>JAWHQI010000014.1:8497500-13497500 GCA_033032865.1 Dactylorhiza incarnata
GTTACTGTTATTCTGCTACAATGTTGGATATTTCTAGTATTTGTATGTTTCTGCTAGACTGTTTACGACGTTTTATGTTATTGTTGTTGTGGTTGTGTTTAGACATTATTCTTATTAATGTCCTGTCTTTTGTGTATCAGAATATGTCTACCAATGACTCTGATGATTCAGAAGATAGCTTTGAGACTATTCAAAATTATGCGATCGCACATCATCAAAATGTGGTAGCAGCAGTTAGTATCTTAGCTGAAACCAGTTATCTTTTCAACCAACCAGTACCTTGTATGACTTCGAAGCAAACAGGTGATAAATGGGTAGGAGAAATGCAAGCAGGTTCGACAGTCCGGTTTCATAATTCATTTCGGATGTCCCAAGATATTTTTATGGATCTATTGCATATCTTGGAGGAGAAGTACGGATTTCACGGGACGAGACGGACTGCATCTAGAGAGATTTTGGCACTGACCTTGGACATACTGTCTCATAACGAGGTCATGAGGAAGACATGTGAGCGGTTTCAGCACTCGACAGAGACTGCTAGCAGGTTTTTTGGAGAAGGCATTCGCGTGTTGATACTACTGGCGGCCGAAGTGATTCAACCATTAGATAGATCTTTCAGTAGCACACCGCCAGAGATTCTGTATGACACACGTTACATGCCATTCTTTAAAGATTGTGTCGGTGCAATTGATGGAACACATGTTCATGCATGCGTACCTGTTCGTGATCAAGTACCGTACATTGGGAGACATGGCATGCCAACACAAAATGTGATGGCTGCTTGTGATTTCAACATGTGTTTCACGTTTGTTATGCCAGGTTGGGAAGGCTCTGCGCATGATAGCCGCATTTTCAATTATGCGCTTCGGGATCCCCGTTACAAATTTCCACATCCACCACCAGGTAATAAGATTTCTACTCCATTTTTTATACTTCTCACCTTTGAAGCATAACGAATTTTGATCCTGGTTTTCAGGAAAATATTACTTGGTGGACTCTGGGTATCCGTTACAAAGGGGATACTTGAAACCATATCCAGAGACACGTTATCATCTCCCGGACTTTGCTCGTGGCGGGCGTGCACCGGAAGGACGCCGAGAGATATTCAATCACGCGCACTCATCCCTTAGAAGTGTCATTGAAAGATCGTTCGGGATTTGGAAGAAAAAGTGGGCCATATTGCGTGATATGCCGAGCTACAGCTTCGCAAAACAAACCGATATTGTGATGGCGACAATGGCATTGCATAATTTTATTCGGAGGCACCCGTCGCGGAGGGATATTGATTTCAATGAGTTCGAGCAGGGAGGTGGTGATGAGGGGGTGAGCACACAAGGGCATCAAGTAGTTTGTCCTGATACAGCAGGAGGGGTAGATGAGATGATCACGTTGCATGAAAATATAGCTCAACAGTTGTACACTTCTAGGTCTTAGATGGTGAGATGAATTATTGGTATTTATATCTATTATAGTCATTATTATCAAGATTGTGTATTTTGTGGAACAACAATTTTTTTTTTCAAAAACTCCATTTAACCCAAACAAAATTTATAAAACTCCATTTCAATAAGCACTGAAAACTCCATTTCACCCAAACAGTTTTTTAACAAAACTCCATTTTTCAGAAACAGCTCTTTTTCAAAACTCCATTTCTGATCAGCAGCTTCTCATCAGCAACAGCCCAACCAAACGGACCCTGAGTTTTAGTTTAAAATTGAAAGATGTTTTAACCTTTTTGAAATCTCAAAGTTTTTCATAAAAATATCAAGCATGTAATGAACATATCAAAGAGAGATTATACTACAATGTTACTTAATTCTAAGTTCAAGAAATACCAAAACATTGTAGAGATCATGCTAGGTTATCTAGGGCATTTTTATATAAAGAGTAGTATAGATAAAGCATTAGAATCCAATACTCATGAGAAGAAGTGTTATGAAAGATAATGATGTGCACATAAGTGTATTTTGAGCAATGTTAACAATGGATTTAAATCATCAAAATACAAGACATATGTAAGGTAAAGTGCATAATAAAACACAAGTAAATTACTTTCACACACTTTTAATGCACATAATTTTTTTTAACAAAGTGGTGTAATAGCTAAGGTTTGCACAAGCCACTTTACTATTCTTTCCAAGGTGCTCAACCTCACAATGCTTATGAAGACTTATCAGGAGGTTCAAGTAGTGCTTGGTGGAGTTATATTTGTCTACATATATAATTTTTTGTTCACATTTGTGAGACAACATTCTCCGAATACACTTGTTTTGCAAACCCAATTTTTAACTTAACCACTTTTCTAAATTTCATAAGTGCAATTCAAATGTAGTGTAGGCAATAAACTTATGCAAGTTTTAATTCATTGTACAAATATAATACACAAGCAAGCATTTTTAGATTTTAAACACACATGTTGATTATCAAAAATAAGTGAGTGAAAGGTATCATTATTAATCATAAAACATTTACTCATACTTAGAGGCATGCTAAGCTTGGTTCTACACATTTTCAATACAATTGATGCACTTTAAATAGATATATCAAAGCATGCTGAACAAAACAATGTTCATAGTAATTTGAAGGAATAAGTTAACATTGTAAATAATTCTAAATAATAGAAATCATACATGCTTGACATTGGCAATAAAGATCATGCAGTTTTTTTTTATCATTTTTAAATCAATTAAAAACAGAAAATCACAAAAACATATTTTTGTATTTTTGAATTTTGAATTTTTGTAGTTGAATTTTTCATAATATGAATAAAACACAAATAACAAAAACATATTTTTGTATTTTTGAATTTTGAAATTTTTTTTTATTTTTCATAATATGAATAAAAACAAAATAAAAAAATCAGAAACACAAAAACTAAGTAGTACATATGAACTAAAATATTTTTATAGATTTTTAGAAATTTTAAAAATCAGAAAAATCACACACCCACGCTAGCGCCGGCGCTAGTGATAGTCGGCAAACAGTACGTGATTTTTTGAGAATTTAAAATTTTTGATTATTGATATTGATTAAGTGTCCTTAAAGTAGTTCCATGCTGAAATTTCAGAATTTTTGGAGATCTCTAGGTGGATCAAATTTGCATGAAACTTTGGCTTTTCAAATTCTTGTGTTTTACAAAACCATTTAAACATGAAGATATAAACTATGAAGACACAAGAGGACATTTTTTTATTAAACAACCCAAAATATGCATGATTTAAGTGATAAGTAAATAAAATGATCATGCAAAGAGAAATATAAGTACGTCCTAAGATTAAAGACTACCCCGACTAAATGTTTACACCCTAGCCCCGTACTAAGTGACGGATGGGCATGAGGAGCTGCACGCATGCCGTAGGTTGAGGTGTTACTCCCATATGCACACACTAGAGAACGCTCAACCTAGCACTCTTTCCCCCCAGTGCCTCGCAAGACCCCACTGGAACCCTCCCCGGTTAAGGACAAGACATGACTTAGAGGTTAGGTCTCTAATTCATACAACCCTACGCCCCCGCTATTATGAGATATGAAGTCATAGGTGAAATAATCTTTTGGACACCCTATGCTTTTAAATCTAAGGGTTGGTATATAAACTATAGGTTTTGTTTAATGTGATGAGTTATAAAGTCACATAGTTTTTCTACTTTTATGAGATGACGATATGTGATAACTAGCACAATTACTAATATTCAATAAGTGACAATGCTAGTATGATGAGTTTTGGGTTTAATGTCATGTCATAAGATTTATATTGAAATTGCATGTATTCCAAAATATAATTTCAAATTATAGATCTAGAATAGAGTGATGATTAAGTTTGATGTATATCTTCATTGCAAAGTTGATTCTAGAGTCTACAAATATGAGAGATACACGCAATCACTAGCAAAGCAAATCAATACATCAAATAATATAAAGAAAACATTATTCACAATTTTTATCATAAGATTCATAATTCCTATTATCGATTTGAGATATGTCTTGATAGAACATGAATTATGATTTATGATTAAAGAGAAATTTTTGCATAGAATATATGTTAGATCATCATGATGCATGAGAATTCTAATCCTTCTAGACTTATGATATAGTGATTTTCTTTTGAAAGAACATGATTGATTTGTAAGTCTAGAAAAATTATGATCATCCAATCATATAAAAGACAAAGATCATATATAAAAAGTTTTGAAATAAAATTTCATTCAATAATTGAATATAATTATCTTTGGTTTTGCATGATGAGATATGATTTATGATACAATATTCACATATATTCTAATGATTAATCCATAACCTATGTGTTTGTTGAAATTTTAGTATTCTATTATAATTTCAAATCACATAGTTATCATCAAATTTAAATAACATTGTACATGTTATACCTAGCATAAATATATAAGCATAGACCAAGAAGTGATGCTAGAAAGATGAGTTTGAATGCAATGTTATTACATATGATTTAATGGAGATAATGTTGCATGTAATATGAGAAATTTTTCAAATAAATTTTCTTTAGACCTAGAATGAAATGATTGAACTTTTGATTTGATCTTAATGATACAAGATGATTCTAAGGTCTAAATTTCATGCAAACATTGGTGACACACATCACACACATAATATAAGATATGAAACAAATATACTAAGGATAGCATGTGATGAAAAATCCATAAACACAGAAATTTCTAAATCAAGCAAACAAAGATAGCTTTTAAAACGTAGTTGTAATTGGGCAAGTTGACATCACCAAGAGAACTCAAATGAACAAGCCTAGTTTGCCATTGGATGGAGATTTTTTTGCTCTTTCCGAAAATAAATTAAACGCAAAAATCAGGCGAGCGGATCAAAAGATATGGCTGTTTGAAGTTTTGATCGTAAACTCGCATTTTGAAAGATTAAACATGCGTTTAGATGAATTTATGTTTTCAATTTTATTTGATAATATTCTTCATTATAAGGGACATCATATGCAGCAAAACAAAAATAGAAAAGAATCAAAAATGTCGCGCATTTTAATTTTTAGCTTAAGCCCTTAAATAAACCATTTAAATCCATTTTTAAAAATAATTTCATTAGTCTTGAAAAAACAATTTCAATTTTCAATTTCTAATGATAATTCAAGACGATTAAGGGTAAAGGATTTAAATGGATAAACAACAATCAAAGATGAGAGATAGATCACTTTGAAAAATATATGACTTAATGTTCACTTTTAATTCAAATTTGATTTGATAAACATTAGGCTTAATATGTGAAAGTCATATTTCATGATATATAAAGAGATCATAGCATGTTTGTTCAAAAAATAAAAATAAACAAGAAAGAGACAATTAGCATATCATGAAGTAGAGTAGTGATATTTCATTTTTATTTGTTTCTACTTCATGCAACTGAATGGATACTAATTAATAAGAGATTTAGGTATCCAAAGGGGACCAAGTGGGATGGTTCCTTTGGGTACCCAAATACATCGTGTAGGCTTTTGGAGAGATAGTGATGAATGGTCCTTTACAAGTGGAGTTAGTGTTTCATTTTTAATTTTGAGCCTCCATTCATACTTTGGTTGTTTGTCTTTTAAATTCATGTTATGATTATGTGACATCTTTATATGATTATATTTGTTTGAAAAATAATTCATTTGTGATTTATGTTTTTCCAAGTTATTTTTCAAAATAGATTGATGTTGATAATCATAATGAATTTTATTACATGGATTCTTTGAAAATTTATAAGAGTGGTTGCCTTTCTTAAGAAGTGATTGTTGCAAGAGTGGGTTACAAAATGTTGTAAAAGATTGATTATTATTTTGATGATTTTCGTTTCCACTCTTTCTTATAGACATACTCTTATAATATAAAGGATAATATTTTGTACTTTGATTTTCATGAAAAGGAGTTTTTAAATTTGAGTCGTGATTGAAAATATATTGATACTTATAATAATGACTCTTAAGAATTTTGTGAGGATCATAATTCTTTTTGAAACTAAACTCCTTTTGATTTAATGTGTGAAATAGTCCTTTTTAGAAATGATTTTGTAAGTTAATTTATCCTTGTTATTCAAAATCTTATGATGAAATTCATTACATGACATTTGAAATTTTTCAACAAAAGATTTTAATTATATTAACTTACAAGTTAAAGCATCATTTTCAACTATCAATTTTTCATTATGTTCTTTAGAAACTAAGAGCTCTTTTTCAATATCCTTGAATTTTTCTTTTAATTGATTGCAATCTAAACAAGGAATAGGAATTTTACCTAAAGAGCATGAAAGAGAATTTAACACATCAATATTTGATTCTACGTTATCGTTTGCTTTTAAAGATTTATTTTCTAAACGTAATTTGGAATTAGCAATTTTTAATTTTAAAATTTTACGTTTAGCAATTTTAAGCATACGAGAAGTAGAAATAGAATTTGTTACAAAAAGAGAAGATTTAGATTTTCTTACCTTGCTATAGTTTCCATCTTCTCTTTTGCTTGATGTGTTGCCAACAAATAAGTCCAACATTGTGACGTTGTATTTTTCTTCCTCCAAGCAAGAGTCCTCATCGATTTCTTCTCTTGGATCCATAAGGAATTCCTCGTCGATTTCTTCTCTTGGATCCATAAGGAATTCCTCTTGTTCATCATCTGTAGAAGGAAGACTATAAGTATTCTCAAGAAATTTCCAAACTTCATAAGCAGTAGGAAGTGTATAAATTAGTTTGAAAATATTTTGATGCAATGCACAATATAGACTATTCATTGATTTGGCATTTAAAAACATTTCATTTTTATTTAAAGTACTTGGGGGTATTTTAATAGTAATATTCCATACTTCCATATCCAAAGACTTAAGAAATTTTTCCATAAGAAATTTCCACACATTATAATTTTTGCCTTCAAATAAAGGTGGTGCTAAAGATTTTTCATTTATAAGAAAATTTCCCCTACTAGTAGAAGCGAGATCATGAGACGCCATTATTCCTGGTTTTTAAACCGTTTGGAATAACCTGTATCTGATACCACTTATTGGATCTTACGGCGCCCTTAGAGGGGGGGTGAATAAGGGAATAAAAATCTTTTTATAAATTTTATGGAAATTACTAAATTGTTTAAAGTAATATTAGAACACAAAATAACAATTTAGCTAAAGGAAGAACATATCATAATTTGCAAGTTTAGGATTTAGAAACAAGTACTAAATTGTTTTATAATGAAAGAGATTGAAATAAACAATTTAGATTTTAGAATTGAAAGCTTTGTAACCAATATTATAGAAATTACGCCAAATGATAGAAATCAAAGTAAACACAAAAGAGACATGATTATATTATATGAAAAAGTGTTTACATAGATTTGATTTCAATATCGCTAGAAATTGGAGGCGTACAAATGAAAATAATTTTTCCTTTTCTATACCGACTCATATCCCCACGAACCGATTGGCTTTAGCCTATCCTTCCCCGGATAAGGCCTCAAGCCGCACTAGCCAATCCTTCCCCGGATATGGCCTCGAGCCCCCCTAGATCTAATCACCTAGAACTAGTCACTAACACAAGGCGAATTTCCCCCTAAGTCCTACCCAGACCTAGTAGCCAACACAAGGCGAATTCTCTAAACGGTTACAAAAAGTATGGAATGAAAATAATGAAAAACAATAATAAAACTCCCTATATGAGATCTATGGAGTCGAGGATGAAGGATCGTTGTAGTATATGCGAGGTCGAAGTGATCGTCCTTCGGATGTAGCGTGACGTAGTCCTCCTCCAGAATTCTCCTTAAGCTTTTTGTGCGAGATCCATCTTCGGCAGCATAACAGCACTGGAGTTGTGGCACAAGCAACCTGTCTGGAGTTCTTGCCCAAAACGAGAGAGAACACATCATTTTATAGAACTTAGCGCTAGCGCCTGCGGTAGCGATAGCGCTGGAGGTAGCGCTCGTGTTGAGCGGTTACGAAACCGTCGGCTGCGTGGCTCTGTGCACGAACTCAAGATAGCGCCTGGCGTTAGCGATAGCGCCTGCGGTAGCGATAGCGCTGGCGGTAGCGGTCGTGTTGAGCGGTTGCGGAACCGTCGGCGGTGAGGCGATCTGCACGTGCTCAAGCTAACGCCTGGTGGTAGCGTTGGCGCTGGCGGTAGCGCTGGCGTTAGTGCTGCTCCTTTCAAAAGATTGTTCCAAGCTGCTTTATACCTGTGGAGTATTGCACCTATAGTTCCTGCACACTACAAACACACTACAAGCAATATCAAATACAATATGTGATTTGTTATTCTCAAACACAGGGATGTGACACACATGTCCAACAGAAACCTCCACAAGTTGTCATCAATTCATATCAGACAGGGGGGCTCTTCAACATCATCAAAGATCCAACTCAACAACCCATCAGGATCATCAAGAGTCTTCTCAGCAAAAGAGAAGAACAATATATCTTTTCTCCTTCTTACCCCTTCTTGTACAGGGTTAAAACTCCCTTCAAAAGTTTACCCATTGGTGGCAAGACACCTGATCAAAAAATCCTGTTTGGTTTTTGGGCACCTTATCAAAAGCTCATTGGTGCTAGGATACCTGATCAAAAATCCTAGTGGATTCCTACCAGTGGGTAGAAGAGTAGATGTACCTAGGTTGATTGGGGAACTACTATATTTCATGCTATCTTCTGGTTTGCTTTGCATTTTGTTCTTGTTGCTGTGCTTGTGTTTTGCCTTCTTTGTGTTTGCTTTTATTACTCACTCAACACTACACATATTCATACATATCATTATTTTGAAATAACTTAAAAAGAGTTTTTAATTTAAGAACTAAACTCACTTTCACAACATGCCACTCTATCTTGCAATTTTTAGGCTAATACAACAATTCCTACATCACAACCAAGAATTGAATATATGGGGGCATACAAACAAGCGAGTGCGCGCTCAAGTGGGTGTTGTGGTGTGCGATGAAGATGAACAAATAATATAACTGAAATAAATTACTTCTAGCATGCACTGAGATGTGCACGTGCAGTGGGTAACACATAGTGGCTCTCCCCCAGAATTAATATAAGCAATAGATGCAAATGATGTAACCATGAAAATTGACTAAAATGCTAGGGAAAGAAAAGTTACCCATGCTCAGAAATGAGCATACCAGAAGATTGGCGTTAATACTGGGATGGAAGTCCAAGTCCGCCACCAAAAGATCACCACCCTACAAAAAGGATGCACTAAGCAATAACAAAAATAATATATTATGGCATTAGCGGCTAAGAGAAATAAAAATAACCAAAACTGGGTTGTCTCCCATTAGCGCTTTTGTTTACCATCCTTAAGCTGGACTAAATACCTGTATTATGCAGTTTAAAAGATTGTCTAAGCATAAGAGAAGAAGTTAATAAATTCTAATTAGTACATGCTCAGCAAAATAATCAACTATAAGTTGATTTGCAGTAGTAACTAGAAATAAAGGAAATGGGTCCGAAGACCCAGCAGCAGTAGTAGTCAAGATGATTAGAAGTTTTCCATCTCCAAGTTTCATCTTTCTTCATCTTCTTCATCTCATCCAATCGTCTGTCGTGAATGAAGTACCATTTACCACCCTGCACCCTGTCTCTCAAGGAAAAAGCAGGCAATGATGATGAAGTGGAATAGGCGATGGTTTTCATCATTGCCAACTGCTTTCCCTGCCAAGACTGCATCTCAAAATCACCCAAAAATGGGTCCACGAACTCATAGACCTACAAGGGAGTAAACAAAATATTAGCAGCATTAACAGGAGGGGAAGCAGGAAGGATGAACATATCAATATTTTCATTAAGAGAAGGATGATTAGGAAATAAAATGGATGAAGAACTAGAAAAATCAAGCATAGGAGGAGTGGTCCCGGTGTCACTCCCATCAGGTTTCACAGAAGGATTATTGCCGATCGCAATAACATCATTGCAGGAAGAATATGAGCAGCTAGGAACTTCAATGATGAGTTGGACCTTCTCCTCCGGTGATGAGGTAGAAACCTCCTCACTAAGGAAGATATCCTCCTCAGTGCAACTCGGCACAGCTTCGGGCTCCATAGGCTCATCCTGCACATCTAGAAAATCGGCAATAAGAGCAGAAGATACATGCATATTGATACATGAAAATATCTTAGTAGAAACAGGACTCAAGATAGAGTCCGATATGAGTGAAGAAATATCATCAGATACAGAATCCACAGGAAATGATGGCACAGTAGAGGAAGAAAACTCCAAAATATCATTGTAATGATCAACAGCGACGCTAGTGGACACATCCGCCGTGCTCCCACGAGGATATGGGGACATGGCGTATATGTCCTCAACGATTGGAGGAGCAGTATCATATGGGAATGGTGGAATGGTGATGAGCTCCGTCTCATCATCTTCTTTCAATTGCAATTTCCATATCTCACAGTCCTTCAATGCGTGATCAAGACTCCTACAACACAAGCAGCGCTTCCCGGTAGGTTTTGACCATGGAGAGGCCAAACCACTCGGTGAAGGTGATGCTCGCGATGGGGACACATAATTATAATAGGTAGGTTCATTGTATGAAGATCTAGATTCTCCACACGATGAACTATACAGATTATAATTATGGCTTCCTAAATGACAAGCATCACTAGAATGACTAAACGATTTATACCATCTACATTGTTGATAATCATACATATTGGTGCAAAGATGGATTCACAAATTATATAAGCTGAAAAAAATAACTCAGTATGCACAAAGGAAAAATGAAATCAACAGAAACCTGATTTTTTAAATACTAAGAACAGATAATAAGAGAATTTTTCAAACACTAAATTAAAACAAATGCGATATACAAATGGAAAAGAACTTCATCTCTTGTTGCTCCCTCTAAAGCAACTCACACGACTGTGTTCCCTGGCAACGGCGCCAAAAACTTGATGCGCAAATCTACCACACCGTTATAGGCGATAGCGTGATTGCGGCACGAAATGGCAGTGTACCGATCGTTCAAGTAATATAAAATGTGGGAGTGAATCCCCAAGTATCGATCTCGAAGGAACACAGTAAGGTGGAGTTTACTTTTGAGGATGGACTTGAGATTGAAGTCCTTTAGGTCGGATGGATTGCGAAAAAAGGGGGGTTTTGGTTTATGGAAAATAAAAGAAATAATGGGGACCATCCCTTCAGCCCCTCTCTTTCCTCCACCCCAGATAATGAAGACCCCTTCACCGAGCCTCTTTTGGTAGGGGATGTTGCTGATGAAGACCCCCACATCCACTTGGTTGGGGATACTTGATGTGCACTCATAAAGATGATACGTGATGTGGTCTCACAAAATGTTCAGGCAGTGCATTCGGGCAGTGCGCTAATGAACATCACTCGCCTCATTTGGTGGAGGAAATGGGGTTGACCAAGATAAACCTCACTATCCCCGTAAAATCTCTCATCTTGGGGTGCAAATAGTAAAGTCCCTCATCATGGGGTGCAAATAGTAAAATCCTCCATCATGGGGTGTAAATAGTAAAAATACCCCATCATGGGGTGCAAATAGTAAAATCCCCCACATGGGGTGCAAATAGTAAAAATCTCCCATCATGAGGTGCAAATAGTAAAGTCCCTCATCATGGGGTGCAAATAGTAAAATCCTCCATCATGGGGTGTAAATAGTAAAAATACCCCATCATGGGGTGCAAATAGTAAAATCCTCCATCATGGGGTGTAAATAGTAAAAATCCCCCATCATGGGGTGCAAATAGTAAAATCCCCCCACATGGGGTGCAAATAGTAAAAATCTCCCATCATGGGGTGCAAATAATAAAGTCCCTCATCATGGGGTGCAAATAGTAAAATCCTCCATCATGGGGTGTAAATAGTAAAAATCCCCCATCATGGGGAGCAAATAGTAAAATCCCCCACATAGGGTGCAAATAGTAAAAATCCCCCATCATGGGGTGCAAATAGTAAAATCCTCCATCATAGGGTGCAAATAGTAAAATCCCCCAACATGTGGGTGTAAATAGTAAAATCCTCCAACATGGGGGTGTAAATAGTAAAATCCCCCATCATGGGGTGCAAATAATAAAATCCTCCAACATGTGGGTCTAAAGAGTAAAATCCTCCAACATGGGGGTCCAAATAGTGAAATCCTTCAATACGGTCTGCGTATAACAAATAATATGGTTATGGTGTGCGCATAACCATATCCGTCATATGAATACATATCACCGCAAAACTATACAAACTGGTGTGCGCGTAGCTATATTCATGATAAGTGTGCGTATAACACATAAATTGGTTATGGTGTGCGGGTAGCCGCATAACCACCATAACCACCCTAACCACCCATTTAATTACGAAAGTGCCACCCTCAAAAACTATAAATAGAACCCCAAGGCTTCTCTTTTTTCCATCTTCTCCTCCTCCATCTCTCTCCCCTTTTGAGACTTTCTCTCTCTCCGACCGTGAAAATCCTCCTACGGATTTTCTCTCTCCTTCTTCCTTGCGCGCTCACAAGCGCGCCTCCTCCTTGCGCGCTCACAAGCGCGCCTCCTCCTTGCGCGCTCACAAGCGCGCGTCCTCCTTGCGCGCTCACAAGCGCGCGTCCTCCTTGCGCGCTCACATGCGCGCATCCTCCTTGCGCGCTGACAAGCGCGCCTCCTCCTTGCGCGCTCACAGCGCGCGTCCTCCTTGCGCGCTCACAAGCGCGCCTCCTCCTTGCGCGCTCACAAGCGCGCCCTTTCCTTGAGCGCTCACAAGCGCGCCTCCTCCTTGCGCGCTCACAAGCGCGCCTCCTCCTTGCGCACTCACAAGCGCTCCTCCGCGCGCTCCACTCCAAGCGCACCTTCGTGCGCTCCGCTCTAAGCGCACGTTCGTGCGCTCCGCTTCAAGCACGTCTCCTAGCACACTAAGAACACTCTCGTGTTCATTGCGCGCTCAAAGCGCCTCCGCGCTCGTTGCGTGCTCAGAACGCCTCTCCATTCGCTCAGATTGCTTCTCTGTTCGTTACGCGCTCAGAACACTTCTGAGCGCGCTCAGAGCACTTTCACATTTCGGGCAAGCTCACTTTTTGTCTTTCTAGCATGCTCACATTTTGTCTTTCTAGTATGCTCACATTTTGTCTTTCTAGTTTCTCAGATTGCAGGAACGTCTTGTTGCCTTTTTCGTCTTCAACAAAGCTGCCTGAACTGCCCAAACTGCCCGAACTGCCTGAGGGCAAGACGGTCATTTACGAAAAATGGCGATCCGTGTGCTCTGAACCGGGAAACGTGATTCGCCCGTCAGGTGGTTATGGTGGTTACGACGGCAAAATTACCGGGCTACCCCCGACCAAAGCTATAAAAGGAGTCCAGAGCCTTCATTTGAGGGGACCTTGCCTTCTGGACCCGGGAGAGCTTCTTGCAGACTTTCGCGGAATTCTCCTTCGGACTCGAAGATTTCCTTCTTCCCGAAAGGCGACTCAGCGCGCTCACTTTTGTTCTCCAGGGCGTTCTCACTTTTGTTCTCCACCTTTCTCAGAAGGAGAAAGGACTTAGTTTTTCTGGAAGTGGTCTGTCGCCATCTGAATTCTCTCTCTCTCTCTCTCTCTCTATTATTGTAACGAGCAGCGGCCTGTCGCACTTGACTTCTAAGTCTCTAATTGTAACCCCCCAGAAGATAGTGGAAGTTTGGTCGGCACAGCTCCGGCCACGTGGTTTTTTACCCTTTCTGGGTTTTCCACGCTAAAATGTCCAGTGTAATCAACGAATCACAAATTGACTATTTGCGCGCTTGGTTCGCTCCCGAGCTAAGGTGGTTCAAGTAAACCGGTCTACCAAGAGCCCTAAGCGACCCGCAACAGTTTGGCGCCGTCTGTGGGAATGGATTCCCAACTACCGAGCAAAGGATTTCCGAACGTAGTGCCTGCTTCGCCTGAGTTCACGGAACCAGCGAGAGTGGACACCTCCCCCGAACTATCCGACGCATGCAGTTCCTCAATCCCTGAAGGTCCGGTGAAAAGAGCGTTCATCATTGCACCCATCCAGCCCCAGTGGATTGGATCAACTAGCAAGCCGGCCCCTCTCATAGCGGGGCAGTATCCGAACGATATCACGCACCAGCAAAGGCGACCCCCCTGTCAAAGTCAATTTTGGAATTCCCAGTACCGTCATGGCTAAAGCTCCCGCACTGCAAGGAGTTCCACGGGGCAGAGGATCCGTACGAGCACGTTAATCACTTCTTGATAACGATGCGAACGTTCAGACTTCCCGACCAAATCAGCTGCAAAATCTTCACCGAGACACTACGCAGAGACGCCCTCCGCTGGTATCAATCTTTGCCAAATGGAGCGATTCACAACTTCACCGAGTTGTCCCAACTGTTCGTTGAATGGCACGAGGCGCGTGCACCGAGGATACAAGAAGAAGAGCTAGAACAGCCCGAGACTGATGAGTTGCCCCATCTAGGAGAAGCGGGACGAATCGAGCAACAAGAAAAGATCTACACAAGCTATCACCAGAAGCGTCCCCGTGGATGGATGGACTTCGCCTTAGACGCAAGCATAGGCAATCCAACCTGCCAACTAAGGAGAGCATTGATAACCCATCGCATCTCGTTCAATATCCAGTTCGTGGCAGCCGTGGTGCGGCTCAAACTCCTAAGCGGGAACCTCAAGCTCAGGGCCAGCGACGCAGAGCTCCCAGACGGAACTATGGTACCCACCATAGGAGTCGCCACCCTCCCCGTCCAAGTAGGGATGCACTCGGAACCCGTCCTGTACGATGTTCAGTTCGTGATCGCAGAGACAGACTCCCCCTACGACGCAATATTTGGGAGCCTCCTACTCGATGCCCTGGACCACGACATTTTCATGTCTGGACGCATGGCCAACAAAGGGAGAATCCTCAAGGATGCAATTCGTGGTTTCGACACAGCCGCTGCCGAGCTCCCTTGGATCAACAACGACCCGTCACCAAAACCAAATTCTGAAAAAGCAAGGCTTGCGGGAGTGCCCCGCAACCCCCGCGTTGGCAAAAAAAAGCTAATATTCCGGCACCGGCAAACCCACTACGATTTGGGGATACATGTCGCAAGAGAAAGGGACAACAACAATAGTTCGAGAAGGCCGAACTGCCCATTCAGAACCGAGCAGACCGCTCCCGAGGGCTAGCAAATCAAAGCTCCCGGATCTACACCCCGTTAAATGCCCCCCGCGAGCATATACCGTCAGTAATCTAGGACAGCAAAATCATCAACTGGCCCAGAGCACTCTCCCAGCACAGGGGAGATCAACCCAAGTTTTGCAATTTCCACAAAGGCCGAGGACACCGTACGGAGCACTGTGCCAGGTTGAAAGAAGAAATTGAACGCCTTGTCCAGTCAGGACACCTTGGGTCTTTCTGCGAAGAAGCACAGAAGGATGCCACCGAAGGTCGGTCGTCGGGTCACCGCCGCCCACCATGCTGAACGACCGAAAGAGCTCGAGCAAGCACAGCGCAAAGGGAGCTCGATGTTACCCTCTCTCTCGTCAAACTTATATCAGAAACTTATTGGCTCAGAAGCCGCAAGATTGCACTTGCGCATGTATCAATGTTCATTTTCTAATTATGGTTTACCTGTCCTAAACAATTCTACTGCAGGAACCCATTCGGGGCCCTGCCCCGGGGACTTTGCACCGCCGTCGATTGAAGGTTCGCCCTTCTCCTCCGTCGTCGAGTCTCGGCGTCGTAGGGTCCTGCCCCCCTTACGTTCGCCCCCGGTTTGAATACACCAGCTATTCACCGGCCACTTCGGGGCCCTGCCCCGGGGACTTTGCACTGTTGTCGATTGAAGGTTCGCCCTTCTCCTCCGTCGTCGAGTCCCGGAGTCGCAGGGGCCTGCCCCCTTACGTTCTCCCCCGGTTTGAATACACCAGCTATTCACCGGCCACTTTGGGGCCCTGCCCCGGGGACTTTGCACCGCCGTCGATTGAAGGTTTTCCCTTCTCCTCCACAGTCGAGTCTCGGCGTCATAGGGGCCTGCCCCCATTACGTTCGCCCCGGTTTGAATACACCCGCTATTCACCGGCCACTTTGGGGCCCTGCCCCAAGAATTTTGCACCGCCGTCGATTGAAGGTTCGCCCATCTCCTCCGCTGTCAAATCCTGGCATCGTAGGGTCCTGCCCCCTTACGTTCGCCCCCGGTTTGAATACACCCGCTATTCACCGGTCAAACCTATATTATGTAAAAGCCACTAGCTCAGACTCGCGCAAACTAATTTTCTATTATGTAAAAGCCGCGAGCTCAGACTCGCGCAAACTAATTTTCTATTATGTAAAAAGCCGCGAGCTCAGACTCGTGCAAACTTATATTCTATTATAAAAAAAGCCGCGAGCTCAGACTCGCGCGAACTAATTTTCTATTATGTAAAAGCCGCGAGTTCAGACTCGCGCAAACTAATTTTTTATGTAAAAAGCCGCGAGCTCAGACTCGCGGAAACAAATATTCTACTAAGACTCGCGCAGGCTCATCTGGTATTTTGTAAGAGGTCATCAAGCTGTTCAGGTATCAACGCTAAATAGCCAGGATACACAAATCTAATTTCGAAGGGTTTTGCCACTTCGATCCAGTAACGAATGTAAGCCCTCTTCCGCTCTCCAACGCTGCAAATCCTAATCTGACGGAAAGCGGCACTTACATCCTGCGCAGAAAAAGGGGAGGGTTGTTGTCCAACTGCAGCCTGGTCAGATCCCCTGATACGTAGTGTCTCCGGCTCCTCCTGCTGCTGGTCCAGCTCGTCGATCTCCTAAAAGATGGTAATCAACAAACCATTAGTCAAAAAGACTAAGTCACCTCAATCCCCGCCTCCCCCCGCAACTCCTAGGCACCGAGCGGAGAGGAGGAAGAAGGAGGCCAACAAAGTGAAACAAGTAGGTGACGGTGGAAACACTAACAAGGGTATAAGTGTAATCTACTGCTATAACAGGTAAACAAGCTATGGGATACTAATAAGAGTATAAGCAAAATATACTGCTATAACAAGTAAGCAAGCTATGCTATCAAGTAGTAAAAGAGCAGGAAGTAAACAAAGAAAGTGCGGTTAATCTAACATCACAATATCGTACCTTAACTTATATGAATGCCCATACAAACTTATAAGTTAAGGTTTCCAAGGAAAGTAACTCATCATATAAAAGAGCCCATACTAATTTATATGATGAGGATCTGCAAGGTATATGTTATGTATGCAAATGAATGCAATGACTACGTTATGTTTTATGTACTGCAACTCACACACACGACTCTGTGATCACAGACCTTTAGTTCCCACTTTTTGGAGATAGCTTAGCTAGTCTCTCGAGTACAACCGTTGTGGCTACGACAGCAGTAGAGCGGGCTTCTCCACTACTAGGCGGGCACTCACACTACCAGGCATATACCTCTTGTACGCGCTCTGTGCCTAACCGGTCATAATCCTGAGCCATGCGTACTCTTTGCCGGCAACAACCGGTCTTTTTGGTCGGATGTGCGTTCTCGGGAACTGTCCCACTAACCACTGTGCAGACAACTCTGCCCCTTGAACCACACCACGCCAGAGTCAACATACGTCCGTCGGTGTGGCGACTGGACCCGTACCGAAGACCCGCCACTAAAATGGTTTCCATGAATGTAAGTGATTCCAACTCGGGCCTCCAGCTCGCAGGACTACCCGTCCTGATTTCACGACCTCTCGAGCCTTCAGCTCGCAGGACTACCTGTCCTGAGACATAAGCCGCTTTTCCTTTGGCTAACCCTAAGTGTGACGCACACTTAGTCAAATCCACCTAAGTATGACCTATAAGGGTGGATCCCAATTCCTTTGGCCAAATAACACCAAATTTTTACGTAAGGTTCTTTATGCAGTAAAATGTGTATCACCAGCAAATCACTATTTTCCCAATTATTTTTGGCCATAAATAAAATTACTTAATTATGCGACACCTATCACTTTGTACATGAACTACTATTTTCAGAGGTCCTCAAGGCTCAATATTTTTATCCAGTGATGCTACTGATGTAAAATGTCAGTGTACAAAAATTCATATTTTTCCAGAGAGTTTTGACATTTATTATCTATTTATCAAGAACTGAACAATAATATCATTTTACAAATGAAGTACTGCAAATACTACACCAAAAATTCTGAGATAATTATCACATGATTGTACTACTGTAAAAATGATCCATACCAAATTTCAAGTCATTCCAGAGTGATATACTAACATATTTAATTTTTCCAAAAATTAACCAAGACTCCCAAAAATTCAAGATTAATTAGATAAATAACTCCAAAAATTCCAAGAATAATTACAGAAGGTCTACATGATGTAAATAAGATCTGATATTGTTTTCATAATTTTCCAAGGTATAAAAACACTTGTTTGTTCAAAAACTCTCTTAAGGGCATTTTGGTAAAAAGCCTTTGTTCACAAGAAATCAGTTCCCAAAAACTCCAATAAAATTTCCAAAGATGAAAATCATATTTTAAACCTAGTGGCAGAGTTTTACAATTGTTCTAACCTAATTTGCCTATTTTTCATTTATTTAACAATCAAGAGGGCTATTTTATAATAAATTGAAAAACCCAATTAAATAATTCCAAAATCCATATAATTACTGAAGATGGTGTATCTTACCACCCTAAGCCTCTGTCAAGGATTTCATGGACATCCAATGAGACAAATGGGATAAATCACCATTTTTCTTAATTTCACTATTTGCACTCCAACTCTACTACACCCCTTCACTTGCATGTTGGATATACCAACATGCATGGGCCCAAATGGTCCCAAATTTTTACCAGTGATCTAATATTACAAGTTAGGGCAACCACCCAAATTTGGGCTCATTTGGAGTTGTATAACTCCAAAAATCACAATAATTTAGAATATGAAATATTGACTACAACTATAGAAAATTTTAACCCAAAAATTCTGTTTTTTGGACAGGCACTAGATCTAGGTATATTACAGCTATGGTCCAAATTTCAGATCCATAGGAGCTGCCATTCAAAATGTAGAGCCAAATTAGTTTCTGCCCTACCCTCGGACCAGTCCTAGGAAAATGGCTCTACAAGGAGCTGTAGTGCTCCAAATCACTTGATCTTAAATCCTACATAAAGTTGACATCAAGAGATACAAAAGTTGTCTCAGCCAACGTTTCAAGATCTGGCCTCAAAGGGCCTCAAATCTGGCATTCAAGGTCTGCATATTCCTAGGTCATTTCTAAGTGGCCTGCATATAGCCTGATCTTGATCAGATCAACGACTGTGATTATGCTTCTTCCTCCAGCCTAAGGGCGTGATTTGCCCGACCTGGAGCAAACTCTAACTCCATTT
This sequence comes from Dactylorhiza incarnata, assembly GCA_033032865.1. Classification (NCBI taxonomy): domain Eukaryota; kingdom Viridiplantae; phylum Streptophyta; class Magnoliopsida; order Asparagales; family Orchidaceae; genus Dactylorhiza; species Dactylorhiza incarnata. Next base: position 8,516,789 of record JAWHQI010000014.1, read on the forward strand.
CCCGGCCATCTAGCCACCTCCCCGGCCGGCCACCACCACCACCACCTCCGTTGAGGTGGGGGCTAACGTTTGGCGGCGATCCGGCCGCCGGAGATGGTGTTTTCCGGCGAACCCAACACCACTCAAAATCTGAAATTCTCCATTTTTCTCACATGGGATCGGGCTCAATTAAGCCCGATTTCTCTCCTAATTTCATCTAGATGCTAGCACAAGGGGAGAGGGGGAGAAGTCGACCTGAATGGCGGCTTGGCGACGAGTTTGGCGGCGGTTTGGCATAGTGGCGGCGGTTTCCGGCGAGCTTGCTCCTATTCTCGATCCTCCACCAAAACCTTCGACCCAGTAGTCGATTTCGACTGCCAAGGAGGTTCTGAAGCTGATGGTGTGGTCTAAATGGGTTGTGGGTGGCTGAATGGGCATATCCCTTTAAGGGGATTTCGTCCATGAGCATTGGATGCTTCACCCTTGCTTCCAAGTGTCCCCCATGGCCGGATTTTGGCTGGGAATTACTCCTCATGCTCAGAACTGAGCTTGGGAAGGGGGGAGGGAGGCCACATGGCTGCCATTCCCTAAATCCCCCCTTCTCTTTCTCCAAATTGGGGGAATTTCCTATTTTGCCCCCTTGCATGTCACCACTCACCAAAAGCAGAGGGCAAGGCTGGTAATTTTCCATTTGGGCTTGCTGGTTGGGCTTGACTTGGGTCTTGGGAACTCTAGTTGGGGCTCAATTGGGGTAGATTTGGCTTAAATAGGGCTAGGGTTGAGCCTTGGTTCAAGGAACCCTAGGGCACTAGCTTGCCCTAAAGTCTAAGGGTGTACACCAATCTTCCTAGGGGTCTAGTTGAATTTGAGATGTTACACTTTATAGCTGAGTAATGAGATTACTTAGGGCATGCTTGGTACCTAGCACAAACACATGTAGCATACATAATGTCTGGCCTGCAGGCAGTTAGATACAACAGGGACCCAATTATGCGCCTCTCAATGGCTTCATCAAAGGTCTTACCCTTTTCATCCTTGTCTAGGGAAATGTTGGACCCCATGGGAGTTTTCATGGTGGAAGCTGATTTCATCCCAAACTTCTTAATAAGCTCCCTAGTGTACTTGGTCTGAGAGATGAAAATCCCATCATCAGACATTTTCACTTGGAGGCCTAAGAAGTTCTTGAGCTCTCCCATACAACTTATCTCAAACTCCCCCTGCATAAGGTTGGCAAACCTTTTGCAAAGGCTGTCATCTGTAGACCCAAAGATTATGTCATCAACATAAATTTGGACTATAAGACATTTGCTCTTTGTTTCCCTAAGAAATAATGTGTTTCCCCTCAAGAAATTGTTTTTGATGAGAAAGCTAGACATGGTCTCATACCAAGCCCTAGGGGCTTGCTTTAGACCATATAGAGCTTTCCTAAGCAAATAAACATGAGAGGAGAGGGTTGGGTACACAAAACTCGAGGGTTGCTCCACATATACCTCTTCCTGTAGATTGCCATTCAGGAATGTTGATTTGACATTCATCTGGTACACTTTGAACCCCTTGTGGGCAGCATAGGCAAGAAACAGTCTTATTGCTTCTATCCTTGCAACTGGGGCAAAGGTTTGATCAAAGTAAATGCCTTCTTCTTGCATGTACCCCTTGTCCACCAGTCTGGATGTGTTCTTGATTATGGTGCCATTCTCATCAAGCTTGTTCTTGTAGATCCATTTGATGACAATGATATTGTGTCCTTGAGGTTTTGGCACCAATTTCCATACCTTGCACCTCTTGAACTGAAGCAGCACTTCTTGCATTGCTTGAATCTAGAAGATGTCTTCATTTGCTTCTTCAAATTTCTTGGGTTCCATTTGTGATAGGAAGCTCAAGAATAGGGCTTCATATTGAGCCCTGCTTCTGGTAACCACTCCTTGGTTAACATCTCCAATTATTTGGTTTATTGGATAATCCCTTATGTGCCTATTTGCTGCTGGAAACCTGCCAACTATCAGCAGCTCATCTTCTTGAGCAGCATCATCGTCAATAGTTTGTTGATCTTCAACTTCAGGGATTTCTACCTCTAAATTGACTTTGCTTGTACTGGGTATGTCTTGGAGAGACGTAGCTTGCATTTGTTGTTCATTACCTGTCAAAATAGGAGAGTTGGACCTGCCCTTATAGAGCAGGCTGGTCTCATCAAAAACTACATGCATAGACTCTTCTACAATATGATTTTTCTTGTTGAATACTCTATAGGCCTTGCTATGTGAGCTATATCTAACAAGAACCCCTACATTGCATTTTTCAGCAAACTTAGTTAATTGAGATTTTCCATTGTTTAAAATATAGCATTTGCAACCAAAGATTCTAAAGTATGAAATAGTTGGTTGTTTGCCTTTCAGAATCTCATAGAGGGTTATTCCAAGGGCCTTATTAATAGATGCTCTATTGAGAACATAACATGCAGTATTGACTGCCTCAGCCCAGAAATATTCTAGGAGTGAGGAGTCATTAAGCAATGTTCTCCCAGCCTCTATTAAGGTCCTATTCCTCCTTTCAGCCACACCATTTAGCTGTGGAGTCCTTGGGGAGGAGAATTTTTGGGTGATACCAAATTCTTGACAAAACCTTATCATTGCCCCAGATTAAAATTTTGTACCGTGATCAGTTCTGGTCTTGACCACAGTACATTGGAGTTCATTCTGGATTGCCTTAACATGGTTTATAAAGACATCTAAAGTATCAGATTTCTTCTTAAGGAAAAATACTCATGTATACTTTGAGTGATCATCAACAATCACCAAAGTATACAACTTCCCACCTAGGCTCTGAATTGGCAAAGGACCAAACAAGTCCATGTGCAATAAATAAAGACATATTTCAGTGTCTTTGGAGCCAATGCTTTTAAAGGTGGCCCTTGTTTGCTTGCCCATTTGGCATGCATGACATGGACCACTTTTAACACATTTCAAATTAGGACTATTTCTAACAAAGAATTCTAGAAAATAGCCTATACATAGTCTTTTAGTTAATGTGAGCAAGTCTCTTGTGCCATTGAACACAAAGAGACTCACTTTCATTAGCTACAAGACACACAAGAGATAAAGAAGAATTGCATGTAAAATCTAAGCACTACACATTCTCACTCCTAGTGCCTGAGAGAATGATCTCTAAGTCATGTGACTTTTTGATCAAGCGCTTATCATTGTGTAATTCAATGACATAGCCTAAGTCACATAGTTGACTTATGCTTACAAGGTTGTGTTGCAATCCTTCAACATAAGCCACCCTTGTGATGGAGACTATGCCATTTGAAATCATACCATATCCTCTGGTGATGCCTTTTCTGATCCACCAAAGATGACCTTAGGTCCATTCTTCACAGCTTTGTATTCCTATAGAAGACTTTTGGTACCTGTCATGTGCATTGGGAACCCACTGTCCAAGTACCATATTTGCCCAAGGATGGTACTTGAACTATTATGCAAGAAGGAATTTATTTACCCTTAGGAGCCCAAGTAATTTTGGGTCCTAGGCTTTTGTTAGCATGAAAAGACTTCACACCTGCTGCAACCTTTGCAAGAAAGCTCTTCTTTGCACTTGGCACATTGGGATTGTGCCAACAATCTATGGTAAAGTGTCCCACCTTACCACAACACCAACACTCGTGAATATTGTATCTTCTCTTCTGAACATTCTTTGAAGAAGTAGCATCAATATGCTGGTGTTCAGGAGGGAACACAGCAGCATTCCTCTTGTTCCTTTCAGCAATGATCTGGCTGAAGGTTAACCCGTGTTCAGTCTTAGCAACCTTTGTCTTAATGACATCAGCTTAAGTAGGCTTGGAAGCTAGGCAAGATTTGATGACATCAGACACTGAACTGTTTGGCCTATCTACAGGTTTGACAACAGCCAAGTGCTTTGCTAGAATGGACTTGGAAGAGCTTGCTTCTTTATTCTTGACTGAAGGAGCTGAAGTACCAAAAACAAATGGTCCAGAATGGGCCATTTGAATTCTTCATGGGGAGCCTTCATAGCACTCATCCTCATGCCTTTTCTTCTACTATGGGAAGGAGTGTTTTCCTTCCTATATGAACTCCCATTCTTCTAGTGACCATACATGTTGTCATGGTCATACCTTTTAGCGGGAAGTAACACCTTTTGAAAGGTTGTATGAGGCTTAGCCTTAGCCTTGCTCTTTTCTCCACTCCCTTCACCCACTTCCATTTTATTGAACCATAGTCCTCTCCTATTAGTTTGAGAGGAAAAGGTGTCAATGATTGGAAGCACTGATTTGGGCTTGGAGAATTGAGCCGCTAGGCTCTTTTATTTGAGAAGCTTCTCCTTAAGGTCCTTGATGACCTTATTCATTTGGGAAATGGTGCTCAATTGGGCAATTGTTATCCCATTGAGTTTGCTGATTTCTCTACTCATCTGAGCCACCAGGGTAGGTGACTAAGTGAAATCTTGTTTAGCCAACTTAAGGGAAGCAATTTCTAGAGCTTGCCTCTTGGCCAGCTTCTTGCTCTTTTTCAGAGCCTCCAATAAGGCATCATACTTGTCAATCAATTGATTGACAGCCACTTCAGATTTTGAATCATTTTCATCAATTGATGAGCATGCTTCAGAGTCTGACATTGACTCATAATCAGAAGAAGGATTGGCAGGGATTGATACCTTGTCAGGATGGTCCTGACTATCTTCATCATCACCAGTTATGGCCATCAAGCCATGATGTTCTCTAGCTTCTTCATCCTTCTCTATGTCACTATCGGAGTGTGATAGAGGGGCCCTGATGCCCACCTTTGCAGCAGGAAAGTCCTCATCCTCTTCAGCTGCAAACAACCCAATATAGGCTTCTTCTTCATCTGAATCTAAGGATGATGAATCAGATTCACTTTTCTCCCTTCCTTCCTTTTTGGTGATAAGATTTCTTATCACCCTTCTCCTTTCTCTTGATTAGACAGTCAACAATGATATGTCCAGGCTTACTACATCAATAATAAATCACATTAGTTGAAACATGTTTAATATGTTTAGAATCATACCTGTCCCCTTTGTGGTGCTGCTTGTCTAATCTATTGAGATCCTTCCTGGAATGTGAGGAGGAGGATGGCGTGTTCTTCCACTACTTCCTCCTCATCATCTTCTTGAAATTCCTAGAGAAGGTAACAAACTCCTCATCAGAAGAGCCGTTATCAGATGAGCTGGGCTGAGAATTTTCTAATCCAGCAGCCTTCCTTGGAGTTGTAGGCATCCTTGCTTTGCTCTTCTTAGAGCCCTCAGCCTTGAGGGCCACAGTCCTTTCCCTTGCATGAGGCCTGGATGAAGTGTCATCCTCCTTCCTTGCAGATAGTTGCATCTCATAAGAGAGCATCTTTCCCCGATGGCACAGATATTTGTATCCAGTCTCTAGTTGGAGATCTTAGGAATTTGTCATTTAGCTCATAATGAGTGAAGGTCCTTTCATAGGTCCTCAACTCATTTACTATCCTGAAGAATCTTTCATAGCAATCAGCTATGCATTCCAGGCTTTGCTTCCTGAAGGCTTCATATTCCTGATTGATGAGGGATTTCATATCATCCCTCACCTCTTCAGTCCCTTCCATGTACACTATCAGTGTATCACACGTGTCCTTGGCAGTCTCACAGTGTACCAAGTTTTGGAATGTAGAGTCATCAATTGCATTGACTATAATGTTTGAGATCCTTTGTCCATTGTTTCCAATGCAATATCATCCCTTATCATTTCAGTGTATGACTTACCTACCTGCCTAGTAGGATCAATGGTGGAGGGCTTTGTGATAAGAAAGGGACCCTCCCAAATAGTGATTAAAATCCTAGGGTCTAATGCTTCCATGAAAAGCCTAACCCTTTGCTTCCAAATGCCAAATGTTTCCTTTTTGCATATTGGCAGCTTCATTGACCCCATCTCCTTCTAAACTCCATTGGTAGCCATTGGATTCATATTTGAGTACACTTTTGTAGGATCTGTTCAGACTGTCAAGTCCTTTTTGAACAACCTCCCTCTGATACCACTTGATAGTTTAAAGGTATGTAGTCTAATTCACCTAGAGGGGGGAGGTGAATAGGTCTCTTTGAGTTTTACTTAATTATTGCTAGCAGATAAGGAGTAGTAAGTAAATGTTCAAGCACACAGAAAACACACAAGTTTTTATAGTGGTTCCCCAAGACAGTGTGTCTATGGGTAGTCCACTTTCCCTCTACACCTTTCTAACAGTGTATTAAACAAGGCAAACTCCTCCAATCTCGGCTCCTAAAGCTTACAACACAGATCACTCGGGATTTCTCAAGCTTGCTCCAAGCCCTACCTTAGGCTAACCAGCCCTACCACTCAGAGTGCTCCCACTCCTACAGCTCATAGATCACCTTGACCTCCTACCTCAGGCCTATCAAGAAGCCCTACTTCTTAGGCAGAATGCCCTACAACTCAGCCTCAACAGCCTTACTAAACTCAGGCTAAACAACCCTACAGCTCAGGTTAACCAACCCTACAACTCAGACAATATGCCTTACAAACTCAGAACTTCACAGTTCCTACAGTGAGTAAATGTTTAACTTACAATAGTTGACACCAGTAGTATAATGTCTTCGGTTGTTTCTGTACAGTTGGTGCTACTTTAAAGCTGGGCTGAATGAAATCTTCAGTCCTTGCTTCTTTCTGATCCTTCTCTTCAGTAGAGGAGTAAAGATCTTCTTGCTCTTCTGGATAGAAGAGCTATCTTCTCTCCTTGTTTCTTCTAGCTGGTTCAGTTAGCAGCAGGAGAGAAAAACTTGAAAGTCATCAATGGAATAGTGATACTGGCTCTCTACTTTTCAGCACAACAACAGATCCTTCTGAATGTGCCCTAGGTTGTTCTTTTATACTCCATTTGTCTTCAACGGCTCTTAGGAAGAGGCCCTGACACTTTGGAAGAGGATAGAAAACTTTATCTTCCTTTTACAGCTGTTTGCGCCAAAAGCAAGACCCGTTAGTGTCGTCTTTCTGATTTGAATCTGTCTCAGCGGTTGGGCTGAGACAGACTTCCGTCTCAGCGGTTTAGCTATCTTGGTCTTAGTGGATTCGCTAAGACAGATAGTCCTCTTATCAGATTTTGTCTATCTACAGCTCTGCTGAGGCAGACCTCTTCTCAGCGGCTCCTGGCCTCATCTCAGCGGTTCCGCTAAGACAGTGAGTTCTTCTCAGCGGTTTTGACAGCAAACCAATGACCTCATTACAATGCTTGGAATATCTTAACCCTGCATATTCCTGATGCAAAATAGGGTTTATCAAATACAATATGTACTTAGCATTGTGAGTGATGTCTCTTTAAATCAAGGGAACATTGAGGGAAATATTCCCAACATGGTGAATGGTTCCCTCAGACAGGGACCGATACCAATTGAGAGCTCCTCCGCGCAGTGTTTCTGCGAAGATCTTGCAGCTAATTTGGTCAGGAAGCCCGAACGTCTCCATTGTGGATAGGAAGCAATTAACGTGTTCGTGCGGGTTTTCTGTTCCGTGAAACTCTCTATAGAGTGGGAGCTTAAGCCATGAGGGGATCAGATACTTCAAGATTAGTCTTGACAGGGGGGATCGCTCTAGTTGAAGCGTGATGTCATTTGAATCCTGCCCACTGTTGGAGGAGCCTGCTTGTCGGCTATGCCAAGCCACTAGGGAAGGATGGGCGCAGCGATGAGCGCATTCTCCCCTGAGGCCACATGGATGGAGGAATGACCAAGGGGCGTGTAGGGGGCGTGATCGGTGCGGAGAGGGCGCGTTCTGGCTTCAATGCAGGAGTTTCAGACGCGTCACGCCCGAGGTCACGCCCGTGACCTGGGGCGTGTACTCTTTAAATGTGCTGCTGGCGGGAAATATTTGGCGGGAAGGCGCACTGGGCGAGTCACGCCCGTGACTGGGTGTCACGCCCCTGGTCACGCCCGTGACCTGGGGCGTGTAACTTTAAATGATTTGGCAGGCTTGATCTCAGTGGGCTGACTCGTCTTAGCGGGTCGCGGCCGTGACATTGGGTCACGCCTTTGGTCACGCTCGTGATCAAGGGCGTGTAACTTTAAATGACGTGGCGGCTCGCTCTGGATGCTGGTGGCGGATCATGGCCGTGACATTGGGTCACGCCCTTGGTCACGCCCGTGACCTGTGGCATGTACTTGGCGAAACTTCACGGAATTGACCCAGGGTGGCGGCAGCAGGTCTGGAACACATCTTTGGCTGTCACGCCCTTGGTCACACCCGTGACCTTGGGCGTGTACTTGATAATTTTGCTCAAAATGCCCAGAAATCCTGAAAAACACAGAAAAGGCTTAAGTTAGTTTATAAAATTAAAAGGGAACATATTAAATATGACAATACATATAAATTATATAAATTCATATTAAAATTATATTAAAATTATACTAAAAGATGAGTACAAAAACTACTCATTAAGGAACTGTTGGGTTTTCCTTAAAGGTATACACATCAAATGTGCGCAGTGGAATATATCAAGAACAACCCAAAGAGACATGTGGATCGTGCTAAAAGCATGAATCAAGAAATTGAGGCAACAATAAAATTACCTTCTAGGGATTGAGTCGATACTCAATCAAAAGCTCCAAGAAAAGTCTAATAGGATCCGGAATCCTATTCCAAGTCCTTGCTTTGTGCTTCCTTCGGCTCCGTCAATGTCGGACTGCTCGTTGGTAGAGTTAGTGTAGAATTGTGTCCACCCCTCTATAGAAGTCCACACGAGAAAGGAGAACCCCAAACCTCTTGTCCAACAAGAGATAGGTCAGAGAAGGAATTCCCTCTACGTCTCCATAGATTACTAGATCTGTTAAAGGAGAGGAGGCGACTCCAAGGAATGCAGCTAGAACCGAATGGGAACACTTCCCATCGATATCAAGAGGCGGCGGGAACGATTCCCTTCGATCTCTAGAAGTAACGACTAGATCTCAAAGGAACGATTCCTCTTGATCTACTGGTCGGCGAGAGACTTCACGCACCGGTAAGGGCATGCCGTCGGAAATCGCGAGTCGTCGGTTGTCCTCTTCTGTTCTTCTCTCGGGTTCACTCCGTAAAGGGAGAGCTATGTTAAACCTAAAAGGTTTAGGCTATTTATTTCCCGAGAAAAGAAAGACCACAGCATCTGCTATCCGCAAACCAAGTTAAAACAGAATTCATCGAGTGCACATGGTTCGTCGAGATCATTCAACGAATTCGTCGAGACATTCGACGAATTCGTCGAGATCAATCGACGATTTTGTCGAGAGGGGATTTGTCGGTTAGATCTTCTTCGCTGATACCTGTCCGACGGAATGACTCTACAAACATATCCAATTCGTCGAGTCTTTTTGACGAATTGACGTACTTCGTCGGATCATTCGAAGGACTGCTTCATCGATTAGATCTAATTCGCCGATGAATCCCCTCGACGACATGAAATAAGTTTCGTCGAGACATTCTCGAAAACTTGCCAACATGCTCCATACAGTATTCACAATACATGTGGAGCAATCAGTCGACTCGACCCAATTCCAATAAGTCGTAGGATTGGTCCTTCACTCATATCCCATATGAGTAAGGCGAACACAAACAATCTCCAACTTCTCCAATACTATTATGTCCGACCCTATAGGCTCATATCACATTCGCAGTAAGACTAACTGTTGATTCCTTCCTGATCATCAAAGAAGCTCCAACAGTCTCCCACTTGATCTAGAAGGTATAAACAGAAGTCTCACAAACAATGAGTGCATCTAGCAATGCATCATTGCTACCCAAGAAACAAGAGTTCATAACTCAATAAGCCTGTCTGTGACCAATATATCAGTGTTGTCACATCCCTTTGTTACTTATATCCGGATAGAACTAGAGGCATGGACCGTGTCACCCTCATAATTGTTCAATCCTAATTTCCTGATCTGGAATAGACCTTAAAAGATTGGTAGGCTTAATATCAAATATTGGCTCAACCCAGCATGGCCATGCATTTCTCGGTCTCATTCCATCAAGGGGCCCATGGATGTAACTCCTGTCATAAAGGAGGACAAATTCCATTTCTGTCCACACACAAACAGCCAAATGATTCGTAACATACGCAATAACCACCCTTATCATCAACCTTTCTCAAGGAAATCTTAGGTGGCATCAAAGCATGCTCTTCCTCACTTGGTGAATGCTATGAATTCAGGACAAAGGACCACAAACACCATTGTCACTTGAGATCTACTTGTGACACGTTCATAAAACAATCCACAAAGTAGTCTCATGGGGGGTCTGTCCAGTACAACTTGTTCCTAACAAGTACCCATGTGAAAACTTGATATCACAATATCATTGTTGAAACCAATAAATTGGTGTCTGTGGAGTTCGGGCCCTCAACAGGTTGAGGGGTGACCAACACTTACTCCTCACAAGGGAGAGCTCCAGGCTAAGAGGCTAAGGAACTAGGAACAAGTCCAAGGGCTTAGCGAGGAGGTCCCACCCCACAGCCGGAAGATCTTAGAGTGCTTCCCCTCCCAAGCCAATGCTAAGCTTGGGCACCCTTGGAGGCTCTCTCCACCCAACAAAGGAGACTTGGGGAGAGAGAGGCCAAAAGAGAGAGAGAGAGAGAGAGAGAGAGAGAGAAGTCCTCCCAAATGGTGCCCCCTTGGTCCTATTTATAGGATTTTAAACTTAGTCTGCAACCAACCACAATCTGGCCTACGAGATTACAAAAATACCTCCGGATTTGGCCTGCGAATAGCCAAATCCCGCTGTTCGGAGGCGCTAAACGCAGTCCAGAAGGCCTTCCCGGGGCCGGGTGAGAGGGAGCTGACTTCCTCCCTTGCTCCCCCCCCCCCCCCCCCCCCCTCACTGGGCTGGGCGAGCCAAGAGGGCGCCTCCGTCGTAAGCTCGCCCCCTTGCTCGGGCGAGGGCGAGACCAGGAGGCCGCCTGCCTCGGGTCTCGGCCCCCTTGATGGGGCGGGGCAAGAGGGGCCTGCGGCTCCTCCTCTTGCCCCCTAGCTGAGGCGGGGCGAGAGGGGCCTGTAGCTCCTCCCCTTGCCCCGTAACTGGGGCGAGGCAAGAGGGGCCTACGACTCCTCCTCTCGCCCCTTAGCTGGGGCGGGGCGAGAGGGGCCTGTGGATCCTCCTCTCGCCCCCTAGCTGCGGTGGGGCGAGAGGGGCATGCGGCTCCTCCTCTCGCCCCTAGTTGCGGCAGGGCGAGTGGGGCATGCGGCTCCTCTTCTGGCCCCTTAGCTAGGACGAGGCGAGAGGGCCTGCGGCTCCTCCCCTCGCCCCCTAACTGGGGCGGGGCGAGAGGGGCCTACGGCTCCTCCTCTCGCCCCTTAGCTGGGGCGGGGCGAGAGGGGTCTGCGGCTCCTCCTCTCGCCCCTTAGCTAGGGCGGGGCGATAGGGGCCTGCGGATCCTCCCCTCGCCCCCTACCTGGGGCGGGGCGAGAGGGGCCTGCGGCTGCTCCCCTCGCCCCCTACCTGGGGCGGGGCAAGAGGGGATTGCGGCTCCTCCTCTCGCCCTTTAGCTGGGGCGGGGCGAGAGGGGCATGCAGATCCTCCCCTCGCCAGGGGCCTGCGACTCCTCCCCTCACCCCCTAACTGGGGCGGGGCGAGAGGGGCCTGCGGCTCCTCCTCTCTCCCCCGAGCTGGGGCGGGGCGAGAGGGGCGAGAGGGGCGAGAGGGGCCTGCGGCTCCTCCTCTCGCCCCCTAGCTGGGGAGGGGCGAGAGGGGCTTGCGGCTCCTCCTCTCGCCCCTTAGTTGGGGCGGGGTGAGAGGGGCCTGCGGCTCCTCCTCTTGCCCCTTAGTTGGGGCGGGGTGAGAGGGGCCTGCGGCTCCTCCCCTCGCCCCCTACCTGGGATGGGGAGAGGGGCCTGCGCCTCCTCCCGTCGCCCCCTAGTTGGGGCGGGGGCGAGCCCAGGAGGCCGCATGCCTCTAGCTCGCCCCTCTTACGGGCTGGGCGAGCGGGAGGTCTCCGCCACCACCGCTCGCCCCCTCCTTCTTGCCTGCAGTCCGCACTAAAAAAAACTGTTGGGCATAAAGACATTTTAGTCCCCGGGGACCCACTCGACGAATACGGGGTTGTACGCAATCCCCGCTCTCTTCGAGCGAGGTACAAGCTCGGAAAGAGAAGTCCAACCCCACATATTCGGCTAGTGGTGCTAAAAACCGCACCATAAGCGGAGCCACCTCGAGGGAAAAACACTTAGCCTCCCTAGGGGGTCAACCTGCCCTGCCGGCTAGAGAGAGCCCGGTTAGTGGAACCATCCGAGGGGAAAAATACTTAGCCTCCCTGGGAGGTCAACCTGCCCTGCCGGCTAGAGAGAGCCCGGTCAGCGGAACCAACTGAGGGGAAAAATACTTAGCCTCCCTGGGAGGTAAACCTCCCCTGCCAGCTAGAGAGAGACCGGTCAGCGGAACCATCCAAGGGGAAAAATTCTTACCCTCCCTGGGAGGTCAACCTGCCCCACCGGCTAGAGATAGCCCGGTCAGCGGAACCATCCGAGGGGAAAAATACTTAGCCTCCCTGGGAGGTCAACCTGCCCTGCAGGCTAGAGAGAGCCTGGTCAGCGGAACCATCCGAGGGGAAAAATTCTTACCCTCCCTGAGAGGTCAACCTGCCCTGCCGGCCAGAGAGAGCCCGATCAACAGAACCATCCGAGGAGAAAAATACTTAGCCTCCCTAGGGGGTCAACCTGCCCTGCTGGCAAGAGAGAGCCCGGTCAGCGAAACCATCCGAGTGGAAAAATACTTAGCCTCCCTGGGAGGTCAACCTGCCCTGCCGGCTAGAGAGAGCCCGGTCAGCGGAACCATCTGAAGGGAAAAATACTTAGCCTCCCTGGGAGGTCAACCTGCCCTGTCGGCTAGAGAGAGCCCGGTCAGCAGAACCATCTGAGGGGAAAAATACTTAGCCTCCCTGGGAGGTCAACCTGCCCTGCCGGCTAGAGAGAGCCCGGTCAGTGGAACCATCCAAGGGGAAAATTTCTTAGCCTCCCTGGGAGGTCAACCTGCCCTGCCGTCTAGAGAGAGCCCGGTCAGCAGAACCATCCGAGGGGAAAAATACTTAGCCTCTCTGGGAGGTCAACCTGCCCTGCCGGCTAGAGAGAGCCCGGTCAGTGGAACCATCCGAGGGGAAAAATACTTAGCCTCCCTGGGAGGTCAACCTGTTGGAGTTTCTTTGATGATCCGGAAGGAATCAGCAGTTAGTCTTACGGCCAACGCGATATGAGCCTATAGGGTCGCACATAAGAGTATTGGATAAGTTGGAGATTGGTTTGTGTTGGTCTTACTCATATTGGATATGGGTGGAGAACCAAACCTATGGCTACTTGGAATATAGTTAGTACAGGAAGACTGCTCCTAGATATTGTGAATATTGTATGGAGCATGTCTTGTAGTTTTCGATATGATATTATGAATATCTACTCGTAAACAATGTCGTCGAGATTGTCTCGTTTACATGCGTTGACAAGAACTTGTTGAATTGAGCCTTAGAGATTTCGTCGAAACTGTTTCGACGAATTCATCAAAAGGTTGTCGAAGAATCCGTTGATATTGTATCGACGAATTCGCCGAATATCGATTCGACGGAAAGGCTGGTCGAGCCGCTGAGACCGTCTCGCGGGCTGACTAGAGTCGTCGATACTGACTCGACAAATTCGTCAGAATTGTTTTGACGAATCCGTCGAATAGGTATTGACAAATTCTGTTACGACGAAAACCTATAGCTTCTATTTTAATCTGGTTTGCGGATAGCCGACGCCGTGGTCTTTCTTTTCTCGGGGTATAAAAGGCTAAACCTTTTAGGGTTTAGCAAGAAGTTGTTTGACTTGATAAAAACCCGAGAGCAGAACGGAAGCGAATGACGATCGACGACTTGCAATTTCTGACGGTGTGCCCTTACCCGTGCGTGAAATCTCTCGCCGACCGGTAGATCAAGAGGAATTGTTCCTTTGGGATCTATTCGTTACTTCTGGAGATCGAAGGGAATCGTTCCCGAAAGATCGTGTCGCGCCCTTAGATCGACGGGAAGCGTTCCCATTCGGTTATAGCCGCAATCGTTGAAGTCGCCTCCTCTCCTTTAATAGATCTAGTAATCTGTGGAGACGTAAAGGGCATTCTTTCTCTGACCTAGCTCTTGTTGGACAAGAGACTAAGTGTTCTCCATTCTCGTGTGGACTTCTATAGAGGTGTGGACAATTCTACACTAACTCCTCCGACGAGCAGTTCGACATTGACGGAGCCGAAGGAAGCGCAGAGCAAGGACTTGGAATAGGATTCCGGAATCCTAGAAGATTTTTCTTGGAGCTTTTGATTGAGTATCGACTCAATCCCTATAAGGTAATTTTATTATTGCCGCAATTTCTTGATTCGTGGTTTTAGCACGATCCACATGTCTCTTTGGGTTGTTCTTGATATATTCCGCTGCACACATCTGATGTATATACCTTAGAGGAAAACCCAACAGTGGTATCAGAGATAGGTTTCTGCTAATTCCATGTTTCAGAAATTGTTCCCTTCGCAGTAACCGTCTGTCTATATGATAGTTTGTGAAACTAAAGACTAGAGAGACGATCTTGTCTACTGCAATAAGGGTGTTTGCTTTTGCTAGCATCCGGTACATGTAAATCTGAAGGTTTAGAAATGTTCTAAATACTCAGATTTAATCCATATCATCAAGTGTTGATGGTTTTGTGTATCTGGAATGTATCCGGGTTTTGCTTGGTCTGTTTGTGAATTGTGTGCACATTGATTAAATGTTAATCATGATTAAATGTTAATCACGATGAAATGTTCATCGACTGTATCTTAAAATCCCTTAATCTAATATTAAGTATTCGGATGCCTTCCGGTGGATGACACTCTTCCTGCCTCGATCGATGAAGTGTGGGTTTGCCAAAGCAAGGTGCATTAATCTATCTTGGTAAGGGTGCGAGCGGATAATTGTGATATCCCACTGTCGACATCAGGTCCAACTTAACTAAGTGACCTCAAAGGTTGAGTGCTTAGAGGCATAGGGTTGGCATGCACCATATGATGGATGCGAATAAAGAGTTATTCACCACCCATAGAAGAGTTGCATAGTGATGCAATTGACAAGTGTTGTCTACCTAAATAACTGCATCGTGAGAGAAACGCCAAAGCGGACTCATTGTGTTGGTGAAATACGGATCTTGTCCACTGAGAGAGTAGCTCGCATAAACTCTCCGAATCGAAATTAAGGGTTATCGATTTGATTAAAATGGTGGGAGTATTTAATTAAAGTCCTTATTAAAATAAAATGTATTTTGAAATATAGTACATAAAATCTTTTGCAAATTTATTGTAGAATTTCCATGGCAAATACATCTCACTCCACGTTGTCCCTGAGAGCCATCCTTGAGAAGGACAAGCTCAATGGGATGAACTTCCTCGACTGGTATAGGAACCTGAGAATTGTTCTCAGGCAAGAGCGCAAGCTCTATGTCTTGGAAGGGGAAGCCCCCACAGAGCCGACCGGAAATGCTCCGCGAGCAGACAAAGATGCTTACAAGAAGTATCGGGATGAAACCTTGGATGTGGAATGCCTCATGCTTGCTACCATGTCCTTTGAGCTTCAGAAGCAACACGAGAGCATGTGTGGTTATGTGATAATCAGGCACCTCAAGAAAATGTTTGAGGGGAAAGCTCGGCAAGAGAGGTTTGACATATCCAAGGCATTATTTCAGTGCAAAATGGGAGCTCTAGACTCAGTAGGGACTCACGTACTCAAGATGATTGGGTATATAGAGAACCTTGAAAAACTGGGTTTTCCCTTGGGCCAAGAGTTGGCCACAGATCTGATCCTGCAATCATTGTCGGACAGTTATGAGCAGTTCGTCTTGAACTATAACATGAATGAAATAGAAAAGACACTGCCCAAGCTCCTTGGCATGTTGAGAACTGCTGAGAACAACATGAAGAAGGTCAAGCCTGCCAGCCCCATACTGATGGTGCATAAGGGCAAGGGCAAGACCAGGGGATCTAAGAAGACGAAGATTGGATCTAAGTCTCATCTTGATCCCAATTCTTATGCACTAAAAAGGAAAGGTCTGACAAAGGAAGGAAAGTGCCATCACTGCAGTAAGGCAGGGCATTGGAGGCGGAACTGTCCCCTCTATATTGAGGATCTGCAGAAGAAGAAGGGAGGTGAAAGTGCAATTGAGTATCAGTTGAAGGTGATTAATATAATCAACCTGCTTTGATACCAATTGAAGGAGAGTTTAGATCTTAATATTACTCTAGAGGGGGGGTGAATAGAGTATTAAAACTTTTCCCTTAATTTTATAGCGGAATTAAATTAGTGATATATATGTGTATATTTAGTGATTTATAAAAGCTAAATAAAACAAATCAGCACAGCAACAAAACACAGAAATTCACAGGAACAAAGACACAAGGATTTTATAGTAGTTCCCCAATAAATCTGGGTACGTCTACTCTTCTACCACACTTGGTAGGATCCACTAGATTTTTGATCAGGTGCCCTAGCACCAAGGGATTTTTGATCAGGTGTACACACACCAAAGAGCTTTTGATCAGGTTCTCTAACCAAACCACAAGTTTTTGTTCAGGTGCCCTATCACCAAGAGTTTAACTTTTGAAGGGAGTTAAAACCATGTACAAGATGGAATAAGAGATTAAGAAGTTCTTCTCTGTCAATAATCTGAGAGAAGACTCTAGTGGATGATGGTGTAAAGCTCCCCCTATCTGATTGAAATTCTTGACAACTTGAGGATAGAGCTTTCTCTTGAATGAAAAACATCTTCCTTGATAAGCTGATGAATCTGAGAGTCAGATGTTCCTCGGATTATTGTTGCTCTATAGAAGATTTGAAACTTGCAGCAGAAAGACTGAGAGAATGATCTTGAAGATGTTCTCAGAGAATGAGATGCTGCTTGAGGAAGATAAACTTTTCTTTTTCCTTTCTAAATATTTTCTCTAGACTGAAGCACTGATATTTTTTATCTCTGTGTATGTCTACCTTCTTCTTGGTATTCTATTTTCTTTTTAGAAGACGACTGATTTGAATTTCAAAATCTCTCTGAATAAGAATAGAATAATCTGTAATAAATCTTTTCTTAGAACTTCCACTAATTCAGCCAAAACCTAATTCCTTTCCTGTTCAATAATTAATGATATCCTTTTCCAACAAGCCAAATGGCTATTTTTTTTAGAGAAGGAATTGGAAAGAGAATAAATTAAAGGAAGGATAAAACTTGTCTTATCTGGAAGAATAACTCCAAATGAAGAATAGAACTGAATCTGATAGATGAACTGAATTCAGAGAAATAGAATAGCTGATCTGAACAGACTGAGAGAAAATTCGTCGAGCTGAGATAATATTTTGTCGACCTGAAGGAAGAGTTCGTCTAACTGAACATCTAATAGAGATTCGTCGAACATAGACTGGAGTTCGTCGATCTCAATATAGAGTTCGTCGAACTGAAGAATTCGTCGACCGCTAAGCCGCTGAAAACTGAAGATCATTGACTGCTAAGATGCTGAGACTAGAGCACGCCATTCGTCAAACGCAGAGAGAAGGCCATTCGTCGAACGCAGAGAGCAGTTCGTCGAACCCAGTATTGAATTCGTCAAACGCAAAAACTTAGAGAAATTCTAAGTTCTAGCTATCGTATCAGCCTAAAACTATGACCATTGGACTATACAATGGGGGTCAACTTGATCCTAGTCAACACATAGTAATCCTAGCCCAAATCAGTAATAGGGTTGTTCCAACAATCTCCCCCTATTTGTGTTAGGATACTATTTGACAAATTTCAAATAATAAACAACAGAAAAACAGCAGAGCATAAATATATCTGACAGAATGAAAAACCATTTCAGCAGATAAAACAAGTAGTGATCTGAGTTTAACAACATTACAATAAAATAGAAATAACAGCAAAAGCAAATAGTTTAAACCTCTTACTTCTTTGCAGAGGGAGGTTTGAAAATGATTTGTCTGTTTGGGTTTTCTGATTCTTTCTTACTCATATACAGATCCTGAGCTCCCAGAATGGTTTGAGATTTGGTATGAGGAACCACAGCTTCTGGGTGCTTCTCTAAGTATTCTTCAGCATTGAATACATTTCTGGATTTGTATTTTTCAAATTCTTTCTTTCTGAATTCTGACATAGTTGAAAATTTGGAGTAATCTTTACCTTCTGCTTTAGCTTTGTTGATCTGGGCAACTGCAATGGATTCTCTGAATCTTGCCATTTGGGCTATCCTTTCTTTTTTTGGATTAGGAGAAGAAGGGCTATACTCTGAAATATTGTCATGAGCATAAGAAGGATCTTGAGGATTTTTGATTCTATGAGAAGAGCCATCAGAAATATGAAGCTTGTATTCTGAATATACTAATCTTGAGGAGCCAGAGGTAGGTCTTGAAGACCTAGAACTTTGAGAACCACTAGAACTAGTTGGTCTCTTGGATTGCTGGGAGGAGTATCTTTAGGAGGAAGAAGAGAACTTTCCTGATCCAGCTGCACCTGCTGCTGGAGGAGGAGGAGGAGGAGGATGGTTATACTTGACAGGCTTGTCAGAGTAATAACCAGTCTTCTTCATTTTCTTTCTTTTGTTTGCTTCATTCCTTGAGATCTTCATCCAAGCAGGAGAATCCTTGGTGAGAGTGATATTGTGCAGAATATAGTAGGGAATGTCATTGTTGGGGTTAGGAGTCTTAGGAGCAGTGATGAGTCTCAATTATATACACATTTATGGACTCATCTGGGCCGATTTTCTAGACTTTGCACTTCACTTTAGACATGTTTTCATTCCTATTTAATACTCCATGCTAAGTGCACTTCTAGGCCCGTTTTGGTGTTATTTCTTGTTCATCTTCGTTACTAGTTTTCATGCAGTGTTAAGTGCCACCTTCAGTGGCTAGACTGGTGTTGTATGCTGGAACAGGAGTCGTGCAGGTGTTCCCGGTACAATTCTGTACAGGAACACTACGGACGATCACTGGCTCTATAGCGCACGACCACTGGTCGTGCGCCATGGATCGTGCGCACTTAACGCCCATTTTATGAGTTCTGTCTGGCTTATCGCACGACCATTTACGATAGTGCGCACGGCCACTGGTCGTGCGTCACTGGTCGTGCGAACATGTACTTTATAAATTTCTTTCATTTCTGGCTCCCTCCAGGCAGCGCGCACGATCGCAGAACTACAGTGCGCATGACCACTGGTCGTGCGCCAATGACCGTGCGCAGTATTCATTTCAGCCCCTATAAATATCCTGTTCGCGAATTAGGGCGGGATCACGATCGGGAACTCCGTTCAGTCCGCCGTTTTCGCCCTTTCCACAGGTTTTCCACCCCCCTAGGCCTCCTCCATCATCCTTGAGCTCCAAGGAGAGGTTTCTAGCCCAAAGATTGCCAACATCGAGCAAGGAGATCGTGTATCGGAGGAGATTGGATCATGACACGAAGAAGACGAGCCATTGGGAGGAAGTGACAGCCCTCCTCTACCTCGGACGCAGTTGAAGACCGAGCTTGGACGCGGATTGACAACCCAGCGATTCCAACCGTGAATCTTCGGCAAGGCTTCGGATGTGGTCGACTCCTTCACTCTCTTTTTCCTCCCTTATGTTGTTGATTGTATAAACTAGTTCCCTCTATATTTTGATGATGTATGCTATGAACAATATTGATTAATGTTTATTTCATTTATTTGGAGAGGGGCCTACGGATCCTCCCCTCGCCCCCTAGCTGGGGCGGGGATGAGCCCAGGAGGCCGCATGCCTCCGGCTCGCCCCTCTTACGGGCTGGGCGAGCGGTAGGCCTCCGCCTCCACCGCTCTCCCCCTCCTTCTTGCCTGCAGTCCGCGCTAAAAAAAATATTGGGCCTAAAGACATTTTAGGCCCCGGGGACCCTCTCGTCAAATACAGGGTTGTACAATCATGACCTGTAAGAATCGGTCATCAGTCAACGCACATGCAAGTGAATCCCTAAAGATGAAGCTTCTAATTAAACATGGGTCCTCACAGTCAAGTCACGCACTTGAATCCCTATGGAAGCAATCATTCTAAGGGCATCTATTATGCTAATTAATCTATCATATAGAAATTGTTAACATAATAAAAGAACTTGCCATAAATGCAAAATGAAATACATAGTACATAACACAATTCATCAAATGAATAAATAACCGGCAAACATGCAATCCACAAGGCTCCCACTAAAGATGATCATTCAGGTATCTAATACCAATTGATCTAACATGACCATCATGCTTCCTTTGCGCAATAGGCTTTGTCAGTGGATCCGCCATGTTTTCTTCAGTCGGTACTTTGCAAATGCTCACATCTCCTCGATCGACAATCTCTCGAATAAGATGGAACTATCGAAGTTTGTGCTTGGAGCTCTGATGAGATCTAGGTTCCTTAGCTTGGGCAATTGCACTGTTGTTGTCACAGTAGAGAACTATGGGATCAACAATGCTAGGAACTACATCTAGCTCACCGATGAATTTCCTAATCCACACAGCCTCCTTTGCCGCATTTACGGCAGCAATATACTCAGCTTTTGTTGAAGAGTCGGCAACTGTTTCTTTCTAGGAACTCTTCCAGCTTACAGCTCCACCTTTATGGCAGAATACAAAACCTGATTGGGACTTTGAATCATCCTTATCAGTTTGGAAGCTAGCATCTGTGTAACCACTTACAACGAGCTCTTCCTCTCCACCAAACACCAAGCACGTATCCCTAGTCCTTCTCAAGTACTTTAGGATATTCTTGACTGCTATCCAGTGACCATCACCTGAATCAGACTGATACCTGCTCGTCATGCTCAAAGCATATGAGACATCGGGTCGAGTACACAACATTACATACATGATTGATCCAATTGCTGAGGCATATGGAATCAACTTCACGTAGTCCTTATCTTCCAAAGATTTAGGACACTGATCCTTAGAGAGACTCACACCATGAGACATGGGTAAGAATCCCTTCTGGGACTCAAGCATGTTGAACCGTTTCAACACCTTATCAATGTATATACTCTGGGTCAAACCCAGCAATTTCTTCGATCTATCTCTATAGATCTTAATACCAAGTATATAAGTCGCTTCACCCAAGTCTTTCATAGAAAAGTAATCCCCTAGCATGTTCTTAACAGCTTGCAGGGCCAGAATGTCATTCCTGATCAGCAGTATGTCATACACATACAGTATCAAGAAAATGACAATGCTCCCACTAATCCTTTTGTAAACACAAGGCTCATCTTCATTCTTGATGAAACCAAACTCTTTGATCTTCTCATCAAAACACAGATTCCAACTTCGAGAAGCTTGTTTCAATCCATAAATGGATCGATTCAACTTGCATATTTTAGTGGCTTCACTTGGAGATACAAAACCCTCAGGTTGTGTCAAATACACTTCCTCAAGAAGGTTTCCATTAAGTAAATCCATTTTGACATCCATTTGCTAGATCTCGTAGTCATAATACACAGCAATAGCAAGTAGAATTCTGATGGACTTGACCATGGCCACAGGGGAAAAGGTCTCATCATAGTCAACACCATGAATTTGTCTGAAACCTTTAGCCACCAGCCGGCCTTTGAATTTCTGTACATTCCCATCCATGTCGGTCTTCTTCTTGAAGACCCACTTGCACCCTATGGGTCGTACCCCTTCAGGTGGTTCCACCAAGGTCCAAACTTGGTTTGCATACATGAAGTCCATTTCAGATTTCATGGCCTCAAGCCACTTCTCAGAGTCAGGTCCATTCATAGCATCTTGGTAGGTTGCAGGCTCATCATCATGATCCATAAGCAACACATTACCTATTTGAGACACGAGAAATTCATATCTCTCAGGCTCAAATCTTGGTCTACCAGATCTACGTAGGGCTTGTGTTTCTTGAGCAGGTTCTCCAGCTACAACTTCTTGTTGTCCTGGCTCATGTTCCAATTCCGGTTTGTTCATTGTCTGTGGTTCTTGAACTTCTTCAAGTTCTACCTTTGCAGTCTTCCTGGATAAGAACTCTTTCTCCAAAAAGACACCAGTCCTTGCGACAAACACTTTGCCCTCAGACGGCAGGTAGAAGTAGTACCCTTTGGTCTCCCTAGGAAACCCCACTAGATAATATTTATCTGATTTGGGTTCCAGCTTGTCAGGCATTTGACGTCGTACGTATGCCTCACAGCCCCAAATCTTAATGAACGACATACTGGGGCGCTTCCTAGTCCATATCTAATTGGGTGTCTTTTGAACCATTTTTGTTGGAACTCGATTTAGTGTGAAAGCAGCAGTCTTTATAACAAAGTACGATTCCTCCGCTCAGAAATACCATTATGTTGCGGTGTTCTAGGTGGGGTGAGCTATGATATAATACCACACTCTTTCAGATGTTCACAGAACTCCTGACTCAAATATTCGCCACCTCGATCAGATCAGAGCACTTTTATCCTTTTCTCAGTTGGTTCTCTACTTCATTCTTAAACTCTTTGAACTTTTCAAAGGTCTCGGATTTGTTCTTCATAAGAAACACATATCCGTATCTACTGAAATCATCAGTAAATGTAATGAAGTAGTGGAACTCACCTCTAGCCATAGAATTCATGGTTCCACACACATCACTATGTATGACACCCAAGAGATCATCTGCCCTCTCAGTATGACCAGTGAAAGGGGCTTTGGTCATTTTGCCCAATAAACAAGACTCGCATCTCTCAAATGATTCATAATCAAATGAGTCCAATAGTCCATCTCTATGGAGCTTGGATATGCGTTTCTCATTTATATGGCCCAAACGACAATGCCAAAGGTATGTTGGATTCGAGTCATTTGTTCTTAGCCTTTTATTATTTTCTACATTATAGATCGGATGGTCTAAGTTCAAAACATATATATAAACCATTAAACAATTGGGCTACACCATAACAAGCATCATTCATAAAAATCGAACAATAATTGTTCTTAATTATAAACAAAAAACCTTTTATGTCAAGACATGAAATGGATATAATGTTTCTAGTTATGGCTGGAAAAAAATTACAGTTATCTAATTCTATTACAAGCCCAGTGGGCAATGAAAGACAATAGACACCAACGTCAACGACATCAACTCTTGCTCCATTTTCGACGCACAGGTCTACCTCCCCTTTTCCGAGCATTCTTCTCCCTCTCAGTTCCTGCACATTTGTATAAATATGAGAACCGCATCTGGTATCCAATACCCAAGATGAAGGAGCAGAAAGGTTTATCTCTATAACGTAAATACCTGAAGTAGAAGTCACACTTCCCTTCTTCTTTTGTAGATCCTCGATATAGAGGGGACAGTTCCGCCTCTAATGCCCTGCCTTACCGCAGTGGTGACACTTTCCTTCCTTCGCCAAACCTTTCCTTTTCAGTGTAGAAGACTTGGTTTCAAGATGAGACTTAGATCCAATCTTCGTCTTCTTAGATCCCCTGGCCTTGCCCTTGCCCTTATGCACCATCAGTATGGGGTTGGTATGCTTGGCCTTCTTCATGTTGTTCTCGGCAGTTCTCAACATGCCAAGGAGCTCGGGCAGTGTCTTTTCTATTTCATTCATGTTATAGTTCAAGACGAACTGCTCATAACTGTCCGGCAATGATTGCAGGATCAGATCTGTATCCAACTCTTGGCCCAAGGGAAAACCCAGTCTTTCAAGGTTCTCTATATACCCAATCATCTTGAGTACGTGAGTCCCTACTGAGTCTCGAGCTCCCATTTTGCACTGAAACAATGCCTTGTATATGTGAAACCTCTCTTGTCGGGCTTGCCCCTCGAACATATTCTTGAGGTGCCCGATTATCTCATAACCACACATGCTCTCGTGTTGCTTTTGAAGCTCAGAGGACATGGTAGCAAGCATGAGGCATTCCACATCCAAGATATCATCTTGATACTTCTTGTAAGCATCTCTGTCTGCTCGCGGAGCATTTCCGGTCGGCTCTGTAGGGGCTACCCCTTCCAAGACATAGAGCTTGCGATCTTGCCTGAGAACAATTCTCAGGTTTCTATACCAGTCGAGGAAGTTCGTCCCATTGAGCTTTTCCTTCTCAAGGATGGCTCTCAGGGACAACGTGGAGTGAGATGTATTTGCCTTGGAAATTCTACAATAAATTTGCAAAAGATTTCAGTACTATATTTCAAAATACACTTTACTTTAATAAGGACTTCTATTAAAAGGGCTCCCACTATTTTAATCAAATCGATAAACCTTAATATCGATTCGGAGAGTTTATGCGAGCTACTCTCTTAGTGGACAAGATCTGTGTTTCACCAACACAATGAGTCCGTGTTGGCGTTTCTCTCACGATGCAGTTATTTAGGTAGACAACACTTGCCAATTGCATCACTATGCAACTCTTATATGGTTGGTGAATAACTCTTTATTCACATCCATCATATGGTGCATGCCAACCCTATGCCTCTAAGCACTCAACCTTTGAGGTCACCTAGTTAAGTTGGACCAGATGTCGACAGTTGGATATCACAATTATCCGCTCACACCCTTACCAAGATAGATTAATGCACCTTGCTTTGGCAAGCCCACACTTCATCGATCGAGGCAGGAAGAGTGTCATCCACCGGAAGGCATCCGTATACTTAATATTAGTTAAGGGATTTTAAGATAAGCGATTAACATTTAATCATGATTAACATTTAATCAATGTGCATAAATCTTTACAAACAGACCAAGCATGACCCAGATACATTCTAGATGCACAAAAGCATCAACACTTGATGAAATGGATTAAATCTGAATATTTAGAGCATTTCTAAACCTTCAGATTTACATGTACCAGATGCTAGCAAAAGCAAACACCCTTATAGCAGTTGACAAGCTCGTCTCTCTAGTCTTTAGTTTCACAAACTATCATAGAGACAGACGGTTACTGCGAAGGGAACAATTTCTGAAACATGGTAGCAGATAACCTCCCTCTGATACCACTATTGGGTTTTCCTTAAAGGTATACACATCAGATGTGCGCAGCGGAATATATTAAGAACAACCCAAAGTGACATGTGGATCGTGCTAAAAACATGAATCAAGAAATTGAGGCAACAATAAAATTACCTTCTAGGGATTGATTCGATGCT
Source organism: Dactylorhiza incarnata (assembly GCA_033032865.1). Taxonomy (NCBI): domain Eukaryota; kingdom Viridiplantae; phylum Streptophyta; class Magnoliopsida; order Asparagales; family Orchidaceae; genus Dactylorhiza; species Dactylorhiza incarnata. The sequence continues at coordinate 8,541,853 of JAWHQI010000014.1, forward strand.
CAATCAAAAGCTCCAAGAAAAGTCTTCTAGGCTCCGGAATCCTATTCCAAGTCCTTGCTTTGTGCTTCCTTCGGCTCCATCAACGTCGGACTGCTCGTCGGTGGAGTTAGTGTAGAATTGTGTCCACACCTCTCTAGAAGTCCACACGAGAAAGGAGAACCCCAAGCCTCTTGTCCCTCAAGAGCTAGGTCAGAGAAGGAATGCCCTCTACGTCTCCACAGATTACAAGATCTGTTAAAAGAGAGGAGGTGACTCCAAGGAATGCGGCTAGAACCGAACGGGAACACTTCCCGTCGATATCAAGAGGCGGAAGGAACGATTCCCTTCGATCTCCAGAAGTAACGACTAGATCTCAAAGGAACGATTCCTCTTTATCTACTGGTCGGCGAGAGATTCACGCACGGGTAAGGGCACGCCGTCAAAAATTGCGAGTCGTCGATCATCTGCTTCCGTTCTTCTCTCAGGTTCACTCCAAAAAGGGAGAGTTATGTTAAACCTAAAAGGTTTAGGCTATTTATATCCCGAGAAAAGAAAGACCACGACATCTGCTATCCGCAAACCAAGTTAAAACAGAATTCGTCGAGTGCACATGGTTCGTCGAGATCATTCGACGAATTCGTCGAGACATTCGACAATTTCGAGAGGGGATTCGTCGGTTAGATCTTCTTCGTCGATACCTGTCCGACGGAATGACTCTACGAACATATCCAATTCGTCGAGTCATTTCGACGAATTGACATGCTTCGTCGGATCATTCGAAGGACTGCTTCGTCGAGTAGATCTAATTCGCCGATGAATCCCCTCGACGACATGAAATAAGTTTCATCGAGACATTCTCGAAAACTTGCCAACATGCTCCATACAATATTCAAAATACATGTGGAGCAATCAGTCGACTCGACCCAATTCCAATAAGTCGTAGGATTGGTCCTTCACTCATATCCCATATGAGTAAGGCCAACACAAACCACCTCCAACTTCTCCAATACTCTTATGTGCGAGCCTATAGGCTCATATCGCTTTGGCAGTAAGACTAACTATTGATTCCTTCCGGATCATCAAAGAAACTCCAACAGGAACTACAAGCGTCTGAAAGTGCCTGGTGGGTGTCCATTCCTGCCTGTCCCGAGTATTGCGGTGAAGCGGGTGTTTTCTCCAGGAAGCCTTTGCAGAGTTTTTGGGAACACATTCTCATAGACGGTGCCAAACCGTTGTGGGTCTCTCGATGTTTTTGGTGGACCGATTGAATTGAACCACCTTAGCTCAAGAGCGAACCGAGCGCACAACAGTTAATGAATTAATCGATTAGTTGACACTATTACTTTTAATGTGGAAAACCCGAAAAGGGTGAAAAACCACGCGGTCGGAGCTGTGCCGACCAAACTCCACTATCTTCTGGGGTGTTACAGTTTGAAATTAAGAACTCGAGCGCGACAGGCCGCTGCTCGTTACAATGTTAGGTAGAGAGAAAACTTCTAGGGTGATAGGCCACCTCTCGGAAAGTTGAACGCTTCTTCTTCTGAGAACACAAGTGAGAAGAAAAGTGAGATGACTGAGTCGCCTTTCTGGATCCGAAGGATTCCCAATTGCTTAGGAAGATTGTCTTCCGAAGTGAAGGAAATCTTCAAGCTTCGAATGAGATCTTCAAAGGCCGAAGGAGATCTTTAAGCGCTGAAGGAGAACTCAGAGGAAATCTGCAACAGAGCTCTCTCGGGCGTGGAAGACAATGTGTCATGAAATGAAAGCCCTGAACTCCTTTTATAGCCTTGGGCAGGGATAGCCTGGTAATTTTGCCGTTGAAACCACCGTAACCACCTGACGGGCGATTCATGATGGTTGATTTGGAGCACATGGATCGTCATTTTTCTCAAAGGACCGTTTCGCCCTTTGGGTAGTTCGGGCAAGTTGGGCGGTTCGGGCAGCTTCGAAGACGGTGATGAAGGCGATAAACAAGACCTGCAATCTGAGAAATTAAGAAAAGTTAACTGTCGCGCATGCAACGAACACGTGAGCGTTCTGAGCGCGCAACGAACACAGGAGCGGTCTCAGCGTGCAACGAGCACGACAGTCTTCTGAGCGCGCAACGAACACAAGTGCGTTCTGAGCGCACAACGAGCACGGGAGCGCTCTGGGCGAACGGAGATCGGGCGAGTGCGATTGGAAAACAGTTGCTATAAAAGCGAGGATGTGCCCTCTGAAAATCGCGCCACTCGAAAAACAGGAAACCGCGCCCCATAAGGAAAAGGGGGTTTCGACCTCACCCCGCTAAAGGGGGTGCGGTTTGGCGCACCCCCATGGGGGGGTGCGGTTTGGCTGCACCATTACGGGGGAGTACGACTTGGTCGCACCCCACCATGGGGGTGCGGTTTGGCTGCACCCCCATGGGGGTGCGGTTTGGTCGTACCCCCATGGGGTGTGGACTATCCGCACCACACTAGTGGGGTGCGGTACTAATCGCACCCCAATAGTGGGGTGCGACTTTGACCGCGCCTGGCGTTAACGGAGTGCGAGCTGCGTGCCGGCGGAGTCCTCCACTCTCATGATCATGGCTTGGACTTTGACCCCACTAACTCCGCTACTCTTTAGTGGTGCCTTATCTAAACGCACCCCGAGAGTGCTTACAAATCTACGGGTGCATATCAAGTTTATTTCTAATTTTATTTTGAACAACTATGCAAATGGAATTTACTCCAAACATTTTTCTTCCTTATAACCCATAGACAGCTCCACCTACACCATTTCTCGCAGCTCTTTGTAACAGATGCAACTCTCCAACCATCACATGACCCTCCGGGTATAGTATTTGGGTCTGCTTGTTGAGAGTATTTGCTCCATTTTCATTGCAGGATAAATGACACCGCTAAAAAAATTGTTTGGTAACCCTCTCATTCCCAAGCCGCCACTTCTTTTTTTGAAACCGCAATCAGCTCCCTTCATTTTCCACCGCTCCATTACCAATACTCTCATTCCCACCGCCAAACAAATAATATTAACTTATTATTGAGCATCACGGCCTTCTCTGATGAGCAATATCTGGTCATCTTATATTTTAAATCAAATAATATTAATTAACTTATTATTATTATTTTTATCTCCAATTATTTTTATTATTAGTTAATGCCTCATTAATTATGTAATAAAATGAATCTGGTATATACATTGAAATGGCTATCCTTACAAAACGATTAATGGAGAAGTAGCTATCATTATCATACTTATTTGCAAGAGAAAAATATCATTAAACTTAGACAAATAAATTTAGGTCGCCAAATTTCCAAATTGTAACAAAAAATCATTAAAAATAGATTATGAAAAGGACAAGAGAGTTTTAATTAAGCAGCCACGTGGGTAATGCTTGTGCTAATAGTTGGAATTGTTATGGCAAATTTAGAAGCACGCAAATATGATCACCTAATATTTCTGCTGATTTTTCCAAAGATTGTAGTAGGGATGCAACTCAGATCCGTTCAGTTCGGTTCCACTCAAAATCAAGAATCGGCTCATATATGATCACCTAATATTTCTGCTGAGGTACTGTCGTTGCGGAGAGCATCGAGCACGGGCGGTAGCCCGTGCGAAGATGCTCGTATATCTAAATGATTTTAAAATTGGTGTGCTCTCACCGCACCAAATTTGTCTTGCGCACGGGGTTCGTGAGCAGCGGGATAACTCCTGTAGAAAACTAAATAACATACATATATATATACATATATCTATACTATTCTAAAAAGAAATATAGTGGTCTGCGAATAGCATGAGATCAAAAATGCTTAAAAATTTAGACCATCAGATCTGTGGCTACGAAATACACCGTCCGTCCGATTAAACTATTCTGTTTTTCACGGCTTAAAAACCCTAAAACTCATGTTTCCCCCCTCGCACAAGCCCGATGCCCTCTCTCCCTCGCTCGATGTTCCTCTCCTCGACGCTACTGGCTCGCCGTTCTTCTCCCTCGCAGCTGTCGGATAAGGGATTCACCGCCATTCAGACCACGGCAGAGGTATCGCGCTTCCCGCCGCAACAACGCCCTTCTCTACCCTCGCGAGTTCCACCGCTCTCGCCCTAACTCCAAGCGGAAACCAGCCGCTCCATCTCTGATCTACCTCCACCGGGACTTTCGTTACTGCTCCACCGCCGATCAAGCATACTTTCGTTACTGCTCCACCGCCGATCAACCATCTATCATGTTTGCTAACTGTTACGACTTTGACGAAACACATACCAGCTATTTTAGGAGACGCACATGCCAGGTACGCTCCTCCGTCTGGGCTTTCGATGGCTTCCAACTGCTCTTCACGGGACACCTTCATCCAATCGTCTTTGTCTCTCCTTCTTACCTGCAGAAACTCACTCGATCTCAAGGGAGGATTTAATGTGGTCACCCAGCTTATCATTCATCCTTCACTGTTGATTTTTTTCTTGCGCTCGGCAGCAATATAGCAGCTACTCACCGTTGGCCCTCATCTTCAGGTAGCTTTCATGGACAGTTTCCATTTCTTCAGTGTTCAATCTGCATTCTAGGTGGTAATCGCATCAATCAGCATTTTCTCTCTTCAGAAATCCACTTAGAACACCAAACTGTTTGACAAATTCTTGAATTACTTTGCACACCAACTGTTTGTTCTTATGCCTATTGGGTTTGAGAACTCCTCAAACTAATTCAAGAACTTTGTGCGATGGAAATAACATAGTAACTGTTGCCATTCGCCTTTGGTTTTCCAAGCATTACTCCATTGAAATGTAATTTATGATTTCAAATCTGATCTACAGGCCAATGATGGATAAATTTGTTATAAGAAATCTACTTTTATCAGCAACTCCTCTATATTTTCACTAATTGATTTTAGTATGGTTATCAACAATTGCATTTGGTTTTCTTCACCATTATTGACTCGGGTTGAAATTTCTTCAGAAAATTGCGGACATCTTATCGCGGATAATACGGTTAGGACGGCGGTCTGATTTCCCATATTAATCTTTAATGGATTAAAAAATAGAAGCTCACTGAATTATTTCCCAATCTATTTTCGTGTCATGCTACCAATTTTTAACTTCTACCCATAATTATACTACTTAGTTTTGAATGCTTAATCCGTAAGCATAGACTGAGTTAGTATTAGTATGCTTGTTGGTTACTTTATGCTAATTTATTTATGCAACCTGCAAGTCACCATGACTCTACATCAAATTATTTTTTAGTTCATGCTAAGATTCTTGCTATTTTCGATCAATTATGCTACATGAAAACAAATTCTCTAGGGTTTCGTTTATGCTTAACTCATACTCCATACACGAAAATACTATATTAATGAAATTCAGTGAAACTGAGGAGTTTAAGAATTAAATCAACACAAGCACAAGAAGGTAATTTAATTGTAGCTCTTTGAAAAGGAGTAAGATTTTACATTATTATTTTGTTTTACAAGGTTGAGCCTTTATATAGGCCAAACTCAAGCGGTGGCTCCTTATACTTTTTTTTTCTCCTTAAATTTGAGATGTTGGGGTTAACAATGAATTTAGACATTTGAAGATATACCCTGATCAAATGCAATATCATTGAAATTTAGATATCAGTTTTATTAGCTATAAGTGCAGCAAAGGCCTCATGCTTCCTTATGTGTTCTCATTTACCCAATTTATTCTTAATTGGGATAATTGTGTAAGTGTTGAACATTCCAGGCTTAATGCGTATGTGCTAACAACAGGAATCTAAACAAGCCTGACACTTTTAATTTTCTCATGTTGCGGATATTCTAAATGTACATCTCTTGACTTCCATGGTGCAGATAATCTCTTTGATTATGCTTCTGAATGCAATTTTATCAATGTGGATATGAATCTTCTACCGTTCTGATGTTTAAGATATGTCGTCATCCTAATGTTGTCGCCCGCCCAATGTTGTCGCCCACCCGCCCAATGTTGCCGCCGCAGAATTATGTCGCCCGCAGAAAAAGGTATCTCTCTACTATTTAATAAGTATATTAGTCTCTATCTATTTTAATCTCTATCTGTTTTACTTCGTGTTTTTGGTGGTTGATCATATTTATAGATTCTTATTCATTTTGTTTCCTGTAAATTCAGTTTTTAATGTTTTTTAATTTGTCAATGGAAAATTTTGTAAATACGTAACCACTAAAATACAGAAATTTGCAATGAAAATATATAATGTGCACTCTCCATGAATGCAGTCTCAACTCTCAAGGAGTGTAGATTCTTATTATGCTACAAAAAATATTGTTGTGCTGTTTAAATCCATTTCTCCAACTCTCCATTTACTTTTTTTTTCTTACGTAAGAACAACTCTCCATGTTTTATCATTGCAGTTTCTTCCCAGTCATAGGTAAAATATTTTGATCTTCTTCCTCCTCCTTTACCTTCATTTATTCTGGATTATCTCCTGCCCCTGTTGAAGATACTTGGTTTGTAATCTTTTAAGAACCATGTTCGAATCTCCTGCCCCTGCAATGTAAGCAACTTTTAGGAAGATCATTTGCAGAAAATTTATAACATCAGAAGTTATATTGTCTTAAAATTCTTATTTATATTTATTTGATTTTGGAATGCATTGCTAAATTTAAAATCATTATTTATGTCTATAAGTATTTACATCGATATTTGAAAATAAAATGTTTATAGCATTTAGATCTTCATTTTAAATCTTAATCAAAATTGAGTACCTTGCTTCAGGGAAGGCTTAGGCCCCATTTGGGGTGTATTCTCCCACGGGCGACGGGCCGCAATGCAAGGATGGATCCTCTGGCCCCCGCCCAAACTGAGTGCTTCGGCGCAGTGGCAGAGTGGGCCAAACACCGCCGCACTGTGCGACTGTTTGGATTGCCTGTGCTGCCTCCATCTGCAGCCGTGTCGGAGCCCAACCCGTTCCCCAAACAGGGCCTTAATGTGACTTCTACATATTTACTTGCTACACTTCTTTGCAATAAGTAAACATAGATATTAGAAAAATTAGATCACGGTCTCGCTCTCTTAAAGTTGATCCAAACCAGACTCATAATATCAGGAAAAAATGTGTTCTTATCGGCAAATCCCTAAACTGCAGATATATTTTTGAACCTTTGAGGCTCTACATTCTGACCTTTTTTGTATGTTAAAATTTCTATGTAGTTTTTTTGTTAACTTCTATGGCTGTGAGGAAAATATTGTCATGCACCACTCTGATATATATTTCGGTGTTGATAATGAAATACTACCCATCTGTCTGAGCCTATAACTAAATTCTAATTTTCAGTATATTTCTGACCCTTTTAGGCACTACATTCTGCCCTATTTCTGACCCACGTGCGCACGACAAAATTGGGGACATTGTGTAACAGAAAGCAATTGCGATGAAGCTAATTCATTAGGTGTTGAAACCTGCAACAGGTCTCTTGAGTTCGGACCCACTGGGGGTGTAGCCGATGCTTACTTCTCCCTCACTAGGCTTTCTTGACGGTGGATGTGAGAATATGGATAGACCCCAGGCTGAAGCGAGGAGGTCCCGCCACACACCCGGAAGATCTTAGAGAGCTTCCCCTCCCAAACCAGGGCTCAACCGGGCACCTTGGAGGGCACTAGCAGCCGACCAAAAACTAGCCTGGAGGAGAGGATTCTCTAAAATCGGATCTCCTCCAAGGTGCCCTTAAGGGTCTATTTATAGATTTTTCTAGGCTGGTCTGCAAATAACATGAATCCGCCTTTTAATTTTACTAACTGCACCCCAAACTGGTCTGCTAACAGCCTAACTCCGCTGTTCCGAAGGGCTATTTGCAGCCCACCAGGGGTATTAGGGTCATTTCCCCCTCAAATCATCCTGGGCGAGTGGTCCGTGAGGGCACCACTCGCTGGGCACCCGCCTAGCTGGGCGAGTGCCCACGCTCCCGGGCGAGTGGTCCGTGAGAGCACCACTCGCCTAGCTCCTTCTCTTCTGCACCTTACCCCCACCAAACCGGGGGTACTTCCACCTCCTAGCCGGGGCGAATGATCGGGTTGACCCAGGTCTCGCCACTTGGCTTGAGGGGCCCACTCGGCGAATACGGGTTGTACACAATCCCCGCTCTTTGCGAGTGGTTACTACGCTCGGAAAGAACAGTCCAACCCTGTATTCGGTGAGTGCTTGCTGACTGGACTCACAAGATTCTGTGGGTCCCACCGTTGTCCTATATATATCTCTTCATGTCAGAACTTCCTGGAGCGTTGACAACCCTCGATTCGGAGGTTCTTCCCTCCCTTAGCCCTTCACCGAGATCAATGTCTTCTCACAAGCCTTCCGCGAGACCCCTCTCGCTGGAGATGATCGAGCGTCTGGCCGCAGCCCAAGCTGTAACTGCCCCCAAGGCAGCCAAATTTGCTCCCTGGCTTTTGTCTAAACGGGATCCGAATGCCCCCTACGTCTCGCGTCGAGCCAAGGCGATTCGCCTGAATCGTCAGAGAGGCGAGACTGCCTCGGAATCTCCTGTGGGTACTCCACCGGCGAACACTCCGCCGGCGGATACTCTTCCGGTGAGGAATCCTCCGGACCCCGGGACGCAGGTATGAGGATTCCTCTCGTCCCTCCGTTTAGTTCCTTCCCTTACCTTGCCTCTGCTCTGACCATTCGCAGGGGATCTCGATGCCCGAGACCAGCCACGGGGCCGTCTCGAGCGGTGTCGTGGTGCCACCTCCCCCGGACGAGAGGCCTCCAGATCGGGACCTTGCTCCTCCACCTCCTCCGGGCGAGACATCATTGCAGTCCGGTAAGTTGTAACCCCCTTTTAGATTCATCCTTCATGCTGCTCGCTGCTGACCACTGTTTTTTGTAGCCCTCGACCCCAATCTTTCGCTGCGGAACTCTATTCCTCCTAGTTCCCCTGTTCGACCGAACCCCTCCGTGCTTGCGAATGAGCCAAGGGTGTCCCCCCAGAAGGGATCCGGTCAGCAGGGCCGCGCGGATGATCCTGCGGATGCTCCAGCTCCTACCTCACAGCCTTACCGTCCTGGAAAGGGAAAGGTCTTACCTCCCGCCTGGCTGTTTGGAACGCACCCCCATTCGTCTCGTCCTTCAGGTCACCAGGACCCCACCCCAGGTCAGTTCACTCACCCGCCCCTATCGTACTCGCATATTTTATCACTACTGACCTAGTTGTGATTCCGCAGGCTATAGGGAAGCCTCCCCCTTTGACTCCTACGACGAGGGGGGAGAGGGGATGCTCTCGCCTCTCCCTTCCCCTAGGGATCTCGCTGACTTTCTGGGCGACTCCTCGGATCACGCAACCCTGAAGGATCGGATCTCGGAGGTCTTGGGGAAGCTCATCCACATCCAGCGAAATGTTGCCGGCCAGGTGGACGACGTGCGGCTGAGAGTCGCGCGTGAGTTAAAGGACCTCCAGCGGGACTACTCGCGCATTCTCGCGACGGTGGAGCGCCTGGGGGGTGAAGGAGGGGAGTTGTCTCCCGAAAGACACGCCGCGCGAGCCCGGGACCAACTCCAGCTGGTTTCCCATGAGATCACCAACATACTCGCATATTACCGCCCGCGAATGCCCCTGGAAGCTGGGTCGTGAAAGCGGGGTCGGTGGGTCTGGGAGGAGTATTGAGCTAGTCCTCATCCGCCCTTCTTGTAATTTTTCTGCTTTCTGTAGCGCGGATGCTGAACTTTTATTTCTGTTTGTAATAATCTTATGTCCTGTGTTTTGCGAATGCTCTATTCTTTGTCTTTTATTTCCTATATCTTGCTTGGGTATTGCCGAATGTTTTATTATTGCCGAATGCTTTCTTAACCACTTTCGCGTAGTCGATGAGCGAATAGTCACAGGGAATTTGTCATTACTGAGCGAGACGGGTCGGCACTGGTTCCGAGGCGTCGGGAAGGCGCGACTACTATCTGCACACCCATTACCTCGAAAGCCCAAACGCCGTTTAGCCCTTCTATAAATAGGCCTTTCAACCACCGTATTAAATACCTTACAATCCGCTCCTTCTCTTTCCTCGCGCTAGCACTCACGCTTCTCTCTTCTCTGTTGCTTTCTTATCCTTCGTCATTCGCGTCATGGGTGGTGATGCGGAAGGCAGAGCCAGGTGCGCCAGTGCGTTCGTCAACCAGACCTTCGATTCATGCGACCTCTCCGACGAGGCTTACCTGACTGCGGTCGCGGATTACATCCCGCCTGGGTTCGAGGCGCGAAAGCCCAGGCCGGACGAGCGCCTAAACTCCATCTCGCCCTGTGCTCTCGCGATCCCGCTAGAGCACTTCGAGGTGGGGTTTCGCCTGCCCATCTGGCCAGAACTCCGCCAGACCTTCAGATATTATGGAGTCGTGCCCGGCCAGCTCAACCCCAACTCCCTCGCCATGCTGGTCGGGTACGCAAGCTATCTGCGAGAAGAGGGGATCGAGTTCTCGCTCCCCGTCTTCCGCAAGCTCTACACCTTTCGCTGCACCAACGGCATCTCATTCTTCTCGGGTCTGAACCCGCTCAAGCATTATGGGCTCCCGAATAAGAACCACGACTGGGTTAGGCGCTTCCTCTTCGTCAGCGGGAACCTGGGAAATACACTTCTCGCCCCAGTGCAGGAGGAGGAGTCAACCTTCCGCCCCCCGACCCTAGGGGGCACGAGTGTTGGATCTTACGGCGCCCTTAGAGGGGGGGTGAATAAGGGAATAAAATTCTTTCTATAATTTTCTAGATAATTACTAAATTGTTTTATAATGAAGGAGATTGAAATAAACAATTTAGATTAAGAATTGAAAACTTAGAACACAATATAATAGAGATTACGCCAAATGATAGAAATCAAGTAAACACAAAAGAGACATGATTATATTATATGAAAAAGTGTTTACATAAATTTGATTTCTATATCGCTAGAAATCGGAGACGTACAAATGTAAATTTCTTTTTGTTTACCAATCCTTCTCCCAAGGATCGGAAGGCTATCACTTGTCTCTCCCTAGACCAAGCCCAAGCCTATCCTCTAGATCTTCCCAAGATCTAGACGTAGCACACAAGGCCACGATTTCCCACCAAGCCACGCAAGGACTTGGACGCTCCACACAAGGAAGCGATTTTCCCCTAAGCCACGCAAGGACTTAGACGCTCCGCACAAGGAAGCGATTTTCCCTACCAATACAAAGTAAAATGTATATAAATGAAAATACAAGATAAAATAAGAACTCCCTAGAAATTCAGATCTCTGAAAGGAAGGTTGAAGCCTCGAGATGATCCTTGATGTAGAAGCGCGTCCGATCTCGTCTTCAATTTCAAACCTTCTCAGCATAAATGGGAGTTCATGAGGTTCTGGAGCTCTCTGGATGGAATGCACTCAGGAAGGGACTTAGAATCTTCAAAGCTCTGAATGCACGAACAAAAGGAGCCAATTTATAGAATTTCGCTGTCGCCTGGGCGACATCAGCTGTCGGAAATTTCCGACAGCGCAAAACTGCCGGTCGTGGTGCTGTCGTGGGCAGTTGCTGTAACCTCCGAGCTGTCGCCTGGGCGACATCGATGTCGGATTTCCGACAGCTCAAAACTGCCTTTCGTCGTGCTGCCGTGGGGGAAGTAGTTGTAACTTCTCTGCTGTCGCCTGGGCGACATCCGCTGTCGCATGGGCGACATCAGCTGTCGCCTGGGCGACATCCACTATCGCCTGGGCGACATCCACTGTCGCCTGGGCGACAGCTCCTCTTCATTTTTGTCGTCCGAAACTACTCCAGACTGTAGATTGAGTCGTTCTCATCTCCGAAATGTGGTGGCACGTTCTGTAACTCTTCCTGGATTGAAAGTTATGGCCATTTTAAGATCAGCACACAAAACTCATCCAACATGAGACTTGTCGTTCTCGGATCATGCCCATGAACGAGGACTTGTCTCCTCATTGAACCTGTACAACCTGGACACTATAAACACACAAAAGACTAGATCAAATACAATATGGGATTTGTTATTCTCAAACAAAGGGATGTGACACACATGTCTAACAATCTCCCCCCTTTTGATAATAACAAATCCTCTAAGCAAGAAATCAACAATAGTGTTTATAGATAAGATAAGCAAGATAAAAGTGCAACTATAGTATATGATAAGCATGATAAAAAGTGCAACTATAGTATATGATTAGCATGATAAAATTGTGCATACTCCCCCTAAATTAATGATCCCCCTACATAAATGCATTTTATGTTTTACTCCCCCTACATGATAGAATTCATGAATTAGTCTCCCCTTATTCTTCTATAGTTCACCTATATAGATTTCTTCAATTAATCTCCCCCTTTTGGTATTATCAAAAGAAGGTGGGGTGAGGGTAGTAAGGAGACATTTAATAATAAAGCATGATCGAGCTTTTGAATATATGAAATGATAAAGAGTTGAAGCAATGGATATAAAAGATTTCAAATATAAAAATAAGAGTTGTAAGCAAGCGGAAGATTATAATAAACATCTTTTTGTAAGCATGAAAAGCATAAGTAAAAATATGAGTTTTAGTTCAAAATTGAAAGATGTTTTAACCTTTTTGAAATCTCAAAGTTTTTCATAAAGATACCAAGCATGAAATGAACATATCAAAGAGAGATTATACTACAATGTTACTTAATTTTAGATTCAAGAAATACCAAAAATATTGTAAAGATCATGCTAGGTTATCTAGTGCATTTTTACATAAAGAGTAGTATAGATAAAGCATTAGAATCCAATACTCATGAGAAGAAGTGTTATGAAAGATAATGATGTGCACATAAGTGTATTTTGGGCAATGTTAACAATTGATTTAAATCATCAAAATACAAGACATATGTAGAGTAAAGTGCACAATAAAACACAAGTAAATTACTTTCACTCACTTTTAATGCACATAATTTTTTAACAAAGTGGTATAATAACTAAGGTTTGCACAAGCCACTTTACTATTCTTTCCAAGGTGCTCAACCTCACAATGCTTATGAAGACTTATCAGGAGGTTCAAGTAGTGCTTGGTGGAGTTATATTTGTCTACATATATAATTTTTTTGTTCACATTTGTGAGACAACATTCTCCGAATACACTTGTTTTGCAAACCCAATATTTTTTGTTTAACTCTTAACCACTTTTCTAAATTTCATAAGTGCAATTCAAATGTTGTGTAGGCAATAAACTTATGCAAGTTTTAATTGATTGTACAAATACAATACACAAGCAAGCATTTTTAGATTTAGACACACATGTTGATTACCAAAATAAGTGAGTGAAATGTATCATTATCAATCATAAAACATTTACTCATACTTAGAGGCATGCTAAGCTTGGTTCTACACATTTTTCAATACAATTGATGCACTTTAAATAGATATATCAAAGCATGATAAGCAAAACAATGTTCATAGTAATTTGAAAGAATATGTTTCAACATTGTAAATAATTCTAAATAATAGAATTCATACATGCTTGATATTGGCAATAAAGATCATACAAAAAAAATTTTTTTGTTTTATAATTTTTTTAAATCAAAAACAGAAAAATCACAAAAAAACATATTTTTGTAAGTTTTGAATTTTGAATTTTTGTAGTAGATTTTTCATAATATGAAGAAAAACATAAATAACAAAAATATTTTTGTATTTTTGAATTTTGATCTTTTGTAGTTGATTTTTCATAATATAAATAAAACTAAAATAATAAAAGTCAGAAACACAACAAATAAGTAGAAAATATGAACCAACATATTTTTATGGATTTTTTGAAATTTTAAAAATCAGAAAATTCCAACACCCACGCTAGCGCCGGCGCTAGCGCTAGCGCTGGAAACAGTACTCGATTTTTTGAGAATTTTAAAAATCTGATTTTTGATATTTATTAAGTGTCCTTAGAGTAGTCTTATGCAGAAATTTTGGAATTTTCAGAGATGACTTGATTGCTCAAATTTGCATAAGACTTTAGCTTTTTCAAATACATGTGTTTTACAAAAACATTTAAACTCAAAAAGATAAATTATGCAAACACATGAAGACATTTTTATTAAACAACCCAAAATATGCATGATTTAAGTAATAAGTGAATAAAAATGTTCATGCAGTGAGTAATATAAGTATGTCCTAAGATTAAAGGCTACCCCGACTAAATGTCTACACCTTAGCCCCGTACTAAGTGACGGATGGGCATGAGGAGCTGCACGCATGCCGTAGGTTGGGATGTTAGTCCCATATGCACACACTAGAGAACACTCAACCTAGCACTCTTTCCCCCCAGTGCCTCGCAAGGCCCCACTGGAACCCTCCCCGGTTAAGGACAAGACATGACTTAGAGGTTAGGTCTCTAATGCATACAACCCTACGCCCTCGCTATTGTGAGATATGAAGTCATAGGTGAATAATCTTTTGGACAACCTATGCTTTTTAAATCTATGGGTTGATATGTAAACTATGGGTTTTTGTGAAGAGTTATAAAGCCGCATAGTTTTTCTACTTATTATGAGATGACGAAATGAGATAACTAGCACAATTACTAATATTCAATAAGTGACAATGCTAGTATGATGAGTTTTGAGTTTAATGTCATGTCATAAGATTTATATTGAAATTGCATGTATTCCAAAATAGAATTTCAAATTATAGATCTAGAATAGAGTGATGATTAAGTTTGATGTATATCTTCATTGCAAAGTTGATTCTAGGGTCTACAAATATGAGAGATACATGCAATCACTAGCAAAGCAAATCAATACATCAAATAATGTAAAGAAAACATTATTCATAATTTTTATCATAAGATTCATAATTCCTATTATAGATTTGAGATATGTCTTGATAGAACATGAATTATGATTTATGATTAAAGAGAATTTTTGCATAGAATATATGTTAGATCATCATGATGTATGAGAATTCTAATCCTTCTAGACTTATGATATAGTGATATAGTGATTTTCTTTTGAAAGAACATGATTGATTTGTAAGTCTAGGAAAAATGATGATCATCCAATCATATAAAAGACAAAGATCATATATATATAAAGTTTTTGAATTTTTATAAGATTGCTTTCAATAATTAAATTTATTGATCTTTGGTTTTGCATGATAAGAATGATTCATGAAATAATATTCATAAATATTCTAATGAATAATCCATAAACTATGTGTTTGTTGGAATTTTAGTATTCTATATATATCAAATCACATAGTTATCATGATATTTTAATAACATTGTAAATGTTCTACCCAGCATAAAAATTTAAGCACAAATTAAGAAGTGATGCTAGAATGATACGTTTGAATGCAATGTTATTACATAGAATTAATGGAGATAATGTTGCATGTAATATGAGAAGTTTACAAATTAATTTTCTTTAGACCTATAATGAAATGATTAAACTTTTGATTTGATCTTAATGATATAAGATGATTCTAAGGTCTAAATTACATGCAAACATTGGTGACACACATCACACACATAATATGAGATATGAAACAATTATACTAAGGATAGCATGTGATGAAAAAAAATCCATAAACATAGAAATTTCTGAATCAAGCGAACTAAGATAGCATTTAAAAATGGAGTTGAAATTGGGCAAACTGACAGCACCAAAAGAACTCAAATGAACAAGCCTAGTTTGCCAATAGATGGAGATTTCTGTGCTCTTTCCGAAAAGATATTAAACGCGAAAATCGGACGAGCGGATCAAAAGATATGGCTATATGAAGTTTTGATCAAAAACTCGCTTTTTGAAAGATTAAGCATGTGTTTAGATGAATTTTTGTTTTCGATTTTATTTGATAATATTTTTCATTATAGGGGCTATCATATGCAGCAAATAAAATTGAAGATTATCATAACGTTGCGCATTTTAATTTTTACCTTAAGCCCTTTAATAAACCATTTAAATCCATTTTTAAAGCTAATTTCATTAGTCTTGAAAATAATTTCAATATTCAATTTCTAATGATAATTCAAGACAATTAAGGGTAAAGGATTTAAACGGATAAAGTACAATCAAAGATGAGATATAGATCACTTTGAAAAATATATGACTTAATGTTCAATTTTAATACAAATTTGATTTGATAAACATTAGGCTTAAAATGTAAAAGTCATATTTCATAATATATCTAAGTGACCTTAGCGTGTTGGCTCAAAAATAAGAAAATAAATAAAAGAAAAAGCAATTAAGCATATCATGAAGTAGAGTAATGATATTTCATATTTAATTGTTTCTACTTCATGCAAATGATAGGATACTAATAAGTAAGAGATTTAGGTATCCAAAGTTGACCATGTGGGATGGTTCCTTTGGGTACCCAAATACATCGTGTAGGCTTTTGAGAAGTTAATGATGAATGAGCCTTTTTAATTAATGTTGATATGTCATTTTTCTTTATGGGTCTCCATTCATACATTGGTTGTTTATCACTTAAATCCATATAATGATTATGTGAATTGTTTGAAAAATAATTCATTGGATGTTTATGTTTATTTATATTATTTTTCAAAATAGCTTGATGTTGATAATCATAATGATTTTTATTATATGGATTGTTTGAAATTTTATAAGAGTGATTGTCTTTCTTTAGAAGTGATTTTTGAAAGAGGGGGTTACAATATGTTTTAAATGATTGGTCCTTATTTAGATGATTTTCATTTCCACTCTTTCTTATATACCTACTCTTATAATATGAAGTTAAGTTTTTAGACTTTTGAAAAGTTGATAAACTAGAAAAAAGAGATTTTTCATTATATGAAAATTTTTGAATAAACATTTTTAATGATTCTAGTTTATCCTTTAAGTTATCATTTTCTTTTATCAATTTTTCTTTATGCTCTTTTGAAATTAAAAGTCCTTTTTCTAAAACCTTGAGTTCTTCTTTAAAAGAATTATAATCAAAACAAGATTTAACATTTTTAATTAAAGACCATGATAGATAATTTAACACATCAATATTTGATTCTACATTATCGTTTGCTTTTAAAGATTTATTTTCTAAACGTAATTTGGAATTAGCAATTTTTAACTTTAAAATTTTACGTTTAGCAATTTTAAGCATACGAGATGTAGAAATAGAATTTTTTACAAAAAGAGAAGATTTAGATTTTCTTACCTTGCAATAGTTTTCGTCTTCTCTTTTGCTTGATGTGTTGCCAACAAATGAGTCCAATATTGTGACGTTGTGTTCTTCTTCCTCCAAGCATAAATCCTCATCGATTTCTTCTCTTGGATCCATAAGGAATTCGTCGTCGATTTCTTCTCTTGGATCCATGAAGAATTCCTCGTCGATTTCACTCTTAGATTTATCGTCCTCCAAGAGTGAGTCCTTGTCGATTTCTTCTCTTGGATCCATAAGGAATCCCTCTTGTTCATCATCTGTGGAAGGAAGATTATAAGTATTCTCAAGAAATTTCCAAACTTCATAAGCAGTAGGAAGTGTATAAATAAGTTTGAAAATATTTTGATCTAATGCACAATAAAGACTATTCATAGATTTGGCATTTAAAAACATTTCATTTTTATTTAAAATACTTGGGGGCATTTTAATTGTAATATTCCATACTTCCATATCCAAAGATTTAAGAAATTTTTCCATTAGAAATTTCCACCCATTATAATTTTTGCATTCAAATAAAGGTGGTGCTAAAGATTTTTCATTTATAAGAAAACTTCCCCTACTAGTAGAAGCGAGATCATGAGACGCCATTATTCCTAGTTTTTAAACTGTTTGGAATAACCTCCCTCTGATACCAATTGTTGGATCTTACGGCGCCCTTAGAGGGGGGGTGAATAAGGGAATAAAATTCTTTCTATAATTTTCTAGATAATTACTAAATTGTTTTATAATGAAGGAGATTGAAATAAACAATTTAGATTAAGAATTGAAAACTTAGAACACAATATAATAGAGATTACGCCAAATGATAGAAATCAAGTAAACACAAAAGAGACATGATTATATTATAAGAAAAAGTGTTTACATAAATTTGATTTCTATATCGCTAGAAATCGGAGGCGTACAAATGTAAATTTCTTTTTGTTTACCAATCCTTCTCCCAAGGATCGGAAGGCTATCACTTGTCTCTCCCTAGACCAAGCCCAAGCCTATCCTCTAGATCTTCCCAAGATCTAGACGTAGCACACAAGGCCACGATTTCCCACCAAGCCACGCAAGGACTTGGACGCTCCACACAAGGAAGCGATTTTCCCCTAAGCCACGCAAGGACTTAGACGCTCCGCACAAGGAAGTGATTTTCTCTACCAATACAAAGTAAAATGTATATAAATGAAAATACAAGATAAAATAAGAACTCCCTAGAAATTCAGATCTCTGAAAGGAAGGTTGAAGCCTCGAGATGATCCTTGATGTAGAAGCGCGTCCGATCTCGTCTTCAATTTCAAACCTTCTCAGCATAAATGGGAGTTCATGAGGTTCTGGAGCTCTCTGGATGGAATGCACTCAGGAAGGGACTTAGAATCTTCAAAGCTCTGAATGCACGAACAAAAGGAGCCAATTTATAGAATTTCGCTGTCGCCTGGGCGACATCAGCTGTCGGAAATTTCCGACAGCGCAAAACTGTCGGTCGTGGTGCTGTCGTGGGCAGTTGCTGTAACCTCCAAGCTGTCGCCTGGGCGACATCGATGTCGGATTTCCGACAGCTCAAAACTGCCTTTCGTCGTGCTGCCGTGGGGGAAGTAGTTGTAACTTCTCTGCTGTCGCCTGGGCGACATCAGCTGTCGCCTGGGCGACATCCACTGTCGCCTGGGCGACATCCACTGTCGCCTGGGCGACAGCTCCTCTTCATTTTTGTCGTCCGAAACTACTCCAGACTGTAGATTGAGTCGTTCTCATCTCCGAAATGGGTGGCACGTTCTGTAACTCTTCCTGGATTGAAAGTTATGGTCATTTTAAGATCAGCACACAAAACTCATCCAACCTGAGACTTGTCGTTCTCGGATCATGCCCATGAACGAGGACTTGTCTCCTCATTGAACCTGTACAACCTGGACACTATAAACACACAAAAGACTAAATCAAATACAATATGGGATTTGTTATTCTCAAACAAAGGGATGTGATACACATGTCTAACAACGAGGCCAAACTCCACCAATACATCTTGGAGCACGGGATGGACCTCGTCTATCTCCGGCGAAACGTCAACTCGCTCATGCTCATTCCGCAGGGCGAGGGTAAGTTTTTGGGACTTTGTTTGTTTCGATCTTGTGACTCTTATACCATTCGCTAAATCATTCGCAATATTATGCAGGCGTGCGTAGCTTCCCCCTGCATCCGCCGCGTCCCGCTGGGGCTTCCGTGTCCTTCGCACAGGCTGCAGCGGATGCCTGTCGGGAGGAACCCTCCTCCTCCAAGCCTAGCGGAAAGAAGCGGAAACCTGGGGCGCTGACCTCCTCTTCTTCCAAGAAATCAAAGAATCCCCCCTCCGCCAAGGGGAAGGGGGTCTTGGACGAGACCCTAGGGGCGAGTGCTCAGACTCAAACCCCGGGGGTGGGTGCGCCAGGCGAGACCACCCTTCGCGCGGGATCGTCGTTGCCGCCGCCTCCATTGCCCAGGGACCACTGGAACTTCCCCAGCGGCGAGAAGTACGTGGACCCCTCAGGGGCTCCCCTGGTAAAGTGGGACAGGAACGCCAACAGGGTCTCGCTCTCCACCCTTCATCCATCGTGGATAGAGAGCGACCTCGCGAGTGGTGAGGCCTACGCCATCGCGTATGCCCTCTACGGTCGGGAGGATGCTGAAGTCTATGATGCCGAGACGACTCAGGTCCTCGCCCATGAGACCGCCAGGGCCATGCTGCGGGCGCTCGAGCTCGCGCATATATCTTCGCGCCGGAGCATCAAACTGGCGTGGAGCTTGGCGGAGGTTGAGGAGTCCAGGACCATCGTTTCTGCCGAGGCGCAGGAACTCAGGACGAAGCTGGCAGCTGCGGAAACCCTTCTCGCCAGCCGCCCCGTTGCAGAGGTATATAATTTCTCCCTCCCCGCGAGTGACCCGTTGCCGATTGATGCACCTTTTTCTTACCACCTTTATTATTATTTTTAGGATACCACAGTTGTCGAGATGCTTCGTGCTCGGGTGGCCGGCCTTGAGGACGAAGTCAGGCTGGTTAAAGCCGAGGGCCAGCGGTCGCGAGAAGCCGAGGTCTCGGCACTCGCCTTGGGGAGTGGGGGCACTTCTACCCCCACCACGAGCTGGAGCAATTGATGCAGGAGAACGCCCAGAGCGCCGTGAAGCATGCGCTGCAGGTGTTGCGGCAAGCCGGGTACCTGAAGGAAGAGGCCGAATGCCTCTCTGCTCGACAGATCGTCCCCGAGCTCTCATCCCGATCCCCTTCCCGGAAGATGAGGATGGCGAGCCGCGAGAAGACGCCCTCCTACCGGATTCAGGCGAGAGCGATAGATCTTCTGGCGAGAAGCCTGCCGACCCCTAAGATGGACCGTGTTTTTTGTCGTCTTTTACTTAAAATCTTTTGAATGTAATCATGAACGGGGCGAGTGCCCTTGAAATATATGTATATTGATCACGATTTTTGTGCTCTCCATTTTTGTGCTATCTCCACTTTTTTCTCATTTGTTGTTATGTCTCGCTAGGCTCGCTAGGACGTTAATTTTTTCTCATTCGCCGCTATATCTCGCTAGGCTCATTAGGACGTTTAAACTGTGGTGCAATTGTCCCGGCCACCTAGCGAATGCTCGAGGGTGACCTGGGTGTGTCTCTCCCCTTACTTCTCTCTTCTCCGCTTCTTCTCCTGGCCCCTCCGGCCTCGCCATCTCTTCATCCATCTTCTCGGCATCCGCCATCCAAGAAATGGTGTTTACGGCAGTCACATAGCACTGCCTCGCCACCTTAGCATCTCCTCGGATGCGGACCTGGACTCCTCCACTATGGAGCTTTAAGCACTGATGGTACGATGAGGGCACGCACCGGAAGGCGCTGATGAGGGGTCATCCGAAAATGGCGTTATAGCTGCTCGGAGCGTCCACAATGACGAACCGGCAGTTTCTTGGGACTCCTCCTAGCGTCACCTGGAGACCAACACCTCCCTCGACCTCCTTCCGCTCTCCTGAGAAACCAAATAGTGGTCCATCGGAGGCCTGCACCCTCTTCTTCTCCACCTCCATTGCGTCGAAGGCCTTCTTGAAGATCACATTCACCGAGCTCCTGTTATCCACAAGGATCCAGGAGACCGTGAAGTTTTCAATCGCCGTCTGAATCACCAGAGCGTCGCAGAACGGATCCTCATAATCTGGCATGTCTTCCTAGGAGAAGGTGAGCTTCTCCGAGAGGGGTGGGGTCTGGGAAGTCGACGCGACGTCCCTTCGAAACATCGCCTGGAAGCTCCTCTTGCGAGAGGCCTCTATCCCAACCCCTCCATGAATCACCCCGATTCCCCCCTGGTTCCTGTATCCGCCCTGTCCTCGCATCGGTCTTCTTCCGCCTCCGGGAGCATTTCCTCGATCCTGGCCTGCTGCCGCCGTGGCTGACCTCTCTCTCTCATCTCCAAGAACTCTAGGCAGGTGGCGGTCGCGTGACCTTCTTCCTGATGAAAGTCACAATAAGGCAACGCCACCCTGCCCCCTCTCCCTGCTCTTCCTCTTCCTCCTCTTGCTCCTCTGCCTCCTCTTCCTCGGCCTACTGCCATAGCTTGCTCCCTTGGGGGTGAGGGGGTCTGGGACCCTGCCTCCACCCCGGATTCATTCCTCCCGCTTCTCTTCCTTGGTATCCTTCTTCCTGACCTCTCGCCGGTCCTTCCTGGTGCCTCCAGCCCAACCTGTTGTTGGGCTCTTGATTCCTCTAATTCCGAGGCGGTCTTTCGAACCCCTGACCCCTGGGTTCATCTCGCCTTCTTCCTTCTTGCTGCCTCACCTCAGGCTCGCTCATCTTTGCCAACCTCCTGTAGAACTCCGGGTTGGCCGCCTCCCCTTCAATCTCTTCTGCTGCTCGCACCATCAATTCTTCAAAGGATGAAGGAGGTCTTCTTTTCAGGTCCATCTTGAAGAACCCATCTCGCAACCCCACGATGAACGCCATCTGGAGGGCGAATCCCGGCACCTCCTGCACGAGGTGTATCTCCTCCTGGAACCTATCCACGTAATGTGCCAGGGACTCTCCCTCCCTCTGCCTGATCTTGAAGAGAGCCTCCGCATCCTTCTTCCTCTTTTTTGACGTCGAGAAGCGCAGCCGAAAGCCTCGGCGCAGATCATCAAACGTGTAGATGGAACCCGCGGAAAGCTGGTGGAACCAGTCCCTTGCTTTCTCCTTCAGGGTGGTTGCGAAGAGTCGGCATTGAAAAGCATCCGACATGGGAAGGATTGATGTCATGTCCTCAAACCACTACCGGTGCACGACTGGATCCTCCTTGCCGGTGTAGTAGGACATCTCCGGCCCACGAAACCCCTCTGGCACTGGGGCCGAGAGGATCATCTCGCAAAAGGGGCTCCCTTCCCCTGTTCGGCGAATGGTCTTCTCGCGCGGACCCAACTCGCACACCTCAGCACTCGCCGGACTGCTGAACAGCTGCCGTCCCGGGAGATCTCGCGCACTTCCTTCTGCTGGCACCTCCTTCCCTGGCCGCTGCCCCGGTGCGTTCTCGCCGATCTGCTGGGGTGGTACCACGGGGACCGCCGGGGTCTCGCACTCGCTCCTTGCTGCGAGAACTGTCTGCAGGACCTCTCGCTTGAACTTCTCAAACATCTCCAGCCACTCCCCTGTCGCGGGTGGCTGCGAGTGGCCTGAGTCAGAACCATTCCCGCCATATCCTGTCATCGAACATAATTCAAGATTTTCCTTCACCGGCTACGGTCCACGCTCACCGCACCAAAAATGTTGAAACCTGCAACAGGTCTCTTGAGTTCGGACCCACTGAGGGTGTAGCCGATGCTTACTTCTCCCTCACTAGGCTTTCTTGACGGTGGATGTGAGAATATGGATAGACCCCAGGCTGAAGCGAGGAGGTCCCGCCACACACCCGGAAGATCTTAGAGAGCTTCCCCTCCCAAACCAGGGCTCAACCGGGCACCTTGGAGGGCACTAGCAGCCGACCAAAAACTAGCCTGGAGGAGAGGATTCTCTAAAATCGGATCTCCTCCAAGGTGCCCTTAAGGGTCTATTTATAGATTTTTCTAGGCTGGTCTGCAAATAACATGAATCCGCCTTTTAATTTTACTAACTGCACCCCAAACTGGTCTGCTAACAGCCTAACTCCGCTGTTCCGAAGGGCTATTTGCAGCCCACCAGGGGTATTAGGGTCATTTCCCCCTCAAATCATCCTGGGCGAGTGGTCCGTGAGGGCACCACTCGCTGGGCACCCGCCTAGCTGGGCGAGTGCCCACGCTCCCGGGCGAGTGGTCCGTGAGAGCACCACTCGCCTAGCTCCTTCTCTTCTGCACCTTACCCCCACCAAACCGGGGGTACTTCCACCTCCTAGCCGGGGCGAATGATCGGGCTGACCCAGGTCTCGCCACTTGGCTTGAGGGGCCCACTCGGCGAATACGGGTTGTACATTAGGAACACACAATGCAGTAAAAGACACATAAAAAAGTGAAACATGCATCACAACGAATTTCTCCGAAGCTATTTATCATGAAAAGATGTCAAACGTCGCCCCATGACAAGCGTCGCCCCCACGACGAATGTCGCCCCCTCGACGAATGTCGCCCCCATGACGAATGTCGCCCCCGCGACGAATGTCTCTCCCACGACGAATGTCGCCTTGCATAGGGTCGGAGGCCCGTGCCTGTCACTCGTATATATATACATACGAGTGACAGGCACGGGCCTCCGGCCCTATGCAAGGCGACATTCGTCGTGGGGGCGACATTCGTCGTTGGGGGCGACATTCGTCGTGGGGGCGACATTCGTCGTGGGGGCGACATTCGTCGTGAGAGTGGCAGGCACGGGCCTCCGGCCCTATCCAAGGTGACATTTGTCGTGGGCGGCGAAATTGGTCTTGGGTGGTGTCATTCGGCGTTGGGGGGAGACATTTGTCATGGGCGGCCTTAAGTGCGCAACATGAAAGATCTCACCCTGAGAGATGTCACCTTGAGAGATGTCATTGGAATTATATGAAATCCCACGAAAGTGCAGTGTAACCACTTGAAGTGGATATCTGTGTATTAGTATTTAGTGAACAATTATATGGAAAGAACCTTATTGTCCATTCTAACCGCAGCTCACCTTCTTGTTTGTTGATTTCCTTATCATTTTGACTCCTAATCGGGTCTCCCTCCTTCAAGCGCACAAATCTTTGAGCATCCTCCCCGCCTTTAATACAAACAATCTAACAATAAATACTTCTAATAATAAATCACAAATAAACAATACAAAGACTTCCAAATGCTTGATAGTAAACTCCATTATAAACATTTAAAATGTTTATTATATTTAAGAAAAAAACATTGAGATGTAAAATAATAAAACACATATAAATAGTATAACATGATTTTGTATATATTATAACACATTTTAATAATTCGTTATATTTCAGCATTCTTGATTTCCAATCGCCATGCAAAGTAGTAGAACACACTAAAATTAATAGCACACCTCCTAATGTTACATTGTGGTAAACATGTATAAGGGTTAGTTTCAACTATGTCTTGACTAACTCCTTTAACCAATGAAAATCAAGATTTATACGAAGAAAAATCAAACAATTTTAAAATAAATCTGTTATGAAAGTATACAGTAAGGTTGAGACCTGAATTTGTAGAGCTTTATATTCATAGAAATGACATCATTCAAATAAAGAAGTAATACTTTATTGATAAACCTCACCCACCGGCAGTTGAAATGAAGCAACAAATGATATGCCAAGAGCAGCTCCCAGTTTCATGCAAAAAATTCCAGCAAAGCAACATTAAAAATCGGTTATGAAAATCTGTAGCAATAAAAATTGATCAATATTTGTCACAAAGCCACAAAGCCTTTAGAATATTTGTCTTTAAAATACTTCACAAATCAATCAATATTTGTCTTTAAATCCATAGGTCTGCATTCATACATCATAATCAAAGAACTAAATATAAATAAAATAGCAACTTTTTTTGAAGTTTTGATATCTGGAGGGCAAAATTTTGTATGTTAATAAATAATGTATCTCCATGGGTTATGCGAGAAATTGTTTCAAATAATGATAGCCTTTATTCATTTCATGTGAGTAATGGATCAAGCTTTTGATATACATGAATCATGAGAGGCTCAGCAAGTCTAGTGAATGAGCGAGACATTTGATATGCATGAATAATGAAAGCCTAGCAGCTAACAAACAACACATTGAATATTTTATTTTTTAAATACTAACTATACATAAAATCAGAAGAGGGACATAAGCATACCTGAATCATATTTTTGAGCCAAACAAAAGAAGAGATCATGCGGAATAACTCACTAAGACATGCTTGAATCGAGACAGGAAATCGTGATTAAAAATAGAGTGAACATTTAAAGAAGCAAATGGTAAGGTGTTGCATACCTGGGTGGAGTCAATGAGGTGAGAATCGAGCAGATTAAGGATAACCTAGCGTATGCAGAGGCGGTGGATGCCCTGGAGAAGGTAAATCACGTAAGAGAGAAATAAAGGGGAAGGTCAGCATAAGCAGAGCTAGAAGCAAAGGGAATGGTGATGCGTACCTGGATGGAAGGCTATCCCCTTCAACAACCTACAAAATAGAAAGTCATCCATATTTAACGAAATGAGCTCAGCTAATCATACACGCCACAACTTATATATAAGAAGCAAAAACAATATCATGATAATTTGGGATTATAAATAAATTTTTTATCTTGTTTATCAACCAATCATAAACAACGTCACTGCATATTTTGTATAGAGCTCATGTAATGCTATGATATCGCTAACACTAACTTCAAGCATAATTAAAAAAATCAATATCAAGGTTATAGTGTTATGAGAACATACAAAAAGTAGGTCGAATTAGTATATGAGATTTGGGGCACTAATAAGTATAGGAGAACATACAAAATATAGGTCTAATTAGTATATGAGGACATACAAAAAGTAGGAGTAACATAGAAAAAGTAGGACCTTAATTCTGATGTTTCAAAGTCATCCATTCGATCCAACTCCATTTAAAATCGATCACTGTATTTGTAGTATGAAAAAAGCATGTTACAATAAGGCCTCAGCAGACTTGAACCAATTATCTATAAAGGCAAGTAAACATCAGCAATAGAAAACAAACAAATAATATCACTTGTATAAAGAAATAAGCGATCATGTTATTGCGGCTCTCTAATGGTTGCAGCCCCTCCAATTCAGAGCAAGGATTGCTTTTATGTTTCCAAGACAGTAGTTCTTTAATCTCTGTGAAACAGAATAAATCAAATTAGAAGGTTTTGGTCATAACTTGATCCTTAGATAAAAAAATCAATGAATAGAGATTGCATGAAGGAAAAAAATCAACGAATGCATGTATGAAACCTGAATGTAGTCTTAGTGAAGAAACAATGAAGCTTTCTGACTTCATTGATTCATAAAATCTCCACATGAAATTTAAAATGATACTTGAGAGCAGATATTTGAGGCTAAGGACAATAAAAAAATTCTCATACTCTGAATAATAAATGTATTTTGAGGTAGATGAAAAACCTTCATAGGGCACAGATGGCATACAAATTGCGGTTTTTTGGATAGGGCAAAGGAAATTTCGATGAGAACTTAGAAATGGTTGCAGTTAACTGTGTTACCTAGAGGAGCCATTGTCGGCGAATCTACAACCTGAAGTCGGAGTTGGATCTGAAAGTTGAAATCAAATCTGAAACCTGGAGCAGATAGCGGAATTAGATTGTAGCCTGGAGACTGAAACATAGCATAATAAAGCGATGATTGTAATAACAGCACTGATGCGGTTGAAAACGGAGTCAGAGGAGGACGATCTGTGCCCTAGGTGGTCCGGTGGAAATGGAGAAGAGGAAAAGCAAGGATTATATAAGTGCAGTAAGTATGCAGTGGCATGGATTAGAACATCAATGCCGACCTTTGCAATATTAGGGGATGCGGCGGTCGTCCGTCGGAGAAGGTGCAGAAAGGGGAATCGTGCAGTGTCGGCGAGGCGGGAGAGAAGCGCCGATGTGTCGAAGATCGCTCGCGCAGAAGAGGGAATCAGACGTGCGTGAAGACCTCGCAGTAGCATCGTCGGCGCGAGAGATGGAGGGGTGTGAGATAGAGGCTTTTGGGAAGGGCGGACCGAGATGAACGGCTAGGATTGTATGGTGTCTCACTTACCTTGCCAAATTAGCTTGCCATAGAACCAAAAATCATACTTCTTGTTAATATAGTATAGATATATATCCATACTCTTACCGTGCATTTATTTTTCATCGCTGGATCTTTCACATCTTTAATATAAAAAAATAAAAAATACTTTCACGCCAAATAACTGAAATATCTTCCACATGCTTTACGGCGGAGAGGGAAAAAGAGAGGGGGGAAAATAATCTTTTTAAGTATATACATTTTTTTTTAGAAAAATAAATATTTTAATATTGATGTATATTTTTACGATTATTTCAAGTACTCATATGTATATGTTGCGGGCGCAGCCCACAGACGCAATGAGCATGGGCAAAGCCCATGCTGAGGCGGGTGAAGCCCGTCTGGATGCGGCCGAAGGCCTCCCGACAGCATCGCGTTGGGGGCGGGCGAAGCCCGCCGTCATCGGTACCGTCGCGCTTGGCCTCGTGTGTGTGTCTATATATATACATATATATACAAATATATACATATATATACATATATATATATACATATATATACATATATATATATATATATACAAATAGTCATGAATTTAAATGTCATCAACAAAATCGTGACCATTCATTTACTTAAAAATGGCCCTTATTAAACACCCTCCCCCTCACACCATTTCATTACCACGCCAACCCTAACCCTCCCCTCCTCGATACCCAGCCGCTCGACATTTCAGAACCCCGCTCCCTCACGCCATTTCAGAACCCCGCTCCCTCACGCCATTTCAGAACCCCGCCCCTCACGCCATTGCAGAACCCCGCTTCTCCAGAGATCGCGAGAGCAACCTTGCGCCATCTTCTTCCGATGCTCCAGATTTTGCGACAGCAGCCTTGCGCCATCTTCTTTCGCTGCTCCAGAGGTCACTCAAAGTAAGTTCAATTCCTCTTCCTCTAACTACAAAGTGTGATCGTATTTCTTCAACCACGCCTTCTTCACCACACGATTTTCTATTTCAACATTTTCTATTTCTTCAACCTCCTGCTGCGGTTTTCAGTCATCGTTTTCCAAAATCAATTTATCAAAAATTCCACAGGATAGTAGAGATCCCGAAGGTGCATACAATCTAGGGAGGGAAGTATTGCAGTTCGGTGAACAGGGCGTATGTCGATGAGGTATTGGGGAGTGCCTTCACCTCTTACTTCAGTTCTTCTCTGCATAAATTTATACACGGTTTTGGGAGACTGTTTTCCCCTCACGCTTCAGTTCTTCTTAGCATATTGCTTAGATCAATATCGTGCCAGCTCTTTTTTAACCAATTTTTATTATATCATGTGTTACGGGGTGCAGATAGACAAAGCCACGTGGCTTTAATAATTAAAGCTGGAGACATTGTTTAGGACGCCAACGGCTAGTTCAGGATTAGAAATATATAAATAAGATACTTAGGCTGTAATAAGAGTCATGATTATGTTAATAAAACTTCTTCTTTCTTTACCTCTCTCTCGTCTCTCTCTCTCTCTCTTTCTCTCTCTCTCTCTCTCTGGCTGAACCTCTCTCCGGCAGCCTTTCCCTCTCTTCCTTCCCTCCGGCGAACTCGTAACGGCAAGCGGCCCGTTACATTGGTGCTCTCGTTGACGAACCCATCAACATTACAACATGACTGGCCACAACACGCGTGGACAGGAGAAGACTTCCCTCCAAGAACTTAAAGAAGAAATATGGCAAGAACTAGATCGCCGACACATCTTGGCGCAATCCCAAAACGACACCATCAGAGAGGAGCTTGGCATCATACAATCAGCCTGCAATGAATTCAAGGCTGCATTGTCAACCAACCAGCAAACCACTCATCATCAGTTCGAGCTATTATTTAATTCGACCAACTGGTCCAGTGCATGCCGGCAAAAGAACAAGAAAGCAACAACGGCCAACCCCGGTCCCCTGCTCAGCAGGCGATACCAAATACCACGGCAGCATCATCACAAGGTCTCCTTGGGGCAGCCGCCGGGCTCCCTTATCTTCTACCTGGAAGCTCCTCAGCACTGCAGAAATCAAAACAAAAGCAATTTCCATTCGAGGAGCAGTATCCAAACAACCAAAATGGCCTCCGCCATCAGCCGATCTTGATTCCACCACCGCATCACCGCACAGGGCTAGGCCCACTACCGGTAACATTTAATCAAAACACTAGTCAAGAATATATAGATCAAGATTTTGCTCGCAATAATTATCAACATTACAGTAATTATCAACATTATAATTCTAGATCACCCGGCCACCATCTAAATTTTTCATCATTTTGTTCCGGCGACCCCACCGAATGGATAATACAAGCAGAAAAATATTTTCGGTTTTACCAAATCCCACAGTCAGAATTTGTGTCAATAGCGTCGAGCCACCTAGATAGCCCAGCCTCTTTTTGGTTTTATGGGTTAGAACGAGAAAACTCAGATATAGACTGGACCACATTTAAAACAACAATATTCCACAGATTTGGGCCTTCATCATTTGATGAACCTATAGGAAAATTAAAACGATTGATTCAAACAGGAACGGTCACCACATACCACGACACTTTTGAACTTATAGCAGCACACACAAATGGCCTATCCAATGAAACCCTAATGAAACTATTCATTTCGGGATTGAAACATGGGATCGGCAGAAATGTCATGGCTCACAGACCTAGCACATTGTATGAGGCTTTCTCTTTGGCACACCTCTTTGAGGACCAACACATGGAGGACAATCGATTCTCCAAAGTTCGCACAAATAACTCAACATTCACGGTCAATACACAGAGCACAGCACGACCTCAATATCCCCGACTATCCCCAGCAAAATTAAAAATCAGACGTGACAAAGGTTTATGCTACACTTGTGATGAGCTTTTTAAACCAGGTCATAAATGTAAAGGGAGAGCCACATTATTGGTTCTTGAGGACGACTTAGATGAAGACACCGACCCAGCCAGCCCAGTTGATGAATCACACATGGACAATATAACCGGCATTAGTTATAATGCTCTGGTAGGGGCAAATGATTCCAACTCTTTTCGCATAAACGCAACAATGAATGCCAAACCCGTACATGTATTAATCGACAACGGCAGCACACACAATTTTCTCTCCGCCCGTATGGCACAATTTCTGAACCTCCCTATTGTCATAATTAACCATTTTAATGTCTGGGTGGGAAATGGAGAGAAATTATCCTGCACAGGGAAGTGCGACAACTTAGACTTCAAGATACAGGATTACAATTTCAAAACATCACTTTTTGTCATCGATTTATTAGGGGCCGACGTAGTATTAGGGGATGCTTGGCTGAAAACGTTAGGGCCGGCAACTACAGATTATACAACTAAACACATGTTTTTCACCAAACACAACAACCAATATCGCATAGCAGGCCAACTAAACTCCGCACCATCGACCATTTCCAAAGCAAAACTAAATAAATTAATCAACCAACACGCGATTAACACAGTGGCACTATGTTATATCTATGCACCTGAACCGTAGAAAATTACCATAGAACACCCTTCATCATCCATTTTGGAAATATTAAACGACTTCAGCCCACTATTCCAACCGCCCACCAAATTACCACCCGTACGAGCCTGCGACCACAAAATTCCCTTAATCAACCCGACATCAATCGCACGAGTAAAACCTTATCGTTACCCACACGCACACAAAGACGAATTGGAAAAACTAGTGACAGACCTACTACAACAAGGCTTTATTCGCCAAAGCACATCGTCGTTCAGTTCCCCAGTCTTACTAGTTCGCAAGAAAGATGGCTCCTGGCGGTTATGTGTAGACTATAGGGCTCTGAACGACATCACTCACAAAGATTCTTTCCCCATGCCCACAATAGACGAATTACTAGATGAACTTCACGGGGCCACAATCTTTTCCAAATTAGACTTACACTCTGGCTACCACCAAGTCAGAATGGACCAAGCTGATATACACAAGACAGCTTTTCGGACGCACCAAGGCCTGTACGAATTCTTGGTTATGCCATTCGGCTTAACCAATGCCCCAGCAACCTTCCAAGCTTTAATGAATACGATATTTCAACCACTTTTAAGAAAATATGTAGTAGTGTTTTTCGATGATATACTCGTATATAGCCGGGACATTACTAGTCATATTACCCACTTAGCGTCTGTTCTAAACATATTACAGTTAAACTCCCTGCACATAAAATACTCCAAATGTTCTTTTGGGGTAGCAACAATAGATTTCCTGGGACATATTATTTCAGCCTCCGGAGTACAGCCAAACCAGGATAAAATAAGTGCTATCTTATCCTGGCCGATACCCAAAAACATAAAACAGTTATGTTCTTTTTTGGGCCTCGCCGGATACTACCGTCGATTCATTCAAAATTATGCAACAGTCACTGCCCCATTAACAAATTTATTAGCTAAAGATTGCTTCACTTGGTCTGACGAAATTAACACAGTGTTTCAAATTTTAAAAGAAAAATTAGCATCAGCCCCAGTTTTAGTTTTACCAGACTTTACGCAACCATTCATAGTAGAGACAGACGCATCTGGGGTAGGCATCGGGGCAGTTCTTATGCAGAATGGGCACCCAGTAGCCTATTTTAGCAGGAAATTAAACCCCAGAGAACAGGCCAAATCTACATACGCACGCGAGTTATTAGCCATTACAACAGCAGTAGGAAAATGGAGACAGTACCTAATCGGAAACCAGTTCATCATCCGCACAGACCACCGCACACTACATAACTTAACCACACAGGTTATCACAACTTTGGACCAACAAAAATTCTTATCAAAACTTTTAGGATTTAATTTTACTATCCAATATAAACCAGGTGCCAACAATAGTGCTGCAGATGCACTATCCAGAGAGGAACTGGACAGCGCCTCAATATTACTGTTGGATTCCATTTCATTCCCATATTGCGTAGAGTTAGAAAATCTGGAATTGTTATATCCTTCTGATCCCTTAGCAACTTCCCTCTTGGACAAATTGCAAAACAATCAGGAGGTAACACAATACTGGACTTTAATGGGTACACGTTTATTTTATAAAAACAAATTGTATATTCCAGAAAGCCCACTACGACAAAAATTAATCTCAGAAATTCACTCAACTCGCAGTGGAGGCCATTCAGGCATTACACCAACCATAAAACGATTATCGCAACAATTTTTTTGGCCATCATTATATGAAGATGTTAGAGTTTTTATCAAAACATGTGATTTGTGCCAAAAGGCAAAACCCAGCAACACCCTCCCATACGGCTTGCTACAACCATTACCTATTCCAACAAAAATTTGGTCGGACGTCACTCTCGATTTTATTACACATCTTCCACGATCTTCTTCATATACTAGCATTCTAGTTATAGTGGATAGATTCACGAAGGGGGCTCACTTTGCAGCCTTGCCGCCCAAATTTAACGGGCCCATAGTGGCAAAAGCATTTTGGAATTGCTGCGGAAAATTGCATGGTCTACCTGAAACAATTGTTTCAGATAGGGATTCCATCTTTTTAAGCGAATTCTGGACGGAGTTGTTCTTCCAGAATGGAACTGAATTAAAATTCAGTTCGGCCTACCATCCCCAGACGGATGGCCAGACCGAGCGAGTTAATCGCTGCCTGAACCAATACTTGAGGATATTTACACATGAACACCCCAAGCATTGGTTCAATCTGCTCAATTGGGCAGAATACCATTACAATACTTCATTTCACACATCGGCCGGCATGTCTCCTTTTGAGGCAATATACGGCCGACCTCCACCCCCCCTCTTCAATTTTTTTACAGGTACAAGCAGAATACAGGTAATAGAAGACACAATCAAAGATCGAAAAAAGGTAATAGCAGATTTGCAGATAAATCCGCAGCGAGCCCAGAACCGCATGAAGAACCAAGCAGACCAGCATCGACAGGACTGGAGCTTTGCCCCGGGGGATCTGGCACTGCTGAAGCTCCAACCCTATAAACAAATATCTATGCGCTCGGCTGTACAAGCCCGATTCCAACTAAAATATTATGGACCATACGAAATACTCAAAAAAATTGGAGAAACAGCGTATAAATTAAAACTGCCAGAATACTCCAAAATCCATCCGGTATTTCATGTGTCAATGCTTAAACCATATTTTACTAACACATCAAACGTATATCACCCCTTGCCTACAGGAACATCACAGAACGACCCCGAACATGAGATCAATGAAGTCCTGGATGAAAGAACAATTTGGGTGAACAATACACCCCAACATCAACTATTACTAAGTTGGAAGGGTTTATCATTCGAAGATAATTCTTGGGAAAACATTCAGAACATCCCCCAACAGGTATTGACAAAATTAAATTTTAATTCAAAACTAATTACGCGTTCTCCGCAGGACTATGAACCACCACCACTGGAGCAGGAGACCTCACCGCCAGTTCACTCGGATCCAGTAAGAGGAACCGGGATAAACATCGGCATCCTCGATCAACGACGCGAAAAAGAAAAGACGACGACGGAAGCAGGCGCATCAAAAAAATGGACAGCAATGGCGGAAAACTCAGAGCTAACAAGCAAACGTGCGGAAAGACAAGCAGAAATTAACAGAGAAACAACCCAGAAGTTACCCTTCAGCACAGCAGCAGATCTGAGCAGGTCCCTCCCTGGATGGACGATCAAGCAACACCGGTCCAAGAGGCCTTCCTAGCAGACAAAAATTTCCTCTACTCCGACGCTGGGCGGCGGGCGCATCCAGATCCAGTTCCTCGGAAAACCCACCTCGACGGCTGAAGAAGGAAGAAGGAACGCAGTTAGGGTTTGAGGAACATCGAGTAAGCAGACCCGGCGATTTTATAGGGGCGCGGATGGAATGTTACGGGGTGCAGATAGACAAAGCCACGTTGCTTTAATAATTAAAGCTGGAGACATTGTTTAGGACGCCAACGGCTAGTTCAGGATTAGAAATATATAAATAAGATACTTAGGCTGTAATAAGAGTCATGATTATGTTAATAAAACTTCTTCTTTCTTTACCTCTCTCTCGTCTCTCTCTCTCTCTTTCTCTCTCTCTCTCTGGCTGAACCTCTCTCCGGCAGCCTTTCCCTCTCTTCCTTCCCTCCGGCGAACTCGTAACGGCAAGCGGCCCGTTACATCATGCCAGCATATTGCTTAGATCTATATTCATACTTCTTCTCAGCAATTGATGTTTTATTACCAATCCATGGTTGTACAGGAAAAACTGTTATAAAGTGTATAATATTGTCATTTTCTTACAACTTCTAACCTTGCTTGCTATTTTGATTTGAGGAGAAGTGCTAAACTTCAAATTTGATCTTACCCCATTGCAATATTGTGATAAGGTAGGGACAATTTTGTCTTTGACCAACCAAACCGTCACACTGCAGAATTTGGAAGGGATCAAAAACTGCAGTGAAAACCTGCAGGTTGGAGATCCTTGAGGACTGAGGAGCTGTTTTTTTTAGAAATCAAACTCCAAAAAAGAAATTAAGCGGCTCAAAATTGCGGCGTGGTCCAAATGCTCAAACACAAAACCTAAAAAGCCCCACAAACTAAATGCCCTAATTTAGTTGACTTCTTTATTTGCACTGTAGATTTTTGCATTCACGCCAGGAAGTTTATAATAAATTCTTTTCTTTCGGTTTAGCTGAATTCTTTATTTGCATTGTGATGAGTTATTTCTCTTGTGTCTGGATGCAATATAATTTCTTGCTTTCCTATTGTCTCTTTGCCTAATTTTGCAACTGAATGCATGCACTCTAACTATATGAAATGTAATGCTTTCAGGTGAAATCATCACATATTCCATCTGCATCTCTAGGTCCTGATGAGCCCCATGTTGCTAGCACGTTATATTAAGAGACAATACTTGAGAAACAAGGTTTAAACTTTTGAAAATTAAAATCTGATCAAGCAAGAATCTAAAGCTACGCCTACACACCGGAAGGCCTCTTCTCCAATCAAGCAAGAATATAAAGCTTATGTTTGTGATTTTCTAAATAAACTGCTATTTGCTTCTTTAGATCTATTTGATAGTTTTAGTTTTGAATAAAATTAATGTTGTTAATTGTTGTTTAATTGTGTTCCATTCTCATGCTCCATTGTTAACTGAATTCTATGTGAATTGATTAAAAATGGTATGGTGTTGGCAAAATAGAATTTACTCTAGAACAACTCTCTATTTCTTCAAATATATTCCAATATATGTTTCTAAATAATCTTAACAGGAGTTTCTTTGGAGGAACTGAAAAAGTCTAGACTCATACATTCAATCTTCTGCGACCGAGGTACATTGTCATTTCAAAACCATCTTACACTCTTCAAGGTTTATATTTTCTTTTAAATGCACGTACTCTAGGAGTGTTTTAAGGTATTAATCAAGTAGTGGCTAAGCAAAGCACAATAGACTCTGTGATGAATGTTTATAGGGTTGCTCTGTAGTATTGGCTGGTAGAGGGTCAAGCAGAGCAAATAGATCTTTATTTATATACTTTGTTGCAAAGCTTTCTTGTTTTATTTTTTTTCATTCATTTAGTGAAAATTTGGCATTTTACTTCACATAACTAGAAAATATTTCTTCCAGTTTGCTTTTTCTTATAAAATTTCAATTATATTCATGTTGCCAGCTCCCCTATTCTGCAGAAAATACCATAACTTTTTTGAATCAATTTTGTATTTGTCTAATAATTTAAGTTTTTAAAACTCTGCAATAGATTTAAATCAAATATACAAAAAAAAACAGCTTGGAAAATTAATGTTATCATTATGGTTCCATTTCCAAGCTAGCAGATCTATTAACATTAAGGTTGAGTTCAACCTCCTAATTTTTTTTATATATGGTCGTAAGAGCATAGATTTTAATCCCGGCTCCCCACGACTACCATGTAGCTGCATCTAATTATGTCATTGTTTCATTTTTTATATGTAAAATATGATGGCTAAAGGTGTGCTTTTCACTTCTTTGTTTCTACTGAATCAAATGCACATCTCATCAAGACTTTCAATTTCGCAGGAAATCTACATCACTCTTTAATCTACATCACTCTAGCGAGGAAGTTTGAGGTTCCTGTATTAAGGATACCAAACTAGCGAGGAAGTTTGAGGTGATCCTCTTTTCTAGTGATTTGCTATTTTTTCTCATGCTCAATAAAACTTCCTTATGCCACTTATTCCATGTTTTATTGCACGAATGAGCTGCTAATGAAGATAAACAATTGTTAGAGAGCATGAGAGATTATCAATGATACCACAACTCAGATATCATTCTTTGAATACATCATAACTCATCATGAATACATGTCTCTTTTACTTCATGTATAATAATTTCTTTAAATTGTGGTTTTAATTTCAGCATTTGCTAAAATTTGATCCAGTTATCGTGGACAAACCAATGAAGTGGTGGATCGATCACTAACAACACCGACAATGCTAATACATTGATATCTACTATTGAACGCCTACACCAAGTAAGCCTCCTTCTAAATCTGCCCTTACCTATTATCTTCGTATCAATTAATTAATTGAGGTCATGATTGGACGTGTTCTTATTCATTGTGCTTGCATTTATTTTAATAATCAATCCATCCTTAAGCCACCAGAGTTGACATCAGTTGTGTTTAATCTCATTAATCCAAAATTCATTCCAGGGCATTATGAATTTACCAAAAAATTTAATTAGGTTTGACTTTCTAAGTTCAGGTTCCATTAGAGATTCATAACATTTTTTCGTCAGTGTGCTATCATGGGCGGAGTTACAGTTGATTCCTCGATAAATTTATCTCTCTTTCATTTAAATAGATCTACCTGCATTTCTCTGTATCAGTAATTTCAGAGCATTCCTGCAGGGGGTATGATCTCATATTTTTTCCATCATTTAAGATATGAACTCATGCTCTTAACTCATGTTTTGTTTTGCATAACCCCAATAATTTGAACCGGACAAGGTGTTTTATGCTTTTAGGTGCAATGAAGATGAATAAATGCATGTCATGTGTGCATGGAGGAGTTATCTTTCTTCTAAATGGCGACGGATCATTTCTAATGGTAATTCCTCTGTTCGAAGCTCCTACATGCTTACTTTTATTCACAAATCCATTCCTCTGTTATAAATATCGTAGGATTTTTTCCCAACTTTTACGTTGTTCTTAATTAAGATGACTTTTGATCTACTTATATTATGAATGTCATCTTAGATTAGATCTTGATTTAAATCTTGAACCCCTTTTCTTCTCCAAAAAGATGGAATTTTATTAAAAATATGTATTTATGTTGCGCACTTAAGGCTGCCCACGACAAATGTTCCCGCCCCCATAGAATGTCTCCCCCTGGCTTAATGACGTCACCCATGACCAATGTCGCCCCCCCCCCCCCCCCCCCCCCCCCCCCCCCCCCCCCCAAACGACAAATGTCGCCCACCCACGACATATGTCGCTCCCTCCAGACAAATGTCGCCCCCATAACAAATGTCGCCCCCACGATAAATGTCACCTCCACGACAAATGTCTCCATCCACGACAAATGTCTCCCCCGCGACAAATGTCGCCCCACGACAAATGTCGCCCCCCACGACAAATGTCGCCCCCACGACAAATGTTTCCCCCACGACAAAAGTCGCCCCCCCACAACAAATTTCGCCCCACACGACAAATATCGCCCCCCCTACGACAAATGTCGCCCCCACGACAAATGTCGCCCCCACGACAAATGTCGCCCCCCACGATAAGGGTCGCCCCCCACGACAAATGTCGCCCCTACGACAAATGCCGCCTTGAATCGGGTCGAAGGCCCGTGCCTGTCACTCGTATATATACATATATACATACATAGATACATATATATATATACATATATATATACATATATACATATAATGAGAAAATTTTATTAAAATATTGTGCTCTAT
This sequence comes from Dactylorhiza incarnata, assembly GCA_033032865.1. Taxonomy (NCBI): domain Eukaryota; kingdom Viridiplantae; phylum Streptophyta; class Magnoliopsida; order Asparagales; family Orchidaceae; genus Dactylorhiza; species Dactylorhiza incarnata. Next base: position 8,579,940 of record JAWHQI010000014.1, read on the forward strand.
TTCATTGTTTGTGAGGAATTTATTGGTTTTTCAACAAAAACTTTCTTCCATTATTCTCAGTTATAGTTATTTTATTGTGTTGTAGCATTTAATGTCACATTTAATGGAATAAAAGGGGTAGCAACGGTTCTGAGCATTTTAATATCTTCTGGTGTATGTTCAAATGCTCAATTTTGGTCCTGCATTGATACTTTGAGTTCCTACTTCATTTGAGCTCATTTTTATTAGTATTGATCAATATGGCTATTGTGATGAAACTTATGAGAGTTTCAGCAATAAATAATTAACATTTTATTTTTTGTAGACTGATCAAATATTATGTGTTTGTGACATATGCAGGATTTCTTGAGTTGTCAAGTAAGCTTGGTTGTATAGTGGCAACATCAGTCTCTGCTCTGATCCTCGATACAAAAATTTCTTGGTTTAATACAGGTACGATAGTTTGGACGATTGCTGCATCTATTGTGTATTTAATTCATCCTTAATTCTTTTTAATTCTATATTATTGGTGTGCTTTGAGGTATTAGTCAAGTAGTGGCTAAGCAAAGCACGATAGATTTTGTGATGAATGCTTACATGGTTGCTCTGTAGAATTGACCGTTAGATGGTCAAGCGGAGCAAATAGATCTTCATTTACATTTTAAATGTATTCAATTCATCTTTTAATTCTTTTTAAGTTCTATTATAGGTGTGATTTGAGTTATTAGTCAAGTATTGTCTAAGCAAAGCATGATAGACAAATTTTGCGCCCACGATGAATTTTGGTCCCACGATGAATGATGTTATTACGACGAATGATGCTCTCACGACGAATGTTGCACCCAAGGTGCATGTTGTAACCACGACGAATGTTGCAACCACGACGAATGTTGCTCCCGCGACGAATGTTGCCCCGACAACGAATGTCGCCCCCACGAAGAAAGACGCCCCACGACGAATGTCGCCCCCACAACGAATGACACCCCTACAATGACTGCCCCCCCCCCCCCCCCCCGACGAATGTCGCCCCCACAACGAATGTCCTCTTGCATAGGGCCGGAGGCCCGTGCCTGTCACTCGTATATATATATACATATATATATACATACATATATATACATACATACATATATATACATACATATATATACATACATATATATACATACATACATATATATACATACATACATATATACATACATATATATACATATATCTATATCTTATAAAGAAAAACTTTCAGGACCATCTTGAGGCTGAATTACAACCATAAATTAAATCATAGCCGTTCGATCGCGACAATATGGACTGCAAATAGCCATATCTAGGTTTTCGGGGCCTGCGAATAGTCATATTATGAAATATTGGGTTTCCTCCTCCTGTTGAAATCCCGATCGCAAACCTCCCCCAATTTGTCATCCGCCGCCGCCGCCGCCGGAGCCACCACCGGCCTGACCGGAGCCAACCGGCGAGGTCGTCGGCCCCCAGCGAACCTGCCGGGGTTAGTCCGGCGGCGCTCCGGCAGGGCCACCGCCGGTGGTGGCCCTGACCGTGAGGCCCAAATCTGGACCGCACGGTCAGGGCCACCGCCGGCGGTGGCCCTGCCGGAGCGCCGCCGGACTACCCCCGGCAGGTACGCCGGGGTCCGGCGACATCGCCGAAGGGCTCCGGTCAAGCGGCGGCGGCTCCACCGGCGGCGGGGTAGGGAATCTGCGGAGGAGGCGGAGGAGGCATTTTTTTATTAGGTTATTATGCGTCTTTTGTTTATATTATTATAATATATATAATATTATATCTATACTATATTAAAAAGAAGTATGGATGGCTTTAAAAAGCCCTAAATTAAAAATCCATTGAACAAATCAGGACCCTTCATTCATATGATCCAGGGCTGCTATTAAATAGAACCTTAACTCACGCCATTTCAATACCGTGCCATTCTGCTTCTTCGAAACCCTACTCTCCCCGATCTCCTCTGCGCCAGGAACCCTCTCCTCCCCGATCTCATCTGCGCCCACCACAATAGCTCATCCCGTCGCAACTCAACAATAGCTCGAGTATTCCCCACCGTCCACACTCGCGTATTCCCCATCGACAGTCCGCCTCCTCAATCATTTCATTTTTACGAGTTAAGGCCTCACCGCTTCCACCGTCGCCGCGCCGCCTGCAATCGAAGTCGCTGCCACCGCATGCAATCGATGTCGCTGCCTCTCCGTGTTCTCGAAGCCAAGCGGCCATGGGCGCAAGCCTCTTCGTTCCCAGACAGATTCGCCATCCCATCACCAGAACTCCTCTGCTCTTCGTTCCCGACATCGGCACACTCACGGTTTTATTTTTCCTCTTTCATGCCAAATATGCCGGTTGTTCTTTGTCACTATTGTCAACTGCTGGAGAAAAATATGATTTCATTTTTTGCTATTAAACGATACTTCCTCGCCTGACATCAATGCATAAGGATTCAATCTTCGTTTTACCTCCATTTCCTGTTTAGATGTTAATAATTTCCGAGAAGAGTGAGGATTGTCTTTATCGGCCTATGCCAGGACCCGTAGACATCTAGAACATTGAAATTTGATTATCTTATTGGCAGTGGAATGATAGAAATTGAAGTATTAAGCCGATTTCTGAAAGGATGAAGAGGAAGTCGCGTTAATGGTAATTCAGAAATGAAGAAGAAAACAGGATAGGGTGACATGAATTGTGTTCTCCTGTTGATCTTCTCCATCTTTCCCTCCCTCTCTCTCTCCATTTATATCTCTCTTTCTCACCTATGTTATTTATATATTACCAGGTTCCTCCAACTATTGTTTATGCAAATATTATGTTTGATGAATTGCTCAAATGGAAATTTGGTTTCTCCAAAACTCTGATTAATTCATAATTTTTAACCTTTTATCTGCTGAGCGTGTAAGCATTTTTTATTTAAAAAAAGATGGATTGACGAACTAAATATGCCATCTCCAAAGATCCTCCACCCATAGCCATAGCAAATTGAATGAATGCAATGTTTTTCATTTAGGAAAATTTCTTTTTTTCCGGGTGGTATTGAACAGGTATTGAACAGCTGATCATTATGGACATGTCCCTTCACATGATAGAAGCCGAACTGGTACTCGCCAGCCAACCGTGCTCCTCCTCTGCAAGATCTGGTAAATTCTAAACCTTTATTTGATGTCTATCGATGCCTACTTTTGGTTCCTTCACTCAAACCCTTTATATATTTCTTCGTTTTTTTCATGGTTTAATTCCAAACAAGCATAATACCAGTTTTGCAAGCAATTTTAATATTTTTTTCATTACGAAAGGAAAATATTTTTGGCTTAGCCTTCATTTCTATTTCTTTTGCTGTCGAGAAAATGTAATTGATACTTTTAAATGAATACATGAAGGCAGCATTAGGGAAGTTGATGACTTATTGCAAATGCTCTAGATGCTTATATGATTTTGCTTAATTGCGGATGTAAGCAATTAAATGAATTAGGAGCACCTTAGATGTTCATGCTTATGTGATAAAGAGCAGGTTGAATTGGCCAACACCAAAAACAGATTTCATGTTTTATATTATGTATTATGATATATTATGACATGTATTGAGTAGTGAGTATTGGTTATTGCATTAGCCAACAACTCACTATCGGGCATAGCCCGCTGCTTGTCGGTGCCACTGAACATGGGCGTAGCACATAGAAATCATCTCCGCCAGCTGTTGTTGATGTAATTGTGATGATCTCTTTAATGTTTTCTTGATTTTACCTGCTTTGTACTGTTGATTCTCCTTCTACCCGTTGTGATATAAATGTGAGGATCTCTTAAATGTTTTGTTGATTTCCCTACTTTGGATAGATATCACGTCATGTCATCATTACTCCCTTATCTCTGCTAACTATTTTTCTGCCTTTGAACTGATCCATTGCATGCATTGATCTGATATTAAAAATAAAATGAGAAAATTTTATTAAAATATTGTGCTCTATTTCATTGTTTGCGAGGAATTTATTGGTTTTTCACCAAACCTTCTTCCATTATTGTCGGTGATAGTTATTTTATTGTGTTGTAGCATTTAATGTCACATTTAATGGAATAAAAGGGGTAGCAACGGTTTTGAGCATTTTAATATCTTCTGGTGTATGTTCAAATGCTCAATTTTGGTCCTGCATTGATACTTTGAGTTCCTACTTCATTTGAGCTCATTTTTATTAGTATTGATGAATATGGCTATTGTGATGAAACTTATGAGAGTTTCAACAATAAATGATTAACATTTTATTTTTTGTAGACTGATCAAATATTATGTGTTTGTGACATATGCAGGATTTCTTGAGTTGTCAAGTAAGCTTGGTTGTATAGTGGCAACATCAGCCTCTGCTCTGATCCTCGATACAAAAATTTCTTGATTTAATATAGGTATGATTGTTTCGACGATTGCTGCATCTATTGTGTATTTAATTCATCCTTAATTCCTTTTAATTCTATATTATTGGTATGCTTTGAGGTATTAGTCAAGTAGTGGCTAAGCAAAGCACGGTAGATTTTGTGATGAATGCTTACATGGTTACTCTGTAGAATTGACCGTTAGATGGTCAAGCGGAGCAAATAGATCTTCATTTACATTTTAAATGTATTCAATTCAACTTTTAATTCTTTTTAAGTTCTATTATAGGTGTGATTTGAGTTATTAGTCAAGTATTGTCTAAGCAAAGCTCGATAGACAAATTTTGCGCCCACGATGAATTTTGGTCCCACGATGAATGATGATATTACGACGAATGATGCTCTCACGACGAATGTTGCACCCAAGGTGCATGTTGTAACCACGACGAATGTTGCAACCACTATGAATGTTGCTCTCGCGACGAATGTTGCCCCGACAACGAATGTCGCCCCCACGAAGAATGACGCCCCACGACGAATGTCGCCCCCACAATGAATGACACCCCCACAATGACTGCCCCCCCATCGTGGGGGTGTCATTCGTTGTGGGGGCGACATTGTTTCACCTCAAGAAAGTCCAGTCATTGTTTCACCTCAAATATCTTCAGAATACATGCTTCACATTTCTGATGGATCTTTTCACAAGATCAAAAATTCTCAAAGTGATCTTCAAGATCAAGTTGACATTTCAGAATATGTTCCTTATCTTCCAGATCCTGAAGAGGAAAGATTATCTCAAATGACAAGACTCAAAGAAACAATTGTTTATGCCCAGATTAAAAAAGCAAAATCAGAAGGTAAAGATTTCACAAACATTTCAACCATGTCTGATTACAGAAGGAAAGAGCTTGACAAGTACAATTCCAAAGAGTTATTCTATGTTGAAGAATATCTTGAAAAGCACCCAAGAGCTTTTGTCCCTCATGTCAAATCTCAGACTGTTATTGGTGCTCAAGATCTCTACATAAGCAAGAAGAAGTCTGAAGATCCAAACATGATAATCATCTTCAAACCTCTATCAGCAAAGAAGTAAAAGAGGTTCAGACTTATTTATTTTTGTTGTTGTTAAACATTTTGATTGTAATGAACTCAGAGCACTATCTTTATTCAATCTGCTGAAATGAATTTTCATTCTGTCAGATACATATATTTTATGCTCTGCTGTTTATGTTTTCTATTGTATTTATTTGATTAATTGTCAAATAGTATCCTAACCAAAATAGGGGGAGATTGTTGGAACAACCCTATTACTGTTTTGGGCTAGCATCACTGTGTTTTAACTAAGGATCTAGTTGACCCCATTGTATAGCTTAAGGGTCAAGTCTTTAGGCTGATTGATTAGCTAGAACTTAAGGAATATTTAAGTTCCCAGCTTTCGACAAATGGCGAGTGGCGTTCGACGAATGTCTAGTTTCGTTCGACAAATTCTTCTCAGCAGACTGAAGAATTATAGCCAGTTCCAGCGCTCGACATTCTCTGAGCAGCGTTCGACAAATGGCAAGCAGCGTTCGACGAATTCCATCCAAAGCTCGACAAATTCTATATGAAAGCTCAGTTCGACAAATACAAGTCCAGATCATCTATATCAGTTATTTTGTCAACACTCTGAACACAGATCGACGACCTTAACGGATCTATTCAAGTACTTTTGGACGTATTCAGTCAGTTTAGTAAGGATATCTTATTCATTTATTATATTCTTTTATTCCTACTATTCCAAGACAAGAATAGCCGTTGACATTTAATGCTACGACATCTTTCACGTCAAAGGAATAAAAAAGGACCTGCCAAAATCGTTTTGGTGGTTGTTACAGTTCCAAGAAGGATTTAAGCCAGAATAATATATTCCTTAAAGACAGATGATTTGAATTTCAAAATCAGAAATCTATCACAGAAGAAAGTATATACAAAAACAGTCGTATACTCTTTTACGACACAGATCTTACACAATTATTTTTAAGTTTCTCAAAAATACAGTTCTGTAGAACAACAAGAATGCAGAAGGATTAGAGAAAGGAGAGGAAGAAGAATAAACACACAGAGAACACATACTTTCAGTCTTCTTCCTAAAAGCAGCATCTTCATCTCTCTGAGAACAACATTCATTCTCTCAGATCTGCTGCAAGTTCAAGTCTTCTAAAGAGCAACAACAATCTGAAGATTTACTTCTTCCAGATTAATCTGCTGCAGAAGATTTCTGTTTTAGAGAAAGCTTCATCCTCAAGCTGTCAACAACTTCAAACAGATAGGGGGAGCTTTCATTCTCAACACCTTTTGTCTTCTCTCAGAAATATTGAAAGAGAAGAACACTCTAAACCTTCTTACTTTATCTTGTACAAGGTTAATTCTCCCTTCAAAAGTTTACACAGTGGTGGCAAGACACCTTATCAAAAAATCCTTGTGTGGTTTTTAAGCACCTTATCAAAAGCTTATTGGTGTGTGGACACCTTATCAAAAAACCCTGGTCTTGAGCACCTTATCAAAAGCTCTGTAGTGTGTGGACACCTTATCAAAAACTCCTAGTGGATGTCCTACCAGCTGTGGTAGAAGAGTAGACGTACCTAGATTTATTGGGGAACTACTATAATTCCTTGTGTCCCCTGTGCTTGTGATTTTCTGTATTGTTTCTGTGCTGTGTGCTATTTTCTTTATTCAAAATTATATAACACACTTTGCATTACACATATATATATACATCAGTATTTTAATTCCGCTTTAAAAACTAATAATTTTTTTTAATACTCTATTCACCCCCCTCTAGAGTAACATAAGATCTAACCTCCACTTTCAATTGGTATCAGAGGTGAAACAATGTCGCCCCCATAACGAATGACACCCCCACAATGACTGGACTTTCTTGAGGTGAAACAATGTCGCCCCCACAACGAGTGACACCCCCACGATAAAAGATATTTAAGGTGAAACAATGCCGCCCCCACAACGAATGACACCCCCACAACGAATGTCGCCCCCACAACGAATGACACCCCCACGATGAATGATGTTATTATGACGAATGGTGCTCTCACGACGAATGTTGCACCCAAGGTGCATGTTGTAACCACGACGAATGTTGCAACAACGACGAATGTTGCTCCCGCGACGAATGTTGCCCCGACAACGAATGTCGCCCCCACGAAGAATGACGCCCCACGACGAATGCCGCCCCCACAACGAATGACACCCCCACAATGACTGCCCCCCTCCCCGCGGCGAATGTTGCCCCGACAACGAATGTCACCCCAACGAAGAATGACGCCCCACGACGAATGTCGCCCCCACAACGAATGACACCCCCACAATGACTGCCCCCCCCCCCCCCCCCCCCCCCACGACGAATATCGCCCCTACAACGAATGTCGTCTTGCATAAGGCCGGAGGCCCGTGCCTGTCACTCGTATATATATAATAGATTTAATTTTATATAAATGATATATATATAGCCCTGCACAAAAGGCTCGATCGGGCCGGGCTGGCGCCGACCCGATCGGGCTCGGTCTTAAGTCAACCGGTCCGAGCCCGGTCTTTGACTAGATTGGGCTCGGGCCGGTCTCGGGCAGCACCCCAAGGAAGGGGCCTGAGCCGGCCCCTCAGGCCGGGCCAGGCCGGACCGGTCCGGGATCGGGCCCGACCGATTCGGCCCTTTTTTATAAAAAAAATTAAATTTTAAAATTTAAATATATTATATAATATATATTATATTTATATATACATATATTTAAGAATTAATATACTAAAAACTTGACAAAAAAAACTCAAAGCTTATGGACAAAAAAAGGAATTTTTATTAATATTGAACAAAAAAAATTACACTCGTATTCTTCGTACAATTTGCATTTATCGAAAAAAGAATAAAATTTATTATTATTAGAAAATTTAAATAAAGAAAATTACAAACTCTGCTCGTTCAAATAAGAATTAGTAAATTACAATCGTAGAGTCGTAAGCGTGTGCGCGACGCGTTCAATTATGTCCTAAATTCATTGCGTCCATCTCGTCTTCTATCTCCTCCGAGCCTCTAATGCCGTTATGTGTTGTTTCCTCTTCGTTACATCCAAATAGTCCTGGTAGCATATGCAAATTTTCAGTGATTCTTCGTTATGTCGACTCCTCCGCTCGTTTAAAACCCTGCCACTAAGAGAAAAAGCAGACTCCGAAGCTACTGTACTAGCTTGGATAGTTAGTAAATCACGGGCCATATAGGCCAAAATAGGATAGGTATTAGCTTTACCTTTCCACCAATTTAAGAGATCGAAGTTTTCGATCTCCTCCGTACTCATAAAATCGTGAAATTGTGTTTTCGTATATAATCCTAATTCATTTAAACTACTAGATGTGCGCGCTTTTTTCCTAGAAGCTAAATCTAAAATTTTATTTTTAAAAACATCCTTCGTTCTTAGTTGCGCGCTTTCTTCTCGGGGTCGCGAGCTGTATAAGTTATCGTAATAATTATAACATTCGGTAAAAAAAGTATTAAATTTTGAAATACTAACGGGATCATCCTCATCATAATTTATATTTAAGTTTAAATTAGTATTTATTTCGTCTATCAAATTTTCCACGCCTTCAACGCTGAATAGTGGGTTTAAAGCGGCGGCGCAAGAAAACATGGGAGGCATTTCTCTATAATATTTTAAAAAAATTTCTTCCATTATATTAATTAGAGGAATCCTCCAGTCGTGTTGCCTAAAATAGCTAAATTTTTGTGTGATATGTACAAAATTTTCAATTACTAGCGCGCTAGTCGGATAATACACGCCCGATAAAAAAATAGTCGCCCTATAAAAACATTTTAGTAAATCCATATAATGTGCTAATATAGGCCAATTATCGTCGGTCAAAGTATGCGTAATATTTAGTAAACTATAATATTCCATAAGTTGTTTTTGTTGGAACGCTCTTTTTAACATTTTATAAGTTGAGTTCCATCTAATAGGCATATCAAATTAGCTCTGTCCAAAAAAATCGGGCTCATCGGGCCGGCCTGAGCCCGGCCCGGAAAAGCCCGGCGATGCCCGGCCCGGGAGGAGCCCGACCCGGGCCGAGGCCGGTCCCGGGGCCCTTAAAGGGCCCAAATGCTGGTCTTTGCCCGGCCCGGTCCGGGCCGGGCAAAGACCGGCTATCGGGCTTGCCCTAGCCCGGGCCGGACAAAGCCCGACCCGGGCTAGAGCTCGGCCCGAGCTCTTAATAAGAGCCGTTTAAAACGGCTCTTATTAAGAGCCGGCCACAACTCTTATTAGAGTCGTTGGCCACATGGCATGCCATGTGGCCAACGGCTCTAATAAGAGTCGTTTGGCTTTTTTTTTTATATATTTTTTATATTTTATAAATATTTAAAATATTATTATTTAAAAAAAACTTATAAATAACCCCCCCTCTCACTTCTCTCTCTCACTCCTCTCTCACTCTCTCTCATCTAATGACATCGTCCTCCTCAACGCCAGCGTCGTCTTCTCAAAGTACGCCTGAGGTGGTGGAGCACCATCGTACGTCGGCTATTTGGGAGCATTTCGATATGGTTATAGTCGGCACCGAAAAGAAGGCGCGATGCAAATTATGCTAAAAGTTGCTAGCAATCAGCGGCAACTCGACGCTAGCAAGACACCTTAAGTCTTGCATTTCGAAACAAGCTCCCGAGTCAAGTCAAGCCCAAATTTCAGGAGCAGGCCAAATTTGGACGTACGATCAACTTTGACAACGAGAGTTGCAGACGAAGTTCGTCATCAGACGTGGGTTGCCATTCAGCACCTTCGACAATGAGGATTCGTCCGAATACATAAATCAAGGGCTTCAGCCTAAATATCAAAAGGTTAGTAAATCCTCTCTTAGGCGCGACGCCCTTAAATTTTATTTAGAAGCAAAACAAGAACTTATAAATTATTTTGAAAATTTTGAGGGACGTGTGAGTTTAACGAGCGACGTTTGGACTAGTAACTTAAGATTAGGATTAGCGTATTTGTGTATCACGTGTCATTGGATTGATCCCGTTTCATGGGAGCAAAATAAATGCGTAATTTGGTTTGCAGGTTTTGAATTCCTGCACACGGGTAAAGCTATATATCAAGTAATTATGAAATGTGTGCGGGAATTTAAAATTAAAGATAAAATAATGAGTATTTTTTTTGATAACGCCAGTAATAATACCGTCGCAATTGAGTGGTTAAAACGCAATTTAAAACCAATGCTAGACGGCGCATTTTTTCACACTAGATGTGTTTGCCATGTCTTAAATTTAGTAGTACAAGATAGCTTAAAGGCTATGGAAGTCTATATTTCTAAAATCCGAGAAATGCTCAAAATTATCTATTGCACTAAGCAACGAGCTCAAGATTTTAAAAAATTTGCTAACGCACAAGGAATATTTTTTTTTAAACCTTAATTTGATATGCCTATTAGATGGAACTCAACTTATAAAATGTTAAAAAGAGCGTTCCAACAAAAACAACTTTTTATTGGAATCATTTCTACTCATTATCTTTGATGAAATAAAATCTTGTTTTTAAATTCAATTATTTGTCTCTATATTCATATATTGTTTCGTTTTTATAAAAATTATCAAAGGTTTAAATTGCCCTTATTCACCCCCCCCCCCCTCTAAGTGCACCACAAGATCCAACAGGCTCCACACCATACCACCTGGCACAACTACCACATGGGACGCTCTGCAAGCAAAATTTCTGGCGAAGTTCCATCCTGTCGACAAGGTGGTAAACTTGAGGAGGGAGATGGCAACCTTCCGACAACATGATCAGGAGACTCTCGCAGAAGCATGGGAAAGGTTCATGGACCTTCTCCGGAAATGCCCCCAGCATGAGCTGCAACCATGGACCATAGTAGAAAATTTTTACTTTGCAATTGAGCCTAACTTTAGGGCCATGATTGACGCAGCTGCATGTGGAACTCTGATGAACCACACTCCCGAAGACGCATTACGGATCCTCCAAGACACCGTCATTCATAGCTCATTTTGGACTGCTGGAAGAAACGCTCCAAGGAATGCTCGGGGATTCTTTGAGTTGAGCACATCTGGTGCATCCGCTGTGATGGCATCAACACCTTACGAAAGTGCGATGTTGCTTAAGAGGCCTCCCCTCCCTTCTGCCCCTGTGATGGTTATCTCCTGCCAAGGTTGCGGAAGCCCGGGGCATCACACATATGAGTGTCCCACAGGTGAGCAACCTAACGAAGAATCTTATGGTGAAAGTGAATTATATTAATGATCAAAACCGCGGAGCCCCTTTTAATAATGTTTATAACCCGAGTGCGAGGAGTCATCCGAACTTCTCTTGGAAACAAATGTTCCTGGCCAACGATGGCAAGGAGGCTCGCATTAATTTGCTGCTCAAGCCTCCGGTAGCCAACCGCGGCCACCTCAACCGAGTTATGATCAAGGTGCTCCAGCTCCAAAGAAGAGCAACTTAGAAGAAATGATGGAGAGGTTTATGCAGGCCGCTAACTTTTATATGTTTAACCAAACTGCGTCCATGCGAAACTTGGAGACGCAATTGGGCCAATTGGCTCAACTGCTAACCGAGCGTTCGCAAGGGACCCTTCCCAGCAACACTGAAAAGAACCCAATCAATCAAGGGAAGAGTCTCACTGATGCAGAATTGAGTAACCCAAGTGAGTTGGTAATCACTTGCTCCATAAATAATGTCAAAACTGCTGCCCTGTGTGACTCCGGTTCATCCCTCAACATCCTTGCACTGCAGGACGTTGCTAAAATGCATCTTGAAATGAACACGGATGACCGGAAGTCCTTAGTGCTAGCGAATGGGACCATCATTTAGGCGGAGGGGGAAGTGAGAAATGTTGAGGTTGTAGTCGAGGGGATGGTGGTGACCGCCGATTTCCAAGTATTGGGACCCCGTGAGAATCAATCCATTCCCATCTTGGGAGTACCGTTCTTGAAAGAGAGCGGTGCCACTTTGGACTTCTCCGCGGGGTGTGTCATCTTACCTTGTAAGGTAACACCCCCTACTTGCCCCAAAACTGCAACTAAAAAATTGATTCACTCTCCCGACGTTATTATTAATAAATCTTTTAGTAATGCAGCAATCAGGGAGGAAAAAGGATCTTTGGAGGAAGAAAAGGAAGAGAAGCTGTCGAGTGGAGAAGAAGATGAAGTTGACTCTCGGAAAGAAGATGACTCCGAGAGGGAGGAGAGCTTCATTTCTGAGACTATCGAGCCAAACGCAACTCGGGACAACGTCCCATTTTCATTTTGCAATAAACTGTGTAATAAACTACTTAAACGCTCTATCTCGTGGGCTGATCCTGTTGCCACTGCGACAACGGAGGTGATGCCACCCACCACCAAGGTGGGAAATTCTGATGACTATCAACGCTTGCGCTCTCCAACAGTGGAGAAGCGTAAACAGGAAATACTATTGCGTGGTGCACGCTCTGCTGCTCTCCAAAATAGCAAGATGGCAGAGGCTAGGGAAAAATTTGGTGATACCAATTTTGGCCCTAAAGCTTTCACCTCCAGCCTACGATCCACTGGAGATGTGCACTACAAAAGTGCGTATATCTGATTTAATTTTTCTTGTTCTGCGATCTTTGTGTGTGTGAACTCTTCTTTAGAACTTCTGCACTTTATGAACTATGCTTAATACAGGTATTTGGTCCACCTTAAGGACAGTAAACAAAAGGGCTTCTTGGGAGACAACCCATGGGGGAACCATTCGGTTTCGGCCTTTCATTAAGATTTTGTCTTTTATGTGTTGTTTTGGGCTTTTTGCTAACATCGCAGGTTTAAACTCTCGCTTGGGAGATGAGGAAGGAGCACATTAAAGAAGGAATTGCCGCACTTCTGGCATGCTCATTCGTGAGCATAGGTCCACTCTACCCTTATTATCCTTATTCATGAATTCTCTATTTTATATGGTTTTGATCGAGTCTGGGTGAGAGCTAGGTTATGCACGTGCACGCACTTTGTATAGCATGTTAGAATGTGATGAGTTAGGATTTTCAATTCTGTTGCACACATTTGCACCTAGTTCACGCGTACTTAATCACGCGCGCTTATTGGGTATTGCTGCGAGGTTCCAAGCTCGTAAGAATTGGATTGTTAGTGTAGGAGTGAGTGGTGGAGAAAAATGTCGACTCGAGTAGTGCTCTAGTCGAGTGCTCCCGTCACGCCTAGAAATTCAATTAGAGTAGAATAAAATTCAATGTTATAATTTAATTATTTTTATTATAGTAGTTGCAATTTATTTTACTATAGTGGTGAATCCGGTGAATCCGATGGTAGCATAGGGTCGAGTGTAGCAAGATTAGTAGTAGCTTATTACTAGGATCGGAAGGACGGATAACCTTTCTTGGTGGCTAGAACTTGCACTAGGCGACTCTTGAAACGATTGCGTTGAATAACTCATTTTAAAGCGTGATGTAGGCCGTTAATGGATCCGTTTGTGCTTTTGAAATCCTAACCAATGTAATCACCTTTGCAAACCCACTTGAGCCTACCTATCCTTCTTGCTTAGCTCCACTTAAATTTCACCAAAGCCATTCATCCAAACCTATTTTCGCACCAACATATGTGTTTGAATGAAATTTATATATCTATTACGTTTGGTGTTCTCTTTGATGTGTATGGTAGCTTTGAGAATGCTAACAGAGAATTTTATAAAGTGCTTATAAAAGATTTATTTGTCGAGAAGAGAAAAAGAAAAAAGGAAGAAAAAAGAAAAAAAACTTTGTACAAAAAGAACTTTCAAATGCAATCTCTCGACAAAACAATTTGTGGTCGGCTTAGCACACACCTAGTGTCCAGTTGAAGTCTGGGGGTGTTGTGTGGTTCTTAATTTCCCTGTATTGGTGATTTTCTGCTCTCGTGTGCTCAGGTTATGTTGAGTGCGATACCCATCGTTCTTCTACTTATCTAACATAAGCTCATCCTAAGCCAAATCGTAACCTATAAGTTCTATTGACTTTAGATATGAGTCGTCTCATGCAGTGGAGAGAGTGCGAACGTGCAAGCCTATGGACACCGACTTTGATGGATTTCTTAGGAGATTGTCCCGAGCTTTGATTCGAGTAATACTCTTCTCATTAGTCACGCTATTTTCCCTTGTGCGCGACCGAAAGATTCACCTGGATTCACCATTCGAGTAAAGTAGATTTCAAATTATTGTTCTAGAAATAGTTAAATATAATCTTGAGTTAAATTTTATTCTAATGTATTTCTACGCACGTGAGCATGCGACTTCGCATGAGTCTCTGCCGCTCAAACTCACTCTAACACCCAATTGTTTAGACGGAGAGCTGAGTAGTTTGCCCGAGACGTGCAAATGGTTAAGTCTGGGGGTGTGATGAGTCCTAATTATATACACTTTTATGGGCTCATCCGGGCTAGTTTTCATTCTCTTGTGCATCATTATCGAGCTATTATTGCATCTATTTCTCTTAAGCTCTTTCATGTGCACTTGCGTGCTTCACGCTCCTTTTAGGCCCGTTTTGGTGTGCGTTTGCGCTCCACGTTATTGGGGGTAAGCACATGGTGCTCCCCAATCCTTTTTCTATGTTTGATTGGTGCTGGAGGTGTATTCCCAGCTGTTTTGCCGTGCTTGCAGGTGTTTGGATCATCTCCTTTTGCCCAGAATTCATGAGTGTGTATATCGCACGGTCGTGCATTTTCTTGACGCACGGACAGCTGCGGTCGTGCGCCTTCATCTGGGGAGAAAACCGGTGATCTGAATTTGATCGTGCATTTTTACGCACGGGCGGATCGCCCGTGCGCGAAGGAAACGCACGATCGCCTGTTTTGACTATATTCTTGCCAATCTGAATTTGTTCGTGCATTTTTACGCACGGGCGGATTCGCCCGTGCTTGAGTAAAACGCACGAGCACTGCCGCTTCTTCCTCAAGCCTGCTTGCGCGATTAAATAACGCACGGGCAACACACGGTCGTGCGTTCACCCGTGCGTGACTAAAAAACTGCCCGTTTTGTATTTAAAGCAGGAAATCTGCTGGAAGTAAAAGACCCACGGGAAAAGCTTCTAAAGCCCGCCATTTTCGCCCACTTCGCCGTTCCACCACCATTCTGACCCAGGAGGAGCTCCGGTGACCTTTGGCTTTCAAATCCACCGCCAAAGCTCCCTCCTTGGCCTCCTCCATCATCCTCGAGCTCAAGAAAGCCATAGACGGAGAACTTCCGTAGCATTCCAGGTGACGAACAAGAGCTACTTCAAGCTAGACCACGAAGAAGACAGGTAATAGTAGAGGAAGGTGACAGCTCCTCCGGACCCCGGACGCAACTGAAGACCGAGACGGGCGAGGCTTGACAACCCTACGATTCCGGCCGAGAATCTTCAGCATAGTCTTCGAGCTTTGGTTGACTCTTTTCCCCTACGCTTGCTTCAGAGATTTCTTTATATGTATTTGAGATTGTGGATGATGTTCATAAACCTTATGCTTTGATTATTATGATTTCATGTTGTTGAGATCCTTTGTGGTTTATGAGATTAGAGGAGTGTCGTGGTCCGCCATCCATTTCACCGCTCTTAGTGCTCCGCACTAGCAATTGCTAGCTGTGTGTTTTGCGACGAGGTGCCTACGACCCTCATCCGCTAGCCTTCTCGTCCACCCGCTCACCGAAGCACGGCACCGCGGCCATTGCATCCATCCCGACAAGCGAAGCGGAGCTTTAGGCCCGCATTTTCTTTCTCCGTTGATAGCATAGGAAAACCACTTTCAAAACCCCCCTTTTTAGTTAGTGTTTTAGAATCTTTATAAGAGTTTCCCTAGCAGGCAAATCATATTACCCAACTTGCAGTCCTTTGAGAATGATATTCGGGGAGTTTCTCCCTACTTTTATTACTTGGCAACGACCGGTGCACTGCCGTCGTACCGCATTTCACGCTTGCTAATTAGCGATGCTGAAATTGCGCGCCAATTTCTATGAAATATTTTACTCGGTCGGAAGAACACGTCAACCAACAAGGGAATAAGGACACCAAGAAATGAACACAACTTTTCACAATAATAAATGCTTGACAGCTAGTTACAAAAGAACATGGTTGAAAATAAGTTGCATCCAACTTGGTTCATGACAGCCAATAGTAGTAAAGGTGAAACTTGCTACTCGCTACTGTCGGAATTAACTCCTAACACCCAGCGTTAACTCTCAAATCGCTACTTGCAAGCTCGCACTCTCAGCTTCTTAGTCACAACTAGACGAAGCTCGCTACTTGCCACACTAACGTCCGCGTTAGCTCCTAACGCTCCGTGTTAGCTCGCGATCAAGAAACTCTCCCTAGGTCGCTTGCCGAACTGACTTCGGGTTCGCTGCTCGCTAGGTGGCGCTCTGGTATCTCAAACTCACTCAAGACTGATGATACTCGCCACTATCTGAATGCATGCTCTTAGAGGGGGGGGGGGGGGGGGGGGGGGGGGGGGGGGGGGGGGGGGGGGGGGGGCGGGGGTACCCCTCCTATATATAGAAAAATGGAGAGGCTTTCGAGAAGGCGGAGTTAACGCTGGCTTTAACGATAACGCTGATGTTAGCTCACTTCACAAAAAATAACACTCACCCTTGAAGTGAGCTCTGGGAACAACTCCAAGCAACGAGAAAATCTTTCGGAATGGCCCCGCAGATAGGGGCTTTGTGAATATATACGTAAGGTTGTCTTCGCACCGCACATGCTCCACTGCGATCAAGCCACCCAGCACCTTCTCTCTGATGAAGTGATGCTCGATCTCTATGTGTTTGGTCTTTGCATGACGCACTGGATTGGTTACCAGTTTGAAGGCACTCTCATTGTCCCCGCGAAGTACAGTAAGTCCGCTGACCTCTTCGTCCACATCCTCCACTAGTCTCCTTAGCCAGACACACTCCTGGGCTGCTAAGGACGACACCTTGTACTCATCCTCCATGGTGGAAAGGGAAATAGAGTCCTGCTTCTTGATGCACCACGAGATAGCGGCAGCTCCACACAAAACACGTAACCTGGTGTTAACTTGCGATCATCAGCATCACCTCCGTAGTCTGCATCTGTGTACCCATGCAACTTGAAGTCAGACTTCTCTCCATAGGCAATCCCATCTCAAGGGGTCCCTTCACATACTTTAGTATTCCTTTAGCTGCCTCCAGGTAAGGCTTCCGCGACTCCTGCATGTACCGACTAACTCGGCCGACAACAAAGGCGATGTCCGACCTCGTGATAGTCAGGTAGATTAGACTCCTCATCAGTGCCCGAAAGATCTTCGGATAAGGAAGAATCCTCCCTTCTTCCTTCCGAAGCTTCAGCCCAGCCTCCAGTGGAACGGAACTACTCTTCCCCTCCTTCATGCCGAATCTTTTGACGATCCTCTCAGCATAAGCCCTTTGGGAAATGTACATCCCGCATCTTCTCTTCTCAACTTGGAGGCCAAGGAAATGGTGCAGTTCACCAAGATCCTTCATCTCTAATCGTATGGAGAGTTGTTGTCTCAGCGTCACGATCTCCTCAGGGTTGTTCCCTGTCACGATCAAGTCGTCGGCGTACAGCAGCACCAGCACGTGAAGACCACCACTCTTCTTCAGGAACATGCTAGGGTCTGAGTCTGAGGCATCATAGCCACATAACTGCAAATACTCTGCAATCTTCCCATACCAGGATCTCGGTGCCTGTTTCAACCCATAGATGGCCTTCTTCAGCTTGCAGACGTGATGTGGAAGTGACTTGGACACGTATCCAGGTGGTTGCACCATGAATATGTCCTTGTCAATCTCTCTGTACAAGAACGTGTTCTTTACATCAAGCTGCCACAACTTCCAACCTCGGCATGCCGCCAGAGCGATGACCGTCCTCACAGACGTCATATTCGCGACATGACTAAATGTCTCCTCGTAGTCCTCTGTGTAGGTTTGCGAGAAGCCTCCAGCGACAAGCCTCGCCTTGTACCGCTCTACTTCTCCATCTGCTCTCTTCTTAACCTTGTACACCCATTTGCAGGTGACAAGTTTGATGCCCTCCACCATGGGAACCAGGTCCCATGTTTCATTCTTCTCTAGGACCTCCATCTCCTCAGTCATGGTCGCGTCCCACTCCTTGATGTCTATAAAACCCCGATATTCGCCAAGAGAGGGACGCGAGCAGGGGTGTCAAAGGTCGCTCGCAAGAAGGCGGGCGAGATGGGCGCTCGCCGGCCAGTCGCGAGGAAGGCGGGCGAGCCTACACCTCGCGGGCCGCTTACAGTGGTTTTGAGTTCGACGAAATCTCTTTCGCGTTCGACGAAATCTCTTTCGCGTTCGACGAAATCTTCCGAGATCGGTGAAGTCCGTTCGATGAAATCTCTTCCGCGTTCGACGAAATCCTCCGAGATCGGCGAAGTCCGTTCGACGAAATCCATCCGACGAAGTCCTCTGCGCCCGACGAGCTCCACCATACAAGGATTTTTATAGGGCCAGGGGCGGGCTCGCAGAAAAGTACGCGAGATCGGATCTCAGCAGATGTCGCCAAAAGGGGGCGCGGGCGAGGTCTTCGCCGCGCACTAGCCTGAGAAGTATCTCGCGAGCAAGATTCGCGAAGATATTTGCGAGAGCTTGTGAGCAGCCTCCTTACAGGGCAATTGCCTATAGGCTAGTAAGGCAAAATTACTTCTCAGTCCCTGGTGGACTGCTAATAGCCTCTCAGAACAGCGGAGTTTGGCTGTTTGCAGGCCAAATAGGGGCACATATAGTAAAATCAAAGGGCGGATTTCTGCTATCAGCAGACCAATTCAGAAAAACTATAAATAAGACCCAAGGGGCACCTTTGGAGAGGACACTTTTTCGGGGCTTCTCTCTTCTCAGGTCATTCTTGGTTAGCAATTTCAGAGCTCTCCAAGGTGCCCGGGCTTCAGCTTTGGCTTGGGAGGGGAAGCTCTCTGTAGATCTTTCGGGTGTGTGGTGGGTCCTCCTTGCTGAATCTAGGGGTCTGTGTCTGGCTTCGAGGCTTCTGTCTGTCAACTCTTTGGGGTAAGTAAGTGCTAGCTTCCCCTCAACCTTTGGGGGCCCCGAACTCCACAAGAGACCATTTATTGGTTTCAACATTCTTGGTGCGGTGAGCGTGGAGCGCAGCTGGTTCAAGAAAATCTCTAGGAGAAAACATGGCAGGAGATAACGAGCGGGATGCGGACTTCGGAGGCTCGCCACCCCCAGGAGCCACAGTGTAGATGCTGGCATTCCTTAGGCGGGATCTTCTCGGAGCCTTCCAGAGTGCCCTCGTCACGGCTCTCGGGGGATTCACGACCCCAACGCCCCAGGTGGTCCCTCCTCCTGGAGTCGGCGAGAATGCCCCAGCTCCGCGAGCCGGAAAGGAGGCGGCAACCCAGGAGACAGGGCGAGATTTTGCTGGGCGGGAGCTCTTCCCTAGCCTGGCAGGGGCAAGCGAGAACCTAGTGAGGGTCGTTCTAGCAGAAGGGGCCCCGACCGGTGGGGCCCCGGTGAGTGGTCCTTTGGCGAGTCCGAGGTCGGCGGGAGCAGGGTCGCCAGGGGAGCTTACAGGAAGGGTAGAGCAGGTCCAGAGGGTAAGCGGGGGAAGTCCTATTTGCAAGTTGGTGCTCTCGGCACCACTCCCCGAAGGGTTCAGGGAGCCGGCCATGACGCTATATACCGGAAAGGATGACCCCGTCCAGCACTTGAAGTGGTTCGAAGACATGGTCTCGATCAGACCTATGTTAGACGCCTTCAAGTGACGACTCTTCGCTACTACCCTACAAGAGAAGGCGAGGGACTGGTTCTACCAGCTTCCCTCGGGGTCAATCTATGCCTTCGAGGACTTGCGTCGGGGTTTTCTTTTGCGCTTCTCCACCTCGAAGAAAAGGAAGAAGGACCCTGAGTCGCTTTTTAATATCAAGCAGAGGTCGAGGGAGTCATTAGCTCACTATCTGGAGTGGTTCAGAGAGGAGGTTCTCCTTGTCCAAGAAGTGCCAGGGTTCACCCTCCAGCTTGCCTTCACGTTGGGGCTGCGGGAGGGTTTATTCAAGATGGATCTCAAAAGAAGGGCTCCTCTGTCCTATGAGGAATTGATGGAGAGAGCAGCGGAGGAAGTGGACGGGGAGGCAGCAAACCCCGAGTTCACAAAAAGGCTAGCGCGGCTGAGCGAGCCGGAAGGCAAGCAACCAAAGCCAAGAAGGAGGGAAGAAGCGAGAGCTCCAGAGTTGGGATAGAGGCAGCAAGGTGGGGGAATGCAGGGCCTAGGAAGGGGCTTCCCCCACGGAGGAGGAAACTTCCAAGGAGGGCAGGGAAGGCCTCATCAGCTGGGGTGGAGGCAAGGCCCGAGGCCACCTCCTCCCCCGCCTCAGCAGTCAATGGAGATAGGAGGGAGAAAAGGAAGAGGAAGAGGTGTGGGAGCCGGAGGAGCCGATCCCAGAAGGAGGAACAAGGGAGTAGGAGGTGAGGGGAGGGGGTGGCATTGCCATACTGTGACTTCCATCAAGAGGAAGGTCACGCAACGGCCACCTGCCCAGAGTTCTTAGAAGTGAGGGGGGCAAGGGTCCCAGCACCGCAGCCGCAGCAGTGACCGGTGAGGATAGAGGTTCCCCCCCAGGAGGATGAAGATGAGAGGTGCGAGGACCGGGTGGACGTAGGAACCCGAGGAGTGATCGGAGTGATCCATGGGGGAGTAGGGATCGAGGCAACCCGAAAGGCAAGCCTCCATGCCATGTACCGTCGAAGTGTGGCTTAGACATCCCAAGCCCCACCCCCAGCAGAGAAGGTTGCCTTCTCCCAAAAGGACATGCCAGGTCATGAAAACCCATTCTGCGATGCGCTGGTCATCCAGACAGCCATCGAGAACTTCACCGTCTCTCGATCCTGGTGGACAACGGGAGCTCGGTCAACGTGATTTTCAAGAGAGCGTTTAATGAGATGAAGGTGGAGGCCAGAAGGGTGTTGGCCTCAGATGGCCCTCTGTTTGGATTCTCGGGGGAGAGGAAGAAAGTGGAAGGTGGAGTGGGGCTCCATGTGACCCTGGGAGGGCAGTCCCGTAACTATCGCTTCGTGATAGTGGATGCCCCTAGCAGCTATAACACCATCTTCAGACGGGCTCTTATTAGCGCGTTCCGATGCGTCCCATCCACATTCCACCAATGCCTCAAGTTCAGCATAGGTGGAATCCAGATCTGGGTCCGGGGAGATCCCATGGTGGCGAGGCAGTGCTATATGATTGTCGTCAACACTATCTCCTAGATAGGGGAAGCAGAGGAGTGGGACAAGGTGATGGAGGAAGCGACTGAGGTGGAAGAGGAGTGGGAGTTAGAAGGAAAGACGGGTGAAGGCGGAGTTCATGCCCAGGAAGGGGTCGTGGAAGGACCCAGAGCGGAGATGGGAGAAGAGGGAGAGAAGGGAAAGGAGGCCCATGAAGGAGGGGCGGAGGAGTTAATGATGGTGGGGGAGGAAGAGATGGAAGAAGGAGCCAAAGCGTTCGCTTGGGGCGGGGAAGAGGAGAGCGCTTGGGGGGAGCAATCCAGGCTGGAGGCTGTGGAAGAAGTAGTATAGGTGGAGGTCACCCCCAAAGCCAGGACAATTGAGAAGATCAGGATCAGTGGGGAGCTCAGCCCCGAGGACCAGAGGAGGATCTCGGCTTTTGTCCAGGATAATGTGGATGTCTTCGCATGGAGTGCCGCGGAAATGCCCAGGATCGATGCGGAAGTGGCGTGCCATCGCCTCAACCTCGACCCCAGCACCCGCCCCATCTGTTAAAAGAAGAGGTCCATCGCGGACAAGTTGGAGGTACCGATCCGGGAGGAGGTGAGCAAGCTCGTCAGGGCCGGCTTTGTATCAGAGATCCAGTACCCAGGCTGGGTCTCCAATGTAGTGATGGTAAAGAAAGGGGATGGTAAGTGGAGAATGTGCGTTGATTTTTCTTTGCTTAATAAATCATGCCCAAGGATTGTTACCCCTTGCCTAGAATCGACGCGTTGGTTGACTCAGCCGTCGGTTTCTCTGTGATGTCTTTTTAGATGCCTTTTCAGGTTATCACCAAATCCGCATGCCCCCCCCCCCCCCCCCCCCCCCCCCCCCCCCCCCCCCCCCGACATCAAGGATGTATCCTTCATCACCGGGGATGGTTGCTATTGCTACAAAATGATGTCGTTTGGATTAAAGAACGTCGCAGAGGCGACATACCAGTGAATGATGGATAAAGTATTTTGCGAGCAGAAGGGTAGGAACTTGGAGGTCTACGTGGATGACCTGATGATCAAAAGTCGAGACCTCGAGTCCCAACTCAGGGACCTCGAGGAAACCTTTGGGACTTTGAGGAAATTTAAAATGAAGCTTAACCCCCTAAAGTGTGTCTTCGGGGCCAGTCGGGGGAAGTTCTTGGGACATTTACTTACCCCCCTCGGGGTAGAGCCTAACCCGGACAAGGTAAGGGCAATCCTCGTGTTGGGGTCTCCGAGGAATTCGAAGGAGGTTCAACGTCTAACATGGAAGCTGGCCGGGCTGAGTATGTTCCTTTCCAAGGCAGGAGAAAAATGTTCTTCTTTCTTCAGGGTGCTGCGGGGGAACCGGAAGTTCGAGTGGACCCCCGAGTGCGAGAAAGATTTTCAAGCATTGAAGGAGCAGCTAACCCAGGCCCCGCTGCTCTAAGAACCAAGGCAAGGGGAGGACCTATACCTGTACTTGGGGGCGGGTTCGGAAGCAGTCAGCTCAGTGTTAGTTCGAGAAGAAGGGAAGAAACAACTCCCCATCTATTATGTAAGCAGAGTGTTGAGGAAGGCCGAGCTGAGGTACCCTATCTTGGAGAAGTTAGCTTTTGCCTTGGTGGTGTCGGCTAGAAAGCTCATGCCCTATTTCCAAGCACACTCCATCAAAGTAGTGACCGACCATCACTTTCGCAGCATCATGGAAGGGGTGGAGCACTCCGGAAGATTGACCAAGTTGTCAGTGGAGCTAAGTGAGTTTAATATCTCATACGTGCCCAAAGTGTCGATAAAGGCGCAAGTGGTGGCGGATTTCATGGCTGATTACGTGACCGAGTTGGAAGAGTCTGAACTACCCCACCCAGTGGCTTGGAAGATGTTGGTGGATGGCACGTCAGGCAAAAACTCCTTCGGGGGAGGAGTGGTGTTGGCGAGCCCCCAAGGCACCAGAATTGAGCAAGCAATCAACGTTCTTTTCCCCCTCACCAATAATCAAGCTGAGTATGAGGCCGTGATAGCAGGACCCGCCTAGCCCGGGAGTTGGGAGTACAAGACGTGGAAGTCTCAACGGACTCCATGGTAGTGGCTTGCCAAATCAAGGGGGAGTTCGAAGTCAATGAGCCGACCCTCCAGCGGTACCTGGAAAAGGTCAAGGCGGTCATCGGGCAATTTCGCACTTTCTCCATCAAGCACGTCCCGAGAGAGGAGAGCACCCAGGCGGACCTCCTGGACAAGTTCGGTCCCCGGGCAGGGGGGACGGTGTCGAAACTCTTCTGGCCTTCTATCGAGGAGGGAGAACTGATGGAGGTGGATCAGTTGGTGTCTTGGATGGATCCCTTCATCACTTTCTTGACGACAGGGAAGTTCCCCGAGGAGGGGATGGATAAGCGACGACTCAGGTATAAGTCAGCATACTACTCCTTGCATGCAGGGGTGCTGTATCGCAAAACTCTCTCGGGTCTCCTAGCTCGTTGTGTTTCGGAGGAGGAGGCCCCAAGGGTTCTAGCTAGAGGAGATTCACTCGGGGGAGTGTGGCAGTCACTCGGGAGGCAGGACCTTGGAGGGAAGGGTGTTGAGGCAGGGTTACTTCTGGCCCACCCTCAACAAAGATGCGACCGAATTCTCTAAGAAGTGCTCCATGTGTCAACTATACGCCCCTCTCCAGCTCCTTCCAGCTCAGAGGCTCCAAACAATCACAGCCCCCTGGCCATTTGCGATATGGGGTTTGGACCTGGTAGGGCCTTTCCCCAGCAAGCGGCCAAAGGAAGTTCCTATTAGTGATGATAGACTACTTTTCCAAATGGATCGAGGTAAAGGCGCTGGCTAAGGTACCGTCCCAGGTAGTGAGGAATTTTGTTTGGGGTGAAATAATTTGCAGGCACGGGCTCCCCTAGACATAGTCACGGACAACGGGCCACAGTTCGCCAGCGATGAGTTTGGTGGCTTCTGCACCCAACCCGGCATAGATCTTCAGTTTGTGTCAGTCCACCACCCTATGAGTAATGTGCAGGTGGAAGCAGCAAACAAGATCGTTGTGAACCTATTGAAGAAGAAGGTCGAGAATCTTCGAAGGAACTGGCTAGAGCAATTACCTTCGGTCCTCTGGGCCCTGAGGACCACCCCAAACATGGCCACAGGGGAGACTCCCTTCAGGCTCTCTCACAGGTCCGAGGCAGTCCTCCCAGTAGAATTCGAGGTAAAGTCACCTAGGGTGATCACCGCGGGAGAAGGAGATGGAGAATGGCGAGCAAACAATGACGAAGGGCAAAGGTTATCCTTGGACCTGGTAGAGGAGCTCCGGGACCTAGCCACCGTTCGGCAGGAAGAAATCAAACGGCGGATGGCTCGGTACTTCGACAAGCATATCCGAGTAAAGCATTTCCAGAAAGGGGATCTGATCTTAAAGAAAGTCGATGCGGCCGGGAGAGGGGCCATGGTAGGTAAGCTAACCCCAATTGGGAGGGGCCATACATTGTAAGTGAAGTGCTCAAGTCGGGAGGGTACCACCTCCGGGATGTGGAAGGGGTACCCCTCTGCCGAGCCAGGAGTGGGGATGACTTGAAGCGATTCTATCCTTAAGAAGTTTTTATCTTTTCACCTATTGAATGTCTTATTTCCCGTACGATAATCATAGCTATTTAGTAGAGTTGGTAAGTTTCTCATGCTGGATTGCCCCGGATGATTCCGCTGCCGGGCTCTCACTAGCCGGTGGGTCAGGTTGATCTCGCGGAGAGGCTGACAAGGTTGGCAAGTTTCTCATGTTGGATTGCCCCGGATGATTCCGCTGCCGGGCTCTCACTAGACGGTGGGTCAGGTTGATCTCGCGGAGAGGCTGGCAAGGTTGACAAGTTTCTCATGCTGGATTGCCCCGGATGATTCCACTGTCGGGCTCTCACTAGCCGGTGGGTCAGGTTGATCTCGCAAAGAGGCTGACAAGTTTCTCATGCTGGATTGCCCCGGATGATTCCGCTGTCAGGCTCTCACTAGCCGGTGGGCCAGGTTGATCTCACAGAGAGGCTGGCAAGGTTGGCAAGTTTCTCATGCTGGATTGCTCCGGATGATTCCGCTGCCGGGCTCTCACTAGCCGGTGGGTCAGGTTGATCTCGCGGAGAGGCTGGCAAGGTTGGCGAGTTTCTCATGCTGGATTGCCCCGGATGATTCCGCTGCCGGGCTCTCACTAGCCGGTGGGTCAGGTTGATCTCACGGAGAGGCTGGCAAGGTGAGCAAGTTTCTCATGCTGGATTGCCCCGGATGATTCCGCTACCGGGCTCTCACTAGCCGGTGGGTCAGGATGATCTCGCGGAGAGGCTGGCAAGGTTGGCAAGTTTATTATGTTGGATTGCCCCGGATGATTCTGCTGCCGGGCTCTCACTAGCCGGTGGGTCGGGTTGATCTCGCGGAGAGTCTGGCAAGGTTGGCAAGACTCTGGTTGACAAGTCAGTGTTGACCAGGGGCCTCCTCTCTCGGCGAGAATGAGCGATCTCGCATGACGAGAGGGGGTAGGGCGAGAGGGGGTAGAGCGATCTCTGGTTGTCAAGTCCTTGGTGCTCACAAAAGGCCATGGGGGATATGAAGAGGGGTCGCCCCTCGCGAGATCAAGATGAAAGGGTGGCCCAAAAAACTATGCCCTAAGGTAGACAAGAAAAGGCAAAGGCAGTCAAAAACATGTCCTATACCAAAGATACTCGATTGAATAGTGTGCGAGAATGAATGTCTCGAGTGCACCAAGAGTATGCGAGAACGAGATATAAACATAGAAAAATAATGAGGCAGAAAAGATGAACACTGTAAGCGAGACAAAAAATCTGCATTTACACATCGCTATCTGGTTACAAAGCGCGGCGATCTCGCCATCCAAAAGATATTGAAAAACAAAATAAAACTAAAATTTTTTAGAGGCCGTCCGCAAACTCCTCGTCATCGCTATCTGCAGCCAGCTGGATCGGGATGAAAAGCTCGGGGTCAATGTCCTTGATGGTCAAGTCGGCCGCATCGGCAGATAGCAGGCCGACCCCCTGCATCGATTTGAAAATGTAGTGCGCCGCGTTGGTAGACTCCACTCGGCACTCCTCTTCTCGGGCTCGCCGTTCTTCCTTCAGACGGCGAGGAGGGGGGGGGGGGGGGGGGCGACCGCGCGGGCTAGCTCGCGGTTATGGGCCTTTAGGCGGACAACCTCGCCCTCCAAGCTAAGGATGCGGGCCTCAGACCTCCTGGCCGTCTCGGCATCCTATAAGGGAAAAGGAGGATAAGCAAAGAAAAGCGGGAAGAAAAGCAGGTAGCGAGGGCTAGAAAACTCACCACACCACCATCGGATGTGAGCAACTTTTCTTTTAACTAGGCGATCTCGCCAAAGGAGCTTTCGTAAGCTTTGGCGAGCTCTTCATTTTGGCGCTCAAGTTGCAAGCATCGCCTCCCCGTCATGTGGGCAAGCTCCAGGGAGCGCAGTTGAGACCTCGAGCTCTCGTAGGCCAGAGTCCTCGCGGTCTCCTCTTTATAGACCGAGGCGTCCTCGCGGCCATAAAGGCTGAAGGAGAGCGAGAAGGCGTGTCCGCTGATGGTCGACTTCTCCACCCAAGAGGGTAGGAGTGTGGAGATCTCGGCCTTGTTGATCTCGGGCTTCCAGTTTAGCAGGAGCTCGCCGAACTCATCCCTGTGCCTCTGACCAAGGCCAAAATTCTAGTGATTGACAGGAACTGGCGGGGGAGAGGTCCTGACGGCCTCCTCGATCGACTCCTCGGCCTCCCTCTCCTCAGGGGAGCTGGTAAGGTCGATCTCATCAAGAGCGATCTCGACGTGACCCTTTGCCTTCGCAGAGGGGAGCGAGCTCTTGCTCTTTTTCTGCTTCCTCTTTGGCGAGGACGGCGGGGGTGGGTTCTGGCTGCTGGAGGCCTCCGGTCTTTTCCGGGAAGACGGCGGAGCCAGAGTGTTGGTCTCGCGGCAGGCCTCCGCTCCCATCGTCATGAGGGCAAGGGTGCTGGCGTGCTTCCTATTGCTCGCGTAAGGGGAGTTGAGGGGAATATCTCGCTCGCCTGGAAAGGTGACAGTGGTGGTCAGATAGTTATTGAAAAAGGTTATTACCCTCCCCCGGAAGTCAGCGAGCAAGATTATTACCCTCCCCCGGAAGTACCGGAAGCAGCGAGTCGAGGTTCCGGCGAAGGTGAACCACCTCGAAGTTCTTCTTGCAGAAGAACAGATACAAGGAAGCGTCGTGGCCGCCGATAGCAGGCGGGCGGTAGGTGGTATCGCCATGTTGGACCGACGAGAATGGAATGTTGCCAAAGTTTCCCTTCACAAGGAGGAACTTCTGGGCACAGTAGTGGGTCTTGTTAATGGTCTCGACGACCTTGAACCCGGACCCTACGAAGTAGTCGGTGCCATCCTTGTATGCCCGGAAAGAGAACAGCTTCCGAAAGACCGGTAGGCTGAACTCGATGTGCTCTTCTCGCATATAGCAAGCGAACGCGACGATCATGGCGACGGCGTTGGGGGTGAGTTGACCTGGAACGACGCCAAAGTGCTTGAACACCTGGCAAGCAGTATAAAGAGAGGTCAATATATCGCGACGAGGTTCAACTCGGCAAAAGGAAAGGTAAGCGGGACTGGCCGATACCTGGCGGATCTCGGGCAACAGGGGCAGACGCAGACCGACCCCAAAATGGGCCGTGGGGATGGCGAGCTCGTCGGCCCGGAGAGTGTTGATCAAGTCGTCCTCGCTAGGGCGGCGTGCCGAGAACCTGGGGGGATGAAGTCGGCGACCGCGCGAAGTTACTCCTCCTCGGTCAGATTGCAGCAGAAGAAGTTGTTATCGGAGAAAGCCCAGGCACATTTCCGCCGATCCTCGGCATCGGCAACATCGCCCACCATCCTGAAAGAACCTGTGGAAGAAAGAAAGGGGCGCGCGAGAGAGTCGGCGAGATCTCGGAAGCAGAGGAAGAAGAAGGGCCGACGATTAATGTGGTAGGTGGGCCTCAGTTATGAAAGCTATTTATAGAAAAACAAAAAGCGCGGGAAAGAAGCCCAAGCGTCGGGGGGGGGGGGGGGGGGGGGGGTGGGGGGGTGCAGGTAGCCAAAACATCATATAATGGCCGCGTACGAAAATAAAGTTGTTTTCGAAAGTGATACGCGAGCAACATCACCTTGCGAGATTAGTGCGAGCAGCTTTTTCGGCAAGGTTAATAAGACCTGTAGCGAGATTAGAACATGAAGCAGGCGTCGCTATATATAGATACGCGTTGCTAAAAACGGTATTTAATCGCCGACAACCCCGTCCGGGCGAGGGCCGGTAAACTAAAATTGCGAGAACAACGAGATTGTTCAAACAAGAATAAACAAAGTCATAAAATACAAGATATCGCAGGGTAGGAGTAAAGTAAGCGAGATTAATATTTTAGCAAATTCTATCTGCCGCCGCCTCGCACTCCCGACCGCGGCGGTACTCTATGGTTGTGATAATCGCTGACGGCATTGGCCTCCCTCTGAATCAAGTTAGCGTAATCCTTAATCCTCGAGACGTGCATATCTGGCGATGTAACGACCTCGTCAGGGTCGCGACATACTACGACACGCAATCTCGCACATTCATCCAGCAAGGCGGCATGCCTCTCCTCGGCAGCCTCTCTATCTCTCCTCACTTGGAGGTTAAGGTCCCTCAGAATCTGTCCTTGCTTTAGGAATAACTCAGAGGTCCGCCTCTTCATTGCTTCTGGGTCTTGCGGGTCACCCAGGAAGTCATCCATCTGTTCCGGCAAAGGGAGGGGGGACATATCATCCTCCTCGAAGTCTGTGTCAGTGTGCATGGCCTCGGCATCATCTACGAGAGACCCAGGCGGCTTTAGTAGTTTGGAGAGATATCCATATACAACAAGTATACTTGGACCCTTACCCGGAGTAGGGCGAGAAGACCCCGGCTGGCCCTGAAAAACAGTGTCGTAGGGCGGCAAGAGGGATTTCCCTAGACTAGGGGGATACACCACGTTGGTGACGGGGGGAGTTTTTGTCGGTCGCGAGCCCCCAGAGTCCTCGCTCCCCATGAGACGGAACCCCAGAAATTTTATGGTCGCGTCAGGAGGAACCAGCGACGAGGGTCGCGAGTTCTGGCGATCCGGGGTCGCGTGGGCCGAGACTGCAACGACAAAGAAAACAAGGGCCGTTATCCAGCGAAATAATTTTAGTAAGCGAGAACATGTAACATACCCACGACTTTGCCACCCGCGAGGTCGGTGTTCGCCGGAGGTATGGTGTGCGACACATTTAAGGGCTCGCCACCACTCTTATCTGTGGTAAGATTCTGCGATCAAGCCAGATTCAGAAGAATCAAAGGAATGGCTTAGCGAGAAGGGTAATTCTTACCTCCCCAGAAGACCTGTTGTCCGGAGAGGACTCTAGCAGCACTGTACCATCCCCGGTCAGGCGGGTCGCCTTTGCCCTTTTTGTTTCCGACACCGAGGGAGGAGGTGAGCGAGTCATCCAGGAAGGAGGTCTGGTCATAGCGGACAGCTCGCCGACCTTAGAGGCCTTCAGGCGAGCCTCAAGTTCTTTGGAAAGCGACATTATGTGGTAGCTACGATGGGAAAAGGGAACATAAGGAAGAAGAAAAGGATGGTGCTCGTCACCGCGGCTTGGGGTGATATTTATAGCCCCCAGGTGGGACCTACCAAAGATTCCCGACAGGTCATCAAGAGGTTGACGAATACTAGGGGTTGGATGATTCTTCGCGAACCTAGGTAGCCTCGCGAAGAGCGGGGATTGTGTACAACCCCAATATTCGCCAAGAGAGGGACGAGAGCATGGGTGTCAAAGGTCGCTCGCAAGAAGGCGGGCGAGACGGGCGCTCGCCGGCCAGTCGCGAGGAAGGCGGGCGAGCTAGCACCTCGCGGGCCGCTTACAGTGGTTTTGAGTTCGACGAAATCTCTTTCGCGTTCAACAAAATCTTCTGAGATCGGCGAAGTCCGTTCGACGAAATCTCTTCCGCATTCGACGAAATCCTCCGAGATCGGCGAAGTCCGTTCGACGAAATCCGTCCGACGAAGTCCTCTGCGCCCGATGAGCTCCATCATACAAGGATATTTATAGGGCCAGGGGCGGGCTCGCAGTAAAGTACGTGAGATCAGATCTCGGTAGATGCCGCCCAAAGGGGGCGCGGACGAGGTCTTCGCCGCGCACTCGCCTGAGAAGTATCTCGCGAGCCAGATTCGCAAAGATATTTGCGAGAGCTTGTGAGCAGCCTCCTCACAGGGCAATTTCCTATAGGCTAGTATGGCGAAATTACTTCTCAGTCCCTGGTGGACTGCTAATAGCCTCTCAGAACA
This sequence comes from Dactylorhiza incarnata, assembly GCA_033032865.1. Lineage (NCBI taxonomy): Eukaryota > Viridiplantae > Streptophyta > Magnoliopsida > Asparagales > Orchidaceae > Dactylorhiza > Dactylorhiza incarnata. The sequence goes on from JAWHQI010000014.1 coordinate 8,610,777, forward strand.
GTGGAGTTTGGTTGTTTGCAGGCCAAATTGGGGCGCATATAGTAAAATCAAAGGGCGGATTTCTGCTATCAGCATACCAGTTCAGAAAAACTATAAATAAGACCCAAGGGGCACCTTTGGAGAGTGCACTTTTTCAGAGCTTCTCTCTCCTCAGGTCATTCTTGGTTAGCAATTTCAGATCTCTCCAAGGTGCCCGGGCTTCAGCTTTGGCTTGGGAGGGGAAGCTCTCTGTAGATCTTCCGGGTGTGTGGTGGGTCCTCCTTGCTGAATCTAGGGGTCTGTGTCTGGCTTCGAGGCTTCTGTCTGTCAACTCTTCGGGGTTAGTAAGTGCTAGCTGCCCCTCAACCTTTGGCGGCCCCGAACTCCACAAGAGACCATTTATTGGTTTCAATAATGTCAGCTGCATCATTAAAGCAGGCAGGTTCACTCTCGTCGAGTGGTCCTGCGAAGAAGCAGGAGACCAAACTTACGAAGTACCCCTCCTTATAGCGAGAAGGCGGGACGATGGTCCGCTTCGACCTCCTTAAGCCTTGGCCACTATCTACCACACCGGTAGACACCTTCGCTTGAGCTCCTCTCTCAATTTCTCTTGAAGCAGTGCTCCCCCTTCTTCTAGATCCCAAAGCTCCCCCTGAGTCAGATGGCGATGGGGCACTGGGAGATACCTCCAACTCCACAGTAGACTCCTCAGTGACTCTCTCTTCTCCCCTGCTTGAATCTCCACTCTCCGGAAGCACCACAGAAGAGACTCCCTGATACGAGATCAGTTCATCAAACACTACGTCGCGCGAGACAACAAACTTGTGGGTCTGCGGATCTATGCACTTCCACCCCTTCTTTCGCTCATCGTAGCCGATGAAGGCACACTTCCTCGCTTTTAGCTCCAACTTGGTTCTCTGAGCGTCTGGGACGTGCACGAAGCAGGTATAATCAAATACTCTCATGTGACCCACATTTGGCTTCTCCCCAAATATGAGCTGGTGTGGAGACACCATCCTATTAGGACTCAGTGGTAGCCGGTTGATCACATGGGTAGCACACGCCATTCCCTCCGCCCATAAGCCCTTGGGAATTCCCTTGGCATGTAGCTAACTCCTGGTAGTCTCCTCCAGATGGCAGATCTTCCTCTCTGCCACCTGATGATAAAAATTTAAGTTTTGCAAAAACCTTTCTGCGATGCGATTAGAATTCGACGGGCGCTTTCGAGGCGTCTCGCGAGTACTCCTACTTCGAGAAACTAACCATTATCCTACTTCGATGAATAGAAGTAATGGTATTTCCTTTTTTCGGAATATCGACAAAAATTATGCCGCGGCGGCGGCGCCGAATTCTCTAAATATGTAAAAAGAAAAGGAGAAAGTTTTGCAAGTTTTTGTAATTATATATCCAAACTACTCATTCGAAAAGGCAAGTATACCTTATCGCGTATAGTATAGGATATTTTATAGAAAATACCAATGTTGTATTAAACTCGGGGCTGTCGAGTACTTCTACTTCGAGAAATCTAACTATTATTTTATCGGGAATAATAGTAGAAAGGAGTGATAATTAAAGCTAAATAAAAGAGAACAAAAATAGAAATAAAGAAAAACAAAACTTGATTAGAATTTGCTTTGAAATGAAATGAAAAGATAAATACTATCATTCAACTCTATGCCTTGACCACGGGGATTCCTGAAGCTCGAACATGCCTCTCTTGAGGTTAATGCCCAACTAAGCTTAGGAAAAATCAACCGGACTCTCGTCCTATAATTGATTACCTAAGACTTGCTTTACGCTGATGAATCCCACTATAGGATTTGACTCCTAACCAGAAGACTTACGTCATCCTCTCTCGAGGGGTGCGTGTAACTCTTTTTATTCTCGAGTGATCGATTCGTACGCACGGCCTCTCGGCTAACTAGAATACAAAAACAAATACTGAAATTCATAACCGGAATATGAACTCGATATCGTTATTTTTTTAGAATAAATCTAAGGGAAGAAGAAATGATAATAAGGAAAAGATAATTTCAAATCAAAGCTTGCAAAAATCAAGAATAACTAAAAATTAGCTAAAGAAAAAAATAAGAAAAAGAGAAGAGGAGAGAAGATGAGATTTTTGCATAAGTAATAGAAAGAGCTTAAAATTTCATTTCATAAACAAAAGAGATTACATAAATTGAAAGCTACATTACATTGCATGAAGATAAATCTAAACTAGCTTGCATGGAATGAAAATACAAAAATTAAACTAAGCTTAAGAAAGGAAATTGCATTAATTAAAGACTAGCTAAAACATGAAAAATAAGGAAAACTATACAAGAACAGCCCAAATGGGCAGGGGGAAGGGAGGGCAGAGGTGTTGGAGTGGAGTTGTGAATTTATAGGAAAATTTTCCAGGTTACACGCCCTCGGTCACGGGTGTGACCTAGGGCGTGTAATACTTGTTCTGCACGGCTGTGACATCTGCGTGGGTCTTCTGTGACGGTGTGGCGAAAAAAGGACTTTACACTCCCGTGTAACTTTGGTCACGGGTGTGTACCTGGGCGGCTTCAATTAATGCAGCATGGGCTTGAATTCGGCGCCGCGAAAAAAGGACTTTACACGCCCGTGTAACTTTGGTCATGAGCGTGTACCTGGGCGGCTTCAATTAATGCAGCGTGGGCTTGAAATCGACGCGACAGCGAGCAGGAGTCATGTATGAAAGTCACGGGCGTGACCTGTGGGTCAACTTCTCGACGGCTGCTCCTCGTCTCGACGGCAGAGAGATTTTGTTGAACACAACTGTGTTTTCGTCGAACGCCTGGGCAGAGAGATTTCGTCGAGCTCAGGGGAGAGCGCGTTCGTCGAACTCAGCTCGGGCTTCGTCGAATGCAGGGGCAGAGAGCGTTCGTCGAACTCAGGGGCAGAGCACGTTCGTCGAACTCAGCTCAGGCTTCGTCGAACGCATGGGCAGAGAGCGTTCGTCGAACTCTAGGGCAGAGCGCGTTCGTCGAACTTTGCGGCAGAGCGCTTTCGTCGAACTCAGCTCCAGTTGTTTTCTTTAAATCCTCTTCTAGTAAAAACCCAAAATGTACATGTTTAGGAGTAATGAATTTTATCCTCTTACTCCATGCCATATAATCTTTTAAATAATTTTGGGTGCATATGTTTAGGGAATAATGAATTTTATCCTCTTATTCCCATGCATATGATCTTTTAAAATACCTTTTTATGCCATCAAAAGGGGTAGGGTAGGAAAGATTTCTAGTTTATAAATTAAATTATATATATATATTGAGAGCAAATTCTAGTAAATTTAAATTTCCTAAGATCTAAAGAGCAAGAAGAAAGTATAATTAAAATCTAAAGTGGTTTAACAAATTTACTACAAAATGAAGCCATTTAAAGATAAAAAGAGAAGTCATGCTAACAAAAATTCTCTAATCATACACAAATCATAAGATGGTTCTTAAAACAAGATTACCTAAAATTTTAAATTAACAAACTATGATAAACAAAATTTTAGCTAATTAAAAATCAAAAAACGCTTATAAACATTCTCAACTAGATTTCTAAGAAATCACAAAACAACAAGTAAGAGGGGTATAAGAATTTTTTGGAATTTTTGATATTATCTTTTTTTTTTAATTTTTGAATATTATCTTTTTTTGAATTTTTGAATATTATCTTTTTTTTTTGAATTTTTGATAATATATAAACAATAAAAACAAATACTAAAAAGCCTAAAAATTTTGTTAATTCTTGGACTTCCTGAGGTATACCCCGTGAAGGGTTCTCAACGGTACTAGGAGGTGTGATGGGGTGAGGTCCCAAACGTCCCTTTCCAAGAGATTAAATTTTTCGATTTTCAAATTTTTTTGAGTTTTTAGGTTTTACAAGTGCTTAAATAGAAGAGAACATAAGAAAATATTTTTTTTTTTGGGAAATTTTCTACGATTTTATAATTTAAAAGAAATAGAAATACACCCCCATACTTAAAATTCAACATTGTCCCCAATGTTGAAAACTAAGTATGAAGAACAAATAAAATATAAACACAATATTATGAAAGAAAAAAAACAAGGAGGGGGAAAGAAGCACGTCCCTGATTTGGAGACGGATGACTACCACGATCACCTGCAAAATTATTTTTAAAATAAAACAAAACACAAAAAAAAACATAAAAGTTATTAATTTTTTTTTTGAATTTTTGATAAAAGTAATAGCGCTTTCTCTTTTCAAAATATCGACAAAAAATATCCCCGGCAACGGCGCCAAAAACTTGATGATAAAAATTTAAGTTTTGTAAAAACCTTTCTGCGATGCGATTAGAATTCGACGGGCGCTTTCGAGGCGTCTCGTGAGTACTCTTACTTCGAGAAACTAACCATTATCCTACTTCGATGAATGGAAGTAATAGTCTTTCCTTTTTTCGGAATATCGACGAAAATTACGCCGCGGCGGCGGCGCTGAATTCTCTAAATATGTAAAAAGAAAAGGAGAAAGTTTTGCAAGTTTTTGTAATTATATATCCAAACTACTCATTCGAAACCCAAGTATACCTTATCGCGTATAGTATAGGATATTTTATAGAAAATATCAAGGTCGTATTAAACTCGGGGCTGTCGAGTACTTCTACTTCGAGAAAGCTAACTATTATTTTATCGGGAATAATAGTAGAAATGAGTGATAATTAAAGCTAAATAAAAGAGAACAAAAAAAGAAATAAAGAAAAACAAAACTTGATTAGAATTTGCTTTGAAATGAAATGAAAAGATAAATACTATCATTCAACTCTATGCATTGACCGCGGGGATTCCTGGAGCTCGAACATGCCTCTCTCGAGGTTAATGCCCAACTAAGCTTAGGAAAAATCAACCGGACTCTCGTCCTATAATTGATTACCTAAGACTTGCTTTACGCTGATGAATCCCACTATAGGATTTGACTCATATCCAAAAGACTTACGTCATCCTCTCTCGAGGGGTGTGTGCAATTCTTTTTATTCTCGAGTGATCGATTCGTACGCACGGCCTCTCGGCTAAATAGAATACGAAAACAAATACTGAAATTCATAACCGGAATATGAACTCGATATCGTTATTTTTCGAGAATAAATCTGAGGGAAGAAGAAATGGTAATAAGGAAAAGATAATTTCAAATCAAAGCTTGCAAAAATCAAGAACAACTAAAAATTAACTAAAGAAAAAAATAAGAAAAAGAGAAGAGGAGAGATGATGAGATTTTTGCATAAGTAAAAGAAAGAGCTTAAAATTTCATTTCATAAATAAAAGAGATTACATAAATTGAAAGTTACATTACATTGCATGAAGATAAATCTAAACTAGCTTGCATGGAATGAAAATACAAAAATTAAACTAAGCTTAAGAAAGGAAATTGCATTAATTAAAGACTAGCTAAAACATGAAAAATAAGGAAAACTATACAAGAACAACCCAAATGGGCAGGGGGAAGGGAGGGCAGAGGTGGTGGAGTGGAGTTCTGAATTTATAGGAAAATTTTCCAGGTTACACGCCCTCGGTCACGGGCGTGACCTAGGGCGTGTAATACTTGTTCTGCACGGCTGCGACATCGGCGTGGGTCTTGCGTGACGGTGCGGCGAAAAAAGGACTTTTCATGCCCGTGTAACTTTGGTCACGGGCGTGTACCTGGGCGGCTTCAATTAATGCAGCATGGGTTTGAATTCGGCGCGGCGAAAAAAGGACTTTACACGCCCGTGTAACTTTGGTCACGGGCGTGTACCTGGGCGGCTTCAATTAATGCAGCATGGGCTTCAATTAACTTTGGTCACGGGCGTGATTTGGGTCAACTTCTCGACGGCTGCTCCTCGTCTCGACGGCAGAGAGATTTCGTTGAACGTAGCTGTGTTTTCGTCGAACGCCTAGGCAGAGAGCTTTCGTCGAGCTCAGGGGAGAGCGCGTTCGGCGAACTCAGCTCAGGCTTCGTCGAATGCAGGGGCAGAGAGCGTTCGTCGAACTGAGGGGCAGAGCGCGTTCATCGAACTCAGCTCAGGCTTCGTCAAACGCAGGGGCAGAGAGCGTTCGTCGTACTCCGGGGCAGGGTGCGTTCGTCGAACTCAGCGGCAGAGCGCTTTCGTCGAACTCAGCTCCAGTTTCGTCGAACGCAGGGGCAGAGAGCGTTCGTCGAACTCAGCTCCAGTTTCGTCGGACGCAGGGGCAGAGAGCTTTCGTCGAACGCAGGGGCAGAGAGCTTGACTTGTAATTTTCTCCATTTTTTCCCAAAATTCTGCAAAAATTGAAATTAAGCTAAGTTAGAAACAAAATTACAAAATAACTACTTATGACCTAAAATTGACATGAAAAAGAAAAACACATATTAAATATTTACAAAATTTTCTATTAAAAAGTTATATAAAAACTACTTATCACCACCCTATTCTGCTAGGGGTGTGAGCGCAAGAGAGCTCCCGCCGAATGCCGAACCTTCTGCACAAAGAAGCAAACTCATTGGATGTAAACTCCCCTCCATTGTCGCTTCTCAGCTTCTTCACTCTGTGGTTCAGCCTCCCTTCCAAAAGTTCCTTCCACTCTTGGAACTTCTCAAATACTTCTGACTTCTCTCTCAGAAAGTATACCCACGTATAGCAGGTGTAGTCGTCCACCAGAACCAGCACATACTTATTGCCTCCATAAGTAAGGGTGGCACACGACCCCATAACATGAGCATGTACGCACTCAAGAGGTGCCTTACACCTGGTCTTCGACTTGTCAAATGGAAGTCGATGTGACTTTCCATATTGGAATCCATCGCGCACATGGTCGTCGCCGTAGGAAGAGAGATGAGGCAGGCCACAAACTAGGCCCTTCGCCGCCATCATCTTCAGCTTATCCATCCCCACATGACCTAGCCTTTCATGCCAGATCGCTGCGCTGTCGTTAGTCTTCAGCTTGTCCATGTAGGCATTTGTAGACAGAACATACAAATCCTTCACCCTTCTCCCGGTGAGCGTGACATCAGTATCGACAGAAGATAGGTTCTTTAGGAACTTCACCTCCTTCGGTCCAAACAGCACGTGGTATCCAGGATCCACTGCGTTGGCAATCGAGAAGAGATTCTTCTTCATGCCAAGCACGTGATACACACTCTTCAGTGTCATTGGATTCTCTTTAATCCCAAGGGATACCTTCCCTTCTCGCTCTACTGGATGTACCGTATCATCCGGAGTGATGATACCATCTGTTCCTTCATATGCTTCCAAGGAGTTGAACTTCGACATATCTCCAGTGAGATGATGCCCGCAACCGGAATCCACTATCCAGTCATTCTCGAGGTTGATGGAGGCTAAGACATCGACTGACGTCGTCGTCATCTCTGCCAGAAAACAATTGTCTCCCCTCTCACCATACTGGTGACCTCCACCTCTTCCTTCACCTCTCTGGTGGTCTCCCTCCTTGATAGCAGCATGACCGGCCTTCAGATTGGATCGACAGTCCTTTGTCATGTGCCCGTACTTCTTATAGGTATAGCAAAGGGATCTCCCCATCTCATCACACGCAAGGAGGAACTTCCACCCATCTACCTGAGAGGACTTTGAAGGTCCATCTCCGGAGTTCTTCTTTCTCTTGTCCAAGGACCTCCTCTTTCCTGAGAACAAAGCCTCTCCATCTCCCCCTGAGATGGATACTCCCGCCATCTGCTTCGCTAAGCTCTCCTGTGATGACAGCAGGTTCTCTAGCTCCAATAAGGAGGGCTGAGTAGCCCATCATTGCACAAAAGTAACGAATGGGACATACTCCTTCCTCAAGCCTCAGAGTATGTGTCGCTTCAACTTCGCCTCTGAGATCGGCTCTTCAGGGTCTAAGGCCGAGATCTCCCCACACAAGTTCTTCACCTTCAGGAAGAAGGTGGATATCACCATCTCTCCTTGAGTGGACTGTGTCAACTCATTCTCCAGGAATTGTAGTCGCGCTACATTCTTCTTGTTGAATAGCCCATCGAGGGCTTTCCAGATGTCAGACGCTGACTTGCAACCTATGATGTGGTCAAACAAGTCAGGTGAAATAGCTCTCTTCAGAGTGAACTCCGCCTTGGCGTTAGTCTTCCTCCAAGTCCTCACCGCTGGACCATTTCCCCCGGTTTCTTGAACCTCCTGTTCATCTCCACTAACAACCTCCCAGAGGTCCTCTCCAAGAAGGTAGCTCTCTATACAAGACTTCCACTTCTTGTAGTTGGTCTGAGTTAACAGCTCAATGCCAAGTCCTCTAGCATACCCTCCTCCATCGTCCATCTTAGTTTCTCAGTCCTTGTTCCCACTATCCCTCTGATACCATGTGAAATATTTTACTCGGTCGGAAGAACACGCCAACCAACAAGGGAACAAGGACACCAAGAAATGAACACAACTTTTCACAATAATAAATGCTTGACAGCTAGTTACAAAAGAATAGGGTTGAAAACAAGTTGCATCCAACTTGATTCACGACAGCCAATAGTAGTAAAGGTGAAACTCGCTACCGCCAGCGTTAACTCCAAACGCCCAGCGTTAACTCTCAAGTCGCTACTCACAAGCTCACTGCTCGCACTCTCAGCTTCCTAGTCGCAACTAGACAAAGCTCGCTACTCGCCACACTAACGCCCGTGTTAGCTCGCGATCAAGAAACTCTCCCTAGGTCGCTTGCCGAACTGACTCAAGGTTCGCTGCTCGCTAGGTGGCGCTCTAGTATCTCAAACTCGTTCAAGGTTGATGATACTCGTCACAATCTGAATGCATGCTCTTAGAGGGGGGGGGGGGGGGGGGGGGGGGGGGGGGTACCCCACCTATTTATAGAAAAACGGAGAGGCTTTTGAGAAGGCGGAGCTAACGCTGGCGTTAGCTCACTTCACAAAAACTAACAATTTCAAGGGTCTTAGAGTTTTTATTCCACGCATACCACTTAAAAGCGCAGAAGATTACAATATGCTGTTCGAACTTACGAGGAAATAATTTCCTATCAGATTGAGTTTCGCTTTAACAATTAACAAGTCCCAGGGGTAGACAATTGGAAATTTCGGAATCTATCTTCTGAATCACATCTTCAGTCATGGCCAATTGTATGTTGCTTTATCACGAGGAGTTTCAGCCCAGAACACAAGAATTTTAGTCAAAAACTACGCTACCGAGGGTCATGATGGTGTGTACACAAAGAACGTAGTGTTCAAAGAGATTTCAGTGGAACAGAATTGGCCGGATGGTAGAGTCGTGGAAACACTTGTTTCTTCCATCTTTTTGACCTTAGCTCCATGGAACAATATGCTAGGACGTGGGCATAAGGGTCTTTATGACACAATAAATAATTCGCTTCATTTTCAATTGGTTTGATCGGGTCGATTCGACGACGATAAGAAGTATGGTATGACATCAAGTAAAACTGAGGAACATTTTTAGTTTATTCTTAATACTTATACAATTATCATTTCACATAAATTATTTATATCCTAAACTATATTAATGGTTTTTCATGCTTGACAGGCGAAACTCCTAAAAATATAGAGACAATCAGGTTCTCTGATCTTCTGCTTATTGTGGTTAAAGGATTTCGAAGTACTATACCAGCGGTTCCAAAAGGCATGGATGTGTAAGCAGAATGTAACTTTGTTTTCGATATGATTAGAAGGTAAATAATTATAAGTTATGAAAAACATCTTTCTTAATATTTTGTTGACGTTTAATGATCCTCTCACTACTAAATATAACTTTATTTAAATATTTTGTAGAAGCTCACAAAAAAAACGGAAGTCAACCGATAGAAAGTCACGATAATGATGTCAGAGCAGTTATTATTGTTTAACAGTTGTTTTGCTTGCTTGCTTATTTTCATATAATGTTTTTTCAATTAAATTTTACAATCTCCCCCAACGACAAATGTTCCCTTGAACATTAGTATCCATTACTTTTGAAAAGCAATGACTTGAATAGAAGCCATGTATTGTGTTATTTAAGTTCTTTCAATCTTGAATGTTATGATGTACTATTTGTATTTTCTATCAGTGTCGATTCTAACATCTATACACCTATACTATTGTGAGACTGAATTATTGACATTGATATTCATTATTTATTCGACGGTTAATGACCAAAATATATCAAACTATTCAACACAACAGTCCTTAATTCAGATTTTCTGCTAGGACTGAGTTAATTACCATGACATCAATTATGTCACCCCCTACGACAAATGTCGCCGTCCACGACAAATGTCGCCCACTGATGTAGGCAACGCTCTCCGACACGATTATTACGGACAAACATGAATTTCTCTCTACGTTCCAATCCTTCGTTCGCACAAATAATTATTCGCAGCACACATGCTTTGCAAAATTTATCAATTAAACGCTAACGTACGAGTCGGCAACACCCTTAGAGATCGAATAATTGCTATAGGCCAATATTCTCTCTAGCCAAATGAATCCACCCGATCCGGTCGAGCAAGTGTTTACCAAAAGAGATCCACCAAAAATAACAATTTCGGAAATGGTAGATCTCTCCCAACAAAAAGAAAAATGAGGTTCGCCAATCCTCACGAATTTAAAGTAATTAAGATAAACTCAAAATCAATCGAAGGAATCCTCGAAAATTCAAGTTGTCGAAGATCACACCGAACTTAATCTACCACAAGAAATAATCAAGAGAGAATCACACAAAGTAGAAAGTTTCGTTACCCCGCTTGAGATTAGATTTTCTCAAGCAATCAATCGCGAGATCGCTCATCAACGGTTCCACTGGAGTTGCGTCGTATGGAGAAACAACTCGTCCGCCTTCTTCGCTTAACGCCGGAGAAGATGTTTGCCGAAACCACGGAGCCCTTGCCCTTTGCCGAAATCCACCAAGAGGGAATGATTGAAGTTGGCCGAAATCTTCAAGAGAAGAAAGAGATGATAGCCTTTGTCTTGCAAGGTGGTAGAGGGAAAGAGAGGTGTGGAGAGGGGGAGACGAAATCTCCAAGAGAAGAGAGGGAGGCTGGCGGCTATGGGGAGGAGAACAAGGGGGCGGGGGTTTAGTGTTGGCCGAAACCTAGGAGGGAAAAGAGGGGGAAGAATAAAGGAGGAAGGAGGAGAAAATAAGGGAGAGGAGAAGAATTTCAATTTTGGATTTCAATTTTCAAATTTCAATTGTAATTTATAATGAAATAATCCTTCTACATCATGACCTTTTATAGGCTTACAAGCACAAATTACTACATGCAGCCCAAATTAAAACAAAACATTAAAATTGAATAAAACATTAAAACATAATAACAAAACATTAAAATATGATAACAATTAATCAATAATTATATTAGAATAATTATAATTATTAATTAATATTCTTGCGCCTCGGGCGGAGGTTGTAGCGGCGATGACGTTCATCTCAATTACTGTCGCGGCGATGGCATCGGAAGTCTTTGGTTGGAAAGACTCCATCCGTAAGCATGTATGTACCATCATCTTCATGTTGAGGGTCGTCATCTCCATCAATCCTCCCCCGCTCAATAGTACTCATCACCGATTAGTTGGCTTGAATATACTGGCGTAGAAGAGTAGCATCCAAAAAAGCCACCTCTGATTCAGGAAGCCACGAGTCATCGGAGGCCGGACGATCACACCATCGTATCAACTAGCGTCGAATGTCACCACTTGGAGAGGAGAGCACTTCATCTCGGAGGATCATGTCTGGCACATAGGTGGTCCCGGGGAACCTTGGAAAAGCATTAGGCAAATAAGGAGGAAAAGTTATTCATCAACATTCAACGTACCTCCAGTGGAGACCGATGGAGAGAGCGATCCAGGAATACACTCACCCCCCCCCCCCCCCAACCCATTAGAAAATTCAGTGGAATCAAACAGACAGACAGATAAATCAAGTGGTGGAGAAACATAAGGCGTTAAATCCGAAACAATTAAAATAGGGAAAATTCCCCAATCAGTGGGTAACTCCAAAAGATATACGTTTTCTCCTAATTTCTTTAAAATTCGAAACGTACCAGCTCGCCGATTCGACAACTTTTTATTGGTGCCCAAAGGCATCCGTTCAGGGATGAGACGCACCAAAACTAAATCGCCAACCTTCAAGTGAGACGCTCTCTTATGTAAGTTAACATGAGATTGATAAGATGCATATTGTGTAGTTAACGCTTCATTAATGTGCTTATGTAAATTGTGAACATGAGAAACAAATTCCTATGCAAATTGACTTGACTTATATGATGGAGGCAAGGAAATCAAATCAAGTGGCACTGGTGCCTTATAACCGTGCACGATTTCATTCGGAGATAAACCCATTGATCTATTTTTAGAATTATTATACGCTAACTGAGCATGAGGAAGGAGTAAATCCCAAGTACCCATGTGGTCACCCACAAGACAACGCAGTAAACTACCTAAACTTCTGTTTACCACCTTCGTTTGCGGATGGTAGGCCGAAGAAAACAAGAGTTTGGTGCCCATAAGTTCCAAAGGGTCTTCCAAAAATAACTAGTTATTTTTACATCCCTATCAATCACTATTGTCTTGGGGACGCCCTGATGCCCAACGACCTCCTTAAAATATAATCTCGCAATGTGTGACGCATCGTTGGTTTTATTACACGCAATAAAATAAGCCATTTTTTAAAACCGATCTACTACCACCAGAATGGAATCATGACGTCTAAACATGATGGGTAGGCCTAGAATAAAATCCATACTAACATCTTCCCAGGGTATGGAAGGAATCGGAAGAGGGGTATAAAGTCCCGCATTTGTTTTATTGCCCTTAGCTAATTGACACGCACGACAACTACCCATAATTTTATTTACCATTGACTTAAGGCCTGGCGAAGAAAATTTATCCTCCACCAACGCGATTTTCTTGTCACGACCAAAATGACCACCTAATCTATCACTATGCAATTCCTAAAGAATGAAGTGACGTAATGAGGAACTAGGGATGCATAGATTCGAATGCTTAAATAAATAACTGTCCCTAATATAATTGGCTGAAATGGTCGTGAGGGAGTCACTTTGAGCGGATAAATATATTTCCTTCAAGTCCGGACAATTAACATACTCATCCTTAATTCCATCGAATCCAATCACTTTCACCTCAAGCGTGGACAATAATAATGAGACTCGGCTAAGGGCGTCTGCCACATGATTTAGCATTCCCTTAAGGTATTTTATTATAAAGGTGTACTCCTAAAGATAGGAGACCTATTTAGCATGCCTGGGGCTAACCTTAATAAATCTCAATGCCTCGTGATCAGATAATATAACAAACTCCTTAGGGAGTAAATAATGTCGCCAATATTGGAGACACCGAATATCCGCATAAAACTTCCTATCGTAATTAGAATAATTCAATTTTGGCTCTGCAAGCTTCTCACTAAAATACCCAATAGGATGACCCTCTTGACACAATACACCGCCAATACCAACTCCAGATGCATCACATGACAATTCAAAAACCTTATTAAAATCAGGCAATCGTAAAAGAGGGGCTTACAACATTTGGGATTTAATTGTTCCAAATGCTTTAGTGGCTGATTTGGTCTATTTGAATTCTCCCTTCTTCATGCACTCCGTGATCGATGTCATGATACTACTAAAATCTCGGATAAATCGGCAGTAAAAAGTAGCTAAGACGTGAAAACTCCGAACATCCCGTATATTGGTCGGTTGCGGCCAATCCCTAATGACTTGGACCTTCTTGGGATCCACATGAATGCCCTCCGAACTCACAATATATCCTAGGAAGTAGGAACTCCACAGAGGGAACATTGAACGCGCATTTTTTTATATTAACAAATAATTGTTCCTTTCGCAATGTCGTAGAGACTATCCTCAAGTGCGACTCATGATCATTCAGAGAGGCGCTAAAAACTAAGATATCATCAAAATATATAACTACGAGTTTTCCCAAGAAAGGCTTGAACACTAACATCATCAACCTCGAAAATGTACTCGGGCCATTAGTGAGCCCTTCCCCGAGCACCAACCACTCATAAAGTCTGTCTTTTGATTTAAATGTAGTCTTCCACTCGTCTCCCTCCCTAATTCTGATTTGATGGTAGCCACTCTTAAGATCTAGTTTAGAAAAAGTAGTGGCCCCGGCTAACATATCCAATAAGTCATCCAAACGAGGGATGAGAAACCTATATTTGATAGTTATTTTATTAATGACCCTATAATCCACACACATCCTCCAGGAACCGTCTTTCTTTGGGACCAATAATGCGGGTACGGCACAAAGACTCTTACTATGAGGGATGAATCCCTTACTTAGCAAATCCGAAATTAATTTTTGCAATTCATGGTCTGAGGAGGGGTTAAGTCGATAATGGGGAAGGTTGGGCAAGGAAGAACCCGGAACGAAATCAATTTCGTGTTGAATTTCTCTCATGAGGGGTAATTCGGACGGTAAATCATCCGGGTAGACGTCCCTAAATTCTTTCAAAAGTGTCTTCAATGCTAGTGGTAAATTTTCAAAAGGGGACGTGTCTTCCTTGATTTGTTAACAAACTAACGCATATATGACACCGTCAATAAAGCTATCGCGCTCAAACTCCTTCTTGCCTATCAAGCTTAACGCTTTCTGCTCAACAGGCACAATCGTGTCTTTAGAGGCGACCGATGGATCCTTAGGCGAAGTGGGTTTAAAGATAATGGTCTTGCCATTAAATTTGAACTCATACGTGATGGCTCGCCCTAAATGAGTAACATCATAGTCATAAAGCCATGGACGTCCTAATTAATAACACGTGATAGGCATCCATGGGGATGACGTCACACCAAACATTTTCAGAATAAGCCTTGATGGTAAGAGGTACCAAACAACGCTTCGCGACCGGAAGGGATGTCTTATTAACCCAAGTAACCTTGTAAGGGTGAGGGTGAGGCTCGGTAGTTAATTACATCTGTGACACCGCATTTTCTGAAACCACGTTCATACAGCTACCGCTATCGATTATCAGCTTACACCACTTCTCTCCACTTTTAAAATTTAAAGAGAAAATATTCGTCCTATTCCATTCATCCGACGCACGTGGAGTTGCTAAAATACACCTCATCACCATCATACGGTTATCATCATCTATATCGCTAGGCACTCCTTCCGATTCAGATTCTGCACCGACCTCATACATGAGCTCGGTGGATTCAGTCGAAGTATCTAACAGGGCAGGGGCTTGGGCTTAGTAGGACATTCACTAGCGTAATGTCCTTGAATTCCACAAGCATAACACGTAGCATTCGTTTGTTGATCCTACCCACGGGCACTCTCTCACTAGTCGGGTTTCGTATATTCCTAGCCGTAATGACAACAGAGTTCGAGTCAGCGGACCGGAACTTACCCTTATCCTTATGGGTGGATGGGGGTGGTGGTCCTAAGATGGACTTTGCCTTCTGAAATGAACGAGTCTTGGATTAGTGAGTGTTGTGCTTCTCAATATCCAAGGCGGCATTAAAAGTGGTGTTTAAGTCGGTGTGACCATAACAGAGGAGCTTACCCTGAATGTCGGGGTTAAGCCCCTTACGGAACCTAGAGAGGGTGATCTCTGGCATCTCCCTAACATCACACCTGACCAACATGTCCTTAAGAAGTCACATGTATTCAGCAACCGACCTACTCCCTTGTCTTAAGGTAGCTAATTCATCAAACATCAAACATCTACTCCCCGTACTGGTCTGTCAACATGGCTTTCATGCCTGCCCAACCAATTGGTGGTAGACCATTCACCACACCTAGATGTCGTTCCTCATTCAACCGAAACGTCTTAGCCCTGCCTAAACGTTTCATTCTCGCAACTCGCACATTATCTGCGTCAGTCAGATTGTGCCACTAAACGTAGCACTCTATTTTCATAACCCAGTCTAAGAAAATTTTGGGTTCACTTGGGGTCCATCGTACGATTAGGGTTTGACCCATACGACCCTAGTGATATCAAACTCGCGCGGTGCACGCGGGACATATTCATTATTATGATTGGCACGCGGGACTTGTTCATTATAATTGTAATTATTATGGTTATTCCCTTCTTCACGTTGGTTGGCGGCATGATTTCGGGGAGCCGCTTGATTTAACTTTAGCTCGTGAAACATCTCCCTAATGTCCGTCAATTGATCTGTGAACTCCTGGCGGAGTTCATCAATCTCAGTTGGATCGTGACCCACATCCTGCTCATCTGCCATATGGGAGGAGGAGGTGGTATACTCCGTGCCTAATCTCGTGCGCATGTACTAACAGAAAATTGATTCTGACCTGACAAATTTTATGAAAGATAGAATTGTTCCCGCTTAATAATTAGGGTAATTAAAATATTTTTTTGATTTTCTAAGGAGAATTTCCAGATTTTTTTTGAATTCCGCAGAAAAATGAGAATTTTAGGCCGCTATTCGCAGACCAGCAATTAAAAATTTTGTTGTTTTGAACAAAAGATCGTGCAAGACAAGTGTGTGTCGGCGTCCTAAGAAAATAAAAGGATGGCGTCAATTAAGAAATTGACACGAACCTTGCTCTGATACCAACTTGTTGTAGACTACGCTCTCTGACACGGTTATTACGGACAAACACGAATTTCTCTCTACGTTCCAATCCTTCGTTCGCACAAATAATTATTCGCGGCACACACGCTTTGCAAAATTTATCAATTAAAGGCTAACGTACGGGTCGGCAACACCCTTAGAGATCGAATAATGGCTATAGGCCAATATTCTCTCTAGCCAAATGGATCCACTCGATCCGGTCGAGCAAGTGTTGTACCAAAAGAGATCCACCGAAAATAATGATTTCGGAAATGGCAGATCTCTCCCAACAAAAAGAAAAACGAGGTTCGTCAATCCTCACGAATTTAAAGTAATTAAGATAAACTCAAAATCAATCGAAGAAATTCACGAAAATTCAAGTTGTCGAAGATCACGCCAAGATTAATCCACCACAAGAAATAATCAAGAGAGAATCACACAAAGTAGAAAGTTTCGTTACCCCGCTTGAGATAAGATTTTCTCAAGCAATCAATCGCGAGATCGCTCGTCAACGATTCCACACCGGAGTTGCTTCGTATGGAGAGAAAACTCGTCCGCCTTCTTCGCTTCACGCAGGAGAAGATGTTTGCTGAAACCACGGAGCCCTTGCCCTTGGCCGAAATCCACCAAGAGGGAATGGTTGAAGTTGGCCGAAATCTTCAAGAGAAGAAAGAGATGATAGCCTTTGTCTTGCAAGGTGGTAGAGGGAAAGAGAGGTGTGGAGAGGGGGAGCCGAAATCTCCAAGAGAAGAGAGAGAGGTTGGCGGCTATGGGGAGGAGAACAAGGGGGCGGCGGTTTTGTGTTGGCCAAAACCTAGGAGGGAAAAGAGGGGGAAGAATAAAGGAGGAAGGAGGAAATAAGGGAGAGGAGGAGAATTTCAATTTTGGATTTCAGTTGTAATTTATAATGAAATAATCCTTCTACGTCATGGCCTTGTATCGGCTTACAAGCACAAATTACTACATGCAGCCCAAATTAAAACAAAACATTAAAATAGAATAAAACATTAAAACATGATAACAAAACATTAAAATGTGATAACAATTAATCAATAAATATAATAGAATAATTATAATTATTAATTAATATTCTTGAGCCTCGGGCGGAGGTTGTAGCGGCGATGACGTTCATCACAATTACTGTCGCGGCGATGGCGTCGGAAGTCTTTGGTTGGAGAGACTCCATCATTTGTAAGCGTGCCGGTACCATCATCTTCATGTTGAGGGCCGTCGTCTCCATCACCCCCCTCCCCCCCCCCCCCCCCCCCCCCCCCACACACACACACGATATATGTTGCCCCAATGACAAATGTCGCCTTCCACGAGAAATACCGCCCCCACAACAAATGTCACTCTAACGACAAATTGTGCCCCCATGACAAATGTCGCCTTCCACGTCAAAGGTCGTCACCCATGACAAATGTCGCCTCGCTCGAGTAAATTCCCCCACACCCCCCCCCCCCCCCCCCCCCCCCCCCCCCCCCGACAAATGTCACCGGTCATGATAAATGTCTCCCTTCACGACAAATGTCGTCTTGGATCGGGCCGGAGGCCCGTGCCTGTCACTCGTGTGTGTATGTGTGTGTGTATATATTAGGATCAATTACAGTTTCTCATGTGCACAACAAATGACGGCGAAAACACTTTTGACTAGTAATGACAATATTCCTACATTTTTCTTTCCATGTGAAAATATTATTGTTACAAGAAAATTTTAAAATGCTTCAATATTGATATTTTTTAACATTTTGCATTATTTCTATAGTTTGTTTTATTGTCTATTTTAAAAAATGCCCACGCTGCCAGGCTGCCCACAACACACGATGACAAGGTTACTGTAGAAGCGGGAATTCTCTTATAAGATAGTACAGATTAGAAACCTACCTTAATAGTCATGACAACATTATATAGTTTTATTTTTATATAAATTTGTGTGTATAGTATATACTTAGCTTAAAAAGGTTAATCTTCATGTGATCATATTATCGTATTATTAATAATATACAATAAACTATTTATAAAAATAAAATAAAATATGTAATGAAGGTTAATGTTATGCCAAATTATTTGAGTGTAGCAATTGGATGGTTCACAATTAATACTATCATATTATTTCTTACAATTTATCTTCCTGTCTTCGCTTCTTGCTACGTCCAACTATTTTCCCACCAACTAATATCATCTTAAGGGTACCGTGCTCCTTGTCGCTTGTGTTCAGGCTGCCCATTGGGACCCGGTGGGGTTTAGCTGCTTGCCCTCAAAGCTCTAAAGAACTTCATATACAACCTTCTATGTTCGACGCAAAAGACACTATTGTGGAGGGCGATTGCAAGAATCTGATAGACTATTGCAAACCCAACATTCGGAATGGTCATTGGGCAAGCGACACCCACGAAGCTGAGGAGCTTGCTTTCCTTTCAGACTTCACCGAAGTGCTGTTTCACCACGTCCGTGGGAGGCAAATCGCGTTGCAGATTTTTGTGCTAAGCTTGCATTTGTTTCAACCTTTCAGTGGTAGTATTTTTCTTTTATTGTAGCTTCTTTTTACTTTTAATGCAAATACAAATATTCAAAAAACTAATATCATCTTAAAAATGATGGAAATAAATATTGCTAATTACACATTGCTAATTATATATCTATATAGAATAAAGATATTTGAAGTTTGGTACAGGACAAAAGTCCTTTGCAACTCAAGATGGGGAAGAGAGAGAAAGAGGGAAGAGAGAGGGAGGGGTGACACTACTAGGGGTGTAAGTTGGAACCAACCGAACCAAACCAAACCGCACGGGTCGGTTCGGTTTTAGTAGCCCGCGGTTCGGTCACGGTTCCATTTTTTGAAGAACCATGTGGTTCGGCTCGGTTCACAGTTCAGAATATCAAGCCGAACTGAGTCGAACCAAACTGAACCATGTTCTCATCTTTGATATATTTTTATTTCCTAGATTTGTTTAGATTCTATGTTTGTGCTTTGATTTTAGGTTTGTGCTTTGATTCTAGGTTTGTGCTTTGATTCTAGTAAGCAATAGAATAAATATCTGACATGAGAAATTAAATGATCTCAGACAGTATTGTTCACCTAGTAATTCCTCCATCCCTCCGACACACTAATGGGCTCCTAAGAAGTTTACCTAACTCATCGTACTACCAGTTAACATTTTGTACTTTGTAGTGTTGTTTACCTAGTAATTTCTAAGATATTTATAATTTCTAAGATATTTGATACTTTATTCAAGGCTGTAACTTTGTACTTTGTAGTGCTGTTTACTCGTTTATGTCAAATGTTCTCTTCATCCCTCTATGTAAATTTGTAGTATGCAATTATTAAAAAAACACAATTTTAATGTATGATTTATTTTCCAATTGCGGTTAGAGTTAATTATTGCTTGAATCATATAAGCTTCTTTTTAATTATCACTTGTAAGCACTTGGTTAGATGACTAATTATTAATGTATTAATATCTTTATTTTTATTATTAATCCACTCAAACCGAACCGAACCGGACCAAACCATACGGTTCAGTTCGATTCGGTTTCAAAGGTATGTGCGGTTCGGCGCGGTTTCAGATTGTTGGAACCACATGTGGGTGGTTCGGTTAGTGGTTTTGATCAAAAATCGAACCAAACCAAAACGTTATAGGGAAGAGAGGGAGGGGAGGGAGAGCACCTGCGTGGCGGATGAAAGAGAGAGGCGTGGCGGAGAGAGGGATCATCAAATTAAATATTAAATTAAATTGAATTGAATAAACTAAATGAAAATAAAATAAAAAATATATGTAAAATTTTGAGAAAAAAATAAGGTAAATTTTTTATAAAAAGCAATTCAAATAAAATTACATTAAATATAAATATTAGATCATAATAAAATGGACGTTCAATTTTAGGGACTCTCTGATAGAATATTGGATGTGTTGAACCCTTAACACAATTAAATTAATGTCTTAATCAGGAAAAATATATATAAATATATAGGAAATTAAATGTTTATATATATATTTACTAAAAAAATTATATATATTTACTATATTGGACTCTCTGATAGAATATTGGATGCTCTCGGGCGGTCTTCGTTCGCATCAATGCAGACTTCAATGTGCTGGGGTGCGAGCGGCAAGGCATTCGTGATGTTCACGAGCGAAGCCCGTGCAATCGAGAGCAGCGAAGATGAGCGCAACACGGGCTTTATGCGGGCGAAGCCCGCATTGTTGCGGCCGAAGCCCGCATTGATGCGGCCGAAGCCCGCATTGATGCGGCCGAAGGTCGCCCGAGAGCATCGAGCTTTTGGTGCCTCATCGCCCGTCGGAGCGAGGTTGGCAGCTTTGAAAGCCTTGAATCTATGTGCATGCTTGATGATTTGATTCGGATTGTTTCTTCTTTTTAATTTGGTTTGCGCAACCTTTATATGATGAGTTTAGAATTAGGCGGGTGTTTTCGAAGAGTTTCGCAAATACTCCATTTTGAGAAACTAACCGTTATCCTATCGAAAGATAGAAGTAACTGTTTTTTTTTTTCTTTCGAAATATTGACGCTTACACCCCGACTACAACGCCGAATTCTATTGATTTTTAAAATAGAAAAGGAGAGTTTTGCACTAAATTAGTTTGAACAGTTTTTGTTTAAATTTTAATCTGAACTAATCATATAATAAAGGCAAGTATACCTTATCGTGAGTAATACAAGATATTTTGTTTTAGAAAATATCGAGGTCGTATATTTCCGCGGATAGTGTTGATTATACTACTTTGAGGAACGAACTATTATTTTATCGGAATAAGTTTTTAGTGTGGGTTTTTAAAAACGAGTAATAATAAGCGTATAACTAGAGTTCTAAACAATGATAATAATAGCACCCGATGTCGAATTACCTTGAGAAGAAAATAGTCTTTTTTAGAAGTAAAAAAAATGACTTTTTAAAACATTAAAACGGCTTGGCCGTGGAGGTTCCATAATTATGAACGCTCCTCTCTCGAGGGTACGCCCACCTGAGATTATGAATATTCGACCGAACTCTCGTTCTATAATCGAATCTTCTTAATACTCGTTTTATGTTGTGAACCCCGCTATTGGGTTTTTACTTCCAATTCGGGAGACTTACCTCATCCTCTCTCGAGGGTAGAGCGCACTTCTCTTTACCCGTGAGCGATCAGTCCGTACGCACGAGCCTCTCGGCTAACTAGTGTACGGAGACGGAAATGAAAACCACACATCGATTATGTGCCTCCACTCAACGTTATTCTCGGGTAAACCTTAAGCGTTATTAATGTTTTTAGAAAAAGATGTTTTATTTTTAGAAAAAATATTTTTTGTGTCTCAATGCTCTTCGGCATCGTGCGCTAAAGGAAATTAGCCACTCATCGGAATGGAGACGGCATACTTAAGAAAATACATGTTTAATAACTTAAGCGGATATAAGCGGATAAAAAGAGAAATAAAAAGACTTATATAAAAGCAGTAATAGTATCCGTCCCAACCGTCTTAAACAAGCGCTAAAAAGTTCTTATTGATTTTCATAGGAAAATCCATACAGTTTTTTTGATAGTTTTAATGTTTTATATTTTTGTATTTGATTTTTGCAAAAAAATAAACTTTAAACAAATGACAAAAAAAGGAAAAACATATTTTTTGTAATTTGGCTTTTGTATTTTTGTATTTGATTTTGGCATAAAAAGTAGACTTTAAACAAAAGGCAAAACATATTTTTTGTAATTTGACTTTTGTATTTTTATATTTGATTTTTGCATAAAAATAGACTTTAAATAAAAAGCAAAACATACATTTTTTGTAATTTGGCTTTTGTATTTTTGTATTTTATTTTTCAAAAAATAAAATATAATCAGAAGTGCAAAAATAAATAGTACATATAGATTAATATATTTTTAAGAATATTTCAAAATTTTAAAAATACAGAAAAATGATTAAGTGCGCTAGCGCCGGCGTTAGCGCTAGCGCGGGAAACAGTGCACGATTTTTTTTTTTTGAAATTTTTAATTGTTGATCTTGATTAAGTGTCCCAATAGTAGTTTCATGCTGAAATTTCAGAATTTTAGGAGATGTTTTCGATGGTTAAAAATTACAAAATTGCGTTTGTGAATGTGTTTTAACTCGAAAGATCTAGGACACCTAACTCAAGTCGTAATAAACGAAATCTCGCATCGGGAAGAGGTTTAGTAAATATGTCAGCGAGTTGAGAGTCCGTGCCAATGAAACTTACTTTTACATGCTCTTTCTTAATGTGATCCCTAATGAAATGATGACGAACATCGATGTGTTTGTATCTAGAATGGTGTACGGGATTATATGTGAGGTCTATTGCACTTTTGTTGTCACATTTAAGATCAATGTTTTTGAGATGAAATCCAAAATCCTCTAGTGTTTGGCTCATCCATAACGCTTGTGCACAACAACTACCAAGTGCGATATATTCGGCCTCTGTGGTGGAGAGTGCAACCGAAGATTGTTTCCTACTAGACCAAGCAACTAAAGAGGGTCCTAAAAAGTGACAAGTACCGCTAGCGCTTTTTCGATCTAGTGAACACTCAGCGTCGTCTGAATCGGAATAGCCGTGGAGTGTGAATGAATCATTGTGTGGGTACCATAATCCTAATTTAGATGACCCTAATAGATAACGAAAAATAAGTTTTACCGCTTTTAAATGAGATTCTTTTGGAATGGGTTGAAAGCGGGCACATAAACATACGACAAACATTATATCTGGTTTAGATGCACTTAAGTAAAGAAGAGATCCTATTATTCCTCTATATGACGTTTGATCAATGGAAATTTCAGATTCATCTTTTCCTAGTTTTAAAGAAGCACTCATAGGAGTAGAAGCTTGTTTAAGATTTTCAAATCCAAATCGTTTAAGCATATCGTGAACATATTTTGTTTGGCAAATAAAGATACCATCAGTTCGTTGTGAGATTTGAAAACCAAGAAAATATGATAGTTCTCCTACAAGACTTATTTCAAATTCATTTTTCATTACTAAGACTACTTCATTACACAATTCTTCATTAGTGACTCCAAAAATGATATCATTAACATATATTTGTAAAATAATTAGATCGTTATTATTATGCTTAATGAAGAGTGTGTTGTCGGCACTTCCCATAACATAACCGTGTTATAACAAAAACAATGTAGGTCGATCATACCATGCACGGGGTGCTTGTTTTAAACCATAAAGCGCTTTTTCTAATTTGTAAACATGATTAGGGAATTTTTCATTTATGAAATCGGGGGTTGTTCTACATAAACTTCATCTTTTATAAACTCATTTAAAAAGGCACTTTTAACATCCATTTGAAATAATTTTATTCTTTTAAAACTTGCAAATGCCAAAAATATTCGTATAGATTCTAAGCGAGCAACGGGTGCAAAAGTTTCTTCAAAATCTACCCCCTCGATTTGAGAAAAACCTTGAGCAACTAAGCGTGCTTTATTTCTTATAATCCTAGATTCACCATCTAATTTATTTTTAAAAATCCATTTTACGCCGATAATTGGATGATTAGATGGTCTATCTACTAGATTCCTGTTAAATTTTTTGATTTGAATCGTTTAGGAGTAAGCAGGAGTTGCATCAACTGAGTTATAGCTAAACAACCAGAATGCCACACAGCAACACAAAATACTTTATTGAATCACAAACTTCATTTACAGTGCGAGGTATACATGGCGAGACATGATTCATAAGAATCACGAAGGAGAGAAGAACAAAACACCAAAAAACAAATCTGGCGGTTTGATAAGCAGAGACCGCACAGACCGCTCGACTCCAGAGATCGCCCGGCTTGACCTGAGACCACGCGAACAGAAAACAGACAGACGGTCTGCACTACAAGAACGCCACCTCAGACCGCACGAACTGGAGCTTATTGAATTGAACGAAGAACAATTGTTGCCAGACCGCAACTCAGATCGCCTAACCGCTGAAGGTCACCTGATCGCTGAGCTCGATGCGAACATCACAAGAACACCATAAACCAGTTCGCAGATTGACCGCTGCCAAACTGTTTATTCAAGCCGCTGGGAATCACCAAGGAAGGAGACTGCAACCTGCTGACCGCAAACCTGCGAACACAACAAACAGTCAACTCGCTTCCGAGACCGCCCGACCTCAAAGTTGAGACCGCACGAATTAACTCAGGCTCAGTTCTTACAGTTCTCGTTTTTAATGACGGGTCATGCACCCCTATTTATAGGCGGGTAGACGGATGTCGTCACCGCATAGGAGAGATACAATCACCACCCGTCAGATCGCCGGCGGTCTCACAAAGTAGACCGCGCGATCAGACCACTTGGACAACCTTCCATCCAAGACCGCAGATCAGCAGGCAGATCGCGCACAAGTCACGCAAACATGAGACCGCGCACAAGCCGCGCGGACACAAGACCCTCCTTCCTTAGATCTCCAAGAGCAAGCTAAGGACAACTGGTCGACTTCAGACAAGTCGCCAGACCGACCTGCATAAGCCGCCCGGACACAGTGGTTACACAGAACAGACCGCCCGGTCTTCCAGCAAAGAAGACGGGCCAACCAAGCAGAACAACTCGGGAACAGACCGCAACAAACAAGAACAGACCGGCCAACCAGCAGATTGCGAGAACAGACCGGCAGAGCTAGACCGGCAGATCACTAACACAAACCATGCGGTCTCTGCGGTCACCCAAATTCAAACCGCCCGGTCACCTTCACTTCACTTCAACAATTTCAACACTCCTCCTTGAAGTGGGAAGTGGAAACTAGCCCGAGTAAACTCCGCAACCGAGTAAATGGTCCCTTCACCAGCGGCTTTGTGAAGATGTCTGCAACATTGCCCGCACTCCGAGCATGCTCGACCATAAGAGATCCTCCCAACACCTTTTCACGAATGAAATGGTGTTCAATCTCAATATGTTTGGTCCTCGCGTGATAGACTGGATTATTAACCAGCTTGAGAGCACTCCCATTGTCCCCGCATAGCATAGTGGGACCTCGAACGTCCTCATGGACGTCCTCTACCAACCTCCTGAGCCAAACGACTTCCTGAGCTGCCAAGGCCGAAGCCTTGTATTCCGCTTCTGTGGTAGATACAGACACCGAGTCCTGCTTTTTGCTGCACCAAGAAATAGCTGTGGTGCCCGTCATAAAGACAAAACTAGACGTTGATCTCCGATCATCCACGTCTCCCCCATAATCAGCATCCATGTATCCAGGCAACTCCAAGCTTGACCCTCTCATATATAGGAGACCCAAATCAGAGGTCGACTTCACACATTTCAAAATTCCTTTTGCCACTAGAAGATGAGGCTTCCGTGGCTCCGCCATGTACCGACTCACTTTGCCAACTGCATAAGCAATATCAGGCCTCGTGATGGTCAAGTAGATCAAGCTCCCAACCAGAACTCAGAACACCAACGGATCAGATAGAACTCTCCCCTCATCCTTCCGAAGTTTATGATGTTGTTCCAGAGGTATAGAGCTGCTCTTCCCTTCCTCCATGCCAAATCGTTGGATGATCTGCTCTGCATATCTGGCCTGAGAAACGAGCACTCCGCTCTCCCGCCTCTGAACCTCGAGTCCAAGGAAATGATGAAGCTCACCCAGATCCTTCATCTCAAATCTGATGGCAAGCTCGGCTCTCAGCCTTGCTACTGCCTCCTTCGAGTTCCCGGTGACAATCATGTCATCCACATACAGCAGAACAATAACCCGAAGCGTCCCCTCCTTCTTGACAAACAAGCTAGAATCAGAGTCTGAAGCAAAGAACCCGCAGAATAGAAGATACTCCGCGATCTTTCCATACCACGCCCGAGACGCTTGCTTCAACCCATACATGGCTTTCTTCAGTTTGCAGACGTAGTCTGGACACTCCTCCGAGATGAAGCCCGGCGATTGGATCATAAAGATATCCTTGTCGATCTCGCCGTATAAGAAGGCATTCTTAGCGTCGAGCTGTCAAATCTCCCATCCACTTGAAGCCGCCAAAGCAATAACAAATCGGACCGAAGTCATCTTTGCCACTGGACTAAACGTCTCATCATAATCTTCACCATACTGCTGTGAGAACCCACGAGCTACAACGCGAGTCTTGTATCGCTCGATCGTACCATCAGCCTTCTTCTTGAGTTTATAGACCCACTTGCATGTCACAGGGGTAATGCCCTTGGGCCTGGGCACTAGAGACCAAGTCTCATTCTTCTTGAGAGCATCCATCTCCTCTTAAATAGCAATGTCCCACTGCTTCACGCCTTTGGCCTTCTCAAAGCTCGACGGCTCCCTCTCATCCAAGGGACCAGCAAAGAAACATGAGACAAAGCTCACCATGTTTCCTCCTGTGTATCGATCCGGTGGCTTAATAGTCCTCTTCGACCTCCTAAGAGGTTGCACCTGACTAGCCACCTCCTAAGCTACTTCTTCTGTGGTAGCTCCTCTTCCAGATGAACTTGGAGCATCGTTCCCCCTGCTTCCAGAACCTGAAGCCTCCATCTCTGAGCTTGACACAACAGGAGCTCCTGGTGAAACAGGCAACTCCACTTGAAGATTTTCCACAGTCTTCCCTTCTTCATCAACCCTGCTCTCCGGTAGTTCAACTCCTGAACTCCCCTTGTAAGAAGTCACCTCATCAAACACCACATCCTGAGATACAAAAGATCTTCGAGTCTCAGGATCCATGCATCTCCATCCCTTCTTCCGCTCATCATATCCAACAAAGACTAGCTTCCTTGCTTTCGCATCTAGCTTTGTCCGAAGAGCATCAGGAATATGCACATAACAGGTTGACCCGAACACCCGAAGGTGTGCAACAATTGGTTTCTACTTGAACATCAGTTCGTGAGGGGTCTTCATGTTGATAGGACTTAGAGGCATCCTGTTGATGACGTAAGCCGCACAAGACATTCCCTCCGCCCAGAAGGACTTTGGGATACTCTTGGCATGAAGCCAGCATTTGCAAGTTTCCGTCAGATGACGGATCTTCCGTTCTGCAACGCCATTTTGCTGTGGAGTATGGGCACAAGTGAGCTCTCTCCGAACGCCGTGTTTCCTGCAAAAACTTGAGAACTCACCAGAGGTGAACTCCCCACCAATGTCAGTTCTCAATTTCTTCACCCGCAGGCCTAACCGACCTTCAACCAGCTCCTTGAACTCCACGAACCTCGCAAAAGCTTCCGACTTATTTTTCAAAAAATACACCCATACATATCTGGTGTAATCGTCAATCAACACCAACATATATTTGTTGCCTCCAAGGCTTGGGGTGGCAGTCGGTCCCATCAAATCACCGTAAATGCACTCCAACGGCGCTTTGCATCTTGTTTGTGATTTATCAAATGGAAGTCGATGAGACTTACCAAACTGACATCCCGCACAAACATGACTGTCTCCATAGGAGGACAAGCTAGACAAGCCCTTGACAAAGCCCCTTACCGCCGTAACCTTCAATTTGTCCATGCCTACATGCCCCAACCTTTCATGCCAAATAGCCGCGCTATCATTGGTCTTCATTTTTCAACATAGGTATTTGTCGATAAAACGAACAAGTCCTTCACCCGTTTTCCAACATGAATAACATCTCCCTTTATATCCGGTTGAGTTTTAAGAAACTTCACTTCTGTTGGGCCAAACAGAACGTGATAACCGGCATTGACCGCATTGGTCACAGAGAAGAGATTCTTCTTCATACCAGACACGTGATAAACACTCCTCAAGGTGAGTGGACCATTATCACTGCTCAAAGAAACAACTCCTTCTTGTTGTACTGCATGAACAGAATTATCAGCCGTAATGATAGCATCGTTACCTGAGTAAGGTGCCAAAGAAGAGAACTATGATTCATCCCCAGTGAGGTGATGCCCACACCCTGAATCAACAATCCAATCCTCTTCGAAGTTGATAGCAGCCAAGGCCTTAATGGGCATAGTCATCATATTAGCCGCAAAGGCTTCTCGCCATCCAGCTTCATCAGACTTTGGCTTTTCCTTCTCCGCTGCATGTCCCGGCTGAAGATTAACCCAACAATTCTTCTTGAAGTGGCCGGTCTTATTGCACCTGAAGCACCTTGGTCCCTCTCCCTTCTTCTTCCCATCAGACTTAGGAGCATAACCCATATCCTGCTGACCTGAAGTAGAGGGTCCATCATGACCCGACTTCTTCTTCTCCCACTTCTTCTTTTTCTTCCCAGAGAACAACACATCACTATCTCCCCCAGAGATAGAAGTCTCCGCCATCTGTCTTGCCAAACTTTCTTGCGAAGCAAGTAAGTTCTCCAGCTCC
Organism: Dactylorhiza incarnata; assembly: GCA_033032865.1. Classification (NCBI taxonomy): domain Eukaryota; kingdom Viridiplantae; phylum Streptophyta; class Magnoliopsida; order Asparagales; family Orchidaceae; genus Dactylorhiza; species Dactylorhiza incarnata. Next base: position 8,639,493 of record JAWHQI010000014.1, read on the forward strand.
AACAGAGATGGTTGATTTGCCCAACCCTGAACTGACGTCACAAAGGCAAGATACTCCTTCCGCAACCCGCGGATGATATGCCTCTTCAGTTTTGCCTCCGAGATGGGCTCATCAGGGTCCAATACAGAAATCTCTGCTGTGAGGTTCTTCATCTTAAGAAAGAAGGTAGAGATTGAAAGATCACCTTGAGAGGCCTTCGCCAACTCATTTTCAAGAAACTATAGCCGAGATACATTCTTCTTATTAAACAACCCGTCCAAAGACGTCCAAATCTCAGCAGCAGATTTACATCCAATGATGTGATCAAACAGCTCTGGTGAGATAGCCCTCTTGAGTGTGAACTCTGCCTTAGCATTAGTCCTCCTCCAAAGTCTCACCTCTGCCGTATTATCTCCTGCTAGAAACACCTCTTGTGTGTCTTCTCCTCCAACTATCTCCCATAGATCCTCGCCAAGTAAGTAACTCTTCATACATGACCTCCATTTCTTATAGTTAGTCGATGTGAGGAGTTCAATACCAAGCCCTCTTGCGTATCCGCCTTCCATGACAATCTATGTGGTCACATCTTCACAAAGACGATGGCAACTGAAGTTGATCACTGCTTATCCACTCCAACAATCTAGCTCTGATACCATGTAAATTTTTTTGATTTGAATCATTTAGGAGTAAGCAGGAGTTGCATCAATTGAGTTATAGCCAAACAACCACAATGCCACACAGCAACACAAAAGACTTTATTGAATCACAAACTTCATTTACAGTGCGAGGTATACATGGCGAGACATGTTTTATAAGAATCACGAAGGAGAGAAGAACAAAACACCAAAAAACAAATCTGTCGGTTTGACAAGCAGAGACCGCACAGACCGCTCGACTCCAGAGATCGCTCGCCTTGACCTGAAACCACGTGAACAGAAAACAGACAGACCGCCTGCACTGCAAGACCGCCACCTCAGACCGCACGAACTAGAGCTTATTGAATTGAACAAAGAACAGCTGTCGCCAGACTGCAACTCAGATCGCCTAACCGCTGAAGGTCGCCTGATCGCTGAGCTCGATGCGAACAACACAAGAACACCGTAAACTAGTTCGCAGACAGACCGCTGCCGAACTGTTTATTCAAGCCGCCGGGAAATCACCAAGGAAGGAGACCGCAACCTGCTGACCGCAAACCTGCGAACACAACAAATAGTCAACTGGCTTCCGAAACCGCCCGACCTCAAAGTTGAGACCGCACGACACTACAAGATATAGACTTTACAACGACGTTTTTTAAAGCGTCGCCGTTAGTTTTTAATTTAGCGACGATTTTTTTCAAAAACGTCACCAATACAAAATTTTAGCATTGCCCACATTTTTCATAAAAAACGTCAACATACATGTTTATCTTTTGTGACGATTATTTTTAAAACGTCATCAAAACATAAGATCTTCAATCAATATTTTTCATCAAACAGCTTAGAAGATATATATTCCGATCCGTCGAGGGGATAAGAGTGATATAGTGATTATTTATCAAATTATTTATCAAATAATTCATGGCTAATAAACAAGTATTAGTTACGTCTGCCTATAATTCGTGGCAAAAAGAAAGCATTAGTCATTGTTTGGTTGATTCGTGACGAATAAGTTTGTATTAGACATAGTTATCTAATACGTGACTAATATTTTAGTCAAATTTTTTAAATAATATAGGCAATTATTAACCGCAACCCATAAATGACTATCGACACACCAAAATTATAATAAAACACATTAAATTTTCTCCCTCGGTTTTCTTTACTCGCAAACAACAAGTTCTCCTTTCGTGAAACTGATCAACTTTGTGTCCTAGCCTCTCTAAACACTAAAGGTCCATGTCTCTATCGCACTTGTGTCGAAGGTCGCCATCCGTTCTGTCCAACCGACGAATTTGATCAGTTATATATATATATATATATATATATATATATATATATATATATATATACACACACGAGAGGCGACCCAACTCCCGACATATATATTTCCTAAACATTTATATATATACGAGCATCTTTGCATGGGTTATGCCCGTACTCGATGCTTTTGGGCGGCCTTCGACCACATCAATGAGGGCTTCACGACGTAGGGGTGCGAGCTGCGAGGCATTCGTGATGTTCACAGGCAAAACCCGTGCAATCGAGAGTAGTGAAGATGAGCGCAACACAGGCTTTATGCGGGCGAAGCCCACATTGATGTGGCAGAAGGCCTCTCGAGAACATCGGGCACAGGCGTAGCCCATGCAAAGATGCTCGTGTGTGTGTCTATACTACTTTAAAAATATATAATGATTAGAAAAACATGTTAATTATATGAGACTTTGCATCCAATCGTACCTATACCTATGATACATCGCGCCGTTCATCAACATCACGCGCCCCGCACATTTTCCCGCTCACAACACTTCATTTACGCGCTCTTCTAACCCTAACACCCCGCACATTTGTCCTTCTTCCTATTTCAAGCGGCTTTCCAACTCCCGACTCCTAACCCTCCTCAAGCCTCGTGCTCCCGGTAGAGCAAGCCAGACGCCACTCCGGTAACCTATCTTCGCGAGTAGATCCCACGCAGAGCAGGTCGACGTCTGGTTAGACCGCCGTCCTCTGCTTCTCACGCCTCCGGCTCGCTGCTCCGGAACTGAGCAATTGCTTCCAGCGACGTCTTCGTCCTGTCCAGATGAGGTTCTTTCTTTCCCTTCTTCTCAGGCTATCTACCTTCTGGCTGCAATGTCCTTCTATTTGCCATCTGTGTCTGGTTAGGCCGCCGTCATCTGCTTGTCACACCTCCGGCTCGCCGCTCCAGAACAGCGCGATTGCTGCCAGCGACGCCTTCCTCCTGCCCAGGTGAGGTTCTTTCTCTCCCTTCTTCTCAGTCTATCTACCTTCTGGCGCTTCCTCACCTTCAATCATTCAGGTCTCAACCACGAGATTGCTGGTAATTTTTGGTCGACCTTTCCGCTTTTTGTTTAAATTTGTGATTTGCTTTTCATCTTCTTTTTTGGTTGACCCCATTCATCTTAGGTTTTCTTCGATTGCCGAGTACATTCAGATCTGAGGAACTGCGATCTCACTTGACAGATTTGAGGCCTCTCCTAAGGTAAGTACTTTGACGACTCCTTCATTTCCTCTTCTTCATCCTACAGGCTATGCCCAAATGTTCAGCTACAATTACTCGATTGTTTGATCTGAGTTCCTCATTCCTTGAAATAGTGTTCTTGACTCATAAGCTTATTAACAGTGAAGCCTTACTTCACACATTAGTGGAATAATGCATTTTAACAAATTATGATTGATTTGTATCATCACATCCCTGCTTTCAGCCACATTTTTTAACATATTTTTTTCATTTGGTACAAATGAGTATGATAATTATTTGTTCCATTTATTAATGAGGGAAACTAATTAGACTCACTTCTTGACAGCTTTTTATTCTCATTTTCTGCTTCCAGGAATCAACAATTTGATTAATTCATGCTCTCCATATGCCCACACTCTACAACTGTATTTTCATGCAGTGAATGTGCTTGATGTTTTGCCGAAGTGAAATTTTGTGGGTTGAGTTAGTTTGTGCAGGTTCTATTACACCTCTCCATTTTTAGAAATCATTTTTGTCCGAATGACCTTGCTTTTTTAAGTCATAATTTTACATGATAATGAGTTCTATTTTATATATAGCCATGTCCTGATGACCAATAGATAGCCAACATGACATATATGGTGACGTTTTCATATATGGTGTGCATATATAAAATAGAACTGCATTACACCTACCATATATATATGATGTGTATATATTTCTTTTATCTACTAACATGTGTGTCTTGGATTTCCATTTAATCCAGGTTACAGATTATTTGGGTGCATATTATTTGGATTACAATGGTTTTATTATGGTTTTAACAAATTATGATTTTATTATGGTTTTATTTAAGGGACTGTGGTGGAGGTTAACCAGCTCAGGTTTGTTTGAAAGTTCTCAAACCCAGGAAAAACATTCATCTACTCTAATACCAGCTGCTCGTCAGTTCAGCCCTACCGGATTGGGTCGGGTTTTAACATCACAATTTTAGTTCAAAGGTTATTAGGCATGCAGCTAACTAGCAACAATATGCTTTAGGCTCCTCGCTGTACAACAACAAACAACACTCAAACCTTTAGGCTCCTCACTGTAACGAAGGAAAATGCGGTTGTCTCCTTTTTGGACATATGTAATAGAGCCAAATATCTTCATATGGTGCACAATTGGCTTCCTATTGTACCAAGCCTCATATGGAGTAAGATTAAATAATGCCTTAGCTTGAGATCTGATAAGTATATATACAGAGCAATATACTTTCTCTGCCCAAAAATATTTAGGCCTACATTTTTCCTGCAATAAACTTCTACTCATCTCTATGATTGGTCTATTTCTCCTTTCAACTATATCATTTGTTGTAGAGTATAGCTTGTAGTGAATTATTTTTAAATTCCTTTTTTTTCACAGTAGTATAAGAAAGCTTAGCTTTAGAATTCTCCTCCACCATCTATTCTCAATTTTTAAGTGTGCTTTATTTCTTTTTCTACAAATGTTTTAAATTTAATAAAACATTGTAAAGCTTCCATTTTTTGAGCCATGAAATATATCCACTTTTTATGGAATAATCATCAATTAATAATTGGAAATATTTCTTTCATGATATAGTTCGAGTAGAAGCTGCCCCCTAGATATCATCATGTATTAGTTCAAGGATTTTTCTTTGCATCACCTGGATGTGTTTCTAGTAAATGACAATCTATGTATTTTTCCTAAACACATTATTTCTGCTTGACCACGGTGCTGCAGAATGAACCGAACCCAAGAAAACAAAACCAGGAGCCACAACTTAGGCTCCATTTGGCACGGTGCTTTTGCTCCAGTGAGTTTGGACAAAAACACCGCTGTCATAGACTGTATGCTTGACTTGATAACGGTTACAACCACCACCAAGAAAATATAATGCTGTCATGGATGCATACAATGAGTTAGTTGAGGAATCTGATTAAATTTCTATGCACACATATTTCATTCATAATATGATCTTATACATAAATGTTTTGCAGGTATATTTTATAGAGATTAAGCGTTATACTTATATATGCAACATATTGTTCATAGAGAAAAGTAAACAACTATGGAGGAAGATCTAAGGTACACGAGAGCATTATTTTAATGTGATTGCCTTTTTTTAGTTTGGCTTCTGATTTCTTGGGATGTCTATTTTATTGTAAACTGTGGATGCATGTATTGTACCGTACTGATCTTCAAGTTTTTAGAAAAAAAAATTCTATAGTGATGATGACTATATAGTGTTCATTTAATACTGGTTCATAGTTTAGAAAGTCTGCAGTTCTCGCATTCACTGTTGTATTTCTTCTATTAAAGAACCCACTTCAGTTGCTGGTTTGTTTTATGGCATCATTGATGACGGCATTTAACCATTTCATTTTATAATTTTTTGTTCATTCATTCCAATTTTGTGAATTTTGTGTTTGTAATTTGCTATGGGATCTTAGAACAACTGCTAGCTTCCAAACATTCAACAAATGGATAATATATTTAACGTTTTTAGAGATTATTTAAAAATGCCCTTTTATAGTACATTTAACAATACTAATTTCTATGTTTTGCCCCTTTCTCATTGGGCTTCAACTCATTACCCATCTCAACTTTTTCTTAATTGTGGATCAAACCATTAATTTTTCAATCTAGACTACATTTATTTTATAAATTCAGTAATATTTGAATGCACAGGCTTAGAACATACCTATCAGAATTTTATAATCTTTGGTTTCTCTGATTCCCTGTATTTCTTTGTATTTTTTAAATTCAGTAATATTTGGGAATTTGAATCCTAAATTAAAACATCTACTTTTATGATTCTTATGCGTCTGCACCAATTCTTCTACTTAGGACAATAAATGTCGGTGATATGAATGAAATACAGTTATTTTGCCATTTAATTTAATTTTCTTAATCATTGGTGTTTATTTTATTAACAAAATGTGCTTGCAATTTTCTTTCTGATTGTAATCATGCTTTATTCAATCTACACATTTATATGATGTTCGTCAAAACAACATTTTGAACAAGTATGTCTCATTTATATCAAACACAAACTATCAAACAAATTGAAAGCATGCAAAATTAGTTCACTATGCTAAAACATATATCTATCAGTGTCCTTAGAAGCTCCTTGATATACCTAATCTTTTCTTTTACCAAATTCATGGTGTTGACATACTACTATACAAATAATGTTTTTTAACATATTTTTTGCATTTCGGATGCAGGTAGTAGCTTGATTTTCATGCTAGTGGATATTATCTAAAGAAGAGATGAGAAGACATCAGTTGACTATCAAATGTGTCCAACAATGAGCATTTATTGATTTTTTTTTGTAGATACTTTTTTCATGTATTTAGTTTAATTAGAGATGAAAGTACTATTAGTCTGTATTGAGGGGTTTGGGTCATCACCCACCCTTTTTTTCTATTAATAAATAATGAATATTGAACACACTTCTCTTTGCTATTTAGCATTTTATTTATTTGTGTTTGAATGTTTAAAATTGAATTAAAATAAAAAGTAAATGTTTAGTGGAGTTTTGATTAGTATTTAGATTATTTGAGAAGTATTATCACAATTTGTTTTTTTTAATATATTACTTTGCGATGTTTTTTGAAAAAAAAAGTTGCTGTACAGTTTTGGCTTTGGTGACGTTGGCTAAGAAACGTTGTGGTAGGATGAATATTTTTCACGACGTTTTTGGAAAAACGTCGCGATAGAGCAACTACTAATCATGTCGTTTTTTAGAAAAGTGTCACGGTAAAACAATTGACAATCATGACATTTTTGGAAAAAAAATGTCGCGGTAGAGTAACTGGCAATCACGGCGTTTTTTTTTGAAAGCGTCGCAAAGAGCTACGGTGACATGCGCAATCACGACGATTTTGTGACGTTTTTATAAACGTCACAAAAATTATCGCGACGCTTTAAAATCGTCACTAAAGACAAAAAAATGTCGCCGTAAAGCAACTTTGTTGTAGTGCGAATTAACCCAGGCCCAGTTCTTACAGTTCTCGTTTTTAATGACGGGCCATGCACCCCTATTTATAGGCGGGTAGACGGATGTCATCACCGCATTGGAGAGATACAATCACCACCCGTCAGATCGCCAGCGGTCTCACAAAGTAGACCGCGCGATCAGACCACTTGGACAACCTTCCATCCAAGACCGCAGATCAGTAGGCAGATTGCGCACAAGTCGCGCGAACACGAGACCGCGCACAAGCCGCGCGGACACAAGACCCTCCTTCTTTAGATCTCCAAGAGCAAGCTAAGGACAACTGACCGACTTCAGACAAGTCGCCAGACCGACCTGCATAAGCCGCTCGGACACAACAGTTACATAGAACAGACTGCCCGGTCTTCCAGCAAAGAAGACGGGCCAACCAAGCAGAACAACTCGGGAACAGACCGCAGCAAACAAGAACAGACCAGCCAACCAGCAGATCGCCAGAACAGACCGGCAGAGCCAGACCGGCAGATCACTAACACAAACCGCGCGGTCTCTGCGGTCACCCTAATTCAAACCGCCCGGTCACCTTCACCTCACTTCAACAATTTCAACAAAACTTTATTTCTTTCAAATTGACCTAACTCTTCATTCATAGCCAAAAACCAAAATTCGTCATTTAAAGCGGTGGAAACGTTTTTAGGTTCGATTTCGGAAACAAAGAAAATATTTGAAAACATTTCATGAAGAGAGGACCGAGTTCTTACCCCAGTAGAAGGTTCCCCAATGACTAGCTCTTTTGGAAGATTTTTTGAGAAGTTCAAAATGCTTGGAGGTACATATTCATCTTCCTTGGACTTCTCCTCCTCTTCTTTGAAAGATTCCTCTTCGTTGTGCTCCAAAGATGGCAAAGATTCATCATTTGTACCTGTAGGAAGCTTCTCTGCACATGGAATAAACTCATCAAATTTAACATTAATAGACTCTTCAACCTTACTCGATCTTTTGTTAAATATTCTATAGGCTTTACTGGTTGAAGAATATCCAAGAAATATTCCTTCATCACATTTTTCATCAAATTTTCCTAAAGAATCTTTTGTATTAAGAATAAAACATTTACATCCAAATACTTTAAAATATGATACATTAGGTTTCTTTTGATAATATAGTTCATACGGTGTGAGATTTAGTGATGAAGCATAACTCTATTCATTACATAATATGATGTGCTTACAACTTTGGCCCAAAAAGACTTAGGTAATTTATATTCAGATAACATGGTGCGTGCTAGTTCTTGGATTGTCCTATTTTTCTGTTCTACAACACCGTTTGGTTGAGGTGTGCGTGGAGCGGAGAACTCATGCTTAATACCTAACATTTCACAAAAAAATTTAAAATTTTCATTTTCAAATTCACCTCCATGATCTGAGCGAATGCATTTTATTTTTAAATCTAGTTCATTTTGAATACGAGTACATAATTTTGAGAATTCGCAAAACGCATCAGATTTGGAAGAGAGAAATAAAGTCCAGCAATATCTTGAGAAATCATCTATTAGAACGAAAGTGTATATTTTACCACCAAGACTTGCGGTGTTAACGGGGCCAAAGAGATCCATATGAATTAATTGCAATGGTTTTGAAGTAGAAATTTCGTTTTTGCTTTTAAAAGATGATTGTGTAAATTTACCTTTTTGGCATGGAGAACATAGTGAAGATAAATTTCCATTCAACTTAGGCAATCCTCTAATCAATTCCCTTTTTGCTAGTTTTAAAATGAGCTTTGTACTAGCATGACCTAAATGTCTATGCCATAGTTCTAATTCATCATTTTTGGTTATAAAACATTTTATGGATGATTTGGAAAGATCATGAAACCAAACTATGTAAATATTGTGAATTCTAGGTGCAGTTAGTAACACAACTTTTATTTTAGGATTAACTATTTTGCAAAGATTAGTGGATGATTCAAATAATATGTCTAATCGTTTATCACACAGTTGACTTATAGATATTAAGTTATGTTTTAATCCTTTTACATAAAGAACATTTGAGATAAGAAAGGATTCGTTACCCAATGTACCTACTCCCATGATCCTTCCTTTACCGTTATCACCAAACGTTACGATCCCTCCTTTCTTCTTTTCTAGGCTAAGGAATTTTGCTTTGTTTCCCGTCATGTGCTTGGAGCAGCCTGAGTCCAAGTACCACACGTCCTCTGTTTCCTTAGCCTTCCTGCAAATCTAAAGAGAAGATGAGAGTAAAGATCCAGATACCCAAGAGGTACCACCATAGAGTAAGTGGATTTCTTAGGTACCCAGATTTGTTTTAACGATCGTTGTTTTATATTCCTGCAAGAGCTAGACGTGTGTCCAAACTTAAGACAATTATCACATGAAATAAAGGGGGTTGAGACCCTTTTCTGAGTTTCTACGTTGCTCTTGCTGGATGATGTTTGAACATTAGAAAAAACAGAAGATTTTTTAAAAGTTGAGCTACCGCCGACGTTAGTGGCTAGCGCTGGGCGGTAGGGTTCACTTTTATATCCGACCCCAAATTTTTCAGAACCATAACATTGGTTTCCCAAAATCATATCAAGGGATTTTTGACCAATCCTAAATTTTTTATGGCTATATTGAGGTCATAATTTTGTTTTTTAAGAAATTTATTTTCTTGTACAATCATAACACATTTATTTTCAAATCCCTTTTTGTTATTTTCAATTTGTAAAAGAGAGGTTTTTAGTTTTCTCTCTAAGTCCCCCTTTTCTTTTGCAATAGTTTTGTTTTGTGAGAGGGCCTTAGAAAGAGAAACTTCAAGTTCTTTTGTCTTAAATAAAGAGTGCTCACACTCTTGACATGAAACCTTTCTCTCTTCAAGGGAAATCAAATTTTTTGCGAGCTTATGATTTTCTTTAATAATAGATTCATTTTCACGATTTAATATAATATTATCTTTTATACTTTGATCATAGGATTTGCAAGTTAGAAAAAATTCATCATAAAGTTCTTCGAAAGTAGGAGTTACCTCAGTGTCGCTAAGAACACTGGTGTCGTTATCGTTGCTTTTTGCCATTAAGCATAAGTTTGCTTCCTCCTCGCTACTTGACTCAGACTCGTTTGACTCTTCAGAGGAAGAATCATCCCAAGTTGCGGCTTTCAGTACTTTCTTTTTCTCTTTTGCTTTGTCTTGTTCTATTTGCTCCTTTTGATACTTTGGGCACTGGCTCCGAATGTGCCCGGTCTTTCTGCAGTGGTAGCACTCTGGTGGTGGTCTTTCTTCTTCATCTTTGCTTCCTTTTTCTTTCCTTGATGAAGAGGAAGATCCCTTTCGTCGAGTATCCTTTTGGAAGTATTTTCGGAATGTGTTCCTTCTTTCCGGATTCCTGATGAACTTCCTGAAGTTCTTCACCAGGAGACCTTCTTCAACTTCATCATCATCTTCGATGCTCTACTTATTTGATTTTAGTGCTAGAGCCTTTTTCTTTGGCTCTTTGTTGTATTCATCGTGTTGAATCTGGAGTTCTACCTCATGGGTTTTGAGATTCCCAATAAGGTTCTCGATTTGGAGCGTTCTTAAGTTGTGCGACTCCGAGATGGCTGTCACCTTTGGATTGAACCTTGGAGGTAAGGAGCGAAGAATTTTCCTCACCAAGTCCCCGTCTGAGTAGGTCTTTCCAAGTGCCTTTGAAGCGTTGTTGACGATCTTGGTGAAGCGAGTGTACATCGAGTTGATGTCCTCTTCGGTATCCATCCTGAGTTTTTCATATTCAGATTCCAGTTGGAATAACTTTGCATCTTTCACCTGCGATGTACCTTCATGAGTAACTTTCAATTGATTCCAAATATGATAAGCAGTTATGCATGCAGAAATTCTATTAAACTCAGTCCTATTTAAAGCGCAATATAAAGCGTTCATTGCTTTAGCATTATTTTTACACCTTAGTTTATCGTTATCATCCCATTTATCTTTAGGTTTTAATAATGTCGCCTCTCCCACTATAGTTGTAGGAGGAGAGTACCGAACTTCTACCATGTTCCATATTTCTACATCCATGGTCATAAGAAAACACATCATTTGATTTTTCTAGTAGTTAAAATCTGACCCAGTAAAGAGAGGTAGTCGACTAACCCCTTGAACCTCCAGAAAAGCGAGATCATGAGACGCCATTATTCCCGATTGTTAAGTCGATTGGAATAACCTGGCTCTGATACCACTTGTTGGATCGGTAGGCGCCCTTAGGGGGGGGGGGGGGTGAATAAGGGTTTTCAAAAACTTATATTATATTTTGAAAAGCTTTGAAATAATGCGAGATTAAGACAATAAGAAGTCAAGTAAAATAATAAAGTAGAGACATGCTTTATTAATATCAAATAAGGTTTTACAAAAGTTGATTTCTATAACGCTAGAAATCGGTGGTGAAGAATAGTAGACTCCTTTTGTTTTCTATCCCGACTCGCATCCCCACGAACCGGTGGCCCTAGCCTATCCTCCCTTGATTCGGCCTCAAGCTGCTCTAGCCAACCCTTCCCCGGATATGGCCTCGAGCACCCCCTAGACCTAGCCTAGATCTAGTCGCCAACACGAGGTGAGTTTCCGCCCTAAGTCCTACCCAGACCTAGTCGCCAACACGAGGCGATTTCACTAACCGTTTACAAGAAATAAGAAATGAAAATAATTAAAAACTCCCTCTTGATGAACTTCTGAAGTTGGAGACGAAGATCCGCTTTAGAATAAGCGTTGTAGAAGCGGACTTCGTTTGGATCCGGCGTGATGAGATTTTACTTCAGAAGTTTGCAGAACTTTGGTAGGACATCAACTTTCGGCCAAGGTAGCCTCTGGAATTCTAGCACTCAATCTCTCTCTCTGATGTCTGTATGAAACGAGAGAAGAGGGGTCCTTTTTATAGCCACAGCGCTAGCGCCTGCGCTAGTGGTACTGCCGGCGCTATCCCATTTTAGGACATATTCTGCGCGGCAGAATCTTCAATCCGAGGAAACAATTCTCTCTTGCCTTCTGTGCTGCGCGCTATCGCCTGCTCTATCGGATACCGCCAGGCGCTATCTCCTTCTATATATACTCCCGGAATTTGCGCTTAAGCATTCTTTTCGTCGATTGAATTTTCATCGAACGCAGTGATTAGCATTTCGTCGAGCGCAACTTACAGTTCGTCGAGAGAAATTTCGTCGAACTCAATTCGTCGATCAGGCTTCAACATTCGTCGAACTCAATTTCGTCGACTGGAGTTCGTCGAGCGGGCTTCAACATTCGTCAACCGGATATTCGTCGAACGCAAGATCAATTTCGTCGAACACAGTATCCGTTCTCAGCGGTTTAGTTTCTTCTCAGCGGTTCCTTAGCGATAGCGCCAGGCGCTAGGTGATACCGCCGGCGCTAGAAGGAGTGTTGGATTTGAAGGCTCAAATTTGGGGGCAACCTTCTTATGTAATCCTTGAGTCATATGGACTTTGTTTTCCTGCACACTTAAACACACAAGATCAAAAACACAGGTTTTGTTATTCTCAAACCTAGAAGATGCGGAAGACCATGTTCCAACAACACCATCTCGAGGCCTCCATCCTACTTGGATGCTGAATGCCGACCCAACCTGTTTCCTGTTGCTCAACAATTAAATGGGGAGTTAAGCACACTTAAGCACATTAGCTCACACGATTGGAGGAAATAATCGGAAACGAATCGCTTGTTACGGGCTCTTAGCCCACGAGGGTGTGTTCAGCAGCCTCGAAAATCCCGGCTCCAAAATTCGGATCAATGCAGCCCGAGGTTACTGATCTTGCGGTTTAACTCCACGGATCGGGTAGCTAAAATAGGAGAGAGAAAATGACTATAAGCACACCCCAGGTGCTCCAGCAGGGAGGTCCCCCCACATACCCAGAAGTTTGGGAGAAACTTCCCCTCCGCAACCAAAAGCTGCGCGAGGTACTAGATGGGCATGGACTTGGCGAGTATCCAGCTTGGGGGGACCTCGACTACTTCCCAAAGTGCCATTTCTAGTACCCCTGGGAGTCTATTTATAGAGAAATCCTGGGGGGGGGGGGGGGGGGGGAGGGGGGGGGGGGGGGGGGGGGGGTACATGCGAGTATACTGCCTAAGCTCGCGAGTTACAAGGGCTACTCGCCCATACTCGCGAGATACTCGCTCATACTCGCGAGATACTCGCCCAAGCTCGCCTCTGCTCGCCCTTGCTCGCCCAAGCTCGCGCCTTGCTCGCCCAGCTCGCGCCTTGCTCGTCCAAGCTCGCACCTTGCTCGCCCAGCTCGCGCCTTACTCGCCCAGCTCGCGCCTTGCTCGCCCAGCTCGCGCCTTGCTCGCCCAGTTCGCGCCTTGCTCGCCCAGTTCGCGCCTTGCTCGCCCAGCTCGCGCCTTACTGCCTAAGCTCGCGAGTTACAAGGGCTACTCGCTCATACTCGCGAGATACTCGCCCAAGCTCGCCTCTGCTCGCCCCTGCTCGCCCAAGCTCGCGCCTTGCTCGCCCAGCTCGCGCCTTGCTCGTCCAAGCTCGCACCTTGCTCGCCCAGCTCGCGCCTTGCTCGCCCAGCTCGCGCCTTGCTCGCCCAGCTCGCGCCTTGCTCGCCCAGCTCGCGCCTTGCTCGCCCAGCTCGCGCCTTGCTCGCCCAGCTCGCGCCTTGCTCGCCCAGTTCGCGCCTTGCTCGCCCAGCTCGCGCCTTGCTCGCCCAGCTCGCGCCTTGCTCGCCCAACTCGCCCAGCGAGGTCTGCGAATAGGCGTCTTCTTAGGCCTTTCTGATATCGATGAATTATGGGTTGAACACGATCCCCGCTTTTTTCGAGCTAACTCGCGAGGTTGGAAAAACAATGTTGGACCCGCAGTTCTGAGTGATGTGAACAAGAGGACGTATCGCGCAAGGTCCTTCCAGGAGGGGATCTCATCTGTATAAGAAAAAAGAGTCGATACCTCGCCGAGCTCAATTGGAGGAAGAGAGAACGCCGACACTTCACGGGAACCGAGCTCAACAGGAGGCGGATACAAGGCCGACACCTTCTAGGAGCCGAGCTCAACTAGAGGTGAAGAGAAGGTCGACACCTCGCAGGAGCCGAGCTCAACTGGAGGCGGATACAAGGTCGACACCTTCTAGGAGCCGAGCTCAACTAGAGGTGGAGAGAAGGTCGACACCTCGCAGGAGCCGAGCTCAACTGGAGGCGGATACAAGGTCGACACCTTCTAGGAGATGAGCTCAACTAGAGGTGGAGAGAAGGTCTACACCTTCTAGGAGCCGAGCTCAACTAGAGGTGGAGAGAAGTTCGACACCTCGCAGGAGTCGAGCTCAACTAAAGGCGGAGAGAAGGTCGACACCTCGCAGGAGCCGAGCTCAACTGGAGGCGGATACAAGGTCGACACCTTCTAGGAGTCGAGCTCAACTAGAGGTGAAGAGAAGGTCGACACCTTCTAGGAACCGAGCTCAACTAGAGGTGTAGAGAAGGTCGACACCTCGCAGGAGCCGAGCTCAACTAGAGGCGGAGTGAAGGTCGACACCTCGCAGGAGCCGAGCTCTACTGGAGGCGGATAGAAGGTCGACACCTTCTAGGAGCCAAGCTCAACTAGAGGCGGAGAGAAGGTTGACACCTCGCAGGAGCCGAGCTCAACTGGAGGTGGATAGAAGGTCGACACCTTCTAGGAGACGAGCTCAACTAGAGGCGGAGAGAAGGTCGACACCTTCTAGGAGCCGAGCTCAACTAGAGGTGGAGAGAAGGTCGACACCTTCTAGGAGCCGAGATCAACTAGAGGCGGAGAGAAGGCCGACACCTTCTAGGAGCCGAGCTCAACTAGAGGTGGAGAGAAGGTCAACACCTCATAGGAGCCGAGCTCAACTAGAGGCGGAGAGAAGGTCGACACCTTCTAGGAACCGAGCTCAACTAGAGGTGAATACAAGGTCGACACCTTCTAGGAGCCGAGCTCAACTAGAGGTGGAGAGAAGGTCGACACCTCGCAGGAGCCGAGCCCAACAAGAGGTGGAAGAGAAAGAGTCATCCGAGGAGGCAAGTAGCCGACTTGCTGGAGAAGGTATCGGCCACAGGCCTGGATTACGACAACTCCACAACTCGATGACTTCTTTTCACTCGAGGGGGTGAGCAACTTCGGGCTAGGAAGGCGGCTTCCAACTCTACTCTGATAATCTCTCCAGACGAATGAGAAGTACAATCGGGAGGGGGGGGGGGGGGGGGGGGGGGGGGGGAGCTCGGCCAGCGTGCAAGGGGGTAGCTGATCTCGACCGTCAGTGCAGAGGCTTGGTCTTAGGAGGACGCATTAAAAAACCCATTATACTGTCCCATCACCCGCTCTGGATGTTATGAGAGCTTAGAAGGATACTCATCCTCTAACCCACTCGTGACGCGAATCGATGACTGCTTCAGCTGAATTTCATCGCATTTCCTGGATAGGGCATGACTCTCGGGGGGTCTTTCTGGCCACACACACTCGAGGTCTCCACTCTGCCTGCTGAGAAATTTTCAAGAATCACAGTAATAATAACAGGAGTGAGAACATGTTAGGGCAAGTGGGGAGTGACCGTCGGGGAGATCCAAGGGGACACACCTTCACGAGGCCTTCATCTTACTCAGATGCTGGATGTCGACCTATAGGGAATGACAGTCGGGGAGGTCCAAGGGGACGCACCATCCCTAGGCCTCCATCCTACCGCGCTGCTGAATGCTGGTTGGTCAAATCGATCATCTCTTCTTCAAGTTGGGGGGGTTGGGGTTGGCGTCCAGACTCTCCTCTGATAACCTCTCCAGCCGGATGGGAAGTGCAGTCGGGGGGGGGGGGGGGGGGGGGGGGGGTAACTCGGCCAACGTGCAAGGGGGGAGCTGATCTCGACCGTCAATGCAGAGGCTTGGTCTTAGGAGGACTCTCTCCCGAGGCACTATCCCACCACCCGACTTGGGTTTTTACGAGAGTCGAGTCGGAGACCTGTCCCCCAATCGATCGCCAGGTTGCAGAAAAGTCTTCATACCGTCACTCAACAATAAGAGGGGATTAACCGCACCAACCCATATGATTGGAATAAAAGACAAGAGATATTAGGCTTTGCTGCAAGAGGTCAAATGACACCTTTATACAATGGTTCCTCAGTCAGTTAAATCGATCATCGCTTCGTCGAATTGGGAGGTCGGCGTCCAGACATTCTCCTAATAATCTCTCCAGTCAGATAAGAGATGCGGTCGGAGGGTAACTCGACCAACGTGCAAGGGGGGAGCTGATCTCGACCGTCAGTGCAGAGGCTTGGCATTAGGAGAATGCACTACCGAGGCACCGTCCCATCATCAGTTCTGGGTTTTATGAGAATCAAGTCGAAGGCTCGTTTCCCAACTTGTCGTGGAGATCAGTTTTACCCACTTCGAAAAGCTCTTGCCATAAGAGAAAAACTACTCTCGCGGCCCATGTTTCAGGGGGCGAGGAATTTTTATTCAAATGGAATAAACACAAGGAGGGGGAGAATACACCTTCCCGCTCAGGGATAGAACCTCTTCAGGTCATTGCCGCTCCAGGTATTCCCAAGCAATTCCCCTTCATGATTCTGCAGGTGGTATCCGCCAGTCTCGAATGCCTTTTGAACGATGAAAGGTCCTTCCTAGTTCAGTTCGAGCTTCTCGATGACAAGTGATCTCCCTGTTGAGCCTTTAGGTACTTTTGAGCAGTTCCTCATCTCGTAGAGGTGAGTAGTTAGAGACATCCTTGCTAGTATGAGTCATTGAAGAGCTTAAACGAATAACATAGTTGCATAGTTGCTGAAGTGATGACCTCACAAGCATGACCAACTTAGAATTATCATGGAATGCAAGTCGTTGGAGAAGATCATCACGAGGAAGAGCTTGTGGAATTTAAAGAGTACTATGGCTGCTGAAGAGACGACCTCGCGAGTATGTAACTCTTGAATTTGAAGGGGAGCATCATTGCTGTTGAAGAGATCACCTCGCGAGTATGGAACTCGCAGAATGGCAGCTTGAAGATGTCATGAGTAGGCCATCTCATGGAAAGTACGCTCTTGGTGAAGATCATCACGAATGGGAGCTCGCGAGATACCAGCTTGCTCGCACATAGCTATGCGCACCTGTCTGCTTACCCCTGTATACTCGTAATTGCATACTCGCATCTACATACTCGCACCTGCCTATGAAGAAGTTTGTAGAGGCATGTACTCCCAAGACTTCATCCGGTATCCCTAACTTTTGTTGGTGCTGTTGAAGAGATCGCCAAGTAGGGATTGGCTGTTGGGGAGGTTACAAAGGATCACACCATCCCGAGGTCTCCATCCTACTGCCATTGTTGATGTTGTTGAAGAGATCGGCATGTAGGGACTGACTGTTGGGGAGATTCCAAAGGAACACACCATCCCGAGGCCTCCATCCTACTTGGATGTTGAATGCCGACCCAACCTGTTTCCTGTTGCTCAACAATTAAACGGGGAGTTAAGCACACTTAAGCACATTAACTCACACGATTGGAGGAAATAATCGGAAACGAATCGCTTGTTACGGGCTCTTTGACCTCGAGGGTGTGTTCAGCAGCCTGGAAAATCCCGGCTCCAAAATTCAGATCAATGCAGCCCGAGGTTACTGATCCTGCGGTCCAACTCCATGGCTCAGGTAGCTAAAATAGGAGAGAGAAAATGACTATAAGCACACCCCAGTTGCTCCAGTAGGGAGGTCCCACCACATACCCGAAAGTTTGGGAGAAACTTCCCCTCCGCAACCAAAAGCTGGGCGAGGTACTAGACGGGCATGGACTTGGCGAGTATCCAGCTTGGGGGGCCCTCGACCACTTCCCAAAGTGCCATTTCTAGTACCCCTGGGGGACTATTTATAGAGAAATCCTAGGGGGGGGGGGGGGGGGGGGGGTACAGGAGAGTATACTGCTTAAGCTCACGAGTTACAAGGGCTACTCGCCCATACTCACGAGATACTCGCCCATACTCGCGAGATACTCGCCCATACTCGCGAGATACTCGCCCAAGCTCGCCTCTGCTTGCCCAAGCTCGCCGCTGCTCGCCCAAGCTCGCGCCTTGCTCGCCCAGCTCGCGCCTTGCTCACCCAAGCTCGCGCCTTGCTCGCCCAACTCGCGCCTTGCTCACCCAAGCTCGCGCCTTGCTCGCCCAGCTCGCGCCTTGCTCGCCCAGCCCGCGCCTTGCTCGCCCAGCTCGCGCCTTGCTCGCCCAGCTCGCGCCTTGCTCGCCCAGCTCGCGCCTTGCTCGCCCAGCTCGCACCTTGCTCGCCCAGATTGCGCCTTGCTCGCCCATCTCGCGTCTTGCTCGCCCAGCTCGCCCAGCGAGGTCTGCGAATAGGCGTCTTCTTAGGCCTTTCTGATCTCGACGAATTACGGGTTGAACAAGTGGGCGGCAGTTTATCAGCAGCATGGGCGTGACTTTGGGGCTGGCGGTGGATTCGTCGAATGCTTGGATAGACAGTTCGTTGAACGCAGCTCAGGTTTCGTCGAACGCAGCTCGGTTTCGTCGAACGCGGCTCTGTTTTATCGAACGCAGGGCAAAGCACTTTCGTCGAACGCAGGGCAGAGCGCTTTTGTCGAACGCAGGGCAGAGCGCTTTCGTCGAACGCATGGCAGAGCGCTTTTGTCGAACGCAGCTTTGAGAGCTTTCGTCGAACGCAGCTTGAAGAGCTTTCGTCGAACGCAGCTTGGAGAGCTTTCGTCGAACGCAGCTCGATTTTCGTCGAACGCAGCTTGATTGACGTTTTAAAATTACATGCCCTTGGGTCACGGGCGTGGCCTGTTGTCACGGGCGTGACTCAGGAGCGTGACTTGACAAAAATTGCCAAAATCTGCAAAAATAAAAATAAAACTAAGTTAGTAAGGAAATAATGAAAAGAAACAATTTATTTATTAATTTACATAGAAAATTCACAATATTAATTAAAACTATACTAATAACTATAATAAAAATACATATATTTTACTACTCATCAAATACCCCCATACTTAAGCTTTTGCTATTCCAGAGCAAAAGTAAGAGAGATCTATACGGGATTAACATAAGTTCTAATTTTTAGCTATCGTTTTATTTTAATCATAAGAGACTGAAAAATAAAAATTCGGAGTAATAAGAGTTAAGTCCTAAATTATGCAAATGATTTAAGTAAAAAGAAATGTCCTAGCCAAAAGACTTCTTAATTAACCAAATATCAAACAAAATTGCAATCATTAGTAAACGAGATTAGATCAAAATTATAATAACCTTTGTTTAAAGAAACATGAAGGAAAAATATAAGTTACTAATTATGCTCTCAAATGATTTTTTGAATTAAAACTAGAAACAATAATTTGGTTAAGGGAAAATGGGTAAAAAGCCTTGGCAAAAGGAAGAGTACTTGAATTAGGGGTGATGAATTTTATCCTCTCATCCCTTTTTTATAGTTTCCTTTGACTCCCATCGTTGGTTTGCGAGGGAAAATTGACCTTTTTTTAACCCAATGCCTGTGTTTACGGAATTTTTTAATTCCCATTGACATAGGATCTCTTTTAACAATATTGGGTGCCTATGTTTACAGAATTTTTTTATTCCCATTGACATAAGATCTTTTTCTTCTTTTAATTTTTTATTTGCCATGCTGAATTGGTGTATACAAGGTTTTCAAGGGAAATTCTAGAATAATAAAAAAAAGTTTTGAGAGCAACCTTAGTAATTTGAATATTCCTAGATTCCTAAAGACATAAAGTAGGGATAATTGCAGTCTAAAGTTGTTTTGCCAACATAATACACATGTCTCTATTTTAGCTAGTAGAAGTAGTGCTTGAAAACAAAGCCTCTATTTAAATTAAAAACACAAGAAATTCTTTAAAACTTAACCCCGAACGTTTAAATCTATCGATCTTAGATAAACAAACAAATAGTAAAACTAGCGATTATGAAAATCCACAAACATATACTCTCGAAACTAAATGCTTTAAGAATAAAAGTAAAGTTGGGTTTATTATTATTTTTTTGTGTTTTTTTTTGCATTTTTGTACTACGAAACAAAAAAGGGAAAACATATATTTTTTTTGTAACATTTCTTTTTCTAAAACATTTTTTTTTGTGATGCAAGCTTATATTTACAAAAGTAGGCAAGATAAAGTAAAACAATTTTTTTTTTGAAAAAATTTTGTTTGTTTAAATGAAAACGGTAAAACACCCCCATACTTAAAACCAACATTGTCCCCAATGTTGTAATGTAAGTATGAAGAAGAGATAATAAAAGTGCAATATGTACGAAAAAGATAGAGAGAGCAAAAAGCTTCCCTGAACTAAAACTGGCGGGACCAAACGAAACCCTGCAAAAAAAAACATGTAAAAGAACAAAACATAATAAAATATTAGATAAATATGGGGTGCCTCCCATAAGCGCTTTGTTTACCGTCGCGTAGCTTGACTAAACTAAAGTACCGGGATCATCATTTGATAGGGAGTGCTGTAGTGAGGGATTAACGTGCAGAGTAACTTCGTCGTCTCCCACCCAAAGGAGGAGGAGACCAGTACTGACATCAATTAGCGCACGGGAGGTGGCAAGGAAGGAGCGACCGAGGATGATAGGCACCTCAACGTCTTCCTCGATGTCTAGGATGACGAAATCTACCGGGAAGATAAACTTGTCTACCTGGACCAGAACATCCTCCACTACCCCTATAGGGTACTTTATCGAGTTATCCATAAGTTGGATACTCATCATAGTCGGGCTTGGGACGCCCAAATCGAGTTGTTTAAAAAGAGAAAAAGACATCAAATTGATGCTGGCGCCCAAGTCTGCTAGAGCATACTTCAATAACATATTGTCGAAGAGGCACGGGATGGAGAACCGTCCTAGGTCGTTTAATTTTGGCGGCAATTTGTTAAGGAAAATAGCCGAGCAGTCCGCGTTAAGGGAAACGCGCGAAACATCATCGAATTTCTTTTTGTTAGAAAGTAACCCTTTAAGATATTTCGCGTATTTCGGCATTTAGGAGAGTGCCTCGCAGAAGGGAACGTTTATTAAAATTTGTTTAAAAAATTGTAAGAATTTTTGATATTGCTCGTCCTTCCACTCGTTGTTTATTTGTGAAGGATAAGGAAGAGGCAAGCAAGAAACGTTCGGCACAATCAGAAGACTCGGTGATTTATCTATCGAAGGAGAGGGTGTAGGGGTCGGTGTCGAAACATGTACCTTAGGCTCGACCCGTTTTGGGGAGGTTACCTCCTTGCCACTGCGAAGATTTATGGCGTTGGCAGTTTCTCGGGGGTTCGGCTCCGTGTTCCCTGGTAGAGCTCCATATGACCGCTCAGAGACCATCTTTGCCAGTTGTCCCACCTGATTTTCCAAGTTCTTAATCGATCTGGTAATATTCTGGATATTTGACTCGGTGGACGCAACGTATTTAGCAAAAATATCTTCGAGCGGAGAAGGTTTTGGAGGTGGAGGCTGAAATCTGTTTGGAAATCCTTGCGGAAATCCTTGCGGGTTCACAATTGGGGGCCTCTGAGCATTATTAGGATTGCTCCAGGAAAAATTTGGGTGGTTCCTCCAACCCGGATTATAATTATTACTATACAGATTGTTATTAGGGATGAAAAGGGGCCTAACTGGGTTGCCTAGGTAATCTACAGTTTCTTCGACAAAAGTATTATTATTATTATTATTAGGAGCCCAAGCGGGAGTGGAGGAGAAAGCAGTCATATCCGCCACTTGCTTACTTAACCTTTCGACTTGAGAGGCTAAGTGAGAAGTGGCATCCACTTCATATATCCCAGTTGGTTTAGTAGGGCGTGATCTAGGCGCATTCCATTGATAGGCATTCATGGCCATTTCCTCGAACAGAGCTTGGGCGGCCTCCGGGGTTTTGTTGTTTAACGTTCCCCCGGCGGCCGCATCGATCATCTGTCGTGTTGAGAAATTTAAACCATTATAAAACGTCTGGACCTGTAGCCAGGACAGCAGCGCATGATGAGGACATCTACGCAGGAACTCTTTAAAACGCTCCGAAGTCTCATAGAGAGACTCAGAATCGTATTGAATGAAAGAGGCGATATCCGTACGTAACTTAGCGGTTTTTGACGGGGGGAAATATTTAGTTAAAAAGTGTTCCGTCAATTGGGCCCACGTGGTTATGGATCCTCTGGGAAGAGAAGTTAACCACGCTTTTGCCTTCGTCCGCAGCGAAAATGGAAATAAGCGTAAACGAATGGCGTCGTCAGTAACGCCATTAATTTTGAAAGTATCACAGATTTCCAAAAAATTCGAAAGATGTAAGTTTGGATCCTCATCTGGCAAACCGTCAAATTGCACTGACTGTTGTACCATTTGAATGATGCTAGATTTTATTTCAAAATTATTATTATCCACTGTTGGGCGTGTAATGCTCGATCCGGTATCTTCCAGATTTGGCCTGGCATAATATGCTATGGTCCGTGGCGGGGCCACATCTGGAATTTGATCGGCCATAGGTTCAATGTAAGTATCCCCGACAGGCTCTTCGGGAAATTCGAGTAAGTTTTGATCACGAAGTCGGAGGTGCTCACGAAGGGTGCGCTCGATTTCGGGGTCAAAAGGGATATTCGAATCGTCCGAGGAGTTTCCTCGGGTCATATACTAATAATAAAAATGATATATATTTTTGCTTTTTTTTTCTATGGTTTTATATATATATATTTTGATATATTTAATATATATGATAAAAGTAATAGTAATTCCTTGTTTCAAATAACAACACAAGGTCCCCGGCAACGGCGCCAAAAACTTGATGATTTGATTCAGATTGTTTCTTCTTTTTAATTTGGTTTGCGCAACCTTTATATGATGAGTTTAGAATTAGGCGGGTGTTTTCGAAGAATTCTGCAAGTACTCATACTTTGAGAAACTAACCGTTATCCTATCGAAAGATAGAAGTAACGGTTTTTTTCTTCTTTCGAACTATTGACCCTTACACCCCGACTACAACGCCGAATTCTATTGATTTTTAAAATAGTAAAGGAGAGTTTTGCACTAAATTAGTTTGAACAATTTTTGTTTAAATTTTAATCCGAACTAATCTTATAATAAAGACAAGTATACCTTATCGTGAGTAATACATGATATTTTGTTTTAGAAAATATCGAGGTCGTATATTTCCGCGGATCGTGTTGATTATACTACTTTGAGGAATGAACTATTATTTTATCGGAATAAGTTTTTAGTGTGGGTTTTTAAAAACGAGTAATAATAAGCGTATAACTAGAGTTCTAAACGATGATAATAATAGCGCCCGATGTCGAATTACCTTGAGACGAAAATAGTCTTTTTTAGAAGTAAAAAAGATGACTTTTTAAAACATTAAAACGGCTTGGCCGTGGAGGTTCTATAATTATAAACGCTCCTCTCTCGAGTGTACTCCCACCTGAGATTATGAATATTCGACCGAACCCTCGTTATATAATCGAATCTTCTTAATAATCGCTTTATGTTGTGAACGCCGCTATTGGGTTTTTACTTCCAATTCGGGAGACTTACCTCATCCTCTCTTGAGGGTAGAGCGCACTTCTCTTTACCCGTGAGCGATCAGTCCGTACGCATGAGCCTCTCGGCTAACTAGTGTACGGAGACGGAAATGAAAACTACACATCGATTATGTGGCTCCACTCAACGTTATTCTCGGGTAAACCTTAAGCGTTATTTTTTTTTAGAAAGAGATGTTTTATTTTTAGAAAAACTATTTTTTGCGTCTCAATGCTCTTCGACATCGTGCACTAAAGGAAATTAGCCACTCATCGGAATGGAGACGACATAATTAAGAAAATACATGTTTAATAACTTAAGCGGATATAAGCGGATAAAAAGAGACATAAAAAAACTTATATAAAAGCAGTAATAGTATCCGTCCCAACCGTCTTAAACAAGCGCTAAAAAGTTCTTAGCATCTTATCCAGGACGAGGGAGGTATAGAAATGAAAAGACTTATAAAGGTGCAGAAATAATATCCGTCCCAACCGTCTTAAATAAGTGCTAAAGTAAATTAGCCTCTTATTCAAGATGGGGGTGGTATATAGCAGTTATATAAAGACTGAAATAAAGCAAAGTTACAAAAAAGAAAAACACTATCTCATATACGCACGCACTCTACTTGTAAAAAAGACTAAATCGAAAGAAAGCGTTTAAACGAAAGCGATAAATAAAGCGTTAAAGAAAGCGATAAACTATTTTCATGAAAGCAATAAACTAAGTTTTGAAAGCAATAAAGTTATACTCATACACACACGCACACTTGCATAAATTAAAAATGAAAGTGATCCAAATGAGAAAAACAACATTTTATTTCTAAAATAAGCATTACAACTAGACTAAAAAGGCAAAAATTACAAACGAACATAAACTTAATTGCATAAAGAAAAACTCATCCACTCAAAAGAACTCAGAAAAACATTACAAACACTCAAAATTTGGATGAAATTTACTTCAGCCGAGCCCCTTTATTTATAGGAAAATGTTCATTTTTACACGCCCTAGGTCACAAGCGTGTCTTATGTAAGACCCCATTTTTTTATCTTTTCAAACACCGGGTCTTAGGCCCAGAACCGCCGCTTTGCAGTGACACCTTCACTTGGGAAGGTCACCACTACAAAACACCAATCCTGCCGGCCAAATTGATCACAAAGAAAAGTGCATTAAAGAAGACAAGTCCACAGAATCAACATGAAATATAAAATCATAAAGGTAAATGTCCACAGATAATAACTGAATAAAAGATAACAAGAGTTACAATAATAAAGGGCTCATGCCCTGTACATCATATCCTCACTACAAGATCACTCGCGGAAGCTAACTCCTAATCACTCACTGATCCTGAATCTTGTGCTCCTGTACTAGACTGGCCCGCCTCTGTCTGCACCGGTCTCTGGTGCTGCTGCGTCTCCTCGATCTCCTAAAATGATAAGGTCCACCGACCGTTAGTCAAAAAGACTAAGCCTTATGTTCCCCACCCCACCCCCAATGGCTCCTAGGCACCGTGCGGGAGGATGAAGCGGAGGACATCAAGGGGTATAACAAGGAGCAGGTGACAATGGTACAGGAAATGTTTCTACACTACACATTTGTATATGTATAACTGAAGCAGTAAAATAGCATAGTAAAAGCAGGTAAAGCATAAATAAAGTGCAGTAAGTAAAGACAATAGTAATAGAAAAGTAACCATTGATTTATAGGAATGCCCAAACAAACCTATAGACCAAGGGGTCGTTTAGCAAGGCCTATCGTATAAGAAGTCCCATAACCGACTTATACGATAGGGGTAGGGGTTGACATGCAATGTTTATGCTATGACAGGCAAGGTATGCAGTTATGCTATGTTCATACAAGTGCAACTCACCCACTTTGACTCTATGCGCATAGACCTTTAGTTCCCCCTTTTTGGAGCGAGCTAGACTCCCAGGATACTACCGTAGTGGCAAACGGAAGCGGTGGGTTGGGCCTCGCCCACCTCTAGGTTGGTATTCACACTACCTTACCTAGACCTATCGTACGCCTCAACGTAAAACCGCGGAGCATCTGCGTACTCTTACTGGCTAGACCACCAGACTTTCAAGGCTAAGTGCAAATTCCACACTCGCCGAGTCAACGTATTGACGTCGGTGTGAACGACCATCCAATACCGGAGACCCACCACCTTCATGCACATGCAACATGTTCTACTACCTATCTCTGAGCCATAGGCTCCCCGGGCCAACCTGCCCGTTATCATAACCTTCCGAGCCACCGGCTCGCCGGACCAACCCGTCCACACCAACAACATTACTGAGTCACCGACTCACCGGTCTAACTAATCCGCTGCTTCAACCACCGAGCCTACAGCTCGCAAAACCAAACCAACTAACTTCTCGTAACCACGGGTGGGGGTGTGTGCGTTATTGAGTTAATCTTGTATAACATCTGAAAGTGCACAATTAACCTCAATAGAATTCTCTAGAGGGGGGTGAATAGAGATTAAAAATATTTTGTGCAAAGTTAATATATATATATATATATGTATGATCACAGATTAGAGCTTCCCACACACCAACAAGAATTAAACAAATGAAGTAAATGCAAGAAAAGAAATCACAGCACAACACAAGAAAATATAGTGGTTCCCCAAACTTTGGGTAGTCCACTCTTCTACCCCCTTGGTAGGAATTCACTATCTTGCACTGAGTCTTTTGATAAGTAGACTCTTAGAACCACCTTGAATCTTTTGACAAGGAGACTCTTAGAACCACCCTGAGTCTTTTGACAAGGAGACTCTTAGAACCAGTACACTGAATTTTTTGAAGAGAGATTCTAAAAACTCTTTTACAATATTTAAGTAAGAATAAGAAAGAAGAAAGAAATAAGAACAAGAATGAATCTTCTTCCTAGCAAGAAGATTGGAAGCACAAGAAGTGAATTAAATCTTTCTTCTATAGAGAGAAGAAGATTTGTAGCTTTTCTCTCTTTGTGAGAGCTATCAGAACTTGCAGTAGAATGACTTCAGAAGAAGGAGAAGAAGAAGTGCTTGAATATTGCTGCAGAACAATTTCTCAATTTTCTCTCTACACT
This sequence comes from Dactylorhiza incarnata, assembly GCA_033032865.1. Lineage (NCBI taxonomy): Eukaryota > Viridiplantae > Streptophyta > Magnoliopsida > Asparagales > Orchidaceae > Dactylorhiza > Dactylorhiza incarnata. The sequence continues at coordinate 8,666,088 of JAWHQI010000014.1, forward strand.
TGGGAGCTCTTCCTCTTTTTCAAATGTAAAATGGTGAATCACTTGTTCTGCTTTTTCTGCCGACCTCCTCTTTATTTATAGCTCTGTTAATTCAAAATAATACTATAGGAGGATAATCAATTAGCAGTCAGAGAAATTGAAAGATGAAAATGTTTCCATAATATTTATTTCTGTAGAAGGAAAGAACTAATTCTGATTTCAAATAATGTCCAAATAAGTTTAATCAAATTAGCCAAGAATCAGATATAAGGAAAGAATGATTCAGAACGGCTATAAAATATTGACATTTATTCCATACAAATCAGATCTACTGAAAGAAGGAAAGAGATCTGGCGCATATTTAAATCTGTCATATAAATCGACGTGCGTCGATTACCACTCGACGTAAACGTCGAGTTCTTCTTGGCTGGACGTCGAGAGGAGAATAAGGAAGGTGCGTCGACTAAGGTGTGATAAGTTGTTTTTAGTTATTTTATTTTATGTTATTTTAAGTATTATCTTTTTAATTTTTAATAAAACTTTGATGATTTTATTATCATTTTTGCTTAACTTTATATTTTTGTTCAAACAAATGTGGTTTTATGTTTTTGTAGGTGGAGTTTACCTTGGTGAGCTCATGCTCACCTTGATCAAACTCAAGTCTTGTACACTTCAATTCATGTAGCAGCCCGGCTACATTTGCGGCCAAGACGAAGCCAATTTCGGCAATATTGCAGTCCAAAACCAGCCCTCCAAATGCTGCCCCAAATACAGCCTTATTCCAGCTCAAAGCAAGCCCGAATTTAACCCCTGGTGCAGTCCAAGATGATGTAGTCCAGTCCATGTTGGTGCAGCCCAATTGGTGAACCCGTGCCAAGCATGTTGCTGTCCAGCCTGCTGCCCTTTGAAGCCCAATTGGTGAACCCGAGCTGCTCCTTTTGCTGTCCAAAATGCATATGAATGCAGCCCACTTCATTATTCCAAAGCAGCCGGCCCACCACTTCAAAACCAAGCAGCAGCCCGCCTCCATGTCCAGTCCAGCTGCTCACTCCTTGTAGTACGACCCACTTCCTTCATCCTTGTGATGTCCAGCCCGTGCCATCCACACCAAGCAGCCAGCCCGCCACCTTTGCATTATTCCCCATGCATGCATTTCCAATGCCTTGGCCGACTCCCCCTCTCTCTCCCCTCCTCTTTACTTCACATTCACCCCCTTCTTCCTCTCTCTCCTCTTTCAACACTCATCCATCCCCCCTCTTTTATTTTAATTTTCTATTTTATTTTCTTAAATATCATTCATGCATGAGACCCCCTCTCTCTCCTCTCCTCTCTCTCTTCCCATTTATTCCATGCATGCATCTCCCCCTTTATCTTCCACCATCTAGAACTTTCTTCTTCTCCTATAAAAAGGAACCCATTCTTCATGCTTTAGGGGTTGAACTTTGGGGAAGAGACTTTTGGCAAGAGAGCAAGAGAGAGATCAAGATAAAGTTGTAATTTTACTTTGATGTTTTCCATGTTTTCTACTTCTTTTTAGTATTATTGTCATTTTAATTTCGTTATTGTACTCCTCTTCTATTCATAATGACAATGCAAGCTTTCTTTTCTATTTTTGCCTCAATTTCCATTATGCGTAGCTAAATTTCCGTTAGCGTTTGATCATGAGGATCCACTAAATGAGATGAGAATTCTTTTTATTTCTTAGCTTTATTTTTTTGTTAAATCTTCATTCGATCCTTCTTTGATTTTTCTTTTGTCGACTCCGTATTTCCGGTATACGGTAGTAGGCCTTTTGGTCTCATTTCATAGAAGTCGAGAGACTCGTTGATTTGAAAGATCACTCAAAGAAGGAAGGAGTTGCACGCACCCCTAGAGATAGGACGACGTAAATCCTCCGGATTGGAGTCAAATCCAATAGTGCGGTTCACTTCGATAATGCGACTTTAGACCCGTTTAATTTGTGAAGAGATTCCGATCGAACCATCTATAAGTTAGGAGATTTAGTGCTCTAGCGAGACTATCTCTCATTTTCGGAACCGTCACGGTCGGGTTTGATTTGCAATTATAAAGCTATATTTTTATCCCTCTCATCCCTTTTCATGGTGAATCTTTGATCAAATGCTATTTTCTTAATCTGATTTTATCATTTTAATATCGTCTTTATTAGTGTCTTAAAATTCTCAAAATCACCCAACAATCATACGGTAGGATAATAGTTGGAAGTGTGAGTAGTAATATTTGACAGCCCCGTGTCTTAAATACGACCTTGGTACTACAATTCGATAGGTATACTTGCCTCTTCGGGTTGATAGTCAATCTTAATCACCAAGGTGCGTCGACTTCTCCATATGCGTCGACTAGAAATCAGAGTAGCGTCGACAACACATACGTCGAAATCTTCCTAAAGTTACTTCGACTCAATCTGAAGGAAACGTCGACTTCATTTCGACGTTGCGTCGAATAGTATTCGACGCATAATTACTTAACCTTGTTTTTCTTTCTTGGAATTAATATTCAACTTATTTCTAGGGGTTAAGAGAAATCATTTCCCCAACAATCTCCCCCTATTTGTCTTAACCCTACTTAGAGAGAAATCATAAAATCAACCCAGCACAGCATTTGTATAGAAAAGAAATATGTCACTCAATTAAAAGTGAAATTTAGAAGAAAAAAATCATATAAACAAATTTTCAGAATCATATAAACAGATTTTCATGTTCATACCAAGTAGTATTCAACTATAGGGTAAGATATATCAGCATTGTTTTCAAATATTACTCAGGAGGGGTAGGAGGGGTCTTTCTCTTTCTCTTGAATACTACTGTTTTAGGAGAGGAGGGTTTCTCTTTCTCATTTGTAGGAAGTGCACCTAGCTCCCCCTGAGCAGATTGCTCCCCCTGGGATGGAACCTCCTTTAATCTTTCTCCAGCTCCAGTTCCAGCTCCACTATTATCTCCAGCTTCATTCATATCAGTATCCAGCTCCCCCTGATTTGTAGTTTCTTTATCTTTCTTCCCAACTGCCATATCTTCCTTTTCAGTTTCTGCTCTGCTTGCCTCCCCTTGTAATAGTACTACTTGACTTGCAGCCTCTCTTGCTATATGAAGTACCTCTATAGTTTGTTCATCATTGTGTAGCTCAGGTACTATCTCATTCCCAAGGATTTTGTCAGATTTTGAAAAAGGAGGGGACTTGTGAGAGAGAGATTTAGGATTGGAGGGCTGCTCTTCATCTAGATTCTCCCCCTTCTTGACCTTCTTGGCCAGGGAGGTTAAGAAAGACCTTGTCACTCTAGAGGAAGAGAGAGAGGTCTTTAGGCCTTGCACAGAGGCACTGACCCCATATATTTGGGTGTGCATGTGAAGGATGGAGGAATGAATTTGGGAGCAATGCTCATCCAGCATCACTTGGAATTTTTTAGCTGCTGATTTGATGTACTGAGTGATGAGAGCCTCAGTGGATGCAGATGATTCATGGTGTGAAAGGTGAGGAGGTGATGATGGAGGAAGAGGTGATAGAGGAGGAGAGAAGTGAGTTGATACATGAGGTGTGTGTGATAATGGAGGTAGAGAAGATGGGAAAATAGGAGGAGAAACTGCTGTTTGAGCAGGTGTTTGAGAAGAGGTAGGTAGAGTAGGAGTTGTGAGGGTAGTAGAGAGTATTTGAGTGGATGATGGTGGTATAGAAGGGTTGTCTCTTTGAGGAGGAGGAGGAGAAGGAGTTCTTTCAGGGATGGAACCAGGCTTGGGGATGTGCCTGGTCCATTTGGAGAAGAGGGCAATGGACATCCTCTTTCCAGGAGGGATAGGGATTCCTTTTGACCTGCATAGGTCATGGAAAGAATGGAAGAGAACCTGACTCATAACTCTCATATAAGCATTCTCCTTGTGAGAGTATTTGGAGGCTATCATCCTGAGAAGGCAGCTGGCCCAGTCCACCTTTTTCTTCAATACAAGGGCCCCCATGATGTTCAGTTGCTGTTTGGGCACTGCATCATGGGCTGAAGTCTTGCATAGTAGTATTTTCCCTACTATGTCTGCTAACAATCTATATTCTTCAGAGAAATCTGTTTTCTTCAGGTGGATGGGTCTGTCTTTTGAGAATTTCATGGTGGTGAGCACATGCTTGATTTCATCAGGTGTGAGGTCAATGGATTCATCACCTAGTAGGGGAATAATTAAGACTTATTTAGTCATTCTTTTGAAACTCATTTTCTTTCCCTATTTCATTTAAACAAGGATAATATTAGGATACACCTGATGGAAGATCAAAGGTGGCCCTAATATGTTCTGCTGAGATTGAGACAGGTGTCTCATAGATTGTTCCTTGAATTTCTCCTTGTTCAGATATTTGAACATTAGTTATCAGCTCTATGAGTTCTGTTTCCAGGAGCTTACTTCTTGTGGAGATAAGTTTGTTCAGGCCAGCTTCAGTAAAGAGAGCAATGATGCTCTTGTAGTTTTCTGCGGCTGCTTGGAAGGACTCAAGGTCAATGTCGAAGCCTGAGTTGGTCTTTGGAGCCATTTTAGGTTAGTGGAAGAGAGAGGAAGAAATCGGCTGGTCTGAGGAGCAAGAAGGATGAAAGATGCAGAGTAGTGAAGGCTTCTAACTGAAAAGACTATTTAAGTCAGGTGAAGCGTCGAAACTGGGCTCAAGTCGAGGCTTATTCGGTACTTCCGTGGATGTGACCGAAAATATTTTGGTATTGCCGCTCGTTTTCATGAAGTCGACGTTACGTCGAGTGGAATTCGACGTGAGCGTCGATATAGTCTGATTTGGGATGATAGGATTTCCTATCGACGTATGCGTCGAGTGGAGTCGACGCATGCGTCGATTTTACTTATTGAGTTGAGTTATCGACGGTGCGTTGATTAGAGATCGACGTGACTTTTAATTTTCCTGAAGAATTCTAGGTGTTTATCTCTACATAGTTCTAAGTCAGCCTTGGACTAATTTTTACAGATAGTTTGATTGGTTGTACCAGCATTGTTTGGCAAGGTGGCCAGTTTTGTTACATATATGGCACTTGATTATCTTATTATTATGATAATTTGAGTTTAGAGAAGAATAAAAGGGTTGATAGAAAGTTTTATTTTGGTTAGGATAGAAATTTTGGTTAAAATGGGAATTTTGGTTACCATGTTTAGGGTAGAAATCATGATAGAGGTGTTGATTAGGATAGAAATCATGATTGGGATGAATGGGTCCTGAATGTGGGTTAGGATGAAAGGCTTTTGGAGGAAAGGTATTTGAGTTGCTCTGAACTTTTGTGCGTCGATATATATTCAACGCATGTTGATAGTTGCGTCGATTTATATTCAGCGCATTCCTTAGATTGCGTTGATCTGGTATCGACGCATGGAGGAATTTGCGTCGATTGGATGTCGACGTATCTTTATTCGAGCGTCGAGTAGAGGTCGAGGTATCTAAGAGGATACGTCGAGTAGAAGTCGACGCATTATCATTCATGCGTCGATATGAAGTCGACGCGACTGTGTCTTAATAAATTTTCATTTTATCTTTTTCTGTTTTTACTCCTTTGTATGTTGTTTCTTTTGGTTTAGTGGCCTCTTCAGATGAAGTTTGTGAGTCATCAGCTGAATAATATGATGTTTCATCAAATTCCTTTATTTCCTTGAAGAAGTGTTCTTTCTTATGTTGTGATTCTTTTTCTTGGTTTGCTGATTTGATGGGTTTAGTGAATTTTACAGGGCTCATCCATGCAGGCTTGTTGGATGGAATTAGGCTGATTGATGGATCAGCCCCTAGCCCAAGATTTTTGTGTCTTATTGTTTGTTTTTCAGTGATTTCTTTAAGAGTTTGGCTTCTCATTTTTATTGATTCTTCAAAGGCCTTTGCCTGAGAAACCTTATCCTTAAGGAACTGATTTTCTATTCTAGCCCTTTCTATTTCCTTCTCTCTTATGTTAGCCCTTAATACATGATCTATTGAGCTTATATCCTTTTTATTTCTTTGGTTCTTGACCATATGAATTTGTTCTTTTAGGTCCTTGATTTCTTGTTTAGCTTTTAATCGATCTAGACACATTCCCATAAAATCATTTCTGAATTTATCATTTTGAAAATCTATTTCATCAAAGATGCTTACCTCATCCTTATCCTCAGATTCCTCTATGAGAATAAGGCTATTTTCTTTTTCATCTTCAGAAGATATGCTTTCTTCTGATTCTGTCTCACTCCAAGATTTAGCACCATCATCATTCTTGGGGCCTTCAAAGGCCATCAAGCATAGGTCTTCTTGCCTAGATTCTTCATTGTCACTCTCAGAGGATGAACTGTCCTCAGAGTCTGTTTCACTCCAGGCTTCTGCAATAAAGCCTCTTTCTTTCTTCTTCCCCTTTTTCTTGAGATCCTTTCTTTTCAGATCTTTCTTTGTTTCAGCATTCTCTGGACATTCTGGGGCAATATGTCCAGGTTTCCTGCAAGAATAGCAAATAATTTCTTTAGTGGGAGTTATGTCATACCTTGGTTTTGACTCCCTACTTTTTGATCCATCTGTCTTGACCCATTTCTTAAATCTTCTGGCTAGGAAACTGAATAGTTCTTATTCAGTGACAGGAGTCCTTTCTTCTGTTGCCTTTAAAGCTATGTTCCTGTCTTTTGAGGAGATTGGAGTGTTTTCTCTTCTTTTCTTCTCTTCTCTAGTTTTTAGTAGTTGCTCATAGGATTTGAGTTTTCCTAAGAGAGCATCTGTAGAGATTTCCTTTTGTCCTCTTGTGTCTCTTATTGCCCATATTCTTGAGTCCCATGAACTGGGGAGACTCATTAGCAATTTGTCATTAATCTCAGTGAGGGATATCTCTCTATCCAAGTTTTTCAATTGGTTGATGATTAGACTGAATCTGTCATACATCTCAGAGATACTCTCTTCATTCTTCTTTTGGAAGTTCTCATATTGGGAGATCAATAGGGCCTTCTTATCTTTCTTTTCATCAGCACTTCCTTCCACCATCTTTGTGAGAGCATCCCAAATTTCTTTGGATGATTCACAGTCAACAACCCTTTGAAAGATGTCATCTGAGAGAGTTGAGACAAGTATGTTCATGGCCTTTAGATCATATGTTCTAGCCTTCTTCTCATCTTTTGTCCACTCAGATCTTGGAACAAGTGTTTGAGTGACATTGCCACTTGCATCCTTTCTATAGGGCTTTGGGGGACCTGTCACAGTAATATTAAACAAGTCAGCATCAATGGAGTTCATATAAATTCTGATTCTTGTTTTCCAAACTGCAAACTTTTCAAGATTGCACATTGGTGGTCTGGTGGAAGCATAATCTTTGATTTGTGCCATGTGAAAATTGATTGTTAGAAAAGTATATATATATAAATAAGAGGTAGGATCTTTTTGATCAAGGAGTTAACCTTTTTAGATCAACCTCGCTCTGATACCAATTGAAAGTGCACAGTTAACCTCAATAGAATTCTCTAGAGGGGGGGTGAATAGAGATTAAAAATATTTTGTGCAAAGTTAATATATATATGTGTATGATCACAGATTAGAGCTTCCCACACACCAACAAGAATTAAACAAATGAAGTAAATGCAAGAAAAGAAATCACAGCACAACACAAGAAAATATAGTGATTCCCCAAACTTTGGGTAGTCCACTCTTCTACCCTTTTGGTAGGAATTCACTATCTTGCACTGAGTCTTTTGATAAGGAGACTCTTAGAATCACCCTGAGTCTTTTGACAAGGAGACTCTTAGAACCACCCTGAGTCTTTTGACAAGGAGACTCTTAGAACCAGTACACTGAATTTTTTGAAGAGAGATTCTAAAAACTCTTTTACAATATTTAAGTAAGAATAAGAAAGAAGAAAGAAATAAGAACAAGAATGAATCTTCTTCCTAGCAAGAAGATTGGAAGCACAAGAAGTGAATTAAATCTTTCTTCTATAGAGAGAAGAAGATTTGTAGCTTTTCTCTCTTTGTGAGAGCTATCAGAACTTGCAGTAGAATGACTTCAGAAGCAGGAGAAGAAGAAGTTCATGAATATTGCTGCAGAACAATTTCTCAATTTTCTCTCTATACTTGGGAGCTCTTCCTCTTTTTCAAATGTAAAATGGTGAATCACTTGTTTGGCTTTTTCTGTCGACCTCCTCTTTATTTATAGCTCTATTAATTCAAAATAATACTATAAGAGGATAATCAATTAGCAGTCAGAGAAATAGAAAGATGAAAATGTTTCCATAATATTTATTTCTGTAGAAGGAAAGAACTAATTCTGATTTCAAATAATGTCCAACTAAGTTTAATCAAATTAGCCAAGAATCAGATATAAGGAAAGAATGATTCAGAACGACTATAAAATATTGATATTTATTCCATACAAATCAGATCTACTGAAAGAAGGAAAGAGATCTGGCGCATATTTAAATCTGTCATATAAATCGACGTGCGTCGATTACCACTCGACGTAAACGTCGAGTTCTTCTTGGCTGGACGTCGAGAGGAGAATAAGGAAGGTGCGTCAACTAAGGTGCGTCGACTTCTCCATATGCGTCGACTAGAAATTAGAGTAGCGTCGACAACACATACGTCGAAATCTTCCTAAAGTTACTTCGACTCAATCTGAAGGAAACGTCGACTTCATTTCGACGTTGCGTTGAATAGTATTCGACGCATATTTACTTAACCTTGTTTTTCTTTCTTAGAATTCATATTCAACTTATTTCTATGGGTTAAGAGAAATCATTTCCCCAACAACATCTTACTCCTACAGTTTAGGGTTAATCTTGGACTTCCCGAGGATTACCCTGTAAGGGGATCAATACGGTACTAAAAACTGTAATGGGATGACACCCCAAAGTTCCCTTTCTCAAGACACTTAGTGTTGTTGGTATCTACCCATAAGAACACCCTCCTTGTTATTACAATTGAATTACCCCTAAGCATTTTATGACAGGCTAAGGGAAAGACGATCTTTCATCGACCCCGAGTGCAACTTACCTCTCACCCACCAAGCACTCTTAATATATAACACCTTCTTGTTGACCATCATACATTCTCAACTAAACTAGGTAAACCACTTACCTCCCATTCCCTCCTAAGGATCCACTTGATTCTCAAATTTCACAGTTTTACTAAACACAGACCAAATTAATTATATGAAGCTTACAACTAGAGGTACTCCAAATATTCATCCAACTGACCCAAGCTATTTACTGGAGGTCTATCATGATGTTATAAGATTACTTCCAGAGAATCATAGTTTTCCCTAATTAATTAATATTTATTTTAATTTCTCCAAACATCTGCCAAGTATGAAAATGAACATGAAGTGTAAGTAAATCTTATGATATGGCTCTCCAAAAATTATGATAAATCTATGGTGACTAAATAACATCAGAAACAGTATTTCATATTTTTACAGTAAAAAATTCTCCTCTAATTCAATTATTTATCATCTATCCAAAATCATAGTTTTATGAAGGAACCACCAAAAAGATCAGCACTAAAATTATGGGAAAATTACCAAGCTCTTGTATTCACCAGGAAAGGCTACTGACTAAGTTTAAGGATTTAAGGGAATCATTTTCTTACTTAAATAAATAGTTTTACAAAACCTCAAATTAAATAAATTGTGAAGTAGCCTACCTATTTAAGCCTTTAAAAATTCTATAAAATTCACATTGCTTTCTAATGCTCTGAAAGGTCCTATCACCAATTTGCACAATTTAACAATGAGTTTTGGACCCTCAAATATTTTTCTTAAATCTAAATCAAAACAAGTGCCTTGTGAAAGAAGTACTGATTAAATCATTTAATAAAATTCACAAAAATTACCAGAGGTCTAAACCATGATTATAAGGGCACAACCAAAGTTTCATCATCATCTAAGACTTTTTAAGCATGAAAATGTTTCTAATAAGAAGTTTCCCTAAAGGGGTTATGTCCTAATTCAAAGGGAATATTGGCTCCTAAAATTCTTATAAAATTATCCAGTGCCTATTTACATCCTATGAATCTATCCACCAAGTTTCATAACCAACCAGGTAGTTTGACCACATGGCCTTCACAAGGCTCTAAATGCACACCTAGGAATAAAACAAGCATTCTAGGGCTTATCACCTCTACACCACCCCAAACCACTCAAGGGGATACTTTAGGTGATCCTAATCCAGTTACCAAGGTTTCAATTCATGGTGATGAGTTTTGACCACCATACCCCAAGGTAAACACCATACCCTAACTTTGACCCTATTTGTCCTAACTTGGGTTCACAAAATACTCAAACAAAAAAGTCCCAATTGGGCTGATAATTTTACCAAGGTCATACAGTAACCCTAAGGAGCACCCACCAAAATTTGGAGGGCATTTGAGGTCATTTAACCTACTAATTAATTATTGGATGATTTATGAAATTATTTCAAAAACCTTAGAAAAAGGTTCTCCTAAAAATCCCATCTTTGTATATGATGTGTGTGCAGGTATAAGTAGGCTATGTTTCAAATATCAAGTCCATATCATTTCCTAATCAAATGTTATTCAAGAAATGGTGGCTGTCCTACACTAGGGACCAGCCCCACCAAAATGGACCTACAGGGAGCTACAGAACTCCTTTTGGGGTGAAATCAATTTTAAAACAAAGTAGACCCTAAGGGCTACAACTTTGTTGTTGACCACTTTTTCTGTAGAGGGGCCTAAGTATTTTTAATAATTAAATCTAAGTACAGCAAAATATATGACAGAAAATATAAACAATTAATCATGTAACTGTTTCTGAGTTCGACGAAATTCAAACTCTGCGTTCGACGAAAGCAGATCAAATCTGCGTTCGACAAAAGCAGATCAAATCTGCGCTCGACGAAAGCCAAACAACTCTGCGTTCGACGAAATCTGAACAAGGCTGCGTTCGACTAATTAAATGATATAACAACGCTCGACTAATTGCAGACCAACTTTTGTTCGACGAATTATTTCGTTCGACGAACTTCTTATTTTGTTCGACTAATTAAATGATATAACAGTAAACATATAAGACAATTAATAATAAGATCTTGCACAGATCTTGAAGCAAACCGACGTCTACTGGTTGTCTTCTTCCTTCAGCCGACGGTTGAGATTGCCCCGACCTGGGCTGCCTTCCTCCCTGTTTTCCCGGCCACCTAAGCGCCGCCCCGGCCGGCCAATGCCACCACCACCTTCGTCGAGGTGGTGGCCGGCGATTAACGGCGGTTGGCTGGCCGGAGGTGGCTGGAGCAAGGATTTGAGGTGGGAATTAAAGCTCCGTAACTGTAGCTTTTGGCCTACCCGATTTGGGACCAATTGGCCCCAATCCTTGCAAGCAACATGATGAGATCTATCCACAGAGAGAGGGATGAAGAACCAGACCTGTGTGGAGTGGTGATTCCTTGTCATTATCTGATTAGCCATGGCCGGCCTCCCACCCTGAGCTCCTTGCCGATCTGAGCCTCCTTTGCATGATTTCTTCAAGTAAAAGGGGAAAAACACTCCTCTCGGCCCTCTGAAGCTTTTAAAGGGATCAAATAGGAGAGGGGGAGGTTACAACATTGAAAACTATTAATGGCCATCAAGCCTAATTTTCGGCCATGGTGAAATCCATTGAATTCAGCCACCTTGAGGGCTGGAAAACCCTTTAAACTTCTTGTAACAACCAGAGAAGATGAAGGGAGGGTGAGGGGAGATGAATGAGGGATCAATTTGCCTTCAGTGCCATTAATCCTCCTTTAATGACCACTTTCTCTCTCTTCAAATTGGGGGAAACTCCCAATTTCTCTCTCCTAATCACCATTTCTAGAAATTGGATGGCTCTTTGAGTAAATCTCAGCCTCCTAGACTAATGGGCTACTCCAATTGGGCCTAGCCCAAGTGGATTGGGTCTAATTTGGGCAAACTAGGTTATTTTGACCTAAATTAAGGCAAATTTGACTTTGGTCAAATTAATCAATTGGATTGACCCCAAAGGATGGCTTGGGCTCCATTGGCTTCCCTAAAGGGTTAGGAAGGTCTAGGTAGGTTCAATTTGGCAAGGTGAGGGTGAATTGCCCCTTATTAGGGCACTTTGACCAATTTAGGGTTAAGGTTGACTTTAGTCAAATTGGCCTCTTAGGTTGACCCCAATGGGTCACTGGTGCTTCAAGGAGACTTCTAATGGGTTAGGGGTGATATTGTGGGGTCAAGGTTCAAGGTGGGGTCCTAAAGTCCAACCCTAGGTTTGGTATCTGAAAATTGCTATTTGCAGACCACTTGGGTTTTCTCCTTCTCACCTATGTTCACAAGGTCTTGATCTCTTCCTATGGTTTTGTCATGACCCAGTCATGACAAAACCAACTTAGGGGTCTAGCTTTTGGGGGATGTTACAAATCCCAATAAAAAAAAATAATTTCATCCTCGAAATTCAGGCTAGGCTTGCAGTGTTTTTGCCGAGAGTGACTAAACGTAACATTCCCTAAGCATTGAAACTATTCCTGGCTCGAAGAGCATCGACTATCTCTACCACCCCAGCTCTAGTGGCTCCCAGGTGTGCTCCTCCTGTCCATAATTTTACAACATGATTTTTACCTACGGAATCTTCTTGTGTCGCAAGACTCGCACCGTCGTATCGTCTATCCTGACCGGGGTGACCTAGCTACCTTGGTCAATCTATCCTCGATATTCCACTCTAACCTGGGCAAACTCTTATGCCCCTAAAGTTTTCTTCACACGTTCAAATTCATTACTCCTTCAGGTATATCCGAGTAATCAATCATCTCTACTCTATAACTTTTCCAGTTCTTACTATTGATGGAACTAATCAGATTAACTAGCGTTCCAATAATCCTTAAATTTTAATGGGGGCACTTGTGAACCTTTATGAGTACATGTTAACCAACCACAATTAGTATCCATGTTGGTAAGACGACTCCCAATCATTTTCTACATGAAGTTTGATTCATAAGGGCAAAATTTTGATACCTTTGGTTTTTTCACAATTCAATTTCATCAAGGAAATATCATCACGTTTATTTCACCAAATTTCTATCACTTCCAGATATGCTAGTCTCGATCACTTTCGAATGGTCTAAGGTAAGATAAACTTAGATTTTTCTTATCATAGTAAACTCAAACACTATATTCAAAATTCAATAGGTCATCGTCTAAGATCTCTGGTTATCCGTCATCAAAGCTCCCAAGGTATAAGGGCTATTATTGTAGTTAAAATTATCTACCAAGACAGGGCGTGATTTTTAACCAACCATAAGTTAATCACTTTTGAAAGCCTCAAGTCACAAGAACCTCTAATTTAACTACAACTTGTATGACCTAGTTTCCGTCCTCAAGTTATAGACTAAGACATTGACATCCTTAAGTGATTAATCCAGGCGACTTTACATTTCCAATGATTCAACTAAGGTCAAGCTGTTGTTCTATCCACGATGTCCTTTCATTGTCCTGGTAACACCTCAGATCATCATTCCAGACCTACTTTTACACTGTCTCATCTTTGTCCATGTGACATCGAATATGATCAACCTCAAAATCATTATTGTTCACGGCACAAAAATTTTCAAACTTAGGTCTAAGGGAAATCCAAGTCCATCGTTAATTTGCCCAATAACCAAAAGGTAAGCCCCAATAAACAAAAGATTAGCCTCTATCTATTTTTGGGCGAAGTATCTTCAATTTCACCAAGTTATATTCATCCCAGGTATGCAAGCAATCCTTAGGGCACACAACCTTAGACTTGGGGTTCTATCTTGAGACTTGTTAATTCGCTCCATTCTTCAGACTCTTCAGGGTACCTTCTATGACAACCTTAGCAAGGTCAATATGTCACCCAATCCCAAACGTGTCCCTTCTGAACTTTAATTCTTATCCGACCCTCAGTGTTTGTCATGGTGGTTGTCTTAATGTAAACATGTCACGGATACGAGGATTGAGTCTATGAATCTCATACCATTCGGCTTCTGAGTCAATCTCTCTTTCTCTAGTCTCTTTGGGGTATCCTCGTACCTTCACCAAAGGTTATACCTACGGTCTATTTCAGACTAGGTCACGATATGAATTGTTAAGGTAAGTCACGTATTCTAATGGGGTTGAGTCTAACTCGTTGACTAAAGGACTAACTAAAGAAATCTTTGCAGCCAGAGGTATTCCCTGCTGGGGGCAGGGTTCGCCGCAGGCAATAAAAGAAAACTTGACACTCGTAGGGGAAAACTGACCAAGAAGATTCAGTTAAAAGTGGACCTTTTTCAATGTGATTCCCATATGGGCACACCACTGCTTCCGCTGCTAGTTTGTCCTCAAACTAAGCTCGCGCGGGGTGGCCTAGGGTTTGTGGACTTCTTTTCTTCGGATCGAGGTTTGCTCTGATACCACTTGTAAGACCCCATTTTTTTTTCTTTTCAAACACCGGGTCTTAGGCCCAGAACCGCCGCTTTGCAGTGACACCTTCACTCGGGAAGGTCACCACTACAAAACACCGATCCTGCCGGCCAAATCGATCACAAAGAAAATGCATTAAAGAAGACAAGTCCACAGAATCAACATGAAATATAAACCATAAAGGTAAATGTCCACAGATAATAACTGAATAAAAGATTACAAGAGTTACAATAATAAAGGGCTCATGCCCTGTACATCATATCCTCACTACAAGATCACTCGCGGAAGCTAACTCCTAATCACTCACTAATCCTGAATCTTGTGCTCCTGTACTAGACTGGCCCGCCTCCGTCTGCACCGGCCTCTGGTGCTGCTGCGTCCTCGATCTCCTAAAATGATAAGGTCCACCGACCGTTAGTCAAAAAGACTAAGCCTTATGTTCCCCACCCCACCACCAATGTCTCCTAGGCACCGTGCCGGAGGATGAAGCGGAGGACAGCAAGGGGTATAACAAGGAGCAGGTGACAGTGGTACATGAAATGTTTCTACACTACACATGTGTATATGTATAACTGAAGCAGTAAAAGAGCATAGTAAAAGCCGGAAAAGCATAAGTAAAGTGCAGTAAGTAAAGACAATAGTAATAGAAAAGTAACCATTGATTTATAGGAATGCCCATACAAACCTATAGACCAAGGGGTCGTTTAGCAAGGCCTATCGTATAAGAAGTCCCATAACCGACTTTTACGATAGGGGTAGGTGTTGACATGCAATGTTTATGCTATGACAGGCAAGGTATGCAGTTATGCTATGTTCATACAAGTGCAACTCACCCACTTCGACTCTATGCGCATAGACCTTTATTTCCCCCTTTTTGGAGTGAGCTAGACTCCCAGGATACTCCCGTAGTGGCAAACAGAAGCGGTGAGTTGGGCCTCGCCCACCTCTAGGTTGGTATTCACACTACCTTACCTAGACCTATCGTACGCCTCAACGCAAAACCGCAGAGCATCTGCGTACTCTTACTGGCTGGACCACCAGACTTTCAAGGCTAAGTGAAAATTCCACACTCGCCGAGTCAACGTATTGACGTCGGTGTGAACGATCGTCCAATACCGGAGACCCACCACCTTCATGCACATGCAACATGTTCTACTACCTATCTCCGAGCCATAGGCTCCCCGGGCTAACCTGCCCGTCATCATAACCTTCCGAGCCACCGGCTCGCCGGACCAACCCGTCCACACCAACAACATTACTGAGTCACCGGCTCACCGGTCTAACTAATCCGCTGCTTCAACCACCGAGCCTACAACTCGCAAAACTAAACCAACTAACTTCTCGTAACCACGGGTGGGGGTGTGCGTGTTATTGGGGTAATCTTGTATAACATCTTACTCCTACAGTTTAGGGTTAATCTTGGACTTCCCGAGGATTACCCTGTAAGGGGCTCGCTACGGTACTAGAAACTGTAATGGGATGACACCCCAAAGTTCCCTTTCTCAAGAAACTCAGTGTTGTTGGTATCTACCCATAGGAACACCCTCCTTGTTATTACAATTGAATTACCTCTAAGCATTTTATGACAGGCTAAGGGAAAGATGATCTTTTGTCGACCCCGAGTGCAACTTACCTCTCACCCACCAAGCACTCTTAATATATAACACCTTCTTGTTGACCATCATACCTTCTCAACTAAACTAGGTAAACCACTTACCTCCCATTCCCTCCTAAGGATCCACTTGATTTTCAAAATTCACAGTTTTACTAAACGCAGACCAAACTAATTATATGAAGCTCACAACTAGAGGTACTCCAAATATTCATCCAACTGACCCAAGATAATTACTGGAGGTCTATCATGATGTTATAAGATTACTTCCAGAGAATCATATTTTTCCCTAATTAAATAATATTTATTTTAATTTCTCCAAACATCTGCCAAGTATGAAAATGAACATGAAGTGTAAGTAAATCTTATGATATGGATCTACAAAAATTATGAAAAATCTATGGTGACTAAATAACATCATAAACTGCATTTCATATTTTTACAGTAAGAAATACTCCTCTAATTTAATTATTTATCATCTATCCAAAATCATAATTTTATGAAGGAACCACCAAAAATATCAGCACTAAAATTATGGGAAAATTACCAAGCTCTTGTATTCACCAGAGAAGGCTACTGACTAAGTTTCAGGATTTAAGGAAATCAGTTTCTTACATAAGTAAATACTTTCAGAAAACCTCATATTAAATAAATTGTGAAGTAGCCTACCTATTTAAGTCTTCACAAATTCTATAAAAATTCACAGAGCTTTCTAATGCTCTAAAAGGTCCTATCACCAATTTACACAATTTAACAATGAGTTTTGGAACCTCAAATATTTTTCTTAAATCTAAATCAAAACAAGTGCCTTGTGAAAGAAGTACTGATTAAATCATTTAATAAAATTCACAAAAATTACCAGAGGTCTAAACCATGATTATAAGGGCACAACCAAAGTTTCATCATCATCCAAGACTTTTTAAGCATGAAAATGCTTCTTATAAGAAGTTTCCCTAAAGGGGTTATGTCCTAATTCAAAGAGAATATTGGCTCCTAAAATTCTTATAAAATTATCCAGTGCCTATTTAAACCATATAAATCTATCCACCAAGTTTCATAACCAACCAGGTACTTTTGACCACATGGCCTTCACAAGGCTCTAAATGCACACCTAGGAATAAAACTAGCATTCTAGGGCTTATCACCTCTAATCCACCCCAAAAAACTCAAGGGGATACTTTAGGTGATCCTAATCCAGTTACCAAGGTTTCAATTCATGGTGATGAGTTTTGACCACCATACCCCAAGGTAAACACCATACCCTAACTTTGACCCTATTTGTCCTAACTTGGGTTCACAAAATACTCAAACAAAAAAGTCCCAATTGGGCTGATAATTTTACCAAGGTCATACAGTAACCCTAAGGAGCACCAACCAAAATTTGGAGGGCATTGGAGGTCATTTAACCTACTAATTAATTATTGGATGATTTATGAAATTATTTCAAAAACCTTAGAAAAAGGTTCTCCTAAAAATCCCATCTTTGGATACGATGTGTGTGCAGGTATAAGTAGGCTATGTTTCAAATATCAAGTCCATATCATTTCCTAATCAAAAGTTATTTAAGAAATGGTGGCTGTCCTACACTAGGGACCAGCCCCACCAAAATGGACCTACAGGGAGCTACAGAACTCCTTTTGGGGTGAAATCAATTTTAAAACAAAGTAGACCCTAAGGGCTACAACTTTGGTTTTGACCACTTTTTCTGTAGAGGGGCCTAAGTATTTTTAATAATTAAATCTAAGTACAGCAAAATATATGACAGGAAACATAAACAATTAATCATGTAACTGTTTCTGAGTTCGACGAAATTCAAACTCTGTGTTCGACGAAAGCTGATCAAATCTGCGTTCGACGAAAGCAGATCAAATCTATGCTCGACGAAAGCCGAACAACTCTGCGATCGACGGAATCTGAATAAGGCTGCGTTCGACTAATTAAATGATATAACAGCGCTCGACTAATTGCAGACCAACTTTTGTTCGACGAATTATTTCGTTCGACGAACTTCTTGTTTCGTTCGACTAATTAAATGATATAACAGTAAACATATAAGACAATTAATAATAAGATCTTGCACAGATCTTGAAGCAAACCGACGTCTACTGGTTGTCTTCTTCCTTCAGCCGACGGTTGAGATTGCCCCGACCTGGGCTGCCTTCCTCCCTGTTTTCCCGGCCACCTAAGCGCCGCCCCGGCCGGCCAATGCCACCACCACCTTCGTTGAGGTGGTGGCCGGCTATTAACGGCAGTTGGCCGGCCGGAGGTGGCCAGAACAAGGATTTGGAGGAGGGAATTAAAGCTCCGTAACTGTAGCTTTTGGCCTACCCGATTTGGGACCAATTGGCCCCAATCCTTGCAAGCAACATGATGAGATCTATCCACAGAGAGAGGGATGAAGAACCAGACCTGTGTGGAGTGGTGATTCCTTGTTGTTATCTGATTAGCCATGGCCGACCTCCCTCCCTGAGCTCCTTGCCGATCTGAGCCTCCTTTGCACGATTTCTCTAAGTAAAAGGGGAAAACACTCCTCTCGGCCCTCTGAAGCTTTTAAAGGGATCAAATAGGAGAGGGGGAGGTTACAACATTGAAAACCATTAATGGCCATCAAGCCTAATTTTCGGCCATGGTGAAATCCATTGAATTCAGCCACCTTGAGGGCTGGAAAACCCTTTAAACTTCTTGTAACAACCAGAGAAGATGAAAAGAGGGCGATGGGAGATGAATGAGGGATCAATTTGCCTTCAGTGCCATTAATCCTCCTTTAATGGCCACTTTCTCTCTCTTCAAATTGGGGGAAACTCCCAATTTCTCTCTCCTAGTCACCATTTCCAGAAATTGGATGGCTCTTTGAGTAAATCTCAGCCTCCTAGACTAATGGGCTACTCCAATTGGGCCTAGCCCAAGTGGATTGGGTCTAATTTGGGCAAACTAGGTTATTTTGACCTAAATTAAGGCAAATTTGACTTTGGTCAAATTAATCAATTGGATTGACCCCAAAGGATGGCTTGGGCTCCATTGGCTTCCCTGAAGGGTTAGGAAGGTCTAGGTAGGTTCAATTTGGCAAGGTGAGGGTGAATTGCCCCTTATTAGGGCACTTTGACCAATTTAGGGTTAAGGTTGACTTTAGTCAAATTGGCCTCTTAGGTTGACCCCAATGGGTCACTGGTGCTTCAAGGAGACTTCTAATGGGTTAGGGGTGATATTGTGGGGTCAAGGTTCAAGGTGGGGTCCTAAAGTCCAACCCTAGGCTTGGTATCTGAATATTGCTATTTGCAGACCACTTGGGTTTTCTCCTTCTCACCTATGTTCACAAGGTCTTGATCTCTTCCTATGGTTTTGTCATGACCCAGTCATGACAAAACCAACTTAGGGGTCTAGCTTTTGGGGGATGTTACAAATCCCAATAAAAAAAATAATTTCATCCTCGAAATTCAGGCTAGGCTTGCAGTGTTTTTGCCGAGAGTGACTAAACGTAACATTCCCTAAGCATTGAAACTATTCCTGGCTCGAAGAGCATCGACTATCTCTACCACCCCAGCTCTAGTGGCTCCCAGGTGTGCTCCTCCTGTCCATAATTTTACAACATGATTTTTACCTACGGAATCTTCTTGTGTCGCAAGACTCGCACCGTCGTATCGTCTATCCTGACCGGGGTGACCTAGCTACCTTGGTCAATCTATCCTCGATCTTCCACTCTAACCTGGGCAAACTCTTATGCCCCTAAAGTTTTCTTCACACGTTCAAATTCATTACTCCTTCAGGTATATCCGAGTAATCAATCATCTCTACTCTATAACTTTTCCAGTTCTTACTATTGATGGAACTAATCAGATTAACTAGCGTTCCAATAATCCTTAAATTTTAATGGGGGCACTTGTGAACCTTTATGAGTACATGTTAACCAACCACAATTAGTATCCATGTTGGTAAGATGACTCCCAATCATTTTCTACATGAAGTTTGATTCATAAGGGCAAAATTTTGATACCTTTGGTTTTTTCACAATTCAATTTCATCAAGGAAATATCATCACGTTTATTTCACCAAATTTCTATCACTTCCACATATGCTAGTCTCGATCACTTTCGAATGGTCCAAGGTAAGATAAACTTAGATTTTTCTTATCATAGTAAACTCAAACACTATATTCAAAATTCAATAGGTCATCGTCTAAGATCTCTGGTTATCCGTCATCAAAGCTCTCAAGGTATAAGGGCTATTATTGTAGTTAAAATTATCTACTAAGGCAGGGCGTGATTTTTAACCAACCATAAGTTAATCACTTCTGAAAGCCTCAAGTCACAAGAACCTCAAATATAACTACAACTTGTATGACCTAGTTTTCGTACTCAAGTTCTAGACTAAGACATTGACATCCTTAAGTGATTAATCCTGGCGACTTTACATTTCCAATGATTCAACTAAGGTCAAGCTGTTGTTCTATCCACGATGTCCTTTCATTGTTCTGGTAACACCTCAGATCATCATTCCAGACCTACTTTTACACCGTCTCATCTTTGTCCATGTGACATAGAATATGATCAACCTCAAAATCATTATTGTTCACGACACAAAAATTTTCTAACTTAGGTCTAAGGGAAATCCAAGTCTGTCGTTAATTTGCCCAATAACCAAAAGGTATGCCCCAATAAACAAAAGATTAGCCTCTATCTATTTTTGGGCGAAGTATCTTCAATATCACCAAGTTATATTCATCCCAGGTATGCAAGCAATCCTTAGGGCACACAACCTTAGACTTGGGGTTCTATCTTGAGACTTGTTAATTCGCTGTCACAACCCGCATTTTCCCCCACGAATTTAATACGTATTATCAGAGCAAGGGGAAAATACGCGTCGTGATGCCGCGTCATGCAGGGGACAACTACAGACGCTCAGGCAAACACTCCTTTCGATTATTTTATAAAAGACTTAAATGTTCTTGGATTAAAAGAGAGTTTTACATTTTAGCTTATGACCGTGTCCCTCGGTCCGATGGATCAACTAGTCCACAAGTAGAAAATATACATACGCAGCGGAAAATAGGTTCATTTTTATCCTACATGAGTATGAAGATCAACAACCCAGGAATGATATGCACCTATCTAAGTTTAGTATAGTAAGAAAAGGTTTCATACGATCTTCAAAGTATGTGACATTTATTTAAAATTCATGATATGCAAACATGACATTTTTATACTAATAAAAGTAACTAGTGCATCCTAGCATAAAGCTTCCCAGAGAGCAAGTAGGTAAACAACTTGAAAGTAACAGCAAAACAACTAGCAAGTAAACTAGCACAAGAAAACTAGAGCTATGGGCGTCAACATCTGACATGAGCCCATAGAAAAGAAAGAAAACAACTAAAGAACTGCCCCTTACCTAGAAGGGAGGGAGGGCCTCGGCAGGAAACTGAACGACACCGCTCTAACTCCTGCGGCAGCTAAAAATCTGAACCTGAGACATTCATAAGAAAAGAATGCCTCAGCCCAAAAGGGTGCAAGAAAACCAAGATTAGCAGCATCAGAAGTAATAGAGTGCAGAAAGGAAAAACTAAGCAGATAAACATCAATAATCTTACAACAACCCGAGCCATCTCAAACGAGTGCACTCGGTAAGAAGAAAAGCCTGCACCAGAAGGTAATAGTCAACACAATCAAAGCCAACCACGTGTCCGTCCCTGCGGCTCAGAGGTGATGGTTACACATATAATATCATCATACACATACATACGCATATATGTTTATAAGAACTTGAGACTGATCAGCTCGAGGGAAAAGCATCCCCCAAAAGAAGGCACTGCGACGGTGGTATCTCCACTAAAGTCCGCAGCCCAAAAACCAAACAGGAGTGCTGCGGCGGTGACTCCAATCCACCCAAACCAACAACCCAAAAGAGGCGCTGTGGCGGTGACCTTCAGCTCACACGCTCAACAGACTCACACATAGCACCAGAAGCAGGGTGCACAATCATACATATAAGTATATGTGTATATATATATATATAAGTATATAACTAAACCACGGTGCAGATCATCAGAGAATACTCAGAACATTTAAACAACGACGATCATAGAGATCGGGAACCACTCACCAAAACTATCCCGGAGAATTAAACAGCATAGCATACTTAGCTCATAAATCCAATAGAGCAAACAGAGGAGTGCCAGGCAGGAAAACAGGATTTCAGATAGTTGTAACCACAACTCAAGACGAGAGAATCAGTAAGCACCTGGTTCAGCAAATTAATCAATATTTCAACATTTAATTTACAACAAGGTCGAAGATTTCCAGAAAGGAGACACCATGCAAGGCTTGGTGTCGGAACAAGACGAAGGTAACTTAACACAAAGGCCAAACACCAGTACAACACTCAAAGGTCAATAGAAAACACTTGGTGAGTCCAAACTTGACTCCCAACAAATTTCTCGTAACAGTACGATGAATAAGGCACGACAAGACACCGCAAATGAACACTGACCAAATATAGGGCAATTCAAGAATAGAGCATAGCTTTATCAAAAGTCTCAGCCAAGGGGACTTAAAAGGTTTGATAACAACGCTTAAGATACCCGGGAACACCCGGCAGAAGAACATATAGATATATGAGGAAGCAATTTAGAATGGGCGATGAAATCGACAGGAAACTCAACAAGAGCCGATGGGAGAAGACTTATATCAAGTCAACGAAGAGGACTTATATCAAATTTGTCTAGATGACTTCATTTTAAAATAGACGGGGAAATTCATAAAAGAAGAAATTATTACACGATCTTAGGGCGAGCAAACCTTTCCAAACCTAGGGAAGTCCTATCAGACTACCTAGTAGCATAACTAAACAGGTATAGAAGCTATCCAGATTCTAAGGGGGATGACAGCAGGGATCAAGAACCGAGAACACCAAATAAGACCCAAAAGTGAAACACAACCGCCACTAATCCTAAAATCAGCCGGTCAGGCAGACAAGGAAGGAGAAAGAATGGAAACTATAAAATGATAGATATGCTAGTTAGCTATTGGTAAGGCTCGAATAAAACAATTTCCTCGTATAAAGCATATGCCAAAAGAGCATCCCCAAACCGGGGCATCTAGTAACCAGAAGAAAAGAAATCCATACAAAGGTAAATAACCAAACTTTTAGCTCGCTATAAGAGAAAATAGGAAGGATTTAACAAGCCGATCACATGCAATTAAAAGGTGAAATATCTCGCTTTAACCAGTGAAGGGTGCAGATCAATAAAACCAACGAGACTTGTCGCTATTGAAACACACAGAATTTGCATAGATATGCACAATTTAGCTATCCAAATCTATAAGGAAATGCACAATATAGACATAGAGGTATGCATGCTTATCCAACCCGATTTCTAAATGAACGGCAAGGTTAACCATCCCTACTCTTATCCATCCAGAATTTCCACCAGACCAAGCATATAACCAAAAGAAAACCATCTCATATCTCACATGAAGCTGCAAGGTGGGTTAGTACAAAGAGCAGAATAAAAGACTTCAACACTAGGCTACTTGAGTGAGAATACAAATGGCCTTATAACTTAACTAACATTTAGCACAATTACTGAACATGGCCTCCACCTCCTTTTATAACCGAAATTATATCACCCAAGCACTTGGATGCCGCTTAACAAGAATAATCTTGAGCTATGAATCAATGACACGACTTGAATTATCGAGGCTTGCAACTTGGAGTCGACCCACAAGTTATATAACAGTAATTGAACAGAATCTCGACACTAGCTGTTGAGCAAAGGAATGACCACGAGTTTTATAACAACATTTAAACAAGATCTTTTGATCATCTAAATGACCACAAGATCTATAACAGCAAAGCCTAAAATGGATTAAATATGTATAGCAGCCCTTTAAGAAGATAACAGCAAACCAGCCCAAATTAAACCCCCAGCACGGATAGATGCACAGGAGTAAGAGCAGCCCCTACATAAACGAAATAAATATAGGGAGCAGACTTGATCAACAAGGAGCAGCCCGCCCCCCCCCCCCCCCCCCCCCCCCCCCCCCCCAATCAAGAGCAAATAGGCAGCCCCAAACGAAAAACAACAGCCTAAATTTGAGAATAAACATCAGCTCCCCCCATATAAACAAAACTTAAGAAGCAGCCCCCCTATTACCAACAAGGGAATTAAACATACGGCAACCCCATATTAAAAAAAATCGGAATTTATGCTACCCAAGGCCAAGGTAGCACAACCCAAGCAGCAACCCAAAATTAACCCAAAAAGATGGTTATATAGCAGCAGAAAAATTGTATAACAACAGCCTCCCTCGACAAGGAGCAACAATAAGGTGAAACAACTAAGCAACCGCCAAGGTAAAACCAGCACAAGGAGTATGAATCATAAGCCCTCACAAACCGAGAATGAAGGGGGAAGAAGAGGAGGCAGTTTTCTTGCCTGAATTAGGAGCCGACGCCACTCGTCGAAGCGAAAACCACGACCGGGAGACTTCACAACCACCGCCGAACCCAACGAAACTCTCCGCAACCCCGCTCTGGCGATGAAACAAGCCCCCGGCGATCTCGATCCTTCTTCACCGACGACTCCGGCGCCTTGAGACTCCAGCCCGACAGAACCCTACCCCTCCAAGACGGCGAAAGAAAAGCACGGGAAAGGGGAGGAAGGAAATGAATCGGGCTCTCTTTTCTCTTAACTTTTTATATATAACTTATTTATATAAAAGTTTTTATATGCTTAACCTTTTTATTCATGTATATATATGATTGTATGTATAACACCCTACACAAAACTCCCCCCTACAAAACATCAAGCATGCATACACGTATGAATATATGTATTTGTATACATTTATAATAGTATGTTTATATATAAATATTTATACTTGCTTATAATTACATACGTATACGTATATACGTATATATATATACACATTTACATACATATATCCGCATTTACGCCCCCATCAAGAATAAACTCGTCGGACGATGACGACGACGTTTCTGAAACGGTAACGCCCTCTTAAAAAAATTATAAGAAAAACCTGGGGCGTTACATTCGCTCCATTCTTCAGACTCTTCAGGGTACCTTCTACGACAACCTTATCAAGGTCAATATGTCACCCAATTCCAAACGGGTCCCTTCTGAACTTCAATTATTATCCGACCCTCAGTGTTTGTCATGGTGGTTGTCTTAATGTAAACATGTCACGGATACGAGGATTGAGTCTATGAATCTCATACCATTCTGCTTCTAATTCAATCTCTCTTTCTCTAGTCTCTTTGGGGTATCCTCGTACCTTCACCAAAGGTTATACCAACGGTCTATTTCAGACTAGGTCACGGTATAAATTGTTAAGGTAATTCACATATTCTAATGAGGTTGAGTCTAACTCGTTGAGTAAAGGACTAACTAAAGAAATCTTTACAGCCGGAGGTATTCCCTGCTGGGGGCAGGGTTCGCCGCAGGCAACAAAAGAAAACTTGACACTCGTAGGGGAAAACTGACCAAGAAGATTCAGTTAAAAGTGGACCTTTCTCAATGTGATTCCCATATGGGCACACCACTGTTTCCGCTGCTAGTTTGTGCTCGCACGGGGTGGCCTAGGGTTTGTGGACTTCTTTTCTTCGGATCGAGGTTTGCTCTGATACCACTTGTAAGACCCCATTTTTTTCTTTTCAAACACCGGGTCTTAGGCCCAGAACCGCCGCATTGCAATGACACCTTCACTCGGGAAGGTCACCACTACAAAACACCGATCCTGCCGGCCAAATCGATCACAAAGAAAAGTGCATTAAAGAAGACAAGTCCACAGAATCAACATGAAATATAAAACCATAAAGGTAAATGTCCACAGATAATAACTGAATAAAAGATAACAAGAGTTACAATAATAAAGGGCTCATGCCCTGTACATCATATCCTCACTACAAGATCACTCACGGAAGCTAACTCCTAATCACTCACTGAATCAGTCCATCATCGTCCGTTGTTGAAAAAATTGAGGCGGCGAATATGGAAAAAGAGGAGGAGAGGGGATGCGGGTAGCTGATTTTAGGGATTTGAGATTGGCAGAGAACGCGTTGAAGATGGGAGCAGCGGCCAGTGAGACTATGTTGGCGGAGAAAGCTTGCCATGGATGGATATTTGGTGTGGTTCCCATCCGAGTCGGACAAAAACCACTGGGTATTCGATAACCCATTATCCTTTGTTGGTTTTGTTTTAAAATTAAAAATAAAATAAAAAGCAAAACCTAATCTAATTCCTCTCCCTCTCTCGTTTTCTTTTTCTATAACCGACCGCACATCTCACTCCCCCTCTCGTTCCTTTTTTGAAACCGCCGGTCTCCTCCCTCTCTCCCTCTGGTGTTTCTTTGCCGCTGGTTTTGGAGGAGTTACCGCCGCCCGGAGTGGCCGCCGCTTGAAGAGCCGCCGCCTGGAGATCGTGTTGAAAGGGGGGTGGGGGGTGGGGGGGGGGGGGGGGGGGGGGGGGGGCGACTGGAGGTGTTAAAACTGCCGCCTAGAGGTGTTGGAGAAGGGGGCAGCCGTCTGGTGTTGTTGAAGACTGCTGCTTGCTGGTGTTGGAGATCGGGGATGCCGCCGCCTGTTGGAGATCGGGGCTGTCACCGGCTGTTGAAGTTTTGGGAGGAGCTGCCGCCGCCTGTTGCAGCTTTTTGTGGAGGTGTTGCCGGCCCTCTTATTTGTGGCTTGGAGGTTGAAGACGAAGATGAAGGGGCTATGCCTAGCCGTCTTTATTCGTGGATTTGGTAAACGTCATCTTTGACGTTGGGACGGATTGTTCAATCCGTCCGGGTAAGGATTCCTCATACTTTCTTTGTGTTTTCTCCTTGCAATTATAATTGTGTGAATTGTTGGAGAAGAAGTTTGTGGTGTAGATCCGGTGTGGATCGTTGCTGTGTTTGTGTTTGTGGCGGCGTGGAGATCCTTTGTGGATCGGTGGAGGGAAAGCATGTAATCCGTGGGTGCGATTTATCACACATTTTTAGTGGAGGCTTTCCGGGTTGGACTCCGATCGTCCCGTGGTTTTTCACCCAATTGGGTTTTCCACATTAAATTTTTTTGTGTGCTTTATTATTTCCGCATTGCATTTTTGTTTTGTATTTGCATACCACCGAACGCGGTCGCATAGTTGCTCGCTCGAATTGCAATAAGTGCTCTGGTCGGGATTGTTAGCTCACATTCCCAACAAGTGGTATCAGAGACAGGTTCAGTGACAGAGCCGTTTCAGTGACAGAGCAGATACCGGGCTGACCTTTTGGGTTTTAGGACGAGTTGATTATGATTTTGGGTGTGCAATTGGGAGTGGTAGTTTACGACCATCGGCCCGCTGGCTATCCTCTCCAGTTGCATATTTTTGAGATAGTCAACTCAAAGATCTGTGGTCGGTCCGGCTAGTTGGCAGAGCAAAATGGAGTATACATCAAGTTCGGAGCAGATTGTAAAGCTGAATGGTGCCAATTATCACCAGTGGCATCTACTAATGGAGGATTCGATATATGTGAAGGGTTGGCATGCTCCTGTCTTTGAGGAGATGCCAAAGGACACAGATCTGGCGAAATGGAAGGTGGAGCATCAGAAGCTGTGTGGGTTTATCAGACGGTTCGTGGAGTCGAATGTCTACAACCATATGGCTAGCATCACTGATGCAAAGGTACTGTGGACGACTCTCGAGACACTGTATGCCAAGAGCACGGGCATCAACAAGCTTTATCTGCTGAAGAAGCTTGGAGAGTTCATGTACCGGGAGGGCTCACCTATTTTGGATCATGTCAATGAGTTCCAGGGGATTATTGATCATCTGACTGCTATGAAGGTGACTTTTGAAGACGAGGTGAATGCTTTGTGGCTACTCAAGTCACTTCCAGACTCGTGGAAGATAGTAAGAGATTCTCTGATCAATTCTTCCCCCCAGGGGATTATTACCATGGAGATCGCCAAGAGTGGGATCTTGAATGAGGAGGTGAGACAAAAGTCTCTGGGGACTTCAGTCTCTTCTTCACGAGCCGACGTTCTCTTTATGGAGCCCAGGGGAGAGTAAGGAGTAAGAGCCGAGGAAGGAATGAGGATAGGAGTCAGAGTAGGGGCAAGTCAAAGTCACGTTATCAGAACGTGGAATGCCACTACTGCCATAAGAAGGGTCACATCAAGAAGTTTTGCTACTCCTTGAAGAATGATCAGAGGAAGAAGGGGATTGCCACTGAGGGCAAGGATGAGGGTCGTGTTGGATCTTGTGGCGCCCTTAGAGGGGGGGGGGGGTGAATAAGGGCCTTTTTAAATTATGATTTTTTACTTAAGAATTTTTAAAACAAATTTTGCTTTTCTAAAAATCACTTATAAAAATTTACAAACTATGCAATTTTTAAATTAGATCAAACACAAATTTCTAAGTTAAAGATTAAGCAACCAAATTTGCAATTAAAGAAAAGACATAATCTTTTAATCATGAAATTCTCATACAATAAAAATGATCTTAACAATGCTTAAGATCAAGGCATAAATAAGATAATAAACTTTTGACAATTTTTGTTTACCAATCCTTCTCCCAAGGATCGGAAGGCTATCACTTGTCTTTCCCTAGACCAAGCCCAAGCCTATCCTCTAGATCTTCCCAAGATCTAGACGTAGCACACAAGGCCACGATTTCCCACCAAGCCACGTAAGGACTTGGACGCTCCGCACAAGGAAGCGATTTTCTCCTAAGCCACGCAAGGACTTAGACGTCACGCACAAGGAGACGATTTCCCTACCAATACAAAGTGAAATGTATATAAATGAAAATACAAAATGAAATGAAGAACTCCCTAGAAATTCAGATCTCTGAAAGGAAGGTTGAAGCCTCGAGATGATCGTTGATGTAGAAGTGCGTCCGATCTCATCTTAAATCTCAAACCTTCTCAGCACAAATGGGAGTTGATGAGGTTCTGGAGCTCTCTAGTTCGTATGAACTCAGGAAATGACTTAGAATCTTCAAAGCTCTGAATGCACGAACAAAACGAACCCTTTTAATAAAAAAAAGAGCTATCGGATTTCCGTTAGCTAGGTATCGCCAAAATCCGACATCTTCAGAGGCTGCTACGTGTCCCACTAATTCGAAGTTTCTGCGCGAAGTGGAGGCCGTGGTTGAGACATGGGCTGTCGGATATCCGATAGCTCTATCGGATATCCATTAGCTTGCGTAACTGCTGCACGTCGTGGAGTTATGGGAAGATCGTGCACTGTCGGAAATCCGTTAGCTAGCTATCGGAAATCTGATAGCTCCTCTTCATTTTTGCCGTCCGAAAATTCTCCAGACTGTAGATTGGGTCGTTCTCATCTCCGAAATGGGGTGGACCGTTCTGTAACTCTTCCTGGATTGAAAGTTATGGCCATTTTAAGATCAGCACACAAAACTCATCCTTTTGATTTTTCTAATGTGTACACACTCTTGGATCATGCCCATGAACGAGGACTTGTCTCCTCATTGAACCTGTACAACCTGGACACTATAAACACATAAACGACTAGATTAAATACAACACGGTATTTGTTATTCTCAAACCAAGAGATGCGGAACATAGGCTCCAACAATCTCCCCCTTTTGATAATAACAAATACCCGTATGAGAAATTAGTGAGATTAAGACAATTTGTGTTTATAGATAAGTGCGGTAATAAGATATGCATGAATAACATATTAAGAGCGTGATATAATTGAAAGTGATAATGCCTACTCTTTCTATATCAAGTCCCCCCTACATTAGTGTCTCTTATAAACTACTCCCCCTAAATATCTATTTTACTAGATTTCTCAATTTCTTCTCCCCCTTTGTTATTAACAAAAGTGGGTAGGGATGAGTGTATATCTTTTAAGATAGGTAAGGAACCATTTATTGAAGGATTTTTATGATCGAGCATATGATAGTGTATGCACCTCCTATATGATTACTCCCCCTACAAATATACCCATTTTTTGAGTTTAATATCATTATAATGCACTCCCCCTAAATATTAGATTTATGCAATTTAATCTCCCCTTTTGGTAGAATCAAAAGAGGGTTTAGGAGTGAGTATGTATAATAAGGAGTAATATATTTTATGTCGAGAAGAAAAATAGGATGCAATCAAAAGCTTGTTAAATACTACTTGTTGAGAAAAATATAAGCATGATGTAACATAAAGCAGTAAGCAACATAGCTAACATGATAAAGTAAGCATTCTATTTTAAGATACCACTTGCTTAAAGGAAAAACACGGTGTTAAAAATAATAAGCATTCTTAAACATAAACATCATTTTAGAAGATAAAACCATATAAAGGATAATGAGTTTTAAATTTGAAAAGTTGATGTATAAGTTAAAGATTGAAGAGATGCTATTCCATTAAGATAAAAAATTGCAAGCATGATTTCATAATATCAAGAAAAGATACACAAACTACAATGTAATAAAATTTGCATTCCAAGTAAACATAAACATTGTAGCGGTCATGCTTTGTTATCTAGTGCATTTACTTAAGTTTGTAGAGATTTGAGTAGATGAGCAATAGGATCCAATTCTCATGAGTAGAAGTTTTATGAAAGATAACGATGTGTACAAAGTAGTGTTTTGATAAAGTATACAAGTGAATCAATCAAAAACACATGACATATATAATGAAATAACACAACATTAAAATACACAAATAATATTACTTCCACACTATTTCAATGCACATGAATAAATAGTACAACTACCAAGGCGCTCTGCACACACAATGCTTATTAAGACTTATCAGGGTGCAAAGTAGTGCTTGGGGGATCACTTTTATACTTTTTAGCTTTATTTTCAATTTTTTTTGTGATCCGGTGTACTAAAGAGAAGTGGTGTTTAAATTGTTTGCTACAAGACACTTTACAATTCTTAGCAAAGGTGCTCAACCTCACAATGCTCATTAAGATTTATCAGGAGGGTGAGTAGTGCTTGGTGGAGTTTTCCTTGTCATTTATTATTTTCTTTTTAGTTTAGTGACTAAGGACTCCGAATTCACTTGTTTTGCAAACATAACATTTTAAACCACATTTCTCTAAAGAATAAGTGCATGAAAGATAAAGAATTGTAATAACCAATTCAATGTTGTATAGGTAATCTATTTAGGCATTTTAATTATTTATGTTATTACACTACACAATCATCTAAGAATAAGATTGTAAACACATGCAGGTTATCAAAAATAAGTGAGTGAATGAATCATTATCAAACATAATACATTACTCATACTTAGAGGCATGCTAAACATTTCTACACATATTTATCTACAATCAATTTCATTGCACATAACAAGATAATTTTCAAGGCATGTCAAATACAAAACAATGTTTTTAAGAAACTTGAAAGTAAAATTAAACATTGTATTTAATCTTTAATTGATATAATTAATCATCCATCCTTGACAATGACAATGAATAACAATCAGTTTTTTTTTATAAATTTTTGAATTTTTTTATATATGCACAAAACAATAAACACACATAAAGAAAAATATATTTTTGTTCTTTGAAATTGTTTTGTAATTTTGTATTTGTTTTTTTATATATATTCTCTAGAAATCATAGAAGTCTTTAATAGCCCTTTCAGTAAATGATATTCTATGCCAGAAAAATAAACAAAAATAATATATGAGAAAATACATATATATATATTTTAAAAGAAATAAAATTTTGTTTTAAAAGGAATAAAAAGATAGAAAACTTTTTACAAACACACAAAATATTAAAATAATACCAGAAATAATTTAAAACAAAAAAAATATTTTGGAGCAAAGGAGCTAACGCCAGGCATTAACTTCTTAACGCCAAAATAGAACTGCATTTCTTGATGTTTTGAAATTTTTTTTCTCAATTCATTTGTATTATAAAGAGACCTTCCTTCAGTTGAAATTTCAGAGTATATTGATTAAATTTGAAGGCTCTTTTAGCATGTATTTGGTGATTTTTCAAATACTTGTGTTTGGTAAAATCATTAAAGCTCGAAATATTAAAATATGCAAACACATGATGCAATGTTAGAATAAAAAATATGCATGATTTATGTATAAAGAGTGAGATAATGTTCATGCAATGAATATAATATAAGTATATCTAAGATCAAGATACCTTAACTACATGACTACACTCTAGCCCCGTACTAAGTGACGGATGGGCATGAGGAGCTGCACACATGCCGTAGGTTGGGGTGTTAATCCCATATGCATATAAAAGACGACGCTCAACCTAGCATTCTTTCCCCCAGTGCCTCTTAAGGCCCTAATGGAACCCTCCCCGATTAAGGACAAGACATGACTTAGAGGTTAGGTCTCTAATGCACACAATCCTACGCCCTCGCTATTGTGAGACACATGTCATAGGTTGATTGATTATGGACATACTAAGCGTGTAAGCCTTAAATATATTAACTGTGTTATAATTTCATGATTAGTTTTGGATTTACAATTTTATCGAAGATTGTTGATTTTAAATCCATTTAGAAAAGTTTTATTCATGCAAATAACTATAAAGGAAAATAAGATTTTCATATTTTAATGACATAATTTACTTTAGCATTGCAAGATATAACTAACATGCGCATTGATTTCTATCTATGGTACGTGATAATGCTAGTGTGATGAATTAGGACAACATGGTGCAAAGCTAAGTAAAGATGGACAAATATAAGATTGAGTTGCATGTATTCAAACATAAAGTTTTGAATTTTCATAGACCTAGAAAGAAGTGACAATTCTATTTGATTTCATCTTATTGATATCAAGTTAATTCATAGGTCTAAAGATAATGAGATTCATGCAAACAATAAAGATGCACATCACACACACAAAACAAGATATGAAACTATAATACCAATTGCAATCATATATTTCATAATTCCTAAGGTTGATAGAATTAGTTGATTTAAGATAGGTCTTGATGGATCATGAATTATGATATATGATTATAGTGAATTTTAGCATAGGATATTAATAGATCATGGTGGTGATTGTGAAATCATATTCATCATTTTTGTAAATTTTCTTTTTGATTTTAATTTTTAGAAATTAGACAAAACAAATACAAGGTATTTGACAACAATGATAGTAAAAATAAATTTTCAGAGAAAATCAGAATTTTTAGGAAAATATGCTACCGCCAGCGTTAGTGATAACGCCTGGCGTTAGCAACAGAGTTATTATATTTGATTTAAAACACATTGTTTTTGGTATTATTTGATTCTGATTTTTCTTGATTATGATTTTCAATATTGGGGCTATTATATGCAGCAACGAAAAATAGACAAATATGCAATTAGTTGCGCATTTAATATTTTGGCCTAAGACCCATAAAAATCCATTTAAATCCAATTTTGAAAGTAATTTCATTAGTCTTGATAATATCATTTAGAAAATTTAGCATTAAATTTATAATGATAATATAAGACATTTATAGGCAAAGGATTTAAAAAGGATAAAACAAAAAGAAAAGATAAAACACTTAAAAAATTATGACTTTATGTTCAATTTAATTCAATTTTGATTTGATAAACATTAGGCTTAAAATGTAAAAGTCATATTTCATAATATATCTAAGTGACCTTTGCGTGTTGGCTCAAAAATAAGAAAACAAATAAAAGAAAAAGCAATTAAGCATATCATGAAGTAGAGTACTGATATTTCATTTTTAATTAATTTCTACTTCATGCAATATAATGATTCCTAGTGAATGTGAGACTTAGGTATCCAAAGGGGACCAAGTGTGATGGTTCCTTTGGGTACCCAAATACATCGTGTAGGCTTTTGGAGAGATAGTGATGAATGGGCCTTTACAAGCGGAGTTAGTGTTTCGTTTTTAATTTTGGGCCTCCATTCATACTTTGGTTGTTTATCTTTTAAATTCATATTATGATTATTTGACATCTTTTTGGAATGATAGTTGTTTGAAAAATAATTCATTTGGGATTTATGTTTATTCAAATTATTTTTCAAAATACATTGATGTTGATAATCATAATGAATTTTATTATATTGATTCTTTGAGAGTTTATAAGAGTGATGGTCTTTCTTAAGAATTGAATGTTGAAAAAGTGGGTTACAATATGTTTTAAATGATTGGTTCTTATTTTGATAATTTTCATTTTCACTCTTTCTTATAGACGTACTCTTATAATATGAAGTTAAGCTTTTAGACTTTTGATAATTTGATAAACTAGAAATAAAAGATGTTTTATTATATGAAAAGTTTTGAATAAACATTTTTAATGATTCTAATTTATCCTTTAAATTATCATTTTCTTTTAACAATTTTTCATTATGCTCTTTTGAAGTTAAAAGACCTTTTTCCAAATCCTTGAGTTCTTCTTTAAATGTATTATAATAAAAACAAGGTTTAGCATTTTCAATTAAAGAGCATGAACAAGAATTTGAAACATCAATATAAGATTCTACTTTAGCGTTTGCTTTTAAAGTTTTATTTTCTAAACGTAATTTGGAATTAGCAAGTTTCAACTTTGAAATTTTACGTTTAGCAAATTTAAGCACACGAAATGTAGAAATAGAATTAGTTACTAAAAGAGAAGATTTAGACTTTCTTACCTTGCGATAGTTTCTGTCTTCTCTTTTGCTTGATGTTTTGCCATCAACTGAGTCCAATATTGTGACGTTGTCTTCTTCTCTTGGATCCATAAGGAATTGCTCACAGACATCATCTGCGGAAGGAAGACTATAAGAATTCTCAAGAAATTTCCAAACTTCATAAGCATTAGGAAGTGTATAAATAAGTTTGAAAATATTTTGATCTAATGCACAATATAGACTATTCATTGATTTGCCATTTAAAAACATTTCATTTTTATTTAAAATATTTGGGGGCATTTTAATTGTAATATTCCAAACTTCAATATCCAAGGATTTAAGAAATTTTTCCATAAGTATTCTCCACCCATTATAATTTTCACCCATAAATATTGGTGGACATAATGATTTTTCATTTTCATAAAAATTATCCCCTCTAGAAGATGCGAGATCATGAAGCGCCATTATTCCCGGTTGTGAAGCCGTATTGGAATAACCTCGCTCTGATACCATGTGTTGGATCTTGTGGCGCCCTTAGGGGGGGGGGGGTGAATAAGGGCCTTTTTAAATTATGATTTTTTACTTAAGAATTTTTAAAACAAATTTTGCTTTTCTAAAAATCACTTATAAAAATTTACAAACTATGAAAATTTTAAATTAGATCAAACACAAATTTCTAAGTTAAAGATTAAGCAACCAAATTTGCAATTAAAGAAAAGGCATAATCTCTTAATCATGAAATTCTCATACAATAAAAATGATCTGAATAATGCTTAAGATCAAGGCATAAATAAGATAATAAACTTTTGACAATTTTTGTTTACCAATCCTTCTCCCAAGGATCAGAAGGCTATCACTTGTCTTTCCCTAGACCAAGCCCAAGCCTATCCTCTAGATCTTCCCAAGATCTAGACGTAGCACACAAGGCCACGATTTCCCACCAAGCCACGCAAGGACTTGGACGCTCCGCACAAGGAAGCGATTTTCCCCTAAGCCATGCAAGGACTTAGACGTCACGCACAAGGAGACGATTTCCCTACCAATACAAAGTGAAATGTATATAAATGAAAATACAAAAAAAATGAAGAACTCCCTAGAAATTCAGATCTCTGAAAGGAAGGTTGAAGTCTCGAGATGATCGTTGATGTAGAAGTGCGTCCGATCTTGTCTTCAATCTCAAACCTTCTCAGCACAAATGGGAGTTGATGAGGTTCTGGATCTCTCTGGTTCGTATGAACTCAGGAAATGACTTAGAATCTTCAAAGCTCTGAATGCATGAACAAAACGAACCCTTTTAATAAAAAAAGAGCTATCAGATTTCCGTTAGCTAGGTATCGCCAAAATCTGATATCTCCAGAGGCTGCCACGTGTCCCACTAATTCGAAGTTTCTGCGCGAAGTGGAGGCCGTGGTTGAGACGTGGGCTGTCGGATATCCGATAGATCTATCGGATATCCATTAGCTTGCGTAACTGCTGCATGTCATGGAGTTATGGGAAGATCGTGCACTGTCGGAAATCCATTAGTTAGCTATCGGAAATCCGTTAGCTAGCTGTCGGAAATCCGTTAGCTAGCTGTCGGAAATCCGTTAGCTAGCTGTCGGAAATCCGTTAGCTAGCTATCGGAAATCCGATAGCTCCTCTTCATTTTTGCCATCCGAAAATTCTCCAGACTGTAGATTGAGTCATTCTCATCTCCGCAATGGGGTGGACCATTCTGTAACTCTTCCTGGATTGAAAGTTATGGCCATTTTAACATCAGCACACAAAACTCATCCTTTTGCTTTTTCTAATGTGTACACACTCTTGGATCATGCCCATGAACGAGGACTTGTCACCTTATTGAACCTATACAACCTGGACACTATAAACACACAAAAGACTATATCAAATACAACACGGTATTTGCTATTCTCAAACCAAGAGATGCGGAACATAGGCTCCAACAGGTCACACGATAACCACCATTTCGACTGAGGAGGACGACGTCATCATTGTTGGCGATGACGTCACAGCTGCACTTATGTGTGACGACCGATGCTGGATCGTTGATTCTGGAGCATCTGTGCATGTCTCCCACAACAGGGAGTTATTTGCCACTTACACCACTCTTGACTGTGGGGTGTTGAGGATGAGCAATGGTGATAGGTCCAAGGTTCTTGGGCGTGGATACATGCACTTGAAGACGAGCAATGGAGCCCTACTTGTTCTGAGGGATGTTAGACACGTGCCAGACATTCGCTTCAATTTGATATCAGTTGGCAGACTTGGAGATGAAGGACACCTGAGTGTCTTTGGAGGAGACTTTTGGAAGCTGATCAGGGGATCACTTGTGATGGCCATAGGTTATAGAGATTCTGGACTGTATTACATGGAGGGGAGGCCTGAAGCTACTCAGGCCAACTCCGTCAGGGATGAGGCATCCACCTCCTTATGGCACAGGAGGCTAGCACATATTAGCCAGAAGGGTTTGGGATGCCTGGTGAAGAAGAAGCTGATCAGTGATATTTCTGGTGATCACTTGGAGAGGTGTGACCACTGTATGACTGGGAAACAGAACAGGATTTCATTCCATAGCCACACGTCCACCAAGGGATTAGATCCATTGGAGCTTGTTCACACTGATGTGTGCGGACCACTGAAGGTCCAGACTAGAGGAAGAGCATCATACTTCGTCACTTTCATTGACAACCATTCGAGGAAGCTATGGGTCTATGCCATCAAGACCAAATATCAGGTTCTCGATACTTTCAGGAGATTCCACGCTGAGGTGGAGAGACAGTCTGGGAAGAGACTAAAGTGCATCAAGTCCGACAACGGGGGAGAGTACATTGGTCCCTTTGATGAGTACTACAGGGACCATGGCATTAGATATGAGAAGACCCCGCCGAAGATGCCACAACTGAATGGCATAGCTGAGAGGATGAACATGACACTGATGGAGAGAGTTCTATGCATGCTTTCTGTGTCGAAGCTACCAGGGATGTTTTGGGGCGAGGCACTTCTTACTGCAGTGCATGTCATCAACCTCTCGCCGAGTTCAACATTATATGAGGATGTCCCAGATAGGTTCTGGTATGGGAAAGAGCCCTCTTACAGTCACTTGCGGGTATTTGGCTGCAAAGCCTTTGTACACGTCCCCAGGGACGGGAGATCAAAATTAGATTCGAAGACCCGACAATGTATTTTCTTGGGGTACGGCTACAGTGGAGAGTTTGGGTATAGGTTCTTTGATCCAGTTGAGAAGAAGCTTGTACGTAGCCGTGATGCTGTTTTCTGTGAGGATCAGACTGTTGGTGATCCTTTGGGGACTGTTGAGTTTGAGGTTGCCTCTCGCACTGTTGTAGAGTCACCTATGGTTGGAGATGATGACACTGAGGAGGCTACTGAGCCTGAGCCAGCACAGGGTACTGATACCCTTCCTGATCATGATATCACCACTGATGGTGAACCAGGAGTCGCTGAGGACATTGCTGATGATGTGCCTACACCGGCCCCTGAGCCTTCCTTGCGGAGATCAGATTGTGCCAGGCACCCGTCCGCTAGATATTCTACATCAGAGTTCATATTACTGACTGATGCGGGGGAGCCTGTGAGTTATGATGAGGCTGTGGAGAGTACAGAGAAGCGCCAGTGGATGACGACTATGCAGGATGAGATGTAGGCGCTACAGAAGAATCATACATATGACCTGGTGAGATTGCCTAAGGGCAAGAAGGTCCTGAAGAATCAGTGGATTTTTAGGGTGAAGCAGGGAGATTCCTCCACACCTCCCAGATATAAGGCCAGGCTGGTGGTGAAGGGTTTTGGACAGCGACAGGGTGTTGACTTCGATGAGATCTTCTCACCAGTGGTGAAGATGTCATCTATTCGTGTGGTCCTTGGCCTCGCTTCGAGGCTTGATTTGAATATAGAGCAGATGGATGTCAAGACCGCCTTTCTACATGGCGATCTTGAGGAGGAGCTATACATGGAGCAGCCTGAGGGTTTCAGTGTCAGAGGGAAGGAAGGTCTGGTGTGCCGCTTGCAGAAGAGTCTATATGGCTTGAAGCAGGCCCCACAACAATGGTATAGGAAATTTGATTCTTTCATGGGGGAGATCAACTTCAGGAGGACCACCCTTGACCACTGCGTGTTCATCAAGCAGTATGCTCCAAAGGATTTCATCATTCTGTTGTTGTACGTGGATGACATGTTGATCATCGGGAGGAACACTGCTCGCATTGCTGATTTGAAGCGGCAGTTGAGTTCCACTTTTGAGATGAAGGATCTGGGTGCTGCGAAGACTATTTTGGGGATGCACATTCGCAGAGACAAGGGAGCCAGATTACTTTGGTTGTCACAAGAGCGGTACATCCGCAAAGTGCTGTAGAGATTTGACATGGACCAGGCGAAGAAGGTGAGCGTGCCTCTTGCAGCTCACTTCAGGCTTACCGTTGATCAGTGCCCCGACACACCCGAGGAGATTGAGGTAGTGTAGAAGATTCCGTATGCATCTGCAGATGGGAGCCTCATGTACGCGATGGTGTGTACTCGTCCAGACATTGCGCATGCGGTTAGAACATTCAGTAGATTTCTCTCCAATCCTGGGAGAGAGCATTGGAGCACAGTGAAGTGGATACTGAGATACCTGCAGGGGACGTCCAACTTGATGCTGAGATTTGGGGACAGTGAGCCAGAGCTGTTGTGCTACATTGATGCGGACATGGCTGGAGATGTGGATTCCAGGAGGTAAACACCCGGATACATGATTCTGTTTGCAAGGGGAGCTGTCTCGTGGGCGTCGAGATTACAGAAGTGCGTTGCACTGTCGACTACGGAGGCTGAGTTTATTGTGGTTACTGAGGCTGGGAAGGAGTTGCTTTGGATGAAGAGGTTCATCAAAGAACTTGGATTCACTCAGGACCGTTACACACTCTTGTGTGACAGTCAGAGCGCCATTCATCTGGGGAAGAACCCCATATTTCACTCGAGGTCGAAGCACATCGACACTCGGTATCACTGGATATGAGATGTCCTAGAGCAGAAGGAGCTTGATCTTCTGAAGGTGCACACTGATGATAATGGGGCAGACATGCTGACCAAGGTAGTGCCAAGGGGGAAGTTCGAGCACTGCGTTAGAATCGCCGGGATGGCGTTTTCTTCCGCCTCGATGTGAAGGGGGAGATTTATTGGGTGTGGTTCCCATCCGAGTCGGACAAAAACCACCGGGTATTCGATAACCCATTATCCTTTGTTGGTTTTGTTTTAAAATTAAAAATAAAATAAAAAGCAAAACCTAATCTAATTCCTCTCCCTCTCTTGTTTTCTTTTTATGTAACCGGCCGCACATCTCACTCTCCCTCTTATTCCTTTTTTGAAACCGCCGGTCTCCTCCCTCTCCCCCTCTGGTGTTTCTTTGCCGCTAGTTTTGGAGGAGTTGCCGCCGCCTGGAGTGGCCGCCGCTTGAAGTGCCACCGCCTGGAGTTCGTGTTGAAGGGGGGGGGGGGGGGGGGGGGGGGGGGGGGGGGGGGGGACTGGAGGTGTTGAAGCCGCCGCCTGGAGGTGTTGGAGAAGTGGGCTGCCGTCTGGTGTTATTGAAGATTGCTGCCTGCTGGTGTTGGAGATCGGGGCTGCCGCCGGCTGTTGAAGTTTTAGGAGGAGCCGCCGCCGCCTGTTGCAGTTTTTCTGGAGGTGTTGCCGGCCCTCTTGTTCGTGGCTTGGAGGTTGAAGACGAAGAAGAAGGGGCTATGCCTAGCCATCTTTATTCGTGGATTTGGTGAACATCATCTTTGACGTTGGGACAGATTGTTTAATCTGTCCGGGTAATGACTCCTCACACTTTCTTTGTATTTTCTCCTTGCAACTGTAATTGTGTGAATTGTTGGAGAAGAAGTTTGTGGTGTAGATCCGGTGTGGATCGTGGCTGTGTTTGTGTTTGTGGCGGCGTGGAGATCCTTTGTGGATCGGTGGAGGGAAAGCCTGTAATCCGTGCGTGTGATTTATCACATATTTTTAGTGGAGGCTTTCCGGGTTGGACTCCGATCGTCCCGTGGTTTTTCACCCAATTGGGTTTTCCATGTTAAATGTTTCTGTGTGCTTTATTATTTCCGCATTGCATTTTTGTTTTGTATTTGCATACCGCCGAACGCGGCCGCACAGGTGCTCATTCGAATTGCAACAGGTGCTCTGGTTGGGATTGTTAGCTCACATTCCCAACAATGGAGGTAAGGGGCGCAAATTCATACCGAAGGTGTTTTCACGATTAGATGTCGTCAACTGATGTGTTTAATGTTAACAACCTTGACCTGCGCTTGTATTGCAATTACACAAGCGACAAACAGACATGATTATATTCGTACTGATCCAAGGGGCCTCAGTCATCCAACACATCGATCGTAAGGCTGGAATAAACAGGCCGGAGCTTATTTCAAGGAGAAGCCACAGTGATGAAGATGATGACATCTCTCATAAGCATAAGGATGTAATTAACTTGTATTTCGAAATTACTATTAATGGCATTATTAATGGCTAGTTAGATTAGATTGTAATAAATACTTGTAACATGGGATGTACTGTATATGGATGATATGAATACAATTCTTCCACCTTTCCTGCTCCCCAATTCGTCTCCCTTACCTTTGGCCACCCCCTTTGGGTTTCTTCCGGTTCTCAGCTCTGGCATTCTCATTTTGTGATTGTAACATTTTGGTGCTCTTATGTTCTCTCAACCTCCCATACATGGCAGAAAACACACGTTCAAATTATACCATCCACATGATCAACAGACGCCTTATAGGACGAACAAGATACTCGTACAACCCAACTACAAGATTTGCATAAGATCATTGGAATTGAAATGCATACCAAAGAACATATGTTAACATGGCAAATACAGGAAACAAGGGAACAATCATCAGATCAACTACATGCTTTTCAAAAGCAGGTCCTGCAGAAATTTGGCGAGTTACAACACTCTATCGATACATGCAACTTTCATGCCCCATACAAAACAACAGATCCCAATATTGCTTCATCTTCCAACAGTATTCTTGGACCAACACCACCGCCGACATCGCTGGTATCTCATGTTGTTTCTACCAAGCCTATTAATGTTCATATCTAATGCCTGTGTTTTCAGATGAACCGATTGGTTGTATGAACTTCGACCAACTTTATTTTCAATAACATAGTATTCACACCTAGGATTTTGTAGTTCTTGTTGCCTTACATCTTGATAAACTAGCCTCACGTTGGTACCAAATAACCTTACATCATAACCCAGCCCTATCTTTTCAATTTTTTGTAGATGCACTTTGGACCTTCCACTTACGAAACACCTACTGGCTCCCTAAACAAGCTTCAACAAACAATGATAGTTCTTGCATATAAGACACATTTTGAAGACCTTACCACATGTATCCCTGGTCGCCAACCCAAATTTCAGACATATGTGTTTGTTTCTAGACTCAAACCACACATACGTTGTGACGTCAAGACTCAACAACCAATGAAATTAACGATGCCAATGCACCAGCTCGCATGTTTGAAGACCGAAGTTATGATGATAACCCTTCTAAAAATACTTATACAAAAACACTAATTGGTCAGGTGTATCTACTAATAAACTCATTCAATTTCATCCAAACAATAAATACCCTCCAATTAAAAGCTTATTTCCAAGTGAACTTCAATCTAAGCGCGAGAGAGGCTTATGTTA
Organism: Dactylorhiza incarnata; assembly: GCA_033032865.1. NCBI lineage: Eukaryota > Viridiplantae > Streptophyta > Magnoliopsida > Asparagales > Orchidaceae > Dactylorhiza > Dactylorhiza incarnata. The sequence continues at coordinate 8,708,283 of JAWHQI010000014.1, forward strand.
CAATTGCGACGAAAAGTATTTCGTCGGGCACAAATGTAAAGGGAAAGACTCCCTATTATATTTCTCGAGTCTCGGCGATGACGATATTGTTGAGAATATACCTGAATTACCACCAGATGAGCACGATTGTCCTCCTTACGATGTCAGTATTCATGCACTATCTGGTACCTCTCCAGCCCGCGGTCTCAAATTCACAGCCTACCTTGCTATACAACCATTAGAAGTTTCTATTGACGTAGGTAATACTCACAACTTCATATCCACCTGTATGTATACCTACCTAAAGTTGCACATTCATATAATTCCCGAGTTTCCCGTCTCTATGAGAAACAACACAACTGCAGCATGTAGAGGGAAATATGAAGATATTAAGCTGCTCATACATGCCATACAATTTACTTTATGTTCTCGATATTGAAGGCGCAAGCGTTATTTTAGGAATGCGCTTGCTTAAATCCTTGGGACAAGTCACAACTGATTACACAAAAGTCACCATCTCTTATACCACAACTAATGGCACTATAACAATATGTGTACATAAATCAGTCCCTCGAGGCATTGTGTCATCATCGCAGCTCTATCGCATGATATATTTAAAACCCCCACCTTTAAGTTTTGTACATGCCACCAGTATTACAATTCCCATAGAGACATCACTCAATTTTAATGAACAAATACATTCCTACCCAGAAAACATCAAACCATTTGAAAGTATCTAGTTGCTACTTAAATCACCTAGAGGGGGTGAATAGGTGAATTCTATGGCTCTTAAGCGGAATTAAAATCTTGAAAGAAAAACACATAGAAAATAAAGAGCACACACAAACACAATGATTTATAGTGGTTCCCCAGTATGAGTACTCCACTTTCCCGCCTCACCTCTCTAGCATGCCCGGCTAGACGAGGCTACTTCACTAATCTCCGATTAAAAATTATCTTACAACTCAGAGTACACAACTCCTACAAACTCGGAGAACAACCTCTCCTACAAAAACTCGGAGAACAAACTCTCCTACAAACTCAGAGAACAAACTCTACTACAAACTCGATCCTCTAAACTAGGATCTATAAGAACTTGGAAGATAAACTTCCTACAAGACGTGTAAAAGGATTTTCAAAAAACTTTAGATTGAAAATCAATCACTTAGAATCTCAAGGAGATTGAACTTCTTCAGATCTGAGAAAGCGGATCTTCTTCTTCCTTGAATGAGATGAAAGCTTGATCTTGAATGAGAAGAAGAAAACTTGACTTGAATAAACTTGATCTGAGAACTTATTGAGACAACAAGATCTATAAAGGTATTTGAATGAATCTTAGCTCTGTGATCTGGTTGAATCGAGACTTGGAGAAGAATCGTGTAGAAAAATTGTCGGCGGCAGAACAGCTCTTTGCGAGAACGGGAAAATAGTCGACGGCGATTGCGATCTTTATTTTATAAAATAAGCACGATTAGTGTTTAATGAAATGTCCTTTAAGTATTTATAGTTCCTTCTCAAATGGCTATACACGAGACTGATGGAGACGGCGGCCCTCAACAGGAAGATGATAGTACCGGATAGCTTACGGATGCTACCGGCGCGCTTGCGGACGACAGCGCCTCTCCAACCAAAGACTTACGTCGCCATCACCGCGATGATATTTATGACGGATGCCATCGCCGCTACAACTTCCGTCCGCGACGCAAGAACATTAATTAATAGTTATAAAAATTTAATTATAACTATTAATTAATATTGTCATGCTTTTAAAAAAAAATTTAAATTAATAATTATCCTTATAATTATTAATTAAAATTGTCAAGCTTTATTTTAATTATTGGGACTTGTCATTTTTTGTTTTATTATTTTACTTTGGACTGCGTTTAGCCACTGTGGTTGTAAAGCCTATAAAAGGCTATATGTTGGAGGATTTGGAATTATCAAGGAATGAAATAAAATTAAAACCCTAAACTTCCTCTCTTGGAAATCCTCTCCCCCTCTCTCTCTTGGGCCGCCCCCTCTCTTCCTCCCCTTCTCCAAGTTCGGCCAAGGCCGCCCCTCTCTTCCCCCCCTCTCCAAGTTCGGCCAAGGCCACCCCTCTCTTCCTCCCCCTCTCAAAGTTCGGCCAAGGCCGCCCCCCTCTCTCTCATCCTCTCAAGCCTCCGACCACCCTTCCTCCACTTGGTCGGCCCCCCTTCAATCCTCCCCTTTGTGACGGAGCTGTTGGATCGGTAGGCTCCCTTAGAGGGGGGGGGGTGAATAAGGGTTTTAAAAACTTATAATATATTTTGAATAACTTTGAAAAATCTTTGATTATTAAACTAAAGAAGATCAAGACATATCAAGTGAAAAAAAAGTAAAGACATGATTTTATTAACTTGAGAAGCATGATTACAAAACTTGATCTCTTATCGAAGCTAGAAATCAAAGCTAATAGAAAGACTCTTTTTGTTTTCTATACCGACTCGTATCCCCACGAACCGGTTGGCTTTAGCCGATCCTTCCCCGGATACGACCTCAAGCCGCTCTAGCCAATCCTTCCCCGGATATGGCCTCGAGCACCCCCTAGACCTACACCCGAGACCTAGTCGCCAACACGAGGCGAATTTCTGTCCTAAGTCCTACCCAGACCTAGTCGCCAACACGAGGCGAATTTACTAAATGTTTACAGAAAAGATATGAAATGAAAAGACAATAATATAAAAACTCCCTCAATGTGGATCTCTTGGAGAAGTAGACGAAGACGCAGAGTATGATCGTAGTCGATGCGGTCTTTCGTCACGATGATGATGCATGTTGAAATCTTCTCCACGGATCTCCTTTAGTCTTTATTGATTTGTGGGAGTATATCTCTGAACCTTCCTCTCTCTATTGTGGCACGAAGCTCTGGAATACTGGATCACCAGAGGATGAAGAAGACGGATCCAAGGGGTCCTTTTTATAGCCTTGGATCTAGCGCCTGCGCTATCGCTACCACCGGCGCTATACCAGTTTAGGAAATATTCTCCGCGTGAGAATCCTTAATTTTAAGCAAGCCGGCCTCCTTCCTATATTGCTTTGCGCTATCGCCGGCGCTATCAGCTACCGCCGGCGCTATCCCAAATTAGGACATGTTTTGCGCTGCAGAATCTTCAATCCGAGGAAACAATTCTCCCTTGCCTTCTGTGTGCATCGCTACCGCCTGCGCTATCGGCTATCGCCAGGCGCTATATCCTTCTATATGTGCTACCGGAATTGCGCTATCATCGCTAGCGTCAGGCGCTAAGTGCTACCGCCGGCGCTAGTGGGAGACTTGGAATTGCTGGCTCAAAATTAGGGCAACCATCCTTGAGTCATGTGGACCTTGATTTCCTGCACACTTATATACACATGATCAAATACACATAGGATTTGTTATTCTCAAACCTAGGAGATGCGGAAGACCATGTTCCAACAAACTCCCCCTTTTGATAATAACAAATCCATTAATGATAAATTAGAGCATTAATAAATAAGCATGATGAAACTATATTTGTGTGTGTGTGAGAGTGATGACTTAGGATAATTATTGATTTTTAGCATTTAGAATTGCTCCCCCTAAATACATGCTCCCCCTAAGTGAATGCTCTCCTAATATGTAAGCTATTATCTTAATTAAGCATTATAGTTTGATAATAGATTAATATTTATCATGTTAGTTCTCCCCCTTTTGTTATTAGCAAAAGTGGGTAAGGAGACACCACTTAAAAGCATGATCAAGCTTATAGAGAGAAGGAAATAATAAGGAGTTTTAGAATACTTTTCATTTAAATAGATCAGAGTTTGAGTATCTCAACATTTTCATAAATCAGAGTTTGTAGCATAAACAAAATGTAATGATTTCCAAGTAACTAAACTACCCAGACAATATGTCTACACCCTAGCCCCGTACTAAGTGACGGATGGGCATGAGGAGCTGCATACATGCCGTAGGTTGGGGTGTTAGTCCTATATGCAAACACTAGATACAACTCAACCTAGCACTCTTTCCCCCCAGTGCCTCGCAAGGCCCCACTGGAACCCTCCCTGGTTAAGGACAAGACATGACTAGAGATAAAGGTTATCTAATGTCTACAACCCTACGCCCCCGCTATGGTGAGAAATGAAGTCATGGATAAAAATTATTGGAAACATATAAGCGTTTTAAATTTAATGACATAGCCTATGGATTTATATTTTTATTTGAATTTATGAAACCACTCACATAGCTATTTTGAAATCCATTCATAAATAAGAATTCTTAGCGTAATATAAATCAGAGTTTTAAAGAAAATCCATGTTAAAAGCAACCAATATAAAGTTTACCAAGCAAGTCTACCACTTGTTGTAAGAAAGGAATTTGAAGATTCAAGTGATGATGCATACAAAATGAAAGACTTTAAATAATCATGAAAGTGCAAGGTAAAACAATTATATGGTGATGATGCGGAAGACTTATAGAAAGACAAGAAACATCTTATTGTAATCAATGATGATCCATAGAAAGATATGAGTTAAATTTCAAAAAGAAGATGTTTTTGTAAATCATTTTTCAATTAAAATCTTTAAGTTTGATAATGAAGTAACCAAGCATGAAATAATGTTATCAAAAAGAGATTACTACAATGTTACTTTAATTCATAATTTCAAAACATACCAAACATTGTAGAAAGCATGCTAGGTTATCTAGTGCATTTCATAAGTAAAGAGTAGTATAAAATTAGCATTAGGATCCAATACTCATGAGAAGAAGTGTTATGGAAGATAATGATGTGCACATAAGTGTATTTTGAATAGAGTAAACAAATGTAATAATAAAAAATACAAGTAATATGTAAAGTAAAGAGCACAATAAAACACAAATAATTTTACTTCCACGCACTTCAATGCACAAAAAATGTACAACTACCAAGGTGCTTTGCACACACAATGCTAATTAAGACTTATCAGGGTGCAAAGTAGTGCTTGGGGGATCACATAATTTTATTCTTCAATATTGATTTTTTATTGTGATCCGGTGTACTTAAGAATAAGTGGTTTTTATTTTGAAAGAAAGTTATGGTTTGCACAAGATACTTTACTATTCTTTCCAAGGTGCTCAACCTCACAACGCTTATTAAGACTTATCAGGAGGTTCAAGTAGTGCTTGGTGGAGTTATCTTTGTCACTTTATTTTATGATTTTGTTTTGTACAAAGTTCTCCGAATACACTTGTTTTGCAGAGCAATATAATTTATGAGAAAGATAACCACTTTTCTTTATTTTTAAAAGTGCAAATAAAGGAGTGTAGGTAAGATACTTGTGCAATTTTAATTCATTGTACTAATACAAAACATACACAAACATTCTTAGATTAAACACAAATGTAGACAATGCCAAAATAAGTGAGTGAATAAAGATCATTATCAAACATAACACATTTACTCATACTTAGAGGCATGCTACACATAGTTTTACACAACTTTTACAATATAATTGATGCACATATTAATAGATGTATCAAAGCATGATGAAAACAATGTTCAAAGTAGTTTAAAAAGATAAATTGCAACATTATAGAAGTTCTAAATAATAGATTAAATCATGCTTGATTTTCTCAATGATGTCCATACAGTATTTTTCATAATTTAAAGTTTGAACTCATAAGATTGATCTTGGACATCCCTAGGACTACCTTGTGAGAGGTTCGCCCGGTACTAGGTGATATGATGGGATGATAGCCCAAATCACCCTTTCGCAAGATACAAGTAAAAAGTTAAGTTCAAAAATAACAATTTTTGATAATTTTTTTGTTTTATATTTTTGTATTTGATTTTTGCTTTTAGAAATAGAATTTAAACAAATGACAAAAAACACCAAGGCAAAACATATACTTTTTTTTTTGTAATTTGGCTTTTGTATTTTTGTATTTGATTTTTCAAAAATATAATAAAAGCAAAAATGTAGAAATGAATAGTACACATAGATTAATATTTTTTAGGGATTTTTCAAAATTTTAAAAATACAGAAAAACACATAGGTGCGCTAGCGCCGGCGTTAGCGCTAGCGCGGGAAACAGTGCCCAATTTTTGATGATATTGAAATTTTTAATTGTTGATCTTGATTAAGTGTCATAATAGTAGTTTCATGCTGAAATTTCAGATTTTTAGGAAATGTCTAGATAGTGCAAATTTCATGAAACATTAGCGATTTTGTATATAACTTTACCAACTAAACTTTGTAAGTGATATATTTCATTATATCTCCATTTTAATATTTTTAAGGCTTATATTTACCAATGTAGTTTGAAAATGATATGAAATGTAAGCATGAGAGGTCATGAATGAAAAAAAATCAAATATGCATGATTTTAGAGATTAACAATAATGTTCATGCACAATCATACCATGGATAAGCCCTAGATGAGAATACCCAGCCTATATATCTTGGTAAACAAATACAGCCTAACATAGACACAAATATTCTTTAGGTGGCAATGTTAGACTGATAAGTTTGAGATTAATGTTATACCAAGGTTTGAGAGTGTTTCAACTTATAGACCTAGAATGGAGTGATGATTCTATTTGATTTGATATCAAGATGATTCAAAGGTCTAAACTAGAAATAAATCACAATATACACCAACCATTATAATATCAATTGTCATCAGTTAATATATCAATTATAATTAACATAAATGTGATAGAAATAATTATTTTTAGAAGACTTTTGATATGGCTTATGATGTTAGAGAATTTTAGCAAAGGACATCAATAGATCATAGTGGTGTTTGTGAATTCAATATTCATTATGAAGATAAGTTCTTTCAATACATTTTAGTGATTTTCCTTTAATTATGAATTTTGAATATATATATATATATGTGATTTTTGATAGGTGAACAATAGTGATGGTTTAGATCATGTTTGACATCAAGGAGTGAACACAATATAATTTTTTGTTGTGAACAATGACAACCATATTGAAAGTTGAGCTTTTATTTAGATCTTGAATTTTCTTTTAGATCAAGTTATTTCACTAAACCACTTGTTGGTGAAGGCTAAGAATCTTAATAGCCTAATAACCGGATTTAATTTGAAATATCTTATAGCAAATTTAGAGTTTGATTCATATGGATAATATAAGATATTTAGAAGCAATGAATATATGAATAAAAGATAGGTCATCAAAATAAAAAATATGATTTTGAATTTTGATCAATTTGTTTTATAAACTCATATAGTTTTATGAGATAAAATCATATTTCCAATAATATATAAGATGACCATAATATGACAGCTTAAAAATAAGAAAACAAAAAGAAAAAGAAAAAGACATTAAGGCATATAATGAAGTAGAAATTTGTATATTTCATTTTGAAAATATTCTACTTCATGCATTTGGATGATACTAGTAGATAAGAGATTTAGGTATCCAAAGTTGACCATGAGTGATGGTTCCTTTGGGTACCCAAATGCATCGCGATGATTTTTGTGAAGACAAAGATGAATGAGTCCTTTCATTGAAGTGAATGTTTCATTTTTAATTTTAGGCCTCCATTCAAACCTTGGTTTAATGTTATTCTTATTCATCAAATTTCCATTGAGATTATCTTTATATTGATGATTATGATTGTAATGATTATTAAAAGTGTTGTTCATAGGAAATTTGTGTAGTTTTATTTTTAAGTTGGGAGAAACACGATTTTGTAAATAATGGTGATTTTAAATTTTGATTTGCAAATCTTTTACGTTCCTTACTCCCATTATTAAACTTAGTTAAGATGTTCATATTCATTTTCAACTTGTTTTTCGATATAGTTTGATATTGTGAATTTGTATTTACAATTTTCATAAGCAAGTTGATTTTTGATTTTAATTAATCATTTTTAATCTTTAAATTATGTCTAGCTTTATTATAGGCGATTGTGCTATTTTTAAGAGTTGAAACAATTGAATCTATATGATATTGATAGTTATTTCTATATTCATCGAATGTTTCATCCATCTCTTTAATTTCAATTTTATATTCTTTACACTTAGCACAATCATTTTTCCAAAGATGAATTTTCTAAACATAATTTTTTATTTTGTTCTTTTATCAAAAGAAATTCCTTTTCAAGTTCCTTGCATTTTTCTTTTAAGTCATCAAATTCCATACAAGGTGTAGTGTTTTCAATTAAGGAACCATGGATAGAACTAGATAAATTTGAATTTGATTGTTTATTAATTTTTGCCTTTAAATTTTTATTTTCTAAGCACAAATGTTTATTAGCCCTTTTTAATTTATTAATTTTGCGCTTTGTAGTTTGAAGCAATTGTAGTGTAGAAATAGAAGTACAAAAGATGGGATTTGATTTCCTTACATTGCTTTCGGGAGAGGCATGATTTGAACATATTGCTTCTTTTAAATCTTTTTGGCACTCCTCTTCCGAAGACGGTACTTCTTCTTCTTTTTCATTTGATGTGTGCTCCATTGATCCGTCATGAGAGGAGCATTCTTGAAGACTTGTGCAAGCTTGCATATTCTTCGGTTCTTGCGATTGTTCCATACCTGTAGAAGGAGAATCATACATTTCTTCAAGAAATTTCCATACTTTGTATGCACTGGAAAAACAATATATTAATTTAAAAATATCTTGAGATAAAGCATAAAAAATATAATGCATAGCTTTTGCATTTAGGTGACGCTCTTGTTTATTTGATTCGTCCGCTGGTCTAACTATTGCTATATCCCATGCATTGATATCTACACTTTTCCATTAATAATTTCCACCCTTTATAATTTCTCCCTTCGAATAAATGTGGTTTAGGAGATTTTTCTTCTTCATAAAAATTTACCCCACTAGTAGAAGCGAGATCATGAGATGCCATTATTCCCGGTTGTTAAGCCGATTTGGAATAACCTGGCTCTGATACCACTTGTTGGATCGGTAGGCGCCCTTAGAGGGGGGGGGGGGGTGAATAAGGGTTTTAAAAACTTATAATATATTTTGAATAACTTTGAAAAAGCTTTGATTATTAAACTAAAGAAGATCAAGACATATCAAGTGAAGTAAAAGTAAAGACATGATTTTATTAACTTGAGAAGCATGATTACAAAACTTGATCTCTTATCGAAGCTAGAAATCAAAGCTAATAGAAAGACTCTTTTTGTTTTCAATACCGACTCATATCCCCACGAACCGGTTGGCTTTAGCCGATCCTTCCCCGGATACGGTCTCAAGCCGCTCTAGCCAATCCTTCCCCGGATATGGCCTCGAGCACCCCCTAGACCTATACCCGAGACCTAGTCGCCAACACGAGGCGAATTTCTGCCCTAAGTCCTACCCAGACCTAGTCGCCAACACGAGGCGAATTTACTAAACGTTTACAGAAAAGATATGAAATGAAAAGACAATAATATAAAAACTCCCTCTATGTGGATCTCTTGGAGAAGTAGATGAAGACGCAGAGTATGATCGTAGTCGATGCGGTCTTTCGTCACGATGATGACGCGTGTTGAAATCTTCTTCACGGATCTCCTTTAGTCTTTATGGATTTGTGGGAGTATATCTCTGAACCTTCCTCTCTCTGTTGTGGCACGAAGCTCTGGAATACTGGATCACCAGAGGATGAAGAAGACGGATCTAAGGGGTCCTTTTTATAGCCTTGGAGCTAGCGCATGCGCTATCGCTACCGCCGACGCTATCCCAGTTTAGGAAATATTCTCCGCGTGAGAATCCTTCATTTTAAGCAAGTCGGCCGCCTTCCTCTATTGCTTTGCGCTATCGCCGGCGCTATCAGCTACCGCCGACGCTATCCCAAATTAGGACATATTTTGTGCGGCAGAATCTTCAATCCGAGGAAACAATTCTCCCTTGCCTTCTGTGTGCGTTGCTATCGCCTGCGCTATTGGCTACTGCCAGGCGCTATCTCCTTCCTTATGTGCTCCCGGAATTGCGCTATCATCGCTAGCGCCAGGCACTAAGTGCTACCGCCGGCGCTAGTGGGAGACTTGGAATTGCTGGCTCAAAATTAGGGGCAACCATCCTTGAGTCATGTGGACTTTGATTTCCTGCACACTTATACACACAAGATCAAATACACATAGGATTTGTTATTCTCAAAGCTAGGAGATGCGGAAGACCATGTTCCAACAGGAGCTTCCTCCACGTCGCGTGGTGGATTCGTGTGGATCTTGGATAAACGTGAAGCGAAGACGGCAAGCTGATTCCTCTCCAAACAATGCGCTTCCGGTGGATCCGTAGTAGAGTGACCGGGCGAGTGCATGCTTGAGGCTAATCTTATCTCAAGCGGGGTAACGAACGATCCACTCATGTGTTTTCTTTTCTCTAGATTTTTCTTGTGGTAGAATCTATGGCGTGATCTTCGAATCACCGAAATTTTGTGGGTTTCTTTCATCCTTTTCTTTTTAATTTTTGAAGGGGCTTGGCGAGCCCCGACTTTTGTTGGGAGAGATCTACCCATTTTCAGATTGCAATTTTCGGTGGGTCTCTTTTGGTACAACGCACAGCTTGATCAGACCGAGTGGGTCCATTTTTCTTGATCAAACATTGGCTTATCGCCCTTGGGAGATCTAAAGAGGATTAGCGACCCTTCGTGTGGCAATTGTATCTCTTTGCCTAGTCCGGTGCACTTGCACTGTGTGGCTTGCATCATTTTTCTTAAATCGCGTGTCCCTCGAAAATCTGTCCGTAATGAGCATGTCAGAGAGCGTAGGTTATATCAGAGACTTAAGGAATAAGCTCCACGTGTACTGTACATGGAAGAAACCTTAAAAGGAAAGCCGGTGGCGAATCGAACAAAATGCGCTCTGTCAGCATTCATCGAATGAACTCATGAAATAAAAGATTACTCGACGAATTCACATATGACTCGATGAAATAGACTTAGCAAAAAGCGCTGAGATGGGAAGAGATAATTCTAAGACCACTCGAGAACTTCTCGAGAGCACTCGACGAATTCGTCGCATGTTCACGAGAAATCATCTGACCACTCGACGAATTCGTTGAGTGTTCTCGAGTGAACATAACTTTACCCGACGAAAAATACTTGTCAATTTTTTTCTGAGACCTCTCGAGTAATTTCAACGAATACCTAAGTCTTCATGAGTTGTCTCGACGAATTCAACTGGATTTCTTGAGAGCACTCGACGAAAAAGACTTAGACTAAAATTCTTCCAATCCTGAATCCATCAACTACTTCAACTAGTCTTCTCCATAATGTTTGAATATGAAGTACATCCCAATAGAGAGATTTCACATGAGTCAACACCTTGGTCTATACAATCAGGGATTACATTGCATAGGCTTGTGTTTATGACTCATTGAAACCAGCCATTAGTTTGTACTTAGCAATTAATGTCCTGCAAACACACAAGTAAGATGTCACATCAAATACAATATCAATTCATCTTAGTTCAAGGGACACGTCTTCTAATCAAGGTTATTGTTCCTACAATACTCAACAATCTCCCCCTATTTGAAGAAGTCAGAACCCTGTCTACTAAGTTGAATTGCACAAATAATAAGCATAATCACAAACAAAGGACATGACATAAAGAAATTAACAATATGAATTGAAAACTTCAAAGCATTAATATATATATATATAAATGTTTTCAGGATTTCAATACATAGTCACAACACACAACTAAGGCATTTTAGCCTTCCCCTCCTTGCTTTTCTTCTGCTGCCTGGCAAAGAATGCATTTGGCTTTGGATAGTATTTTGGAGGAGATGGAGGAGCATTTGGATTGTTGTACCCATGATCTCTGAAGTGAATCTTCCTTTTCAACTTTGATGTCTTGTGCTTGTTGATCTCTTCCTGACTGTAATAGTTCTGGGGTACTTCATTTGAGATGTCAATTAATTTGTAAGTATCCAAGATTATAGCTTTAGATGTTGGACTCCAAACTTCAAAAAATTCTCTTCTTTCTGCCACTGGCTCTCTGATTTCTATACATGTTTCTCTTCTTGCAGAAGGATCTGACTTACTAGCAAAAGAACCTTCTCCATACTTTCTCTTCTTTGCTGCAGGCTCTGCTGGTTCAGTAATATCTTCTTGGTCAGACCAAACCTGAGTATAATGAATTGGAGGGATAAGAGCTATATCCTCATAAACTTTCTCAGGAATGCTTTGATCTTGAGATCTTCCCATCAACCCTTCATATAGCCACTGAAAACTTTGATGGTTGAAGAAATTGGCCACATAAAACTCGCTCTTAACTTCTCTGCTCAAATCATGCATTTGACATAAGATCTTCTCCTCCCCCTTTCTGACTTCTTCAGTTAGGGCCCCTTTCTGACTTCTTCAGTTAGGGTTTGGAGAATTTATTTCTTGAAGCTTGATAAGTCTGAAATTACCTGATCTTTGGTGCTTTCTCCTTGCTGAAAGATTGAGCCTTGACCTTCTAAAAGAGTCTTTGAATTATTATAGACATGCTTTAGACCTTCATTAGTGTAGCTCACAACTTTTACACCATTTGTAAAATAATTATCTAAGTCATCTTTCATGGTAGACATATTATGCTTTACCTCAGCTAGGCCATTGTTTAGGTCAGCTTCAACCTCTTTGACCTTGTCAAATACTTGCTTCATTGAGAATTCAAAGTGCTCTGCTTGAGTTTTGAGCAAGGCTTCAATTATTTGTAGCAATTCAGAATTTGAGGTTGAAACAACTGGTGCAGGAGTACTATGAATAGAAGGTGTGCCTTGGCTCTCATCATTGAACAAAAGCTCATCAGACTTAACTCCCCCTAGAGAGGGCACATTCTGATGCAATTCATTTTCCTGAGCAGGAGGTGCAGATTGCACATCCTCTCCTTCATCCTTATCTGACAAAATCTCTATAGGGAGGACTGGACTTTCCTTGTTCTGATTTTCCCCCTCAGACACTGCAGGTGACTTCTCTTCAACAAGAGGAACAACATCATCATCAATGACATCATCATTGCCATCATCATTGTATAACCTAGTGTTCGCTAGGGGGTAAAGATGGGGATCGAGTATAGGCGAGTCAAGGAGCGATTCACCGACTCGCGGCGAGCATCTAGCCAAGGCGTGATGTGGGAAACCAGGGGTTTGATCTTGCGAGTAGCGAATGGAGAGGGAGAGTAAGTTCCAATATCACATTGTGTTAGTTATTGGGGTGTCGACCTTTATCACCTAGAGGGGGGGTGGGGGGGGGGGGGGTGGTGGGGGTGAATAGGTATTTTAAATTCTTTTCTTCCCTTTTGGTGTTTATGAGTTTTGGCTCACAGATGTATGTAAATCAAAAGCACAACACAGAAAACACACATAGGAATTTATAGAGGTTCCTCAAGATAGGGTGTCCTGAGTAGTCATCTTTCCCTCTACGCCTACCTAGCAGTGTGCTAGGCTCGGCAAACTCCGCCAATGTCTCCGGCCCGCACGCCTTACAACTCGGACCCGCAAGTCCCTGCAGCCTAGGCCCTTAAGCCCCTTCACTGCACCCGAGCCCGGAAGCTCGACAATCAGGCCCTCAAGCCCTACACAGCACATACCCGCAAGTCTTGCCTATTGGACCCACCAACCCCTGCATCCTAGGCCCACAAGCCCCTTCACTGCACCCGAGCCCTCAAGCTCGATACTTTTGGACCCGCAAGTCTTCTGCCCTAGCTCTAAAGCCTCACAGATCTCAATCCCTCAAGCTCAACACTTAGATCTGAACCAGATCTTACAGATTTGGCCCGCAAGCCTTACAAATAAAGACATTCAAAGTTTGTTCTTCTGCCTGATGGAGATCGACTACTTGTCTTGAAGAAGACGCCTTTGAGTTGAATCTTGAAAGCACAGATCTTCTTCAAGCCTTCTTCTTTTTGCCTGATGTTAACTGGCTTTTTGACTTGAACGATTCTTAATAGTCGATGTGGCTTGACTGCAACTTGGAGAACACATGATAAGCATTTTTGTTCTCCTCTTCTTATTCTTGATTCTTCTCCGTAGTTTTTACTGTTGTATTGCTCGGCGAGATTCTTTTTCGTTTCTTTGTTCTCATTTTTTTCTTTCGAGCATCACTGTTCCCTTTTATAGGACAGAGGGGCCGCTTAACAGTCTCCTATGATGTCCTTCTCTGAAAGACGCCTATACCTTAAGAGCACGCACTGATTGGACAATCAGGCGGCGACATTAAATGATGACAGCGCGTTTGGCAATTTTTGAATCTGTCTCGATGATATTTCCATGGTTACGAAGACATGGATAATATCTCTACGACATGACTTATCGTTGTCTTGAACTAGGACAAATCTTCAAATCTCCTTCCCTCTTCTTCAGATAGAGATATCTCAACGACATGGGACATCTCTTCTGCACTTGCACTTAAGACAATATGAAGTCATCTAACTGATGTCGACATAACCTTCTTGATTGTTAGATATTGTTGTGACCACCTTATCTTGTCGACGACATAATCGATATTACGTCGACAAACAATTCTTCAGCAGCTGCCCGTCTTTGTTCGATCTTCCCTAGTCTTTACGACGCCAGTCCTTCTTTACGATGATATTGTTGACATCAGTAGCCTTTCCAACGACAAGGCTTCTTTATGACGATATATATCTTGCATAGCCTTATCGATGACACCGCTTCTTTATGACGATATCATCGACATTCTGCCTTGTGTTTGTGCTTGAGTCTTCTTTCTTCATCTTGGCTTACTAATATCATTGTGAGGTGTTGTAGTGTTGATGTCACAACGATATCATCATACGTATGTTGTCTCAAAGATAGCCGATATGCTCACTCTGCTTTGCTCTGGACATCATTTAAACGACATGCATATACTTATCGATGATATGTCTAGTCCTTTTCGACGATATTGTACTTGGGCAAGTTATTGAAGTACTGGACGTTTTGTCTGATCTCTGCAGACATGAACTAGATATGACATTAAATACACAATGCTTTTATCATTGAGCTGAGTGCTTCTTTAAATCAGGAACATTGCAGGACACATTTCCCAACAATCTCCCCCTATTTGAAGAAGTCCTAACTCACCTCAATGATAAATGCCACATACATAAAGATTTAACATTAATACAATATAATCACATTAAGCAGCAATCACGAAAATAGATTAAATGTTCTTGAATAAGAGTTAACATTAATTTGCCCCCATTCTAATTTTTAACTCGATTCAACGCTCCTCAAGGTCTGCTGCTGCTTGCACCTTTGTGTTTCTTCCTTTGCCTCTGATAGTAGTTGATGGGCTTTGGAATCTTCTTGGGAGAGGGAGGAGGACCATGAGGGAATGCTAGCTTGTGATTTTTCCTCTTTTCTAATTGCTTTAGATGCTTCTCCCAATCAACCGACTGGTATACTATTTGATGGCCCTCTTAGGGGTATCCAAATTGTATCCATGACTTTGTGATTATTTCTCTTAAATTTGGGCTCCACCTTCCTGATTGTGGATCCAGCTCGACCTCCCTCAGCCTCTTTTGCCTATAATTATTGCTCTTGAGTTTCTTCCTCTTCCTGGAGGTTGTTGATTCTCCAAATTCAACGCCATACTCGGCTGAGTCAGTACTTATTGATGGGTCAGCAACTTCAAACACTGATGGGATTTTTTGCATTGTCTGCTTCACTTGATTTGCTATCCACATGACTTGATGGGATCCATCATTTATTATTTCATTCTCCCCCTTTAGGACTTGTTCAATTACCCGTTCTTCAAGACGTTCTCTGACCAGAATCAACTATTCATGCAGGTGCTGTTCAGTCACATCCAGATTGTTCCTTACTTCGAGTAGATGGGCATCTAATGTATGAGCATTCTCATTGACCCTATTCAAAACTTGATTCATATTACTGGTCGCACCTGCTTCTATCTGCTCAAAGGCATAGTCCACATTGTCTGAGAATGTTACTTGATTTGTCAGGATCTTATGGGCTTGATGTCCCACCATGTTGACTTCCTCACCCATCTTTTCTATTGCCGGAGCTGCCAGCGTGTAGAAGTGGGCACACTGGGTGTTGATATTGAGTATGTCCCTCTTTACAGGCTTGTTCTCAGCCTTCAGCTCCTTCCTTAGGCCATCCACAGTCTTTACGACAAAAGTTTCCAATTGTTTCCTTTGAGCATTCAATGGAGCTGATACCATGTGATAGAGAGAACCTGCCTGAGCCAAAGAGGGCTCAGCAGCTTGTTCTTCTTCATCTCCTCCTTCCTGTGGTGCTGCTTTCGAGATTTCTTCAGACAAGTCTTCACTGATATGGGCTGTTGCTTTAGTCTTTACCTTGAAATCTTTTGGCACTATCTCACCCGGAGATGTGAGCACTATCTTACTTGCTATTATTAATTCTCGGCAATCTAAAAGAGTGGTGTCTTCCATTTTGCTCGGGCACATTTCCTTGACTTTCTAGGGCAGATTACCCCAGCTGGGTCTCTCCCTCAACCTGAGCATTGCCTTGGGATGAGCTTCCTGCCGGGAGCTCCCCATCAATCATCTCCATGTTTTGGGGTGAGCTCCCAAGTTGGGTCTCCCCCTCAGCAGGAACACTCCCCAAGTTGGGGTTACTACCTTCTTCAATAACCTCTTTGGAAGCAGGTTCAGGTACTGATGCTGGGATATCTCTTCGTGTAGATGTCTCCCCCTCAGATGGAGTAGGTTTGTGTGGGGGTGAGGGTCTATCATCAGAACTGCTTGATGAATCTTCTTTTTCGGAGAGATCTACTTGGACTGTTTGTTTCTTTTGCTTCTTTGGAGCGGATGGGGCATCAGATGATGGTTTAGGGATAGACCTATCCCATTTGTCAAGCATCCTGGCATCCAGCCTTTTGGAGTAGTGAAAGGACGCTCCCATCCTTCTATGAAGAGCTTCACCAAGGGTATTCAGGAAGAACAAAGATAGTATTCTTCCGTAAGATGAAGTCTTCAGGGTACTTTTCATTCTCTGGAAGAGAAGCCCACTCCAGTCAGTCTTTTTGGACAGAATTATCCGGGCCATGACATCAAACATCTCCTTCGACATTCGGTCATCCGAACCAGGTTTGCATAGTAGCACCTTCCCCACGATGTCGGCCAGCAGTTTCCCTTTCTGATTGAACTCATTTCTTTTCATCGACCCATAGGTCTTCCCAGTGTGGTCGCACCAGGTATAACTAGCGGAGACATCCTCCGCTGCCAGCTCCTCTTCCTCTCCCCCTTCAATTCTCGGCAGATGTAGAGTCTTCCTGAGAATCTTTGCGGATATCTTGACCTTCTTACTAGCTACAGTGGACTTGATCTGAGATTCTGAGTGGTTGAGCCTGGCTTCAGCGAAGAACTCCGTCAGTTCTCAGTGGAGAAGAACTGAGGGCTCGCTCAGCAGGTATTCTAGGCTGGTGGATTCCAGGAGCCCAAGCACTAACCTAATTTCTTCAGAGCACGAGTTGAAACCCCCGCGCTGGAGTTCACAACCTGAGATTAGTTCTTCTCTTTTGGGAGCCATCGATTCAGATCAAGAGAGGAGGCAGCACGTCGGAGATGAAGCAGTGTTTTGTCGAAGGAATAGCTTAGGGCAAATGATAGCGTGATTTTTATTCTCGAGCATTCACTCTATTTATAGTGTAGGTAGGTGATGGGGTGCGTACCTTTGACTGTGTCGGTGAAAAACGATCAGACGGCTCCAGATCTAGTGCCGTGATAAATAACACAACTTTATTTTGACGATACTGCTGATTGTCGTCGAAATGGTTCTTGGATATGCATCCTTCCAGCTCGATCCATTTGTCGTCGTAACATCTACTGTGTCGTCGTAACAACTTATTGTATCGACGATACAGATTCCTTAAACATGTCAGCCTAGGGCAACTTTAGGCCATTCTTAGGAGATATCTTTTAGCACCAACTCTGAGAGTTCTCCAGGGGTGTTTTGGTCAATTCCAATTTGTAATCCAATTAACTTCCTTTAGTCTTTTTAGTAGGATAACCTGCACTAAGATTGTTAATAAGCTAATCTTGTTGTTTCAGCCAATGAGCCAGAACAACCATTTGTCAAAGGCCTAGAATTGCTTCTGGTCGGCTCTTGGACTACCTGCACAAATGAGATTACAAGCCCTTAGGTACCCAAGTAGCTTTTGGTCCTTGGATTTGGTTAGCTTTAAAGTGCATACTGGATCTAACTGCTCCTGGATATGCATAGTGATAATGAACAAAGCCATTTGCAAGTTCAGCATTTGTTACCCTTGGAGTCGTTGGATTGTACCAACAATAAATTGCAAAGTGCCCAGTCTTTCCACAACACCAACATTCAAACCTGTTGTATCTTACCTTCTGGCTGACTATGTGAGCATGAGTCCTTTGTGTGTGAATAGAAGGATATTTGAAGGAAACTGATCTGTAGTGATTGTGAGTGGCTTTCCCTCTGGAGTCAGCCTTCTTTAATGGTTTCTTCTCTTCTGTAGATCCAGTAACTTCATGCCTCCTTGTGATCATCCTTTCATGAGGTACCCTAGAGATTTTTGGCATGTTCTTGGGTTTGGAGGAGCTTTCTACAGGCTTCCTTGCAGTAAGGGATTTATCCTCCACCCTTCTGACATTATTATTCTTAGATTTCAGGGTACTAGGCTGATCTCTATCCTTCTTTAGAAGTACAACCTCTTTGGTTAGAGAACAGCACAACTCCTTACTGTCAATCAGTGCCTTCAAAGTTTTCCCAAATTTGATTATCAGATCAAGGTTGGAGCTTGCCTTGAAGTCCTTTTTGAGTTGGCAAAACTCTGCATTCTGTAGAGTTAACTTTTCAGCCTTTTCAGAGAGATGAGAATTTCTGGCTTGAAGGATTGAGATCTTTTCAGCTTGCTCATTGATCTTTTTGATCTTTTTGAGATCTTCTAGAAGGACATCATGATCTTTTTGAGATCTTCTAGAAGGACATCATATGGATTGGACAAGTCATAATTTCCTGATGAGCTTGTCTCAGATTCTGAGTCTGAGATAGATAGAGGAGCACTTATGCATACCTGTTCAGGGGAAACTTCATCCTGAATATCCTCCTCTGACTCAAATAAGGCAGTCAGTGCAAAATCAGCATTCTCTTCTGAGTCTGAACAACTTGAGTCACTACCACTCAATGTTTTGACCTTCTTATTAGCTACCTTGCTTCTTTCTTCCTTCCAATTCTTGGAAAGCAATACTGATTCTGCATTTCCTTCTTTTGATCCTTCCATAAGGACTGTTAGAGAGTCCCACATCTCTTTTACTGTTATGTAGTGAGCAAGTTGATGGAATATAGAAATGTCTACTGCACCAGCTACAATATCTTTTGCTTCCTTATCCAAGTTGACTAGGATGATCTCATCCTCAGTCATTTTCTTGGGCACTGTTCTGGGGACATATGGTCCTTCTTGAACAATTTGAAACATTCTGAGATCTATAGCCTCCATGAATATTCTAGCTCTTACTTTCCATAGGGCAAAGTTCTCCCTAGAACAAATAGCTATTCTTGATTCCATAGCTATGATGAATGGACACCCACTGGCAGATTTGTTCAAGCTGTTAAGCTTTTCTTTGAACAACCTCCCTCTGATACCACTTGTTAGTTATTGGGGTTATGACTTATCACCTAGGGGGGGGTGAATAGGTATTTCAAATTCTTTTATTCCCTTTTGGTGTTCTTGAGTTTTGGCTCACAGATGTATGTAAATCAAAAGCACAGCACAGAAAACACACACAGGAATTTATAGAGGTTCCTCAAGACAGGGTGTCTTTAGTAGTCCTCTTTCCCTCTATGCCTACCTAGCAGTGTGCTAGGCTCGGCAAACTCCACCAATGTCTTCGGTCCGTAAGCCTTATAACTCGGACCCGCAAGTCCCTGCAGCCTAGGCCCGCAAGCCCCTTCACTGCACCCGAGCCCGCAAGCTCGACACTCAGGCCCTCAAGCCCTACACAGCGCAGACCCGCAAGTCTTGCCCCTTGGACTCGCAAGTCCCTGCAGCCTAGGCCCGCAAGCCCCTTCACTACACCCGAGCCCGCAAGCTCGACACTCAGTCCCTCAAGCCCGACACTCAGGCCATCAAGCCCTACACAACATAGACTCGCAAGTCTTGCCTCTTGGACCCACAAGTCCCTGCAGCCTAGGCGTGCAAGCCCCTTCACTCCAACAAAGCCCGCAAGATCGACACATTTGGACCCGCAAGTCCTCTTCCTTAGCCCTCAAGCCTCACAGATCTCAAGCCCTCAAGCTCGACACTTAGATCTGAAACCAGATCTTACATATTTGGCCCGTAAGCCTTACAAATAAAGATATAAAAAGTTTGTTCTTCTGCCTGATGGAGATCGGCTACTAGTCTTGAAGAAGACGCCTCTGAGTTGAATCTTGAAAGAACAGATCTTCTTCAAGCCTTCTTCTTTTTGCCTGATGTTAACTGGCTTCTTGACTTGAACGATTCTTAATAGTCGATGTGGCTTGACTGCAACTTGGAGAACACAGGATAAGCATTTTTGTTCTCCTCTTCTAATTCTTGAATCATCTCCGCAGCTTTTACTGTTGTATTGCTTGGCGGGATTCTTTTTCGTTTCTTCATTCTCATTTTTTTCTTTAGGGCATCACTGTTCCCTTTTATAGGACGGAGGGGCCGCTTAATGGTCTCCTATGTTGTCCTTCTCTGGCAGACGCCCATACAATAAGAGCACGTACTGCTTGGACAATCAGGCGGCGACATTAAATGCTGACAGCATGTTTGGCAATTTTTGAATCTGTCTCGACGATATTTCCATGGTTACGACGATATGGACAATATCTCGACGAAAAGACTTGTCATTGTCTTGAACTAGGACAGATTTTCAAATCTCCTTCCCTCTTCTTCAGATAGAGATATCTCGATGACATGGGATATCCCTTCTGCACTTGCACTTAAGACGACATGAAGTCATCTAACTGATGTCGACGTAATCTTCTTGATTTCTTGATATCGTTGTGACCACCTTATCTGTCAACGACATAATCGATATTACGTCGACAAACAATTCTTCAGCAACTGCTTGTTTTTGTTCGATCTTCCCTAGTCTTTTCGAAGTCAGTCCTTCTTTACGACGATATCGTTGACATCAGTCTTTAGCCTTTCCAGGGACAAGGATTCTTTATGATGATATATATCTTGCATAGACTTATCGACGACACCGCTTCTTTATGACATTATCGTCGACATTCTGCCTTGAGTTTGTGCTTGAGTCGTCTTTCTTCATATCGGCTTTCTGATATCGTTGTGAGGTGTTGTAGTGTTGATGTTACAATGATATCATCATACATATGTTTTCTCGACGATAGCCGATATGCTCACTCTGGTTTGCTCTGCACATGATTTCAATGACATGCATATACTTATCGACGATACGTCCAGTCCTTTTTGACGATATTGTACTTTGGCAAGTTATTGAAGTACTGGACATATTGTCTGATCTCTGCAAGCATGAGCTAGATATGTCATTAAATACACAATGCTTTTATCATTGAGCCGAGTGCTTATTTAAATCAGGAACATTGCAGAGCACATTTCCCAATACTTTGGGGTGCATTTAGCCATAGTTAGGCGAGTGAGGACTCGCCACACCAAGGAGCAAGGCGAGTAGAGCCACCACTCGCAAGGGGAGATCTCGCGAGGCCCGCTCCTAAGAGGGCTGGCGAGTGACGCCTTCATGGCCACTCACCCAGCAAAGGTCTAGGGGTCAATTTACCTAATTACCCTTTGTGGGCTGCCAATAACCCTTTAGAACATCGGAGTTTGGCTGTTAGCAGACCAGTTTGGTGTGCGATTAGTAAAACCAAAAGGCGGAATCTCATTATTTGCAGACCAGAAGAGAAAAGCTATAAATAGACACTGAAGGGCACCTTTGGAGAGGATCCACTTCTTTGGCTTCTTCCTCCTTAGGATATTCCTGGTTAGCTTCTCAGGCTCTCCAGGGTGCTCGACTTCAGTTTTGTCTTGGGAGGGGAAGCGCTCTAAAAATCTTCCGGGTGTGTGGTGGGACCTCCACACTGTAGCAAAGGTTAGGGTTTTTAGCTCCAAGTCTTTGGTCAGGTTCTTCTGTGGGATCAGTAAGTGCTAGCTGCCCCCTTCTAGGGGACCGAACTCCTCGTTGGATCGATTCTCGGTTCTAACATTTTTGGTGCGGTGAGCGTGGAGTGCTATTGGTACAAGAAATTCTCAAGGAATCAACATGGCTGGAGAGGATGAGCGAGAGGCCAGCTTCAGCATCTCGCCACCATCTGGACCGCCAATGACAGCAGGGATGCTGGAAGATCTCCGAAGGGAGGTCCTTGAGACCATCAACATCGCCTTCATCGTGGTGCAAGGCGAGTTCTCGACCACAGCGCCTCAAGTCATCCCGCCATCGGGGGTAGGCGAGGCCGCCCTGGGGCAGAGAGTAGGTAAGGAGACGGTTGGGGAGGCAGCGACACGAGATCTCAATGGACGATAGCTCTTTCCCAGCCCTGCGAGTTCTTGCCCAGCGAGCGCCTGCCTAGCGAGTGCTTGTCTGGCGAATGCTTGCCAGCAAGTGCTAGCCCTATGAGAGCAGGCCCGGTCAGAGAGCTTGTGGGGTGAGTCGAGAAAGGAAGAGAAGCAAGTAGGGGAAGCTTATTCTGCGAGCTGGTGCTCTCGGCACCACTCCCATAGGGGTTCAGGGAGCCGGACATGGTGTAATAAACTGGCAAGGATGAACCCGTAAAGCACCTGCAGTTGTTCACAGACAAGTCCTCCCTTAGGCCAGTGTTAGATGCTTTCAAGTGCTGACTCTTTGCCACCACTCTAAAGGAGAAGGCGCAGGACTGGTTTCACCAGCTCCCGGGAGTATCGATCTATGCATTTGAGGACCTGCGTCATAGGTTTTTTCTACGCATCTCGACCTCGAAGAAGAGGAAGAAGGATGCCGAGGCACTCTTCAAAATCAAGCAGGGGTCGGGGGAGTCGCTGGCTCACTATGTGGACCAATTACAGGAGGAGGTCCTTCTCACCCAGGAAGTGCCTGGATTCGCCCTCTAGCTTGCCTTCATGGTGGGGCTACGGGAAGGATTCTTCAAGATGAGTCTAAAGCAAAAGGCCCCCGTGTCCTTCGAAGAGCTGATGGAAAGGGCGGGAGAGGAGATCGAGGGGGAGGCGACTAACCTGGAGTTCATAAAAAGGCTGGCAAAGCTGAGTGAGCTGACGGTTAGGCAGAAGGTGGCAAGAAAGAGGGAAGAGTCGAGATCCCCGAAGTTGGGGTGGAGACAGCAGGGAGGAGGCACATAGGGTCCGGGAAGAGGCTTTGCCCCAGGAGGCAGTAATTTCCAAAGGGGTCAAGGAAGACCTCACAAGTTAGGGTGGAGACAGGGTCCTAGGCCACCCCCGTGTTGGATCTTACGGCGCCCTTAGAGGGGAGCGGGGGGGGGGGGGGGGGGGGGGGGGGGGGGTGAATAAAGGTTTTATGGAATTGCAAACCTTAATTAAAAATATCAGAGTTAATGACTGAAGTTTAGGAATATTTTATAAGAAAATATATTTTGATATCTCAAAAAAGATTGTATTGAAGATTCCTTTTTAAACAAGAGAAACAAAACTTTTTGTTATATGTTGCTAACGCCTGGCGTTAAGTATTAACGCTGGGCGTTAGCTCTCCAGAAAATTTTCCTTAGCACAAAAAGATTGCCACATTGATTTTACTTATGAAATCTTAAATGAAATACAATTCCAGAAAATCAGAGATAATGATAACGATTATTGTATTTCAAAGATAATTACACAAATGTTAATTTTAATACTTTGATAAAAATATAAATTAAAACATTCTTGAAGAGGAAATAAAATCAATTGAATAGAACATTAAAAGACATGTTTTTATTTCATAATAAATTGAATACACAAATGTTTGATTTCTATAACGCTAGAAATCAAGGTGAGAATATGTAAAAACACTTTTTGTTGTTTCATCGGCCCTTCTCCCAAGGACCGGCTGGCTATAATCTATCTAACCCTAGATAAGGCCTCTAGCCACCCCCTAGATCTACCCTCTACCTAGTCGCCACGCACAAGGTGGCGAATTACCCCCAAAGTCGCACAAGGACCTAGTAGCTAACAACCGCTGCGAATTTACCCATAGAATCCTTCCCGGAATCCGACGTTCTCCCCGAACGATTTCTCCACACTAATTACAAAAAGAATAAAATAAAAGATTACAAGATAAAGTAAAGAGAAAATCCCCAAGAAATTCTGAAGGTGAAGACGAAGGCGATGTAGATGTTGGCGTTCTTGAAACGATCGTCCTTCGTATGCATTGTAGACTTTCTCCTTCAAAATCCTCTTTAGATCTTCATGATAGCCCAAGGGAGATCTCTCAATTGTTGTACATGAGCCTCTCTAAAAATTATTAGAATTCTGGAATCATCTCTCAAATAATGAGAGGGGCTGCTCTTTAAATAGGTACGGGAACTAACGGCTGGCGTTAAGAGTTAACGCCAACATTAGTGATCGTGCACTGTCGTGGCTGAAATCGCGCAACCGTCAAGATCGTGGCAGTTTGTGGACTCAATGCGGGCATTAAGAGTCAACGCTGGCATTGTCTCTTGGTACTCGATGGTACTTCTTCTCGACGTCATTCCCTCTTCGACGACATCCCTTATCAACAAAAACATTAACACGGGGCGTTAACGCTAACGCTGGGAGTTAAGAGTTAAAGCGGGGCGTTAACTCTTAAAGCGGGGCGTTAACTCTTATAGCGGGGCGTTAACTCTTAAAGCAGGGTGTTAGCTCTCTTTCCAGAGAATCGTCTCCAATCAGCATACTACTCATAGGGATGTGTAGCTATAGTTCCTGTACAACCTGCACATTATAAACACACAAAATACAAGATCAAATACAACACATTATTTATTATTCTCAAACCAAGAGATGCAGAACATAGGCTCCAACAATCTCCCCCTTTTGATAATAACAAATACCTGTGTGAGAAAGTAGTGAGATTAAGACCATTTGTGTTTATAGATAAGTGAGGTAATAATATATGCATGAATAACAGGTTAAAATCATGATAGATTTGATTTGAAAGCGATAATGCATACTCTTTCTATATGAAGTCCTCCCCCTACATAAGTGTTCTCTTATAATTTACTCCCCCTAAATATATATTTGACTAGATTTCTCAATTTCTTCTCCCCCTTTGTTATTAGAAAAAGTGGGTAGGGATGAGTGTATATCTACTAAGATTGATTAGGAACCACCTATTGAAGGATTGTCCTGATCGAGCATATGATAGTGTATGCACATCCTATATGATTACTCCCCCTACAAAGGTACCTTTTTTTTTGTTTAATATTATTATAATGCACTCCCCCTAAATATTAGATTTATGCAATTTAATCTCCCCTTTTGGTAGTATCAAAATAAGGTTTAGGTGAGAGTGTCAATAAGGAGTAATATGTTCTATGTCGAGAGGAAAAATAGGATGCAATCAAAAGCTTGTTAAATACTACTTGTTAAGAAAAATATAAGCATGATGGAACATATAGTTGTAAGCAACATAGCTGACATGATAAAGTAAGCATTCTATTTTAAGATACCACTTGTTGAAACAAAAAAATACCATGGTGTTAAAAAATAATAGACATGAATGAGCATAAGTGGTAAACTTAGCGGAAGAATATAATAAGCACTCTTAAATATAAACATCTTTTTAGAAGGTAAAATCATACAAAGGATAAAGAGTTTTAAATTTGCAAAGATGATGTTTGAGTTAAAGATTCAAGAGATGCTATTTCATTAAGATAGAAAGAATGATTCCATAATATCAAGAAAAGATACGAAAACTATAATGTAATAAAATTTGCCTTTCAAGTAAACATAGACATGGTAGCGATCATGCTTTGTTATCTAGTGCATTTACTTAAGTTTGTAGAGAATTGTGTAGATGAGCATTAGGATCCAATTCTCATGAGTAGAAGTTTTATGAAAGATAATGATGTGTACAAAATAGTGTTTTGATAAAGTATACAAGTGAATCAATCAAAAACACATGACATATATAATGAAATAACACAACATTAAAATACACAAATAATATTACTTCCACAATATTTCAATGCACATGAATAAAGAGTACAACTACCAAGGTGCTCTGCACACACAATGCTTATTAAGACTTATCAAGGGTGCAAAGTAGTGTTTGGGAATCACTTTTATACTTTTTAGCATTATTTTCAAATTTTATTTGTGATCCGATGTACTAAGAGAAGTGGTATATAAATTATTTGCTACAAGACACTTTACAATTCTTTAGCCAAGGTTCTCAACCTCACAATGCTCATTAAGACTTATCAGGAGGGCGAGTAGTGCTTGGTGGAGTTTTCCTTGTCATTTATTATTTGCTTTTTAGTTTAGTGACTAAGGACTCCGAATTCACTTGTTTTGCAAACATAGCATTTTAAACCACATTTCTCTAAAGAATAAGTGCATGAAAGACAAAGAATTGTAATAACCAATTCAATGTTGTGTAGGTAATCTATTTATGCATTTTAATTATTTATGTTATTACACTACACAATCATGCAAGTATAAGATTGTAAGCACATGTAAGTTATCAAAAATAAGTGAGTGAATGAGTAATTATCAAACATAATACATTACTCATACTTAGAGGCATGCTAAGCGTTTCTAAGCATGTTTGTCTATAATCAAATTCATTGCACATAACAAGATAATTTTCAAGACATGGCAAATAGAAAATAATGTTTTTTAAGAAACTTGAAAGTTAAATTAAACATTGTATTTAATCTTTAATTGATATAATTAATCATCCTTGACAATGGCAATGAATAACAATCAATTTATATATATATTTTTAATTTTTATATAAGTTCAAAACAATAATCACACATAAAGAGAAAGACATATTATTGTTCTTTGAAATGGTTTTGTAATCTTGTATTTATTTTTAAATATTCAAATGTAATTATTTTCTGGAAAACATAGAAGTCTTTTTAGTCCTATCAGTAAATGATATTCTATGCCAGAGAAATAAGCCCAAAATAATGCATGAAAAAATAAATATTTTTGTTTTGAAAAGAAATAAAATTTTGTTTTAATGGAAATAAAAAGATAGAAATCTTTTTGCAAACAAAGAAATAAAAACACACATAACATTAAAATAATACCAGAAATTATTCAAAAAAACAAAAAAATTTTGGAGCAAAGGAGCTAACGCCAGACGTTAGCTTCTTAACGCCGAGATAGAACACTAAATTTTGATGTTTTAAAAACATTTTTCACAATTCATTTGTATTATAAAGAGACCTTTTTTTAGTTGAAATTTCTATTATATTGATTAGATTTGAATGCTCTTTTAGCCTATTTTTGGTGATTTTTCAAGTACTCGTGTTTTGTAAAATCATTAAAGCTCAAAATAATAAAATATGCATACACATGATGCAATGTTAGAACAAAAACAAATATGCATGATTTAAGTATAAAGAGTGAGATAATATTCATGCAATAAATATAATATGAGTATACCCAAGAATAATATACTCTAACTATATGTCTACACACTATACCCCCGTACTAAGAGACAAGTGGATATGAGGATCTGCACACATGCCGTAGGTTGGGGTGTTAATCCTATATGCATACAAAAGACGACGCTCAACCTCACACTCTTTCCCCCCAGTGCCTCACAAGGCCCTACTGGAACTCTCCTCGGTTAAGGACATGACATGACTTAGAGGTTAGGTATCTAATGCACACAATCCTACACCCTTGCTATTGTGAGACACAGGTCATGGGTTAATGATTATGGATATACTAAGCGTTTTAGTCTAAGGATTGATTCATAAAACATGAGTTTGTTTAAGTTTTTAGAACATGTAATGGATTTTGAAACCACCTTGTACTCATGAATTTTAAAGTTCAAAATTTCTCTACCTTTAGCATATCACTATATTGATAATCCTAGCATAGACACTAAATTGAGCATATACTAAGAGGTGCAACTAGGATAATGAATTTGGATGTTATGTAAAATATGCTAAATATATATAATTGGTTTGCATGTAATCAATTATAGAGTTTTGAAATTTTATAGACCAAGAATGAAGAGGCAATTCTATTTGATTTCATCTTGTTAATGTCAAGTTAATTTTAAGTTCTAAATATGATGAGATTCATGCAAACAATAGAGATGCACATCACACACACACTAAATAAGATAGGAAACTATAATACCAATCGCAGTTATATATTTCATAATTCCAAGGTTGATAGAATTAGTTGATTTAAGATAGGACTTGATAGATCATGAATTATGATATATGATTATAGTGAATTTTAGCATTATCATGGTGGTGATTGTGAAACCATATTCATCATTTTTGTAATTTTTCAATTTTGATTTTTCTAGATCATGATTTTCCATTACAGGGGCTATCATATGCAACAAAGAAAATAGATAAATATGCAATAAGTTGCGCGTTTAATATTTTAGCCTAAGACCCCTAAAAGTCCATTTAAATCCAATTTTGAAAGTAATTTCATTAGTCTTTATAATATCATTTAGCAAATTAAGCAGTCAATTTATAATGATAATATAAGACATTTATAGACAATGGATTTAAAAAGGATAAAACATATAAAAAGAAAAGATTGATCACTTAAAAACTTTATGACTTTATATTCAATTTAATTCAATTTGATTTGATAAACATTAGGCTTAAAATGTGAAAGTCATATCTCATGATATATAAAATGATCATAAACATGTT
This sequence comes from Dactylorhiza incarnata, assembly GCA_033032865.1. NCBI lineage: Eukaryota > Viridiplantae > Streptophyta > Magnoliopsida > Asparagales > Orchidaceae > Dactylorhiza > Dactylorhiza incarnata. The sequence continues at coordinate 8,736,967 of JAWHQI010000014.1, forward strand.
GTATCAAAAATAAAAAAATAAACAAAAGAAAAAGACAATAAGCATATCATGAAGTAGAGTTTTGAAAATTTCATTTTGATTTATTTATACTTCATGCAATACAATGATTCCTAGTTAATAAGTGATTTAGGTATCCAAAGGGGACCAAGTGTGATGGTTTCTTTGGGTACCCAAATACATCGTGTTGGCTTTTGGGGAGATAGTGATGAATGGGTTCTTTCAAATAAGGTTAATGTTTTATATTTAATTTTGGGTCTCCATTCATACTTTGGTTTAATATTCTTATACTTCAAATTTCCATAATTATTTTCAAAAGTATTACTTATAGGAAATTTGAGAGCATTTAAGTCTTTGTTGGGAGATGCTAAATGAGGATTAGAAATAAATATTCTACTAGGTTCATGATTTATAAAGTTTGAAACAATAGTAGATGCTTTATACAATTTTGAAGATAAACTAGAAAAAAGATTTTCAAAATCATTTGAAATTTTTTGCACATGTGATTTTAGTGATTGTAGTTTATAAGATAGAACATTATTTTCATTTATCACTTTTTCATTGTGTTCTTTTGAAATTAAAAGCTCTTTTTCAACATCCTTCAATTTTTCTTTAAGATCATTAAAATCAAAACAAGGAGTAGGAATTTCAACTAAAGAGCATGAAAGAGAATTTAACACATCAATACTTTATTCTACTTTTGCATTTGCTTTTAAAGTTTTATTTTCTAAATGTAGTTTGAAATTAGCATTTTTTAAATTTTTAATTCTCCGTTTAGCAAATTCAAGCATACGAAATGTAGAAATGGAATTTGTTACAAAAAGAGAAGATTTTGATTTTCTTACATTGCTATTGGATGAGGCAAGATTTGAGCCAAAGGTTCCGTTGACATCTTCTTCGCATTCCTCTTCCATAGTTGAATTTCTGTCTTCTCTTTTGCTTGATGTGTTGTCATCATTTGAGTCCAATATTGTGACGTTGCATTCTTCTCTCTTAGATAGATCTTCCTCCAAGCATGAGTCCTCATCAGTTACTTCTCTTGGATCCATAAGGAGTTGCTCTTGTTCATCATCTGTGGAGGCAAGACTATAAGAATTCTCAAGAAAATTCCAAACTTCATAAGCAGTAGGAAGTGTATAAATAAGTTTGAAAATATTTTGATGAAGTGCATAATATAGACTATTCATAGATTTGGCATTTAATAACATTTCATTTTTATTTAGAATAATTGGGGGCATTTTAATTGTAATATTCCAAACTTCAATATCCAAAGATTTAAGAAATTTTTCCATAAGAGTTTTCCACACATTATAATTTTCACCTATAAATAATGGTGGTGATAATGATTTTTCATTTTAATAAAAAATTTCCCTTCTAGTGGATGCGAGATCATGAAGCGTCATTATTCCCGGTTGTGAAGCCATTTTGGAATAACCTACGCTCTGATACCACGCGTTGGATTTACGGCGCCCTTAGAGGGGGGGGGGGGGTGAATAAGGGTTTTATGGAATTTTAAACCTTAATTAAAAATATCAGAGTTTGTGACTGAAGTTTAGAAATATTTTATAAGAAAATATATTTTTATATCTCAGAAAAGATTGTATTGAAGATTCCTTTTTAAACAAGAGAAACAAAACTTTTTGTTAACTGTTGCTAACGCCTGGCGTCAAGTATTAACGCTGGGCGTTAGCTCTCCAGAAAATTTTCCTTAGCACAAAAGATTGCCACAGTGATTTTACTTATGAAATCTTAAATGAAATACAATTCCAGAAAATCAGAGATAATGATAACGATTATTGTATTTCAAAGATAATTACACAAATGTTAATTTTAATACTTTGATGAAAATATAAATTACAACATTCTTGAAGAGGAAATAAAATCAATTGAATAGAACATTAAAAGACATGATTTTATTTCATAATAAATTGAATACACAAATGTTTGATTTCTATAACGATAGAAATCAAAGCGAGAATATGTAAAAACACTTTTTGTTGTTTCACCGGTCCTTCTCCCAAGGACCGGTTGGCTATAGCCTATCTAACCCTAGATAAGGCCTCTAGCCACCCCTTAGTTCTACCCTCGACCTAGTCGCCACGCACAAGGCGGCGAATTACCCCCTAAGCCGCACAAGGACCTAGTCTCCATCAACCGCGGTGAATTTACCCACGGAATCCTTCCCGGAATCCGACGTTCTCCCCGAACGATTTCTCCACACCAATTACAAAAAGAATAAAATAAAAGATTACAAGATAAAGTAAAGAGAAACTCTCCAAGAAATTCTGAAGGTGAAGATAAAGGCGATATAGATGTTGGCATTCTTGAAACGATCGTCCTTCGTATGGGATATGAGTTGTAAACCTTCTCCTTCAAAATCCTCTTTAGATCTTCATGATAGACCAAGGGAGATCTCTCAATTGTTGTACACGAGCCTCTCTAAAAATTATTAGAATTCTGGAATCATCTCTCAAATAAGGAGAGGGGCTGCTCTTTAAATAGGCACGGGAGCTAACCCCTGGCGTTAAGAGTTAACGCCAGCGTTAGTGATCATGCACTGTCGTGGCTGAAATCACACAACCGTCAAGATCGTGGCAGTTTGTGGACTCAACGCAGGAGTTAAGAGTCAACGCTGGCATTGTCTCTTGGTACTCGACGATACTTCTTCTCGACGTCATTCCCTCTTCGACGACATCCCTTATCGACGAAAACATTAACGCGGGGCATTAATGCTAACACTGGGCGTTAATAGTTAAAGCGGGGCGTTAACTCTTAAAGCGGGGTGTTAAGAGTTAAAGCGGGGCGTTAACACTTAAAGCGGAGCATTAACTCTTAAAGCGGGGCATTAGCTCTCTTTCCATAGAATCGTCTCCAATCAGTATACTACTCATAAGGATGTGTAGTTATAGTTCCTGTACAACATGCACACTATAAACTCACAAAATACAAGATAAAATACAATACGGTATTTGTTATTTTCAAACCAAGAGATGCAGAACATAGGCTCCAACAATCTCCCCCTTTTGATAATAACAAATACATGTATGAGAAATTAGTGAGATTAAGACCAATTGTGTTTATAGATAAGTGAGGTAATAATATATGCATGAATAATAGGTTAAAAGCATGATAGATTTGATTTGAAAGCGATAATGCATACTCTTTCTATATGAAGTCCTCCCCCTACATAAGTGTTATCTTTTAATTTACTCCCCTTAAATATCTATTTGACTAGATTTTCAATTTCTTCTCCCACTTTGTTATTAGCAAAAGTGGGTAGGGATGATTGTATATCTACTAAGATTGATTAGGAACCACTTATTGAAGGGTTGTCATGATCGAGCATATGATAGTGTATGCACCTCCTATATGATTACTACCCCTACAAAGATACCCTTTTTTGAGTTTAATATTATTATAATACACTCCCCATAAATATTAGATTTATGCAATTTAATCTCCCCTTTTGGTAGTATCAAAAGAAGGTTTAGGTGAGAGTGTGCAATAAGGAGTAATATGTTCTATGTCGAGAGGAAAAATAGGATGCAATCAAAAGCTTATTAAATACTACTTGTTAAGAAAAATATAAGCATGATGGAACATATAGTAGTTAGCAACATAACTGACATGATAAAGTAAGCATTCTATTTTAAGATACCACTTGTTGAAAAAAAAGAACACCATGGTGTTAAAAAAATAATAGACATGAATGAGCATAAGTGGTAAACTTAGCGGAAGAATATAATAAGCACTCTTAAACATAAACATCTTTTTAGAAGGTAAAATCATACAAAGGATAAAGAGTTTTAAATTTGCAAAGATGATGTTTGAGTTAAAGATTCAAGAGATGCTATTTCATTAAGATACAAAGAATGATTTCATAATATCAATAAAAGATACAAAAACTACAATGTAATAAAATTTGCATTTCAAGTAAACATAAACATTATAGCGATCATGCTTTATTATCTAGTGCATTTACTTAAGTTTGTAGAGAATAGTGTAGATGAGCATTAGGATCCAATTCTCATGAGTAGAAGTTTTATGAAAGATAATGATGTGTACAAAATAGTGTTTTGATAATGTATACAAGTGAATCAATCAAAAACACATGACATACATAATGAAATAACACAACATTAAAATACACAAATAATATTACTTCCATAATATTTAAATGCACATGAATAAAAAGTACAACTACCAAGGTGCTATGCACACACAATGCTTATTAAGACTTATCAAGGTGCAAAGTAGTGCTTGAGAATCACTTTTATACTTTTTAGCATTATTTTCAAATTTTATTTGTGATCCGATGTACTAAGAGAAGTGGTATATAAATTATTTGCTACAAGACACTTTACAATTCTTTAGCCAAGGTGCTCAACCTCACAATGCTCATTAAGACTTATCAGGAGGGTGAGTAGTGCTTGCTGGAGTTTTCCTTGTGATTTATTATTTGCTTTTTAGTTTAGTGACTAAGGACTCCGAATTTACTTGTTTTGCAAACATAGCATTTTAAAACACATTTCTCTAAAGAATAAGTGCATGAAAGACAAAGAATTGTAATAACTAATTCAATGTTGTGTAGGTAATCTATTTATGCTTTTTAATTATTTATGTTATTACACTACACAATCATGCAAGTATAAAATTGTAAGCACACGTAAGTTATCAAAAATAAATGAGTGAATGAGTAATTAGCAAACATAATACATTACTCATACTTTGAGGCATGCTAAGCGTTCTACGCATATTTGTCTATAATCAATTTTATTGCACATAACAAGATAATTTTCAAGACATGACAAATACAAAACAATGTTTTTTAAGAAACTTGAAAGTTAAATTAAACATTTTATTTAATCTTTAATTGATATAATTAATCATCCTTGACAATGGCAATGAATAACAATCAATTTTTAAATATTTTTTTAATTTTTATATAAGTACAAAACAATAATCAGACATAAAGAGAAAAACATTTTTTTGTTCTTTGAAATTGTTTTGTAATCTTGTATTTGGTTTTAAATATTCAAATTTAAATATTTTTTGGAAAACATAGAAGTCTTTTTAGTCCTATTAGTAAATGATATTCTATGCCAGAGAAATAAACCCAAAATAATGCATGAGAAAATACATATATTTTGTTTTTGAAAAGAAATAAAATTTTGTTTTAACGGAAATAAAAAGATAGAATTCTTTTTACAAACAGAGAAATAAAAACACACATAACATTAAAATAATACCAAAAATTATTCAAAACAACAACAAAAGTTTTGGAGCAAAGGAGCTAACGCCAGGCATTAGCTTCTTAACGCCGAGACAGAACACTAAATTTTGATATTTTGAAAAACATTTTTCACAATTCATTTGTATTATAAAGAGACCTTCCTTCAGTTGAAATTTCAGAGTATATTGATTAGATTTGAAGGCTCTTTTATCATATTTTTGGTGGTTTTTCAAATACTTGTGTTTTGTAAAATCATTAAAGCTCAAAATATTAAAATATGCATACACAAGATGCAATGTTAGAACAAAAACAAATATGTATGATTTAAGAATAAAGAGTGAGATAATATTTATGCAATTAATATAATATGAGTATACTCAAGAATAATATACTCTAATTATATATCTATACACTATAGCCCCGTACTAAGAGACGGATGGACATGAGGAGCTGCAACAGCGGCCAGTGAGGATCGATGAGGTGTTACCCTGAGAGGGGTAAGAGGAAAGGTTTGAGGATCAGGCTGACGTAGGGAGCTGAGGAGGGATCGGGGTGATCCACAGGGGAGTGGGGATTGAGGTAACTCGGAAGATGAGCCTTCATACCATCTACCTTCGGAGCGTAGCTTCTACTTCTCAAGCCGCACCCCCAGCAGAAAGGATCACCTTCTCTCAGAAGGATATGCTGGGTCATGAGGACCCGTTCTACGATGCGCTGGTTATCCAGACAGCCATCGAGAACTTCACCATCACCTAGATCCTCATGGACAACGGGAGCTCGGTCAATGTCATCTTCAAGAAGGCATTCGATGAGATAAAGGTGGAGGAAAGGAGAGTGTTGGCCTCGGATGCCCTCTGTTCAGATTCTCAGGAGAAAGGAAAGAGGTGGAAGGGGGAGTGGGACTTCATGTCTGCAAGACCCTCTTTGTTTTGCACGCTCCTGGGTCTTACTGCCCAGAACCGCCATCTTGCGGTGGCACCATTTCTCCAAATGGTCACCGCCACAATACGCAGATCCTGCCGGCTTATCAACATATCCAGGCGAACCACATATCACAAAATTAAAATATTTAACAAAGCACATGTCCACAACAAATCACCATATAGTTAAAAGCTTGTCCAAAATGAGAGAAACAATGACATGAAAGATATAAATCAGAGTACGGTAAATAGAAAAGGGCTTAAGCCCGATACATCATATTTTTCTTTGCCTCTCTCTTAGCAAAAATAAAACACTGTAGACACTAACACGGGGTGATGCCCTCATGAATGTATAACTCCCTCCTCTGACTCGGGTAGACGTGAAGAGTAGGTGTCGGAAGAGGGTCACTCACCGGTGCTCTCCCCGCAGTAGCCAAGAGACTAAGTCAGGTCTAGCCACCATGTCCTGTTCCACCCTCTAGTTGAGGATGTACTCTTCTTGGTGCTCCTGTAATGATATGGTCCACCGACCGTCAGTCTATAAGACTCAACATGTTCCTCACCGCCTCCACCTGCGACTCCTAGGCACCGTGCGGGAGGAGGAAGCAGAAGACAACAAGGGGTAACAGAAAGCACGCGTGTGACATGGGTTTAAGCAGCAATTATATAAATATACATCAAGCACCTTTTCTCTAAACATATTGAGGAGTGAAATATAAGTACAACAGTATGACGTGAGTATACAAAACAGTTCACACGATTCCAAATACAGTATAAGGAAACATAAAGCATGACAACATATCCAGAGTATATACAAGGAAGCAACATCATGTAAAAGGGGCAGCTATAAAAGTAACCTTAACTAATATGCGTACACACAAAGCACATAAGCTAAGGGATCTGGCAATAAGATAAACTCATCGTATAAAAGAGCCCATACTAATATACCGAGCCTACTGCTCGCAGTACTTAACCCATCCTTCTAATAAACCAAGCCTACCGCTCGTAAGACTTCACTCGTCCTTCTAATATACCGAGCCTACCGCTCGCAGGATTTAACCCGTCCTTCTTATATACCGAGCCTATCGCTCACTGGACTTAACCCATCCTTGTACCTTTCCATCCCAAATTTGGTACGAGGGTTACCTTACAAATTCTCCTACTTAGACTACTCTTATCTATCATTTAGTTTTGCTTAGAAGTTAAGGTGAATCCTGAACTTCCCGAGGGTTACCCAGTGAAGGGCTCACAGCAGTACTAGGGGATGTGATGGTGGATGAAGCCGAAATCCCCCTTTCTTTGATATTTACTCTTATTGGTGGCTACCCATTCTTATATGCCCATTTTCTCTCTAATTGCTCCAAAATCCTAAGATGGATTACCAATTGGCTCGGGTAGACAAGTGTAGGTGTTCAATTGAGCACTGAACCCCACTTTACCTAGTCACCAACTATTTCTTTGTGTTATCTCTCAATCACAACTTGTATCTCATGTTGGTCACTCCTCACCTCTCCCAATAGGCCGTTGTGAATTCTTGAACTGAAAGTTTTACTAAACGCACCCCAGTCTTTACTTTTGATGACTGCCCTTGGTGATTAACCTTCCAACACGACTAGGCATATGCAAATCTCTTAGAGTTAATAACTCTAGTTGTGGTGACCATAAAGGGGGGGGGGGGTCTAAATCAAAGTTTCAGTTTTTACTATTCGCAGACCGATTTGCCTTTAAGTGAAACCATATGTCCTACCAGGTTGACTATATGGTTACAAACTAAGTATGAGACCATTTTAGTTCCAGAAATTCATATTAATGTCAAGGGTCTATGTACAAATTTCTATGATATTTTAGCAATAACAATTCATGGTATTAATTTCTCAAGTTATAAGCTCAAATTCTATTTTGTGAAGGAAGTATGTTATTTACTCAATGATTAAATATAACAAAATTCCCAGAACTTCCTACTGATATACAAGATCTATATACAAAATTCTATAACAATCCAGCAACCATAATTCATGGTATTAATTTCTCAAGTTATAAGCTCAAATTCTACTTTGTGAAGGAAGTATGAAGTTTACTCAGAGATTAATTTGAAAGAAAATTTCTTAGTTTCATACTGATATAAATAGAGCATATACCAAATTTCATAATAATCCAGCATGAGTCATTCAGGGAATTAATTTCTCAAGTTATAGGTCCAAATACTACTTTGTGAAGGAAGTATGAAGTTTACTCAGGGAATAATCGTAATAAAATTTCCATAGTTTCATACTGATATAAAAACACCATACACCAAATTTCATAATAATCCAGAATCAGTACTTCAGAGAATTAATTTCTCATGTTATAGGTCCAAATACTACTTTGTGAAGGAAGTATGAAGTTTACTTAGAGATTAATTCTAATAAAATTTTTATTGTTTCATACTGATATAAAAAGACCATATACTAAATTTCATAATAATCCAGCATCAGTATTTCAGGGAATTAATTTCTCAAGTTATAGGTCTGAATACTACTTTGTGAAGGAGGTATAAAGTTTACTGAGAGATTAATTCTATTTAAATTTCCATAGCTTAATACTGATATAAAAAGACCTTATACAAAATTTCATAACATTTCAGTAAGTTTTGATCCTATAATTACTCACTTGGGGTCTATGTGACTAAATCATATGAAATCAAGTTTCCTAAGGAAATCAACCAAACGGTTGATGATTTTATCCATAGAGTATTGTCCTATGGTCCTAAGTACATGTTCTAAATTTCATGGAAGTTGACCAAGGGAAAACCTTTAAATTCTCATGTAATTCTAATGCTACATGACAATGCTATATGCACACCAAATTTCCCTTACACATGCATGTAGAATAAACCAACATGCATAGGTCCAAATGACCTTAAATTTTAACCATGGACTATTAATCACATGACCAACCTCCCAAAGGAGATTTGGAGTGATTTGAGTCCAAATCACCCATAATATACACAATATATGATTTATTAAATTTCTACTAAAACTTTAAAAAAATGTGCCCCAAAAATTCTGATTTTTGAGCACATAGTAGATTTAGGGTGCATACACACATGGTTAAATTTTCAACCTCATATCATCTACTATATAAAGTTATTTAGAATTTAAGATTTGTCCTTCTCTAGAACCAGCCTTACAAAATCTGCCCTACAGAGAGCTGTAGGGCACCAAATGGTATACTTTCAGTTTCTACAAACATTGGAGACTAAAACCTACAAAATCTATCTCAGCCTATTTTCCATTTTAAGGCCTGTAAGGGCCTCGATGTTTGATTGCAAAAGATCTATTTCACTATGGCAAAAACAACCTTAATTTAATGTGACCTAAACAAAGATTTTCTATGGTTCATTAAGACATAGATCTACTCAAATGCAAGGATCCAATTGAGTCAAAAAATTTACCAGAGACTAATTGATGAGTATTATTTATGTGTATTTTAATTATAGTATTTATGTTAGTTTTAATATAATTTTGTAAATATTATTTATATTTTAGTTTAAAATCACTTTTTTTTAAATTTCTGTTCTAAATATAGTTTTACATTTATTTTTTGCAGAATTTTGGGAAAATTGGAGAAAATCACAAGTCTCACCCTCTGTCATGCCCGTGACCATGGGCGTATGACCTAAAGATCTGCATTCGACGAAATTGGAGCTGAGTTCGATGAAAGCTCTCGGCACCTGCGTTCGACGAAATTGGAGCTGAGTTTGATGAAAGCACTCTGCCCCTACGTTCGACGAAATTGGAGCTGAGTTCGACGAAAGCTCTCTGCCCCTGCGTTCGACGAAATTGGACCTGAGTTCGACGAAATTGGACCTGAGTTCGACGAACGTGCTCTGCCCCTGAGTTCAACGAAGCCTGAGCTGAGTTCGATGAACGCGCTCTGCCGCTGAGTTCGACGAACGCGCTCTGCCCCTGAGTTTGACGAAGCCTGAGCTGAGTTCGACGAATGCGCTCTGCAGCTGAGTTCGACGAACGCTCTCTGCCACTGAGTTTGACGAATGCTCCCTACCGCGCCGAATTCAAGCCTACGCTGCATTAATTGAAGCCCAGGTACACGCCCGTGACCCAAAATGTCACGCCCATGACTTTCCAGTATGATCCTTGCACGCCGCCGAGCCGCAAACCAGCCCATGCTGCATTTAATAAAGCCGTCCAAAGTTACGCCCGTGACCCAAGTTACACGGGCGTGTAATGTCTTAATGTCTCCCGCCATCACGCAAAGTCCACGCCACTGTCGGATCTGATATCAGTAATGTTTACACGCCCTAGGTCACGTCCGTGACCAAGGGCGTGTAACTTGAAATTTTTTGCTATAAATTCAGAGGCTCTCCTTGAGTCCAGTGTTCAGAAATTTGGAGTGGGGGGGGGGGGGGGGGGGGGGGGGGGGAGGGGGGTTTATTTAGAGCTGTTAGTGAAGTTTTTCAATGCTTATTCATGTCTCTTTTAAGCTTTCATGTTCTCTTTTCCTTATCATGCAATGTACTAGTTTTTTTTCTTTCAATGCAATAGTTTAGTAAGCTTGTAATCTTTTTCTTCCTAGACGTGTACTCCCTTTTTAAACATGTAATAGTTTTGGTTTTCAATAAAATTAATTTTGCTCTCCTTCATGTTCTCTTTCACCTTAGTAATTTCTCTTTCATGCAATGTTAATTTCTCTTTCTCATTTAGTTTGCAAATTGTTTTTTGTAGTTAAGTAAAATAACCCTCAAAAAATCGTTCGATAAGATAATGGTAATTTTCCTCGAAGTAGAAGTAATCAACGTGCCCCGTGGAATCCGACCTTGGTATTTCTAAATATCCTATACTATAGACGACAAGGTACACTTGCCTTAATCAGATATCGTTTTGGAGAAAATCTTTAACCTTCGCTTACTTTCAAAACAAGAAATTTCTGTATCAAGTTTTTGGCGCCGTTGCCGGGGATTTTGCGTAGATATTTTGAAAAGAGGATAGCTATTAATTTTATCATGCTTCGTTTTATTTTATTTTGCTTTTTCTAAATTTCAAAAAGAAAAAAAAATATTTTAGTTTTTTTCCTTTTCCTTTCTTTTCTTTCTAGTGTATGACCCGAGGTAGCGCTTCGAATATTCCTTTTGATCCAGAGATCGAGCGAACCCTTTTTAGGCGCCGTCGTTCTCATGATAAGGATAATCAATTAGAAATCGAAGAGTCTATCAGGGACACTAACACAGCGAATATGGATCCTGATCTTAATCCTCCTAATCCTAACGCGCCAAATCCTAATGAGGCCGCGCAACGGATCATGTCCTATTATGCGCGGCCGAATTTGGAAGGCACACAATCGAGCATTGTTCACCCCACGGTGGCGAACAATAATTTTGAGATCAAGTCCAGCATCATACAAATGGTGCAACAATCGGTGACCTTCGATGGTCAACCAGACGAAGATCCAAATTCGCATATTTCTTACTTTATTGAAATTTGTGATATTTTTAAAATCAATGGTGTCACCGATGACGCCATTCGATTGCGTATTTTTCCTTTTTCTTTGCAGTCTAAGGCCAAGCAGTGGCTGGGCTCCCTACAAAGGGGATCCATCACTACATGGGATGAAATATAAGAAAAATTTCTAAATAAATATTTCCAGCCTTCAAAGACCGCTAAATTGCGCACGGATATTGCATCGTTCATGCAAGTTGACTCGGAGACTCTCTATGACACATGGGAGCGCTTCAAGGAGCTTTTGCGTCGATGCCCTCACCACGCACTTGCCACTTGGCAACAAGTGCAAATATTTTATAATGGCTTAAATCTCCAAATGAGGCAAATGATTGATGCGGCCGCCAGGGGGACGTTAAATAACAAAACCCCGAACGCCGCTCAAGAGCTTTTCGAAGAGATGGCCACAAATGCGTACCAATGGAACATGCCCCGAGCGCGGCCTAATAAGCCAGCCAGAATTTTTGAAATAGACGCAAACGCAAATTTGGCTTTACAAGTTGAGCGCTTAACAAAGCAAGTGGCGAAGATGTCTGCTTCCTCCGCCACTCCTCCTTGGGCTAAAAGCGTTATAATTGAAGAACAAGTCGACTACATGGGAAATCCGCCTCGGCCTTCCTATAACCCAAACTTTGCTCCGTATAACAAGACATACAATGCGGGTTATAGGAATCATCCAAATTTCTCGTGGAGCAACCAAGGAAATGCTCAGCGCCCTATGAATCTAAATCAACCCCCGCCCCCTAATCAAATTCTTAACTTAACTCCGCCTCTAAATATGATTTCTCAAAATTTAAATCCTCCAGGTTTTCCACCGCAACAGCACAAGCCCTCTTCGCTTGAAGAGGTTTTTGCAAAATATGTTGCTACAAATGAATCGAACATCCGGAACGGGATGGAGGTGGTATCAAAAAAGGATGAACCCAAGGTAACTTCCTCTCCCCCTCCTCCTACTCTTAATTTGTCTTTGAATTTGCCCGCTACGTTAGCTCCGCACGCTTCTACTTCTAATATTTCGTATCCGTCTACGTTTAAAAGCGAGTGCTCCGAAAAAAATTATAAAAAGTTTTTAGACGTTTTAAAGCAAATTCATATTAATGTTCCCTTCTGCGAGGCTATCTCTCAAATGCCTAAATATGCAAAATATCTTAAGGAGTTGCTCTGCAATAAGAAAAGATTAGAATATATTTCGTATATTTCTTTAAACGCAGAATGCTACGCGGTTGTACTCAACAAATTTCCTCAAAAAGAAAATGACCCGGGACGGTTTTCCATCCCATGTTTATTTGGCAATTCGTTAGTAAAACACGCCTTAGCGGATCTTGGAGCAAGCATCAATCTCATGCTGTTTTCATTATTCAAAAAGCTAGGTCTAGGAAATCCTAGCCCCACTCGAATGAGTATTCAATTAGCGGATCGTTCTGTAAAATATCCGGTAGGAATAGTGGAGGACGTGCTCGTCAAAGTTGACAAATTCATCTTCCCGGTGGATTTTGTCATTCTTGACATCGAAGAGGATGCCGAAGTACCCCTTATACTCGACCGCCCCTTCCTTGCCACCTCCCGCACTATTATAGATGTAAGTAACGGAAAGCTCCTCCTACGGGTTGGAGACGATGAAGTTACTTTCGGCATAAATTCCTCAATGCGGAATACATTAGAAAACGACGATTCGTGTTTTTACCTGGAAGAGTGTTGTGAGTTCGATTCATCCCCCGAGTTAGTCTCATCGGCAAGTAGTGATTCCAAGCTCGTCGAGCTCTTTTATCTTGAAGAAGAAGTCTCTCACCCCACACCACCCGAACCATTACTTCTAGAAAAATTAAAAATTAAAACTTCTTATGATGAGCCACCCGTATTAGAGTTAAAACAACTCCCCCTCACCTCCAATATTTATTTTTAGAAAAAGAGTCTAAGCTACCCGTCATCGTTTCGTCTGATCTTAGCAACTCAGAAATTTCTGAGTTGTCTATAGTCTTAAGAAAGCACCGCCACGCAATTGCGTGGAAAATATCGGATATTAAGGGTATAAACCCTTCCTTCTACACTCATAAAATCTTTCTCGAAGATAATTCCCGCAACTCAGTCCAGCCTCAACGACGACTAAACCCGAACATGAAAGAAGTCGTTAAGGCCGAAGTTATTAAACTTTTCGACGCGGGAATCATCTACCCGATATCGGATAGTACTTGGGTTAGCCCAGTACAAGTCGTATCGAAGAAAGGTGGCGTCACGGTAGTTCGAAACGAAAATAATGAATTGATCCCAACCCGTACTGTTACGGGTTGGCGGATGTGCATCGATTATCGAAAACTAAATGATGCCACCCGTAAGGATCACTTTTCGCTACCTTTTCTACTATTTTCTCGATGGTTTGTCGGGATATTTCCAAATCCCGATTTCGCCCGACGACCAAGAGAAAACCACTTTCACTTTTCCCTTTGGCACCTTCGCTTATCGAAGGATGCCATTTGGTCTTTGTAACGTGGCAGCTACATTCCAAAGGTGTATGCTGGCAATATTTGATGAGTTAGTAGAGGAGGTGATGGGAGTGTTTATGGACGACTTCTCCGTGTTCGGAAACTCATTTAAAATTGTTTAAAAAATCCCGAGTGCGTGCTGCAGCGATGTGTGGAAACAAATTTAGCGCTTAATTGGGAGAAATGCCATTTTATGGTCAAAGAAGGATTAGTCTTTGGCCATAAAATTTCGTGCAAGGGGATCGAGGTCGATAGGGCCAAGATCGAAGTAATTGAAAAGCTCCCCCCTCCAACAAACGTAAAAGCAATTAGAAGTTTCCTAGGCCACGCAGGGTTTTATCGGCGCTTTATACAAAATATTTCCAAAATCACAAAGCCGTTAACCCATGTTCTCGAAAAAGAATCCTCCTTTATTTTTAACGATGAATGCCACTTGGTCTTACACTTATCAAAGAGAAACTTATAAACTCCCCGATTCTAGTCGCCCCAGATTGGTCGCTCCCTTTTGAAATCATATGCGATGCGAATGATATTGCGGTTGGTGCCATTTTAGGCCAACGGGTGAGTAAGTATTTCCACCCGATTTATTATGCGAGCAAAACACTCACGTTGGCACAAGCAACTACACCACTACCGAGAAGGAACTTATAGCAATCATTTTCGCTTTTGATAAGTTTATGTCGTATATCACTCTTTCCATAGTTATCGTCTTCACAGATCACTCCGCGCTTAGGTATATCTTAAGTAAATCGGACGCCAAACCTCGTCTTTTGCGATGGATCCTCCTCTTGCAGGAGTTTGATTTAGAGATCTGGGATAAAAGCGGAGCCGAAAACTTGGCGGCCAATCATCTTTATCGATTAGAAAATCCCTCCTCAGAAGTGTTAATAGAGGCCGACATTAATGATAAATTTCCCGAAGAGCGCCTCCTTGCTCTTGAAAATATTAATTCATCTTCTACCCCCTGGTTTGCGGATTGGCTAACTATTTAGTAGCCCGGGTCCTGCCAAAAGGATTCTCGAGTCAGCAAAAGAAGAAATTCTTTTCTGATTTAAAGAATTATTTTTGGGAGGACCCCTTTTTATTCCGCGTTTGCGCAGACCAGGTGGTAAGAAGATGCGTCTCAAGTGAGGAAGGCCTTAAAATTTTACGTCATTGTCACGAGGGACAAACCGGTGGTCATTATCAAGCAAACCGAACCGCGAGGAAGGCACTGGAGGCGGGCTATTATTGGCCCACGCTCTTCAAATATGCTCACACCCTTGTGAGTACTTGTGACAGCTGCCAGCGGTCGGGGAACATCTCCCGTCAGGATGAGATGCCCCAAAATATTTTCTTAGAATGCAAAATTTTCGATCATTGGGGTATTGAATTTGTTGGTCCTCTCCCTCCCTCTTATTCAAACAAATATATTCTCGTTGCAGTCGACTACGTGTCGAGGTGGGCGGAAGCGCAAGCTCTCCCCACCAACGATGCGCGAGTCATCGTTAATTTCTTAAAAAAATATTTTCTCGATTTGGCATGCCGCGCGCTATAGTGAGTGATCGGGGCACCCATTTTTGCAATAGTCAATTTACAAAAATCTTAGCAAAATATGGTGTAACGCACAAATTATCCACTGCACATCACCCACAAACGAGCGACCAAGTCGAAGTTGTTAATCAAGAATTAAAGCGGATTTTAGAAAAAAATGGTTTCTATTAATCGGAAGGATTGGGCAATAAAGCTCGATGATGCGCTATAGGCCTATCGAACGGTGTACAAGAATGATATCGGTTGTACACCGTATCGAATGGTTTATGGCAAGGCTTGCCACCTTTCGGTCGAACTAGAAAACCGCGCATTTTGGGCACTTAAATTTTTAAATCTCGATTCCACTTTAGCGGGCAATCAAAGAAAATTTCAAATGAACGAATTAGATGAATGACGAGTGAATGCATATGAGAGCAATAAATTATATAAGGAGCGAACAAAGTTTTATCACGATAAACACATAAAATTTCCGAAAACTTTTTCGCCGGGCGACCTCGTCCTCCTTTATAATTCTCGCCTTCGCCTTTTTCCGGGAAAACTAAAATCCCGATAGACCGGACCCTTTATTGTTAAAGAGGTTTGGTCCTATGGGACAATCCTAATTTCCCACCCGGAAAAAGGTACCTTCAAAGTAAATGGGCACCGCCTTAAGTTATATCTTCCGGGAGAGCTTGTTAATGAGAAGAGTGAGTCTTTATCTTTTCATCCTATAATATGATCGGCAAGTGGGTCAAGCTACGCTACCTTAAACAAAGTGCCTTTGGGAGGCACCCCAAAGTTATATTTTTATTGTTTTTCCTTTCTTACATGTTTTGTTGGTAACCGACGCTTCCCCCGCATCTTCATAACCAGGGAAGCCCTCTTAACCTCTCCTTCGTTTCAATTATTATTTTTATTTTGTCTTGCATTTTTTTCTCTTACTTCATACTTAGTTTTAAACATTGGGGACAATGTTTAACTTTAATTATGGGGTGTAAATAGTTCTTTGTAAATAGTTATTAAATTAGGAAATTTTCAAAAAAATAAATAAATAAATATTTTCTTATGTTTTCTTCTATTTTAGCACTTGTAAAACCCAAAAGCTAAAAAACAAATTTAGAAAATCGAAAAATTTAAATCATGGAAAGGGACGTTTGGGACCTCACCCCATCTCACCTCCTAGTACCGTGAGAACCCTTCACGGGGTATACCTCGGGAAGTCCAAGAATTAACAAAAAAATTTAAGCTTTTTAGTATATGTTTTTAGTGTTTATTTCTTATCAACAAAAAAGATAATAAAAAAAAAGATAATATCAAAATTCAAAAATATGAAAAACTTAAAATACAAAAAAAATATAAAAATCTTATACCTCTCCTATTTGTTGTTTTTTTGAGTTCTTAGAAATCTAGTTGAGGATGTTTATAAGCATGTTTAGGTTTTTAATTAGCTAAAATTTTGCTTATCATAGTTTGTTAATTTTAAATTTGAGGTAATTTTGCTTTAAGAATCATCTTATGATTTTAACTTGATTAGAGAATTTTTTTAGCATGACTTCTCTTTTTATTTCTAAATGGCTTCATTTTGTAGTGAATTTGCTATACCTCTTTAGATTTCAATTATATTTTCTTCTAACTTTTTATATCTTAGGAAATTTAATTTTACTAGAATTTGCTCTCAATATAATTAAAAGCTAGCTAGATTTATTTTCCTTCCCTACCCCTTTGTTGGCATAAAAAAATGAAGCTTAAAAGATTATATGTCATGGGAATAAGAGGATAAAATTCATTATTCCCTAAACATATGCACCCAAAATCATTTAAAAGATTATATGGCATGGAGTAAGAGGATAAAATTCATTACTCCTAAACATATACATTTTGGGTTTTTATTAGAAGAGAAAAAAAAAATTCATGATGAGGATAAATTCCATTACCTCCATTCAAAAAAATTCTCTTCTTTTGCCAAATTTTATGAAATCCCCCTTAGCCAATTATCATTGTTCTAGATTTAGTTTAAGTTTATGGAGAGAGCAATATTTTGTAAGTTACTTTTCCTTAAGTTTCTTTTAAGATAGAGTTCTTATAATTTTAATTTAATCTCATTTTATAATTTCTACAATATTGTTAAACCAATTAATTTTCTTGAGAAGTCCTTCCCTAAACATTTTCCCCTCTTTTCAAATCATCATCATAATTTAGGACTTAACTCCTCCTTGAATTTACTCTTAACTTAACTTTTGGTTTAAATGAAATTTTAGTTTAAAATTAAAAATTTTAAGAATGTCTTATAAATTAGGTCTCACACTTTTGCTCTGGAATAGCAAAACCTCAAGTATGGGGGTATTTGATGAGTAGTATTTATGTCTATTTTAATTATAGTATTTAGGTTTAGTTTTAATATAATTTTGTAAATATTATTTATATTTTAGTTTAAAATCACTTCTTTTATAATTTCTATTCTAAATATAGTTTTACTTTTATTTTTTGCAGAATTTTGGGAAAATTTGAGAAAATCACAAGTCACGCCCTCAGTCACGCCCGTGACCAAGGGCGTGTGACCTAAAGATCTGCGTTCGACGAAATTGGAGCTGAGTTCGACGAAAGCTCTCTGCCCCCGCGTTTGACGAAATTGGAGCTGAGTTCAACGAAAGCACTCTGCCCCTGCGTTCAACGAAATTGGAGCTGAGTTCGACGAAAGCTCTCTGCTCCTGCGTTCGATGAAATTGGAACTGAGTTTGATGAAATTGGACCTGAGTTCAACGAACACGCTCTACCCCTGAGTTCGACGAATCCTGAGCTGAGTTCGATGAATGCGCTCTGCCGCTGAGTTCGACGAACGCGCTCTGCCCCTGAGTTCGACGAAGCCTAAGCTGAGTTCGACGAACGCGCTCTGCCGCTGAGTTCTACGAATGCTCTCTGCCGCTGAGTTCAACAAATGCTCCCTGCCACGCCGAATTTAAGCCCACGCTGCATTAATTGAAGCCGCCCAGGTACACGCCTGTGACTCGAAATGTCATGCCCGTGACTTTCCCGCGTGATCCCTGCACGCCGCCGAGCCGCAAGCTAGCCCATGCTGCATTTAATGAAGCTATCCAAAGTCACGCTCGTGACCCAAGTTACACAGGCGTGCAATGTCCGAATGTCTCCCGCCGTCACGCAAAGTCCACGCCACTGTCGGATCTGATATCAGTAATGTTTACACGCTCTAGGTCACGCCCGTGACCAAGGGCGTGTAGCTTGAAAGTTTTTGCTAAAAATTCAAAGGCTCTCCTTGAGTCCAGTGTTCAAAAATTTGAAGTGGGGGGGGGGGGGGGGGGGGGGGGGTTGATTTAGAGCTGTTAGTGAAGTTTTTCAATGCTTGTTCATGTCTCTTTTAAGCTTTCATGTTCTCTTTTCCTTATCATGCAATGTACTAGTTTTTTTTTCTTTCAATGCAATAGTTTAGTAAGCTTGTAATCTTTTTCTTCCTAGACTTGTACTCCCTTTTTAAACTTGTAATAGTTTTGGTTTTCAATAAAATTAATTTTGCTCTCCTTCATGTTCTCTTTCACCTTAGTAATTTCTCTTTCATGCAATGTTAATTTCTCTTTCTCATTTAGTTTGCAAATTGTTTTTTTTTAGTTAAGTAAAACAACCCTCAAAAAATCGTTCGATAAGATAATGGTAATTTTCCTCGAAGTAGAAGTAATCAACGTGCCCCGTGGAATACGACCTTGGTATTTCTAAATATCCTATACTATAGATGATAAGGTACACTTGCCTTATTCGGATATAGTTTTGGAGAAAATCTTTAACCTTCGCTTAATTTCAAAAAAAGAAATTTATATATCACTAATATACACATTTCCAACCACTCAAAGGAGATTTGGAGTGATTTGAGTCTAGGTAACTCATAGTATACACCATACATGATTTAATAAATTTCTACTTAAACATTAGAAACATGTGTCCCCAAAATTCTAATTTTTAGTTAGGTGATGTATTATATCATCACAAAAGTGTGGCTAAAATTTTAGAGACTAAAACCAAGTCAAATGAGCTAGGGTCACATAATACCCATTTAGGCTATATGCACACCACACCTCAACCATGCCAAGACATGCAAGTGGGTTAGCCTAACATGCATTGGTCCAAATGACCTTAAATTTTTACCATAGACTATGTTTGGGCCGTTCTATCATCAAGAGAAAATTTGAGTGGATTTGGACCAATATGACCCTAGATCTAAGCCATTCAAGGAAAATGAAATGTTGATCAAAATCTTAGAAAATCTGTTTCCAAAAATTCCCAATTTTTGGCAGGGGGTGCTTTGGTGCATTCTAAAGTTCTAGAGCTCCATATGTACATGTCTCACAAAAATGGACGTCAAGGGAGCTGCAATGCTCCAAATGACCTCAAACAAATTTCTAATTTTATTTAAGGTCATAAACTACACTTTTCATTCTGCGGGCATTTTCTGTTGGGGCCTCTAAGGGCCCCCAGTAAATTCAACAAAATTCGGCTCTACATGCGACAGAAATTTAATTTCTATATCATGTCCTAAATAAATGTTCTTCTTTGGATCATTTAAACATCAATCCACTCACATGCATGAGTCCAAATGGACTAAATTTTTTACCAGACTCCTATTATATTATGATTAAGCCCTCTGACCAAATTTGAGGTGATTAGGGGTCATTAGCCCCCCTAATTACTACATGCAAGCTTAATTAATCCCAAATAAACTTTAGGAAAATTAATTTTAAAAATTCTCAAATTTTTACAGGAGATATAATAGGGCATGACTCATGCATGCCCAAAAATTCAAGCTATTTGGAGTTGTAGAACTCCACAAATAAATTTCCAAAGTTTTAGAGCACCCTTTGTACATGCTACACTAAAATGGATGCCCAGGGTGCTACAGAGGTCCAAATCTAGTGAAGTAAATTTCTAAATTTTGTCCAGTCCAAGGGATACATTTTTAATTTAGGCGACTTTTCCTAAATCTGCCTTTAAGTATTTTCTACAATTACTATAAGATCAGGCCGAAATTCCTATATAACACCAATTTAAATAATTGTGGCATGCGCTTTTCAGATCTTCCAGATCCAATGGCAGGCGACCCGTATTATTCCCTGAGCCAACGATCCAAAATTCTTGCGCCTGGGCCACCTTTGTCCGTGACTTTCTGGCCACCCACTCACCAACACGGCCAGCCACCACTTCCACCACCTCCATCGAGGTGGGGTCTACCGGGATCGGGCTTCAAGCAGGCCGACGGAGGCCAGAATAGGGATCTATGGTAGGGGAATTTTGACAGAAAAACCGTCAAAAGAAAGGCTTGATCCCAGCTCAATTGAGCTGGGATCTTCATTCAAACCAGAAGGGAAGCTAGCACAGATGGAGGGGGAAAGGAACTTGCCTCATTTTGGGCTTGATTGCTGGTGGTTGCACGGGTTGCCATTGCCGACCTCAACCTTCATGGTGCCATGGCGATTTGGGCTTGCAGAGCTCAAAATTCTTCTCTGGAAGGGGAGCTCGACTCCTTGGGAAGCTCTAAAGGTGATGGGGAGGAGAGAAGAGAAGGGGTGGTGTATATGACTTTTGCCATTAATGGCTCTCGACCACCCCCTTGCCACCACCTCAAGACAATCTAATCCTCCCTCCCACTGCCCCAAACTGAGGGTAATCAATTCTCCATCTCAGAGGAGAGCATGGGGAAGGGGAGTGGGGAGCCATTTGGCCCCCATCCCCTATTTTCCTCTTCTTGTTTTCTTTGTCCTCTTCCCATGCATTAATTCAAAATTCCTTGGCATTAACACCTTAAATATCGAAATTTCAGAGGTCCCAAGGTTTAAATCTCATGATGGCTTGCTAATTAGGCTCTTTGGGTGGGGCTAAGTCCAAAAGACCTTGAGTTTGGGCCCACTTGACCCAAATTGGCCAATTTGGGATTTTTGAGTTTGGGCTTGACCCAAGCTCACCCCAACTAATGTGGCTGACCCACATTGGTGCCTTAGATCCTATGGACCTATTCCAAGGGGAATTAAGTCATGGTGGGGTCATATGAGGCTAACTTGCACATAGTTGCTTATAGTGGCAATTTGAGCATTTTGGTGATTTTTCCCTAATACTCCAAATTTGAATGCACACCTTGGTTCATTTAGGTCTCATATACTCCCCTTAGGGTTTAGGAAGGGTTGTTCTAGGTCAATTAGGCCATTTGAGGGCCAATTGAACCATATAAGGCAAAAATGTAATTTGGGACAATTTTGTAATTTTGCCTAATTTCCCAAAATCGGTTTATCCCAAGGGTCCAATGTGGACCATTAGACTCCCTAAGTAATCTTGGAGTGTTAGGGGTGATCAATTTGATCACATTGAGTCAATTGAAGGTCAATTGAGGGGATTAGTTCAATTGGTCAAATTGGGGATTTTTGGTAATTGGCTCAATTTCCCAAAATTTGTTTATCCCAAGGGTCCAATGTGGACCCATTAGACTCCCTATATAATCTTGGTGTGTTAGGGGCGATCAATTTGATCATATTTGTTGGATTTGTAGGCGCCCTTAGAGGGGGGGGGGGGGGGGTGAATAATGATTGTAAAAACATATATTATATTTTGAAATACTTGCTTATGATAAGAGATCAAAATAGTGATTTTGAATAAAGATCTAAATTTTTGTATAATAAAGGAGAGGATAATAAACAATTTAGAGAAATAAAGAACAAATCAATTTTATTACACAAAGAGAGACATGATTATTATTAATAAAATTGATTACAAAATTTTGATTTCAATGACGGTAGCAATCAAAGCGAAATGTGAAAGACTCTTTTTGTTTTCTATACCGACTCGTATCCCCACGAACCGGTTGGCTTTAGCCGTTCCTTCCCCGGATACGGCCTCAAGCCGCTCTAGCCAACCCATCCCCGAATATGGCCTCGAGCACCCCCTAAACCTACACCTGAGACCTAGTCGCCAACACGAGGCGAATTTCTACCCTAAGTCCTACCCAGCCCTAGTCGCCAACACGAGGCGAATTCTCTAACGGTTACAAAAGATATGAAATAAAATAATAACAACAATATTAAAAACTCACTCTAAGAAACTTCTGAAGTCGGAGATGAACGATCGCTGTAGAATAAGCGAGGTTGAAGCGATCCCTCTTCGGATGTAGCGTGACGAAGTCCTCCTTCAGAAACTCTCTAAGCGTTTGGTGGGAGATCAACTCTCGGCAATATAAGGCTTTGGAACTCTAGCACAAGACCTCTCTCAGGAATCAGCTTGACGAAATGAGAAGAGAAGGGTCCATTTTATAGCCATAGCGCTAGCGCCTGCACTAGCGCTACCGTCGGCGCTATCCCATTTTAGGACATATTCTGCGCGGCAGAATCTTCAATCCGAGGAAACATTTCTCTCTTTCCTTCTGTGCTCCGCGCTACCGCCTACACTATCCGCTACCTCCAGGCACTAGCTCCTTCTATATGTACTCCCGGAATTGCGCTAATCATCGCTAGCGCCGGGCGCTAGGTGCTATCGCCGGCGCTAGTGGGAATGTTGAATTTGATGGGTCAAATTTGGGGGCAACCTTCTTATGTAATCCTTGAGTCATATGGACTTTGTTTTCCTGCACACTTAAACACACAAGATCAAATACACATAGGATTTGTTATTCTCAAACCTAGGAGATGCGGAAGACCATGTTCCAACAAACTCCCCCTTTTGATAATAACAAATCCATTAATGATAAATCAAAGCATTAATATATAAGTATGATGAAACTTACTTGTGTGTGTGTGAGAGTGATGACTTAGGATAATTATTGATTTTAGCATTTAGAAATGCTCCCCCTAAATACATGCTCCCCCTATGTGAATGCTCCCCTAATATGTAAGCTATCATCTTAATTAATCATTTTAGTTTTCTATTTTGATAGCGAATTATATTTATCATGTTAGTTCTCCCCCTTTTGTTATTAGCAAAAGTTGGTAAGGAAACAAAACACATAAAAGTTTTGATTAGAAGATAAAGGCATGATCGAGCTTTTTAGAGAGAAGGAAATGATAAGGAGTTTTAGAATACTTTTCATTGAAAGAGATCATAGTTTTGAGCATAAATATGAACAATATAACATTTGCCAAGTAATCAATATTATAATGTTAGTTTTCTCCTTTATATAAGAGTTTTGAGCATAAAAAGGTAATGATTTCCAAATAACCAATCTACCCAGACAATATATCTACACCCTAGCCCCATACTAAGTGATGGATGGGCATGAGGAGCTGCATATATGTCGTAGGTTGGGGTGTTAGTCCCATATGCAGACACTAAAAAACAAAACTCAACCTAGCACTATTTCCCCCTAGTGCCTCGTAAGGCCCCACTGGAACCCTCCCCGGTTAAGGACAAGACATGACATAGAGGTCAGGTTATCTAATGTCTACAACCCTACGCCCCCGCTATGGTGAGATATGTAATCATGGATAATAGTTATTGGAAACATTAATCATTTAATTCTAATGATATGTTCATAGCCTATGGGTTTATAGTTTTATTTGAATTTTTTAAAGAAAAAAGTCACAGAGCTAATTTTAAATCCATTAATTAAATCAGAGTTTTAGTATTACAATAATTTCATAGAAATAAATCAGAGTTTTTAGCATAAAAAATATTCTTGTAGTTTACCAAGCAAGTCTACCACTTGTTGAAAGAAAGGAATGTTAAGATTCAAGTGAGGATGCACACAAAATAAAAGACTTTAAATAAGCATGAACGTGCAAGGTAAAACAATTATATGGTTATGATGCGGAAGACTTATCGAAATACAAGAAACATCTTATTGTAATCAATGATGATCCATAAAAAGCTATATGAGTTAACTTTCATAAAGAAGATGTTTTTGTAAATCATTGTTCAATTAAAATCTTTAAGTTTAATAATAAAGTAACCAAGCATGAAATAATGTTATCAAAAAGAGATTACTACAATGTTATTTTAATTCACAATTTCAAAACATACCAAACATTGTAGAAAGCATGCAAGGTTGTCTAGTGCATTTATATAGAAAGAGTATTATAGAATTTTAGCATTATGATCCAATACTCATGAGAAGAAGTGTTATGAAAGATTATGATGTGCACATAAGTGTATTTTGAATAGAGTAAACAAATGTTTTAATCAAAAATACAAGAAATATGTAAAGTAAAGAGCACAATAAAACACAAATATTTTTACTTCCACAAACTTCAATGCACAAAAAACTGTACAACTACCAAGGTGCTTTGCACACACAATGCTCATTAAGACTTATCAGGGTGCAAAGTAGTGCTTGGGGGATCACATATTTTATTTTATTTTAATATTGAAACTAGTGATCCGGTGTACTTAAGAGTAAGTGGTTTTTATTTTAAAAGAAGGATATGATTTGTACAAGATACTTTACTATTCTTTCCAAGGTGCTCAACTTCACAACGCTTATTAAGACTTATCAGGAGGTTCAAGTAGTGCTTGGTGGAGTTATCTTTGTCACTTTATTTTATGATTTTTGTTTTGTACAAAGTTCTCCGAGTACACTTGTTTTGCAAACCAATATAATTTATGAAAACATAACCACTTTTCTTAACTTTTAAAAGTGCAAACAAAGGTTGTGTAGGTAAGATACTTGTGCAGTTTTAATTTATTGTACTATTACAAAACATACACAAGCATTCTTAAATTAAAAACATATGTAGACAATGCCAAAATAAGTGAGTGAATAAATACCATTATCAAACATAAAACATTTACTTATACTTAGAGGCATGCTAAGCTTGGTTCTACACAAATTTTACAATATAATGTATGCACATGAGTAGAAATATCAAAGCATGATAAAAACAATGTTCAATGTAGTTTGAAGGAATGAATTGTAACATTGTAGAAGGTCTAAATGATGGGTTAAATCATGCTTGATTTTCAATGAAGTCCATACAGTATTTTTGATATTTTGAAGAATAATTTTGATTTAAAGTTTGAACTCATAAGATTGATCTTGGACTTCCCGAGGTCTACCCTGTGAGAGGTTCGCCTGGTACTAGGTGATGTGATGGGATGATAGCCCAAATCTCTCTTTCGCAAGATACATGTAAATAGAAAAGTTAAGTTCAAAAGATAAAATTTGATACTTGTTTTTGTTTTATATTTTTGTATTTTATTTTGCATATAGAAATAGAGATCAAACAAATAACCAAAGAAAGGAAGTAAGAAAAATATTTTTTGTAATTTGACTTTTGTAATTTAGTATTTTATGTTTTTTAAAAATCAATTATATGCATAGATGCAAAAATGAGTAGTTCATCTAAAATAATATATTTTTAGTGATTTTTCAGAATTTTAAAATTACAGAAAATTGGACACTTGAGCTAACGCCGGCGTTTGGTCCTAGCGCCCGCGTTAGCTCACAGAGAGTGCTTATTTTGATCATATAGCCTAGATTTTCTTCAATTTTGCTTCCAATTTTTCTTAATTATGTTTGTGCAATGTAAGGCCAGCCTAATGAAGTGAAGAGACGAGAAGAAATCGCAAAAAGTTGCGGAAGTTAAAATTTTAGTACATGGGTTTCACATTCATTAAAGCTCCATATTCATTAGACCTTAATTCTTGAGTTTTGCACAACATATGAATGAGTGAAATGGTCATAAATAAGTGAAATAATATTCATGCAATTTTTCAATTTCGATTTGACATGATTATGATTAAACATACTAGCGGTAATTGAAAATGACGCAAATATATTAACTACCTAAGCAAAACTTGCGCATTTTATAAATTTAGCCTAATACCCCTAAAAGACCTTTTAAATCCATTATGACACTTATTTCATTTAGTCTTAATAACATCATATGACAAATTTAGTTTTTCAAATTTTATAAGACTTTTAGGAAATGGATTTAGAAGGATAAAAAGAAAAAGGATAAGTAGATCACTTGAAAAATGACATGACTTTGTATTCAACTTAATTCAATTTGATTTAATTATGAATTTTGGTTTAATATGAGAAAGTCATATTTCAAGTTATATAAAGTGATCATATCATGATGGTTCAACAAAAAAAAAGAAAAAAAAGGAAATTAATCATATCATGAAGTAGAGAATTGATATTTTATTTTGAGTTGATTTCTACTTCATGCAAATGATTGGATACTAATGAATGAGAGATTTATGTATCCAAAGAGGACCGGCTGTGATGGTTCCTTTGGGTACCCAAATACATCGTGTTTGCTTTTGGGGAGATAGTGATGAATGAGCCCTTTTGAGTGGAGTTAGCGTTTC
The DNA here is from genome assembly GCA_033032865.1 of Dactylorhiza incarnata. Classification (NCBI taxonomy): domain Eukaryota; kingdom Viridiplantae; phylum Streptophyta; class Magnoliopsida; order Asparagales; family Orchidaceae; genus Dactylorhiza; species Dactylorhiza incarnata. The sequence goes on from JAWHQI010000014.1 coordinate 8,763,896, forward strand.
ATCTTTAACTTTGGGCCTCCATTCAAACCTTGGTTTAATATTATTTCTATTTGTCAAATTTCCATGATGATAATCTTTATTTTGAAAATTATAATTGGAAGTATCATTCATAGGAAATTTGTGATGTTTTATTTGTAAGTTGGGAGAGACATGATTTTGTAAATAATGGTGATTTTGATTTTGATTTACAAATCCTTTGTGTTCCTTACTCCCATTATTAAACTTAGTTAAGATGTTCATATTCATATTCAACTTGTTTTTAGATATAGTTTGATATTATGAATTTGTATTTATAATTTTCATAAGCATGTTGATTTTTGATTTTAATTCATCATTCTTGATCTTTAGATTATGCTTAGCTTTATTATAAGCTATTGTGCTATTTTTAAGAGTAGAAACAATATAGTCAATATGATTTTGATAGTCATTTCTAAATTCCTCAAATGTTTCGTCCATCTCTTTGATTTCAGTTTTATAACTTTTGCATGTAGCACAATCACTTTTCAAAGATGAATTTTCTAAAGATAATTTTTCATTTTGTTCTTTTACAATTAATAGTTCTATTTCAAAATCCTTCAATTTTTCTTTAATATTAATACAATCAAAACATGGTTTTATATTTTCAATTAAAGTGCAAGGTGGAGAATAATCAAACACATCAATCTTTATTTTTACATTAATTTTAGCTTTTAAGTTTTTATTTTCTAAACGTAAGTTTGAATTTAAATTTTTTAATTTCTTAATCTTACATTTAGCCATTTTTAGTATATTGAAACTAGAGATAGAATTTATCACACAAGAGGAAGAATTAGTCTTTCTTACAGTGCTATTGAAAGAGGCAGAATGTGAGCATGAAGTTCCTTTGTCATCTTTTTGGCCTTCCTCCATCATAGATGAATTTTCATCTTCTTTTTCTCTTGATGTATTGCTCTCTTTTTCTACCTTGATTTTCATGATCTCCATGGTTTTGCTATGAGAGAGATCTTCTTGAACAATTGTGGATGCTTGTATGTCCTTCTCCTCCTGTGTTGGTTCCATACCTACGAGAGTAAGATCTTACATTTCTTCAAGAAATTTCCATACTTTGTATGCACTAGAAAAACAATATATTAATTTGAAAACTTCATTTGATAGACCACAAAATAAATAGTGTTTGGCTTTTGCATTTAGATGACGTTCCTTTTTATTTGATTCATCCACTGGTCTTACTATTGCTAGATTCCATGCTTCGATATCTAAAGTTTTAATAAACCTTTCCATTAAAATTTTCCACCCTTTAAAATTTGTCCCTTTAAATAAAGGTGGTGCTAGTGATTTTTCTTATTCATAAAATTTGCCCCACTAGTAGAAGCGAGATCATGAGACGCCATTATTCCCGGTTGTTAAACCGATTTGGAATAACCTGCCTCTGATACCACTCGTTGGATCTGTAGGCGCTCTTAGAGGGGGGGGGGGTGAATAAGGGTTTTAAAAATGTATATTATATTTTGAAATACTTGCTTATGATAAGAGATCAAAATAGTGATTTTGAATAAAGATCTAAATTGTTTAATAATAAAGGAGAGGATAATAAACAATTTAGAGAAATGAAGAACAAATCAATTTTATTACACAAAGAGAGACATGCTTATTATTAATAAAATTGATTACAAAATTTTGATTTCAATGACGGTAGAAATCAAAGCGAAATATGAAAGTCTCTTTTTGTTTTCTATACCGACTCATATACCATGAACCGACTGACTGTAGCCGTTCCTTCCCCGGATACGGCCTCAAGCCGCTCTAGCCAATCCTTCCCCGGATATGGCCTCGAGCACCCCCTAGACTTACACCCGAGACCTAGTCGCCAACACGAGGCGAATTTCTGCCCTAAGTCCTACCTAGACCTAGTCGCCAACCCGAGGCGAATTCTCTAACGGTTACAAAAGATATGAAATAAAATAACAACAACAATATTAAAAACTCCCTCTAAGAAACTTCTAAAGTCAGAGATGAATGATCGTTGTAGAATAAGCGAGGTTGAAGCGATCCCTCTTCGGATGTAGTGTAACGAAGTACTCCTTCAGAAACTCTCTAAGCGTTTGATGGGAGATCAACTCTCGGCTATATAAGGCTTTGGAACTCTGACACAAGACCTCTCTCAGGAATCAGCTTGATGAAACGAGAAGAGAAGGGTCCATTTTATAGCCTTAGCGCTAGCGCCTGCGCTAGCGCTACCACCGACGCTATCCCATTTTAGGACATATTCTGCGCGACAGAATCTTCAATTCGAGGAAACATTTCTCTCTTGCCTTCTGTGCTCCGCGCTACCGCATGCGCTATCCGCTACCGCCAGGCACTAGCTCCTTCTATATGTACTCCCGGAATTGCGCTAATCATCGGTAGCGCCGGGCGCTAGGTGCTACCGCCGACGCTAGTGGGAATGTTGAATTTGATGGCTCAAATTTGGGGGCAACCTTCTTATGTAATCCTTGAGTCATATGGACTTTGTTTTCCTGTACACTCAAACACACAAGATCAAATACATATAGGATTTGTTATTCTCAAACCTAGGAGATGCGGAAGACCATGTTCCAGCAACATTGAGTCAATTGAAGGTCAATTGAAGGGATTAGTTCAATTAGGCCAAATTGAGGCTTTTTGGTAATTGGCCCAATTTCCCAATATTGGTTTATCCCAAGGGTCCAACGTAGACCCATTAGACTCCCTAAGTAATCTTGGAGTGTTAAATTTGATCACATTGAGTCAATTGAAGGTCAATTGAGGGGATTAGATCAATTAGGCCCAATTGGGGCTTTTGGGTAATTGACCTAATTTCCCAAAATTGACCAATTCCATTTGGTCCATTCTGCATCATTAGTCTACCTTAGTGTTTAGGAAGGGTGTAGTGGGGTCAATTTCACCACACTTAGGCTAATTGACCTAAACTAGGGTGAAGTATGTCAAGTTGGGTCTTTATGTGTAACTTGACCTAGTCAGGTCAAAGGCTCCTATAGTGATCAAGGGGCACCCTTTTTGGTTCATGGAACCATTTATGTCACCTAGCAAGCTTTAATTCAGCCTTAGTGTTCTACTCATGGTTATAGGTGATGCATATGGTGTTTCACCCCTTTTTGGTTTACCCTTGAATTTTCCTTAAATTGGGGTGACCCATGGTGGCTAAGTGTACACCATGATGTTCTCCACCTATTCAACTTGTTGTCAAGGCATCCTAGGTCACTTACTCTAATTTGTTCATGACCTGGTCATGACAAAAATTCCCTAGGGGTCTAGTAGTTAGAGGGATGTTACAAATCCCAATACAAAAGAAAACAATTTCGTCCTCGAAATTAAGATCGGGTGTACGGAGTTTTAGATCAAGTTGAATAATCATGAAAACTTTAAGTAGTTAAGTGTTACCTGATTTGAAAAGTTCTGTGTAGTGTTGTTGCATCTAGTCCAGTGGTTCCCTTGTATGCTCTTCTCGGCCGTGATTAGACTAAAGGACCTTTTCCAGCGAAACTTTTTTTCGTCGCAAGACTCGAATGGCTGTGTCGTCAATCCATATTGGCTCCAAACGGACTGTTCGGTCGGATGCTATAAGGACCGTTGTAGCACTTATTAGTTGCTCTGGTCGAAGGAGTGCCCTCCTACGTGAGGAGACATGAAAGACGTCGTGCAATTCAGCCAACTCCTATAGCAGCTCCAGTCTATAGGCCAAGGTGCTGATCAGCTCGAGGATCCTATATGGCCCCATGTATATTGGACTGAGCTTCTTCAGTCTCCGCACCCGTGTGACCCCGTGTGCCAGACGTATTTTCAAAAATACTCTGTCTCCTGCCTGAAATTCCACCTTATGATGTTGCGCGTCGTAATATTTAGCTTGCCTGCTCTGCGCCTCCAACATCCGATATTGTATCAGTCGTATTTGGGCGTTTGTGTCTTCAATATATTCTGACCCCAGTGCCTTCGTGCCCTCAGCATGTACCCATGAAAGTTGTGTTCTGCACTTTCTGCCATAGAGAGCTTCGTAGGGAGCCATGCCTATGCTGCATTGTTGCCTATTATTATAAGAGAATTCGACGAGTGTCAGTTGTCTCTCCCACGGTTCCCCACTATCTAGTATGCACAACCTTAACAAGTCTTCCATAGTCCGGATGGTTCGTTCTGTCTGCCCGTTGGTCTGCGGGTATAACGCGGTGCTGAATGTCAGACATGACCCCAGATATGCCTGAACCGCCTTCCATTCCCTTGACGTAAATCGGTCATCTCGATCTGACACAATCGATCTGGGTACATCGTGGTATCTGGCGAATTATTCCACGAATAACCGTACTAGGACACTGACAGGAGCACCCTTTTTGATGGGAATGAGTCTATCCACCTTTGTCAACCTATCCACAATGACCCAGACAGAGTCTTGCCCGGAGTGGGAGCGAGGTAACCCTTGTACGAAGTCCATGGAAATGTCCTTGAACTTCTACTCTGACACCGACAATGGCTGTAATAACCCTCCCGGTCTTTTGCACTCGGCCTTTACTAGTTGACATGGTTCATAAGGGGTCACAAAGTGGACAATATCCCTCTTCATCCCTGGCTAATACACCATTCTTTTCAAGTCCGCAGTCATCTTGGTGATCCCGCGGTGTACTGAATACCTACTATGATGCGCTTCTGTTAGAATATCCTCCCAGATGTTATCCCCTATCAGTATATAAATCCTACCCCGGAAGTGCACGATGTCAACCTTTAGCAAATAATCCCCTGCGGTGCCTGATTCCAGGGCCTTGAAGACTGATTCTAATTCTGCATCACACCCTTGTGCAGCTTTGATCTGATCCTGGATATCACAAACTAAGCTCATCGAGGCTAGAAATTCCTGGTAGTCCTTTGGATCATCTCTGGATACTAGTATAATATGTGTGTTGTCCAGTATCTGTACTAGTTCCATGGCCATTAGCAGAGCTTCCGTGTTCGAGGTGCTAGCCCTCCTACTGAGTGCATCTGCTACTATGTTCGCCTTTCCGGCGTGATAATGCATCGTGTACTGGTAATCACAGAGAAATTCTACCCATCTCCTCTGTCAGATGTGTAAGTCCTTCTGGGTTTCTACGTACTTCAGGTTCTTGTGATCTGAAAAGATGTCACAGTGAACCCCATACAGATAGTGTCTCCAGATTTTTAACGCAAAAAACACGGCTCCCATCTCTATGTTGTGCACCGAATAGTTCTGCTCGTGCTTCTTTAACTATCGTGAAGCGTAAGCGATTACATGTCAGTGTTGCATCAAGACTGCACCCATTTCCTGGTACGATGCATCTGTATACACTTCAAATCCTTCCATCCCAGATGGAAGTGCAAGGATCGGAGCAGAGATGAGTCTATTCTTTAGTTATTGGAAAGCCGTTTCACATCGCGGAGTCCATACAAATGGTGCGTCTTTCTTTGTCAATGACGTAAGAGGAAGGGCAATCGGGGAGAATCCATCCACAAACTTCCGGTAGTACCCGGCTAGTCCCAGGAAAATCGATACGGCGGATGATACCTTTAGTTTAGGCCATTCCCGCACTGCCTGAATCTTCGCCGGATCCACTGCCAATCCTACCCCACTGATGATATGCCCTAGGAAGGCCACTTACTTAAGCCATAATTGGCACTTGCTAAACTTAGCATATAATTTATGCTCTCTAAGCCCTTCCAGCACGAGCGTCAGATGTTGTGTGTGTTCCTCCTTTGTCCGTGAGTAAATCAGCATATCATCTATGAACACGATAACGAAGACATCCAAGTAGGTTTCAAACACATAGCTCATTAAACTCATGAATGCGGAGGGAGCATTTGTGAGTCCAAAGGGCATTACTATGAACTCGTAGAGACCATACCGACTTCTAAAAGACTTCTTCAAAATATCTTCTTCTTGGATCTGTAGTTGATAGTAACCCAATCTCAAGTCAAGTTTTAAAAACCAATGCGCTCCCTCCAACTGGTCAAACAACTCATCGATCCAGGGAAAAAGGTAAGTGTTCCGCACTGTTAGTCTATTGAGTTCCCGGTAGTCGATACACAATCAAAGAGTCCTGTCCTTCTTCTTTACAAACAACATCAGAGCTCCCCATGGTGATGAGCTCGGCCTGAAGAACCCCGAGTTTACTAACTCTTGTAGTTGGGTGCGGAACTCCGCTAGCTCCTTTGGGGCCATTCGGTAGGGTGCTCTGGATACAGGTCTAGTTCCTGGCACTAACTGAATCTGAAAGTTCTTTTCCTTGTGTGGCGGTAACCCCGGTAGTTTTCTGGAAATATGTCGGGAAAGTTTTGAACTACGGGGATATCGGTTAGGGAAATCTCTACCTCCTTCATCTCGAAGCAAACCATGTAGACTTTGTCTCCCTGTAAATGGGCCTTGACGACCCGAGTAGATGAAATTAAGTGACGGGAGGTGGGTCTAATACCTTCGATTACTACTTTAGAGTTCTTGTGTCCTAGCACAATTTTCTTCGCTGGGCAGTCAATCTTGACGTGGTTCTAATGTATCCAGTTAATGCCCAAGATCAGATCGTAATATTTTATCTTCAAGAGTGTCATCGGTGCTTCAAAAAACTTCACTCTAATCTCTATGTTCATGTTGCACTTGGCGCACGTTACTATCTCTGATCGGTCTAGAAGTCGCACCTTCCTTTGGATGCCTTCGAAGTGCTGCACTTGATTCAGGTCGTCTACGAATTCCTCTGAGATGAACGAGTGCGAGGCACCCTTATCGAACAAGGTATATGCCGGCTTGCTGCAAACTAGTACTATACCTGGGTGATTTTTGTTGTTTGGTTCATAATTAAAGTAAAACTAAGGTCTTGTAAGGTACTAAGAAATTATAAGGGAAAACACTAAAGTACCTGTGATTACTTCCTCTGGGTTTCGGGTTCCACGAGGTCCAGTGCATACACCTGCTCTGGATGTTGGCATTTACCGTGAGGTCCTCAGCCCCGACCTCGTCATCGGCCTTAGCCCCGCTGCGCTGGAGGGGCTGCTGGAGGTGGAGGTGGAACCCTTTGGGAACAGTTGATGCAGATATGGCCTGGTTTGTGACATTGGTAGCATACTTGTGGAGGAGGTACTCCTCCACCTTGTCTAGGTGTATCTCTGATCTGTAGCGGCTGGGGAGCTAGTAGTGCTGGAGGCCTCTGTTCCAGCCTGGAGTTGGGATGGGGTCGTCCCCCACCCCTCCTGCGCTACACAAACCTGTCTCTTTGCTGTCCTCTGCTGCCCGACCCTGCATCTTCCGCTGGCCTTTTTCCTCTGCCCTTCACCATCAGCTGATCCGCTTCCAGCCTCCTTGCTGCTTCGATGATCCGGGTAATACGGAGTCTGCCACCTACTGCAGGGCTTGCCTGAGGTCTTCTCGGAGGCCATTGAAAAATCTCTTGGCGTAATCAGAGTCACCTAATCGATGGGCTGTGGCGAAGCGGGCTAGGTGTGAGAACTCCCAATGATATTCCAATACTGACAGGTTTCCCTACTTCAAGTGCAGGAACCGTTCCTCCAAATCGTCTCTAGCTGTTTGCAGCACGAAGTGCTCCAGCAATGCCTCCTTGAATTCTTCCCACGTGATGTCAGCATACTCTAGGCCGGCAAAGGTGGTGTCTAGAGCTGACTTCCACCACCTCTTGACATGAGATTTCAAAGTGGAGACAGTCAATGACACCGCCACATCAATCAGACAATGAATCCAGGCCAACATCTCCTGAATTGTGTCCAACCATTCCTCTGTTTGCACTGCTGACTCGGTCCCTGGAAAGAATGGTGGGGAGAGGCCTCGGAAGACACTCAATGAGTTTGCCCCTGGGTTGGGGGCATGGACCGGGGCCTGCTGCTGAGAGAAGGCCTACAGGATGGTGGCCAGTGTCTGTCCTAGCACTGTTTGTTGGAAAGGGGTGGGAGCCGGTGGGGGAGGGACTGCATTCTGTATGGGAGGAACTACATTCTGTATGGTGGGAATCGTCGCCCGGGTGGGGACGTTCATCTAATGCTACATAAGAAAAGGACTTAATTAGAAGGGTTGGCCTAAACATCTCATTTTGATAGACAATTTACTTGATTTTCCCATGGGCACACCATAGCTTTCGCTGCTAGTTTGTCCTCAAACTAAGCTCGAGCAGGGTTGCCTAGGGTTGTGGACTCCATACATTGGATCAAAGTTGACTTAGCTGATACCAGTTTGTAAGAACCTCTTTTTTTTTGCACGCTCCCGGGTCTTACCGCCCAGAATCGCCGTCTTGTAGTGGCTCCATTTCTCCAAATGGTCACCGCCACAATACGCCGATCCTGCCGGCTAATCAACATATCCAGGCCAACTACACATCACAGAATTAAAATATTTAAAGGAGCACATGTCCACAACAAATCACCATATAGTTAAAAGCTTGTCCAAAATTAGATAAACTATGATATGAAAGATATAATTAAGAGTACGGTAAATAGAAAAGGCTCGATACATCATATTCTTATTTGCCTCTCTCTTGGCAAAAATAAAACACTGCAGACATTGACATGAGGTGATGCCCTCAAGAATGTATAACTCCCTCCTCTGACCTGGGTAGACGTGAAGAGTAGGTGTTGGTAGAGGGTCACTCACCGGTTCTCTCCCCGCAGCAGCCGAGAGACCAACTCCAGGTCTAGCCACCATGTCCTGTTCCACCCTCTGGTTGAGGATCTGCTTTCCTTGGTGCTCCTGTAATGATGTGGTCCACCGACCATCAGTCTATAATACTCAGCATGTTCCTCACCGCCTCCACCCGCGACTCCTAGGAACTGTGTAGGAGGGGGAAGCAGAGGACAACAAGGGGTAACAGAAAGCAAGCAGGTGACATAGGTTTAACTAACAAGTATATAAATATACATCAAGCACATTTTCTCTAAACGTATTGAGGAGTAAAATATAAGTACAATAGTATGACGTGAGTATACTAAAAAGTTCACACGGTTCAAAGTACAGTATAAGGAAACATAAAGCATGGCAACATATCCAGAGTATATAAAAGGAAGCAACATTATGTAAAAGGGGCAGCTATAAAAGTAACCTTAACTTATATGCGTACACACAAATCACATAATCTAAGGGATCTGACACTAAGGTAAACTCATCATATAAAAGAGCCAATACTAATTTATATGACGAGGTCTTTGTTTTATGCAAAGATGTTATGCTATGCTGTGCAATGCAATGATGCAACTCACCCACTCAACTCTGTACGTATAGACCTTTTATTAGTTCCCTCTATTCGAGTGTGTCAACTCAGGTACCCGATTGAGGAAAATAGGGCAGTGGATCGGGCTTGTCCAGTTCTAGGCTTATGTCACACATCTCCCAGCCTAGACCTTACGTACGCCCCTAAGAACATGCATGGTATTCGCGTACTATCTAGTAAGCACCACCTCTATCCTGCTTTTCGAGTTTCCGCTCAGGTACACCCCGTTGAGGAAAATAAGGGCAGTGGATCAGGTCCTCCACTCCTAGGCCAGTATGACACCTCCCATCCTAGACCTTACGTACGCCCCTAAGAACACACAGGGCATCCGCATACTACTTGATACAACAATGCCTCTTAGTGAAACACCATACCCTCAACTCGGAGGACTTGACCAGTCCTTTCTTATATAAAACCGAGCCAACCCCTCGTAGGACTTAACCCATCCTTCTAATATACCGAGCCAACCGCTCGCAGGACTTAACCCGTGCTTCTAATATACCGATCCTACCGCTCACAGGACTTAACCCATCCTTCTACTATACCGAGCCTACTGCTCGGAGGACTTAACCCATCCTTCTAATATACAATGCCTACCGCTTGCATGACTTAACCCGTCCTTCTAATATACCAAGCCTACCACTCGCAGGACTTAACCCGTCCTTGTACCTTTATGTCCCAAATTTGTGGCGAGGTTTACCTAACAAATTATCCTACTTAGACTACTCTTATCTTTTGTTTAGATATGCTTAGAAGATAAGGTGAATCCTGGATTTCCCGAGGGTTACCCGGTGAAGGGCTCACAACAGTACTAGGGGATGCGATGGTGGCTGAAGCCCAAATCCCCCTTTCTAGGATATTTAATTACTCTTATTGGTGGCTACCCATTCTTATATGCCCACTTTCTCTCTGATTGCTCCAAAATCCTAAGATGGATTACCAATTTGCTCGGGCAGAAAAGTGTCGGTGTTCAATTGAGCACTGAACCCTACCTTTCCTAGCGACCGACTATTTCCTTGTGTTATCTCTCAATCACAACTTGTACCTCCTGTTAGGTCGCTCCTCACCTCTCCCAATAGGCTGTTGTCAATTCCTGAACTGGAAGTTTTACTAAACGCACCCCAGTCTTTACTTCCGATGACTGCCTTGGTGATTAACCTTCCAACCCGACTAGGCATATGCAAATCTCTGAGAGTTAATAACTCTAGGGGCGGTGACCATAAGGGAGGGGTCTAAATCTAAGTTTCAGTTTTTTCTATTCGCAGATTGGTTTGCCTTTAAGTGAAACCAGATGCCCTATCAGGTTGACTATATGATTACTAACTAAGTATGAGACCATTTTAGTTCCAGAAATTCATATTAATGTTAAGGGTCTATGTACAAATTTCTATGATATTCCAGCAATATTAATTCATGGTGTATTAATTTCTTCAGTTATAAGCTCAAATTCTATTTTGTGAAGGGAGTATGTCATTTACTCAATAATTAAATCTAACAAAATTCCCAGAACTTGCTACTGATATAAAAGATCTATATACAAAATTCTATAACAATCCAACCATAATTCATTGTATTAATTTCTCAAGTTATAAGCTCAAATTCTACTTTCTGAAGGAAGTATGAAGTTTACTCAGAGATTAATTGTTGAAACCAGAGAACTGGTCTCGACGTTCGAAAGGGAGATGCAGCTAACCCTTACTTGACCTGAGCTAGACCCTTGACTAGTCACTAAGAACCGAAGAACCTTACCCTTGAAGAACACCTAAGTTCATGAATGGTCCCCTTAAGCTGCAGCGTGGAGGTCCCACCACATACCCGGAAGCTCACAAGGAACCTCCCCTCCCAAGCCAATGCTGATCCTGGGCACCTTGGAGGGCACTAAGGATCACCTCATCGTCCACCTTCAATGATAGGGGGAGGGGAGTGGTAGTGATTGCTCACACGCGAGGGAGGGGTGTATCAACATCCCTTCACAAGGTGCCCATGGGGGTCTATTTATAGACTTCCGAAAATTGGTCTGCAGATAGCCAAAATTCTACTATCCGCAGCTCAACTACGAACCTGAACGACCAGTACAGGGGGGAGGTGAGTGGAGATGAGACTTCCACTTCCCCCTTGCCTGAACATCCCACCTCTCCCTTTGCATAGAGAGCAGACGAGTGGACCGAAGGTCCACTCGCCCCTGGGACTGGGCGAGTGGACCCTTAGTCCACTCGCCCCTCTCCCCTAGGCCTGGGCGAGTGGACCTTTGGTCCAGTCACCCCTAGGCCTGGGCCAGTGGACCTTTGGTCCACTCTCCCCCTAGGCCGGGCGAGTGGACCGAAGGTCCACTCGTCCCTAAGCCTGGGCGAGTGGACCTTTGGTCCACTCATCCCCTAAGCCTTGGAGGAATGCGGGGGAGTGGACCGGATCGCTCACCTCCCCCTCCTTTTGCCTTGGGTGGCTTCGAACCACTTCAACAGGTCGACTCGTCGTGCCACGGCTACCTTCACTATTGCGATCCCGCTGCGTCGGGTCATACCAGCTCGAAAAATATGAGGGTTGTACACAATCCCCGCTCTTTTTGAGCTTGCCTTAAGCTCGGAAAGAAATACCAACCCACCTATTTGATGAGTAGGTGGGACCCTAGAGGAATCCATGAGGGGCCCCGCCAACGGGGTGCTCCTGCCGAGTTTATCAGCTGAACCTAACTTGGGGCGGAACGCGAACCTTTCTCCACTTAACTACGAGCCTGATTATCCCTAAACCCAATGTGAGTTTTTCTATTTGGACTTGCTCCCCCGCCGTGATCGAACGACCCTCCTATGAGCCGAGCTCAACTGGAGGTGGATAAAGCTCAACACCTTAGGTCGAATTGAACTTGACCTTAGGTGGAGAAAAACTCAACACCTCTAGTCGAGCCGAGTTCGACCTGAGGTGGAAGGTAAACGCTTCTCCACTTAACAACCCTCCTATGAGCCGAGCTCAACTGGAAAAGGAGATTTCTCAACACCTTGGGTCGAATTAAACTTGACCTTAGGTGGAAGAAAACTCAACACCTTTGGTCAAGCTGAACTCGACCTGAGGTGGAAGGCGGGAACTCCATACCTACCAGGGAGCCGAGCTCACCTGGTGGGGGGAGGGAACTCCACACCTACTAAGGAGCCGAGCTCTCCTGGAGGGGGGGGGGGGGAACTCCTCACCTGCCAGGCAGCCGAGCTCTCCTAGAGGGGGAGGGAACTCCACACCTACCAGGGAGCCGAGCTCACCTGGAGGGGGAGGGAACTCCACACCTACCAGGGAGCCAAGCTCTCCTAGAGGGGGAGGGAACTCCACACTTGTAATGCCCCTGATTGTTTTCGATATTTGTTTAATTCAGTGATGGCGTGTTAGTGACGTCGGGGCGTTACTTTTAACGTCGAGTTGGTGGCGCGTTGCCGTTTGCGCGTTTTCGCGTCCGTTTGGGTCAAGTCGACCAAATTTTGTGACGACCCGGAATTGGAAAGTTTTACGTTAGGAAATTAGATTATTTAATTTTAGACTTGTCTATCAAGTTTCGTCGCGGTCCGCGCCATTTTGGAGCCTCGACGCATTTTAGAAGTTTTGTTAATATTTAAAGCTCGCCGTAACTTCCGTCATTCATATCTCGAAAACGGCACGTCGGATTTTGATTCCAACTTCGCCGTTGGATTCGTAGCGCCGCCGTTCACCTAAGGCGGAATTTTCGTTGGATTCGGCGTTCGTTATTTTTTTTGATAAAATAATAATAATAATAATATTAATATTATTATTATAAAATATAAAAAGAATTTCGAATGTATATATATATATAAAAGCAACGTCGATTCCCCCCCCCCCCCCCCCCCCCCCCCTTGTGTCGATTCATTCCAGCCTTCAAAGCTTGCGTCGATTCATTCCAGCCTTCAAAGCATGCGTCGATTCATTCCAGCCTTCAAGGCATGCGTCGAATTCCAGCCTTCAAAGCATGTGTCGAATTCCAGCCTTCATCCATGCGTCGATTTCAGCAGCCTTTCAAAGCATGCGTCGACTCCCTTCATGCATGCGTCGACCTCCTTCATTTATCAATAGTAATAATAATAATGATATTATTATTATTAAAATCATATAATGTTGCCTAAAAAAGAAAATGAACCTGCTTCTTCCTCATTCTGTCCGAACCAGAGAGTAGAATCGAGCGACGGGGACGGCGATTTCTCGAATCTTCCGGACGCCGCCGACGAAGCTCCGGTGGTCGGAATCGCGAGCCGAGCATAGATTCGGAAAGCTCTCGACGAGAGCTTCGTCCTCGTGGTAATTTCATTCCGTTTCGTGAAACTTTTTCGTTAGTGTTTTCGCCCCTAACCTTCGTTTTGGTCATTTTTCTGTAGATCTCGCCTCGTCGTGCCTCCTTTTGGGCCGATCAACGACGAGGAGTTGTTCGGAGAACGATTCCGGTGATTTGAAGGCAAGTGGTGATCTTGCTCCTTCTCTTTGCTAAAACCCCTTTATTTTTGTTCTCGCCTTTGCTTCCAGTAATTGGTTTTATGCTGAACTTTATCATTTGCCTCATTTTTGCCCCTTTTTATTCCATATAATCTTGCTCACCTCATTAACCAAAAATGTTGCCTTATGTTCTGATGGGCCTCGCCCCTTTTTCCCTTGAAATTGCATGAAAATATAGATTCTGTTGGAGGTCGTACACGATGTTGGCGGTGCCACCGGTGCGATGCTCATTAAATTAATAAATTCTGTTGGAGGTCGTACGCGGTGTGGTTTTTGCCCCCGGTGCGGTGCTCTTTTAAGCTTTTGATTAAGAGGCTGTACGCGGTGTGGTTTTTGCCCCCGGTGCGGTGTCCTCTTAAGCATTTTGATTGAGAGTCCGTACGCGGTGTGGTTTTTGCCCCCGGTGCGGTGCTCTTCTTTTAGATGAGCTGATTAGTCTCTATAATTCTGAACAAGAGTAACATGATTAATAATTTGAAAACGGATAGCTTTTCTTTTGCTTATGGCGAGTTTTGTCATCGCTTGTGTTCTCACCTTTGTTTGGTGAGCATATTCTGCTGATTTTTTTTAGTTGTTCTGCTGTTTCTTTTTGCTGATGAGTAGATACTTCTGATGTTCCTTTTCCTGTCGATTACTTGCTACTAGCTTTGTCATGACTGACCCTTGCAACTTCTGTTTCCCTCCGGTCTCGCGGAGGTTTGCTTACTTTCTTATTTTCTGCACCACTTGTAACTTGCTTCTGAGGTGTTCTTTCTTTGAATGCCTCAGGTTCTGGACAGTAGTAGGTGTTAGTGCAGAGCTGCTTTAGTTGCTTTCTCCTGACTCTCTTGAGGTAGAGTATTCTGTGGACTTGTCGGCCCATGGGTTCGTGTCGGGTGTTGACGCCCGTGGTGTCGTTTAGTTAGATTTTTGTTTCACTGCTGCTGTTACTTGTGGTTCACTTTTGAACACTTGTTCTGGAATGGTTAGACATTGGTTGGCTTTATGGCCCCTTGTTAGATATGTTAAGGTAATTGTTGCATTGCATAACATGTTTTGAAATGTTAATCTCACTACTTTCCGCGCATGATAAATTTATTTTTATATATAGTAAATCCATACATTCGATCTTGCATGGTGCACCTCACTAGGTCTTCATGTTCACTTAGGTCACTAAGTAATTAAATCAAGTATTTTTCCGCCGCTTAAAACTATATTTTAAAAGCGTGGACTAGTTGATCCACCTAGCCGAGGGACGTGGCTTGTTAATCTTTTTGCATAAATTATATTTAAATCTCTTTGAGTTAATAATAATATTTGCTTGACTGCGAAGAAGGATGAATTGCCTTAACGTCAGTAGGCGTCCCCTACGTGACGTGGCATCGCAATGCATAGCTTTCCCTACTCTGATAGCATTTTAAATGTTGGGAAAATGCGGGTTGTGACAACACCTACCAGGGAGCCGAGCTCTCCTGGAGGGGGAGGGAACTCCACAACTACCAGGGAGCCGAGTTCTCCTAGAGGGGGAGGGAACTCCACACCTACCAGGGAGCCGTGATCACGTGGAGGCGGAGGGAACTCCACACCTACCAGGGATCCGAGCTCTCTTGGAGGGGGAAGGAACTCAACACCTACCAGGGAGCCGAGCTCTCCTGGAGGGGGAGGGAACTCCACACCTACCAGGGAGCCGAGCTATCCTGGAGGGGGACGGAACTCCACACCTACCAGGGAGCCGAGCTTACCGGGAGGGGGAGGGAACTACACACCTACCAGGGAGCCGAGCTCTCATGGAGGGGGAGGGAATCCACACCTACCAGGGAGCCGAGCTCACCTGGAGGGGGAGGGAACTCCACACCTACCAGGGAGCCGAGCTCACCTGGAGGGGGAGGGAACTCCACACCTACCAGGGAGCCGAGCTCACCTGGAGGGGGAGGGAACTCCACACCTACCAGGGAGCCGAGCTCACCTGGAGGGGGAGGGAACTCCACACCTACCAGGGAGCTGAGCTCTCCTGGAAGGGGAGGGAACTCCACACCTACTAGGGAGCCGAGCTCACCTGGAGGGGGAGGGAACTCCACACCTACCATGGAGCCAAGCAATCCTGGAGGGGGAGCGAACTCCACACCTACCAGGGAGCTGAGCTCACCTAGAGGGGGAGGGAACTCCACACCTACCAGGGAGTCAAGCTCTCCTGGCGGGGGGGGGGGGGGGGGGGGGGGGGGGAACTCCACACCTACCAGGGAGTCGAGCTCTCCTGGAGGGAGAGGGAACACCACACCTACCAGGGAGCTGAGCTCTCTTGGAGGGGGAGGGAACTCCACACCTACCAGAGAGCCGAGCTCACCTGGAGGGGGAGGGAACTCCACACCTACCAGGGAGCCGAGCTCTCCTAGAGGGCGAGGGAACTCCACACCTATCAGGGAGCCGAGCTCACCTGGAGGGGGAGGGAACTCCACACCTACCAGGGAGCCGAGCTCACCTAGAGGGGGAGAGAAATCCACACCTACCAGGGAGCCGAGCTCTCCTGGAGGGGGAGGGAACTCCACACCTACTAGGGAGCCGAGCTCATTTGGAGGGGGAGGGAACTCCACACCTACCAGGGAGCCGAGCTCTCCTGGAGGGGGAGGGAACTCCGCCCCTACCAGGGAGCCGAGCTCACCTGGAGGGGGAGGGAACACCACACCTACCAGGGAGCCGAGCTCTCCTGGCGGGGGAGGGAACTCCACATTTACCAGGGAGCCAATCTCACCTGGAGGGGGAGGGAACTCCACACCTACCAGGGAGCCGAGCTCTCCTGGAGGGGGAGGAAACTCCACACCTACCAGGGAGCCGAGCTCTCCTGGAGGGGGAGGGAACTCCACACCTACCAGGGAGCCGAGCTCTCCTGGAGGGGGAGTGAACTCCACACCTACCAGGGAGCCGAGCTCACTTGGAGGGGGAGGGAACTCCATACCTACCAGGTAGCCGATCTCTCCTAGAGGGGGAGGGAACTCCACACCTACCAGGGAGTCGAGCTCACCTGGAGGGGGAGGGAACTCCACATCTACCAGGGAGCCGAGCTCACCTGGAGGGGGAGGGAACTAACAATTTCCTGAACCATCAGGAGGGAACTAACAATTTCCACATCCCAGGTGCTTACCCTCACCGAGAGACGGAGGGATTCAACCATCTTACCAAACCAACTGGGGGCAGAGAACCAATCCACGTCCTAGGTACTTACCTTCACCTGGAGGCAGAGCAACTCAACCATCTTATTATCAAAGCAACAGGGGGCAGAAAACCAATCCACGTCATAGGTGCTTACCTTCACCTGGAGGCAGAGGAACTCAACCATCTTATTATCAAAGCAACAGGGGGCAGAGAACTAGTCCACGTCCTAGGTGCTTAGCTTACCTGGAGGCAGAGGAATTCAACACCTTTCCAAACCAATTGGGGGCAGAGTACCCATCTACATCCTAGGGGCTCAGCTTTCCTGGAGGCAGAGGAACCCAACACCTTCCCAAACCAATTGGGGGCAGAGTACCTGTCCACGTCCTAGGGGCCTAGCTTACCTGGAAGAAGAGGGACTCAACACTTTTTCAAACCAACTGCGGGTGGAATACCCATCCACGTACTAGGGGCCTAGCTTACCTGGAGGCGGAGGAGCTCATCATCTTTCCAAGTCACTCAATCGAGTAGCGAGTCGACCCGATGAGTCTCCCATCTACCAACATGACTGAGCCTGGAGAATGGTCTCTAGTCGGGGATCTTACCAAATGGTAGTGGAGTATCCATCCACGTCCTAAATGCTTACCTTCACCCGGAGGCAGAGGAATTCAACACCTTCCCCAAGCCACTTAGCATGTGGCGAGTCGACCTGATGAGTCTCCCATCTATCGGCATGGCTGAGCCTGGAGAATGGTCTCTAGTCTGGGATTTTACCAATCATTCGACCCGATGAGTCTCCCATCTGCCGGCATGACTGAGCCCGGAGAATGGTCTCTAGTCGGGGATTTTACCAATCAGTAGACCCAATGAGTCTCCTATCTGCCGGCATGACTGAGCCCCGAGAATGGTCTCTACTCGGGGATTTTACCAATCAGTCGACCCGATGAGTCTCTCATCTCCCGGCATGACTGAGCCCGAAGAATGGTCTCTAGTCGGGGATTTTACCAATCAGTCGACCCGATGAGTCTCCCATCTGCCGGCATAACTGAGCCCCGAGAATGGTCTCTAGTCGGGGATTTTACCAACTAGGGGCGGAGTACCCATCAACATCCTAGGTGCTTACCTTCACCTGGAGGCAGAGGAACCCAACACCTTCCCAAAGGCTTCACCTAAGGTTCTATCTCTACCTACTTTTCATTCAACATGGGGAGGTTACATATCTATTACAATGCGCCTTCTTGCGCCTACTCGGCCACATGCATCTCGGCCATCTCTTTTATCACCTTCTCCACTTGCTCTGCCTTCTCATTCCTTCTCTTTCCCCTAGTCCATCCCGCTTCCCTGGTCAACCTGGAGGTGGAAGACTTGACTCTGGAACCGATCTACGTAGCTTCCCTGCATCTCCCCGTGCTTTTATTGAATCAGGAACAGGGACTCCGCCCCCTTCCAGGTGAGACAGAGGCATCCTACCTACCCCATCCCTCGGGGCAGTTGGCCCCAAGAGAGCTGCCGAAGAGCGCTTGCGCTTGGAGTCTCAAGCCTTCCTCCGAGGCTGGCCCCTTCCCTTGCCGACATGCTTTCTCTATCTCCATCAATGACGGCGAGGCGAGCACAGGTGTTGGTGATGTCGAGCACTCGCCCTGAGGGGGGAGTGCGACCCGCAAGACTTCCTGGATTGACTTCCTGAACTCCTCGAAGTCACCTTTCTTCACGCACTCGCCGGAAGGGGTGAGTACCCCAGCTCTTCGCCTCCATCCATGAGACTTGCCCAGGGCTTTCCGAACTAGCTGCTTCCACGCTCACCGCACCATAATGTTGATACCAGAGAACTAGTCTCGACGTTCGAAAGGGAGATGCAGCTAACCCTTACTTGACCTGAGCTAGACCCTTGACGAGTCACTAAGAACCGAAGAACCTTACCCATGAAGAACACCTAAGTCCACGAATGGACCCCTTAAGCTGCAGCGTGGAGGTTCCACCACATACCTGGAAGCTCACAAGGACTTCCCCTCCCAAGCCAATGCTAAGCCTGGGCACCTTGGAGGGCACTAAGGATCACCTCACCGTCCACCTTCAATGACAGGGGCAGGGGAGGGGTAGTGCTTGCTCACACGCGAGGGAGGGGGTATCAACATCCCTTCCCAAGGTGCCCATGGGGGTCTATTTATAGACTTCCCAAAATTGGGCTGCGGATAGCCAAAAATCTGCTATCTGCAGCTCAACTACGAACCTGAATGACCAGTACAGGGGGGAGGTGAGTGGAGATGAGACGTCCACTTCCTCCCTTGCCTGAACAACCCACCTCTCCCTTTGCATAGAGAGCAGAGGAGTGGACCGAAGGTCCACTCTCCCCTGGGACTGGGCGAGTGGACCCTTAGTCCACTCGCCCCTCTCCCCTAGGCCTGGGCGAGTGGACCGAAGGTCCACTCGCCCCCCTAGGGCCGGGCGAGTGGACCTAAGGTCCACTCGCCCCCTAGGGCCGGGCGAGTGGACCGAAGGTCCACTCGCCCCTAGGCCTGGGCGAGTGGACCTTTGGTCCACTCGCCCCCTAGGGCCGGGCGAGTGGACCTTTGGTCCACTCGTCCCCTAGGCCTTGGCGGAATGTGGGGGAGTGGATCGAATCGCCCACCTCCCCCTCCTTTTGCCTTGGGTGGCTTCGAACCGCTTCAACAGGTCGACTCGTCATGCCACGGCTACCTTCACTATTGCGACCCCGCCTGCATCGGGTCACACCAGCTCGAAAAATATGAGGGTTGTACATTAATTCTAATAAAATTTCCATAGTTTCATACTGATATAAAAATACCATATACCAAATTTCATAATAATCCAGCATCAGTACTTCAGAGAATTAATTTATCAAGTTATAAGTCCAAATACTACTTTGTGAAGGAAGTATGAAATTTACTCAGAGATTAATCCTAATAAAATTTCCATAGTTTCATACTGATATAAAAAGACCATATGCCAAATTTCATAATAATCCAGCATCAGTACTTCAGGGAATTAATTTCTCAAGTTATAGGTCCAAATATTACTTTGTGAAGGAAGTATGAAGTTTACTCTAAGATTAATTCTAATAAAATTTTCATAGTTTCATACGGATATAAAAAGACCATATACCAAATTTCATAATAATCCAGCATCAGTACTTCAGAGAATTAATTTCTCAAGTAATAGGTCTGAATACTACTTTGTGAAGGAGGTATGAAGTTTACTCAGAGATTAATTCTATTAAAATTTCCAAAGCTTCATACTGATTAAAAAGACCTTGTACAAAATTTCATAACATTTTAGTAAGATTTGATCCTATAATTACTCACTTGGGTTGATGATTTTCTCCATAGAGTATTATCCTATGGTCCTAAGTACATGTTCAAAATTTCATGGAAGTTGACCAAGGGAAAAGCTTTAAATTCTCATGTAATTCTAATGCTACATGACAATGCTATATGCACACCAAATTTCCCTTACACATTTATATGGAATAAACCAACATGCATAGGTCCAAATGACCTTAAATTTTAACCATGGACTATTTTTCACATAACCAACCTCCCAAAGGAGATTTGGAGTGATTTGAGTCCAAATCACCCATAATATACACCATATATGATTTTTTTAATTTCTAGTAAAACTTTAGAAAAATGTGCCCCAAAAATTCTGATTTTTGGGCATATAGTAGATATTGGGTGCATACACACATGGTTAAATTTTTAACTTCATATCATCTACTATATAAAAGTTACTTAGAATTTAAGATCTGTCCTTCTCTAGGACCAGCCTCACTAAATCTTCTCTACAGAGAGCTGTAGGGCACCAAATGGTGTACTTTCAGTTTCTACAGATAGTAGACACTAAAACCTACAAAAGCTTTCTCTTCCTATTTTCCATTTTAAGGCATTTAAGGGCCTCAAAGTTTGAGTGCAAAATGATCTATTTCACTAAGGCAAAAACAACCTTTAGTGTGACCTAAACAAAGGTTTTCTATGGTTCATTAAGACATAGATCTACTCCAATGCAAGGAT
Organism: Dactylorhiza incarnata; assembly: GCA_033032865.1. Classification (NCBI taxonomy): domain Eukaryota; kingdom Viridiplantae; phylum Streptophyta; class Magnoliopsida; order Asparagales; family Orchidaceae; genus Dactylorhiza; species Dactylorhiza incarnata. Next base: position 8,784,750 of record JAWHQI010000014.1, read on the forward strand.
CCAATTGAGTCAAAAAATTTTACCACAAACTAATATACACATTTCCAACCACTCAAATGAGATTTGGAGTGATTTGAGTCTAGGTAACTCATAGTATACACCATACATGATTTAATAAATTTCTACTTAAACATTAGAAACATGTGTCCCAAAAAATTCTAATTTTTGGTTAGGTGATGCATTATATCATCACAAAGTGTGGCTAAAATTTCAGATACTAAAACCAAGTCAAATGAGCTAGGGTCACATAATACACATTTAGGCTATATGCACACCCAGCTCAACCATGCCAAGACATGCATGTGGGTTAGCCCAACATGCACTGGTCTAAATGACCTTAAATTTCTACTATAGACTATATTTGGCCTGGTCTATCATCCAGAGAAAATTTGAGTGTATTTGGACCAATATGACCCTAGATCTAAGCCATCCAAGGAAAAATGAAAAGTTGATCAAAACCTTAGAAAACTTGTTTCCAAAAATTCCCAATTTTTGGCAGGGGGTGCTTTAGGGCATGACTCATGCATGCCCAAAATTTCAATTTATTTAAAGTTATATATCTCTCGAAATTAATTTCTAAAGTCCTAGAGCTCCATATGTACATGTCTCACAAAAATGAATACCCATGGAGCTACAATGCTCCAAATGACCTCAAAACAAATTTCTAATTTTAGTTAAGGTCATAAACTACACATTTCATTCAGGGGGTATTTTCTATTGTGGCATCTAAGGAACCCCAATAAATTCAACAAAATTCTGCTCTACATGTGACAGAAATTTAATTTCTATATCATGTCCTAAATAAAGGTTCTTCTATGGATCATTTAAACATAGATCTACTAACATGCAGGAGTCCAAATGGACTAAATTTTTTACCAGACTCCTATTATGGTAAGATTAAGCCATTAGCCCAAATTTGAGGTGATTAGGGGTCATTAGCCCCCCTAATTACTACATACAAGCATAATTAAAATCCCAAATAAACTTTAGGAAAATAAATTCTAAAAATTCTCAAATTTTTACAGGAGGTGTAATAGGGCATGACTCATGCATGCCCTAAAATTCAAGCTATTTGGAGTTGTAAACTCCACAAATAAATTTCCAAAGGTCTAGAGCACCCTTTGTACATGCTACACTAAAATGGATGCCCAGGGTGCTATAGAGGTCCAAATAAAGTGAAGTAAATTTCTAAATTTTGTCCAGTCCGGGGGCTACATTTTTTATTTAGGCGACTTTTCCTGAATTTGCATTTTAGTATTTTCTACAATTATTATAAGATCGGGCAGAAATTCCTATATAACGACAATTTAAATAATTGTGGCCTGCGCTTTTCATATCATCCAGATCCAATGGTAGGCGAACCGTCTTCTTCCCTGAGCCAACAGTTCAAAATGCTTGAGCTTGGGTCACCTTTTGCCATGACTTTCCGGCCAACCACTCACCACCATGGCCAGCAACCACTTCCACCACTACCACCACCTCCGTCGAGGTGGGGGCTATCGGGATCGGGCTTCAAGCAGGTCGGCGGCGGCCGGAATAGGGATCTAGGGCAGGGGAATTTCGATGGAAAAACCATCGAAAGAAAGGCTTTATCCCAGCTCAATTGAGCTGGGATCTACAATCAAACCAGAAGGGAAGCTAGCACAGATGGAGGCGTACATGAACTTGTCTCGTTTTGGGCTTGAGTGCTGGTGGTTGCACAGGTTGCCATTGCCAACCTCAGCCTTCGTGGTGCCATGGCAATTTGGTCTTGCAGAGCTCGAAATTCTTCTCTGGAAGGGGGGTTCGACTCCTTAAGAAGCTCTGAAGGTGATGGGGAGGAGAGAAGAGAAGGGGGTGGTGTATATGGATTATGTCATTAATGGATCTCGGCCACCCCCTTGCCGCCACCTCTAGCCAATCCAATCCTCCCTCCCACTGTCCCAAACTGAGGATAATCAATTCTCCAGCTCATAGGAGAGCTTGGGGAAGGGGAGTGGGGTGACATTTGGCCCCCATCCCCCATTTTTCCTCTTCTTGTTTTCTTTGTCCTCTTCCCATGCATTAATTCAAAATTCATTGGCATTAAACCATTAAATCTCGAAATTTCAGAGGGCCTAAGGTTTAAATCTCATGAGGGCTTGCTAATATGCTCTTTGTGTGGGGCTAAGTCCAATAGACCTTGAGTTTGGGCTCACTTGACCCAAATAGGCCAATTTGGGATTTTTGAGTTTGGGCTTGACCCAAGCTCACCCCAACCAATGCGGCTGGCCCACATTGATTCCTTAGACTATATGGACATATTACAAGGGGAATTAAGTCATGGTGGGGTCATATGGGGCTTAATTGCACATAATTGCTTATAAGGGCAATTTGGGCATTTTGGTGATTTTGCCCTAATCCTCCAAAATCGAATGCACACCTTGGTTCATTTAGGTCTCATATACTCCACTTTGGGTTTAGGAAGGGTTGTGCTAGGTAAATTAGGCCAATTGAGGGCCAATTGAACCATTTAAGGCAAATTTGTAATTTGGGGCAATTTGGTAATTTTGCCTAATTTCCCAAAATTGGTTTATCCCAAGGGTCCAATGTGGACCAATTAGACTCCCTAAGTAATCTTGGAGTGTTAGGGGTGATCAATTAGATCACATTGAGTCAATTGAAGGTCAATTGCGGGGATTAGTTCAATTAGGCCAAATTGGGGCTTTTTGGTAATTGGCCTAATTTCCCAAAATTTGTTTATCCCAAGGGTCCAATGTGGATCCATTAGACTCCCTAAGTAATCTTGGAGTGTTAGGGTTGATCAATTTGATCACATTGAGTCAATTGAGGGGATTAGTTCAATTAGGCCAAATTGGGGATTTTTTGTAATTGGCCCAATTTTAAAAAATTGGTTTATCCCAAGGGTCTAATGTGGACCCATTAGACTCCCTAAGTAATCTTGGAGTGTTAGGGGTGATCAATTTGATCACATTGATTCAATTGAAGGTCAATTGAGGGGATTAGTTTAATTAGGCCTAGTTGGGGCTTTTGGGTAATTTACGTAATTTTCCAAAATTGCCCAATTCCATTAGGTCCATTCTGCCTCATTAGTCTACCCTAGTATTTAGGAAGGGTGTGGTGGGGTCAATTTCACCATACTCAAGCTAACTGACCTATTCTAGGGTGAAGTATGTCAAGTTGGGTCTTTATGTGTAACTTGACCTAGTCAGGTCAAAGGCTCCTATAGTGATCAAGGGGAACCCTTTTTGGTTCAAGAAACCATTTTTCTCACCTAGCAAGATCTAATTCAGGCTCAGTGTTCTCCTCATGGTTATATGTGATGCATAGGGTGCTTCACCCCTTTTTGGTTTATCCTTGAATTTTCCTTAAATTGGGGTGACCCATGGTGGCTAAGTGCACACCATGATGTTCTCCACCTATTCAACTTGTTGTCAAGGCACCCTAGGTCACTTACTCTATTTTTGTCATGACCTGGTCATGACAAAAATTCCCAAGGGGTCTAGTAGTTTGGGGGATGTTACAATATCATCTTGGGGGGACAGTCCCGCAACTGCCGGTTCATCATCGTTGACGCTCTGAGCAGCTATAATGATATATTCGGATGGCCCCTCATCAGCGCGTTCTGATGCGTCCCATCCTCATTCCACCAATGTCTCATGTTAAGCGTAGGAGGGGTCCAAATCCGGGTCTGGGTGGATTGATGAATAGTAAATTATACATATTTTTAGTATAGTTTTTAGCATAATTTTGGGTAATATTGTACATATTTCATGTAAAATATCGAAATAGTCACTTGTTTTATCTAATGTATATAAATATATATCTATATGAAAAAAGTGCTATTTAAGTTTGAAGCAATATAGAAAAACATGTAAAAATATTCTTTGTAAATATATTTATCTAAGAATAAAATTTTGAAATTATTTATTTCTATGTACATATAAATAACTAAAACCATAACTAATAAATAAAGATGCAAATATAAGTAAAAATAGTATATATGTAAATATAATAAATAAAAATAATATGTAATATTATAAGTAGTGATATATATATATGTAAATAATAAATAATCATATATTTATATTTAAATATAAATGAAAAAAATAGTAATAATAATATAAATAATATAAAAATAATATGCATGATAAATAAATAGGATGAATATATATATATATATAGTAGTATAGTATATTAATAACATAGTAATAATAATGTATAATAAATTTACATTATTATACCCGCACCTTTCTTTTCGGCGAACGACGAACTCTTTCTATTCGGCAAACGACGAACTCTCCGCGTCCAGGCGTTCGACGAAACCCGATCCGCGTTCGACGAACCCTCTCCGCGTCCTGGCGTTCGACGAATCCCTTTTCTCACGCCTGCCAGCTTGCCAGCCTCTCAAGTCAAACCTCCAGCTGCTCTTCTAGCACCTTCCAACCTCCTCTTTTTTTGCTATTTGCAGCCCCATTTTTGCCTATAAATATGAGAGGCTTTTCTTGTTTTTGAGGGTTCAAAATTTTAGAACCCTAAGTAAGTGTTTTTCTTGTGAGTTTTGGAGTGTTCTTGTGAGTGTATGTGAGTTTTTCTTTATGTATTTCCTTGCTCTCGTTTGAGCTTTCCTAAGTTTAGACTTTCTTTAAAAAGTTGTAATATATTTTTATATATAAGAAAGTTCTTGTTCTTCTTATTTTTCTTGTTCTTCTTGTTCTCCTTATTTTTCTTTTCTTTATGTTGTGTGCATGAGTGTATGAGTAGTGCTTCATTTTATTTTAACTTAGTTTTACTTATTGTTGTGTGTGTGAGTGTATGAGTGTAAATTTTATTGTTTTTGTTTTTATTCTAGTTTTTTTATTTATGAAAGTGTGGGTGTGTGTATGAGATTAATTTTAAAGCTTTCATAATTAGATTTTAATGCTTTCATAATCAGATTTTAATGCTTTCATAATTAGATTTTAATGCTTTCATAATTAGATTTTAATGCTTTCATAACTTAGATTTAAAGCTTTCTTTATTTTCAGTCATTTAAATTCCCGTAGAGTGCGTGAGTTTTTCATTCACTGCGTCCTTTTCTTTTTTTATCGCTTTTCTTGGTTTTTGCTAAAAGCACACCAAGCCCGCGATTATTGTCATTTCCGCTTCTTAACTATCGCAAATCACATCTTTTATTCTCGGTAAAATAATAGCGCGTTCTCAAAGTAAAAATAATCAACACGTCCTTGGAAAAATACGACCTTGATATTTTCTAAAAAAAATTATCCTATACTATACACGATACGGTGCGCTTACCTTCGTCGAAAGATTAGTTTGGATAAACAATTACAAAAACATACAAAACTCTCTCCTTTTCTATTTACATATTTAGAGAATTCGGCGCCGTAGCCAGAGCGTAATCGTCGATATTTCGAAAGAAGAAAAGACCGTTACTTCTATTCCTTGAAATAGGATAACGATTAGTTTCTCGAAGTAGAAGTACTCGCAAAACTCCTCGAAACACCCGCCTAATTCTAATCACATCACAAGAAAGGTTTTGCAAAAATCTAAATTTTAAACATCAAGTTTTTGGCGCCGTTGCCGGGGATACTGTTGTTATTTCAAAAAAAAATCGCTATTAATTTTATCTTTTACTTCTTCCTCTCCCTTTTTCTCTCGTACATATTTTTTTATACAAAAAACCAAAAAAATAGAAAAACAAAGCTCTTTCTTCTTTTATATCTATTTTCTACACACAAAAACCCCCAAAAATTAGAAAAAGCTCGAAAAACTAAATTTTTTTTTTCAAAACTCGAATCATCTGTAAATATTTTCATCTAAAAGATCAAAAAGATTAATTAAAAAGCTTTTTCTTTCTTTTACTTATACAATCATCAAAAAACCCAAAAATCAAGTAAAAAATATATATATATTACTTACAAAAAAGGAAAACTATTTTTATATAACAGTACATGACCCGGGGAAGCTGTTTGGATTATCCGGAATTTGCTTTTGATCCCGAAATTGAGCGCACTCTTCATGAGCGCCTTCGATCTCGTGACCAACAACAACCCTTAAATCTCGAAGAGTTAGTCGACGATACTATAGCGGATAATATGGCAGATCCCAATCCAAATGTGGCCCCACAACAGACCATGGCCTACGATTCCAGGCCGAATTTAGAAGATACTGGGTCAAGTGTCACTCGCCCGACGATAGCTAATAATAATTTTGAAATAAAATCCAGCATAATCCAAATGGTACAATAGTCGATTCAGTTCGACGGTTTGCCAGATGAGGACCCAAACTAGCACCTTTCCAATTTTCTAGAAATTTGCGACACCTTCAAAATTAATGGCGTCAACGATGATGCCATTCGCTTGCGTTTATTTCCCTTTTCCCTGCAGACAAAGGCTAAATCATGGTTGATTTCTCTCCCGAGAGGGTCCATAACCACGTGGGCCGAATTGACGAAAAAATTTCTAACTAAATATTTTCCCCCGTAAAAAACCGCTAAATTACGCACTGATATCACATCCTTTATACAATTCGATTCCGAGTCTCTTTACGAGACTTGGGAGCATTTTAAAGAATATTTGCGTAGGTGTCCTCATCACGCGCTACCAACTTGGCTACAGGTACAAATGTTCTATAATGCCTTGAATTTCTCAACGCGGCAGATGATCGATGCAGCCGTCGGGGGAACATTAAACAATAAAACCCCGGAGGCCGCTCAAGCTCTGATCGAAGAAATGGCCATGAACGCGTACCAATAGAACATGCCAAGGTCGCGTCCTAATAAATCGGCTAGTCTTTTTGAAGTGGATGCCACTACTTACTTAGCCTCGCAGGTAGAGAGGCTAAGCAAGCAAGTGGCGGAGATGACTGCTTCCTCCTTCACTCCCGCGTGGGCGAACGCTAATAATAATAATAATAATAATAATAATAATAATAATAATAATAATAATAATAATAATAATAATAATAATAGTAATAATAATAATAACTTAATTGAAGAGACGTGGATTACCTCGGTAATCCGGTTCGGCCCCCCTTTAACCCTAATAATAATCCTTATAGTAATAATTTTAATCCGGGTTTGAGGAACCACCCTAATTTCTCCTAGAGTAATCCAAACAATGCGCAGCGGCCCCCAAATGCGAATCTGCAAGGATTTCTGCACGGATTCCTTCAGGGATATCCGCCGCCTCCTCCAAAACCTTCTCTGCTCGAGGAAGTTTTCGCTAAATACGTCGCGTCCAACGAAACAAATATCCGGAATATTACCGGATCGCTAAAAAATCTTGAAATGCAGGTTGGACAGCTTGCGAAACAAATCTCCGAGCGGCCACTCGGAGCTCTGCCAGGGGATACCGAGCCGAACCCGCACAAAAATGCCCACGCCATAACCCTTCGAAGCGGCAAGGAGGTCGTCTCCCCATTGCGGGTTGAGCCTATGGTTTGCATTTCGCCTCCGACCCCTCCACCCACTTCTTCAAATTTATTCACTCTGAATTTTCCAATTGCGCCAAGCATTTCGAGCCCGCAAATTCCTTATCCATCAAAAATTAATAAAGAGAAGGAGGACGAACATTATCAAATATTTTTAAATTTTTTAAAACAAATCCAGATTAACGTCCCCTTCTGCGAGGCACTCTCTCAGATGCTGAAATACGCGAAATACCTAAAAGAGCTTCTTTCTAATAAAAAGAAACTCGAGGGTATTTCACGTGTTTCCCTAAATGCGGAATGCTCGGCGGTCCTACTTAACAAATTGCCGCCAAAATTGAATGATCCAGGAAGGTTTTCCATCTCGTGCCTATTTGGCAATTTGTTAATAAAATACGCCCTAGCGGACTTAGGAGCGAGTATAACTTTAATGCACTTCTCCCTCTTTAAAAAATTGGATTTGTGTGTTCCTACCCAAACTAAAATGAGCATCAAACTCGCGAATCGCTCGATAAATTATCCTATCGGGGTTGTGGAGGACATTCTGGTCAAGGTTGACAAGTTTATCTTCCCGGTAGACTTTGTCATCCTCGACATCTAGGAGGACACCGAGGTACCAATTATCCTCGGTCGCCCATTCCTCGTGACCTCCCGAGCATTAATTGATGTGAGTAACGGTCGCCTCCTCCTTCGTGTCGGAGACGACGAAGTTACCCTTTACATTAATCCTTTGATGCGAAACTCCTTATCGAACGACGATTCCTGTTTTCATTTGGAATCCGCGTTTGAGGATGATTGTTCTTAACTTTTAGAATTGCTCTCTTTAATGGTAGATGATATGGATCTGGCGAAACTCGCCCCTTTGGACGAATTGCCGCCAGATTCGCCCTTCGAGCCCTTCAATTCTAAAAGCTCAAAAATCATCACTTCTTATGAAGAACCCCCGGTCTTGGAGCTTAAGCAACTCCCCGACCATTTAAAATACGCTTTTCTCACCGCGAACTTAAAACTTCCGGTTATTATTTCATCTACTTTAACCGATTCGGAAAACTCCAAATTAGTTAAGGTTTTGTCTAAGCATCGTCATGCAATTGCATGGCAAATTTCAGATATTAGGGGGATAAACCCCTCTTTTTGCACGCACAAAATTTTTTTAGAAGATAATTCCCGCAAAACCATCCAGCCTCAGCGACAAATTAACCTGAATATGCGGGATGTCATTAAGGTTGAAGTAATAAAACTCATGGATGCGGGGATTATCTACCCTATATCAGACAGCACGTGGGTTAGCCCCATATATGTCGTGCCAAAAAAGGGAGGTTTAACGGTAGTGGCATCGACTACCGAAAGTTACGGGTAGTGGAATAATGAATTAATCCCAACCCATACTGTTACGGGTTGGCGGGTGTGCATCGACTACCGAAAATTAAATGATGCCACCCGAAAGGACTACTTCCTATTGCCGTTTATCGATCAGATTTTGGAGCGACTTTCGGGTCATCCATATTATTGCTTTCTCGATGGTCTATCGGGGTTTTTACAAATTCCTATCTCCCCCGAAGACCAGGAGAAAACAACTTTAATGTGCCCCTTCGGCACGTTCGCATATCGAAGGATGTCGTTTGGCCTCTGCAATGCGCTAGCTACATTCCAACGATGTATGATGGCGATCTTTGGGGAGCTCGTAGAGAACATAATGGAAGTCTTTATGGATGACTTCTCCGTATTAGAGATCTCCTTTTCCAACTGCTTGCAGAATCTAGATCGAGCCTCCAAAGATGCGAAGACACGAACCTAGTTTTAAACTGGGAAAAGTGTAATTTTATCGTCCGGGAAGGTTTAGTTCTCGGCCACAAAATTTCCGCTAAAGGGATGGAGGTCGATAAGGCTAAGGTCGAAATCATCGAAAAACTCCCAACTCCTTCAAATATAAAATCAATTAGGAGTTTTCTTGGCCACGCGGGTTTTTACAGGCGGTTTATTCAATAATTTTCCAAAATAATGAAACCGCTAACACACCTCCTGGAGAAGGAATCTCCATTTATTTTTGATAACGTGTGCGTAGAGGCGTTTAATATTATTAAAGAAAAACTTATCAATTCTCACATTCTGGTGGCACCAGATTGGTCCATTCTGTTTGAAATTATGTGTGATGCAAGCGATATCGCGGTGGGAGCCGTAATAGGCCAACGCGTCAATTATTATTTTCATCCCATCTACTACGCTTCTCGAACGCTCACAGCTGCACATGCTAATTACACGATGACGGAAAAGGAACTTCTCGCCGTCGTTTTTTTGATCGATAAGTTTAGGCCCTACGTTACGCTTTCTAAAATTATCGTTTTTACCGACCACTCCGCCCTCAAATTTTTATTATCAAAAGTTGACGCCAAACCCTGCTTGCTTCGATGGATCCTCCTATTATAGGAATTTTACTTAGAAATCCAGGACAAGAAGGGGGCTGAAAATTTAGCGGCCGTCCACCTCTCTCGTTTAGACTGCCCCGTCGCGGAAGCGCTCGTCGAACCTGACATAGATGATAGATTTCTCGAGGAGCGCCTCTTAATTATTAATAATTTAAACAAAACTTCTCCCCCTCCTTGGTTCGCGGATTACGCCAACTATTTAGTTGCGCTGGTCCTTCGAAAACACTTTTCAAAATAGCAAAAGAAGAAATTCTTTTCTGATTTGAAAAATTACTTTTGGGAAGACCCCTTTCTCTTTCGTGTCTGCATGGACCAAGTTGTACGGAGATGCGTTTCATGCATGGAGGGTGCGCAAATATTGTGATGCTTCCATGAGGGGCCGGCCGGGGGGCATTATCAAGCCAACCGGACCGCGCGGAAGGCGCTAGAGGCGGGCTTTTATTGGCCCACTCTTTTTAAAGATACTCACAATTATGTGAGCATGTGCGATAGTTGTCAGCGGTCGGGTAACATCTCGCGTCGTGACGAGATGCACCAAAATTTTTATTTAGAATGCAAAATATTCGATTTATGGGGCATAGACTTCGTAGGCCCCCTACTTCCCTCTTATACTAATCGCTATATTTTAGTGGCGGTCGACTACGTATCTAGGTGGGCGGAAGCGCAAGCTCTCCCCACTAATGATGCAAGAGTAGTCATCAAATTTCTAAAAAAAGTATTTTCTCGCTTCGGTACGCCGCGCGCAGTAGTAAGTGATAGGGGTACGCACTTTTGCAACGCCCTGTTTGCAAAAACATTATCTAAATATGGCGTTACGCATAAGCTCTCCACCGCCTATCACCCCTAAACTAGCGGCCAAGTAGAGGTAGTTAATCGAGAGAAAAAACGTATATTAGAGAAAAACGTTTCAACGAATAGGAAATATTGGTCTTTAAAACTAGAAGACGTGCCGTGGGCGTATTGTACGACGTACAAGACTTCCATCGGTTGTACGCCCTATCGATTAGTCTACGACAAGTCATGCCATTTGCCCGTAGAGTTAGAGCACCGCGCTTTTTGGGCTTTAAAATTTTTAAACCTCGATCCGAACTGAGCCTCCGACTCTAGGAAATTCCAATTAAACGAGCTCGATGAATGGCGTGCGAACGCTTACGAGAGTAATAAATTTTATGAGGAGCGTTCTAAGTTCTACCACGATCGAAAAATAAAATTCCCAAAATCATTTGCGCCGGGCGATCTAGTCCTTCTTTTTAATTCACGCCTTCGTCTTTTTCTGGGTAAGCTAAAATCTAGATGGTCCGGCCCCTTTGAAGTTAAAGAGGTCTGGCCATATGGGACCGTTCTTATCTCCTGCCCCGAAAAAGGCGAGTTTTAAGTCAACGGTCACCGTTTAAAACTTTATTTGGCGGGCGATCCTGTGGACGATAAACTCGAATCTATACCCCTTCCTAACCTTTAAAGAAAAAAACTTAACACCAAATATGTCAAGCTACGAGACGGTAAACAAAGCGCTCGTGGGAGGCACCCCATATTTATCTAATATTTTTACTTTTCTTTATCTACTTCATTCTTGCAGGGTTTATTTATATTCTCTTCCATTAATTTTTGTACACACTGCATTTTCTGTTTCACATTTCTTCATACTTAACTTACAACATTGCGGACAATGTTGGGTTTTAACTATGGGGTATCCTTTTCTATTTTTCAAATTTTGAAAAATCCAAAAAATTCTAAAAAACCCCAAAATAAAAAAAAATTCATACTTTGTAACTAAATTAGAAAAATCGAAAAAAATTCTAAAACCCCCAAAATCCAAAAAAAAATTGATGAAGAAAAAATAATAATATAAAAAAAAACCCCCAAAAAATCATATTTGTATTTTCTATTAATTTTTCTTCTTTCATTTCTTTCTTTCTTTTTTATTATTTAAGTATTAATGTATATATAAGTTGATATGAAAAATAAAAAAAAATTGAAAATTTTTACTTAGAAATTTGTTATAACAAAATTCACAAAAATTTGTCATAACAAAAAAAATTTATTTATGTTTCTATTTTCTTTTCTTTCTTTCTTCCTTTTTTTTCTTCTTATTAACTATTTATATGTATTTTGTTAAAAGAAAAAAAATATTCCAAACAAAAATTATAATAAAAATTAAAAAAAAATGATGAATGATGAAAAACTTATCCAAAAAATCCAAAAATAGAATAAAACCCCTACTTAGCTTTTTGTAACTTTCAAGGCTAGTCGATTTATTTTTAAGCATTTTTATTATCTTTGATTTGCTTTTAGTTCATTTTATCATAGTTCGTAAGATTTAAATTTTCAGAGATTTGGTTTTTAAAAAGCACTCTATGAATTCAATTTAATTAGAGAATTTCTTTTAGCACTACTTCTCGTTAGTTTTAAACCACTACTTGTTGTATTATGCTAGAAAAAACAACATTAAACTCTAAATTATTCATACTTCAAACTTTTGGAAGCTTTGGAAAATTTTATCTACTTTATCTTGCTCTCTAAATTTTTGATTTCAAATCTAGAAATTTCTTTTTAAACCATCTTTCCTCTTAGCCTTTTTCCTGGTAATCATTTAAAAGATCTTATGTCAATGGGAATAAGATTTCATTCCGTAAACATAGGCACCCAATTTTATTAAAAGAATTAATGACATGGGAATAAAAATTTCGTTCCCTAAACATATACATTGGGTTATTTTTTAAGATTGAAAAATTTCATTATGGGAATAAGATTCCATTCCCTAGCCACTCTTAAATCCAAAAAAATTAAGTAGGGTGAGAGGATAAAATTTATCACCCTAACTCAAGAATAATCTTCTCCTACCAAGTTTTCCCCTTACCTCTTAGCCATTATAATTGAAACCTAGAAAAAAAATTAAATTTTTGGGAGAGCAATATTTAGTTATTTTTATTATTCCTTAGAAATTTCATAACAAGTTAAAGTTTTATAATTCTAGTTTAATTTTGTCACTAACGATTGCAATATTGTTTTCCATTTTGAAAGTGCAATTGAGTATCAGTTGAAAGTGATTGATATAATCAACCACGCTTTGATACCAATTGAAAGAGAGTTTAGATATTATATTTACTCTAGAGGGGGGGGGGGGGGGTGAATAGAGAGTTAAAAGGTTTTGGCTTATTTAAAATAGTGATATATAAATATGTGTAGTTAAGTGAGTTATAGAACTAACATACTAATCACAGATATCACAGCAGAACAACAAGAAATAAAATATAAGTCAAGCATCACAGACGACAAAAAGAAATATAGTAGTTCCCCAATCAACCTGGGTACATCTACTCTTCTACCACACTTGGTAGGAATCCACTACAGGTTGTTGATCAGGTGCCCTGCCACCAAGGGAGTTTTGATCAGGTGTCCACACACCAAGTAAGCTTTTGATCAGGTGCTCTAACCCAACAACAGGTTTTTGATCAGGTGCTCTGCCACCAATGGCTGTAACTTTTGAAGGGAGCTATAACCCTTTACAAGATGGGAAGGGAAAAGAATATGTTGCTCTTCTCAATCTGAGAAGACTCTAGAGATCCTGATGGTTGTTGAGAATGGATCTTGATGATGTTGAAGAGCTCCCCCTGATTTGATTAGTGTTGAGGAAGCTTCTTCACTTGTTTGTAATAACTCTTTTTCTTCTTCTGCAGTTTTGATCCTGAACATGTGATCTTGATTGGTGTCTCAGGATGAAGATGTTCTGCAGAAAAGAGTTAGCAAAAAGAAGATAAATAATATATGTTGTTCTTATTAAGAACTCTGTAGATCTGCTTCTTCTTTTTGCTTCTCTGTTATTTCTATTTCTCTCTTCTTGTATCTGTATAATCCTTCTCTCGTATATATTCTCTCCTTCTTCTTCTCTGCTCTTCTATTTTTATATATAATCTGGAGAAGGATTTTGGGCTGATTTGAATTCTTGCCCGACAAGAGAGGAAAGAGATAATGTCTCTTTAATTTCCTAGATTCCTTGAGAAGATAAATTGTCGTCTTTAGCTTTTCTGCAACGGCTATAATATTTATTGTCTGCAACGGCTATAATATTAATTTATAAAGAAAAGACGGGCAGCAATATATAAATAGAATTAAATCAGAATATTGCTGAAAATATTAGTCGAGCTGAGAATCTCTAAATTATAAAGCTGATAGAAATTCGTCGAGCTCAGCTTCAAGTTCGTCATTCTGAGCATTAAATTTGATGACCTGAGCTTCTGTTGAAGATTCGTCGAACGTAGCTTTTCGTCGACCGCTGAGCCGTTGAATAAGATCGTCGACCGCTAAATTGAGCAAATTCGTCAACCGCTGAGACGGGATAAAATCGTCGACCGCTGAGCCGCTGAGACTCTTCGTCGACCGCAGAATGTAAGTCGTTCGTCGAACGCAGAGAGCAAGCCGTTCGTCGAATGCAGAGAGCAAGCCGTTCGTCGAACCCAGGAAGGCGTTCGTCGAACCCAGAGAACTTGTGTAGTTTTTCTTCTGTCTCCTATCTTAATGGGATTTCGTCGATCACAGAATAAATATAAAGATGGATCACGACTCAAATCAAAAACTTAGGTTCCAACAATCTCCCCCTATTTGAGTTGGGATCCTAATCCAAATCAAGACTAGGTTCTAACAATCTCCCCCTATTTGGTTTAGGATACTAAGCATAAGAAAATAGAATAACTTCAAGCATAATAGTTAGAAATATAAAGCTTAGAGGAGATGTGCAAAATAAAAACAGATAGAAAAATTTATTGTTCTTTTGAAAATGTTTAATCAAAAATTATATTATTTCTTCTTCTTTAAAATTCTAAATTTCTTCTTCTTTTTATAAACATTTAAGCAATATCTGATTCCTAGATTTTATTTTAATAGCATTTTAATAATATGATGAATTGCTACAGCTGTTAATGGATTCTAAGGAATTTTAAGATCAGAAAAAACATTGCATGATACCTTCCTTCTATAGAATCCCCTTAATCAGAAGAGACTCACACTCAGTGCCCTGATCATTTCTAATCTAAGCAATCTAAGTAGAATGCTCAACATGATTTTGGAGAAAGTCTGTAAGAACATTGAAGTTATCTGACTTTATTTTTAAGATAGGAAATTCCAATGAATCATATAACTGCTTATTTAATTATAAGAATTTTAAGATAGATTAAAAAAATGCCTTATAATTGGATATATTGGCCTTTTTATCTCATTAAAATATAAATTTGAAAAACTAAACTGATTTTTAGATTTTGTTTTAACATAAAGAAATTCAGTAATTTCTACATAGTCTTTTACTTCTTTTTCATTAAAAGTTTGTTCAAATTTATTTTTCAAGAAAATATTTTGTTCTTTTGATATTTTTAAATCTTCTTTAAGTTTATTATATTCGGAAGTCAAATTATTTATTTTTGTTAACTCTGTTCTGAGAGATTTTATTTCTTTCTCAGGTCTTATTAAATATGTATATGGTAATTTGAAATCAGATTTGAATTGATCAGAGGTAAAGTTAAAATTTGAAGTTACCTCAGTTACGTCATTTTCATTAGGTTCAGATTCTGAATCTAAGTGGTGGTTTGAGCCATATATGGCTATTAGATATGGAACATTCACCTAAAGGGGGGGGGGGGTGTTAGGTGATCTTGGTACTTTTTGGGTTATTAGCGTGAGTTATCAATATTCAAGCAATGCACAAAATTATCACACAGATAAATCACACCAGACGACACAAGAACTATAGAGGTTCCTCAAGACAGGGTGTCTTGAGTAGTCGTCTTTCCCTCTGCGCCTACCCAGCAGTGGGCTAGGCTCGGCAAACTCTGCCAAATGCTTCAGGCCCTCAAGCCTTACAACACGGACCCACAAGTCCCAACAGCCTAGTCCCGCAAGCCCCTACTGCCCCTGAGCCCGCAAGCTCGACACTCAGGCCCTCAAGCCCTACAACACGGACCCGCAAGTCCCAACAGCCTAGGCCCACAAGCCCCTACTACCCCAGAGCCCTCAAGCTCGACAAATCGCACCCGCAATTGCACTGCCCTGGCTCTCAAGCCTGACAGCTCTCCAACCCTCAAGCTAGACAAGTTGGCCCGCAAGCCTTACAAGAAAATACAGTAAAGAGACTGTTACTTTTGCCGGATGAAGATCAGCAACTTTAGCCTGTTAAAGATTGGCTCCTTGAGATTGAAGAATATGCTTTTGAATCAGATCTTGAGCGCACGATTTTTCTTCAACTCTTTTCTTAGCCTGATGAAGATTGGCACCTTAATAGTCGATGAAGATGAATGTTTCTTCTTTTTCTTTCTTTCTTTTCTTTCTTGCGCCGCTTATACTGTTCGATTCGCTATATGCACAAGTTCTTTCTTACTGATCGATTGATTGATACCGTGTTAGGGCAACCTCTTATCTCTTTTATAAGACTGCGAGGTCCCCAACGGTCTTCTGAAAAAGTGCCTTAAGTGTCAGACGCTCTTTTCCTTAAGAGCACACGCTGATTAGACAATCAGGCGGCAGCATTAAATGCTGACAGCACGTCCGCAACATTTGAATCTGTCTCGATGATATTTCCATTGTTACGGCGACATGGAAACTATCTCAACGACAGAACTCTGTCGATCCCTTTGACCTTGGAAGATCTTCAACTCTTCTTGCTTCTGCTTCTGAAGGAGGTATCTCGACGATACGAGACATACTGACGATTCTGCATATACGATGATATGCATTCTTTGACTGTGTCGTTGAGATCTTCTGTCTTGCTGTCTGTCGCCGTAATCATCTTGTTCTTTCGACGACATGAGTGATGTTATGTCGATGCTTCAGCAGTTGCTAGTCTTCAGCTTGTCTTTCTTCAGACTACATGCCTTCTTTTAGTCTTCTCGACGATGTTTGTTCTTTCTTGACGACAAGGCCACTTTGGTGAAGTCGACGACACTGCGTCTTCTCTACGTTCGACGAACAGCATTCTGCAATCGACGAACTTGCCATCCTTCGTTCGACGATCTTGCTGAGTCTCAGTGGTCGACGATGTTCCTTCCGAGTTCGACGATCTTGCTTCTGTGCTCGACGAGCACGCCAAATCTCAGCGGCTCCTTCTATGGTCTCATCTCAACGGTCGACGAACAGAGTTCTACGTTCGACGAACGGCTCTCTGCGATCGACGAACGCCAATTCTCAGCGGTCGTCGATCTTCCTTCTATCTTCCTGAGATTTATAAGCTAGAGAAGCGATTAAATACAAAGTGAAGTTTTCTTGACTTGATGACTTCTTCAAATCAGGAATCATGGGGGCAAGATTCCCAACAATCTCCCCCTATTTGAAGAAGTCGGAATCTCAATTCACGACTACTTTCACAAGACAATAAATATGATAATCTTAACTTTGAGCATGTAAGATTGAACTTAACTTTGCTGAACTTTCTGAGTACATCATCAAGCTTATAGCTCCCCCTAGATTTGATGTCTCTTCTTTTATGATAATCATGGGGGCATGATTCCCAACAATCTCCCCTTTGCTGAACTTTCTGAGTACATCATCAAGCTTATAGATCCCCCTAGATTTGATGTCTCTTCTTGTATGGATCCCCCTACTTCTTTACTCCCCCTATCTTTGAGGTTTTCTTGAGCAATCTTGTCTTGATCATTTGATGACTGCTTCTTCTTTCTCCCCCTTTCTGACTTCTGTCCTGGAGCTTCTTTTAAGTAGACAATAGTCCAAGGCTCCCCCTTTCTCGGTTATAGTTCATCCAAATCCTGAAAGCTTGTCTAACCAATCATCTAGAAAGGGATTAGTGAGAACTAAGTAGAGGATTACTCTAAGTTCAACATTCCCAGTTGGAATTTGAAGAAGTTGAACTTATCTTCATCTAGGGGCTTTGTAAATATATCAGCCACTTGTTTGTCTGTTGGGACAAACTCAAGGGTGATATCCTCATTTTCCACATGCTCCCTGATGAAGTGATACCTGATCTCAATATGCTAGTCCTACTATGAGAGACAGGATTCTTAGCTATTGAGATTGCGCTTGAAGAGTCACAAAATAGGGGTGGTTTGGTCATCTTTAGGTTGTAATCTTCAAGTTGATGTTTGATCCATAGCAGTTGGGCACAACAGCTTCCACCCGAGATATATTCTGATTCTGCTATTGAGATTTCCACACTTGTCTGCTTCTTACTGCTCCAAGAGATCAGTCTTCCACCAAGGAATTGACATGTCCCTGATGTACATTTCCTGTCTTCCTTGCACCCTGCATAATCTGCATCTGAATAGCCAGTTAGCTCACAACCACTGTTCCTAGGGTACCATAGGCCAAGATTTGATGTACCCTTCAGGTATCTTAAGATTCTCTTAACAGAGACAAGATGAGATTCCTTTTGATTCACCTGATATCTAGCACAGACACATGTAGCAAACATTATGTCAGGCCTACTTGCAGTTAGATAAAGCAAGGATCCAATCATGCATCTGTACTTGGTTTCATCAAAGGGTATGCCCTTCTCATCCTTGTCCAGAGACACATTGGTTCCCATTGGAGTTTTCATTGAAGAAGCACTCTCCAATCCAAATTTCTTGACTAGCTCCCTAGTGAATTTGGTCTGAGAGATAAAAATCCCATCTTCAGATTATTTCACTTGGAGACCTAGGAAGTATTTGAGCTCACCCATACTGCTCATCTCAAACTTTCCCTGCATGAAGTTGGCAAAGTTCTTGCAGAGATTGTTATATGTAGAGCCAAAGATGATGTCATCCACATAGACCTGCACTAGCAAGATCTTGCACTTCACTTCCCTTAGGAACAATGTCTTATCAATTATTCCCCTTGAGAACTTGTTCTCAATTAGAAAGCTTGACAGAGTCTCATACCAGGCCCTTGGTGTCTGCTTTAAGCCATAAAGTGCCTTTATAAGAAAGTAAACATAATCAGGATAAGTAAAGTCGACAAAACCTGAAGGCTGCTCTACATATACTTCCTCTTTGAGGTCACCATTTAGGAAGGCTGACTTCACATCCATTTGGTAGACCTTGAAACCTTTGTATGCTGCATTGGCTAGGAACAGTCTTATTGCTTCCAGTCTGGCTACTGGAGCGAATGTCTGATCAAAATCTATCCCTTCCTCTTGTCTGTAGCCTTTTGCCACTAGTCTTACTTTATTCTTGGTGATGATTCCATTTTCATTCAACTTGTTCCTGTAGACCCATTTTGTTCCTATGATGTTGTGTCCTTGGGGTCTTGGAACCAATTTCCACACTTTGCATCATTTAAATTGGTTCAGTTTCTCCTGCATTGCAGCAATCCAAAATGGATCCTGATTTGCTTCCTCAAATTTGTTGGGTTCAATTTGAGAGAGAAAACTCAGGTACAATGCTTCATTTGCAGCTCTGCTCCTTGTCAGCACACCTTGGTTGACATTTCCTATTATCTGCTCTTGGGGATGATCTCTTGCTTGTCTCAAGGCAGTTGGTAGTGTTCTGGGTATTTCTGTATGAGCTACTTCTTCAGGCTGCACTTCTTCAGCCATTTTTGTATCGTCTGTATGATCTACCTCTATTTCAACCATCACAGACTGATTCTTGTTGTTTAGTGAGGTGTCAGCCTTGTCTTCAATGGATAGCTTCTCTAATCTCTCCACTATACCTGCATTCACCATTAGTGATATTGCTGTAGCCCCTGGTCACTCCCTTTTCTGAACCTCCAAAGATAACAGTCGGTCCATTCTCCACAGGGATGAATTCTTTCAAATACTTTCTGACTCCAGTCATGTGCCTGGAGCAGCCATTGTCAAAATACCAAATTGGAGATTGGTTGGCATTTGGACCTACCTACAAAACAAATCACTTCCCCTTAGGTACCCAATAGGGATTGGGTCCTTGGTTTCTGTTAGGGTGATAAAATGGAATCACAAACCTCGTAGGGTTCTGCACTCTCCTTGCATTGAGCCCTGTTGGGTTGAACCAACAGTCCAATGCAAAGTGGCCTACTTTCCCACAGCACCAACATTCATGTTTGTTGTATCTTCTCTTCTGCTTCACCATCTGAGTGGGGTGGCAGTGCTGATGAGCAGAGGAGAATCCATCTTGTCTAACAGATCTTGGGTGAACCTCATATGTGTGAAATTGGGGTGCAATCAGTCTCACCACATTTTGATTCACCTGCTTGAGAACAGGCTTTGTAGGAATAGCCTTTCTCTTACTCTTGATTGCTGTTGCTGCAGATTTGTGGTTGAAGGACTTGACACCAGCACCTTCTTGTAGGAAGGTCTAGTTTCAGAATCTTTGCCCTTAACTGTCTCCTGATTAAAACCAATACCAGCTCTGAACTGTCCAGAGAAGGTGTCAATGATCGGCAGAATAGTTTTGGGCATTGAGAAGCTGGAAGCCAATTTCTTCTCAGCCAACAACATTTCCTCAAGGCCCTTAATGACCTTGTTCTTCTGTCCTAACTCAGCATTTTTAAGCCTTATGGATTCCTTGAATTTGTTCACTTCTTTGCTCATAGTAGCCAACTTCTCAACTGTCTCCTGGAGCTCAGATTGAACAGGCTTCAAGGAATCTAACTCCTTGGTCTGGACTTTGAGGAGTTTCTTACAGCTTTTGAAGGCTTTCCATAGGGCTTTATATTGCCTTATTAGTTCAGATTCAACATCATATTGGGATCTTGAGGCTGTGTTGTTGGCAGTAGACACATCCTCATCATCATGCAAAGAGTCTGCCACTGATTTAGAATTAGAGGCAGATAGGGAGGTTCTGATATTCACCTTTCCAGGAGATTTGTCATCCTGGTTGCCTTCATTGATGGCCATCAGTCCAATAAGTGCCTCATCCTCAGTCCCAGAGGAGCTTGAGTCAGAGTCACTCAACGTTTTGGTCTTCTTTGCCACGAACCCCTTCTCAGAGGTTCTCTTGCACCTAGAGCTTCTTCTCTCTTCATGGTTCCTTGACTCCCTTTTCTTGGAGGGGTAGTCGGCAGCCATGTGACCTATTTTGATGCAAGAATAACAAATAGTATTATTTAAATCATGTTTACTGGAGTTGGATCTATACCTGTCCTCCCTGGGAGCTTTGGATCTTTCTCGATGGTCAGATCTTCTGGAGCTTGAGGAGGAACTTCTATTGTTATCCCTCCTTCTTCTGTGTAGCAGCTTTTTGAATTGTTTTGAGAGGAGTGCCACCTCTCTATCAGTGTCATTAGAATTAGAGGAGACAGCTTCTGATTCCTCACTGCTCTCAGATCTATTCTGAGATACAGAGCTCTTTCTCTTCGATCTTCTGGTGCTCTCAGCCTTTAGAGACACTGATCTCTCTTTTGTGCTCACTCTTGAGCTTTCTTCTTCAGCCTTTCTGGTGTTGAGCTGAAGTTCATGACACAACAGCTTTCCATACAAGTTTTTGGGCTCCATGACACCCAGTTGACCCATCTCTCTGATGGCACAGATCTTGATATCCCATTCTTTTGTGAGGGATCTGAGAAACTTGTCATTTAGATTAGAGTTGGTGAATTCTCTTTCATAGTTTCTCAGACCATTCACTATTTTTAAAAATCTCTCATAACAGTTGGAGATTGTTTCATTCTTGCCTTGCTTGAAGGCCTCATACTCTTGGTTGAGGAGGGATTTTCTATCATCCCTTACCTCTTCAGTACCCTCCATATATATGATCAAGGAGTCCCACATCTCCTTGGCCATTTTGCAGTGAATTAGGTTCTGGAGGGTTGAATCATCTACAACACTTACAATAACATTCTGTGCTCTCTTATCCAGGCCTGCCAAGGACAGCTCGTCCTTGGTCATGTCTTCATATTTCTTTATCACATTCCACGTCGGATCAATGGTGGAAGGGGTTGTGGGGATAAAAGGACCCTGTTGGACTGTTAGATAGATTCTTGGATCGGTCACTTCCATGAACAGCCTAACTCTTTCCTTCTAGATGGGAAAGTTTTCCTTGGTGCAGATCGGAAGTTTCATAGATCTCATCTCTCGATTTTGATCTCCACCGGCCATGGTGAATCATTCCTGATCTAGATCGGACTGTTAGGTCTTCTTTCGATCAACCTGGCTTTGATACCACTTGTTAGTTATGGAACGTTCACCTAAATGGGGGAGGGGGGGGGGGGGGGGGTGCTAGGTGATCTTGGTACTTTTTGGGTTATTAGCGTGAGTTATCAATATTCAAGCAATGCACAAAATTATCACACAGATAAATCACACCAGACGACACAAGATCTATAGAGGTTCCTCAAGATGGGGTGCCTTGAGTAGTCCTCTTTCCCTCTGCGCCTACCCAGCAGTGTGCTAGGCTCGGCAAACTCCGCCAAAAGATTCAGGCCCTCAAGACTCACAACATGGAACCGTAAGTCCCAATAGCCTAGGCCCGTAAGCCCCTATTGCCCCCGAGCCCACAAGCTCGACACTCAAGCCCTCAAGCCCGACAACACGGACCAGCAAGTCCCAACAGCCTAGGCCCGTAAGCCCCTACTACCCCCGAGCCCTCAAGCTCGATAAATCGCACCCGCAAGTGCACTGCCCTGGCCATCAAGCCTCAAAGCTCTCCAGACCTCAAGCTAGACAAGTTGGCCCGCAAGCCTTACAAGAAAATACAGTAAAGAGACTGTTACTTCTGCCAGATGAAGATCGACAACTTTAGCCTGTTGAAGATTGGCTCCTTGAGATTGAAGAAGATGCTTTTGAATCAGATCTTGAGCGCACGATTCTTCTTCAACTCTTTTCTTAGCCTGATGAAGATTGGCACCTTAACAGTCGATGAAGATGACTACTTCTTCTTTTTCTTTCTTTCTTTTCTTTCTTGCGCCGCTTGTACTGTTCGATTCGCTATATGCGCAAGTTCTTTCTTACTGATCGATTGATTGATACCGTGTTAGGGAAACCTCTTATCTCTTTTATAAGACTGCGAGGTCCCCAACGGTCTTCTAAAAAAGTGCCTTAAGTGTCAGACGCTCCTTTCCTTAAGAGCGCGCGCTAATTAGATAATCAGGCGGCGGCATTAAATGCTGACAGCGCGTCCGCAACATTTGAATCTGTCTCGACGATATTTCCATTGTTACGGCGACATGGAAACTATCTCGACGACAGAACTCTGTCGATCCCTTTGAACTTGTAAGATCTTCAACTCTTCTTGCTTCTGCTTCTAAAGCAGGTATCTCGACGATACGAGACATACTGGCGATTCTGCATATACGACGATATGCATTCTTTAACTTTGATGTTGAGATCTTCTGTCTTGCTGTCTGTCGTCATAATCATCTTGTTCTTTCGATGACATGATTGATGTTATGTCGACGCTTCAGCAGCTGCTAGTCTTCAGCTTGTCTTTCTTTAGATGACATGCATTCTTTTAGTCTTCTCGACGATGTTTGTTCTTTCTTGATGACAAGGCCACTTTGGTGAAGTCGACGACACCGCGTCTTCTCTGCGTTCGACGAACAACATTCTGCGATCGACGAACTTGCCATCCTTCGTTCGACGACCTTGCCGAGTCTCAGCGGTCGACGATCTTCCTTCCGAGTTCGACGATCTTTCTTCTGTGCTCGACGAACACGCCAAATCTCAGCTGCTCCTTCTCTTATCTCGTCTCAGTGGTCGACGAAATGAGTTCTGTGTTCGACGAACGGCTCTCTGCATTCGACGAACGCGCCAATTCTCAGTGGTCATCAATCTTCCTTCTATCTTCCTGAGATTTATAAGCTAGAGAAGAGATTAAATACAAAGTGAAGTTTTCTTGACTTGGTGACTTCTTCAAATCAGGAATCATGGGGGCAAGATTCCCAACAATGGCCAACATGCAGAATCTTCTGGCCTTTTGTTCTTCTTCTTCTTCTTCTTCACTTGGAGTAGATGATGGTTCTGCATTAAAAATACAGTCAGGGGAAGAAGGTTTAGTTACCATCCTTGTGAGGGAGTTCTAGATTGCTCTTGCTGAAGTGTAGTCAGCAACTTTTTGATGAATGTCATTTGACATTGATTGAGCTAATATGTCCATAGCCTTTGAATCAGCACTTTTCAGCTTCTCTTGAGCATCTATTGATGTTTGTGAAGATGAAGGTCCTGTCAAAATGGAGTTATAAATTTCTTCATCTATGACATTCATGAATAATCTAATTCTAGCTTAACATAAAGAGAATCTATTTAGAATACAGATTGGTGGATTTGTGATTGAAAATTCTAATTGTGCCATTAGATTTTAGAAAAACCTTTTAAAAAAAAAAAACTAAGAACTAATTGATCTTTATGATTCAGGTGTTAGCCTGTAAATAAAATCAACCCTCTGATACCAATTGAAAGTGCAATTGAGTATCAGTTGAAAGTGATTGATATAATCAACCACGCTTTGATACCAATTGAAAGAGAGTTTAGATATTATATTTACTCTAGAGGGTGGGGGGGGGGGTGAATAGAGAGTTAAAAGGTTTTGGCTTATTTAAAATAGTGATATATAAATATGTGTAGTTAAGTGAGTTGTAGAACTAACATACTAATCACAGATATCACAGCACAACAACAAGAAATAAAATATAAGCCAAGCATCACAGACGACGCAAAGAAATATAGTAGTTACCTAATCAACCTGGGTACATCTACTCATCTACCACACTTGGTAGGAATCCACTACAGGTTGTTGATCAGGTGCCCTGCCACCAAGGGAGTTTTGATCTGGTGTCCACACATGATAAGTAATAAAATATATGTATTTTTAGTATAATTATTAGTATAGTTTTAATTAATATTGTGAATTTTCTATGTAAATTAATGAATAAATTGCTTCTTTATTATTTCTGGTTTCTAACTTAGTTTTATTTTTGTTTTTGCATTTTTTTTGCAAAATTTTCACAGGTCACGCCCTCGGTCACGCCCGTGACCTAGGGCGTGTAATTTCAAAGATCAAATATCAACGGGACGGCTCAATTCAGATCAAATCCCGACAAATCGCTCAAGTCACGCCCTCGGTCACGCCCGTGACCAAGGGCGTGTAAATTTAAAGCTCTGCGCCCGACGAATTCCTTTCCAGCTCACTCCAGTTGACCAAGTCACGCCCGTGACTCTACAAGTCACGCCCGTGTTCCAGCAGAGTCACGCCCGTGAGCCGCCAGCGCGTCACGTCTCCAAGCCGCGCCCATGCTGCCGACATCAGCCACCCATAGTCACGCCCGTGACTCACAAAGTCACGCCCGTGACATACCAAGTCACGCCCGTGTGCAGCCATGTTTGACGGCCGGACCTTCCAGAAGGCGGCGAATACAGCCGAGCAAATGTCACGCCCTAAGTCACGGCCGTGACATTCAAGTCACGCCCGTGACCTAGGGCGTGTAAAACTCAAATTTTCCCTATAAATAGAGGGGCTCGGCTGAAGTATTTTTCATCCAAATTTTGAGTAGTTCTTGTGGTATTGTGAGTTCTTTTGAGTGATTGTGAGCTTCTCTTATGCAATTTAGTTTAAGTTCGTTTGTAGTTTTTTTCGTCTTCCTAATCTAGTTGTGATGCTGATTTCAGAAATAAAATGATGTTTTTCTCATTTGGATCATCTTCTTTTTATTAATGTTAGCGTGTGTGCGTGTATGAGTTTAGCTTTATTGCTTTTATAATTTAGTTTTATTGCTTTTATAGTTAGGTTTATTTCTTTCATAATCTAGGTTTGCTGTTTTCATAGCTTAGATTTACAAGCTTTCATAAAATAGTTTTATCGTTTTCTTTTTTGCTTTATTTTATCGCTTTCATTTTAAACGCTTTCTTTTTAGTTTTTTTTAGAGTGTGTGCGTGTATGAGATTATATTTTTCTTTTTTGTAACTTAGTTTTATTTCAGTCTTCATATAACTGCTATATACCACCCCCATCTTGAATAAGAGGCTAATTAACTTTAGCATTTATTTAAGTCGGTTGGGACGGATATTATTTCTGCACCTTTATAAGTCTTTTCATTTCTATACCACCCCCTTCTTGAATAAGAGGCTAAGAACTTTTTAGCGCTTGTTTAAGGTGGTTGGGACGGATACTATTACTGTTTTTATATAAGTCTTTTTATTTCCTTTTTATCCGCTTATATCCGCTTTAATTATTAAACATGTGTTTTTCAACCGATAATGCCGTCTCCATTCCGATGAGTGGCTAATTTCCTTTAGCACACGACGTCGAAGAGCATTGGGACACAAAAATAGTTTTTCTATAAAATTAAAACATCTCTTTCTAAAATAATTAACGCTTAAGGTTTACCCGAGAATCACGTTGAGTGGAGCCACATAATCGATGTGCGGTTTTCATTTCCGTTTTCGTACCTAGTTAGCCGAGAGGCTCGTGCGTACAGATTGATCGCTCACGGGTAAAGAGAACTGCGCTCTACCCTCGAGAGAGGACGAGGTAATTCTCCCGAATTGGAAATAAAAACCCAATAGCGGGGTTCACAACATAAAGCGAGTATTAAGAACATTCGATTGTAGAACGAGAGTTCGGTCGAATATTCATAATCTCAGGTGGGCGTACCCTCGAGAGAGGAGCGTTCATAATTATGGAACCTCCACGGTCAAGTCATCTTAATATTTTGAAAAGTCATCACTTCTAATTCTACGAAAAAAATCTATTTTCATCTCAAGGTAATTCGACGTCGTACGCTATCTTTCTCATCGCTTAGAACTCTAGTTAATCGCTTATTATCATCTTTCGCATTTTATCACTTAGAACTCTAGTTAAACCAACTAAAAATATTATTCTGATAAAATAATAGTTTGTTCCTCGAAGTAGCATAATCAACACGACCCGTGGAAATATACGATCCCGATATTTAAAAAAAAATATATCTTGTATTACTTGCGATAAGGTATACTTGCCTTTATCAAATGATTAATTTGGACAAAGAATTCAAACACATCTTTCCAAACTCATTTAGTGCAAAACTCTCCTTTTCTACTTTTCAATTCAATAGAATTCGGCGTTGTAGCCGAGGCGTAATTGCCAATATTCCGAAAGAAGAAAAAGACCGTTACTTCTATCCTTCAATAGGATAACGGTTAATTTCTCAAAGTAGGATTACTTGCGAGACTCTTCGAAAACATCCGTCAATTCTAAACTCTTATTTATAAAACAAAAGAAGAAGTCCAAACAAAATCATCAAGTTTTTGGCGCCGTTGCCGGGGAACTTTGTGTTGTTATTTGAAAGTTGGAACTGCTATTAATTTTATTCCTTATCTATATATTTTTACTAAAAAACAAAAAAAATACAAAAAAGTAATATAAAATATATATATATAAAACTTATATTTAAAAAATTAATAATAATAAGAAAACAAAAAAAAAAGTTCCAAAAAAAAATTGTTTTTAGTATATGACCCGAGGAAGCTCGTCCGACGATTCGACTATTCCTTTTGACCCCGAAATCGAGCGCACTCTTCGTGAGCGTATCCGATCTCGTGATCAAAACTTACTCGAAACCCCCGAAGAGTCAATCGGAGATACTGCAAATATGGGCGATCCAATTCCAAATGCGGCCCCGGCCCGGACCATGGCATATTATGCCCGGCCGAATTTGGACGATACAGGATCAAGTATTACTTGCCCAACAGTTAATAATAATAACTTCGAAATAAAATCCAGCATAATTCAAATGGTACAACAGTCAATTCAGTTCGACGGTTTGCCAGATGAGGACCCAAATCAGCACCTTTCAAACTTTTTAGAAATATGCGACACCTTTAAAATTAATGGCGTCACTGATGACGTCATTCGTTTACGCTTATTTCCATTTTCGCTACGGTTAAAAGCCAAATCGTGGTTGACTTCTCTTCCGAGAGGGTCCATAACCACGTGGGCCCAATTGACGGAATTTTTCTTAACTAAGTATTTTCCTCCGTCAAAAACCGCAAAACTACGCACGGATATCACATCCTTTGTACAATTCGATTCCGAGTCTCTTTATGAGACTTGGGAGCGTTTTAAAGAATATTTGCGTAGGTGTCCTCATCACGCGCTACCAACTTGGCTACAGGTCCAGACGTTTTATAATGGTTTAAATTTTTCTACGCAACAGATGATTGATGCGGCCTCCGGGGGAACGTTAAACAACAAAACCCCAGAGACCGCTCAAGCGCTGATCGACGAAATGGCCATGAACGCGTACCAATGGAACGTGCCAAGGTTGCGTCCTAATAAACCGGCTGGTCTTTTTGAAGTGGACGCCACTACTTTCTTAGCCTCACAGGTTGAGCGGCTAAGTAAGCAGGTGGCGGAGATGACTGTTTCCTCCTCCACTCCCGCATGGAATAATAATAATAATAATAACGTAATCGAAGAATCGGTGGATTACCTCGGTAATCCGGTTAGGCCACCCTTCAACCCTAATAACAACCCGTATGGTAATAATTATAATCCGGGTTGGAGGACCCACCCTAATTTCTCCTGGAGCAATCCTAACAATGCTCAGAGGCCCCCAAACATGAATCCCCAAGGATTTCCGCAAGGATTTCCGCAGGGATTCCAGCCTCCTCCTCCAAAACCTTCGCCGCTCGAAGATGTTTTGTCTAAATACATAGTGTCCAACGATTCAAATATCCGGAATCTTACCAGATCGATTAAAAACTTGGAAAACCAGGTTGGATAACTTGCAAAGATGGTCTCTGAGCGGCCATACGGAGCTCTACCAGGGAATACGGAGCCGAACCCCAGGGAAAATGCCAATGCTATAACCCTTCGAAGCGGCAAGGAGGTCGTCTCCCCATGGCGGGTTGAGCCTAAGGTATGCATTTCGCCTCCGACCCCTCCACCCTCTTCTTCGATTCTAATTGCTCCGGATTCTCCGGTTGCGCCGAATGTTTCGAGTCCTCGAATTCCTTACCCGTCTTAAATTAATAAAGAGAAGGAGGACGAAAATTATCAAAAATTTTTGCGTATTTTAAAACAAATTCAAATAAACGTCCCCTTCTGCGAGGCAATCTCCCAAATGCCGAAATATGCGAAATATCTTAAGGAGTTGCTTTCTAATAAAAAGCGACTCGAGGATGTTTCGCGTGTTTCCCTTAACGCGGAATGTTCGGCTGTTCTCCTTAACAAATTATCGCCAAAACTAAACGATTCGGGACGGTTCTCCATCCCGTGTCTCTTTGGCAATATGTTAATAAAGTACGCTCTTGCGGACTTAGGCGCCAGCATCAATTTGATGCCTTTTTCTCTTTTCAAAAAACTCAATTTAGGCATCCCGAGTCCGACAAAAATGAGCAACCAACTCGCGGATCGCTCGGTAAAGTACCCAATCGGGGTAGCGGAGGATGTTCTGGTCAAGGTCGACAAGTTTATCTTCCCAGTAGACTTTGTCATCCTAGACATAGAGGAGGACGTCGAGGTACCCATCATCCTCGGTCGCCCCTTTCTCGCAACCTCCCGCGCGTTAATCGATGTCAGTAACGGTCGCCTCCTCCTTCGAGTTGGAGACGACGAAATTACTTTACATATCAACCCCTCCATTCGGAACTCACTATCGAATGATGATTCCTGTTTCAATTTGGAATCCGCGTTTGTGGACGAGTGTTCTTCTCTTTCGGATTTGCTATCTTTAATAATAGACTATTCGGATCTGGCGAATCAACCTCCTTTAGAAGAATTACCGCCAGATTCGCCTTTCGAGCCTTTCAATTCGAAAGTATTAAAAATCTCCACTTCCTATGAAGAACCTCCGGTCTTGGAGCTTAAGCAACTCCCCGACCATTTAAAATATGCTTTTCTAGCTGCGAACTTAAAACTTCCGGTTATAATATCATCACTTTAACCGATTCGGAAACATCCGAATTGGTTGAAGTTTTATCTAAACATCGCCGTGCAATTGCATGGCAAATTTCCGATATCAAGGGAATTAACCCCTCATTCTGCTCTCACAAATTTTTCTCGAAGAAAACCCCCGCAAAACAATTCAGCCTCAACGGCGACTTAACCCAAACATGCGGGAAGTCGTTAAGACTGAAATTATTAAACTCCTCGACGCGGGGATTATCTATCCTATTTCCGATAGTACGTGGGTAAGCCCCGTACAAGTCGTCCCAAAAAAGGGCGGTATAACGGTCGTGGCAAACACGAATAACGAATTAATCCCAACTCGTACTGTTACGGGTTGGAGGGTGTGCATCGACTACAGAAAACTAAATGATGCCACTAGAAATGACCACTTTCTGTTACCGTTTATTGATCAAATCTTAGAACGTCTCTCCGGTCATCCTTTTTATTGCTTCCTTGATGGTCACTCTAGATTTTTCCAAATCCCTATTTCACCTGAGGACCAAGAAAAAACGACTTTTACTTGCCCTTTCGACACCTTCGCATGTCGAAGGATGCCGTTTGGCCTCTGTAACGCGCCAGCTACATTCCAAAGATGTATGCTGGCAATATTTGGCAAGCTAGTAGAAGACATAATGAAGTCTTCATGGATGACTTCTCCGTCTTTGGAGACTCTTTTAAAAATTGTCTAAAAATTTTAGATAGAGTCCTCCAACGGTGCGAGGAGACGAACTTAGTCTTGAACTGGGAGAAATGCAACTTCATGGTCCGAGAGGGTTTAGTCCTCGGCCAAAAAATTTCTTCCAAGGGGATGGAGGTCGATAGGGCCAAAGTCGCTATAATTGAACAACTTCCTGTTCCTTCGAACGTCAAATCAATTAGAAGTTTTCTTGGCCACGCAGGTTTTTATCGGCCGTTTATTCAAGATTTTTCAAAAATAACCAAACCGCTAACTCACCTCCTGGAAAAGGATTCCCCATTCATTTTTGACACGGCCTGCGTAGAGGCATTTGATTTTATAAAAAAGCAACTTATCAATTCTCCAATTCTGGTGGCGCCAGATTGGTCCCTTCCATTCGAGATTATGTGCGACGCGAGCGATATCGCGGTAGGAGCTGTCTTAGGCCAACGCGTAAATAAATATTTTCATCCAATATATTACGCTTCTCGCACACTCAATGCCGCACAGGCTAACTATACAACGACAGAAAAGGAACTTCTTGCCGTCATCTTTGCTTTTAATAAATTCAGGCCTTACGTAACACTTTCACACGTGATCGTTCACTGATCACTCCGCCCTAAAATATCTTTTGGCCAAAGTTGATGGCAAGCCTCGCTTACTTCGATGGATCCTCCTTTTACAGGAATTTGACTTAGAGATCCGGGATAAGAAAGGGGCTGAAAATTTAGCAGCCGACCACCTCTCACGTTTAGAACAGCCCATCGCAGAAGCGCTCGTCGAGCCAGAAATAGACGATTGATTTCCTGAGGAGCGCCTTTTAATCATAAATAATACAAAAACTTCTTCTACCCCTTGGTTCGCAGATTACGCGAACTATTTAGTCGCGCGGATCCTTCCAAAAGATTTTTCGACTCAGCAGAAGAAGAAATTCTTCTCTGACTTGAAAAACTACTTTTGGGAGGACCCCTTTCTCTTTCGCGTCTGCGCAGACCAAGTGATACGAAGATGTGTTTCAAGCAATCAGGGTGCGCAAATATTACGACACTGCCATGAGGGGCCGACTGGAGGGCATTATCAAGCCAACCGGACTGCGCGGAAAGCGTTAGAGTCAGACTTTTATTGGCCCACTCTCTTTAAGGATGCTCACACTTTTGTGAGTATATGCGATAGCTGCCAGCGGTCGGGTAACATCTCTCGTCGTGACGAGATGCCCCAAAACTTTTATTTAGAATGCGAAATATTCGATTTGTGGGGCATAGACTTTGTAGGCCCCCTACCTCCTTCTTTTAATAATCGCTATATTTTAGTGGCGGTCGACTACGTATCTAGGTGGGCGGAAGCGCAAGCTCTGCCCACCAATGATGCGCGAGTCGTCGTCCATTTTCTAAAAAAATTATTTTCTCGCTTTGGCACGCCCCGTGCAATAGTAAGTGATAGGGGCACGCACTTCTGCAACGCCCATTTCTCAAAAACTTTATTTAAATACGGCGTCACGCATAAGCTCGCCACCGCCTATAACCCCCAAACGAGCGGCCAAGTAGAGGTAGTGAATCGCGAGATAAAACGCATTCTGGAAAAACCGTCTCTTTAAATAGGAAGGATTGGTCCTTAAAACTCGACGACGCGTTGTGGGCGTATCGTACGACATACAAGACTGTTATCGGTTGTACGCCCTATCGATTAGTCTACGGCAAAGCGTGCAATTTATCGGTAGAGTTAGAACACCGCGCTTTTTGGGCCTTAAAATTTTTAAATCTCGATTCGAACTTAGCCTCCGAGAATAGGAAATTCCAACTAAATGAACTCGATGAATGGCGTGCGAACGCTTATGAGAGTAATAAATTTTATAAGGAGCGTTCTAAGTTCTACCACGATCGAAAAATTAAATTTCCAAAAACTTTCGCGCCGGGCGATCTTGTCCTTCTTTATAATTCACGTCTTCGTCTTTTTCTGGGTAAGCTCAAATCCCGCTGGTCCGACCCCTTTGAAGTCAAAGAGGTTTGGCCGTATGGGACCGTTCTTATCTCTCACCCCGAAAAGTGCGATTTTAAAGTCAACGACCACGTTTAAAACTATATCTTGCGGGCGATCCGGTGGACGGACACACGGAATCTTTAACCCTCCCCAATTTATAATCTCACCACGCCAAATGCGTCAAGCTACGCGACGGTAAACAAAGCGCTTGTGGGAGGCACCCCATATTTATCTAATATTTTATTATGCTTTGTTCTTTTTATATGTTTTGCAGGGTTTCTTCCGACCCCGCCAGCTTTAATTCAGGGAAGCCTTTTTGCTTCCTCTTTCCTTTTGTATATATTGCAATGTTATTTTCTCTTCTTCATACTTACATTACAATATTGGGGACAATGTTGGGTTTTAAGTATGGGGTGTATTTGCCGTTTTCATTTAAAAAAAAATAAAACAAAAAAAAGGGCTTCTTTTTACAAAAAACAAACAAAAAATCAAAAACAAAATTTAAACTGTCATAATACATTAAAAAAAAAAAATCAAAATAAAATAAAAAAAGAAGACCGTTACTTCAAGAAAATATGTATTTTTGTTGTAGTTGAAAAAAAAAAGATCCAAAAATAATATACCCTACTTTACTTTTATTCTTAAAGCATTTAATTTCGAGAGTATATGTTTGTGGATTTTTATAATCGCTAGTTTTACTATTTGTTTGTTTATCTAAGATCGATAGATTTAAACGTTCGGGGTTAAGTTTTAAAGAATATCTTATGTTTTTAATTTAAATAGAGGCTTTGTTATCAAGCACTACTTCTACTAGCTAAAATAGAGACATGTGTATTATGTTGGCAAAACAACATTAGACTGCAATTATCCCTACTTTATGTCTTCAGGAATCTAGGAATATTCAACTTACTAAGGTTGCTCTCAAATTTTTTTTTATTATTCTAGAATTTCTCTTGAAAACCCCTTGTATACACCAATTTAGCATGGCAAAAACAAAAGAAGAAAACAAAAAGATCTTATGTCAATGGGAATACAAAAATTCTGTAAACATAGGCACCCAATATTTGTTAAAAGAGATCCTATGTCAATGGGAATTGAAAATTCCGTAAACATAGGCATTGGGTTAATTAAAAAGATCAATTTTCCCTCGTACACCAACGATGGGAGTCAAAGGAAACTATTTAAGAGGGGTGAAAAAAAATAAAATTCTTCACCCCTAATTCAAGTACTCTTCAATTTGTCATGACTTTGTACCCGCTTTTCCCTTAACCACATTATTGTTTCTAGTTTTAATTAAAAAAATCATTTGAGAGCATAATTAGTAACTTATATTTTTCCTTCATGTTTCTTTAAACAAAGGTTATTATAATTTCGATCTAATCTCGTTTACTAATGATTGCAATTTTGTTTGCTATTTGGTTAATTAAGAAGTCTTTTGGCTAGGACATTTCTTTCTACTTAAATCATTTGCATAATTTAGGACTTAACTCTTATTACTCCGAATTTTTATTTTTCAGTCTCTT
Organism: Dactylorhiza incarnata; assembly: GCA_033032865.1. NCBI lineage: Eukaryota > Viridiplantae > Streptophyta > Magnoliopsida > Asparagales > Orchidaceae > Dactylorhiza > Dactylorhiza incarnata. The sequence goes on from JAWHQI010000014.1 coordinate 8,818,513, forward strand.
ATGATTAAAATAAAACGATAGCAAAAAAAAAATATAACTTATGTTAATCCCGTATAGATCTCTCTTACTTTTGCTCTGGAATAACAAAAGCTTAAGTATGGGGGTATTTGATAAGTAAAAATTATATGTATTTTTAGTATAATTATTAGTATAGTTTTAATTAATATTGTGAATTTTCTATGTAAATTAATGAATAAATTGCTTCTTTATTATTTCTGGTTTCTAACTTAGTTTTATTTTTGTTTTTGCATTTTTTTTGCAAAATTTTCACAGGTCACGCCCTCGGTCACGCTCGTGACCTAGGGCGTGTAATTTTAAAGATCAAATATCAACGGGACGGCTCAATTCAGATCAAATCCCGACAAATCGCTCAAGTCACGCCCTCGGTCACGCCCGTGACCAAGGGCGTGTAAATTTAAAGCTCTGCGCCCGACGAATTCCTTTCCAGCTCACTCCAGTTGACCAAGTCACGCCCGTGACTCTACAAGTCACGCCCGTATTCCAGCAGAGTCACGCCCGTGAGCCGCCAGCGCGTCACGTCTCCAAGCCGCGCCCATGCTGCCGACATCAGCCACCCATAGTCACGCCCGTGACTCACAAAGTCACGCCCGTGACATACCAAGTCACGCCCGTGTGCAGCCATGTTTGACGGCCGGACCTTCCAGAAGGCGGCGAATACAGCCGAGCAAATGTCACGCCCTAAGTCACGGCCGTGACATTCAAGTCACGCCCGTGACCTAGGGCGTGTAAAACTCAAATTTTCCCTATAAATAGAGGGGCTCGGCTGAAGTATTTATCATCCAAATTTTGAGTAGTTCTTGTGGTATTGTGAGTTCTTTTGAGTGATTGTGAGCTTCTCTTATGCAATTTAGTTTAAGTTCGTTTGTAGTTTTTTTCGTCTTCCTAATCTAGTTGTAATGCTGATTTCAGAAATAAAATGATGTTTTTCTCATTTGGATCATCTTCTTTTTATTATTGTTAGCGTGTGTGCGTGTATGAGTTTAGCTTTATTGCTTTTATAATTTAGTTTTATTGCTTTTATAGTTGGGTTTATTGCTTTCATAATCTAGGTTTACTGTTTTCATAGCTTAGATTTACAAGCTTTCATAAAATAGTTTTATCGTTTTCTTTTTCGCTTTATTTTATCGCTTTCATTTTAAACGCTTTCTTTTTAGTTTTTTTTAGAGTGTGTGCGTGTATGAGATAATATTTTTCTTTTTTGTACCTTAGTTTTATTTCAGTCTTCATATAACTGCTATATACCACCCCCATCTTGAATAAGAGGCTAATTAACTTTAGCATTTATTTAAGTCGGTTGGGACGGATATTATTTCTGCACCTTTATAAGTCTTTTCATTTCTATACCACCCCCTTCTTGAATAAGAGGCTAAGAACTTTTTAGCGCTTGTTTAAGGTGGTTGGGACGGATACTATTACTGTTTTTATATAAGTCTTTTTATTTCCTTTTTATCCGATTATATCCGCTTTAATTATTAAACATGTGTTTTTCAACCGATAATGCCGTCTCCATTCCGATGAGTGGCTAATTTCCTTTAGCACACGACGTCGAAGAGCATTGGGACACAAAAATAGTTTTTCTATAAAATTAAAACATCTCTTTCTAAAGTAATTAACGCTTAAGGTTTACCCGAGAATCACGTTGAGTGGAGCCACATAATCGATGCGCGGTTTTCATTTCCGTTTTCGTACCTAGTTAGCCGAGAGGCTCGTGCGTACGGATTGATCGCTCACGGGTAAAGAGAACTGCACTCTACCCTCGAGAGAGGACGAGGTAATTCTCCCGAATTGGAAATAAAAACCCAATAGCGGGGCTCACAACATAAAGTGAGTATTAAGAACATTCGATTGTAGAATGAGAGTTCGGTCGAATATTCATAATCTCAGGTGGGCGTACCCTCGAGAGAGGAGCGTTCATAATTATGGAACCTCCACGGTCAAGTCATCTTAATATTTTGAAAAGTCATCACTTCTAATTCTACGAAAAAAATCTATTTTCGTCTCAAGGTAATTCGACGTCGTGCGCTATCTTTCTCATCGCTTAGAACTCTAGTTAATCGCTTATTATCATCTTTCGCATTTTATCACTTAGAACTCTAGTTAAACCAACTAAAAATATTATTCCGATAAAATAATAGTTTGTTCCTCGAAGTAGCATAATCAACACGACCCGTGGAAATATACGATCCCGATATTTTCAAAAAAATATATCCTGTATTACTTGCGATAAGGTATACTTGCCTTTATCAAATGATTAATTTGGACTAAGAATTCAAACACAGCTTTCACAACTCATTTAGTGCAAAACTCTCCTTTTCTACTTTTCAATTCAATAGAATTCGGCGTTGTAGCCGAGGCGTAATTGTCAATATTCCGAAAGAAGAAAAAGACCGTTACTTCTATCCTTCAATAGGATAACGGTTAATTTCTCAAAGTAGGATTACTTGCGAGACTCTTCGAAAACATCCGTCAATTCTAAACTCTTATTTATAAAACAAAAGAAGAAGTCCAAACAAAATCATCAACACACCAAGTGAGCTTTTGATCAGGTTCTCTAACCCAACTACAGGTTTTTGATCAGGTGCCCTACCACCAATGGCTGTAACTTTTGAAGGGATTTATAACCCTTTACAAGATGGGAAGGGAAAAGAATATGTTGTTCTTCTCTTTTTGAGAAGACTCTAGAGATCCTAATGGGTTGTTGAGAATGGATCTTGATGATGTTAAAGAGCTCCCCCTGATTTGATTAGTGTTGAGGAAGCTTCTTCACTTGTTTGTAATAACTCTTTTTCTTCTTCTGCAGTTTTGATCCTGAGCATGTGATCTTGATTGGTGTCTCATGATGAAGATGTTCTGCAGAAAAGAGTTAGCAAAAAGATGATAAATAATATATGTTGTTCTTATTAAGAACTCTGTAGATCTGCTTCTTCTTTTTGCTTCTCCGTTATTTCTGTTTCTCTCTTCCTGTATCTGTACAATTCTTCTCTCATATATATTCTCTCCTTCTTTTTCTCTGCTCTTCTCTTTTTATATATAATCTGGAGAAGGCTTTTGGGCTGATTTGAATTCTTGCCTGACAAGAGAGGAAAGATATAATGTCTCTTTACTTTCCCAGATTCCTCGAGAAGATAAATTGCCGTCTTTAGCTTTTCTGCAACGGCTATAATATTTATTATCTACAACGACTATAATATTAATTTATAAAGAAAAGATGGGCAGCAATATATAAATAGAATTAAATCAGAATCTTGCTGAGAATATTAGTCGAGCTGAGAATCTCTAAATTATAAAGCTGATAGACATTCGTTGAGCTCAGCTTCAAGTTCATCGTTCTGAGCATTAAATTCGTCGACCTGAGCTTCTGTTGAAGATTCATCGAACATTGCTTTTCGTCGACCGCTGAGCCGCTGAATAAGATCGTCGACCGCTGAACTGAGCAAATTCGTCGACCGCTGAGACGGGATAAAATCGTCGACCGCTGAGCTGCTGAGACTGTTCGTCGACCGCAGAATGTAAGCCGTTCGTCGAATGCAGAGAGCAAGCCGTTCGTCGAACCCAAAGATCAAGTCATTCATCGAACGCAGAGAGCAAGCTGTTCGTCGAACCCAGGAAGGTGTTTGTCGAACCCAGAGAACTTGTATATTTTTTCTCCTGTCTCCTGTCTTAATGGGATTTCGTCGATCACAGAATAAATATAAAGATGGATCACGATTCAAATCAAAAACTAAGGTTCCAACACATTTAGCTAACTTAAAGAGGTTTTGTTGGCTAAAATATTTTGCTCTTTTTAAGTCATTTTCATTGCTTAGGATTTACCTCTTTAAATCTCTAAAATTTACTTTAAACTTACCTTTTGATTTATTTGAAATTTTAGTGAACTAGAAATTTTATTAATGTCTTAAGAGTATTTTTCGTACTTTAGCTCTAGAATAGCAAAAGCTTAAGTATGAGGGTATTTGATGAATAGTAAATTATACATATTTTTAGTATAGTTTTTAGCATAATTTTGGGTAATATTGTACATATTTCATGTAAAATATCAAAATAGTCACTTGTTTTATCTAATGTATATAAATATATATCTATATGAAAAAAACTGTTATTTAAGTTTGAAGCAATATAGAAAAACACGTAAAAATACTCTTTGTAAATATATTTATCTAAGAATAAAATTTTGAAATTATTTATTTCTATGTACATATAAATAACTAAAACCATAACTAATAAATAAAGATGCAAATATAAGTAAAAATAGTATATATTTAAATATAATAAATAAAAATAATATGTAATATTATAAGTAGTGATATATATGTAAATAATAAGTATAATAAATATTCATATATTTATATGTAAATATAAATGAAAAAATAGTAATAATAATATAAATAATATAAAAATAATATGCATGATAAATAAATAGGATGAATATATATATATATAATATAGTAGTATAGTATATTAATAACATAGTAATAATAATGTATAATAAATTTACATTATTATACCTGCGCTTTTCTGTTCGGCGAACGGCGAAATCTTTCTGTTCGGCGAACGACGAACTCTCTGCGTCCAGGCATTCGACGAAACCCGATCCGCGTTCGATGAATCCTTCTTCGTGTCCAGGCGATCTGAAAGTGCACAGTTAACCTCACTAGAATTCTCTAGAGGGGGGTGTGAATAGAGATTTTAAAATATTTTGTGCAAAGTTAATAAATATATATATATATATATATATATGTAATAATCACAGATCTAAGCTTCCCACACACCAACAAGAATTAAGCAAATAAAGAAAGAAATAGCAAAAAGAAAAACACATCACAACACAAAGAAATATAGTGGTTCCCCAAACTTTGGGTTGTCCACTCTTCTACCCCCTTGGTAGGAATTCACTATTTTGCACTGAGTCTTTTGATAAAGAGACTCTTAGAACCAGCCTGAGTCTTTTGATAAGGAGACTCTTAGAACCAACTGATTCTTTTGAAAAGGAGACTCTTAGAACCAGTACAACTGAATTTTTTGAAGAGAGATTCTAAAAACTCTTTCACAGTATTTGAAAGTGAAATAAAGGTAAAGAAGAAAGAGAAATAATATAACGACAAGAAGGAATCTTCTTCCTAGCAAGAAGATTGGAAGCACAAGAAGTAGTGAATGAAATCTCTCTTCTATAGTGAGAAGGAGATTGTAGGCCTTTTCTCTCTTTTGTGAGAGCTATCAGAGTATGCAGCAGAGTGGCTTCAGAAGCAGGAGAAGATGGAAGCTTGATCTTTGCTGCAGCACTATTTCTCAATTCTCTCTCTTTTTCTCTAGAGAATACTCAGAGGCACAATGTGCACTTTCAAGTGGAGAGAGAGAAAGAGAGAGAGGGTCGCGGAGGGGGGAGAGAGAGCAGTAAGAGAAAATGTTGGGAAAACCCCCTTTTGATTTAACTTAACAAATTAAATAAAAGTGATTTTATTTCTTTGGTTTATTACCCACATTGTATAGTAAGTGTGATTTGGTCATTAGATGTCTTAGGATGTCTCACTCATCTTAGAGTGTCAAGACTAGGTCGGGACAAGCACAATCTGAGTTGAATTAATACTTGCGTCGAATATAAGTCGACGCAACTTCGACTTGATGTCGACGTAACTCAGACTAAAAGTCCAAGCAACTCAATCTCTTTGTCAAAGTATATCAAGTCGACGCTACGTCGAAAAGGAGTAGACGTAGATAAAGAAGCATGTCAAAGTTATCTTAGAATTCGACGCAACCTCGACTTCAATTCAACGCAGAAGGAAGTGTTTGTTGAAGTCATCTGAAGTCGACGCAACGTCGACTACAATTCAACGTAGACAATGAAGCTCAAAAAGAAGTCCTCAACTCGACGGTTAAGTCGATAAGATAGAGTTCAACCAGAGCTAGAAGGAATTTGAAGCTGCTCTTACAAGAACTTGAAGGTGCGTCGATAAGAGAGAGAATGAAGTTGATGCAAGGTCGAATACATTCTAAAAAATAAACCTTTTTAGCTGTCCTTTTAGAACTCTCTCTGACGGTCCACAGCACTAAAGACGGTTCTGCTTTGCTTGGCCACACCCAAGAGAAAAAGAGAGAAAAGGCCACACCCAAGAGAAAAAGATGGGGTGCGGCTTTGCTTGGCCACACCCTAAGGGGGTGCGGCTTGGCCGCACCCCACATGGGGTGCGGCTTGGCCGCACCCCAAGGGAGTGCGGCCTGGCCGTACCCCAAGGGAGTGCGGCCTGGCCGCACCCCACATGGGGTGCGGCTTGGCCGCACTCCTCAAGGTGTGCGGTTTGGCCGCACCCCCACTATGGAAGGTGCGACTATTCGCACCCCACTAGTTGGGTGCGGGCTAATCACACCCCAGTAGTGGGGTTCGGTCATGGCGGCGCGCGACATGCGTTTCGTGCGAGTTCTCGTGCTGGCGGTTGGCGGCGGAAATGGCGGGTTTGGTTTCTCCAACTTGAGCGAGCATGCATTGACCGTTGACCCCACCTCTCTTTAGTGGAGTTTTCTCTAGACGCACCCCAAGGCCTTTATGGATGTATAACATAAGCCCCCCAAACCTTCGGAGTCCGAATTTATACGCGAAGGAGTTCAGAGGTTTCGCTTTTTCTGTGGCGGCTTTGATCATTGCTCTCTTCGTGGTGCCTTGGGTAGGAATTGTTGTCGAAGGATGAGTGTGTGGTTGCTTTTGCTTTCTTGTTCTATTTAGGCGTTTCTTGCTATGCGCTGCGTTGTGATAGCACTCTCGTGGCCCCGCTGCCCTGGTTGTTGTCGAAGTGTCGATTGAGGGAAGATGCTTCAAGATGGTCGGCGAAGGATGTTCGCACTTTGAGATTGTTGCTGGCTTGCCATTTAGCGTTGATACATGAACAGCTTGATGGCCTTTTACATAATACCAGATGAGCCTGCGCGAGTCTTAATAGAATATTAGTTTCCGCGAGTCTGAGCTCATGGCTTTTTACGTAATAGAAAAATAAGTTTGCGCGGGTCTGAGCTCGCGGCTTATCACATAATAGAAAATTAGTTTGCGTGAGTCTGAGCTCGCGGCTTTTTTCATAATAAAAGATAAGTTTTTGTCGGTGAAGGGCGTACGTATTCAATCCATGGACGGACGTAAGTGGGGCAGACCTTTATGAAGTCGGAACCTTACCGCGGTGGAGAAGGGGAACCTTCAATCGACGACAGTGAGAGATTATTGTGAGCGCGCTGCCCGTAGGCAGTTGCTGTTCATTAGCACGCTGTATGGAGGCAGGTGTTGTTCATTAGCACGCTGTATGGAGGCAGGTATTGTTCATTAGCGCCCTGCCTGAAGGCAGGTGCTATTCATTAGCGCCCTGCGTGGAGGCAGGTGTTGTTCATTAGCGCACTGCCTGGAGGCAGGTGCTGTTCATTAGCGCACTGCCTGGAGGCAGGTGTTGTTCATTAGCACACTGCCTTGAGGCAAGTGCTGTTCATTAGCGCACTGCCTGGAGGCAGGTGCTGTTCATTAGCGCACTGCCTGGAGGCAGGTGCTGTTCATTAGCGCACTGCCTCGAGGCAGGTGCTGTTCATTAGCGCGCTGCCTTGAGGCAGGTGCTGTTCATAAGCGCACTGCCTTGAGGCAGGTGCTGTTCATTAGCGCCCTGCCTGAAGGCAGGTGCTATTCATTAGCGCTCTGCCTGGAGGCAGGTGCTGTTCATTAGCGCACAGCCTGGAGGCAGGTGCTGTTCATTAACGCACAGCCTGGAGGCAGGTGCTGTTCATTAGCGCACTGCCTCGAGGCAGGTGCTGTTCATTAGCGCACTACCTTGAGGCAGGTGTTTTCATAAGCGCACTGCCCTGAGGCAGGTGGTGTTCATTAGCACACTGCCATGAGGCAGGTGCTGTTCATTAGTGCACTGCACTGAGGCAGGTGATGTTCATTAGCGCACTGCCTTGAGGCAGGTGGTGTTCATTAGCGCACTGTCTTGAGGCAGGTGCTATTCATTAGCGCACTGCCTTGAGGCAGGTGATGTTCATTAGCGCACTGCCTTGAGGCAGGTGCTGTTCATTAGCGCACTGCCTTGAGGCAGGTGCTGTTCATTAGCGCACTGCCGTGAGGCAGGTGCTGTTCATTAGCGCACTGCCCTGAGGCAGGTGATGTTCATTAGCGCACTGCCCTGAGGCAGGTGGTGTTCATTAGCGCACTGCCTTGAGGCAGGTGCTGTTCATTAGCGCACTGTCTTGAGGCAGGTGCTGTTCATTAGCGCACTGCCTTGAGGCAGGTTCTGTTCATTAGCGCACTGCCTTGAGGCAGGTGCTGTTCATTAGCGCACTGCCTTGAGGCATGTGTTGTTCATTAAAATGGAGGTCTTTACGTAGTTTCGATAGCGCTGGATATGACATGCCTGGAATGATTAACTTAAAAAACAATTAGTAGTGGCAATTTACACAAAGTTTTTACAGAAACAAAGTTGACAGAAACTGTAAGGCCCCCCTCCCGGAACACAAAACACGGCCGAGGGGAGTCTTATGCCCAGGACAGCCGCCTTGCGGAAGCGCCAGCTCACGGGCTAGCCACCTCCACAAGACGCCTATCCCGCCGGCTAAACCAACTCAACAGCGCAACCCATCAATAAACTAAAACAAGAAGCCACATATAGATATATAAAATTCGCATAAGTAGATTCCATAATTATACAAAAAGGTAGCTCCATGAGCTCCTGCAAAATATATCGGAGTATCACAAAAGATGCCCAAAGGGGCTACATCTCAAAACTACTACTCACGTCAGCCGCTGCCGGTACTGAGGGTATCGCTGTCTCCGGCCCTGTGGTCCTGACCTGACTGTCCTCCTCCTGCGCCGTGCGCTGCGGCTCCAGGGCGCACTCCTAAAAAGAGGGACGTAGCAACCGTTAGTCATAAAGACTAAGTGGCTTCACATCCGCTCCCCCGACGACTCCAAGGCACCGGGCGGTAGAATTGAAAGAAAGCTGCAATATTAGCAATTATTTACAAAATAGGTGACATGAAGGGTTGTTCATATGTGTCGGTTGTATAAGTACCCAAGTACTTGCAATATTCCTAACTAGCATGTTCATAGTTATATATATAGCAGCAGTGACTATCCAAGCATGTGTAAGCACAACAACATAAGCTGAGTATTAAAGAGCTGAATTAAACTTAACTTATAAGGATGCCCATACAAGCTTATAAGTTAAGGGTAAGGTAACTCATCATATAAAGATGCCCATACAAGTTTATATGATGAGTATCCATTGTTGTGCAATGCGATGATTATGATATGAATGCGGTGCAATGATTATGATATGAATGCGGTGCAATGATTATGATATGATGACTTCTCCAAGCGCATTTGCTATGTCGACACAGACTTTTAGTTCCCACTTTTCGAGGGTAGCTAACCACTCAGGCGCCCCCCGTCGTGGCCAGACGGTGGCAGTGGCACGGGCCTCGCCACTACTAGGAAGGTATGCACACTACCAGTCCTAGGCCTCTGTACGCCTCAACGCTCTTTGTTCATAGCGGAGCCCTGCGTACTGCTCGCATTTCTGCAGAGTCTTCAGGAGTGGAAGGGGGCTTTGGGAGATGAGCACCAAGAAGACGAGCCCTTCTAGTCCGAGTCTGACCGCCAGCTCCCGTTGGTGTGACGATCGGCGAGCCCGTAGACCCGCCACCAACTATCCTCTACTGAGGATCACTACACCACCATGTGTGAAAACCTGCACATTCATATTGTCACGTCCTGCCCGTAGGCCCATTCACAACTGGTGCTCGCAAGCCCCCATCATATTTACTCGTTCTGCCCGTAGGCTCATTCAAAACTTGTGATCTCTAGCACCCATCATATTAACGCATTCTGCCCGTAGGCTCCGTTCGCCACAAGTTCAACATAGTTGAACTATTCACATTCTTGAGAGTTTACTAACAATACGTATCATCCCGTTGTTTATCTAGCAAGACGATCATTCATAGAAGCACGTCTTCCAAACATGCGCCAAGAGTCCCCTAATATAACGTTCGTGATTTCCAAGCATATCTCACATGTCATCGACATTCACTTCTCGTACTCAATTTACAGCTCACTCTATCACGATGAGATCCTTATCGCATTTGAGAGGTTGTCACCAAACCACACTCTTCGCTGGATGATCGATCGATGTGCGCATTATTATAACCATGTCGTCAAAGTCTTTATTCGATTATTCATCGCAATGCCTCATTCTAGCATCATGCCATTCGCCCATGCTCCGCCCAATTGACACGTAAATCTGGGCACTCATTCCTCATTAAATTGGAGAATATAGATTTCTCTGTTGCTTCCGTAGTTCCGCTAGCTTGTTATGGTCATTCTCTCCAAACAATAGCCACGTCGGCATTCCTAATTATTATTCCCAGAGCGAAGCGAGAACGAACTACGGTTGGCGAAATCACAACAAGTACCCTCCCACAACTCATGAAATTCAACCAAGGTCAGCACAATACCATCAATTCGATTTCTACCAATTATTAAGAGCGTCAGACAAGTATTATAAAAGATATCCCCAAAGATTACCGCAATTCAACCTACAACGACGCTGATTAACAAAACTGAGATTCTGGGAGTTCTACTCCACCCCAAATTATGTGCCACCCCATTTTGGAAAGCCCTCACCAAAGGCTACAACATTCATTTTGAGTCCTAAACCCAGATCCAAGTGGCTCCTACCTAAAATCTGCTCCAAAGTCAGCTGCAGAAATCCTGGACAGCAAAAACAGCACGCAATAGACCCAAACCAGCTTTCTGGACAGTCCACTCGACTGGACCTTTAGAGAGCTACAGGTCACTTCAGGAAACGGATAACCTATCGTTGGAAAGCTCTTTCCGAGGGCTACAACTTCCTTGTTGAGCCCGAAGTCTAATTCCAGTGGGGTCAAGCCTAAAAATTGGCTCGAACCCAGCTGCGCACAAATTCACCCCTTATTTACCAAGTGAAATGCTGTTAATTAAATCTTTCTTTAAGGAGGGGGCTGCTATCATAACATCCTTATCACATATACATAATTAAAAACCCTATTTAACAGAGGGTTATTAACAGGGAATTTACACCTCATCTTTTCCCTAATAATTAAATTCACCCCTCTACTTAATAGGGAACTATTCATCATCTTCCCCAAACAAAATTAGGTCATTACACTTTTAAAATCCTACACAATCAATTCCCCTCATTCCCCCTCAACGACCATGGGTTTGCCCCAAATCAAATCCCATATCTTCCTCTTGGAGAGAAGAAATGATTCCGAAAACCTCGCGGCGAACGATGCCCTAAATTTTGAGGTTTCGACTTGGTCTTCCTAAGGGAACTCCATTAAAGCTCACACGAGAAGCTCTCTTGAGCCTTCATCTCTCCTATTGTGATCTAAGAGGCTAGCACCAAGGGAGAGGGGAGGAAGTCACCTTAATTTCTCGGCCGTGGGTCAAGCTCATCTTCATGGCATCCGGGTGGTGGTCGGCCAAGCTCCAAATCTCCTCCAAGCTTTGCTCCTTCAAAGCTCCATGGCTAAAAGAAACAAAGCCCCTTAGGGTGGCAGGAAGAAGATGAAGAGAAGAAGAAGAAGAAGCAGAAGATGAAGAAGATGAAGAATCGGAGAAGTGAGCAGCCCTTGGGTTAAGAGAGAAGAGGATTTGCATTAATTAGCCTTGGGACCACAAAGTTAGCTGTCAGCTACTTATTGGACAGTAAATAAACTGTTGGCCTCAAATAATCATAAAGAAAATAAGCACCCAAGCTCTGTCAGGAAGGCAGCAGAAATTGCCCGAATTTCGTCGAACTGGAAGATTTCGTCGACCGCTGAATTTAATACATTTCGTCGATCTGCTGCTAAATCAATTTGTCGAGCGCCGTTCGACGATTTTCGTCGAACGCCGTTCGACGAATTTCGTCGAACGCCGTTCGACGAATTTCGTCGAACGCCGTTCGACGAATTTCGTCGAACGCCGGCAGACTTCTGCGGCTATATTTCTGCGATCGACGAATTCAGAGGATTTCGTCGAACGGTGGCTAAAAACTGAGATCGACGAAATTTAGAATTTCGTCGAACGGCTTCAGCTCATTCGAACGGAAGGAGATTTCTAAAAATGCAGAAATTAACATACCTATTATATCCATACAGGAATTTGCTAATGGAATGCACAAAATAATCATACATATATATATTCTTATATATATTTTATCCCTCCAGATCTCTGCTCATAAATTTCCGCTATCCGCACACCAATGTGCACAACCTCAATGCACTGGTATATTTATAAGTCTCCCAGCAACATAAATGTACCCCAACCAAAATGTAAACTATATTTTCATCATAGGGGCCTAGCGCGCACGGGGATATTACAGAAACAAAGTTGACAGAATATTTCAGTGGCGCTGGTAGAGCCCCGCTGATGGTTATGAAGCTTTCTCCTGGGATGAATGCCTTAAGGGTTGCTCCCGGTCCTTCCTGGCAGGCTGCTAGTTGATCTCCTGCTAGACAAATCATCGCCTAGTCTCGTAGGAATTTCCCCAGTAGGCCTTGTTTGACGAGACGCTCGATTTCATCTGTAACACCCCAAAACTTTGAAGCAGAATTGGGCTGCTGGGAGCTAGCGCAGGCGGTAGTGCTACCGCCTGGCACTAGCCATCTCGACGGTTGCTAGCCATCGAGACGGAAGCTTTAAGTGTCGGCAGACGCTAGCCATCGAGACGGAAGCTTTAAGTGTCGGCAGATGCTAGCCGTCGAGACGAAAGCTAGCGCAGGCGCTAGCGCTAGCGCGCGATATAGATCCGTGATTTGAAATCGTGGCCGTCAAATCCGTATGTTCTTAGATCCGATGGTTGGGATTTAATCCGGGATTTATTAAGCCTTGACCAGAGGAGATATTCTCTTTATTCTAAAGTCTTATCTCTTTTAAAGCTTGAGAAAGAGGAAAGCCAAGGAGGAATAAGAAGGTGTCTTCCACCATTGATGGAGCTCCGAAGCTCCGAATCGCGAACCATTTACAGATCCACGGAGAGCAGCCCGGTGCGATCCTTTCCATCCGATTATAATCTTGGATTCTCATGGTGAACAAGAAAACAACAAGGGTAACGATCTTCTACTTGGACAAATGAAGTCCTCCTTTTTATGGCATGTTTGCATGGAAAATCCCCCACCGATTGGTGGAGAAAAGGGAGTTTTCCAGCGGGTTGATCGTTTCGATCCCCTTTGGTTACTTGCATTATCATCCGAAATCGTAGTATGGATATAGGTATTGTGTGTGAAACCCATCCGGACAGGTTGGTCTGGATTGGTGATGGCTATAGTGATTAATTATGCCGGAGAAGACTCCGTGTTTTGTTTGCGCTATTTTCGGGTTCTGTGTACAGTAGAGTACTGCAGGGAGTCCTGGAGGTAACCTCCAGGAAATACCTGAAGTTGTGGGTGGATTCGGAGATCTACCACTACCGCCCGACGCTAGTGCTAACGTCGGCGGTAGCTCCTAGGGAACTGGTTGTGGAGGTGTGAAACCACCTTTCGTTTTTTGGGCCGAGGTGAAGCTGTACCCGCGTCGCGACGTTTGATTTCGACGATTTGAGCACGGGCAAAGCTGAACCGAACCCGCTCCCATACCAAATCGGTGAAGAGGTAGCTCCTCTGTGCACCGTATGATGTTGGGATTGGTCCGTAAGGCAAGTTAGTCTTGACGGTCAAAGCTCATGCGAACTCTTTGTGTAAGGAGTTGTTAGGTGTAGCTCGGAGAGTACACCATGAGAGTGACTTGAGAGCACGAAATGTGTGGCCGTGCGTGCCCACGTTGGTGTTGATTGCTTGTACATGTGGTGTTTGAATGTACCTTGACACTCTATGCCTATACCGTATGCCTGCAGGGAAGGAGTACCACCACCCCGGCTTTAGGGGTGGGGTCGTTATAATTTTGGTCAGCTTTATCTGACCGGTTACCTGTTTGCCACATTTTGGTGGATCGTTGTTGCAGGTGCAGGTGAGCCAAGCGGGAAATAGCGGGCGGTGGCCCTTTTGCTGTGTTGGCCCTCGAAGGCCGGCCTCTTTTCTGCATTTCATGTATTGTCGGCCTGCGTGCCGAAGTATGTTTATGGAGTTTTGTACTTTTTGGAATGTAAGGCCTTAAGGTCGTAACTCTACACTTTATTGTTTTATTCCTGTGATAGTGGACTATTCTAAAAGAAATGTTAAATCTTTATGCTTCCGCTTATGATAGTATACTCTGGTGTAGTTCTTTTCTGTATATCTCCTTTTAACGCCTAGCTAGTGTGGTTAGTATAGCGTGGGGTCCCGGCCGGACCTACTGTTATATTATCCGTACTGGAAGGGTGTTACATCATCCTTAAGCTTGGAGCAATTTTCTGTGTCATGTCCTTGTCCACGATGGAACTCACAATATTTTATCTGGTCCCCCGCATTTTTAGCGAGGGGTCTGGGCTTGCGGAGCGTCTGGTTGTCTTTGATTGCATATAGTACGTTAGTCCTGGTAGTGTTCAGGGGAGTGTAGTCCTGATGTTGGCGAGATCCTCGGTCTCGGATGGGGTTGTCGTAATGCTTGTTTTTCTTATTGGGAACTGTCTGCGGCAGCGACTCCTCTTTCTTCCTCTTCGAGCTCCCCTCGAACTGCCGGCGGTGCGCTTCAACTGCCTCATCTACTGCTATCTGTGTAACATCTCATTTCCTACTAGACCCCTTAACTTCAATTAGCATAGGACATGTGGTGAGTGAGGTGAGTTTGAGCTTGGTGGTGACCTTGGGATGCACTGAGTTGAGTGAATTCACATGTGATCCACTATAGGAGGCAGGTCAACTTAGATCAAATTAGCTCAAATTGAACTTACACTTGTGAATTGACCCCACCACCATGACCCTAAACCTAAAGGAGACATAATTGACCAAAAGTCTCATCAATTAGTCAACCAATTTAGCCAAGTGAACTAAAGTCAAACTTAGGTCAACATAAACCAATCCTTCCCCAATAGACTCAATTCACCCCCAAAACATGAAATTGACTTCACCCCTAGTCTTAGAACATCATTGGGGACCTAATTGAATCAAAAGCCTCATCATGGGATCAACAATTTGACCAAATTGACCAAAGTAAACTTTCCCCAATTTTGGTCAAAATCACACATATTGGTTAAATATGCCCAATTGGGGCATCACCATGACCCAATCAACATTGGGAGGTGTTAAGGGATCCAAGCTCAACACATTGGACCAGTCAACTCACCAATTGACTAAGCCAACCCCTAAAAGTCAACCATGGTCAAAGTTGAGCCCTAAAGAAGAAATTAAGGGCCTAAACTAATTCCAATGGGCTAAGGCCCCCAATCTCAGCCCATCTTGCAGCCCAATAGACTAATTACCATGCATGCCCTCAGAAATTAGGAGGAGATGACATGCAAGAGGCTAATTTGGACTTTCCCCCAAATTCAAGAGAGGACAAAGGAGGAAATCATAGATTGAAAGCCACTTGTCCCTCCCCTCCTCTTCCCAAGCCTCCCACTGAGCTCCAACAGTGATTCCCAGCCGAAATTCCAGTAGTGGGGGTGACAAATGGCATCATGGAGGAGCATCCTATGCTTGGCCAAAATCACCTTAATGGTTGCTATGAATTAAGCCACCGTCAGCCCAAATTGACTTCACCATTAGCTTCAGAAGGTGGAGAGCATATGAAATCGAGCCTTGGATCACTGCAAATGGTGGAGGATTGAAGTTCTGAGCAAGCTCGCCGGAGAGGAGAAGATTCATGGCCAATCGCCGCCGCCGCCGCCGTCAAGCTCCATTAAGGTCCGGTTTCTCCTCCTCTCCCCTCGTGCTAGCTTCTTAGATCAATTAGGAAGATAATCGAGCTCAATTGATCTTCATTCTATTGGGAAATCCATGGTGATTTCAGATTTTTAGATCCCTCCGGAAAACACCACTTCGGCTACCCCAAGTCGCCGGACCACCACCCATCTTTGGCCCTTGCCGAGAGGAAAGAGGTGGTGGGGTTGATTGGTCATGTAGGTGCTAGGGTTGATGTAGGGAGGCCAAAATATGAGCTCAGGTCGGGCAAATCACAACCATTGGCTGGAGGAGGAAGATGAACAGGAGTCATCAGATCTGCTTTAAGATCTGTGCTGGATCAAATAAATATATTCATTTCATTAAATGTATTTCTGTCACACTTTCTCATGAACGTCCACGCTCAGTTTTGTGGCACTTAAAGGCCTTTTTAGGAAAAGTTGCCTGAGATAGCTATTGTAGGCCTTGATGTCTACTTTCATTTGAAATTTAAATCAGATCATTTGGATCACTGTAGGACCCACAGCTATTGTAGGCCCTGCATCTAGCTTGCACCCAAAAATCAGATTTTTAGGAATTTATTTTTCTAAGGTTTTACTCAGAACATGGAAAATCAAATAAATGGAATATTTGGAGTTATATAACTCCTAATGATCCCAAAGTTTGGTGAGGGCTTCTTTAGGTCATGTATGGACACTGGTTAAATTTTCATCACAAATGCATGAGGATATTTCTCTGAACTTCAAAATGAAGTTGTGACTTAGGAGGAAATTGGGTTGCTAATAGCGATTTGGGGCTTGTTGAGGTTTTAGATGTGATTGAAGATGAGAATCACCTTGCATGTCACTAAAACTTTGACCATGCATGTATGGTGACCTAACCATCCAAATCCTAGAGTTTGGATGTCATTAGAGCTAGAATTATTATTTTTTCTATTTAATTTAAATTGTCACATTTGTATTTTGTTAAGATAAACAATTTGCACAGAACTTGCATGTTGACTTCACCTAGGTTAGGAGCATTTCTGGAGGATGTGATCAACATAACAATTGTAGACCTTGAAGTTCCCTTTAAAATGCCACTGATTTCATGTCATTTGGATCTCTGTAGCTCCCTCAGCACCATTTTTGGTGAGACATGTACATAAGTGAATTTTGTTAAGTTAAATAATGTGTACAGAACTTGCATGTTGATTTTACCTAGGTTAGGCTCATTTTTAGAGGTAGTGATCAACATAACAATTGTCGATCTTGAAGTTACCTTTAAAATGCCACTAATTTCATGTCATTTGGATCCCTGTAGCTCCCTCAGCACCATTTTTGGTGAGACATGTACATAAGTGAATTTTGCTAAGTTAAATAATGCGTACAGAACTTGCATGTTGATTTTACCTAGCTTAGGCTCATTTCTGGAGGTAGTGATCAACATAACAATTGTATATCTTGAAGTTACCTTTAAAATTCCACTAATTTCATGTCATTTGGATCCCTGTAGCTCCCTCAGCACCATTTTTGGTGAGACATGTACATAAGTGAATTTTGATTAAGATAAATAATTGGTAACAGAACTTGCATATTGATTTTACTTAGGTTAGTTGCATTTCTGGAGGAAGTGATCAACATAACAATTGTAAATCATGAAATTACCTTTAAAATGCCACTAATTTCATGTCATTTGGATCCCTGTAGCTCCCTCAACACCATTTTTGGTGAGACATGTATATAAGTGTATTTTGTTAGGATAAGTAATTTGTACAGAACTGGCATGTGGATTCTGCATAGGTTAGGCTCATTTCTGGAAGCAGTGTCCAACAGGAATATTGTAGATCTTGATGTTACCTTCAAAATGCCCCTGACTTCATGTCATTTGGTTAAGTGTAGCTCCTCTTAGGCCACTTTTAGTGAGACATGTATAAAAGTGTATCTGGTGTGTTTAGTGATTTTGGCTCATGCAAATGCTTTGAAGATTTGTCCATGCCTCAGATATGATATCAACCACCTCCAGTTAAGAATTCAACTCATGTACATGATTGGATTTCTCTGAACTTCAAGTTGAAGTTTTGGACTTAAGGGTCTAGGAAAAATTGGGGTGCATTTAGTAAGAATGTAATAAATGATAATTAAGGATAAATACACCTTGGATTAATATGAGAATTAGGACCTGATGCTTTTAGACCAATATTGAGCTATAGTAATTTTCCCAGGATTTATTGAAGCCTTAATATAGCACTTGTAGTGTAAACCCTTATTGGCACACCAATAGTATTAATTGGTAAATGAGGATAAATGTCCTTTGTAAAATTATGAAACTCGGGCATTGAAGTTTTTAGGCCAATATTGAACTACTGTAAATATGTCAGAATTTATTGTGACCTGTAGAGGGAAATTTTAGTGTAAACCCTTATTGGCACACCACTTGTATTAAATGAATATTATGGACAAATACTACTTGGAAAATTATGAAACTTAGGCATTGCTGTTTTTAGGTCAATATTATACTTCTGTTATTTTATCGGAATTTATTGTGACCTGTAGAGGGTAGTTTTAGTGTAAACGCTTATTGACACACCATTTATTTTAATTAGAAATTATGATTAAATACTCCTTGGAAAAATGTGAAACTTAAGTTTTGAGGTTTTCAGACCATTATTATGTTGCAGTGAATTTATCAGAATTTAAGGTGATCATTAGTTGACAATCGATGTATAAATCACTATTTGCACATCTTCTATTTTAAATAGAGACTAAGATTTAAGATTCCCTGGAGAATTTACGAAATTAGGGTTGGGGTGCGTTTAGCAAAGCTATAAGTGTAGGAATTTACAATGATAAGAAAAGGAAGTTAGACCTCATCAAGGGCCCCACAGACAACTCATCAGTGTTAAATGATTATATGGAAGTAAAACTACCCTTAGCCGGGTGAGCCATCTTAAGGTAAATACTCAAGGGAGACGTCGAGAAATATCTAAGGCAAACCCTGGATTAAGGATGACGAAGAATAGGAGTGTGGGTCCAAGTAAGGTTGAGAATGCTAATTGAATGTGTGCAGTTCCTCGGTGAAGAAGGGAACTCGAGCTTAGAATGTGATGCCGGGAGAGTCAGCACCCGGTCACAATTGGTGGTGTTGGAGTTCAAAAGAACTCACCCACTCCTAAGAGCCAAGTTTAACTCATCTTATAGATTTAATGTAATTGGAGAGGAAAATGGGGATCAAGTAGAGTGGGGTAGATACCAACAAGATTAAGTGTCTTGGGAAGAGGAAGTTCGGGGTGTCAGCCCGCCACACTTCCTAGTACCGCTGCGAGCCCCTCACCGGGTAACCCTTCGGAAGTCCAAGGCTAACCCTAAGCTTCTAAGATCAACTAAATTATAAACAAGACTAGTTAAGTAGGAGAAATTGACAAGTTATCTTTCATCCCAAACCGGATCGGGTTATATAAGGAAGGACTGGGATAGTCCTGCGAGCGGTAGGCTCAAGATATAAGGAAGGACTGGGATAGTCCTGCGAGCGGTAAGCTCGAGATATAAGGAAGGACTGGGCTAGTCCTGCGAGCGGTAAGCTCGGGATATATAAGGAAGGACTAGGCTCGAGATATAAGGAAGGACTGGGATAGTCCTGCGAGCGGTAGGCTCGTAGTTTAAATATAAGACTAGTGTAGTCTAGCGAGCGGTAGACTCATAGTTTAAATATAAGACTGGTGTAGTGTAGCGAGCGGTAGGCTCGTAGTTTAAATATAAGACTAGTGTAGTCTAGCGAGCGGTAGGCTCATAGTTTAAATATAAGACTTGTGTAGTCTAGCGAGCGGTAGGCTCGTAGTTTAAATATAAGACTAGTGTAGTCTAGCGAGCGGTATGCTCGTAGTTTAAATATAAGACTGGTGTAGTGTAGCGAGCGGTAGGCTCGTAGCTTAAATATAAGACTGGTATAGTATGGCGAGCGGTAGGCTCTACTTTACAAATGTTGATGTAGAATTGCGAGCTGGAGGCTCGGTAGTAAATGGCTAATACATGTTGCTTGTGTATAAGATGTGGTGGGTCTTCGGTTCTGTCTTAGTCGTCACACCGACAGTAGTTCGTTGACTCGACAGTGCTAGTGGTTTTATGGGGGGCCAGGTTGTCTTACTGCGCGTCCGACGGGACGGATTCCTTAAACCCTGCCTGGCCAATTCAGTTTAGTACGCAGGAGCTCGTGAGTACCGGGTACCGGTATCACATCGTACGTTAGGGCCTAGGTCTGGTAGTGTGACTTACCCACCTAGCTGAGGAGACGCCCGCTCCTCTGCCACCGTTTGTAAGATCCCCCTCCAAGAACACAAAACACGACCGAGGGGAGTCTTATGCCCAGAACAGCCGCCTTGCGGTAGCGTCAGCACACGGGCTAACCTATACCACAAGACGCCTATTCTGCCGGCTATTACCAATATCATTTGCCAACCCATCAATAAATTAAATATTTTCAAGAGTCCATAATTCACAAAGTATAAATGTCCACAAAATATATAAATGACAGGAAGCAAAAAGATCTCCCAAATATACTATAACAAGGTATAGCGGAAGTCTACAACAAGAACTACAATCCCTCACAACCGTATCAGAAGGTGTTGTTGCAAAAGCTGCAACATGTCTCCAAGTCCTATCACTCTGATCTGTCCGGTACTGCTCCAGCTGGGTGTAACAACCGTTAGTCATAAAGACTAAGTGGCTTCACATTCTCTCACCCCGGCGACTCTTAGGCACCGTGTGGAAGGAAAGGAAGAAAAGCTGCAATATAACAGTATGTACAATATGCAGGTGACAAGGAGGAATTACTAACCTAACAGTATATATATCAACAACTAACAACATGTATATGAAAGCGCTTACATCTAGCAGTTATATAAGAGACTAAGCAGCTGGGAAAGTAAATCAGAGTAGTTAAAAAGGTAAGCTAGATCAAGTAAAGAAACAACTAGAGCAGCTATGAAAGTAACCTTAACTTATGTGTGTACACACACAAACACATAAGCTAAGGGATCTGGCAAGAAGTAAACTCATCGTATAAAAGAGCCCATACTAATTTATACGATGAGGTCTCTGTTTTATGCACGCATGTTATGTCATGATGTGCAATGCAATGATGCAACTCACGCACATGACTCTGTACGTACAGACCTTTTGTAGTTCCCTCTGTTTGAGTGTGTCAACTCAGGTACCCAGTTGAGGCAAACAGGGTAGTGGATCGGGCTGTCCACTTCTAGGCTTGTGTAACACCACCCAACCTAGACCTTTGTACGCCCCTAAGAACACACAGGGTATCCGCGTACTATCTGGTAAGAACCACCTCTAGCCCTCTATTCGAGTCTCCGCTCAGGTACCCAGTTGAGGCAACAGGGCAGTGGACCGGGCTGTCCACTTCTAGGCTTGTGTAACACCACCAAACCTAGACCTTTGTACGCCCCTAAGAACACACAGGGTATCCGCGTACTACTGGTAAGCACCACCTCTAGCCCTCTATTCGAGTCTCCGCTCAGTTACCCAGTTGAGGCAACAGGGCAGTGGACCGGGCTGTCCACTTCTAGGCTTGTGTAACACCACTCAACCTAGACCTTTGTACGCCCCTAAGAACACACAGGGTATCCGCGCACTACTTGATATAATAATGCCTCCAAGTGAAACACCAAACTCTTGGCTCGGAGGACTCGACTTGTCCTCCTTATATAACATGGAACCTACCTTTTGCAGGACAGATCCAGTCCTCCCAATAGGATCTCGAGTCTACCGCTCGTCAGACTAACTCAATTCTCTTAAGCAAGCAAGGGCTCCAAACCGAGTCCCTTCCCACATTAACTTAGGATGTCGACCCATCCCAATCACTAAACCAAGCCCTCAATGCTACCCGTAGGGAGTTAGCATACTCTAAGCAGTGAGACGCACAAGTCCTGAGATTTCACTTCCTACGAACCTAACCTAAGGACTACTTGAGCACAATATCATGTCCTCAAAACTAAAGATCAATGACTAAGCTCTACTTTTAGTCAAGGGTTATTTCTTACTCAACCCTGTTAGATTCAACATATATATTTAAATGTTAATTCATTCTACGCCATCAATCGTTCATCACATCCGAACACTTGGGTAAAAAGAGTGGTTTTACAATGTAGTTATTCATCTAATGACACATCACGAACCGTATGATCCCCAGGTGCATATCTCGACATCGTATAAATATAATCCTCCACATTAGTGGCAACTCGCATGTCTTATAAGGCAGCATTAGTTGACTGGTATGAGTGTATAAAAGCTGATCATAACATTGATGTCTACAAGTCTCATATCATTGAAGAATCAACCATGAAGTAGACGGTTAAGTATTCTATTTCTACGAGTACAGTCAAGTCGTGTCTTACCATCATGAGAACTTGTACAAACGACCTCCAATTAGAAAGTTTTAGGTTCATTACATAATTTTCCCCAATATTTAGGTCAATCACCTCCAATGTTATATTAGAATCATAATAATAACCTTTACATAGAATGTAATTAGGAGCACTGTTCAAATCACCACTTGCCTAAAGTTTCATGCACATACTTATTGTCCTAGAGTGTCACCAAACAAGTAATTAATCAAGTGGCTATATCAAACCCAAGACTTCTAAAATTCCTACTATATGTCATGGTTAGCATCTTGAGAGTTTACACCATATCTCAGCTCATTCGGAATAGTCCTGATAACAACTTACGACACAAAATTTAATAACATAAAATTGACAAAATCACATCAAACCTATATCCAAAATTATGAAATTTAAGAGAGGTGTTCATATTGTCATTAAACATTTATCTACCAATTACAAACATCTTCCGATAAACAAAATAAAGTAAATCGCCAAATTAATATGAATCCGTACGTCTTCCTCGTCGCGCGCTAAACATATTATTTATCAGTAACTAATATAAACTACACGGATCTAAGTGTTTATCAAACAACGTCCGGTCATCTTCTTCCTCCAGCCTAGGGCTGTTATTTGCCCGACCTGGAGACTAATAAAAACTCTCACATCGGCCACCTTGTTTCTCGTCCGACCAACCAACATCACCGCCCCTTTCTCGTATGTGAGATGCATCGACGGACGGCGAATCGCTGACCGGAGGTGACCGGAATAAATAATCAGAATACAGATTTCAGTCATCTCTCCATGACTTGCTCTCAAATCAACTCAATTGAGTTCGACATCTCGCCTAATTTGATCTAAGAAAACTAGCACCAAGGGAGAGGGGAGGAAGCTCACAGAGTGTCCATGCATGCTACCCAATAGCCGCAAATGCGGCATTTGTCCGTCGCTCCCGGTGATGGCTGGATCTCGCCGATCCGGATCTCGTCGGACGTCGCCGAAGTGGTAACGACCTCTTTGAGTGGGCAGTTTCGGTTTGGAGAGCGAGGGCTCGCTGTTTTCGGTCTTCGGAAGAGGAGATCTAGTTGTTTTGGAGTTCCACCGCCGGAAATCAGTTGAGGGAGGTGGTGGAGATGAGATGGTGGTTGTTTTGCTAGATGTTTGTGAGAGAAAGAGAGAGAGATCCAAATAGAGAGGTGGAGAAAATTAGATCTGGAAGGGGGAGAGGGTTCGGTGAGAGTTCTGTGAAAGAGATATTGAGAAAGGGGTTTTTGGGTGGGGGATCTCTAGAAGAAAAGAAAAAGAGAAATATAGAGAGAAAGTGAGAGGAGGGTTGCTGGTTGGCCATGGCAACTTGGAGATGCTCGGCCATGGAGGTTAGAGAGAGAGAGAGGGAGGGCTTGACAAGGCTGCGGCCGAGGTGATCTTGCCATGAGGAGAGCTGCTCGGAGATGCTCGACCATGGAGGGTTGCCGTGAATATCTGGAGACGAGGGAGGAGACTCTCGGAGATAATGGTGGTTCTTTGTCGGAGCTCTCGCCGGAGTCGGACTCGCCGGAGGTGTGGACGGGAGAGCTCGGAGTTGGCCTTGCCGAAGGTGGCGCACCGGAGGGAG
The DNA here is from genome assembly GCA_033032865.1 of Dactylorhiza incarnata. Taxonomy (NCBI): domain Eukaryota; kingdom Viridiplantae; phylum Streptophyta; class Magnoliopsida; order Asparagales; family Orchidaceae; genus Dactylorhiza; species Dactylorhiza incarnata. Next base: position 8,842,314 of record JAWHQI010000014.1, read on the forward strand.
GAAGAGGGATCGGGGAGACCCTCTGGCTGACGGCGCAAGGGAGGAGGGAAGGGGATCGGGTAAAACCTTTCTAACCTAAGTTATAATATATATAAATATAAATATTATTATTATTATTATTAGATTAGGAGGATTGATTGGATTTCAATCAAATGCGCGTAGATTTCTCTAGGAAGCTCGGAATTTGTCCCGGGCAGGCTCGTTATTACCGTCTCGCCGATACGCACCCACCGGAACAGTCCACGATCAAATCCGAGTTCGTTTGCTCATTTTATGCTTGTCGGAGCATTTGCGGCCAAATTTGACTTAAACGTCAAAACTTCTTCAAACGACGTCGGAATCGCAAACGGATAAATCTGTTGAACTCGTACTATTGTGACGAGTCTAACAAGACTGACTAGGGTCAATTGCGAGATTGTTTGGTCAATTTCACCATTTTGGATAAATATGCTATTCACAGACCACATTATAATTTCGCCGATTCTCATCAGAATCGAGCGCGGACAGTTTCGTTGAACTCGTATAGGCTTCACGAGTCTAACAACCCTGACTGGGGTGAATTGTGAGATTGTTTGGTCAATTTCACCATTTTGGATAAATATGCTATTCGCACACCACATTATAATTTCGCCGATTCTCATCAGAATCGAGCGCGGACAGTTTCGTTGAACTCGTATAGGCTTCATGAGTCTAACAACCCTGATTGGGGTGAATTCCGAGACCGTCTGCTGCATACCGCCTTTTGAATAAATACGTTATTCGCAGACCGTGTCATTTGAGCTAACATACGTACTATATATCCTTCAAGGCGGTACGCCTCCTTCGAGTTTTATCGCTCAAGTTATTGTTGGATCGTATAACGCCCTTAGAGCGGGGGGGGGGGGGTGAATAAGGGTGTGTTTAAAAATTAAATTTTTACTTAGTAATTTTTTAAAGAGATTTTACTTTACTAAAAAATTACTTCTAAACACTTTCAAACCAATGCAATTTTAGTATTAAACCAAAACACAAATTTCTAAGATAAAGATTATGCCATCAAATATATAATTACAGAAAGATACATAATTATATTATTCATGAAATTTGAGTACAATAAAAATGATCTTAACAATGCTTAAGATCAAGGCACAATTATATTTACTAAAAATTCTACAATTTTGGTTTACCAATCCTTCTCCCAAGGATCGGAAGGCTATCGCTTGTCTCTCCCAAGACCAAGCCCAAGCCTATCCTCTAGATCTTCCCAAGATCTAGACGTAGCACACAAGGCCATGATTTCCCACCAAGCCACGCAAGGACTTGGACGCTCCGCACAAGGAAGCGATTTTCCCCTAAGCCGCGCAAGGACTTAGACGCCGCACGCAAAACGACGATTTCTCTACCAATACAAAATGAAAAATATGTGAATGAAAATACAATATGAAAAGAACAACTCCCTAGAAAATCAGATCTCTGAACGGATTGTTGAAGCCTCGAGATGATTGATGATGTAGAAGCGCGCCCGATCTCGTCTTCAATCTTCAATCCTTCTTTGCACAAATGGGAGTTGAGGAGGTTCTGGAGCTCTCTGGTTCGTATGCACTCAGGAAGGGACTGGAATTCTCCAAAGCTTTGAATGCACGAACCAAAGGAACCAATTTATAGAAATTCACTGTCGCCTGGGCGACAGTGACTGTCGGAATTTTCCGACAGCGCTAAACTGCCGCTGGAGTGCCGTCGTAGGTGGAGTCGTGGGCAGTTGTTGTAACCGCCGAGCTGTCGCCTGGGCGACATCGATGTCGGATTTCCGACAGCGCAACACTGCCGGTCGTGGGTGGAGTCGTGGGCAGTTGTTGTAACCGCCGAGCTGTCGCCTGGGCGACATCGCTGTCGGATTTCCGACAGAGCAAAACTGCCTTTCGTCGATCTGCCGTGGAGGGAAGTAGTTGTAACTTCTCTGCTGTCGCCTGAGCGACAGTGGCTGTCGGAATTTTCCGACAGTGAAATTTTCCCACATTCAATTTTAGCTCCAGTAGAAATTTGAACATCTCATACCTGTTATCTGCACACCATTGATAAAAATAGAATCAAATACAAACGGGACTTTGTTATTATCAAACCGGAGGAGTGCAAAACGCATGCTCGAACAATCTCCCCCTTTTGATAATAACAAATCCGTATAAAAAGAAATCATGTCTATTTAGATTGTTGATTTTAACCTTTGGTGTGTGCACAAAATTAACATGATATATATTTCTTGAAAATAAATGATCTACCTTTAGATGAAAGCTCCCCCTAAATGAAAGCTCCCCCTACATATATGCTCCCCCTACATATATGCTCCCCCTAAATATATGCTCCCCCTAAATATATGATGTATTGTGTAGGTGGGATATTTAGGTGTAATAGATTTGTGATTGTTCTTTTTATACTTTTAATTCTCCCCCTTTTGATATTAGCAAAAGTTAATATTAGATAAAAGAGTAGTTCTTGATGGAATGGATATAGGATATAGAAAGAAAGAGTAAGCGGAAGCACTTTTTTGTGTGGAAATGATTGAAGTCCATGAAATAATAGGAATATGCCATAGTATGAATAAACTCATGAAGTGACGGTATAGCCATATGAAGTAATGAAAGAAAATAACTTAAACATGAGTAAGATCATTTGAAAGTATCATAGAAAGACACAATAGTGTATAGAATTATGGAATATTTTCGGTCCAATTCTCATGAGATGAATATTTATTTAACATAATGATGTGTACATGTGATACTTAGATCAAACATATGAAGCTATTTAATTTACATGATCATTGAAATGTAGAACATAATAAAAGCACATAAAGGCAACTTTGACTTTGAAGATATAGCACAAGATGAATAGAAAACCATGTTTCTTTTGCACAAGACACTTTACAATTCTGTCCAAGGTGCTTAACCTCACAATGCTCATTAAGACTTATCAGGAGGGTAAGTAGTGCTTGGTGGAGTATCCTTGTCTTTATTTTAATTTTTTTTGATCACAAATGTTGTGATATATATCTTAATTTTGATATATTGATATATTATTTTTTTTTAAATGACCAAGGATCTCCGAATTCACTTAAATCGCAAAAGATGGTGTATATTTTGTTGTGCTAACAAATCAAGGGTGAAAGTTGCATTTAAGAAGTGTTATTTTATTATGTTAAAGCAAATATGATCCATGTATATATTAAAGAAGTACACATATGTATTGATCAAAAGAAGTGAACGTGATAGTTCATTATGATAGATAAACAATTTCTCATACTTAGAGACATGCGAAAACAATTTCCAATGGTCTAAGCAACTAAGTAGAAGTGTCAATACGATGATAGCTTGGAAATGAAATCATATAAACATGTAAGTCATTTATTTAAATAAATAGCACATGGTTTGTCATCAAGTCATGAGGTGAAGCATTAATAATGACATATAACTATTGTAGATCATCAAAGGGACCCAACATTGATTTTTTAGTACATTTGGAGCTGTCGGAAAATTCCGACACCCACTGTCACCTGGGCGACAGCCAAAAGTATAAATAGGGCATCAGACCGAGTCAAACCCTATTGTGCTTCATTTTTCTGGACTGTTGAGAGAGAGAGGGCTGTCGGAAATCGGCGACATCTCAAGATCTAAGGTATGGGAGTTTGCTTTTTATGGTTTTGACTCTATTTTTTTTTTGGATTTTTTATTTTGAAAGTAGAGAAGAAGGAAAATGTAGTTTTCATGTTGATTTTTGATGAATGATGTAGGTTTTTGAAGTTTAGTTTTTTAAAAAATAAAATAAAATGTAGATCTAGTTTAAAAACAAGTGGATCTTGTTGGATCTTTGTTAAAATTTTTGATTTTATGATTTTTGTGATGAAGGGTTCCATTTGTTCATTCTCTAAAGGGTTTTTGTAGATCTAGTTTAGTGTAGAGGGTTGAAGATGATGAATAGTAAAGGGTTTGTAGAATATGTTGATTTGAAAAACATAATTTTTTTTTAAAACGTGATGTTGAAATAACATTGATTTTGAGTAGATCTGGAAGGATAAAAAAAATTTTGAGAGAAAACACTTGGTGAGCTGTCGGAAATTTCCGACAGTCACTGTCGCCTGGGCGACAGTGTGCCAGTGCACAATATGATACCATGTTTAATCAAAAAATTTTGTATGTTATTTGCAGAATGGCTTCCAGTTCCAAAGCTCGAAAGAGTACTTCGGAAGATGCACGTAGTTCATATCAAGTTTTTCCTGGGGTGGAGAAGGCTATTGTTGGAATAGCGAAGTATGTGGAATTTGAGTCGCCAAAGCACGATCATATCTATGATCGGCTTGCGAACGCAGGTATAATTTCAATGATCACACCAGAGGGGTTTTCTTCCTTTTTCATTCGTGAATTTTATAACCATTTGGAAGACCCAAATTTCACTGAATTGGATGGAGGAGTGAGATCAAGGATCCAAGGTCAACATGTGGAAATAACACATGTTGATCTACGAGAGGAATTCGGACTAGTGATGAGTGAGAATATGCCTGATATAGTGGAGAATTATCGAAAGGATAAAGATTGGACCCTTGTAAACATGAGTTTACATGGGAATCAAAAGAAGACTCTTACCACTGAAATTACGTCACTTACTCCGGATGCTTTCTTAGTCCAAGATATATTAAGGAATTCAGTGATGTTGAAGAGTGGAGACACAAGAAGTATTACGACTCAGTTGACCCTCTTTACATACTATATTATGGAGGATGAGCTTTTTGATGTGGCAGACTTCATACTCTCCCAGATTAGGTATGCGTATAGATTAAATCATCCAAGATGGGTGAAGGTTCATACGCTGCCAATGGGGGCGGTAATACAGCGTGTACTCTATAAGAAGTATGGATGGATAGTGCAAGGTGCTCATTTGGATGATTGTTATCCGAAAATATATTATACGGGTTCAATGAAGGTGAAGAAGCCGCAGAGAAAAGCTCATCCGGGGATTGAGATTAGAGAGCCGACCATTTCTAGGGCAGGATCACTACGAGAGTCCATTGATGATTTGCGTGATTCATTAGAGGATCACAAGAGGGAAGTGAAGAAGGACCGTAGTCGAATGCAGAAATTTATGAAGTTTCTCGTCAAGGGTCTGAAGTTAAAGCCAACTCCGGAGGAAGAGGCCGAATGGCAAGTTCCGGACGAAGAACCGCCACGCGAATCGGTGAGGCGAACTCGCCATGGTAAAGCCGTGAGACGAGGACCTCCAGAAGATTGTCCAGAGAGCAGCGGGGCTGGTTATGAAGATTCAGAGTAGTTTTATGTTGCTGCTGCTGCTGGGCGATGTCGGAAATTTCCGACATCCACTGTCGCCTGGGCGACAGTGAACTTCTTTAGATTTCTGCTTTTGTTTAATGAACTTGATCCTTAAGTTGTTTCTACTGTTTTTATTTGAACAATATTGATGTAATATTAATGATGTTGAATTTTTGTTAAGTCTTTTGAAATTTTATGTTTTGATTTTTAAGATTTTAGCTTTTTCTTTGTACATTGTTTATGTTTTGTGATAATAATTTTTTTTTAATTTTATAGGCTTTAAGTAGTGATATATTCATTGTGAAATGTCTAGAATTCCCAATTCTAGCCTAAGCATAGAAAAACGGGAATCCGGTAACGGCTTAGTGAATATATCTGCTATTTGATTTTCTGTGCCTATAAAGTTGATTTTTATATTACCCTTCTTAATATGATCCCTTATAAAATGATGTCGGACATCTATATGCTTAGATCTAGAATGTAATACGGTATTGTTAGTTAAGTCTATAGCACTTTTATTGTCACACTTTAATTCTACACTACTTTGTTGCATGCCAAAATCTTCTAATGTTTGTGACATCCAAAGAGCTTGGGCACAACAACTACCTAGTGCAATATATTCGGCCTCGGTAGTTGAGAGGGCAACAGAATTCTGTTTCCTACTCGACCATGAAATAAGTGAAGGGCCGATAAAGTGACAAGTGCCACTAGTGCTTTTCCTATCTAAGGAACATCCCGCATAATCCGAATCCGAAAAACCATGTAAAATAAAAGAATCATTATGAGGATACCATAAACCTAATTTTGATGTGCCTATGAGATATCTAAAGATATGTTTCACCGCTTTTAAATGTGACTCTTTAGGATTAGCTTGAAATCTAGCACATAAACAAACGGCAAACATAATATCAGGTCTAGATGCGGTTAAATACAATAAAGACCCTATCATACTTCTATAAAGAGTTTGTTCAATTGAAACACCACTTTCATCTTTTCCTAATTTTAGTGAAGTACTCATAGGAGTGTTTGCATGCTTAAGATTTTCAAATCCAAATCTTTTTAACATATCATGAATATATTTGGTTTGACATATAAAAATACCATCATGTTTTTGTGTAATTTGAAAACCTAAAAAATATGAAAGTTCTCCAACCATACTCATTTCAAATTCATTTTTCATAATTTCAACTACTTCATTACACAACTCTTCATTAGTGGCTCCAAAAATAATATCATCAACATAAATTTGTAAAATAACTAAATCATGATCAATTTGCTTAATGAAGAGTGTAGAATCAGTACTTCCTATTTTATAATCGTGCTTTAACAAATATTGAGTTAATCGATCGTACCAAGCACGAGGCGCTTGTTTTAATCCATAAAGCGCTTTATCTAATTTATAAACATAATTTGGATATTTCTCATTTATAAAGCCAGGGGGTTGTTCTACATAAACTTCTTCTTTTATATACCCGTTTAAAAATGCGGTTTTGACATCCATTTGATATAATTTAAATCTTTTAAAACAAGCAAATGCAAGAAATATTCTAACCGCTTCTAATCTTGTTACGGGTGCAAAAGTTTCATCAAAATCTACCCCTTCAATTTGTGCATAACCTTTTGCAACTAATCTGGCTTTATTTCTAACAATTCTAGATTCATTATCCATTTTATTTTTAAAAATCCACTTAACACCAACTACACGACGGTTTTTGGGTCGTTCTACAAGATTCCAAACCTTATTACGTTCAAATTGATTAAGTTCTTCATTCATAGCTAAAAACCAAAATTCATCATTTAAAGCGGTGGAAACATCTTTTGGTTCTATTTCAGAAACAAAACAAAGGTTTGAAAATAAAACATGTAGTGATGAACGAGTACTAACCCCTTTTTGCGGATCTCCAATGATAAGCTCCTTTGGATGATCCTTTGAGAATCTCAATTCACTTGGAGGCACATATCCTTCTCTTTCTTCTTCTTCTCTATCTTCTTCTCCTCTTTCTTCTTCTCTTTCTTCTCCTTTTTCTTCTTCATTTTCTCCAAGTTCTTCTTCATCATTCTCCATCGTGGGAAGGAGTTCATCTTCTTTTCCTGTAATTTTCTTTTCTACACATGAAGCAAACTCATCAAACCAAACATGAATAGATTCTTCAACTATTTTTGTTCTTTTATTAAAAATTCTATAAGCTTTACTAGTTGAAGAATAGCCAATAAAAATACCTTCATCACATTTTTCATCAAATTTTCCTAAGGAATCTTTAGAATTCAAAATAAAACATTTACAACCAAAAACTTTGAAATAAGAAACATTTGGTTGTTTACTAAATATTAATTCATAAGGAGTTAATTTTAAAATATGGCGAAGCATTACTCTATTAATTACATAACATGCCGTGCTAACTGCTTCAGCCCAAAAAGATTTTGGTAATTTAAATTCAGATAACATTGTACGGGCTAACTCTTGAAGAGTTCTATTTTTCCTTTCCACTACACCATTTTGCTGTGGTGTGCGTGGAGCGGAAAATTCATGTTTAATTCCTAACACCGTACAAAAAGAAATAAACTTTTCATTTTCAAATTCTCCTCCATGATCCGATCGTATGCGTTTAATTTTTAACTCCAATTCATTTTGAATACGTAAACATAATTTTGAAAATTCTGAAAATGCTTCGGATTTAGAGGTTAGAAATAAAGTCCAACAAAAACGAGAATAATCATCAATCAAAACAAATGTGTATTTTCTACCTCCTAAGCTAGAAATTCCAATTGGCCCAAATAAGTCCATATGTATTAATTGAAGTGGCCTAGTGGTAGAAATAATGTTTTTACTTTTGAAAGATGATTTTGAAAATTTTCCTTTTTGGCAAGGCACACATAGTGAAGAAGATAAATTTACATTTAGCAAAGGTAAACCTTTAATTAATTTATCTTTTGAAAGTTTTGAAATTAACTTGGCACTAGCATGTCCAAGTCGCCTATGCCATAAATCTAATTCATCATTTTTTGATAGAAAACATTTCAAAGTAGAATTTGAAAAATCAAGAAATTTAATCATATATACATTATGACATCTAGGTGCGGTAAAAACAATTTCATTTGTTTTGGAATTAATAATTTTGCACAAATTTGTAGAAGATTCAAATAAAACATTCAAACCCTTATCACATAATTGCCTAATGGAAATCAAATTATGCTTTAATCCTTCTACAAATAAAACATTTGAAATTGAAAAATTTTCGTTACCCACAACACCGATGCCGATGATTTTTCCTTTTCCATTGTCACCGAATGTAACAACTCCTCCTTTCTTCATCTCCAGGCTAAGGAACTTCTCTTTATTGCCCGTCATGTGCTTTGAACAACCCGAGTCCAAGTACCACACGTCTTCTTTGTCCTTAGCCTGCCAACACACCTAGAAAGAAGAGGTGAGTAAAGATCTGGTTACCCAAGTGGTTCCACCCATAGTATAGGTAGAAGCCTTAGGCACCCAGATTTGCTTAATTTTGCTTTTTCCTTCCTTCCAGCAAGAGTCCGTAGTGTGACCAAATCTATTGCATTTGGCACAAGTAATGTATTTAGAAGAGTATAACTTTTCTGGACTTTTACTGGATGAGGATGCAGTATTTGATATTTCATTAATTTTAGAATTTTTAAAAGTGAATTTTCTGGACTTTTCACTGTCGCCGGCGACAGTGGTTGTCGCCGGGCGATAGCTTCCAGATGTGTATCCGAGCCCAAACCTTCCAGATCCATGGCGTTGGTATCCTAAGATCATATCCAGTGATCTTCGGCCCATTCCAAATTTTTTCATGGCTAGTGTTAAGTCATGAATCTGGTGTCTCATTTTTGTATTCTCGGATACTAGATTTACGCATCTCCGTTCAAAAGATTTATTTCCCTCATGGACTATGGAAATTGAAGATTTCAGATCTCTCTCTAAAATCTCATTCTTTTTAGTAAGTACTTTTATTGTAGAATGAGATTTGGAAAGAGATTCTTCAAGTTCCTTAATTCTTCCCAAAAAGTGATCACACTCTTGGCAAGAAATATCTCTTTTTCCAATAGTCTTAATTTCATTTAACAATTTTTTGTTTTCTTTAAGTAAAATTCCATTTTCAGATTTTAGAAGATCATTATCTTTTAAACTTTTTTCAAAAAATTTGCAAGTCTTTAAAAATTCAGAAAACAATTCATCATAGGTTGGAGGAGTTACCTCAGTGTTTCTTTGGACACTGCATTCGTCATCAGATATGACGCTCTTTCCCATTAAGCATATGTTGGCCTCCTCCTCTTTACTTGAGTCGGAACTGCTTGCATCCTCAGAAGTAGTATCATCCCAGGTTTCCGCCTTCAATACCTTCTTCGACCCTTTGTGCTTGTTTTCTTTAAGTTCTTTCAAGTACTTTGGACACTTGCTTCGAATGTGTCCTAACTTCTTGCAGTGATAGCACTCCGATGGCGGTCTCTCTTCCTCCTCATCGCCCTCCTTTCCTTTTTTCTTCCTAAAGGTCTCCTTCTTAAAATACTTCTTAAATGAATTCCTTCTCTCCGGATTTTTCATAAATTTTCTAAATTTTTTAACAAATAAACTTTCCTCATCTTCTTCATCCTCCTCAGAATCACTAGTTTCTTCCTTCTTTGATCTTAGAGCCAATCCCTTCTTCCTTGGCTCCATATACTCTTGTTGTTGAATTTTTAATTCAACTTCATGAGTTTTCAAGTTCCCAATGAGGCTCTCCAATTGTAAGGTCATAAGATCATGTGACTCGGAAATTGCAGTCACTTTAGGATTGAACTTCGGGGGAAGTGATCTTAAGATTTTCCTTACCAAATCTCCATTTGAGAACACCTTTCCTAGCACCTTTGAGTCGTTCACGATTTTTGTAAACCGTGTGTACATTGTATCAATCTTTTCATCTACCTCCATTTTGAACCTTTCAAATTCAGATTCCAGTTGAAATAGCTTTGAGTCCTTTACCTGCGAAGTACCTTCATGAGAGATTTCTAATAAATTCCAAATTTCAAATGCAGAATTACAAGCACAAACTCTATTAAATTCAGTGCGATCTAGTGCGCAAAATAAAGCATTCATGGCTTTTGCATTGTTCTTACATCTTAATTTATCATTATCATCCCACTTATCTTTGGGCTTATCCATAGTTACATCTCCTACAACAATTGTTGGAGAAGTGTAACTAGATTCTACCATATTCCAGACTTCTATATCTAGCGCAATTAGAAAACAACGCATACGTGTTTTCCAATAATTATAGTCTGTGCCCGTAAAAAGTGGTGGCCTACTAATTCCTTGCCCCTCAACGAACGCGTGATCGTTGTGCGCCATTACTCCCGGTGGTAAAACCGTTTTGGAGTAACCTCCCTTTGATACCACTTGTTGGATCGTATAACGCCCTTAGAGGGGGGGGGGGGTGAATAAGGGTGTGTTTAAAAATTAAATTTTTACTTAGTAAATTTTTAAAGAGATTTTACTTTACTAAAAAATTACTTCTAAACACTTTCAAACCAATGCAATTTTAGTATTAAACCAAAACACAAATTTCTAAGATAAAGATTATGCCATCAAATATATAATTAAAGAAAGAGACATAATTATATTAATCATGAAATTTGAGTACAATAAAAATGATCTTAACAATGCTTAAGATCAAGGCACAATTATATTTACTAAAAATTCTACAATTTTGGTTTACCAATCCTTCTCCCAAGGATCGGAAGGCTATCGCTTGTCTCTCCCAAGACCAAGCCCAAGCCTATCCTCTAGATCTTCCCAAGATCTAGATGTAGCACACAAGGCCACGATTTCCCACCAAGCCACGCAAGGAATTGGACGCTCCGCACAAGGAAGCGATTTTCCCCTAAGCCGCGCAAGGACTTAGACGCCGCACGCAAGACGACGATTTCTCTACCAATACAAAATGAAAAATATGTGAATGAAAATACAATGTGAAAAGAACAACTCCCTAGAAAATCAGATCTCTGAACGGATTGTTGAAGCCTCGAGATGATTGATGATGTAGAAGCGAGCTCGATCTCGTCTTCAATCTTCAATCCTTCTTTGCACAAATGGGAGTTGAGGAGGTTCTGGAGCTCTCTGGTTCGTATGCACTCAGGAAGGGACTGGAATTTTCAAAAGCTTGGAATGCACGAACCAAAGGAACCAATTTATAGAAATTCACTGTCGCCTGGGCGACAGTGACTGTCGGAATTTTCCGACAGCGCTAAACTGCCGCTGGAGTGCCGTCGTGGGTGGAGTCGTGGGCAGTTGTTGTAACCGCCGAGCTGTCGCCTGGGCGACATCGATGTCGGATTTCCGACAGCGCAAAACTGCCTTTCGTCGATCTGCCGTGGAGGGAAGTAGTTGTAACTTCTCTGCTGTCGCCTGGGCGACAGTGGCTGTCGGAATTTTCCGACAGTGAAATTTTCCCACATTCAATTTTAGCTCCAGTAGAAATTTGAACATCTCATACCTGTTATCTGCTCACCATTGATAAAAATAGAATCAAATACAAATGGGACTTTGTTATTATCAAACCGGAGGAGTGCGAAACGCATGCTCCAACATCTTCTTCCTAGCAAGAAGATTAGAAGCACAAGTATAGTGAATGTAATCTCTCTTCTTTAGTGAGAAGGAGATTGTAAGACTTTCTCTCTTTTAGTGAGAGCTTTCAGAAATTTGCAGCAGTATGACTTCAGGAGGAGGAAGAAGAAGAAGAAGGCTTTTTCTTGTTGCAGCACTCTTTCACTTTTCTCAGCTTTCTCACTTTTCACTCAGGAGCTTTTCCTCTTTTTCAAATGGATGGAGTGGATCACTTCTTATTTTTTTTGCCGACCTTCTTCTGTATTTATAGCTCTGTTTATTCAAAAATATTGCTATAGGAGAATAATCAATTAACAGTCAGAGAAATAGTAAGAAGAAAAGTTTCCATAATCATTATATCTGTAGAAGGAAAGAGATCATTCTATTTTCAAACAATGTCCATAATAATCTTAATCAAATTAGCCAAGAATCATTTAGAAGGAAAGATTGATTCAGAACGACTAGAAAAAAATAATATAATTCCATAAAATTCAGATCTACAGAAAGAAGGAAAGAGATCTGGCGTGTTTTTGAATCTGTCATAGAAATTGACGTGCGTCGATTACTATTCGACGTAAGCGTCGATTTCAGCCTGGCAAGACGTCGAGAAGAAAATATGGAAAGAGCGTCGACAGAGGTGCGTCGACTATACTGGGTGCGTCGACTACACTTCGACGCTGCGTCGATTACTATTCGACGCATATTTACTTAAACTAATTATCTCACTCTGAGACTTCATTTTCTACTCATTTCTAGGGGTTAAGATAAATCATTTCCCCAACAATCTCCCCCTATTTGTCTTAACCCCATTTAGAGAGAAATTTTATCAGCTTTTAATCAACACATCAAATCATATTTATTGAAAAGAGATATATTAGGTAATCAGAAGATAATGGAAAAAGAAATCATATAACAGACTTTTTGTACAGATCAAGTAGTACTTAAGCATTAAAAATAGAGCTCTGCTTAAAATTGTTCAACATATCATTCAGGAGGAGTAGGAGGAGTTTTTCTCTTCCTAGAGAATACTAAAGGGAGATCAGGTCTTTTTATAGAGGTGAGTTGCTCCTTCTCAGTAGCAAGATGTTCATTCAGCTCCCCCTGAGTTAAAGCAGTCTGCTCCCCCTGAGATAGAACTTCCTTTACACTTTCTTTTTCTGCTTCTTCAGCTTCTTTCTCAGCTCCAGCTTCAGCTATAACAGCATCTGGCTCCCCCTGAGCTTCAACTTCTTTTTCTTTTGCACTTTCAGCCACACCTTCAGCCTCAGCTTCCTTTTCAACTTCTTTCTCTACTCTACTTGCCTCCCCTTGAGAGAGAACTACTTATTGTTCAGCTTCTCTTGCTATAGAAAGTACATCTGTTGTCTGTTCTGTAGTATGTAGCTCAGGTACTATTTCATTCATAATGGTCTTAAGCAGAGCAAGACTATCAGATTTTGATGTTGGAGAGGATTTGTGTGAGTGAGATTTGTGACTGGAGAGCTGCTCTTCATCTAACTTCTCCCCGTTCTTGACCTTATTAGCCAAGGAGGTTAAGAATGATTTAGAAACCTTAGATGAAGACACAGAGGTTTTGAGTACTTGCACAGAGGCATTTACCCCATCCAACTAGGTTTGCATGTGCCTGATAGAGGAGTGAATTTGAAGGCAGTGTCTATCCAGCATTTCTTGAAATCTTTGGGCTGCTGACAGGATACACTGAGTGATGAGAGTTTAAGTGGATGGAGATGGTTCAGGGTGTATTGGTGAAGGAGATAATGGTGGAGGGGATAAAGGTGGAGAAGTTATTATTGATATATGAGGTATGTGAGATGATGTTGGTAGGGAAGAGATGTCTGTATGTGGAGGTGAAGATGGATGCACAGGAGAATTAGGAGGAGGAGAGGGAGACCTTTCAGGAATGGAACTAGGCTTGGGGATTTGCCTGGTCCATTTTGAAAAGAGGGCTATGGACATCCTTTTTCCAGGAGGAATGGGAATTCCTTTTGAACTACATAGGTCAGGGAAGGAGTGAAGGAGTACCTGACTCATGATCCTTATGTAGGCATTCTCTTTATGAGAATATTTGTAGCCTATCATCTTCAGTAAGCATCTACCCCAGTCTATCTTCTTTTTCAGCACAAGGGCCCCCATAATGTTCAGTTGCTGCTTGGGCACTGCATTATGGGCAGAGATTTTGCATAGTAGTATTTTTCCTACTATGTCTGCCAAGAGCCTATATTCATCGGAGAAGTCTATTTTCTTTAATTTGATTGGTCTATCTCTGGAGAATTTCATGGTGATTAATAAGTTTTTGATTTCCTCAGGGGTGAGTTCCACAGGTTCATTACCTGATAAGGGAATGATGATGGAGATTCATTTAGCTACTCTTAGAAAATAATTTGCTTTCCCTTTGATTTGAACAAGGATAGTGTTGGTGTGTACCTGATGGAAGATCAAAGGTGTCCTTAAGATGTTCTGCAGAGATTGAGACAGGTGTTTCATGATTGTTCCTGTAATCTCTCCTTGTTCAGATATATGAACATGATTCATCAACTCAGTGAGTTCTATTTCCAGGAGTTTGCATCTTGTTGAAATGAGTTTGTTTAGACCGGCTTCAGTGAAAAGAGATATGATGCTCTTGTCATTTTCGGCGGCGGATTGGAAAGAGTCAAGATCAATATCGAAACCAGAGTTGATCTTGGGAGCCATTTTGGTCAGTGAGAGAGAGAGGAAGAGATGGCTGGACTGAGAAGTGAGAAGGATGAGAGATGCAGAGAGCGTGCAGATTTCTAACTGAAGAGTTTATTTAAGTCAGGTGAAACGTCGAGACGAGACATAACTCGTGGTTTATTCGGTACTACAGTAGATGTGACCAAAAATATTTTAGTATTACCGCTCTTTTTCATGAAGTTGACGTTGCGTCGAGTGGAAGTCGATGTATGCGTCAGTACAGTCTGAATTGAGATGTTAGGGTTTTCTATCGACGATGCGTCGATTAAGAAATCGACGTGACTTTTATTTTGTCTTGAAAATTCTGAGTTTTTTTTCTTGAGAGATTATTTCTTCCTAATCCTAAGGTTTTCTAAGTCAGCCTTGGACTAATTTTATAGACAGTTGGATTGATTGTGCCAACATTATTTGGCAATGTGGCCAATTTTATTACATATATAACACCTGATTGTCTTTAGATTATGGGAATTTGAGTTTAGAGAGGGATAAAGGTGTTGATTAGGATAGAGTTGTTGATTAGGATAAAAGTTTTGATTAGGATAAAAATTTTGATTAGGATGAATGGGTCCTGAATGGGGGTTAAGATAGAAAATTTTTGAAGGATAGATATGTCCTGTATTTAAGTTGCTCTGAGATTTTATGCGTCGATATCTATTCGACGTATGTTAAAAGTTGCGTCGATATATATTCGACGCTTTCTCTAGATTGCGTTGATCTGGAATCGATGCATGGAAGTAGTTGCGTCGATTGTAAGTCGACGTAATTTTATTCATGCGTCGATTTGAGGTCGAAGCATCTGAGAGATTGCGTCGAGTAGAATTCGACGTACTATCAATCATACGTCGATATAGAGTCGACGCAATTGTGTCTTCACAGATTTTATTTTTCCCTTTTTCTGGTTGGAGATTTATTTCTTTATGAATTGTTTCTTTTGGCCTAGTTGCCTTCTCAGAAGGAGTTTGAGAGTCTTCATCTGAATAGTATGATGTTTCATCAAAATGGTTTTCTCCTTGAAGGTGAAGTCTTTATTTTGTGAGTCTTCTTCTAAGTTTGTTGATTTGATGGGTTTAGTAATTTTAATAGGGCTCATCCAAGCAGGTTTGGTAGATGGTATTGAACTGGTTGAAGGATCAGCCCCTAGCCCCAGATTCTTATGTCTGATTATTTGTTTTTCAGTGATTTCTTTAAGTGTTTGGCTTCTGACTTTTATAGATTCTTCAAAAGCTTTTGTCTAGGATACCTTATTCTTAAGGAATTGATTTTCTATTTTAGCACTATTTATTTCCTTTTCTGTTTTATAGATTTCACACCTTAGTTCATAATTTTTTGAACATGTATCCTCTATTTTTCTCATATTAATTTGTTCTTTTAGATCCTTAATTTCTTGTTTAGCTTTTAGTTGATCTAAACAGAAACCTTTAAAATCATTTTTGAAATCATCACATAGAAAATCTAATTCATCAAAAATGCTTACCTCATCCTTATCCTCAGATTCCTCTATGAGAATAAGGCTATTTGCTTTTGGTGTTGAATCTTCTTTATCATCTTCAGAAGAGATGCTTCCTTCTGAACTTGTTTCACTCCATGATTCAACAACATATTCTTTTTCTGAGCTTCCAAGAGCCATTAAGCATAGGTCTTCTTGCTTAGACTCTTCATTGTCACTTTTAGATGAGGTGTTGTCTTCAGAATCAGTTTCACTCCAAGCTTCTGCAATGAAGCCTCTTTCTTTCTTTTTCCCTTTCTCTTGAGATCTTTCTTTTTCAGATCTTTCCTTTTCTCAGCATTTTCTGCACATTCTGGAGCAATATGTCTAGTTTTCCTGCAGGAGTAGCAAATAATTTCTTTAGTATGAGTCTTATCATACCTTGGTTTTGACTCTCTCCTTCTAGACCCATCTTTCCTGACCCATTTCTTGAATCTTCTGTCCAGGAGGCTGAATAATTCTTCCTCAGTAACAGGGGTTTCCTCTTCTGTTGCTTTTAATGCAATGTTTCTATCTTTTGAGGAGGTTGGAGTGTTTTTCCTTCTTTCCTTCTCTTCTCTGGTTTTCAGTAGTTGCTCATAGGATTTGAGTTTTCCTAAGAGGGCATCTGTTGAGATTTCCTTTTGTCCTCTAGTATCTCTTATTGCCCATATTCTTGAGTCCCATGAACTTGGGAGACTCATTAATAATTTGTCATTGATCTCTGTGAGAGAGATCTCTCTATCCAAGCTCCTTAATTGATTGATGATCAGACTGAATCTGTCATACATCTCAGATATGCTTTCTTCATGCTACTTTTGAAAGTTCTCATATTGGGAGATCAATAGAGCCTTTCTATCTTTCCTTTCATCAGCACTTCCTTCTACTATATTTATAAGAACCTCCCAGATTTCTTTGGCTGATTCACAGTCAACAACCTTTTGAAAGATTTCATCTGAGAGGGTTGAGACAAGAATGTTCACAGCTTCTGCATCACTTGTTCCTGCCTTCTTCTCATCAACTGTCAACTCAGCCCTTGGGACAAGTGTCCGAGTCACTTTACCACTTGATTCCTTTCTATAAGGCTTGGGAGGACCTGTCAAAATAACATTAAATAATTCTTCATCAATAGAATTCATATAGATCCCAATTCTTGTTTTCCAGAGTGCAAACTTTTCAAGGTTGCAGATTGGTGGTCTGGTGGAAGCATAATCTTAGATTTGTGTCATAAAAAAGTTTTTAGAAATATATATATATATATATATATATGAGGTAGGACCTTTTTGATCAAGGAGTTACCCCTTTTTGATCAACCTGGCTCTGATACCAATTGAAAGTGCACAGTTAACCTCACTAGAATTCTCTAGAGGGGGGGGGGGGTGAATAAAGATTTAAAAATATTTTGTGCAAAGTTAATAAATATATATATATATATATGTGTAATAATCACAGATCTAAGCTTCCCACACACCAACAAGAATTAAGCAAATAAAGAAAGAAATAGCAAAAAGAAAAACACAGCACAACACAAAGAAATATAGTGGTTCCCCAAACTTTGGGTAGTCCACTCTTCTACCCCCTTGGTAGGAATTCACTATCTTGCACTGAGTCTTTTTATAAGGAGACTCTTAGAAACAGCCTGAGTCTTTTGATAAGGAGACTCTTAGAATCACTACAACTGAATTTTTTAAAGAGAGATTCTAAAAACTCTTTTACACTATTGAAATTGAAATAAGAAAAAGAATAAGAAGAAGAAGAACAAGAACAAGAAACAATTTATGTAAGAAGGAATCTTCTTCCTAGCAAGAAGATTAGAAGTACAAGTATAGTGAATGTAATCTTTCTTCTATAGTGAGAAGGAGATTGTAAGCCTTTCTCTCTTTTAGTGAGAGCTTTCAGAAATTTGCAGCAGTATGACTTCAGGAGGAGGAAGAAGAAGAAGAAGGCTTTTTCTTGCTGCAGCACTCTTTCACTTTTCTCAGCTTTCTCACTTTTCACTTGGGAGCTTTTCCTCTATTTCAAATGGATGGAGTGGATCACTTCTTATTTTTCTTTGTCGACCTTCTTCTGTATTTATAGCTCTGTTTATTCAAAAATATTGCTATAAGAGAATAATCAATTAGCAGTCAGAGAAATAGTAAGAAAGAAAAGTTTCCATAATCATTATATCTATAGAAGGAAAGAGATCATTCTATTTTCAAATAATGTCCATAATAATCTTAATCAAATTAGCCAAGAATCATTTAGAAGGAAAGATTGATTCGGAACGGCTAGAAAAGAATAATATAATTCCATAAAATTCAGATCTACAGAAAGAAGGAAAGAGATCTGGCGTGTTTTTGAATCTGTCACAGAAATCGACGTGCGTCGATTACTATTCGACGTAAGCGTCGATTTCAGCCTGGCAAGACGTCGAGAAGAAAATATGGAAAGAGCGTCGATAGAGGTGCGTCGACTTTACTGGGTGCGTCGACTACACTTCGACGCTGCGTCGATTACTATTCGACGCATAATTACTTAAACTAATTATCTCACTCTGAGACCTCATTTTTTACTCATTTCTAGGGGTTAAGATAAATCATTTCTCCAACATGATCCACGTTCGACGAACCCTCTCCGCGTCCAGGCGTTCGAAGAAACCCGATCCGCGTTCGACGAACCCTCTCCGCGTCCTGGCGTTCGACGAATCCCTTTTCTCGTGCCCGCCAGCTTGCCAGCCTCTCAAGTCAAACCTCCAGCTGCTCTTCTAGCACCTTCCAACCTCCTCTTTTTTGCTATTTGCAGACCCATTTTTGCCTATAAATATGAGAGGCTTTGCTTGTTTTTGAGGGTTCAAAATTTTAGAACCCTAAGTAAGTGTTTTTCTTGTGAGTTTTAAGTGTTCTTGTGAGTGTATGTGAGTTTTTCTTTATGTATTTCCTTGCTCTTGTTTGAGCTTTCCTAAGTTTAGACTTTCTTTAAAAAATTGTAATATATTTTTATATATAAGAAAGTTCTTGTTCTTCTTATTTTTCTTGTTCTTCTTGTTCTCCTTATTTTTTCTTTTCTTTATGTTGTGTGCGTGAGTGTATGAGTAGTGCTTTATTTTTAATTTAACTTAGTTTTACTTATTGTTGTGTGTGTGAGTGTATGAGTGTAAATTTTATTATTTTTGTTTTTATTCTAGTTTTTTTATTTATGAAAGTGTGGGTGTGTGTATGAGATTAATTTTAAAGCTTTCATAATTAGATTTTAATGCTTTCATAATTAGATTTTAAAGCTTTCATAATTAGATTTTAATGCTTTCATAATTAGATTTTAATGCTTTCATAATTAGATTTTAATGCTTTCATAACTTAAATTTAAAGCTTTCTTTATTTTCAGTCATTTAAATTCCCGTAGAGTTCGTGAGTTTTTCATTTAGTGCGTCCTTTTCTTTTTTTATCGCTTTTCTTGGTTTTTGCTGAAAGCACACCAAGCCCGCAATTATTGTCATTTCCGCTTCTTAACTATTGCAAATCAAATCTTTTATTCTCGATAAAATAATAGCGTGTTCTCAAAGTAAAAATAATCAACATGTCCTTGGAAAAATACGACCTTGATATTTTCTAAAAAAAATTATCCTATACTATACGCGATAAGGTGCGCTTGCCTTCGTTGAAAGATTAGTTTGGATAAACAATTACTAAAAACTTGCAAAACTCTCTCCTTTTCTATTTACATATTTTGAGAATTAGGCGTCGTAGCTGGGGCTTAATCGTCGATATTTCGAAAGAAGAAAAGACCATTACTTCTATTCCTCAAAATAGGATAACGGTTAGTTTCTCGAAGTAGGAGTACTCGTGAAACTCCTCGAAAATGCCCGCCTAATTCTAATCACATCACAAGAAAGGTTTTGCAAAAATCTAAATTTTAAACATCATGGATCCAAAGGTGGCAAGGCAATGTTACATCACCGCGGTCAACGCCATCACCTGGCAGGCTGGGGCAGAAGAGATGGATCGGGAGATGGAAAGGCGGAGTGTAGGGGAAGGGGTCGTTGAAGGACCCGAGTCAGACGAGATGATAGAGGAAGGGGGAGAAGGAAACCAAGCCTAGGAGAGGGGTGCGAGGGAGATGCTGGAAGTCCGGGAGGAGAAGATGGAGGAGGATGAGGCTGAGGCATTTTGTGATGGAGGTAACAAAGAAGGTATCTGGGGAGAACATAATCTAGGCTAGAGTCCATGGAGCAGATCGTGGAGTTGGAGGTCATCTCCCAAGAAGGAGCGGTGGAAAAGGTGAAGATTAGTGGGGAGCTCAGCCCCGAGGACCAGAGGAGGATCCTGGCATGCGTCCAAGAGAATGTGGACATCTTTGCTTGGAGCGCGACAGATATGTCAGGGATCAATGCGGACGTGGCTTGTCATTGACTCAACCTCGACCCTGACACTCGCCCCATCCGGTAGAAGAAGAGGTCCATCGCCGCGAAACTGGAGGAGTCCATCAGAGAGGATGTGAACAAGCTCCTTAAAGCTGGTTTTCTATCTGAAATCCAATATCTAGGTTGGGTCTCCAACGCGGTGATGGTAAAGAAGGGGGATGGGATATGGTGGATGTGTGTCAATTTTTCTTTGTTGAATAAATCATGCACTAAGGATTGCTACCCTTTGCCTCGAATCGATGCGCTGGTTGACTCAGTCGTTGATTTTCTCTAATGTGTTTTCTAGATGCCTTTTGAGGTTATCATCAGATTCACATGTATCCCCCCAACATCAAGGATGTCTCGTTCATTACAGGGGATGAATGCTACTGCTACAGGATGATGCCCTTTGGGTTGAAGAATGCAGGAGCAACATACCAGCGAATGATGGACATTGTCTTTCGCGAGCAAAAGGGAAGGAACCTTGAAGTATATGTTGACGACCTCATGATCAAAAGCCGAGATCTCGAGTCCCACCTTCGGGATCTTGAAGAGACATTTAGTACCTTGAGGAAGTACACGATGAGATTCAAACCAGAAGTGCGTCTTCGGGGCCAGTCGAGGAAAGTTTTTAGGCCACTTGCTCACCCCCGCCGGGGTGCCCAACCACGATAAAGTAAAGGCAATCTTGGAGCTAGGATCGCCCAGGAATGCAAAGGAGGTCCAACGCCTTATGGGGAAATTAGCCAGGTTAAGCAGGTTTCTCTCCAGGGAAGGGGAGAAGTGCTCGTCTTTCTTCCAAATACTCTGAGGGAGCCAGAAGTTTGAATGGACTCCTGAGTGTGAAGGAGCGTTCTAAGTGCTAAAGGAGCAATTGACCCAGGCCCCGCTGCTCCAGGGTCCTAGGCAGGGGGAGGACTTGTTGTAAGACCCCTTTTTTTTCCAAACACCGGGTCTTAGGCCCAGAACCGCCGCTTTGTAGTGACACCTTCACTCGGGAAGGTCGCCACTACAAAACGTCGATCCTGCCGGCCAAATCGATCACAAAGAAAAGTGCATTAAAGAAGACAAGTCCACAGAATCAACATGAAAAATATAAAAATGTCCACATAATATAACTGAATAAAAAGATAACAAGGGTTACAATAATAAAGGGAAGGGCTCTTGCCCAGTACATCATAACCTCACTACAAGATCACTTGCGGAAGTTAACTACTAATTACTCTCTGATCCTGTGACTGGTGCTCCTGTATTAGACTGGTCCGCCTCCGTCTGCACCGGCCTCTGGTGTTGCTGCGTCTCCTCGATCCCCTAAAATGATATGGTCCACTGACCGTTAGTCAAAAAGACTAAGATAATCCCCCACCCCTCCCAGGTGACTCCTAGGTACCGAGCGGTAAGGATGAAGCGGAGGACAACAAGGGGTATAATCAAAATGCAGATGACGGGGCATAATCTACAGGAAGAGTTCTACCACTACTCAAGTATATATATACATAATCGAAGCACTTAATAAAGCATAGTAAGAGTAGGTAAAGAGTAAGTAAAGTGCAGTAAGTAAAGACAATAATAATAGAAAAATAACCATTGATTTATAAGAAGGCCCATACAAATCTATAAACCAAGGGGTCGTTTAGCATGGCCTATCGTATAAGAAGTCCCATAACCGACTTATACGATAGGGGTAGGGGTTGAAATGCAATGTTTCTGCTATGACATCAAAGGTATGCAGTTTATGATATGTTCATACAAGTGCAACTCACACACTTCGACTCTATGCGCACAGACCTTTAGTTCCCCATTTTTGGAGCTAGCTAGACTCCTAGGATACTCCCGTAGTGGCAAACGGAAGTGGTGGGTTGGGCCTTGCCCACCTCTAGGTTGGTATTCACACTACCTAACCTAGACCTATCGTATGCCTCAACGCAAAATCGCGAAGCATCTGCGTACTCTTACTGGATGGACCACTAGACTTTTATGGCTAAGTGCAAATTTCACACTTGGCGAGTCAACGTATTGACGTCGGTGTGAACGACCGTCCAATACCAAAAACCCACCACCTTCGTGCACATGCAAACATGATCTACTATCTATCTCCGAGCCAAAGCTCCTCAGGCTATCCCGCCCGTGACCATAACCTTCCGAGCCACCGGCTCGTCGGACCAACCCGTCCGTACCAACAAACCTTACTGAGTCACAAGCTCACCAGACTAATTAGTCTACTGCTACAACCACCGAGCCTACTGCTCATAAGAACAAACTGACTAATATTCCCGTGATAACGGGGTGTGGGTGAGAGTATTATTAAGTTAATCTTGTATACAATTTAACCCTATAATTTATGGTTAATCTTGGACTTCCCGAGGATTACCCTGTGAGGGGCTCGCTATGGTACTAGGAACCACAATGGGATTAAACCCCAAAGTTCCCTATCTCAAGACACTTAGTGTTGTTGGTATCTACCCATAAGAACACCCCTCTTATCATTTCACTTGAGTTAAACCTAAGTGCTTTATGACACGCTAGGGAAAAGATGATCCTTCGTCAATCCCAAGCACTACCTTACCCTTAACTCACCAAGCACTCTTAATATATAACTCCTTTTTGGTGACCTAAATCTCTTCATCCTGACCATGTACACCAACTACATGCCATTCCCACTTAGTAGGCCACTAGTTACCCAAGTTCCACAGTTTTACTAAACGCAGACCAAACAAACTATATGAAGCTTGTAATTAGAGGTACTCCAAATATTCATCCAACTGACTCAAGATAATTACTAGGGGTCTATCATGATGTTATAAGACTAAATCCATAGAATCATATTTTTCCTTAATTATTTAATATTTATTTTAATTTCTCCAAACATTTGCCAAGTATGAAAATGAACATGAAGTATAAGGAATTCTTATGATATGGCTCTCCAAAAATTATGATAAATCTATGATGACTAAATAACAGCAAATACAACATATCATATTTTTGAAGTAAGAAATTATCCTCTATTTTTATTATTTGTCATCTATCCAAACTTGTCGATTTATGAAGGAATCACCAAAAATATCTACACCAAAATTATGGGAAAAATACCAAGCTCTTGTATTCATCAGAAAAGTCTACTAACTAGGTTTCAGGATTTATGGAAATCATTTTCTCACTTAAATAAATACTTTAAGAAAACCTCAAATAAGATAAGTTGTGAAGTAGCCTACTGATTTATGTCTCCAAAATTATATAAAAATTTACAGAGCTTCCTAATACTCTGAAATGTCCAATCACCAATTTGCACAATTTATAAAGAGTATTGTACCCTCAATTATTTTTCTTAAGCCTAAGACAAAATAAATGCCTTGTGAATGAAGTACTGGTTAAATCATTTAATTAAATACACAAAAAATACCAAAGGTGTATATCATGATAACAAAGACACTACTAAAGTTTCATCATCATCCAAGGCCATTTAAGTATGTAAATTTTTCTTATAAGTAATTTCCCTAAAGGGGTTATGACCTATCTCAAAGGGAATAATTGCTCCTAAAATTCTTATAAAATTACCTACGGCCTATTTACATCCTATGAACTTATCCACAAAGTTTCATAACCATCAAGGGACTTTTGACCACATGGCCTTCACAAGGTCCTAAATGCACACCTAGGAATAAAACTAGTGTTCTAGGTCTTAACCACCTCCACACCACCCCAAACCACTCATGGGGGTACTTTAGGTGATCCTAAACCAGTGGACAAGGTTCCACCTCATGGTGAGGAGATTTGATCACAAAATCCCAAGATAAACACCATGCCCTAACTATGACCCAATTTGATCTAACTTGGGTTAACCAATTACTCAACCAAAATAGTCCCAATTGGGCTGAGATTTTTACCTAGAACATAACTTAACCTTAAAAAGCACCCACCAAAATTTGGAGGGCATTGGAGGTCATTTAACCCACTAATTAATTATTAGATGATTTATGAAATTATTTCAAAAACCTTAGAAAAAGGTTCTCCTAAAACTCCCATCTTTTAGTATGTTGTGTGGGTGTATTTAACTAGCCTAGGTTTTAAATATCAAGGCCATATCAACTACCAGTAAAAAGTTATGAAGGAAAGAGTGATAGCCCTAGCCTAGGGACCAGTCCCACCATTTTGTCTCTACAGTGAGCTACAATACTCATTTTGGGCTGAAACAAATTTTCTCTTAAAGTACACACCTAGGGCTACAACTTTGGTGTTGGGCACTTTTTCATCAGAGGTGATCTAATATTTTAAATAATTAAAATGAGACTCTGCTTAAAATGTGACAGAAAACAATATAATCACTTAATTATATAAGGACTCCGCGTTCGACGAAATATTTACTGCGCTCGACGAATTAAAAACTACGTTCGATGAAATCATGAACAAGCTGCGTTCGACGAAATATTCACTGCGCTCGACGAATTAAAAAACTGCGTTCGACGAAAATCCTAATTTCGTTCGACGAACGTCGAGCTCAGTTCGACAAATTATATGAATTAAACTAAAACAATTAAAATTGATCTGACGGCTCTCTATCATCATCCCAGCGGAATGGACGGCGCGCGACAGCCCGACCTGGGCTTCTTTGCGGGATGATTTCCCGGGCACCTACACCTCTTTCCGGCCAGCCAATGCCACCACCACCTCCGTTGAGGTGGTGGCCGACGATAGGGGTGGTTGGCCGGTCGGAGGTGGTCGGATCGGGATTTTAGAGGAGGGAAAAGAGCTCGAAATGAGCCCTTTTTGGAAACACAATCCGAGCCCTATTGAGCACAGATCAAGCCCCAAATTTAGAAAAGATCTAGCACCAAGGGAGGAGAAGAGGATCAGATCTGCGTGGGCGCTTGGTGGCGTGAATTCCGACGAGTTGCCATTGATGGTGCTGGAGCTTTTGGTGCCATGCCGATCCTTGCTCCTGGTGCTCGATTTCTTCGGGGAAGAGGGGGGTCTTACTCCTTTCCAACCTCTGAAGGTGTTAAAAGGGTCGATTGAGGCTAAGGGTGGGGAGTTACTCAGATTGCCATTAATGGCCATAAGTGGAGATTTCGGTTACACACAGGGGGGATGAATTGGCCATCAATTAGGTCGGGAAGAAGCTGAAAACTTCTCCTCTCCCCAAGGGGAGATGAATGGGGCCATTAATTGCTCATATTGGGGGGGGGGGGGGGGTCTCCTTCTCCTCCATTAATTCCCCCTTCTTTCTCTCTCTCTTCCAAATTGGTCTCTCTCTCCTGTCCAATTTTTGAAATTGAATGGCCAACTCAGCAGCCTTCAATCCCCAATAGGTGGTGGACCACACCAATTGGGTCTATCTCAACTGTAATGGGTTCAATTTGGGTAAAGTAGGTCATGTTGACCTAAATTTAGGATAATGTTGACTTTGTCAAATTGACCAATTGGGTTGACCACAGTGGGTGGCTTAGGCTCCAATGGCCTCCCTTAAGGGTTAGGAAGGTGTAGGTGGAGCCAATTTGGCAAGGTGAGGGTGAATTGCCCCTTAATAGGGTACTTTGACCAAAATAGGGCTAGGGTTGACTTAGGGTAAATTGGTCAAATTGGAGGTCCCATGATGGGGCTTATTGGTCCATTAGGTTACTAGTACCCATACAAGGGTAGGGGCTGGGTCAATTTGGCATGGTGAGGGCCAATTGACCTTAATTGAGTTAGTTTGACCAATTTAGGGTTAAGGTTGACTTTAGTCAAATTAGCCTCCTAGGTTGACTCCAATGGGTCCCTAGGGCTCCAAGGAGACCCCTAATGGGTTAGGGATGCTATGGTGGGGTCAAGAATCAAGGTGGGGCCCTAAAGTCCAACCCTAGGCTTGGTATCTGAAAATTGCTATTTGCAGACCACTTGGGTTTTCTCCTTCTCACCTAAATTCACATGGTCTTGGGCTCTTCCTATGGTTTTGTCATGACCTAGTCATGACAAAACCAACTTAGGGGTCTAGCTATTTGGGGGATGTTACACTTGTCCCTGTACCTGGGGGTAGGGGCCGAAGCAGTGAGATCCGTCTTAGTCAGTGAGGAGGGCAAGAAGCAACTCCCAATCTATTACGTCAGCAGGGTGCTGAGAAAGGTAGAACTTCGGTACCCCATCTTAGAGAAGATGGCCTTCACCCTGGTGGTGTCAGACCGGAAGCTCTGACCTTACTTTCAAGTGCATTCTATCAAGGTGGTGACCGACCACCCCCTTCGCAACATCATGGAAGGGGTGGAGCACTCGAGAAGGTTGGCCAAATGGTCAGTGGAACTGAGCAAGTTCGACATCTCGTTTGTACCCAAGCTTTCTATAAAGGCCCAGGCGGTGGCGGACTTTTTGGCCGACTATGTGACCGAGGTGGAAGGGCTCGAGCTGCCCCTTTCAGTGGCTTGGAAGATGTTGGTCGATGGGGGGTCGGGGAAACATTTCTTCAGGGGAGGAGTAATCCTGGTAAGCCCACGGGGGACAAGGATTGAACAGGAAATTAACATCCATTTACCACTCACAAACAACCAGGCCGATTATGAGGCCTTGATCGCAGGGCTCTGTCTATCCAGGGAACTAGCGGTGCAGGATGTGGAGGTCTCGACGGACTCCATCATGGTGGCATGCCAAATCAAGGGAGAGCTTGAGGCGAAGGACCCGACTCTCTAGCGATACCTAGAAAAGGTCAAGGGGATCATCGGGCAATTTCATACTATCTCAAATCATGGTGGCATGCCAAATCAAGGGCAAATCATGGTGGCATGCCAAATCAAGGGAGAGTTTGAGGCATATACCAAGCGAAGAGAGCATCCCGACCGACCTCCTAGCCAAATTCGGTCCCAGGGCAAGGGGAATGGTGTCAGAACTCTTCCGACCATCCATTGAGGAAGGAGAGTGATGGACGTGGATCAGGGAGCATCGTGGATGGACTCCTTCATCACCTTCAACATCGGGGCAGTTCCCATAAGGAAAGGTGGACAAGCTGTGGTTTAGGTACAAATCGGCAAATTATTCTTTGCATGCAGGAGGATTATACTGGAAGACCCTCTCGAGGCTCTTAGCTTGTTGTGTGTCGGAGGAGGAAGTCCCGAGGGTCCTGGAGGAGATTCACTCCAGAGAATGTGGCAACCACTCTAGGAGAAGGACCCTAGAAGGAAGGGTGTTGAGGTAAGGCTACTTCTGGCCCACCCTCAGCAAGGATGCGGTAGAGTTAGTCAAGAAGTGTTCTGAGTGCCAAATATATGCTCCCCTTTAGCTCCTTCCAGCCTAGAGACTTCAGACCATCACAACTCCATGGCCGTTCGCAATATGGGGGCTGTACCTGGTGGGCCCATTTCCCCAAGCTAGTGGTCAAAGGAAGTTCCTGATCGTAATGATTGAATACTTTTCTAAGTGGCTGGAGGTGGAGGTGCTGGGCAAGGTAACCTCTTAGGTAGTAAGAAATTTCTTATGGGGAGAAATAATCTGCCGACATGGGCTCCCACTAGCCATCGTCATAGACAATGGGCCGCAGTTTGCTAGCAATGAGTTTGTTGGCTTCTACACCCAGCTGGACATAAACCTTCATTTCACGTCGGTCCATCACCCGAGGATAAACAGGCAGGTGGAGGAGGCAAACAAGATAATTGCGGACATATTGAAAAAGAAGGTCAAAAATTTAAGGGGTAACTGGGTAGAGCAGCTACCTTCGGTCCTCTGGGCCTTGAGAACCACACCAAACACGTCCATAGGGGAGAACCCGTTCAAGATCTACCACGGGTCTGAGACCGTCCTCCCGATCGAGTTTGAGGTGAAGTCACCCAGGGTGGTCGCATTAGGAGAGGGGGATGAGGAATGACTAGTAGAAAATGAAGAAGTACTGAGGCTATCCTTGGACCTGGTGGAGGAACTCCGGGACCTGGCGACCATCCTACAGGAGGAGGTCAAGCGTCGGATGGTTCGATACTTTAACAAACACATCTGGGTGAAGCAGTTCGAGAATGGGGGACTTGGTCCTGAAAAAGGTCGATGCGGTCGGAAGAGGTCCAAGTTGACCTCACTTATGATGCCCTAACCACTAAGGGAGACCTATAGGATGAGAAGTGCACTTGGGTGGGACCCAATTGCATGAAATTGACCAAGGACAACTATAGGTCAACATTAACCAAACCAAGTCAATTAGGGTTCAATTGACCCCTAAATGTTCAAATTGACCCTACACCCACACTCTAAACACTTTGGACCCAAAAGCCCCATCCCTTGGTCACCCTTTTGACCAATTTGACCAAAGTCAACTTTAGCTCAATTTAGGTCAAAATCACACCTTAAGGCAAAATTAACCCAATTGGAGCCCCACCATGGACCAACCTTTGTTGTGTGAGGTTAAGGGACCCATGAACCCCAAGTGGGGTCAACCCACTCACCATGGTTGACCAAAGTCAACCATGGTCAACTTAGCCCTTTAAAGGTGAATTTCAAGCCTAAATTGAAATGAACCTTAGCACCATCATCAAACCATTAATCATGGACCTTAGGCTTTGCATTCAGCCTTTAGACTAAACCCTAAACTATGGTAGGATTGATCAATGGAGGGGGGGGGACCAAAAGCTTGATCTAAAAGCAAAAGCAAAAGCAAAAAGGAAAAAGCTATCATCCCCTCCTCCACACTCAATCTCCAATCAACCTAGGGCCCTTCCCTGATTGTTGGGGGTCTGGCCTTGACCCAGGTGGAAGCAGGGAGGCTAGCAGTTGCAGGAGGGTGGCAGCCATGGGAGAACCGAGGAGGCCCAAGCTCAAAACCAACCAAGGAGCCCTCCTCACGACAATCTACCCATTCCATTAGCTTCAGAGCTCTGAGAGCAGACGGAAACGATACCTGGAGCTAAGCTTTTGGTGGAGAATTGGGATCGGGAGAAGGATCGCCGGAGCTGCACACTTCCATGGCAAACCGCCGCCGGAGCCGCCGCCACGCACCAACAACGGTTCGTTTCTCCTCCCCTCCCCTCATGCTAGCTTCCCATCACGAGAGATTGAAGGATCGGGCTCAATTGAGCCCGAATCCATCCGTCGATTTCATGGAAATCGGCTAGTTTTGAGCCACCCAGGCTCGCCGGAAAACCCTCCCTCCGGCCGCCATGTCGCCGGTAAATCGTAGCTCCGACCACCACGAAGGTGGTGGCGGTGGTGGCCGGCCGTGGTGGCCACCAGGTGGCCGGAAATGGAGGAGGATGTCGACCCAGCGCAGATCAATCATGGCCGTTGGCTCAAGGAGGAAGACGACGCGCTGCCCTTCGATCTGCGCCAGGATTCGTGCAACTTTATTTATTCTGGAATTAATTAATTCCTTATGTGAGCTTTTCTGCCCTAATTTTTCAGTCCACTTCCAATAGATATTAAGGCCTTTTAATAGCCAAATTAGAAAAAGTGCCCAACATGAAAGTTGTAGGCCTTGGTCTTAACTTTCATTTGGCCTTGAGTTTAGGTCATTTGGTGATCTACAGCTCCCTAGGGAGCTGTTTTACTAGGACTGGTCCTACACTAGGTCAGTCCATTATAAAAATTACCTAGGTCAAACCCTTCATCATTAGGATCTGTGCTTTTAACCATGGCTAGGTATACCATAGGGGCACCCCCTGCCAAAAGGGCAGCCCTTGGTGGACAGTTTTACCTAGGGTTTTTATGGTAACTAGAATTTTTAAATTAAGTTGATTTTTGGAGCCTATGATGTCCAAATGACACCAAACTTTGGTGGATGGCTCTTTGGAATATGTGTAGTGCCTGCCTAAAATTGCACTCCATTTGGAGTTGATTTGCTATGGTAAATTTGAAACCCTAATGAGGACCTTTAAGGGTCAAGGTAGGGTTTGCATCAATTTGAGGAGTTGAGTGTGTTAGCCTCCTCCCATCTGTTGGATATGTTGGTAAGGACATGAAAATGCTTGAGGCTCACCCTAATGGTCCATTTGGAGCCATTAGGGTGGTGTGACCTAAAACCCTAAGGGTGAACCCTTAAGGGTGCAAGGTGGGGTTTGAGAGGAACCTAGGATCAAATGTTCTTGCCATGGCTTAAGACTTTGTGGATATGTTTGTGGGGGCATAAAATGTCTTAGGAAATTTAAATGGGAATTTTAGAGGCATTTAAGTATTTGCTACCTAATAAATGAAATAGCCACCCCTTTCTTTAATAAATTGAAATGCATGGTCATAGGACCTTGTATGATGTTGAAACTCCATCAGTGGCTGATTAGGGATGAAATTGTACTATGGTAATTTTGTTATAATTTATTGAGGTGTTATTCCTTGTGTAGGAAATTTTAAGTACTTGCTAGCTTAGGTTAATTTAATTTTGAAAAATATCAAATCATGGGGCAAAAATGTGATATTTAGTTAACTGTCATTCAATGATATTATATACCCATGATAATTGTTTGGAAGCTATTGGAATTGTATTTCATACACTTCATGTAGAAATTAAGATTTACAACACTTGAGTATTTAATCTTTTTAAAATGTCAAATCACTTGGTAATGACATATTTTTTTGTCAGAGGACTCTAGGTCCCCATATGAACATTGGGTAATTTCTGTAGAATTTTCAGAAGTGAAATTACTATTTTTCCTAATTATAGTGGCATTTTGGTAATTATACAATTATGATGTTATGGTAGGCCAAATGACATCCTAGGGTCATGATACTCAGTGAACCACCTTTATTTGGGATATTACCTTACTGATAATTTTCATGTAACATGAGGAATCATTTTGAGGGTTGTTCATGTGTAATTTGGCTTAAGTCTTTAACTATTTTGAATTAAAATAAATACCAAATTAATATGGAAAATTATAGAAATTGGACAATACCTTATTAAAGTCAGTAGTAGCCTAGGATAATTATACCAGAGCCTGGAGATGAGTTTTTAGAGGAATTCCCTTATGGGGTTGAGGGATAGTTCAAATTGGTGGACTGCGTTTAGTAAAAACTGAATTTGGTGGACTGCGTTTAGTTAAAACAGAATTTGGAGTTTTTGACAATTTAGATCCCTAAGTAGTGGGTAGGAGTTATACCCAATCAGTAAATGAGGTATAGCCCACCAGGTTTCAAGGAGGGTCAATTCTAGGGTTAGTTGTGAGGTTGTGCTAAGGTCATTGCAGAAGGAAAGGAGGTACGTCCAACCCAATTGAGTGGGATGGGGGACGAGCTAAATCACTTTACTATATGAAATGATTAAGGGTGAACCAAGTGTTATCCACCAACTAAAATAATTATCTTGAAGAGGATTGTGGGGTTGAGCCCATTGATCTGTAGTACCGTTAGGAGCCCCTTACGGAGTACACCGCGGGAAGTCCAAGATTCACCCTAAATATAACACGAACCAAAATGTAAGCAAGAGCAGCCTAAGTGGGTATGCAGACTGGTATGGATCTCCTCCGGGAAGGAGATGGGTTGGATCAGCTTGGGTGTTGGTCCCTGAGCCGGGAGCTCGGGTGGACATGTTAACACTTGTTACCTATCCAAATAGTGGCGAGTCTTCGGTACTAAGCTAGTCGTGTCACCGACAGTAGTACGTTGACTCGGGTGAGGGTGTGGTTTAGAGGGCCGGTAAGTTTGCGTACCGCGGTCTGGAGGACAATCCCTAATAACCCACCCCGGCCTTAAAGTCTGGTGGATTCCAGCAAGAGTACGCAGGAGCTCCGCTGTTGTGTTCTTAGCGTTGAGGCGTACATGAGGTCTAGGCTTGGTAGTGACTATACCCGCCTAGGATGTGGAGTGCCCGATCCACTACCACCGTGAACCACGACGCTCGGTACCCGAAAGGTTGGCTACCTTTCAAACAAATTGGGAACTATAAAGGTCTATGCGCATATTGTCGTGTGGGTGAGTCTCATTGCATAATTTATTTAAAACATCATAATCATAGCATAACATAACATACACATAGCATAGCCCCATCATATAAATTAGTATGGGCACTTTTATATGATGGGTTGCCTGGAAATCTTAACTTATATGTCGTATGGGCGTTCATATAAGTTAAGGTACGAATCTGTGATGGTAGTTTAGATTTACTTACTGCACTGCATTTCCTTACTATTTACTGCTTATTTCCTTGCTCTACTTTACTGCCATATACTTGCACTATACTGCTAGCTAGTTTACTGCTTTACTTATATCTACTAGATTAGTGCCATGTCACCCCTTCTTGTTTACCCCTTGTTTGTCCTCCGCTTCTTTCTCCCGCTCGGTGCCTAGGAGTCGTGGAGGGAGGCGAGGACAAAATGGCTTAGTCTTTATGACTAACGGTCGGTGTGACTGCAGGAGTCCGAGGAGACGGAGTTGTCCGGCGCGCAGCAGGACGTGATGGCAGGACCTGAGCAGCAGATGCAGCGCACTACTACGACGCCACCGGTTGATGATTAGACGGCTAGTCTTCCGCATTTTTGAGAGTTTTGATGTAGTCTTCCGCATGTTGTAGTGAGAGAGAGATAGTACTTTATTTTGGATATGTATCAGGCATAAGCCCCCTTTTTGCTTGTACTTCTCTTATGGACTGCTATTTCCATTATATATATGTATGATGTTGTGACATTGTGGACATGCCTTTTTCTTCTGTTCTTATTCGCAGGCATAATTTACTTATGATCGTATAGCCGGCAGGGTTAGTGTTGAGCGGTGTTAGTCGACCCGAGTGTCGGTGACACCGCAAGGCAGCGATTCTGGGCGAAGATCCACCTCAACCGTGCGATGCGGGAGAGGTTCGAGTTTTCAAGTACCCGAACGGGTTTTGGAAAAAAGAGATCTTACAGGGTACCCCTTAGCCGAACATGGAGCGCTGATGATTTAAAACATTTCTACCCTTGAATTCGTACATTGATTTATTATGAGTTAAAATTGTCTTTTTTGATGGTCAGCCCGTGCAAGGTAACAAGGTGCTGTAGTGCCCCAGATCGATTCCGCTGCCGGGCTCTCACAAGCCGGTGGGTTCAGATTGTTCTCTGGAGAGGCTGGCAAGTTAATAAGGTGCTGGAGTGCCCCGGATCGATTCCGTTGCCGGACTTTCACTAGCCGTTGGGTTTTGGTTCATCTCTGGAGAGGCTGGCAAGGTAACAAGGTGTTGGAGTGCCACAGATTGATTCCGCTGCCGGGCTCTCACTTGTCGGTGGGTTCAGGTTGATATCTAGAGAGGATGGCAAGGTAATAAGGTGCTGGAGTGCCCCAGATCAATTCCGATGTCGGGCTCTCATTAGCCGGTCGGTTCAGGTTGAACTCTGGAGAGGCTGAAAAGGTAACAAGGTGCTGGAGTGCCCCAGATCAATTCCGTTGCTGGGATCTCAATAGCCGGTGGGTTCAGGTTGATCTATGGAAAGGCTGGCAAGGTAACAAGGTGCTGGAGTGCCCCAGATCGATTCCGCTGTCAGGCTCTCACTATCCGCTGGGTTTAGGTTGATCTCTGGAGAGGCTGGCAAGGTAACAAGGTGTTGGATTGCCGCAGATTGATTCCGCTGTCGGGCTCTCACTAGGCGGTGGGTTCAGGTTAATCTCTAGAGAGGCTGGCAAGGTAACAAGGTGTTGGAGTGCCCTAGATCGATTCCGCTGCCAGGCTCTCACTAGCCGGTGGGTTCAGGTTGATCTCTGGAGAGGTCGGCAAGGTAACAAGGTGCTGGTGTGTCCCAGATCGATTCCGCTGCCGGGCTCTCACTAGCCGGTGGGTTCAGGTTGATATCTGGAGCGGCTGACAAGGTTGGTAAGTTAGATGGCCCCAGGTCGACTCCGCTACCAGGCTCTCATTAGACGGTATGTCTGGTTGATCTCTGGAGGGGCAGGCAAGTGAAAATGCATGGGTTAAATAGCCTTGGGCCGGCCCATTAGCCAGGCTCTCACCTAGCTGGCCGGGCTAGAGGCTCTCTCGGTGGCAAGAAGGAAAGGATAATTCAAGGGAAAACCTTAAAGGACATGGTATGCGAGTGGGTCCATTAAGATAGGCACTAGCACTGCGAGAAACCACGACGTTGACCTATCAGAGAGGCTGTAAGGACCATTCGGGAAAGGCATACTCTCCGCAGAATCATTGCGGCTACCAAAGTCTTAAGGAAGATACATACGAGTACATATGAAATTAGGTAACATCACTGGGGGAAAGAATGTTTTGGCCATCACCCGGGATTAAAGACCGGCGGTACACATCCGAAAGAGATGCGCGAGTGCGCGAGTACGCAAGTGTGTGAGTGCGCAAGTGCGCAAGTGTGCGAGTGCTCGAGCGAAGCACGAATGCACGTATGATTCATGAGTGCGCCAGCAAGGTGCGAGTGCACAAGAAAATGCACGAGAATGTGAAGAACGGCGTACAAATGTGTGAGCTGTTAGCGAATGACAATGAATAAAACATATTGAAAAATAAAGAAGACTTAAGACAAAGAACAGCTTTCATTTCAGTCTCAAATGAGAGGTTTACAAGAAGGGAGATCTCTCCTATCAAAAAGAAAAAAAGATTATATGAGTTCAAGAATCTTCGGAGGACTGCTCTCTCTCGCTATCTTAAGGGGGAAGAATTGGATCGAACAGCTCCGGGACCACCTCCTCGACATTGAGCAGCGCAGCTTCGGCAGAGAGAAGCCTTGCCCCCATCAGGGTGGTGAAGATGTTCCTTGCCGCCATAATCGCAGTGTCCCGCATCGCCTCCTCCTGCGTGCTATACTTATTCCTCGAAGTCGCGGGGTTGCAAGGAGGCGAAGGGAGGGCAGCCCGGGCCAACTCGTGGTTCTGTGCCTTCAACACGGCGATCTCCTTCTCCAGCTCGGAAGTGCGGGCAAGAAGCTGGCTGGAGGTCTCATCATCCTGCAAGAGGTGAATTAGCCAAATGAAAAAGAACCGGGAAAGGACGACGAGTTCTCAATAAGCTTACCATCCTGCCCTGAAGACTGGCGAGGAGGCCCTCGAAGACCTCTTACTTATCCTAAGGCTGACAATCTCCTCGGCCGCCGCCTTCAGCTCGCGCTTGAGGTCCTCAGAGTTCCTCTCCACTTGGAGGCATCGATGACCAGTCATGTGGGCGAGCTCCAAAGCGCAAAGCTGGGCTGGCGTGCTCTCATGCGCGAGAGCTCGAGATGTGAGGGCGTCGAAATCGTCGGCGTCCTCCTGGCCGTAGAGCCCGAAGGACAAAGCGAAGGCCTGGCCTCCAATGGTCTCCTGCTCCACCTAGGAGTGGAGGAGGGTTGAGATCGAAGCCCTGTTGGCCTCTGATTCTCAAGGCAACAGAGGCTCACCAGTCTCATCCCGATGTCAGTTACCGAGGCGGAAGTTTCTGTGGTGCGCCAGGACGAGCACGCCCGACTCGACGGTGTCGACCTCGACGACCTCGCTGATACCCTTATCAGTTGGCGGGACCACCGGGGGTTATGCCCCGGTCGGGCCCTCGATGACCCCTTTTCCCTTGGCCAGGGGCGAGGCCTTCTTCTTCTTAGGCGGTGGCGGCAGGTGGGACGATCCATGGCTTACAGGTGTGGGCCGCTTCTTGGAAGATGCGAAGGTTCTTGGGATCTCCCAGCACGCGGCGACAGCGGAGGACGCGAGCAGGAGGCCGGGGGAGATTATCCCGGCCCTCGCATAAGGGGGGTGGAGTGGAAGGTCTCGCTCCCCTACGAATGATAGAGGACAGAGGTTAGAAAAAGTAAGGAGGGCAGAATGTGAGATAGGGAGCGAATGCGAGTCAAACCTGTCCCGGGCGGCACGGGTAGTAGCGAGTCGATGTTCCTTCGGAGGTAGGTGATCTCGAAGTTTGTCGACATGTATTTTAAGAGTTTGGCCTCGTGGCCTCCGAGCGTTGGGGGACGGTAGGTGGGCTCGTCCTGCTGAACGGGCGAGAAGGGGACGTTGTCGAAGGGTCCTTTCACGAACACAAACTTCTGCGACCAGTATTGGCTTTTGTTGACCGTCTCATGAACCTTGGAGTGTTGGCTGGCGAAGAAGGCGGTTCCATACTTGTTCTCCTTGAAAGAGAAGAGCTTGCAGAAAACGGGAAAGCTGAACTCGATCCGCTCCTCCCTCAGGTAGCATACGAAAGCTACCATGCCAACGATTGATTTGGGGGTCATCTGACCCGGGATCACGCCATAATACTTGAACATCTGACGGGTTCGCAGCCAGTGGTTCAAAATAAATGTTAGGCGAGAGACAAAAGGGAACAGAAGAGCGAGTGAGTACCTGGCTGATCTCCGGCCAGAGAAGAAGCCGCAGGCCCACATCGAAGCGGGTCACGGAGATGGCGAGCTCGTCTGGGAAGAGGTTGTTAATGGCCTCGATCTTCGTCGAATGGCAAGCCAAGAACCATGGTGAGATGTAGTTTGCACAACAGAGTGGTACTCGACTTCGGTAAGCGAGCAGTTGAAAAAAGAATTGTCGCAAAAGGTCCAGGCGCACTTGGCCCGACTCTCGGCGTCGCCTCCATCGCCTCCCATATCTGTTGAAAAAAAGCGAGTGCAAGAACGAGACAGCGCGAGCTCACGAGAACGAAGGTAGCAGAGGTAGAGAGTGATAAATTTGGTCGTTAGCTTTGATTACTAGGCCTATTTATAAAAAACTAAAGTCGTCGGGGATGAATCGAGGCGTCAGGGGTGCAGTTAGCAGAATATTGTCGTGATGCGCCCTGGTACTTGAACCAACCAACTTCCCCACCCGCTCGCAGCAATACAGCAAGGTCGGATCGCCATCAGGTGAGGCGAGTCCCGTGCAAGCTGCATACAAGAAGCATTTAAAATTATAGCAGGAACCATTGAGTGCAGTACAGACAATAATATCATAGTGCGAGTGAACATAAAGAAATAAAACCCAACGATGGGCGAGAAGCATCAAATTAACAGCAGAGTTCGCAGATTGTTCTAAGAAATAAAAATAAAAAGAAACATTCACAATTCCTGGCTTGCTAAGAAAGGGGGGAGCGAGTGTTGGACATGTGTGTCACATCCCTTTGTTTGAGAATAACAAATCACATATTGTATTTGATATTGCTTGTAGTGTGTTTATAGTGTGCAGGAACTATAGGTGCAATACTCCACAGGTAGAAAGCAGCTTGGAACAAACTTTTGAAAGGAGCAGAGCTACCGCCAGCGCTATTACTAACGCCAGCGCTATCGCTAGCGCTACCGCTACCGCCAGCAATACCGCCAGCGTTATCGCTACCGCCAGGCGCTATCTCGAGTTTGTGCACAGCGACGGTTACGCAACCGCTACCGCTACTGCTACCGCCAGCGATATCGCTACCGCCAGGCGCTATCTCCAGTTCGTGTACAGCACCACACCGCCGACGGTTTCGCAACCGCTCTACACGAACGCTACCGCAGGCGCTAGCCACTACCGCAGGCGCTAGCTCCAAGTTCTATAAAAGGCTGGGCTCTCTCTCGTTTTGGCTAGATCTTCTAGAGACATTACTTGTGCCCATACTCTCGTGCTGCTACTCTGCCAAAACATCATCTCCCACTCAAAGCCAAAGAAGAAATTCTGGAGAAGGAAGCCATCACGCTGCATCCAAAGAACGATCGCTTCGACCTCGCTTGTGCTTCAGCGATCCTTCCTCCTCATCTCCAGAAATCTCAAGAGGGAGTTTGCTTGTTATTTACTTCATTTCTTTAATTGTATCTTGTAGTAAAATCGCCTTGTTTTTGGCGACTAGGTCCTTGCGCGGCTTAGGGGGAATTCGCCGTGTGAGTTGGCGACTAGGTCTAGGGGATTAGATCTAGGGGGTGCTCGAGGCCATATCCGGGGAAGGATTGGCTAGAGCGGCTTGAGGCCTTATCCGGGGAAGGATAGGCTAAAGCCAACCAGTTTGTGGGGATACAAGTCGGTATAGAAAAGGAAAAGAAATCTACATTTGTACGCCTCCGATTTCTAGCGATATAGAAATCAAATTTTATGTAAACACTTTTTCATTTAATATAATCATGTCTCTTTTGTGTTTACTTTGATTTCTATCATTTGGCGTAATCTCTATTATTTTGTGTTCTAAGTTTTCAATACCTAATCTAAATTGTTTATTTCTAATTTGTCATCATTATTTCCTATTAATCAAAATAACTTAGTAATTTTCTTAAAATTTATAAAAAGAATTTTATTCCCTTATTCACCCCCCCCCCCCCCCCTCTAAGGGCGCCGTAAGATCCAACAAGTGGTATCAGAGGTAGGTTATTCCAAACGGTTTAAAAACCAGGAATAATGCGTCTTATGATCTCGCTTTTTCCGAGGGTCAGGAAATTAGTAGACCTCCACTATTTACTGGGTCGGATTATAATTATTGGAAAAATAGGATGCGTTGTTTTCTAATGACCCTAGATATTGAGGTTTGGAACATGGTAGAAGAAGAATACACTCCTCCTACATTTGTAGCTGGAGAAGTTATGTTAGAAAAACCCAAAGATAAATGGGACGATCGGGATAAACTCAAATGTAAAAATAACGCAAAAGCCATGAATGCTCTATTTTGTGCGTTGGATAGAAATGAATTTAATAGAATTTCTGCATGTACTGCTGCTTATGAAATTTGGAATCATTTGGAAGTTACTCATGAAGGTACATCGCAGGTTAAAGATTCCAAGCTTTTCAAACTAGAGTCGGAATATGAAAAATTCCGAATGGATGAAAGCGAAGATGTTGATGGTATGTACACGCGCTTCACCAAGATAGCCAATGCCTCAAAAGCTCTTGGAAAGACCTTCTCAAATGGCGACTTGGTCCGTAATATCCTTCGTTCTCTTCCTCCAAAATTCAACCCGAAGGTGACGGCTATTTCGGAGTCACACAACTTAAGGACGCTCCAAGTTGAGAGCCTCATTGGGAATCTCAAAACCCATGAGGTAGAACTCAAAATCCAACATGATGAATACACCAAGGAGCCAAAGAAGAAGGCGTTGGCATTAAAATCAAAGAAGGAGTGCCAAGAGGATGAGGATGAAGATGGAGAGAGTCTTTTGGTGAAGAACTTTCGAAAGTTCATGCGCAATCCGGAAAGGAGAAACACCTTTCGAAAGTATTTCCAAAAGGGTGAAAGAAGGAAAGGGTCATCTTCAAAGAAAGAAAAAGAAAGCGACAATGAAGAAGAGAGACCTCCACCAGAATGCTATCATTGTAGGAAGACGGGGCACATTCGGAGCCAGTGCCCAAAGTTCTTGAAGGAGAAGAAAGAAAAATGGCATAAAGGGAAGGAGAAGAAGAAAGTACTAAAAGCTAGAACATGGGATGACTCTTCCTCCTCCTCCTCCGAAGAATCAAGTGGGTCTTCATCAAGCGAAGATGAGGAAGCAAACATGTGCCTCATGGGACATGAAAATGATGGCGACGACACCAGTGTTCCTAGTGACACTGAGGTAACTCCTCCCACTTATGATGAATTGTATAATGAATTTCTTGAAACTTGCAAAGCTTGTGATAAAAATATGAAAGATAGTATTTTATTAAATCGTGAAAATGAATCTCTTATTAAAGAAAATCAAAAGCTTTCCAAAAAGGTAATTGTTTTAGAAAAGAGAAAGGTTTCGTGCCAAGAATGTGATCATTCCACAAAATTGGCAAAAGATATAGAAGAGTCACTTTCTAAAGCCCTCTCTCATGCCAAAACTCTTACAAAAGAGAAGGGGGAATAAGAAAAGAAATTGGAAGCCTCTCTTTTGCAAATCAAAAATAATAAAAAAGGTTTTGAAAATAGGTGTGTCATGCTTGTGAAAGAAAATTCTTCACTTAAAGCACAAGTTCATGATCTCACCATGGCCATTAAAAAATTTGGTATAGGCCAAAAATCACTGGAAATGATTCTAGGGTACCAGTGCCATGGATCTGGAAAGTTTGGGCTCGGATATCGAGGTGAGGGCTACCGCCCGGCGCTAGCCACTAACGCCGGCGCTAGCACCTCATACCAGAAACATGAAATTTCTTTTTCAAAATGCTTTCCTTCTGTAAATCAAAATTATTCCAGCAAGAAAATTTTCCAGAAAAGGGTCTCAACCCCCTTTATTTCGTGTGCAAACTATTATAGGTTGGGTCACACAACTAGTTCTTGCAGGAAAATAAAACAAAATACTTTAAAGCAAATCTGGGTACCTAAGGCTTCCACTTATTCTATGGGAGGTTCCACTTGGGTATCCGGATCTTTACTCTCATCTTCTTTCTAGATGTGCAGGCAGGCTAAGGACAATGAAGACGTGTGGTACTTGGATTCAGGATGCTCCAAGCACATGACGGGCAATAAATCAAAGTTCCTTAGCCTAGAAAGGAAGAAGGGAGGGATTGTGACTTTCGGCTACAACGGTAAAGGAAGAATCATGGGAATTGGTACAGTTGGTAATGAATCCTCACTATATCAAATGTTCTTTATGTAAAAAGGCTAAAACGTAATCTTATTTCAATTAGCCAATTATGTGATAAAGGATTAGACGTTTTATTTGAATCTTCTACTAATCTATGCAAAATATCTAATCCTATTACAAACTATATTTTACTAACTGCACCAAGAATACACAATGTTTATATTGTTTCATTTCATGATCTTTCAAAATCATCTTTAAAATGTTTTATTACCAAAAATGATGAACTTGATCTTTGGTATAGAAGGCTAGGACATGCTAGAACAAAGCTCATTGTAAAACTTGCCAAAAGAGATTTAATTAGAGGATTGCCTAGATTAAATGGAAATTTACCTTCATAATTTGTTCACCATGTCAAAAAGGTAAAATTACTAGATCCTCTTTCAAAAGTAAAAATGTTATTTCTACTACAAGACCTTTGCAATTAATTCATATGGATCTTTTTGGTCCCGTTGGCACCGCAAGTCTTGGTGGTAGATTGTATACATATGTTTAATAGATGATTTTTCTAGATATTGTTGGACAATATTTCTCTCATCCAAATCCGAAGCGTTTTGTGAATTTTCAAAATTATGTACTCGTATTCAAAATGAAAGTGATTTAAAAATTAAATGCATTCGCTCGGATCATGGAGGAGAATTTGAAAATGAAAAATTTACTTCTTATTGTGATATGTTAGGCATAAAACATGAGTTCTCCGCACCACGCACACCAGAACAAAATGGTGTTGTAGAAAGAAAGAATATGACACTTTAAGAGCTAGCACGCACTATGTTATGTGAATATAAATTACCTAAGTCCTTTTGGGCCGAAGCTGTAAACACATCATGTTATGTTATAAATAGAATCATGCTTCGCCCATCTTTAAATCTCACACCATATGAACTCTATTTTCAAAAGAAGCCTAATGTGTCTTACTTCAAAGTTTTTGGTTGTAAATGCTTAATCTTAAATACAAAAGATAGCTTGGGAAAGTTTGATGAAAAATGTGATGAAGGAACATTTCTTGGATACTCTTCAACTAGTAAAGCTTATAGAGTTTTTAATAAAAGAACTAGAAAAGTTGAAGAGTCAATTAATGTGAAATTTGATGAGCTTGTTCCTTGTATAGAAAGACTTTTCGCAGGTAAAGAGGATGATCTATTACCTCCTTTGGAGCATGGTGATGAAGAACCTTCCAAAGAAGAAGAAGAGGAGGCCAAGAAAGATGAATATGTACCTCCAAGCGTCTTAAAATTCACAAAGGATCATCCACGGAAATTGATAATTGGTGAACCATCCATCGGGGTAAGAACTCGCTCCTCTCTTCATGAATCTTTTTCAAATATTTGTTTTGTTTCCGAAATAGAACCAAAAACCGTTACTACCGCTTTAAATGATGAATTTTGGTTTTTGGCTATGAATGAAGAGTTAGAACAATTTGAGCGACATAATGTTTGGAAATTAGTAGAAAGACCATCTAATCACCCGGTTGTAGGCATAAAATGGATTTTCAAAAATAAATTAGATGGTGAGTCTAGAATATCTAGAAATAAAGCACGCTTAGTAGCACAAGGATATTCTCAAATCGAGGGGATAGATTTTGATGAATCTTTTGCACCCGCTGCTAGATTGGAGTCTATAAGAATTTTTCTAGCATTTGCAAGTTTTAAAAGAATAAAACTATTCAAATGGTTGTGAAAAGTGCGTTTCTAAACGGGTTTGTAAAAGAAGAAGTTTATGTTGAACAACCCCCCGGTTTTATTAATGAAAAATTTCCAAATCATGTTTATAAACTAGAAAAAGCGCTTTATGGTTTAAAACAAGCGCCCCGTGCATGGTATGAAAGACTTACATCATTTTTATTAAAGCACGGTTATATTATGGGAAGTGCGGATAATACTCTCTTCATTAAACACAATAATGATGATATAATTATTTTACAAATATATGTTGATGATATTATTTTTGGATCTACTAATGAAGAGATGTGTAAAGAAATTATTTTAGTGATGAAAAATGAGTTTGAAATGAGTCTTGTAGGAGAACTTTCTTATTTCCTTGTTTTCAAATATCACAAAGAATTGATGGTATCTTTGTATGTCAAACTAAATATGTCCATGATATGCTTAAACATTTTGGATTTGAAAACCTTAAACATGCTTCTACACCAATGTGTGCATCACTAAAATTAGGAAAAGATGAATCAGGAGTTTCTATAGATCAAACTTTATATAGAGGTATGATAGGATCTCTACTTTATCTTAGTGCAACTAGACCCGATATTATGTTTGCCGTATGCTTGTGTGCTCGATTTCAAGCCAATCCAAAAGAATCTCATTTAAAAGGGGTAAAACAAATTTTTAGATATCTCATTGGGTCATCTAGATTAGGATTATGGTACCCACATAATGATTCATTTACATTGCATGGCTATTCCGATTCGGATTATGCCGGTTGTTCACTTGATAGAAAAAGCACTAGTCGTACTTGTCATTTTCTAGGACCTTCATTAGTTGCGTGGTCTAGTAGGAAACAAAATTCGGTTGCACTCTCCACCACGGAGGCCGAAAACATTGCATTAGGGAGTTGTTGTGCACAAGCTCTCCCGATGAGCCAAACTTTAGAGGACTTTGGTTTTCATCTAAAACATATTGAATTAAAATGTGACAACAAGAGTGCCATTGATCTTACAAATAATCCGGTACACCACTCTAGATCCAAACATATAGATGTGCGTCATCATTTCATAAGGGATCATATTAAAAAGGAAAATGTAAGGATTAATTTCATTGGCACGGACTCTCAACTTTCTGATATATTCACTAAACCTCTTCCCGATGCAAGGTTTCAAATGTTAAGGTTGGAATTAAGAGTCTTAGACATCTTAGGATGAAAAACATATAAAACGCTAATGTTTTTATGCAATTTGAGAAATCAAGACATCTCTGATAATTACAAAACTTCTGCATAAGACTACTCTTAAGACCCCTAACCAATATCAAAAATAAAAAATTTAAAATTCTTGAAAAATCGTGTACTGTTTCCGGCGCTAGCACTAGCGCCGGCGCTAGCGTGAGTGTTCAAATTTTCTTTTCTTTAAATTTTCTAAAAATCAAGAAAAATATGTTAGTGTATTTGTACTACTTTGATTTGTAGCTCTGCCATTATTTTATTTTATTTATTTTATGAAAAATCAACTACAAAAATTCAAAATTCAAAAATTACAAAAATATGTTTTTGTGATTTTCTATTTTTATTTGATTTAAAAATGATAAAATATAAAAAAAAAACTGTATGATCTTTATTGCCAATATCAAGCATGTATGAATTCTATTATTTAGAATTATTTACAATGTTAAAACTTATTCCTTCAAATTACTATGAACATTGTTTTGCTTATCATGCTTTGATATATCTATTTAAAGTGCATCAAATATTAAAAAATGTGTAGAACCAAGCTTAGCATGCCTCTAAGTATGAGTAAATGTATTATGATTGATAATGATACCTTTCACTCACTTATTTTTGGTAATCAA
Organism: Dactylorhiza incarnata; assembly: GCA_033032865.1. Classification (NCBI taxonomy): domain Eukaryota; kingdom Viridiplantae; phylum Streptophyta; class Magnoliopsida; order Asparagales; family Orchidaceae; genus Dactylorhiza; species Dactylorhiza incarnata. The sequence goes on from JAWHQI010000014.1 coordinate 8,886,585, forward strand.
CATGTGTGTTTAAAATCTAAAAATGCTTGATTGTGTATTGTATTTGTACAATGAATTAAAACTTGCATAAGTTTATTGCCTACACAACATTTGAATTGCACTTATGAAATTTAGAAAAGTGGTTAAAAGTTAAAAAAAATTGGGTTTGCAAAACAAGTGTATTCGGAGAATGTTGTCTCACAAATATGAACAAAAAAATTATATATGTAGACAAATATAACTCCACCAAGCACTACTTGAACCTCCTGATAAGTCTTCATGAGCATTGTGAGGTTGAGCACCTTGGAAAGAATAGTAAAGTGTCTTGTGCAAACCGTAGTTATTACACCACTTTGTTAAAAAATTATGTGCATTAAAATTGTATGAAAGTAATTTACTTGTGTTTTATTGTGCACTTTACTCTACATATGTCTTGTATTTTGATGATTTAAATCAATTGTTAATGTTGCCCAAAATACACTTATGTGCACATCATTATCTTTCATAACACTTCTTCTCATGAGTATTGGATTCTAATGCTTTATCTATACTACTCTTTATATAAAAATGCACTAGATAACCTAGCATGATCTCTACAATGTTTTGGTATTTCTTGAACTTAGAATTAAGTAACATTGTAGTATAGTCTCTCTTTGATATGTTCATTTCATGCTTGGTATTTTTTTAAAAACTTTGAGATTTCAAAAAGGTTAAAACATCTTTCAATTTTGAACAAAAACTCATATTTATAATTATGATCTTCATGCTTACACAAAGATGTTTTCTATAATCTTCCGCTTGCTTACAACTCTTAACTTTATATTTGAAATCTCTTATATATACTATGCTTAAACTCTCTATCATTCTTTATATTTCGAAAAGCTCGATCATGATATATAAATGCCTCCTTACTACCCTCACCCCACCTTCTTTTGATAATACCAAAAGGGGGAGATTAATTGAAGAAATCTATATAGAAGAAATATAGAAGATTAAGGGGAGAATATTTCATGTAATCTATCGTTTTGGGGGAGTAACACATAAAATTGCATTTATGTAGGGGGAGCATTAAGATAGGGGGAGTATGCACATTATCATGCATATCATATACTATAGTTACACTTTTATCTTGCTTATCTTATCTATAAACACTATTGTTAATTTCTTGCTTAAAGGATTTGTTATTATCAAAAGGGGGAGATTATTGGACATGTGTGTCACATCCCTTTGTTTGAGAATAACTTATCACATATTGTATTTGATATTGCTTGTAGTGTGTTTATAGTGTGCAGGAACTATAGGTGCAATACTCCGCAGGTAGAAAGCAGCTTGGAACAAACTTTTGAAAGGAGCAGAGCTACCGCCAGCGCTATTACTAACGCTAGCGCTATCGCTAGCGCTACCGCTACTGCCAGCAATACCTCCAGCGCTATCGCTACCGCCAGGCGCTATCTCGAGTTCGTGCATAGCGACGGTTACGCAACCGCTACCGTTACCGCTACCGCCAGCGCTATCACTACCGCCAGGCGCTATCTCCAGTTCGTGTACAGCGCCACGCCGCCGACGGTTTCGCAACCGCTCTACACGAACACTACCGCAGGCGCTAGCCACTACCGTAGGCGCTAGCTCCAAGTTCTATAAAAGGCTGGGCTCTCTCTCATTTTGGCTAGATCTTCCAGAGACATTACTTGTGCCCATACTCTCGTACTGCTACTCTGCCAAAACATCATCTCCCACTCAAAGCCAAAGAAGAAATTCTGGAGAAGGAAGCCATCACGCTGCATCCGAAGAACGATCGCTTCGACCTCGCTTGTGCTTCAGCGATCCTTCCTCCTCATCTCCAGAAATCTCAAGAGGGAGTTTGCTTGTTATTTACTTCATTTCTTTAATTGTATCTTGTAGTGAAATCGCCTTGTTTTTGGCGACTAGGTCCTTGCGCGGCTTAGGGGGAATTCGCCGCGTGAGTTGGCGACAAGGTCTAGGGGATTAGATCTAGGGAGTGCTTGAGGCCATATCTGGGGAAGGATTGGCTAGAGCGGCTTGAGGCCTTATCCGGGGAAGGATAGGCTAAAGCCAACCGGTTTGTGAGGATACAAGTCGGTATAGAAAAGGAAAAGAAATCTACATTTGTACGCCTCCGAATTCTAGCGATATATAAATCAAATTTTATGTAAACACTTTTTCATTTAATATAATCATGTCACTTTTGTGTTTACTTTGATTTCTAACATTTGGCGTAATCTCTATTATTTTATGTTCTAAGTTTTCAATTCCTAATCTAAATTGTTTATTTCTAATTTGTCATCATTATTTCCTATTAATCAAAACAACTTAGTAATTTTCTTAAAATTTATAAAAAGAATTTTATTCTCTTATTCACCCCCCCCCCCCTCTAAGGGCGCCGTAAGATCCAACAGCGGGTGCCAGCAGGATCAATATTGGATCCATCGCCATCGACCCCGGCCTCGCACCCCCAAGCTTGGCGGAACTCGCGGATAATGATAGGAGCGGACCGCACTGTCCTCGCGATGTATCAAGCATACTTTATCTTCCACCCGCGAGAGGTGCACCCCCGTAGAGGTGACCTCGCCGACGGTATCTAGTTGCAGCTCGGCGCAGAGCCGCGCATAATCATCGGCAAAGGCGGCGAGCTGCTTCTCGGTAGCTGCTCTGTCTTCTCACGCCTGGTTATACAGGTCCCGCAGCATGCGCCCATACTTCTGAAGCACCTCGGTAGTCCACCGCTTCATCACTTCGGGGTCCCGGGGATCGCCTACAAAATCAGCAATCTGGTCCGAGGAGGGCGGGAGCAAGAACTCCTCCTCCCCAAGGTCCCAGGGCCTCTTTATCGAGACGCTGACGGGAGGAACTCGGTTGCCCCTGTAAGGCCGTGGTGTAGGTCAGCGTGACAGACTTCCCCAGGACCGGAGGGTGGGGGACATTACTCGCGATCTGGACGACAACGGGAAGCGAGCCACCAGAACTCTGATGTCCTAGAGGGCCAAACCCAGGAGTGGGGAGGATCGTGCCCGGTGGGGGCAGCGAGCCAGGAGGGGTTGGTGAGCCCGGTGGAGTGGCGGGCTTCCCAGGCGTCGCGAGGAGTGTCTCTGCAAGGGACGACATCACGAAGGGATCAGTCTCGGAATTCGCGGACAGGGGAATGCGAGAGACACAACAGGCCGCGGTGTAGGGAGCGCAGATTAGCGACGTCCGCATTCACGACCGCCGAGCCGATTCTTCCGGGAGAAGGGGGATGAGCGCCCGCCAGGGCCTCAGTCGCGATGGCCCTCTCCAAGGACGCGCTCTGCGAAAAGAAGTGTCAGCGCAATGATGTGAGGAACAAACCTGCGAATACAAGTACTTGTTCAGCGAGCTCGATGTCCAGTGATGGTCCCAGAAGCGAGGACCCACCCTCCCTAGCATGTCGCCGCACCATCTTCGCCTTCTATATCTTGGGAAGGGCTGGAGAGGTCTGCCGGGAGAGCCAGGGGGCTAGCCGACCTATGAGGTTGGAGTGCTCGTTCGCCCGGGACGCATCTAGGTGGGCTTGGGCTTCTTTCGAGAGAGGCATTCTGGCAAACTCAATGGCCTATAGCGAAAGAAGTTGAAGAGAGAAGGGGTTACCCATCGCCCAGAAGTGATGGAATTTATAGCGTTGGGGTTGGGGCCCACCAAAGATTCCTGCTAGGTCAGCAATCGTCCGGCGAACACCAAGGGTTGGATGTTTCTTCGCGAGATTAGGTTAATCTCGTAATGAGTGGGGATTGTGTACAACCCAGTGTTCGCCAGGGGGTAAAGATGGGGATCAAGCATAGGCGAGTCAAGGAGCAATTCGCCGACTCGCGGCGAGCATCTAGCCAAGGCGAGGCGACGCAAACCGAGGGTTCGATCTTGTGAGTAGCGAATGGCGAGGGCGAGTAAGTTCCAATATCACTTTGGGGTGCATTTAGCCATAGCGAGGAGAGTGTGGACTCACCGCGCCAAGGAGCAAGGCGAGTTGAGCCACTACTCGCAAGGGGAGATCTCGCGAGGCCCGCTCGCAAGAGAGCTGACGAGTGGCGCCTTTATGGGCCACTCGCCTAGCAAAGGTCTAGGGGTCAATTTACCCAATTACCCTTTAAGGGATTCCAATAGCCCATCAGAACAGCGGAGCTTGGGTGTTAGCAGACCAGTTTGGGGTGCGATTAGTAAAACCAAAAGGAGAAATCTCTCTATTTGCAGTCCAGAAGAGAAAAGCTATAAATAGACCCTGAAGGGCACCTTTGGAGAGGATCCACTTCATTGGCTTCTTCCTCCTTAGGACATTGATGTGCAAATCCGCAACACCGCTATAGGAGGGACTGAGACTGCGACACAAAATGGCAGTGTACCGATCGTTCAAGTAATATAAAATGAGGAGTGAATCCCCGAGTATCGAATCTCAAAGGAACACAGTAAGGTGGAGTTTAATTTCGAGGAAGGACTTGAGATCGAAGTCCTTTAGGTCGGGTGGAATGTGTAGGGGGTGATTTGGTTTATGGAAATAAAAAGAAACTAAGCTACTCTTATGCAGGCCGCTATGCGCTGCTTCACCGGGCCGATGGAAACTATGCAAGCCGCTATGCACTGCTTCGCTACGCGGATGGACGAGAAGGCTTGCAGATGGAGTGAGTCGCACCGGTGGAATGAGGGTTGCAAGCACCTCGTCACAAAGCTCACACCTAGCAATTGCTAGTGTAGCAAACCCAAACACTCACACCACAATTACCACAAGAGCTCACCTCAAGCACTCATACAAGAATAATAACATTGCATAATAATGAGATGAAAATTAAATCAAATGTAGAGTGCAAACATCATCAAATAAAGAAGATTACACTAACAACAATTGTCCAAGAGGAGAAAAATGCTAGAGATACAACCGAATCTGGAGGCTTGGTGTAGATTCACGGTAGGAATCATCGGGGTGTCAATCCGCGTCCTAGCTTGGTCCCAACTATCGTCCGGGGTTTAGGAGGGCTGTCACTTCCTCCCAATGGACCCATCTTCCTAGGTAAACTACAATCCGGCCACGTCCGATGCGAAGAACTTCTTGCTTGGAGATTAAGATGAGTGTAGAATTCTCTCCTTGAAGCGCTTGGATGATGCGAGGTGGCCTCGAGCAAAAGGGGGAGGAATAGTGGAAGAAAACGGAGCAGTCGCCCCTTCCGGCGGAGAAAATCACGTATCAGTTCGGTCTACTGAAAACCTAAAAATAGCAGCTTAAATAGAAAAGTTGTAGAATTTTGTTCATGCACGACCGTGCGTTTTAGAAACGCACGATCGTGTGTGAACAAAATAAAACATAAATTTTTCAGACAAACGAGGAGCTCGTGTGATTTTACTCACGCACGGGCAAACCAACCGTGCGTGAACAAAATACACAGCCAAATCCAAAGAGTTATTTTGGGCCATAGATGAACACGCACGGTCGGATTGATCGTGCATTAAGGAAACGCACGACCGTGCGATTCATGCAGACATGAAATCTGGGCATAATGGATGATCTACCCACCTGCAAAGCACCAAACAACAATCAAACAGCTGGGAATACCCTTCCAGCTCAATCCAAATACAGAAAAAGGGTTGGGGAGCACCGTGTGCTTACCGCCAACAAACATAGTGCTCAATTGCACACCAAAACGGGCCCAAAGAGTGCACTTTATGAAGAAATGTGTTCAAGTGAAATATAAGTAATAATGAACTAAAAGTGAAGTGCATGTGAGTGAAAACTAGCCCAGATGAGTCCGAAAAACACTATATAAATCGGACTCATCACACCCCCAGACTTACCTGTTTGCGCGTCCCGAGCAAACAACTCCAGCGGAGTTGGAAAAACATAGTTAGCCAAAGCATTACAAACATAGAGTAGTATGTGAAGTTGCATACTTGTGTGCGTAGAAGCTCATCAGAAGAAGTTTCTAAATATGCTAGCTAATTTATAAAAGTGTAAATGCGTAAAAAGGAATTTATTTTTACTCAAAAATGGAATATTGGTGAATCTTGTGGTCACACGTAGTACGAAAGTAAGCAAATCGCGAAGGGGAGTGTTACCCAAGACTGGAACTCGGAATTAACTCTGTTGAAATCCATCAACGTAGAGAGCCATAAGCTCGCACGATCACACTCTCTCCACGGCACTAATGAACTCAAGACGAATCGATAGGACTTTAGGTAAACACGAGGCTTAGGTTACGGCTTGGAATGCAAAGATAAACATGATGGCTAATCGCAACCCAAAAGAGCTCACAAAAATTGTTAAACCATCGCAACCTCAATAATACACGTGTAACACACCCCCAGACTTGACTTTAAAATTGGGTGTGCACACAGCCTACTCCAATCGATAAAACTAGATGTTTCAATTAAAATGCTAGGGATATATTTTTTTTATTTGCTTTTCTTTTTCTTTTCCTTCCTTTTTTTATATATCCCCAAATCTATTAGCAATAATCTCAGCATATATAATTTTTTTAGGATATCCACATCAACACAAAAGTTTCACAAGACCGCACCGGATTGGAAAATTACATTTCATTAATGCTTTTGGCTTAATTTTTGGTTGCGATAATGGGATTAGTTTTTAGTCCTTGGTGAAGTATGGTGGAGCTGAACCAAAGGTCGGGTAGGCACAAAATAGGCTAGCAATGGTTTGCGTATAGGAATGGTAGAACAAAGCTCAAGCTTGCCAAATAGATGGCCTATGTCACGCTCATGTTGCAAATCATTCGCACTCATGCTTCGAGAGTCGCTTGGGGCAAGTTCTTAGCACCCGAGAAAGATAATCCTGCCTCCCGACTCGAGCAATACGAACCTCGCGCTCGCCTACACACAATACCACGCTACCACTAGATTCAACCACATTCACCATTTTGAGTAAAATAAATTAAGATCTACGTAAATATACTAATTGTAAATTATAAGCATAAATAAAAACTAATTCTACTCAAATTCCTAGGCAAGACACGAGTACTCAACTAGAGCACTACAAGAGTCAACATGCCACTCCATCTTGCAATTTTTAGGCTAATACATCAATTTCTACATCACAACCAAGAGTTGAATATATAGGAGCATACAAACAAGCGAGTGCATGCTAAAGTGGGGTGTAATGGTGTACATGACAAAGAAAAATTAAAATGATATAATCAATCTTCTAGCATGCTCCTAATATAATGTGATTGGTGCACAGTAGGTAACGACATGAATTCACTCTCCCCCAGACTTACATGAAACTATATACAGAAATGTGATCGTATACTAAAAATATGGAGGGAGAGGTTTAGAGTGTACCCCATGCTCAGAAGTGAGCATACCAGAAGATTTGCGTGTAAACCAAGAAAAAGTTGCAGCATCCATGATCTAGAAAAAGTACCTGCAGGGGAGATAGCCCCAAGCAAATATAAATACTAAATTATTAGCGGATGATGAGTAATTTATTTACTCATCTTTTAGTTTAGTTTATTATTATTTTAATATGAAATAATGTTATTTATCTAAATTATATCATATAAATCTTTTCTATTTTAATTTCCTAAGCTAACTTAAGTTTATTTTGTGTTTTTCAGGTTTTCTGGACATTTGGAGCAAAAAGTACATTTACACGCCCCAGGTCACGGGTGTGACAAATGGGCGTGTAACCTGTGCGGTGTTCCAGACCTGCTTCTGCCACCCTAGAGTCGTCCCGTGGAGAATTCGCCAAGCACACGCCCCAGGTCATGGGCGTGACCAAGGGCGTGACCCCTGGCTGCTGCGTTCGACGAAAATTCAGGAGATCGACGAACAGGCGAGAGTTCAACGAATGTTCAGAATTCGGCAAAATTAGATGTCCCAGGTCACGGGCGTGACCCAATGACAAGGTCGCTACCCACTGAGACGAATCAGAACTGCTGAGATCAAGCCTGCCACGTCAATTAAAATTACACGCCCCAGGTCACGGGCGTGACCATGGGGCGTGACATCCAGTATACGGGCGTGACTCATCCAGCGCCATTTCCCGCCGAAGTTTCTCGCCAGCTGCAAGTTTTAGAGATTACACGCCCTAGATCACGGGCGTGACCTAGGGCGTGACACGACTGAAATGCTCACATTTACTCCAGAAGGTGCCCCCTCCGCTGCTGCTTCGATCACGCCCCCTTACACACCCTTGGTCACGGGCGTGACCAAGGGCGTGTAACACCAAAAATTCAGCTATTTAAAGTGTGCTTTTCCAGATGTTTAGGGACGAAGTTTTGGAGTTCTAGCTTATTTTCTTGCACTGTTTCCTTACTCTTGTATGTCTTTTCCTTCTTGCACTTTTATTTTCCAAGCTTGTAACTTCCAATTTCTAGTTGTAATTTCATTTGCAATTTAATAAAATAATTACTTTTCTCTTATTCTACTCTCACTTTTCATTATGCACTTCTTTTATTTCATTGTTTCCTCCATCTCTATGAGTAGATAAATTTTATTAGTACTCGACCGAGATGATCCAAGGGAAATATTATTCATGATTTAAATTCTAGCTTCTCTTTCTCTTCCTTAGAATACTTAAGATTTATCCTTGAAATTATTTGGATTGAGATTATATTATCGATATATAATTCTCATTCTTGTTTTCGTAATCTAATAACCGAGAGGTTTTGAATTCGAATTGATCATTTCAAGGATAAAGAGAGTTGAATGCACTCCTCAAGCGAGGATGAAATAATTCTCCCGGATTGGAGTCAAATCCAATAGAGGGTTTCACTACAATAAAGCGTGTTTTAGGGATTTTGATTCTAGAACGAAAGTTAGATTGATCAAACTAAACTCAATTGAGCGTATCCTTGAGAGAGGTGTGTTCATAAATCGGGAACCTCCACGGTCAAGTAATTTCTTAAGAGAATTAGAAGTTTTTTTTTATATTTATTTGCCAAGGTGATTCAAGGTTGAGTACTGTCCTTTAACTCATTAATTTAAAATAAGCTATTTCTCCTTTTTACAACTAACCAACTACAAGTTTTATTCGATAAGATAATAGAGATTTTCCGAAGTAAGAGTAATTAACCGCCCCGAGTCTAATACGACCTTGGTTTTTATAACCTATACTACATTCGATACGGTACACTTGCCGTTATCGTTTGCGGATATAGTTTTGCACATCAAGTTTTTGGCGCCGTTGCCGGGGACTACGGTTGATATTTTGAAAAATGAAATATCTATTAATTTTATCTTTACTTTTCTTATTTTTAAGGTGCAACTAAATTCCTGGAAAGGTCGCTTTAGGCTTGAATTCCCATCACAGCCTCTAGTACCTTGCGAGCCCTTCACCAGGTTGACCTTCGGAAGTCCAGGACTAATTTTCAATCACCTAAATAACAAAAAAAACAAAAAATAAATAAATTTATTTATCTAAAAAAATTTATATTATCTTTTTCCTTTTATTTCTTTCTCACATCTTTCTTCCTTTTCTTTTTGGTTTATGACCCGAGGAAACTCTTCAAATAATCTAGAATTCTGTTTTGATCCAGAAATCGAGCGCACCTTGCGACGTCGTCTCCGATTTAATGATCTACCAATAATTCGAGAAGAGTCAATCGGAGAAACTAACGAGGGAGTAATGGAAGATCCCGACCATAATGAGGCACCGCTACGGACTATGTCCTATTATGCGAGGCCAAATTGGGAGGGAACACAATCTAGTATTATTCGCCCGGTGGTGGCAAATAATAATTTTGAAATTAAAACGAGTATCATTCAAATGGTACAGCAAACCGTCATCTTTGACGACTTACCAGATGAAGATCCAAATTTACATTTATTAAATTTTTTGGAAATTTACGATACGTTTAAAATCAATGGCGTCACCGATGACGCCATTCGTTTGCGTTTATTTCCATTCTCTTTGCGGACTAAGGCCAAGCAGTGGTTGGGATCTCTTCCTAGAGGTTCCATCACTACATGGGCCGAGATGACGGAGAAATTTTTAACGAAATATTTTCCTCCGACGAAGTCTGTTAAATTACGTACGGACATTCTCTCTTTTACGCAAATAGACTCGGAGTCTCTTTATGACACATGGGAGCGCTTTATGGAATTATTGCGGAGATGTCCTCACCACGCCCTTCCTTTATGGCAACAAGTTCAAACATTCTACAATGGCTTGAATCTCCAAACGAGGCAAATGATTGATGCGGCAGCTGGGGGAACTCTAAATAACAAAACCCCAGATGCCGCTCAAGAGCTTTTTGAGGAGATGGCCATGAATGTTTATCAGTGGAATGCGCCATGCTCGCGTCCTAACAAACCGACTAGACTCTTTGAAGTCGAGGGCACCCCGAATTTAGCATATCAAGTAGAATGGCTCACTAAGCAAATAACGGAGATGTCTGTTTCCTCCGCCACTAACGGGGCTAATAACTATAATAATAATAATTATTATAATTATAATAATAATTTTAATCAAGAGCAAGTAGATTATATGGGGAACTCCTACCGTCCTCCTTATAACCCAAATAATAATCTTCCTAATAGTTATAATCCGGGTTTAAGGAACCACCCAAATTTTTCATGGAGCAACCTCAATAATGCTCAACGCCCCCCACAAGCGAATCCTCCCGGATTTGCTCCACCACAACCACCAAAGGCCCCTTCACTTGAAGAGGTCTTCACCAAATACGTCGCCTCTACTGATTCCAATATCCGGAACCTTTCCGGATCCATAAAAAGCTTGGAAAATCAAATTGGACAGCTCGCCAAAATGTTCTCTGAATGCCAGCAAGGAGCTCTGCCGGGCAATACTGAGCCGAACCCATGGGAGAGCGCCAACGCAATTACCCTCCGTAGCGGAAAGGAGGTAACCTCTTCAAATTTGATCGAGCCCGAGGTAAACGTTTCAACTTCAACTCAGCAAGTTATTTCTTCACCTACCCTACCTTCTTCTACTTTAGCTCTGCGTATTCTAAAAAATCATTCTATTCCTTACCCTTCACATTTTAAAGATGAACGCAATGAGGAGCAATATAAAAAATTTATTGAAATTTTAAAACAAATTCAAATAAACTTGCGATTTTGCGAAGCGATCGCCCAAATGCCCAAATACGCTAAATATCTAAAAGATTTACTTTCTAATAAAAAGAAACTTGAAAATTTTTCGCGTATATCTCTAAACGCAGATTGCTCGACAGTTTTATTAAATAAATTACTGCAAAAATTAAACGATCCGGGACGGTTCTCTATCCCGTGCTTGTTCGATAATTTTTTAATAAAACACGCCTTGACAGATTTGGACGCTAGTATCAATTTGATGCCATTTTCATTATTTAAAAAGCTTGGTTTGGGCACCTCAAGCCCAACCAATATAAGCATCCAACTAGCAGACAGATCAATAAAATACCCGATAGGGGTCATTGAGGATGTGCTTGTCAAGGTTGATAAATTTATCTTCCCGGTAGATTTTGTCATCCTAGACATTGAGGAAGACGCTGAAGTCCATATTATACTCGGACGTCCTTTCCTCGCCACCTTTCGGGCAATTATTGATGTTAGTAATGGCAAACTTCTCCTACGAGTTGGGGATGAAGAAGTGAATTTTAGATAAACAACTCTATGAGAAATTCTTTTTTTAATGACGACTCTTGTTTTACCTTAGAATCAAATTTTGGAGAGGAAATAACATCATTTTCTGAAATAATTTCACCTCTATTTGAAAAGCCGGAAATTGATAATTTATTTTGTTTAAAAGAAATAACTCGGCCGCTCAAATTTGAAGAAGTAAAATTGAACATTTCTAAAATAAAAACATCTTACGAGGAGTCACCGAGTTTAGAATTAAAACAATTGCCGGAACATTTAAAATATATATTTCTAGAAAAAGATTCAAAATTGCCCGTAATAATATCTTCCACACTTAACGATTCGGAAATTTCCGAATTAATGAAAATATTAAATAATCACCACCATGCAATTGCATGGCAAATTTCGGATATTAAGGGGATTAACCCCTCATTTTGCACGCACAAAATTAATTTAGAAAATAATTCTCGTAGTATTATTCAGCCTCAACGACGGCTTAATCCAAATATGAAGGACGTCGTTAAGGCCGAAATTATAAAATTATTAGATGCAGGAATTATTTACCCAATTTCTGATAGCACTACCCAATGCAAGTCGTGCCTAAAAAGGGTGGAATAACGGTAATCACTAATGAAAATAATGAGTTGATTCCGACCCGTACTATTACGGGTTGGCGAGTATGCATCGATTACAGAAAATTAAATGATGCTACCCGCAAGGATCACTTTCCGTTACCCTTTATTGACCAAATCTTAGAACGCTTATCCGGTCATTCACACTAATGTTTTCTCGATGGTCTTTCGGGATATTTTCAAATCCCAATTGAGCCCGAAGACCAAGAGAAAACCACCTTCACCTGTCCGTTCAGCTCCTTCGCATATCGAAGAATGCCATTTGGTCTTTGCAATGCGCCGGCTACATTTCAATGATGTATGTTGGCAATTTTTAATGAACTTGTAGAAGACGTCATGGAAGTTTTCATGGATGATTTTTCCATTTTTGGCGATTCTTTTACAAACTATTTAAATAATCTTGATCGTGTTCTTCAACGCTGCGAAGACACGAATTTGGCACTCAACTGGGAGAAGTGCCACTTTATGGTCCAAAAGGGATTAGTCCTTGGGCATAAAATCTCAAACAAGGGGATCGAGGTCGATAGGGCCAAGATCGAGGTCAGAGAAAAACTCCCCCTCCCACTAATATAAAATCTATTAGGAGTTTTCTAGGACATGCAGGTTTTTATAGGCGATTTATTAAAGATTTTTCAAAAATTACGAAACCACTAACTCATCTTTTAGAAAAAGAATCCACGTTTCATTTTGATGATGAATGTTTAAAAGCGTTTAATAAAATAAAAAATGAACTTATCAATTCTCCTATTTTAATCGCGCCAAATTGGTCTCTTCCGTTTGAAATCATGTGCGATGCGAGCGATTTTGCTGTAGGTGCAGTTTTAGGCCAACGGGTGAATAAATATTTTCACCCAATTTATTATGCAAGCAAAACGCTAACATCCGCGCAAGCAAATTATACAACAACGGAAAAGGAATTTTTGGCTATCATTTTTGCATTTGATAAATTTCGATCATATTTAACGCTTTCAAAAGTTTTTGATTTTACAGATCACTCCGTTCTCCGGTATTTACTACAAAAAGGAGATACAAAGCCTAGACTGCTAAGGTGGATCCTCCTACTACAGGAATTCGATTTGGAGATCCAGGATAAAAGGGGAGCAGAGAATCTTGCAGCCGACCACCTCTCACGGTTAGAAAATCCGGCAGCAGGAGCGCTAATGGAGGCCGAAATTGACGACAAATTCCCTAAAGAGCGCCTTCTCGCCATCGTAAAGGAAACGACTTCTTCCACCCCTTGGTACGCAGATTTGGCCAAATATTTAGTGGCCCGGGTCCTACCAAAAGATTTTTCAAGTCAGCAAAAGAAGAAATTCTTTTCGGACTTGAAAAATTATTTTTGGGAGGACCCCTTTATATTTCGTGTCTGCGCAGACCAAGTGGTAAGAAGGTGTATTTCGGGCGAAGAAGGCATCCAAATTTTGCGGCACTGCCACGAAGGACCAACCAGTGGTCACTATCAAGGAAACCGGACCGAAGGAAGGCGCTAGAGGCGGGCTTCTATTGGCCCTCCTTATTCAAAGACGCTCACAACTTTGTGAGAAATTGCGATCGGTGCCAACGGTCAGGTAACATTTCTAACCGGGACGAAATGCCCCAAAATATATTTTTAGAATGCGAAATTTTTTATTTATGGGGAATAGATTTCGTAGGTCCTTTACCCTCCTCCTTTAATAATAAATATATCCTTATTGCGGTCGATTACGTGTCAAGGTGGGCGGAAGCACAAGCTTTTCCCACCAACGACGCAAGAGTCGTCGTACAATTTTTAAAGAAATTATTTTCACAATTTGGCACACCCCGAGCACTAATTAGTGATCGGGGCACACATTTCTGTAACAATAAACTTGCTAAAATTTTAGCAAAATATGGAGTTACACACAAGCTATCAACCGCCTACCACCCACAAGCAAATGGCCAAGTGGAGGTGGTAAATCGTGAACTAAAAAGAATTTTAGAAAAAACAGTCTCCGTTAATAGGAAGAATTGGGCTTTAAAATTAGATGACGCACTATGGGCCTATCAGACAGCGTACAAAACCGCCATCAGATGTACGCCATACCGGTTAGTCTATGGTAAAGCTTGCCATTTGCCGGTAAAACTAGAACATCGCGCTTTTTGGGCGCTAAAATTTTTAAATTTGGATTTAGACTTAGCCTCCGAAAAAAGAAAAATACAAATTAATGAACTAGACGAATGGCGCGCAAATGCCTATGAAAATAATAAATTTTATAAGGAGCGAACTAAGTTCTATCATGATAAAAAAATTAAACATCCAAAAACGTTTTCACTGGGAGATTTTGTCCTTCTTTTTAATTCGCGACATAGGCTTTTTCCGGGCAAATTAAAAACCCGATGGTCCGGTCCCTTCAGAGTAAAAGAAGTTTGGCCATACGGGACAATGCACTTACCAAATATTTAAGAAAAAGCCACTTAGTCAAGCTACGTGACGGTGAACAAAGCGTTTTCGGGAGGCAACCTAATGTTAACCTTTTTTTTTCTTTTCTTGTTTGTTTTTCTACTTTAATTCCGCAGGTGTTCGACCGGCAACCCCGACTACCAACCAGGGAAGCCCTCTTTACACTTTAGTCATTTATCTTTATTTTCTTTATTGTCATTTTTAGTTTTATCCTTCATACTTAGTTTTAAACATTGGGAACAATGTTTAATTTTAAGTATGGGGGTGTAGCATAGCTTCCTTTGCATTTTAATTTTTTTTAAAACAAAAAAACAAAAACAAAATTTGAAAATTTAAATTAAATTTTTTGGAAAGGACGCTTTGGGCTTGAATTCCCATCACAGCCTCTAGTACCTTGCGAGCCATTCACCCGGTTGTCCTTGGAAGTCCAAGAACTAAAAATAATATTAATGTTCATTTTTTAAATTTTTATCAAAACGTCCATGCTTGCTAAAATTGTAAGTTCTAAAGTAGACTTATTTTTCATATGGACTAAGAATTTTTTGTGCTAGAATAGTTTTTTGAAACTTTTGGTAAAATTGTTGACTCATGTAGTGCTCCTAGTCATATGCATGACTTTGGGTAGTGTTAGTGTAAAATTAAATTCTTGGCATAGATCTAAAATATTGTTTTAATTAATTAGCATATTAATAATTTATTTTACTTTTAATTCGAATCCAGTCTTATCCAAAAGTATTTTAGGTGAGTGTGTAGAAGATTGTTAGAAACCTATTACTCAAATTAAACAAAAAGGGTGTCCTTTCTCGATGTTTAGAACTTGCCCTAAGCTATTTTCAAAGCATGTGCACTTTAGTCAAAATTAACCTTACGGAAATGATTTAGGCCTTTCTTTGGATAGTTTGAGCCTTTGCACCCAACCTCAATTTACTATCATTGTTCACACAATTTTGAGCCTTGCACCTTTATTTGAACCACCCTCACCATTTCGTCACCAAAACCAAAAATCCCAAAACCCCAAATGAACACTTGCAGTTTTGAGCTAAATGATTGAATATATTTGGGTGTTGTTTGAAAAGAAAAAAAATTATGGGTATCAATTCAAAAGAAATATTCTTATATCAAAATGCAAAAATCTCATAATGATATGCGGCCTAGGTATGCACATGCATACTTGGAATGATCCCAATTATGAAGAATTGTGATATAAATATTGGTGATTGAGAGTGTTCCCCCAAAAAAAATGAGTATGGGGGTAAAGCTTCATTATTTTGTGGTAGTCATTTAGCTCAAAACTTTTCGTTTAAGTGGAGTACACCTTCATATCTATCATATTTCACCTCGCCCTTAAACCCAAGCCTTAAATTGCATCCTATTCAAGTCCTAAAGATCCATAGTGTTGATTTAGTTTGAAGTGTAGTGGAGAAGGTGCAAACGGGCAAGCCTATGGCCATCGACATTGATGGATTTCTTTGGAGGTCACCCCGAGCTCTATGTCTAGTAATTTAAATCTCAGCAATCACGCTATTTTCTCCCTTCTCATAACTTTTTGATTGACCATCGACTCATTTTAAAAGTGATAATAAAGAATTATAACGCATTTTTGAATTATTTCATAAATTAGTATTTATGCCAAGAACGTCTTTTAACTAAAATATCTACGCATGCCGGCATAATACTTCGCATTTTACTCTCTAGTTTTCATAATTCTTTCTAGCATTAGTTTTTCCTCCCCTTATGAAGAATGGTTTGCTCGGGACGAGCAATGAGCAACTATGGGGGTGTTTGATGAGTAATTTATTTACTCATCTTTTAGTTTAGTTTATTATTATTTTAATATGAAATTATGTTATTTATCTAAATTATATCATATAAATCTTTCCTATTTTAATTTCATAAGCTAACTTAAGTTTATTTTGTGTTTTTCAGGTTTTATGGACATTTGGAGCAAAAGGTACATTTACACGCCACAGGTCACGAGCGTGACCAATGGGCGTGTAACCTACACGGTGTTCCAGACCTGCTTCTACCACCCCGGAGTCATTCTGTGAAGAATTCGCCAAGTACACGCCCCAGGTCACGGGCGTGACCAAGGGCGTGACCCCTAGCTGTTGCGTTCGATGAAAATTCAGGAGATCGACGAATAGGAGAGAGTTCGACGAATGTTCAGAATTCGCCAAAATTACACGCCCCAGGTCACCGGTGTGACCAAGGGTGTGACCCAATGACACGGCCGCGACCCACTGAGACGAATCAGAACCGCTGAGATCAAGCCTGCCATGTCAATTAAAATTACACGCCCCAGGTCACGGGCGTGACTCATCCAGCGCCATTTCCCGCCGAAGTTTCCCGCCAACTGCAAGTTTTAAAGATTACACGCCCTAGATCACGGGTGTGACCTAGGGCGTGACACAGCTGAAACGCTCGCATTTTCTCCAGAAGGCGCCCCCTCCGCTGCTGCTTCGATCACGCCCCTTACACGCCTTGGTCACGTGCGTAACCAAGGGCGTGCACCACCAAAAATTCAGCTATTTAAAGGGAGCTTTTCCAGATGTTTAGGGATGAAGTTTTGGAGTTCTAGCTTATTTTCTTGCACTATTTTCTTACTCTTGTATGCCTTTTTCCTTCTTGCACTTTTATTTCCCAAGCTTGTAACTTCCAATTTCTAGTTGTAATTTCATTTGCAATTTAATAAAATAGTTACTTTTCTCTTATTCTACTCTCACTTTTCATCATGCACTTCTTTTATTTCGTTGTTTCCTCCATCTCTATGAGTAGCTAAATTCTATTAGTACTCGACCGAGATGATCCAAGGGAAATATAATTCATGATTTAAATTCTAGCTTCTCTTTCTCTTCCTTAGAATACTTAAGATTTATCCTTGAACTTATTTAGATTGAGATTATATTATCGATATATAATTCTCATTCTTGTTTTCTTAATCTAATAACCGAGAGGTTTTGAATTCGAATCGATTATTTCAAGGATAAAGAGAGTTGAATGCACTCCTCAAGCGAGGATGACATAATTCTCCCGGATTGGAGTCAAATCCAATAGAGGGGTTCACTACGATAAAGCGAGTTTTAGGGATTTTGATTCTAGAATGAAAGTTCGATTGATCAAACTAAACTCAGTTGAGCGTATCCTCGAGAGAGGTGTGTTCATAAATTTGGAACCTCCATGGTCAAGTAATTTCTTAAGAGAATTAGAAGTTATTCTTTTTATATTTATTTGCCAAGGTGATTCAAGGTTGAGTACTAGCCCTTAACTCATTAATTTAAAATAAGCTATTTCTTTTTTTTACAACCAACCAGCCACAAGTTTTATTCGATAAGATAATATAGATTTTCCGAAGTTAGAGTAATCAACCGCCCCGAGTCTAATACGACCTTGGTTTTTACAACCTATACTACATTCGATACGGTACACTTGCTGTTATCATTTGCGGATATAGTTTTGTGCATCAAGTTTTTGGCGACGTTGAATACACTCCTCAAACGATAACGACAAAACTTAATACAGTTGAAAGAAAAGAAACTAAGGGCGGATAACGGCCCAAGAAACTAAGAAAAGAAACTAAGGGCGGTACACTTACTTTTTGTACGCATCAAGAAACTAAGGGCGTGTACTTGGCGAATTCTTCATGGAACGACTCCGGGGTGGCGGCAGCAGGTCTGAAACACATCTTTGGCTGTCACGCCCTTGGTCACGCCCGTGACCTTGGGCGTGTACTTGACAATTTTGCTCAAAATGCCCAGAAATCCTGAAAAACACAGAAAATGCTTAAGTTAGTTTATAAAATTAAAAGGGAACATATTAAATAAGAAAATACATATAAATTATATAAATTCATATTAAAACTATATTAAAATTATACTAAAAGATGAGTACAAAAAGTACTCATCAAAAAACTTGATGAGCAAATCTATGCTTACAAATGACAACGGCAAGTTGAGGAGTGCATTCAACCAACCGCGGAGACCCAAGGGTACACTTGCCAAAAACTGTATTAAGTTTTGCGCATCAAGTTTTGGTTATTAAACATTGTCCCCAGTGTTTAAAACTAAGTATGAAGGACACTTGAAAGAAAAGAAACTTTAAGAAAAAATACATTAAATTAAAGATAAGCAAGGGGTGCTTGCAAACGATAACGGCAAGTGTACCTCATTTTGCGGATATAGTTTTGCGCATCAAGTTTTTGGCGCCAAAAACTTGATGAGCAAAACTATGCTTGCAAACGACAATGGCAAGTGTACCGTATCGAGTGTAGTATAGGTTATAAGAAACCAAGGTCGTATTAGACTCAGGGCGGTTGAGTACTCTTACTTCAAGAAAATCTCTATTATTCTATCAATTAAAACTTTTGGGTTGATTTTGCAAAAAGAAAATAAAAAAAATAAGATTAAAATGATGAGTAAAAAGACTAGCACTCGATCTTGAATCACCTTGGAAAATAAGTATAATAAGAACAACTTCTAATTCTCTTAAGAAATTACTTGACCGTGGAGGCTCCCGAATTATGAACACACCTCTCTCGAGGATACGCTCAACTGAGTTTAGGTTGATCAATCGAACTTTCGTTATAGAATCAAAATCCCTATGACTCGCTTTATCGTAGTGAGCCCCGCTATTGGATTTGACTCCAATCCAGGAGAATTATGTTATCCTCGCTTGAGGAGTGCCTTCAACTCTCTTTATCCTTGAAATGATCGATTCGAATTCAAAACCTCTCAGTTATTAGACTACGAAAACAAGAATGAGAATTATATATCGAAAATATAATCTCAATTCAATAAAGTTCAAGGATAAATCTTAAGCATTCTAAGAAAGAGAAAGAGAGGCTAAAGATTAAATCATGAATTATATTTTCCTTGGATCATCTCGACCGAGTGCTAATAGAAATTTAGCTACTCATGGAGATGGAGGAATCGAAAAAAATAAAAGGATACATGAAAGAAAGAAGAAGAGAAATAAGAGAATAAGAAGAACTACTTTATTAATTGCAAAAGAAAGTTACAAACTAGGAATTGAAAGCTACAAACTATTTAATTGAAAATATAAATTGCAAGAAGAAGCAGGATTACAAGACTACTAAAACATGAAAATAAAACATGAAATGTAAATGTCTAATCCTAAAATTCATGTTCGAAATTCCTCGCCAAACATCTGCTGGAACTGGCTTTTTATAGCTGCAAAATTGAGGTTACACGCCCTTGGTCACGCCCATGACCAAGGGCGTGTAAGGGGCGTGATCGGCGCTGGCGGAGAGGGCGCATTCTGGCTTCAATGCAGGCATTTCGGATGCGTCACGCCGTAGGTCACGCTCGTGACCTGGGGCGTGTAATCTTTAAATGTGCTGCTGGCGAAAAATCTTTGGCGGGAAGGCGCGCGGGGCGATTCACGCCCGTGACTGGATATCACGCCCCCTGGTCACTCCCGTTACCTGGGGCGTGTAACTTTAATTGACGTGGCAGGCGTGTTGGCAGCTGGTGGTGGGGACCCGACCGTGACTTGGATGTCACGCCCTTGGTCATGCCCATGACCTGGGGCGTGTACTTGTCAATTTTGAACATTCGTCGAACTCTCGCCTATTCCTCGATCTCCGCGGTTCGGGGCCATGACATTAGGTCACGCCCTTGGTCACGGCCGTGACCTGGGGCGTGTACTTGGCGAATTCTTCACGGAACGACTCCGGGGTGGTGGCAGCAGGTCTGGAGCACATCATTGGCTGTCACGCCCTTGGTCACGCCCGTGACCTTGGGAGTGTACTTGACAATGTTGCTCAAAATGCCCAGAAATTCTGAAAAACACAGAAAAGGCTTAAGTTAGTTTATAAAATTAAAAGGGAACATATTAAATAAGAAAATACATATAAATTATATAAATTCATATTAAAACTATATTAAAATTATACTAAAAGATGAGTACAACAAGTACTCATCAAATACCCCCATACTTGAGTTTTTGCTATTCCAGAGCAAAAGAACGAGGAAAGAATTACAAGACATTGATATTATTTTTAATTAACTAAAATTTCATTAAACCAAGAATAAGTCAAAAGCAAATTTTAGGAATTCAAGAATTAAGTCATAAATTATGTTGATAATTTAAAAAGAGAAATTTGTTTAGCTAACTACTTCTCAAGATAACTATTTAGCAATCGAAATTATAGAAATTTTCAAACAAAATTAAATTGAAATTATAAACACTCTAACATAAAAGAAACTTAAGGAAAAGACACCTACCAAAATATTGCTCTCTTAATAATTTAGTTTAGGACTAGAAACATTGAAATTGGCTAGGGATGGGTTTAAACGAAATGACAAAATAAAGAGATACTAAAATAAAGGTGATGAATTTTATCCTCTCACCTTATTTGAATACGAATTTGTATATGTTTAGGAAAATAATGAATTTTATCCTCTTATTTTCCATGCCATATAATCTTTTAAAAATTCTCTTCAATTAAAAACCCAAAATGTATATGTTTAAAAGTAATGAATTTTATCCTCTTACTTTATGACATATAATCTTTTAAATGATTTTTGGTGCATATGTTTAGGGGATAATGAATTTATCCTCTTATTCCCATGACATATGATCTTTTTTCTACTTTTTTTTATTTGCCAACAAAGGGTAAGGGTAACGAAATACTTCTAGTTTATAAATTAAACTATTTTGAGAGCAAATTTTTGGTGGAATGAAATTTCCTAAGATCTTAAAGTTAAAAGAGAATATAATAGGAATCTAGAGGTGTTTCGCCAATTTACCACAAAGTGAAGCTATTTAAAATTAAAAGGAGAAGTAGTGCTAAATAGATTCTCTAATCAAATTAAAAACATAAAATGTTTCTTAAAACTAAATTACTTCAAATTTAAATTTAGCAAATTCTGATAAAACAAAAAATTAGCTAAATTAAAAATATAAGAATACTTATACTCAAACCTCAAACTAAATTTCTAGAACAATAAAAACAACAAGGCTAAGCATATTTATTATTATTTTTATATAATATTTCTTGGACTTCCCGAGGGCTACCCGGTGAATGGTTCGCAAGGTACTAGGAGCTGTGATGGGAGTTCAAGCCCAAAGCGCCCTTTCCAAGAATTTAGATTTTTATAATTTAAATTTTTTTTATAATATTTTTTTTCAAATAAAAATACTATGAACGCAAAGCTACACCCCCATACTTAAAATTAAACATTGTCCCCAATGTTTAAAACTAAGTATGAAGGACACTTGAAAGAAAAGAAACTTTAAGAAAAATACATTAAATTAAAGATAAGCAAGGGGTGCCTCCAAAGAGCGCTTTCTTTTTCCGGTCTTTAAGCAAGACGGTTATTGTTAGGAAAACGGAAATTTAAAAGAGATGTGAATAGGCAACTCCTCTAATTCACACGTAGGTGAATGTGCCGGCGTCAGTCGCCCGGCTACTCCTCTGCTTGACGTGTGATTCTCCGTTTGTCCTTGTTCTTGAATATGCAAATCCAAATCACCTATACATACCTGAGGTGATTTGGAAATATAAAGATGAGCGACATATGTATCATCAATTCTTTGGGGTAGCAACGGCTCATCTTCAACCTGAAGATTATTAGTATATAGAGAATCACACTTAAACGTGTCAGAAAATTTTTCGCAAGGAGGAGGTGCTTGCGAAAATATAAGATTAAGCTCCGGTTATTTCTTTTTTAAATTTTCTTTAGAAAAATCTAGTGCATTACCAAGAGGAATAAGATTTTTGGGCACAAGATTTTCATGAATTTCCGGTTGAATTAAAATAGAGGAATTTTGCGAAAATTCATGACAAAGAAAAGAAGATCCGGGTGAAGTAGGTGAAGAAACTTATTCTTCTTCTATTTCATCCGGGGTGCCCAAAACATTAAGAATTTCTTGGTATAAAAAGTTTTCTTCATCTTTGGTAAAAGAAGTTATGGGTTTACATGAAACCACATGTTCCTCCATAACTAAATTATCCAAAGATGGAGAAAAAACACTAGAAGAAATAAAATTCTCCTCTAAATTTTGGGGGGAAGTATCAAATTGAATCGGTGGAGATTCCCCAAAATTAGAGAAAGGAAATTGCAGTGTACAAGAAGAAAAACAAAAATATTAGAAAAATTATTTTCATCAAAGCTTGAAAAGTTATTTTCATTAAAAGATGAAAAATTGGGATCATAATTATTATCAAAATTATTTGCATAATATTGAGGATAATTATTTTCATAATAATTATTTTGAGAATATAAATGTAAATAACATTCCTCACTTTGATGAGGCGTACCACACTAATGACAACTTAATTGGCGTCCTCGTGCGGCTTGTAAGAGATAAAGTTGGTTTCGAAGCTCGGCAACTTTTATGGCCAATTCAAGTAATTGCATAATACAAATAAAAAGGACACAACCTTTACTCAAATGAATGGAATTTTTAAAAAAAATTATTATATAATTTTTTTTCTTTCAAAAAGCGGGTTAAATTAGTCCCGGACTTCCCAAGGTCAACCTGGTGAAGGGATCGCAAGGTACTAGAGGCTGTGATGGGAATTCAAGCCCAAAGCGTCCTTTCCGAGAATTTAGATTACGCTTTTTAAGATTTCTTAAAATTTTAAAGAGAAGGGGGAGAAGAAAGAGAACGATAAATTTAATAAATATTTCTTTTTTTCGAAATATCAACCGTGTCCCCGGCAACGGCGCCAAAAACTTGATGCGCAAAACTATATCTACATTCGATACGGTACACTTGCCGTTATCGTTTGCGGATATAGTTTTGCGCATCAAGTTTTTGGCGTCGTTGCTCTAAAAACTGTATATCCGCGGAAACTTTATTAGCGGACTAGAGAAATAAAAATAACCAAAACTGGGTTGTCTCCCATTAGCGCTTTTGTTTACCATCTTTAAGCTGGACTAAATACATGTATTAAGCTGTTTTAATAAGTGTCTAAGCATAAAGCAAAAGTTAATAAATCCTAATTATTATTACATGATCAGCAAAATAATCAACTATAAGTTGAATTAAAGTAGTAACTAGAAATAAAATAAGTGGGTCCGAAGACCCAACAGCAGCAGTCGAGAAGAACGGAGGCTTTCCATCTCCAAATTTCATCTTTCTTCATCCTCTTCCTCTCCTCCAATCAGAAGTCATGTATGAAGTAGCGTTTACCACCCTGCACCCAGTCTTTCAAGGAAAACGCAGGCAATGATGATGAGGTGGAATAGGCGATTGAATTCATCATTGCCATTTGCTTTTCATTCCAAGACTACCACTCAGAATCACCCAAAAATGGGTCCAAAAATTCATGCACCTGCAGGGGGATATATGAAATATCAGAAATTGAAGCAGGAGAGGGAGCAGGAATGATGAATTTATCAATATCAGCATTGTTAGAAAAATGATTCGAAAATAAAATGGATGAAGAACTAAAAGAATCAAATACAGGAGGAGTGGCCCCGGTGTCACTCCCATCAGGTTCCACAAAAGACTCATTGTCGACCGCATTAAGAGCACTGCAGGAAGAATATGAGCAGCTAGGAACTTCAGTGATGAGTTGGACCTTCTCCTCCGGTGATGAGGAAGAAACCTCCTCACTAAGTAAAATATCCTCCTCAGTGCAACTCTGCACAGTATAGGGCTCCATAGGCTCATCCTGCACATCTAGAAATTTGGCAATAAGAGCTGAAGATATGTTGGGAATCTTACCCACATGATTCCTGATTTGAAGAAGTCACCAAGTCAAGACTACTTCACTTTGTATTTGATCACTTCTCTAGCTCATAATCTCAGGAAGAATAGGAGATGTCGTCGACAAAGTATGCTTGTCGTCATGATGCTGAGCAAAGCAAAAGATGAGACTTGGCGAGTTTGTCGAACGCAGAATGTTGTTCGTCGAACGCAGAATGCTGTTCGTCGAACGAAGAATGAAGTTCATCGAACGCAAAGACAGGACCTAAGCAAACACTGAGACTTGGCGAGTTCGTTGAATGCAGAATACTGTTCATCGAACGAAGAATGTTGTTCGTCAAATGAGGAATGAAGTTCGTCGAACGCAGAGACGGGACAGAAGAATGAAGTTCGTCGAACGCAGCATGCTGTTCGTCGAACGAAGAATGTAGTTCGTCAAATGCAGGAACTTCTCTACAGATCGACGAATCCGCTGAGAAGTGGAAGCCATCTCAGCCCAACCGCTGAGACAAATTTAAGAGGAAGGAATGTCGACGAGAAGATGCAGTATCGTCGACATCATCAAAGAAGTTGTGTCATCGAGGAGATGAAGTATTGTCGACATCATCAAAGTAGCATTGTCGTCGAGAAGAACAGATATCCTCGTAAAGAAGACGTGGCTTCAAGAAGACTGAACAAGGACAGCTGAAGACTGTTAAAAATTTTTATTTGAATCGTTTAGGAGTAAGCAGGAGTAGCATCAACTGAGTTATAGCCAAACAACCACAATGCCACACAGCAACGCAATAATAAAACTTCATTTACATTTGGAGACATACATGGCGAGACATGATTCATAAGAATCACAAAGGAGAGAGAAACAAAACACACCAAAAACAAATTTGGCGGCTTGACAAACAGAGACTGCACAGACCGCTGAAGTCCAGAAACCGCCCGGCTTGACCTGAGACCGCACAAACAGAAAACAGGCAAGACCGCAACTCAGATAACCCGGCTTGACCTGTACTGCCAGACCGCCACCTCAGACCGCACGAACGGAATCTTATTGAACTGAACAAAGAACTGAAGCTGTCGCCAGACCGCAACTCAGATCGCCTAACCGCAGAAGGTCGCCTGATCGCTGAGCTCGCTGCGAACAGCACAAGAATAACATAAACCAGTTCGCAGAAAAGTCGCTGCCAAATTATTTATTCAAGCCTCTGGGAAATCACCAAGGAAGGAGACCGCAACCTGCTGACCGCAAACCTATGAACACAATAAACAGTCAACTCGCTTCCGAGACCGCCCGACCTCAAAGTTGAGACCGCACAAAACAACCCATGCTCTAGTTCTTACAGTTCTCATTCTGAATGACTGGCCCTGCACCCCTATTTATAGGCGAGAGGATGGATGTTGTCACCGCCACAAGAGAGATACAATCACCACCCGTTAGATCGCCAGCGGTCTAACAGAGCAGACCGCGCGATCACACCACTTGGACAACATCCTGTCCAAGACTGCAAGTCAGCAGCAGACCGCGCACAAGCCGCGCGGACACAAGAACACTCCTTCATTAGATTACCAAGAGCAAACCAATAACATCTGGATGACTCAAGACAAGTTGCCAGATCACCTAGCATAAGTCGCTCGGTCACAGCAGTTACACAAGAACATACCGCCCAGTCTTCTAACAAAGAAGATAGGCCAACCAAGCAGAGCAAACCGGAGAGAGACCGCAATAGGCTAGAACAAACCGGCCGGTCACACCAGGCTGCCAGAGTCAGACTGGCAGAGCCAGACCAGCAGAGACCACACAGTCTCTGCGGTTACTACAATACAGATCGTCGTTCACCTTCCACTCCACTTCAATAATTTCAACACTCCCCCTTGAAGTGGGAAGTGGAAACTAGCTCAAGTAAACTCCGCAACTGAGTAAGCGGTCCCTTCGCCAGCGGCTTTGTGAAGATGTCTGCAAAATTTTCCGCACTCTGAACATGCTCGACCATAAGAGATCCTCCCAACACCTTTTCATGAATGAAATGGTGCTCAATCTCAATATGCTTGGTCCTCGCGTGACAGGCTGGATTATTAACCAGCTTGAGAGCATTCTCATTGTCCCCGCGTAGCATAGTGGGACCTCGAACCTCCTCATGAACGTCCGACACCAACCTCCTGAGCCAAACGGCTTCCTGAGCTTCCAAGTCCGAAGCCTTGTATTTCGCTTCTGTGGTAGATACAGACACTGAGTCTTTCTTTTTGCTGCACCAAGAAATAGTTGTGGGGCCTGTCTTAAAGTCAAAACTAGACGTTGATCTCCGATCATCCACGTCTCCCCCGTAATCAGCATCCATGAATCCATGCAACTCCAAGCTTGACCCTCTCCTATATAGGAGACCCAGATCAGAGGTCGACTTCACATACTTCAAAAATCCTTTTTCCGCCAGAAGATGAGGCTTCCGTGATTCCGCCATGTACTGACTCACCTTGCCAACTGCATAAACAATATCAGGCCTTGTTATCGTCAAGTAGATCAAGCTCCCAACCAGAGCTCGAAACCCCAACGGATCAGATAGAACTCTCCCCTCATCCTTCTGAAGTTTATGATGTTGTTCCAGAGGTATAGAGCTGCTCTTCCCTTCCTCCATGTCGAATCGTTGAACGATCCGCTCCGCATATCCAGCCTGAGAAATGAGCACTCCGCTCTCCCGCCTCTGAACCTCGAGTCCAAGGAAATGGTGAAGCTCACCCAGATCCTTCATCTCAAATCTGATGGCAAGCTCGGCTCTCAGCCTTGCTACTGCCTCCTTCGAGTTCCCGGTGACAATCATGTCATCCACATACAGCAGAACAATAACCCAAAGCACCCCCTCTTTCTTGACAAACAAACTTGAATCAGAGTCTGAAGCAAAGAACCCGTAGAATAGAAGATACTCCGCGATCTTCCCATACCACGCCCGAGGCGCTTGCTTCAACCCATACAGGGCTTTCTTTAGTTTGCAGACGTAGTCCGGACAATCCCCCAAGATGAAGCCCGCCGGTTGGATCATGAAGATATCCTTATTAATCTCTCCGTATAAGAAAGCATTCTTCACGTAAAGCTGCCAAATCTCTCATCCACTGTATGTCGCCAAAGCAATAACAAATCGAACCGAAGTCATCTTTGCCACTGGACTGAACGTCTCATCATAATCTTCTTCGTACTACTGTGAGAACCCGTGAGCCACAAGACGAGCCTTGTATCGCTCGATCGTGCCGTCAGCCTTCTTCTTGAGCTTATAGACCCACTTGCATGTCACAGGGGTAATGCCCTTGGGCACGGGCACTAGAGACCAAGTCTCATTCTTCTTGAGAGCATCCATCTCCTCCTGCATAGCAATGTCCCACTACTTCACTCCTTTGGCCTTCTCAAAGCTCGACGGCTCCCTCTCATCCAAGGGACCAGCAAAGAAACATGAGATGAAGCTCACCATGTTTCCTCTTGTGTATCGATCCGGTGGCTTGATAGTCCTCTTCGACCTCCTAAGAGGTTGCACCTGACTAACCACCTCCTCAACAGCTTCTTCCGTGCTAGCTCCTCTTGCAGATGAACTTGGAGCATCGCTCCCCCTACTTCCAGAACCTGAATCCTCCATCTCTGAGCTTGACACAACTGGAGCTCCTGGTGAAACAGGAAACTCCACTTGAAGATTTTCCGCAGCCTTCCCTTCTTCATCAACCATGCTCTTCGGTAATTCAACTCCTGAACTCCCCTTGTAGAAAGTCACCTCATCGAACACCACATCTCGAGATACCACGGATCTCCATGCCTCAGGATCCATGCATCTCCACCCCTTCTTCCGCTCATCATATCCAACAAAAACTAGCTTCCTTGCTTTCGCATCTAGCTTTGTCCGAAGAGCGTCAGGGATATGCACATAACAGGTTGACCCGAACACCTGAAGGTGTGCAACACTTGGCTTCTCCTTGAACATCAGTTTGTGAGGGGTCTTCATGTTGATAGGACTTAGAGGCATCCTGTTGATGACGTATGCCGCACAAGACATTCCCTCCGCCCAGAAGGACTTTGGGATACTCTTGGCATGAAGCCAGCATTTGCAAGTTTCCATCAGATGATGGATCTTCCGCTCTGCAACGCCATTTTGCTGTGGAGTATGGGCACAAGTGAGCTCTCTCCGAACACCGTGCTTCCTGCAAAAACTTGAGAACTCACCAGAGGTGAACTCCCCACCATTATCAGTTCTCAATTTTTTCACCCGCAGGCCTAACCGACCTTCAACCAGCTCCTTGAACTCCACGAACTTCGCAAAAGCTTCTGACTTCTCTTATAGAAAATATACCCAGACATATCTGGTATAGTCGTCAATCAACACCAACATATATCTGTTGCCTCGAAGGCTTGGGGTGGCAGTCGGTCCCATCAAATCACCGTGAATGCACTCCAACGGTGCTTTGCATCTTGTTTGCGATTTATCAAATGGAAGTCGATGAGACTTACCAAACTGACATCCCGCACAAACATGACCATCTCCATAGGAGGACAAGCTAGGCAAACCCTTGACGAGTCCCCTTACCTCCATAGCCTTCAATTTGTCCATGCCTACATGCCCCAACCTTTCATGCCAGATAGCCGCGCTATCATTGGTCTTCATTTTGTCAACATAAGTACTTGTCGATAGAACGAACAAGTCCTTTAACCGCTTCCCAACATGAATTACATCTCCCTTTATCTCTGGTTGAGTTTTAAGAAACTTCACTTCTGTTGGGCCAAACAGAACGTGATAACCGGCATCGACCGCATTGGTCACAGAGAAGAGATTCTTCTTCATACCCGGCACGTGATAAACACTCCTCAAGGTGAGTGGACCCTTATCACTGCTCAGAGAGACAACGCCTTCTTATTCTACTGCATGAACAGAATTATCAGCCATAATGATTGCATCGTTACCTGAGTAAGGCGCCAAAGAAGAGAACTTTGATTCATCCCCGGTGAGGTGATGACCACACCCTGAATCCACGATCCAATCCTCTTCAAAGTTGATGGCAGTCAAGGCCTTAACGGGTATAGCTGTCATATTAGCCGCAAAGGCTCCTCCCCATCCAGCTTCATCAGACTTTGGCTTCTCCTTCTCCGCTGCATGTCCCGGCTGAAGATTAACCCGACAATCTTTCTTGAAGTTCCCGGTCTTATTGCACCTGAAGCACCTTAGTCCCTCTCCCTTCTTCTTACCATTAGACTTAGGAGCATAGCCCCTATCCGGCTGACCTGAAGTAGAGGGTCCATCATGACCCGGCTTCTTCTTCTCCCACTTCTTCTTCTTCTTCCCAGAGAACAACACATCACTATCTCCCCCAGAGATATAAGTCCCCGCAATCTGTCTTGCCAAACTTTCCTGCAAAGCAAGTAAGTTTTCCAGCTCTAACAGAGATGGTTGATTTGCCCAACCCTAAACTGAAGTCACAAAGGCATGATACTCCTTCTGTAACCCGCAGATGATATGCCTCTTCAGTTTTGCCTCCGAGATGGGCTCATCAGGGTCTAATGCAGAAATCTCTGCTGTGAGGTTCTTCATCTTGAGAAAGAAAGTAGAGATGGAAAGATCACCTTGAGAGGCCTTCGCCAACTCATTTTCAAGAAATTGTAGCGGATCTACATTCTTCTTATTAAACAGCCCGTCCAAAGACGTCAAATCTCAGCAGCATATTTACATCCAATGATGTGATCGAAAAGCTCTAGTGAGATAGCCCTCTTGAGTGTGAACTCTGCCTTTGCATTAGTCCTCCTCCAAAGTCTCACCTCTGCCATATTATCTCCTACTAGCTGAACTTCTTGTGTGTCATCTCCTCCAACTATCTCCCAAAGATCCTCGTCAAGTAAGTAACTCTCCATACACGACCTCCACTTCTTGTAGTTAGTCGATGTGAGGAGTTCAATACCAAGCCCTCTTGCGTATCCCGCTTCCATGGCAAACTATGTGGTTTCTTCTTCACAAAGACGATGGCAACTCAAGTTGAACACTGCTTATCCACTCCAACAACCTCGCTTTGATACCATGTTAAATTTTTTGATTTGAATCGTTTAGGAGTAAGCAGGAGTTGCACCAACTGAGTTATAGCCAAACAACCACAATGCCACACAGCAACGCAATAGACTTTATTGAATCACAAAACTTCATTTACATTTGGAGACATACATGACGAGACATGATTCATAAGAATCACGAAGGAGAGAGAAACAAAACACACCAAAAAACAAATCTGGCGGCTTGACAAGCAGAGACCGCACAGACCGCTGAACTCCAGAAACTGCCCGGCTTGACCTGAGACCGCACGAACAGAAAACAGGCAAGACCGTAACTCAGATCACCCGACTTGACCTGTACTGCCAGACCGCCAGCTCAGACCGCACGAACTAGAGCTTATTGAACTGAACAAAGAACTGAAGTTGTCGCCAGACCGCAACTCAGATCGCCTAACCGCAGAAGGTCGCCTGATCGCTGAGCTCGCTGCGAACAGCACAAGAACAACATAAACCAGTTCGCAGACAAGCCGCTACCGAACTGTTTATTCAAGCCGCTGGGAAATCACCAAGGAAGGAGACCGCAACCTGCGACCGCAAACCTGCGAACACAACAAACAGTCAACTCGCTTCCGAGACCGCCCGACCTCAAAGTTGAGACCGCACAAAACAACCCAGACTCTAGTTCTTATAGTTCTCATTCTGAATGACGGGCCCTGCACCCCTATTTGTAGGCGAGAGGACGGATGTCGTCACCGCCACAAGAGAGATACAATCACCACCCGTCAGATCGCCAGCGGTCTCACAGAGCAGACCACGCGATCACACCACTTGGACAACATCTTGTCCAAGATTGCAAGTCAGCAGCAGACCGCGCACAAGCCGTGCGGACACAAGAACAGTCCTTCATTAGATTACCAAGAGCAAACCAAGAACATCTGGCCAACTCAAGACAAGTCGCCAGATCACCTAGCATAAGTCGCTCGGTCACAGCGGTTACACAAGAACAGACCGCCCGGTCTTCTAACAAAGAAGATAGGCCAACCAAGCAGAGCAAACCGGAGAGAGACCGCAACAGGCTAGAACAAACCGGCCGGTCACACCAGACCGGCAGAGTCAGACCGGCAGAGCCAGACCAGCAGAGACCGCGCGGTCTCTGTCGTTACTACAATACAGACCGCCGGCCACCTTCCACTCCACTTCAACAATTTCAACAAAGACAAGCAGTTACTAAAAGCTTAGTCTGTCAACATGATATCGCTCATGTCGTCGAAAGAACAAAGTGATTACGATGACAGTCTACAAGAAAGAAGATCACGACGACATAGTCAGAGATAGCATATTGCCGTATATGCAGAAGCGCCAGAATATCTCGCATCGTCGAGATATCAATGTCAGAGGCAGAAGCTAGAAGACTTGAAGATCCACTAAGGCCTAAGGCATCGACAAAGTCCTGCCGTCGAGATATTTTCCATATCGTCGTAAAACGGTCAGTATCGGCATGAAGCTGGAAATATCGTCGAGACGGAATTCAAAATTGCGGACGCGCTGTCAGCAATTAATGTCGCCGCCTGATTGTCCAATCAGCGCATGCTCTTAAGGAATGGGGCGTCTGACTCTTAAAGAACTTTTTCAAAAGACCGTTGGGAGCCTCGCAGTCTTATAAAAGAGATAAGAGGTTGCCCTAAAGAAGGATCAATCAGAAAGAACTTACGCATACAGCAAATAGAACAGTAAAAGCGGTGTTAAGAAAGATAACAAGAATCAAGTGTTCTCAGAAGAATCTGTCATCTACATCAACTGATAAGAAGCCGTTCCTCATCAGTCTAAGAAAAGTGATTGAAGAAGAATTGTGCTATCAAGATCTGAATCAGGAACATCTTCTTCAACCTTAAGAAGCCGATCACCATCAGGCTAAGTTGTCGATCTTCATCAGGCAGAAGAATCAGTTTTTATTACTGTAATTTCTTGTAAGGCTAGAGGGCCTAAGTGTCTAGCTTGAGGGCTGGAGAGATGTGAGGCTTGAGGGCCAGGGCAGTTGACTTGCGGGTCCGACACCGTCTAGCTTGAGGGCTGGAGAGCTGTGAGGCTTGAGGGCCAGGGCAGTGGACTTGCGGGTCTGATTTCGTTAAGCTTGAGGGCTTGAGACCTGTGAGGCTTGCGGGCCAGGGCAGAGGCAAGAATTGCGGGTCTGAGCTAGGTAGGGCTTGAGGGCGTGATTGTCGAGCTTGCGGGCTCGAGTGCAGTAGGGGCTTGCAGGCTTAGGCTGTAAGAATTGCGGGTCTGTGTTGTAAGGCTTGCGGGCCTGAAGATTTGGCGGAGTTTGCCGATCCTAGCACATTGCTAGGTAGGCGCGGAGGGAAAGAGGACTGATGAGCAAAACTATGCTTGCAAACGACAACGGCAACTGTACCGTGTCGGATGTAGTATAGGCTTATATAAAAACCAAGGTCGTATAAAAATCCAGGCGTGTTGATTACTCTTACTCAAGACGATCTCTATTGTTCTATCAAAAGTACTTTGATTTGGTTGCAATAAGAAATATAACTTAACTTGCAGATTATAACTGAAGAAAAGAGAGGTGGACAAAATAGAAGAAAGGATGAAATAAAACAACAGCAACTATTATTGATTCAAGAAAAAAACATTACAATTATTAAAATAAAACATTACAAGTGCAGGAAGAAAACTAGAATACGCGAATAAAAACTCTGGAATGAAAGCAGGAAGATGGAGGCTTCGACTCCAATCCAAGGTTTTTTTGATCATCAGGGGTAGCTGTCTTTAAATAGCTGAATAATAATATGGTAAAATGCGTGATTGAAGCAGCAGTAATTGCTGGCGGAAAGCTTTGGCGTAAGTATGGTAATAGGCGTGATTGAAGCAGCAGTAATTGCTGGCGGGAAGCTTTGGCGGAAAGCTTTGGCGTAAGTATGGTAATAGGCGTGATTGCTGGCGGGAAGGAGGTGCTGCTACAAGCTGGACATTGGAGGAGGCGTACATGGATTGCTGACGTGGCAGAGCTTGGGCGGATTGCTGTAAGGTGGCTGCGGCGTAATTGAAGGCGGTGCTGTTAAAATTTCGTCGAATGCAGTTCGTCGACCTCACGCGCGTTCGTCGATCAGAGGCAGCCAGACGAGAGTTTGTCGACCGCAGTTCGCCAGACTGGAATTCGTCGAGCTCCCGCAAAATTTGTCGATCGCCCAAAAAATCGTCGAACGCAGCAATTTCGTCGAACGAAGGATCTATTTCGTCGAGCTCAGTGTTTTCGTCGAACGCAGCCTTTTCGTCGAACGCAACAGCCAGGCGCAGTTCGTCGAGCTCAGCGGGTCGCGACCGTGACATTAGGTCACGCCCTTGGTCACGCCCGTGACCTGGGGCCTGTACTTGGCGAATTCTTCACGGAACGCCCCCGTGGTGGCGGAAACAGGTCTGGAACACCACACAGGTTACACGTCCATGGTCACGCCTGTGACCTTGGGCGTGTACTTAAAGTTTTTGTCCAATGCGTCCAAAAAAACCTGAAATACACAAAAAAGCTTCAGTTAGTTTATAAAATTGAAAAGATAATAATTTTAATAAGAAAAGCATAAAAACTATATAATTTCATATTAAAAATATATTAAACTTAAATTAAAAGATGAGTACAAAAAGTACTCATAAAGGACTACTCAAGACACCCTGACTTGAGGAACCTCTATAGATCTTGTGTCTCTTGCTGTGATTTATTTGTGTGATACTTTTGTGCTACGCTTGAAAACTTGTAACTCGCGCTAATATTCGAAAAAGAACACAGATCACCTACCCCCCCCCCCATCTTGGTGAATATTCCATTAACAACAAGTGGTATCAGAGCCAGGTTGTTCAAAAGAAGACTTAACCGTCTGATCTAGATCGTGGAACGAATCGCCATGGCTGGTGGAGATCGGAATCGGGAAATGAGAGCCATGAAACTCCCAATCTGCACAAAGGAGAACATTCCCATCTGGAAGGAAAGGGTAAGGCTTTTCATGGAGGCGGCTGATCCAAGAATTTACTTAACAGTCCAACAGGGTCCCTTTATCCCTACAACTCCCTCCACCATTGATCCAACAAGGAAGGTGATAAAGAAATATGAGGACGTGACCAAGGATGAGCTAGCCTTAGCAGGC
The DNA here is from genome assembly GCA_033032865.1 of Dactylorhiza incarnata. Lineage (NCBI taxonomy): Eukaryota > Viridiplantae > Streptophyta > Magnoliopsida > Asparagales > Orchidaceae > Dactylorhiza > Dactylorhiza incarnata. Next base: position 8,920,992 of record JAWHQI010000014.1, read on the forward strand.
CTAGATAAGAGGGCCCAAAATGTCATTATGAGTGCCATAGATGACTCTACCCTCCAGAATCTGATTCACTGCAAAACGACAAAGGAGATATGGGACTCCCTAATCGTGTACATGGAGGGTACTGAAGAGGTAAGATATGATAGAAAATCCCTTCTCAACCAGGAGTATGAGGCCTTCAAGCAAGGCAAGAATGGAACAATCTCTAACTGTTATGAGAAATTTTTCAAGATAGTGAATGGATTAAGAAACTATGAAAGAGAGTTCACCAACACTGACCTTAATGACAAGTTTCTTAGATCACTCATAAAAGAATGGGACATCAAGATCTGTGCCATCAGAGAGATGGGTCAGCTGGGCATCATGGAGCCCAAGAACCTCTATGGGAAGTTGCTGTCTCATGAACTTCAGCTCAACACCAGGAAGGCTGAAGAAGTAAGCTCAAAGGGGAGCTCAAGAGACAGATCTGTTGCTCTAAAAGCTGAGAGCACGAGAAGATCCAAAGGCAAGACCTCTGCAACTCAGAACAGATCTGAGAGCAGTGAAGAATCAGAAGCCAGCTCTTCAGATTTTGATGATACAGACAGAGATGTGGCCCTTCTCTCAAAACAGTTCAGGAAGCTGATACACAGAAGGAGGAGGGACAATCACAAAAACCTCTCCTCAAGCTCCAGAAGATCTGATTATCATGACAGATCCAGAGCCCCCAGGGAGGAATGGTACAGATCTAACCCTGGTAAATATGATTTAAATAATACTATTTGCTATTCCTGCAGCAAGACAGGTCACATGGCTGTTGACTGCCCCTCTAAGAAGGAGTAGAGGAACCATGAAGAAAGAAGAAGCTCAAGGAGCAAGAGGAAATCTGAAAAAGGATTCGTGGCCAAGAAGGTCAGAACACTGAGTGACTCTGACTCAAGCTCCTCTGGTACTGAGGAAGATGCACTCATTGGCTTAATGGCCATCGGTGAAGACAACCAGGATGACATCTCTCCTAGGAAGGTAACTAACAAAACTTCTTTATCTGTCTTTGATTCCGAATCAGCAGCAGATTCCTTGCATGATGATGAGGGTGTGTTTGCTGCCAACAACACGGCCTCAAGATCCTAATATGATGTTGAATCTGAACTAATAAGGCAATATAAAGCCTTGTGGAAAGCCTTCAAAAGCTGTAAGAAACTCCTCAAAGTCCAGACCAAGGAGTTAGATTCCTTGAAGCCGGTTCAATCTAAGCTCCACGAGACAGCTGAGAAGCTGGCCACTATGAGCAAAGAAGTGGACAAATTCAAGGAATCAATAAGGCTTAAGAATGCTGAATTAGGATAGAAGAACAAGGTCATCAAGGACCTTGAGGAAATGCTATTGGCTGAGAAGAAACTTGCATCCAGCTTCTCTATGCCCAAAACTATCCTGCCCATCATCGACACCTTCTCTGGACAGTTCAGAGCTGGTATCAGTTTCAATCAGGACATAGTTACGGACAAAGATCCTGAAGCTAGACCTTCCTATAAGAAGGTGCTGGTGTCAAGTCCTTCAACCCACAAACCTGCAGCAACATCAGTCAAGGGCAGGGGAAAGGCTGTTCCTACAAAGCCTTTTCCCAAGAAGGTGAATCAAAATGTGGTGAGACCAATTCCTCCCCAGACTCACACATATGAGGTTCACCCAAGATCTGTTAGGCAAGAAGCCTTCTCTCATGCTCATCAGTACAGCCACCCCATTCAGAAGATGAAGTAGAAGAGAATATATAACAGATATGAATGCTGGTACTGTGGGAAAGTAGGCCACTTTGCTTTGGACTGTTGGTTCAACCCAACAGGGCTCAATGCAAGGAGAGTGCAGAACCCTCAGAGGTTTATTGTTCCATTATACCACCCTAACAGAAACCAAGGACCCAATCCATATTGGGTACCTAAGGGGAAGTGATTTGTTTTGCAGGTATGTCCAAATGCCAACCAATCTCCAATTTGGTATTTGGACAGTGGCTGCTCCAGGCACATGAGTGGAGTCAGAAAGTACTTAAGAGAGTTCATCCCTGTGGAGAATGGACCAACCGTGATCTTTGGAGGTTCAAAAAAAGGGGGTGACTAGGGGCTATGGCAACATCTCTAATGGGTTGGTTACCTTCACAAAGGTAGCTTATGTGGAGGGGTTGAAACACAATCTCATAAGCATAAGTCAACTTTGTGATTTAGGCTTTGTTATTACTTTCCACAAGGATAAGTGCCTAATTAAGAAGTCCTTAGATTCTGAGGCTACCTTAACTGGCACTCGGAGTGGCAATATTTATTGCTTAAACTTTCTTAATACAAATTCTTCCATGCCCATATGTCTTGTAGCTGCTGGTAAAGAGGCTCTATGTGTACAATGGCACAAGAGACTTGCACACATCAATTATAAGACAATAGGCAAGCTTTTCTCACAAGACCTAGTTAGGAATGGACCTAATATTAAGTGCATCAAAGATGGTCCCTATCAAGCTCGCCAACTAGGAAAGCAGACTAGGACCAGCTTTAAAAGCATATCTAACAATGAGTCCTCTAGGTGCTTATTTTTACTGCATATAGATTTGTTTGGTCCTATGTCAGTTCATAGCTTAGGAGGGAAGGTCTACACCCTTGTAGTTGTTGATGATTACTCAAGGTTCACTTGGGTATTCTTCCTAAAAAGGAAATAAGATACCCAAGATATCTTGAGAAATTTTGTCAGGCAGATCCAGAATGAGATGGACTGTACTGTGGTCAAACTCAGAAGTGACCATGGGATAGAATTTCAGTCAGGGGCCATGACAGAATTCTGCCAAGAACTAGGTATCTCCCAAAAATTTTCCTCACCCAGAACCCCTCAACAGAATGGGGTTGCTGAAAGGAAGAACAGAACCTTGATAGAGGCAAGTAGGACAATGCTAAGTGACTCCTCTCTACCAGAATACTTCTGGGCAGAGGCTGTCAACACTGCTTATCATGTGATAAACAGGGCTTCAATCATCAAATACCACAAGAAAACTCCCTATGAGTTAATGAATGGCAGAAAGCCAACACTATCCTAATTTAGGATCTTTGGTAGTTAATGCTATGTCCTTAATAATGGGAAATCCAAACTAACCAAGTTTGCTGAGAAAAGCAGTGAGGGTATTTTTGTTGGCTATAGCTCTCATAACAAGGCCTATAGAGTGTACAACATCAATACCCAAATAGTGGAAGTATCTGTACATGTTGTATTTGATGAGACCAGCCTCATTCACAACAGCTGGTCTAGTTCTCTAGTGAATGCAGGTACTAATGAGAAGATGGAAAAATTATGCATTGATGACCAAGCGGGAACCTCAGCTAAAAGTAAAGATCAATCAAAAGATTTTGAGCTTGAAACAAATGTTGTGAAAGATACAGAAACAGAAGAAGAAGTGCAACCTGAAAGACCTACAACTGAAGAAATCCCCAGAATACTGCCAGCCACCTTGAAATAAGTAAGAGGTCATCCTCAAGAGCAAATTATAGGAGCTGTCAACCAAGGTGTGCTGACAAGGAGTAGAGCTACAAATGAAGCATTATACCTGAGTTTTATCTCTCAAATTGAACCCAAGAAATTTGAGGAAGCAAATCAGGATCCATTTTGGATTGCAGCAATGCAGGAGGAACTGAACCAGTTTAAGAGATGCAAAGTTTGGAAACTGGTTCCAAGACCTCAAGGACAGAACATCATATGAACTAAATGGGTCTACAGAAACAAATTGGATGAAAATGGAATCATCACCAAGAATAATGCAAGGCTAGTGGAAAAAGGCTACAGACAAGAGGAAGGGATAGATTTTGATCAGACATTTGCTCCAGTAGCCAGACTGGAAGCAATAAGACTGTTTCTGGCTTATGCTGCCTACCAAGGTTTCAAGGTCTACCAGATGGATGTGAAGTCAGCCTTCCTAAATGGTGACCTAAAAGAGGAAGTATATGTAGAGCAGCCCTCAGGTTTTGTAGACTCTACTCACCCTGATTATGTTTACTTTCTTAGAAAAGCACTTTATGGCTTAAAACAGGCACCTATGGCCTGGTATGAAACTCTGTCAAGCTTTCTAATTGAGAACAAATTATCAAGGGGAAAGATTGATAAGACATTATTCCTAGGGGAAGTAAAGGGCAAGATCTTGCTAGTGCAGATCTATGTGGATGACATCATCTTTGGCTCTACAGATAACAATCTCTGCAAAAAGTTTGCCAACTTGATGCAGGGAAAGTTTGAGATGAGCAGTATGGGCGAGCTCAAATACTTCCTAGGTCTCCAAGTGAAACAATCTGAAGATGGTATTTTCATCTCCCAGACCAAATTCATTAGGGAGCTAGTCAAGAAATTTGGATTGGAGAGTGCTTCTTCAATGAAGACTCCAATGGGAACTAATGTGTCTCTGGACAAGGATGAGAAGGGCATACCCTTTGATGAAACCAAGTACAGATGCATGATTGGATCTTTGCTTTATCTAATTGCAAGTAGGCCTGACATAATGTTTGAAAACATGTGTCTGTGCTAGATATCAGGTGAATCCTAAGGAATCTCATCATGTCTCTGTCAAGTGAATCTTAAGATACCTAAAGGGTACATCAAATCTTGGCCTATGGTACCGTAGGAGCAATGGATGTGAACTGACTGGCTACTCAGATGCAGATTATGCAGGGTGCAAGGAAGATAGGAAGAGTACCTCAGGGACATGTCAATTCCTTGGTGGAAGACTGATCTCTTGGAGCAGTAAGAAGCAGACCAGTGTGGCAATCTTTACTGCAGAATCAGAGTATATCTCTGCTGGAAGCTGCTGTGCCCAACTGCTATGGATTCAGCATCAAATTGAAGACAACTATCAAAAGATGACCAAAACACCCATATTTTGTGACTCTTCAAGTACAATCTCAATTACTAAGAACCCCGTCTCTCACAGCAAGACTAAGCATATTGAGATCATGTATCACTTCATCAGGGAGCATGTTGAAAATGAAGATATCACCCTAGAATTTGTCCCAACTGACAAACAAGTGGTTGATATATTTACAAAGCCCCTAGATGAAGCTAAGTTTAACTTCTTCAAATTCCAATTGGGGATGTTAAACTTAGAGTAATCATTAACTTATTCTTCATTAATCCCTTTCTAGATGATTGGTTGGAAAATCTCTCAGGATTTGGATGAACTATGACTGAGCAGGGGGGGGGGGGCTTGGACTATTATCTACCTAAAGGAGAGCTGCATGAAAGAAGTCAGAAAGGGGGAGAAATGGCATCAATATGTTCAAGACATGATGCTCAAGAAGACCTCAAAGTTAGGGGGAGCAAAGGAGTAGGGGGAGCCACAGAAGAAGAGACATCAAATCAAGGGGGAGCTACAAGCTTGATGTACTCATATCAAGGGGGAAGATAAGTAAAATCTTAAATGCTCATGTCTTCCATTTAAGATTATAACATTTATTGTCAAGTGAAAGTAGTCTTGAATTGAGATTCTGACTTCTTCAAATAAGGGGAGATTGTTGGGAATCTTGCCCACATGATTCCTGATTTGAAGAAGTCACAAAGTCAAGACTACTTCGCTTTGTATTTGATCACTTCTCTAGCTCATAATCTCAGGAAGAATAGGAGATGTCGTCGACAAAGTATACTTGTCGTCATGATGATGAGCAAAGCAAAAGCTGAGACTTGGCGAGTTCGTAGAACGCAGAATGTTGTTCGTCGAACGCGGAATGTTGTTCATCTAACGAAGAATGAAGTTCGTCATACGCAAAGACAGGACATATGCAAACACTGAGACTTGGCGAGTTCGTCGAACGCAGAATGCTGTTCGTCGAACGAAGAATGTTGTTCGTCAAATGAGGAATGAAGTTCGTCGAACGTAGAGACGGGACAGAAGAATGAAGTTCGTCGAACGCAGCGTGCTGTTCGTTGAATGAAGAATGCAGTTCGTCGAATGCAGAAACTTCTCTACAGATCGACGAATTCGCTGAGAAGAGGAAGCCACTTCAGCCCAACCGCTGAGACAGATTCCAGAGGAAGGAATGTCGTCGAGAAGATGCAGTATCGTCGACATCATCAAAGAAGCCGTGTCGTCGAGAAGATGAAGTATCGTCGACATCATCAAAGTAGCCTTGTCGTCGAGAAGAACATATATCGTCGTAAAGAATGTGCGGCGTCGAGAAGACTGACCAAGAACAGCTGAAGACAAGCAGTTGCTAAAAGCATAGTCTGTCGACATGATATCTCTCATGTCGTCGAAAGAACAAAGTGATTACAATGACAGTCTACAAGAAAGAAGATCACGATGATATAGTCAGAGATAGCATATCATCGTATATGCAGAAGCGCCATAATATCTCGTATCGTCGAGATATCAATGTCAGAGGCAGAAGCTAGAAGACTTGAAGATCCACTAAGGCCTAAGGCATCGACAAAGTCCTATCGTCAAGATATTTTCCATATCGTCGTAAAACAGTCAGTATCGGCATGAAGCTGGAAATATCGTCGAGACGGAATTCAAAATTGCGGACACGCTGTCAGCAATTAATGTCGCTGCATGATTGTCCAATCAACGCGTGCTCTTAAGGAATGGGGCGTCTGACTCTTAAGGAACTTTTTCAGAAGACCGTTGGGAGCCTCGCAGTCTTATAAAAGAGATAATAGGTTGCCCTAAAGAAGGATCAATCAGAAAGAACTTACGCATACAACAAATAGAACAGTAAAAGCGGCGTAAAGAAAGAAAGAGAACAAGAATCAAGTGTTCTCAGAAGAATTAGTCATCTCCATCGACTGATATGAAGTCGTTCCTCATCAGGCTAAGAAAAGAGATTGAAGAAGAACTGTGCTCTCAAGATCTGAATCAGGAACATCTTCTTCAACCTTAAGAAGCCGATCTCCATCAGGCTAAGTTGGCGATCTTCATCAGGCAGAAGAATCATTTTTTATTACTGTAATTTCTTGTAAGGCTTGAGGGCTTAAGTGTCTAACTTGAGGGCTGGAGAGCTGTGAGGCTTGAGGGCCAGAGTAGTGGACTTGCAGGTCCAACACCGTCTAGCTTGAGGGCTGGAGAGCTGTGAGGCTTGAGGGCCAGGGCAGTGGACTTGCGGGTCTGATTTCGTAAAGCTTGAGGACTTGAGACCTGTGAGGCTTGCAGGCCAGGGCAGAGGCTAGACTTGCGGGTCTGAGCTAGGTAGGGCTTAAGGGCCTGATTGTCGAGCTTGCGAGCTCGAGTGCAGTAGAGGCTTGTGGGCTTAGGCTGTAGGACTTGCGGGTCTGTGTTGTAAGGCTTGCGGGCCTGAAGATTTGGCAGAGTTTGCCGAGCCTAGCACACTGCTAGGTAGGCGCAGAGGGAAAGAGGACTACTCAAGACACCCTGTCTTGAGGAACCTCTATAGATCTTGTGTCGTTTGCTGTGATTTATTTGTGCGATACTTTTGTGCTACGCTTGAAAACTCATAACTCGCGTTAATATCCGAAAAAGAACCCAGATCACCTAACAGCCCCCCCCCCCCCCCCCCCCCCCCTCTAGGTGAACGTTCCATTAACAACAAGATACATACATACTGATACAAGAAAATATCTGAGTAGAAAGAGGACTCAAGATAGAGTCTGATAGGAGTGAAGAAATATCATCAAATACAGAATCCACTGGAAATGATGGCACAGTAGAGGAAGAAAACTCCAAAATGTCATTGTAATGATCAATAATGACGCTAGTGGACACATCCTCCGTGCTCCCATGAGGATATGGGGACATGGCGTATATGTCCTCAATGATTGGAGGGGCAGTATGATATGGAAATGGTGGAATGGTGATGAGTTCCGTCTAATCATCCTCTTCCAATTGTAATTTCCATATCTCACAGTCCTTCAATGCATGATCAAGACTCTAACAGCACAAGCAGCGCTTCCCGGTAGGTTTTGACCATGGAGAGGCCAAACCACCCAGTGAAGGCGATGCTCGCGATGGAGATGCATAATTATAATATACAGGTTCATTGTATGAAGATCTAGATTCTCCATACGGAACTATACGTATTAGAATTATGGCTTCCTAAATGACAGGCATCACTAGAATGACTAAACGATTCACACCATCTACATTGTTGATAAGCATACATATTGGTGCAAAGATGGATTCACAAATAATATAAGCTGAAAAATAACTCAGTATGCACAAAGGAAATATTAAATCAACAGAAACCTGATTTTTTAAAAACGTAAAATAGATTAGGAAGAAATAAAACAAAAAGATGCAATTTTGAAGAACTTCTACCTCTCGGCTCTCACTCTATAGAAACTCACACGACTATGTTCCCCTGCAACGGCGCCAAAAACTTGATGCGCAAATCCGCAACACCGCTATAGGCGGGAGCGAGGCTACGACACGAAATGGCAGTGTACCAATCGTTCAAGTAATATAAAATGAGGAGTGAATCCCCGAGTATCGAATCTCAAAGGAACACAGTAAGGTGGAGTTTAATTTCGAGGAAGGACTTGAGATCGAAGTCCTTTATGTCGGGTGGAATTTGTTGGGGTGATTTGGTTTATGGAAAATAAAAGAAAAGAAACTAAACTACTCCTATGCAGGCCGCTATGCGCTGCTTCACCGTGTGGATGGAAACTATGCAGGCCGCTATGCACTGCTTCGCTACACAGATGGACGAGAAGGCTTGCGGATGGAGTGAGTCGCCCTGGCAAAATGAGGGTCGCAAGCACCTCATCACAAAGCTCACACCTAGCAATTGCTAGTGTAGTAAACCCAAACACTCACACCACAATTACCACAAGAGCTCACCTCAAGCACTCATACAAGAATAATAACATTGCATAATAATGAGATGAAGACTAAATCAAATGTAGAGTGCAAACATCATCAAATAAAGAAGATTGCACTAACAACAATAGTCCAAGAGGAGAAAAATGCAAGAGATACAACCGAATCCGGAGGCTTATTGTAGATTCACGGTAGGAATTATCGGGGTGTCAATCTGCGTCCTAGCTCGATCCCAACTATCGTCCGGGATAGAGGAAGGTTGTCACTTCCTCCCAATGGAACCGTCTTCTCTGGTAAACTACAATCCGGCCACATCCAATGAGAAGAACTTCTTGCTTGGCGATGAAGATGAGTGTAGAATCCTCTCCTTGAAGCGCTTGGATGATGTGAGGTGGCCTCGAGAAAAAGGGGGAGGAATAATGGAAGAAAACGGAGCAGTCGCCCCTTTCGGTGGAGAAAATCGCGTATCAGTTCGGTCTACTAAAAACCTAAAAATCGCAGCTTAAATAGAAAAGTTGCAGAATTTTGTTCTTGCACGACCGTGCGTTTTAGAAACGCACGATCGTGCGTGAACAAAATAAAACATAAATTTTTCAGACAAAAGAGGAGCTCGTGCTATTTTACTCACGCACGGGCAAACCAACCATGCGTGAACAAAACGCACGAACAAATCCAGAATGCTATTTTGGGCCATAGATGAACATGCACGGTCGGAGCGATCGTGCGTTAAGGAAATGCATGATCGTGCGATTCATGCGGACATGAAATTTGGGCATAATGGATGATCTACCCACCTGCAAAGCACCAAACAACAATCACACAGCTGGGAATACCCTTCCAGCTTAATCCAAATACAGAAAAAAGGGTTGGGGAGCACCATGTGCTTACCCCCAACAAACATATCGCGTAATTACACACCATAACGGGCCCAAAGAGTGCACTTTCCGAAGAAATGTGTTCAAGTGAAATATAAGTAATAATGAACTAAAAGTGAAGTGCAAGTGAGTGAAAACTAGCCTAGATGAGTCCAAAAAACACTATATAAATCGGACTCATCAAACATTCCTGGTTAGCTCCTCAGGCTCTCTAGGGTGCCCGACTTCAATTTTGGCTTGGGAGGGGAAGCGCTCTAAAGATCTTCCGGGTGTGTGGTGGGACCTCCACACTATAGCCAATGGTCAATTTTTAGCTCCAAGTCTTCGGTCAGGTTCTTTCGTAGGATCAGTAAGTGCTAGCTGCCCCCTTCCAGGGGTCCGAACTCCTCGTTGGGCTGATTCTCGGTTCCAACAATCATCACCATCATCATCAGCTTCAGCACTATCAATATCAGTAACTTCCATATCCTCAGCATCAACATCCTCATCATCATCAACAGATGTCCTTTCTGGCTCTCTTGCAGGAAGATCAAGTATCTTTTCTGAGTAGTGCCCAGGGACCAGATTGAGACTCTTCTCAATATTAACAACAAAAGCAGCAAATTGTCTTTGCAGACTTGGAGGGGCTGGCTGAGCTGGAGAGGGCTCTTTCTGAACTGTTGACTCTGGAGCCTTAGAGCACTCCCCCTGGATTAATGAAACAATTGGAGCTTGAGAGCTCTTCCCCTGGACTGGTTGTATATCCAATTGTGGGACAAATCTTGAAGGAGAGGGTTGGTGCCTCTCCTCTTCTTCCTCAAATTCTTCCTCTTCTTCAAACTTCTTCATACCTGGCCTCACAATTTTTCATTCCCATCTTGACAGAATTGAAGAATCAATTTTTCTCAAGTGGTGAATGGGGCTTCCAGTGGACATATCAAACTGGTTTCCATCCGGTTGATTGAGGTATAGTGAGATGATCCTTCCAAAGTTAGGAACCATCAAACTAGCCTTGATTTTCTCAAAAAAAATCCGTCCTCAATTCACTTTCTTTCTGCAAATTACAACAGCTAGAAGCTTGAACATATCATTTGAGAGGTAGTCATGTGAACCTGCCTTGCATAATAAGACTTTTCCTAAATTATATGATAGGATCTTTCCTTCACCATTCATGTTCTTCCTTTTGATTGAAGTTGTGCCCCTAGGTAAACCACAGAAGAACAATGCTTTGCTCTGATCTTGTTCAAACAGACAATCTTCTTCTTCAATAGCCGACAACCTCAGTAATCTGGACAACCTTGATGGCTTCATCTTTATAACCTTGTCTCTTACTGTTGATTTAATGACGTCTCCATGTAGTCGAATCTTTGCGTTCTTGAAGAAATCTAGAACATCTCTGTCCAGCACGCGGCAAGGGTGTTCTAGGATGAAGGTGAGACCAGCTTCTTCTAGGCAAAGGACAACATTCCTGAATTCGTCTGTGGTGAAAGTACATAGTGTGCCTCCGAGAATCCTCTAGAGGGTGGGGGGTGAATAGAGATTTAAAAATTATTCTTATTCTAGTTGTGCAAATACAATAAACCTAAATATTATGCTTCACAAGATATATCTCAAAATAAAGTAGTTGCAGTTTAAGTAATGAAATAAAAGACAGATAATGAAATCTAATCTATAAGGGACAACACAGAAAAGCAATCCAGAAGACACACCGAATTTTTATAGAGGTTCCACAAAATGTGGGTACTCCCCTCTTCTATCTCTGTCTGAATCTTTTGGTAAAGAGTCTCTTAGAACCACTGATCTTTTGACAAGGAGATCATGAACCACCGGATCTTTTGATAAGGAGATCTTGAACCACCAGATCTTTTGATAAGGAGATCATGAACCACTAAATCCTTTGAAGAGGTATTAATAAAACTCTTTTACAGAAGGGGATTAAAAGGAGAAAGAAGGAAGAGAAATGGTGTAGGAATTCTATTTTCAGAATTCTTATGATGGTTGCATGAAGAACAACTTCTTGTATCTTTTCACTGGATCTGCTCTTGATGAACTTCTGCTTATGATGGTGATGATTTGCAGAAGCAATGTTTGTCAGATCCTTATATCTTCTTTCTGATTGAACTTTGGCTGCTATATGATTGTGTTAATGATCAACCTTATTCTGTTCTATTCTTAGAGAGAAGAAGAGCAGCAGATATTTCTTCTCTGTATTTTCTTCTATTAGGGTTCCTGTAAGAGAGAGGAAGAAGAAGGAGACCCTAATGGAACAGTGCAGCTGATTGTGATCAATGCCTTGTGTTTATCTTTATTCTCTTCCTTTTTATAGTCCCTCTGTTCAATTTGAATTTGTTTTCCTTTTAGGTAAGTCCTAAAAGGGTATATTTGTCTGAACAATAAATCTTTCTTTCCTTCTTTATTTCTCGACCCGTCCACCAACATTTAAGCTTGTTTCCAAGAAATCTTTTCTCTGACCTCAGTTTATTCTATTTGTGGCAATTAAGGAGCTGTTGGGGAACGGTCTTGAAAGAGGTGGGCCATGAGAGGGGGTCAAAAATGATAGCTGAAAAGGTTTCCCTTTTCAGACTGTATTCGATGTAGCGTCGAGTTCACTTCCTCCCTTACCGACGCACCTTTGCATTCTTGTAGGAGAAGCTTCGAATTCATCCTTGCTCTGACTGAACTCTACTATTCGACATTGCGTCGATACCCTATCGACATAACCGTTGAGTTGAAGGTATGGTTCTAAGTTTCATTATCTGCGTCGAGAGGAAGTCGACGTTACGTCAACTTTAGATTACTCTGATAGATACTTCCTTCTGCGCCGAGTTGAAGTAGAAGCTGCGTTGACATCTTCAAGTAGTCCAACAAGTCCATGGACTCTGCATCGATATCTATTCGACATAATGTCGACTTGGATTACTTCGACAGAGGGGTGAACTACTTGGACATCTAGTCAGAGTAGCATCGACAATCACTTGATGCTGCGTCGAATTCTAGTCGACGCAATTGTTAACTTCACCAAAATTTTGCTTCTCTTGACTTGGTCTTGACCCCCTAGTTTGAGTGTGATATCCTAAGACATCTAATGACCAGATTACCCTCACTATACACTGGGTAATTCAATCCTAAGGGATAATATCACTTTTAGTGAATTTGTTAAGTTAAATCAAAGGAGTTTTTGCCAACAATCTCCCCCTATTTATCTTAACAAATTTTATAGTTTGTTCAAAGTGATTTTACACATTTTTCTTATATACTCAAGAATAATACAGACAAGATAATAAGACAGAATAATTGACTAGATTGAACCAGTAAGCAGAAGTGTGTCTGATTAATTGCCACAAGAGTTTAACAGAGATTACCTAAGAATACATCTACTTTCTTCCTTTCAGAAAATTGGATAAATCCTCATAGATTCTTCTGAACTTTCTTTCCACATACTTGAAATTTGCAGGGGTTGCCTTCTCTGGATTCCTTTGTATTTTCTCATGGCCTTTGAACAGCTTTGCTAGGTTACCTTCTGTTTCAGGAGAAACATCTTTAAAGGTGAAGCCTAGATCAAGAACCTTTGCTGTCAACAGGTTTATGGTTTCCAATTCTAGATCATCTGACTCTGAGTCCCCATCAGGATTTGATACAACAAAGGTTGATTGGGGTTTACCAGTGTCTGAGGCATACTTGAAAAATATCTTTTTTTTTACAGGAGGTTGTTTTCCTTTCATTTTCTTCTGAGGAGGCTCCTCTAGATCTTCTGGAACACATCCAATGCCCCTTTTATGAAGTTGGCATATTTCATCCAACATCTTAGCTTTAGGATTCCTTGTAATATATTTAGTGGAATCAAACAGGGAGGATTTGATGGGGATTGCTTTTTCTAGTTCTTCTTGTTCAACCACCTGTTTTCCTCTTTGCAGAATATCATTAAATCTCTTTTTCTTCTTTTCAATCTCCCTTTGAGTTGTCTCATATTCATATCTTTCTCTGTCTGCAATCTCTTCTAAAGATTTATCCTGTTCTAGATTGGTGTAGGTTTTCATTGTGTTCACTGGGACTTCAACCTTCTCAAATTTCTTATGATAGGATTTATTTATCTTGTATTCCTTCCTTTGTTCCTTTGTGTACATCTCCCAGATAGGTACTCTTCCTCTTCCTCTACTTCCACCTCTATATGGAGGTCTCCCTCTGAAGACTGGTGTTGGAAGAAGTGGTTTAGTCATAGGAGAAGGTGAAGAAGGAAGCTGAACTGGAGGTACTGGTTGAGCTGGTGCTGGATCAGGTGAGACAGAATCTTGATCAACTATCTTGACTGGAGAGGGTGTTGTGGATGAATCTTTAGAGGACACTCTGAACGAGAGAGGATCAGGGATGGATGGTTCAATGTCTTCATGAAATTCTTGTAGAGACTTAAGGTACATCTGATCATCTAATATTGAAGGGACCTCCCCCTGAGTTGATGGCTCCCCCTGAGCAAAGGGCAAGGTCCGTGGAGGAATTGCCTCCTTGTGATTTCATGCATCTGAAAGCTGAAGTTTGGATGATACAGCCGACTCTCCTTCAGTGGTGAGAGAGAGGGATTGATGTCATGTAGACAAAATATTGAAGAGGTTGCTGCCTGCTGGTACAAGTCTCCCCCTGCTTTATATTATTGAAAAAGGATATAAAGCATTCAGTAGGCACGGCTGTCGATCGTACTTCCTTATAAAAAAATGTGAGTTCGGTTGTAAGGTCCGGTAACCTTTTGTGCTGGCGATGGATTTTGCGATAGCAATCCATTGAGAAGTCAAGATAGAGGGAGCCAAACTTGGATAGCACCGTTTCAAGGGCAAGATTGATGGCCTCAATAATATCTTGTTGATTTGACGAGGATGCCATTGTAATGCTGCAAGAACCTGCACTGAAACAAAGAAAAGAGACGAAGAAAGGGAAGAAGGAAGAGAGCAGGAGGGAAAGAGTTTGAATAGCACAATGGAACTAAACACAAAAGTTGCTTTGAGTAGATGAATCGTCACAACTTAGGGTTTTATTCAAAGCAACTTCAAGAAGAGCGACATTCAGCGCGCCCATCTTTGTTAATGCGCGCGATCTATCAAGTCGACGGAGCGTCGAGTAGATGTCGACGTGGCTTCGAAAGATAGTCATCAATGATGTTGTCGACGTAAGCATCGATAAGTATTCGATGTTACGTTGAATGGTATTCGAATGATCCATCCCAGAAAGTTCTCGAAGCTGACGTCGAGTAGAAGTCGACGGTACATCGATTTTAATTCGACGCGGCTTTGATTAAACAGTTATTAGTTTTAAGATTTTTGTTGTTTTTCCCAGCAATAATTTTCTACAGAAAATAGATCTTTATACATAATTAAAGGGGACCTACAGAGCTCCATCAAGCATCCCAGTGTATTGATGATGAACGTGTGCTTACTTTCATCAAGGGGCTTAGTGAAGATGTCAGACATTTGTTTGTCAGTAGATATGTATTGAAGGTTGATCTTACCCTTCTCTACATTGTCTATGAGAAAGTGGTGCCTTATCTCTATGTGCTTAGTTCTGCTGTGGAGAAAAGGATTGGAAGTAATTGAAATTGCACTAGAGCTGTCACAATAGAGTGTGGAATTGGCAAGGGAAAAGTTGTAGTCTAACAACAGATTTTGCATCAACAAAATTTGTGAGCAGCATCTTCATGCAGCTATATACTCAGCTTCAGCTGTAGAAGTGGAGACTGTGGTTTGCTTCTTGCTAAACCATGATATCAGTCTAGCACCTAGAAACTGACATGTTCTTGAAGTGCTTTTTCTATCAAGCCTGCATCCAGCATAGTCTGCATCTGAATATCCAACCAATTCAAATCCAGAATCAGCTAGATACCATAAGCCATGCTCAGGAGTACCCTTCAGATATTTGAGAATTCTCTTGACAGAACTCATGTGGGATTCCCTTGGGTCAACCTGAAATCTTGCACAAACACAGGTAGTAAACATTATATCAGGTCTGCTAGCTGTTAGGTAGAGAAGAGAGCCAATGGATGCTCTATAAGTCTTCTGATCAAATGACTTACCTTGTTCGTCTCTATCTAGAACAACATTAGTAGTCATGGGAGTTTTCATAACATATGCATTCTCCATCCCAAACCTTTTAATGAGTTCTCTGGTATATTTGGATTGGGATATGAAAATGACCTCTGGATTTTGTCTAACCTGGAGACCAAGGAAATAGGATAATTCCCTCATGCTACTCATCTCAAATCTTGTGCATCAAGTAAGCAAACCATCTGCATAAAGATTGATCTGTTGATCCAAATATAATATCATCTACATATATTTGCACAAGTAATGGCGGATTCTTATGTACTCTTGTGAAAAGAGATTTATCCACCTTTCCTCTTTCAAAGTTGTGTTCCAGGAGAAAGGTGGATAAGGTCTCATACCAAGCTCTTGGAGCTTTCTTTAGACCATATAGTGCTTTATCTAATCTATATACAAAAGAGGGAAAAGTTGGATTGACAAAACCTGGTGGCTGCTCCACTTACACCTCTTCTTGTAGTTTCCCATTGATAAATGCACTCTTGACATCCATCTGGTATACCTTGATCTTCATGTGGGCAGCATATGCTAAGAACATTCTAATTGCCTCCAGTCTTGCTACTGGGGCAAATGTCTGGTTGAAGTCAATGCCTTCCTCTTTCCTGTATCCTTGAGCCACAAGTCTAGCCTTATTTCTGATTATGACTGAAAGTGAGGTTAGATATTAAAGTTACTCCAGAGGGGGGGGGGGGGGTGAATAGAGTATTAAAAAGTTTTTCACTTATTTTTATAGCGGAGTTAAAATAGTGATATTTATATGTGTATAACAGACTGAGTTATAAAAACAAATAAAGAAAATAAGGACAGCACAGTACAGAAAAATAAACACAAACACAAAAGACACAAGGATCTATAGTAGTTCCCTAATAAACCTGGGTACATCTACTCTTCTACCACCCTTGGTAGGAATCCACTAGGTTTTTGATCAGGTGCCCTATCACCAATGGAGTTTTGATTAGGTGTCCAAACACAAATGAGCTTTTGATCAGGTGCTCAAACCAACCATAGGTTTTTGATCAGGTGCCCTACCACTAAGGGGTTAACTTTTGAAGGGAGTTATAACCCTGTACAAGATAGGATAAAGAGGATTATGAAGTTCTTCTCTGTCAATAATCTTAGAGAAGACTAGTGGATTGTGTTGATGTAAAGCTCCCCCTGTCTGATAGAAAATAGTTGACAGTTGAGGATGGAGCTTTCACATGAATATAGATCTTCCTATGATAGCTAACGAATCTGAGAGACAAAGGTTTCTCAGATTGTTTGTTGCTCTTGAAGATTTGAACTAGCAGCATAATATTGAGAGAATGATTTGTGTTGTTCTCAGAGAATGAAAGTGCTGCTTGAGGAAGATGAAGATCTAAAAGCTTTTTATTTTTCTTCCTGTATATCTTTCTCTTTGTATAACATCTCTTTGTCGAGAGCCTTTTTCTCTCTTACTGATGTTGTCTTCTTCTTCCTTTTTCCTTAGCCAATATATCTCTGATTCGAATTTCAAATCCTCTGAATAAGGAATAGAATAATCAGGAGGATTAATTCTTGGAACTGTAAGCAAGAATTTAATTCCTTTTCCTTTTCCATTATGCCAAATGGCTACTTTCTCGGGAGAAGACAGTGGAAAGGAATAAATAAATGGAAGAATAAAATCCTTGACTTATCTGGAATAATTGATCCGTTGCTGAAAGTTGAGCTGAGTTCAGAGAATAATATAACTGATCTATCTAAAAATAACAAGCTGAAGAGAAACTTTCGTCGACCTGAGAACTGAGTTCGTTGAACTGAATGTTGTATTTCGTCGAACTGAACATCTGTTGCTGATTCGTCGAACGCAGACTGGAATTCATCGAGCTCAAGTTGGAGTTCGTCGAACTGAAAGATAAACTGCTAAATCTGGCTGGAAGAATTGAATTAGTCGATCTGAGTAGAACTTTCGTCGATCTGAACATCTTGATACTTATTCTTCGACCACAGAGCTGAGTTCGTCGGATGCTAGGACTTGGCAAGTTCGTCGAATGTTGAGTCTTAGCAAATTCGTCAACCGCTGAGACTGGGCAAATTCTTCGACCGCTGAGCTTTGGCAAGTTCGTCGAATGCTAAGATAGCCTCAATTCGTCGAGCGCAGAATGCATTTCGTCGAACGCAGATTGGAGTTCATCGAACGCAGAAACTGATTCTTTTCATTAGTTCTATCAGCCTAAAACCTTGACCCTTAGACTATACATTGGGGTCAACTTAGTCCTAGTCAACAGATAGTGATCCTAGCCCAAATCAGTAATAGGGTTGTTCCAACAATCTCCCCCTATTTGGGTTAGGACACTATTTGACAAAATCAAATAATAAAATAAACAACAAAACCACAGAGCATATATATCTGACAGATTTTAAACATTTCAGTAGATATAAAATATGATACTCTGAGTTTTGAAATTTTACATTGAAAACATAAATAATAAAAACAAATAATCAGAACCTTTTTTTCTTTCTCTAAAGGAGGCTTGAATGTGATTTGCGTTTCAAATTCTTGCTTTCTGAATTCTGACATTATTGAATACTGAGAAAAAATCCGTGCTTTCTGCTTTTGCTTTGTTGATCTGAGCTGTTGCAATAACTGGAACTGCTTTGTTGAATCTCAATCTGCATTTTTCAGCTTTTGCTTTTGTTGATCTGAACTGAATCTGCTCTATCAAAAATTATTTCTGGTTTTGATCATTTGCATATGTAATATAAGTTTCATCAAACTGAAACTGCTGGAGCTTCTTCAGATAACTGAAACCTATCATAAAGGAGCCTCTTCATCAAGAACTGATTTTTGCTTCTTCATACAGCATCTCCCCCTGAAACTTGAGCTTCTATATAAAGCATCTCCCCTTATCAAAAAGGAGAGCATCTCCCCCTAACAAAAAGGAGTTTCTTCAAAACATCACCCCCTGTCAAAAGGAGCTTCTTCAAAACATCTTCCCCTGCCTAGTTTCAGGAAGACTTGGAGCTAGGCCCCTAGAAGAAGGGACAGTTGAATAGGAGGTAGGGAAGGATACAATTATTTTGAAGAAATATTGCCATTGTTCCTGCAAAAAAAATAGAGATCAAGTGCAAAGGAACTGTAAAGAGAAGCAATTCTGTAGGCATACAGTTAAAATGAAATAAAAGATTTG
The DNA here is from genome assembly GCA_033032865.1 of Dactylorhiza incarnata. Taxonomy (NCBI): domain Eukaryota; kingdom Viridiplantae; phylum Streptophyta; class Magnoliopsida; order Asparagales; family Orchidaceae; genus Dactylorhiza; species Dactylorhiza incarnata. Next base: position 8,939,833 of record JAWHQI010000014.1, read on the forward strand.
ATTAAAATGAAAGATCAGAAGTCAAAAAGACTTAGCTTTCGTCAGACTGGGTTCGACGAAAATTTAATTTTCGTCGATCTCAGTTCGACGATCGAGCTTGTCTTTGTCGATCCCTAGATCTAATAGATATCAACACAAACACAGAGGGGGGGGGGGGTGAATAGAGTATTAAAAAGTTTTTCACTTATTTTTATAGCGGAGTTAAAATAGTGATATTTATATGTGTATAACAGAGTGAGTTATAAAAACAAATAATGAAAATAAGCACAGCACAGCACAGTACAAAAAAATAAACACAAACACAGAAGACACAAGGATCTATAGTAGTTCCCCAATAAACCTGGGTACATCTACTCTTCTACCACCCTTGGTAGGAATCCACTAGGTTTTTGATCAGGTGCCCTATCACCAATGGAGTTTTGATCAGGTGTCCAAACACCAATGAGCTTTTGATCAGGTGCTCAAACCAACCACAGGTTTTTGATCAGGTGCCCTGCCACCAAGGGGTTAACTTTTGAAGGGAGTTATAACCCTGTACAAGATGGGATAAAGAGGGTTATGAAGTTCTTCTCTATCAATAATCTTAGAGAAGACTAGTGGATTGTGTTGATGTAAATCTCCCCCTGTCTGATAGAAAATAGTTGACAGTTGAGGATGGAGCTTTCTCTTGAATGTAGATCTTCCTTTGATAGCTGATGAATCTGAGAGACAAAAGTTTCTCATATTGTTTGTTGCTCTTGAAGATTTGAACTAGCAGCAGAATACTGAGAGAATGATTTTTGTTGTTCTCAGAGAATGAAAGTGCTGCTTGAGGAAGATGAAGATCTGAAAGCTTTTTATTTTTCTTCCTGTATATCTTTCTCTCTGTATTACATCTCTTTGTCGAGAGCATTTTTCTTTCTTACTGTTGTTGTCTTCTTCTTCCTTTTTCCTTAGCCAATATATCTCTGATTCGAATTTCAAATCCTCTGAATAAGGAATAGAATAATCAGGAGGATTAATTCTTGGAACTGTAAGCAAGACTTTAATTCCTTTTCCTTTTCCAATACGCCAAACGGCTACTTTCTCGGGAGAAGACAATGGAAAGGAATAAATAAATGGAAGGATAAAATCCTTGACTTATCTAGAATAATAGATCCGTTGCTGAATGTCGAGCTGAGTTCAGAGAATAATATAACTGATCTGTCTGAAAATAACAAGCTGAAGAGAAACTTTCGCCGACCTGAGAACTGAGTTCGTCGAACAGAATGTTGGATTTCATCGAACTGAGCATCTATTGTTGATTCATCGAACGCAGACTGGAAGAATTGAATTAGTCGATCTGAGTAGAACTTTCATCGATCTGAACATCTTGATACTTATTCTTCGACCATAGAGCAGAGTTCGTCGAACGCTGGGACTTGGCAAGTTCGTCGAATGCTGAGACTTAGCAAATTCGTCAATCGCTGAGACTGGGCAAATTCATCGACCGCTGAGCTTTGGCAAGTTCGTCGAACGCTGAGATAGCCTCAATTCGTCGAACACAGAATGCATTTCGTCGAACGCAGATTAGAGTTCGTCGAACGCAGAAACTGATTCTTTTCCTTAGTTCTATCAGCCTAAAATCGTGACCCTTAGACTATACATTGGGGTCAACTTAGTCCTAGTCAACAGATAGTGATCCTAGCCCAAATCAGTAATAGGGTTGTTCCAACAATTACCCCAGTTGAGTCCATTTTATTCTTGAACACCCACTTGGTGCCAATCACTGGGTAATTCTTTGGTCTCTCAACCAAAGTCCAGGCCTTGTTCTTTTCAAACTGGGTCAGTTCTTCTTGCATAGCAGATATCCAGTGAGGGTCACTGTCTGCTTCTTCAAATTTCTTTGGTTCATATTGTGACAGGAAACAGTGCAGCATTGCCTCATTTATGAGTTGGTTTCTTGTTTTGACCCCTGTTGTCAAGTTTTCTATTACTTGTGTTGGAGGATGATCTTTTTGAGTCATCCTGGATCTTGTTGAATGATCTAAGATTTTCTCTTCTTCCTGAGCTATCACTTGCTCAGTGACAGTGGGATCTTCATCCTCATGTGCTGGAATAATGTCTGTGGCTGGTAAACCAGGTGCTGATATTTCCTCTTCATCTGCTCTCACAAGTATCAGTGTCAATATCCTGTTGTCCTTTTTCCTGACACACAGTTGGATGATCCATTATGCTCATCCTTTCAACTTGCTCTTCTAGTTGATCTTCTTCATGCAGGATAGAACTGGTGGAAGTTTCCTTTCCCTTGTAAACCATGTTAGTTTCATCAAAGACCACATGCATAGACTCCTCAATCTTGAGAGAGCTTTTATTGAAGCACCTATAGGCCTTGCTGGATGAGGAATATCCTATGAATATCCCATCATCAGCCTTCTTGTCAAATTTGGCAAGATGGCTTTTCCCATTGTTGAGGATAAAGCAAGTACACCCAAAGATTCTAAAATAAGTGACTATAGGTGCCTTTCCCTTCACCAACTCATAGGGAGTCTTTAATTTAGTCTTGTGAATGAGACTCCTATTTAGAACATAATTTGCAGTATTTACTGCCTCAGCCCAGAAGGACTTTGTCAAGTTAGATTCAACTAATAATGTCCTTCCTGATTCAATTAGTGTTCTATTTTGCCTTTCAGCCACCCCATTCAATTGGGGGGTTCTAGGAGCTGAAAAGCTTTGCCAGATACCTTCATGCTCACAGAATCTACACATTAACTGATTCTCAAACTCAGTGCCATGATCACTTCTGATCACAACAACCTGTGTGTTGAGTTCAGATTGAATCTGTCTAATGAATCTTGAGAGGATCTTGAAGGTGTCTAACTTAGCTTTTAGAAAGAACACCCAGCTGAACCTAGAGAAATCATCAACAATGACTAATGTGTAGGACTTTCTTGCTAAGCTTTGAGTGGAGATAGGGCCAAACAGGTCCATGTGCAACAGGAAAAGGATTCTAGGATAATCATTCTTACCAATTGGTTTGAATGAAGCTTTGATCTACTTACCTAGTTGGCAGGCTCTATATGGGTGGTCTTTATTGAATTTACCAGTTGGTAAACCCCTGACTAGGTTGAGTTTGGAGAGTTTAGCTATGGTCTTAAGGTTAAGATGACTAAGTCTCCTATGCCACAGCTCACTATTTTCTTACTGGGAGTTAAATAAGCCGATTTCAGATTTTGTGTACTCAAAGCCTACAACATATACCTTACCTTTTCTGAGACCAGTCAAAACTATTTGATCAGTCTTAGAGCTAACTATATGACACAAGGACTTGGTGAGCACAACTTTGTATTCACCATCACACAGTTGACTAATGCTGATCAGATTATGTTGAAGTCCTTCAACATAAGCTAATTTAGAAAATGAGATTTCTCAAATCCTAAGCAAACCATATCCTTTGGTTTGACCAGAGTGGGAGTTCCCAAAAATTACCTTGGGCCCTTCCTTGGCCTTGAAATTTTCCAACAAATCTTTTGCTCCAGTCATATGCATGGAGCATCCACTGTCCTGATACCACTGCTGGTTTGTGGTTGAACAATCTTCCCTCTCAATTTCATTAGTGGGATCTTCAAAAGCCATTAAGCAAGCTTCTTCTGGTCCACCATCTTCATCATCATCAGATGAGGAGGAATTTGATTCTGAATCTGAATCACTCCAGGTCTTAGCTGAGAGACCTCTCTCTCCTTTCTTCTCCTTTCTCATGAAGGATTTCTTCCCGTGCTCCTTCATTTGCTTATTTTTCTTGTTCTTGTCTTCCTCAGGACATTCAGTAGAAATATGTCCTGGCTTTCTGCAAGAAAAATAGATTATCTCCTGTTTAGGAGTTTTATCATACATTGGCTTGCTTGAGCTCCTCTCTCTCCTTCTGAAATCTCCTGTCCTGGCACACTTCTTGAATCTCTTAGCCAAGAGATTGAACATTTCTTCTTTAGTAGTGGAGGACTCTACTTCTGCACCTTTTAATGCAAGAGTCCTCTCTTTAGAAGTAGGTGTCCTTTGTTGGGCTTCTGACCCAGCCCTGCTTTTCAGTAGGAGCTCATAGGACTTGAGCTTTCCTAGGAGAGCATCAATTGATATCTCCCTGAGGCATCTAGAATCTCTGATAGCCCAGATTCTAGAGTCCCATGTGCAAGGGAAGCACATGAGGAGCTTGTCATTAATCTCTGTCAGAGAGATTTCCTTGTCAAGCCCTCTCAGCTCATTTATGATGAGGCTGAATCTGTCATACATTTCTGTAATGCTTTCATCAGTCTTTTTCTTGAAATTCTCATATTGAGATATGAGAAGAGCCTTTTTGTCTTTCCTCTCATCAGAGGTTCCTGCAACTAGTCTGGAGAGAGATTCCCAGATCTATTTTGTAGAGTTGCAATCAGCAACTTTCTGGAATATGTCATCAGACATGGTTGAGACCAGTATGTTCATGGCCTTGGCATCACATGCCTTGACCTTCTTCACATCCTCAATCCATTCTGCTCTGGGAACAGAGGTTTCTATGACCTTCCCAGTGGAGTCTTTCCTTATTGGGGCTAGAGGACCTGTGAGGATAACATTGAAAATTTCCTCATCAATAGAGTTCATATATCATTTTATTCTGGCCTTCCAGAGTGTAAACTTATTCAGATTACACACTGGAGGTCTTGTAGAGGCATAATCCTTAGAGCTCATTTTCCTTTTAAAATATAATTGAAATAAAAATGTATAGGAGGTCTTTTTGATCAAGGTGTTAACCTTTTATTTATCAACCTCCCTCTAATACCAATTGAAAGTGCATAGTGTGCCTCTGAGAATCCTCTAGAGGGGGTGAATAGAGATTTAAAAATTATTCTTATTCTAGTTGTGCAAATACAATTAACCTAAGTATTATGCTTCACAAGATATATCTTAGAATAAAGTTGCTGCAGTTTAAGTAATTAGATAAAAGACAGAAAATGAAATCTAATCTATAAGGGACAGCACAGAAAAGCAATCCAGAAGACACACAAAATTTTTATAGAGGTTCCCCAAAATATGGGTACTCCTCTCTTCTACCACCTGGTAGGGATGCACCACTGTGCCTGAGTCTTTTGGTAAGGAGACTCTTAGAACCACTGATCTTTTGACAAGGAGATCATGAACGACCAGATCTTTTGATAAGGAGATCTTGAACCACCAGATCTTTTGATAAGGAGATATTGAACCAATGAATCCTTTGAAGAGGGATTAATAAAAATCTTTTACAGAATGGGATTAGAAGGAGAAAGAAGGAAGAGAAATGGTGTAGGAATTCTGTTTCCAGAATTCTTATGATGGATGTATGAAGAACAACTTCTTGTATCCTTTCACTAGGGCTTTGTTTGGCGCGGCTTTTTAAGGGTGGTGTGCCGTGATTTTTTAAAACGCCGCGCCAAACGAAGTGAAAGGGGGTCAGCGGTGGCATCAGCCACCGCTCAAAACAGCTGTCTGCAGCTCTTTTTCAGTCGCGGAAACCACTCCGCGACTGAAAAACGCAGCAGCGTTGCTGCCTTGGCTGCAGCGCTGCTGCTGTACTTTTTTTAAAAAATATATATATTTTATTACTTTTATATTATAATAATAACATAAGTATATTAACGTTAATTTTATCTTTGTTATTTTAACGTTTTTATTAATTATTCTGATAATTATGATATAATGATAATTACTACGTTAATTTTAATAATTAATAGTTAATAGTTTTTATTAATTTACTTCATATATTACTATGTTAATATTAATATATTATTAAATTAATATTATTATTTATAGTTATATGTATAATTAAGTTACTCCACCACTCTGCAAACGCTGTTCTTCCAAACAGATTCACAGATTCTGTCACCACTCTGCAAAACAGCTGATTATTCCACCACTGCTTCCCACCACTGCTTCTCCAGTCGCTGCAGCCACGCCAAACAGAGCCTAGATCTGCTCTTGATTAACTTCTGCTTATGATGGTGATGATTTGCAGAAGCAATGTTTGTCAGATCCTTATATCTTCTTTCTTATTGAACTCTGACTGCTATATGATTGTGTTGATGAGCAGCCTTGTTCTATTCTGTTCTTAGAGAGAAGAAGAGCAGCAGATATTTCTTCTCTGTATTTTCTTCTATTAGGGTTCCTGTAAGAGAGAGGAAGAAGAAGGAGACCCTAATGGAACAATGCAGCCGATTATGATCAATGCCTTGTGTTTCTATTTCTTCTCTTCCTTTTTATTGTCCCTCTGTTCAATTTGAATTTTTTCCCTTTTAGGTAAGTCCTGAAAGGGTATATTTGTCTGAATAATAAACCTTTCTTTCCTTCTTACTTCTCGACCCATCCACCAACATTTAAGCTTGTTTCCAAGAAAACTTTTCTCTGATCTCAGTTTATTCTATTTGAGGCAATTAAGGAGTCGTTGGGGAACGATCTTGAAAGAGGTGGCCCATGAGAGAGGGTCAAAAATGACAGTTGAAAAGGTTTCCCTTTTCAGACTATTTTCGACGTAGCGTCGAGTTCACTTCCTCTCTTATCGACGCACCTTCGAGTTCTTGTCAGAGCAGCTTCGAATTCATCCTTGCTCTGACTGAACTCTGCTAGTCGACATTGCGTCGATACCCTATCGACGTAATCGTCGAGTTGAAGGTATGGTTCTGAGCTTCATTATCTGCGTCGAGATGAAGTCGATGTTGCGTCGACTTTAGATTACTCTGATAGATACTTCCTTCTGCGCCGAGTTGAAGTAGAAGCTATGTCGACTTCAAGTACTCCGACAAGTCCATGGCATCTGCGTCAAAATCTATTCGACGTAACGTCGACTAGGATTACTTCGACAGTGGGGTGAACTACTTGGACATCTAGTCAGAGTAGCGTTGACAATCACTTGACGTTGTGTTGAATTCTAGTCGACGCAATTGTTAACTTCACCCAAATTTTGCTTCTCTTGACTTGGTCTTGACCCCCTAGTTTGAGTGTGATATTCTAAGACATCTAATGACCAGATTACCCTCACTATACACTGGGTATTTCAATCACAAGGGATAAAATCACTTTTAGTGATTTTGTTAAGTTAAATCAAAGGGTTTTTCCCAACATGTGGCACTTATGAATCTAGTTCTAACCAGCTCTCCCCCTACCTGAAGGAGTCCTGAGCTTTTGCGAGACATTTCCACTTGAAACGATGGAGGATTTCGGCGAGGGAGATGAATCGTCGAAAGATTGTTTTGGCGAGAAATGTGTGTGTGACTCGTGAAACCCTTAAGACACACACACACACACATACACACACACACACACACATATATATATATATATATGATGTTTTAAAGTGGGAGATGGCGCGTACCTGTCTTAGGAAATGACTCTTAGGATCCAATAATAAAAGAAATTAGGTTAAAAATCTGGAAGATTGGCATTCGACGAAACAGTCCAAAAGATTCGTCGAAATAACCCGAGTTAATTCTTCAATTCACTTAAATGACTCAGACAACTCTTGAAGACTCGACGAATTCGTCGAATTGACTCATGTAATTTCCTTAATTTCTTTGAAAGACCCGATTTTCTGATTTGAGGTTGATTCCTTTGACCTTTCTTCAAGAGTCTTTGTTCAGCATACCAAGTTCAATTTGAAATAATTGAACTTAGTCTCATCTGGCGGCTTCGTGAAAATATCAGCAACTTGCTTATCCGTAGGGAAATAACTGAGGTTGATGTCCTTGTTCTCCACATGCTCCCGGATGAAGTGATAGTGTATCTCTATGTGCTTTGTCCGGCTGTGAGAGACTGGATTGTTGGCATTTGCTATTGCACTTGATGAGCCACAGAACATCGGAATCTCCTTCACCTTCATATTGTAGTCTTTAAGTTGACTCTTGATCCACAGAAGTTGTGCACAACAACTGCCTGTGGAGATATACTCTGATTCAGCAATTGAAATTGCTATATAATTTTGCTTCTTGCTACTCCAAGAAACAAGCATCCTTCCAAGGAATTGGCATATCCCAGAAGTGTTTTTCCTGTCATCCCTACTACCTGCAAAATCAACATCTGAAAAGCCCGTTAGTTCGAAATCATTACTTCTTGGGTACCATAAGCCAAGATTCAGTGTGCCTCTAAGGTATCTCAAAATCCTCTTTGCAGCAGCATAGTGAGATTCCTTAGAGTTCACCTGAAATCTAGCACAAACTTATGTTGAAAACATTATGTATGGTCTACTGGCAGTAAGGTAGAGCAAGGATCCAATTATGCTCATGTACTTTGTTTCATCAAAAGGTTTCCATTTCTCATCCTTGTCAGAGTCATAGTTGAACCCATTAGAGTCCTCATTGAGGTTGCATTCTCCATTCCGAATTTCTTAATTAACTCTTTGGTGAACTTCGTCTGAGAGATGAAAATTCCATCTTCAGATTGTTTCACCTGAAGTCCTAAGAAATACTTCAGCTCACCCATACTACTCATTTCAAATTTCCCTTGCATTAAGTTACAGAACTTTTTGCAAAGGTTATCATTCGTAGATCCAAAGATAATGTCGTCAATATAGATTTGCACTAGCAAAATCTTGCCTTTTACTTCACTAAAAAATAATATCTTATCTATCTTTCCTCTTGTGAATTTGTTCTCAAGAAGAAAGCTAGAGAGAGTCTCATACCAAGCTCAGGGTGCTTGTTTTAGACCACATACTTCTTCCTTTAAATTACCATTAGGGAAGGCTGACTTCACGTCCATTTGATAGACCTTAAATCCCTTGTGAGCAGCATACGCTAGAAATAACCTGATCGCTTGGAGTCTTGCACAGGAGCATAAGTTTGATCGAAGTTGATCCCTTCTTCTTGTCCGTAATCTTGGGCAACAAGTATGTGTTGGAGCTTGCTTTCCGCATCTCTTGGTTTGAGAATAACAAATACCATGATGTATTTGATCTACTCTTTTGTGTGTTTATAGTGTACAGGTGATACATGTTAAATAAAGAAACACGTCCTCGTTCATGGATCAAAAAGACAAAATGACGAGTTTTGTATGATAAATATCAAACGGCAATAACTTTCAATCCATGAAGAGTTACGGAACGTGCCACCCCATTTCGGAGATGATAACGACTCCATCTACAGTCTGGAGAAGTTTCGGATGGAAAAAAGGAAGAGGAGCTATCGGATTTCCAACAGCAGTACCGGATTTCCGATAGCTAGCTAACGGATTTCCGATAGCTAGCAAACGGATTTCCGACAGTGCACGATCTTCCCGTAACTCTATGACGTGCAGCAGTTACGCAAGCTAACGGATATCCGATAGTGCTATCGGATATCCGACAGCCCACGTCTCAACCACGACCTCCACTTCGCGCAGAAACTTCGAATTAGTGGGACACGTGGCAGCCTATGGAGATAACGGATTTCCGATAGCTAGCTAACGGAAATCTGACAGCTCTCTTGTATTAAAAGGGTTCAGAACTTCGTGGATTTCAAGCTTTGAGAATTCCAATTCCTTTCCTGAGTGCATACGAACCAGAGAGCTCCAGAACCTCAAGAACTCCCATTTGTGCTGAGAAGGTTTGAAATTGAAGACGAGATCGGACGCGCTTCTACATCAACGATCATCTCGAGGCTTCAACCTTCCTTTCAGAGATCTGAATTTCCAGGGAGTTCTTATTTTATTTTGTATTTTCATTTATATACATTTCACTTTGTATTGGTAGAGAAATCGTCTCCTTGTGCGTGACGTCTAAGTCCTTGCGTGGCTTAGGGGAAAATCGCTTCCTTGTGCGGAGCGTCCAAGTCTTTGCGTGGCTTGGTAGGAAATCGTGGCCTTGTGTGCTACGTCTAGATCTTGGGAAGATCTAGAGGATAGGCTTGGGCTTGGTCTAGGGAGAGACAAGTGATAGCCTTCCGATCCTTGGGAGAAGGATTGGTAAACAAAAATTGTCAAAAGTTTATTATCTTATTTGTGCCTTGATCTTAAGCATTGTTAAGATCATTTTTATTGTATGTGAATTTCATGATTAAAATATTATTCCTTTTCTTTACTTGCAAATTTGGTTGCTTAATCTTTAACTTAGAAATTTGTGTTTGATCTAATTTAAAAATTTCATAGTTTGTAAATTTTTATAAGTGATTTTTAGAAAAGCAAAATTTGTTTTAAAAATTCTTAAGTAAAAAATCATAATTTAAAAAGGCCCTAATTCACCCCCCCCCCCCCCCCGCCTCTAAGGGCGCCACAAGATCCAACACGTGGTATCAGAGGAGGTTATTCCAATACGGCTTCACAACCGGGAATAATGGCGCTTCATGATCTCTCATCTTTTAGAGGGGATAATTTTTATGAAAATGAAAAATCATTATGTCCACCATTATTTATGGGTGAAAATTATAATGGGTGGAGAATACTTATGGAAAAATTTCTTAAATCCTTGGATATTGAAGTTTGGAATATTACAATTAAAATGCCCCCAAATATTTTAAATTAAAATGAAATGTTTTTAAATGCCAAATCAATGAATAGTCTATATTGTGCATTAGATCAAACTATTTTCAAACTTATTTATACACTTCCTAATGCTTATGAAGTTTGGAAATTTCTTGAGAATTCTTATAGTCTTCCTTCCGCAGATGATGTCTGTGAGCAATTCCTTATGGATCCAAGAGAAGAAGACAATGTCACAATATTGGACTCAGTTGATGACAAAACATCAAGCAAAAGAGAAGCCTGAAACTATAGCAAGGTAAGAAAATCTAAATCTTCTCTTTTAGTAACTAATTCTATTTCTACATTTCGTGTGCTTAAATTTGCTAAACGTAAAATTTCAAAGTTGAAACATGCTAATTCCAAATTACGTTTAGAAAATAAAACTTTAAAAGCAAACGCTAAAGTAGAATCTTATATTGATGTTTCAAATTCTTGTTCATGCTCTTTAATTGAAAATGCTAAACCTTGTTTTGATTATAATACATTTAAAGAAGAACTCAAGGTTTTGGAAAAAGGTCTTTTAACTTCAAAAGAGCATAATGAAAAATTGTTAAAAGAAAATGATAATTTAAAGGATAAATTAGAATCATTAAAAATGTTTATTCAAAACTTTTCATATAATAAAACATCTTTTATTTCTAGTTTATCAAATTATCAAAAGTCTAAAAGCTTAACTTCATATTATAAGAGTATGTCTATAAGAAAGAGTGAAAATGAAAATCATCAAAATAAGAACCAATCATTTAAAACATATTGTAACCCACTTTTTCAACATTCAATTCTTAAGAAAGACCATCACTCTTATAAACTCTCAAAGAATCAATATAATAAAATTTATTATGATTATCAACATCAATGTATTTTGAAAAATAATTTGAATAAACATAAATCCCAAATGAATTATTTTTCAAACAACTATCATTCCAAAAAGATGTCAAATAATCATAATATGAATTTAAAAGATAAACAACCAAAGTATGAATGGAGGCCCAAAATTAAAAACGAAACACTAACTCCACTTGTAAAGGCACATTCATCACTATCTCTCCAAAAGCCTACACGATGTATTTGGGTACCCAAAGGAACCATCACACTTGGTCCCCTTTGGATAACTAAGTCTCTCATTCACTAGGAATCATTATATTGCATGAAGTAGAAATTAATTAAAAATGAAATATCAATACTCTACTTCATGATATGCTTAATTGTTTTTTCTTTTGTTTATTTTCTTATTTTTGAGCCAAAACGCTAAGGCCACTTAGATATATTATGAAATATGACTTTTATATTTTAAGCCTAATGTTTATCAAATCAAAATTGAATTAAATTGAACATAAAGTCATAATTTTTAAGTGATCTATCTTTTCTTTTTGTTTTATCCTTTTTAAATCATTTGCCTATAAATGTCTTATATTATCATTATAAATTGAATGCTAAATTTTCTAAATGATATTATCAAGACTAGTGAAATTACTTTCAAAATTAGATTTAAATGGATTTTTAGGGGTCTTAGGCTAAAATATTAAATGCGCAACTAATTGCATATTTGTCTATTTTTCGTTGCTGCATATAATAGCCCCTATATTGAAAATCATAATCGAGAAAAATCAGAATCAAATAATATCAAAAACAATGTGTTTTAAATCAAATATAGTAACTCTATTGCTAACGCCAGGCGTTATCACTAACGCTGGCGGTAGCATATTTTCCTAAAAATTCTGATTTTCTCTGAAAAATTATTTTCATGTCAAATACCTTGTATTTGTTTTGTCTAATTTCTAAAAATTAAAATCAAAAAGAAAATTTACAAAAATGATGAATATGATTTCACAATCACCACCATGATCAATTAATATCCTATGCTAAAATTCACTATAATCATATATCATAATTCATGATCCATCAAGACCTATCTTAAATCAACTAATTCTATCAACCTTAGGAATTATGAAATATATGATTGCAATTGGTATTATAGTTTCATATGTTGTTTTGTGTGTGTGATGTGCATCTTTATTGCTTGCATGAATCTCATTATCTTTAGACCTATGAATTAACTTGATATCAACAAGATGAAATCAAATAGAATTGTCACTTCTTTCTAGGTCTATGAAAATTCAAAACTCTATGTTTGAATACATGCAACTCAATCTTATATTTATCCATCTTTACTTAGCTTTGCATCATGTTGTCCTAATTCATCATACTAGCATTATCACGTACCATAGATAGAAATCAATGCTCATGCTAGTTATATCTTGCAATGCTAAAGTAAATTATATCATTAAAATATGAAAATCTTATTTTACTTTGTAGTTATTTGCATGAATAAAACTTTTCTAAATGGATTTAAAATCAACAATCTTCGATAAAATTGTAAATCCAAAACTAATCATGAAATTATAACACAGTTAATATATTTAAGGCTTACACGCTTAGTATGTCCATAATCAATAAACCTATGACATGTGTCTCACAATAGCGAGGGCGTAGGATTGTGTGCATTAGAGACCTAACCTCTAAGTCATGTCTTGTCCTTAACCGGGGAGGGTTCCAGTGGGGCCTTGAGAGGCACTGGGGGGAAAGAGTGCTAGGTTGAGCGTCGTCTTTTGTATGCATATGGGATAAACACCCCAACCTACGACATGTGTGCAACTCCTCATGGCCATCCGTCACTTAGTACGGGGCTAGAGTGTAGTCATGTAGTTAAGGTATCTTGATCTTAGATATACTTATATTATATTCATCGCATGAACATTATCTCACTCTTTATACATAAATCATGCATTTTTTTTTATTCTAACATTGCATCATGTGTTTGCATATTTTAATATTTCGAGCTTTAATGATTTTACCAAACACAAGTATTTGAAAAATCACCAAATACAAGCTAAAAGAGCTTTCAAATCTAATTAATATACTCTGAAATTTCAACTGAAGGAAAGTCTCTTTATAATACAAATGAATTGAGAAAAATATTTTTCAAAACATCAAGAAATGCAGTTCTGTTTTGGCGTTAAGAAGTTAATGCCTGACGTTAGCTCGTTTGCTCCAAAATATTTTTGTTTTGAATTATTTCTGGTATTATTTTAATATTTTGTGTGTTTGTAAAAAGTTTTCTATCTTTTTATTCCTTTTAAAACAAAATTTTATTTCTTTTAAAAAAATATATATGTATTTTCTCATACGTTATTTTTGTTTATTTCTCTGGCTCAGAATATCATTTACTGAAAGGGCAATTAAAGACTTCTATGATTTCCAGAGAATATATATAAAAAAAACAAATACAAAATTACAAAACAATTTCAAAGAACAAAAATATGTTTTTCTTTGTGTGTTTATTATTTTGTGCATATATAAAAAAAAATCAAAAATTTATAAAAACAAAACTAATTGTTATTCATTGCCATTGTCAAGGATGGATGATTAATTATATCAATTAAAGATTAAATACAATGTTTAATTTAACTTTCAAGTTTCTTAAAAACATTGTTTTGTATTTGTCATGCTTTGAAAATTATCTTGTTATGTGCAATGAAATTGATTGTAGATAAACATGTGTAGAAATGTTTAGCATGCCTCTAAGTATAAGTAATGTATTATGTTTGATAATGATTCATTCACTCACTTATTTTTGATAACCTACATGTGTTTACAATCTTATTCTTACATGATTGTGTAGTGTAATAACATAAATAATTAAAATGCCTAAATAGATTACCTACACAACATTGAATTGGTTATTAAAATTCTTTGTCTTTCATGCACTTATTCTTTAGAGAAATGTGGTTTAAAATGCTATGTTTGCAAAACAAGTGAATTCGAAGTCCTTAGTCACTAAACTAAAAAGCAAATAATAAATGACAAGGAAAACTTCACCAAGCACTACTCACCCTCCTGATAAGTCTTAATGAGCATTGTGAGGTTGAGCACCTTGGCTAAGAATTGTAAAGTGTCTTGTAGCAAACAATTTATACACCACTTCTCTTTAGTACACTGGATCACAAAAAATTGAAAATAAAGCTAAAAAGTATAAAAGTGATCCCCCAAGCACTACTTTGCACCCTGATAAGTCTTAATAAGCATTGTGTGTGCAGAGTGCCTTGGTAGTTGTACTATTTATTCATGTGCATTGAAATAGTGTGGAAGTAATATTATTTGTGTATTTTAATGTTGTGTTATTTCATTATATATGTCATGTGTTTTTGATTGATTCACTTGTATACTTTATCAAAACACTACTTTGTACACATCATTATCTTTCATAAAACTTCTACTCATGAGAATTGGATCTTAAAGCTCATCTACTCAAATCTCTACAAACTTAAGTAAATGCACTAGATAACAAAGCATGACCGCTACAATGTTTATGTTTACTTGAAATGCAAATTTTATTACATTGTAGTTTGTGTATCTTTTCTTGATATTATGAAATCATGCTTGCAATTTTTTTTATCTTAATGGAATAGCATCTCTTCAATCTCTAACTCAAACATCAACTTTTCAAATTTAAAACTCATTATCCTTTATATGGCTTTATCTTCTAAAATGATGTTTATGTTTAAGAGTGCTTATTATTTTTAACACTGTGTTTTCCTTTAAGCAAGTGGTATCTTAAAATAGAATGCTTACTTTATCATGTTAGCTATGTTGCTTACTACTTTATGTTACATCATGCTCATATTTTTTCTCAACAAGTAATATTTAACAAGCTTTTGATTGCATCCTATTTTTCTTCTCGACATAAAATCTATTACTCGTATATACTCCCATATTATTATTTCTTCATAATTATTCATTCTTTATTTCAAAATAACTTTTGATAATATCAAAAAAGGAGAGAAATATAAATTCAAGAAATCTCTTACTAATCTCAATTTTTTAGAATGCACCATTGCAATTAATTATAACATTTAGGGGGATCATACATTTAGGGGGGAGAATACAATTTAGGGAGAGTATATTAAAAAGTTTTCATGGAAAGCGTCTATGTAGAGGGAGTGATATTGCTCGATCATGACAACCCACTTTTGGTAATAACAAAAGGGGGAGAATAAAATGAGAAATCTAGTGACATAGATATTTAGGGGGAGTAAAATCTATCACGCAGTAAGCCTTTTATTCATGCATATCTTTTATCGCACTTATCTACAAACTCACTAATTTCTCGTATGGGTATTTGTTATTATCAAAAGGGGGAGATTGTTGGAGCTTGCTTTCCGCATCTCTTGGTTAGAGAATAACAAATACCATGATGTATTTGATCTACTCTTTTGTGTGTTTATAGTGTACAGGTGATACATGTTAAATAAAAAAACATGTCCTCGTTCATGGATCAAAAAGACAAAATGACGAGCTATGTTAAACTTCAAACGGCAATAACTTTCAATCCAGGCAGAGTTACGGAACGTGCTACCCCATTTCGGAGATGAGAATGACTCCATCTACAGTCTGGAGAAGTTTCGGATGGAAAAAATGAAGAGGAGCTATCGTATTTCCGATAGCAGTACCGGATTTCCGACAGCTAGCTAACGGATTTCCGACAGCTAGCTAACGGATTTCCGACAGTGCACGATCTTCCCGTAACTCTACGACGTGCAGCAGTTACGCAAGCTGACGGATATCCGATAGTGCTATCGAATATCCGATAGTGCTATCGAATATCCGACAGCCCACGTCTCAACCACGACCTCCACTTCGCGCAGAAACTTCGAATTAGTGGGACACGTGGCAGCCTCTTGAGATAACGGATTTCCGATAGCTAGCTAACGGAAATCCGATAGCTCTCTTTTATTAAAAGGGTTCAGAACTTCGTAGGTTTCAAGCTTTGAGAATTCCAAGTCCTTTCCTGAGTGCTTACGAACCAGAGAGCTCCAGAACCTCAAGAACTCCCATTTGTGCTGAGAAGGTTTGTAATTGAAGACGAGATCGGACGCGCTTCTACATCAACGATCATCTCGAGGCTTCAACCTTCCTTTCAGAGATCTGAATTTCTAGGGAGTTCTTATTTTATTTTGTATTTTCATTTATATACATTTCACTTTGTATTGGTAGAGAAATCGTCTCCTTGTGCGTGACGTCTAAGTCCTTGCGTAGCTTAGGGGAAAATCGCTTCCTTGTGTGGAGCGTCCAAGTCTTTGCGTGGCTTGGTAGGAAATCGTGGCCTTGTGTGCTACGTCTAGATCTTGGGAAGATCTAGAGGATATGCTTGGGCTTGGTCTAGGGAGAGACAAGTGATAGCCTTCCGATCCTTGGGAGAAGGATTGGTAAACAAAAATTGTCAAAAGTTTATTATCTTATTTGTGCCTTGATCTTAAGCATTGTTAAGATCATTTTTATTGTATGTGAATTTCATGATGAAAATATTATGCCTTTTCTTTAATTGCAAATTTGATTGCTTAATCTTTAACTTAGAAATTTGTGTTTGATCTAATTTAAAATTTTCATAGTTTGTAAATTTTTATAAGTGATTTTTAGAAAAGCAAAATTTGTTTTAAAAATTCTTAAGTAAAAAATCATAATTTAAAAAGGCCCTTATTCACCACCCCCCCCCCCCCTCTAAGGGCGCCACAAGATCCAACAGTATGGCCTTGTTCTTAATGATTACACCGTTCTTATCCAGCTTATTTCTGTAAACCCATTTTGTTCTGATGACATTCTGACCTTTGGTCCTTGGCACTAGCTTCCAAACTTTTCATCTTTTGAACTGATTGAGCTCCTCTTGCATTGCAATGATCCATGAAGCATCCTCTTTGGCTTCATCAAATTTCTTTGGCTCAATCTGCAAAATAAAACTTAAATGCAAAACTTTGATAGTTGTGCCTCTTCTTGTCTTTATTCAAACTCTATTATCTCCGATGATTTGATTTGCTGGATGATCTCTCTGATGTCTGATCAGCAAATTTCTTGCATCGTCCCTAATAACATGTTCTTCTACTTCTGGTACGTCTTCTATTTCTTGAGGTTCTTCTTATTTAGGTGTAATTGGATCAATTACTGAAACTGTCCCTGGAGCATCTTCTTTGATGACTTCTTCCAAGTTTAGTTCTTTCAGTTTCAAACCTGCACCTGCATCTTCAACAAAAACACTAGAAGAGCTGTTGTGAAGTATACTCGTCTCATCAAATACGACATTTATTGATTCTTCTATAACCAGAGTTTTCTTGTTGAGAATCCTATATGCCTTACTATGGCTACTATATCCTACAAAAATACCTTCAAAACATTTTTCACTAAACTTAGTTTTGTAATACTTCTCGTTGTTAAGTACGAAGCATTTGTTGCCAAAAATTCTGAGATATGATACAATTTGTTTCCTGCCCTTTAGAAGTTCATAAGGTGTCTTATGATGGTTCTTGTTGATTAGTGCTCTGTTTTGCATGCGACAAGCAGTGATGACGGCTTCTGCCCAGAAATATTTCGGAAGAGAAGAATCATTCAACATTGTCCTGCTTGTCTCTATGAGTGCCCCATTCTTTCTCTCGGCAACTCCATTTTGTTGTGGAGTACGAGGAGAGGAAAACTCATGAAAGATACCAAAGCTTTCACAAAATTCTATCATAGCCCTAGACTTGAATTCTGTTCCGTGGTCACTTCTGATTTTGACTACGGAGTAGTTTAGTTCATTTTGAATTTGCCTAACAAAATTAGTGAAAGAGTCAACAGTATCTGACTTGTGTTTCAGAAAGAATACCCAAGCAAAACATGAGTAGTCATCAATAATCACCAAGGTATACGATTTACCTCCTAAACTCCTAACTGGCATGGGACCAAATAGATCCATATGAAGCAGATATAAACATCTGGTAGAATCTTTGTCAATTATGCTCTTAAAGTTAGCCTGAGTCTGCTTGCCCATTTGACATGCATGACAAGGTCTCTCTTTAATGCCCTTAACATCATGTGTGTCACACACTAAGTTGTGAGAAAATAACATATGTATAGTTTTGAAATTAATATTTGTTAGTCTCTTATGCCATTAATCACAAAGTGATGCACTATCTTTTGCCAAAAAGCATACTGGAGTAGAAGAATCTAAACAAAGGAAATTTAAGTAGAAAATATTTCTACTCCTAGTGTCTGTTAAAATAGTTTCAGGCGTATCAGATGACTTTATCAAGCACTTATCCTTGTAGAACTCAACCATATAGCCTTTGTCACATAATTGACTTATGCTAATAAGATTATGTTGTAATCCATTAACATAAGCTACGTCTATGAAAGAGACTATACTGTTGGTAATCATACCGTAGCCTTTTGTGATCCCCCGATCAGATCCACCAAAGATAACCTTTGGACCATCCTTGATTGGGGTGTAGTTTTGCAATAGGCTTCTTGTTACGGTCATGTGGCGTGAACATCCACTGTACAAATACCATATAGGTGTGTTGTTGGCCTTTGGACTTACCAGCAATCAGTAATCAATTGCCCTTAGGAACCCGAAAGGATTTGGGTCCTTGGCTTCTTGTTAGACGACTTCCACTTGGAGTGTTAATATTGCGAGTGGTCATCCTTGCATTATTAACTAGTGAAATTTTATAATTTTTCGGATTAAACCAACAATCCATGGCGAAGTGACCAACCTTGCCACAACACCAATAGTTGAATCTGTTGTATGAACTTTTCCTCTCCTGCTTAACTCTTTAGACGGGGGGTATAGCAGGAGCTACCGACTTGGAGGTAGAAGCCTCGTGATTGCAACAAACACATGGCTCCTTCTCAAGTGCTTTTGTAGCAACAAATTTAACTTTTGGTGCTTTCTTTGTTGACTGTCCATGCACGAATGAACTATAGTCCTTGAGGACTATCTTTTCGTAAGGTGCTTTGAAAGAAGTTGTTCCGAAGTTTTGGGGATGGCTCCATCCTTGGTTGCCCTTACTTGACTCAACGTGAGATAGTCCCGTAAAGTGACCATAAGATGTTTCAAATTCATAGGTGTTTGTAGGAAATACTACCTTCTTGAAGGAAGGTTGACTTTGATCAGCCTTACCCTTACCCTTAACGGCTCTTCTCTTAACCGCCTTAATTTTCTCGGTTTGATGACCGATACCGCTACCCTTCGCAGGAGCTGAAAAGCCATCAATGAGAGGAAGGATGGTCTTTGTTTTAGAAAAGCTTTCCACTAGCTTTCTCTCAACCACTACCTTCACTTCCAACTCAGTTATGGATTTCTCATTCAGCTTTAATAGTTCAACGGAGCTATTGAGTTCATCCTTCAAGAGTTGGACTTCATCTCTGAAAGGAAGTAATTTTTCAATTTCTTCCCTCAGATCAGATTCCACGGTCTTGAGGGTCGCAATTTTCTTTGACTTGGTATTTAACTACCTTGCGGCATCTGTTAAATAACTTCAACAACGCTTTGTGCTGATCCATCAATTCTGATTCATCTTGAGAAGTGTAGCCTTCATCCGCATTGGACTTAGCTTCTGAATCAGAAAAATGAGTGTGCGAGTTTACCTTCCCCTCATAAGGGGTGTCGTAGTTTTTCTCGTCAGTTTGGGCCATGGTCC
Source organism: Dactylorhiza incarnata (assembly GCA_033032865.1). Taxonomy (NCBI): domain Eukaryota; kingdom Viridiplantae; phylum Streptophyta; class Magnoliopsida; order Asparagales; family Orchidaceae; genus Dactylorhiza; species Dactylorhiza incarnata. The sequence goes on from JAWHQI010000014.1 coordinate 8,959,788, forward strand.
CGAAGTAGGCTTCTTCGTTTGAGCTTGACTCGTCTGAGTCGCTGTCGCTCAGAGTTTTAGACTTCTTAGCCACGAAGATCTTTTCCTCCTTCTTACTTTTGAAGGATTTCTTGTCTTCCTTTCTCGAACCATCTTTCTTTTTGTACTGGCATTCCGCAATCACATGCCCTAGCCTATTACAGCAGTAACAAATAATGTTAGTCGAAATATGTTTGTTCAGTTTAGTTTTATACCTGTCATTGTTGTGTCCTTTCTTGTGATGTTCACCATCACGTCTTGATCTTCTATGATCCGATGAGGAGGATTGACTTCTCCTCTGCTTCCTTTTGTTCAGCAATCTCTTGAATTGCTTGGAAAGTAAGGAGAACTCTCCATCAGACATTTCTGAGCTTGACGAGCAAGCCAGAGACTCGTCATCTTCCTCTGATGACTGTGTCCTCACCGGTAATATGATCTTACCTTTCTTTGACCCTTCGGCCTTCAGTGTTATGGACTTCTCCTTTCTAAAAGTCCTGCTGCCTTCTTCCTCAGCTTTTTTGATGCTGAGCTTCAATTCATGGGAAAGGAGCTTCCCAAACAATATCTGAGGCTCCATAGTAGCCAGCTTACCGAATTCCCAGATGGCAATAACCTTGGTATCCCATTCTTTCGTCAGGGATCTCAAGAACTTATCATTCAATTCACCAACAGTGAATTCCCGATCATAGTTCCTTAGACCGTTGTTGATCTTGAAGAACTTCTCATAACTGTCATATATAGAGTCCCTTGGATCTTGCTTGAAAGCTTTATATTCTTGATTTAGCAAAGATCTTCGATCATCCCTTACTTCTTCCGTACCTTCCATCAGGATGACAAGAGAATCCCACATCTCTTCAGCAGATTTGCAGTGGAAGAGATTCTGTAGCATGGAGTCATCCACAACACTGGCAATTATATTCTTCGCCTTCTTGTCCATGGTGACAAGAGCAATCTCGTCCTTCATTAAATCAAGCATCTTCTTAGGAACTTGTATGACAGGGTTGATTGTAGATGTTGTCATGGGGACATGGGGAACTTCTTCAACAATCTGAAAGATCCTTGGATCGACGACTTCCATGTTAAACCTCACTCTTTCCTTCCACATATGGAAGTTCTATTTTGTACAAACCGACAGATTCATGGAAGAATCCTTATTTCTATCCATTCCATACATGGTGTCTTTGAACAACTAGATAGAGAACTTTGTTCAAGGTGTTAACCTCTTAACGAACAACCTACCTCTGATACCAATTGAAAGTACCCAGTTGCTACCTAAATCACCTAGAGGGGGTGAATAGGTGAATTCTATGGCTCTTAAGCGGAATTAAAATCTTGAAAGAAAAGCACACAGAAAACAAATAGCACACATAAACATAAGGATTTATAGTGATTCCGCGTATGGGTAGTTCACTTTCCCGCCTCACCTATCTAGCACGCCCAGGCTACTTCACTAATCTCAGATTAAAAATAATCTTGCAACTCGAAGTATACAACTCTTACAAACTCAGAGAACAGCCTCTCCTACAAAAACTCGGAGAACAAACTCTCCTACAAACTCGGAGAACAAACTCTCCTACAAACTCGATCCTCTAAACTAGGTTCTACAAGAACTCGGAAGATAAACTTCCTACAAGATGTGTAAAAGGATTTTACAAAAAACTTTAGATTGAAAATCAATCACTTAGAATCTCAAGGAGATTCAACTTCTTCAGATCTGAGAAAGTGGATCTTCTTCTTCCTTGAATGATATGAAAGCTTGATCTTGAATGAGAAGAAGAAAACTTGACTTGAACAAACTTGATCTGAGAACTTATTGAGACAACAAGATCTATACATGTATTTGAATGAATCTTAGCTCTGTGAACTTGTTGAATCGAGACTTGGAGAAAAATCATGCAGAAGACTTGTCGGCGGCAGAACAGCTCTTTGCGAGAACGAGAAAATAGTCGATGGCGATTGCGATCTTTCTTTTTCGAAATGAGCACGATTAGGGCTTAATGAAATGTCCTTTAAGTATTTATAGGTCCTTCTCAAACGGCTATAAATGAGACTTAAGGAATAAGCTCCACGTGTACTGTACATGGAAGAAACCTTGAATGGAAAGCCGACCGCGAATCGAACAAAATGTGCTCTGTCATCATTCGTCGAATGAACTCGTGAAATAAAAGATTACTCGATGAATTCACATATGACTCGATGAAATGGACTTAGCAAAAAGCGGTGAGACGGGAAGAGATGATTCTAAGCCCACTCGAGAACTTCTCGAGAGCACTCGACGAATTAGTCGAGTGTTCACGAGAAATCATCAGACCACTCGACGAATTCGTCGAGTGTTCTCGAGTGAACATAACTTTACTCGACTAAAAATACTTGTCATTTTTTCTCTGAGACCTCTCAAGCAATTTCAACGAATACCTAAGTCTTCACGAGTTGTCTCGACTAGTTCAAATTGATTTCTCGAGAGAACTCGACGAATAAGACTTAGGCTAAATTTCTTCCAATCCTGAACCCATCAACTACTTCAACTAGTCTTCTCCATAGTGTTTGAATATGAAGTACATCCCAATAGAGAGATTTCACATGAGTCAACACCTTGGTCTACACAATGAGGGATTACATTGCAAAGGCCTATGTTTATGACTCATTGAAACCTGACATTGGTTTGTACTTAGCAGTTAATGTCCTGCAAACACACAACTAAGATGCCACATCAAATACAATATCAAGTCATCTTATTTTAAGGGACACTTCTTCAAATCAAGGTTATTGTGGTTCTACTACTTTCAATGAACCTACTACGTGTAAGACCCCCCTCCCTCGACTGAAACCAGGGTCGGGTCGGAGACGAACCTTACTGCCCAAGGCGGCCACCCTACGCTTTCCAAGTGGCAATAGACCACTTTCCAAACATATAATGATTGTCTTGTCAGGCTATGGAACAATCATCAAATCAGATCAGCAATGCATAAGCAAATCAGAAAACCAATTGTACATATACATATATTTATATCAAGGTCGAAGCGAGTTGTTTATACAAAAGACCATAATAGGGCTAAACAAAATAGAACTACATCCTCTCTCACTGCATCTAAGTTCTATGAGCTCACATATCTATAGTCAGGAGATGAGACTGGTGCATCTACTTTTGCAGGCTCTATAGCAGGTGCTCTCTCACGCAATCGCTAGGCGTCGCTCTGCTCCATCTCCTAAAAATGGTGTATGACGATACGTTAGTTATAAGACTAGTGGATTCACACACCCTCGCAAAGATAACCCTTGGGGACGAGAGTGAGCCTCTACAATAATAATTGTCGAAACAACATTATTAACAACAACAACAATATATATATATAACAGGAAACAAGCTAGGAGCAAGCTGAACAAATACAACAGTAATAACTGAAATGCAGCAATTATTTAAACAGTTATATTTAAGCTCCACTAGCTAGCGCGCAATCACGCAGGTGTTCATAATTTGCAACAACACCATATGTAGACATAGTTTGACACCTTCTATTCCAGTGGGGTAGCGAACCATGCAGGCCTCACCGATGTGGCCATCGGTGACAGTGGCCAGTCCTACCACTTCTTGGTTTGGTCGTACCGCACTACCCAGGCCCTAACATATATCAAGTGTACTCCTGGATGTGAGTGACATCGGGTGATAACTGTAATCCGGCCAACCAATGGAGGGACACAGCAGGGCACAAGACATGACTGAGCTCCTAGGGTGCACTTCTTCTTGTTGTCTAGAGTCGTCAACCTTCCTGTACCTGTACGAACAGTCTACGGGCATGACCGACCCACCATTATTCACCGCAAGAAATTTACAAGCATTTCAATAAAGTAAACAACTAACACCTTTCGGTTCTGCGGTGTCTTGCCCTACTCGGGATGAATATTCGGGCAGGCGACCATATAGCTTGATCGTACTGCTCATTTTTAGACAAGGAGAGTAGAGATCGAGGGAGACTATTATTTAGAGCTAGCCTTGGACGAATAACTCATATTCAAGTTAACTCTAACTAATGCTCAACCAGATAAACCATTTATCGAACGGGACCTGAAATAAAGATGTGAAAATGACAGCAGTAGTATATTGCAATAATTATGTGCGGTGATGAAATAATGTTGTAAATAAAGTGCTGCAATTAAAATACTGAAATGAACTACAGTAATCAAAATACGTACGGAACTGAAATAAGTCCAGTACTGAAATGAAGTGCGGTAACTGAAATGCTGAATAAAAGAATAGAATAAGAAATAGTTCAGTTCTGTAGTTCCCTCTCCATTCAAGGAGACAGGATCAGTTCCTCTCATTGTTCCAAGGAGGCATCTCCATTCATAGGAGGTTTCTCCGTTCTAAGGAGGCAACGCCGTTCATAGGATGTTTCTCTGTTCCAAGGAGGCTAATTTTACAATTCTACGACGAGTTCTTCATATTTTACCGTATTAGGGTCTGCGATTTATTTGGATCAGATAGTTATTTTAATTGCACCTTTTTAGGGTGGCTTATCAGATTACAAGATTTTGATAGAGCCTATTATAATCTCCAAGGCTCTTTATTATATACACCTGGTTTGATCGAAAAACTTCCAATCTCCGCAAGGAGTTAAACATAAACCCTTTTAACTCGATTGAATTCAGCGGAGCGATTCGAGCACCTATTTTATGACCAATATATGTAACTGATGAGTAGTATTTATGTGTATTTTAATTATAGTATTTAGGTTAGTTTTAATATAATTTTGCAAATATTAGTTATATTTTAGTTTAAAATCACTTCTTTTATAATATCTGTTCTAAATGTAGTTTTAATTTTATTTTTGCAGAATTTTGGAAAAAATTGGAGAAAATCAAAAGTCACGCCCCAGGTCACGCCCGTGACCCCAAGTCACGCCCGTGACCAAGGGCGTGTAAGCATAGAATCATCCCAGCGGGTTGCCATCGAGACGTGGAGATGCATTGATGGAGTTGACCCAAGTCACGCCCTCGGTCACGCCCGTGACCAAGGGCGTGTGACCTAAAGATCTGCGTTCGATGAAATTGGAGCTGCGTTCGACAAAATTGGAGCTGTATTCGACGAAAGCTCTCTGCCGCTGCGTTCGACGAAATTGGAGCTGTGTTCGACGAAAGCTCTCAGCCCCTACGTTTGACAAACGTGGAGCTGCGTTCGACGAATGCGCTCTGCCCCTGAGTTCGACGAATGCTCCCTGCCGCGCTGAATTCAAGCCCACGCTGCATTAATTGAAGCCACCCAGGTACACGCCCGTGACCCAAAATGTCATGCCCGTGACTTTCCCGCGTGATCCCTGCACGCCGCCGAGCCGCAAGCCAGCCCATGCTGCATTTAATGAAGCCGTCCAAAGTCACGCCCGTGACCCAAGTTTCACGGGCGTGTAATGTCCGAATTTCTCCTGCCATCACGCAAAGTCCACGCCACTGTCAGATCCAATGTCAGCAATGTTTACACGCCCTAGGTCACGCCCGTGACTGAGGGCGTGTAACTTGAAATTTTTGCCTATAAATTCAGAGGCTCTCCCTTAAGTTGGAAGTTCAGAATTTTGGAGATGGTGAGGTGCTGCTAGAGCTGTTAGGGAGTTTTTCATGTTCATGTTCATGTTTCTCAAATTTTCATGTTCTCTTTTTCATGTAATGTACTAGTTTTTATTTCTTTCATGCACTAGTTAATTAAAGCTTGTAACCTTAATTTCCTAGCTTTATAATCTCTTTTTAAGCTTGTAATAGTTTTGGTTTTCAATAAAATTAATTTTGCTCTCCTTCATGTTCTCTTTCACCTTAGTAATTTCTCTTTTATGCACTGTTAACTTTTTTTTCCTTTCATGCAATGTTTAATCTTTTCATTTAGCTTGCAATTTGTTTTTTTTAGTTAAGTAAAACAACCCTCAAAATAATTGTTCGATAAGATAATGGTGATTTTCCTCGAAGTAGAAGTAATCAACATGCCCCGTGGAATATGACCTTGGTATTTCTAAATATCCTATACTATATACGATAAGGTACACTTGCCTTAATCGGATATAGTTTTGGAGAAAATCTTCAAACCTTCGCTTAATTTCAAAACAAAGAAATTTTTGTATCAAGTTTTTGGCGCCATTGCCTGGGACTTTGCGTAGATATTTTGAAAAGAGGATAACTATTAATTTTATCATGCTTCTTTTTATTTTATTTTGCTTTTTCTAAATTTCAAAAAGAAAAAAAATTTGTTTTTCCTCTTCCTTTCTTTTCTTTTTAGTGTATGACCCGAGGTAGCGCTTCGAATATTCCTTTTGATCCAGAGATCGAGCAAACCCTTTTTAGGCGCCGCCGTTCTCGTGATAAGGATAATCAATTAGAATTCGAAGAGTTAATCGGGGACACTAACACAACAAATATGTATCCTGATCTTAATCCTCTTAATCCTGATCTTAATCCTCCTAATCCTAAAGCGCCAAATCCTAATGAGGTCGCGCAACGTTCCATGTCCTATTAAGCGCGGCCGAATTTGGAAGGCACACAATCGAGTATTGTTCGCCCCACGGTGGCGAACAATAATTTTGAGATCAAGTCTAGCATCATACAAATGGTGCAACAATCGGTGACCTTCAATGGTCAACCAGACGAAGATTCAAATTCACATATTTCTTAATTCTGGAAATTTGCGATACTTTTAAAATCAATGGTGTCACCGATGACGCCATTCAATTGCGTCTTTTTCCTTTTTCTTTGCGGTCTAAGGCCAAGCAGTGGATGGGCTCCCTACCTAGGGGATCCATCACTACATGGGCCGAAATGGCGGAAAAATTTCTAAATAAATATTTCCCGCCTTCACAGACCGCTAAATTGCGCACGGATATTGCGTCGTTCATGCAAATCGACTCAGAGACTCTCTATGACACATGGGAGTGCTTCAAGGAGCTTTTGTGTCGATGCCCTCACCACGCACTTGCCACTTGGCAACAAGTGCAAATATTTTATAATGACTTAAATCTCCAAACGAGGCAAATGATTGATGCGGCCGCCGGGGGGACGTTAAATAACAAAACCCCGAACGCCGCTCTAGAGCTTTTTGAAGAGATGGCCACGAATGCGTACCAATGGAACATGCCCCGAGCGCGGCCTAATAAGCCAGCCGGAATTTTTGAAATAGACGCAAACGCAAATTTGGCTTTACAAGTTGAGCGCTTAACAAAGCAAGTGGCGGAGATGTCTGCTTCCTCCGCCACTCCTCCTTGGGCTAATAACGTTTTAATTGAAGAACAAGTCGACTACATGGGAAATCCGCCTCGGCCTTCTTATAAACCAAACTCTGCTCCGTATAACAACACATACAATGCGGGTTATAGGAATCATCCAAATTTCTCGTGGAGCAACCAAGGAAATGCTCAGCGTCCTATGAATCTAAATCAACCCCCCCTAATCAACTTCTTAACTTAACTCCGCCTCTAAATTTGATTTCTCAAAATTTTAATCCTCCCAGTTTTCCACCGCAACAGCACAAGCCCTCTTCGCTTGAAGAGGTCTTTGCAAAATATGTTGCTATAAATGAATCGAACATCCGGAACCTCACCGGGTCGATAAAAAATTTAGAGAATCAAGTGGGCCAGCTCGGAAAGATGATTTCTGAGCGTCAGCAAGGAGCACTACTGGGAAATACAGAGCAAAACCCAAAGGAGAGCGCACACGCGATTACACTCCAAAGTGGGAAGCAGGTGGTTTCAAAAAAGGGCGAACCCAAGGTAACTTCCTCTCCTCCTCCTCCTACTCTTAATTTATCTTCGAATTTGCCCGCTACGTTAGCTCTGAGTGCTTCTACTTCTAATATTCCGTATCTGTCTAAGTTTAAAAGCGAGTGCGCCGAAAAAAATTATAAAAAGTTTTTAGACGTTTTAAAGCAAATTCATATTAATGTACCCTTCTGCGAGGCTATCTCTCAAATGCCTAAATATGCAAAATATCTTAAGGTGTTGCTCTCCAATAAGAAAAGATTAGAAGATATTTCGCATATTTCTTTAAACGCAGAATGCTCCGCGGTTGTACTCAACAAATTGCCTCAAAAAGCAAATGACCCGGGACGGTTTTCCATCCCGTGTTTATTTGGCAATTCGTTTGTAAAACACGTCTTAGCGGATCTTGGAGCAAGCATCAATCTCATGTCGTTTTCATTATTCAAGAAGCTAGGTCTAGGAAATCCTTGCCCCACTCGAATGAGTATTCAATTAGCGGATCGTTCTTTAAAATATCCGGTAGGAATAGTGGAGGACGTGCTCGTCAAGGTTGACAAATTCATCTTCCCAGTGGATTTTGTCATTCTTGACATCGAAGAGGATGCCGAAGTACCCCTTATACTCGGCCGCCCCTTCCTTGCCACCTCCCGCGCTATTATAGACGTAAGTAACGGAAAGCTCCTCCTACGAGTTGGAGACGATGAAGTTACTTTCGGCATAAATTCCTCGATGCGGAATACATTAGAAAACGACGATTCATGTTTTTACCTGGAAGAGTGTTGTGAGTTCGATTCATCCCCCGAGTTAGTCTCATCGGCAAGTAGTGATTCTGAGCTCGTCGAGCTCTTTTATCTTGAAGAAGAAGTCTCTCACCCCACACCACCCGAACCATTACTTCAAGTAAAATTAAAAATTAAAACTTCTTATGAAGAGCCACCCGTATTAGAGTTAAAACAACTCCCCCCTCACCTCCAATATTTATTTTTAGAAAAAGAGTATAAGCTACCAGTCATCGTTTCATCCGATCTTAGCAACTCAGAAATTTATGAGCTTAGCAACTCAGAAATTTATGAGTTGTCTATAGTCTTAAGAAAGCACTGCAACACAATTGCGTGGCAAATATCGGATATTAAGGGTATAAACTATTCCTTCTACACTCATAAAATCTTTCTCGAAGATAATTCCCGCAACTCAGTCCAGCCTCAACGACGACTAAACCCGAACATGAAAGAAGTCGTTAAGGCCGATGTTATTAAACTTTTAGACGCGGGAATCATCTACCCGATATCGGATAGTACTTGGGTTAGCCCAGTACAAGTCGTGCCGAAAAAAGGTGGCGCCACGGTAGTTGCGAACGAAAATAATGAATTGATCCCAACCCGTACTATTACAGGTTGGCGGATGTGCATCGATTATCGAAAACTAAATGATGTCACCCGTTAGGATCACTTTCCGCTACCTTTTATCGATCAAATTTTAGAGCGCCTTTCAGGTCACCCCTACTACTGTTTTCTCGATGGTTGTCGGGATATTTCCAAATCCCAATTTCGCCCGACGACCAAGAGAAAACCACTTTCACTTGTCCCTTTGGCACCTTCGCCTATCGAAGGATGCCATTTGGTCTTTGTAACGCGCCAGCTACATTCCAAAGATGTATGCTGGCAACATTTGACGAGTTAGTAGAGGAGGTGATGGAAGTGTTTATGGACGACTTCTCCGTGTTCGGAAACTCATTTAAAATTTGTTTAAATAATCTCGAGCGCGCTGCAGCGATGTGAGGAAACAAATTTAGCGCTTAATTGGGAGAAATGTCATTTTATGGTCAAAGAAGGATTAGTCCTTGGCCATAAAATTTTGGGCAAGGGGATCGAGGTCGATAGGGCCAAGATGGAAGTAATTGAAAAGCTCCCCCCCCCCCCCCCCCACTCCAACAAACATAAAAGCTATTAGAAGTTTCCTAGGCCATGCGGGGTTTTATCGGCGCTTTATACAATTTTTTTCAAAAATCACAAAGCCGTTAACCCATCTTCTCGAAAAAGAATCCTCCTTTATTTTTAACGATGAATGTCATTTGGCCTTTAAACTTATCAAAGAGAAACTTATAAACTCCCCGATTCTAGTCGCCCCAGATTGGTCGCTCCCTTTTGAAATCATGTGCGACGCGAGTGATATTGCGGTTGGTGCCGTATTAGGCCAACGTGTGAGTAAGTATTTCCACCTGATTTATTATGCGAGCAAAACACTCACGTCGGCATAAGCAAACTACACCACTACCGAGAAGGAACTTCTAGCAATCATTTTCGCTTTTGATAAGTTTAGGTCGTATATCACTCTCTCAAAAGTTATCGTCTTCACAGATCACTCCGCTCTTAGATTTCTTTTAAGTAAATCGGATGCCAAGCCTCGTCTTTTGCGATGGATCCTCCGATTGCAGGAGTTTGATTTAGAGATCCGGGACAAAAGGGGAGAATAAAACTTGGCGGTCGATCATCTTTCTAGATTATAAAATCCCGCCTCAGAAGAATTAATAGAGGCCGACATTAACGAAAAATTTCCCAAAGAGCGCCTCCTTGCTCTCGAACATATTAATTCATCTTCTACCCCCGGGTTTGCGGATTTGGCTAACTATTTAGTAGCCCGGGTCCTGCCAAAAGAATTCTCGAGTCAGCAAAAGAAGAAATTCTTTTCTGATTTAAAGAATTATTTTTGGGAGGACCCTTTTTTATTCCGTGTTTGCGCAGACCAGGTGGTGAGAAGATGCGTTTCAAGTGAGGAAGGCCTTAAAATTTTACGTCAATGTCACGAGGGACCAACCGGTGGTCATTATCAAGCAAACCGAACCGCGAGGAAGGCGATGGAGGCTGGCTTTTATTGGCCCACGCTCTTCAAAGATGCTCACACCCTTGTGAGTACTTGCGACAGCTGCCAGCATTCGGGGAACATCTCCCGCCGGGATGAGATGCCCCAAAAGATTTTCTTAGAATGTGAAATTTTCGATCTTTGGGGTATTGATTTTGTTGGTCCTCTCCCTCCCTCTTATTCAAACAAATATATTCTCGTTGCGGTCGACTACGTGTCGAGGTGGGCGGAAGCACAAGCTCTCCACACCAACGATGCGTGAGTCGTCGTTAATTTCTTACAAAAATTATTTTCTCGATTTGGCACGCCGCGCGCTATAGTGAGTGATCGGGGCACCCATTTTTGCAATAGTCAATTTACAAAAATCTAAGCAAAATATGGAGTCACGCAAAAATAATCAACTGCATATCACCCACAAACGAGAGGCCAAGTTGAAGTTGTTAATCGAGAATTAAAGCGGATTTTAGAAAAAATAGTTTCTATTAATCGGAAGGATTGGGAAATAAAGCTCGATGACGTACTATGGGCCTATCGAATGACGTACAAGACCACGCTCGGTTGTACACTGTATCGAATGGTTTATGGCAAGGCTTGCCACCTTTCGGTCGAACTAGAACACCGCGCATTTTGGGCGCTTAAATTTTTAAACCTCGATTCCACTTTAGCGGACGATCAAAGAAAATTTCAAATGAATGAATTAGATGAATGGCGAGCGAATGCGTATGAGAGCAATAAATTATATAAGGAGCGAACAAAGTTTTATCACGATAAACACATAAAATTTTCGAAAACTTTTTCGCCGGGCGACCTTGTCCTCATTTATAATTCTCGCCTTCGCCTTTTTCCGGGAAAACTAAAATCTCGATGGACCGGACCCTTTATTGTTAAAGAGGTTTGGTCCCATGGGACAATCCTAATTTCCCACCCGGAAAAAGGTACCTTCAAAGTAAATGGGCACCGCCTTAAGTTTGATCTTCTGGGAGAGCTAGCTAACGAGAAGAGTGAATTATTATCTTTTCATCCTATAATATGATCGGCAAGTGGGTCAAGCTACGCGACATTAAACAAAGCGCTTTTGGGAGGCACCCCAAAGTTATCTTTTTCTTGTTTTTCTTTTTATTTTAACATGTTTTGTAGGTAACCGCCGCTTCCCCTGCATCTTCATAACTAGGGAAGCCCTCTTAACCTCTCCCTCGTTTCTATTATTATTTTTGTTATGTCTTGCATTTTTTTCTTTTAGTTCATACTTAGTTTTAAACATTGGGGACAATGTTTAACTTTAAGTATGAGGGTGTAAATAGTTCTTTGTAAATATTTGTTAAATTAGAAAATTTTCAAAAAATAAATAAATATTTTCTTATGTTTTCTTCTATTTTAGCACTTGTAAAACCCAAAAACTAAAAAAAAAATTAGAAAATCGAAAAATTTAAATCTTGGAACGGGACGTTTGGGACCTCACCCCATCTCGCCTCCTAGTACCGTGAGAACATAATTTATGAAACCCCCCTTAGCCAATTATCATTGTTCTAGATTTAGTTTAAGATTATGGAGAGAGCAATATTTTGTAAGTTACTTTTCCTTAAGTTTCTTTTAAGATAGAGTTCTTATAATTTTAATTTAATCTCGTTTTATAATTTCTACAATATTGTTAAACCAATTAATTTTCTTGAGAAGTCCTTGCCTAAAGATTTTCCCCTCTTTTCAAATCATCATCATAATTTAGGACTTAACTCCTCCTTGAATTTACTCTTAACTTAACTTTTGGTTTAAATGAAATTTTAGTTTAAAATTAAAAATTTTAAGAATGTCTTATAAATTAGGTCTCACACTTTTGCTCTAGAATAGCAAAACCTCAAGTATGGGGGTATTTGATGAGTAGTATTTATGTGTATTTTAATTATAGTATTTAGGTTAGTTTTAATATAATTTTGCAAATATTATTTATATTTTAGTTTAAAATCACTTCTTTTATAATTTCTGTTCTAAATGCATTTTTAATTTTATTTTTGCAGAATTTTGGAAAAAATGGGAGAAAATCAAAAGTCACGCCCCAGGTCACGCCCGTGACCCCAAGTCACGCCCATGACCAAGGGCGTGTAAGCATAGAATCTTCCCAGCGGGCTGCCGTCGAGACGTGGAGATGCATTGATGGAGTTGACTCAAGTCACGCCCTCAGTCACGCCCGTGACCAAGGGCGTGTGACCTAAAGATCTGCGTTCGACAAAATTGGAGCTGTGTTCGATGAAATTGGAGCTGCGTTCGATGAAAGCTCTCTGCCGCTGTGTTCGATGAAATTGGAGCTGCGTTCGACGAAAGCTCTCAGCCCCTACGTTCGACGAACGTGGAGCTGCGTTTGACGAACGCGCTCTGCCCCTGAGTTCGACGAACGCTCCCTGTCGTGCCGAATTCAAGCCCACGCTGTATTAATTGAAGCCGCCCAGGTACACGCCCGTGACCCGAAATGTCACGCCCGTGACTTTCCCGCGTGATCCCTGCACGCTGCCGAGCCGCAAGCCAGCCCAAGCTGCATTTAATGAAGCCGTCCAAAGTCACGCCCGTGACCCAAGTTACACGGGCGTGTAATCTCCGAATTTCTCCCGCAGTCACGCAAAGTCCACGCCACTGTCAGATCCAATGTCAGCAATGTTTACATGCCCTAGGTCACGCCCGTGACCGAGGGCGTGTAACTTGAAATTTTTGCCTATAAATTCAGAGGCTCTTCCTTGAGTTGGAAGTTCAGAATTTTGGAGATGGTGAGGTGTTGCTAGAGCTGTTAGGGAGTTTTTCATGTTCATGTTCATGTTTCTCAAATTTTCATGTTCTCTTTTTTATGTAATGTACTAGTTTTTATTTCTTTCATGCACTAGTTAATTAAAGCTTGTAACCATAATTTCCTAGCTTTATAATCTCTTTTTAAGCCTGTAATTGTTTTAGTTTTCAATAAAATTAATTTTGCTCTCCTTCATGTTCTCTTTCACCTTAGTAATTTCTCTTTTATGCAATGTTAACTTTTTTTTTTTCCTTTCATGCAATGTTTAATCTTTTCATTTAGCTTGCAATTTGTTTTGTTTAGTTAAGTAAAACAACCCTCAAAAAAATCGTTCAATAAGATAATGGTGATTTTCCTCGAAGTAGAAGTAATCAACGTGCCCCGTGGAATACAACCTTGATATTTCTAAATATCCTATACTATAGACGATAAGGTACACTTGCCTTAATCGAATATAGTTTTGGAGAAAATTTTCAAACCTTCGCTTAATTTCAAAACAAATAAATTTTTGTATCAGTAACTTCCGAGTCAAAACCTTTTTTATTCGACAAACACCAAAACGAGTCGGAAAATTATACAATTTAATCCAGGGGGTGGATTTGCCTTAAAAACATCCTCATAATTTCCACTTGTCATTTTGAACTTAGATTTAACCTCAAATAATTTACGTGTCTCGAATAAACTCATATTTTTATATTTAAAAATAATCCCACATTCCAAAAATCACCAAACCACGGAAGCAATTTAACATCTCCTCAAAATATTTCAAATTTTTTTGAGGTCTTACATTGCATCTAGCAGTTTTTTAGGAGGTTAAGATATTTAAATAAAGCCTCAAAATTCAAGGAATGCCTCAAAAATTCTCAAACAATACTAGTGCATGCATTTAACTATTTAAAACCTCTTATAAAAATATAAGACATTTGGTTTGGATAATTCAACCACTATTAATTTTTCAAGCATCCTTTAACATACCAAAAAAATTAGGAATGCTTAGAAAATTCTCAAACTTTATCATAACATGACTATAGTAACTACAAATCAACCATAAAATATTGAATGATTTCAATTGGAGAAATTGGCCTTTATTAATTCTCAAAGGTAAAACACAACACCTTAAATTGCTTGAAAATATCACAGCTCAACCAAAAATCTCCAAAATATTAATGAGCATGCAAATGAGCTTTATTTATCACTGAGAATTTTGTAGGATTTTTATAATCATCATAATGCCCTTTGATCAGAAAATTAAACCTTATTTTTGTTATTAAAATTAGCAAATGATATCAAAAAATTCCCAAATTTTTATGAGGTGTAGCTGTCATCAAAAGGAACAATTTTAAGTTCAAAGATTTTCCATCAAAGCCATAGATCAGCCTTGGAAAAATAAAAAAACCCTCATCTTTATTAAATTAATACACAATATGTTAGCATAAATCAACGACTAAGATTGAGTCGTAGCCTCGAGCGACAGCCCCGCAACGGATTTAACATGGATCTGTTGTGGGATCCTAATGATTAATTTGACCTTTTTAATAAAATCAGGGACGTCTGATCGGACGGCACCTGTAGCTCACCGGAGCAAGAATGCTCACGGGGCTTCCCCGCCACCGTCAGCCTGGCGGATCGCCGCGCCACCACACCCAGCCGACTCATCGGGGGCCAGTGTTTCCTCTTGCGGTGGTTCGGCAGCATGGCGTCGTCGGCAGCCGCCAAAAATTAAAGAGGCAGAGAGTATTTTCGCGGGCACCGTCGGATCTCTCATTTTCAACGGTACCACCGCCATTTTCCGCTCCTTGGGGGGGGGGGGGGGGGGGGGGGGGGGGTTATCCCTTACCCGACGAAGTCTAACCTTCCCAGAGAGACCAAAGGCCTTTGGGAAGTTTCTTGTGCATGGCCGCCACCCCGGCCATAAATTAGAGTTGGGTGACGGCGGCGCGCTGGCGGCCGGAGGTTGCATCCGGGCCATCCAAAAGAAAGGGAGGAAGTGGAGGAGATGGTCTCACATGGGCTAGGGGCCTTCGAGAGCTCCCCGGTGAAGTTTCCATCAGTGGTGGAGGAGGAAGAGGATCGCTCGGGTGGGATTTCTCTGGTGAGTTGGGGTATGAGACCTTCTAAAGGGGGTGTGGGTCCTTTATTGGGGTTTGGGGTGCCCTCCTCCATACCATCGGTGTGGGATAAATCCCTTTAGGAGATGAATAGACTTGGCCTTCTCCATCTTGTATTAGGCAGGTGGCAGCTATCAAGGGATGGTGGTATAACCAGGTTGCCAAGATCAGGGGCATAGCCTTGGGTGGCTCGGTTTTGGGTTTGGGGAAGGAGGAAAAAGAGGATGGTGGCTTCCTTCCTTGGCCCAAGCCCGCCTCAAGGCTTTTGGCTAAATCCAGGGCCCTCTTTGGGTTGAGAATGGGCCCAAGTTGTGGCCTAGATGAGTGGCCTAAAGTCGGGATACAAGTGGAATTGAATTTTCTTAAGAAAATGCATTTTTAAGGATTTTTGACCAAAAGTCAACCATGGGGTGGGTCCCCATGTGGGTTAGGGTCAAAGTAAGTCCATGTTGTCGAGAGACGAGCCAATGCTTGTGTGTTGGAGTAATATTGGTGTAGTCATGATTTTCGGTGTACTATAAAGCTTGATTTGATCTAGTTGACCAAATGGCATCGGAATTGAGCGCAACGAATTTCGTTGCTCTCATATTGACCACATGAGTCCAATGCAACTGACTGGGGTCAATTCCGAGTTCATATGCTCAATATACTAAAATGGCAGCGTCGTGACGCGCTACGCTACTGAAAATGATCAATTTCTCCAAATGACCTCGGAATGGAACGAAACGACTTCCGTTGCACTCGTATCGACTAGACGAGTCTAATGCATCTGACAGAAATTAATTCGGAGCATAAATGCTCAATATACTAAAGTGGCATCATCGTGACGCAATGTGATACTCAAAATGGGCACTTTCTCCAAATGACCTCGGAACGGAACAAAACGTATTTCGTTGCACTCGTATCGACTAGACGAGTCTAATGCAACCGACAGAACATAATTCAGAGCATGGATGTTTAATATACTAAAACGGCATTATCGTGATGTGTTATGATACTCAAAATGGACACTTCCTCCAAATGACCTCGAAACAAAACTGATGCGCTATTTCGGCACTGCTAATTAGCAGGCACGAAATGCGATACGACGGCAGTGCACCGGTCGTTGTCAAGTAATAAAATAGGGAGGAACTCCCCGAATATCGATCTCTCAAGGACCGCAAGTTAGGTAGTACGATTTGCTCTCGCAGGAAATCAGTTCAAAGGATAAAATAGTAACGACGGGGGTTTTGATTGGGTTTCCTATGCTATTGCAGAATGAAGAAAGATGTGGGTCTAAACTCCGCTTCGCACGGCGAGATGGGTGAAACGGGCGCGATGCCGTGCTTCGGAAGGCGCGTGGACGGAAAATCACTATGATGGTTGAGGGTCGCACACACCTCTTCTCAAAACATCACCGCTAGCTTTTGCTAGCGGCTTCAACCACAACGTAACACAGAAAATAGCAAGAAACAAAGGGGCTATTCATGCCACCACAATAACATTGCATATGAAAACAAACAGTAATCCATAAGATCTACTTAACACGCATTCATAAAGCAACTGCAAATGAGTTCAAGCAACAAATGTTAAAGAGGACCACAACGAAGAAATCACGTCTTGGGTTCACGGCCGGAATGAGAGATTGTCGGGCTCTCTCCGGACTCGACCCTCAGATGGTGAGCTTGGCTCGAAGGAGGCTATCCCCGCTCCTACGATCTTCAGCGCTTCCTTGGTCTCCTTGGCGAGGAATGCTTGACCTAATGGTGGATGAAGCTTCCTAGTGCTCCTCGATGGAAGGATGGAGGTGGAAAGTCACCGGAAATGGCCTTGATGGTGGAGGAGATGAAGGAGAAGCCTTCACCCCTCAAGAGCAGCGGGAAGGAAGAGTTTTCCCGCCCTCAGAATCGCTCCCGCTCGTGCCCTGGTCGTCCTCTTTTGATTGCCTCGATTCCTGCTTTTTATAGGAAACAGGCTGAAAATTGATCACGCACGGTCGAACGCATGATCGTGCGCAGACCGTGCGATATTAACGGATGAAATATGACTTGCAGAATATGCTGCGCCGCCCGTGCGATTTGTTCACGCACGACCAACGCCGCCCGTGCGTTCAAACGCACGGGTAAAATCCGACGCTTTGAGATCATAATGATACAGGTCGACCATGCGTTTTACTCACGCACGGGCGAATTCGCCCGTGCGTTAAAACGCACGAGTAAACCCCGACGCTCCATTTTCTTCCCAGACACAAACACACGACCGCGCAGACCGTGCGTCAAGGAAACGCACGACCGTGCGATATGCATAGAAATTACATTTGGGGGAAACGGGACGATCAGGTCACCTGCAGACAAGATATACTAGCTGGGAATACACGTCCAGCACAGGGATACATAAAAGAAGAGAAGGGGAGAACAATGTGCTTACCCCCAACAACGAGGAATGCAATTGCACACCGAAATGGGCTTAATGGTGCACCTAGCATGGAATAGTATATGTAAATGAAAATGTGACTAAAATGTGGTGCAAACACTAGAATATCAGCCCAAATGAGTCCAAAAATATGTATATAAATGAGACTCATCACACCCCCAGACTTAACCATTTGCACGTCTCGGGCAAACTACTTAGCTCTCATGTCGGAACAATTGAATGTTAGCATAAGTTTGAGCGGTAGAGAATTATGCAAAGTCGCATGCTCTCGTACGTAGAAATACATTAGAACAGAATTAAACTCAAGGTTATATCTAATTATTTCTAAAACAGTAGTTTGGAATTTATATTACTTGGATGGTGAATCCTGGTGAATCTTTCGGTCGCGCAAAAAGGGAAAATAGTGTGACTAATGAGTAAAGTATTACTCAAATCGAAGCTAGGGACAATCTCCTAAGAAATCCATCAAAGTCGGTGTCCATAGGCTTGCACGTTCACACCCTCTCTACTGCGTGAAACGACTCGTAACTAAAATCAATAGGACTTATAGGCAATTATTGGGCTTAGGTTGAGTATAGGCTAGGTAAGTAGAAGGGCGATGAGAATCGCACTCAACACAACCGTCGCACTCAAGAGAATGACAATCACCAAAATAACATTTTTAGTACTTACATGACACCCCCAGACTTCAACTGAACACAAGGTGCGTGTTGAGCTAGATATACGAAAATTTTGCCGAGAGAGAATTATTATTGCACAACTCTTTTATTTTTCTTTTCTTTTCTTTCTTTTCTTTTCTTTTTCTTTTCGGCAAAAGAACATTCTTAAGCGCAATGAAACGACTCCTTTAGCTAAATTAAAGCTGCCATACGCAACATAGATGACACCAAATGCGATCGAGAAAGAAATTTCTTTCAGCCCAACGGTTGGTGCGAACATAGGTTCGGTTGTATGGCTTTGATTACATTATTAGTGGAGCTAAACAAGGAGGAAGAGTAGGCTCAAATGGGCTTGCAATGGTGATTACGTAGGTAAGGATTTCAAAAGCACAAACGGATCAAGAGGTGGCCTATATCACATTTCATGACGAGTACATCAACACAATCGTGTCGAGAGTCGCCTAGTGCAAGTTCTAGCCACCGAGAAAGGTTGTCCTTCCTTTTGACCCTAGTAATAAGCTACTACTAGCCTGCTACACTCGACCTATTGCTACCGTTGGATTCGCCGGATTCACCACTAAAGTTAAATAAATTTCATCTACTATAACAGAAATAATTACATTACAACTCTGAATTTTATTCTACCCTAATTGAATCTCTAGGTGTGACGGGAGCACATGACTAGAGCACTACTCGAGTCAACATTTTTCTCTACTCCTCACTCAAATACTAACAATTCAATTCTTATGAGCGGGAAAACCTCGTAGTGATACCCAATAAGCACGCGTGATCAAGTGCGCGTTAACTATGTGCAAGTGTATGCAACAAAATATAAATCCTAACTCAGCACATTCTAGCATGTCATCCAACGTGGGTGCACGTGCACCGCTCGCTCTCTCCCCCAGACTCGATTGAGAACATCTAAAATAAGCAATTCAAACATAAGTAAGAGAGGGGAAGAGTTGACCTATGCTCATAAAGGAGCATGCCAGAAGTGCGGTAATCCCAATTTTTCTAAAAATAAACCTCCTTCCACGCGAGAGCAAAGCTTCACCTACAATGTTAGCAAAACTGAAATAACAATACGCAAAAGGATTTAAAAAATAGACGGAACCGGGTGGTTCCCATGGGTTGTCTCCCAAGAAGCCCTTTTGTTTAACGTCCTTTGAGATGGACCAAATACCTGTATTAAACATTGTTTAAGCGGCAACAGTAAAATGAAAATTTCTCAGAATTATCCCAGAGATACATATAACCAGCAGAAAAGAGATAAAGGTTCATCAAGATTATACAAATTACGCGATCGAATACAACAAAGTGATACAAGAGAAAATCACTCAAACACAATTGACTCCGCTAAATACACTTTTTCACTTTCCTTCAAAACTGCGTCGCCCTCATAAATTTTTAAGCGATGCCCATTCACCTTGAACTTCCCTTCTTTTTCACCAGAAATTTCAATAGCGCCAAACGGAGAGACACCAGTCACAGTGAACGGTCCACTCCATCGTGACTTCAGCTTTTCGGGGAATAGGAGCAAACGAGAGTTGTAGAGGAGAACACTATCTCCCGGATTGAATTCTTTTGGTTTAATATGCCTATCATGCCACTGCTTTGTCTTTTCTTTATATATGCGGGAGTTCTCGTAGGCAGAATGACGCAATTCTTCAAGTTCATTTAACTGAGTGAGACGCCGTTCCGCGGCGGCCGCGATGTCCATGTTTAGGATCTTAGTTGCCCACAAAGCCTTGTGTTCTAATTCCACTGGTAGGTGGCATGCCTTTCCAAAAACCAGCTGAAAGGGTGACATTCCCAAAGGAGTTTTGAAGGCTGTACGGTAGGCCCACAAGGCATCATCCACTTTCGTTGCCCAATCCTTTATGTTCGAGTGGATTGATTTTTCTATTATTCTCTTAAGTTCTCTATTCGAAACTTCCACTTGTCCACACGTTTGCGGGTGGTAAGCTAAAGAGACTTTATGATGCACACCAAATTTTTTTAGTAATTGTAAAAATTGTCGGTTGCAAAAATGGCTACCACCATCACTAATGATTGTCCGCGGAGCTCCGAATCTAGAGAAGATATTTGTATGAATAAATTTTAAAACTATACGGGCATCATTAGCAGCAACAACCTCCGCCTCCACCCACTTAGAGACGTAATCCACCGCCACTATTATATAATGTTTTCCGTGAGACATTGGGAATGGACCCATGAAGTCGATTCCCCAAACGTCAAAAGGTTCACAAACTAACATATTGTTGAGCGGCATTTCGTCTTTCCTTGAAATATTACCAGTTCTCTGGCATTCATTGCATTTTAAGACGTATGCATGAGCATCCTTGTGCAGCGTGGGCCAAAATAGTCCACATTGAAGCACCTTGCGTGCTGTCCTAGCAGCGCCCATATGTCCTCCAGCCTCCCTATCGTGGCAATGTTCGAGAACGGATCTAAACTCAGATTCCGGGACGCAACGTCTGATTACACCATCACTACAAGTACGAAATAACAATGGATCTTCCCAAAAATAATATTTTAAGTCCGAAAACAGCTTATTCCTCTGCTGAGGCGTAAGATTGGGGGAGAAAGTTTTACATGCGAGATAGTTCGCTATGTCAGCATACCATGGTGTTGCTGACGGGTGCGTGGTGATGGCGAATAGCTTCTCGTCCGGAAAGTAATCAGTCGTTTCCTCTTCTTTGTTGTTGGGAGAATTAGCCTCCATGTCGCTCTCCAGCCGTGATAAGTGGTCTGCGATAACATTCTCTACCCCCTTCTTATCTTTAATCTCTAAATTGTATTCTTGCAACAGCAGAATCCAGCGGATCAGACGCGGCTTGGCCTCCTTCTTGTTGAAAAGATACCTCAGTGCGGCATGGTCTGTGTACACTATTACTTCAGAGAGCACCAAGTAGGAGTGAAATTTCTCGAAGGCGAAGATCACGGCTAACATTTCCTTCTCCGTGGTAGTGTAGTTTGCTTGAGCATTATTTAGAGTTCGACTGGCATATGCGATGGTGTGAAAGATTTTTTCTTTATTTTGACCAAGCACATCACCCACAGCTACGTCACTAGCATCACACATGATCAAAAAGGGTAAACTCTAGTCAGGTGCCACCAAGATCGGAGCAGAGATCAGTTGCCCCCGTAGGGTTTCAAATGCTTGCATACAAGCTTTATCGAAATGGAATGGGACATCTTTGCCAAGTAAGTGAGAAAGAGGTTTTGAAATGGATGAGAAATCCTTGATAAATCTCCGATAGAATCCCACGTGTCCGAGAAAGCTTCGGATACCCTTCACAGAAGACGGCAGAGGAAGGTTCTTGATGACGCTAACCTTCGCCTGATCCACCTCAAGCCCTTGGCAGGAGACCTTATGCCCCAGCACGATTCCCTCGCGCACCATAAAGTGGCATTTTTCCCAATTTAAGATGAGGTTGGTGGCCTCACACCGCTTCAAGGTCTTCTCAAGATTGGCAAGGCATGAATCGAAATTGCTGCCGAATAACGTGAAATCATCCATGAAGACTTCGAGAAAATCTCCCACCATGTCAGCGAAGATTGCAAGCATGCATCGCTGAAAAGTTGCGGGAGCATTGCAAAGTCCAAATGGCATTCGCTTGAACGCGAAGGTACCGGACGGGCAAGTGAATGTCGTCTTGTCCTGATCAGCAGGGTCGATTAAGATTTGGTTGTACCCGGAGTATCCATCCAGAAAACAGTAATAGTCTTGCCCAGCCAACTTTTCCAACATCTGATCAATAAACGGGAGTGGAAAGTGGTCCTTGCGCGTAGCATCACTTAGCTTGCGGTAATCAATGCAGACCCTCCATCCGGTGATCACACGGGTAGGTAATAACTCATTTTTCTTGTTAGGAACAACGGTGATCCCTCCCTTCTTTGGCACAACCTGAACTGGGCTGACCCACTTGCTGTCACTGATTGGATAAATAATGTCAGCGTCCAAAAGCTTTATCACTTCGACCTTCACCACCTCTTGCATCTTTGGGTTCAGTCGCCTTTGGGGCTGGACTGATGGCTTGTACTGATCTTCGAGAAGGATCTTATGCATGCAGACGGTGGGGCTAATTCCTTTAATGTCGGCGAGGGAACGTCCGAAGACTTTTTGATATCTTCTTAGCAGCCTTACTAACGCAGCTTCGTCGGCCTCAGACAGAGTTGCAGAAATAATCATCGGATGCGTGGCATTCTCTCCCAGGAAGACATATTTCAGAGATTTCGGTAATTGTTTGAGAGCTGGGGAGGGTTCAGAATCCGATGACATAATAAATGATTCTCTGATCGAAAATGGATCCTCAGACTTGTCCGAAAATGAACCCCCATTGACCATAAGGCTTTCTTGCTGCCAAAAAGTCTCACACTCCCCCGGACTTATATCACACTGACTATCCGGTTCCTCGGTTGGCTCCGCCAGCTCGCAGTCTGTGATCTCAAATAGTTGCGCCGAGTTGTGAACATTAAAAGATATGGCATCCTGCCCCAGTCTGAGTGTGAGCTCTCCCTGCTCCACATTAATGATGGCACGTGCCGTTGCGAGAAAGGGGCGTCCCAAAATAATAGGAACTTTAGCATCGGCTTTCATATCAAGGATGACGAAATCAGCTGGAAAGGCGAGATCATTCACCACAATAGTAAGGTCTTCCACAATCCCGACCGGTTTCTTGATCGTTCTGTCGGCCAGCTGCAGCATTACTTGCGTCGGCTTCAAAATTCCCGCACCCAACTCTTGAAAGATGGAGAGAGGCATTAGATTGATGGAGGCTCCTAGATCACACAGTGCCTGACCGAATCGGTGGAGACCGATTTTGCAGGGGATAGTAAAGCTGCCCAGATCCTTACACTTTGTAGGAATGTCGGCAATGATGGCGGAGCACTCCTCGGTGAGATCAATGATTTTGAGATCCTCCAGTTCCTTTCGCTTTGAAATCAGCTTCTTTAGGAATTTTGAGTAACCCGGAATCTGGGAGATGGCCTCAATCAGCGGGATGCTAACTTGCACTCCCTTCATCATTTCCAGGAATCTGCGAAATTGCTGTTCTGATTTCTCGTTCCGTAACCTGTGAGGAAACGGAGGGCTAACAATATTTTTTAAGGGTTGTGCCGCACTTGCAGAATCCGATACATTAGGGCTAGGAGTCAGCTCTGTTGTCACATCAGCAGCAGGCCTGTCCGTGGGATTCGTAAGCGGTTCCTGTAGTGCAGGTGCTGGAGGTGTTTTCTGATGTGGGAGGTTTTTTACACTCCTGCCACTTCTTAACTTCATGGCGTTTACATACTCGGGCGGCTGGTCCACAATTCCAGAGAAAACATTTGTGAGAGTACTGATAGCAGAATCGAGCTGCTGGATTGCTGCGGACTGTTCATTCATTTTGAGCAGCATATTGCCCACGAAAGTAACTAACCGCTCTGCTTGGTCTGCAGGAAAACATTCTTCTGCTCCATTAAGTGTTACTGCATTAACTTCACTAGTGCGTGGATTGTGAGTAGAGTGGCTCCAATATTGGCTAGTCTGCACTATATTCGCCACTATCTCCTAGGCTTCTTTGCCCGACTTGTTAAACAGAGCGCCTCCAGCTGCAACATCGAAAAGCACACGGAACTTGTCCGTAACGCCGAAATAAAAAATCTGAATCAACAAATCTTCTGACAAATCCTCACGGTAACAATCCCTATACAAGGATTGAAAACGCCCCCATGCGTCCACTAATGTCTCGTCTTTTCTCTGTCTGAAGGCAATAAGTTCCTTATGCCTGTTCATACCTTGCATGCGGTGTTGAAAATCAAACAGGAACTTCTTTTAGAATTGCTTCCAAGAAGTTATCTCAATTTTTCGGGTATCCCGGTACCATCCTTTAGCTCTATCATGCAGAGAGAATGAGAATGCTAGGATCTTCAGTTGGTCATTTTCAACTCCATTGAAAATACATGTATAATAGACTTCTAGAAATTCCTGAACATGACGTACTGCATCCTCATGTGTATCCCCGCTGAATTTGCAATTCTCATAAATAAACTCAATAACATCAGTGGAGATCTCGGATGCCAGATTATTTAATTGTGCCTGATTCCTAAGATAGTCCAAACTTCCCTGATACATACGTTGCTGGATAGAAGTCATAGTAGACTTGATTGCAAGACAATGGATTTGCGCACAATAAAAAAAAACAAAAAGGCCCTTAAAGCAGATTTCCAAAGAAAAACAAATCACACACGCTTGCAGTTCCCCGACAACGGCGCCAAAAACTTGATGCGCTATTTCGGCACTGCTAATTAGCAGGCACGAAATGCGATATGACGGCAGTGCACCGGTCGTTGTCAAGTAATAAAATAGGGAGGAACTCCCCGAATATCAATCTCTCAAGGACCGCAAGTTAGGGAGTACGATTTGCTCTCACAGGAAATCAGTTCAAAGGATAAAATAGTAACGACGGGGGTTTTGATTGGGTTTCCTATGCTATTGCAGAATGAAGAAAGATGCGAGTCTAAACTCCGCTTCGCACGGCGAGATGGGTGCAACGACCGTGATGCCTTGCTTCAGATGGCGCGTGGGCGGAAAATCACTATGACGGTTGAGGGTCGCACACACCTCTTCTCAAAACATCACCGCTAGCTTATGCTAGCGGCTTCAACCACAACGTAACACAGAAAATAGCAAGAAACAAAGGGGCTATTCATGCCACCACAATAACATTGCATATGAAAACAAGTAGTAATCCATAAGATCTACTTAACACGCATTCATAAAGCAACTGCAAACGAGTTCAAGCAACAAAGGTTAGAGAGGACCACAACGAAGAAATCACGTCTTGGGTTCACGGCCGGAATGAGAGGTTGTCGGGCTCTCTCCGGACTCGGCCCTCAGATGGTGAGCTTGGCTCGAAGGAGGCTGTCCCCGCTCCTATGATCTTCAGCGCTTCCTTGGTCTCCTTGGCGAGGAATGCTTGACCTAATGGTGGATGAAGCTTCCTAGTGCTCCTCGATGGAAGGATGGAGGTGGAAAGTCACCGGAAATGGCCTTGATGGTGGAGGAGATGAAGGAGAAGCCTTCACCCCTCAAGAGCAGCGGGAAGGAAGAGTTTTCCCGCCCTCAGAATCGCTCCCGCTCATGCCCTGGTCGTCCTCTTCTGATTGCCTCGATTCCTGCTTTTTATAGGAAACAGGCTGAAAATTGATCACGCACGGTCGAACGCACGATCGTGCGCAGACCGTGCGATATTAACGGATGAAATATAACTTGCAGAATACGCTGCGCCGCCCGTGCGATTTGTTCACGCACGACCAACGCCGCCCGTGCGTTCAAACGCACGGGTAAAATCCGACGCTTTGAGATCATAATGATACAGGTCGACCGTGCGTTTTACTCACGCACGGGCGAATTCGCCCGTGCGTTAAAACGCACGAGTAAACCCCGACGCTCCATGTTCTTCCCAGACACAAACACACGACCGCGCAGACTGTGCGTCAAGGAAACGCACGACCGTGCGATATGCATAGAAATTACATTTGGGGGAAAACGGGACGATGAGGTCTCCTGCAGACAAGATATACTAGCTGGGAATACACATCCAACACAGGGATACATAAAAGAAGGGAAGGGGAGCACAATGTGCTTACCCCCAATAACGAGGAATGCAATTGCACACCGAAATGGGCTTAATGGTGCACCTAGCATGGAATAGTATATGTAAATGAAAACGTGACTAAAATGTGGTGCAAACACTAGAATATCAGCCCAAATGAGTCCAAATATATATATATATATATATATATATATATATAAATGGGACTCATCAAAAATGAAATGAGTTTTGTTCACTCATATCGACTAGGAGAGTCTAATGCAACCAACAGAACTTAATTTAGAACACAAATGCTCAATATACTAAAACGACATCGTCGTGACGCATTATGTTACGGAAAATGGTCACTTTCTCCAAATTGACCTCGGAACGGAACGAAACGAGTTTCATTGCACTCGTATCGACTAGACGAGTCTAATGCCACAGACAGAACTCAATTCGGAGTATGCATGTTTAATATACTAAACGGCATCGTCGTGACGCGTTATGATACTCAAAATGATCATTTCCTTCAAATGACCTCGGAACGAAACGAGTTCTGTTGCACTCGTATCGACTAGAAAAGTTTAATACAACTAACAGAACTTAATTCGGAGCTCGAATGCTCAATATTCTGAAACGGCGTCGTCGTGACACGGTATGATACTCAAAATGGTAATTTTCTTCAAATGACCTTGAAATAGAACAAAACGAGTTTCGTTGCACTCGCATCGACTAGACGAGTCTAATGCAACTGATAGAACTCAATCTGGAGCATGAATGCTCAATATACTATACGGGTTACCAACTAGCTTTTAGGGTACCTTATAGGTGATCGAGTCACTTTTATTGGGTCATTTGGGGTCCTAGTGACCCAATAAAAGTCGGGACGTTACACTACGTTACCACCACAATCATCTATTGATCATCAAACTGATCTACTTGCTAACTCAGTTCCGCGTAATCTAAAACCCTTTCGTTACCCGCACTTTCAAAAATGAAAATAGAAAAACTTATCTTCGACATGCTAAAATCATGCCACATACAACCTATTATCTCTAGTTTCAGTTTACCAGTTATACTAGTTAAGAAAAAGGATGGTACCTAGTGATTTTGTTTTGAACTATTAGACAAATTGACCATCAAAAATCGTTTTCCGATTCCCACCATCGATGAACTATTAGACGAGTTGCATCATACGTGAATTTTTTCCAAACTCGATTTAAGAACATGGTATCATCAGATAAGAATGACAAAATCAGATATACATAAGACTGCTAGGTATTTTAATATATATGTCCGCGCGTGTTAGGACCCATCGGGTTACGTGTCACTAGGATTAAGGGCTCTACGCTCAAGATAGTCTACTGAGTCTCAGCAAGCTGTGGAATGGCCTTATTTAGTATCTCCAGTGTAGAGCCCTTAACCCTAGTGACACGTAACCTAATGGGTCATTCCGAGTCGGTCCTGACACGTGCGGACATATATATTAAAATACCTAACAAAGACTGCCTTTAGGACACATCAAGGTCACTATGAATTTACGATAATGCCATTTGACTTATCAAGCGCTCCCTCTACATTTCAAGTGCTTATGAATACTATCTTCTTACCATTTTTGCAAAAAAATTATAGTCATTTTTTTATGATATCTTAGTTTTTAGTAATGAAATCACTGACCATTACACTCGGGTAGAACTCACATTACGTATTTTATCGGAAAATAAACTTTTGCAAAATTGTCCAAATATTCCTTTTCGAAAAATCATATAAAATTTCTTGTACACAATATTAAAGATGGGGCTGTAACTCCCAATAATAGTAACACGGAAGCAATATCCAATTTTTCAGTACCCAGGAATCATAAGGAAGTGCGTGCATTTCTAAGCCTAACTGGATATTACTGTAAGTTTATTACAGATTTTGTTTATATTGCGTTTCCTCTTACTAAGTTGACCAAAAGGGATGCTTATTGTTGGGCTGATGGTGCTCATCAAGCTTTTGAGTTTTTAAAAACCTATTTGCTTAAAACACCTATCTAACTCTACCTAATTTTAAATTTTCATGTGTACTTGAAACAGATGCCTCCGGAATCGACATGGAGTTGTGTTAAAACAAAACAATAAACCAATAGCATATTACAGTCATAAGTTATACCACTAATGCAGCGTATGTCCACATACATCAGGGAAATGTATGTTGTTACAATAATTGTGGCAAAGTGGCAACAATACCTACTAGGTCACCACTTTATCATACTAACTATGATCATCAAAGTCTTCATCACTTACTAACACAAGACATTCACACACCTGAACAAGAAACAATCTTAGCAAAATTACTAGAATATGATTATACCATCAAATATAAGCCATGAAAATTAAATAAAATAGCAAACCCTTTATCACGAATACCCTTAATTCTAGAACACGAGACCTCAGCCATCCTAAGTATGTATTTTACTCCAGTTTCACCTCTACTGGTTGGTCTTTCTCAGGGTTACGGCATTAATCCTTTCTCCTCCTCCATATTGCAAGCCATAGAAACAGATTCGATTTCTAAACCAGAATCGATAAGAAAGGGAGACTATATATATTACAAACAAAAAATTTACATTCCAATAAACTCAGACTTCAAGCAGAAATTAGTGCATGAGGCCATAATAGTTTTCTAGGTGGGCATTCTGGAATTAAGATTACTCATCAAAAACTGTATACTCAATTTCATTGCGATACTATGCTAAAAGACAAAAAATTATATCAATCACTGTGATGTCTGCAAAAAAATTAAACCATTAATTCATGCACCATATGGATTATTAAATCCATGTCGCCTCCTCAAAGATTATGGGTAGATATAACAATCGATTTTATCACTAAATTACCAGTTTCGGCTTCTTATACTATCATATTGGTAGTAGTAGAATGATTCTCTAAAGTTGTACATTTTGCCCCCATTCAAAAAACTATTACATGCCAAATTGCAGCTAAAGTATTTTGAGAAATAGTGGGAAAACTGCATAGCGACCCTAAATCAATAATTACTGACAGGGATCTGATATTTCTAAGAAATTTTTGGAAGGAATTTTTTTCAATACAAGGAACGAATCTCAAACACAATTCTGCTTACCATCCACAAACATATGGTCTCAAAGAGAGAGTAAATAGACGTCGAGAACAATATTTAAGAGCTTTCTATTTTCAAAATCCAAAAATGGTCTTAAATTTTAAGTTTAGTTGAATATCATTATAATACATCATTTAACACATCAAACGGCATGACCCCTTTTGAGGTGATGTTCGGTCGACCTTACGCAGGTTTATTATCTTATTGTGCAGGGGCTATGACTAAAGAAGTTGAACGTGGAAATGACGCTAACAGGAAGAGAATCAATGTTTCATCAGCTAAAGGAGAATCTCACTACAACACAACATAGAATGAATACCCAAGTAGATAAAAAGAGGAAGAGTATCACGTTAAGCGTAGGAGATTGGGTACTACTAAAGCTCCATCCCTACCGCCAAGTTTCACTCAATAGAACAATCAACAAAAGCTCAACTTAAAATATTACAATCCTTATCAAATCATGAAGATCGTCGTACCAGCAACATACAAACAGGACCTCCCCACAGATTCTAAAATTCAACATGTTCCACATTTCCTAACTCAAACCCTATAAGGGAGATCCTCATTGTTAAGTAATTAATCTACCTACCTAACCAAAGTTAGAAGAACAACCCTCTTCAAGCACCACTCGCCATCATCAGCTTACGCTGAATCCTAGGGCAAGGAAGGGAAGTTTCATAGGGATTAGTTCAGTGGAAGGGTTTACCTACTGAAGATAGTACTTAAGAGGATTTGACCACACTCGATAGTTATTCTGGAGTATTTCTCAACACGGCAGACTCCAATATTATAAATCACCATGCTACAACTTTGATTCTGGATGACTGATGCGCGAATCTTGCACTCCGTTATAGGCGGGAGCGAGACTGCGGCACGACACGATAGTGTACTGATCATTCAAGTAATATAAAATGGGTGAATTTCATCAAGTATCGATCTCAGAGGAACACAGTAAGGTGGAGTTTACTTTTTAGGAAAGCCTTGAGATTGAAGTCCTTTAGGTCGGATGGGTTGCGGACGGATTGGATTGGTTTGTGGAAAACATAATAAAATAAACTAAATTAACAATGCTATACAGGCTGTTATGCACTACTTCGAAAGGTGGATGGAGACTATGCAGGCTGCTATGCACTGCTTCACAAGGCGGATGGGCGAGAAGGCAAGCAGATGGAATGGTTTCACACCGGCGGAATTGAGGTGAGGGACGTTAGCACCTCTTGGATTGGCGAGTGCATTATACAGGCCATTAGCACCGCTTCGCTACGCGGATGGACGAGAAGGCATGCAGATGAAGCAAAAACGCTTTGCGGAAAGGAGGGTTGCATTCACCTCTAACAAAGTACAACCAAGATCATAGGCGTATCATTCTATAGTGATTCTACACACCAAGCATAATGTAAGATCTCTCCTCCTTACCAGAGAGTTCCCGGATCTTATGCCCAGAACCGTCTTCTTACGGTGACCCTAACTCACGGGCTAGCTGTCACCGCTCAACACCAAACCTGCCGGCTAATTCGATTGTATTGCATGCCAATTTTGCAAGAAAGAATTAATACAAATATGACAAGTCCACAACCATAACACACACATATATATCTATACTAATTTAAAAAGATATATAGTGGTTAGAAAATTATGTTAGCTATATGAGCCATTCTTTTCATCCAGACCGTTCCTTTGTACCATCGCACCCTCGATCTTCCATCATGATCAACATCGCGCGTGCCCGCACTTCTCTTTAGCTTTAATTTGAATTCCATCGGGATCGTGTTTCTGTATCTCCCGCTCCGCACACCTCATTCTCCCGCTCGCTGACCCTATACACCTCCCGCGAAGACCTTGACTCCCTCTTCCGCTGGAACTCAAGCATCTGTACCAGTGCCCTTCTCTCTTCGCTTGCCGCAACTCCTCAAGATCGTCGACCAACGCACCTCTTGCGGAGTAACTTCTTTTCACTTGGCGATCAATCCTCCTGCCAAAGAAAAGAAATCGCCACCAGCCATCCTCCACATCAGGTTCTTTTTTTCTTTTATTTTTTTTATCCTCCTGCCAAAAAATCCCTCCTCTGAAACGACTTCCTGCAGGTTGCTTGCTAGGGGATCGCCTCCTTCATCCTCGACATTACAGGTTTTATTCCCATTTTCTTTCGTTTACTTTTTTCTTCTGAGTAACCTTAAGCCACGATAACCACTCCCCTCTGCATCGCTTGATAGCTGCTCGGCATGCCTCCTCCCCTCTCCATCGCACGACCTCTGCCACATCTCCTCTCCTTCGATCAGTGCTCCCAATCTCATGAGAGCAGCACAGAAACACCATTTCTCTTCACAACCAGCTCAAGATATGCAATCAATGTGCTTTACCATTTTCATTCTCATTTTGATTTTCAGGCTTGGCTTTATCAAGATAATGTGATTTTGATTTTCAATATCAAGATCTCCAATACCAGTGCAGCAAATCTGCTGAAATTTTCTATTTTTAATTTTTATTTTGATGCTAAGCTTTGTCAATGTCTTTGTATGCAACTACTAATAAACAAAAAAACTCATTTTTATTGCCCACTAGGTGTTTGTTTGAATGCTCCAATGATTTGCTCAAGATATTATAGAAGCTTTTTTTACTGCCCACAACATGCTTCCTGTCGATTCCCATTCAAAGGTCTATTTTACCACATTGGCAGGTTAGTGAGAGAGTCCTGCTATTATCATTTTGCCACATTTATGTAATTTAGCAACATGTACTTTAGAATAGATGACGATCGCATTTATGTCCACTCTTGCATAATCAAAGTTCATATAAATTACAGGTATACTTGATTTTACTCATGTCATCTAGCATTCTTCATTAAGGATTGATGAACTTTGATTGTACATGATATCCTTGCCATTCAAATCAGTTTTGTTAATTATATCCTTGCAAATATGCTTCCAAATGATCTGTAAATATGGAGCATGCTTTAGTTAGGTGATGTCATGAACACATGCAAGTTTTTGTTATTAATATCCTTGCAAATATGCTTCCAGGTGATCTATAAATTGATATCCTTGCCATTCAAATAACTTTTTGTTAATAATATCCTTGCAAATATTCTTTCAGATGATCTGTAAATGAAACATCTTGGTTTTATGTTGCCATTTAAATTAAAATCAATCATATCCTTGCAAGTCTCAACTTCGTGCAGAAATAGATTTGAGTTCTAAAAAATTGATTTGATCTCATGCAGAATATTTCAACCATGATTGAGAAACTTTAAGATTTTTGGAAGGTATTCTTTTCTTCATTTTTTTTACTTCCACTTGGATATGAAAATATATGAGAGGAAAATGCCAGATTTCAAATAGTTGATGCATAGGTATTTGCCTCTTTTTTTGGGAAAATGTATGCATAGGTATATTTGTAATAATTTATATGATAATTGATTAGGGATAATTTTTAACATAGGGTTTGAAAGCTTGAAGCTCTTTGAGTATGTTTATATGATCATTGATTTGGGATCGGATGCGATAATTTATATGATCATTTATTTGGGATAATTTTAATCTTCATATATATATTTTCTTCATTTGTAAGTATAGAAAATCTCTTTGAGTATGCATATATAACCCGTTTACTCTCACATGCTCATCATCTATTTGATGGATATATCTCCATGTCCTGGAGTGAAAGAAGGTATGGAGATGCAAGCTGAATCAGAGAGAAGTAAATATGCTCAAGTACTGAGTATGAAGGTAGAATTTGTTGTTTAACATGTTAGTCTTCATTGCGTGATTATGAGTTTTTAGGGGCATACATGGTGTCATTCAGCTGTTGTCATCATATAATCTTGAATTGTAGTTGGACTATTTTAGTAGAGTTTAAGGCTCCGTTTGGCATGACGGCGGCGGTCGTGAACGCAAGGGTTATGAACCGTCGGTCGTGAATGCTCGACCACACCTAATTAACTTCATCCAGTTTTATGTTCAAAATTAGTTTTCTTTTCTTTGTGTAGGACATAACCGTTGTCATGCTTAAATCTCATTAATTTGGTTTGAGCTTGACTGATATTTTTGAAGCTCTTCTTAAAAAATGAAACAATACATTTACCATTTCTATCATTTGCCATACATGAATTCTTCCTTGGTCTTATTGTATTAACGTAGGTGCAAGTAAATGTCGTCATCCCCGCTGAATGTCGCCGCCCCCCCAACAATATCGCCGCCCCCAACAATGCCGCTACACCCGACTAATGTCGCCCCTCATGACCAATGTTGCACCCCAAGATCAATGTCGTCCCCTCCCCCCCGGACCAATTTTGTCCCCCACGATCAATGTCGCCCCCCAAGACCAATGTCGCCCCACATGACAAATATCGCCCACCACGACCATTGTCGCCCACCACGACCATTGTCGCCCCCCACGACAAATGTTGCCCCACACGACAAATGTCGCCGCCCATGACAAATGTCGCCCACCACGACCATTGTCGCCCCCCACGACAAATGTCGCCCACCACGACAAATGTCACCCCCACGACAAATGTCGCCGCCCATGAAAAATGTCTCCCCCACGACAAATGTTGCCCGCACGGGGGGCCCCCGTGCACTGTCACTCGTATATATATTATATATATATATTTAATGAAGAGTGCAAATAGTCCACAATAAGTACAAAACTAAAAGAGTGCAAGGGCTTAAGCCCGATACAGATCTAAAAGGAAAATACTAATGACAAAGCACTCTCTCACTCTACACTATGCAGAACCAAAACAAAATACTCTCCAACTTGTCGCTGTGTGGAAGTAGTGATGCAAGGCATCTGCTCCTCAGGGTCTGCCGCCAAGTCCTACCTGATGTACTACGACTCCTGCTCCTCGATCTCCTGGTGTTACGACCACATCCGACCATTAGTCAAAAACACTAAGCCATTTTGTCCTCGCCTTCCCCCACGACTCCTAGGTACCGAGCGGGAGGACGAAGTGAAGGACAATAAGAGGTAAAAGAAGGTGAGGTTGACATGGATTATACTAACTATATAATGAACAAGAGAGCAGTAAGTATAGCAGCAATAGATAATATATGAGCAGTAAATATGACAGCAGTAGGTAGTAAACGAGCAGTAAGAAATGCAGCACAAGTAACGTAATAAGAAAGCTAGCGTACTATCATCTAGAGTACCTTAACTTATATGAATGCCCATACAAATTTATAAGTTAAGATTTCGGATGTAGTAACTTATCAGATAAAAGAGTCCATAATAATTTATATGATAAGGGTATACAAATGTATATATGTATGAATGTTATGCAATGCTATGTTATTTTCATAGAGTGCAACTCACTCACACGACTCTTCACGCACAGATCTTTAGTTTCCACTTTTCTGAGGTAGCAAGCCTCTCAGGTACTTTTGTCGTGGCAACGGAATCAGTAAATGAGGCACTCCACTTCTAGATGGGTATACACACTACCAGACCTAAACCTTACGTACGATGTTGTACACATCCTAGGTGCACTTCCATGAGCTCTTGAGTACTCTTGCTGGTATCCTACCAGTCTTCAATGATCACGGGTGGGTTACTCGGGTTCGTTTACTAGAACACAGTAAAGTACCTTACTGGCCTTCTAACTCACCACACACCGCTCAAGTCACTGTACTTCCATTGGTGTGACAAATGAACCCGAACTAAAAACCCGCCATTAATTTATGCACATGCAAGGTTTATCACACTACCCGAGCCTCCAGCTCACAAGACTAACTACTCTTGAACCATTCCATCCTTTCTAATAGAACTAGGTTTACTTTTCTCAACTTATCTCATTTAGGGTTACTCTTGTTTGTTACTTAGGCGATCATATCAATTTAAGGTGAATTCTGGACTTCCCGAGGTCTACCCGGTGAAGGGCTCGCAGCAGTACTAGATGGTACTCTGGGATAACATCCAGACCTTCCTTTCTCAGAATATTTACTTTTTTTGTAACTATCCATTGTTAAGGTTATCCTTATGGTTGCTCTAGATTACTTAGGAATGACTTAGATTTATTTTAGGCAATCTTAACGACCTCTTTATGGTGCGTGGTGCAAACTCTTAGATATTCCTCTATATGTCCATCTCTAACCTTGAATTCATTATGATCATATTAACACTCTAAATGTCACTATAAGTGCTTAGGGTTTACAACTTCCCAAGTACTTCAATTGTTCATCGAGACGTACCTCTAGTTTACTAATCTCTATGGGGTAGAAGTCCTCCAATAAGACTATGACTTATATGGGCTGAAGTAATGTATGCCCTAATCTTGTGTTCCAAATTTCATTCATTCCTACTTGTTCTGGCTAGTCTAACTACCTCAAGTTTTTGCTATTCGCAGTCCAACTCAACATTGAACTAGGTTGGTCTCTATGATGTGAACTTCACTATAATTTGTCCAAATGCCCTAAAATGTTTACCATAGGTTAATCATGACCCAATTAAGAGATGGTCAGAAATTCATAATTTTTCCAATTATTTTGGCCATTTATAAAAATACTTATATGATAATATACACCTCACTTTGCACATGAAGTACAACTTCCAAAAGTCTAACTACTCCCAAAAATTTATCAGTAAAATGAAATAAGGAAATATCATGACTGACTAACTTTCTTAATTTTCCATAGTATTTATAACCATTGTTTCCATATTTAAACATTTATATAAATTGGTCACATTACACAGAAAGTACCAAAATAACTGATTTAAAATTTCTAGAAAAATTATTAGACTTATAATGCTCCAAAAATAGTCCAGCCAAATTTTCAGAATTTTCCAGATAATATCAACCATAAAAATTTCATTAAAATATAAGTGTGACAAATTACATTTTTGGTAATTTACATTGTTAATGACTTCCAAAAATCCTACCAAATTTCCAGAGGTATATTTCAATGTAAGGCATTATATAACAAAATATTAGATTTTTCTCTAGACTTTAGATGATGTTCATTTCATTTATACACTTCGTGACAAAATCACTTATGCTCAAATGACTAAGGAGATTAACTCCAAAAATTCTAATAAAATTTCTAGAGATATATATCATCCTAAAACTTCATGTGACAGAAAACCAGATTTATCCTAAGTTATTTGATCACTTTTATTTGATTAATACATTTATGTGACAATAATGTTATTACTCAAATACTTAGGATTTTCTTTTCCAAAAATCCTAATATTTCTATAGGTGATACCCTCCTTCATACTAGGTGTATTGGCCAAATATCATGAGCATACAACATACCATAAGTGACGAATTCACAAAATACTCAAAGTTGTTATATGCACACCACTCTCCCATACATCTCATTCCTATGTTTGTGAAATATAATATTCTACAGTGGTCCAAATGACCTCAATTTTTAGCATGTGACTAACCATGATCTAACAGTTATGCCACCCAAAATTTGGGGTAATTTGAGTTTATTTAACCTCATTTATTTCATTAATATGAAAAATTATATTTTTCACAAAACCTTAGAAAAATGTTGCCAAAAAATTATGATTTTTTGGGCGGAGGATGTATATATGTCATTTACACTTATGTCCAAAGGATTAGACCAATCCAAGCAACTATGTGGGCTAGATCATAGCCGAATCGGACGACTGTGGTTCATTGTCTGGTCATCCTTTAGGACACACCTTAGAAGAATGGACCTACAAGGAGCTGCAGGCCTCCAAATCTGGTGATTCAAAGCCCTATAGACAGTAGACCTTAAGGGATACAAAAGTTGTCTCAGGCACTTTTGACAAAAATGACCTCTAGGTAGCCTAAATAATTAATCTAAACTCTGAATATAGTGTGACATAATATTGTATTTATATTACAATGGCCTGCGGGTAAAGATCATAGCCGAATCGGACGACTGTGGTTCATTGTCCCCGATCGGCTAACGGTCGGGATTCCTTCTTCTTGTAGCCTCTTCCTCTTATAATTCCCGGCCACCTTAGGGCCACCACTATCGGCCACCACCACCACCACCTCTGTTGAGGTGGTGGTTATCGATCGGCGGCGACACGGCCACCGGAGGAGGTGTCTCCGGCGATCCCGAGTGGGGTAAAGAGCTCGACAAAATCATACCTAACTCACATGGATCGTGGATCAATTGATCACAATTTCTCGGCCTAATGAGCTAGAAAGCTAGCATAGAGGGAGAGGAGAAACAGACCTCAATGGTGGCTCGACGGTGGGTGCTCCGACGGGTGGACATGGATCTCTCCGTCTCTTGAGAGCTTACTCGATCTGTGAATTCTCCACCGATTGCTCTTATCCAAGGGCCTGGCTCGACTGCTAAGGACCTTCTGAACTTAATGGAATGGTCAATTTGAGGTGGTTATGGCTGTAAAGAGGAGATGTAGAATATGGTGTTTCGATCATTGGTTGTAAAGCCTGCCCTTTGCTGCTGAGCGGCTTCCATGCCCTAGAAAGACTATTCACGGACTGAGGGGGTCAATTATAGGCTTGGTCAAAGAGGTAAGGGGCCATGGAAGCTCCATTACTCAAAAGTGCTTTTGACCTTAAGGGGAAAATGGAAAATTTTCCCCCATGCTCACCTCTCTCCCCAAATTCAGATGTGGGGTGCCAATAGGTGTACAACATAATGGTTTGGCATGGGGTGGGGCCTTGGTTCACTTGGATTTCATTTGGTCTTTGATTTCTCCCTTTAAGGCCTTATGTTGACCATGGTTGACTTTTGGGTTGACTTGGTCAAATTGATGTGTGGGTTAGCCCCACTTGATGGTCATGGGTCATATGACCTTACCCAAAGTGTGTTGGACCATGGTGTGGCTCCAATTTGGTTAATTGATCCATATGGTGTGAGTTTGACCTAAATTAACCTAAGTTTGACTTTGGTCAAATTGGAAGGATTGGTTAACCACTTGATGGGTATTTTGGGTCCAATAGATCCCTAATGGGGTTAGGAGGTTATGGGTAAAGTCAATTTGACCAATTGAATACCAATTGGTCCTTGATTGGATTGATTTGGCTATGTTGACCAAAAGTTGACTTTGGTCAACACCAGTGGAATCACTTAGTGATTATTGACCTAATTACCTTCCTTAGTGGTTAGGGGAACATAGGTAAGGTCAATTTGAGGTATTGAAGGTCAATTGAGTCTATTTGTGTTGAATAGGGTTATGTTGACCTAAGCTTGACTTTGATCAATTTGGTCTATTTGGTTGACCAATTGTTGGGGTTCTCGATCAAATGAGTCTTTTTTAGGGTTAGGAACATAAAGGTGAGGTCAATTAATGTTTGTGAGTTCAATTTGGATAATTTGACCTAAGTTGACTTCTGATCACTAGTGAGCACTATGTGAGCTCACCCCCACTTAGTGAACCCTAAGGTCATCCCCTTGCCTCCGCTCACCCTTCTCTCCTCATGTTATGTCCTAACACCTCTATGGGGTCTAGTAGAATTAGGGATGTTACAAATCCCAATAAACAAAAATAATAATTTCATTCTCAAAATTTAAGTTTGGGTCTACAGGATTCTATGCAAGATGAGAATAAGAAATGTAACACATGTTTAGGTTGTACCTGATTTATCCCATTTATATACGCTTTTATGGACTCATCCAGGCTAGTTTTCACTCTTGTGCACGTCTTTTTCAAGTTATTATTGCTTGTATTTCTCTTATAATCACTTCCGCGTTATGTGCACTATTTTTGCCCGTTTTGGTGTGCGTTTACGTTCCATGTTGTTGGGGCCGGGTAAGCACATGGTGCTCCCCGACCCTTTTTTCTGTGTTTGAATGTTGCTGGAGGTGTATTTCCAGCTGTATTGATGTTTATGCAGGTGAATGGTTCATCCTAATTTTGCCCAAATTATATTTCTGCATGAATCGCATGATCATGCAGTTTTCTTGACGCACGATCGCTCCGATCGTGCGTGCTCTTCGGCTGGCAAAATGATGTTCTGTCTTTGATCGTGCGTTTTTACGCACGGGCAGTTGCCCGTGCCCAAAGGAAACGCACGATCGCCTATTTTGCCTGGTTTTTAGCCAATATGGATTTGGTCGTGCATTTTTACGCACGGGCGGCTTCGACCGTGCGCGAGTAAAATGCACGGGAGCAGCTGCTTCTTCCTCAAAGCAGTATCTTTTTGTTAAATAACGCACGAGCAACGCACAGTCGTGCGTTAGACCGTGCATGACTTAATTTCTACTGTTTTAGTATTAAAAAAAGGAAATCTGCTGAGAGAAGGGACGACTGGGAAAATCACTGGAGATCCCGCCATTTTCTCCTCCATTCCGCCCATTTCGCCGCTCCACCACCGCTCGACCTAGGAGAAGCTTCGGCAACCGCTTCCTTGCAAAACTTCCGCCAAAGCTTCCTCCTTGGCCTCCTCCATCATCCACGAGCTCAAGAATGCCATCGACGGAAAGTCTCCGCTGCATTCAAGGTGTCCAACAAGAGTTAGCTTGAGCTAGACCACGAAGAAGACGGGTAAAGTAGAGGAAGGTGACAACTCCTCTGGACCCTGGACGCAACTAAAGACCGAGCACAGACGAGGCTTGACAACCCTACGATTCCGGCCGAGAATCTTCAGCAAAGTCTTCGAGCTTCAGTTTTCTCTTTCCCCTTGCGCATTGCTTCAGAGTTTTCCTTGTATGTGTGTTAATTTGGATGATGTTCATAAACACTGTGTTTTAGTTAATATGATTTCATGCTTTTGAGATTTGTTGTGGTTTATGTGAACTGAGGAGTGCCCCATTCCACCATCCACTCCACTGCTCTGTTGTGCACCACACTAGCAATTGCTAGTTGCGTGTTCCGTGACGAGGTGGCTACGAACCTCTCTCCGCTGGTTACAAATCATCTATCCACTAGCCTTCTCATCCACCCGCCTACCAAAGCACGACATTGTGGCCTGCATTCCATCCCGCCAAGCAAAGCGGTGCTTTAGGCCCGTATTTTCTTTCACTGTTGTTAAATTAGGAAAACCAAGATCAAACCCTCTTTTTAATTAAGTGCATATGAATCTTTATAATTAATTTCCTAATGAGAATCATACAACCCAACTTGCAATCCTCTGAGAACGATATTCGGGGAGTCTCTCCCAACTTTTATTACTTGTACGACAGGTGCACTTGCCATCATCGCATCATGTTTTTGGCGCCGTTGCCTGGGATTGCGAGCGTTGTATGAGTTTTTTCTTCCAGGAAGCTTCTATAAAGGTTCTTTGTTGTTTTTGATTTTTTCTTTTTGTTGTGTGTAAGTTTATGCAGGGGCAAGGCCCTGAAGAGTTAGTAGAGTATGACCCTGAGATTGAGAGTACGCTGCGCGCGCGTCGCCGTGCTGCTGCTGCCATGGATCTCAATATCAACAGAAATGAAATAAACCCCGGGGGTGAGAACGCACCCTCTGCTGGTCATGTGACTGATGAGAACGAGGTTGCCCGGGCGAGGCCCAAAACGATGCGAGATTATACCACTCCCACTGTGGGGAGTGTGTACCCTGGTTTTGGCCCAACCATCACGAACAACCAGTTCGAGATCAAGCCGACGATCCTAAACATCATCCACAACAATGCCCAGTTCTCTGGGATGGCAAGTGAAGATCCCCATCTTCACTTGGCAGAGTTCTCAGAAATCTGCGGAACGTTCCGGTACACCGGTATAGCGGACGACACGATAAAATTAAGATTATTTCCGTTCTCCCTCCGCGATAAAGCCAAAGTGTGGCTCCATACGATCCCGCCGGGCACATCAACCACATGGGAGCTTCTCTCCTCCAAATTCTTAGCAAAGTTCCACCCCATGGACAAAACGGTGAACCTAAGGAGGGAGATTGCTACCTTACAACAACACGCTCAGGAGACCCTCGTGGAAGATTGGGAGAGATTTATGGAACTCTTCCGGAAGTGCCCTCACCATGAGCTGCAACCCTGGAACCTGGTGGAGTATTTCTACTTCGCAATAGAACCAAATTACAGGGCCATGATCGATGTTGCCACCGGCGGAACCCTCTTAAATCATACTCCTGATGAAGCTTTATGAATTTTGCAGGATACCGCAACTCATAGTTCATTTTGGACTGCAGGGCGAAACACCCCGCGGAACGCAAGAGCACTATTAGAAGTGAACACCTCTGGTCCAGCTCCACCACCATATGAGAACATCACATTGTTGAAGAAGCCTGCCTCTTCTCCGGTGTTGTTTATTGGGTGTCAACTTATCACCGAGAGGGGGGTGAATAGGTTTTTCAAATTATATTATCCCCTTTTAGGTGTTCTTTATTTCTGGTTAATAGATCTATAAAATAGAAAGCGCAACACAGAAAAGCACACAACGATGTATAGAGGTTCCTCAAGACAGGGTGTCTTGAGTAGTCCTCTTCCCCTCTGCGCCTACCTAGCAGTGTGCTAGGCTCGGCAAACGCCGCCAAAAACTTCAGGCCCTCAAGCCTTACAACACGGACCCGCAAGTCCAACAGCCTAGGCCCGCAAACCCCTACTTCCCACGAGCCCGAAATCTCTACACTCAGAACCTCAAGCCCTACACAACACAGACCGGCAAGTACTGTGCCTACAACCTAGGCCCGCAAGCCCCTACTGCGCCTGAGCCCTCAAGCTCGACAAGATCGGACCCGCAAGTCCACTGCCCTGGCCCTCAAGCCTCACAGCTCTCCAGCCCTCAAGCTAGACGGTGTCGGACCCGCAAGTCCACTGCCCTGGCCCTCAAGCCTCACAGCTCTCCAGCCCTCAAGCTAGACAAATCGGCTCACAAGACTTTACAAGAGATTATAGTAAAAATAACTGTTACTTCTGCCGAATGGGGATTGGCAACTTCAGCCTGATGAAGATTGGTTTCTTTAGGTTGAAGAAGATGCTTTTTGATCTGGAGATTCAGCACTGGATCTTCTTCAGCCTTCACTTCTTTTGCCTAGTGTTGATCGGCTACTTTTCAGTGGATGATGATGACTGATTCTTCAGAGAGCACTTGATGCTTGCTCTCTACTTGATCTTCTTCTCCTCCGCCGAGAATACTGTTCTATTGAAGTGTAGCGGCGGGATACTTTCTCGTTCATTTTCTATATCTTTTTTTGATCACTTTTCTAGGGCATCACTGTTCCCTTTTATAGGACAGATGAGCCACATAACGGTAACATGTGATGTCCTTTAATGTCAGACGCCCATTCCATAAGAGCACACGCTGATTGGACAATCAGGCGGCGGCATTAAATGCTGACAGCGCGTCCGCAACATTTGAATCTGTCTCGACGATATTTCCATCGCTATGACGTCATGGACAATATCTCGACGACAGGACTTTGTCGAATCCTTACGCCTTGATAGATCTTCAACTCTCCTTGCTTCTGCCTCTGATGTTGATATCTCGACGATACGAGACATTCTGGCGCTTCTGCATATACGACGATATGCCATCTCTGTTTGTGTCATCGTCATCACCTTGTTCTCTCGACGACATGCCTTCTTTACGACGATGTTCGGCGCCATCAGTCATACTTAGCCTTTTCAGCGACAAGGCTTCTTCACGACGATGTTTGATCTTCTCGACGACAAGGCCACTTTGATGAAGTCGACGATACTGCGTCTTCTCTGCGTTCGATGATCTTGCCGAGTCTCAGCGGTCGATGATATTTCTTCTGAGTTCGACGATCTTGCTTCTGCGTTCGACGAACACGCCAATTCTCAGCTGTCGTCGATGTTTCTCCTGAGTTCGACGATCTTGCTTCTGCGTTCGATGAACACGCCAAGTCTCAGCGGTCGTCGATCTTCCTTCTGAGTTCGACGAACTTCCTTCTGCGTTCGACGAATCTTGTTCTTCTTGACAATATGGTACTTACTAAAATAGCTCAGGTACTTGACATATTGTCGATCACTGCAAGCATGAGCTAGATGGAACATTAAATACAGCTTGCACTTATCATTGACCTGGGCACTTCTTCAAATCAGGAACATTGCTGGGCACTGTTCCCAACAATCTCCCCCTATTTGAAGAAGTCATAACTCACTCAATGATAAATGCCATTCATATAAAAGATTTAACATTTCATGCAGATAAGCATGTAGTGATGATATTTCAGCTAAACATGAGTGGACACAGAAATTTGGCAAATATTACTTCATTTATAAATAGTGCCAAATGTTTTCAAAGGTTTTGACATTTCTACATTTAGCCTTCTAATGATTTTGCCATCTATGACTCTGGTGCTCTCTTATCAGCATCACCCTTTGCTTTCTTGGCACTGGCTTCCTGCACCTTATCATCTTGCCTGATGAAGTACTCAAACGGTTTAGGATGATATTTTAAAGGTTCAGGAGTGTTAGCTGGAATACTTCCGGCTTGCTTATTTCTTATGTGTTCTCTCCTAACTTCTTCTTGATCTTCATGCTTAGCCCATTCTTGAGGATTGTATACATTGTATCTTTCACCTTTGTTAACTTTCACTTGCTCCCATGCTTTTAGAATGATGGTCCTGGATATGGGACTCCATCTTTCATAGTCATCCTTTTTCTCCATTTCTTCCCTATACTTTCTCTTTCTCGTTTTTGTTTCTTCATCCTCCAGTGCTTCCTTTCCTTTACCTTTATCAGTATCAGGAATGTCTGTATGTTGCTCTTCAGCAGGCTCGTCATAATATAGAGGAGGGAGATTTATTGCTTCTCTGATGGTGTTTGTGGTCCAGATGGCATGATCACTACTGGCCTTTATCATTGATCTCTCCCCCTTTATTACTTCTTCAGATATCCCACTGTGGAATTCTCCTCGGATGCCAGTATTTTGTTCTTGAGCATGTGGATATCTGCTTCCATTTGATTCTTGGT
Source organism: Dactylorhiza incarnata (assembly GCA_033032865.1). Taxonomy (NCBI): domain Eukaryota; kingdom Viridiplantae; phylum Streptophyta; class Magnoliopsida; order Asparagales; family Orchidaceae; genus Dactylorhiza; species Dactylorhiza incarnata. Next base: position 9,003,850 of record JAWHQI010000014.1, read on the forward strand.
TTCAAGCAAATGACTGTCTAGATCTTTATTGTGTTGATCTAGACTTTCTTTGAGATCAGTTTTATGTTCAGCCATCCTCTTGGTGGATGCAATGTATGCCTTTTCTATGCTGCCGACGATCATTGACTCATTAGCCCCTAGGTTAAATATACCCATGTGAGTACGGGCAGTGAGTTTGTGCAGATTTTTCACATCATTACTTAGGGATGCCGTTTCAGCAGACAGTTCTCTTCTTAGATCATTGATAGCATAGTTGACATAACTTTCAAGTTTTATTCTTTGCTCTTCCAGGAGCATCTTTATCTGAGATAATAGTGGGAGCTCCACTGGACTAACCTCTGGAGGTGAACCATCTTATTCCTCTTCTTCATCCCCTTCAATTATTGGAGATAGAGATTTTCTTATTGGTGAGTGGTTTGGCTCATTCTCCATTTCAGGACTTTGCTAGTCTTTGCTAGTTTCATCTGCAGGATTCTCTTGGTTGTATCCTGGCATTGCTGATTCAGAATGACCATTATCCTCAGCTCCTATGATCTTATTGATCACTTCTTCAACTTGAGCAGGGAGCTCACTGTCCTTCTCCCCCTCAGTTTCAGTACTACCTTGATCTGATTCTGCAGTTGTCCTGGATCCCTGACTTAGAACAGAGGTCTGGAAGACGATATTCCTTGTCTCCACAGTTTCCTCAGAGTCAGATGGAGGTGAGTTATTGCCTGACTCACTTTCTTCAGAGGAGCTTCCTACCTTCCTTTTCACATCTTCTGCAGTCTTCAACTTCTTAGGAAGCCTAGTCAGTACTTTTTCCAATCTTTTCAGTATTCTGATATCCATCCTTCTCATGTGATGGATTTTTACTCCATACTTTTTGTTAAAACTTTCAGGGTAGGAAAGCAGAAGGTATAGTGATAGAATTCTTCCCAGATTTGGGGCTTGAAAGCTTTCTTGTATCCTCTTGAAGATTTGCTGACCCCAGTTGGTCCTTTTGCTTAGGATTATCCTTGTCATCATCTCGAACATGGACTTGGATATCCTATCATGTGACCCTACCTTGCAGAGGAGGGCTTTTCCCACGATGTCTGCCAACAGCTTTCCTTGTTGATTTAAGCTTTTCCTTTCTAGAGATCCATAAGTTTTGCTCGAATGTCCGCACCAAGCTAGAGCCTTGACAAGGTCTTCCTGAGTAATCTTTCCTTCTGCCTCCCCCTTGGCAAAGGCCGGCAACTGAAGGGCCCTGTTCAATCTTTTGGGATTCACCTTAACCTTTATCCCGTTAACTTCGCTCTTCACAGATGATCCCTTCGAGCCACCCTTAGCATTTGAGTAGAACTCCAGCACTTCTCTTTTTAATATTACTGTTGGCTCAGAAAGGTCGAATTCCAGGCCGATTTCCTCGAGCAGCTTAATGGTGCTCTGGATTTCTTTTGATCCTTCTGAGAATCCATTTCTTACCACTTCACTTCCTTCGTACGGAGAATCTTCCTTCTTTGGCCCCATCTTTTGCTTAATCGAGGGGGATTTCAGCACTGTTGACTCAATCACTCTTAGAAGGCGTGGAGAACACGACGACTTTTTAGGGTTAATGTAGAGAGTGTTTTAACCTTAAGACATTTGACCTTATTTATAATGTCCGTGTTGGAAGTTGAAGTGTCATTTGTTAAATGTCTGACTAACTCGAGTTTAGCTGTAATGATTATGCTTAGACCTAATTAAGAGTCCGCTGACGATTGGATATCGTCGTGATGGGGTCATTTCGACGATACCAATCATTATTTCGATGATATGATTTTTTTGGAAGTTACATTTACAGTATTAGATAATGATGAGTTTATGCATTAAACATTAACATGGTTACCTCCACCTTGGCCTTTTAAGTCTCCTTGAGCTAGTGGCTCCCCCTCGATGGAATGTCCACTGATCTTTACTTCTAGCTCCCCCTAGTTTAGTGCACCTTGGTATGTGGTAAGTTTTTCTTAGTCCAGAGCTGAGCCTGGAGCACTTATTGTCCATTAGCCTTGTTTGCTTTTTAATGGCTAAATGGACTACCCTGCAAGACGGATTTAATATCCCTTAGGAACCCAATGTGACTTGGGTCTTAGGTTCTTGTTAGCAAAATAGGGAATCCCTTTACTCACCACTGCCCTTCCAGAAGGTCTCTCCTTTGCATTAAGCACACTATGGTTGTGCCAACAGTCAATGGCAAAGTGTCCAACTTTGCCACAGCACCAACATTCATGGATGTTGTACCTTCTTTTCTGAACAATTTTTGAAGTATGTTTAGTAGAGAAGGCAGCATCATTCTTCCTATCTCTCTCACCCAAGAGCTGACTAGCTGCTCTAGTATCATTGTTTCTTCTTGATTTTATCTGTTTGTCAGCTACAGATGTCAGCTTGGCAGCTGACATGGTGTTGATGGCATCAGATATGTTCAAGTGAGAATTGATCATACTAGGGCCACTAGTCTGCTTCTTATCTAGAGGAGATTGAGAAGATGTTGCACCTTTATCCTTGAGAGTGGGGGCTAGGACACCAAATACAAATGGTCCATGATGGGCCATTTAAATTTCCTCATGGGGAGCCTTTAATGCACTCATCCCCATACCCTTTCTCTTTCCATAGTCAGAAGCATTTCCATGACTCATAGAGCTTCCATTCATCCAGTGACCATGGACACTGTCCTGATCATACCTATTTGAGGGAAACACTACCTTCTGAAAGGTGGTGTGAGGCTCTACTTTAGTTTTGCCCCTTTTTCCATTCCCTGCATCTATTGCCCCTTCATTGTAACCCAATCCCCTCCTATTTCCATAAGAGGAGAAGGTGTCAATGATGAGCAGTACAGTTTTGGGTTTAGAGAATTGAGCCACCAAGCTTCTTTCCTTAAGAAGGTCATTCTTAAGTTTCTTGATAAGTTCTTCCCTTCGGCTTCTTTCATCATAAAGCTTGTCTATGATTTTGTTGAGCTCATTTGGATCGGTGTACTTACTGTAGGACATACCCAGTTTCCCATCTGATTCAACCTTAAAAGATCCGAGAGATTCTAGCTCCCTAGCTTGTTCCTTAACAAGCCTTTTGCTCTTTCTTAGAGCCTCCAAGTGATGACCAAACTGCTCTAATAGATCAGTATGATTCTTATTGTTGCAAGATGAGCAGTCTTCTGCATCATCTTCAGATGATGATCAATCACCTGATGCACTCTTGGTCTTCTTAAATGAAGTAGGTAGTAAAGGTGCGTGAGTGGTGCATACCTGATCATGATGTGATTCATCATGATTTTCTTCATCTGATAGAGCCATCAACCCACAGACTTCCTCATCCTCAGATACCACTTGTTGTTTATTAGGTGTCAACTTATCACCTAAAGGGGGGGGGGGGGGGGGGTGAATAGGTTTTTCAAATTATATTATCCCCTTTTAAGTGTTCTTTATTTCTGGTTAATAGATCTATAAAATAGAAAACGCAACACAGAAAAACACACAACGATGTATAGAGGTTCATCAAGACAGGGTGTCTTGAGTAGTCCTCTTTTCCTCTGCGCCTACCTAGCAGTGTGCTAGGCTCGGCAAACGCCGCCAAAAACTTCAGGCCCTCTAGCCTTACAACACGGACCCGCAAGTCCAACAGCCTAGGCCCGCAAGCCCCTACTGCCCCCGAGCCCGCAAGCTCGACACTCAGGCCCTCAAGCCAAACACAACACAGACCCGCAAGTCCTGTGCCTACAGCCTAGGCCCGTAAGCCCATACTGCGCCCGAGCCCTCAAGCTCGACAAGATTGGACCCGCAAGTCCACTGCCCTGGCCCTCAAGCCTCACAGCTCTCCAGCTCTCAAGCTAGACGGTATCAGACCCGCAAGTCCACTGCCCCGACCCTCAAGCCTCACAGCTCTCCAGCCCTCAAGCTAGACAAATCGGCTCGCAAGACTTTACAAGAGATTACAGTAAAAATAACTGTTACTTCTGCCGGATGGGGATTGGCAACTTCAGCCTGATGAAGATTGACTTCTTTAGGTTGAAGAAGATGCTTTTTGATCTGGAGATTCAGCACTGGATCTTCTTCAGCCTTCACTTCTTTTGCCTGGTGTTGATCGGCTACTTTTCAGTTGATGATGATGACTGATTCTTCAGAGAGCACTTGATGCATGCTCTCTACTTGATCTTCTTCTCCTCCGCCGAGAATACTGTTCTATTGAAGTGTAGCGGCGGGATACTTTCTCGTTCTTTTTATATATCTTTTTTTGATCACTTTTCTAGGGCATCACTGTTCCCTTTTATAGGACAGATGAGCCGCATAACGGTAACATGTGATGTCCTTTAATGTCAGACACCCATTCCATAAGAGCACGCGCTGATTGGACAATCAGGCGGTGGCATTAAATGCTGACAGCACACCCGCAACATTTGAATCTGTCTCGACGATATTTCCATCGTTACGACGTCATGGACAATATCTCGACGACAGGACTTTGTCAAATCCTTACGCCTTGATAGATCTTCAACTCTCCTTGCTTCTGCCTCTGATGCTGATATCTCGACGATACGAGACATTCTGGCGCTTCTGCATATACGACGATATGCCATCTCTGACTATGTCGTCGTAATCACCTTGTTCTCTCGATGACATGCCTTCTTTACGGCGATGTTCGGCGCCATCAGTCATACTTAGCCTTTTCAGCAATTAGGCTTCTTCACGACGATGTTTGATCTTCTCGACGACAAGACTACTTTGATGAAGTCGACGATATTGCGTCTTCTCTGCATTCGACGATCTTGCCGAGTCTCAGCGGTCTATGATCTTTCTTCTGAGTTCGACGATCTTGCTTCTGCGTTCGACGAACACGCCAATTCTCAGCGGTCGTCGATCTTTCTCCTGAGTTCGACGATCTTTCTCCTGCGTTCGACGATCTTGCTTCTGCGTTCGACGAACACACCAAGTCTCAGCGGTCGTCGATCTTCCTTCTGAGTTCGACGAACTTCCTACTGCGTTCGACGAATCTTGTTCTTCTTGACAATATGGTACTTACTGAAATAGCTCAGGTACTTGACATATTGTCGATCACTGCAAGCATGAGCTAGATGGAACATTAAATACAGCTTGCACTTATCATTGACCTGAGCACTTCTTCAAATCAGGAACATTGCTGGGCACTGTTCCCAACATCCGGCTCCGGTGATGGCTATATCTTGTCAAGGATGCGGGAACTCCGGTCATCATACTTATGAATGCCCCTCAGGTAAAATCTCATTTGAATTCTCTAATCTCAATATAGAAGAAAGTGTTAAATTTGTTCAAAATCGCACTGCACCATTTTCAAATACATATAATTCGGGTGTGAGAAATCATTCAAATTTCTCATGGAATCAGAACACTGCTGGCCAACGTTGGCAACCGGGCCAGCATCAATTTGATGCTCAAGCGTCCGGAAGCCAACAAAGGCCACCTCAGCCCGGATATAAACAAGGCGCTCCGGTGCAGCGCAAGAGTGCGTTAGAAGAGATGATGGAGAAATTTGTGGATGTGGCCCAAGCAAATATGGCCAATCAAACGTCCTCGATGAGGAACTTGGAAATGCAACTGGGTCAATTGGCTCAAGTGCTTTCTGAGTGTACTCAAGGTGCTCTTCCTAGCACAACGGAGAAGAATCCCCGTGAGCAAGGAAAAAGCATAACCGAGACGGATGGATGCCATGAGGGCGAGTTGATTATGAAATGTCAAATTAATAGCATTGAAACCACCGCTCTGTGCGACACTGGATCATCGTGCAACGTGCTTGCATTGCAAGACGTTGAAAATCTAAACTTGAAAATCAATAACGATGATTGGAAGTCACTTATCCTGGCTAATGGAATGGTGGTGGAGACGGAAGGAGAAGTTAAAGATGTCGAGGTAATCATAGATGGAACTTCGGTTATCACGAACTTCCAAGTTTTGGGCCCCATGGAAAATAACTCCATGCCTATTTTGGGTGTCTGATGAGTCCCATTTATATACACATTTTTGGACTCGTCTGGGCCGTATTTCTAGTCGATGCACTACACTTTAGGCATGTTTTTGATTATATTTGTTATTCCTTGCTAGGTGCACTCTTAGGCCCGTTTCGGTGTGCATTTGCGCTCCTTGTTATTGGGCGTAAGCACATGGTGCTCCCCATCCCTTTCTCTATGTTTATCTAGTGCTGGAGGTGTTTTCCCAGCTGTTTTATCTTGTATACAGGTGGTCGGATCATCCAGTTTTCACCCAGAATTCATGATTGTGTGCATCACACGGTCGTGTGTTTCCTTGACGCATGGACGGTTGTGGTCGTGCGTTCTCATTTGGGCAGAAAACGGGAGATCTGAATTTGGTTGTGCGTTTTGACGCACGAGCGGAATTGCCCGTGCATGAGTCAAACGCACGGATGCCTGTTTCTTCCAGTTTTTAGCTTTTCTGAATTTACCCGTGCGTTTTGACGCACGGGCGGATTTGCCCGTGCGTGAGTAAATTGCACGGGTGGCGCAGCTTCGTCTTCACGCCAGTTTCTATCATTAATTATCGCACGGGCAGCGCACAATCGTGCGTTCGACCGTGCGTGACCAAAATTCTGCCTGTTTAGTATTTAAAGCAGGAAATGCCGCTACCAAAGGACCGCCCTGATTCCCCTCGCGGGAAAAACCAGGAACCCCGCCATTTTCGCCCTTTCCACCAGAGGAGACAAGAGGAGACCATTTCCAGCGATCTCCTTCGCCGTTCCTCCATCAGGGAGCATTTGCAAGCATTCTCCGCCACTAGTTCAATCATTCTTCGCCGAGGAGACCATAGAAGTGCTGAAAATCGTTGGAGCGGTGACAGCCTCCTTCGAGTCCGCACACCATCTGAGGGACGAGCCCGGAGAGAGCCCGACAACCTCTCACTCCTGCCGAGAACCCAAGACGCGGTCACATCTTTTATGTGGTCCTTTCTAAACTTTGATGCTTGTGCTTTCTCTTTGTGTTGTTGTACGAACGCTTGTTAGGTTAATGTTATGGATCCTTGCTTGTATTCATGTGCAATGATGATGTGGTGGTGAGAATAGCTTTTGTTGTTGTTGTGATAGCCTAGGTTGTTTGTGTGTGAAGCTATCTAGCAATTGCTAGTGGTGATGTTGGCGAAGAGGTGAATACGACCCTCACAAAACCTCGCACTGTGGCCACTCCATCCGCTTACCGAAGCGCGGCATCGCGGCCGCTGCATTCACCCACACCTTGTGAAGCGGTGCTTTTCGACCCGCATTTCTCTTATTTCCGCAATAGCTTAGGAATCCAATCACAACGCCCCTGTTTCACATTATTCGCTCGTATAACAATCGAATCACCACACGTTTCGTTCACCAGAACCTGCATTCCTTTGAGATCGACATTCGGGGAGTTCCTCCCTATTTTATTACTTGAGCGACCGGTGCACTGCCGTCGTATCGCATTTCGTGCTTGCTAATTAGCGTTGCTGAAATCGCGCATCAGTGTCCCATTCTTAAAAGAGAGTGGTGCCATCATTCACATTCCCAGTGGGTGTGTAACCTTGTCACCCAAGGTAACACACCACACTCACCCATCTATGATAACCAATGACATCAGTCTTTTGTCTGTCATTACTAATAAATTTGCTAATGAGTTGAGCATAGATATGGAGAAGCAAAGTGAAGAAATGAATGCTGAGTAAGAGGAGGAAAAGAAGATAGTGAAGAAAGAGGTGAGGGATGAAGAAAAAGCTGAGAACAAAGGCGGCGAGGCCACGAAGTCTGAAGTTACCATGGCCGGCATGGCTAAAAACATTTTGATTGATTTTGTTAGAACTGAAGAAAAATGTAAACATTTAAAACAGGTTATTTGGGCAGATCTATCACCCGTAGGGGGTGAAGAAATGAAGCCCTTGGCTACTCCGAAGCTGCAGGACAATGATTTTGATCGAGCTCCTATTGCTCGATGGCGCTCTCCTACTGTGGAGAGATTGAAGCAGGTCGGGTTATTACGCGCAGCGCGCTTTACTGCCCTCCGGCATGAGAAGGAAGAGGTTAGGAGCAAGGGAGAGAAATCTCCTTTGCGCCCTAAAGCCTTCACCTCCTTCCCATCTCGTGTGGCTGGGGAGAATCATCACAAATCAGCCTACAACTGTGTCGTGATGGAGTCTCTAGGTTTTAATTTCTGCGGTTTCTATTTTGCTTAATTCGGTTTCCTTGGCTATGCTTGTGTGTTTAATTTGGTGATATTCTGGACAAGTGCTAAGAATTATGCTTGAACCCTATTGCTACAATATTAATACAGGTATTTGGTCCACCTTAAGGATGGTAAACAAAAGGGTTTATGGGAGACGACCCAATTTTGCTTAAACTCTATTGTTGTTTTGCGATTTGTGGAGTTGTTGTTTTGCAGGAAGGGCGACCACAATGGCTGATGCATTTTCATCTCTGTTCCAATTTAACGCCAATCTTCCGGTATGCTCATTTCTGAGCATGGGGTAACCTCTCCTCCCACTTCTTTTTATGAATCTAGTATTGCAATCTGTGATGTTTAGATTTAAGTCTATGGGAGAGTAGCTTGTCGTTACTCACTTGCACGTGCACTATAAGCACAACATACTAAAAGTTACAATATTATTGTTATTTTTCATTCTCATAGCACACCACAACACCCACTAGAGAGCGCACTTAATCATAGGCGTGTAACGAGTCTAGCTCGTTTCTTTTGTAGGATTGGGAAAATTGTTGCGCTGGCTCAGGGTTGTAAGACGGAGTAAAATGTTGACTCCCGTAGTGCTCTAGTCGCGTACTCGCGTCTTGCATAGATTTGTGTGTAGAATAAATTTTTCTTTATACTTATAGTTTTGTAATTTTTCTATTTGTGTAATAATTGTTTATTCTACTCAAAAGTGGTGAATCCGGTGTGAATCCGATGGTAGCGTAGGATTGTGTGTAGACGGTTGTTAGGGTTGTATTGCTCGAGTCGGGAGGAAGAATTATCTTTCTTGGTGGCTAATAACTTGCCCCAAGTGACTCTCGAAGCATTGGTATAAGTTAGTTCAATGTGTGAGCATGATGTAGGCCTTCGCTTTGGCCAGGTTGAGCTTTGTATACTGACCCTATCATTATCATTGCTAGCCCCTTTGTGCCTACCCCGTCTCTTGATTCAACTCCACTTATATTATACCAAGGCCTGCAAGCTAATCCTAGTCGCGCTCCCAATCCGAGCTTTAGTGTTATATCAATTTTAATTGAGGGTGTTGATGCAGAAAAAAAATTTTGTGAAACCGTGGTTTGCGCTTCCTCGGATTATTTGCTGAAAAAAGGTTATGAGAAAAGAAAAAAAAGAAATTAGAACAAGAAAAGAAAAGAAAGAAAAATGCCTGGTTAAGAAAAGAGCCAAATTGAAAATCTTTTTAAGAATTATTTTGGGAGTAGGCGGTGCACACACCCATATTTTCAGGTTCAAGTCTGGGGGTGTGGTGTACTCGTGTTTTTATTTTGGTGCTTGGATAATTTCTTTGACGCAAGCTCATTTGGATTAGGTGCGGAAACCTTCATGTTTATCATAGTCAACCCTACCGAATCCCAAGCCCCGTATTTATCCAAATGTCCTATTGACTCGCGCATTTAATCAAACTAGTGTCATGGAGAGAGTGTGACCGGGTGAGCTTATGGTCACCGACATTGATGGATTTCAATGGAGGCTGTTCTGAGCACCGATCTTGAGTAATACTAGCCTCAGCGATCAGTTTACTTTCTTCCTACGCGAGATCGGATGATTCACCGTGATTTAACTTTTGAGTAGAGATAATATATATGTACGCTCTTAGATTATTACAAAGTGTTTGTATAATTAAAAATTTATTCTACTGCATTTATATGCGCGCAAGCATGTGACTTCGCATGGTACTCCGCTTCTACAATTGTTAAGCCAGCTAATCAATTTTTCCGTCCGCATTAGGGATGATTTTCTCAGGGCGAGCAAATGATTAAGTCTGGGGGTGTGATGAGTCCCATTTATATACGCTTTTATGGACTCATCCGGGATAGTTTTCACTCTTGTGCACGTTTTTTTTGAGCTATTATTGTTGGACATGTGTGTCACATCCCTTTGTTTGAGAATAACAAATCCCATATTGTATTTGATATTGCTTGTAGTGTGTTTATAGTATGCAGGAACTATTGGTGCAATACTCCACAGGTATAAAGCAGCTTGGAACAATCTTTTGCAAGGAGCAACATTAACGCCAGCGCTATCGCTAACGCCAGGCGCTAGCTCAGTTGGTTCCGTCTCAGCGGTTTCATCTCAGCTTTCGTCTCAGCGGTTAGCCTCGTCTCAACGGTTTCCTTAGCGCTACCGCCAGCGCTAACGCTACCGCCTGGCGCTATCGCAAGTTCGTGCGCAGCGCCACGCCTCCGACGGTTCTGCAACCGCTCAACACAACCGCTACCGCCAGCGCTATCGCTACCGCAGGCGCTATCTCAAGTTCATGCAGAGAGACACGCAGCCGACGGTTTCGCGACCGTTCCACACGAACGCTACCGCAGGCGCTAGGAGCTACCGCAGGCGCTATCTCCAAGTTCTATAAAATAAGCCAACTTCGATCGTTTTGGCCAATCCATCTCAGAGAGGTTGCTTGTGCCATAATTCCAGTGCTGTTATGCTGCCGAAGATGGATCTCGCTTCTACTTGTAAGGGAAATTTTCTTATAAATGAAAAATCTTTAGCACCACCTTTATTTGTAGGTAAAAATTATAATGGGTGGAAAACTCTTATGGAAAAATTTCTTAAATCTTTGGATATGGAAGTATGGAATATTACAATTAAAATGCCCCCAAGTATTTTAAATAAAAATGAAATGTTTTTAAATGCCAAATCTATGAATAGTCTATATTGTGCATTAAATCAAAATATTTTCAAACTTATTTATACACTTCCAACTGCATATGAAGTTTGGAAATTTCTTGAGAATACTTATAATCTTCCTTCTACAGATGATGAACAAGAAGAATTCCTTATGGATCCAAGAGAAGAAATCGACAAGGACTCATTCTTGAAGGATGATAAATCTAAGAGAGAAGTCGACGAGGAATTTCTTATGGATCCAAGAGAAGAAATCGATGAGGACTTATGCTTGGAGGAAGAAGAATACAACGTCACAATGTTGGACTCATCTGTTGGCAAAACATCAAGCAAAAGAGAAGACGGAAACTATAGCAAGGTAAGAAAATCTAAATCTTCTCTTTTTGTAACAAATTCCATTTCTACTTCTCGTATGCTTAAAATTGCTAAACGTAAAATTTTAAAGTTAAAAATTGCTAATTCCAAATTACGTTTAGAAAATGAATCTTTAAAAGCAAACGATAACGTAGAGTCAAATATTGTTGTGTTAAATTCTCTTTCTTGCTCTTTAGTTAAAATTCCTACTCCTTGTTTGAATTGCAATATATTAAAAGAAAAATTCAAGGATATTGAAAAAGGGCTCTTAATTTCTAAAGAACATAATGAAAAATTGATAGTTGAAAATGATGCTTTAACTTGTAAGTTAATACAATTAAAATCTTTTGTTGAAAAATTTCAAATGTCATGTAATGAATTTCATCATGAGATTTTGAATAACAAAGATAAATTAACTTACAAAATTATTTCTAAAAAGGACCATTTTCACACATTAAATCAAAAGGAGTTTAGTTTCAAAAAGAATTATGATCCTCACAAAATTCTTAAGAGTCACTATTATAAGTCTCAATATATTTTCAATCATGACTCAAATTTAATACCTCCTTTTCATGAAAAACAAACTACAAGATATAATCCTTCATATTATAAGAGTATGTCTATAAGAAAGAGTGGAAATGAAAATCATCAAAATAATAACCAATCTTTTAAAACATATTGTAACCCACTTTTTCAACAATCACTTCTAAAGAAAGACAATCACTCTTATAAACTTTCAAAGAATCCATATAATAAAATTCATTATGATTATCAACATCAATCTATTTTGAAAAATAATTTGATTAAACATGAATCACAAATGAATTATTTTTCAAACAAATATAATCATATAAAGATGTCACATAATCATAACATGAATTTAAAAGATAAACAACCAAGGTATGAATGGAGACCCTTAAAGAAAAATGACACATCAACTTTAATTGAAAGAGCCCATTTATCTTTGTCTCATAAAAAGCCACCACGATGTATTTGGGTACCCAAAGGAACCATCCCACTTGGTCCCCTTTGGATACCTAAATCTCTTATTCATTAGTATCCTATCATTTGCATGAAGTAGAAACAAATAAAAATGTAATATCACTACTCTACTTCATGATATGCTTATTGTCTTTTTTACTTTTGTTTATTTTTTATTTTTTGAACAAACATGCTATGATCACTTTATATATCATGTAATATGACTTTCATATATTAAGCCTAATGTCTATCAAATCAAATTTGAATTAAAATTGATCATTAAGTCATATATTTTTTCAAAGTGATCTATCTCTCATCTTTGTTTGTTCTTTATCCTTTTAAATCCTTTACCCTTAATTGTCTTGAATTATCATTAGAAATTGAATATTGAAATTATTATCAAGACTATTGAAACTATTTTAAAGATTGGATTTAAATGGTTTATTAAAGGGCTTAAACTAAAAATTAAAATGCGCAACGTTTTTGATTCTTTTCTATTTTTGTTTGCTGCATATGACAGCCCTTATAATGAAGAATATTATCTAAAAAATCAAAAACAAAAATTCATCTAAACGCATGTTTAATCTTTCAAAAAAATACGAGTTTACGATCAAAACTTCAAACATCCATATCTTTTGATCCGCTCGCCTGATTTTCGCGTTTAATATATTTTCGGAAAGAGCACATAAATCTCCATCCACCGGTGAACTAGGCTTGCCCATTTGAGTTCGTTTGGTGCTGTCAATTTGCCCAATTTCAATTCTTTTTAAAAAAAAAAAAAATCTATCTTAGTTTGCTTGATTTGGAAATTTCTGTGTCTATAGATTTTTCATCACATGCTATCCTTAGTATAATTATTTCATATATTAATTTAGATATTATGTGTGTGATGTGTGTCACCAATGTTTGCATGTAATTTAGACCTTAGAATCATCTTGTATCATTAAGATCAAATCAAAAGTTTAATCATTTCATTCTAGGTCTAAAGACAATTAATTTGAAAACTTCTCATATTACATGCAACATAATCTCCATTAATCCTATGTAATAACATTGCATTTAAACTCATCATCCTAGCATTGCTTCTTGGTCTATGCTTATATATTTATGCTAGGTAGAACACTTACAATGTTATTCAAATTTCATGATAATTATGTGATTTGAAATTATAATAGAATACTACAATTCCAACAAACACATAGTTTATGGATTAATCATTAGAATATTTATGAATATTGTTTCATGAATCATATATTATCATGCAAAACCAAAGATCAATAAATTCAATTATTGAATGATATTTTATTTCAAAACTATATATTTGTGATCTTTGTCTTTGATATGATAGCATGATCATCATTTTCTAGACTTACAATTCAAACATGTCCATTCAAAAGAAAATCACCAAATCATATTGTCATAAGTCTAGAAGAATTAGAATTTACATACATCATGATGATCTAACATATATTCTATGCAAAATTCTCTATAATCATAAATCATAATTCATGTTCTATCAAGAAATATCTCAAATCAATAATAAGAATTATGAATCTTATGATGAAAATTTGAATAATATTTTCTTTCCATTATTTGGTGTATTAATATGCTTTGCTATTGATTGCATGTATCTCTCATATTTGTAGACTCTAGAATCAACTTTGTAATGAAAGTATAAATCAAACTAAATCATCACTCCATTCTAGATCTATAATTTGAAATTCTATTTTGGAATACATGCAATATTAATATTAATCTTATGACATGACATTAAACCCAAAACTCATCATACTAGCATTGCCACTTATTGAATATTAGTAATTGTGCTAGTTATCTCAAATCGTCATCTCATAATAATAGAAAAACTATGCTGCTTTATAACTCATCACATTAAACAAAACCCATAGTTTCTAAATCAACCCATAGTTTAAAAGGCATAGGTTGTCCAAAGATTATTCACCTTTGACTTCATATCTCACAATAGCGGGGGCGTAGGGTTGTATACATTAGAGACCTAACCTCTAAGTCATGTCTTGTCCTTAACCGGGGAGGGTTCCAGTGGGGCCTTGCGAGGCACTGAGGGGAAATAGTGCTAGGTTGAGCGTTCTCTAGTGTGTGCATATGGGAGTAACACCCCAACCTACGGCATGTGTGCAGCTCCTCATGCCCATCCGTCACTTAGTACGGGGCTAGGGTGTAGACATTTAGTCGGGGTAGCCTTTAATCTTATGACATACTTATATTACTCACTACATGAACATTTTTATTCACTTATTACTTAAATCATGCATATTTTGGGTTGTTTAATAAAAAATGTCCTCTTGTGTCTTCATAATTTATCTTTTCATGATTAAATGTTTTTGAAAAACACAAGAATTTGAAAAAGCCAAAGTTTCATGCAAATTTGATCCACCTAGAGATCTGCAAAAATTCTGAAATTTCAGCATTGAACTACTCTAAGGACACTTAATAAACTGAAGGTTTTCAAGTTTGAGGAGTGGAGCAGATTTTCAGAAGAAAAGAATTTTTTTGCTAAGTCAATTCGTCGAGATGTCTCGTGAAGTTTCGATGAATCTCGACGAATCCAGACAGAAGCCAAATTTCTAGTTTAAAGAAGAAATTTCTGCGGCTAAGTCTATTCGTCGAATGTTCTCATGAACTCCCGACGAATACCGACGAACGCAGACAGAAGTCAAAAAGGCAATTCGTCGAATGTTCTCGAGAACTCCCGACGAATTCCGACGAATGAAAACAGAAGACAGTTTTCAAGCTTTGATCAACATTTTTCAATAGCTAAGTCAATTCGTCGAATGTTTTCGAGAACTCCCGACGAATTCCGGCGAATGAAAACAGAAGACAGTTTTCAAGTTTTGGTCAGTATTTTTCAATGGCTAAGTCAATTCGTCGAATGTTCACATAAAGTTTCGACGAATGACGGACAGACAGATTTCAAACTTATGTTTCAAGGAATTCATCATGCTTATCATATTCAAAAAAAAAAAACTGTATGATCTTTATTGTCAATATCAAGCATGTATGATTTCTATTATTTAGAATTATTTACAATGTTAAAACATATTCTTTCAAATTACTATGAACATTGTTTTGCTTATCATGCTTTGATATATCTATTTAAAGTGCATCAATTGTATTGAAAAATGTGTAGAACCAAGCTTAGCATGCCTCTAAGTATGAGTAAATGTTTTATGATTGATAATGATGCATTTCACTCACTTATTTTGGTAATCAACATATGTGTCTAAATCTAAAAATTCTTGCTTGTGTATTGTATTTGTTCAATGAATTAAAACTTGCATAAGTTTATTGCCTACACTACATTTGACTTGCACTTATGAGATTTAGAAAAGTGGTTAAGTTAAAAATTTTGGTTTGCAAAACAAGTGTATTCGGAGAATGTTGTCTCATAAATGTGAACAAAAAAAATTATATATGTAGAAAAATATAAACTCCACCAAGCACTACTTGAACCTCCTGATAAGTCTTCATAAGCATTGTGAGGTTGAGCACCTTGGAAAGAATAGTAAAGTGTCTTGTGCAAACCTTAGTTATTACACCACTTTGTTAAAAAATTATGTGCATTAAAAGTGTGTGAAAGTAATTTACTTGTGTTTTATTGTGCACTTTACTTTACATATGTCTTGTATTTTGATAATTTAAATCCATTGTTAACTGTGCTCAAAATACACTTATGTGCACATCATTATCTTTCATAACAATTCTTCTCATGAGTATTGGATTCTAATGCTTTATCTATACTACTCTTTATATAAAAATGCACTAGATAACTTAGCATGATCTCTACAATGTTTTGGTATTTCTTGAACTTAGAATTAAGTAACATTGTAGTATAATCTCTCTTTGATATGTTCATTTCATGCTTGATATTTTTATGAAAAACTTTGAGATTTCAAAAAGGTTAAAACATCTTTCATTTTTGAACTAAAACTCATATTTCTACTTATGCTTTTCATGCTTACAAAAAGATGTTTATTATAATCTTCCGCTTGCTTACAACTCTTATCTTTTTATTTGAAATCTCTTATATATGCTATGCTTAAACTCTTTATCATTATTTATATTTCGAAAAGCTCGATCATGATATATAAATGCCTCCTTACTACCCTCACCCCACCTTCTTTTGATAATGCCAAAAGGGGGAGATTAATTGAAGAAATCTATATATAGGAGAAATATAGAAAAATAAGGGGAGACTAATTCATGAAATCTATCATTTAGGGGAGTAACACATAAATTGCATTTATGTAGAGAGAGCATTAAGATAGGGGGAGTATGCACATTATCATGCATATCATTTACTATAGTTGCACTTTTATCTTGCTTATCTTATCTATAAACACTATTGTTGATTTCTTGCTTAGAGGATTTGTTATTATCAAAAGGGGGAGATTGTTGGACATGTGTGTCACATCCCTTTGTTTGAGAATAACAAATCTCATATTGTATTTGATATTGCTTGTAGTGTGTTTATAGTATGCAGGAACTATAGGTGCAATACTCCACAGGTATAAAGCAGCTTGGAACAATCTTTTGAAAGGAGCAACACTAACGCCAGCACTAACGCCAGCGCTATCGCTAACGTCAGGCGCTAGCTCAGTTGGTTCCGTCTCAGCGGTTTCATCTCAGCTTCCGTCTCAGCGGTTAGCCTCGTCTCAGCGGTTTCCTTAGCGCTACCGCCAGTGCTAACGCTACCGCCTGGCGCTATCGTAAGTTCATGCACAACGCCACGCCTCCGACGGTTCCGCAACCGCTCAACACAACCGCTACCGCCAGCGCTATCGCTACCGCAGGCGCTATCTCAAGTTCGTGCAGAGAGACACGCAGCCGACGGTTTCGCAACCGCTCCACACGAACGCTACCGCATGCGCTAGGAGCTACCGCAGGCGCTATCTCCAAGTTCTATAAAATAAGCCAACTTCAATCATTTTGGCCAATCCATCCCAGAGAGGTTGCTTGTGCCACAATTCCAGTGTTGTTATGCTGCCGAAGATGGATCTCCCACAAAAAGCTTAAGGAGAATTATGGAGGAGGACTACGTCACGCTACAACCGAAGGACGATCGCTTCGACCTCGCTTATACTACAGCGATCCTTCATCCTCAACTCCAGAGATCTCATATAGGGAGTTTTATTTTTGTTTTTCATTATTTCCATTTCATTTTGTATTGGTAGGGAAATCGTCTCCTTATGCGTGATGTCTAAGGCCTTGCGTGGCTTAGGGGAAAATCGCTTCCTTGTGTGGAGCGTCCAAGTCCTTGCGTGGCTTGGTGGGAAATCGTGGCCTTGTGTGCTACGTCTAGATCTTGGGAAGATATAGAGGATATGCTTGGGCTTGGTCTAAGGAGAGACAAGTGATAGCCTTCCGATCCTTGGGAGAAGGATTGGTAAACACAAATTGTAAAAGGTTTATTATCATATTTGTGCCTTGATCTTAAGCATTGTTAAGATCATATTATTTGTATGTGAATTTCATGATTATAAAATTATGACTTTTTCTTTAATTGCAAATATGGTTGCTTAATCTTTAACTTAGAAATTTGTGTTTGAATTAATTTAAAAATTACATTGGTTTGAAATTTTTATAAGTAATTTTTAGAAAAGTAACATTTGTTACAAAATTCTTAAGTAAAAAATCGTATTTTTCAAAAGGCCCTTATTCACCCCCCCTCTAAGGCCGCCACAAGATCCAACAATTATAGCTTGTATTTCTCTTATAATCACTTCCGCTTTATGTGCACTATTTTGGCCCGTTTTGGTGTGCGTTTGCGCTCCATGTTGTTGGGGGTAAGCACATGGTGCTCACCGACCCTTTTTCTGTGTTTGAATGTTGCTGGAGGTGTATTCCCAGCTGCATTGATGTTTTTGCAGGTGGATGGTTCATCCTGATTTTGCCCAAATTACATTTCTGCATGAATCACACGATCGTGTGTTTTTCTTGACGCACGATCGCTCAGACCGTGTGTGCTCTTCGGCTGGCAAAATGATGTTCTGTCTTTGATCGTGCGTTTTTACGCACGGGCAGTT
The DNA here is from genome assembly GCA_033032865.1 of Dactylorhiza incarnata. Lineage (NCBI taxonomy): Eukaryota > Viridiplantae > Streptophyta > Magnoliopsida > Asparagales > Orchidaceae > Dactylorhiza > Dactylorhiza incarnata. Next base: position 9,022,078 of record JAWHQI010000014.1, read on the forward strand.
GCCCGTGCGCAAAGGAAACGCACGATCGCCTGTTTTGCCTGGTTTTTAGCCAATCTGGATTTGGTCATGCATTTTTACGCACGGGAGGCTTCGACCGTGCGCGAGTAAAACGCACAGGCGCTGCTGCTTCTTCCACAACGTAGTATCTTTTTGTTAAATAACGCACGGGCAACGCAAGGTCGTGCGTTCAACTGTTCGTGACTAATTTCTGCTGTTTTAGTATTTAAAGCAGGAAATCTGCTGAGAGAAGGGACGACCGGGAAAATCACTGGAGAGCCCGCCATTTTCTCCTCCATTCCGCCCATTTCGCCGCTCCACCGCCGCTCGACCTAGGAGAAGCTCCGGCAACCGCTTCCTTGCAAAACTTCCGCCAAAGCTTCCTCGTTGGCCTCCTCCATCATCCACGAGCTCAAGAACGCCATCGACGGAAAGTCTCCGTTGCATTCAAGGTGTCCAACAAGAGTTAGCTTGATCTAGACCACAAAGAAGACAGGTAAAGTAGAGGAAGGTGACAGCTCCACCGGACCCCGGACGCAACTGAAGACCGAGCACAGACGAGGCTTGACAACCCTATGATTCCGACCGAGAATCTTCAGCAAAGTCTTCGAGCTTCGGTTTTCTCTTTCCCCATGCGCATTGCTTCAGAGTTTTTCTTGTATGTGTGTTAATTTGGATGATGTTCATAAACACTGTGTTTTAGTTAATATGATTTCATGCTTTTGAGATTTTTTATGATTTATGTGAACTGAGGAGTGCCCCATTCCACCATCCACTCCACTGCTCTGTTGTGCACCGCACTAGCAATTGCTAGTTGCGTGTTCCGTGACGAGGTGCCTATGACCCTCACTCCGCTGGTTACAAATCATCCATCCGCTAGCCTTCTCGTCCACCCGCCTACCGAAGCACGGCATTGCGGCCTGCATTCCATCCCGCCAAGCGAAGCGGTGCTGTAGGCCCGCATTTTCTTTCACTGTTGTTAAATTAGGAAAACCAAGATCAAACCCTCTTTTTAATTAAGTGCATAGGAATCTTTATAATTAATTTCCTAACGAGAAATCATACAACCCAACTGGCAATCCTCTGAGAACGATATTCGGGGAGTCTCTCCCAATTTTTATTACTTGTACGACCGGTGCACTTGCCGTCATCGCATCAGTACCAAAGGTGAATAGTCCCCGACATTGCTGTTGCATGAGGTCTTTTGGTTCCCATGTGTGCTCCTCTCGTCCATGAGTGGACCACAACACCTTGATGAGAGGAACCTTCTTCCTTCGCAGGACTCGACGGTTGTATCATCGATGCAGATGGGCTCCAGACGGACTGATTTGTCCGATGCTATCGGGCCGCTGTAGTCGTAACATGCTGCTCTGGCCGAAGTAAGGCTCTCCAAAGTGAGGAGACGTGGAAGACGTGCAGTTTCGCCAACTCTTGTGGCGGCTCTAGCCTATATGCCAAGGGGCCGATCTGCTCCAAGATCACATAAGGTCCCATAAATCGAGGGCTGAGCTTCTTTTGTCCTCCCACCCAGGAGACATCATGCACCAGTCGTATCTTCAAGAAAACCATGTCTCCTACTTGGAACTCCACCTTCTGATGCCTCGCATCATAATACTTGACCTGTCAGCTCTGAGCCTCCAACATCCAATCACGGATCAACCGTACCAAATCATCCGTATCATCCATGTACTCTAATCCAAGTGCCCTTGGATCCTCGTCCTGGACCCAAGATAATGGAATCCGGCACTTCCTCCCATATAGAGCCTCATACAGTGTCATTCCAATGCTTGCTGGTAGCTGTTATTGTAAGAAAACTATATTAGTGGTAACAGCCTCTCCCAGGGTTTCCCCGTATCCAGAAAGCATAAAAACAGCACGTCCTCCATCGTCCTGTTGGTGAGCTTTGTCTGGCCGTCGATATGTGGATGGAAAGTAGTGCTGAAGGTGAGTCGAGACCCTAGATATGCCTGCACTGCCCTCCATTCCCTCGAAGTGAAGAGACCATCTCTATCTGATACAATCGTCCTGGGCACGCCGTGGTACTTAGCGGACTGATCCCCAAATAATCTGACCAATATAACAACTGCAGAGTCCTTCCAGACTGGAATGAATCTGGCTAGCTTGGTCAGTCAGTCCACTATGACCCAGATGGAATCGTGCCCAGAGTGGGACTGTGGTAGCCCATGCACAAAATCCATGGCTATGTCCTCGAACTTCCACTCTGGAACGGGTAGCGGCTATAGCAAACCTCCAGGGCTCTTGCACTCGGCCTTCACCCGCTGGCAGGTCATGTAGTGCATCACCCAAGCTATGATCTCCCTCTTTATCCCAGGCCAGTACAAAGTCTTCCGCAGGTTTGCTGTCATCTTGGTGATCCTGGGGTGCACTGAGTACCGAGTGCAATGTGCCTCTCTGAGTATGTCCTCCCAGATCGCAAATCCCGCAGGTATGTATATACGGACCCGGAAATGAATGAGGTCATCCCGCATCGAGTAGTCTCCTGAGTTGCCCCCTCCTAGGGCTCTGTATACTGGATCCAGTGTTGCATCCTGTCTCTGCTGTGTCCTGTTGCGATCTCAGATGTCACAATTAATGCTCAAGGTAGCAATGTACTCCTCATAGGCCTCAGGCTCGTCCCTGGATACCAATGTGATTTCCATGTCCTCTAGCATCTTCACCAACTCCATTGCCATCACTCAGGGCTCCGGTCCAGATGTAGTGGCTCTACTACTCAAGGCATCTTCCACCGTGTTTGCCTTCCCCGGGTGATAGTGCATGGTGTAGTCATAATCGCATAGGATCTCTATCCATCTCTGTTGTCGTAGGTTCAGGTCCTTCTGAGTGTCTATATACTTGAGGTTCTTGTGGTTTGAGAAGATCTCACAATGAACCCCATAAGTAATGCCTCCAAATCTTCAAGGCGAAGATCACGGACCCGAGCTCTAAATCATGTACCGGGTTGTTCAGCACATGCTTCTTCAGTTGCCTCGATGCATATGTTATGATGTGTATGTGCTGCATTAATACTGCACCCATCCCCTGATAAGATGCGTCGGTGTAAATCTGGAATCCTTCCTTCCCAAATGGAAGAGAAAGGATTGGGGCTGAGGTGAGTCTGTCCTTCAACTCCAAAAATGTTGCCTCGCACTGCGCTGTACAGGTAAATGCAATATCCTTTTTTGTCAACGATGTAAGCGGGAGGGCGACCTTTGAGAACCCCAGTACGAACTTACGGTAATAGCCCGCTAGTCCAAGAAAGCAACGTACATTCGATGCCGACCTCAGCTGCGGCCACTCCCTAACTGCTTGCACATTGGTCGGGTCTACTGCCAACCCAGCTCCGCTGATAGTGTGCCCCAAGAATGCTACCTCCTGCAGCCAGAACTGGCACTTTGAAAACTTGGTATACATCTGATGCTCCCTCAGCTTCCCTAATACCATTGTCAAGTGCTGAGTATGGTCCTCTCTGGTCCTGGAGTAGATCAAGATGTCGTTGATGAAAACTATGACAAATATGTCCAAGTAGGCTTCGAAAACACAGTTCATCAGACTCATGAATGCGGATGGCGCATTCGTGAGCCCGAAATGCATCACCGTGAACTCGTATAAACCATAACATGAGCTAAATGTCGTCTTTGGTATATCCTCCTCCTGGATCCTCTGCGGGTAATATCCTGACCTCAGATCGAGCTTGGAGAACCAGTGGGCTCCCTGAAGCTGATTAAATAGTTTGTCGATCCTCGGTAATGGATAAGTATTCTGCATCGTCAGCCATTTCAGTTCCCGGTAGTCGATGCAATGTCGAAGTGACCCATCCTTCTTCTTCTTCACAAATAGCACCAGAGCTCCCCATGACGATGAGCTCGACCTAACAAATCTTGACTCCACTAGCTCCTAGAGCTGCGTGTGGAACTCAACCAGCTCCTTGGGTGCCATCAAGTAAGGTACCCGAGATACAGGTCTGGATCTGGGCACCTGCTGAATTTGAAAGTCTACGTCTCGTCGTGGGGGTAGTCCGATCAACTTTTCTGGAAATATGTCGGAGAAGTCCCGAACCAAGGTATTGTCAACCATGGTGGCCTCCGCCTCTACCATCCCGAAGCAAACCAGATACAACTCATCTCCCTGATGATGGGCTTTAATTGCCTGAATAGAGGATAATAAAATACGGGAGATGAGTCTAATGCTTTCTATTACCACCTCGGAGTTTTCATGCCTCAGTACGATCTTCTTTGTCGGGCAGTCGATCCTTGCATGGTTCCAATGTAGCCAATTCATGCCCAGGATAAAGTCAAAATCTGGCATCTTCAGGCACATCGTCGGTGCCTTAATTGGCTTTCCCCCAATCTCCACCACCATGTTTCACTTGGCGCACGTCTCTATCTCTGACCCATTCGCAAGCCGCACCTTCCTGTGGATGCCTTCGAAGTGCTGAACTTGGTCAAGATCGTCTACAAACACCTCCGAGACGAACGAGTGTGAGGCACCCGTGTAGAATAAAGTGTATGCGAGTTTGTCATAGACAAATACTATACTTGGGGTGGTTTTGTTGTTTGGATTATAAATCTCAATAATTTTAATGTTTTGCAAGGTACTATATTTGTAAAGAAAACATTAAAGTACTTGTGATGACTTCCTCGGGGTTCCACTCCTGAGCTAAATCCTGAGCATACACCTGCTCCGTCCTTGGGCCTCTATCGTGATGTATCTGACCCCGACCTCATCCTCTTCCTTGACCCTGATGTGCTGGAGTTGGAGGGGCTGGTGGAGGGGGAGGAGGTGGACGGAATAGATGGGGGCAATTGGCTTTGATGTGCCCTATATGGTGGCATCTGAAGCATACCACTGGACGGAATCCTCTATCATCGTGCCTCGGTGGCTCCTGAGTCCGCACTAGTGGAGGAACTGGTACTGTTGGAGGTTGATGCTGCTCCAGTCTGAAGTTAGGATGAAGGTGTCCTCTGCCTCTCTTATGCCTCATAATCCTACCCCGTTGAGGTCCCCTGCTACCCTCTCCAAAGGGTGTCCCATCCACTGGTCTCTTCCCCCTACTCTACACCATCAGATGATCTACCTCCAGCTTCTTCGCCTTCTCTACGATCTTGGCCAAACTGTTCTCGGCCACGAACAATAGTGTCTGCCACAATGGATCTCTAAGTCCTCGATAGAACCTCTTAGCATTACCTCTGTCATCCAATGGATACATCCTCGCAAATCTAGCCATATGGGAGAACTCCCTCGGGTACTCTATCACCGACCGGCTCCCCTGTCTGAGGTTCAAAAACCTCTCCTCCAACTCGTCTGTGTCCATCACTGTCATAAAGTGATCCAGAAAAGTGGTACCGAACTCCTCCCAAGTAATCCTGGTCCGCGTAAGTGGAATCCATCAAAGACTTCCACCATCTCTTGGCATGGGCATCCAAAGCAGTAGTCGCCAAAGAGACTGCCGTGCTGATCGGGCAGTTGATGCCTGTGAGCATCTCTTGTATAGTGTATAGCCATTCCTTTGTCTTGACCGCATTCTCTATTCCGTGGTACATCCGAGGGGACAAGCTCTTGAACGCGCTCAACCAGTTAGATCTCAGGTTCGGCTGAGAGGCCAGAACCTGCTGTGCCTTAAAGGCCTCCAGAATGGTTTTCAACGCCTGACCGAGCTATGACTACTTGAAGGGAGTGGCAGCCAGTGGGAAAGGAGCAGTATCTCGTGGGCCGATACTCCTCGGGGGCTACGCAAATATAAGGAAATTTATTAGAATCGGCCTAACTCATTGTTTAGATGGACTATATATGTGATTTCACACATGGGGACACCATTGCTTCCATTGCATAGTTTGTCCGCAGACTAATGCTCGAGCGGGGCGACCCAGTGTTTTGTGGACATCTTTCTGTTATGATCGTTTGTACAGTGATACCAGTTGTAAGATCCCTCTCCTCCATACTGGAGAGTTCCCAGATCTTATGCCCAGAACCGTCGTCTTACGGTGACCCCAACTCACGGGTTAGCTATCACTGCTCAACGCCGATCCTGTCGGCTAATTCGATCGTATTTCATGACAATTTTGCAAGAAATAATTAATACAAATATGATAAGTCCACTACCACAACACATATATATATGTAACACCCCCATCCGTTCGGGAGCATATAACAGAGGGTCCGGCCGGGGCCCCACGCCATATACTACAAAACAAACGGGAACGTCACTTAATTGAAATATCGAACGACGCTATACAACGAAGCCTAACTCAGAGCATTCTATGCGGAAGCAAAAAAGGGAGACAAGAAATATAAACCACAAAACCGGAACCCGGGTATGTCCACTTCTATTACTTGGAATGAAATGTTTTATACAACAAAAATTAGGCACGACGGCCTTACAATTTACCAACATCGGCGCGCAGGCCGGCCATACATGAAAAGCAAAAGAACATCAAAAGGCCTTCAAGGGCCGCAGCAGCACAAGGGCTTCAGCCCGCTGTGAGCCCGCTATGTTCCCGCTCGGTCCAGCACCTGTACAACAAGCCCACCAAAAACGGTGGCAAAACCGGGCAACGGTCAGCTAAAGCTGACCAAATTATAACGACCCCACCCCTTCGAGGGGGTGGCAGTTTCCCGTCCCTGCAAGAGCATCACAACATATATATATATATATATATATAACAGAATGAAGCGACTAGCAAAGCCCACAACAGTTCATACATATGCAACAATCACAAACGTGGGAATGGCCTCCACGTCTCGTGCTCTCAGGCACTCTTTGGTGTACTCCGCCTTCCACCACCATCCATTCTTGATGGCTTTGCCCTTCGAGGCTAAAGTCGGTGGCCCGAATACCAGGGCTCCCCCGTACTTTAATTGTGAACATCCCGTAGTCCGAAGACTCTTTCCCATTGCTTCCCGACATGCTGTACGAGACTCACTAATCAGGTGCTGCAATGGTGCGGTTTCAGGTTCGCCAAATGCCCGTTGTTTACAGCTCTCGTTGTACAACACGAAGAGCGGGTATGGCGTCCCCTCAGCCTAGGTACTCTCAATTAGCCGGCTCTACGGGCCGCTAAGTCATCCACCAGGACACCCTCACAGGTCGGGCACACATGCCACAGGTCCTCTCAACAGGTGGGCACAACAACATCACCAGAACTCAGTCTGGGAGCTGTCGCCGGCGTTAACGCTAACGCCTGGCGATAGCGCACAGAAACCCCCTTTTGGCTTCTAGCTGTGGGTGCTTCCCGGGGCACACCCCCAGGCATTGCTGCACACGCAGTAGCACTCCCACTGCCTCAGAACACACAAAATCACCAGAACCAAGTCTGGGAGCTATCGCCTGGCGATATTCAATATCGCCAGCGATAGTGAACAGAACTCCACTTTTGCTTCTAACTTCGGGTGCTCCCCGTGGCACACCCCCGGGCGTTGCTGCGCATGCAGTAGCACCCTCTAGTCCTACAAAGCAGTATAACAACACGGAGTCTTCCCCCCGACACGCACAATATCAAAAGCATCACCAATCCGGACGAACCGTCTCAGATGGGCTTCACACAGCGCGCCTACGCCCATTTTACGCATGGACTCTACATATATGCAATATTTGACGGGGATAACACGAATCGACCCGTCGGAGGCCACGACCTCACCCTTTTGGGTAGGGGCCTCAACGATGCTCGGAAATGGACTAGGACACGTCCAAATGAGGGTAGAAGAGATCGTTACCCTTAAACATCGCTTCGAGGCCATGGCTTGATATTTGGCACGGTTGGAAAGGAGCGTCTTGCCCTCCTCTACGCGTTGCCACCAACGGATCGGGATTCGGTGTAGGAGACCTCCACCAAAGATGAGCTCTAGGGTTGGAAAACCCTATTCATCACCACCACCAAGCTCCTCCTTCTCACCCTAACAAAACCCTTAGTGAATAAGGAAGAGAAGAGGGGTTTCGGCCTCCCTATGCCAGCTCCCGAGCCAATCAACCCAAAACCAGCCCCAAAAGTCCAAGTGCCATAAATGCCCACGATTTCGGCCGCAAAGTACAAATTGGCGGTGTCGCCGGCGATAGCCGCTATCGCCTGGCGACAGCGGTAAAGAACCGACTCCGACCAGTCAACGCCACCGCTGCGAACAGTGCATGACACGTGTCACGGTGTCGCCTGCGTTAGCACTTACCGCCGCCCGACATCCTCTCGACAGAACCCTTCTCAACAGAACGCTATCGCCAGCGATACCGCTGGATTCCAGAAATCCAACTTTCTGATTTGAGGTCTTACAACCCTCCCCTCCTTATAAAAATTTCGTCCCGAAATTTGTAAAAACAGGCATATATATATATATATCCAAAAAGGTCTTTACATAAAGGGGAAAAAGAGAGATAAACGTCACCGAAACAGCTCGGGGAACTCCTCCATCATGGTTTGCTCACGCTACCATGAGAGTTCCTCGTGACCGCAGTTGTCCCAACGGACCTTTACCATACGGATCGCCCTGTTCCGCAACTGACGCACCTCAGCATCCTCGATGCTAACGGGCTTGACCGCCGTCTTAAGCCCACTATCCACGGGCACCTGATCCGCCGCGACTACATGCGTAGGCTCTTGCACTGCCTTTCGCAACACGGAGATGTGGAATACATCGTGTAGTCCGCTCAGTTCCGCCGATAGTGCAAGCCTATAAGCCGCCTCGCCGACGCGCTCGATGATCTCAACGGTCCAAGGTATCTCGGACTCAGCTTTTTCAAGCGTCGAATCCTGAATACACCCTTGAACGGCCTGATCTTCAAGTAAACCCAATTGCCAACGGCGAACTGGACGTCGCGGTGCTTCGCATTATAGTACTTCGCCTGCCTATCCTGCGCAACCAAAAGCCTCTCCCGGATCATACGCACCGTCGAAGTCGCCTCTTCGACGTCTTTTCTCTTGAAGAGCTTCGTCTCGCCCATTTCCGCCCAAGCTAAGGGAGTGCGGCACTTCCTGCCATAGAGGGCCTCGAAAGGCGCCATCTGAATACTCGCCTGGTAGCTGTTGTTGTACGCGAACTCAACAAGAAACAGGTGATCTTCCCACCCCTTGCCGAAATCCAGGATGCACATCCGGAGCATGTCCTCCATCGTCCTATTTGTACGCTCAGTTTGGCCATCCGTCTGAGGATGAAAGGCCGTGCTAAACTACAGCTTCGTACCCAATAGACGGTTGACTAGCCTCCAGTCGCTCGAAGTAAAGCGTCCATCTCGATCACTGACGATGCTACGGGGCACACCGTGCAATCGTACTATTGTATCAACATACAGCTTCGCCAACTTCTCCACCGAGTCATCCCTCCGGTTGGGGATAAAGTGCGCCACCTTCGTCTGCCGGTCCACGACTACCCAGATGGCATCGTTCCCGCGCGGCGATCTCGGCAGCCCATGCACGAAATCCATGGAAACGTCATCGAATTTCCACTCTGGAACCGGTAATGACTTCAAAAAGCCACCGGGCTTCTGACATTCCGCCTTCAGTAGCGCACACGTGTGGCACTTGGCCACATAGTGAGCGATGTCCCTCTTCATACCCGGCCACCAGAAAAGGACCTTCATGTCCTTGTACATCTTCGTGCTCCCCGGATGAACTGAATACCTGGTACAATGCGCCTCGTACATCAACTCATCGCGCAGCTCACCCACCTTGGGGACGCACAACCGGTCGCCTCTCCACAGCAGCCCGTCACGCACCTGAAACTGGGCATCCGGCCCACCACCAGCCTCCTCCGCGTAGCGCTTTAAACTCAGATCGAGTTCCATAGCCTGGCGGACTCTATCTGCGAGGTCGTACTGTACCTCAGTCCAACTCAAACTGGCACCGGCACTGCTCCGCTTCTCCACGCAAGAAATACCCAAGGCCTCCAGGTAACGTATCAGGTGCTCATCATGCATCTGAATCCAGTTGGCCTGCGCTGGAGCCCTGCGACTTAGCGCATCTGCGACAACATTCCCCTTCCCGGGAGTATAGTGGATCTCGAAGGTGTAGTCCCCAAGGAACTCCATCCACCTCTGCTGCCGCATATTCAGCCCCTTCTGCGTCAGAAGGTACTTCAGGCTCTTATGGTCCGTGAAGATGTCGATCTTCAAGCCATACACATAATGCCGCCAAAGCTTCAGGGCAAATATCACGGCCGCCAACTCCAAGTCGTGGCCCGGATAGTTCCGCTCGTGCACCTTCAGCTGGCGAGAGCCGTACGCTATTACCTTGTCATGCTGCTGTAGAACACAGCCAAGGCCGCTCCCAGAAGCGTCGGTGTAGATCTCGTAGCCTTCCGTGCCGCAAGGCAAACATAAGATCGGAGCCGTGGTAAGCCGCCGCTTCAACTCCTCGAAAGCCTGCGCACACGCGGGCTGTAAGACCCCAAATCAGAAAATCAGAATTCTGGAATCCAGAGCTGTCGTCGGCGACAGTGGCTGTCGCCCGGCGATAGCGTTCTGTTGAGAAGGTTCTGTCGTGAGCTGTCGGGCGGCATTGACTGGTCAATGTCGGTTCATTATCGCTGTCGCCAGGGCGACAGTGGCTGTCGCCGGGCGACAGCTCAAAGTTAAACTTTGCATCCGAAATCGTGCCCATTGATTGCACTTTGACTTTGGGGGTTGGTTTTGGCTTGAGTGGCTCAGTGGATGCATCGGGTGGCCGAAATCCTCCTTCCTTCCTTATTTCCTTAAGGATTTTAATTTGGAGAGAGAGAGAGGAGCTTGGAGAAGAAGAAGCCAATAGTAAACCCTAGCTTGCAGCTTGGGTTTGGTGGAGCTACACTCATCCGATCCCCTCGAAGTTGGTGGCTACGCGTAGAGGAGGGCAAGGCGCTCCTTTCCATCCGTGCCGAAAGTCAAGCCATGGGCTCGAAGCGGCGTTTAAGGGTAACGATCTTTCCTACCCTCTTTTGGACATGTCCTAGTCCATTCCCTTGCATCGTTAAGGCCCCTACCCAAAAGGGTGAGGTCGTGGCCTCCGACGGGTCGATTCGTGTTATCCCCGTCAAAGCTTGCATTCATATAGAGCCCATGCGTAAAATGGGCGTAGGCGCACTGTGTGAAGCCCATCCGAGGCGGTTCGTCCGGATTGGTGATACTTTGTGGTATTGTGCGTGCCGGGGGAAAAACCCCATGTTATTATACTGCTTCGTAGGACTAGAGGGTGCTACTGCATGCGCAGCAACGCCCGGGGGTGTGCCCCGGGGAGCACCCGAAGTTAGGAGCAGAAGTGGAGCTCTGTTCAGCTGTCGCTGGCGACAGTGACTGTCGCCAGGCGATAATAGCTTCCCAGATTTGGTTCTGGCGATTTTGGGCGTTCTGAGGCAGTGGGAGTGCTACTGCATGTGCAGCAATGCCTGGGGGTGTGCCCCGGGAAGCACCCACAGCTAGAAGCCAAAATAGGGTTTTGTTTACTGTCGCCAGGCGACAGCTCCCAGACTGAGCTCTGGTGATGTTGTTGTGCCCACCTGTTGAGAGGACCTGAGGCCGGTGTGCCCGACCTGTAAGGGTGTCCTGGTGGATGACTTAGCGGCCCGTGGAGCCGGCTAATTGAGAATACCTGGGCTGAGGGGACGCCATACCCGCTCTTCGTGTTGAACAACGAGAGCTGTGAACAACGGGCATTGGGCGAACCTGAAACCGCACCATCGCAGCACCTGATTAGTAAGACTCGTACAACATGTCGGGAGGCAATGGGAAAGAGTCTTCGGACTACGCTATGTTCACAATTAAAGCACGGGGGAGCCCTGGTATTCGGGCCACCGACTTTAGCCTCGAAGGGCAAAGCCATCAAGAGTGGATGGTGGTGGAAGGCGGAGTACACGAAAGAGTGCCTGAGAGCACGAGACGTGGAGGCCATTCCCACGTTTGTGATGTTGCATATGTATGAATTGTTGTGGGCTTTGCTAGTCGCACTCTTATATATATAAATATAAATATATATATATATATATATATATATATATATATATATATATATGCTGCTGAGACTGTTTTGCAGGGACGATTAGGACTGCCACCCCCTCGAAGGGGTGAGGCCGTTATAATTTGGTCAGCTTTGCTGACCGTTGCCCTGTTTTGCCACCGTTTTTGGTGGGCTTGTTGTTCAGGTGCTGGACCGAGCGGGAACATAGCGGGCTGAAGCCCTGCGCTGCTGCGGCCCTTGAAGGCCCCTTTTATGTTCCTTTTGCTTTTCATGTATGGCCGGCCTGCGTGCCGATGTTGGTAAACTGTAAGGCCGTCGTGCCTAGATTTTGTGTTGTAAAACATTTTATTCCAAGTAGTAGAAGTGGACATACCCAGGTTCGGGTTTTGGTGGTTTATTCATCTTGTCTCTTTTCAGCTTCCGCATAGAATGCTCTGAGTTAGGCTTCGTTGTATAGTGTCGTTGCATATTCAATTAAGTGACGTTCCCGTTTGTTTTGTAGTATATGGCGTGGGGCCCCGGCCAGACCTTCTGCTATATGCTCCCGAACGGATGGGGGTGTTACAAATTGGTATCAGCTTCTAAGGTTCCGTATCCTTCTAAGGAATTCGTGGACGAATTCTTTTAAGGGGTGATGAGCACGTGTGTGCGCTATCGTTGAGACGTAAAATAAACCAAAAAATGTCCACTTAGGAATAAAATGTAACAACAAACCAACAATAATTGCATGATTTTGGAACCTGAGTGTTTCTTTTGTTGTTAGTTGCGACTGTGCTGTCGCCTAACTGTGTGTTGCACTTGTGTAGGGCACTCAAAGTGCAGCGGGACCGTCGCGTCCCCGTGATGTGCATGAGAGTAGTGGGTCTGCTAAGGCCCCTACAGCTCCGTCTGCTGAGTTGGTTCGGCTAGTTACTGAAGCCATTCTAGCTGCGTGGAATGGCCAGCCTGAAAGGCAAGGCCAACCGCCGGTGCAGGAAGTGGCCCCAGAGCCACTAAGAGTGGAGCAAGTCCCCGTGAGGCGTGCTCCTGAGCAGCAGCTGAAGCACTTTCTGGGATTTCGACCTCCTCCGTTTACCGGGGTTGAATCCCCAGCTGAGGCCGAGGACTGGTTGTCGCATGTGAAGCGAATTCTGACAGCGACACAGTCGGAGGAAGCGCAGAAAGTGACCTTTGCTTCTTACTTGCTGGAAAAGGAAGCTAGGCGGTGGTGGGATGAGGTAGAGAGGCGCCAGTTTGCGGGAAGGCGACTGGTTGATGTGCCGATGGAAGAGTTCTCGAGAATCTTCCTCGTAAGGTATGTGTCTCAGTCGCAGCAGATCGTGATGGAGAACCAGTTCTTGGCTCTAACACAGGGTTGTAGACTGGTTGATGACTACCTACATGAGTTCACCCGCCTCGGGCATTATGCTGGAACTTCTTTCGATGATGAGGAGAGAAGGGTGAACAGGTTCTATGGAGGTTTGCGTACTGAGTTGCGGCACCTTCTGACAGGGCCGTTGACGCAGGGTTTCACGACCCTCGTTGGTTCAGTCCGAGTGCTTGAGCAGGACATGCTCAGGGAGAAGGGCAAGGTGGCTGTGGTCGAGGCAGTGCCGGAGGGCAAGGCGCCGAGTGCGGGGAAGTTGCGGAAGTTGAATCGCTGGAAGAAGGCTCGATTATCTGGGCCAGCTCCCTCTGCTTCGGGCGCGTCGTCTGGACGTGGCCCTCTTACTTATTTTACTTGTGGCAAGCCTGGCCATTTCTCTCGGGATTGCCGCAGTGGGCTTCCAAGGCCAGAGAAGAAGACTGGTCCAGCTTATTCTGAGAAGGGGAAGGCAGCTGAGTCCACTGCCTCCCGTATGGCTCCCCCGCAGCCCAGGGTCTTCAATCTTGGTCAGCAGGAAGCTATCCAATCAAGGACGTCGTGACAGGTATAATTTAAGATACAGTTCTTACTGTTTTATATACCTGTTTTAATGTTCATGCTAACTTTATTTGGCGGCGTAGGCTATGTAAATATTTTAGGCGTTCCTGCGAGAGCGCTTTTCGATACTGGAGCTTCGCACTCCTTATTATCGTCGGACTTCACCCAACGTATTGGTGCGCCGTCGATGGCTTCTGCAGATGGACGGGAGGTCCTACTGCCGAATGGATATTCGATGCGTGTGGAGAGGAGTTGCTGCGTGAAGGTTCTAGTTGGAAGTCAGGAATATGACCTGAAGGCATCGTTACTCCCCCTGGTTGAGTTCGATGTAATCTTCGGTATGGACTGGCTGTCGGAACAGCGTGCGTGTATCGATTGCACCACCAAGGAGGTGAGGTTTGGGCAGTGTGCCGATCGTGAGACGGTCTTTGCGGGCATGCGTGGATCGAGCAAGATGTTGATGTATGCTCTCCAGGTGTCCAAGGCAGTGCGACAGGGAGCGGAGTTATTCTTTGCTCTTGTGGAGGCTTCAACGCCGAGGCCCAGCCTAGTGGATGTTCCGGTAGTTTCAGAGTTCCCTGATGTGTTCCCAAGCGAGCTCCCCGGTGCTCCACCGCAGCGGGAGATAGATTTCACGATTGAGTTGGTGCCAGACGCTAAGCCTGTGGCCCGCTCGCCATATCGTATGGCTCCGAAGGAGTTGGCGGAGTTAAAGCTGCAGTTGCAGGAGCTGCTTGAGCAGGGATAAGTGCGTCCGAGTTTCTCACCTTGGAGTGCACCGGTCCTCTTTGTCAAAAAGAAGGACGGTAGCCTGCGTCTTTGCATCGATTATCGGGAGCTGAACAAGCTGAACGAGAAGAACAAGTATCCTCTTCCGAGGATAGACGACTTGTTCGACCAGCTCGTTGGTTCGACAGTATACTCGAAGCTGGACTTGAAGTCCGGCTATTATCAGCTGCGGATCAGGGAGTGCGACATCCCGAAGACTGCCTTTAGTATGAGGTACGGGCAGTATGAGTTCACTGTGATGCCGTTTGGGCTGTCTAATGCGCATTCAATGTTTATGGACTTGATGCACCGGACTTTCCGAGAGTACCTCGACCGGTTTGTGGTCGTCTTCCTTGATGACATACTGGTCTACTCTCAGTCCGAGGAGGAGCACGGTGATCACCTGCGAGTAGTCTTGGAGGTTCTGAGGAGGAACCAGTTGTATGCCAAGTTCTCGAAGTGCGAGTTCTGGCTTCCTTCCGTGGCGTTCTTGGGCCATCTGGTTAGTGGTTCGGGTGTGGCGGTAGATCCTGTGAAGGTTGCGGCCATCAGAGAGTGGCCTGTCCTTTCTACTGTAGCGGAGGTCCGTAGCTTTCTCGGGCTGGCTGGTTATTACAGGCGCTTCGTGGAGAACTTCTCATGGACCGTGCGATATTAACGGAAGAAATAAGGCTTGGAGAAGACGCTGCGCCGCCCGTGCGATTTGTTCACGCACGACCAACGCCGCCCGTGCGTTCAAACGCACGAGTAAACCCCGACGCTCCATTTTCTTCCCAGACACAAACACACGACCGCGCAGATCGTGCGTCAAGGAAAACGCAGGACCGTGCGATATGCATAGAAATTACTTATGGGAAAACGGGGCAATCAGGTCACCTGCACACAAGATATACTAGCTGGGAATACACATCCAGCACAGAAATACATAAAAGAAGGGAAGGGGAGCACAATGTGCTTACCCCCAACAACAAGGAATGCAATTGCACACCGAAATGGGCTTAAAAGTGCACCTAGCATGGAATAGTACATATGAATGGAAATGTGCCTAAAATATGGTGCAAACACTAGAATAACATCCCAAATGAGTCCAAGAATATACATATAAATGAGACTCATCACCTGGAAGTAAGGTTGGAGTTTCCGGGCCGACACCACCAGGGTGAAGGCTAGCTTCTCTAAGATGGGATGCCTGAGCTCTGTCTTCCTTAGCACTTTACTGACGTAGTAGATTGAGAGTTGCTTCTTTCCCTCCTCCCTGACCAAAGCAGAGCTTACTGCCTCAGCCTCCACCCCTAGGTATAGGGACAGGTCCTCCCCCTTCCTAGGTCCCTGGAGCAACGGGGCCTGGGTCAATTGCTCCTTTAGCACTTGAAACTCTCCTTCACACTCAGGGGTTCATTCGAACTTCTGGATCCCTCAGAGTACTTTGAAGAAAGATGAGCACTTCTCTCCTGCCTTGGAGAGAAACCTGCTCAGCCCGGCCAATTTCCCCGTGGGGCGCTGGACCTCCTTTGCGTTCCTTGGTGACCCCTGCTCCAAGATGACATTCACTTTGTCGGGGTTGGGTTCTGCCCCGGCTGGGGTGAGCAAGTGTCCTATGAACTTTCCCCGGCTGGCCCCGAAGATGCGCTTCTGGGGGTTGAGTAATATCTTGTATTTTCTTAGGGTACTGAAGGTCTCTTCAAGGTCCTGAAGGTGGGACTTATGATCTCGGCTCTTGATCATGAGGTCATCCACATATACCTCAAGGTTCCTCCCCTTCTGCTCGCGAAAGACGATGTCCATCATTCGCTGGTATTGTACTCCTGCATTATTCAGCCCAAATGACATCATCTTGTAGCAGTAGCATCCATCCCCTATGATGAATGAAACACCCTTGATGTTGGGGGATGCATGTGAATCTGATGATAACCTGAAAAGGAATCTAGAAAACTCATTAGAGAAAAACCGATGGCTGAGTCAACCTGCGCGTCGATTCAAAGCAAAGAGTAGCAATCCTTAAGGTCATTTATTCAACAAGGAAAAATCATCACACATCCTCCACCTTCCATCCCCCTTCTTTACCATCACCATGTTGGAGAACCAACCTGGATACTGGATCTCAGATACAAAACCTGCTTTGAGGAGCTTGCTCACCTCCTCCCGGATGGGCTCCTCCAGTTTGTCGGCGATGGACCTCATCTTCTGCCGGATGGGGCGAGTGTCAGGGTCAAGGTTTAGGTGGTGACAAGCCACATCTGCATCGATCCCTGGAATTTCTGTCACGATCCAAGCGAAGACATCCACATTCTCTTAGACGCAGGCCAGGATCCTCCTCTAATCCTCAGGACTGAGCTCCCTGTTGGACAGTGAGGCGCCCTTAGAGGGGGGGGGGGGGGTGAATAAGGGTTTTTAAAACTTGATTATTTAATATAAAACTTTTGTTGTTTTTCTATAAATCAACTTTAAATCAAAACTTAAGATGAGTGAATCAATTTAAAACAAACCAAAAAGAACATGATTTTCATTATGATTTAAGATTTCAAAATATGTGATTTCTATAATGCTAGAAATCGAAGGCGAAATATGAAATCTTCTTTTTGTTTTTTATACTGACTCTTCTCACCAAGAACCGGTTGGCTTTAGCCGATCTTCCCCAAATCCAGCCTCAAGCCGCTCTAGCCTTTCTATACCCAAAAAAGGCCTCGAGTGTGAGGCCCCCATTTAGACCCCACATACATCTGTATCTAAGCTATGTTCATAACATGTGTCCCAGGTTGAAGTGCGGCTAGTGAATACAAAATAAAAACACATAATAATAAATTTGCTTTCATACCTTGCATTATTCGTTGAATCTTTTCTGTCCTACCATAATCAGTTCTTTTGGTTTTGCGTATCCATAGTCATGTCCGTTACCTACAAAATTTGACGACGGGCTTAGTCATAAAAATATGACTAAGTGAGGATATACCTCTTTCATTGCTATATACAATTAGAAAACCTACGCATTTCAAAACATATATTTTTCATACTAACTGTTGTACTGTCTCAGTAGTGAACTTATAAAGCATATGACTATATGAACATGTTAGTATCAATAAACAGTATAAGATCATAACCATACCATGTACAATATAACAGTAAAGCAGTGTATCCGTATAAGCACTAAATCCTTGTATCAGTATATCAGTGTAAGCAATAATTCCATGTATCCGTATGTCTACATCAGTGTATCAGTTTATCATAGTAGCAATATATCAGTCTATCAGTATAGCATTATATCAGTGTGTCCATGTATTAGTATCTATGAAAGAACATAATGACTGGGGGGAAACATTTCAATAATCATAAACAGTATAAGGAGCTATAACATTCATATGAGCTACGGAACATGTAAACAATGCAAGTATCATAACTGTATCTATATCATGGAAGCAGTGCACATACATAACTTCATGTCAGTTTTCATGTCTATAAGCATTTATCCATGTACCTTTATAACTCTTTAACTCAGTATTTCCATGAACGTTTCTTTTCTTAGGATATATTAGGGGCGATTGAATTGAAATTCATTTTCATTTTTCTATTTCTTTGGGCCCGACCCCTCTGGGTCCTGTATCCAAATCAGTACGTGCACACGCGTTTTCGCCTACGGCCGACTGACTTGGCAAACTGGCCCGACCCCTCTGGACAAGACATCATTTACTTTTAAGAGAAACATGTCGTTACTACATTATCTTGTCTATTTTACACACCTTGATTATCCTATTTCCTTGTCATATAGAACCTTCAATTACTAAAAAAAAACAATTGCAATTGTAACCGTATTTCATTTTCTTTGTATTTGTCTGCGTAACACGTTGTTTCAAAACTGTGTATGTCATATAAGATGAAGGTAAACGCACAATGCCTATTAATTTCATTCCCTATTACTTCTTCTCACTTTTACTTCATTCAGTATTACTTTTCTTCGGATGTTTAACAATGACTTCATGAAAACAATTTTTAAGCATTTGTCTCTTTTTGAAGATTAGAACCCATTATTTATACACCCTTCGTTACGTGTTCAATTATTTTACATCTGATCGTCCTTCCAATTCGTAGCGCATTCATCTTTCAACTATTTACGTTTATCATATTCGTTTACCCATCGTAAATAATACGAAAACATTTCTTTGTGGAACCATTTGTGTTGACTCGTGCGATGAAATAATTTCACTATCTAATGGAATGTAATTCTTTAAGTTCATGTCAAATTCATTTGATTTATCTCCATTCATGCATTCCTTCTACAATCTTTCGACGTAATTCGATTTAGACAAGTTCTGAATAACTCGATTTCGATGAGCGCTCTTCTCACCGCCATATCATGTGTACTTATTCAGTACTCACTACAACCGAACTTCTTCGAAACCTGGCTCTGATACCAAATTGTGAGGCCCCCATTTAGACCCCACATACATTTGTATCTAAGCTATGTTCATAACATGTGTCCCAGGTTGAAGTGCGACTAGTGAATACAAAATAAAAACACAATAATAAATTTGCTTTCATACCTTGCATTATTCGTTGAATCTTTTCTGTCCTACCATAATCAATTCTTTTGGTTTTGCGTATCCAAAGTTATGTCCGTTACCTACAATATTTGACGACGGGCTTAGTCATAAAAATATGACTAAGTGAGGATATACCTCTTTCATTGCTATATACAATTAGAAAACCTACGCATTTCAAAACATATATTTTTCATACTAACCGTTGTTCTGTCTCAGTAGTGAACTTATAAAACATATGACTATATGAACATGTTAGTATCAATAAACAGTATAAGATCATAACCATACCATGTACAATATAACAGTAAAGCAGTGTATCCGTATAAGCACTAAATCCTTGTATCAGTATATCAGTGTAAGCAATAATTCCATGTATCCGTATGTCTACATCAGTGTATCAGTTTATCATAGTAGAAATATATCAGTCTATCAGTATATCATTATATCAGTGTGTCCATGTATCAGTATCTATGAAAGAACATAATGACTGGGGGGAAACATTTCAATAATCATAAACAGTAAAAGGAGCTATAACATTCATATGAGCTACGGAACATGTAAACAATGCAAGTATCATAACTGTATATATATCATGGAAGCAGTGCACATACATAACTTCATGTCAGTTTTCATGTCTATAAGCATTTATCCATGTACCTTTATAACTCTTTAACTCAGTATTTCCATGAACGTTTCTTTTCTTAGGATATATTAGGGGCGATTGAATTGAAATTCATTTTCTTTTTTCTATTTCTTTGGGCCCGACCCCTCTGGGTCCTGTATCCAAATCAGTACGTGCACACGCGTTTCCGCCTACGGCCGACTGACTTGGCAAATCATCATATTCATTTCATTCATATGCATGCACTTCAATTCGCCCGTAATATAACCTCGTGTCGACACGCTTACATAAGGTGGGTTATTCATTTTTATAATCCCCTCAGAAATATCATTCGCCTGTTTGACTTTTCAAGGCCATACAATATAGCGACATTTAGTATCAGTGATATCAACTATACATGTAACATTCAATATAAAGAGAGTGTGTATATGAAAAGAAAGTAAAGACATAAAACATAAATGAAACAGGTAGTTCTCGCCATCAGTCGATTTGTTCTTTTCATGTCGTTGCCATGTCTATTTTGAGATGCCATCCATCACGTTATCTGTATCTGAATCGTATTAGAGGGTCATTTCTATCCGGTTGCATCTCGTTATAGTTACAACTTTAAGTATATAATGACATCATTTGGAAGCTACGTAATAGCCTTCTAGTTAGCATAACTCTATAAGAGACAAGTTCATATGGATGATAAAACTCAGTCCACATTACGACTTTGAAAGCAACTAATACCTAATAGCCATATCCGATTCGAAATCAAAGCCATGTTCTAGAAATAACACTACTTGGCCCAAATGGTAAGGATAGCCGGCCATTTAAAGTAAAACCATATAGCTTCTCGAGGAAAATAGCCGATCAGAATATAAGCAAAGCCCAATCTCCAAAGGAGCAAATCTACCTTATAACTTCTAATTAGCAACAATCGGCCAACAATAACCCAATGCATACTCACTGTTTTAAACAATAGCAACTGGCATAAGAGCAAAACAAATCCCAGACCTTCTACCAGCAACTATAACTGGAAAGAGGAGAAGCAACAACCGGGCACAATAGCAGAAATTCCTTAATATACAATGAACTGGGGTTGGGGCATCATAACAATAACAACTCACTAAGATTAAATCCACAATAACAACAACTACTACAGGAGCTGGCCAACTCACATAAATCCCCCGTTTTGAAATCAATTTGTGGCCACTAATCAAAATAGAGAAATTAATCTCCCCTCCAAACAACCCGGAATGTATTGGAAGAAATACTTGAGCTGCTCATACGAGGAGATAAAAATCACGACTGCTATATTTTCCCCCCAAAGAAACATCTATTCAGCAGACACACGAAACTGGAAAAGGAAAGAGGAGGGCTTACAGTGAGGGATACCCGAAAATCCTTTCATAATCTGCCGGCCTAGAGTAGAGACCTATATGCATAATCTTCAACCCGCCGGCTAGGGTAAAGAACCGACGCAACTGGAGGGCTTTCTCCCGTCGAAATCCATTTCAGGAGGAAAATTGGGGAGGAAGAGAGAATAAATCACGCGTTTTCTGCAAGCCCTAGGCGAGGCTGGAAGAAGGCCGAGCGGTGAGTGCGGGAATAAAAGAAGAGATAGCGTGATAACTGCGTTAAGAAGCCAGTCCACTCTCATCTGCCACCGCACACCACCACCGCTCAAGCTAACTGATGATAAGCTCTCTCTTAAGACAGTTATTTCCCTTATTGGCACACCAAGTTGCCTATTCGCACACCAATTTCATCAAGTTCCCTTATCAGCACACCAAGGACAGTTAATAATATCAACTATAATAACAGTTAACAAACATTCCTTTCAATAGGCAAAAGTCATATTCCGCTACGAACGTCGCAAAGCATAAAACGAGTTTCATACTTAAGCTTCAAAGTATAATAAAATTCACATTTCGTTAAAATATTCCAAGTACCGCAAAGCGTCAATAGAATTTCATACTTCACTTTCAAAGATATGCCGAGTTGACACTGCTTTATATTTTCATCATAGGGGACGTACTTTTATTTCAGTGTATCATAAATTTAGGTCACTTGACACGATTTGGGCCGTTACATCGAGCACCCCCTAGATCTACTTACTAGACCTAGTCGCCAACACGAGGCGAATTGCTCCATAAGTCCTACCCAGACCTAGTCGCCAACATGAGGCGAATTTACTTCCAAGAAAATGATAAAAGGTTACAAAATATTTGAACACATAAACTAAAACTCCCTATGAAAATTTCTGGAGATGGCGAAGGCCGCTGAATGTTCTTGAAGTCGAAGCGCGCATTCTTCGCGTTGAGTAAGCATTGATCTAGTTCTCCTTGAATTCTTTGCTCGAATATGTGCGGGAGTTGAAGTTCTGGAAAATACGTCTCTGATTGAGTTTTTGGAGTGTTGTAATAAGGGTCAAATCAATCAGTAGTCAGAGACGACGAAGTCATCCAATTTATAGACTTTGAGCTAATGCCAGTGTTAAGTTCTAATGTCAGGCATTGACCATGTATAGAAACATATTGATGGCTCAGATCTTCAGAAGAGGAAGGAGATTCTGCACTTTAGGAAATATTTTATTTTAGGCAATACTAACGCCGGCGTTAAGGCTAACGCAGGCATTGGGCAAATCATTCCTAAGTTCCTCCTGCAATCACGGTTGCTTCCTCCTTGCCATAATCGTCGATTGATAACGTCCGCGTTAAATACTAACGCCTGGTGTTGATTTTCTCTCTCTTTTTATTCAGTCGGCAAGCCAACCCGTCGATCGACATCCCATCCCGTCGATCAGCAGACCGTCCCATCGATCGCTAACACCCAGAGTTAAGACCTAACGCCTGGTGTTAGACATCTTTCAATCCTTCTGCTTGTAGATAGTGCCAGACCAGTATTGCAGCAACCTGGTGTCATATCTGTCCAAACCTGCATGCTAAACACACAATGGCAAACAAGATCAAGTACAAGTAGGATTTGTTATTCTCAAATTAAAGGGATGCGGAAAGCTATATTCCAACAATCTCCCACTTTTGATAATAACAAATCCAATAGAGATAAATCATAATCATATATATGATATGTGTTTATAGAAGGATATATAACGCAAAGTAATCATAGAGATAATAATAAGAGTTATAGTTCTTTTAACTTTTGTGCTCCCCCTACTTAAGTGCTCCCCCTTAGTGTATGCACCCATAGACTAGATTCATGCTCCCCTTAATCTAGTGATTCCTACTCCTTGTGATTTATCATTTTATTCTCCCCCTTTTGTTATTAGCAAAAGAGGGTGGAGTGTAAAAAAAGAGAGGGCAAAAGGTAGAACATAACCAAGCGAGGAAGAAGAGAGTTTTTTTTAACATAAGATAAATCGTGATCGAGCTAAGGGAGAGAGTGGCACAGCGAAAAAAAAATTATGATAAGCGTGAAAGAACATCATTCAAAGATTATACCAAAGAAATGTAATCACTTGCTTTTTAAACTTATTTTAAGAGTGATACTGCTTGTTGAGAGAGATGCAATTTTGTTTGACAAAGCACAAGTGAAAACAAACTGTAGAAATAAGCATGAGAACACATGGTATAAGGATACATGATCAAATAGGAATGCGGAAAGATAAAACAAAGTTATTAAGATTAATATTTTTGTAATAGTTTGACTATTTCATCAAATATTTAGACTCTTCACATTTGAGCATTTTAACTTTGAAAATTTTCATAACACATAGTCCAGCATGAATCAACATATTCATAAAGATAATAACTACAATGTAACCAATTTGTATTTCAAGTAAAGAAAACATTGTAGAAATCATGCATTGCAATCTAGTGCTTTTACTTAAGTTTTGAGAGAATTATGTAAATTTGCTTTAGGATCCAATTCTCATGAGTAGAAGCTTTATGAAAATCAATGATGTGTGCATAAGGTGTTTTGATAAAAGTATACAAGTGAAATAATCAAAACACATGTCATATGTAATGAAATAATAACAGAAACATTAAGAATGCAATCTTATAATTACTTTCACACATCATATTTAGAATGAAATTTCAAAGCACAAAACATAAGTACAACTACCAAGGAGCTTCGCCCACACAATGCTCCTTAAGACTTATCAGGGAGCGAAGTATTGCTTGGGGGATCACATAAGCATTTGTATATAAATTTTATTTTAATGATACAGTGTACAAATAGAAGTGAGAAAAAGAGATATGTTTGCACAAGACACTTTACAATTCTTTCCAAGGTGCTCAACCTCACAATGCACATTAAGACTTATCAGGAGTGTAAGTAGTGCTTGGTGGAGTTATCTTTGGCATATTATTAATTGATTTTTTTGTTGAGGCCAAAAGTCTCCGAATTCACTTGTTGTTGCAAACATGTATAATTTTGAAGTAACACTTCTATGTGTGCAAGAAATTTATTTTTAAAAGACAGTGTAGGTAATTTAGACATACAACTTAATGAGTTAAAACTATTACATACCACAAACATGCAAGACTAAGATTATGAACACTTGTTGATTATCAAAATAGTGAGTGTATGAATCATTGATAAACATAAAATATTATTCATACTTAGAGGCATGCTAGACAATCATACACAATTATCTATAGACTATTTCATTACACATAATCAGATTAAGGTCAAGGCATGACAAAAAACAATATTTAGAAAATTTGAAATTAAAATTAGACATTGAATAAAATCCTTGTGAGTACGCCAAAATCAACTTTGACCATTGGAAACAAAAAATAACAAAGGTGTTCGCTCATGTGAAGTTTTATAGTCAAACCATAATTTTTGCAAAGAGTTAAAGCAAAACAAATAACAAAAACATATTTTTGATCATTTTGAAATTTTTTTTTTGTATTTTGGAATAAAACAACAACATTAATAACAAAATAATTTGAAATCAGAAAAAATAAACTAAGAAAAATCAATAGAAAAATACCAGAAATATACTATTGAAATGCAGAATTTTGATCTGGAGAAAAAAGGCTAACGCCTGGCATTAAGTAGTTAACGTCAAAACAGTACTCGATTTTTGAGGTTTTTGAAAAAAAAACTTTGGAATAGGGAGTATGTACATAAGCCTTCTTAGGGTAGAAATTTCAGAGAAAGTTGATATGTTTAGAAGGCATATTTAAGCATATTTTGGTGATTTAAAATGTTTTTAACTTTTATATTTGTACTTTTGATTTTTCTACAAATGAAGAGGTAAATATGGTGTAGTAATATATAATGGTAGATAGATAGATAAGCAACAAATATATTTGCAATAATGTAAGAAAAGAGGCTAACGCCTGACGTTAGAGTCAATGCCTGTGTTGAGTCTACTTTATATTAAAACCCTAAATCCGAGTTCTTTTCTTTTCTCTCCATTTCAGCCCTTTTCTTTCCAATTTTCGCCGACAGACCTCTTCAGATCTAGGTAAAGTTGATGTTTTTCTTCTTATATTTTGTGATTAATTCATTTTTTTACCCCTAAATTGAAACCCTTTTAAGTATTGAAGTGTTTTGTTATGGTATATGATAGATATAGGATTTTGGGATCTAGGGTTTCAGGTTTTTTGAGTTGTAGAATGGGGTATCTTGAGATTCATTTCAAAGATGAATATATATTTGCTTTACCTTTTTAGTTGTTATGAGTTTTATTGGTGTTTTTCGAGTTATTCCCTCCTTGTTACGAAATTTTTGATTTTTAAATGTTACTGGAGGTTGCATTGTGTACTGGAAGTGATAGCACGTTCCAGAGAATGCGCCTGGCGTTAACATTAAGGTCGGGCATTGAATAAAAAGTGATCTTTTACTGATTTAATTTTTGGTGTCCTAATGTGCAGGTTATGGCTTCTTCCAGTGGACATAGAGTTCGTACCAGAAAGTCATCAGCCCGTCCACCACAAGAGTCATATCAATCTTATGTGGGGATTGAAAAGGCTACTGTTGGAGTAGGCATGGTGTTGCAAATAGACCTCCCACATCATGCTCATATTCAGAACCTCCTAGCAACATCAGGAGTGTTATCAATGATTACTGACGACTGGTTTTCAATAGATTTTGTTTGAGAGTTTTATAACAATTTGGTTGATCCTTCAGAAACAAAATTATATGGAGGTGTGATGTCTTTGATTCAGTTTGAGATTGTCCAGATTATGCATGAAGACTTACATAATCATTTTGGGTTAATAGAGAGTGAGAATCGTCTGGATGTGGTGGAGAAGTATAGGGCAGAGCGAGACTGGACACATGTGAATTCTATTTTGTGTGGAAAAGAGACAAGAGAGCAGATTACGAATGTTTCTTCACTTAGGGAAGAAGCATTCATAATTCAAGATATTTTGCGACACACAGTAATGTTGAAGTCCGGAGATACAAAGAAGATCACTGCACAGCTGAGTATAGTGACTTATCACATTATGCAGGAAGAAAGTTTTGATGTGGCAGATCTCATACTTTCTCAGATTCGTTATATTTTTAACTTGAAGGATCCAAGGAGGTCTCGTCTCAACACACTTCCCTTAGGAGGAATCATACAGAGGGTTGTGATGGAGAAATATGCGTATATAGTTAGAACCAACTATATTAATGATCTTGTCCCGGAGTTGTATTCTACTTGTGCCATTCGAGTTCCTAGGTCACGAGATATACCATCATCTTCACGATCACCTCTACGACAAGGAGTATCACTCAGTGAGACACATCGGGAGCATCAGGAGTCGTTTGAGGAGTTCAAAGACAATGCAACACAAAGAATGTCATGGATCGAGAAAATGATGTGATATATGATAAAGGCCCTTAAGTTGAAGCTGTCACCAGCAGAGGAGAGGGATTTGGACATTCCCATGGAGGATCCGCCATGCCACTTGACTCGTCGCACTCGAAGGTCAAGAGAGCGAGGAAGTACAAGTACTGAGGGGACAGATTCTATTAGTGAGAGTAGAGAGTTTTAGAGTGCTTTTTATTATGCATTAGTTGGTTTGTAGTATTTGGACAAATTTGACTAATGCCTGGCATTAAGTCTTGCGCCCAGCGTTATCTGTTATCATGTTTTTATCTATTTTGTGAACTGTTTCTGTGCTATGTTCTCTTTTTCATTTTGGCTTTCATAGTTATAATTTTGATGCCCAAAAAAAAAAAATTACTTAATCTTTGGTGGATTTTGTAGTGCGAGACTCTCTATAATATTTTCATAGACTTTGGCTCCAACACCAACCTTAATTCTTGAGTTTTGCACAGTCATTTAATATTATAGGATATGCTAAAAGAAAATGATTGAACAAGACAAATGATTTTAGTCATAATAGATTGGTCATTTATAAATGAAAACTTGACTTTTACTTTTGATTTAATTTAATTTGTAAGCTTCATTTAGGCTTTAGGGGACAAAGTCAAATTTCAAATATTATATTAGATGACCATGGCATGATGGGTAAAGAAAAACAAATAAAAAAAAGTTTAAGCATATCATGAAGAAGAGTTGATGATATTTCATATTTAATTATTTCTACTTCATGCATTTGTATGATTCTTAATGAATAAGAGTTTTAGGTATCCAAAGGGGACCAAGTGTGGTGGTTCCTTTGGGTACCCAATACAACGTGTTTGCTTTTGGAGAGATGAAAATGAATGAGCCCTTTTGAGTGGAGTTTGTGTTTCATCTTTAACTTTGGGTCTCCATTCAAACCTTGGTTTAATATTATTTTTATGCATCAAATTTCCATTATGATTGTTTTTATTTTGAAGAGTATACTTGTAATGATGATTGAAAATATTTTTCATAGGAAATTTGTGCACTTCTATTTTTAAGTTGGGAGAAGAATGATTTTGTAAATAATAGTGATTGAGATTTTGATTTACAAATACTTTGTGTTCCTTACTCCCATTTTTAGGTTGAGTCAAGACATTCATATTCAACTTGTTTTTAGATATTACTTGATATTGTGAATTTATGTATTGTGAATTTTTATTCATAATTTTCATAAGCAAGTTGATTTTTGTTTTTAATTCATCATTCTTGATCTTAAGATTATGTCTAGCTTTATTATATACAATTGTGCTATTTTTAAGAGTGGAAACAATTGAATCAATATGATTTTGATAGTTATTTCTATATTCCTCAAATGTTTCATCCATCTCTTTAATTTCAATTTTATAGTCTTTACACTTAGCACAATCGTTTTTCAAGGATGAATTTTCTAAACATAATCTTTCATTTTGTTCTTTTACAAAAATAAACTCCTTTTCAAGTTTCTTGTGTTTTTCTTTTAATTCATCATATTCTACACAAGGTGTAATGTTTTCAACTAAGGAGCCATGGGTAGACCTAGATAACTCAAAATTTGATTCTTCATTAACTTTTGCTTTTAAATCTTTAATTTCTAAGCGCAATTTGCAATTACAATTTTTCAATTTCTTAATTTTTCTCTTTGTAGTTTGAAGCAATTTTAATGTAGAAATAGAATTACATACAATAAGAGATTTTGATTTCCTTACAATGCTTGTGGATGAGGAAAGATTTGAACATATAGTTCCTTTGACATCTTTTTGGCACTCCTCTTCCGAAGATAAGATTTCTTCTTCTCTTCCACTAGATGTGCACTCCATTGATCCATCCCGTGAGGAGCTTTCTTGAACATTTATGCAATCTTGTATTTTCTCTCGTACTTGTGATTGTTCCATACCTATAGAAGGAGAATCATAAGTCCTTTCAAGGAAATTCCAAATCTCATATGCGGTAGGTATAGTATAAATAAGTTTGAAAGTATTTTGATCTAACGCACAAAATAAACTATTTATAGATTTTGCATTTGAAACAATTTCGTTTCTGGTTAGAACGCTAGGTGGATTTTCAATAGAAATATTCCAAACTTTTTCATCTAAGGCTTTAAGAAAATTTATCATTAATATTTTCCACCCTTTATAATTTTTGCCCATAAATAAAGGTGGTGATAATACTTTTTCATTTATATTAAAATTTTCCCCACTAGTAGAAGCGAGATCATGATCAAGAGACGCCATTATTCTCGGTTGTTAAGCCGATTTGGAATAATCTGGCTCTGATACCACTTGTTGGATCGTGAGGCGCCCTTAAAGGGGGGGGGGGGGGGTGAATAATGGTTTTTAAAACTTGATTATTTAATATAAAACTTTTGTTGTTTTTCTTTAAATAAACTTTAAATCAAAACTTAAGAGGAGTGAATCAATTTAAAACAAACCAAAAAGAACATGATTTTCATTATGATTTAAGATTACAAAATATGTGATTTCTATAACGCTAGAAATCAAAGGCGAAATATGAAATCTTCTTTTTGTTTTCTTTACTAACTCTTCTCACCAAGAACCGGTTGGCTTTAGCCGATCTTCCCCAAATCTGGCCTCAAGCCGCTCTAGCCTTTCTATACCCAAAAAAGGCCTCGATCACCCTGTAGATCTACTTCCTAGACCTAGTCGCCAACACGAGGCGAATTGCTCCATAAGTCCTACCCAGACCTAGTCGCCAGCACGAGGTGAATTTACTTCCAAGAAAATGATAAAAGGTTAGAAAATATTTGAACACATAAACTAAAACTCCCTATGAAAAATTCTGGAGATGGAGAAGGCCGCTGAATGTTCTTGAAGTCGAAGCGCGCGTTCTTCGCGTTGAGTAAGCGTTGATCCAGTTCTCCTTGAATTCTTCGCTCAAATATGTGTGGGAGTTGAAGTTCTGGAAAATACGTCCCTGATTGAGTTTCTGGAGTGCTAAGGATCAAATCAATCAGTAGTCAGAGATGACGAAGTCATCCAATTTATAGACTTTGAGCTAACGCCGGCGTTAAGTTCTAACGCCAGGCATTGACCATGTATAGCAACATATTGATGGCTCGGATCTTCAGAAGAGGAAGGAGATTCTGTACTTTAGGAATTGTTTTATTTTAGGCAATACTAACGCCGGTGTTAAGGCTAACGCAGGCGTTGGGCAAATCATTCCTAAAGTTCCTCCTGCAATCATGGCTGCTTCCTCCTTGCCCTAATCGTCGATCAATAATGTCGGCGTTAAGGACTAACGCCTGGCGTTGAGTTTCTCTCTCTTTTTATTCAGTCAGCAAGCCATCCCGTCGATCGACATCCCATCCCGTCGATCGGCAGACCTTCCCGTCGATTGCTAACGCCCAGCGTTAAGACCTAACGCCTGGTGTTAGACAACTTTCAATCCTTCTTCTTATGTATAGTGCTAGACCAGTATTGCAGCAACCTGGTGTCATATCTGTCCAAACCTGCATGCTAAACACACAATGGCAAACAAGATCAAATACAAGTAGGATTTGTTATTCTCAAATTAAATGGATATGGAAAGCCATGTTCCAACACTCCCCACTGATCTTCACCTTTTCTACCGCTTTTGACTCATCTTGAAGAATCCCTCCCGCAGCCCCACCGTGAAGGCGAGCTGGAGGGCATATCTGGGCAGTTCCTGGGTGAGCAGGACGTCCTCCTGGAATTGGTCCACATAGTGGGCCAGCGACTCCCCTGACCCCTGCTTGATTTTGAAGAGTGCCTCAGCATCCTTCTTCCTTTTCTTTGAGGTCGAGAAGCATAGAAAAAAGCTATGACGTAGGTCCTCGAATGCATAAATCGATCCTCCTGGGAGCTGGTGAAACCAGTCCCGCGCCTTTTCCTTCAGGGTGGTGGCAAAGAGTCGGCACTTAAAAGCGTCTGACACGGGAATAAGGGAGTCCATGTCCTCGAACCATTACAGGTGCTGGACTAGGTCATCCTTGCCGGTGTAGTGCTCTATGTCCGGCTCCCTGAACCTTTCGGGGAGTGGTGCTGAGAGCACTAGCTCCCAGAACAAGATTCCTTCGCACGCTGCTCTCGCCTGCTCGACTCGCCACACGAGTTCTCTGACCGGGCTTGCTCTCGCCGGGCCAGCGCTCACTGGGCAGGCATTTGCCGGAAAAGTAATCACTGAGCAAGCATTCGTGGGGCAAGCACTCACCGAGCAAGCACTTTTTGCGCTAGGAAAGAGCTCTCGCCCAGTGAGATCTTGCACTAAAGCCTCTCCAACCGTCTGCTTACCTACTCTCTACCCTGGGGCGGCCTAGTCTGTCCCCGGCGGCGGGATGACTTGTGGTGCTAGGGTTGAGAAGTCGCCTCGCGTCGCGATGAAGGCGAGGTTGATTGTCTCAAGTACCTCCCTTCAGAGATCTGTCAACATCCCTGTCGTCACTGGCGGTCTAGATGGTGGCGAACTGCCAAAGATGGCCTCTCGCTCATCCTCTCCATCCATGTTGCTTCCTTGAGAATTTATTATACCAATAGCACTCCACGCTCACCTCACCAAAAATGTTGGAACCGAGAATCGGCCCAACGAGGAGTTTGGACCCCTTAAAGGGGGAAGATGGCACTTACTGATCCCACAGAAGAACCCGACTGAAGACTTGGAGCTAAAACACCGACCCTTGGCTGCAGTGTGGAGGTCCCACCACACACCCGAAAGATATTTAGAGCGCTTCCCCTCCTAAGCCAAAACTGAAGTCGAGCACCTTGGAGAGCCCGAGGAGCTAACCAAGAATATCTTAAGGGGGAAGAAGCCAAAGAAGTGGATCCTCTCCAAAGGTTCACTTCAGGGTTTATATATAGTTTTTCTCTTCTTGTCTGCAAATAGCGTAACTTCGCATTTTGGTTTTACTAATCGCACCCCAAATGGGTCTGCTAACAGCCAAACCCCGCTGTTCTGAAGGGCTATTGGCAGCCCATAAAGGGTATCAAGGTAATTTCACCTGCAAACCCTATTAGGCGAGTGGCCCGTGAAGGCGCCATTTGCCAGTCTTCCTGCGAGCAGGGCTCGCGAGATCTCTCCTTGCAAGTAGAGGTCCTACTCGCTGTAACGTCCCTGATTTTCGCTAATTATTTACGTGACCGTTGTGGCATAATTTTTGGCGTAAGGGCATTATGTTAGCTCATCTGGTTTAGTTTGAGTCTTAGCTTAGTTAAAGTATGTAATTTAGATCGAGCGCGCGAGATTTTGTAGAAGTCCGAGGTGATTCAGTCACCGCCGTAGTTTAAATAAAAGGGGAGGCTGCTTTTGTGTTTCCCTGTATTCGTTCGACGAATGTCGGGCGTCCTGCGTTTGACGAATGGCAGGCAGCCTGTGTTCGACGAACTGCAGGCAGTCTGCATTCGACGAACTGCAGGCGTCCTGCGTTTGACGAACGGCAGGCAGCCTGCGTTCGACGAATGACAGGCGGCATGCGTTCGACGAATGACAGGCAGCCTGCGTTTGACGAACGCAGCCTGCGTTCGACAAACTGCAGACATCCTGCGTTCGATGATTTTGTCTTTATCGGGGCCCGACGAATTCCCGGAATCTTAGTATATATACCTTAAGTTTAGGTTTATTTCTTTTCAACTCCTTCCCTGTAGGCCGACCCAAATTTCTTTCTGGCGTGAAAGCGAGAGCGGCCTGTCAAGGGGTTCCGGCGATTTCTAGGGCTGTTGTGGTTGGAATCGCGTTTGGAGAGTAGATTTGGGAAGCTCTCGGCGAGATCTTCGTGTTTGAGGTAAGCTTTTTCCCGTTCTTGGAATTTTTGGAGTTGTGGTTGTGACCTAACTCCTCCTTTTGATCTGTAAAGTCTCAGGTTGTTGAGTTTGAATAAGTTCTTAGCCGATCCATAGCTTTTGGAGCAGAGAACTTCGAGCTTGCAAGGTTTAAGGCAAGTGGCTTTCTCCTCCTTTCTTATTTTTTTTGTTCTTCCTGCTGTTTGTCTAAATTCTCGAGATGTGAATAACTTTAAATTCTCGAGAGCAGCTTTACCTCTCCCCCTGCCTTTAATTTCTTAAGAACGACATTCTCCTCCTATTTAATTTCTCGAGAGCCTGCTCTCCCCCTGCCTTTAATGTCTCGAGAGCCTGAAGACCCCTCCTATTTAATTTCTCGAGAGCCTGCTCTCCCCCTGCCTTTAATTTCTCGAGAACAGTGTTCTCCCTGCATTTTATTTCTCGAGAGCCTGCTTTGCCTACCTTTAATTTCTCGTGAGCCTAATGACTCCTGCCCCTTTAATTTCTCGAGAGCCAGCTGACTCCTGCCCCTTTAATTTCTCGAGAGCCAGTTGACTCCTGCCCTTTAATTTCTCGAGAACCTGATGACTCCTGCCTTTCTTTTCTCGAGAAATGTTAATTGCCTTTGGCCTTCCCAAGAGCCTCTTATCCCCTTGTCTTTACCTCTCTAGAAACCTTTGTAATTTAGATAATTTATGTCATCTCTTATGCATCGTCTTATGCAGTGTTTACTTCATTTGTGACCATATCCAGGTGATTATTTCTCGGGCTCTGCCCCGTGTTTTAAATAAGAATTTAATTAAGAAGAACCATTGTCTTTAGCCTTGCACGATAGTCGTATTTGGGGGACAGTGGGGGAGATGTTATAGCTTGCACGGTAGTCGTGTTTGGGTGGTTGGGTCTAGAGGCACCCCCACCTGGTTTTGGGCTTTGGGTGGCGGAGGTAAGTAATCGCTCCCATTTAATTTGAGTTGATCAGTCTCTTTAATTAAATTTTTACAAGATAAATGAACTTTGCTTGTTCCTTTTTATGGTATTTTGGGTGCACTCGATGCTTTACTTAGTTCTTTGTTTGGAGCTTCTCTTTCGGTAAATAAGGCTTGGGTTGGTACCCCTTATGCCTCGTTTACTTTTCTGCTTGTTGTTTTCTGCCACTTGTATTCCCTTGCTGAGGCGTTCTTTGTTTTATTGAATGCCTCGGGTTCAGAGCCTTAGCTGCTAGTGTTGTAGCCCGGAGTCTCCGGGAGTTCTTTTGCTGCTGTTCCACCCCGCTGCTGTGAGGTAGTTGTGGTTAGTTTTCTCTCTTGTGTTCAGACATGCTAGTATGGTGCCAACGGGTTAGTGTCAGGTTGTTGACGCCCGTTGTGCCCTCTTGATACTTTATAGCTTACTTGTCAGATAATTGTTACTACTTTTTAGATCTTGCGTGACTTGCTCTCTGGGAATGATTTATGTCTAGGTGCATTATAGTTATAAAAATGGATTTTCTTTCATCCTCATTGCATCTTTTTTAACAGAAATCCTTATCTTTAAGTCGCCTAAAAGATATTTTCTATACTTATACTACGCTTAGATATGTGCATATCATTTACTTTATGTCACGTCATCACGTGCATCTAGGACCTTTAGTGAACTAAATTAAGTATTTTCCGCTGCAATTACATATATTTTCTCAGTGGACTAGTTGATCCACGAACTGAGAGACACAGTTCTTCCGCAAACTCAAATAAATGATTTCAAATGGTGATCTATCATGTAATCATGTTTTGATTAATCTAGTAATAGGTTCCCGCCTGAACGTCTGCAGTTGTCTCCTGCATGATGTGGCATCATGACACGTATTTTCTCTTACTCTGATATTTCTAAATTCGGAGAAAATGCGGGTTGTGATAGTTGGTATCAGAGGGAGGTTGTTCGACAAGTTGGTCGGACAATAAATTCTGTTATAGTAGTGGTTTTGATTTCATTGCATACACACACTGATGTGTCATCAGTACGGTTTGGCCGAAGCATGAACACTACACTCATAGCATGATAAAAGTATACGCGGCATATTATGTAGTATGAGATGCATAATATGTGTTTGTATATGGATCCATCATAGGCGGCAACATGTGACGGTTATGTAGTATGGGATGCATAACCATCATCGCATGGATGCCCATTAGCACGTTTTCTCTTTCGTTACATGTAATATTATGTAGTATGAGATGCATAATATTTCATGTGTACGCCGCTCATAATATGCATTAAGGCCTTTATTAGAATGCATAGCACAACATACATTACATAGCATTGCATAAGCACACGTGCAAAGCTAAAGACCTATATGATGACACACGTACACCCATGATTTCAAAATGAACAGAAAATTCATGCATTCATGCCCTTTGCACATGAGTCAAGAGGGACGATGTAGTATCATTCCCGAATTTAGCATAGCATCATGAAAATCCCAGGGCAAGGTTGTAGCAATGGCAAGTATCTGTACATGTATGTTCTGAACCAAGCAGTGTAGTTCTAGTGTAAGGTTAAGTTTTAATTATAGGTTTATGCATTTTAGCAGAAATGGCGCGCAAGCGAGTCGCGACTTGGTCGACTCCCCAGTCGGAGGGCGAGTCATCCGGAGCGCAGAGTGAAGCTTTGATCGAGAGTCTGCGCCAGAGCAATGAGGCTCTGACTAGGCAGATGGTTGCGATGCAGTCGCAAGTTGAGGCGTTTTTATCTGCCAGTGCTAGGCAGCAACCGGTAGTGCAGGCCCCTGTAGTAGGACAGATAGTACCTACTCCTCCTGCTCCCCTGGTACCCTCTGTAGCGATACCTCCAGAAATGAATTTCATTTCGCATTTTCAAAGGTTGGGTCCTCCATCGTATGACGGACGAGCTGATTTCGTGGCCTTGGACGATTGGCTTATAGCTATTGAAGAGATGTTCTCTTATTCAGGAATCACCGTGGATCAGAAAGTGATGATTGCCGCGTATCAGCTTAAGGGTCTCGCAAAAAGTTGGTGGTTGAGGGAGAAGGAAGACCTTTCCGAAGGATGTTCGTGGGAGACCTTCAAAGGAATGCTGCTAAGAAAGTTTCTGCCGTCGGTAGAGCAAGACCGGTTGATGAATGATTTCCTACATCTGAAGCAGAGACAGCTCACGGTGAGCAAGTATGAGATTGAATTTTGCAAGTTGAGCAGGTTTGCTCCGGCCGTGGTAGCCTCGGAAGGGGGAAGAGTAAAGAGATTTCTGGGTGGTCTCCGCAGTGATATCCAACAACTGGCCAGTGCGTACAGGTCGGAGAAGTACGCCGAGGTAGTAGAGGCGGTGATGAAGGTTGAGGCAATCGATAATTCCAAGAACCGAGGATCATTGATGAGGAAGGGAAAGAGAAAGGCTTGAGAAGAAGGAAATTCTGGTGCGCCCGCCTTAGTCTTGAAGAAGGAAGGTGGTGAGGTCTGCAGTTTCTGTGGCCGCTCCGGCCATCCGGTTGAAAGGTGTTTCAAGAGGAAAGGAGTCCAAAAGCAGCAGCGAGTGCTGGCAATCCAGAGTGCTCCGAAGGGTGAGGTGCTCTGCCAGTTGTGCAAGCAGAAAGGGCATGATGTACGGCCCAGTGTTGGACCAAAGATAAAGTCTGCTTCCAGTGCAAACAGAAGGGGCACATGAAGTTCCAATGCCCGCTAGTTCAACCCCCGTTGCAGCCTGTTCCATTTCGAACCTTGCCGCCGCCGCAACTTCAGGATAAAGGAAGAGGAAAGCTGAACGTGTTAACTCAGGAGCAAGCGCAGTCTTCGACCCAAGTGATCGTAGGTTAGACCTTAAGCCATCTGTTTAGTATTGATATTCTTTTTCTCTGTGTTAGACTAGTTTCCTTTTCGCGCTTATAGGGAGATTTAAGGTAAAGAATCGTTGGGCGCGCGTTCTGTTCGATTCGGGTGCTACCTATTCGTTCGTAGCAAGGGCTTTCGTCGAGCATCACCATTTGACCCCTGAGCTGGGAAACGATTCATTCCTCGTTAAGTTCCATTCTGGTGATTTGGTGTCCTCGAACCAGTGCGTCCGAACTTGCCCCATTCTATTAGGAGATTTCTTGGCTGTTGCTAATCTCAAAGTGTTGGACTTAGAAGACTTTGACGTGATTTTGGGTATGTACTGGTTGTCCAGTTATGATGCGATCATCCGATGAAAGGAAAAGCGTGTGGACTTTGTGATGGACAACGGTCATCCCATGAGCGTTTTTGGTTCTCTGTACCAGTGTTCACCGATAATCTCTGCGGTATGTGCTCGGAAACTATTAATTTCCGGTTGTTTGGCTTACCTTGTTTCTGTAGTAGAAACTGTTGCTGGATCGCCGTGTATTGAGAATGTTCCGGTGGTGCGAGAGTTTCCTGAGGTCTTTCCCGTCAGTCTTCTCGGAGTCCCTCCTGATAGAGATGTGGAGTTCATCATTGATCTTGAGCCGGGTACTCGTCCTATTGCTAAGGCACCGTATCGTATGGCCCCGCGCGAGTTAGAAGAGTTGCGAACTCAGTTAGATGAGTTGTTGCGGTGTGATTTCATTAGGCCAAGTTCTTCGCCCTGGGGTGCTCCAGTCTTGTTCGTGAAAAAGAAGGACGGTTCGATGAGGTTGTGCATAGATTATAGAGAATTAAACAAAGTGACCATCAAGAACAGGTATCCGTTGCCGAGGATAGATGATCTGTTTGATTAGTTGCGTGGTAGCATGGTGTTTTCGAAGATTGATCTTCGATCAGGCTACCATCAGTTGAGGATCCGTTAGTCAGACGTTCCCCGGACTGCCTTTTGTTCTCGTTATGGCCATTTTGAGTTTCTGGTTATGTCTTTTGGTTTGACAAATGCACCCTTTGCGTTTATGGATATGATGAACCGCGTGTTCAAGGTTTTTCTATATCATTTCGTTGTGGTGTTCATCGATGATGTGCTGGTTTATTCTAGAAGTGCTGAGGAGCATGCTACGCATTTGCGCTTAGTATTGTCTACTCTTAGAGAGCACAAGTTGTATGTGAAGCTGAGTAAGTGCGAGTTCTGGCTTTCTCAGGTGTCCTTTCTGGGTCATGTGGTGCACAAGGATGGAATTACTGTAGACCCCGCTAAGATTTCTGCTGTGTTGGATTGGAAGATGCCTTCATCGCCTAAGGAAATAAAGAGTTTCTTGGGTTTGGCTGGGTACTATAGGAGATTTGTTCAAGGGTTCTCGGTGTTGTCGGCACCTTTAACTAAGCTTACCCAGAAGAATACCACTTTTGTTTGGAGCGAGAAGTGCGAAGAAGCCTTTCAGGAACTAAAGAGGCGTTTGTGCAGTGCTCCGTGTTGGCCTTGCCGATCGAAGGAATAGAGTACGACGTGTATGTGGATGCATCTCACATTGGGTTAGGGTGTGTTTTGATGCAAGAAGGAAAGGTGATTGCCTATGGGTCTAGACAATTGAAAGTCCATGAAAAGAATTACCCTACGCATGACTTAGAATTTGCTGCAGTGATCTATGCTTTAAAACTTTGGAGACATCTATTATATGGAGTGTCATGCAAGATTTATATGGATCATAAGAGTCTGAAGTATGTCTTCACCCAGAAAGAGTTGAATTTGCGCCAACGGAGGTGGTTGGAGTATGTTGCGGATTATGAGGTTGATATACTCTACCATCCGGGTAAGGCTACTGTGGTGGTCGATGCCCTGAGCAGAAAGACCGCGCATATCTTCAATCTCTCTGTGCTGTCCTTAGTAGAAGAGTTTATGTTGATGGACATTTCAGTCGGTGGTTGTACCGCGCCTTCGAGCTTAGAGGCTGAAGAACCTTCTTGGATTACCCTTACGAGATTGCATTAGAAGGAAGATCCTGACTTGCAGCATCTTCTAGAGAGGACCGAAAAAGGAGAATTAACTGATTTTTCTATTGATGATAAAGATACCTTGATGTATCGGGGTAGATATTGCATTCCCGCGTCGGAAGATATTCGAGCAAAGATCTGTAGTGAAGCACACAACTCTAGTGTTTCCTACCATCCTGGTTCCACGAAATTGTATAAGGACCTGAAGCAGATTGTTTGGTGGCCAGGTATGAAGAATGATATAGCCAGATATGTTTCTGAATGTTTAACTTGTCAGCGCGTGAAGGCGGATCATAAGAGGCCTGGAGGTAAGTTGAACCCGTTGGATATTCCAAGCTGGAAGTGGGAGAGTATTTCGATGGATTTCATTACTGGTTTGCCGAGATCTCCCGCAGGTCATGATTCGTTGTGGGTCATAGTTGATCATTTGACAAAGTTTGCTCACTTTGTACTGTTTAAGATTGGATATTCCATGGAGAAGATAACAGAGTTGTACTTGGACAAAGTCACCAGATTGCATGGTGTGCCCGTGAGCATTGTGTCGGACCGAGACTCAAGGTATATGTCTCGTTTCTGGCAGAGTCAGCTCACAGTGAGCAAGTATGAGATTGAATTTTGCAAGTTGAGCAGGTTTGCTCCGGCCGTGGTAGCCTCGGAAGGGGGAAGAGTAAAGAGATTTCTGGGTGGTCTCCGCAGTGATATCCAGAAACTGGCCAGTGCGTACAGGTCGGAGAAGTACGCCGAGGTAGTAGAGGCGGTGATGAAGGTTGAGGCAATCGATAATTCCAAGAACCGAGGATCATTGATGAGGAAGGGAAAGAGAAAGGCTGGAGAAGAAGGAAATTCTGGTGCGCCCGCCTTAGTCTTGAAGAAGGAAGGTGGTGAGGCCTGCAGTTTCTGTGGCCGCTTCGGCCATCCGGTTGAAAGGTGTTTCAAGAGGAAAGGAGTCCAAAAGCAGCAGCGAGTGCTGGCAATCCAGAGTGCTCCGAAGGGTGAGGTGCTCTGCCAGTTGTGCAAGCAGAAAGGGCATGATGTACGGCCCAGTGTTGGACCAAAGATAAAGTCTGCTTCCAGTGCAAACAGAAGGGGCACATGAAGTTCCAATGCCCGCTAGTTCAACCCCCGTTGCAGCCTGTTCCGTTTCGAACCTTGCCGCCGCCGCAGCTTCAGGATAAAGGAAGAGGAAAGTTGAACGTGTTAACTCAGGAGCAAGCGCAGTCTTCGACCCAAGTGATCGTAGGTTAGACCTTAAGCCATCTGTTTAGTATTGATATTCTTTTTCTCTGTATTAGACTAGTTTCCTTTTCGCGCTTATAGGGAGATTTAAGGTAAAGAATCGTTGGGCGCGCGTTCTGTTTGATTCGGGTGCTACCTATTCGTTCATAGCAAGGGCTTTCGTCGAGCGTCACCATTTGACCCCTGAGCTGGGAAACGATTCATTCCTCGTTAAGTTCCCTTCTGGTGATTTGGTGTCCTCGAACCAGTGCGTCCGAACTTGCCCCATTCTATTAGGAGATTTCTTGGCTGTTGCTGATCTCAAAGTGTTGGACTTAGAAGACTTTGACGTGATTTTGGGTATGTACTGGTTGTCCAGTTATAATGCGGTCATCCGATGAAAGGAAAAGCGTCTGGACTTTGTGATGGACAACGGTCATCCCATGTGCGTTTTTGGTTCTCTGTACCAGTGTTCACCGATAATCTCTGCGGTATGTGCTCGGAAACTATTAATTTCCGGTTGTTTGGCTTACCTTGTTTCTGTAGTAGAAACTGTTGCTGGATCGCCGTGTATTGAGAATGTTCCGGTGGTGCGAGAGTTTCCTGAGGTCTTTCCCGTCAGTCTTCTCGGAGTCCCTCCTGATAGAGATGTGGAGTTCATCATTGATCTTGAGCCGGGTACTCGTCCTATTGCTAAGGCACCGTACCGTATGGCCCCGCGCGAGTTAGAAGAGTTGCGAACTCAGTTAGATGAGTTGTTGCAGTGTGGTTTCATTAGGCCAAGTTCTTCGCCCTGGGGTGCTCCAGTCTTGTTCGTGAAAAAGAAGGACGGCTCGATGAGGTTCTGCATAGATTATAGAGAATTAAACAAAGTGACCATCAAGAACAGGTATCCGTTGCCGAGGATAGATGATCTGTTTGATTAGTTGCGTGGTAGCATGGTGTTTTCGAAGATTGATCTTCGATCAGGCTACCATCAGTTGAGGATCCGTTAGTCAGACGTTCCCCGGACTGCCTTTTGTTCTCGTTATGGCCATTTTGAGTTTCTGGTTATGTCTTTTGGTTTGACAAATGCACCATTTGCGTTTATGGATATGATGAACCGCGTGTTCAAGGTTTTTCTATATCATTTCGTTGTGGTGTTCATCGATGATGTGCTGG
Source organism: Dactylorhiza incarnata (assembly GCA_033032865.1). Lineage (NCBI taxonomy): Eukaryota > Viridiplantae > Streptophyta > Magnoliopsida > Asparagales > Orchidaceae > Dactylorhiza > Dactylorhiza incarnata. The sequence goes on from JAWHQI010000014.1 coordinate 9,062,559, forward strand.
TTTATTCTAGAAGTGCTGAGGAGCATGCTACGCATTTGCGCTTAGTATTGTCTACTCTTAGAGAGCACAAGTTGTATGTGAAGCTGAGTAAGTGCGAGTTCTGGCTTTCTCAGGTGTCCTTTCTGGGTCATGTGGTGCACAAGGATGGAATTACTGTAGACCCCGCTAAGATTTCTGCTGTGTTGGATTGGAAGATGCCTTCATCGCCTAAGGAAATAAGGAGTTTCTTGGGTTTGGCTGGGTACTATAGGATATTTGTTCAAGGGTTCTCGGTGTTGTCGGCACCTTTAACTAAGCTTACCCAGGAGAATACCACTTTTGTTTGGAGCGAGAAGTGCGAAGAAGCCTTTCAGGAACTAAAGAGGCGTTTGTGCAGTGCTCCGTGTTGGCCTTGCCGATCGAAGGAATAGAGTACGATGTGTATGTGGATGCATCTCACATTGGGTTAGGGTGTGTTTTGATGCAAGAAGGAAAGGTGATTGCCTATGGGTCTAGACAATTGAAAGTCCATGAAAAGAATTACCCTACGCATGACTTAGAATTTGCTGCAGTGATCTATGCTTTAAAACTTTGGAGACATCTATTATATGGAGTGTCATGCAAGATTTATACGGATCATAAGAGTCTGAAGTATGTCTTCACCCAGAAAGAGCTGAATTTGCGCCAACGGAGGTGGTTGGAGTATGTTGCGGATTATGAGGTTGATATACTCTACCATCCGGGTAAGGCTAATGTGGTGGTCGATGCCCTGAGCAGAAAGACCGCGCATATCTTCAATCTCTCTGTGCTGTCCTTAGTAGAAGAGTTTATGTTGATGGACATTTCAGTCGGTGGTTGTACCGCGCCTTCGAGCTTAGAGGCTGAAGAACCTTCTTGGATTACCCTTACGAGATTGCATTAGAATGAAGATCCTGACTTGCAGCATCTTCGAGAGAGGACCGAAAAAGGAGAATTAACTGATTTTTCTATTGATGATAAAGATACCTTGATGTATCGGGGTAGATATTGCATTCCCGCTTCGGAAGATATTCGAGCAAAGATCTGTAGTGAAGCACACAACTCTAGTGTTTCCTACCATCCTGGTTCCACGAAATTGTATAAGGACCTGAAGCAGATTGTTTGGTGGCCAGGTATGAAGAATGATATAGCCAGATATGTTTCTGAAAGTTTAACTTGTCAGCCCGTGAAGGCGGATCATAAGAGGCCTGGAGGTAAGTTGAACCCGTTGGATATTCCAAGCTGGAAGTGGGAGAGTATTTCGATGGATTTCATTACCGGTTTGCCGAGATCTCCCGCAGGTCATGATTCGGTGTGGGTCATAGTTGATCATTTGACAAAGTTTGCTCACTTTGTACCGTTTAAGATTGGATATTCAATGGAGAAGATAACAGAGTTGTACTTGGACAAAGTCATCAGATTGCATGGTGTGCCCGTGAGCATTGTGTCGGACCGAGACTCAAGGTATATGTCTCGTTTCTGGCAGAGTCTGCAGGGAGCTTTGGGCACTGACCTTAGATACTCTACCTCTTAACGTCCTCAGACCAATGGTCAGACAGAAAGAGTAAATCAAATTTTGGAAGATATGATAAGGTGTTATATTCTAGATCATGGAGGAGCTTGGGATAAGCGTCTTGGATTGATGGAATTTGCCTACAATAATAGCTATCAGGAGAGTTTGCAAATGGCCCCCTTTGAGGCTTTGTATGAGAGGCGTTGCCGAACTCCCTTGTTTTGGGCCGAGGTTGGCGAGAGGCCGTTGTTAGGCCCTGAGGCTTTAGAAGAGATGAGCGTTGTTGTGACTCATATCCGCGAGAAGCTGCGTATTGCTCAGGAGCGGTATGAGAAGTATGTCAATCGGAGGAGGGTGGATCTAGAGTTTGCTGTTGGAGACAAGGTGTTCTTGAAAGTTTCTCCAATGCCAGGTGTTAAGAGATTTGGAAGGAACCACAAGTTGGACCCCCGGTATATGGGACCTTTCCAGGTTGTTGAACGGGTCGGAGCGTCAGCTTATAGATTGGATTTGCCTGCTTCCTTCCCAAATGTTCACGATGTATTTCATGTGAGCCAGCTGAGGAAGTGTCTGCGTAGTGATCGGTTCGTTCTTGATTCGGTGCCCGTTCTACAGCCCAATCTTTCGTATGTTGAAGAGCCTATCCGAATCTTGGAGACTCAGGAGCGTGTGTTGTTGAGGAAGACGATCTCGATGGTTAAGGTTCTTTGGAAGAATCAGGGTGTCGAAAGTGCAACATGGGAGCTGGAGTCTGCCATGAGAGAGACTCATCCTAGCCTCTTCTCTTAGATTTCAGGTAATTCTTCTATCTGGTACCCTTTGGATTTGATTCAGTATCTTTCTTAATCTTTAGATGTCAAGTTTCGGGACGAAACTTCTTTTTAGGGGGAGTGACTGTAACGTCCCTGATTTTCGCTAATTAATTGCGTGACCACTGTGGCATAATTTTTGGCGTAAGGGCGTTACGTTAGCTCGCCTGGTTTAGTTTGAGTCTTAGCTTAGTTAAAGTATATAATTTAGATCGAGGGCGCGAGATTTCATAGAAGTCCGAGGTGATTCAGTCACCGCCGTAGTTTAAATAGAAGGGGGGGCTGCTTTTGTGTTTCCCTATCTGCGTTCGACGAACGTCGGGCGGCCTGCATTCGACGAACGGCAGGCGGCCTGCATTCTACGAACTGCAGGCGTTCTGCGTTCGACGAACTGCAGGCGGCCTGCGTTCGACAAACGGCAGGCGGCCTGCGTTCGACGAACGCATCCTGCGTTCGATGAACTGCAGGCAGCCTGTGTTCGATGAACTGCAGGCAGCCTGCGTTCGACGAACTGCAGGCAGCCTGCGTTCGACGATTTTGTCTTTGTCGGGGCCCGACAAATTCCCGGAATCTTAGTATATATACCTTAAGTTTAGGTTTATTTCTTTTCAACTCCTTCCCTGTCGGTCGACCCAGATTTCTTTCTGGCGTGAAAGCGAGAGCGGCCTGTCAAGGGGTTCCGGGGATTTCTAGGGCTGTTGTGGTCGGAATCGCATTTGGAGAGTAGATTTGGGAAGCTCTCGGCGAGATCTTCGTGTTTGAGGTAAGCTTTTCCCGTTCTTGGAATTTTTGGAGTTGTGGTTGTGACGTAACTCCTCCTTTTGATCCGTAAAGTCTCAGGTTGTTGAGTTTGAATAAGTTCTTAGCCGATCCATAGCTTTTGGAGCGGAGAACTTCGAGCTTGCAAGGTTTAAGGCAAGTGGCTTTCTCCTCCTTTCTTATTTTTTTGTTCTTCCTGCTGTTTGTCTAAATTCTCGAGAAGTGAATACCTTTAAATTCTCGAGAGCAGCTTTACCTCTCCCCCTGCCTTTAATTTCTCGAGAACAGCATTCTCCTCCTATTTAATTTCTCGAGAGCCTGCTCTCCCCCTGCCTTTAATATCTCGAGAGCCTGACGACCCCTCCTATTTAATTTCTCGAGAGCCTGCTCTCCCCCTGCCTTTAATTTCTCGAGAACAGTGTTCTCCCTACATTTTATTTCTCGAGAGCCTGCTTTGCCTACCTTTAATTTCTCGTGAGCCTAATGACTGCTGGCCCTTTAATTTCTCGAGAGCCAGCTGCCTCCCGCGCCTTTAATTTCTCGAGAGTCGGTTGACTCCTGCCCTTTAATTTCTCGAGAACCTGATGACTCCTACCTTTCTTTTCTAGAGAAATGTTTATTGCCATTGGCCTTCCCTAAAGCCTCTTGTCCTCTTGTCTTGACCTCTCTGGAAACCTTTGTAATTTAGATAATTTATGTCATCTCTTACGCATCGTCTTATGCAGTGTTTACTTCATTTGTGACCCTATCCAGGTGATTATTTCTCGGGCTGTGCCCCGTGTTTTAAATAAGAAATTAATTAATAAGAACCATTGTCTTTAGCCTTGCACGGTAATCGTGTTTGGGGACAGTGGGGGAGATGTTATAGCCTTGCACGGTAGTCGTGTTTGGGTGGTTGGGTCTAGAGGCACCCCCACCTGGTTTTGGGCTTTGGGTGGCCGAGGTAAGTAACTGCTCCAGTTTAATTTGAGCTGATCAGTCTCTTTAATTAAATTTTAACTAAATAAATGAACTTTGCCTGTTCCTCTTTATGGTATTTTGGGTGCACTCGATGCTTTACTTAGTTCTTTGTTTGGAGCTTCTCTTTTGGTAAATAAGGCTTGGGTTGGTACCCCTTATGCCTCGTTTACTTTTCTGCTTGTTGTTTTCTGCCACTTGTATTCCCTTGCTGAGGCGTTCTTTGTTTTATTGAATGCCTCAGGTTCAGAGCCTTAGCTGCTAGTGTTGTAGCCCAGAGTCTCCGGGAGTTCTTTTGCTGCTGTTCCACCCCGCTGCTGCGAGGTAGTTGTGGTTAGTTTTCTCTCTTGTGTCCAGATATGCTAGTATGGTGCCAACGGGTTAGTGTCAGGTTGTTGACGCCCGTTGTGCCCTCTTGATACTTTATAGCTTTCTTGCCAGATAATTGCTACTACTTCTTAGATATTGTGTGACTTCTCTCTGGGAATGATTTATGTCTAGGTGCATTATAGTTATAAAATTGTATTTTTTTTCATCCTCATTGCATCTTTTTTAACAGAAATCCTTATCTTTAAGTCGCCTAAAAGATATTTTCTATACTTATACTACGCCTAGATATGTGCATATCATTTACTTTATGTCACATCATCACGTGCATCTAGGACCTTTAGTGAACTAAATCAAGTATTTTCCGCTGCAATTACATACATTTTCTCGGTGGACTAGTTGCTCCACGAACTGAGAGACACAGTTCTTCCCCAACCTTAAATAAATGATTTCAAATGGTGATCTATCATGTAATCATGTTTTGATTTATCAAGTAATAGGTTCCCGCCTGAACGTCTGCAGTTGTCTCCTGCATGACGTGGCATCATGACACGTATTTTCTCTTACTCTGATATTTCTAAATTCGGAGAAAATGCGGGTTGTGACACTCGCCTCTCTCATTGGCGTGGAGATTCCTCACTCGCCTCGCTCTTTGGTGCGGCGAGTCCTCACTTGCCTCGCTCCTTGGCGCGGCGAGTCCTCACTTGCCTCGCTCCTTGGCGCGGCGAGTCCTCACTCGCCTCGCTATGGCTAAATGCACCCCAAATGTGCCGAGCCAGAATCAGCCTCTCTCCCGTGCTATGCCCCTTGCAAGGGGACATGGTTGGCTCGGCTCGCCTCCGCTCACTTTGCTGGGACCCAATTTTCCATCTCACCCTTCGGCAAACACGGGGTTGTACACACGTCCTAGGTGCACTTTCGTGAGCTCCTGCGTATTCTTGCTAGCATCCCACCAGTCTTCTATTGTCGATGGTGGGTTACTAGGGTTTGTCTGCTAGACCGCAGTAAAGTACCTTACTGGCCCTCTAACTCACCTCACCCCATCCAAGTCAACGTATTGTCATTTGTGTGACAAATGGACCCGTACTGAAGACCCGCCACTAGTTTATGCACATGTAAGGTTTATCACACTACCCGAGCCTCCAACTCGCAGGACTAACTACGCTTGAACTATTCTGTCCTTTCTAATAGGACGAGGTTTACTTTTCTCAACTTATCTCATTTAGGATTACTCTTGTTTGTTACTTAGACGGTCATTGCAATTTAAGGTAAATTCTGGACATCCCGAGGTCTACCCGGTGAAGGGCTCACATCGGTACTAGATGGTATTCTGGGATGACAACTCAGACCTTCCTTTCTTAGAATATTTACTTTTATTGATAACTACTCATTGTTAAGGTTATTCTCATGGTTGCTCCAGATTACTTAGGAATGACTTAAATTTCTTTTAAGCAATCTTAATGACCTCTTTACGGTGCGTGGTGCAAACTTTTAGATATTCCTCTATATGTCCAACTCTAACCTTGAATGCATCATGATCATATTAACACTCTAAATGTCATTATAAGTACCTAGGGTTTAAAACTCCCCAAGTACTTCAATTGTTCATCGAGACGTACCTCTAGTTTACTAATCTCTATGGGGTAGAAGTCCTCCAATAAGGCTATGAATTATAGGGGCTGAAGTTATGTATGCCTTAATCTTGTGTTCCAAATTTCATCCCATTCCTACTTGTTCTGGCTAGTCTAAACACTACCTCAAGTTTTTGTTATTCGCAGTCCAACTCAACATTGAACTAGGTTGGTCTCTATGATGTGAACTTCACTATAATTTGGTCAAATGCCCCAAAATTTATACCATAGGTTAATCATGACCCAATTAAGAGATTGTCAAAAATTCATAATTTTCCCAACTATTTTGGTCATTTATAAAAATACTTAAATGATAATGTACACCTCACTTTGCACATGAAGTACAACTTCCATAAGTCAAACTGCTTCCAATAGTTTATCTGTGAAATGATATAAGGAAATATCATGACTAACTGACTTTCTTAATTTTCCATATTATTTATGACTATTGTTTCCATATTCAAACATTTATGTAAATTGGTCACATTATAGAGAAAGTATCGAAATAACTAATTCAAAAATTCTAGAAAAATTACCATAGACTTATAATGCTCAAAAAACAGTTAAGCCAAATTTTCAGTTTTTCCTAATAATTTTAACCATTAAAATTTCATTATTACATAAGTGTGACAAAGGATGTTTTTGGCAATTTATAGTCTTAATGACTTCCAAAAATCCTACCAAAATTTTCAGAGGTACATTTTAATGTAAGGCATCATAGAACAGAATATTAGATTTTTCTCCAGACTTTAGATGATGTTCATTTTATTTATACACTTTGTGACAAAATCAATTATGCTCAAATGACTAAGGAAATTAACTCCAAAAATCCCAATAAAATTTCTAGAGATATATATCATCATAAAACATCATGTGACAGAAAACCAGATTTATCCTAAGTTATCTGACCATTTTTATTTAATTAATACATTTATGTGACAAATGTTATTACTCAAATACTTAGGATTTCCTTTCAAAAATCCTAAATTTTCTATAGGTGATACCCTCCTTCATACTAGGTGTATTGCCCAAATATCATGAGCATACAACAAGCCATAAGTGATGAATTCGCAAAATACTCAAGGGTGTTATATGCACACCACCCTCTCATACATCTCATTCCTATGTATGTGAAGTATAATATTATACAGTGGTCCAAATGACCTCAATTTTCCACATGTGACTATCCATGGTCTAAAAATTATGCCACCTAAAATTTGGTGCAATTTGAGTTTATTTAAGCTCATTTATTTCATTAATATGAAAAATCATATTTTACACAAAACCTTAGAAAAATGTTGCCCAAAAATTTTGATTTTTTGTACAGAGGATGTATCTATGTCATTTACACTTATGTCCAAAGGATTAGACCAATACAAGCAACTATGTGGGCTAGGTCTACAAAATAAGGTTTGGTCATCCTTTAGGACACACCTCAGAAGAATGGCCCTACAAGAAGCTGTGGGCCACCAAATCTGGTGATTCAAAGCCCTATAGACAGTAGACCTCAAGGACTACAAAAGTTGTCTCTTGCGACTTTGCCTAAAATGGCCTCTAGGTTGCCTAAATAATTAATCTAAACTCTGAATATAGTGTGACATAATATTGTATTTATATTACAATGGCCTGCGGGTAATGATCATAGCCGAATCAGACGAATGTAGTTCATCGTACCTGATAGGCTAACGGACATGATTTCTTCTTCTTGTATCCTCTTCCTCTTATAATTCCCGGCCACCTGAGGGCCACCACTACCACCTCCGTTGAGGTAGTGGTTATTGATTGGCGGCGACACAGCCACTAGAGGAGGTGTCTCCGTCGATCCCGAGAGGGGTAAAGAGCTCGAAAAAATCACACCTATCTAATATGGATCGTGGATCAATTGAGCCCAATTTCTTGGCCTAATGAGCTAGAATGCTATCACAGAGGGGGAGGAGGAGAAGCAGACCTCAATGGTGGCTCGGCGGTGGGTGCTCCGACGGGTGTCCATGGATATCTCTGTCTCCGGCGAGCTTGCTCGATCTGTGGATTCTCCACCAATTGCTCTGCTCCAAGAGGCTTGCTCGATTGCTAAGGACCTTCTGAATCTACTGGAATGGTCAATTTGAGGTTGTGATGGCTGTAAAGAGATGTAGAGTATGGTGTTTCGGCCATGGGTTGTACATCCTTCCCTTTGATGTTGAGCGACTACCAAGCCCTGAAAAGACTATTCATGGCATGAGGGTGTCGGCTATAGGCTTGGGCAAAGATGTAAGGGGCCATGGAATCTCCATTACTCAAAAGTGCTTTTGACCTTAAGGGGAAAATGACAATTTTGCCCCCATGCTCACCTCTCTCCCCAAATTCAGATGTGGGGTGCCAATAGGTGTGTGGCCTGATGGTTTGGCATGGGGTGGGTCCTTGGTTTAGTTGGATTTCATTTGGTCTTTGATTTCTCCCTTTAAGGCCTTATGTTTACCATGGTTGATTTTTGGGTTGACTTGGTCAAATTGATGGGTGGGTTAGCCCCACCTGATGGTCATGGTGTTGGAACATCGTCTTCAGCATCTCCTAGGTTTGAGAATAAAAATCATATGTGTATTTGATCTTGTGTGTTTAATTGGGCAGGAAACAAGTCCATATGACTCAAGGATAACATAAGAAGGTTGCCCCCAGATTTGATCCCAAAATTCCAACATGCCCACTAGCGTCGGCGGTGGCACCTAGCGCAGGCGCTAGCTCAAATTAGAGCAATTTCGGGAAGCAATTATAGAAGGAGATAACGTCAGGAGATAGCATCTAACGCAGGCGGTAGCCTCTAGCGCAGGTGGTATCGGGAAGCACAGGTGGTAGCGCAAAGCAATAAAGGAATGCGGTCGTCTTTCTTAAAATGATGGATTCTCATGCAGAGAATATTTGCTAAACTGGGATAGCACTGGCGGTAGCGATATGATGCGCGTTCGGCAAGTGCCCCGGTCGCTGTCAAGTAATAAATTTGGGAATAGCTTCCCCGAATGTCGATCTCTTGAGGAGTGCAGGTTCTGGTGAACGAAACGTGCGGTGAGTCGATTGTTACACGAGCGAATAAAATAAAATAGGGGCGTTGTGATTGGTGTCCTAAGCTATTGCGAAAATGAGAGAAATGCGGGTTGATAAGCACCGCTTCGCAAGGTGTGGGTGAGTGCAGCGGCCGCGATGCTGCGCTTCGGTAAGCGGGTGGAATGGCCACAGAGCGAGGTTTTGTGAGGGTCGTATTCACCTCTTTGCCAACATCACCACTAGCTATTACTAGATGGCTTCACACACAAACAACTTAGAATATCACAACAACAAGGAAATTTATTCTCACCACCACAGCATCATTGCACATGAACAACAAGCAAGGATCTATAACATTAATCTAACGAGCATTCATTACAACAACACAAAGAGAAAGCACAAGCATCAAAGTTTAGAAAGGACCAAAAAGAAGATGTCACCGCATCTTGGGTTCTCGGCCGGAATGAGAGGTTGTCGGGCTCTCTCCGGGCTCGACCCTCAGATGGTGTGCAGACTCGAAGGAGGCTGTCACCGCTCCAACGATCTACAACACTTCTATGGTCTCCACAATGAAGAATACTTGAACTAGTGGCGGAGAATACTTGCAAATGCTCCAGGATAGAAGAATGGTGAAGGAGATCGCCGGAAATGGTCTCCTTTCGTCTCCTCCGGTGGAAGGGACGAAAATGGCGGGATTCCTGGCTTTTCCCGCGAGGGGAATGGGGGGCCTCCATTGACTGCAGCTTTTCCTGCTTTAAATACTAAACAGGCAGAGTTTTGTTCACGCACGGGCGAACGCACGATCGTGTGCTGCCCGTGCATTATTTAATGATAAAAATAGACTTGAAGACGAAGCTGCGCCGCCCGTGCGATTTACTCACGCACGGGCAAACCCGCCCGTGCGTAAAACGCACGGGTAAATTTGGAAAGGCTAAAATAAGAAGAAACAGGAGACCGTGCGTTTTACTCACGTACGAGTAAATACGCATGTGCGTAAAAATGCACGACTAAACTCAGATCGCCCGTTTTCTGCCCAGATGAGAACGCACGACCACAACCGTCCATGCGTCAAGGAAACGCACGACCGTGCATTGTACACAATCATGAATTCTGGGGGAAAACTGGATGATCCGACCGCCTGCACACAAGACAAAACAGCTGGGAAAACACCTCCAACATTAAATAAACACAGAAAAAGGATTGGGGAGCACCATGAGCTTACCCCCAATAACAAGGAGCGCAAATGCACACCGAAACGGGCCTAAGAGTGCACCTAGCAAGGAATAACACATATGGTCGAAAACATGCCTAAAGTGTAGTGCATCGACTAGAAATACGGCCCAGATGAGTCCATAAATGTGTATATAAATGAGACTCATCACACCCCCAGACTTAACCATTTGCACGTCTCGGGCAAATTACTCAGCTCTCCTGTCGGAACATGAGAGGACCCAGCGCAACCAACTGCACCAAAAGACCGGTCTGTTGGTCAAAGGCGCAACTGCTCTTTGTATCAACTTGGTCCTCGGGCGGATCCACGGGGCAGCCAGTTAGGCCCACAGGAATCACATCCTGCTTCGAATAGCGCAGCACGCCGGGGGCAATTCTGGCAGCACCAACAATCCCCCCCAGAAACGACCCCGGGGTTTCGAACCCGCGACCCCCTCTGATACCAATTGAGAGGACCCAGCGCAACCAACTGCACCAAAAGACCGGTCTGTTGGTCAAAGGCGCAACTGCTCTTTGTATCAACTTGGTCCTCGGGCGGATCCACGGGGCAGCCAGTTAGGCCCACAGGAATCACATCCTGCTTCGAATAACGCAGCACGCCGGGGGCAATTCTGGCAGCACCAACAGAACAATTGGGCGTTAGAGTGAGTTTGAGCGGTAGAGACCCATGCGAAGTCGCATGCTCACGTGCATAGAAATATATTAGAATAGAATTTAACTCAAGATTATATTTAATTATTTCTAGAACAGTAATTTAAAATCTAGTTTACTCGGATGGTGAATCCTGGTGAATCTTTCGGTCGTGCACAAGGGAAAATAGCATGACTAAGGAGTAGAGTATTACTCAAATCAAAGCTCGGGACAATCTCTTAAGAAATCCATCAAAGTCGGTGTCCATAGGCTTGCACGTTCGCACTCTCTCTACTGCATGAGATGACTCGTATCTAAAATCAATAGGACTTATAGGTTAAGATTTGGCTTAGGTTGAGTTTAGGCTAGATAAGTAGAAGGGCGATGTGAATCGCACTCAACATAACCTGAGCACTCAAGAGAATAAAAATCACCAATACAACATTCTCAAGAACTACACAACACCCCCAGACTTCAACTGAACACTAGGTGCATGCTAAGCCAATCAAATTTTGTTTTTGTTGAGAGAAAGTAATTCAAAGTTCTTTTTGAACAATAATTTTTCTTTTCTTTCCTTTTCTCTTCTCGACAGAATATCTTTTATAGGCACAATAAAAACTTCTCCTTCAGCTTTTTCAAGGCTACCATACACCATAGAGATAACACCAAATGTGATCGATAAATAAATTCCTTTCAGCTCATTTGTTGGTGCGAGAATGGGTTTGGCCGTATGGCTTTGGTAAAATTTTAGTGGAGCTAAACAAGGAGGACAGGTAGGCTCAAGTGGGCTTGCAACGGTGATTACATTGGTAAGGATTTCAAAAGCACAAACGGATCAAGAAATGGCCTATATCACACTTTATAACGAGTACTTCAACGCAATCGTTTCAAGAGTCGCCAAGTGCAAGTTCTAGCCACCGAGAAAAGTTGTCCTTCCTTCCGACCCTAGTAATAAGCTACTACTAGTCCATCTACACTCGACCCTATGCTACCGTTGGATTCACCGGATTCACCACTAAAGTAAAATAAATTGCAGCTACTATAATAGAAATAATTAAATTATAACATTGAATTTTATTCTACTCTAATTGAATTTCTAGGCGTGACGGGAGCACTCGACTAGAGCACTATTAGAGTCGACATTTTTCTCTACTCCTCACTCCTACACTATCAATCCAATTCTTACGAACGGGGAACCTCGCAGCAATACCCAATAAGCGCGTGTGATCAAGTACGCGTGAACTAGGTGCAAGTGTATGCAATGTGTGCAATAAAATAGAAAATTCCTAACTCAGGACATTCTAACATGCTATGCAAAGTGTGTGCACGTGCATAACTCGATCTCTCCCGCAGACTTGATCGAAACCAAATAAAATAAAAAATTCAAACATAAGGAAAAGAGGGGTAGAGTGGACCTATGCTCACGAATGAGCATGCCAGAAGTGCGGTAATTCCTTCTTTAAATTTTCTCCTTCCTCATCCACCACGCGAGAGCTTCAGCCTACGATGTTAGCAAAAAGGAAATAACAGAACATAAAAAAAATTAAAAGGCAAACGGAACTGGTTGGTTCCCATGGGTTGTCTCCCAAAAAGCCCTTTTGTTTAACGTCCTTAAAGGTGGACCAAATACCTGTATTAAAGTTTGATAGCAACAGTTATAAAGATTGTTTCAGACTGAATAAAAACATACAACACAGCGAGGCAGACTAACGAAGCGCAAAATAGATAGAAATGCAAAGAATCTGAAATAAGAGTCAACGCTTGCGAACAAGGCCCCTGGCCGACAAGATCAAGCCTTACGACGCGAATTACAATTATATCAACACAACATCAAAAAAAAAATTGTCCAAATAAATTAACCACACAACCTAGATACAGAGTAACAACATTTAGTCAACTAAATGTACAACTTGACAATCAGACAAGGCAGTGCTTCCCTCGTAAATCTTTAGGCGATGACCGTTCACCTTGAATTTTCCTTCTTTTTCGCCGGAAATTTCAATTGCTCCGAAGGGTGCAACGTTGGTTACCACGAAGGGCCACTCCAACGTGACTTCAGCTTTCATGGGAATAAACGTGGGCGGGAATTGTAAAGAAGAACATGATCTCTAATTTTGAATTCTTTTGGCGCAATACGTTTATCATGCCACCGCTTCGTTCTTTCTTTATATATGCATGCATTTTCATAAGCAAACTGCCAAAATTCGTCAAGTTCGTTTAACTGGGCGAGACGTCAGTCTGCCGTGGCATGGGTGTCCATGTTCAATAATTTGGTTGCCCATAGAGCTTTATGTTCTAATTCTACTGGTAAGTGGCATGACTTTCCGTAAACTAGCTGAAATGGAGACATCCCGATAGGGGTCTTGAAAGCAGTTCGGTAGGCCCACAATGCATCGTCCACCCTCATTGCCCATTCTTTTCTATTAGAGTGGATTGATTTTTCTATTATCCTCTTAAGCACTCTATTAGAAACTTCCACTTGTCCACACGTTTGCAGTTGATAGGCTAACGAGACCTTATGATGCACACCAAATTTCTTCAATAGTTGAAGGAACTGTTTGTTACAAAAATGGTTGCCCCCATCGCTTATGATTGTCCGCGGCGCTCCGAATCTTGAGAAGATGTTCTTGTGGATGAACTTTAAGACCGTGCGGGCATCATTCGCAGCAACAGCTTCTGCCTCCACCCATTTCGAGACATAATCTACTGCCACTATTATGTAAAGCTTTCCATGGGACATTGGGAATGGGCCCATGAAGTCAATCCCCCAAACATCAAATGGTTCGCAAACTAACATGTTATTGAGCGGCATTTCATCTTTCCTCGAGATGTTCCCAGTTCCTTGACATTCATTACATTCCTTCACGTGCATAAAGGAGTCACGGAAGAGAGTGGGCCAATAAAAGCCACATTGAAGAACCTTATGTGCTGTCCTTGAAGACCCCATGTGACCACCCGCTTCACGATCATGACAATGGAGTAATATAGACTTATGCTCCAGTTCGGGAATACACCGGTGGACAATCCCATCGGCGCACGTGCGGAATAACAGCGGATCTTCCCATAAATAATACTCCGCGTTGAGAGGAATTTCTTTCTTTGCTGAAATGAAAGATTTGGGGGAAGTTTACCGCACGCCAAGAAATTGGCCACATCTGCAAACCACGGGGAGTTTCTCGGGGATGTTCCCACTGTGAATAGCATCTCATCCGGAAAAGAGTCAGAGATTGGCGGAGCGCTGGGATGAGACGGACCTCCATACTCTAGCCTGGATAGGTGATCCGCAATCACATTCACAACCCCCTTCTTGTCACGAATTTCAAGGTCATACTCCTGAAGCATCAGGATCCAACAGAGGAGCCTTGGTTTGGCATCTTTCTTTTGCTTAAGATATTTGAGAGCAGTGTGATCCGTGTGCACAATTACCTTGGACAGAATGAGGTATGAGTGAAATTTCTCAAGAGCGAAAATGACTGCCAATAGCTCCTTTTCGGTGGTTGTATAGTTCTGCTGAGCCCCATTCAGCGTGCGACTTGCATAGTGAATTGTTTAAAAGATCTTGTTTACTCTTTGCCCCAAGACGGCACAAACAACGATGTCACTGGCGTCACACATAAGCTCAAAAGGAAGCGACCAGTCCGGTGATGTCAACACTGGGGCAGTCGTTAGACAACTCTTTAGCACGTTGAATGCATGCAGACATTCATTATTGAAGTCAAACCTCTCATTCTTTCCTAAGAGATTTGATAGCGGCTTAGCTATAGACGAAATTTTTTTGATAAAACGTTGATAAAAACCTGCATGTCCCAGAAAACTGTGAATCCCTCTCACAGATGTTGGAGGAGGGAGCTTCTTGATAATGTCCACTTTGGCTTGATCGACTTCTATTCCTTTGTTTGAAATTTTGTGTCCCAGAACAACTCCCTCCCAGACCATAAAGTGACATTTCTCCCAATCCAGCACTAGGTTGGTGCTGTCACATCGCGTGAGAACTGCCGAGAGATTCCGCAGGCAGGAGTCAAAATCAGCACCGAATAGAGTAATGTCATCCATAAAGACCTCTAGGAACTCCCCTACCATGTCATGAAAAATGGAGAGCATACATCGCTGAAAGGTGGCAGGAGCGTTGCACAGCGCAAATGGCATTCACTTGAATGCAAAGGTGTCGGAAGGGCAGGTGAAAGTAGTCTTCTCTTGGTCTTCCGGGTCAATGAGAATCTGATTGTATCCCGAGTAGCCATCCAAAAATAGTAATAGTCCTGTCCAGCCAACCTCTCAATCATCTGATCAATGAATGGGAGAGGAAAATGATCCTTGCGTGTCGCATCGTTGAGTTTCCTATAATCGATGCACACTCTCCATCCTGTGACAACCTGAGTTTGCACTAGGTTACAATGCTCATTTTCGACAACAGTGATACCACCCTTTTTGGGACTAACTGCACTGGACTTACCCACTTGCTGTCACTGATCAGATATATAATTCCAGCATCAAGCAGTTTGATCACCTCTTTCTTGACAACTTCCTGCATCCTTGGATTGAGTCGCCACTGAGGTTGTGCAGACGGTTTGAAACACTCTTCCAACAATATTTTATGCATACACACAGTGGGGATGATTCCTGTTAAGTCTGTGATGTTCCAGCCGAATGCACCCTTATGCATTCGCAGGAGATCGCCTAAGCGACGCTCATGCTCGGGTGGAAGCAAAGCAGAGATAATAACGGGCTGAGTTTGTTGTTCTCCTAAAAACAAATATTTCAAAGTCGTCGGCAGGGTCTTGATAGACAAAGCTGGAGGAGAATTGAAATACGCAGCAGTAGTGCATTCTACGTCAGGGTCTCGTGAATGATATGCCATATACGGGTTATCACTGACGACATTCCAAGAAGCATCCTCAGCATCTTGAACCCAAGGAGGTGGAGACAAAGGATTGGGCTCACCATCCAAGAGTTCGAGCGCGTCAGCGTCTGCATGATGGTCCTTGCCGATGGCTTTATACATGTCAAAGGTGGTCAAGACGTTGCCTAGACGGAGAGTTAACCTTCCCTTCTCGGCATTGATGAGAGCTCGTGCTGTGGCTAGAAATGGTCTTCCCAAAATAAGAGGGACTGCAACATCTGAAGCAATATCCATGATTACAAAGTCAGCAGGAAACACCAAATCATTGACAGATACCGCCAAGTCTTTGACAACACCAATGGTTTTCTTAATAGACTGATCCGCCAACTGGAGATTGATGTTCGTGGGCCTCAAGTTACCAGATCCAAGTTCCCAAAAAATTGAAAGGGGCATCAAATTAATTGATGCGCCGGAGTCGCATAATGCCCGATAGCAACCGGAGTGCCCAATGGTGCAAGGAATGGTGAAATTCCCTGGGTCCTTGTGTTTAACCGGCCAATGTGCAACAGCAAAAGTGACATCCTCAGTCAGGGTGGACATGGACTTGGCAGTCTCGAGGTGCTTGTTCTGAACAAGCAAGTCCTTTAGATACTTTGAATAGCTCGGGATCTGGATGAGGACGTCCAAGAGAGGAATATTAACATGCACCCCTTTTATAAGTTCTTGTAACTTATGGAATTCTTTTTGCTTTCTCGTATTCTTCATTCTGTGCGGGAATGGGGGAGTAATAGATGGTTGGGCAGAGACTGGGCTACTAAACAATTGAGGGGGGGGGGGGGTCAGAATCAACATTTGGCCTTTCTTCGCTTGATGGGTTTTTCGGTCCTTCTTTAGATTTATCCCTTCCGATGTGTTCTGCGGTCGACTTTCCACTCCTAAGCTGCATGATGTTCAAAGTCTCAGTTGGGGGGACCATAATTGCCGAGACTATTGATATGATGTTCACAACCATGGACTGGACCCTCTGCAGAGCGTAGTTCTGGGCCTCCATGCATCCCAGGATACATTCAGTGAAAACACGAAACTTATCAACAGAAAGCTCAGGTGGGACGTTGTCGTCCGACAACGATGTTGTAGAGGTGATGTTCATGGCCTCATTACATCTCGCGGGGGTACGCCACATCGTGCGGGTTCGCGAAACCTTTTTGACAATTTGCCACGCGTCGGACTTGACCTGCTGAACAATGATCCACTTGCGCCCACATCGAAGTAAGGTCTATACCCAGCTGATACCCCACAATAGAATATCTGAAGGCGTGCTAATTCTGTGAGGCTTTGCACGAAATAGGACCTCCGAAGGGAAATGAACCTCTCCCACGCGTCAAGCAACGTCTGGTCCTCATCCTGCGTAAACAATAACAATCTATTGTGCATTTCCAGAAGGTAACAGTGTGAACAAAATCTACCGAGGAATTCCTCTTCCACTTTGCTACAAGATTGGATTTTGTTTGCTTGAATCTCCCGATACCAAACCCGAGCTTTTCCTGCCAAAGAGAACGCAAATAACTGAATCCTGACTTTCTCCGAATCATTTTCATCGTGCTGAAAAGTGCCACAAACTTCAAGAAAGTTCTGCAAATGGGACAATGCATCCTCACTGGGGATCCCCGAAAATAAGTTAGCCTGAGACACAAAAGTGATTAGCTCCGCAGATATTTCGAAACAGTCGTTGGCCATGTTAAGAAAATAGATAAAAACAAAACTATGTGTATCCTAACAGTAGCACAACAGCTAGCAAGAAAAGAGAACACAAACAAAAGTACTAAACAACAGCTCCTACAACAATGATTCACAACACAAAATGTTACACGCCTGCAGTCCCCGGCAACGGCGCGAAAAACTTGATGCGCGTTCCGCAAGTGCACCGGTCGCTGTCAAGTAATAAATTTGGGAATAGCTTCCCCGAATGTCGATCTCTTGAGGAATGCAGGTTCTGGTGAACGAAACGTGTCGTGAGTCGATTGTTACACGAGCGAATAAAATAAAACAGGGGCGTTGTGATTGGTGTCCTAAGCTATTGCGGAAATGAGAGAAATACGGGTCGAAAAGCTCCGCTTCGCAAGGTGTGGGTGAGTGCAGCGGCCGCGATGCCGCGCTTCGGTAAGCGGGTGGAATGGCCACAGAGCGAGGTTTTTTGAGGGTCATATTCACCTCTTCGCCAACATCACCACTAGCTATTGCTAGATGGCTTCAAACACAAATAACTTAGAATATCACAACAACAAGGAAAGCTATTCTCACCACCACAGCATCATTGCACATGAACAACAAGCAAGGATCTATAACATTAATCTAACGAGCGTTCATTACAACAACACAAAGAGAAAGCACAAGCATCAATGTTTAGAAAGGACCAAAAAGAAGATGTCACCGTAACTTGGGTTCTCGGCTAGAATGAGAGGATGTCGGGCTCTCTCCGGGCTCGGCCCTCAGATGGTGTGCGGACTCGAAGGAGGCTGTCGCCGCTCCAATGATCTAAAGCACTTATATGGTCTCCACAACGAAGAATGCTTGAACTAGTGGCGGAGAATACTTGCAAATGCTCCCGGATGGAAGAATTGTGAAGGAGATCGCAGGAAATGGTCTCCTCTCGTCTCCTCCGGTGGAAGGGATGAAAATGGCGGGATTACTAGTTTTCTCGTGAGGGGAATGGGTGGCCTCCGTTGAGTTTTGGTCACGCACGGGCGAACGCACGATCGTGCGCTGCCCGTGCGTTATTTAATGATAAAAACAGACTTGAAGACGAAGCTGCGCCGCCCGTGTGATTTACTCATGCACGGGCAAACCAGCCCGTGCGTAAAACGCACGTGTAAATTCGGAAAGGCTAAAACAAGAAGAAACAGGCGACCGTGCGTTTTACTCACGCACGAGTAAATACGCTAGTGCATAAAAACACACGACTAAGCTCAGATCGCCTATTTTCTGCCCAGATGAGAACGCACGACCACAACCGTCCGTGCATCAAGGAAACGCATGACTGTGCATTGTACACAATCATGAATTCTGGGGGAAAACTGGATGATCTGACCGCCTGCACACAAGACAAAACAGCTGGGAAAACACCTCCAGCACCAAATAAACACAGAAAAAGGATTGGGGAGCACCATGTGCTTACCCCCAATAACAAGGAGCGCAAATGCACACCGAAATGGGCCTAAGAGTGCACCTAGCAAGGAATAACACATATGATCGAAAACATGCCTAAAGTGTAGTGCATCGACTAGAAATACGGCCCAGATGAGTCCATAAATGTATATATAAATGGGACTCATCACGATAGCACAGGCGCTAGCTCCAAGTCTATTAAAAGGACCCCTTGGATCCGTCTTCTTCATCCTCTCTCACTACCAAATTCCAAAGATTCGTGCCACTTCATATAGAGGAAGGTTCAGAGAGATACTCCCACAAATCCATGAAGGCTTAAGGAGATCCGTGGAGAAGATTTCAACACGCGTCATCATCGTGACGAATGACTGCATCGACTATGATCATACTCTACGGGTCTTCGTCTACTTCTCCAAGAGATCCATATAGGTATTTTTATATCGTTGTTATTTATTTCACATCTTTTCTTGTAATCGTTTAGTGAATTCGCCTCGTTTTGGCAACTAGGCATGGGTATGACTTTGGGCTGAAATTCGCCTCGTGTTGGTGAGTAGATCCAGGTTAGGTCTATGGGGTGCTCGAGGCCATATCTGAGGAAGGATTGGCTAGAGCGTCTTGAGGCCGTATCTGGGGAAGGATAGGCTAAAGCCACTGGTTCGTGGGATACAAGTCGGGATAGAAAACAAAAAGGATTTTATTATTCGCTTTCGATTTCTAGCGTCATAGAAATCTAGTTTTGTAATCAATTTTATTAATAGTAATCATGTCTCTCTTTGGGTAATAAAACTAATTTGTTTTCCCTTTCTCTAAATTGATAATTATTTTCTCTTTTATTATAAATCAATTTAGATCTTCATTCTAAATCTCTTTTTCAATCTCTTATATTTTCAAATATATCAAAATATAATATAAGTTTTTATAACCCTTATTCACCCCCCTCCCCCTAACAAGTGGTATCAGAGCTAGGTTATTCCAAATTGGCTTAACAACCGGGAATATATGACTTCTCATGATCTCGCTTCTATTAGTGGGGTAAATTCTTTTGAAGAAGAAAAATCTCTTACACCACCTTTATTTTAAGGAAGAAATTATAAAGGATGGAAAATATTAATGGAAAATTTTCTTAAAGCTTTAGATGAAAAAGTTTGAATATTACTATTAAAAAGCCACCTAGCGTATTAAATAAAAACAAAATGGTTTTAAATGCAAAATCTATGAATAGTCTATTTTATGCGTTAGATCAAAATATTTCCAAACTCATTCATACTTTTCCTACTACATACGAGATGTTGAATTTTCTTGAGATAACTTATGATTTTCCATCTACAGGTATAAAACAAACGCAAGAATTGGAGAACATAAAAGCTTGCACAGGTGTTCAAGAAAGCTCCTCAAATGATGAATCCATAGAATGCACATCTAGCATAAGGGAAGATGAAAACTCATCCATGGAAGAGGAATGCAATAATGATGAAAAAGGAACTTCATGTTCAAACCAGACCTCATCCATAAGCGCTGTAAGGAAATCAAAATCCCTTATTATTTGTAATTCAATTTCTACGCTACAATTGCTACAAATTACTAAACAAAGATTAAGAAATTAAAAAGGGCTAATGCAAAACTACGTTTAGAAAATAAAACTTTGAAGGCAAATGTGAATGTAGAATCCAAAAATGATATTTGAATCTCCATCATGCTCTTCATTTGAAAACTCTACACCTTGTTTTGATTATAATGATATTAAAGAAAAATTCAAGGATTTTGAAAATGAACTTTTAATTTCAAAAGAGCATAATGAAAAATTAGTAAATGAAAATAATATTTTATTTAATAAACTAGAATAATTAAAACTATTTGTGGAAAAATTTACAAGTAATAAAAAATCTTTTATTTCTAGTTTATCATCTAACATGTGTAAGACTTCTACTAGTATTATAAAATCTATTAAACATGCACCTAGTAGAATGTTTAATCATAAAAGCATAATGAACTCTAACCCTCATTAAGTATCTCCAAATTAAATTCAAATGTGCACAAATCTCCTATGAAAAATAATTTAAAAAGTCAATATTATTCTAAGCCAAATTTTAATGAATATGGAAATTTGATGCATAGTATTAAATCAAAATATGAATGGAGACCCAAAATAAAAAATGAAATATTAACTCCACTTGAAAGGATTCATTCATTTGTGTCTCCCCAAAAATTATCACGTTATATTTGGGTACCCAAAGGAACCGTTACACTTGGTTCCCTTTGGATACCCAATCTCTTATCTACTAGTATCATTCATTTGCATGAAGTAGAAATAAATCAAAATGAATTACAAAATACTCTATTTCATTATATGTGTAATGTTTCATTTTATTTTTTCTTTTTGTTCCCTTTTTAAGCCTTCATGTCATGGTCATCTAATATAATATTTGAAATTTGACTTTGTCCCTGAAAGCCTAAATGTAGTTTACAAATCATTGTAAATCAAAAGTAATAGTCAGGTTTTCATTTATAAATGGTCAATCTATTACTATTAAAATCATTGCCTATAAATATCATATAGTATTCATATAAATTGAACTATAAATTTGCTATAAGATATTTTAATTAAATCAAGTTATTAGGCTATTAAGCACTTTAGCCTTCATCAACAAAATTGGAGAATTAACATGTGACATCATGTGGACATCCTTTCAAGTACTCTTTACAACACACGAATCATAATTTGGGTTTCGACCTCATGAGTTAAAATTCAACTTCCGCAATTTTTTGTATTTTCTTCAAAAAATTTCACTACATTAGATAGGTCTTATATTGCTCAGTCATAATTAAGTTAAATCGGAAATAAAATCGAAGGAAATCTGGGCCAAATACTCACAAAATCACTCTCTGTGAGCTAACGCAGGCGCTAGGACCTACCGTCGGCGCTAGCTCGAGTGTCCGATTTTCTGTAATTTTAAAATTCTAAAAAATCAATAAAAATATATTATTACTCATTTTTGCATCTATGCCATTAATGGATGTTTAAAAATTAAAATAAAAACTATAAAAGCTAAAATTGCAAAAAAAAAAATTATTCTCTTCAATTCTTTGTTTATTTGTTTGATTTCTATTTCTATATGCAAAAATCAAATACAAAAAATATAAAACAAAGAATTATCCAAAAAAAAATTCCAGAACTTAACTTTTCTATTTACATATATCTTACGAAAGGGAGATTTGGGCTATCATCCCATCACATCTCCTAGTACCGGGCAAACCCTGCACAGGGTAGACCTCCGAAAGTCCAAGATCAATTATAAGAGTTCAAACTTTAAATCAAAATTATTTTTCAAAATATCAAAAATACTGTATGGACTTTATTGTGAAAATCAAGCATGATTTAATCCATCATTTAGACCTTCTACAATGTTACAATTCATTTTTTCAAACTACTTTGAACATTATTTTATCATGCTTTGATATATCTACTTATATGTGCACCAATTGTAATGAAAAGGTTATGTAGAACCAAGCTTAGCATGCCTCTAAGTATGAGTAAATGTTTTATGGTTGATAATGATTTTTATTCACTCACTTATTTTGACAAAGTCTACATGTGCTTTTAATCTAAGAATGATTGCTTGTGTATTATAACTGTATAACGAATTTAACTTTGCACAAGTATCTTACCTACACCACCTTTATTTGCACTCTTGATATTTAAGAAAAGTGGTTGTGCTTTCAAAAAAATTACATTGGTTTGCAAAACAAGTGTATTTGGAGAACTTTGTTAAAAAAATATTCATGAAATAAATTGGCAAAGATAACTCCACCAAGCACTACTTGAACCTCCTGATAAGTCCTAATAAGCGTTGTGAGGTTGAGCACCTTGGAAAGAATATCAAAGTGTCTTGTGCAAACCTTCATTTTTACACTACTTATTCTTAGGTGCACCAGATCACAAAAAATTATATATATTGAAAAATAAAGTGTGTGATCCCCAAGCACTACTTTGAACCTTGATGAGTCTTAATGAGCACTGTGTGTGCAAAGTACCTTGGTAATTGTACATTTTTCTATGTGCATTTAAGTGTGTGAAAGTAAAATCATTTGTGGTTTATTATGCACTTTACTCTACATATGTCTTGTATTTTTGATTAAATCATTTGTTTACTCTATTCAAAATATACTTATGTGCACATTATTATCTTCCATAACACTTCTTCTCATGAGAATTGGATCCTAATGCTAATTCTATTCTCTCTTTATATATAAAATGCACTAGATAACCTAGCATGCTCTCTACAATGTTTGGTATGTTTTGAATTTGTGAATTACAATAACATTGTAGTAGTTTCTTTTTGATATTCTTCTTTCATGCTTGGTTACTTTATGGTAATCTTTAAAGATTTTAAAAGAAAAATGAATTACAAAAACATCTTTTCTTTTTGGAATTTAACTCATATATCTTCTTATGAATAGACATGATTACAAAAAGATGTTTCTTGTACTTTTATAAGTCTTCCGCATCATCACCATATATTTTTTTACCTTGCGCTTTCATGCTTATATCAAAGTCTTAAATCTCAAAATTTCTTTTTCAACAAGTGGTAGACTTGCTTGATAGACATTATATTAGTTGTTCTAACAAGAATATCATTTTAATGCTAAAACATTGATTCATTAATGGATTTCAAAATTGTTATGTGAGCTTTTCAAAAATAAAAATAAAAATATAAACTCATAGGCTTTGAACTTATCATTAGATTCAAATGCTTAATGTTTCCAATGATTATTATCCCAAGATTGCATATCTCACCATAAGGGGGGTGTAGGGTTGTAGACATTAGATAACCTAACCTCTAAGTCATGTCTTGTCCTTAACCGGGGAGTGTTCCGGTGGGGCCTTGCGAGGCACTGGGGGAAAGAGTGCTAGGTTGAGTATTTTCTAGTGTTTGCTTATAGGTCTAACACCCCAACCTATGGCATGTATGCAGCTCCTCATGACCATCCATCACTTAGTACGGGGCTAGGGTGTAGACATATTGTTTGGGTAGAATAGTTACTTGGAAATCATTACCTCTTTATGCTAAAAAAACTCTGATCTATTTCTATGAAAATACTTATGCTAAAAACTCTGATCTATTTCTATAAAAAATTTATGCTTAAAACTCCTTATCATTTCATTTCCTCTAAAAAGCTCGATCATGCCTTATCTTTTTATAAAAAAATCCTCTTTTATGTCTATTGCTTCCTTGACCACTTTTGCTAATAACGAAAGGGGGAGAACTAACATGATAAATATTAATCGCTATCAAATGGGAAAACTAACATGACTAAGGATTAAGATGATAGCTTACATATTAGGGGAGCATTCACATAGGGGGAGCATGTATTTAGGGGGAGCAATTATAAATACCAAAATTGACGATTATCCTAAGTCATCACTTTCACAAACACACAAGTAGGTTTCATCATGCTTATATATTAATGCTTTGATTTAACATTAATGGATTTGTTATTATCAAAAGGGGGAGTTTGTTGGAACATCGTCTTTCGCATCTCCTAGGTTTGAGAATAACAAATCCTATGTGTATTTGATCTTGTGTGTTTAAGTGTACAAGAAACAAGTCCATATGACTCAAGGATAACATAAGAAGGTTGCCCCCAGATTTGATCACAGAATTCTAACATGCCCACTAGCACCAGCAGTAGCACCTAGCGCAGACGCTAGCTCTGATTAGAGCAATTTCGGGAAGCAATTATAGAAGGAGACAGCGCCATGCGATTGCATCTAACACAAGTGGTAGCCTCTAGCATAGGTAGTATCGGGTAGCGCAGGCGGTATCGTAAAGCAATAGAGGAAGCCGGCCGGCTTGCTTAAAATGAAGGATTCTCACGCGGAGAATATTTGTTAAACCGGGATAGCATCGGCGGTAGCGATAGCGCAGGCGCTAGCTCCAAGGCTATAAAAAGGACCCCTTGGATCCATCTTCTTCATCCTCTCCCACTCAAAAATTCTAGAGTTTCGTGCCACTTCATATAGAGGAAGGTTCAGAGAGATACTCCCACAAATCCATGAAGGCTTAAGGACATCCATGGAGAAGATTTCAACACGCGTCATCATTGTGATGAAAGACCGCATCGACTATGATCATACTCTGCGGGTCTTCGTCTACTTCTTCAAGAGATCCATTTAGGGAGTTTTTATATTGTTGTTATTTATTTCACATCTTTTCTTGTAATCGTTTAGTGAATTTGCCTCGTGTTAGTGACCAGGTCTGGGTAGGGCTTAGGGCTGAAATTCACCTCGTGTTGGCCACTAGATCCAGGTTAGGTCTAGGGGGTGCTCGGGGCCATATCCGGGGAAGGATTGGCTAGAGCGACTTGAGGCCGTATCCGGGGAAGGATAGCCTAAAGCCACTAGTTCGTGGGGATACAAGTCGGGATAGAAAACAAAAAGGATTTTATTATTCACTTTCGATTTCTAGCGTCATAGAAATCTAGTTTTGTAATCAATTTTATTAATAGTAATCATGTCTCTCTTTGGTTAATAAAACTGATTTTTTTTTCATTTCTCTAAATTGATAATTATTTTCTCTTTTATTATAAATCAATTTAGATCTTCATTCTAAATCTCTATTTCAATCTCTTATATTTTCAAATATATCAAAATATAATATAAGTTTTTATAACCCTTATTCACCCTCCCCCCCCCCCCTCTAAGGGTGACTGCAGATCCAACACATGGGTCATATTACCTTACCCAAAGTGTATTGGAGCATGGTGTGCCTCCAATTTGGTTAATTGATCCATATGGTGTGAGTTTGACCCAAATTAGCCTAAGTTTGACATTGGTCAAATTGGAAGGATTGGTTGACCACTTGATGGGGCTTTTGGGTACAATAGATCATTAATGGGGTTAAGAGGTTAGGGGTGAAGTCAATTTTGTTGGATCGGTAGGCACCCTTAGAGGGGGGGGGGGGGTGAATAAGGGTTTTTAAAAGCTTATATTATGTTTTGAAATACTTGCTTATGATAAGAAATCAAAATAGTGATTTTGCTTAAAGATCTAAATTGTTTTATAATAAAGGAAAGGATAATAAACAATTTAGAGAAATGAAGAACAAATCAATTTTATTACACAAAGAGAGACATGAATATTATTAATAAAATTGATTACAAAATTTTGATTTCAATGATGCTAGAAATCAAAGAGAAATATGAAAGACTCTTTTTGTTTTCTATACCGACTCGTATCCCCACGAACCGGTTGGCTTTAGCCGATCCTTCCCCGGATACGGCCTCAAGCCGCTCTAGCCAATCCTTCCCCGGATATGTCCTCGAGCACCCCCTAGACCTACACCCGAGACCTAGTCGTCAACACGAGGCGAATTTCTGCCCTAAATCCTACCCAGACCTAGTCACCAACACGAGGCGAATTTACTAAACGATTACAGAAAAGATGTGAAATAAAAAGACAATAATATAAAACTCCCTCGATGTGGATCTCTTGGAGAAGTAGATGAAGACGCAGAGTATGATCGTAGTCGATGCGTTCTTTCATCACGATGATGACGCATGTTGAAATCTTCTCCACGGATCTCCTTAAGCCTTTATGGATTTGTGGGAGTATCTCTCTGAACCTTCCTCTCTATGCTGTGGCACGAAGCTCTGGAATTTTGGATCTCTCGAGGATTAGGAAGACGGAGCCAAGAGGTCCTTTTTATAGACTTAGCGCTAGCGCCTACGCTAGTGCTACCGCCGACGCTATCCCATATTAGGACATATTCTGCGCGACAGAATCTTCAATCAGAGGAAACTTTTCTCTCTTGCCTACTATGCTCCTCGCTATCGCCTGCGCTATCGGATACCGCCTGGCGCTAGCTCCTTCTATAAGTTCTCCCGGCAATTGCGCTTAAGCAAACATTTCGTCGATCGAAAATACGTCGAACACAGCTAAGAGTTCGTCGATCGAATTTTCGTCGAACGTAGTTATGAGCATTTCGTCGAGCGCCGTTAACAGTTCATCGAACGAAAGCTAGCGCCTGAGCTAGGACTATCGCTGGTGCTAGTAGGAGTTTTGGATTTGATGGCTCAACTTTGGGGGCAACCTTCTAATGTAATCCTTGAGTCATGTGGACTTTGTTATCCTGCACACTTAAACACACAAGATCAAATACACATATGTTTTGTTATTCTCAAACCTAGGAGATGCGGAAGACCATGTTCCAACAAACTCCCCCTTTTGATAATAACAAAACCATTAATGATAAATCAGAGCATTAATATATATAAGCATGATGAACTACTTGTGTGTGTGTGAGAGTGATGACTTAGGATAATTATCAATTGTAGTATTTAGAATTGCTCCCCCTAAATACATGCTCCCCCCAAGTGAATGCACCCCTAATATGTAAGTTATCATCTTAATTAAGCATGTTAGTTTTATATTTTGATAGCAGATTATATTTATCATGTTAGTTCTCCCCCTTTTGTTATTAGCAAAAGTGGGTAAGGAGACACCACTTAAAAGTTGACAATAATATAAAGGCATGATCGAGCTTGTTGAGAAGGAAATGATAAGGAGTTTTAGAATACTTTTCATGGAAATAGATCAGAGTTTGAGTGTCACAATATTTTCATAAATCAGAGTTTGTAGCATAAACAAATGTAATGATTTCCAAGTAACTAAACTACCCAGACAATATGTCTACACCCTAGCCCCGTACTAAGTGACGGATGGGCATGAGGAGCTGCATACATGCCGTAGGTTGGGGTGTTAGTCCCATATGCACACACTAGACACAACTCAACCTAGCACTCTTTCCCCCCAGTGCCTCGCAAGGCCCCACTAGAACCCTCCCCGGTTAAGGACAAGACATGACTAGAGATAAGGTTATCTAATGTCTACAACCCTATGCCCCCGCTATGGTGAGAAATGAAGTCATGGATAATAATTATTTGAAACATTTAAGCATTTTAAATCTAATGACATAGCCTACGGATTTATATTTTTATTTGAATTTATGAGAACATTCACATAGCTATTTTGAAATCCATTAATGAATCGGAGTTTTTAGCGTACTAATATTTTCATAGAAATAAATCAGAGTTTAAAAAAATTCATGTTAAAAGCAACCAATATAAAGTTTACCAAGCAAGTCTACCACTTGTTGCAAGAAAGGAATTTGAAGATTCAAGTGATGATGCACACAAAATTAAAGACTTTAAATAAGCATGAAAGCGCAAGGTAAAATAATTATATGGTGATGATGCGGAAGACTTATAGAAATACAAAAAACATCTTATTGTAATCAATGATGATCCAAAAAAAAATATATGAGTTAAATTTCATAAAAAAGATGTTTTTTGTAAATCATTGTTCAATTAAAATCTTTAAGTTTAACGGTAATGTAACCAAGTATGAAATAATGTTATCAAAAAGAGATTACTACAATGTTATTTTAATTCACAATTTCAAAACATACCAAACATTGTAGAAAGAATGCTAGGTTATCTAGTGCATTTCATAAATAAAGAGTAGTATAGAATTTTCATTAGGATCCAATACTCATGAGAAGAAGTGTTATGGAAGATAATGATGTGCAAATAAGTGTATTTTGAATGGAGTAAACAAATGTTTTAATCAAAAATACAAGAAATATGTAAAGTAAGTGCACAATAAAACACAAATAATTTTACTTCCACGCACATCAATGCACACAAAAAATGTACAACTACCAAGATGCTTTGCACACACAATGCTCATTAAGACTTATCAGGGTGCAAAGTAGTGTTTGGGGGATCACATAATTTTATTCTTCAATATTGATTTCTTATTGTGATCCGGTGTACTTAAGAATAAGTGGTTTTTATTTTGAAAGAAAGTTATGGTTTGCACAAGATACTTTGCTATTCTTTCCAAGGTGCTCAACCTCACAACGCTTATTAAGACTTATCAGGAGGTTCAAGTAGTGCTTGGTGGAGTTATCTTTGTCACTTTATTTTATGATTTTTGTTTTGTACAAAGTTCTCCGAATACACTTGTTTTGCAAACCAATATAATTTATAAAAACATACCCACTTTTCTTAACTTTTAAAAGTGCAAATAATGGTTGTGTAGGTAAGATACTTGTGCAATTTTAATTCATTGTACTATTACAAAACATACACAAGCATTCTTAGATTAAACACATATGTAGACAATGCCAAAATAAGTGAGTGAATAGCGATCATTATCAAACGTAAAACATTTACTCATACTTAGAGGCATGCTAAGCTTAGTTCTACACAACTTTTTCACTATAATTGATGTACATATTAATAGATATATCAAAGCATGATGAAAGCAATGTTCAAAGTAGTTTGAAAAGATAAATTGCAACATTATAGAAGTTCTAAATAATAGATTAAATCATGCTTGATTTTCAATGAAGTCCATACAGTATTTTTGATATTTTTGAAGAATAATTTTTATTTAAAGTTTGAACTCATAAGATTGATCTTGGACTTCCCGAGGACTACCTTGTGAGAGGTTCGCCCGGTACTAGGTGATATGATGGGATGATAGCCCAAATCACCCTTTCGCAAGATACGTGTAAATAGAAAAGTTAAGTTCAAAATAATAATTTTTTATACTTGTTTTTGTTTTATATTTTTGTATTTGATTTTTGCATATAGTAATAGAAATCAAACAAATAACCAAAGACAAAACAAAATATTTTTTGTAATTTGGCTTTTGTAATTTTGTATTTTAATTTTTTAAAAAAAAGTACAGGCAGAATTGCAAAAATGAGTAGTACTTATAATTAATATATTTTTATTGATTTTTCAGAATTTTAAAATTTCAGAAAATCGGATACTTGAGCTAGCGCCGGCCTTAGCTCTTAGCGCCTGCGTTAGCTCACAAAGAGTGCTTATTTTGATCATATAGCCTAGATTTTCTTCGATTTTGCATCCAATTTTTCTTAATTATGTTTGTGCAATGTAAGGCATGTCTAATGAAGTGATGAGACGAGAAGAAATCGCAAAAAGTTGCAGAAGTTAAAATTTTAGTACATGGGTTTCACATTCATTAAAGCTCCATATTCATTAGACCTTAATTCTTGAGTTTTGCACAACATATGAATGTGTGAAATGATCATAAATAAGTGAAATAATATTCATGCAATTTTTTCAATTTCGATTTGACATGATTATGATTAAACATACTTGGGGTAATTGAAAATGACGCAAATATATTAACTACCTAAGCAAAAACTTGCGCATTTTATAAATTTAGCCCAATACCCCTAAAATACCTTTTAAATCCATTTTTACACTTATTTCATTTAGTCTTAATAATATCATATGACAAATTTAGTTTTTCAATTTTTATAAGACTATTAGGAAATGGATTTAGAAGGACAAAAATAAAAAGGATAAGTAGATCACTTGAAAAATGACATGACTTTTTATTCAATTTTATTCAATTTGATTTATTTATGAATTTTGGTTTAATATTAGAAAGTCATATCACCAGTCATATAAAGTGATCATATCATGATGGTTCATCAAAAATAAAAACAAAAAACAAAAAAGAAATTAAGCACATCATGAAGTAGAGAATTGATATTTCATTTTTAATTGATTTCTACTTCATGCAAATGATTGGATACTAATGAATAAGAGATTTAGGTATCCAAAGAGGACTGGGTGTGATGGTTCCTTTGGGTAACCAAATACATCGTGTTTGCTTTTGAGGAGATGGAAGTGAATGAGCCCTTTTGAGTGGAGTTTGTGTTTCATCTTTAACTTTGGGTCTCCATTCAAATCTTGGTTTAAAATTATTTTTAGTTTTCAAATTTCCATAATCATTTACTTGAACATTTGGATCAAAAAGGTTTTTGAATTTATAATTTGAAGGAAATTTGTTTGCATTTAATTTTAGGTTGGGAGAAACATGATTTTGTAAATTATGGTGATGTTGATTTTGATTTACAAATCCTTTATGTTCCTTACTCCCATTTTTTAACTTAGGTAAGATGTTCATATTCATATTCAACTTATTTTTAGATATAGTTTGATATTGTGAATTTGTATTTACAATTTTCATAAGCAAGTTGATTTTTGATTTTAATTCATTATTTTTAATCTTTAAATTATGTCTAGCTTTATTATAAGCGATTGTGCTATTTTTAAGAGTTGAAACAATTGAATCTATATGATCTTGATACTTATTTCTATATTCATCAAATGTTTCATCCATCTCTTTAATTTCAATTTTATAGTCTTTGCACTTAGCACAATCATTTATCAAAGATAAATTTTCTAAACATAATTTTTCATTTTGTTCTTTTAGTAAAATAAAATCCTTTTCAAGTTTCTTGTGCTTTTCTTTTAATTCATTATATTCTACATAAGTTATGGTGTTTTTAACTAAGGAGCCATGTGTAGAACTAGATAAATTAGAATTTGATTCTTCATTAATTTTTGTCTTTAAATTTTTATTTTCTAAGCGCAAATGTTTATTAGCATTTTTTAATTTTTAATTTTGCGCTTTGTAGTTTGAAGCAATTGTAATGAAGAGATAGAAGTACAAAATATGGAATTGGATTTCCTTACATTGCTTTCGGAATAGGCACGATTTGAACATATCATTTCTTTGACATCTTTTTGGCACTCCTCTTCCGAAGATAGTATTTCTTCTTCTCTTTCACTTGATATGCACTTCATGGATCCTTCATGAGAGGAGCATTCTTGAAGACTTGTGCAAGCTTGCATATTCTCCGGTTCTTGCGATTGTTCCATACCTGTAGAAGCAAAATCATACATTTCTTCAAGAAATTTCCATACTTTGTATGCACTAGAGAAACAATATATTAATTTGAAAATATCTTGAGATAAAGCACAAAAAATATAATGCATAGCTTTTGCATTTAGGTGACGCTCTTGTTTATTTGATTCGTCCGTTGGTCTTGTTATTGCTATATCCCAAGCGTTGATATCTAATGTTTTAATAAACATTTCCATTAATAATCTCCACCCTTTATAATTTCTTCCTTCGAATAAAGGTGGTGCAAGAGATTTTTCTTCTTCATAAAAATTTTCTCCACCAATAGAAGCGAGATCATGAGACGCCATTATTCCCGGTTGTTAAGCCGATTTGGAATAGCCTAGCTCTGATACCACTTGTTGGATCGATAGGCGCCCTTAGAGGGGAGGTGAATAAGGGTTTTTAAAAGCTTATATTATATTTTGAAATACTTGCTTATGATAAGAAATCAAAATAGGGATTTTGTTTAAAGATCTAAATTGTTTTATAATAAAGGAAAGGATAATAAACAATTTAGAGAAATGAAGAACAAATCAATTTTATTACACAAAGAGAGACATGATTATTATTAATAAAATTGATTACAAAATTTTGATTTCAATGACGCTAGAAATCAAAGCGAAATATGAAAGACTCTTTTTGTTTTCTATACCGACTTGTATCCCCACAAACTGGTTGGCTTTAGCCGATCCTTCCCTGGATACGGCCTCAAGCCGCTCTAGCCAACCCTTCCCCAGATATGGCCTCGAGCACCCCCTAGACCTACACCCGAGACCTAGTAGCCAACACGAGGTGAATTTCTGCCCTAAGTCCTACCCATACCTAGTCGCCAACACGAGGCGAATTTACTAAACGATTACAGAAAAGATGTGAAATAAAAAGACAATAATATAAAACACCCTCTATGTGGATCTCTTGGAGAAGTAGACGAAGACGCAGAGTATGATCGTAGTCGATGCGGTCTCTCGTCACGATGATGACGCGTGTTGAAATCTTCTCCACGGGTCTCCTTAAGCCTTTATGGATTTGTGGGAGTATCTCTCTGAACCTTCCTCTCTATGCTGTGGCACGAAGCTCTGGAATTTTGGATCTCTCGAGGATTAGGAAGACGGAGCCAAGAGGTCCTTTTTATAGACTTAGCGCTAGCGCCTGTGCTAGTGCTACCGCCGGCGCTATCCCATATTAGGACATATTGAAAGTGCACAGTTAACCACACTAGAATTCTCTAGAGGGGGGGGGGGGGTGAATAGAGATTTAAAATTACATTGTGCAAAGTTAACAAATATATATATATATATCTGTGTAATAATCACAGAGTTAAGCTTCCCACACACACCAACAAGAATTAAGTAAATAAAGAAAGAAATAACAAAATGAAATTCACAGCACAACACAAAGAAATATAGTGGTTTCCCAAACTTTGGGTAGTCCACTCTTCTACCCTCTTTGTAGGAATTCACTATCTTGTACTGAGTCTTTTGATAAGGAGACTCTTAGAACCAACCTGAGTCTTTTGATAAGGAGACTCTTAGAACCAGTGCAACTGAATTTTTTGAAGAGAGATTCTAAAAACTCTTTTACACAGATTGAAAAAGAAATGAGAATAAGAAGAAGAAGTAGAAAAAGTAATTGAAACAAGAAAGAATCTTCTTCCTAGCAAGAAGATTAGAAGCACAAGAAATAGTGATTGAAATCTCTATTCTAGAGTGAGAAGGAGATTGTAGGCCTTTTTCTTTATCAATGAGAGCTTTCAGAAATTTCAGCAGTATGGCTTCAGAGGAAGGAGAAGAAGAAGAAGGCTTGTTGTTTGCTTCAGCATACTATCACTTCTCTCAATTTTTCTCTCTTTTCTCTTGGGAGCTTTTCCTCTTTTTCAAATGGATGGAGTGGATCACTTCTCTTCATTCTATGCTGATTTCCCTCTTATTTATAGCTCTGTTTATTAAAAGAATACTATAGGAAAAGAATCAATTAGCAGTCAGAGAAATAGTAAGAGAGAAAAGATTCCATAATCAATATTTCTGTAGAAGGAAAGAGATCATTCTGATTTCAAATAATATCCATAATAAACTTAATCAATTTAGCCAAGAGTCAATTAGAAGGAAAGACTGATTCAGAACGGCTATAAAAGAATAATATAATTCCATAAGAATCAGATCTACAGAAAAAAGGAAAGAGATCTGGCGTGTTTTGAATCTGACATAAAAATCGACGTACATCGATTACTATTCGACGCAAGCGTCGATTTTAGACTGGCTGGACGTCGATAGGAGAATAAGGAAGGTGCGTCGACTAAGGTACGTTGACTTCACTAGATGCGTCAACTAGAAGTCAGAGTTACGTCGACATAGGTTACATCGAATTCTGTTTGGAGTTACTTCGACTCATTCTGAGAGGAACATCAACTACACTTCGACGTTGCGTCGAATACTATTCGACGCATATTTACTTAGACTAGTTTTTCATTCTTAGAATTTATATTCTACTCATTTTTAGGGGTTAAGATAAATCATTTCCCCAACAATCTCCCCCTATTTGTCTTAACCCTACTCAGGGAGAAATTGTATCAGCTTTTAATCAACACAGCAAGACATTCATATATAGAAGATAAATATGTTAAGTAATCAGAAGAAAATAGAATCATATACACAGACTTCATAAACAGTATTTAAGCATGGAGGAAAAAAATATAGAGTATATCAACATTGTTCAACACATCACTCAGGAGGGGTAGGAGGAGTTTTTCTTTTCCTAGTGAATACTAAAGTTTTTAAAGAAGAGAGTTGCTCCTTCTCAGTAGCAGGTGGTTCACTCAGCTCCCCCTGAGTCACAGCAGTTTGCTCCCCCTTAGATGGAACTTCCTTTGAGCCTTCTACTTCTGCCTCTTCAGTTTCTTTCTCAGCTCCAGCTTCAATTATGTCAGCATTTGGCTCCCCCTGAGCTTCAGCATCTTTTTCTTTCTCAACTTCAGCATCAGATTTTGAAGTAGGAAGGGACTTGTGTGAGAGATACTTGTGACTTGAGAGCTGCTCTTCATCTAATTTCTCCCCCTTCTTGACCTTCTTAGCCAAGGAGGTTAAGAAAGACTTGATCACTTTAGAGGAAGAGACAGAGAACTTTAAGCTTTGCACAGAGGCATTGACCCCATCTATTTGGGTTTGCATATGCATGATGGAGGAGTGAAGGTGGGAGCAGTGTCCATCCAGCATTTCTTGAAATTTTTGGGCTGCTGACTGGATACACTGGGTGATGAGAGTTTGAGTGGATGGAGAGGGTTCAAGGTGTGTTGGAGTAGGAGATAATGGTGGAGGTGGAGGTGATGAAGGTGGAGAGAGGACTGTATCATGATGATGTGAGTTTGATGGAGGAGGTGGAGGATTAGAGGAGTGTTGAGTTGGTGTATATGAAGATATAGGTAGGATAGGAGGTGTGAGGGTAGTAGAAGCTATAGGTGTGGATGATGTTGGTAGAGAAGAGGTGTCTGTATAAAGAGGAGGAGGTGAGGATGGATGGCTAGGAGAGTTAGGAGGAGAGGGAGTCCTGTAAGGAATGGCACCAGGCTTGGGAATTTGCCTGGTCCATTTTAAGAAGGGGGCTATGGACATCCTTTTTCCAGGGGGAATGGGGATTCCTTTTGACCTACATAGGTCAGGGAAGGAGTGGAGGAGTACCTGGCTCATGATCCTCATGTAGGCATTCTCTTTGTGAGAATATTTGTAGCCTATCATTTTCAGTAAGCAGCTGGCCCAGTCAACCTTCCTTTTCAGCACAAGGGCCCCCATGATGTTCAGTTGCTGCTTGGGTACTGCATCATGGGCAGAGATTTTGCATAATAGAACTTTTCCTACTATGTCTGCCAGTAGCCTATATTCCTCAGAAAAATCTATTTTCTTCAGATGGATTGGTTTATCTTTGGAGAACTTCATGATGAGTAATAGATTCTTGGTTTCCTTAGGGGTGAGATCCACAGGTTCATCACCTGATAAGGGATGATGATAGAGATTTATTTAGTTATTTTTAGAAAATAATTTGCTTCCCCTTTTTGATTTGAGCAAGGATAGTGTACCTGATGGAAGATCAAAAGTGTTCCTAAGGTGTTCTGCTGAGATTGAGACAGGTGTCTCATAGAGTGTTCCTGTGATTTCTCCTTGCTCAGATATCTGAACATGATTCATTAACTCAGTGAGTTCTGTCTCAAGGATTCTGCATCTTGTGGAAATGAGTTTGCCTAAACCAGCTTCAGAGAAGAGAGCTATGATGCTCTTATAGTTTTCGGTGGCGGCTTGGAAGGATTCAAGATCAATGTCGAAACCAGAGTTGATCTTAGGAGCCATTTAGGTCAGTGAGAGAGAGGAAGAGATAGCTGGACTGAGAAATGAGAGATGCAATGAGCGTGCTGAATTTTAACTGAAGAGTCTATTTAAGTCAGGTGAAACGTCGACACGAGACACAACTCGAGGTTTATTCGGTACAACAGTAGATGTGACTGAAAATATTTTAGTATTGCCGCTCTTTTTCATGAAGTCGACGTTGCGTCGAGTGGAAGTCGATGTATGTGTCGGTATAGTCTGATAGGGTTTTTCCTATCGACGTATGCGTCGATATGAGTCTACGCATACGTCGAGTTTACTAATCATTTTTAGTTATCGACGATGCGTCGATTAAGGAATCGACTTGATTTTTACTTTGTCTGAAAATTTCAGGTTTTTCTAGAGGGGTTATTTCTTCCTAATCCTAAGATTTTCTAAGTCACCCTTGGATTAATTTTATACACAGTTGGATTGATTGTGCCAACATTGTTTGGCAGTGTGGCCAATTTTATTATAGATATAACACATAATTGTCTTTTGATTAAGGAAATTTGAGTTTAGGTAGGGATAGAGATGGTGATTAGGATAGAAGTTTTGATCAGGATAGTAATTTTGATTATGAAAAGAGTTTTGATTAGGATAGAAGTTTTGATCAGGATAAAAGGATCCTGAATGGGGGTTAAGATAGAGAGTTTTTGAAGAATAGCTATGCCCTGTATTTAAGTTGCTCTGAGGTTTTATGCGTCGATATCTATTCGACGTATGTTGAGAGTTGCGTCGATATGTATTCGGCGCTTTCTCTAGATTGCGTTGATCTGGAATCGATGCATAGAAGTAGTTGCGTCGATTGTAAGTCGTCGTACTGTTATTCATGCGCCGATTTGAGGTCGAAGCATCTAAGTGATTACGTCGAATAGAATTCGTCGTACTATCATTCATGCGTCGATATGAAGTCGACGCAATTTTATCTTCACAGATTTTATTTTTCCCTTTTTCTGATTGGAGTTTTGTTTCTTTATAACTTGTTTCTTTTGGCATAGTTGCTTTCTCAGAGGTAGTTTGAGAGTCTTCTTCGGAATGGTATGATGATGTTTCATTAAGGTGGTTTATCTCTTTGAAGGTGAGGTCTTCAGTATTTTGTGAGTCTTCTTCTAAGTTTGTTGATTTAGTGAATTTAACAGGGCTCATCCAAGCAGGTTTGGTAGATGGTATTGACCTAGTTGAAGGATCAGCTCCTAACCCCAGATTCTTATGTCTGATTATTTGTTTTTCAGTGATTTCTTTAAGTGTTTGGCTTCTGACTTTTATAGATTCTTCAAAAGCTTTTGCCTGGGATACCTTCTTCTTAAGGAGTTGATTTTCTATTTTAGCACTATATATTTCCTTTTCTGTTTTATAGATTTTACACCTTAGTTCATAATTCTTTGAACATGTATCCTCTATTTTTCTCATATTAATTTGTTCTTTTAGATCCTTAATTTCTTGTTTAGCTTTTAGTTGATCTAAACATAGTCTTTCAAAATCATTTTTAAAATCATCACATAGAAAATCTATTTCATCAAAAATGCTTACCTCATCCTTATCCTCAGATTCCTCAATGAGAATAAGGCTATTTGCTTTTGCTGTTGAAGATATGCTTCCTTCTGATCCTGTTTCACTCCATGATTCAGCAACACATTCTTCTTCTGTGCTTCCAAGAGCCATTAAGCATAGGTCTTCTTGCTTAGACTCTTCATTGTCACTTTTTGATGAAGTGTTGTCTTCAGAATCTGTCTCACTCCAAGCTTCTGCAATGAAGCCTCTTTCTTTCTTCTTCCCTTTCTTCTTGAGATCTTTCTTTTTCAGATCTTTCTTTTTCTCAGCATTTTCTGGACATTCTGGAGCAATATGTCCAGTTTTCCTGCAGGAATAACAAATAATATCTTTGGTAAGAGTCTTATCATACCTTGATTTTGATTCTCTCTTTCTAGACCCATCTGGCCTGACCCATTTCTTGAATCTTCTGGCCAGGAGGCTGAATTGTTTTACTTCAGTCACAGAGGTTTCTTCTTCTGTTGCTTTTAATGCAATATTTCTATCTCTTGAAGAGGTTGGAGTGTTTTCCCTTCTTTCCTTCTCTTCTCTGGTTTTCAGTAGTTGCTCATAGGATTTGAGTTTTCCTAAGAGAGCATCTGTTGAAATTTCCTTTTGTCCTCTTGTATCTCTTATTGCCCATATTCTTGAGTCCCATGAACTTGCGAGACTCATTAACAGTTTGTCATTGATCTCTGTGAGAGGGATCTCTCTATCCAAGCTCCTTAATTGATTGATGATCAGACTGAATCTATCATACATTTCAGATATGCTTTCTTCATGCTTCTTTTGAAAGTTCTCATATTGGGAGATCAATAGAGCCTTTCTATCTTTCCTTTCATCAACACTTCCTTCTACTATCTTTGTAAGAGCCTCCCAGATTTCTTTGGCTGATTCACAGTCAACAACTTTTTGGAAGATTTCATCTGAGAGGGTTGAGACAAGAATGTTCACAGCTTTTGCATCACTTGTTCCTGCCTTCTTTTCTTCAACTATGCACTCAGCCCTTGGGACAAGTGTTTGAGTCACTTTACCACTTGAGTCCTTTCTATAGGGCTTAGGAGGACCTGTCAAAATAACATTGAACAAATCTTCATCAATAGAATTCATATAGATCATAATTCTTGTTTTCCAAAGTGCAAACTTTTCAAGGTTGCAAATAGGTGGTCTGGTGGAAGCATAATATTTGATTTGTGCCATAAAAAAATAGTTTTTAGAAATATATATATATAAGGTAGGATCTTTTTGATCAAGGAGTTACCCTTTTTAGATCAACCTATCTCTGATACCAATTGAAAGTGCACAGTTAACCACACTAGAATTCTCTAGAGGGAGGTGAATAGAGATTTAAAATTACTTTGTGCAAAGTTAACAAATATCTATATATATATATGTCTAATAATCACAGAGTTAAGCTTCCCACACACACCAACAAGAATTAAGTAAATAAAGAAAGAAATAGCAAAATGAAAATCACAGCACAACACAAAGAAATATAGTGGTTCCCCAAACTTTGGGTAGTCCACTCTTCTACCCCCTTGGTAGGAATTCACTATCTTGTACTGAGTCTTTTGATAAGGAGACTCTTAGAACCAGTCTGAGTCTTTTGATAAGAAGACTCCTAGAACCAGTACAACTGAATTTTTTGAAGAGAGATTCTAAAAACTCTTTTACACAGATTGAAAAAGAAATGAGAATAAGAAGAAGAAGTAGAAGAAGTAATTGAAACAAGAAAGAATCTTCTTCCTAGCAAGAAGATTAGAAGCACAAGAAATAGTGAATGAAATCTCTCTTCTATAGTGAGAAGGAGATTGTAGGCCTTTTTCTTTATCAATGAGAGCTTTCAGAAATTTCAGCAGTATGGCTTTAGAGGAAGGAGAAGAAGAAGAAGGCTTGTTGTTTGCTTCAGCACACTATCACTTCTCTCAATTTTTCTTTCTTTTCTCTTGGGAGCTTTTCCTCTTTTTCAAATGGATGGAGTGGATCACTTCTCTTCATTCTCTGCCGATTTCCCTCTTATTTATAGCTCTGTTTATTCAAAGAATACTATAGGAAATGAATCAATTAGCATTCAAAGAAATAGTAAGAGAGAAAAGATTTCATAATCAATATTTCTGTAGAAGGAAAGAGATCATTCTGATTTCAAATAATATCCATAATAAACTTAATCAATTTAGCCAAGAATCAATTAGAAGGAAAGACTGATTCAGAACGGCTATAAAAGAATAATATAATTCCATAAGAATCAGATCTACAAAAAAAAGGAAAGAGATCTGGCGTGTTTTGAATCTGACATAGAAATCGACGTACGTCTATTACTATTCGACGCAAGCATTGATTTCAGACTGGCTGGACGTCGAGAGGAGAATAAGGAAGGTGCGTCGACTAAGGTACGTCGACTTCACTAGATGCGTCGACTAGAAGTCAGAGTTACGTAGACATAGGTTACGTCGAATTCTGTTTGGAGTTACTTCGACTCATTCTGAGAGGAACGTCGACTACACTTCGACGTTGCATCGAATACTATTCGACGCATATTTACTTAGACTAGTTTTTCATTCTTAGAATTTATATTCTACTCATTTTTAGGGGTTAAGATAAATCATTTCCCCAACACATATTCTGCGCTGCAGAATCTTCAATCGGAGGAAACTTTTCTCTCTTGCCTACTGTGCTCCTCGTTATCGCATGCGCTATCGGATACCGCCTAGCGCTATCTCCTACTATAAGTTCTCCCGGCAATTGCGCTTAAGCAAAGATTTCATCGATCGAAAATTCGTCGAACGCAGCTATGAGTTCGTCGATCGAATTTTCATCGAACGCAGTACTGAGCATTTCGTCGAGCGCCATTAACAGTTCGTCGAACGAAAGCTAGCGCCTGCGCTATGACTATTGGCGGCGCTAGTAGGAGTTTTGGATTTGATGGATCAACTTTGGGGGCAACCTTCTTATGTAATCCTTGAGTCATGTGGACTTTGTTATCCTGCACACTTAAACACACAAGATCAAATACACATAGGTTTTGTTATTCTCAAACCTAGGAGATGCGGAAAACCATGTTCCAACAAATTTGACCAATTGAAGACCAACTGGTTTTTGATTGGGTTGATTTGGTTATGTTGACCAAAAGTTGACTTTGGTCAATACCTTGAAATTGGGTAGAATCAATTAGTGATTATTGACCTAATGACATTTCTTAGTGGTTAGGGGAACATAGGTAAGGTCAATTTGAGGTATTGAAGGTCAATTGAGTCTACTTGTATTGAATAGGGTTATGTTCACCTAAGCTTTACTTTGGTCAATTCGGCCTATTTAGTTGACCAATTGTTGGGGTTCTTGGCCAAATGACTCTCT
The DNA here is from genome assembly GCA_033032865.1 of Dactylorhiza incarnata. Taxonomy (NCBI): domain Eukaryota; kingdom Viridiplantae; phylum Streptophyta; class Magnoliopsida; order Asparagales; family Orchidaceae; genus Dactylorhiza; species Dactylorhiza incarnata. Next base: position 9,103,464 of record JAWHQI010000014.1, read on the forward strand.
ATTAGGGTTAGGAACATAGTGGTGAGGTCAATTAATGTTTGTGAGTTCAATTTGGGTGATTTGACCTATGTTGACTTGTGCTCACTAGTGAGCACTATGTGAGCTCACCCCCACTTTGTGAACCATAAGGTCATTCCCTTGCATCCACTCGCCCTTCTCTGCTCATGTCATGTCCTAACACCTCTATGGGGTCTAGTAGGATTAGGTATATTACTCATAAACACAATGAACTTTCATAAAAGCATAATGAAAGCAAATAGCAATTAAAATGGGTTTAAGCAAGGTTCATCATCAAGGTATGTGTGATTTCTTACCATACAACCATAAAAGAGGAAAAATAAGGGTAGAGATACATACAACGATCGAGACTATGCCGTAGAAATGGGGGGATGCACTGGGTGGTCAATCCATGTCCTACAATTCATTCATCACTTGCGTCTGAGATCTCTGAAGCTCTCACAACCTTTAGCCCATCTTCTCGAGTGTCTACATTGTCCACGTCAATCCCCTTGTTCTTCCTTGAAATCCGGCTAATATGAAGTGGAGATTGTTGGAACATGGTCTTCCGCATCTCCTAGGTTTGAGAATAACAAATCATATGTGTATTTAATCTTGTGTGTTTAAGTGTGCAGGAAACAAAGTCCATTTGACTGAAGGATGACATTAGAAGGATGCCCTCAAATTTGAGCCATCAAATACAACTTGCCCACTAGCGTCGGCAGTAGCACCTAGTGCCCGGCGCTAGCGATGGTTAGCACAATTCCGGGAACACATATAGAAGGATCTAGCGCCTGACAGTAGCGGATAGCGCAGGCGGTAGCGCGGAGCACAAAAGGCAAGAGAGAAATGTTTCCTCGGATTGAAGATTCCCTTGCGCAGAATAATGCCTAATCCGGGATAGCGTCGGCAGTAGCGCTAGCGTAGGCGCTAGCACTGAGGCTATAAATTGGACCCCTCTTCTCTCGTTTCAGACACACATCGCAGAGAGAGATTGAGTGCTAGAATTCCAGAGGCTGATTTGGCCGAAAGTAGATATCCTACCAAAGCTCTGCAAATTTCTGAAGGAGAATCTCTTCACGCCGGATCCAAACGATGTCCGCTTCTACAACGCTTATTATACAGCGGATCTTCATCTCCAACTTCAGAAGTTTTTCAAGACGGAGTTTTTTTATTTTCATTTCATATTTTTGTAAACCATTAGAGAATTCGCCTCGTGTTGGCGACTAGGTCTGGGTAGGACTTAGGGAAGAAATTCACCTAAAGTTGGTGACTGGATCTAGGTTAGGTCTAGGGGGTGCTCACGGCCATATCTGGGGTTGGATTGGCTAGAGCGGCTTGAGTCCGAATCTGGGGAAGGATAGGCTAGGGCCACCAGTTCGTGGGGATACGAGTCGGGATAGAAAATGAAAAAGAGTTTTATTATTATTCGCCTCAGATTTCTAGCGTTATAGAAATCAACTTTTGTAAAACCTTATTTCATCTTATTAAAACATGTCTCTACTTTATTACAAGTGTTTTGTTTGATTTCTCACTTTCTTAATCACGCGTTATTTCAAAGATAATCAAAATTTAACTTAAGTTTTAAAATCGTTATTCACCCCCTCCCCCTCTAAGGGCGCCTACCGATCCAACAAGTGGTATCAGAGCGGATTTATTCCAATCGGCTTAACAACCGGGAATAATGGCATCTCATGATCTCGCTTTTCCGGAGGGTCAGGGTGTTAGTCGACCACCTCTTTTTTCTGGGTCAGATTTCAACTACTGGAAAAATTGAATGATGTGTTTTCTTATGACCATGGATGTGGAAGTATGCAACATGGTAGAAGTTCGGTACTCTCCACCTACAATTGTAGTGGGAGAGGCCACATTACTAAAACCTAAAGATAAATGGGATGATAACGATAAACTAAGGTGCAAAAATAATGATAAGGCGATGAACGCTTTATATTGCACATTAAATAGAACTGAGTTTAATAGAATTTCTGCATGCATAACTGCTTATGATATTTGGAATCAATTGGAAGTTAATCATGAAGGTACATTGTAGGTGAAAGATGCAAAGCTATTCCAACTAGAATTTGAATATGAAAAATTCAGGATGGATACCGAAGAGGACATCAACTCGATGTACACTCGCTTCACCAAGATCGTCAATGCTTCAAAGTCACTTGGAAAGATCTACTCAGACGAGGAATTGGTGAGGAAAATTCTCCGCTCTTTACCTCCAAAGTTCAATCCAAAGGTGACGGCCATCTCGGAGTCGCACAACCTAAGAACGCTCCAGATCGAGAACCTTATTGGGAATCTCAAAACCCATGAGGTAGAACTCCAGATTCAACACGATGAATACAACGAAGATCCAAAGAAAAAGGTGTTGGCACTAAAATCAAAGAAGGGGAGCATCGAAGATGATGATGAAGATGAAGAAGGTCTCCTGGTGAAGAACTTCAAAAAGTTCATTAGGAATCCGGAGAGAAGGAACACCTTCCAGAAATACTTCCAAAAGGATGCTCAACGAGAAGGATCTTCCTCTTCATCAAAGAAAGGAAAAGGAAGCGACGATGAAGAAGAAAGACCACCACCGGAGTGCTACCACTACAGAAAGACCGAGCACATTCGGAGCCAGTGCCCGAAGTATCAAAAGGAGCAAAAAGAACAATACAAAGCGAAGGAGAATACGAAAGTATTGAAAGCCGCAACTTGGGATGATTCTTCCTCTAAAGATTCAAATGAGTCTGAGTCAAGCAGCGAGGAGGAATCAAACTTATGCTTAATGGCAAAAAGCAACGATGACGACACCAGTGTTCTTAGCGACACTGAGGTAACTCCTCCCAAATTCGAAGAACTCTATGATGAATTTGTTCAAACTTGCAAATCCTATGATCAAAGTATAAAAGATAATATTATTTTAAATCGTGAAAATGAATCTATTATCAAAGAAAATCATTGCTCACAAAAAAATTGATTTCCCTTGACAAAAGAAAGGTTTCATGCCAAGAGTGTGAGCACTCTTTATGTAAGGCAAAAGAACTTGAAGTTTCTCTTTCTAAGGCCCTCTCACAAATCAAAAATATTACAAAAGAAAAGGGGGACCTAGAGAGAAAACTAAAAACCTCTCTCTCACAAATTGAAAATAATAAAAAGGGTTTTGAAAATAAATGTGTTATGATTGTACAAGAAAATACATCTCTTAAAAACAAAATCATGATCTCAATATGGCCATAAAAAAATTCGGAATAGGTCAAAAATCCCAGGATATGATTTTGGGAAACCAATGTTATGGTTCTGGAAAGTTTGGGCTCGGATATCAAAGTGAGCCTTACCGCTGGTGGTAGCTCAACAGTTAAAAAATCACATTTTTTTTCTAAAATTCAAACATCATCCAACAAGAGCAATGTAGAAATTCAGAAAAGGGTCTCAACCCCCTTTATTTCGTGTACAAATTGCCTTAAGTTTGGACACACGTCTAGCTCTTGCAGGAATATAAAACAATGATCGTTAAAACAAATCTGGGTACCTAAGAAATCCACTTACTCTATGGGTGGTACCTCTTGGGTATCCAGATCTTTACTCTCATCTTCTATCTAGATTTGCAGGAAGGCTAAGGAAATGGAGTATGTGTGGTACTTGGACTCAGGCTGCTCCAAGCACATGACTGGAACAAAGCAAAATTCCTTAGCTTAGAAAAGAAGAAAGGAGGGATCGTAACGTTTGGTGATAACGGTAAAGGAAGGATCATGGGAGTAGAAAGACTTCATATAGGTACAAATGATGAACCTTTGCCATCTTTGGAGCATGACGAAGAGGAACCTTCCAAAGAAGAGGAGGGGAAGGCCAAGGAAGATGAATATGTGCCCCCAAGTGTCTTGAACTTCTCAAAAAATCATCCAAAATAGCTATTCATTGGGGAACCTTCTACTGGGGTAAGAACTCGATCTTCTCTTCATGAAAAATTTTCAAATATTTACTTTATTTCCAAAATTGAACCTAAAAACGTTTCCACCGCTTTAAATGATGAATTTTGGTTTTTGGCTATGAATGAAGAGTTAGATCAATTTAAAAGAAATAAAGTTTGGAATCTAGTAGATAGACCATCTAATCATCCTATTATTAGCGTAAACTAGATCTTTAAAAATAAATTAGATGGTGAATCTAGGATTATAAGAAATAAAGCACGCTTAGTTGCTCAAGGTTTTTCTCAAATCGAGGGGGTAGATTTTGAAGAAACTTTTAAACCCGTTGCTCGCTTAAATCTAAACGAATATTTTTGGAATTTGCAAGTTTTAAAAGAATAAATTTATTTCAAATGGACGTTAAAAGTGCTTTTTTAAACGGGTTTATAAAAGAAGAAGTTTACGTAGAACAACCCCCCGGTTTAATAAATGAAAAATTTCCAAATCATGTTTACAAATTAGAAAAAGCGCTTTATAGATTAAAACAAGCGCCCCGTGCATGGTATGATAGACTTACATCATTCTTGTTAAAGCACGGTTATGTTATGGTAAGTGCCGACAACACACTCTTCATTAAGCATAATAATAACGATCTAATTATTTTACAAATATATGTTGATGATATCATTTTTGGAGCCACTAAAGAAGAGTTGTGTAATGAAGTAGTCTTAGTAATGAAAAATGAATTTGAAATGAGTCTTGTAGGAGAACTATCATATTTTTCTTGGTTTTCAAATCTCACAACGATCTGATGGTATCTTTATTTTCCAAACAAAATATGTTCACGATATGCTTAAACGATTTGGATTTGAAAATCTTAAACAAGCTTCTACTCCTATGAGTGCTTCTTTAAAACTAGGAAAAGATGAATCTGGAATTTCCATTGATCAAACTTTATATAGAGGAATGATAGGATCTCTTCTTTACTTAAGTGCATCTAGACAAGATATAATGTTTGTCGTGTTTTTATGTGCTCGCTTTCAAGCCAATCCAAAAGAATCTCATTTAAAAGCGGTAAAATGTATTTTTCGTTATCTATTACGGTCATCTAAATTAGGATTATGGCACCCACACAATGATTCATTTACACTTCACGGCTATTCCGATTTGGATTACGCGGTTGTTCACTAGATCGAAAAAGCACTAGTGATACATGTCACTTTTTAGGACCCTTATTAGTTGCTTGGTCTAGTAGGAAATAATCTTCGGTTCCACTCTCCACCACGGAGGCCGAATACATCGCACTTGGTAGTCATTGTGCACAAGCATTATGGATGAGCCAAACTCTAGAGGATTTTGGATTTCATCTAAAAAACATTGATCTTAAATGTGACAACAAAAGTGTCATAGACCTTACATATAATCTCGTACATCACTCTAGATCCAAACACATAGATGTTCGCCATCATTTCATTAGGGATCACATTAAGAAATAGCATGTAAAAGTAAACTTCATTGGTATGGACTCTCAACTTGCTGACATATTTACTAAACCTCTTCCCGATGCAAGATTTCGATTATTATGACTTGAGTTAGGTGTCCTAGATCTCTCAAGTTAAAAACACATTCATAAACACAATTATGCAATTTTTAACCATCTAAAACATCTCCTAAAATTCTGAAATTTCTGCATTAAACTACTATTGGGACACTTAATCAAGATCAACAATTAAAATTTTCTAAAATCATCAAAAATCATGTATTGTTTCCCGCGCTAGCACTAACGCCGGCGCTAGCCCACCTATCTGTTTTCTGTATTTTTAAAATTTTGAAAAATTCTTAAAAATATATTAGTCTATATGTACTATTTATTTTTGCACTACTGACTTTATTTCATTTTTGAAAAATCCAAATACAAAATTACAAAAGTCAAATTACAAAAAAAAAATTGTTTGTTCATTTGTTTAAATTCTCTTTCTAAATGCAAAAATCAAATACAAAAATATAAAACACAAAAACTAACAAAAAACTGTATGGAATTTATTGTGATAATCAAGCATGTTTTTAAACTATCTTTAGAACTTCAACAATGTTCCAATTTATCTTGTCAAAATACTTTGAACATTGTTCTTATCATGCTTTGATATATCTATTAATATGTGCATCAATTATATTGAAAAGGTAGTGTAGAACCTAAGCTTAGCATGCCTCTAAGTATGAGTAAATGTTTTATGGCTGATAATGATATTTCTTCACTCACTTTTTTTTGGCTAAGTCTACTTATGTTCTTAGTTTAAAGATGCTTGCTAATGTATTGTAATTGTACAATAAATTAAAGTTGCACAAGTACCTTACCTACACTACACTTATTTGCACTATTAAATATAAAGAAAAGTGGTTATTCTTTCAAAATCTAATTGTTTGCAAAGCAAGTATAATCGGAGAACTTTGTACAAAACAAAAAAAATGAAATAAAGTGACAAAGTTAACTCCACCAAGCACTACTTGAACCTCTTGATAAGTCTTAATAAGCGTTGTGAGGTTGAGCACCTTGGAAAGATTACTAAAGTGTCGTGTGCAAAACTTCATTTCTTAAAAAATACCACTTATTCTTAAGTACACCGGATCAAAAACAAAACTGAAAAATTCAAATTGTGTGATCCCCCAAGCACTACTTTGCACCTTGATAAGTCTTAATGAGCATTGTGTGTGCAAAGCACCTTGGTAGTTGTACATTTTTGTGCATAAAATGTGTGGAAGTGATTTTATTTCTGTTTTATTGTGCACTTTACTCTACATTTGTCTTGTATTTTTGATTATAACATGTGTTTACTCTTTTCAAAATACACTTATGTGCACATCATTATCTTTCATAACACTTTTCTCATGAGTATTGGATCCTAATGCTAATTTCTATACTCTCTTTATATCTAAAATGCACTAGATAACCTACCATGCTTTCTACAATGTTTGGTGTGTTTTGACTTTATGAATTTGAATAACATTGTAGTAGTCTCTCTTTCATACATCTCTTTCATGCTTGATTACTTCATGATAAATTTTTTTCAAAGAAAAATGATTTACAAAAACATCTTGTTTCATTATATGAATCATCATGTCTTACAAAAAGACGTTTGATTGTACTTTTATATAAGTCTTCCGCAACATTACATTTACCTTGTATTCTTTTCATTCTTATCTCAAGATCTCCAACTCATTTTTGTACTTGCATGGTAAATGTGATATTATTCTTTTTAAAGCTAAATTTTATGATTTCTTTCTATGAACATACTTATGCTAAAACTCTAATTTATTTCTATGAAAATTACTCTAAAAACTTCTTATCATTTCCTTCTCTCTAAAAGCTCGATCATGCATTTATCTTATTATCAAAACTTTTATGTGTTGCCTCCTTACCCACTTTTGCTAATAACAAAAGGGGGAGAACTAACAAGATAAATAAGATCCGTTATCCAAATGAAAACTAACATGATTAATTAAGATGATAGCTTACATATTAGAGGAGCATTCACTTAGGGGGCGCATGTATTTAGGGGGAGCAATTTTAAATACTAAAATCGATAATTATCCTAAGTCATCACTCTCACACACACATAAGTAATTTTATCATGCTTATATTTATTAATGCTCTGATTCATCATTAATGGATTTATTATTATCAAAAGGGAGAGTTTGTTGGAACATGTTCTTCCACATCTCCTAGGTTTGAGAATAACAAATCCTATGTGTATTTGATCTTGTGTTTTTAAGTGTGCAGGAAACAAAGTCCATTTGACTCAAGGATGACATAAGAAGGTTGCCCCCAAATTTTAGCCATCAGATCCAACATGCCCACTAGCGCCTCCGGTAGCACCTAGCTCCCGGCGCTAGCGATGATTAGCGCAATTCCGGGAACACATATTGAAGGAGCTAGCGCCCGGCGGTAGCGGATAGCGCAGGCGGTAGCGCGGAGCACAGAAGGCAAGAGAGAAATGTTTCCTCGGATTAAAGATTCCCCCTCGCAGAATAATGCCTAATCTGAGATAGCGCTGATGATAGCGCTAGCGCAGGCGCTAGCGCTGAGGCTATAAATTAGACCCCTCTTCTCTCATTACAGACACACATCAGAGAGAGAGATTGAGTGCTAGAATTCCAGAAGCTGATTTGGCCGAAAGTTGATGTCCTACCAAAGCTCTGCGAATTTCTGAAGGAGAATCTCTTCACGCCGGATCCAAACGATGTCCGCTTCTACAACGCTTATTCTATAGTGGATCTTCGTCTCCTACTTCAGAAGTTCTTCAAGAGGGATTTTTTTATTATCATTTCATATTTCGTGTAAACCATTAGAGAATTTGCCTCGTGTTGGCGACTAGGTCTGGGTAAGACTTTGGGCAGAAATTCGCCTCGTGTTGGCGACTGGATCTAGGTTAGGTCTAGGGGGTGCTCAAGGCCATATCCGGGGTTGGATTGGCTAGAGCGGCTTGAGGCCGAATCCGGGGAAGGATAGGCTAGGGCCACCGGTTCGTGGGGATACGAGTCGGGATAGAAAATGAAAGAGAGGTTTATTATTATTCGCCTCAGATTTCTAGCGTTATAGAAATCAACTTTTGTAAAACCTTATTTCATATTATTAAAACATGTCTCTACTTTATTTCAAGTGTTTTGTTTGATTTCTCACTTTCTTAATCACGCATTATTTCAACGATAATCAAAATTTAACTTAAGTTTTAAAACCTTTATTCACCCCCCCCCCCTCTAAGGGCGTCTACCGATCCAACAGAGATCACCTTCTTAGGAGCTTAGGATGATGTGGAAACACTATGGAGTGATACCCTCCCTTGGAAGAAGAAAAATGGAGCAGTCGGCCCCCTCTGGTGGAAGGAATCGCGTAACAATTCGGCCCCTAAAAACCTAAAAAACCCAGTTTAAATAGAAAATGTTGCAGAATTCTGTTCATGCACAACCGTGCGTTTTAGAAACGCACGACCGTGCATGAACAAAATAAAATGTAATTTTTTTAAAACAAAAGAGGAGCTCGTGCAATTTTACTTAAGCGCGGGCAAAACCATCCATGCGTGAACAAAATGCATGGGCAAATCCAGAGCACCAATCTGGACCACAAATGAATGCGCATGCTCGGGAAATCGTGCGTCCAGGAAATGCATGACCGTGCAATTTATCCTGGTTAAAATTCCAATAGAAAGAAGATTTGCCCATGTGCAATGCCAACCAATAAGCTGGGGCACACACCACCAGTACACAGAAATAGTCAAAACTAAAAAAATAAAGACATTGGGAGCAGCATGTGCTTACCCCCAACAACATCATGTGCAATTGCACATCACAACGGACCAAACAGTGCACTTCGTGAAAAATGTGTTCAAGTGAAATATAAGCAATAATGAACTAAAAGTGAAGTACATGTGCGTGAAAACGAGCCCAGATTAGTTCGAAAAACTCTATATAAAATAAACTCATCACACCTACAGACTTACTCGTTTGCTCGTCCTGAGAAAACTATCTCCCATGTGGACTAGAAAAATCATGAGCTGGCGAAGTAATTGAATATGCAGAGTACTCTGCGAAGTCGCTTAGTCTCACACGTAGAAAATTTAGTAGAAGATTCTTTTAAACATGCGAAGTAGATTATAATTTTCTAAATTGTGTTTCTACTTATTATTGCTACTCGTAATTTAAATCGCGGTGAATCATTCAGTCACGCGCATGGGAAAGTAGCTTGATCACTAAGTGGAATATTGCTAGAGATCGACGATCGGGATAACCTCCAAATAAAACCATCAATGATGATGGCCATAAGCTTGCCCATTCACACTCTCTCCACGACACTAGTTACGTTCAGAATGCAAATCAATTGGACTTTCGGTTAAGATTTAGGCTTGGGTGTAGGTGGGGTAAACCATGATAAACACGGAGACTAAGCAGACCAATCTCAAATGAGCTCACAATACAAATACCAACCACGCACAAATGAAAATATGTACACCACCCTCCATACTTGAACATAAAACTATGGGGTGTGCACACCGCCTACTCCCAAATACAATTTTTTTTACAATTTTTTCTCAAATTTTCACTTCAGAATTTTTTTTAAACTTCTTTCTTTTTCTTTTCCAATTTTTTTTTCTTTTTCTCTATTTTTTCACATTTTTAACATCAATTTTTCAGCAAGATTTTTCAATAGAGCTCTTCCACGCATTCACAAATCGAAGACCACACCAACATGCCAAAACTAATAATGTATAAAACCTTAAGCTCAATGTTTTGGTGTGCAATTATGATTGACTATTTGGCTTTGGTGAAATGACGGTGGAGCTGAATCAAAAGGAATGGATAGGAAAAAGGGGCTAAGAGAGGATAGAGCGTTAGGAACGGAGCGAAGGCTCAACCGGGCCAACAAGATGACCTACATCACGCTCGCACTATTGAACTAACCTATACCCATGCTTCGAGAGTTGCTAGGGGCAAGTTCTTAGCCACCGAGAAAGAATATCCTACCTCCCAACTCGAACAATACGGCTCTAGTGATCTTCTACACACTCGCCTACTCTACTGTCCGATTTTACCAGATTCACAAGTTACGAGTAAAATAAACTGTATTCACGCAATTAGAAAATTATAAAACTAAATGCATGAGAAAAAGCAAATTCTACAATAATTTCAACACGAGACGCGGACACTCGACTAGGAGCATTGCAAGAGTCAACATGTCACTCTGCCACTCAATCCTATGCCAGCATCATAACTTTCCAATCGATCATGAAAAATTGGGTTTGATCCAAGACGCTCAAAATAAGTGAGTACGCGCTCAAGTGGGTGTGGTAGTGTGCATGGAAAATACTGAAAATTATTAAATTTTGATAAACTTAGAATGAAATCTGCTTCTGGTATGCACATGAAGTAGTGCACGTGTGTGGGTAACAAAGCTCGCTATACTCTCCCCCAGACTCATGACATGCTACACGAGGAAATAATATAAACATTACAATCTAAAACAAAGAGAGGGGAAGAGGTTACCCAATGCTCAGTAAATGAGCATACCAGAAGACGCTTGAAATCCAAGACAAAGCCGCAACATCCGCGATCCAAAATAGGCACCTGCAGGGGTGAGCTCCGACAAAAACATAGTAGATAAATAAAAACTAAATTAAAGAAAATGCATATATAAAAAAAGATAACAATTGGGTTTATTGTCCTCCTAGCATGACTTATTCAAAATTTTAACAGTTCTAGCTTATAGGAGTATGGAAGGAAAAGTGTACAGGTAACTGTTCTAATATCCGTGTCGGTAACGGGTGCCGATGCAACGGTAAAACAGTTACTCATCTACCTAAATAATAATACCTGCTCCTCACATGTAGAGGAAAGGGGATGTAAGAGGAGGAGGTGGAATCCTCACGCATCTCTCCAAAAATATCCTTGCCCAACAAGGTGTTGTCTTCAGGGAGGAGGCGGGAGGAGAAGACAATAAATGAGGCTTCCTCTTTGAAGGAGGGATCAACCTCCTCACATAAGAGGATACACTCATCATTGACTTGAGAAAAATGCTCCAAGTCCTCCTGGGGTACCTGTGAGAGGTCAACCTGCACAGACTCAGAAAGGTGGTCAGGAAATAAAAGAGGAGAAAAACTAAAATATACAGCAATCGTGGGAGTGGTACCAGTCTCACTCCCATCAGGATTCATAATGGGATCAATGTCGGCAATAAGCATATCATTGCAAGGAGAAAATGAGCAACATGGATCTTCGGTGATGAGTTGGACCTTCTCCTCTAATGATGAGGTAATAACCTCATCACTGAAGAGATCATCCTCCTCAGTGCAACTCGGCACAGCTTTGGGATCCAGAAGCTCATCCTGCACATCTAAGTAATCGACAAGATCAAAAGAGAAATGCATAGTAAAGTCAGAAAAAGATGGAGGACAAGCAGGGCTCATGATAGAATTAGCTAAAAGATGCGAGCTATCCTTCGAAAATGAATCCACCGGTAGTGACGGTAGTGAAGAGCAGGAAACTCCATAAGGTCTTCGTGACAATCAACAACAACACTAATCGACGCATTCATTGTGCTCCCAAGATGACTTGGGGGCCTAACGTATGTGTCATCCGTGATGGAATGAGCGGTTACATAGGAAGGTGGGGGGATGGAGACAAACGTTGGCTCATCATCCTCTTCCAATTGCAACTTCCATTGCTCAGAGTCCTTTAGAGCGTGATCGAGACTCTAACAACATAAGCACCGCTTCCTGGTAGGTTTAGACCATGATGGGCCCCAACCACCCAGAGAAGGTGATGCTTGCACAGGAGGTGCGTAATGATAATAAGCAGGTTTGTTATATGATGGTGCAACCGTAGTGGGAGCACCATATGATGAGCCATACGAGTTATTATTACGCCTTCCTAAATAACAATCTTCACTAAGCTGACTACGAGAAGAGAACCATTTGCGAGATGGACGAGAATGCATTAATGGTGCTCAGTGGATTAAAAAAATGGAACAAATAAAAATAAGACTTACTACACATGAAATGGAAATAAAATTAGTAAAAACCTAATTTGTAAAACTATAAAATAGATTAGGAAGAAATAAAACAAAAAGGATGTTATTTACAACTCAAAGAACTTCTTTCTCTCGACTTCCTCTCCAGAAACTCACAAGACTGTATTCCTCGGCAACGACGCCAAAAATTTGATGTGTGAATCTTGCACGCCGCTATAGGCGGGAGCGAGACTGTGGCACGCCACGGCAATGTACCGATCGTTCAAGTAATATAAAATGAGTGAATTTCCCCAAGTATCAATCTCAGAGGAACACAGTAAGGTGGAGTTTACTTTTGAGAAAGGACTTCAGATTGAAGTCCTTTAGGTCAGATGGGTTGCGGATGGATTGGATTGGTTTGGGAAAAACAAAATAAAATAAACTAAATTAACAATGTTATGCAGGCCGCTATGCACTGCTTCGCAAGGTGGATGGAGACTATGCAGGCCGCTATGCACTGCTTCACAAGGAGGATAGGCGAGAAGGCAAGCAGATGGAATGGTTTCACACCGGCGGAATTGAGGTGAGGGCCATTAGAACCTCTTGGCTTGGCGAGTGGATTATACGGGCCGTTAACACCGCTTCGCTACGCGGATGGACGAGAAGGCATGCAGATGGAGTGAAAACGCTTTGCGTAAAAGAGGGTTGCATTCACCTCTAACAAAGTTCAACCAAGATCACAGGCGTATCATTCTATAGTGACTCCACACACTAAGCATAAAGACAATGAACTTTCATAAAAGCATAATGAAAGCAAATAGAAATTAAAATAGGTTTAAGCAAGGTTCATCATCAAGGTATGGGTGATTTCTTACCATACAACCATAAAAGAGGAAAAATAAGGGTAGAGATACAAACAACGATCGAGACTATGTCGTAGAAATGCGGGGTGCACTAGGTTGTCAATCCATGTACTACAATCCATTCATCAGTTGCGTCCGAGATCTCTGAAGCTCTCACCACCTCTAGCCCATCTTCTCGAGTGTCTACATTGTCCACGTCAATCCCCTTGTTCTTCCATGCAATCTGGCTAATATGGAGTGGAGATCACCTTCATGGGAGATTAGGATGATGTGGAAGCACTATGGAGTGATACCCTCCCTTGGAAGAAGAAAAACGAAGCAGTCGGCCCCCTCTGGCGGAAGAAATCGTGTAACAATTCGGCCCCTAAAAACCTAAAAATCGCAGCTTAAATAGAAAAAGTTGCAGAATTTTGTTAATGCACAACATTGCATTTTAGAAATGCACGACCGTGCGTGAACAAAATAAAACAATATTTTCTTAAAACAAAAGAGGAGCTCGTGCAATTTTACTCATGCACGGGCAAAACCAACCGTGTGTGAACAAAACTCACGGGCAAATCCAGAGAACCATTCTGGACCACAGATGAACGCACACGGTCGGGAGATCATGCGTCAAGGAAACGCACGACCGTACGATTTCTCCAATTAGAATTCCAATAGAAAGATGATCTGCCCACGTGCAATGTCAACCAATAAGTTGGGGCACGCACCACCAGCACACAGAAATAGTAAAAACTAACAAAATAAAACTCCTTGGATTAAACTTGCTTAAAACTTTAAAATAGGAGAGAAGAAATAATAGCAAACAATAGAAATTTTAAAAAGCAAACAAAAATAATAAGGCGGCTATAAACACTGGAAGAACTACTATCTCTCGGCTCTCCCTCTCAAGAAAACTCACACGTCTGTGTTCCCCGGCAACGGCGCCAAAAACTTGATGGCGCAAATCTCACACACCGCTATAGATGGTGGCTAGACTGCGGCACGAAACGGCAGTGTACCGATCGTTCAAGTAATATAAAATGGGAATGAATCCCCAAGTATCGATCTCAAAGTGTAAGTGCACAGTTAACCTCACTAGAATTCTCTAGAGGGGGGGGTGAATAGAGATTAAAAAATATTTTGTGCAATGTTAATATATATATATATATATGTGTATGATCACAGATTATAGCTTCCCACACACCAACAAGAATTAAACAAATAAAGAAAGTAAATGCAAGAAAAGAAATCACAGCACAACACAAGAAAATATAGTGGTTCCCCAAACTTTGGGTAGTCCAATCTTCTACCCCCTTGGTAGGAATTCACTATCTTGCACTGAGTCTTTTGATAAGGAGTCTCTTAGAACCACCCTGAGTCTTTTGACAAGGAGACTCTTAGAACCAACTGAGTCTTTTGAAAAGGAGACTCTTAGAACCAGTACACTGAAATTTTTTGAAGAGAGATTCTAAAAACTCTTTTACAATGTTTAAGTAAAAATAAGAAAGAAGAAAGAAATAAGAACGAGAATGAATCTTCTTCCTAGCAAGAAGATTGGAAGCACAAGAAGTGAATAAATCTTTCTTCTATAGAGAGAAGAAGATTGGTAGCTTTTCTCTCTTATGTGAGAGCTATCAGAATTTGCAGCAGGGTGACTTCAGAAGCAGAGAGAAGAAGAATGCTTGAATATTGCTGCAGGACTATTTCTCAATTCTCTCTTTTTCACTTGGGAGCTTTTTCTCTTTTCAAATGTAAAAGTGGTGAATCACTTGATTACTTCTTCTGCCGACCTCCTCTTTATTTATAGCTCTGTTTCATTCAAATAATACTAAAGGAGAGTAATCAATTAGCAGGCAGAGTATTAGAAAGAAAGAGAAATTCCCATAATTGTTATATCCATAGAAGGAAAGTATTCATTCTAATTTCAAATAATGTCCATAGAGAATTTGAACAAATTAGCCAAGAATCTAATAGAGGAAAAGAAAGATTCAGAATGGCTATAAGACATAAATTGATTCCATATAGATCAGATCTATAAGATAAGGAAAGAGATCAGACGATTTTGAATTCTGTCATAAAGATCGACGTGCGTCGATTACTATTCGACGCAAGCGTCGAATACATCCTGTCTGGACGTCGAGAGGAGAATAAGGAAGGTGCGTTGACAAAGGTGCGTCGACTACATTAGATGCGTCGACTAGAAATCAGAGTAACGTCGACAACACATACGTCGAAATCTTCCTAGAGTTACTTCGACTCAATCTGAAGGAAACGTCGACTACATTTCGACGTTGCGTCGAATACTATTCGACGCATATTTACTTAGCCTTATTTTTCATTCTTAGAATTCCTCTTTAACTCATTTCTAGGGGTTAAGAGAAATCATTTTCCCAACACAAAGGAACACAGTAAGGTGGAGCTATCTATCGAGGAAGGACTTGAGATTGAAGTCCTTTATGTCGGATGGGTTGCGAAAACGGGGGTTTTGGTTTGGAAAATTAAGAGAAAATGCTATAACTACTCCTATGCAGGCCTTGAGTGCACTGCTTCGCTAGGAGGGATGGAGACTACGTAGGCCTTGAACGCACTACTTCGAAAGGGCGGATGGACGAGTAGGCTAGCGGATGGAATGGTTCGCACCGGCGGAGTCGAGGTGGATTACACGGGCCGTTAGCACCGCTTAACTTGGAGGATGGAAGAGTAGGCTCACGGAATGAAATCGATAAAATTAATGACAATAGCGCACCTCATACACATGAATAAATCAAAAGGAATTTCATAAAGATAAAATAAAAGTTACAGATCTAGATTTATCATGTTCTTCATCCACAAAATAGAGAGTTTAGCATACAAACATCATTTCGAAATAAAAAAAAGAGTAAGAGATTCGACCGACTCCGAAGCCTTGCTGGGATTCACGGTTGGAATCGCTGGGTTGTCAATCCACATCCAAGCTCGGTCCTCAACTGCGTCCGGGGTAAAGGAGGGCTGTCACTTCCTCCCAATGGCCCGTCTTCTTCGTGTCACGACCCGACGATGTCCAATGCTCTTCAAACCTTCCTTGATGATGAAAGTAAGATCCAATCTCTTCCTTGAAGTCCCTAGATTAATAGAGGAGGCTTAGAAAGAAAAAACGCAAAAAACGGCGCTGGAAAAGACCTAGAAACGAAGAAGTTCCGACTGTTTTCGCGGAGCAGCTATTTATAGACAGGTGCAGATTTTCAATGCGCACGATCAGTGGCGCGCGACCAGTGGTCGTGCGCACTATGTCCAGTGGTCGTGCAAAGTGCCTGGCAGGCCCATTTTAAGTGAGAATTAATGCACGATCAGTGGCGCACGACCAGTGGTCGTGCGCACTATGTCCAGTGGTCGTGCAAAGTGCCTGGCAGGCCCATTTTAAGTGAGAATTAATGCATTATCAGTGGCGCACGACCAGTGGTCGTGCGCACTATGTCCAGTGCTCGTGCGCATTGTTCCTGTGTAGTTTTTGCACCCCGGAACACTCGCACAACCCCCGTATCAACATGAAAGGTCATCGGGCCACGCAAATGGGCATTCCACACATTCTCAAATATAGAAATTAAATTGCAACATAAAGCATGAGTAAGATAAACATAAAAATACACCGAAACGGGCCTAAAAGTGCACATAGCATGGAATATCAAATATGAATGAAAACATGCCTAAAGTGTAGTGCAAAGACTAGATAATTGACCCAGATGAGTCCATAAATGTGTATATAATTGGGACTCATCATTTGCGCGGTACACGCCATGAGCGCCAAGGTCAATAGGTTTATGGCGAGTGCTATTAGCACACTCACCGGGATGACTGACTGCCTGGCGCACGTGGGGGTGGAGCGGATGCCTCCCGAGTAGGACAATGTATTTGAAACATTAAACAATGGGATTGTAATTTTAAAATTTAGCTTTTTATGGCCGCGCACTTTGGGTCGGTCTCTATCAATGCTCTATCATTTTGTTGGGGAAATGATTTCTCTTAACCCCTAGAAATTGTTGGGTTTTTTTTAGAACCATACATCATATGTAGGCGCAGCGGAAATAAACAGAATAACCCAAAAAGAATTTGGATCGGGCCATGAATATTGAATCAAGAAGTTAAGAAAATTGCTAGGTATGAAATTACCTTTGAGGGATTGGATCAAATCCAACCTAGATTCTCCAAGAAGAAGATTCCTGTCGGCGGCAAAGAGAGTTCTCACGTAGAATTATGTCTACGTCTCTACAGAGATCCACACGAGTCGGGAGAAGAAGACTGGACTCTTGCACTTCCACGGATTGCTAGATCCGCTTCGGGAAGAACAACACCGGCGACAATCGTCGGAGAGGAGGTCGGCGGTGGCGAACGGGCGGCGGAACTCCTTCCGTCTAGGGTTCGGGCGGAACACCTTCCGTCGGGTCTTCTTCCAGGAGGCGTAAGAAGAGCCTCTTGAACCCTTAAGATTAAGTTCTATTTATAGCCGAAGTATAAACAGACCTAAAAGAATCGCTATCTGCAGTCCATACAGAAAAAGAACTCTTTATGTATAAATTCGTCGGGATTTCACGAATCAGCATTCGTCGAGTTTACACGGGATAATCCGACGAATTCCGACGAATCACATCAGACGGCAACATTTGCCGAGTTAAGGATCTCTGTAACAATTCGTCGGGATTCCACGGAACAATCCGACGAATCCGACGAATTCCGATGAATCATATCAGACGGCAACATTTGCCGAGTTAAGGATCTCTGTAACAATTCATCGGGATTCCACGGAACAATCCGACGAATTCCGACGAATCATATCCGACGAATTCCGACGAATTCCGACAGCAACATTTGCTACACTTCCCTGATTCTATATGGTGATTGGTAACCTTTACCAACACAGTCAATCTTCCAACTTCTCCACATGCTCTTATGTGTGACCCTGCAGGCTCATATCGCGTTGGCAGTGAAACTACATGTTTGACCACTTCTAGATCATAATGGTAACTCCAACATAAATAAGTTGAATATGAATTCTAAGAAAGAAAAACAAGGTTAAGTAAATATACGTCGAATAGTATTCGACGCAACGTCGAAATGTAGTCGACGTTTCCTTCAGATTGAGTCGAAGTAACTCTAGGAAGATTTCGACGTATGTGTTGTCGACGCTACTCTGAATTCTAGTCGACGCATATGGAGAAGTCGACGCACCTTAGTCGACACACCTTCCTTATTCTCCTCTCGACGTCCAGCCAAGAAGAACTCGACGTTTACGTCGAATGGTAATCGACGCACGTCAATTTATGTGACAGATTTAAATATGCGCCAGATCTCTTTCCTTCTTTCAGTAGATCTGATTTGTATGGAATAAATGTCAATATTTTATAACCGTTCTGAATCATTCTTTCCTTATATCTGATTCTTGGCTAATTTGATTAAACTTATTTGGACATTATTTGAAATCAGAATTAGTTCTTTCCTTCTACAGAAATAAATATTATGGAAACATTTTCATCTTTCTATTTCTCTGATTGATAATTGATTATCCTCCTATAGTATTATTTTGAATTAACAGAGCTATAAATAAAGAGGAGGTCGGCAGAAAAAGAAGAACAAGTGATTCACCATTTTACATTTGAAAAAGAGGAAGAGCTCCCAAGTATAGAGAGAAAATTGAGAAATTGTTCTGCAGCAATATTCAAGCACTTCTTCTTCTCCTGCTTCTGAAGTCATTCTGCTGCAAGTTCTGATAGCTCTCACAAAGAGAGAAAAGCTACAAATCTTCTTCTCTCTATAGAAGAAAGATTTAATTCACTTCTTGTGCTTCCAATCTTCTTGCTAGGAAGAAGATTCATTCTTGTTCTTATTTCTTTCTTCTTTCTTATTCTTACTTAAATATTGTAAAAGAGTTTTTAGAATCTCTCTTCAAAAAATTCAGTGTACTGGTTCTAAGAGTCTCCTTGTCAAAAGACTCAGGGTGGTTCTAAGAGTCTCCTTGTCAAAAGACTGAGGGTGGTTCTAAGAGTCTCCTTATCAAAAGACTCAGTGCAAGATAGTGAATTCCTACCAAGGGGGTAGAAGAGTGGACTACCCAAAGTTTGGGGAACCACTATATTTTCTTGTGTTGTGCTGTGATTTCTTTTCTTGCATTTACTTCATTTGTTTAATTCTTATTGGTGTGTGGGAAGCTCTAATCTGTGATCATACACATATATATATTAACTTTGCACAAAATATTTTTAATCTCTATTCACCCCCCCCCCCCCCCCCTCTAGAGAATTCTATTGAGGTTAACTGTGCACTTTTAATTGGTATCAAAGCTAGGTTGATCTAAAAAGGTTAACTCCTTGATCAAAAAGATCCTACCTCTTGTATTTATATATATATATATTTTTTAACTACTTTCATGGCACAAATCAAAGATTATGCTTCCACCAGACCACCAATGTGCAATCTTGAAAAGTTTGCAGTTTGGAAAACAAGAATCAGAATTTATATGAATTCCATTGATGCTGACTTGTTTAATATTACTGTGACAGGTCCTCCAAAGCCCTATAGAAAGGATGCAAGTGGCAATGTCACACAAACACTTGTTCCAAGATCTGAGTGGACAGAAGATGAGAAGAAGGCTAGAACATATGATCTAAAGGCCATGAACATACTTGTCTCAACTCTCTCAGATGACATCTTTCAATGGGTTGTTGACTGTGAATCATCCAAAGAAATTTGGGATGCTCTTACAAAGATGGTGGAAGGAAGTGCTGATGAAAAGAAAGATAAAGGAAGTGCTGATGAAAAGAAAGATAAGAAGGCCCTATTGATCTCCCAATATGAGAACTTCCAAAAGAAGAATGAAGAGAGTATCTCTGAGATGTATGACAGATTCAGTATAATCATCAACCAATTGAAAAACTTGGATAGAGAGATCTCCCTCACTGAGATTAATGACAAATTGCTAATGAGTCTCCCCAATTCATGGGACTCAAGAATATGGGCAATAAGAGACACAAGAGGACAAAAGGAAATCTCTACAGATGCTCTCTTAGGAAAACTCAAATCCTATGAGCAACTGCTGAAAACTAGAGAAGAGAAGAAAAGAAGAGAAAACACTCTACTCTCCTCAAAAGACAGGAACATAGCTTTAAAGGCAACAGAAGAAAGGACTCCTGTCACTGAAGAAGAACTATTCAGTTTCCTAGCCAGAAGATTTAAGAAATGGGTCAAGACAGATGGACCAAAAAGTAGGGAGTCAAAACCAAGGTATGACAAAACTCCCACTAAAGAAATTATTTGCTATTCTTGCAGGAAACCTGGACATATTGCCCAAGAATGTCCAGAGAATGCTGAAACAAAGAAAGATCTGAAAAGAAAAGATCTCAAGAAAAAGGGGAAGAAGAAAGAAAGAGGCTTTATTGCAAAAGCCTGGAGTGAAAAAGACTCTGAGGACAGTTCATCCTCTGAGAGTGACAATGAAGAATCTAGGCAAGAAGACCTATGCTTGATGGCCTTTGAAGGCCCCAAGAATGATGATGGTGCTAAATCTTGGAGTGAGACAGGATCAGAAGAAAGCATATCTTCTGAAGATGAAAAAGAAAATGGCCTTATTCTCATAGAGGAATCTGAGGATAAGGATGAGGTAAGCATCTTTGATGAAATAGATTTTCAAAGTGATAAATTCAGAAATGATTTTATGGGAATGTGTCTAGATCAATTAAAAGCTAAACAAGAAATCAAGGACCTAAAAGAACAAATTCATATGGTCAAGAACCAAAGAAATAAAAAGGATATAAGCTCAATAGATCATGTATTAAGGGCTAACATAAGAGAGAAGGAAATAGAAAGGGCTAGAATAGAAAATCAGTTCCTTAAGGATAAGTTTTCTCAGGCAAAGACCTTTGAAGAATCAATAAAAATGAGAAGCCAAACTCTTAAAGAAATCACTGAAAAATAAACAATAAGACACAAAAATCTTGGGCTAGGGGCTGATCCATCAATCAGTCTAATTCTCATCCCACAAGCCTGCATGGATGAGCCCTGTAAAATTCACTAAACCCATCCAATCAGCAAACCAAGAAAAAGAATCACAACATAAGAAAGAACACTTCTTCAAGGAAATAAAGGAATTTGATGAAACATCATATTATTCAGGTGATGACTCACAAACTTCATCTGAAGAGACAACTAAACCAAAAGAAAAAACATACAAAGGAGTAAAAACAGAAAAAGATAAAATGAAAATTTATGAAGACACAGTCGCGTCGACTTCATATCGACGCATGAATGATAATGCGTCGACTTCTACTCGACGTACCCTCTTAGATGCCTCGACCTCTACTCGACGCTTGAATAAAGATACGTAGACATCCAATCGATGCAACTTCCTCCATGCGTCGATACCAGATCAACGCAATCTAAGGAATGCGCCGAATATAAATCGACGCAACTATCAACATGCGTCGAATAGATATCAACGCACAAAAGTTCAGAGCAACTTAAATACCTTTCCTCCAAAAGCCTTTCATCCTAACCCATATTCAGGACCCATTCATCCCAATCATGATTTCTATCCTAATCAACACCTCTATCACGATTTCTACCCTAAACATGGTAACCAAAATTCTCATTTTAACCAAAATTTCTATCCTAACCAAAATAAAACTTTCTATCCTGATCAACCCTTCTATTCTTCTCTAAACTCAAATAATCATAATAATAAGATAATCAAGTGCCATATATGTAACAAAAGTGGCCACCTTGCCAAACAATGCTGGTACAACCAATCAAACTATCTGTAAAAATTAGTCCAAGGCTGACTTAGAACTAGACACCTAGAATTCTTCAGGAAAATTAAAAGTCACGTCGATCTCTAATCAACGCACCGTCGATAATTCAACTCAATAAGTAAAAACGACGCATGCGTCGACTCCACTCGACGCATACGTCGATAGGAAACCCTATCATCCCAAATCAGACTATATCGACGCTCGCGTCGAATTCCTCTCGACGTAACGTCGACTTCATGAAAACGAGTGGCAATACCAAAATATTTTCGGTCACATCCACGGAAGTACCGAATAAGCCTCGACTTGAGCCCAGTTTCGACGCTTCACCTGACTTAAATAGTCTCTTCAGTTGGAAGCCTTCACTACTTTGCATCTTTCATCCTTCTTGCTCCTCAGACCAGCCGACTTCTTCCTCTCTCTTTCATTAACCTAAAATGGCTCCAAAGACCAATTCAGGCTTCGACATTGACCTTGAGTCCTTCCAAGGAGCCGCAGAAAACTACAAGAGCATCATTGCTCTCTTTACTGAAGCAGGACTGGACAAGCTCATCTCCACTAGGTGCAAGCTCCTGGAATCAGAGCTCACAGAGCTAATAACTCATGTTCAGATATCTGAACAAGGAGAAATCCAGGGAACACTATATGAGACACCAGTCTCAATCTCAGCAGAACATATTAGGGCCACCTTTGATCTACAATCAGGTATATCCTAATATCATCTTTGTTTAAATGAAATAAGGAAAGAAAAAGAGCCTCTAAAAAGAATGTCTAAACAAGTCTTAATTATTTCCCTATTAGGTGATGAATCCATTGAACTCACACCTGATGAAATCAAGCACTTGCTCACCACCATGAATTTCTCAAAAGATAGGCCAATCCATCTGAAAAAGATAGACTTTTCTGATGAGTACAGATTGCTGGCAGATATAGTAGGGAAGATACTACTATGCAAGATATCAGCCCATGATGCAGTGCCCAAGCTGCAATTGAACATCATGGGGGCCCTTGTGCTGAAGAAAAGAAGAAGGTGGACTGGGCCAGCTGTCTTCTCAAAATGATAGCTTCCAAATACTCTCACAAGGAAAATGCCTACATGAGAATCATGAGCCAAGTACTCTTCCACACCTTCCCTGACCTATGTAGGTCAAAAGGAATCCCCATTCCTCCAGGGAAGAGGATGTCAATTGCTCTCTTTTCTAAGTGGACCAGGCAAATCCCTAAGCCTGGTTCCATCCCTGAAAGAACTCCTTCTCCTCTTTCTCCTCCTCCTCCTCAAAGAGTCAACCCTTCTCTACCACCATCATCCACTCAAATACTCTCTACTACCCTCACAACTCCTACTCTACCTACCTCTTCTCAAACACCTGCTCAAACAGAAGTTTCTCCTTCTCTTCCTCCTCCAAATTTCCCATCTTCTCTACATCCATTATCACCCTTACCTCATGAATCAACTCACTTCTCTCCTCCTCTGTCACCTCTAACTCCTCCATCACCTCCTCACCTTTCACACCATGAAACATCTTCATCCACTGAGGCTCTCATCACTCAGTGCATCAAATCAGCAGCTGAAAAATTCCAAGTGATGTTGGATGAGCATTGCTCCCAAATTCATTCCTCCATCCTTCACATGCACACCCAAATAGATGGGGTCAGTGCCTCTGTGCAAGGCCTAAAGACCTCTCTCTCTTCCTCTAGAGTGACAAGGTCTTTCTTAACCTCCCTGGCCAAGAAGGTCAAGAAGAGGGAGAATCTAGATGAAGAGCAGCCCTCCAATCCTAAATCTCTCTCTCACAAGTCCCCTCCTTCTTCAAAATCTGACAAAAGCCTTGTGAATGAGATAGTACCTGAGCTACACAATGATGAACAAACTATAGAGGTACTTCATATAGCAAGAGAGGCTGCAAGTCAAGTAGTACTATTACAAGGGGAGGCAAGCAGAGAAGAAACTGAAAAGGAAGATATAGCAGTTGGGAAGAAAGATAAAGAAACTACAAATCAGGGGGAGCTGGATACTGATATGAATAAAGCTGGAAATGAAAAAGGACAGCTAGATGCAACTGGAGCTGGAGATGATAGAGAAATAGAAGAAGTAGAAAGATTAAAGGAAGTTCCATCCCAGGGGGAGCAATCTGCTCAGGGGGAGCTAGGTGAACTTCCTACAAATGAGAAAGAGAAACCCTCCTCTCCTAAAACAGTAGTATTCAAGAGAAAGAGAAAAACCCCTCCTACCCCTCCCGAGTAATATTTGAAAACAATGCTGATATATCTTACCCTATAGTTGAATACTACTTGGTATGAACATGAAATCTGTTTATATGATTCTGAAAATTTGTTTATATGATCTTTTCTTCTAAATTTCACTTTTGATTGAGTGACATATTTCTTTTCTATACAAATGTTGTGCTCGGTTGATTTTATGCTAATACAATTTCTCTCTAAGTAGGGTTAAGACAAATAGGGGGAGATTGTTGGGGAAATGATTTCTCTTAACCCCTAGAAATAAGTTGAATATGAATTCTAAGAAAGAAAAACAAGGTTAAGTAAATATACGTCGAATAGTATTCGACGCAACGTCGAAATGTAGTCGACGTTTCCTTCAGATTGAGTCGAAGTAACTCTAGGAAGATTTCGACGTATGTGCTGTCGACGCTACTCTGATTTCCAGTCGACGTATATGGAGAAGTCGACGCACCTTAGTCGACGCACCTTCCTTATTCTCCTCTAGACGTCCAGCCAAGAAGAACTCGACGTTTACGTCGAATGGTAATCGACGCACGTCGATTTATATGACAGATTTAAATATGCGCCAGATCTCTTTCCTTCTTTCAGTAGATCTGATTTGTATGGAATAAATGTCAATATTTTATAGCCGTTCTGAATCATTCTTTCCTTGTATCTGATTCTTGGCTAATTTGATTAAACTTATTTGGACATTATTTGAAATCAGAATTAGTTCTTTCCTTTTACAGAAATAAATATTATGGAAACATTTTCATCTTTCTATTTCTCTGACTGATAATTGATTATCCTCCTATAGTATTATTTTGAATTAACAGAGCTATAAATAAAGAGGAGGTCGGAAGAAAAAGAAGAACAAGTGATTCACCATTTTACATTTGAAAAAGAGGAAGAGCTCCCAAGTATAGAGAGAAAATTGAGAAATTGTTCTGCAGCAATATTCAAGCACTTCTTCTTCTCATGCTTCTGAAGTCATTCTGCTGCAAGTTCTGATAGCTCTCACAAAGAGAGAAAAGCTACAAATCTTCTTCTCTCTATAGAAGAAAGATTTAATTCACTTCTTGTGCTTCCAATCTTCTTGCTAGGAAGAAGATTCATTCTTGTTCTTATTTCTTTCTTCTTTCTTATTCTTACTTAAATATTGTAAAAGAGTTTTTAGAATCTCACTTAAAAAATTCAGTGTACTGGTTCTAAGAGTCTCCTTGTCAAAAGACTCAGGGTGGTTCTAAGAGTCTCCTTGTCAAAAGACTGAGGGTGGTTCTAAGAGTCTCCTTATCAAAAGACTCAGTGCAAGATAGTGAATTCCTACCAAGGGGGTAGAAGAGTGGACTACCCAAAGTTTGGGGAACCACTATATTTTCTTGTGTTGTGCTGTGATTTCTTTTCTTGCATTTACTTCATTTGTTTAATTCTTGTTGGTGTGTGGGAAGCTCTAATCTGTGATCATACACACATATATATATATATATATATATATATATATATATATATATATTAACTTTGCACAAAATATTTTTAATCTCTATTCACACCCCCCCCCCCCTCCAGATAATTCTATTGAGGTTAACTGTGCACTTTCACATTTCTTAATGTGGCTATGTGAATCTATCAGTGTGCTGTGAATGCTTGCGTTTGTTCTATTTCATTCTTTACTGCTGATGCTTGTAGACTCTTTTCTTCCTTGCATGGTGATCAAGGATGCGCGGATGATTCTGGCGGATGCTCTAAAGTCATCATTACCGTCGTTTCACGTTTTGATGAGTGTGCTTCCGCACAGTCTATGCATATGAGTGACACTCAATTACTTGTATGTAAACATGAGTGATTCGGAGAGTCAACGAACTCTATCTGCGGATGCAAATGTGTTGAGAGCACTCACTATGACCGCCAGGCAACTTTCAGTTGGCTCGACGCAGGCAAGGTGCACCATAAATTTCCTTCGACATGTCCCGTCGGGAGTCATCATTGGTGATGAAGAGTTCACCACTCTTCTGACGAGGATCTGCGTGGATCCAATTCTTACGTCCCATGGCTTCCTGCTGCTGACGAACACCTTTACACGGTGTTTTTTGATGAGCTAGTTGTCCCCTTCGAACACTTCGATGCAGGCTGGATGTTCTCCATCTTCCCAGAGATGGCGGAAATCCTGAACTTCTACGGCGTCATCCCCGCCCAGCTGTCGTCGTCTTCCATTATGTCGGTGGAATCTTACCTCATCTTCTTGCGGCTGCAGCGGGGTTGCTTTAGCCTCCCTCTTTTTCGGAACCTCTTCCATGCATGTGCCCATGACTGGGGGCACATGTATATTGATTCTAGTGTGCTCGGGGTGCTGAATATTGGCAATAAGGTCGATGGATGGAAACTTCAGTTTGCAGTCTTTGGGGCCAAATTTGGCGGGCTCTGCACTTTTTTGGAACCGCAAGAGGAGAGCGCTTCCCAGAAACCTTCATTGTCAAGGGAGTACAAGGAGAGCCTAGATCTCTTGACGAGAGCTCTGTTGGACGTCCAGCATTATATTCCCCGTCTGGGTGAAATGATGGATCTGCACACCTTACAATGTAAGTCAACATAATCCAAGCCTACTAATCGTCAAGCGTACCTGCGAATGCTGAGCTATCTCTTTTGCAGTCGATTTGTGGGTTCCTTTTGAGAGGACTTATTAGCCTTTGGGTGAGGTGCTGACCACAATCGAGAAGAGGAGGCAACAACATACAATGGGTCCTTCCACAGTTGGTGAGAGAACTTCTGCAGGTGCTAGGATATCACGGCGACCACCTGTAGGTGCCGAAAGGTGAGGGACCGTGTTGTCGGACTCTACTGATTCGGCGGATCAAGATGGCTGGCCGGTCATGGAGCGACGTCCTGACGTGTTCATCCTATGTACTTGCCTCCCATCATGGAAAGAGGCGCAGAGAGTTTCCATGTATGCCTTGGTGTTGGGAAAACACTCATTTATATATCTAACAAATTATATAAAGGTGATTTCATTTTATAGGATGTATTACTCATGTTGTATAGAAAGGGTAATTTGGTCATTAGATGTCTTAGGATGTCACACTCTCATTAGAGTGTCAAAAACCTGTCCAAAAGAGTCAAAAAAATTCAGTTGAGTTAAACCTGCATCAAATAGAAGTCGGTTCAGCTTCGACTTCGAGTCGAAGTAACTTCAAATAGAAGTAACATAAACTTAGACTAAAGTCTAAGTCGACACAACGTCGAGATGTACTTGACGCAGAAGACAGAGTCAGTCGAAGCAATATTAGAAGTCTACGCAACTTGGACTTAAAATCGACGCAGAAGGAAGTGCTCTGAGTTCAGGATTTCAACTCGACGGATACGTTGATAACTATTCGATGCAACGTCAACTGCAGAGATCATTTCTAATCAGAGGAGGATTTCGACGCAACTTCTAATAGAATTCAGAGGTGCCTCGATAAGAAGTCAAATGTATTCGACGCTACGTCGAATACAAACAGAATTAGAAATTCTCCTTTGTTCTTTTCTAAAATTGATTCAGAGCCTATACATGGAATGATTTAATCTCAAACGGGTTGATTATATCCAAGAATGGAAAGAAGGACTATAGAGAGTCAATAAAGTTATTTCTGAAAGTTATTCTAAAAAGATTTGACGGGTCATCGAAATAGAAAGAGAATGTTACTATCACATGAACTTTCCTATTAGGGATACATCAGTAAAAGGAATGAATTTGAATTCTATTCGACGGAGGAATAAGTGTATATAAGAAGATTCAGACAACTATATTTGTTATAGGAATTCAATCAGTCTTCTTGTGCTTCTAGACAAAAGCTCTCTTCTTCTTCACTCTCAAAAAGAAAGATACAAGCAGAAAGCTCTGTACAAAAAACAGCAACAGAAAGGCTTCTTCTTTTTCTTCATCTGCTCTACAGCAAGAAGCCTACAGATTACAGAGACTTAGTGGATCAAGCTAAAATAGTCCTTGCAATTCTCTCTTCTAGCAAGGACTCATCTATTGGAATAGAGATCCACCTACTAAACATTAAGTGCCTTGAATCATCAGTGATTGTTGTAGGAGGATTCCTTCAGAAGAACTTGCTTCCTTTCTTCTTATCTCTCTTACTCTATCTATTTCATATTGTAACTTGAGTAAAGAGTCCTAAGAATCCCTCTACAAAGGATTCAGTTGGTTCAAGATCTCCTTACCAAAAGATCTAGTGTGGTTCTAAGAGTCCCCTTGTCAAAAGACTCAGTAGTTGGTTCTAAGAGTCTACTTATCAAAACACTCAGTGGTTCTAAGAGTCTCCTTATCAACAGACTAAGGCATTGATTAGTGTATTCCTACCAAGGTGGTAGAAGAGTGGATGTACCCATTAGTTTAGGGGAACCGCTATAGCTCTTGTCTTTATGTGATGTGAATTTCTGTGTTGTCCACTTGTTTTATTTCTGCACTCTGTGATTATTTTATTCGGGGTTAGAAGCTGAATGCATTGTAATTAGGAGTATTTTTATTGTGTGTGCACATTATTATAGAAAAGTTTTTAAAACTCTATTCTCCACCCCCCCCCCCACCCTCTAGAGAATACTCAGAGGAATCACTGTGCACTTTCACTTGGCGAACTATACGGCAGTCGTGGGGGGGGGGGGGGGGGGAGAACTTGCAGGAGATCCAGCAGGTGACGGTGGAGGAGCTGGCGCAGAAGGAGACTTGGGCGAGTTTGAGATCGCTCGCCCATAACCGTACTGTCGTCCATGCTCTGGAAAGCTCCTTAGCAGAGAATGCCCGCCTGCGGGCAGAACTTAAAGTAAAATTAGGATTCAACTATGAACCTTTCGTGCATACCTTTGGGGTTCGATGACGTTCCTTGTGTTTTGCAGGAGCACTCAACAATGGAGGACGCTAAGTTCGCGAGGGCGGTTCTCCGGGCCGATAAGCGTTCAGTAGAAGCTATCCTCGACCTTTTGTGAAACCGCGGTGCTCTGACAAACGAGTTCGCAGGGATTGACTTTGACCCCTTGTTTGCGGGTCGTGGAATTGATATCTCAGACTCTGAAGATGATATTGTCATGTCTGCTAGAGCGTAGGTGATCATCTCCTCGACGTCGGAGACCGGGTCGGCTGTATCCGCCCGGATACAGCCTTTCTGCTGATTCTCGTGGAAAGAGGAAAGCGTCCACCTCAAGATGATCCGGTGAAGATAGCGAGTGGTGCTGCTCCAATTTTGATATTTGTTCGTATTCTTTTTGTAACCACACCGATGACTTGTAAATATAATTCAAGTAGTAAAGACAGGATTTTTTGTTCATGAGCATTTGTGTTTCTTTGTGACTCCTCATTTCATGCTATCATTTTGAGTGTACCTTAGGACACTTGCGGACGCTTTGTGCTTTACCTGATTCTGCTTCTGCTCTATGCTAGCGTAATGTACTAATCATGTCCGCAGTGTTCGCTTTTGTCGAATACTCACAGGGTCAATATTATCATAATGACGCGTTGCTCGCTTGTCCGCCACCTGTACTGAACTAGGTTTTCCAAAAACCCAATAAAATATATCAGCGCATTATGACTTCAGCGGGCTTGGGGAGTTGTGATAGGTGGTAAAGTGCTTAGAGAAGTTCACGCATCCTGCGAATCCTGTGACCACTCGCTACCTGTAAGACAAATCACACGAGGGAAGAAATCACGAGCGATTTCTCCCTTAGAGAGACTTAAAGAAATGGTGCATCCATTTCCTTAGTCGCGGGTTCCCATTATCAGAGGTCACAATAGCCAATTGGGATTATGTTTCTGCAGGGTTCTCCTCTGCAAGCAACGTCCAGATACGTTCTCGAGGGATGAAGCGCATATATCTCAGAAATGTCCATAGAAAGGCACCAATGACGATAATAATACCTCTGTTGATGCGCAGCCGACTATCACGTTCCTAGACTGCCACATATGTCAATCGCGAATTTATTCCTACGAAAGAAATTGTTGTGGTCTTAGGGCAGAGAAAGTAGCCCACACCGGCAGGGAGGGTCGAAAACCTGATGACCTCCACTAGAAATGTCTGGATACGTCTGAGGGGGTCCAAGCATGTTCTGGTAGTACCCCGGACCATAGTAGAAAAGATCGAGGCATAGGTAATGCGGACTATTGCTACAGTGTTGTTACCATTGTTGATTGAACAATCAGACATTATGTTCCTGACCAGCATAGGGGGTAGATAATTCGAGGCCCTTATCTGCAAAAGTGTTAGATAGATATGCACAAATGCATATATTGTGTTTTGACAAATATGTACGAAACCATAATTACAAATCAGGATTAGGAAAAGAGAGGTACTTCACTAAGAATAAAATCTTTTCATGTCGTCGCCATTTCGAGTGTTCAGAATTTCTTCCCCCTCGTGGGCCTGCAATCGATAGACACCACTTTTGAGTACTTCTTTGACGATGAAAGGACCTTCCCAGTTGAGATTGAGTTTCCCGACTGAGGCTGCTCTTCCTAGGACATCCACCTTTTTCATCACGAGGTTGCTTGCGATGAATTTCTTGACTCTGACGTTCTTGTCAAAGTACTTAGCCATCCTTCCCTTGGCCTCAACCTGTTTGATGACAGACTGGTCTCTGAGCTCTTCGATCGGAATGAGGCCACACCTTATCTCCTTATCGTTGTTTCACATCCACTGCTCGTCTCCCTACTTAGCTAGGAGGACTCTGGGGCTCATGACATCGAACTCTATTGGGATGAGTGCTTCTGATCCGTGTGTGAGCTTAAAGGGTGTCTCTCAGGTGGCAGGTGATGGGGTAGTCCTGAGAGTCCACAAGACTGCTAGGAGCCACTCCGCCCAACTACCGTGAACTTTATATATCTTCTTCTTAAGCAGATTTAGGACTTCTTTGTTAGCTACTTCTACTTGCTCATTGCTGCGCGGTTGATGAATTAACGAGAAACAAAGCTCTATTCCCACTTGATCGCAAAAAGCTCCGAGCTCTGAGCTGACAAACTGAGGATCGTTGTCTGTAATGATCGCCATGGGGATACCGTATCAGAAAAAGATTTCTCCTCATATGAAGTTTTTGACCATTTGGGTTGTCACCTTTTCTAATGCTTCTGCCTCTACCCACTTACTGAAATAGTCTATCATGACTAGAATGAAACAGCGCTGCCCGTTGGCCATATGAAATGACCTATCAAGTCCAACCCCCAAATAGCAAAGGGCCACTGGACAGAAATGGTCTTCAACTGCTGCGTTGGCTGGGACTGGAGGGGGCAAACATCTAGCACTTGAAACATCTTTTCGCATAATTTCGCAATCCTTCCTAAAGGTTGGCCAGAAATAGCCTTGTCGGGGGATTCTTTTCTCGAGGGTCCTGGATCCTGAGTGACTGCCGCACTCCCCTTCATGCACTTCTTGCAGGATTCGAGGAACTTCTTCTTTGGCCATGCACCTGGCTAGAGGTGACAAAAAGGTCCTTCGTCAGAGAATCCTAGAGATCAAGGAATAGTCGACTGCCTTGAGCTTCATCCTTTTTGTCGCTTACCGCAGGATGGACTTCTCCTTTAGAAAAATAAAAAACAAAAGGGTTTATCCATGACGGATGTTGATCAATCTCCATGACCTCTGCCTCCTCTATTGCAGGATGAAGCAATTATGTGAGAGTCCTGCCTGTCGGAAGTCCATACTTTACTAACTCATCTTCTTTGAAGTTCTCTTCTCTTGGGATATGATGGATCCTGAAGGTACGGAAACGCCCTATCTATTGCCTGACAAGAACCACGTACTTTTGGAGGAGGGGCTCCCTGACCTCGAAGGTACTGTTGAATTGTGAGGAAATTATTATTGAGTTCGTCCTTACTTCCAATTCATCTATACCGATTTCTAGGGCCAAACTCAGCCCTTCCACTAATGCCTCATATTCTGCTTGGTTGCAGGTCGTGGGGAAAAGAAGCTTAACTGTCTGCTCGATTCAGATATTACTGGGGCTAATCAGCACAATTCCTGCCCAAATGGAGTTCCTTCTAGAAGCTTCGTCTACAAACATCTTCCAGTGTTACGATGATGAAATTTCTCATCTAGCAGCTTCATTATCTACATAGTCGGTGATGGAATCTACCAACACTTGAGTCTTGATGGCGATCCTCGGGACATAGCATATATCGAACTCGCTGAGCTCTATTACCCATTTTGCTAGTTGTCCTAAGTACTATGATATTTCAAGAACTGCACTCAACGGATGATCAAAAACAACTTTGATGGAGTGGGCCTGAAAGTAGGGATGAAGCCTTCGAGCTGATACGACTAAGGCCAAGGCGAGCCTCTCCAAAATATTGTAGCGTGTCTCGACACTTTTCAATACGCGATTAACGTAGTGGATCGGGAATTGTCTCTTGCCTTCTTCTCGGACTAATATTGAGTTGATGGCCTCGGTGCCGACTCCAAGATAGATAATTAGATCTTCTGACTGGCGAGGTCTTTGAAGAAGAGGAGTTGTTGTCAACTGATGTTTCATCTCTTCGAATGCTCGATCGCACTCTTTGGTCATTCGAACTTCGCTCCTCCCCGGAGGGTCTTGAAGAAAAGGGCACACTTATACCCCGAGTGGGAGATGAAGCGGTTAAGCCCTGATGTCCCCCAGCCAGTTGCTAGACCTCTTTCAGACTCTTTGGAGGCTGCATCTCGAGAACGGCTTTCACCTTATCTGGATTGGGCTCCAAACCTTAAGGGGTGAGGAGGCGACCGAGGAACTTCCCTTTGCTAGCTCTGAAGACGCACTTAGCTTGATTCAGCCTCATATTGTACTTACGGAGGGTAACAAAAGTCTTCGTCAAACTTTCAATATGATCTCCCAATTGGTGGCTCTTGATAAGAAGGTCGTCGACGTAAACTTCCAAATTACGACCCTTCTGATGCTTGAACACATAATCCATCATCCTTTGATACATAGCACCAGCATTCTTCAACCCAAAAGGCATTACGCAATAGCAATAACATCCATAATTTGTGATGAAGGATGTATGAGGGATATCGGGTACAATCATCTGGATCTGGTGGTATCCTGAGAAGGCGTCCAAGAAACTCATCATGGAGAAACCCACGGCGGAATTGACTAGAGAGTCCATCCAGGGTAGGGGGTAATAATCTTTGGGGCATGCCTTGTTGAGTATCGTGAATTTCACACACATTATCCACTTGTTGTTGGCCTTTCGCACCATCACAATATTGGAAACCCATTCCTGGTACTGGATTTCTTTGATGAAATTCGCTTTGAGCAATTTGGATACTTCTTCTCGAATCAGCTCAGCGAGGGTTGTTGTTATCGGTCGCTTCTTCTGCATCACAGGTCTGAAGTTGGGACTTTTGTTAAGACGGTGACAGGTGACGTCAGGGCTTACCCCTAACATGTCTAAGTTTGACCATGCAAAAAAACTAGATTGTCCAAAAAAACATTGGATGAGAATTGCCTTATCTTCCTCCCTAAGATCTGCATTGATGGAGATGATTCTGTCTCCATCTCCAAATGAAACCTTAATCAATTGAACCTCCTCGGCGGGCTCTAGATGAGTTCCCTCTGCTCGGGTAACTACCCGCACGGACTCGCCTATGATCGTTTTTGGGGAGTTACTGCCTGCATCTTCCGGGGCTCCGAGCAGATTCTGTTGCTTGTGTCCACGAGCCGGGTGATTCCACCGGTTGCAAGAATCTGAAGGTCGCGTGTTCTAACTGTTTGAGTCAAAATTGTCACCAACTCTCCACACTCAGCGAGCACTCTGAAGGATAGAGAGCGGGATCGGAGACTGCGAACAACCGCTTACTAACCCTCAAAACAAGGTGAATAGAAAATAGAGAAGCGGATGCGGCTGAAAGCGGTGGACACCAGATTGTCCCGCAACGGCTTTTTATATTGCAGAATGGTCGATTACAAGCTATTACAAAAGTAATGAAAGCAGATGGCAACCACAAGCTCAGAACTCAAAGACCGCACTTACAACAGGGTAGATTCTGGCCAGAGTTTCGTGTCCCCAACCAAACGCCCCTAGCCCTCTATTTATACAAGAGGGTAGGTCGCGTGGCTGGTGGGGGCATTTAATGATGTATCAAATTCCCCGCCGTGTGAGGGAACAGAAGCGTCGGTTGTGGAAGAGAAGAAAAGGGCACGCGAGCACGCCATACGGAGACCACACGGACTCGCTCGCCAAAAGGGACCCAGGCGGACTGCTAAGAGTGCTCGCCGCGACTCCTTTGGGAGGATAGTGTTGCTGACGGTGGATGCGGGATCCTTGGCGAATAACTTGTCCTGTGTCGTTGCTAGTACTTGGTGAGTCCGCGGGTACTCTGGAGGGTGACTACGGACACGCTGGAGAAAATCCGTTGGCAACCTTTAAGACCAGTCGGGCGAATGCTGGCCGAGCCACAGGATTTGGGTTAACAACCATGGCTAAGTAAGAAAAAAATGAAGACAACATCTACGAATACAATAACAAATAGAATTTCACGAGATCAACAAACAATGAAATTCAAAAGAACGGGATACTGAAGGCCAAACTAGCGAGGTACAACAGGCAAAGGAAAATACAGGGAAGTAGAACATCAAACTTAGAAAGCAAACAAAATTGTATGTCAAAGGAGGAATACATTTACGACCAACATCGAGTTCCCACCAGCAGTTAGTAAGAGTTACAGCTTCAGAATCCATATCTACATACATTGTCGTCTCCATCGCAGGCCACCAATGAGTCATGCAGCATCTGGAAGCATCCTTTCATTCTTCAGATGCTATGGTTTTCATTTCCGCGGCTGGTTTTGCTTATACAGTGACGAGGACATCGCTTTTAAAGGGGACAATATTATTTCACAAGCTATTGGAACCAAGACTTGGCCCCAACGAGGAGATCGGACCCCTTAGAGGGGCAGGAAGCACCTACTGATCCCGCGGAAGAAGTGGACCGGAGACTAAGAACTTAACACAGACCCTTGGCTACAGCACGGAGGTCCCACCACACACTCGGAAGATCTTAGAGCGCTTCCCCTCCCAAGCCAAAGCTAAAGTTAGGCACCTTGGAGAGTCTGAGGAGCTAACCAAATAACCTAGCGAGGAAGAAGCCAGAAATTGGAATCCTTTCCAAACGTGCCCTTCAGGGTCTATATATAGCTCTTCTAGTCTGGTCTGCTAATAGCGTGATCCCTCCTTTTATTCTTGCTATACGCACCCCGAACTCGTCTGCTAATAACCAAACTCTGCTGTTCTGGAGGGCTATTGGCAGCCCACCAATGGTATCAGAGTAAATTCAACTACAGACCCTCTTTGGGAGAGTGGCTCATATAGACGCCACTCGCTAGCCTCCTTGCGAGCTGAACTCACGAGACCTTCTCTCGCGAGTAGGGGTGAACCCCCACTCGCCTTGCCCGACTGATATTGTGAATCCTCCCTTGACTCGCTCTGGCTAAATGTACCCCCGAGCGGTTCTCTACAACTCGCTGAACCATCCCTTCTCGCTACTCGCAAGCGAGATCTATGGTCTGCCTCGCCTTACCTTGGCAGGGTACTCATCGCGAATCGACGAGCACTCCCTGAATTGCCTGTGATTGATTTCTTTGCGAGTCATCGAACACTAGGTTATACACAATCCCCGCTCTTCGTGAGTTTACGCTAAGCTCGTGAAGAAACGTCCAACCCTCCGTGTTCATCATACGAGGATGAGCTGGCATGAAACTTTGGTGGGCCCCCTCCCCAGCGCTATAAATACCGACATTCCGGGGTGATGAGGGACCCTTTCTTTCCTTCCTTACGTTCGCTACTCGCTACTGTATTTGTTGAAGATGCCCCTCTCGGAAGAAGCTCAAGCCCGCTTGGTTGCGTCCCGCGCGAGGGGGCAATCTGTCACGAATCGGCTAGCCCGGCAGGTTCCGCCTCCCCCTACTCTGAAGAGAGCGCAGGTGGTACGACGATGCTTCAGGATGACCGGGTCCTCCCTCCGGGACATGCTGCATGATCCTGCACTCGCCGGACAGGTACTCAGATTCGCATGCCTTTTCTCCCCTATCATTGTGCTAGCATTTTATTCTTCAGAGTGTGTCTCTGGCGGGAGTCCCTGCGAGCGGGACTCCAGACGATACTCGCCTCACCTCTCCTGGGGGAAACAATTCGGTGGCCACTGACACAGTTGTCATCGACCTCAGCCTCTCGTCACGACATGGTAAGACTCAAATATTATACCCTTCGCGAATTCCCCAACTGACATTTTGCATCCTTAGCAGGGAACCTCCTCGCAACCCCCTGGATGGATGCCACCCCACCGGGTTCACCCCCTCCTCTGAAGTCTCCGCCCCCGCCGGGCTCGTTGCCTTCACAGGGCTCGCAGCCTCCGCCGGGATCGCAGCCCCCACTTGGTTCGCTACCCCCGTCGGGTTCGCAGCCCTCACCAGACGTGTCAATATCTGTCCCCTGGGTTCCATCTTCTAGTCCATTTGGCCCTTGGGAGCTCGCTTCCTGCCAACGTCGAGATTGCGAGCCACCTCCACCATGTGTCGGTCCTGGGAAAATCAGTCATGTTGACGTACTCTGAGGCCTTCCAGGGGCAACCGAGCTGCTCCCGCCAACGACCTGGTAAAGCGCCCGCGACCTCGTCAGGTTGGTCGGCTGTAATTAACAAATTTTTTCTCGCTCTGTTTGCTAATTCTCTTCTCGTAGGCATCCAAGAGTCCTCCACCGAGCTAGAGTTTGGAGAGAAGGAGATGTCACCCCCACCTTCACCGGACAAATTTGCTAACTTCCTCGGTGATCCTCGGGACCCTGAAGCGATGAAGCGGCATGTTACGGACGTGCTCCAAAAGCAGGGGCTCATGCTGTAAGAGCTATATGACCAGGCGCATGGGGACAGAGAGGCATGCGAGGAGCGGTTCGCCATGATTGAGGATGAACTAGCCTGAGTTCTTGTCGAGCTGCAGGCTGACGCCCTCCACGAGGACACCTCTCCCGGGGTGCACCTCTCGCGGGCGGAGGATCAAGTCCGGCTGCTGCTGGGAGAGCTCCGTGCGGTCTGCGTGTATCACTACCCGCCCATACCGCAGTGCTCGGGGGTTTGAGGGGGAGGTCGATGGTGGTGGATCCGCTATTGATCTCCCTCGCACTCGCCTGGCGAACTCACAAAATAATAGATGTTTATCATTTCATTTATTTCCTGCGACATCCCGCAAACCATGATATTAATTTGATGATTCTCGAGTAATCGCGGGATTTTTCCTTCTTTTCTTTTACTCGCTATTCACTATTATTGTCTGTATTGCGCCCATTAATCATCTTATTCGACGTCTTTCTCTCGCGGCTTTCCTGGGACTCGCTTCACCTGACAGTGATCCGTCCCTGCTACTTCGCTGCGAATTCTCTGTGAGTGGGCTGGTTCAAGTACCGAGGCGTGACACGGCGGGGTTCGGCTATCCGCACCCCTGACGCCTCGATTCCTCCCCATCGCCTTTAGTTTCTTTAAAAATAGACCTGTCATCAATAGTCAACCACCGCTTTCAATTTAATCAACCTCTCGCTTTCTTTATCCTGAGCTCTCGCCTTCTCGTTCTCGCACTCGCTTTTTTCCTAGCAGCCATGGGTGGTGAAGGCGATACGGAAGGCCGGGCTAAGTTCACGTTCACGTTCTGCGACCATTCATTCTTCTCTTGCTCGCTCACAGAGAGCGAGTACCATTCCGTGGTAGCCAACTACATCTCTCCGACATTCTCTGCTCGCCATCCGACGAAGACCGAGGCCATCAATGACCTCCACACAGATGAGCTCGCCATCTTCGCGGCCCATTTTGACGTGGGCCTGTGACTTCCCCTATGGCCGGAGATCAGCCAGGTATTTGCTCTCTACCCTCCCCTTTCTCGCCTTCGCTTAGAACCTCTTTCTAACTACCTTCCGCGATTTTAATAGCTGTTGAAATACTACAGCGTGGTCCTGGGCTAGATGACCCCCAACTCTATCGCTGTCATGGTGAGATTCGCGTGCTACCTGCGAGAAGAGTGCATCGAGTTCAGCTTATCGGTCTTCCGCAAGTTGTTCTTCTTCCGTGCGAACAAGGATGGGACGGCCTTCTTTGTGAGCCAGCATGCCAAGGTTCACGAGATGGTGAACAAGAGCCACTACTAGATGCAAAAGTTTGTGTTCGTCAAGGGGCATTTCGGTAATGTCCCTTTCTCGCTCGTTCAGCGGAACGAGCTAACCTACCGTCCACCAACGCTCGGCGGCCACGAGGCCGAGCTATTCCACTACATGTCAACCAACTTTGAGGTCGGATACCTCCAAAAGAACGTGGACTCGCTACTCCACATGTCGCCCGGGGAAGGTTTGACATGTGTTTGCTTCATGTCTCGGAATATTCCCATTGGTTTTTTCTAACCCACCTTTTATCATTCGCAGGGGAGAGAGATCTTTCGCTCCCCCCCCCCCCCCACTTATGTGAAGACTGCGCCTATCATCCCGGGCCTGAGGCTCGCTTCCGCTGCTGCCGATGCCTGTCGCGAGGCCCCCAGCACTTCCTCTGCCTCCAAGAAGTGGCCCACACCCGCGACGAGTGGGTCGTCCCTCAATCCCCCGCCGCCGAAGAAGCAACGGCCCTCAACCCTCGCCAAGGGGAAGGGGCTCGTTGAAAGCTCGACCGGGGCCAAACCCCCAGTGGACTCTCTCGCCGACCAGGGAGTCGGGGAGGTCCCCGGGGAGACCGCCCGCGTGCCAACTGCACCCGCACCGGCATGCCACTACAACTTCTACGTCGGCACCAGGCATTAAGACGCGGTCGATGAGCCAGTGTTGGAGTGGGACTCAGACACCAACCGGGTTTCGATCTCCACCCTTACTCCCTCCTGGGTGGAGCGGGAGGTCATTGGAGGAGAGGCCTTCGTCCTGTCCTTCGGCCTCTATGGGCGAGAGGATGCTGCGGAGTTCCACACCCTAACCTCCTGAGCGCTCGCGTACGAGTGCGCTCGAGCTCAGCTTCGCGGGCTGGAGCTCGCCATTATGGCTGGTTGTCGCTGCCTCACAGCGGAGAGGAACTCCAAGGAGCAGAAGCGTGAGATGCAGGAGGTGAAGAAGGAGCTCGCCGACCTGAAGGAAAAATAGGTGGTCTCTGAGGGCCTCCTCACGAGCCTCAAGGATGGGATGGTAAGTCTATCGAGGACTCGCTTGTCACCTTTCGCAATGTTCTGTTTTAACCCACTCGCCTTTCGCAGGACCCCGAGACTGCGGACCAGTTCCTTGCTAACAAGACGGAGCTGGAGAAGGAGGTCGCGATGCTGAAGGCTCATAACCAGGAGCTCGTCCGGGCCGCCCTTCCACCTGCTCCTCGCCCCCCCCCCCCCCCCCCCCCGAACCTTGAGCGGGACACCGCAATCCTGGCGGCGAGACACATCTTCGACACCTTGAAGGGGGCCTGACTTCTCGCTGCCGATGCGGAGGAGCTCACAGTCGAAGAGGTCATCCCGGAACTGTTCAAACCAATCCCGCCCAGCGTAGATGGCGAGGGCGAGAATATAGGGGATGAATCATGAGAGATGTAAATTTCTCTTTCTAAATTTTCTTTTTGTAAGGCGAGAATCGTCGTCCCTGATGTAAACTAATTTTTGTAATGAAATAAAATTATACTTTCCAAGTCTTTCTTCTATTTTTTGCTTTTCTCGCTACCATTTGCTTATGTGCTCGAACCTCGACGACACGCACCACGCGCGCACCTGCGCTTTGCTTGGGCATTCGCTGACTTCCACGTGTGCGTACTCGTAAATGTACACATTCGCATTCTAGCACGCACCCCACGCGCGCCTCTGAATCGATCGAACACCTGTGTATTCACCCCTCCTCGTGGGACTTAACCGAATTTTTACTTTGCATTTGTTCCAACAAGGTTCTCGCCTACGAGCTCTTTGTCGAGGCGAATGCCCATTCTGGTAGACTCATTACTTGCTTTCACGTTCGCATGCTTCCGCTTGCTTTTGTCAATTGATATGCACTTATTAACTGCTTGCACCTACTCGCACACCACTACTCGTACTCTCGCAAGTGATGTGTTTATCAATTTCTTAGGACTTAGGTGGGACAATTCTGTCGAGA
Organism: Dactylorhiza incarnata; assembly: GCA_033032865.1. Taxonomy (NCBI): domain Eukaryota; kingdom Viridiplantae; phylum Streptophyta; class Magnoliopsida; order Asparagales; family Orchidaceae; genus Dactylorhiza; species Dactylorhiza incarnata. The sequence continues at coordinate 9,143,770 of JAWHQI010000014.1, forward strand.
ACACAACCTTGTCGAGAGCACGACTCACCCCGAGTGACTCTTATACTCTCCTTCAGACGAGGAGTTACCTTGGGCGCACTTAGTGAGCAAAAACCTCCTTTGCCGAGACCACTCGCATTACTGCCAAACGAGTGCCTTTCTGGGCGAGTGCCTCCTCTGCTGGGGCCACTCGCATATTTGACCCTTGATATTTTTCCTTCTCCTATCTTCCCGTCAGCTGGGTGAGAGCATAATCATGTTGTCTTTGTGAGAGCTTGTTGTCTTGGGTCTGGTACCACTTTTACCTTAGCCAGCCTCTCCAGAGATCAACATGTCCCACTGTCTAATGAAAGACCAACAGCGGAATCGATCTGGGGCATTCCAGCTCATACTTTCCCCTAGCCAGCCTCGCCATAAATCAACCTGACCCATCGTCTAATGAAAGCCTGACAGCGGAATCGATCTGGGGCATTCCAGCTCATACTTTCCTTGTCCAGCCTCTCTTGAGATCAAGCTGACCCACCGTATAATGAGTTCCCGGCAGCAGAATCGATCTGGGGCATTCCAGCTCAGACTTTCCTCAGCCAGCCTCTCCAGAGATCAACCTGACTCACCGTCTAATGAGAGCCCGGCAGGGGAATCGATCTGGGGCATTCCAGCTCAAACTTTCCCCAGCCGGCCTCTCCATAGATCAACCTGACCCATCGTCTAATGAGAGCCCGACAGCGGAATTGATCTGGGGCATTCAAGCTCAAACATTCCTCAGCCAGCCTCTCTAGAGATCAACCTGACCCACCGTCTAATGAGAGCCCGGCAGAAGAATCGATCTGGGGGATTCCAACTCAAACTTTCCTTCGATAGCCTCTCTAGTGATCAACCTGACCCGCCGTCTAATGAGAGTCGGCATTAGGATCAATCTAGGGCATTCCAGCTCAAACTTTCCTTAGCCAGCCTCTCCATAGATCAACCTGACCCACCGTCTAATGAGAGCACGACAACGGAATTGATCTGGGGCATTCCAGCTTAAACTTTCCTCAGCTAGCCTCTCAAGAGATCAACCTTACCCACCGTGTAATGAGATCCTAGAAGCGGAATCGATCTGAGGCATTCTAGCTCAAACGCATCTTGAGGGCCCGTGATCAGAAACAGAGATATTGAAATTAACACAGTAATGAATCAATGATGTAATAAGTTAATACAAAAAGTTTAGGGATAGAAATGCTTCAGGTCATCCCTGCTTCGAGCTCGGTCGAGAGGTACCCCTTCCACATCCTGGAGGTGGTACCCTCCCGACTTGAGCACTTTATCTACAATGTAAGGCCCCTCCCAGTTGGGGTCGAGCTTCCCCACCGCAGCCCCTCTCCCGACCGCATCAACTTTTTTCAAGACCAAGTCCCCCTTCTCGAACTGCTTGACTCAGATATGCTTGTCGAAGTACTGAGCCATCCGTCGCTTGACCTCCTCCTGCCGAATGGTGGCTAGGTCCCAGAGCTCCTCTATCAAATCCAAAGATACCCCCTATTCTTCCTCATTCTCCAATTTCCATTCTTCATCTCCTTCCCCTGCGGCCACCACCATGGGTGACTTTACCTCGAACTCTATAGGAAGCACGGCCTCGGACCCATGGGAGAGCTTGAATGGGGTCTCCTCGGTGGCCGTGTTCGGGGTGGTCCTCAAGGCATAGAGGACCGAGGTTAGCTATTCTACCCAGTTGCCCCTTAAGTTCTCGACCTTTTTCTTTAGCAAATTCACAATTATTTTGTTCGCCGCCTCCACTTTCCCATTGCTCCTTGGGTGGTGGACTGATGCGAATAGAAGATCTATTTTGAGCTGGGTGCAAAAGCTGACGAACTCGTCGCTGGAAAACTGCGGCCCATTGTTTATGACGATGGCTAGTGGGAGCCCATGTCGACAGATTATCTCTCCCCATATAAAGTTTCGGACTACCTGTGAAGTTACCTTAGCTAGTTCTTTCACCTCTAGCCACTTGGAGAAGTAATCGATCATTACTAGTAGAAACTTTCTCTGGCCACTTGCCTGGGGGAAGGGACCTACCAAATCCAATCCCATATTGCGAAAGTCCACAGAGCTGTGATGGTCCGGATCCTTTGGGATGGAAGGAGCAGGATGGGAGCATAGAGCTGGCACTTGGAGTATTTCTTGGCGAACTCTGCTGAATCTTTGCTGAGGGTGGGCCAGAAGTAACCTTGCCTCAATACCCTTCCTTCTAAGGTCCTGCTCCCCGAGTGGCTTCCACACTCCCCCAAATTGATTTCCTCTAGGACCCTTGGGACCTCCTCCTCTGACACGCAATGAGCTAAGAGCCCTGAGAGGGTCTTCCGATATAGTGCATCTGCATGTAGGGAGTAATATGCTAATTTGTACCTGAGCCGTTGCTTGTCCACATCCCCTTCGGGGAACTTCCCTGATGTCAGGAAGGTGATGATGGGATCCATCCATGATGCTTGCTGATCTATCTCCATCAGTTCCCCTTCCTCGATGGATGGTTTTAAGAGTTTCGACACCGTCCCCCCTGCCCGGGGGCCGAACTTGGCCTGGAGGTCAGCCGGGATGCTTTCCTCCCTTGGCACGTGATGGATCGAGAAGGTGCGGAACTGTCTGATGACCCCCTTGACCTTATCCAGATAGCGTTGGAGGGTTGGCTCCTTTGCCTCGAACTCCCCCTTGATCTGACATGCCACAACCATGGAGTCCGTCGAGACCTCCACGTCTTGCACACCCAACTCCAGGGCTAGGCGTGGGACTGCTATCACCGCCTCATACTCAGCCTGGTTGTTGGTGATCGAGAAGTGAATGTTGATGGCTTGCTCGATCCTTGTCCCTTGGGGGCTTACGAGGATAACTCCCCCCCCCCCCCCCCAAAGGAATGCTTCCCTGAAGCTCAATCGACTAACATCTTCAAGGAAATTGAGAGGAGTGGCTCGGCTTCTTCTACCTCGGTCACGTAGTCGGCTAGGAAATCTACCACTGTTTGCGCCTTTATCGAGAGCCTGGGCACAAATGAGATGTCGAATTCGCTCAGCTCCACTAACCATTTAGCCAACCTTCCCCAGTGCTCCATTCCTTCCATAATATTGTGAAGGGGGTGGTCGGTCACTACTCTGATTGAATGCACCTGGAAGTAAGGCCGAAGCTTCTAGGCCGACACCACGAGGGCGAAGACCAGCTTCTCTAAGATGGGGTACCTAAGCTCGGCCTTTCTCAGGACTCGGCTGACATAGTAGATCGGGAACTATTTCTTCCCCTTTTCCTGCACCAAAATGGAGCTTACCGCTTCAGACCCTACCCCCAAGTATAAGGATAAGTCCTCTCCTTGCCTTGGTCCCTGGAGTAAGGGAGCCTGAGTCAGCTGTTCCTTCAAAGCTTGAAAAGCCCCCTCACACTCCGGGGTCCACTCGAACTTCTGATTTCCGCTTAGCACCATGAAGAATGACATACATTTCTCCCCCGCGCTGGAGAGAAACCTGCTTAGCCCGGCCAGCTTCCCGGTGAGATGCTGGACTTCCTTCGCATTCCTCGGCAATCCCAGCTCCAAGATCGCCCTTACCTTGTTGGGTTTAGGCTCCACCCATGCCGGAGTGAGTAAGTGGCCTAAGAATTTTCCTCAGCTTGCCCCGAAGACACACTTCTGAGGGTTGAGTTTCATCTTGAACTTTCGCAAGGTACCAAAAGTCTCTTCGAGGTCCCGAAGGTGGGACTCGAGATTCCGACTCTTGATCATGAGATCATCCACGTACACTTCCAAGTTCCTCCCCTTCTGTTCTCAGAAGACCCTATCCATCATCCGCTGATATGTCGCCCCAACATTTTTTAGCCCAAAGGGCATCATCTTGTAGCAGTAGAACCCATCCCCTGTGATGAAAGAGACATCCTTGACATCAGGAGGGTGCATGCGGATCTGATGTTAACCTGAGAAAGCATCTAGAAAATGTTAAATTTTTGAAGTGGAAGTGGAATGGGTTGGGCGGTCTGCAGATTGGAGACCGCACGGTCTGCACTGGTGCTCTGGTCGGTTCTGTCTCAGCGATCTGGTCTGGGCGGTCTGATCTGGGAGACCGCTATTTGTCCGGGCGGCTTGCGCGGGTTGTTTTGGCGACTTGTTCAAGTCGGTCGGATGTTCAAGTAGGTCAGCCTTCATACAGTGACCGGCGGTCTGATGTGTTGTTCTAGTCGGCCTGGTTACTGAAGAAGTTCTTTGCTTATGGAATAAGACCAGGCGGTTTGGCTTTTGATGACCGCGGTAACCGGATGGTTTATACATAACCGTATGGTTAATAAGGTGTTCAGCGGTGCTGAGCTCGGGCGGTCTGTTTTGTGAGACCGCTCGCGATCTGATGGGCGGTTATTGTATCCCGGTTTGTGCGGTGACGACATCTGTCTGCTCGCCTATAAATAGGGGTGCTGGGCCCGTCATTCATAACAGAGAACTGCAAGAACCAAAGTTGGCTTGATTGTGCCGGTCTCAATTTGAGGTCGCGCGGTCTGAGATTTTGACCGATCGGTTTGTTTGTTCGCAGGTTAGCGACTAGCCGCTCGCGGTCAGCTTTTATCCATTCTTCCAGCTTTGAATAAACCAGTCTGGGAAGACTGTGTTTAGGTGTTCTTGGACTGTGCAGCGAACCCAGTTGATCAGGCTGTCTTAAGTGCCAGGCGATCTTGAGTTGCGGTCTGCATCAGGAAGCAGTTTCTTTGTTCAGTGTTCGCGGGTTCTTCTGTGATCTTAAGACCGTGCGGTCTGGGCGATCAAGAAGTACAAATAGGTTGTTCTTTCAGCAGTTGAATAAGCAGTAGGTCGGTCGGTCTGTGGTTGCGGTCTGACAGTGCGGCTTGTGCTCTGTTCATGTGGTCTCAAGGGTTATCCGTCTGGCTTGTCTGTTCGCGCGGTCTGGCAGTCTCAAGTTGTCAAGTCGCCAGCAGCTTGTATTTTGTGTTTGTGCTTCTCTCCTCCGTAATTCTTATGAATCATGTCTCTCCATGTATACCTCGAATTGTGAAGAGATAGTTAATACCATAGCACTATTCGGTCTTCCCATTGTCATTGTGTTGCTATACTTGTGGAAAGTTTTGTGAAGTGTTCCGCAGTTTTACTTCATCTCCAGACCTCAAGTTTCTTAACATGGTATCAGAGCGAGGTTGCTGAGCAGTAGTTGTTGATACTTCTCTCGGGTTCCTCAAGTTGGTTAGCAACCAGTGGGATAACAATGGAAGGAGGATACACTAGAGGTCTTGGTATTGAGCTCCTTACGCAGACTAACTTCAAGAAGTGGAAGTCTTGCATGGAGAGCTATCCTCTTGGCGAGGATTTGTGGGAGGTTGTAGGAGGAGAAGCAAGACAAGATGTTATTCTTGCTAAAGGGAATGCTGAGCTCGTGAAGGCTTGGAAGAGAACGAATGCTAAGGCGGAGTTCACTCTCAAGAGAGCTATCATTCCGGAGTTATTTGATCACATCATCGGTTCTAGATCAGCTGCTGAAATTTGGACAGCCTTGGATGGCTTGTTCAATAAGAAGAATGTAGCTAGGCTACAGTTCTTGGAGAATGAGTTGGCGAAAGCAACTCAGGGAGATTTGTCTATCTCAACGTTCTTCTTGAAGAAAAAGAATCTTTGCGCGGAGATATCGGCTTTGGACTCGGATGAGCCTATCTCAGCAGCTAAGCTGAAGAGGCATATAATTCGCGGCTTGCGAAGGGAGTATGTGGCCTTTGTTACTTTTGTTCAAGGCTGGGCCAATCATCCATCGTTGCTGGAGCTGGAGAACTTACTTGCTTCGTAAGAGAGTTTGGCTAAGCAAATGGCTGGGATGTCTGTCTATGGGGGAGAAGGTGAGGTTCTCTTCTCTGACAAGAAGAGGAGATGGGACAAGAAGAAGAAGAAGTCATCTAGAGATGATGGTCTGTCTACTTCATATCAGCAGGAGAGGAGCTATGCTCTTAAGCGTAATGGGAAGAAGAAAGAAGGACCAAGATGCTTCAGGTGCAACAAGCTTGGTCATTTCAAGAGAGACTGCCAAGTCAATCTTCAGCCAGGGCATGCTGCAGGAAAGGGGGAGGCTGGTTCCAATTCTGAAGGTAGTTGGGATGGTGGAGGTGCATTCATGACGGGCACGTGTGTTCGGGCTATGACTTCCATCAACTATCAGGATGATTGGATGGTGGACTCTGGGTGTGGTCATCACCTCGCCGGGGATGAGTCGATGTTCTCCTCATTGCAGGCATATACAGGTAATGACGCTATCATTATGGCTGATGATACTATACATGTAGTAGAGAAGGAGGGTGTGGTTTCTTTGAACGATGATAGAGGTACTCTTACTTTGAAGAGTGTCTATCATGTTCCGGGGATGAAGAAGAACCTCTTCTCAGTGACCAATGCGGTGGATGCTGGCTATCACGTTCTGTTCGGTCCAACAGAAGTGAAATTTCTCCGAAATGTTTCAGCCGTGAAAGCTGAGGTCATTCATGTTGGGAGACGAGTGAAGGACTTGTTTGTTCTTTCAACAAGTTCTTATGTTGATAAGATGAGGGCTTACGACAGTGCCGCTATCTGGCACGAAAGACTTGGGCATGTTGGGATGGATAAGTTGAAAGCTATGGCGGGAAGAGGCCTGGTGAAAGGTCTGCCTAGCTTGTCATCTTTTGGGGATGGTCACGTTTGTGCAGGTTGTCAGTTTGGTAAGGCTCAACGTCTTCCATTTGACAAATCACAAAGTAGATGTAAAAGACCATTGGAATGTATACATGGTGATCTGTTTCGACCTACCAACACTGTGTAACACCCCCATCCGTTAAGAAGCATATAGCAGAAGGTCCGGCCGGGGCCCCACGCCATATACTACAAAACAAACGGAAACGTCACTTAATTAAATATGCAACGACACTATACCACGAAGCCTAACACAGAGCATTCTATACGGAAGTAAAAGAGAGAGAGACAGAATTATAAACCACAAGACCCGAACTCGGGTATGTCCACTTCTATTAACTTGGAATAAAATGTTTTACAACACACAAAAGAGGCATGACGGCCTTACAGTTTACCAACATCGGCGCGCAGGCCGGCCATACATGAAAACAGAAGAAAGGACAAAAGGCCTTCAAGGGCCGCAGCAGCGCAGGGGCTTCAGCCCGCCAAGGTCCCGCTCGGTCCAGCTCCTGTACAACAAGCCCACCAAAGACGGTGGCAAAACAGGGCAACGGTCAGGTAAAGCTGACCAAGTTATAACGACCTCACCCCTTCGAGGGGGTGGCAGTTCTAAACGTCCCTGCAAAACAGTCTCAACAGCATATATATATAAGAGTGTGACTAGACGAGCCCACAGCATTTCATACATATGCAACAACACAAACGTGGGAATGGCCTCCACGTCTCGTGCACTCAGGCACTCTTTGGTGTACTACGCCTTCCACCATCATCCACTCTTTATGGCTTTGCCCTTCGAGGCTAAAGTCGGCGGCCCGAATACCAGGGCTCCCCCGTGCTTTAATTGTGAACATAACGTAGTCCGAAGACTCTGTCCCATTGCCTCCCGACATGCTGTCCGAGGCTTACTAATCAGGTGCTGCAATGGTGCGGTTTCAGGTTTGCCAAATGCCCGTTGTTCACAGCTCTCGTTGTACAACACGAAAAGCGGGTATGGCATCCCTTCAGCCCAGGTATTCTCAATTAGCCGGCTCCACGGGCCGCTAAGTCATCCACCAGGACACCCCCACAGGTCGGGTACACCGGCCTCAGGTCCCCTCAACAGGTGGGCACAACAACATCACCAGAACTCAGTCTGGGAAGCTGTCGCCCAGGCGACATTCACTGTCGCCAGCGACAGTGCACAAACCCTAATTTGGCTTCTAGCTGTGGGTGCTTCCCGGGGCACACCCCCAGGCGTTGCTGCACATGCAGTAGCACTACCACTGCCTCAGAACACCCAAATTCACCAGAACCCAATTCTGGGAAGCTGTCGCCCAGGCGACAGTCACTGTCGCGCCAGCGACAGCTGGACAGAACTCCATTTCTGCCTTTTAACTTCGGGTGCTCCCCGGAGCACACCTTCGGGCGTTACTGCGCATGCAGTAGCACCCTCTAGCCCTACGAGGCAAGTATAACAACGCGGGGTTTTCCCCGGCACGCACAATACCAAAAAGTATCACCAATCCGGACGACCCGTCTCGGATGGGCTTCACACAGCGCGCCTACGTCCATCTCACGCGTGGACTCTACATGAATGCAAGCTTTGACGGGGATAACATGAATCGACCCGTCGGAGGCCACGACCTCACCCTTTTGGGTAGGGGCCTCAACGATGCAAGGGAAAGGACTAAGGCATGTCCAAAAGAGGGTAGAAAAGTTTGTTACCCTTAAACGCCGCTTTGAGCCCATGGCTCGACTTTTGGCACGGATGGAAAGGAGCACCTTGCCCTCCTCTACGCGTAGCCACCAACGTTGAAGGGATCGGATGAGTGTAGCTCCTCCAAACCCAAGCTCCAAGCTAGGGTTTACTATTTCTCCTTCTTCTCCAAGCTCTTCTCTCTCTCTCTCTCTCTTAAGAACCCTTAAGGAAAATAATGAAGAAGAAGAGGATTTCGGCCTTCTATGCTGCCACCGAGCCTCCCAAGCCAAAACCAGCCCCCAAAGTCAAAGTGCAATCAATGCCCTTGATTTCGGCCACAAAGTCCAACTTTGAGCTGTCGCCGGGCGACAGCCATTGTCGCCTGGGCGACAGCGTTATGAACCGACTTTGACCAGCCAGCAACACTGCTGCATGACCCCAGTCACCTTGTCGCCAGCGTTAGCTGCCACCCGACAACGCTATCGCCGGGCGACAGCCACTGTCTCCTGGGCGACAACGTTAAGAACTCCAGAAATTTACCTTCCTGATTTGGGGTCTTACAACCCTCCCCTCCTTATATAAATTTCGTCCCGAAATTTGTAAAAACACGCATATATAAATATATATCAAAAAGTCTTTACACAAAGGGGAAAAAGAGATAAACGTCACCGAAACAGCTCGGGGAACTCCTCCATCATGGTCTGCTCACGCTCCCATGAGAGCTCCTCGCGACCGCAGTTGTCCCAACGGACCTTTACCATATGGATCGCCCTGTTCCGCAACTAACGCACCTCAGCATCCTCGATGCTAACGGGCCTGACCGCCTTCTTAAGCCCACTATCCACGGGCACCTGAACCGCCGCGACCACCTGCGTAGGCTCTTGCACTGCCTTCCGCAATACAGAGATGGGGAATACATCGTGTAGCCCGCTCAGTTCCGCCGATAGCGCAAGCCTATAAGCCGCCTCGCCGATGCGCTCGATGATCTCAAAAGGTCCAAGGTATCTCGGACTCAGCTTTTTCAAGCGCCGAATCCTGGACACGCCCTTGAATGGCCTGATCTTCAAGTAAACCCAATCGCCAACGGCGAACTGGACGTCGCGGTGCTTCGCATTATAGTACTTCGCCTGCCTATCCTGCGCAACCAAAAGCCTCTCCCGGATCAAACGCACCGTCGAAGTCGCCTCTTCGACGTCTTTCCTCTTGAAGAGCTTCGTCTCGCCCGTTTCCGCCCAATCTAAGGGAGTGTGGCACTTCCTGCCATAGAGGGCCTCGAAAGGCGCCATCTGAATACTCGCCTGATAGCTGTTGTTGTACGCGAACTCAACAAGAAAGAGGTGATCTTCCCACCCCTTGGCAAAATCCAGGACGCACATCCGGAGCATGTCTTCCATCGTCCTATTGGTACGCTCAGTTTGGCCATCCGTCTGAGGATGAAAGGTCGTGCTAAACTGCAGCTTCGTACCCAAAAGACGGTTGACTAGCCTCCAGTCGCTCGAAGTAAAGCGTCCATCACGATCACTGACAATGCTACGGGGCACACCGTGCAGTCGCACTATAGAATCAACATACAACTTCGCCAATTTCTCCACCGAGTCATCCCTCCGGTTGGGGATAAAGTGCGCCACCTTCGTCAGCCGGTCAACGACTACCCAGATGGCATTGTTCCCGCTCTGCGACCTCGGCAGTCCATGCACGAAATCCATGGAAATGTCATCAAACTTCCACTCCGGAACAGGCAATGACTGCAAAAAGCCACCAGGCTTCTGACATTCCGCCTTCACTGGCGCACAAGTGTGGCACTTGGCCACGTAGTGAGCGATGTCCCTCTTCATACCCGGCCACCAGAAAAGGACCTTCATGTCCTTATACATCTTCGTGCTCCCCGGATGAACTGAATACCTGGTACGATGCGCCTCGTACATCAACTCATCGCGCAGCTCACCCACCTTGGGGACGCACAAACGGTCACCTCTCCACAGCAACCCGTCTCGAACCTGAAACTGGGCATCCGGCCCACCACCAGCATCCTCCGCGTAGCGCTTTAAACTCGGATCGAGTTCAAAAGCCCGGCGGACTCTATCTGCGAGGTCGTACTGCACCTCAGTCCAACTCAAACAGGCACCGGCACCGCCCCTCTTCTCTACGCAAGAAATACCCAAGGCCTCCAGGTCACGTATCAGGTGCTCATCATGCATCTGAATCCAGTTGGCCTGCGCTGGAGCCCTGCGACTGAGTGCATCCGCAACAACATTCCCCTTCCCGGGAGTGTAGTGGATCTCGAAGGTGAAGTCCCCCAGGAACTCCATCCACCTCTGCTACCGCATATTCAGCCCTTTCTGCGTCAGAAGGTACTTCAGGCTCTTATGGTCCGTGAAGATATTGATCTTCAAGCTATACACATAATGCCGCCATAGCTTCAGGGCAAATATCACGGCCGCCAACTCCAAGTCGTGGACCGGATAATTCCGCTCGTGCACCTTCAGCTAGCGAGAGCCATACGCTATAACCTTGCCATGCTGCTGCAGAACGCAGCCAAGGACGCTCCCAGAAGCGTCGGTGTAGATCTCGTAGCCCTCCGTGCCGCAAGGCAAACATAAGATCGGAGCCGTCGTAAGCCGCCGCTTCAACTCCTCGAAAGCTTGTGCACACGCGGGCGTCCAAATGAACTCCTGCATCTTCCGTGTCAGCGTCGTAAGAGGCAGCGCGATCCGGGAGAAGTTCTCCATGAAGCGCTGATGCGATGATTCGGCAAGTGCACCGGTCGCGCAAGTAATAATAATGGGGAAAATCCCCGAGTGTCGGTCTCTTGAGGAACACAGTAAGGTGGAGTTAGGTTTCGAGGAAGGACTTGAGATTGAAGTCCTTAAATCGGATGGAATGCGGGGGAGTTGGGTTGGCTTTTGGAAAATAAAATAAAAGCTATCAACTACTCCTATGCAATGCCGCTATGCAATGCTTCGCTTGGCGGGATGGAGACTAGGCAGGCCTTGAGCGCGCTGCGTCGAAAGGGCGGATGGACGAGTAGGCAAACGGAATCGAACTGTGCAGGCCTTGAGCGCACTGCTTCGTTAGGCGGGATGGAATACACGGGCCGCTATGCCACGCTTCAGTATGCGGATGGGCGAGTAGGCTAACGGAATGAGGGTCGCAAGCACCTCTTCGACAAGCACGCCACTAGCAATTGCTAGTGCGGCACACGAACGCGGTGGTGAAGTGGAAAATGGATGGTGGCGCTCCTCATAAACACATAGACCACAAAAGCATTACACACAAACATGAAATCTATATAAATAGAAGCAAGTCTAAGTGCAACTTCATCAAAATATATAGATCTAGCTGTTACAACAATCAATAAGAGAAGAATAAGGCAAAAAATCGACCGAATCCGAAGGCTCGTTGTAGATTCACGGTTGGAATCGCCGGGTTGTCAATCCGCGTCCAAGCTCGGTCCGCAACTACGTCCGGGGTAGAGAGAGTTGTCACGACTCTCCAATGGACCCGTCTTCTTCATGTCACGATCCGATAGAGGTTGCAAACTTCCTCTTGCTTGATGGTAATGGCGGCTAGGTCTTCCTTTGGAGCTCTTGGATGAAGGAGGAGGCCGAGAGGAAACTCCGGCTCAAGATTGGCGTGAAGAGCAAGCCCGGAGCACCTCCATATGGTGGGCGACGGTGGAGGGGCGAATCTGGGCGGAACCGGGCGGAAAACGGCGGAAGAGAACGATGGATCCGACCTAAATCGCGAGCAGCGGAATTTATAGGCGCTGGAATTAACAGTGCGCACGGTCATTGGCGCACGACCAGTGGTCGTGCGCACTAGAATTCGGTGATCGTGCGCTCTGCCTGGACGGAACCTGCAAAGGCAGAAATTATGAAATAACATGTTCGCACGACCAGTGGCGCACGACCGGTGGTCGTGCGCACTATCGTTGATGGTCGTGCGCACTGCACCAAACAGAACTCATGAAAAAGGTGTTAAGTGCGCACGGTCATTAGCGCACGACCAGTGGTCGTGCGCAATAGAACCGGTGATCGTGCGCAGTGTTCCTGTGCAGAATTGCACCGGAAACACCTGCACTACACCTGTTCCAGCGTACGACACCAGTCTAGCCACTGAAAGTGGAACTTAATCAGCACAAGAAAACTAATAACGAAGAAAGATACGAAATTACACCAAATAGGGCCTATAAGTGCACCTAGCATAGAATGACCAATATGAGCTAAAACAGGGCTAAAGTGCAGTGAAAAGACTAAATAGATGGCCCAGATGAGTCCATAAAAGTGTATATGATCAGGACTCATCACACCCCCAGACTTAACTGTTTGCGCGTCCCGAGCAAACGAATCCGGTGGAGTGTGAAAAAGGTAGTTAGCAAAGAAAATTACGCAAGGGAGTACAATGCGAAGTAACAAAAGCATGCAAATAGAGATTTCGTTAAAAGAGATTCTAACTATGCTAACTAATTTACGAAAGTACTAGAGCGTAAATAAAGATTTATCAATACTCAGTTGGTGAATTGTGAAGAATTTGATGATCATCTCCGGTGTGAAAGTAATAAGCCACTAAGGAGGGTGTTGCAAAAGATCAGGGTTCGGGAATAACTCCGCTGAAATCCATCAACGTCGGGAACCATACGCTTGCCCGGTCACACTCTCTCCACAGCGCTAGCAAACTCGCGAGATAAATCAATAGGACTTTTAGGATTATATTGGGGCTTAGGTTGCGGTATGATAATCAAAGGTAAAAACGAAGGCTACGCAACCAACATGAGTCAACGGGACGCTGCACCAAGCAAAACCAAAAACAAAGCTCGTGTGACACACCCCCAGACTTATTGTGAAAACTAGGTGTGCACACGTCCTACTCCACAAATACTAACAGATTTTCTAAAACGCTAGGGAGGATAACTTTCCAATACACTTTTTTCAGATTTTTATTTCAATACCATATTTTTCTTTTTCTTTTTCTTATCCTCCGGTTGATTCAAAATCAGCAAATAGAGTTTATTTCTCCTTCACAACATGACAATTCCAAACATCACACCAAATCTAAAACATGAGTGCAGATAACATATACTTGGTTGCGACAGTTGGATAAGCTTTAGGCCTTGGTGTATGGAGGAGGAGCTGAACAAAGGGAGTGGTAGGCACAAGTGTTGGGAAGCAAAGGTGAGCGAATAGGATATGGAAAGCGAAGGCTCAATCTAGCCAAAAGGTGGCCTATATCATTTATCTCAACGAATCGCCCGCACCCATGCTTCAAGAGTCGCTTGGGGCAAGTTCTTAGCCCACGAGAAAGGTAAACCTTCCTCCCGACTCGAGCAACACACAACTAGCGCTCGTATACACACAACACCGGGCTATCACCAATTTCATTCACATTCACCACTTGAGTAGAATAAATCTAAAACTACGCATAAATACTAATCATAAATTAAAAGCATAGAAATAATCTAATTTTACTCAAATTCTATTGTAGCACGCGGATGCGACTAGAACACTGCTCGAGTCAACATTGCGCTCCCAATAGTAATTCCTAAGCTATCATCCCAATTCACATTCCTAACCAAGATAGTTTGTTCAGAACAAAACAAATAGATAAGCACGCGCTCATGTGGGTGCTGTGGTGTGCAATGAAATTAAACAAAACATTTTAAATGAAATCTTCTAGTATGCAGTGCAATAGTGCACGTGAGCGGGTAAATACACTACTCTCCCCCAGACTTAAACTAAACAATCCGCATAATATATGACAGGAGAATCAAAATAGAGCTAGGGAAAGAGAGTACCCAATGCTCATCAAGTGAGCATACCAGAAGACGCATGCAAACTAAGACAACGCTGCAGCATCCGCCATCCAGAAACAGATACCTGCAGGGGTCAGCTCCGCAAAAACAAAAGAAAAATGACAAACTAAAATAAACTACAGCTAACTAAACATGATTAGAAGAAATAAAAATGCAGAAAAGAAAGATAACTACTGGGGTTATTGTCATCCCAGCACGACTTATTCTAAATTAAAATGGTTCTAGCTAATGGGCCTATGGAAGGAGAAGTGGACAGGTAACTGGCCTAATATCCGTGTCGGTAGCGGGTACCTATACGGAGAAAGAACAGTCACGCCTCTACCTGAATATAAATACCTGCTCCTCACAGGTAGAGGGAAAAGAAAGTAAGAAGAGGAGGAGGCCTGGTCCTCACTCATCTCACCAAAACTATCCTTGCCCAGCAAGGTATCGTCCACAGCAGGTCCGCAGGAGGAGAAGGCAACGAATGAGGCTTCCTTAATGGAGGAGGGATCAACCTCCTCGCATATAAGGACACACTCATCATTGACTTGAGCACAAAGCTCCAAGTCCTCCTGAAATACCTGTGAAGATTCAACCTGCACAGGCTCGGGTGAAGAAGGGGGATCGAGAAATAAACAAGATGAAGAACATAAATAATCAAAAATCAGGGGAGTGGTCCCGGTCTCACTCCCATTAGGTTGGGGAAGTAAAATAATGTTTGCATTGTCATCAATGCTACAAGATTCGGCGGGATCAACGGTGGCCAGGCTTAGGATTTGGACTTCCTCCACCGGTGCTGAGGAAAATTCCTCTTCACCTAGAAGGTTGTCCTCCTCCATAGGAATAGGCACAACACTCAGATCAACCGCCTCCTCCTGCGACACATCATCAACAATGTCGTCAGAGACGAGTGTAGTATGCACAACAGGGAGAGGAGTAGTGCTCGGATAAAAGTCGAGCACCGATTCCTCACAAAGAATCGATTCCACTAGAGGTGGTGGATGCACCGGGAGAATAGGCTCAGCAATGTCGGTGCCCAGATCAGCCACACATACAGTGACCGTGTCCATGCCATACCCTTCAAGATGTGAAGGTGACAAAGACACATAACCGGATGTTGAAGGTGTGCCGCCAGAGTTAGGATTCGGGACGATCCGGATATCCGGCTCGTCATCCTCATCCAATTGGCGAAGATAAGCAACACAATCCTTCAGGGCATGATCTGTGCTCCGACAAAACTGGCACTGCCTAGCAGGCTTATTTGGCACAGCGGGTGCTGAAGCCGAAAAGAAGTATGACGGTAAAGGCTCAGCAGAGTAGCCATAAGACTTACGCGCACCATATGAAGTACCAGACAAAGTCGGTGCTCCATATGCTGGGCTATAAGAATTATGCCTACTATTCTCCGTAGGGCATTCATCAATAGAGTGGGAGGTAGCTCCACACCAACGACAACGAAAATTGAGATGTGCCCACATAGTGAGAAGATAAAACGATTCAAAAAGAAGAACACTATTGTGCGAAATACTACACCTAACAAAAATTTACTAAATCAACCTACTATAAAACAAGAAAATGGAATAAAGAGAACAGAAATAAAACAAAAGATGCGATAAACAAATGGAAGGGCTTGTCTCTCAGATCCTCCCTCTCCAGAAAACTCACACGACTGTGTTCCCCGGCAACGGCGCCAAAAACTTGATGCGATGATTCGGCAAGTGCACCGGTCGCGCAAGTAATAATAATGGGGAAAATCCCCGAGTGTCGGTCTCTTGAGGAACACAGTAAGGTGGAGTTAGGTTTTGAGGAAGAACTTGAGATTGAAGTCCTTAAATCGGATGGAATGCGGGGGAGTTGGGTTGGCTTTTGGAAAATAAAATAAAAGCTATCAACTACTCCTATGCAATGCCGTTATGCAATGCTTCGCTTGGCGGGATGGAGACTAGGCAGGCCTTGAGCGCGCTACGTCGAAAGGGCGGATGGACGAGTAGGCAAACGGAATCGAACTGTGCAGGCCTTGAGCGCACTGCTTCGTTAGGCGGGATGGAATACACGGGCCGCTATGCCACGCTTCGGTAGGCGGATGGGCGAGTAGGCTAACGGAATGAGGGTCGCAAGCACCTCTTCGACAAGCACGCCACTAGCAATTGCTAGTGCGGCACACGAACGCGGTGGTGAAGTGGAAAATGGATGGTGGCGCTCCTCATAAACACATAGACCACAAAAGCATTACACACAAACATGAAATCTATATAAATAGAAGCAAGTCTAAGTGCAACTTCATCAAAATATATAGATCTAGCTGTTACAACAATCAATAAGAGAAGAATAAGGCAAGAAATCGACCGAATCTGAAGGCTCGTTGTAGATTCACGGTTGGAATCGCCGGGTTGTCAATCCGCGTCCAAGCTCGGTCCGCAACTACGTCCGGGGTAGAGAGAGCTGTCACGACTCTCCAATCGACCCGTCTTCTTCGTGTCACGATCCGGTAGAGGTTGCAAACTTCCTCTTGCTTGATGGTAATGGCGGCTAGGTCTTCCTTTGGAGCTCTTGGATGAAGGAGGAGGCCGAGAGGAAACTCCGGCTCAAGATTGGCGTGAAGAGCAAGCCCGGAGCACCTCCATATGGTGGGCGACGGTGGAGGGGCGAATCTGGGCGGAACCGGGCGGAAAACGGCGGAAGAGAACGATGGATCCGACCTAAATCGCGAGCAGCGGAATTTATAGGCGCTGGAATTAACAGTGCGCACGGTCATTGGCGCACGACCAGTGGTCGTGCGCACTAGAATTCGGTGATCGTGCGCTCTGCCTGGACGGAACCTGCAAAGGCAGAAATTATGAAATAACATGTTCGCACGACCAGTGGCGCACGACCGGTGGTCGTGCACACTATCGTTGATGGTCGTGCGCACTGCACCAAACAGAACTCATGAAAAAGGTGTTAAGTGCGCACGGTCATTGGCGCACGACCAGTGGTCGTGCGCAATAGAACCGGTGATCGTGCGCAGTGTTCCTGTGCAGAATTGCACCGGAAACACCTGCACTACACCTGTTCCAGCGTACGACACCAGTCTAGCCACTGAAAGTGGAACTTAATCAGCACAAGAAAACTAATAACGAAGAAAGATACGAATTTACACCAAATAGGGCCTATAAGTGCACCTAGCATAGAATGACCAATATGAGCTAAAACAGGGCTAAAGTGCAGTGAAAAGACTAAATAGATGGCCCAGATGAGTCCATAAAAGTGTATATGATCAGGACTCATCAAGCGCCTGTAATAACCGGCCAGCCCGAGGAAGCTACGGACCTCCGCTACAGAAGAAAGGACAGGCCACTCCCTGATGGCCGAAACCTTCACCGGATCTACCGCCACACCCGAACCACTAACCACATGGCCCAAGAACGCCACGGAAGGAAGCCAGAACTTGCACTTCGAGAACTTGGCATACAACCGGTTCCTCCTCAGAACCTCCAAAACTACTCGCAGGTGATCACTGTGCTCCTCCTCGGACTGAGAGTAGACTAGTATATCATCCAGGAAGACGACCAAAAACCGATCGAGGTACTCTCGGAAAGTCCGGTGCATCAAGTCCATAAACACAGAAGGCGCATTAGACAACCCAAACGGCATCATGGTGAACTCACACTGCCCGTACCTCGTACTGAAGGCAGTCTTCGGGATATCGCACTCCCTGATCCGCACCTGATAATAGCCGGACTTCAAGTCCAGCTTTGAGTATACTTTCGAAACAACGAGCTGGTCGAACAAATCATCTATCCTCGGAAGAGGATACTTGTTCTTCTCCGTCAGCTTGTTCAGCTCCGGATAGTCGATGCAAAGCCGCAGGCTACCGTCCTTCTTTTTGACAAAGAGGACCGGTGCACTCCAAGGTGAGGAACTCGGACGCACGTAGCCCTGCTCAAGCAGCTCCTGCAACTGCAGCTTCAACTCCGCCAACTCTTTCTAAGCCATACGATACGGCGAGTGGGCCACAGGCTTAGCGCCTGGCACCAACTCAATCGTGAAATCTATCTCCCGCTGCGGTGGAGCACCGCGGAGCTCGCTCGGGAACACATCGGGGAACTCTGCTACTACCGGAACATCTACTAGGCTGGGCCTCGACGTTGAAGCCTCCACAAGAGCAAAGAATAACTCCGCTCCCTGTCGCACTGCCTTGGACACCTGGAGAGCAGACATCAGCATCTTGCTCGATCCACGCATGCCCGCAAAGACCGTCTCACGATCGGCACCTTGCCCAAACCTCACCTCCTTGGTGGTGCAATCGATACACGCACGCTGTTCCGACAGCCAGTCCATACCGAAGATAACATCGAACTCAACTAGGGGGAGTAACGATGCCTTCAGGTCATACTCCCGACTACCAACTAAAACCTTTACGCAGCAACTCCTCTCCACACGCATCGAATATCCATTCGGCAGTAGGACCTCCAGTCCATCTGCAGAAGCAATCGACGGCGCACCAATACGTTGGACGAAGTCCGACGATAAGAAGGAGTGCGAAGCCCCAGTATCGAAAAGCGCTCTCGCAGGGACGCCTAAAACATTTACATAGCCTACGCCGCCAACAAGTTAGCATGAACATTAAAACAGGTGTATAAAACAGTAAAGACTGTATCTTAAATTGTACCTGTCATGACGTCCTTGGCTTTGATAGCCTCCTGCTGATCGAGACTAAAAACTCTGGGCTGCGGGGGAGCCATACGGGAAGTAGTGGACTCAGCTGCCTTCCCCTTCTCAGAATAAGCTGGCCCCGCCTTCTTCTCTGGCCATGGAAGCCCACTTCGGCAATCCCGAGAGAAATGGCCAGGCTTGCCACAAGTGAAACAAATAAGAGGGCCACGTCCAGATGACGCGCCCGAAGCAGAGGGAGCTGGCCCAGATACTCGAGCCTTCTTCCAGCGACTCAACCTCCGCAACTTCGTCGCACTCGGCGCTTTGCCCTCTGGCACTGCCTCGACCACAACCGCCTTGCCCTTTTCCCTGAGCATGTCCTGCTCAAGGGCTCGGGCTGAACCAACGAGGGTCGTGAAACCCTGCGTCAACGGCCCTGTCAGAAGATGCCGCAACTCAGTACGCAAACCTCCATAAAACCTGTTCACCCTTCTATCCTCATCATCGAAAGAAGTTCCAGCATAGCGCCCGAGGCAGGTGAACTCATGCAAGTAGTCATCAACCAGTCTACCACCCTTTGTTAGAGCTAAGAACTGGTTCTCCATCGCGATCTGCTGCGACTGAGGCACATACCTTGCGAGAAAGATTCTCGAGAACTCTTCCATCGTCACATCAACCAGTCGCCTTCCCGCGAACTGGCGCCTCTCAACCTCATCCCACCACCGCCTAGCTTCCTTTTCTAGCAACAAAGAAGCAAAGGTCACCTTCTGCGCTTCCTCTGACTGTGTCTCTGTCAGAATTCGCTTCACATGCGACAACCAGTCTTCGGCCTCAGCTGGGGATTCAACCCCGGTAAACGGAGGAGGTCGAAATCCCAGAAAGTGCTTCAGCTGTTGCTCAGGAGCACGCCTCACTGGGACTTGCTCCACTCTTAGTGGCTCAGGGGCCACCTCTTGCACTGGCAGTTGGCCTTGCCTTTCAGGCTGGCCATTCAACGCAGCTAGAACGACTTCAGTAACTAGCCGAACCAACTCAGTAGACGGAGCTGTAGGGGCCTCAGCAGACCCACTACTCTCATGCACATCACGGGGACGCGACGGTCCCGCTGCACTTCGAGTGCCCTACACAAGTGCAACACACAGTTAGGCGACAACACAGTCGCAACTAACAACAAAAGGAACACTCAGGTTCCAAAATCATGCAATTATTGTTGGTTTGTTGTTACATTTTATTCCTAAGTGGACATTTTTGGGTTTATTTTACGTCTCAACGGTAGCGCACACACGTGCTCACCACCCCTTAAAAGAATTCGCCCATAAATTCCTTAGAAGGATACGGAACCCTAGAAGCTGATACCAATTTGTAACACCCCCATCCGTTAAGAAGCATATAGCAGAAGGTCCGGCCGGGGCCCCACGCCATATACTACAACAAACGGAAACGTCACTTAATTGAATATGCAACGACACTATACCACGAAGCCTAACTCAGAGCATTCTATGCGGAAGTAAAAGAGAGAGAGACAGAATTATAAACCACAAGACCCGAACTCGGATATGTCCACTTCTATTAACTTGGAATAAAATGTTTTACAACACACAAAAGAGGCACGATGGCCTTACAGTTTACCAACATCGGCGCACAGGCCGGCCATACATGAAAACAGAAGAAAGGACAAAAGGCCTTCAAGGGCCGCAGCAGCGCAGGGGCTTCAGCACGCCAAGGTCCCGCTCGGTCCAGCTCCTGTACAACAAGCCCACCAAAGACAGTGGCAAAATAGGGCAATGGTCAGCTAAAGCTGACCAAGTTATAACGACCCCACCCCTTCGAGGGGGTGGCAGTTCTAAACGTCCCTGCAAAACAGTCTCAACAGCATATATATATATATATAAGAGTGCGACTAGACGAGCCCACAGCATTTCATACATATGCAACAACACAAACGTGGGAATGGCCTCCACATCTCGTGCACTCAGGCACTCTTTGGTGTACTACGCCTTCCACCACCATCCACTCTTGATGGCTTTGCCCTTCGAGGCTAAAGTCGGTGGCCCGAATACCAGGGCTCCCCCGTGCTTTAATTGTGAACATAACGTTGTCCGAAGACTCTGTCCCATTGCCTCCCGACATGCTGTCCGAGGCTTACTAATCAGGTGCTGCAATGGTGCGATTTCAGGTTTGCCAAATGCCCGTTGTTCACAGCTCTCGTTATACAACACGAAAAGCGGGTATGGCGTCCCTTCAGCCCAGGTATTCTCAATTAGCCGGCTCCACGGGCCGCTAAGTCATCCACCAGGACACCCCCACAGGTCGCGTACACCGGCCTTAGGTCCCCTCAACAGGTGGGCACAACAACATCACCAGAACTAAGTCTGGGAAGCTGTCGCCCAGGCGACATTCACTGTCGCCAGCGACAGTGCACAAACACTAATTTGGCTTCTAGCTGTGGGTGCTTCCCGGGGCACACCCCCACGCGTTGCTGCACATGCAGTAGCACTCCCACTGCCTCAGAACACCCAAATTCACTAGAACCCAATTCTGGGAAGCTTTCGCCCAGGCGACAGTCACTGTCGCGCCAGCGACAGCTGGACAGAACTCCATTTCTGCCTTTTAACTTCGGGTGCTCCCCGGGACACACCCCCGGGCGTTGCTGCGCATGCAGTAGCACCCTCTAGCCCTACGAGGCAAGTATAACAACGCGGGGTTTTCCCCGACACGCACAATACCAAAAAGTATCACCAATCCGGACGAACCGTCTCGGATGGGCTTCACACAGCGCGCCTACGTCCATCTCACGCGTGGAATCTACTTGAATGCAAGCTTTGGCGGGGATAACATGAATCGACCCGTCGGAGGCCACGACCTCACCCTTTTGGGTAGGGGCCTCAACGATGCAAGGGAAAGGACTAAGGCATGTCCAAAAGAGGGTAGAAAAGTTTGTTACCCTTAAACGCCGCTTTGAGCCCATGGCTCGACTTTTGGCACGGATGGAAAGGAGCGCCTTGCCCTCCTCTACGCGTAGCCACCAACGTTGAAGGGATCGGATGAGTGTAGCTCCTCCAAACCCAAGCTCCAAGCTAGGGTTTACTATTTCTCCTTCTTCTCCAAGCTCTTCTCTCTCTCTCTCTCTCTCTTAAGAACCCTTAAGGAAAATAATGAAGAAAAAGGGGATTTCGGCCTTCTATGCTGCCACCGAGCCTCCCAAGCCAAAACCAGCCCCCAAAGTCAAAGTGCAATCAATGCCCTTGATTTCGGCCACAAAGTCCAACTTTGAGCTGTCGCCGGGCGACAGCCATTGTCGCCTGGGCGACAGCGTTATGAACAGACTTTGACCAGCAAGCAACACTACTCCATGACCCCAGTCACCTTGTCGTCAGCGTTCGCCGCCACCCGACAACGCTATCGCCGGGCGACAGCCACTATCGCCTGGGCGACAACGTTAAGAACTCCAGAAATTTACCTTCCTGATTTGGGGTCTTACACACTGCCAGTCTTGGAGTTAGCAGGTATATGCTGATTTTGGTTGATGACTTTACCAGATATACTTGGGTATATTTTCTGAAGGAGAAGTCAGAGCCGTTCGAGAGGTTTGTGGAGTTCAAGGAGCTGGTGGAAGGTCGGCTCAACCTGCGGGTCAAGAGGTTCAGAACTGACAATAGAGGGGAGTTCACCTCCAAGGCATTCTTTAACTTCTGCAGGAAGCATGACATCTAAAGGGAGCTTCCTTGTGCTCACACTCCACAACAGAACGGAGTTGCAGATCGGAAGATCCGTCATCTAACGGAGACCTGCAAATGTTGGCTTCATGCCAAGAGTATCCCAAAGTCCTTCTAGGCTGAGGGAATGTCTTGTGCGGCCTATGTTATCAACCGGATTCCTCTCAGTCCCATTAACATGAAGACCCCTCATGAGTTGATGTTCAAGGAGAAGCCAAGCGTGGAACACTTTCGAGTGTTTGGTTCTACCTGCTACGTGCATGTTCCGGATGCCCTTCGAACGAAGCTAGATGCAAAGGCAAGGAAACTAGTCTTCGTTGGTTATGATGACCGGAAGAAAGGGTGGAGATGCATGGATCCTGAGACACGGAGATATGTGATCTCTAGGGATGTGGTATTTGACGAGCTTACGTCATACCAAGGTAGCTCTTCTATAGAGTTACAAGGAATCAGGGTGGATGGTGGACCAGAGGAAGCTCCAAAGGAAGTTCTGGTGGAGTTGCCTATTTCTCCAGGCGCTCCAGGTATTTCTAGCACTGGGTCAAGTTATTCAGGTTCTAGAAGTAGGGGAGCGATGCTCCATGTCTACCTGAAAGGAGAGCTAGTCCAGAAGCTGCAGTGGAAGAGGTGGTTCAGAGTCAAGCTCTGAGGAGGTCCAAGAAGACCATTATTCCACCTGATCGGTATACGGGCGGAAACTTGGTGAGCTTTGTCTCATGTTTCTTTGCAGGTCCCCTGGATGAGAGAGAGCCATCATGTTATGAAAATGTCGTTGGAGTCAAGGAGTGGGAAGGAACCATGGATGAAGAGATGGCTGCCCTCAGGAAGAATAAGACTTGGGACTTGGTGCTTAAGGTTGAGGGGGTTACTCCGGTGACTTGCATGTGGGTTTTTAAACTGAAGAAGAAGGCTGATGGAAGTATTGAGCGGTACAAGGCTTTCCTTGTAGCTCGAGGTTTCTCTCAGAAGTATGG
Source organism: Dactylorhiza incarnata (assembly GCA_033032865.1). Classification (NCBI taxonomy): domain Eukaryota; kingdom Viridiplantae; phylum Streptophyta; class Magnoliopsida; order Asparagales; family Orchidaceae; genus Dactylorhiza; species Dactylorhiza incarnata. The sequence continues at coordinate 9,167,207 of JAWHQI010000014.1, forward strand.
GGAGGATTATGAAGAGACGTTTATCCCCGTTGCCAAGATGACTTCGGTCCGGGTGTTGATCGCATTGGCAGCTTGCCAAGGGTGGAAGATTTGGCAACTCGACGTTAAGAACGCTTTCTTATATGGCAAGATTGACAAGGATATCTTCATGGATCAGCCACCTGGTTATGTATCCGAAGAGCACCCAAGATATGTTTGCAAGCTCAAGAAGGCTCTTTACGGCTTGAAGCAAGCGCCTCGGGCGTGGTACGGGAAGATCGCAGAATACCTCCAGTTCTGCGGATATTTTGCTTCTGATTCAGATTCAAAGCTTGTTCGTAAAGAAGACGGGGGAGCTTCAGGTCTTGGTGATGCTGTACGTTGACGATATGATCGTCACGGGGAATTTTGAAGTGGAGGTAGCTAGGCTTCGTGATGAGCTACCTATCAGATTCGAGATGAAGGATTTGGGCGAGCTCCACCATTTCCTTGGGCTCGAAGTGGAGAGGAAAGAGAGTGGTATTCTCATTTCCCAAAAGGGCTATGCGGATCGAATCGTGAAGAGGTTCGGCATGGAAGGGGGGAAGAGCAGCTCTACTCCACTGGAGGGTGGAGTTCATCTTCGACGAGATGAAGGGAAGGTTCTTACCGATCCTTTGGTGTTCCGGGCTTTGGTTGGAAGTCTGATATACTTGACGATCACGAGGCCAGATATTGCTTATGCAGTTGGCAGGGGAGTCGGTTTATGGCAGAGCCTCGGAAGCCTCATCTTGTGGCGGCTAGGAGTATCTTGAAGTATGTCAAATCCACCTCGGATTTGGGTCTCTTCTATGGAAGAGATTTGGGCTTTTGCTTGCACGGGTATATGGATGCTGATTATGGAGGAGATTCGGATGATCGGAGATCGACGTCTGGATATGTCTTTATGACAGGGTCTACAGCTATATCATGGTGCAGCAAGAAGCAGGATTCTGTGTCTGTCTCTACCACAGAAGCGGAGTACACAACTTCAACTTTGGCGGCTCAGGAAGCCATCTGGCTTAGGAGGCTTGTGGAGGACATTCATAGGGAGGTGCGAGGTCCTACTCTGCTACGTGGTGACAATGAGAGTTCTCTCAAACTGGTGAACAATCCCGTTTGTCACGCGCGTACGAAGAACATAGAGATTCATCGCCATTTCATTCATGAGAAGGTGTTGGATGGATCTCTGACTGTGGAGCATATGTCGAGCAGGGAGAATGTTGCTAACATATTTACTAAGCCGTTGTCGAAGGGACCTTTTCGTCGGTTGTGGAGTTTGCTTGGGATGACTTCCACTTCCCACTTCAAGGGGGAGTTTTAAATTTTTTAATTGGAAGTGGAATGGGCTGGGTGGTCTGCAGATTGGAGACCGCAGAGACCGCACGGTCTGCGCTCGTGCTCTAGTCGGTTCTGTCTCAGCGATCTGGTCTGGGAGGTCTGATCTGGGAGACCGCTATTTAACCGGGCGGCTTGCGCGGGTTGTTCTGGCAACTTCTTTAAGTCGGCCAGATGTTCAAGTAGGTCTGCCTTCTTGTAGCGACCGGGCGGTCTGACGTGTTGTTCTAGTCGGTATGGTTATTGAAGAAGTTCTTTGCTTATGCAACAAGACCGGGCGGTCTGGCTTTTGATGACCGCGGTAACCGGGCGGTTTGTACATAACCGTATGGTTAATAAGGGAGTTGTTCAGCGGTGCTGAGCTTGGGCGGTCTGTTTTGTGAGACCGCTCGCGATCTGATGGGCGGTTATTGTATCCCGGTTTGTGCGGTTACGACATCCGTCTGCTCGCCCATAAATAGAGATGCAGGGCCCGTCATTCATAGTGGAGAACTGTAAGAACCAAAGTTGGCTTGATTATGCCGGTCTCAATTTGAGGTCACGCGGTCTGAAATTTTGACTGATCGGTTTGTTTGTTCGCAGGTTAGCGACTAGCAGCTCGCGGTCAGCTTTTCTCCTTTCTTCCAGCTTTGAATAAACCAGTCCGGGCGGACTGTGTTTAGGTGTTCTCGGACTGTGCAGCGAACCCAGTTGATCAGGCGGTCTTAAGTGGCCAGGCGATCTTGAGTTGCGGTCTACATCAGGAAGCAGTTTCTTTGTTCAGTGTTCGCGGGTTCTTTTGTGATCATAATACTGCGCGGTTTGGGCGATCAAGAAGTGCGAACAGGTTGTTCTTTCAGCACTTGATTAAGAAGCAGGTCGGACGGTCTGTGGTTGCGGTCTGACAGGTGCGGCTTGCGCTCTGTTCGCGCGGTCTCAGGGGTTATTCGTCTGAATTGTCTGTTCGCGCGGTCTGGCGGTCTCAAGTTCTCAAGTCGCCAGCATCTTGTATTTTGTGTTTGTGCTTCTCTCCTCCGTGATTCTTATGAATCATGTCTCGTCATGTATACCTCGAATTGTGAAGAGATAGTTAATACCATAACACTATTCAGTCTTCCTATTGTCATTGTGTTGATATACTTGTGGAAAGTTTTGTGAAGTGTTCCGCATTTTTACTTCATCTCCGGACCTCATGTTTCTTAACAGAAAACTCATTAGGGAAAAACCTACGGCTGAGTCAACCAGCGCGTCGATTCGAGGCAGGGGGGTAACAATCCTTGGGGCATGATTTATTTAGTAAAGAAAAGTCTACACACATCCTACACTTACCATCTCCCTTCTTTATCATCACTAGGTTAGAGACCCAGCCTGGGTACTGGATCTCGGATTCAAAGCCCGCCCTGAGGAGCTTGCTCACTTCCTCCCAGATGGGTCCTTCCAGCTTGTCTGTGGTGGGCCTCTTCTTCTGACGGTTGGGACGGGTGTCGTGGTCGAGGTGGAGGTGGTGGTCGGACACATCCACATCAATCCCGGGCATGTCCATCGCGCTCCATGCGAAGACATCCACGTTCTCCTGGACGCAGGCCAGGATCTTCTTTTGCTCCTCGGGGCTGAGCTCCCCGCTGATCTTTACTTTCTTTATCAATCCCGCCCAGTAAGTGACCTCCATCTCCACAACCTCATCCACGGCCTCCAGCCGGGACTGCCCCCCCTGATCGTCCTCCTTTCTCTCGCCGTAAGCAGGCACTTCGGCCTCTCCTTCCTCCATCTCCTCTTCCCGGACTTCCATCAACTCCTCGGCCCCTCCTACCCGGGCCTCCACTTCTCCTCCTCTTTTCTCCCTCTTCTTCTCCAGGACCTCCAACAGCTCTCCTGCCCCTCTTGCCTGGGCCTCCGCCGCGGGTCCTCCGTGTTGAAACTGATTTCTCGGTCTCTTGTGAAGCTCGGGCCCTCAACAAGTTGAGGGGAAGCTAGCCCTTACTAATCCCTCAGAAGGAGCAGACTGGAGACTCGGAAACTGACTAAGACCTTAGTCGCAGCGAGGAGGTCCCACCACAAACCCGGAAGATCGTTGAGCGCTTCCCCTCCCAAGCCAAATATGAGACTTAGGCACCTTGGAGAGCTAGAGAGCTAAACCAAAGTAACCGAGGGAAGAAGAAGCTCAGAGAAATGAGATTGGAATCCTCTCCCAAGATGCCCTTTGAGGTCTATTTATAGTTTTTTGCTCGTGGTCTGTTAATAGCAGAATTCCGCCTTTTGGTTTTACTAAATGCACCCCAATTTGACCTGCTAACAGCCAAACTCCGCTGTTTGGACGGGATAACGGCAGACCATTGGGGGTAGAGAGGTAATTTCGCTTCCCTAACCTACGAGCGAGTGGACCGTGAGAGGGCTACTCGCTAGAGCTCCCGCGAGTCTCCTCGCAAGAGTGGCTCGCAAACCCCTCTTAAGGCGAGCGCTCAGTGAAAGCCCGCTCACCCTTCTTCTGATGACATCCCCCGAGGTCGGGTCTCGCACTTCCTCCTGCGAGCTCTCCCGCTGAGAAGGTGCTTGAGCCTGCAGAGACAATTGCTTGTCGCAGCGGGTCCGCTGGGACGGGACAGAAATAGCTGCCGAGACGGCCGGCCCTCCCAGCCCAACCGCTGAGACGATTTCGCCGAGGCCAAAGTGTGGCGTTCGTCGAACTAAGAAGCAAGTTCGTCGAACCGAGAAATGATGTTCGTCGAACGGATTTCGTCGAACGCAAAACGGAGTTCGTAGAACACTGAAACTTAGGAAGAAACAGGTTTGCCCAGAACACCACTGTAAGCGGCCCGCGACGATCTGGCTCGCCCATCCTCCTTGCGAGCAGTCGGCGGGTGTCTGGCTCGCCTGCTGATGAATAATAAAATATATGTATTTTTAGTATAATTTTAATTAATATTGTAAATTTTCTATGTAAATTAATAAATAAATTGCTTCTTTTCATTATTTCCTCACTAACTTAGTTTTATTTTTTGTTTTTACAGATTTTGGCAAATTTTGTCAAGTCACGCCCTGAGTCACGCCCGTGCCCAAGGGCGTGTAATTTTAAAACACCAATTTCTCAATCTGCGTTCGACGAAAGGCAAGCTACGTTCGACGAACATCGAGCTGCGTTCGACGAAAGCTCTCCAAGCTGCGTTCGACGAAAGCTCTCCAAGCTGCGTTCGACGAAAGCTCTCCAAGCTGCGTTCAATGAAAGCTCTCCAAGCTGCGTTCGACGAAATTCGAGCTGCGTTCGACGAACGGTACCCTGCGTTCGACAAAAGCTCTCCAAGCTGCGTTCGACGAACGACACCCTGCGTTCGACAAAAGCGCTCTGCCCTGCGTTTGACGAAAGCGCTCTGCCCTGCATTCGATGAAACCTGAGCTGCGTTCGACGAACTCCCTATCCAAGCATTCAACGAATCCACCGCCAGCCCCAAAGTCACGCTCATGCTGCTGATAAACTGCCGCCCACTGTCACGGCCGTGACACTGCAGGTCACGCCCGTGTGCAGCCATGTTTGACGGCCAAACCTTCCAGAAGATGGCGGATGCGACCCCTTAGCACGCGCAATTGTCACACCCTAAGTCACGGCCATGACATCCAAGTCACGCCCGTGACCTAGGGCGTGTAAAAATGAAAATTTTCCTATAAATAGAGGGGCTCGGCTGAAGCATTTCCCATCCAAATTTTGAGTGTTGTAATGTTATTTTGAGTTCTTTTGAGTGATTTTGAGTTTTCTTTATGCAATTAAGTTTATGTTCGTTTGTAATTTTCGCCTTTTAGAAATAAAATGTTGTTTTCTCATTTGAGTCATCTTCCTTTTTCATTTTTGTTAGTGTGTGTGTGTGTATGAGAATAGTTTTATAGCTTTCATAACTTAGTTTATTGCTTTCATAATTTAGGTTTATTGCTTTCATAAAAATAGTTTATCACTTTCTTTTAACGCTTTATTTATCGCTTTCGTTTAAACGCTTTCTTTCGATTCAGTCTTTTTATTACAAGTAGAGTGCGTGCGTATATGAGCTAGTGTTTTTCTTTTTTGTAACTTAGCTTAATTTCAGTCTTTATATAACTGCTATATACCACCCCCATCTTGAATAAGAGGCTAATTTCCTTTAGCACTTATTTAAGATGGTTGGGACGGATATTATTTCTACACCTTTATAAGTCTTTTCATTTCTATACCACCCCCATCTTGAATAAGAGGCTAAGAACTTTTTAGCGCTTGTTTAAGACGGTTGGGACGGATACTATTACTGCTTTTATATAAGTCTTTTTATTTCTCTTTTTATCCGCTTATATCCGCTTAAGTAATTAAACATGTATTTTCTTAATTATGCCGTCTCCATTCCGATGAGTGGCTAATTTCCTTTAGCGCACAATGTCGAAGAGCATTGGGACACAAAAATAGTTTTTCTAAAAATAAAACATCTCTTTCTAAAATAATAAACGCTTAAGGTTTACCCGAGAATAACGTTGAGTGGAGCCACATAATCGATGTGTGGTTTTCATTTCCGTCTCCGTACACTAGTTAGCCGAGAGGCTCGTGCGTACGGACTGATCACTCACGGCTAAAGAGAAGTGCGCTCTACCCTCGAGAGAAGATGAGGTAAGTCTCCCGAATTGGAAGTAAAAACCCAATAGCGGGGTTCACAACATAAGGCGAGTATTAAGAAGATTCGATGGTCGAAAATTCATAATCTCAGTTGGGCGTACCCTCGAGAGAGGAGCGTTCATAATTATGGAACCTCCACGGCCAAGCCGTTTCAATGTTTTAAAAAGTCATCTCTTTTACTTCTAAAAAAGACTATTTTCGTCTCAAGATAATTCGACATCGGGCGCTATTATTATCATCGTTTAGAACTCTAGTTATACGCTTATTATAATTCGCTTTTAAAAACCCACACTAAAAACTTATTCCGATAAGATAATAGTTCGTTTCTCAAAGTAGCTTAATCAACACGATCCGCGGAAATATACGACCTCGATATTTTCTAAAACAAAATATCATGTATTACTCACGATAAGGTATACTTGCCTTTATTATATGGTTAGTTCGGATTAAAAAATTAAACAAAAGCTTTTCAAACCAATTTAGTGCAAAACTCTCCTTTGCTATTTTTAAAATTAATAAAATTCGGCGTTGTAGCCGAGGTGTAATCGTCAATATTTCGAAAGCAGAAAAAGACCGCTACTTCTATCTTTCGATACGATAACGTTTAATTTCTCAAAGTAGGAGTACTTGCGAGACTCTTTGGAAACACCCGCCTAATTCTAATCTCATCAAATAAAGGTTAACCAAAACAAAGAAACAAGAAGCAATCTGAATCTATTCATCACCTGCCTCCTGCGGATAGTTGGCGAGTGCCCGGCTCGCCTACCTTCTTGCGGGTGGCCTTTGAGACTCGGGCTCGCAGGGACATGCCTCGCGTGCTCTCCTGCGAGCTCCCCTCGGCCTTTTGTAAATCTGCTGAACCGGTGGGACGATTGAGTTCGCCGAGCTGAGAAACCAATTCGTCGAACTAAGAACGTGACGCGAGTTTGTCGAACGCAGAACAGATTTCGTCGAACGCTGAGCTGAGTTCGTCGATCTCAACTGAAGTCGGGCGTTCGTCGAACACAGAACGGATTTCGGTGAGCGCAGATTGGAGTTCGCAGAACACGAGAATTTGGAAAGGATCCGACTTGTCCAGAAGGTCGCTGCGAGCGGACCGCGAAGATCTGGCTCACCCGCCTTCCTTCATGCGGTCGGCGAGTGCCCAGCTCGCCCGCCTTCTAGCGAGCGAACTCTGAGACTCTGGATAGCCTCCTTTGTCACCTCCTCTGATTGCTGGCTTCTCAAATCCACGCACAACTCCTGCCAAATATCGGGGTTGTACACAATCCCCGCTCTTCTCCAAGCTACCTGGGCTCACGAAGAATCATCCAACCTCGGATATTCGCCGGCCTTTCGACGACGTGGCACGAATCTTTTGGTGTGGCCCCCGCCCACCACTATAAGTACCACCCTTACCCACTGCTAGACCCCGGTGCGATGTCTAAAAGGGAAAAAATGTTGGCTCGCCTGAAGGTCTCGCAGGCAGCGCAAAAGGGAAAGGCCACTGCACTCGCATCCTGGGCCTCTCCGCTGCGTGCACCGTCTCCACCCCTCGTCAAAATGGCAAAGACCGTTTAGCGCTCGCCTGGCGAGGATAGGTCCCCATTTTCTTCTCCATCCCCTTCTGACAACCTCGCTTCTCAGGTACCACTGTCAGGTTCACCGACTTAATGCCCTTCCCCTCTGACCTCGCTTCTTCACTCGCAGAATGCTTCCCCGAGAGAGAATACCCAGGGGAAATCAATTACGGAGACCAACATTTCAACCGCGGGCAGGGAAGATATTCTCCTCGTGGATGTGGGGGTCGCCGACCTGCGGGACCCGCCTGTTGGACATGTGTCACATCCCTTTGTTTGAGAATAACAAATCCCAAATTGTATTTGATCTTGCTTGTCGTGTGTTTATAGTATACAGGAACTATAGGTGCAATACTCCACAGGAAGAAAGCAGTTAGGGGTTACCGCCAGCGCTAGCGCTACCGCCTGGGGCTATCTCGAGTTCGTGCACAGTGCCACGCAGCCGACAGTTTCGCAACCGCTCCACACGAACGCTACCGCCAGCGCTAGTGCTACCACCTGGCGCTATCTCAAGTTCGTGCACAGCGCCACGCCGCCAACGGTTTCGCAACTGCTCCACACGAACGCTACCGCAGGCGCTAGGAAAACCGCAGGCGCTAGCGAGAAGTTCTATAAATTGGATCTTTGCTTCTCGTTTTGGCTATCCATCCCAGAGAGATTGCTTATGCCACAATTCTATTGTTGTTATGCTGCCGAAGATGGATCTCCCACAAAAAGCTTAAGGAGAATTCTGGAGGAGGACTACGACACGCTACATCCGAAGGACGATCGCTTCGACCTCGCTCATACTACATCGATCCTTCATCCTCATCATCAGAGATCTCATATAGGGAGTTTTTATTATTGCTATCATTATTTTCATTCTATATATTTGTGTAACCATTTAGAGAATTCGCCTTGTGTTGGCGACTAGGTCTGGGTAGGACTTAGGGAGTAATTCGCCTTGTGTTGGCGACTAGTTCTAGGTGATTAGATCTAGGGGGTGCTCGAGGCCATAACCGGGGAAGGATTGGCTAGAGCGGATTGAGGCCTTATCCGGGGAAGGATAGGCTAAAGCCAACCGGTTTGTGGGGATACAAGTCGGTATAGAAAAGGAAAAGATATTTACTTTTGTAAACCTCCGATTTCTAGCGATATTGAAATCAAATTTATGTAAACACTTTTTTCATATAATACAATCATGTCTCTATTTGTGTTTACTTGATTTCTCTACATTGGCGTTATCTCTAAAATATTGGTTACTAAGTTTTCAATTCTAATTACTTTATCTAAATTGTTTTGTTCAATCTCTTTCATCATAAAACAATTTAGTACTTGTTTCTAAACTTGGTTATTATGATATTCTCACAAATTAGCTAAATTGTTATTTTGCCTTTTTCATATTATAAAACAATTTAGTAATTTCCATAATATTATTAAAAAGAATTTGTATTCCCTTATTCACCCCTTCCCCCCCCCCCCCCCTCTAAGGGCGCCTATCGATCCAACAAGTGGTATCAGAGCTAGGTTATTCCAAACGGTTTAAAAACTAGGAATAATGGTGTCTCATGATCTCGCCTCAACTAGTGGGGGAAATTTTCTTATAAATGAAAAATCTTTGGCACCACCTTTATTTGAAGACAAAAATTATAATGGGTGGAAATTTCTTATGGAAAAATTTCTTAAATCTTTGGATATTGAAGTATGGAATATTACAATTAAAATGCCGCCAAGTATTCTTAATAAAAATGAAATGTTTTTAAATGCCAAATCAATGAAAAGTCTATATTGTGCATTAGATTAAAATATTTTCAAACTTATTTATACATTTCCTACTGCTTATGAAGTTTGGAAATTTCTTGAGAATACTTATAGTCTTCCTTCCACAGATGATGAACAAGAGGAATTCCTTATGGATCCAAGAGAAGAAATTGACAAGGACTCATTCTTGGAGGAAGATAAATCTAAGAGAGAAATCGACGAGGAATTCCTTATGGATCCAAGAGAAGAAATCGATGAGAACTTATGCTTGGAGGAAGAAGAATACAACACAATATTGGACTCCTTTGTTGGCAACACATCAAGCAAAAGAGAAGATGAAAATTCAACTATGGAAGAGGAATGCGAAGAAGATGTCAAAGGAACCCTTGGTTCAAATCTTGCCTCATCCCATAGCAATGTAAGAAAATCAAAAACTTCTCTTTTTGTAACAAATTCTATTTCTACATCTCGTATGCTTAAAATTGCCAAACGTAAAATTTTAAAGTTAAAAATTGCTAATTCCAAACTACGTTTAGAAAATAAATCTTTAAAAGCAAACGAAAATGTAGAATCAAATATTGATGTGTTAAATTCTCTTTCATGCTCTTTAGTTAAAATTCCTACTCCTTGTTTAGATTGCAATCTATTAAAAGAAAAATTCAAGGATATTGAAAAAGGGATCTTAGTTTCTAAAAAGCATAATGAAAAATTGATAATTGAAAATAATGCTCTAACTTGTAAGTTAAGACAATTAAAATCTTTTGTTGAAAAAGTTCTAATTTCTAGTAATGACTTTCATCATAAGATTTTGAATAACAAAGATAAATTAACTTACAAAATCATTTCTAAAAAGGACCATTTTCATACATCAACTCAAAAGGAGTTTAGTTTCAAAAAGAATTATGACCCTCACAAAATTCTTAAGAGTCAAGATTATAAGTCTCAATATATTTTCAATCATGACTCAAATTTAAAACCTCTTTTTCATGAAAAACAAACTATAAAATATTTTCCTTCATATTATAAGAGTATGTCTATAAGAAAGAGTGGAAATGAAAATCATCAAAATAAGAATCAATCTTTTAAAAAATATTGTAACCCACTCTTTCAACAATCACTTCTAAAGAAAGACAATCACACTTATAAACTTTCAAAGAATCCATATAATAAAATTCGTTATGATTATCAACATCAAAGTATTTTGAAAAATAATTTGAATAAACATAAGTCTCAAATGAATTATTTTTCAAACAACTATCATCACAACAAGATGTCAAATAATCATAATATGAATTTAAGTGATAAACAACCAATGTATGAATGGAGACCCATAAAGAAAAATGACATATCATCTTTTATTAAAAAAGCCCATTCATCATTATCTTCCGAAAAGCCACCACGATGTATTTGGGTACCCAAAGGAACCATCCCACTTGGTCCCCTTTGGATACCTAAATCTCTCATTCATTAGTATCCAATCATTTGCATGAAGTAGAAACAATTAAGAATGAAATATCAATACTATACTTCATGATGTGCTTTATTTCCTTTTCTTTTGTATTTTTGATCCAAAATGTTTTTGGTTACTTTATATTTCATGGGATATGACTTACACATTTTAAGCCTAATATTTAACAAATCAAATTGAATTAAAATTGAACATAAAGTCATATGTTTTTTAAAGTGACCTATCTCTCATTTTTATATGTTTTATCCTTTTTAAATCCATTGCCAATAAATGTCTTATATTATCATTATAAATTGAATGCTAAATTTGCTAAATGATATTATCAAGACTAATTATATTACTTTCAAAATTGGATTTAAATGGACTTTTAGGGGTCTTATGCTAAAAAAATTAAATGCACAACTTATTGTATATTTGTCAAATTTCTTTGTTGCATATGATAGCCCCTATAGTGAATAATCATAATCAAGAAATATCGGAATCAAATGATATAAAAGAAACCATGTGTTTTTAAATCAAAAATTGTAACTCAAAATTGTAAATAAAAAACCATGAGTTGCTAATGCCAGGCGTTATCACTAACGCCGGCGGTAGATTATTTTCCCAAAAAAGTTCTGATTTCTCTAATTATTATTTTCTGAAAAATCATGTCAAGTATCGTTATCTTCTACTTTCAGATATTTTGTATTAAAATCAAAAAGAAAATTTACAAAACAATTCAAAATAACCAAAACATTTTTTGTCATTTATATAAATGTAGTATAATATTCACTTTACAAGCAGTCATTACATATTAAAAAGGATGAATATGAACTATATAATCACCACCATGATCTATTAATATCATATGATAAAATTCACTATAATCATATAGCATAATTCATGATCTAACAAGAATTATCTTAAATCAACTAATACTATCAACATTAGGAATTATGAAATATGTGATGGCTATTGATACTATAGTTTCATATCTTATTTTGTGTGTGATATGTATCTCTAGTGTTTGCATGTATCTCATTATATTTAGATCTAAGAATTAACTTGATATCAAGAAGATGAAATCAAAAAGAATAATCATTTCATTCTAGATCTAAAGAAAATTAATTTGAAATCTTCTCATTTTACATGCAACATTATCTCCATTAAATCATATATAATTACATTGCACTCAAACTCATCATTCTAGCATCACTTCTTAGTTTATGCTTAAATGTATAAGCTAGGTATAACATTTACAATGTTATTAAAATATCATGATAACTATGTGATTTGAAATTATATAAAATACTAAAATTCCAACAAACACATAGTTTATGGATTAATCATTAGAATATTTATGAATATTGTTTCATGAATCATATATTATCATGCAAAACCAAAGATCAATGAATTCAATTATTGAATGCAATTTTATTTCAAAACTATATATTTGTGATCTTTGTCTTTGATATGATAGCATGATCATCATTTTCTAGACTTACAATTCAAACATGCTCATTCAAAAGAGTATCACCAAATCATATTGTCATAAGTCTAGACGGAATAGAATTCACATATATCATGATGATCTAACATATATTCTATGCAAAAATCTCTAAAATCATAAATCATAATTCATGTTCTATCAAGAAATATCTCAAATCAATAATATCTATCACCTAGGAATTATGAATCCTATGATAAAAATATAAATACTGTTTTCCTTACATTATTTGATGTATGGATATGCTTTACTATTGATTGCATGTATCTAACATATATATAGACTCTAGAATCAACTTTGTAATAATAAGAATAAATCAAACTTAATCATCACTCTATTCTAGATCTATAATTTGAAATTCTATTTTGGAATACATGCAATATTAATATTAATCTTATGACATGACATTAAACCCAAAACTCATCATACTAGCTTTATCACTTATTGAATATTAGTAATTGTGCTAGTTATCTCATATCGTCATCTTATAAAAGTAGAAAAACTATGCGGCAATATATAACTCATCACATTAAACAAAACCTATAGTTTATAAATCAACCCATAGTTTAAAAGCATAGGTTGTCCAAAGATTATTCACCTATGACTTCATATCTCACAATAGCGGGAGCGTAGGGTTGTATGTATTAGAGACCTAACCTCTAAGTCATGTCTTGTCCTTAACCGGGGAGGGTTCCAGTGGGGCCTTGCGAGGCACTAGGGGGAAAGAGTGCTAGGTTGAGCATTCTCTAGTGTGTGCACATGGGACTAACACCCCAACCTACAGCATGCGTGCAACTCCTCATGCCCATCTGTCACTTAGTACGGGGCTAGGGTGTAGGCATTTAGTCCGGGTAGTTTTTAATCTTAGGACATACTTATATTACTCTTTGCATGATCATTTTATTTACTTATCACTTAAATCATGCATATTTTGGGTTGTTTAATAAAAAAATGTTCTCTTGTGTTTGCATAATTTATATTTTTGAGCTTAAATGTTTTTGTAAAACACATGTATTTGAAAAAGCTAAAGTTTTATGCAAATTTGAGCAATCAAGACATCTCCAAAAATTACAAAATTTTTGCATAAGACTATAAGGACACTTAATAAATATCAAAAATCAGATTTTTAAAATTCTCAAAAAATCAAGTACTGTTTGTCGCGCTAGCACTAGCGACGGCACTAGCGTGAGTGTTTGAATTTTGTGTTTTTCAAAATTTCAAAAAATCTTTAAAAATGTGTTACATTATATGTACTACTTAGTTTTTGTGTTTCTGACCTTTGTTATTTTTGTTTTTATCCATATTATGAAAAATCAACTACAAAACTTTAAAATTCAAAAATACAAAAAAAAAAATTTGTGTTTTTGTGTTTTTTCTTTCATTAAAAATTTTCAAAACAACAAAAAAACTATATGATCTTTATTGCTAATATCAAGCACGAATGAATTCTATTATTTAGAATTATTTACAATGTTAAAATTTATTCCTTCAAATTACTATGAACATTGTTTTGTTTATCATGCTTTGATATATCTATTTAAAGTGCATCAATTGTATTGAAAAATATGTGTAGAACCAAGCTCAGCATGCCTCTAAGTATGAGTAAATGTATTATGATTGAAAATGATACCTTTCACTCACTTATTTTGGTAATCAACATGTGTGTTTAAATCTAAAAATGTTTGCTTGTGTATTGTATTTGTACAATGAATTAAAACTTGCATAAGTTTATTATCTACACTTTGAATTGCACTTAAAATTAAGAAAAGTGGTTAAAAAATTTATTATGTTGGGTTTGCAAAACAAGTGTATTCGGAGAATGTTGTCTCACAAAAGTGAACAAAAAATAGACAAATATAACTCCACCAAGCACTACTTGAACCTCCTGATAAGTCTCCATAAGCATTGTGAGGTTGAGCACCTTGGAAAGAATAGTAAAGTGTCTTGTGCAAACCTTGGTTATTACACCACTTAGTTAAAAATTATGTGCATTAAAAGTGTGTGAAAGTAATATACTTATGTTTTATTGTGCACTTTACTCTACATATGTCTTGTATTTTGTGATTTAAATCAATTGATAACATTGCTCAAAATACACTTATATGCACAACATTATCTTTAATAACACTTCTTCTCATGAGTATTGGATTCTAATGCTTTATCTATACTACTCTTTATATAAGAAATGCACTAGATAACCTAGCATGATCTCTACAATGTTTTGGTATCTCTTGAACTTAAAATTAAGTAACATTGTAGTATAATCTCTCTTTGATATGTTCATTTCATGCTTGGTATCTTTATGAAAAACTTTGAGATTTCAAAAAGGTTAAAACATCTTTCAATTTTGAACTAAAACTCATATTTTTACTTATGCTTTTCATGCTTACAAAAAGATGTTTCTTATAATCTTCCGCTTGCTTACAACTCTTATCTTTTTATTAGAAATCTCTTATATATACTATGCTTAAAATCTTTATCATTATCTATATTACAAAAGCTCGATCATGCTTTATCATTTATAAGAAATGCCTCCTTACTACCCTCACCCTACCTTCTTTTGATAATACCAAAAGGGGGAGATTAATTGAAGAAATCTATATAGGAGAGATATAGAAGAATAAGGGGAGACTAATTCATGTAATCTATCATTTAGGGGGAGTAAAACATAAATTCCATTTATGTAGGGGGCATTAAGATAGGGGGAGTATGCACATTATCATGCTTATCATATACTATAGTTGCACTATCATCTTGCTTATCATATACTATAAACATTATAGTTGCACTACCAAAAGGGGGAGATTGTTGGACATGTGTGTCACATCCCTTTGTTTGAGAATAACAAATCCCAAATAGTATTTGATCTTGCTTGTCTTGTGTTTATAGTGTGCAGGAACTATAAGTGCAATACTCCACAGGAAGAAAGCAGCTTTGAACCAACAAATTGAACTGAAGCACTACCGCCAGCATTAGGGGTTAACGCAGGTGCTAGCGCTACCGCCAGCGCTACCGCCTCGCGCTATCTCGAGTTTGTACATAGCGCCACGCAGCCGACGGTTTCGCAACCGCTCCACACGAACGCTACCGCCAGCGCTAGTGCTACCGCCTGGCGGTATCTCAAATTCGTGCACAGCGCCACGCCGCCGACGGTTTTGCAATCGCTCCACACGAACGCTACCGCAGGCGCTAGCGAGAAGTTCTATAAATTGGAGCTTTGCTTCTCGTTTTGGCTATTCATCCTAGAGAGATTGCTTGTGCCACAATTCTATTGCTATTAAGCTGTCGAAGATGGATCTCCCACAAAAAGCTTAAGGAGAATTCTGGAGGAGGACTACGGCACGCTACATCCGAAGGATGATCGCTTCGACCTCGCTCATACTACAGCGATCCTTCATCCTCATCTTCAGAGATCTCATATAAGGAGTTTTTATTATTGCTATCATTATTTTCATTCCATATATTTTTGTAACCGTTTTAGAGAATTCGCCTTGTGTTGTCGACTAGGTCTGGGTAGGACTTAGGGAGTAATTAGCTTTGTGTTGGCAACTAGTTTTAGGTGATTAGATCTAGGGGGTGCTCGAGGCCATATCCGGGGAAGTATTGGCTAGAGCGGCTTGAGGCCTTATCCGGGGAAGGATAGGCTAAAGCCAATCAGTTTATGGGGATACAAGTCGGTATAGAAAAGGAAAAGATATTTACTTTTGTACGCCTCCGATTTCTAGCGATATTGAAATCAAATTTATGTAAACACTTTTCATATAATACAATCATGTCTCTATTTGTGTTTACTTGATTTCTCTCCATTGGCGTTATCTCTAAAATATTGGTTACTAAGTTTTCAATTCTAATTACTTTATCTAAATTGTTTAGTTCAATCTCTTTCATCATAAAACAATTTAGTACTTGTTTCTAAACTTGGTTATTATGATATTCTCACAAATTAGCTAAATTGTTATTTTGCCATTTTCATATTATAAAACAATTTAGTAATTTTCATAACATTATTAAAAAGAAATTTTATTCCCTTATTCACCCCCCCCCCCCTCTAAGGGCGCCTATCGATCCAACACCGCCTCCGACACAGGGTGAGTAATTCTCCTCGCCTTCCTAAGTGGCATATTCTCTTACTCGCTAGGTTTTTCTTTTTCATGCAGTGTCTGATGTCGCAAATTTGGAGGACCGGATTCCTCCTCCCTCGGACTCATCGGCCCCGCCGAATCAGACTATCATCACTCCCGGATTCGGCACGCTGGGACTAAGGATCCCCGGAGGCACATTACTTCACAATCCAGGACTTGCTGCAAGAACCGCGCTTCCTCCCGGGTGGGGGAAAGTCGTCACCCCTGCCTTCATCGAAGCGTTCCAGGGCCAGCCGGGCATCTCTCGCCATCGACCAGTACCCAAATTTCTACATCAGGTTAGACCGTCTCTATAGGGTGCCATTTCTACCTCCTTGCTGATTTCTGCCTCGCAGGTGATCCCCTGACCCTGCCCACCGAGTCGGAGCCTGGTGCGTTGGAGATTTTGCCACCCCCCTCGCCGAGTCAGGTCGCGGATTTTCTGGGGGACCCCGGTAATCCAAAGCAAATAAAGAGGCGAGTCACCGAGATATTCCAGAAGCATACCTCCCAGTTACGGTATCTACATGAACAAAATCGGTAGGATCGTCTCGCGTTTGAGGAAAGGTTTGCTGCGATGGAGGACGCGAATGTGCGCATCCTCGCTGAGGTGCGGCCGACTGATCATGGCGAGGTGACTTCCCCCGGGGTGTACATTGCTAGGATTGAGGATTACGCGTGGCTGATGACAGATGCATCCCGATTGGTTAGAGAGTACCACTACCTGCGAATTCCCCCTCACTCAGGTGTGCGGGGTCGCGGTCGCTGGAAGTGGTTACGCTATTGAGGAGCCTCTCTTCGCAGTTTGCTTGTTATTCATTTATTTTTCTTTACCCTCCCCTTCGTAGGGAGGGGTCACAAACAATTTAATGGTCTGTAATAATGATATTTTGACTCGCCTGCTGATGAGTCCCATTTATATACACATATTTGGACTCTTCTGGGCTAGTATTCACGCACTTGCACTTCATTTTTAGTTCATTAATGCTTATATTTCACTTGTTCACTCTTCTCACACTATGTGCACTTTTAGGCCCGTTGTGGTGTGCAATTGCATGCTATGTTGTTCGGGGCAAGCACAATGTGCTCCCCATTCTTTTTCTGTGTTTATCTGGTGCTGGAGGTGTTTTCCCAGCTGTTTTGTCTTGTGTGCAGGCGGTCAGATCATCCAGTTTTCTCCCAGAATTCATGACTGTGTACTACGCACGGTCGTGCATTTCCTTGACGCACGGACGGTTACGGTCATGCGTTCTTATCTGGGCAGAAAACGGGAGATCTGAGTTTGGTCGTGCGTTTTGACGCACGGGCGGAATTGCCCGTGCGTGAGTAAAACGCACGGTCGCCTGTTCCTTCCTATTTTTTAGCTTTTCTGAATTTACCTGTGCGTTTTGACGCACGGGCGGATTTGCCTGTGCATGAGTAAAACGCACGGGCGCGCCAACTTCATCTTCCTGGCCTGTCTGTTTGTTAAATATCGCACAGTCCACGCACGATCATGCGTGACCAATTTCTGACTATTTTTCTATATAAGATGCAGATTCCGCCCTAATGAAGAGACCTTCTTTTCTCGCGCCCAGAGCTCTGGTTTCGCGCCATTTTCGCCGCTCCATCACCGCCCACCTTCGGGAGGAGCTCTGGCCGCCATTCTCTTGCAAATCTCAAGCCGGAGCATCCTCTAGGCCTCCTCCATTGTTCGTGCACCTCCAAAGCTCCATTGTGAGGGATTCAGTGTTGCACTTGTGAAGATCTCCGGTGAGATCGTGGCCAAAGAAGATTGACGGAGAAGACGGGTATAATAGAAGAAGGTGACAGCTCTTCCGGACCCCGGACGGCAGTTGGAGCCCGAGCCCGGACAAGGATTGACAACCCTAGATTCTGGCCGTGAACCTCCGATGAGTCTCCGTGCTTTGGTTGTAATCTCAACCTCCTTTACATTGTAGTGTGTTATTCCTTAATTATTTGGGTGTATGAACAATGTTTGCTAAACCTTGTTATGATATTTAGTATTTCATGTCTATGTGAAATTGATATGTGTGGTTTATGCAAGTGAGGAGCGCCCCATTCCATCCTCCATCCCGCCGTCATGTTCGTGTGCCGCACTAGCAATTGCTAGTGGCATGCTTGTCGACGAGGTGCTTGCGACCCTCATTCCATAAGACTACTCGCCCATCCGCCAAGCTAAGCGGTGCTAACGGCCCGTGTAATCCACCTCGACTCCGCCGTTGCGAACCATTCCATCTGCTTGCCTTCTCGTCCATCCGCCTAGTGAAGCGTGGCATAGCGGCCCGTGTAATCTATTCGCCTAACAAACTAGTGCGCTCAAGGCCTGCATAGTTCGATTCCGCTTGCCTACTCGTCCATCCGCCCTTGCGACGCAGTGTGCTCAAGTCCTGCCTAGTCTCCATCCCGCCAAGCGAAGCATTGCATAGCGGCATTGCATAGGAGTAGTTGTAGCTCTTTTACTATATTTTCCACAAACCAAATCACCCCCTTTCGCATCCATCCGACATAAAGGACTTCAATCTCAAGTCCTGCCTCAATAGTAAACTCCACCTTACTGTGTTCCTTGAGAGATTCGATACTTGGGGATTTACTTCCTCATATTATTACTTGAACGATCGGTACACTGCCGTTTCGTGTCACAGTCTTGCCTCCGCCTATAGCAGTGTACTAAGATTTGCGCATCAAGTTTTTGGCGCCATTGCCGGGGAACACAGACGTGTGAGTTTGCTGTAGAGGGAGACAAGAGAGAGTAGTTCTTCCAGTGTGTATAGCCGCTTTATTATTTTTGTTTGCTTTTTAATTATATAGTGTTTGTTATTATTTCTTCCTCTTCTGTTTTTAAGTTTTAGGCAAGTTTAATCCAAGTAGTTTTATCAGTCTGTGTAAATTTCCTTGCAAAGAATTTCAGTCTCATTTTATCTGCTTTAATTATTGAAAATGTCATCTTGGGATATTTCTCCTAGCACTTACGACAAGATGGTTTATTATATAGACCAAATGAAGGAATTAAATGCTAGGCAGTGTAGGAACGTTGTTTGCTTGTTGTGTCGAGAAGAGGGCCATGAATTGAGGGATAGTCCTAGTCTCTTCAATCCTGACCGTTGCTCCTCCACTCATGACAACATTGTCCCTATCACTCATTCTTTACCCATGGAAGCAATCGTTCCCTCTACCCCCGAGCTTATTTCTTGCATGGACTCTTTGCTCCTTGTATATGGCTTTACTACTAGTGATGACGATGATTCATTTGATGGCCAACAAGGTGAGATTTGGGAGCTCCATGATGAACAAGAGTGGGATGAGGAGAGTGTTCTCTCTAGTGGGGAGGTGCTTGCAGATCTTTTTGCGGAGGAACCTGATATTTTACCTTCTGATTCTGATGTTCCTCCAGTTTCTTTGCATGCTTTTTCTACACCTTTTTTTATGATCCTGTCGAAGATTATTTGCAGGGTGATGTTCTGGACCTCCAAGCTGAACCGAAGTGGGATGACGAGGATGACCTTTCTGATGAGGAGTTATGCACCTCTTCATTGGTGAAGGAGATCTGCCGCACCACTGATTCCTTCGAGTTCTCAGATGCACCTTGTTTTGATTCTTATGACACTGATAGTGATCAAGCTTGGGAACCTGCCAGGAGTGACACCGGGACCACTCCCCCTGTGTTTGATTCTTTTAGTTCTTCATCTAGTTTATTTCCTAATCCTCTTTCTTTTAATGAAAAGATTGATTTGTTCATCCTTCCTGACTCCCCTCCTGTTAAAGCTGCTAATATTTTGTTTACTCCTCTGCAGGTGCATGAATATCTAGACCCATTTTTGGGCGATTCTTTGTGGCAGTCTTGGAAGGAAAAGCAAACGGCAATGATGAAATCCATCGCCTATTCCACCTCATCATTATTGCCTGCGTTTTCCTTGAAAGACTGGGTGCAGGGTGGAAAGCGCTACTTCATCCATGACCGCAGATTGGAGGAGAGGAAGAGGATGAAGAAAGATGAAATATGGAGATGGAAAGCTCCTGATCTTCTGATGTGCTGCTTTTGGGTCTTCGGGCCCATCTCTTTTATTTTCAGTGACTACTTTAAATCAACTTATAGTTGATCATTTTGTGGCCTGTAATATTTAGGATTTACTAGCTTTTGCTTTATGCTTAGACTTTTATTAAAACTGCATAATACAGGTATTAAGTCCAGCTTAAGGACGGTAAACAAAAGCGCTGCTGGGAGACAACCCAAGTCTCTTTTATTTTTATTTCTCTAATACACTAATAGTTTAGTTTTATATATATATTTTTGCGTGGAGTCTTTTGCCTGCAGGTGTGCGGCAATTTCTTTGGTGGCGGACTCTTGGAGTGAAGTTTTCAGAATTTAACGCCAAATCTTCTGGTATGCTCATTTCTGAGCATGTGGTAACCTCTCCTCTCTTCATTCTCTTACACTCCTGTTGATATGTCAACTTACCTTATTGCATAGATTAAGTCTGGGGAGAGCAGTTTGTTACCCACTATGCACACACATGTTGCATTGCACACTAGAAGTAATTTTATTTTATCTATGTAGTACATTTGTTCATATCACTACACCCACTTGAGAGCGCACTCACTTGTGTGTGTGTTTCCGCTCATGCTTATTGTGGTTGGAATGTGAAATAGGATGTTAGCTTAGGAATTGCAAATCGGAGTGCGATGTTGACTCTTGTAGTGCTGTAGTCGCATCCGCTTGCTCCAGTAAAAATTTGAGTAAAATTAGATTATTTCTATGCATTTAATTTACGATTAGTGTTTTTGCATAGTTTTAGATTTATTATACTCAATTGGTGAATGTGAATGAAATTTGCGGTAGCACGGTGTTGTGCGTAATCAAGCGCTAGTTGTGTGTTGCTCGAGTCAGAAGGAAGGTTTACCTTTCTCGTGGGCTAAGAACTTGCCCCAAACAATTCTTGAAGCATGGGCAAGAGCAACTCATTTTGTTAAACGTGATGTAGGCCATTTTTTGGCTAGCTTGAGCTTTATTTTCCATGACCTATGCATTTACCTTTGCAAGCCAAGTTTGTGCCTACCCTTCCTTTGTTTCAGCTCTTCTTTCAATCACCAAAGCCTGGCGCTTATCCTACTATCGCAACCAAAAAAATGAGTTAACTGAAATTACATTTCATATTTGGATGTGATGTATGGAATTTTTGTGATCTGAAGAAAAAGTGTATTGTGTGCTGAACACATTGTTGTAAACCAACTGGGGGATAAAAGAAAAAGAAAAAAAAATGAAGTTAAATGAAAAAAATCTGAAAAGAATTGGAAAGAAAAGAAATCTCCTTGGGCGTAATAAAAAAAATTCAGTTGGTATTTGTTTGGAGTGGGATGTGTGCACACCCAGTTTTCAAGCTAAGTCTGGGGGTGTGTTGCACTAGCATCGTTCTTGGTCTTGTTTTGGTACAACGTTATCTTTTGACTGAATTGGGTTGCGTAGCGGTCTCGTTTATCATTGAATATCATACCGTAACCTAAGCCCCATTATAACGTGAAAGTCCAATTGATTTAACTTGTAAGTTTGCTAGCGCCGTGGAAAGAGTGAAACCAGGCAAGCTTATGGTTCTCGTCGTTGATGGATTTTAGCGGAGTTATCCCCGAATTCCGGTCTTTAGCAACACCCTCCTGAGTGTCTTGTGTACTTTCACATCGGGAACGACCGCACAAGTTCTTCATGATTCACCAGTTGAGTATCAATAAATCTTCATTTACTCTTTAACACTTTTGTAAATTAGTTAGTATAGTTAGAATCTCCTTTTACTGAATTTCTATTTGCATGCGTGTGATACTTCGCACCGTACTCCTATTTTGCAATTCCCTTCACTAACTACCGTTTTCATACTCCGCCGGATTTTCTTGCTCGGGACGTGCAAACAGGTAAGTCTGGGGGTGTGATGAGTCCCATTTATATACACATATTTGGACTCTTCTGGGCTAGTTTTCATGCACTTGCACTTCATTTTTAGTTCATTAATGCTTATATTTCACTTGTTCGCTCTTCTCACACTAAGTGCACTTTTAGGCCCGTTGTGGTGTGCAATTGCATGCTTTGTTGTTGGGGGCAAGCATAATGTGCTCCCCATTCTTTTTTTGTGTTTATCTGGTGCTGGAGGTGTTTTCCCAGCTGTTTTGTCATGTGTGCAGGCGGTCGGATCATCCAGTTTTCTCCCAGAATTCATGATTGTGTACAACGCACGGTCGTGCGTTTCCTTGACGCACGGATGGTTATGGTCGTGCGTTCTCATCTGGGCAAAAAATGGGAGATCTGAGTTTGGTCGTGCGTTTTGACGCATGGGCGGAATTGCCCGCGCGTGAGTAAAACGCACGGTCTCCTGTTTCTTCCTGTTTTTTAGCTTTTCTGAATTTACTCGTGCGTTTTGACGCACGGGCGGATTTGCCCGTGCGTGAGTAAAACGCACGGGCGCGGCAGCTTCATCTTCCTGGCCTGACAATTTGTTAAATATCGCACGGTCGTGTGTTCGACCGTGCGTGACCAATTTCTGACTATTTTTCTATATAAGCTGCAGATTCCGCCATAATGAAGAGACCTTCTTTTCTCGCGCCCAGAGCTCTAGTTCCGCTCCATTTTCTCCGCTCCATCACCGCCCACCTTCGGGAGGAGCTCCCGCCGCCATTCTCTTGCAAATCTCAAGCCGGAGCATCCTCTAGGCCTCCTCCATTGTTTGTGCACCTCCAAAGCTCCATTGTGAGGGATTCAGTGCTGCACTTGTGAAGTTCTCCGATGAGATCGTGGCCAAATAAGATTGACGGAGAAGACGGGTATAATAGAAGAAGGTGACAGCTCTTCCGGACCCCGGACGGCAGTTGGAGCCCGAGCCCGGACAAGGATTGACAACCCTAGATTCCGGCCGTTAACTTCCGATGAGTCTCTGTACTTTGGTTGTAATCTCAACCTCCTTTACATTGTATTGTGTTATTCCTTAATTATTTGGGTGTATGAACAATGTTTGCTAAACCTTGTTATGATATTTAGTATTTCATGTCTATGTGAAATTGATATGTGTGGTTTATGCAAGTGAGGAGCGCCCCATTCCATCCTCCATCCCGCCGTCATGTTCGTGTGCCGCACTAGCAATTGCTAGTGGCGTGCTTGTCGACGAGGTGCTTGCGACCCTCATTGCGTAAGACTACTCGCCCATCCGCCAAGCTAAGCGGTGCTAACGGCCCGTGTAATCCACCTCGACTCCGCCGGTGCGAACCATTCCATCCGCTTGCCTTCTCGTCCATCCGCCTAGTGAAGCGTGGCATAGCGGCCCGTGTAATCCATTCGCCTAAATAAGCAGTGCGCTCAAGGCCTGCACAGTTCGATTCCGCTTGCCTACTCGTCCATCCGCCCTTGCGACACAGTGCGCTCAAGGCCTGCCTAGTCTCCATCTCGCCAAGCGAAGCATTGCATAGCGGCATTGCATAGGAGTAGTTGTAGCTCTTTTACTTTATTTTCCACAAACCAAATCACCCCCTTTCGCATCCATCCGACATAAAGGACTTCAATCTCAAGTCCTGCCTCAATAGTCAACTCCACCTTACTGTATTCCTTGAGAGATTCGATGATTGGGGATTTACTTCCTCATATTATTACTTGAACGATCGGTACACTGCCGTTTCGTGTCGCATTCTTGCTACCGCCTATAGCGGTGTGCTAAGATTTGCGCATCACCTGCGAGCCAGTGCTTTCTGCTTTTATTTATCTCTTTCTTTGTTATGTCTGGCTCGCTTGCTCATTGAATACTTCCGCCAATTATTATACTTTTATCGCTCGTCGTCGTGACCTGCTCTCGGGCTTTGCTTTATTTCTTTATCTAGCCCTAGCTCGATGATGACTAGCGGGAGGAACTTTGGCGAGACGCTAACTCGCTAGGGAGCGGGTAGGGCCGCTAGAGGCGGAAAAATACCGCGCGCATCGCTATCCACAGCTACCGACGCTTCGACTTCTTCCCTCTCCTTTCCTTTCTATAAACAGTCTGCCTCTTTACTTTCTAACCACCGCATTTACTGTTCTTACTTCGTGTTTCTCTTCTTCTAGCTCTCTCGCAAACCCTAGCTCGCTCTTGCGAATCCCCTGAGTCGCATCCCTTCAGCGCTATGGTCGCAGACGTGGAGACGGAGGGGCGAGCCAAGTGTGCTGGAGCCTTTCGCGAGGGCCCCTTCTTCTGCGCCAACCTCACGAAAGAGGAATATTTAGCCACAATGGACCGATACCTGCACCCTGGGTTCGTGGCCCACTGCCCCACCGACAGAGATACCATCAATGATCCCCCCGCCGACGAGCTCGTCATCCCCATTGCTCACTTTGAGAATGGGTTGCGACTCCTGATATGGCCTGAAGTGCGCCAGGTATGTTTTTCTAGCTCGTCTAGCGAAGAGAATTGTTAGTATTTTCTGGCTCGCCTCGCAAAAGGTGTACTAACCCTTAAGGACTCTTCCAGGTACTCAAGTACTTTGGTATACTGCTCAGCCAACTTACGCCGAATGCGGTAGCCGTAATGGTCGCGTTTGCCAGCTACTTGCGAGCCGAGAAGATTGAGTTTAGTCTACTCGTCTTCCGCAAGGTGTTTTCATTCCACGCATACAGGGATGGGATGGCTCATTTCGCGAGCCAACACGTCACCCTCTACGAAACCGTCAATAAGTCCCACTACTGGACGCAGAAGTACGTCCTGGTGAAGGGTCCCTTCGGCAACCTCTCTTACACCCCACTCCAGCGAGACGAGGCCACTTTCCGCCCTCCCGCAACACTAGGGGGCGACGACGCGAAGTTGTATCAATACCTTCAGGGGAAGAACTTCGAGGTCGTCTATCTCTGACAGCGGGTGGATTCTCTAATGCATGTCCCTCAGGGAGAAGGTCTGACTCGCACTCGCAAATTTCCTTATTCTTCTTACCCCCTTTTCGTTAGCTAATGTCCTTAGTCACCGTTGCAGGAGAGCGCGACCTTCCGCTCAACCCTCCACACGCGCCTTCTTCCTCCCTCGCCACTGGCCCGCTCGCGAGCATGGCCGCCGAGGCGTTTCGCGACCTCCCGAGCTCTTCGTCGGCAAAGAAGTGCCCTCGCCCTCCAAGACGGCCTGCCTCGCAGGGACAGGCAAAGAAAGCCAAGAAGGCCCCCTTTGCTACTAAGGGGAAGAATATTGTTGATCTATCCGGATCTGAGCTCCCTCCTTCCCCGCGGGCAAACCAGGAGCCCACCTTGGAGGGTGGCGAGCCTGAAAAAGCGACCGGCAAGCCTAAACTGACGAGCCACAAGAACTTTGGGCTCGGTGCGAAGCTCCCGGACACAGTTGGCGAGCCGCTGCTCGCATGGGACCCCGAGCAGAATAAGATCGTCTGCTCCACCCTCCTCCCATCTTGGGTGGAGAGTGGCAACATTGGAGGCGAAGCGTTCGCCCTCGCCTTTGGGCTCTACGGCCGTGAGGACGCCTCCCTCTTCCAGACCTTCACGCCGAAAGGGCTCATTTACGAAGCCATGCGAGCCCAGTTCCGGGCTACAGAGCTTACCCACATGATGGGCCGCCGGCACTTCGCCGCGGACAGGGAAATCAGGGAGCTCAACGTCGAGCTCCGGAAGTCCGCGGATGAGGTCGCGGAGCTTAAGGGAAAGGATGTTGTTGGGTATTGTATCCACAATAGCCCTGATTTGAAGAAGTCCCCTTCAAACTAAGACGAATTGTAATTGTATTTGATTATGCACTTTAGCTCTGATGTGACAGGTTATTCCACTCTAAGTACAAACCAATGTCAGGTTTCAATGAGTCGTCAAACACAGGCCTGTGCAATGTAATCCCTCATTGTATAAACCAAAGTGTTGGCTCATGTGAAATCTCTCTATTGGGATGTACTTCATTTACAAAGTGCTAGAGAAGAAGGACTGGAGCTGATGATGGAATCATTTGAGAAAGGAAAAGAAATTAAGTAAAATTCGATTATATCATTTAAGAACATATAGTCGAATTCGACTATATGGTTTGAATGGATATAACCGAATTCGGCTAAATCCCTGTCCGAAAGGTTTATTTTTCTAAGTAAAAGAATAGTCGAATTCGATTAATGTAATTCAGTGAATCTGTTTAGTCGAATCCCTAGAACTGCCGAATTCGACTATATGGTTTAACCGAATAAATTCGGTTAATGCCATTCGGTTAATCCATTTCGCCGAATCGGTCTACAGGTATTTTCCGGTTCAATTCGACGGCGTATTCTTTAGGGCATTCTCCATGTATAGTACACATGGAGCTAGATCCCTAATTCGCGCTTATGACCGTTGGAAGAAGACTCTATAAATACCTAAGGATTATTTCCAAATAACCCTAATTGCTAAATCGCGAATTGTGAAGAATCTCTCGAAAACTACGACTGACGGCCGACTATTCTTGCGCAAACATTTCGTCTCCGTCAAAGCCAGCGATTCGTTACTTGTCCTCAAAAGTTCAATCGTCAAGATCAAGATCTACTGATTAGCTCTCATCTTCTATTGATCAAGTCGATTCAAGTTCTCAGATCTATCTTCAAATCGTTTTCAAGATTTCTTCATTCTTCATTCACAAAGGACTGAAGTTTATTGCTAAGAAGAAGAAATCTTTCTCTCAAAATCTGAAGAAGAACTTCATCGAAAGTTTAAGAAGATTGTTTTTCAATTTACTGTGTTGTTGTAAGAACCATATTTTAAATCTTGTAGGAAGCTTGCTTCCGAGTTATTGTGTAGATCCTTGTTTGAGGATCGAGTTGTAGGAGCTTGTGTGCTCCGAGTTTGTAGGAGAAGTTTGTTCTCCGAGTTGTTGTAGGAGTATTCTTGCTCCGAGCTTATAGGAGTTGTGAACTCCGAGTAGTAGGATATTGATTGATCCGAGTTTGGTGAAGTAGCCAAATCTAGCCTTGGAGTGCTAGATAGGCGAGGCGGGAAAGTGGACTACCCACATCGGGGAACCACTATAAATTCTCTGTGTTGTGCTGTGTTCACTTTTCTGTGTGCTTTTACTTCCAATATTTTTTATTCCGCAAAAGACGCAGAATCTACCTATTCACCCCCCCCCCCCCCCCCTAGGTGATTTAGGTTGCGACTAGATACTTTCAATTGGTATCAGATATAGGTTGTTCGCAAAAGGCTAACACCTTGAACAAGATCTCCTAATCTAGTCGCTTGATCAAGCATGTCTGGAATGGAAAGATTAAAGGATTCTGTCAAGTTGCCAGTTTGCACCAAAGAGAATTTCCCCATGTGGAAGGAAAGAGTTAGATTCTACATGGAGGCCGTCGATCCAAGGATTTTTCAAATAGTGGAAGAAGGTCCACATGTTCCTACAAAGCCATCTTCAATAATCTCTACAATCATGATTCCGAAGAAAATGTTAGAACTTACTAAAGATGAGATCGCTCTTGTCGCTCTAGACAAGAAGGAAAAAATATCATAGCCGGTGCAGTGGATGACTCGATGCTGCAAAATCTGATTCACTGCAAATCTGCCAAAGAGATGTGGGATTCTCTAGTTGTTCTGATGGAAGGTACTGAAGAAGTGAGGGATGACCGAAGATCGTTGCTGAACCAAGAATACGAAGCTTTCAAGCAAGATCCAAGAGACTCCATTTCTGAAACCTATGAGAAGTTCTTTAAGATCGTAAATGGTCTTAGGAACTATGGCCGTGAATTTTCTGTTGGCGAACTGAATGATAAGTTCTTGAGATCCCTGACGAAAGAATGGGATACCAAGGCCATTGCAATCAGAGAATTCATCAAGTTGACCACTATGGAGCCGCAAATCTTATTCGGAAAACTTTTGTCACATGAGCTCAAGCTCAGCATCAGGAAAGCTGAGGAAGAAGGCAACAGGACTTCCGGGAAGGAAAGATCCATGGGACTGAAAGCTGAAGGATCAAAGAAAAGCAAAGTCAAGACATCCATAAGAACTCCGTTATCAGAAGAAGATGATGAGTCTGCAAGCTGCTCGTCAAACTCTGACATGTCTGACGGAGAATTCTCACTTCTCTCCAAGCAATTCAAAAGACTTCTGAATAAAAGAAAGCAGAAAAGAGGCCAATCTTCTGCTTCAGATCACAGAAGATCAAGACGTGATGGTGATCATCACAAGAAGGACTACAATAATGACGGTATAAATCTAAACCGAACAAACATGATTCTACTGACATTATTTGCTATTGTTGCAATAAGCCAGGACATGTAATTGCCGAGTGCCCATATAAGAAGAAGGAAGGATCGAAGAAGGAAGAAAAGAGATCCTTCAAAGGAAAGAAGAAGGAAAAGAGCTTCCTCGCTAAAAAGGCCAAGACTCTGAGCGACAGCGACACTGATGCGTCAAGCTCAGAAGAAGAAGCCTACTTTGGGCTTATGGCACAATCAAATGAAGAAGTAGGTGACTCCTCTTATAAGGGGAAGGTAAACTCTCATACTCCTCTTTCCGCTTCTGAATGCGAGGCTGCATCCGTTGCAAATTACAACTACTCATCAGAGGAGGATTCAGATTTAATGACTCAGTACAAAGCCCTTGTGAAGGGATTTGACAAATGCCGCAAGGTTGTCAGATCCAAGTCAAAATAAATTGAATCTCTCAAGACGGTGGAACTAACTTTGAGGGAGGAAATTGAACTATTAACTCCTCTCAAAGATGAAATCCAACTCTTGAAAGATGAACTGAAAAGCTCCACTGAGTTGTTGAATCTTAAGGAGAAAACTATAAATGAACTAGAAGATAAGTTGAAGGTAGAAAGAAAGCTCGTAGAAAGCTTCTCGAAGCCTAAGACTATTCTTCCACTCATTGATAGGTTTTCTGCTCCTGCGAAGGGTAGTGGCATTGGTCATGAGGCTGAAACTAGTAAGGCTGCTGAGAAAAGAGCCATGAAAGGAAAAGGAACTGGAAAACAAGGTCAACCTTCATTCAGGAAGGTAGTTTTTCCGACAAATCCATTCGACCTTGACTCATCCTTTGGTCACTTTGCTAGACCAACACATGTTGAATCTAGCAACAGATATCAAGGATGGACCAGACCCCGGAACTTTGATGTGTCTCCATTCAAAGCTCCTCATGAAGAAGTAATCCTCAAGGATCATGGTCCATTTGTTCACGGATCAGCTGCTAAGAAGGCCCCAAAGATCAAAACGATTGCACCCAAATCTGTTGAGAAGAAGTTGGAGCCATGTGTGTGCTGTCACCATGAGGCCCCCACTTCTAAGAAAGCGTCTTATAAGAAAGCATCTTATAAGAAAGCTACTCATGTCGCACCTCCCATTCAAAAAGTAAAACAGGAGACAAAGAGAAGGTACAATCGGTTTGATTGTTGGTGTTGTGGCAAGGTTGGTCACTTTGCCGAGATTGTTGGTTTAATCCAAGAAATGTCCTGACTCCACGGATTAACAATGCAAGAATGACCCCTCGCAATGTTAACATTCCAAGTGGTGGTCATCTAACAAGAAGCCAAGGACCCAAATCGATTTGGGTTCCTAAGGGCAATTGATTATTAATTGCAGGTATGTCCAAAGGCCAATTCAAATCCCATATGGTACTTGGACAGTGGATGTTCACGGCACATGACCGGAACAAGAAGCCTATTACAAGATTTCACCCCTGTGAAAGATGGTCCAAAGGTTATTTTTGGCGGATCTGATCGGGGTATCACAAAAGGCTACGCTATGATTACAAATGGTATAATCTCTTTCACAGACGTGGCTTATGTTAAAGGATTACAACATAATCTCATTAGCATAAGTCAACTATGTGACAAAGGCTATATGGTAGAATTCTACAAGGACAAGTGCTTGATAAAGTCGTCTGATACGTCAGAAACTATTTTAACAGGCACTCGGAGTAGAAATATTTTCTGTTTAAATTTTCTATGCTTAGACTCTTCTACACCAGTGTGTCTTTTAGCAAAAGATAGTGCATCTCTTTGTGACCAGTGGCACAAGAGACTAGCACATATTAATTTCAAAACTATAAGTATGTTATTTTCTCACAATTTAGTTCGTGATGCTCCAGATGTTAAGTGCATTAAAGAAAGATCGTGCCATGCATGCCAAATGGGTAAGCAGACTCGGGCTACCTTTAAAATCATTATTGGCAAAGATTCTACCAGATGCTTATATCTGCTCCATATGGACTTGTTTGGTCCCATGCCAATCCGAAGTTTAGGAGGTAAGTCCTATACGTTGGTTATTGTTGATGACTACTCACGTTTTGCTTGGGTATTCTTTTTGAAACACAAGTCAGACACCTTTGCTTCTTTCACCACATTCGTCAAGCAAATCCAGAATGAGTTGGAATGTTCTGTGGTCAAAATCAGAAGTGATCATGGTACAGAATTCAAGTCTGGAGCTATGGCCGAATTTTGTGAAAGCCTAGGTATCTTTCATGAGTTTTCCTCTCCCCGTACTCCACAACAAAATGGAGTAGCTGAGAGAAAGAATAGAACACTCATAGAGGTTTGCAGAACAATGTTGAGTGACTCTTCACTACCAGAATACTTCTGGGCTGAAGGCATCAACACTGCTTGCCACGTGCAAAACAGAGCACTAATCAACAAGAATCATCATAAGACTCCTTATGAACTTATGAAGGGCAAGAAACCAACCCTGTCTTATTTTTGAATTTTTGGTAGTAAATGCTTCGTACTTAATAACGGGAAATATTACAAAACTAAATTTAGTGAAAAATGTTTTTAAGGTATTTTTGTAGGTTATAGTAGCCATAGTAAGGCATATAGGATTTTCAACAAGAAAACCCTGGTTGTAGAAGAAACTTTTAATGTTATATTTGATGAGACGAGTATGCTTCAAAGCAGCTCTTCTAGTGTCTTTGTTAAAGATGCAGATGCAAGGTTCAAGGAACTAAACTTAGAAGAAGTTGTAAAGGAAGACATTCCAAAGTCTATTGAAGTAAATATTCCGTCTACATGTGAGGAAGATGAACCTCAAGAAGATGAAGATGTACCTGAAGTGCAGGAACCTCATGGTCATCTAAATGTTGGAATGATCAGACATTTAAGGGGCCATCCTGCTGAGCAAATCATTGGAGATACCCATGTCGGTGTAAGAACAAGAAGAGGTACAGCTAATGAAGTTTTGCATTTAAGTTTTCTATCACAGGTTGAGCCAAAGAAATTCGATGAAGCAAAGAACGATGCTTCATGGATCATCGCAATGCAAGAGGAACTCAATCAGTTTAAGAGATGCAAAGTGTGGAAGCTTGTACCCAGACCCAAAGGACAGAATGTCATCGGAACAAAATGGGTATTCAGAAACAAGCTGGACGAAGATGGTGTGATCATTAAGAACAAGGCCAGACTTGTTGCTCAAGGGTACAGACAAGAAGAAGGGATCGACTTCGATCAAACATTTTCTCCCGTGGCAAGGCTCGAAGCGATTTGGTTGTTTCTAGCGTATGCTGCTCACAAAGGATTTAAGGTCTATCAAATGGACGTGAAGTCAGCCTTCCTTAATGGTGATATAAAGGAAGAAGTATACGTAGAACAACCCCCAGGTTTCGTTGACTCCTCTTTTCCTGATTATGTCTATTTCTTACGAAAAGCTTTATATGGTCTCAAGCAATCTCCTCGTGCTTGGTATGAGACGTTGTCTAGCTTCCTTCTTGAAAACAAATTCACAAGAGGAAAGATAGATAAGACATTATTTCTTAGGGAAGTAAAAGGCAAGATTTTGCTAGTGCAAATCTATGTCGACGATATCATCTTTGGATCTACCGATAATAACCTCTGCAAAAAGTTCTCTAACTTGATGCAAGGGAAATTTGAAATGAGCAGTATGGGAGAGCTGAAGTATTTCTTAGGACTTCAGGTAAAGCAATCTGAGGATGGAATTTTCATCTCTCAGACGAAGTTTACCAAAGAGTTAATTAAGAAATTCGGAATGGAGAATACAACCTCTATGAGGACTCCAATGGGTTCAGCTATGTCTCTAGACAAGGATGAGAAAGGGAAACCTTTTGATGAAACCAAGTTTAGAAGCATAATTGGATCCTTGCTCTACCTTACTGCGAGTAGACCGGATATAATGTTCTCAACATGCGTTTGCGCTAGATTTTAGGTGAACACTAAGGAGTCTCACTACTCCGCTGCAAAGAGGATTTTAAGATACCTTAAAGACACACCAAATCTTGGTTTATGGTACCCAAGAAGTAATGATTTTGAGCTAACAGGTTTTTCAGATGCTGATTTTGCAGGAAGCAAAGACGACAGGAAAAGTACTTCAGGAACGTGCCAATTCTTAGGGAAACGGCTTATCTCCTTGAGTAGCAAGAAACAGAATTGTGTTGCTATTTCAACCGCTGAATCGGAGTATATCTCCGCAGGCAGTTGTTGTGCACAATTGCTGTGGATAAGAAACCAACTTGAAGACTACAATTTGAAGATTAAGGAAATTCCTATGTACTGTGATTCATCAAGCGCTATTGCAATTGCCAATAATCTGGTGTCTCACAGCAGGACGAAGCACATTGAGATCCGTTACCACTTCATCCGGGAGCATGTGGAGCACAAGGACATTGATCTTAGTTATGTCCCGACGGATCGGCAAATTGCAGACATTTTCACAAAGCCGCTCGACGAATCAAAGTTCAACTATTTCAAAATGGAGCTTGGCATGTTAAACAAAGAATCTTAGAAACAAGCTCAGAAAATCAGAAAATTCCTTCTCCCAGAAGACAGAATTTTGAATAGTCGAATTTTTCAGAAGATATCATCGAATTGCATTCGACTATACCATTTAGTCGAATTCGGCGATTTCGATTAATCGAATTCGGCTAATCGAACCCCTTTAACCGAATTCGGCGAATCCTATTAATCGAATTCGACTAATCCCAATAGCCGAATGACGAATCTTCCAGAATTCAAATTTCCTTCTTATCATTTACTGGCATTCGAAGAGACACGATTCAAAATATCAGGTACAACTCTCCTAATTTCCAACTCTATATAAATGATTCTTAAAAGAGAAATCTGAACGCATCGCACTCCCGAACTCGTCCGTCGCTTCACTTCTGACTCCGAACTTAGTTCGTGCGATTCCTCTGCCGCTTCGTCTACCTCGATTGATTCTTCTCCAAAGTTCCATTCGCAATGTCTAAGAAGCAGTCGAGCAAGTTGCTCTCCGGCAGTGAGCTCGTAAGAACTGGGTTCGACAGTTCGATGGATGAATTCCGCAATGTCGTGTTGGCGCTTGAAGTTGCAGGATTAGGCTTTGTTCTAGAGCATCCTTGCAAGGTTCTTGAGAAGGAAGTATTGAAGTTCTTCAAGCATGCAGAGCTCAGGAAGCAAGGGTCAGTAATCAAGAGCAAGATCGGTGATCTCTCAGTCAAGGTTTCTCCCTCCAGATTGACTAAGCTTCTCAAACTTCCAGTGGTAACTGAATCAGATGATTTCTCTTCCAAGGAATTCAAGAAGGCATTGTCGTTTTGTGGATTGCCTAAAGGAACTAAATCCATCTATAGGAAGCACATGAATGAGGAAGGGAAACTGCTCTAAGATATTATGGGGAAAGTTCTTTTGTGTAAAGTTGGGTCTCATGACTACATTTCAAATGATATGTTCAAATTGATCGGCTCAATAATCTGCAGGACAAGGGTTGATTGGGGCAGCGTGTTGTTTGACAGAATTTCAGCTAGTCTGAACACTCCTAACTTTGGAAGAATCCTCTCTTTATATCTCAATCGCTTAGACAAAGTCAGATTCAGCATGAAGACAGGAACCCCTCTCCACCATTTTAAAAGAATAGATTTCTTCATGATTGAAAGATGGTCCAGGAAAGTTGGTGAGACCAAGGTGCTGACTCCCGCTGTTTCAAAAGCTAAAAAGGTCCTTTATGATGAGTCTGAAAGGAGCTTCGACAGCAACTCTCCAGTCTCCTCTCCTGAAAAAGAAAGTGAAAAAGAAAGTGAAAACAAACGTGAACCCTCCAAGGGGGAGTGTTCTAAGATACCAGAATCAGGCAAACGAGATTCTCCTGTAGTTTCTCCAGCTCCATCTCCAAAGATTCCTACTCCTCACAGCTCTCCCCCCAAGGCAGATGACAATGGTGGCAGACATGATGATAGTGATGGTAATGATGAAGGGGGAGATGACCCTGATGCTGGTATGGTGAAGATATATAAGTCAGCTAAAGGCAAAGTTTCTCTTCCAGTAGATGAAATCCCTGCTTAGATTGAGGGGGAGAATGTCCATTCTGATCATTCTCATTCTACAGCAGACAAGCAAGATAAGACAGAGCTAACTCCGCCTCCTGAAAATATTACAATCATTATTGGAGATGAACATGAAGCAGGGCCTTCTGCCCCTACATCCAGGATGAAAGAAAAATCAGTGCAACAACCCAAAATTCACAAAATTCAGATCTCTGTTGAAGATAAGAGAAATGAAGGCTCCACCCCTCCTCTAGTTAAAAATGATGACACCCTCGATGCTCTGCAATTTTATCACTATATGAATGATGTAGATTCAAGTGATTTTCTGGTCGCTGAGGATGATTTTGGAATATCTTCTAGATTCCAAGCTCAACCTCCCTCTGTTGAAGACTCCATGATGATCAATTTGGAAGAACTGCTTGTAAAGCAGAAAAGATTCTTTGAATTTGCTCTCCGTCAGGTTTTTGAGAAGACCAGAGCCATAGAGAAGGGAATGGGCGATCCTTTACATTCAGTAGCTCACAGTTTAGACAAGGTCAAAGAAAAGCAAGATGAATATTTCTCGATGGGTTCTTCCACCCTATAGCATGTAGTGGATGGATTACACTCGATTTGTGATAATACTACAAAACTTTCTGAAAATCAGCAATATATTTTTAAGGATGCAGTGAAGGGAAGATCGGCCATTCAGAACTCTCTCCAAAGTGTGAACAATGAAATTATCCAAACCCTGACTGAAGAAGTCAGAAAGGGGGAGGAAAGATTGCATGAAAGGATTCAAACGCAAATTTTTGATTTGAATAGAGAGATAGAAGGAAGAATTCAAGAATCATATGTGAATGTTCAATCCCAGCTTTCAGAAATTTCAAGAGGGATTGATGTCAAGTTTCAAGATTTATATGGTTATCTGCATCAAAATCAAATGTGGTTGCACAATGAATTGTCAAGAGGCTATGCCCATGGTTTCCAAGGGCCAGGCCAATCTTCTGCGCAACCAGCATTTCCGTCTGAAGAATTCCATCCAGAAATTCAATTTGCTGCTCCGTCTGAACCTTTTATTCCTCCTGAAGCTTATCATTGATAAGACGATGAAGAAGAAAACTCCAGGAAAAGAGCTAGAGTTGATCAAGGAGGATCAAGATCAGGTGGTTTTATGCATGATGCTAGAAGGGCTGCAGGTCCCAGATTTCTAGACCCAAGAGCACCTCATCCCAGGAAGATTGTTGGAGAACTGTAGAGTCCGGAATCCAGGAATATTATTTTGGACACTTATAATCTTGTAATGAACTCTAATGAATCTGTTGACAATTACTATGATAGAGATGAGATCCACAAATGGGAGATGGCTAGGCTCAAGAGAAGAATTCACTACAGGAACCATCAAGATGATGAAAAGCCTCCTTCTCCTCCTCCAAGATATTTTCCGAAGCCAAAATCTTACTTTGTCAGACAATTGAAGAAGATTCAAAAGGGAATGACGAAAGAGAAATGATGGATGCTTGATCGCTAAACTCTATTTCTCTTTTAAGAACATTTATATATTGTTATCTAATTAATTTTTGGTGGACTTAAGTTTTTGTTTATGATGCTTTTATATATCCACAAAGCTCAGCTCTTTATTTGCTTATATTTATTATTTCCTGTGCAATTCACCTTAGTAGATAGGGTTCTGACTTCTTCAAATAGGGGGAGATTGTTGGGTATTGTATCCACAATAGCCCTGATTTGAAGAAGTCCCCTTCAAACTAAGACGAATTGTAATTGTGTTTGATTATGCACTTTAGCTGTGATGTGACAGGTTATTCCACTCTAAGTACAAACCAATGTCAGGTTTCAATGAGTCGTCAAACACAGGCCTGTGCAATGTAATCCCTCATTGTATAGACCAAAGTGTTGGCTCATGTGAAATCTCTCTATTGGGATGTACTTCATTTACAAAGTGCTAGAAAAGAAGGACTGGAGCTGATGATGGAATCATTTGAGAAAGGAAAATAACTTAAGTAAAATTCGATTATATCATTTAAGAACATATAGTCGAATTCGACTATATAGTTTGAATGGATATAACCGAATTCGGCTAAATCCCTGTCCGAAAGGTTTATTTTTCTAAGTAAAAGAATAGTCGAATTCGATTAATGTAATTCGGTGAATCTGTTTAGTCGAATCCCTAGAACTGCCGAATTCGACTATATGGTTTAACCGAATAAATTCGGTTAATGCCATTCGGTTAATCCCCGGTTCAATTCGACGGCGTATTCTTTAGGGCATTCTCCATGTACAGTACACGTGGAGCTAGATCCCTAATTCGCGCTTATGACCGTTGGAAGAAGACTCTATAAATACATAAGGATTATTTCCAAATAACCCTAATTGCTAAATCGCGAATTGTGAAGAATCTCTCGAAAACTACGACTGACGGCCGACTATTCTTGCGCAAACATTTCGTCTCCGTCAAAGCCAGCGATTTGTGACTCGTCCTCAAATGTTCAATCGTCAAGATCAAGATCTACTAATTAGCTCTCATCTTCTATTGATCAAGTCGATTCAAGTTCTCAGATCTAGCTTCAAATCGTTTTCAAGATTTCTTCATTCTTCATTCACAAAGGACTGAAGTTTATTGCTAAGAAGAAGAAATCTTTCTCTCAAGATCTGAAGAATAACTTCATCGGAAGTTTAAGAAGATTGTTTTTCAATTTACTGTGTTGTTGTAAGAACCATATTTTAAATCTTGTAGGAAGCTTGCTTCCGAGTTATTGTGTAGATCCTTGTTTGAGGATCGAGTTGTAGGAGCTTGTGTGCTCCGAGTTTGTAGGAGAAGTTTGTTCTCCGAGTTGTTGTAGGAGTATTCTTGCTCCGAGCTTATAGGAGTTGTGAACTCCGAGTAGTAGGATATTGATTTATCCGAGTTTGGTGAAGTAGCTGAATCTAGCCTTGGAGTGCTAGATAGGCGAGGCGGGAAAGTGGACTACCCACATCGGGGAACCACTATAAATTCTCTGTGTGGTGATGTGTTTACTTTTCTGTGTGCTTTTACTTCCAATATTTTTATTCCGCAAAAAGACACAGAATCTACCTATTCACCCCCCCCCCCCCCCCCCTCTAGGTGATTTAGGTTGCGACTAGATACTTTCAGATGCCTTGTCTGAGGGCCTCCTCGCCAGCCTTCAGGGCGGCCTGGTAAGTAATGCTTGCAAAACCCTTTTTCTGTCTCGCTTCGCTTTGCCTTTGCTAACTTCCTCTCTGCAGGATGCCGAGTCCGTGAGCAAGTTAACCGCGAGGATCTCCGACCTGGAGATGGAAAATACTTACCTCAAGTCCCAGGTTCGCGACCTGACCATGGCGGTGTTTCCCCCGCCCCCTTTGCGAGCCGGGACCCGAGGTCAGTCGCGGGGTGAAAAAGAGGCAGACCGCAAGAACTCGATAGGGATCACCGAACTCGTCTTCGACACCCTTAAAAGAGCGGGTCTGATCATCCCTGACGCAATGGAGCTCACCGCCGAGGACATCGTCCCTGATCTATTCGTGCCGGTCATTGAAGCGGAAGATCGCGGGAGCGACTAAAGAATTCTCCGACGGGCCGCTCTGATGTTTTTATTTTTTGCCAAATGTAAAGACTTTTGTTTTTGACCGGCGAGCTCGTCGTTAACTGTAAACATCCTTGAGCCATGAAGGAAATATTTTGTCTATCTTTTAAGTGTAACTTCTTTTTTATCTTTTACTCGCGCCCGCACATTTTATGCTCGCATGGTTCCAACGTTTTGTACTTCTGCTTTCCTTGCGCTTGCGTCTTAACGTTTTCGTTTGGCACTCGCATTCGCATCTCTTTGCTTAATAATTCCCCCATCTTGGTGTTGTATCTAGGTCGTTCTCGCGCTTTTCTCTTCCACGGCGGTGATAAGGCTATCTCACTTTAGGACCCCATCCTTGCTTAGATTATACCTTGCAAGGAAACATTGCGAGCGGGGTCAATTCCTCACCCCGCTCGCTCTCGCTTCTCGCGAGCTTCCCTTGTTGCTCGTGGGTTGCCGCGACGGCGAGCCCTCCCTGATTTGCCATTTCTACTCATGCCACCAAAATTCGCTGGGTAAATTTGCGAGCTCGGGCCGGGATTAGCGCGCCTCGCGAACAACAGGCTCAGTCGCTCTCTCGCGACCTGTTCTCTGACGCAAATGGACTCCTGGTCTCACCTAGCCTGGGCTTTGAGGTTGCTTGCGAGCCAAGTTGTAACGCCCCTGATTTTCGTTAATTATTTTATGTACCCGCTGTGACGTAATTTTGGTGAAAGGGCGTTATGTCAGCTCGTCTGGTAGTGTGTTGAGTCTTAGCTTAATTAAAGTATGTTTTGTAGATCGAGCGTGCGAGATTTCGCGTCATTTCGAGTTAAAGTAAAGACTTTAGGTGGACATCAAGATTTTAGCTTCTGGATGCTTTAGCCCGTGTTTGGCTCGTCGGAATTGAATTCTGATTTCGCCGTTGGATTCATATCGCCGTGTTTTAGTTAAGAACTAAAGGTGCGAATTTCGTAGAAATTCGAGGTGTTTTGGTCGCCCTCGCAGTTTAAGTGAATTGGGGAATTTATTAATTAATTAAATAATAATTTAGGTTTATATATAAGCCTAAAATCCCCTTCCCTATTCATCTTCCCCTTCCTCGATCAAAAGCAGCCGCCGTGCGATAGAGCGAGAGCGAGGTTTCGTGGAACGTTTCACCGGCGATTCCTAGGGCTGTGGTGGTCGGAATCGTGTTTGGTTTGAAGATTTGGAAAGCTCTCGGCGAGATCATCGTTCTAGCGGTAAGTTTTTCTCGTTTCGTGGAGTTTTGGGAGATTTGGTAGCGACCTAACCCCTTCTTTTGGTCCGTAAAGCTCCAAGTTTTCGTGCTCAAGAGCTCCCTTGGCATTCGGAGCGGTGTTGGTTGAGTTTCCTCAAGGTTAAGGCAAGTGGCTTTCGTCTCTCCCTTATTTTTGGATGTATCACTGTTTTGTTTTCTTTCTTTCTGGTGTTTGGGTTCTTACTGTGTTGTTTGGCATGTAACTCGAGTGTGTTGAATGATAGCTCTACCCTCGAATCCACTTCTAGTAGCTGAAATTCCCCAGAGAAAACATCTCTACCTAGAGTTCTTTCCTGCAGACGAGTGTTCCTCGGAACTTGGCCGTAATTGCCTTCATTCTCTCGAGAAGACCCCCCCCCCCCCCCCTGAGTTCTCGAGAAATACCTTCGATTTCTCGAGAAGTCTCAAGTCCAGACCCCTTGAGTTCTCGAGAAGACCCCCCTTTAGCTCTCGAGAAATGTCTTCCCTCTCTCGAGAAGTTCTCTCTCTCTCTCTAGAAATTTTTCTCTCTCTCGAGAAGTCCCTGACCTGCTCCCGAGAAATCCCTGCAGTGAGCCTTTGATTTCTCGCGAAGTACTCCTTGTTTCTCGAGAAATTCGTGCTGATAACCCATTGGTTTGCCCGAGAAGTCCTTTTACCCTCCCTCGAGGAGTGTCTTCTCCTTCTCGAGAAATCTCTGCTTTGCGCCCGTGGTCATGATTACTTCTCCCCTTTGTAATCTCGTACTCGTTGTGGTTAAAACGACTTATGAGTTCTCTTATGTTTAGTACTGGAAGAATGTTTACTTTGTTGTGACCCTATCTCTTAGGGGATCCTAGTGATTATCCTTTCGGGAAGCGTCCCGTGTTTAATTGAAATTAATTAATAAGAACCGTTGTCTTTAGCCTTACACAGTAGTTTTGTTTGGGGGGACAGTGGGAGGAATGTTTTAGCCTTGCACGGTAGTCGTGTTTGGGTGGTTGGGTCTAGAGGCACCCCCACCCGGGTTTTTGGGCTTTGGGTGGCGGAGGTAGGTAGCCGCTCCCGTTTAATCGAGCTGATCAGTCTCTTCAAATAAAATTAACAAGATAAATGAACTTGCTTGTTCCTCTTTTGGTATTTAGTGCTCTCGTTGCTTGTTAGTTGTTGTTTAGAGCTTCTCATCCGGTAAATCTGGCTTGGGTTGGTACCCCTTATGCCTTGCTTACTTTTCTGCTAGTTTTCCTGCCACTTGTAATTCCTTGCTGAGGCGTTCTTTGTTTATTGAATGCCTTAGGTTCAGAGCCGTAGCGGATAGTGGTGTAGCTTGGAGTTCAGAGTTTTAGTAGTTGTTCCCCCCGCTGCTGCGAGGTAGTTTTTTTTAGTTTAGTTTCTTCTTGTGCTCAGGCATACTAGTTGGTGCCAATGGGTTAGTGTCATGTTGTTGATGCCCATTGTGCCCTTTTTATACTTTATAGCTTATTTCCCAGTCTATGCCACTACTTTTAGATCTTGTGTATCTTACTCTCTGGGAATGATTTATGTTAGGTGCACTATAGTTATAAAATGGTTTTTTCTTCATCCTCATTGCATTCTTTCTAAATGAAACCCTTATCTGTAAAGTCGCTTAAAGGTATTTTCTACTCTTACAATACACCTAGTTATGTGCATGTCATTTACCTTATGCTCCGTCGTTTGCATACATTTAGGACTTTAAGTAAATTACATCAAGTACTTTTCGGTGCAATTTATATATACTTTCTCGGTGGACTAGTTGATCCACGAACTGAGAGACACAGTTCTTACCTCAAAACCCCTAATAAATGATTTCAAATGATGACTTATCATATAATCATGTTTTGTTTAGTTAAGTAATAGGTTCCCGCCTGAGCATCTGCAGTTGTCTCCTGTATGATGTGGCATCATGACGTGTATTTTCTCTTACTCTGATATTCTTAAATTCGGAGAAAATGCGGGTTGTGACAGTTGGTATCAGAGCCATAATTACATGAATATTATTTCACTTATTTATGATCATTTCACTCATGCATATGTTGTGCAAAACTCAAGAACTAAACTTTAATGAATGTGAAACCCATGCACTAAAATTTTAACTTCCGCAACTTTTTGCGATTTCTTCTCGTCTCTTCACTTCATTAGACAGACCTTACATTGCACAAACATAATTAAGAAAAATCGGAAGCAAAATCGAAAAAATTCTAGGCTATATGATTAAAATAAGCACTCTTTGTGAGCTAACGCAGGCGCTAGTATTTAACGCTGGCGCTAGCTCAAGTGTCCGATTTTCTGTAATTTTAAAATTCTGAAAAATCACTAAAAATATATTATTTTATATGTACTACTCATTTCTTCATCTATGCCTATAATTGATTTTGAAAAATTAAAATACAAAATTACAAAAACCAAATTACAAAAAATATTTTATTTTCTTCTATTCTTTGGTTATTTGTTTGATTTCTATTTCTACATGCAAAAATCAAATACAACAAAAATATAAAACAAAAAAAAATATATCAAAAATTATTATTTTGAACTTAACTTTTTACTTGTATCTTGCGAAAGGGTGATTTGGGCTATCATCCCATCACATCACCTAGTACCGAGCGAACCTCTCACAAGGTAGTCCTCGGGAAGTCCAAGATCAATCTTATGAGTTCAAACTTTAAATTATCAAAAATACTGTATGGACATCATTGAGAAAATCAAGCATGATTTAATCTATTATTTAGAACTTCTATAATGTTGCAATTTATCTTTTCAAACTACTTTGAACATTGTTTTCATCATGCTTTGATACATCTATTAATATGTGCATCAATTATATTGTAAAAGTTGTGTAGAACTATGCGTAGCATGCCTCTAAGTATGAGTAAATGTTTTATGTTTGATAATGATCTTTATTCACTCACTTATTTTGGCATTGTCTACATTTGTGTTTAATCTAAGAATGCTTGTGTATGTTTTCTATTAGTACAATGAATTTAAATTGCACAAGTATCTTGCCTACACAACCTTTATTTGCACTTTTAAAAGTTAAGAAAAGTGGTTATCTTTTTCATAAATTATATTGGTTTGCAAAACAAGTGTATTCGGAGAACTTTGTACAAAACAACAATCATAAAATAAAGTGACAAAGATAACTCCACCAAGCACTACTTGAACCTCCTGATAAGTCTTAATAAGCGTTGTGAGGTTGAGCACCTTGGAAAGAATAGTAAAGCAACTTGTGCAAACCATAACTTTCTTTCAAAATAAAAACCACTTATTCTTAAGTACACCGGATCACAATAAAAAATCAATATTGAAGAATAAAATTATGTGATCCCCCAAGCACTACTTTGCACCCTGATAAGTCTTAATGAGCATTGCGTGTGCAAAGCACCTTGGTACTTGTACCTTTTTTTTGTGCATTGAAGTGCGTGGAAATAAAATTATTTGTGTTTTATTGTTCTCTTTACTTTACATATCTCTTGTATTTTTGATTAAAACATTTGTTTACTCTATTCAAAATACACTTATGTGCACATCATTATCTTCCATAACACTTCTTCTCATGAGTACTGGATCCTAATGCTAATTCTATACTACTCTTTACTTATGAAATGCACTAGATAACCTAGCATGCTTTCTACAATGTTTGCGGGCCCACAATTATGAGGGGCTTATCAGCAATAGTCCCATGCAAACATGGTGGTACTGGGATAGTAGACATGATCTGGATGCCCGATTCATAATTTTTCTCCATCTGTCTTTTGTAAGCGACACAGTCCTTCAAGACGTGGTCCGTATTATGACAAAATAAACACTTCCGAACATTACTGCTCGACAACCAAGGAGTCGAGTCGTATGGTCGAGGAATAATTTGACATGAGGACGCAAGGTTATAATGATTTGTCGCACAATATTGGGGACCTAAATACTCTCTATGTTTTGCGAGCCACGATTGATACCCAACAATCCCCATGTAACACGCATCAGTAGTATGACTAAACGATCCACACCACTCGCATCTCACATGTGTATACATTTTTTTTTTTGAACGGATTCGGTTAAAAATAAAATTAAAATTTCATTGTAAAAATAAAATAAAAATAAAATAGAAACTTGAACTCTAAATACTCAGGATTTACTAATATTGCAAGAAAAACACACTAAATTATTTGCACCTCCCCGGCAACGGCGCCAAAAACTTGATACGCCCGAAAATGGTTGCGTATTTTGTACGCAAGTGCACGTGCCGGTTCAAGTAATATAAAGTGAGTTAAATATCGTTCCCACGGAGAGGTGTTAAACTTAGTGCTCGCAAATACCAGTTAAGTCCTTTTTTTAAATCCAAGTCAATCGAATACTGTGATTTCAATTATGAAAGCAAATTATAAGTAAATAATTCTTAATTAAAATAACTATAAACCCTTGGAGAAAATACTTTTCTAACGATTAAGAGAAATAATCTTGTATTGTGATTTCCTAAATCTAGTGTAATGACAGTTAAAATGAAACTTTATAAAAAATTGCGTAGTGAAATGATCTTACAACGATTTTAATTTAGAAAATCGTACCTCTCGATATCGGATTCCCCTAATCCCTCATTTCCTCTGTCATCTCTAACTCGAGTGAAATAAAGAACCGCATAAGAAATAAAAACCTATGTTGCTAACACCAAGGGGAAGTCTCTTTCTCCCTTCAAACGCTATATCGAACTTATGATACCCTTGCGCAACTCATCTCTCGAATTATGAAGCGCAGTAGAAAAATGAAACCTTGATCAGAAGTTTCAACATAAAGATCATAAGAACGATAACGATCAATCACCATACATTCACAAAGAAAACTTAAAACAACATCATCATTGCAAAAGAATCACAACACAAGATTGCAGGATTTAGTTCATGTTTGAGCGAATAAAACAAAATAAGGGGTAGATCTTACTAAACATGATGAATATCAAGTAAATCTTCCCTTCTTTGATGATTTAACAACGTTTCTTGCAGCCCGGACGGAATTCCTGGACTGATTTTCTCCTTGGCCGAAAAATCCCTTCTCTTCTCTTTTTCTATTCTTCTCCTCTCCAAGTTCTTGCGTTAGAATGGCTGAAAACGTCCTTTTTAAATCTCCTCCTTTCTCTCTCTAGGCGGGGCCCACTTTTGGTAAGTTTTAATTGCTGAAAAGATGCCTAGTTTCCATCCTTAACCGCCGAAATCTAATTAATTTCGGATCTGAAAATTCTGTAACTACCGACAAGTTATAACTTTTCGGCAGAAAAGTTGCAACTTTTTAAAATCTGGAATTCTGCTTCTTAAAACTGCCAGATATGTTAT
Source organism: Dactylorhiza incarnata (assembly GCA_033032865.1). NCBI lineage: Eukaryota > Viridiplantae > Streptophyta > Magnoliopsida > Asparagales > Orchidaceae > Dactylorhiza > Dactylorhiza incarnata. Next base: position 9,211,827 of record JAWHQI010000014.1, read on the forward strand.
AACATTTTTCAGATTATGTTACAACATATTCCAGTTTTTCAACAACACTTAGCCTTCGATCCTTGCTCGATTTCTTCACAAATCCTATCATAAAAACATTCAAAACTAGACGTAATAATTATTTAAACTCCAAATAATAATTCATTTGAATATATATACTTTTCATTCATAATTATCATATAACATAAACAAAAAGGGTTAAATTAAGATGCAAGATAACTTCTTTTTGTGAAGTTATCACTACGCCCTCCGAGAAGTACACGCAGGAGCCCGCGGAGAACACCTAAGCGGGAAAGCGTTGGCGCGAAAAATACTGCGCCAAGGTTTCTATTGGCCAACAATGAAGAGGTACGCAATCAAGGGAGTTCAAAAATGCAGGAGCTATCAACTGCATGCCAACGTGCCCCATCAGCCCCCGGTCTCACTTTCCGCACTCCAAAGTGCGTGGCCATTCGCACAATGGGGAATCGACCTTCTCGGCCCGCTGCCTCTAGCATCCGGGCAAAGGAAGTTCATCATCCTGGCCATCGATTACTTCACCAAATAGGTAGAGGCGGAGCCCCTGGCCAAAATCACAGAAGAGAACGCCAAACAATTCGTCTGGAAGAACATCGACTGCCGCTTCGGCATCCCAGCAACAATCATTGCCGACAATGGGACCCAGTTTATTGGGAAATCCTTCACCAAAATGTGCGAAGACTTGAAGATCAACCTCCGTCATACTGCAGTAGCACATCCACAAACCAACAGACAAGTAGAAGTCACGAACCGCACCATCCTCAAAGGATTGAAGACGCGCTTAGAAGAAGCTGGGGGACAATGGGTGGATGCACTCCCAAACGTACTGTGGGCATACCGCACAACAGAGCGGACTCCCACGGGAGAGACGCCTTACAATCTCTGTTATGGTACTGAAGCTATCATCCCCGTCGACATCGGTGTTCCAAGCACTCGGGTGCTAACCTTCGATCCCAGCAAGAATGATGGGCTGCTTCGGGAAAATCTCGACCTAATTCCCGAGGTTCGGGATAGCGCTGCGCAACGCGCCGCATCCTACCAAAGGCGCATAGCCCGAAGCTATGATAGGAAGGTGAAACCCAGGCCAATCAACGTAGGAGATCTCGTCCTACGCAGCATCGAAGCAGCCGGCAAAGGCCCCCAAGGAGATAAGCTCTCACCAGCCTGGGAAGGCCCATACGTTGTCACTACGGTCGTAAAGCTCGGAACGTACAGGCTCAGAACAGCAGAAGGAAAGATTCTACCGCGCACCTGGAACGCCCAGAACCTGCGCCGCTTTTACCAGTAACACAGTCTTCTAGCATCAACTAAGCCGCGAGCTCAGACTCGTGCAAACTTATCTTACAATTTATTATGTAAAAGCCGCGAGCCCAGGCTCGTGCAAACCTATCTTATGTCATTTACTAAGCCGCGAGCTCAGACTCGTGCAAACTTGTCTTGTGTTGAAAAAAACTATGTTTAAAAAGACTTCTTACTACAAAAATAGGCACATACCTCGCCACCTATATTTAATAAAGGAAAAAATCTTTACTTTGAGGCTCTGCCTCAGGGACTTTGCACCGCCGTCAATTGAAGGTCCGCCCTTCTCCTCCGCCGTCAAGTTCTAGCGTCGTAGGGGCCTGCCCCCCTTACGTTCGCCCCCAGTTTGAATACACCCGCTATTCACCGGCCACTTTGGGGCCCTGCCCCGGGGACTTTGTACCGCCGTCGATTGAAGGCCCGCCCTTCTCCTCCGCCGTCAAGTCCCGGTGTCGTAGGGGCCTGCCCCCCTTACGTTCACCCTCGGTTTGAATACAAACGCTATTCACCGGCCAAGCCGCGAGCCAGACTCGTGCAAAAAAGCCGCGAGCCAGACTCGTGCAAAAAAGCCGCGAGCCAGACTCGTGCAAAAAAGCCGCGAGCCAGACTCGTGCAAAAAAGCCGCGAGCCAGACTCGTGCAAAAAAGTCGCAAGCCCAGACTTGTGCAAGCTAACTTTCTATTATATAAAATCCGCGGGCTCAGAACCGTGCAAAATTTTGCAGGAAACCCTCAAGCTGTTCAGATATCAATGCTAAACAGTAGATCCTACCCAGGGCACCGCGAAGAGAACAATGGATAAAGCCACCGCAGGAAAATCAAAACCTCCGAACTCCTCGCAACAAAATTCGGACTCCGGAGGTTTGGGGGGCTTATGCTGCGTACCCATTAAGGCCTCGGGGTGCGTCTAGAGAAAACCCCACTAAAGAGAGGAGGGGGGACCAGTCGAACCCCGGATCACGGAAGTGGAGGACCCGCCGCGCAAGTACGACGCGCTAGAAACGGCGCCAGGTAAGCACAAAGCCGCACCCCACTACCGGGGTGGGTTAGCCCACACCCCACTAAGTGGGGGGCGGTTAGCCTGCACCCCACCCACATGGGGTGCGGCCGGGTCGGCCAAGCCGCACCCTCCCTCCATAGGGGGGTGCGGCCAAGCCGCACCCCACCATGGGGGGTGCGGCCAAGCCGCACCCCACCATGAGGGGTGCGGCCAAGCCGCACCCCCCATGGGGGGTGCGGCCCAACCGCACCCCCCATAGGGGGTGCGGCCAAACCGCACCCCCCCCCATGGGGGGTGCGGCCCAACCGCGCCCCCCATAGGGGGTGCGGCCAAGCCACACCTCCCCATGGGGGGTGCGGCCAAACCGCACTCCCCATAGGGGGTGCGGCCATAGGAGGGTGCGGCCAAACCGCACCCTCCCATGTGAGGTGCGGCCGAGTCCCCCTCCGCGGGGGATGCAGCCGAAACCGCATCCCCGCGCCGGGAAAGGTCGTAGTCCGCTTTTCTTGGCCTCGCTCACTTTTCCGCCTCGCCTCGCCTCGCTCACTTTTATGCCTCGACCCGCTCACATTTCTGCCTCGCTCACTTTTCCGCCTCGGCTCGCTCACTTTTTGTCTTTTCAGTTTCTCACTTTTTCAGGAACGGCTTGTCGCCTTTCCTCAAAGGGCAAGATGGTCATTTACGAAAAATGGTGATCCGAGTGCCCCAAATCGGGAAATACGATTCGTCCGCCAAGGTGGTTATGGTGGTTACGACGGCGAAATTATCGGGCTACCCCCGGCCAAAGCTATAAAAGGCCCCCAAGGCTTCATTTAAAGGATCCCCACCTTCACGACCAGAGAGAGATCCTTGAAGATTTCCACGAAATTCTCCTTCGGTGCTTGAAGATCTTCTTCGTGGACTTAGAGATTTCCTTCTTCGCGAAAGCGGACAAGGCTCTCACTTTCGTTCTCAGGAAAGCGGACAAGGCTATCTCACTTTTGTTCTCAGGAAAGCGGGCAAGGCTATCTCACTTTCATTCTCAGGAAAGCGGACAAGGCAGTCTCACTTCTGCCTTCTCAAAAGTAGATAGGGCAGTCTCACCTCTGTCCTCTGGAAAGCGGACACGGCCTTCTCTCTTTCGTCCACCGCTATACTCTTAGGAAAAAGACTTAGTTTTTCCGGGAGGTGGCCTGTCACCCTCGGAGAACTCTCTCTCTCTCTCTCTCCCTCTGTTGTAACGAGCAGCGGCCTGTCGCGCTCGATCTCTTAGCATCTAATTGTAACCTCTCTGGAGATAGTGAAATTTGGTCGGTACAGCTCCAGCCACGTGGTTTTTCACCCTTTCCGGGTTTTCCACGCTAAAAGGTCCCTGTGTACTCAGCAAATCTCAAATTGACTGTTTGCGCGCTTAGTTCACTCTCGAGCTAAGGCGGTTCAGTTAAACCGGTCTACCAAGAGCCCTAAGTGACCCGCAACAAGATGCATGTTAATGTTCTATACTTACATAACACGAATTGCTTGGATGAAAAAAAAAATAACAATCAAAATGTATTTTGATTTCTCCTTTCATTCGCCCGGATGAGCTCCTCCCGCAGAACTACTCTGAAAGATAAGATAGTTAATTGAATCAAAACACCCCCAGAAATAAAAATAAAAAAACAAGATATTTATAGTTCTGATGTTCACCCTACACGCCGCATATGATAAGGCGAACATGAAGAGAGGGTGAGTTTTTGAAGTAGAGATGATGATCCTCCGAAAGAATTTTACTGATTACAAAGATGAAAATGGAGAGAAAAATTGGGAAGGGGGCACATAGAAGAGGCGTTGGAGGTTGTTTGAGCTCAAGGAAATTCCTTGACGGATATTGAAGATCCGGAGTTTGATAGAGCTCCCATCAAGCACGGGCAGGGTGCCGAGCGGAACCGCCAGCACAACCGTCGACGAGTGCGCCTACAGCGGCGCCAGAGTGAGCGGGGCGGAGACGGCCAAATGATTGGTAGCAAGTTCGCGAAAATTTCTTGGGTTATGTATCGACAAGAGTACAGTTTATTATTCATGCTTCATTGAAAACAATCTCTTTGATGCCACAAAAGCATAGACTATAGAGCGAGTGGTGCCTGAGCCGAGGTGGAGCAGCGACGGTGGAGGGGGAGAGGAGTCGGAGATGTGGGCGAATCTTAGTGAGGGGTTTTTGGATTCTATATCAATAAGAATAAGAATATAAAGTTGACAAGACAATTGGAATAGAGATGTTTACATAACTTCATTAATATAAGAAGAACAAATTGTTAATAATGCCCCCCCCCCTAATTTATTCACCATTGTTAATATCCCCCCCCCCCCCCAGTTTCATAGTTAACACCGTGAGCTATTTGGTTTCATTTTGTTGCCCTAGTAGTGCCCCTCCCCTTCCCCGTTCTCACGACCGAGGATGAACTCCTCCATTTTGTCGGCGATAAAGCTCCTCCAACCTCAAGTTCTTCTCAGGCGACGGCTTAAGGATTTGCTCCCGACCTGCCCTTTTATTTCCTCCTTGGTTGCAAGCAAAGGTCGTCTGATTTTACTCCTCCCTGATCGCAAGGATCAAGTTTACGAACTCACTTACTATTCTACTTTTTATGTGGACTGTTCTGCGAAATTTTATGTTTTCTTGATAGTATTTGAATTTGATGTAGATTTCATATATTAATAGTGTTTTGTTTATGAAATTGATGTGAACTTTAATTTAATGCATTTTATTATTGAAATACATATGGTTCTAGCTCTAGACAATGACATTCAATCTGAAAATCTCAAATTTTGGTTATTTCAAGTTCATTTTGGTTAAAGAGATTCATGAATTCCCAAATTTTATTAGTCAAATTACTCTTCATGTGCTTTTTTTAGTTAAGGTGAATGCTTAGTTAGTTATACTCATCCTTGCAATTCTAATTTTTATTTATAGGTGATATAAGAGATGAAAGCGAGATATAGAGATCCAAATCCATCATGCATGTTATTTTGAAAGGAGTTTCAAACACTGCAACAATAGACAGATTCATAGAGATGTGATTGAGGAGGACAAATTCACATAGATTGAGAGATCACCAGATCGAGTTTGTAAGAATGTAGGGTATGTTGATGAAAATTACTTATAGTGTAATATACAAGACTAAGCTTGATGTACCGATACACATTCAAAATGATGATCATGTTAGATGGGTGTTAAGTCAAAATCACAAATTAGAGATTTAATGACAGTTATCGACTTATCCACCTTTACTTGAAAGATTCACTACATGAAGATGCAATGAATCCTATATAGGGCGATTGCAATGAAGATGAGTCAGAGTATGAAAATGAAAAGATGTTCAAGCCCTTATAGCCAAAGAAGAGTACTTCTTTCTTATTAAAAGGCCAAGCAGGAAAAATTTTCCACTACGAGAAAAATCAAAAGGTAAAATGAATGTTGAAGAGAACATTATTCGATACAATATGGCTAAAATTCTACCAATAATAGATGTGGGAGATAGATTTGATGATGCAAGACATTTTAGAGAGGCACTGAGATTAGATGATATCAAGAGATTCTATGACTGATTCAAGAAGAATGACGCTAATAGAATGAGGCAATTATTAACCGCACCCCGATTTCGGCTATCCATGTACAACCCAAATGTTTTTAAAAAATACACCTCATTTTTGTGTGCTTAACCGCAACACAAAACTTAAAATCATATCCTCATGCATATCTCGTCTTCAGTCACACCGGACCCATCGTGTACCGCCTTCGATTCCTCCTTCCTTTCGTTGAAGCCGCCCAACGCCTCCTTCCTCGAGTAACAACGTGGTGCGGCAAGCCAAATATCGGGTTGGGGTTAAATTTTTTGAAATTTCTGGGTAGCGGTTAACATTGGGGTGCGACAATCCAAAATCGAGTTGTGATTAACAATTGTCTAGAATAAGTATAATATGTAATGACCCAAGAGAAGTATGAGTGAAACTGGTGCAGATTGGTGCGGTTTGAGCACAAACGCAACCACACCAAAGGGGGTCGATTTTGGACAGAACAAAATTGCGTCGCAGCAAAAATGTGTGGTGCAGTTTGAAGTCAGTTTTTGCGGTGTTGTTTCGGTTTTTGCACAATTATATATATAGGGTGGTGTTAAATGCACACCTAAGTTGGCTATGTGCACACCAAATGGGTGGTGTTATTTTACATGTTAAATGCACACCGATATTAAAACTGTGTTTCCTCCTTCCTTCCACCTCTTTCGATGCCCTAGCCATTCTCGCGCTCCTCACTCAAGCCGACGAAAGCCCCTCCCTCCTCTTCTCCGAACTCGCGCCTCCTCGCTGATGCCCTAGCCGTTCTCATCCCGCCTCCAGTAAAGCCGGCCAAAGATTTCTTCCTGCTCTCGTGCCTCCTCGCTCAAGCCAACGAAAGTCATTGTTGTTCATCTTCTCCGATCCCGCGCAAAGGAGATAGGGTCGGTAAAGGCATTGTTCTTATTGCTGTTCAGACATTGTTTTACTTGTTTTTATTGTTGTTCAGCTCGTAGACATTTTCATTGTTGGTCATTGCTTCCTTCTAAAAAATGGTTGTTTTACTTATTCTTATTGTTGTTCATCCATTGTTTAGTGTTGGTCAACAAGCTTTCAATGAATTGAAATATTAATATATTAATAATTTTTTTGGTGCAGGAATTCATATCTACAAAGTTATGAGAATTACATGATCTAGTTATTCTACATATTTTGGGTAAAATATTAACATATTTTGGGTAAAATATTAAACATATTTTACTACATACTTCTTTCAAAAAAATATTGAAAACTAATTATCATGTTCTTTCTTGCATGCAGGTCAAGAGTATTTTGAATACATCAAAGTTTGTAAATCTTTTGGTGTTATGTGTAACTTGACCAACTACTTTTGTGTTCATTTGTATGCCAAGTTTTTAGTGTCACATGAAGAGCATTTAACCATAAAAATATGTACAAGTTACTTTTGTTGTGTTTGGGATTATATTTGAAAAACATGTATTTGTGATGATGATGATTATAAATGCAATTGTTAATGACTTCTTTTTTTACAAAGATTAGATCTATGTCGATGGAATCTAAGGCTGATGTTTATCATTTCATTCCTTTTCACTTGTTACTACTATCAATCCAACAGTATTTGTTGGCAAAAGACAGGAATATACTCATAGTATGCTAATAAAAAGAGAAAATGAATTTTTTTTTGATTTGGCGTGCATTTAACAATATGGCCTGCATTTAAAATTTTAGGGTGTGCTTCTATCACTGGTGTGCATATAGCAAATTTTGGTGTGCCTTTAACACCACCCTATATATAATGCATTTTTAATTTTATTCCCATATTTTTATGAATTATTTTGTGTTATAAATATACAAAACATACAACTACTATATTTAATAGTAATAATGAAAAAAAATATAATAGTAGTAGAAAAATTAGTAAAATTGGATTTGCTAATACATTTCTCTGAACGTAGTTTCAGAAAAGGCAAAAGGGGGGACTCGATTTCTTTATAAGAATAGTAAATATAAATTCAGAATCTATTTTCAGGAAAATTCATTTATGTAATAAAGAAATAAATATAATATTAAGAAATAAATATAGAATGCTGGGGCAAAAATCGAACCTATATATATATATATTTTGGTTAGCTTTCTATATTTTGGTTCACTAGGCAATAAACATTTTGCTACGCCAAATAAATATAGAATGCATTTTAAGTGCATTTTTGAGAAAGATTCATTTATGTAATAGATATTTTGGTTCACCACGCAAGAGGTAAAGTCATAATTGGCTTTTTCATGGTGCATTGGTGTGGTGCGGTTTATTCGGTTTTTCATAGCCAAAAACTGAACCACACCATTTGGTGTGGTTCAAATTCGGTGTGGTGCATGCAATGCGGTTCGATTTTGCGCTTTTATGCAGTTTCGATTTTTAACTTTCAACCCTAAAGAGAAGAATGTCCTTTTAAAATATATGCATCAAGGTGCAAAGATATGAGTGCTATACAGATTAGGAGTATGATATATGCACATACTTGTGCTAGATTAACCAAGAACCCCCCAAATAATTAGCACTTTTCTAGCTTAATTATATTTGAACAGATTCAGAGATGATCCAAATCTCGACTTATTTGGTTTAAGATAATCAATAGTTGGAGAGTTAGAAGAGGAGTTTTCCAAAGACCAGATGTACAAGTGCAAGCAAAAAAGCAATGAATATAATTGATGGGAATTGGGAGACTTGGTATAACAAATTATATAATTATGCAAAAATCCTCTTGCAAAAAACCCTGAAAAGTATCATTAAGCTCAGTCATACAATAAATGATCCCCATCAATTTAAGAGTTTTTTTGCGCATTTGAAGGTCTAACAAATGGATTATGTAGCAGATCCGTTGATATATGCTACACATACGGACAAGAGCAACAAAACATCAAGCCTTAGCAGAATACATCTGAGCACCACCTATATTCACAGCCACGTGTGGACAAACATCAAAACATCAAGTCTTAGCAAAACACAGCTCAACATCACCTATTGACAGCCACGTGTCTTTTGTAATTACCATATATGAATGAATATGTTTTGTTTTGTTTTTTATTTTGTTGTTCCACACTCTGCCAGTAGAAATAGGATTTTTCGATAAGGCCTCTGACGAGGTGTCGGCAGGAGCCTTGATTACAGATTCCTAGCTGGATGGAGACCATGAATTGGATTGGATGTCACTTTCTTGAAGAAGTCAGGACAAAATGGTGGTCAAGGTGAGTTAATGAGAGTTGTTGGAATGGATCATACATTATGAGAGTTGAAGAATATGTGCATCCAACATATTACAAGGAGAGACATCTCATGGCTTATGTTTGTATCATACATCCAATACTTGATGAGAGTTTGTGGGATGATGTCAAGAGAGGGAAAATGATACCTCCGCCACCAAGGAACCACCTGGTTGGCCCCAAAAAAGGGACTCAATGAGCAAACTAATTCAAAGAAAATGCCAAGAAATCAATAAACTACCAAATACAAAAAATGTGGACAATTTGGACACAATATTAGGATATGTCAAAATGATCATATTAGCATATCCAAAGGAGGAAGGCCAAAACTGTTAGAAATTTTAATTATAAAACATTATAAAATTAAATGTTTTGATTTGAGCTAAATGGTGTTTGGTGTTTGGGCTCCTCATTATGATGGAAAAGCTCAAAACCAAACTTGGAGGGAATCCAAATATTTGGAGGGAAGCCTTTCATGATGAAAGGGTGTTCTTTAGTCCCACCTTGCCATTCTCCTTCTTCCCTTAAGTGTATATAAAGAAATTCACACCTTCTTATTTGTTCAAAAGAACATAAGGAGAAACTATGAACCACACGTTCGCACGCACCGCACCGGACCGGATCCGGATTTGGGATTTGGGATTTGGGGAATAATTGAATTGTATTGTATTTTTGTACAAAATAGTTTCAGAGTTTTACTCGGAGTTGCGTCGATGAGAATTCGGAGCTGCGTCGAATAGATTTTGACGTAGCGTCTTCAAGCCGCTGAAGTTGGCGTGGCGTCGATTGGGATTCGACGCAAGCGTTGACAAGTCCTGCGTCGTTTTAGCCTGCGTCGATAGAACTCGATGTAGCGTCGATATGGTGTCGACGCAACGTCGAATTGATTTCAACGCATTCTGCCGTTTTACGCGTTTTCTTAATCGCTCTTTTACGTGTGTTTCTCGCCATTATTTACGCTGGAAATATTCAACATTTATTTTCCCGATTATGATCCTTCCAATTATAACCGTCAATACTAATTATGTTTTAATATTGCCGTTTTTCAAGATCAGATTCCTCCGGCGATTTACTGTCTTTGTCTTCTATATATTCACGTTCTTTCTGAAATCGTAGACACGCTCTTGTTATCTCTATTCCTGTCACGATATTTTACGTGCTTACTTTTCTTTACGTTTGCTTCATCAAGTGGTTGTTCGGGTGCTCTGTACTTCTTCGGTGTCCGCGCACACCGGAGTTTTGGGATCTAGCCGGGTGTTGTACCTTGGAGGAGTGAGCATCGGTTGAAAGCCCTACCGGAGGGTGGTGCAACTTCTTTAGGGCAGTGATCACACGCCTTACCCAGGCTCAATTCTTATCAATATTTCCTCTCTTTTATTTCTCACCTCCTACATGCAAAATTATTGATATTGCTGTTTATATATTTTTATATATATAGATCTGTTGTTTCTGTTAAAGTTTTTAAAACCGAAAATATATCACTTTGTATATTAATATAGGAATATAGAATAAAAATATTCCAACAATCTAAAGAAGTTGGTAATTCCAAATCAACAGAATAAATAAAATCAAATAATCAAAATAATTATCTCTGTTTTATTGTTTACATGCACTGTCATTTACTATATGTTTTATAAATTCCAGAAATCTGTAATGGCATCTAGATCTGAGGATTCTGCCGGGATCAAACCCGAGAAATTTAGCGGTAGCGGTTTTCGTCGTTGGCAAGCACAGGTCGAATATTGGTTAAATACCCTAGGTCTTTTGTCTGCCATCTTCGATGCCCCTCCTTCAGAAACTGAAATCCCTAGCGCTGCAAATGCAGTTGCTTCGACTCTACCATCGTCCTCATCTTCAACTGCAAACACCACTAAGACGTCTTCCTTATAGAGATCCGGTAGATGTTGAATATCATTGTCGTAACCGAATCCTAAGTGCTTTGTCCGATAGCCTTTACGATGTCTTCCTTCAATATCGTACGGCTAAGGATTTATGGTATGCTCTTGAAGCGCGCTATAACCTGGACAATGCAGGTATAGAACACTATAATGTTTCCAACCTTCATAAATTCAAGATTGATGCTTCCAAGCCTATCAATCCTCAACTCCATCAACTAGATGAGATGTTGTCCAAGATCCGAGCCGATGGCTCAATCCTTTCCGAAAATTATCTTGTGGCATGTCTTATTGATTCTCTTCCCGATTCATGGTCCGGCTTTAGCACTAGACTAAGGCATGATCAATCAAACGTTACTTATGTCCAGATCCTCAATGTTATCCGCATTGAGGAGGAACATAAGAGTAAAAACTCTAAAGTTCCCAAAGACCTTGCTCCAAGAGTAAACCTCACCGAATCGCAAGGCAATCATTCCTCTCACCAACACCACAAAGGGAAAGGAAAGAACTTCAAGAAACCTTTCGGTCAAGGTTCCGGCCATCAAAAACCCAATCGTTCCAAACCTAGTTCCTCAAACCAAAATCTAGGTAAAGGAAAATGGTGCTTCATTTGTGGCCGCACAAATCACTTGTCAACCAACTGCTTCTACAAGAAGACTGAACCAGTGGTCGGCAAATCACATGGCTCCAAGCCTCAGGCCAACATGATCCAAGCACCGGATCAACCTATCTTCAGGTTAGATTATACTCCTAATCTTCTTCTCACTTGTTCATCAGATTGGTTGCTTGATTCCGGAGCAAATGTTCATACTTGTTTTGATCGTTCTTGCTTTGCCACCTTTCAGGACATCATTGGAGGAAGCGTGATCTTAGGAGATGCTTCATCGGCACAAATACTTGGACGTGGGCGAGTGGATCTTAGGTTGACATCCAGGAAGACACTAGCCTTGCATGATGTGCTTTATGTGCCGAGAGTTAGGAAGAATCTTGTTAGCGAATCTTTGCTAGTGAAGAAAGGCTACAAGATTGTTTTAGAATCTAATAAAGTTGTAATAACATTGAATGACAATTTTATTGGCAAGGGTTTTGTATGTGATGGATTATTTAAATTGAATATTGCTGATAAGAAGTAAATCAAATTTCTTCTTCTTCCTTAGTTTCAAATTCTTCTCCTGATTTTTGGCATGTTAGATTAGGACACGTGAATTCTGATTGCATGAAAAGAATGATGTCCTTAAATTTGATTCCCAAAATCAATATTGCACCAAGTGCTAAATGTGAAATCTGTGTGCAAGCTAAATTTTCTAGAAAGCCTTTTAAATCAGTTGATAGAACTTCAAAACCTTTAGAACTAATTCACTCGGATGTATGTGATTCAAACCGCCAACCTACTAGAGGTGGAAATAAATATTTTGTAACATTCATAGATGATTTCACCAAATTTTGTTACATATATTTATTAAAAACTAAAGATGAAGTATTCTCATACTTTAAGATTTTCAAAGCCGAGGTAGAAAAACAATTAGGATCCTCTATCAAAATTCTTAGATCCGATCGAGGTGGAGAATACACTTCGAATGAACTAACTCAATTTTGCCAAGAACATGGGATTATTCATCAAGTGACTGCTCCATATTCTCCTCAATCGAATGGTGTAGCTGAACGTAAAAATTGGACCTTGATGAACATGGTCAATGCCATGTTGGCCGAGTCCGGTGCTCTGGAAAATCTCTGGGGAGAAGCGTTTCTCACTTCCTCCTTCATCCTTAATAGGATTCCATCTAAACAAAACGATAAGACACCTTTTGAATTATTCAAATTAAGAAAACCTAACCTCCAAATTCTTCGAGTGTGGGGGTGTTTAGCTAAGGTAGCAATTCCTAAACCTAAGAGAAAGAAAATAGGACCAAAAACATTAGACTCTATTTTCATAGGATATGCATCCGATAGTAGTGCTAATAGATTTCTCATCACTAATTCCCTAATTAGTGAAATATCTAACAACACCATTATAGAAGCTAGAGATGCAGCTTATTTTGAAGATAAATTTCCATATAAACTAAATAACTCATCTCAACCTTCAACTAGCTCAAACCAACCTTCCACTTCTTCTATAGAACCATTAGAAAATGATGAACCTAGAAGAAGCAAAAGAGTTAGAACCGAAAGATCCTATGGGGAGGACTACTTCACTTATCTAGTTCAAAGGAGATCCTAATACATATGAAGAAGCAATGACCTCATCTGATTATCCCTTTTGGAAAGAAGCAATTAATCTAGAAATTAATTCTATCTTGGAAAATAAAACTTGGATCCTAACCGATTTACCTCCCGGTGCCAAAGCCATGGGATGTAAATGGATTTCTAGAAAGAAATTAAATCTGGATGGATCCATAGATAAATATAAGGCTCGCCTTGTAGCTAAAGGCTATGCCCAAAAACAAGGAATAGAATATCTAGACACATATGCTCCCATAGCTAGAATAATCTCTCTTCGTATTCTAGTCACCTTGGCTTCGATCCATAGGATGATCATTCATCAAATGGATGTCAAGACCGCTTTCTTGCATGGAGACTTAGATGAAGAAGTCTATATGTCTCAACCCGAAGGTTTTGTGGTCAATGGCCAAGAAACCAAAGTTTGTAAATTAATTAAATCTCTTTACGGTTTAAAACAAGCACCTAAACAATGGCATCAAAAGTTTGACTCTGTAGTCTTAACTTTTGGTTTCAAATCTAATGAATTTGATAAATGTATTTATGCCAAACAAAACGGAAATGAAATTGTCTTGTTATGTCTCTATGTAGATAACATTTTAATTTTTGGAAACTCAATTAAAATTATTAATGAAACCAAAAATAATTTATCATCCAATTTTGATATGAAAGATTTGGGGGAAGCAAAAATTATATTAGGAATGAAACTAGTTAAAAATGATTCTAGCGTATCATTATCTCTTTCACACTCGATTGAGAAAATGTTGATTAAATTCAACTTATATGATTTCATTCCCGCTTCTACTCCATATGAAGCTAGTGTACAACTTTGTAAAAATACTAATGAACCTGTTGATCAACATAGGTATGGACAAATGATAGGATCACTCCTATACATAGCTAACCGCACTAGGCTCGACATTTCCTATGTCGTAGGCCGCCTTAGTAGATATACTAGTAATCCAAGTGATGAACATTGGATATCACTAAATAGAATATTTAAATATCTTCGTGGAACTATGGATTATAGTTTAGTGTACACAGGATTTCCCGGAGTACTAGAAGGATATTCAGATGCCAATTGCGTAACTGATTCATTAGACGTTAAGTCAACGACAGGCTATGTATTCCTCCTTGGAGGTGCTGCTATTTCATGGGCTTCTACAAAACAAACATTTATTTCTAGAAGCACCATGGAATCGGAGCTTATAGCTTTGGACACTAACTGTGCCGAAGCAGAATGGATTAAAAATTTACTTAGTGAAATTCCATTAATTGAAAACCTCATGCCTGCTATCTCTTTACATTGTGATAATAAAAGTGTTATTGATTTAACTGCTTCTAATAGTACTAAATCCAAAATGAATAAGTTCATGAGAATCAGGTACAAGACCGTGAAGCAAAGAAGAAAAGAAGTGATATCACTCAACTATGTAAAGTCAGAATTGAATCTGGCTGATAATCTTACCAAGGGATTGTCCCGAAGGGAGATATTGTTGTCATCGAGGGGAATGGGGCTTTAGCCCACATGATTTGCTGCCAATGGTGGATACCCAACCCATGTGATTGGAGATCTCATGAAGTGGGTTCAATGTGGTAGAAACGAAGCCGTTGATGTAGCGTAGTTTGGAGCACAAAATATAAGGTTGAGAAAACCTTCTCCCCATTCCTATGATATTGTGCTCTACGTAACAAGTTAGGATGAACTTAATTAAGTTCTTAATGGTTGCCAAAGGCATGTTTCTTTGCGAGATATTGGTTACGAATATCTCTTGAGGCACCGCCTATGTGGGGGTTGTTGTGAGGCCGCAACTTTGGGACCCGGGCTGAACCCAAAATAACTCTCATGAAAAATCAAGGAATGCGCATGGCCATTAACGCGCTCACCGCCATAACCCAAGAACAACCAATCTTTTGTGTGCTTATCTAATTTACCGGTCAAAAGTTTATAATTCAAAGCCTCTGGCACATTATACGTACTCTTCGGTAGAGGAAGTAAGTACTAAGTATAGATTCAAGATAACCATTACATCTATACCCATTGCATTAGATACAACTTGATGAAGCAAATTTGTATTTTATTTTATTTATTATTAGTAATATCATATTTATGAAGTTCGCTTTTGGTTTATCGCTTTTGTGGGGGATTGTTAGAAATTTTAATTATAAAACATTATAAAATTAAATGTTTTGATTTGAGCTAAAAAGTGTTTGGTGTTTGGGCTCCTCATTATGATGGAAAAGCTCAAAACCAAACTTGGAGGGAATCCAAATATTTGGAGGGAAGCCTTTCATGATGAAAGGGTGTTCTTTAGTCCCACCTTGCCATTCTCCTTCTTCCCTTAAGTGTATATAAAGAAATTCACACCTTCTTATTTGTTCAAAAGAACATAAGGAGAACCTATGAACCACACGCGCGCGCGCGCACGCACCGCACCAGACCGGATCCGGATCCGGATCCGTATCCGGATCCGGATTGGATTTGGGATTTGGGGAATAATTGAATTGAATTGTATTTTTTGTACAAAATAGTTTCAGAGTTTTACTCGGAGTTGCGTCGATGAGAATTCGGAGCTGCGTCGAATAAATTTCGATGTAGCGTCTTCAAGTCGCTGAAGTTGGTGTGGCGTCGATTGGGATTCGACGCATGCGTCGATAGAACTCAACGCAAGCGTCGATAAGTCCTGCGTCGATAGAACTCGACGTAGCGTCGATATGGTGTCGACGCAACGTCGAATTGATTCCAACGCGTTCTGCCATTTTACGCGTTTTCTTAACGGCTCTTTTACGCGTGTTTCTCGCCATTATTTACGTTGGAAATATTCAACGTTTATTTTCCCGATTATGATCCTTCCAATTATAACCGTCAATACTAATTATGTTTTAATATTGCCATTTTTCAAGATCTGATTCCTCCGGCGATTTACTGTCTTTGTCTTCTATATATTCACGTTCTTTCTGAAATCGTAGACACGCTCTTGTTATCTCTGTTCCTGTCACGATATTCTATGTGCTTACTTTTCTTTATGTTTGCTTCATCAAGTGGTTGTTCGGGTGCTCTGTACTTCTTCGGTGTCCGCGCACATCGGAGTTTCGGGATCTAGCCGGGTGTTGTACCTTGGAGGAGTGAGCATCGGTTGAAAGCCCTGCCGGAGGGTGGCGCAACTTCTTTAGGGCAGTGATCACACGTCTTACCCAGGCTCGATTCTTATCTATATTTCCTCTCTTTTATTTCTCACCTCCTACATGCAAAATTATTGATATTGCTGTTTATACATTTTTATATATATATCTGCTGTTTCTGTTAAAGTTTTTAAAACCGAAAATACATCACTTTGTATATTAATATAGGAATATAGAAGAAAAATATTGAGGAAAATGTGCAGAGCAGATGAAATTGTACAAGGAGAACCTAAAAAAATAAAAGAAAGTATGCACGGAAGCCTATATATAAGAGGTTAGTAGTATATATAAAGTCACATTAATATATTTTGTTATTTCAAACTTCATATGTTTTGTTTGTTTTCCCAACATCCATTTGGTAATATTCTCAAAAGAGTCCAGAAGAGATGGAAAAATAAAAAAATAAAAAAATCATTAAGGTAGAGTCAGAATACAAATCATAACCAACAAAAAAATAATGAAGTCACATAATAAGACTATATAATGTTGTTTAGAAACTATTTTGAACTCATATCCTGTATGATAAGATTTCTTAAGCTATATTTATTTCTTCTTATCGAAATTTAATATTTTAGGGGCACTCACATGCAAGAATTGAGTAATCAACCCACACAAACTGGAGTTTCATTTGAAACTATGCTAAGGTACTTAAAACTTATATGATAATTTCATTTGAATGTGTGCTAAAATATGACATATATATTGTTTATAATATTTTAATTACATTTGTTTTATAGGGATCCAATTATATGATTTAATTTACTGATGGAGAACACATGAAGTTTCATCTAATGCACCTACAAGAGAAAATGTGTATAATAAGTCATCTTCAACTCAAGAATCCATCAACGATTTTGAAATGACAAGGATGTGCAACCAATTATCTTTTTCGTGTGATACAATGCTTGAAATGAGAAGAAACAATGACTTTTCAGATGGTTCGTTATAAATGATTTTAAATTTTTGCAGAAAAATGAACTCGAATATGATTTCTTCTTGATTTTGTGAATACCAACTTTAGAATTTTGTATAGCATACTTAGTGTTTGTTTTGTAGAAAAAAACTTGGAAATATATGATCTGATATTGATTTCGTGAATACAAATTTTTGAATGTATTATGTCATACGTACTTAACGTTAGTTTTGCATAAAAAAGTACATGAATGTTCATAACTAATATTATACTCAAAATACGTTTCTATATTATGCATGTATCATCCTTGCTTAATTAAATATTTGTACCTGTGTCATTACCTATAATTTTGATTCTATACTATACATGTTTTGATATTGCATGTGAATTTTCTAAAGATGTTGATGATTTCAATTGTCATGTGAATTCTTCGTATATTTTGAACAATATTTCACAATAATTGTGTAGGGTATCCTGGTGATTGTTTTCTCGGGCTTTGTCTCGTGCCATAATTAAAGAAATTATTTAATATGAACCATTGTCTTTATCCCTAGACGGTGGGCCGTGTTTAGGGGGTAGTTGGGATTTGTTGTAGCCTTGCACGGTGGCCATTTTAGAGGTGAGCCGTGGGCTTGGCCTGTGGTCCCGAGGGCCGTGTTTGGGTGATTGGGGATAGAGAAACCCCCACCCGTTGTTTGGCTTTAGGTGGCAGAGGCTAAATGACCACCCCCATTTTAATTTGAGCTGATCAGTCTCATAAATAGAATTAACATGATAAATGAACTGTACTTGTATCTTTAAAAGGGATTTGGTGCACTGGGTTCATTGTTTGGCCCTATGTTTTGGAGCTTCTTTTTTTCTGTAAGTTCGGCTTAGGTTGGTACACCTTATGCCTTTTATTTTTTTCTTGTTTCGTAAAACTTTTATGTTCTTCTGCCACTTGTGTTTTCCTTGCTGAGGCGTTCTTTGTTTTACTGAATGCCTCAGGTTCTTAGCCGTAGCGGCTAGTGGTATAGCTCGGAGTCTTCTGGAGTTTTAGTTGTTGTTTTACCCTGCTGCTGCGAGGTAGTCGTTGTTAGTTTTCTTCTTGTGTTCAGACATGCTAGTTTAGAGCCAATGGGTTAGTGTCAGGTTGTTGACGCCCGTTGTGCCTCTTTTTGATACTTTATAGTTTACTTGCCTGCTAATGCCACTGCTCTTAGATCTGAGGTATCTTGCTCTTTGGGAATGATTTATGTCTAGGTGCATCATAGTTATAAAAGGATTTTTCTTTCATCCTCATCGCATTCTTTTAACTGAAATCCTTAGTTTTAAGTCACCTAAAGGTATTTTCTATACTTACACTACGCCTAGATATGTACATATCATTTACTTTATGTCTTGTCATCATGTGCATATAAGACCTTAAGTGAACCAAATCAAGTATTTTTCCGCTGCAAATTTCAAATATTTTCTCGGTGGACTAGTTGATCCACGAACTGAGAGACACAGTTCTTACTCCAAACCCTAATAAATGATTTCAAATGACGAATTATCATGTAATCATGTTTGATTTAAATAATTAATAGGTTCCCGCCTAAGCGTCTACAGTTGTCTCCTGCATGACATGGCATCATGACGCGTATTTTCTCTTACTCTGATATTCCTAAATTTGGAGAAAATGCGGGTTGTGACAGTTGGTATCAGAGGGAGGTTTGTTCGACAAGTTGGTCGAGCGACTAATTCTGATATAGTATAGTTGTTTGGTGTCATTGCATACACACACTGATGTGACATCAGTATGTCTTGGCTGAAGCATGAACAGTACAATCATAGCATGATAAGAAGTATACGGGGCATATTATGTAGTATGGGATGCATAATATGTGTTTGTATATGGATCCACCATAGGTGGCAACATGTGACGGTTATGTAGTATGGGATGCATAACCATCATCACATGGATGCCCATTAGTACGTTTTTCCTTTTTGTTACACGCAAAATTATGTAGTATGGGATGCATAATATTTCATGTGTACACCGCTCATAACATGTATTAAGGCCTTTATTAGAATGCATAGCACAACATACATTACATAGCATTGTATAATCACACAGGCAAAGCTAAAGACTTATATGATGACACATGTACACCCATGATTTCAAAATGAACAGAAGAAAATTCATGCATTCAAGACCCTTTTATAGGTATTTTATATAGTTTTAAAAATAATTACAACTAATATCACGATGTAGGCAAGTATACCTATCGAAATATAGTATAGGAAGGATGTCGTATTTGCTCGAGGCCTGTCGAGTAATCTTACTCACGTAAATTAATATTATTTTATCGGTAGAATATTTAAAAGGGTTTTATAAAAGAAATAATAAAAGAAAGGAAACATTTGATCGAGAATCCTTCTTAAGTAAAATATTTCATAAATCTAGAATTCAAAAGAAATCGATTTAGACAAACTTGACCATGGAAGTTCCCAAAATATGATAGAGCCTCTCTTGAGAGAACTACCAGCTAACCTTAGGTTGATCGATTAAGACCCCTCGTCCAGTCGACACCCCTAAGCTTGCTTTATGCGATGAGCCCCACTATTGGATTTGATTCCAATCCGGAAGATTTGTGTCACCCTCTCTCGAGGAATGCATATAACTCTTTTTACCGATGAGCGATCTACCCGTATTTACGGATCTCTCAATACACTAAAATATGGATCAAACTTGATTATCATACCCTAGAAATATAAAACCAATAATTGCAAATCAACGGTAAATCTTAGTTTCCAAATCCAAACTATGAATAAAAGATTACGAAATACAAAAGCTTAGGAAATCATCCGATCAAATGCTATAAAATTAGTTACTCATGATTGAAGAAAAAGAACATTTTATAACTATGAAAAGAGAAGTACAAGTGCGAGTAAAGTAAATCTAAGCTATGAATTGGAATTGCAAAGCATAAATAAAATTACACTAATGAAATGCAGAAAATCTACTCTAAAATTGACCCAATCGAAGCAAGGACTGGATCCCCATCACTTTGGCAGTAGCTGGCTTTTATAGGCAGAAAATTGGTGAGTCATGCCCTTGGTCACGCCCGTGACCAAGGGCGTGTAAGCTGCATAACTGCGTCATGAAAGCCCGGGAACATTGGGGAAGAGAAACCGCCAAAATTGATCATTTCGACGGGTCACGGCCTAGGTCACGCCCGTGACCTAGGGCGTGTCTTGACCGAGTCAGGAAACAGCGGGAAACGGCGCGATCTGGAGTTAATCTGGCAGTTGTGGGAGAGGTCACACCCATTGGCCACGCCCGTGACCAAGGGCGTGTAAGCTGGAACGGCTCGGCGGTGGAAACTGCTTGTATTGAATGCTTATTGGGCGAGTCACGCCCGTGACCTGAAGGTCACGCCCCAGGTCACGCCGGTGACCTTGGGCGTGTAATTATAATCCGACGTGGCAGCGATTTCTGGGAGTTGAAAGCGAAGCACGGTCGTGACCATGGTCACGCCCCCAGCTCACGACCGTGACCTGGGGCGTGTACTGAGGATTTTTGCAGATTTATTCTGGAATTTCCCTTGAACATGGCTGTGGGCTTGAATTTGTTATTAGCAGCTCTAGATTACCTGAAAACACAAAATAAAGTGAATTAGATATATATTAAACTAAAATTATATAAAAACTAATTAATTACTACTAAAATACTATATAAAAATAACAATAAATAATGCACTATCACCCTTGCACATGAGTCAAGAGGGATGATGTAGTATCAGCCCCAAATTTAACATAGCATCATGAAAATCCCAGAGTAAGATGGTAGCAAAAGCAAGTATCTGTACATATATGTTCTGAACCAAGCAGAGTAGTCTTAGTGTAAGGTTAAGTTTTGATTGTAGGTTTTTGCGTCTTAGAAGAAATGGTGCGTAAGCGAGTCGCGACTAGATCGACTCCTTAGTCGGAGGGCGAGTCGTCTGGAGCGCAGAGTAAAGCTTTGATCGAGAGTCTGCGCTAGATAAATGAGGCTCTGACGAGGCAAATGGTTGTGATGTAGTCACAAGTTGAGGCATTGTTGTCTGCCGGTGCAAGGCAGCAAGCCGCGGTGCAGGCCCCCGTAGTAGAGCAGACCTTACCTACCCCTCCTACTCCCCTAGTACCCCTAGTAGCGATACCGCCGGAAATGAACTTCATTTTGCACTTTCAGAGGTTGGGACCTCCATCGTATGATGGACGAGCTGACTTCATGGCCTCGGACGATTGGCTTATAACCATGGAGGAGATGTTCTCATATTTAGGGATCGCCGCGGACAAAATGGTGATGATTGTCGCATACCAGCTAAAGGGCCTCGCAAAGAGCTGGTGGTTGAGGGAGAAGGAAGACCTTACTGGAGGATGTATGTGGGAAACCTTCAAAGGGATGCTGATAAGGAAGTTCTTGACATCAGTAGAACGGGACCCGTTAATGAATGACTTCTTGCATCTGAAGCAGAGGAATTTCACGGTAAGTGAGTACGAAATTGAGTTTTGCATGTTGAGTAGGTTTGCCCCAGCCCTGGTAGCCTCGGAAGATGGTAGGGTGAAGAGATTTCTGGGTGGTCTCCGCAGCGACATCCAGCAACTGGACAGCGTGTACATGTTGGAGAAGTACGCCGAGGTAGTTGATTCAGCGCTGAAGGTGGAGGCGATTGATAATGCCAAGAACCGAGGATCGGCAGTGAAGAAGGGAAAAAGGAAGGTTGGAGAAGAAGGGAGTTCTGGTGCACCTGGCACGGCTCCGAAGAAAGGAAGAGGAGAAGCATGAAGCTTATGTGGCCGCCCTGACCATCCAGTTGAGAAATGTTTCAAGAAAAAGGGAGTTCAGAAGCAACAGCAAGTGCTGGAAATCCAGAGTGCTCCGAAAGGAGAGGTTCTTTGCCCGTTATGCAAGCAGAAGGGGCATGTTGAGGCCCAGTGTTGGACCAAGGAAAAAGTCTACTTCCAGTGCGGACAGAAAGGGCACATGAAGTTCCAATGCCCGCGAGTCCAACCCCCATTGCAGCTAGTTCCACTTCGAGCCTTGCCGCCACCGCAACATCAAGACAAAGGGAGAGGAAAGCTGAACATGATAACCCAGGAGTAAGCGCAGTCCTCGACCCAAGTGATCTAAGGTTAGACTTCATTCTAGCTGTTCAGTTTCGGTTTAGTTTTGTTGTGTTAGACTAGTTTCTTTTCCGCATTTATAGGGAGATTTAAGGTAAAGAGTCGTTGGGCGCGTGTTCTGTTTGATTCTGGTGCTACCCATTCATTCGTGGCTAGGACTTTCATCGAGCGCCATCGTTTGACCCCTGAGTTGGGCAAGGATTTGTTCCTCATTAAGTTTCCTTCCGGTGATTTGGTATCCTCGAACCAGCGCATCCGGAGATGCCCCATCCTCTTAGGAGATTTCTTGGCGTTTGCTGATCTCAAGGTGCTCGACCTAGAAGACTTTGACGTGATATTGGGTATGGACTGGTTGTCCAGTTACGATGATGTCATCCGATGCAAGGAAAAGCGTCTGGACTTTGTGATGGACAACGGTCATCCCATGAGCATGTTTGGATCTCCATGTTGGAACATGCTTTCCGCATCTCTTGGTTTGACAATAACAAATCCTATTGTATTTGATCATACTTGCATTATGTTTATAGTGTGCAGGATCTTCAACATTCAATCCCCAAAGGAGTGTGAAAAAGAAATACGTCAAAGCGACATCAGGATGATTCTCTGTTGATACCACAGCGCGGTGACACTACCGCTTGTGTTAGCGAATCGACGAAAATGGCGTTCGACGAAATGAAAGCAGCATTCGATGAAATGAAAGCAGATGTCGTTCGACGAACTGGCGTTCGACGCAATTGAGGTCGACGAAATGAAAACGGCGTTCGACGAAATGAAAACGGCGTTCGACGAAAATGGCATTCGACGAAATGAAAGCAGCATTCGACGAAAATTCCGTTCGACGAAAATGTCGTTCGACGAAATGAAAACGTCGTTCGACGAAATGCATGCTCTACCGCGGCGCTCGACGAAATGCATGCTCTACCACAGAGCGTTAGCACTACCGCTGGCGCTAGCATAAATGGAAATAATTGATGAGAAGGAAACAGTGGAGAAAAAGGAATGTCGGCGGGATGTTATTTTGGCAAGTACTATCATAGCGCATTACAGACTAACGCCCGGCGGTAGCTTTTGGAATCCTCCCTTCTGCATGTGATTGAGGAGCAAATATGGAAGAAGATATTGGCTGAAGGAAGGTTATCTCGCTATCGCGGAGCGTTGGAGTTACTGCGACGCGCTAGGTGGAGCTCAAAGTTTGGCTCTCAAAAGTTGCCTAAGATTCCACGATCTGCGTACTTGATCATTGCCTAATGTGGCTACCGCGGGGCAGTAGTACTACCGCAGGCAGTAGTGGCTGACTCTATTTAAAGACGCGCGCCTCCTCCATTGTTGCTTGCTGAAAGAGAAGGAATAGAATCCACATATTCAGAGGACTCATGAGAGCCTTCTCCAAGCAGCCTAAAGAACTCCGTCAACGTTTGTGAATGCAAAGAACTTGAAGACCAATCCGATCGCATTTACATCGACAGCAAGTTCTACTTTTGAGGGAGTTTTTAGTTTGTGTTTTGTTTTATTTTATAATTGTAACCTTTAAATCTTTTGTTCAGTAGAGGAACTCGCCACACGGCGACTAGGGCCTTGCGGGGACTAGGGGAATTCGCCACACGGCGACTAGGTCTAGGTAGGACTTAGGGAGGAATTCTCCACATGGCTACTGGGTCTAGGGAGTAGATCTAGGGGGTGCTCGAGGCCTTTCTGGTGATAGATTGGCTAGAGTGGCTTGAGGCCGTATCTGGGGAGAGATAGGCTAAAGCCAACTGGTTTGTAGGGATACGAGTCGGTATAGAAAATGAAAAGAATATTCATTGGTCGCCTCTTTCCAAGCATCATTGGGAAAAGTTTCTGTAATCATAACTATTTCAATTTAATATTAATGAAAATATGTTTGTTTCTTCATCTCTGATTCGTGCTCTCTGATTTTCATTGGTTTAACCTAAATGTATTTTCTCTGTCACTAACGCCGAGCAGTAACACTACCGCTGGCGGTAGCAACAGAGAATAATTTTCTTTAATAATCATAAAAGGTTTAAAACCCTAATTCACCACCCCCCCCCCCCCTCTGAGGGCGCCTACAGATCCAACACTCCATGCCAGAGTTCCCCGATAATTTCTGCGGTATGTGTTCGGAAGCTATTAAATTCCGGCTGCTTGGCTTACCTTGTTTCGGTGTTAGAAGCTGTTAGTGGTTCGCCGTGTATCGAGGGTGTTCCGGTGGTGCGAGAGTTTCCTGATGTCTTCCCTGTCAGTCTTCCTGGTCTTCCGCCTGATAGAGATGTGGAATTTGTTATCGATCTAGAGCCTGGTACTCGTCCTATCGCTAAGTCATCGTACCGTATGGCCCTGCGTGAGCTAGAAGAGTTGCAAACTCAGTGAGATGAGCTGTTGCAAAATGGATTCATTAGACCAAGTTCTTCGCCCTGGGGTGCTCCAGTGTTGGTTGTGCATAGACTATAGGGAGTTAAACAAAGTGACCATCAAGAGCAGATATCTGTTGCCGCGAATCGATGATCTGTTTGATCAGTTATGTGGTAGTTCAGTATTTTCAAAGATTAATCTTCGATCAGGTTACCATCAGTTGAGGATCTGTGAGTCGGACGTCCCTCAAACTGCCTTTCATTCCCGTTATGATCATTTTGAATTCCTGGTAATGTCGTTTGGCTTGACAAATGCACCCTCTGCATTTATGGACATGATGAACCGGGTGTTCAAAGATTTTCTGGATCATTTTGTAGTAGTTTTCATCGATGATGTATTGGTGTATTCTAGAAGTGCTGAGGAGCATGTTATGAATTTGTGCTTAGTGTTGTCTACTCTAAGAGA
The DNA here is from genome assembly GCA_033032865.1 of Dactylorhiza incarnata. Classification (NCBI taxonomy): domain Eukaryota; kingdom Viridiplantae; phylum Streptophyta; class Magnoliopsida; order Asparagales; family Orchidaceae; genus Dactylorhiza; species Dactylorhiza incarnata. Next base: position 9,237,087 of record JAWHQI010000014.1, read on the forward strand.
GCACAAGTTGTATGTGAAGCTGAGTAATTGTGAGTTTTGGCTTTCTCAGGTGTTCTTTCTGGGTCATGTAGTGAACAAGGATGGAATTACTGTAGACCCAGCTAAGATTTCTGCTGTGTTATATTGGAAGACGCCTTCAATGCCTAAGGAGATAAGGAGTTTATTAGGGTTGGCAGGGTACTACAGGAGATTTGTTTAAGGATTCTCGGTGCTGTCGGCACCTTTAACTAAGCTTACCTAGAAGAATACCGCTTTTATCTGGAGCGATAAGTACGAAGAAGCCTTTCAGGAATTACAGAGGCGTTTATGCAGTGCTCCTGTGTTGGCCTTACCGATCGAAGGAGTAGAGTATACTGTTTATGTGGACACATCTCACATTGGACTATGGTGTGTTTTGATGCAAGAAGGAAAGGTGATTGCCTATGGGTCTAGACAACTAAAAGTTCATGAAAAGAATTACCCTGACGATGGCTTAGAATTTGCTGCAGTAATTTATGCCCTAAAGCTCTGGAGACATCTGTTATATGGAGTGTCATGTAAGATTTTCACGGATCATAAGAGTCTGAAGTATGTCTTCACCCAGAAGGAGTTGAATTTGCGCCAGCGCAGGTGGTTGGAGTATGTTGCGGATTATGAAGTTGATATGCTGCATCATCCGGGTAAGGATAATGTGGTGGCCGATTCCCTGAGTAGAAAGAGCGCACATGTCTTCAATCTCTCTGTACAGTCCTTAGTGGAGGAGTTTATGTTGATGGATATCTCAGTCGGTAGTAATGTCGCACCTTTGAGTCTTGAAGCTGAAGAGCCTTCTTGGATTTCCCTTACGAGACTGCACCAGAAGGAAGATCCTAACTTGCAGCATCTCCGGAATAGGACCGAGAAAGGGGAATTACCAGACTTTTCAATCGATGATAAAGATACCCTGATGTATCGAGGTAGATATTGCATTCCCGCATCAGAAGATATTCGAGCAAAGATCTGTAATGAAGCGCATGACTCAAGTGTTTCCTATCATCCTGGTTCTACGAAAATGTACAAAGACCTAAAGCAGATCGTTTGGTGGTCAGGTATGAAGAACGATATAGCTAAGTATGTTTCAGAATGTTTTACTTGTCAGCGCGTTAAGGCAGATCATAAGAGGCCTGGAGGTAAACTAAATCCTTTGGATATTCCAAGCTGGAAGTGGGAGAGTATTTCAATGGACTTCATTACTGGTTTGTCGAGATCCCCCGGAGGACACGATTCAGTATTGGTCATTGTTGACAGATTGACAAAGTGTGCTCACTTTGTGCCTTTTAAGATCGGCTACTCTATGGAGAAAATAGCAGAACTTTATTTGAATGAAGTCATCAGATTGCATGGTGTGCCCGTGAGCATTGTGTCGGATCGGGATTCCAGATATATGTCTCGCTTCTGGAGGAGTTTGCAGGGAGCTTTGTGTACAGGCCTTAGATACTCTACCGCTTACCACCCTCAGACCAATGGTCAGACGGAGAGAGTGAATCAAATTTTGGAAGATATGATCAGGTGTTATATTTTTGGATCATGGAGGAGAGTGGGATAAGCGTCTTGGGTTGATGGAATTTGCCTACAATAACAGCTATCAGGAAAGCCTGCAGATGGCCCCCTATGAGGCTCTGTATAGGAGGCATTGCCGGACTCCCTTGTTTTGGGCCGAGGTTGGTGAGAGTCCATTATTAGGCCCAAAGGCTTTGGAAGAAATGAATGTTGTCGTGACTCATATCCACGAGAAGCTTCGTATATCCCAGGAGCGGTATGAGAAGTATGCTAATCGGAGAAGGGCGGATATAGAGTTTGTTGTCGGAGACTTAGTGTTCTTGAAAGTTTCTCCGATGCTGGGCGTTAAGAGATTTGGATGGAACCAAAAGTTGGATCCTCGGTATGTGGGACCTTTCCAGATTGTTGAGCGCATCGGAGCGTAAGCTTATAGATTAGATTTGCCTGCTTCCTTCCCTAATGTTCACGATGTGTTTCAGGTGAGCCAGCTGAGGAAGTGTTTGCGTAGTGACAGGCTTATTCTCGATTCGGTGCCTCAATTGCAGCCCAACCTTTCCTATGTTGAAGAGCCTATCTGAATCTTGGAGACTCAGGAGCGTGTGTTGCGGAAGAAGACGATCCTGATGGTTAAAGTTCTTTGGAAGAATCAGGGCATCGAGAGCGCAACTTGGGTGCTGGAGTCTACCATGAGAAAGACTTATCCTAGACTCTTCTCTTAGAGTCCAGGTAAATCTTTGGTCAATCAATCTTTGAGTATGTTTCTGTATCTCTCTTGATCGTTGAATTTCAAGTTTCGGGACGAAACTTCTTTTTAGGGGGAGTGACTGTAACGCCCCTGATTTTCATTAATTATTTTGCGAAGCCGCTGTGACGTAATTTTGGCGTAAGGGCGTTACGTCAGCTCGTCAGGTTTAGTCTTGGGCCTTAGCTTAGTTAAAGTATGAAATTTAGATCGAGCGTGCAAATTTTCGCGACGTTTTGAGTTAGAAGGATTATTTTGGGCGGTTATTAAGATTTTAGCTTCGGAAAACTTTATCTCGAGTTTGGCTCATCAAAATTGAATTCTGGCTCTGTCGTTGGATTCGTAGCGCCGATTTTTCAGTTTAGGTGCGAATTTCATGAAAATCCGAGGTGATTTAGTTGCCCTCATAGTTTAAATAGAATGTATGATTTATTTATTAATTAATCAAGAAATTAGGGTTTTATATAAATACCTAAAATTTCAATGAAACCCTATTCCTCTTCTTCTCTGATGCATAAAAATGCGTCGCAGTTATAAAAATACTTGACGTGCAAAATAATAACTACAAACGATAACGGCAAGTGTACCGTATCGAGTGAAGTATAGGATCTCGCAAGATCAAGGTCGTATTAGACTCGGGTCATGTTAAGTACTTCTACTTCGAGTGAATGTTTATTAATTTACCGATACAAGAATAAGGTTGGATTTATGTAATTTAATTTTACTAATTAATAAAAACTAGCGCACGGCTTTCGAATCACCTTAGACTAAGCAAAAGAAACGTGTAGTAGAAATCGATCTCGTGTTATTGTGGCCTTGACCACGGAGGTTCCAAAATCATGAGTGCTCCTCTCTCGAGGGTTGGCTCAACTAAGCTTAAGTTGCACATGACCGAACTCTCGTTCTATAATCAAGTGGCTTAAGACTTGCTTTAAGAGAAGGACCTCACTGGGATGTTAATCCCGTCCGGAAGAGTTACGTATGTCCTCTCTCGAGGGGTACATTCGACTCTCTTTACCAATGACTGATCCGTCTTAAGGGCCTCTCGGCCATCAAAAGACGAAAACCGTTACTAGAACGAGTTGGCCACGGTAAATCGTAAGCGTTTTAACGCTAAGAACAGAATTCTAAAACACAAAAAGAGATTGCATCATCCTTGGATCATCTAAGCCGAGCACAAAAGTGATTAGTTGCTCATGATCACGGAGGAATCATAAGAAGAGGAGGAAGAAAACATAGCGAAAAGAGCGGGGAAATTAGAGACTAAAAATTACGATTTTATTAGTGTCAATTGTAAAAAGAAGAATACATAAAATTGAGATTACAAGAGAAACTACAAGCTTTGAATTGAAATAGCTACCATCATAAGAAATAAAGGAGGAGCATAAGAACTACTAGAAACATGAAAATAGTACAAGAAAATGAAATTCTAATCCTAATAATTCGTCCTTGAAGATCTGGAGAAGCTCCCTTTAAATAGGCAGAAATTTGATGTTACACGCCCTTGGTCACGCCCGTGACCAAGGGCGTGTAAGGAGCGTGATCGATGCTGGTGCGAAGAGGGCGTGTTCTGGATTCAATGCAGGCGTTTCGGACGCGTCACGCCCTAGGTCACGCCCGTGACCTGGGGCGTGTAATCTTGAAATAGTGCTGCTGGCGGGAAACTCTGGCGGGAAGAAGTTCGGGGCGAGTCACGCCCGTGACTGGAGGTCACGCCCTCGGTCACGCCCGTGACCGAGGGCGTGTAACTTTAAATGATGCGGTGGCTCGATCTGGATGCTGGTGGCGTGGTCCCGGCCGTGACTTGGATGTCACGCCCTTGGTCACGCCCGTGACCTGGGGCGTGTACTTGGCGAATCTTCACGGAATGGGCCCGAAGTGGCGGCAGCAGGTCTGGAACACATCTTAGGCTAACACGCCCTTGGTCACGCCCGTGACCGAGGGCGTGTACTTGACATTTTTACTCAAAGTGCCCAGAAAACCTGCAAAACATAAAATAAGCTTAAATTAGTTGAAGAAATTAAAAAGTAACAGATTAAATAAGAAAATACATATAATTTATATAAATTCAATTTAAAACTATATTAAAATAATACTAAAAGATGAGTACAAAAGGTACTCATCAAACACCCCCATACTTGAGATTTTGCTATTCCAGAGCAAAAGAGTGAGGAAAGAATTACAAGACATCGATATTATTTCTAATTAACTTAAATTTTATTAAACCATGAATAAGTCAAAGGCAAATTTTAGGAATTCAAGAATTAAGTCATAAGTTATGTTGATAATTTAAAAAGAGAAATTTGTTCAGCTAACTACTTCTCAAGATAACTATTTAGCAATCAAAATTATAGAAATTTTCAAACAAAATTAGATTGAAATTATAGACACTCTAACATAAAAGAAGCTTAAGGAAAAGACACCTACTAAAATACTGATCTCTTAATAATTTAGTTTAGGACTAGAAACAATGAAATTGGCTAGGGATGGGTTTGAACGAAATGGCAAATGAAGAGTTCTTGAATAGAGGTGATGAATTTTATCCTCTCGCCTCATTTGAATACGAAATTGTATATGTTTAGGAAAATAATGAATTTTATCCTCTTATTTTCCATGCCATATAATCTTTTAACAATTCTCTTCAATCAAAAACCCAAAATGTATATGTTTTAGATGTAATGAATTTTATCCTCTTGCATCATGACATGATTTTGGGTGCATATGTTTTAGGAAATAATGAATTTTATACTCTTATTTCCATGACATATGATCTTTTTCTACATTTTTTTTATTTGCCAACAAAGGGTGAGGGTTAAGAAATACTTCTAGTTTATAAATTAAATTATTTTGAGAGCAAATTTTTTTTAGTGGAATGAAATTTCCTAAGTTCTTAAAGTTAAAAGAGAATATAATAGAAATCTAGATATGTTTAGCCAATTTGCCATAAAATGAAGTTATTTAAAATTAAACGGAGAAGTAGTGTTAAATAAATTCTCTAATTGAATTAAAAACATAAAGTGTTTCTTAAAACTAAATTACTTCAAATTTAGATTTAACAAATTCTGATTAAATAAAATATTTAGCTAAATTAAAAATGTAGGAATACTTATAATCGTACCTCAAACTAAATTTCTAGAACATTAAAAACAACAAGGCTAGGCGTATTTATTATTACTTTTTATTATTTCTTGGACTTCCCAAGGGCTACCCGGTGAAGGGTTCGCAAGGTACTAGGAGCTGTGATGGGAATTCAAGCCCAAAGCGCCCTTTCCAAGAAATTACATTTTTATAATTTTTATAAAATTTTTTTTTATCAAATAAAAATACAGGGAATGCAAAGCTACACCCTCATACTTAAAATTAAACATTGTCCCCAATGTTTAAAACTAAGTATGAAGAATACTTGAAAGAAAAACTTTTAAAAGAAGAATATAAGAAATTAAAGATAAGCAAGGGGTGCCTCCCAAGAGCGCTTTGTTTTTCCCGTCTTTAAGCTAGACGGTTAGTGTTAGCTAAAAGGAAAAAAGAATTTAAGGTGCACGGGCAACTCCCTGAATGTGCGTTGCGGGAATTTGGATGTGATCCGTTGCCCGGCGACTCCTCCACTTGCTATTTGATTCTCCTTGTTGCTTCTAGGTTGAGAGTGTAAATTCGAATCACCTATCCATACCTGAGGGGATTTGAATTTTTGTAGATGAGCGGCAAATGGGTCCACGATGACGTTTAGTTGCGACGGCTCATCCTCTACATGGAAATCATTAGGAATTGAAGAATCAAAAGCAAAGGGGTCAGAAACAATTTCACGAGGAGTCACTTGTGAAAGAAAAAGATTAAAATCCGATTGTTCGTTTAAAATAAAGGTTTTCTCCCCTAAAATAATTGTTATGTCAAAACGCGTAGAATCATCATTTTCATTTATTTCATTTTCAAAAATAGGTGGTGTTAACGAATTATCATGAAAATGCGACAAATTTTGACTTAACGGATTTTCTAAAATCTGGGAGGGAGGAGAAATTAAGGAATCAAAATTTTTAGGAGATGAAATTTCTTCATCGTCGCGAAGACTATCCGGGTGGCCTGCCCACCATGAATAATCCACGTCTGTGAGTGAAAAATAATCACCAGCGTTATCTGGATTATAAAAAGTATTTTTCTTATAATAATTATTTTCCTCATGAAAATTATTAGAATAAAAATCATGAAAATTATTTTCATAAGATTCATGAGAATTACCTTTATTAAAATTAAAAATATTTTCATAAGAAAAATTTTGAGAATTTAAATTATAGCTAGAATTCTCATAAGAGTTAGAAAAATTATTTTCATAAGAATCATAGAAATTATTTTGAGAAAAATTATTTCCATAATTAGAATAAAAATTATTCTCGTAGAAATTTGAAAAATTATTTTCACAAAAATTACTTTCATAGGAAAAATTATTTTGATAATTGTTATGAAAACTATTTTCTTTATTAAAATTTTGAGAATTTTGCGAAGAATGTTCCATAATAACATTATTTATCCTTGTTTGCCCGGAAAGCCCGCGATCTTGTCTTTACGGTGCAAGTTGGCGTTCCAAGCGGTCTCCAATATTTGTGATCGCCCAGATCGCCAGCCTTCAGCCTGGTCTAATTTTCTAAGTACCCAGCGATCAAGATAGTGCGAGATCGCCGGCTCAAGCGGTCTGGTCGTTTTTCTTATTTTTGTTATTTTTGTTATTTGTACCCCATTTCCCTGCCCCGACTCTCCTGTACCCCGGGCAGCCCGTAGTTTTTCATTTCTGCCCGTTTGGGCAGCCCCCTCGTCTATAAATAGAGGGGTAGGGGTACCAGAAAAGCACTTTTGGCTCCGAGGCTCCAGCTTACAACCTGTTTAAGCGGTCTCATTTTTTCGTGATCGCCTTTTTGTGATCGTTTTCCCTCTCTTCCAGCATCTTGTCTTAGTAACTTGCACTTCGCAGTTTTCTCCCATCCCCTTGTTAGTGAGAATTTTGGAGGTACCATTTTTGGCACCAACAGAACGAACACGCGACCTTCAGATCCGAAGTGTCAGGTGAAATCCAGACTTTCAAGATGGCTGATCGCCGTAGAGGTCGTCCCTTGCGATCTCCCAGCGTTCCCCCTTCCGATCACAACCCGTTAGAAGCGCTTGAGCGCTGCTTCGAGCTTCGTGTTGAACAAGCTCTCCGCGAGGCCGCTCGAGCTAGGCAGGATGCCACCTCTGTTCAGCAGGAGATCGCGCGGTCTCAGCAAGAGGCCGCTCGAGATCGGCAGGAAGTTGTCCGGGCTCAGCAGGAGTCTGCGATGCAGATTGAGGCTATGAACCAGGTTTTATCCGCGATCTCCCAGAAAATCCTTCCTCAAACCTCTCAGGTCGCTACTCCAGACCGCATGGCAGGCGGTCACCCAAGCGATCACCCCGTCTTCCAGCCCGCAGCTCCTCAGCGATCTCAGCATGAGGAGTTCGCCGCCCGTCGTAATTCTGTCCGAGCTGCAGCCCAGGGACCTCCGGCCCAAACCCTGAATTTTGAAGAAGGGTTTGCTTACCCTCGGGATCCTCCTGCTTCTTTCCTTCCTCCTCCAGGACCTTCTGTTTTTGGGGAGCCTTCCCCCTTTACCGATGAGATTCATCGGGATCCAATTCCTCATGGATTCAGAGAACCTCGCCTTCCAGTGTATACAGGAGAAACCGACCCAATGTGCCATCTTCAAGCCTTCGAGTCTGCTGTGGCTCTCAGGAACATTTCAGATGGAGTGAGGTGCAAGCTGATGGTCACCTCCTTCGACGGGTCAGCCATGGAATGGTTCTATAAGCTGCCTTGTCAATCTATCTCGAGCTTTGCTGCCCTGAGGCAAGAGCTCCTTCTAAGATTTGCCACTGCGAAGAAAAGGAAGAGTGGTCCTGCGACCCTCTTCAAGATCAGGCAGGGGGACAACGAAACTGCAGCGCATTTCGTTGATCGTTTTCAGAAAGAGATCTTGGGAGTTAGGGATATGGACCCCGAGCTCTACATGGTGGCTTTGATCAGTGGTCTGCAGGAGGGTCCTCTGAAGTTCAAAGTCACAACCAAGGAGCCTAGCTCCTATCAGGAGCTGATCAGCATTGCCAATCGCTACATAGAAGGGGAGATCAACAACCCCACCTATGTGAGCAATTTGACAAACAGGGCCACTCAGAAAGGCTCTGCGGGATTTTATCTGGCTCCGTATTCCTCTAAGCCCCGACAAGAGCTCCCACCTCCGGCTCCGAGAGGTAAGAATTACCGCAACAGCCGCTTCAACCGAGGTAATCAATCCTTCCCACTTCAAAATTCATTTCTTCAAACTCCCGCTACTCCTGCTCCGCAAGTCACCCCCATCCACCAGATCCAGCGTGCTCAACCTCCTCTTCTACCCATTCCTTCACTTTACAATGAACCCCAAGAGTCCTTCATGGACTTTGGTGTTTCTATGAGTGAAGTGCTTCAAGTACTTCAGAAGCAGCCCTTTTTTAAGAGGCCAGCTCCGCTAAATTCTGACCCGAAAACCAGAAACCCAACTCTCTATTGTGAATATCACAGAGATAGGGGTAATTTAACAGAGGATTGTAGAGCTCTCCGCCTGTTCTTAGAGAAGCTTCTGAAGGAGGGTAAGCTTCGAGATCTCATCCAGAAGAATGATTCTTCCAAAGCCTCAACCTCCAAGGCTAAGGAAGTAGCGGAAGTCCATTGGGAATGCGAAGAAGTGGACGATATTGGCCATCTCGGCAATATCGGCTTTCCCAATGAATGCATGGATGCTGATGACGAAGGCGCCTTGGGCAATCTCTTCTGCATCCACGGAGGTGCAGGTCCGGAATCTTCAAGGAAGGCGAGTCTGAAAAGGGTCTATCAATCAGAGGTTGCTGCCACCTCTTTAGCCCCGGTCCGAGGAACGGTCACTTTCGGTGACGAAGACCTTCCTCAGACCGCGAATCCTTTTGACGACGCGGTCGTCATCAAAGCTGTAATTGAAAATTATACAGTAGAGAAGATTCTGATTGACACGGGAAGTTCAGTCAATGTGCTCTTCAAACCGGCCTTCGAGGCGTTGAAGACAGGTAAAACCCTCCTTTCAACTGAAGGCCCCCTTTATGGTTTTTCAGGAGAGAAGAAAGAAGTAGAAGGGCTCGTCACTCTTTCTGTGATTCTGGGGGGAATAGTGAAGCTGGTCAAATTTATAGTCGTTGATGCTCCCAGTAGCTACAACGCCATCTTTGGAAGACCCTTCTTGAATGCCTATCAAGCCATCGTCTCCACCTACCATCAAGCGGTGAAGTTCGCCTTGAACGGCAAATAACACCGAATAAGGAGCGACCCAAGGAAAGCCAGGGAATGCTATGTGAAGACAGTCAATATGATTGTATCCTCTCCTCCCCAAGAAATCATGATGGCTGAATCAATCGAAGCTCCTGAACAAGTCCAAGTTGCAGAGGAAATTGAGGAGGATGCAAGAGATGGAGTTCGCTTGGAACCTGCCCAAGCAACTCAAGAGGTCCGGATCAGCGAGGAAGATGAGAGCAAGAGCCTCTCCATCAACGCTGAGTTATCCGAAGCTGACAAGGGTCAGCTCATCTCTTGTCTTCTGCAAAATCTAGATATCTTCGCTTGGTCGGCGGATGATATGCCCGGAGTGGACCCGGATGTTGCTTGCCACCATCTCAATCTTGACCCAAACTTCATCCTGATCCAGCAGAAGAAGAGGTCTGTTGCAACTACTCTAGCACAGCCTATCCGTGAAGAGGTAGAAAAGCTCTTGAAGGCAAAGTTCATCCAACCAATTCAATACCCGGAATGGGTGTCAAACGTTGTAATGGTAAAGAAGTCGGGTGGAAAGTGGAGGATGTGTGTCGACTTTACTAAACTCAATAAAGCTTGCCCCAAGGATTGCTACCCCTTGCCTCAGATAGATTCTTTAGTAGATTCTGCGGTAGGTTATTCCTTTATGAGTTTTTTAGATGCTTTTTCAGGTTACCATCAAATCAGAATGCATAAACCAGATATACCCCATACTTCATTTATCACAAATGATGGTTGCTTCTGTTATCTCGTAATGCCTTTCGGGCTAAAGAATGCTGGAGCAACCTATCAGAAAATGATGGACACAGTGTTCAGAAGTCAAAAAGGAAGAAACCTCGAGGTATATGTTGATGACCTCTTGGTAAAAAGTAAAATGTTCTCTTCTCATCTTAGAGACCTCTCGGAAACTTTTGCAACCCTTCGAACTTTTAATATGAGGTTGAATCCGTTGAAGTGTGTTTTCGGGGCAAGTAGAGGAAAATTCCTGGGTCATCTCCTTACTCCAGAAGGGTTGGAACCCAATCCTGACAAAGTGAAAGCTATTTTGGAAATGCCACCTCCCAAGTCCCCAAAAGAAATTCAGCAGCTGGAAGGGAGAATGGTAGGCTTAAGTCGCTTTATCTCCCGTTCAGGAGATAAGAGTGCACCTTTCTTTAAAACTCTCCGGGGAGGGAGTAGGTTCGAGTGGACAAAGGAATGTGATGATGATTTCATTCAGCTTAAGAAGCAATTGACATCAACCCCTTTGCTCCAAAGCCCGCGAGAGGGAGAAAATCTTTTCCTATATATGGGAGTCGGAGCTGATGCCATAAGCTCTGTTTTGGTCCGAGAGGAGAAAAAGAAGCAATTCCCAGTCTATTACGTAAGTCGAATCCTGAAGAGTGCAGAGACTCGTTATCCTATCCTCGAAAAGTTAGCTTTAATGCTTATAACTTCAGCAAGATGATTAAGACCATATTTCCAAGCTCACTCGATTCTAGTCGTTACTGATCTTCCATTAAAGAGTGTCTTGGAGAAGCCAGAGCATTCAGGCAGGTTGGCAAAGTGGGCAATAGAGCTCGGTGAGTTTGACATATCCTATGTTCCAAGGATGGCAATCAAAGCTCAAGTCTTAGCGGACTTCATGGTGGATGCCAAAGAAGTTGAGTCGCAGAAGGGGGTCGGAGTGCCCCTTGCCTGGAAAATCTTCGTGGACGGAGCTTCACGGAAAAATTCTTCCGGAGCAGGAGTTATCTTAATCAACCCAAATGGAGTAAGACTGGATCAAGCGCTGAAGTTCTATTTCCAAGTAACAAACAATCAGGCGGAATATGAGGCTTTGCTAGCCGGTCTCAAGTTTGCTAGGGAGCTGGGGATTGATGATGTCGAAGTTTTCACAGATTCTTTGGTGATGGCTTCTCAAGTAAATGGGACTTTTGAAACCAGAGATAGTATTTTAAAGCAGTATCTAACTCTGGTAAAAATCGAGGTGGGGAAGTTCAAAAGCTTTGCTATCAATCATATTCCAAGAGGTGAGAACGTGGAAGCAGATGAGTTGGCAAAATTTGGACTTCTCTCAGGAGGAACAACTTCGGAGTTGTTTCGCCCGGCAATTGAAGAAGGAGAGGTCATGGAGATTGATCAACATCCGTCTTGGATGGATCCGTTTGTTCTATATCTCTCAACTGGAGAGCTCCATTCATCAATAAAGGATAGGAAAAGGTTTAAACGGAAAACGGCTAACTATTATCTTGTTGCAGGAGTACTTTATAGAAGAACTTTCCTTTCACCATTAGCACGGTGTGTTTCGGAGGAGGAGATTCCAGCGGTCCTTCAGGAGGTCCATTCTGGAGAATGTGGAAGTCACTCTGGAGCCAGAACTTTGGAAAAAAGAATTCTAAGGCAAGGCTATTTTTGGCCTCAAATGAGGAAGGATGCGGAAAAATTTGCCAAGAAATGCGTGAAGTGCCAGAAGTTTGCCCCTCTCCAAAATCAGCCGGCTCAATAACTCAAGTCGATAGCAACTCCATGGCCATTTGCAGTTTGGGGAATGGATTTGATTGGGCCTTTTCCTATGGCAAGTGGGCAACGTCGATATATTATAGTCATGATTGACTACTTCAGCAAATGGATAGAAGCAAAGGCATTGGCCAAAATTACGACTCAGGCCGTGAAAAATTTTATTTGGGGAGAGATAATATGTCGGCACGGAATCCCAATGGCAATCATCACGGATAACGGTTCCCAGTTCAACAATTCAATTCTTATTAATTTCTGTAAGCAAATTGGCGTTGAGCTACGTTTCGCTTCCGTACATCATCCAAGAAGCAATGGGCAGGTAGAGGCCGCCAACAAACTCATCATAAATCTCTTGAAAAAGAAGGTAGAAAATGTCAGGGGCAACTGGGCAGAACAACTACCTTCCGTCTTGTGGGCCTTGAGGACAACTCCAAGTTCTGCTACTGGAGAAACTCCATTCAAATTATCACACGGTTCCGAAGCCCTTATTCCGGTGGAATTTGAAGTAAAAAGCCCAAGAGTATTATTGGCACATCAGAATCAAATTGACTGGATGGAAGGAAATGATGAGGAGCTAAAATGCGGTCTTGATTTAATTGAGGAGTTGAGAGATACAGCAATCATCAGGCAAGAAGAGGTGAAGAGAAGAATGGCGAGGCTATTCAACAAAAATGTAAGAACCAAAGAGTTCACCGTTGGGGATCTAGTCCTGAAGAAAATAGATTCAGCAGCAAGAGCTGGTTCAGTTGGAAAGCTTAACCCAAATTGGGCAGGGCCGTTTGTGGTGAAGCGCGTGCATAAAAATGGCGCTTATCATCTCCAAACTTATGAAGGGAAAGAATTGTCTCATTCATGGAGCGGAGATGATCTCAAACTCTTCTTTTCCTAAATGTTCGTATCCAATTCACTCATTCTTTTTCTCACTTTTTCCCTCTCAAATGTCATGCAGGTATTATCAAAGCATTCACGATATGAGTGATGGGTGACAAGTTTTAAGAATGTTATTTTTTGAAAAGCCAAAAACCTGTCAAGTGAGACATCGACGGATCCTACTATCTTCCCCCTCGACTTGTTAGCTCGACGTGTAATTCTGCCGGGACCACAGATGTCGGGGAGGTTTCGAATCTGTGTAGCAGTAGCTCGCCAAGCTTGGGCGGTGGAAGTTTAGGATACCGGGTCCTTGCTGACATCTGGCACACCTCAGCATTTCAAAGGGTTCTAGGTGGCTGGCCCAGCTCTGTCATGCATTAAGAAGGACATTGTTACGATCTTAATGATCTTTCAGGGAAAGCAATGTCGGTATAGCCTCCGCGGCATGACCACACCTGCCCTACCGATCATTTTGATCTGTAACTCTCGAATACTCGTTGAAGCGTGGTTAAGTAAGGAACGGCCAGAAACATCTATGACCGTCGCCTGAACTTTTGATTGGCAAGTTTGAAGTAAACTCAGTAATCCTTTAAGAAAAACAATGTCGGTATAGCCTCATCGGCATGACCACACCTGCCCTGCGGATCATTTAGGAATTCTCCTTCTCTCCTCTTCCCTCTTCTCTTTTCTACAAAGGCCCCCTTTTTTCCTTAAACTGTGATCGAGCGGTCAGAGTTTTTAAGACCGCATGCCTCTTCTCTTCAAAGGATGATCTACATTATTCATAATTAATAGCTTGATCTTCTCCAGGACCTGGATAAAAGTGATCGCCAATATTGATTCTCTGAAGGAAGAATCGGCCTTAGTTTGTCGTGATCGCCAGGCATGGTTTTTCTAATAAAGGAGAGAAATTTGAACTTCTTGTGATCGCCAGGCATGATTTTCTAAAGAGCCTTTGGTTTTCAGAAATTGTTGGAAGGTCTGAGTTATTTGTGATCGCCGGCTTCATCTTCTCTAGGGCTTGGGAAGAGTTGATCATTGTACAAGTCTTTCCGAAGGATTGAAATTGCTTCAGGGATCTTGTTGGTTTGATAGTGATCGGTTTGGTCATAATGGGATCGCAATCTATATCTCTTATTATCCCAAATTATATGAGAATGTTCTTAATCCTTCATTTCCCATCAAATGATAGATGGATTTTCTTCAAAATGACGGTCTGAATATATTTTGAACACCAGATCAATATTCGTGAAGATTTCTTATCAAGTAAATCTGACCAAGCGTTTTAAATTTTTTAAGCGGTCTAATTATGCTGAGATCGCAGAATTGTCTTATGCGAAGTTCCGGATCTGTCAAGTTTTCAACATCCTCATAAACCAGAGGTCGACGAAACCTAAAGCATTGAGATCGAATGCTAAATTTGTTACGCTGTGATCGCATACGATGGAAGCCGTGATCGATTAATGTGAATAATAAAGCAAAAATTAACACGAGAATCATTCATGAACAAAAATAACTTTCTATTCATTTCAAAAAATTACAATGTTTGGTGCGGTCAACGACCGGAGATTACATCATTTTTCTAAAAAGTAAAACTATTTCTTCTGCTTCTTTTTTCGGGGAGATCGCTCCTCTGACGAGGAAGCTGATCCATCTGAAGATTCACTACTATCAGATTCATCTTTTCCAGAATCTGAGACCGCCTCCGAGATCGTCTCCTCACCCTGAATAGAAGAAGCGGGGTCATCTTTATCTGGACTTTCCATGATCTCGATAGACTCATCTTCGGTAGCCTCCCCGGTTCCTGACTCCTTGGCCTTCTTCTGCTTCTCTGCCTCCTCGATCATCTCCGCGACCTCAGGAAAGAGATCGGCAAAAGTGGTATCCTGGAAATCGGCGGTGAGACCGCCTCTTTCACGAAGGATAGCAATGGTTTTATTTGATGCATCTCTAACATGAGTGTACAGAGATTTGAGGTAGTCAGGATTGTGGATGTCAAATGCGGTCTTCTTGAAGTTCTGAGGAAGGAAAACGGGTCAGATCACCAGCGGTCAAGGTAAAGCAGATTTTTAAGATTACATTTTTTACTTACATCGAAGCGATCTTGCAGGCGCTCTGCATGCTCCAAGGATGCACGGAGAGATCGCCCCATGTGATGATTGAGGACTAAACTTCGGACGGCCGCTTGCGAGCATATATCGGGCAGACGGTCGGTCTCATGACTTAATGCCTCATTGGCATTCTTCTTTCCATAAAGAGCGGCAGTGACCGCGAAGGCATGATTAGTCAGCCTACCTCCCCAGAAGGGGAGATCGGTAGACACCTTCAGAGAGTCGCCGGTCTCACTCCATCTCAGGAGTGGTCTCCCTTTGTTATCTTTCAATTTCTTCCCAAAGCCCACTAAAGCAAAGGGCCCCTCTTCCAGATCGCCCTCTTCAGCGATCTTTTTCGCCTTTCTTTGGCGATCCTGACGTAAGCGTTTTTCCCTCTGAGTGAGGACCTCTCCCTTAGGAGTCACAGGGTCAACATCCGGGATGGCGAAAGAAGCTGTAGAATGAACAGTCGTTAAAAGGGAAAAGATAAAGATATTCAGAAGCCACAGGAGACCATGGAAATTAACAACTTACGCTCTTCAGGTGTGACCGCAACAACATCCGGCCAGATCGCCAGGTAATGAATCAGATCAAAACGCTTGCCTGCAAGCCACTTCAAGATCGCCAGCTCCTCCTTGGAAATGAGCTTCTCTTTTCTAAAGATTCGCTCTGCTCGAGGAAAAGGCCGGTTGGGGAGACCGCCGAGATCGCCCTCAAACACCAGATACCTCTAAGTCCAAAGAGGAACCTTGTTAGGCAGATTTAAAACTTTATACCATTGCAGCTGAAGTACATCAATCATTTAAATTCTTCTTTCTTCTGACCCTCTTTTAATATTTTAGCAGAGAAAGTTCCTCGGAAGATCGCCATAGTGAACCTTATCTTGGCCGATCTCAGGTAATTAATGAAAACATTCATCAGACCGATTGAGTTCGGTGGAAGCTGAGCCAGTACGAGACCATAATATTCCAATACTTCAAGAATCTCCCAAGGAATGGGGATTTGAAGACCATAATAGAAGTGATCGATCGGGATGATGTACCTACCTTCATCCCCTGAGTTCAAGTCTTCACCCTCGAACGGAATTCTGATCGCGATCTTTTCATCGATCTTATATCTCTCAATAAACAAAGAATATTCTTCTTCCGGAATTAGCCCATATTCATGCTCAGAGTCTAGGAAGATTTCAGCAGCCTTGGAGCGCGCGGACACCATTTTTTAAGATCGCAAAATCAACAATCTAAAGAAAATTCGAGAAGTATGGAGTAATGGTCCGAGAAATCAACTATTTATAGAAAAGAAGAAGATGATTGTGCAATGATTACACTTCTTAGGATCGCCCTGCAGATGGGTCAGACCGCCTAAAGCTATATAGGCTCGAAAATGACAAGCATGAATAGAACTTTCATCAGATAGAGATCATATTAGACCGCATGAAGATCGCAACACACAATTCACAGTACAAACACTATGTAATAAGATCGCATTCATGAAAGCCAGAGATCGCAAAATAAATATCAACATTAAAGTCAAGCACCATGAAACAAAATCAAATGTATCTTACAGACCAGAAATTAACTAAGCAGAGTTTTTTAAAGAGATCGCTAAAAAGGGTTGCGGTCTCATCGCCTCTGATCCTTTCTCCTTCCAACAAATGCCGCCACATCCTGCATCTCGTTGACCGCAGTCCATACAGATGCTAGGCTATGATTGGCAACCATGGCAGCCCTATGGATATTAGACATTTCGCGGTCTACTTGCTCCATAGGGATTACCACGATTTCCGACGATCTCTTTTCAGCGAGACCGCTGGAGGAACCCGCCTTCATCGTTATTTGAGGAGCCCCCCGGAGGGTGGCGATCTCAGCAGCAAGCGCTGCGGCCTTCCCTCTGTAGTAATCTGCATCCTTTTCGGCTTTCCGAAGTTTTTCTTCAAACTCGCCTCGAGCCTGCTTTTCTTTGACCTCGAAGTTTGCAAGAATTCGCTTCTCCTTAGCTTCGAAATTCGCGGTCTGGATACGGAGGCGGTCTTCTAGCATCCGCTCCCGATCTCGCATGACCCTCATATCTTCAAGCATAGGCTTAAGGAGATCAGCGAACTCTGGAGGAATTGAGACTTTTCTTGGTATCTCACCTTCGGAAGCTGAGTTCATGTTTTCATCTACAACCAGGAGAAAAACGGTCAAAAATAATCAGAAATTGATATAAAAAAGAGTAAGGATTGTGTAAAATACTTGACAGAGTGACAAGACCGCAGTCAAGTAAGTTCTTTTCAACATCTTTTGAGACCGCATCATTGGCAGTCAACAAAAGGCGGTCAGATCCCCTTAAGCATTCTAAATTGATTTTTTCTAGTTGTCTTTTTTGTGACCGTTCTCCTTCTTTTCTTCTCCTTTTTAACTCGGCATTACTAACAAGGATATCATCAGTTTCTATAAGAACGATCTCAGGCCTCTTCATTGGAGATAAAGGTCGGAAAGCAAGTGCAGGAAGAGAATCAATCGACCTCGCGACCATCCTCTCCTTACCAGTCTTAATAGCTTCCAACGCGGCTGCGCGGTCTGCCTCTCCAGAATCCGGGTTCTCGCCCAGTTCAACAAAGGCATCGCCGCGATCGCTAGATGTCGCGGTCTCGTTTTTCTCGTTTTTCTTTTTTAAGATCGCCCCTTCGGCGATCTTCTTCCTCCTCTTATTCATTTTCCTCTCTTTCTTATCCCTTTTTCTCTCAGCAACTAGGGCCCCCTCTTCTCTTTCCTTTTCCTCAATCTCCGCCGCCAAGGAGATCGCTTCCTTCTCTTTTCTCTCCTATTCCCTAGCAACCTCCTGCCTTTTCTTCTCTTCTTCCATCTTTCTTTCACCCTCAGCGACCGCCGCGAGCCTGCCGGTCTCCTTTTCTGTCTTCTTTCTCTCTTCTCTCTGCAGCTTCTCGCTCTTTCTTTTCTTCTTCCTTCTTTTTCCTCTCACCCTCAGCGACCGCCGCAAGCCTGGCGGACTCCTTTTCTGCTTCTTGCTCCTTTTTCTTTCTTTCCTCTTTTCTTTTTTCTTCAGCAGCTTTCTCCTCGGCGATCATTCGATGTTGTTCAACTTCAAAGTGGTCCCTTGACTGATAATTGAGAAAGATTAGTAGGAAAAATCGGTCTTAAAGCAAATATATAAAAATTTAATCACTTACATCTATTACATGATCAGCTGGATGGCTTTCTGAAAGATAATCCTGAAGACTAATGTCATCGGCGATCATGACCTGTCCATTATCAATTTTTGTCCTCTTAGAAGCCTGATCAGAAGAGCTCGCATCTTTTCTTTTCGAATCTCTAACGGCTTTTCCTTTATCAGCGATCTGGCTCCTTAGATTCTCAGCTGTAGCCTTCACTTGTAGCATAGCAGCCTTGATCGACTCTACCGAAGCGGTCTCCCCAGGACGATCAGCAGGTTGGTTGATCATTTCCGGGGGGGTCTTAACGACAGTTTCTGGGACCGTCAGATCAACTATGGACTTCGAAGCGGAATTTTCCTTTTCTTTTGAACTTTTGACCAATTTCTCTTTGCTAGAATCAGCGGTCTTTTTCGAAATAACCTTTTTTATTTTCGATACAGACCGTGGAGACTTTCGAGATTGTGCCGACACCTTCATCATGTCAAGAGCATCCATCTCGAGAAAAGGCTTTCTTCTCGATCTCAATAAACAGTGACCGCTCAAAGGCCAGGATTTCAAAGTATCTGGAAGATTGAAGATCTGAAGCGGTATTTATAGCCCAAGCCGCATTTATGACAGTCGCGGTCTCAGCGGTCAAAGATTACATTTTCGAAGTTCCAACAACTTAAAAATGTGCGGGGATTATGTTTGCCCGGAAAGCCCGCGATCTTGTCTTTACGGTGCAAGTTGGCGTTCCAAGCGGTCTCCAATATTTGTGATCGCCCAGATCGCCAGCCTTCAGCCTGGTCTAATTTTCTAAGTACCCAGCGATCAAGATAGTGCGAGATCGCCGGCTCAAGCGGTCTGGTCGTTTTTCTTATTTTTGTTATTTTTGTTATTTGTACCCCATTTCCCTGCCCCGACTCTCCTGTACCCCGGGCAGCCCGTAGTTTTTCATTTCTGCCCGTTTGGGCAGCCCCCTCGTCTATAAATAGAGGGGTAGGGGTACCAGAAAAGCACTTTTGGCTCCGAGGCTCCAGCTTACAACCTGTGTAAGCGGTCTCATTTTTTCGTGATCGCCTTTTTGTGATCGTTTTCCCTCTCTTCCAGCATCTTGTCTTAGTAACTTGCACTTCGCAGTTTTCTCCCATCCCCTTGTAAGTGAGAATTTTGGAGGTACCATTTTTGGCACCAACAATCCTAACCGCGGCTTCTAAATCATTGATTTTATATTGAAGCGCGTTAATAGAAGCAGAAACTTCTAAGACATTATTAGCATTCTCAAGCGTGCCGGATAGCCAAAACATATTTTTTTTAAAAAACAAACGGATTTTAAATGAATGGAATTGAAAATAAAAAATAAGAAAATATTTTTTTATATATTTTAATAAATAAAAAAAAGATAAAATTAATAAAATTCACTCTTTTCAAAATATCAACAAATATCCCCGGCAACGGCGCCAAAAACTTGATGCATAAAAATGCGTCGCAGTTATAAAAATACTTGACGTGCAAAATTATAACTACAAACGATAACGGCAAGTGTACCGTATCGAGTGAAGTATAGGATCTCGCAAGATCAAGGTCGTATTAGACTCGGGTCATGTTAAGTACTTCTACTTCGAGTGAATGTTTATTATTTTACCGATAGAACAATAAGGTTGGGTTTATGTAATTTAATTTTACTAATCAATAAAAACTAGCGCACGGCTTTCGAATCACCTTAGACTAAGCAAAAGAAACGTGTAGTAGAAATCGATCTCGTGTTAGAGTGGCCTTGACCGCGGAGGTTCCAAAAGCATGAGTGCTCCTCTCTCGAGGGTTGGCTCAACTAAGCTTAAGTTGCACACAACCGAACTCTCGTTCTATAATCAAGTGGCTTAAGACTTGCTTTAAGAGAAGGACCTCACTGGGATGTTAATCCCGTCCGGAAGAGTTACGTATATCCTCTCTCGAGGGGTACATTCGACTCTCTTTACCAATGACCGATCCGTCTTAAGGGCCTCTCGGCCGTCAAAAGACGAAAACCGTTACTAGAACGAGTTGGCCACGGTAAATCGTAAGCGTTTTAACACTAAGAAAAGAATTCTAAAACACAAAAAGAGATTGCATCATCCTTGGATCATCTAAGCCGAGCACAAAAGTGATTAGTTGCTCATGATCACGGAGGAATCATAAGAAGAGGAGGAAGAAAACATAGCGAAAAGAGCGGGGAAATTAGAGACTAAAAATTACGATTTTATTAGTGTCAATTGTAAAAAGAAGAATACATAAAATTGAGATTACAAGAGAAACTACAAGCTTTGAATTGAAATATCTACCATCATAAGAAATAAAGGAGGAGCATAAGAACTACTATAAACATGAAAATAGTACAAGAAAATGAAATTCTAATCCTAATAATTCGTCCTTGAAGATCTGGAGAAGCTCCCTTTAAATAGGCAGAAATTTGATGTTACATGCCCTTGGTCACGCCCGTGACCAAGGGCGTGTAAGGAGCGTGATCGATAATGGTGCGGAGAGGGCACGTTCTGGCTTCAATGCAGGCGTTTCGGACACGTCACGCCCTAGGTCACGCCCGTGACCTGGGGCGTGTAATCTTGAAATAGTGCTGCTGGCGGGAAACTCTGGCGGGAAGAAGTTCGGGGCAAGTCTCGCCCGTGACTGGAGGTCACGCCCTCGGTCACGCCCGTGACCGAGGGCGTGTAACTTTAAATGACGCGGCGGCTCGATCTGGATGTTGGTGGCGTGGTCCCGGCCGTGACTTGGATGTCACGCCCTTGGTCACGCCCGTGACCTAGGGCGTGTACTTGGCGAATCTTCACGGAATGGGCCTGAAGTGGCGGCAGCAGGTCTGGAACACATCTTAGGCTAACACGCCCTTGGTCACGCCCGTGACCGAGGGCGTGTACTTGACATTTTTACTCAAAGTGCCCAGAAAACCTGCAAAATATAAAATAAGCTTAAATTAGTTGAAGAAATTAAAAGGAACAGATTGAATAAGAAAATACATATAATTTATATAAATTCAATTTAAAACTATATTAAAATAATACTAAAAGATGAGTACAAAAGGTACTCATCATTCTCCATCGAGCCGGCCAGTCCTCGTGCGATAGCGAGAGTGGCGTGTCGAAATCTTCTTCCAGTCAGCGATTCGAGAGCCGTAGTGGACGGAATCGTGTTCGGAGAGTAGAATCGGAAAGCTCTCGGCGAGATCTTCATTCTAGTGGTAAGAGTTTCCTGTTTCTTGGGATTTTTGGAGTCAAGGTTGTGGCCTAACTCCTCTTTTTGGCCCGAAAAGGTTTTAGGTTGTTGTGCTTTAGTGAGTTCTTAGCCGATCCATAGCTTTTGGAGCGGAGAACTTCGAGTTTGCAAGGTTTAAGGCAAGTGGCAATTTTTTTCTCCTTCTCTTTCGTTGTTGAAGTGTCGTTTCTTGCTTGAGTTCTTATCGCATTGCTTAACTCTTGACCTTAGGGTGTTTCTTGGTTATTTTAAATTTTGGTATCTCCTTGATCTCATCCTAAAATGTCTAAAATTTCCCCTTGGAAAACATGTATGCTGCTTAAAATTTTCAACCTTTACTCGGGAGATTTGCGTCAATTTCTCGAGAAATCACTGTTGGTCTCCTTCAAGCTCACGAGAAATCGCTGTTGGTCTCCTTCAATCTCTTGAGAAATCACCGTTGGTCTCCTTCAATCTCTCGAGAAATCACCATTGGTCTCCTTCAATTTCTCGAGAAGATCTTGTTCCTTGCTTAGGATTTCTCGAGAAACCCTTGTGCATTGCTTGACTTCTCGAGAAATCCTTGTTCTTGGATTTTGACTTCTCGAGAAACCCTAGTAGTCTGCTCTCCTATTCTCAAGAAAAGCTCGGGTTGCTACCCATGTTCTTTTGGCGGTATATCATATTTTTGACTCTCTAGTACTGACTTCTTTATGTGTACATGTTTGTGTGAGGACACTGGACCTTTATGAATCGTCTTGAGCGGCGTTTACTTCATTGTGACCCTATCCTTAGGGTATCCTGGTGATTGTTTTCTCGGGCTTCGTCCTGTGCCATAATTAAAGAAATTAATTAATATGAACCATTGTCTTTAGCCTTACACGGTGGGCCGTGTTTGGGGGCAGTGAGGATTTGTTGTAGCCTTGCACGGTGGCCATTTTAGAGGTGAACCGCGGGCTTGGCCTGTGGTCCCGAGGGCCGTGTTTGGGTGGTTGGTGATAGAGAAACCCCCACCCGTTCTTCGGCTTT
Organism: Dactylorhiza incarnata; assembly: GCA_033032865.1. Taxonomy (NCBI): domain Eukaryota; kingdom Viridiplantae; phylum Streptophyta; class Magnoliopsida; order Asparagales; family Orchidaceae; genus Dactylorhiza; species Dactylorhiza incarnata. The sequence continues at coordinate 9,259,514 of JAWHQI010000014.1, forward strand.
GGGTGGCAGAGGATAAAGGACCGCCCCCATTTTAATTTGAGCTGATCAGTCTCATAAATAGAATTAACATGATAAATGAACTCTACTTTGTATCTCTAAAAGGGATTTGGTGCACTGGGTTCGTTGTTTGGACCTATGTTTTGGAGCTTCTTTTTTTCTGTAAGTTCGGCTTGGGTTGGTACCCCTTATGCCTTTTATTTTTTTCTTATTTCGTAAAATTTTATGTTCTTCTGCCACTTGTGTTTTCCTTGCTGAGGCGTTCTTTGTTTTACTGAATGCCTCAGGTTCTGAGCTGTAGCGGCTAGTGGTATAGCCCGGAGTCTTCGGTAGTTTTAGTTGTTGTTTTACACTGTTGCGAGGTAGTTGTTGTTAGTTTTCTTCTTGTGTTCAGACATGCTAGTTTAGTGTCAATGGGTTAGTGGCAGGTTGTTGACGCCCGTTGTGCCTCTTTTTGATACGTTATAGTTTACTTGCCTGCTAATGCCACTGCTTTTAGATCTGAGGTATCTTGCTCTCTGGGAATGATTTATGTCTAGGTGCATCATAGTTATAAAAGGATTTTTATTTCATCCTCATCGCATTCTATTCACTGAAATCCTTAGTTTTAAAGTGTCCTAAAGGTATTTTCTATACTTACACTACGCCTAGATATGTACATATCATTTACTTTATGTCCTGTCATCACGTGCATATAGGACCTTAAGTGAACAAAATCAAGTATTTTTTCCGCTGCAAATTAGATATATTTTCTCGGTGGACTAGTTGATCCACGAACTGAGACACATAGTTCTTACTCAAAATCCTAATAAATGATTTTAAATGACAAATTATCATGTAATCATGTTTGATTTAAATAAGTAATAGGTTCCCTCCTGAGCGTCTGCAGTTGTCTCCTGCATGATGTGGCATCATGTCGCGTATTTTCTCTTACTCTGATATTCCTAAATTTGGAGAAAATGCGGGGTGTGACAATGACCCCTACACTTCTTTCATCTTTAATATAAGAAGAACTCCAGCTGCTTTCACTTAAGGATCTGAACTTCCTGATGTCAGATCCTTTGACTTTCTCCATAGAGTTAGGATATGATGATCAGTTGATTTGATACACCCAAGAGCAGATCTGTTCAAGCTGTTAAGCTTTTCTTTGAACAACCTACCTCTGATACCAATTGTTAGTTATTGGGTGTCGACTTATCACCTAGAGGGGGGTGAATAGGTATTTCAAATTATTTTTATTCCCCCTTTCGGTGTTCTTGATTTCTGGTTAATAGATCTATAGATTAGAATAGCACAACACAGAAAGCACGCAAGAACTTATAGAGGTTCCTCAAGACAGGGTGTCTTGAGTAGTCCTCTTTCCCTCTGCGCCTACCTAGCAGTATGCTAGGCTCGGCAAACTCCGCCAACGTCTCTGGCCCACAAATCTTAAGACTCAGACCCGCAAGTCCCTGCAACCTAGGCCCGCAAGCCCCTTCACTGCACCCGAGCCCGCAAGCTCAACACTCAGGCCCTCAAGCCCTACACAGCACAGACCTGCAAATCTTGCCTGCAGCCTAGGCCCGCAAGCCCCTTCACTACACCCGATCCCGCAAGCTCGACACTCAGGCCCTCAAACCCTACACAACACAGACCCGCAAGTCTTGTCTGCAGCCTAAGCCCGCAAGCCCCTTCACTGCACCCGAGCCTTCAAGCTCGACACGTTCAGACCTGCAAGTCCTCTGCCTAGCCCTCAAGCTTCGCAGATCTCAAACCCTCAAGCTTGACACTCAGATCTGAAACCAGATCTAACAATTTCTTGGCCTGCATGCCTTACAAGAGATTTCAGTAAAGAAAACTGTTTCTTCTGCCTGATGGAGATTGGCTTCTTGACTTGGAGGAGATGCTTCTGATTTTCAATCTGAATGGTGCAAATCTTCTTCAAGCTTTCTAAATTTGCCGGATGTTGACTGGTTACCTTTCTTGAGAGAAACTTATCAGTCGATGTGGCTTGACTGCAACTTTTAGAACAGAGAATGATCGTTTTGTTCTTTTTCTTTCTTATTCTTCACCGCCACTTGTACTGTTGTATTGCTAGGCGGAATTCTTTTTCGTTCGTTTCTCTCTCGTTTATTTTAGGGCATCACGGTTCCCTTTTATAGGACGGATGTGTCGCATAACGGTCACATATGATGTTCTTTACTGTCAGACGCTCATCCCTCAAGAGCATGCACTGATTGGACAATCAGGCAGTGGCATTAAATGCTGATAGCGCGTCCGACTACTTTTGAAATTGTCTCGACGATATTTCCATTGTTATGACGACATGGATAATATCTCGACGACAGGACTTTGTCGATGCCTTGAACTAGTCTCTTCTTCAATTCTTAATGAGATAGTGATATCTCGATGATATTGGACATCACTTCTCCATTTGAGCTTCAGACGACACGAAGTCATCAAACTGATATCGGTAAGAACTCCTTGTTTGCATGATGTCGCTTAGACCACCTTATCTTGTCGACGACATGAATGATATCATGTCGACAGACTATACTCCAGCAACTACTTGTCTTCAACTAACCTTCTTCAGTCTTCTCGATGATATCTGTTCTTCCTTGGCCTTATTCGACGTCAAGGCTTCTTGTCGACGCTATCTGTTCTTCTTTAGCCTTATCGACATCGAGCCTTCTTGTCGATGATATTGTCGACATCTTTGAGTCTTTTTCTTTATCTCAACATTCTGATATCGTCGTGTAGATGTCACACTGATATCACCATTTTGCCTTGTTCTGCATATTCTTGACGATATGCATGTTGTTGTCGACGACATGCTTGAGCCTTTTCGACGACATCAGACACAACCATTCTTCTTTGTTTTACTCATCGTTTCAGCGATGTGCCTATTCTTGTCGACGATATGTCCAGCCTTTTTTGACAATGTTATACTTAGGCAGGTTATTGAAGTACTGGACATATTGTCTCATCTCTGCAAGCATGAACTAGATATGACATTAAATACAACTTGCACTTATCATTGAGCTGAGCACTTCTTCAAATTAGGAACACTGCTGGGCACTGTTCCCAACAGTTCTTATCATAATAAACTCAAACACTAGATTCTAAATCCAATAAGTCATCATCTAAAATCTCTGGTTATTCATCATCAAAGCTCCCAAGGTATAAGGGCTATTATTGTAGTTAAGATTTTCAACCATGATAGGGCATGATTTATAACGAATCATAAGTTAATCACTTTTGAAGGCCCCAAACTACCAGAACTTTCAAATATAACTAAAGCTTGCACGACCTAATTTCAGTTCCCAACTTCCAGAAAGGCATCTGCATCCCTAAGTGACTAACCCTAGCAACTTTACATTTCTAATGCTTCAACTAAGGTCAAGTCATTGCTCGATCTACGATGTCCTTTCATTGTCCTGGTAATACTTCAGATCATCATTCCAGACCTACTTTTACACTATCTCATCCTTGCTCGAGTAACATCGAATAAGATCGACTTCAAAATAACCATGTTCACGACTCAACACTTTCTAAATTAGATATAAGGGATACCCAACTCACTAACTAATTTGCCCAATAAACAAAAGGTAAGCCCCAATAAACAAAAGATAAGCCTCTATCTATTTGGGCTAAGTATCTTCAATATCACCATATTATATTCGTCCCAAGTATGCAAGAAATCCTTAGGGCACACATCCTTAGAGTTGAGGTTCTATCTTGAGACTTGTTGATATACTCCATACTTTAGACTCTTCAAGGTACCCTTTACGACAACCTTATCAGGGTCAATATGTGACCCAATCCCAAACGGGTCTCTTCCGAACTTGAGTTCTTATCCGACCCTCGGTGTTTGTCATGGTGGTTGTCTCAATGTAAACATATCGCTGGTACGAGGGTTAGATTTACGAGTCCCCTACCATTTTGCTTATGTGTCAATCTCTCTTTTTCAAACCTCTTTGGGGTATCCTCGTACCTTCACCAAAATTATACCTACGGTCTATTTTAGACAGGGGCATGGTATAAATTCTCATGGTAAGTCATGTGTCCTAGTGGGGTTGAGCCTAACTCATTGATTAGCGGACTACCTAATGTGATATTTGCAGCCGGAGGTATTCCCTACTGAGGGGCAGGGTTCGCCACAGGCTACAAAAGAAAACTTGACACTCGTAAGGGGAGCTAAAAAGATTCAGTTAAAAGTGGACTTTTTCATGTCATTCCCCATATGGGCACATCATTGCTTCCGCTGCTTAGTTTGTCCTCAAACTAAACTCGCGCGGAGTATCCCAGGGTTTGTGGACTTCTTTTCTTCGGATCGAGGTTTGCCTCTGATACCTGTTTGTAAGACCCCTTTTTTCGCTACAAAACTGGGTCTTATGCCCAAACCGCTGCTTTGCGGTGACACCAACACATAGGAAGGTCGCCACTACAAAGCACTGATCATGCCGGCCATATCGATCACAGAAGAAGAAAAGTATAAACGAACAAATAGAAGTTCAAGTCCACAATCACATGCTATATATAATAAATGTTCATATGATATATCTGAAATAACAAAGGCTACAATAGCAAAGAGCTCATGCCTTGTACATCATATCCTCACTACAAGGTCACTCGCGGAAGCAAACTGCTAATCACTCACTGATCCTAAAACTAGTGCTCCTGTAATAGACTGGCCCGCCTCCATCTACACCGGCCTCTAGTGATGTTCCGTCTCTTCGATCCCCTAAAATGATATGGTCAACCGACCGTTAGTCAAAAAGACTAAGCCTTATGTTCCTCACCCCTCCCCCAATGGCTCCTAGGCACCGTGCGGGAGGATGAAGCGGAGGATAGCAAGGGGTATAAAATAAAGCAGATGACGTCGGATCTTGTCTACAGGAAATGTCTACAACTACACATGTGTATATAAATAATTGAAGCAGTAATAGAGCATGGTAAAGAGCAAGTAAAGAACAGTAAGTAAAGATAAGTACACAATAGAAATGTAACCATTGATTTATAGGAATGCCCATACAATCCTATAGACCAAGGGGTCGTTTAGCAGGGTCTATCGTATAAGAAGTCCCATAACCAATTTATACGATAGGGGTAGGGGTTAAAATGTAATGTGTATGACATGTAGAGTTATGCAGTTTATGTTATGTTCATATAGGTGCAACTCACACACTTTGACTCTATGCGCACAGACCTTTAGTTCCCCCTTTTTGGAGCTAGCAAGACCCCCAGGATACTCCCGTAGTGGCAAACGGAAGCAGTGGGTTGGGCCTCACCCACCTCTAGGTTGGTATTCACACTACCTAACCTAGACCTATCATACGCCTTAATGCAAAACCGCAGAGCATCTATGTACTCTTACTGGCTGGACCGCCAGACTTTTATGGATAAGTGCAAATTCCACACTTACCGAGTAAACGTATTGACGTCGGTGTGAACGACCGTCCAATACTGAAGACCCACCACCTTTATGCACATGCAGTTATGATAACCATCTATCTTCGAGCCATAAGCTCCCCGGGCTAACCCGCCCGTCACCATAAGCTTTTGAGCCACCGGCTCGCCGAACCAACCCGTCCGTGCCTATAACCACAGAGCCTACCTCTCGTAAGTCCAACCAACTAATATACCCATAACAACGGGGCGTGGGTGAGTGTATTATTAAGTTAATCTTGTACATCAACTTATTCCTACAATTTAGGATTAATCTTGGACTTCCTGAGGATTACCCTGAAAGGGGCTCGCTACGGTACTAGGAGCTATAATGGGATGACACCACAAAGCTCCCTTTCCAAGGCACTTAATGTTATTAGTGACTACCCATAAGTATACCCTCCTTATCATTACACTTGAATTACCCTACGTATCTTATGACCTTCTAAGGGGAAAGATGATCTTTCGTCGGTCCCGGACACAACCTTACCCCTTAGCTAATCGAGTACACCCAACATGTAGATCCCTAATGGTGACCTCACATCCTCTCTACCAGACTAGTTACACCATCTACCTTTCATTCCCACCTAATGATCCACAAATTACTCAAGTTTTACAATTTTACTATACGCTGACCAATGAGTTATATGAGTTGCATAAGAGGAGGTGCCCCAAATATTCATCCAACTGACTCAAAATTATTACTCGGAGTCTATCATGATATTCTAAGACTAAATCCAGAGGATCATATTTTTCCTTGTTTAATTTGGCACTATTATAATTTCTCCAACATTGGCCAAGTATGGAATTGAACATGAAGTGTAAGATCTTCTTATGATATGGCCCCCATAAAATTATGGAAAATCTATGATATCAAAATAACAGTAAATACAGAATATCACAATTTTGCAATAAGGTATTGGCCTCTAATTATGATATTGAACATTTATCCAAAATTAGAAATTAATGAAGGAACCACCAAATATACTTGTTTAAAAATTATGGGAAAATTACTAGACCCTTATATTGATCAGAAAAGTCTACTGGAAAAATTTCAAAATTTATCAAAACTAATTAATCACATAATTAAATATTTCAAGTAAACCCATACTAGGGAAAATTGTGAAGGAACCTACTGATAAATAATTCCAAAAATTATACAAAAATTCACAGAGCTCTCTGATGCCCTAAAATGTCCTTCCACCAAGTTTCAAAATTTTCCAGAGGGTATTTGGCCATCATTTGCTAAACATATTCCTAAGACAAAATAGATAACTTGTGAATGAAGTGTTAATTAAATCAATTCAATAATTACACAAAATTTACCAGAGGTCTATATCATGATTTTAAGGGATCTACCAAACTTTCATCAACATCCAAGATAATTTGAGCATGTAAATTCCTTTTATAAGAAGGTTCCCCAAAAAGGTTATAACCTAAATCAGAGGGGATAAGTGTTCTTAAAATTCTCATAAAATTTCCTAAGCCATATTTACAACCCTATGAACTTATCTACCAAGTTTCATGACCATTCAAGGACATATGCCCCTATGTCCTTCACAAAGCTTAAAGTGCAACCCTAAGGTTTTAACTGGGTTCTTAGGGCATATCGACCCCACATCACCCCAAATCACACATGGGGGTGTTTTATGTGATCCTAAACCAGTGGACAAAGTTTCGCATCACTTTGATGAGATTTGACCACCTAATTCCATCATGTGCACTTTTGACCTAGTTTGACCCAACTTGGGTTAACTAAATACCCAACCAAATCAGTCTCAATTGGGTTGAAATTTTTACCAGGGTCATATAATTGCCCTACAGAGCACCCACCGGAATTTGGAGGGGATTTGAGGTCATTAGACCCTATAATTAATATATGAATTATTAAATTATTACAAAAACCTTAAAAAATGTTCTCCTAAAATTCCAATCTTTGCATATGTTAAGGGTGTAGGTACAAATAGCCTATGTTTCAATTTTCAAGTCATTATCATTTCCCAATCAAAAGTTATTCAAGAAATAGTGGCTGCCCTACCCTAGGGACCAGTCCCACTAAAATGGCCCTACAGGGAGCTACAATGCTCCTTTTGGGCTGAAACAAATTTTAAATTAAAGTACACACCAAGGGCTACAACTTTTGTGTTGACCATTTTTTCTGTAGAGAGGCCTAAGTATTTTTAATATTTATATTAAGTTTCAGCATAAAAAAAAGACAGAAATACTAATTAAATCAATAGCACACATCTTGACGCAAAATTGGAGGTCTTCCACTCATCTTCCTCCTCTAGCCGACGGCCCAGATCGCCCCGACCTGGAAGGTTTTGTAATAGGTTTTCTCGGCCACCCACGCCCCTCCCCGGTCGGCCAATGCCACCACCACCTTCCTTGAGGTGGTGGTCGGCGATAGGAGGTCTCGGCCGGCCGGTGGTGGCCGGAACCGGCGGTTTAGACAAGGAGAAAAACCTCCAAAAATGGAGATTTCGGCCATTTTTATTGGGGACCAATTGACCCCAATCCTTTCCGATTTTAGATGTAGATCTATCCACTGGAGAAGAGGAGAAGAACCAGACCTTCTTGGAGCCCGGCGACGATGGCGGCGGTGGTCGGACATGGCTTTTCCCTTCTCCGGTGAGCTTGCCTGATTTCTCCATTCTCCACCAAAAGCATTGATGTAAGAGCTGATTTCGACTGCCATCCACCTTTTGAAGCTAATGGCGAAGTTATATTTGAGTGGGGAGGGTTGTATAGGGAGAATTTGAGGTGGGGAATTTCGGCCATGGCCATTAAGGGGGCATTTCGGTTTTGCTTCGGGGATGACTAGGGCCTTAATTTGGCCGGGAGAAGGCTGGAAACTCCTCCTTTCCCCAAGAGGAGATGAATCCCCATCAATTGGGAGAGCCTTTGGCCTCCCTTGGCCATGAATGCCATTACTCCCTCTCTTTCTCTCTCCTCCATTTTTGGGGAAAATTGAGTTTTCTCTCTCCTGGCCGAATTTCCTAAAATTAAATGATAATTTTAGTAACTACCAACCCCATTATCTAGTGGAACTCCTCAATTGGGTTTAGCCTAAGTGGATTGGGCTTGATTAGATCAAAATAGGTCATTTTGACCTAAATTTAGGGTGCAGTTGACTTTGGTCAATTTGACCATTTGGGTTGACCCCAATGGGTGTCTAGTGACCCATTGGCCTATCTTAAGGGTTAAGAAGGTCTAGGTAGAGTCAATTTGGCAAGGTGGAGGCCAATTGACCCACACAATAGGGTAATTTGACCAAAACAGGGCTAGAATTGACTTTTGTCAAATTGGCCAAATTGCTGGTCCCATGGTGGGGATTTTTGGTCCATTGGGTCCCTAATATCCCTATAAGGGTAGTGGAAAGGTCAATTTGGCATGGTGGAGGCCAATTGACCCTAATTATGCTACTTTGACCAATTTAGGGTTAATGTTGACTTTGGTCAACTTGGCCTCTTTGGTTGACCCCAATGGGTCCTTGGTGCTCTAAGGGAACCCTTAAAAGGTTAGGTATTCTATGGTGGTGTAAATGGGTCAAGGTGAGGCCCTAAAGTCCAACCCTAAGCTTGTTAACTGGAAACTACTATTTGCAGACCACTATGGTTTTCCTCCTTCTTGCCTAAGTTCACATGGTCTTTTGTGCTTCCTAGGGTTTTGTCATGACCTAGTCATGACAAAACCACTTTTGTGATCTAGTTGTTTGGGGGTGTTTGATGAGTCCAATTTATATAGGGTTTTTTGGACTCATCTGGGCTCATTTTCACGCACTTGCACTTCACTTTTAGTTCATTAATGCTTATATTTCAATTGTTCACTCTTCTCACACGAAGTGCACATTTTGGCCCATTGTGGTGTGCAATTGAGCACTATTCTGCTGGGGGTAAGCACATGGTGCTCCCCAAGTCTTTATTTTGTTGTTATTATATATTTATGTGTGCTGGTGGTATGTGCCCCAGCTTGTTGGTTTATATTGCAAGTGGGTAGATCCTCATTCTATTGGATTTGTAACCTTGAGAAATCGCACGGTCGTGCGTTTCCTTGACACACGATTTCTGCGACCGTGTGATTCCTCTAATACTTAAAAATGGTGATCTGCCCCGGCTCGTGCGTTTTCTTCGCGCACGGTCAGTTTTGATCGTGCGTGAGCAAAATCACACGAGTTTCCCTCTTTTATCTAAGAATTTATGTTATTTTGCAATTTTCTAGATCGCACGGTCATGCGTTTATCCTTCACGCGCGATCTGGTTGATCGTGCGTTTTCATTTCGCTCAAAATCATGAAAATCTGCCATTCTGAATTTGCCAGTGCGTTTTCTTCATGCACGAGCATTTTGCCCGTGCGTGAGTAAAATGCACGCAGATTGTTGTTTTCTAAAATATTACATTTTTGCTCCGTCCGTGCGATTCCTTCGCACACGGTTGACTCCGAACGTGCGTTTGGTCGTGCGTGAAGGATTTTCTGACATTTTTTCTATTTAAGTCCCGATTTTTAGGTCATTTGGAACCCGAACATCTCCGCGATTTCTTCCACCGGAAGGGGCCGACTGCTCCGTTTTTCTTCTTCCAAGGGAGGGTATCATTCCATAGTGTTTCCCCATCATCCTAAGCTCTCAAGAAGGTGATCTCCACTCCATATTAGCCGGATTGCAAGGAAGAACGAGGGCATTGACGTGGACAACGTAGACACTCGAGAAGACGGGCTAGAGGTGGTGAGAGCTTCAGAGATCCCGGACGCAACCGATGAATGGACTGTAGGACATGGATTGACAACCCAGTGCATCCTCCCATTTCTACGGCATAGTCTCGATCGTTGTTTGTATTTCTACCCTTATTTTCCTCTTTTAAGGTTGTATGGTATGAAATCACCTATACTTTGATGATGAACCTTGCTTAAACCTATTTTAATTGTTATTAGCTTTCATTATGCTTTTATGAAAGTTCTTTTTGTTTATGCTTGGTGTGTGGAATCACTATAGAATGATATTCCTATGATCTTGGTTGAACTTTGTGACGAGGTGTTTGCGACACTCATTCCGCCAGTGCGACCCATTCCATCCGCAAGCCTACTCTTCCATCCGCGTAGCGAAGCGGTGCATAGCAGCCCGTGTAATCCATCCGCCTAGCCAAGAGATGCTAACAGCCCTCAAACCTTCCCACAGTTACACCCACCTCATCTGCTTGCCTACTCATCCATCCGTCAAGCAAAGCAGTGCATAGCATCCTGCACAGTTTGCATCCGCCCGTCGAAGCAGTGCATAGCGGCCTGCATAGGAGTAGTTTAGTTCTGTTCTTTTATTTTCCATAAACCAAAACCCCCATTTTCCGCAATCCATCCGACCTAAAGGAATTCGATCTCAAGTCCTTCCTCAAATGTAAACTCCACCTTACTGTGTTCCTTTGAGATTCGATACTCGGGGATTCACTCCTCATTTTATATTACTTGAATGATCGGTGCACTTGCCGTCATCGCATCAAGTTTTTGGCGCCATTGTTGGGGAACACAGTCGTGTGAGTTTTCTGGAGAGGGAGAGCTGTGAGATAGAAGTTATTTTCCATTTGTATATCGCATGTGTTTTAATTTAGTGTTTGTAAATTCTCTTTTTATCTGTTTTTAAGTATTTTAAAAATCTGGTTTCTGTTGATTTAAATTTTCCATCGTGCATACTGAGATTTTCTTTTACTTATATTATTAGTGAATCCTTCTTTGCACCAATATGTATGCTTATCAACAATGTAAGTGGTGTTAATCGTTTAATCATTCTAGTGATGATTGCCATCTAGGAAGCCATGATTATAATTGGTATGGTTCATCGTATGGAGAATCTAGATCTTCATACAATGAACCCACCTATTATAATTATGTGTCCCCATCGCGAGCATCGCCTTCACCGGGTGGTTTGGCTTTTCCACAGTCAAAACCTACCGGGAAGCGCTGCTTGTGTTGTCATAGTTTTGATCACGCGCTGAAAGACTGTGAGCAATGGAAATTGCAATTGGGAGAGGATGATGAGCCAACACTTATCTCCATTCCACTGCCTTCCTATGCCACCGCTCCATCCATCGCTGATGACACATACGTTAGGCCCCCGGGTCATCTTGGGAGCACAACGAATGCGTCAATCAGCGTCGTTGTTGATCGCTACGACGACATTGTGGAGTTTCCTTCCTCCATTGTGCCATCATTTCCTGTGGATTCTGTATCTGATGATATTTCTTCACTCCTATCGAACTCTATCTTGAGTCCTGTTTCTACTTAGATATTTTCTTGTATCAGTATGCATGTATCTTCAGCTCTTATTGCCGAATTTCTAGATGTGCAGGATGAGCCTAAGGAGCCCGAAGCTGTGCCGAGTTGCACTGAGGAGGATTTTATCTTTAGTGAGGAGGTTTCTACCTCATCACTGGAGGAGAAGGTCCAACTCATCATCGAAGTTCCTAGCTGCTCATATTATGCCTGCAGTGATTCTATTGCAACCGACATTGAGTCTTTTGTGGAACCTGCCAGGAGTGAAACCGGGATCACTCCTCCTTTGTTTGATTCTTTTAGTTCTTCTTTCATTTTATTTCCTAATCAACCTTCTTATAATGCAGATATTGATAAGTTCATCCTTCCTGCTTCCCCTCCTGCTTTAATTTCTAATATTGCACATATTCCTTTGCAGGTGCATGAATTTATAGACCCATTCTTGGGTAATTTTGAGAGGCAGTCATGGAAGGGAAAGCAGATGGCAATGATGAAATTAATAACATATTCTCCCTCATCATCATTGCTTGTGTTTTCCTTGAAAGACTGGGTGCAGGGTGGTAAACGCTACTTCATCCATGACCGCCGATTGGAGGAGAGGAAGAGGATGAAGAAAGATGAAATATGGAGATGGAAAGCTCCTGATCTTCTGGACTGCTGTTGTTGGGTCTTCGGACCTATTTCTTTTATTTCTAGTTACTATTTTAAATCAACTTACAGTTGATCTTTTTGGCATCCTTGTAATAATTAAGATATTTTAGTTTTCTCTTTTATGTTTAGACAATGTTATTAAAACTGCATAATACAGGTATTAAGTCCAGCTTAAGGACGGTAAACAAAAGCGCTGCTGGGAGACAACCTAAGTTTTTGTTGCTTTTATTTTTCTCTAACATGTTAATAGTTTAGTTTTACATATATATTTTGTGCGTGGAGTTTTTTTTTTTGCCTGCAGGTGTGCGGCTATTTCTTTGGTGGCAGACTCTTGAAGCTAAATTTACAGAAGTTAACGCCAAATCTTCTGGTATGCTCATTTCTGAGCATGGGGTAACCTCTCCTCTTTTCATTGTCTTACACTCATGTTGTTATTTCAGCTGATCTTAGTGCGTAGATTAAGTCTGGGGGAGAGCTGTTTGTTACCCACAGTGCACGCACATGTTGGATTGCATACTAGAAGTAATTTTATTTTAGCTTTGTAATAAATTTGTTCATATGCTTCACACACCATTTCACCCGCACGAGCGCGCACTCGCTTGTTTGTATGCTCCTGTATATTCAATTCTTGGTTGTGATGTAGAAATTGTTGTATTAGCCAAAATAATTGCAAGATGGAGTGGAATGTTGACTCATGCAGTGCTCTAGTTGAGTACTCGTGTTTTGCTTAGGACTTTGAGTAGAATCAGTTCTTATTTATGCTCCAAATTTATAATTAGTTGATTTGCGTAGATTTTAGTTTATTTTACTCAAAATGGTGAATGTGGTTGAATCTAGTGGTAGCGTGGTATTGTGTGTAAGCGAATGCGAGGTTCGTGTTGCTCGAGTCGGGAGGAAGGATTACCTTTCTCGGGGGCTAAGAACTTGCCCCAAGCGACTCTCGAAGCATGGGTGCAAACGATTTGCAAGTTGAGCATGACGTAGGCCATCTTTTTGGCAAGCTTGAGCTTTGTTCTACCATTCCTATATGCTAACCGTTGCTAGCCTAGTTTGTGCTTAGCCGATCCTTTGGTTCAGCTCCACCATACTTCATCAAGGCCTAAAATCTAATCCTATTATCGCAACCAAACAAAAAAAACATTTTTGAATTGTAATTTTCCAATGCGGTGCGGTGATGCGAAACTTTAGTGTTGATGTGGAAGTTTTCAAAATTCCTATGTGCTAGATACGGGGATGAAAAGAAAAGAAAAAGAAAAAAATTATATCCCTAGCGTGCTATTTGAAATATATAGTTCTATCGATTGGAGTAGGTTGTGTGCACACCCGGTTTCAAAGTCAAGTATGGGGGTGTGTTACATGTGTATTATTGGGGCTGTTATGATTTAGCACTTTTGTATGCTCATTTGGGTTGCGATTAGCCTTCACGTTAATCTTTGTACTCCAAACCGTAACCTAAGCCTCATATTAACCAAAAAAAGTCATATTGATTCATCTTGTGAGTTCACTAGCGACGTTGAGAGAGTGTGACAGGGCGAGCTTATGGCTCTCGACGTTGATGGATTTCAACGGAGATAATTCCGAGTTCCGGTCTTGGGTAACACTCCCCTTTGCGTCTTGCTTATTTCCGTACTACGTGTGACCTCGCGATTCACCAACATTCCATTTTTGAGTAAAAATAAATTTCTTTTTACGCATTTACACTTTTATAAATTAGCTAGCATATGTAGAAACTTATTCTAATGAACTTCTATGCACACAAGTATGCAACTTCGCATTCTATTCCTTGTTTGCAATTTTTTGGCTAGCTATGCTTTTCCTACTCCGCCAGATTTGTTTGCTTGGGACGCGCAAACAGGTAAGTCTGGGGGTGTGATGAGTCCAATTTATATAGGGTTTTTCGAACTCATCTGGGCTCATTTTCACGCACTTGCACTTCATTTTTAGTTCATTAATGCTTATAGTTCACTTGTTCACTCTTCTCACATGAAGTGCACATTTTGGCCCATTGTGGTGTGCAATTGCGCACTATTCTGCTGGGGGTAAGCACATGGTGCTCCCCAAGTCTTTATTTTGTTGTTATTATATATTCCTGTGTGTTGGTGGTATGTGCCCCAGCTTGTTGGTTTATATTGCAGGGGGTAGATCTTCATTCTATTGGATTTGTAACCTGGAGAAATCGCACGGTCGTGCATTTCCTTAACGCACGATTTCTGCGACCGTGAGATTCCTCCAGTACTTAAAAATGGTGATCTGCCCCGGCTCGTGCGTTTTGTTCGCGCACGGACAGTTTTGATCGTGCCTGAGCAAAATCGCACGAGTTTCCCTCTTTTATCTAAGATTTTATGTTATTTTGCAATTTTCTAGATCGCACGGTCGTGCGTTTATCCTTCACGCACGATCTGGTTGATCGTGCGTTTTCATTTCGCTCAAAATCATGAAAATCTGCCGTTCTGAATTTGCCAGTGCATTTTCTTCATGCACGAGCATTTTGCTCGTGCGTGAGTAAAACGCACGAGCAGATTGCTATTTTCTAAAATATTACGTTTCTGCTCCGCCCGTGCGATTCCTTCGCGCACGGTTGACTCTGAATGAGCGTTTGGTCGTGCGTGAAGGATCTTCTGACATTTTTTCTATTTAAGTCCCAATTTTTAGGTCATTTGGAACCTGAACAGCTCCGCGATTTCTTCCATCGGAAGGGGCCGACTGCTCTGTTTTTCTTCTTCCAAGGGAGGGTATCATTCCATAGTGTTTCCCCATCATCCTAAGCTCTCAAGAAGGTGATCTCCAATCCATATTAGCCGGATTGCAATGAAGAACGAGGGCATTGACGTGGACAACGTAGACACTCGAGAAGACGGGCTAGAGGTGGTGAGAGCTTCAGAGATCCCGGACGCAACCGATGAATGGACTATAGGACATGGATTGACAACCCAGTGCATCCCCCCATTTCTACGGCATAGTCTCGATCGTTGTTTGTATTTCTACCCTTATTTTTCTCTTTTAAGGTTGTATGGTATGAAATCACCTATACTTTGATGATGAACCTTGCTTAAACCTATTTTAATTGTTATTAGCTTTCATTATGCTTTTATGAAAGTTCTTTTTGTTTATGCTTGGTGTGTGGAATCACTATAGAATGATATGCCTATGATCTTGGTTGAACTTTGTGACTAGGTGTTTGCGACACTCATTCCGCCAGTGTGACCCATTCCATCCGCAAGCCTACTCTTCCATCCGCGTAGCGAAGCGGTGCATAGCAGCCCGTGTAATCCATCCGCCTAGCCAAGAGGTGCTAACGGCCCTCAAACCTTCCCGCAATTACACCCACCTCATTCGCTTGCCTACTCGTCCATCCGCCAAGCGAAGCAGTGCATAGCGGCCTACATAGTTTCCATCCGCACGGCGAAGCGGTGCATAGCGTCCTGCATAGGAGTAGTTTAGTTCTGTTCTTTTATTTGCCATAAACCAAAAACCCCCTTTTCCGCAATCCATCCGACCTAAAGGACTTCGATCTCAAGTCCTTCCTCAAAAGTAAACTCCACCTTACTGTGTTCCTTTGAGATTCGATACTCGGGGATTCACTCCTCATTTTATATTACTTGAACGACCAGTGCACTTGTCGTCATCGCATCAATGTTACAATGGGAGTGTTGGTCGGACGTCACCCTGACCCAAGTGGTCCAACTTCTGATAAAATATCAAGGGCATATTTACAAAGAAATATATCTCAATTTTGAGGAAGTACTTCAACTTTTCAAGGTCTTTGATATTAAAGCATTGATGCAAATATGATTTGAAAGTGGGACATGGGTCATGATCAGTCCCCTTCAGAATGATATCATTCACATAAACAAGCAATTCCAGAAAAAACTTGACCCCGATGCAAAGTGAATAAAGACTAATTGGCGCGCGATTAAATAAATTCGTACAACCGTAAAACATTGCTCGGTTTGGCGAACCAATTTCGGGAAGCTTGATGTAATCCATATAGTGATTTATGTAGATGACACACTTTTTCTCTATGAACCATGTGGAACCGTGGTGGCAATTTCATCTAGATTTCCTCGTCCAAGTCTCCATGAAGAAGAGCATTACTCACATCCATTTGGTGTAGCTCCCATCTTCGAGCAACGAAAACAAATAGGAAAACTCAAACGAAATGTGTTTTTGCGACAGGAGCGAACGTCTCATGGAAATCGAGCCCCTCAATTTGTGTGAAACCTTTTCCACCAATCTCGCCTTGCGGTGTTGAACTGTTCTGTCATACTTGTATTTAATTTTATAGACCCTTTTCCAGCCTGTTGGCTTCTTCTTGTTCGGCTAGTATTCCAACTTCCATGTTCGATTTACCTCAAATGTTGCGATTTCGTATGCCATCGCGTCTCGCCATTTGGGATTTTTCATGGCTTCTCTGTAACTTTGTGATTCAACTTCCAAGCCGATGGTTCCCAAGAAAACCTGGTGACTTCGAGAGAAAAAAAAATCATATTTCACAAAAAGTGCTTAAGGATAAGGAGTACCTGAGATACTGTCATGGTGTTGTAGCATCATAGGGGTGTTTTATGAAGTCAATGGATTCATGTTGGAGGACATGTGCACAGATAGACTGAAGTTTTTGGTTCCCACAAGCTTGTTGCTTCATACTTGGATCAAAAAAAGGTTTGGTCCTGATACACTTTTGGATCTTCCCGGCTTTGCATTCTGTGGAGGCACAATTTCATTTTTCCTCCATCTGCAGCCAAACTTGGTTGCTCTCTCTAGATGATTTTGCAGACCCAATAACGGCTGAGTAAACGACAAAGTCGTCATATTTTGATGGTATTCGAGAATGTCATTTGGGTTGAGTTTCAATGTCTTCGTTACCCCCTCAACCTCATGAGCGGCACACACATGCTCGTCTAGATAGTGAACTGTTTCCACGACATTTTGTCTAGGAGGTTCAATCCCCCTTATGTTATGATCTCCTCTGAGCTGCTATTCTTCCTAACACCCACTCCATAGGCAATTTTGTTTCTCTGATTTCCTTAATCATTCCCAGCTCGTTGTCATTTCCCTTGTTAACTTCAGTTCTCATAAAAGGTCTCCCCTCAAAGTGTGGTTGTTTCAAAGACTAATGGTTTTCACAAGAAAAGATGGTTTCATGGAAGGTGACATCTATAGACTAGAAGAAAGTGTTTTGTTGGAGACCATAAAGGTTCCACACTTTTTTTGCATGTGAATAACCTACGAAGGCACAACGTCGGCTCCTAAACGTAAACTTGTCATTCTCTTTGTGATGGGCATAGCAAAGACACCCAAACACATGTATGTGATAAAAAATGGGGAATACCAAATAGAATTTTGAATGGTGATTTTCCCTTGAGTCGTATTGTAGGATTCCTATTCAAAGACGGGCAGAAAAAGTAATGTGCGCCCGGGCAGAAAAATGCACGCTCGGGCAAAAATACGCGCCCGGGCGAAAAGTGGATCGTCGGGAGAAAGGCTAGGGTTTCCGCAGTATTGTCGAACTGGATCAGGAGGAGGAAAACTTTTCTACAACGTCAACTGTGTATCGGGATGAGAAAATACTTTCCGAAAAGGTTGAATGGTAGGAGGCACATGACTTTTCAAAAAGAGGAGAAAATGAGTTTTTTGCGGTAGCTTTAGCAACCGATACACTTTCAAAACAGTTTGTAAAGTGCGGTAGCGTTTTTCAGAAAACGAAATAAAGTTTAAAAACCCTCCCAAACGGGCCATAAATAGAAGGATTACGAGGGCCTTGCCCACGTGAATCTCAATTTCCTTTCAACTCCGTGAAATTAGTCATGAATTAGTACAGGTTTGGCGCCACGGATTTCCGGCAGAGGAAATCCGCGCGACCGCGGTGCGGATTTCATGGGCGGGGCGGAACCCCATCTCCCGACCATGGCCCCACCAAATGACGAGCAATCGTGATCGGGCGGTGTCGTCCGTGCGACCGCGGCTTATCTGCCCTGCCAAAGGGGGCCTTAGTCACCTGGTTGTTATAAAAATCGGAACTTCCAACAACAACAACACTCAAGCCTTTATCCCACCATAGTGGGGTCGGCTATTTGGATCATTTGTCGCCATTGCGCCCTATCTTTAATCATAGCCTCGCTAATGCATAAGTACATCATATCTTTTCTTATAGTTTCATTCCACGTCTTTTTTGGTCTACCCCTCACCAATTTAACATGTCTAGTGACTAAACTCTCACAACGCCTAACAGGTGCCTCTAATGGTCTCCTGTGTACATGTCCGAACAATTTTAAACGAGCTTCTCGCATCTAGAAAAAAAACTGAGTCCCACTTTTATTCCAACTGTGAGAACTTCTCCCATTCTCCTCTCCTCCCACTTCTTCTACGCGAATTTTTTTCCTCCTTCATCTCTCTACGGATTTTGACGCGCCATCATACTTCTTCTACCCTTCCACAGCTCAGTCATCTTTGCAAGTCGTTGTCACTGCCTTTACTCGTTTGTGTGAGGAGTCTCTCGCCTTCCACCAGACCTTCCATCAACCACCTGTTGAAAATGTTGAAGTGGAAGTTGGCGGTCTGGGAGGAGACCGTGCGGTCTGGTCTAACCGCGCGAGCTTGCGGTCTCCTTCTGCGGTCTGACCTATTCGGTCTAGCAGCTGGCTTATTTGGTCTGACCGTCGTTCTTTGTCCAAGGTTGTCGAGGTGATGCCGCGCGGTCTGGTTTGTGAGACAGCGTGGCGAGTTGTTCTGTACTGCGTGGTCTGGTTCCTGGTAACCGCACATGTTTGTGTTCTGGAACGGGCAGTCCGGTCTGGTGACTGTCCAGGTTCTTAGTGGTGCGCGTTGACTAAGATTGTCTTAGTCGCGCGGTCTCCCCTTTCGAGTTCGCATAAGCAGGTCACTTGGCGATCTGCTGGTGTATGCGGTCTCTGGTGTTTAGTCGACTTGGCGGGTTATTGCTTTGGTCGACTTGGCTGTGTTCGCGGTCTCTGGAGGAGGTCTCATGTTGCGAACACAGGTGGTGAGAGTCATGACCGGGCGAGTTGTCATGATCGCCCGACTTTCTGAAGGAGTGGCGATCTCCTGGTCATGGTTGAAGTCAGCGAGCTCACAAGGCGCAGAGCGATCTGCTGACCGCGCGAGTTGACCGGTTTTGGTCACACGGTCAGGGCGGTGACTCTATCTCATAGGGTGGTGACTGGATCAGGTCTCACGTCTATAAATTGGAGTCATTGTAGCAGCAAAATATATCGCACCAAGTGTAAGCTGAGCTCGCGCCTATTTCTTGTGGTCTCTTTTTTATGACCGGCCGGTTAGCTGATTGAATTTCCTTGTGCAGCTTCTGCGGATTTTGCGGGCAGCAGCGATCACCTCTTCTTCTAAGGTGTTCGGGCGGTCTCGCAGCTTACAGTGCGGATTGCTGGAGTTCGGGAGAATCAGTGGAGTTCGGGAGGTTGCGGAGTTCTCGGTTGGTGTTGTTCAAGTCACAGGCAGGCTGTTCGGGCGGTCTCATTTACTAGTCGCGCGAACACGCAGGTCAGGCGGTCAGGCGGTCTCAGTGTTCAGACCGCTGGTTATCTTCCCTTCAGCATTGTAATTTCTTTTTGGTTTGTGTACTGGCGAAATCATGTCTCGCCATGTATACCTCGATATGTAATGAAGACTTTTGCTATCATCAATAAAGATTGTGTTGCTTCATGTGCTTCTGGTTGTTGGCTATAGCTTTGAGTTATACAATTCCTGCTCACTCCTAGATCTACGGAAAATTTTCACATGGTATCAGAGCCAGGTTGGAGTGGATAGAGCAGTGAATAACTCAAAGTTGACATCGCCTTTGTGAAGAAGGAATCAGTGGTAGAGCCATGGAAGCAAGAGGTCTTGGAATTGAGATGCTCAACTCGACTAACTTCAAGAAGTGGAAGTCATGTATGCAGAGTTATCTTCTAGGCGAGGACCTCTGGGAGGTTGTTGGAGGAGATAGTACAGAGGAAGTTGTCCCAGTTGGGGATAATGGTCATGAGGTGAGGAATTGGAGGAGAATTAATGCGAAAGCAGAGTTCACTCTGAAGAGGGCAATATCACCTGACTTATTCGATCACATCTTGGGGTGTGGATCAGCTGCGGAGATCTGGAGAGCCCTGGATGGGATGTTTAACAAGAAGAATGTAGCGAGGCTACAGTTTCTGGAAAATGAGCTGGCTAAGTCGGCTCAAGGTGATCTTTCTATCTCTACGTTCTTCCTGAAGATGAAGAACCTGTGCGCTGAGATTTCAACACTGGATCCTGATGAGCCAATTTCTGAGGCGAAACTGAAGAGGCACATCATCCGTGGCTTGTAGAAGGAGTATGTGGCCTTTGTGACGTCGGTGCAGGGTTGGGCAAATCAGCCGTCTCTGCTAGAGGTAGAGAATCTGCTTGCGTCGCAGGAGAGCCTGGCAAGGCAGATGGCGGGGGTGTCAGTGTCTGGGGGAGATGGTGAGGTTCTCTTCACAGGGAAGAAGAAGAAATGGGATAAGAAGAAGAAGACCGCTAAAGGCAATGGGCCTTCAACTTCTGGACAGCAGGAGAGGGGCTATGCTCCCAAGGCTGAAGGGAAGAAGAAGGGAGAAGGGCCCAAGTGTTTTAGGTGCGGGAAGCTTGGTCACATCAGAAAGGACTATCGGGTGAATCTTCAGCCAGGGCATGCTGCTGCAGGGAAGGAGGATACTGAGGCCAGGTCAAATGATGGAGGATGGGGAGGAGCCTTCTCCGCTTCTGTTGGAGCTGCGGCTCCCATCAACTATCAGGAGGACTGGATCGTGGACTCGGGGTGTGGTCATCACCTCACCGGGGACGAGTCGAAGCTTACTTCAGCGCAGCCTTACTCAGGTAATGATGCCATCATAACTGTTGATAATACTATGCATACTGTAGAGAAGGTGGGGGTTGTTTCCTTGGGCAGCGATAGAGGGCCACTAACTTTGAAGAGTGTCTATCATGTGCCTGGTATGAGGAAAAACCTATTCTCCGTGACCAATGTTGTTGACGCTGGGTATCACGTTCTGTTCGGCCCAACAGAAGTGAGGTTTCTTCGAAATGTTGAGGCGGTGAAGGCTGAGGTCGTTCATGTCGGGAGAAGGGCAAAAGACTTGTTCGTTTTATCGACAAGTTCTTATGTCGACAAGATGAGGACAAATAATAGTGTCGTTATATGGCACGAGAGGTTGGGGCATGTAGGGATGGACAAGCTGAAGGCTATGGCGGTAAAAGGTCTAGTCAAGGGCCTGCCTAGTCTATCTTCCTATGGTGATGGTCATGTTTGCGCGGGATGTCAGTTCGGCAAGTCTCATCGACTGCCGTTTGATAAGTCGCAGAAAAAGAGTAGTGTGTCATTGGAGTGCATCCACGGTGACTTAATGGGACCAACTGCTACCCCAAGCCTCGGAGGCAGCAAGTATATGCTGGTGTTGATTGACGATTACACCAGATATGTCTGGGTTTATTTCCTGAAAGAGAAGGTGGAGGCGTTTGCCAAGTTTGTGGAGTTCAAGGAGCTTGTGGAGGGTCGGCTAGGCCTGCGGGTAAAGAAGCTGAGAACTGACAATGGGGGGGAGTTCACCTCTGGTGAGTTCTCTAGTTTTGGCAGGAAGGCAGGCATCCGGAGGGAGCTTACTTGTGTGCATACTCCACAACAAAACGGAGTTGCAGAGTGGAAAATCCGTCATCTGACGGAGACCTGCAAGTGTTGGCTGCATTCGAAGAGTATCCCAAGGTCCTTTTGGGCGGAGGGAATGTCTTGTGCTGCCTACATCATCAACAGGATGCCTCTCAGTCCCATCAACATGTTGACCCCGCATGAGATGATGTTCAAGGAAAAGCCAAGCGTGGCGCACCTTCGGGTGTTTGGTTCCACTTGCTATGTGCACGTTCCAGATGCGCTTCGGACGAAGCTAGATGCAAAAGCAAGGAAGCTGGTCTTCGTGAGATATGATGATCGGAAGAAGGGATGGAAGTGCATGGACCCGGAGACGCAGAGATTTGTTGTATCTCCCGACATCGTGTTTGACGAGGTGATGTCTTACAAGGGAAGTTCTAGTATTGTGTTACCAGAAAGCAGGGTGGAGGAGCCGGAAAGAGCTGTGGAAAATCTTCAGGTGGAGCTGCCTTTGTCACCAGGTGGTCCATCCATTTCTAGTTCTGTGACGGAGGCTTCTGGATCAGGAAGCAGGGGGAGCGATGCTCCTAGTACGTCTGGAAGGGAAGCTAGAGAAGAAGCAGCTGAAGGTAATGCGAGTCAGGGGAAGGAGCTGAGGAGATCGAAGCGAACGATCATAGCCCATGATCGCTATACAGGAGAAAACATGGTGAGCTTTGTCTCATGTTTCTTTGCTGGTCCCCTGGATGAGTGGGAACCAGTGAGCTTTGAGAAGGCCAAAGGCGTGAAGCAGTGGGATTCGGCTATGGAAGAAGAGATGACAGCTCTTGAGAAGAATGAGACTTGGTCTCTAGTGCCCAGGCCCAAGGGCATTACCCCTGTGACATGCAAGTGGGTCTATAAGCTCAAGAAGAAGGCAGACGGTAGTATCGAGTGATACAAGGCTCGCCTTGTGGCTCGTGGATTCTCGCAGCAATACGGTGCAGACTATGAAGAGACATTCAGTCCGGTGGCAAAGATGACTTCAGTTCAGTTTGTGATTGCCTTGGCGGCGTTTTGGGCGTGGGAGATTTGGCAGCTCGACGTAAAGAATGCTTTCTTGTACGGCGAGATTGACAAGGACATCTTCATGGTCCAGCCGCCAGGCTTCGTATCTGAAGATTTTCCGGACTATGTCTGTAAGCTGAAGAAGGCCCTGTATGGGTTGAAGCAAGCGCCGAGGGCATGGTACGGAAAGATTGCAGAATATCTCCTCTTCTGTTGATTCGGTGCTTCAGACTCTGACTCAAGCTTGTTTGTCAAGAAGAGCGGGGAGCTTCAAGTCATCGTGCTGCTTTACGTCGACGATATGATCGTGACGGGGAACTCGAAGGAGGAGGTAGCAAAGCTTCGGGCAGAGCTATCTATCAGATTCGAGATGAAGGACTTGGGTGAGCTTCACCATTTCCTTGGACTCGAAGTGCAGAGGAAGGAAAGTGGAGTGCTGGTGTCCCAGGCTGGATATGCGTAGCGAATCGTGGGGCGATTTGGCATGAAGGAAGGGAAGTGCATTTCTATACCTCTGGAGAAGGCCATGAAACTTCGGAATGATGAGGGGAGGATTTTGGAAGATCCGTTTGTGTTCCGAGCTCTGGTTGGGAGCTTGATTTATCTGACGATCACAAGGCTGGATATTGCTTATGCAGTTGGCAGGGTGAGTCGTTATATGGCGAAACCATGGATGCCTCATCTACTAGCGGCCAAGAATATTTTGAAGTATGTCAAGGCGACTTCGGATATGGGTCTCCTTTACAGGAGGGATGTGGGCTTCGAGGTGCATGGGTATATGGTTGCTACTTACGGGGGAGATTCGGATGACCAAAAGTCGACGTCTTGATTCGTCTTCATGGCGGGCCCTACGGCTATATCATGGTGCAGCAAGAAGCAGGATTCCGTGTCGGTCTCCACCACGGATGCAGAATACAAGGCTTCAGCCTTGGCAGCTCAAGAAGACATCTGGCTTAGGAGGTTGGTGGGAGATGTCCATAAGGAGGTTCGGGGTCCGACTCTGCTCCGCGGCGATAATGAGAGTGCACTCAAACTGGTTACTAATCCAGTTTGTCACGCGAGAACCAAACATATCGAGATCGAGCATCATTTCATTCGTGAGAAGGTGCTGGAGGGGTCTCTTTCGGTCGAGCATGCTCGGAGTCAGGACAACGTTGCTGACATATTCACAAAGGCGCTTGCGAAGGGGCCGTTCACTCGGCTGAGGAGTTTACTTGGGCTGTTTTCAACTTCCCACTTCAAGGGGAGTGTTGAAAATGTTGAAGTAGAAGTTGGCGGTCTGGGAGGAGACCGAGCGGTCTGGTCTAACCGCGCGAGCTTGCGGTCTCCTTCTGCGGTCTGACCTATTCGGTCTAGCCGCTGGCTTATTTGGTCTGACCGTCGTTCTTTGTCCAAGGTTGACGAGGTGAGGCCGCGCGGTCTGGTTTGTGAGACCGCGTGGCGAGCTGTTCTGTACTGTGCGGTCTGGTTCCTGGTAACCGCACAGGGTTGTGTTATGGAACGGGCAGTCCGGTCTGGTAACTGTCCGGGTTCTTGGTGGTGTGCGTTGACTAAGATTCTCTTAGTCGCGCGGTCTCCCCTTTTGAGTTCGCATAAGCAGGTCACTTGGCGATCTACTGGTGTATGCGGTCTCTGGTGTTTAGTCGACTTGGCGGGTTCTTGCTTTGGTCGACTGGGCTGTGTTCGCGGTCTCTGGACGAGGTCTCATATTGAGAACACAGGTGGTGAGCGTCATGATCGGGCGAGTTGTCATGATCGCGCGACTTTCTGAAGGAGTGGCGATCTCCTGGTCAGGGTTGAAGTCGGCGAGCTCACAAGGCGCAGAGCGATCTGCTGACCGCGCGAGTTGACCGGTCTTGGTCACTCGGTCAGGGCGGTGACTCTATCTCATAGGGTGGTGACTGGATCAGGTCGCACGCCTATAAATGTGAGTCACTGTAGCAGCAAAATATATCGCACCAAGTGTAAGCTGAGCTCGCACCTATTTCTTGCGGTCTCTTTTTTATGACCGGCCGGTTAGCTGATTGAATTTCCATGTGCAGCTTCTGCGGATTGTGCGGGCAGCAGCGGTCACCTCTTCTTCTAAGGTGTTCGGGCGATCTCGCGGCTTGCAGTGCGGGTTGCTGGAGTTCGGGAGAATCAGTGGAGTTCGGGAGGTTGCGAAGTTCTCGGTTGGTGTTGTTTAAGTCGCAGGCATGCTGTTCGGGTGGTCTCGTTTTCTAGTCGCGCGAACACGCGGATCGGGCGGTCAGGCGGTCTCAGTGTTCAGACCGCTGGTTATCTTTCCTTCAGCATTGTAATTTCTTTTTGGTTTGTGTACTGGCGAAATCATGGCTCGCCATGTATACCTCGCTATGTAATGAAGACTTTCGCTATCATCAATAAAGATTGTGTTGCTTCATGTGCTTCTGGTTGTTGGCTATAGCTTTGAGTTGTACAATTCCTGCTCACTCCTAGATCTATGGAAAATTTTCTGTAAGACCCCAAATCAGAAAATTCAGAATTCTGGAATCCAGAGCTGCCGCCGGCGACAGTGGTTGTCGCCTGGGCAATAGCACTCTGTTGAGAAGGTTCTGCCGTGAGCTGTCGGACGGCGTTGACTGGTCAATGTCGGTTCATATCGCTGTCGCTAGGGCGACTGCGGCTGTCGCCGGGCGACAGCTCAAAGTTGGACTTTGTGGCCGAAATCAAGGGCATTGATTGCACTTTGACTTTGGGGGCTGGTTTTGGCTTGGGAGGCTCGGTGGCAGCATAGAAGGCTGAAATCCTCCTCTTTTTCATTATTTTCCTTAAGGGTTCTTAAGAGAGAGAGAGAGAGAGAGAGAAGAGCTTGGAGAAGAAGGAGAAATAGTAAACCCTAGCTTGGAGCTTGGGTTTGGAGGAGCTACACTCATCCAATCCCTTCAACGTTGGTGGCTACGCGTAGAGGAGGGCAAGGCGCTCCTTTCCATCCGTGCCAAAAGTCGAGCCATGGGCTCAAAGCGGCGTTTAAGGGTAACGAACTCTTCTAACCCCATTTGGACATGTTCTAGTCCTTTCCCATGCATCGTTGAGGCACCTACCCAAAAGGGTGAGGTCGTGGCCTCCGACGGGTCGATTTGTGCTATCCCCGTCAAAGCTTGCATTCATGTAGAGTCCACGCGTGAGATGGACGTAGGCGCGCTGTGTGAAGCCCATCCGAGACGGTTCGTCCGGATTGGTGATACTTTTTGGTATTGTGCGTGCCGGGGAAAAACCCCGTGTTGTTATACTTGCCTCGTAGGGCTAGAGGGTGCTACTGCATGCGCAGCAACGCTCGGGGGTGTGCCCCGGGGAGCACCCAAAGTTAAAAGGCAGAAATGGAGTTCTGTCCAGCTGTCGCTGGCGCGACAGTGATTGTCGCCTGGGCGACAGCTCCCCAGAATTGGGTTCTGGTGAATTTGGGTGTTCTGAGGCAGTGGGAGTGCTACTGCATGTGCAGCAATGCCTGGGGGTGTGCCCCGGGAAGCACCCACAGCTAGAAGCCAAATTAGGGTTTGTGCACTGTCGCTGGCGACAGTGAATGTCGCCTGGGCGACAGCTTCCCAGACTGAGTTCTGGTGATGTTATTGTGCCCACCTGTTGAGGGGACCTGAGGCCGGTGTACCCGACCTGTGGGGGTGTCCTGGTGGGTGACTTAGCGGCCCGTGGAGCCGGCTAATTGAGAATACCTGGGCTGAAGGTACGCCATACCCGCTTTTCGTGTTGTACAACGAGAGCTATGAACAACGGGCATTTGGCAAACCTGAAACCGCACCATTGCAGCACCTGATTATTAAGCCTCGTTCAGCATGTCGGGAGGCAATGGGACAGAGTCTTCGGACTACGTTATGTTCACAATTAAAGCACGGAGGACCCTGGTATTCGGGCCGCCGACTTTAGCCTCGAAGGGCAAAGCCATCAAGAGTGGATGGTTGTGGAAGGCGTAGTACACCCAAGAGTGCCTGAGTGCACGAGACGTGGAGGCCATTCCCACGTTTGTGTTGTTGCATATGTATGAAATGTTGTGGGCTTTGCTAGTCGCACTCTTATATATATATATATATGTTGTTGAGACTGTTTTGCAGGGACGTTTAGAACTGCCACCCCCTCGAAGGGGTGGGGTCGTTATAACTTGGTCAGCTTTAGCTGACCGTTGCCCAGTTTTGCCACCGTCTTTGGTGGGCTTGTTGTACAGGAGCTGTACCGAGCGGGACCTTGGCGGGCTGAAGTCCCTGCGCTGCTGCGGCCCTTGAATGCCTTTTGTCCTTTCTTCTGTTTTCATGTATGGCCGGCCTGCGCGCCGATGTTGGTAAACTGTAAGGTCGTCGTGCCTCTTTTGTGTGTTGTAAAACATTTTATTCCAAGTTAATAGAAGTGGACATACCCGAGTTCGGGTCTTGTGGTTTATAATTCTGTCTCTCTCTTTTACTTCCGCAGAGAATGCTCTGAGTTAGGCTTCGTGGTATAGTGTCGTTGCATATTCAATTAAGTGACGTTTCCATTTGTTTTGTAGTATATGGCGTGGGGCCCCGACCGGACCTTCTGCAATATGCTTCTGAACGGATGGGGGTGTTACAAATTGGTATCAGATTCTAGGGTTCCGTATCCTTCTAAGGAATTCGTGGGCGAATTCTTTTAAGGGGTGGTGAGCACGTGTGTGCGCTACCGTTGAGACGTAAAATAAACCCAAAAATGTCCACTTATGAATAAAATGTAATAACAAACCAACAATAATTGCATGATTTTGGAACCTGAGCGTTCCTTTTGTTGTTAGTTGCGACTGTATTGTCGCCTAACTGTGTGTTGCACTTGTGTAGGGCACTCGAAGTGCAGCGGGACCGTCGCGTCCCCGTGATGTGCATGAGAGTAGTGGGTCTGCTGAGGCCCCTACAGCTCCGTCTGCTGAGTTGGTTCGGCTAGTTACTGAAGCCGTTCTAGCTGCGTTGAATGGCCAGCCTGAAAGGCAAGGCCAACCGCCAGTGCAAGAGGTGGCCCCTGATCCACTAAGAGTGGAGCAAATCCCAGTGAGGCGTGCTCCTGAGCAACAGCTGAAGCACTTTCTGGGATTTCGACCTCCTCCGTTTATCGGGGTTGAATCCCCAGCTGAGGCCGAAGACTGGTTGTCACATGTGAAGCGAATTCTGACAGCGACACAGTCGAAGGAAGCGCAGAAGGTGACCTTTGCTTCTTTCTTGCTAGAAAAGGAAGCTAGGCGGTGGTGGGATGAGGTTGAGAGGCGCCAGTTCGCGGGAAGGCGACTGGTTGATGTGACGATGGAAGAGTTCTCGAGAATCTTCCTCGTAAGGTATGTGCCTCAGTCGCAGCAGATCGCGATGGAGAACCAGTTCTTGGCTCTAACACAGGGTGGTAGACTGGTTGATGACTACTTGCATGAGTTCACCCGCCTCGGGCGATATGCTGGAACTTCTTTCGATGATGAGGATAGAAGGGTGAACAGGTTTTATGGAGGTTTGTGTACTGAGTTGCGGCATCTTCTGACAGGGCCGTTGACGCAGGGTTTCACGACCCTCGTTGGTTCAGCCCGATCCCTTGAGCAGGACATGCTCAGGGAAAAGGGCAAGGCGGTTGTGGTCGAGGCAGTGCCGGAGGGCAAAGCGCCGAGTGCGACGAAGTTGCGGAGGTTAAGTCGCTGGAAGAAGGCTCGAGTATCTGGGCCAGCTCCCTCTGCTTCGGGCGCGTCATCTGGACGTGGCCCTCTTTTTTGTTTCACTTGTGGCAAGCCTGTCCATTTCTCTCGGGATTGCCGCAGTGGGCTTCCAAGGCCATAGAAGAAGGCGGGGCCAGGTTATTCTGAGAAGGGGAAGGCAGCTGAGTCCACTGCTTCCCGTATGGCTCCCCCGCAGCCCAGAGTTTTTAGTCTCGATCAGCAGGAGGCTATCAAAGCCATGGACGCCGTGACAGGTACAATTTAAGATACAGTCTTTACTGTTTTATACACCTGTTTTAATGTTCATGCTAACTTGTTGGCGGCGTAGGCTATGTAAATGTTTTAGGCGTCCCTGCGAGAGCGCTTTTCGATACTGGAGCTTCGCACTCCTTCTTATCGTCGGACTTCGTCCAACGTATTGGTGCGACGTCGATTGCTTCTGCAGATGGACTGGAGGTCCTACTGCCAAATGGATATTCGATGCGTGTGGAGAGGAGTTGCTGCGTAAAGGTTCTAGTTGGTAGTCGGGAGTATGACCTGAAGGCTTCGTTACTCCCCCTGGTTGAGTTCGATGTTATCTTCGGTATGGACTGGCTGTCGGAACAGCGTGCGTGTATCAATTGCACCACCAAGGAGGTGAGGTTTGGCAAGGTGCCGATCGTGAGACGGTCTTTGCGGGCATGCGTGGATCGAGCAAGATGCTGATGTCTGCTCTCCAGGTGTCCAAGGCAGTGCGACAGGGAGCGGAGTTATTCTTTGCTCTTGTTGAGGCTTCAACGTCGAGGCCCAGCCTAGTAGATGTTCTGGTAGTAGCAGAGTTCCCCGATGTGTTCCCGAGCGAGCTCCCCGGTGCTCCACCGCAGCGGGACATAGATTTCACGATTGAGTTGGTGCCAGGCGCTAAGCCTGTGGCCCGCTCGCCGTATCGTATGGCTCCGAAAGAGTTGGCAGAGTTGAAGCTGCAGTTGCAGGAGCTGCTTGAGCAGGTCTACGTGCGTCCGAGTTCCTCACCTTGGAGTGCACCAGTCCTCTTTGTCAAAAAGAAGGACGGTAGCCTGCGGCTTTGCATCGATTATCGGTAGCTGAAGAAGCTGACGGAGAAGAACAAGTATCCTCTTCCGAGGATAGACGATTTGTTCGACCAGCTCGTTGGTTCGACAGTATACTCGAAGCTGGACTTGAAGTCCGGCTATTATCAGGTGCGGATCAGGGAGTGCGACATCCCGAAGACTGCCTTTAGTACGAGGTACGGGCAGTATGAGTTCACCGTGATGTCGTTTGGGCTGTCTAATGCGCCTTCGGTGTTTATGGACTTGATGCACCGGACTTTCCGAGAGTACCTCGACCGGTTTGTGGTCGTCTTCCTTGATGACATACTGGTCTACTCTCAGTCCGAGGAGGAGCACGGTGATCACCTGCGAGTAGTCTTGGAGGTTCTGAGGAGGAACCAGTTGTATGCAAAGTTCTCGAAGTGCGAGTTCTGGCTTCCTTCCGTGGCGTTCTTGGGCCATGTGGTTAGTGGTTCGGGTGTGGCGGTAGATCCGGTGAAGGTTGCGGGCATCAGGGAGTGGCCTGTCCTTTCTACTGTAGCGGAGGTCCGTAGCTTTCTCGGGCTGGCCGGTTATTACAGGCGCTTCGTGGAGAACTTCTCACGGATCGCGCTGCCTCTTACGACGCTGACACGGAAGATGCAGGAGTTCATTTGGACGCCCGCGTGTGCGTAGGCTTTTGAGGAGTTGAAGCGGCGGCTTACGACGGCTCCGATCTTATGTTTGCCTTGCGGCACGGAGGGCTACGAGATCTACACCGACGCTTCTGGGAGCGGCCTTGGCTGCGTTCTGCAGCAGCATGGCAAGGTTATAGCGTATGGCTCTCGCCAGCTGAAGGTGCACGAGCGGAACTATTCAGTCCACGACTTGGAGTTGGCGGCCGTGATATTTGCCCTGAACCTTTGGCGGCATTATGTGTATGGCTTGAAGATCGAAATCTTCACGGACCATAAGAGCCTGAAGTACCTTCTGACGCAGAAAGGGCTGAATATGCGGCAGCAGAGGTGGATGGAGTTCCTGGGGGACTTCACCTTCGAGATCCACTACACTCCCGGGAAGGGGAATGTTGTTGCGGATGCACTCAGTCGCAGGGCTCCAGCGCAGGCCAACTGGATTCAGATGCATGATGAGCACCTGATACGTGACCTGGAGGCCTTGGGTATTTCTTGCGTAGAGAAGAGGGGCGGTGCCGGTGCTTGTTTGAGTTGGACTGAGGTGCAGTACGACCTCGCAGATAGAGTCCGCCGGGCTTTTGAACTCGATCCGAGTTTAAAGCGCTACGCGGAGGATGCTGGTGGTGGGCCGGATGCCCAGTTTCAGGTTCGAGACGGGTTGCTGTGGAGAGGTGACCGTTTGTGCGTCCCCAAGGTGGGTGAGCTGCGCGATGAGTTGATGTACGAGGCGCATCGTACCAGGTATTCAGTTCATCCGGGGAGCACGAAGATGTATAAGGACATGAAGGTCCTTTTCTCGTGGCCGGGTATGAAGAGGGACATCGCTCACTACGTGGCTAAGTGCCACACTTGTGTGCTAGTGAAGGCGGAATGTCAGAGGCCCGGTGGCTTTTTGCAGTCATTGCCTGTTCCGGAGTGGAAGTTTGATGACATTTCCATGGATTTCGTGCATGGACTGCCGAGGTCGCAGAGCGGGAACGATGCCATCTGGGTAGTCGTTGACCGGCTGACAAAGGTGGCGCACTTCATCCCCAACCGGAGGGATGACTCGGTGGAGAAATTGGCGAAGTTGTATGTTGATACTATAGTGCGACTGCACGGTGTGCCCCGTAGCATCGTCAGTGATCGTGATGGACGCTTTACTTCGAGCGACTGGAGGCTAGTCAACCGTCTTTTGGGTACGAAGCTGCAGTTTAGCACAGCCTTTCATCCTCAGACGGATGGCCAAACTGAGCGTACCAACAGGACGATGGAAGACATGCTCTGGATGTGCGTCCTGGATTTTGGCAAGGGGTGGGAAGCTCACCTCTTTCTTGTTGAGCTCGCGTACAACAACATCTATCAGGCGAGTATTCAGATGGCGCCTTTCGAGGCCCTCTATGGCAGGAAGTGCCGCACTCCCTTAGCTTGGGCGGAAACGGGCGAGACGAAGCTCTTCAAGAGGAAAGACGTCGAAGAGGCGACTTCGACGGTGCGTTTGATCCGGGAGAGGCTTTTGGTTGCGCAGGATAGGCAAGCGAAGTACTATAATGCGAAGCACCGCGACGTCCAGTTCGCCGTTGGCGATTGGGTCTACTTGAAGATCAGGCCATTCAAGGGCGTGTCCAGGATTCGGCGCTTGAAAAAGCTGAGTCCGAGATACCTTGGACCTTTTGAGGTCATCGAGCGCGTCGGCGAGGCGGCTTATAGGCTTGCGCTATCGGCGGAACTGAGCGGGCTACACGATGTATTCCACATCTCCGTATTGCGGAAGGCAGTGCAAGAGCCTACGCAGGTGGTCGCGGCGGATCAGGTGCCCGTGGATAGTGGGCTTAAGACGGCGGTCAGGCCCGTTAGCATCGAGGATGCTGAGGTGCGTCAGTTGCGGAACAGGGCGATCCGTATGGTAAAGGTCCGTTGGGACAACTGCGGTCGCGAGGAGCTCTCATGGGAGCGTGAGCAGGCCATGATGGAGGAGTTCCCCGAGCTGTTTCGGTGGCGTTTATCTTTTTTTCCCCTTGTGTAAAGACGTTTTTTTTATATATGTATATATGCGTGTTTTTATAAAATTTCGGGACGAAATTCTTATAAGGAGGGGAGGGTTGTAAGACCCCAAATCAGAAAATTCAGAATTCTGGAATCCAGAGCTGTCGCCGGCGACAGTGGCTGTCGCCCGGGCGATAGCACTTTGTTGAGAAGGTTCTGCCGTGAGCTGTCGGACGGCGTTGACTGGTCAATGTCGGTTCATATCGCTGTCGCCAGGGCGACAGCGGCTGTCGCCGGGCGACAGCTCAAAGTTGGACTTTATGGCCGAAATCAAGGGCATTGATTGCACTTTGACTTTGGGGGCTGGTTTTGGCTTGGGAGGCTCAGTGGCAGCATAGAAGGCCGAAATCCTCTTCTTTTTCATTATTTTCCTTAAGGGTTCTTAAGAGAGAGAGAGAGAGAGAGAGAGAGAGAGAGAGAGAAGAGCTTGGAGAAGAAGGAGAAATAGTAAACCCTAGCTTGGAGCTTGGGTTTGGAGGAGATACACTCATCCAATCCATTCAACGTTGGTGGCTATGCGTAGAGGAGGGCAAGGCGCTCCTTTCCATCCGTGCCAAAAGTCGAGCCATGGGCTCAAAGCGGCGTTTAAGGGTAACGAACTCTTCTAACCCCATTTGGACATGTTCTAGTCCTTTCCCATGCATCGTTGAGGCACCTACCCAAAAGGGTGAGGTCGTGGCCTCCGACGGGTCGATTTGTGCTATCCCCGTCAAAGCTTGCATTCATGTAGAGTCCACGCGTGAGATGGACGTAGGCGCGCTGTGTGAAGCCCATCCGAGACGGTTCGTCCGGATTGGTGATACTTTTTGGTATTGTGCGTGCCGGGGAAAAACCCCGTGTTGTTATACTTGCCTCGTAGGGCTAGAGGGTGCTACTGCATGCGCAGCAACGCCCGGGGGTGTGCCCCGGGGAGCACCCGAAGTTAAAAGGCAGAAATGAAGTTCTGTCCAGCTGTCGCTGGCGCGACAGTGACTGTCGCCTGGGCGACAGCTCCCCAGAATTGGGTTCTGGTGAATTTGGGTGTTCTGAGGCAGTGGGAGTGCTACTGCATGTGCAGCAATGCCTGGGGGTGTGCCCCGGGAAGCACCCACAGCTAGAAGCCAAATTAGGGTTTGTGCACTGTCGCTGGCGACAGTGAATGTCGCCTGGGCGACAGCTTCCCAGACTGAGTTCTGGTGATGTTGTTGTGCCCAACTGTTGAGGGGACCTGAGGCCGGTGTACCCGACCTGTGGGGGTGTCCTGGTGGGTGACTTAGCGGCCCGTGGAGCCGGCTAATTGAGAATACCTGGGCTGAAGGGACGCCATACCCGCTTTTCGTGTTGTACAACGAGAACTGTGAACAACGGGCATTTGGTGAACCTGAAACCACACCATTGCAGCACCTGATTAGTAAGCCTCATTCAGCATGTCGGGAGGCAATGGGACAGAGTCTTCGGACTACGTTATGTTCACAATTAAAGCACGGAGGACCCTGGTATTCGGGCCGCCGACTTTAGCCTCGAAGGGCAAAGCCATCAAGAGTGGATGGTGGTGGAAGGCGTAGTACACCCAAGATTGCCTGAGTGCACGAGACGTGGAGGTCATTCCCACGTTTGTGTTGTTGCATATGTATGAAATGTTGTGGGCTTTGCTAGTCGCACTCTTATATATATATGCTGTTGAGACTGTTTTGCAGGGACGTTTAGAACTGCCACCCCCTCGAAGGGGTGGGGTCGTTATAACTTGGTCAGCTTTAGCTGACCGTTGCCCTGTTTTGCCACCGTCTTTGGTGGGCTTGTTGTACAGGAGCTGGACCGAGCGGGACCTTGGCGGGCTGAAGTCTCTGCGCTGCTGCGGCCCTTGAAGCCCTTTTGTCCTTTCTTCTGTTTTCATGTATGGCCGGCCTGCGCGCCGATGTTGGTAAACTGTAAGGCCGTCGTGCCTCTTTTGTGTGTTGTAAAACATTTTATTCCAAGTTAATAGAAGTGGACATACCCGAGTTCGGGTCTTGTGGTTTATAATTCTGTCTCTCTCTTTTACTTCCGCATAGAAGGCTCTGAGTTAGGCTTCGTGGTATAGTGTCGTTGCATATTCAATTAAGTGACGTTTCCATTTGTTTTGTAGTATATGGCGTGGGGCCCCGGCCGGACCTTCTGCAATATGCTTCTGAACGAATGGGGGTGTTACATTTTCACACCACCACCCTATCTTTTAACTCCCGGTGAGATCTATCCTGATCTTTGAGTTCGACTCTGTGTAATTAAATTAATTTTCAAGGTGAGTTTTTTTAAAGTTATTATTTGTTATTTGTCAGTTTCGATTTTTTTTCTTTCCTCTAAGTTGGTTTTCTCTTGACAAATATTTTGTTACTTTTGGTTTTATTGATTGCTGCATAATTATCATTCATCGGATGATTTGCGTCGTGAACTGAAATTAGATTGTAAATCTTGTACAGATTGCGCTCCGAATTTGTTTGTTAAACCTAACATCCATTTTTTTATTTTAAATTACATCTAAAAACTTATTTGTGCATTGCATTCATCCCATCGGGTGTGACTACGAGTGCATCAAGTGGTATCAGAACTACCGACGACTCTCCTCACTCCAACGGCTCCCTCTCTGCGACATTTCTTGAGTTCCTCTACGACATCGAGGTGATCTCCCACAGAACACTCCCCTTCGGTTCGGACACATGAAGCTCCGCATCGGCCCACTTCCTTTGTCATTCCGTTGACATGTATTTCGGAACAGCGAGACGCGCTTTTGATGTTGTTCCAGTTAAACGCATCTCCGAACGGAGCATTCCCGTTGCAACCTTGTGCAGTCTCATTATGGCTCCGTTTGGCACGACGGTGGCAGTCATGAACACAATGATTATGAGCCATCATTCGTGAATGCCCGACCTCACCTAAGGAACTTCATCAACTTCTATGTTCAAAAATAATTTTATTTTCTTGGTGGTGATTTGTCATGCCAAACATACATTATATAACTGTCATTTTTGTCCACACTCACCGGAGCAAAAACGTTGAACCATATATATCTCCTACAAAGCGGCCCTGTGATCCAAATTTTCAATAAAATTATATGATCTCTTCTCTGTACAAAAACTGCTGCTTCTGCCATCCACATCTAACGATTGAAGTAGTGATAAAATATTGACTTCTTCAGCCGACAGTTGAATTAGTCCCACATCATAAATATTGCACACTCACAAGTGTAAGAAAATAACAAGCATCAAGTTTTCTAAATCTACTAATCTTCTCACCCAAGATTTACAACTAACTCGCATGTTCCTCAACAGAAAACTTGCTCTAATTACCCCATGCTGCACAGTTAAAAAACGCAAAAAATTTAAATTTTGCAAGTCTAGGTCACTGGCATCGATCTCCTTCGATTCACAAAGCCATGGCGTGAAGGTATCTCCTCGGGCACTCCTCCGGACCCATAAGACCTGTACGAACGATGAGAGCGGCGCGAAGGTATATCCTCGGGCTCTCGAGAGCCATAAGACCTATCCAAATGATGAGTCCCGTCACTTTCTCGATGGCGCCTTCCGCTGTGGCGGCTTCCATTGCTCCTCCCCGCTCCTTGTATGGTACTAATTTTTGTGACAGACTCGTCCTCACGGCTTCCATTGCTCCTCGTTCCTCCCATGGCACTAATTTTCGTGACAGACTCGTCCTCGATCACCCTCCCTGATCCATTTCCCGCGCCGAGATCGTAAGGCTTGATGTTTTGCAAGTCCGGCTCAGGCCTGAAACCACGGGGCCACTTCGACTCATCCATTTTTCGAAAAGTGATGGATATCCTGCAGATATTCGGCGAAAAAAGTTAGAACTAAAAGCCCTTCGAAGGATAGAAATTTGAACATGAGATCAGGTGACCACTAAACCTCTTGGAAGGAACCGCCGGAACACAGTGCTTGGCGACGTCCGCTCCGTTGCCCTGTAAGACGAGCACCGACCTGAACAAGATTGACATTCAAAGATTATCATCTCTCCGGCAAGAAGATTAATGCGACAAGAACAACACGGTTAGACACCAACTTTTTCTTTGGCTTTATATAAAGCGAAAACGATATTATTTCATTTTTTGAGCACAGAAACAATATCATCGAAGAAAACAAAATAAGTCGAGGATGATTGCTCTCCAAATGAATGTTAGAGATGAAAAAGGTACGAATAATGATGATTTTTTCAGATTCATCACCCACGAAAACAAAAACAACAGAAGAAACAAAAGAACAAAAATTTAGAAGGCATGAAGAAAAAGTTATGATTTTTAGATTTATCGAGCTCAAAAACAACATTATCAAAGAAAACAAAAGAGCAAAACTGTTAGCAAGTCAAGGATGATTGCTCTGCAAATGAATGTTAGAGACGAAAAAGGTTAGAATAATCCAATTTTAACAGATGAGTGAAAGATTTCAATGGCATAGAGTAATTATCCACAAGTTCGGAGGACTCAATGATGACATTTATACGTCTTAATACACTTTAACAGACAACTACAGCAGCAAAAAGATCAAGGATCTGTTTGGGAGAATGGTGAGGTTGCGGTAGTGGTCGTGAACGAGAAAGTGAGAAATGCATGTACCATTTTGGTGGCAGTGAACGTGAAATCTAAAACATTTTGGGAAAAAAATACAACGTGGTGTTGTCAAGCTTTGGCAGTTGCAAGCCAGAGAACTACCGTGGAAGTTCCAAGACCACTTAAAAATATTATTCCATTTACTACTAAAGTTTCAAATTGTCCTGACTCAAACATTTCAACTATCCAAAAAAACATAAAAGGCATAAGAGTTCATAACAAACGGATACGAAATAATAACTTACCCGACGGGAAGGGAAATTGCATATGATCCGGAGAATTCTCCTGGGCCGGTAATTTTAAGGTTAGGCCCGAACAGTATATCGCACTCGCTTAAGAATGACACGGTGCAGAATGGGCGGACGAAATCGTGGCTGTCAATGTGCGGAGGAATGCAGTCACTGGGTTCGTATATGTTAATGATGCAGCTATCCGGAACGCAATCGGTGGGCATGACATGCCAGCTAACCAGACGCTTTATCATCACCTTGAAGAGGCTTGGTATTGGATCAGCCATCACGCTGTGAAGGATGCCTGGAGGTGTTCCATTTCTTTCCTGCATTCATAAATATGAGGTTAAAATTTTGAACTTTATGTTTTTTTTTCAATGAATGAAGAAGAAATAGATCAGAATATTATCTCCAACCGCATAGTTATAACAGCAGCCAAATTGGATCGTCACCCGTCCTTTCCCACGCATCCACTTTCTAGGAGCAGAGTATGTATGCTCTGCAAGAAGAGAATTTTCAAGATAAATAACTGAAGTGGGAAATATCTTTTGAAACAACTAGCTGAGAATAAGCTATAGACTATATAACAAAGAGAATAACAAATATGATGCCAGAGCCTAAGAATCCAACCTAAAACTAATTGGTTGTAGGTGGAGGAGCTTGGGATTAATATTAAGTTGAGAAGGCATTGTGGGACTCATTCTAAACACTCCCACTCATGTGTGGGGGGTCTCTTTGGGCTCTAAAAATACGTTTTTTCAAATTTGGTGATATAGGAGTGACCCGTAAAGCCTAATCTACTTTAATACCATGTTAGAATTTAGGAATCCAACCAAAAAACAATTAGCTTTATGTGCATAAGGCTCGCAATCTATATTAGGTTCGCAAAGTTATATTAGGTGGAGGGTATCATTTTACTTTCCTGTTTATAAACAACTATTTATTTTACAAAAAATATGTTTGGTGGATATTTTTTGGGAATAAGTATGATGTTTACAATAATTATTGAAACACCATTTAAGCTATTTTCATATACTTCCAAAACACTTTCGCTTTGGTCTTCTAAAACTTAAAAATTCCTCACAAATCAATGGCTCTTCTTAATTAAATTAATAGTAATTAATCAATGTAATTAGATTAAAATGATTTTATTTAATATTCATACTAGTGCATAACAGCATCAAATAATAACTGAAAAGAGGTTGTTTACAAAATACTAAGCAGAAAAGAAATGTTCGAAGACATGGTGGGTAGTTATAAGTTATTACATGGTGAAAAGATTAATAATAATGAGGACAGGAAATAGTATAGAGTTAGATTAGTGAAAAAATCATAGCTGCTAATATTTTTTAATCTTAGAGGATATTATAAAAATAGTTTGATTAGAAGGAATGAACAATTTTAGAAAGAGATGCACGTATTATGATCCAACCTGGGATGCATCCTTATATTATTTTCATGTCATGAATCTTTATATGTTATTTTGTGCATGCTTTTGCACACGTTTATTTCTTTTATTTTCGCGCACGTTATCAACACTCATAAGTTTTTTTTCGCGCATGTCGCTCGCGCACGCTCGTATGGCTCATTGGCGTGCCCGACCAACAAGACTCTGAATAAAAAGGTATGTCAAATTAGGCAATGAGATAATTCAGGCAAGTAAAGAAGTTCAAATTTAAAAAGTTTCTAAAACTAATGTGACCTTGTACTTTTGAAGATTCAGAATTAATTTTTTTTTACTGAATGCTAATAGGACTACCCTTTTTGATTCCTTCACATTCAATCTTAACGTCCACATTAAAAGACCATTTAATTAAATATAATTTTCTATTACACCTACTAAAGGACTAATCCCCCTCCAATTGAAACGGCTCGGGTAAAATTGAAAATAGAGAACCACTCTCTGTTTTTGATAGACCCATTCGACGCCCTACCTCCCACTTCCAGCCGCCGACATCACCCTCGTCCGACCACAATCACGCCAGAAGGTTCTCCGGATTCAGGCGATCCCTCCTCCCTTGTCCCTTCAGACCCGTGAGCTTCCTGTTCCGCCAGTTCCATTTGAGGGCCTCCACAAATGCTCGTCTACTCGGCAGCACCTCGCGCTACCTCCAATGTCTCCAACCAATCATTGTTGAGCCTTCTCCGACCGCCAACCCCCTTCGTCTGATTCCCTCTGGCCAGCAACGGCTTCCTAGAGCCCACGACGTCCTCTTTCCTCTTCTAGCGAAGCCTCCTCCATCTTCCAGGTTCTACTGATCCAGCCCTAGCCTTCAATCCAATAACTCGACCTCAAGGATTTCACCGCGGTGCTTAGGCCTTGAGGTATATCCCTCCTCGTACCTCCTTGTACATAATGCTTAT
Source organism: Dactylorhiza incarnata (assembly GCA_033032865.1). Lineage (NCBI taxonomy): Eukaryota > Viridiplantae > Streptophyta > Magnoliopsida > Asparagales > Orchidaceae > Dactylorhiza > Dactylorhiza incarnata. Next base: position 9,299,090 of record JAWHQI010000014.1, read on the forward strand.
ATTTAATTGATCTTTAGTTTCTGAGCTTGCCTTAATCATCACAGAACCTATTTGTGTAATTTTTCAGATTCTCATGGTCTTCCGTTCTATATTTTGCATGGGTGTGGATCGTTGACTCTTGATTACTCTACGGTCGAATTACTCTACGGTTGAATTACTCTACGGTTGAATGTTATGTTTTTATACACACTTGCTTGTGTTGCATAATTTAAAATAATTTGCAATTTTACATTTAACTTGAAGTTATCATTTCTGGGTTACATCACATTACCATAGAGAAAAGATAATTATTAGTGGTGGCTTAAATGGACATACAGGTTCAACTAATATGCGCTATGAGAGGATTCAAGATGGGTACAAATGAGAGATAAAAATACGGTCGGAGAATTTATACTTGATTTTCTTGTAAAGTGTGATATTAGAATAACAAAAATATGTTCTAAGAAATGAGAAGAACATAAGTTACTTATAAAAGTGTAGTCAACATATCACAACTACACATCTTTTTTAATAGAAATAAGAGAGAGCTTCTTGAAAAATTGTAAAGTGATTATAAGAGAGAGTATGACCACAACATATAGTGATAGTTATGAAGATGAAATTTAATAGTACAAAAAATATCAACTAATAATTTCCCTAAGAATAAGTGTAGAAATTGTTAATATTTTATAATTATTTGTTAAGGCAAATTGACATGTTTTAGTAGATCTAAATCTGAGGAAATATTTTTAGTGTTACTTAAATAAGTTATGAAATGATATTTTAAGGAAATATTTTTGAAAGACTATAGGGACAACATAATGAAGTATATTGATATAAAAAATAAAATGAAATTAGTTTTAAAATAGGCTTAAACACAAGAATTTAGACTATGATGAGATGCCTATTGAAAAAAAGGGGGGCAGCTCGGAGCACAAAGCATCCACACATAGTGAGGGTCCGGGGAAGGGTCCCACCACAAGGGTGAAATGTAGGTAAACCTTACCCTGCATTTTTGTAAGAGGTTGCTTCCAGGACTCAAACCCGTGACCTCAAGGTCACACGGCAAACACCTTAACAGGTGCACCAAGGCTCCCCTTCAATATGAGATGCCTATTGAGATTTGGAAAATTGAGAAATAATGTAATGATTTAGTTTGACTTATCTTTTCAACAAAAAAATTGATAAAAAGATGTCAGAAAAATATTTTGATTGATACCCGTATTAAAGAATAAAAATTAAGCCATAAAATTGTAAGTTTATTACAGGGGAAATAAACTTATGAGCCATAAAATTAAGCCATACAATTACATCAATTTTAAATAATAAGTTTGGTTTCATATTAGAAAAATCAAATATAAAAGTAAATTCATGTTAAGACAATGTACACCCTTAAATATTATCGTCAAAAAATATAGCAAAGGTCACAAAAAGGGTCTAAAATCAAAGGCATGAATTCAAGGTGCAGTTAACAAGCTAGTCAAATATAATTTGTAGAAATCAGGTGGAGTAAAGAAAATAACTGTCCTTAAGGAATTGGGGCAAAGGATAGAAATTGGAAGACTCAATTTCAATTTTTGATATTCGGTTGCAAAATTAAATGATGAAATTAAAATTCAAATGAATTGGATGAGAATTTATTCCACACTAGCTCTAATCCATTACTCTCACAAAAAAATAATATTCTGAGTAATAATCCTGATAAAGTAGAACTCATAGGTTACACAATTTTAAAAATAAAATCCTAGTAAGATATTAAAAAGAGAAAGTTCAGAGGGAAGTTCTGGAGAATCCTGATAAAATAGAACATTTGAGAGATAGATTTCTAGAGAGAGAATCAAAATAAGATTTTTTTAGTAAGAGAATCCTAATTAAATAGAACTTTTGAAAGATATATTTCTAGAGAGTAGAGAGTGAAGTATAGTGAGATTTTCTGAGAGAGAACATATTAGAGATAGCAAAGCTTTGAATAAGAAAAATTTAGCCAGATAAGTGTGGAGAGAGATTAAAAAAAGAATCACCATGAGATTTCTACAGAAATAATCATAATGAGATTTGGAAAAAAAATAAGTTTTAAAGAGAAATTTCTTGAGAATGGAAACCCTAATGAGATGGAACTCTTATGAGAGAAATTTCCTGATAGAGAATCATAAAAAATTCTAACAAGAGAAAGTTTACAAGGCGGCACAGTGCACAAAGCATCCCCGCGTAGCGAGGGTTCGGGGAAGGTTCCCACTTCCCACCACAAGGGTGAAATGTGGGCAAACCTTAGCCTTCATTTTTGCAAGATACTGCTTCCAAGACTCGAACACTCAACACCTCAACCAGTGCGCCAAGGCTCCCCTTAACAAGAGAGTTTTCAAACAGAAAATTATTTGGAGTGAAAAATTAAAATCAAATAAAACTATCAGCAGATTGATTTCCCGCAAAAGAATCACAGTAAGATGTTATTTTTAGAGAATTTTTTAAAATTGAGGATTTCTGGATACAAAAATTAACATAGGTTTATATGAAATAATATGAGTATTATTTAGTATTAATTTAGTGTGATTAGTATTAATCTATGCATCAAAAACTAGAATTGTAAAATTCAGATTCTAAGTATGGAGTTCAATAACCTATATGAACATCTAAATTGAAATTGAAATCAATTTATGCATCTAATTTCACTATAACAAGATACTAACTTTAAAAATTTAGAAGCAATAACACTAAAAAAATCATCGTTAAATTTACCTCCAAACTCATTATTCCTCCCTCTCTCTTGCAGCTGATAGACAAAATCCACGATCCTCTTCTGTTCCGCCGCACTAAAAACAGCAGTGTGCAGTTCCAGGCCATCCAAGATATTCACAATCCTTCCATTCAACCTCTCCAGGCAAACAAAATCCTTCTTCCTTTCCACGATTGAAAACCTAATCCGTTCTCTCTGATCCCTGGAAAGCTCTGTTTTCTTCAAAATCATTTTTCCCTCCTCCATTACATGATTCAAACTATTCTTCCTTGATATGCTCCCTTCCCACTGGTCCCAACCCTCCTGTTGAGCCATATCGGCCCAGGAAATCCGCGCAGCAGGAGATTCCTGCTCTTGATCTATATCAGAATCCGTAGACTCGAAATGGTCGGCGCCGTCCTTTGAGCCCCTATTATACTCCTCAACACTGCCGGAAACAACAGATGTTTCCAGCGGTCCGCCTGCGTCAGATGTTTCCTGGCTGTCGTCGATCACCTCTCCCCCGTGATCGATCACCTCTCCCTGGGGGTCGACGCCGTATGGATCACGTCCTGTACAAAAGAAAGATCTATTGCGTTCAACCGAGAAACCTTGGTACAGAGGAATCAAACAGGAGTGAAAGAAGAATAAAATATAACCCTAGAAACGGATTGCGAACCTGGATTGAGCAAGCGGACACGGTCAATCAGGGCGGCGGAGCAACCCTCGCAAAGGTCCCTGGTGAGGAATGGCAGCCAAATAGTCAGAAATTCCTCCGCAACTTCGAGATCGGAAGAATTAAGATCCTTAAGAAGCGGATCTGCTTCCATATCTCCTATGTCGAGTTTCAATAACTCTCCAGCCCTCGTTTGCGGCGATCTGCTACAGATTACTTTCCAAAATCGCCATTTTTCTCCGCGTAATCTTGGCCCTCCCGCTTTGGTAATTTCTTGAGGAAAGCCTCTGTGTTGCTGGCTGCTTTAAAACTTCCCGAAAATTCCTTTTCTGAGACGACGAGATAGGAGAGAAACTCGGAAACCGGAAATATATACCGGTTAATGTAAATAAATAAAAGGCTAAATACTTGTTTCAAATCCAACGTTTGCCTCCTTTTAAGATTTCAGTCGATTTTGAAGTCCGTAATCTTTAATAGCTTTAAAATTTTAGTCCCTATTTAACCAGTTAAACAGAATATTCTGTTTTTAGTTAAACAGAATATTCTGTTTTTGGATGCTGAGTTGGCAAACAATATACAGGGTGCAGAAAATTATTATAGAGATGCAGATTCTTTAGGACTCTAATAGCAGCTGTAGCATTTTACTCAGGAAAAAAACTATTTTTAACAGACCATAAGAAAACTAATCTTGCGCAGGAAACTATATTTACTGTTAATAGACCATAGGAAAAACAAAATAACCAGCATTAAAATTTGAACCGCAAATTACTCGGAATATACGCGGGATTACATTTGAAGAGCAATATGCAAAAGCAAATTATAATAGCATCTGTAGCATAAAACTTGCAAAAAAATCGAATACAACCTTATGACCTTTGGACTTTTGGCACTTTGCCCCTTTGAATTAGGCCTCTTTGGCACATTGCCCCCCGAAATTCATTTCTTGGCACTTAACCCCCTCCAAAATCGGTTTCTTGGCACTTAGCCCCCTCATCATATATTAGCCCTTTTTAGTTGTATTATATCATCCGAAAATTATAAAATAGAAGGGTATTTTAGTCATTTTTTTAAAATCAATACAATCAAGACTGCAACAAATTTAAAAACCGATTTCTTGCCCCCTCGATTGCATTTGAGCTTGAGTGGATGCATGGCTGATGACTTTCTGAACTTTTGTAGAACAAATTTGAACACTATTTAGTACAAAAGCTAGCAGATTGATGATGTTCTATATTTGAGCTTGAGGAATGCTTGAAATTGTGCCTTGAAATTTTTTGGGAATGCAAGGTGCTGCCTTGAATTTGTGTCAGATGCTTTGCAAGAGTGGCTTTTGTGATTCATGGCACCTTACCATTCAAGATTTCATACAAAATAATGCAAAATACAAATCTTATAGTTCACCAACATTTACATGACACCAAAATACAAAATAATGCAAAATACAAATCTCATGATTCCATAGCTACAAAAAACATATATTTAGTTCCATAGCTACAAAACATATATTTTTCTACCATCATATTTAGTCTCATAGCACAAGTTCACAAAACATAAATGTAATAAATATATTGTTTCCATAGCACATGATCACAAAACATCTGAACTTGTAGTCTTCCGTAGCTCGGCAATGCAACCTTAAAATTTATGCTACGATCATATCAATCCAGTAAAGTCTTCACAAGTCTCCGGTTGACCTGTAAAAAACACAAAGTAATTATGAAAATAATTTTATCAAAATTTCAGCAATAAATAAAAGTCATTAGCTCATCCTTACTTGCAAATGTAGAATGTGATGGACCACTTAATGCTTCATGATCAACAATGGTATTTGTCTCCGCATTTGAACGTGCGACCTTCTTTTTCATCTAAATGAAAGTAGAAATTAAGATTGATCGTTCGTTCACTGTCAAACTTAAATGTCGATGAATTTGAATTCCCAGTTGCTCACCTTCTTCCCTTTCGATCACAGGCTTCAGGCTTTTCCGATCAATCTGAAAAAAATTTAACAAACTCATTAACATAAATTTAGGAGAAAGACGAGAAGTGAACGCCTACACCTGCTCGGAATGGCAAACCGCCGCTTCTTCCATCTTCCCCGGTCGACTACGATTTTGATTTCGGGCGAAACAGGGTGCGCCGGCGAACTATCAAGCGGCTAGGGCTTTGCAGGCGGGAGCAGGACTGCGCCGGGGCCGGAAGATCGAGGAAACGAAGGAATAGTCTCTGTCTCACGGTAAGTTATGGTAAATGAGATTATGTTTTCATATACCTATTTTGCCCTTCTCTATTATATCTATTTACTTTTTAATAACATATATTTCATATATTAATATGATAGGGGGCTAAGTGCCAAGAAACCAGTTTTGGAGGGGGTTAAGTGCCAAGAAATGAATTTCGGGGGGCAATATGCCAAAGAGGCCTAATTCGAAGAGGCAAAGTGCCAAAAGTCCTTTATATCCTGAAGAATAACCCACAAAAACTGTTGGCACAGCACGGGGGTTGGAATTTAGTTCGATGTGCTTGAAGAGTCGCAACAAAAACCAGGCAACCAAAAACTTTTAGTTTGGAATAATCAGGTTCACATTTATATAAAACCTGAAAAGAAGAAAATCCATTGAGAAGAGGAGTAGGTATTCCGTTGATTAGATAAGTGGAAGTTCCCACACAGTCACCCCAAAACGATATAGGAACTTTTGATTGAAAAAATAATGCTCTGGCAACATTGAGTAAATGTTGATGTTTACGTTCAACGACTGAATTTTGTTCCGGTCGTTCAACACATGATAATTGATGGTGAGTCCCTTGCTGTGAAAGAAATTCAGTAAGGGCAAGCTCATTTGCATTATCAGATCACAAACATTTGATTACTTTTCCAAATTGAGTTTGATCTTTGAAAAAAAAATTTAATAAGAGCAAAAGAAGCCTCATATTTATGTTTTAGTAGATATATCCATGTATATCAAGAGCAACCATCAGCAAGAGTTAAAAAAATCGATGCCCGCCGTAAGTGGGGTGTAGGTGAGGCCCCCAAATATCACAATGAAGCAAATCAAAGGGTTGAGCAGACAAATTATTGTTAGAAATGAAAAGTAAATGACGGAATTTTGCCAATGGACAAACAGTACATTTAGTCGAAAAAAAAAGAACTTGACAAAGAGAGAGATTTTAGTACTTAGAAGTTTCAAGACTTTATCAGATAAGTGCCCAAATCTAATATGTCATAAAGTGGCGTTACAAGCGGTTGAAACATTACTAACTAAAGCATAATTGATAGACTTGTTTGCAAGTGAGATGTCTGAAGTCGCTGGGAATGCAGAAAAGGATTGAGCACGTATAAACCAGAAATGAGGTTACCCTTGCCAATCATCTTGGAACTTTTGATTTCCTGAATAAGAAACCAATCATAAAAAAAGAGATGGAATAGTTAGTGTTGTGTAATAAGGCACTAACTGAGATCAAGTTAAAATGAAAAGTAGGCACAAAGAAGACATCATGAAGAAGCAAATCAACGGTTATTCTAACAAATCCAATGTCTTTAACCGGAATAATAGATTGATCTGGTAAAGTGATAAATCTATTGTGAACTGATTGATGAGAAACAAAATAATTCAAGTCATAAGAAATATGAGAACTGGCTCCTGAATCTATAATCCAGGATGAAGAAGAAAAATGAAAAGGTAAAGTGTTGGTAGTGAAAACTAAACCAGAAGAAATGTCATTATTCGTTGCCCTGATTTGGGGCTGAACTGCATTAGAAATCTGAGTTTGAAGAAGTGATAGGAGTTGTTGATATTGCTGAGAAGTAAAATCCATGCCGGAGCATTTGGATTTCTCAGAATTAGTGGTAGAAATTTGGTTGACATGGTGAGCTGAAACGGAGCGAGAATTTCTGTATCCAGGAGGATAACCATGAAGTTTATACCATTTTTCCTTGTAATGTCCAAGTAAACCGCAATGAGCACAAAGAGGGCGATCCTTTTTGTTAAACTTTTGTTTATTCTCAAAAGTTTGTTTAGAGTTGTGTTGCACGGAGAAGGTAGGAGATGGTTCTTGAACAGAAAAACTAATCTCACATTCTTTTTCTTCTTGAAGGATTAATGAAAAGTCCTTATTGATAGGAGGAAGAGGATCCATAAGCAGGATTTGTCCGCGAATTTGAGAGAAAGATGTCCCGAGCCCCATAAGAAAGCTCATATTGTATTCCATACAGTTATAGTCAAGTAATGGACGGACTCCTCCACGGGTACAAGAATGGACCAGCTTATATTCACCTAGTTCTTCCCAAAGACACTTTAATTTGGTGAAATATTGGCTAACGGTGAGATTGCCTTGACTAAGATTCATCAGATCTCGTTTCAATTCGAAGATCCGAGGTCCATTTTGTTGTTGAAAACTCTCCTGAAGTTTTGTCCAAATTTCCACAGTAGAAGATGAATAAATCTTGCTGGCGGAGATGTCTTTGGAGATAGACCATGAAGCAACAATGTTGTTATTTCGCTGCCAAGCAAGGGTTAAGAATGAGTCGGTCGAAGCAGGAGGTTGAATAGATCCATCGACCAACTCAATCTTGTTCTTGCCTATCAACGCCATTTTCATCGCACGATGTCATGAGTTGTAGTTATCACCATTGAGAGGTTTAGAAATCAAGATCAAACCAAGATTATCAGATGAATGGAGGTAGTAAGGGTTTGAAGAATCATCCAGCATGGATGGCATAGTCGAGACGGTGATAGAGTTTAGATCGGAGGTAGGCGGGGGAAGCGACATGGTTATTCCTCTGATATCATATCATGATTTGCACAGCAAATTAGAAAAATAGATTTTTCGTATTCTCATTATCAAAAGACTAAATACATACAGGTATATATAACCACATAATTAAAGGCTGGACAAAGAGAAGTGTTGGGATACCTTGCCTATAATGTTCTTGATTTGAAGAAGTCTTCAAGTCAAAGATAAATACACTTTGTATTTGACACATTTGCTTTACAATATTACTTTCAGGTACTACACAGCGCAAGCCTAACATAGGGTTAGACTTAGTGTCATTAGACATCATTTTGTCAATGTAATCCTTCATTGTGCAAAACACCATTTCGACCTATGATCTAGACTATTTTAGACTTGTCACTAACTCATTATCATCAGAAATAAAGGTCTAACAAGTGAGCTAAAGCAAAGAATTTGAGTTGAGAAGATCAGAAACTCACTAAGTCAAATATCATCTTGGAGAGCCAAAATGTCGTCGTGTAAAGGTCTCGATATCATCTTGAAGGCCTTAAGCTCCAAGACGATATCGTCTTGAAGAATCTCAACTACGCACATATCGTCTTGTCTAGAAGAAGAAGGTCTATCTCTAAATATCGTCTTGGTAATATACTTTCCAAGACGATATCGTCTTGAAAAGGCTCATTTGATTTCATATCGTCTTGGAAGTATACAATAAATATCTGGAAGCACTTGTATGAAGGAAGAATTTGCTTAAGATATTTATCGTCGAGGTGATCTCAAATATCATCGAGGTACCATGAAATGTCATCGAGGAACCAACACGACATTTCATAAGTATCAAGGCAAATTCAACCAGATAGGCTTATCACTTGGCTAGAAGATAGAAGGACTCATTTATCGTCTTGAAGACTATAAAGAGATATCAAGTCGATTCATGGAGAAGATTCGACTAGAAGGCTGAAGTAGTAAAATGTCGTCTTGTGAACCACAAACGGGTCATCAAGATGATTCGTGCAGACGATTCGACTAGAAGCCCGATGTAGCAAAATGTCATCTTCTGAACCACAAAGAATCATCAAGACAATTTATGTAAACGATTCGACTATAAGATTGAACTATGAAATATCGTCTTGAAGACCACCAAAGTGACCAAGACGATTCGTGCATAAGTTTTGAACTAAAGCTATACAGAGTTCAAATTCGACCAGAAGAACTACATTCGATCAGGCATCTAGTCGAATAGCGGAAAGGCCAGAATTCAAATTAAACCATGATTTTGGCGTTACTTTATTTATTGTCGCCATAGATTGGGTCAATCAAAGCCGAGCTTTATAGAAAGCTGATATCTGACACAAAGAGCGTCTGAGTAAGAGACCGTTATCAAATGTCCTTATAAAAGGGAACATGCGGATTTCAGCAAACCCTAATTTCAAGATTCACAATCATTTTCTTAATTATTTCTGAAGAAAGAGCTCGCCGCCGACAACATGTATTTCGTTCTCAGAGCTCAAGTAAAAAGAAGATATTCATTGAAGCCTAAAATTTTATTCTTTTGAAGAAAGATTCAATCATCTTACCGATCCAAAGATTCAACATCAATTGCAAGAAGATTTCTGAAGAAGTCATTTTCGCAACATGCTTCAAGAAGAATCAAGCTATACAAGTTAAACTTTCTGAGTCTAAAACGTCTTTTGTAAAATATTATTTTACATATTCTTCTATAAGATTTCTGGGGAAATCTGAGTGTAGGGTCTCTTAGACCTGAGTTGTAGGATCCTTGTTAAGGATCTGAGGTAGGGGACTTTCCACGGTTCCTGAGGTCGGATTCAAGTTTGAATCTGAGTTGTAGGATCCAGGGATTGGATCTGAGGTAGGGAATAGTCTGTTATTCCTGAGTTGTAGGAGTTGTGGACTCTGAGTTGTAAAATATGATAGATCTGAGTATTTGGAGGAGTTAGTCGATTCTAGCACACTGCTAGATAGGTGTAGGGGGAAAGTGGATGTACCCAACTCGGGGAACCACTATAAATATATGTGCAATATGTGATGTGTTAGCTTTTTTGGGATTATTCTGCTTGATATTTTTAATATCCGAAAAACACTCAGACATCTATTCACCCCCTCTAAGTGATTAGACATCCCTTAACTTACAAGTGTTATTAGAGGTAGGTTGTTCAAAAAGAGCTTAACAGCTTGAACAATATCCTCAACAAGGGAAATCAATCTACTCACCATGACTTCTGCAGAGAACTATAAAGAATTCTGTTCTATGAAGTTGTCAATATATAGAAAAGAGAACATCAGAATATGGAAGGAGATTGTCAGATTATTCATGGACGCATCTGACCCTAGAATCTTTATAACTGTGGGGTAAGGACCTTTCATACCCATGAAAGTCTCCATTATAGATGCAAACCTAAAAGTACTAAAGAAATTCTCTGAGATGACTAAAGATGAAGTTGTTTTGGCCACTATGGATAAAAAAGCTAAGAACATAATAGTAAGTGTCATAGATGACTCCACTTTCTAGAACCTAATTCACTGTAAAACTACTAAGGAAATATGGGAATTACTAATTGTATACATGAAGGCACTGAGGAGGTAAGAGATGACAGAAAATTTCTTCTCAACCAAGAATATGAGGCCTTCAGACAAGAGAAGGACTCTTTTGATGAATGCTATGAAAAATTCTTTAAGATAGTCAATGGACTAAAGAACTATGAGAGAGTATTCTCCAACTATGATCTGAATGACAAGTTCTTGAGGTCCCTCAACAAAGAGTGGGACATCAAGATTTGTGTCAAAAGGGAGATGGGGAATCTGGCCAACATCTAACCCCAAAATCTGTAAGAGAAGCTTCTATCCCATGAGTTGCAGTTGAACACTAGGAAGCCAGAAGAATAGTCTTCCATATCTCACTCTAGGGAGAAGTCTGTGGATTTTAAGGTTGAAAGCTCCAGGAAAAGTAGAGAGGACTCCTCATCCCTCAAAGAGAGAAATGTTGAAGAAGAAGAAGAAGAAGAAGAATTTGAGACCAACACTTTAGGCTCAGATCTTTTAGATGGACAACTGTCCTTATTCTCTAAGAAATTTAAGAAGTTGCTGAGCAAGAGGAGGCAGTGGAAGAATAGATCATCATCCCCCTCCAGTTCAAAGAAATATCATAACAGTTCTGATAGGGCAAAGTATAATCCCAAAAGGGACAAGTATGTCTCTAAACAGAATAAATAATTTTGTACTGATATTGTTTGTTATTGCTGCAACAGGTCAGGACATGTCATAGTTGACTGCCTAGATAAAAGGAAAGAGGGAAAATGAGATGATGAGAGAAGATCTCATAAAAGCAAGATATCTGAAAAGAGCTTCATAGCAAAGAAACTCAAGACCTTGAGTGATAGTGACTCAAGTTCATCAGAATCTGAGGAAGAAGCCTACATTGGGCTTATTGTAGTCTCAGAAGAAGAATGAGAGGATAACTATCCTGCAACTAGGGTGTGCATAAGGGCACCCCTATCACTGTCAGACAGTGACAGTGAATAAGAAGAAGATGAGATCAGTCATGGACTAATGGCTTTGACTGATGAAGAGAAGTAAGACAACTCTTGTCCTGATAAGGTACATATCAAAGCCGCTCTTCCTATTTCTAAATCTGATATTGAGTCTGATACTGAATCAGAAGCAAACTCATCAACTGATAATGAGAGTGATTCTGAATTAGCTGATCAATATAATGATCTCATTAGCAAGTATGATGCTCTTTTAAAAGCACTAAAGAAAAGCAAGGCCTTGGCCAAAGCTCAGGCTGAAGAAATAAGAATTATTGAGGCATTCAAATCCCAGGTGGATGAGAAAACCCGTGAAATAATAAGGTTGACCTATGAGCTTATGGCACTTCAAAAGAAGTATGAAGCTCATAACAAATTGTTAGCTCAAAGGGAAAGAGCTATCAAGGCTATGGAGGACAATCTTGTTTTAGAAAGAAAGCTTGTGGCAAACTTCTCTAAGCCTAAAATTGTTCTCCTTATTATAGACAGTTTCTCCTCTCTAAATATAGGAGGGCTTGGCTACAATAAGGAAAAGAAAGATACCTCCCAAGCTAAAACTATCTTCCGAGAAGTTGTCCTACCCTCCAATACCTATGATCAATATAACATATGGATACCTCACCAATGGTTGCTCAACTAGTGGTATTAAGCCATAAAACCCAAAGAATCGAGCAAACATTGGACTGAGTGCTCTAAAGGCATCCCATGAGGAGATCTAGATGAAGGATCATGGGCCATTTGTACTTGAATCAACAACACCATCAACCAAAGGGAAGGGAAAAGGCTATTCCTCAAAAGCATGTCCCTAAAGTGAAGCATGTGACTGTGCAACCAATCTCCAATTTTGTGCACAACCAAAAGAATAGCTCAAGAAATGCTTGTTGTGAAGCAGCCTGCTCTTCTGATCACCAGCACTAACACTCCATTCGAAAGGTGACTCGGAATAGGAGATATAATAGATTCGATTGCTGGTGTTGTGGCGAGATTGGTCATTTTGCTATAGACTATTGGTTCAACCCAACAGTGTCTAGATCGAGGAATGTGAAACTTTCTAGTAGTATTGTACTCAAGCATTCTGCAGTCAAAGCTAACATGAACCAAGGACCCAAATCTATTTGGGTTCCTATGGTAAAATAGTTTGCTCTTGTAGGTAAGTCTAAAGACCAACAAAATACATATTTGTATTTGGACAATGAATGTTCTAGGCACATGACTGAAAGAAGAAGCCTTTTTAAGAACTTTACCTCTGTGGAATGTGGAGCCAAAGTCATATTTGGTGGATCTGACAGAGGCATCATCAAGGGCCATCATATGATTACCAATGACATAGTCACCATCACAAAAGTAGCTTATGTGGAAGGGTTGCAATATAACCTTATAAGCATAAGCTAGCTATGAGATCTAGGCGATGTCATTGAGTTCCACAAGGTTAAGCGTCTGATTAAAAATTTTGTTGAACTTGAGAAAATTCTATCAGCCACTAGGAGCGGTAATGTTTATTGCTTAAACTTTTTATGCTTAGATTCTACTATACCTGTTTTTCTTGTAGCAAATGAGAGAATCTATTTGTGTGTAATGACGCAAGAGACTTGCTCGCATGAACTACAAGATAATCAACAAATGTTTTTTTCAGAAAATCTAGTCAGAAGTGGACCTAACCTTAAATACATTAAAGAGGGTATTTGACATGTTTGTCAAATGGGCAAGCAGACTAAAACCATCTTTAAGAGCATAGGCTCCAAAGATTCAGAAAGATGTCTTTATCTATTGCATATATACTTATTTGGTCGTATGCCAATTCATAGTTTATGAAGGAAATTGTATACCTTTGTGATAGTTGATGACTTCTCTAGGTATGCTAGGGTGTTCTTTCTTAAGAAAAAGTTTGATATCTTGGATATCTTTGCATTCTTTGTCAAGCAAGTTCAGAATGAAAAGAACCGTACTGTGATCAAAATCAGAAGTGACCATGGCACAAAATTTTAGTCTGAACTCATGACAAATTTCTGTAAAGAACGCGGTATTCTTCAAGAATTTTCTTCTCCAAGAACACCACAGCAGAATGGAGTTGTGCTGAGAGGAAAAATAAAACTCTCATAGAAGCTGCGAGAACCATGCTAAATGACTATTTACTACCAGAATATTTATGGGCTGAAGCTGTCAACACTGCATGTCATGTGCAAAATAGAGCCTCTATCATCAAATGCACATGAAAACTCCTTATGAACTAATAAAGGATAGAAAACCAAATCTAACCTACTTTAGAATCTTCGGATATGTGTTATATTCTAAATAATGGTAAATCATATCTAACTAAGTTTGCTGAAAAATGCTTTAAGGGAATTCTTGTTGGATATAATAGTCACATCAAGGCTTACAGAATATTCAGCAAGAAGACTCATGTGGTAGATGAATCAATTCATGTTGTATTTGATGAGACAAGCATGATTCATCAAGGCTTGTCTAGCTCTTCTAATGTTGCAGGAACAGATTTGAAGTTGAAAGAGCTTATCCTAGAAGAGTCTACATCTCCAGACTTAATAATTGAAGATGAATAACAAGTCTAAGGAGAAGCACAAGAAACAATGCATGGACAACAGCCAGCTGGTACAATAACTACTGACACTCAAAGAACATTGCCACCAGCTTGGAGGCACCTTAAAGACCATCCAAGTAGTCAAGTGATTGGAGACATAAGCCAAGGAGTTAAAACAAGAATAAGTGCTCAGAATGAAGCACTATATTTGAGCTTCATATTTCAGATTGAACCAAAGAGATTTGAAGAAACCAATTCAGAACCTTCTTGGATCATGGTTATGCAAGAAGAACTTAGTCAATTCAAAAGATGCAAAGTATGGAAGTTGGTTCCTAAACCCCAACATCAGAATATCATTGGAACAAAGTGGGTCTACATGAACAAGCTAGATGAGAATGGCATCATCATCAAGAACAAATCAAGGCTGGTTGCAAAGGGATATAGACGGGAAGAATGGATTGAATTTGATCAAACATATGCACTAGTAGCAAAACTTGAGGCAATAAGATTATTCCTAGCCTATGCAGCTTACAATGGATTCAAAGTGTATCAAATGGATGTAAAGTCTGCTTTCCTCAATGGAGATCTCAAGGAAGAAGTGCATGTAGAGCAGCCTCTAGGTTTTGTTGTTCCTAACCATTCTGATAGTGTTTACTTTTTATGGAAGGCTTTGTATGGATTGAAACAAGCTCCTAGAGCTTGGTATGAAACTCAATCTAGCTTCCTCATTGAAAACAGGTTTTCAAGGGGGAAGATAGATAAAACATTATTTCTAAGGGAAGTAAAGGGCAAAATTTTACTAGTCCAAATTTATGTTGATGACATACTTTTTGGCTCTACCTATGACAACCTTTGCAAGGAGTTTGCTAACTAAATACAAGGGAAGTCTAAAATGAGCAGCATGGGATAGCTGAAATAGTTCCAGGGCTCCAACTAAAGCAATCTGAGGATGGAATATTCATCTCTTAGATCAAGTTTGCTAAATAGATTATAAAGAAGTTTGGAATGGAGAGTGCAACTTCAATGAGGACTCCAATGAGCTCCAATGTGTCTCTAGACAAGGATGAGAAAAGAAAACCTTTTGATGAGACCTTGTAAAGATGAATCATTGGATCTTTACTCTACCTAACTACTAATTGACCTAACATTATGTTTGTTACATGTGTATGTGCTAGGTATCAAGCTTCCCCAAAGGAATCTCACTACACTTCTGCTAAGAGAATCTTGAGATATCTCAAGGGAACTCATAATCTTGGTCTTTGGTACCATAGAAGTAATGATTTTGAGCTAACATGGTATTCAGATGCAGATTTTGCAGGTTGCAAAAAAGACAGGAAAATCACATCTAGAACTTGTCAATTCCTAAGGAAGAGGATGATCTCATGGAGCAGCAAGAAGCAAACAAGTGTGGCAATCTCAAGAACTAAATCAGAATACATCTTAGCTAGGAGTTGTTGTACGCAACTGCTATGGATACAACATCAGCTGGATGACTACAACATCAAGACCAGTAAAACAGCCATGTACTATGATTCATCTAGTGAAATCTCAATTGCTAAGAACCATATATCACACAGCAGGACTAAGCACATTGAAATCAGGTACCACTTCATCAGTGAGCATGTTAAATAAGAGGATATCTATCTTGAGTATGTCCCCACCGACAGCCAAGTAGCAGATATCTTTACAAAGTCCCTTGATGATGCTAAATTCAATTTCTTTAAGTTTGAGCTTGGTATGCTGAATTTAGAGTAAGCATATCAATGCTCTCTTATCTATAACAATTGTGCATATGCATGTTAACAAGATTCATGCAGAAAACTAACCAGAAAAGGCAAAAATCCCAAGTTAAATATGTGTCATCGAGGATACAAGACGACATAGAGGTTTTGTCGAAGGGCTGTCAAGCCAACACAATAGGCGTATTGTCGTGGTTCATCTTTGATGCTCAGAAATTAGCTAATATTAGATCTTTCATATATCGCAGCCGTTCAATTAAATATCAATTACTCTAGCAAACGCACCCAGGTACGTGCCCTTTGATATTCCTAAAATAGAACATATATATAGGGTAAATGCTTAGAAATAGATTATACTTTCATTTGCCCTAAACCGTCAAAACAAAAAGCTCATCCCGCTTGACTCCATACGACATCGACGACCTTCAACTCTCCATCTTTTCTCGCAATAACACCAAAGAAAGGGGAAGAATATTGCAGTATCAGATGCGAACTCGTCAGAGGTGGATTCAACATGGTCGAAGAAGAGATAAAATTTGTTATTGGAATATTGATAGCGTCTGGCCTGGAGTATGTCCTATCTGAACTCACTGTGATCATGCATAGTGTGCCTCTGATTATACTCTAGAGGGGGTGTGAATAGAGATTTAAAAATATTTTCTATCCTATTTTTGCACAAAAAATAAAAACATTAAGTGTTATGCTTCAACAATACCAACACAGAATAAAATAAATGTTGTTAATGTAAAGCAGAAAAGTTGTAAGCTATATGGGACAACACAGAAAAGGCACAACATAGAAGACACAAGATTTTTATAGAGGTTCCCAAAAATGTGGGTAGTCCTCTCTTCTACCTCCCTGGTAGGATCGCACAACCTATGCCTGAGACTTTTGATAAGGAGACTCTTAAAACCAAAGATCTTTTGATAAGGAGATCTTGAACCACTCAGATCTTTTGATAAGGAGATCTTGAACCACTCAGATCTTTTGATAAGGAGATATTGAACCAATGAATCCTTTGGAAGAGGGATTCTTAAAACTCTGTACAGGTGAAGAATAGAGTAAGAAGAAAGAAGGAAGTAGGAGATCAAGAATTCTGTTCTTAGAATTTTGTAGAAGCTTTTCTCAAGTTCAACTTCTATTTTCTTTCACTTGATCTGCTGATGATGAACCCTTGCTTATGATTGTGATGATTTGCAAGGCTTATGTTTGTCAGGTCTTTTTCTTTGAAAGCTTCTTGTATTCTGGCTGCTATAGGATGTAGAAGAAGAAGCAGCCCTGTATATTTCCTGTGCAGAGATATCACTTGATTTCTGTCTGTGTCTGTTAGGATTGAAGGAGGAAGAAGAAGAAGCAACCCTAATCGACACACAGATGTTGTGTAATGTATGCTCTATTTTTCTTCTCTTCTCAGCCTACTTATTGTCCATCATTTGATTTGAATTTCTTTCTTGTTTTGGACAGACCTGAGAAAGTATTCTTATTGGATACTTGATTTCTCTTCTTCTTTTGTTCCCGACCCGTTTATTACATTCTATTTCATTCCAAGAATTTTTTTGCTCTTTTTGGAATACTTCTTTCCTTTATTGGCAACAAATTAGTTGTTGGACAACTGTCTTCAGTATGGTTGACCTTCTGAAAAGGTATTAGAAAGACAGCTGGAAAGAATTCCTTTTTCTACCTGTATTCGACGCTGCGTCGACTTCATCTTCCTTCATGTCGACACACCTTTGAGTTCAGCAGCATCAGATGGATCGGGGAAAAGCTACGTTAAATGTCGTGAGTAAGGAAGAAGCCCAATGTTCTACCCAGGTGAATTCAGGTTAGTCTTCGCTCTAGTTGTTAGCTTCTCCTGTTTGGTTCTTTTAGTTGTATTAGCATTATGTTGTGGTGGTTCTTTAGGCGAGTTTAAGGTAAGGAATCGATGGGCGCGTGTTCTCATTGATTCGGGTGCCACCCATTCTTTTGTGGCGAAAAAGTTTGTTGACCATCATCGCTGGACTGTTGATCAAGTCGGCGAGACACTCTGTGTTCGTTTTCCGTCCGGTGAATCCACGGTAGCAAATCAGTGTGTCAGGAGGTGTCCGATTATGTTAGGAGGGTTCCTAGCTGTTGCCGATCTCAAAGTGTTAAAGTTGGAAGACTTCGACGTGATTTTGGGCATGGGCTGATTATCCAAAAATAATGTCGTCATCCAATGCATGACTAAGCACTTGGATATCCTAATGGATAATGGCCAGCCCCTGAGTGTGTATGGTTTCCCTCGTCAAGTTTCCCTGACTATCTCTGTTGTGTGTGCTCGAAGATTGTTGGACTCTGGTGGTAGTGCGTACCTTATTTCTCTTCTAGAAACTGCTCGTAAGATACCTCAGGTTGATGGTATTTTAGTGGTGCAAGAGTCTCCAGGTATGTTTCCCGCCAGTCTACCTTTTTCTTGTTCCTTGATTAATGTTTGTTTTGTAAAGTTTCGGGGCGAAACTTTCTTGTAGGAGGGGTGGTTGTAACACCCCAGAATTTTCGATTTATACTTAAATTGTTAATTCAGTCATAACGAGGGCGTTACCGTCTTAGGTGCGTCGTCGTAGTTCGTCTCGAGTGTTCGCGAGGCCGCATTTGATAAAATCTATACTTATTCAAGTATGCATATTTAATTAGCATATAAATTGTCTCATAAGAATTTACTTATCAAATTCTTCACAGAATATATATATTCTTTTAAAAATTTATGTATATATTTTCTTATAAAAATATATATATATACATATATAAATTCTTATAAAAATTTGTATGTGTATTCTTATATATATATATATATTTCTTATAAAAATCTGCCAATGAAGTTGTGCTTGGGAAAGTGAGTGGGATCCAGTAAGAGCTCACTCTCTCCTTTTATTTAGAATTTTATTTCGTTTCTTCCAAGGAGGTTCGTCCCTTTTCTTTCTTCTTCTTCTTCTGGTGTCGTGAGCTCCACTAGAGAGGAATCGAAGAGGTCGAGGGTTAGGTTTTTCATCGGAGGTTGTTTCTGGTGGTGGAGGTGGTCGGATCTCTCGCCGGAGTGGGGCTTAAGAGAGCTCTCGTCGAGCGCTTCCTCGGCGAAGGAGGTTTTGCGGCGTTGGCTTTTGGTTAAGGCAAGAAGGCTTTTCTTCTTCTGTTTCTTCTTCTTCTTCTTCTTCTTCTTCTTTTCCTTCTCCTTTTTACTCTCTGTTTCTTTTTATTTTATTATTATTATTTCATTTTATTTTATCAAATCTGGTCTTTTTTTTCTTATTTTTTAAAAGTTAAAATGAGTAATCGACTGGACTGGGCATGGTTTTAGTCTTGAATCGGCGGGACAGGTGTGCCTAAGTAAAGATCGACGGTCCATCCCGTCGATCGACGGGACCTCCCGTCGATCGACTGGACAGCCCGTCGATCGACGGGCCTTCTCGTCGATTGACGGGATCTCCCATCGATCGATGGGAGCCCTTGCCGATTTCTGTTTAGAGCAAAAAAAAATGTTTTTTTTTGTTTTCCTTCTTGTTCTTTCTCGCGTCACCCCGATAAACTCCGTTAGGTGGGCTGGTATGTTAAGGATTTTGGTTCCTGTGGGGTGTTTCGTGAATGCTAAATCTTTGTGATGACCCTTTGTCGAACGTTGCTATGTTATGATCAGTTGATGTCGGTAAATTATTCTTAGGAGTTATTCTAACCGCTCATTGTTGAGTTCTTGTTGTGTTATGGTAAGTTGGTAATGTGAAGTATTTTTCTTTTGTTGTTGATCAGTTTGACCATCACCTCTGAGCCGCGGTGGCGGACACATGGTTGGCTTTATTCAGTTTGACCATCACCTCTGAGCCGCACTGTCGAACACGTTTTGGCTTGATCGGTTTGACCATCACCTCTGAGCCGCATTGACGGACACGTGGTTTGCCTTGATCAGTTTGGTCATTTCCTCTGAGTCGCAATGGCGGACACGTGGTTGGTTTTGATAGGTTCACTTGGTGCTAGTTCCCCTTTGTCTCGCTTATTAAGCTGATTTCTCTAGTTTACATTACTCTTATTTCTCTAGCTGACTCGTAATCTTTCCTAGTTTTTGTGCGGCTTTCTTGCTTCCCTTTTGGGCTGAGGCATTCCTTTCTTTTGAATGCCTCAGGTTCAGATTATAGCTGAGCTAGTGGTCAAGAATTTGCTCCCAGGCTTTTGACGGTGGTACTAAACTTAGAGAATATCATATCCTCAGAGTATATTTGGTGGTCGTACTTGCTTAGAATAAAATGAAAGTATTTTTCACTGCGTATTATTATACTTTTACTTGTGGACTAGTTGATCCACTGGGCCGTGGGACACAGTCTCAAGCTAAAAATACAAATTTTCTATTTAACTCAAACAGATTTATGTCTTTTTATAAATTTTTGTGAGTAGTGGCTGCCAGAGCGTCTGTAGCTGTTCCCTGCAGGACGTGGCATTATAACGCGTATATTCCCCTTGCTCTGATAATAATTATTAAATTCGTGGGAAAATGTGGGTTGTGACAGCGACCTCGCCAGGTCGCCACCTTGGCGACCTCAGCCTAAGGAGGTCTCCCCCCTGGGCGACCTCGCCAGGTCGCCCTCCTGGGCGACCTTGGCCTGAGGAGGTCGCCCCCTAGGCGACCTCGCCAGGTCGCCTCCTAGGCGACCTCGGCCTGAGGAGTTCGCCCCCCTGGGCGACCTCGTCAGGTCGCCCTCGGCCTGAGTAGGTCGCCACCCTGGGCGACCTCGGCCTGAGGAGGTCTCCCACGGCCTGAGGAGGTCGCCCCCATGGGCGACCTCTGCCTGAGCAGGTCACCCCCTGGGCGACCTCGCCAGGCCGCCCTCCTGGGCAACCTCGCCAGGCCGCCCTCCTGGGCAACTCGACCTGAGGAGATCACCCCCTGGGAGAGCTCGTCAGGTCGCCCTCCTGGGCGACCTCGGCCTGAGGAGTTCGCCCCCTAGGCAACTATAACGCCCCAGAATTTTTGATTTATACTTAAATCAGTAATTCAGTCGTAGCGAGGGCGTAACCGTCTTAGGTGCGTCTCCGTAGTTCATCTCGAGTGACAGCGACCTCGCCAGGTCGCCTCCTTGGCAAACTCGCCCTAAGGAGGTCGCCCCCCTGGGCGACCTCGCCAGGTCGCCCATCTAGGCAACCTCAGCTTGAGGAGGTCGCCCCCTGGGCGACCTTGCCAGGTCTCCCTCCTGAGCGACCATGGACTGAGGAGGTCTCCCCCTGGGCGACCTCGCCAGGTCGCCTCCTGAGCGACCTCGGCATGAGGAGGTTGCCCCCCTGGGCGACCTCGCCAGGTCACCCTCCTAGGCGACCTTGTCCTGAGGAGGTCGCCCCCTGGGTAACCTCGGCCTGAGGAGGTCGCCCCCTGGGCAACCTCACCAGGTCGCCCTCCTGGGCGATCTCGGCCTGAGGAGGTCGCCCCCTGGGCGACCTCTCCTGGTCGCCCTCCAGGGAGACCTCAGCCTGAGGAGGTCTCCCCTCTGGGCGACCTCGCCAGGTCGCCTTCTTGGTGACCTCGGCCGGAGGAGGTCGCCCCCTGGGCGACCTCGCCAGCTCGCCCTCATGGGCGGCCTCGGCTTGAGGAGTTCGCCCCCCCCCCCTAGGCGACCTCGGCCTGAGGAGGTCTCCCCCTGGGCGACCTCACCAGGTCTCCCTCCTGGGCCACCTCGGCCTGAGGAGGTCGCACCCCTGGGCGACCTTGCCAGGTCGCCTCCTTGGCGACCTCGGCCTAAGGAGGTCGCCCCCCTGTGCGACCTCGCGAGGACGCCCTCCTGGGCGACATCGGCCTGAGGAGGTCGCCCCCCTGGGCGACCTCGCCAGGTCGCCCTCCTGGGCGACCTCGACCTGAGGAGGTCGCCCCCCTGGCCGACCTCGCCAGGTTGCCTCCCTGGCAACCTCAGCCTGAGGAGGTCGCCCCCCTGGGCGACCTCGCCAAGTCGCCTCCCCGAGCGACCTCGCCCCGGGCAGTCTCCTTTTTTGGGCGATCTCTCTTTTTAGGTGATTTTCCTCCAGACGACCTCAGCAGGTCCAGGCGATCTCAGCAGGTCCAGACGATCTCAGCAGGTCCAAACAATCTCAGCAGGTCCAGACAGTCTCAGCGGTCTCAGACGATCACAACAGATCCGGGTAGCTAGTTATTTTTAGACCTTCCCGTTCGGGCAGGCCCACACGCCTATAAATAGAGGGGCAGGGGTACCAGTTGGAGGATCTTCGGGAGGTTTCCAGCTCCCAGCCAGTGACTCTAGCGGTCTCCAATTTTTGAGAACGCGAAGACCTCTTCGTCTCCCTTCAGGATACCTCGTTGTCTCTCTTTTCAGAAGACCTCGCTACCTCTTTTTTCTCCTCTCTCACTCTTTCACTTGTAGCTCAAAGTAACCAACCATCTAACAGTTCTCTCCTTCCTTCTCCAGCTTGAGCAAGTGTAGACTTGGTACATTTTTTGTTTAAACATTCTTTGTGGGCATATTTGTGTCCAATCATTCTTAGGAGGCATCTCCCCCAATTTTTCTTCTTCTGAAGGACCATAATGCCCATGATCTGCAGTTGTTGCTTGGGAATAGCATCGTGAGCTGAGATTTTGCAAAGGAGAACCTTCCCTACAATGTCAGACAGAAACTTGTAGTCCTCTCCAAGATAAATCTTCTTTAGATTGGTGGCTCTATCTTTCTTGAACTGCATGATCTCCAAGACTTTCTTTGTCTCTTCTCCTGTCAATTCATCTGATTCATCACCTGTTGGTAGATCAAAAGTGAGAAATAACATTTGCTCTGTAATGATAATATCATTCTCAGATATCTTCCCAGTGAGGGATCCATCCTCTCCTAGGTGAATGTTGTCCTTGAGCTCTATCAGCTCAACTTCCAAAATCTTGCATATAGTGGATATTAATTTGGTTAACACAACAGATTGAAATAAGCCAAGAATGGCTTTGAAATTATCTGAGGCAGCATTGAAGGAGTCGATATCCACATCAAATCCTGAATTAATCTTTGGAGGAGCCATTGATTTCGAGGTACCTGCAAACAGATGAGAAAAGAGAGAGGGAGAGGGAGAGAGAGACAAGAGCACGAGAGAACTGGAGAAGGAGAGAGAAAGAGAGCAAGGAGAGGAAAATTCGGAAGCGTAAATGATTCGACGCTAAAGTTGCTTAAAAGAAGATGATTCATCGCAACTTAGGGTTTAAGTCGAAGCACCGTCGATATACATTAATATTCAGCGTGCCAAAATATGCCAGGACAGCTTCTAGAAGCGATCCTGCGTGCGCTAGCATCTCGAAGTTGCTTCAATTACCATTCGACGCGACTTCGAGATTGTTTAGAAACAAATAAGTTGACGTAGTCATGTCAACGTTGCGTCGAGTTGTAATTGATGTGACCTCGAGTTTTAATCATCAACTATTAAGTCGATGCATGCGTCGATATAAACTTGACGCTGCGTCGAATATCATTCGTATTATCCACTTTGATTAGCTCTCAACGCTTGCGTAGAGTAGTACTCGATGATACGTCGAATCCTATTCGACGCAGCTCTGAATAAATAGTTCTATTTTCTTAGAAAATTCTTGCTGTTTTTTCGAGCAATGATGTTTATTGAAAATAGTGTTTATGGTATTAATTTTATGAACTATAAGGATAACAAGGGAATTTAAAGGAGAAATTGTTCCATTGGTTTCATTTAGTTCTTCCTTCATGACCTAGATCTTTCTCCCACTCCATTCTCTCTTAGAAGGGATCCTACATAAACCTGCAAAAATAATTCAAACATTAAAAGGAACCCAGGTTACCTTGGGCCCTTTGCTTTTACCATTATAGGGTTCAATGAAAGAATAGAAGGGTCTTTCATGATACCCTTTTGGATGATAAGGAATGAGTTTCCCAAACCTATGCTTATTACCTTGATACTGAAAATGTGCATAGAATGAATCTAGATATAGAAGATCATCTGAGTGTCTTATTATTCTATTTATAGGTTTAGCCTTTTGACTGTTTAGTTTCTCTGCATTACTCTTGCCTATTAATTTCTTTTCATTATTTAGAATTACTGTGTTAGGCACAATTATTTTAGTTGGATTATTACTGTCGTTAGTTATTGCACTCTCCTCACCTGATTTATAGTCACTAGGTCTAATAAATCTAACTGGATTTTTCCAGGCATGTTTTCTAGTGGATTCAGTGCTAGTGCATGGGTGTGCTCCTAGTCCTAGGTGCTTAAATCTCATAGAGAGATTTTGTGTAATGTTTTGAGTTTTTGACTCCTCCCATTGAGTGAGTCCTCAAAGGCTTTTGCCTTTGTTAGCTCTTCTTTTAACTTTATATTTTCATTTCTTACGTTTATCAGTTATGTTTTTTTTTCTGAATTTCATTTCTTAGATTATTATTTAATGAATATAGTTCATCTTTCTTCAAGTTTTCTAATTCTTCCCTATTTGTTTCTATTTCTTTTTGTATATTAGGGAAATCATTACAGAATTCTTTAAAACAGTTTTTGACATCAACAGAATTGAAATCAAATTCATCAAAAATAGATACCTGATCATCTTCATCATCTGAAGATATTCCCAGTACCATCATGCAGGCTGCTTCAGCTTCTTTTTCTTCATCACTTTCTGATGAAGAGGAACTTGACTCTGCTTCAGAGTCACTCCAGGTTTCAGCAATGAAACCTTTAGCTTTCTTCTTGTCTTTCCTCCTGAAAGACATCTTTTTCTTCTCATCTTTGTTGTTGCTTCTGTCCCTTTGCTCCTGTGGGCAATCTGGGGCTATGTGCCCTGGCTTGTTGCAGGTGAAGCAAATCACCTCCTTCCTTGGAGTCTTGTCATATCTGGGCTTTGAGGAGATGATTCATGTAAACGATTCGACTAGAAGATTGAACTATGAAATATCGTCTTGAAGACCACCAAAGTGACCAAGATGATCCGTGCATAAGTTTTAAACTAAGGCTATACAGAGTTCAAATTTGATCAGAAGAACTACATTCGACGAGACATCTAGTCGAATAGCGGAATTGCCAGAATTCAAATTAAAACGTGATTTTGACATCACGTCATTTATTGTCGCTGCAGATTGGGTCAAACAAATCTGAGCTTTATGGAAAGCTGATATCTAACATAAAGGGCATCTGAGGAAGTGATCGTTATCAAATGTCCTTATAAAAGGGAAGAGACGGATTTTAGCAAACACTAATATCAAGATTCACAATCATTTCCTTAATTATATCTGAAGAAAGAGCTCGCCGCCAACAACGTGCATTTCATTCTCAGAACTCAAGTAAAAAAGAAGATATTCATTGAAGCCTATCATTTTCTTCTTCTGAAGAAAGATTCAATCATCTTGCCGATCCAAAGATTCAACATCTATTGCAAGAAGATTTCTGAAGAAGTCATTTCCGCAATAGGCTTCAAGAAGACTCAAGGTATACAAGTTAAACTTTTTGAGTCTAAAATGTCTTTTGTAAAATATTGTTTTATATATTCTTCTGTAGGATTTCTGAGAAAATCTAAGTGTAGAGTCGCTCAGACTTGAGTTGTAGGATCCTTGCTAAGGATCTAAGGTAGGCAACTTTGCACAGTTACTGAGGTAGGATATTTAAGTTTGAATATGAGTTGTAGGATCCATCGATTGGATTTGAGGTAGGGAATAGTCTATTATTCCTGAGTTGTAGAAGTCGTGGACTCTGAGTTGTAAGATCTGATAGATTTGAGTATTTGGAGGAGTTAGCCGAGTTCAGCACACTACTAGATATGTGGAGGGGAAGTGAGCGTACCCAACTCGGGGAACCACTATAAACATATGTGCAATATGTGATTTGTTAGCTTTTCTGTGATTATTCTGCTTGTTATTTTTAATATCTGAAAAACACTCAGACACTTATTCACCCCCCCCCCCCCACCTAGGTGATTAGACATCCCTTAACTTACAAGAAGACTCAACATAACAAAACAATAATAAAATGAATATTTAAACAGTAACTTAATAACGTTACGAGAGAGTTCTGCAACCAAATGATACGCATGAGAACTTAATAATGTCATGTGAGAGTTCTGCAATTTGCTCTCAAACCTCTTGAGTCATATTCGACTAAATCAACAAAATTGAGCAGCAATAGCTCTCAAAATCAACAAAATCGTAAGAGAAAATCAACAAAATCAATAGAAATACACAAGATTGTGGCCACAAACATGGAAGGGAACGTTGAGCAGCAATAGCTCTGAAATTTGGCAAGGCAAAAGCTCTCAGGCGGTCAGGATTTTTTGATCCGAGTTTCTCGACCCCTTGACCGCTCATGTGAAAGCCATTGAACTGAAATATAATCTCTAAAGAGAGGATAAATGAAGAGGACATACATTCGAGATTGACACCGCCGGTGAGATCGCCTACCGGATTGATGTCGCCGATGAGATTGCGAACGAGGTCCCCGGGGAGATTGCAAATGAGATTGCTGGTGAGATCGACAAACAAAACCCTAATCCTCCTCTTGGTCTCTATGGAGTTCGGTCCCTCAACAAGTTGAGGGGTGACCAACACTTACTCCTCCCAAGGGAGAGCTCTAGGCCAAGAGGCTAAGGAACTAGGAACAAGGCCAAGGGCTTAGCGAGGAGGTCCCACCACACACCCGGAAGATCTTAGAGCGCTTCCCCTCCCAAGCCAATGCTAAGCTTGGGCACCATTGGAGGCTCTCTCCACCCACTAAAGAGACTTGGGGAGAGAGATGGCAGAAGAGAGAACTAAAAAGAATTCCTTCCAAAAGGTGCCCCCTTGGTCCTATTTATAGATTTCTGGACTTGGCCTGCTAATAGCCAGATTCTGGCCTTCAAGATTACCAAAATGCCCTCAGATTTGGTCTGCGAACAGCCAGATCCCGTTGTTCCGATGCGCTAAATGCAGGCCGCCCCTCCATACTGGAGCTGGGGCGAGAGGGGCGGTCGGCCCCGTCCTCCTCTCACCCCCCTGCTGGGGCGGGGGCGAGAGGGGGGCAGGCCGCCCCTCCTCCTCTCGCCCCCCTATATGGGATGGGGGCAAGAGGGGGGGGGGGGGGGGGGGGGGGGGGGGGGGGGGGGGGGGGGGTCGGCCCCCTCCTCCTCTCGCCCCTCTACATGGGATGGGGGCAAGAGGGGGAGTCGGCCCCCCTCCTCCTCTCGCCCCTCTACATGGGGTGGGGGCGAGAGGGGGGTCGGCCCCCCCTCCTCCTCTCTCCCCTTTATATGGGATGGGGGCGAGAAGGGGGGTCGGCCCCCCTCCTCCTCTCGCCCCTCTACATGGGATGGGGGTGAGAGGGGGGGGGGGGGGGGGGGGGGGTCGGCCCCCCTCCTCCTCTCGCCCCTCTATATGGGATGGGGGCGAGAGGGGGGGGGGGGGGGGGGGGGGGGGGTCGGCCCCCCTCCTCCTCTCACCCCTCTATATGGGATGGGGGCGAGAGGGGGGGTCGCTCCCTCCTTCTCTCGCCCCTCTACATGGGATGGGGGTGAGAGGGGGGGGGGTCGGCCCCCCTCCTCCTCTCGCCCTTCTACATGGGATGGGGGCGAGAGGGTGGTCGCCCCCCTCCTCCTCTCGCCCCTCTATATGGGATGGGGGCGAGAGGGGGGGAGGGGGGGGGGGGGGGGGGGTTGACCCCCCTCCTCCTCTCGCCCCTCTACATGGGATGGGGGCGAGAGGGGGGGGGGGGGGGGGGGGGGGGGGGGGGGGGTCGGCCCCCCTCCTCCTCTCGCCCCTCTACATGGGATGGGGGCGAGAGGGGGGTCGATCCCCCTCCTCCTCTCGCCCCTCAATATGGGATGGGGGTGAGAGGGGGGGGGGGGGGGGGGGGGGGGGGGGGTCAGCCCCCCTCCTCCTCTCGCCCCTCTATATGGGATGGGGGCGAGAGGGGGGTCGGCCCCCTCCTCCTCTCGCCCCTCTATATGGGATGGGGGTGAGAGGTGGGGTCGGCCCCCTCCTCCTCTCGTCCCTCTACATGGGATGGGGGCGAGAGGGGGGTCGGCCCCCTCCTCCTCTCGCCCCTCTATATGGGATGGGGCGAGAGGGGGGGTCGGCCCCCCTCCTCCTCTCTCCCCTCTACATGGGATGGGGGCGAGAGGGGGGGTCGGCTCCCCTCCTCTCGCCTCCACCGCTTGCCTCCTCTCTTCCTGTCCTGAATCGTGCAAGAAAACCATGCCTTAAAAGATTCCTTGGGCCCGATGGCACACTCGGCGAATACAGGGTTGTACACAATCCCCGCTCTTTTCGAGCGGGGTACACGCTCGGAAAGAAAAGTCCAACCCTGCATATTCGGCGAGTGCCTTCCTGAGGGCCCGGCTAGCGGAGCCACTTCGGGGGAAAAATACTTAGCCTCCCCGAGAGGCCTTCCTACCCTGCCGGCTAGTGAGAGCCCGGCTAGCGGAGCCACCTCGGGGGAAAAATACTTAGCCTCCCCGAGAGGCCTTCCTACCCTACCGGCTAGTGAGAGCCCGGCTAGCGGTGCCACCTCGGGGGAAAAATACTTAGCCTCCCCGAGAGGACTTCCTACCCTGCCGGCTAGTGAGAGCCCGGCTAGCGGAGCCACCTCAGGGGAAAAATACTTAGCCTCCCCGAGAGGCCTTCCTACCCTGCCGGCTAGTGAGAGCCCGGCTGACGGAGCCACCTCGGGAGAAAAATACTTAGCCTCCCCGAGAGGCCTTCCTACCCTGCCGGCTAGTGAGAGCCCGGCCAGCAGAGCCACCTCGGGGGAAAAATACTTAGCCTCCCCGAGAGGACTTCCTACCCTGCCGGCTAGTGAGAGCCCGGCTAGCGGAGCCACCTCGGGGGAAAAATACTTAGCCTCCCCGAGAGGCCTTCCTACCATGTCGGCTAGTGAGAGCCCGGCTGGCGGAGCCACCTCGGGGGAAAAATATTTAGCCTCCCCGAAGGCCTTCCTACCCTGCCGGCTAGTGAGAACCCAGCTAGCGGAGCCACCCCTCGGGGGAAAAGCATCCGGCCACCGAGCGTTTCCCGGCCCTGCCAGCTAGGTAGGAGCCTGGTCAGCGGGCCAGCATCGGGGTTAAGTACCTTGAGAAACATCGGGCCACTGAGCGGTTCCCGGCCCTTCCAGCTAGGTGGAGCTTGGTCAGCGGGCCAGCATCGGGGCTAAGTACCTTGAGAAACATCCGGCCATCGAGCGGTTCCCGGCCCTGCCAGCTAGGTGGGAGCCTGGTCAGCGGGCCAGCATCGGGGCTAAGTACCTTGAGAAATATTCGGCCACCGAGCGGTTCCTGGCCCTGCCAGCTAGGTGGGAGCCTGGTCAGCGGGCCAGCATCGGTGCTAAGTACCTTGAGAAACATCTGGCCACCGAGCGGTTCCCATGGGCCAGCATCGGGGCTAAGTACCTTGAGAAACATCCGGCCACCGAGCGGTTTCCAGCCCTGCCAGCTAGGTGGGAGCCTGGTCAGCGGGCTAGCATCGGGGCTAAGTACCTTGAGAAACATCCGGC
Organism: Dactylorhiza incarnata; assembly: GCA_033032865.1. NCBI lineage: Eukaryota > Viridiplantae > Streptophyta > Magnoliopsida > Asparagales > Orchidaceae > Dactylorhiza > Dactylorhiza incarnata. The sequence continues at coordinate 9,328,452 of JAWHQI010000014.1, forward strand.
CACTGAGCGGTTCCCGGCCCTGCCAGCTATGTGGGAGCCTGTTCAGCGGGCCAGCATTGGGGCTAAGTACCTTGAGAAACATCCGACCACAGAGCGGTTCCCGGCCCTGCCAGCTAGGTGGGAGTCTGGTCAGCGGGCCAGCATCGGAGCTAATTACCTTGAGAAACATCTGGCCACCGAGCGGTTCCTGGCCCTGCCAGCTAGGTGGGAGCCTGGTCAGCGGGCCAGCATCGGGGGTAAGTACCTTGAGAAACATCCGACCACCGAGCGGTTCCCGGCCCTGCCAGCTAGGTGGGAGCCTGGTCAGCGGGCCAGCATCGGGGCTAAGTACCTGGAAAACTTTCATAACTTTGATTGTCATATTACATGTAAGAAAAACGAAGTCTGAGAGTAGACCATCATACTACATGGGCTTAAAGAAAAAGCTAAGCAAGAAAACTAAAACTTGGTCTCCTACTCCCAAGTCTGATCTTCCTCAACCTCTTCTGGTCGTTGTTGTTGCTGCCTCGGACACCTCGCCTCCCTTAATTCCAAGAACTCGAGGCAGGCGGACGTCGTGTGACCCTCCTCATCGTGGAAGTCGCAGTAAGGTAACTCAACCATATACCTTCTTTTTTTCCTCTTCTTTCTGCTTTCCTGGCTCTCCTCCTTCCCCAACCGATTGTCATGGTTTGTTGAGGTGGTGGAGAGGGTTCCTTCGGTCCCTGCCTCCACCCTGGGAGGTCAGAATCTTCTTCCTGGAAGTTGTCTTCCTCTTGGTCGATCTTCCTCTTGGGAGCCTCTACCCTCCCACCCTGCTGCCTTGCCTCCAGTTCACTTAGCTTGGCCAACCTTCTTACGAACTCTGGGTTGGCTTCCTCACTCTCAATTTCTTCCGCCACCCTTTCCGCCAGCTCTTCGAAAGATAGGGGGACTTCCGCTTCAAGCTCATCTTGAAGAACCCCTCCCGCAGCCCCACTGTGAAGGCGAGCTGGAGGGTGAACCCTGGAACCTCTTGGACAAGTAAAACCTCTTCCTGGAACCTATCAACATAACGAGCCAGCGACTCCCTTGGCTCTTGCCTGATCTTGAAGAGTGCTTCAGCATCCTTCTTTCTCTTCCTTGACGTCGAGAAGTGCAGCAGGAAACCTCGACGCAAGTCTTCGAAGGAATAGATAGATCCCACAGGGAGCTGGTGGAACCAATCCCTTGCCTTCTCCTTCAAAGTTGTCGCGAAGAGTCGGCACTTGAAAGTGTCCGACATGGGCCTGATGGAGACCATGTCCTCAAACCACTCCAGGTGCAGGACTGGATCATCCTTGCCGGAGTAGTAAGACATCTCCGGCTCTCCGAACCCCTCTGGAACCGGGGCCGAGAGGACCAGCTCACAAAAAGGACTTCTCTCGCTCGCCCCCTACGGGGCTGGGCAAATGGGGGTAAGATACCTCCCCTCTCGCCCCCTTGGGGCTGGGCAAGTGGGGTCTGGCACCTCCCCAGTCGCCCCCTTGGGGTTGGGCGAGTGGGGGCCTGGCACCTCCCCACTCGCACCCTTAGGGCTGGGCGAGTGGGGGCGTGACACCTCCCAACTCGCCCCCTTGGGGCTGGGCGAGTGGGGGCCTGACACCTCCCCACTCGCCCCCTTGGGGCTGGGCGAGTGGGGGCCTGGAACCTCCCCACTCGCCACCTTGGGGCTGGGCGAGTGGGGTGGCACCTCCCTACTCGCCCCCTTGGGCTGGGCGAGTGGGGGTCTGGCACCTCCCCACTCGCCCACTTGGGCTGGGCGAGTGGGGGTCTGGCACCTCCCCACTCGCCCCCTTGAGGATGGGCGAGTGGGGATCTGGCACCTCCCCACTCCCCCCATCCTAAGGGACCGGGCAAGTGGGGGCCGAATGCCTCCCCACTCTCCCCCACTGGTACCTCCTTACTGGGCTGCTGGCCTGGAGGGCTCTCGCCCACCTGCTGAGATGGGACCTCCGGACCACTTCCTCTCCTACCCTCGCCTATCGCGACAAAGGTTAACTGCAAGGTCTGCAGGACCTCCTGCCTGAAATTTTCAAACATCTCCAACATCGCTCCAGCTACTGGGGGCTGTGAGTGGCCTGGGTCGGATCCTCCACCTCCAGCCATGGAGCTCAGCTTGAGACTTTCTTGAGTTGGTCACTGATGAGTCCCGATTATATACACATATATGGACTCATCTGGGCCGTTTATCTAGTCATTCCACTGCACTTTAGCCTTGTTTTAGCTTATATTTGTTATCACTTGCTATGTGCACTTCTAGGCCCATTTGGTGTGTTTTCATGTTTATCTTCATTAGTAGTTTTCATGCACTGTTAGGTGCCACTTTCAGTAGCTGGATTCGTGGTTGTACGCTAGAACAGGAGTCGTGCAGGTGCTTCCGGTGCAATTCTGCATAGGAACACTGCGCACGATCACTGGTTCTATTGCGCACGACCACTGGTCGTGCGCCACTGATTGTGTGCACTTAACACTTTTTTCATGAGTTCTGTTTGGTGCAGTGCACACGACCATCTACGATAGTGCGCACGACCACCGGTCGTGCGCCAATGTTCGTGCGCACTTATCATCAATTTCATGAGTTCTGTTTCAACCAGTGCGCACGACCACCTACGATAGTGCGCACGACCACCGGTCGTGCGCCACTGGTCGTGCGAACATGTTATTTTATAATTTCTGTCTTTGCAGGATCCGTCCAGGCAGAGCGCACGATCACAGGATTCTAGTGCGCACGACCACTGGTCGTGCGCCAATGACCGTGCGCACTGTTTATTCCAGCGCCTATAAAATGACCTGCTCGCGATTTTAGGTCAGCCCCCCGAATTTCTTCCGCCGTTTTCCGCCCGGTTCCGTCCAGATTCGCCCCTCCACCGTCGCCCACCATATGGAGGTGCTCCGGGCTTGCTCTTCACGCCAATCTTGAGCCGGAGTTTCCTCTCGGCCTCCTCCTTCATCCAAGAGCTCCAAAGGAAGACCTAGCCGCCATTACCATCAAGCAAGAGGAAGTTTGCAACCTCTACCGGATCGTGACACGAAGAAGACGGGTCCATTGGAGAGTCGTGACAGCTCTCTCTACCCCGGACGTAGTTGCGGACCGAGCTTGGACGCGGATTGACAACCCGGCGATTCCAACCGTGATTCTACAACGAGACTTCGGATTCGGTCGATTTCTTGCCTTGTTCTCCTCTTATTGATTGTTGTAATAGTTAGATCTTTTGTATTTTGATGAAGAACACTATAGACCTTGCTATTTAAAGTTATTTCATGTCTATGTGAAATACCCTTTTTGTTTATTTGTGTGCTTGAGGTGCGCCCCATTCCATCCTCCATCCCGCCGTCACGTTCGTATGCCGCACTAGCAATTGCTAGTGGCGTGCTTGTCGAAGAGGTGCTTGCGACCCTCACTCCGCTAGCCTACTCGTCCATCCGCCTACCGAAGCGTGGCATCGCGGCCCGTATTCCATCCCGCCTAACGAAGCAGTGCGCTCAAGGCCTGCACAGTTCGATTCCGCTTGCCTACTCGTCCATCCGCCCTTTCGACGCAGCGCGCTCAAGGCATGCCTAGTCTCCATCCCGCCAAGCGAAGCATTGCATAGCGGCATTGCATAGGAGTAGTTGATAGCTTTTATTTTATTTTCCAAAAGCCAACCCAACTCCCCCGCATTCCATCCGATTTAAGGACTTCAATCTCAAGTCCTTCCTCGAAACCTAACTCCACCTTACTGTGTTCCTCAAGAGACCGACACTCGGGGATTTTCCCCATTATTATTACTTGCGCGACCGGTGCACTTGCCGAATCATCGCATCAAGTTTTTGGCGCCGTTGCCGGGGAACACAGACGTGTGAGTTTTCTTGAGAGGGAGAGCCGAGAGATAGTAGTTCTTCCAGTGTGTATAGCCGCCTTTTTAATTTTTGTTTGCTTTTTACTTATTTACTGCTTGTTTTTATTTCTTTCCCTCTTATTTTTAAAGTTTTAGGCAAGTCTAATCCAAGAAGTTTTATTAGTTTGTGTAAATTTTCTTGCAAAGAATTTCAGTCTCGTTATATCTGCTTTAATTGTCAAATATGTCGTCATGGGATATTTCACCTGGCTTTAATGATAAGATGGTTTATTATATAGACCAAATGAATGAGTTGAATGCTATGCAGTGTAGGAACATTGTTTGCTTGTTGTGTCGAGGAGAGGGTCATGAATTGAAGGACTGTCCTAGTCTTTTCAAGCCTGACCGCCACCCCTCCACTCAGGACAACATTGTCGCTATCGCTCATTCTTTACCCATGGAGGCAATTGTGCCCTCTACCCCTGAGCTTGTCTCGTGCACGGACTCCTCACTCCCTGTTGATGGCTTCACTCTCAGTGATGATGATCACTCATCTGTTAGCCAACAAGGAGAGGAATGGGAGCTCCTAGATGCACCTGAGTATGATGAGGAAAGTATTCTTTCCATCGGGGAGGCTTTAGCAGATCTTTTTGCGGAGGAACCGAATATTTTTGTCCCTCCAGTTTCTTTGCATGATTTTTCTACACATATTCTTTATGATCCTATCGAAGTAAAGGAGCTGGGCGATGCTTCTGACTCAGAGGGTGCTCCAAAGTGGGATGAGGATGTCATTTTCCCTGAGGGGGAGAATGAATACTTTGAACACGATGATGCACCTCGGTGGGATGAGGAGGATACTCTCTCTGATGAGGAGGGTTGCACTTCTTCATGGGACGAGGAGGTCCAAATCACCACTGAGGCTCCTGAGTTCTCAAGTCCCCCTCGCTATGATATTTACGATGATGATAACGATCTACCCTTGGATCTTGCTGGGAGTGAAACCGGGATCACTCCCCAGATTGTTGATGATTTACGTTTTTCTTCTCGTTTCTTTCTGGAACCCCCTTCTTCTTCCGAGCCTGTGCAGGTTGAGTCTTTACAGGTGCCCCAGGAGGACTTGGAGCTTTTTGCTCAAGTCAATGATGAGAGTATCCTCTCATGTGAGGAGGTTTATTCCCCCTCCGTTGAGGAAGCTCCACCCATTGCCTTTTCCTCCTGCTGCCTCCCTATTGACGATACCTTGCTAGGCAAGGATGTGTTTTGTGAGATGAGTGAGGACCAGGCCTCCTCCTTTTCTTACATTCTCTACCCTCTACCTGTGAGGAGCAGGTATCTATATTTAGGTAGAGGGGTGACTGCTCTGTCTCCGTATCGGTACCCGCTACCGATGCGCATATTAGAACAGTTACCTGTGCACTTTTCTTTTCATAGGCCTATAAGCTAGAACTGTACAAAATCTGAATAAGTCGTGCTGGGATGACAATAACCCCAGTAGTTATCTTACTTTTCATGCATTTTATTTTATTCAATCCTGTTTAGTTAGCTGTAGTATTGTAGTTTATCTTTTTCTGTTTCTTTTGTTTTGCGGAGCTGACCCCTGCAGGTACTTCTTCTGGATGGCGGATGCTGCAGCTTAGTCGTGGTTTAAACGCCAATCTTCTGGTGTGCTCATTTCTGAGCACTGGGTACTCTCTTTCCCTAGCTTTTTCTGATTTTCATGTCATATATTCTGTGGATTGTTTAGTTTAAGTCTGGGGGATAGTAGTTTTGTTTACCCGCTCACGTGCACTATTGCACTGCAAACTAGAAGATTTCATTTAAAATGTTTTGTTTATTTTCATTGCACACCACAGCACCCACTTGAGCGCGTACTCGTCTGTATGCGTGCTCTGTAGTGAATTTAATTCTTCTGCTTATTTGGGAAAGTTTAGGTGATGGCTTAGGACTATGCAGCAGAGTAAAATGTTGACTCTAGTAGTGCTCCTAGTCGAGTGCTCGGTTGCATAGAAATTCGTGTAGATTAGACTTCTCTTTATACTTATGGTTTTATATTTTTTCTATTAGTGTAAATGTTGTTTACTCTACTCAAATGGTGAATTCGGTGGAATCAAACGGTAGCATAGGGATGTGTGTATACGATCGCTAGATTCGTATTGCTTGAGTCGGGAGAAAGGAGAATCTTTCTCGGTGGCTAGAACTTGCCCCAAGCGATTCTTGAAGCATGGGTATACAGTTAGTCAATTGTGTGAATGTGATATAGGCCATCATTTTGGCCCGGTTGAGCCTTTGTGCCTATCCCTACCGCTATATCCTCGCTAGCCCAGTTGTGCCTACCCGCTCTTTGATTCAGCCCCACTTTTATTTCACCAAAGCCCAAAAGCCAATCCTAGTCGCACACCCAAAATTTGAGCTTTAGCTGTTTATTATTTTCATGAGTTGGGTTGTTGATGCGGTAATATGTTTGTGAAGATGTGGATGTGTCCTTTTGTTTATTTGCTGAAAATGATAAGAAAAGAAAAAAAAATGAGAAAAAGAAAAGAAGTTAAAAAGAAAGGAAAGAGAAGGAATGTTTACTTGAAAATCTTTATGTATAGATTTATGTTTGGGAGTAGGCGGTGCACGCACCCATGCTGTTAAGTCCAAGTCTGGGGGTGTTGTGTACCCGCATGTTTGTGTGGTGAATGAGGATAGTTTCCTGCATTAGCTCATTTGAGTTTAGTGCTTTAGCCGTCGTTTTTATCTTTGTTTTTTCCTCACCTAAACCCAAGCCTCATTTAAAACCTAAAGTCCTATTGATTCACGCATTTGAGTCAAACCAGTGCCGTGGAGAGAATGTGACCGGGCAAGCCTATGGTCACCGACACCGATGGATTTCGGTGGAGTTTGTCCAGCATCCCAATCTTGAGCAATGCTCATCTCAGCGTTTAGTTTACTTTCTCCTTATGCATGACCGAACGATTCACCGCTTTTCACCATTTTGAGTAGTTGTAATATGCTTTTACTCTTTTAGAAATATATAGACTGTTTATATAATCAGAAATCTTCTCTACTATTCTTCTTATGCACGTGAGTATGCGACTTCGCATGGTACTCTATATTGTAGTTTTAAGCCATCTACTTTTCTTTCCCCGTTCGCTTAGAATTTGTTTGCTCGGGACGCGCAAACAGGTAAGTCTGGGGGTGTGATGAGTCCCGATTATATACACATATATGGACTCATCTGGGCCGTTTATCTAGTCATTCCACTGCACTTTAGCCTTGTTTTAGCTTATATTTGTTATCACTTGCTATGTGCACTTCTAGGCCCATTTTGGTGTGTTTTCATGTTTATCTTCATTAGTAGTTTTCATGCACTGTTAGGTGCCACTTTCAGTAGCTGGATTCGTGGTTGTACGCTAGAACAGGAGTCGTGCAGGTGCTTCCGGTGCAATTCTGCACAGGAACACTGCGCACGATCACTGGTTCTATTGCGCACGACCACTGGTCGTGCGCCACTGATCGTGTGCACTTAACACTTTTTTCATGAGTTATGTTTGGTGCAGTGCGCACGACCATCTACGATAGTGCGCACGACCACCGGTCGTGCGCCACTGTTCGTGCGCACTTATCATCAATTTCATGAGTTCTGTTTCAACCAGTGCGCACGACCACCTACGATAGTGCGCACGACCACCGGTCGTGCGCCACTGGTCGTGCGAACATGTTATTTTATAATTTCTGTCTTTGCAGGCTCCGTCCAGGCAGAGCGCACGATCACATGATTCTAGTGCGCACGACCACTGGTCGTGCGCCAATGACCGTGCGCACTGTTTATTCCAGCGCCTATAAAATGACCTGCTCGCGATTTTAGGTCAGCCCCCCGATTTTCTTCCGCCGTTTTCCGCCCGGTTCCGTCCAGATTCGCCCCTCCACCGTCGCCCACCATATGGAGGTGCTCCGGGCTTGCTCTTCACGCCAATCTTGAGCTGGAGTTTCCTCTCGGCCTCCTCCTTCATCCAAGAGCTCCAAAGGAAGACCTAGCCGCCATTACCATCAAGCAAGAGGAAGTTTGCAACCTCTACCGGATCGTGACACGAAGAAGACGGGTCCATTGGAGAGTCGTGACAGCTCTCTCTACCCCGGACGTAGTTGCGGACCGAGCTTGGAAGCGGATTGACAACCCGGCGATTCCAACCGTGATTCTACAACGAGACTTCAGATTCGGTCGATTTCTTGCCTTGTTCTCCTCTTATTGATTGTTGTAATAGTTAGATCTTTTGTATTTTGATGAAGAACACTATAGACCTTGCTATTTAAAGTTATTTCATGTCTATGTGAAATACCCTTTTTGTTTATTTGTGTGCTTGAGGTGCGCCCCATTCCATCCTCCATCCCGCCGTCACGTTCGTATGCCGCACTAGCAATTGCTAGTGGCGTGCTTGTCGAAGAGGTGCTTGCGACCCTCACTCTGCTAGCCTACTCGTCCATCCGCCTACCGAAGCGTGGCATCGCGGCCCGTATTCCATCCCGCCTAACGAAGAAGTGCGCTCAAGGCCTGCACAGTTCGATTCCGCTTGCCTACTCGTCCATCCGCCCTTTCGACGCAGCGCGCTCAAGGCCTGCCTAGTCTCCATCCCGCCAAGCGAAGCATTGCATAGCGGCATTGCATAGGAGTAGTTGATAGCTTTTATTTTATTTTCCAAAAGCCAACCCAACTCCCCCGCATTCCATCCGATTTAAGGACTTCAATCTCAAGTCCTTCCTCGAAACCTAACTCCACCTTACTGTGTTCCTCAAGAGACCGACACTCGGGGATTTTCCCCATTATTATTACTTGCGCGACCGGTGCACTTGCCGAATCATCGCATCAGTCACTCTCCACGCTCACCGCACCATAAATGTTGAAACCAAGACTTGAGAACAAGACTTAGTCTCTGTGGTGTTTGGGCCCTCAACAAGTTGAGGGGTGACCAACACTTACTACTTCCAAGGGAGAGCTCTAGGCCAAGGGGCTAAGGAACTAGGAACAAGGCCAAGGGCTTAGCGAGGAGGTCCCACCACACACCCAGAAGATCTTAGAGCGCTTCCCCTCCCAAGCCAATGCTAAGCTTGGGCACCATTGGAGGCTCTCTCCACCCACTAAAGAGACTTGGGGAGAGAGATGGCAGAAGAGAGAACTAAAAAGAAGTCCTTCCAAATGGTGCCCCCTTGGTCCTATTTATAGATTTCTAGACTTGGCCTGCTAATAGCCAGATTCTGGCCTTCAAGATTACCAAAATGCCCTCAGATTTGGTCCTCTCGCCCCTCTACATGGGATGGGGGCGAGAGGGGGGGTCGGCCCCCCTCCTCCTCTCGCCCCTCTACATGGGATAGGGCGAGAGGGGGTGTCGGCCCCCCTCCTCCTCTCGCCCCTCTACATGGGATGGGGGCAAGAGGGGGGGTCGGCACCCCTCCTCCTCTCGCCCCTCTATATGGGATGGGGGCGAGAGGGGGGGTCGCCCCCCCCCCCCCTCCTCCTCTTGCCCCTCTATATGGGATGGGGGCGAGAGGGGGGTCGAACCCCCTCCTCCTCTCGCCCCTCTACATGGGATGGGGGTGAGAGGGGGGGTCGGCCCCCTCCTCCTCCTCTCGCCCCTTTATATGGGATGGGGGCGAGAGGGGGGGGGGGGGGGGGGGGGGGGGGGGGGGGGTCGGCCCCCTCCTCCTCTCGCCTCTCTATATGGGATGGGGGCGAGAGGGGGGGGGGGGGGGGGGTCGACCCCCCCTCCTCCTCTCGCCCCTTTACATGGGATGCGGCGCGAGAGGGGGGGGGGTGTCGGCCCCTCTCCTCCTCTCGCCCCTCTACATGGGATGGGGACGAGAGGGGGGTCGCCCCCCCCCCCCCCCCCCCCCCCCCCCCTCCTCCTATCGCCCCTCTAGATGGGATGGGGGCGAGAGGGGGGGTCGACCCCCCTCCTCCTCTCGCCCCTCTACATGGGATGGGGGCGAGAGGTGGGGGGGGGGGGGTCGCCCCCCTCCTCCTCTCGCCCCTCTACATGGGATGGGGGCGAGAGGGGGGTCGGCCGCCCCTCCTCCTCTCGCCCCTCTATATGGGATGGGGGCGAGAGGGGGGGTCAACCCCCCTCCTCCTCTCGCCCCTCTATATGGGATGGGGGCGAGAGGGGGGGGGGGGGGGGGGGGGGGGGGGGGGGGGGGGGTCGGCCCCCTCCTCTCATCCCTCTACATGGGATGGGGGCGAGAGGGGGGGTCGGCCCCCTCCTCCTCTCGCCCCTCTATATGGGATGGGGGCGAGAGGGGGGGCCGACCCCCCCCCTCCTCCGCTCGCCCCTCTACATGGGATGGGTCGAGAGGTGGGGTCGGCCCCCCTCCTCCTCTCGCCTCCACCGCTTGCCTCCTCTCTTCCTGTCCTGAATCGTGCAAGAAAACCATGCCTTAAAAGATTCCTTGGGCCCGAGGGCACACTCGGCGAATACAAGGTTGTACATTGAGAGCGTTACAGTAGGTGACCACCAGGAAGTGGGGGAGACTGCACTCGTGATTATTCTCTGACCGCTTTGCCGCCATTTCTAGCTTCGGAGTAATTAAGTAAGTAATGATGTTGTTGTTAAAAATATAAATTATGTATCTAATATAATATAATAAGGGAATTGATATTGGTACCTCTTAAATGGCTATTTGTAGCCACTTATATTTGTACTCATAGTGGATATTTGTACCCAATCAAATTTTTTTTTAAAAATTAACAAATAGTTAAAAGTTAATTTGTTAAATGTCCGATACATGATTTCATTCTATTGCAATACGCAAAATTCATATTTCATTCCAAACCGAACGGAAGTTAAATGCCCGATACATGATAAATGTTCTTTGCATCTCTTAAAGTACACAAAAAGTACGCAAAACTCATATTTCATTCCAAATATCAAAATTTTTTTGTAGGCATCTCTTAATGTAGCCGCATCCCAAAAAAGACTTAAACAAGAAAAAGAAAAAATATTAGTAAACCATGCGAGTACAAAATAATATCAACTGTTTAATGTAAAATTATATTTTACCTTATCCTTAGAAGAGTCTTGTGATATATGATAAATCTCATTCTTCTGCATGTTCTTCATGATATGTTGTCCAGACCGGAAATATAGGTGGCATTGTACATTCATCTTTCAGCCGTAACAAAATGTAGTGACTCTCATTTATGTATCTCATATGAATAATCTTTCGGATAGCAGTGGGAGCTGAATATAGCGGCAAAAATGTGAATGACTGTTGTAAAAAAATATATAAAAAATTCTGAATGGAAGTCTATAAAAATCAAAATAAACTAATTATAATTAGAGTTTAGGAGAAAAAAAATCTCACAGTGGGGGTCGCCGGCGGGAGGAACATTGTCGTCCGAAACAGGAACTTGAAGAGGGATCGCCGGAGTGAGGGAGGAAGATGGTCGAACTCCTTTTGAATCCATCGTCGGCGGGAGGGAGGTGGAACGCCGGCGGAGTGAGGGGGAAAGAGGGCGGCATGAGGAGGGTGGAAGCCTGGGTCGGAGATGGGGGAGGGAGAGAGGGCGGCGGGAGGAGGGTGGAAGCCTGGGCCGGAGATGGGGGAGGGAGAGAGGGCGGCGGGAGGAGGGTGGAAGCCTGGGCCGCTGGCTGGAACGCCCGACGGAGATGGGGGAGGGAGAGAGGGCGGCGGGAGGAGGGTCGAAGGCGGGGCCGCTGGCTGGAACGCTCGCCGGAGATGGGGGAGGGAGAGTGGGCGGCATGTTTTTGTGAAAGGAGGGGAGAGAACGATCGGGGAATGAGAGGGGGAGTGGGTACATTTAGGTTTTTTAATTTATTAGAATATTATTAAATATTATGTGTTTTTGGGTACAAATAGCCAATTAAAGGGTACCAATATCAATTCTCTATAATGATAATACAGAATTATATAGGTATATATTATAAAATTCAAATATTAAAATTTTTAAAATAAAATAGAGATTTTTTTTTATTTCTTAAAAATGAAAAAAGGAAAAAATATATACAACTGGATGTGTGCCGGGGGCGGGCAAAGTCCGCCGGAGACGGGTAGGGTACTGTCGCACAGGGCACGGAATGCGGGCGAAGCCCGCCGGGTGTGGTCAGTGTACTGTCATGCAGGGCACGGGAGGCCCCGTGCACTGTCACTCGTGTGTGTATATATATATATATATATATATATATATATATATATATATATAAAGGAATACATTTTGTACCAAATTGAGGCTAAATTAGAACCATTCGTTGAATCACAGCCGTCGGATCAAGAAGATTTGGGCTGCAAATAGTCATTTTCGGAAATTCCTCCTTCCTCCCCCTCGATACCAGCCCCTCCACCTATGCCTCCTCCGCGCCACCGCCAGAGCTGTCGCCTACCTGACCGGAGCCCACCGGCTAGGTCCCCGGACCCCAGCGAACCTGCCGGGGTTAGTCCGTCGGCGCTCCGGTGGCCCTGCCGGAGCGCCGCCGGACTAACCCCGGCAGGTTCGCTGGGGTCCGGTGACCTCGCCGAAGGGCTCCGGTCAGGTAGGCGATGGCTCCGGCGGCGGCGAACGGAGACGTGGAGCAGCGGATTTCTTAAAAAAAACTTAAAATTTTTAATTATATAAAATTTATATATGTATATATAAATTATATATATAATATAATATGCATAAACTATATTATAAAAACTAAAAAATTTTAAATTACAAAATTTTTATAAAGTTTAAAAATAAAATACAGAAATTTAATTATTTAAAATTTCTAAAAAAATGAAAAAGAAGGAAAAAATCTAATTGGGTGCGCGTCAGGGGCAGGTGTAGAACTATCGCGCGGGGCACGGGGCCCCCCTACACTGTCACTAGTGTGTGTGTTATATATATCTTTAACTACTATATACAAGAAGTTGTCTTTGGTTAAACATTCAAAAGTGACAGATATAACCTCATTCTTTTACTCCAATGACTTAACATATATTATGAAAAAAATGTAAATTCATTAAATATAATAGTTATTTGTGTAATTACATCGTATCCCTATAATAAAAATAATGATGGAAATTCATAAAATCCAAAACTTTTTAGTAGACCTCCTACACCTACTATGGTAGGTAAACAACCCTTTTGAATGCGGGTGAAGCCCGCTAAGAGTCAGCGGCACGGGCAAAGCCCGTGTGGAGCTGCTCGAGCGGGTTGTGTCTGCATACGACAGTACCCGACCGGCGACGGCGGGCTTCCCCCGCAACTTATACATATGAGTACTTAAAATGACCGTAAAAAATATACTTCAATATTTTATAAAAAAAATTTCAAATAGATTTATATTTTAACAAAAAATCATTTTAAAGAGCATTATATTTTGAAATTAATATTTTGAGGCATAATATTTTAACTAAAAAGTTTTTGAATTTTATGAATTTACATCCTTATTTTTAGAGTGGTGTTACGGGCACATCAATAATGGCTATGGGCAGCCAACGGCTAAGTACAACCCAATTTCGCTATGGGCACACCGACAAGCTATGGACACACCGACAGACTATGAACACACTGAAATGCATGTTAAAGAACTAGAGGAGATAAAGTTGATGCTACCAACGTCTGTGACGAGCAAAAATGCTTCAGGATAAAATCAAAAGTCAAACCTGAGGATAAAATCAAAAGCTTGGAATTTTAGTTCTTCCATCTTTCTGCAATCCTCCATAACCATTAACAGAGAGTTTCACTAGACTTACCGGCACAACATTTGATGTTTCCTAAAGACCCGCATGATAAACTAGGAAAGTCAGAACTACACCGAGATGATTTGATTCATGGCGCTGGGACTCTTCAGGTAATGGAAGGTGGATATGAGAATCGCTAGGGCGTGGACATGATTGACACTTACAACGAACGGATCCTGAAGCATTCTTGCTCGCTCATCACACATACTAGCGGGCAACCAACCGCTGCAGGGATGAACCCCCTGTCCGCTCACCTCGCTGGACGACTTGGAGTCCAACCTCAGGGGGTTTTAGGAGCTCCTCGCTTCGGTGCTGGGGAAGAAGGGATTCGAGGAGGACAAGTTCAAGTTGCTGAAGGCATAGGTATCTGCTCACACCTACATGAAGATGGGTTTCACCTCGCGAACAGGAATGTTGGGGTCGGGTGGGCTGTACATAGCGGTAGGGGAAATATAAAGAAAATAAGGTTTTAAGTTGTTTTGGGCTTGTTTAATGGTGTGTACATAGCCATTATTGGTGTGCCCGTAACACCACTCTATTTTTATTATATGGATATTGTGTAATTACACAAATAGTCATTATATTTTATGAATTTTTATTTTTTTTCATAATATTTATTAAGTCATTCGAGTAAAAAACTGAGACTATATTTGACACATTTGAATGTTGCATCAAAGACAACTTATTGTATATAGTAGTTAGATACACATATATATACATATATATACATATATATACATATATATATACATACATATATATATATACATATATATATATATCTATACTAAATTAAAAAGAAATATTGTTTTTGTGTCCATGACAAGGTAAATAGGAACTCCATGGCAAAGAAATTGAGACAAAATCAGATCACAGCCATTGGATCTCAAATCAAATCAGAAAAAAGACCTGCGAATAGCCAATTTTCCAAAAACTCAATCCCTCCAACCCAGCGAAATCCCGTGCCCCCTCCCTCCCGTCCTTCCCTCCCCCTTTTGGTCTGCCGTCGGCGGCTCCGCGTGAGGCCACAGGCAGGTTCGCCGGTCTCCGACGAACTTGCTGGTGGTACTTCGGCGGGACTCCGGCGGGGCCAACGACGGCGGTGGCGCCGCCGTTCGTCAAACGCAGAGTTCCGCCGTTCGTCGAATGCAGGTTCATCGTTCGATGAACAACGAACCTCCTGCGTTCGACGAACGGTGGCCATGACCGTTCGTCGAACGCGGGAGCGTCTGCGTTCGTCGAACGCAGGAGCGCCTGCGTTCGACGAATGCAGGAGTGCCGCCGTTCGCCGAACGACGAACCTGTGTTCGACGAAGAGCGGCACTCCTTCGTTCGACGAAGGGCGGCACTCCTTCGTTCGACGAACGCAGACGCCACCTGCATTCGACGAACGGTGAACCTTCCGCTGTTCTTCAAGCGCAGGAGTGTCGTCATTCGTCGAACGCAGGTTCGTCGTTCGACGAACAGCGTCACTTCTGCGTTCGACGAACGGACAGGGCCACCGTTCGACGAACGCAGGAGTGATTACTCCGGGCCGTGGGGAAGGGTTATATACTTAATAAAAATTAAACTGAGGGGCGGGCGAAGCCCGCCGGGGTGGGCGGGCGAAGCCCACCGGGAGGGGCGGGCGAAGCCCGCCGGGAGGGGGGTGCCGGCGAAGCCCGCCGATTGCCCTCACATAGGGCCGGAGGCCCGTGCCTGTCACTCGTACATATATAAAAAAATACATTTTGTACCAAATTGAGGCTAAATTAGAACCATTCGTTTAATCACAGCCATCAGATCAAGAAAATTTTGGCTGCAAATAGTCATTTTCGGAAATTCCACCTTCCTCCCTCCCGATACCAGCCCCGCCACCTATGCCTCCTCCGCCATTATTTTCGTTTGCCGCCGCCGTCAGAGCCGTCGCCTACCTGATCGGAGCCCACCGACGAGGTCACCGGACCCCGACGAACCTACCGTGGTTAGTCCGGCGGCCCTCCGGTGGCCCTGCCGGAGCGCCGCCGGACTAACCCCGGCAGGTTCGCCGGGGTCCGGTGACCTCGCCGGTGGGCTCCGGTCAGGTAGGCGACGGCGGCGAACGGAGACGTGGAGCAGCGGATTTCCTAAAAAAAACTTAAAAATTTTAATTATATAAAATTTATATATATATGTATATATAAATTATATATATAATATAATATGCATAAACTATATTATAAAAAAAATTAAATTATAAAATTTAAAAATGAAAAAGAACGAAAAAAAATCTAATTGGGTGCACATCAGGGACAGGTGTAGAACTATCGCGCGGGGCACAGGGCCCCTCGTGCACTGTCACTAGTGTGTGTGTATATATATATGTATGCATATATATATATGTATATCTATACATATATATAAAGATGTTTATCCTTCTTTAGTAAAAAAAAGTCTGTAGCAGGCGTGATGAAGAGAGAGGGAGAGAGAGGAGAGAAGAGAGAGGAGAGAGGGTGGGGAGAGTTTCGGTAGAGAGAGAGGGGGGAGAGTAATATAATAATAATTATATATATATATAGATATATGTTTATACACGCAGCGCGGTTTCTCCCTACATTCGCGCTTTCGATGAACGCTGGCTCCGTTCGACGAACGCTGGCTCCGTTCGACGAACGCTGGCTCCGTTCGACGAACACGGGCTCCGTTCGACGAACACGGGCTCCGAACAACGGACGGGCGATCGACGAACGGCGGCCGGACGAACGACGAACGCGGGCTTCGATCGACAAGCGCGGGCTAACGGGCGATCGACGAACGGCGTTCGACGAATGCAGGAGCGCTTGCGTTCGTCGAACGCAGGAGCGCCTGCGTTCGACGAATGCAGGAGTGCCGTCGTTCGTCGAACGGCGAACCTGCGTTCGACGAAGAGCGGCACTCCTTCGTTCGACGAAGGGCGACACTCCTTCGTTCGACGAACGCAGACGCCACCTGCGTTCGACGAACGGCGAACCTTCCGCTGTTCGTCAAGCGCAGGAGTGTCGCCGTTCGACGAATGGCGTTGTACAACCCTCATTCTCCGAGGGTGGGCCCGTCTCAAGGCCACGTAGGCAGGAGTCAAAGTCAACACAGAAGGCTCTCGGAGTTCGTCGAACGAAGGAAGGTCAGGAGTTTTGGTTGTGCGAGAAGGTACTTATTCGCACAAAACGAGGAGGAAAGACCTGCCCGGCGT
Source organism: Dactylorhiza incarnata (assembly GCA_033032865.1). Taxonomy (NCBI): domain Eukaryota; kingdom Viridiplantae; phylum Streptophyta; class Magnoliopsida; order Asparagales; family Orchidaceae; genus Dactylorhiza; species Dactylorhiza incarnata. Next base: position 9,345,159 of record JAWHQI010000014.1, read on the forward strand.
TCACCTACCCGGCCAGGCGAGGAGGTCGTGAGTTCGTCCCTACTCGCCTATAGGCGACTTAGCCAACCAACTCGCCAGTTAGGTCTGAGGTCCTAACCTGCTTGCCAGCCTATTGTCTTGTCTAAAAACCAACTCTAGGGGGTCAGGGATAGTCATCTGCTCCCTCCCCCCCCCCCCCCCCAGGATTTGTCTATAAATAGACCCCCAGGGGTACCAGGAATGACACTTATAAAAAACAGAGTTGCACCCTCCCCCTCTACAAACAAGAATCTTCCCTAACAAGTGCCTACCTAGTACCAAGCTCGGCCACTCGTGGTTTTGGAGGAGAAGACTCTTTTGAGCTTCTGGGTACGTGGTGGGACCTCCCTGCTGCAGCACCTGGGGTTGTGTCCTTTATCTCTCCATTTCGCTCGTCGTGGCTAACCAAACCTTCTCGTCGAACCGCTGGGCAAGTAGCCTCCGGCTGCATTGATCCGAATCTTGAGGTCAAGATTTACCTGGCGTCAACACTTTGGTGCGGTAAGCGTGGATCGCGGCCAGAGGAGGAAAGTCTGGTAGAAAGGCGGGATGGTAACAGTTAGCGACCACGAGAATGTGGCGGGAAACTCGGCCCGAGGTGGCGAGTTCGTATCCTTGGCTGTTTTCGAGGAATTCGCGCGGAGGATGGAAGGCTCCATGCGAGCAGCTCTTCTACCTCGCATGGAAGGAACGACGACCTCGCCTCATCGCCCGGGTCCGTCCGAGGAAGGTGCTCGCCCTCGGCAAGCAGGGAAGGAGCACGCCGAGGAGTTCGAGCGACCAAGGAGGTCGCAGTTTGGTCTGCAGGCGTCGCAAGGCGCTGGCGGAACTCGGTTCCGCGAGGAGGAAGAGCAGGCGAGATACTACAATACTCGCCATGCTAGCGAGAATGGTGCAGATACTCGGCCAGATGATGATCGTCGCCAAACTGGGGGGAGGAGCCCGTTCTACGAGGAGATCCTCGTCGCGCCAGTGCCAGAGGGGTTCAGAGATCCCTCGATGAATTACTACTCGGGGAGAGAGGACCATATCCGTCATATCCTATGGTTTGAGGATGTCGCCTCCCTTCGGACCATGTCGGACGCCTTCAAATGTAGGCTCTTCGCGATTTCCCTCCGAGGGAAGGCAAGGGACTGGTTCCACCAGTTGCCGGAAGGCTCCATCTACTGTTTTGAAGACCTTTGCCGGGGGCTGAACATGCGGTTCGCCGCGGCAAAGAAGTTGAAGAAAGAGGCTACGACCCTTTTCCATCTGACCCAGGGAGCAAAAGAAACGTTGGGGGACTACATCGACCGCTTCTAGGAAGAGGTGCTACTCATCCAGGAGGTGTATGGTCGCACCCTGCGGTTGGCCCTAACCTTCGGCCTTCGCGAAGGCCTCTTTAAGTTGGAGATCGGTAGGAATCCTCCCTACTCTTACTCTAATCTTATCGAAAGGGCCAACCAGTTCGTCCAAGGTGAGGCTTCCAACCGCGGCTTCCTAGCCAGGCTCACCCGAGTGACCAAGGAAGATGAGGAGGAGGAAGAAGAAAGTCCCCCCGAGAAGAGGAAGAAGGAAGAGCCCAGGAGGGCGGAAAAGCGTAAGCCGGAGGGAAGAGACAGGGAAGAAAGAAGAGAAAGAGAACCCAGGAAGGACAAGCCAAGAAGGAACGATGAGAGGAGGCTCATCGTGGCTCCGGAGCGTCGGGAGGAGGAAAGACGCTACCAAGTCCCTGCTAACCGGCCACCGTGGAAGCCGGCCAGGAGACCTCAGCGTCAGGATCAGGGAAGGAGATCCCCGGAGAGAAGGCGCTTCGACAGGCCAGAGGGGCGTCAGGAGAGAAGAAGGGAGGAATCAATGGCGGTTGCCAGGCGCGGCAATCGGCAGGGTCGGAAGAATAGGAAGCAGAGGAGGCCGCAGGTAGAGGAGGTTCCCCTCTACTATGACCTCCACCAGGTGGAAGGGCATGGCACGATGGCCTGCCCGGACTTTTGGGAAGCCGGGAGAAGGCTGGCAGCAGGAGAGGTGGAAGGGGAGCAGCGGAGGATAGAAGCCCCGATTGAGCCGCCGGCCGTTCAAGCCATAGGTCGAAGGAGAAACGAGGATCGAATCGACCAAGGAGGTTGAGGGGAGGTGGCCCAAGGAGGCATAGGAGTAGGGGTGATCCACGGGGGTGCGGGGATAGGAGCTTCCCGCAAGGGAAGTCTCCATCAGACCTATTGAAAGAGCGTCACTTCGACCTCGCAGGCACCGCCCCCGTTGGAGGAGATCACCTTCTCCGAAGAAGACATGTTAGGGAATGAGAACCCCTTTCATGACGCACTCGTGATCCAAGCCTCCGTAGAAGATTTTACCGTTGATCGAATCTTGATCGATAACGGTAGCTCCGTAAACGTCATCTTCAAGAAGACATTTGACGGGCTGGGCGTCGGCGCGGGAAGGGTTCGGGCGCCGGATGGTCCCCTTTTTGGCTTCTCCGGAGAGAAGCAGGAGGTGGAAGGAGGAGTAGATCTCCTTGTAACACTCGGGGGCACCCCTCTCCAGTGTCGTTTCGTCATCGTGGACGCCCCGAGCTGCTACAAAGCCATCTTCGGGAGGCCACTTCTCAACACCTTCAAGGTCGTCCCATCCTCCTACCATCAGTGTCTCAAGTATTGCCAAGGGGACGTCCAGGTGAGGATCAGGAGCGATCCAAGAGCCGCCCGCGAGTGCTACCTCAGCTCGATTAGCACCATCAGCTGGATGGCTGACACGGAGGAGTTCGAGAGGGTAACTGGAGGCGCGACCCGGCTGGAGGCGTCCGAGGAGGTGGAGGAAATCGAGGTACTCTCCGCAGTGGGAGTATCGGGGCTGCTGAAGATCGGTGGATCGCTGAAGGTCACCGAGAAGGTGGAGATGGCGACGTGCCTGCAGGATAATGTCGACATCTTCGCCTGGAGTGCTGCTGAGATGCCCGGGATCGACCCAGAGGTTGCCTGCCACCACCTCAACCTCGACCCCGCGGTGAAGCCCGTCCGCCAGAAGAAGAGGTCCAGTGCCACCGTGTTGGCCGGACCTATCCGTGAAGAGGTGAAGAAGTTGCTGGACGCAGGTTTTGTGTCGGAGATCCAGTATCCAGGCTGGGTCTCCAATGTTGTAATGGTTAATAAAGCTGTAGGCAGCTGGAGGATGTGTGTGGACTTCTCCTTATTGAATAAAAGCTGCCCCAAGGATTGTTATCCCTTGCCTCGAATCGACGCGTTGGTTGATTCAGACGTCAGTTTCCCTATAATGAGTTTTCTTGATGCATTTTCGGGATACCACCTGATCCAGATGTATCCCCCCGATTGTCGCGATGTTTCCTTCATCACTGGGGATGGGTGCTATAGCTATAAAATGATGCCCTTTGGGATAAAAAATGCAGGAGCAACCTACCAGCGGATGATGGACCTTGTCTTCAAAGAGAAGAAGGGGAGGAACCTGGAAGTGTATGTGGACGACCTCTTGATCAAGAGCAAGAGCGTCACGGAGCATATAACAGATCTGGTGGAGACCTTTGCAATGCTGAGAAAGTTCAAGATGAGGCTCAATCCGGCGAAGTGCGTGTTCGGAGCTGGAAGGCGAAAGTTTCTGGGGCACCACATCACCCCGGGAGGAGTGGAGCCGAACCCTGACAAGGTTAAGGCAATCCTAGAGATGGCCTCGCCAAAGACCATGAAAGAAGTTGTAACACCTCCCCTGCAATGATCATATAACATGGGTCCGGCCGGGACCCCACAGCATATAACCGCCACAACATCAGTATTAAAAGATGATATTAACTACCCATTCTCAAAACTCAGACAACACAGCGGAAACAAACATAAAGCACAGAGATTGTCCACACTACATAGGAGTCCAACTGGCCTTAAGGCCATACAAAACCACAGTCCAAATCACCAAACATTCAACACAAAAGGACGTCCCAACAAAAGGGGACAAATAGTAGTTTTACCTAAACTACCTCGGCATGCAAGCCGGTTACAACAAAATGTAATAATAGAAGTGCATGAAGACAAGGTAAACACTTCATGAGGCTTTATGCCTTTTTGGCCAGCACGCTGGGTCCAGCCTGCGATTCTTGCCCTGCAACCAAATCACAAAGAGCGGTAAACGAGGGTCAGCTATGGCTGACCAGAAACGGTGTAACAACATCCCTCCTCCCGGCCGTCCTAGCGGACCCCATGGAACTACTTCACCATGCAAGTTAGCACTTTGTATGCAAATGTACATAAAAGGAAACAGCATAAAAACAAGTATGAGTGTTACATACAGCATCCACGTTTCTATGTTGAGAAGATAATAAAAAGGGGCCTACCAATGCAAAATGAATGCAAACCCGGGTTTCACCCAAGGCACCCTAAAACGTATGAATCTATCACATCATCATCACATCACAAACACAAGGGTACTTATCATTTCCCCGCAAGGGCATCATAACCCAAGGCCAAGAGCTCTCGCTGAGACCCACCTCGCCTGGCTCACCATGCCATCGGGCTTGTCTAACAGCTCACACGCTCGGGCCGCCAACAACACACCAAGACCGATACTAGGAATTCTGGCTAACCAAAATGTCACAAGGCCCTGGACTTACTCTCGGGACAACGTCCACCGATTGCCTCTCCTGGCGACCGTCAACGGACTCATCCGTAGCTCAGACATTCTCGTCAGTCAACAAACGAAGGGACTAATCTTCCCGGGACACTCTCCACACGTGAATCTCAGTCTTCACGGGATAGCCAGCCGACCACAAAGACCAATCGCGCCTTCGCACAACACTAGGCATCACAAGCCCTATATTCCGCACATTATTTCTCCGCCCTAAACCCAACGTTCGTTACCACACGAAGCTACAAGGGCATCACAACGACGAGTTCGCCGTATTTGGATTTTTAACAAAACCCCTAAAATGCGCGTAAATCAACATCACCGAATCGGACCAACGACCACAAATTCGGCTTCACCCACAATGCCTAATCCGCTAACGGAGCGGATCTCTAGTGCAAATCATGTCGGGGACGGACTCAATCAACCCGATGGTTCCTTTTGAACCAAGGCGACCCAGACCCCTCTCACTCGACGAATCCGGTGCCAAAATGCAGAAATTAAAGGGATGCCATGCACGCATCCTAAAGACCGGGAGGAGAAATATCGTTACCTTTTGAGATCTCCTCCTAGCCATGAGAAGCTTGCAAACAAACGGTGGAGAAGAAGCACCTCGACGCCCTCTACGCGTTGCCGGTCTCGGATCGGCGAACATAGCTCCGAAGCTCTGGCAATGGCGGATTCCCCTTCTTCTTCCTCCTTGCCTCCTCCTCCTTTCTCCAACCTAAGAGAGAGAAAGTCTTGGAAATAATGAGGGTTTAACTCCTCTACCAAGCCCTAAAACCCCCCAGCCATCCATCGCAGCCGTTGGATCAAATCCCAACATTTTTAGACGGCCGGATTATCTTCCCCGTCACTTTTCGCGGAGCAGAATAAACAGTGCGCACGAGCAGCGACGCACGGTCAGTGATCGTGCGCGGCCAACATCCCCTGATCGTGCGCACTACACAATCAGCCGACCTTCAACCCTTGCGAATTAACGCACGATCAGGCGCACGACCATTGGTCGTGCGCGAAGGAGGCTAGTGAGCGTGCGCGAAGAACCTGCTATGGAATTTTCAGCCTATTCCGAGCGCGACGCTACCACTCCGCCTACCTCGCTGGACTATGATTTTTGGGGTGTTACAACTCCAACCGCTTAAAAGAATTTCGTCCTCGAAATTTCAGAATTTAAACAGGAAATTCATAAAGCATACCTGGAGCAAAAAGTTCCGGGAAATCTTCCCGCATCGCTTGCTCACGCTCCCAAGAGAATTCGTCTCACCCGCAGTTGTCCCATCGCACCTTTACAAGTTTGACTTCCTTGTTGCGCAACTGCCGAACTTCCGAATCCTCCACGCTAACCGGGCGAACCCTCGTCCCCAAATCCTCCATCACCGGCACCGTCGCCGCTTCGACTAGGACGCTCGGCTCCACCAGAGCTTTCCTCAACACAGAGACGTGGAAGACATCATGTAATCCACTCAGCTCTGCGGATAACACCAAACGATAGGCTGCTTCGCCTATACGTTCCGTAACCTCGAACAGACCCAGATACCGCGGACTCAACTTCTTAAGTCGCCGCACCCGCGAAACACCCTTGAATGGCTTGATCTTCAGGTAGACCATGTCGCCCACTGCAAACTCCACATTTCTGTGGCGCGCGTTGAAATACTTCGCTTGTCGATCCTGAGCAACCTTCATGCGCTCCTGAACCGTCCGCACAATCTCGCAAGCATCTTCCACCACTTGCTTCCCCAACAGCTTAGTGTCTCCCACCTCTGCCCAAGACATCGGCGTTCGACACTTCCTTCCATACAAAGCTTCATAGGGCGCCATTTTGATACTCGCCTGGAAGCTATTGTTATAGGCAAACTCCACCATGAAGAGGTGGTCTTCCCAACCTTTACCAAAGTCGAGAGCACACAATCTCAACATGTCCTCCATCGTACGGTTCGTTCGCTCTGTCTGACCATCGGTCTGCGGATGGAACGCGGTACTAAACTTGAGCTTTGTGCCTAAGCTCTTCTGTACTAGCCTCCAGTCCTTCGAAGTGAAACGCCCATCGCGATCACTAACTATGCTCTTCGGAATCCCGTGCAACCGCACAATGTTTCGAACATAGAGCTCCACGAGCTTCTCCAAGCTATCGCCCTTCTGATTCGGAATGAAGTGAGCCACCTTGGTCAGGCGATCCACTATCACCCAAATTGCATCGTTACCCTGCTGCGATCGAGGCAAACCATGTACAAAATCCATGGAGATGTCATCGAACTTCCATTCGGGAATAGGGAGAGGCTTCAAGAACCCACCGGGCCTTTGGCACTCAGCCTTCACCAAGGCGCAAGTCTGACATCGACTCACGTACTCGGCTACATCCCGCTTCATCCCAGGCCACCAAAAAGATTTCTTCAAATCCGCGTACATCTTTGTACTTCCTGGATGAACGGAGTACTTCGTAAAGTGAGCTTCAAACATCAACTCCTCGCGAAGCTTGCCAAAGCGCGGAACACAGATCTTTCCGTCTCTCTTCAGAATTCCACCAACCATCTCCAAAGTCGTGCCTTCGCTTTGCTGAGCCTCCAACACCAAATGTTGGCACTCCTCGTCCGCACTGGTCGCCTCTCGGATTCGATCCGTTATATCACACTGCATTTCAATCCAGTTCAAACGAGCTACGCTAGACTCACCGCTAGCCACACAAGAAATGTCAAGAGACTCCAAGTCTCGAATCAAACGCTCGTTATGCGCCTCCATCCAATTACCATGCCCGGAGTACTTCCTACTCAAGGCATCCGCCACCACGTTGGCTTTACCCGACGTATACTGAATCTCCACGTCGTAGTCCCGAAGGAACTCGACCCATTTACGCTGGCGCATATTCAAATCCTTCTGGTCCAGGAGATACCTCATGATCTTGTGATCCGTGAAGATCTCCACCTTCGCACCATAAACGTAGTGCCGCCACAATTTTAGCGCAAAAATTACCGCCGCCAACTCTAGATCATGGACAGGATAATTCCTCTCATGAGTCTTTAACTGCCTTGACCCATACGCTATCACCTTGTCGTGCTGCACCAGCACGCAACCCAACCCGCAACCTGACGCGTCGCTGAAAATCTGAAATCCTTCCGTCCCACTAGGAAGACTAAGGATTGGAGCAGACATCAACCTTTCCTTCAAATTCTCAAATGCACGGGCACACTCCGGTGTCCATACGAACCTTTGGTCCTTGCGAGTGAGAGTGGTGAGGGGAAACGCCATCCGCGAAAAGTTCTCCATGAACCTTCTGTAATAACCGGCTAGTCCAAGGAAGCTCCGGACTTCCGCCACGGTTCTCAATACAGGTCAATCCCTAATGGCTTCAATCTTCGCTGGATCTACTGCCACCCCATCTCCACTAATTACGTGACCCAAGAAAGTCACCTTCTCGATCCAAAACTCGCATTTTGAGAACTTAGCATAAAGCTGATTCTCCCTTAGAGTCTGCAATACCAGCCTCAAGTGAGACTCATGCTCTGCCTCTGTTTTTGAGTACACCAAAATGTCATCAATAAACACCACCACGAACGAATCTAGAAACGGTCGAAAAACCCGGTTCATCAGATCCATGAAGACAGATGGCGCGTTCGTCAGTCCGAACGGCATCACCAAAAACTCGTAATGGCCATACCGAGTCCCAAACGCTGTCTTAGCGATGTCCTCTTCTCGAATCTTCAACTGGTAGTACCCAGACTTCAAGTCTAACTTGGAGTACACCACTGACCCTACTAACTGGTCGAATAAATCATCGATTCGCGGAATCAGATATTTATTCTTAACAGTCAATTTATTCAATTCACGGTAGTCGATACACAACCGCATACTTCCGTCTTTCTTCTTCACAAACAATACCGGCGCGCTCCACGGCGAAGAGCTGGGCCTTAAGTACCCTTGCTCTAACAACTCCTGCAACTGAACCTTTAACTCGGCCAGTTCCTTCGGTGCCATCCTAAACGGAGGACGCGACACCGGCCTCGCACCCGGTACCAACTCGATCAAAAAATCGATCTCACGCTGAGGGGGTGCTCCCGGAAGCTCCTCGAGGAATACGTCCTCAAATTCTTCCACCACCGGAACTTCTCCAATGGCCAACTTTGTGGAGTGAGTCTCCAACAAAGCCAAAAACGCCTCGCCTCCTTGGTTTACCGCACGCCTCATTTGCACGGCGGAAATCAGGGAGCAAGCAGCTCCGCTTAGGCCTTCGAACTTGACCTCTGCTCCACCTTCTCCTCTCAGGGTTACCACCTTCAACTTGCAATCTATACTAGCTCACTGCGCGGCAAGCCAGTCCATCCCTAAGATAACGTTGAATTCGGCTAGTGGCAGAATCGCTGCTACCAACACGAAATCATAATCACCAATTTGCATCACAATGCGTCCCTTCCTCATGGTAGTCATGAAAGACCCATTCGGCATACGCACACTCAGCTCCACTTCTGCCTCTACAGACTCAGCTCCACTTCTGCCTCTACAGACTCAGCACCAATCTTCTGGATAAAACTTTCCGCAAGAAAAGAGTGTGACGCCCCCGTGTCGAACAACACTCGAGAGGGGTAGCCCGAAACTAGCACGAAACCTAACCACGTGCAAAAATAAACATAAAAGGCCGCAACCTACATTATAGTAACAAATGAAAACTTAAACTTTTCGTACCTGTCACCACGTCGGGTTGACGTATCGCTTCCTGTTGCCCAAGATTATAGGCTCTAGGCTGCACTGGAGGGAACCGCGAAGCACTCGACTCTGCCGCTTTCCCCTTCTCTGCAACACCAGGACCTGAACGCACCGATTGTTCCTGTCTCGGCTCTGGCTCAGCTCCGCCCTCGGTACAAAACCGACTAATGTGACCCACCTTGCCACACTGGTAACAAGTCAACGGACCTTTGAATCGAAAATCTCCCGAGGGTGCGCCACTTCTCTCCCCAGTCCTATTAGGACGGGGATTCTTCTTGTATCGGTTTCCCTCAGACTTCCACTGAGATTGGGGCTGAGAAGGATTTCCTTCTCCCTGCTTTGCCCCAACACCCTTTCGCCGTTGGGTTCTCCCCAAGTCGCTCTCCAGTGTGCGAGCGGCTTCAACCAATTCATTGAATCCCGCATTCTTCAAGGCTATGAGTGGTTGCCTTAAATTTTCTCTCAACCCTTGATAGAAGAGATTATCCCTCTCTTCATCATCTGCCATGGTCGTTCCCGCACAACGACCCAGACGAGTGAACTCTTGCAGATATTCATCCATTGTCTTCTCCCGCTGCACCAAATGCAGAAACTGCCGCTGCAGTGCTAACCTTGTCGAAGCCAGAATATAATGCTTTAGGAAAGCATTCCCGAACTCCTCCATGGACGGAACATGCCCAACAAAATAGCGGCCGTTATGGTTCACCCACCACAACTTCGCATCGCCCTCTAACATGAAACTCGCAAAGTGAGACTGCCTCTCAGCTGGGGTCTCAGCTGCCTTCAAGAGCTCCTGGATCCTCAAAAGCCAATCCTCGACATCCGTTGGAGTGCCCACTCCCTTGAATGTCGGAGGGTGGAAACTCAAGAAGTATTTCATGAATCGATCACCCATCGGAATAGCTCTCTCCGCTATTGGCTCTGCTTGCCTCACTTCGACATCCGGTGTAGCCGGCTTAGCCGCCGGAGTAACAGGAGTCGCAACTTGCACCACTGTTGTCGGAACCCGTGGCATCGCTCCAGCTTGGGCCGCTACCATTGCTTCCGCTAGCATGCGACAGAAATCAGCCGGGGACCTGCCCACATTCACGAGGCCCGGAGCAGTCGCACTGCTTCCCGAAGGCTCCTCTTGCCTCCTCGATGTCCCCGCATCGTCGCCAACATCCTAGCATAAGCAAGGAAGAAGACTTATCAAGCTCTATTCGCAAGACTCAAACGTAGGGATACTCATGATCCCGCACAGTACTCCTATGTGGACAATCTCTTACGCGATCCAAAAACACTAGACCTCGCAAGAATACTCAAACCTCGCTCTGATACCAAATAACATGGGTCCGGCCGGGACCCCACAACATATAACCGCCACAGCATCAGTATTAAAAGATGATATTAACTACCCATCCTCAAAACTCATACAACACAGCGGAAATAAACATAAAGCACAGAGATTGTTCACACTACATAGGATTCCAACTGGCCTTAAGGCCATACAAAACCACAGTCCAAATCACAAAACATTCAACACAAAAGGACGTCCCAACAAAAGGGGATAGATAGTAGTTTTACCTAAACTACCTCGACATGCAAGCCGGTTACAACAAAATGTAATAATAGAAGTGCATGAAGACAAGGTAAACACTTCATGAGGCTTTAGGCCTTTTTGGCCGGCGCGCTGGGTCCAGCCTGCGATTCTTGCCCTGCAACCAAATCACAAAGAGCGGTAAACGAGGGTCAGCTATGGCTGACCACAAACGGTGTAACAACATCCCTCCTCCCGGCCGTCCTAGCGGACCCCGGGGAACTACTTCACCATGCAAGTCAGCACTTCGTATGAAAATGTACATAAAAGGAAACAACATAAAAATAAGTATGAGTGCCACATACAGCATCCACGTTTTTATGTTGAGCAGATAATAAAAAGGGGCCTACCAATGCAAAATGAATGCAAACCCGGGTTTCACCCAAGGCACCCTAAAGCGTATGAATCTATCACATCATCATACATCATCATCACATCACAAACACAAGGGTACTTATCATTTCCCCGCAAGGGCATCATAACCCAAGGCCAAGAGCTCTCGCTGAGACCCACCTCGCCTGGCTCACCATGCCATCGGGCTTGTCTAACAACTCACACGCTCGGGCCGCCAACAACACACCAAGACCGATACTAAGAATTCTGGCTAACCAAAACGTCCCAAGGCCCTGGACTTACTCTCGGGACAACGTCCACCGATTGCCTCGCCCGACGACCGTCAACGGACTCATCCGTAGCACAGACATTCTCGTCAGTCAACAAACGAAGGGACTAATCTTGCCGGGACACTCTCCACACGTGAATCTCAGTCTTCACGGGATAGCCAACCGACCACAAAGACCAATCGCGCCTTCGCACAACACTAGGCATCACAAGCCCCATATTCCGCACATTATTTCTCCGCCCTAAACCCAACGTTCGTTACCACACGAAGCTACAAGGGCATCACAACGACGAGTTCGCCGTATTCGGATTTCTAACAAAACCCCTAAAATGCGCGTAAATCAACATCACCGAATCGGACCAACGGCCACAAATTTGGCTTCACCCACAATGCCTAATCCGCTAACGCAGCGGATCTCTAGTGCAAATCATGTCGGGGACGGACTCAATCAACCCGATGGTTCCTTTTGAACCAAGGCGACCCGGACCCCTCTCACTCGACGGATCCGGTGCCAAAATGCAGAAATTAAAGGGATGTCATGCACGCATCCTAAAGACCGGGAGGAGAAATGTCGTTACCTTTTGAGATTTCCTCCTAGCCATGAGAAGCTTGCAAACAAACGGTGGAGAAGAAGCGCCTCGACGCCCTCTACGCGTTGCCGGTCTCGGATCGGCGAACGGAGCTCCGAAGCTCCGAAGCTCCGGCAATGGCGGATTCCCCTTCTTCTTCCTCCTTGCCTCCTCCTCCTTTCTCCAACCTAAGAGAGAGAAAGTCTTGGAAATAATGAGGGTTTAACTCCTCTACCAAGCCCTAAAACCCCCCAGCCATCCATCGCAGCCGTTGGATCAAATCCCAACATTTTTGGACGGCCGGATTATCTTCCCCGTCACTTTTTGTGGAGCAGAATAAACACTGCGCACGAGCAGCGGCGCACGGTCAGTGATCGTGCGCGACCAACATCCCCTGATCGTGCGCACTACACAATCAGCCGACCTTCAACCCATGCGAATTAACGCACGATCAGGCGCACGACCACTGGTCGTGCGCGAAGGAGGCTAGTGAGCGTGCGCGAAGAACCTGCTATGGAATTTTCAACCTATTCCGAGCGCGATGCTACCACTCCGCCTACCTCACTGGACTACGATTTTTGGGGTGTTACAGAAGTTCAAAGGCTGACAGGAAGGTTGGCAGGTCTCAACAGCTTTCTGTCCAAGGCGGCAGAAAAGTGCTCTCCCTTTTTCAAGACGCTGCGCAAGAGCGAAAACTTCGCATGGTCCGACGAGTGCGAAAAGGCGATCGGTAGGCTGAAGGAGAAGTTGACTCAGACACCTCTCCTTCAGAGCCCGAAAGAAGGTGAATACCTACTCATTTACTTGGGAGTAGGGGTAGAAGCGGTAAGTTCTGTACTGGTCCGAGAAGAAGGAAAGAAGCAGCTCCCAATTTATTATGTTAGCCAGGTACTCAAGAAGGCGGAGTTGAAATATCCAATCTTGGAGAAGCTCGTCTTCGCCTTGGTGGTGTCGACGCGAAAGCTTCGGCCTTATTTCCAAGCTCACTCCATCCGGGTCGTGACTGACCATCCTCTCCGTAATATCTTGGAAGGGGTGGAGCATTCAGGGAGGCCGGCGAAATGGTCGGTAGAACTCAGTGAGTTTGACATTTCCTTCTCGCCCCGGGTGGCGATCAAAGCACAGGCGGTAGCAGATTTCTTAGCCGACTTCTCGGTTGAAGCAGAACCGGGAGAGGAGGCTTCTACTCCCATCCCTTGGAAGATGTTCGTGGATGGAGCCTCAGGCAAGAGCTCTGTGGGGGTGGGCATCGTTCTTGTCAGCCCGCAGGGAACTAGGATCGAGCAAGCAGTCGAGATCCTCTTCCCCGTAACGAACAATCAAGCCGAGTACGAAGCCATCATAGCAGGCTTGCGCCTCGCAAAGGAGCTGGGCATCCAAGACATCATGGCTTTCACCGATTCGATGGTAGTCGCGTCTCAGATTCGGGGAGAGTTCGAAATGCGCGATACCATTCTGCAAAAGTACCTCATGAAGGTGAAAGGATTGATTGGAAGCTTCCAATCCTTCTTCATCGAGCACGTACCAAGAGAGGAGAATTCAGCAGCGGATCGTCTGGCCAAGTACGGGCCAAGAGCAGGAGGGACCATCACGGAGTTGTTTCGACCATCCATTGAGGAGGGAGAGATGATGGAAATCGACCGGCATCCTTCGTGGATGGATCCATTCATTTCCTTCCTGAGCTCTGGGCAACTTCCTGCGGAGGAAGGGGATCAAAGAAGGTTTCGGTACAAGGCGGCGTACTACCTATTACAGGATGGGGAGTTATATCGCAAGACCATCTCGGGCCCTCTGGCTAGATGTGTCTCTGAAGACGAAGTACCCCGAGTGTTGGAGGAAATTCACTCGGGAGAGTGCGGAAGCTATTCTGGGACTCGCACTTTGGAGCAAAGGATCCTGAGATATGGCTACTTCTGGCCCACTATCCGCAAGGATGCGGAAGTCTTCTCGAAAAAGTGCCCGAAGTGTCAACTGTTCGCCCCCCTTCATCTGCAGCCGGCCCAGCATCTTCGTTCGATCGCCGCCCTGTGGCCATTCGCTATCTGGGGAATGGATTTGATATGTCCCTTTCCTTCAGCTAGCGGCCAGAGGAAGTTCGTTCTCGTCATGATCGACTACTTCTCCAAGTGGATCGAGGCCAAGGCTTTGGCCAAGACCACCTCTCAAGTCGTGAAGAACTTCATCTGGTGAGAAATCACCTGCAGATTCGGGATTCCCCTCGCCATCAACACTGACAATGGTCCTCAGTTCGCCAGTTTGGAGATGGAGGATTTTTGCAGACAGCTCGGAACTAATCTCCGGTTCACGTCAGTACATCATCCCAGGAGCAATGGACAAGTGGAGGCCACCAACAAGTTAATCATCAACCTACTAAAGAAGAAAGTCGAGAACCTAAGAGGTAATTGGGCGGAGCAGCTCCCCTCGGTGTTGTGGGCTTTGAGAACCACTCCTAGCTCAGCCACAGGGGAAACCCCGTTCAAACTCTCTCACGGGTCCGAAGCTCTCATCCCAGTAGAGTTTGAGGTCAGAAGTCCTAGGGTGATTGCGGCAGAAGACGGAGATGAAGAATGGCGACTAGAGAATGAGGAAGACCAGAAGCTATCCCTCGACTACATCGAAGAGCTTCGAGATCTAGCCTCGGCTAGGCAGGAGGAGATCAAGCGTCGCATGGCAAGACACTTCGACAAGCACGTTCGTCTCAAGCACTTCCAAGCAGGTGACCTAGTCCTGAAGAAAGTGGACGCAGCGGGGAGATCGACAGCCGTGGGAAAGCTCAACCCTAATTGGGAGGGACCTTTCATCATCCACGAAGCACTTGCAACAGGAGGGTATCGCTTACAGAATCAGGAAGGGGTGCTCTTGGGGAATACATGGAGCGGCGATGATCTAAAGAGGTTTTATCCCTAAGCAGGGATGTCTGCCCTTCCTTCTCTCCTGTAAAGTGATTGCTTAAAAATAAAACCCCCTGAAACAAGGGATGAGGAAAATTTTTCATAATAGCAAGTCTTAAGAGAAGAAAACATGTGAAGTCGATCTCCTAGTCAAGTTGGAAAACTGGCCTCCGACTTGATTCTCGTAAAACCCAGAACGGATGATGGGACGGTGCCTCGGTTGTGCGTTCCCTTAAGTCCAAACCTCTGCAATGAAGGCCGAGATCAGCTCCCCCCTTGCACGTTGGTCGTGGTTTCCGCCGACTGCATTTCTCATCCGAATGGAGAGATTATCAGGAGAAATTCTGGACGCCGACCTCCCAATCCAACGAAGAGGTGATCGACTTAAGCCGATCAGGGGACCGTTGAATAAAGGTGTGGTATATCCTCGAAGGCTGAGAACCCATCGCGAAGCGATTCATTTCCAATTATTTTCCTTCGATCGTGTAAGTTAATGTGCTTAAGTGTGCTTAACTCCCCGTTAAATTGTTGAGCAGCAGGAAACAGATTGGGTCGATATTCAGCACCAAAGCGGGATGGAGACCTTGGGATGTTGTGTTCCCTTGGAAGGTGCTCCTCTTGAACCTCCCCGATAGTCATTCCTGATGAGTCCTCATCATATACACATATTTGGACTCATCCGGGCCATTTTTCCAATCATTCCATTGCACTTTAGCCCCATTTTAGCTCATAATTATCACTCTCCGCTAGGTGCACGTCTTGGCCCGTTTCGGTGTTATTTTCTTGTTCATCTTTGTTACAAGTTGTTATGTTGTGTTGAGTGCCACCTTCAGTGGCCAGACTGGTGTCGTATGCTGGAACAGGAGTCGTGCAGGTGTTCCCGGTACAATTCTGTACAGGAACACTGCGCACGATCACTGGCTCCTTTGCGCACGACCACTGGTCGTGCGCCTTTGCTCGTGCGCACTTAACGCCCATTTCATGAGTTCTGTTTGGCTTATCGCACGACCACTGACGATAGTGCGCACGACCGCTGGTCGTGCGCCCTTGGTCGTGCGAAGTTTGTATTTTATAATTTTCTTCCCTTGCAGGCTCCGTCCAGTCAGGCGCACGATCACAGGATTCTAGTGCGCACGACCAGCGGTCGTGCGCCAATGACCGTGCGCGGTATTCATTCCAGCGCCTATATATACGCCTGTTCCGTTTTTAGGGCATTGATTCAGCCGCGGGAGCGCGATTGGCCGTCCGTACGCCGGCGATTTCCCTTCCAGGACACCTCCACTTCATCTCCTACGCAAGGGGAAGTCTTCTCCAACCATTCCGACCATTCCTCCATCGTCCGGGAGCATTCTCCACCACCCGCAAGCCCTCAAGCCGCTGTTTTCCCGTTCTAGTCCGGTGAGAAGAAGAAGAATCCTGAGGTAGAAGACGACGGGACTACGTAGAGAGATCGTGACAGTTTCTCTACACCGGAAGCATAGTCCGCCCGAGTCCGGAGGTGGCTTGACAACCTACCATTCCGGCCGTGAACGGCCGCTAGTCTTCATCCTTTGGTTATTTCTTTCCTCTTGCTTTCGTTGTAATCTTTGAATCGTTGAGATGTTGAACAGTATTATGCTTGGTTTGATTGCAATGAATGTTTCTCCCTCTTTCTTCATTGTTTGTTTGTGAATCGTTTCGCCTCCACTCATCCACTCACTCACTCACTCACACACTTAAGGTGTTCGATCCGCGTTAGCAAGAGCTAACGGCGTTTGTGAAGAGGTGTTTGCGACCCTCATTTCTTCTCGCACTAGAGCACGCTCCATCCGCCTCACGAAGCACGGCATCGCGGCCGTTGCATCCATCTCGCCTGGCGAAGCGGTGTTTTCGACCCGCATTTCTTTTACTGTTGTTAAGAGTAGGAAAACTGAACCAAAACCCCTTTTGTGTGTTTGTTTACGCTCGTGTAACACTAGTCACACAACCTGATTCGTACACCCAACCTGCATTCCTCAAGAGACCGACACTCGGGAATTTATTCCCAACTTTATTACTTGAACGATCGGTGCACTTGCCGAAATAATCGCATCAAGTATTTGGCGCCGTTGCCGGGAATTGCAGTCGTTATGAATCTTTTATCTGCGTGAAGAATTGTTGCACGAGGAACTTTTCTCTTCCTTTTACTTCTTTTGTTCACCTCCGTTATCTCTGTTTCTTTTAGATACGCATATCTGTTCACCTTCGTCCTTTCCGTCGTGCGCTAATCTTTTGGATTTCAAGTATCTCTAGCATGACCTCCATTCAGGAACATATCTATCAAGGAAGCTTAAATGATTTAAGGGATCAAGCACAAAGGAATGATCATGACCTCGGGATCTCCTCCGACGTCATTGAGTTTATGACTGGAAACTGCAAGTTCAGTGGGGATGAGCAGGAAGATGCGGTACAACACGTGCAGGACTTCTTAGAAATCTATTACACATGTATATTCAGTGGAGTTGAGAACGACCTACAAAAGATCCTAGCATTTTCATTTTCTTTACATAAAAAAACCAAAAGTGGGTACTGGGATATCCGGAAAAGAGAGGTGATCTCATGGAAGCAGCTTGAAGGGAGATTTCTGCATGAGTTTCAACACCGTACCCAAGCTCTGGCCAAGTACAGGGAACTCATAACCTTCGGACAGGGAAAGGAGGAGGCATTAGTTGATGCTTGGGAGCGCTTCCAATCCCTGCATAGGGGATGCTACCGTGAAGACCTATCAGAAGTTTTTTTGATTCAGATTTTTTATTTCGGCGTGCTGGACAAATTCCGTCTATTATTTGATATAGCAGCTGGAGGGGCCCTGTTTAACAAATCGGGGAAGGACGCGTGGGAAGTGGTTGTGAATATTGTTCACAGTAGTCAGCACTGGAGTCATGTCATTCTTTCCCCCAGTACTGCTGAAATTAATGCAGTAACATCCAACGGAGCAGCGGATCGTATGCCGTCAGGGCAACCAGAACAGTTAGCGACTTTGGTGGTCGGTGTGCTGAATAAAATGAATGACCAATCAGCCGCGATCCAACAGCTTCACTCTACTATAGGGATTCTTACTGATGTCATTTCTGGGCTTGCAAGTCAGCATCCGGAGTCTGTGAATACCATGCGATTGAGAAGCGGTAGAAGTATTGACAATCCTCCTTGACAGGAACCACTTGTGAGCTCTACTGACCAATGCAATGATGACACGGCCGAGAAGCAGACCCAGATTCATATTGAGCCGGACCCCGTGAGCGAGGCACAACCCTCGAGAAGTGTTGTCCATCTCCCATTCCCCCCACAGGTTGCGAAACGAGAAATCCGAGAGGCAATTCCGCAAATTCTTGGAAATAATGAAAGGAGTACAGGTGAGCATACCATTGATTGAAGCCATTTCTCAAATGCCGGGCTACTCCAAGTTCTTGAAGGACTTGATTTCGAAGCGGAAGCTGTTGGAGGATCTCAAAACTATCGACCTCACCGAGGAGTGCTCCGCCATCATCTCCAATATGCCTACAAAGTGCAAAGATCCGGGCAGCTTTACGACTCCTTGCAGGATCGGCCATCATCGTTTCAGCCAGGCACTCTGTGATTTGGGAGCATCAATCAACTTGATGCTGCTCTCTATCTTTCGCGAACATGGTGCTGGGACCTTAAAGCCAACGCAGGTAATGCTACAGCTAGCTGATCGGTCAATCAAGAAACCGTTAGGAATTGTCGAGGACCTCACAATTGTAGTAAATGGTCTCGCTTTTCCAGCCGACTTTGTCATCCTCGACATGAAGGTTGATACGAAGGTACCCATTATCTTGGGACGGCCCTTTCTCGCTACAGCTTGTGCTATCATTAATGTGGAGCAGGGGGAGCTCACCCTCAGATTGGGGGAGGATGCTATATCTTTCAACGTCCACAACCCGTCGCAACTCTTTGAAATCACGGAGTGCGAACCGGCAGAACCGCATGAAGAATTCGATGGTCAGATTGATGTGGGCGAGACGTGTTGGCGGCGCGAGGCCGTGGGTGATAACGGTGCATACTCAAACCAGCCCGTTATTTCGCAGTCAATCGGAGGGCCACCCAGCGATTCTGCTGATCCAAACCTTTGTCCTGCTCTCAAGCAACTACTGGAATCTCTAAAGTACGTTTTTCTTGGAGAAAACGCCACGCAGCCTGTGATTATTTCTGCAGCTCTTTCCGCCGCCAATGAAACCGCCTTAGTGGGCGTGCTGAGAAGGTACCATAAGGTCTTCGGACGCTCTCTTGCAGACATTAAGGGGATCAGCCCCACGGTCTGCATGCACAAGATCCTCCTTGAAGATCAGTACAAACCCACAACACAGCCCCAACGGCGGCTGAACCCGAAAATGCAAGAGGTAGTGAAGGCTGAAGTGATAAAGCTCTTAGACACTGACATTATTTACCCGATCAGCGATAGCAAATGGGTCAGCCCAGTTCAGGTGGTACCAAAAAAAGGAGGGATCACTGTTGTGGCCAATGAAAAAAACGAGCTGCTGCCTACCCGAATGATCACCGGGTGGAGAGTCTGCATCGATTACCGCAAGCTGAACGATGCTACACGCAAGGATCATTTCCCGCTTCCCTTCATTGATCAGATGCTAGAGAAGTTAGCAGGGCAGGACTACTACTGCTTTTTGGATGGGTACTCAGGTTATAATCAAATCTTAATAGACCCATCTGATCAAGACAAAACAACATTTACATGTCCTTCCGGTACCTTTGCGTTCAAGAGAATGCCATTCGGACTGTGTAATGCCCCCGCAACTTTCCAATGCTGTATGCTTGCTATTTTCGCTGACATGGTGGGGGACTTCCTCGAAGTTTTCATGGATGACTTCACTCTATTTGGGAGCAGCTTTGATGCTTGCCTCGCGAATTTAGCCAAGACCTTGAAGCGGTGTGAAGACACCAACCTTGTCTTGAACTGGGAGAAAGGCCACTTTATGGTGCGCGAAGGAATTGTGTTGGGGCATAAAGTTTCCTGCAAAGGGCTCGAGGTGGATCAGGCGAAGGTCAGTGCTATCAGGAACCTCCCTCCACCTACATCAGTGAAGGGTATCCGAAGTTTTCTTGGTCATGTGGGATTTTATCGAAGGTTTATCAAGGATTTTTCATCCATTTCTAAGCCTTTATCTCGGTTGCTTGTTAAGGACGTCCCCTTCCACTTCGACGGAGCATGCATGCAGGCCTTTGAAACTCTACGGGGACAACTCATCTCGGCTCCAATTTTGGTGGCACCCGACTGGACTTTACCCTTTATTGTCATGTGTGACGCAAGTGATGTGGCCGTAGGTGCTGTACTCGGTCAAAAGAAAGACAAGATTTTTCACACCATTGCATATGCCAGTCGAACCCTCAACAGCGCGCAGGCAAACTATACCACCACGGAGAAAGAAATGCTAGCCGTGGTCTTCGCTTGTGAAAAATTTCATTCATACTTGGTACTCTCGGAAGTAATCGTGTACACAGATCACGCCGCACTCAGGTACCTTTTCAGCAAAAAAGAATCCAAATCGCGTCTGATTCGTTGGATTTTACTTTTGCAGGAATACAATCTGGAAATCAAAGACAAGAAAGGGGTGGAGAACGTGATAGCTGATCATCTTTCACGTTTGGAGTACGACATGACGGTTGATGCCCCCAACAGTTTTTTGGAGGAAATGAACGATTATTTCCCGGATGAAAAATTATTCGCAATCACTACGCCCCCTCCAACAGCCCCATGGTATGCTGATATCGCTAACTACTTGGCTTGTAAAACTCTCTCTCCGAACCTATCTCCTCAGCAAAGACGGAAGCTCGCCTCGGATTCAAAATACTATTTTTGGGAAGACCCGCTCTTATTCCACACGTGCAGCGACGGGATTATCAGGCGTTGCGTTCCCGAAGCCGAGTTTCAGTCTATACTGCAGCATTGCCATGACAGAGAAGCGGGCGGGCATTTCGGGGCCGTTCGAACAGCACGAAAAATCTTGCAATGCGGATTATTTTGGCCAACCCTCTTCAGGGACGCGCATGCCTATGTCACCAAGTGTGACGAATGCCAAAGAACTGGAAATATCTCCCGGCGTGACGAGATGCCCCTTAATAACATGCTGGTCTGCGAACCATTTGATGTCTGGGGGATAGACTTTATGGGTCCTTTCCCAATGTCCCATGGTAAACATTACATCATTGTGGCAGTTGATTATGTCTCAAAATGGGTGGAAGCCGAGGCGGTTGCCACGAATGATGCCAACACAGTGCTACACTTTATCCACAAGAATATCTTCTCCAGGTTTGGGACGCCGAGAACTATTATCAGCGACAGCGGTAGTCATTTTTGTAATAAGCAGTTTGTGCAGCTCATGAAAAAGTTTGGGGTCCATCATAAGATTTCTTTGGCATATCACCCCCAAACATGTGGACAGGTCGAAGTATCTAACTGCGAGCTCAAGCGAATAATCGAGAAATCAATACATTCAAATAGGAAGGAGTGGTCTAAAAAGGTCGACGACGCATTATGGGCTTACCGGACCGCTTTCAAAACACCCATCGGCATGACTCCGTTTCAATTAGTTTATGGCAAGGCATGCCACCTCCCTGTGGAGCTGGAGCATAAAGCATTATGGGCAACTAAACTGTTGAACATGGACATTGGAGCGGCGGCCGAGGCGCGTCGTTCCCAACTCAACAAATTGGAAGAGCTACGACATTTCGCTTATGAAAACGCTCGCATCTACAAGGAGAAAACAAAGAAATGGCATGATCGACACATCATCCCCAAGGAGTTCAAAATAGGGGACCAAGTGCTGCTCTACAACTCCCGTCTCCGCCTCTTCCCAGGGAAGTTGAAATCGAGGTGGAGCGGTCCTTTCTCTGTGACCGATGTCTCTCCCTTTGGGGCCATCGAAATATCAGGGAGTAAGGGGGACAAATTTAAGGTCAATGGGCATCGACTGAAGTTATATGATGACGCCATTATAAATAAGGAGTGTCAGTTGTTGACATTGGAAGACGGGGCCAATAAAAGCGCCGGCAGCTGATGGTTTCCTTCTTATTTCTTAGTTAGTGGACTTCTCTTTTAATTACTGCTCTTGTTGAACAATGTTAATACAGGTATTTGGTCCAGCTTAAGGACATTAAATAAAAGTGCTGCTGGGAGACAACCCATATTTCCTGATTTTATTGTTGTCTAACATGTTTAGTTCAGTTTCTGTATTTGTTTTTGCTGTTTTAGTTTTGTGCTTGCAGGTGTGTTGTGTTCCTTGGTGCGGATGCTGCGTACCGCTCTTGATCTTAATCGCCAATCGTCTGGTATGCTCAATTCTGAGCATTGGGTAACACTTCTCCTCCCTAGCTCTTCAGTTTTTGAGATATATTGTTTAGATTAATTCTGGGGGAGAGCACGTGTTATTCACAATGCGCACGGGTTGCACCGCATGCTAGACGCTTGTTTTTAATTTTTCATCATTATTCCATGCTACACACCACTGCACCCACTTGAGCGCGTGCTTATCTATTTGTTTTATGCTGAACAAACTATCTTGGTTAGGAATGTGAATTTGGATGTTAGCTTAGGAATTACTATTGGGAGCGCAATGTTGACTCGAGCAGTGTTCTAGTCGCATCCGCATGCTACAATAGAATTTGAGTAAAATTAGATTATTTCTGTGCATTTAATTTATGATTAGTATTTATGCGTAGTTTTAGATTTATTCTACTCAAGTGGTGAATGTGATTGAAATTGGTGATAGCCCGGTGTTGTGTGTATACGAGCGCTAGTTGTGTGTTGCTCGAGTCGGGAGGAAGGTTTACCTTTCTCGTGGGCTAAGAACTTGCCCCAAGCGACTCTTGAAGCATGGGTGCGGGCGATTCGTGGAGATAAATATGATATAGGCCACCTCTTGGCTAGATTGAGCCTTTGCTTTCCATATCCTATTCGCTCACCTTTGCTACCCAACATTTGTGCCTACCACTCCCTTTGTTCAACTCCTCCTCCTTTCACCAAGGCCTAAAGCTTATCCCACTGTCGCAACCAAGTATATGTTAAATGCACTCATGTTCTAGATTTGGTGTGATGTTTGGAATCGTTGTGTTGTGAAGGAGAAATAATCTCTATCTGTTGAATTTGAACCAACCGGAGGATAAGATTAAGAAAAAAAAATATGATATTGAAATGAAAAAAAAAGGTGTATTGAAAAGTTATCCTCCCGAGCGTATAAAAAAATCTGTTGGTATTTGTGGAGTAGGCTGTGTGCACACCTAGTTTTCATAATAAGTCTGGGGGTGTGTCACACGAGCTTTGTTTGTGGTTTTGCTTGGTGCAGCGTCCCGTTGACTCATGTTGGTTGCGTAGCCTTCGTTTTTACCCTTGATTATCATACCGCAACCTAAGCCCCATCTTAATCCTAAAAGTCCTATTGATTTATCTCGCGAGTTTGCTAGCGCCGTGGAGAGAGTGTGACCGGGCAAGCATATGGTTCCCGACGTTGATGGATTTCAGCATAGTTATTCCTGAACCCCGATCTTGTGCAACACCCTCCTTAGTGGCTTGTTACTTTCACACCGGGCATGATCGTTCAAATTCTTCACAATTCACCAACTGAGTATTGATGAATCTTTATTTACGCTCTAGCACTTTCGTAAATTATTTAGCATAGTTAGAATCTCTTTTTACTAAATTTCTATTTGCATACCTTTGTTACTTCGCACTGTACTCCTTCGTGTAATTTTCTTTGTTAACTACCATTTTTTCATTCCGCCGGATTTGTTTGCTCCGGACGCGCAAACAGGTAAGTCTGGGGGTGTGATGAGTCCTCATCATATACACATATTTGGACTCATCCGGGCCATTTTTCCAATCATTCCATTGCACTTTAGCCCCATTTTAGCTCATAATTATCACTCTCCGCTAGGTGCACGTCTTGGCCCATTTCGGTGTTATTTTCTTGTTCATCTTTGTTACAAGTTGTTATGCTGTGTTGAGTGCCACCTTCAGTGACCAGACTGGTGTCGTATGCTGGAACAGGAGTCGTGCAGGTGTTCCCGGTACAATTCTGTACAGGAACACTGCGCACGATCACTGGCGTTGCCTCGATTCCAACTCGGCGTTACGAACCTGCGTTGCCTCCAGCAAGACTTGGCTCGCCCGTAGTTCGCACTCGAGTTTGGAGATCGTCTCCGCTGCCACCAACTGCTCTTCCTGCAGATGCGAGAAGGATAGGTTAGAAGATGTGTAGAAAAAGAGAGTGGGTTTCAATCTTAGCCCGCGTAAAGTACCAAGACCACCTCGAAGCTCCGGCTGGATTCGGCTTTATCCTCGGCCGCCTTGGCGCGCCTTAAAGCCGCGTCCTCACGCTTCTCGGCCTCCATCATGAGCTTCCGATGAAGTGCGAGCTCCACTTCGGAGCCGAGAAGATTCCGCGCGGTTTGATGAAATAACTCTGAAGCGCGCAACATTGCCCACGATCCCTGGTCGGCAAGAAAGCGAGGAGAAGCCTCTTGCAGAACCTTCGCATCATCGCGACCATAAAGCCCGAACAAGACGCTGAAGGCATCGTCGTTCGGAACCTCATCCTCGCTCCATGAAGGCAGGCGAGTGCTTAAGGTCACCTCGCTGCGCTCCCGGCTCCAGGTGATCAGCGGCTCGCCATCCAAACCCCTATTCAACGAACCCTGCCCAAAGTTGGGATGGTTCTCAGGGACGCTGTCTTCCTCCTCGCGAGCTCGCTCCTCCGCCACGCGCCGGGCGACCTACTTCCTCTTCCTTTTCTTGATCGTCGGTGGTTCGCCTTCGGCCGGCCATCCAGCTGCGCGAAGGATCTCGGTCGTGTCGCCAACTCCAGGAGCAATCTCCGAGAAAGGAGATCCCTGCTCGCCTTCCTCCTCCTCGCCATTTTGCATTGTCGCTGGATCGACCGTGGGAGATAGAGGAGGTGGGGTCTGACCCCCCAACATGAAGAACCGTGGAGGGAAGATGCCGGCAACCTGAAGACAGTTGTTAGACAAAGAGACAAAGGTAAGATCATTTTTTTCGGCAACTATAGAATGTTACCCTCGCCAGGCTGCACGTAGGCGAGGTGGTCCACGCTCCTTCGCCAGAACTCGATATCGAGTTTCTTGCTCTTCAAGGCGAGGAAGAGTTCCTCGCGCCGGCCCCGGAGCGATGGAGTGGCGAGCGCCCCAGAAGGTCTCTGCTGAGGACGATTTGGTATGTGCGAGAAGTCACCGGTGACGAAGATGAACTTCTCGCTCCATCGGTGGACCTTGTTCGAAGTCCCAAACACCTTGCAGTGATGGCTGCCGAAGAAAATCACCCCGTCCTTGGTCGCTCCCATATAGAAGATCTTTCAGAAGACGTCCAGGTCGAAAGCGATCTTCTCGCTGCGAAGGAAACAGAGGTAGCCGATGATGATCGCTACCCCATTCGTGTTGATCTGGGCGGGGACCCAGCCGTAGTACCGGAGGATCTGGCAGAACTCGGGCCAGAGAGGAAGGCGCAGGCCGACCTCGAAGTGCAAGAGGGAGAAGGCGAGCTTGCCCTCCGAGAAGGTGTTGATTCGCTCGTGGGGAGCGGGAAGGCCAACCTGGAAGCCTTGCGCGAGGTGTTGATGGACGAATCTCTCCAGATCGTCCGCGCGAGTAACATGTTTCTTGAACTTATGCGCAATAAATTCTCGGCATAAGTCAAGCGGCGAGTCTCAGCTTCCAAAGAGGGCATCATCGCAGCAAGTAGGAAGAGGGAAACGAGAAGGACAGGCAATTGAAGAAGTTCGAGAAAGCGCGCCAATTTTGGACCCCTACCCCCCTATTTATAGAAATAGGCAAGAGGGAAGGGGGGGGGGGGGGGGGGGGGGGGGGGGGGGGGGGGGGGGGGGGGGGTGGCGCGACGAAAGTATGTGTGAGGTTTCTACCTACTCGCCTACGTCTAAGTCGCACAAACTACCTTATACGCGGGGTGCTGACCACCCTTCTTGCGCCTAAGCGGCGATCTTTAAAAACGCAAGAAAACCCTGCAGAAGACAAAGTCAACATAAACGCGATCAAGCAATACGGTTTAAAGTCACATCACACATTCAATTTGAGATTATTACAATGTTCGCTGAATAATGTTCTAAAAATACAAATCAACAAGCAATCCTAATTGACATGAGGATCGCCACGCCTGTCCGAGGTGGCACCTTGCCGCCCGATGGCACCCAATTGGCGCGCGAAGGCCATCTGCTCGTTCGCTCTCGCCAGATGTTCCTCGCCAAGCCGAATGTGCTCTTCCATGCGATTTAGTGTCCCAAGGGACCCGATACTCGCCCGCAGGCCGCGCACGTCCGTCTTCAACGCGTCGTAGCGTTGTTCCAGGCTCAACATCCGCCACCCTAGCTCGGTGACGAGATAGTGCTTTCCTTCTGCCGCCTCAAGCCGATGCTCGAATCCTTCAATATTCGAGACCCGTCCTTCAAGCAAGGTTACTCTTCGATGAACCTCGTAGGCCAACAACCTTTCTACCTTCATCTCCAGATCGAGATAGGCCGAAGCCATCTTCGTCCTGAACTCGCGAGTAGGAAGCCTGAGCGCCTCGATAAAAGCAGATCCCGGAGACGTGGCGCGGGCTGGAAGATAACGAGTTAATAAAAAAGAAACCCGAAAAGACAGCACGATGCGATGATCATACCTGCCCGCACAGGTGCTGCCCTCGGTTGATGACGAGGAGGAGAGGGTGACCGCCGAGGAGCGTCCCGGCGAGGAGGAGACACAACCCGACGAGGAGACGGTGTTCGGAGAGGACTGAGCCTCCGCCGAGGAGATCTGTGAGGAGAAGGCGAGCGCCTAGGAGTGTGTCGTCCCCCGGAGCGACCACCCCGACCATTACGAGATGATGGCACATCATCAGGGCGCCGAGGAAGCTGAGCCGTAGGCACCACCGAGGAAGACCCTCCCTCTCCCCTTCCTCCAGCAATGGTGACCCTGGAATTCCTTAGCAGTATCTGGTTTCCGCCCGTCACGCGCTCAGGAATGGGGGATGGCGACCGAAGAGGTTCCCGCTCAGGGACGATCCCTGCGGGAAGGACCGGTGGAGGCGGTAGATGCTCGGTATCTACGCGCTCTTCAAGCGGAGACGTCTGTGTGTTCACCTGCGCTAAGGGCCCACCTGCAAAGGAGCGTCAGCATCAACAAGAAGTTCGCACAAAAATCGCGGTATTTCGAGATGGCGCTTACCTTCTCGGAGAGGGTCCGGGTGAGCGTTTAGGGGCTCCTCCTCGGCAGTAGATCGAGGGACTTCGTCCCCCAATCTCTCATCGGTTGATGGCGCGATGGAAGGCTCTGGCGCGGAGGTCGCCGGATTCGCCTGAGGGATTTCCTCGCCCAAGGGGCTGAGGCGACGATCGGAGGATCCCCTTTTTCTCTTACGGGTATCAAGGCTTTTCTTCTTCTTCATCAACTTCATCAATAGCTCGTCCTTCGCGAACATCTGCTCGACAGACAACATCTCGTCGATTCTAAAAAAGTGGCGTGCCAAGGAAGGACCACCCCCCTCTATTTATAGACTTCCGGGGGTCCCAGGCCTGCCGAGTAGGTAATTTTCCCGCTAGAAGAAGCTTGTCGAATAAGGATTGGATGATTCTTTCCAACCAACTACGTTGCTCGCAAAGAGCGGGGATTGTGTACAACCCTCATTCTCCGAGGGTGGGACCGTCTCAAGGCCACGTAGGCAGGAGTCAAAGTCAACACAGACGGCTCTCGGAGTTCGTCGAACGAAGGAAGGTCAGGATTTTTGGTTGTGCGAGAAGGTACTTATTCGCACAAGACAAGGAGGAAAGACCTGCCCGACGTTCACCTACCCGGCCAGGCGAGGAGGTCGTGAGTTCGGCCCTACTCGCCTATAGGCGACTTAGCCAACCAACTCGCCAGTTAGATCTGAGGTCCTAACCTGCTCGCCAACCTATTGTCTTGTCTAAAAACCAACTCTAGGGGGTCAGGGATAGTCATCTGCTCCCTCCCCCCCCCCCCCCCAGGATTTGTCTATAAATAGACCCTCAGGGGTACCAGGAATGGCACTTGTAAAAATCAGAGCTGCACCCTCCCCCTCTACAAACAAGAATCTTCCCTAACAAGTGCCTACCTAGTACCAAGCTTGGCCACTCGTGGTTTTGGAGGAGAAGACTCTTTTGAGCTTCTGGGTACGTGGTGGGACCTCCCTGCCGCAGCACCTGGGGTTGTGTCCTTTATCTCTCCATTTCGCTCGTCGTGTCTAACCAAACCTTCTCGTCGAACCGCTGGGCAAGTAGCCTCCGGCTGCATTGATCCGAATCTTGAGGTCAGGATTTACCTGGCGTCAACAGGCGTCACTTCTGTGTTCGACGAACGGACAGGGCCACCGTTCGACGAACGCAGGAGTGATTACTCCGGGCCGCGGGGAAGGGTTATATACTTAAAAAAAATTAAACAGAGGGGCGGGCGAAGCCCGCCGAGGTGGGCGGGCGAAGCCCACCGGGGGGGCGGGCGAAGCCCGCCGGGAGGGGGTGCCGGCGAAGCCCGCCGATTGCCCTCACATAGGGCCGGAGGCCCGTGCCTGTCACTCGTACATATATAAAGGAATACATTTTGTACCAAATTGAGGCTAAATTAGAACAATTCGTTTAATCACAGCCGTCAGATCAAGAAAATTTGGGCTGCAAATAGTCATTTTTGGAAATTCCTCCTTCCTCCCTCCCGATACCAGCCCCGCCACTTATGCCTCCTCCGCTATTATTTTTGTTCACCGCCGCCGCCATAGCCGTCGCCTACCTGACCGGAGCCCACCGACGAGGTTACCGGACCCCGACGAACCTACCGTGGTTAGTCCGGCGGCCCTCCGGTGGCCCTGCCGGAGCGCCGCCGGTCTAACCCCGACAGGTTCGGCGGGGTCCGGTGACCTCGTCGGTGGGCTCCGGTCAGGTAGGCGACGGCTCCGGCGACGGCGAACGGAGACGTGGAGCAACGAATTTCCTAAAAAAAACTTAAAAATTTTAATTATATAAAATTTATATATGTAAATATAAATTATATATATAATATAATATGCATAAACTATATTATTAAAACAAAAAATTTTAAATTACAAAATTTTTATAAAATTTAAAAATGAAAAAGAACGAAAAAATTCTAATTGGGTGCGCATCAGGGTCAGGTGTAGAACTATCGCGCGAGACATGGGGCCCCCCGTGCACTGTCACTAGTGTGTGTGTATATATATATAAGTATATATATGTGTATATATATGTATGTATATATATATATATGTATATCTATACATATATATAAAGATGTTTAGCCTTCTACAGTAAAAAAAAAAGTCCGTAGCAGGCGTGATGAAGAGAGAGGGAGAGAGAGAGAAGAGAAGAGAGAGGAGAGAGGGTGGGGAGAGAGTGGGGAGAGTTTCGGTAGAGAGAGAGAGAGAGAGAGAGGGGAGAGTAATATAATAATTATATATATATAGATATATGTTGGAACCATAGCTTTTGATTTGAGTTAGGATCCATCCTTTTGTTAAAACTAATAATTTAGATCAATCTAAATTAACACAAATTAAATATGATGCAATCGAATCGGAGAATATACTTAAGCAAATAATATATGTTCTCTACGTTCGACAAATGTTGAACGGCGCTCGACAAATAGCCAGACAGCGCTCGACAGATATTCATCAGAACAGCGTTCGACAAATAGCGAACGGCGCTCGACGAATCCAGTCAGAACAATTGGAGCGGACAGGCATTCTCTGAACGACACTCGACAAACTCAATCCAGCCAGACTTAGCAGGTCGACGAGATAAATCAAGATCGACAAAATATCTTATTTGCAGAAAATTGCTCAGCACATCAAAAGGCACTCGACAAATGCCGTTCAGTGCTCGACAAATTCTAGCCTGAGCTCGACTAATATTTTATTATTCTGTTATCTTTCTTTATAATATTTAATCTAGCCGTTGCTGCATTAAAAGCATATTGCCGTTTCTGTATTGTCAAATCGGCAACTCCTCTTTCCAAGGAACAAAATTAAAGAGATTTTATCTCTTTCCATTTTCCCGAGCAAGGATTCAAAAGCCTTCTCCAGACTATATATTCATGAGAAGAGCAGAAAGAAATATACAGATATAGGAGAGACAGAGAAGAAAATACATAGAAGCAAATCTATTTTTCTT
The DNA here is from genome assembly GCA_033032865.1 of Dactylorhiza incarnata. Taxonomy (NCBI): domain Eukaryota; kingdom Viridiplantae; phylum Streptophyta; class Magnoliopsida; order Asparagales; family Orchidaceae; genus Dactylorhiza; species Dactylorhiza incarnata. The sequence continues at coordinate 9,375,317 of JAWHQI010000014.1, forward strand.
GCTAATATTCTCTTGCAGATCTCATACATCCTGAGACAACAATCACGACCAATTGCTCAGGATCATCACTGCAAAAGAAGGAAGAAGCATTTGAACAATCAAAAGGAAGAGACCTCCAGAACTGTCATTCATCTATACCAGACAGGGGGAGCTCTTCATCATCTGATCCTTTCAACACCATATCAGGATCATCAAGAGTCTTCTTATACAGAGAAGAACAATTTAATTTCTGCTTTTATTTTTCCTCTCTTTACCCCATCCTGTACAGGGTTATAACTCCCTTCAAAAGTTAACTCTCGGTGACAGGGCACCTTAGCAAAAACCTGCAGTTTGGTTAGAGCACCTTATCAACAGCTCACCTGGTGTGAGGGCACCTTATCAACAACCTCATAGTGGATTCCTACCAGTGGGTGGAAGAGTAGATGTACCCAGTTGAGGGGAACTACTATATATCCTGTGTCATCTGGATTGTGCTTCTTGTTTGTTTGCTTTATTTCTTTTGCTGTTTATTATTTATGCACTTCAACTGTTTGTGTATATTACTCCTACAGCAATCAGCACTCTTATATATTTATATTTCATTATTTTGGAAGTAAAACTTAAACAAGATCTTTTAATAAGAAGAATAAGAACTAAAACACTCCACTTTCAATATATGTTTATACACGCAGCGCGGTTTCTCCCTACATCCGTGCTTTCGACGAACGCTGGCTCCGTTCGACGAACACGGGCTCCGTTCGACGAACACGGGCTCCGAACAACAGACGGGCGATCGACGAACAGCGGCCGGGCGAACGACGAACACGGGCTTCGATCGACAAACGCGGGCTAACGGGCGATCGACGAACACGGGCTTCGATCGACGAGCGCAGGCTAATGGGCGATCGACGAACGGCGGCTGGGCGAACGACGAACTTGGGCTTTGATCGACGAACGCGGGCTAAAGATATATGTTTATACACGCAACGCCCGTGTTCGTCGAACGGAGCCCGCGTTCGTCGATCGAAGCTTATTCGTCGATCGTGTATATATATATAAAAATATATATATTTATTTATTTATTTAAGATACATATAATATTGGTATATATATTTATTAAAAATTTATATATATACGAGCATCTTCGCACGGGCTACGCCCGTGCTCGATGCTCTCGGGCGGCCTTTGGCCGCATCAATGGGCAGATATACGAGCATCTTTGCACGGACTTTATGCGGGCGAAGCCCGCATTGCTGCGGGCGAAACCAGCATTTCGGCCGCCCGCGAGCATCGAGCACGGGCGTAGCCCGTGCGAAGATGCTTGTATATATATATATATATATATATATATATATATATGTGTATATATATATGTGTGTATATATATATATGTGAGCATATATATATATATATATTATATATCTTTAACTACTAAATGCAAGAAGTTGCCTTTGGTGCAACATTCAAAATTGTCAAATATAGCCTCACTCATTTACTCCAATGACTTAACATATATGATGAAAAAAAGGGAAATTTATAAAATATATGGGTTATTTGTGTAATAACATTATCTCTCAATAATAAAAATAATTATGAAAATTCATAAAATCCAAAAGTTTTTACTAGACCTCCTAAACCTACTATGATAACTTATCATTGGACCTACTAAAATCTACTTTAAAATAATTTTTTGTTAAAAAATATATATTTTTTTGAAAATTTTTTTATAAAATAGTAATTAAAATTTTTTTACGATCATTTTGAGTACTCATATGTATATGTTGTGGGCGCAGCCGGCTGAGACGAAGCCTATCCGCAACCCAGCCTGCAAGTCCAACCGACGAAGCCTATCCGCACCCCAGCCTGCCAGTCCAACCGTTGAGACGCGGTTGGGTCCCAGCAGTTGGGGCTGGACTTCTTCTCAGCGGTTAAGCTGAGACGGCGGTTGGGCTGGGACGAAGTCCATCCCCAACCGCGTGTTAGCGGTTGGGTCTCAGCGGTTGGGGCTGGACTTCGTCCCAACGGTTATGTCTAAGCGGTTGGGACTGGACCGCAGGCCTCCTTCTGGGCGGCCGCAGGCCGCCTTCCCGACGGCCGAAGGCCGCCGTCGTGGCGGCTGAATGCCGTCGAGGAGCAGCGAGCTCGGGCGAAGCCCGTGCGGAGCTGTTAGTATATATATGTATATGTATATATATAATAAAAAAAATTACGGTCATTTTGAGTACTCATATGTATATGTTGTGGACGCAGCCGGCTGAGACGAAGCCTATCCGCACCCCAGCCTGCCAGTCCAACCGACGAAGTCTATCCGCACCCCAGCCTGCCAGTCCAATCGTTGAGACGCGGTTGGGTACCAGCGGTTGGGGCTTGACTTCGTCTCAGCGGTTGGGCTGAGACGACGGTTGGGCTGAGACGAAGTCCAACCCCAACCGCGTGTCAGCGGTTGGGTCTCCGCAGTTGGGGCTGGACTTCGTCCCAGCGGTTAGGTCTCAGCGGTTGGGACTGGACTTTCTCCAAGCGGTTAGGTCTCAGCGGTTGGGACTGGACTTCATCCCAGCGGTTAGGTCTCAGCGGTTGGGACTGGACCGCAGGCCTCCTTCTAGGCGGCCGCAGACCGCCATCGTGGCGGCCGAAAGCGGCCGCAAGCCGCCGTCGCGGCGCCCGAAGGCTGTCGAGGAGCAGCGAGCACGGGCGAAGCCCGTGTGGAGCTGCTATTATATACACACACACACAAACACACACACACACACACACACACACACACACACACACACACACACGAGTGCCCGACACGGGGCTCCGCCCCTATGGCTAAGCGCGGCAATACCCGGTCGGCGACGGCGGGCTTCGCCCGCCCCCGACGCGATGCTGTCAGACGGCTTTCGGCCGCATCCAGGCGGGCTTCTCCCGCATCAGCACGGGCATCGCCCGTGCTCGATGCGTCTACGGGCTGCGCCCGCAACATATACATATAAGAACTTGAAATGACCGTAAAAAAATATACATCAATATTACAATATTTATTTTGTAAAAAAATATGTATATAAGTTTTTTCCCTCTCTCCTCTCTTTCTTTCCCTCTCTCACTCTCTGTCTCCCGGGGAGTTTATTTTTTTATATCAAAGACGTTTCAGATAAAACATGTGAAAGATCCAACGGTGAAAAATGAAAGCACAGTAAGAGCATGAAGAATGCTATTTTTACTTATATAATAAATACACACACACACATACACGAGTGAAAGGCACTGGACTCCGCCCTTACTGCCAAGCACGACAGTACCCGGTCGGCGAAGGCGGGCTTCGCCCGCCCCCAGCCAAGCGTGACAGTACTCGGCCCGCGACGGCGGGCTTCGCCTGCCCCCGGGGGGCTACGCCCATGACGCTCCGGGCTGCGCCCGCATCAAGTCGATTCCACCCATAACATATACATTTGAGTACTAAATGACCGCACAAAAATATTAATTAATATTTTATAATTATTTTTTTTCAAAAATATTTATATTTTAACAAAAAATTATTTTAAAGTAGGTCTGTGAGGTCTACTGATTACCTACCATAGTAGGTGTAAGAGGTCTACTAAAAACTTTTTGGATTTTATGAATTTCCATTATTATTTTTATTATAGGGATATAGTGTAATTACACAAATAACCATTATATTTTATGAATGTCCATTTTTTCATAATATATGTTATGTCATTGGAGTAAAAGAATGAGGCTATATTTGACAATTTTGAATGTTGCACCAAAGGCAAGTTCTTGTATATATATATACGAGCAGCACCGCACGGGCTTCGCCCAGGCTCGCTGACTCTTAGCGGGCTGTGCCCGCATTCGAGCGGGTTGCACACGCATTCGAGCAGGCTGGGCCCGCATTCGAGCAGGTTGCGCTCGCATTCGATAGTACCCGACTGGTGACGACGGGCTTAGTCCGTCCCCGGTGGGCTTCGCCCGCAACATATACATATGAGTACTCAAAATGACCGTAAAAAATATACATCAATAATTTATAATTATTTTTTAAAAAACATTTATATTTTAACAAAAAAATCATTTTAAAGTAAACTATTATATTTCGAAATTAGTTTTTATAGGCCTAATGATAACCTACCATAGTAGGTCTAGGAGATCTACTAAAAACTTTTGGATTTTATAAATTTTCATCATTACTTTTATTATAAGGATACGATGTAATTACACAAATAGTCATTACATTTTTTGAATTTCCATTTTTTTATGATATTTGTTAAGTCATTGGAGTAAAAGAATAAGGATATATTTGACAATTTTAAATGTTGCACCAAAGGCAACTTCTTCTATATAGTAGTTAAAGATATATATATATATATATATATGCTATCTATAAAAATATATGGATGATTTTTTAATTCCATGCATTTAAAAGCCATTAAACAAATCTTGTTCATTCGATCTGAAGATCTAATCTTGATGCTGGACTGCAAATAGCAATTCAAGCAAATTTTCCTCCCTCCCACACGCTGAAATCCTGATCCCCCCATGGCTAAAACCAGAGAGAGAGAGAGAGAGAGAGAGAGAGAGAGAGAGAGAGAGAGAGAGAGAGAGAGAGAGGAGAGGAGAGTTGGGGAGAGAGTGCGGGCGAGAGGGAGATAGAGAAAAAACATCTTTTTAAGTATATACGTATATTTTTTTTACAAAATAACTATTGTAATATTGATATATTTTTTTGCGGACATTTCGAGTACTCATATGTATATGTTGTGGACGCAACCTGCAAACACGTCGAGCACGGACGAAGCCCGTGTGGAGGCGAGCGAAGCCCGCATGGATGCGGCCGAAGGCCGTCCGGCAGCTTCGCGCGATGGGCGGGCGAAGCTCTCCATCGTCGGTTGGGTACTGTCGCGCTTGGCCGTAGGGGCGGAGCCCCCCGTGTCAGGCACTCATATATCATGTAGAAATATTTATATATCGATATTATATTTTAATTTTAAATACAATATTATTTTTGTAAGCCACCAAAATAGAGGTATTGTATTTCTATTATTTAATAAGCCGATTGTTATATGCAAACATATTTTGGATACGTGCAAACATATTTTGGATACGTGTAAACCAATTTTACGTGCAGACCAAAATATTATAAGTGCAGACCAAATTATTACCTGCAAACCAAAATTAAAATTTGAAAGTAAGCATTTTAATCTTGGCGATTGTTATGTGCAAACCTATTTTGGATACATGCAAACTAATTTTACGTGCAGACCAAAATATTATAAGTGCATGCCAAGTTGTTACGTGCAAAACAAAATTGAAATATGAAAGTAAGCATTTTAATCTTATATGTATCAAAAAATATTTGTAGCCTCATGATGAATGCACTAAAAATTTGTAACCTAAAGCGTTGGATTACAAATTATAACAAAAACAAAAGATTTTAATTCATCATGTAATGCTTCTTTATGCCCCAACTTTAGCTTGATTTCTTGCATCTGCAAAAAAAAGAGCATCAAAATTTTAAAATACATAATATAATGTAAGGTAATTAAATATGTATCAATTTTGTAGTACCCGTAGTCCCAAAATATTGCCTGGAAAACATGTTTGATTACAAAACTAAATATGTGATTTAGTTAGCACATATTAACACCTATAAAATGTATACGCATTAGTGGACAATCATTCAGCATCTTCAGTTGTACGAAATGATTTCCATGAATGAATCTCATGAATATTGTTCTTCGAACAGCCGGAGATGGTGAATGCAAAGGCAACAAAGTTAAAGACTGAAACATGCTGAAGTGGACTAGTTTAATATTATAGCAAGAAGCAATAATCGATCTCATATCAGGCATGGTCATCCATTTATCCAAAGGAGCAGGAGAAACCAGACAATATAAGGAATTTAACAATTCTGTTCTTCTCGTCGTACCAAAAATACATCATATAAGACCTCTTTTTGTTGAAGTTGTCGTGATAGATCATTACGCATGCACTTGTAACCAATCATCCCCCATTTCCAATCCATTGCTGATGATCCGATAGCCACAATGTCCATCTCCTAAAACATCCACGACATCAGAAATGCAGTCCACTATGTACGGTGGCATTTTTTTCCTGACGGCTCTCAACATTCTTTTTTCCGAAACAACTATCTTTAGTGGGCAGCATAAAAAGAACGATTGGTTGAAGTAACACCAACTATACATTTCAATGATATTTTGTATCTATTTGTCTTGTACGTGCACTCCAAACATAGAGGAAAACATTTTACATAACTGAACTGATACAGGATGAGCGAAAAATAAACTTTTTAACTGATTAGTCTCAAAATTGACTTTGTTAAAGCTAACATAACCACTATTAGTGATGCATTTGTATGAAAATTGTATTTAAGTGCCCCCATCCAACTTCATTCTTTGCATCTTCACCCTTTTATTATAAATAGTTCTCATTACTGTGGTGTTACAAGAGTCTCTCTTCTTCAATGCCGATAGAATCTTTCTAGGTTTTACCCCGGCCACAAACATTTCCTCCACAACGTTTTCCTCATTTTCATTTAGTTTACCTGCATATGAATGTGCTTCAAGATGAATCATTTCATGATTGTGTACTCCACATTTCACTTCAAGAGTCCACTCATTTAAATGTGCATTTTTTGTCCTTTTAATGAAAATGGACATCCACACCTCTTTGTGCTACTTCTTTGCAAATTCTGTCTAATCTATCCTTTAGCTCGTTGTTTCTCACGATAGTAGCCAGCTCTGTCACATCCTAGCATAACTCTAGTCTTAGGTCTACTGGTAAGTTTGCCGGCACTTTGAATTGTCACAACAAATCCAAGTCCCTTAGCAATTTTTTGTGCCCACGACACTAACTCCTTAGATTCAAAACACACTGACATGACGAAATGAATTCTGACTTCAACCAGTGTAGGTTCACACGATTCACCATATGTCAATAATTTTATACTCATTTCATCTACACAAATTATTTAATAAATATCTTAATAATCAAAAATCTAAACCAACATCACTAGAAAATGAAAATAAAAAACATTGGTTTATACCTGTAGGAGTACTAACTTTCCCTTCTAAAATCATAATACTTCCAGTGAGCAAATGGTGTAGTTCACTGATCAAACTTTGGTAGATCCTTATGGATGAAACTCATGAGACAAGTATAATAACCAGTCCACTGTAAAAATGATGAATTGGAAATAAATATGCATCAGGAAAATGGAAAAAATCAAAACCACAAAAATGAATATGCATCAGAACCACTGAAATGGAGAATGTGATCAAAATCCATTCCAGAAAACCACTAAATCAGGAAATGGAGCGATCGAAAAATGTCAGATCTTCACATATGAATCCCTCTCGCTCTATTCTTCGTCAGGAGGAGAATGAAGAAATGAAAATCTAATTAATACCAAAAAATCACTGAATCATGAAAGTAGTGAGGAGGAGAGCTCTGACATTTTCAGGAGGAGGAAAACAGTGATTCAAGAGGAGGAAAGTGTTGGAATAATTTTCCTGTATTCTTATATTAATATACAAAATAATATAATTTTCGGTTTTTAAAATTTTGCAGAAACAACAATATCAAAATTGTATGAAGTAGGTGAGAAACAAAAAAGAGAGTAAGATATAATTTAGAATCAAGCCTGAGTAAGGCGTGTGGTCACTGCCCTAAAGAAGTTGCACCACCCTCCGGCAGGGCTTTCAACCGATGCTCACTCCTCCAAGGTACAACACCCGGCTAGATTCCGAAAGCTCCGATGTGCGCGGACACCGAAGAAGCACAGAGCACCCGAACTTCCACTTGATGAAGCAAATGTAAAGAAAAGGAAATCACAAGAACGAGCGAGAGAGGGAGAGAGAGCAGAAGCGGCTGTCTAAAGAATTGTAGAAAGAACGAATATATTACTCAGACCGCACGACTCCTCTAAAATAGGATCTCGTAAAACGACAATAATTAAAGCCACAATAAATACGAACGGATATAATTGGAATGCTGAAAATCGGGAAGAGAAACACTGTATTTCCAACGTACGAGATTAATGTCGAAAAGCACGCGTAAGCGGTTTAGGAAACATGCGTAATAACTGCAAGAGAAAACGGCAAAAAAAGGGGTCACAACGAGACTACTCGACGACAACTTATCGTCGAGACTAGTCTTCTATTCGACGACAAAAACGTGTCGAGACCGTGTGTCACGACGATACACTTATCGTCGAGACTTGCAATCGATCGACGATACGACATGTTGTCGTCAATCTGAATCAATTCGTCGACCGCAGAGACATGGTCAACCGCTAAGACGGAAGATCGTCGACCGCAGGAGGCATTTCGTCGAACGCAGAACCGCTGAGATGGAAGATCGTCGACCGCAGAAACATTTCGTCAAACGCAGAACCGCTGAGACTGAAGATCGTCGACCGCAGAAGGCATTTCGTCGAACGCAGAACCGCTGAGACTGAAGTTCGTCGACCGCAGAAGGTATTTCGTCGAACGCAGAACCGCTGAGACTGAAGTTCGTCGAACGCAGCATGTCGTTCGTCGAACGCAGGATGGAGATCGTAGAGCCGACACAAAACCGAATAAAAGGTCTAAAACTGTTTTGTACAAAAAATACAATACAATTCAATTATTCCCCAAATCCCAAATTCGGATCTGGTCCGGTCCGGTGCGGTGCGTGCGCGCGCGTGTGGTTCATCGTTTATCCTTATGTTCTTTTGCACAAATAAGAATGTGAGAACTAATATATATACTCACCAACATGAATGGAAATAGGCAAGGTGGGACTAAAGGATCATCCTTTCATTCATGAAAGGTTTCCCTCCAAATAATTTGGATTCCCTCCATCTTTTGGTTTTGGAGCTTTTCATCAAATATGAATAGCCAAACACCAAACACCATAAGGGCTCCATAAAACATAATAAAATAAATGTTTATTTACAGAATTTCTAACAATCCCTCACAAAAGCGAAAAACCAAAAACGAACTTCATAAGAATGATATTACTAATGATAAATATAATCAAATACAAATTTACTTCAGTGACCAGGGTGAGGACATCTGGAGGATTAACACAGGAATTCCCTATCGCTGTTGGCTTACATCAAGGGTCATCTTTAAGCCCTTACCTCTTTACCCTTATCTTAGATGAGCTCACCGGACATATCCAGCAAGCAATACCTTGGTGTTTATTATTTGCAGATGATATTGTTTTGGTCGATGAGACGCGCGAGGGTGTAAACGCGAAACTGGAATCTTGGCGAGACACTTTAGAAAAGAAGGGTTTTAGGTTGAGCAGGACAAAGACAGAGTATATAGAGCATAAATTTAGTAGTGCAAGAAGGTCAGATGACTCCGTCATTAAATTGGGTGACCAAGATATTTCCCGCAGTGAGTGCTTTAAATATCTGGGATCGATAATTCAAAAAGATGGAGGTGTAGATAAAGATGTGATTCATAGAATCCAAGCAGGTTGGTTGAAGTGGAGAGGCGCGTCTGGGATCCTATGTGATCGTAAAGTACCACTAAAACTTAAAGGCAAGTTTTACCGTACTGCAATTAGGCCTGCAATGCTCTACGGTTCTGAGTGTTGGGCAGTGAATGGTGTACAGGAGCAAAAAATGGGAGTCGCGGAGATGAGAATGCTTAGGTGGATGTGTGGTCACACGAGACTGGATAAAATTAGGAATGAATGTATCAGGGATAAGATAGGAGTGGCGCCAATTGTAGAGAAGATGCGAGAAGCTCGTTTAAGATGGTTTGGACATGTACATAGGAGACCATTAGAGGCAACTGTTAGGCGTTGTGAGAGTTTAGTCACTAGACATGTTAAACGGGGGAGGGGTAGACCAAAAAAGACTTGGAATGAAACTATAAAGAAAGACATGATGTACTTAGACATTAATGAGACTACGCTTAAAGATAGGGCGCAATGGCGACAGAGGATCCATATAGCCGACCCCACTATGGTGGGATAAAGGCTTGAGCGTTGTTGTTGTTGTACAAATTTACTTCATCAAGTTGTATCAATTGTAATGGGTATAGGTGGAATGATTACCTTGAATCTATACTTATACATATTTCCTCTACCGAAGAGTATAATATGCCAGATGCTTCGAATTATAAACTTTTGACCGGTAAGTTAGTTAAGCACACAAAAGATTGGTTGTTTTTGGGTTATGGCGGTGGGCGCGTTAATGGCCATGCGCAATCCTTGATTTTTCATGAGAGTTATTTTGGGTTCAGCCCGGATCCCAAAGTTGCGGCCTCACAACAACCCCCACATAGGTGGTGCCTCAAGAGATATTTCGTAACTAATATCTCGCAAAGATATATGCCTTTGGCAACCATTAAGAACTTTAAAGTTCATCCTAAACTGTTACGTAGAACACAACATCCTAGGAATGGGGAGAAGGTTTTCTCAACCTTTTAAATTTGTGCTCCCAACTACGCTACATTAACGGCTTCGTTTCTACCACATTGAACCCACTTTATGGGATCGCCAATCACATGTGTTGGGTATCCACCATTGGCAGCAAATTATGTGGGCTTAAGCCCCATTCCCCTCGATGACAACAATATCTCCCTTCGGGATAATCCCTTGGTAAGATTATAAGCCAGATTCAAGTCTGACTTTACGTAATTTAGTGATATCACTTCTTTTCTTCTTTGCTTCACGGACTTGTACCTGATTCTCATGAACTTATTCATTTTTGCATTAGTATTATTTGAAGCAGTTAAATCAATCACAGATTTATTATCACAATGCAAAGAAATGGCAGGTATAGGTTTTCTAATTAAAAGGAATTTCGGTAAGAAAATTCTTAAGTCATTCGGCTTCGGCACACGTAGTGTCTAGAGCTATCAGCTCGGATTCCATGGTACTTCTTGAAATCACAGTTTGTTTTGTAGAAGCCCGTGAAATGGCGGCTCCTCCAAGGAGGAAATCATAGCCGGTAGTGGACTTAACGTCTAAGGAATCAGTTACCAAATTGGCATCTGAATATCCTTCCAAAACTTCGGGATAACCCGTATACACTAAGTTATAGTCTAAAGTTCCGCGAAGATATTTAAAGATTCTAGTTAAGGCTATCCAGTGATCATCACTTGGATTGCTAGTATATCTACTAAGCCTGCCTACAACATATGAAATGTCGGGCCTAGTACGATTAGCAATATAAAGCATTGAACCTATCATTTGTGCATACCTATGTTGGTCAATAGTTTCACCTAAATTCTTACACAACTTAATGCTAGCGTCATAAGGAGTAGAAGCAGGTGCGGAATCATATAGATTGAATTTATGTAACATTTTCTCAATCGAGTGAGAAAGAGATGATGAAACATTGGAATCTGATTTAGCTAATTTCATTCCCAAAATGACATTAGCTTCTCCTAAATCTTTCATATCAAATTTAGATGATAAATTATTTTTAATATTATTAACAATTTTAATTAAGCTTCCAAAGATTAATTACATAGAGACATAAAATCACATATTCATTTTCTTCTTGTTTTGCATAAATGCATTTATCATATTCATTAGATATAAATCCAAATGATAATACTACAGAGTCAAATTTTTGGTGCCATTGTTTTGGTGCTTGTTTTAGACCATACAAAGATTTAATTAGCTTGCATACTTTGGTTTCTTGTCATTTAACTACAAAACCTTCAGGTTGAGACATATAGACTTCTTCATCTAAGTCTCCATGCAAGAAAGCGGTTTTTACGTCCATTTGATGAATAATTAATTTATGGATCGAAGCTAAGTCTACTAGAATGCGAAGGGATGTAATCCTAGCTACGGGAGCATAGATATCCAAATAATCTATCCCTTGTTTTTGCGCATAGCCTTTAGCAACAAGGCGAGCCTTATATTTTTCTATGGAGCCGTTAGGATTTAATTTCTTCCTGAAGATCCATCTACAACCTATGGCTTTGGTACCAGATGGAAGATCAGTTAGAATCCAGATTTGTTTTCTAGAATAGAATTAATTTCGGCATTTATGGCTTCTTTCCAAAATGGAGAGTCAGATGAGGTCATAGCTTCCTCATATGAATTTGGATCTCCTTTAACTAGGTAAGTGAAGTAGTCTTCTCTAAATGTTCTTTCGGTTCTAACCCTTTTGCTTCTTCTAGGTTCATCAATTTCTAATGGATCTATAGAAGAGAAAGATTAATTTGAGCTAGAAGATGGTTGAGATGTGTTGTTTATTTTATATGGGAATTTATCTTCAAAATAAACGGCATCTCTGACTTCTATTATAGTATTGTTTGATATTTCACTAATTAGAGAGTTGGTGATAAGAAACCTGTTAGCACTACTATCAGAAGCATAACTATAAAGATGGAGTCTAATGTTTTAGGTACTATTTTCTTTCTTTTAGGTTCAGGAATTGCTACCTTAGCCAAACACCCCCACACTCGAAGAATTAGGAGGTTAGGTTTCCTTAATTTAAATAATTCAAAAAGAGTTTTGTCATTATGTTTTGAAGGAATTCTATTCAAGATGAAAGAGGAGGTTAGCAACGCTTCACCCCAAAGATTTTCTGGAGCACCAGACTCGGCTAACATGACATTGACCATGTTCATCATGATCCGATTTTTGCATTCAGCTACACCATTCGATTGGGGAGAATATGGAGCAGTCACTTGATCGATAATCCCATGTTCTTAGCAAACTGGGTTAGTTCATTCGAAGTGTATTCTCCACCTCGGTCAGATCTAAGAATTTTAATCGAGGATCCTAATTGTTTTTCTACTTCCGCTTTGAAAATCTTAAAATATGAAAAGACTTCATCTTTAGTTTTTAATAAATATATGTAACAATATTTAGTTAAATCATCAATAAAAGTTACAAAATATTTATTTCCACCTATAGTAGGTTGGCGGTTCGAGTCACACACATCCGAGTGAATTAACTCTAAAGGTTTTGAAGTTCTTTCCACTGATTTAAAAGGTTTTCTAGAAAATTTAGATTGTACACATATTTCACATCTAGAGCTTGGCGCAATATTACATTTCAGAATTAAATTTAAAGACATCATTCTTTTTATAAAATCTGAATTCACATGTCCTAATCTAGCATGCCAAAAATCCGAATTTGAACATAAAACAGAAGAAGATGAAATCTGATTTATTTCTAAATCAGCAACATTTAATTTAAATAGACAATCACAGATATATCCTTTACCAATAAAAACATCATTAAATGTTATTACAACTTTATTTGATTCTAAGACAATTTTATAACCCTTCTTCACTAGCAAGGATCCACTCACAAGGTTCTTCCTAACTCTCGGCACATAAAACACATCTTGCAAGGCTAGTGTCTTCCCGGATGTCAACCTGAGATCCACTCGCCCGCGTCCAAGTATTTGTGCCGAAGAAGCATCTCCTAAGATCACGCTTCCTCCACTGATGTCCTGAAAGGTGGCAAAGCAAGAACGATCAAAACATGTATGAACATTTGCTCCGGAGTCAAGCCACCAATCTGATGAACAAGTGAGAAGAAGACTTGGAGAATAATCTAACCTGAAGATAGGTTGATCCGGTTCTTGGATCATGTTGGCCTGAGGCTTGTCTCCACGAGACTTGCCAATCACAGGTTGTGTCTTCTTGTAAAAGCAGTTGGTAGACAGATGGTTTGTGCGGTCGCAGATAAAGCACTATTTCCCTTTTCCTGAGTTTTGGTTTGAAGGACCAAGCTTGGGGTGATTGGGTTTTTGAAGGAGGGAACCTGGACGGAAAGGTTTCCTATGGATCTTGCCTTTGCCTTTGAAGTGATGGTTGGAGGAAGTGTTGCCATGAGATTCGATTAGATTAACTTTAGGAGCATGGTCCTTGGGAGCTTTAGAACTCTTAGACTTATGTTCCTCCTCTATGAGGATAACATTTTGGATCTGAACGTAAGTAAGGTTTGACTGGTCATGCCTCAGTCTAGTGCTAAAGCCGGACCAAGAATCAGGAAGTGCATCAATAAGACATGCCGCTAAATAATTTTCAGAAAGAATTGAGCCATCGGCTCGGATCTTGGACAACATCTCATCAAGTTGATGGAGTTGAGGATTTATGGGCTTGAAGGCATCAAGCTTGAATTTGTGGAGGTTAGAAATGTTATAACGTTCTATACCCGCATTGTCTAGGTTATAGCGTGCTTCAAGAGCATACCACAAATCCTTCGTTGTACGATATTGAAGGAAAACATCGTAGAGGCTGTCAGACAAGGCACTAAGAATTCGATTGTGATAATGATATTCTATATCTACCGGATCTCTAGAAGGGATACGTCTAACGTACGTCCTAGTGGTATTTGCACTAGAGGATGAAGACGATGGTAGAGTTGAAGCGACCGCAGTTGCAGCGCTAGGGTTTTCTGTTTCTACAGCAGGAACATAAAATATCGCAGATAGAAGACCTAAGGTGTTCAACCAATATTCTACTTGTGCTTGCCAACGACGGAAACCGTTTCCGTTAAATTTCTCGGGTTTGATCCCGGCAGAATCCTCAGATCTAGTTGCCATTACAGATTTCTGAAATTTGTAAAACATAAAATAAATTCCAGTACATATGAAAGTGAAGACAGAGATAAGCATATTTGATTTTATTTATCTTAAAATAACAGTGCAGTAAACAACTTCCTTAGATTGTTGGAATACTTTTCCTGTATTACTATATTAATATACAAAATAATATAATTTTTGGTTCTTAAAACTTTGCAGAAACATCAATATCAAAATTGTATGAAGGAGGTGAGAAATAAAAGAGAGTAAGGTATTGGTTAGAATCAAGCCTGGGTAAGGCGTGTGGTCACTGACCTAAAGAAGTTGCACCACTCTTCGGCAGGGCTTTCAACCGATGCTCACTCCTCCAAGGTACAACACCCGGCTAGATCCCGAAATCTCCGATGTGCGCGAACACCGAAGAAGCACAGAGCACCCGAACTTCCACTAGATGAAGCAAATGTAAAGAAAATGAAATCGCAAGAACGAGCGAGAGAGGGAGAGAGAGCAGAAGCGGTTGTCCAAAGAATTGCAGAAAGAACGAATATATTACTCAGACCGCACGACTCCTCCAAAATAGGATCTCGTAAAACGGCAATAATTAAAGCCACAATAAATACGAACGGATATAATTGGAAGGCTGAAAATCAGGAAGAGAAACGTTGTATTTCCAACGTACGGAATTAATGCCGAAAAGCACACATAAGCGGTTTAGGAAACATGCTTAATAACTGCAAGAGAAAACGGCAAAGAAAGGGGTCACGACGAGACTACTCGACGACACAACTTATCGTCGAGACTAGTCTTCTATTCGACGACAAAAATGTGTCGAGACCGTGTGTCACGACGATACAACTTATCGTCCAGACTTGCAATCGATCGACGATACGACCTGTCGTCGTCAATCTGAATCAATTCGTCGACCGCAGAGACATGGTCAACCGCTGAGACGGAAGATCGTCGATCGCAGGAGGCATGTCGACGAACGCAGAACCGCTGAGACGGAAGATCGTCGACCGCAGAAGACATTTCGTCGAACGCAGAACCGCTGAGACTGAAGATCGTCGACCGCAGAAGGCATTTCGTCGAACGCAGAACCACTGAGACTGAAGTTCGTCAACCGCAGAAGGCATTTTGTCGAACGCAGAACCGCTGAGACTGAAGTTCGTCGAACGCAACATGCCGTTCGTTGAACGCAGGATGGAGATCGTAGAGCCGACACAAAACCGAATAAAAGGTCTAAAACTGTTTTGTACAAAAAATACAATTCAATTATTCCCCAAATCCCAAATCCCAAATCCGGATCCGGTGCGGTGCGTGCGCGCGCAGGTGGTTCATAGTTTATCCTTATGTTCTTTTGAACAAATAAGAATGTGAGAACTAATATATATACTCACCAACATGAATGGAAATAGGCAAGGTGGGACTAAAGGATCATCCTTTCATTCATGAAAGGTTTCCCTCCAAATAATTTGAATTCCCTCCATCTTTTGGTTTTGGAGCTTTTCATCAAATATGAATAGCCAAACACCAAACACCATAAGGGCTCCATAGTTCATAGTTTACAGAATTTCTAACAGAAAGCAGGGATCAAAATCCAATACCAGAAAAACATTGAGGAGGAGAGCCCTGTGCGATGGGAGATGTCAGAGCTTCACCTCTGAATCACGAAAACTGTGAGGAGGAGGAGAGCTTCTTCGTCGCTGGGAGGAGGAGAGTTCGTCTTCTTCGTCGCCGGGAGGTACGATCGTCGTCGGGAGGAGGAATGCGAACTGATTCTCTTGGAGGTACGGTGGCTCCGTCGCTCTAGCGAGTCATCCTCTTCGTCTCAGGGAGGAGGAGAGCGCAGTGGAGCCCAACGATTCCCAAGAAAGAGTAGGCGAGGCGGAACATGGGTTTGCACATATCTTCTTTTAGGGTTTTTTAATTTTGTAATTTTTATTGGGCGCTGCTATAAGCACTGTGCTTTTGTCTATTTGCACTCGCCACTATCAACAAGCGTTGTTTTAAGTGATTGTCTATTCGCACTCAACCTGTCTATTAGCAATGCACTATTACTATTATCACTTTTTAATCAATTTTTTTAACATAATAAAAACATCACTTTCACTATTGTAAAAGAGTACTTAAAAGATTACATGTTTTCATCACTATTGTCAACGCCGCCATCGCCGCCATCGCTGCCATCACCTCCATCGCCGCAATCGCCGCCATCGCCGTCGGCGCCGCTGCCATCGCCGTCGCCGCCATCGTCGCCGCCATCGTCGCTGTCGCCAAAAATTTATAGGAATATAAACAAGGAGTTACCAAGGAGAAAGCGCCCAAATTACGGCAAAAAAACATCGGGCGGGAGGATTCGCGCAACCACCGAGCGGGAGAAGGGCAAGGCACGACCACCGAACCGGAGGGGGGTGTTCGCCGGAGTTCGGGCAGTTCGCCGGCGTGCAGGGAGGGGTCTCGTGCGGTTTCCGTGAGAGATGTGTAGGGGCGTGCATCTAAGGGGAAATGGCTGCTTGCGGTTATTAAAAATAAAATAATAAAATTTTAAATTTTTGAGTGCTAATAAACAAAAATGAAGTGCTAATAAACCCTAAAATTTTGAGTGCTAATAGACTAAAGTGAAATGCTAATAGCAGCGCCCGTTTTAATATTTTTAATTAAAAAGTTGAGCAGCACATAGCCTAACAAGATTTGCACCTAACATTCGCCTAATAAATAGACAAAATGATATTATATGGAATAATATTAATAGAATAAAATAGAACACATAAAGTAAACATAATTATTAATTTATGTGTATTATATATTAAAGAAATTTATTAAACATATTGTCTTATTTAATTCTACCCGTATCTTCTCCTCCTAATTATATTATTAATTAGAGCTATTAATTATAAATCTAAACTATAAATTAAAGAAAGCTATGGTTCAACCAAGCTTTTGAAAATCGGACTGGACCGGTCGGTCAGACCGGTCGGACCTCCGACCGGACAACCAGCCGGTCCGGTCCAGCTCTACGGGTCACCTAAGTAACGTGCAGTCCGAAAATTGGGGAACCAGGTGGTTGACTGGGAAACTGGGAAACGGGAACCCCGGAACCGGGCGGGTCACATGCATGGGCTCAAGCATAAAATTTTGCTAGGATTCGAACCTAAAATCTGGGGTTGAGTACAAGAATCCTAACCACTACACCATCTTGATTGATTGGTTCTCTTTGAATTATAATTTATATATACAAATAATATTCATATTAATTAACATATATATTATTATTATTATTCATATTTATCAAAGTAATAAATTTAGTTAATAACTTGTATATAATTATATATATTATATAATGAATAAATCGAATTATTTGTGTTAACTTTAAATTATTTTCTATTCAAAATATTATTATGTCATTTTTAAATAATGTACTTATATATACAGTTATATATTTATTTGCATAATAATATACATAAATATATGTACAACCCTGTATTCGTCGAGTGGGCCCCCGGGCCCAAGGGTTTTAAGACATGGTTTTTCTGCACGATTTAGGAGAGGAAGAGAGGAGGCGAGCGGTGGAGGCGGGAGCCTCCTGCTCGCCCAACCAAGCAGAGGGGCGAGAGGAGGAGGGGGCCGACCCCCCTCTCGCCCCCATCCCAAGCAGAGGGGCGAGAGGAGGAGGGGGCCGACCCCCCTCTCGCCCCCATTTCAAGCAGATGGGCGAGACAGGGAGGAGGTCAGCCCCCTCTCGCCCGGCCCCAGGAAGGTGTTCTGGTCTGACTTTAGCGCAGTAGAACAGCGGGATTTGACTATTCGCAGGCCAAATCCGAGGGTATTTTGGTAATCTCGTAGGCCAGATTGTGGTTATTGGCAGACCAAGTTCAAAATCCTATAAATAGGACCAAGGGGGCACCATTTGGAGGGACTTCACTCAAGATCTCTCTCTTTTGGCCTTCTCTCTCCCTTTGTTCCTTTGTTGGGTGGAGAGAGCCTCCAATGGTGCCCAAGCTTAGCATTGGCTTGGGAGGGGAAGCGCTCTAAGATCTTCCGGGTGTGTGGTGGGACCTCCTCGCTAAGCCCTTGACCTTGTTCCTAGTTCCTTAGCCTCTTAGCCTAGAGCTCTTTCATGGGAGGAGTAAGTGTTGGTCACCCCTCAACTTGTTGAGGGCCCGAACTCCTCGAGAGACCAATTTATTGGTTTCAACATTATGGTGCGGTGAGCGTGGAGAGTGACCAACTCAGGAAACTCCCAAGATGAGCTCCATGGCTAGAGGTGGAGGATCCGACCCAGGCCACTCGCAGCCCCCGGTGGCTGGAATGATGTTAGAGATGTTTGAAAATTTCAGGCAGGAGGTCCTGCAGACTTTGCAGGTAGCTTTTGTCGCAATAGGCGAAGGCATGAGAGGAAGTGGTCCGGGGGTCTCGCCTCAGCAGGTGGGTGATAGCACTCTCGACCAACAGCCCGGGAAGGAGGTGCCAGTGTGGGGGGGGGGGGGGGAGTGGGGAGGCTTTCAGCCCCCACTCGCCCAGTCCCCTTGGAGGGGGCGAGTGGGGAGGTTCCAGACCCCCACTCGCCCAGCCCCAAGGGGGCGAGTGGGGAGGCGCCAGGCCCCCACTCGCCCAGCCCCAAGGGGGAGAGTGGGGAGGCGGCCAGCACCCACTCGCGCAGCCCCAAAGGGGGGCGAGCAAAGGAAGTCCTTTATGTGAGATGATCCTCTCAACCCCGGTTCCATAGGGGTTCGGAGGTCTGGAGATGTCTCACTACTCCGGCAAGGATGACCCCGTCCTGCACCTGCAGTGGTTTGAGGACATGGTCTCCATCAGGCCCATGTCGGACGCTTTCATGTGTTGACTCTTCGCGACAACTTTGAAGGAGAAGGCTAGAGATTGGTTCCACCAGCTCCCTGTGGGATCCATATATGCCTTCGAAGAATTGCGTCGAGTTTTCCTGCTACGCTTCTCGACATATAGGAAGAGGAAGAAAGATGCCGAAGCTCTCTTCAAGATCAAGCAAGAGCCAGGGGATTCACTGGCTCACTATGTTGACCAGTTCCAGGAGGAGGTTCTCCTTACCCAAGAGGTGCCAGGCTACACCCTCCAGCTCGCTTTCATCGTGGGGTTGCAGGGGGGATTCTTCAAGATGGACCTCAAGAGGAGAGCTCCTTTGTCTTTTGAGGAGTTGATGGAAAGGGCGGCGGAAGAAGTTGAGAGTGAGGAGGCCAACCCGGAGTTCGCAAGCAGGTTGGCCAAGCTGAGTGAGCCGGAGGCAAGGCAGCAGGGGGGAGGGTAGGGGCTCCCAAGAGGATGTTCGACCAAGAGGAGGACAACTTCCAGGAAGAGGGGCCCGACCTCCCAGGGTGGAGGCAGGGACCGAGGGCACCCTCTCCACCACCTTAGCAAACCTGGACGATCGGGCAAAGAAGAAGAATAAATCGTACGGGAGGAAGAGGGGGGGTCCGGGTGGAGTTACCTTACTGTGACATCCATGATGATGAGGGTCACGCGACATCCACCTGCCCCGAGTTCATGGAAATGAGGGAGGTGAGGGGTCCGAAGTCGCAGCGTCAGCAACCAGAGGAGGTTGAGGAGGACCATGCCTGGGAGTAGAAGTCTGAGTCCCAGTCTCCGTGCTTAGCTTTTTCTTTAAATCCATGTAGTATGATGGTTTGTTTCCATACTTAGTTTTTCTTGCATGTAACCGGATGACTAATGTAATAAAAGTTTTTCTAAGTATTCTTCCCCTCGGATGGTTCCGCTGACCAGGCTCTCTCTAGCCGGCAGGTGATAATTAGTTTTTATTCATTATATTAGAGATTAAATTAGTAGAATATTCTCCTATGTTTACGTTAATTTCATGCACGTAACGTATATTTTGTTTAATTTTATAATGCGCATAACTAATTTATATTTGTGTTATTTTGACAGGCCTGAGGGGAATCATTAGTGCCCGCTGTCAAGACGTCGTCGCGACATATTTTGGAGTTAAAGTGGTGCAGCCCGGCCACCAAGAGATGTATTAATTCAAGCTCAAGTCAAGTTAAAGTCAACACCAAGGAAGATTAAATGGAGACATGGTGCAGCACATGCAAAACCCGAGCAGCCACCCCCTTCATTTGGTCCAACCCGAGCCCCCACTACAAGTCAAAACCGAACCCCCTAGCTGTCTACATGCAGCCCGCCACCTTTGCATGGTTTCCCCTCGGATGGTTCCGCTGACCGGGCTCTCACTAGCCGGCAGGGCAGGTTGACCTCCCAGGGAGGCTAAGTATTTTCCCCTCGGATGGTTCCGCTGACCGGGCACTCTCTAGACGACAGGGCAGGTTGACCTCCCAGGGAGGCAAAGTGATTTTTCCCCTCGGATAGTTCCGCTGACCGGGCTCTCTCTAGCCGACAGGGCAGGTTGACTGTAACACCCCAGTTTTGCTGATCTGAGAGTTAACGCCGCGCGTTAGGTCTTCTTGACGCACGATCGTGCATTTTTCTTGACGCACGATCGATCCGCCCAGTGGCGGATCCAGAAAATTATAAATGGGGGTGTACAAAAAATTTCAAGACACAAATGCTAGCGGGATGAGTAGGAGGGTCGTGAGTCACATGTTGAAAATTAATTTTGGGAGTGCACATAGATGAACTTGGTCTGCGAATAGCCAACTTTGGTCTACGAATAGCAAACTTTGGTCTGCAAATAGCCAACTTTGGTCCGCGAATAGCCAATATTTGTTCCAAAACAAACTAGTTATGTGATGTTAGAATGCTTCCATCTTATCGGAGCCGTTTCTTCCTCATCTGGCCACCATTTTTGACATATAAGTAGTCAAAATTCATTGTCTCGACGAGAGGAATCCAAATCCACTAACAATTTTTAAAATTAATGGGGGTGCACATGTACCTCGGTCCCCCCTCTGGATCCGCCCCTGGATCCGCCCGTGCGTGCTCTACGGCTGGGAAAATGGTGTTCCGAGTTTGTTCGTGCGTTTTACGCACTGTCGTGCGTTCCACCGTGTGTTCGCAAACTGATGGAAATAGATTCGTAAACAACAAAATCTGGGCGTCCGTTTGGTTTAGATCTTGATCGGACGGCTGTGAGGGGCTCGTGGGAGAACCCTAAGTAGGGCTGAGAGTGTTTTTGTTGGGAATCTTGACCACATGATTCCTGATTTGAAGAAGTCACCAAGCCAAGAAAACTTCACTTTGTATTTGATTACTTCTATAACTTAAAGTCTCAGGAAATTAAAGAAATGTCGTCGAGAAGAATAGGAGACATCGTCGACAAAGTATGTTTGTCGTCATGATATTGAGTAAAGCGAACTCAGAAGGAAGATCGACGACCGCCGAGATTTGGCGTGTTCGTCGAATGCAGAAGCAAGATCGTCGAGATCAGAAGGAAGATTGACGACCACTGAGATTTGGCGTGTTCGTCGAGCGCAGAAGGAAGATCGTCGAGCTCAGAAGGAAGATCGACGACCGCTGAGATTTGGCGTGTTCGTCGAGCGCAGAAGCAAGATCGTCGAACTCGGAAGGAAGATCGTTGACCGCTGAGACTCGGCAAGATCGTCGAACAAAAAATGCAGATCATCGAACGAAGGATGGCAAGTTCGTCGAACGCAGAGAAGACGCAGTATCGTCTACTTCACCAAAGTGGCCGTGTCATCGAGAAAGAACAAACATCGTCGTAAAGAACGCATGTCGTCGTAAAGAACGCATGTCGTCGAGAGAACAATATGATCACGATGACATGATGCAAGAAGGAAGATCGCGACGACATAGTCAGAGATAGCTTGTCGTTGTAATGATGCAAATATCTTCAAGACAGGATTCAAATCTTGCGGACGTGTTGTCAGCAACTAATGCCGCCGCCTGATTGTCTAATCAGCGCGTGCTCTTAAGGAAAGGAGCGTCTGACACTTAAGGCACTTTTTCAAAAGACCGTTGGGGACCTTGCAGTCTTATAAAAGAGATAAGAGGTAGCCCTAATACACAGAGCAATCAATCAGAAAGAACAAACTTGCGCATATAGCGAATCGAACAGTACAAGCGGCGCAAGAAAGAAAAGAAAGAAAGAAAAAGAAGAAGCAGTCATCTTCATCGACTGTTAAGGTGCCAATCTTCATCAGGCTAAGAAAAGATTTGAAGAAAAATCGTGCGCTCAAGATCTGATTCAAAAGCATCTTCTTCAATCTCAAGGAGCCAATCTTCAACAGGCTAAAGTTGGGGATCTTCATCCGACAGAAGTAACAGTCTCTTTACTGTATTTTCTTGTAAGGCTTGCGGGACAACTTGTCTAGCTTGAGGGCTGGAGAGCTGTGAGGCTTGAGGGCCAGGGCAGTGCACTTGCGGGTGCGATTTGTCGAGCTTGAGGGCTCAGGGGCAGTAGGGGCTTGCGGGCCTAGGCTGTTGGTGTTGGACATGTGTGTCACATCCCTTTGTTTGAGAATAACAAATCACATATTGTATTTGATATTGCTTGTACTGTGTTTATAGTGTGCAGGAACTATAGGTGCAATACTCCACTGGTAGAAAGTAGCTTGGAACAAACTTTTGAAAGGAGCAGCACTACCGCCAGCGCTATCACTAACGCCAGCGCTATCGCTAGCGCTACCGCTACCACCAGCACTACCGCCAGCGCTACCTCTACCGCCAGGCGCTATCTCGAGTTCGTGCGCAGCGACAGTTACGCAACCGCTACCGCCAGCGCTATCTCCCGCTACCGCCAGCGCTATCGCTACCGCCAGGCGCTATCTCCAGTTCGTGCACAGCGCCACGCCGCCGACGGTTGCGCAACCGCTCCACACGAACGCTACCGCAGGCGCTAGCCAATACCGCAGGCGCTAGCTCCAAGTTCTATAAAAGGCTGGGCTCTCTCTCATTTTGGTTAGACCTTCCAGAGAGATTACTTGTGCCCATACTCTCGTGCTGCTACTCTGCCAAAACATCATCTCCCACTCAAAGCCAAAGAAGAAATTCTGGAGAAGGAAGCCATCACGCTGCATCCAAAGAACGATCGCTTCGACCTCGCTTGTGCTTCAGCGATCCTTCATCCTCATCTCTAGAAATCTCAAGAGTGAGTTTGCTTGTTATTTACTTCATTTCTTTATTTGTATCTTGTAGTGAAATCGCCTTGTTTTTGGCGACTAGGTCCTTGCGCGGCTTAGGGGGAATTCGCCGCGTGAGTTGGCGACTAGGTCTAGGGGATTAGATCTAGGGGGTGCTCGAGGCCATATCCGGGGAAGGATTGGCTAGAGCGGCTTGAGGCCATATCCGGGGAAGGATAGGCTAAAGCCAACCGGTTTGTGGGGATACAAGTCGGTATAGAAAAGGAAAAGAAATCTTCATTTGTACGCCTCTGATTTCTAGCGATATAGAAATCAAATTTTATGTAAACACTTTTTCATATAATATAATCATGTCTCTTTTGTGTTTACTTTGATTTCTCTCAATTGGCGTAAAATTTCATTATTGCAAATTGTTATTACTAAATTGTCATTATTATTTCCTATTAATCAAAACAACTTAGTAATTATCTTAAAATTTATAAAAAGAATTTTATTCCCTTATTCACCCCCCCCCCCCCCCCCCCTCTAAGGGCGCCGTAAGATCCAACAAGTGGTATCAAAGCGCAGGTTATTCCAAACGGTTTAAAAACCAGGAATAATGGCGTCTTATGATCTCGCTTTTTCCGAGGGTCAGGGAATTAGTAGACCTCCACTATTTACTGGGTCGGATTATAATTTTTGGAAAAATAGGATGCGTTGTTTTCTAATGACCCTAGATATTGAGGTTTGGAACATGATAGAAGAAGAATACACACCTCCTACATTTGTAGTTGGAGAGGTTATGTTAGAAAAACCCAAAGATAAATGGGATGATTGGGATAAACTCAAATGTAAAAATAACGCAAAAGCCATGAATGCTCTATTTTGTGCGTTAGATAGAAATGAATTTAATAGAATTTCTGTTTGTACTACTGCATATGAAATTTGGAATCATTTGGAAGTTACTCATGAAGGTACATCGCAGGTTAAAGATTCCAAGCTTTTCCAACTGGAGTCGGAAAAAATTCCGAATGGATGAAAGCGAAGATGTTGATGGTATGTACACGCGCTTCACCAAGATCGTCAATGCCTCAAAAGCTATTGGAAAGACCTTCTCAAATGGCGACTTGGTCCGTAAGATCCTTCGTTCTTTTCCTCCAAAATTCAACCCGAAGGTGATGGCCATTTCGGAGTCGCACAACTTAAGAACGCTCCAAGTTGAGAGCCTCATTGGGAATCTCAAAACCCATGAGGTAGAACTCAAAATCCAACATGATGAATACAACAAGGAGCCAAAGAAGAAGGCGTTGGCATTAAAATCAAAGAAGGAGTGCCAAGAGGATGAGGATGAAGATGAAGAGAGTCTTTTGGTAAAGAACTTCCGAAAGTTCATGCGCAATCCGGAAAGGAGAAACACCTTTCGAAAATATTTCCAAAAGGGTGAAAGATGGAAAGGGTCATCTTCAAAGAAGGAAAAAGAGAGCGACAATGAAGAAGAGAGACCTCCACCGGAATGCTATCATTGTAGGAAGACGGGGCACATTCGGAGCCAGTGCCCAAAGTTCTTGAAGGAGAAGAAAGAAAAACGGCACAAAGGGAAGGAGAAGAAGAAAGTACTAAAAGCTAGAACATGGGATGACTCTTCCTCCTCCTCCTCCTCCGAAGAATCAATTGGGTCTTCATCAAGCGAAGATGAGGAAGCAAACATGTGCCTCATGGGACATGAAAATGACGGCGACGACACCAGTGTTCCTAGTGACACTGAGGTAACTCCTCCCACTTATGATGAATTGTATAATGAATTTCTTGAAACTTGCAAAACTTTTGATAAAAATATGAAAGATAGTATTTTATTAAATCGTGAAAATGAATCTCTTATTAAAGAAAATCAAAAGCTTTCCAAAAAGGTGATTGTTTTAGAAAAGAGAAAGGTTTCTTGCCAAGAATGTGATCACTCCACAAAATTGGCAAAAGATATAGAAGAGTCACTTTCTAAAGCCCTCTCTCATGCCAAAACTCTTACAAAAGAGAAGGGGAATTAGAAAGGAAATTGGAAGCCTCTCTTTTGCAAATCAAAAATAATAAGAAAGGTTTTGAAAATAGGTGTGTCATGCTTGTGAAAGAAAATTCTTCACATAAAGCACAAGTTCATGATCTCACCATGTCCATTACAAA
This sequence comes from Dactylorhiza incarnata, assembly GCA_033032865.1. Lineage (NCBI taxonomy): Eukaryota > Viridiplantae > Streptophyta > Magnoliopsida > Asparagales > Orchidaceae > Dactylorhiza > Dactylorhiza incarnata. The sequence goes on from JAWHQI010000014.1 coordinate 9,400,994, forward strand.
ATTTGGTATAGGCCAAAAATCACTGGAAATGATTCTAGGGTACCAGTGCCATGGATCTGGAAAGTTTGGGCTCGGATATCGAGGTGAGGGCTACCGCCCGGCGCTAGCCACTAACGCCGGCGCTAGCACCTCATACCAGAAACATGAAATTTCTTTTTAAAAATGCTTTCCTTCTGTAAATCAAAATTATTCCAGCAAGAAAATTTTACAGAAAAGGGTCTCAACCCCCTTTATTTCGTGTGCAAACTGTTATAGGTTGGGTCACACAACTAGTTCTTGCAGGAAAATAAAACAAAATACTTTAAAGCAAATCTGGGTACCTAAGGCTTCCACTTATTCTATGGGAGGTTCCACTTGGGTATCCGGATCTTTACTCTCATCTTCTTTCTAGATGTGCAGGCAGGCTAAGGACAATGAAGACATGTGGTACTTGGATTCAGGATGCTCCAAGCACATGACGGGCAATAAATCAAAGTTCCTTAGCCTAGAAAGGAAGAAGGGAGGGATTGTGACTTTTGGCGACAACGGAAAAGGAAGAATCATGGGAATTGGTACAGTTGGTAACGAATCTTTCACTATATCAAATGTTCTTTTTGTAAAAGGGCTAAAACATAATCTTATTTCAATTAGCCAATTATGTGATAAAGGATTAGATGTTTTATTTGAATCTTCTACTAATCAATGCAAAATATCTAATCCTACTACAAACAATATTTTACTAACTTCACCAAGAATACACAATGTTTATATTGTTTCATTTCATGATCTTTCAAAATCATCTTTAAAATGTTTTATTACCAAAAATGATGAACTTGATCTTTGGCATAGAAGGCTGGGACATGCTAGCACAAAGCTTATTGTAAAACTTGCCAAAAGAGATTTAATTAGAGGATTGCCTAGATTAAATGGAAATTTACCTTCACTTTGTTCACCATGTAAAAAAGGTAAAATTACTAGATCCTCTTTCAAAAGTAAAAATATTATTTCTACTACAAGACCCTTGCAATTAATTCATATGGATCTCTTTGGTCCCGTTAGCACCGCAAGTCTTGGTGGTAGATTGTATACATATGTGTTAATAGATGATTTTTCTAGATATTGTTGGACGATATTTCTCTCATCCAAATCCGAAGCGTTTTGTGAATTTTCAAAATTATGTACTCGTATTCAAAATGAAAGTGATTTAAAAATTAAATGCATTCGTTCGGATCATGGAGGAGAATTTGAAAATGAAAAATTTACTTCTTATTGTGATATGTTAGGCATAAAACATGAGTTCTCCGCACCACGCACACCACAACAAAATGGCATTGTAGAAAGAAAGAATAGGACACTTCAAGAGCTAGCACGCACTATGTTATGTGAATATAAATTACCTAAGTCCTTTTGGGCCGAAGCCGTAAACACATCATGTTATGTTATAAATAGAATCATGCTTCGCCCATCTTTAAATCTCACACCATATGAACTCTATTTTCAAAAGAAGCCTAATGTGTCTTACTTCAAAGTTTTTGGTTGTAAATGCTTTATCTTAAATACAAAAGATAGCTTGGGAAAGTTTGATAAAAATGTGATGAAGGAACATTTCTTGGATACTCTTCAACTAGTAAAGCTTATAGAGTTTTTAATAAAAGAATTAGAAAAGTTGAAGAGTCAATTAATGTGAAATTTGATGAGCTTGTTCCTTGTATAGAAAGACTTTCCGCAGGTAAAGAGGATGATCTATTACCTCCTTTGGAGCATGGCGATGAAGAACCTTCCAAAGAAGAAGAAGAGGAGGCCAAGAAAGATGAATATGTACCTCCAAGCATCTTAAAATTCACAAAGGATCATCCACGAGAATTGATAATTGGTGAACCATCCATCGGGGTAAGAACTCGCTCTTCTCTTCATGAATCTTTTTCAAATATTTGTTTTGTTTACGAAATAGAACCAAAAACCGTTACTACCGCTTTAAATGATGAATTTTGGTTTTTGGCTATGAATGAAGAATTAGAACAATTTGAGCGACATAATGTTTGGAAATTAGTAGAAAGACCATCTAATCACCCGGTTGTAGGTGTAAAATGGATTTTCAAAAATAAATTAGATGGTGAGTCGAGAATATCTAGAAATAAAGCACGCTTAGTAGCACAAGGATATTCTCAAATCGAGGGGATAAATTTTGATGAATCTTTTGCACCCGTTGCTAGATTGGAGTCTATAAGAATTTTTCTAGCATTTGCAAGCTTTAAAAGAATAAAACTATTTCAAATGGATGTGAAAAGTGCTTTTCTAAACGAGTTTGTAAAAGAAGAAGTTTATGTTGAACACCCCCCGGTTTTATTAATGAAAAATTTCCAAATCATGTTTATAAACTAGAAAAAGTGCTATATGGTTTAAAACAAGCGCCTCGTGCATGGTATGAAAGACTTACATCATTTTTATTAAAGCACGGTTATATTATGGGAAGTGCGGATAATACTCTCTTCATTAAGCACAATAATGATGATATAATTATTATACAAATATATGTTGATGATATTATTTTTGGATCTACTAATGAAGAGATGTGTAACGAAGTTATTTTAGTGATGAAAAATGAATTTGAAATGAGTCTTGTAGGAGAACTTTCTTATTTCCTTGATTTTCAAATATCACAAAGAATTGATGGTATCTTTGTATGTCAAACTAAATATGTCCATGATATGCTTAAACGTTTTGGATTTGAAAACCTTAAACATGCTTCTACACCAATGAGTGCATCACTAAAATTAGGAAAAGATGAATCAGGAGTTTCTATAGATCAAACTTTATATAGAGGTATGATAGGATCTCTACTTTATCTTAGTACAACTGGACCCGATATTATGTTTGCCGTATGCTTATGTGCTAGATTTCAAGCCAATCCAAAAGAATCTCATTTAAAAGCGGTAAAACGAATTTTTAGATATCTCATTGGGTCATCTAGATTTGGATTATGGTACCCGCATAATGATTCATTTACATTGCATGGCTATTCCGATTCGGATTATGCCGGTTGTTCACTTGATAAAAAAAGTACTAGTGGTACTTGTCATTTTCTAGGACCCTCATTAGTTGCATGGTCTAGTAGGAAACAAAATTCGGTTGCACTCTCCACCACGGAGGCTGAATACATTGCATTAGGGAGTTGTTGTGCACAAGCTCTATGGATGAGCCAAACTTTAGAGGACTTTGGTTTTCATCTAAAACTTATTGAATTAAAATGTGACAACAAAAGTGCCATTGATCTCACAAATAATCCGGTACACCACTCTAGATCCAAACATATAGATGTGCGTCATCATTTCATAAGGGATCACATTAAAAAGGAAAATGTAAGGATTAGTTTCATTGGCACGGACTCTCAACTTGCTGATATATTCACTAAACCTCTTCCCTATGCAAGGTTTCAAATGTTAAGGTTGGAATTAGGAGTCTTAGACATCTTAGGATGAAAAACATATAAAATACTAATGTTTTATGCAATTTGAGCAATCAAGACATCTCTGATAATTACAAAACTTCCGCATAAGACTACTCTTAAGACCCCTAACCAATATCAAAAATCAAAAATCTAAAATTCTTGAAAAATTATGTACTGTTTCCAGCGCTAGCGCTAGCGCCGACGCTAGCGTGGGTGTGTGATTTTTATGATTTTTAAATTTTCTAAAATTCAACAAAAATATGTTAGTTTATTTGTGCAAATTTATTTTTGTGTTACTGTCTATTTTATTTTTGGTTTGTTTGAATTATGAAAAATCAACTACAAAAATTCAAAATTCAAAAATACAAAAATATGTTTTTGTTATTTGTGTCTTATTCATTCTTTGAAAAATCAACTATAAAAGTTCAAAATCTAAAAATACAAAAATATGTTTTTGTTATTTGTGTTTTTATCCATATTTTGAAAAATCAACTACAAAAGTTCAAAATTCAAAAATACAAAAATATGTTTGTGTGATTAAAAAATTTCAAAACAAAAAAACTGTATGATCTTCATTGCCAATATCAAGTATGTATGAATTCTATTATTTCGAATTATTTACAATGTTAAAACATATTCTTTCAAATTACTATGAACATTGTTTTGCTTATCATGCTTTGATATATCTATTTAAAGTGCATCAATTGTATTGCGAAATGTGTAGATCCAAGCTTAGCATGCCTCTAAGTATAAGTAAATGTTTTATGATTGATAATGATACATTTAACTCACTTATTTTGGTAATCAACATGTGTGTCTAAATCTAAAAATGCTTGCTTGTGTATTGTATTTGTGTAATGAATTAAAACTTGCATAAGTTTATTGCCTACACTACATTTGAATTGCACTTATGAAATTTAGAAAAGTGGTTAAGTTTAAAATTTTTGGTTTGCAAAACAAGTGTATTCGGAGAATGTTGTCTCACAAATATGAACAAAAAATTATATATATGCAGACAAATATAACTCCACCAAGCACTACTTGAACCTCCTGATAAGTCTTCATAAGCATTGTGAGGTTGAGCACCTTGGAAAGAATAGTAAAGTTACTTGTGCAAACCTTGGTTATTACACCACTTTGTTAAAAACTATGTGCATTAAAAGTGTGTGAAAGTGATTTACTTGTGTTTTATTGTGCACTTTACTTTGCAAATGTCTTGTATTTTGTGATTTAAATCAATTTTTAACATTGCCCAAAATACACTTATGTGCACATCATTATCTTTCATAACACTTCTTCTCATGAGTATTGGATTCTAATGCTTTATCTATACTACTCTTTATATAAAAATGCACTAGATAACCTAGCATAATCTCTACAATGTTTTGGTATTTCTTAAATTTACAAATTGAGCAACATTGTAGTTTAATCTCTCTTTTTGATATGTTCATTTCATGCTTGGTATTTTTATGAAAAACTTTGAGATTTCAAAAAGGTTAAAACATCTTTCAATTTTGAACCAAAACTCATATTTCTCCTTATGCTTTTTCATGCTTACAAAAAGATATTTATTATACTCTTCCGCTTGCTTACAACTCTTATCTTTATATTTGAAATCTCTTATATATGTTATGCTTAAACTCTTTATCATTATTTATATTTCGAAAAGCTCGATCATGATATATTAATGCCTCCTTACTACCCTCACTCCACCTTCTTTTGATAATACCAAAAGGGGGAGATTAATTGAAGAAATCTATATAGAAGAAATATAGAAGATTAAAGGGAGAATAAATTCATGAAATCTATCATTTAGGGGGAGTAACATATAAATTGCATTTATGTAGGGGGAGCATTAAGATAGGGGGAGTATGCACATTATCATGCATATCATTTACTATAGTAGCACTTTTATCTTGCTTATCTTATCTATAAACACTATTGCTGATTTCTTGCTTAGAGGATTTGTTATTATCAAAAGGGGGAGATTGTTGGACATGTGTGTCACATCCCTTTGTTTGAGAATAACAAATCACATATTGTATTTGATATTGCTTGTAGTGTGTTTATAGTGTGCAGGAACTATAGGTGCAATACTCCACTGGTAGAAAGCAGCTTGGAACAAACTTTTGAAAGAAGCAGCGCTACCGCCAGCGCTATCACTAATGCCAGCGCTATCGCTAGCGCTACCGCTACCGCCAGCGCTACCGCTACCGCCAGGCGCTATCTCGAGTTCGTGCGCAGCGACGGTTACGCAACCGCTACCGCTACCGTCAGCGCTATCTCCCACTACCGCCAGCGCTATCACTACCGCCAGGCGCTATCTCCAGTTCGTGCACAGCGCCACGCCGCCGACGGTTGCGCAACCGCTCCACACGAATGCTACCGCAGGCGCTAGCCAATACCGCAGGCGCTAGCTCCAAGTTCTATAAAAGGCTGGGCTCTCTCTCGTTTTGGTTAGACCTTCCAGAGAGATTACTTGTGCCCATACTCTCATGTTGCTACTCTGCCAAAACATCATCTCCCACTCAAAGCCAAAGAAGAAATTCTGGAGAAGGAAGCCATCACGCTGCATCCGAAGAACGATCGCTTCGACCTCGCTTGTGCTTCAGCGATCCTTCATCCTCATCTCCAGAAATCTCAAGAGGGAGTTTGCTTGTTATTTACTTCATTTCTTTATTTGTATCTTGTAGTGAAATCGCCTTGTTTTTGGCGACTAGGTCCTTGTGCGGCTTAGGGGGAATTCGCCGCGTGAGTTGGCGACTAGGTCTAGGGGATTAGATCTTGGGGGTGCTCGAGGCCATATCCGGGGAAGGATTGGCTAGAGCGGCTTGAGTCCATATCCGGGGAAGGATTGGCTAGAGCGGCTTGAGGCCATATCCAGGGAAGGATTGGCTAAAGCCAACGGGTTTGTGGGGATACAAGTCGGTATAGAAAAGGAAAAGAAATCTTCATTTGTACGCCTCCGATTTCTAGCGATATAGAAATCAAATTTTATGTAAACACTTTTTCATATAATATAATCATGTCTCTTTTGTGTTTACTTTGATTTCTCTCAATTGGCGTAAAATTTCATTATTGCAAATTGTTATTACTATTGTCATTATTATTTCCTATTAATAAAAAAAATTAGTAATTATCTTAAAACTTATAAAAAGAATTTTATTCCCTTATTCACCCCCCCCCCCCCTCTAAGGGTGACGTAAGATCCAACAGTTGGGACTTGCGAGTCCGTGTTGTAGGGCTTGAGGGCCTGAGTGTCGAGCTTGCGGGCTCGGGGGCAGTAGGGGCTTGCGGGCCTAGGCTGTTGGGACTTGCGGGTCCGTGTTGTAAGGCTTGAGGGCCTGAAGCTTTTAGCGGAGTTTGCCGAGCCTAGCACACTGCTGGGTAGGCGTAGAGGGAGAGAGGACTACTCAAGACACCCGGTCTTGAGGAACCTTTATAGATCTTGTGTCGTCTGGTGTGATTTATTTGTGTGATAATTTTGTGCATTGCTTGAATATTGATAACTCATGCTAATAACTCAAAAAGTACCAAGATCACCTAACACCCCCCTCTAGTTGAACGTTCCATCCTCAACAAGTGGTATCAAAGCGAGGTTGATCAAAAGAAGACTTAACAGTCCGATCTAGATCAGGAACGATTCACCATGGCCGGTGGAGATCAAAATCGGGAGATGAGATCTATGAAACATCCGATCTGCACTAAAGAGAACTTTCCCATCTGAAAGGAAAGAGTTAGGCTGTTCATGGAAGCGGCCGATCCAAGAATCTATGTGACAGTCCAACATGGTCCTTTTATCCCCACAACCCCTTCCACCATTGATCCGACGCGGAAGGTAATAAAGAAATATGAAGACATGACCAAGGACGAGCTAGCCTTGGCAGGCCTGGATAAGAGGGCACAAAATGTTATTGTAAGCGTTGTAGATGATTCAACCCTCCAGAACCTAATTCACTGCAAAACGACCAAGGAGATGTGGGACTCCTTGATTATATACATGGAGGGTACTGAAGAGGTAAGGGATGACATGAAATCTCTCCTCAACCAGGAATATGAAGCCTTCAAACAAGGCAAGAATGAAACTATCTCCAACTGCTATGAGAGATTTTTGAAGATCGTGAATCGCCTGAGAAACTACGAAAGAGAGTTCACAAACTCTGATCTAAATGACAAGTTTCTCAGATCCCTCACAAAGGAATGGGATATCAAGATATGTGCCATCAGAGAGATGGGCCAACTGGGCAACATGGAGCCCAAGAACCTATACGAGAAGCTTCTGTCTCATAAACTCCAGCTTAATACAAGGAAGGCTGAAGAAGAAGAAAGCTCAAAGGTGAGCTCAAGAGAAAGATCGGTGGCTCTAAAGGCTGAGAGCACTAGAAGATTCAAGGGCAAGACCTCTACTTCTCAGAACAGAACTGAGAACAGTTAGGAATCAGAAGCCAGCTTCTCTGACTCTGATGACACTGATAGAGAGGTGGCCCTCCTCTCAAAACAATTCAGAAAGCTGCTACACAGAAGAAGGAGGGACAACAGCAGAAGCTCCTCCTCAAGCTCCAGAAGATCTGACTATCGGGACAGATCCAGGGCTCCCAGGGAGGACAGGTATAGATCCAACTCCAGTAAACATGATTTAAATAATAATGTTTGCTATTCTTGCAGCAAAATAGGTCACATGGCTGCCGACTGCCCCTCCAAGAAAAGGGAGTCAAGGAACCATGAAGAAAGAAGAAGCTCTAGGAGCAAGAGAACCTCTGAGAAGGGGTTCGTGGAAAAGAGGACCAAAACGTTGAGTGACTCTGACTCAAGCTCCTCTGGGACTGAGGATGAGTCACTTATTGGACTGATGGCCATCAATGAAGGCAGCCAGGATGACAACTCTCCTGGAAAGGTAAGACACAACCCTTCTTTATCTGCCTCTGATTCTGGATCAGTGGCAGATTCTTTGCATGATGATGAGGAGGTATCTGCTGCCAACAGCACAGCCTCAAGATCCCAGTATGAAGTTGAATCTGAACTAATAAGGCAATATAAAGCCTTATGGAAAGCCTTCATAGGCAGTAAGATAATCCTCAAGGTGCAGACCAAGGAGTTAGATTCCTTGAAGCCTGTCCAATCCAAGCTCCAGGAGACAGCTGAAAAGCTAACTTCTATGAGCAAAGAAGTGGACAAACTTAAGGAAGCTATAAGGCTTAAGAATGCTGAGTTAGGGCAGAAAAACAAGGTCATTAGGGACCTTGAGGAAATGTTGTTGGCTGAGAAGAAACTTGCTTCCAGCTTCTCAATGCCAAAAACTATCCTGCCAATAACCGACGCCTTCTCTGGACAGTTCAGAGCTGGTATCAGTTTCAATCAGGAGCCAGTCATGGGCAAAGATCCTGAAGCTATACCTTCTTATAAGAAGGTGCTGACAGCAAGTCCTTCAACCCGCAGACCTCCAGCAACAACAATTAAGAGAATGGGAAAGGCTGTTCCAACAAAGCCTACTCCCAAGAAGGTGAACCAAAGAGTGGTGAAGCCAATTCCTCCCCCGGCTCACACACATGAGGTTCACCCTAGATCTGTTAAACAAGAAGCCTTCGCTCTTGCTCATCAGCACTGTCCTACTCAGATGATGGCGCAGAAGAGAAGATATAACAGATATGAGTGTTGGTGTTGTGGGAAAGTAGGCCACTTTGCATTGGACTGTTGGTTCAACCCAGCAGGGCTCAATGCAAGGAGAGTGTAGAACCCTCCGAGGCTTGCGATTCCATTCTATCACCCTAACAAAAACCAAGGACCCAATCCCTATTGGGTACCTAAGGGGAAGTGATTTGTTTTGCAGGTAGGTCCAAATGCCAACCAATCTCCAATTTGGTATTTGGACAGTGGCTGCTCCAGGCACATGACTGGAGTCAGAAAGTATTTGAAAGAATTCATCCCTGTGGAGAATGGACCGAATGTTATCTTTGGAGGTTCAGAAAAGGGAGTGACCAGGGGCTACGACAACATCACTAATGGCCTTATCCATAAGGGCTGGTCTAGTTCTCTAGTGAATACAGGTACAGTGGAGAGATTGGAGAAGCTATCCATTGAAGACAAGGCTGACACCTCACTCAACAACAAGAATCAGTCTGTGATGATTGAAATAGAGGTAGATCCTGCAGACGATACAGAAACGGCTGAAGAAGTGCAGCCTGAAGAAGTATCTCACACAGAAATACCCAGAACACTACCAACTGCCTTGAGACAAGTAAGAGATCATCCCCAAGAGAAAATAATAGGAAATGCCAACCAAGGCGTGCTGACAAGGAGTAGAGCTGCAAATCAAGCATTGTACCTGAGTTTTCTCTCTCAAATTGAATCCAAGAAATTTGAGGAAGCAAATCAGGATCCATTTTGGATTGCTGCAATGCAGGAGGAACTGAACCAATTTAAAAGATGCAAAGTGTGGAAATTGGTTCCAAGACCCCAAGGACACAACATCATATGAACTAAATGGGTCTACATGAACAAGTTGGATGAAAATGGAATCATCACCAAGAATAAAGCAAGACTAGTGGCAAAAGGCTACAAACAAGAGGAGGGGATAGATTTTGATCAGACATTCGCTCCAGTATCCAGACTGGAAGCAATAAGACTGTTCCTAGCCTATGCAGCATACAAAGGTTTCAAGGTCTACCAAATTGATGTGAAGTCAGCCTTCCTAAATGGTGACCTCAAAGAGGAAGTATATGTAGAGCAGCCTTCAGGTTTTGTCGACTCTACTTATCCTGATTATGTTTACTTTCTTAGAAAGGCACATTATGGCTTAAAGCAGGCACCAAGGGCCTGGTATGATACTCTGTCAAGCTTTCTAATTGAGAACAAGTTCTCAAGGGGAAAGATTGATTAGACACTGTTCCTAAGGGAAGTGAAGAGCAAGATCTTGCTAGTGCAGATCTATGTAGATGACATCATCTTTGGCTCTATAGATAACAATCTCTGCAAAAAGTTTGCCAAGTTGATGCAGGGAATGTTTGAGATGAGCAGTATGGGTGAGCTCAAATACTTCCTAGGTCTCCAAGTGAAACAATCTGAAGATGGGATTTTCATCTCTCAGACCAAATTCACTAGGGAGCTAGTCAAGAAATTTGGATTGGAGAGTGCTTCTTCAATGAAAACTCCAATGGGAACCAATGTGTCTTTGGAGAAGGATGAGAAGGGCATACCCTTTGATGAAACCAAGTCCAGATGCATGATTAGATCCTTGCTTTATCTAACTGCAAGTAGGTCTGACATAATGTTTGCTACATGTGTCTGTGCTAGATATCAGGTGAATCCTAAGGAATCTCATCATGTCTCTGTCAAGAGAATCTTAAGATACCTGAAGGGTACATCAAATCTTGGCCTATGGTACCCTAGGAACAATGGCTGTGAACTGACTGGCTATTTAGATGCAGATTATGCAGGCTGCAAGGAAGACAGGAAAAGTACATCAGGGACATGTCAATTCCTTGGTGGAAGACTGATCTCTTGGAGCAGTAAGAAGCAGACAAGTGTGGCAATCTCAACAGCAGAATCAGAATATATCTCGGCTGGAAGCTGCTGTGCCCAACTGCTATGGATCAAACATCAACTTGAAGATTACAACCTAAAGATGACCAAAACACCCCTCTTTTGTGACTCTTCAAGCGCAATCTCAATTGCTAAGAATCCTGTCTCTCACAACAGGACTAAGCATATTGAGATCAGGTATCACTTCATCAGGGAGCATGTGGAAAATGAGGATATCACCCTTGAGTTTGTCCCAACAGACAAACAAGTGGCTAATATATTTACAAAGTCCCTAGATGAAGCTAAGTTCAACTTCTTCAAATTCCAACTGGGAATGTTGAACTTAGAGTAACCCTCAACTTTATTATCTACTAATGCCTTTCTAGATGAGTGGTTAGAAAATCTCACAGGACTTTGATGAATCATGCCTGAGCAATGGGGAGCTTGTGCTATTCCTTGGTTAGAAAAGCAGAAGGAAAGAAGTCAGAAAGGGGGAGAAAGGAAAAGGGCATCAAATGTCCAAGATAAGATTGCTCAAGAAGACCTCAAAGATAGGGGGAGCAAAGAAGTAGAGGGAGCCGTAAAGAAGAGACATCAAATCAAGGGGGAGCCACTGGTTTGATGCACTCAGGGAGTTCAACAAAGATAAGTACAATCTTACATGCTCAAAGTTAAGATTATAATATTTATTGTCCAGTGAAAGTCGTCTTGAATTGAGATTCCGACTTCTTCAAATATGGGGAGATTGTTGGGAATCTTGCCCACATGATTCCTGATTTGAAGAAGTCACCAAGCTAAGAAAACTTCACTTTGTATTTGATTACTTCTCTAGCTTAAAGTCTCAGGAAATTAAAGAAATGTCGTCGAGAAGAATGGGAGACATCGTCGACAAAGTATGCTTGTCGTCATGAAATTGAGTAAAGTGAACTCAGAAGGAAGATCGACGACCGCCGAGATTTGGCGTGTTCGTCGAACGCAGAAGGAAGATCGTCGAGCTCAGAAAAAAGATCGACGACTGCCGAGATTTGGCGTGTTCGTCGAGCGCAGAAGGAAGATCGACGACCGCTGAGATTTGGCGTGTTCGTCGAGCGCATAAGCAAGATCGTCAAACTCGGAAGGAAGATCATCGACCGCTGAGACTCGGCAAGATCGTCGAACGAAGAATGCAGATCGTCGAACGAAGGATGGCAAGTTCGTCGATCGCAGAATGCTGTTCGTCGAACGCAGAGAAGACGCAGTATCGTCGACTTCACCAAAGTGGTCGTGTCGTCGAGAAAGAACAAACACCGTCATAAAGAACGCATGTCGTTGAGAGAAAAATATGATCACGACCACATGATGCAAGAAGGAAGATCACGACGACATAGTCAGAGATAGCTTGTCGTTGTAATGATGCAAATATCTTCAAGACAGGATTCAAATCTTGCGGACGTGTTGTCAGTAATTAATGCCGCCACCTGATTGTCTAATCAGTGCGTGCTCTTAAGGAAAGGAGCGTCTGACACTTAAGACACTTTTTCAGAAGACCGTTGGGGACCTCGCAGTCTTATAAAAGAGATAAGAGGTTGCCCTAATACACAGAGCAATCAATCAGAAAGAACGAACTTGTGCATATAGCGAATCGAACAGTACAAACAGCGCAAGAAAGAAAAGAAAGAAAGAAAAAGAAGAAGCAGTCATCTTCATCGACTGTTAAGGTGCCAATCTTCATCAGGCTAAGAAAATATTTGAAGAAGAATCGTGCGCTCAAGATCTGATTCAAAAGCATCTTCTTCAATCTCAAGGAGTCAATCTTCAACAGGCTAAAGTTGCCGATCTTCATCCGGCAGAAGTAACAGTCTCTTTACTGTATTTTCTTGTAAGGCTTGCGGGCCAACTTTTCTAGCTTGAGGGCTGGAGAGTTTTGAGGCTTGAGGGCCAGGGCAGTGCACTTGTGGGTGCGATATGTCGAGCTTGAGGGCTCGGGGGCAGTAGGGGCTTGCGGGCCTAGGCTGTTGGGACTTGCGGGTCCGTGTTGTAGGGCTTGAGGGCCTGAGTGTCGAGCTTGCGGGCTCGGGGGTAGTAGGGGCTTGCGTGCCTAGGCTATTGGGACTTGCGGGTCCGTGTTGTAAGGCTTGAGGGCCTGAAGCTTTTGGCAGAGTTTGCCGAGCCTAGCACACTTTTGGGTAGGCGTAGAGGGAGAGAGGACTACTCAAGACACCCGGTCTTGAGGAACCTCTATAGATCTTGTGTCGTCTGGTGTGATTTATTTGTGTGATAATTTTGTGCATTGCTTGAATATTGATAACTCACGTTAATAACTCAAAAAGTACCAAGATAACCTAACACCCTCCCCCCTCTAGGTGAACGTTCCATCCTCAACAGTTTTCCCTCTTCATTTTCTTTCCATCGTGGGTTTTGAGGGTTGAGAGAGAGAAGGGGCTTGTAGGAGGAAGAGAGCTTAGATCCCGCCATTGTTGGAGCTTCGGAGCTCCGTTCGCCGATCCGAGACCGGCAGCGCGTAGGGGACGTCGAGGCGCTTCTTCTCCTTCATTCTTTTTCAAGTTTCCCATGGCTAGGAGGGAATCTCAAAAGGTAACAACATTTCTCCTCCCGGACTTTAGGATGCGTGCATGGCATCCCTTTTTCTCTCTATTTTGCTGCATTTTGGCACCGAATCTGTCGAGTGAGAGGGATCTGGGTCGCCTTGGTTCAAGAGGAACCTTTGGGTTGATTGAGTCCGCCCCCGACATGATTTGCACTAAAAATCCGCTCCGTTAGTGGATTAGGCATTGTGGTTGAAGCCGGATTTGCGAGCGTTGGTCCGATTCGGTGATGTTGATTGACGCGCATTTTAGGGGTTTTGCTAGAAATCCGAATACGGTGAATTCATCGTCGTGAAGCCCTTGTAGGTTCGTATATTAACGAATGTTGGGTTTTGGGCGGGGAGAATAATGTGCGTGTAATGAGACGTGTGATGCCCATTGATGTGCAAAGGTGTGATTTGGTCTTTGTGGTCGGCTGGCTATCCCGTGAATGCCGGAATTCATGTGTGGAGAGTGTCCCGAGAAGACAAGTCCCTTCGGTGTTGGCGGCAAGAGCAAGTGAGCTGTCTGACAAGCCCGATGGCATGGTGGGCCAGGCGCGGTGGGTCACAACGTGAGCTCTTGGCCTTGGGCTACGATGCCCTTTGGGGGAAGTGTTGAGTACCCCGTGGTTGTGCTGTGCTCAATGTTGGCGGCAAGAACATGTGAACTGTTTGACAAGCCCGATGGCATGGTGGGCCAGGCGCGGTGGGTCACAACGCAAGTTCTTGGCCTTGGGCTACGATGCCCTTTGGGGGAAATGTTGAGTACCCTGAGGTTGTGTTATTGATGTATGATGATGTGTTAGATTCATACGCTGTAGGGTGCCTTGGGTGAAACCTGGGTTGCATTCATATTGCATTTGTAGGCCCCTTTTATTACTTGCTCAACATAGAAACATGAATGATGGTTGTGACACTCATGCCTGTTGTTTATGTTGATTTTATTTATATAAATGTGCATACAAAGTGCTGACTTGCAGGGTGATGTAGTTCCCCGGGGTCCGCTAGGACGGCCGGGAGGAGGGATGTTGTTACACCGTTTGTGGCCAACCATAGCTGACCCTCGTTTACCTCTCTTTGTGATTTGGATGCAGGCCAAGGATCGCAGGCCAGAACCAGCTCGCAGGCCAAAAAGGCATAAAGCCTCATGAAGTGTTTATTTTGCTTTCCTACATTCCTGTACTTGTCTTTTCTTGTTTCCGGCTTGCATGCCGAGGTAGCTTAAGAGAGCTAGTTTTTCCCTTTTGGGGATTTCATGATTGTGGTGAATGTTTGATGATTTGGACACTGGTTTTGTAAGGCCTTAAGGCCAGTTTTACTCCTCTGTAGTTGTGGACAATCGCTGTGTTTCTTAGTTTTGTTTCCGCTGTATTATCTGAGTTTTGAGTTGGGTATTTATATAATCTTTTAATACTGAAACTATGGCGGTTATATGCCGTGGGGTCCCGTCCGGACCTATATTATATAGTTATTACAGGGGAGGTGTTACAATTTGGTATTAGAGCTAGGTTAGTATTCTTGCGAGGTCTAGTGTATTCAGATCGATTAAAGAGGTTGTCCACATAAGAGTGTTGTGCGGGATCATGAGTATCCCTGCGTTCGAGTCTTGCGAATAGAACTTGATGAGTTTATTTCCATGCTTATGCTAGGATGTTGGCGACGATGCGGGGACATCGAGAAGGCAAGAGGAGCCTTCGGGAAGCAGTGCTACTGCTCCGGTCCTCATGAATATGGATATGTCCCCGGCTGATTTCTGTCGCATGCTAGCGGAAGCAATAGTAGCGGCTCAAGCTGCGGCGATGCCACGGGTTCCGACGTCGGTGGTGCAGGTTACGACTCCTGTTACTCCGACTGTTACACCAGATACACCAGAGGTTGGAGTGAGGCAAGCAGAGCCTTTAGCGGAGAGAGCTTATGGGATGGGCGATCGATTTATGAAGTACTTGTTGAGTTTCCGTCCTCCGACATTCAAGCGAGTTGGCACTCAACGGATGCTGAAGATTGGCTTTCGAGGATCCAGGAACTTTTGAAGGCAGCAGAGACCCCAGCGGAGAGGCAGTCCCACTTCGCGAGCTTCATGTTAGAGGGCGATGCGAAGCAGTGGTGGGTGAATCACAGTGGTCGCCATTTCTTTGCGCGCGTACTGTCCATGGAGGAGTTTGGGAATGCGTTCCTCAAGCGTTATATTCCGTCATCGACGAGGTTAGCACTGCAGCGGTAGTTCTTGCATTTGGTGCAGCGAGAGAAGACAGTGGACGAGTATCTGCAGAAGTTCACTCGATTGGGTCGTTATGCGGGAACGACTATGGTAGATGATGAAGAGAGGGACAATCTCTTCTATCAAGGCCTAAGAGATAATTTAAGGCAGCCATTGATAGCCTTAAAGAACGCAGGATTTAATGAGTTGGTCGAAGCCGCTCGCACATTAGAAAGCGACCTGAAGCGAACCCAGTGGCGAAAGGGTTTTGCGGCAAAGCAGGGAGAAGGAAAGCCTTCTCAGTCTCAGCCTCAGTGGAAGTCCGAGGGAAACCGATGGAAGAAGAAGCCCCGTCCTAGTGGGCCTGGGGAGAGAAGTGGCGCACCTTCGGGAAACTTTCACTCCAAAGGTCCGTTTACTTGTTTCAAGTGTGGCAAGGTGGGTCACATAAGTCGGTTTTGTACGGAGGGCAGAGCTGAGCCAGAGCCGAGGCAGGAACAATCGGTGTGTTCCGGCCCTAGCATTGTGGAGAAAGGGAAGGCGGCAGAGTCTAGTGCTTTGCGATTCCCTCCGGTGCAGCCTAGAGCGTATAATCTTGGGCAGCAGGAAGCGATTCGTCAACCCGATGTGGTGACAGGTACAAAAAGTTAAAGTTTTAGTTTATTACGGTAATGTAGTTTGCAGCCTTTTATGTTTGTTATGCATGTGGTTAGGTTTCGTGCTAGTTTCGGGCTACCCCTCTCGAGTGTTGTTCGACACGGGAGCATCACACTCTTTTCTCGTGGAAAGCTTTATCCGGAGGATTGGCGCTGAGTCCATCGAGGCAGAGGTGGAGCTGAGCGTGCGCATGCCGAATGGGTTTTTCATGACCACCGTGAGGAAAGGACGCATTGTGTTGCAAATTTGCGATCGCGATTTCGAGTTGGTAGCAGCGATTCTGACACTGGTAGAATTTGACGTTATCTTAGGGATGGACTGGCTTGTAGAGCAGCGAGCTAGTATTGACTGCCAGTTGAAGGTGGTAACCCTGAGAGGCGAGGGTAAAGCAGAGGTCAAGTTTGAAGGCCTAAGTGGAGTGTCTGGCTCCCTGATTTCCGCCATGCAAGTGAGGCGTGCGGTAAACCAAGGAGGCGAGGCATTTATAGCTTTGTTGGAGACTCACTCCACAAGGTTGGCTATTGGAGATGTTTCGGTGGTGGAAGAGTTTGAGGATGTATTCCCTGAGGAGCTTCCGGGAGCACCTCCTCAGCGTGAAATCGATTTTTCGATATAATTGGTACCGGGTGCGAGGCCGGTGTCGCGTCCTTCGTTTAGGATGGCACTAAAGGAACTGGCCGAGCTTAAGGTTCAGTTGCAAGAATTGTTAGAGCAAGGGTACATTAGGCCCAGCTCTTCGCCGTGGAGCGCGCCAGTATTGTTCGTAAAGAAAAAGGACGGAAGTATGCGGTTGTGTATTGACTACCGTGAGCTAAATAAGTTGACCGTCAAGAATAAATATCTGATTCCCCGAATCGATGATTTGTTTGACCAGTTAGTGGGGTCGGTGGTGTACTCCAAGTTGGACTTGAAGTCGGGGTACTACCAGTTGAAGATTTGAGAAGAGGACATTGCCAAGACAGCGTTTGGGACTCGGTATGGCCACTATGAGTTTTCGGTGATGCTGTTCGGACTAATGAACGTGCCATCTGTGTTCATGGATTTGATGAACAGGGTTTTTCGACCATTTTTGGATTCGTTTGTGGTGGTGTTCATAGCTGATATTTTGGTATATTCGAAATCGGAAGCGGAGCATGAGTCTCACTTGAGGCTAGTATTGTAGACTCTAAGGGAGAACCAGCTTTATGCTAAGTTCTCGAAGTGCGAGTTTTGGATCGAGAAGGTGGCATTTTTGGGTCACATGATCAGTGGAGATGGGGTGGCGGTAGATCCGGCGATGATTGAATCCATTAGAGATTGGCCTGGTTTGAGAACCATGGCGGAAGTCCGGAGTTTCCTTGGACTAGTCGGTTATTACAGAAGGTTCGTGGAGAACTTCTCGCGGGTGGCATTGCCCCCTCACCACTCTTACTCGCAAGAACCAAAAGTTTGTATGGACGCCGGAGTGTGCCCGTGCATTTGAGAATTTGAAGGAAAGGTTGATGTCTGCTCCAATCCTTAGTCTTCCTAGTGGAACGGAAGGATTTCAGATTTTCAGTGACGCATCAGGTTGCGGTTTGGGTTGCGTGCTGGTGCAGCACGGCAATGTGATAGCTTATGGGTCAAGGCAGTTAAAGACTCATGAGAGGAATTACCCCGTCCATGATCTGGAGTTGGTGGCGGTAATTTTTGCGTTAAAATTGTGGCGGCACTACGTATATGGTGCAAAGGTGAAGATCTTCACGGATCACAAAAGCCTGAGGTATCTCCTAGACCAAAAGGATCTGAATATGCGGCAAAGTAGGTGGGTTGAGTTCCTTGGGGACTATGACGTGGAGATTCAGTATACGCCAGGTAAAGCCAACGTGGTGGCGGATGCCTTGAGTAGGAAGTACTCCGGGCAAGGTAATTGGATTGAGGCACATGGCGAGCGTTTGGTGCGAGACTTGGAGTCTCTTGACATTGCTTGTGTGGCTAGAGGTGAGTCTAGCGTGTCTCGGTTGAACTGGATTGAAATGCAGTTTGATATAACAGATCAAATCCGAGAGGTGACTAGTGCAGACGAAGAGTGCCAACAGTTGGTGTTGGAAGCTCAGCAAAGAAAAGACAGTGCTTTGGAGATGGTCGGTGGGATTTTGAAAAGAGACGGAAGGGTTTGTGTTCCGCGTTTTGGCAAGCTCCGCGAGGAGTTGATGTTTGAGGCTCACTTTACGAAGTACTCCATTCATCCAGGTATTACAAAGATGTACTCAGATATGAAGAAATCCTTTTGGTGGCCTGGGATGAAGCGGGACGTAGCTGAGTATGTAAGCCGGTGTCAAACTTGTGCTTTAGTGAAGGCTGAGTGTCAAAGGCCCGGTGGGTTCTTGAAGCCTCTTCCTATCCCCGAATGGAAATTCGACGATATCTCCATGGATTTTGTGCATGGTTTGTCTCGATCGCAGTAGGGTAATGATGCGATTTGGGTGATAGTGGATCGCCTGACCAAGGTGGCTCACTTCATTCCGAATCAGAAGGGCAATGGCGCGGAGAAGCTCGTGGAGCTTTATGTTCGAAATATTGTGCGGTTGCACGGGATTCCTAAGAGCATTGTTAGTGATCGCGATGGGCGGTTCACGTCGAAGGACTGGAGGTTAGTGCAGAAAAGTTTAGGCACCAAACTCAAGTTTAGTACCGCGTTACATCCGCAGACCGATGGTCAGACGGAGCGAACGAACCGTACATTGGAGGATATGTTGAGGATGTGTGCTCTTGACTTTGGTAGGAGTTAGGAAGACCACCTTTTCATGGTGGAGTTCAATTATAATAATAGCTTCCAGGCAAGTATCAAGATGGCGCCATACGAAGCATTGTATGGAAGGAGATGTCGAACGTCGATGTCTTGGGCAGAGGCGGAGACACTAAGCTTTTGGGAAAGCAAGTGGTGGCGGATGCTTGTGAGATCGTGCGGACGATTCAGGAGCGCATGAAGGTTGCTCAGGATAGGCAAGCGAAGTATTTTAACGCGCGCCATAGAAATGCGGAGTTTGCAGTGGGCGACATGGTTTACTTGAAGATCAAGCCGTTCAAGGGCGTTTTGCGTGTGCGACGACTCAAGAAGTTGAGACCGAGATATTTGGGTCCGTTCGAGGTTACGGAGCGTATAGGTGAAGCAGCCAATCGTTTGGCTCTGTCCGCTGAGCTGAGTGGATTTTATGATGTTTTCCATATATTTGTACTGAGGAAAGCTTTGGTAGAGCCAAGTGTCGTGGTTGAAGCGGCGGCAGTGCCAGTGATGGAGGATCTGAGGACGAAGGTTTGTCCGATCTGCGTGGAGGACTCGGAAGTCCGACAGTTGCGTAACAAGGAAGTCAGGCTTGTAAAGGTGCGATGGGACAATTACGGGCGAGACGAATTCTCTTGGGAGCGTGAGCAAGAGATGCGGGAGGACTTCCCGGAACTTTTTGCATCAGTTATGCATCGCAGTTTTCTGTTTTAGTTTTGAAATTTCGAGAACGAAATTCTTTTAGGGGGGGGGGGGGGGGGGGGGGTGGAGTTGTAACACCCCAGTTTTGCTGATCTGAGAGTTAACCCCGCGCGTTTGGTCTTCTTTGCTGAAAATGCCATAATGGCAGATTTTTCTTAACGCATGATCATGCGTTTTTCTTGACGCATGATCGATCCGCCCGTGCGTGTTCTACGGCTGGGAAAATGGTGTTCCAAGTTTGTTCGTGCGTTTTACGCACGGTCGTGTGTTCGACCGTGCGTTCGCAAACTGACGGAAACAGATTCGTAAACAGCGAAATCTGGGCGTCCGTTTGGTTTAGATCTTGATCGGACGGCTGTGAGGGGCTCGTGGGAGAACCCTAAGTAGGGCTGAGAGGGTTTTTCCTCTTCATTTTCTTTCCATCATGGGTTTTGAGGGTTGAGAGAGAGAAGGGGCTTGGAGGAGGAAAAGAGCTTAGATCCCGCCATTGTTGGAGCTTCGGAGCTCCGTTCGTCGTTCCGAGACCGGCAGCGAGTAGGGGACGTCGAGGCGCTTCTTCTCCTCCATTCTTTTTCAAGTTTCCCATGGCTAGGAGGAAATCTCAAAAGGTAATGACATTTCTCCTCCCGGTCTTTAGGATGCATGCATGGCATCCCTTTTTCTCTCTAGTTTGCTGCATTTTGGCACCGGATCCGTCGAGTGAGAGGGATCCGGGTCGCCTTGGTTCAAGAGGAACCTTCGGGTTGATTGAGTCCATCCCCGACATGATTTGCACTAGAAATCTGCTCCGTTAGTGGATTAGGCATGGTGGTTGAAGCCGGATTCGCGACCGTTGGTCCGATTCGGTGATGTTGATTGACACGCATTTTAGGGGTTTTGCTAGAAATCCGAATACGGCAAATTCATCGTCGTGATGCCCTTGTAGGTTCGTATATTAACGAATGTTGGGTTTTGGGAGGGGAGAATAATGTGCATGTAATGGTGGGCCAGGCGCGGTGGGTCACAACGTGAGTTCTTGGCCTTGGGCTACGATGCCCTTTGGGGGAAATGTCGAGTACCCCGTGGTTGTGTTATTGATGTATGATGATATGTTAGATTTATATGATGTAGGGTGCCTTGGGTGAAACCCGGGTTGCATTCATATTGAATTTGTAGGCCCCTTTTATTACTTGCTCAACATAGAAACGTGAATGATGGTTGTGACACTCATGCCTGTTGTTTATGTTGCTTTTCTTTATATACATGTGCATACGAAGTGCTGACTTGCAGGGTGATGTAGTTCCCTGGGGTCCGCTAGGACGGTCGGGAGGAGGGGTGTTGTTACACCGTTTGTGGTCAGCCATAGCTGACCCTCATTTACCGCTCTTTGTGATTTGGATGCAGACCAAGGATCGCAGGCCGGAACCAGCTCGCAGGCCAAAAAGGCCTAAAGCCTCATGAAGTGTTTATTTTGCTTTCCTACATTCCTGTACTTGTCTTTTCTTGTTTCTGGCTTGCATGCCGAGATAGCTTAGGAGAGCTAGTTTTCCCCCTTTTGGGATTTCATGATTGTGGTGAATATTTGAAGATTTGGACACTGGTTTTGTAAGGGCTTAAGGCCGGTTTTACTCCTATGTAGTTGTGGACAATCTCTGTGTTTCTTAGTTTTGTTTCCGCTGTGTTATCTGAGTTTTGAGTTGGGTAGTTATATCATCTTTTAATACTGAAACTGTGGCGGTTATATGTTGTGGGGTCCCGGCCGGACCTATATTATATTATCATTGCAGGGGAGGTGTTACATTGACCTCCTAGGGAGGCTAAGTTTTTTTCCCTCGGATGGTTCCGCTGACTGGGCTCTCTCTAGCAGGCAGGGCAGGTTAACCTCCCAGGGAGGCTAAGTATTCTTCCCCTCGGATGGTTCCGCTGACCGGGCTCTCACTAGCCGGCAGGGCAGGTTGACCTCCCAGGGAGGCTAAATATTGTTCCCCTCGGATGGTTCCGCTGACCGGGCTCTCTCTAGCCGGCAGGGCAGGTTGACCTCCCAGGGAGGCAAAATATTCTTCCCCTTGGATGGTTCCGCTGACCGGGCTCTCACTAGCCGGCAGGGCAGGTTGACCTCCCAGGGAGGCAAAGTATTTTTCCCCTCTGATGGTTCCGCTAACCTGGCTCTCACTAGCCGGCAGGGTAGGTTGACCTCCCAGGGAGGCTAAGTATTTTACCCTCAGATGGTTCCGCTGACCGGACTCTCTCTAGCCAGCAGGGCAGGTTGATCTCCCAGGGAGGCAAAGTGATTTTTCCCCTCAGATGGTTCCGCTGACTGGGCTCTCTCTAGCCGGCAGGGCAGGTTGACTTCCGGGAGGCTAAGTATTTTTCCCCTCGAATGGTTCCGCTGACCGGATTCTCTCTAGCCGGCAGGGCAGGTTGACCTCCCAGGGAGGCTAAGTATTGTTCCCCTCGGATGGTTCCGCTGACCGGGCTCTCACTAGCCGGCAGGGCAGGTTGACCTCCCAGGGAGGCAAAGTATTTTTCCCCTCGGATGGTTCCACTGACCGGGCTCTCACTAGCCGGTAGAGCAGGTTGACCTCCCAGGGAGGCTAAGTATTTTTCCCCTCGGATGGTTCCGCTTACCGGGCTCTCACTAGCCGGCAGGGAAGGTTTGTTGGAGCTTGTGTTCCATATCTCTTAGTTTGAGAATAACAAATCACACTATGTATTTGATCTTGCTTGTGTTTATAAGTGTGCATGTACTATTGTTAAATAACCCTATGAACATGATGCTGTTTGATGAAGATTCTCTAGAAAGAGAGCTAACGCTCCACGTTAGTAGTTAACGCCCCGCATTAACATCCGTCGAGAAAAGAATCCGCTGAGTTGAAATGCCGTTGAGAAGGAATTCGTCGAGAAACCAGAGTCAACGCCAGGCGTTAGGACTTAATGCTGGCGTTAGCCGTTCGACGAATGAGCTGCCGCACGACTAAATGTGTTCGACGAACTTGAGCTCGACTTATCGCGTTCGACGACCAGAACCACGCTCGACGAATTCCTGCGCTCGACGAACTGAACTGCGCTCGACGCTTTTAAGATAACTGTGCTCGGCTTCTTGCATTCGACGAACTGAACTGCGGTTGACGATTTGGAGTGTTCGACGAATGGAACTGCGATTGACGAATTGAAGTTAATTCCGTTCGACGAAGGTGCGTTCGACGAATTTTGTTTTGTTCGATGAAATTTCAATCTACCATGCTCCCGACTTTTTGCACGACTTCAGCAACTGCCAGACACGATGCTTAACACTGGCGTTAACTCTAACGCCAGGCGTTAGCTCCCGTGTCTATTTAAAGACCTGATTTCGGTGTTCAACAGTTTTTCTGAAAGCCTTCACTCCAATCTTTTGAGAGAGCATTTCATCCCCGAATTCAGAGAACTCCCAACACCACCATTGAGGAACAAGAGTGAGAAGGAGATTTGCAACGGTCAATTTGAAGAAGGATGCTCGTTTCAACTCCGATGATGATCAAAGCGTGTCCTCAACATCTCCTTCAGCACTCTTCAATATAAGGAGTCTTTTATTTTAATTTGTATTTTTTATCTTTTCATTTACTTGTAACCATAGTGAAATTGTCGCCTTGCGTGTGGTGACTAGGTCCTTGTGCGGCTTAGGGGGTAATTCGCCGCCTTGTGC
This sequence comes from Dactylorhiza incarnata, assembly GCA_033032865.1. Lineage (NCBI taxonomy): Eukaryota > Viridiplantae > Streptophyta > Magnoliopsida > Asparagales > Orchidaceae > Dactylorhiza > Dactylorhiza incarnata. The sequence goes on from JAWHQI010000014.1 coordinate 9,424,465, forward strand.
GTGGCGACTAGGTCTAGGGTAGATCTAAGGGGTGGCTAGGGGCCTTATCTGGGGATAGATAGGCTATAGCCAACCGGTCCTTTGGAGAAGGACCGGTGAAGGAACAAAAAAGAGATCTTCTACTTGTCGCCTCAATTTCAAGTGTTATTGAAATATTATCCTTGTAATCATTTTGTGATATATAAAATTTTTTTTCCAGTATATCTATTTTTCTGGATTTGTATTTCATTTGAAATTGTGCAAGTAAAATCTCTTTGTTTATTTCTGCCAAAATATTTTCTGGAGGGATAACGCCAGGCGTTAACTAGTCAACGCCAGGCGTTAGCATCAGTGTTAAAAAGTTTTCTGTTTCTTTAAAATCTGTCAGTTTATCTTAAAAACAGTAAACCCCTTATTCACCCCCCTCTAAGGGCGCCATCAGATCCAACAATTGGTATCAGAGCTAGGTTATTCCAAAACGGTCTCACAACCGGGAATAATGGCGCATCACGATCATGCCTTTTTGGAGGGTCAAGGGATAAGTAGACCTCCACTATTTACTGGAACTGATTATAATTATTGGAAAACTAGAATGCGTTGTTTTTTAACTGCTTTAGATAATGACGTTTGGGGTATGGTAGAACAAAGTTATTCTCCACCAACATTTCTTGTTGGAGAAGTCACTATGAAAAAACCTAGAGATAGATGAGATGACAATGATAAGTTGAGATGTAAGAATAACGCTAAAGCAATGAATGCGTTATTTTGTGCTTGGATAGAACGGAATTTAATAGAACTTATGCTTGCGAAACAGCTTATGATATTTGGAATCTTTTAGAAATTACTCATGAAGGCACTTCGCAGGTGAAGGATTCAAAGTTCTTCCAACTTGAATCCGAGTATGAGAAATTCCGGATGGAGACGGATGAAGACGTGGATTCTACGTACACAAGGTTCACCAAAATTGTCAACAACTCAAAAGTGCTTGGAAAGGTGTTCTCCAACGACGACTTGATGAGAAAAATTCTAAGGTCTCTCCCTCCAAAGTTCAATCCAAAGGTGACGTCTATCTCGGAGTCGCACGACTTGAAAAAGCTCCAAATTGAGAGCCTTATTGGGAACCTCAAGACCCATGAGGTTGAACTCAAAATTCAACAACAATAGTACAACTTGGAGCCAAAGAAGAAGAGCTTGGCCTTAAAGTAAAAGAAGGAGGAAAATGAAGATGATGATGAAGAGGACGAGGAGAGCCTTTTTGTGAAGAAATTCAAAAGGTTCATGAATAATCCAGAAAGGAGAAACACATTTCGGAAATATTTCATCAAAAAGGGATCTTCATCAAAGAAAGAGAGAGGTAGCGACGAGGACGATGATGAACGACCACCACCGGAGTGCTACCATTGTAGAAAGACCGGACATATTCGGAGCAAGTGCCCAAAATATCTGAAAGAGCGTAAAGAAAAAGGGCACAAGGGAAATGAGAGGAAGAAGGTCCTAAAAGCGGCTACATGGGATGAATCCTCCTCCGAGGTTTCAAGCGGCTCATCCACTAGTGATGAAGAAGAGGCAAACATGTGCCTAATGGGAAAGAGTAACAAGATATCCGAAGATGAATGCAGTGTCAAAAGCGACACTAAGGTAACTCTCCCTACTTCTTATGATGAGTTATATATTGAATATTTACAAACATGCAAATTTTTTGATAAAAGTTTAAAAGATATTGATCTTCTAAATTCTGAAAATAAACTTTTGTTAAAAGAAAATAAAAAATTATCTAAACAATTAGGGAAAGAAAAGGTATCTTGCCAAGAGTGCAATCACTCATTGGGAAGAGTAAAAGAACTTGAAGAAGCTCTTTCTAAATCCCACTCCACTATTGAACTTCTTACTAAGGAGAAGGGGGATTTGGAAAGAACTTTAAAAACCTCTCTTTCTCAAATAGAGGATGGGAAGAAGAGTTTTGTGAATCGGTGTGTTATGTTGGTAACAGAAAACACCGCTCTCAAAGCCCGTATTCTTGATTTAAATTTGGCTATTAAAAAATTCAGAGTTGGACAAAGATCTCTGGACATGATCTTGTCCAACCAATGCCATGGGAATGACAAATCAGGCCTTGGATATAGTTCTGGAAGCTATCGCCAGACGTTAACTCCTAATGCCGGCGTTAGCCATAATTCCAGAAAAATTAATTCTGGTAATAATGATTTTAAAAACTTAAATGTTACCTCATATTCTAGCAAAAGCTTACCCAAATCTTCAAAAAGGGTCTCATCCCCTTTTATAGCGTGTGCCAAATGTCATTTATTTGGACACACCTCAAACTCTTGTAAGAAAAAGGGTCGCAATACTATAAAGCAAATCTGGGTGCCTAAGGTTTCCACCTATTCTATGGGAGGAACCACTTGGGTATCCGGATCTTTACTCTCATCTCCTTTTTAGGTATGTTGGCAGGCTAAGGACAAAAAGGACGTGTGGTATTTGGACTCGGGATGCTCCAAACACATGATGGGAAACAAAGCAAAGTTCATTAGCCTTGAGATGAAGAAAGGAGGGATGGTGACATTTGGTGACAACGGTAAAGGAAGGATCATGGGCATCGGTACAGTGGGTAACGATTCTTTCTCAATTTCAAATGTTTTATATGTAGATGGTTTAAAACATAATCTAATTTCAATTAGTCAATTATGTGATAAGGGTTTAAATGTATTATTTGAATCATCTACAAATCTTTGTAAAATTATAAATTCTAAAACAAATGATGCCGTACTCACCGCACCTAGGATACATAATGTTTATATGATTACTTTTAATGATCTTTCAAATTCTTCTTTAAAATGTTTTATTTCTAAAAATGAAGAATTAGAACTTTGGCATAGGCGCCTTGGTCATTCTAGCACCAAGCTTATTTTGAAATTATCAAAAGATAAATTAATTAAGAGATTACCTATGCTTAATGGAAATTTATCTTCTCTTTGTAAGCCTTGCCAAAAAGGAAAATTTTCAAAAAATTCTTTTAAGAGCAAAAATGTAATTTCTACCACTAGACCTCTTCAATTAATTCATATGGATTTATTTGGACCAGTTAGCACTTCTAGTCTAGGAGGTAGAAAATATACGTTTGTAATAATTGATGATTTTTCTAGATTTTGTTGGAAATTATTTCTATCTTCCAAATCCGATGCATTCCTTGAATTTACTAAACTATGCATTCGTATTCAAAATGAACTTGATTTAAAGATTAAATGCATACGTTCGGATCATGGAGGAGAATTTGAAAATGATAGATTTTCTTCTTTTTGTGATGATTTGGGAATTAAACATGAATTTTCCGCTCCTCGCACCCCACAACAAAATGGTGTAGTGGAGAGGAAAAATAAAACCCTTCAAGAGCTAGCACGCACTATGCTTTGTGAATATGGGTTGCCTAAATCATTTTGGGCCAAAGCGGTTAATACTTCATGTTATATCATTAATCGTGTCATGCTTCGTCCTATTTTAAAATTGACACCTTATGAGCTTTACTTTAAAAGAAAACCTAATGTATCTTATTTTCATGTGTTTAGTTGTAAATGTTTCATTTTAAACACTAAAGATACACTAGGAAAATTTGATGAAAAATGCGATGACGGAATTTTCATTGGTTACTCTTCAATTAGCAAGGCTTATAGAATATATAATAAAAGAACTAAAGTAGTTGAAGAGTCTATACATGTAAGATTTGATGAGTTTGTTCCTTGTGTAGATTCTAATCATACAGGAAATGAAGACGAACCTATTTCCCCTTTGGAGCATGAGGATGATGAATTACTTGGAGAAAAAGAAGAAGAACAAGAGGACAAAGAAAATGAGATAATTGAATATGTTCCTCCAAGCGTGTTGCAGTTCATTAATGATCATCCAAAGGAGCTTGTGATAGGAGAACCATCAAAAGGGGTAAGTACTCGTTCTTCTTTACATGAGTCTTTTTCAAACCTTTGTTTTATATCCGAAATAGAACCAAAAAATGTTTCAACCGCTTTAAATGATGAATTTTGGTTTATAGCTATAAATGATGAATTAAATCAATTTGAACGTAACAAGGTTTGGAATTTAGTAGAGAGGCCATCTAATCATCCGGTTATAGGAGTCAAATGAATTTTCAAAAATAAATTAGATGGTGACTCTAGGATAACAAGGAATAAAGCAAGACTTGTTGCACAAGGTTATTCACAAATCGAAGGGGTAGATTTTGATGAAACTTTTGCACCCGTTGCTCGCCTAGAATCAATTAGAATATTTCTTGCATTTGCGAGTTTTAAAAGATTTAAATTATTTCAAATGGATGTTAAAAGTGCCTTTCTAAACGGGATTATAAAAGAAGAAGTTTATGTAGAACAACCCTCTGGTTTTGTGAATGAAAAATTTCCTAATCATGTGTATAAGTTAGAAAAAGCGTTTTATGGATTAAAGCAAGCGCCACGTGCTTGGTATGATAGATTGACATTATTTTTGATAAAGCACGGTTATAAAATGGGAAGTGCGGATAATACACTCTTCATTAAGCTTGTAGATAATGGTTTGATTATATTGCAAATTTATGTTGATGATATCATTTTTGGAGCCACCAATGAAGAGTTATGTAATGAAGTTATTTTAGTGATGAAGAATGAATTTGAAATGAGCTTGGTAGGAGAACTCACTTATTTTCTAGGATTTCAAATCTCACAAAAACAAGATGGTATATTTATTTGTCAAACTAAATATGTTCATGATATTCGTAAGAGATTTGGATTTGAAAACCTAAAGCAAGCCAATACTGCTATGAGTGCATCACTAAAGTTAGGAAAAGATGAAGCCGGTATTTCAATAGATCAAACATTATATAGAGGAATGATAGGCTCATTGCTTTATTTAAGCACATCTAGACCCGATATTGTGTTTTCTGTTTGCTTATGTGCTAGATTTCACATTTAAAAGTGGTTAAACGTATTTTTAGATATCTAATCGGAACATAAAGATTTGGCTTATGGTATCCTCATAATAATAGTTTAATTCTACACGGTTTTTCTGATTCGGACTATGCGGGATGTTCATTAGATCGTAAAAGCACTAGTGGCACGTGTCATTTTATAGGCCCTTCACTTATATCATGGTCGAGTAGGAAACAAAATTATGTTTCCCTCTCCACCACCGAGGCCGAATATATCGCACTAGGTAGTTGTTGTGCACAAGCATTATGGATGACCCAAACGTTAGAAGACTTTGGTGTTTATCTAAATAACATTGAATTAAAGTGTGACAACAAGAGCGCTATAGATCTCACAAACAATCCCGTACATCATTCTAGATCTAAACATATTGATGTCCGACATCATTTCATTAGAGATCATATTAAGAAAGAATATGTTAAAATTAGCTTTATAGGGACCGAATCACAACTTGCCGACATTTTTACCAAACCTCTACCCGATGCACATTTTCACATGCTTAGGTTAGAATTAGGTGTCATAGAAATGTCACTTTGAGCCTTATAAAAAGCTATCAAATTATTTTATGTACTTTAATTTTTTTTCTTTAAAAAAAATATTAATTAAAAATCAATAAAAATTTAAAAACTATGGGAAAACTACCAAAAACACGCTAAAATGGCCATCATATAAACTCCATAATGTCTGAAATTTCAACTGTATGAAGGCCTATTTATATTACAAATGTATCATAAAAATATTTTTTACAAAATCAAAAATTGGTGTTCTATCTCGGCATTAAGAAGTTAACGCCTGACGTTAGCTTCTATGCTCAGAAATTTTTGTTTGTGTGTTTTTACAACTGTGTTGGTATTTTGGTGTGTTTTCTTTCAAAACAAAAAAACAAAAAAATTTACTATAAGCTTAAATGTTGATTTCAAGGATGATTATATAGATATTGGTTCAAGATTATTTACAATTTTAATTTAAACCTTTAACTTTCATTAAAACATTGTTTTGATTTAATCATGCCTTCAAAATCAATTATCTTCAAATGTGCAAACAATCTTCTTTCTCTTCTGTATCCCATCACCCCTTGCCCGATTCTCCTGTATCCAGGCAGGAGGTTATTTTATCACTGCCTGTTTGGGCAAGCCCCCGAGCCTATAAATAGGGGGCGACATTCCCAAGACAGGCACACTCGAATCTAGGTGCTCGCTTGTTAGAGTTGCGGTCTCGAGTTCACTGTCTTGCGGTTTGCTGCCCGACCGATTTCTTTCCTACTTAGCCTTGTAACCCGCAGTAAAACATTTCTTAAATCAAAGGAAAGCCCGTCACAGGAGTGACATTCACCGTGACGGGCGAAGTCCAGTCTCGACCGCTGCTAGCGGTCTAACTTCTCTCTGCCATTAGTAACTGATAGCTCGCGGCCTCCTCTTTTCCTTCTCTTCCCTAGCGTCGATCGTGGAGGTGCAAATTCGGCATCAACAGAAACACGCAACCTTCATATTTGCGAGTTGTTGGTGAAATCTTTAACAGGATGACAGACCGCCAGTTTGTCTAGAGAGACCGCTCTGACCACAGTGATGACTCCTTGTGTGAGGCGTTAGAGCTGTAACACCTCCCCTGTAATGACCATATAACATGGGTCCGGCCGGGACCCCACAGCATATAACCGCCACAATTTTAGCATTAAAAGATGATATAAACTACCCAGCTCAAAACTCAAACAACACAGCGGAAACCAAACTAAAAGCCACAGAGATTGTCCACGACATAATACATAGGAAAGAAAACGGCCCTAAGGCCTTACACAACCAATAGTCCAAGGAAAATCAAACATACATCACCAACATAAACTCCCAAAAGAGGGGGGAACTAGCTTCCCTAAGCTACCTAAGCATGCAAGCCGGAACATCAAAAGATGAGTACAAAATGCAGGAAAAACAGAGTAAACACTTCATGAGGCTTTAGACCTTTTTGGCCTACGAGCTCGTTCCAGCCTGCGATCCTTGGCCTGCATCCAAATCACAAAGAGCGGTAAATGAGGGTCAGCTATGGCTGACCACAAACGGTGTAACAACACCCCTCCTCCCGGCCTCCCTAGCGGACCCCGGGGAACTACATCACCCTGCAAGTCAGCACTTCATATGCACATGTATATAAGGAAAGAAACAACATAAAATAACAGGTATGAGTGTCACAAACAACATCCACGTTTCTATGTTGAGCAAGTAATAAAGGGGCCTACAAATGCAATATGAATGCAAACCCGGGTTTCACCCAAGGCGCCCTAAAGCGTATGGACCTAACACATCATCATGCATTATCAACACAACCACGAGGTACTCAACATTTCCCCCCAAAGGGCATCGTAGCCCAAGGCCAAGAACTCACGCCGTGACCCACCTCGCCTGGCCCTCCATGCCATCGGGCTTGTCAACAGCTCACACGTTCTTGCCACAAAGCACACAACCGATGCTAAGAACCTTGGCTTAGACTCCGAGCAAACGTCCCAAGGCCCTGGTCTTACCGTCCGGACAACGTCCACCGACTGCCTCGCCTGGAAACCATTCAGGGCTCGTCCGTTAGCACAGACGTTCTTGTCAATTAACACCGAAGGGACTAATCTTGTCGGGACACTCTCCACACGTGAATATCAGTCTTCACGGGATAGCCAGCCGACCACAAAGACCAATCGCACCTTCGCACAACACTAGGCATCACAAGCCCCATAATCTGCATATTATTTCCCCGCCCAAAACTCAACATTCATTACCACACGAAGCTACAAGAGCATCACGACGACGAATTCACCGTATTCGGATTTCTAACAAAACCCTTAAAATGCGCGTCAATTAACATCACCGAATCGGACCAACGGTCGCGAAACCGACTTCAGCCGCAATGCCTAATCCACTAACGGAGCGTATTTCTAGGGCAAATCATGTCGGGGACGGACACAATCAACCCGATGGTTCCTTTTGAACCAAGGCGACCCGGATCCCTCTCACTCGACGGATCTGGTGCCAAAATGCAGAAAATAAAGGGATGCCAAGCACGCATCCTAAAAACCGGGAGGAGAAATGTCTTTACCTTTTGAGATCTCCTCCTAGCCATGGGAAACTTGCAAAGAATGGAGGAGAAGAAGCGCCTCGACGTCCCCTACGCGCTACCGGTCTCGGATCGGCAAACGGAGCTCCGAAGCTCCTTCAAAGGCGGGAACTAGATCTCTTCCTCCTCCAACCCTTCCTCTCTCTCAAACCCTCAAGAACCCAACTCAAGAGAAAATGAGGAGGGAGAGCTTCTCAGCACTACTTAGGGTTCTCCCACGAACCCCTCACAGCCATCCGATCGAAAAATAAACCAAACCGACGCCCAGATTTCGCCACTTGCAGATCTGGTGCCGATCGCAAAGTCGAATGCACGACCGTGCGTAAAAATGCACGATTAAACTCAGGACGCCAAAATTGCCAGCCGAAGAGAACGCACGGGCGGATCGATCGTGCGTCAAGTAAAATGCACGATCGTGCGTTTTAAGAAATCTGCCAAAAATGGGGTGTTACAACTTCACCCCCTTAAAAGAATTTCGTCCTCGAAATTTCAAAACTGAAACAGAAAACTGCGATGCATACCTAATGCAAAAAGTTCCGGGAAGTCCTCCCGCATCTCCTGCTCACGCTCCTAAGAGAATTCGTCTCGCCCGCAATTGTCCCATCGCACCTTTACAAGCCTGACTTCCTTGTTACGCAACTGCCAGACTTCCGAGTCCTCCACACAAACCGGACGAACCCTCGTCCTCAAATCCTCGGTCACCGGCACCTCCGCCGCTTCAACCACGACGCTTGGCTCTACCAAAGCTTTCCTCAGCACAGAGACGTGGAAAATATCATGTAATCCACTCAGCTCAGCGGACAAAGCCAAACGATAGGCTGCTTCGCCTATACGCTCCGTAACCTCGAACGGGCCCAAATATCTCGGACTCAACTTCTTGAGTCACCACACACGCGAAACACCCTTGAACGGCTTGATCTTCAAGTAGACCATGTCGCCCACTGCAAACTCCACATTTCTATGGCGCGCGTTAAAATACTTCGCTTGCCTACCCTGAGCAACCTTCATGCGCTCCTGAATCATCTGCACGATCTCGCAAGCATCTGCCACCACTTGCTTTCCCAAAAGCTTAGTGTCTCCCGCCTCTGCCCAAGACATCGGCGTTCGACACCTCCTTCCATACAATGCTTCGTATAGCGCCATCTTGATACTCGCCTGGAAGCTATTATTATAAGCGAACTCCACCATGAAAAGGTGGTCTTCCCAACTCCTACCAAAGTCAAGAGCACACATCCTCAACATATCCTCCAATGTACGGTTCATTCGCTCCGTCTGACCGTCGGTCTGCGGATGGAACGCGGTACTAAACTTGAGTTGGTGCCTAAACTTTTCTGCACTAACCTCCAGTCCTTCGACGTGAACCGCCCATCGTGATCACTAACAATGCTCTTAGGAATCCCGTGCAACCGCACAATATTTCGAACAAAAAGCTCCACGGGCTTCTCTACGCCATCGCCCTTCTGATTCGGAATGAAGTGAGCCACCTTGGTCAGGCGATCCACTATCACCCAAATTCCATCGTTACCCTGCTGCGATCGAGGCAAACCATGCACAAAGTCCATGGAGATATCGTCAAATTTCCACTCGGGGATAGGAAGAGGCTTCGAGAATCCGCCCGGCCTTTGGCATTCAGCCTTTACTAAGGCACACGTCTTACACCGACTTACATACTCAGCTACATCCCGCTTCATCCCAGGCCACCAAAAGGATTTCTTCGTATCCGAGTACATCTTTGTACTACCTGGATGAATGGAGTACTTCGTAAAGTGAGCCTCAAACATCAACTCCTCGCGGAGCTTGCCAAAACGCGAAACACAAACCCTTCCGTCTCTTTTCAAAATTTCACCGACCGTCTCCAAAGCACTGTCTTCGCTTTGCTGAGCTTCCAACACCAACTGTTGGCACTCTTCGTCTGCACTAGTCGCCTCTCGTATTCGATCTGTTAGATCACACTGCACTTCTATCCAGTTCAACCGAGCCACACTAGACTCACCTCTAGCCATACAAGCAATGTCAAGAGACTCCAAGCCTCGCACCAAACACTCGTCATGCGCCTCAATCCAATTACCTTTCCCGGAGTACTTCCTACTCAAGGCATCTGCCACCAGGTTGGCTTTACCTGGCGTATACTGAATCTCCACGTCGTAGTCCCCAAGGAACTCGACCCACCTACGCTGCCGCATATTCAGATCCTTTTGGTCTAGGAGATACCTCAGGCTTTTGTGATCCGTGAAGATCTCCACCTTTGCACCATATACGTAGTGCCGCCACAATTTTAACGCAAAGATTACCGCCGCCAACTCCAGATCATGGACGGGGTAATTCCTCTGATGATTCTTTAACTGCCTTGACCCATAAGCTATCACATTGCCGTGCTGCACCAGCACGCAACCCAAACCGCAACCTGATGCGTCACTGAAAATCTGAAATCCTTCCGTCCCACTAGGAAGACTAAGGATTGGAGCAGACATCAACCTTTCCTTCAAATTCTCAAACGCATGGGCACACTCCGGCATCCAAACGAACTTTTGGTCCTTGCGAGTAAGAGTGGTGAGGGGCAATGCCACCCGCGAGAAGTTCTCCACGAACCTCCTGTAATAACCGGCTAGCCCAAGGAAACTCTGGACTTCCGCCACGGTTCTCAAAACAGGCCAATCTCTAATGGCTTCAATCTTCGCCGGATCTACCACCAACCCATCTCCACTGATCATGTGACCCAAAAATGCCACCTTCTCGATCCAAAACTCGCACTTCGAGAACTTAGCATAAAGCTGATTCTCCCTTAGAGTCTGCAATACTAGCCTCAAGTGAGACTCATGCACCGCTTCCGATTTTGAATACACCAAAATATCATCTATGAACACCACCACGAACGAATCTAGAAACGGTCGAAAAACCCTGTTCATCAAATCCATGAACACAGATGGCGCGTTCGTCAGTTCGAACGGCATCACCGAAAACTCATAGTGGCCATATCGAGTCTCAAACGTTGTCTTGGCAATGCCCTCTTCTCGAATCTTCAACTGGTAGTACCCCGATTTCAAATCCAACTTGGAGTACACCACCGACCCCACTAACTGGTCGAAAAAATCATCGATTCGGGGAATCAGATATTTATTCTTGACGGTCAACTTATTCAGCTCACGGTAGTCAATGCACAACCGCATACTCCCGTCCTTCTTCTTTACGAACAATACCAGCGCGCTCCACGGCGAAGAGTTGGGCCTAATGTACCCTTGCTCTAACAACTCTTGCAACTGAACCTTAAGCTCGGCCAGTTCCTTCGGTGCCATCCTAAACGGAGGACGCGACACCGGCCTCGCACCCGATACCAACTCTATCGAGAAATCAATTTCACGCTGAGGAGGTGCTCCCGGAAGCTCCTCGGGGAATACATCCTGAAACCCTTCCACCACCGGAACATCCCCAATAGCCAACCTTGTGGAGTGAGTCTCCAATAAAGCTATAAACGCCTCGCCTCCTTGGTTTACCGCATGCCTCGTTTGCATAGCGGAGATCAGGGAGCAAGCCACTCCGCTTAGGCCTTCGAACTTGACCTCTGCTCTACCTTTTCCTCTCAGGGTTACCACCTTCAACTGGCAGTTGATACTAGCTCGCTGCTCTGCAAGCCAGTCCATCCCCAAGATAATGTCAAATTTGGCTAGTGGCAGAATCGCTGCTACCTACTCAAAATCACAATCGAAGATTTGCAACACAATGCGTCCTTTCCTCACGGTGGTCATGAAAGACCCATTCGGCATGCGCACGCTCAGCTCCACCTCTGCCTCGACAGACTCCGCGCCAATCCTCCGGATAAAGCTTTCCGCGAGAAAAGAGTGTGATGCTCCCGTATCGAACAACACTCGAGAGGGGTAGCCCGAAACTAGCACGAAACCTAACCACGTGCATCACAAACATAAAAGGCCGCAACCTATATTACAGAAACAAACGAAAACATAAACTTTTCATACTTGTCACCACGTCAGGTTGACGAATCGCTTCTTGCTGCACAAGATTATACGCTCTAGGCTGCACCAGAGGGAACCGCGAAGCACTAGACTCCGCCGCCTTTCCTTTCTCCACAGCACTAGGGCCGGAACGCACCGATTGTTCCTGCCTCGGCTCTGGCTCAGCTCCGCCCTCGATACAAAACCGACTTATGTGGCCCACCTTGCCACAGTTGAAACACGTAAACGGACCTTTGGAGCAGAAATCTCCCGAAGGTGCGCCACTTCTCTTCCCAGGCCTGTTAGGACGGAGCTTCTTCTTCCATCGGTTGCCCTCGGACCTCCACTGAGACTGAGACTGAGAAGGCTTTCCTTCTCCCTGCTTTGACGTAAATCCCTTTCGTCGTTGGGTTCGCTCCAGGTCGCTTTCTAATATGCGAGCGGCTTCGACCAACTCATTAAATCATGCATTTTTTAAGGCTATTAACGGTTGCCTTAAATTCTCTCTTAGGCCTTGATAGAAGAGATTGTCCCTCTCTTCATCGTCTGCCATAGTCTTTCCAGCATAACGACCCAACCGAGTGAACTCCTGCAGATACTCGTCCACTGTCTTCTCCCGCTGCACCAAATGCAAGAACTGCCGCTGCAGTGCTAACCTTGTCGACGATGGAATATAATGCTTTAGGAACGCATTCCCGAACTCCTCCATGGACGGTACGTGCCCAAGGAAATGGCGACCACTGTGATTCACCCATCACAGCTTCGCATCGCCCTCTAACATGAAGCTCGCGAAGTGGGACTGCCTCTCCACTGGGGTCTCTGCTGCCTTCAAAAGTTCCTGGATCCTCGAAAGCCAATCTTCGGCATCCGTTGGAGTGCCAACTCCCTTGAACGTCGGAGGATGGAAACTCAAGAAGTACTTCATAAATCGATCGCCCATCCCATAAGCTCTCTCTGCTAAAGGATCTGCTTGCCTTGCTCCAACCTCCGGTGTATCTGGTGTAGCAGTCGGAGTAACAGGAGTCGTAACCTGCACCACCGTCGTCGGAACCCATGGCATCGCCGCAGCTTGAGCCGCTACCATTGCTTCCGCTAGCATGCGACAGAAATCAGTCGGGGACATGCCCATATTCATGAGGCCCGGAGCAGTAGCACTGCTTCCCGAAGGCTCCTCTTGCCTTCTAGATGTCCACGCATCGTCGCCAACATCCTAGCATAAGAAAGGAAATAAACTCATCAAGTTCTATTCGCAAGACTCGAACGCAGGGATACTCATGATCCCGCACAACACTCCTATGTGGACAACCTCTTTATGCGATCTGAATACACTATACCTCGCAAGAATACTAAACATGGCTCTGATACCAAAATGTAACACCTCCCATGTAATGACCATATAACATGGGTCCGGTCGGGACCCCACAGCATATAACCGCCACAGTTTCAGCATTAAAAGATGATATAAACTACCCAGCTCAAAACTCAGACAACACAGCGGAAACTAAACTAAAAGCCACAGAGATTGTCCACGACATAATACATAGGAAAGAAACCGGCCCTAAGGCCTTACACAACCAATAGTCCAAGGACAATCAAACCTACATCACCAACATAAACTCCCAAAAGAGGGGGGGAACTAGCTTCCCTAAGCTACCTCGGCATGCAAGCCAGAACATCAAAAGATGAGTATAAAATGCAGGAAAAACAGAGTAAATACTTCATGAGGCTTTAGACCTTTTTGGCATGCGAGCTCGTTCCAGCCTGCGATCCTTGGCCTGCATCCAAATCACAAAGAGCGGTAAACGAGGGTCAGCTATAGCTGACCACAAACGGTGTAATAACACCCCTCCTCCCGGCCGCCCTAGCGGACCCTGGGGAACTACATCACCCTGCAAGTCAGCACTTCGTATGCACATGTATATAAGGAAAGAAGCAACATAAAACAATAGGTATGAGTGTCACAAACAACATCCACGTTTCTATGTTGAGCAACTAATAAAGGGGCCTACAAATGCAATATGAATGCAAACCTGGGTTTCACCCAAGGCGCCCTAAAGCGTATGGACCTAACACATCATCATACATTATCAACACAACCACGAGGTACTCAACATTTCCCCCCAAAGGGCATCGTAGCCCAAGGCCAAGAACTCACGCCGTGACCCACCTCGCCTGGCCCTCCAAGCCATTGGGCTTGTCAACAGCTCACACATTCTTACCACAAAGCACACAACCGATGCTAAGAACCTTGGCTTAGACTCTGAGCAAACGTCCCAAGGCCCTGGTCTTAACGTCGGGACATCGTCCACCGACTGCCTCGCCTGGCAACTGTTCCGGGCTCGTCTGTTAGCACAGACGTTCTCGTCAGTTAACAACAAAGGGACTAATCTTGATGGGACACTCTCCACACGTGAATATCAGTATTCACGGGATAGCCAGCCGACCACAAAGACCAATCGCACCTTCGCACAACACTAGGCATCACAAGCCCCATAATCCGCACATTATTTCCCCGCCCAAAACCCAACATTCGTTACCACACGAAGCTACAAGGGCATCACGACGACGAATTCGCCGTATTCGGATTTCTAACAAAACCCTTAAAATGCGCGTCAATCAACATCACCGAATCGGACCAACGGTCGCGAAACCGGCTTCACCCACAATGCCTAATCCACTAACGGAGCAGATTTCTAGTGCAAATCAAGTCGGGGACGGACACAATCAACCCGATGGTTCCTCTTGAACCAAGGCGACCCGGATCCCTCTCACTCGACGGATCCGGTGCCAAAATGCAGAAAATAAAGGGATGCCAAGCACGCATCCTAAATACCGGGAGGAGAAATGTCGTTACCTTTTGAGATCTCCTCCTAGCCATGGGAAACTTGCAAAGAATGGAGGAGAAGAAGCGCCTCGACGTCCCTTACGCGTTGCTGGTCTCGGATCGGCGAACGGAGCTCCGAATCTCCGTCAATGGCGGGAACTAGATCCCTTCCTCCTCCAACCCTTCCTCTCTCTCAAACCCTCAAGAACCCAACTCAAGAGAAAATGAGGAGGGAGAGCTTCTCAGCCCTACTTAGGGTTCTCCCACGAACCCCTCACAGCCGTCCGATCGAAAAATAAACCAAACGGACGCCCAGATTTCGCCACTTGCGGATCTGGTGCCGATCGCACGGTCGAACGCACGACCGTGCATAAAAACGTACGATTAAACTCAGGATGCCAAAATTGCCAGCCGAAGAGAACGCACGGGCGGATCGATTGTGCGTCAAGTAAAACGCACGATCATGTGTTTTAAGAAAACTGCCAAAAATGGGGTGTTACAAGAGCAGTCTAAGCGGGAAGCCGGGCGTGCCCAGAAATTGACCGACCATCGGTTAGAAGCAATTAGTCAGGCCCTAGCTGTGCTAACCGAACGGCTAATCCCTCAGCAAGCCGCGGTTAGCCAGGCAGTGACTCTGGCTCCTCCACCTCCTCCATATCCATTACATCAGGTCGCTGTAAGACCCCTTAACCTCAATCAGGATGAGACAAGTGGTGGGTGTTGTGAGTTTGTGCTAGGTTGCAACCTTAGAACACATAGGGTTAGGTGAACTCACATGTGATCTCCTATAGGACTCAAGTCAACCTAAGTCAAACTAGCTCAACATGAACTCACACCTACAAATTGATTCCACCAATAGATGATAAACACTCCAAGGAATGCTATGGACCCAAAAGCCCCATCATGGGATCATCAATTTGACCAAATCGACCAAAGTCAACATTTTCCCCAATTTTGGTCAAAATCACACATATTGGTCAAATTAGCTCACCTAGGTCTTCACCATGACTCAACCAACCTTGGATAGTGTCAATGGACTCAAGACCATCACATTGGACCAGCCAACTCATCAATTGACCAAGTGAAACCCTAAAGTCAACTCTATGTCAAAATTGGGATAAAAATGGTATTTAAATGAATTAGGCCAAGCCATATGGGCTAAAGCCCTCAAAGACAGCCCACTCTAGAGCCCGCATGCATAATGACCAGCCTTGCCCACTGAATCCAACATGCAATGATATGCAAAGGGCTAGCATGGTCTTTTTCCCCTTCCACCATTAAGAAGAAGAGGAATTTGGGGAATGGAGGCCATGTGGCCCTCCATTCCTCTGCCCAAAGCCTTGCCTGAGCCCCCACATGAATGCCCAGCCAAATTCCTACTGAAACAGTGCCACTTGGTGGCTGGGAGGAGCATCCAAGGAGGGAGGCCGAAAATCCAAAGCTCAAAACCACATGTACATCCAATATCAACCACTTTAGACCCTTCCAATAGCTTCAGAACGTTGAGAGGAGTGGAGCTAGTGTCCTGGAGTGAAGCTAACCGTGGAGAATCAAGGAATCGGGGAGGATTGCCGGAGCTCGCCACCACCATGCCGCACCACCACAACACGCATCGCCAAGCACGAAATCAGGCACGGTTTCTCCTCCCCTCCCTCTGTGCTAGATGTTAGATCCTATTAGGCGAGATATCAGGCTCAATTTAGCCCGATCCCATGAGAGAGAGAGGAAGAAATTCCGAGCATTTTTTCTTGCTCAGGATCGCCGGAGATGGGCTCTCCGGTGGCCGTGTCGCCGTCAAACGCTAGCCACCACCTCAACGGAGGTGGTGGAGACGGTGGCCGGCGGTGGTGGGAAGGAGGTTGCCGGGAAATGGCCGAAGAAGATGGCCTAGGCGGGAGAAATCCTAGCCATGGGCTATCGGGAACGACGATAGGATGCCGTCGGTTTGTGCTTCAGGATTCGTGCAAGCATATGTTTATATATGTATTAATATAATGTGTTATTATGTCACATTTTGTTTATATTTTTGTAAGCTTATTTTGAGGCCTTTAGAGGCCATATTTCGAAACATCCTCAGAGATAGGAATTGTAGATCTGAGTATCTACTTTCAAATGAAAGTGGAATCAGGCCATTTGGTTAAATCTAGGGCCCACAGCACTCAGACTCATGAGGCTGGTCAAAATACAAACTAGATCTTTGAACTAGTGTAACTTTTTAATGCCAAGTATGATGGACTTGAGATTTTAGCCATGCATGCATGTGCCTCATACCTAGCTTAGGTTTAAATATCAGATTTTTTGGAGATAATTTTTCTATAGTTTTGTTCAAAACTTAGAAAATTAAATAAATGGAATATTTGGAGTTATATAACTCCTAATGATCCCAAATTTTGGTGAGGGCTTCTTTAGGTCATGTATAGACACTGGTTAAATTTTCATCACAAATGCATGAGGATATTTCTCTGAACTTCAAAATGAAGTTTGTGACTTAGGAGGAAATTGGGTTGCTAATAGCCATTTGGGGCTAGTGAGGTTTTAGATGTGATTGAAGATGAGAATCACCTTGCATGTCACTAAAACTTTGACCATGCATGTATGGTGACCTAACCATCCAAATACTAGAGTTTGGAAGCCATTAGAGCTAGAATTATTATGTTTTCTATTTAATTTAAATTGTCACAAGTGAATTTTGTTAAGTTAAATAATGTGTACACAATTTGCATGTTGATTTTACCTAGGTTAGGCTCATTTCTGGAGGTAGTAGTCAACATAACAATTGTAGATCTTGAAGTTACCTTTAAAATGTCACTGATTTCATGTCATTTGGATCCCTGTAGCTCCCTCAGCACCATTTTTGGTGAGACATGTATATAAGTGTATTTTGATTAAGATAAATAATTGGTAACAGAACTTGCATGCTGATTTTACTTAGGTTAGGTTCATTTCTGGAGGAAGTGACCAACATAACAATTGTAGATCTTGAAGTTACCTTTAAAATGCCACTGATTTCATGTCATTTCGATCCTTGTAGCTCCCTCAGCACCATTTTTGGTGAGGCATGTATATAAGTGTATTTTGATTAAGATAAATAATTGGTAACAGAACTTGCATGTTGATTTTACTTAGGTTAGGATCATTTCTGGAGGAAGTGACCAACATAA
Source organism: Dactylorhiza incarnata (assembly GCA_033032865.1). Classification (NCBI taxonomy): domain Eukaryota; kingdom Viridiplantae; phylum Streptophyta; class Magnoliopsida; order Asparagales; family Orchidaceae; genus Dactylorhiza; species Dactylorhiza incarnata. The sequence continues at coordinate 9,442,436 of JAWHQI010000014.1, forward strand.
CAATTGTAGATCTTGAAGTTACCTTTAAAATGCCACTGATATCATGTCATTTGGATCTGTGAGCTCCCTCAGCACCATTTTTAGTGAGACAAGTATAAAAGTGTATCTGGTGTGTTTAGTGATTTTTGCTCATGCAAATGCTTTGAAGATTTGTCCATGCCTCAGATATGATATCAACCTCCTCTAGCTAAGAATTCAACTCATATACATGAGTGGATTTCTCTGAACTTCAAGTTGAAGTTTTGGACTTAAGGGTGTAGGAAAAATTGGGGTGCATTTTGTAAGAATGTAATAAATGATAATTAAGGATAAATACTCCTTGGATTAATATGAGACTTAAGATCTGGTGTTTTTAAACCAATATTGTGCTATCGTAATTTTCCCAGAATTTATTGAAGTCTTAACATAGCACTTGTAGTGTAAACCCTTATTGGCACACCAAATGTAATAAATGATAAATAAAGGTAAATACTCCTTGGATTAATATGAGACTTAAGATCTGATGTTTTTAGACTAATATTGTGCTATAGTAATCCTCCTAGAATTTATTGATGTCTTAACATAGCACTTGTAGTGTAAACCCTAATTGGCACGCCAAATGTAATAAATGATGAATAAAGGTAAATACTCCTTGGATTAATATGAGACTTAAGATCTGGTGTTTTTAGACCAATATTGTGCTATAGTAGTTTTCCCAGAATTTATTGAAGTCTTAACATAGCACTTGTAGTGTAAACCCTTATTGGCACACGAAATGTAATAAATAATAAATAAAAGTAAATACTCCTTGGATTAATATGAGACTTACGATCTGGTGTTTTTAGACCAATATTGTGCTATAGTAATTTTCCCAGAATTTATTGAAGTCTTAACATAGCACTTGTAGTGTACACCCTTATTGGCACACCAAATTTAATAAATGATAAATAAAGATAAATACTCCTTGGATTAATATGAGACTTAAGATCTTGTGTTTTTAGACCAATATTGTGCTATAGTAATTTTCCCAGAATTTATTGAAGTCTTAACATAGCACTTGTAGTGTAAACCCTTATTGGCACACCAAATGTAATAAATGATAAATAAAGGTAAATACTCCTTGGATTAATATGAGACTTAAGATCTGGTGTTTTTAGACCAATATTGTGCTATAGTAATTTTCCAAGAATTTATTGAAGTTTTAACATAACACTTGTAGTGTAAACCCTTATTGGCACACCAAATTTAATAAATGATAAATAAAGGTAAATACTCCTTGGATTAATATGAGACTTATGATCTGGTGTTTTTAGACCAATTTTGTGCTACTGTAATTTTCTCAGAATTTATATAGACCTCTAGATGGTAGTTGTAGTGTAATCCCTTATTGGCACACCATTTATGTTAAATAATCCCTGGAAAAGGTGAAACTTGGGGTTTGAGGTTTTTAGACAAATACTATGCTAGTGTGAATTCATCAGAATTTATAGAGATTCGCAGATGATACTTATTGCGTAAAACTTTACTTTCATCCCATCTATCTGAATAGAAACTATGATTAAGAATTCCCTAGAAGAGTATGAAGTGAAGGCTTTGAGGTTGTTAGATCATTACAAAATGTGAACCTATGGTAATAATTGGAACTCATTTGGATATGAGATAATCAAGATTGCACCATAGGAGTCAAATCTAGCTCAATCTCATTTGGTCTGCGAATAGTAAAACTGATTTATATGATTTAGACCACCACTGACCTTCACACATAGAACTATTAACTCTTGATTATTATGAAGGCTCAGATTATTTGGAAGAACACCTCTAAGGGCATCATGGGAAATAAGGGTTGGGGTGCATTTAGCAAAGCTATAAGTGCAGGAATTTATAATGATATAAAAAGGAGGTTAGCCCTCATCAAGGGCCCCACAGACAACTCATCAGTGTTAACTGATTATATGGAAGTAAAACTACCCTTAACCGGGTGAGCCATCATAAGGTAAATACTCAAGGGAGAAGTCGAGAAATATCTAAGGCAAACCCTGGATTAAGGATGACGAAGAATAGGAGTGTGGGTCCAAGTAAGGTTGAGAATGCTAATTGAATGTGTGCAGTTCCTCGGTGAAGAAGGGAACTCGAGCTTAGAATGTGACGACGGGAGATTCAGCACCCGGTCACAATTGGTGGTGTTGGAGTTCAAAAGAACTCCCCCACTCCTAAGAGCCAAGTTTAACTCATCTTATAGATTTAATGTAATTGGAGAGGAAAATGGGGATCAAGTAGAGTGGGGTAGATACCAACAAGATTAAGTTCCTTCGGAAGAGGAAGTTCGGGGTGTCAGCCCGCCACACTTCCCAGTACCGCTGCGAGCCCCTCACCGGGTAACCCTCCGAAAGTCCAAGGCTAACCCTAAAGCTTCTAAGATCAACTAAATTATAGACAAGACTAGTTAAGTAGGAGAACATGACAAGTTAACTTCCATCCCAAACCGGAACATTTTATAAGGAAGGGCTGGGATAGTCCTACGAGCGGTAGGCTCGGGTTATAAGGAAGGGATGGGATAGTCTTGCGAGCGATAGGCTCGGGTCATAAGGAAGGACTGGGATAGTCCTGCGAGCGGTAGGCTCGGGTTATAAGGAAGGACTGGGATAGTCCTGCGAGCGGTAGGCTCGGGTTATAAGGAAGGACTGGGATAGTCCTGCGAGTGATAGGCTCGGGTTATAAGGTAGGACTGGGATAGTCCTGTAAGCGGTAGGCTCATAGTTTAAATATAAGACTAGTGTAGTCTAGCGAGCGGTAGGCTCATAGTTTAAAGATAAGACTAGTGTAGTCTAGCAAGCGGTAGGCTCGTAGTTTAAATATAAGACTAGTGTAGTCTAGCGAGCGGTAGGCTCGTAGTTTAAATATAAGACTAATGTAGTCTAGCGAGCGGTAGGCTCATAGTTTAAATATAAGACTAGTGTAGTCTAGCGAGCGGTAGGCTCGTAGTTTAAATATAAGACTAGTGTAGTCTAGTGAGCGGTAGGCTCGTAGTTTAAATATAAGACTAGCGTAGTCTAGCGAGCGGTAGGCACATAGTTTAAATATAAGACTAGTGTAGTCTAGCGAGCGGTAGGCTCGTAGTTTAAATATAAGACTAGTGTAGTCTAGCGAGCGGTAGGCTCATAGTTTAAATATAAGACTGGTGTAGTCTAGCGAGCGGTAGGCTCGTAGTTTAAATATAAGACTAGGGTAGTTTAGCGAGCGGTAGGCTCGTAGTTTAAATATAAGACTGGTATAGTTTGGCGAGCGGTAGGCTCTACTTTATAAATGTTGATGTAGAATTGCGAGCTGGAGGCTCGGTAGTAAATGACTAATACATGTTGCTTGTGTATAAGATGTGGTGGGTCTTCGGTTCTGTCTTAGTCGTCACACCGATTGCAGTTCATTGACTCGGCAGTGCTAGTGGTTTTATGGAGGCCAGGTTGTCTTTTGTGCGTCTGGCGGGACGGATTCCCTAAACCCTGCCTGGCCAATTCAGTTTAGTACGCATGAGCTCGTGAGTACCGGGTACCGGTATCACAACGTATGTTAGGGCCTAGGTCTGGTAGTGTGACTTACCCACCTAGGTGAGGAGACGCCCGCTCCTCTGCCACCGTTTGACCACGACGGGAGGTGCCCGAGAGGTTAGCTACCTCCGAAAAGTGGGAACTAAAGGTCTGTACGTACAGAGTCGTGTGGGTGAGTTGCATGTGTATGAAATAATAATACAAACATTGCATCATTGCATTGCACATCATAGCATAGCATTCTGCACAAACAGAGACCTCATCGTATAAATCCGTATGGGCTCTTTTATACGATGAGTTTACTTCTTGCCAGATCCCTTAGCTTATGTGCTTTTGTGTGTGCATACAAGTTAAGGTTACTTTCATAGTTGCTCTTATTTCTTGTACCTGGTTCTCTATATTGCATTGTCTTTTACTATTTGTTGTCATCCTTACTCTGGTTAGTATAGAATTGTTACCTTTACTTGCTTAGTGTTTATATACCCTGTTAGTCTAGACATTTGTCACCTGCCTTGCTTCTATTACCCCTTGTTTTTCCTCCTCTTCATCCTCCCGCACGGTGCCTAGGAGTCGCGAGGGGAGGCGGGGACAAAATCGGCTTAGTCTTTATGACTAACGGTCGGTTGTGACCGTAGGTACCCGAGGTGATGGAGCCCCAACTAGAAGAGGAGACAGGACCTGAGGAGCTTATGCCGCGCATTACTTCTACTACAAGACAGGTGTTCAAGAGTTGAGAGTTTGTTTAGCTTCCGCATAGATGTAGAGTGAGAGAGTTTTTGTACTTTGCTTGGATTTGTACCGGGCTTAAGCCCTGTCACTCCTTTACTTGTTGTACTCATTAATGGACTTTTTACATTTTGTTCTATAAATGTGTGTCAGCACACGGGCTAACCTGTACCACAAGACGCATATCCTGCCGGCCAAACCAACTGAACAGCGCCAACCCATCAATAATAGAAAGCATTAAAGTCATAGGTTCACAATAAGTAATAAAGTCCAGAACAGAGAAAAGCAGAAAGCTACACAAGCTCCTGCAAATCATCAGAGTAACAAGCTAAATGCCCCAAGGGCTACATCTCAAAACACTCACCCGCCTCTGTCACTGACGGCAGCTAAGGTACTACAAACCCCAGCCCTATACACCTGACCAGGCTGGACTCGGTGTTGAACGCTGCCATACCTCTGAATGTGCTCCTAAAAAGAGGGACGTAGCAACCGTTAGTCATAAAGACTAAGTGGCTTCCCATCCGCTCCCCCGGCGACTCCAATGCACCGGGCGGAAGGAAAGGAAGAAAAGCTGCAATATAACAGTAATATACAAAGCAGGTGACGGGGAAAGTAAACTAGTGTATGCACAAATTTTAAGCTACACAAGTGAAAAAGGGGTAATCTAATCATGTATAAGCAGGAGTATAATAAAGGTGTACAGCAGTAAATAAACAGTAAGTAAAGCAGGTAAAGCAGGTAAAGCAAGGCAGTAAGAACAGTAGCGACAAGTAATCAATCTCGTACCCTAACTTATATGAATGCTCATACAAACTTATAAGTTAGGATTTCCAGGAATTATAACTCATCATATAAAAGAGCTCATACTAATTTATATGATGAGGATCCGCAAGTGCGTATGCTATGTTATGCCATGAATGTTTTATGCAATGAAACTCACACACACGACTCTATGCGCATAGACCTTTGTAGTTCCCTCTATTTGAGAGGAAGCCAACCTCTCGGGTACCAACCGCTGTGACACACGGTGGTAGCAGACCGGGCTGTCCACTCCTAGGCGGGTATACACTCTACCAGGCCTAGACCGCACGTACGCCTCGACGCTAAACAATCGCGGAGCTCTGCGTACTCTTTGCTGGAGTCCACCAGACTGTGAGCCAAGTGAGAGGTGTCTTCGGGGAACTGTCGTCCCGACACGCAGCCAAGATGGCCCCTTAGACCCCTACACACCCGCTAAGTCAACGTACCGCGGTCGGAGTGACGACCTGCCTAGTACCGAAGACCTGCCACATTTCTGAGAAAGTTACCGGGATAATCATCCCCTCGAGGTTCCCGCTCGTCTAACCGAGCACCACAATCCTGCCACTCCCGCAACTGGGAGGAGATACACAAATCCAATCTTACCCTACTATGGCTACTCTTGCCTACTTTAAATGTTATTGCAATTTAGGGTTAATCTTGGACGTCCCGAGGGTTACTCTGTAAGGGGCTCGCTACGGTACTAGGAACTACAATGTGATGACACCCCAAAGTTCCCTTTCTCAAGACACTTAGTACTATTGGTATCTACCCTTAAGATTACCCTCTTATCATTTCACTTGAATTAAACCTCAGTGCTTTATGACCCTCTAAGGGGAAAGACGATCTTTCGTCAATCCCGAGCACAGCCTTACCCATAGCTCACCAAGCACTCTCATCACCTAAACTCCTTTTTGGTGACCTCAACCTCTTCATCCAAATCAGGTACACCAACTACCTCCCATTCCCACCTAATGGTCTACAAGTTATCTCCATTCTACCGTTTTATTATTCGCAGACCAAATGAGTTATATGAACCACATAAGGGGAGGTACTACAAATATTCATCCAATTGACTCAAGATTATTACCAGAAGACTATCATGATATTATAAGACTAAGCTCGGCTTTTACTCAAAGGTTGTTTCTCATCCAACCCTGTTAGATTCAAGCTCCTCCACTACTAGGAGGGTATGAACCCTACCAGTCCTAGGCCTCTGTACGCCTCGACGCTAAAAACACACAGCGGAGATCCTGCGTACTGCTCGACGCTAAGAACACACGGCGGGGCCTTCAAGGACACAGAAGGGGACTTGGGTAGGTGAGCACCAAAAGTCCAACCCAACCGGTCTAGAATCTAACTGTCGGCTTCTGTCGGTGTCACGACTAGTAAGCCCGTAGACCCGCCATAAGTAATCCTCCAACCAGGTTCCATACACCACTAGGTGTAAGCCATGCAACCCATGTGCTCCCCATGCACAACCCGTGCTCATAAGCACCCAAGGACTCCCAAGCGGAGTCTTATTACATTTCACTTCTTGCACGCTTAGCCGATGTTACCCATCCCGAGTTGTCACAACTCTCGTGCGGTGGTGTGCATATATTATGACAATCATTCTATACGACCCTGTAGGACTACTTGCGGGAATGACGTCATATTCCCCCTTTTTACAAATTATGTGCAAGACCCAACATAACTTCTCATCCCACCCTCATACTCAATTCACAAGTATTACGAAAAACTCAAACTATTAACCTCGTTGAGGGTTCAGCACCATTATTCATGCATCATGATAACTTATAACCGAATATTTGATCAAGGGCTTATATCAACCCGACTCCTATGAGATCCCCCGTGTTATCTCATAATCGTTACCTTGAATATTTCCCCAATTTCAAGCATTATCTATATTTACCAATGTTATTTGCAACACAACAAATTTATAGGAAGAATCTAACAATATTACCATATATATAAATCCAACATTCATAATTCTGATCGGGGGTGGTCTCACTACCATTAGGCACATGTCCACCAAATTTTACGAACAACCGATAAGTAATTTGAGAGAAATCCAAACAACATTATAAATTTTACGTGTGTATCGCTGTTTACCGAAACTGGATTTCTGGGAGTTACGCTCCACCACCAATAACGTGCCACCCCATTCTGGAAAGGTATTTCCAAGGGCTACAACTTTCGTGTTGGGCCCGAGGTACAGATTCAAGTCAGTCACACCCAGAAATGGGTTTGAACCTGGTTGTGCACCACAGGACAGAATCTGTCCATCTACTTTATAATTTCAGACACGGCCTATTTCGACCAGACTTTGAGGGAGCTACCGGGCTCCTCGCAAATCGTACAACCAGTCGTTGGAAAGGTATCTCCGACGGCTACAACTTCCATCATAAGCTCAGGGACCAGCTCCGACTGTATCAAGCCCAAACAGCGACTCGAACACAACCGGTCTAGTTTGACAGATTTCTTTATAATATAATAGTAATCTTAATAAAACTCATTACTTCCAACAGCTTTATAGAACTCTACAGTTCACCAAAAATTATGCGCAACCATTAATTAGAAAGGTGTTACCAAGGGCTACAACTTTCTAGTTGAGTCCAAAGCCTGGATCTTGCTGGAACATGTCCAAAACTGGACTTGAACCCAGCAGCGCGCAGAAAACAGATTTCTGCATCGGTCTGCAGATATAATTTATGCACGTATCTTAAAGTTAATCTAATGACATTTGTTCATCTTCTTCCTCCATTAAGGGGGTAAAATGAACAACGCTATTTCCTCAAATACTCCTTCAAAAGACCACCAATCTTCACGAGATTAAGTCCTCTCTCTTCGTATTGAAGAGAGGTTGATTGAAGCAAATCTCACGGCGATCGTCGCCCTAGAACGGAAGTTCTAGCGTGGTCTTCTCCTATGGAAACACCATAACTCACAAGGTTGGGTCCTCTTGGCCCAACATATCTCCTATGTGATCTAAAGATCTAGCACCAAGGGAGAGGGGAGGAAGCTCACCGAGTGTCCATGCATGTTATCCAATAGCCCCGCACGCGGCATTTGTCCATCATTGCCGGCCATGGTCAGATTTCGCTGTTTTGGAGCTTCGCCGGAGGAGAGCTCGCTGTTTTTGAAACTTCGTCGGAGAAGTTTTCACCACCGAAAATGGAGGAGGCCGGCGGTTTATGAGTTGCTGTTAGAGGGAGAAAATGAGAGTTCTGGCTTAAATAAAATACAATGGAGAAATGAAGATGGATTGGGTGGGGGTTCTGGATAAAAAAAACAAAAAAGAAAAAAAAACATAAACAGGGAGGTAGAGAGAGATCTGGACGGGAAAAAAAATGTAGAGAGAGAGAAATGGAGAAGGGGAGTTCTGGAGGAGGAGGCTCACGGGAGAGGGAGTTGCCGAAGTGAGCTCGCTGTGACGAACGACGCCGGAGTTTGCTCGGAGGGAGGAGCCGCTGGTCGGGGTCGCCGTGAGTGGATAGAGGCCAGCGGTTAGAAGAGATCGCCGGAGGAGATAGAGGCCAGCGGCGCTAGAGGAGGTCGCCGGAGGGGCAGAGGGCGGCGGTCGGCGAATCGAGGAGAGAGAGAGAGGAGGTGTTGTTGACGGCGCAAGGGGGAAAGGCTTCTCGGCTGATTTTCTAACCTAACATACGCCTATGTATATATATAACTACTAGCATCTTCGAACGGGCTACGCCCGTTCTCGATGCGTCGCTACGGGCTTCGCCCGTAACCAAGCGGGCTTCGCCCGCTTGGCATTCAAGCGGGATTCGCCCGTTCTCGAAGCGGACAGTTATTTAAAATTTTAAAATTTAAAAGTATTCTGCTTTTGAGTTCCAATGTGGAGCGAAAAATGCATGAACTGATTAGTATAAACCATACCTTATAACTAAGGTGTCAATTGAGGTCCACAGTGATGATTCTCTCGCATCAGGAGCAAATCATAAATTGTATTTGCGATAACTTCATGCTGCAAAGACTGAGCTAATCCTCGGTGTGCAAATTTACTTGCTGAATATGCCGTGTAGCCATAAACTCCCACCTAAGTTCACCCATAATATTCAATCAGGGATAAACAATGCCATTGTTTCATATGCTTAATTGCAAGAAATAATGTGAAAGAGGAGGATCAAACCTGCAGCCTTGCAAACACCTTGAATGCATTAGTATAGGAAATTAAATTTGCACAGAATGAAAATTCTCTGTTCTAAGATTGTTGGAAACTTTTGAGAATTTGATATTTGCAAGAAAATAGAAACTGAAACAACACAAATTCATCAAATAAAATCATATGGGTCAGGCAATCAGATGCACCCACTCTCCCTTCTAATACCACAATCTTAGATAAACAAAAATTATAATATATTTATAATCTTGTTTAATAAACTGTAATCATTTGCTTACCATCAAAAACTCCATGACCCTTTCTCATCACACCAAAGCAGAGCAATCAGATGCCAACAATCTTCTATAAGGAGAAATTAAGAGGTTTGGAAGAAGAAATGGGAAATACCTTGCAGAGGAGCATGACCGAAGCGGGGAAGGAGCTGCGGAGGTTCTGTGGAGGTTCTACAGAGGATCTTCTATGGAGGAGCAACTCACTTTGTAAGTATCTTTACTTTGCACTACAAATGCACATACCTTTATTGTGAACTTTATAATCAATTCCTTCATTTACATCCTGCTCGGCACATACCAAATTTAACTCTAAAACATGCAAGTGAAGAAACATGATTTATCTCACTATTTCAAATCTAACATCAACCTTCAATCTTCATCACCATGGTTTGAGACTGCATAATAAAGCACATAAATCTCAGTGTAGCAAACATAATGTGAAGAGCAGCATAACTATTATTAGTCTTTTCAATATAACTGCAAGTACATAAGAAAAGGATAAAAAAAGGGGCAGATCGGCATACATAAGAAGAGGATCAAAAATGATAATATGTTACCTCCTCCTATCAGAGCTCAGAGAAGGAGCACAGGAAAAAGCTTCAGCATCAAAGAACGCCGTAGTCTCACACTCTCACTCCCTTCTTTCATCCACTCGAATCTCCATCTGTCTGTGTGAAAGAATCCCCCTACTACTCTGAGAACTCAAACTGTAGATCAAAAGAAGAAGAAGAACTGAATAAATTTTGACTGGAATCGGAAATGCTTATAGAGGTAGAGGACCGGCGAAGTAAAACTCAGAGGTTCGATGTTGCATGACCGGAGAGATAAAGTAATGCAGTGCACATTAATGAGGGGGGAGAAAAATGAGTATAGGAAGTTAAAGTTTGAAGACTTCAAATAAATCCAAGCAAAAGCCTGATTTATTTTCAGCTAAATTACAAAATGGTTTTTTTCAGCTCGACATGCAACCAAAAAATGCATTGAAGTAGTAAAAACCATGAGTGAGAGCTATATATGAAATCACCCAAAAACAGTAGAAATGGTGATTCATAAATTTGGGATTGACCAAAAATTTTAGAGTAAGCATCCAGAACCCATACGATTCACCTAAAATTTTATAGCTAAAGAGGATTCACCTAAAATTTGTGCAGCCTCCTTCAGAAAATATGTTTAGAAGGATTTGTGCAGCCTGTATACAGAAAATTTGTGCAACGATGAGAAGGATTCGAATAATCTATCCATAAAGAAACCATACGAATGTACCCAGTCATAAAGAACCCATACGATTTTGACTGAAATGGAATCGTAATTTAAATGGAAATCAAAGGAAAAAATGTGAGATGTTGTTGAAGACGGAAGCATGATCACAGCAAAAGGGGCGATAAACTCACAGCAAAAGCCTGATTTTTACTTGATTACCTCAAGAAGCAAAAGCCGAAGAAGCTAAGATCCCTGATTCTGGGGTCGAATCAGAAGCTGAAGAAGCTTTCGAATCAGCAGCCTGTGTACCTTGGAAGAGGAGGGGGCAAGCAGCGGATCCTTAAATTGGTTTGCGTGAGAAGCTTCGGTCATCGTCGGCGTTCCAGATGGATGTGCGAGAGTAAGGAGACCGGTGCGGGTTTTTCTGCTCCGGATGCGGCGCGGGATGGCGAGGCAATGGCAAACTCTGTGAGGGCGCGAGTAGGGTTTGCGAGCGATGGATTGGAGTCAAGCGACGAATATGAGATCGCGTCTGGTTGCGAGATCAGCCCCGCCGTCACCGGAGATGCACCCGTGGAGGTTTTACATGGGCGAGGACTGAGGAGAAATGACGAACCGCAGGAACAGCCAGCGTGGGAGGTGTTTAGGGCTTGAAAATGGAGTATCGGGATTTTGAGAAGGAGCGCAGGAGTGAGGAGCGGGATATATTGGAGAGGATGAGATCGAAGGGTTGAAAATGAATATTTTGAAGATCAAACGGCTGAAAGTGAATTGTTGGTGTGCTTGGCAAGATATGTATATTTACTTATATAATAAAGATATAAATAATAATAATAATTAGATATATTATTAACGTTAAAATATGATAATAATAATAATAGTAGGTTATTATTATCATTATTAACTAAAACACTCGCACAATGTCGTAGAAGACGCGTAATTTGTCTCGGACTGGCTCGCTATGACCGTCTTGCCGATACGCACCCACCGGAACGATCCAATGTCGATTCCGAGTTCGTTTGCCCAAGTTATACTCTCCGGAGCGTTCGGGGCCTAATTTTGCGTTACATCAAAAACTCTTCGAACGACGTCGAAATCGCAAATGGATAAATTCGTTGAACTCGTACTATTGTTACGAGTCTAACAAGACCGACTGGGGTCAATTGCGAGATTGTTTGGTCAATTTCACCATTTTGGATAAATATGCTATTCGCAGACCACATTAAAAAATTCGCCGATTCTCATCAGAATCGAGCGCGGACAGTTTTGTTGAACTCATATAGGCTTCACGAGTCTAATAAAACTGACTGGGGTGAATACCGAGACCGTCTGCTGCATATCGCCTTTTGGATAAATATGCTATTCGCAGACCGTGTCATTTGAGCTAACGTACGCACTATAATTCCTTCAAGGCGACAAGTTTCCTTCGAGTTTTATTGCTCAAATTATACTCTCCGGATAGCTCGGATCCCGATACAGCAAACATCGAGACAATGAATAGAAATGGTATTCGTCGCGTTCGTCGAGTGCACTCCTCCGACTCAGGTGCAAGCCGGGCCCCCAATACACCACGAGCTCGAGTCAACTCGCTCAACTCAAAAACGTGCACAAGGGGTCTAGCTCGAATCAGGATGTTACAACAAAACCCTCAGGTTTAGTACGCGTTTACGGCAAACCCGCGTTTACCTTGTTCGATACGGGTGCCTCGCACTCGTTCGTCTCCGCTAAGTTTATCGAGGACCTAGACCAAGTCCAACACTTCAGGAGCGATTACAGGAGGGTGAGATTCCCGGACGGATCAGAGGTTCTAACAAATGCCACGTGCAGCATGAGGGTGGAGATTGGAGGAAGATTGTTCAAGGTCCCGGCAACGGTGCTGAAGATGAAAGACTACGACCTGATCCTGGGCATGAGTTGGTTGTTCGGGAACCAGGCAAGGATTGACTGCCCGACAAGGAGGATCGTTCTTAAGCACGAAGACGGTGAAGTAGTTTTCGAAGGTACTCAACCCACCTCTCGTCTCTTCTTATCATCTATTCAGGCCGTCAAGGCCCACCTGCAGGGAGACGAGGTATATCAGGTGCTCTTCGAGGCGACTGAAGTCAAGGACTCAGTGTCAAGTATCCCGGTCGTACGGGATTTTGCTGATGTTTTTCTGGAGAAGCTTCCCGGACTGCCACCGCATCGCGAGAAGGATTTCCAGATCCAGCTAGTGCCGGGGGCTAAGCCGGTATCTAGGGCCCCTTATCGGATGGCCCCAAAGGAGTTGGTAGAGTTTCGGAGCCAGCTGCAGGAGCTGGTGGAAGCTGGGTTCGTTATGTTGGCAGAAATGACACAATAATCCCAGGGGGGGGGGGTGAATTGGGATTAAATAAAATTTAATATTTATTTAATACTTTAAATTTTATTGATTCTTTTAAAGAAAGCTTTAGTGAGAGAGTACCAATTTTTATAATAATAAAAATATTGATAAGTATAGTAAGTACACAAAGATCATAACATCAACAAAAAATAAAATGCTAAAGAATTAAGGGACACCGGGATATAAAGTGTTCGGATCCCCCAGGATCCTACTCACTTGCTAAGAGGCCTCCCGCTCACCTTAGCACCCCCAAAAGAAAATTCTCACTAGAATAGAATTTTTACCAGCCCTTTTCCCAAAGGCCGGTGGGACATTCAAGACCCGCACAAGTAGCTGAAATAGGTTCTGGAAATAAAAAAACAATAAAAGAAATTACAACAATTATCCTACAATCTTCAATATTCAAGACTTAATTAAAAAGATTTGCCAAATTTGAAAGATCGATCTGCTCTTACTATAATGATGTATGCAGATAAATGACTTAATGTTTTATTTTAAAAAGAAAACTTATTATAAAAATGAAATGTCTGGAAAGAAAACAATTTAAGTAGTATCAAGAAAGTTTGATAAATGTAGGCACACTTGTGAATGAGATAAGAGCTGAATCAGTTTTGAGAAAACACAAACTTGTATGATTTAAAAGAAAGGCTACAGTTGAAGCCCAAGAAAAGAATTAAATGATACAGTTATATATGTATAACTAGATATGAGATTTGAGTTAGTAGACTCTATACAGAAAATATAATGCTTCCGTGAAAGAAGACTTAATACAGAATTAAGAGAGAATTAACAAAAACTACAGTAACCTGGCAATAGAAGGAGGTAGATCTGAGAGGATTATAACAATCTTGAAGAAAATGTTGTTATGTCATCAGGAAATGCTTTGTAATAAAACTCAATGAGGAGAAGATTTAATTATTTCAGTTCTAAAAAAAATCTAAAACTAGGTGATGATCTTGTGCTGTGAGGGAAATAGAGAGCAGCAATAAAAACGTACAGTAAACAGCAATGGGAAAAAAAATCGCAGGATATAAGTTGATGATACACACTTATTAGATCTGATCTATTTTGATCAGTAAACAGCAATGACCACGAGGTGGAGAAATCGTGAACAAAAAATAGCAATGATATACTTATTAAAATATGAAAAAAAATCGTAAGAAATATGAATAGATCTGCGAAGAAATTATGTGAGAAACTGGGAAACGAAATAGCACAGACCTATTACCAAACATATCTGAATTGTAGATGATCTGATCTATGCGAATCTAAAAGAAATTGATCTAGATCTAGAATAAATCAAGAACGCGATAGAGGAACGAAAACGGAGATCAAGAACAGATTAGCGGCAGAATTTCTGCGGGAATCTAGTAATAGAAAACAACGCTTACTGAGATGAAGAACAGATATCTGCAGGATGCCGACAAGACGATGACTATCCGGCGAGATAACTCCGATCTGATCGAAGGCTTGATCGGATGTTGATCGGAGCCTGATGGCGAGATGACTCTTGATCGAAGGCTTGATCGGAAGAAGAAGATCGTAAGCCTTGAAGATCCAAAGGTCTGTGCGATGAAGATGAATAGGAACAGGAGGCTCGAAACGATTTGGCTATCGAAACATTCACGGAGAGCGAACCCTAAAAGCAATTTGGCTAAATAAAAACTCTTCCCGTGAACATGACAGGACAGCTCCTCTTATTTATATAGGGGAAGGAGAATAAGAAAATGATTTAGACAAAAGAAATAAAATTTAGACAAAAATAGATAAAATAATAATAATAAGAAATCTGATTATAAGAAGAGGATGTACAAAAACCTTCGACAAAGCTCAACAGAAAAATTTTTTATTAATATATATTTATTAATATATATGTATAAATGAATGAATTTTATTTAAGAAAGTAAATGCAATGCATGATCCTAAGAGCAGACGGCAAATGATTTAATTAAGAAATGAACTTGAAAATGAGAGCATATGAACATAAAAGAAAATGACAAGAACTCAAAACAAGAACTCCATAGTCTAGAAATTAATCTCCATAATCTAGAAATTCTCCCCCTATTTTGACATAATCAAAAAGATGTTCAACCAATTTAACACTTGATCTCAAGTGAATCCTACAGCAAATTATACACTAATTTTACTGTCAAACTAAATTCAGAAAGAAAAACATTATCACATGAAACTTATACTAAACATATCAATGATCAGTCAGACTTAACTTTAAAATCATACTAAAACTTATATATAAAAAAATCATTCATACAGCACCTTATAAAAGTTGTATTAATCAATTATATAGATGGATCTAGCATTCCTATATTCATGCGAAGATAAAAGAAGCGATCACTACTAAGAGGTTTTGTAAAAATATCGGCTAATTGATTTTCTGTATCAACATGAGAGATAACAACATCACCACGAGTAATATGATCTCTAATAAAGTGATGACGAATATCAATATGTTTTGTGCGAGAATGATTAGAATGATTTTTAGATATGCAAATAGCAGAATTATTATCACAATAAATTGGAATTTTATCACATGTTAAACCATAATCAAGAAGTTGTTGTTTTAACCAAAGAATTTGAGCAACACAACTACCTGCCGCTATGTACTCAGCCTCGGTTGTAGAAAGAGCAACTGAATGTTGTTTACGACTAGACCAAGAAATTAAAGATTGTCCAAAAAATTGACAAGTCCCAGACGTACTTTTGCGATCAATAGTACTACCAGCATAGTCAGCATCAGTATAACCAATTAATGAACATAAACCATAATTCTTTGGATACCATAATCCCAAGTTAATAGAGCCAGAAAGATATCGAAAAATACGTTTTACTGCTATAAGATGAGATTCCTTAGGATTTGCTTGAAATGGAGCACATAAACAAACACTAAACATGATATCTGGCCAACTTGCAGTTAAATATAACAAAGAACCAATCATACCTCTATATAATGTATTATCAATAGGTTTTCCACTTTCATCTACTTCGATTTATTCTGATAAACTAGAAGGTGTTTTAACACTTTTAAGTTTAGATAAATCATATTTCTTTAACAGGTCTTTTATATATTTAGATTGAGAAATAAAAATACCATCTTTACTTTGTTTAACTTGAAGACCAAGAAAAAATGAAAGTTCACCCATCATACTCATTTTAAATTCACTACTCATATATGATGCAAATTCTTTACATAAAGAACTATTAGTAGAGCCGAATAAAATATCATCTACATACACTTGAACTAAAAGAATATCTTTATCTTTATGCAAAATAAAAAGTGTACAATCAACATTACCTTTTGTAAAACCTTTTGATAACAAAAAAGAACTTAAACGATCATACCAGGCTCTTGGAGCCTGTCGGAGACCATATAATGCTTTATTAAGTTTATATACAAACTCAGAATGCCAATGATCTTCAAAACCGGGGGGTTGACAAACATAAACATCTCCATGAATATAACCATTTAAAAATGCTGACTTAACATCCATTTGATATACAATAAAATCCATATGACATGCAAACGCTAGAAACAAACGAATAGCTTCTAATCTAGCAACAGGAGCAAATGATTCTTCAAAATCAATACCTTCAATTTGTTTGAAACCTTGGGCAACTAGTCTAGCTTTATTTCTAATTATGTTACCTTGATCGTCCGATTTATTTTTGAAAATCCATTTTGTTCCAATAATTGTTTTATCTTCAGGTTTGGGAACTAATTCCCAAACATTATTTCTTTTAAATTCATTCAATTCATCATGCATAGCAATTACCCAATCAGGATCAAGAAGAGCTTCCTTAAGATTGTTAGGTTCAATTAGAGAAATAAACACACTATGATTAATTTCATCCATAACTTGTCTTCTAGTTCTAATACCTATAGAAGGATCACCAATAATTAATTCTTTTGGATGGGAATCACTAAATTTCAATTCTTTTGGCAAATCATGATTTTCTGAAGAAACAACATTAATATTTAAGTCATCTAATTTTTCTAAAACATCTAATTTTTCAAAATCATCATCCAAAGGTTTTTCAAAATCTTTATAAACTTCATCAAAAGTAACATGAATAGATTCTTCATCGGACGATGTTCTTTTATTAAAAACACGATAAGCCTTTTTATTTAAACTATATCCAAGAAAAATACCAACATCAGCTTTAGCATCAAATTTACCCAAATTTTCCTTACCATTATTTAAAATAAAACACCTACAACCAAAAACATGGAAAATTTTTATAGAAGGTTTTCTTCCTTTATATAATTCATATGGGGTTTTCTTTAAAATAGGTCTAATGGAAATTCTATTAAGAACAAAACAAGCAGTGCTTATGGCTTCCGCCCAAAATTATTTTGGCAATTTATATTCATTTAGCATAGTTCTACCCATCTCTACTAAACTTCTATTTTTACGCTCAACAACTCCATTTTGTTGGGGAGTACGAGGAGCAGAAAAAGTATGAATTATACCATTTAAATTACAAAAAGATTCAAATAATTTATTCTTAAATTCTCCACCATTATCACTACGAATAAAAATAACAGAAAGTGATTTTTCATTTTGAATACGTGAAATAAGAATCTTAAAATTTTCAAAAGCCTCATTTTTGTTGGATAGAAATAAAGTCCAAGTATATCTTGAAAAGTCATCCACTATAACAAAACAATAATTTTTCCCACCTAGACTAGCAATATTAATTGGCCCAAAAAGATCCATATGCAACATTTCTAAAGGCCTAGATGTAGAAATTTCTTTCTTGCTAGAAAACGAAGTTTTGACTTGCTTACCTTTTTGACAAGAAGAACAAACATGGTCTTTTTCATAAACTAATTTTGGTAAACCAGAAACTAAATCTTTTGATTTTAATCTTTCTAAGGTATCCATACTAGCATGACAAAGTCTCCTATGCCATAACCATGGATCATCTAAGCAAGATTTTAGACAAATGATTGATGCATTTTTATTAGCAAATAAATCTAAAATATAGACATTTTCAAACCTATAGCCCATAAGTACATTAACATTTTCCTTTTTAATATAACATTTCGAAGAAACAAATTCTACACTAAAGCCAACATCACATAATTGACTAATGGAGAGTAAACTATGTTTCAAGCCATCTACATATAACACATTTTTAATAATAAGATTAGAATTTGGAATTTGAATTTTACCTTTGCCAAGAACTTTTCTTTTTGTATTGTCTCCAAAAGAAACAACACCTTTAGCTTTTTCTTTAAAAGACATAAATATAGATTTATCACCTGTCATATGTTTTGAGCACCCACTGTCTAGATACCATTTGCCTTCACTCCCACCATTATGAAGACAAACCTATATGTAAAGAATCATTTTCGAACTTTTGGTACCCAAACAAAGTTGGATCCATACATGTTAGTTTGAAAAGGTAAATGTTGTGTATGAGAGGGAACCGTGTGTGCTAATTGTACACTACGTGACGTACTATTCTTTGCATAACAATCAAAAGATACATGCCCTTTTTGCTTACAATAATTGCAAAATATATTTAACGAACTATCATGAAATAAATGAAATCGACGGTAATTTTGAGCACTAGAATTTCGTATATAAGTCTTATCAACATTCGATGAATAATGTGAATTTGACATATGTGATTTTTGAAGCAATTTAAGCTTAGCTTTTAAAATGATAATCTCTCTTTCAAGAGACACACATAAAATTGATCTTTCATTTAATTTAATATTTTGAGATCTAAGCAGCTTACATTCATTTTAAACTTTAATTAATTCATCACATGAAAGAGAAGATAATCTCTCAAGTAAAATTTTATTTTCTTGAAGTAAAGACTCATTTTGCTCTTTTATTACATAAAATTCCTTTTCAAAATCTTGATCATATTCTTGTGAAATAGAAGGTACACATGATAAACTATTTTTTTGTTCATTTAGTTGTTTTTCTAAAATTAATTTTTCTTCTTTTAAAATTTCAAAATCATTTGATAATATCTTATATTTCTCTACTGTTGGCAAGACATTATTAAGCCGTTCAGAAATAGAAAGAATATCAGTTTTAGCATTTGTTAGTAAAGAAATATTATTATCATGTTCTATTTTTAATTCTTTATGCTTTCTATTTACTTTATTGAATATATGCAATAATTTTTGAAAATTTGAATATAACTCTTCATAAGAAGGTTGTACCTCTTTATCGGAATCAGACGATTGCTCACTATCAGTGTGAGCCATCAAGCATTTAGCTTCTTCTTCGGAACTGGATTCAGCACCTGATGTTGCTTCCTCTGAATCCTCTCAATTTGCGATGTAAACCTTTTTCTTCCTTTTCTTCTCGAATTGTGTTCCATCCTTTTTCCTTTCGACATTTGCTTTCTTTTCATTTGTGTCCTTTCTTGAATAGCAATCTGCTATCATGTGACCGGGCTTTCCGCATCCAAAACATACTGCTTGTGGCTTATCACCTGAAACAGCTTTCTTGTACTTAGAGTTATTAAACTTATTGAATTTTTTACCTTTCCCTTGACTCTTGAATCTAAGATGCCTTTTGATGAAATATGCAAGGTCTTCTTCATTTATAGACTCGGATGATGAAGATCCCGAATCCTGTACTTTCAAGGCTATATCTTTAGTCTTTCGAGATGCATTCACTTCTTCTTTTCTATCAGACAATGTTAGCTCATATGCAAGTAAAGAACCAAGTAAATGATCAAGTGAATAAGTAGATAAATCTTTAGATTCTTGAATTGCTGTGACTTTACCATCATATAATCTAGGTAGACTCCTAAGTATTTTATTTACCTTTTCTTGATTAGTATAATCTTTTCCTAGTGAGTATAACCCATTTACAATTTTAGTAAATCTAGTAAACATCTCAGAAATAGATTCAGAAGGTAACATACTAAATAATTCATATTGATGAACAAGATTGTTAATTCTACATTCTCTTACTTCATTAGTACCTTCATATGTGAGTATTAATTTATCCCAAATTTCTTTTCCAGTGGACAGGTTGCAAACACGCATATAATCATCCGGTTTTAAAGCACAAAAAAGTATGTTCATCCCTTTAGCATTTAATTCCGCTAATTCTTTTTGAGTAGTTGACCATTTCTCAAATGAAGTTTCTAATGTAACTCCTTCTACTACGGTAGTAGGTGACTTATAACCTTTTTGAATTAAATTCCACATAGTAAAATTTATAGATTGTAAATAAATTCGCATTCTATTTTTCCAATAATCAAATGGAACATTATCAAATAAAGGTGGCCTAGAAGTAGATTGACCTTCAGATAAAGCAGTCACAAAATTTTGTGCCATTTATATATAGGATCTTTTCTAAGGAGGTTAGTCTAATAATAATAAGGAAGTAATAACCTACCTCTGATACCAATTGTTGGCAGAAATGACACAATAATCCCAAGAGGGGGGGGGGGGGGGGGGGGGGGGGTGAATTGGGATTAAATAAAATTTAATATTTATTTAATACTTTAAATTTTATTGATTCTTTTAAAGAAAGCTTTGGTGAGAGAGTACCAATTTTTATAATAATAAAAATATTGATAAGTATAGTAAGTACACAAAGATCATAACATCAACAAGAAATAAAATGCTAAAGAATTAAGGGACACCAGGATATAAAGTGTTCGGATCCCCCAGGATCCTACTCACTTGCTAAGAGGCCTCCCGCTCACCTTAGCACCCCCAAAAGAAAATTCTCACTAGAATAGAATTTTTACCAGCCCTTTTCCCAAAGGCCGGTGGGACATTCAAGACCCGCACAAGTAGCTGAAATAGGTTCTGGAAATAAAAAAACAATAAAAGAAATTACAACAATTATCCTACAATCTTCAATATTCAAGACTTAATTAAAAAGATTTGCCAAATTTGAAAAATCGATCTGCTCTTACTATAATGATGTATGTAGATAAATGACTTAATGTTTTATTTTAAAAAGAAAACTTATTATAAAAATGAAATGTCTGGAAAGAAAACAATTTAAGTAGATTGTATCAAGAAAGTTTGATAAATGTAGGCACACTTGTGAATGAGATAAGAGCTGAATCAGTTTTGAGAAAACACAAACTTGTATGATTTAAAAGAAAGGCTACAGTTGAAGCCCAAGAAAAGAATTAAATGATACAGTTATATATGTATAACTAGATATGAGATTTGAGCTAGTAGACTCTATACAGAAAATATAATGCTTCCGTGAAAGAAGACTTAATACAGAATTAAGAGAGAATTAACAAAAACTACAGTAACCTGGCAATAGAAGGAGGTAGATCTGAGAGGATTATAACAATCTTGAAGAAAATGTTGTTATGTCATCAGGAAATGCTTTGTAATAAAACTCAATGAGGAGAGGATTTAATTATTTCAGTTCTAAAAAAAATCTAAAACTAGGTGATGATCTTGTGCTGTGAGGGAAATAGAGAGCAGCAATAAAAACGTACAGTAAACAGCAATGGGAAAAAAAAATCGCAGGATATAAGTTGATGACACACACTTATTAGATCTGATCTATTTTGATCAGTAAACAGCAATGACCACGAGGTGAAGAAATCGTGAACAAAAAATAGCAATGATATACTTATTAAAATATGAAAAAAATCGTAAGAAATATGAATAGATCTGCGAAGAAATTATGTGAGAAACTGGGAAACGAAATAGCACAGACCTATTACCAAACAGATCTGAATTGTAGATGATCTGATCTATGCGAATCTAAAAGAAATTGATCTAGATCTAGAATAAATCAAGAACGCGATAGAGGAACGAAAACGGAGATCAAGAACAGATTAGCGGCAGAATTTCTGCGGGAATCTAGTAATAGAAAACAACGCTTACTGAGATGAAGAACAGATATCTGCAGGATGCCGACAAGATGATGATGATCCGGCGAGATAACTCCGATCTGATCGAAGGCTTGATCGGATGTTGATCGGAGCCTGATGGCGAGATGACTCTTGATCGAAGGCTTGATCGGAAGAAGAAGATCGTAAGCCTTGAAGATCCAAAGCTCTGTGCGATGAAGATGAACAGGAATAGGAGGCTCGAAACGATTTGGCTATCGAAACATTCACGGAGAGCGAACCCTAAAAGCAATTTGGCTAAATAAAAACTCTTCCCGTGAACATGACAGGACAACTCCTCTTATTTATATAGGGGAAGGAGAATAAGAAAATGATTTAGACAAAAGAAATAAAATTTAGACAAAAATAGATAAAATAATAATAATAAGAAATCTGATTATAAGAAGAGGATGTACAAAAACCTTCGACAAAGCTCAACAGAAAAAATTTTTATTAATATATATGTATAAATGAATGAATTTTATTTAAGAAAGTAAATGCAATGCATGATCCTAAGAGCAGACGGCAAATGATTTAATTAAGAAATGAACTTGAAAGATTTTACAATTCGAATCTAAGGGGGTCACACAACTAAGATACCCCAAACCAAATCTTGCGGCGAAACGTCTTCACAAAATTGTGCCTGCATATCACAAACACTTAAACAAAATATTAGAACAAATAATCTCTAGTTTGTTATCATCAAAACATACTCATTGTAGAGGGTCAACACGTTAGGCCGAGTTCCTCACCCTGGGGAGCTCCGGTGTTGTTCATGAAGAAGAAGGATGGCACGCTAAGATTGTGCATCGACTACAGAGCTCTGAATAGGCTGACGGTGCGGAACACGTACCCTCTGCCAAGGATCGACGAGTTGTTTGACCATCTGGAGGGAGCGCACTGCTTCTCGAAGCTGGATCTGAGGTCAGGATATTATCAGCTGAGGATCCAGGAGGAGGATATTCCGAAGACGGCTTTCAGCAGCCGATATGGTTTGTATGAGTTCACTGTGATGTCATTCGGGCTCACGAATGCACCATCAGCATTTATGAGTCTGATGAACCGGATGTTCGATCCTTATCTCGACATCTTTGTCATTATGTTCATTGACGACATCCTCATTTACTCGCGGACGGAGGAGGAGCATGCACGGCACCTGACACTAACCTTGGAGAAGCTTCGGGAGCACCATCTGTATGCGAAGTTCAGCAAGTGTCAGTTTTGGTTGAAGGAGGTGGCCTTCCTAGGCCATATTATCAGTGGAGCTGGTCTAGCAGTAGACCCAGCAAAGATTCAGGCAGTACGGGATTGGCCGCCGCTGAAGACGGCCACCGATGTGAGGAGTTTCTTGGAACTTTCCGGCTACTACCGGAAGTTCGTTCAGGGGTTTTCTCAGATAGCCCTCCCGTTCACATCCTTGACAGAGAAGGATGCTACTTTTACATGGACGCCGCGGTGTGAGGCAGCCTTCCAGGAGCTGAAGGGTCGGCTTACTTCAGCCCCCATTCTTGCCCTATCATCAGGGAGGGAAGGATTCCAGGTGTATACGGATGCGTCATATCAGGGGATGGGTACCGTTCTGATGTAGATCGGGCATGTGATAGCTTACGCCTCCCGCCAGTTGAAGAATCACGAGCGGAATTACTCGGTGCATGACTTGGAGATGGGAGCAGTCGTATTCGCTCTCAAGATCTGGCGACACCACCTTTATGGTGTCCACTGCGACATATTCTCAGATCACAAGAATCTGAAGTATGTAGATACGCAGAAGGAGATGAATATCCGGCAGAGGCGATGGGTGGAGTTCTTATCAGACTATCAGTACACGATGCATTACCACCCAGGGAAGGCGAATGTGGTAGCAGACGCACTGAGCAGGAGAGCTACTACGCCAGAGCAGAGCCTAAGCTGATGGCCATGGAGTTAGTGCGGATGTTCGAGGACATGCAGATCTCTCTAGTATCTGAGGATGATCCGGAGCTGTACGAGGAGTACTTAGCAGCGATGGGTGCCACTTACGACATTTGAGACCGCATCAGGGATGGGCAGAGGCAGGATGCCAAGTTGGAGCCGATATTCAGAGCCTTGGAGACAGGCTCAGCTGGAGATTATTCACTGAAGGACGGCCTGTTGAGTTTTAGGGGCCGAGTGTATATACCGGCAGGGGGGCAGATTCGGGAGGATATTATGTCAGAGGCTCATTGCAGCAGGTATTCCGTGCACCCGGGCATCACCAAGATGACTGCAGATTTGAAGAGGACCATGTATTGGCCAGGCATGAAGAAAGACATCGTATATTTTGTGACCCACTGCGAGGCTTGCCAACTCGTGAAGGCAGAGTGCCGAAACCCAGCAGGATTATTGCAGCCACTTTCGGTGCCAGAGTGGAAGTTCGACGACATCGCTATGGACTTTATACACGGTATGCCCCGATCTCGTACGGGAAATGACTCGATTTGGGTGATCGTCGATAGGTTGACGAAGGTGGCCAGATTTATTCCGATCAGGAAGGACGAGTCGGTCAGTGTATTGGTGCGAAGGTTCGTAGATCAGTTTGTTCGATACCATGGTGTGCCGAGGACGATCGTGTCGGATCGGGATGGACGATTCACGTCGAGGGAGTGGAGAGTAGTGCAGGCCTATCTGGGCACCCAGTTGACATTTAGTACAGCTTTTCACCCTCAGACAGACGGGCAAACAGAGCGTACCAACTGGACCCTAGAGGATCTTTTACGTCTTTGCATTCTGGACCGCGGGGAGCCATGGGAGAGACTGTTCCCATTAGTTGATTTCTCATACAACAACAATCATCAGGCTAGAATAGGCAGGGCACCTTATGAGGCATTATACGGACGGAGATACAGAACACCTTTGTCTTGGATTCAGGATGAGGATCCCAAGGCACTTGGCTGAGAGTTCGTGGAGGACACGGAGGCTCAGGTGAGGCTGATTCGAGATAGGATGTTGGAGGCCCAGAGAAGGCAGGCCAAGTATTACGATGCGCGTCATCGTATGGTGGAGTTCTAGGTGGGAGACCGGGTTTTCTTGAAGATATGTCTGATGCAAGGAGTCTCGCAGGTTCGCGGGCGGAAGAAGCTCAGTCCGAGGTATATGGGACCTTATAGGATCCTGGAGCGGATCGGTCCCCTGGCTTACAGACTGGAGCTACCGCCGGAGTTGGAGGGACTGCACGACGTTTTCCATGTCTCCTCACTTAGGAAGTCTCTACTTCGGCCAGAGCAGCAGGTTTCTACTTCAGAGGGGCCAGTAGCTACTGATCGGTCGGTTCACTTGGAGCCGGTTCGGATAGATGACACGGAGTTACGAGTCTTGCGGCGCAAGAAGGTTCCGCTGGTCAAGGTTCTATGGAGGAATCATGGACATGAAGAGCGTACTTGGGAGCCACTGGACTTGATGCAGCAAAAGTACCCGCAGCTTTTTACGTCAGGTATAATTTAATTTTCCTAGGATGTTACATTTTCTTTCTCGTAGTAGAAACCCCCACAGGCTTAACCTGAATTTCGAGGACGAAATTTTTTTTTGTATGTACTGGGATTTGTAACATCCCCCAAACAACTATACCCCTATAGTGGTTTTGTCATGACTAGTTCATGACAAAACCCTAGGAAGCTTGAAGAGATCACTTGGCCTTAGGCTTGAAGGAGAAGAGCACGTTGGTCTACAAATAGCAATTTCCAGTTACCAAACTTAGGGTTGGACTTTAGGGCCTCGCCTTGACCCTTTGACCCCACCATGGCACACCTAACCCTTTGGAGGGTCCCTTAGAGCATCAAGGACCCATTGGGGTCAGCCAAAGAGGCCAAATTAACCAAAGTCAATCCTAACCCCAAATTGGTCAAAGTAGCCTAATTAGGGTCAATTGACCTCCACCATGCCAAATTGACCTTGCCCCTACCCTTATAAGGATATTAGGGACCCAATGGACTAAAAACCCCCACCATGGGGCCAGCAATTTGGCCAATTTGACCAAAGTCAACTCTAGCCATATTTTGGTCAAATTGCCCTATTGTGGATCAATTGGCCTCCACCTTGCCAAATTGACCATACCTAGACCTTCCTAACCCTTAAGAGAGACCAATGGGTCACTACCCACCCATTGGGGCCAACCCAAACGGTCAAATTGACCAAAGTCAACTCCACCCTAAATTTAGGTCAAAATGACCTATTTTGACCTAATCAAGCCCAATCCACTTGGGCTAGACTCAATTGAGGTGGTCCACCACCTAATGGGGTTGGTAATTACTGAATTAACCATTCAATTTCAGGAAATTCGGCCAGGAGAGAGAAAGCCCTAATTTGAAAGAGAGAGAAGGAAGGGGGAGTTAATGGAGAGGAAGAGGAAACCTCCCATCTCCTCCAATAATGGCACCATTCATCTCCTCTTGGGGAGAGGAGAAGTTTCCAGCCTTCTCCCGGCTGGATTGAGTACCTATTCATCTCCCCCAAGCCAAAACCGAAATTACCTTGATGGCCATCAATGGCATTCAAGGTTGTAACCTCCCCCTCTCCCAATCAAGGCCTCTAACATCTTCAAAAGAGTGAGAGGAGTGAAACCCCCAACTTTCCCGAAAGGATTGTGCACTCTAGGCTCGGATTGACATGGCTCCAAAAGCTCCCCGAGCTCCCATGGTGAACCCAAGATCCACAAGGAACTCTGCACCAATTCAGTTCTGATCCCCTTCTCCTCCCCTAGTGCGTAGATCTGAATTCGATTGGGCCTTGATTCGAGCCAAAATGGCCTTGGATCGAGCTTCCCAAAAGGCTCGTTTTAGAGCTTTTTCCCCCTCCCCTAAAACACTATTCTGGCCACCTCCGGCCGGCAAACCACCGCCAAACGATGGCCACCACCTTAACGGAGGTGGTGGTGGCGGTGGACGGCCGGGAAGGTGGTCGGATCGCCGGCAAGAAGGGTTGGAAATCCTACAGGAAAGGGCAATCATGGTTGTTTGTCCAAGGAAGAAGATGTAATCACGTCTGTTCAAATCTTCTGTCTAAACATTTTATAATAATAGTTTTTAATATCTCATTTTATGTATTATTATTGCAGTAGATAGAAATTATTATAGAAAATAACTAGGGCCCTCTGATGAAAATATGGCCAACACCAAAGTTGTATCCCTTGGTGTGTACTTCATTTTTAAAATTTGTTTCAACCCAAAAGGAGTACTGTAGCTCCCTGTAGGGCCATTTTGGTGGGACTGGTCCCTAGGATAGGGCAGTCACTCTTTCTTGCATAACTTTTTACTGGTAAATGCTATGGCCTTGATATTTAAAGCCTAGGCTATTTACACCTACTCACACATCATACCAAAAGATGGGAATTTTAAGAGAACATTTTTCTAAGTCTTTTGTAATAATTTCATAAATTAAATTTAAATTAATTAGTTGGTCAAATGACCTCCAATGCCCTCCAAATTTTGGTGGGTGCTTCTTGGGGTCATCACAAGACCCTGGTAAAAATCTCAGCCCAATTGGGACTGATTTAGTTTGGAAATTGGCTAACCTAAGTTGGGTCTAATTAGGTCAAAATTAGGGCATGGTGTTTGTCTAGGGGTATTGTGGTCAAATCTCCTCACCATGAGTTGAAACCTTGGCCACTGGCTTAGGATCTCCTAAAACACCTCCATGAGTGATATGGGGTGGTGTGGAGGTGGTTATGCCCTAGGACACTAGTTTTAGCCCTAGGTGTGCATATAGGACCTTGTGAAGTACATGGGGTCAAATGTCCATGAGTGGTTATGAAACTTGGTGGATAAGATTATAGGGGGTAGATAGGCACTGGGTAATTTTATAAGAATTTTAGGAGCCAATATTCTCTTTGAATTAGGGCATAACCCCTTTATGGAAACTTCTTAAAAGAAACCTTTACATGCTTAAAAAGTCTTGGATGATGATGAAACATTGGTGGTGCCCTTATAATCATGGTTTAGACCTCTGGTAATTTTTTTGAATTTTATTAAATGATTTAATCAGTACTTCTTTCACAAGGCACCTGTTTTGATTTAGACTTAAGAAAAATATGTGAGGGTCCAAAACTCATTGTTAAATTGTGAAAATTGGTGAACCTAACCTTTCAGAATATTAGGAGGCTCTGTAAATTTTTATAGAATTTTTGAAGACTTAAATCAGTAGGCTACTTCACAGTTCATTTAATTTGATGTTTTTTAATTTATTTATTTTAGTGAGAAAATGATTTTCTTAAATCCTGAAACTTTGTAAGTATCCTTTTCTGGTGAATACAAGAGTTTGGTATTTTTACCATAATTTAAGTGATGATCTTTTTGGTAGTTCCTTCATAAAACTATGATTTTGGATAGATGACAAATAATTAAATTAGAGGAGAATTTCTTACTGTAAAAATATTATATGCTGTTTCTGATGTTATTTAGTCACCATAGATTTATCATAATTGTTGGAGAGCCATATCATAAGATTTACTTACACTTCATGTTCATTTTCACACTTGGCAAATGTTTGGATAAATTAAATTAAATATTAATTAATTAGGGGAAAATATGATTCTCTGGATTTAGTCCTTTAACATCATGGTAGACCTCCAGTAAATATCATGGGTCAGTTGGAAGAATATTTGGAGTACCTCTAGTTGTAAGCTTCATATAGTTAGTTTGGTCTGCGTTTAGTAAAACCGTGAAACTTAGGAATTTAGTGACATACTAGGTGGAAATGGTGTGCATGTGGTGCACATGGGTTGATTAGACAGTTGTGAGTCCACCCAAGGAAGTGTATGTGAGGAAAGTATACTTGGTGGGTTAAGAGTAAGGTTGTCCTAGGGATTAACGAAAGATTGTCTTTCCCCTAGTGTGTCTTAAATCACTTTGGTCTAACTCAAGTGAAACGGTAGAAGGGAATTCTTAAGGGTAGATACCAATAACAGTAAGTATCTTGAGAAAAGGAACTTTGGGGTGTCAACCCATTACAGTTCCTAGTACCGTAGCGAGCCCCTTACAGGGTAACCCTCGTGAAGTCCAAGATTAACCATAAGTCGTAGGAGTATAGAAGATGCTCAAGACTAACAAATAACACATTCACTCACACTCTGTTGTTACGGGAGTTTGGTTGGTGTGGTACCCCGAGTTGTAGGCTCGGTGGTGGTTGGTGCGGATTGTTGATCCGGAGAGTTTGTGACTCAGTTTGGTTCTTGGTTGGGCAAGTTAAGCCCAGGCGGTTTATGTTGTGGTTTGTAGATAGATAGTAGAACATGTTGCATGTGCACAAGGTGGTGGGTCCTTAGTGTTGGCGGTCGTTGCACCAACGTTGATACTCGGGCTCGGCAAGTGTGGAATTTGCACTTAGCCATAAAAGTCTGGTGGTCCAGCCAGTAAGAGTACGCAGATGCTCCGCGGTTTTGCGTTGAGCCGTACAATAGGTCTAGGTTAGGTAGTGCATATACCAACCTAGAGGTGGGCGAGGCCCAACCCACCACATCCGTTTGCCACTACGGGAGTATCCTGGGAGTCTTGCAAGCTCCAAAAAGAGGGAACTAAAGGTCTGTGCGCATTGAGTCAAAGTGGGTGAGTTACACTTGTATGAACATAGCATAACTGCATACCTTGCCTATCATAGCATAAACATTTCATTTCAACCCCAACGCCTATCGTATAAGTCGGTTATGGGACTTCTTATACGATAGGCCTTGCTAAACGACCCCTTGGTCTATAGGTTTGTGTGAGCATTCCTATAAATCAATGGTTACCTTTCCTTTACATATGTCTTTACTTACTGCACTTTATTTATTCGTTACCTACTCTTACTATGCTTCATTACCTGTTTCAATTATGTATATATACTTGAGTAGTGGTAGAACTCTTCCTGTAGAATATACCCTGTCATCTGCTTTTGCTCTTACCCCTTGTTTGTTCTCCGCTTCATCCTTCTTGCTCGGTGCCTAGGAGTCACCGGGGGAGGGGTGGGGGATTGGCTTAGTCTTTTTGACTAACGGTCGGTGGAACTTATCATTTTAGGAGACCGCGGCGACGGAGCAGCACCAGAGGCCGGTGCAGATAGAGGTGGGGCAGTCTAGCACGGGAGCACTGATGACAGGATCCGTGAGTGGCTATTAGTTCTAGTTATTTTGCTTCCGCGAGTGAACATGTAGTGAGGCTTGATGTATCGGGCAGGAGCCCTTGTTATCTCTTTCTTTATTTCAGTTATATTTATGTGGACATCTCTTCGTGGATGTATTACTTTTCTATGTGATGTGGATTTGGCTTTCTTTTAGCTTATTCTTCTTTTCTTCTTCGTGATCGATTTGGCCGGCAGTATCGGCGTTTTGTAGTGGCGACCTTCCCGAGCGAGGGTGTCACCACAAAGTGGCGGTTCTGGGCCTAAGACCCGGATGTTTGAGAAGAAAAAAATGGGGTCTTACAGGTTAGACCTCATCAAGTGCCCCACAGACAACTCATCAGTGTTAAATGATTATATGGAAGTAAAACTACCCTTAGCCGGGTGAGCCATCATAAGGTAAATACTCAAGGGAGAAGTCAAGAAATATCTAAGGCAAACCCTGGATTAAGGATGACGAAGAATAGGAGTGTTGGTCCAAGTAAGGTTGAGAATGCTAATTGAATGTGTGCAGTTCCTCGGTGAAGAAGGGAACTCGAGCTTAGAATGTGATGACGGGAGAGTCAGCACCCGGTCACAATTGGTGGTGTTGGAGTTCAAAAGAACTCCCCCACTCCTAAGAGCCAAATTTAACTCATCTTATAGATTTAATGTAATTGGAGAGGAAAATAGGGATCAAGTAGAGTGGGGTAGATACCAACAAGATTAAGTGCCTTGGGAAGAGGAAGTTCGGGGTGTCAACCCGCCACACTTCCCAGTACCGCTGCGAGCCCCTCACCGAGTAACCCTCCAGAAGTACAAGGCTAACCCTAAAGCTTCTAAGATCAACTAAATTATAGACAAGACTAGCTAAGTAGGAGAACATGACAAGTTAACTTCCATCCCAAATCGGAACATTTTATAAGGAAGGGCTAGGATAGTCCTGCGAGCGGTAGGCTCGGGTTATAAGGAAGGGCTGGGATAGTCCTGCGAGCGATAGGCTCGGGTTATAAGGAAGGACTGGGATAGTCCTGCGAGCGGTAGGCTCGGGTTATAAGGAAGGACTGGGATAGTCCTGCGAGCGGTAGGCTCGGGTTATAAGGAAGGACTGGGATAGTCCTGCGAGCGATAGGCTCGGGTTATAAGGTAGGACTGGGATAGTCCTGCGAGCGGTAGGCTCGTAGTTTAAATATAAGACTAGTGTAGTCTAGCGAGCGGTAGGCTCGTAGTTTAAATATAAGACTAGTGTAGTCAAACGAGCAGTAGGCTCGTAGTTTAAATATAAGACTAGCGTAGTCTAGCGAGCGGTAGGCTCGTAGTTTAAATATAAGACTAGTGTAGTCTAGCGAGCGGTAGGCTCGTAGTTTAAATATAAGACTGGTGTAGTCTAGCGAGCGATAGGCTCGTAGTTTAAATATAAGACTAGTGTAGTTTAGCGAGCGGTAGGCCCGTAGTTTAAATATAAGACTGGTGTAGTCTAGCGAGCGGTAGGCTCTACTTTATAAATGTTGATGTAGAATTGCGAGCTGGAGGCTCGGTAGTAAATGACTAATACATGTTGCTTGTGTATAAGATGTGGTGGGTATTCGGTTCTGTCTTAGTCGTCACACCGACAGCAGTTCGTTGACTCGGCAGTGCTGGTGGTTTTATGGGGGCCAGGTTGTCTTCTGTGCGTCCGACGGGACGGATTCCCTAAACCCTGTCTGGCCAATTCAGTTTAGTGCGCAGGAGCTCGTGAGTACCGGGTACCATTATCACAACGTACGTTAGGGCCTAGGTCTGGTAGTGTGACTTACCCACCTAGGTGAGGAGACGCCCGCTCCTCTGCCACCGTTTGACCACGACGGGAGGTTCCCGAGAGGTTAGCTACCTCCGAAAAGTGGGAACTAAAGGTCTGTACATACAGAGTCGTGTGGGTGAGTTGCATGTGTATGAAATAATAATACAAACATTGCATCATTGCATTGCACATCATAGCATAGCATTCTCCACAAACAGAGACCTCCTCGTATAAATCTGTATGGGCTCTTTTATACGATGAGTTTACTTCTTGCCAGATCCCTTAGCTTATGTGCTTTTGTGTGTGCATACAAGTTAAGGTTACTTTCATAGTTGCTCTTATTTCTTGTGCTGAAGATTCTCGGCCGGAATCGATGGGTTGTCAAGCCTCGTCCGTGCTCGGTCTTCAGTTGCGTCCGGGGTCCGGAGGAGCTGTCACCTTCCTCTACTATACCCGTCTTCTTCGTGGTCTAGCTTGAGGTCACTCTTGTTCTACACCTCGAATGCAGCGGAAGCTCTCCGTCTATGGCGTTCTTGAGCTCGAGGAAGATGGAGGAGGCCAAGGAGGGAGCGTTGGTGGAAGATTTGCAAGCCAAAGGTCACTGGAGCTCTCCTAGGTCGAACGAGGGTGGAGCGGCGAAACTGGGCGAAAATGGCGGGCTCTGAAGCTTTTCCCGCAGGGGGGCGGTCTTTCTTCCAGCGGATTTCCTGCCTTAAATACTGAAAAGTCATAAATTTAGTCACGTACGGGCAAACGCACGACCGTGCATTACCCGTGCGTTATTTAATGAATAAATTGGCTTGAGGAAGAAGCAGCAGCGCCCGTGCGATTTACTCACGCACGGACAAATTCAGATTGGCTGAAAAATAGATGAAACAGGGGACCATGTGTTTCTTTCACGGACGGGCACCGCCCGTGCGTACAAACGCACGACTAAATTCAGGTCACTGGTTTTCCTCCCCAAATAAAGGCGCACGACCGCAGCCGTCCGTGCATCAAGAAAACGCACGACCGTGCGTTATAAATAAACATGATTTCTTGGGTGAAATATGGTGATCCAAATACTTGTAAGAACAGCAATCCAGTTGGGAATACACCTCCAGCACCAATTAGACAGAGAAAGAGGATTGGGGAGCACCATGTGCTTACCCCCAATATCATGGAGCGCAAATGCACACCCATACAGGCTTAAAAAGGAGCACAAAGCACTCAAGTGCGCATGAATGAGCATAAGTGAAATAGATGCAATAATAGCTCGAAAATGATGCACATGAGATTGAAAACTAGCCCGGATGAGTCCATCAAAGTGTATATAAATGGGACTCATCACACCCCCAGACTTAATCGTTTGCACGTCTTGGGCAAACTACTTAGCTCTCCCGTCGGAACAATTGGATGTTAGAGCAGATTTGAGCGGTAGAGATCCATGCGAAGTCGCATGCTCACGTGCATAAAAATACGTTAGAATAGAATTTAACTCAAGATTATATTTAACTATTTCTAGAAAAGTAATTTGAAATCTAGTTTACTCGGATGGTGAATCCCGGTGAGTCTTTCGGTCGCGCACAAGGGACAATAGCGTGACTAATGAGTAGAGTATTACTCGAATCAAAACTCGGGACAATCTCCTAAGAAATCCATCAAAGTCGGTGTCCATAGGCTTGCACGTTCACACTCTCTCTACTGCATGAGATGACTCATATCTAAAATCAATAGGACTTATAGGTTAAGATTTGGCTTAGGTTTAGTTTAGGTTAGATAAGTAGAAAAACGATGGGCAACGCGCTCAACATAACATGAGTACTCAAGAGTATAAAATCACCAATACAACAATTTCAAGAACCACACAGCACCCCCAAACTTCAACTGGACACTAGGTGCGTGCTAAGCCAACCAAACATTGTTTTACCGAGAGATTATACTTGAAAGTTCTTTTTGCACAATTATTTTTTCTTTTTTTTCTCGACAAATAAATCTTTTGTAAGCACTTTATAAACTTCTCCTTTAGCTTTCTCAAAGCTGCCATACACAACATAGATAACACCAAACGTGGTAGATATATAAACTTCTTTTCAAACTCAATTGTTGGTGCGAATATAGGTTTGGTCGTATGGTTCTGGTAAAATTTAAGTGGAGATAAGCAAGAAGGATTGGTAGGCTCAAGTGGTTTTGCAAAGGTGATTACATTGGTTAGGATTTCAAAAGCACAAACGGATCAAGAAACGGCCTACATCACGCTTTAAAACGAGTTATTCAACGCAATCGTTTCAAGAGTCGCCTAGTGCAAGTTCTAGCCACTGAGAAAGGTTATCATTCCTTCCGACCCTAGTAATAAGCTACTACTAATTCTGCTACACTCGACCCTATGCTACCGTTGGATTCACCGGATTCACCACTAGAGTAAAATAAATTGCAACTACTATAATAGAAATATTTAAATTATAACATTGAATTTTATTCTACTCTAATTGAATTTCTAGGCATGACGGGAGCACTCGACTAGAGCACTACTCGAGTCAACATTTTTCTCTACCCCTCACTCCTACACTAACAATCCAATTCTTACGAGCGGGGAACCTCGCAGCAAGACCCAATAAGCGCGCGCGATTAAGTACGCGTGAACTAGGTGCAAATGTATGCAATGTGTGCACAAAATTGAAAGTCCTAACTCAGCACATTCTAACATGCTATGCAAAGTGCGTGCACGTGCATAACTCGATCTCTCCCCCAGACTTGATCACAATCCTATAAGATAAAGAATTCATAGATTAAGGAAAATAGGGGTAGAGTGGACCTATGCTCACGAATGAGCATGCCAGAAGTGCGACAATTCCTTCTTTAACTTTCTCCTTCCTCATCTCCCGAGCGAGAGCTTAAACCTGCGATGTTAGCATAAAACAAACAACAAAACATAATAAACACAAATCTGAACAAAAGATCGGAATCGAATGGTTCCCCGATGGGTTGTTTCCCAAGAAGCCCTTTTGTTTACTGTCCTTAAGGTGGACCAAATACCTGTATTAATGCAAAGTTCATAAAGTGCAGAAGTTCTAAAGAAGAGTTCACACGCAAAGTTCTCAGAACACGAAAAGAAAAACATAACATCAGCTATACGCACTTTTGTAGTGCCCGTCCCCAGTGGCTCGTAGGCTGGAGGTGAAAGCTTTAGGGCCAAAATTGGTATCGCCCAATTTTCCCCTAGCCTCCACCATCTTGCCACGGAGAGCAGCGGAGCATGCACCACGTAATAGTCTCTCTTGTTTATGCTTCTCCACGGTTGGAGAGCGCCAACGTTGATAAGTTTCAGCATTTCCCACCTTGGTGGTGGGTGGCATCACTTCCGTCGCCACGGTGGCGACTGGATCAGCCCAAGAGATAGAACGTTTAGGAGGTTTGTTACATAATTCATTATAAGCTAACAATGGGACGTTGTCCCGAGTTACGTTCGACTCGACAGGTTCAGAAATGAGGTTCTCCTACCTCTCTGAGTCACATTCTTTCCGACAGTCAACTTCTTCCTCCTCTCCGCTCGCCTGATCTTCTTCCTTTTCTCCGTGAAATGATCCTTCTTCTTCCCTGTTCTCTGCATTACTAAGTGATTCATCAATAATAAACTGGGGAGAGCAAAATAATGTTGCAGTTGCAATCTTGGGGCAAGTAGGGGATATTACCTTACTAGGTAAGATAACACACCCCGCAGAGAAGTCCAAAGTGGCACCGCTCTCTTTCAAGAATGGTACTCCCAAGATGGGGATAGATTGATTCTCACGGGGTCCCAATACTTGGAAATCGGCGACCACCACCTTCCCCTCGATTACAACTTCAACATTTCTTACTTCTTCCTCCGCCTGAATGATAGTCCTGTTCGCAAGCACTAGGGACTTCCGGTCATCCGTGTTCATTTCAAGTTGCATTTTAGCAACGTCCTGCAGTGCAAGGACGTTGTGGGATGAACCGGAGTCACACAAGGCAGCAGTTTCAACATTATTTATGGAGCATGTTATTACCAACTCACTTGGGTTACATACTTCCGCATCAGTGAGACTCTTCCCTTGATTGATTGGATTCTTTTCAGTGTTGCTGGGAAGGGTCCCTTGCGAATGCTTGGTCAGCAGTTAAGCCAATTGGCCCAATTGCGTCTCTAAGCTTCGCATGGACGCGGTTTGGCTAACCATATTAGAGTTAGCGGCCTGCATGAATCTCTCCATCATTTCTTCAAGATTTCTCTTCTTGGGGGCTGGGGCATTTTGTGTATAACCCGGTTGTGGTGGCCATGGTTGGCTCCCGGAGGCTTGAGCATCGAATTGATGCGAGCCTCTTTGCCATCGTTGGCCAGGAAAGTTTTGTTTCCACGAGATGTTCGGGTGATTCCTCACACCCGGGTTATAAGCATTATTAAAAGGTGCTCCACGATTTTAATCATTCATATAATTTATGCTTTCATCATAAAATATTTCGGTAGGTTGCTCACCTGTGGGACACTCATATGCATGATGCCCCGGGATTCCACAACCTTGACATGAGATGACCATCACTGGGGCAGGAGGAAGGGCATGTTTCTTAAGCAGCATGAAATTTTCATAGGGTGCTGATGCCATCTCAGCAGATGCACCAGGTGTGCTCACCTCAAAGAGTCCCCGAGCATTCCTTGGGGCATTCCTTCCAGCAGTCCAAAATTAACTATGAATGGCAGTGTCCTGGAGAATCCACAATGCGTCTTCAGGGGTATGGTTCATCAGAGTTCCGCCAGCAGCTGCATCAATCATGGCCTTGTAATTGGGCTCGATTGCAAAGTAGAAATTTTCCACTAGGCTCCACGGTTGCAGCTCATGCTGGGGGAATTTCCGGAGAAGGTCCATGAACCTTTCCCATCTTCTGCGAGAGTCTCCTGATCATGTTGTCGGAAGGTAGCGATTTCTCTCCTCAAGTTCACAACCTGTCAACAGGGTGGAACTTTGTCAGAAATTTCATTTGCAGAGCATCCCAAGTGGTGGTTGTACCGGGCAGTATCGTGTGAAGCCATGCTTTCGCCTTGTCTCGGAGGGAGAATTGAAACAGCCTGAGTTTCACCGTCTCATCAGCGATCCCAGCATACCGAAATGTTCCGCAAATTTCTACGAATTCCGCCAAGTGAAGATGGGGATCTTCACTGACTAACCCGTAGAATCGGGCATGGTTGCGGATCATATTCAGGATGGCTGGCTTTATCTCAAAGTTGTTGTTCGTGATGGCCGGGCCAAATCCGGGGTACACACTCCCAATAGTGGGCATAGTGTAGTCTCTCATGGTCCTGGGTCTCGACCTAGGTACTTCATTCTCATCGTCTGCCTGACCGGCGGCTGGTGCATTTCCCTCCCCGGGATTGATCTGATTTCCATTGGCGTCCATGGTTGCAGCAGCACGGAGACGCACCCGTAGGGTATGCTCTATTTCAGGGTCAAATGCTGCAACGTCACTGGGGTCTCGTCTCTGCATACACACACCGAAAACAATAGAAATAAAATTAAAAAAACAACTCCTGTAACTATTAACTCAAACACCGAAATCAAACTACGCCTGCATTCCCCGGCAACGGCGCCAAAAACTTGATACGGTTTCGGCAAGTGCACCGGTCGCACAAGTAATAAAGTTGGGAATACGTCCCCGAATATCGTCTCACAAGGAATGCGCGTGTA
This sequence comes from Dactylorhiza incarnata, assembly GCA_033032865.1. NCBI lineage: Eukaryota > Viridiplantae > Streptophyta > Magnoliopsida > Asparagales > Orchidaceae > Dactylorhiza > Dactylorhiza incarnata. Next base: position 9,479,861 of record JAWHQI010000014.1, read on the forward strand.
TTGTTTGATTCTTCGGATTGAGAAAATAGTTACTATAGTAGATTAAAGGAAAAAAATGGGTCTTTGATTTTGGTTTCCTAAATCACTACACATATATAAAATGTGGGTCAAAACTCCGCTTCGCAAGGCGGGAGGGGTGCAATGGTCGCGATGTCGTGCTTCGGTGAGAGGGTGAACGAGAAGGCTGGCGGATTACGAAGCTCCTCAAATCTCATGAACCACAAAGGATCTCAAAAAACATGAAATCACATTAACTAAAACACATTGTTCATGATCATCATCCATAATAACAAACATATCTAAGAAAACTCTAAAGCAAGTAAAGGGGAAAAGAGGAAACCGAAGCTCGAAGACTATGCTGAAGATTCTCGGACGGAATCGATGGGTTGTCAAGCCTCGTCCGTGCTCGGTCTTCAGTTGCGTCCGGGGTCCGGAGGAGCTATCACCTTCCTCTACTATACCCGTATTCTTCGTGGTCTAGCTTGAGGTCACTCTTGTTCTACACCTCGAATGCAGCGGAAGCTCTCCGTCTATGGCGTTCTTGAGCTCGAGGATGATGGAGGAGGCCAAGGAGGGAGCTTTGATGGAAGATTTGCAAGACAAAGGTCACCGGAGCTCCTCCTAGGTCGAACGGTGGTGGAGCGGCGAAACTGGGCGAAAATGGCGGGCTCTGAAGCTTTTCCCGCGGGGGGCGGTCTTTCTTCCAGCGGATTTCCTGCCTTAAATACTGAAAAGTAATAAATTTAGTCACGCACGGGTGAACGCACGACCGTGCGTTGCCCGTGCGTTATTTAACGAATAAATTGGCTTGAGGAAGAAGCAGCAGCGCCCGTGCGATTTACTCACGCACGGGCAAATCCACTCGTGCGAAAAACGCACGGACAAATTTAGATTGGCTGCAAAACAGATGAAACGGGCGACCATGCGTTTCTTTCACGCACAGGCAACCGCCCGTGCGTACAAACGCACGACCTAATTCAGGTCACCGGTTTTCCTCCCCGGATGAAGGCACACGACCGCAGCCGTCCGTGCGTCAAGAAAACGCACGACCGTGCGTTATAAATAAACATGACTTCTGGGGTGAAATAGGGTGATCCAAATACCTGTAAGAACAGCAATCCAGCTGGGAATACACCTCCAGCACCAATCAGACAGAGAAAGAGGATTGGGGAGCACCATGTGCTTACCCCCAATATTATGGAGCGCAAATGCACACCCATACAGGCTTAAAAAGGAGCACAAAGCACGCAAGTGCCCATGAATGAGCATAAGTGAAATAGATGCAATAATTGCTCGAAAATGATGCACATGAGAGTGAAAACTAGCCCGGATGAGTCTATCAAAGTGTATATAAATGGGACTCATCACTTATCGAGCGGTGGTATCTACTTTCCATCTCGCTCTCAAGTTTGCAGCTGAAGGATGGAAATATCGGATCCGAAGTGATCCAAAGGTGGCCCGGGAATGCTATGTAAAGACAGTCAACATGATTACCAATGCTCCACTTCCTGAACTTTCAGTTGACATCCTCGAAGTGGCCAAGCTTCCGGAAGTGGCTGAGGAAAATAAGGACCGAGAAGGGGCTCACCTGGAACCTGCCCAGGTAAGCCAATAAGTCCCCATTGCTGAAGGGAAGGAGAAGAAACTCATCGTCAATGTGAAACTACTTGGAGAAGATAAAATTCAACTCATCTCCTGTCTCTTGGAGAATTTGGATATCATCGCCTGGTCGGTGGAAGATATGTCCGGAGTGGACCCGGACGTTGTTTGCTATCATCTCAACGTCTCCCCTGACTTCAAGCCAATCCAGCAAAAGAAAAGGGAGGTGGCAACCAAGCTGGCGGTACCAATTAAAGAAGAAATTGCCAAACTTCTTAAAGCAAAATTTATTTCTAAAATTCAATACCCCACCTGGATGTCTAATGTTGTAATGGTAATAAGTCAGGGGGAAATGGCGTATGTGTGTGGATTTCACGAAGCTCAATAAAGCGTGCCCCAAAGATTGCTACCCTTTGCCTCAGATAGATGTTTTAGTAGATTCTGCGGTTTGGTATAATTTCATGAGCTTTTAGATGCATTCATCTGGTACCACCAAATTAAAATGCATAAGCCCGACTTTCCACATACATCTTTTATTACGAATGATGGGTGCTATTGTTACCTCGTAATGCCTTTAGGCCTTAAAAATGCGGGCGCTACATACCAAAGAATGATGGACACCATTTTTAAACAACAAAAGGGGAGGAATCTCGAAGTCTATGTCGATGATCTCCTCCTAAAAAGTAAAACCTTTTCAGTACACCTGGAAGACCTAGTAGAGACATTCGCTACTCTATGGAGGTTTAAACTAAAATTAAACACATTGAAATGCGTGTTTGGAGAAAACAAAGGGAAGTTTCTTGGGCATCTTCTCACTCTGGATGACCTTGCACCGAAGCCTGATAAGGTGAAGGCTATTCTTGATATGGCTCCTCCTCGTAATTCGAAAGATGTGCAGCAGTTGGGAGGAAGGTTAGAAGTCCTCAGCCGATTCATCTCTAAGTCAGGAGATAAAAGTGCCCCATACTTTAAATCACTCCGAGGAGGGTCTAAATTTGAATGGAATGAAGAATGCAACAACGCTTTCGAACAATTGAAAATACAGCTAACGTCAACCCCTCTGCTCCAAAGCCCTCGCGAAGGGGAAATATTGTACTTATATTTGGGGGTTGGACCAGATGCAGTAAGCTCCGTCCTTATCGGGGAGGAGAAGAAGAAGCAATTCCAGATCTATTATGTCAGCCACATCCTCAAGGATGCGGAAACCAGACATTCAATTCTGGAAAAGTTAGCTCTAGCTTTGGTCATGTCATCTCGCAGGCTCCTTCCTTATTTTCAAGCCCATCCAATTCAGGTGGTTTCTGATCATCCTCTGAGAAGCATATTGGAAAAGCCGGATCATTCAGGAAGATTAGCCAAATGGGCCATAGAGCTGAGTGAGTTTGAAATATCCAATATCCCCAGGACAGCAATCAAGGCACAAGTGTTGACAGATTTCCTGGTTGATACGACAGAGATTAATCCCGAGCAGATGAAAGGATATCCTCTGGACTGGGTTATCTACGTACATGGGGCCTCAGGTAGAAACTTCGTGGGAGCCGGAGTCGTCTTAATCAGCCCAAATGGCATCAAATTGGAACAAGCTATCCAGTTCTTTTTCCCAGTCACAATCAATCAGGCAGAGTATGAAGCACTCCTTGCCGGTATAAGACTTGCAAAAGAATTGGGGATAGAATACGTGCATGTTAAAACAGATTCCCTCGTAATGGCCTCGCAAGTATTGGGAGACTACGAGACCAGGGAACCAATGTTGAGAAAGTACCTGCTGCTAGCCAAAGAAGAAATTGGGAAGTTTAAGTCATTCATCATTGAGCATATTCCGAGAACACAAAATGAAGAGGTGGATGAGTTGTCAAAGTTTGGCCTCCTGTCAGGAGGAGTAACTTTAGAACTTTTCCATCCGACAACAGAAGAAGGGGAACTAATGCAAATCGATCAGCATCCTTCCTGGAAGGATCCCTACGAGCTGTACTTGTCTAAAGGGGAATTCCATTCATCTATAAAAGATAAGAGAAGGTTCGGAAGAAAGGCGGCCTATTATTGCTTGGTTGTAGGAATCTTGTACAGAAAGACTCTCATTTCTCCTCTAGCAAGATGTGTCTCAGAAGAAGAAATTTCTGTGATATTACAAGAGGTACATTCAGGAGAATGCGGAAGTCATTCTGGGACAAAGACTCTAGAGAACATAATCCTAAGACAAGGATATTTTTGGCCGACCATAAGGAAAGATGCAGAAGCATTCACCAGGCGATGCGTTCAATGTCAAAAGTTTGCCCCGCTTCAGCTTCAACCAGCCCAGTCACTCAGATCAATAACAGCACCTTGGCTATTTGCTATTTGGGAGATGGATCTTATCGGGCCCTTCCCGACCGCGAGTGGGCAACAACGTTTCATTATTGTCATGATTGATTATTTCAGCAAGTGGATTGAAGCAAAGGCGTTGGCCAAAACTATCACGCATGTTATCAAGAACTTCATCTGGGGAGAAGTTGTCTGCCGACATGGAATCTCGTTGGCTATTGTCACTGATAATGGCCCTCAATTCAACAATCCAGAGATGATTAGTTTCTGCGATCAAATCGGGATAGACATGCGATTCTCCTCAGTGCATCATCCAAGGAGTAATGGGCAGGTGGAGGCTGCCAATAAGCAAATCTTATATCTTTTATAGAAGAAGGTTCTGCATCAAAGAGGGGACTGGGCAGAGCAGCTCCCTTCAGTTCTTGGACTCTCCGAACTACTCCGACTTCGGACACGGGAGAAACACCATTCAAGTTATCTCATGGATCAGAAGCGCTTATTCCCATAGATTTGAAGTAACCAGCCCCAGGGTCATGTACGCAAAACAAGGAGGTGAAGTCTGTATAGAGGAAAATGATGAAGCATTAAAATATAGCTTGGATTTCATCAAAGAACTCCAAGATGAGGCAACTATCAGGCAGGCAGAAGTAAAGAGGAGAATGGCCAGACATTTGACAAGAATGTCAGGGTCAAGAAATTCGCAGTCGGAGATGTTGTATTGAAAAAGGTGGATGCTGCAGCCAGAACATGTATCGTGGGAAAATTAAATTCTAACTGGGCAGGACCATTCATCTTCAAGGAGGCATTAAGAAGTGGTGTTTATCGCCTCTAGACAAGTGATGGGGAAGACGTCTCGTGTACTTGGAATGGTGATGATTTCAAACGATTTTATCCTCAAAAATGTCGTCTTTTATTTGCATTTTGGATATTCAATGAGAAGCTCCATACTAACACGTTTCCCTCTCTATTATATATATATATATGTGTGTGTGTATGTGTGTTGTGTTCATGCTTCAGTCAAGACATATTGATGACATATCGGTGTGTGTATACAATGAAATGGTCTTATGAGGTTCTGCTTAGGATAGCGGTTGTTTGGCTCACACGCCAAACCACCCAACTACCTTTTTCACAGAACCTCCCTCTGATACCAACTGTCACAACCCGCATTTTCCCAACATTTAAAAGGCTATCAGAGTAGGGAAAGCTACGCGTTGTGATGTCACGTCACGTAGGGGACGCCTACTGACGTTAAGGCAATTCATCCTTCATCACAGTCCAAGCAATGTTATTATTAACTCAAAGAGATTCAAATAAAATTTATGCAGAAAAATTTAACAAGCCGCGTCCCTCGGCTTGGTGGATCAACTAGTCCACGCATTTAAAATATAGTTTTACGCAGCAGAAAGATATTTGATTTAATTACTTAGTGGCCTACTTGAACATGAAAACCTAGTGAGGTGCACCATGCAAGATCAAATGTGTGGATTTACTAGATATAAAAGTAGATTTATCACGCGCAGAAATTAGTGAGATTAACCTTTCAAAATATGATATGTAATGCTACTATTACCTTAGCATATCTAACCAGGGGCCGTAAAGCCAACCAATATCTAACCATTCCAGAACAAGTGTTCAAAAGTAAACAACACGTAACAGCAACAGTGAAACAAAAATCTAACTAAACGGCACCACGGGCGTCAACACCTGACACGAACCCATGGGCCGACAAGTTCACAACATACTCTACCTCAAGTGAGTCAGAAGACAGGAACTAAAACAGCTCTGCACTAACACCTGCTACTGTCTAGAACCTGAGGCATTCAAAGAAAGAACACCTCAGAAGCAAGTACAAGTGGTGCAGAAAACAAGAAAGTAAGCAAACCTCCGTGAGACCAGAGGGAAACAGTAGCTGCAATGGTCAGTGATGACAAGGCTAGCAGCAAATAATCAACAGGAAGAGAAACAGCAGAAGTATCTAATCATCAGCAAAAAAGAAACAGCAGAACAACTAAAAATCAGCAGAATATGCTCACCAAACAAAGGTGAGAACACAGGCAAGGTCAGAACTCGCCATCAACAAATATTCATCAACATTCATATTATTAATCATGTTACTCTTGTTCAGAATTGTAGAGACTGATCAGCTCATCCAAAAGAAAAGCACCGCACCGGGGGCAAAACCACACCGCGTATGGCCTCTCAATCAAACGCTTAAGGGAACACCGCACCGGGGGCAAAAAACCACACCGCGTACGGCCTCCTAATCAAAAGCTTAAAAGAGCAACGCATCGGGGGCAAAACCACACCGCGTACGGTCTCCAACAGAATTTATTTATTTTTCATGCAATTTCAAAGGAAAGGGGCGAGGCCCAACAGAACATATCATACCATAAGGCAAGTAGCAAATGAGAAAATCAAGGAGATATGAAGCTAACAAAAATATTTTTTTTTTCTTTTATTAACCGGCATAATATCAAATTATTAGCAGCAATAATAGAGAAAAAATGGAGATATGGCGCAGTTAGCTCAAGAGCACCGGCTTGGAGCGGTTATATGGCAAAGAGAGAGAGAGAGAGAGAGAGAGAGAGAAAGGGCAAGAACACCACTTGCCTTAGGTTTTGCAGGAAAAACTCTCCGAATCGCTTCCCATTGTAGATCGGCTTACGAGGAGGCGAGAGGAGTCAAGATCTACAAGAGATCGGGCTAGAAAAGGTTAGGGTACAAAAGACCTAACGAAAAAGTTTCACGAAACGGAAGGAAATTACCACGAGGACGAAGCTCTCGTCGAGAGCTTTCCGAATCTATGCTCGGCTCGCGATTTCGACCACCGGAGCTCCGTCGGCGGCGTCCGGAAGATTCAAGAAATCGTCACTCCCGCCGCTCGCTTTTCTCTCTGGTTCAGACAGAATGAGGAAGAAGCAGAAGCTGGGTTCGTTTTCTTTTAGACAACATCACATAATTTTAATAATAATAATATCATTATTATTATTATTATTATTAAAAGAATGAAGGGGTCGACGCATGCATGCAAAAAGGAGAGAGGGGAGTCGACGCAAGGAGGGGGGAGAGAGGTCGACGCATTCATGCAAATATATATATATATATATACGAGCATCTTTGCACGGGCTACGCCCGTGCTCGATGCTCTCGGGCGGCCTTCGGCCGCATCCATGCGGGCTTCGCCCGTTTGGCATTGAAGGCGTGCTTCGCCCGCCCCCTCGATGTCGGCGGGGTTCGCCCGGCCCTCGCCGGTATTCGCCCGGCCCTCGCCGGTATTCGCCCGGCCCTCGCCGGTATTCGCCCGGCCCTCGCCGGTATTCGCCCGGCCCTCGCCGGTATTCGCCCGGCCCTCGCCGGTATTCGCCCGGCCCTCACCGGTAGTCGCCCGCCTCTCACCGGTATTCGTTGTTGATTGAAAGGTGTGATGCGCAGGAGCGAAAGCAAACAATCTGCAGAAGATGTAAAAGAGAATGGTTATCATGGTTTGTGCCCTAACGCAATCGAGTAATGAGTGCATTGCTGAAAAGAAGGCCAGTTGTGATAGTAACAACCGGCATCATGCGGCCACAATATTACTCTGAATGCGGCCGTCACTCCGCCTGCAATCACATGTTCTCTGCTCACAGAAATGGCACGACGGTTGACCTTCTGCTCGCCACCATCGAGTGCAGTATTCTAATCGCACTGTCAATTGACCGAGCACCCGAGAAGGGGTAACTTTGGGCAGAGGTACGGTCGCTGCGAAGAGCATCGAGCACGTATTAGCAAAAACATCCAAAACAGGAATGAGTGAAGGCTTTGCCTTTTGACTTTAGATTGTTCAAAACACACGAAGATGTAATTATGATAATCAAAAATGAAACCGAATCGACATCAACATATGGTCTGAAGAAAATTTTTTAACGGGAGACAAAAAAAACTTTAAAGCCAACACATCATCATACTAAAGACAACTAAAAAAAGCTTAGATTCCTAAAACATCATAGAACGAACAAACAGAAACAGGACTGAATTTGTACAGGAAGAGCTCAAAATGTTCGGTAAATCTCCACCGCAACCTTGTAAATATATTTGACACGGATTAATCCTACGGCAATCCCAAGTCCATCTCCGATCCTCCTTTGGCCATGGATTTTGGAACTGTATGAGTATGTGGACGACAAAGGATTATGATTTGAGACATGTCAATACGATGTAATTTGCTTGATTGAAATAAATTTTGAGAGATAAAACAATCAGCAGTTTGTCTGCCCAGCTCGACACACCTACACACTCCCAGTAAAAAGAACAATGGATTACAAAAATTATTAACAAATTACATGGTATTTATTAAATGAAATAACAAAAATTTCAATATAGTTACATCATTAATCTTGATAGCTAATGGATTTATGCTAGTTGTGTAAATGAACCATAAAGCATAGCAGTTACAACAAACTTTATTCCTAAAATGCTATGTTGAGAAATGAATATTATTGAATCAAATTTAGGAAATTCAATTCTCAAGAAGTACCGAAGGGCGCCTATATCTTTTATTTCAAATTCCTTGGCGAAGTGATAGTTCGCCCTGCTTTTTCTTCACTATTATTTCCTGACACAATGTTAATGTTTTAGATTTCTTTCCAGTTCAGTTAATGAAAAGAGTGTGTGATCTACATTACCTTGTGTATAAAAAAAAGATCATGACTTAAAGACAAATTGTGCTTTTGGGCGATGCTGCAGAGCATGTAGCAGATGTGGAAAATTGATTTTCCACACTTGTGCCACTTTTTCTATCGCACTCGTGCGCATCATTGTCGTCTACCAAGAAGTCTCCCGGCCAACCACTCGAAAGTCACTGCCAACACATTTAATTAGTATTTGGTTATTCGCACATCTACTCTTAGATTAAAGAAGTATTTATACGTCTACTTTCATATCTTCGATCATCTGTTTGTGGATGGCACACCTTAAACAATTTTGAAGTACTTCTCAAACTCTAGTGATCTTCTAGGTTGACACATATGAATACGCAAACATCAAAAAGAAATTCCATTTCAGGAGTCATCACACCATCAACTTTGTAGCAAGTTTTAATTTGGAGATGAATTTATTTATTAACCATAGAGATCCATGAACAAACTAAATATAGTGTTGTCATTGATCCACCCGAGGGCAATCTAGGCTCCGTTTTTATTTGCAGTTTTGCTCCATCTCCAACGTGAAGAAAACATCATCATTGAAGGTAGTCATGTGTAGGTCTGCTAACCCCCCCCCCCCCCCCATGCTGAATTAGGTAGCTCTACTACTTACCAAACTCTGTTTATTTGGCATTTTTTCCATTTGACTTTCTCAAACGCACATGCCATTTTGAGGACCTACATAGAGCACTCATTTTCATCTCCCACGGTCATCACCACCAAAATCGATCCTAATTATTGTTCGGACGATCACACAGCATTTGTGAACCGAAAGATCAATATAATATCAACAATTATATAAATCTCAACCTTCAAATATTACGGTCATAAGCAAAAGAACAAAAATATTCATTTCACAGAGAAAATACTATTAACATACTATGCGTATCATCATATTTCATGCAAAACCATATCTATATATATTGTAGATACATGCATATGGCCGACCCTGAAGGTAGTCATGTGTCTGATAAATGTCCATGTAGAAATAGCTAACTCCAGTACTCACAAAACTGTTTGACAATTGTTTTATTGACTTATTGAAAAAACACGTACTATTTTGACTGACCTCCATATATTCAAGAACACTATTTTTGTCATCTTCAATGCCAATCAGCACTCAAATAGACACACCGCATTTCTGAACCGGAAGCTCAATATAATATCAATAATTATAGAAATCTCAGGGTTGAAAAGTACAAACAGATTCATTTCCTTGGAAGAAGTAAATACTATTCATTACATATTACATAGTGCACAAACCCACCCCGGTATAATCTTTATCTTCACTATCATCATCACCGATGATCCCGAGGTCATCATCGTCGGTACCGCCTCTACGGCCGGTGGCCTGGCCACCCTTCTTCCCCATCTCACGGTAGCCTTCAGTGCTGAGTTGTTCCTTCCTGGTCTGCCCTCCACGGCTCCTACGTTCGGCGAGGTGCTCCCGAGCCTCCAAGTTCTTGCCGCGTGTGTCGCCGGGGACAACAGTCTCCTCCTGCCTCACTCGCTGGTCGAGCTCGTCTCTCTCGGATGCCGCCATAATAGGTTGGACAATGGATTGGCTTTATCGTGGAAATTTGGTGGTGGGATGGAGAGAAGATTTGTAGAGGTTGTAGGGCGGTGGGAGGAAGGAGAAGAGGACACGGCGAGAGGAGAAGACGGTGGCACGTGGCAGTGGGTAGATTTAGAGGACGACACCTAGCCGGCTTCCCTGCTCCGGCATGCCGCTGTAAGTGAAGCCACGGAGGGAGGGTGTAAACTATATCGATATACGTACGGACCTGCCTCTCTCTTGCTCTCTCTCCCTCTCTCTCTCTCTAGATACCTATCTATATTTAATATTCTCTATTTAATGTATGATGACCTTGAGCTGGGAATGAGGTTTGTCCTCTATCTATATTTAATATTTACTGTAGATCACCTTGAGCTGCGAAGGAGTTTTGTCCTCTTCCAAAAACGAAAGAACTTTATATTATATAGATATATATATGGAGATCGACGCAAGCATGCAAAAGGGGAGTCGACGCAAGGCTGGAGGAAGTCGACGCATGGGGGGGGGGGGGGGGGGGGGGGGGGGGGGAGGTCGACGCAAGCATGTTCATGAATGTATATATATATACATTCTGAATTATTATAATAATAATAATATTATTATTATTATTATTTTATCACTAAAAATAAACGAACGCCGAATCCAACGAAAATTTCGCCTAAAGTGAACGGCGGCGCTACGAATCCAACGGCGAAGTTGGAATCAAAATCCGACGTGCCATTTTCGAGATATGAATGGCGGAAGTTACGACGAGCTTTAAATATATACAAAACTTCTAAAATGCGCCGATGCTCCAAAATGGCTCGGATCGCGACGAAACTTGATAGACAAGTCTAAAATTAAATAATCTAATTTCCTAACGTAAAATTTTCCAATTCCGGGTCGTCGGAAAATTTGGTCGACTTGACCCAAACGGACGCGAAAACGCGCAAACGGCAATGCGCCGCTAACTCGACGTTAGAAGTAACGCCCCGACGTCATTAACACGCCATCACTGAATTAAACAAATACCGGAAAAATCAGGGGCGTTACACCTATGTCCGTACAACGATCCGGTCTCTATATGCAATTTTCTACGAGAATACTCCATATCGACCCATCAGAAGAGCCTATCCACTAATTAGTGAAAATCTTCCAGCTACTATGCGAATCAAAAGACTAGCATGTCCAGAGATTAAGGAGGAGAATTATTACCCTTAATGCTCGTTTCAGTGCCATCTGACCAGGATGTCTTTTCACGAACTCGAAGACGGCACAAACATGCAAGAGTTCTTCTTCCTTGGACTTGCCTAGCCAAACGGATCTCTCTTCTCTTCCTGCTACTGACTTTGCCTTAGGAGAGAGGACCAGAGAGAAAAACTAAGGAAAATCACGGATTTGGAGGCTATATATAGCAAAATGCTATTGTCGGCGCTAGCCACTAACGCCAGACGCTAGCCCAAAGGTGGTACGACCGAACCTATCCATAGTCGCTTAAGGAAATTGTCGATTGAGCTACTGCTAGCGCTACCGCCTGCGCTAGCACTCGACGAGCCGAATTCACGAGTGCCTACCACGCATCGTCGAAACACATTCGTTAGGACACAATTTCATCGAGATCGCCACAGTCGACGCTAGCAATAGCGCTGACGCTAGTACTCGACGATTCGTCTTGATGCTTTCAACGATTCCCACGAGTCCCTTCATCGATACACAACATTTCGACGATAGGAGCTACCGCCGGCGCTAGCCCTAGCGCCGACGCTAGCCCTAGCGCCGACGCTAGCTCTCTGCCTTAGCCTCTCGTGAACTTCTTTGCACTTGAATACTGGGGGTCTTACATGCCGTCGTCTCCTCCGTCTTGCCGGCGAGCCTACCCGGTCCGCCCAAGTTGTTCGGACCGCCCGGGGGCATGGTCGTCATTTTCCGAAAATTGGTGATCCAGGTGACTGAAATTGTGCATTTCTTTTCGCCCGCTCAGCATCCAGAGGGGCGCAACTATCGGTGCTCCCCTCAAAAAAGGGAGAAGTCAGAGCTCTGAGGTTTTTTGGTGAAGACTTAACTCTCTGTTTATCATTTTCCTGCTCAGAACTTTCTCCGCTTGTGATGTTCTCCTCCAGAAACTGCTCCCACAAGCACTACTGAAGACTTTAGCTTTTCCTGGAGAAACTTGAGAAGGAGCGGTGACTTATTACCCTCCTGAACTCTAACACCTGACCGACTATTTTTAGTGGATTTTGTCAGAAGTAGGTCTGGCCCCGTGATTTTTTTTTCCTTTCAGGCCTTTTCCATGTAAAACATTTTGCTGTGCAGCTGTTGGTCCTCTATTTGACTGTTTGCATGTTTGGTTCACTCTCGAGCTAAAACGGTCCGATTCCCCTAGTCCGTGAGAGTGCTAAGCGACCCGCAACAATTATATATATATTTATTTAATTCTCGAAAATCTACCTAAAATTGCTATATTTCATTACTAATTAAAGGCTTAAAGTTAATTGTACGGAATTGTACCGGACTTAATTATACATGATAATTGTTATTTGCAAACCATAAATGTCTATCCGTTGATCAAATTTTCTCTTTATTTGAGTTTATAAATTGTTATCCGCAGACCAATTTTATACTTGAGTAGTTGATATCTTCGTTCTCCTGAGCAGGACCCGATAACGAAGGAACATCTCTGACGATCTTCTGAGCACTTCAATGTGTGCACGAATCGTGATTCATAAAATGTGCGCGGATAAAGACCGAGTTGAGGAAGAAAGACGATTTATTTGCTGTTCATGTAATTTCGGTTTGGTTGGGAAGATTTAAATAGCTAGGATTTGTTTGGGAACATTTAGATATAACATCATGAAATTTCGGTATGGTTGCTAACATTTCTTCAATAAGACACTTTATCTCATTTTGTAGAGGCTTGGGTAATAAAAAGTTGTAATTTTGATTATTTTATAATTTTGTTTCAAAAGAATTGTACGATCTATTGATCAATTGGAGTAGAACTTGTAATTTTAGTAAACATAGGATGAGAATCTATTAATGTGTGTTTATGAAACAAATCTATGATGATGATGATATTTTTGCCTAAACTCAAACTTAGCTCGAAACTAGCCTTACCTTATGACTCAACTCTATACTCATTGAGAAACGCCGGTGGGATCTGCATCCGTCGGTTCTCTTTAAGATTACCACTGACACTGTTTACAGCTATCAGATCACCAGATATAGTATTTATTTCCTTTGGAGTTGTCTCCACTACGAAACACGAAACCTGGAAGATTTATGGATCCCTAAACTCGTATCAACATCAGCTTACAGTTCGTTCGACAAAATACCCAATGGAGTTGGTCGGCTTGCGGTGGAAACCCGTTCTCGGAGTCTCACTGGCTGCTGTTCTGTCCAGAACCACTCGCACACTCCCTTTTACTCGCCGGAGAAGAAGGTTCTGTTCAACCACTGTGTGTCTGCAAAACGTAAGCCCCATCTTTACTCTCTCGCGCTCTCTTCCAAGTACTCCGGCCATTGTATGAAAAGAAAAAAATCTGCTTTGTTTTGGCCCTATTTGTTTAGTTCCACAACGGCATACTCGTTTAAATATTGTACCCATTAGTTATAGTAACAATGGAGAATATCCATAGCTGGAAATGAACGGTCCTTTTGGCGCAGTCTTTTTGCTCCCGTGAATTTAGAAAAAAATGCCACCCTCCTTAAATATGTGTTTGGCATGACAATGGTTATGACCCGTGTTTGTGTAGATAGAGGAAAGAATTAGGGCTTCGCCACTCTTCATTATCCTCCTATATAATGAGGCTAAACACAATAAACGCACACCACTTATAAATACAATAAACGTCAACACTCCTCAAGGTGGGCGAAAGATATTCACTAAGCCCATCTTGTCACAATTCTTGATCATATCCTTTGAGCTAAGACCCTTGGTCAAACAATCTGCGGCCCGATCCTTGGTCGAGACGTGACTAAGCTTCAATAGCCCACTATCCAATTTCTTTTTTATAAAGAACCTATCGATCTCTATATGCTTGGTTCTATCACGGTGGATTGGATTATTTGCAATACTGATGGTTGCCTGGCTATCACACCACAATTTCATCCTATCTCCTCGATCTAATTTCAGCTCCATCAGCATTCCCTTTAGCCCTTAGTTATTAAAGGCGCAAAGCGCACCAAGGCGCAAAGGGGTCTTGAAGCCTAGGCGCAATGCTCAAGGCGCAGGCGCGCGCCTGACGAAGGCAAGGCGCAACCATATTCAATTTAAATAATCAGCATCAAACACCACTTCATCTTCTTAATTAGATTTTTTCATCTATTCTACTCATTAATGATTCATTACTATCATTTATATCTCTTATAAAATAGAATCAATGTGATCACTTGCATCATATCTAAGTCTCAACGCTCGATTGTGTTTCGCAAACACTAAATCATGGAAAAAAATATTGAGTTCTTACATTATTTCTTTCTTTATTTTGAAAAAAAAAGTACAATAGAAATTACACATAGACGTGTCTTTTATGCTCCAAAGGCGCACGAAAGGCGCACTAAGGCGCAAACCTCTGAGCCTGGTGAGCCTTGAGCCTTAGGCGCGCCCGAGGCGCACCTTTAACAACTTAGCTTTAGCCACAGAAGTTCAGTAACCCCCAATACCATAGCTCTATTTTTTGCCTCTGTCGTCGATCTGGTCACCACCGACTGCTTTTTGCTCCTCCAGGAGATCAGGTTGCCTCCTACGAATATGAAATAGCCTGAGGTGGATCTCATGTCGTCTACACAGCTAGCCCAATCAGAGTCACAGTAGTCCTCAATCTTCACATGCCCATTGTTTACCCAGAAATCGGCGATCATCTCAAATTAGCTGTCCGAGCCCTGGCGGTCCCCCATCGCCCGAGTGGTCTCGCTTTTTCTTTCCTCGTAAAGGTCGAGCTTCGTGCCCCGCACGACTTTTCCCCCGGAGGGTCGCCCCCTTGGGCGACCTCGCCTCCGCGAGGAGGAGATCACCCCTTCGGCGATCTCCCCCTGTGAGATCGCCCCTTGGGCGATCTCCCCTGTGAGAAGGTCGCCCCCTTGGGCGACCTCGCCTCCGCGAGGAGGAGATCGCCCCTTCGACGATCTCCCCCTGTGAGATTGGGCGATCTCCCCTGTGAGGAGGTCGCCCCCCTTGGGCGACCTCGCCTCCGCGAGGAGGAGATCGCCCCTTGGGCGATCTCCCCCTGTGAGATCTCCCCTTGGGCGATCTCCCCTGTGAGGAGGTCGCCCCCTTGGGCGACCTCGCCTCCGCGAGGAGGAGATCGCCCCTTGGGCGATCTCCCCCTGTGAGATCGCCCCTTGGGCGATCTCCCCTGTGAGGAGGTCGCCCCCTTGGGCGACCTCGCCTCCGCGAGGAGGAGATCGCCCCTTGGGCGATCTCCCCCTGTGAGATCGCCCCTTGGGCGATCTCCCCTGTGAGGAGGTCGCCCCCTTGGGCGACCTCGCCTCCGCGAGGAGGAGATCGCCCCTTGGGCGATCTCCCCCCGTGAGATCGCCCTTTGGGCGATCTCCCCTGTGAGGAGGTCGCCCCCTTGGGCGACCTCGCCTCCGCGAGGAGGAGATCGCCCCTTGGGCGATCTCCCCCCGTGATATCGACCCTTGGGCGATCTCCCCTGTGAAGTCTCCCCTCTGAAATCCCTGTTTGTGTGATCTGTTCAGGTGCACCAGGTCCAGACGATCTCAGCGGTCTCAATAGCGGTCTCAGGCGGTCTCAGCAGTTCCGGGCAGCCCGTTACCTTCCAGATCTGCCCGTTCGGGCAGGCCCCTGCGTCTATAAATAGAGGGGTGGGGGTACCAGTTGGAGGACCTTTTTGGAGAGCTTCCAGTTCCTGCCAGTGGGTTGAGCGGTCTCAGTTTTGAGTGACCGCCGAGACCGCCGATCACTCTTTCTGGAGACCTCTTCGTCTCCCTTCAGGCCCCTTTTTCTTCATGTTTTATGCTGTTTCTTTCATTCTTTCCTGTTGTAACCTCAGCTGTAACTCAAGCTTTATATCAATAAAATAGTCTTTCCTCCAGCTCAAAGTAACCGGCCACCCAACAGTTTCACCCCCCATCCTTCAGCTCGAGCGAGTGTGGAGTTGGTACCATTTTTGGCACCAACAGATCTAACACGCGACCTTCAGATTTTGAGTAGTTGGTGAAACAGCAGCTGCGGTGAATTCGACCTAAAATTCTTCAAAACTTCAAACGGTCATAACTTTTGATCCGGGTGTCAGAATTCAGAAATTCAAAGCCCGTTGCGACCGTCTCGGCCTGAACTATCCAAAAATTGAACCGGGTTCCCCGTTCAGGCATTTTTCTGGCCTCAGATTTCCAAAATTCGACTCCGTTTGGAAGTTATCGCGGCTTTTTCCTTTTCGGCAATTCCTATTTTTTGGGTATCAATGGAGATACTAGATGTTCAAGCTCCTGTTAAGAAAGATCCTCCTCCTCCCCGATTTGTGGATCCATTTGTTCCTTTGCCACCCCAAGCTGACGAGTTCGCGGCCACTCGATCTGAATTTTTCAGGCCAGTTGCCCAGGGAGGTCCCGTAGAAATGTCTAACCCTCAGGAAAAGTGTACTAGTTTTCCAACCCCAGCTGATGCGTATTATCCTTCATCTCCTCCAGATTTTGTTGAAGAGGAAGATCCTTCTCCCTTCACAGATAGAGTTCGTTGGGTGACTGCTCCTGACAGTTTTAGAGAGCCTCGTCTGCCAACCTTCACTGGGAAAGAAGATCCCTTCTCCCATCTCCAAGCCTTTGAGTCAGCTATTTCTTTAAGAACATTAATGGATGGCGTCAAGTGCAAGCTCTTTGTTATGACCCTTGACAGTCATGCTAGAGAATGGTTCTATAGCCTGCCATCTGGATCAATTGCTTGCCTTGTGGATTTGCGGAGATTGTTTCTCTTAAGGTTTTCTACCAACAAAAAGCGGAAAAGAGGTGTCGCAGCCCTTTTCCAAATCAAGCAAGGAGTTAACGAAACTCTCGCCCACTATGTCGATAGATTCCAGAGAGAAATTCTTCAAATTGTTAGTGCAGATCAAGAACTGTATCAAGTCGCTTTAATCAATGGACTCCAAGAAGGCCCTCTCAAATTCAAAGTTACCGCAAATGAGCCCAAGTCTTATAGGCACCTCATCGAAATAGCAAACCGGTTCATTCAAGGTGAGGCAATGAATCCTAATTATATGAATTCTCGGAACCGGCGCACTCGGCGGCATCGGGTGAATAGATATCATCATCATTCATCTTCATCACAAATCCCTCCGCAAGATGAGCAGTTTGAGTCTTGTTCATCTCCCCCGGATATGTCTACTCCACCTCAACAAGATATGCCATCTCCATTCTTGGAGGTCTCTCCCATCATGTCTTATGATCCTACAACATTTAAATATGAAACTTACTCAGAAGGATTTGGTCAGTTGAATATCCCTTTGGAAGAGGTTTTTCCAATTATTCAGAATATGCCAGAGTGTAAAAGACCCCGTCCTATGAGGTCTAATGTTGCAAAACGCAATCAAGAACTCTACTGCCTATACCATTTAGCTTCTGGTCATGATACAGAAGATTGTCGTGCGCTCCGAAAATTGATAGACCAACTATTGAAGGCAGGAAAATTACAGGATTATGTTGCTTAATAACATGAAGATCTTATTTTCCAGCAAAGACAACTTCACACAGCAAATTTTCTTTCATTCAATAAAAGAAATGCATGAAGTATAGATGAGATACATTGTCAATTTTGTTTTGCATGTCTCCCACCTGTTTGGAGTTTCTGCATCTTTTATTTTCTAAGTTTTGCTTGTAATAAGAATAGCAGTTATCTGTGTTCTATAAGCAACTATCATCGCAAGGATGTTTTCCAGCAGTCAGCTATATCAATCTTCATACCCATATTCACTGCGGACATCCAGCCAAGTATGTTTAATACTCTTTCATTACTTTACTTTTCCTTACATTTACCTGTCTACATTCATATTTCTACAAATACTTTGATGTGAAAAGTAGAAATTGGCCAGATCAACCGGAACGGGTAAAGCTTTATCATCACTTTACTTTTTCTTGTTTACGTTAATACCTCGTGAAATACGTAGACAAGGATATAAAAGGTAGAAATACCATCCCTATTGTTTGATAGGAAATATGGAAGTAACACCTCCAATTCTCTCTTCTCCGGGTCGTAAAACCCGCAACGACCGCATCACGCTCGAATCACTCGCAGATGCGTAGTGGGTAGCCCAACCCCCTTTCTCCCAACTTTTCTCTCCCTCAATCACTTTCTATATGATGATTACCATCAATAGTTGAGATATCTGATTGAGATTAAAAGAAAGGTTATGTTCATTGATTTGTGAGCTCCCGCTACCGACTTTTATTAGGCGGTAGGGCTGGGGCTGGGTTGATTTCACATGAAAGGTTACCAGGGAAAAGTTATGTTGAATTGCTCCAGATTATTTCATTCCCATATTTCTGTTAAATCAGTGGGTTCTGTGAGCAGTAAGTGATTATTTCACTAAAGGTGAATGGACTCAAGTATAAGAGATTACTGGGGAAATATTCAGATTTTATTTGATCATTCAAGTTTCTTCAAAGAAGAGAAAGTTTTGAGACCACCGACTTAATTTTCTCCAAGATTTGGAAGTTTGAGATTGCCGGTGGGATTTCCAGAGTTTATTTTGTTTTTCAGGTTTCTTCAGCAATCTCAAAATTTTGAGACCGCCGGCTTAATTTTCTCCAAGATTTGGAAGTTTGAGATTGCCGGTGGGATTTCCAGAGTTTATTTGGTTTTTCAGGTTTCTTCAGCAATCTCAAAATTTTGAGACCGCCGGCTTAATTTTCTCCAAGATTTGGAAGTTTGAGATTGCCGGTGGGATTTCCAGAGTTTATTTGGTTTTTCAGGTTTCTTCAGCAATCTCAAAATTTTGAGACCGCCGGCTTAATTTTCTGCAAGATTTGGAAGTTTGAGATTGCCGGTGGGATTTCCAGAGTTTATTTGGTTTTTCAGGTTTCTTCAGCAATCTCAAAATTTTGAGACCGCCGGCTTAATTTTCTCCAAGATTTGGAAGTTTGATATTGCCGGTGGGATTTCCAGAGTTTATTTGGTTTTTCAGGTTTCTTCAGCAATCTCAAAATTTTGAGACCGCCGGCTTAATTTTCTCCAAGATTTGGAAGTTTGAGATTGCCGGTGGGATTTCCCAGGTTTTTTGAGGAGTTTCTAGCAATCTGAAGTATTGAAGATTGTTAACTGGTTCTCTTCAAAGAAGCTTTTCTGACAGGTGTTTTGGGGCATTTGTGATCATCATCTTAGAACCTCTCATATTAATTTTGGGCGGTCTGGAGAAATTAAGATCACTACT
This sequence comes from Dactylorhiza incarnata, assembly GCA_033032865.1. Lineage (NCBI taxonomy): Eukaryota > Viridiplantae > Streptophyta > Magnoliopsida > Asparagales > Orchidaceae > Dactylorhiza > Dactylorhiza incarnata. The sequence goes on from JAWHQI010000014.1 coordinate 9,499,360, forward strand.
TGAGTGCTCATCTCTTTATCAAGCAATCTAAAGCACATGAAAGTATTCATGAGGTCTTTCCTTCTATTAATCAACAAAGAAGCAGTCTGAAAAGCTGAGTCCGACAATATTCTATCTCAAAAGACAAATGTTTTTCAAGATTCGCAGAAGGAGCAGTCTGGATTATTTGATACCTTCATTTATCAAAGTACATAACATAGTTCAGAAATATCATTTATGGATTATCATGATCTGATTCTTCTACAAAAAATCTCGAATATTGAAGATCGCCATTTGACATCGGAGTAACTTTATAACAAAGCAGCTTCGAATATCCAAAGTTAATACCTTCTTAAAAGGCGTTTTGACAGCCACAAGGTCGCTATTCTTAATTATCAATTGTAAATCAAAGTGAACAAAATAAGCATTAGCAAGTTGTCTCAGGTACCTGACACACCTTTACCCTTTTTATATACACGTTCAGCATACCTTTTCGCATATGAAAACAGGTACAAGCTGGTTCTCTTCAGGTATTTCATGATAAAATATGCATGCTCTAACCGATCTTTTACAGAGGTAGGCAGGTGCACACTAGTTCTTTTCAGGTACTCACATAACATCAAATGGCCGCAAGTTCTCTTATAGAGAGAGAGTTTTTCAAGCATGCCTGGAGGTAGTAAGTTCGCACAGGTACTTGCATTTTTCTATCATATATGATCTACTATGACAGGAAAGGTGGATCGCGATTCTCGTGGGTAAGTTTTATTTTTTCGAAGTTTTTTTTCAAAACTTAAAAAAATGCGGGGATTATGTTTACCCAGAAATCGGCGATCATCTCAAATTAGCTGTCCGAGCCCTGGCGGTCCCCCATCGCCCGAGTGGTCTCGCTTTTTCTTTCCTCGTAAAGGTCGAGCTTCGTGCCCCGCACGACTTTTCCCCCGGAGGGTCGCCCCCTTCGGCGACCTCGCCTCCGCGAGGAGGAGATCGCCCCTTCGGCGATCTCCCCCTGTGAGATCGCCCCTTGGGCGATCTCCCCTGTGAGGAGGTCGCCCCCTTGGGCGACCTCGCCTCCGCGAGGAGGAGATCGCCCCTTCGGCGATCTCCCCCTGTGAGATCGCCCCTTGGGCGATCTCCCCTGTGAGGAGGTCGCCCCCTTGGGCGACCTCGCCTCCGCGAGGAGGAGATCGCCCCTTGGGCGATCTCCCCCTCTGAGATCGCCCCTTGGGCGATCTCCCCTGTGAGGAGGTCGCCCCCTTGGGCGACCTCGCCTCCGCGAGGAGGAGATCGCCCCTTGGGCGATCTCCCCCTGTGAGATCGCCCCTTGGGCGATCTCCCCTGTGAGGAGGTCGCCCCCTTGGGCGACCTCGCCTCCGCGAGGAGGAGATCGCCCCTTGGGCGATCTCCCCTGTGAGGAGGTCGCCCCCTTGGGCGACCTCGCCTCCGCGAGGAGGAGATCGCCCCCTGGGCGATCTCCCCCCGTGAGATCGCCCTTTGGGCGATCTCCCCTGTGAGGAGGTCGCCCCCTTGGGCGACCTCGCCTCCGCGAGGAGGAGATCGCCCCTTGGGCGATCTCCCCCCGTGATATCGACCCTTGGGCGATCTCCCCTGTGAAGTCTCCCCTCTGAAATCCCTGTTTGTGTGATCTGTTCAGGTGCACCAGGTCCAGACGATCTCAGCGGTCTCAATAGCGGTCTCAGGCGGTCTCAGCAGTTCCGGGCAGCCCGTTACCTTCCAGATCTGCCCGTTCGGGCAGGCCCCTGCGTCTATAAATAGAGGGGTGGGGGTACCAGTTGGAGGACCTTTTTGGAGAGCTTCCAGTTCCTGCCAGTGGGTTGAGCGGTCTCAGTTTTGAGTGACCGCCGAGACCGCCGATCACTCTTTCTGGAGACCTCTTCGTCTCCCTTCAAGCCCCTTTTTCTTCATGTTTTATGCTGTTTCTTTCATTCTTTCCTGTTGTAACCTCAGCTGTAACTCAAGCTTTATATCAATAAAATAGTCTTTCCTCCAGCTCAAAGTAACCGGCCACCCAACAGTTTCACCCCCCATCCTTCAGCTCGAGCGAGTGTGGAGTTGGTACCATTTTTGGCACCAACACCCATTCCACCTGAACAGCAGTCCCTTTTCCAGGGGCAGTCTTCAAGTATCAAAGGATTTGATGCATAATATTCATGTGGCCCTTTCTAGGGTCATGCATATAACTGCTCACCACACTCACAACAAAGGAAATGTTCGGACGTGTGTGAATCAGGTAAATCAGCTTCCCAACTAGTTTTTGATACATCTTCCGATCGACTGGTTCACCTTCCCCAGCACCCAGTTTACACTTCAGGTCGATCGGCGTTGCAGCAGGCTTGCACCCCAACATACCTGTCTCTGTGAGGAGATCTAAGGCATACTCCCTTTAGGACAGAACAATTCCTTTTGCACCATAGGCAATCTCAATCCCAAGGAAGTACCTAAGAAAACCCAAATTCTTTACCTCGAACTCCTTGCCCAACGCTTCCTTGAAGCGGACAATCTCCTGCTCATCATCACCTGTGATGATCATGTCATCCATGTACACCGCAAACATGGTGATGTGGTGATCTTCATTTTGTCTGAAGAACACAGTGTGATCAACATTGGCCTGCTGATACCCCATCCCAATCATTGTCTTTCTAAATCGGTCAAACCACGCACGTGGGGACTGTTTCAATCCATAGAGAGAATTCTTCAGTCTGCAAACTCTGCCTTCTATCTCGGTTGTGTCAAACCCCGACGATATCTCCATGTACACCTCCTCAGCTTGATCTCCATGAAGAAATGCATTCTTCACATCTAGTTGGTGCAACTTCCATCCACCAATCGCTGCCAAGCTGATCAAAGTCCGGACGGTGCTCATCTTTGCCATGGGTGCAAATGTCTCGTCGTAATCGATGCCATATGTCTGACTGTACCACTTTGCGACCAATCGAGCCTTGTAGCGCTCGATCTGTCCATCCGGATTCGGCTTCACAGTGAAAACTCACTTGCACCCGACAACCCTCTTGTCCTTTGGTAGCTGTGCCAGCTCCCAGGTCTTATTCTTCTCAAGAGCTCTTATCTCCTCCTTCATTGCTGCTTGCCATTTTGGATCGGCTTTGACCACCTGCCAATTGGTAGGTACAATAATACTATCCAAAGATGCAATGAATGTTCCATGAGAGGAAGAGATATTAGCATATGAGACAAAAGAAGCAAAGTTCCAATCATATTTATCAGGAGGATTGCCCGCATTGCTACGAGTGGTCCTCCAAACCGTAATAGTTGGAGATGGAGGAGTAGGAGGAATGATCTCACCAGAGAATGACAGTGGTGGTGGAGGTGCTCCAGGAGTAGAGACTGACGTAGACAAGGGACTAGGCACTGACAATGTAGGCACGGGTACTTGTTCTGCAGTCTGCTTCCCATTCCTACGATATGTAAGTAGCTCCCCTTGAGCCGTAGGCCTCACACCTCTTACTTCTTCCTCCTGCTCCTCATCACTCTTCTGCTCCTCAACCGGTCCTTCATGCCATACTTCCAAATCTGTCACCAAACTCTCCCTCTCCCGCCTCATACTTTCGGTATTTGACAATTATGGTCTGGATGGGGCCTCCTCCTGTCGGTAGTATTGCTCCATCTCTCTGAAGTGGACATCCATGCTCACGAAACTTCTCTTCTCCACTGGACTCCTGCACACATACCCCTTTTGAGTACCAGAGTAGCCCACGAAAATTCACTTGAGTGCCTTCACATCAAGTTTCGCAACACTCAGTCCGTTGTCCTTCACGAAGCACACACATCCGAATACCTTTAATGGAAGCATCCCCGCATTATGTCCATGCAACTTCTGACACGGGGATTTCCACCCTAAAATTTGTGATGACATTCTGTTTATCAATTGTGCTGCTGTTAACACTGCATACCCCCATAAACTCTGAGGGACCTTCATTTCAAGCATCATACTCCTTGCCATAAAATGCCTGTTTTTCCTCTCCGCCACGCCGTTCTGTGCAGGTGTGTATGCATAAGTGGTCTGATGCAGTATCCCATGGACTGATAGGTACTCTGTCAATTCCCTATTAGTGTACTCCATTCCATTATCCGACCTTAATACTTTTATCGCAGTGCCGTACTATGTTTGAACATGCTTATGGAAATATCAGAAATAGGTAAAAACATTGCTTTTAGTTTTTATCAGATATAATCAAGTAACACGCGAAGCACAATCAATAAATGTCATAAAGTACTTATAATCATTCAAAAAACTTACGGCACAAGACCCCTATACATCAGGATGCACAACATAAAAAACAGAAGAGCTCATCCGCCCGTGCTCACATAAGAGCTTCTTTAAGCTTGCCCAAGTCACATGCATCACATACTAGCTTGCCCAAGTCACATGCCTTACATACTAGTTTGTGTTTATTTGCCTTTTCAAATAGCAAAGGAAATAATCTATCTAAAGTACTAAAAGACGAGTGCCCCAAGCGCTGATGATGGAGTAGAAGCATACCCTCTGCACTCAATTTTTGCCCCCTTCTTCTGTCTTCTCTGCCACAGATATAAGAGCTGCATCCAATCCTTCCCGATCCTAGCACCATAGCCCGTCATGCCAAGTCCCAGTCCCAAGTATCCGTGTTGTCTCCTCCTGGAAGGTCACCTTGGGAATATCAAAAGAAACGATGCATTTTAATTGAAGAATAATGGAACTAATGAATATGAGACTAACTGGAAAAGAAGGAGCATGCAAGACATTGATAGTTTTACTGAACCTGTGCAATTGACCGTGCCCTTACCGACTACTGGCTGGAATGTCCCATCCGCCGTCTGGATGCTATCTGCAGTAGCTAGGCGAATGTAGGAGGAGAACTCACCCGCATCCCCTGTCACATGTCATGATGCACCGGAGTCAACAATCCAATCCGATGTCCTGGAAGGGTGAGCATACATAGTTGAAGTTGATGCCCCCCCAGTTCCACTCATGCCGCCTTCACCAACTTGCTTCTTTTTAAGGCCCTCCATCATGCTCATCATGCTTAGTAGGGTCTGCTCCTCCTCGGTGTAGATAACACCAGCTTCCTCATCACATCCGCTAGTGCCCAGATTGGCCCGATAACCGCCTCGGCCATCACGACCCTTGCCACGCCCACGACCACGGCCACGTCCACGACCACCACCCAAGTCCCCATCCTTGGGTGGTTTGGGGCAGTTGTAGCACTGTTGGGTTTCCTCTCGTGGTCTTGGAGCACCCGAGCTAGTAGCCGCTAATGCAGACTTCACTGTAGCGGCCCCTCCAATCCCTGCCTGAAGTTTGAGGCGGGTCTCCTCTTGAATCATGGCCGAGATGGCCTTCGTAAGTGTAGGAATGTTCGTACCAGACAGAAGTAGGGCTCTCCTCTGATCGAACCTTTCATCTAACCCCTTCAGGAACTTCATGGTCCTCCTCCACGATGATCTTGGAGGCCCTACACTGTGAATCCTTGCAACTCATCGCACGAGAAGCATGGTCGTTGTATAGACGTTCTAACTCTGAGGCGTACTCCTGCACAGTTCTCTCTCCTTGAACCGTGTCATCAATTTCTCCCTTCACCTGGATGACCCTGAGAGTGTTCCCCACTCCATCATATGTACTTCCAGCTTGTCCCAAACTTCGAAGACTTTCTCCAGACCATCTACTGTGGCAGCAATCGATGGGACTACCGAGCTAAGAAGCCACATGAACACTGTCATGTGGGTTGACTCCAACTCATCTCCAGCAGTTGTGTTCTCTGGCTACATCAACTCTCCCGTCAATAAACCCCCAACCTTCTGCGCTGCAAGGGTTTTCTTAATGCGACGTGACCAACCCAGATAAGTGGTCGGCCTGTCGAGCTTCAGATCAACCGGAGGAAGGTCCAACTTCGCCGGGCGGGGCGATAAACTCAATAGTCTCAACATTGTGATCACCTCGGTGGGACCCAGTTTCTTGAGAATATCCTCCATCAGTAGACCCACAATGTCCAATAGTCGGCGCCGCTAAGCCCTTCAATAACTTGGATCCTCGTCCTATACTTCTGACAGCGCTCCGCCCCTCCTTCAACCCTACCTTCAACAACTGAGGTCTTGTCGAGCACTAATCTGGTCGATATGGTCGATCACTGGTCAGACCGACATTGCCATATCGAGCACTGGTCAGGCCGATATCAACAGCTGAGGTCGACTGCTGAACGCACACCAGCTCAAGCTGATATCATCATATCGGGCACTGGTCAGGTCGATATCGCCATATCGAGCACTGGTCAGGCCGATATCAACAGCTGTGGTCGACTGTTGAACGCACACCAGCTCATGCTGATATCGTCATATCGAGCACCGGTCAGGTCGATATCGCCATATCGAGCACTGGGCAGGCCAATATCAACAACTCAGGCCGATATCCCGATCGACTACTGAGCGCGGAACGGGGCGGTCTCTCCTTTGTCGCCGTCTCCCGATCGGTTGCTTCGGCTCTCCTTCGTCGTCGATCGGCAGCTTCCAAAGAGGACTGCTTCTCCTTCGATCGTCGTCGTCTCCCGATCAACACACGCAAAGAGGACTGCTTCTCCTTTGTTGCAGTAGATCGACTGCTGAGCGCGGCACAGGGTGACTCTCCACCTTCGGTCGTCGATTGATCGAGGTAGGGCTATTACTCCGCTTTTCCCCCTCTCCGCTCTAGCAACCGTCCGTTTCCTTCCTCTGATACCATGTAGATAGAAAAAAGAATTAGGGCTTCTTAGCCACTCTTCATTATCCTCCTATATATATCTATACAACAAGGCTAAACGCACACCACTTATAAATACAATAAACGTCAACAGTTTGGCATGACAATGGTTATGACCTATGCGTTTGGCATGACAATGGTTATGACCGCCACCAAGAAAAAAACTAACTTTTAACATAAAAATGGATGAAGTTCCTTAAATGAGGTTGGGCGTTCACGAATGACGGTTCATAACCACTGCATTCACGACCGCCACCACAGGGCCAAACAGACCCAAAGTCATTTATACTGCAGCTGATAAGTGGAAACTATGATAGGTGCCCTATTGCTATGTAAAGGGTGATTTTTAGAAAATAAAAAAAAGTTAAAAGAAAACAGTTTATTAGTTTGTATGATGAAAAATTAGTAACCATATCAAAAAATTGTTGTTCGAAGCAACTGTAGTCGAAACTATTTGATTGATTTTAAAATTTTGTTGTCTAGGTACTGTGTTGGTGATATTATTATTAATAGATGTCTAAAATACAATGGAAAATGAATTGTTTGTATAATAATGATGATGAATAATTACTAATAATTTAAAAGTGGCATTGCAACTGTGGTTCGATTGTTCAGTAATGAGTTCATTTTTACTTATTTACAAATTACAACAACAACAACACTCAAGCATTGTGCCCTATCTTTAGTCATAATCTCACTAATGCCTAAGTACATCACGTCTTTCCTTATAGTTTCATTCCAAGTCTTTATTGGTCTACCCCTCCCTCGTTTAACATGCCTAGTGACTAGAATCTCACAACGCCTAACAAGTGCCTCTAATGGTCTCCTTTGTATGTGTCCAAACCATCTTGGTCGAGCTTCTCACATCTTCTCTGTAATTGGTGCTACTCCTGTCTTATCCCTGATACATTCATTCCTAATTTTATCCAGTCTCACGTGTCCACACATCCACCTAAGCATTCTCATCTCTGCAACTCCCATTTTTTTCTCATGTACACGATTCACAGCCCAACACTCAGAACCATAGAGCATCGCTGGTCTAATTGCAGTACGGTAAAACTTGCCTTTAAGTTTTAATGGTACTTTACGATCACATAAGATCCTTGACGCGCCTCTCCACTCAACCAACCTGCTTGGATTCTATGTGTCACATATTTATCAATACCTCCATCTTTTTGAACTATCGATCCAAGTATTTAAAACACTCACTACGGTCTACGGGGAATATCTTGATCACCCAACTTAATAACGAAGTCATCCGTCCTCCTTGCACTGCTAAATTTAAGCTCCATATACTCCATCTTTGCTCTCTTCAACTTAAAACCCTTCTTTTCTAAAGTTCATTTTTACTTATTTAAACTTGAAAAATTGTAGATAATTATATTTGTGAAAAATGACTTAAATGTCCTAATTTTGTATAAAATATGTGAATATTTTCAAACTCTTACTCTTAGCTGAAGGCACTAATTGTTTTTTGCAGCCGGGACACTCCAAGAACCCTGGTGGCAGATCTCCTTCCCACTAAAAGTTTTTTTCAATAACATATAGACAACTATTGCAAAACACATGTACTACACCGTCTGAAGGATTGGAAAAGTTGCCTCAGATTAACCATTGATTAAACAATGTAAAATTCTAAATCATGTTAATTTTGTAAATTTTTAAGCTGTCATAATTTTATGTAAATAATGTGGGTATTTGAGACTTTTTCACCTGCACAAAAGATAGAAAAAAATCTTTCCCAACATACTCCATGCACCCTGTTAATGTTGAATCAAATATTAATTTATTTTAAAATATGCTGCATTTTAAGAAATCAATATTTTTAAAGCTTGCCATAATTATTATTTTACCTAATTTGACGGATCTTTTTTATTCAGGGACTTACTGGACGATCACCCCAATAAGCCGTAAAAAGTGTGCGAAGTAAAATGCACATGCGCTACAAAATACCAACTAAAAATGCGTGAAATAAAATAAGACACAGGTGCGACTCAGCTTGCATCATACATGCATCTTTATTTACTTGGATGAATTCATGAATAAATTTCATAGAAAGTTATGTCGAAATCATAAGAAGGTTTGTTCTTGATGGTGGAGAACGGGATGGAATTGAACCCTGATTTGCACGTGGATTAATTTATGTAGAGCCGTGCTTACAATGCGAACAAAAATTACAGAGCACCACCACTAACCCAGGAAGCTTCAAGCTCCTCCTCTCACCTTTCTCTCGATTTTGCTCTTCCTTCGCCAAAAATCCGAACTCCCTACTCCTCATTTTGTGTGTGTGTGTGGGTGGGTGGGAGGGGGGGGGGGGTAATAAATAGAATGCCGCCCTGGAGAAGCCAACCGCCAGGTATAAAGCATACAAAGGATGCATTCAGCATGTGGTAGGGGATCTGTTCGAAGTGATGATTATAGCATGTTCTTCTCTGGGATATAGTTGCAAGCGTATATTCCTTGGGACTGCCTAGACTGTTGCTTTCTATTACTTACTTTGCGCATGATCCCTGCGTCACAAGCTAGTATCAACGTCTACATGGTAGCCTTTATGCGACAACTCCCTCCGTAGGCCACCACCATGCAATGTCAATCAGCTGTGATGGGAATTCTGGCGGATACAAGGACATCCTCCGCAGGCGGGGACCGTGTGAAGGGTAGGTGTAGCGAGAAGTTTATATATTTATTTACACGAAAACCACCTCGACGAGGACACGTGTTATGATCTGATACCACTTAGGTATCGGCGGACGGCAGGGGCGACGACAGCGCTAGAGAGGGGCTTCCGTCGGTGATGTCGTCCGGCGGTAACGAGCGAAGGAGAGTGGAGAGGCACGGGAGAAGAGATAGAGAGAGAGGAAGAGGGAATTAGGGTTGAGAAAAAAGAAGGGGAGCAGCCCCACTTGATTCAATTGATCCAAAGATGGTTCCTACCACAAAGGTGATCCCCTTTATAGGCGGGATCCACCCAAAACAACAAACCAAAAAACCATAACATTAAAATAAAGATACAAGGCCCAAGGCCACTTGCCCACACCCCAATGCCTGACCCGCTCAGTCACCATCATCCCGCGGTGTCCGCCCGGGTTTGCACCCCCGCGCTCGTGTTGCCGCGCGTCCTTCTCGAATAAACCTGCCATGGCGGCTCTTCTGTGTGTATGTCGGTAACAATACCGCCGTCTGGAAAATTGGCCTTGCCCTCAAGGCAGTAATCGGGAAACTGGCGCCGGAAGTCATCTCGTAGTAGCCAAGTCGCGGTGGATAAGGGGCGGTTGCGCCACGCAACCCGGATCTCCTCCGGGGTCGGGTTCCCCGGTGTGTAATGTCGCCGATCAACGATGGCCTCTGGATAAACTGAGTCGGAGCCGGAAATGTCGAGGTCGGCCGGAATGTGGTCAGTGACGATGTGATCGCCGATCACGCGCCGGAGTTGAGACACATGAAAGACCGGGTGAATGCGGCTACCGTCCGGAAGGCGCAGCCGGTAAGCTACGGCGCCAATGCGACTGAGAATTTCAAATGGGCCAAAGAAACGAGGGGCCAACTTGGGGCAAGGGCGGCGACCGGCCGTGAGCTGGTGGTACGGCTGCAACTTGAGGAACACACGCTCCCCCACTTGGAAGGACAGGTCCCGACGCTTCCTATTGGCGAAGGAGAGCATTTTGGCTTGGGCACGTCGGAGGTGATGCTTCAGACTGTCCAAGATGACGTCCCGTCAAATGGTCGGCTAAGCTAGCAACAGGACATTCCCCTGGGAGATGGCGGAGCACCGAGGGTGAAGGTCGGCCGTACACTGTCTCGAAGGGGGAGGTGTTTGCGGCGTGGTGGTATGCCGTATTATAGGAGTATTCCGCCCAACATAACCGTTTCGCCCATGATCCGGGTCTCTCGCCAATGAAGCACCTCAAATAAGTTTCCAAACATCTATTCAACACTTCAGACTGTCCATCTGATTGTGGATGATATGCCGTGCTCATGCGTAGTTGTGTGCCTTGGAGACGGAACAAAGACGTCCAAAAACTACTGAGGAATAGCGGGTCGCGGTCGCTGACGATGGAGCGGGGAAACCCATGAAGCCGCACGACCTCGGTGATGAAACTGTCGGCCACAGTTGCTGCCGTATAAGGATGACGAAGAGGAACGTAGTGGGCGTACTTCGTGAGGCGGTCAACCACTACCAGAATACAATCAAACCCATTCGAACGCGGCAGTCGGGTGATGAAGTCCATGGCGATGTCCTCCCAGACTCGCTCGGGAATCGGCAGAGGCTGCAGTAGGCCGCTAGGAAACATCGTCTCATATTTGGCTTTCTGACAAGGCAAGCAAGCCTCCACATAAGCCTTCACCTGGCTGAGCATGTGTGGCCAATACAGCGATGCGGCCAAACGCCGGTATGTGCGGAACGCCCCGGCGTGACCGCCGGAAGGCGTGGAGTGGAACTCCGCTAAAAGCTGAGGGACCCGGGCGGAGGTGGCCGAGAGTACCAGGCGGCCCCGATGGAAGAGCCGACCTCCAATGAGGGCGTAGGGTGGGCGTGCTGCCGGGTCGGCGAGTAAAGCTGCTCGGATGTCCGTCAACTGAGGGTCGCGGTCTACCTCTTGCTGGATAACGGACGCATCCTCCCACACCGGTCGTGATATTGCGGTCAATTCCGTAGCTTGGGGGCGGCGAGAGAGAGCATCCGCCGCCCGATTAGTTTTACCCGGCCGGAACTCGATCGTGAAGTCATACCCAAGAAGCTTTGCCACCCAAAGTTGTTGCGTTGGTGTGGCGATCTTCTGTTGGAGCAGATAACGGAGATTATGATGATCGGTGCGGATGACGAAGGGGCGGCCCAAGAGGTATTGCCGCCAATGTTGTACCGCCAGCACGAGGGCCATGAGTTCGTTCTCATAGGCCGAACGGCTACGCACCGCCGATGAAAATGCCCTGCTGTAATACGCAATAGGCCGACCGGCCTGCATCAATACGACGCCCACGCCGGAGCCCGAAGCATCACACTCCACGATAAACGATTGCTGGAAGTCCGGCACGGCCAGGACCGGCCCTTGTACCAATGCCGCCTGTAGGGTGGCGAACGCCGCCATTGCCGCTGCCGGCCACACGAAGGGGCCCTCCTCCGAGGCCTTCAGCAATTGGGTGAGAGGGCGGGCCAACCCGCCGTAGTCCTTGATGAAGCGCCGATAATATCCGGTGAGGCCGAGGAACGCCCACACGTCCCGAAGGGAGGAGGGGGTCGGCCACCGAAGGACCGCCTGTATTTTGTCCGCGTCCATTGCCACGCCGTCGGCAGAGATGGTATGCCCCAAGTAGCTCACGGTGGTAGCGCCAAACGTGCACTTCTTCCGATTGACCGTGAGATGATGGCGCCGAAGGGTGGTGAATGTTTCCCGCACGTGGCGGAGGTGGCCCTGCCAAGACCCACTAAACACGAGAATGTGATCAAAAAATACAAGGATATGCTTACGGAGAACGGGCAGGAAGATGTCATTCATGGTTGCTTGGAATGTGGCCGGGGCGTTGGTGAGCCCAAACGACATGACCAAGAACTCGAAATGGCCGTCATGCGTGCGGAAGGCCGTCTTTGGCACGTCCTCTGGTCGGACCCGGATTTGGTGATATCCAGCGCGGAGATCCAACTTTGTAAAGAATGCGGCGCCATGAAGCTCATCCAAGAGTTCCTGAATAACCGGAATCAGATATTTGTCGGGCACCGTGGCTTTGTTGAGCTCCCGGTAGTCCACACAAAATCGCCAACTCCCGTCCTTCTTTCTGACTAATAGAACCGGGCTGGAGAACGGGCTAGCGCTAGGTCGTATGAGACCGCCCAACAACATTTCCCGCACGAGGCGCTCTATCTCATCCTTTTGGGCATGTCCATAGCGGTAGGGCCGGACGGAGACCGCCGCCGCCCCCGGTTGAAGGACAATCGCATGGTCAGTTGGCCGAGTAGGCGGAAGGCACGGTGGGGTGGCGAAGATGTCCGCAAATTCCTCGAGCACGTCTTGCAATCCGGCCCCCAAGGGGGCGGGCGTGTCCGGTGGGGCCATCTGGAGAGGCCACAGCCAGGCCGAAAACTCCACTTCAGTGACGCGTTGCATCGCGCGGAAGGACACCAGCGAACGGAGAAGGGCAGAGTCACCCACTAAACGACACGGTTGGCCTTGGTGCTGAAAGGACATCGTCATGGAGGCCCAGTTCACCCGTACATCCCCCAACGTCTGTAGCCATGCCACGCCCAGAATTGCGTCTAGGCCACCCAACTCGAACAGGTAGAAATTCGCCGTGACCGTGCAAGGGCCGAACGAGAGGGTGACATCCACACATTGCCCCAAAGTGGGCCGTCGACGACCATCTCCGAGACAGACGGAGAAATCCGGGGAAGCAGAATATGGTAGATCAATGTCGCGGGCGAGTTGGGCCGACAAGAAGTTATGACTCGCGCCGCTGTCAATCATCACAATCACCGGGCGGTTGTTGATCACGGCCGTGAGTTTCATCGTGCGGGGGCCGGTAAGGCCTCCGACCGAGTAGAAAGGAAACTCCAAGACATTGAGGGGTGCCCCCTCTGGCTCCGATGGTGAAAGATCCGACGACATTCCCGCGAGTGCCGAATCCTCAGCGGGAGGGTCGTCGTCAGTATCGCCAATAATGGCGTGAAACTCTTTGACGGGGCAGACATGTTGCGGCGAGTATGGTTGGCGGCACCGGAAGCATAACCCGCGACGACGGAGATCATTGTAGTCGTTATTGGAGACGCAGTGTGGGGGTCCAAACGGTTGGTGGGGCGGCCGGCCCCCATCGGGTGCGGTCGTGGGCCGCCATCGCGCGGTGGAGGTGGGCGGTTAGAGGGAGGTCCGCCAGCACGGTGTCCGATATCGGCTTCGACCGCACGGATGCGTGAGCGGATGTTTGGAAGAAGGCCCTGGAGAAAAAAGCCCCAGTAGTGGTCGGGTGGCAGACCTGGCACTTGAGTAACGAGCGCAACAAACTCATCGATATAAGCTTCCACAGTAGACGTCTGGCGGGCCGAGCAGAGACGCTCTATGGCGGAACCGGTGTAACGAGAATCGTACCGACTAATCATCTCCTGCTTGAACTCGTGCCAGGAGATGCAGGGTTGGATTTGGCGAAGCCAACGTGCCCAATGAAGGGCCGAGCCCTCGAGCCCGACCACGGCCGTGCCCACCTTGTCCGGCTGTGGAGTATTGTGAAGGTCAAAAAACTGCTCCGCCCGGGCGATCCAGCCCATAGGATCCACGCCCGAAAATGATGGAACATCTAGAGCCAGAGGTTGTCGGCGGTCTGGCGGAGTCGGAGGTGCAGCCGCAGCGGCGATCGGCTGGATGTGCGGGGCCACAGCGGCGGCCACGGCGACGGGTGCGGTGAGTCCGGGTACAAGTGGCGGCGGCACCCCGAGGATGGAGGCGACCTCGTTGGAAGAGGCGGAGCCTGCCGGTGCGGTGAAACCGGCGATTTGACTGCTGAGGCGGGCTTGGCCTGCGATTAACACGTCGATGGCGGATTGCAAGCCGTCGAGGCGTTCGTCCTGGCGGTCGAGGCGCAGGCGGGTGGAGTCGGCCTCGTCCAGGCCGTCGCCAGCGTGGGATCGGGTGTTGGGCGCCATCGATGAGGAGACGGACGAGGAGGAGACCGGCGGCGCAAAGGCAGGCGGAAAGGGCAGGTCGGACCAATGATACCACTTAGGTATCGGCGGACGGCAGGGGCGACGACAGCGCTAGAGAGGGGCTTCCGTCGGTGATGTCGTCCGGCGGTAACGAGCGAAGGAGAGGGGAGAGGCACGTGAGAAGAGATAGAGAGAGAGGAAGAGGGAGAGGGAATTAGGGTTGAGAGAAAAGAAGGGGAGCAGCCCCACTTGATTCAATTGATCCAAAGATGGTTCCTACCACAAAGGTGATCCCCTTTATAGGCGGGATCCACCCAAAACAACAAACCACAAAACCATAACATTAAAATAAAGATACAAGGCCCAAGGCCACTTGCTCACACCCCAATGCCTGACCCGCTTGGTCACCATCATCCCGCGGTGTCCGCCCGGGTTTGCACCCCCGCGCTCGTGTTGTCGCGCGTCCTTCTCGAATAAACCTGCCATGGCGGCTCTTCTGTGTGTATGTCGGTAACATGATCTCTTTGGAAATGGAGGGTTGGATGATCTATACGTGACATGTTGTTCTTGGGGCCCGTACATGGGGCACATTATACAAAATAACATGCATAAATCTCTCAATATGCGAGAAGCTCTATGCACCATTTCGAGGTTTCTTTTTCAGTAATATTGTATATTTGTCCAATTATTAAGATACTTATTTACTTTTTAAACCTTTAGTCATCTTATTATATCATTTTCTACTTAGACGAACTCCAAAACATACATTCAAATCACATTGCTCACTGGTAAATTATATGATTATGGAATTGCGTTAAATTATATGTATCTGCATGCATAAAACATACACATACACGTCTAGCACTAACTTGATACAAAAAGAAGTATAAGGCAATTGCACATTACTCACTACTTCAAATTACCTAAAAGAAGGTATGAGGGAATTGCAGGTTGCTTCGTTAGTCCAAATCCCAGTACTATACTTATCATCATTAAATGCAAATGAGTTTTACATAAATATGTAGATTTTGTTCTACTCCCTTGGAAAACATGATATCTAAAATTCCAGGGGAAATTTTAAAGAAAACATTTTCACCTCAACTTCATGGCCAAAGTTGACATCTATTTACCAGTTTAACATTATTTGTCACATCTTTGTGTCATGTGACTTAAATATTATCAAAGAAATTCTAGAAATTTATAAACAGCGGAATGTAAAAATGGTAAGTGGAGAGCTTTGGCTTAATTTTTTTTTTCTATTATGATATTGGCATAGCACTATTGTGTTATTTATTTATTTACGCGTGGAGTTTCTTATGGTACAATCATATTTTTTTTTACATTGAGTTCCTTATGTATCAATGATATTCATATTGGCATATTGCCATGCATTTCTTCATATGCGATGTATTAAATTATGATTGATAGTGCTATTTCTTGTTCATCGAAGCCCTTATTTTTGTCTTTGAATAAATCATTGATTGAAGAGTTTTATACATATTAAAGCGCTATTCAGAACTTTGGGAAAAACATATGAAGTAGAGATTACACCTTCAAATAAAAATAAAGCAGTTTGTTTTATCATAGGTATTGCAATAAAAAAACTGTGATATATTGGCCATGTTTAATGTGAAGTTAAAAAAATTTTATGGTTAAAATTGTCTACCTATGTTGAATTTTCTCGAAATGGCTTAAATAGATAGCATACCATTTTTATGCCTCGATGCATTATAAAAATTTAAACTACTGAAATGGTTCATTTTTTGTATTTTATTATAATTTCCAACGATGTGAATCTTTGTTTAGAATCCTCCGTGTGCATTTTTTTTGGTTGTTAAATCATTTCATAAAAGACTTTCAAGTCATTGTATATACAAGTCGGGTGGGCAAGGCGATTTGAAACTAGCAAAATGTTTTAGCTATTTGGATGAAGGACTTCACATTTAACTCTTGCTGCTAACATTTAATTCTGAATGGGCATATTCTATATATTAGTAAGTCTGTTATTTTGCCCATTACTAATTTTTGTCTGCTATTTGTATTTGTAGAGAAGTGATGAACCTTTATTGTTGGTGGTGGGTGGTGGGGCAGCTGGAATCTATGCTTCAGTAAGGGCAAAAGAGTTAGCTCCCCACTTAAAAGTGTTGGTCATTGAGAAGGGGAAACCTTTGTCTAAGGTTAGTTGTTTTTCTTTATGCTAACAGTTCATATAGTAGTTCTGATTATTGTAAAGAAATAGATCTGTCTTATTTGAGTCTGTGTGATTTTCCAGAATTTTATTAGGACATTATTAAAAATAAAACAAGAAAATAATCAAATATATTAGACTGTAAAACTTGATGAGCAGATATATCAGAATTGAAACTTGCTTTTAATTTGCATTATCCTAGTTTAAATTGTGGTTGACAAGTTCCCTTTTATTATTGTATTCTGTCAATGCTTTATCATAATATCTTTGTTGACTGCTTATTAACATTTTATAGTTTTCAGGTGAGGATTTCTGGCGGGGGTAGGTGCAATGTAACAAATGGAAATTTCCTTGAAAAATTGGTGAGATATTTGTAATATCTGAAGATGTTCAAATTTATTAAGAAAATACCACTTAATGATTCATCATGCATGACCGCAAAACACCTAGTTTGCTGCATCATTATATCAATTTAATGTTTGCCTATGCTCTAAATGGATTGTATACCAAAGAAATATAAATGTTCTTTTTTCTGTAAACTCTATGGTTCCTTTTTTCAGTTGTAGGAACTCGAGAATGTTTTTTTCCCAAAAGTGAGGGAACAATACACGTTTACTTTTAAGAGAAGGCTTGCTTTTTGAGAATTTTGGGTCTTGCCCAACATCTTTCTGTACATGAAAGAGCTGGGTTATGTTATGAACGTAGAAGGAAGAGAGCGAGATTGAGAGAGATCTAGAGAAGAAGGAGAGATTAGGGTTATGGTTGAGAGGGAAGAAGGGAGAATACCTGAATAATAATCTTCATACCCATCCAGGAGAGTCCCGGAGTTATTAATACCTCGGGACTAGAGGGGGCCGGCCGCCCCCTCCCCCAAAGGGGCTGAACCGTGTGGTTCAGCCCTGCAGGCCTCCTTTTAGTGATTGGGGGCTGAACCGGATGGTTCAGCCCCGTTGCTCCTTGTGGCCTCCTTTGGTCGTCGAGCATATTGATGTCCCGTGAATCGTAACGCGTTCGGGGGCATAACATTCCCCTCCCCATCAAGCACCAACTTGTCCCCAAGGTGGAAGCTGGAAACAATTCGCGGAACTCTAGCAGATCAACCCAGGTATTGTGTGCAGCTGTCAAGTTCTTCCATTTAACCAGGATCTCGGGACGATATTCAGTGCCACACTTTTTCCACTTGGTCAGCAATTTTTCCTCCGACGAGGGCCGCAGTTCCACCGTTGTAGTAGCTTCAGGTAATAAAGGGCTTTCCTGAACTACATCGCCAATCTTCTTTTTGAGAAGGGATACATGAAAGGTTGGGTGTATACGGGAGCCTTCCGGAAGCGCTAAGGTATAGGCCACCGGTCCTACCCGCTGAGTAATGCGGAACGGCCCGTAGTACCGTGGTGCCAATTTCTAATTCGCCATGCGGGAGACGGAGAGCTGCCGGTAAGGTTGGAGTTTGAGGAAGACCTCATCCCCGACCGCGAATTCTCGCTCTATCCGATGTTTGTCTGCCTGTGCTTTCATCCCGTCCTGAGCCGCTTTGAGGTTGTTGGGACAAATGCGACTCAGATGATCTTTCCCGACTTTTCGCTTTCGTTCCACACGGCCTCTAGGCTTGTTGTATGTGTGTTTGTGTCTCCCCAGTTTGTCTTTCGAATTGGTCGTGTGTTGGGACACGATTGTGTTGGTTGTTATAATCTCAGCGGGTTGTGTCGTGTGGGACCGTGTCGTGTGGGACCGCCCTTCTTGCGGATTATCCCCGACAGATTATCCCCGACGGATTATCCCCGATCACTCGTTTGATGATTTGCTCCACATCTTTCGTTCTCTTTCGCATGTTGTGTGTGTAGGTGATGTTGGTTGACCTTTCTATCCAGTGGGGTGTATCGTGTGGGAATATCCCCGGTAACCCGTCTGTTGATTTCTTTCTTGCGAGTCCACGTCGTCTGTGGGACCTGCGTCGTGTGTGGGCCAGTGTCGTGTGTGGCTATGTCCCCGGCTTGATTCCCCGATTTGGATTTTCCCCCGGTGGCTCGTCTGTTGTTTTGTCCCGCATCACCTACCTCCATTGCCGTTATTTGATATGTCCAAGCTGAAGGTTCCCCCTTCAGCTTGAGGGGGAGTGTTGGAATTATTAGTTTTAAATTAATATATCGAGTCAATGTCGGTTTATTAGAGTCTTTAGGAGTGTGGGGGTTTTGTGCCACATCTTGTGTCGGTGTTTATGAGTCTGATTGTAATCCTATAAAAAGCCCCTTTGAGGATGAATATCATAACTTCTATTTCCCTTTTATTTCTTCCAACATATCAGAGCCAAAAGATCTGAAATCCTAAAATTTTTTTCCTGCTGTCCGCCACTTTCGTTCTCATTTTTTTTTCAACCCCGCTCTCGTCGAGCCGTTCTGCCCGTGGTCCCCCGAGAGATTTCTCTCTCGCTCCCGTCGACGGTCTCCGATTCAGTCGACGGGAGCGGCATTCTGGCTTAGTCGATCTCGTCGGCCAGTCATCTGCTCGCTTCCATCGACGCCGTCGTCGATGCCTGCTTCTCCTGTCGAAGTCAACGCCTGCTTCTCCCGTCGAAGTCGACGCTTGCTTCTCCCGTGGAAGTCGCCATCTGCTTCTTCCTGCGACGGTGTGCTCTGCTTCTCTTTGTTCTCGTCGTCGAGTGGCCTGCTGGTTATCGTCGATCTCTGCTCTTCCTCTGCGCATCTGCCGATCGAGCCCCCGTTCCGTCTTCTGCGCCTGATTCGACATCCTATCTGCGTCCTTGACGTCGGATCCCATGGAGCTCGTCTGATATGGCTCTCACTGCTCTCATTCTCATCGACGGAACCTCACTTCTCCCGATCACTCCAGATCCAGGCAGCGTGTGTTCCTGCAGTTTCTATGCTTGGCCGCAACTTCGTGGATATCTGCCCTTCCAGTCATGGCAAATCCGACGCTGGCTGCTCCTATTTTCCAAATCCTGTCGAGCTACTTCCAATGCTGCTGCCTCTTATGATCTTACCGGTCGCCATGGATCACGTTGCTCGCTTCTCTCGTCGATGTTGGTGATGATGGAGTGGTTGCTTTGTTTTTTAGTGTTTTTTGTCTTAGTTTTATTATGTTGTTTTGCCTATATGCACGTGCTTTCCTCGTGAGGGGGAGTGTTGGGACAAATGCGACTCGGATGATCTTTCCCGACTTTTCGCTTTCGTTCCACACGGCCTCTAGGCTTGTTGTATGTGTGTTTGTGTCTCCCCAGTTTGTCTTTCGAATTGGTCGTGTGTTGGGACACGATTGTGTTGGTTGTTATAATCTCAGCGGGTTGTATCGCGTGGGACCGTGTTGTGTGGGACTGTGTCGTGTGGGACCGCCCTTCTTGCGGATTATCCCCGACAGATTATCCCCGACGGATTATCCCCGATCACTCGTTTGATGATTTGCTCCACATCTTTCGTTCTCTTTCGCATGTTGTGTGTGTAGGTGATGTTGGTTGACCTTTCTATCCAGCGGGGTGTATCGTGTGAGAATATCCCCGGTAACCCGTTTGTTGATTTCTTTCTTGCGAGTCCACGTCGTGTGTGGGACCTGAGTCGTGTGTGGGTCAGTGTCGTGTGTGGCTATGTCCCCGGCTTGATTCCCCGGTTTGGATTTTCCCCCGGTGGCTCGTCTGTTGTTTTGTCCCGCATCACCTACCTCCATTACCGTTATTTGATATGTCCAAGCTGAAGGTTCCCCCTTCAGTTTGAGGGGGAGTGTTGAAATTATTAGTTTTAAATTAATATGTCGAGTCAATGTCGGTTTATTAGAGTCTTTAAGAGTGTGGGGGTTTTGTCCCACATCTTGTGTCGGTGTTTATGAGTCTGATTGTAATCCTATAAAAAGCCCTTTGAGGATGAATATCATATCTTATATTTCCCTTTTATTTCTTCCAACAGAGGTTGTCACGTAGGAGGGCCAAGGTGCGATCCCGGTCGCGCAATGTGCGGTCGACCGCTGGAAGAGCTGTGCTGCTTGGCTCATAAGAACCCAAGGATGGTGGAGGGAGGCCATAGACGGCCTCAAACGGGGTAAGCTTGCTGGCTGTATAATAAGAGGTGTTGTAGCAGTACTCCGCCTAATGTAACCAACATGTCCAAGTACGTGGCTCATCCATCACGAAGCATCGTAGGTAGGTCTCCACACCACGGTTGAGAACCTCCGTCTGGCCGTCCGTTTGGGGGTGGTTGGCCGTGCTCAGGCGCAACCGCGTAAATTTGTAACCGAAAAAGCTCCCGCTAGAAGTTGTTCATGAACACCGGATCGCGATCCGAAATGATAGACCGGGGCACGCCATGAAGTCGAACGATCTCTCGAACAAAAAGATCGGCTACGGATTCCCCGGTATAGGGGTGGCTAATGGCGAGAAAGTGCCTGTACTTCGAGAGTTTGTCGACCACGACTCAGGGCCGATTTTATGAGTCTGAGAGAATACCTGAATATTATCTTGCATACCATCCAAGAGGGGGTCCAGGTATATTTATACCCGGACCCAGGGCCGGCCAACCAAGGGGCTGAACCGGGTGGGTTCAGCCCCCCTTGGGCCGATTTTATGAAGAGGGGGCTGAACCAATTGGTTCAGCCCCGTTGCCGCCTCCGTCTTGCCTCTGCCGCCGCTTGTATTGTCTGCCAAATAGCCTGACCTCGTCCGGGGCGTAACATTCCCTTCCCCATCAAGAACCAGCTTGTCCCCAAGGTGGTAATCGGGGTAAAGCTCCTGGAATTCCAGCAAATCCACCCAGGTGTTGTGTTCGACGACCAGGTCCTTCCACTTGACCAGCAGCTCAGGACAGTACAACGCGCCGCGTCGTTTCCGCTTGATCAACAGTATGTCCTCAGGAATCGGGTGCAGCTCGCCCCTACTAGTGGCCTCCAGTAGACGGGGGCTGACCTGGATAGTATCTCCAATCTTCCGCTTCAACAAGGAGACGTGGAAAGTCGGATGTATCCGACACCCTTCGGGCAACGCCAACATATAAGCAACTGGTCCAACCCGGCGGGTGATCCGAAATGGACCATAATAATGGGGTGCTAGCTTCTGATTCGACCGCTGTGCAACGGACAACTGCCGATAGGGATGGAGCTTGAGAAACACATCGTCCCCCACCTGGAATTCGCGCTCTGTCCGATGCCTGTCAGCCTGAGCCTTCATACGATCCTGTGCTGTCCGGAGATTCTCGCGCAAGGTAGCGAGTGTGCGGTCACGATCACGAAGTGCACGGTCAACTGCTGCCACTGCCGTACTACCCGGCTCGTAACTGCTTAGAGAAGGAGGTGGTCGCCCATAGACGACCTCAAAGGGAGTTAGCTTGCTGGCTGAATGATAGGAAGTGTTGAAGCAGTACTCAGCCCAATGCAACCAGCTCGTCCAAGTCCGCGGCTCATCCATAACAAAGCATCGGAGGTATGTCTCGACCCCCCGATTTAACACCTCAGTTTGACCATCTGTCTGCGGATGGTGAGCCGTGCTGAAACGCAAGGAGGTCCCCTGTAAACGGAAGAGCTCCTTCCAAAAGTGGCCAGCAAAGGTCGGATCGCGATCCGAGATTATCGCCCGAGGGATGCCGTGTAGCCGAACAATCTCTCGAGCAAAAAAAGCAGCAACAAACTCACCGGTGTAAGGGTGGCTCAGTGCGATGAAATGTGCGTACTTTGACAATTTATCAACCACCACCATGAAGACCGTCTTACCCTTAGACCGCGGCAAGCCATCAATGAAATCCATGGAGACTGTATCCCAAATCTGGTGCGGAATCTCTAAGGGCGTAAGTAGCCCGGCCGGGGAAGTTGTCTCGTACTTCTGCCGCTGGCAAACATCACACTGCTGAACAAATAACTGGATATCCCGTTGCATCCCCTTCCAAAACACATTGGCCCGTGCCCGCTGAAGAGTACGGAGAACACCGGCGTGGCCGCCCGTCGGGGACGAATGGAACTCATGCATCATGACCGTCCTCCAAGCCGACTAAGAGGGTATGACTACCCGTCCCTGATAGTACAGCCGGTCATTCTGCAGATGATAACTGGGGACTGTCTCTCGTGCCTGCCGCAGATCCTCCACAATGCCCCGCAACTCGGGGTCTCGCTGTACCTCCTCCTGAATCTCGTCAATAGAGTCCAACTGAGGTGTAGAAAGTTGGGCTAGAGCGCCCTCAGGCAAACGGGATACAGCAACCCGATTGTCCTTCCCTTGCCGATAAACAATCTCGTAGTCGTACCCCAAAAGCTTGGTGACCCATTTCTGTTGGAGAGGGGAAGAGACCCGCTGTTCCAAAACGTGCTTCAAGCTCTGATGATCAGTCCGAATTTTGAAATGACGTCCCAGCAGGTATGGTCGCCACAATGCCACCGCGTGAATAACTGCCAACATCTCCTTTTCGTAGGCGGAGAGGCCTAGTGTCCGGGGAGCCAAAGCCTTGTTGTAAAAAGCTAACGGCCGTCCCTCCTGCATCAACACGGCACCTAGTCCCACTCCGGAAGCATCCGTCTCCACGACGAACTCCTTGGTGAAGTCCGGGAGTGCCAAAACTGGAGTCGTCGTCATAGTCTGTTTGAGTGCCTGAAAAGCTGTCTCAACCTCATCCTGCCAAGAGAAGGCGTCCTTCTGTAACAACTGTGTCAACCGCCTGGCGATCTTCTCATAGTCACGCACGAAACGCCTGTAGTAGCCCGTGAGCCCCAAGAAGCCCCCGCAAAGCCCGAATAGTCTGAGGCCGCGACCAAGACACCATGCTCTCGATCTTCCGAGGATCGACTTTTACCCCTTCAGCCGATACCATATGCCCCAAATATTCCACTTCCTTCTGGCCAAAAGAACACTTCGACCGCTTTGCAAAGAGCTGATGCTTACGCAAAATGGAAAATACCTGTGCAACGTGGCTCAAGTGGTCGTCCCAGGTAGTACTGTATATGAGCATGTCATCAAAAAAAATTAGCACAAAGAGATGAAGCAACGGACGGAAGTTCTCATTCATATTAGCCTGGAAGGTGGACGGTCCTCCCGTCAACCCATTGGCCATAACCAAGAACTCATAGTGGCCGTCGTGCGTACAGAATGCTGTTTTGTGGATGTCTTCCTCTCGCATGCGAATCTGATAGTAGCCTGATCGTAGATCAAGCTTGGTGAACACAGTCGCCCCATGTAACTCGTCCAGCAGCTCTTCAATTAAGGGAATCAGAAACATATCCTTCACAGTGATGCTATTCAAAGCCCGATAGTCCACACAAAATCGCCAGGACCCGTCTTTCTTTTTAACGTGAATGATCGGAGCCGAGAAGGAACTAGTGCTGGGTCGTATGATGCCGGCATCGAGCATCTCTCGTACGCTGCGTTCAATCTCGGCTTTCTGCATGTGCGGGTACCGATGTGGTCGGATGTTGGTAGGCTCTGCCCCTGCCTTGAGAACAATCCGATGATCCCGGAACCGTGATGGTGGGAGTGTACGTGGCTCCTGAAACACATCAGCATACTGCTCCACCAATGCCCGCATCGGTATAGGTACCTCAACTAATCCTGCGTCATCCGTCTGTACCCCCAACAGTACCGCCATCAAACTCCCCGTCCCCTCAAGCTGCTGTAGACTGCGAAGAGAAATCTCCATGACTGGCGAAGATGTGAGACCCTTCAAACAAAACTGTTTCCCCCCTTGCAAGAACTCCATTGTCATCTGATCCCAATCAAACGTAACCCTCCTCAACTGCTGCAGCCACTGAACTCCCAGCACTATGTCCGAACCCCGAATGGGTAGAAGATAGACATCTGTGCGACCAACATACCCCTGCATCCGAAGCTCCACTCCCTTGAGCGCACCCTGGCACTGCAATTTACTGCCATCCTCCACCATGAACTGGAAGGCAGCCCCAGTATCAAACAAATGCCCCACATTCTGTGCCACATCCGGGTGGATGAAGTTGTGCGTACTCCCGCTATCCACCAAAATAGTCACCTTCTGTTGTCGGACCCTCCCCGCAAGCCGCATAGTGAGCGGAGGGGGATTACACCCATCCATAGCATGTAGAGAGACCCCGAGCTCGGTCTGGTCCAAATCTCCTTCAGAATCCAGCTCCTCTGACGCCAATTCGTCATCCGCCTCCTGATGTAACATGAAGACTTGGACCTTCTGGCACTTGTGACCTGGAGCAAACTTCTCATCACAATTAAAGCATAATCCCTTCTCCTTCCTGGCCGCTAACTCACTCCACGATAGCCTCGTAACTGTCGGCTTGCTACCTGTGGGCTGCTCCCGCCGTGTCCCTGCTTGGGTCGCAGGTGGCCTACCCGTAGTCCGAGCTCTCTGCCTGTTGAACCGCTCCTCCTGGATGCGTGCCAATGTGATGACATGATTCAAAGTATGAGGTAGGTGTGACTGCACTTCATCGCGAAGATGCTCCTTGAGCCTGGAGACAAAGCAGCTCAAGAGCGTCTTTTCTTCCCAATGCACCCGATTCGCCAACTTCTCGAACTTGGTGCGGTACTCCATCACCATTCCCTTCTGTCGGAGTTTCTGAAGGAGGGCCTCAAAGTCCTCATACTCAAGTGGACCAAACCGGGCCGTAAAACCCTCCACAAATTCTCCCCACGGCACATAGTCACACCCTCGTAAAACCACTGTGTCCACTGGTAGGCGTCGTCCCTCAAATGGAAAGAAGTTAACTGGACCCACTGCCCCTCCGGTAAATCCTGATAGCTAAAGAACAGTTCCGCCTTTTGTACCCACTCCAGTGCGTCCCCGCCATTAAACCGGGGAAAATTCATGCGTGTTAATTTCGGAGGGAGATACGCACGCGGTGGGGCTGCTCCCCGCCAACCCTGCTCATACCCGGCACCCAAATATCCTTGTTGGTACATTTGTCCCCATGGAGGATGCCGGCCGATCCAAGGAGCCCCTGGTCCGATACCCCCGGCACCTCCAACGGTCCGGGGATGAGGAAGAAGACCCCCTATGCCTCCCTGAGGAAGAGCCGCCTGCTCTATAGGTTAGCCGAGCCCCAACTGCTCCTCCCCAGCCCGCCGCCAAGCCGGGCCACCTCCTCCGGCGTCGCCAGGGCTGCAGCGGCCTGTCCCGAGGTCGCCTGCTCTTTAGGTCGCCAAGCCGGGCCCCCTCTACGGCCTCGGCGACCTCGGGACAGGCTGCTGCAGCCCTGGTGACGCCGGAGGAGGTGGCCCACGCGAAGATAACACATACACTTGTATTATAAAGATGCCACCTCCTCCTGCTCGTCCTGAAGTATTATTATGTATTTATGTTTAATTATTTATACTTTTATGAAATATCATGCTATCTTTATACTTTTATTTATGGTTAACTTATTATTTTTGGTTTGTCAGCAGACACTTGTATTAGCCTCACATGGGCCTGAAACATCACATCAGCCTGAAACATTACATCAGCCTGAAACATTACATGGGTGTTTACCGTCTTCGGTATTATAAATTTATAATTATTATTTTTGATTTTTATGTAATTAATATTGGTGCCCGAAATACTAATTATTTTTAATTCAACAGAATGCAAATGATTCCATTGTCATGTTACCCGATTTCATTACTACGATGGAGAGACATGAAAAAATAATAACTCTTGTATTACATCCAAATGTATTTGGAACTGAAGACTCAATTTGTACATACTTTGAAGTTTCAGAGTTGTTTGATTTTCTTAATATGAAAAAACTTGGAGTTAACATCATATTATCATGTATTGGGTGAGTAATGATTATCAAATATTACAAACCTAAGATTTTTAGTTAATATATATATTGTTATGAATTTACATGTTTTTTTACAGGTACATATATTCACAACTAAAGAAGTTTAGATACACAAGAAATGTATCTTTTCATAATCCGACATTTATTTTTGCTTTTAATGATAAGTTTGCCAATGAGCGTATTAAATCACGAGTACAAGATCTAAAAAATAGGCTTACTCAACTTCAACCGGATTCTGTATTAATTTTGCCATATCATAGAGAGTAAGTATCAATAATTATTGCTATTTTTTATTCTAATTTAGTTATTACTTATTAATAATTTTATTTATTACACAGAGTACATTGGATGTTGGCGATTATTGAATACAGTAAAAATACAATTTATTGGCTTGATCCTTTAAATAATGACATTCGTGACGATCTTAAAAATGTCATTACACTGTAAGTTTATTAATTAGTTTTTTCCCTATTTGAAATTTAGATTCGGCTGTAAACTAATTTTTTTTTAATATTTTATGGAGTGCATGGAAGGATTTGGCAAAGGATCGAAAATCCAATTTTCAAAAACCAAAGGTTTTACGGTGGAAGCCGGTAAACTATAACCTATATGAGTATATGTTATATAATTTTTTTCATATTTACAATTCTAAATTCTAGTGTTTACTATTTGTTTATTTATTTAGTGCCCTAAACAACCAGATAGTATTCAATGTGTGTATTATATCAAGTGCTACATGATTAACATGTTGATGCTCTTAGGAGTACGACAATGCCATCAAGGGTAAGTTAACTGCATATAGTTTCTTACATGATAATAATTATGTTGAATTTATTTTAACAAATATTTTTGTTTTTAATGCAGATCTATGATGGAGTGAATGAATTTTCGCATGAGAAAATTGATAATATGCGAAATAAGATTTGTGATTATATAATCAATTATTGTGCGGCATGAAACATGATTGAAAGTTAGAAACATATTTTGTTTTATTGCTAATCAAATGTAATTGTGTAATTGTGTATGTGTTAGTGTGTTACTTCATACTTATGTAGAAAACTAGAAATAGAACTGTATGAAAATTGAAGTATGAACTATTTGTGTAACTGTGTGTAAATTGTAATTGTAATTGTTTATGGACCCCACCTAACTCTGAATTCTATAGGTCTTGTTTGTGAAAGATGGAAGACCAAAACATTAATAGTCTTGCTCCATCCGTTGATAGCAATGAGCTTGATCCAAAAACTGATCCTAAAAGAAAAGCAAATTCAAAGGATCCTGGATGAAAGTATGGACATTGGCCTGATAAAAATACCGTTAAATGTAATTTGTGTGATAAAGTATATAAAGGTGGAATCAAAAGATTGAAACAACACTTATGTGGCGGATATGGAGATGTGACAAAGTATTTTAAGACTACTTCAGAAATAACAACTGAGATGTATGCAGCTTTAAATGATAAAAAAAGGACAAGGTGGATTTGACAGCTGGTGATGATAATGCGAGTGAACAAGAAATAGAGCAAACATGTTCACAGAATGTATCTCCGGCATTATCTACAGCTAAAAGTTCATTTGTCCCAAGTTCTGGGACAAGTGCCAAAAAGAGAAAAGTACTCCACCATCCACAAAAACGGGGCCCTATGGATGCTCATGTAAGACGTGCTCCCGAAGATGTAGTTGATGAAAGACGTGCTAAAGGTCCTGCACAAACTACTATTGAGAGATGTTTTAGATCCTCTGAAGAGAAAAAGAGAGTTGATGACTATGTTGCAGATTGGTTCTATGAATGTGGAATTCCTTTCAATGCTGCAAAGACACGAAGTTTTGAAGTAATGCTTGAAGCAGTTTGACAGTATGGGTCTGGTTATAAGGGCCCTAGTTTTCATGATTTACGAGTCTCTTTGTTACTAAATACAAAAGAGAAAGTTAAGGAGATGAAAACAAAGTATCAAACGTATTGGAGGAGATATGGTTGCACTCTTATGTCAGATGGTTGGACGGGCAGGAGAGGGAGACATTTGATCAATTTCCTAATAAACTGTCCAGAAGGAACTTATTTTATGGGTTCCGTTGATGCATCCGGTCATATTCAAGATGCTACAATGCTATCAGTGTTGCTTGATAGTAAAATAACAGAGATAAAAGCAGATTGCGTTGTTCAGGTAACTTTTTTTGGTTATTTTAATTTTCATATTTCATGTTTAATAGTCTACAACTATAAAAGATAGAAGTATAGAACTTTAGATATATAAAAAGTTATGTTGTATGCAGGTAGTGACTGACAATGCCTTCAATTATAAGGCAGCTCGTAAAATTTTAATGAAGAGAAGACCCACATTATTCTGGACTCCTTGTGCAGCTCATTGCATTGATCTCATGCTAATAGATATAGGCAAGCTACAACAAAGCAAAATGATGATAAAAAAGTCAAGGATGATTACAAATTTCATCTACAGGCACACTCGTTTACTTGATGCAGTAAGGATTACTATTGGTGGTGATCTAGTACGACATTCAGTGACTAGATTTGCAACATCATTCCTTACTCTACAAAGTGTGCTTAAGCATGAAGAGAAATTGAAATTATTCTTTGTGTCGCCTTCATGGAATGCCGCTAATTTGGCAAAAACCGAAGCCGGAAAACAAGTTGTTGAAGCAATACTTTCAACTGTTTTTTGGAATGGAGTAAGAGATTGCCTAAAAGGAGGAAAACCACTAATAACCGTGTTGCGATTAGTAGATGGAGATGAAAGGCCAGCTATGCCTGAAGTATATGTGGCAGTGGAAGAAGCCAAACAAAAGATCAAAGATCATTTTGATAATAAAGAATGATTATATAAAAAAATTATTGACATTGTTCAAAATAGGTGGACAAATCAAATGGAGCAACAGTTGTATATGGCGGCTTTGTTTCTAAATCCAAACATATATTATGAATATGAGGAAAAACATCTTGATGATACTTGGAAATTTCAAGATGCTTTCAATGATGTTATTGCAAGACTAGGGCCCGATCAACAATTGCAAGACAAGATTGCAGAGCAAGACACTAACTATAAAGCATTTCGAAATAGTTTTGGAAAGCCTATGGTTATTAGGCAACAAACCACCTTAAATCCAAGTAAGTATTGATTACGTTTTTATTTTTTTCTTAAACTACTTATATGTTATACTAATTTATTTTTGTCTTAAATAAATAGTGGATTGGTGGGGTGCACATGGAGGACCGAATCTTGACCTTACAAAGGTAGCATTGCGCATACTTGACTTATGTTGTTCTTCTTCTAGTTGTGAGCGCAACTGGAGTACTTTTGAGTTTGTAAGTATACAAAATTTTAATTTATACTAACAAATAACAAGTTTGCCACTATCTTGATTCAGATTCACACAAAGAAAAGAAATAGATTGGAGTATCAAAGACTTAATGATCTTGTATACATCCAATACAATCGTCGTCTACAAGCACGATTCCAAGAAAGTCGTGAAAAAAGATGAAATTACAACCCTTTAGTGCTTGATGAGCTAGATTGGAGTAGTGATGGATGATGAACCTGTTGGATCTTGTGGCGCCCTTAGAGGGGGGGGGGGGGGTGAATAATGGCCTTTTTAAATTATGAATTTTTACTTAAGAATTTTCAAAACAAATTTTGCTTTTCTAAAAATTACTTATAAAAATTTACAAACTATAAAATTTTTAAATTAGATCAAACACAAATTTCTAAATTAAAGATTAAGCAACCAAATTTGCAATTAAAGAAAAAGCATAATATTTTAATCATGAAATTCTCATACAATAAAAATGATCTTAACAATGTTTAAGATCAAGGCATAAATAAGATAATAAACTTTTGACAATTTTTGTTTACCAATCTTTCTCCCAAGGATCGGAAGGCTATCACTTGTCTTTCCCTAGACCAAGCCCAAGCCTATCCTCTAGATCTTCCCAAGATCTAGTCGTAGCACACAAGGCCACGATTTCCCACCAAGCCACGCAAGGACTTGGACGCTCCGCACAAGGAAGCGATTTTCCCCTAAGCCACGCAAGGACTTAGACGTCACGCACAAGGAGACGATTTCCCTACCAATACAAAGTGAAATGTATATAAATGGAAATACAAAATGAAATGAAGAACTCCCTAGAAATTCAGATCTCTTAAAGGAAGGTTGAAGCCTCGAGATGATCGTTGATGTAGAAGTGCGTCCGATCTCGTCTTCAATCTCAAACCTTCTCAGCACAAATGAGATTTGATGAGGTTCTGGAGCTCTCTGGTTCGTATGAACTCAGGAAAGGACTTAGAATCTTCAAAGCTCTGAATGCACGAACAAAACGAACCACTTTATAGATTTTCACTGTCGCCTGGGCGACATCGCTGTCGGAATTCCGACAGCGCCAAACTGCCGTTCGTCGTGCTGTCGTGCGAGCAGTTGCTGTAACATCTGTGCTGTCGCCTGAGCGACATCGCTGTTGGAATTCCGACAGCTCTTCATTTTTGCCGTCCGAAACTTCTCCAGACTGTAGATTGAGTCGTTCTCATCTCCGAAATGGGGTGGACCGTTCTGTAACTCTTCCTGGATTGAAAGTTATGGCCATTTTAAGATCAGCACACAAAACTCATCCTTTTGCTTTTTCTAATGTGTACACACTCTTGGATCATGCCCATGAACGAGGACTTGTCTCCTCATTGAACCTGTACAACCTGGACACTATAAACACACAAAAGTCTAAATCAAATACAACACGGTATTTGTTATTCTCAAACCAATAGATGGGAACATATGCTCCAACAATCTCCCCCTTTTGATAATAACAAATACCCATATGAGAAATTAGTGAGATTAAGACAATTTGTGTTTATAGATAAGTGCGGTAATAAGATATGCATGAATAACATATTAAGAGCGTGATAGAATTGAAAGCGATAATGCCTACTCTTTCTATATCAAGTCCTCCCCCTACATTAGATTTCTCAATTTCTTATAGATTTCTCAATTTCTTCTCCCCCTTTGTTATTAACAAAAGTGGGTAGAGATGAATGTATATCTTTTAAGATAGGTAAGGAACCATTTATTGAAGGATTTTCATGATCGAGCATATGATAGTGTATGGACCTCCTATATGATTACTCCCCCTACAAATATACCCATTTTTTGAGTTTAATATCATTATAATGCACTCCCCCTAAATATTAGATTTATGTAATTTAATCTTCTCTTTTGGTAGAATCAAAAGAGGGTTTAGGAGTGAGTATGTATAATTAAGAGTAATATATTTTATGTCGAGAAGAAAAATAGGATGCAATCAAAAACTTGTTAAATACTACTTGTTGAGAAAAATATAAGCATGATGTAACATAAAGTAATAAGCAACATAGCTAACATGATAAAGTAAGCATTCTATTTTAAGATACCATTTGCTTAAAGGAAAACACGGTGTTAAAAATAATAAGCACTCTTAAACATAAACATCATTTTAGAAGATAAAACCATATAAATGATAATGAGTTTTAAATTTGAAAAGTTATGTTTGAGTTAAAGATTGAAGAGATGCTATTCCATTAAGATAAAAAATTGCAAGCATGATTTCATAATATCAAGAAAAGATACACAAATTACAATGTAATAAAATTTACATTTCAAGTAAACATAAACATTGTAGCGGTCATGCTTTATTATCTAGTGCATTTACTTAAGTTTGTAGAGATTGAGAAAATGAGCATTAAGATCCAATTCTCATGAGTAGAAGTTTTATGAAAGATAATGATGTGTACAAAGTAGTGTTTTGATAAAGTATACAAGTGAATCAATCAAAAACACATGACATATATAATGAAATAACACAACATTAAAATACAGAAATAATATTACTTCCACACTATTTCAATGCATATGAATAAATACTACAACTATCAAGGCGCTCTGCACACTCAATGCTTATTAAGACTTATCAGGGTGCAAAATAGTGCTTGGGGGATCACTTTTATACTTTTAGCTTTATTTTCAATTTTTTTTTGTGATCCGGTGTACTAAAGAGAAGTGGTGTATAAATTATTTGCTACAAGACACTTTACAATTCTTAGCCAAGATGCTCAACCTCATAATGCTCATTAAGACTTATCAGGAGGGTGAGTAGTGTTTGGTGGAGTTTTCCTTGTCATTTCTTATTTGTTTTTTAGTTTAGTGACTAAGGACTCCGAATTCACTTGTTTTGCAAACATAGCATTTTAAACCACATTTCTCTAAAGAATAAGTGCATGAAAAACAAAGAATTGTAATAACCAATTCAATGTTGTGTAGGTAATCTATTTAGGCATTTTAATTATTTATGTTATTACACTACACAATCATGTAAGAATAAGATTGTAAACACATGTAGGTTATCAAAAATAAGTGAGTGATTGAATCATTATCAAACATAATACATTACTCATACTTAGAGGCATGCTAAACATTTCTACACATGTTTATCTTCAATCAATTTCATTGCACACAAGATAATTTTCAAGGCATGACAAATACAAAACAATGTTTTTAAGAAACTTGAAAATTAAATTAAACATTGTATTTAATCTTTAATTGATATAATTAATCATCCATC
Source organism: Dactylorhiza incarnata (assembly GCA_033032865.1). Classification (NCBI taxonomy): domain Eukaryota; kingdom Viridiplantae; phylum Streptophyta; class Magnoliopsida; order Asparagales; family Orchidaceae; genus Dactylorhiza; species Dactylorhiza incarnata. Next base: position 9,532,219 of record JAWHQI010000014.1, read on the forward strand.
CTTGACAATGACAATGAATAACAATCAGTTTTTTTTATTATAAATTTTTGAAATTTTTTTGTATATATGCACAAAACAATAAACACACATAAAGAAAAACATAATTTTGTTCTTTGAAATTGTTTTGTAATTTTGTATTTGTTTTTTTATATATATATATTCTCTGAAAATCATAGAAGTCTTTAATAGCCCTTTCAGTAAATGATATTCTATGCCAGAGAAATAAACAAAAATAATGTATGAGAAAATACATATATATTTTTTTAAAAGAAATAAAATTTTGTTTTAAAAGGAATAAAAAGATAGAAAACTTTTTACAAACACACAAAATATTAAAATAATACCAGAAATAATTCAAAACAAAAAAAATATTTTGGAGCAAAGGAGCTAACGCCAGGCATTAACCTCTTAACGCCAAAACAAAACTGCATTTCTTGATGTTTTGAAAAATATTTTTCTCAATTCATTTGTATTATAAAGAGACCTTCCTTCAGTTGAAATTTCAGAGTATATTGATTAGATTTGAAGGCTCTTTTAGCATGTATTTGGTGATTTTTCAAATACTTGTGTTTGGTAAAATCATTAAAGTTCGAAATATTAAAATATGCAAACACATGATGCAATGTTAGAATAAAAAAAATATGCATGATTTATGTATAAAGAGTGAGATAATGTTCATGCAATGAATATAATATAAGTATATCTAAGATCAAGATACCTTAACTACATGACTACACTCTAGCCCCGTACTAAGTGACGGATGGGCATGAGGAGCTGCACACATGCCGTAGGTTGGGGTGTTAATCCCATATGCATACAAAAGACGACGCTCAACCTAGCACTCTTTCCCCCCAGTGCCTCTCAAGGCCCCACTGGAACCCTCCCCGGTTAAGGACAAGACATGACTTAGAGGTTAGGTCTCTAATGCACACAATCCTACGCCCTCGCTATTGTGAGACACATGTCATAGGTTTATTGATTATGGACATACTAAGCATGTAAGCCTTAAATATATTAACTGTGTTATAATTTCATGATTAGTTTTGGATTTACAATTTTATCGAAGATTGTTGATTTTAAATCCATTTAGAAAAGTTTTATTCATGCAAATAACTACAAAGGAAAATAAGATTATCATATTTTAATGATATAATTTACTTTAGCATTGCAAGATATAACTAGCATGAGCATTGATTTCTATCTATGGTACGTGATAATGCTAGTGTGATGAATTAGGACAACATGGTGCAAAGCTATATAAAGATGGACAAATATAAGATTGAGTTGCATGTATTCAAACATAGAGTTTTGAATTTTCATAGATCTAGAAAGAAGTAACAATTCTATTTGATTTCATCTTGTTGATATAGAGTTAATTCATAGGTCTAAAGATAATGAGATTCATGCAAACAATAAAGATGCACATCACACACACAAAACAAGATATGAAACTATAATACCAATTGCAATCATATATTTCATAATTCCTAAGGTTGATAGAATTAGTTGATTTAAGATAGGTCTTGATGGATCATGAATTATGATATATGATTATAGTGAATTTTAGCATAGGATATTAATAGATCACGGTGGTGATTGTGAAATCATATTCATCATTTTTGTAAATTTTCTTTTTGATTTTAATTTTTAGAAATTAGACAAAACAAATACAAGGTATTTGACAACAATGATAGTAAAAATAATTTTTCACAGAAAATCAGAATTTTTAGGAAAAAATGCTACCGCCAGCGTTAGTGATAACGCCTGGCGTTAGCAACAGAGTTACTATATTTGATTTAAAACACATTGTTTTTGATATTATTTGATTCTGATTTTTCTCGATTATGATTTTCAATATAGGGGCTATTATATGCAGCAACGAAAAATAGACAAATATGCAATTAGTTGCGCATTTAATATTTTAGCCTAAGACCCCTAAAAATTCATTTAAATCCAATTTTGAAAGTAATTTCATTAGTCTCGATAATATCATTTAGAAAATTTAGTATTCAATTTATAATGATAATATAAGACATTTATAGGCAAAAGATTTAAAAAGGATAAAACAAAAAGAAAAGATAGATCACTTAAAAATTATGACTTTATGTTCAATTTAATTCAATTTTGATTTGATAAACATTAGGCTTAAAATGTAAAAGTCATATTTCATAATATATTTAAGTGACCTTAGCGTTTTGGCTCAAAAATAAGAAAACAAACAAAAGAAAAAGCAATTAAGCATATCATGAAATAGAGTACTGATATTTCATTTTTAATTAATTTCTACTTCATGCAATATAATGATTCCTAGTGAATGAGAGACTTAGGTATCCAAAGGGGACCAAGTGTGATGGTTCCTTTGGGTGCCCAAATACATCGTGTAGGCTTTTGGAGAGATAGTGATGAATGGGCCTTTACAAGTGGAGTTAGTGTTTCATTTTTAATTTTGGGCCTCCATTCATACTTTGATTGTTTATCTTTTAAATTCATATTATGATTATTTGACATCTTTTTGGAATGATAGTTGTTTGAAAAATAATTCTTTTGGGATTTATGTTTATTCAAATTATTTTTCAAAATACATTAATGTTGATAATCATAATGAATTTTATTATATTGATTCTTTGAGAGTTTATAAGAGTGATGGTTTTTCTTAAGAATTGAATGTTGAAAAAGTGGGTTACAATATGTTTTAAATGATTGGTTCTTATTTTGATGATTTTCATTTTCACTCTTTCTTATAGACGTACTCTTTTAATATGAAGTTAAGCTTTTAGACTTTTGATAATTTGATAAACTAGAAATAAAAGATGTTTTATTATATTAAAAGTTTTGAATAAACATTTTTAATGATTCTAATTTATCCTTTAAATTATCATTTTCTTTTAACAATTTTTCATTATGCTCTTTTGAAGTTAAAAGACCTTTTTCCAAATCCTTGAGTTCTTCTTTAAATGTATTATAATCAAAACAAGGTTTAGCATTTTCAATTAAAGAGCATGAACAAGGATTTGAAACATCAATATAAGATTTTACTTTAGCGTTTGCTTTTAAAGTTTTATTTTCTAAACGTAATTTGGAATTAGCATATTTCAACTTTGAAATTTTACGTTTAGCAAATTTAAGCACACGAAATGTAGAAATATAATTAGTTACTAAAAGAGAAGATTTAGATTTTCTTACCTTGCTATAGTTTCCGTCTTCTCTTTTGCTTGATGTTTTGCCATCAACTGAGTCCAATATTGTGACGTTGTCTTCTTCTCTTGGATCCATAAGGAATTGCTCACAGACATCATATGCGGAAAGAAGATTATAAGAATTCTCAAGAAATTTCCAAACTTCATAAGCATTAGGAAGTGTATAAATAAGTTTGAAAATATTTTGATCTAATGCACAATATAAACTATTCATTGATTTGGCATTTAAAAATATTTCATTTTTATTTAAAATATTTGGGGGCATTTTAATTGTAATATTCAAAACTTCAATATCAAAGGATTTAAGAAATTTTTTCCATAAGTATTCTCCACCCATTATAATTTTCACCCATAAATAATGGTGGACATAATAATTTTTCATTTTCATAAAAATTATCCCCTCTAGAAGATGCGAGATCATGAACCGCCATTATTCCCGGTTGTGAAGCCGTATTGGAATAACCTCCCTCCGATACCACGTGTTGGATCTTGTGGCGCCCTTAGAGGGGGGGGGGGGGGGTGAATAAGGGCCTTTTTAAATTATGAATTTTTACTTAAGAATTTTCAAAACAAATTTTGCTTTTCTAAAAATTACTTATAAAAATTTACAAACTATGAAAATTTTAAATTAGATCAAACACAAATTTCTAAGTTAAAGATTAAGCAACCAAATTTGCAATTAAAGAAAAGACATAATATTTTAATCATGAAATTCTCATACAATAAAAATGATCTTAACAATGCTTAAGATCAAGGCATAAATAAGATAATAAACTTTTGACAATTTTTGTTTACCAATTCTTCTCCCAAGGATCGGAAGGCTATCACTTGTCTTTCCCTAGACCAAGCCCAAGCCTATCCTCTAGATCTTCCCAAGATCTAGACGTAGCACACAAGACCACGATTTTCCACCAAGCCACGCAATGACTTGGACGCTCCGCACAAGGAAGAGATTTTCCCCTAAGCCACGTAAGGACTTAGACGTCACGCACAAGGAGACGATTTCCCTACCAATACAAAGTGAAATGTATATAAATGAAAATACAAAATGAAATGAAGAACTCCATAGAAATTCAGATCTCTGAAAGGAAGGTTGAAGCCTCGAGATGATCGTTGATGTAGACGTGCGTCCGATCTCGTCTTCAATCTCAAACCTTCTCATCACAAATAGGAGTTGATGAGGTTCTGGAGCTCTCTGGTTCGTATGAACTCAGGAAAGGACTTAGAATCTTCAAAGCTCTGAATGCACGAACAAAACGAACCACTTTATAGATTTTCAATGTCGCCTGGGCGACATCGCTGTCGGAATTCCGACAGCGCCAAACTGCCGTTCGTCGTGCTGTCGTGCGAGCAGTTGCTGTAACTTCTGTGCTGTCGCCTGGTTGACATCGCTGTCGGAATTCCGACAGCTCCTCTTCATTTTTGCCGTCCGAAACTTCTCCAGACTGTAGATTGAGTCGTTCTCATCTCCGAAATAGGGTGGACCGTTCTGTAACTCTTCCTGGATTGAAAGTTATGGCCATTTTAAGATCAGCACACAAAACTCATCCTTTTGCTTTTTCTAATGTGTACACACTCTTGGATCATGCCCATGAACGAGGACTTGTCTCCTCATTGAACCTGTACAACCTGGACACTATAAACACACAAAAGACTAGATCAAATACAACACGGTATTTGTTATTCTCAAACCAAGAGATGCGGAACATAGGCTCCAACAGAACCAACCGGAGGAAGCTTTAGTTTATGATGATGATGATCTCACATGGGAAGCTTTAGAGAGAATTATTGAGACTGAGGCTCGAAATTTACGAAGTGGAGCTCCAGCTAATCTTGAACTAGTAGCTGAAGGGGATGAAGATCTAGATCATTTTAGCGTTGCAAATGATGATGAAGATCTTATTGATAATTATGGGCAAATGACGAGTACCTCAAACCAACTAAGCTCATGCAATGCCAATGACGATTTACTAGATGACGATTCTATTTGATTTAAAAACATTATTAATGCTAGTTTGTATCAGTGTATGATGATAACATTTTGGTATTGAGTGAAATTGTTGTGATTGTCATTATATATTTTGATTCTGAATTTACATATTTTACTAATTGATATTCCTCAATGTGTGATTGTTCATGTCACTATTCCTCAATGTGTGGGTGTGGCATGATTAATGTTGGTCGTGTGGTTCATTATGTATTAATGAAAAAAAGCTGTGTATCTGAATGCTGAATGACTTTTGGCAGTGTTGGTAAATTCTCTTACTGACTTGTAAAAAAAAAACTGGGACTATAGACAGCGGTTATTATAATAACCGCTGTCTATAGTGACTGTCAGGGGACTATAGACAACGGTTATTATAATAACCGTTGTCTATTGTAACTGCCAGGGGACTATAGACAACGGTTATTATAATAACCGTTGTCTATAGTGACTGCCAAGGGACTATAGACATCGGTTATTATAATAACCACTGTCCATAGTGACCGCCAGGGGACTATAGACAGCGGTTATTATAATAACCGCTGTCTATAGTCTTCGTATGTTAAAAAAAAAAATTAATGTTCGCCTTGCATTTGCTCGCCTTATCGTCGCCTAAGCGTCCGCCTTGTCGCCTAAGCGTCAAGGCGCCTGGGGCTCGCCTTGGTACGCCTTGACGCCATGATAAGAATGATGATAGTGAAGGGAGGGATGGAGGGAAACAAAAGGCTAAAGGGGGTTGCAAAGTAAGAGAGGAGGGCGTACGGTTGATGAGGTAACAAGCTGTGGACACCGCGAAATGCCAATAAACTTTGGGAACCTGCATTTGAAACATCATGGAGTGAGCGACCTCAAGGAGGTGACGATTTTTCCGTTCAGCTACTCCTTTTTGTTGTGGGGTATATGCACATGAGGTTTAGTGGATAATCCCAAACTCAACACATAGATTGGTAAACATGTTTCCTGTGTATTCTCGCGCATTGTTGGTTCTTATAGTTTTAACGATGGTGGAGAATTGGTTGTGGGTTTCAGTAATAAAGACACGAAATACACGAGTTATTTCTGAACGATCATGAAGTAAATATAACCTTGTCATGCGAGAGTAATCATCAATAAACGTAATGAAATAACGACACCCAGAGCTACTAGTTACTTTATAAGGTCCCCAAATGTCCGAATGAACTAACATAAAAAGAGCATCGCTTTGAGTACAATGAGGAGGAAAAGAAGAGCGATGTTGTTTGCCGAAGATGCAGGACTCGCAGTGAAGTCGTTGAGGGAGAGATCTGGAAGAGCTTTCTTGAGTATTGGAAGAGGGGCATGTCCAAGGCGCCGATGCCAGTCAATAGTACTAACAGAAGAGAGAATCGTAGGGAGAAGTTCCAGAGTGTATAGGCCATTCGTCAGTTTCCCTTTACCAATGATAGTCTGCGTCCTTCGATCCTGCACAACAAAAGAAGTGGAAGAAAAGGTTACAGAGCAATCAAGATCTTGAGTGAGCCGACTAATCGAGAGAAGATTAAACGGACAACCCGAAACATGTAGAACCGAGCGAAGAAAGATAGAGAGAGTAAGAGGCACGTCGGCTGATCTAGAAACCGAGCTCGTCTGGCCACAGTAATGTACTTCGGATGTTCTGAGTTCGAGTAGTGAGACGGTTTCTTTGGGGTAATATGGTGTGTTGCTCCGGAATCCGTAATCCAAGTTGAACTATGGGAGAGACAGGAGATACCTTCATCTGAGACAGGCCACAGAACCGGAGGAACAACTGAACATTCCTTGAATTTGCTGGAGTTGGGTGCGTAAGACATCAATGTCGGTTTGATTGTTGGTGGGAGCATTGATGGCAATAGAGGCCTGCAGAGGTTGTGGAGAACCATGCTTACGATAACACGTGGCCTCGATGTGACCATCCCGGCCACAGTAGGAATTTCCCCTGTTTTTAACGTTTCGGATTTAACGCTTTATGTCGCTCCACCACCTGAACTGTCTGTCTCTCCGTTTAATATTTCCACTAAATCTTCTAATGGGGTGGGGGGTGAGATTGTTTCTGGATCGCTCTCTCCTTCGGGTGCTACGGGAGGTATGTTGCCTACTGATGATGAAACATGTTTTTCTTCTTTGCCTAACGCCTTTCCAAGGTTCCCCCGGACCGATTTCTTGCCTGACAGGATTTTGCAGGATGCAGTGTTTTCCACTCCCGATGGTGACATTCACAGGTTTTTGATCCGATGGCGAGGTCGCCCTGCTTCGGACGACTCTTGGCTCTCCGCCTCGGAGGTGACTCTTCTGGACGCGGATCTCCTACGCAGCTACTTACCCGCACACTCATCGGTGATGAGTTCTTTTGAGCGGGGGAGGATTGATGGTGGCGGCCACCACGACGACCAACTTGGTGATGAAGATGACGACCATGGCGCACTTGGTGATCATGAGATTGTGGCGGAAGATGACCATGGCGCACTTGATGATGCTGAGCCGCCGGCCAAAGACTTGCGGCGCCGAAGCGGTCATGACTACAATCTTCGCCCACGCAACAAGAATTAAATTTAGTTTATTTTGCTACTTTATGGTCTGCAATTATCTGTTAATGTTGTTTGCATTTAATTGTTTTATTTTCTGTCATTTTGAATTTTATGGTGTGCGTATAACACTATTATGGCCTGCTTGTAAACGTTTGGATGTACGCCTTATATAAGGCTAAAAACTCTACCTATGGAATTAGATTTTGATGAAATTGAAAACTTGAGATTTTCCCCCCAAACCTAATTCCCTCTCTCCCTCTTCCTCTCTCATTGCTGCCGCCCCCTTGAGGGTTTCTCCTCCCAGGTTCGGCCACCCCTCATCTCCCTTCTCTCCTTCTTTTTTCTCCTTTCTCTCCCTTCTCTCTCTTCATTATTCTCTTCTCCATACTATTTCTCTACCACCTTTCATCTCTCTACCCTATTCCTTTCATCTCCGGATCCAAGATCTACTCGTGCAAAAAAGAAAAGGTTTTGTGGAGAACTTCTACGGAACTTCTACGGCGTGAAGCGGGGAAGACGGACGTGTTCTTCATCTTTGGTGCACTTGCCGTGGATCCCGACGGGAGGCGATCATTTCTTGTGGATCCAACATCTCGGATCTACGTTTCCGAGAGGGGTAACGAAAAATTCTACTCAAGAGAATTTCTTTTCTTAGATAGTTCTTGTGGTGGACGATTTTTGCGTGGATTTTCGAATCTTTAATTATCCCGGTAATTTTGTAATAGATCTGTGATTTTTCGTTTGGTTTTCCGATAACGCTCGAGAGGATTGGCGACCCTCGTTCTTTTTCTAGTTGGGATAGATCCTACCACTTTCGAATCGTGTTTATTTTTGGTGGATCTGTTTTGGTACAACTCCAAGCTCGTCGGAATCAATATTATTCCTTTTAGCCGGAGCAGATTTAGACCTATAGTCATTCTCCGAACCGAGTGCGGCGTGGCTACCCGTACGTTAGCGCGAAAGATAAATGAAATTAATTGTAGCGGCTGCGATTCGTTAGCGTGTGGTAAAGAGGGCGTAGAACGAAAGAGAGACGTTGCGTCGTTCGTGTAGAATCAATTTGGTTGACCTACATCAATTTGGTATCAGAGCTAGGTTGTGTTGAGTTCTATCTCGACACCATCCTTACTCTCAGATCTGTAGGTTATCCGCCCTCTAGTCGGTGCGTTCGTTAGCACAGTCAAAATCTAAAATTTTCGTTTTGGTCTGCAGTTAGTAAAAATTTCGTAATTTTAAAATTTATCAAAAAAATCTGAAATTTTTTCTGTAGATTCCTGCACGTATTTCAAGCAACATTAAAACTGGAAATTTTTCGATTCGTTCTCGTTAGGTTGGCCTGCAAATTGGAAACGTCGTAATTTCTGTCTAGTTGGTCTGCAAATAGCGGTCTAGAACTTATATTTTCTTGCGAACTTCAAAAAAAAAAAAAAAATTTTTTTTGGGACATTCTACTTAATATTTTCAGTAAGAAAATAATAATAATAAAAAAATATTTTAACTTACCTTAGTTATTAGGAAAAAAAAAATACATTTCAAAAAAAATTCTGTTCTGATCTAAAATTTTTGGTCCCGTTGTTTATGCCCACGAGGCGTGGTACGGAATATCTCCCAACCGTTTCCACTATGGCAGACAACCATGATGATGAGCACGCTCCTGCAACGATTGCGGAGCTTCGAGACGAATTTAATGCTAAGTTCGATGCACTCATGCAACTAATACAAGGGTTAGCGTTCACTCAAGCGGCGCCTCGAAATCCCGTTGCCAACCAGCGAGATGAGAGACCAAACCATAACCGTAATCAGAACGATGAGCAAGCGCCCCGTGCTCCTCATGAGTTCGATGTAACTAGAGCCGTAAAAATTGATCCACCATCATACGATGGAATGGGTGAACCCCAAGTATTTTTAGACTGGATTATGGAGATCGAATGTTACTTTGAGTGGATGAATCTGACGGATGGTGAGAAGGTGCGGGTTGCACGGATGATGCTTCTGGGTAGAGCCAAAACGTTCTGGTTAAACGAAGAGAGGCGTCTAGGTACCGTGAATGGAGCACCCCCAATTGGGTGGGCTGCCATGAAGGCACTTTTGTCTGACCAATATGTTCCTGCGTATCACCGAACCCAAATGTTCGACGAGTTAGCCACCCATCGTCAGGGTAGCAAATCGGTAGCGGAGTACATGGGACTCCTGAAAGATATGATGGTGCGGTGTGACATACGGGAAATGCCTGAAGTTACACTATCTCGCTTTCGTAAGGGACTTAACCCAGACATCCAAGGCAAACTTTTGCGTTATGGTCATACGGACCTTAACACGACATTCAATGCTGCCTTAGACATTGAGAAACACAACGCTTACAAGTCCAAGGGACGAGCATTTCAGAAGGGAAAATCCCTTTTAGGAGCACCACCTTCGTCCTCCATGAGAGACAAAGGAAGGTTTCGATCGACTGATTCGAATTCTGTAGTTATCACCGCTAGGAACATTAGGAATCCCTCTGGCGAGAGAGTTCCGGTAGGACGGATTAATAAGACAAACGCCACATGTTATTCTTGCGGGATCCAAGGGCATTACTCTAGTGAGTGCCCCACTAAGAGTAAACCACTAGCACTATTAGACTCCACGTCTGAACCCGCCGAGATCGTTTATGAAGCCGGCGATGAATCTGATGCCGAGCCGAGTGATATTGAAGATGAATCTTATATGATGGTTATGAGGTGCATTTTGGCCACACCGCGTGCGTCGGATGAGTATAATCGGACGAATATCTTTTCGTTGAATTTTAAAAGCGTCGAGAAGTGGTGTAAACTAATAATAGATAGCGGTAGCAGCATGAACGTCATTTCAGAGAACGCTATCACTCGTATGCATTTAAACACTGAACCACACCCCCATCCGTATAAAATAGCGTGGGTAAACAAAACGTCTATTGCGGTCTCCAAACGTTGTCTAGTGCCGCTTACGGTGAAGAGCTATATCGACAAGGTGTGGTGCGACGTCATCCCCATGGATGTTTGTCATGTACTACTAGAACGACCGTGACTTTATGATTATGACGTGACCCATTTCGGACGAGCCAACACATACGAGTCGTGTTTATTTTTGGTGGATCTGTTTTGGTACAACTCCAAGCTCGTCGGAATCAATATTATTCCTTTTAGCCGGAGCGGATTTAGACCTATAGTCATTCTCCGAACCGAGTGCGGCGTGGCTACCCGTACGTTAGCGCGAAAGATAAATGAAATTAATTGTAGCGGCTGCGATTCGTTAGCGTGTGGTAAAGAGAGCGTAGAACGAAAGAGAGACGTTGTTGCGTCGTCCGTGTAGAATCGATTTGGTTGGCCTACATCAATAGCCATACGATATGGTTCACTGTCCATCAAATTTAGAATCCAGGATTGGACACGACCGTCATCACGTTGCCATTCCTCGGTGGGCTCAGATGGAGTAGCCTTTGTCAGATGATGAAGGAGACCTTTTGTCTGGAGAACATGGCGAACTGAGTGCATCCATTCAACAAAATTTTTCTTCCCACTAAGGTAGATAGTGGTGATCCGAAGCTCACCGCGAACTTCAGGAAGAGGAACCGTAGCACGGGACAGAAGAGATAGATTCTCGGCCATTGAAGAGCACGACAACGGTCACGAGAGCACATCAGCCGAGAAACCAATGAGTAGGAGCAGTGGCGGTTTGAAAAGATCGCGGCGGTCAGAAGAGATCGCGGGTTGGTCGCTGTTAAGATAGCTTGCAGCGGTCAGACGAGCTCGCGGGAAGGAGAGCTCCCTGCGGTCAGGAAGGCACACGATCGGGAGAACTCGCGGCGAACAGAAGAGCTCGCCGGCAGGAGAGCTCCTGGCGGTCTGGAAGGCACGCGTTCAGAGGAGCTCGCTGCGAACAGAAGAGCTCGCGGGCAGAAGAGCTCCTGGCGGTCTGAAAGGCACACGATCAGAGGAACTCACAACGAACAGAAGAGCTCGCGGGATGGAGAGCTCCTGACGGTCTGGAAGGCACGCGATCAGAGGAGCTCCCTGCGAACAGAAGAGCTCGCGGGCAGAAGAGCTCCCGACGGTCTGAAAGGCACACGATCAGAGGAGCTCGCGGAGGTTAGAAAAAGAACGAGACCGCATGAGAGGAGCGGTCACTGAACAGCTGTGGGGCCCAGCTGGCAGAGAGAAGAGGGTATAAAAGGAGGAGGGCATCTAAGAAAGCGGGAGACAAAAAACTCCAGAGGGAGGGAGCAGGAGCTGCGGTCACAGAAAAAGTGACCGTAGGAAGTAGGAAGCAGGGGCTGGGTCACAAAAAAAGGTGACCACAGGAAATGGCGAGCCAAGGAATCAGGGAAAAAAACAGGCACCGCGCGAAATTCTAGGACCGATTTCCCTCTGATATCATGTGAAAAAAATGAGAGAACTTGTATATATCTGTAGAATACTTCTAACAATATCCATATTCATGTATTACAACAAGTATTTGTACATTTATATAGGAAAAGAGGGAGGAGAGTAAATCCCATTCTAAGATGTGGTACTAAAAGAACTACACAGAGAGTGGGCCTAGCTGGGCCTTCATTATTCGACCTTTTTACATGATTTCTTTAACAATTACAATGGATGAAAGCTGACCGTAACTGTCCATTTTGAACGGGAAGTAAAGAAATTCGAAATAGATTGAATCTTGTCAATTGTCTCATCCACCAATTGATGTCCTAAGCATTTTCTTTTGCCAATTTTACGAAGAAATCTACATTTCCTTTCAAGAAGTGCTATATTGATATTAGCTTTAAAACTATTATTATAAAGCTAACTCTACATGTGGACTATGGTTCTCTCAGCCATGTCTAAAATTAAGAACCTAAGCTCTTAGTAAATGTTAGTGTAATAAAGTTGCAAGAGTTTTTGTCAGCTTCTTTAGCTTGGTTTGCTAGAAAATATTTGCAATAATGGCTACGTACAGACTTATCCCAACTTGACTTAGTTTTAGGGTTCATAAAAATTTAAAAAAAGAACAAGGAAAAAATGTGCTTCACGTGGATGCATTCCTTATTTTATGTAATTCTTTCCGTGAAATCATCTCCCATGCATTGAGATTTGAATGGAGTATATTTTTCTGATTTTGATTGGGAAATTATCAAAAAATAAATTCGTATTTGTACAAAAGGTACCATATGCCGAGAAATTATATCAGATTAGAGAGTCAAAGTCGCGACAAAGCCTTTTTCCTACACCTTTATCATTCTCCTTGGGCAGGTATGTGTGCACATTCATATCCAATCGAACTTCAAATTTTTATCCAACTTTCCACTATTAAGCCTAATTTAGGTCTATCCATTTATATTTTCTATCTAATTTATTCTTATGAAATATCATCATGTTAACCACTTGTTACGAACGAAGTGGGAGGGAGAGAGAGATCTAAAGAACTAGAGAGACTAGGGTTTGAACAAGAAGAGGAAGAGAAATACCTGCAGATATTCTTGCATACCCCTTCCACAAGAGGATCCGGGTATATTTATACCCGGACCAAGGCCGGCCGGCCGGCCCAATTGGGGCTGAACCGGGTGGGTTCAGCCCCCCAAGGGCCGTTATTAGAAAATGGGGGCTGAACCAGTTGGTTCAGCCCCGCTGCCGCCTTCGGATCCGTCCGGGGGCGTAACATTCCCTACCCCTTCAAGACCCAGCTTGTCCTCAAGGTGGGAATCTGGTGGCTCCGTCTGTTCCTGCAGGTCGATCCAAGCCAAGTCCCCTGTCACCGGTGAGATTCTGACTCCATGCAAGCAATATTTCTTCCCATCCTTAGAACACTCCATAGTCAACTTGTCCCAATCCAGAGTGACCCTACCCAGCTGTCGCAACCAGTGGGCCCCCAGAATCACATCGGACCCCCGAATTGGTAATAAATAGATATCCATCTTGTCAGCATAGCCCTGCACATGGATCCCCACGTCCTGAAGCACTCCTTCACACTGCAGCGCATGTCCACTTGCCAGCACAACCTGGGAAGAGGCGTCCTGGATGATCGCGTGCCCCGGCCTGTGTGCCACTGTCGGACTGATGAAGTTATGTGTACTCCCACTGTCAATCAAAATGGACACCTGCTGTTGGCCGATCCACCCCACAATAGTCATAGTGGGCTGTGTGGTGTCTCCTGTCATGGTCAGGGTCGATACCCCGTACTCGATTGTATCCAGCATGTGCTCCTGTTCTCCTCCTTCTACATCTGGCATCTGATCGTCACGCAACATGTAAACCTGAATCATCTGGCATTTGTGGCCTGGGGTGAACTTCTCATCACAGTTGAAGCACAACCCCTTTTCCTTTCGTATCTGCAGCTCCGTCCATGTCAATTTCTTCACCGTCGCCCGTTCTGTCGTTGCTTGATCCTTTTTGGTGTCGGGCAGGTGTGTAGCGGTTCTCTTAGTGTCCCCCCTGAACTTCTATCGATTGAGGCGCTCTTCTTGAATTCGGGCCAAGCTGATAGCATGTGTCAAACTGCGCGGCATATAGGCATGCACCTCATCTCTGATATCCTCCTTCAGTCCGGAAATAAAACAACTCGTTAATGTCCTCTCGCCCCACTGCACCCTGTTTGACAACCTCTCAAACACTGTCCTGTAATCCATCACCGTCCCTTTCTGGCGCAATTTCTGAAGAAGAGTCTCGACGTCCTCATACTCGAGTGGACCAAAGCGGGCGGTGAAACCGTCGACAAACTCGGGCCACGGCGTGTGATCCCGTCCCCGAAGGAACCACTGTGTCCACTGGTATGCGTCCTCTTCAAGGTGGAACGACGCTAACTTGACCCACTGTGCCCCTGGAATCTCCTGATAACTGTAGAACAACTCAGCCTTTTGGATCCATTCGAGCGCATCGCCTCCTTTGAACTTGGGGTAGTTCATGCGGGTAACCTTTGGCGTCATATAAGCTCGTGGTAGTTCTTGCCCAGGTCCACCGTACTCTTGCCCGTGTCCATGTGGTCGTCGTCGGTCAGCGGCCACATTTGGGTATCCCCAATCCTCTCCATAGGGGTTTCCCATTACTGGCGGCCTAAACCCCCATCCGCCTCCACCTCTGCCGCATTCGGTGTGTCCCGGTCCTTCTGGAATGGGAAGGAGTCCATCCTGATGTGGGTACCCCACCCCTCTGAGTCGTCGGTCCTCCTTGGGCCCCTCCCGATAAGGGAGAAAGTCGTCAATTCGGCCTATCTCGGTTGGCTCGGGCCCGAAGGGCGGTCGTCATGGGCCTCCTGTCCTTTCGATGTCGATCCCAAGCCCCCCATTTACGCTGGAGGCCCGATCATGACTCCCCCTTCCCCCACCGTCTGCGTATCCCGCAGTTGCGGGCAACGGGGGATTTGGAACTGCACTGGTTTCGTTCACAGCACCTTTTCCCTTAAGGTGTTGAGTCAACATATTCTTGATTTCGTCCAGGCAATTATCCAATTTGCCCTCTAGTCGTTTTTCCGAGGCTTGTAACTTCCCTTCAAGGGCTGTCACTGCGTCGGCTAGCCCGATGTAGTTCTCTTCAAGAGTTGCTAGCCGAGTAGCTTCCTCCTGGTTGCGAGTCACCATGGATTTGGGGTCGGCGGAACCAGACGCTGGAAGCGCTAGAGCACAGAAGCCTGAGGAGCAGGAGGCGGCCACTGAAGAATGCGACGGTGGCCCTGGAGCAGGCGGCGGCCTGGAGCAGCAGGCGGCGGTCTCTGGAACAGTAGGCGGCGACACTGGAGCAGGCGGCGGCTGGAGGCGCTGGAGTCGGGATCGGGAGCAGTCGGCGCTGGAGGCGCTAGAGTCGTCGCTGGATCGGGAAGGCGGCGCTGAGGTCTTCGCTGGATCGGGAAGGAGTTGCTGGAGCAGGATCGGGAAGGGTCGGCGCTGGATCGGGAAGGATCGGGAAGGAGACGCTGGATCGGGAAGGAGACGCTGGCGCAGGATCGGGAAGGGTCGGCGCTGGAGTTGTCGCTGGAATCCCAGTGGATCCGGAAAAAAAATCGGGGAGGACGAAGCCTCTGATACCAATTGTTACGAACGAAGTGGGAGGGAGAGAGAGATCTAAAGAACTAGAGAGACTAGGGTTTGAACAAGAAGAGGAAGAGAAATACCTGCAGATATTCTTGCATACCCCTTCCAAAAGAGGATCCAGGTATATTTATACCCGGACCAAGGCCGGCCGGCCAAGGGGGCTGGCCGGCCCAATTGGGGCTGAACCGGGTGGGTTCAGCCCCCCAAGGGCCGTTATTAGAAAATGGGGGCTGAACCAGTTGGTTCAGCCCCGCTGTCGCCTTCG
Organism: Dactylorhiza incarnata; assembly: GCA_033032865.1. Lineage (NCBI taxonomy): Eukaryota > Viridiplantae > Streptophyta > Magnoliopsida > Asparagales > Orchidaceae > Dactylorhiza > Dactylorhiza incarnata. The sequence goes on from JAWHQI010000014.1 coordinate 9,548,207, forward strand.
GATCCGTCCGGGGGCGTAACACCACTCATGATAATTGTTTAAAGCATCTTGGTAGTGAGTTAACCTGAAGATAAATTCGCATATTAAGACTTCCTTATCCTTCAGATTAGGAACCTTTGTGGTGGACGATCTCTAATAATAGGAGGAAGATTTTATGGAAATGTTTGGATGATATATTTAGTTTGTTTCTTTCCTAAATAAGTGGCTTGCTGGCGTCGTAGTTATTTTTTGAATAGTTTCCTATTTTGTAGAGATGACATAATGTAGTGCATCTCGATGCATTCATTATGTTCTTATGTGTTGGTCTAAGATTGCCCAAGAAGTGTCAAATCAATGACCTTTCTAATCTGTTAGGATTATATGTAGCCCTATTTAGATTGTATTTTCACTTTTTCTTCAATTTATCACCAAGTCGCGCTATTTCTACAAATGACCTCTTGATATCCTAGTGTGAAGAAGTTGGAGTGGAAATGCTCGATTGAATTAACAAGGTCATATGTAGACTTGTTTATACAAAGAGAGATCTCACACATATATTATACAAAACTTGTGGGACAAATTATGAAAAGAAGTACAATAAGTAAAAGTGCATAGCGTATACACTCCCCCCCCAAGTTGGAGCATACATGTTGTATGCGCCAAGCTTGGAGAAAAAAGAAGATACAATGGGCATAATAAAGTTTAATGATAGTGTCAGCAATCTGTGTAGCATCAAAAATATGAAGTTGGAAGCTTGACCTTAACTCTGAATATTATGAATGATTACCTGATTATCATAGAAGAGAACCACATCGGTAGAGAGATGCATGGTACCACGGTTCTTGAAGCAAGTAAGCTTAGAAGTTGTAAAGCCCATCGAGTGCGTTGAACCCGAAAACCACGGTTCAAGAGGAGTTCGGATTGATGTAGCTTACTTTTACTTCTCCTGAGTTAGAATAGTAGACCAGACACTCAGAGTAAAGAGCCTCACTCACGAAGGTGGGAAATTAGAAACAGAACCCGCGAGCTGTAGCGAGGAGGTCCCTCCACAAACCCGAAAGATCAAAGAGAACTTCCCCTCCCAAGCCAATGCTGAGCCGAGCACCCAGGAGGGCACTAGAGAGCACCAGACTGTCAACTCGGAAATCACGGCAAACAGAGTGCTGGAGCACACTCACTCTTTCAGACAGTAAGTCTGAAGAGGAAGATTGCTATGGGCTTGTGGCCCTATCTGATGAAGAAGATCAGGATGACTTACGTTCTGCTCAGGTATGCATCCCTTCCACATTTTCATTACCTGAGTCAAGTGTGAAGACCAAGAGTGCACCAAATGCCAACTCATCTGATGAGGGTAATTCTGATGGAGAATCTGATGATTGCTCATCATGCAATAATGAGAATCATTCTGATCTGATGGATCAGTTTGGTACTCTCTTGGCTGCTCTCAAGAAGAGCAAGAAGTTGGTCAAATCTCAGGTTGAGGAAATAGGGATCCTCAGGCCATTCAGATCTCAAGTGGATGAGATGACCAAGGAAGTAACCAGGATGTCCTAAGAGCTTCTGATACTTCAAAAGAAGTATGGAGCTCAGATTAGAGTAGTGAAGTCTTCAGAGGTCAAGCTCCTTGCTGAAAGGAAGCTTATGGCAAGTTTCTCAAAGCCAAAGACTGTGCTCCCAATTATAGACAACTCCCTATAGATGAGGGCTTGGCTATAATAAGGATGAGGTGGAGATCTCCAGAGATAAAACCATTTTTCAGAAAGTCATTTTGCCTTCCAATGCATATGGCAATGATCTAGTCTATGGATACCTCTCCAATGAATGCTCTACCAGTGGAACAAAGCCACAAAACTCAAGAAATAAAGCAAACATTGGATGAAGTGCTTTCAAGGTATCTCATGAGGAGATCCAGATGAAAGATCATGGATCATTTGCATTTGGCTCAACAACACTAACAACCAAAGAAAAGGGAAAAACACTTCCTCAAAGGCCTATCCCTAAGATGATCCTTGTGACTGTGCAACCCACTTTCTACCATGAACACAGTCACAAGATCCATCCAAAAAATGCTAAAACTGTAGTAGCCCGCTCCTCTGTTCACCAGCACCATCACTCCATTCAGAAGGTGACTCAGAAGAGGAGGTACAATAGATTTGAGTGCTGGTGTTGTGGCAAAATTGACCACTTTGCCTTAGACTGCTGGTTCAACCCAACAGTGCCTAGGGCAAAGAATGTGAGGCTTGCCTTCGTGGAGAATGCTTGTTCACCCGAATCAGCCTAGGGTACGAGCCCGTTGGCATTCTCGATCATTATATATAAATATTGGCGAATGTTAGGTTAGGTTAAGCTCTCGTCATTCCTAATCTCTCCCACCGAAAAACTTCATAAACCCTCCCTTGCTCTCTCAAGAATCCATCATTAATGGCGCCGAGGAAGTCTGCTGAAGCATTCAATGTCGGGTACGAGTTTGTGAAAGGAGGTTTTGAGAAAGCAGAGGCAAATATAAAAGGAGTAATAGCTCTATGCACAGATGCTGGACTAAAGTTTATACTCTCTGAACCCTCCAAAATCCTTGAGAGGGAAATTATTGAGTTTTTCCAGAACGCAGAAATCTCCTCAACTAGAAGAGTTATCCTATCACGAGTCGCTGGACATCGGATTAAGATTACCGCACGAGCTCTAGCCCGTCCTTAAACTCTCTGAAGTTCCAGAAGGAGAAGTGAATCCTAGTGATTATGACGAAGCCCTAAAATGGTGTGGGTACACTGGGTCACCCACTGGAACCCTATACCGGAACAAGATGTCCACCACACTACCACATGAAAATTGATGGCTGACATAGTTGGACAAGTGCTCATCTGCAAACCAGGATCCCATGACAGAATCTCCAAGGAGATGTTCGAGTTGATGATCAGAATTATTCTGAAGAAGAAAAAAAAGGGGTATGGTATTGTATGAGAAGGTGAAGGACTCACTGAAAAATCCAAACTTTGGAAGAATTCTCTCTCTATTCCTATGCAACTCTTCAAAAGAATTAGAATTGATTCAATCCCTGGGAGCATCCATTCACTACAGTAAGAGAATCAATCTGAAGGCTGTGGCGAGGTGGGGCCAAGTCTTCCCAAAGACTGGAACAATGTTGACAGGAAGCAACTCAAGAGTGAGCAAGGAAATCCAGAAAGAAGTGGAGCAACATGCAATAAGAAATGATGATGTTGAAGTCAGAAGCCCTGAGAGCCCTGCTATCACTGAGGGAGAGTCTGATCAGGGCAATGCTGAAGTTGAGGGGGATACTCTGAATGAGCCGTCTGCCCAAGAGAGTGCTCCAGGTGAGGGGGAGACTCAAATGGAATTATCAGCCCCAGAAACTGCTAGAAGCCTGGAAGAGACAACTCCAACTGAGGGGGAGCATCCTACTGAACCATCTGCCTTAGAGGTTGAGAAAGACACCAATGACGGGTTGTCTATTCAAGAGGACCTGGATCTTTATGCAGTGGTGGAAACATTCATTGAAAAAATTGTGGAAGAAATTATTAAAGAAAATTCCTGCAGAGAACTGATCATGTACTCAGAAGCACAAGAAGAAGAAAGAAAAAAATAGTCCTGTCCAGACATAAAATCATGCTGAAACAGTAGTTGAAGATGGCAGTGCAGTTCAAGAGACAACAGAAAACCACCAAGCTGACATTTCAAGCTCCTCTGCTGCTACTGGTCAGGATACTTCATCAAGCTCAATCATTGAACAGATGAAAATGCTGATGACAGAACAAAGGAAGTACTTTGAAGCCTTCACAGTAAGAAAGGCGAAGGAGGCCAAATGGGAATTGTTCGAAAAGATGGAGGCTCTCCAAATTCAAATGAATCATATCAACACTCACTCACCAGCTGGTTTGTGAGAGCAGGCGGTGTTGTGGAAAAGAATGTTCAGGTAATGAATTCCCTTGATGAAAAGATGTAAAGCTGCACACATGGCATCACTGCCATCAAGCAATACATCAGTACTACTGATGCAGTTCTAGAAAGTGTAGTAACCCATCTACAACAAAGAATTCTAAACTGTCAAAATGAAGTCATTGCGAAATGTGAAAAATACAAAGAGACCCTGGAGGGTGACCTGACTGAAAAGATTGATTATCGCAAAGAGGATATCATGAAAATCATTCAACACTTAGTTAATCAAATGTATACCAACAAAAGGTGCTGTAATAAATGGGATAATCAAAGAACATGACCTACTGAGTCAGAAACTGATAGATTCCTGAGTTGATATCCTAAAACACATATCTGAAGAAGCCAGAGAGGGGGAGAATATGGGGGCACAACCAGCCGCGTGGTTAATGAGTGAAATTCTATAGCCCCGTGTCATCCTCCTTATGTACCATCTTAAGAGCACGATCTGGAACATCATTCCTCTCCTGTGCAGCATAATCAACTCAGCCCAAGTCCATAAGAACCTGAAGGCTTCTATGTGCCTTCAGATTCCTATGACACTGAGTATGCTACCATTATCCACTCTGACAAGGGAAGGGGATTATTACTAATGAAGATGAAGCTCTGGTCAGAAAGAGGAAGTATAGAGAAGAAATGGAGAAAGGCTCCAATTTTGAACAGTGGAGCCCTCAATCAAGAAACATTATTCTGTCCACCTGAGAAATTTACAATAAAGGGGGTTTGGACAAGGGCAGGTTTTACAATATAGTGGAATGGAAGAAATATGGTGATTCAGAAACACAAAGAAGAATTCACTTCAGGAACAAGAAGCCTTCTCCAGTCCCTCAAAGATACATTCCTAAGCCAGTCAGCTATTTTGAGAGACAGAGACAGAAAAAGAAAGAAGCTGAGCTAGAGCTGCAAAAAGAGCAAGAAGGTCAGGGGGTGTGATCATTAGGGAGAAGGAATGATGTAGCTAAAACTAGTCAAGAACATTGTTAATCTATTCATATATAAAATTTGAACAATGTTCTTAAAACTGTGTTAATATCATTCATTATGTCTATGTGAAATCCTCTATATTTGAGGTTCTGACTTTTTCAAATAGGGGGAGATTGTTGGGAACAGTGCCCACAATGTTCCTTATTTGAAAAAGCCCTCACAATATTGATGAACAATTTTGTATTTCATGTTTTTGCTCTTGTTAAGATGATTTCAAGTGTATGATAGTACAAACCCAAAATAGGGCTAGACTTAGTGTCATCAGACATAGTCTTGCTAATGTAATCCTTTATTGTGCAAGACACCATGTCGACCTAAGGTCTATACTATATTGGACTTGTACTTACTCTCTGATGCAGGACGCCGGAGCCCCGCCGCACCCTGTGGCATCACACCAGCTAGCGGACCACGGCCAAGCACAGATGCCAGAAGGACTGCAGCCCAGGCACCCCAACCCGTCTCCGCGCCTGTTCTCAGCGCGACAGGTTGTTGAGGCTGGGGCTCGATTCCCAGATCTCTTTGATAAAAACCACTCCTAACAGGCCTTATCACCAAGGCCTGAGGAGTGGTGATAAGGCCTGTTAGGAGTGGTTCTTATAAAGGAGGTTTGGGGATCGAGCCCCAGCCTCAACTACCCGCCGCGCTGAGAACAGCCGCAGAGACGGGTTGGGGTGTCTGGACTGTAGTCCTTCTTGCAGGCGTGCTTGGCCGTGGTCCGCTAGCTGGTGTGATGCCATGGGGTGCGGCGGGGCCCCGACGTCCTGCATCAACAGAGTGCAGGTCAGTTGATGATAAGGCCTGTTAGGAGTGGTTCTTATCAAGGAGGTCTGGGGATCGAGCCCCAGCCTCAACAACCCGCCACGTTGAGAACAGGCACGGAGACGGGTTGGGGTGCCTGGACTGCAACCCTTCTGGCAGGCGTGCTTGGCCGTGGTCCGCTAGCTGGTGTGATGCCACGGGGTGTGGCGGGGCCCCGGCGTCCCGCGCCACTCTCTAAAAGACATGCAAACAAAGTCTGGAAGCCAAGCACACGAAAAGAAGTTTGGTAGACAAAGTTAGAATTCGGCTAAGTTAAAATTTAACTTAACATCTTGTCGAACGCCTAGATGGTCTAGCCGATCGTGCTGAAGAGTCAAGCCGAATCGGGTAGACATCAACGGAAACTTTCTAAGTTGGAATTCGATTGAATATATAGTCGAATGCCTAGATGGTCTAGCCGATCGTGCTGAAGAGTTAAGCCAAATCGGGTAGACCTCAATAATAAGCAAAGATTCACTCCAGGCTACGATTCAACTAAACGAATGTGCGTAAGTCTCAAGAAGAATTGTGTGGAAGAAAACTGAGAATGGTCTAAGTACAAAGTCGACCAGAATATTTGTTCTTCTAGAAGAATTCAAGTCACTCTTCAAGAAGACTTATATTGAAAAATATGCGAAGTACAGATTCGACTTAATGATAGGTCGATCGTGCAGAACTGACAAGGCGATTCAGGCTAATACACTTAGAATACAAAGCGCCTATGAAAATTCGACTGAATAGAAGATCGATCGTGCTGATGAATCAAGACGATTCGTGGAGATGACAAGTAAAGAGTATAATGTTCGTATAGAACATCTACACTATCGTGCAGACAGGTCAAGGCGATTCCACCTAAATAAGTATAGAGAAAACAAGTCTTCAACAGAATTAAGCTAAGTAAGAATTCGACTTAATAAGAAGCCGATTCAACCAGAAGCAAACCTTGAAGACAAAATTCGACTGAATAAGGGGAATCCGACTTGATGGGTCAGATTCGACCAGAAGTAAGCTATGAAGGCAGAATTCGATTGAATAAGGTGAATTCGACTTGATGGGTCACATTCGACCAGAAGCCAGTAATGAAGAATAAATTCGACTGAATCATAAGGCTTCGACCAGTCATGTTGAATTCGATTAGAAGCAGACTGAAGAACACATTCGACTGAATGACATAGACATCTAGTCGAAGTACAGAAAAGGAGGAATTCAAATTGAAGTGCTGATTTGACATTTTCTCCGTTAATGCCGCCGCGGATTGAGCAAGGGAATCACGCTTGCTAAGGAAGGAGATCTCTGACTTAATGTCAGTACAAGAAATGACCGTTAAGACATACTTGTCTTATAAAAGGGAATGCGATGGACGCAAACTCTAATCGAAGAACCTAATCATCCAATCAGAAAGAAATGCTTTTCCGCCTCTTACATTTTACTGTTCTATTGAAAAGCTTAATGAAAGAGAAGTGAAGCAAAAAGCAAAAAGTAAATCAATAAACTTCTCCATAAAGAAAGGTCGATTCAAGTTGCTGATTCAGATCAATGATCGTTCAGCTAAAAGAAAGGTCTCCATCTGCGCAGAAGATATTTCACTGCTTCATCAACGACATCTGCAGGAAGACTCTAGTCGAAGCCGATCTTCATCAAGAATTCAAGAAGACTCAAAGCATTGAAGCTTATCATTTTGAGTCTATAGAAAGTTTGTAAAAACTTTTGAAACTGTAGGATCTCTCTGAGATCTGAGCTGTAGGTGGAATCTGAGTTGTAGGGCCCTTCGTGGCCTGAGCGTTGGAGACTTTGTCTTTGAGGTAGGAAGCGAGTGAGTGCTTCTGAGCTGTAGAATCCTGCGGGATCTGAGTGTAGGAGACTTGGTCTCTGAGGTAGGAAGCCGGTGAGTGCTTCTGAGTTGTAGGGTCCTTGGGACCTGAGGTAGGAGTCACGGTCTCTGAGTTGTAGGATCTGCGAATCTGAGCTTTGGTGGAGATTGCCGAGTCTAGCGCACTGCTAGATAGGCGAAGAGGGACAGTGGAGTACCCAGAGACGCATTATCTTGGGGAACCACTATAAATAGCCTGTGTTTATGTTGTGATTGGTGTGTGACTGTTGCACTTAGATTTATCATTTCGTATTATTTTTAAAAGAGCCGACATCACCTATTCACCATCCTTCTAGGTGAAGACACCCCTGGACTTTCACGCTTGGATGAACTGCATGTCACTTGTTTTTTCTCTAAACTGGATCTATCTTCGGGATATCACAAAGTCCGCATGGCGGCGGACGACGTGGAAAAGACCGCCTTTTGCACCCACCACGGTCATTTCGAGTTTTTGGTTATGTTGTTCGGTCTCCCGAACGCTCCCTCCACTTTTCAGGTGCTCATGAATGAGGTATTCCACACTCTCCTTCGCAAACCTGTACTTGTTTTCTTTGATGATATCCTCTTCTACAGTAAGTCTTGGGCAGAGCACATGCTACATCTTCATACAGTTCTCCAGTTGATTCAAACTCACTAGTTGGTTCTCAAGTTGATGTAGGGTAGGCTGTGCCGTGAACTCCTAGAATGCAATCTAGTGAGGTGCAGGGGCTGATTTAAGTAGATCTTTAACTATATGCATGTGACACACATGGCTTGGCGCAAGTGATTAATTTCAACAACAAAATATTATAAAATGACATGCAAACGTTCATAAACAAGAATAAGCAATTTCATAAGGCTTGTGGCGTGGCATTCCTCCGCACGGAGGGTCAAAAGAAAGCGCGCGGCGATTCAATCCGTCCTGCAGTTAGAGATATCACGAGGCGAACAATAATAAACCTTTTTATTCCAACAAACAACAGATAACCACCACAGTAACTGGTCCCTATATGAGGCTGGGAGATATTTCTCCTTCAACCTATGCTTCATGTCGTCCCACCGGGTGATGGGATAGTACCCATCTCTCTCGAGGGACCTCTCAACGCTAATCCAGAATACCTTGGCTTGCCCAATTAACTTCATCTTGGCGAAGCGAACGCAGCGCTCGTCACTCATGTCGTACCACTCAAAATAATGGTCCATATCAAGGAGCCAATCGCTGAAGGCCTTCGGGTCCAGGTGACCATCGAAGGAGGGTGCGTCGAGGCGTATACGCCGGGTGACGTCGTACTCGAACTGGTGACCACCTCTGCGGTGTTCTGGGTAGTCCTCATAGTATTCGTCTCGGGCATACTCACGTCGGGCGGGAGGGGGTTCTCGCTCTCGTCGGCCAGGGCCGGGATAGTCATCTCGATCGAGGTCACGACGACCAAGTGGTGGTGTACGAACCCTATAATCCTGAGGATGGGCTCGAGGTCTGTCACGCTGGGGTGGGTACCTATCATCATCATGATCAGGCCGACGTGCTGGAGCGGGACTCCGACGGAGAAGGTCACGGTGGTACTGCTCAGGGGGAGGCCGAACACCCCTATGACGTGGTGGAGCACGGGGCTCGGGACGAATAGGGATTTCGGGCTCCTCCTCACGGGGTTCCTCTTCTTGGGATGGTGCGTCACTCAAAGTTTCTAGGCGCCCTAGTCGGGTATTCATCTCAGTAATGTCACGACGGACGCCTTGAAACTGGGTCCCCATGGTGTCTAGGCGATCGAGGACTAGCCGTTGGAATTCGGCAAGAGATGCGCCGGAGTTCGAACTGTTTGTCCGCTCATCGGTAACATTTGGGTCAGACATGTTGGATCTATAAGGCCTACCACTACGGAGCATAGACGTGGCCCAAACCTTGGGCTCTGATACCAACTGATGTAGGGTAGGCTGTGCCGTGAACTCCTAGAATGCAATCTAGTGAGGTGCAGGGGCTGATTTAAGTAGATCTTTAACTATATGCATGTGACACACATGGCTTGGCGCAAGTGATTAATTTCAACAACAAAATATTATAAAATGACATGCAAACGTTCATAAACAAGAATAAGCAATTTCATAAGGCTTGTGGCGTGGCTTTCCTCCGCACGGAGGGCCAAAAGAAAGCGCGCGGCGATTCAATCTGTCCTGCAGTTAGAGATATCACGAGGCGAACAATAATAAACCTTTTTATTCCAACAAACAACAGATAACCACCACAGAACAAAGTCTAATACCTTCAACAGTACAAAACACCAAACGAATAATCTGAAATAAACTTAGGACTGCTGTAAATCAGGCAAAACTGAAATTATGGAGGTAAAACGGAGGTTTTTGGGTGATGGGAGACTAGATCGGATAAGGGGGAAGGCGGATCCACGAGCGGGGAAGGGTGGGCTGCGGGTACGGGTGATTTAGGGCTGGATCGGGAGGTTGGAACTTGGAGTGGACGGATCTGCCCGGGACAGGACAGATCCTGCGGGTTGCGGGATGGATGAGGGGGGCTGAGGTGGGGCGACTGCTGGGCGGAAGGCTGGTGGCGGGTATGGATGCTGGCGGCGTGGGTGGCAGCGATCAAGGGGGCGGCAGGATGTGTGGAGGGGGGGGAAAGCCGGCGGCTGTGGCCTTGGACGGGAAGGGGCGGACAGCAGGGTGCTGTCTGGGAAGGTTGGCGGCGGCACTGTTGGAAGGGCTGGCGGCAATGGAATAGCAGGGGGGCTGGCGGCAAGGTATGGAGGAGGATATGGAGATGAGAAAACAAAGCACTTACCCAAGGAATCGTCACCAAGGGCTCCACGGAGTCGGCACCGCGGAGGGGATCACCGGAAACAAGGAAGAGGCTTCTCCTAATTTCAGCAATCAGATTTCCTGCAGCCCTAGGATATCTATTTATAATAAAACAGCATTAGGGCAACCAGAATCGACGGCTATGATTGGCCGGCGGTTCCGATGCCATAACTACATGAAATAATTACCAAAATACAAAATGTCTTATATGAAAATAAATCAAAACAGCGAGCCGGACGCGTCCACGGTGGCGGATCGCCGGTTCGGTCAAGTCCGTCTGCGAGAATAAACGAAGGTGGGGTCCGCCTTGCGCCGAATTGCGCCTGATGGTCCCCCATCACAAGTCCTCCAAGTGCTCCATTGGGCAAAGTTCCGTTACTTATTTGGGGCATGTTGTCCACGGTTTGGGAGTTTCAGCCGACCCAGACAAGTTCCAATGGGTGGCGTCGTGGCCTCTGCCGCAAACACCGACCGACCGACCTACGCAGTTTCCTTTGCCTCACGGGCTACTACTGCCGCTTCATCCGCGAGTACGACACTCTGGCCGAGCCTTTGGTGATCCTCCTCCCCAAGAATGCCTTCACGTGGACTGACACCGCTACTCAGGCCTTCTGCACCTTACAAGAGGCCTTAATGTCCGCTCCGGTTCTCCGACTCCCGGATATTTCTATGCCATTTCTTGTGGAATGCGACGCGTCGGGGCAAGGCTACAGGGCCGTGCTACAGCAGGAGGGCCATCCCATAGCTTATTTCAGTCATCGGGCAGACCCACACCATCGCAAATTGCCGGCATATGAACATGAATTCATTGGCCTCGCCAAAGCTGTCCAACGCCGACGTCCGTACTTGTGGGGCCATACATTCGTGATTCGTACGGACCACTATAACCTCAAATACGAGCAACATCTTTCCACGGTACCGCAACAACGGTGGGTGAGTAAGCAACTCAGTTTCGACTTTCATGTGGAGTATAAAGCCGGAGTGCTTAACCGCGCCGCCGATGCCCTCTCGCCCCGAGATACTCACCCCGAGGCTTCACTACATGCGATCTCGTTCCCGACGTCCGACATTCTCTCCTTGCTCCGCCGGGAGATTCAACACTCCCCTAGTCTGACCGAGCTACTCCACCGTGCGGAAGAAGGCCTCACCGATCCTCGGTGGACACCCCGCCATGGCCTCATCATGTACCAGGATCGAGTTTATGTGGACTCGTCTTCGCCCCTCATTTCCACCATGTTAGAAGATGTTCACGGCCGCAGTCATGAAGGCGTCCACTGTACACTCTAACGCCTTCATGCGGAATTCTTTTGGAAGGGGATGCGCAAGCGCGTACACGCCTTCATCGGGGGTTGCACGGTGCCAACGGAACATGACGGATCACCTACTTCCGTCGGGTTTGCTCCAAACTCTACCAGTGCCCACACAAATTTGGTCGGATTTGTCCATGGATTTTGTCGAACGGCTGCCTTCCTCCCGCGACAAATCAGCTTTGATGGTGGTGGTGGATCGCTTCTTCAAAGGAGCACACTTTATTGCCTTGGCCCGATCAGTCCTCGCCGAGAATATCGCCCATATTTTTTTCATGAGATCTATTGCTTGCACGGGATGCCGGAGACCATTGATTCGGACCGCGACAAGATTTTTACTAGCACTTTTTGGAAGAAACTCTTCGCTCTAAGTGGCACCAAGCTCTCCTTTTCCTCGACATATCACCCCCAATCGGATTGGCAAACAGAGGTTGTCAACCGAACCGTGGAGATGTATTTGCGCTGTATCACCATAGATCGACCACGGGATTGGGCTTCGCTGGCTCCCTTGGATCGAGTATTGTTACACCACAACATCTCATACGTCGCTTCAAACAACACCATTCCGTCTTATTTATGGACGGGAGCCACCACGCCTCTTGTCTTATACGGGCGGTTCTGCTAGGTTGGACACCGTGGACCAGGAGTTGGGAGATCGGGACGAGTTCTTGATGGCTTCCCGTAATCGTCTTCTACAAGCTCAACAACGCATGGAAGTCGCCTACAATCGCGGACACCGCGAGCTTACCTTAGCTATCGGCGATTGGGTTTGGGTTCGGCGCCGACCTTTCCGCCAAGTGATTGCTACAAAGCCCACCTTCAACAAATTGGAACCAAATTTTTTTGGCCATTTTCCGATCACAGACCGCATTGGAGACGTGGCCTACCGCCTTGGCCTTCCACCGGAAGCTCACATTCATGATGTTTTTCATATCTCTTAGCTCAAGCGGTTCGTGGGCTCTCCGCCACCATCTCCCCTGGTCGACATTTCGGTCCAGCTTGAGGACAAGCTGCCTCTCGACGGGGGCGTCTATGTTATGACACGTGACGAGTCGGACCCACGCTGGGGCCGCACGTATCAACGCCGACCACATGTGACGAATGCGTGAATGTTATCTTTTATGTCTTTTAATAGTTTCCGTGTTCGTGTTATTTTATCCGTTGGTGCAAGTGTCCCACATGTCTAAGCCTAAGTGTGTGTGTGTGGGGGGGGGGGATTTGTGAACTGGTTTATGTTGGGTTGGTTGGACCAATGTGTGGTATGCAAGAATTAAATCCTCAAAACTCTCTCTTCCTCTCTCCCTCTCTCTCCTCTAACCCACGCGGAAACCCCCGCTCCCGATCCTTCTCGCGACGCCCTAGCCGCTCAGTTGAAGCCTGCTCCAGTCGGCGTCTCCTCCCCTCCTTCCTCCAATTCTTTCCCCAGTCTCCAGCCATAGGCCTGCCGGGTTCTAAGAAGGGATAAGCTGATCCCTTGTGGGATTTCCCCCTCTCACGCCCCTTCACTTGATCTCAGTCCGAAGCCCATAACAGTAGGCAGAGGAGAAAACAAATGACAACTGATGCTTTGGAGAAGAAAGATCAACTTGTTCTTGCATTGGGGCTGACTAACAAAAATATCATTAACTACAAAGTATTTTTTTTTGACCAGGATGGAAAAACAAGGGAAAAACCTGCGGTGCATCCCTTGTAACAAAATTCGGCATACGCATGAGACATGTTGGGGCAATCATGGTAATGCCCATAAATTTAAAACCACTAGTAGTGACTTGTGAATGAAATAGGACATTTTCAGGCATCCATTTTTGCAAAATATTAGGATAGAACCAATAAAATGAGCTGATTAGTTTGATTGTGAACAAGTCCTAGTAATAATAACCTAACGGACTCTTGAATAAGTCATCAAAATTCAATATTTTGGCATGCACCTTTGAGCTAAAGGTATCTCAGCGCACACTCAAAGTAAATTTAAACATCTTTAGATTTTTTTTATATTGCATCAGATCACATGACGAGTTTTGTACTATTTTACTCATATTCCTCATGTCCTAGTGACCGTGAGTTTAAAAAGTAGATGGGTCATTGTCTTGTAGCTGGCGAAGGTACAATTCAGTTAAAATCATTGGTTATACACTCTGTACTCATGTTCCAAAATTATCTTGTATCTTATTGTTCATTAGCAATTGACCAATGATTTGGATTGTCATGCTAATTCCTCTAGCACAAGCTATGAAATTCAAGAGTGGGTCTTGGGGATGATGATCGACAACTCTAAAGAAGGTTGTGGACTCTACCATTCCGAGGATGATGGCTCCATGAGGAACCAAGTATTGTTAGCCGAAAGAGGATTTTTGTAATGTTTCCACTTTCTAGTAATAGTCAAATAATGTTGTGGCATCGTAGGTTTCATTACGTCGGACTTTAGTTTTCAAAGCTACTCTTGAATAGAAGTTGAAGTTCTATTTTGTTTGAAATAGCTAAAATTTCACACTATCTATCCGCAAAAATCCTGTAGGGTCCGTTCGTTTGGACGGAATTGACTTTCTGGAATTGACATTGGTGATTAGAAATCCAATTCTAATGTCTGGCGCAACGGAATTTATGCGGATATTGGCTTTCATGTGAAAATCCATGGCTTTGACTTTGAACTAAAAAATCAAATCGCTAATTCTTATCTCCGCCCATGGGTTTTCCGCATAATGAAGTGTTTTCGTCAGAGTTTTTCGTAAATCCTCTCATTTCTGGAATGAGATGGTTCATCACTTTATTCTTCTAAGAACTCTATTACTAACAATAATAATTGTAGATTTAAGCTCGATAATCTGGTTCGAAAGTTCTGTAAATCCTCTCATTTTAAGGACATGCGCGGTTCTAACTTTTCAGATTAATCAAGCCCCATCAAAGAAAAATCATGAAAAACTAATCTACACTCTCATATCTAGAATATGGAAAGCACATGTAACACCCAAATATCGTCACACAATATAAAATAATTTAACACCTTAGTATTAAATCATTTTCTAGGAAATGAAAGAGAGACATGCATAAAATGTCGCCGCTAATTTGTGTATCATAGTTATTCATTGAACATGTAGTATAGCTATCAAATTATATAAATGGTGTGCCAATAACCATAAAAGAATTTTGTTGAAATTGGTGTGCCAATAGCAATAAAAGGTATTTGCTGAAATTGGCGTGCCAATAGCAAATTGGTGTGCTAAGAGGCAAAGTGGTGTGCCAATAAGAAAACAATTGATGTAATTAAGCAAGCCTATTATTCTCTCGATAGATAACTTGTAATTAAACAAAAATAAACCCAATTTAGGCTTGGGCGGTTCCTTTGAGCGGTGGCGTGAAGGGGTGGACTGGCTCCTTGCGATAAAAGCTAAACCCAGCCTATTATTCTCTCGATAGAATCCCGCACCGTGCGCTTGAAGGGTTGCCGCTCTTGCCTAGGTCCCGCCTCTCACCGATCGTTCTCCTTCCCCCTCCCTTCTTCGATTCTCTTCCTCTTGGCAGAGAAGGGACGGAATCAACCCTCTTCCATTGGAAACCAGCCCTCTTCTCGGTGGTGGATGGTTTTGGAAACCCTAGATTGCAACTAAAGAAGGATTTGTGCATCCTTTATATTAAAGCCCTAATTTCCCATTCTCCTTCCTCACAGTAAGTCATTCTTCTCCTCCTTCCCTTCTCTTTTCTGCTTGTAGGGAGTAAATTAGTTTGATTTTGAGGATTTAGAAAGAAAAATATTGCAGTTTTATTGAAGAACTTATGGTGAAACCCTTTAAGTCTATATTCAATTTGTGGCTATTAACTGATGTTATTATGATGGATTTTTAATTTCAGAATTTTTATAAGTGTCATTTTAAGGAAGGAATGTGTAGTACAAGTAGAGTTTATATGCAAAATGAATAGAAACAAGTTGGGAAATGTTATTAGGGTGTTAAATGGGAATTTCGATCATTAATTCAGAAATTGAATCATGGATTTTTATGCATGTACTATTTTGGCTATTCTACATGTAAAATAATTGGGCTTAGCATGAAGTGATCAATTAGAAATGGAGTGTTGATTCTAAATAGTAGGAATTATGTTTTGGTTATTAGAACATGTTGTGAAACACATGCAAATTGCTGTTTTTGCATGGGAAAATTACAATTTCAGATATGCCCCTCATGAATCATGATCATTTGTGGATTCCCTTAAATTCTATAGTTGAGGTACTTCATAGAAATGCCAAACTGATGATAGTTTCCCTGAAAATGAAGATCTTATATACTTTTAAATACAATGTAAGAAGAGAATTAGTTGTAGGATTACCTGGTTGACCTTTGATATTGTTAAGGCGTATATTTAAGGAATGGGTTCAAGTTGAAGTTTAAGGAGACGCATTAAATTGGGAGTTTAAGCACATTCTACATTCTCTTAAAAGCCTTCGTCACCCTTTAATTTTAATTCCACTCCATAAAGAATCCAAGAACCATATTCAATTGATATTTATTTTCAGATACAAAGAAGGATGGTGTCGCCCGATAGACGTGAGGATGATCCAATGAAGGACAATGAAAAAGAGAAACTCAACGTGAGGGTTTATTTCTTTAATTATGTTCTACTTTCTCGTAGTTTCCTCAATGAACTTATCCCGTTAGAATGTTATTTTTGTATCAAAAACAAAAGAACATAAATGATAATTACCATAACAAGATACCACATTGAAGGCATCGATGCAAAAGTTAAGTTAAGGGTATCTGTAGACTGTTATAAATCCAGTTGGACCTTAAAGGTCTTAAGCGAGTTGTGCGCACTGGATTACATATTCGGGTAAACTTAGTTGGGCCTTAATAGGCCTTATGCGAGTTGTACGCACTAAGTTTGATCTAGAATAATGAGCCTAAGACTGAATATTTATATACAGTATACCCTTTAACTAAATAAATTGAAAACAAAGAAACATTAAAGAATGTTAGTCGTTACTTGTATCATCAATATGTCTTTTAATGCAAGTTGATATTGACTTATTAGACTGTTGCAAATATCATATCACTATTGTTAATGTAGGAAAAGCTGAAGCTTGTATGTATTACTTGTGTTATCAAATACAATGAGAGAATACATATTTATAGGAGAGAAGAGAGGAGAGAAAATCCTATACACAATGTGGGACTAAAGGAGAGAGAGAGAAATAAATACACTAATAAATACAATAATGGGCCTAACTACGGGCCTTCGATATGGGCTTTTCTAACACTCCCCCGCAAGCTGGAGCGTACAAATCGTAGGCGCCAAGTTTGGATAAGCACTGATGATATAGAGTACTGGATAGTGCCTTTGTGAGGACATCCAACCTGTTCAGTACCCAGAACATGCTTCAATTCAATCTTCTTCATCTGGACTTTCTCTCGAATGAAGTGGCAGTCTACCTCAATATGTTTTGTTCTCTCGTGAAAGACGGGATTCTTGGCTGTGTATTGCAGCTTGGCTGTCACAGAGAAGGAGAGCAGGTGAGGGAAGCTTCATACCAAGATCCGTGAGAAGGCTTTCAAGCCACGTTAGTTCTGATACTACTGATGCCATTGCCCGATATTCTGCTTCAGCTGAAGACCGTGCAACTACTGCTTGTTTCTTGCTCCGCCAGGTGATCAAGTGTCCTCCAAAGTAAGTGCAAAAACCACTTGTTGATCGCCGATCATCTATGGACCCAACATAGTCAGCATCTGAATATGCGACTAGATTTGGAGTTGAACATGAGGTTTTGTACACAAGGCCGTGACCAGGAGCTGTCTTAAGATATCAGAGGATTCGTTCAACAGCCTGCAGGTGAGAACTCCGAGGGGCATGCATGTATCGGCTGACAATACCTACAGCAAATGATATATCTGGTCTTGTCACTGTGAGGTAGATCAATTTTCCGACCAGACGACGATAATACTCCGGATTTTGCAGCAGAAGATCAGTGTCAGATGCCTGAGCAGAAATCCTGTGATTTACATCCATTGGAGTGTTGACTGGCTTGCATCCAGAGTAACCTGCATCGTGGAGAAGGTCGAGGCAGTATTTCCGCTGAGAGAGGACGAGACCATCAGATCGTCTGGCGACTTCTAAACCCAGGAAGTAGTTGAGATTTCCTAGATCTTTTGTCTGAAAGGCAGTGCTGAGATGTTGTTTGACCTTCTGTATCCCTTTGATGTCCTCTCCAGAAATGACGATGTCATCCACATAAACTAGCAGAATGACTGTTCCAGTTGGCTGATGGCGAATGAACAGAGAGGAATCTGCTGAGCTCTGTTTGAAACCAAGTACCCGAAGTTCCTTACTGAACTTGTTGAACCAGTTCCGCGGGGATTGTTTGAGACCATACAGAGACTGCAACAGTAGGCAGACCAGTGACTCCCCCGTGGTCTCAAACCCGGGAGGTTGTTCCATGTACACCGTCTCCTGTAGATCGCCATTGAGGAACGCGTTTTTGATGTCCAATTGATAGAGGGGCCACTGTCGATGTACAGCAACAGAGATGAGCACACGAACGGTATTCAGTTTCGCCACTGGAGAAAAGGTTTCCTCATAGTCAATGCCATGTTGTTGAGTATATCCACGAGCGACCAAACGAGCTTTCAGCCGATCAATAGTGCCATTGGGAGCATGTTTGATAACGAAGACCCATTTACAACCAACTGGCTTCTGACCTGGAGGGCGGGGTACCAGAGCCCAGGTTTTGTTCGCCCAGAGAGATGTCATTTCCTCTTCCATGGCAGCGCGCCAGCCAGGGTGTTGGAGAGCCTCCTGCACTGAATTAGGAATAACCACAGTAGACAACGAAGTAACAAGAGTTTGAAGTGGAGGGGAGAGACGATGCAGGGAGACGTAGCTTGCCATTGGATGAGCGGTGGACTCTGTTACCGGATCAGCAGGACTTGGAGCACCAGAGGACGAGGGCGACTGCGCAGGGGCAATGGGGCGGGAAGTGCATCGGGAATAGACCTGGATAAGAGGTGGCCGGTAGGGAGGCTGAGTAGGGAGTCGTTGTGGCAGAGGTGGTGGAGGCGTGTTAACCGGGATGATGGGTCGCATGACGGGTTGTTGGAGAGAAGGTGATGAAGAAGGTGTTGCTGGAGCTGGAAAGAATGGCAGGTCTTCTCGGAAGGTTACGTCAGCGGACACCGAAATTTTCCGAGTGAGAGGAGAATAACAGACGTAGCCTTTCTGTGTATGGGAGTAGCCAACAAACATTTGCTTAGTCGCTCTGGGATCTAGTTTGTCCGTAGATGGTCCCATGGAGTGGACGTAACACGTACAACCGAAGATTCGAGGTGTGAGAGGGAAGGCCGGAGTAGAGGGAAAGAGTAGACTGAACGGACTGGCATTGTTGAGTACGGAGGAGGGAAGGCGGTTTATAATGAAGCATGCGGTAGATATCGCAAAGTTCCAATAGACCTTAGGAACGTTCATGTGAATCATGATCGAGCGGGCCATATCAAGGAGATGTCGGTTCTTCCGTTCGGCCACACCGTTTTGTTGAGGGGTGTAAGCACATGAGGTTTGATGAATAATCCCGAATTCAGAGCATAAGCTTGAAAACTCATTGCCAGTGTATTCACGAGCATTATCGGTGCGCAGCGTTTTGACGGTGGTGGAGAGTGCGGGTTTCAAGGATAAACGCCTTAAACACACGAGGTAACTCAGAGCGTTCGCGAAGTAAGTATAGCCATGTTGTGCGGGAGTAATCATCAATAAAAGTAATAAAGTAACGGAATCCAGAGATACTACAAATTTTATAGGGACCCCAGATATCAGAATGAATAAGATCAAAAGGAGCGGGGCTCCGAGTACAATTTGCAGGAAAGGATGAACGCGGCTGTTTGCCGAAAATACATGATTCACATTGAAATGCAGGAAAAGATACATCGGGGAGTACCTTCTTGAGGATAGGGAGGGGAGCATGGCCAAGACGCTGATGCCAGTCAGCAGAAGAGACAGAGGCGAGGATGGTGGGAGAGTCGTCGAGAAGGTAGAGTCCGTTGCGCAGCTGCCCTTTACCAATGGTAGTCCCCGTCCGTCGATCCTGTATCAGAAAAGAAGAACCTGAAAAGGTGACGGAGCAATCCAAATCAGTAGTGAGACGGCTAACAGAGAGTAAGTTAAACGGGGAGCCCGGAACATGGAGTGCCGAGCGGAGAGAAATGGATGGGCTGAGAGATAGGTCAGCTGAGCCGGACACAGAGACAGTTGCTCCATTGGCCACAGTGATACACTTCGGATGAGGAGCACCCGAATACGTTGGCGGCTGAAGAGAGGTGATATGATGAGTGGCACCCGAATCCACTATCCAGCGAGGACTAGTGGAGAGACAAACGATACCTGGGCTGGAGACGGAGGCGACCGAGGCAGGTGGAGTCATCATCCCTTGGAGTTGCTGGAACTGTAGGCGGAGAGCCTCAAGATCGGCATGAGAGGCTGAGGAGCTCTCGTCAACGACTGCAGCAGTCGGTCGTGGAGGAGGAGGAGGAGGGTTGCCAGTCTTCCGAAAGCAGGTGGACTCATAATGGCCATCACGACCACAGAATGAGCACTTCGGCCGTCCTCGTCCATCACGGCCCCTTCCACGGTAGGCCGACCGACCTCCTCGGCTAGAAGGAGGAGGAAATGAAGGAGCAGGGACATTTTGGAGAAGAGCCAGTGAGGGAGGAGCAAGAGCCTCCGGAGGTTGTGATACTTTGAGTAGCATGGAGCAGACAGCCGATAAGGAGGGAGTGGGAGTCGAGGCCAAGACTTGTGCCCGAATACTCAGAAGATGTGGAGGAACACGGGCCATTAGCAGAGCAATGCAGACGGCCTCCCTTTGCGTGCGCTGAGTGGCAAGATCAGATGTGGGCGGCTGGTGTTGAAGCCATGCTTCGGAGAGTGACTTGACCCGAGCGACAACAGAGGTAATGTTTGGTCCACTGGTGTCCAGAGCCTGAAGGTCAGAGATAATGTCGAAGAGACTTTGAAGGCTGTCCTTGCCGGAGTATAAGGAGTGGAGCTCGTCCCACATCCCTTTGGCCGTGGGCCGGTACATGACCATTTCATATGGTTCGCCCTCCAAAGAGTTAAGGATCCAGGTCTGGACCCGACCATCATTCTTGAGCCATTCAGGAGTAGTTGGAGCTGGGGGTCATCGGTAAGATGAGCCAGAAGACCCTTGGCCTGGAGGACCCGGCGGATTGAGTGACCCCAAGGAATGAAGTTTTTCTTCCCGGAGAGGGAGGGAGTAGTAATTCGCAGCTCATCACGGAGCTCACTAGGAGGGTGCTGTTGGACGGTCTCAGTAGGCAAAGTCGAGGAGTCCGCAGACGAGCCCATTATATCAGAGAAAGCGGCGGACTAAAGAGTAGAGAGCAAGCCGGCCGGAAGGAGAGCTAGACCGCACGGTCACGGTGAGCACACCAGGTAGAGGAACACGATCGCTGCTAGAAGCTCGGAAGAGGGAGCTCGCAGATGGAGATCGCTGGACAGGAGAGCCCGCTGGACTGGAGGTCGCTGGAGATCGCGTGGGAGCGCGCTGGAGATCGTGCTGCTAGCAGAGGAGACCGCTGGAGAGCTTGCTGCGAGTAGACCGTGCGAGAATACCAGGGCGCTGGAGATTGCTGCTAGCAGAGGATTCCAGGAGGTCGCTGCTATGAGATCGGCGGAGGAGATTGCTGCGGCGGAGATAGCTGGAGATCGGTACGAGACCGCCGCTGGAGGACGAGACCGCTGGAGGACGAGACCGCCGCTGGAGGACGAGACCGCCGCTGGGATTGCTTGAGAGATCGGCAGAGGCCGCTGAGGGCGGCAGAGAAGGTTGCTGAGAGATCGACTTGCGTGCAGAGACGAGACCGCTGCGATTTGCGCGAGCTGTGACTTGGAGACCGACAGGGAGAGAGCGAGGAGGGGCCCACCTGTTAGACAGAGGTTCTATAAGAGCGATGAGGGAGAGGCATTCGCAGGAGGGAGATAACGGAGGATGCGATGCGGTCTAAAAAAGGAGAGACCGCAAGGGGGTGCGGTCTGAAAGAAAAACGCAGGAAACCGCAGGGATGTGCGGTTAGAAAAAAGGAACCAGCTCTGATACCATGTAGGAAAAGCTGAAGCTTGTATGTATTACTTGTGTTTTCAAATACAATGAGATAATACATATTTATAGGAGAGAAGAGAGGAGAGAAAATTCTATACACAATGTGGGACTAAAGGAGAGAGAGAGAGAAATAAATACACTAATAAATACAATAATGGGCCTAACTATGGGCCTTCGATATGGGCTTTTCTAACAGTTAACATGTGTTTTGCCTGTATAGCAGTTAAAGAATTAAATTTGCTCGCTTAGTCTTCTATGTAAAGACTAACCCTTTCCATTTTAAATTGGTTTTAAGATCTAAGCGTAAGCCGAACTAAGTGGGACTTTATCATGTGTGGTATAACAACTTAGTTGAAAATTTTGAAGTGGTCAAACTTATGAGGGATATGTTGATATGTGAAGTGCCCCACTTGTTAAAGAAACTTCTACTTTAGTTATGTTTAAATGATGTAATAGGCTTGTATATATTTATGGTGTTTTGGACATGTAAAAAATATGTAAAATATATGGAATAAGAGTTTTCTTTTTGTACTGTCCTTTCAATACTTATTTGTGGCACATTATTATTGTTGCGTATCTTTGAATACTTAATAAAGAAAATGTATACTGTTACTATGTAGCGGTCTGCGGGCCGTTACAGCACATCTGGAGAAAGCTTGCTTCATTGCGCATCCATCTTGATGATAAATTCATGTAATCCAAGATTCACTAAAAATAGGAAAACTTTATTACATTTCAGGCGGTAGAATTTTACGTCGTCTAAAAAAAATCCTTAATGATTGAATTTCACTTTTTTCTTGAAGTATTTATGCATTGCATTTGAGAAACTATTTTCAGTCATAGATGTTGTTTGAAACATGCTTACCCCCTCCCCCCCATCCCACATGGCTTGTATATCATCGTTCCGATAATTGTAAAATGTTATTTTAAATAATTATCATATATTTATTAATTAAATGTAACTTTTGAATGAAATAACTAAATTTTTTGTCCCCCTCAACATGCAGGGTTTGGCAGGGCATTATCCTAGAGGCAATAAAGAACTCCGAGGATCTTTCTTCAGTATTCACGGTCCACAAGATACCATTAGTTGGTTCTCCAGTCGCGGTGTTGATCTTAAGGTTGTTATATCAGGAAAATGCAGTTCCCTTTCCTATCTTTTTCATGCTTGAACTTTGTGTCAAAATTTTTCTGTCCTCCAGATAGAAGAGGATGGAAGAGTTTTTCCAGTCAGCAACAGTTCATCCTCTATTGTGGATTGCCTTCTAAATGAGGCTAAAAAGAGAGGAGGTAATACTTTTCAGTTTCACAAACATACTATGAGCTTAGTTTCATTAAATTATATTACTCCTTAAACTACTAGATGCTATTCATGTTGCTAGAAATTTTATTTTATATAATTTCTCCTGGTGAATAAATTCTGATGTATTGTTTTTACTCTGCCGGCAGTACTATCTTTTTATCCTCCTCTCTCTTTGGCGCTGAAAATGCCCATACAAAATGACACTTTGCCATTTTTATAGCTTCAATTGTGTAAGGGGAAATTCAGGTGATATCTTCAAATGTTTACTGGTTTGGTTCTATTTGGATACCCCTTAGGCACAAATTAATGAACTCTCGGAATTTCAACATCAAGCTTGATTTCGCGCGCAAAACTCGTTTTGGGCCGCTCGACCTACATCAAATTAAAATAGATTGCATAAAATATCGTATTTTCTCTAAAACCTAATTTTGGCCTACATCAGCTTGGTTTCAGAGGTAGGTTCGATTCGCTCCTATCGCGAATCGATTAATCCGTGTTTCAAAAAAAAAAAAAAACTCATTTAAGTTGACTTTTAAAAATAATGATAATATATATATACCCACTCGGGTAATCTCGTTTTTTTATTAAAAAAACAGAGACTTTTAATATATTTGAGTATTTATTATTTTTAAGCATTAAGGTTCCTCTTGTTTTAAAAAAATGATTTAAAATTAATTAAAAAAATCAGTTAAGATCTTCATTAATATGTATATATATTGTTTTATTTTGAGTTAAAAAAAATTAATTTTGAGTTACAGTTTTAAAAAAAGAAGAAGTTAAAGTTATTTTAATCTTTTAGTATTAAATTTTTTTTAATGGAAAATCACGTACATTTAGATAACAACACGGGAGATTTAAATGTTCGAATTAAAAATTTATCAGAAATGATTGCGCCTCTCACCAACATAAAACACTTATGGTAAGGAGAGAACGGTAATCCTAAGTGCTTAGAGCACACACATCTGAGCGATTCTTATGGACGTCTAGAACTTGATGGGTGCTTAAGATTGGTGTCATAGCATGGAATCTTTCATGTGTCGGTGTCAAAATACCTTTGAGTAGGCAAATCAAGTATGTGACCTGTAGACTCAAGGGAACCGCATTAGACTGGTGGAAACAACTAGAACGCATGAGTGATAAGTTATGGTTGCCTCCCGTAACTACTTGGGTTGAGTTTAAAATGGAGTTGCGCAAACACTTCGTCTCTCCCGACTACCTCCAAACTTTACATCGTAGATTCCATAATCTACGATTCCATAATCTACAACAGAGGAGTTTATCGGTGGATGAGTACACTCGCGAATTTCTAGTCCTTCAGTCTAGGTTAGATATTCAAGAGGGCGATATGATGACTGTATCCCGTTACCTGCACGGGTTATAATATTCCAGTAGGGATCAACTAGAGTTGCACAATTATCGCAATTTAGAAGAAGTTTCTAGCATGACTCGTAGGGTGGAGCCTGAGTTTAGGTCTACTGATAGACCTCTCTCTAGTCTCGTCGTTGCCCCCATTTTTATGTACATAGATTCCCCTAGTGTTACCACCCCTATGAGCACTTTATCCCCACTTATCTCCACTATAACACTCCCTCCAGTCGCAGAGCTTCTTCCGGAGCCCCAACTCCAAGATGGAGAGCGTCTTGTTTGTCATCCTCTCATCCCGACTGAGAGTGTGACTCCACTTTCCCTCTCTGTATTACAACCTTTAGTCATTGAATTTCTTCCTGAGCTCCTGCTCTAGGAAGAAGAACGTACTAGCGACGTGTCACTCACCTTAGATGCCGCAGATTCGATCTCAGTATTTCTCGAGTCACCTATTCTACTACAATTGCCTATCCCTGAGCCCGTAAGCATATTGTTTGATGATCACTTGTCATTCACACTAGAGTCATCACCTTGTATTGACTCTGTATTTGGTGATTACACTCTTAGTCCACTTCACTATCCTCTGAGTCTAGACTTGCACACTGAAATTTATCGTCACATTATATATCTGTTTAGGAAGATTCATGTTAGGAGGTTAATAAAGATTCCTATGATTTTCACTCATAGTAGAGACACACGCTTTAAAGGATTTCTCTAGAAAATTTTAAATGATAAATTTGGAGATCACACTGTTATTTCACTAAGCTTTAATTTGGATATAGACGTCCGTGTTGATTTGCAACAATATATTAATCATTTTAAGGGGTATTTTTGGAACACATTATGGGGTCTACTGGGAACCAAAGTCAAGTTTAGTAGCGTTTTTCACTCTTTGATCGATGGACATACCGAAGTCGTTAATAGGAGTTCGTTTTAGGCGTTTAATTTGGGAGAATCCATCGCAATGGGATATTGAACTTTCACAAACAATATTCACATTTAATGATTCTAAAAATCTTAATAAATCTTCTTTCGAGATTATTTATGGGTTATTTATACCCCCTACTTGACCGCCATCCATACCATTCCATGACCGTATTTCATTCGATGCGCAAGCTCATATTAATTATTTGACAAAATGACATAAAACTATTGCTAATAATCTGCGAGCAACCTAAACTATAAATTCATGGTCGGTCGTTATCGCCATGAGTTTTACTTTTCAAAAGGAGATTGAGTGTTTGCTTGTTACATGAAGCAGAGATTTACTTCGGAGTTATATCCTAAACTACCGCAAATGAGGTTTGATCCATTTCAAATTCGGAAGCACAACGAGTCACCTGTCGAAGCCCCAGACATACCACCAGATTTAGCCCCAGCGACGACGTCTCATCTCTTTAGCCAGTTTTTGCAAATTCTCGCCGGGGTTGAGTTCTGTCAACCCTCGGGGAATTGATGCATCCATCGCCGCATCTAAGGACGCATGATATCTTTTTATTAATTAATTTACTATCTGTCAATTTATTTTTTGAGCATTGAAGTTCTGTTGAGTTTTGGCTCATCGGTTTGACCACCCGATGAGACCATGAATAAATGGTCCGACAATTTGAATAGCTAGGACGGGAAAGACAAACTTTAGCTAATTAAGGTTGCATATGGCTAAGGCAAAAATATCTCTAAATTTGGGGATGTGATTTTATTTAATGAAGGGAATTAGGAAATGTTATTTTGGAACATGTGTTAGAAAGGCAAGAAATACTTGTCCGCTTTTGCAAAAGAGTAGAATTTTTTTTTTAAAGTTGCTTAAAAAGAGGCCCTTTAGGAAGTGGAAGGCAGCCGGTCAATTCCAGAGGAAAATGAAATTTCGTTTTCCTCTGTCGTCCGCAAGTCGCTGATGTTGGATCGGTAGGCGCCCTTAGAGGGGGGGGGGGGGGTGAATAAGAGTTTTAAAGATTTTATAATTATTTTGATTATTTTAGAAAAAGCTTTGAATATGATAATAAAGAAGATCAAGACTAATCAAATAAAGTAAAAATAGAGACAAGATTTTATTAACTTGAGAAATATGATTACAAAACTTGATCTCTTATGAAAGCTAGAAATCAAAGCTAAATAGAAAAGAAACCTTTTGGTTTTCTATCCCGACTCGCTTCCCCACGAACCGGTGGCCCTAGCCTTATCCCCCCCGGATTCGGCCTCAAGCCGCTCTAGCCAATCCCTCCCCGGATGTGGCCTCGAGCCCCCCTAGACCTAGCCTAGATCTAGTCGCCAACACGAGGCGATTTTCCCCCTAAGTCCTACCCAGACCTAGTCGCCAACACGAGGCGATTTCACTAATCGTTTACAAAGAGGAATATGAAATAACAATAAAGAAATAAGAACTCCCTCAAGATGGACTTCTGAAGTTGGAGACGAAGATCCGCCGTTGAATAAGCGTTGTAGAAGCGGACTTCGATCTGATCCGGCGTGACGAGATTCTCCTTCAGAAGTTTTGCAGAGCTTCGCTAGCACATCAATTTTCGGCCAAGATAGCCTCTAGAATTCTGGCACTCAATATATCTCTCTAATGTCTCTCTGAAACGAGAGGACTTGGGTCCTTTTTATAGACTAGCGCTAGCGCCTGCGCTAGCCACTACCGCCGGCGCTATCTCATATTAGGAGACTTTTTGCGCGGCAGAATCTTCAATCCGATGCAACAATTCCACCATGCCTTCTGTGCATCGAGCTAGCGCCGGCGCTATCCACTATCGCCTGCGCTATCTCATATTAGGAGACTTTTTTGCGCGGCAGAATCTTCAATCCGAGGCAACAATTCCAGCATGCCTTCTGTGCATCGAGCTAGCGCCGGCGCTATCCACTATCGCCTGCGCTAGTGATCAGTATGGAGTTGATGGCTCAATTTCGGGGGCAACCACCATATGTAAACCTTGAGTCATTTTGACCTGGTATCCTGCACACTTAGATCACACAAGATTAAATACACACATAGGATTTGTTATTCTCAAACCTAGGAGATGCGGAAGACCGTGTTCCAACAAACTCCCCCTTTTGATAATAACAAATCCATTAATGATAAATCAGAGCATTAATCTAAATAAGCATGAAGAAACATATTTGTGTGTGTGTGAAAAGGATGACTTAGGATAAATAATGATTATAGCATTTTAGTATTGCTCCCCCTAAATACATGCTCCCCCTAAGTGAATGCTCTCCTAATATGTTCTTAACTGAATTAAGCATGTTAGATATGTTATCATGTTAGTTCTCCCCCTTTTGCATTTTATCATGTTAGTTCTCCCCCTTTGTTCTTAGCAAAAGCGGGTAGGGAGACACCACTTCAAGCTGTTGTAATAAGTTTAATAGGCATGATCGAGCTTTGAAAGAAGAAAATGATAAAGAGTTGTAGAATTCTTTTCATTGAATTAGATTAGAGTTTGAGTATCTGTATTTTCATAAATCAGAGTTTTGTAGCATAATGCAAAGGTGCGGAAGACTTAAAAGAAAACATCTTGTATAAGAAGTGATAATTCAAAAAATATTGAAGTTTTAATTTCATAAAGAAGATGTTTTGTACATCAAAGGTTAAACAAGAGTTTAATTTCACCAATGAAGAAACCAAGCATGAATAAATATTATCACAAGAGAGAGTACTACAATGTTATGGTAATTCATAATTTCAAAAACAAACTAAACATTGTAGAAATCATGCTAGGTTATCTAGTGCATTTTATAAATAAAGAGTAAGTATAGAATTAGCATTAGGATCCAATACTCATGAGAAGAAGTGTTATGGAAGATAATGATGTGCACAAGTATATTTTGAATAAAGTGAACAAGTGTGTTAACCAAAAAAATACAAGACAAATATAGAGTAAAGTGCACAATAAAACACAAATAATTTTACTTCCACACACTTTTAAGCACAAATTAAAATGTACAACAACCAAGGTGCTTTGCACACACAATGCTTATGAAGACTTATCAGGGTGCAAAGTAGTGCTTGGGGGATCACACAAGTAAATTTCTCAAGGTTGATTCTTTTTGTTGTGATCCTGTGTACTTAAGAAGAAGTGGTTTTATTTTTAAAATGAAGAGTTTGCACAAGACACTTTACTAATCTATCCAAGGTGCTCAACCTCACAATGCTTATTAAGACTTATCAGGAGGTTCAAGTAGTGCTTGGTGGAGGTGACTTTGTCAAGGTTATGATGAGTTTGATTTGAACACAGTTCTCCGATTACACTTGTTTTGCAAACACTTTAAAGAAGAAATTTCAACCACTCTTCTTAATATTTAATAGTGCAAATAAATGTTGTGTAGGTAAGATACTTGTGCAATTTTAATTTTATGTACAATTACAATATATTAGCAAGCATTCTTAGATTAAGAAGCACAAGTAGACTAAGCCAAAAGATGAGTGAAATAATATCATTATCAAACATAAAACATTTACTCATACTTAGAGGCATGCTAAGCTTAGTCCTACACAAACTTTTCTAATTATTATTGATGCACATATTAATAGATAGATCAAAGCATGATAAAAACAATGTTAAAGAAGTTTGAAAAAATAAATTGTAACATTATAGAGACTCTAAAGAATAGATTTAAATCATGCTTGATGTTCATAAAAAAAAACATACAAAAAATTTGTATTTGGTTTCAAGTTTTATGTTTTAGTATTTTGATTTAAAAAAAAAACTTTAAATAAAAGCAAAACATATTTTTGGTTTTTGTCTTTTGTAATTTTATATTTGATTTTGGTAAATGACAAAAGCTTTTAAACAAGAGCAAAACATATTTTTGAAATTTTGTCTTTTATAGTTTTGTTTTTGATTTTTCAAAATTTAAATAAAATTAGTGGTGCAAAAACAAATAGTACATATCTATTAACATAATTTTAGGAACTTTTCAAAATTTTAAAAATGCAGAAAATCAGAAAGTCACGTTAGCGCCGGCGCTAGTGCTAGCGCGGAATACAGTACATGATTTTCGAGGAGTTTAAATTTTTTGATTGTTGATCCTGATTAGGTGTCCCAATAGTAGTTTAATGTTGAAATTTCAGATTTGTAGGAGGTGTTTTCGATGGTGAAAAATGCAAAAAATTGTGTTTTGTGAAAGTGTTTTAACTTGAAAGATCTAGGACACCTAACTCAAGTCGTAATAATCGAAATCTCGCATCGGGAAGAGGCTTAGTAAATATGTCAGCGAGTTGGGAGTCCGTGGCAATGAAACTTACTTTTACATGCTCTTTCTTAATGTGATCCCTAATGAAATGATGACGAACATCGATGTGTTTGGTTCTAGAATGATGTACAGGATTATATGTGAGGTCTATTGCACTTTTGTTGTCACATTTAAGGTCAATGTTTTAAGATGAAATCCAAAGTCCTCTAGTGTTTGACTCATCCATAGTGCTTGTGTACAACAACTACCAAGTGCAATATACTCGGCCTCCGTGGTGGCGAGTGCAACCGAGGATTGTTTCCTACTAGACCAAGCTACTAAGGAGGGTCCTAAGAAGTGACAAGTACCGTTATTGCTTTTTCGATCTAGTGAACACCCGGCGTAGTCCGAATCGGAATAGCCGTGGAGTGTGAATGTATCATTGTGTGGGTACCACAAACCTAATTTAGATGATCCTAATAGATAACGAAAAATCCGTTTTACCGCTTTTAAATGAGATTCTTTTGGGTTGGCTTGAAAGCGAGCACATAAACATACGGCAAACATTATATCTGGTCTAGATGCACTTAAGTAAAGAAGAGATCCTATCATTCCTCTATATAACGTTTGATCAATTGAAATTCCGGATTCATCTTTTCCTAGTTTTAAAGAAGCACTCATAGGAGTAGAAGCTTGTTTAAGATTTTCAAATCCAAATCGTTTAAGCATATCGTGAACATATTTTGTTTGGCAAATAAATATACCATCACTTTGTTGTGAGATTTGAAAACCAAGAAAATAAGACAATTCTCCTACAAGACTCATTTCAAATTCTTTTTTCATTACTAATACTACTTCATTATACAACTCTTCATTAGTGGCTCCAAAAATGATATCATCAACATAGATTTGTAAAATAATTAGATCGTTATTATTATGCTTAATGAAGAGTGTGTTGTCGGCACTTCCCATAACATAACCGTGCTTTAACAAAAACGATGTAAGTCTATCATACCATGCACGGGGCGCTTGTTTTAATCCATAAAGCGCTTTTTCTAATTTGTAAACATGATTAGGAAATTTTTCATTTATGAAACCGGGGGGTTGTTCTACATAGACTTCTTCTTTTATAAACCCGTTTAAAAAGGCACTTTTAACATCCATTTGAAATAATTTTATTCTTTTAAAACTCGCAAATGCCAAAAATATTCGTATAGATTCTAGGCGAGCAACGGGTGCAAAAGTTTCTTCGAAATCTACCCCCTCGTTTTCCTCTGTCGTCCGCAAGTCGCTGATGTTGGATCGGTAGGCGCCCTTAGAGGGGGGGGGGGGTGAATAAGGGTTTTAAAGATTTTATAATTATTTTGATTATTTTAGAAAAAGCTTTGAATATGATAATAAAGAAGATCAAGACTAATCAAATAAAGTAAAAATAGAGACAAGATTTTATTAACTTGAGAAATATGAATACAAAACTTGATCTCTTATGAAAGCTAGAAATCAAAGCTAAATAGAAAAGAAATCTTTTGGTTTTCTATCCCGACTCGCTTCCCCACGAACCGGTGGCCCTAGCCTTATCCCCCCCGGATTCGGCCTCAAGCCGCTCTAGCCAATCCCTCCCCGGATGTGGCCTCGAGCCCCCCTAGACCTAGCCTAGATCTAGTCGCCAACACGAGGCGATTTTCCCCCTAAGTCCTACCCAGACCTAGTCGCCAACACGAGGCGATTTCACTAATCGTTTACAAAGAGGAATATGAAATAACAATAAAGAAATAAGAACTCCCTCAAGATGGACTTCTGAAGTTGGAGACGAAGATCCGCCGTTGAATAAGCGTTGTAGAAGCGGACTTCGATCTGATCCGGCGTGACGAGATTCTCCTTCAGAAGTTTTGCAGAGCTTCGCTAGCACATCAACTTTCGGCCAAGATAGCCTCTAGAATTCTGGCACTCAATATATCTCTCTAATGTCTCTCTGAAACGAGAGGACTTGGGTCCTTTTTATAGACTAGCGCTAGCGCCTGCGCTAGCCACTACCGCCGGCGCTATATCATATTAGGAGACTTTTTGCGCGGCAGAAGCTTCAATCCGAGGCAACAATTCCACCATGCCTTCTGTGCATCGAGCTAGCGCCGGCGCTATCCACTATCGCCTGCGCTATCTCATATTAGGAGATTTTTTGCGCGGCAGAATCTTCAATCCGAGGCAACAATTCCAGCATGCCTTCTGTGCATCGAGCTAGCGCCGACGCTATCCACTATCGCCTGCGCTAGTGATCAGTATGGAGTTGATGGCTCAATTTCGGGGGCAACCACCATATGTAAACCTTGAGTCATTTTGACCTGGTATCCTACACACTTAGATCACACAAGATTAAATACACACATAGGATTTGTTATTCTCAAACCTAGGAGATGCGGAAGACCGTGTTCCAACAGCTGAGTCCCATTTCCTCCATCGCCAGCCACCGACGGAAGTCCAGAGACCTGCTCCTCCCTCGATCCACTTCCCTGATCGATCTCTTCCGCAGATCGCAGCAAACCAGGGACCCGCATATTCCGACGACAGTCCCCTTTCTCCAGCGACGCTCAAGTGGACGCTCGTGATCCTGTTTCAACAAAGCTACTTGTGTTCCCGTTTCGACGAAGCCGCCGTGTTCCTGTTTGACGAAGTTGCCGCTTTCCCTTCCGTTCGTCGTCGACATCAGCGTTCTATTCCGACGACCTAACCCTGTCATGCTCGGTTCCGTCCAGAGACCGTTCAGTCCATCTTTACGGGAAGCAGTCAACAACAACCACCATCGTATCCTTAGCAGAAGAATCTGAAATGACCACCTCCTCACCATAGTCTGACCTATGCTCGGGTAACTCCATCATTTCTCGTGCTCCCATTTATTTGCCTAGTCATATGCAATTTCAATTAATTAGTATGAGTTTGCCTTGAACGTTCACACTGTTTGTATTGTTGTTATTTCATAAATTGTTGATTGTGAATAAGCTTGTGAAATTTACAAATGCCGCCACTATTCAACCCTTAAAATACTTGAGGATCTTCTTCCCAAATAACGATTAACGAACTCTCGAAATTTCGACGTCAAGCGTGAATCCGCGCGCAAAACTCATTTTGGGCCGCTCGACCTACATCAAATTAAAATAGATCGCATAAAATATCATATTTTCTCCAAAACTTATTTTTGGCCTACATCAAATAGTCTTCACTCTGTAAATGACAAAAAACTACATTTAGATCTCTTTAGCACTAAAAGCTTTGCTGTCCCAGATCTCTCAAGCCCTAGACTCCTCTCTTTTGTCTTGTCTTGCTACTCTTTATTCAAAAAATAATTGTCTCATTTATTGGATCTTACTTTTCATATCCAACCTCATTCTGTTCTTAGTTGGTTGAGAACTAGAAGAATATATTATTTCTAATCTAAAATTAAATATTACATGACACATCTATATATACACAAAGAGAAGTGACCCAAGCCAATATTAGAGGTGTGAGACAAAAAGATGAAATAATATGGGCCTATACAATGAGCTTTTATTTCATTCAACTCTCCCTCTCATTATGAGAGTATATCGATCACTCCCAGCTTGAAATATTATTAGTGAAGGTGTCATAACTCAGGCTCTTGGTAAAAATATCTGCATGTTATTCTTAGGATTGGATGAATGATGTGCAAATGTGGCTTTTCTCCAGCTGATCCTTGATGACGTATCTGTCAATTTCAACATGTTTTATTCTGTCATGTTAAGCAGAATTATGGGCAATGTTGATAGCAGCTTTATTATCAAAATAGAGACGTATGAGCTTCTCATCTTGTTGCCCTAGATCCTGCATTATAGACCGAGGTCATTGCATCTCACATATCCCTTGTGGCATTGCTCTGTATTCTGCTTCTGCACTTGACCTTGCTACCACATTTTGCTTCTTACTTCTCCCGGTCATTAGATACCCCAACAAAGGGACAATATTCAGTGGTGGATTTTCGGTCATCTTGTCTTCTAGCCCAATCAACATCCTTTAACATTCACATGCTTGTTCTGAGAGAATAAGATTCCTTGTTCGGGAGACTTCTTCATGTACCTCAGCACTTGTAGAGCAGCTTTCTCATGTCTCAATCTAGGAGAACGCATGTACCTGCTCAGGATCCTGTCTGCATACATGATATTAGGACGAGAGCGTGTCAAGTAAATAAGCCCTCCCACTAATCTTTGGTAGCTGGCGAAGTTCACTTTCTGACCATCATTGTCTTCATCGATTTTACAGTTTGCTTTTATGAGGGTATCTGTTGGTGTACATTCAAGGATCTATGTTTCTTTTAAGAGATCTAGAACATATTTCTTCTAAAATATGAAGATTCTGCAGTCTGACCTCGCAACTTCAATTCATAAGAAGTTTTTCTCCTAGATCTTTGATTTTGAACTCCTTGCACAAGCGTGCGTTAAGCCACATGATTTCTTCCAAATTATTTCCTGTGATAATATTATCAACATAGACAATGAGAATAACCACTTTACTTGCTTTCCTCTTAACAAATAAAGTATGATCTAAGTGACCCTATTTGTATCCTTATAAAGTCACGAGTTTTTGACAATTTCCAAACCAAGCTCGGGGGAACTGCTTCAAATCATAAAAGAATTTTTTAAGTTGATAGACTTTTCCTTCTGTTCCTTTCATTAAAAAATTCATCGGAAACCTCATATAAAAAGTTTTTTATTTAATATTTAGTTGCTATAGGTCCCATCCCAGGAATGCAATGCATGATGAGACAATGCAGATGGAATCCATCTTAGTAACTGATGCAAATATTTCATGATAATCAACTCAAGGAGTTTGAGTATATCCCATGGGTAACTAGTCGTGCTTTGTGTCTTTCTATGACCCCCTTCTTGATTTTGTTTAATTGAAAACACCCATTTTGATCCAACAGTTTAAGAGGAGATAGTTCTCAAGTATGGTTCTTTTAGAATGCAGACATCTCTTCCTCCATTCTGATATATCAATCGCTTCTACTAAGTTTTCAGAATACTAACAGAGGACATACATGAGATGAATGCTTTATGTGTCAGTGTTTGATTGTGATATGAGATATAATGGTAATATAATATTTTACGGAGGCCGTCTTACTCTTAAGATGTATGAGAGGTTGATGAAGTTTTTGCTAGGACTTGGTTTGGAAGTTTGTATGAGCCATGACGGAAGTACAGGGGTTTGTGCGATCTCAAACTAGCATTCCTTCATTGATATTCCTGAGAAAGAGGAGGATAAGTCTCCTAGCAACAAGAGTCAAGGTGAGGATAGGAGTAGACGCGGTGGATGAAATGGTCGGCGGGGGGTATACGATGCCACAATGTGAAGGAGAATATTAGAAGTGTCAACATTAGTGTCCCTCTCCCATTGACGAGAACCAAAGAAATATTCTCCTTCATGGAATGCAACGTCCAGGGCATAAAAGAAGCGTTGAGAGGAAGGTTGGTACCAACAATATTCTTTCGTAGTGGAGTATCCAACGGAAATACATTTGAAAGAGCATGCATTCAGTTTATCATGGTTGTGTTGGTGAACATGAACAAAACATACACATCCAAACACATGAGGGAGATGAGATGTGTGGATGATGCATTTGGTGAACAAACGAAAGATTTGAGAGACATATTGCAAATTACTGGATGGGAGGCACTAAATAAGATAAGCCGCAGTAATGATATCTTTGCTCCAGTACGATTTAGGAAGATTCATTGTAATAAAAAGTCACCTTGTAACTTCTAAGAGATATTTGTTCTTGCGTTCAACAACACAATTTTGGGTGGAGGTATGCACACACGTGTTTTAATGGAGTATACCATGATCATTATATGTCTCAAACACACCTCGGTCATCATACTCCCCCTCATTGTTACTTTGAAGGAAATGGATAATTCTGTCAAACTGAGTGACCACCATTTTTGTGAAAGAGTTTAATGCAATCAATAAGATCACTTTTTCGTTTTAATAAGTAACCCCAACTAGATTGAAAAAGACAGTTAATAAATGTCACAAACCAACAATGACTAGATAAAGAGATTACAAGAGAAGTTCCCCAAAGATCTGTATGAATAACATCAACAGGAAGCATATTAGGAGATGAAATATTAGTCGGACTGTGTCATACATGTTTCGAGAGTTCACAAACATCACAAACAAAATTATTCATAGAGCTGGGAATCATGAGAAACATATTGAGAAGATAACTTGCGGAGGGGTGTCCGAGACGTTGACGCCATGGTTGCACATACGCAGAAGAGGGAGTAAGGTCACTGGAGAGAGCTTGTTGGTCCAAGATGTATAGGCCCCCACAGTTCCTACCAATGCCAATACACTACTTTGTTGCCATATTCTGAAAACACAACCATCAGGGAGGAATGTTATGGAGCTGTTTAAGAATGTGATCAACTTATTAGCAAATTTCGAGGAAATTTAGGAGCATGTAAAACATATGTTAGGGGCATGTCATAGGAACATAAAATGGTCAAGTTCATTGAGGCCCATAATGAAGACATTGAGACGACACCGATCCTTCTTCGTTTTCAATGCACATGCACCGACTGTGCATGCTGGAGTGAAGTCCTCAAAGTAGTCAAGTTCTTGATAAAGACACTCGAACTGAGAGAAGTAAGCGACAACACTAAAGGAGCCGTGTTTGAGTTCAAGAAGATGACGAGTGAGCTCATACACTTGGGTAGAGTTACCAATTTGAGAATAAGTCTCTCGAGCTTGAGTTCATATCTCAAAGGAGAAGTCCATAAGCATGTAGCTACAATAGGCTAAGGGAGACATTGAGTGGAGAAGGCCATCAGAACACCAGAGAGTTGTCAGCATCCCACTTCCTCCACGATGGATTAGTACTGTGAGGTTAAACAATGGTCCTATCAATGTACCCACATAACTTCTGACTGCGGATGACATGTGCCACCCGTGATCATTCAAGATAATTGGAACTTTCTAAAGGAATAGTGGTGATCTGGAAGGAGCCAGAGGAACCATGTGCCCCCAGATCATTACTCGGTGGGTTTTGTTGGAGTTTCTGAGGTGATCTCAAAGCAATCAACAGTTAGTCTTACTGCCAACGCAATATGAGCCTATATGGTCGCACATAAAAGCGTTTGGAGAAATTGGAGAAGGATTGTGTTGGCCTTACTCATATTGGATATGAGTGGAGGACCAATCCTGTGACTGCTTGGAATTAAGTTGAGAATGTCTCAACGGGAAATCGTTTAAAGGGTTTAAACGAATGGGTTTATACTAGACAAATTCGGCTAAAGGGTTTAACCGAACTGTGCCAAATTCGGCTAATGTGATTAACCGAAATTATGTTGTTTTCGACTAATGAGATTCGGCTAATGTGATTAACCGAATTGTAACAGATTCGACTAAAGGGTTTAGCCGAAATATGTCAGTTCGACGAAATGGTTTCGACGAAATGATATAGTCGAATTTATATAGCCGAATTTATATAGACGAATTCGTCGAAATAGGTTCGCCGAATCTGAGTCGAATTCGGTTATATTGTTTAGTCGAATTCGGCGAATGTAAATCTGGACAGAAATGTTCTGTTTTTCCTCTGGTCTGCGGATAGCCCTTTTTTATACCTTGCGTATAAAAGGAACGCGATTAGGTCTTCGAACCACACGGAATAGATCGAGCCTTTTCGTGATTTCTGGAGAGCCGAAGACAGAAGTGTTCTGATCGCTCTCGTTCCGTCCGCCGACCTAATCGCCGCCGATAGTTGCCGCCTCCCCTTCAACGGATCTAGCAGTTCGTGGGGACGCAGAGGACGTTCTTTCTCCGACCCATTTCTTGTTCGACAAGGCTTTGGGGTTCTCCATCGTTCGTGTGGATCACTGTAGAGGAGCCGATACATTTCGGTTCTTGGAACTCAGATTTTGTCTACCCGATTTCATCTTGGAGCACCTTGGTTGAGTATTGACTCAATCCCGCGAAGGTATATTGCATTTGCTTTCCTAATCTCTTGATTCATGAGATCTGCAAGTTCCTTACTCTTTGGGTTGTTCTAGTATTTCTTCCGCTGCGCATATTTGATGTGTTCATATCATTTTGAATGGTATTTATGAAAACCCAACAAGTTTGTAATAGGAGAGGGAGTTTGAACACTCGAATTCGAAGAGCCCACCATTTAGATACTCCAAACTGGGCGCTCGCGAAAAAGATAGGAGCATGCGGTTAGGAATTCACTGCAAGCCGGAGCTCGTGGCAAGTAGCTCGCAACAAGCAGGAGCTCGCATTAGGAATTCGCTGTAGGAGCTCGTAGCAAGTAGCTGTGGAAAGTAGGGTCTCACAGCAAGGTTCGGCAAGATCTCACGGTTTTTGCGTCCAAGAGCTCACGAAAACGAAGAGTGTAGTGAAAGACAGCTTGCGGTATGTGTCACAGAGCTCGTGGCGCCGTCTTCACGTGGTTTGTGTCACAGAGCTCGCAACAACGTTTAGCTGAGCTTGGGTAATTGAAAGTACCAATTTTTTTAGTTTATTTTTGCTTTAACGTTTTTGTTCATTTTGTTGGGCAGTGAATGGTGTACATGAGCAAAAAATGGGAGTTGCAGAGATGATAATGCTTAGGTGGATGTGTGGTCACACGAGACGGGATAAAATTAGGAATGAATGTATCAGGGATAAGACAGGAGTGGTGCCAATTGCAGAGAAGATGCGAGAAGCTCGTTTAAGATAGTTCAGACATGTACATAGGAGACCATTAGAGGCACCTGTTATGCGTTGTGAGAGTTTAGTCACTAGACATGTTAAACGGGGGAGGGGTAGACCAAAAAAGACTTGGAATGAAACTATAAGGAAAGACATGATGTACTTAGGCATTAGTGAGACTATGATTAAAGATAGGGCGCAATGGAGACGGAGGATCCATATAGCCGACCCCACTAAGGTGGGATAAAGGCTTGAGTGTTGTTGTTGTTGTAACGTTTCTGTTCATTTTGTAACTATTCCTCACTCAAAATAGACATACAAATTTGGTGTTCTAGACTCACCCAAACACAACATTTTGTTGAAGTTCAACTGCAGACAGGAAAAGTTATTTCAAATGCATCTATCAGCTGCAATGGAAAATTCAATC
This sequence comes from Dactylorhiza incarnata, assembly GCA_033032865.1. Lineage (NCBI taxonomy): Eukaryota > Viridiplantae > Streptophyta > Magnoliopsida > Asparagales > Orchidaceae > Dactylorhiza > Dactylorhiza incarnata. Next base: position 9,586,931 of record JAWHQI010000014.1, read on the forward strand.
TGAAGATGGAGAAAAGAACCATTGATCTTATAGAGGATATTGAGGCAGACTATTTAATGCTTGCCACTGGGAGTAGCCAACAGGTTTAAAAAAGAAAGTTTTGTATCTTGTTGGAATTATCTTGATTCTAAATGACCATTATACTTTTGGTCACAGGGTTACAAGCTAGCTATCCAACTTGGGCATTCTATTGTGCAACCAATGCCCAGCATTTTTACATTCAAAATTGATGACAGCAAATTGCAATCTTTATCTGGGGTAATGTTTCATGAATTTGTGCTGTCTCTTTACCTTTTTAATCCCTACTGCAAGTCCATGTTTTAAGCAGAATTTTGTAAACCGTTGCTATTTATGATGTATTTATTTTGTCAGAATACATTTTTCTTTCTGCTTTCAGTTTGGTTGCTCATTATCTGGGACAGCTAAAGAAATATTTCAACTTTGGATTCTCAAAATTCATCGCATCAACAAGAACAGTTGACGCAGGACGGTCCTTTATGACAGAGAAATAGTGAGTGAAACTCCTACGTGCAACCACACATAAGATCCGACGGTTTACTTGCAACAATGAATATTTATAAAACAATATTAATTTGATTGGTCACAAAGAGTTAAAGCTCTCAAATATGAAAACACGTGAAGTCGTATAAGTGCAAGAGTGCCAGAAAATCAAATACTATTTAAATGGGAGATTACAAAGACTAAAACAATTGAATGCAAGCTTATAAACCACTATCTCTTCTAGTAGAGAACAAACACAAGACCCAACGGTAAAGAAATCAACACACAAACCTTGATTACCAAGACTTTAAAGAGGGGAGGGCTGGAGGTACTTTTGGAGGGCTGCCGGGACAGGTTTTCGACACTGAAATGCTGTGTGAGTGTCACGACCCGTCTCGACAAAAGGTCAGAGCGCACTTTGGGCGGGCCGTGATGCCACATACATGGGCGGAAAAGAATCCATGCCTGCCAAGGCAAAAACAGAAATACTACAAATAGTTTTAAATTTATTATTTTGAAAAGAATTTAATATATTTTATATATATGTGGAAGCCTCAATGAAAGATTGATGCACATGCATTTCTTTTAATAAAAACTAATGCCACACACAGTGCTGAAATAATATACATGCAATAAGTCACAGTAGTAGAAATGACATAAATAAAATGATCCGATACAACAAAACATCCTCGGAGTTGTCCACAATACAAGGGAAAATGACTGACAATAACCAATACATGAAAAGTAAATCCAACAGTAACTGAAACAAAATACATAGGACCTGCTGATACATAAATCAAAATAAAACCTCCAAGCAAAGCTGCAGCTGGACGAAGAAAAGCTCAGGGAGCAGACGGCGTGGTCACGAACCCTAAAGCAAATCCAAACAGAAGGAAAATGTCTCAGAACATGAAAATCAACAGAGAATCAAGATAATAATTTAAAAGTAAGCTGAGCAAGCAGAAGTACAGAGCATCACTTCTACTCGTAGCAAAACCAACAACCAGACAAGTAACTGAGTCTAACAAAGATTCTTTAATTTCTATTTTTGTTCATAGCCTACTCCGGAGTTTAGCCCAGTTTGTAATAACATAAGCGGTAAACCAGGGAATATGTACGTGTCTTCATTTGATGTACACAATTTTAATATAAGTTTGAGTGCAAAGCTTATTAGCAACCTGTGCCTATTATGGCCATTCCTTGGTTTCCGTTACCAGTTAGGCGTGAGCCCGATTCAAAGCGTCACATCAAATCGACACCTCCTTCCACTGTCTGCCTATGATATTTAACGAACTTAAAGATTCATGTCTTGAAGCTTCCTAACATAACATGGCAAGTTACTAAATTTTCGATTCCAAGGTAAAAGTATGATTCGTAACATGTGAGTGAATTAAGTGAAATTTCATGCTTGCAAGCGAGAGAGATTTCTCTACTTGCCTTACGGTGAAGCTGAACGGACGGCGGCGGCTAGGAGGTGCTAGAAAGAACTTAGGAATCTTAGTTTTTGACTTGCTTAAGACTACGCGAATAATGTATCATAACTGAGATTCCCACGCTTAAACAGCCGTTAATAAATGCGAAAGCTCACATAAACACAACCCTAAATCGGAGAGGGTTCAGAGCGATTCCACCACCTGATCTGATGTAAGGCACCGGAAACACAAACAAACATTGAGATTAGGCGGATATACGACAAACACAAGAGGGACCGACGGAATTGCGTCGATCGGAGAGCGAAAATCACCACGACAAATTAGGGCACAACTCAAATTGGAAACTTGGCGGAGTTCCTTACCCAAGGAGACCAGACCTGGGTTCAAGAATCCACAAGGAGGGGTTTCGAGCGAAACCCTAGGAGTCCTCCTTGAAATCCACCGGCCGAAACGGAGAGGAAGAGGGGGTGGAGGGGTTGTCGACACCAAGGGAGGAAGAGATTGAGGTCCTGCAGCCGACCCTTAGGAGGGAAGATCACAATCTGCCTGAGGAGGCGAGTGGGAGGGCTTCTGCCCTCACTGGTCGAAGAAGGAGGAGGAGAGCGGACTTTGCTGCTGCCATCGGCCAGGAGAGGGGAAGGAGGCGCAGCAGGCGGCGGGAGGCGGAGCAGGCGGCGGCGGCGCTGCACGCAGGAGACGGGAAAGGGAGAGCGGCACGGCGCATCACGGGAGCGGCACGGGAATGCGGGAGTCGGCGCTGTGCGGTTTGCGTAAGCCCTAGACCGAAGACTTAAAATGGGGGAGGGCTGGGGTGCGGTTAGATGAATAGGAAAGGGTTATTATTTCTTATTAGTCTAATTATTTTTAGGGATTGCTAGAGTGAGGCTGTCCAGAAACTGGGACAGCAACTTGGACGATGCAGGGAGGCAACATTCAACAATCCGTGAAGGAAGGCGGCTGTCCAGAGAGAAAGACAACAACCTGGACTTATGATGCTGGGCGGTTTGGAAAGCCTGGACAGCAGTAGTTTTTCTTGGGTGGTGTACGGGCAAAACGGGAAAGGGTTTGCTGGTTCAGGGGAAATGAGGGGGGGGGGGGATCCACGGGAGGAAGATCAAGCAGGGAGAGGGGCTGGTTGGTGGATTTAATCGAGAGGGGAAGTTTGCAAGCTGCAGATGGTGACAGCAATTGGTGGATCCAAGAACCTGGACTCCACGTGAGAATGAGGAGCAGGGAAGAGAGGGAATTTCGGCCCAGCAGTTAGAGGGGGAGGGAGAGTAATTAAGTGGAGGAAGTGGGGAGTTATTTCTCACGTGAGAATGAGGGGAAGTGAGGCTAAAAGGGCCGGCTAAGGGGAGTGGGTTTGAGGGGATGGTTGTGAGGGAAGTTAGGAGATGGTGGGGCTTAAATTTAGGAAGTGATTCCTAAATAAAAGGAAGTGGAAGTAGTGGGGATAATGGGTGGTTATGGAAGTTATGGGTAGTGGGGTAGGTGGCCGGCTGGAGGTGGCTGGTGGTGGCCGGTGGGAGACTGCCGGAGGTGGTGGTGGTCGCTGGAGAAATTTTCCGACGATCGCCGGAAAATACAAAATGTAGTGAAATTGTAGGGGAGTCCGTGTTGGATCACCGTAGGTGTCCGGAGATGTTCTCCGGTGATCACCGGAGTCGGAAATGAGGGAAAAAGAGGGCTGTTTTTCTGTGGAGGAATGAGGATGGCTGTTTTGGGAGGAGGGAGGAGATGGCTGTTTTGGGAGGAGGGAGGAGATGGCTGTTTTGGGAGGAGGGAGGAGATGGCTGTTTTGGGAGGAGGAGGGCTGCCGGCGACTTGTGGTGGAGGATGATCGTGGTGGACGACAAGGTGGTGGGGATTCCAAGGCTCACATTCTTCAATGCCTAAAATGAGAGCCCTCACCCTTTATTTATAGATTCCTAGGGGGCAACGGTCGGCTATGATTGGCCGAACGTCCCGACTCAAAAATACATAAAATTACAAAATGATGATAGCCACAGGAGATTGAAAAGCTTCAACGAAGGACAAGTGTTGATGTGAATATGTGCTGAGAGATTCCCAAGGAATTGCTCGAAAATTGAATGCTAAGCGAATGGGTCCTTACACTGTGCTTAAACAAATTGGAGTAAATGCTTATGAGCTGGATATCTCGTCGAGTATGGAGATTTTACTTGTATTCAACGTTAAAGATTTGATTCCATACTTTGAGTCTCATGACTACATGTACCCTTCGTCCTCTACTTCCACATCCTCTCAGCCTCTGTCTGCATCCATCACTCCATCACAGCCTCAGTTACCATCATTCTCGCCTTCCACCTCGCCGCATCAGCATCAGCCTTCACCTACCACCTAGCTTCCTCCTCAGCCTTCCCCTACCACCTAGCTTCCTCCTCAGCCTTCACCTACTACCAAGCTTCCTCCTCAGCCTGAGTCCTCGGCACCGACTGCTCATCCGGCTTCTCCAGTTCCTACATCTCGGTCTTCGCCAGCAGTTCCACCGTCTTCATCAGTACCACATTCTCCGGCACAGGCATCATCTAGCTTCTTCCACAGCAGTACCGCACAGTGTTCGACGTCGACGACAGTAGCAGTACCTTCTTCAGCATTGATGCTCAGTACTTCGTCCCTGACATCTTCGAAATCATCTATTTAGCAGCAGCACCAGTTACAGTACCATCGTTAGCTTCAGCAGTACCATCCTCGGTTCCATCATCATCAGCTTCAGCGACCTACGAGTTCAGAGCTACAGGGTTTCTCCTAGCGTTCAGACGAGAGCACGCTCATCTTCATTCACGGAGATGAATGCTTCAAGGCGGGGGGGAACTGATGGGGAATCAGAACCATTCATTTTATGCGGATCGACGATCGTAGCAGTTTATGTTCTTGTCATTTTTTATTTCGAGTTGTAATTTTATGTATTTTTGAGTCGCGACGTTCGGCCAATCATAGTCGTTCGTTGCCCCCTAGGAATCTATAAATAGAGGGTGAGGGCTCTCATTTTAGGCATTGAAGAATGGAGTATTGAAGCCCATTCTTTGGTCATTCGGTGCCGAAGCCGAGTTCCGGGTGCGAAGCCTTGGAATCCCCACCACTTTGCCGTCCACCACCATCATCCTCCACCACAAGCCGCCGGCAGCCCTCCTCCTCCCAAAACAGTCATCACCTCCCTCCTCCCAAAACAACCATCTCCTCCCTCCTCCCAAAACAGCCATCCTCATTCCTCCACAGAAAAACAGCCCTCTTTTTCCCTCATTTCTGACTCCGGTGATCACCAGAGAACATCTTCGGACACCTTCAGTGATCTAACACGAACTCCCCTACAATTTCCCTACATTTTGTATTTTCCGGCGACCACCACCACCTCCGGCAGTCTCCCACCGGCCACCACCAGCCACCTCCAGCCGGCCACCTACCCCACTACCCATAACTTCCATAACCACCCATTACCCCCACTACTTCCACTTCCTTTTATTTAGGAATCACTTCCTAAATTTAAGCCCCACCATCTCCTAACTTCCCTCACAACCATCCCCTCAAACCCACTCCCCTTAGCCGACCCTTTTAGCCCCACTTCCCCTCATTCTCACGTGAGAAATAACTCTCCACTTCCTCCACTTAATTACTCTTCCTCCCCCTCTAATTGCTGGGCCGAAATTTCCCTCTCTTCCCTGCTCCTCATTCTCACGTGGAGTTCAGGTTCTTGGATCCACCAATTGCTGTCACCATCTGCAGCTTGCAAACTTCCCCTCTCGATTAAATCCACTAACCAGCCCCTCTTCCTGCTTGATCTTCCTCCCGTGGAACCCCCCCCCCCCCCCCCCCCCCCCCCCCCTCATTTCCCCTCAACCAGCAAACCCTTTCCCGTTTTGCCCGTACACCACCCAAGAAAAACTACTGCTGTCCAGGCCTTCCAAACCGCCCAGCATCATAAGTCCAGGTTGTTGTCTTTCTCTCTGGACAGGCGCCTTCCTTCACGGATTGTTGAATGCTGCCTCCCTGCATCGTCCAAGTTGCTGTCCCAGTTTCTGGACAACCTCACTCTAACAATCCCTAAAAATAATTAGACTAATAAGAAATAATAACCCTTTCCTATTCATCTAACCGCACCCCAGCCCTCCCCCATTTTAAGTCTTCGGTCTAGGGCTTACGCAAACCGCACAGCGCCGACTCCCGCATTCCCGTGCCGCTCCCGTGACGCTCGCTCTATCCCGCTCCCGTGCCGCTCTCCCTCTCCCGTCTCCTGCGTGCAGCGCCGCCGCCGCCTGCTCCGCCTCCCGCCGCCTGCTGCGCCCCCCGCCGCTTGCTGCGCCTCCTTCTTCCCCTCTCCTGGCCGATGGCAGCAGCAAAGGCCGCTCTCCTCCTCCTCCTTCTTCGGCCAGTGAGGGCAGAAGCCCTCCCACTCGCCTCCTCAGGCCGATTGTGATCTTCCCTCCTAAGGGTCGGCTGCAGGACCTCAATCTCTTCCTCCCTTGGTGTCGACAACCCCTCCACCCCCTCTTCCTCTCCGTTTCGGCCGGTGGATTTCAAGGAGGACTCCTAGGGTTTCGCTCGAAACCCCTCCTTGAGGATTCTTGAGCCCAGGTCTGGTTTCCTTGGGTAAGGAACTCCGCCAAGTTTCCAATTTCAGTTGTGCCCTAATTTGTCGTGGTGATTTTCGCTCTCCGATCGACGCAATTTCGTCGGTCCCTCTTGTGTTTGTCGTATATCCGCCTAATCTCAATGTTTGTTTGTGTTTCCGGTGCCTTACATCAGATCAGGTGGTGGAATCGCTCCGAACCCTCTACGATTTGTACGAGTGACGTGTTGGGGACGAGGATAATCATGATAGTATGAGGGTCCTCCCGAGGGAACTCTATGTGCAGGATCAGTGGTGGAATCCAGTTCCTCAAATAGAGGATTAACGAAATGAGTGGACTCGTGTTTATCAAATAAAGGATTAGAGTAGCAATTGCTACAATGATATGACATGGTGAAACATATTGGTTGTAGTCCTGCGTATTATAAACTAAGCCCGAACCTAGCTCTGATACCAATCTGACGCACGACGGTCCTATATGACGGAGAAATAGTGAGTGAAACTCCTACGTGCAACCACACATGAGATCCGACGGTTTACTTGCAACAATGAATATTTATAAAACAATATTAATTTGATTGACCACAAAGAGTTAAAGATCTCAAATATGGAAACACGTGAAGTCGTCTAAGTGAAGAGTGCCAGAAAATCAAATATTATTTAAATGGGAGATTACAAAGACTAAAACAATTGAATGCAAACTTATAAACCACTATCTCTTCTAGTAGAGAACAAACACAAGACCCAACGGTAAAGAAATCAACACACAAACCTTGATTACCAAGACTTTAAAGAGGGGAGGGCTGGAGGTACTTTTGGAGGGCTGCCGGGACAGGTTTTCAGCACTCAAATGTTGTGTGAGGCTGTCCAGAAACTGGGACAGAAACTTGGACGATGCAGGGAGGCAGCATTCAGCAATCCGTGAAGGAAGGCAGCTATCCAGAGAGAAAGACAGCAACCTGGACTATGATGCTGGGCTGTTTGGAAGGCCTGGACAGCAGCAGTTTTTTTTTTTGGGTGGTCCGGTGGTGTAGGGGCAAACTTGGGGCTGCTGGATGAAGGTAATGGGGAAAGGGTTTGCTGGTTGAGGGGAAATGAGGGGGGGGGGGGGGGTTGGATCCATGGGAGGAAGATCAAGCAGGGAGAGGGGCTGGTTGGTGGATTTAATTGGGAGGGGAAGCTGCAGATGGTGCCAGCAATTGGTGGATCCAGCAACCTAGACTCCACTTGAGAATGAGGAGCAGGGAAGAGAGGGAAATTTCGGCCCAGCAGTTAGAGGGGGTGGGAGAGTAATTAAGTGGAGGAAGTGGGGAGTTATTTCTCACGTGAGAATGAGGGGAAGTGGGGCTAAAAAGGGCTGGCTATGGGGGAGTGGGTTTGAGGGGATGGTTGTGAGGGAAGTTAGGAGATGGTGAGGCTTAAATTTAGGAAGTGATTCCTAAATAAAAGGAAGTGGAAGTAGTGGGGGTAATGGGTGGTTATGGAAGTTATGGGTAGTGGTTGAGGTGGCCGGCTGGAGGTGTCTGGTGGTGGCCGGTGGGAGACTGCCGGAGGTGGTGGTGGTCGCTGGAGAAATTTTCCGACGATCGCCGGAAAATACAAAATGTAGTGAAATTGTAGGGGAGTCCGTGTTGGATCACCGGAGGTGTCCGGAGATGTTCTTCGGTGATCACCGGAGTCGGAAATGAGGGAATAAGAGGGCTGTTTTTCTGTGGAGGAATGAGGATGGCTGTTTTGGGAGGAGGGAGGAGATGGCTGTTTTGGGAGGAGGGAGGAGATGGCTGTTTTGGGAGGAGGAGGGCTGCCGACGACTTGTGGTGGAGGATGATGGTGGTGGACGGCAAGGTGGTGGGGATTCCAAGGCTCACATTCTTCAATGCCTAAAATGAGAGCCCTCACCCTTTAGTTATTGATTCCTAGGGGGCAACGGTCGGCTATGATTGGCCGAACGTCCCGACTCAAAAATACATAAAATTACAACTCGAAATAAAAAAAATGACAAGAACAAAAACTGCTACGATCGTCGATCCGCATAAAATGAACGGTTCTGATTCCCCATCAACAATGCTTAAAGTTCTCTTCACACACAATATTAACGAATATGAAATTACAAGGGATGGATGATTTTGATCAATGGAGAAATTATGGTATTGTAGAAACTAGAATTGTTGATGATGTGTCCGAATGTAAAACTTCTAAAGAAATATGGAATTATTTAGACCTCCTGTATTTTGGGAAAAATGATGTAAGCATAGTGTATGATGCGTTGTAGACATATAATCTGTATATTATGGGAGCAAATCATGCAGTATTTTACTGAATTTGCTAAAGTTGTCGAGGAGATGAATTCCTTCTTCATATCACACAGGGTATAAAGAAGATGATTGAACAAAGGGAAACATTGAGCATGATCACATACTTGAGAAGTCTTCGTCCTTAATTTAGTGCAATTTGATCCCAGATTCCTGGGGATGCTGTTGTTACTTTCGTGAAAGAAACATTTTCTCTAGTATTGCTTATTTTCTATAGTATTGCGTATTTCCAATAGTAACGTATGACACAGAAATCTACAGATCTTACTTCTAGCTCTCCTATCTTAGTGAGTTCAACCATGTTTCATAGGGTAGCTATAGAGAACGTGGTGGTGTTAGACTAGGACGTGGTTATGTAGGACGCGGTTATGTAGGCCGCAGTGGTTTCCAAGGAAATTTTTAAGGGGATAACGGTGGTTTTCAAGGAGGACGGTGAGGTGGAAGACATGGTGCATGGAGGTCGTTCAGACCCAAATATTATCATTGTAGCGAAGATGGGATGTGATTGCAAAGTGTTGGAAACTCAATGGATGTCCCTTTAACTAAATGGCTAATGTAGTTCTTACCAAGGATAAGAGCTCTATGGGAATACATGATGGCCAAGGGATGGTGACATTGTCCAAAGAAGATTATGACCATTTACTTGCCTCTCTCATTAATTCTCCACCAGCGCTTCCTTTTAAATTAGCAACAACTTTTGTTCAATCCTCAATCACTCCTTGGAAATAGCCTTAGCTGGTCTAATCTAATCTCCCGGAACTATAAATTTTTATGTCCACAGGTGGTCGGTGGTAGTCGGCCTCATAGGACTCGTCTTCATTTTGTGAGGGCTTGGGTAGGCTAGGTCCAGAGCCAGGGCAGCCTCCCACGAGATCTCAAAGATCTCTCTGATGTGTCATTGAGTGATTGCGATGATCTCACATCTTGCGCCTAGAAATTCGCTTGGGCGGGGAGTTCTCGTGGGACGACATTGCTGAGATCGCTTTGTGGCACTGGAATTCGCGCATTGTCACCTTATATGTCCCTTGACACTTATCTTCCTCTAGGACACCGAATTTGGTTTGTACATCTAGCATTATTTATTAAGATTAATTCAACGACTTAACATTGTGTATATTATTTTTTTATCGTGGAAAGCATTCTTAAATACCTCTTAGTAAGAGCGAAGTCAAAACATTTTATTGTGCTTTTCATTGTGCTTAGGTCAAATGAGATTTTACTTGAATTAAGCATCTTGTTATTGTCAGTTGTAATGTTTTATTTGTTTATAAAAATTTCTGATTGCGTGGTTGGAGTTATAGTACTTTGTATTAACTGCAAGTTTTTAAATGCCCAATTCACCCCTTCCTTTTGAGTCTGTTATTAGTATAGTCATTAAGTGGTATTGGAGCTAGAATACAATTGTTGTCATATTGTACTTTGCCTCGAACCGGATTTACTTTGTATTTGGCTTTGTTTGCGACAAATGTATGAATTACACTTTTCTCTTACCCCTCCAATGCCCAATACTGACTACGAACTTAGAGACTGGTCTGCATTCAGAGGTAGGCGTGAAAATGCTATTTACACATGGGATTCGATGAAAATGAGGCTGTGTGGAGTTCTAAAAAAAACTTTGTCAAACGGTTGCTAATTAGATTGCGGTCTTGATCCAAACTCGAAGCCACTATAAAAGCTCCCTTAAATGGAGCCTTAAACTTCTTTGATCCTGGACCCAATCAAATTTTATTTGAACCTAGACTTACTCGGACCAACATAAAAAACCTAAATTTAAAAGGATGCAACCAATCATTATAAGAAAATAGCACAAATAAAGGTAATCACAATGTTCAGTTTAATGCTACAAATGACTTAGACTTAATGTGACATTTTGCGTTCCCGAAGACCACAAATTGTTAGATATGCATCATCAACTGCCATGGCATAATATTTCATCATGCATGCAACTTGGCTCTTTACTCTTTGATTTTAGCCCACCATATATGCACTGCTATAAATATCCTCCGACATGTCTGCCGAGTGCCGACATGTCTGCTGAGTGCCGACATGTCCGACATGTCTGCTGAGTGCCAACATGTCATTTTTGAGACCAAAACGATAATTTTTTCTAAAAAAAATAGATTACGTTCTTTTGTAAAATATAAGCCGATATATCAAGGGTCAGCTTTAAGCCCTTACCTCTTTACCCTTATCTTAGATGAGCTCACCGGACATATCCAGCAAGCAATACCTTGGTGTTTATTATTTGCAGATAATATTGTTTTGGTCGATGAGATGCGCGAGAGTGTAAACGCGAAACTGGAATCTTGGCGAGACACTTTAGAAAAGAAGGGTTTTAGGTTGAGCAGGACAAAGACAGAGTATATAGAGCTTAAATTTAGTAGTGCAAGAAGGTCAGATGACTCCGTCATTAAATTAGGTGACCAAGATATTTCCCGCAGTGAGTGCTTTAAATATCTGGGATCGATAATTCAAAAAGATGGAGGTGTAGATAAAGATGTGATTCATAGAATCCAAGCAGGTTGGTTGAAGTGGAGAGGCGCGTCTGGGATCCTATGTGATCGTAAAGTACCACTAAAACTTAAAGGCAAGTTTTACCGTACTGCAATTAGGCCTGCAATGCTCTACGGTTCTGAGTGTTGGGCAGTGAATGGTGTACACGAGCAAAAAATGGGAGTCGCGGAGATGAGAATGCTTAGGTGGATGTGTGGTCACACGAGACTGGATAAAATTAGGAATGAATGTATCAGGGATAAGATAGGAGTGGCGCCAATTGTAGAGAAGATGCGAGAAGCTCGTTTAAGATGGTTTGGACATGTACATAGGAGACCATTAGAGGCACCTGTTAGGCGTTGTGAGAGTTTAGTCACTAGACATGTTAAACGGGGGAGGGGTAGACCAAAAAAGACTTGGAATGAAACTATAAAGAAAGACATGATGTACTTAGGCATTAATGAGACTATGCTTAAAGATAGGGCGCAATGGCGACAGAGGATTCATATAGCCGACCCCACTATGGTGGGATAAAGGCTTGAGTGTTGTTGTTGTTGTATCCGATTTTTTCCGATATATCAGCCGACACGACTTTTAAACATATCGTCCGCTATTTTTTTTATGTTTGTTTGTAAAATAGCAGTATATGTTTAAATCATCTATATGTGTTATGTTATATATGTTTAAATCAATTAATATTATTTCAGTTTTTAATGTTTAATTCCTACAATCAATTTTTTATAATTATTTTACAATATAATTTTATATTGCAAAAATGTGAAACTTCAACGCATTTATTTGTTGATTATTTTATGCTTTTAACATAAATTTTTTAAGTTTTTTCTTATAATCATTCAATGATATTTAACTTTAAATCTTCTTTATTTGCTATAAAATTTAGTACAATTAAAATAAAATTATTATATAATATTAAATATATTTTACAATATATCGATTTGTACTTGTTAATAATATTTTATTTTGGATCCTCTTCGCATTTCTTTCGGGATATATACGTCTTATTGTTCATCTACTTGTTATTTAATTTTTCTTACTTTTATAACATATAATTATACTTTGTATACATTAAAATAAATTTTTTATTATAAGATATGAAAATCCGATATTTTAAAATATCTCTGACATGTCTCCGACTTCCAACGTCCGACATTTAAAAACGCAATCCAACATATTGCCGACATCCGATATTTATAACCTTGCATATATGACAATTTATTGTTTAATGATTATCAATTACGGAACATGTAGCTAAATGGCCATTTATGTAGTTCTCATTAGTTTAACATTTGAATTTATGATGGTGTCCTTGGATATTGCGGCACCGCTGCAATCTTCTAATATAATTAATTGGTATATGAACCTTTTTCAATCTTAAGTGTCCATTTAAGATTAAATGGGCTATTTCATGAATACTTCTGCTATCATCTAACTTTTACCCTGAATTTTAGCTAATTGACATCCCAGACACTTTTTCTGTAATTTAGATTATATTATTTCTTTAAATTACTTTGAATCGTAGATGTACTTTTCTTCATGGTGAACAGATCGCATTACCAAAAGTTAAAGCCAAATTAAAGCTAGAAAATATTTGTAAGAATCAACCTGAACTTACAGAGGTATGCATTAATTGTTGCTAAATTGCATTATTTCGCAAACAAACCTACTCTGCGATGCACATTTCTGTACAGGTTGGACCTATGCTAGTTACGCATTGGGGCCTTAGTGGTCCTGTGATTCTTCGCTTGTCTGCTTGGGGGGCACGCGATCTCTTCCTGTCCGAGTACAAAGGTGTGAAGCTTCTTAATTAACTCTTCTTTGAGGAATGATTTCAATTACATTATCTTGTTCTAGACAAATTATATTATTTCTTGTGATGTTCTGGATTAACACCGATTTGGGGTTATGGAAGACTCATTTGTTGGCATTGTAGCATGCCATCAATGATGACTAGTTTATATTGCTTCAGGAAAGTAAAAAATATATTTTTTGCGCTCACCCACACCCACACATGCACATACTTAGAAGTGTTGCATCTTCTCATGTGAGAAGAGAGCTGTTCCTTATTATTTTTTGGTGTTCTGACAATGTGATGCAGTGGTAGGTCGACTGACTCAGGGTGAATGCTCTAAATGCAGCCCTAAATGCGGTGAGGTGAAATTCAAGTGCGAAAGTGGTCCGCTTAAAGATTACAACCAATAATTAAGTATTTTAAGATTATGAGCAGGGCACGTGCCATCACAATAAATGAATTCAGAGAGAACGTAGTTTTAATTGTTGCAAACGAAAGAGACGCACAAATATTTTAAGCAACTGCAGAATATGTCCTGCAAACTTTACGACGAACGAACTAATAGCATAATCTGGTAGCAATCCAACACAGTACAAGTTTAGCGAAATAAACAGCCAAAAGAAATGACATTTTACCACAATTTGCACATGTAGGCAGCGACAGCGGCGGGAGTGTGGAACGGGGCCTATTGGGTCGGGGAGGGGCTTAAAGGGGGCTGCCGGTGGAGGTTTGGACTGGGTGGCGGCCGACGGGAAGAATAGGGATTAGGGGAGAGGGAGGTGGACGGGAATGAGGTGGTTGGTAGTATCTCAGGTTGGAGGGGGGGTTACGGGGAAGGTGGATGTGGCTGGTCGGAGAGGGACGTGGGGCTGGCATTGATTTGTCGGAGGGGGAGGAGGGCTGGCGTCGGGACTGGAGGGGAAGATGGGGCTTGCGATGACTGTCGGAGAGGGAGAAGGGGATGGCGTCGTGGCTGGAGGGGGGATGGGGCTTGCGATGACTTTCGGAGAGGGAGAAGGGGATGGCGTCGTGGCTGGAGGGGGGGGGGGGGGAGATGGGGCTGGCGATGGCTGTCAGAGAGGTAGGAGGGACTGGCGATGGCTGTCTGAGAGGAAAACGGGGCCGGCGTCGCACCAGCGAGAAGGGAGGAGGGGTTTCGCACCCTGTGACCGACGGTTAGCTTAATTCTAACTCACGATCCCCCAAACTGCCGTTGCCTGCAGCCTTAAATAAACCCACAAAGTAACTGCACACTAATAAAACCCCTAAATCGAACGGCTCAGATTGTTCGGTTCTATCGGGGATTAAATACAACTCGAAATAAAAGTATAAAACATGAAACAGACTAGAAACGTGCATCCGGATGCGGCCATGGACTCCGATCGCCCGTCCGGAGAGCGGATCACCGCCTCCTGCGGGTATACACGCGCGTCGATCGTGGCGCGCCGTCAACTCCCCCCGGCTTAAAGGCACTCAACTCCGATGAGTGTAGATGGATGTACTCGCTGAGCAGCCGTGGGGCGAGTCTCTGAAGTTCCTCCGAGGAAATCCAAGTAGCATCATGCAATGGCCGGCCGCTCCAATGGAAAAGATAGCGTAAGGTATATCGTCCTCCCGCGGCGTAAAAGTCGTGTCCGTCGATCTGTCGCACGTCCCCGGTAGAAACTGATGGTACCAATGTATCTCCGTCCGATGCTGATGTATCTCCGTCTGGGAAAGATGTATCTCCGTCTGGGAAAGATGTATCTCCGTCTGGTAAAGATGTATCTCCGTCTGGCATTGGTGTCGGTGGAACTGTCGATGGTGCAACTCGATCTGCATGACGCGACGCCGTAGGTGGCAGCACAGAGGGACTAGCAGAGGCAATAGGAGAAGGGGGCTCAGGTGGTGGGGCTATGGAAGATGAAGGCTCGGGTCGAGGTGTGGTGAGTGGGTCCACGTACACATGCTCCTCTTAGTAAGGGGTCAAATCCTCTACGTTGAATACCCGGCTGATGCCCATACCGTGAGGGATGTCTATCTCATATGCATTCGTACCAATCCGCCGTACAACTGTATGGGGGCCCATTCTGCGTGCGCTTAATTTTTTGGCTGGTCCTTGTGGGGCCCTCTCAGGTCGAATGCGAATTAATACCGGTTCTCTTGCCTCAAAGATTTGTTCCCGCCTGTGCTGATCTGCTTGATTCTTATAATAATCATTACTAACTGCAATCTTTTTACGGACCGACTCGTGTAGTGCATGCACGTGCTGAATAAAAGACTCGGCGGACTCACTTGGTCTGGACCCTAAGGGAATATCCACCAAGTCAACTGGTTTCCTAGGCTCATACCCTAATATGACATGAAATGGACTCACACCTGTGGTCCTATTGACTGAGCTATTGTATGCAAATTCGGCTACAGGGAGGATAGAATCCCAGTTCGCTGGACTGTCCCCAACTAGGCAATGAAGAAGAGTCCTAAGACTACGGTTAACCACTTCAGTTTGTCCGTCCGTCTGCGGGTGGTAGGCGGAGGAAAACATCAGGGTCGTACCCGTCTTCCCCATAAAGTCTTCCAAAAATAGCTCATGAATCGAACGTCACGATCAGAGACTATGGAAGTGGGGAGGCCATGATACTTAAATACTTCCCTAAAGAATAATGCTGCAACGTGGGAGGCGTCAGCGGTTTTTTCGGCAAGGAATGAAATGTGCCATCTTGGAAAAACGATCCACAACAACAAATATAGAGTCGAGCTTCCTCAGAGTGCGAGGGAGCCCGAGAACGAAATCCATACTAATATCTGACCAGGGTCGCTCAGGGACCGGTAGTGGAGTGTATAATCCCGTTGGCTGGCGAGACGCCTTTGCCGTTTGGCAAATCCCGCAATGCCTAACTATTCTGGTGACGTCTTTCTTTAGGCCGGGCCAGAAGAAACGATCCTCTACCAATGCGATCGTCTTATCTCTACCAAAGTGTCCCGCAGCTTCGCCGGCGTGTAACTCCCAGATAAGGAAATCGCAGAGGGATGACAGTGGAATGCAGAGGCGAGAGCCCATAAATAAATACCCATCTGATATCGAATAACCTTCCCGAAAATCGGGCGAGGCCTTCGAAAGCGCTGTATAAACGTCCCCAAATCAGGGCACTCTGGGTAAGCGTGAACTAGCTGCTGAAATCCCACTACTCGGGTGCTCATGGTGTGAATGATGCTAACTCGGCGACTCAAGGCGTCTGCCGGCCTGTTCTCAACGCCCGCTCGGTGCTTAAGAACATAGTGAAACTCTTGCATATACTCCACCCATTTGGCGTGACGGTGACCCAATTTCTTCTGGGAATCGAGATATCTCAGGGCCTGATGGTCTGAATATAAAATGAACTCCTTATGCAGGAGGTAATGTCACCAGTATCGCAACGCCTGCACAATGGCATAGAACTCCCAATCATAATTCGAGTATTTCTGTCGGGTCTCGTTCAACTTCTCACTAAAGTAGGCCACCGGGTGGCCTTCCTGGCTAAGTACTGCGCCGATACCGACCCCTGACGCATCACAAGCAACCTCAAAGGGTTTGGAGAATCTGGTAGGCGTAAGACGAGAGTGGTAGACAGTCTCTCCTTGATCTCCTCGAAGGCTCGAGTAGCAGCCTTCGTCCAAACGAAGTCACCCTTACGGAGGCAGCTCGTAATGGGTGCCATGATCGAGCTGAAGGCTCGGACAAACCTCCTATAGAAGGTGGCGAGCCCGTGAAAACTACGGGCCTCATGAATGCTTGTAGGGATAGGCCACTCTCGAATCGCCCTGACCTTGTCAGGGTCAACAGAAATACCAGATGCGGATACAACATATCCCAAGAAATGAACGGATGTGGACATGAATGCACATTTCTTCAAGTTGATGTACAGATGCTCCTTTCGGAGGAGCTCAATCACCAAGCGGATGTGACGTAAGTGCTCGGCGCGGCTCTGGCTGTAGATCAATATATCATCAAAATATACGACCAAGAATTTGCCCATGTAGGGCCGCAAGACCTGTGTCATCACACTCATAAATGTAATGGGTGCGTTCGACAATCTAAATGACATCACCATCCACTCATACAAGCCGTCCTTCGTTTTGAAGGCCGTCTTCCACTCATCCCCCTCTCTAACTCTAATCTGGTGGTACCCACTGCGAAGATCAATCTTCGAAAAGATCTGGGCACTAGTCATCGAATCCAAGAGATCATCGAGGTGGGGAATCGGAAAACGGTATTTCACCGTGATCTTATTGATGACACGACTATCAATGCACATGCGTCAGCTCCCGTCCTTCTTCGGGGTAAGAAGGGCCGGTACCGCACATGGGCTCAAACTTTCTCGTATAAAATTCTTCCGCAGAAGATCATCAACTTGCCTTTTTAGTTCGGCATGCTCAGTCGGATTTAAGCGATAATGCGGAACATTGGGCAAGGATGCCCCAGGAATCAAATCAATCGCATGCTGGATGTCCCACAGTGGGGGAAGCTCATCGGGGAGCTCATCGGGCATAATGTCTACAAAGTCATCCATCAACTGCCGAACATCCGGATCAGTAAACTCAGCCTCGCTAGGGATCTCGGCCGCCATCGTGGCTGTAACAATAAACACGACCCCAGTCTCTAGGCTCTCCCTCAAGAAATCACCCCTTCTCAAGACATGTAGGGGTCTCGTCGACCCCGCACTAGCTAACGAGTTAACTTTGCCCTTGGGAGGATCCCTGGGCTGAACGGGGTAAGGGTGATCTTTCGACCCTTGTCGAAGAATATGTACGTGTTGGGCCGCCCATAACACGTGGCATCACGATCATAAAGCCAGGGTCTCCCAAGAAGAACGTGAGCGACGTCCATAGGAACAACATCGCACCAAATCTGGTCATCAATGGACGCTAAACGTATCGGAACCAGGCACCGCTGCGTGACATGTATGGTGGATTTATCCACCCACAAGACTCGGTAGGGATGGGGATGGGGCTTAGGTGTCAGCTGCATCCTCTCAAGTCCTTTCTTAGCAATAATGTTGACGCAACTCCCACTATCAATAGCGAGCTTGCAGGGGCCTCCTGCGCTCGGAAAATATGTAAAGAAAATAGTGGTGCGACGCTAATCCTCCTCAACACGAGGGGTGTGGAGGATACGTCGAAGAACTCCCACCTCTAGCGCTCTCTCTGCATCGCTCTCCCATCCATCCTCTACCACGGCAATAACCTCCTCAATGGCGACGTCCTCCACCTCCGTGTCGGGCTCGCCTGAATCTTCAATCAACAAATTTCTAGTATGACATTGCGCTGCGAAATGCCCCCTGCCAGAACAACGATAACATTGGACGCCCCCAGGCTTGGGGCCTCCAAGAACAATAGCTTTCCCCGTCGCGTCTGCGGGAGCGCGAGGTGTGGCAGTGGACGTGGCAGGAGGGGGTCTCCTAGTTGTGATGGCATCAGGTCGTGTAGTGACCTGCCTCTGGACGGCGAAACGTAAATACTGCTCGTACTCTAGTGCGAGCTGAAAAACCTGCTCTACCGACTCCATCCTATGGGGAATCAATTCCCTTCGGATTTCTGCTCTAAGACCCGCACGAAAACGTGAAGCAGTGGCGATGGGCTCCTCCCAAATGTCGCTACGAACTACGAGTTCGTCAAATCGTGACATGCAATCTGCAACAAAGAGAGTCCCCTGGCGTAGTGTTTGCAACTGATCTAAGAGTTGATTTCGATATGATGCGAGGAGGTATTTATCCTGTAAGCGTTGCTTCATCTCGTCCCATCGGGTGATGAGATAGTAACCATACCGCTCAAGAGACCTCTCTAAACTTGACCAATAAATTTTTGCTTGGCCAATTAGTTTCATTTTCGCAATCCGTACGCGTCTCTCATCATTCATGTCAAACTAGTCAAAATAGTGATCAATATCCATGAGCCAATCACTAAACGCCCTCGGGTCCAGGTGACCATCGAAGGTGGGGGCATCAATACGGATCCGTCGGGTGATGTCATCCTCCTCTGGGGTCATCCCCCGACGTGGCTCACGAAAGTCACCATACTCATCATCATCGTCATAATCATATCGTGGTCGATCTCTACGACGAAGTGGGGGAGGACGAGGTTCATCCGGGGGACGTTGATCCCTGCCTGGATCTCGCCGAAACTCGTAACCACGACGATAATTTGCTCTTGGTGGGGGTGGTGGATCTCGGCGAGGACCGTCTCTACCACGTCTATCGGCAGGTGGTGTGGCATCTCGAGGATCCTCATGAGGCTCCTCGTCAGGGAGAGGAAGTGTTGGATCGGTAGGCGCCCTTAGAGGGGGGTGGGGGTGGGGGTGAATAAGGGTTTTCAAAAACTTGAGTGATATTTTGAAAAGCTTTGTAATAATGCAAAACAAAGACAATAAGAAGTCAAGTAAAACAATTGAAATAAAGTAGAGACATGCTTTATTAATATCAAATACGGTTTTACAAAAGTTGACTTCTATAACGCTAGAAATCAGTGGCGATGAATAGTAAACTCTTTTTGTTTTCTATCCCGACTCGCATCCCCACGAACCGGTGGCCCTAGCCTATCCTCCCCGGATTCAGCCTCAAGCCGCTCTAGCCAACCCTTCCCCGGATATGGCCTCGAGCACCCCCTAGACCTAGCCTAGATCTAATCGCCAACACGAGGCGAGTTTTCCCCCTAAGTCCTACTCAGACCTAGTCGCCAACATGAGGCGATATCACTAACCGTTTACAAGAAAAATATGAAATGAAAATAATTAAAACTCCCTCTTGATGAACTTATGAAGTTGGAGACGAAGATCCGCTGTAGAATAAGCGTTGTAGAAGTGGACTTCGATTGGATCCGGCGTGATGAGATTCTCCTTCAGAAGTTTGCAGAACTTTGGTAGGACATCAACTCTCGGCCAAGGTAGCCTCTGGAATTCTGGTACTCAATCTCTCTCTCTGATGTCTGTGTCGAAACGAGAGAAGAGGTGTCCTTTTTATAGCCTCAGTGCTAGCGCCTGCGCTAGTGGTACCGCCGACGCTATCCCATATTAGGACATATTCTGCGTGGCAGAATCTTCAATCGGAGGAAACTTTTCTCTCTTGCCTACTGTACTCCTCGCTATCGCCTGCGCTATCGGATACCGCCTGGCGCTATCTCCTTCCATAAGTACTCCCGGCATTTGCGCTTAAGCACACATTTCGTCGAACAAAATTTCGTCGAACGCAGCTAACATTTCGTCGATCGAAATTTCGTCGAACGCAGCCAAGAGTTCGTCGATCGAATTTTCGTCGAACGCAATTATAAGCATTTCGCCGAGCGCCGCTAAGAGTTCGTCGAACGACAGCTAGCGCCTGCGCTAGGACTACCGCCAGCGCTAGTAGGAGATTTGGATTTGATGGCTCAACTTTGGGGGCAACCTTTTTATGTAATCCTTGAGTCACGTGGACTTTGTTATCCTGCACACTTAAACACACAAGATCAAATACACATAGAATTTGTTATTCTCAAACTTAGGAGATGCGGAAGACCATGATCCAACAAACTCCCCCTTTTGATAATAACAAATCCATTAATGATAAATCAGAGCATTAATATATAAGCATGAAGAAACATACTTGTGTGTGTGTGAGAGTGATGACTTAGGATAATTTACGATTTTAGCATTTAGAATTGCTCCCCCTAAATACGTGCTCCCCCTAAGTGAATGCTCCCCAAATATGTAAGCTATCATCTTAATTAAGCATTATATTTTAATAGCAGATTATATTTATCATGTTAGTTCTCCCCCTTTTGTTATTAGCAAAAGCGGGTAAGGAGACACCACTTAAAAGTTGACAATAAGATAAAAGCATGATCGAGCTTGTAGAGAAGGAAATGATAAGGAGTTTTAGAATACTTTTCATTTAAATAGACCAGAGTTTGAGTATTACAACATTTTCATAAATCAGAGTTTGTAGCATAAACAAATATAATGATTTCCAAGTAACTAAACTACCCAGACAATATGTCTACACCCTAGCCCCGTACTAAGTGACGGATGGGCATGAGGAGCTGCATACATGCCGTAGGTTGGTGTGTTAATCCCATATGCAAACACTAGACACAACTCAACCTAGCACTCATTCCCCCCAGTGCCTCGCAAGGCCCCACTGGAACCCTCCCCGGTTAAGGATAAGACATGACTAGAGATAAATGTTATCTAATGTCTACAACCCTACGCCCCCGCTATGGTGAGAAATGAAGTCATGGATAATAATTATTGGAAACATTTAAGCATTTTAAATCAAAGTATAATTTCATAGCCAATGAGTTTTAATATTTGAATTTTTAAAGAAAAGTTTACATAGCTAATCCATTAATAAATCAGAGTCTTAGTATGACAATATTTTCATAGAAATAAATCAGAGTTTTTAAAAAAATTTTATGTTAAATGCAACCAATATAGAGTTTACCAAACAAGTCTACTACTTGTTGCAACAAAGGAATTTGAAGATTCAAGTGATGATGCACACACATTAAAAGACTTTAAATAAGCATAAAAGCGCAAGGTAAAACAACTATATGGTTATGATGCGGAAGACTTATCGAAATACAAGAAACATCTTATTGTAATCAATGATGATCCATAAAAAGATATACGAGTTAAATTTTATAAAGAAGATGTTTTTGTAAATCATTGTTCAATTAAAATCTTTAAGTTTAACAATAAAGTAACAAAGCATGAAATAATGTTATCATAAAGAGATTACTACAATGTTATGTTAATTCATAATTTCAAAACATACTAAACATTGTAGAAAGCATGCTAGGTTATCTAGTGCATTTCATAAATAAAGAGTAGTATAGAATTTGCAATAGGATCCAATACTAATGAGAAGAAGTGTTATGGAAGATAATGATGTGCACATAAGTGTATTTTTGAGTAGAGTAAACAAATGTTTTAATCAAAAATACAAGAGATATGTAAAGTAAAAGCACAATAAAACACAAATAATTTTACTTCCACACACTTTAATGCACAAACAAAAATGTACAACTACTAAGGTGTTTTGCACACACAATGCTCATTAAGACTTATCAGGGTGCAAAGTAGTGCTTGGGGGATCACATATTTTATTTTTAATGTTGAGATTAGTGATCCGGTGTACTTAAGAGTAAGTGGTTTTTATTTTGAAAGAAAGATTTGATTTGCACAAGATACTTTACTATTCTTTCAAATGTGCTCAACCTCACAACGCTTATTAAGACTTATCAGGAGGTTCAAGTAGTGCTTGGTGGAGTTAGCTTTGTCACTTTATTTTATGATTTTTGTTTTGAACAAAGTTCTCCGAATACACTTGTTTTGCAAACCAATATGATTTATGAAAAACATAACCACTTTTCTTAATTTTTAAAAGTGCAAATAAAGGAGTGTTGGTAAGATACTTGTGCAATTTTAATTCATTGTACTAATACATAACATACACAGACATTCTTAGATTAAACACATATATAGACAATGCCAAAATAAGTGAGTGAATAGAGATCATTATCAAACATAAAACATTTACTCATATTTAGAGGCATGCTAAGCATAGTTATACACAAATTTTAAACGATACTTGATGCACATATTAATAGACATATCAAAGCATGATGAAAACAATGTTCAAAGTAGTTTGAAAAGATAAATTGCAATATTATAGAAGTTCTAAATAATAGATTAAATCATGCTTGATTATCACACTAAATTTCATACAGTTTTTTTTGTTGGTTTTTGCATTTTATATTTTTGCATTTGATTTTTGTATTTAGAAATAGAATTTAAACAAATGACAAAAAAAACAAAAAACATATATATATTTTTTTATTTTGGCTTTTGTATTTGATTTTTCAAAAATGAAATTAAAGCAGAAGTGCAAAAATAAATAGTACATACAGATTAATATATTTTTAAGAATTTATCAAAATTTTAAAAATTCAGAAATTCGAATAAGTACGCTAGCGCCGGCGTTAGCGCTAGCGCGGAAAACAGTACACGATTTTTTATGATTTAAAATTTTTAAATGTTGATCTTGATTTAGTGTCCCAATAGTAGTTTCATGCTGAAATTTCAGAATTTTAGGAGATGTTTTCGATGGTTAAAAATTACAAAATTGCATTTGTGAATGTATTTTAACTCGAAAGATCTAGGACACCTAACTCAAGTCGTAATAAACGAAATCTTGCATCGGGAAGAGGTTTAGTAAATATGTCAGCGAGTTGAGAGTCCGTGCCATTGAAACTTACTTTTACATGCTCTTTCTTATTGTGATCCCTAATGAAATGATGACGAACATCGATGTGCTTGGATCTAGAATGGTGTGCGGGATTATATGTGAGGTCTATTGCACTTTTGTTGTCACATTTAAGATCAATGTTTTTGAGATGAAATCCAAAATCCTCTAGTGTTTGACTCATCCATAATGCTTGTGCACAACAACTACCAAGTGCGATATATTCGGCCTCCGTGGTGGACAGTGCAACTGAAGATTGTTTCCTACTAGACCAAGGTACTAAAGAGGGTCCTAGAAAGTGACAAGTACCGCTAGTGCTTTTTCGATCTAGTGAACACCCGGCGTAGTCCGAATCGGAATAGCCGTGGAGTGTGAATGAATTATTGTGTGGGTATCATAATCCTAATTTAGATGACCCTAATATATAACGAAAAATACGTTTTACTGCTTTTAAATGAGATTCTTTTGGATTGGCTTGAAAGCGAGCACATAAACATACGACAAACATTATATCTGGTCTAGATGCACTTAAGTAAAGAAGAGATCCTATCATTCCTCTATATAACGTTTGATCAATTGAAATACCAGATTCATCTTTTCCTAGTTTTAAAGAAGCACTCATAGGAGTATAAGCTTGTTTAAGATTTTCAAATCCAAATCATTTAAGCATATCGTGAACATATTTTGTTTGGCAAATAAAGATACCATCAGTTCGTTGTGAGATTTGAAAACCAAGAAAATATGATAGTTCTCCTACAAGACTCATTTCAAATTCATTTTTCATTACTAAGACTACTTCATTACACAACTCTTCATTAGTGGCTCCAAAAATTATATCATCAACATATATTTGTAAAATAATTAGATCATTATTATTATGCTTAATGAAGAGTGTGTTGTCGGCACTTCCCATAACATACCAATGCTTTAACAAAAACGATGTAAGTCGATCATACCATGCACGAGGCGCTTGTTTTAAACCATAAAGCGCTTTTTCTAATTTGTAAACATGATTAGGGAATTTTTCATTTATGAAACCGGGGGGTTGTTCTACATAAACTTTTTCTTTTATAAACCCGTTTAAAAAGGCACTTTTAACATTCATTTGAAATAATTTTATTCTTTTAAAACTCGCAAATGCCAAAAATATTCGTATAGATTCTAAGCGAGCAACGGGTGCAAAAGTTTCTTCAAAATCTACCCCCTCGATTTGAGAATAACCTTGAGCAACTAGGCGTGCTTTATTTCTTATAATCCTAGATTCACCATCTAATTTATTTTTAAAAATCCATTTTACGCCGATAATTGGATGATTAGATGGTTTATCTACTAGATTCCAAACTTTATTTCTTTCAAATTGACCTAACTCTTCATTCATAGCCAAAAACCAAAATTCGTCATTTAAAGCGGTGGAAACATTTTTAGGTTCGATTTCGGAAACAAAGCAAATATTTGAAAACGTTTCATGAAGAGAGGATCGAGTTCTTACCCCAGTAGAAGGTTCCCCAATGACTAGTTCTTTTGGATGATTTTTTGAGAAGTTCAAAATGCTTGGAGGTACACATTCATCTTCCTTCGACCCCTCCTCTTCTTTGGACGGTTCCTCTTCGTCGTGCTCCAAAGATGGCAAACGTTCATCATTTGTACCTGTAAGAAGCTTCTCTGCACATGGAATAAACTCATCAAATTTAACATTAATAGACTCTTCAACCTTACTCGATCTTTTGTTAAATATTCTATAGGCTTTACTGGTTGAAGAATATCCAAGAAATATTCCTTCATTACATTTTCATCAAATTTTCCTAAAGAATCCTTTGTATTGAGAATAAAACATTTACATCCAAATAATATGATACGTTAGGTTTCTTTTGATAATATAGTTCATACGGTGTGAGATTTAGTGATGGGCGAAGCATGACTCTATTCATTACATAGCATGATGTGCTTACGGCTTCGGCCCAAAAAGACTTAGGTAATTTATATTCAGATAACATGATGCGTGCTAGTTCTTGGATTGTCCTATTTTTTCGTTCAACAACACCGTTTTGTTGAGGTGTGCGTGGAGCGGAGAACTCATGCTTAATACCTAACATTTCACAAAAAGATTTAAAATTTTCATTTTCAAATTCACCTCCATGATCTGAGCGAATGCATTTTATTTTTAAATCTAGTTCATTTTGAATACGAGTGCATAATTTTGAGAATTCGCAAAACGCATCAGATTTGGAAGAGAGAAATAAAGTCCAGCAATATCTTGAGAAATCATCTATTAGAACGAAAGTGTATATTTTACCACCAAGACTTGCGGTGTTAACGAGACCAAAGAGATCCATATTAATTGTAATGGTTTTGAAGTAGAAATTTCGTTTTTGCTTTTAAAAGATGATTTTGTAAATTTTTCTTTTTGGCATGGAGAACATAGTAAAGATAAATTTCCATTCAGCTTAGGCAAATCCTCTAATCAATTCTTTTTTTGCTAGTTTTAAAATGAGCTTTGTACTAGCATGACCTAAACGTCTATGCCATAGTTCTAATTCATCATTTTTGGTTATAAAACATTTTATAGATGATTTGGAAAAATCATGAAACGAATCTATGTAAACATTGTGAATTCTAGGTGCAGTTAGTAACACATCTTTTGATTTAGGATTAACTATTTTGCAAAGATTAGTGGATGATTCAAATAATACGTCTAATCCTTTATCACATAGGGTACTTATAGATATTAAGTTATGTTTTAAACCTTTTACATAAAGAACATTTGAGATAAGAAAAAATTCGTTACCCACTGTACCAACTCGCATGATCTTTCCTTTACCGTTATCACCAAACGTTACGATCCGTCCTTTCTTCTTTTCTAGGCTAAGGAATTTTGCTTTGTTGCCCGCCATGTGCTTGGAGCAGCCTGAGTTCAAGTACCACACATCCTCCGTTTCCTTAGCCTTCCTGCAAATCTAGAGAGAAGATGAGAGTAAAGATCAAGATACCCAAGAGGTACCACCCATAGAGTAAGTGGATTTCTTAGGTACCCAGATTTGTTTTAACGATCGTTGTTTTATATTCCTGCAAGAGCTAGACATGTGTCCAAACTTAAGACAATTAGCACATGAAATAAATGGAGTTGAGACCCTTTTCTGAGTTTCTACGTTGCTCTTGCTGTATGATGTTTGAACATTAGAGAAATCAGAAGATTTTTTAACAGTTGAGCTACCGCCGACGTTAGTGGCTAGCGCTGGGCGGTAGGGTTCACTTTTATATCCGACCCCAAATTTTCCAGAACCATAACATTGGTTTCCCAAAATCATCTCCAGGGACTTTTGACCAATCCCGAATTTTTTTATGGCTATATTGAGGTCATGATTTTGTTTTTTAAGAAAAGTATTTTCTTGTACAATCATAACACATTTATTTTCAAATCCCTTTTTATTATTTTCAATTTGTAAAAGAGTGGTTTTTAGTTTTCTCTCTAAGTCCCCCTTTTCTTTTGCAATAGTTTTGTTTTGTGCGAGGGCCTTAGAAAGAGAAACTTAAAGTTCTTTTGTCTTAAATAAAGAGTGCTCACACTCTTGACATGAAACCTTTCTCTTTTCAAGGGAAATCAATTTTTTTGTGAGCTTATGATTTTCTTTGATAATAGATTCATTTTCACGATTTAATATAATATTATCTTTTATACTTTGATCATAGGATTTGCAAGTTAGAACAAATTCATCATAGAGTTCTTCGAAAGTAGGAGGAGTTACCTCAGTGTCGCTAAGAACACTGGTGTCGTCATCGTTGCTTTTTGCCATTAAGCCTAAGTTTGCTTCCTCCTCGCTACTTGACTCAGACTCGTTTGACTCTTCAGAGGAAGAATCATCCCAAGTTGCGGCTTTCAGTACTTTCTTCTTCTCTTTTGCTTTGTGTTGTTCTTTTTGCTCCTTTTGATACTTTGGGCACTGGCTCCGAATGTGCCCGGTCTTTCTGCAGTGGTAGCACTCTGGTGGTGGTCTTTCTTCTTCATCTTCGCTTCCTTTTTCTTTCCTTAATGAAGAGGAAAATCCCTTTCGTCGAGTAATCTTTTGGAAGTATTTTCGGAATGTGTTCCTTCTTTCCGGATTCCTGATGAACTTCCTGAAGTTTTTCACCAGGAGACCTTTATCTTCATCATCATCTTCGATGCTCTCCTTCTTTGATTTTAGTGCTAACGCCTTTTTCTTTGGCTCTTTGTTGTATTCATCGTGTTGAATCTGGAGTTCTACCTCATGGGTTTTGAGATTCCCAATAAGGTTCTCGATCTGGAGTGTTCTTAAGTTGTGCGACTCCGAGATGGCTGTCACCTTTGGATTGAACCTTGGAGGTAAGGAGCGAAGGATTTTCCTTACCAAGTCCCCGTCTGAGTAGGTCTTTCCAAGTGCCTTTGAAGCGTTGACGATCTTGGTGAAGCGAGTGCACATCGAGTTGATGTCCTCTTCGGTATCCATCCTGAATTTTTCATATTCAGATTCCAGTTGGAATAACTTTGCATCTTTCACCTGCGATGTACCTTCATGAGTAACTTCCAATTGATTCCAAATATCATAAGCAGTTGTGCATGCAGAAATTCTATTAAACTAAGTCCTATTTAAAGCGCAATATAAAGCGTTCATTGCTTTAGCATTATTTTTACATCTTAGTTTATCGTTATCATCTCATTTATCTTTAGGTTTTGGTAATGTCGCCTCTCCCACTACAGTTGTAGGAGGAGAGTACCGAACTTCTACCATGTTCCATACTTCTACATCCATGGTCATAAGAAAACACATCATTCGATTTTTCCAGTAGTTAAAATCTGACCCAGTAAAGAGAGGTGATCGACTAACCCCTTGACCCTCAGGAAAAGCGAGATCATGAGACGCCATTATTCCCGGTTGTTAAGACGATTTGGAATAACCTATCTCTGATACCACTTGTTGGATCGGTAGGCGCCCTTAGAGGGGGGGGGGGGGGTGAATAAGGGTTTTCAAAAACTTGAGTGATATTTTGAAAAACTTTGTAATAATGCAAGACAAAGACAATAAGAAGTCAAGTAAAACAATTGAAATAAAGTAGAGACATGCTTTATTAATATCAAATACGGTTTTACAAAAGTTGACTTCTATAACGCTAGAAATCGGTGGCGATGAATAGTAAATTCTTTTTGTTTTCTATCCCGACTCGCATCCCCACGAACCGATGGCCCTAGCCTATCCTCCCCGGATTCGGCCTCAAACCGCTCTAGCCAACCCTTCCCCGGATATGGCCTCGAGCACCCCCTAGACCTAGCCTAGATCTAGTCGCCAACAGGAGGCGAGTTTTCCCCCTAAGTCCTACTCAGACCTAGTCGCCAACATGAGCCGATTTCACTAACCGTTTACAAGAAAAATATGAAATGAAAATAATTAAAACTCCCTCTTGATGAACTTCTGAAGTTGGAGACGAAGATCCGCTGTAGAATAAGCGTTATAGAAGTGGACTTCGATTGGATCCGGCGTGATGAGATTCTCCTTCAGAAGTTTGCAGAACTTTGGTAGGACATCAACTCTCGGCCAAGGTAGCATCTAGAATTCTGGTACTCAATCTCTCTCTCTGATATCTGTGTCGAAACGAGAGAAGAGGTGTCCTTTTTATAGCCTCAGCGCTAGCGCCTGCGCTAGTGGTACCGCCGGCGCTATCCCATATTAGGACATATTCTGCGCGGCAGAATCTTCAATCGGAGGAAACTTTTCTCTCTTGCCTACTGTGCTCCTCGCTATCGCCTGCGCTATCGGATACCGCCTGACGCTATCTCCTTCCATAAGTACTCCCTGCATTTGCGCTTAAGCACACATTTCGTCGAACGAAATTTCGTCGAACGCAGCTAACATTTCGTCGATCGAAATTTCGTCGAACGCAGCCAAGAGTTCGTCGATCGAATTTTCGTCGAACGCAATTATAAGCATTTCGTCGAGCGCCGCTAAGAGTTCGTCGAACGACAGCTAGCGCCTGCGCTAGGACTACCGCCAGTGCTAGTAGGAGATTTGGATTTGATGGCTCAACTTTGGGGGCAACCTTCTTATGTAATCCTTGAGTCATGTGGACTTTGTTATCCTGCACACTTAAACACACAAGATCAAATACACATAGGATTTGTTATTCTCAAACTTAGGAGATGCGGAAGACCATGTTCCAACAAGAAGCGCTCGTCCTCTAGGCGTCTCTAACTGATCAACCCTGGTACTAACCCTCGCAATATCACCCCTAAGAGTTTCGAATTGGGTTCCCATCCGATCAAATCGGTTGAGAACTAAATGTTGAAACTCGGCGGGTGTCATGTCTGTTTGAGAACTAGCGGTCCTATCGTCGGTGTGATTGTGAATTGACATGGACTGACGATACTCCCTACCACTACGTAGCATGCAAATGATCCTAACCTCCCTCTGATACCAATTGATGAAGTTGTAGGTCGACTGACTCAGGGTGAATGCTCTAAATGCAGCCCTAAATGTGGTGAGGTGAAATTCAAGTGCGAAAGTGGTCCGCTCAAAGATTACAACCAATAATTAAGTATTTTAAGATTATCAGCAGGGCACGTGCCGTCATAATAAATGAATTCAGAGAGAACAAAGTTTTAATTGTTCCAAACGAAAGAGGCGCACAAATATTTTAAGCAACTGCAGAATACGTCCTGCAAACTTTACGACGAACGAACTAATAGCATAATCTGGTAGCAATCCAACACAGTGCAAGTTTAGCGAAATAAACAACCAAAAGAAATGACATTTTACCACAATTTGCACATGTAGGCAGCAGCAGAGGAGGGAGTGTGGATCGGGGCTGATTGGGTCGGGGAGGGGCTTAAAGGGGGCTGCCGGTGGAGGTTTGGACTGGGTGGCGGCCGACGGGAAGAATAGGGATTAGGGGAGAGGGAGGTGGACGGGAATGGGGTGGTTGGTAGTGTCTCAGGTTGGAGGGGGGGGGGGGGGGGTGACGGGGAAGGTTGGAGGGGGGGGGGGGGGGTGACGGGGAAGGTTGATGTGGCTGGTCGGAGAGGAACGAGGGGCTGGCGTTGATTTGTCGGAGGGGGAGGAGGGCTGGCGTCGGGGCTGGAGGGGAAGATGGGGCTTGCGATGACTGTCGGAGAGGGAGAAGGGGATGGCGTCGTGGCTGGAGGGGGGGGGGGGGATGGGGCTTGCGATGACTGTCGGAGAGGGAGAAGGGGATGGCGTCGTGGCTGGAGGGGAGGGGGGGGGGGGGAGATGGGGCTGGCGATGGCTGTCGGAGAGGTAGGAGGGACTGGCGATGGCTGTCGGAGAGGAAAACCGGGCAGGCGTCGCACCAGCGAGAAGGAAGGAGGGGTTTCACACCCTGTGACCGACGGTTAGCTTAATTCTAACTCACGATCCCCCAAACTGCCGTTGTCTGCAGCCTTAAATAAACCCACAATGTAACTGCACACTAATAAAACCCCTAAATCGAATGGCTCAGATTGTTCGGTTCGATCGGGGATTAAATACAACTCGAAATAAAAAGTATAAAACATGAAACAGACTAGAAACGTGCATCCGGATGCGACCATGGACTCCGATCGCCCGTCCGGAGAGCGGATCACCGCCTCCTGCGGGTATACACGCGCGTCGATCGTGGCGCGCCGTCACAATGCCTAGACGTATAATCAAGGATGAAAAAAGAAAATCCTGCTTTCAATCATGAAAATTATTAAAACTATAGTTCCCATTTTTTCTTTATAATTGAACTCTCATTTGAGTTGTACTTACCTTACAGATTGTAGGAGAAAAATTCCTAAATTTAGCTATGTGGAGGATCCAAATCAAATTGAAAGTACATGCTGGGCTTATTCATTTTATTGCAGCTTTAATGGTGTTATTTTTGAAAAAGCTAATGCAGCTAGTGCCAGCTCTGTAGTTCCTTGTTGTACATATTTCCTGCCAGGTGTAGCATCCTTTGCGAAATCAAAGTGGATGTCGTTGATTTTGACTATGCGTATTGCGCTGTAGAATGATTTTGACTATGCGTATTGCGCTGCACAATCATTGATTTTGACTATGCGTATTGCGCTGTAGAATCATTGATTTTTACTATGCGTATTGCGCTGTAGAATCATCAACGAGCCTTGTTTTACAATGGGTTTCCCCCTTTTTGAAGCAGATGGATATTCATCCCTCTCCTTCTCACTTAGCTTCTCTTTCTCTCCCTCTCAACAAAGTCCCTCATTGATGTGCCGAGAATACAAAGCTTTGGAATCCTATATGTTCAAGTTGAACTTAATTTCTGGTGTCTACATACAACTTTTTGTAGTTTGTGCAATGTCAGTGTTCACACTCCTGTCGTCTCGTCCGCTTCTCGTCGACTCCAGCCAGTTCCAGAGCCGTCATCTTCTTCCGCTCGCCGCTTCCAGCAAGCTGCAAGTTCCGACTTCTTCTTTCGCACTAACTAGCCGCAGCTCCTTCGGTTCAGGGCCACATCAGCTTCTCTATAGCCCGGGGTTTCTCCAACAATAACACCTTCCCGGTTCTCTTCACTGTCTAGCGGGCGGACGTTGGTCTCTTGTCGTTGTCCCCCATGAAAGCCGCCAGAGACGTCATGGTCACATCATATGGTGTCCTCTACGGTGGATCGATCTAAGGGAGGTTCGTAGAATGTGATGCTTCCTCATACTATCCATTTCAATTGATTATTTCTAGTGGGTGCCCTTCCCTTCCCCATTGGTGATTATTCTGATATCTCATCCATTCCTCGGATTGTTTCTAGAAGTGACCCCCCTCAGAGTCTCGGGAAATCTAGATTGTTGAAGATCATTATAGTGGTGTCGGATGACACAAATTACCTTGAATGGTCCAGGGGCGCTCAACATGCTATCCGTAATCACCAGCTACATGGGCATATTGATGGAATCGTTGTTGAACCAACACGATCCGATCCCTCATGGAGGAAATGAGATGCAGATAATTCTTTGGTTGTCTCATGGTTACACTCCATGTCCCCTCTGGTGTACTATAGTTATATACTCATGGACTCTCCCCATGAAATTTGGATTCGAGCCCTTGGGACCTACTCACAGATTGGTAGCTCGACGCAAATCTACGAGCTCACTCGTTATGCTTTGGAGCAGAAACAAGGATCCTTGTCTGTATCTACATATTACTTAGAGTTTGAATGTCTCTATCAAGAAGTGGATTACTGCAATACCTTCATTCCAACATGCACTACGGATGCCGTCAACCTTCAGAAGAAAAAACCCCCGCTTTCGGTTGTATGTCTTCCTTATGGGTCTCAACATGGATTTTGATATTGTTCGCTTATATGCTCTTCATCGCGAGCCTCTTCCCTCTCTCCAGGAAGCATTCAACATGATCCTAAGTGATGAGATTCGTCACCGCTCTCTTGCTCCTACCGCTCAGACATATCACTCCTCTCTTGCTGAGATTGGTCATGGTCCTCCCACCCATACTCCTATGTGTGGCCACTATGGGAGGAAAGTCCATACTAAGGAGACCTGCTATTGAATGCATCCTCATATTTCACCCCTGGTCGGGGGACGGGTGGCCGTGGTCGAAATAGTAACCATGGTGGTGGCGATAGTCTGGTGCACGCTCACAGTACTTTGCCTATACTAGTGAAGTTTATGAGGACGGTTTTCCCTTAAGGGGTCTTTCTACTGAGGAGCTGGAGGCATTTCGCCACATTTTGCGTTCACAGTCCGATTCTGCAACTACTGATTCTGTCGCTGCCTTTGCCACTTCAGGTATCTTGAGTGTCCCCTCTGCATCTTCATCTCGATTAGAGTTTGTCATTGACTCTGTGGTTACCAATCATATGACTGGATTTTCATCAGATTTTACCTCTTGCACTCCTCTCTCAGGTCGTGATAAAGTTATTGCTGTTAATGATTTCCTTTCCTCTATTGTTGGTAAAAGAACAATTTCTTGCTCTTGCCCTTTCCCTCTCTTCTGTATTGCATGTACCATCATTTCCTCGCAATCATTTATCTATTAGTCATTTAACTAATTCGTTAAATTACAGTGATTGAAATGTTGGCAAACGATACTTGTTAGACCAGCTGTTTCCCCCCTGTGCACTCTCCACCACCAATTCTCCTATTCTCCATGACATCCGATGCTGGCATCAACGCCTTGGACACCCCTCCTTTTTATATCTTACCAATCTTTTTCCTGCTTTCAGTTGTTTACTTAAGTCTTTTTCTTGTGCAACTTATGAACTGTCAAAACATGTTCGTCACAGTCCAAGTTATGTATCTCTTCCTAGTTCTTCTCCCTTCGATGTGATTCACTCCGATGTTTGGGGCCTTTCCTCTATGTTATCTTTGTCTGGCTATAAATGGTTTGACATTTATTGATTGTTTTTCCCATAGTATGTGGGTTTATGATGTAGACTCGACTAGGGTTTTAAAATTTAGTTTAATTGAAAATATAAAAATTAGGATTTGAAAAAAACTACGATATTTCTATCGCGACAAATAATTTTGAAAATGCGAATAGAGGCCGAGCGGGCCAAATCGAAGTTTTAGTGCACGCTATCAATCAAACTCGTGATTATGAACCTTAGGGATTCGTTAATTTCGTTCGGATGGACCCCTTACGTATTTTACGAGTCGTTTCTTCCGTGGGGATTTAATACTTTCACAAGCTAAGTTACAAGCAATAATTTATGAAGTACGATAATAATAACAATTGAACGTATGACAAGCTTAGGATTATTTTAGAGGAGCACATAGAAATAACTAAATGATTTTGAGCAAGGTATACCAAAACTAAGCCAAGGAAGTCATCCGATCCAAGCCCCGTCAGGCACGGGAGGAACAACCACCTCTGGATTTGTTGATTCGCCAATTGTCAGGAAGGATGAGTGCCGGAAGGAAGTTCGAAGTCGACGACACCCCTCACGCAGAAAAAAACCGCACGACGCCGGAGTGGATCGGCGAAGTTGACGGCGCCGTCGATGGGGAGGTCCGCGCGCACGGTGGAGGACGCGCAACAGGCTGCGTCTCCTGGAGATAGCGATTGGCGTACACAGGGTCGCTGGTGATGTCGTTCGGGAACAGTGGGCGGGAACCGACACTCGCAGTGAAACGCGGTTTTCGTTTCTCTGCTCTCGTCCGGGATGCTTTCTTTTTCACGGACCCCCTTTTTTATAGCAACAATGGAACTCTCCATTTTGGGAAGGAGATTATTTGTGTAACACCCCAAAGATCGTGGTTCAGCGAGGTAGGCGGAATGGTAGTGTTGCGCTCGGGATAAGCTCAAAATTCCAGATCAGGTCAATGCGCACGACCATTGTCCTCTTCGCGCACGACCAGTGATCGTGCGCCAATGATCGTGCGTAACCCGCAAAGATTCGGAGTTCTGTCTCGGCTTATGCGCACGACCATTGTCCTCTTCGCGCACGACCAGTGATCGTGCGCCAGCGATCGTGCGTTAATTCAGAAGAAAATCGAGTTCTGTCTCGGACAGTGCGCACGACCATTTCCCTCTTCGCGCACGACCACTGACCGTGCGCCTGTGATCGTGCGCCCTGTTTATTCTGTTCCGCGATTTTGAGCGGAGAAGAAGATCAGACCGTCCAAATCTTTTGGAAATTGATCCAACGGCTAGGTTTAGTTGCGGGAGACCATTAGGGCTGATGAGAGGGGGTTAAACCTCATATTCTCTAAGCCATTCTCTCTCCAAACCCTAGAGAAAGAAGGAGGAGCCAAGGAAGAAGAAGGGAGATTCCGCCATTGACGGAGCTCCGGAGCTCCGTTTCGCGAGCCGTTTCCAGATCTGGAGAGTGCAGCCCGGTGCGGTCGTTTCCCTCCGTCTAGAATCTCGGATCCATGGCGAAAAAGAACGCTCCTAGGGTAACGATTTCTTCTCCCGTTGTTTGGACTTGTCTTTTGTCCTCTCCTTCGTTTCTCTATGCTTGCATGAGGGATCCCTTTCACCAAATGGGTGAAATGTAGGATTTCCTCAAGTTCTTCGGAACTCCGGGTCGATTGTGTCCGTCCCCGGCATATTGCATGTAGAAAATCCGGTAGTCGTGCGGATTTAGGCATTGTGTGTGAAGCCTATTCGTGGCCGTGAGCCCGAATCGGTGATGCTTGATTTGCGACGTTGCATTTAGGTTAAGCCTAGAATGCGTGCCGGAGAATGACTCTGTGATATATGCGATAGTATTGCGGGATTTAAGCGTAGGCATCTTGTGAAGATCCTAACGGAAGCCCCATGCTTTGCGAGTGGTTGAATGCAAACCTTCACCACTAGAATTGTTGAGGAGTGGTCTTGTACCTCCTTTTTGGTTACGTATAAAGCCCTAACGATCCCTCATGCCCTCCGGCCGAAAGGCGGAGTCGGGTCTTGAGTCGTTACAAAGTAAACTTTTAAGGCTTGGGTGTTGTAACTTATGTTTTGTGTAGCACTAGCGAGTGCTAAACCCTTACGGGCCGAGGTGATGTCATACCCGCATCGTGTGTTCAATCGATGACAAGAGCACGGGAATTGGCTGAACTGAACCCGTTTCCAGGCGCGGCGGTAGGGGGATTTATCTCTTGTAAACCCGAACGACCTTGGGAGAGGTTGGGAAGGGCGTCTTGCCTAGACCGACCAAAAGCTCTTTTCTATCTAGAGTTTCCGGACTCATGATGGTTTTGGTGCTCGGGAAGAAGTACCTTTGGTGCATGCCTTGTGAGCATGGAGCGTGCGGTTGTGTGTACCCACGTTTGTGATGAATTGATGTTGTTAGCCTCATGCGGTTGTTTAGGCGGTTGTGGGAACCTTCGGGTGAACCCAACCAACATCATGTGCATACCTAGGTTCCTTTCTTTTGATGCTCAACCTAGAAGATTGATTGTGCTTGAAACCTCACCTTGTGTAGTTGCACTTTCTTTATTTTAGTACTTGTGCTAGTATGGCTTGCTTGCAGGGTAGAATCTCCGCCACCCCGGGAAAGGGGTGGGGTCGTTATAATTTGGTCAGCTGTGCTGACCGTTACTTTGTTTGCCGCCGCTTGGTGGAATGTCTTATGCAGGTGCAGGTGAGCCTAGCGGGAAATAGCGGGCGGTGACCCCTTTTGCTGAGTTGGCCCTTGAAGGCCAGCCTCCCTTTTTAGCTTTTTCATGTATGGCCGGCCTGCGTGCCGATGTATGCTTATGGAGTTTTTGGTACATTTGCTAAATGTAAGGCCTTAAGGCCATAACTCTCTTTCTTGGTTTCATTCCTATGATAGTGGACAATTCTAATGGAAATGTTAAATCTTTATGCTTCCGCTAGTGTTTAGTATACTCTGTTGTAGTTTCTTTCTGTTTATCACCTTTTAACTCCTAGCTAGTGTGGTTAGTATGGCGTGGGGTCCCGGCCGGACCTACTGTTATATTATTCGTACTGGCAGGGTGTTACAATTTGATTGAGAATATGGAAATATGCCTCCATTAATGATACACGGGAATTTATATTTGCTGAATATTTGCTGAATATATTATTGATTATTTGTTATTTGTTTTAATTTAAATTTATGTTTTCCTTAAAATAGCCTAAGCTTGCCATTACCGTCCTAATTACTAGAATTACCAGACCTTTTATTCATGGTCTCACTGGACGGTCAACCCGATGAGCCTCAAAATGAAAATAGATGTGCGGGAAAAAAATACAAGGCATGAAATAAAATAAATGCATAATAAAGAGATTATGATGCGTCCTTTGGTGCGATGACGGATGCATCAATTCCCCCGGTTTTGAAAGAGCTCGACCCCGACGAGGATTCACAAAGAGTAGCAATAGAGAGATCCGAGCGGCATCGCTGTAATTCATTCGTGCTGATCCACGAGCTGTCAGTAATGTCTCGTCCATGCAAAGAAACCAGGTAGCGTTGATATGTTCTGTGGGGAGTACGGAACTCTCGGACATCTAGTACCTGATCTACCTCCTCAGTGGTGGGTGTCTGCACTGGTGCTATGTCCGGCGGTATCTCTGGAGCTGCAGCAGGTGGACTGGGGCCGGAACTAGGTGGATCGCCATAAAAGAGCGTCAGATCGGCTACGTTAAATATTGGTGACGTACCGAACTCAGCGGGCAAATCCAGGAGGTATGCATTCTCCCTGATGCGCTTCCGGATTTGGAAGGGACCAAACTTCCTCTGCTGTAGCTTATGATATATACCCAGACTGAATCTCTGCTTCCTGAAATAAGCAAACACCCAATCTCCTTCTGAAAAATATAACTCTCGGCGATGACGATCGGCCATAGATTTATATTTTTCAGAAGTCGCTCGCAATTTATTAGCAATATTCTTATGTAGCTCCTTTAAATAATCAACATGAGTTTGCGCATCAAAGGAGATACGTTCATGAGATGGAAGTGAATGACGATCAAGTAGATGGGGTATGGAGAACCCGTAAACAATCTCGAAAGGAGATTTATTAGTTGAGCGATTAGTAGAATTATTGAATGCAAATTCAGCTTGTGACAGTATTAGATCCCATTGCTTCAGATTCTCCCCGGTCAAACACCTAAGAAGGTCCCCCAAACTCCTATTAACGACCTCAGTCTGTCCATCGGTCTGAGGGTGATACGCGCTACTAAACTCGAGTTTGGTCCCCAATCGAGCCCATAGTGTTTTCCAAAAGTGCCCCATAAATCGAGTATCTCTATCAGAAGTGATCGATCTAGGAATCCCGTGCAACCTAACAATTTCTTTAAAAAAATAATCAGCAACGTGTTTAGCACTATAGGTTTTCCTACACGGTATAAAATGCGCCATTTTTGAAAAATGATCTATGACCACAAAAATAAAGTCGACTTTCCTCTGAGTGCGAGGAAGTCCAACTACGAAATCCATCGAAATATCATCCTACGGCCTCTCAGGTATTGGTAAGGGTGTGTATAATCCAGTGTTTTGTGCGTGCCCTTTATACAGCCGACATGTCATGCAAAGCCTAATAAAATTGACAACATCGCGCTTCATATTTGGCCAATAATAACGTGCACTAGCGAGGTCCAACAGTTTGGATTGGCCAACGTGTCCTCCTAATCCGGATGAGTGTAGCTCTCCAAATAAGGTCTCTCGAAGTGGACCCTCACATATGCCAAGTCGGGTGCCTCTAAATAGATATCCCTCACTCACAATGTACTGAGTAGTGGGATCAGTCCCACTATG
Source organism: Dactylorhiza incarnata (assembly GCA_033032865.1). Classification (NCBI taxonomy): domain Eukaryota; kingdom Viridiplantae; phylum Streptophyta; class Magnoliopsida; order Asparagales; family Orchidaceae; genus Dactylorhiza; species Dactylorhiza incarnata. The sequence goes on from JAWHQI010000014.1 coordinate 9,625,441, forward strand.
CTGACATGAGATCCAAATGTCACGAAAGAAAGGGTCGGTGGCATACAAATCCCGCTGTGTCTAATGAAGTGATACATGGCTGTAATGTGACAAGTAAGTGGGAGCGGCTACTAAGGGCGTCGACCACTCGATTCGTGACATCGAGTTTGTGTTTCAAATGAAAAGTGAACTCCTGCAGGTAAGCATCTGATAAATAGAAAATATACGCATTTTTCTATATAGTTTTTAGTATAGTTTTAATTAAATTTGTAAATAATATATGTAAATTAATGAATAAAATGTTTGTTTTTGCTATTTTTGTTTTTAACTTAGTTTTATTTTCATTTTATAAAATTTCTGTAATTTTGTTAAGTCACGCCCTCGGACACGCCCGTGTCCAAGGGCGTGTTCAATAATTTCTGATAATTTTCATTTCTGTCTTTTTTCCAGCTCAAACATCAAGTCACGCCCTTGGTCACGCCCGTGACCGAGGCCGTGTACTAGGTCACGCCCGTGTTGGATGTTCAGCCAGAATTCGAGCCCAAATGTCAATGTCACGCCCAATGTCACGGCCGTGATTGGGTCACGCCCGTGACCGAGGCCGTGACTCAACAAAGCTTCCAGAAAACCAAAGGACACGCCAGGTGTCACGCCCAGTTCAAGCTCAAGTCTGCCGACATCGAACACGCCCGTGTTCCTTAGAACACGCCCGTGTACTTCCAAAGTCGCCGATCAAACCTTCTAGATGCCAGCCTGGATCCAGCTGTTCTGGCTATTCGCACCCCAAGCCGTGTCACGCCCTCAGTCACGCCCGTGACCGAGGGCGTGTAATTCCAAAATTTTGCCTATAAATAGAGGCCGACCCCCTCATCAATTCTCTCTCTTGGAACCTCTTGGAACCTCTTGGCTCCTAATGGATTGCCCTTTTGGGTGATCTTCCACAATATTTTGTCCACTTTTTGTATTTTTTATTTTCTTTTTTTATGTAATTAATTAGGTGTTTATTTTATTTTCTTTTTGTAATATAAATGTTGAAATTAAATGTTTTTAATTTTGTAATTTTATTTCCTGTAAACCCCGTTATTATGGCAATAAATAAATTTAGTTTTTTTCGTGCATTCGTAGCGTAATTTCAAATTCTGCAATTTCATATTTCTGCACCGTATTTCAATTCATAACTTAGCTTTATTTCTGCACCGTATTTCAATTCATAACTTAGCTTTATTTCCGCACTTCAATTTTCGCAATTTTTCTTTAGCTAGATTTATTCGTCGCCATAAAATCGGTTTTCTCGCTTATATCCGAATTTATGCGTCGTCATAATTTTTCATTCTTTTCTTCCTTGACACGGTAGTTTAGAATGGGATATTCGGGCTGCGTTTAAAATCGCTTCAAAGCGAGCGTTTTTTTTCTCGTAATGCTTTCTTCGTTTTCGTATTTTCACTTTATGTTTTTATTATTCGTGTTTTTGTTGTTTTATGTTTTAATCATTTTCATTTCCGTCTTTTTTTCGTTTTCATCACCCCTTTTTAATTCGTGTTTTTGTTTTCGTTATTTCGTTTAATAGCTTAGTTTTATTTCATTATTGCAATGCATTTATTTCCCGCCTACCCATTTGGATAGGACTTGCACTGCATTTATTTCCCGTCTACCCGTTTGGGTAGAACTTGCACTGCATTTATTTCCCGTCTACCCGTTTGGGTAGAACTTGCTCACGCATTTATTTCCCCTCTACCTATTTGGGTAGGGATTGCATTTCTTTAATTCCTGCAATTTATCGCTTTCATTTCAATTTCGTAGAGTGTGTGCGTTTTAATTTAGTGCGTCCTTTTTGTCTTTTCTATCGCTTTTCTTGGTTTTTGCTAAACGCACACCAAGCCCGCGATTGTTATCATTTTTGTTATTATCGTTATGTTATCATTTTTGTTTTTGTTTTTAATTATCACTTTCATCACTTATTTTTAATTCGATAAAACAATAGCGTAGCTCGAAGTAACAGTACTCGACGGGACCCAGGACTAATACGATTATATTATGATATTTTTATCATATATATACTACACGCGATAGGTGCGCTTGCCTCTTAGCAAATTAAATAAAATTATTTTCTTACCGAATCTATTTCGGGAAAATAATTTTCCTATCAAGTTTTTGGCGCCGTTGCCGGGGAGATTAAATAAAATTATTTTCTTACCGAATCTATTTCGGGAAAATAATTTGCCTATCAAGTTTTTGGCGCCGTTGCCGGGGAGATTCATCGATATTGCGAAAAAAGTTTACGTTATTGATTTTATCATATTTAAAAAAGCCAAAAAAATTAGAAAACCCCAAAAACTCAAAAATATTTGTTTTTTGATTTTATCATCTTCAAAAACTCAAAAAAAAATTAAAAAACACTAAAAATTTCAAAAATATATGCTTTTGTATTTTCATCATCTTTAAAAAATCCAAAAAAAAATAAAAAAACCCAAAAAAAAAAAAACTCAAAAATATTTGTTCTTTATTTTTATCATCTTTAAAAACTTCAAAAAAAAAAAATAATTAAAAACCCCAAAAAAATGATTTCTATTTTATTTTCATTAAAGTTTAAAATGCATATTTAACAAAATCAAATAATATTTTAATTAAAATAACAAAATAATGGAAAACTTTGAAACATAAATCTTAAAGAATTATTGGAATTTTTGAGATAGAATAATAGGTAGTTTTCTCGAAGTAGGAGTACTCGGCAGACCCGCGAGGGGATTTTTGTCGATATTTTGAAAAGGGGAAACCCTATTACTTTTATCCTTGGATTTCAATTCTTCTTCTTTGATTTTTATTTTAAAATTTCTCTTTATTTTTTATTTTTATAAAGTATAAAGGTTTTTATAAATATGCATATTTGAAAAATGATGAAAATATATTTAGGAAACTCCAAAAAATAATAATATGTGGTTTTACTTTATTTATATATTTCATGCTTTTTGTAAATATAGAAAAACCCAAAATCATATATGATTTTTCTTTCTTTGTTTTTTCTCTTTTTTTTGTACTTATTTTTGTATGTATATAAATGTACATATAAGAAAAAAAAATATATGATGAAAAATTCTTAAAGAAAATCCAAAAAAAAATTTACTTAATGTATTTTCATTTTCTTTTTCTTTTTGTTCTTTTCCTTTTTTATCCCTTATTTTTACTTAATATGTATATATGTAATAAAATTAAAAATCTAAAAAATTTATTATGATAAAAACTTATCTTAGAAAAATTCAACAAATTAATATAATTTTGTATCTTTCTTTTCTTTTTGTAAATATCTTTTTCCTTTCTTTCTTATTTTTATTTTTAGGTTTTATATATTTTTATCTTATTCAAAATCCAAAAAAATAATGAAAATATTAAAATCCAAAAAAATATATATATAGTTTTACTTTATTTTTGTAACTTAGAAAAATAAGAAAAAGAAATAAAAAACTTATATATATATACGTATATGATTTTATCATTCTTACTTTCCCCCCCCCCCCCTTTTGAAAATAACATTTTATTATTTTGTTTTAACATTTTTTGCAGGTATTATTCCGGTAATCCGTCTCCAAAATAGGGGCGTGCTTTTTCCCCCTGCTTTTTCCCCCCTTGTATTTTCTTATTTCTCTTTATTATGCTTTTGTACATATATAAAATTGTTCCTCATACTTAATTTCAACATTGGGGACAATGTTGATCTTTAAGTATGGGGGTGTTTAGCTCTTTTTGTAATTATTTTTGCCCCTCCCATATTAGAAAAAAAAAAAAAAAAAAAAAAAAAAATTTATATGAAAAATTTGTTGCAACATAACAAATTATGTTGCAACATCTTTGTCCCCCTTTCATAAAATTAAAAAAAAACCAAAAAAAAATTATTAACTTAGAAAACACAAATTTTGTTTTTTAATATGTTTCTATGTTTGTCTTTTAATTATATATAAATAACGTTTTTTTTTATATAATCAAATCCAAAAAAAATTGATGAAAAAAAGTTATAAAAAAATTTGTTATAACAAAATCCTCACAAATTTTGTCATAACCCAAAAATTTTTATATAAATTTTTAGTTTTATTTTTCTTTCTCTTTCTTTTTCTCTTTTTTTAGTATTAATGTATATATTTTACCAAAATCAAAATAAAAAAAAAAAAAATCACAAAAAATATATGAAAAAAACAATTCTTACAAAAAAACCAAAAAATTTTTGTATGTATTTTTGCTTTTCTTAAATTTCTTCTTTCTTTTTGTTACTTTATCTTTATTAAGTGTTTATATATGTAATTTGTTATAAAAAAAAATCAAAAAAATCACAAAAAATAAAAAAAAATTATCATATCTTAAAAACTCCAAAAAAAAATTTGATGAAAAGAAAAACTTATCAAAAAAAAAAACCCCCAAAAATAGAATAAAAACCCCTACTTAGCTTTTTGTTATTTCCAAGGCTATGTAGAGTTTATCTTTAAGCGTTTTCACTATTTTTGATTTGCTAAAACCATTTTATTTGCATCATAGTTTGTAAATTTAAATCAAGGAATTTTGGTAGTAAAAAATTTCTTGCGATCTTAATTTAATTTGAGAACAGAATTTTTAGCACTACCTCGAGTTAACCCTAAATAGATTCGTTTTTGTATTATATTGGCAAACCATCTTTAGATTCAATTATTCTAACTCGAACTTGTGAAACTTTAGGAATATTCTAATCTACTAAATTTTGCTCTCAAATACTCTTTTATTACTCTAGTTTTTCTTTTGAAACCCTCACCCCTTTAGCTTGGCATAAAAAGTAATAGAAGACGTTTTAAAAGAAATCCTGTGTCAATGGGAATAAAGAGATTCCGTAAACACAGGCACCCAATATTGTTAAAAGAAATCTCGTGTCAATGGGAATAAAAAAATAATAAAATTCCGTAAACACGGGCATTGGGTTAAGTTTAAAAAGATTTCAATTATCCCCCGTAAACCAACGTTGGGAATCAAAGCAAAACCACCAAAAAGGTGGGGTGAGAGGATTGAATCCATCACCCCTAATCCAAGCACTCTTCTTTTTGCCAAGGCTACCTTTTTCCCCTACCCCTTAGCCAATAAAATTGTAAGCTAGATTTTAATTTAAAAAGTTTGCGAGAGCATAATTAGTAGGTTTTATTCATTCTTAAAAATTTTCTTAAAAAAGTTAAAGTTTTATATAATTCTATTCTAATTAAAAGGTGCCAAAAACTGCAATATTCGACGCTATTTAACTAACTTTAGAAGTTTCGCTAAAACTTTTTCGCTCTTTTTAAATTATCTTCACAATTTAGGACTTACCTCTTTAAATCTCCTAAATTTATTTCGATCTCACTTTTGATTAAATAAAATTTTTAGTAAATTAGAAATTTTATTAACGTCTTATAGGTATCCCTTACTTTTGCTCTGGAATAGCAAAAGCTTAAGTATGGGGGTGTTTGATAAATAGAAAATATACGCATTTTTCTATATAGTTTTTAGTATAGTTTTAATTAAATTTGTAAATAATATATGTAAATTAATGAATAAAATGTTTGTTTTTGCTATTTTTGTTTTTAACTTAGTTTTATTTTCATTTTATAAAATTTCTGTAATTTTGTTAAGTCACGCCCTCGGACACGCCCGTGTCCAAGGGCGTGTTCAATAATTTCTGATAATTTTCATTTCTGTCTTTTTTCCAGCTCAAACATCAAGTCACGCCCTTGGTCACGCCCGTGACCGAGGCCGTGTACTAGGTCACGCCCGTGTTGGATGTTCAGCCAGAATTCGAGCCCAAATGTCAATGTCACGCCCAATGTCACGGCCGTGATTGGGTCACGCCCGTGACCGAGGCCGTGACTCAACAAAGCTTCCAGAAAACCAAAGGACACGCCAGGTGTCACGCCCAGTTCAAGCTCAAGTCTGCCGACATCGAACACGCCCGTGTTCCTTAGAACACGCCCGTGTACTTCCAAAGTCGCCGATCAAACCTTCTAGATGCCAGCCTGGATCCAGCTGTTCTGGCTATTCGCACCCCAAGCCGTGTCACGCCCTCAGTCACGCCCGTGACCGAGGGCGTGTAATTCCAAAATTTTGCCTATAAATAGAGGCCGACCCCCTCATCAATTCTCTCTCTTGGAACCTCTTGGAACCTCTTGGAACCTCTTGGCTCCTAATGGATTGCCCTTTTGGGTGATCTTCCACAATATTTTGTCCACTTTTTGTATTTTTTATTTTCTTTTTTTATGTAATTAATTAGGTGTTTATTTTATTTTCTTTTTGTAATATAAATGTTGAAATTAAATGTTTTTAATTTTGTAATTTTATTTCCTGTAAACCCCGTTATTATGGCAATAAATAAATTTAGTTTTTTTCGTGCATTCGTAGCGTAATTTCAAATTCTGCAATTTCATATTTCTGCACCGTATTTCAATTCATAACTTAGCTTTATTTCTGCACCGTATTTCAATTCATAACTTAGCTTTATTTCCGCACTTCAATTTTCGCAATTTTTCTTTAGCTAGATTTATTCGTCGCCATAAAATCGGTTTTCTCGCTTATATCCGAATTTATGCGTCGTCATAATTTTTCATTCTTTTCTTCCTTGACACGGTAGTTTAGAATGGGATATTCGGGCTGCGTTTAAAATCGCTTCAAAGCGAGCGTTTTTTTTTCTCGTAATGCTTTCTTCGTTTTCGTATTTTCACTTTATGTTTTTATTATTCGTGTTTTTGTTGTTTTATGTTTTAATCATTTTCATTTCCGTCTTTTTTTCGTTTTCATCACCCCTTTTTAATTCGTGTTTTTGTTTTCGTTATTTCGTTTAATAGCTTAGTTTTATTTCATTATTGCAATGCATTTATTTCCCGCCTACCCATTTGGATAGGACTTGCACTGCATTTATTTCCCGTCTACCCGTTTGGGTAGAACTTGCACTGCATTTATTTCCCGTCTACCCGTTTGGGTAGAACTTGCTCACGCATTTATTTCCCCTCTACCTATTTGGGTAGGGATTGCATTTCTTTAATTCCTGCAATTTATCGCTTTCATTTCAATTTCGTAGAGTGTGTGCGTTTTAATTTAGTGCGTCCTTTTTGTCTTTTCTATCGCTTTTCTTGGTTTTTGCTAAACGCACACCAAGCCCGCGATTGTTATCATTTTTGTTATTATCGTTATGTTATCATTTTTGTTTTTGTTTTTAATTATCACTTTCATCACTTATTTTTAATTCGATAAAACAATAGCGTAGCTCGAAGTAACAGTACTCGACGGGACCCAGGACTAATACGATTATATTATGATATTTTTATCATATATATACTACACGCGATAGGTGCGCTTGCCTCTTAGCAAATTAAATAAAATTATTTTCTTACCGAATCTATTTCGGGAAAATAATTTTCCTATCAAGTTTTTGGCGCCGTTGCCGGGGAGATTAAATAAAATTATTTTCTTACCGAATCTATTTCGGGAAAATAATTTTCCTATCAGCATCCCACTTGGTATGACGCCTGATCTCCTTTTGGGAGTTCAGATGCTTCAGCGCCTCATGATCGGTGTTCAGCACAAACTCGCGCTGAATCAAATAGTGTCTCCAGTGGCGGAGAGCCTGAACGATAACGTAAAACTCTATATCATAGGTGAAATATCTAGTCTTTGCTTCATTCAGTTTCTCACTAAAGAATGCTATGGGTCGACCCTCCTGACTCAAAACAGCACCAATCCCTACGATGGACGCGTCACAGTCAACCTCAAATTTTTTCTCAAAATCAGGGAGTGCTAAAACATGTGCACTAGTAAGTTTCTCCTTAACCATCAAGAACGCTCGTTCAACCTCCTCAGTCCAAATAAATGTATCCTTCCTCAAACAATCAGTCACAGGTGCTATCAAGGTACTAAAATTCCGAATAAATCGCCTATAAAAAGAGGCTAGCCCATGGAATCCTCGAGCCTCAGTAATCGTCCTAGGGCTAGGCTAGGATTCTATCGCTTTGACCTTCTCTCTGTCAACCTTAATACCATCAGATGAAACAATGTATCCTAAGAAGGGTAGGCTATCAGCCAAAAATGTGCATTTTTTTAAATTCACATATAATTTGCTTGTGCGAAGGATCTCTAATACTTGCCTAAGATGAATTAAGTGCTGATCAGGATCAAGACTATATATCAAGATGTCGTCAAAATACACCACTACGCAGACTCCTATGAGTGGCCTAAGCACTTGATTCATCACTCGCATGAATCTGCTGGGAGCATTGGAGAGACCAAAAGGCATCACCAACCACTCGTATAATCCCTCCTTAGTCTTAAACGCAGTCTTCCATTCATCCCCGGGTCGAATCCTAATCTGGTGGTATCCACACTTTAGATCAATCTTTGAAATTACGCGGTATCCACTAAGCATGTCCAACATATCGTCCAAACGGGGGATGAGAAAACGATATTTGATAGTGATTTTATTTATCGCTCTGCTATCTACACACATACGCCAAATCCCATCTTTCTTAGGAACTAATAATGCGGGGACGGCGCATGGACTCATACTCTCCATAACGTGACCCTTCGAAATCAACTCGGTCACCTGCCTGTGGAGTTCCTCATGCTCTCTCGGACTCATACGATAATGGGGAAGGTGAGGTAGACTAACTCCTGGCATCAGGTCGATACAGTGCTGAATGTCCCTCATCGGGGGAAGCTGATCGGGCAACTCCTCCGACATAATCTCAGAGAATTCCTCAATAAGGGGTTGCACTGTGCTAGGGATATCTAACGTGGTGTTAGTCGAATCAATACTAGACAACATGTAAACTACGTCACTATCCTTCATCTCCTCCTGGAATTGTGGCCCAGTCAACAACATAGTGGCGGAGGGAAAGGATATCGCAGATACGGTGCTAGAAGGGTGGGCAGATCTCTCGGGGGCTCTAGGAGTGAGACTATTCTTCTGGGGAAGAAGAACAATCTTGTGCCCATTGCGCTCGAAGGAGTGAGAGCTCCTTACACCATCGTGAATGGCGTGCCTATCGTACTGCCAGGGTCGTCCTAGTAGGATGTGACAGACCTCGATGGTAGCAACGTGACACTAAACCGTATCTTGATACGTGCTACCTATGGAAAACTCTACGAGACACTGATGTGTGATGAGAATGGTCGTGCTGCTAGTGACCCATGACAAACTGTAGGGCTTTCCTAGGGGTTGTGATTTTAATTTCAACTTGTCTACCATACGCTGAGAAACAAAGTTTTCCATACTACCGCTATCTATAATGATGGAGCAAAATTGCCCCTGGATGCGAGCAGTCGTACGAAAAATATTGTTCCTCAACCACTCGTCGTCAGTGGGGGCCTTAGGAGTTAAGAGACTATGTTGGAGAACGTATACTAACTGTTCATCTCCCTCAACTTCGTACTCACTCTCTAACTCAGGCTCAGGGATTGGGTCAAGATGGGAGTCGCTAAGGAAAACTCCATACACGGGTTCTGATCCACTCTCAGAATCAATGATGGCGACGAAGTGGCGTCGTGGGCACTCAGAAGATTTGTGACCCAATTCCATACACTTAAAACATCTAAGGGTTAGGTCTAGAACCGCCAACCTCTTTGCCTTTAGTGGAGGCAGTGGGAAAAGTCAAAGTGGGGTAGAGCTGGACGAGGGGGTCCGACAGTCCTAACCGTAGGAGTGGAGGTGTGGGTAGTCGCTGGGGATCTATCAGTAGATCTAATACCGGATGTCCTCTTTTGCAAGGCTTCGACTCTACGTGTTCGACTCGAAACTTCTCCTAGGTTGGAATAATCATGAAGTTCCAACTGTTCTCGAATGGAGTAGCGTAACCCATTCAGATAGCAGGATACAGTCATGTCATCATCCTCTCTAAGATTGAGGCGAGACTGCAGTGTTTGGAACTCATTCGTATACTCATCTACCGTTGACTTATCTTGTCTTAGGTTGTGGAACCTACGATATATGGTTTGCATGTAATCGGGAGGCACATACCGTTTTCGAATTTGTTCTTTAAATCCTGCCCATGTGGTGATGGGTGCCATGCCTAAATTAAACCCAGTTCGCTCTATTTGTTCCCACCAAACTAACGCGGGACCTTTAAGTCACATAGTGACGTACTCAACCTGCCTAGCTCGGGGCATTTGCTTCCAAGCCAAGTAACGGTCCATCCTGGCACACCAATCTAAACAACGTTCGGGTTCTAAGTACCCTTCAAAGTCACCCACGTCTAATTTGACTCCCATATCCCAACGAGGACGGCATGAGGTTCGTCAAGTGGCTCGGGTTCGGGTTCGGGCTCAGGTTGTGCAAGCTCTAGCGGCCTAGGGTTCGGGTTTACTTCGTTTACGGGTGCGCGGTTTATGTGTATGGTGGCTTCGATATTATTAACCGAAGTACGCAACCCATTCATAACGTGTGTGATACTACCCATACCCGTGGTGAAAGTCTCTACCGCTTTCATTAGTTCATTCATTCGTTGGGCTAAGTCCCCAACACTAGTTTCTAAATAATCGACACATGTCTATTTTAAAAAATTTAATTTAAATCTCTAAAAAATATAATTTTAATTTTCGAAAAAATATTATAAAGTTATTTTAGATAATTTTTTTTTGTTATATTTTAAATGAGATTTTACCCGAGCGGGTAGAAAACAAAATATATTTTTTTTATTTTGATTTTAAAAGGCAAGCAATTTTTTGAAATGAAAAGGGGAATAAATTTTCTTATTATATATTTTTTTGAAAAAAAAATCGGATCGCTTGATTCGCGATAGAAGCAAATAAAAAAAATCCCTTTGATACCAAACTGATGTAGACTCGACTAGGGTTTTAAAATTTAGTTTAATTGAAAATATAAAAATTAGGATTTGAAAAAACTACGATATTTCTATCGCGACAAATATAATTTTGAAAATGCGAATAGAGGCCGAGCGGGCCAAATCGAAGTTTTAGCGCGCGCTATCAATCAAACTCGTGATTATGAACCTTAGGGATTCGTTAATTTCGTTCGGATGGACCCCTTACGTATTTTACGAGTCGTTTCTTCCGTGGGGATTTAATAGTTTCACAAGCTAAGTTACAAGCAATAATTTATGAAGTATGATAATAATAGCAATCGAACGTATGGTAAGCTTAGGATTATTTTAGAGGAGCACATAAAAATAACTAAATGATTTTGAGCAAGGTATACCAAAACTAAGCCAAGGAAGTCATCCGATCCAAGTCCCGTCAGGCACGGGAGGAACAACCACCTCTGGATTTGTCGTTTCACCAATCGTCAGGAAGGATGAGTGCAGGAGGGTGCCGGAAGGAAGTTCGCAGTCGACGACCCCCCTCACGCATAAAAAAACCGCACGACGCCGGAGTGGATCGGCGAAGTCGACGACGTCGTCGATGGGGAGGTCCTCGCGCACGGTGGAGGACGCGCAACAAGCTGCGTCTCATGGAGATAGCGATTGGCGTACACGGGGTCGTTGGTGATGTCGTTCGGGAACAGTGGGCGGGAACCGACACTCGCAGAGAAACGTGTTTTTCGTTTCTCTGCTCTCGTACGGGATGCTTTCTTTTTCACGGACCCGCTTTGTTTTATAACAGCAATGGAACTCTCCATTTTGGGAAGGAGATTATTTGATTGAGAATATGGAAATATGCCTCCATTATTGATATACGAAAATGGTAGGAATTTATATTTGCTGAATATTTGCTGAATATACTATTGATTATTTGTTATTTGTTTTAATTTAATTTTATGTTTTCCTTAAAATAGCCTAAGCTTGTCATTACCGTCCTAATTACTAGAATTACCGGACCTTTTATTCATGGTCTCACCGGACGGTCAACCCGATGAGCCTCAAAATGAAAATAGATGTGCGGAAAAAAAAATACAAGGCATGAAATAAAATAAATGCATAATAAAGAGATTTTGATGCGTCCTTTGGTGCGTTGACGGATGCATCAGTTTACTTGTTAAAAAGGAAGAGTGGAGTGTATAGTTGCTTTCACACTTTCATAAAATGGTTATGACACGGTTTGGTGGAGTTATTCGTGTTTTGCGTTATGATAATGGCGGTGAGTATGTTGATCGGGGATTGTTTGACACTTATCTTGTTGATAACGACATTCTTCACCAAACTACTTGTGTCCACACCTCAACTCAAAATGGAGTTGTGGAACAGAAAAACAAACAATTATTGGAGATTGCTCGTTGTCTGTTGGCTACCATCCACCTTCCCAAGTCCTACTGGAGTGATACTGTTGGACATGTGTGTCACATCCCTTTGTTTGAGAATAACAAATCCCATATTGTATTTGATATTGCTTGTAGTGTGTTTATAGTGTGCAGGAACTATAGGTGCAATACTCCACAGGTAGAAGGCAGCATGGAATCAAACTTTCTGAATGGAGCACTACCGCCAGCGCTAGAGGTTAACGCAGGCGCTAGCGCTACCGCAGCGCTAGCGCTAACGCCAGGCGCTAGCTCAAGATCATCTCAGCGGTTTTGTTTCAGCGGTTCCTTAACGCTACCGCCAGCGCTAGCGATACCGCAGGCGCTATCTCGAGTTCGTGCACAACGCCACGCAGCCGACGGTTCCGCAACCGCTCAACACGATCGCTACCGCAGGCGCTATCAGCTACCGCAGGCGCTAGTTCCAAGAATTATAAAACGATTTGTTCTCTCTCGTTTTGCGTCAGAACTTCCAGAGACATTACTTGTGCCCAAACTCTCGTGCTGCTACTCTGCCGAAACATCATCTCCCACTCAAAGCCAAAGAAGAAATTCTGGAGAAGGAAGCCATCACGCTGCATCCGAAGAACGATCGCTTCGACCTCGCTTGTGCTTTAGCGATCCTTCATCCTCATCTCCAGAAATCTCAAGAGGGAGTTTTGCTTGTTATTTACTCCACTTCTTTATTTGTATCTTGTAGTGAAATCGCCTTGTTTTTGGCGACTAGGTCCTTGCGCGGCTTAGGGGGATTTCGCCTTGTGTTGGCGACTAGTTCTAGGTGATTAGATCTAGGGGGCTCAAGGCCATATCCGGGGAAGGATTGACTAGAGCGGCTTGAGGCCTTATCCGGGGAAGGATAGGCTAAAGCCAACCGGTTTGTGGGGATACAAGTCGGTATAGAAAAGGAAAAGAAATTCATTTTTGTACGCCTCCGATTTCTAGCGATATTGAAATCAAATTTTGTAAACACCCTTTTATATAATGCAATCATGATTATATTTGTGTTTATTTGATTTCTCTCAATTGGCGTAATATTTCATTATTGCAAAATAGTTATTACTAAATTGTCATCTTAATTCCTATTAATCAAAAACAACTTAGTACTTATCCTAAAAATTATAAAAAAAATTTTATTCCCTTATTCACATCCCCTCTAAGGGCGCCGTAAGATTCAACAAGTGGTATCAGAGGCAGGTTATTCCAAACGGTTTAAAAACCAGGAATAATGGCGTCTTATGATCTCGCTTTTTCCGAGGGTCAGAGAATTAGTAGACCTCCACTATTTACTGGGTCAGATTATAATTATTAGAAAAATAAGATGCGTTGTTTTCTAATGACCCTAGATAGTGAGGTTTGGAACATGGTAGAAGAAGAATACACTCCTCCTACATTTGTAGTTGGAGAGGTTATGTTAGAAAAATCCAAAGATAAATAGGATGATCTATTACCTCCTTTGGAGCATGGTGATGAAGAACCTTCCAAAGAAGAAGAAGAGGAGGCCAAGAAAGATGAATATGTACCTCCAAGCGTCTTAAAATTCACAAAGGATCATCCACGGGAACTTATAATTGGTGAACCATCCATCGGGGTAAGAACTCGCTCTTCTCTTCATGAATCTTTTTCAAATATTTGTTTTGTTTCCGAAATAGAACCAAAAACCGTTTCTACCGCTTTAAACGATGAATTCTGGTTTTTGGCTATGAATGAAGAGTTAGAACAATTTGAGCGACATAATGTTTGGAAATTAGTAGAAAGACCATCTAATCACCCGGTTGTAGGCGTAAAATGGATTTTCAAAAATAAATTAGATGGTGAGTCTAGAATATCTAGAAATAAAGCACGCTTAGTAGCACAAGGATATTCACAAATCGAGGGGATAGATTTTGATGAATCTTTTGCACCCGTAGCTAGATTGGAGTCTATAAGAATTTTTTTAGCATTTGCAAGCTTTAAAAGAATAAAACTATTTCAAATGGATGTGAAAAGTGCGTTTCTAAACGGGTTTGTAAAAGAAGAAGTTTATGTTGAACAACCCCCCGGTTTTATTAATGAAAAATTTCCAAATCATGTTTAAAACAAGCGTCCCGTGCTTGGTATGAAAGACTTACATCATTTTTATTGAAGCACGGTTATATTATGGGAAGTGCGGATAATACTCTCTTCATTAAGCACAATAATGATGGTATGATTATTTTACAAATATATGTTGATGATATAATTTTTGGATCTACTAATGAAGAGATGTGTAATGAAGTTATTTTAGTGATGAAAAATGAATTTGAAATGAGTCTAGTAGGAGAACTTTCTTATTTCCTTGGTTTTCAAATATCTCAAAGAATTGATGGTATCTTTGTATGTTAAACAAAATATGTCCATGATATGCTTAAACGTTTTGGATTTGAAAACCTTAAACATGCTTCTACACCAATGAGTGCGTCACTTAAATTAGGAAAAGATGAATCGGAAACTTCAATTGATCAAACCTTATATAGAGGTATGATAGGATCCCTACTTTATCTTAGTGCAACTAGACCCGATATTATGTTTGCCGTATGCTTATGTGCTCGATTTCAAGCCAATCCAAAAGAATCTCATTTAAAAGCGGTAAAACGAATTTTTAGATATCTCATTGGGTCATCTAGATTAGGATTATGGTACCCACATAATGATTCATTTATATTGTATGACTATTCCGATTCGGATTATGCCGGTTGTTCACTTGATAGAAAAAGCACAAGTGGTACTTGTCATTTTCTAGGACCTTCATTAGTTGCATGGTCTAGTAGGAAACAAAATTCGGTCGCACTCTCCACCACGGAGGCCGAATACATTGCATTAGGGAGTTGTTGTGCACAAACACTATGGATGAGCCAAACTTTAGAGGACTTTGGTTTTCATCTAAAAAATATTGAACTAAAATGTGACAACAAAAGTGTCATTGATCTCACAAATAATCCGGTACACCACTCTAGATCCAAACATATAGATGTGCGTCATCATTTCATAAGGGATCACATTAAAAAGGAAAATGTAAGGATTAGTTTCATTGGCACGGACTCTCAACTTGCTGATATATTTACTAAACCTCTTCCCGATGCAAGGTTTCAAATGTTAAAATTGGAATTAGGAGTCTTAGACATCTTAGGATGAATAACATGTAAAACGCTAATGTTTTATGCAATTTGAGCAATCAAAACATCTCTGAATATTATACAATTTCTGCATAAGACTATACTTAAGACCCCTAATCATTATCAAAAATCAAAAATTTAAAATTCCTAAAAAATCGTGTACTGTTTTGCCGCGCTATCACTAGCGCCGGCGCTAGAGTGGATGTTGGAATTTTCTGATTTTCAAAATTTCTAAAAATCACAAAAAATATTTTAGTCTATATGTACTACTTTGTTTTTGTATTTCTGACATTTGTTATTTTTGTTTTATTCATATTATGAAAAATCAACTACAAAAATTCAAAATTCAAAAATTACAAAAATATGTTTTTGTGTTTTTCAGTTTTTATTTCACTAAAAATTTTCAAAACAAAAAAACTGTATGATCTTTATTGCCAATATCAAGCATGTATGAATTCTATTATTTAGAATTATTTACAATGTTAAAACATATTCTTTCAAATTACTATGAACATTGTTTTGCTTATCATGCTTTGATATATCTATTTAAAGTGCATCAATTGCATTGAAAAATGTGTAGAATCAAGCTTAGCATGCCTCTAAGTATGAGTAAATGTATTATGATTGATAATGATACTTTTCACTCACTTATTTTTGGTAATCAACATGTGTGTTTAAATCTAAAAATGTTTGCTTGTGTATTGTATTTGTACAATGAATTAAAACTTGCATAAGTTTATTGCCTACACTACATTTGAATTGCACTTATGAAATTTAGAAAAGTGGTTAAAGTTAAAAAAAAAATTGGGTTTGCAAAACAAGTGTATTCGGAGAATGATTGTCTCACAAATCTGAACAAAAATTATATATGTAGACAAATATAACTCCACCAAACACTACTTGAACCCCTGATAAGTCTTCATAAACATTGTGAGGTTGAGCACCTTGGAAAGAATAGTAAAGTGTTTTGTGCAAACCTTGGTTATTACACCACTTTGTTAAAAACTTTGTGCATTAAAAGTGTGTGAAAGTTAATTTACTTGTGTTTTATTGTGCATTTTACTTTACATATGTCTTGTATTTTGCTGATTTAAATCAATTGTTAACATTACCCAAAATACACTTATGTGCACATCATTATCTTTCATAACACTTCTTCTCATGAGTATTGGATTCTAATGCTTTATCTATACTACTCTTTATATAAGAAATGCACTAGATAACCTAGCATGGTCTCTACAATGTTTTGGTATTTCTTGAATTTAAAATTAAGTAACATTGTAGTATAATCTCCCATTGATATGTTAATTTCATGCTTGGTATCTTTATGAAAAACTTTGAGATTTCAAAAGGTTAAAACATCTTTCAATTTTGAACTAAAACTCATATTTTTACTTATGCTTTTCATGATTACAAAAAGATGTTTCTTATAATCTTCCGCTATGCTAAAACTCTTAACTATTTATTTGAAATCTCTTCAATACTATACTTAAATTCTCTATCTTTGTCTATATTACAAAAGCTCGAACATGCTTTATCTTTTTAAAATGCCTCCTTACTACCCTCACCCCACCTTCTTTTGATAATACCAAAAGGGGGAGATTAATTGAAAAAATATATATATGAGAAATATAGATAAATAAGGGGAGTAACACATAAATTCATGAAATCTATCATTTAGGGGGAGTAACACATAAATTGCATTTATGTAGGGGGAGCATTAAGATAGGGGGAGTATGCACATTATCATGCATATCATTTACTATAGTTACATTTTTATCTTGCTTATCTTATCTATAAACACTATTGTTGATTTCTTGCTTAAAAGATTTGTTATTATCAAAAGGGGGAGATTGTTGGACATGTGTGTCACATCCCTTTGTTTGAGAATAACAAATCCCATATTGTATTTGATATTGCTTGTAGTGTGTTTATAGTGTGCAGGAACTGTAGGTGCAATACTCCACAGGTAGAAGGCAGCATGAAATCAAACTTTCTGAATGGAGCAATACCGCCAGCGCTAGAGGTTAACGCAGGCGCTAGCGCTACCGCCAACGCTAACTCAAGATCATCTCAGCGGTTTTGTTTCAGCGGTTCCGTCTCAGCGGTTCCTTAACGCTACCGCCAGCGCTAGCGATACCGCATGCGTTATCTCGAGTTCGTGCACAGCGCCACGCAGCCGACGGTTCCGCAACCGCTCAACACGACCGCTACCGCAGGCGCTATCAGCTACCGCAGGCGCTAGCTTCAAGAATTATAAAACGATGTGTTCTCTCTCGTTTTGGGTCAGAACTTCCAGAGAAATTACTTGTGCCCAAACTCTCGTGCTGCTACTCTGCCGAAACATCATCTCCCACTCAAAGCCAAAGAAGAAATTCTGGAGAAGGAAGCCATCACGCTGCATCCGAAGAACGATCGCTTCGACCTCGCTTGTGCTTTAGCGATCCTTCATCCTCATCTCCAGAAATCTCAAGAGGGAGTTTTGCTTGTTATTTACTTCACTTCTTTATTTGTATCTTGTAGTGAAATCGCCTTGTTTTTGGCGACTAGGTTCTTGCGCGGCTTAGAGGGAATTCGCCTTGTGTTGACGACTAGTTCTAGGTGATTAGATCTAAGGGGGGCTCAAGGCCATATCCGGGGAAGGATTGGCTAGAGCGGCTTGAGGCCTTATCCAGGGAAGGATAGGCTAAAGCCAACCGGTTTGTGGGGATACAAGTCGGTATAGAAAAGGAAAAGAAATTCATTTTTGTACGCCTCCGATTTCTAGCGATATTGAAATCAAATTTTGTAAACACCCTTTTATATAATGCAATCATGATTATATTTGTGTTTATTTGATTTCTCTCAATTGGCGTAATATTTCATTATTGCAAAATAGTTATTACTAAATTGTCATCTTAATTCCTATTAATCAAAAACAACTTAGTAATTATCCTAAAAATTATAAAAAGAATTTTATTCCCTTATTCACCCCCCTCTAAGGGCGCCGTAAGATCCAACAGATACTGTTTTGATCGCATCCATCTCATTAATTGTCTCCCCTCACGCACTCTATAATTTGCTACTCCCCTTTCTCATCTTTCCTCTAAACACCGTTCACATTTCTCACATCTCTCTTTGTATATTTGGGTCCGTCTGTTTTATTCATGTCCATACTCCATATCGTGTCAAACTGGATGCCCATTCTCTTAAATGTGTCTTTGTTAGGCACCGTTTCACCACCAAAGGTTATCGACGTTATCACACTCCTACTCATCTTTTTCTATACTGTTGATGTTACCTTTCGTGAGGGGGAGTCTTACTTTGGTCATCATCAGGGGGAGACGAGTAGTGCTAATGACGGGACCTCTGACATTCCCCTTCTTATCGTTGCCTCTTCACACATCCCTCTACCTATCCTTTCTACTCCCTCTCCCCTACTCCCGTTCCTTCGTTGTGACCACTGCCTCCTCTGTTACTTACATACTCTTGCAAGTCCCATAAAGTTGAGCACGTACAGTCCCCAGATGGTCAACCTCTGTAAGTGTTTGCTTTAGCTCCAGATTATGATGATAGCCTCCATATTCTCATTGCTCATCTTAAAGGTAATAGTGGTAACACCAAACATCATATATCCAATTACGTTTCATATCATCATCTCTCTCCTGCTCACAAAGCTTTTATATCATCTCATTCCTCTATTGTGATTCCCAAGACCTGACAGGAGGCTATCAAAATACTTGAATGAAAAAAGGCTATAGAGGAAGAAATGCATACCTTAGACAAAAATAAAACCTGACAACTTGCACATCTTCCTCCCAGAAAAAGAATGGTTGGGTCATGTTGGATTTTTTACGTTAAGCAGAATTAAAAAGGGATGTTGGAGCAATATAAAGCTTGATTAGTGGCTCAAGTGTACATTCAAACTCAAGAAATTGACTATCAAGAAACTCTTGCTCTTGTTGCAAAGATGGACTCTATTCGGGTGCTTCTTTCATGTGATACATGTCTTGGGTGGGAGTTACAACAGCTAGATGTTACGAATGCCTTTGTGCATGGTGAGTTGGAAGAAGTCTACATGACGCTTCCTCCTAGTTTTTCCAAAGAAGGGTATAATGGAAAGGTCTGCTATCTAAAGAAATCCTTATATATATTGAAGCAATCCCCCTTAGCTTGGTTTGGGTGGTTTCATAAAATCAAGGCACAACTAGGCTATGTTCAATGACATTCTGATCACACCCTCTTTGTTAAGAAGAGAGGGACTAAAGTGTCAGTGTTCATTGTATATGTGGATGCCATATCATTATATACAATGATATGGAGGAAATCACGCACCTGAAAGTGCAATTGTGCACAAAATTTGAAGTTAAAGATCTGGGAAAGCTGAAATATTTCGTGGGGATTGAAGTGGCAAGGTCTATTCGTAGGATCTTCATATCCCATAGAAAGTATGTCCTTGACCTTCTAGAGGAAACTAGTATGCTTGGATGTGCTCCAGTGGATATCCCTGTTGAAGCAAATTACAAAATTGATGAAGACACAAAAGGAGATAAAATTGACTCTTCTAGCTACCAGAGATTGGTTGGTAGACTCATATACTTATCTCATACCCGTCTTGATATTATGTATGTTGTTGACATTCTGAGTAGATTTATGCATGCTCCCAGGATCTGCCAGCAGGAGATAAGTTATCGGGTGTTAAGGTACCTCAATAAATCTCCAGGACGTGGGATTCTGTTCTCAACAAACCTTCCCTTGAAAATTAAAATTTTTACAGATGCTGATTGGGCAGGTAGCCAAGATGACTGGATATCCATTACTGGATATTGTTTTTTTGTATATGGAAATCTTGTATCTTGGAGGAGAAATAACCAAAATGTTGTAGCACGATCTAGTGCTGAGGCAGAATATAGGGCTATGACACAAGACATATGTGAGGGATTGTGGTTGAAATCAATTCTTCATGATTTGGGTCTCTTCGAGAACTAGCATATTACTCTCTATTACAACAACAAAGCAACCATTAATATTGTTCACGATCTAGTTCAACATGATCACACAAAATATGTTGAAGTGAATAGACATTTCATTAAAGATCACCTCGATAAAGGCATTGAGTGCACCCATTTGCGATCATGTAGAAGCAATTTTTTTACTTCCATGGTGCATTGAATGTAAAAAATGCCGTCCATGAGTTTGTTTCATGCGGAGTACGGAGGTATGGTAGTTCTAATTGTTATGGAATTGAGTTCTCGAACACAAGGGATTGGTTGGCGAGGTACAATTGAGCAAGTGTTGAAGAGATTGGTCATTTGGTTTCCCTTGATAAGTGCTACAATTTCTAGCAATTGTTCTTTGATATCTTACACGTTGGTGCCTAGAGTTTCATCTTTGTTATTGATGACATTGAATTTGCCATGAAGCGGTCGCGCTCCACGTGTGATATTGTAGCCTCACATCATGCACAAGGTTAATATTTGTGATTGGGAAGAAGAAACAATAAAATTTGATAGGAGGAAGTTGTTGCATCGACATTTTTTTGATGCAATGTGATGAGGAAATTGTTGTGCAACGTGGAGGAACTTCAATCTATATAGGAAGAAGAACACTCTAGGACGAAGGTGAAGACATTGCGGTTGAACAAGCTAGAAGCACTATTTCGACTAGGAGAGACATCGATATTGACAAAACAAAAAATGTAGTTAGCGGAGGATTGTTGTTGAGGCCAACATAAATATTGTTGTTGCCGAATCCGAGAATTAGTTGAATAAGTGAATGCTTTGAAATAACTTGAATTTTAAATCATTCACTTAATTCAACAACTCATGTTCGACAATGATGATAATAGAACTTTGAAGGAAGATGTTGTCATCGAAGAAGAGAATGTGTTCTTGACATCGAGAACGATCATTGAAGGAAATATCATGGGCTTTGTTGATGTCATTATTAGGTGTGATTATTATTAAGAGACATTACTATTAGATGTCGTTCTTTAGAGTTATTATGAACGTTGTGTTTTCTATTTCATGTCAGGTCTTTTGGTAATTAGTCAGAGTCAAGTAATTTTATGTATAGACCCCTTGGGTCATGAATGGAACCATCCAAAAAGTATTCTATTCCCCTTATCTTTTGTATGAAATATTGATAGTTCTCTCCTCCTGAGCACGCCTCGCCTAGGATGCCCCGGCTTTGTCTCTACAGTATCCTCCGCCGCCATCATCACCGCCTCCGACCACTCCTCCGATGACTAATCTTGTATATTGCGTCCGACATGTCATTTTTAAGGGGGAATCGACACGTTTTCGCCACATTTGATAATTTTCGTATTTTCCAGTATTGCGGCCGACATGTCAGACATGTCAACCCAATATTGCGGCTAATGGAGGCTAATATTGACCCAATATTGTGTTTTTTTTAATTTGTTCAAAAAAATTTATAATTTGTTTTTGTATAAAATGAATTCATCAGAAGGTTCTAGCAAGATTCCTAGCGCTTCTTCCATAGTAGGTCGGGATCCGTGTTGGGCATTTGGTGAGAAGGTGACTCAAAATGTCACCAATCAGATACGATTAAACACTTGTTAGTAGTTTAATTTTCTCATATGAATTTTAGTTTACACTTACATAAAATAATTACTATCTAATTTATAAATGAAAATATTATGAAATATATATATATATAATTAATTATAATATTACAATTTGACATTTTGAAATGTCCCTGATATATCCCCTCAATCCGGCATAAAAAACTCAAATCAACATGAGTCCGACGTCCGGCATCTGCAAGCTTGCCGATGAAGCTACCGCTATTATGGGAAAGACCCATGGCGACTTGGTATCAAAGCTAAGATTCCTCACTTTCCCCGCTGCACTCAACATATTAGAGTTTCTTGCTCCTTTTTTTCCTGCTGCGCTCACCACAACTCTCGAGCAAGAAGGAGCTTGCCTCACCTTGAGCATGAAGGAGCTTGCCTAGGAGCTCAGAATTTTCAGCACTCATCACCTTGAGCAGCAAATAGAAACCACAACATCACCGTTTTCGTCGTTGGCATGGACTCCATCTCTGTTGATCGAAACAGGACTTCCAGTATCTATTACCTTGAGCAGCAAAAAAACCGTACTATCGCCCGTTCCCGTCGCCTCCGTCGACTCCATCTGCGTCGATCGAAGCAGGACTTTTCGCGCTCGCTTGACATTACGTGCACACGAGAAATTTTCATCGCCCGATACCACGAAGAAACGATAGCTCGACCCCTCTTCATCATCGGCCCGTCCTTTCCCTTCATCGACGCACACCAGTCCATGCCTGCACGCTTATTCTAGCTCAGAGCAATATGGAGCCCTGCGCTTCTTGAGCCCCACGTCAAAAGAAGAACACGCCATCCTCGATTCGGTCAAATAAACAGCAGGCTAAAGTAATTTAAAGGGGACAAATTAAGTAATTAATTAATTTTGCATTAAAGTTAATTGATTAATTACCTACTTCGACATGGTTGAATTACTTTAATAATTAATTACTTATAAGTAATTAATTATTTTTAAGCTACCTCTCCTTGAGGGGCGGCTGCCGGCCGCCCCTCCCTTCGAGGGGCGGCGGTCTGCCTCCTCTGTGAGGCCCCGAGCCAGACCTCACAGAAATTCTGTATCTGAGTCTCTTTGCAAGCATTTATCGCAGCATAGTCAAATATGAGTACAATGAAAATACATAAACTAAAGTCATACCTTTGCTCGTTCTTCAGTTCGAGTCCGTTTAGCTTTTCTCTGAGCACTCGGAGTCGCATCCGCTACCTAAAAAGGTAAATCACAACGGATTTAGTCATAAAGAATATGACTAAGCGAGTAACATACCTCTTTAACTGCTGTACATGCAAGCAACAAACGTTAGTAGCAATATGCATATATTCCATTTCAGTGTTTATACCAGCATGGTATTCAATTGCAGTGTACAAAAAACTCTAACATATATCAGAAATAATGAATAACAGTAAATACAGTGTTCGTACATCGATGATTTCTGTTTCATGTTCTGGTAGTTGATTTATTCAATATTCATTTCATTCATTCGTATCAAATATTCTTTCGTATCAAACATTTTATCAACTCAGTTTCACTTTCGGAAATCAGATGTCATGTTCTTTCGAATCATAGATCATTCATTCTGTTTTCACAATGTTCTTATTCAGATTTCTCAATTTATCTTTAGTTCGGAAATCATAAGGGTAGCTGTAGATTCATCCCTTCTTGGTCTTCAACGACCTCTTGGCCTTCAACGGCCTCTGACCTTCAACGACCTCAAATCAATATAAAAAACACATTCCGCCGTAGTGTATTCACACCCCCACTACGGCTACAGGGTTAACCCTTATCATTTCAAATTTTCTTATGCATCGATGCAATCTTCTTATTCAATTGTGTAAAAATTTATTTTAAATGTTTTCCCTCAGAATTTATTCATCGCTTATTCATTGCCAATTCAATATTTTCCAGCGATCCTTGGATTATCAGTGATTCAAAATTCGAACCATTTCAATTTCATGTCAATGCACAATCACTAAAATACTTTCTATAGAGTAGAGAAATCTAATCAAGTGTATATATTCAAAATAATTCAAAACTATTCATAATTAAAGAAATAAGTACTCACCAAGTTTCCTTTGCCTTTAATTGTACCAGGATTTTCATCGGGTCTATCTCTGGACGCCATCCTCTGCAGTATCAATGAAATCATTTACTTTAGGGTTGCGTCGCGAATTAGTTACGATTTATTTCCTACGACGATTACAACTACGACTCGAAAGGAGCTACCTAAGGAAAGACGACTTTTGTGACAAAATGAAAGTAAAAACCCTTCATAATCCTAAGAAATATAGCAGAAATCAGCTCATACAAAGGGGCAAAAACAGCCTCAAACGTGCTGCTATAAACAGCTCCAAGGGCTGCGGAAACCGCAGCTCCAAGTGCTGTTAAAAGCAGCTCAAAACTAAGTAAAACCCTTCCAAAAACTGGACAGCTCAAGTAAAATCAGCAAATAAATAGGGCAACCATCTAATGAGTTTTCCCCCCATCAAAAGAGCACTAAATAGGAACCCAAACAGCAATAATAAAACATCTCATGGCAGCCCACAATAGCTAGGAACAGCAGCCAACAATCCCACATTCTAAACCCGCAGCAGTTATATAGCCGACCAATTGTATACCAAAAACCAAATGGCATAACATCTAAGGAGGAAGGTCTAACAACACAAGCCAACAAAATCAACCGCAACATGTCCCCCAAAATCAGATCAAGTCCCCCATCAAAACCCTAGCCGGCCAAGGCCAATTCAACAAAATTAAAAGCCCCAAATCAGAAACCCTAACCGGCCCAAACTGTACCAAAATCCAACGAAGAAAAAGTAACAACATAACTCAATAAACCAGCCCCATTATTTCAAATATTAAGGAAGGAAAGGAGAGGAGAAAGAGGAGCTCACAGAGGGGGGAAAAGTTCACCCAGAACTGCCGGCCAACTAAATCAGATAACCTGCGAGGTCCAAAGGCCCTGAAGGTAACAACAACAGAAGACACAGCACGATCCCAAGCTCCCTCAGCACAGGAGGAAGAACTCAAAGGAGTCGAGAGGTAGGAGAGGAGAATCGCAGGAGAAGCCAAGCCCGGCGCTGTCGAGGTTTTCCAGGAGACGGAAGAGGAAAATAAAGCCATATAATAATGTAATCCACCGCTTAATATATATATATTTCATAGATATATCAGCAGCCAAACAAACTCAGCTAGCATTCTTTTCCAAGCTTATCAACCAGCCAGCACAAAACAGCCCAAAACCGGCCCATTTAAATATTTCAGCAGCAATTAAAACCAGCCATATGCAGATCAATATTAAGGAGGCTATTAGCAGCCCAATTCCAAACAGTACATCAACTAATTCAAAATAGCAGGAAGACTTAAATGAACCCAAAGCTAACAGTCCACAAATCCCCATAATACTAAAATATGTAATGTTAGGTGCCAAATAACAAATAAAAAAATGAAAACGAAACGAGCGTCGCAAAAATCATCGGAAACAATTCAAAACTTCAAACTTAAAGTGCGACGTCGTCTCGACACTGATTTTATTTTTCTTTCATCATCGGGAATTTCATTAATTAATTTTCTTTTGTTTTTGGGCCGTTACAAACTCTTCCCTCATAATAGGAATTTTCGTCCTCGAAAATTACTGCACAACTGATATTACGTCGAACAAGAACATAACTTCAAAAGCAGTTCAAAAGCAGTTCGATTTACACTATTCACAAACAAAACGTCTACTGACATATTACATCACACAACATACGAGTTTTCATACAAAATGTAAAAGATGCTTTCACTTCCTTCCTTCCTTCCGCCCTTCCCAGGGTTGACCTAAATTAAATGCTCGGGGCTCGATACGACGTTCTTCTGGAACTGCTTCTTCTGGTGCCGGGGTGGATGCCAACGATTCAGCCCCGATCTGGAATAGCTTCTGCTGCGGAGGTCGTGGAGCGTCTCTACCTTCTTTTGATTGATTCAACTTTGGGCAATCGACTCGCCTATGCCCTGGTTGACGTCAATAAAAACAAACGCCCGCAAGACATTCTCCCTTATGAATCTTTCCACATTTTACACATACCTGAGATGTCTGAGACGCCTGGGATATATTGCTACTTGCGGCAGGGGCAACTTGCGATACCTTCCTTTCTTTCCATTGCGGCTCACTCACATTTTCAATCACTTCCTTATTCGAGCCGTCTATAAACCTCTTTCTGGCTTGTTCACGTCTCCACCGCGATTTCTCTGCATCAATTTCAACCAGCCTAGCTCTTTCCACTAATTTTCCATATTCAAGGATATCCATAGGCACCAAGAGAGCGCGAATTTCATCACGAAGACCTTGCTGAAATTGACGACACCTATCTTCTTCGGTTGCAATCAAAGAGTCTGCATAATAACCTAGTTTTGTAAATTCTGCTTCGTACTGCAGGACTGATTTACTTCCTTGCACCAAACGGAGGAATTGATCGTGTAGCAATCTTTTCTCAGATCTCGGGACAAACCACGACATAAATTCTTGCAGAAATTCCCTCCAAGTAATGGCCGAGACACCACGTACTTCATACTTTCTTTTCATAATGCTATTCCACCATCGCTTCGCTTCCCCTTCGAACATAAATGCAGCTAACCCCACTTTCCTATTCTCGGGGCACTCCATTACTTCGAAAAGTGTTTCCATTCGCAAAATCCAATCTTCGGTTTCGAGCGGGGGTAAACCTCCTCTAAACGGTGGCGGCTTCAATTCTAGGAATTGTGTAAGATCCACATCTAATTGACGGTGCTGAAGCGGAACTGCAGGCCCTGCAGGATTTACAGGAACGATCGGCAAATTACCAGGAACTGGATTCATTGTCAGGAGGCAATTGGACAGGTGGAGGTACAGGATCAACACGAGGGGCAGATGGACCAGGTGCAAGTAGAGTTGGCAAGACCAACTTTAATGCTTCAGCAAGGGCTTGGGTGAGGTCATTCACTGGGGGACGCGGCTGATTTCCATTATCACTCTCCGCTGACAATGTATCTTTATTTACCTCTTGTTCGTCTCGGCCTCCATGGACTCGTTTACTTGCATAAACATGGACGGGGTCCTTTGAAACACAATGACATTAGCATGTCAGACATATGTTCACGATCGTTTATGTATCATGTACTCATAGCTATTTACTTGCTCGATAAACCTACCTCTGATACCAAATTGTGAGGCCCCGAGCCAGACCTCACAGAAATTCTGTATCTGAGTCTCTTTGCAAGCATTTATCGCAACATAGTCAAATATGAGTACAATGAAAATACATAAACTAAAGTTATACCTTTGCTCGTTCTTCAGTTCGAGTCCGTTTAGCTTTTCTCTGAGCACTCGGAGTCGCATCCGCTACCTAAAAAGGTAAATCACAACGGATTTAGTCATAAAGAATATGACTAAGCGAGTAACATACCTCTTTAACTGCTGTACATGCAAGCAACAAACGTTAGTAGCAATATGCATATATTCCATTTCAGTGTTTATACCAGCATGGTATTCAATTGCAGTGTACAAAAAACTCTAACATATATCAGAAATAATGAATAATAGTAAATACAGTGTTCGTACATCGATGATTTCTGTTTCAAGTTCTGGTAGTTGATCTATTCAATATTCATTTCATTCATTCGTATCAAATATTCTTTCGTATCAAACATTTTATCAACTCAGTTTCACTTTCGGAAATCAGATGTCATGTTCTTTCGAATCATAGCTCATTCATTCTGTTTTCACAATGTTCTTATCCAGATTTCTCAATTTATCTTTAGTTCGGAAATCATAAGGGTAGCTGTAGATTCATCCCTTCTTGGTCTTCAACGACCTCTTGGCCTTCAACGGCCTCTGGCCTTCAACGGCCTCAAATCAATATCAAAAACACATTCCGCCGTAGTGTATTCACACTCCCACTACGGCTACAGGGTTAACCCTTATCATTTCAAATTTTCTTATGCATCGATGCAATCTTCTTATTCAATTGTGTAAAAATTTATTTTAAATGTTTTCCCTCAGAATTTATTCCTCGCTTATTCATTGTCAATTCAATATTTTCCAGCGATCCTTGGATTATCAGTGATTCAAAATTCGAACCATTTCAATTTCATGTCAATGCACAATCACTAAAATACTTTCTGTAGAGTAGAGAAATCTAATAAAGTGTATATATTCAAAATAATTCAAAACTATGCATAATTAAAGAAATAAGTACTCACCAAGTTTCCTTTGCCTTTAATTGTACCCGGATTTTCATCGGGTCTATCTCTGGACGCCATCCTCTGCAGTATCAATGAAATCATTTACTTTAGGGTTGCGTCGCGAATTAGTTACGATTTATTTCCTACGACGATTACAACTACGACTCGAAAGGAGCTGCCTAAGGAAAGACGACTTTGGTGACAAAATGAAAGTAAAAACCCTTCATAATCCTAAGAAATATAGCAGAAATCAGCCTATACAAAGGGGCAAAAACAGCCTCAAACGTGCTGCTATAAACAGCTCCAAGGGCCGCGGAAACCGCAGCTCCAAGTGCTGTTAAAAGCAGCTCAAAACCAAGTAAAACCCTTCCAAAAACTGGACAGCTCAAGTAAAATCAGCAAATAAATAGGGCAACCATCTAATGAGTTTTCCCCCCATCAAAAGAGCACTTAACAGGAACCCAAACAGCAATAATAAAACATCTCATGGCAGCCCACAACAGCTAGGAACAACAGCCAACAATCCCACATTCTAAACCCGCAGCAGTTATATAGCCGACCAATTGTATACCAAAAACCAAATGGCATAACATCTAAGGAGGAAGGTCTAACAACACAAGCCAACAAAATCAACCCCAACATGTCCCCCAAAATTAGATCAAGCCCCCCATCAAAACCCTAGCCGGCCAAGGCCAATTCAACAAAATTAAAAGCCCCAAATCAGAAACCCTAACCGGCCCAAACTGTACCAAAATCCAATGAAGAAAAAGTAACAACATAACTCAATAAACCAGCCCCATTATTTCAAATATTAAGGAAGGAAAGGAGAGGAGAAAGAGGAGCTCACAGAGGGGGGAAAAGTTCACCCAGAACTGCCGGCTAACTAAATCAGATAACCAGCGAGGTCCAAAGGCCCTGAAGGTAACAACAACAGAAGACACAACACGATCCCAAGCTCCCTCAGCACAGGAGGAAGAACTCAAAGGAGTCGAGAGGTAGGAGAGGAGAATCGCAGGAGAAGCCAAGCCCGGCGCTGTCGAGGTTTTCCAGGAGACGGAAGAGGGAAATAAAGCCATATAATAATGTAATCCACCGCTTAATATATATATATCATAGATATATCAGCAGCCAAACAAACTCAGCCAGCATTCTTTTCCAAGCTTATCAACCAGCCAGCACAAAACAGCCAAAAACCGGCCCATTTAAATATTTCAGCAGCAATTAAAACCAGCCATATGCAGATCAATATTAAGGAGGCTATTAGCAGCCCAATTCCAAACAGTACATCAACTAACTCAAAATAGCAGGAAGACTTAAATGAACCCAAAGCTAACAGTCCACAAATCCCCATAATACTAAAATATGTAATGTTAGGTGCCAAATAACAAATAAAAAAATGAAAACGAAACGAGCGTCGCAAAAATCATCAGAAACAATTCAAAACTTCAAGCTTAAAGTGCGACGTCGTCTCGACACTGATTTTATTTTTCTTTCATCATCTGGAATTTCATTAATTAATTTTCTTTTGTTTTTGGGCCGTTACATCCTCTCCCTTCGAGGGGCGGCGGCCGGCCGCCCCTCTCCTTGAGGGGCAGATGCCGGCCTCCCCTCCTTTCGAGGGGAGGCGGCCGACCGCCCTTCCCCTCGCCAACGGGGAAGGGTCGGCCGGCCCCCTCCGCCTCCTCCGTCCGCCGGCCTCCTCCGCAGCCTGTTCGGTCGGTCTCTCACCGGTTCGGGATCTCAACCGCCCGTTTCCCTCCGCGCGATCTCCACCTTTCGGGGTCCAGGTAACCGCCCGTGTAACCACCCGGAGTAGAGGTGCGGTTATCCTTTAAAAACATTTAATATTTAATTTAAAAATATATTAGATATTATCTGGTGGTTACGGGCTGCAAATAACCACGTAACCCCCATAACTTCCCCTAGAACTTATAAATAGGCCCAGGGGATCTCTCATTTCTAATCTTCTCTCCTCAGGATCTCCCCCTACTCTCCTCAGAGCTCTCTGGAATCCCTTGGAGATTTCCTCCTCGCTCGAAGACGCCTTTGAAGATCCCCAAGCGCCGCATGTCACTCCAACGCATTCTGCACATACTCAGCAAGTTCACCGCGAGCAAAGCATCCATAGATCGGAAGATCATCAAGTCAACCTTAAGATACCAGAATCACTTAAGATTTGCGAGAGGTGGCCTGTCACCCTACGCGTCTCTCCCTCTCACCCCTCAAGTTGTAACGAGGAGCGGTCTGTCGCCCTCGCCTTCTCTACAAAGCCTTGTACAACGACAACGAATAGTGAAGTTTGGTCGACACCGTCTCGGCCACGTGTTTTTTCATCCCTTTCCGAGGTTTTCCACGTCTAAAAGCCTTCTTGCCCATTGCCTCGTTTTCTATGACTGTGTGCGCGCTCGACCGCTCCCGGGCTAAGACGGTCTTTTTCCTGACCGGTTAAAGGGGCCGCCGAGTAGACCGCAACAGTTTGGCGCCGTCTGTGGGAACTGAAGTTCCCAAAGCTCTAATAGATTCGGAAGACAATATCCTCCACTCGATGATACTCGTTACTAGAGATATGGCAAGAAGAAGCACTCGCACCACTCAAGGATCTGTCCGCGAGGGACATGCCGATCCCGGTCCTTCCCATTCCCTTATCAACGCGCAATGCTTGGAGGAGACGGTGGTTGCGCCGACTAACGCATTGACAGGACGAATGATCCAAATAGAGGAACAACAAGTTGAAATGCTGAGCCTCTTAAGGAACTTTGGAACAGCTAGGGCTCCTGTCGAGCCCCCCCGCACTGGTCAATGCGCCTCCTCCGCCTCCGCGTCAAGCCCCAAAAGACAACCAGGGAGAGGACTCCGAGTTCTCAGCAGCAAGTACCGTACACCCCGCCCGTCCGATCAGGCCAGTCGAAGGCGGTACGCAGTATCATCACCAGAGGGCAGGCATCCCCGAGAATCTCCTTGGAAGGTTAACTCGAGAAGAAGTCAGAGAGCTGATACTAGAAGAATATGGCCAGGTTGGACGCAAGGCAGCACGTATCTACCGCCCTGTCTGCAACGGGTCTCCGTTGTCACCTGAAGTCCTGGCACACCCGATCCCAGGAGGATTCAAACTTCCAAGCGTGGAATCCTACGATGGGACCGAGGATCCCCTAGAGCACGTGAATCACTTCTCCACCATCCTTCAGATTTATAACGCCCCCGATCAATTACTCTGCCAAGTGTTTCCGGCTACTTTGAAGGGCCAAGCAAGGACTTGGTTTCATTCTATCCGGAGTGGAACTATCAAGAACTTTACTGAGCTGACGCAGCAGTTCCTAGACCAGTTCATCGCGAACCGCGGAATAGTAAAAGACTCCTCCCATCTTTCGGGAATCAGACAAAGTGAAGGGGAAACCCTTACGGTCCGTTCGGATCGCAGGTTTTGGTTATGAAGAATTGGGATTCAGTCAAAACCAAAACCGGCAGGTTTTTGGTTTTGCCTGAATTCCAATTATGTTGTTCGGCTGCAGGAAGATTTTGAGCTGCAGGAATTGGTTTTGGGCAATTCAGCTGTTCAGATCGCAGGTTTTGGTTTTGAATTTTTTTTTAAAGTCTTCCATAGCAACGTAACACAAGTTTTTTGAAATACACAAGATTTTCAAGCATATTTATAATTCACCAACCATTGATTTATGTGAACAGAATAAAAAAAATCTACACAAGCTCAGTTTAATAGCACTCATTTAGTCATGATCTATGTAATATAGCATAGTGAATGCAAAAAATCTACACAAGTTACAGGTCGGATCGTCTATCCAACAGGTGAATGTTGTCTTGCCGTCCTAAACCACCGATCTTCAACCACGAAGGAGGAAGGAGGAAGTAGCTACAGGTAATCCTAAACCCGATGTGAGCATATTTACGTGAGCAGAGAAGGAGGAAGAAGCTACGGTCTTCCAAAACCATTGATCTACAACGTCGACCTAAACCATCGATCCAAAGATCAACCGAACGAGGGCGGAAGAAATAAAATCTCAAACGAAGAAGCAAGCAATTACCGGCAGCGAGTAGATTTACAAGCTTCGAAGAAGAACGATCAAGAAAATCTCGGCGGCGAGGCGGTATCCGGCATCGATGGAGAGGACGGAAGGCGGAACTCGCGGGTTCCTCGCGTGCACTATCCGAAAACGATGAAAACCCTGGGGAAGAGATGGTTTTTCGGTTTAGGCATAAGTGAAAACCGTGGGTTTTCAGCCCAAAATCAAAACTGGGTCAAAACCAGTGAACCGAACACAAGAATTGATTTACTTATGACCAAAACCAAAATCAAAGTCTAAAACCATTAAACCGAACGGACCCTTAAGGAGTTCTTCCGTCGGTTCACTACTGAGTCCTGTCAAATCCCCGGAGTAGACCCCGAGCTCCTTCGAGGACTATTCCTTGGAGGGCTATGTCCAAGCGGATTCTACTCCGCCTTAATGAGGGAGACGGTCCCTAGCTATCCCGATTTGGTGCATAGAGTCGATGCACAAATCGCAGCGGACGAAGCGATCGAAGCCCACCGCCGACAGTTCGAAGGAATGGTATTGAGGAAGAGAGAAGAGCCAACCCCGAAGTTGCAAGAGCTCCGCCAAGGGAACGCACGTCAGCAAGAACGTCCCAGTAATAGGCCCCCTCGAACCTACCAAGAGTACGCACAACTCATTACCTCCCGTACGGAAGTGCTCTATGCAATACAGGACAACCCGACACTACAAAGGCCAAGAAATCTCGCCCAGGGTAGGGGAGATCAATCAAAGTACTGCGAATTTCACCGAGGCGCTTGGCATGCCACCGAGGAGTGCATTAAACTCAAAGATGAGATAGAACGTCTCATCCGACAAGGTATCCTCGGAAGGTTCTTGCAGGACCAGACGCGAAATCAACCAGCAAATGGAAGAAGAGAACAGCCGCTGGCTCCCCAGGGCGCACCAGGAGCCAGGGAAGTGGTTGGGGTAGTAGAAACCATCTCTGGTATTCTGTTCCCCACCGTCAATTCAATCGCCCAGCCAGCAGAGACGATCAACTTCGGGGATGAAGATTTAAAGGGACTGCTCATTCCGCACCAAGATCCACTAGTCGTCAGCCCCAACTTCCGCGTCAAACGGATACTGGTAGACAATGTTAGCATCGGCCTACCCTGGGCGCAGCGCCTCGGTACCTAAAACAACAAGTTAAGATAAAGTAGAACACTCCAACGTCGCCGACAAATGTCCGCGGCGAAAACGCAGAGGCACACACACACTGTCCTGCGCACACGCACACACCACCCCGCACTCGTGCTCGCGAGCACCGCCCCACGCGCATGCGAGCGCGCCGCATACGCGTGCGGGTGCGCGAACACCTCACCGCGCGCGGGCGCGCACACACGTTACCCCACGCGGGTGCGCGCGCACCTTACCCCGCGCGGGCGCGCGGGTGCGCGCGCACCTTACCCCGCGCGGGCGCGCGCGCACCTTACCCCGCGCGGGCGCGCGCGCACCTTACCTTGCGCGGGCGCGCGCGCACCTTACCTTGCGCGGGCGCACGCGTACCGCACCCCTCGCGGGTGCCCCGCCTCGCGCGCGTGAGCCCCCCTAGGAGCGCGCTCCTCCCAGCGCGCGGGTGCACCCCCCACCCCGGGCAGGAGCGCGCATCTCCCCGCGCAGGCGCGCGCTCTAGGTTGCGCACGCTATCCCACGCCTAAGCACTCACACCCCCGCGCGAGCGCAAGCGTATCCCTGCTCGGGTGTGATCATATCTTCTCACCGCCATCGACATCACTTACCTCATTTCGCGTCACTTCGCCCGTCTCCGCCATGATAGCCACGAACGGTTTGCGCTAAAAGCCCCCGTTCCTCCTTCGCTCTGGCTCCTAGACTCCGAGGGTTTTGGGGGGCAAGTGATACGGTCACATTAAATAGGGATTTCGGGCTGCGGTTAACCGGAATCCCCACTCCCCCACTAACTTAGTGGGGGGTTATGAAGAAGTGGGTTGACCAAAAGTAAACCCACTATCTCCATGGTGGAAACCACCTCGCGCGCGATCCGCACGTCCGATCACCGTCTTCCCGATCGCTAACCGCCCCGCTCGCGCCATCACCGGTCGACCCTCCCTGTGAGGGCGGCGGCCGACCGCCCCTATCCTTGAGGGGCGGCGGCCCGCCGCCCCTCTCCTTGAGGGGCGGAGGCCGGCCGGCCCACCCCGTGACGGGCGGAGGCCGGCCGCCCCTCTCCTTGAGGGGTGGCGGCCGACCGCCCCTCCCTTTGAGCGGCGGCGCCTGACCACCCCTCTCTTTGAGGGGCGGCGGCCGACCGCCCCTCTCCTTCAGGGGTGGAGGCCGGCCGCCCCTCCCTTTGAGGGGCGGCGCCCGACCGCCCCTCTCCTTGAGGGGCGGTGGCCGGCCGCCCTTTTCCTTGAGGGGTGGAGGCCGACCGCCCATCCCTTCGAGGGGCGGCGGCCGCCCGCCCTTCCCCTCGCCAACGGGGAAGGGCCGGCCGGCCTCCTCCGCCGGCCGTCCGGTCGGTCTCTCGCCGGTTGGTTACGCGGCGGTTGGATCTCAACAGCCCGTTTCCCGCCGCGTGATCTCCACCGTTCGGGGTCCAGGTAACCACTCGGAGTGGAGGTGCGGTTATCCTTTAAAAGCATTTAATATTTAATATAGAAATATATTAGGTATTATTTGGTGGTGACGGGCTGCAAATAACCACGTAACCCCCATAAATTCCCCTGGAACCAATAAAGAGGCCCCAGGGGATCTCTCATTTCTCATCTTCTCTCCTCAGGATCTCCCCCTACTCTCCTCAGAGCTCTCTGGAATCCCTTGGAGATTTCCTCGCTCGAAGACGCCTTTGAAGATCCCCAAGCGCCTTGAAGATTCATCGAGCGCCTGCCCCTCTTCCGCAAGAAGACGAGGGTGCTCCGCATGTCACTCCAACGCCTTCTGCACATACTCAGCAAGTTCACCGCGAGCAAAGCATCCAAAGACCAGAAGATCATCAAGTCAACCATAAGACACCTGAAACACTTATGATTTGCGAGAGGTGGCCTATCACCCTACGCGTCTCTCCCTCTCACGCCTCATGCTGTAACGAGGAGCGGTCTGTCTCCCTCGCCTTCTCTACAAAGCCTTGTACAACGACAACGAATAGTGAAGTTTGGTCCACACCGTCTCGGCCACGTGGTTTTTCATCCCTTTCTGGGGTTTTCCACGTCAAAAAGCCTTCTTGTCCACTGCCTCATTTTCTGTGACTGTGTGCGCGCTCGACCGCTCCCGGGCTAAGACGGTCTTTTTCTTGACCGGTTCAAGGGGCCGCCGAGTAGACCGCAACACATATAATTGTGCTTTTAGAGGAGTACGGGGAATACCTCAAATCCGCACAATGGCTAGAAGGCACGATGCAACAACGGCCAATCGGGACGCATGAGCCGTGCGACAATAGCCTGTCTTCAACAACCGAGGCGCCGAGCACTTCACGGTGCTCTGCGGGTCCTGTCACCCTCTCGATAACCTCTTCTCCTCCCCCAGACTCTGTCGAATCCATCCAGTGCCTTACGCTCTAGTTACCTGTTCTGCCGGCCCTTCAGGCGCCATTCCTTCAGGCGCCATTCCTCCCGGTGACCGTTCCCCAGTCGGAACTGCCACTTCCGATCGCCGCGACTTACATTCAATGGGCACACTTGCCTCCCATCCAACCATTATGCATGACAATGTCTCCTCAGCTTGCGTCCCCGCCACGCCAGATCTCTGCAACCCTTCGTGACATCTGTGAGCACAATGACGACATACCACTCGATGCAGTCTCCGCTACTTGGACGTGTTACCGGGCACTATTCAGGCAGGAAATTAAGGAGCCAGATGATCAAGCAATGCAAGTCTTGTTCGAGCTTGAGGACAAACTCGATTTGAAGAAAGGGCGAAATGTTATGGGCTTCGTTGGTTTCATTATTAGGTGGCGTTATTATTAGATGCTGTTCTTTAGAGTTATTATGAACGTTGTGTCTTCTATTTCATGACGGGCCTCAGGAAACCTTGGTTCTGGCTCCACGGTATCCTCTGCCGCCGTCATCACCGCCTTCGGCCACTCCTCCGGTGATGCTAATGTCGAAGACGATCCGAGTCTGTAGTCACGTTCTTAAATTTCGAAGAAGGTGATGCGTGTTGTTGACGATGATATTAAATCAAAGGAGCCAAACTCTAATTCCACCTGACAAGGTGATGGTAATCATAGTTCTCTGTTGGGCCAACCCGTATCGGAGCCCATTCAGGTTTACATTCATAGGAGGAGTTAGGATCGTCGTATGGACGATCTGAGTCCGTAGTCATGTTCGGAGCATCGATAGGACATTTCCTATCCTATAAATATGAGAGTTGAAGTTGAATTCAGATGATTGCAGAATTTGGAGAGAAGTTTCAGATTTTGTGATCCCCCTACGGTGCCAAAGCAATGGAACCTAGGTGCGGAAGCCTAGGCCTGCCCCTCCCCTTGCAACCGCCGGCTATCCTCTTCCCACCTCTCCAAGCCGCCGAAAAACATCTCTTCAAGGGCCGGCCAGCTGCCTTCATATATTCCCTCCACGCCCACGCTAATAACTACCTATAACCGCTAGTAACTACCTTTGAAAACTACCAAAAACTGTTTGTAACGCTGTAACCACCCACTAATTTGACGGTTGCATATAGCTTCTTTGTGAAACCAGCCCCAAGTGGACACCAGCAGCCCTCCCTCGCCTGGTTGACTCCATTCCCACTGGTTCCCTCTCATTCCTCCCTGGCATCCAGCAAATCCAGACAGTTATTCCTGCCGTCTGCTACCTCCGGGTGTTCCTGCCATTGTTCAGGGCTCTGGTCGTGCCAATTGGTGCCCCAACCTCAGTTCCAGCCCAAACAGTTCTTCTCCTGTAGGATTCCAGCCTCCCTCGGCCCAGAACTCAACTGCAAGCTGCACTCCAGCCCATCCAGTGGCTTTCCCAGGCGGACTGCACCTTCTGACCGGCCATTCCACTGCAATCTAGCCTTCCAGGTTTACTTTCAATGATCTCCCTTGGTCTATCTCCAACCGGCAGTCATCTTCCAGCATTCCTCGATCTCTGGGAACTCCAAATTAGTGCAGGAAACAATTCTTTCAGTGAATTAATTGCTTCACTCTGCTGTCCAAGCCTGAAAACTGACAGTAAATCTCCCAATTTGGTCTTGAATGCTTGTAAGTTCTACTTGGAAAGTATATTTCATTTTTTGTTGAACACTTGTTGAATTGTATATGATTTGAGATATTAATTGGTGAAAGTTTGCTCAATCTTTTAAAATTACATGAAAGAATTATTCGCCCAGTTTTGATCTAAACAATCTTAATTTAATTTTTTCTAGAGCTTGTTCATTGCCTTTAAAGCTTAATCTCATTCGTGCATATTTGCGTTGCCTAGATTAATTTTATAATTTTGTGGCAATTACTTGTCAGATAATTGCCTGAGCATTACATCATTTAGATTCCTCTAAGACACTACATTAAATTCACCCGTTTGAGTTCCGTTAGGACACATACACACCCTTTACACCCCTCCTACATCACAAAGTGTGAGAGAGGTGGAGGAAGATAATCAAACGTGTTGCTACTGCTAAGAGAAGACTTTAGGCCCATAGGTTACTGAATCTACGGTCCTCCCAATCTGCTAAAGAGAACATGGGCAAAAACTCAAATTTTCATTAAATTTCCAGACGAGGTTACAAAAGGCTGAAGAATTTATTTACAACTATAGACTATAGCTTGGTGAACAAGCTATTTTCCAAGGATAAAAAAAATATAAATAGGAATAGAGCTAACCTAATCAATCTATTATGATCTATCCAAATATATGTATCAATGGATCTTAAATGATTGGAAAAGACCCAATTTGACTATTAGAAATAAGAAATTTAGCTGTTCAAAAACATGTTTTTTTTCCTAAATAACCTTTGTACCTCCTTAGTCCACCACCAAGTCACCTTTCCAGTAAATGAACTTTTCCTAGGCTCTTTTTAATCTCACGACAATAGTCAGCATGGAATTATCTATCTTATCCCATAGTAGATTTGACTCAACTAAAAAACTTAAGTCTGCCTCCTGTAACAACCAATCTTTGAAGATTAAGAATTTCTCAACTTTTAAATTCCATCATCTAATCCTAGGATAAATATTTCTTTTGATTATATTTTATACTCTTAAGATAAACCTTATGTTATGAGTCCTCATTATCCGTCGCCGATTAGGTTACGGCGTTACGCATATTTTATTCTGAGTTATATGAATTAAATCTTATCTACTTGAGTCCTTGTTATCGAGTCGAGTCATTACAAGTCTTTAAGATCATTTTTAATTCACACATCTCTTTTATTTTGGGGCATTTACACCCATGCCACTTGCAAGTCTTTAAATAGACCCTTGGGTCATTGTATGAATTCTGAATGAAAATATGAAGTTTATATTCCTACTCTAGTTCTTTTCTTCTTCCCCCATTTCTAGGGTTAAGGTTGAGTAAGACTTCCCTTCTTCCTCTCCCCTCGCATTCTCCGCGGGTTGAGCTCGGCTCTCCGTGTATCATCGCCTCCACTGCCACCTCCGACGACGTTACGGGCTAGGCCCATAACATCTTAGTATCAGAGCCCTCCTTCCTCCATTTCTTGTGGTTCCACGACACAGAATACCCTCCCTCGCCGTCTACAGCAGTAGCCGTATGGGCACACTACCATATGCGATCTTCTGCAACTAGAACCTCAAGCCCTCGCTCCCCCACCTCGTTGTTCTGCAACAGTAACCGCAAGGGCATGCTTCCGCCCTCCATCTCCCGTAGACGACCCTCATTCTCGTGCACCACGCGCTTTCTCGACTACCAAAGCCATCATCTCTGTTGCAACATCCATCCAACCATCTGCTTCTTCGTCCCGCCTCAATGATGTCCTGCATCAACTCGACGACACATTGCAAGCGTCGCAGTAGTCACGAATGCAACATCAGTGCTTCATCATCGTCCTTTTCCAGAGCCTGCGCCCATTCCGATTCCTCCGCTTCATCATCGTCGAGTCCACACTCTCTCTTTTAGGCTTGACGCGCTCCTGTCTCATCCCGCAGCAAGATCGTCGCAAGCCTGTCCTGGCTGCGGGATCTCAACAGGAAATGCTAAGGTTGCTGAAAGCCGGTTGGCCAATAGAGAAGAAACAAGTTTCTTGCCTTCCCATCACACATGATCCAGCACTGCGCCAACCCTCCGTCTTGGTATCACCATCAATATGCCACTCTGCGCCTGCCACACCCCTTTATCAGACCATCGAGCCCAGTATCGACTCCTCGTATCTCCCCATGCCAGCTGCCCCAGTCCCTAGGAAAACATATGTAATTAGTTAATCTTCCTTATAC
Source organism: Dactylorhiza incarnata (assembly GCA_033032865.1). NCBI lineage: Eukaryota > Viridiplantae > Streptophyta > Magnoliopsida > Asparagales > Orchidaceae > Dactylorhiza > Dactylorhiza incarnata. Next base: position 9,664,917 of record JAWHQI010000014.1, read on the forward strand.
TTAATTGATTGCTTCATCCCTTCGGCTTGGCGACGAGCTCCGACGAGCAACTTCTCCTTCGTTCGATGTATCAGAAGTTATTAGAGATATCAGCGTCATTGGATGTCGTGTTCTTGCGACTCATCGCCAACATCTACCAACGTTTCGGGGGTTTCATTCTACCGGAGCCGCCTCTGCTCCCACTACAGCAGTCATCGATCCCATCGGCGCCTGCAGAAGTTCCACCGCCCTCTGCCGTTCTTGATGCGCCATCACCACCCTCAGTTGTTCCCTCCCCGCAATTCACACAACCGGCGACATTCTCTTCCTGCCCTACGGTGGTGCCACCACATTTTGTGCCGTTGACGTCAGTCCCTGCTGTCACCATCCCGCAACCTCTGCTCCGGCCACCTGCTCCGACGACGCCTTTGGAGCATTACTTTTGACGACCGCCCCCAGTCAGCGCCGCAACTTTTGATCGCCATACCTCATATTCCGCACATCCCTCTGTCACCCCCGACTGTCCGCAAACACCGGGAACACTCGCCCCAACTTGAGATATGTCCGACCGTGATTCCTCAGCAAGTGCCTTTGCCATGCCTGCTCCTCACAGTCTCTCGTGCTATTAGTGAGCGCGATGATGGCCTGCCACTTGATGCAGCCGCTGCCACAACAACGCGCTATCGGGAATTGTTCTGGCAAGCTCGCTTTGAAGGACCGGTGGGGTGTTATGGGTCCCAACTAACCATTGTCGATTAGGTTACACATATTTTATTACGAGTCTTTATTCTGACTTGTATGAGTCGAGTCTTATCGAGTCGAGTCATTGTTATCGAGCGAGTCATTACGAGTCTTTAAGATGTTTTTTAATAATTCACGCATCTCTTTTATTTTGGGGTATTTACACCTATGCCACCTGTAAGTCTTTAAATAGACCCCTTGGGTCGTATGAGTTATGAATGAAAATATGAAGTTTCGATTCTTCTGTCTAGTTCTTTTCTCCTTCCTCCCATTTCTAGGGTTAGGGTTGTGCAGGGCTTCCCTTCTTCCTCTCCCCGCGCATTCTACGCGGTTGAGCTTGGTTTCCCTTATATCTTCGCCTCCACCGCCAGCTCTGACGATATTACAGGTTAGGCCCATAACACCTTCATATCACTATTTACTAATTACTATATGTTGCATGATCTAACTTTCTCTTAGAATGACCTTACAATCTTTGCAAGAATATGTCCCTATCTTAGAGATAATGTCTATTTATATTTTGTTGGCTTCACTTTTGCAAGTGACTAAATTTTTTTTTCTTTAAGTAATATTTTTTACTATTGCAAAATCATGTATAGGTTTTTCCCATTGCTTTTCTATCCTCTATTCTGTACACACCATGAATCCTCTCAGATCCTGTTCTATTTTAATCTATTAGCCTATTTAACACCAACAATAGCTCCCAAAATTATATTTCATGTACTTGGCCTTTGTTCTATTTAGCGAAAGCCTCCATCTTCTTAAAAAAAAAACTCCATTGTTCTATTTTCTAAACTATATACTCATTGTTCTAACTTTTTAACTTATCACAATGATGTCTCATAGATTGGAATTATGCCATTGGAAAAAATGACACCTCTTAGATATTTTCTTGCTTCTCAATAACTAATAAAAAAAGGTATGGAGTCTGCGTTGATCCTAAATGTAATTGGAAATTTTTTCTTCAATTCAACTACTTTTTATACTTACAAGTGTCCTAACATACTTATCTTTAATAATTTCAACTTATCTTTGACATTTTTTTCGATAATGCACATCAAATTTTTTCTTGTGATGCTCATAACTTCTTTTCAAGATCAATATAAATTGTATGAGGATATTATAAAGTTCATTTAATTGGGATCAATCAGTTCTAGGTAGGGGTGTAAGCGGTTCGGTTTGGTTGGTTTGGGTTCATGAATCAGATGAAGAAAGGGTTCTTTACACATTTATGCAAAATTGCGTAGACAACAAAAGTTGATCTTGTACCTGCAATGCAAGATCACCTAAACTGAATCTAAACCGATCGGTTTTTCCTATGTTCAGTTTTAAGTCAATTTTATCAGTTCGGATTGGCGTTTTTTTTTAAATGATTAAATACTTTGCTCAATTGGATAGTATGTACTGTCATTATGCTTATTTATTTTAGATGTATGTAACTTTATTCCTAAAAAAGTACTAAATTTTTTACTTATATAAATGACTATATAGTACATTTTAGACAATGAAGTCGGTGTGGTTCAAAAATTGAACTGAACAGAGCGGTTTAATGTCGGTTCGGTTTGAGTGGTTTGGTCGGTTTCGGTTTTTCATGCACACCCCTAATTCTAGGCTGCATCTCGGTTGTTTACCACTTTTTCTTGTGTTTTCTGAATAAGATTCTTAGATCCTAGTTTTTTAATTGTATGTAGGTTGTTTACCATCTTTTATGCTGAAATTTCTCACCCTTTTTATTGTATCTTTAACTCATTTAATACTAATATTTGACTTATTACCCTTCTTTTTCTGAATATTAATGCAGGATTACTTTATATAGATTTTATACCTGATATAGGCATAGACGATTTAAAGAACATTCTTTTCCAACATAAAGATCGTATGGCAGTGAGTTTCCTTCCTCATGCTTTTCCGTAATCATAAAGTTGTGTCAGTCTTGATGAATTGTGTAGAGGTGAGATATTATATCATGGTAACAGTAGAACTAGAATGTGTATAGAATGTACATGTATATTGTTATGCAAACAGATAAAGGGGTATTGAAATTATTTTTGTATAAATTAAATCAGTGATTTAAAAATTCAAAAATTTAGAATGAGTAATGACGGAGGGTAGGCTCGTATTGATCCCCGTCAAGTAATTAGTCATAGTAAACCTTTTCATATAGATATTTTTCATATAGGAGAATTAATGTTATTATAATTTGGGATCATTTCGATCTGTAAAAAGAAAAATGTTTCTGCCATTCTATTGATGATTAGTTTTTAGTGTATTTTGCTAATACTCATTTTGAAAGAGAGAAGCAAAATGCTTGATGATAAAAATCTTATATAGAACTGGTTAACAACTGATTTCATGAGGAAATGCTAGCCATGTGGCACAAAATGTATTTTGATGCACCATCGAGATATTTTCCACTTTGGTCTAGCAAGTGTCGTGATTTTATTTCCTCGGTGCAACTTCCTAGTCATCTTTTAAAATTACTTGAAAGAATTATTCGCCGAGTATTTGATCTAAGCAATCTTACTTTAATTTTTGCTAGAGCTTGTTCATTTCCTTTAAAGCTTAATCTCAATCGTGCATGTTTGCGTTGCCTAGATTAATTTAATAATTTTGTGGCAATTACTTGTCAGATATTCCCAGTCATCTTAAGCATGAAAAAACATGTTCAAATAAAACGAGCCTCTAGAGATTCATAGTCTATAAATTGGCTTGATTTTGTAAGACTTTCATCTCATATTTTGGCTAATAAAACGTCTTCTTCTTATGGTTGAATGCACCGAATCTCTTTTAATACTCATGCCACTTTTCTGGATAAGTTGAAATAGTCCTCTTGTATAGATCTCGCATCACATTTAGTGACCTTGGTGTACAACCCCGTTTTCGTCGTGTGGGTCCCCAGGTCCCAAAGGTTCAAAAGGCATGCAAGGTAGGTCAAGAAGAGCACTCGCCCAGGTCAGGAGAGGCAGGGGAGCCTCAGGGCGAGTGCGAGCCTCATCCGCAAGGGACTCGCTCTCTTAAGAGTGCGAATGCGCTGGAGGCCACGCGAGTGAGGACGGAACTCCCACTCGCCAAGCAAGCCAGGTATCAGGCGAGTGGTGCCTCCACGGACCACTCGCCCATTAGAAATCTAGTGTGCGAGAGGTCCGGTGAGTGGTGCCTTCACGGACCACTCGCCTAGAAGGCTTTAGTGAGGAAATGACCTAAATACCTTTCGCGGGCTACCAATAACCCTTCAAAACAGCGGAGTTAGGCTGTTAGCAGACCAATTTGCGGTGCGATTAGTAAAATCAAAATGCGGATTTACAGTCAAGAGTGCAAGTGAGGGAGAAGTAGGTGTAGGCTACACCCTTTTGTGGGTCCGAACTCAAGAGACCGGTTGACGGTTTCAACATTTTTGGTGCAGTGAGCGTGGACCGTAGCCTACACAAGAGAATCTCTAGTCGAGCTCCATGGCTGGTGGTGAGGAAGAAAGATCTGACTCAGGCCACTCGCAGCCACTCGCGAGTGGGGTGACGTTGGGAATGTTCGAAGACTTCAAGCGGGAGGTCCTGCAGACCCTGCAGCTCGCATTCTCCACGAGAAGCGAGTTCGAGACACCCGCAGTCCCAGTGGTCGCGCCCCAACAGATAGGCGAGAACGCTCCCGGTCAGCGACCCGGTAAGGAGGTGGCGGCGGAAGCGAGTGAGCGAGATCTCCCGGGGCGACAACTCTTCCCCAGCCCGGCGAGTGCTGAGGTGTGTGAGATGACTCTGCGAGACCACACCACTCGCCGAATGGGGGAAGGAAGCCTCTTCTGTGAGCTGATCCTCTCAGCCCCGGTTCCTGAAGGGTTCAGGGAACCAGTTATGTTTTACTATACGGGCAGGGATGACTCGGTGCAGCACGTTCAGTGGTTCGAGGACCTTCTCTCCATCAGGCAAGTGTCGGACGCCTTCAAGTGCCGATTCTTCGCCATCACCCTGAAGGAAAAAGCTCGGGGCTGGTTTCACCAACTACCCTCAAGCTCGATCTACTGCTTCGAGGATCTTCGACAGTGCTTCCTCCTAAGGTTCTCGACATCCAAGAAGAGAAAGAAGGGTGCGGAGTTCTTGTTCGCGGTCAAGCAGGGAGCGGACGAGACGCTGGGGAGTTACGTGTATAGGTTCCACGAGGAAATCCTCTTGATCGATGAAGTGCCGGGGCACACCCTGATGCTGGCCTTTATCTTAGGGCTCCGCGAAGGGTTCTTCAGGGTAGAGCTGAAGAGGGTGCCCCTGCTCTCCTTTGAAGAGCTCATGGAGAGGGCAGGGAAGGAAATCGAAGTGGAGGAGGCAAACCCGACGTTTTCCAGACGGATGGCCAAGTTAGGCGAGGGAGAAGTAAAGGAGCAGGGAGGAGGAAGGCAGCAAGAGACGAGGAGAAGAGAGGAACCCAGAGGTCAGGGGTTCCAGGGGCAGCAGCAGGGTAGGGGGCACCAGGAGCCTAACAACCGGCTGACCTGGAGACCCCAGGAAGGACTAGGACAAGGTCAGGGAAGAGTGCATCAAGGAGGGGGTAATTTCCAAGGGGGGCAAGGGCGGTTCAACCCCCCGGGGTGGATGCAGGGCCCGAGGCAATCACACCCCCTCAGCAACAAACCATGGCAGTAGGCCGAGGAAGAGGTAGGGGAAGAGGAAATGGAAGGGGAGGAAGAGGAAGGGGCAGGGCGGCGTTGCCTTATTGTTACTTCCACCAGGAGGAAGGTCACGCGACGGCCACCTGCCCGGAGTTTCTGGAGATGGGGAGGATGAGAGTGCCTGCTTATCAGCAACAGCCGCTGGTGTGGATCGAGGAGGTGTTCCCCGGGGAGGGGGAGGATAGGTGCGAAGACCGAGCTGACATAGGAGCTCGAGGGGGGATCGGAGTGATCCACGGCGGGGTTGGGATTGAGGCAACTCGCAAGAGGAACCATCAGGCGATGTTCAAGAGGAGTGTCGCGTCGACCTCCCAGAATCTGCCCCCTCTTGAAAAAATCACCTTTTCATCAGAAGATATGCCAGATTATAAGGACCCGTTCTACGACGCCTTGGTGATCCAGACGGCCATTGAAAACTTCACGGTTTCCCGGATTTTGGTCGACAACGGGAGTTCCGTGAACTTAATCTTCAAGAAAGCATTCGATACCATGCAGGTGGAAGCAAAGAGAGTGCTGGCCGCGGATGGGTTGTTGTTTGGTTTCTCGGGGTAGAGGAAGGAGGTCGAGGGAGGAGTCGGGCTCCAGGTGACGTTGGGAGGGGTCCCAAGGAACTGCCAGTTCGTTATAGTAGACGCTCCGAGCAGTTCTAATGCTATTTTCGGACGCCCTCTCATCAACACCTTCCGATGCGTTCCCTCCTCCTTCCATCAGTGCCTAAAGTTCCGTAGCGGGGGAGTTCAGGTCCGAATCAGAGGGGATGCAAAGGTGGCGAGGCAATGCTATGTGACTACCGTCAACACCATCTCCTAGATGGCGGAGGCCGAAGAGGTGGATAGGGAGTTGAGGGGGCCGGAGGGGCCAGAAGAGGCGAAGGAAGAGGCCCGAGTTCTGGAAAAGGAGATGGAGGCGATGCAGGAGGAGCGCGCCGAGCTAATGGAGGTGGAAGTCGAGATGGAGGAGGCCCTAACCGAAGGGGTAAAGGCGGGGGGGGGAGGGGGGGGGGGGGGGGGGGGGGGGGGGGGGGGGGGTAAGTGGGGGGAGCCGTCCCGGCTTGAGGCGGCGGAGGAAGTGGTTGAGATGGAGGTCTTCACCCGGGAAGGGAAGGTGGAGAAGGTGCCGATCAGCGGAGGCCTAGGCCCGGAGGACAGAGAGAAGATGCTGGAGTGCATCCAGGGGAGTGTGGACATCTTCGCTTGGAGCGCGACAAACATGCCGGGCGTCGACGCGGACGTGGCCTGCCACCGACTCAACCTCGATCCAAGCACCCGCCCCATCCGCCAGAAGAGAAGGACCGTTGCCGACAAGCTGGAGGAGCTGATCCGAGAAGAGGTGGAGAAGCTCCTCAAAGCAGGTTTTGTATTGGAGATCCAGTATCCAGGCTGGGTCTCCAATGTCGTCATGGTTAAAAAGGGTGATGGTCGCTGGAGAATGTGTATCGATTTCTCTTTTTTAAACAAAGTCTGCCTTAAGGATTGTTACTCTCTGCCTCGAATCGACGCGCTGGTTGATTCATCTGTCGGTTTTTCTGTAATGAGTTTTTAGATGCTTTTTCAGGTTATCATCAGATCAGGATGCACCCACCAGACATCAAAGATGTCTCCTTCATCACGAGGGAGGGGTGCTACTGCTATAAGATGATGTCCTTTGGGCTGAAGAACGCATGGGCAAAGTACCAAAGGATGATGGACCAAGTTTTTCCGGAGCAGAGGGGGAGGAACTTGGAGGTATACGTGGACGACGTCGTGGTGAAGAGCAAGAATGTGAGTTCCCACCTGCAGGACCTTGAGGAAACTTTTACCACTCTGCGCAAGTTTAAGATGAGGCTGAACCCCTTGAAGTGTGTATTCGGGGCCAGCAAGGGGAAGTGTCTAGGTCACCTCCTTACCCCGGCGGTGGTAGAGCCCAACCCGGATAAGGTAAAGGCTATAATGGAGCTGGAATCGCCGCGGAATGCCAAAGAAGTCTAACGCCTAACATGGAAGCTTGCAGGGTTGAGTAGGTTCCTCTCCCGGGCAGGAGAGAAATGCTCGCCCTTCTTCAAAGTATTGTGAGGAAATTAAAAGTTCGAGTGGTCAAAGGAGTGTGAAGAGGCTTTTCATGCCTTAAAAGGTCAGGTCACCAAGGCTCCGCTTCTCCAGGAGCCTAAAGAGGGGGAAGGTCTAGCCCTGTATCTCGGAGTTGGGGGAGAGGCCGTGAGCTCCGTCTTGGTCCGAGAGGAGGGCAAGAGGCAGCTGCCCATCTACTACGTAAGTAGGGTCCTGAAAAAGGCAGAGCTTCGGTATCCGATTTTGGAAAAGCTGGCATTCGCCCTGATTGTCTCGGCCAGAATGCTCAGACCGTACTTTCAAGCTCATTCGATCCAAGTAGTGACTAACCACCCCCTTCACAAAATTTTTGAGGGGGTAGAGCATTCAGGGAGGCTCGCAAAGTGGTCAATAGAGCTAAGCGAATTCGACATTGCTTTTGTCCCTCGACTATCGATGAAGGCCCAGGTCGTGGCGGACTTTCTGGCAGACTATGTGGTTGAGATGGAAGAGGAGCAAGCCCCTCGTCCCGGCCCCTGGAAGTTGCTGGTGAATGGGGCCTCGGGAAGAAACTCTCTGGGAGGAGGGGTGGTATTGGAAAGCCCCCTTGGAGTAAAGATAGAGCAAGCCATAGTGATATATTTTCCCATCACCAACAACAAGGCAGAGTACGAGGCAGTGATCGTTGGCTTACGCCTGGCCCAGGACCTGGGGCTTCACGATGTAGAGGTCCTCACAGATTCAAGGGTGATAGCATCACAAATCAAGAGCGAGTTCGAGGCAAGAGAGCTCACACTCATAAGGTACTTGGCCAAGGTAAGGGGCCTCATCGGGACCCTTAGAACCTTCTCAATCAGGCATTTACCAAGGGAAGAAAGTACTCCAGCAGTTCAGGTGGCCAAATCAGGTCCTCGGGCTGGTGCGACCTTGACGGATCTGTTCCGCCCGTCGATCGAAGAGGGAGAGCTGATGGAAATAGAGCGGCGACCCTCATGGAAGGATCCCTTTATGACCTTCTTGGCAACAGGCAAGTTTCCGGAGGAGGTCCCAGATCAAAGGCGCTTCAGGCACAAGGCGGCTTGCTATGTGTTGCATGAAGGGGACCTGTACCGAAAGACCCTCTCAAGACTCTTGACACGATGTGTATCTGAAGAGGCAGTCCCGAGGGTCTTGGACACTACAACAAAAGTGATTTACAACGGCATTTTTTGCGGCGCTTTTTAAAACGCCGCCATAAATGTTAGATTTCGCGGCGCTTTGTTGAAAAAAGCGTGGCCAATGTATTGTATAGTTTTGGCGGCGGTTGTTTTTGAAACGCCGCTGAAAATATTGAATTTGGCGACGCTCTCTTCGTAAAACGCCACTAAAAAGAACATTAATATCTAAATATATATTCCACTCATCCATCTTTCACTCCAGCCCCAAGGTCTGATTTAGGGTTCTGCGCAGGCTATTTTCCTTTGGTTTAGGGTTCGCTGCAGTCCACGCCCACAATTTCCTTCTCCCTCTCACCGGCCAAGCTCCATCTCGGCCAGTCTCACAGGTACTGAACCCCGCATATTTCTTCTTCTTCAAGGATCTCGCCGCAAAATTCTACCGCGACGATCCATTCCGCGACGCGTTAGCGGCGTTTTTTAAAACGCCGCGAAAGCTTCCGCGGCACTCAAAAAACGCCGCGGAAGATCCAAAAAAATGTCGCAGTAGCCCAGCTTTGTTGTAGTGGGAGGAGGTTCACTCTGGCGAGTGTGACAGTCACTCGGGAAGCAGAACGTTGGAATCCAGGATAATGAGGCAGGGGTACTTCTGGCCGACTCTGAGCAAGGGCGCATCGGAGTTCGCCAAAAAATGTCAAAAGTGCCAGTTGTTCGCCCCGCTTCAACTTTTGCCGGCTCAGAGGCTAAGGAGCATTACGACACCCTGGCCCTTTGCAATTTGGTGGATGGATCCAGTAGGACCTTTCCCTCAGGCAAACGGGCAGAGGAGGTTTCTCCTGGTCATGATCGACTACTTCTCAAAGGGGTTGGAGGTCAGGGCGCTGGCCAAGGTGACCTCTCAGGTAATCCGCAACTTTGTATGAGGGGAAATCATCTGCCGACATGGGCTCCCTCAAGCCATAGTCATAGATAATGAGCCACAGTTTGCTAGTGAAGAGTTCATTAGCTTCTGTAGTCAGCTGAGAATAGATCTCAGGTTCGTATTCGTTCATCATCCCAGGAACAACGGACAGGTGGAGGCAGCAAACAAGATCATAGTAAACTTGCTGAAAAAGAATAGAAAATTTAAAAGGAAATTGGGTGGAGTAGCTCCCCTCGGTCTTATGGGCTCTAAGGACTACACCCAACACCGCCACCGGAGAGACCCCCTTCAGGCTCTCTCACGGTTGCAAGGCCGTCCTCCCCGTGGAATTTGAGGTCAAGACACCGCGGGTAAAGGCCGCCGAAGGAGGCGACGAAGAATGGAGTGTATAACGAAGAGGAGCTGTGACTCTCCTTAGATCTGATTGAGGTGCTCCGAGATTTTGCCGCCATTCGGCAAGAAGAAGTCAAGTGCCGGATGGCAAAGTATTTTGACAAGCACATCATGATCAAGCAATTCGAGAAAGGGGACCTTGTATTAAAAAAGGTCGACGCGTCCGGAAGGTCAGCCGCGGTGGGGAAGCTCAACCCCAATTGGGAGGGTTCCTATGTCATTGAAGAAGCCTTGAAATCAGGGAGATACCGCCTCTAGAATGTCGAAGGCGAGTCCATCGGCCACATATGGAGCGGTGACGACCTGAAACATTTCTACCCTTGAATTCATGTAATGCGATGATTTACTTTCAAACTTAGTTTTTCTTGTGATAACTCGTAAGATGGAAAGTTTCAAAAAGTTAGCCCCGAGCCGATCCACTGACCAGGCTCCCACCTAGCTGGCAGGGCCGTAGGCTCACTCGGTGGCAGGTTTCAAAGGTTGGCCCCGAGCAGACCCGCTGACCAGGCTCTCACCTAGCTGGCCGGGTCGTAGGCTTACTCGGTGGCAGGATGAAAAGTTTCAAAAAATTAGCCCCGAGCTGACCCGCTGACCAGGCTCCCACCTAGCTGGCAGGGCCGTAGGCTCACTCAGTGGCAGGTTTCATTGGTTGGCCCCGAGCAGACCCGCTGACCAGGCTCTCACCAAGCTGGCAGGGTCTTAGGCTCACTTGGTGGCAGGATGGAAAGTTTCAAAGGTTGGCCCCGAGCAGACTCGCTGACTAGGCTTTCACCCAGCTGGCAAGGCCGTAGGCTCACTCGGTGGCAGGATGGAGAGTTTCAAAGGTTGACCCCGAGCAGACCCGCTGACCAGGCTCCCACCAAGCTGGTAGGGCCGTAGGCTCACTCGGTGGCAGGTTTCAAAGGTTGGCTCCGAGCAGACCCGCTGACCATGGCTCCCTAGCTGGCAGGGCCGTACTCTCACTCGGTGGTAGGTTTCAAAGGTTGTCCCCGAGCAGACCCGCTGACCAGGCTCTCACCTAGTTTGCAGGGTCGTAGGCTCACTAGGTGGCAGGATGGAAAGTTTCAAAAAGTTAGCCCCGAGCAGACCCGCTGACCAGGCTCCCACCTAGCTGGCAGGGCCGTAGACTCACTCAGGGGCGGGTTTCAAAGGTTGGCCCCGAGCAGACCTGCTGAACAGGCTCTCACCTAGCTGGCAGGGTCGTAGGCTCACTCGGTGGCAGGATGGAAAGTTTCAAAGGTTGGCCCCGAGCAGATCCGCTAACTAGGCTCCCACCTAGCTGGCAGGGTCGTAGGCTCACTTAGTGACATGTTTCAAAAATTGGCCCCGAGCAAACCCGCTGACCAGACTCCCACCTAGCTGGCAGGGCCGTAGGCTCACTCGGTGGCAGGTTTCAAAGGTTGGCCCCGAGCAGACCCGCTGACCAGGCTCTCACCTAGCAGGCATCGTCGTAGGCTCACTCAGTGGCAGGATGGAAAGTTTTAAAAAGTTAGGCCCGAGCAGACCCGCTGACATGACTCCCACCTAGCTGGCAGGCCCGCAGGCTCACTCGGTGGACGGTTTCAAAGGTTGGCCCTGAGCAGACCAGTTGACCAGGCTCTCACCTAGCTGGCAGGGTCGTAGGCTCACTCGGTGGTAGGATGGAATGTTTCAAAGGTTGGCCCCGAGCAGACCCGCTGACCAGGCTCCCACCTAGCTGGCAGGGCCGCAGGCTCACTCGGTGGCAGGTTTCAAAGGTTGGCCCCGAGCAGACTCGCTGACCAGGCTGCCACCTAGCTGGCAGGGCCGTAGGCTCACTCGGTGATTGGTTTCAAATGGTTGGCCCCGAGCAGACCCGCTGACCAGGCTCTCACCTAGCTGGCAGGGTCGTAGGCTCACTCGGTGGCAGGACGGAAAGTTTCAAAAAGTTAGCCCCGAGCAGACCCGCTAACCAGGCTCCCACCTAGCTGGCAGGGTCGTAGGCTCACTCGGTGGCAAGTTTCAAAGGTTGGCCCTGAGCAGACCCGCTGACCAGACTCTCACTTAGCTGGCAGGGCCGTAGGTTCACTCGGTGGCAGGATGGAAAGATTCAACAGGTTAGCCCCGAGTAGACCCGCTGACCAGGCTCCCACCTAGCTGGCAGGGCCGTAGCCTCACTCGGTGGCGACTCACGAGGAAGGCAAGGTAAGAAAGGAAAATCCATGAAAGGAAAGATCGATACAAGGTAAGTCTCTCAGTATCCGAATGATGTCCATTAAGAAGGGCACTCGCCGGCTAATGGTGTCCGTCGAGAAGGACATTTGCCAGCAAGAGGGTTCAATCAGAAAGGGTACTCGCTCGGCGAATGTAACAAGGGGTACCAGCCAACCCCAAGGGTTACCAGCCAACCCCAAGGGTTACAAGATTCGCGCGGGACGAAATGGGCTCTCGGCGTAGTTACGCTCCCGGCAGAAATCAATGCAAGCACCTAAGTCCTAAAAAGGGCATGAACGCGTGCGAAAGGGTTGCGATCGTGTGGTGCGCCTCTGCGGCGAGAGCGTCTTGGTCACGATATAGGGCTAAGGGCCGGTTGTGTTGGAAGCGAGACCTTCCACGCCATGTCACCACGGCGAACACTTCTCCACTCGCGAGTGCACACTTCCACTTCCACTCCACACTCGCGAGCACTACCCCGCGAGTACACTGGCGAGCAACACCACCGGAGAGCTCCTCCTACTCCTCGGCGAGACACAGCCCACGCGAGCACCTCCAACACCGCGAGATGTACCCCACGGCGAGTGCGAGTCCAGGCGGCGGCGAGCGGATTCCGGTGAGCTGCTCCTTCTCCTAAGTCCAGGCGAGATCACTGCTCCAAAGTTAAGTTCCGGCGAGCACTGCTCCTCTCTCTAAGTCCAGGCGAGATGAACAGGCGGGTCCTCCTGCGGGAGGCGTTGAACGCGAGACGCGAGAGGGGGGGGGGGGGGCTGCGAGATGAGTTGGCGAGAGGGGAAATATTTTGTTCCTGCGGGAATATTAAATCCTCTCTCCCTACACTCTCTCTCTCTCTCTTTTTCTCCCTTAATTTTGCCGAAAAAGGCTCTCCAAATTCTATTCTTTTCAACTTCTATTCTCTCACTCACTTCCCCCTCTCTCTCTACCTCCTGTTCGCAGGAAACAAACAAAAAAAAACCCAAAGTTTTTTTCTCTTTCTCAACTTAACAAAACAAAACAAGGGGGCCTATTTATAGGCAAAGAAAAAACTACCTAATTTCTCTCTCCGCAATAAATGCGGGACATTCTCTCTCCTCCTTTTCAATATATATATATAATATATAAAACTTAAAATAAAAAACAAGTTGACTTAGTCAAACAAGACCAAAGCCAACAGGTTGTACGCGAATGAGCGAGGGACGCGCCAGTACGTGGGCGAGAGCGCGAGAGCATGAACAAATAACAGGGAATACGTGGGCGAGACGCGCGAATGAGTCGCAATTGTGTGGCGCACCTATGGGGCGAGAGCGCCCAGGTCACGACCTAGGGCTAAGGGTCAACGGTACGCGAACGAGCAAGTGATATGCGAGCACGTGCGCAAGAGCGCGAGATCATGAATTATTAAAAAGGCATACGAACGCGCGAAATACTTGCGAATGATAGCGAGAAAAGCAAAAAAGGAATAAATCAAACTTGGACAAACAAAAATATTTCATTTCATTTCACTATCAAATGGTTTACAAGAAGAGGGAAGATCTCGCATTACAACAAGGAAAAAAGTAAAAGGCTTCAGGCGGCATCGCCGGACTTCCCGCTGGAGGATCTGCTGCTCACGTCCAGGGGGCGGAGACTTCCTAGCTCCAGCCGAAGGTCGGCTTCGTCATCTGGGGCATTCGGCTGACCGAAGAGCTAGGGCAGCACGTGGCGATCCGTGACCCTCTCGCCCTCAACCTTTAGGAGCCCAGCGCTCCGAAGCACCCGCAACGCGTGTTTCGCCGCTCCCTGGGAAGTCTCCTGCATCAGCGCTTCAAGATCGGAGTGGGAGTAGAAATGCCGAATGTCCTCTGCAGGAGGTGGCGGAACAGCGACATTTCGCAGCTGCTGGTTCTCGGCCTGCAGCTCCTTTACCCGGTCCTCGGGGTGGCCACTTGCACTCGCAAGATGTTAGAGTTGGCTGTGTCCTGTGAGGAAAAAAAATGTTAGCACCAGTGCGAAAAAGAAGGGAAGCGCGAAAGCTTAAGTCACTACCAGGTCGTACTTACCACTCGGACTGGGCGGCTGGCGAAAAGGGCTTCGGCGGTCGCAATCTGCTGCTTCAGGGCCACGACCTCAGCAGTAGCGAGCCCGCGCATCCTCTCAACCTCGGTGAGGTTCCGCGCAAGAGTAATGCTGCGGCGCGAGGACATATGCGCGAGCTCGAAAGCGCGCAGCTGAGCCCGCGCGGTCTCATGCGCGAGCGTCCTGGTGGACTCGACATCGTAGACCGTGGCGTCCCCACGGTTGTAGAGCGCGAACGAGAGGCTGTAGGCCTCGCCGCTGGTGGTGTCCTACTCCATCCAGGTTGGGAGGAGAGTGGAGACGGAGACCCGGTTGGCCTTCCAATCCCATTGGAGCAGGGGCTCGCCTGCTTCGTCTAAGTACTTCTCGCAGAGGGTGAAGTTCCGATGCCCTATCGGCGACGGTCCCGAGGAAGACCCCGCCGACGCGCTGGAGGTCCTGGCCTCCGCATCTGCCGCAATAGGGGCACTCAGCCCAGAGGTCTGGCCAGTGACCGCCTTGCCTTTGGCGGCTGAAGAAGGTTTGGTCCGCTTGGAAGGAGAGTCGGTGGCCGTGTCAGGCTTCCGCTTCTGTCCGCTGGGCTTCGAGGAAGACGGGTCTTTGCGGCACGCTTCGGCAGCGGATCGCGTGAGAACAAGGGCAACGTTGGGGGAGGTCTCCACGCCCGCATTCGGCGGGTGGAGGGGGAGGTCTCGAATCCCTGCATCAGATGAATCAGGTAAGAACAAAAAAGAAAGCGGATGAAAGTAAGCGAGAGCTGGAGTTGAAATAGTTCTCCCTACCTTCTCCCGGCAGGACGGGCGGGAGCGAGTTGACATGCTTCCGCAAGTACACGACGTACATGTCGTGGCTTTGGATGAAGAAGTGGAGCTTGGCCTCATAGCCCCCCCAGAGTGGGAGGCCTATATGTCGACTCATCCTCCTGCACGGGCGCGAGGAGAGTGTTGCCGAAGCTCCCGGTCACGAAGATAAACCGCCGAACCCAGTCGTGGTTCTTGTTGGCGGTACCGGTGACCTTGAGCGGGCTTTGGCCGGAGAAGAAGGCCACCCCGCTCTTCGCCCGAAAGTTGAAGAGCTTCTAGAAGACGGGGAGGGAGAATTCGATCCCCTCGTGGCGCAAGTAGCAGGCGAATGCTACCAAAATCGCGATGGAGTTGGGGTTCAGCTGCGCGGGGACTACGCCAAACTAACGGAAAGTCTGGCGCAGCTCGGGCCAGAGGGGAAGGCGGAGTCCCACTTCGAAGTGCTCCAGGGGGATGGCGAGGGTGTCTGGTGAGAACTAGTTGATGCGGTCGCGATCTCCTGGGCGGCGCGCACCGAACCCCGGCGGGACGTAGTCCGATCGCCAGGGTGAAGTCCACCTCGGACAGGTCACAGGTGGCAAAGTCATGGTTGGCGAATGCTTGGGCACACCTGCCCCTCCCATCGGACTCTACCACCATCGCGCGAAAGGAAGGTTGCGGAAAAATCTGGAGAGAGGTGCGAGAAAGCAAGGAAGGAAGAAAGAATGAAAGTAATAAATGAGGTCGGTGGGGCTGACTATTTATAGAAAAATAAGGAAATCAAGAACTTTCCGAAGCGCGGGGGTGCGAATAGCAATCGCGTTACCTCCGACGCCTTGGGATTCGAGCCAGCCCCACCTCTGTCCCACTCGCCGGCGAGTGGCAAGGGTCGTGCGCAGAGTCCTATCGAAGGGCGAAAGCAACATAAAGCAAAGCGAGATCAAAGAAATAAGCTCACCACTCGGCAAAACGGAAAGAAAATTACGCGAAATAGAAACATGATCAACATCAAAAGTACACGATTGTTATATTACGAAGCCGATCTCGGCATACATTATAGATCAGTCTATTGCGAGAGGTGAGGGGATACATGGGGCGAGTGCCAGTAGGCTCAGTACTGAATCCATTGCCATCGACCACGGCCTCGCCTCCCCGTCCTCAGTGGCACTCGCGGGTAGTAGTACGCGCTTAGGGCCGTGAGCTCTTGATTGACCAGGCGCATCTGATCCCTAGCCCGCGCAATGTGCCTCCCGGGGGAAGTCCCCTCACACCCGCCCCCTGCCGCTCCATCTCGCCCACGAGATGCGAGTAATCCCGCTCGAGAGCGCTCAACCTGCGCTCGAAGGTCATCCAGTGCGCATCCGTCTGGCTTGCTTGCTCTCGCTGCATCCAGATTAGCTTGTCAAGGACCTCCGTCATCCTCTCCTTCATCGTCCTAGGATCAGCAGGATCTCCGAGAAAATTCGAGAGGTCGCTGGGGGAGGGGGGCGGCGAGATCACCTCATCTTCGAACCGAGGGTCCATCGGCGAGACCTCCCGGTAGCCTGTGGGAGCAAAAGTTAGTCTTTTCCAGCTAGTCGCGAGTAAATTCGAGGCGAATAAGGCAGCTAACCTGGTACATATTCTTCGACGGGGGGCTGGCGAGAGGAGCTAAGCTGCCCTGTGAATGGTTGGCTGTGGGGATGTAGCGATTTCCCCTTACCAAGACGAGAGAGAACCTGGTCGACGGCGTGAGTAGTGGCTAAGTCGGCGGCGGGGGAATGGAAGTTGAGGTCCCTCCCGGCCGAGTTCTCCGGCTCCTGCGCCGGAAGAGTGGAGATGGTATCGCGGGCTGGGGTGCTGCACGGTACCAAGGATAGCCCCGTGGTTCCGAAGGTGGGGGCTGCAGAAGACAGGGTAAGAAAGAAGACGAGGTATTAAGGCGGGCGAGAGAGCAACGAGCGGCTTACCGATGTCAGGCAGGGTCCCGCCGAGAGTGGCGGGAGGGCAGGACTCCTGGGCCGGCGGAGCGGTTTCAACAACAGGCGGGAGCACGTTAGCGCCCGCCAGGATGGCCTCGGGGTCGCCTCCCGTCCTTGGCATGTCCTGCGAATGATCTTGAGTATTGATTCAGCGCGTCAACCAGCATTAACCATAGAGCAAGCTAGGTCATTACCTCGACAGTGTTGTCAGGAGTGTTGCGAGAAGAGGGGGGAGTCCCTGAAGCGGACTCATTCGCCAAAAGGTCCCGCCGAACCGCCTTGGCCTTCCTTGATTGATAGGGTAGGACAGAGTCCCTCTTCGTCGAGAGTCAGGGGGCGTAGCGAGCAGACTTGGTGGTGTTCTCCTTCTGCGCCGCGGCAAGACGCTCCAGCAGACTTTGCGAGAGTGGTCTCGGGGAAGGCCCCATGGACGTCATTAATATGGCGAGAGCTCATAGGTGAAGAAGAGAAACAGTAATTGGAAGACAGACACCATCAAGGTAGCGGCCTGAGATATATATAGAAGAGGGGTGGGGCCCACCAAAAAAGATTCTCTCCAGGTCAGCAAAGCACTCACCGAGTACCAGGGGTTGGACTTTTCTTTCGGAGTGTAGAACTCACTCGAAAAGAGCGGGGATTGTGTACAACCCCGTATTCATCGAGTGGGTCCCATGTCCCAAAGGTTCAAAAGGCATGCAAGGTAGGTCAAGAGGAGCACTCACCCAGGTCAGGAGAGGCAGGGGAGCCTTAGGGGAGTGCGAGTGTGAGCCTCACCCGCAAGGCACTTGCTCGCTTAAGAGTGCGAATGCGGGGGAGGCCAGGCAAGTGAAGGCGGAACCCCACTCGCCAAGCAAACCAGGCATCAGGCGAGTGGTGCCCCCCACGGACCACTCGCCCATTAGAAATCTAGTGTGTGAGAGGTCCGGCGAGTGGTGCCTTCACGGACCACTCGCCTAGAAGGCTTTAGTGAGGAAATGACCTAAATACCCTTCGTGGGTTGCCAATAGCCCTTCAGAACAGCGGAGTTAGACTGTTAGCAGACCAATTTGGGGTGCGATTAGTAAAACCAAAAGACGGATTTACGCTATTTGCTGACCATACTAGAAAATCTATAAGTAGACCCTTAAGGGCACCTTGGAGGAGACCTGATCTTATTGGCTCTCTCCTATCTAGTTTTGGTTGGCTCGTTAATTGCCCTCCAAGGTGCCCGGTTGGCGGTTGAGCATTGGTTTGGGAGGGGAAACTCTCTAAGATCTTCCAGGTGTGTGGCGGGACCTCCTCGCTACAGCTTTGAGTCTATCCGTTTTTCTTTATCTACAGTCAAGAGTGCAACTGAGGGGGAAGTAGGTGTAGGCTACACCCCCCTGTGGGTCCGAACTCAAGAGACTGGTTGACAGTTTCAACATTTGAGATTCTCTTTATACTTTGCTAGTTATTGGTTGTAAGTGTGACTGTAATTTTATCATGTTATGTACATTCAAGATTATATAATTTATTGTATAAGCCTCATTCTACATATGATATTATAATTGTCCCAATTTATTGCGCTATTTCTCATAGATAGAAATAACCTCTTGCAAAATCCTCGTATTGAAGTCTTTGGTGTGTGGATTTTTTTAATCTTGTATTTTGAGTTCAAAACCATCAAGTTTGCATTTGAACCCTAAACCTTAAAATGCCCTACATCATAGCATCACATACTAATGAATTTTCCGGAACATTGCAGAAGCAAAAACTGAACAACTCATTTCCATCTGAGTTTGGGTTGGTAAAAAGATTTTGGGGATATCTTCTAGACACTGAGGTCATACAACTTGGTTAAGCATCACAGATCTTGTCTTTACTTCAATCCTTAAAAATATTTATAGATTAACTATATATATATTTTAAATATCTCAGGGGTTAGATGGTGATCAGCCTTGGGCTGCAATAGCAAATAAAAAGTTAAATTCATTAGCACTTCTGCTAAAGCAATGCCAATTCAAAGTGATTGGAAAGGTTTGACTCAGCTGAATAATGCATAAATTGATTGATACTGTAGAATGCTTCTTTTACTGCGCTCTTAAATAACATGGGATATAACCCCTACCACTATTAACGCTATGAAGGGTCAATTTAAAGAGGAATTTGTAACTGCTGGAGGTATTCCACTCTCAGAGGTTGTGATTTTAATTTTTTCTTTCTTTTAGCAAAATTTTTTTCTTATTTTGTGCCTGACTAAGTATTTTTTTATCTTCTTTTTTGATAAAGATTACTCTTAGCACCATGGAAAGTAGGGTACAAAGGAATCTATTTTTTGGTGGAGAGGTGACTATTTAATCCTTAAAGTGGTTTTTTAGAAATGTTTTGTATTACTTTTTTTTTTTGGGAAATGGTTCATAGAAGATGATACAAAGCTAATTGCAGGTTCTAAATGTTGATGGAATTACTGGTGGTTTCAACTTTCAGGTAGTTGAGTTTCAAATGTCCCTCATTTTATAACATAACTGTAATCCCTGCAAACTTCTCATCTCTAGCTTTTGTTTTTAGTTTTGTAAAGATTATAAAAGGATCATTATGTTTGAAAGCTGAAGTATAAAGAACAATTGCTACATCTATAGATTCTTACATCAGTTTCGGAGAATTTATTTTGTTTCGTGTTAGAAATATCTAATACGAAGCAATTTTTGTGATTACTATGGAGCAAATAAAAGAAATTTTAGTACAAATTTTGTTTTAAATCATTAGATGATATGATTAGTTCCACAGGATTTGGTTTGGTGTTCATAAAGAATGAATGTATATTGAAATATATGTTGAAGTTATCAAAGGTATGCACGATAGAGTGCTTGTATTAGAAGTGGTTGGGAGTGAAAAAATAAAGAATGACCTCGTAGTAGATTTACACCAGGATCGACATGGAGGCCATGCGCCTTGATGCATGCTTTTTGCAGATATTTTTCTAATGGAGACATCATTAAGTAAAAAGTTGGAACAATAGTGATACCATTTACAAGATAAAGGAATTCAATTTAATAAAACAAATCTAGCAATTATGCCCTGGGAATGTTATGCTTAGATGCTATATGATTTTTATTTAGTATTGGTAAAAAAGATCGACCCCACTATAGCGGGATAAAGGCTTGAGTGTTGTTATTGATTGGTAAAAAAGACCCCTTTTAATAAGACTACTGTCTAATAAGTTAGGCATTGTTCTCTATTCATTGCAATATATCATCATCTTCATAGTTTGTCATGTTCACCGCTATTTGGTCACTCTTCAGCTCCGTTTGGCACGGCGGTAGTGGCCGTGAATGCGGTGGTTATGAACCATCGTTTGTGAACGCCCAACCTCACCTAAGGAACTTCATTCCTTTTTATGTTCAAAACTAGTTTTCTTTTCTTGGTGGCGGCCATAACGGTTGTCATGCCAAACATACATTCTATGGTGATGGCGTTTTTGCCCGAACTCACCGGAGCAAAAATGTCATGCCAAACGGAGCCTTCAATATTAAATACAGCTTATTCTAATGTCTTTTCAGTAATTTCAAACTTTCATATAGTTGCAACATATTCTTTACTTTGCTAAATTTTTGCTCATTGATCATTCAAAAACATGACTGTTGCTCCTTCAAACCTGTCTAAATCACCAGTAATCTTTTTCCCCACTTTATCATCTTCGGATTCTAAGAACTTTACTTCTTTCAACAAATAAAAATATTCTATTATTAAAATTTGTTATTTGCAGAACGCTTGGACCGGTGGATACATAGCTGGAACAAGTATAGGGGAGCTGGCTTCAAGTTATAGCCAGCATGAGGCAGTTGCGTAAGACATAACAAACGCAAGCAGGTAAAAATCTCTACTTCGTTTATTTATTTAGTTTTATTTGTTTCCTTTTGTTAGCTAAATAATATTGTTGCGGATCACTCTAGGCTCCGGTAGATCAGACTAAATTGAACCGTCTTAGCCCAGGAGCATTCGAGCGTGCACACAGTCACAGAAAAGGGAAAGCTGACAAGACAATTTTTTTAACGTGGAAAACCCGTCAGCTGGGTGAAAAACTACGCGGTCGGGCCTGGTGCCGACCAAAACTTGCACTATTTGTTGGTTGTACAAAGCTTTTTTGAAGAACTCGAGGGCGACAGACCGCCTCTCGTTGCAATTGTTGAGAGAGAGATACTCGGAGGGTGATAAGCCACCGCTCCTGGAGCTAAGACTTTTGTCTGATGCAGAAGGGGATGCTGCGCTCTAAGCGCTCTAAAGGTTTTGACTGCAGCTTGAAGGTTGGATCGATGTTCTCTGTGCGTCTTTGTCTCTGTCGGTTGTCTCCTGCTGCGCGAGAGGAGTTTGGAGTGCTGTTCTTGCTGGAGGCTGGAGCGTTTGTTCTTGAGTGCGCGGAGTGCTTGTTGCTGAGTACGCGGGGTTATGCTTGGACGGTCTTGAGAGCGGAGCGCGCAGAGGCGCTCTTGGAGCAGTCTTCAGAGTGGAGCGCACATAGGAGCTCTTGGAGCAGTCTTCAGAGCGGAGCGCACAGAGCCGCGCTTGGAGCGGTCTTGAGAGCGGAGCGCGCGGAGGCGCGCTTGGAGCGGTCTTGAGAGCGGAGCGCACGGAGGCGCACTTGGAGTGTTCTTGAGAGCGGAGCGCACGGAGGCGCGCTTGGAGCAGTCTTGAGAGCGGAGCGCACGGAGGCGCACTTGGAGCGGTCTTGAGAGCGGAGCGCACGGAGGCGCGCTTGGAGCGGTCTTGAGAGCGGAGCGCACGGAGGCGCGCTTGTGAGCGCGCAAGGAGGACGCACGCTGGTGAGCGCGCAAGGAGGAGGCGCGCTCGTGAGCGCGCAAGGAGGAGGCGCGCTCGTGAGCGCGCAAGGAGGAGGCGCGCTCGTGAGCGCGCAAGGAGGAGGCGCGCTCGTGAGCGCGCAAGGAGGACGCGCGCTCGTGAGCGCGCAAGGAGGACGCGCGCTCGTGAGCGCGCAAGGAGGATGCGCGCTCGTGAGCGCGCAAGGAGGACGCGCGCTCTTGAGCGCGCAAGGAGGACGCGCGCTCGTGAGCGCGCAAGGAGGACGCACGCTTGTGAGCGCGCAGGGAAGGAGGAGAGAGAAAATCCGTAGGAGGATTTTCCCGGCCGGAGAGAGAGAAAGTCTCAAAAGAGGGGAGAGATGGAGGAGAAGAAGATCCCCCAAAAAGAGAATCCTTGGGGTTCTATTTATAGTTTTTGAGGGTGGCACTTTCGTAATTAAATGAGTGGTTAGGGTGGTTATGCGGCTACCCGCACACCATAACCAATTTATGTGTTATACGCACACTTATCATGAATATAGCTACGCGCACACCATTTGGTATAGTTTTGCGGTGATATGTATTCATATGACGGATATAGTTATGTGCACACCATAACCATATTATTTGCACCCCATGATGGTGGATTTTTACTATTTGCACCCCATGATGGTGGATTTTTACTATTTGCACCCCATGATGGGGGATTTTTGCTATTTGCACCCCATGATGGGGGATTTTTGCTATTTGCACCCCATGATGGGGGTTTTTGCTATTTGCACCCCCTGATGGGGGATTTTTGCTATTTGCACCCCATGATGGGGAATTTTACTATTTGCACCCCATGATGGGGGATTTTACTATTTGCACCCCATGATGGGGGATTTTACTATTTGCACCCCATGATGGGGGATTTTTACTATTTGCACCCCATCATTGGGAATTTTACTATTTGCACCCCATGATGGAGGATTTTACTATTTGCACCCCATGATGTGGGATTTTACTATTTGCACCCCATGATGTGGGATTTTACTATTTGCACCCCATGATGGGGGATTTTCGAGGATAGTGGGGTTCATCTTGGTCAACCCTATTTCCTCCACCAAATGAGGCGAGTGATGTTCATTAGTGCATTGCCTGAACGTTTTGTGAGACCATATCACATATCATCTTTACGGGTGCACATCAAATATTATTAAGAAGAGGAATAGCAAGAAACTGGAGTAGGGGCGAAAAAAATTATGAAGAATCAAAGGAAGAAGAAGATCAAGTTAAACTTGTTATATGCACTCTGCATTCGTCTATCCACAGATCAAATTTTCACATTTCATTTGAGTAAAGAATATTATGAACATAACAAAAGGTCTACATGTAAACCAAAATCAAAACTTACACCTCTTTCCCCCATTTCACAACTCTAGGTTACCAGACCCTTCCACCCCTCCTTGTAGCAACTCATTCGGACAATTGCAAAGCCCCTAGACTTCAACTCCACCCCTTCTCGCTTTGACTCTATTCCATCCTTCGGTGCAACGACTAGGACAAACTCTAGTATGGTCGAGCTAGACCAGATTCGTGTTGTTCGTATTGGCCAGCCCATTGCTGCATCTACTCGTACAAAATCTAGAAAGGCCGAGCCATGCCCGATCCAAGAGGTGTCCGACTCTCAGCGGGTGTGGGAAGGTGATTGCTATTTTAATGGCTTCCAAACTCGTAGAACGCTATCAAACATTTCAATCTTTAAGTTATTCCCTATGCCAGCCTCGACACATTTGATCACCATTGAAATAAAATGGAGGAAACAATGTGGCCACCCAGGTTTCGACATATTGAATCTTCGAGAGGCTTTGTAGTTCCTATAAGGAGATGAGCATTACAAAATAATAATAAGTCATTTATTAGGACCTCCCCTCTAAGTTTGCTAATGTACAAGTTGCACTCCTCTATCCGTTGAAATTACAAAAACCTCTCCTATAAGTTTACATTTCATAACATGCATGCACACAATTTTTTCTCCTGAGGAAAGTGCCAGGAGGGGGTGCTTGAAATATAAACTTACAAGAGAGATTTTTGTAGTTTCAAAACATAGATGGGTGCAACCTATAATTAAGCGAACTCGCAGGAGAGGTTTGCGTAGTTAATAGTAATGATAACAATTATAATTCTTGAAGCATCAACATTTTATACTCCCGTGCATTCCAAAAGTTATTCCGACACGATCTACTTATAACTAAATGTTAAAGAGCAGAAAAGAAACTACAGTACTTCAGAAACTCCTATAGCGGGAATTTCATTTGATTCTATCTGAATTGAACTTTCAATCATTGTCACACATCAATCTATTTCCATAAAGGTCCATAGCACAAACCCTAAAGATAAAATTAGAAAAGGAGACAAAAAAAAGAGTTTTGATAGGGTTCCCTAAGAAAATTAATTTTAATGGGGTGCACATAGCAAACTCCAGGGTAATGGGGGTATGGATAGCCACACTTGTAACACCTCACCCGTTGCACAGTATATAACAGTAGGTCCGGCCGGGACCCCACGCCATATAAGGTGAACAAGCAAGATAGTTACACATTTAGTTACCCAACCAACAATATCTCAGATGTTACGCAGAAGCGGAAGCATAAATTAATTAAATCTTGAACCAAAGAATATGTCCACAACACAGAATATTAATGACTGATTTATATATATATATATATATATATATAAAGTTTGGCATTACGACAATACATCATAAAATGTTTATATGTTTACATGATTTCCAAAAATCGGCACGCAGGCCGGCAATACATGAAGTAAAAGCACTCAAAACACTTGACCCTTCGAGGGCCAGCAAAGCGCAGCAGCTGGCGTTCCAACCCGCTATTTCTCTATAGTCTCGCTAGGACCTGTAATGCACAATCCACCAAGCAGTGGGAAAATAGGTAATCAGTCAGCTTTAACTGACCAAGAATATAACGACCTCACCCCATGCCCGGGGCGGTGGTACTCCTTCCCTGCAAGCAAGCAATATCAACATATATTTCATAGGTGCGTCTAAGCACCGCATAGAAACAATCACCATATACGTTGACTCTAGGCCACACGTATCGTTCTCTCAAGGCACACTCCATCCACAAGTCCTTTTTCAACTTAGATGGTCACTATGAGCTTTTACCGTCAAGGTCGCCATACCTTACGGTTGCTTTCCCAACAGTCCCTCAGTGAAACAGAGGGGTTGTAACACCCTGCCAGTACGAAAAGTATAACAGCAGGTCCGGCCGGGACCCCACGCCATACAAACCACACTAGCTAGGAGTTAAAAGGTGATAACCAGAAAAGTAACTACAAAACGAGAGTACAAAAACGTAAGCGGAAGCATTAATTAAACCATTCAAAAAGACATGTCCACTATCATAGGAATGAGTCCAGAAGTAAGAGTTACGGCCTTAGGGCCTTACATCAAATCAATGTACAAAACTCCAAAAAGGCATACATCGGCACGCAGGCCGGCAATACGTGAGAAAACAGGAAAAAGGCTGGCCTTCGAGGGCCAACACAGCAAAAGGGTCAACGCCCGCTACTTCCCGCTAGGCTCACCTGCACCTGCATAAGAACATTCCACCAAGCGGTGGCAAACAAAGTAACGGTCAGCACAGCTGACCAAATTATAACGACCCCACCCCTTTCCCGGGGTGGCGGAGCTTCTACCCTGCAAGCAAGCTATACTAGCACAAATACTAGTATACAGAAGGTGCAACTACACAAGGTGAGGTTTCAAGCACAAACAATCTTCTAGGTTGAGCATCAAAAAGAAGGGAACCTAGGTATGCACATAATGTTGGTTGGGTTCACCCGAAGGTTTCCCACAACCGCCTAAGCAATCGCATGAGGCTAAACATAACATCAAATTCACAACACTCCACCCTAAGGGTCACAACCTTAGGTGGGAAACAAGAGCTTTTGGTCGGTCTAGGTATGACACCTTCCACGACCTCTCCCATGATCACACGGCTTTCATGAGGAAGGGACCTCTCGCCGATCTGCATGGAAACGGGTTCGGTTCAGCTTTGCCCGTGCTCTAATCGTCGCGATCTATCGCACGACGCGGGTACGACTTCACCTCGGCCCGTAAGGGTTCAGCACTTTCAAGTGCTACATTAAAAATATACGCTACGCACCTAACCCCTTCACAAGGATCTAGGCTTCGCGAATTCTCAACAAGGGAGCTACATACGCTCCGCATCAATTTCGTGGTGAAGGTTTGCCTTCACCCAAACCTCAAAGCATGGGGCTTTCGTTAGGATCTTCACAAGACGCCTACACTTAACTCCCGCAATACTATAGGTGAGTTCACGGAGTCATTCTCCGGCACGCATTCTAGGCCTAACCTAAATGCAACGTCGCAAATCAAGCATCACCGATTCGGGCTCACGGCCACGAATAGGTTTCACACACAATGCCTAAATCCGCACGACTACCGGATTTCCTACATGCAATATGCCGGGGACGGACACAATCTACCCGGAGTCCCGAAGGACTTGAGGAAATCCTACACTTCACCCATTTGGTGAAAGAGATACCTCATGCAAGCAAAGAAAGAGGAATAAATGGACAAATACAAGTCCAAAGTTCGGGAGGAAGAATCGTTACCCTAGACGTGTTCTTCTTCGCCATGGATCCGAGATTCTACGCGGAGGGAAAGAACCGCACCGGGCTGCACTCTCCGGATCTGGAAACGGCTCGCGAAACGGAGCTCCGGAGCTCCGTCAATGGCGAAATCTCCTCTTCTTCTTCCTTGCCCCCTTCTTCTTCCTCTAGCCTAGGAGAGAGAAACACTATGAAATAATGAGGGTTTAATCCCTCTCCAAAGCCCTAAGACCCCCCAGCATTAAATCCCAGCCGTTGGATCTAATTCCAAGAAATTTGATCGGTCGGATCCTCTTCTCCGCTCAAAATCGCGGAACAGAATAAACAGGGCGCACGATCACAGGCGCACGGTCAGTGGTCGTGCGCGACGAGGGCAATGGTCGTGCGCACTATCCGGGACAGAACTCTGAATTCTTGCGAATAAGCGCACGATCGCTGGCGCACGATCACTGGTCGTGCGCGAAGAGGGAAATGGTCGTGCGCACTGTCCGAGACAGAACTCGATTCTCTTCGGAATTAACGCACGATCGCTGGCGCACGATCACTGATCGTGCGCGATGAGGCCACTGATCGTGCGCTAAGAGCAGACAGGGGAAATTCTAGTCTGCTTCACGTGCCGCACTACCACTCCGCCTACTTCGCGGAACTACCAGTTTTGGGGTGTTACAACTCCACCCCCCTTAAAAGAATTTCGTCCCGAAATCCAGGAAACAGTAATAGCATAAATTACAGTTATACTTTACCTGAGGGAAAAAGCTCGGGATACTCCGCAAGCATCGTTTGCTCTCTCTCCCAAGAGAGCTCCTCTCGGCCGCAGTTATCCCACCGGACTTTTACCATCCGAATGGACTTGTTCCGCAGCTGCTTTACTTCGGTATCTTCGATGCGTAAAGGCTTGACTTTCGTCGACAACCCACTATCGATCGGAACTTTGCCGACCGCAACGATATGAGTAGGCTCTTGCACTGCCTTCCTCAACACTGAAATGTGGAACACGTCGTGCAGACCGCTCAGCTCTGCAGATAGTGCAAGCCGATAAGCCGCATCACCAACACGCTCCACGATCTCGAACGGTCCTAAGTACCTCGGACTGAGCTTTTTCAAGCGTCGAATCCTTGATACCCCTTTGAACGGTTTGATCTTCAAGTAAACCCGGTCACCGACGGCAAACTCTAAGTTCCTATGCTTGGCGTTGAAATACTTTGCTTGCCTATCCTGGGCAACCAATAGCCTTTCGCGTATAGACCGGATCGTCGAAGTTGCTTCTTCAACATCCTTTCGCTTCAATAGCTTAGTATCGCCCGTTTCCGCCCAAGACAACGGCGTACGACACTTCTTACCATAGAGGGCCTCGAAAGGAGCCATCTTTATGCTGGCTTGGTAGCTATTATTGTAGGCGAACTCGATCATAAAGAGGTGATCCTCCCACCTCTTTCCAAAGTCTAGAGCGCACATTCGGAGCATATCCTCCATAGTCCTGTTGGTTCTCTCGGTCTGTCCATCCGTTTGCGGGTGGAAGGCCGTGCTGAACTTCAATTTTGTGCCCAACAGTTCATGGATAAGCCTCCAATCTTTCGATGTGAAACGCCCGTCACGATCGCTGACGATGCTACGAGGGACACCGTGCAGTCTCACGATACTATCCACATAGAGCTTTGCTAGCTTCTCTACGGAATCATCCTTCCGGTTCGGAATGAAGTGTGATACCTTTGTCAAACGGTCCACGATCACCCATATAGCGTCGTTTCCATGTTGCGATCTCGGCAATCCGTGCACGAAATCCATCGAAATATCATCAAACTTCCACTCCGGAATCGGCAAGGACTTCAGAAACCCACCGGGACGTTGACATTCCGCTTTCACCAATGCGCAAGTATGACACTTGGCCACGTAAAGGGCAATGTCTTTCTTCATGCCCGGCCACCAGAACAGTTTCTTCATATCCATAAACATTTTAGTGCTCCCCGGGTGGATCGAGTACTTGGTATGATGAGCCTCGTACATCAACTCCGCCCGTAGAGTACCAACGTTTGGGATGCATAACCTTTCCTGCTTCCACATAAGGTCGTCTTCGAAGGAGAAATCAGCGTTTAACCCTTCAACGGTTTCCGCTTTGTATCGTTTCAAGCTCTCGTCCAACTCCAATGCTTGTCGAACTCGGTCGGCAAGGTCGTAGCGAACTTCCGTCCAGTTCAAGCATGCTGAGGTAGACGTTCTCCTATCAATGCATATGATCTCCATTTCTTCTAGCTCACGGATTAGACGCTCATCGTGCATCAAAATCCAATTTGCTTGTGCGGGAGCCCGACGACTCAACGCGTCTGCAACTACGTTTCCTTTACCGGGAGTATATTTGATATCGAAGGTGTAGTCCCCAAGGAACTCCATCCACCTCCTTTGGCGCATGTTCAACTCCCTTTGATCTAGTAAGTACTTGAGGCTCTTATGGTCGGTAAAGATATCGATCTTCACGCCATATAGATAGTGCCTCCAAAGCTTGAGGGCAAAAACCACGGCCGCTAGCTCCAAATCATGGACCGGGTAATTCCTCTGGTGAACCTTCAGTTGCCGGGAGCCGTAGGCAATTACCTTCCCGAACTGCACTAGGACACAACCCAAACCACTTCCTGAGGCGTCGCTATATATTTCGTAGCCTTCCGTACCTTGTGGCGAGCATAGAATGGGCGCCGTGGTCAGACGGCTCTTTAGCTCTTCAAAAGCTCGTGCGCACTCGGGCGACCAAACGAACTTATGATCCTTCCTAGTCAGTTTTGTGAGAGGAAGTGCGATCCTCGAGAAGTTTTCCACAAAGCGCCTATAATAGCCGGCAAGTCCTAAGAAACTTCGGACTTCCGCTACGTTTTTCAACAAAGGCCACGCTTGGATCGCTTCTATCTTCGACGGATCAACTGCAATTCCTTCGCCACTAACAACATGACCAAGGAATGCCACTGACGGTAGCCAAAACTCGCACTTGGAGAACTTGGCATATAGCTGACTCCTCCTCAAGGTGCTCAGGACTGCGTGCAGATGCCCTACATGCTCCTCTTCCGACTGAGAGTATACCAAAATGTCGTCGATGAAGACGATCACAAATTGATCTAAATACTATCGGAATGTCCTATTCATCAAGTCCATGAATACCGACGGTGCGTTGGATAGACGAACGGCATTACCGTGAACTCATAGTGCCCAAAGCGGGTACTGAACGCTGTCTTTGGAATGTCACATTCCCTTATTCGCAGTTGATAGTAGCCGGACCTTAGGTCTAGCTTGGAGTAAACCGTCGACCCCATTAGTTGGTCGAATAGATCATCGATTCTAGGAATCGGATATCGGTTTTTCTCGGTCAACTTGTTTAGCTCTCTATAATCAATACACAGACGCAAGCTCCCATCCTTCTTTTTCACAAAGAGGACCGGTGCACTCTAAGGCGAAGAACTTGGACGTACGTAGCCTTGCTCTAGCAGCTCTTCCTATCCGCACTCATTCGAGATCCATTGGGTAGCACTACTTCCAATCTATCCTCTACAAAGGTAGACGGCACTCCGATTCGCACCACGAAGTCCTCGGACAGAAAAGAGTGCGATGCACCCGTATCGAATAGAGCTCTCGCCGGATAGTTGAAAATTAGGACGAAACCTAATTGTACACAAATAACACATATAGTCGTACAACAGTAAGAATCATATACATAGCTGTAAAAGCTAACTTCTAATTCGTACCTGTGACTACATCGGTTTGTCGTATAGCTTCTTGTTGGCCAAGCGAATAGACTCTCGGCTGAGTCGGAATGTGTTGGGAGGCCGAAGACTCTGCCGCTTTGCCCTTTTCCGCAGCCCGAGCATAATCCACCGCTCGATTTGCCGCCTTTGGGGGACCACTTCGACACACCGCAGCTTTGTGTCCCACCTTCCCGCAGGTGAAACACGTAATAGGAGTCCGCGCGGTCGTGGCTCCCGAAACATTCGAAGAAGCTGGTTCCGCCTGCTTGAACTTCCGCTTGTTCCTTCTGAAGTCCGGCTTGGACTGAGAGGCCGGCGCATGAAACTCGGGTTTCTTTACAACACTCTTTGCTTGTACCCTCTTCATGTCCAACTCCAAAGATCTGGCGGTTTGCACCATCACTTGGAAGCCAAACGTCATAGGGCCTGCAAGGAGCAGCCTCAACTCGTCCCGAAGCCCTTCATAGAATTTATTCGTCTTCGTCTCCTCATCCTCCACCAATGCCCCCGCATAGCGACTCAGTCTGGTAAACTCATGTAAGTAATCGTCAACGGAGCGATCACCTTGAGTTAACCTCAGGAACTGGTTTTGTAACGCAATGCGTTGGGCAGAGGGGATAAACCGCTGGAGGAACGACTTTGAAAACTCAGCCATTGTTATTTCAGTAATGTCTCTATCGCCGAACTTGTGCAGTTCCTGCTCTTCCCACCACAGCACAGCCTCTCCGTCAAGAAGGAAAGTGGCTAAGGTGACCATCATGGCTTCGTCCGTCGCCGTCGCCCTCAGAGTTCTTCTAACTCTTGACAACCAGTCTTCTGCCACCGTTGGGGACTCAGATCCCGAGAAGGTAGGAGGATTAAAGCTCAAGAAGTGCTTTAATTGTTGGTCACGCGCTCGCCCCGCAACTACTTGCGCAACTTGACGCTCCACCCTCGGTGCTAACGCCGGTTCCACTGCAGCTACTGGCACAGGGGCATCAACCCTTGGTGCTACCGCAGGTTCCACTGCAGGTTCAATTACCGGGGCCGCATCAGTAGTAGGCGTAGCAGGCTGTGCAAGCCTTTGCGGTTGAGCATTGATCATCGCGAAGACTGCTTCTGCGACCATTCTGATCATCTCAGCTGAAGGAGTGGTCGCTGGCACCTCAGCCGACCCACTACTTTCAGCGGTGTTACGGGGTTGAGACCGCCCCGCAGCACTTCTAGTTACCTATAATCATGCAAGGCACAATTTAGTGACCCTAAACGTATCAAACATCAAACATGGAACGCTCAGGTTCCGCAAACAAGTATGTTTTTTCATTCCTAAGTGGACATTCTTATTAGTTTTTGTCGTTCTAGGTGAATGCACAGCCCGTGCGCACCACCCCTTAAAAGGAATTCGTCTCGAATTCGCTAAACTACGGATCGACGCCTTAAGTCCGATACCAAATTGTAACACCCTGCCAGTACGAAAAGTATAACAGCAGGTCCGGCCGGGACCCCACGCCATACAAACCACACTAGCTAGGAGTTAAAAGGTGATAACCAGAAAAGTAACTACAAAACGAGAGTACAAAAACGTAAGCGGAAGCATTAATTAAACCATTCAAAAAGACATGTCCACTATCATAGGAATGAGTCCAGAAGTAAGAGTTACGGCCTTAGGGCCTTACATCAAATCAATGTACAAAACTCCAAAAAGGCATACATCGGCACGCAGGCCGGCAATACGTGAGAAAACAGGAAAAAGGCTGGCCTTCGAGGGCCAACACAGCAAAAGGGTCAACGCCCGCTACTTCCCGCTAGGCTCACCTGCACCTGCATAAGAACATTCCACCAAGCGGTGGCAAACAAAGTAACGGTCAGCACAGCTGACCAAATTATAACGACCCCACCCCTTTCCCGGGGTGGCGGAGCTTCTACCCTGCAAGCAAGCTATACTAGCACAAATACTAGTATACAGAAGGTGCAACTACACAAGGTGAGGTTTCAAGCACAAACAATCTTCTAGGTTGAGCATCAAAAAGAAGGGAACCTAGGTATGCACATAATGTTGGTTGGGTTCACCCGAAGGTTTCCCACAACCGCCTAAGCAATCGCATGAGGCTAAAGATAACATCAAATTCACAACACTCCACCCTAAGGGTCACAACCTTAGGTGGGAAACAAGAGATTTTGGTCGGTCTAGGTATGACACCTTCCACGACCTCTCCCATGATCACACGGCTTTCATGAGGAAGGGACCTCTCGCCGATCTGCATGGAAACGGGTTCGGTTCAGCTTTGCCCGTGCTCTAATCGTCGCGATCTATCGCACGACGCGGGTACGGCTTCACCTCGGCCCGTAAGGGTTCAGCACTTTCAAGTGCTACATTAAAAATATACGCTACGCACCTAACCCCTTCACAAGGATCTAGGCTTCGCGAATTCTCAACAAGGGAGCTACATACGCTCCGCATCAATTTCGTGGTGAAGGTTTGCCTTCACCCAAACCTCAAAGCATGGGGCTTTCGTTAGGATCTTCACAAGACGCCTACACTTAACTCCCGCAATACTATAGGTGAGTTCACGGAGTCATTCTCCGGCACGCATTCTAGGCCTAACCTAAATGCAACGTCGCAAATCAAGCATCACCGATTCGGGCTCACGGCCACGAATAGGTTTCACACACAATGCCTAAATCCGCACGATTACCGGATTTCCTACATGCAATATGCCGGGGACGGACACAATCTACCCGGAGTCCCGAAGGACTTGAGGAAATCCTACACTTCACCCATTTGGTGAAAGAGATACCTCATGCAAGCAAAGAAAGAGGAATAAATGGACAAATACAAGTCCAAAGTTCGGGAGGAAGAATCGTTACCCTAGACGTGTTCTTCTTCGCCATGGATCCGAGATTCTACGCGGAGGGAAAGAACCGCACCGGGCTGCACTCTCCGGATCTGGAAACGGCTCGCGAAACGGAGCTCCGGAGCTCCGTCAATGGCGAAATCTCCTCTTCTTCTTCCTTGCCCCCTTCTTCTTCCTCTAGCCTAGGAGAGAGAAACACTATGAAATAATGAGGGTTTAATCCCTCTCCAAAGCCCTAAGACCCCCCAGCATTAAATCCCAGCCGTTGGATCTAATTCCAAGAAATTTGATCGGTCGGATCCTCTTCTCCGCTCAAAATCGCGGAACAGAATAAACAGGGCGCACGATCACAGGCGCACGGTCAGTGGTCGTGCGCGACGAGGGCAATGGTCGTGCGCACTATCCGGGACAGAACTCTGAATTCTTGCGAATAAGCGCACGATCGCTGGCGCACGATCACTGGTCGTGCGCGAAGAGGGAAATGGTCGTGCGCACTGTCCGAGACAGAACTCGATTCTCTTCGGAATTAACGCACGATCGCTGGCGCACGATCACTGATCGTGCGCGATGAGGCCACTGATCGTGCGCTAAGAGCAGACAGGGGAAATTCTAGTCTGCTTCACGTGCCGCACTACCACTCCGCCTACTTCGCGGAACTACCAGTTTTGGGGTGTTACAGGGGTGACCTCATCACTAACTGGCTAAGGGACGGGTTCGGTTCAGCTTTGACCGTGCTCATAATGTTGGGATCAAACTGCCCGACACGGGTACGACTTCATCTTGACCCGACAACGAGACAACCACACTGGTTATCAGTACAGCCTCAGGGGATATTTCCAAACACACCACGTGATACCCAGTATCACTGGCACTAGCACTAGCGCTGGCGCTAGCTAACAGAACACAAATTTGCCAGCTCTTTCGGGTATTTCCTGAAGGTAACACCCATGACTCCCTACATCACTGCACAACAACCAGAACCCGAAAACATGCATACATACTCGGAGTCTTCTCCGGAGTATAATATAGCAATAACAACATCACCAATCCAGACCAACCTGTCCAGATGGGCTTCACACAGTATGCATATGTCCGTACAACGATTCAGATTCTATATGCAATTTCTACGAGGATAATCCATATCGACCAGTCGGAAGAAACCTATCCACTAATTAGTGGAAATCTTCCTGCTACTATGCACAAATCAAAGGACTAGCATGTCCAAAGATTAAGGAGGAGAATCGTTACCCTTGATGCTCGTTTTGGTGCCATCGGATCAGGATTCCTCTCCACGGACTCGAAGACGGCACAAGCACGCAAGAGATCTTTTACCTCGGACTTGACTAGCCAAACAGAGCCTTCCACTGCTTCCTTGCCCTTGGAGAGAGAGAGAGAGAGGACCAAAGAGGACTTAAGGGAACACCACAGATTTGATGGCTTTATATATAAAAATGCTACCGCCAGCGCTACCTCATAATGCAGGCTCTAGCCCAAAGGTGGTACGACTATAGTCGCTTAAGGATTCGTCGAGAACGCTACCGCCGGCGCTAGCGCTACTGCCTCCGCTATCCCTCGACTAGCCGAATTCATGAGTGCTCAATACGATTCGTCGGGACACAAATTCGTCGAGAGAGCTACCGCCAGCGCTACCACTACCGCTGGCGCTAGCACTCGACGATTCGCCTTGATGTTTTCGATGATTCGCACAAGTCCTTTTGTCAACACGCAACCATTTAGACGATAAGAGCTACCGCCGAGGCTAGCCCTAGCACATGCGCTAGCTCTTTATCTTAGGACTTCGTGAACTCTTTGCACCTGAACACTGGGGTCTTACAATCCCCCCCTCTTAAAAAGTATTTCGTCCCAAAATTCTAATCGGTGCAAATAACTACAAAGATACAAAAGTTAACTTTGTACTTTAATGGAACAACTTAGGAAACTCCTCAATCATGGTCTGCTCTTGCTCCCATGAAAGCTCCTCACGCCCGCAATTGTCCCAGTAGACTTTGACCATTCTGATCGATTTGTTCCGTAATTGCTTGATTTCAGTATCTTCAATTTGAATGGGTTTGACCCTTGTCGTTAGCCAACTTTCGATCGACATTTGAACGTTATCCACAAGCATTTGAGTAGGCACTTGCACATCCTTCCACACCACGAAGATGTGAAATACGTCATGCAAACTACTCAGCTCTGTCGAAAGAGCGAGCCGATAGGCAGCCTCACTAACACGTTCCAGTATCTCAAACGGTCCAAGGTATCTCGGACTCCGCTTTTTCAAGCGTCGAATCCTTAACACACCCTTGAAAGGTTTAATTTTGAGATAAACCCAGTCCCCCACGACGAACTCAGCATTTATGTGTCTGGCATTATAGTACTTCGATTGCCTATCTTGTGCAATCAGCAACCTCTCTCAGATTGTCCGAATAGTCAAAGTAGCATCTTCGACTTCCTTTCGCTTAAACAGCTTAGTCTCGCCCGTCTCCGCCTAAGCTAAAGGAGTACGACACTTTTTCCCGTAAAGGGATTCAAAGGGCGCCATTTGTAAGCTTACTTGATAGTTGTTGTTATAAGCAAACTCGATCATAAAAAGATGATCTTCACACGTCTTGCCGAAATCCAAGGCGCACATTCAGAGCATATCCTCCAACGTTTTGTTGGTCCGTTCAGTCTGCCCATCCGTTTGAGGGTGTAAGACAGTGCTAAACATTAGCTTGGTACCCAACAGTTGGTGGATTAGACTCCAATCATTTGAAGTGAAGCGCCCATCTCAGTCACTTACGTTGCTACGAGGCACACCATGCAATCGTACTATGCTATCAACATATAACTTTCCTAACTTTTCCACTGAATTGTCTCGCCGGTTTGGAATGAAGTGTGCGTCTTTCGTCAATCGGTCCACAATCACCCGATGACATCATTCCCAAACTGCGATCTCGGCAAACCATGCACAAAATCCATAGATATGTCATCAAATTTTCATTCCGGAATCGGTAACGACTTCAGGAAACCTCCATGTTTTTGGCATTCACCCTCCACGAGCGCGCAAGTGTGACACTTGGCTACGTATAAGGCGATGTCTTTCTTTAAACCCGACCACCAGAATAACTTCTTCATGTACTGGTACATGTTTGTGCTGCCCGGGTGGATTGAGTGCTTAGTAAAGTGTGCCTCGTATATCAACTCCTCCCGTAATTTTCCAACATTTGGGAAGCACAATCGACTGTCTTTCCACAAAAGTCTGTCTTCAAGGGAGAACTCGGTATTTGACCCATCCATGGTCTCTTCCACATACCGTTTCATACTTTCATCAAGGTCCAATGCCAATCGGATTCTGTGCGCAAGGTCACACTATACCTCCGTCCAATTCAAACATAATGTGACAGTAGTTCTCTTGTCAATGCAAACGATGTCTAAGGCCTCCAAGTCCCTGATTAGACGCTCATCGTGCATCAAAATCCAGTTTGCTTGTGCAGAAGCCCTCCGGCTCAAAGCATCAGCAACAACATTCCCCTTCCCGACAGTGTAGTGAATCTTGAAAGTGTAGTCCCCCAGGAACTCCATCCACCTTCGCTGTCGCATATTCATCTTCTTATGATCTATTAAATATTTCAGGCTCTTATGATCCGCAAAGATGTCGATCTTCACGCCATATAGATAATGCCGTCAAAGCTTAAGAGAGAATATCACGACCGCTAGCTCCAAATCATGGACCGGACAATTCCTCTCATGCACTTTCAGTTGGCGAGAGCCATAAGCGATAACCTGACCATGCTGAAGAAGAACGCAGCCTAAGCCGCTCCTTGACGCATCACTATAGATTTCAAAGCCTTCTGTACCACATATCGAACATAAAATCGGCGACGTGGTCAGATGACTCTTCAACTCTTCAAAAGCTCGCGCGCACTCTAGCGACCAAACGAACTTCTGAAATTTCCTAGT
Source organism: Dactylorhiza incarnata (assembly GCA_033032865.1). NCBI lineage: Eukaryota > Viridiplantae > Streptophyta > Magnoliopsida > Asparagales > Orchidaceae > Dactylorhiza > Dactylorhiza incarnata. The sequence goes on from JAWHQI010000014.1 coordinate 9,701,653, forward strand.
CAATGTCGTGAGAGGCAGAGCTATCCTCGAGAAGTTCTCTACGATGCGCCTATAATAGCCGGTAAGTCCTAAGAAACTTCGGACTTTCGCCACGGTAGACAACAAAGGCCACTCCCGTATTGCAACTATCTTTGCAGGATCCACTGCAATGCCCTCTCCACTTACCACATGACCTATGAATGCCATAGAGGACAACCAAAACTCACACTTTGAGAACTTGACATACAACAAACTTCGCCTCAGGGTATCCAATACAATGCGCAAATGAATCGCATGTCCTTCTCCCGAATGAGAGTATACCAGAATATCGTCTATGAAGATAATAACAAATCGGTATAGGCACTCTCGAAACATTCAGTTCATCAGATCCATAAATACTGATGGCGCATTCATAAAGCCAAACGACATTACTGTGAACTCAAAGTGCCTGGAATGGGTACTAAACACAGTCTTGGGAATGTCGCATTCCCTAATCCGCAATTAGTAGTAGACAGATTTCAAATCCATCTTTGAGTACACAGTCGATCTTACCAACTGATCGAACAAGTCATCGATTCGCGGAATCAGATACTTATTCTTTTCTGTCAGCTTGTTCAGTTCGCGGTAGTCTATACATAGACGTAAGCTTCCATCCTTCTTCTTCACAAAACGGACCGGTGCACTCTCAGGGGATGAGCTTGGACGTATATAGCCTTGCTCCAGCAACTCCTGTAACTAAACTTTCAATTCTGCCATCTCCTTTGGGGCAATTCGGTACGTTGAGCGTGTCACAGGTTTGGCACCTGACAACAGCTCAATAGCGAAGTCAATCTCTCGCTGAGGTGTAGCCTCAGGAAGATCTATTGGGAAAACATCTACATACTCTGATACGATTGGGACATCACACAGACTGGGCTTTGGCTCAGAAGTCTCCAACAACATGAATAACAACTCCGCGCCATTCCGAACCGCCTTGACTACTTGGACAGAAGACATCAACATCTTGCCCGATCCTCGCAAACCGGTAAACGTAGTCTCGCGTTCAGTATTCTGCCCTAGTGTGACCTCCTTCAAGTTACAATCAATACATGCATGCTGCCTCGAAATCCATTCCATGCCAAAGATCACATCAAACTCGGAGATCGGTAGCATCGACGCTTCCAAGTCAAACTCCTGACTTCCTATCCGCACCTAAACAGAACAAACTCTGTCCGCATGTATTCGACATTCGTTTGGCAACACGAAATCCAGTCTGTCCTTTCCACGAACGAAGGCACTCCAATACGCAGTATGAAGTCCTCAGACAGAAAGGAGTGGGATACTCTAGTGTCAAATAAAGCTCTCGCCGGATAGCTTCGAATTAGGATAAAGCCTAATACAAACTGGGTATACATGCAATCACACACAAGGTATAAAATACATAAAGCACTAAATGCTATAAAATAAATCATACCTGTCACGACATCGCTTTGCTTAATGGCCTCTTGCTGGCCAAGATTATATACCCGCGATTGAGCTGGAGTGTAGTGGGATGCAGACGACTCCGCTGCTCTCCCTTTCTCCTCCGCATAAGCCGCAACTACTTTTTTGCCGCTGCGACAGTCCCAGACAAAGTGGCCCATCTTACCACAATTATAACATGTGACCGGACCTCGTCCAGTAATTGCTCCTGAAGCAGAAGAGGAAGCCAGTTCTGAAAACCTGGACCTCTTTCTGAATCGTCGGGACCCAGACTTTACAGAGCTTGGTACTTTAAACTCCGTCGTTGCCACCGCGCGGTCCTTGTTAGCTTGGACCCTCTTTATATCCTTCTCAAGGGATCTGGCGGTATTCACCAATGTCAGAAAGCCTTGCGTCATCGGGCCTGACACAAGAAGTCACATATCATCGCGCAGATCTTCGTAAAACTGGTTGGTCTTTCGCTCTTCATCATCAATGGAAGAGCCCGCATACCTTCCAAGTCGCGTAAACTCATGGAGGTATTCATCCACAATCCTATCCCCTTGAGTTAACCTTTGAAATTGGTTCTCCATTTCGATGCGTTGAGCAGAAGGGAGATACCTTGCCAAAAAAATCTCGAGAACTCTTCCATCGAGATGTCTTTCAGTTGCCTGCCGGCATACTGATGCCTTTCAAATCCTTCCCACCACAGCCTAGCCTCTCCATCCAACAGATAGGTCGCTAGAGTTACGTTCTGCCTTTCCTCCGTCTCTGTAGCCATTAGGGTTCTCTTCACCCGAGACAGCCAATCCTCAACTTGCATTGGCGTTCCTACCCCGTCAAACGTAGGAGGGTGGAAACTCATAAACCATTACAAGTGATGGTTAATCGCTCGTGTCGCCTCAACAGGTACTGGTCTTTCCACAACAGGCTCAACTGCGGCAACCGGCACCGGGGCCACCACAAGGGCAGGAGGTTGTACAGGCCTTCTTGGTTGCACTTTGATCATGGCAAACACAGCTTCAGTTATCAACCGTATCATTTCAACAGAAGGGGGAGGCGTAGGCACCTCAGCAGATGCACTACTCTCAGCAGTGTGTCGGGGTTGGGACTGCCCCGCACCACTTCTAGTCACCTATAATCATTTCAGACATAATTTAGTGACTAAATGCACAACAAAATAGCAAGCAATGAACACACAGGTTCCATAATCATACTAAAACATATATATATATATAATGCATTCCTAAGGGGACATTCTGGTTAGTTAAATGAGTTAAATGGTGATGCACAGACATGCTCACCACCCCTTAAGAGAATTCGACCATGAATTCACACGGAAAGGGATCGAGACTCGTAGTTGATACCAAATTGTAACACCCCACCCATTGCACAATATATAATAGTAGGTTCGGCTGGGACCTCATGCCATATAAGGTGAACAAGCAAGAGGGTTACGTATTCAGTTACCCAACCAACAACATCTCAGAGGTTATGCAGAAGCGGAAGCATAAATTATTTAAATCTTGAACCAGAGAATATTTCCACAACATAGAATAGGAATGTCTGATTTATATATATAAAAAGAGTTTGGCACTACGGCCATACATCACAAAATGTTTATATGTTTACATGATTTCCAAACATCTGCATGCAGGCCGATAATACATGAAGTAAAAGCACTCAAAACACTTGGGCCTTCAAGGGACAGCAAAGCGCAACAGCTGGGATTCCAACCCGCTATTTCCCGCTCGTCTCGCCAGGACCTGTAATGCACAATCCACCAAGCAGTAGGAAAAAATAGGTAACCGATCAGCTTTAGCTGACCAAGAATATAACGACCTCACCCCATGCCCGGGGAGGTGGTACTCCTTCCCTACAAGCAAGCAATAACACATATATTTCATAGGTGCGTCTAAGCACCGCATAGAAACACTCACCATATACGTTGACTCTAGGCCACACGTATCGTTCTCTCATGGCACACTCCATCCACAAGTCCTTTTTCAACTTGGATGGTCACTATGAGCTTTTACGGTCAAGGTCGTCATACCTTACGGTTCCTTTCCCAACATTCCCTCAGTGAAACGGAGGGGCGACCTCATCACTGACTGGATAAGGGACAGGTTCGGTTCAGCTTTGCCCATGCTCATAACGTCGGGATCAAACTGCCCGATGCGGGTACAGCTTCACCTTGGCCCGATAACGAGACAACCACACTGGGTCATCAGTACAGCCTCAGGGGCTATTTTCAAGCACACCACATGATACCTAGTATCACTCACACTAGCGCCAGCGCTAGTTCAAGCACTGGCGCTAGCTAACAAAACACAAATCTGCCATCTCTTTCGGGTATTTCCTGAAGGTAACCCCCAGGACTCCATGCAGCACTTCACAACACCTAGAACCCAAAAATAAGCATACATACTCGGAGTCTACTCCGGAGTGCAATATAGCAATAACAACATCACCAATCCAGACCAACCTGTCCAGATGAGCCTCACACAATATGCCTATGCCCGTACAACGATCCAGACTCTATATGCAATTTCTACGGGGATAATCCATATCGACCCGTCAGAAGAAACCTATCCACTAATTAGTAGAAATCTTCCTGCTTCTATGCACAAATCAAAGGACTAGCATGTCCAGAGATTAAGGTCGAGAATCGTTACCCTTGATGCTCGTTTTGGTGCCATCGAACCAGGATTCCTCTCCACGAACTCGAAGACGGCACAAGCACGCAAGAGATATTCTACCTCAGACGTGACTAGCCAAACGGAGCCTTCCACTGCTTCCTTGCCCTTGGAGAGAGAGAGGACCAAAGAGGTCATAAGGGAACACCACGGATTTGATGGCTTTATATATAAAAATGCTATCGCCGGCGCTACCTCCTAACGCAGGCGCTAGCCCAAAGGCGGTACGGCTATAGCCGCTTAAGGATTCGTCGAGAACGCTACCGACGGCTCTAGCGCCACCGCCTGCGCTATCCCTCGACGAGCCGAATTCACGAGTGCTCAACACAATTCGTCGGATTATATTCGTCGAGACACAAATTCGTCAAGAGAGCTATCGTCCTTGCTACCACTACCGCTGGGGCTAGCACTCGATGATTCGTCTTGATGTTTTCAATGATTCGCACAAGTCCTTTCATCGAGACACAACCATTTCGACGATAAGAGCTACCGCCGACGCTAGCCCTAGCGCTGGCGCTAGCTCTTTAGCTTAGAACTTCATGAACTCTTTGCACCTGAACACTGGGGTCTTACAACACCTCACAACATGAGGCTGCAAATAGCCATACTTCATCATGGGGTGTGCAGATTGCCGCACTCACCCCCCCAATCATGGGGGTTCAGATAGCCGCACTCTCCTCCCAATCATGAGGGTGCAGGTAACTACACCCATCGTGGGGGTGTGAGTAACCATGTAAGACCCCAGACTACTAGTAATTGAGCACGACCGAAGGAGGTCTTTGTTGGAAAATGGTTTTCCACATCCCTTTGGTTTGAGAATAACAAATCCTGCTTGTATTTGATCTAGTTTGCCATTGTGTTTTTTAGTATGCAGGATTGAGCAAAGATGACACTAGGGTGCTATGTGTTGGTCTAGACTAGCTCAAGTGCTGAATAGAAAGGATCTGGTCTAACGCTAGGCATGAGAGCCAACACCGGCATTGACCATCGATCTCGCCAGCATGCAAATGGTATGGAGGGAAGCTGCCGTGATTGAAGGTGCATTTTGGGAATGATTTGACCTAACGCCAGTGTTAGCCTTAACGCCAACATTAGGGTTGCCTAAAATAGATGTTTCCAAAGATGCAATATCTCCTTCCTTGGTTATGAATGCGAGCCATCAAAACATTTCTATACAGAGTCAACGCCAGGCGTTAGCCCTAATGCCGACATTAGTTTCCTCTCCTATAAATAGGCGGAATTCATTCTATTCAGATGATGAACTCACAGAGCCTTATTCCAGCACTTTGAATTACTTGTGAGGGCCGTATTTCCAGACCATAAAGAATCTCCCATTTACTTTCAAGAGAAGTGTTGGGAAAAACCCTTTGATTTATCTTACAAATTATATACAAGTGATATCATTTTTTAGGATATATTACCCATGTTGTACTGAAAGGGTAATTGGTCATTAGATGTCTTAGGATGTCACACTCTCATTAGAGTGTCAAAGACCAGTCCAAAAAGAGTCAAAAATTCAGTTGAGTTAAACCTGCATCGAATAGAAGTCGACTCAGCTTCGACTTCAAGTCGAAGTAACTTCGAATAGAAGTAACATAAACTCAGATTGAAGTCTAAGTCAACGCAACATCGAGATGTACTCGACGCAGAAGATAGTCAGTCGAAGGAGTATTAGAAGTCGACGCAACTTGGACTTAACATCAACGCAGAAGGAAGTGCTCTTAGTTCAGGATCTTAACTCGACAGATACGTCGATTACTATTCGATGCAACGTCGTCTACAAAAATTATTTCAAATCTAAGGAGGATTTCGACGCAGCTTTAAGTAGAATTCAGAGTTGCGTCGATAAGAAGTCAAATATTTTCGACGCTACGTCGAATACATACAGAATTATCAATTCTCCTTTATCCTTTTCTAAAAGTGATTCAGAGGCTATACATGGAATTGTTTGATCTCTAACAGGTCGATTAAATCCAAGAATGGAAATAAGGACTACAGAGAGCCAATAAAGTTATTTTTGGAAGATATTCTAAAAGGATTTGACGGGCCATCAAATTAGAAAGAAAACTGAATTATCCCATAGACCTTCCTATTAGGGATGCAACAGAAGAGGAAAGATATTCAAATTGTATTCGACAGAGGAATAAATATACTCAGGAAGATCGAGACATATATCATGCAAATTTTTTATTCAGGAACTTAATCAGTCATCTTTCTTCTCTGTCCTGATGCTTCTTCTTCTCCACTACTCTTAGAAAGACAAAGAAAATCAGAGATCTTTGTACAACATACATCAAAAGAATAAGGCTTCTTCATCTTCTTCATCTGCTCTACAGTAAGAAGCCTACAGACAACAGAGATTATGTGGATAAAACTTACATAGTCCTTGCAACACTTCTCTTCTAGCAAGGACTCATCTACTGCAATAAAGATCCATCTACATAACACCAAGTGCCTTGAATTCTCAGTGATTGCTGAAGGAGGTTTCATTTAGAAGAACTCTCTTCCTTACTTCTTCTTTTTCTTAATCTGTCTACTTCTTATTTGTAACTTGAGCAAAGAGTCCTAAGAATCCCTCTACAAAGGATTTAGTTGGTTCAAGATCTCCTTACCAAAACATCTAGTGTGGTTCTAAGAGTCTCCTTGTCAAAAGACTCAGTAGTTAGTTCTAAAAGTCTCCTTATCAAAAGACTCAGTGGTTCTAAGAGCCTCCTTATCAAAAGACTCAGGAACTTGATAGTGTATTCCTACCAAGGTGGTAGAAGAGTGGACTACCCATAAGTTGTGGGGAACCACTATAGCTCTTTTCTTTGTGATGTGAATTTGTTGTGCTGTCTACTTATTTTATTTCTGCACTCTGTGATTATTTTATTCTGAGTTGATCAACTGAATGCATAGTAATTAGGAATATTTTTATTGTGTGTGCAAATTATTATAGAAAAGTTTTTAAATCTCTATTCACCCCTTCTACAGAATACTCAGAGATATCACTGTGCACTTTCAATTGGTATCAGAGGGAGGTTGATCCAAGAAAGGTTAGCACCTTGATCAAAATATCCTCTCACTCTAAATTTTATATTTTAAAAGTTATTTTCAAAAAAATGAGTTCTAAGGACTATGCATCCACCATACCACCAGTGTGTAACCTAAATAAGTTTACACTCTGGAAAGCCATAATTAAATTGTATATGAACTCTATTGATGAAAACATTTTTGATGTCAACATTTCAGGTCCCCCAACACTAGTTAGAAAAGATGCAAGTGGTTCTGTGACACAGGAAACTGTGCCTTGAGCTGAATGGATAGATGCTAAAAAGAAGTAGAAGGCATGATGCCAAGGCCATGAACATTCTAGTCTCTACAATGTCTGATGACATTTTTCAGAAGGTGGCTGACTGCAACTCAGCCAAAGAAATTTGGGAATACCTTTACAGATTAGTTGTGGGAAGTTCTGATTAAAAAAGGGATAGAATGTCCCTTCTCATATCACAATATGAGAACTTCCAAAAGAAATCTAAATAAAATGTGGCTGAGATGTTTGAGAGATTCAACATCATTATAAATGAGCTGAAAGGACTAGATAAGGAGATATCTCAAACATAGATAAATGACAAGCTCCTCATGTGCTTCCCAAGCACATGAGACTCAATGATCTAGGCTATTAAAGAGTCCAAATGTCATAGAGAAATCTCTACTGATGCTCTACTAGGAAAGCTCAAGTCCTATGAGCTCCTATTGAAGAGCAGGGATGAGACTGAAGCCAAAGAAAAGGTCTCAACCCCTAAGGAAAGGACCATTCCACTAAAGACTGCTGAAGGAGAGCCTTCCACATCTGAAGAAGAGATGTTCAATCTCTTAGCCAGAAGATTCAGAAAATGGGTCAAAATAGAAGTCGGCAGAAGAAAGGTTAGGAGTTCAAGCAAATCTAGGTTTGACAACACTCCAAAACATGAGATTATCTGATTTGTCAGCTGAAATCCAGGGCACATTGCCCCTGAGTGTTCTGGAGAACAAAAGGTCAAAAGCAGCAACAAAAAGGAGCACAAGAAGAAATCCTTCATGAAGAAGAATAAAAAGAAAGGAAAAGGTTTCATTGCTGAAACCTGGAGTGGCTTAGAAACTGAGTCAAGCTCCTCTTCATCTAAAAGTGATGAAGAATATGCTGCAGAAGAAGCTTGCCTAATGAACTTGGAAGATTCCTTTGAGGAAGATCATGTATCACTCTTTGATAACTTTGATTTTACTTCAGAAGAATTTAAAAAATGTTATAAGGAATTTTGCACTGATTATCTTAAGGTTCAAAAAGAAATAGAAATAGTTAGGGAAGAATTAGAAGACTTTAAGAAACACGATTTATATTCAACAAATTATGATTTGAGAAATCAGATCTATAAAAAGTGTTGGGAAAAACCTTTGTGATTTATCTAACAAATTACTTAAAGTGATTTCATCAGTTAGGTTATATTACCCATATTGTATAGAAAGGGTAAAATAGTCATTAGATGTCCTAGGATATCACACTCAGCTTAAAGTGTCAAGATCAGGTCATGATAAGCATAAAATTAGTTAAGTTAAGACTTACGTCGAATGGAAGTCGACACAACTTCGACAAGATATCGAAGTAACTCTGACTGAAAGTCGTAGCAACTCAATCTGCCTGTCAAAGTATCAAGTCCAGTCGACGCAATGTCGAATGGAACTCGACGCAGAAGGAAGAGCCCGTCGAAGCCATCTTAGAAGTCGACGCAACTTCGACTTCAATTCGACGCAGAAGATAAAGTTCAAGACCAAGTCTTCAACTCGACGGATATGTCGATAAGTAATCGATGCAACGTCGACATCTGAGTTCAGCTAGAGCTAAGAAGGAATTCGAAGCTACATATACAAGAACTCAGAGGTGCGTCGATATGATGAAAGATGAAGTCGACGTAGCGTCGAATACAGACAGAAGTAGAAGGTTTTCTGTTGTCCTTTCTTGAAAGTGAGGTATTAAATCTTAGATTTACTCTAGAGGGGGGTGAATAGAGTATTAAAAAGTTTTAACTTATTTTATAGCAGAATTAAATTAGTGATATATATATGTGTAGCAGAGTGAGTATAAAAGTAAAACAAGAATCACAACACAGTACAGGAAGAAAAACACAATCACAACAGACACAAGGATCTATAGTAGTTCCCCAATCAATTTGGGTACATCTACTCTTCTACCACCCTTGGTAGGAATCCACTAGGTTTTTGATCAGGTGCCCTATCACCACTAGGATTTTTGATCAGGTGCCCTGCCACCAAAGATTAACTTTTGAAGGGAGTTAGAACCCTGTACAAGATGGGGTAAAAAGGATAAACAAAAAAAGTGTTTATGAAGTTCTTCTCTGTCAACAAGATCTGAGAGAAGACTAGTGGATTGTTGTGATGTAATGCTCCCCCTGTCTGATAGGATTTCTTGACAGATAATGGATGGAGCTTTCTCTTGAATGTAGAAAATCTTCCTTGATAGCAGATGAATCTGAGAGATAAGGTTTCTCAGATTATTATTGCTCTTTGAAGATTAAGAACCAGCAGCTGAAAACTGAGAGATGATTTTTGGTTCTCAGAGAATGAAAATGCTGCTGTTCAGGATGATGATCTCTGTAATTCTTCTTTAACTTTTTGTATTTCTCTCGACTGTTACTTCTCTATTCTCTACAGTCTTACTGATCTTACTGCTTCATCCTTTTCCTTAGGTATATATATGACTGATTTGATATTCAAATCTTCTAGTTAAGGAATAGAATAATTTGAATTAAATCTTTCTTAGGACTGCAATCTGATTCAACATGAATACTTTAATTCCGTTTCCTTTTCCATGAAAGTAACCTTTTACAATATGTCAACAGCTACATTCTCGAAAGAAGAGAATAGAAAGGAATATTAAAATGAAAGATCAAATCTTGACTTATCTGAAAGTGAATAAGTCCAAATAATTGAATAGATCCGTTGCTGAATAGTCGATCTGAGTTCAGAGAAAATAGATGACTGATACTTCAAAAATTGTCAAACTGAAGAGAAAAATTCGTCGAGCAGAAAGCTGTGTTCGTCGAACTGAAAGCTGAGTTCGTCGAACTGAATTCATTCATCGAACACAAGGCTGAGTTCGTCGATCTCAATCTGGAGTTCGTCGAACTGAGATAAAATCTGTTAGACTGGCTTGAAGACTGAATTCGTCGAGCAGAAGAGCAAGTTCGTCGAAATGACCCACGACATTCATCGAACTCAGGAAGGAGTTCGTCGAACGCAGAATGATGTTCGTCGAACACAGAAACTTGGAATTTTTCTAAGTTCTAGCTAACTAAGACAACCTTAGACCTTGACCCTTAGACTATACAATGGGGTCAACTTGAGTCCTAGTCACAGATAGTGATCCTAGCCCAAATCAGTAATAGGGTTGTTCCAACAATCTCCCCCTATTTGGGTTAGGATACTATTTGACAAAATCAAATAATTAAATAAACAACAAACATAGAGCATATATATCTGACAGAAATTAAATTCATTTCAGCAGATAAAAAATATAGTACTCTGAGTTTAGAAAACTTTACACTGAAAGTAGAAAAAAATAGCAAAACCAAATAATCATGAGCTTTACTCTGTCTATGAAGATGGCTTGAATATGATTTGTCTATTTGGATTCTCAGATTCTCTTTTACTCATATAGAGGTCATTAGCTCCCACCAGGGTTTGAGATGATGCATGAGGAACCACTGCAGCTGGGTGCAACCTTAGATAATCTTCGGCATTAAAGAGGTGTCTTGAGCTGTACATTTCAAATTCATGCCTTCTGAAATCTGAAATCAGACATTGTTGAGAACTGAGAGTAATTTTTACCCTCTGCTTTTGCTTTATTGATCTGAGCTATAACAATAGTCTCTTTGTATCTAGCCATGTAGGAATTTTTTTCTGAATCTTGATTGATTGGAGAAGGAGGCCTTTCATCAAATTCACTGGCCTGATATGAAGGTTGATAATCTTGAGGATACCTTTTCCTGTGAAATGAACCATCAGATACATGATATTTGTAAGCTGAGGAAAGAGGTCTGGCAGATCCTGAAGGAGGAGCTCTGGCTGATCTTGAACTACGAGAGCCATTTGAGCTTCTATGACTTTCTCCTAATTTTCTTGAATGCTGGGGGAACGATCTCTGAGAGGAGGAAGACATGCTAGCTGAGCCTGCTGCTGGAGGAGGAGGAGGAGGATTAAACATGACTGGTTTGTCAGAGTAGAATCCTGATTTCTTCATTTTCTTTCTCCTGTTATTCTCATTTCTAGAGAATCTCATCCAAGCTGGAGAATCCTTTGTAAGAGTAATGCTATTCAAAATATAATAGGGAGTATCATTTGTTGAAGAGGGAGGTTTAGGGACAGCCTTTGCTTTGCTTCTGGACTTTCTTTTTTTTGAGGATTTTGAATCTAAATCATCACTATCATCATCATCAGAAAATTGAGTAGGATTATCATACAGATCATCAATATCTTTAAGAGCAATATCCAATTCTTGCTCAATATCTTCTGGAAGAGGTGAATCATCATACAAAAAGTTGGAGGGGATAAGCGTGGTTCATCAAAAACAAATGTTGGAGGTGATTTCACCAAGCCAACTTTTTCTGTTACTACAACTGTGACTGCAATTGGAACTTAAAAACTTTTGATGATTTTCTTTAGCAAAGCTGAATCAACTGGAGCTATATAGGGAACTATAGCTTTTGAATAATCTTGAGACTTTGGCAGACTGCTGAAAACAAAACTGAATCTTGATAACAAAGAATTAATATCTACTGAAGGATTAATAAATATATTGTTCACTGAATCTATAACTGCAATTGAATCTGTAACTGGAGCTTCTTCATCAATAACTGGAGTTGCTTCTATATCAAAAGCCATATCTGAATCTGCATTATCTGGATCTTCTTCATCAATCATCTCCCCCTGCCTAGTTTCAAGGAAACCTGAATCTAGGCCCCTAGAAGAAGGGACATAGGATGAGGAGGTAGGGAAGGATGAAGCTTAGAAGAGAGGTCAGAAATAGCTTGAAGAACTGGAGCTAATTTTTCATCTAGAAGAGCAGTTAGCCTAGGAGAGATGTGAGAGAATATTTGGTAAGCAATTGAAGAGAAATCAACATACACAAAATCAAAAGTATGTTGAGAAGAAGAGGGTGCAGGAATAGAAGGTGAGGGAATAGAAGTGTGAGCCTGGTTGGTGCACACTGAGGATGGAAGGAAAATGTTATGAAATGGGTTGATGAATATCTTCAGGGATGGGAGATTGAGGTGGAGTATGTTGAGAAGATAAGAGGTCAAATGATGGAAGAGAATCAAGAGAGGGAAGGGAATCAACATCTGGAATAGATGATGATGGAAAATCTGTAGACAGATTTGTCTGGATAGGAGGGGAAGAAAGCAATGGTGAAGGAATGTCTATGGGAGAATTGGAGGGAAGAACTTCTTCAGTAGTGATGTTCTGAAGAGGTTGAGAGGGGAGAGGAGTAGAAGATTCAGGGGGAAGAACTTCTGGTAGGGTTGAGGGAGTGGCTGTATCAGCCCTTGTGCTTTTAGAAGTATTCCAGGAAGATTGATGAGTAGTAAAATATATGTATTTTTAGTATAGTTATTAGTATAGTTTTAATTAATATTGTAAAATTTTTATGTAAATTAATGAATAAATTACTTGTTTTATTATTTTTGTTACTAACTTTGCTTTATTTTTGTTTTTGCAGATTTTGGCAATTTTTGTCATGTCACGCCCCTGAGTCACGCCTGTGACAACAAGTCACGCCCGTGACCCAAGGGTGTGTAATTTTAAAATGCCAACTTCTCAATCTGCGTTCGACGAAAGGCAAGCTGCGTTCGACGAACGCTCTCTGCCCTTCGTTCGACGAAAGGCAATCAGCGTTCGACGAAAGGCAAGCTGCGTTCGACAAAAATCGAGCTGCGTTCGACGAACACTCTCTGCCCCTGTGTACGACGAAACCGAGCTGCGTTCGACGAAATCAAGCTGCGTTCGACAAAAAGCGCTCTGCGTTCGACGAACTCTCCGCGCCCAGCGTTCGACGAACTGCCTCAGCATTCGACGAATCCTCCCCTATCTCAGTGTTCGACGAACGTGTCTCAGCGTTCGACGAACTGTCTCAGCGTTCGACGAACTGCCTCAGCGTTCGACGAACTGCCTCAGCGTTCGACGAACTCTCTCTTACACGCCAGCCGTCACGCCCCAGTTAAAGCAGATATGTGCTACCCACTATCACGCCCGTGACACTTCAAGTCACGCCCGTGTGCTGCCATGTTTGACGGCTAAACCTTCCAGAAGACGGCGGATGCGACCCCTAAATCATGCGCAAATGTCACGCCCCAGGGTCACGCTCGTGACCAGAAGACACGCCCGTGACCCTAGGGCGTGTAAAAATAATATTTTGCCTATAAATAGGAGGGCTCGGCTGAAGGAAATTTCATCCAAATTTTGAGTGCTTGTTAGTGTTTTCTGAGTTCTTTTGAGTGATTGTGAGTTTTCATTTATGCAATTCAGTTTAAGTTCGTTTGTAATTTTCGCTTTTCTAGTCTAGTTGTAATGCTTATTTTAGAAATAAAATGTTGTTTTTCTCATTTGGATCATTATCATTTTCATTTTCAATTTATGCAAGTGTGTGTGTGTATGAGTATAACTTTATTGCTTTCATAACTTAGGTTTATTGCTTTCAAAATTTAGGTTAAAAGCTTTTATAAAATAGTTTATCGTTTTTTACGCTTTATTTTTCGCTTTCGTTTAAACGCTTTCTCTCGATTCAGTCATTTTATTACAAGTAGAGTGCGTGCGTATATGAGATAGTGTTTTTCTTTTTTGTAACTTAGCTTTATTTCAGTCCTTATATAACTGTTTATACCACCCCCATCTTGAATAAGAGGCTAATTTCCTTTAGCGCTTGTTTAAGACGGTTGGGACGAATATTATTTCTGCACCTATATAAGTATTTCATTTCTATACCACCCCGGTCCTGGATAAGAGGCTAAGAACTTTTTAGCGCTTGTTTAAGACGGTTGGGACGGATACTATTACTGCTTTTATATAAGTCTTTTTATTTCCCTTTTTATCCGCTTATATTCGTTTAAGTTATTAAACATGTATTTTCTTAATTATGCCGTCTCCATTCCGATGAGTGGATAATTCCCTTTAGCGCACGATGTCGAAGAGCATTGTGACCCAAAAATAGTTTTTCTAAAAATTAAAACATCTCTTTCTAAAATAATTAACGCTTAAGGTTTACCCGAGAATAACGTTGAGTGGAGCCACATAATCGATGCGTGGTTTTCATTTTCGTCTCCGTACACTAGTTAGCCGAGAGGCTCGTGCATACGGACTGATTGCTCATGGGTAAAGAGAAGTGTGCTCTACCCTCGAGAGAGGATGAGGTAAGTCTCCCGAATTGGAAGTAAAAACCCAATAACGGGGTTCACAACATAAAGCGAGTATTAAGAAGATTCGATTATAGAACGAGAGTTCGGTCGAATATTCATAATCTCAGGTGGGCGTACCATCGAGAGAGGAGTGTTCATAATTATGGAACCTCCACGGCCAAGCCGTTTTAATGTTTTAAAAAGTCTTCTCTTTTACTTCTAAAAAAGACTATTTTCGTCTCAAGGTAATTCGACATCGGGCGCTATTTATTATCATCGTTTAGAACTCTAGTTAAACGCTTATTATCGTTCGCTTTTAAAAACCCACACTAAAAACTTATTCTGATAAAATAATAGTTGATCCTCAAAGTAGTATAATCAACACGATCCGCGGAAATATACGACCTCGATATTTTCTAAAACAAAATATCATGTATTACTCACGATAAGGTATACTTGCCTTTATTATATGGTTAATTTGGATTAAAATTTAAAAAAACACTTTTCAAATCCGAAACTTGCAAAACTCTCCTTTGCTATTTTAAAAATCAATAGAATTCAGCGTTGTAGTCAGGGTGTAATCGTCAATATTTCGAAAGAAGAAAAAGACCGTTACTTTTATCTTTCGATAGGATAACGATTAATTTCTAAAAGTAGGAATACTTGCGAAACTCTTTGAAAACACCCGCCTAACTCTAATCTCATCATATAAAGGTTGCACAAACCAAATTAATTAAAAAGAAAAATCCGAATCAAATCATTAAGTTTTTGGCGCCGTTGCAAGGGATTCTTAGTGTTGTTATTTTAAACAAGGAATTACTATTACTTTTATCATATATATTAAATATATATATATATATATCTACATAAAAATAAAAATAAAATAAAAAATTAGAAAAAGCCAAAACTATATAATAATTTTTATTATTAGTGTATGACCCGAGGAAACTTCTCGGACGATTCGAATATCCCTTTTGACCCCGAAATCGAGCGCACCCTTCGTGAGCGCCTCCGACTTCGTGATCAAAACTTACTCGAATTTCACGAAGAGTCTGTTAGGGATACTTACACTGAACTTATGACCGATCAAATTCCAGATGTAGCCCCGCCGCGGACCATGGCATATTATGCTAGACCAAATATGAAAGATACCGGATCGAGCATTACACGCCCAACAGTGGCTTATAATAATTTTGAAATAAAATCTAGCATCATTGAAATGGGACAATAGTCAGTCCAATTTGACGGTTTGCCAGATGAGGATCCGAATTTACACCTTTCTAGTTTTTTGGAAATATGCGATACCTTTAAAATTAATGGCGTTACTGATTGTTGGATCGTATAACGCCCTTAGAGGGGGGGGGGGGGGGGTGAATAAGGGTGTGTTTAAAAAATTAAATTTTTACTTAGTAATTTTTAAAGAGATTTTACTTTACTAAAAAATTACTTCTAAACACTTTCAAACCAATGCAATTTTAGTATTAAATCAAAACACAAATTTCTAAGATAAAGATTATGCCATCAAATATATAATTAAAGAAAGAGACATAATTATATTAATCATGAAATTTGAGTACAATAAAATTGATCTTAACAATGCTTAAGATCAAGGCACAATTATATTTTCTAAAAATTCTACAATTTTGGTTTACCAATCCTTCTCCCAAGGATCGGAAGGCTATCGCTTGTCTCTCCCAAGACCAAGCCCAAGCCTATCCTCTAGATCTTCCCAAGATCTAGACGTAGCACACAAGGCCACGATTTCCCACCAAGCCACGCAAGGACTTGGACGCTCCGCACAAGGAAGCGATTTTCCCCTAAGCCGCGCAAGGACTTTGACGCCGCACGCAAGACGACGATTTCTCTACCAATACAAAATGAAAAATATGTGAATGAAAATACAATATGAAAAGAACAACTCCCTAGAAAATCAGATCTCTGAACGGATTGTTGAAGCCTCGAGATGATTGATGATGTAGAAGCGTGCCCGATCTCGTCTTCAATGTTCAATCCTTCTTTGCACAAATGGGAGTTGAGGAGGTTCTGGAGCTCTCTGGTTCGTATGCACTCAGGAAGGGACTGGAATTCTCAAAAGCTTGAAATGCACGAACCAAAGGAACCAATTTATAGAAATTCACTGTCGCCTGGGCGACAGTGACTGTCGGAATTTTCCGACAGTGCTAAACTGCCGCTGGAGTGCCGTCGTGGGTGGAGTCGTGGGCAGTTGGTGTAACCGTCGAGCTGTCGCCTGGGCGACATCGATGTCGGATTTCCGACAGTGCAAAACTGTCGGTCGTGGGTGGAGACGTGGGCATTTGTAGTAACCGCCGAGCTGTCGCCTGGGCGACATCGCTGTCGGAATTCCGACAACGCAAAACTGTCTTTCGTCGATCTGCCGTGGAGGGAAGTAGTTGTAACTTCTCTGCTGTCGCCTGGGCGACAGTGGCTGTCGGAATTTTCCGACAGTGAAATTTTCCCACATTCAATTTTAGCTCCAGTAGCAATGTGTACATCTCATACCTGTTATCTGCACACCATTGATAAAAATAGAATCAAATACAAACGGGACTTTGTTATTATCAAACCGGAGGAGTGCGAAACGCATGCTCCAACAATCTCCCCCTTTTGATAATAACAAATCCGTATAAAAAGAAATCATGTCTATTTAGATTGTTGATTTTAAACTTTGGTGTGTGCACAAAATTAACATGATATATATTCCTTAAAAATAAATAATCTATCTCGAGATGAAAGCTCACCCTAAATGAATGCTCTCCCTACATATATGCTCCCCCTAAATATATGATGTATCGTGTAGGTGGAATATTTAGGTGTGATAGATTTGTGACTTTTCTTTTTATACTTTAAATTCTCCCCCTTTTGGTATTAGCAAAAATGAATATTAGATAAAAGAGTAGCTTTTAAGGGAAAGGTAATAGAAAATAGAAATGAAGAGTAAGCGGAAGCAAATTGTTGGTAATGATTGAAGTCCATGAAATAATAGGAATATGCCATAGTATGAATAAGCCCATGAAGTGACGGTATAGCCATATGAAGTAATGAAAGAAAATAACTTAAACATAAGTAAGATCATTTGAAAGTATCATAGAAAGACACAATAATGTATAGATATATGGAATATTTTCGGTCCAATTCTCATGAGATGAATGTTTATATAACATAATGATGTGTACATGTGATACTTAGATCAAACATATGAAGTTATTTAATTTACATGATCATTAAAATGTAGAACATAATAAAAGCATATAAAGGCAACTTTGACTTTGAAGATATAGCACAAGATGAATAGAAAACCATGTTACTTTTGCACAAGACACTTTACAATTCTTTCCAAGGTGCTTAACCTCACAATGCTCATTAAGACTTATCAGGAGGGTAAGTAGTGCTTGGTGGAGTATCCTTGTCTTTATTTTTATTTTTTTGATCACAGACGTTGTGATATCTTAATTGTGATATATTGATATATTTTTTAATTGACCAAGGATCTCCGAATTCACTTGAATCGCAAAAGATGGTGTATTTTTTGTTGTGCTAACAAATCAATGTTGAAAGTTGTATTTAAGAAGTGCTATTTTATTATATGAAAGCAAATATGATCCATGTATATATTAAATAAAAAGACATACGTATTGATCAAAATAAGTGAACGTGATAGTTCATTATGATAGATAAACAATTTCTCATACTTAGAGGCATGCGAAAACAATTTCCAATGGTCTAAACAACTAAGGAGAAGTGTCAATACGATGATAGCTTGGAAATAAAATCATACAAACATGTAAGTCATTTTTTTTAAATAAATAGCACATGGTTTGTCATCAAGTCATGAGGTGAAGCATTAATAATGACATATAACTATTGTAGATCATCAAAGGGACCTAAAATTGGAGTTTTGTTAAAATGGGAGCTGTTGGAAATTTCCGACAGTCACTGTCGCCTGGGCGACAGTGAAAAATATAAATAGGGCTGGGGACCGAGTCAAACCCTACTGTGCATCATTTCTTGGAGTTAAAAACGAGAGGAAGGCTGTCAGAAGTCGGCGACATCCCTAGATCTAAGGTATGGGTTTTTTGATTTTGGTGTTTTTAACTCAAAATTTTTTAGGGATTTGTGATGTTGATAGTAGAGAAGAAGGAAAATGTAGTTTTCATGTTGATTTTTGATGAATGGTGTAGGTTTTGAAATTTTTTGATTTGAAAAATGTAGATCTAGTTTAAAACAAGTGGATCTTTGCTTAAATTTTTATCTTTGTTAAATTTCTTTTTGATTTGGTGATGAAAGTTTCGATTTGTTCATTTCCCAAAGGATTTTTGGAGATCTAGTTTAGAGAAGAAGGTGGAAGATGATGAAAAGTAAAGGATTTGTAGAATATGTTGATTTGAAAAAAAAACATATATAATTTTTTTTTAAAAACTTGATGTTGAAATAACATTTATTTTGAGTAGATCTGGAATTATATGTAAAAATTTTGAGAGAAAATCACTTGGAGGTCTGTCGGAAATTTCCGACAGCCACTGTCGCCTGGGCGACAGTGTTCCAGTGCACAATGTGATACCTTGTTTAATCAAAATTTTTGTATGTTATTGCAGAATGGCTTCCAGTTCCAAAGCTCGAAAGAGTACTTCGGAAGATGCACATACTTCATATCAAGTTTTTCCGAGGGTGGAGAAGGCTATTGTTGGAATAGCGAAGTATGTGGAATTTGAGTCGCCAAAGCACGATCATATCTATGATCGGCTTGCGAACGCAGGTATAATTTCAATAATCACACCAGAGGGGTTTTCTTCCTTTTTCATTCGTGAATTTTATAACCATTTGGAAGACCCAAATTTCACTGAATTGGATGGCGGAGTGAGATCAAAGATCCAAGGTCAACATGTGGAAATAACACATGTTGATCTACGAGAGGAATTTGGACTAGTGATGAGTGAGAATATGCCTGATATAGTGGAGAATTATCGAAAGGATAGAGATTGGACCCTTGTAAACATGAGTTTACATGGGAATCAAAAGAAGACTCTTACCACTGAAGTTACCTCACTTACTCCGGATGCGTTCTTAGTCCAAGATATAAGAAGCATTACGGCTCAGTTGACCCTCTTTACATACTATATTATGGAGGATGAGCTTTTTGATGTGGCAGACTTCATACTTTCCCAGATTAGGTATGCGTATAGATTAAAGCATCCAAGATGGGTGAAGGTTCATACGCTGCCAATGGGGGCGGTAATACAGCGTGTACTCTACAAGAAGTATGGATGGATAGTGCAAGGTGCTTATTTGGATGATTGTTACCCGGAAATATATTATACGGGTTCAATGAAGGTGAAGAAGCCGCAGAGAAAAGCTCATCCGGGGATTGAGATTAGAGAGCCGACCATTTCTAGGGCAGGATCACTACGAGAGTCCATTGATGATTTGCGTGATTCATTAGAGGATCACAAGAGGGAAGTGAAGAAGGACCGTAGTCGAATGCAGAAATTTATGAAGTTTCTCGTCAAAGGTCTGAAGTTGAAACCAACTCCGGAGGAAGAGGCCGAATGGCAAGTGCCGGACGAAGAACCGCCACGCCAATCGGTGAGGCGAACTCGCCGTGGCAAAGCCGTGAGACGAGGACCTCCAGAAGATTGTCCAGAGAGCAGCGGGGCTGGTTATGAAGATTCAGAGTAGTTTTATGTTGCTGCTGCTGCTGGGCGATGTCGGAAAATTCCGACATCCACTGTCGCCTGGGTGACAGTGAACTTCTTTAGATTTCTGTTTTTGTTTAAAGAACTTGATCCTTAAGTTTGTTCTACTGTTTTTATGTGAACAATATTGATGTAATATTAATGATGTTGAATTTTTGTTAAGTCCTTTGAAATTTTATGTTTTGATTTTTAGAATTTTGGCTTTTTGTTTTTACATTGTTTATGTTTTGTGATAATAATTTTTTATTTTATAGGCTTTAAATTGTGATATATTCATTGTGAAATGTCTAGAATGCCCAATTCTAGCCTAAGCATAGAAAAACGGGAATCTGGTAACGGCTTAGTGAATATATCCGCTAGTTGATTTTCCGTGCCTATAAAGTTGATTTTTATATTACCCTTCTTAATGTGATCCCTTATAAAATGATGTCGGACGTCTATATGCTTAGATCTAGAATTTAATACGGGATTGTTTGTTAAGTCTATAGCACTTTTATTATCACACTTTAATTCTACACTACTTTGTTGTATGCCAAAATCTTCTAACGTTTGGGACATCCAAAGTGCTTGGGCACAACAACTACCTAGTGCAATATATTCGGCCTCGGTAGTAGAGAGGGCAACAGAATTCTGTTTCCTACTCGACCATGAAATAAGTGAAGGGCCGATAAAGTGACAAGTGCCACTAGTGCTTTTCCTATCTAAAGAACATCCCGCATAATCAGAATCCGAAAAACCATGCAAAATAAAAGAATCATTATGAGGATACCATAAACCTAATTTTGATGTTCCAATGAGATATCTAAAGATACGTTTCACCGCTTTTAAATGTGACTCTTTAGGATTAGCTTGAAATCTAGCACATAAACAAACGGCAAACATAATATCAGGTCTAGATGCGGTTAAATACAATAAAGACCCTATCATACTTCTATAAAGGGTTTGTTCAATTGAAACACCACTTTCATCTTTTCGTAATTTTAGTGAAGTACTCATAGGAGTGTTTGCATGCTTAAGGTTTTCAAATCCAAATCTTTTTAACATATCATGAATATCCTTGGTTTGACATATAAAAATTCCATCATGTTTTTGTGTAATTTGAAAACCTAGAAAATATGAAAGTTCTCCAACCATGCTCATTTCAAATTCATTTTTCATAATTTGAACTACTTCATTACACAACTCTTCATTAGTGGCTCCAAAAATAATATCATCAACTTAAATTTGTAAAATAACAAAATCATGATCAATTTGCTTAATGAAGAGTGTAGAATCAGCACTTCCAATTTTATAATCGTGCTTTAACAAATATTGAGTTAATCGATCATACCAAGCACGAGGCGCTTGTTTTAATCCATAAAGCGCTTTATCTAATTTATAAACATAATTTGGATATTTCTCATTTATAAAGCCAGGGGGTTGTTCTACATAAACTTCTTCTTTTATATACCCGTTTAAAAATGCGGTTTTGACATCCATTTGATATAATTTAAATCTTTTAAAACAAGCAAATGCAAGAAATATTCTAACCGCTTCTAATCTTGCTACGGGTGAAAAAGTTTCATCAAAATCTACCCCTTCAATTTGCGCATAACCTTTTGCAACTAATCTGGCTTTATTTCTAACAATTCTAGATTCATTATCCATTTTATTTTTAAAAATCCACTTAACACCAACTACAGGATGATTTTTTGGTCGTTCTACAAGATTCCAAACCTTATTACGTTCAAATTGATTAAGTTCTTCATTCATAGCTAAAAACCAAAATTCATCATTTAAAGCGGTGGAAACATCTTTTGGTTCTATTTCAGAAACAAAACAAAGGTTTGAAAATAAAACATGTTCTGATGAACGAGTACTAACCCCTTTTTGCGGATCTCCAATGATAAGCTCCTTTGGATGATTCTTAGAGAATCTCAATTCACTTGGAGGCACATATCCTTCTCTTTCTTCTTCTTCTCTATCTTCTTCTCCTCTTTCTTCTTCTCTTTCTTCTTCTTTTTCTTCTTCATTTTCTCCAAGTTCTTCTTCATCATTCTCCACCGTGGGAAGGAGTTCATCTTCTTTTCCTGTAATTTTCTTTTCTACACATGAAGCAAACTCATCAAACCTAACATGAATAGATTCTTCAACTATTTTTGTACTTTTATTAAAAATTCTATAAGCTTTACTAGTTGAAGAATAGCCAATAAAAATACCTTCATCACATTTTTCATCAAATTTTCCTAAGGAATCTTTAGAATTCAAAATAAAACATTTACAACCAAAAACTTTGAAATAAGAAACATTTGGTTTTTTACTAAATATTAATTCATAAGGAGTTAATTTTAAAATAGGGCGAAGCATTACTCTATTAATTACATAACAAGCCGTGCTAACCGCTCAGCCCAAAAAGATTTTGGTAATTTAAATTCAGATAACATTGTACGGGCTAACTCTTGAAGAGTTCTATTTTTCCTTTCCACTACACCATTTTGCTGTGGTGTGCGTGGAGCGGAAAATTCATGTTTAATTCCTAACTCCGTACAAAAAGAAATAAACTTTTCATTTTCAAATTCTCCTCCATGATCCGATCGTATGCGTTTAATTTTTAACTCAAATTCATTTTGGATACGCAAACATAATTTTGAAAATTCTGAAAATGCTTCGGATTTGGAGGTTAGAAATAAAGTCCAACAAAAACGAGAATAATCATCAATCAAAACAAATGTGTATTTTCTACCTCCTAAGCTAGAAATTCTAATTGGCCCAAATAAGTCCATATGTATTAATTGAAGTGGCCTAGTGGTAGAAATAATGTTTTTACTTTTGAAAGATGATTTTGAAAATTTTCCTTTTTGGCAAGGCGCACATAGTGAAGAAGATAAATTTCCATTTAGCAAAGGTAAACCTTTAATTAATTTATCTTTTGAAAGTTTTGAAATTAACTTGGCACTAGCATGTCCAAGTCGCCTATGCCATAAATCTAATTCATCATTTTTTGATAGAAAACATTTCAAAGTAGAATTTGAAAAATCAAGAAATTTAATCATATATACATTATGACATCTAGGTGCGGTAAAAATAATTTCATTTGTTTTGGAATTAATAATTTTGCACAAATTTGTAGAAGATTCAAATAAAACATTCAAACCCTTATCACATAATTGACTAATGGAAATCAAATTATGCTGTAATCCTTCTACAAATAAAACATTTGAAATTGAAAAATTTTCGTTACCCACAACACCGATGCCGATGATTTTTCCTTTTCCATTGTCACCGAATGTAACAACTCCTCCTTTCTTCATCTCCAGGCTAAGGAACTTCTCTTTATTGCCCGTCATGTGCTTTGAACAACCCGAGTCCAAGTACCACACGTCTTCTTTGTCCTTAGCCTGCCAACACACCTAGAAAGAAGAGGTGAGTAAAGATCTGGTTACCCAAGTGGTTCCACCCATAGTATAGGTAGAAGCCTTAGGCACCCAGATTTGTTTAATTTTGCTTTTTCCTTCCTTCCAGCAAGAGTCCGTAGTGTGACCAAATCTATTGCATTTGGCACAAGTAATGTATTTAGAAGAGTATAACCTTTCTGGACTTTTACTGGATGAGGATGCAGTATTTATCAGTTCATTAATTTTAGAATTTTTAAAAGTGAATTTTCTGGACTTTTCACTGTCGCCGGCGACAGTGGTTGTCGCCGGGCGACAGCTTCCAGATGTGTATCCGAGCCCAAACCTTCCAGATCCATGGCGTTGGTATCCTAAGATCATATCCAGTGATCTTCGGCCCATTCCAAATTTTTTCATGGCTAGTGTTAAGTCATGAATCTGGTTTCTCATTTTTGTATTCTCGGATACTAGATTTACGCATCTACGTTCAAAAGATTTCTTTCCCTCATGGACCTTGGAAATTGAAGATTTCAGATCTCTCTCTAAAATCTCATTCTTTTTAGTAAGTACTTTTATTGTAGAATGAGATTTGGAAAGAGATTCTTCAAGTTCATTAATTCTTCCCAAAAAGTGATCACACTCTTGGCAAGAAATATCTCTTTTTCCAATAGTCTTAATTTCATTTAACAATTTTTTGTTTTCTTTAAGTAAAATTCCATTTTCAGATTTTAGAAGATCATTATCTTTTAAACTTTTTTCAAAAAATTTGCAAGTCTTTAAAAATTCAGAGAATAATTCATCATAGGTTGGAGGAGTTACCTCAGTGTCGCTTTGGACACTGCATTCGTCATCAGATATGACGCTCTTTCCCATTAAGCATATGTTGGCCTCCTCTTCTTTACTTGAGTCGGAACTGCTTGCATCCTCAGACGTAGTATCATCCCAGGTTTCCGCCTTCAACACCTTCTTCGACCCTTTGTGCTTCTTTTCTTTAAGTTCTTTCAAGTACTTTAGACACTTGCTTCGAATGTGTCCTAACTTCTTGCAGTGATAGCACTCCGGTGGCGGTCTCTCTTCCTCCTCATCGCCTTCCTTTCCTTTTTTCTTCCTAAAGGTTTCCTTCTTAAAATACTTCTTAAACGAATTCCTTCTCTCCGGATTTTTCATAAATTTTCTAAATTTTTTAACAAATAAACTTTCCTCATCTTCTTCATCCTCCTCAGAATCACTAGTTTCTTCCTTATTTGATCTTAGAGCCAATCCCTTCTTCCTTGGCTCCATATACTCTTGTTGTTGAATTTTCAATTCAACTTCATGAGTTTTCAAGTTCCCAATGAGGCTCTCCAATTTTAGGGTCTTAAGATCATGTGACTCGGAAATTGCTGTCACTTTAGGATTGAACTTCGGGGGAAGTGATCTTAAGATTTTCCTTACCAAATCTCCATTTGAGAACACCTTTCCTAGCACCTTTGAGTCATTCACGATTTTTGTAAATCGTGTGTACATCGTATCAATCTCTTCATCTACCTCCATTTTGAACCTTTCAAATTCAGATTCTAGTTGAAATAGCTTTGAATCCTTTACCTGCGAAGTACCTTCATGAGTGATTTCTAATAAATTCCAAATTTCAAATGCAGTATTACAAGCACAAACTCTATTAAATTCAGTGCGATCTAGTGCGCAAAATAAAGCATTCATGGCTTTTGCATTGTTCTTACATTTTAATTTATCGTTGTCATCCCACTTGTCTTTGGGCTTATCCATGGTTACATCTCCTACAACAAATGTTGGAGAAGTGTAACTAGATTCTACCATATTCCAGACTTCTATATCTAGCGCAATTAGAAAACAACGCATACGTGTTTTCCAATAATTGTAGTCTGTGCCCGTAAAAAATGGTGGCCTACTAATTCCTTGCCCCTCAACGAACGCGTGATCGTTGTGCGCCATTACTCCCGGTGGTAAAACCGTTTTGGAGTAACCTCGCTCTGATACCACTTGTTGGATCGTATAACGCCCTTAGAGGGGGTGGGGGGGGGGGGGGGGGTGAATAAGGGTGTGTTTAAAAAATTAAATTTTTACTTAGTAATTTTTAAAGAGATTTTACTTTACTAAAATATTACTTCTAAACACTTTCAAACCAATGCAATTTTAGTATTAAATCAAAACACAAATTTCTAAGATAAAGATTATGCCATCAAATATATAATTAAAGAAAGAGACATAATTATATTAATCATGAAATTTGAGTACAATAAAATTGATCTTAACAATGCTTAAGATCAAGGCACAATTATATTTACTAAAAATTCTACAATTTTGGTTTACCAATCCTTCTCCCAAGGATCGGAAGGCTATCGCTTGTCTCTCCCAAGACCAAGCCCAAGCCTATCCTCTAGATCTTCCCAAGATCTAGACGTAGCACACAAGGCCACGATTTCCCACCAAGCCACGCAAGGACTTGGACGCTCCGCACAAGGAAGCGATTTTCCCCTAAGCCGCGCAAGGACTTAGACGCCGCACGCAAGACGACGATTTCTCTACCAATACAAAATGAAAAATATGTGAATGAAAATACAATATGAAAAGAACAACTCCCTAGAAAATCAGATCTCTGAACGGATTGTTGAAGCCTCGAGATGATTGATGATGTAGAAGCGCGCCCGATCTCGTCTTCAATCTTCAATCCTTCTTTGCACAAATGGGAGTTGAGGAGGTTCTGGAGCTCTCTGGTTCGTATGCACTCAGGAAGGGACTGGAATTCTCAAAAGCTTGAAATGCACGAACCAAAGGAACCAATTTATAGAAATTCACTGTCGCCTGGGCGACTGTGACTGTCGGAATTTTCCGACAATGCTAAACTGCCGCTGGAGTGCCGTCGTGTGTGGAGTCGTGGGCAGTTGGTGTAACCGTCGAGCTGTCGCCTGGGCGACATCGATGTCGGATTTCCGACAGTGCAAAACTGCCGGTCGTGGGTGGAGACGTGGGCAGTTGTAGTAACCGCCGAGGTGTCGCCTGGGCGACATCGCTGTCGGAATTCCGACAGCCCAAAACTGTCTTTCGTCGATCTGCCGTGGAGGGGAGTAGTTGTAACTTCTCTGCTGTCGCCTGGGCGACAGTGGCTGTCGGAATTTTCCGTCAGTGAAATTTTCCCACATTCAATTTTAGCTCCAGTAGCAATGTGTACATCTCATACCTGTTATCTGCACACCATTGATAAAAATAGAATCAAATACAAACGGGACTTTGTTATTATCAAACCGGAGGAGTGCGAAACGCATGCTCCAACACTGATGACGCTATTCGTTTACGTTAATTTCCATTTTCACTGCGGACGAAAGCCAAGGCGTGGTTAAGTTCTCTCCCCAGAGGATCTATAACCACGTGGGCACAATTGACGAAATTTTTTTTAACAAAATATTTTCCCCTGTCTAAAACCGCTAAACTGCGCACAAATATCGCCTCTTTCGTTCAATACGATTCTGAGTCTCTCTATGAGACTTGGGAGCGTTTTAAAGTGTTCTTGCGTAGGTGTCCTCATCACGCGCTGCCATCCTGGCTGCAGGTTCAGACGTTTTATAATGATTTAAATTTCTCAACACGACAGGTGATCGATGCGGCGCCGGGGGAATGTTAAACAACAAAACCCCGGAGGCCGCCCAAGCTTTGTTCGAGGAAATGGCCATGAACGCCTATCAATGGAATGCGCCTTGATCACGCCCTACTAAACCAACTGGGATATATGAAGTGGATGCCACTTCTCACTTAGCCTTTCAAGTCGAAAGGTTAAGTAAGCAAGTGGCGGAGATGACTGCTTCCTCCTCCACTCCCGCTTGGCTTAATAATAATAATAATAATACTTTTGTCGAAGAAACTGTAGATTACCTAGGCAACCCAGTTAGGCCCCCCTTCAACCCTAGTAACAATCCGTATAGTAATAATTATAATCCGGGTTGGAGGAACCACCCAAATATTTTCTGGAGCAATCCTAATAATGCTCAGAGGCCCCCAATTGTAAATCCGCAAGGATTTCCACAAGGATTTCCAAACGGATTTCAGCCTCCACCTCCAAAGCCTTCTCCGCTTGAAGATATTTTTGCTAAATACGTTGCGTCCACCGAGTCAAATATCCGAAATATTACCCGATCGATTAAAAACTTGGAAAATCAGGTGGGACAGCTGGCAAAGATGGTCTCCGAGCGGCCATATGGAGCTCTACCAGGGAACACGGAGCCGAACCCCCGAGAAACTGCCAACACCATAAATCTTCGCAGTCGCAAGTTGGTAACCTCCCCAAAATGGGTCGAGCCTAAGGTACATGTTTCGACAACGACCCCTACACCCTCTCCTTCGATAGATAAATCACCGAGTCTTCCGATCGTGTCGAACGTTTCTTGCTCGCCTCTTCCTTATCCCTCAAAAATAAACAACGAGCGGAAGGACGAGCAATATCGAAAATTCTTACAAAATTTTAAACAAATTTTAATAAACGTTCCCTTCTGCGAGGCACTCTCCCAAATGCCGAAATATGCGAAATATCTTAAAGGATTGCTTTCTGACAAAAAATGACTCGAAGATGTTTCACGCATTTCCCTTAACGCGGACTGCTCGACTGTTTTCCTTAACAAATTGCCGCCAAAATTGAACGACCCGGGACGGTTCTCCATCCCATGTCTCTTCGACAATATGTTATTGAAGTATGCTCTAGCAGACTTGGGCGCCAGCATCAATTTGATGCCTTTTTCTCTTTTTAAACAACTCGACTTGGGCGTCCCAAGCCTGACAAAGATGAGTATTCAGCTTATGGATAACTCGATAAAGTACCCTATAGGGGTATTGGAGGATGTTCTGGTCCAGGTAGACAAGTTTATCTTCCCGGTAGACTTCGTCATCCTGGACATCGAGGAGGACACTGAGGTACCTATCATCCTCGGTCGCCCCTTCCTCGCCACCTCCTGTGCGCTAATTGATGTCAGTAATGGTCTACTCCTCCTTTGGGTGGGAGACGACGAAGTTACTTTGCACGTTAATCCCTCACTACAGCACTCCCTATCAAATGATGATCCCGGTACTTTAGTTTGTCAAGCTAAGTGACGGTAAACAAAGCGCTCGTGGGAGGCACCCCATATTTATCTAATATTTTATTATGTTTTGTTATTTTACATTTTTTTTGCAGGGTTTTGTTTGGCCCCGCCAGTTTTCGTTCAGGGAAGTTTTTTGCTCTCTCTATCTTTTTCGTACATACTGCATCTTTTATTTTCTCTTCTTCATACTTACATTACAACATTGGGGACAATGTTGAGTTTTATGTATGAGGGTGTTTTACCGTTTTCATT
Source organism: Dactylorhiza incarnata (assembly GCA_033032865.1). NCBI lineage: Eukaryota > Viridiplantae > Streptophyta > Magnoliopsida > Asparagales > Orchidaceae > Dactylorhiza > Dactylorhiza incarnata. The sequence continues at coordinate 9,730,610 of JAWHQI010000014.1, forward strand.
TAACCAAAACAAATTAAAAAAAAGTTTTATTTCATCTTGCTTACTTTTGTAAATATAAGCTTGACCAAAAAAAATGTTTTTAAAACCACCAAAATTTTCAAAAACATTTTTTACATGTTTTTCTTTTTTTTACTTTGTCGTAGTACAACAATACAAAAAAAATTAAAAAAAAATAATAAAAAATAAAAAAGTAAAAAGAAAAAAAAATGTTTTATTTCATCTTGCTTACTTTTGTAAATATAAGCTTAACAAACTGTCTCAGCATTCGACAAACTGTCTTAGCGTTCGACGAACTGTCTCAGCGTTCGACGAACTCTCTCTTACACACCAGCCATCACGCCCCAGTTAAAGCAGATATGTGTCGCCCACTGTCACGCCCGTGATACTTCAAGTCACGCCCGTGTGCAGCCATGTTTGATGACTAAACCTTCCAGAAGATGGCAGATGCGACCCCTAAAGCACGCGCAAATGTCACGCCCCAGGGTCACGCCCGTGACCAGAAGACACGCCCGTGACCCTAGGCATGTAAAAATAATATTTTTCCTATAAATAGGAGGGCTCAGCTGAAAAAAATTTCATCCAAATTTTGAGTGGTTGTTAGTGTTTTCTGAGTTCTTTTGAGTGATTGTGAGTTTTCCTTTATGCAATTCAGTTTAAGTTCGTTTATAATTTTCGCTTTTCTAGTCTAGTTGTAATGCTTATTTTAGAAATAAAATGTTGTTTTTTCATTTGGATCATTTTCATTTTCAATTTATGCAAGTGTGTGTGTGTGTGTATGAGTATAACTTTATTGCTTTCATAACTTAGGTTTATTTCTTTCATAATTTAGGTTAAAAGCTTTTATAAAATAGTTTATCGTTTTTTCTTACGATTTATTTATCGCTTTCGTTTAAACGCTTTCTCTCGATTCAGTCAATTTATTACAAGTAGAGTGCGTGCGTATATGAGATAGTGTTTTTCTTTTTTGTAACTTAGCTTTATTTCAGTCCTTATATAACTGTTTATACCGCCCCCATCTTGAATAAGAGGCTAATTTCCTTTAGTGCTTGTTTAAGACGGTTGGGATGGATATTATTTCTGCACCTTAATAAGTATTTCATTTCTATACCACCCCCATCCTGAATAAGATGCTAAGAACTTTTTAGCGCTTGTTTAAGACGGTTGGGACGGATACTATTACTGCTTTTATATAAGTCTTTTTATTTCCCTTTTTATCCGCTTATATTTGTTTAAGTTATTAAACATGTATTTTCTTAATTATGTCGTCTCCATTCTGATGAGTGTCTAATTCCCTTTAGCGCACGATGTCGAAGAGCATTGGGACCCAAAAATAGTTTTTCTAAAAATTAAAACATCTCTTTCTAAAATAATTAACGCTTAAGGTTTACCGGAGAATAACATTGAGTAGAGCCACATAATCAATGTGTGGTTTTCATTTCCGTCTCCGTACACTAGTTAGCCGAGAGGCTCGTGCGTACTGACTGATCGCTCACGGGTAAAGAGAAGTGCGCTCTACCCTCAAGAGAGGATGAGGTAAGTCTCCCGAATTGGAAGTAAAAACCTAATAGCGGGGTTTACAACATAAAGCGAAAATTAAGAAAATTCGATTATAGAACGAGAGTTCGGTCGAATATTCATAATCTCAGGTGGGCATACCCTCGAGAGAGGAGCGTTCATAATTATGGAACCTCCTCGGCCAAGCCGTTTTAATGTTTTAAAAAGTCATCTCTTTTACTTCTAAAAAGGACTATTTTCGTCTCAAGGTAATTCGACATCGGGTGCTATTTATTATCATCGTTCAGAACTCTAGTTATACGCTTATTATCGTTCGCTTTTAAAAACCCACACTAAAAACTTATTCCGATAAAATAATAGTTCGTTCCTCAAAGTAGTATAATCAGCACGATCCGCGGAAATATACGACCTCGATATTTTCTAAAACAAAATATCATGTATTACTCACAATAAGGTATACTTGCCTTTATTATATGGTTAATTTGGATTAAAATTTAAACAAACACTTTTCAAATCCGAAACTTGCAAAACTCTCCTTTGCTATTTTAAAAATCAGTAGAATTCGGCGTTGTAGTCAGGGTGTAATCGTCAATATTTCGAAAGAAGAAAAAGACCATTACTTCTATCTTTCCATAGAATAACGGTTAGTTTCTCAAAGTAAGAATACTTGTGAAAATCTTTGAAAACACCCGCCTAACTCTAATCTCATCAATAAAGGTTGCGCAAACCAAATTAATTAAAAAGAAAAATCCGAATCAAATCATCAAAGATTCTGCCCTTGGAGTCCTCTTGGGAATCACTCTTTCCCACTTGCCAAAGAGAGCTGAAGTCAGCCTCTTGCTTGCATTAATAAAGACTGTTGGTGACACCAACAGTTCTGGGCATTTTGCCAGAAGAACAATGCCTAATATTCTGCCATAACAAACATTCATTTTGCCTAGCTTCTTCTTTATTGATTCAAACAGAATCAATCCCCAATTGACCTGTTTCTTTTCAACTAAGGCCACCATCAAAAGAAATTGGTGCCTAGTGATATAGTCATGAGCTGAGGTTTTTCCTAGCAAAACCTTTCCAACAATATCTGCTAAGAATTTGTATTCAATGAACAAATTCTTTTTCAAAAGATGATTAGGGTTTCCAGTGGAGTGACCCATTTTATGCAATGCAATATTAAACTCATCAGAGGTAATATCCAACTCATCATTACCATTCATCAAACCAAAAACATATGATAAAATCTCTGGGGAAAGAGGAACCTGGTTTCCTGAGATACTTTCTGAGATTGTTGTTGCATTCATTGATAGAACAGTATGTACCCATTCTTTGATTTCTGCTACTGGTAGATTTATCCCGGTGGTCATGAACTTCCTTAACCGCTGTTCTTCAAAAAGTTGAAGAATGTCTTGGAAAACTTGGTCAGAATGAGCAAATGATTCCATATCAATGTCAAAGCCTGCATCGAACTTCATCGACGAGATTACTGCTTGAGAGATTGTCATTGTACCTGCAAGAGAAAGAGATCAAGTGCAAGGGAACTGGAGGCAAGAGCAAGTTCTGTAGGCGCAAAGACAAAAAGGAATCGAAATTTGATTATAAAGAGAGATCGGAGAAGGCTCAAACTTTCGTAGAACGGGGTTCGGCTAACCCTAATAAAAACAGAAGTCGAAGAGCCTTAGGCTTCGTCAAACTGCGTTCGACGAAAAATAAATTTTCGTCGATCTCAGTTCGATGATAGCGCGGCTTCGTCAATCTCTGGATCTAATAGGTTTCATCGATCTCCATTCGACGAACGACTAAATTTCGTCGATCTCCATTCAACGAAATGATGGGATAAGAAAAAAAATTTAATTTTTAATTTATTGAATCTCCATCTATCATTCCTAGCTGATTTATAAAGAAGATGTGCTTCTTTTCATCCAAAGGTTTGGTGAAAATATCAGCTCTTTGTAAGTCAGTAGGAATAAATTGTAGGCAAATTTTTTTATCCACATTATCTCTGATAAAGTGGTGCCTAATCTCTATGTGTTTAGTCCTACTATGGAGTACTGGATTTTGTGCTATAGATATTGCACTAGTATTGTCACAAAATATAATTGATTTATTTAAGTTGACACCATAGTCTAGGAGTTGATTTTGTATCCATAAAATCTGTGAGCAGCAACTGCCAGCAGCAATATATTCTGCTTCAGCTGTTGATGTTGACACAGATGTCGGTTTCTTACAAAACCAAGACACAAGCTTATCACCAAGAAATTGGCAAGTTCCTGATGTGTTTTTCCTGTCTACTATGCATCCAGCATAATCAGAATCTGAGAATCCAGTTAATTCAAATTTTGATGCAGTTGGATACCAGAGTCCTAGATTTGGGCAACCCTTTATATATCTCAAAATTCTTTTTAATAAAAGAAGGTGAGATTTTTTGGGGTTAACTTGGAACCTAGCACAAATGCATGTAGCAAACATTATGTCTGGTCTACTAACTGTTAAGTAAAGTAAAGTGCCAACAATTGCTCTATACACTTTTTGATCAACAGGTTTCCCTGATTCATCATTGTCTATAATAACATTGGAGGGCATGGGTATTTTCATGGTAGAAGAATCAGACATACCAAATTTTTTCACTAATTCCTTAGCATACTTGGATTGTGATATGAATATCCCATTGGGAGTTTGCTTCACTTGAAGGCCAAAGAAGTAAGATAACTCACCCATACTACTCATTTCAAATTTATATTGCATTAGGTCAGAAAACCTTTTGCATAAATTTGAATCAGTAGAGCCAAAAATAATATCATCTACATAAATTTGAACTAGTAAGGTTTGAATTTTATGTATCCTGAAAAATAAAGATTTATCAACATTGCCTCTACAGAACTTGTTTTCTAAAAGAAAATTTGCTAGGGTCTCATACTATGCTCTGGGAGCTTGCTTGAGACCATAAAGAGCTTTATTAAGCTTAAAGACATAAGAAGAGTGAGTTGGAGAGATAAAACTTGGTGGTTGTTCCACATATACTTCTTCTTTGATGTCTCCATTAAGAAAAACACTCTTTACATCCATCTGATATATTTTGAACTTTTTGAAAGCAACAAAGGCAAGAAATATCCTGATAGCTTCAAGTCTAGCAACATGAGCATAGGTTTGATCATAATCAATTCCTTCTTCCTGAGAGTATCCTTGGGCTACTAATCTTGCTTTATTTCTGATTATGAAGCCTTGATCATCTAGCTTGTTCTTGAAGACCAATTTAATGCCAATGACTGGATGGCCCTTTGGTCTTGGAACCAAATCCCAAACCTTGTTCCTTTCAAATTGATTGAGTTCCTCTTGCATTGCAAGAATCCAGTTTGGATCTTGTTCTGCATCTTTTATGGATTGAGGTTCAATCTGTGATAGGAAACAAGTATGCATCTGATTTTGATTGAGTTGATGCCTTGTTTGAACACCTGCTGAGATGTCTCCAATAACTTGAGATATTGGATGATCTCTAACTGTGATGTGATCAACAGTTGGAGTGGGTTCAGCAATAGTTTCCTCTTGAGGGATTTGTTTAGCTGTCACTTGATTTGAATTATCAGCAAGATCTTCTGGAATATCTTCTTCTTCATTGTCTTCAATAGTTTGAGTTGATGGGAGTAGAGAGTCTTCATTCTTTAGATTCAATCCATTAAGCTCTTCACGTATAGCTGGTACCTGCAAAGTATCTTTGGTAGAGTTGGTATTCCTCTCCTCATTTAACATGTTAGTTTCATCAAAAGAAACATGCATGGACTCTTCTATCTTAAGAGTTGATTTGTTAAAAACTCTATATGCTTTACTAGAAAGAGAGTATCCAAGGAGTATACCTTCAGCAGCTTTTGCTTCAAATTTCCTTAGATATTTCTTATCATTGTTATGTACATAGCATTTACAACCAAAAATCTTATAATAGTTAACCTTAGGCTTTTTATTCATAAGTAATTCATAGGGTGTTTTACCCTTATGTTTATGTATCAGACTTCTGTTCAACACATAATTTGCTATGTTCACTGCCTCTACGCAAAAAGAGTGTGGCAAGTGAGCATCAACAAGCAATGTAGTTGCTGATTCAATTAATGTTCTATTTTTCCTTTCAGCCACCCCATTTTGTTGAGGAGTTTTAGGAGCAGAGAAACATTGCCTGACCCCTTCTTTTCCACAGAATTCTCTCATAAGAAGAAATTCAAACTCAGTGCCATGATCACTTCTAATCAATGCAACTAGAGTAGAGTACTCAGTCTTGATGGACCTGAGAAAGTCTGTCAGAACACTGAAGGTGTTAGACTTATTCCTAAGAAAGAACACCCAAGTGAATCTAGAGAATTCATCTAAAATAACTAAAGTGTAATATTTCCCTCTTAGACTCTGTATTGCAGTGGGTACAAAGAGATCCAAATGCAGTAAGTATAGAATCCTAGGTGAATCACTCTTGGATAAAGATTTGAAACTACTCTTGGATTGCTTTCCTAGTTGACAAGCCCTGCAGAGTCCTTCCTTCTTGTATGAACCAGAAGGCAGTCCTCTTACTAGACTATCCTTGGAGAGCTTAGAGATAGTTCTAAGGTTAATATGTCCTAGCCTTTTATGCCATAATTCATTTGTTTTACTTATTGAATTAAATAAACAAATGTCTGAATTGGCAGAATCAAAATTGACTAAATAAATATTTCCATGTCTAATACCATATAACCCATTGATGTTTTTATTATTGGTAATAAAACATAAGGAATGATTAAAAGTTACCTAATAACCTTCATCACATAACTGACTTATGCTGATGAGGTTATGCTTAAGACCCTTGACAAATGCTACCTCTTTGAAGGTAACTGCTCCAACTCCGATTTTTCCATATCCTTTGGTTTGTCCACAGTTGGAGTCTCCAAAGATCACTTTGGGTCCAAGCTTTGTCTTGTAATTGCTTAGGTTGGCCTTGTTTCCTGTCATTTGCTTAGAGCACCCACTATCCAAATACCACTGTTCCTTTATGTTTGGATAGTCTTGTACCTGCACAACAGAAAATAAACTAGTTGTTCTTGACCCAGTCTACCTTGGGTCCTTTTGTCTTACCACAAAAATCAGAAATGTAAGAAATCTCTGGCTGATCCTTATAGCCTTGTGGATGATATCTCCTTGGAGGAAAAATCCACTCAGTAAAGGGATTTTTAGTATGTTGAGAATGAGAATTCTTTTGAAATTCAGTACATTTTCTGTTCGTCGAACTTGGCTGAGTTCGTCGATCGCCGTTCGACAAATTGAAGTAATTTCGTCGAGCGCCGTTTGAAGAATAGCTGTACTAAAAATTTGTCTTCAGCGTTCGTCGATCTCTGTTCGACGAATTCATGTGATTTCGTCGAGCGCCGTTCGATGAATTCTGTTGAATTCCTTTATTCTTAACATCCTTGCTTGAGATATTCTTACCTACTTCTGTTGCCTCTTTGCTCTTGGCAGAAATGAACTTCACTGGAGTAGATAGGATGTCTTTTTTAAGAAGATATGGCTGACTTGATGATGCACCCAAGCCCAGTTTGCCATTTAGTCTGGCATTCACAGTGCTTGTGATGTCCATCAGTTTGATGCTTCTCCCATTGAGGGATTCTTCAAACTTTTTAGCCTCAGATAATTTGTTCTCAATGAGAACAATGCGTTCTTTGGAGGCAGCCAGTTCTTTCTTAAGATTGGCATTATCTTCAGTTAGTTGATTCATTTCAACCAACTTACTTCTGAGAGAGATTATCTCCTTCTCAGATTTAATTAAATCTAAACTAAGAGTTTTAAATTCATTTTTGAAATCATTTGACTTAAAATCAAAGGTAGAGATTACCTGATCACTGTCATTATCAGATTCTGATTCATCAGAATTATTTCCTGAGGCATTGATAGCCATCATGCAGAAATTTATTTCATCTTCATCATCACTAAAACTGGATGATGATGCATGTTCTGAGTCATTGCATGAGTCATAAACAACCATCAAGCATTGGTCCTTTTCATTTGTATCATTTTCATCTTCAGAGAAGCTGGATGATGACTCTGACTCAGTATCACTCCATGTTTCAGCTACAAAGCCTCTTCCCTTGTGTTTGCGTTTGTGGGAGTATGGCTTGCTAGAGTGCCTCTTTTCTTTCTTCTCTTTTCTTTTGTCCTTCTTTTGATTCTCTGGACACTCAGGTAGAATGTGTCCAGGCTTCCTGCAGCCAAAACAAATAATTTCTTTAGAGTTTGTTTTGTCATACCTGGTTTTTCTTTAGATCTAAAACCCTTCTTTCTGAGGTCCTTTCTATCCATTTTGTAAAATCTTTTGGCTTGTAGGCTCATAAACTCCATTTCTCCTGGAGCTTTGTCTTCTTCTCCTGTTGCTTGGAAAGCAATGCTTCTCTCCTTTTTGGTGGTTGGAGAGGAGGTAGACTGTTCAGCCTCTCTTGACTTGATAAGCTGCTCATAGGACTTTAATTTGCCTAACAAGGTCTCAATAGAGATCTCATTTAGGCTTCTGGCTTCCTTGATTGGCCAGATCCTTGAGTCCTATGTGCTGGGGAAGCACATTAGGATCTTATCATTCACTTTAGTGATTGAGATCACTTTATCTAAAGACTTCAGCTCATTGATGATGAGACTGAGTCTGTTGTACATATGTGCAACTGTTTCAGTATTTCCCTTTTTGAAGTTCTCATATTGGGAGATGAGATGGGATCTCCTATCCTTTCTCTCATCTGCAGATCCTTCAACTAGGTTGTTCAGGGAGTTCCAGATATCCCTGGCTGAGGTGCAGTCCACAACCTTCTGGAATTTATCATCAGACATTGTCTGTGCCAAAATGTTCATTTCTTTTGCATCTGCATTCCTTTGTTTCTTTTGAGCATCTATCTACTCAGAAGGTTGAACATCATTAGTGTTGGTTGCTGTTTCAGTACTTATTGATGCTGATGGAGTAGGAGGTCCTGTCAAAATGAAATTAAAAATATCCTCATCAATAGAGTTCATATATAATTTGATCCTTGCCTTCCATAATGCAAACTTGTTAAGATTGCACATAGGAGGTCTTGTGCTTGAGTATTCTTTGTTCTGTGCCATGAGTTTTTAGAAAAAGAAAACTCTAGAAAAAGTTAAGATCTAATTGATCTTTGGATTCAGGTGTTAGCCTGTGTAATCAATCAACCAACCTCTGATACCAATTGAAAGTGAGGTATTAGATCTTAGATTTACTCTAGAGGGGGGGGGGGGGGGTGTGAATTGAATATTTAAAAGTTTTAACTTATTTTATAGCGGAATTAAAATAGTGATATATATATGTGTAGCAGAGTGAGTATAAAAGAAAAACAATGATCACAGCACAGTACATGAAGAAAAACACAATCACAGTAGACACAAGGATCTATAGTAGTTCCCCAATCAATCTGGGTACATCTACTCTTCTACCACCCTTGGTAGGAATCCACTAGGTTTTTGATCAGGTGCCCTATCACCACTGAGATTTTTGATCAGGTGCCCAAACACCACTGAGCTTTTGATTAGGTGCTCAAACCAAAACACAGGTTTTTGATCAGGTGCCCTGCCACCAAAGATTAATTTTTGAAGGGAGTTAGAACCCTGTACAAGATGGGGTAAAAAGGATAAACCAAAAAGTGTTTATGAAGTTCTTCTCTGTCAAAAAGATCTGAGAGAAGACTAGTGGATTGTTGTGATGTAAAGCTCCCCCTGTCTGATAGGATTTATTGACAGATAATGGATGGAGCTTTCTCTTGAATGTAGGAAATCTTCCTTGATAGCAGATAAATCTGAGAGACAAGGTTTCTTAGATTATTGTTGCTCTTTGAAGATTAAGAACCAGCAGCTGAAAACTGAGAGATGATTTTTTGTTCTCAGAGAATGAAAATGCTGTTGTTGAGGATGAAGATCTCTGTAATTCTTCTTTGACTTTTTGTATTTCTCTCGACTGTTACTTCTCTATTCTCTACAGTCTTACTGATCTTACTGCTTCATCCTTTTCCTTCGGGATATATACGACTGATTTGAAATTCAAATCTTCTGGTTAAGGAATAGAATCTGAATTAAATCTTTCTTGGGACTGCAATATGATTCATCATGAATACTTTAATTCCTTTTCCTTTTCCATGAAAGTATCCTTTTCCAATATGTCAACGACTACATTCTCGAAAGAAGAGAATAGAAAGGAATATTAAAAGGAAAGATCTAATCTTGACTTATCTGAAAGTGAATAAGTCCAAATAATTGAATAGAACCGTTGCTGAATAGTCGATCTAAGTTCAGAGAAAATAGATGACTGATACTTTAGAAATTGTCAACTGAAAAGAAAAATTCGTCGAGTAGAAAGCTGAGTTCGTCGAGTAGAAAGCTGAGTTCGTCGAACTGAATTCATTCGTCGAACACAAGGCTGAGTTCGTCGATCTCCATCTGGAGTTGGTCGAACTGAGATAAAATCTGTTGGACTGGCTTGAAGACTGAATTCGTCGAGCAGAAGAGCAAGTTCGTCGAACTGAAAAACGACGTTCGTCGAACTCAGGAAGGAGTTCGTCGAACGCAGAATGATGTTCGTCAAACACGGAAACTTGGATTTTTTCTAAGTTCTAGCTAACTAAGACAACCGTAGACCTTGACCCTTAGACTATACAATGGGGTCAACTTGAGTCCTAATCACAGATAGTGATCCTAGCCTAAATCAGTAATAGGGTTGTTCCAACATTTCTAATACCTTTTCAGAAGATCTACAAAGCTGAAGACTGTTCTCCAACGTCTCGTTTATTGTCAAGAATGGAATGGAGTAATCCAGAAATACAACAAAGATATTCTTGGAAGTTATTCAAATCAGATGGACGGGTCGAGGACAAAATTAGAAGAAAATATCAATTGTCCAATGGACATTCCTTCTAAGGATAGCCCTGGAGAAGAAAGAAATTCAAATTCAAATGATAGAGAGTAAGTATGCTGAGGAGAGAAGAAAAAGACAACTAATTCACTCATTATTCTGTCTGTCAAAATAGTGCTTCTTCTTCTTCATCCTTCAACCCTAAGATAGATCAGAAGAAGATCTCTCTCTGCACAGGAAAATAGCAGTACAACTGCTCTTTCTTCATCATCATCACATAGCAGCAAGTCTACCAGAGTGCTCAGAGAATCAGGATCAAGCTCATAACCCTTGCAATCATCACAATCATAAGCAAGGGTTCATCATATTCAGATCTTGTGATAAATAGAAGCAACAGTTTAGAACAATAGCTTCTGAAGAATTCTGACAGCAGAATTCTATTCTCTTCTTTCTTTCTTCTTCTTCATTCACCAACTGTAAAAGAGTTTTAAGAATCCCTCTTTCAAAAGATTCAGTGGTTCTAAGAGTCTCCTTATCAAAAGACTCAGTGGTTCTAAGAGTCTCCTTATCAAAAGACTCAGTGGTTCTGAGAGTCTCCTTATCAAAAGACTCAGTAGTTCTGAGAGTCTCCTTATCAAAAGACTTGGGCATAGTTAGTGCAATCCTACCAGCGAGGCAGAAGAGTGGACTACCCACATTTTGGGGAACCACAATAAAAATCCTGTGTCTTCTGGATTGATTTTCTGTGCTGTCCCAATTCACTGTCTTCCATATTTATATTTTCTGTATTTACTTTATTCTATTTTGGTAGTGTTGATTGCATATTACTTGGTAGTTTTATTATGTGTGCACATTTAGGGTATAAAATATTTAAAACTCTATTGAAAGTGCACAATGTGCCTCTGAGTATTCTCTAGAGGGGGGGGGGGGGGTGAGTAAAGTTTTAAATATTTTCTACCCTTATTATGCACACACAATAAAAACACTAAGTATTATGCAATCAGTAATCCAAAGACAGAATAAAGTAAAGACAGATTGCTGGAAAAATAAACACAAAAAACTAAAATAGGGACAACACAGAAAAACAACACACAGAGGACACATGAATTTTTATTGAGGTTCCCCAAAATGTGGGTACTACTCTCTTCCATCTCCTTGGTATGATTGCACAACCTGTGACTGAGTCTTTTGATAAGGAGACTCTTAGAACCACTGAGACTTTTGATAAGGAGACTCTTAGAACCACTGAGTCTTTTGATAAGGAGACTCTTAGAACCACTGAATCCTTTGAAAGAGGGATTAATAAAACTATTTTATAGTTTGAAGAATAAGAGAGAAGAAAGAAAGAAGTGTGAGAATAGAATTCTGTTCTCAGAATTCTTCAGAAGCAATTTCTCAAGAACTGTAGCTTCTGATTTCCACTGGATCTGTGCATGATGAACCCTTGCTTATGATTGAGATGATTGCAAGGGTTATTTTCTTGATCCACTTCTTGTTAACTAGCTGCCGTGTGATGAAGAAGAGGGAGCATCTGTATTATTTTTCTGTGCAGATAGAGCTCTTGTTTTTCTGTCTTAGGGTTGAAGGAGAAGGAAGAAGGAGAACCCTTTTTCGACAAATGAATAATAATAATAATCAAAGTCTTGATTTTCTTCTCCTCTTTAGCATACTTCTTCTGTATGATTTGTATTTGAATTTCTTTCTCCTTTTAGGCTGTCCTGAAAAGGAACTCTTATTAGACATTTGATGATGCAGGCTACGCTCTCTGACATGATCTCTACGAACAAACACGCGTTCCCTCTCAACGTTCCAATTTATACGTTTGCACAAAAATTAACCACAACATACACGCAACGCAATATTTATCAATCCGATCGCTAACGTACGGGTTGACAACACCCTTAGAGATCGAATATTGGCTATAATCCAAAATTCTCACCCGATCCGGTCGAGCAAGTGCTGTACAAAAAGAGATCTACCGAAAATAACGATTTCAGAAATGGTAGATCTCTCCCAACAAAAAGAAAACGAGGTTCGCCAAATCCTCACGAACTTAAATAAATCAAGATCAACAACAATTTCAATCGAAGAAAACCACGATAAATCAACGCTATCGAAAGTCACGCCAAAATTAATCCACCACAAGATTATCTAGAGAGAAACCACAAAAGGGAAGAAATTTTCGTTACCCACTCGGAGAGAGATCTCGGAAAAAGATCTACACAAACTTTGATCGCTCTTCAACGGATTCACCAGAGCCGCGCCGAATGGAGAGAAACTCGTCCGCCTTCTTTGCATCACGCCGAAACTTGATTCCACGAGATCAACACCTTAGTTTCTTGTCCTTGGCCGAAATTTCAATGGAGGAGAAAGGATGAATGAGGGCGGCTAAGGAGATGACCGATCCAATAGAGAGAAAGAAAAGAGGGGAGGAGAGGAGGTGGCCGGCGGCCATGAGGAAGGAGACAAGGGGGGCGGCCAAGTGGGAGAGGTGGCCGAAATTTCCAAGGAGGAGGGAGAGAGGGAAAAATTAAAGGAAGGAGGAGAGAATAAGGAGAGGAGGAGAAATTCCAAGTTTGGATTTCTAATTCAAATTTCAAATATAATCATCATTGTTCAAATCCTTCTACATCATGGCCTATTTATAGGCTTACAAATAAAAGAGGCTACATGCAGCCCAAGTTAAAAACAAAACAAACATTGACTAAATGCACACCAACATAAAATAAAGTTCAAACAATACAACTAATAATAAAGAAAACATGACAATAATTAATTAATAATTATAGTAGAATAATTATAAATATTAATTAAATATTCATGCATCGCAGGCGGAGGTTGTAGCGGCGATGGCGTTCTTCACAATGGTGCGGCGATGGCGTTCTTCAAAATGGTTGTCGCAGCGATGGCGTGCATCATGATTGTTGTCGCGGCATCGTCCATCTGAATCTTCAAATGTAATCTTGCGGCAGCGATCAAAATAATGCGTCAAGTCAGCGTCGTCAAGGAACTGGTCACGACCATGGTCACGAACATATGGAGGGGCGTCATCGCCATCATTTGATTTACCTTTCTTCTTTTGATCCCGACCCATCCATCAGATGTGAATACCTTCCCAGAATGTTTTTGCTGTGTCCTGGAATACTCCATTCCATTCTTGGCAATAAACTAGCCGTTTGAGAACTGTCTTTAGCTTTGTGGTCCTTCTGAAATGTGTTAAAGGGACATCAGAGAAAGCTTCCTTTTTCAGACTGTATTCGACGCAACATCGAATTGAACTTCTTTCTTATCGACACACCTCTAAGTTCTTATAGGAGTAGCTTCGAAATCCTTCTTAGCTCTGACTGAACTCAAATGTCGACGTTGCGTCGAATTGACTTCATTCTTATAGACGCGTCTCTGAGTTCTTATTGAAGTGGCTTCGAAATAGTTCTCAGCTCTGAATGAACTCAGATGTCAATGTCACGTCGAATACTTCTCGATGTATCCATTGAGTTGGAAGCTTGAACTTGGACTTCATCTTCTGCGTCGAGTTGAAATAGAAGTTGCGTCGACTTCACTGATGGCTTCGACAAGCTCTTCTTACTACGTCGAGTACATTTCGACATTGCGTCGACTTGACTTATACATTGACAGACTGATTACGTTGCTGGGACTTCATAGTCAGAGTTGCGTCGACATCAAGTCAAAGTTGCGTCGACTTTCATTCGACGCAAGTCTTAACTTAGCATACTCTATGCTTATCCTGACCTGGTCTTGACACTCTAAGATGAGTGTGACATCCTAAGACATCTAATGAACATTTTACTCTTTCTATACAATGAGGGTAATACTCATAGGGAGTAAAATCACCTATAGATAATTTGTTAAGTTAAATCAAAAGAAGTTTTTCCTAACATCTATTCACACCCCTCTAGAGAATACTCAGAGGCACACTGTGCACTTTTAATTGGTATAAGAGGGAGGTTCATCATTAAAAGGTTAACACATTGATCAAAAGATCTCCTCACTTTTTTTCTTTATTTTAAATTTACTAAAACTATTTTATAAGGAAAAATGAGTTCTAAGGATTATTCATCAACAAGACCACCAGTGTGTAACTTAAATAAGTTTACACTCTGAAAAAATAGAGTAAAGCTATATATGAACTCCATTGATGAAGACATTTTTGATGTTATCATTTCAGGTCCCCTAGATCCATTCAGACATGATGCCAGTGGGTCTTCAACACAGGAAGCTATCCCAAGGAATGAGTGGACAAATGCTGAGAAGAAGCAGAAGGCATGTGATGCCAAGGCAATGAATATTCTGGTTTCCACATTGTCAGATGCCATTTTCTAGAAAGTTTTTGACTGCCAATCGACAAAAGAGATCTTAGAATATCTTTCCAGAATTGTAGAAGGGAGTTCTGATGAAAGAAAGGACAAGAAGTCCCTTCTCATATCCAGTATGAGAACTTTCAAAAGATAGCTGAGGAGAATATAGCTGAAATGTATGACAGATTCAGCTCTATAATAAATGAGCTGAAAAGTATGGCTAAGGAAATCTCTCTAACTGAAATAAATGATAAGCTCCTCATGTACTTCCAAAGCTCATGGGACTCAAGGATCTGGGCTATCAAAGAGTCCAGATTCCATAGAGAGATCTCCTCTGATGCTTTGCTAGGAAAGCTCAAATCCTATGAGATGCCACTGAAAAGCAGGGCTGAAACAGAGGCTAAGGAGAACACCTCAACTCCCATCCAAAGGAGTCTTTCCTTAAAGGTTGCTGAAGGAGAATACTCCACTCCTGAAGATGGATGTTTAGTCTCTTAGCAAGGAGATTCAGAAAGCGGGTGAAGACAGAAGACTCAAGAAGAAAAGAGAGGAGCTCAAAACCCAGATTTGATAAGACTCCAAAGAAGGAAGTGATCTGCTTCTCCTGCAATAAGCCAGGGCACATAGCCCCTAAGTGTCCACAAGAACAAAGGGATGGGAGCAGCAGTAAAGAGGAGCAGAAGAAGAAGTCTTTCAGGAAGAAAGACAAGAAGAAAGGTAGAGGTTTCATTGCGGAAACCTGGAGTGACTCTGAAGCAGAGTAAAGCTCTTCTTCATCAGAAAGTGATGAAGAAGCTGTTGAAGCTGCTTGCTTGATGGCATTAGGAATCTCCTTAGATGATGAAGAAGAACAGGTATCACTATTTGATAATTTTGATTTTAATTCTGATGATTTTAAAACTTGCTTCAAAGAATTTTGCAATGATTACCTTAAAAAAAGAATTAGAAACAGATATGGAAGAATTAGAAAACTTTAAAAAGGATAATTTATATTTGAGAAATCAGAACTTAATAAATGAGATTCATAATAAGGAATCAGAACTAATTAACATAAGAAATGAAAATTTAAAGCTAAAAGAAGAGCTAACAAAGGCAAAAGTCTTTGAGGACTCTCTCAATGGGAGGAGTCAAAAGCTCAAAAATATTACACAAAATCTCTCCATGAGATTTAAGCACCTAGGTATAGGAGCAGACCCATGCACTAGCACAAAAGTCCCTAGTAGACCTGCCAGGAAAAATCCAGTTAGATTTGTTAGACCTAGTAACTATCAAACAAGTGAGAGGAGTGCAATATCTAAGGACCGGGATATTAATAATCCTAATAAAATAAGTGTATTTAATAAAGTAAATTCAAATAATGAAAAGAAATATCTAGGCAAGAGTAATTCAGAGCAATTAACCAACAACAATCAAAAGGCTAAAGTCAAAAGTAGAATAATTAGACATTCTGCAGATCTACTATATTTGGATACATTTTATACACATTTCAAGTGCTAAAATAACAAACCTAGATTTGATAAACTCATTCTCTGCCATCCAAAAGGATATCATGAAAGACCCTTATATTATTTCATAGAACCTTATGATGGTAGAAGCAAAGGACCCAAGGTACCCTGGGTACCCTCTAATGTTTGAGCTACTTGTGCAGGATTAGGTAGGATCCATCCTAAGAGATAATGGAGGGGGGAGGAAGAAATAAAGCTTTAATAAAGAACTAAATCCAACAAAGTGAGTGATTTCTTCTCTGAATCCCCTTGTTATTTTCTTTGGTTCATAAAAATAATAGTACAAATACTATTTTCATTAAAAATCATTGTTGGAAAAAAAAGCAGCAATAACTATCTAAGAAAATAGATCTGTTTATTCAGAGGCGGATCAAATAGAATTCAACGTACTATCAAATTTTACTCAACGTTTGCTTTGAGAGCAATCTGCAACAGATAATTCGAATAGCATTCGACGCGACGTCAACTTCATATCGACGCATCCGTTGATTTAATACTTGCTCGTCAAATTCGAAGGTGCATCAAGTTATAATTGATGTAACATCGACATGACAGGCGCGCGAAGATTCACTTCTAAAAGCTGCTTCGACACATTTTGGAACGCTGACTATTAATATTTGTCGACGGTGCTTCGAAAAAAACCCTAAGTTGCTCCATTCCATTCTTGTATTAGATGTGAATACCCTCCCAGAATCTTATTGCTGTGTCCTTGAATACTCCATTCCATTCTTGGAAATAAACGAGCCGTTTGAGAACTGTCTTTAGCTTTGTGGTCCTTCTGAAAATGTGTTAAAGGGACATCAGAGAAAGCTTCCTTTTTCAGACTGTATTCGACACAGCGTCGAATTGAACTTCTTTCTTATCGACACATCTCTGAGTTCTTATAGGAGTAGCTTCAAAATCCTTCTTAGCTCTGACTGAACTCAGATGTCGACGTTGCGTCGAATTGACTTCGTTCTTATTGACGCGCCTCTGAGTTCTTATTGAAGTGGCTTCGAAATAGTTCTCAGCTCTGAATGAACTCAGATGTCAACGTCACGTCGAATACTTCTCGACGTATCCATTGAGTTGGAAGCTTGAACTTGGACTTCATCTTCCGCGTCGAGTTGAAATAGAAGTTTCGTCTACTTCACTGATGGCTTCGACAAGCTCTTCTTACTACATAGAGTACATTTCAACATTGCGTCGACTTGACTTATACTTCGACAGACTGATTACGTTGCTGGGACTTCATAGTCAGAGTTGTGTTGACATCAAGTTGAAGTTGCGTCGACTTTCATTCGACGCAAGTCTTAACTAAGCAGTCTCTATGCTTATCCTGACCTGGTCTTGACACTCTAAGATGATTGTGACATCCTAAGACATCTAATGACCATTTTACTCTTTCTATACAATGAGGGTAATACTCATAGGGAGTAAAATCACCTATAGATAATTTGTTAAGTTAAATCAAAAGGAGTTTTTCCCAATATCTATTCACCCCCTCTAGAGAATACTCAGAGGCACACTGTGCACTTTCAATTGGTATCAGAGGGAGGTTCATCATTAAAAGGTTAACACATTGATCAAAAGATCTCCTCACTTTTATTTCTTTATTTTAAATTAACTAAAACTATTTTATAAAGAAAAATGAGTTCTAAGGATTATGCATCAACAAGACCACCAGTGTGTAACTTAAATAAGTTTACACTCTGAAAAAATAGAATAAAGCTATATATGAACTCAATTGATGAAGACATTTTTGATATTATCATTTCAGGTCCCCTAGATCCATCCAGACATGATGCCAATGGGTCTTCAACACAGGAAGCTATCCCAATGAATGAGTGGAAAGATGCTGAGAAGAAGCAGAAGGCATGTGAAGCCAAGGCAATGAATATTCTGGTTTCCACATTATCAGATGCCATTTTCTAGAAAGTTGTTGACTGCCAATCGGAAAATGAGATCTTAGAATCTCTTTCCAGAATTGTAGATGGGAGTTCTGATGAAAGAAAGGATTAGAAGTCCCTTCTCATATCCCAGTATGAGAACTTTCAAAAGATAGCTGAGGAGAATATTGCTGAAATGTTTGACAGATTCTGCTCTATAATAAGTGAGCTGAAAAGTCTGGCTAAGGAAATCTCTCTAACTAAAATAAATGATAAGCTCCTCATGTGCTTCCCAAGCTCATGGGACTCAAAGATCTGGGCTATCAAAGAGTCCAGATGCCATAGAGAGATCTCCTCTGATGCTTTGCTAGGAAAACTCAAATCCTATGAGATGCTACTAAAAAGCAGGGCTGAAATAGAGGCTAAGGAGAACACCTCAACTCCCATCCAAAGGAGTCTTGCCTTGAAGGTTGCTGAAGGAGAATACTCCACTCCTGAAGATGGATGTTTAGTCTCTTAGCAAGGAGATTCAGAAGCAGGTCAAGACAGAAGACTCAAGAAGAAAAGAGAGGAGCTCAAAACCCAGATTTGATAAGACTCCAAAGAAGGAAGTGATCTGCTTCTCCTGCAATAAGCCAGGGCACATAGCCCCTAAGTGTCCACAAGAACAAAGGTACGGGAGCAACAGTAAAGAGGAGCAGAAGAAGAAGTCTTTCAGGAAGAAAGACAAGAAGAAAGGTAGAGGTTTCATTGTTGAAACCTGGAGTGACTCTGAAGCAGACTAAAGCTCTTCTTCATCAGAAAGTGATGAAGCTGCTTGCTTCATGGAATTAGGAATCTCCTCAGATGATGAAGAAGAATAGGTACCACTATTTGATAATTTTGATTTTAATTCTGATGATTTTAAAACTTGCTTCAAAGAATTTTGCAATGATTACCTTAAAATACAAAAAGAATTAGAAACAGATAGGGAAGAATTTGAAAACTTTAAAAAGGATAATTTATATTTGAGAAATCAGAACTTAATAAATGAGATTCATAATAAGGAATCAGAACTAATTAACATAAGAAATGAAAATTTAAAACTAAAAGAAGAGCTAACAAAGGCAAAAGTCTTTGAGGACTCTCTCAATGGGAGGAGTCAAAAGCTCAAAAATATTACACAAAATCTCTCCATGAGATTTAAGCACCTAGGTATAGGAGAAGACCCATGCACTAGCACAAAAGTCCCTAGTAGACCTGCATGGAAAAATCCAGTTAGATTTGTTAGACCTAGTGACTATCAAACAAATGAGAGGAGTGCAATATCTAAGGACCAGGATATTAATAATCCTGATAAAATAAGTGTATTTAATAAAGTAAATTCAAATAATGAAAAGAAATATCTAGGCAAGAGTAGTTCAGAGCAATTAACCAACAATAATCAAAAGGCTAAAGTCAAAAGTAGAATAATTAGACATTCTGCAGATCTACTATATTTGGATACATTTTATACACATTTCAAGTGCTAAAATAATAAACCTAGATTTGATAAACTCATTCTCTGCCATCCAAAAGGATATCATGAAAGACCCTTATATTATTTCATAGAACCTTATAATGGTAGAAGCAAAGGACCCAAGGTACCCTGGGTACCCTCTAATGTTTGAGCTACTTGTACAGGATAAGGTAGGATCCATCCTAAGAGATAATGGAGGGGAAGGAAGAACTAAGGCTTTAATAAAGAACTAAATCCAACAAAGGGAGTGATTTCTTCTCTGAATCCCCTTGTTATTTTCTTTGGTTCATAAAAATAATAGTACAAATACTATTTTCAGTAAAAATCATTGTTGAAAAAAAAAACAGCAATAACTATCTAAGAAA
This sequence comes from Dactylorhiza incarnata, assembly GCA_033032865.1. Classification (NCBI taxonomy): domain Eukaryota; kingdom Viridiplantae; phylum Streptophyta; class Magnoliopsida; order Asparagales; family Orchidaceae; genus Dactylorhiza; species Dactylorhiza incarnata. The sequence continues at coordinate 9,750,519 of JAWHQI010000014.1, forward strand.
ATAGATCCGTTTACTCAGAGGCGCGTCGAAAAGAATTCAACGTACTGTCAAATTTTACTCAACGCATGCTTTGAGATAAATCTGCAACAGATAATTCGAATAGCATTCGATGCGGCGTCAACTTCATATCGATGCATTCGTTGATTTAATACTTGCTCGTCAAATTCGAAGGTGCATCAAGTTCTAATCGACGCAACCTCGACATGACAGGCGCGCGAAGATTCCATTCTAGAAGCTGCTTCAACACATTTTGGCGCGCTGACTTTTAATCTTTGTCGACGGTTCTTCGAATAAAACCCTAAGTTGCTCCATTCCATTCTTGTATTAGATGTGAATACCCTCCCAGAATCTTATTGCTGTGTCCTGGATTACTCTATTCCATTCTTGGAAATAAACGAGTCGTTTGAGAACTGACTTTAGTTTTGTGGTCCTTCTGAAAATGTGTTAAATGGACAACAGAGAAAGCTTACTTTTTTAGACTGTATTCGACGCAGCGTCGAATTGAACTTCTTTCTTATCGACGCACCTCTGAGTTCTTATAAGAGTAGCTTTGAAATCCTTCTTAGCTCTGACTGAACTCAGATGTCGACGTTGGGTCGAATTCACTTCCTTCTTATCGACGAACCTTTGAGTTCTTATTGATGTGGCTTTTAAATAGTTCTCAACTCTGAATGAACTCAGATGTCAACGCCATGCCGAATACTTCTCAACGTATCCTTCGAGTTGGAAGCTTGAACTTGGACTTCATTTTCTGTGTCAAGTTGAAATAGTAGTTGCGTCGACTTCACTGATGGCTTCGACAAGCTGTTCTTACTACCTCAAGTACATTTCGACGTTGCTTCGACTTGACTTATACTTTGACAGACTGATTACATTGCTTGGACTTCATAGTCAGCGTTGGGTCGACATCAAGTCGAAGTTATGTCGACTTTCATTTGATGCAAGTCTTAACTTAACAGACTCTATACTTATCCTGACCTGGTCTTGACACTCTTAGATGAGTGTGACATCCTAAGACATCTAATGACCATTTTACCCTTTCTATACAATGAGGGTAATACTCCTAGAGAGTAAAATCATCTATAGATAATTTGTTAAGTTAAATCAAAAGGAGTTTTTCCCAACAATCTCCCCTATTTATCTTAACAAATTTTACAGTTTGTTTAAAGTGATTTTACACAAAGTTTGACATAAACTCTTAATATAAACAATTATACAGATACAATACATACATTATTAAATAACAGCATAGATCATATAGTAAACTTCCAAGTAATCATACTGTTCTGAATTACTGTATCCAATTGATGATGAGAATTGTTTCATATGTATACAGAATACCTGAACATCACTTATCTTCATCAGGAGTTTTCCTCTTTCTTGAGAATACTTGTGGTATCACCTTTCTTGGAGCAAATACAAGAGGCTCATTCTCCTCTTCATCAGTCTTGTTAGCTTCTTGATGAATGCGATCTTCTTTGTGAGGTTCCCCTTGAGATTGTGCATTCTGTACAGCATTCACAACAGCTCCTTAACAATCAATGCAACCTCATCCAATATCTGTTCATCTTCTAAGATCTCCCTCTGAGTTGATGGGAGCTCCCCCTAGGTTACTGCAGGGAATTCTGCAACTGATTCCTAAGCTTTTGTAAGAAGCTCCCCATGATTTTGTATAAGAATATCTTGAGGGCTTGTGAGAGGCTCCCCCTGGATATTTTCATCTGGAATTTCTAGCATTATTGTTTGGAATACAGTAAGTCTATCATGATCAGGAACTTCAATAACTTTGACCTTCTCATTGCCATCCTTTTCTAGATTTGGCATTTCCTCCTCCTAAATCTTCTCCCCCTTCTTGACCTTACTAACATGGGAGGTTAAGAATTCTTTAGTTACCAAGGTGGAGGACACAAATTCTTTGAGTGCTAGGAGAGACCATTTTGATTCTTGCATTTCACTCTACATCTTGAGGGGCCAGTAGGTCAGCAAATGTGCCAGTAGCCAGCCTGACTGCTTTTGCAATTACTTGCTCAACATCAAATGCAGGTGCAGAATAGGAGGTATAGGCAAGTGGAGGTGTGGATATGATGACTGGAGGAACTGCAGTGAAGTTGTCATTGAGGCCTGGAAAATCTTGGTGGATAGGGGAGTGGGATTGATACACTTCTGGAGAGATATGATATGGTGGTAGGGAGTAGATTGATTGTCTGTGAATATGGTGGTTGGTTGTTGCTGTGGCAGGAGAGGAACCTGAGGTGCAGGTTCTATTTCAGGGATGGATGGACTGGTGTGGTTGAACTGGGTTGGATAAGCATCTGGATCAGCCTCTGGATTAATATCTTGTTGAGTTGCTGGGGTGTCCTGTGGAAGAGAATTATCCCAAGGAGGATCTGGTAGATTTGGATCTATGTCTTGTGGAGTTGGAGATGTATGAGGTGAAGGTGCAGATTGACCAGGCATCGGAATCTGCCTGGTCCATTTAGAAAATATCCCTATATTCATTCTTTTCCTTGGAGGAATGGGCACTCCTTTTGACTTGCTCACCATTGGATAATGGTGGAAGAGCACCTGGCTCATGATTCTCATATATGCATTTTCTTTGTGAGCATATTTGTGCCCAATCATTCTCAAGAGGCATCTCCCCCAGTTTATCTTCTTCTTAAGGAATAGAATGCCCATGATCTGCAGCTGCAACTTGGGGATAACATCATGAGCTGAGATTTTGCATAGGAACACCTTCCCTACTATATCAGCAAGGAATCTATATTCTTCTGCAAGATCAATCTTCTTCAGATTGATGACCCTCTCTTTCTTGAACTGCATGATCTCTAGAACCTTTTTGATATCTTCCCCCGTCAGTTCATCTGAGTCACTGCCAGTTGTAAGATCAAATATTTGATTTAGTAATTCCTTTGTTATATGTACATCTGTCTCAGAAACTTTCCCATTAAGGGAGCCATCATTTCCTATTTGCATATTGTGCTGGAACTCTGTCAGTTCAGTATCAAGTATCTTGTACATTGAAGAAATCAACTTTAACAGACCGGAAGCATGAAATAAGCCGAGGATGGCCTTGAAGTTATCAGATGCTGCGTTGAAGGAGTCTATATCAACATCAAACACAGAGTTTATCTTTGGAGGAGCCATTTATTCTGAGGAACCTGCAAAAAGTGATAAGAGAGAGAGACAAGAGAAATATGCAGGAATGCTCGAGGGAAGGAGAGCACAAGTGAGGAAAGAGAGAATTCAAAAGCATGATGAATTTGACGCCTAAGTTGCTTAAAAGAAGATGATTCCTTGCAACTTAGGGTTGTAGTCGACTCACCGTCGACAAAATTAATATTCAGCATGCCAAAACCTATCGATGCAGCTTCTAGAAGCGACTCTGCGGGCGCTTGTCATATCGATGTTGCGTCGATTAGAACTCGGCGCACCTTCAAATTTGATGAGCAACAATTAAATCGATGTTTCCGTCGATATGAAGTCGACGTTGCGTTGAATGCTATTCAAATTATCTAATTTAGACGGCTTTCGAAGCTGGCGTCGAATAGTATTAGATGGTACGCCAAATTCTATTCGATGCAACACAATTATCTGTTGCATATTGCTTTCAAAGCAAGCGTCGAGTAGAATTAGATGGTACAGTGAATTCTATTCGACACAACTCTAAATAAATAGTTCTATTTTCTTAGAAAGTTCTTGCTATTTTTCCCAGTAATATTTTTATTGGAAATAGTATTTATACTATTATTTTCCTGAACCAAAGAAGATAATAAGAGTATTCAGAGAAGAGATCACTCCCTTGTTGGTTTTAGTTCTTTATTAAGCCATAGTTCTTCCTTCCCCTTCCATTATCTCCTAGGAGGGATCCTACCTAATCATGCACAAGTAGCTCAAACATTAGAAGGAATCTAGGTTACCTTAGACCCTTTGCTTTTACCATTATAGGGTTCTATGAAAGAATATAACGGTCTTTCATGATATTCTTTTGGATGGCAGAGAATGAGTTTATTAAACCTTGATTTGTTATTTTGGTACTTCAGATGCGTATAAAATGTATCAAAATATAATAAGTCAGCAGAGTGTCTAATTATTCTACTTTTGGCTTTAGCCTTTTGATTCTTGTTGGTTAATCTCTCTGAATTATTCTTGCCTAGATATTTCTTTTCATTGTTTGGTTTTCCTCTATTAAATGCAGTTAATTTATCTAGATTATTAGTATCCTGATCCTTAATTATTGCACTCTTCCCACTTGTTTGATATTCACTAGGTCTAATAAATCTAATCGGATTTTTCTAGGTTGGTCTACTAGTAACTTCAGTGCTAGTGTAAGGGTCTTCTTCTACTCCTAGGTGTTTAAATCTCATGGAGAGATTGTGTAATATCGTTGAGCTTTTGACTCCTCTCATTAAGAGAGTCCTCAAAGGCTTTTGCCTTTGTTAGCTCTTCTTTTAATTTTAGATTATCCATTCTTATCTCTATCAATTCTGTTTCTTTAACCTGAATTTTATTTCTCAAATCATTATTTATTGAATATAATTCATCTTTCATAAGATTTTCTAATTCTTCCCCATCTATTTCTAATTCTTTTTGTATTTTAAGGAAATCATTGCAAAATTCTTCAAAGCAATTTTTATAATAATCAGAATTGAAATATAAATTATCAAACAAAGATACCTGTTGTTCTTCATCATTTGAGGATATCCCTAATGCCATCATGCAGGCTGCTTCATCATCTTTTTCTTCATCACTCTCTGATGAAGAGGATCTTGACACTGCTTCAAAGTCACTCCAGGTTTCAACAATGAAACCTTTGCCCTTCTTCTTATCTTTCCTCCTGAAAGACTTCTTCTTCTGCTCATCTTTGTTGCTGCTCCTGTTTCTTTGTTCCGGTGGGCAATCTGGGGCTATGTGACCTGCCTTGTTGCAGGAGAAGAAAATCACCTCCTTCTTTGGAGTCTTATCTGTTAGATCTGCAGGTGCCCTTAGAGGGGGGGGGGGGGTGAATAAGGGTTTAAAAAACTTATGTTATGTTTTGAAATACTTGAAAGGCTGAAAGATCAAAATAGTGAAAAACAACAAAAACAAGTGAAATAAAATATAGACATGTTTTATTAATATAAATTATAAGATTACAAACCTTGACCTCTTATAATGCTAGAAATCAAAGGTGAATAGTAAAAAGACTTTTCAATTTCTATCCCGACTCGTATCCCCACGAACCGGTGGCTTTAGCCTATCCATCCTCGGATCCATCCTCGGAGAGCGATCTAGCGCATGCGCTAACACTACCGCCGACGCTATCTTGAATTAGGAAATACTCTCTGCGTGCATATCTTCATTCTAAGGAAACCCTACCGACATTACTCATGTGCATCGAGATAGCGCCTGCGCTATCCGCTACCTCCTGGCGCTATCGCCTTCTAAAATAACTCCCAAAATTGCTCTAATTAGAGCTAGCGCATGCGCTAGATGCTACCATCGGTGCTAGTGGACATGTTTGTATTCCGGCTTCAAACTTGGGGGGCAACCTTCTTATGTTATCCTTCAGTCATGTGATATTGTTTCCTGAACATTTAAACACAAAAGATCAAATACATATAGGATTTGTTATTCTCAAACCTAGGAGATGCGGAAGACCATGTTCCAACAAACTCTCCCTTTTGATAATAACAAATCCATTAATGATAAATCAAAGCATTAATACATAAAGCATGATAAAACCTACTTGTGTGTGTGTGTGTGTGTGTGTGTGTGTGAGTGTGTGTGAGTGTGAGTGTTGACTTAGGATAATTGTCATTTTTGATATTTAGATTTGCTCCCCTTATGTGCATGCTCCCCCTATGTGAATGCTACCCTTATGTGTAAGTTATCTTCTTAATCATTAACCATATTAGTTTTCCCATTTGATAGCGTTTTTATTTATCATGTTAGTTCTCCCCCTTTTGTTATTAGCAAAAGTGGGTTAAGGTAGCAAGAGACATAGAAAGAGATTTTTTTGATAAAAGATAAGTCATGATCGAGATTTTAGATGAAATGAAATGATAAGGAGTTGTTAGCATAAAATTTTTTATAGAAATAAATCAGAGTTTTTAACATAAAAATGATATGCGTGTTATAACAACCAATATAGATTTTACAGAGCAAGTCTACCACTTGTTGAAGGAAAGGAATTTTGAGATTCAAGTGATGATACACACAAAAGAAAAGACTTTAAATAAGCATGAATGCGCAAGGTAAAAAATTATATGGTAATTATGCGGAAGACTTATAGAAATACAAGAACCATCCTTTTGTAATCATGACTATTTATATGGAGAAATATGAGTTGAATTCCAAAATGAGAAGATGTTTTTGTAAATCATTTTTCTTTTAAAATCTTTTAAAGATTACAATTAATTTTCCAAGCATGAAAGAAAGATATCAAAAAGAGACTACTACAATGTTATTTTAATTCACATATTCAAACCATACCAAATATTGTAGAGATCATGTTAGGTTATCTAGTGCATTATATATATAAAGAGAGTATAGAATTATCATTAGGATCCAATACTCATGAGAAGAAGTGTTATGGAAGAAAATGATGTGCACAGTGTATTTTGAAGAGAGTTAACAAATGATTTAATCAAAAATACAAGACATATGTAGAGTAAAGTGCACAATAAAACACAAATAATTTTACTTCCACACACTTCAATGCACAGAGAAAAAAATGTGCAACTACCAAGGTGCTCTACACACAAAATATTCATTAAGACTTATCTGGGTGCAAAGTAGTGCTTGGGGATCACATACTTTATTTTTCTTATATTGAATATTTTGTGATCTAGTTTACTTAAGAATAAGTGGTTTAAAGAAAAGAACTTTACTATTCTTTCCAAAGTGCTCAACCCCACAATGCTTATTAAGACTTATCAGGAGGTTCAAGTAGTGCTTGGTGGAGTTATCTTTGTCAATTTATTTGATGATTCTTTTTTGTTTTGTACAAAGATCTCTGAATACACTTGTTTTGCAAACCAATATAATTTGAAAGCACAATCACTTTTCTTAATTTTTAATAGTGCAAATAAAAGTAGTGTAGGTAAGATACTTGTGCAATTTTAATTCATTGTACAATTACAATACACAAGCAAGCATTCTTGGATTAAAAGCACATGTAGACTATGCCAAAATAAGTAAGTGAATAAATATCATTATCAACCATAAAACAATTACTCATACTTAAAGGCATGCTAAGCTTGGATCAACACAATCTTTTCATTACAATTGATGCATATGTGATTAGATATATCAAAGCATGATGAAAACAATGTTCAAAGTAGGTTGAAAAGATGAATTGCAACATTGTAGAAGGTCTAAATGATAGATTAAAAAACCATGCTTGATTTTCACAATAAAGTCCATACAGTTTTTTTTTTGATATTTTGAAAAATAATTTTGATTTAAAGTTTGAACTCTTAAAATTGATCTTGGACTTCCTAAGGTCTACCCTGTGAGGAGTTCGCACCGGTACTAGGAGATGTGATGGGGTGACATCCCAAATCTCCCTTTCGCAAGATACATGTAAATAGAAAAGTTAAGTTCAAAAAATAAATTTTGATAATTTTGTTGTTTTATATTTTTGTATTTGATTTTTGCATATTGAAATAGAAATCAAATAAATAAACAAAGAAAGGAAAAGAAAACAAATATTTTTTGTAATTTGGCTTTTGTAATTTTGTATTTTAATTTTTCAAAAATCAATTAAAGGCAGAAATACAAAAATAAGTAGTACATATAAAAAGCATATTTTTAGAGATTTTTCAAAAATTAAAAAATACAGAAAATCATACAGGTGCGCTAGCACTAGCGCGACAAACAGTACACTAAATTTTAGGATTTTGAAAAATCTAATTTTTGATATTGATTAAGTGTCCAAAGATTAGTTTCATGCAGAAATTTCAGAAGATTTGAAGATGTTTAGATAGGTAAAAATTGCATAAAACGATTGCATTTATGAATGTGACTTAACCCGAAAGATCTAGGACACCTAATTCAAGTCGTAGTAATCGAAATCTTGCATCGGGAAGAGGTTTAGTGAATATGTAAGCAAGTTGGGAGTCTATACCAATGAAACTTACTTTTACATGTTCTTTCTTAATATGATCCCTAATGAAGTGATGGCGAACATCTATGTGTTTGGATCTAGAGTGGTGTACGAGATTATTTGTAAGATCTATGGCACTTTTGTTGTCACATTTGAGATCAATATTTTTGAGATGAAAACCAAAATCCTCTAGAGTTTGGCTCATCTATAAGGCTTGTGCACAACAACTCCCAAGAGCGATGTATTCGACCTCCGTGGTGGAGAATGCAACCGAAGATTGTTTCCTACTAGACCATGCAACTAATGAGGGTCCTAAAAATTGACAAGTACCGCTAGTGCATTTTTGATCTAGTGAACATCCGGCGTAATCCGAATCAGAATAGTCGTGAAGTGTAAATGAATCATTGTGTGGGTACCATAATCCTAATTTAGATGACCCTAATAGATATCTAAAAATATGTTTTACTGCTTTGAAATGAGATTCTTTTGGATTGGCTTGAAAGCGAGCACATAAATATATGACAAACATTATATCTGGTCTAGATGCACGTAAGTAAAGAAGAGATCCAATCATACCTCTAGATAAAGTTTGATCGATAAAAATTCCAGATTCATCTTTTCCTAGTTTTAAAGAAGCACTCGTAGGTGTAGAAGCTTGTTTAAGATTTTCAAATCCAAATCGTTTAAGCATGTCATGAACATATTTTGTTTGACAAATAAAAATACCATCATTTCATTGTGAAATTTGAAAACCAAGAAAATAAGAAAGTTCTCTTAGGCTCATTTCAAATTAATTTTTCAATACTAAGACTACTTCATTACACAACTCTTCATTAGTGACCCCAAAAATTATGTCATCAACATATATTTGCAAAATAATTAAATCGTTATTATTGTTCTTAATGAAGAGTGTGTTGATGGCACTTCCCATGACATAACCGTGCTTTAATAAAAACGATGTAAGTCTTTCATACCATGCGCGGGGCGCTTATTTTAAACCATAAAGCACTTTTTCTAATTTGTTAACATGATTTGGAAATTTTTCATTTATGAAACCGGGGGGTTGTTCTACATAAATTTCTTCTTTTATAAACCCGTTTAGAAAGGCACTTTTAACATCCATTTGAAATAATTTTATTCTTTTAAAATTTGCAAAGGCCAAAAATATTCGTATAGATTCTAAGCGAGCAATGGGTGCAAAAGTTTCTTCAAAATCTACCCCCTCGATTTGAGAAAAGCCTTGAGTGACTAAGCGATCTTTATTTCTGTTAATTCTAGATTAACCATCTAATTTATTTTTAAAATCCATTTTACGCCAACAACGAGATGATTAAATGGACGTTCTACTAGATTCCAAACTTTATTTCTTTCAAATTGATCTAACTCTTCATTCAGAGCCAAAAACCAAAATTCGTCATTTAAAGCGGTTGAAACACTTTTTGGTTCTATTTCAGAAATAAAGCAAATATTTGAAAAAGTTTCATGAAGAGACGATCGAGTTCTTACCCCAATAGATGGTTCCCCAATAACTAACTCCTTTGGATGATTTTTTGAGAAGTTTAAGATGATTGGAGGCACATATTCATCTTCCTTGGCCTCCTCCTCCTCTTCTTTGGAAGGTTCCTCTTCGTCGTGCTCCAAAGTTGGCAAGGGTTCATCATTTGTGCCTGTAGGAAGTTTTTCTACACAAGAAATAAATTCATCAAATTTTACATTAATAGACTATTCAACCTTACTCGTTCTTTTGTTAAATAGTCTATAAGCTTTACTAGTTGAAGAATATCCAAGAAATATTCCTTCATCACATTTTTCATCAAACTTCCCTAAGGCATCTTTTGTATTGAGAATAAAACATTTACAACCAAATACTTTAAAATATGATACGTTAGGTTACTTTTGATAATATAGTTCATACAGTGTGAGATTTAAAGATGGACAAAACATGAATCTATTCATTACATAACATGATGCGCTTACGACTTTGGCCTAAAAAGACTTAGGTAATTTATATTTAGATAGCATAGTACGTGTTAGTTCTTGAATTGTCCTATTCTTTCTTTCTACAACACCATTTTGTTGAGGTGTGCGAGGAGCAGAGAACTCGTGCTTAATACCTAACATTTCGTAAAAAGATTTAAAATTTTCATTTTCAAATTCTCCTCCATGATCTGAGCGAATGCATTTTATTTTTAAATCTAGTTCATTTTGAATACGAGTACATAATTTTGAAAATTCGCAAAACACATCAGATTTGGAAGAGAGAAATAAAGTCCAACAATATCTAGAGAAATCATCTATTAGAATAAATGAATATATTCTACCACTAAGACTTGCGGTGCTAACGGGGCCAAAGAGATCCATATGGATTAATTGCAAAAGTCTTGTAGTAGAAATTTGTTTTTGCTTTTAAAAGAAGATTTTGTAAATTTTCCTTTTTGACATGTTGGACATAGTGAAGATAAATTTCCATTTAATCTAGGCAATCCTCTAATCAATTCCTTTTTGGGTAGTTTTAAAATGAGCTTTGTACTAGCGTGACCTAAATGTCTATGTTGTAACACCCTGCCAGTACGAAAGGTATAACAGCAGGTCCGGTCGGGACCCCACGCCATACAAACCACACTAGCTAGGAGTTAAAAGGTGATAACCAGAAAAGTAACAACTAAACAAGAGTACAAAACGTAAGCGGAAGCATTAATTAAACCATTCAAAAAGAACTGTCCACTATCATAGGAATGTAACCTGAATAAGAGTTACGGCCTTAAGGCCTTACATTCACCCAATGCACAAAACTCCAAAAGCATACATCGGCACGCAGGCCGGCCATACATGAAAAATAGGAAAAGGGCTGGCCTTCGAGGGCCAACACTGCAAAGGGCCATCGCCCGCTATTTCCCGCTAGGCTCACCTGTACCTGCATAAGAACATTCCACTAAGCGGTGGCAAACAAAGTAACGGTCAGCACAACTGACCAAATTATAACGACCCCACCCCTTTCCCGGGGTGGCGGAGATTCTACCCTGCAAGCAAGCCATACTAGCACAAGTACTAAAATAAAGAAGGTGCAACTACACAAGGTGAGGTTTCAAGCACATTCAATCTTCTAGGTTGAGCATCAAAAGGAGGGAACCTAGGTATGCACATGATGTTGGTAGGGTTCACCCGAAGGTTCCCCGCCACCGCCTAAACAACCGCATGAGGCTAACAACATCAATTCCACAAAACACTCCACCATAAGGGCCATCGCCTTATGTGGGAAAAAGAGCTTTTGGTCGGTCTAGGTAAACCACCTTCCACGACCTCTCCCATGATCACACGGCTACATGAGGTAGGGACCTCTTACCGATCTGCATGGAAACGGGTTCGGTTTAGCTTTGCCCGTGCTCTAATCGTCGCGATCTATCGCACGACGCGGGTACTGCTTCGCCTCGGCCCGTAAGGGTTTAGCACCTTCAAGTGCTACACAAATATAAGCTACGCACCTAATCCCTTCACAAGGATCTAGGCTTCACAAATACTCAAAAAGGGGAGGTATAATACGCTCCGCATCAATTTCGCGGTGAAGGTTTGCCTTCATCCAATCTCAAAGCATGGGGCTTTCGTTAGGATCTTCACAAGACGCCTACACTTAACTCCCGCACTACTATATATGATTTCACGGAGTCATTCTCCGGCACGCATTCTAGGCTTAACCTAAATGCAACGTCGCAATCCAAGCATCACCGATTCGGGCTCACGGCCACGAATAGGCTTCACACAAAATGCCTAAATCCGCACGACTACCGGATTTTCTACATGCAATATGCCGGGGACGGACACAATCAACCCGGAGTTCCGGAGAACTTGAGGGAATCCTACACTTCACCCATTTGGTGAAAGGGATCCCTCATGCAAGCATAGAGAAATGAAGGAGAGGACAAAAGACAAGTCCAAACAACGGGAGAAGAAATCGTTACCCTAGGAGCGTTCTTTTTCGCCTTAGATCCGAGATTCTACACGGAGAGAAACGACCGCACCGGGCTGCACTCTCCAAATCTGGAAACAGCTCGCGAAACGGAGCTCCGGAGCTCCGTCAATGGCGGGATCTACCTTCTTCTTCCTTGGCTCCTCCTTCTTTATCTAGGGTTTGGAGAGAGAATGGCTTAGAGAATATGAGGTTTAACCCCCTCTCATCAGCCCTAAAGGTCTCCCGCAACTAAACCTAGCCGTTGGATCAATTTCCAAAAGATTTGGACGGTCCGATCTTCTTCTCCGCTCAAAATCGCGGAACAGAATAAACAGGGCGCACGATCACAGGCGCACGGTCAGTGGTCGTGCGCAAAGAGGGAAATGGTCGTGCGCACTGTTCGAGACAGAACTCGATTTTCTTCTGAATTAACGCATGATCGTTGGCGCACGATCATTGGTCGTGCGCGAAGAGAACAATGGTCGTGCGCATAAGCCGAGACAGAACTCCGATTCTTTGCGGGTTACGCACGATCATTGGCGCACGATCACTGGTCGTGCGCGAAGAGGACAATGGTCGTGCGCATTGGCCTGATCTGGAATTTTGAGCCTATCCCGAGCGCAACACTACCATTCCGCCTACCTCGCTGAACCACGATCTTTGGGGTGTTACAACTCCACCCCCCTTAAAAGAATTTCGTCCCGAAATTTCGAAAACAGTAATAGTAGGAATTTACAGTTTTTAAAGGAAATTTACCTGAGAGAAATAGCTCGGGGTACTCCGCAAGCATCGCTTGCTCTCTCTCCCAAGTTAGCTCCTCTCGGTCGTAATTATCCCACCGGACCTTTACCATCCGAATGGACTTGTTCCGCAACTGCTTTACCTCGGTATCCTCGATGCATAAGGGTTTGACCTTCGTCGACAACCCACTATCCACCGACACTTTGCCAACCGCAACGTTATGAGTAGGCTCTTGCACTGCCTTCCTCAGAACTGAAATGTGAAACATGTCGTGCAGACCGCTCAGCTCTGCAGATAGTGCAAGCCGATAAGCCGCATCACTAACACGTTCCACAATCTCAAACGGTCCTAAGTACCTTGGACTGAGCTTTTTCAAGCGTCGGATCCTTGATACCCCTTTGAACGGTTTGATCTTCAAGTAAACCCGGTCACCGACGGCGAACTCTAGGTTCCTATGCTTGGCGTTGTAATATTTTGCTTGCCTATCCTGGGCAATCAATAGCCTTTCTCGAATAGTTTGGATCGTCGAAGTTGCTTCCTCAACATCCTTTCGCTTTAATAGCTTAGTATCGCCCGTTTCTGCCCAAGACAACGGCGTACGACACTTCTTACCATAGAGGGCCTCGAAAGGAGCCATCTTTATACTGGCTTGGTAGCTATTATTGTAGGCGAATTCGATCATATAGAGATGATCTTCCCACTTCTTTCCAAAATCCAGAGCGCACATTCGGAGCATATCCTCCATAGTCATGTTGGTCCTCTCGGTCTGTCCATCCGTTTGCGGGTGGAAGGCCATGCTAAATTTCAATCTAGTGCCCAACAGTTCATGGATAAGCCTCCAATCTTTCGATGTGAAATGCCCGTCACGATCGCTGACGATGCTACGAGGGACACCGTGCAGCCGCACAATACTATCGACATAGAGCTTCGCTAGCTTTTCTACAGAATCATCCTTCCGGTTCGGAATAAAATGCGATACTTTTGTCAGTCTGTCCACGATCACCCAGATGGCGTCATTTCCATGCTGCGATCTCGGCAATCCGTGCACGAAATCCATCGAAATATCGTCAAATTTCCATTCCGGAATCGGCAAGGACTTCAAAAATCCACCGGGACGTTGACATTCCACCTTCACCAACGCGCAGGTGTTGCACTTGGCCACGTAGAGGGAAATGTCCTTCTTCATACCCGGCCACCAGAAAAGTTTCTTCATGTTCATGTACATTTTCGTGCTCCCCGGGTGGATAAAGTACTTGGTATGATGAGCCTCGTACATCAATTCCTCCCGTAGAGTACCAACGTTTGGGACGCACAATCTGCCATTCTTCCACATAAGGCCATCTTCGAAAGAGAAATCAACGTTTAACCCGTCAACGGTTTCCGCTTTGTAGCATTTCATGCTCTCATCCAGCTCCAATGCCTGTCGAACTCGGTCGACAAGGTGGTATTGAACCTCCGTCCAGTTCAAGCATGCTGAAGTAGACGCTCTTCGATCAACGCAAATGATCTCCATTTCTTCAAGCTCACGGATTAGACGCTCATCGTGCATCAAAATCCAATTTGCTTGAGCTGGAGCCCGACGACTCAACGCGTCCGCAACTACATTTCCCTTTCCAGGAGTATATTTGATGTCGAAGGTGTAGTCCCCAAGGAACTCCAACCACCTCCTCTGTCGCATATTCAACTCCCTTTGATCTAGCAAGTACTTGAGGCTCTTGTGGTCGGTAAAGATGTCGATCTTCACGCCATACAAATAATGCCTCCAAAGCTTAAGAGCAAATACCACGGCCGCTAGCTCCAAATCATGGACCGGGTAATTCCTCTCATGAACCTTCAACTGCCGGGAGCCGTAGGCAATTACCTTACCGAACTGCACTAGGACACAACCCAAACCACTCCCTGAGGCGTCGCTGTAAATTTCGTAGCCTTCCGTACCACATGGCGAGCATAGAATGGGCGCCGTGGTCAGACGGCTCTTCAGCTCTTCAAAAGCTCGTGCGCACTCGGGCGACCAAACGAACTTATGATCTTTCCTAGTCAATTTAGTGAGAGGAAGTGCAATCCTCGAGAAGTTTTCCACAAAGCGCCTATAATAGCCGGCAAGTCCTAAGAAACTTCGGACTTCCGCTACGTTTTTCAACAAAGGCCAGGCTCGGATCGCTTCTATCTTCGACGGATCTACCGCAATTCCATCTCCACTAACGACATGACCAAGGAATGCTACTGACGGTAGCCAAAACTCGCACTTGGAGAACTTGGCATAAAGCTGACTCTTCCTCAAGGTGCTCAGAACTGCGTGCAGATGCCCTACAAGCTCCTCTTCCGATTGAGAGTATACCAAAATGTCATCGATAAAGACGATCACAAATTGATCCAAATACTCACGGAATGTCCTATTCATTAAGTCCATGAATACCGACGGTGCATTAGACAGACCGAACGGCATCACCGTGAACTCATAGTGCCCAAAGTGGGTACTGAACGCTGTCTTTGGAATGTCACATTCCCTAATACGCAGTTGGTAATAGCCGGACCTTAGGTCCAGTTTGGAGTATACCGTCGACCCAACCAGCTGGTCGAATAGATCGTCGATTCTTGGAATCGGATATCGGTTCTTCTCGGTCAACTTGTTTAGCTCTCGATAATCGATACATAGACGCAAGCTCCCGTCCTTCTTTTTCACAAAGAGGACCGGTGCACTCCAAGGCGATGAACTTGGACGTACGTAGCCTTGCTCTAGCAGCTCTTGCAATTGGACCTTCAGCTCTACTAATTCCTTCGGCGCTATCCGGTACGGTGAGCGGGCCACAGGTTTGGCACCTGGCACCAACTCGATACAGAAATCAATCTCCCGATGAGGCGGGGCCCCAGGGAGTTCGTTAGGAAACACGTCGGCGTACTCCGCTACAACTGGGACATCACATAACTTGGGCTTTGGCTCCGAAGCCTCCAACAAGGTGAAGAACAACTCAACGCCTTTTCTCACCGCCTTAACCACTTGGAGAG
Organism: Dactylorhiza incarnata; assembly: GCA_033032865.1. NCBI lineage: Eukaryota > Viridiplantae > Streptophyta > Magnoliopsida > Asparagales > Orchidaceae > Dactylorhiza > Dactylorhiza incarnata. The sequence goes on from JAWHQI010000014.1 coordinate 9,766,298, forward strand.
CAGACATCAGCGTCTTGCTCGCTCCTCGCATACCGGCAAACGTGGTTTCTCCATCGGCATTCCTTCCCAGAGTGATCTCCTTAGAATTGCAATCTATGCATGCACGCTGCTCCGAGAGCCAGTCCATGCCGAAGATCACATCGAATTCAGCTAACGGTAATAACGATGCTTCCAAATCGAAATCTTGATTTCCGATCTACACCTTCACACGGCTCTTCCTATCCGCAGACATGCGAGATCCATTGGGTAGCACTACTTCTAATCTATCCTCTACGAAGGTAGATGGCACTCCGATTCGCACCACGAAGTCCACAGACAGAAAAGAGTGCGATGCAACCGTATCAAATAGAGCTCTCGCCGGATAGTTGAGAATTAGGACAAAGCCTAATTGTACAAAAAAAAACATACAGTTGCATAACAGTATAATCACAAATAGCTATGTAAAAGCTAATTTTTGATTCATACCTGTGACAACATCAGCTTGTCGTATGGATTCTTGCTGGCCAAGCGAGTAGACTCTCGGCTGAGTCGGAGTAATGTGCTGGGAAGCTGAAGACTCCGCAGCTTTACCCTTTTCCGCAGTTCGAGCATAGTCCAAAGCTCGATTCTCTGTCTTCGGGGGACCACTTCGACACACTGCGGCCTTGTGTCCCACCTTCCCGCAGGTGAAACACGTGATAGGGCTCCGCACCGTCGTTGCTCCCGAAACATTTGAGCGGGTTTGCTCCGCCGGTTTGAACTTCCTTTTGTTCTTTCTGAATTCTGACTTAGACTGAGAGACCGGCACATGAAACTCAGGTTTCTTTGCCACGACTTTTGCTTGTACCCTCTTCATGTCCAACTCTAGGGATCTGGCAGTTTGGACCATCACCTGGAAACCTAACGTCATTGGGCCTGCCAGGAGCAGCCTCAAATCGTCCCGAAGACCTTCATAGAACTTGTTCGTCTTTGTCTCTTCGTCTTCCATCATAGGCCCCGCATAACGACCCAGTTTAGTGAACTCGTGCAAGTACTCATCCACTGAGCTGTCGCCTTGAGTTAACTTCAGAAACTGGTTCTGCAACGCAATGCGTTGGGCAGAAGGAATATACCTTTGAAGAAAAGACTTTGAGAACTCCGCTATCGTGATCTCGGTAATCTCCCTGCCTCCGAACTTGTGCACTTCCTGCTCAGCCCACCAACGCTCTGCCTCTCCGTTAAGGAGGAAGGTGGCTAAAGTGACCATCATAACTTCTTCTGTTGCTGTCGCCCTTAGAATCTTCCTAACCGTTGACAGCCAGTCCTCCGCCTCCATTGGGGATCCGGTCCCCGAGAAAGTTGGAGGATGGAAGCTTAGAAAGTGTTGCAGCTGTTGATCATGTGCTCGCGCAACAACTACACACTCTACCGGATGCTCCACCCTTTGCACCGCCGCAGGTTCCACTACAGCCACTGGCACAGGGGCCTCAACCCTCGGCTCCACCGCAGGTTCCACTGCAGGTTCGATCACCGGTGCCGCATCTGTATTAGGCGTAGCAGGCTGTGCAAGCCTTTGCAGTTGAGCATTGATCATCGCGAAGACAGCTTCTGCGATTAACCTGATCATCTCAGCAGGAGGAGTGGTCGGTGGCACTTCAGCCGACCCACTACTTTCAGCGGTGTTACGGGGTTGAGACGGCCCCGCACCACTTCTAGTCGCCTATAATCGTGTAAGACACAATTTAGTGACTGAAAACATAGCAAACAACAATCATGGAACGCTCAGGTTCCGCAAACAAGTATGTTTTCCCATTCCTAAGTGGACATTCTTATTAGTTTTTGTCGTTTTAGGTGAATGCACATCCCGTGCACACCACCCCTTAAAAGGAATTCGTCCCGAATTCGCTAAACTACGGATCGACGCCTTAAGTCTGATACCAAATTGTAACACCCTGCCAGTACGAAAGGTATAACAGCAGGTCCGGCCGGGACCCCACGCCATACAAACCACACTAGCTAGGAGTTAAAAGGTGATAACCAGAAAAGTAACAACTAAACAAGAGTACAAAACGTAAGCGGAAGCATTAATTAAACCATTCAAATAGAACTGTCCACTATCATAGGAATGTAACCTGAATAAGAGTTACGGCCTTAAGGCCTTACATTCACCCAATGCACAAAACTCCAAAAGCATACATCGGCACGCAGGCCGGCCATACATGAAAAACAGGAAAAGGGCTGGCCTTCGAGGGCCAACACTGCAAAGGGCCATCGCCCGCTATTTCCCGCTAGGCTCACCTGTACCTGCATAAGAACATTCCACCAAGCGGTGGCAAACAAAGTAACGGTCAGCACAGCTGACCAAATTATAACGACCCCACCCATTTCCCGGGGTGGCGGAGATTGTACCCTGCAAGCAAGCCATACTAGCACAAGTACTAAAATAAAGAAGGTGCAACTACACAAGGTGAGGTTTCAAGCACATTCAATCTTCTAGGTTGAGCATCAAAAAGGAGGGAACCTAGGTATGCACATGATGTTGGTAGGGTTCACCCGAAGGTTCCCCGCCACCGCCTAAACAACCGCATGAGGCTAACAACATCAATTCCACAAAACACTCCACCGTAAGGGCCATCGCCTTATGTGGGAAAAAGAGCTTTTGGTCGGTCTAGGTAAACCACCTTCCACGACCTCTCCCATGATCACACGGCTACATGAGGTAGGGACCTCTTACCGATCTGCATGGAAACGGGTTCGGTTTAGCTTTGCCCGTGCTCTAATCGTCGCGATCTATCGCACGACGCGGGTACTGCTTCGCCTCGGCCCGTAAGGGTTTAGCACCTTCAAGTGCTACACAAATATAAGCTACGCACCTAATCCCTTCACAAGGATCTAGGCTTCACAAATACTCAAAAAGGGGAGGTATAATACGCTCCGCATCAATTTCGCGGTGAAGGTTTGCCTTCATCCAATCTCAAAGCATGGGGCTTTCGTTAGGATCTTCACAAGACGCCTACACTTAAATCCCGCACTACTATAGATGATTTCACGGAGTCATTCTCCGGCACGCATTCTAGGCTTAACCTAAATGCAACGTCGCAATCCAAGCATCACTGATTCGGGCTCACGGCCACGAATAGGCTTCACACAAAATGCCTAAATCCGCACGACTACCGGATTTTCTACATGCAATATGCTGGGGACGGACACAATCGACCCGGAGTTCCGGAGAACTTGAGGGAATCCTACACTTCACTCATTTGGTGAAAGGGATCCCTCATGCAAGCATAGAGAAATGAAGGAGAGGACAAAATACAAGTCCAAACAACGGGAGAAGAAATCGTTACCCTAGGAGCGTTCTTTTTCGCCATAGATCCGAGATTCTACACGGAGAGAAACGACCGCACCGGCCTGCACTCTCCAAATCTGGAAACGGCTCGCGAAACGGAGCTCCGGAGCTCCGTCAATGGCGGGATCTACCTTCTTCTTCCTTGGCTCCTCCTTTTTTCTCTAGGGTTTGGAGAGAGAATGGCTTAGAGAATATGAGGTTTAACCCCCTCTCATCAGCCCTAAAGGTCTCCCGCAACTAAACCTAGCCATTGGATCAATTTCCAAAAGATTTGGACGGTCCGATCTTCTTCTCCGCTCAAAATCGCGGAACAGAATAAACAGGGCGCACGATCACAGGCGCACGGTCAGTGGTCGTGCGCAAAGAGGGAAATGGTCGTGCGCACTGTCCGAGACAGAACTTGATTTTCTTCTGAATTAACGCACGATCGCTGGCGCACGATCACTGGTCGTGCGCGAAGAGGACAATGGTCGTGCGCATAAGCCGAGACAGAACTCCGATTCTTTGCGGGTTACGCACGATCATTGGCGCACGATCACTGGTCGTGCGCGAAGAGGACAATGGTCGTGCGCATTGGCCTTATCTGGAATTTTGAGCCTATCCCGAGTGCAACACTACCATTCCGCCTACCTCGCTGAACCACGATCTTTGGGGTGTTACATATGTCATAGTTCTAACTCATCATTTTTACTTATAAAATATTTTATAGATGATTTGGAAAGATCATGAAAGGAAACTACATATACGTTGTGAGTTCTAGGTGTAGTTAGTAAAACATCTTTTGTGTTAGGATTAAATACTTAACAAAGATTTGAAGATGACTCAAATAAAACATCTAATCCTTTATCACACCGTTGACTAATAGATATTAAGTTATGTTTTAATCCTTTTACATAAAGAACATTAGAGATAGTAAAGGATTCATTGCCCACTGTACCGACTCCCATGATCCTTCCTTTACCATTATCACCAAAGGTTACGATCCCTGCCTTCTTCTTTTCTAGGCTAAGGAACTTTACTTTGTTTCCCGTCATGTGCTTGGAGCTGCCTGAGTCTAAGTACCATACGTCCTCCATTTCCTTAGCATTCCTGCAAATCTAGAAAGAAGATGAGAGTAAAGATCCAGATACCCAAGAGGTACCACCCATAGAATAAGTGGAAACCTTAGGTACCCGAATTTGCTTTAAAGATCCCTGTTTTATTTTCTTGCAAGATCTAGACGTGTATCCAAACCTATGACAGTTTGCACCCGAAATAAAGGGGGTTGAGACCCTTTTCTGAAATTCTACATTGCTCTTACTGGATGAGGTTTGATTTATAAAAAAACAGAAGATTTTTTATATGATGGGCTACCGCCGACGTTAGTGGCTAGCGCCGGGCTGTAGCTATCGCTTTGATATCTGATCCCAAATTTTCCAGAACCATAACATTGGTTCCCCAAAATCATGTCCATGGATTTTTGAACAATTCCAAACATTTTGATGGACATATTGAGGTCATGAGTTTGTTTTTTAAGAGATGAATTTTCTTTTACAAGCATGACACATTTATTTTCAAAGCCCTTTTTGTTATTTTCAATTTGTAAGAGAGAGGTTTGTAGTTTTCTCTCTAAGTCCCCCTTTTCTCTTGTAAGAGTTTTGATTTGTGAGAGGTCCTTAGAAAGAGAAACTTCATGAACTTTTTCCTTACAGAAGGAGTGCTCACACTCTTGGCATGAAACCTTTCTCTTTTCAAAGGAAATTAATTTTTTAGTAAGCTTATGATTTTCTTTGATGAGAGATTCATTTTAACGATTTAAAATAATATTATATTCTATACTTTTATCATAAGCTTTGCAGGTTAAGACAAATTCATCATAAAGTTCTTCGAAGGTGGGAGGAGTTACCACAGTGTCACTAATAACACTTGTGTCATCATCATTGCCTTTTGCCATCAAGAATAAGTTTGCTTCCTCCTCATAGCTTGACTAAGATCCGCTTGATTCTTCAGAGGAAGAATCATCCCATGTTGCGGCTTTCACCACCTTCTTTTTCTCCATCCCATACCATTGTATTGTTTTTCTTTTTGCTCCTTTAGATACTTCGGGCACTAGCTCTGAATGTGCCCGGTCTTCCTGCAGTGATAGCACTCCGGTGGCGGTCTTTCATCTTCGTCTTCACTTTCCTTTTCTTTCTTTGATGAAGAGGAAGTCCCTTTTCATCGAGCATCCTTCTGGAAGTATTTCTGGAAGGTGTTCCTTCCTTTCGATTTTCTAATGAATTTTTTGAAGTTCTTGACCAGGAGACCTTCTTCATCTTCGTTGCTCTACTTCTTCAATTTTAGTGCCAATGCCTTTTCCTTTGGCTCCTTGTTGTATTCATCATGTTGAATCTGGATTTCTACCTCATGGGTTTGGAGATTCCCAATGAGATTCTTGATCTGGAGCCTTCTTAGGTTGTGTGACTCCGAGATGGCCATCACCTTTGTATTGAACCTTGGAGGTAGAGAGCAGAGAATTTTTATGACCAAGTCACCGCCGGAGTAGATCTTTCCAAGAGCTTTTGAAGCGTTGACGATCTTGGTGAAGCATGTGTACATCGAGTTGATGTCTTCTTCAGCATCCATCCTGAATTTTTCATATTCCGATTCCAGTTGGAATAGCTTTGCATCTTTCACCTGCGATGTACCTTCATGAGTAACTTCTAATTGGTTCCAAATATCATAAGTAGTTACACATGCAGAAATTTGATTAAATTCAGTTCGATTTATAGCACAATATAAAGCGTTAATTGCCTTTGCATTATTTTTGCAATTAAGTTTATCACTATCATCCCATTTATCCTTAGGTTTTTTCTATCATGACCTCTCCTACTACAGTTTTAGGAGAGTACTGATCTTCCACCAAGTTCCATACTTCTATATCCATGGTCATAAGAGAACACATCATCCTAGATTTTCAATAGTTGAAATTTGACCCAGTAAAAAGAGGTGCTCTACTAACACCTTGACCCTCCGGAAAAGCGAGATCATAAGACGCCATTTATTCCTGGTTGTTAGACCGTTTGGAATAAACCCCTCTGATACCACTTTTTGTATCTGTAGGCGCCCTTAGAGGCGGGGGGGGGGGGGGGGGGGGGGAATAAGGGTTTAAAAAACTTATGTTATATTCTGAATTACTTGAAAGGCTGAGAGATCAAAATCGTGAAAAACAACCAAAACAAGTGAAATAAAATAGAGACATGATTTTATTAATATGAAATATAAGATTACAAAACTTGACTTCTTATAACGCTAGAAATCGAAGGCGAATAATAAAAAGACTTTTTCGTTTTCTATCCCGACTCGTATCCCCACGAACCGGTGGCTTTAACCTATCCTTCTCCGGATACAGCCTCAAGCCGCTCTAGCCAATCCTTCCCTGCATATGGCCTCGAGCACGCCCTTGACCAAACCTAGATCTAGTTGCCAAACACGAGACAAATTCCTCCATAAGTTCTACCCAGACCTAGTCGCCAACACGAGGCAAATTTACTACACAATTGCAATAATAAAGAGATGAAAATAACAACGAAAATTTTAAAACTCCTTCTTGAAGAATTTCTGAAGTTGGAGATGAAGGACCGCTGTAGAATAAGCATTGTTGAAGCGGTCGTCGGTCGAATGTTGCATGAAGAAATCCTCTTTCAGAAACTCACAGAGCTTTGGGTGGGAGATTAATTTTTGGCAGAATAGGGCTCTGGAATTTTTTCACTCGAACTCTCTCAAGGATGTGTGTTGAAAATGAGAGAAGAGGGATACTTTTATAGGGGAGAGAGCTAGTACCTGCGCTAGAGCTACCACCTGCGCTAGCGCTACGACCGACGCTATCTTGAATTAGGAAACATTTTATGCATGCATATCTTCATTCCAAGGAAACCCTGCCGACATTCCTCATGTGCATCGAGATAGCGCCTGCGCTATCCTCTACCTCCTGGAGTTAGTGCCTTCTAAAACAGCTCCCAAAATTGCTCTAATCAGAGCTAGCGCCCGCGCTAGGTGCTACCGCCGGCGCTAGTGGACATGTTGGAATTCTGGCTTCAAACTTGGGGGGCAACCTTCTTATGTTATCCTTGAGTCATGTGGCATTATTTCCTGCACACATAAGCACACAAGATCAAATACACATAGGATTTGTTATTCTCAAACCTAGGAGATGCGGAATACCATGTTCCAACATTAACAAATCTGGGCCATGAACTCCTCTCTATTCTCCTTGAGTCTTCTATTTTGACCCACTTTCTGAATCTCCTTGCTAGGAGACAGAACATTTCATCTTCAGGAGTGGAGGGCTCTCCTTCAACAACTTTCAACGCAAGGCTCCTTTGGATGGGAGTTGAGGGTGTCTCCTTTGCCTCTATTTCAGCTCTTCTTTTCAGTAACATCTAATATAATTTAAGCTTTCCTAGCAAAGCATCAGTAGAGAGTTCTCTAAGGCATCTGGACTCTCTTGTTTTCAGTAACATCTCATATGTTATCCTTGAGTCCCATGAGCTTGGGAAGCACACGAGGAGCTTATCATTGATCTCTGTCAAGGATATTTCCTTTTCCAGACTCTTTAGCTCATTGATAATGAGGCTGAATCTATCATACATTTCAGCAACACTTTCCTCAGCTTTCTTTTGAAAGTTCTCATATTGGGATATGAGAAGGGACCTCTTGTCCTTTCTTTTATCAGAACTCCCTTCTACCATTCTGGAATGGGATTCCCAGATCTCTTTTGCTGATTGACAGTCAGCTACTTTCTGGAAAATGTCATCTGACATTGTGGAAACCATAATGTTCATAGCCTTGGCATCACATGCCTTCTGCTTCTTCTTAGCCTCTGTCCACTCATTCCATAGGACAGCTTCCAGTGTTGAAGATCCAATGGCATCTTGTCTGACTGTAGCTGGGTGACCTGAAATTATAATATCAAAGATATCTTCTTCAATATAGTTTATATAAAGCTTTATTCTGGCCTTCCAGAGTGTAAACTTATTTAGGTTACACACTGGTGGTTTTGTTGACGATAATACTTAGAACTCATTTTCTTTAGAAAAATAGTTTTAACTAATTTACAGTAAATATATGAGAGGAGGAGATCTTTTGATCAAGGTTCTAACTGATGCGCAAATCTAGCACACCGCTATAGGCGAGAGCGAGACTGCGGCACGAAACGACAGTGTACCGATCGTTCAAGTAATATAAAATGTGGGAGTGAATCCCCAAGTATCGAATCTCTAAGGAACACAATTAGGTGAGTTATCTATGGAGTAAGGACTTGAGATTGAAGTTCTTTAGGTCAGATAGATTGAGGAAAATGGGTGATTTGGATTGGGGAAAATAAAAGAAAAGAACTAAACTACTCTTATGCAGGCCGCTATGCTCTGCTTCGCCAGGCGGATGGAAACTATACAGGCCTCTATGCACTGCTTTGCTAGGCGGATGGAAGAGAAGGCAAGCAGATGAGGTGAGTGTAACTATGGAAAGGTTTGAGGGCCATTAACACCTCTTGTCTAGGCGGATGGAAGAGTAGGCACACATAATGGGCGAGTAGTCAGGCGGAATGGAGTGGAGGGTTTGCGGAGTGGAATGGAGTGGGCAGAATTGGCGCACTTCAAGCATATTCTACACAAATAAGCATTCTCACAACTATGAAAATAAGACTATAAATCAAGAGTCTAGAATGGCATACATCATCAAATAGTAAAGATTACATTCATATACATCCATACAAGTAGAGAAAAAGGCAAGAGATACGACCGAATCTGGAGGCTTGTTGTAGATTCTCGGTAGGAATTGCCAGGTTGTCAATCAGTGTCCTAGCTCGGTCCCAACTAACGCCCGGGGTAGAGGAGGGCTGTCACTTCCTCCCAAATGGACCCATCTTCTTCGGTAAACTACAATCCAGTCACGTCCGATGCAAAGAACTCTTGCTTGGTGATGAATATGAAGGTGGAATCCTCTCCTTGAAGCACTTGGATGATGGAAGCGGCCTAGCGCAAAGCCCTCATGGAAGGAAAAAGAAAAACAGAGCTGGAGCTCCCCTTGTGGCGGAAATGGCGGAACAGGGTAATCGATCCCGATTAGGTTGAAGTCTACGGCTTTTATAGAAAACTGTCAGAAATTTGGTCACGCACGGTCGAACGCATGACCGTGCGTGGACCGTGCGATATTAAATGTACAGAAACCACAGGAAGATGAAGCAGATTGCCCGTGCAATTTTACTCACGCACGATTGACACCGACCGTGAGTAAAAATGCACGGGCAAATCCAGACGGCTTGAAAAAACATGCTATCAACATGAGATCATGTGTTTCCTTCACGCACGGACAAACTGCACGTGCGTGAACAAATCGAACGATCAAGGACAGAACACCATATTGGCCAGTCGATCATCGCGCACGGTCGTAGCCGTCCATGCGTGAAGAAAATGCATGACCGTGCGATTCATGGATACATGAATTCTGGGCAATATGGACGATCTACCCACCTGCATAACAAATAACACAACCATCACAAAGCTGGGAATACCCTTCCAGCACAAGCATAATAACATAAAAAGAATGGGGAGCACAATGTGCTTGCCCCCAACAACAAAGTGCGCAATTGCACCCCACACTGGGCCAAAACATTCACTTATAGTGAAAGTGTGTCCAAGTAGAATATAAGCAATTCAGGACTGAGATTGCAGTGCAAATGCAAGAAAACTAGCCTGATTGAGTCCGTAAAACACTATAAATATTGGACTCATCACACCCCCAGACTTAACTGTTTGCACATCCCGAGCAAACAAATCCTAAGAAGGCGGGAAAATGGAATAGCTAGCATAAAAAATACTTAATAGAGTACCATGCGAAGTCGTTTGCTCAAGTGCATAGAAAAATAGTAGAGAAGATTTCTAATTATACACAATTTATAAATTTCTAATAGAGTAAGTAAATATTACTACTACTCAAAAATGAATAACGGTGAATCATCCGGTCACGCATACGGAGAAAGTAGAATAATCGATGAGATGAGCATTGCCCAAGTTTGGATTCAGGAAAAACTCCACCGAAATCCATCGGTGTCAGAGACCATAAGCTCGCCCAGTAACATTCTCTCCATGAAACTAGATTGGTTCATAGCGCGAGTCGGTAGGACTTTATGTTTTAAATGGGTCTTGGGTTATGGTTAGGTAAACAAAGATAAACATGAAGGCTTGGTACACCTAAACCCAATTGAGCTTTATTACAACTCCCCGCACACCAACATCGAATGCAAGTGCACAACACCCCCAGACTTAGACTTTTGCAACATGGGTGTGTGCACCACCTATTGCCAATATTTCAACTAATATTCACTTTATAATTTTTCTCATTTCAGCATTTTTTTCAATCAATATATATTTTTTCTTTCTTTTCCTTTCTTTTCTTTTCAGCACATATTCAATGAACACATCTACATCTTCACATTATAATTCCACCATCAACACCACCAAATTAAAATCTAAACAAAATGCTCGCATTTGGGTGCGCGACTAGGATTGGCTTTGAGGCTTTGGTGAGGTATAGGTGTAGCTGAACCAAGAAAATTGGGTAGCACAAAGGGGTTAGCGAGGGAAGATATCAGGAATGACACAAAGGCTCAACCGGGCCAAAATGATGGCCTACGTCATTCTCGCGCAACAGAACTATACTATGCCTATGATTCTTAGCCACCGAGAAAGATTATCCTTCCTCCCGGCTCGAGTAATACGCATCTAACGATACTTAACACACATCCCTATGCACCTTTTTGCTTCTAGTATGCTATGCAATAGTGCACGTGAGTGGGTACATAAAATAGCTCTCCCCTAGACTTAAACTAAACAATCCAACATAATGTATGACTATGAAATTTAAAATAAAGCTAGGGGAAGAGAGTACCCAATGCTCAACAAGTGAGCATACTAGAAGATGCGTGAAAATCCAGGGAAAATCAGCCATACGAACAATGACAACCACCGCCTTCACAAATAGAAAATGCCTGCAGGGGGAGTGAGCTTCTCAAAAACATGATAGAAAAATAAAAACTGAATTAAAGAAAATGCATCTATAAAAATAAGATACTACTGGGGTTATTGTCCTCCCAGCACGACTTATTCAAAAATTTAACAGTTCTAGCTTATAAGAGTATGGAAGGAAAAGTGTACAGGTAACTGGCCTAGTATTCATGTCGGTATTGGCTACCGATACGGTGATAGAACCACTACTCCTCTACCTAAATAATAATACTTGTTCTTCACAGGTAGAGGGAAGAGAAAGAAAGAAGTGGAGGAAAAGTCCTCCTCACTACTTTCACCAAAATAAATGTCCTTGCCAAGCAAGGTGTCATCCTCTGGAAGGCAGCAAGGGGAAAAGACAATGAATGAAGCCTCCACTATGGAGGAGGGATCAACCTCCTCACACAAGAGGATGCTCACATCATTGACTAGAGCAATATGCTCTAAGTCCTCCTGACATTCCCATGAAGATTCACCTTGCACATGCTCAGACAAAGAAAAGGGTTAGGAAATAAAAGAGAAGAATGACATAAATAATTAAAAATTTGGGGAGCGGTCCCGGTCTCACTCCCATCATGTCGGCATTGTCAACAATGTTGCAAGGTTCGACGGGATAAATAGTGACCTTGCCCAAGATTTGGACTTCCTCCACCAGTGCTGAGGTAAAATCCTCCTCACCTAGAAGGTTGTCCTCCTCCATAGGAATAGGTATAATACATAGTTCACTTACCTCATCATGCAAAGCATCATCAACAATGTCGTCAGCGATGAGCGTAGTGGTATGCACAACAGGGGGAGGAATAGTGCTTGGATAAAAGTCAAGCACTGATTCCTCACAAAGAATCGAATCTACACATGGTGATATATGCACATGGGAGATGGGCTCAGCTATGTCAGAGCTTAGATCAACCACACATCTGATAACTGTGTCCACATCATTCCCTTCAAAACATGAAGGTGGCACAAGCACATAACCAGATGTTGAAGATGTGCCGCCAGAGGTGGGAGTCAGGATGATCCGGATATCCGGCTCATCATCCTCATCCAATTGGCGAAGATACTCGGCACAGTCCTTCAGGGCGTGATCTATGCATTGACAAAACAAGCACCATTTTATATTACTCCTTGGTCCTTGCGGGGCCGGAGAGGAATATAAAAATGGTACATGTGGCAAGGGTGAGTGGCCATAATACTTGGGCACGGGGTATGAAGGACCGTAGGAGAACGATGCTCCATACACTGTGCCACGAGAATTATGCCCACCATCTTCAGTAGGGCATTTATTACTATCATGGGAAATATCTCCACACCAATGACAACGGACATTAAACGCATCCCACATTGTGAAGATATCAAGATTCAATAGAAAATCACAATTGTGCAAAACACTACACCTAACAATAAATTACTAAGACAAACTAATATAAAACAAGAAAATGAAATATCAAGAACTGAAATAAAATAAAGGATGCAATTTACAAATGGAAGAACTTCTATCTCTCAGTTCTACCTCTCCAGAAACTCACACGACTGTGTTCCCTGACAACGGCGCCAAAAACTTGATGCGCAAATCGAGCACACCGCTATAGGCGCGAGCGAGACTGCGACACGAAATGGCAGTGTACCGATCGTTCAAGTAATATAAATGAGGGAGTGAATCCCTAAGTATCGAATCTCTAAGGAACACAGTAAGGTGGAGTTATCTATGGATGAAGGACTTGAGATTGAAGTCCTTTAGGTCAGATGGATTGCGGAAAAGGGGTGATTTGGATTGTGTAAAATAAAAGAAAAGAACTAAACTACTCCTATGCAGGCTGCTATGCGCTGCTTCATCGTGCGGATGGAAACTATGCAGGATGCTATGCACTGCTTCGCTAGGCGAATAGACGAGAAGGCAAGCGGATGAGGTGAGTGTAACTGCGGAAAGGTTTGAGGGTCGTTAGCACCTCTTGGCTAGGCGGATGGAAGAGTAGGCACACAGAATGGGCAAGTAGTCATGCGAAATGGAGTGGAGGGTTTGCGGAGTGGAGTGGAGTGGGGGCGGAATCAGTGCACTTCAAGCACATTCTACACAAATAAGCATTTTCACAACTATTAAAATAGCACTATAAATCAAGAGTCTGGAACAACATACATCTTTAAATAATAAAGATTACATTCATATACATCCATACAAGTAGAGAAAAAGGCAAGAGATACGAACGAATCCGGAGGCTTATTGTAGAATCTCGGTAGGAATCGTCGGGTTGTCAATCTTTGTCGTAGCTCGGTCCCAACTATCATCCGGGGTAGAGGAGGGCCATCACTTCCTCCCAAATGGACCCGTCTTCTCCGGTAAACTACAATCCAGTCACGTCCGATGCGAAGAACTCTTGCTTGTTGATGAAGATGAAGGTGGAATCCTCTCCTTGAAGCACTTGGATGATGGAAGCGGCCTAGGGCAAAGCCCTCATGGAAGGTGGAAGAAAAATGGAGCTGGAGCTCCCCTTGCGGCAAAAATGGCAGAATCGGGTAATCGATCCCGATTAGGTTGAAGTCTGCGGCTTTTATAGAAAACTGTCAGAAATTTGGTGGTGTTGATGGTGGAATTAGGTTGAAGTATCCGGCCGGGATTGGCCCCCCGAATGTTGCGATTTCACGGTTAAGAACAAGGTAAAATCCGATTGAAAACACCTCCAATCTCAGTTGATTTTGAAATAGGAATAAAGAAGATCTATCCACTGGAGAAGAGATGAGAAACCGGACCTGCTGTGGGGATTGCCTCCTTGTTGTCCGCGTGTACACCATGGGAGCTCGGGGTGGTTGTGGTGCCATGCCGATCCGAGCCTAGGGAGCACGGAACCGTCTGAATTCTTGGGGGTTTCTCTCCTCTCAGACCTCTGAAGGTGATAGGGGGGTCGATTGGAGGTGGTGGTGGCTTTAACCCCTTGCGCCATTAATGGCCTCTCCATCTCCCTCCCCAAGGCCGGCCCTATACATCCCCCTGCCTTAATTGCTCCTAGAAACTGCTGGAAACTCCTCTAAATCCCCAGAGGAGATGAATGGGGGTGTTAATGAGGGAGGACAAGGGGTGTAACACCTTAATGGCCATGAATGGCCTCTTTCTCTCACCTCAAAATTGGGGAAAAACCCCATTTTCCCTCTCCTACTCACCATGGCCGATTTTCCACTCCCTCCTATGTTTAATGCTAGCCTACTAGGCTGGTTGACCACCCAATCGAGTTAGCCCAAAGGGATTGGGTTAGGTTTAAGGGATTTGACCTAATTTGGGCAAGTTTGACTTTTGGTCAAATTGGCCAATTGGGTGACCCTAGGATGGGGCTTTTGGGTCAATTGGATTCCAAATTAGGTTTAAAAACTACTGGTGGGGTCAATTTGGTCACATGAGCCTTAGTTGACCCATTATAAGTTGATTTGACCAAAACAGGCTAAGTTGACTGTGGTCAAATTGAGCCCTAGGGTTGACCCAGTCATGGGGCTTTTTGTTCCACTGGGTCCCCTATGATATGGAAACACTATGGGTAGGGTCAATTTAATATGGTGGTGGTCTATTAGGGCACTTAGTGAAGAATTGCCATTTTGACCTCAAAAGGGCATTTTGGTCAATTTTCACCCCTGGTGGTCCCATGATGGGGCTTTTAGGTCTACTAGGTCTCTTATGATATTTTAGACCAAGAGGTGTGCTCAACTTGGCATGGAGGAGGTCAATTGACTCTAATTAGGCTACTTTGACCAATTTGGGGTTAGGGTTGACTTTGGTCAATCTGGCCTCTTTGGTTGACCCCAATGGGCCCTTGGTGCCCTAAGGGGACCCCTAATGGGCTAGGGATACTATGGTGGGGTCAAATGGTCAAGTTGAGGCCCTAAAGTCCAACCCTAAGCTTGGTCACTGGAAATTGCTATTTGCAGTCCAAGGCACTTTCAACCCTAATCTTGCCTAAGTTAAAGGGATTTCTATACTACCAAGGACTTGTCATGACAGATTCACCTGGGGGGTCTAGCTGTCTGGGGGATGTTACAAATCCCAATAAAAAATAATAATAATTTCATCCTCGAAATTCAGGTTAGGCTTGCGGGGTTTTCACCGAGAGTGACTGAACGTAACATCCCCTAAGAATTGAAGCTATTCCTGGCTCGAAGAGCACTGACTATCTCTGCCACTCTAGCTCTAGTGTCTCCCAGGTGTGCTCCTCCTGTCCATAACTTTACCACATGTCTTAACCTTTGGAATCTTCTTGCGCCGCAAGACTCGCACCGTCGTATCATCTATCCTGACCGGGGTGACCTAGCTACCTTGGTCAATCTACCCTCGAACTTCCACTCTAACCTGGGCAGACTCTTATGCCTCCTAAAGTTTTCTTCTCACATTCAAACTCTTACTCTTTCAGGTACGTCCGAATAATCAATCATCTCTACTCTACAACTTTTCCAGTTCTTACTATTGATGGAATTAATCAAATCGTCTAGCGTCCAAATCATCCTTAAATATTAATGGGGGTGCACTTGTGAACCTTTATGAGTATACGCTAACCAATTATAATAGTAAGATGACTCCCGATCATTTTCTACGTGCAGTTTGATTCATAAGGGCAAAATTTTGAAACCTTAGGGTTTTTGACAAGCCACTCTATTTCAAACTTGACACTCATCATGTTTATTTCTCCAAAATCCTGTCACTTCCACTTATGCTAGTCTTGATCACTCCCAAATGGTCCTAAGCAAGATAAACTTAGATCGTTCCTATCATAGTAAACTCAAACACTAGATTCTAAATCCAATAAGTCATCGTCTAAGATCTCTGGTTATTTATCATCAAAGCTCCCAAGGTATAAAGCTATTATTGTAGATAAAATTTTCAACCATGGCGGGGCATGATTTTTAACAAGACATTTGTTAATCACTTCTGAATGCCCGAAGTCACAAGAACTTCAAATATAACTACAACTTGTACAACCTAGTTTCTGTCCATAACTTCTATACTAGGACATCGACCTCCCTAAGTGATTAATCCTATCGACTTTACATTTCCAATGATTCAACTAAGGTCAAGTTGTTGCTCGATCAATGATGTTTATCCATTGCCCTAGTAATACTACAGATCATTATTCCGAACATACTGTTACACCATCTCATCTTCTTCCGAGTAACATTGAGTAAGATCGACTTCAAAATCATAGTGTTCATGACACAAAAATTTCTAACTTAAGTCTAAGGGAAACCCAAGTCCGTCGTTAATTTGCTTAATAAACAAAAGGTACGCCCCAATAAACAAAAGATAAGCCCCAATAAACAAAAGATAAGCCACTATCTATTTTGGGCTAAGTATCTTCAATATTACCAAGTTATATTCGTCCCAAGTATGCAAACAATTCTTAGGGCACACAACCTTACACTTGGGGTTCTATCTAGAGGCTCATTGGTATACTCCACACCTTAGACTCTTCTAGGCATCCTCTACTACAACCTTATCAGGGTCAATATGTCACCCAATCCCAAACGGGTCCCTTCTGAGCTTCAATTCTTATCCGACCCTCGGTGTTTGTCGTGGTGGTTGTCTTAATGTAATCACGTCGCGGATACGAGGATTGAGTCTATGAGTTTCATACCATTCTGCTTATGTGTCAATCTCTCTTTCTCTAGCCTCTTTGGGGTATCTTCGTACCTTCACCAAAAGCTATACCTACGATCTATTTCAGACTAGGTCATGGTATAAATTATCCTAGTAAGTCACCTGTCCTAGTGGGGTTGAGTCTAACTCATTGACTAAAGTACTATCTATAGAGTTCTTTGCAGCCGGAGGTATTCCCTGCTGGGGGCAGGGTTCGCCGCAGGCTACAAAAGAAAACTTGACACTCGTAAGGGAAATTGACTAAGAAGATTCAGTTAAAAGTGGACTTTTTCGATGTGATTCCCATACGGGCACACCACTGCTTCCGCTGCTAGTTTGTCCTCAAACTAAGCTCGCGCGTGGTGGCCCAGGGTTTGTGGACTTCTTTGCTTCGGATCGAGGTTGCTCTGATACCACTTGTAAGACCCCATTTTTTTTTGCAAAAACTACCGGGTCTTAGGCCCAGAACCGCCATTTTGCGGTGACACCCTCGTTCGGGAAGGTCGCCACTACAAAACGCCGATCCTGCCGGCCAAATCGATCACGAAGAAGAGAGTATACATGAACAAATAAGAAGCTCAAGTCCACAATCACATGAATTATAAACCACAAAGGTAAATGTCCACAGTTATAACTGAATAAAAGACTACAATAGTAAAGGTACAATAAATAAGGGGCTCGTGCCTTGTACATCATGTCCTCACTACAAGATCATTCATAAGGTAAAACTAAAGCTAATCGCCACCGTCACTGAAATGGAAGCACCCAAACTAGTCTGACCCATCCCTGCAGACTCTGTGCTCCACTGGTGCTGTAACACTGAATGCTTCTTCTCTTTTGGCCTGCGGTCGCTGCCTTGCAAACCACGTCTACGTCTTCGCCTTCGGTCACCTGGTCGCTGAGCTGGTGGGGTTCCACCCATCATGGGACATCTGACCCGAGTATGTCCCGGCTGGTGACAATGGTAGCATGGCCATGGGGCCCACCCTATCGGATCCTGCTGCACCTGTTTCTCTCCCATTCGGTACGCCTAAAATGATATGGTCCACCGACCGTTAGTCAAAAGACTAAGCCTTATATTCCCCACCCCACCCCCAATGGCTCCTAGGCACCGTGCGGGAGGATGAAGCGGAGGACAGCAAGGGGTATAACAAAGAGCAGGTGGCAGTGCTACATGAAATGTTTCTACTCTACACATGTGTACGTTTATAACTGAAGCAGTAATTAAAAGCATGGTAAAAAGTATATAAAGAGCAGTAAGCAGTAAGTATAATACAATACCAATAGAAAAGTAACCATTGATTTATAGGAATGCCCATACAAACCTATAGACCAAGGGGTCGTTTAGCAATGCCTATCGTATAAGAAGTCCCATAACCGACTTATACGATAGGGGTAGGGGTTGAAATGCAATGTTTCTGCTATGACAGGCAAGGTATGCAGTTATGCTATGTTCATACAAGTGTAACTCACTCACTACGACTCTATGCGCATAGACCTTTAGTTCCCCCTTTTTGGAGCGAGCTAGACTCCCAGGATACTCCCGTAGTGGCAAATGGAAGCGGTGGGTTGGGCCTCGCCCACCTCTAGGTTTGTATTCACACTACCCTACCTAGACCTATCGTACGCCTCAACGCCAAACCGCAGAGCATCTGCGTACTCTTACTGGCTGGACCACCAGACTTTCATGGCTAAGTGTAAATACCACACTTGCCGAGTCAACGTATTGACGTCGGTGTGAACGACCGCCAATACCGAAGACCCACCACCTTCAGTGCACATGCAACATGTTCTATTACCTACCTCCGAGCCATAAGCTCCCTGGGCTAACCTGCCCGAAATCAAATAACCTCTCGTGCCACCGGCTCGCCGGACCAACCCGTCCGTACCAACAAACACTACGGAGACACAAGCTCACCTGACTTATCAATCCGCTCTTACTACCACCGAGCCTACTGCTCGTAGCACCAAACCAGCTAAACTCCCGGAACCACGGGGTGTGGGTGAGTGTGTTATTAAATTCTTCTTGCATAACATTTTACTCCTACAGGTTATGGTTAATCTTGGACTTCCCGAGGGTTACCCTGTAAGGGGCTCACTAAGGTACTAGGAGTTATAGTGGGATGACACCCCAAGTCTCCCTTTCTCAAGACACTTAATGTTATTAGTTACAACCCATAAGAAACCCTCTTAATATTTCTCTGGATTAAACCTAAGTGCTTTAAGACCCAATAGGAAAAAGACGATCTTTCATCAATCCGAAGAAGACCTACCCCGAGGGTGGCACCCCACCACCCTAGGATTCATCAAACCCTAGTTAATTCCAAAGATCCTCACATAGTCACATTATCACCAATAAACCCTCACAACTCCAATCATTACACTCCAATTTGACCCATAACTCCCAAAATCGCCAAATTGCTAAACGCAGACCATCCTTAATGTTTTGATGCTCAAGAAGGGAGGTTCATTAAATAATCAACTCAATGACCCAATATTTTTAATGGGGGTCCATACTACATATTCAAGAACAATTCCAGAGTTTCATAAATTTTTCCCAACATTATTAATATTTAAAACAATTTTCCCAAAATACAACTTTCTAAGGTTTGAACTACAAGTGCACTTTTCTTGCTTCCATTGCCTACCAAACTTTTTACATAAATCAAGGGTACCTAATAATCAGTACATATGAATTTGTAGGAAATTCCAGCAAGGTTTACTATTATTAAAAATTCCAAAACCCATTAAATTTCAATTATTTCCAAAGGAAATTCCAGCCGGAGGTGGCCGGGATTGGCCCCCCGAATGTTGCGATTTCTCGGTTAAGAACAAGGTAAAATCCGATTGAAAACACCTCCAATCTCAGTTGATTTTGAAATAGGAATAATGAAGATCTATCCACTGGAGAAGAGATGAGAAACCGGACCTGCTTTGGGGCTTGCCTCCTTGTTGTCCGCGTGTACACCATGGGAGCTGATGAGTCCTCATCATATACACTTTTATGGACTCATCTGGGCCGTTTAGTTAGTCATTTCACTGCACTTTAGCCCTGTTTTAGTTCATATTTGTTAATCCATGCTAGGTGCACCTTTTGGCCCATTATGGTGTGATTTCATGTTTATTTTCATTAGTGGTTTTCATGCACTGTTAGGTGCCACTTTTAGTGGCTGGATTTGTGGTTGTACGCTAGAACAGGAGTCGTGCAGGTGTTTCCGGTGCAATTCTGCACAGGAACACTGCGCACGATCACTGGTTATATGGCGCACGACCACTGGTCGTGCGCCACTGATCGTGTGCACTTAACGCCTTTTTCATGAGTTCTGTTTGGTGCAGTGCGCACGACCACCAATGCCAGTGCGCACGACCACCGGTCGTGCGCCACTGCTCGTGCGCATTGACCATTAAATTTCTGAGTTCTGTTTCATCTATTGCGCACGACCACTGACGCTAGTGCGCACGACCACCGGTCGTGCGCCACTGGTCGTGCGAACATTTTATTTTATAATTTCTGTCTTTGCAGGTTCCGTCCAGGCAGAGCGCACGATCACAGGATTCTAGTGCGCACGACCACTGGTCGTGCGCCAATGACCGTGCGCACTGTTTAATTCCAGTGCCTATAAATCCGCTGCTCGCGATTTAGGTCGAACGCTGGCCGTTTCTCCGCCCGACTCCGCCGTTTTCGCCATTTTCAGAGGGCTTTCACACCCTAGGCCTCCTCCATCATCCAAGGGCTTAAAGGAAGGGATCCTACACTCATCTTCACCGCCAAGCAAGGAGTTCTTCGCATTTGATGTGGCCGGGTGGTAAATCGCTGGAGAAGACGGGTCCATTGGGAGGTGTGACAGCCCTCCTCTACCCCGGACGCAGTTGGGACCGAGCTAGGACGTGGATTGACAACCCAACGATTCCTACCGTGAATCTACAATGAGACTCCGGATTCGGTCGTATCTCTTGCCTCTTTCTTCTTCCTTTTGGTGATGAAATGTTTGTAATCTCTTTATTTAGATGATGTGCACTATGAATCTTATCTATTAATGTTTATTTCATGTTTATGGAATCATTTTATTCATATGTGTGAATGAGGAGCGCCACCATCCATTTTCCCATCCCACCACCGTGTCCGGTGCCGCACTAGCAATTGCTAGTGGCGTGCTTGGTGAAGAGGTGCTTGCGACCCTCAATCCGTAAGCCTACTCGCCCATCCGCCTACCGAAGCGTGGCATCGCGGCCCGTATTCCATTCGCCTAACGAAGCAGCGCGCTCAAGGCCTGCATAGTTCGACTCCGTTAGCCTACTCGTCCATCCGCCCTTTCGACGCAGCGCGCTCAAGGCCTGCCTAGTCTCCATCCCGCCAAGCGAAGCTTTGCATAGCGGCATTGCACAGGAGTAGTTGATAACTTTTATTTTGTTTTCCAAAAGCCAACCCAACTCCTCCGCATTCCATCCACGTTAAGGACTTCAATCTCAAGTCCTTCCTCGAAACCTAACTCCACCTTACTGTGTTCCTCAAGAGACCGACACTCGGGGATTTTCCCCATTATTATTACTTGCGCGACCGGTGCACTTGCCGAATCATCGCATCAAGTTTTTGGCGCCGTTGCCGGGGAACACAGTCGTGTGAGTTTTCTGGAGAGGGAGAATCTGAGAAAGGAGCCCTTCCATTTGTAAATCGCATTTCTTTGTTTTATTTCCTCATTTTCTGTTTTCTTGTTTTTTTTATAGTAGGGTGCTTTAGTAAATTTTTGTTAGGTGTAGTATTTTGCACAATAGTGTTCTTCTTTTTGAATCGTTTTATCTTCGCACTATGTGGGCACATCTTAATTTCCGTTGCCGTTGGTGTGGAGCTACCTCCCACTCTAGTGATGAATGCCCTATGGAGAATAGTAGGCATAATTCTTATAGCCCAGCATATGGAGCACCGACTTCGTCTGGTACTCCATATGGTGCGCGTAAGTCTTATGGCTACTCTGCTGAGCCTTTACCGTCTTACTTCTTTTCGGCTCCAGCCCCCGCTGTGCCAAAGAAGCCCGCAAGGCAGTGCCAGTTTTGTCAGAGCACTGATCACGCCCTGAAGGATTGTGCTGCTTTTCGTCGCCAATTGGATGAGGATGACGAGCCGGATATCCGGATCGTCCCGAATCCTAACTCTGGCGGCACACCTTCAGCATTCGGTTATGTGTCTTTGTCACCTTCACATCTTGAAGGGTATGGCATGGACACGGTCACTGGATGTGTGGCTGATCTGGGCACCGACATTGCTGAGCCTATTCTCCCAGTGCATCCACCACCTCTAGTGGATTCGATTCTTTGTGAGGAATCGGTGCTCGACTTTTATCCAAGCACTACTCCTCTCCCTGTTGTGCATACTACACTCGTCTCTGACGACATTGTTGATGATGTGTCGCAGGAGGAGGCGGTTGATCTGAGTGTTGTGCCTATTCCTATGGAGGAGGACAACCTTCTAGGTGAAGAGGAATTTTCCTCAACACCGGTGGAGGAAGTCCAAATCCTAAGCCTGGCCACCGTTGATCCCGCCAACTCTTGTAGCATTGATGACAATGCTAACATTATTTTACTTCCCCAACCTGATGGGAGTGAGACCGGGACCACTCCCCCGATTGATGTTTATTTATGTCCTTCGTCTTCTTTATTTCTTGACCCCCCTTCTTCATCCGAGCTTGTGCAGGTTGAGTCCTCACAGGTTCCCCAGGAGGACTTGGAGCTTCTTGCCCGAGTCAACGATGATTGCATCCTTATATGCGAGGAGGTTGACCCCTCCTCCATTAAGGAAGCCTCATTCGTTGCCTTCTCCTCCTGCGGACCTGCTGTGGACGATACCTTGCTAGGCAAGGATATTTTTGGTGAGTTGAGTGAGGACCAGGCCTCCTCCTCTTCTTACTTTCTTTTCCCTCTACCTGTGATGGGCAGGTTTTATCTTTATGCAGGTAGAGGGGTGACTGTTCTATCACCGTATCGGTACCCGCTACCGACACGGATATTAGGCCAGTTACCTGTCCACTTCTCCTTCCATAGGCCCATTAGCTAGAACCTTTAAGATTTTGAATAAGTCGTGCTGGGATGACAATAACCCCAGTAGTTATCTTCCTTTTCTGCATTTCTATTTTTATCTAATCATGTTTAGTTAGTAGTATTTTCTTTTCAATTTTCTTTTGTCTTTTGTTTTTGCGGAGCTGACCCTTGCAGGTATCTTTCTCTGGATGGCGGACGCTGCAGCTTAGTCCAGGTTTTCACGCCAATCTTCTGGTGTGCTCATTTCTGAGCACTGGGTACCCTCTTTCCCTAGCATTATTCTGAATTTCATAGCTGCATTTTGCGCATATTGTTTAGTTTAAGTCTGGGGGGGGAGTGTACCGAGTGTTCACTACACGTGTACACGTTTTTGCATATCAGAAGTGTATTTTTATTATTGCATACACCACAACACCCACTTGAGCGCGTACTCATCTGTTTGTTCGCTCTGCTGTGAATTTAATTCTTCCGCTTATTTGGGAAAATCTAGGTGATGGTTTAGAATTATGTAGCAGAGTAAAATGTTGACTCTAGTAGTGCTCCTAGTCGAGTGCTCGGTTGCATAGAAATTTGTGTAGATTAGACTTCTTTTTATGCTTATGGTTTTATATTTTTCTATTAGTGTAAATGTTGTTTACTCTACTCAAATGGTGAATCCGGTGTGAATCAAACGGTAGCATAGGGATGTGTGTGAACGATCGCTAGATTCGTATTGCTTGAGTCGGGAGAAAGGAGAATCTTTCTCGGTGGCTAGAACTTGCCCCAAGCGATTCTTGAAGCATGGGTATACGGTTAGTCAATTGCGTGAATGTGATATAGGCCATCATTTTGGCCCGGTTGAGCTTTTGTGCCTATCCCTACCGCTTTATCCTCGCTAGCCCAGTTGTGCCTACCCGTTCTTTGATTCAGCCCCACTTTCATTTCACCAAAGCCTAAATGCCAATCCTAGTCGCACACCCAAATATGAGCTGTAGCTGTTTATTATTTTCATGAGTTGGTGGTGTTGATTGTGGTAGTATTTTGTGAAGATGTGGATGCGTCCTATTGGTTATTTGCTGAAAATGATAAGAAAAAGAAAAAAATTGAGAAAAAGAAAAGAAGTAAAAAGAAAGGAAAGAGAAGTAAAGTTTCATTGAAAATCTTTTTATATCGATTTATATTTGGGAGTAGGCGGTGCACGCACCCATGCTGTTAAGTCCAAGTCTGGGGGTGTTGTGTACCCGCGTGTTTGTGTGGCGAATGAGGATAGTTTCCTGCATTAGCTCATTTGGGTTTAGTGCTTGAGCCGTTGTTTTTATCTTTGTTTATCCTCACCTAAACCCAAGCCCCATTTAAAACCTAAAGTCCTATTGATTCACGTATTTGAGTCAAACCAGTGTCGTGGAGAGAATGTGACCGGGCAAGCTTATGGTCACCGACACTGATGGATTTCAGTGGAGTTTGTCCCGTACCCCGATCTTGAGCAATGCTCGTCTCAGCGCTTAGTTTACTTTCTCCGTATGCATGACCAACTGATTCACCGTTGTTCACCATTTTGAGTAGTTGTAATATGCTTTTACTCTTTTAGAAATTTATAAACTGTTTGTATAATCAGTAGTCTTTTCTACTAATTTTCTTATGCACATGAGCATGCGACTTCGCATGGTACTCTGCATTGTAATGTTAAGCCATCTACTTTTCTTTCCCTGTTCGCTTAGAATTCGTTTGCTCGGGACGCGCAAACAGTTAAGTCTGGGGGTGTGATGAGTCCTCATCATATACACTTTTATGGACTCATCTGGGCCGTTTAGTTAGTCATTTCACTGCACTTTAGCCCTGTTTTAGTTCATATTTGTTAATCCATGCTAGGTGCACCTTTTGGCCCATTTTGGTGTGATTTCATGTTTATTTTCATTAGTGGTTTTCATGCACTGTTAGGTGCCACTTTTAGTGGCTGGATTTGTGGTTGTACGCTAGAACAGGAGTCGTGCAGGTGTTTCCGGTGCAATTCTGCACAGGAACACTGCGCACGATCACTGGTTCTATGGCGCACGACCACTGGTCGTGCGCCACTGATCGTGTGCACTTAACGCCTTTTTCACGAGTTCTGTTTGGTGCAGTGCGCACGACCACCAATGCCAGTGCGCACGACCACCGGTCGTGCGCCACTGCTCGTGCGCATTGACCATTAAATTTCTGAGTTCTGTTTCATCTATTGCGCACGACCACTGACGCTAGTGCGCACGACCACCGGTCGTGCGCCACTGGTCGTGCGAACATTTTATTTTATAATTTCTGTCTTTGCAAGTTCCGTCCAGGCAGAGCGCACGATCACAGGATTCTAGTGCGCACGACCACTGGTCGTGCGCCAATGACCGTGCGCACTGTTTAATTCCAGCGCCTATAAATCCGCTGCTCGCGATTTAGGTCGAACGCTGGCCGTTTCTCCGCCCGACTCCGCCGTTTTCGCCATTTTCAGAGGGCTTTCACACCCTAGGCCTCCTCCATCATCCAAGGGCTTAAAGGAAGGGATCCTACACTCATCTTCACCGCCAAGCAAGGAGTTCTTCGCATTTGACGTGGCCGGGTGGTAAATCGCTGGAGAAGACGGGTCCATTGGGAGGTGTGACAGCCCTCCTCTACCCCGGACGCAGTTGGGACCGAGCTAGGACGTGGATTGACAACCCAACGATTCCTACCGTGAATCTACAATGAGACTCCGGATTCGGTCGTATCTCTTGCCTCTTTCTTCTTCCTTTTGGTGATGAAATGTTTGTAATCTCTTTATTTAGATGATGTGCACTATGAATCTTATCTATTAATGTTTATTTCATGTTTATGGAATCATTTTATTCATATGTGTGAATGAGGAGCGCCACCATCCATTTTCCCATCCCACCACCGTGTCCGGTGCCGCACTAGCAATTGCTAGTGGCGTGCTTGGTGAAGAGGTGCTTGCGACCCTCAATCCGTAAGCCTACTCGCCCATCCGCCTACCGAAGCGTGGCATCGCGACCCGTATTCCATTCGCCTAACGAAGCAGCGCGCTCAAGGCCTGCATAGTTCGACTCCGTTAGCCTACTCGTCCATCCGCCCTTTCGACGCAGCGCGCTCAAGGCCTGCCTAGTCTCCATCCCGCCAAGCGAAGCTTTGCATAGCGGCATTGCACAGGAGTAGTTGATAGCTTTTATTTTGTTTTCCAAAAGCCAACCCAACTCCTCCGCATTCCATCCACGTTAAGGACTTCAATCTCAAGTCCTTCCTCGAAACCTAACTCCACCTTACTGTGTTCCTCAAGAGACCGACACTCGGGGATTTTCCCCATTATTATTACTTGCGCGACCGGTGCACTTGCCGAATCATCGCATCAGGAGCTCGGGGTGGTTGTGGTGCCATGCCGATCCGAGCCTAGGGAGCACGAAACCTTCTGAATTCTTGGGGGTTTCTCTCCTCTCCGACCTCTGAAGGTGATAGGGGGGTCGATTGGAGGTGGTGGTGGCTTTAACCCCTAGTGCCATTAATGGCCTCTCCATCTCCCTCCCCAAGGCCGGCCCTATACATCCCCCCTGCCTTAATTGCTCCTAGAAACTGCTGGAAACTCCTCTAAATCTCCAGAGGAGATGAATGGGGGTGTTAATGAGGGAGGCCAAGGGGTGTAACACCTTAATGGCCATGAATGGCCTCTTTCTCTCACCTCAAAATTGGGGAAAACCCCCATTTTCTCTCTCCTACTCACCATGGATGATTTTCCACTCCCTCCTATGTTTAATGTTAGCCTACTAGGCTGGTTGATCACCCAATTGAGTTAGCCCAAAGGGATTCGGTTAGGTTTAAGGGATTTGACCTAATTTGGGCAAGTTTGACTTTTGGTCAAATTGGCCAATTGGGTGACCCTAGGATGGGGCTTTTGGGTCCATTGGATTCCAAATTAGGTTTAGAAACTACTGGTGGGGTCAATTTGGTCACATGAGCCTTAGTTGACCCATTATAAGTTGATTTGACCAAAACAGGCTAAGTTGACTTTGGTCAAATTGAGCCCTAGGGTTGACCCAGTCATGGGGCTTTTTGTTCCACTGGGTCCCATATGATATGGAAACACTATGGGTAGGGTCAATTTAATATGTTGGTGGTCTATTAGGGCACTTAGTGAAGAATTGCCATTTTGACCTCAAAAGGGCATTTTGGTCAATTTGCACCCATAGTGGTCCCATGATGGGGCTTTTAGGTCTACTAGGTCTCTTATGATATTTTAGACCTAGAAGTGTGGTCAACTTGGCATGGCGGAGGTCAATTGACTCTAATTAGGCTACTTTGACCAATTTGGGGTTAGGGTTGACTTTAGTCAATCTGGCCTCTTTGGTTGACCCCAATGGGCCCTTGGTGCCCTAAGGGGACCCCTAATGGGTTAGGGATACTATGGTGGGGGTCAAATGGTCAAGTTGAGACCCTAAAGTCCAACCCTAAGCTTGGTCACTAGAAATTGCTATTTGCAGTCCAAGGCACTTTCAACCCTAATCTTGCCTAAGTTAAAGGGATTTCTATACTACCAAGGACTTGTCATGACAGATTCACCTGGGGGGTCTAGCTTTCTGGGGGATGTTACAAAGCCCTCATGGAAGGTGGAAGAAAAATGGAGCTGGAGCTCCCCTTGCGGCGAAAATGGCAGAATCGGGTAATCGATCCCGATTAGGTTGAAGTCTGCGGCTTTTATAGAAAACTGTCAGAAATTTGGTCACGCACGGTCGAACGCACGACCGTGCATGGACCGTGCGATATTAAATGTACAGAAACCACAGGAAGATGAAGCAGATCGCCCGTGCAATTTTACTCACTCATGCACAGTCGACACTGACCGTAAGTAAAAATGCACGGGCAAATCCAGACGGCTTGAAAAAACATGCTATGAACATGCGATCGTGTGTTTCCTTCACGCACGGACAAACTGCCCGTGCGTGAACAAATTGCACTATCAGGGACAGAACACCATATTGGTTAGTCGATCATCGTGCACGGTCGCAGCCGTCCACGCGTGAAGAAAACGCACGACCGTGCGATTCATGCAGACATGAATTCTGGGCAATATGGACGATCTGCCCACCTGCACAACAAATAACATAGCCATCACATAGCTAGGAATACCCTTCCAGCACAAGCATAATAACATAAAAAGAATGGGGAGCACAATGTGCTTGCCCCCAACAACAAAGTGCGCAATTGCACCCCACACTGGGCCAAAACATTGCACTTATAGTGAAAGTGTGTCCAAGTAGAATATAAGCAATTCAGGACTGAAATTGTAGTGCAAATGCCGGCGGTCTGATTATTGGAGACCACAGAGACCGCGCGGTCTCTGTGTTGGTGCTCTGGCGGTCTGGTTCTGGCGGTCTGCTGGTTGACCGGTCTGTTCTTGTATGTTCGGGTCTCTTCCCGGGTTGTTCTGCTTGGTTGGTCTATCTTCCTTGTAGGAGACCGGGCGGTCTGTTCTTGTGTAACCGCTGTGACCGGGCGGCTTATGCAGGTTGGTCTGGCGACTTGTCTAAAGTCGGCCAGATGTTCTTGGCTTGCTCTTGGTGATCTAAGGAAGAAGTGTGCCTGTGTCCGCGCGGGTTGTGCGCGGTCTTGTGTTCATGCCGCTTGTGCGCGGTCTGCTGCTAATCTGCAGTCTTGGACAGGATGTTGTCCAAGTGGTGTGATCGCGCGGTCTGCTTTGTGAGACCGCTGGCGATCTGGCAGGTGGTAAGTGTATCTCTCTTTCGGTGGTGAAGACATCCGTCTTGTCGCCTATAAATAGGGGTGCATGGGCCGTCATTCATACTGAGAACTGTAAGAACTAGAGCCTGGGTTGTTTTGTGCGGTCTCACTTTGAGGTCGGGTGGTCTCGGAAGCGAGTTAACTGTTTGTTGTGTTCGCTGGTTTGCGGTCAGCAGGTTGCGGTCTCCTTCCTTAGTGATTTCCCAACGGCTTGAATAAATAGTTCGGCAATGGTCTGTCTGCGAACTGGTTTATGTTGTTCTTGTGCTGTTCGCAGCGATCTCAGCGATCAGGCAACCTTCGGCGGTTAGGCGATCTGAGGTGCGGTCTGGCGACCGCTTCAGTTCTTTGTTCAGTTCAATAAGCTCCAGTTCGTGCGATCTGAGGTGGCGGTCTAGCAGTACAGGTCAAGCTGGGTGTTCGGAGTTGCGGTCTTGCTTGTTTTCTGTTCGTGCAGTCTCAGGTCAAGCCGGGAGGTTTCTAGATTCGAGCGGTCTGTGCGGTCTCTGCTTGTCAAGCCGCCAGATTTGTTTTTGGTGTGTATTTTGTTCTTCTCTTCTCCGTGATTCTTATTAATCATGTCTCGCCATGTATGTCTCGAAGTGTAATAAAGCATTGTGATTCAATAAAGACTATTGTGTTGCTGTTTGGCATTGTGGTTGTTTGGCTATAACTCAGTTGATGCAACTCCTGCTTACTCCTAAACGATTCAAATTAAAAATTTTAACCTGGTATCAGAGGGAGGTTGTTGGAGTGGATAAGCAGTGATCGACTTGAGTTGCCATCGTCTTTGTGAAGAAGAGACCACATAGTTTGCCATGGAAGCTGGATACGCAAGAGGTCTTGGCATTGAACTCCTCACATCGACTAACTACAAGAAGTGGAGGTCGTGTATGGAGAGTTACTTACTTGGCGAGGATCTTAGGGAGATAGTTGAAGGAGAAGACACACAAGAAGTATTTCTAGCAGGAGATAATATGGCAGAGGTGAGACTTTGGAGGAGGACTAATGCTAAGACAGAGTTCACACTCAAGAGGGCTATCTCACCAGAGCTATTTGATCACATCATTGGATGTAAATCTGCTGGTGAGATTTGGACGTCTTTGGACGGACTGTTTAATAAGAAGAATGTAGCTCGGCTACAGACTCTTGAAAATGAGTTGGCAAAGGCCTCTCAAGGTGATCTTTCTATCTCTACCTTATTTCTCAAGATGAAGAACCTCATAGCAGAGATTTCTGCATTGGACCCTGATGAGCCCATCTCGGAGGCAAAACTGAAGAGGCATATCATCCGCGGGATGCGGAAGGAGTATCTTGCCTTTGCGATGTCAATTCAGGGTTGGGCAAATCAACCATCTCTGTTGGAGCTGGAGAACTTACTTGCTTCGCAAGAAAGTTTGGCAAGATAGATGGAGGGGACTTCTATCTCTGGGGGAGATAGTGATGTGTTGTTCTCTGGGAAGAAGAAGAAGAAGTGGGAGAAGAAGAAGCTAGGTCATGATGGAACCTCTACTTAAGGTCAGCAGGATAGGGGTTATTGATATTGATTTTGCGGTTTTGAAATTTAGTGAAGGTTTGAGAATTCTCTCCAATCTATATCCGATAAAGGCAAGTATACCTTATCGTCTATAGTATAGGATATTAAGAAATACCAAGGTCGTATTCCACAGGGCGCGTTGATTACTTCTACTTTGAGGAAAGTCGTTATTATCTTATCTAATGATATTTTGGGGTTTTGGTTACTTAGCTAGAAAAAGAGAAATTGCAAGCTAAATTAAGGGTTTAGATGATGATAAAAGAGGCTAGTACTCAATCAAAAGTCACCTTGGAGTGAGAATAGACAAGTGAAAAGAGAATAAATCTAATTCCGTTTAAATTGAACTACTTGACCGTGGAGATTCCCGAAGCTCGAACATGCCTCTCTCGAGGTTAATGCCCAACTAAGATTAGGAAAAATCAACCGGACTCTCGTCCTATAATCGATTACCTAAAACTTGCTTTACGAAGTGAACCCCGCTATTGGATTGGACTCCAATCCGGGAGATTTACGTCATCCTCTCTCGAGGGGTGCGTGCAACTCTCTTTACCCTTGAGTGATCGATTCATACCTTGAGCCTCTCGACTAACTAAGTATGAAAACATAAGCAAAAACCATACATCGATAATATGACCTCACTAATTAAAAATCAAGGGTAATTCAAGAGTTTATAAAAACGGAAAAAGAAAACTTTAGAAAATCATAACTTGTCCATCTCATCCTCGGATCATTTTGATCGAGTACTAATGAGGATTAGTTAATCATGGTGGAGGGGGAAGAGAAAGGAAAATGAAATTCCATAATAAGAAAAATTAGCTAAGGAAGGGGAAGACAAATAAAGAGAGCAAACTAATTTTTATTTAAATGAAAACTATTACAAACCTTAAGAAAGGAGATTGCAAGCTAGAAGAAATAAAGTTACAAACTTAAACTAGGCTATTGCATTGAAAGAAAGCTAGTACATTGCATGAGAAAAAAGAAGAGAACATGAAAGGAAAGAAACATGAACATGAACATGAAAGTGAAAAATACTCAGGATTGGCTCCAGCAGCACCTCCCCCACTCCAAAATTCTGAACCCTGGACTCAAGGAGAACCTCTGAATTTATAGGAAAAAATTTTAGATTACACGCCCTCGGTCACGGGCGTGACTGCACTATTCACATCGGATCCGACAGCGGCGTGTGCTTTTTGGACAGCGAGGCGAAAAGTGACATGTCACGTGCGTGACATGTCGGGTCACGGCCGTGACTTTGGACGGCTGCATTAAATGCGGCGTGGGCTGGAATTTGGCGCGGCGGCGAAGCAGAGATCACGCGGGCAAGTCACGGCCGTGACATGTGGGTCACGGGCGTGACTCAAGTTGACTTCTCGACTGCAGCTCCACGTCTCGACGGCGGCTCTACGTGGAAGATTCTAAGATTACACGCCCCCGGTCACGGGCGTGACTTTGGGTCACGGGCGTGACCTGGGGCGTGACTTGGTGTGGACTGGTTCAAACAGCGTGGCATCGATTCTGGACTGATCTTCAGGTTACACGCCCTTGGTCACGGGCGTGACCGAGGTCGTGACATGCTATTTTTCCCGATTTGTCCCAAAATTCTACAAATATTGAAATTAAGCTAAGTTAGAATCAAAATTACAAAAAGAACTACTTATAACCTAAAGGAAAATTCATATTAAATATTTACAAAATTTTCTATTAAAAAAGTTATAAAAATACTACTTATCAGTTATGCTCCTAAGTCTGATGGGAAGAAGAAGGGAGAGGGACCAAAGTGCTTCAGGTGCAATAATACTGGGCACTTCAAGAAAGATTGCCGGGACATGCAGTGGAGAAGGAGAAGCCAAAGTCTGATGAAGCTGGATGGGGAGGAGCCTTTGCGGCCAATATGACGGCGATGCCCGTTAAGGCCTTGGCTGCCATCAACTTCGAAGAGGATTGGATTAGGGATTCAGGGTGTGGGCATCATCTCATCGGGGATGAATCAAAGTTCTCTTCTTTGGCACCTTACTCAGGTAACGATGCAATCATTACGGCTGATAATTCTGTTCATGCAGTAGAACAAGAAGGAGTTGTCTCTCTGAGTAGTGATAAGGGTCCACTCACCTTGAGGAGTGTTTATCACATGCCGGGTATGAAGAAGAATCTCTTCTCTGTGACCAATGCGGTCGATGCCGGTTATCACATTCTGTTTGGCCCAACAGAAGTGAAGTTTCTTAAAACTCAACCGGAGATAAAGGGAGATGTTATTCATATTGGAAAACGGGTGAAGGACTTGTTCGTTTTAGCTACAAGTACCTATGTTGATAAGATGGAGACCAATGATAGCGCGGTTATCTAGCATGAAAGGTTGGGGCATGTGGGCATGGACAAATTGAAGGCTATGGAGGTAAGGGGCCTTGTCAAGGGCTTGCCTAGCATGTCCTCCTATGTAGACGGTCATGTTTGTGCGGGATGTCAATTTAGTAAGTATCATCGACTTCCATTTGATAAATCACAAACAAGATGCAAAGCGTCGTTGGAGTGCATTCACGGTGATTTGATGGGACCGACTGCCACCCAAAGCCTTGGAGGCAACAGATATATGTTGGTATTGATTGACGATTACACTAGATATGTCTGGGTGTATTTTATAAAAGAGAAGTCAAAAGCTTTTGCTAAGTTCATGGAGTTCAAGGAGCTGGTGGAAGGTCGGTTAGGCCTGCGGGTGAAAAAATTGAGAACTGACAATGGTGGGGAGTTCACCTCTGGTGAGTTCTCAAGTTTTTGCAGGAAGCACGGCGTCCGGAGAGAGCTCACTTGTGCCCATACTCCACAGCAAAATGGCATTGCGGAGAGGAAGATCCGTCATGTGACGGAAACCTGCAAACGCTGGCTTCATGCCAAGAGTATCCCGAAGTCCTTATGGGCGGAGGGAATGTCTTGTGTTGCATACATCATCAACAGGATACCTCTAAGTCCTATCAACATGAAGACCCCTCATGAACTGATGTTCAAGGAGAAACCAAGTGTTGCACACCTTCGGGTGTTCGGTTCAACCTATTATGTGCATACCCCTGATGCTCTTCGGACAAAGCTAGATGCGAAAGCAAGGAAGCTAGTCTTTGTTGGATATGATGAGCAGAAGAAGGGATGGAGATGCATGGATCCTGAGACACGGAGATCAGTGGTATCTCGAGATGTGGTGTTCGATGAGGTGACTTCCTACAAGGGGAGTTCAGGAGTTGAACTGCCGTAAAGCAGGGTTGATGAAGAAGGAAAGGCTGCGGGAAATCTTCAAGTGGAGTTGCCTGTTTCACCAGGAGCTCCAGCTGTGTCAAGCTCTGAGATGGAGGCTTGAAGTTCTGGAAGCAGGGGGAGCGATGCTCCAAGTCCGTCTGGAAGAGGAGCTAGCACAGAAGAAGCAGCTGAGGAGGTGGTTAGTCAGGTGCAACCTCTTAGGAGGTCGAAGAGGACTATCAAGCCACCGGATCGATACACAGGAGGAAACATGGTGAGCTTCGTCTCATGTCTCTTTGTTGGTCCCTTGGATGAGAGGGAGCCATCGAGCTTTGAGAAGGACAAAGGAGTGAAGCAGTGGGACATTTCTATGCAGGAGGAGATGGATTATCTCAAGAAGAATGAGACTTGGTCTCTAGTGCCCAGGCCCAAGGGCATTACCCCTGTGACATGCAAGTGGGTCTATAGATCAAGAAGAAGGCTGACGGCATGATCGAGCGATACAAGGCTCGTCTTGTGGCTCGCGGGTTCTCACAGCAGTATGTAGAAGATTATGATGAGACGTTTAGTCCAGTGGCAAAGATGACTTCAGTTCGATTTGTTATTGCTTTGGCGGCATCCAGTGGATGGGAGATTTTGCAGCTCAACATGAAGAATGCTTTTCTATACGGAGAGATTGACAAGGATATCTTCATGATCCAACCGTCGGGCTTCATCTTGGAGGATTGTCCGGACTACGTCTGCAAACTGAAGAAGGCCCTATATGGGTTGAAGCAAGCGCCTCGGGCGTGGTATGGGATGATCGCGAAGTATCTTTTATTCTGGGGGTTCTTTGCTTCAGACTCTGATTCTAGCTTGTTCGTCAAGAAGGAGGGGGCGCTTTGGGTTATTGTTCTGCTGTATGTGGATGACATGATTGTCATCAGGAACTCGAAGGAGGCAGTATCAAGGCTGAGAGTCGAGCTTGCTATTAGATTTGAGATGAAGGATCTGGGTGAGCTTCACCATTTCCTTGGACTCGAGGTGCAGAGGCGGGAGAGCGGAGTGCTCATTTCTCAGGCTCGATATGCGGAGCGGATCGTTCAACGATTTAGCATTGAGGAAGGGAAGAGCAGCTCTATACCTCTGGAACAGCATCATAAACTTCGGAAGGATGAGGGGAGAGTTCTCTCTAATCCGTTGGTGTTCCGAGCTCTGGTTGGGAGCTTGATCTACTTGACCATCACGAGGCCTGATATTGCTTATACGGTTGGCAAAGTGAGTCGATACATGGCGGAACCACGGAAGCCTCATCTTCTGGCGGCAAAAGGAATTTTGAAATATGTGAAGTCGACCTCTGATTTGGGTATCCTATATAGGAGAGGGTCTAGCTTTGAGTTGCTTTGATACATGGATGCTGATTATGGGGGAGACGTGGATGATCGGAGATCATCGTCTGGTTTTGTCTTTATGACGGGCCCCACAGCTATTTCTTGGTGCAGCAAAAAGCAGGACTCAGTGTCTGTATCTACCACAGAAGCGGAATACAAGGCTTCGGCCTTGGCAGCTCAGGAAGTCGTTTGGATCAGGAGGTTGGTGGAGGACGTTCATGAGGAGGTTCGAGGTCCCACTATGCTACGCGGGGACAATGAGAGTGCTCTCAAGCTGGTTAATAAGCCAATCTGTCACGCGAGGACCAAGCATATTGAGATTGAGCACCATTTCATTCGTGAAAAGGTGTTCGGAGGATCTCTTATGGTCGAGCATGTTCAGAGTGCGGACATTATTGTAGACATCTTCACAAAGCCGCTGGCGAAAGTACCGTTTACTCGGTTGCGGAGTTTACTCGGGCTAGTTTCCACTTCCCACTTCAAGGGGGAGTGTTGAAATTGTTGAAGTGGAGTGGAAGGTGGCCGGCGGTCTGATTATTGGAGACCGCAGAGACCGCGCTGTCTCTGTGTTGGCGCTCTGCCAGTCTAGTTCTGGCGGTCTGCTGGTTGACCGGTCTGTTCTTGTATGTTTCGGTCTCTTCCCGGGTTGTTCTGCTTGGTTGGTCTATCTTCCTTGTAGAAGACTGGGTGGTCTATTCTTGTGTAACCACTGTGACCGGGCGGCTTATGCAGGTTGGTCTGGCGACTTGTCTGAAGTCGGCCAGATGTTCTTGGCTTGCTCTTGGTGATCTAAGGAAGGAGTGTGCTTGTGTCCGCGCGGCTTGTGCGTGGTCTTGTGTTCGCGCGACTTGTGCGCGGTCTGCTGCTGATCTTTGGTCTTTGACAGGATGTTGTCCAAGTGGTATGATCGCGCGGTCTGCTTTGTGAGACCGCTGGCGATCTGGCGGGTGGTAACTGTATCTCTCTTTCGGCGGTGACGACATCCGTCATTCATAACGAGAATTGTAAGAACTAGAGCCTGGGTTGTTTTGTGTTTTAGGGTTTAGATTGGGGTGCATGGCCCGTCATTCATAACGAGAATTGTAAGAACTAGAGCCTGGGTTGTTTTGTGTTTTCTCACTTTGAGGTCGGGCAGTCTCGGAAGCGAGTTGACTGTTTGTTGTGTTCGCAGGTTTGCGGTCAGCAGGTTGCTGTCTCCTTCCTTGGTGATTTCCCAGCGAGTTGAATAAATAGTTCGGCAGCGGTCTGTCTGCGAACTGGTTTATGTTGTTCTTGTGCTGTTCGCAGCGAGCTCAGCGATCAGGCGACCTTCGGCAGTTAGGCGATCTGAGTTGCGGTCTGGAGACAGCTTCAGTTATATGTTCAGTTCAATAAGCTCCAGTTCGTGCGGTCTGAGGTGGCGGTCTGGCAGTACATGTTAAGACGGGTGTTCGGAGTTGCGGTCTTGCTTGTTTACTGTTCGTGCGTTCTCAGGTCAAGCCGGGCAATTTCTGGAGTCGAGCGGTCTGTGCGGTCTCTGCTTGTCAAGCCGCCAGATTTGTTTTTGGTGTGTTTTTTTCTTCTCTTCTCCGTGATTCTTATGAATCATGTCTCGCCATGTATGTCTCGAAGTGTAATAAAGCATTGTGATTCAATAAAGACTATTGTGTTGCTGTTTGGCATTGTGGTTGTTTGGCTATAACTTAGTTGATGCAACTCCTGCTTACTCCTAAATGATTCAAATCAAAAATTTTAACAACACTGGGCCACGAGAATTATGCATGCCCACTATACAACCCTCATTCTCCGAGGGTGGACCCCCCAAGGGCACGTAGACAGAAGTCAAAGGTCAAAGGGTCAACACAGAGACCAGCTTTCCAAGGCAGAAGCAGAAGAGACCCTGGCGAGTATACAGGCGATACTCGCCAGGTAGGCGAGTATTAAACAGAGGAGCTCGTCACGCGCAGGAAGCAGCAGAAGCCCTGGGCGAGTATTGGCCCGGCGTGTGCGAGCAACACCCAATACTCGCCAGATGGGCGACTATGGCATGGTACTCGCCGAGTAACCCATAGTCGCCGGGTTGGGGGCTGGGCTATAAAAAGCCCCCATACCCTTTGGTTTTCCTATAAATAGGACCCCAGGGGTACTTGGATTGGCACCTGGACTTGAGCTTTTGGACTTCGATTCCCGAACTCTCGAGCCCGTCACCCTTGCATTCAGCCAAGTCGGTGTCTTCCCTGTACCAAGCTCGGCCACTTTGGTTTCGGAGGGGAAGTCTCTCTTGAGCTTCTGGGTACGTGGTGGGACATCCCTACCGCAGCACCTGGGGTCCGGTTCGTTGCTCTTCTAGCTTCGTCGTCGTTGCCAGCCAAGTCATCTCGTTGGATTGCTGGGCGAGTAGCCTCCGGCTGCATCGGTCTGAATTTTTGAGGTCAGGATTTTCCTGGCGTCAACACTTTGGTGCGGTGAGCGTGGATCGTAGTCAGAGAAGGAAAGTTCGGTAAGAAGGAGAGATGGTCATAGTTGGCGACCATAAGGAGGTAGTCGGCAACTCATCCGCAAGTGGTGAGTTCGTGACGTTAGCAGTTTTCGAAGCCTTCGCGCAGCGCATAGAGGGAACCATGCGAGCAGCACTTCAGCCGCGCGTCGAGGTCACGGCGACCTCGCCGCATCGCCCGGTTCTGACCGAGGGAAGGAGTCCCCCTCGGCTAGCAGGAAAAGAGCATGTGGAGGATGAGACCGAGTGACCAAGGAGGTCGCAGTTCTACCAGCCGACCTCGCAAGGGATTCGCTTCCACGAGATGGACGAGCAGGCGAGGTATCAGGATACTCGCCCATATGGCGAGTATGGTGTTGATACTCGCCAGATGGAGGATCGTCGCCGGGCAGGAGGGAGGAGCCCCTTCTGCGAGGAGATCCTTGTCGCGCTAGTGCCAGAAGGATTCAGGGAGCCCGTCTTGAATTACTATTCAGGGAGGGATGACCCTGTCCGGCAAATCCAGTGGTTCGATGATATACTCTCTATCCGAACCATGTCGGATGCCTTTAAATGCAGATTGTTTTCCATCACCTTCCGTGCAAAGGCCTGGGACTGGTTCCACCAGTTGCCCGCCGGCTCGATCTACTGCTTTGAAGACCTGTGCCGTGGAGTGACGACTCGGTTCGACACGGCCCGAAAGCTGAAGAAAGAGGCAACATCCCTGTTTTATCTAGTACAGAGGCCGGATGAGGCGTTGGGAGCCAAGATCGAGCGCTTTCAGGAAGAGGTGCTGCAAATCCAGGAGGTAGATAGCAACATCATGTTGCTGGCCTTGACGTTCGGTATAAGTCAAGGCCTCTTCAAGTTGGAGCTCAGTAAGAATCTTCCCTTTTGCTATGACAACCTCATTCATAGGGCCAACAGGTTTGTCCGAGGAGAGGCTTCCAACCCTGACTTCTTGTCCAGGCTCGCTAAGGTGACTGGAGGTGAGGAGGGAGAGAGGGATAGGATCCCTGAGAAGAGGAAGGGAGAAGAGCCCCGGAGGGCGGAAAAGAAGAGGCCGGAGCGGCGCGAGGAAAGGAGAAGAGAAGAGAAGAAGAGGGAGGAGCTCAGGAGGGAGGAGCCCAGGAGGGAGGAAGCAAGGAGGAGCGATGAGAGGAGGCCCGTTGAGACCCCGGAGCATCAGGAGGAGGAAAGGCGCTATCACGCCCCCGTCAACCGGCCACCTTGGAGGCCGGCTGGACGGCACCAGCGTCGGGATCAAAGGGGAAGATCCCCAGAGAGAAGACCCTTTTGCCAGCCAGAGAGGCGTCAGGAGAGGAGGAGAGATGAAGCAATGGCGGTAGCCAGGCGTGGCCGCCGTCAAGGAAGGAAGAAGCAGCGACAGAGAAGGCAGCAGGCGGAAGAGGTCCCCCTCTACTGTGACTTCCACCAGGCAGAAGGGCATGCGATGATGGCTTGCCCAGACTTTTGGGAAGCCCAAAGGAGGCTAGCAGCAGGAGAAGGTGGAGGGGAGAAGCAAAGGATCGAAGCCCCTGTCGAGCCGCCGGCAGTGCAAGCCGTCGCTCGAAGGAGGAATGAGGACCGGGTCGACCAGGGAGGTCGGGGAGACCTGGTTCAGGGAGGCAGAGTCGGAGTGATCCATGGGGCAGCGGGGTTGGAAGCTTCCCGCAAGGGGAGCCTCCACCAGATCTACCGCAGGAGTGTCTCCTCGACCTCGCAAGCACGACCCCCGATGGAGGAGATCACCTTTTCTGAGGAGGACATGTTAGGGAATGAGAATCCCTTCCATAATGCCCTCGTGATTCAAGCAGCAGTGGAGGACTTCACCGTTGATCGGATCCTGATCAATAACGGTAGCTCCGTAAATGTCATTTTCAAAGGGACGTTTGACGGACTGGGAGTCGAAGTAGCAAGGGTTCGGGCAGCTGATGGTCCCCTCTTCGGCTTCTCCGGAGAGAAGAAGGAAGTGGAAGGAGGAGCAGATCTCCTTGTAACGCTCGGTGGCACCTCCATCAGCTGTCGATTTGTCATCGTCGATGCCCCGAGCTATTACAGGGCTATCTTCGGGAGGCCGCTTCTCAACGCCTTCAAGGCCGTCCCATCCTCCTACCATCAGTGCTTAAAGTACTGCAAGGGAGATGTCCAGGTGAGGATCAGGAGCGATCCAAGAGCCGCTCGGGAGTGCTATCTCAGCGCCGTCAGTATCATCAGCTGGATGGCTGACGCAGAAGAGTTCGGAAGAGTGTTGGAGAGCCCGGCCAGGCTGTAGGTGGCCAAAGAAGTCGAAGAAATCGAGGTACTCTCCGCAGCAGGAGTACCTGGGTTGCTGAAGATCGGCGGGTCGCTGAAGACGGAGGAAAAGATCGAGATGGCGGCGTGTCTACAAAAGAACGTCGTCATCTTTGCTTGGAGTGCCGCCGAGATGCCAGGAATTGATCCCGAGGTTGCGTGCCATCGCCTCAATTTGGATCCAGCGGTCCAGCCCGTCCGCCAGAAGAAGAGGAGGAACGCCACCATCTTGGCCAAGCCGATCCAGGAGGAGGTGAAAAAACTGCTCGATGCAGGCTTTGTATCGGAGATCCAGTACCCAGGCTGGGTATCCAATGTTGTAATGGTGAAGAAAGCAGGGGGTAGCTGGAGAATGTGTGTTGACTTTTCTTTGATGAATAAAAGCTGCCCGAAGGATTGTTATCCCCTGCCTCGAATCGACGCGCTGGTTGATTCAGCCGTCGGTTTTTCTGTGATGAGTTTCCTTGATGCGTTTTCAGGATACCACCAGATCCGGATGCATCCCCCTGATTGCCGCGATGTCTTCTTCATCACCGATGATGGCTGCTACAGCTACAAGATGATGCCCTTCGGGTTGAAGAATGCGGGAGCCACCTACCAGCGAATGATGGACCACATCTTCAAGGAGCAAAAGGGGAGGAACCTGGAAGTGTATGTGGACGACCTCTTGATCAAAAGCAAGAGCGTCCAGGAACACGTAGCTGATCTGGTGGAGACCTTCGCGATGCTGAGGAAATTCAAGATGAGACTCAATCCAGCGAAGTGCGTCTTTGGAGCTGGAAGAGGAAAGTTCCTGGGGCATCTCCTTACCCCGGAGGGAGTAGAGCCTAACCTCGACAAGGTTAGGGCG
The DNA here is from genome assembly GCA_033032865.1 of Dactylorhiza incarnata. Lineage (NCBI taxonomy): Eukaryota > Viridiplantae > Streptophyta > Magnoliopsida > Asparagales > Orchidaceae > Dactylorhiza > Dactylorhiza incarnata. The sequence goes on from JAWHQI010000014.1 coordinate 9,806,729, forward strand.
ATCCTCGAAATGTCGTCCCCAAAGACGATGAAAGAAGTCCAAAGGTTGACAGAAAGGCTGGTGGGTCTTATCCGCTTCCTATCAATGGCCGGGGAGAAGTGCTCTCCATTCTTCAAGACACTCCGCAAAACTGAAAGTTTCGAGTGGTCCGAAGGATGTGAGACGGCGTTCGAAAGACTGAAGGAGCAATTAACTGAGACACCTCTCCTTCAGAGCCCGAAGGAAAGCGAAGACCTGCTCATCTACTTGGGAGTAGGAGCGGAGGCAGTAAGTTCCGTGTTGGTCCGAGAAGAAGGAAGGAAGCAGCTGTCCATCTACTATGTCAGTCGGGTGTTGAAGAAGGCGGAGTTAAAATATCCGATCCTGGAGAAGCTTGCTTTCGCCCTGGTAGTGTCGGCGCGGAAGCTCCGTCCTTACTTTCAAGCTCACTACATTCGGGTTGTGACTGATCATCCTCTCCGAAATGTCCTAGAGGGAGTGGAGCATTCAGGGAGATTAGCAAAATTGTCGGTAGAACTCAGCGAGTTCGACATTTCCTTCTCGCCCCGGGTGGCGATCAAGGCCCAGGCGGTAGCAGACTTCTTGGCTGACTTCTCGGTGGAAACAGAGCCAGGGGAGGAAGCTCTCAATCCTATTCCATGGAAGATGTTTGTGGACGGAGCTTCGGGCAAAAGTTCTGTGGGAGTGGGCATCATGCTCGTCAGCCCACAGGGAACAAGGATCGAGCAAGCCGTCGAGATCCTTTTCCCCATCACAAACAACCAAGCAGAGTACGAGGCCATAGTGGCGGTCTTGCGCCTTGCCAAGGAGTTAGGGATCCGTGATGTCCGGGCTTTTACGGATTCGATGGTGGTCGCATCGCAGATTCGAGGCGAGTTCGAGGTGCGCGACACCATCCTGCAGAAGTACTTAGTAAAGGTGAAAGGGTTGGTTGGAGGCTTCCAGTCCTTCTTCTTCGAGCATGTGCCAAGAGAAGAGAACTCGGCAGCAGATCGCTTAGCCAAGTACGGGCCGAGGGCTGGAGGAACTATCACCGAACTATTCCGCCCATCCATTGAAGAAGGAGAGATGATGGAGATAAAGCAACGCCCTTCATGGATGGATCCCTTTGTGGCTTTCTTGGTCAGCGGCTAGCTCCCAGCGGGCGAAGGGGATCAAAGAAGATTTCGGTACAAGGCGGCGTACTATTTACTGCAAAACGGAGAGCTGTACCGCAAAACCATCTCAGGCCCCCTGGCCAGATGTGTCTCTGAAGATGAAGTACCCCGAGTGTTGGAAGAGATCCACTCGGGAGAGTGTGGAAGCCATTCTGGGACTCGCACTTTGGAACAAAGGATCCTGAGGCAAGGTTACTTCTGGCCTACTATCCGATAGGATGCTGAGACCTTCCCGAAGAATTGTCAGAAGTGCCAGCTCTTCGCCCCCCTTCAGTTACAACCGGCCCAGCAGCTCCGATCAATGACCGCCCCATGGCCGTTTGCCATCTGGGGGATGGACTTGATCGGCCCTTTCCCTCAAGCAAGGGGCCAGAGGAAGTTCGTTCTCGTCATGATCGACTACTTCTCCAAGTGGATCGAGGCCAAAGCTTTGGCCAAGACCACCTCTCAAGTCATGAAGAACTTCATCTAGGGGAGATCGTCTGCAGATTTGGAATCCCTCTCGCCATCGTCACCGACAACGGTCCCCAGTTTGCTAGCTTAGAATTGGATGATTTTTGCAGGCAACTGGGAACTGATCTTCGATTCACCTCCGTACACCATCCCAGGAGCAATGGTCAAGTGGAGGCCGCCAACAAGCTGATCATCAATCTGCTAAAGAAGAAAGTGGAGAACCTGAGAGGTAGTTGGGCGGACCAGCTCCCCTCGGTCCTTTGGGCTTTGAGGACCACTCCTAGCTCAGCCACCAGGGAGACACCGTTCAAGTCTCTCACGGGTCGGAAGCTCTCATTCCAGTATAATTTGAAGTAAGAAGCCCAAGGGTGATAGCCGCGGAAGACGGAAACGAAGAATGGCGATTAGAAAATGAAGAAGCGCAGAAGCTATCCCTCGACTACATAAAAGAGCTGCGGGACCTGGCCTCAGCTAGGCAAGAAGAGATCAAGCGCCGAATGGCAAGACATTTCGACAAAAATGTCCGCCTCAAGCACTTCCAAGCAGGTGACCTGGTCCTAAAAAAGGTGGACGCGGCAGGAAGATCAGCGGCCGTCGGGAAGCTTAACCCAAACTGGGAAGGACCCTTCATCATCCAGGAAGATCTCCTGACAGGAGGGTACCGCTTGCAGAACCAGGAAGGCGAGCTGCTAGGGAACACCTGGAGCGGTGATGACCTGAAAAGGTTTTATCCCTAAAGGGAATGTACATCCCCCCCCCCCCCCCCTTTTTTTGTAAATTCATTTACGTATAAATAAAAATTTACATCTCCCTGAAACATGGGATGAGACAGTCCTTCGTATCCCAGAGAAGTCTTTTAAGGAAGGAGGCCAGTATAGTCGATCTCCACGCTAGGTTGGGAAATGAGCCTCCGACTTAACTCTCGTAAAAACTCAGAACGGATGATGGGACAGTGCCTCGGGTGTGCGTTCCCTTAAGTCCAAATCTCTGTAATGACGGCCGAGATCAGCTCCCCCCTTGCACGTTGGCCGCGGTTCCCACCGACCGCACTTCTCGTCTGACTGGAGAGATTACCAGGGGAAATTCTGGACACCGACCTCCCGATTCGGCGAAGAGATGATCGATTTAACTAGCTCAGGGGACCCTTGAATAAAGGTGTCGTATACCCTCGAGAGCTGAGAGCTCGCAGCAAGGCAATTCGTTTTCTAAATTGTTGTGTCCGATCATGTGAGTTGGTGTGCTTAAGTGTGCTTAACTCCCTGCTAATTTACTGAGCAACATGAAGCAGGTTTAATCCACGTCCAACATCCAAGTAGGATGGAGGCCTCAGGATGGTGTGTCCCTTTAGACCTCCCCGACTGCCACTCCCTGCTTGACGTCATCCTACGTCAACATTCGACGCCGCAAGTTGGAAGACGAGCCTCCGACTTCACCCTCGTAAAAACTCAGAACGGATGATGGGACAGTGCCTCGGGTGTGCGTTCCCTTAAGTCCAAACCTCTGTAAGGACGGCCGAGATCAGCTCCCCCCTTGCACGTTGGCCGCGATTCCCACCGACCGCACTTCTCGTCCGACTAGAGAGATTACCAGGGGGAAGTCTGGAAGCCGACATTCCAACTTAGGGATGGGCATGACCGATTCGACCGACCAAAGAATGAAGACATTCTGGCATCCAAGTAGGATGGAGACCTCGGAACGGTGTGTCCCCTTGGACCTCCCCGACCGCCATTCCCTATTTGATGTCATTCTTCGTCGACATTCGGTATCCAAGTAGGATGGAGGCCTCGGGAAGATGTGTCCCTCCAGACCTCCCCGACTGCCATTCCCCATCTCTTTCCCCTTAAAAAGTCCATTATTATTAAGTGATTCTAATGAAGTCTTCACCAGGTGCAAGACCAGGCCTTGAGAACATATGTCCCTCGGGACCCTCCAAGTGCCCCTCACGACTCGACTCAATCAGAAGGTACCATTAAGAAGGCGAGTATGTAGGTAATACTCGCCAGATGGGCGAGTTTACACGTGCGAGCATGCAGGTGTGAGCACTCAATCTCGCCCCGATCCTAAGATCCTAGCGAGCACTCAATCTCGCCTCGAGCCTAGGAGCTTAAGCGACATTCAAGATAGGAAGCAAGACAGAAGAAACAGGCGAGCAAAATCTTGTCCTTTTTCATTTATATATTTGGTATAAATTACAAAAGAATCTTCAAGAGGTTTACAAAAAGTCGACAGGCGAGTAAAAAAGGGTGCCCAGGCGATTGGACGTCATCCTCGCCATCAATATTAACATCTGGATCATCGCCACCATCATCATCATCCTCATCCTTGGAATCACCGTCCTCGGAGTCACTGGACAGCTGGGAAGATGCTCGCAAGGGAGAGGTAGACTCCTCGGCGAGCAGCGCCGGGATGAGGTCCACCACTGTCAGCTCCATCGCCGCCGGCTTCAGAAGGTCGTCCGCCTCAGTTGGCTTAGGATGACATTCCCTGTTGCTCGCGCGATCTCCCGGCGAATGCGAGGCATATCGTCGCCATGCATCCTGATCTGCTTGCCGACCGTGGAGGGGCCCGCCACCACTGGCTGTTGCTCGACAGGCCGAGTTTCCAGCTCAGCGATGCGAACTTAGGCGGCCTCCAAGGCCAGCCGGGTGTCGTCCAGCTCCTTCTCCAGCTGGGAGGTCTTCTTCGCCATCTCCACCTCGGCGGCCTGCAAAAATGAGAAAGCGCGGAAGGTAAGCAAACTATTCGGCAAAGTGGCGAGTATCCCAGAAGCGAGTAAAAGAAGCGAGGCGAGTACCTCATGCTCCTTCTCTTTGAGCCCCATGGCGATCATCTTCTTGCACTGGGTCTTGATCACCCCCTCATACTCGAGCAATCGCCTTGCTGTCGAATGGGACAGCTCGGCAGATCGCAGCAGAGATCGCGAGGTCTGGTGAGCCAGATACTCAGAAGACTCCTACTGCAGTCTCTCCACGTCCTCGCGACTGTAGATGGCGTGGAGCACATCGAAGCCCTCACCCTTGTCCTCCCAGTCCTCCGACCAGGGTGGGAGGTTGGAGCTTAGAGACACCACTTGGGCGCTCTTCGACCAGGTCACCAAGGGGCGACCATAGGCATCCTCGCCATGACCGCCGAGGTTGAAGTTCGGGTGGGCGTAAGGCTCGCCAGCCTCAGAAGCGTCCTCCTTCTTGCCAAGGTCCCTATGAGCGACCTCCTTCTTCTTCCGCGAGTGTTCGGAGGGCTCGCCCCTCTCCTTCCGCTTCTTCGAAGGCCCAGAACCTTCGCCAACGATCAAGGGCTCATCGCCTCCTAGCGACAAGTCGATGGGCGAGTAGACCCCATCCCCGCGAGCAGAGGTCCCCGCACCTCCCTGTGTGGAAGCCGTCGCCTTCGCCGCCACAGGGAGAAGCTCGCGTGGCAGAACATGGACTGCCGCAACAAAAAGAGAGATATCTCCAATTAGTCGCCAAATCAAAGACGAAGAACGAGTATTGCGAATACTCGCACGATAGGTTACCTTCGCCATGGAACACCTCAGCGAGTTCGTCAACTCGCCTCCTCCAGAATACCACATCAAGGCGGCGATTCTTGAAGGATTCGAGCAGTTTCTCGCCACCCTCGCTCAGGAAAGAAGCCCCGAAGGCGCTCTCCGGCGGCTGGAAGGGCCTGTCGGGGATTGCTTGGAAGTCGCCAGTGATAACGACTAGTCGCTCTCCCCAGCGATGGTTCTTCTTCGCCGTGCCGACCAGCGTGCAGACATGGCTGCACAAGAAGACGACGCCCTCTCCTGTCGCCATGAAGTGAGATATCCGCCTGAAGACGGAGAGGTCGAAGGCGATCCCATGGTCATCGCCACCCCATTAGGGTTGATCTGGGCAGGGACTATCCCAAAGTAACGGAGTATCTGGCTAAACTCCGTACACAGTGGTAGTCGCAAGCCCACCTCGAAGTGGCGAGTAGGGAACACCCGCTCGGTGGTCAGGACAGTGTTTAGTCGCTCGCCCTGGCGAGGAAGCCGAGCGACAAACCCTGGCGGGATGTACTTCGCCGAGAAAAGCTCCAAGTCTTTCTCGGTCGTGATGGACTTCTTGAAAGTGGTCGCCGCAAAGTTCTTTGCGTGATTGGCACGCCGGATGGTCGCCTCGTCAGTCATCTTGGAGGAAAGGAGGAAAGAAGGGCGAGTATCTGAGAATGCGAGAAGAGGAGAGGAGGACGGAAGATACTCGCGTGTGAGTTGGAAGATCGCCAAAAGCGTAATAAATACTCACCCACCCCCCCCCCCCCCCCTATTTATAGTAGTCGGGTAGCTTGGCTTATCGAGCACGACGACGCGATCAAGAATACGGGGGTGGTGAGTATTAAGACAAGGTCGCCAACTCAGCAGCGCGCGTCAGCAAGGTGCCGACTTCCAAAGCACGAAGACCTGCAAGAAGAAGCATAAAAGAAGCTCGCCAGGCACAGGAGACATGCAGACACTACTCGCCAAAATTGAAGAAGATAGAAAAAATCTGACAAAAAATCCATCACAGAAAAAGAAAGCAGAGCAAGTAATAAAAGGCGAGTTTCCAATACTCGCCGAAATAATATTACATCAATGAGAAATAGTTCAGAGTTACAGGAATGCTCGCCAAGGGCGACATAGCATAGAAAGAAGAAAAGAAAGAAAAGACAACATCTAGGGAGGCGCCTGAAGATTCGCCTGAGGATCCGGAGGCTGAGGATGTCGCCCAACCCAGCCCAAGCTGCGAGCACGCTTGAAGTGCTCGAAGGCTACGGACATCGCTTCCTCGCCTTGCCGCAACTGGTCTTCAATCCTCGCCAGCCGACCGACCGAACCCATGCTCGCACGCATCCCCACCATCTCGTCATGATGCAGCTGCTGGCGATGCTCGAGCCTCGCAACTCGATGCTCCAAGTCACTGACAGTGTGAAGGAGAGATTCTGCACCAGCCAGGCGAGTATCGAACTCTTCCAGCCGTGATACTCGCACCTCCAGCTCGGTCAAGCGACGATGAGCATCAGTGCTCGCCAGGCGCTCAACCCGCGACTCCATATCAGTCAGGCGGCGATGAGGCTCGCTGACCGCCAGGTGCTCTAGCTTCGCCTCCAGATCCAGGATCGCGCGAGTGGCCCTCTCCTGGTACTCGCGAGAAGGAAGCCCGACGGCGTCGATCAAGGCTCCTATGGGAGTACGAGCGCGAGCTACAAAAAAGGTAAGAGTGTCAGAACTTTGACGACGAAAGGAACAGAGCGAAGACAGTGGAGACCATCAAAGATGGCGACCAAGTACCTGGCCGAGGATTGCGAGAATGACGACGAGGAGAGCCCCTGCCTCACTGAGGAGACGCGCTGTGGTGGTGATCGCCTCGCCGAGCAGGATGGGACTGATGTAGGCCACCGGAATGAGGCGATCTCTCGCGACTATGAACAACAACTACCAAACGCTCTGCTCTTCCCAAACACAACTTAAACGCAGCCACGACTAACTTAGTAGTAATTATCGTACGCGTACGGATAGCAACTCCGTGTCAAGATCGAATCATTGGAGATAAGCCGGGATCCGTCAAGCTAAAGGGACAAATGTTTGCGTCCAGACAAGCGAGTGTGTTGTACCAAAGAAGATCCTCCGAAAGCAAGACTTCGGAAAATAGGAAGATCTTCCCCAACAAGAGCAAAAAGAGGATCGCCACTCCTCGTCGAATAAACGATAAATCCTAGAGCGTTCCACTAACCAAATGAAAATAAAAGCGAGCAAATAGCGGCGAGAAAATCCGTCACAGATCTATACCACCACAAATAACCCTTTAAGAGAAATTATCACAATTAGTTGAGACGCGTTACCCTTCCCGGAATCGTAGATCCGGGTTGTAGAAATCCTAGATCGTTCACGGTGGTGGTCGCCGGAGTAGAGCCCTTGAAGTAGAGCACCGTCGCCTTCAAATCCGTCCGCCACGAGCAAGTCCAAATCCGGGGCTGTTTTTTTTTTGTGGAGGATGGCCTTTGAGTGGTGGAGCAAGGAAGGGGGGGGGGGGGGGCTGTTTGTGTGCTGGCCGAAATGGGAGAGGAGAGGCTTGGGCGGCTGTTTAGAGAGGGGGGTTGTTGGCTTGGAGGAGGAGGCGACCAAAGGGGGGGGGGGGGGGGCGGCTGGTGGTGGTCGGGTTAGAGCAAGCAGGTCGAGAGAGGGGAGGAGGAGGTGGGCCGGAAATAGTAAGAAGATGGGGGAGGAGGAGAGGAGGCGGCTGAGAGAGAGGAGGAGGGAAACGCTAGGGGAAGAAAGAAAGGGAGGAGCAGCTTTAGTGCTGGCCGAAATATTCCCAGGGGAGGGAAAAGAGGGGGTCGGCTGGGAGGGAGAAGAGAGGAGAGTTAGGTTTAGGAAAAGTAATTCTTTTTTTTATCTCATCAAAATCTCCTTTTCTAATACAAAGAGGCCATATATATAGGCCAAACAATGAGAAATGAGCTACATGCAGCCCACCAAAAAGTTACTAGCACACCAACATTAAAAGTTAAAAAATATAAAATACAAGCATAAAATAATACTCAATACTAATTATAATAAAGAGAATAATACTAATATATTATTTCATGTGCCGCGGGCGGAAGATGTTGCGGCGATGACGCTCGTCATGGTTGGAGTTGCGCTGTCATCCGCCATCGTCATGAACCACTAATGCCCCAACTTGAACCGTGCTGGCTCCAACATAAGCGATCAAGCCGGCTCCAATAATCTCGCGGCATCTTCCATCGTAGTCTTCAAATTTGGCGCCGCGATGAAAGTAATGCGTCGACGTGGAATCACAAACACGATCACAACCTTCTGGCGGGTCCTTGCCTCCATCAATCCTCCCCCACTCGAAAACACTCATCACCGATGAGTGGGGGTGAAGGAACCGGTGTAGCAGAGCAGCAACCTGTAGAAATACGTCCGAGGGAGCAGGCCGTGAGGGTGGCCCATCCGGCCAGGGCGGCAGGAAGTAGAAAGGGGCCTAGCGTGGCCCCAAAGAAATGTCCACCTGTGTCAACCTGTCAAGCAAAAAGTAGAGCCCAAAGGCCTTGATCATAGCATTGGAAATAGAAGAGGAAAGTGCTAAAACATCAATAGACATCATACCTCCAGAGATCACCATGAGCGTGAACGACATGCTACCCATCTCACCTCTCAGCCAATAAGAATTTTTAGTGGAGGGAAACGAGAAGAAAGCTAAATGTAGTGGCTCTAGAAAAAGTGAAGAACATCTCGGAACACTAAAAATGGGGTTGGAGCCCCGCTCAGCAAAAATTTTCGATGGTAAAGTGAAAGTTTCTAGCATTCCAAATATTCGACGCAAAGTACCGAAACTACTAACATCGCTCTCTAAATTGCCAAGAGGCAACAGTCTAGGGGAAAAATCCACTAAAATCGAATCGAGCATAAAGCGGGATTCTCCATGGGGTGCGGTGAAGATAGAGAGAATGGACCCAAGTGGGTCGGCTAGCAATGTAACATCAAGTCCAGGTGAGTGAAGACATCGTGGAACATATGATAAGTCATAATATAATTCTAAATCTATGATCATCCTAAGGGGTGGTGGGTCCGTGGGTGGAAAAGGACTCCAACAATTCGTGACTTCGTCCCCTAAATTTATTTCAGATATGCTAGCTCTCCTAACGTGAGTGGTGTCATGATCACAAAGCCTAGGGTGATCATGCATAGTAGAGTTAGCTAACATAGGAAGGATAACCCAACAAAACCACTCAACACGCCCAGCGGGAGTAACGGGTTCCATGTCGTATTTCAAGAATGGGACTGACGTAGGGGAAACCCAGGTAACCACAAAGGGGTGAGGGATCAGCGGGGGAGCTAGCACTAGTCTAGAGTCCAGTGCAGAAAATGTGCTGACACGAGTACTAGTGGCAGAAAATGGATTGGACCGTTTGTCCTCTCCCCTGAATGGCACTAAAATATCACGAGCACTCATCCCAAGATCAAAAGTGCGAGGAGTAGATAAGGCTAGCCCTACCTCCTCAACTATCTCAACATCAGTACCCGAATCATTCAACCCACTATCAAAAGTATCCTCAACCTCCAGAATGACATCGGGATGGCCAACAGACGGCTCCCAAAGGCTATCAGAATCATGTGGAGGTTGGCTAATCAGACTATCCTCAGACTCAAATATTAGCTCATCCGTGGGTAACTCAGCAGGGGCTATAATGTCCACGGGCTGGCTAAGACTAATAGGGTCGGGTCCTAAGGTTTGGCTCGGTGTGCTTGCCCCAGATGGGATAACACATACACGGGGCTGATTTTGACTAAGGGTGTCAAAATCCCCATGTGTGTCAATACCGGGTGGTGTCGACTCGGTCGAGCTACAAGTGTCTCCAGATGAGACCGTGGGCTTCTTAGGTGGAGTGGACCTAAGAGAGATAAGCCGACCTTGATGCATGAAGTCTAAGGTGTCATCGCGATCATCGTATATAATATCATGGCTAGCAAGCCAAGGGTGTCCTAACAACACATGAAAGTCCTTCATGGGAAGGACATCGCACCAAACGTGCTCAGAGTAGGCTTTGATGGTGAAGGGCACCAAACATCGCCGGGACACTAACACAACACTCTCATCAGGGCATACGAGCCGATATGGGTGAGGATGTGGTTCAGTGGTCACCAACATCCTAGACACCGCATTCTCCGTGATAGCATTTGTGTGGCAGACGCTATCGACAACAAGCCTGCACCACTTCTCACCGTGTTTAAAATTTAGTTTAAATTGGTGTGTCGGGTCACGGCTGAACCTAATTATCTTCATAGAGCAGGCCCGTGGTGTAGTTATACGTGAAAGGGGCGGGGGATACCCCGGGTTCAGCCTAGTAGTCATTACTAGTGAAAAACTTAGGTGCTGTCCAGTATGAAAATTACGAGCGTTTAATTTTTTTGTAGCCACCTAAACCTTAATGAAACTGAAATATTTTTTTATTTTAATTCTTATATCTTGACTAAGAACCTACAGAATTTTTGTTTACCGATTCCGACGAAATTTTGAAAATCGCTATTTGCACACCAATGCTAAAAATTCAGATTTCGGTAAAACTACGGTGCACACCCAAGTGAGGGCGGATAGCCTACAGATTAGAGTGCGCAGATGGTGTCAAGTAGAAACTCGACACAACCTCGCTTTGATACCAAATTGATGTAGGCCACCGGAATGAGGCGATCTCTCGCGACTACGAACAACAACTACCAAACGCTCCGCTCTTCCCAAACACAACTTAAACGCAGCCACGACTAACTTAGTAGTAATTATCGTACGCGTACGGATAGCAACTCCGTGTCAAGATCGAATCGTCAGAGATAAGCCGGGATCCGTCAAGCTAAAGGGACGAATGTTTGTGTCCGGACAAGCGAGTGTGTTGTACCAAAGAAGATCCTCCGAAAGCAAGACTTCGGAAAATAGGAAGATCTTCCCCAACAAGAGCAAAAAGAGGATCGCCACTCCTTGTCGAATAAACGATAAATCCTAGAGCGTTCAACTAACCAAATGAAAATAAAAGCGAGCAAATAGCGGCGAGAAAATCCGTCACAGATCTATACCACCACAAATAACCCTTTAAGAGAAATTATCACAATTAGTTGAGATGCGTTACCCTTCCCGGAATCGTAGATCCAGGTTGTAGAAATCCTAGATCGTTCACGGTGGTGGTCGCCGGAGTAGAGCCCTTGAAGTAGAGCACCGTCGCCTTCAAATCCGTCCGCCACGAGCAAGTCCAAATCTGTGGCTGTTTTTTTTGTGGAGGATGGCCTTTGAGTGGTGGAGCAAGGAAGGGGGGGGGGGCTGTTTGTGTGCTGGCCGAAATGGGAGAGGAGAGGCTTGGGCGGCTGTTTAGAGAGGGGGGTTGTTGGCTTGGAGGAGGAGGCGACCAAAGGGGGCGGCTGGTGGTGGTCGGGTTAGAGCAAGCAGGTCGAGAGAGGGGAGGAGGAGGTGGGCCGGAAATAGTAAGAAGATGGGGGAGGAGGAGAGGAGGCGGCTGAGAGAGAGAAGGAGGGAAACGCTAGGGGAAGAAAGAAAGGGAGGAGCAGCTTTAGTGCTGGCCGAAATATTCCCAGGGGAGGGAAAAGAGGGGGTCTGCTGGGAGGGAGAAGAGAGGAGAGTTAGGTTTAGGAAAAGTAATTCTTTTTTTTATCTCATCAAAATCTCCTTTTCTAATACAAAGAGGCCATATATATAGGCCAAACAATGAGAAATGAGCTACATGCAGCCCACCAAAAAGTTACTAGCACACCAACGGTCTGACCCCGGCTAGGAGGCGCGTTCCCTCGACCGCGACTATCAGATGGTCGCCCTCCCCCCTCGGAGGAAAGTATCCCGAAGGGCCCTCAGTCCCACCACGGCGCGAGGATTCGCCCTGTTGAGTGGAAGGAGCGGTAGAAGCCGAAGGGCGCTGCTCGCCCTGAGTAGTGACGGGAGGAGGAAAAGGAGGGGGTGGCGGAAGCCCACCCGCGGGTAGCTTCGAGCTGCTCGCCAACCCCGAAGATTCAAGAGGTGGCGGTGGTGGAAGCACGCTGCCCGCCAGAGGAGCCCGTTGCTCGCTCATCGTTCTCTTCTCCAGCAAAGAGCTGTGGAGAACTCGCGCCGAGCGCCCACCACCCCTAGGAGAGATCATGGGCGACGATCTCAGAGGAGGTACGGCCAGAGGCTCCTCCTGAGCACCGATGGTGGACGAATCTGCGAGCATAGAAGAAACATTTAGTAATACAGACCAAGTCGAGGCCAATCAAAGAAGGTGGCGAGTAGGTAGCTCCCACCTCGCACAAGAGCGGGATTCTCCAGTTGATTCTGGGTCGAGGTCCCAGGCATGCTCGCCTCCTCGGCGACATTTGGAGCAGGAAGATCAGCGGCCGGCGAGTTGCCCTCGTTAGAAAGCCCCAACTCGTCCAGCAGCTGCCGATGTTGGTCGCCCAAAGGGGCGGCGACCTCCTCTTCAGCGGCCGTCTTCTTCCCCTTCTTCTTCTTCTTCGCCAGCCTCTTCCTCTTCTTGGAAGCGTGGAATTCCTCAACCTTAGGACCTAGGCGTGGAGGGAGCGAAGGACCGTCAAACAAACCCACAAGACCAGCCATGGCCGCCTTAGCCTCTACAGCATAGTCGCGCGCCATCTTGAGCGAGTTCAGAAAAGACGTGCCATCAGAGACCCCTGCCCCTCTATTTATAGAGTTCAAGCGTCAGCCAGCGAGAGGGCGAGTATAAGCCAATAGTCGCCAGTGGATAATCTCGTCGAATGAATGTTGGACGATTCTTTCTGAGCAACTGCGTTACTGGCAAAGAGCGGGGATTGTGTACAACCCTCATTTCTCCGAGGGTGGACCCCCCCAAGGCCACGTAGACAGAAGTCAAAGGTCAAAGGGTCAACACAGAGACCAGCTTTCCAAGGCAGAAGCAGAAGAGACCCTGGCGAGTATACAGGCGATACTCGCCAGGTAGGCGAGTATTAACTAGAGGAGCTCGTCGCGCGCAGGAAGCAACAGAAGCCCTGGGAGAGTATTGGCCCGACGTGTGCGAGCAGCACCCAATACTCGCCAGATGGGCGACTATGGCATGGTACTCGCCGAGTAACCCATAGTCGCCGGGTTGGGGGCTGGGCTATAAAAAGCCCCCCCTACCCTTTGGTTTTCCTATAAATAGGACCCCAGGGGTACTTGGATTGGCACCTGGATTTGAGCTTTTGGACCCCGATTCCCGAACTCTCGAGCCCGTCACCCTTGCTTTCAGCTAAGTCGGTGCCTTCCTTGTACCAAGCTCGGCCACTTTGGTTTCGGAGGGGAAGACTCTCTTGAGCTTCTGGGTACGTGGTGGGACCTCCCTACCGCAGCACCTGGGGTCCGGTTCGTTGCTCTTCTAGCTTCGCCGTCGTTGCCAGCCAAGTCATCTCGTTGGATTGCTGCGCGAGTAGCCTTCGGCTGCATCGGTCCGAATTTTTGAGGTCAGGATTTTCCTGGCGTCAACACCCACCATCTTCAGTAGGGCATTTATTACTATCGTGGGAAATATCTCCACACCAACGACAACGGACATTAAACGCATCCCACGTTGTGAAGATATCAAGATTCAATAGAAAATCAAAATTGTGCAAAACACTACACCTAACAATAAATTACTAAGACAACCTAGTATAAAACAAGAACTGAAATATCAAGAACTGAAATAAAATAAAGGATGCAATTTACAAATGGAAGAACTTCGATCTCTCTGTTCTACCTCTCCAGAAACTCACACGACTGTGTTCACCGACAACGGCGCCAAAAACTTGATGCCCAAATCTAGCACACAGCTATAGGCGCGAGCGAGACTGCGACACGAAATGACAGTGTACCGATCATTCAAGTAATATAAATGTGGGAGTGAATCCCTAAGTATCGAATCTCTAAGGAACACAGTAAGGTGGAGTTATCTATGGAGGAAGGACTTGAGATTGAAGTCCTTTAGGTCAGATGGATTGCGGAAAAGGGGTGATTTGGATTGTGTAAAATAAAAGAAAAGAACTAAACTACTCCTATGCAGGCCGCTATGCGCTGCTTCGCCCTGCGGATGGAAACTATGCTGGCCGCTATGCACTGCTTCGCTAGGCGGATGGATGAGAAGGCAAGCGGATGAGGTGAGTGTAACTGCGGAAAGGTTTGAGGGTCATTAGCACTTCTTGGCTAGGCGGATGGAAGAGTAGGCACACGGAATGGGTAAGTAGTCAGGCGGAATGGGGTGGAGGGTTTGCGGAGTGGAGTGGAGTGGAGTGGGGGCGGAATCGGCGCACTTCAAGCACATTCTACACAAATAAGCATTTTCACAACTATTAAAATAGCACTATAAATCAAGAGTCTAGAACAGCATACATCATCAAATAATAAAGATTACATTCATATACATCCATACAAGTAGAGAAAAAGGCAAGAGATACGACCAAATCTGGAGGCTTATTGTAGATTCTCGGTAGGAATCGCCGGGTTGTCAATCTTCATCCTAGCTCGGTCCCAACTATCGTCCAGGGTAGAGAAGGCATATCATTGTAACGTTCCAGGCCCGCCAACACGGGACCCAGCTGGACCGTCGGCACCCTTCCAGCCAAGGCCCGTCAAGACGGGACCCATCTGGCACCAGAAGGGTTCAGCCTAACGAAGTGGTCTGCAGACCATGCACCCCAACCCCTCTCTGTCCCACCACAGGGCACAGTGGGTTGTTGGAGACCGCTATCCCCCTTTGATGAGAATTGAGCCAGTTAAGCGGCAGCACGTGGACTTCCCAGGAGGTCACCCATCCCAGAATTGCTCCAGCCCGAGCACGCTTAACTATGGAGTACTTTCACTTCTCATCACCAATGGCTGCATTGGTGATGAGAAGTGAAAGTACTCCATAGTTAAGCGTGCTCGGGCTGGAGAAATTCTGGGATGGGTGACCTCCTGGGAAGTCCACGTGCTGCCGCTTAACTGGCTCAATTCTCATCAAAGGGGGACTGCGGTCTCCAACAACCCACTGTGCCCTGTGGTGGGACAGAGAGGCATTGGGGGGCATGGTCTGCAGACCACTTGGTTAGGCTGAACCCTTCCGGTGCCAGATGGGTCCCGTGCTGACGGGCCTGGGTTGGGAGGGTGCCAACGGTCCAGCTGGGTCCCATGTTGGCGGGCCTGGACCGTTACAAAAAGTGGATTGCACTTTTTGTAACGATCCAATCCCGCCATCACGGGACCCAGCTGGACCGCCAACACCCTCCCAGCCCAGGCCTGCCAACACGGGACCCAGCTGGCACCGGAAGGGTTCAGCCTAACCAGATGGTCTGCAGACCATGCACCCCAACCCCTCTCTGTCCCACCACAGGGCACACTGGGTTGTTGGAGACCGGAGTCCCCCTTTGATGAGAATTGAGCCAGTTAAGCGGCAGCGCGTGGACTTCCTAGGAGGTCACCCATCCCAGAATTGCTCCAGCCCGAGCACGCTAAACTATGGAGTACTTTCACTTCTCATCACCAATTGAGCTGCAGATCAATTGTTGATGAGAAGTGAAAGTACTCCATAGTTAAGCGTGCTCGGGCTGGAGCAATTCTGGGTTGGGTGACCTCCTGGGAAGTCCACGCGCTGCCATTTAACTGGCTCAATTCTCATCAAAGGGGGACTCCGGTCTCCAACAACCCACTGTGCCCTGTGGTGGGACAGAGAGAGGTTGGGGTGCATGGTCTGCAGACCATCTGGTTAGGCTGAACCCTTCCGGTGCCAGCTGGGTTCCGTATTGGCGGGCCTGGGCTGGGAGGGTGCTGGCGGTTCAGCTGGGTCCCGTGTTGGCGGGCCTGGATCGTTACACAGCCCAAGCACCCCAACCCCTCTCTAGCCCACTAGCGGGTTGTTGGTGGCCATGGCCTCCCTTTGGTGAGAAGTGATCCAGTTAAGCGCCTCTACGGGGCCTTCCCAGGAGGTCACCCATCCCAGTACTACTCCAGCCCGATCACGCTTAACAATATAGTTCTTGCACTTCTCATCACCAATTGAGCTGCAAAAAATAGTACACTTTTTATTGTAACGATCCAGAAGCCGACGTCCGATCGGGACAACGTCCACCGATCTAGCCTCAACTGGCCTCGCTACCGGGCTACAGCCCAAGCACCCCAACTCATCTCCAGCCCACTAGCGGGTTATTGGTGGCCACAACATCCCTTTGATGAGGCAAACTCGATAGTTAAACATGCATCATGGGGACTTCCCAGGAGGTCACCCATCCCAGTACTGCTCCAGCCCGAGCACGCTTAACTATGGAGTTCTTCCACTTTTCATCACCAATTGATCTGCAGATCAATTGGTGATGAGAAGTGGAAGAACTCCATAGTTTAGCGTGCTCGGGCTGGAGTAGTACTGGGATGGGTGACCTCCTGGGAAGTCCCCGTGGTGCATGCTTAACTATCGAGTTTGCCTCATCAAAGGGAGTTTGTGGCCATCAATAACCCACCAGTGGGCTGAAGAGCGGTTGGGGTGCTTGGGCTGCATCCCGGTAGCGAAGCCAGTTGAGGCTAGATCGGAGGACGTTGTCCCGATCGGACGTCGGCTTCTGGGTCGTTACAGTATGTGAGGAACGAGCAAGACGCTGATGTATGCTCTCCAAGTGGTTAAGGCGGTGAGGGAAGGCGCGGAGTTGTTCTTTAATTTATTGGAGGCTTCGAGGCCTAAGACTAGTCTAAGTGATGTCCTGGTAGTAGCGGAGTATGCTGATGTGTTTCCAAACAAACTCCCTGGGTCCCCGCCGCATCGAGAGATTGATATCTGTATTAAGTTAGTGTCAGGTGCCAAGCCTTTGTCACGCTCAACGTACCGAATAACTCCAAAGGAATTGGTAGAGCTAAAAGTTCAAGGAATATGCCTTCAGCAGCTTTTGCTTCAAACTTCCTTAGATACTTCTTGTCATTGTTATGCACATAGCATTTACAGCCAAATATCTTAAAATAGTTAACCTTAGGCTTTTTATTCTTAAGTAATTCATAGGGAGTTTTGCCCTTAAGTTTATGTATCAGGCTTCTATTCAACATATAATTTGCTGTGTTCACTACCTCTGCCCAAAAAAAGAGTGGCAAGTGAGCATCAGCAAGCAATGTAGTTGCTGATTCAATATGGGTTCTATTTTTCCTTTCAGCTACCCCATTTTGTTGAGGAGTTCTAGGAGCAGAGAAACATTGCCTGATCCCTTATTTTCCACAAATTCTCTAATCAGAAGAGATTCAAACTCAGTGCCCTGATCACTTCTGATCATTGCAACTAGAGTAGAGTACTCAATCTTAATGGACCTGAGAAAGTCTGTCAGAACACTGAAGGTGTCAGACTTGTTCCTAAGAAAGAACACCCAAGTGAATCTTGAGAAGTCATCTACAATAACTAGAGAGTAATGCTTCCCTCCTAGACTTTGTATTGCAATAGGTCCAAAAAGGTCCATGTGCAGTAAGTACAAAATCCTAGGTGAATCACTCTTGGATAAAGATTTAAAACTACTTCTAGTTTGCTTACATAATTGACAAGCCCTGCAGAGTCCTTCCATCTTGTAAGAACCAGAAGGCAGCCCTCTAACAAGATTGTCCTTAGAAAGCTTAGATATAGTTCTAAGATTAATATGTCCAAGCCTTTATGCCATAATTCATTTGTTTTACTTATAGAATTGAATAAGCAAATATCAGAATTGGCAGAGTCAAAATTGACTAAATAAATATTTCCATGTCTAATACCAGATAATACATTAATGTTTTTATTATTGGTAATAAGACATAAGGAATGATTGAAAGTTACCTGATAACCTTCATCACATAACTGGCTTATGCTGTTGAGGTTGTGCTTCAGACCCTTGACATAAGCTATCTCCTTCCAACTTTGATCTTCTCATATCCTTTGGTTTGTCCACAGTTGGAGTCTCCCAAGATCACCTTGGCTCCAAGCTTTGCCTTGTAGTTGCTCAGGTTGGCCTTGTTTCCTGTCATGTGCTTTGAGCACCCACTATCCAAATACCATTGTTCATTTAATTTTGGATAGCCCTGTACCTGCACAACAGAAAAAATAAACTAGTTGTTCTTGACCCAGACTACCTTGGGTCCTTTTGTATTACCACAAACTCTGAAATAAAAGATATTTCAGGCTGGTCCTTGTAACCTTGGGGATGATATCTCCTTGGAGGAATTATCCATTCAGTGAAAGGATTCTTAGTATATTTAGAATAAGAATTCTTCAGATTTTCTGTATGTTTTCCGTTCGACGAACTGGGCTGAGTTCATCGATCGCCTTCGACGAATGGACGTGCTTTCGTCGAGCGTCGTTCTAAGAATAACTATACTGGAAATCTGTCTTCATAGTTCGTCGATCTCCGTTCGACGAAGTGAAATCATTTTGTTGAGCTCCATTCGACGAATTCTACTGAATTCCTTTATTCTTAATATTCTTGCTTGAAATGTTTTTATATGCATCTACAACCTCTTTGCTCTTAGCAGAAATGAATTTTATTGGTGTAGATAGTATGTTCTTCTTAATAAGAGGTGGCTCACTTGATGATGCACCTAAGCCCCGTTTGCCATTTAACCTGACATTCACTGTGCTTGTGATGTCCATCAGTTTCATACTTCTCCCATTGAGGGATTCTTCAAACTTCTTAGCCTCAGATAGTTTGTTCTGAATTAGAACAATATGTTCTCTGGAGGCAGCCAAATCTTTCTTAAGATTAGCATTTTCTTCACTCAGTTAGTTCATTTCAGCCAACTTATTTCTGAGAGTGATTATTTCCTTCTCAGATTTTATTAAGTCTAAGCAAAGAACTTTGAATTCATCTTTGAATTCAACTGAATTTAAATCAAAATTAGATATTACTTGATCAACATCATTGTCAGACTCTGATTCCGATTCTTCTGAATTGTTTGCTGAGGCATTGATAGCCATCATACAAAAGTTCCTTTCTTCTTCATCATCACGGGAGCTGGATGATGATGCATATTCTGACTTACTGTTTGAGTTATATATTGCCATCAAACATTGGTCTTTTTCCTTTGATTCTTCTTCATCTTCAGATGAGCTTGATAAAGACTCTGAATAAGCTTCACTCCAAGTTTCAGCTACAAATCCTCTTCCCTTGTGTTTGTGTTTGTGGTAGGAAGACTTGCTGGAGTGCCTTCTTTCTTCTTTGTCCTTTCTCTTTTCCTTCTTCTGATTCTCTGGACACTCTGGCAGAATGTGTCCAGGTTTCCTGCAGCCATAACAAATTATTTCTTTAGAACTTGATTTGTCATACCTTGGCTTTTCTATGGATCTGGAGTCCTTCTTTCTGAAGTCCTTCTTAGCCATCTTGTAGAACCTTTTAGCTAGAAGGCTCATGAACTCCTCATCTCTTGGAGCCTTTTCTTCCTCTTCATCTTAAAAAGCTATGTTTCTCTCCTTCTTGGATGCTGGAGATGAAGTAGATTGCCCAGCTTCTCTGGTTTTGATAAGCTGCTCATAGGATTTGAGTTTGCCTAACAAGCTCTCAATGGACATCTCATTAAGGCTTCTGGCTTCCTTGATTGGCCAGATCCTAGAGTCCCGTGTGCTGGGGAAGCACATAAGGATCTTATCATTCACTTCAGTGATAGAGATCACTTTGTCTAAAGATTTCAACTCATTTATTATGAGGTTGAGTCTATTATACATATCAGCTACACTTTCATTTTCTCCCTTCTTGAAGTTCTCATATTGAGAGATAAGATGGGATCTTCTGTCCTTTCTTTCATCTGCTGATCCTTCAACCATGTTGTTGAGTGAGATCCAGATCTCCCATGCTGAAGTGCATTCCACAACTCTTTGGAAAATGTCATCTGACTGTGCCAAAATGTTCATTGCCTTGGCATCTGCACTTCTCTGCTTCTTCTGTGCCTCTGTCCACTCAGGTGGTGGAACAACATTGTTATTAGTTGTGGTTTCAGCACTTGTTGCTGCTGTAGGTGTTGGAGGTCCTATAAAAATAACATTAAAGATTTCTTCGTCAATAGAATTCATGTATTACCTAACCCTTGCCTTCCATAGTGCAAACTTACTTAGATTGCACATAGGAGATCTTGTGCTTGAATATTCTTTGTTTTGTGCCATGAGTTTTTAAGAAAAAGAAAATTAAACTCTAAAATAAATTTAAGATCTAATTGATCTTTTGATTCAGGTGTTAGCCTGTATAGAATTAACCAACCTCTAATACCAATTGAAAGTCAAATTAATATCAGTTGAAAGTGATTGATATAATCAACCTCGCTTTGATACCAATTGAAAGTGAGGTTAGATCTTAGATTTACTCTAGAGGGGGGTGAATAGAGTATTAAAAACTTTTCACTTAATTTTATAGCGGAATTAAAATAGTGTTACTTATATGTGTATTGCAGAGTGAGTTATAAAATAAAATAAATAAAGCACACAGCACAGAACAGAGAAAATCACAACACAGAGGACACAAGGATTTTTATAGTAGTTCCCCAATAAACCTGAGTACGTCTACTCTTCTACCACACTTGGTATAATTCCACTAGGTTTTTGATCAGGTGCCCTATCACCAAGGGGTTTTTGATTAGGTGTCCACACACCAAGTGAGCTTTTGATCAGGTGCTCTAACCCAACCGCAGGTTTTTGTTCAGGTGCCCTGCCACTAAGGGGTTAACTTTTGAAGGGAGTTAGAACCTTGTACAAGATGGGATAAGAAGGGTTAGATGTTCTTCTCTATTAATATTCTGAGAGAAGACTCTAGTGGAATGTTGTTGTAAAGCTCCTCTGTCTGATTGAAAATGCTTGACAGCTTGAGGATGGAGCTTTCACTTGAAAATAGATCTTCCTTTATCTTCCTGATAGCTGATGAATCTGAGAGAATAAGTTCCTCAGATTGTTTGTTGCTCTTTTGAAGATCTGAACTTGCAGCAGAAATACTGAGAGAAGGTGTTGATGTTCTCAGTGAATGAAATTGCTTCTTGAAGAAGATGAAGACTGAAAAGCTTTTTCTGTATTTGTCTTTCTTCTTCCTCTCGACTGTATTATCCTTCTTCTTGCTTTTTCCTGTATTTCTATTCTGTAATATGTTGTAATAATAATATTGTATATCTTCTTCCTTTTCTTTTTGAAATCTCTGACAGATTTTAAATTCAAATCCATTAATTTAAGGAATAAAATATTTAGAAGAGATATATCTGGTACTACAAATCTGATACGCCGTTTACCTTTTTCCTTTTCCATGAACGCGCCCTTTTCAGCTAAATGTCAATGGCTATATTCTCGAAATAATAAAAGGAAAGATATAATCTTTACTTATCTGATATAATAGAGTCGTTGCTGTAAGATCTGTGTTCAGAGAATATTATAACTGATCTTCTGAAATAAATCCGCTGTAGAGAAATTTTCGTCGATCGCAACAAATTTTGTCGAACACAATGTTGAGTTCGTCGACCTCAACTGAATCTGGCTGGAAGAATTGAATTAGTTGAGCTGAGAAGAACTTTCGTCGATCTGAACATCTGATACTTATTCTTCGAACGCAGTGCTGAGTTCGTCGAACGCTGAGAGGAGTTCGTCGAATGCAGAATGAGTTGGCAAAATCGTCGACCGCTGAATAGAGTAAAATCGTCGACCGCTGAGACTGGATAATTTCGTCAACCGCTGAGACTGGACAATTTTGTCGGCCACTGAGACTGGACAATTTCGTCGATCGCTGAGACTGGACAATTTCGTCGACCGCTGAGACTGGACAATTTTGTCGACCGGGACAATTTCGTCGACCGCTGAGATGAGTTCGTCGACCGCTAAGCCGCTGAGACACTGAGACGCTGAGATTGAAGCAAGACGTTCGTCGAGAGTAGAATATAAGTCGTTCATCGAACGCAGAATGGAGTTCGTCGAACGCAGTATGGAGTTCGTCGAACGCAGAAAACTTGTCTTTTCCTAAGTTCTATCAGCCTAATACCTTGACCCTTTGGACTATACATTGGGGTCAACTTAGTCCTAATAAACAGATAGTGATCCTACCCCAAATCAGTAATAGGTTTGTTCCAACACACATCATGGAAACGACGCCATTTGGGTGATCGTAGATAGTTTGATGAAAGTATCACATTTCATTCCGAACCGGAAGGATGATTCCGTGGAAAAGCTAGCCAAGCTATTCGTTGACAATATCATACGATTGCATAGAGTTCTCCGTAGCATCGTAAGTAATCGAGATGGGCATTTCACAACAAATGACTGGAAGTTGATTCACCAACTAAAGGGTACCAAGCTAAAGCTTAGCACGAACTTCC
The DNA here is from genome assembly GCA_033032865.1 of Dactylorhiza incarnata. Classification (NCBI taxonomy): domain Eukaryota; kingdom Viridiplantae; phylum Streptophyta; class Magnoliopsida; order Asparagales; family Orchidaceae; genus Dactylorhiza; species Dactylorhiza incarnata. Next base: position 9,829,110 of record JAWHQI010000014.1, read on the forward strand.
ACCCACAAATTGATGGTCAGACCAAGAGGACCAATAGAACAATGGAATACATGCTCCGGATGTGCGCCTTGGATTTCAGAAAGTGATGGGAGGACCACCTCTATAAGATTGAATTTGCCTATAATAATATCTACCATGCAAGTATTAAAATGGCAGCCTTTGAAGCTCTTTATGGTAGGAAGTGTCAAATACCTTTGGCTTGGGAGAAAATGCGCGACACGAAGTTGTTGAAGCGTAGATGTGGATGAAGCAAATACATCAATCTGAGCAATACGAGAGCGGTTGCTAATTGCCCAGGATAGGCAATCGAAGTACTACAATGCAAATCACTGGAATATCGAGTTCGCCGTTGGCGACTGTGTTTATTTGAAGATCAAACCATTCAAAGGAGTATCGAGGATTCAATGCTTGAAAAAGCTAAATCCAAGGTACTTAGGACCATTCAAGATCTTGGAGCGCATTGGTGAAGCTGCCTACCGGCTTGCTCTATCTACGGAGCTAAGCGGTCTGCACAATGTATTTCACATTTCAGTGTTGAGAAAGTCTGTGAAAGAGCCCTCACATATTGCCGCGATCGACGAAGTGCGGATAGATGGTGGGCTAACGACGAAGGTCAAGCCCATTCGCATCAAAGACACCGAAGTGAAATAGTTGCGAAAAAATCCATTCGAATGGTAATGGTCCATTGAGATAATTGTGGGAGAGGAGAACTCTCTTGGGAAAGAAAGCAAACCATGCTTGCGGAGTATCCCAAGCTATTTCTCTGAGTTATAAATTAATTTTGTACTTTACTGTTTTCATAATTTTGTGTTGAAATTCTTTTAAGGGAGGTGGAGTTGTAACACCCCGATTTTCACTATGTTGTGAAGACAAGCTTTCTGTTGCTAACGCCCAATGGGTACTACCGCTGGCTCGTATCATCGAGACGCTAATGTAGGGTGGTAGGTGCTACCACTGGCGGTAGCTATATCATCAGGAAGCTTCACTATGTCGTCGAGAAGGTGTCGTCAAAAAGGTGTTGTCGAGAAGATATCGACTAGACGCTAGTGCGGCGTGGTAGCGATACCGCCGGAGGTAGGTCTTTAAGTCGATACGAGGCAATATCATCGAGAGAACGAGATGGTACACTGAAGGTTGAGATCAAATGCTAGCGCGGCGCGGTAGCGATACCAACGAGCGGTAGTTATTGGACCAGATCCACGAAATAACAATTGTGGCAGTCAAATCTTTAAGGCTTTTGATCAAATGGCTGGGAGATGTTCCAGAACCTATTAGGGCTTGAGCAGAGGAAGCTTATCCTCATTTTCATGTCTTTTCTCTCTCCAAGCTTGAGAAAGAGGAAAGCCAAGGAGGAATAAGAAGACTCTTCCCGCCATTGACGGAGCTCTAGGAGCTCTGTAGCATGAGCCATTTCCAGATACATGGAGAGCAGCCCGGTGTGGTTCTTTCCATCCGACTAAAATATCAGATTCATGGCGCCAAAGAAAGCGGCAAGGATAACGATCCTTCATCCCAGTGTTAGGACGTGTTTTGGTCTTTTCATCCTTTGTTAAGCTTGCATAGGGTTTTCTCTTTTACTAATTAGTGACATGTAGGACTCCCTTTAGTTCTTCGGAACTCCGGGTCGATTGTGTCAATCCCCAACATTTATTGCATATATATATATGGTCGTCGTATGGATTTATGCATTTTGTGTGAATCCTACCCGTGGTCTCTAACACGAATCGGTGATGCTTGATTGTGAAGTGCATTTAGGTTAAGACTAGAATGTGTGCCGTAGAATGGCTCCATGAGATATGTCATTATGAATGCAGGGCTTGGGTTTTTAGGTGTCTTTTAGAAAGTCTAACGGAAGCCCCATGCATAGGTTATGGTTGAATGCAAACCACCATGCTTGGTTGAATGCTTAGGAGCGGTCTGAAGCTTGTGGAGACCGCCAGTCTTAGTGTTGGATTATTTTGGTAAAAGAGCGGTCTAGAGCAATTGAGACCGCCACCTAAAGTTCCTTAAGACCATAAATTTTTTTTTTCAACTGGTCAAACTTTATAGTTTGTTTATGACTCCAAGATATGAAAGGGCGGTCTGGGAAATCTGAGATCGCTGCCAGGATTCTTCTAAGTTCTAGTATTGTCTTAAGAAAGAAGGATCGTGTATAACTCTTTGAATATCTGTTCTCGTAACAATTGATCAGAATAGTATGAGATCACCTGGTTATTCAACCTCAGGAACACTTGAGAGTCATTATTTTTCGAATTGTGGTTTTTTATCTCTACAGGTCTTGGAGGCTGGAACAACGATCGGAAAAATAAGAGATCGCTGGTCATCTTCTTTGAAAGGATAATTTCTAAATATCATCCAAGGAAGAAGAGGTCTGAATCATTGAAGATAGCCACTTTTGTTCTTGATTAGAGGCTATCGGGAATCATCATTTTTGGATTATGATTTTTTATCTCTGAAGATCTTAAAAGCTCAAGATCGCAATGTGACGAGCGGTCTCGTACATGTTATCATAAAACTCGGTATAAATTCCCATTATGCTTCAGGTGGTTTAAAAATTATGAGACTGCTACTATTGATTGTTATTCCTCAACTATTATGCAATATTCTCTTATATGATTGTTTATTCGAGCTCAACAAGACCTAAAAGTATTGAGATCGAATGCTATTTTCTATCTCATAAAATCTAGATAGCTGAGATGAGGACTTGATGAAAGTCATCGCCAAGATGAGTTATTCAATAAAGATCGCAAATGATGAAAATTAGTTCACTTTCAGAAAGGAAATGATCGACACAAACACAGGTAAATATAAGCATTCATCCACAAAAGAGAGGCATGTCAAAATTCCATTTATATTTCATAGTTGTTACACTGTTCGTCTGGTCTCAATACCGGTGATCGAAAAAGTACAATAAACAATTAGAAAGAAATGTCTATTTGCTTCTTGATCTTTTCAGAGACCGCTCATCTGATGAAGAAGAACCGGTCTCGTCTAAAGATGCTTCTGAATCTCTGGGAGAAACTTTAGATCCAGAACTTGAGTCTGCGGTAGAGCTTGTATCATTAACTGCAACGTACTGGCTTCCGCTCATTTCATCAGCATTCTCTTCAATATCTACATCTCCTTCCTCTTCTTCTTCTCCTTTGACAATGATCGCACCAGTCATGATCGACTGTTCATTTATTACCCTTGCCGCATCTGGGAAAAGATCAGCGAACTTAACATCCTTATACTCATCAACAAAAGCACCGTGGGCACGAAGCTCGGAGATCGTATGCTCTGCGGTCTCTTTTACATGATGCATTAGGGTATTTTGGAAATCTTCATTATCCACATCATATGCTCCTTTCTTTGATCGCTGCAAGAAAAAGAATAATTAGATCGCACGGTCACAATAAAAGAAGAAGATGAAATCTCAGGTAAAGGGCTTTACTTTTAACTCTTCTTGCAGGCATTCATTCTCCCTCGGGGCACCTCGAAGATAATGCCCCATATGATGATTCAAGACCGTGCTCCTAGAGGTCTCTTGCACGCAGATATCAGGAAGCATATCGGTCTCGATATTGTAGGCTTCTCTGGCATTGCTTTTTTCGTAAAGAGCAGCAGTGACTGCGAAGGCATGGCGCGTCAGCTTCCTGCCCCAGAGAGGGAGATCGGTGGATACCTTTATGTTCTTGCACTTTGCGCCCCACTTGAGAAGGGGTTTTCCTTTAGTATCTTTCATTTTTTTTGAGAAGCCAATCAGACGAAAGGGTTCGTTGGCGGTCTCAGATCCACCACCAAAGCTCGCAATTTCATGCTCATGGTCCCTTTTATTCCTTTGCTCTCTTTGGGTAAGCACTTCAGCTGGTGCCACCAGATCGTTCGCAGGAACAATAAAGGTCGCTGAAGAGAAAACAGTTAGAAGAAATAAGAGAGAAGTTATGATGAGATCGCGGTAGGCGGCGGATAGAAACACTTACTCTCTTCTGGCAAGACCGCAGCGATCTGAGGCCAGATCGCCAGGTAGTGAACAAGGTCGAGGCGCTTGCCCGCTAGGAAGGCCAAGATCTCAAGCTCGCCTTCTGTAAAACCCTTCAATTTTTTGAAAACTTTTTCTGCTCGCGGAGAGGGTTGGCTGCTGAGACCACCAAGATCGCCTTCGAAGACTAAATACCTCTCCGTCCAAAAAGGGATTTTATTAGGAAGATTCAAAACTTTTATTCCATTGCAAGAAAAATATACTAATCCTTTAAATTCATCTTTTTTCTACCCTTCTTTCAGCGACTTCACGGTGAAGGTCGCACGGAAAATAGCCATGGAGAACTTTATCTTTTCCGATCTCAAATAATTTACAAAGACATTCATGAGGCCGATTGAGTTGGGAGGAAATTGGGCGAGCACAAAACCATAGTATTTCATCACTTCCAGGATTTCCCAGAGAAGAGGGAATTTCAAGCCATATTTGAAGTGATCGATAGGGATTATATATGTATTTTCCTCTATAAAGCTTAGCCCTTCACCCTCCATTGGCGGTCTCACCACGATCTGGCTCTGTATCATATGCTTTGCTAGAAAAGATAAATATTCATCCTTTGAAAGTTTTAAAGGCTTGTGATCGGTAGTTAAGAAAGTCTCAGCTGAAGAAGCTCAGAAGGATACCATTATGAGAGATCGCTGAGATCGGTGCTTTGGTCGCATTCAAGAAAGCATAAAATGAAGAAGTTAAAGCTAGCTATTTATAAGAAAAAAAGGGCAACATCGTAATCATTACAATTTTACGAGACCACCCAGGAAGCACGTTAGACCGCTTTTACCGCTGAAGAAATAAAACACAACATACAATAGCTCCGATCTCAAAAAGGAGAGATCACAATAATTGTCTAATAAGCTTCATAGAAATAAGCAAAGTAAAGAGATCGACATCACAACAATTAAAAATATCACATCAAATTAAGGCCAAATTGTCGCAATATATTACAGGATCAAATTGTTCATAATCATCATTTCAAGACCGCTTGAAATAAAAAATGAATATCTATCTCCTTGGCTGGCGCTTTCTTCCGATGAAGGCCGCAACATTTTGCATTTCGTTGACAGCGGACAGAGCGGTTGTCAAGCTTTGATTGGCTGACATTGCAGCACGATGAATCTTAGCAACCTCCCTATCTACCTGCTCCATTGGGATGACCATGATTTCTGAGGTCGGCCTTTCTTCTGGGTGAATGCCAGAAGTTCCTTATTTCATCACCATGGGAGCAGAGCCAACTCTAAGAGAGGAGACCTCAGTGGTCAGCGCTGTTGGAACTTGGTTTTCCGCATCCCTTTGATTTGAGAATAATAAATCATACTTGTATTTGATCTTGTTTGTCATTGTGTTTTTAGCATGCAGGTTGGAACAGATATGACACCAGGTTGCTGCAATATTGGTCTGGTACAATCCACAAGCAGAAAGATTGAAAGATGTCTAACGCCAAGCGTTAGGTCTTAACGCTGGGCATTAGCGATCGACGGGATGGTGTGTCAATCGACGGGATGGGTTGCCGATCGACGGGATGGCTTGCCGACAGAATAAAAAGAGAAAGAAGCTTAATGGCAGGCGTTAGGACTTAACGCTGGCATTAACGATCGACGATTATGGCAAGGAGGAATGCATCCGTGATTGAAGGAGCAATTTAGGCATGATTTAACTCAATGCCCGACGTTAACTCTTAACGCCGGCGTTAACTTTTGTTCCCGCCAAAATGCAAAATGAATGGAGGGAAGCTGTCGTGATTGCTGGAACATTTTGGAAATGATTTGACTCAACGCCCGGCGTTAGAGCCCATGCCAGCGTTATGGTTGCCTAAAATAAAAGTTTCCAAAGATGCAGAATCTCCTTCCTATTTTGAAGATCCGAGCCATCAAGTAATTTCTATACTGAGTCAACACCTGGCGTTAACTCTAAACATCGGCGTTAGCTTCCAGTCCTATAAAAAGGTAGATTTTGTCTTCTCCAGCTGCTGATTACCAAGAGCCCTATTCCAGCACTTCAGAAACTATGAGAGGGCCATATTTCCAGACCAACACATCTCCCACTCAATTTCAAAAGGAGGAATCGAAGGAGGCTTGGATCAACATGCTAACTTAACGCGAAGAACGCACGCTTGGACTTCAACAATCTTCAGCGATTCTTCAGCATCTCCTTCAGATTACCTCATAGGGAGTTTCATATTTGTCTTTTGTATTTGTATTTTTTATTTTATCGTTGTAATCGGTTTGTGAATTCGCCTCGTGTTGGCGACTAGGTCAGGGTAGGACTTAGGGAGGAACTCGCCTCGTGTTGGCGACTAGGTCTAGGGAGAAGATCTAGGGGTGCTCGAGGCCTTTCTGGGGATAGAAGGCTAGAGCGGCTTGAGGCTGTATCTGAGGAGAGATCGGCTAAAGCCAACCGGTTCCTGGGGATGCGAGTCCGTACAGAAAACAAAAAGAGATTTTACTTTATCACCTACGATTTCTAGCGTCATAAGAAATCAAGTTTTGTAATCTTATATCTCAAGTTAATAAAATCATGTCTCTCATTTATATTACTTAATTTCTTCTTTAAATTAATCTCTTATCTTTTCTAATATTTCAAAATATAACATAAGTTTTTAAAAACCTTATTCACCCCCCCCCCCTCTTAGGACGCCTCAAGTTCCAACAAGTGGTATCAGAGCCAGGTTATTCCTAATCGGCTTAACAACCGGGAATAATGGTGTCTCTTGATCATGATCTCGCTTCTACTAGTGGGGAAAATTTTAATATAAATGAAAAAGTTTTATCACCACCTTTATTTGTGGGCAAAAATTATAAAGGGTGGAAAATATTAATGAAAACATTTTTTAAAGCCTTAGATGAAAAAGTTTGGAATATTACTATTGAAAAGCCACCTAGCGTACTAACTAGAAACGAATTGTTTTAAAGGCAAAATCTATAAATATTTTATTGTGTGCGCTAAATCAAAATATTTTAAAACTTATTTATAATTTACCTATCGCATATGAAATTTAGAGTTTTCTTGAAAGAACATATGATTCTCCTTCTGCAGGTATGGAACAAACACAAGACTTGGATAACATACAAGCTTGCACAAAAGTTCAAAAAGTCTTCACACATGATGGATCCATGAAAGGCACATCAAGCGGAAGGGATGATGGAAACTCCTGTTTGGATGTGGAAGATGAAAAAAAGAAAGGAACTATATGTTCAAATATCGCATCATCCAGAAGCGCTGTAAGGAAATCAAAATCTCTTTTTGTGTGTAATTATATTTCTACATTACAATTGCTACAAATTACAAAGCGCAAAATTAAGAAATTAAAAAATGCTAATTGCAAATTGCGCTTTGAAAATAAAGATTTAAAGGCAAAAATTAATGAAGAATCAAAGTCTAATTTATCTAGTTCTACCCATGTTTCTTTAATTGAAAATTTTACACCGTGTATAGAATTTAATGATTTAAAAGAAAAATACCAGGAACTTGAAAAGAAACTTCTTTTTTTAAAAGAACATAATGAAAAATTGTCTTTAGAAAAATCAACTTTAAAAAGTGATTATGCTATGTGTAAAGACTATAAAATTGAAATTAAAGAGATGGATGAATGATATTTTTATAACTTTTTAATAGAAAATCTTGTAAATATTTAATATGAATTCTCTATTTTATGTCAAATTTAGGTTATAAGTAGTTCTTTTTGTAATTTTGATTCTAACTTAGCTTAATTTCGATATTTGCAGATTTTTGGGACAAATCGGGAAAAATGGCATGTCACGCCCGTGACCAAGGGTGTGTAAGCTGAAGATCAGTCCAGAATCGATGCCGCACTGTTTGAACCAGTCCACACCAAGTCACGCCCCAGGTCACGCCCGTGACCCAAAGTCACGCCCGTGACCGGGGGCGTGTAATCTTAGAATCGTCCACGTGGATCCGCCGTCGAGACGAGGAGATGCTGTCGAGAAGTCAACCTAAGTCACGCCCGTGACCCACATGTCACGCCCGTGACTTTCCAGCGTGATCCCTGCTCTACCGCCGCGCCGAATTCCAGCCCACGCCGCATTTAATGCACACGTCCAAAGTCACGCCCGTGACCATGTTACACGGGCGTGTAATGTCCAACTTTTCTGCCGCCGACACGCCAAGCCCACGCCGCTGCCAGATCCAATGTTACAGTGATTACACACCCTTGGACACGCCCGTGACCGAGGGCGTGTAACTTGAAAATTTTGCCTATAAATTCAGAGGCTCTCCTTGAGTCCAGGGTTAAGAAATTTGGAGATGGGGAGGTGCTGTTAGAGCTGAGAGTGAGTTTTTCAAGTTAATGTTCATGTTTCTTAAGGATTTCATGTTCTCCTCCTTCCCTTTTTCATGCAATGTTGTAGTGTAACTTTCGTGTACTAGTTTTCTTAAGCTTGCAACTTTCATTTTCCTTAGCCTTGCACTCTTAATTTAAGGCTTGTGATAGTTCTTTGATTTTCAATAAAATTAGTTTTCTCTTTCATGTTCTTTTTCTCCTTAAGTAATTTCTTCCTTTTCATGCAAGGTTAAATTTTTCTCTCCTTAGTAATGTTCTCTTTTTTATGCAATGTCAATTTCTCTTTCTTTTCATGCAATGTTCAAGCTTTTCATTTAGTTTGAATTTAGCTTTTCATTTAGGTTAAATTTTTCTCTCCTTCGTCGATAAAATAATAGTGATTCTCCTCGAAGTAGAAGTAATCAACGCGCCCCGTGGAATACGACCTTGATATTCCTAAATATCCTATACTATAGACGATAAGGTACACTTGCCTTTATCGGATATAGTTTTGGAGAAAATCTTAACCCTTCACTAAATTTCAAAACCTACCAAATTAAATATCAAGTTTTTGGCGCCGTTGCCAGGGACAACTTTGCGTAGATATTTTGAAAAGAGGATAGCTATTAATTTTATCATGCTTCTTTCTATTTTAGTTTGCTTTTTCTAACTTTCAAAAAGAAAAAAAAATATTTTTAGTTTTTCTTCTTCCTTTCTTCTCTTTCTAGTGTATGACCCGAGGTAGCACTTCGATTCTTCCTTTTGATCCGGAGATCGAGCGAACCCTTTTGAGGCACCGCCGTTCTCGTGATCAGGGAAATCAAATAGAATCCGAAGAGTCGATCGGGGACACTAACGCAGCAAATATGGATCATAATCTTAATCCTCCTAATCTTAACGAGCCAAATCCTAATGAGGACGCGCAACGGACCATGTCCTATTATGCGCGGCCGAATTTGGAAGGCACACAATCGAGTATTGTTCGCCCCACGGTGGCGAACAATAATTTTGAGATCAAGTCCAGCATCATACAAATGGTGCAACAATCGGTGACCTTTGATGGTCAACCGGACGAGGATCCAAATTCACATATCTCTTACTTTCTTGAAATTTGCGACACTTTTAAGATCAATGGCGTCACCGATGACGCCATTCGATTACGTCTTTTTCCTTTTTCTTTGCGGTCTAAGGCCAAGCAGTGGCTGGGCTCCCTACCTAGGGGATCCATCACTACATGGGCCGAAATGGCGGAAAATTTCTTAATAAATATTTCCCGCCTTCAAAGACCGTTAAATTGCGCACGGATATTGCATCGTTCATGCAAATCGACTCGGAGACTCTCTATGACACATGGGAGCGCTTCAAGGAGCTTTTGCGTCGATGCCCTCACCATGCACTTGCCACTTGGCAACAAGTGCAAGTTTTTTATAATGGCTTAAATCTCCAAATGAGGCAAATGATTGATGCAGCCGCCGGGGGGACATTAAATAATAAAACCCCGATCGCCGCTCAAGAGCTTTTCGAAGAGATGGCCACAAATGCGTATCAATGGAACATGCCCCGAGCGCGGCCTAATAAGCCGGCCGGAATTTTTGAAATAAACGCAAACGCAAATTTGGCTTTACAAGTTGAGCGCTTAACAAAGCAAGTGGCGGAGATGTCTGTTTCCTCCGCCACTCCTCCTTGGGCCAATAACGTTTTAATTGAAGAACATGTTGACTACATGGGAAATCCACCTCGGCCTTCCTATAACCCGAACACCGCTCCGTATAATAACACCTACAATGCGGGTTATAGGAATCATCCGAATTTCTCATGGAGCAACTAAGGAAATGCTCAGCGTCCTATGAATTTAAATCAACCTCCCCCTAATCAACTTCTTAACTTAACTCCGCCTCAAAATTTGATTTCTCAAAATTATAATCCACCCGGTTTTCCACCGCAACAGCAAAAACTCTCTCCGATTGAAGAGGTTTTTGCAAAATATGTTGCTACAAATGAAACGAACATCCGGAACCTTACCGGATCAATCAAAAATTTAGAGAATCAAGTGGGCCAACTCACAAAGATGATTTCTGAGCGTCAACAAGGAGCACTACCGGGGAACACCGAGCAAAATCCAAAGGAGAGCGCGCACGCGATTACACTCCGAAGCGGGAAGGAGGTGGTTCAAAAACAGGACGAACCCAAGGTAATTTCCTCTCCTCCTCCTCCTACTTTTAATTCATCTTCGAATTTGCCCGCTACGATAGCTCCGCACTCTTTTATTTTAAATCCGCGCGCTCCTACTTCTAATATTCCGTATCCATCGAAATTTAAAAATGAAAGCGCCGAAAAAAATTATAAAAAGTTTTTAGATGTTTTAAAACAAATCCATATTAATGTTCCTTTCTGCGAGGCTATCTCACAAATGCCTAAATATGCGAAATATCTTAAGGAGTTTCTCTCCAATAAAAAAAAGTCAGAAGATATTTCGCATATTTCTTTAAACGCAGAATGCTCCGTGGTTGTACTCAACAAATTGCCGAAAAAAGCAAATGACCCGGGACGGTTTTCCATCCCATGTCTTTTTGGCAATTCGTTAGTAAAACACGCCTTAGCGGATCTTGGAGCAAGCATCAACCTTATGCCGTTTTCTTTGTTCAAAAAGTTAGGTCTAGGAAATCCAAGGCCCACTCGAATGAGTATCCAATTAGCGGATCGTTCTTTAAAATATCCGATAGGAATAGTGGAGGACGTGCTCGTCAAGGTTGACAAATTCATCTTCCCGGTGGATTTTGTCATTCTTGACATCGAAGAGGATGCCGAAGTACCCCTCATACTCGGCCGCCCCTTCCTTGCCACCTCCCGCGCTATTATCGACGTAAGTAACGGAAAGCTCCTCCTACGGGTTGGAGACGATGAAGTTACTTTCGGCATAAATTCCTCGATGCGGAACACGCTAGAAAATGACGATTCATGTTTTTACTTAGAAGAGTGTTGTGAGTTCGATTCATCCCTCGAGTTAGTTTCATCGGCGAATAGTGATTCCGAGCCCGTAGAGCTCTTTTGCGATGAAGAAGAAGTCTCTCACCCCACACCACCCGAACCATTATTTTTAGAAAAATTAAAAATCAAGACTTCTTATGAAGAACCACCCGAATTAGAGTTGAAACAACTCCCCCCTCACCTTAAATACTTGTTTTTGGAAAAAGAGTCTAAGCTACCCGTCATCATTTCATCCGATCTTAGCAACTCAGAAATTTCTGAGTTGACTATAGTCTTAAGAAAGCACCGCCACGCAATTGCGTGGCAATTATCGGACATTAAGGGTATAAACCCATCTTTCTGCACTCATAAAATATTTCTCGAAGATAATTCCCGAAATTCAGTCCATCCTCAACGACGGCTAAAACCTAACATGAAAGAAGTCGTTAAGGCCGAAGTTATAAAACTTCTGGACGCGGGAATCATCTACCCGATATCGGACAGTACTTGGGTTAGCCCAGTACAAGTCGTGCCAAAGAAAGGTGGTGTTACGGTAGTTGCGAACGAAAATAACGAATTGATCCCAACCCGTACTGTTACGGGTTGGCGGATGTGCATCGACTATCGGAAATTAAATGATGCCACCTGTAAGGATCATTTCCCTCTACCATTTATCGACCAAATTTTAGAACGCCTTTCGGGTCACTCCTACTACTGTTTTCTCGATGGTTTGTCGGGATACTTCCAAATTCCGATTTCGCCCGACGACCAAGAGAAAACCACTTTCACTTGTCCCTTTGGCACCTTCGCTTATCGAAGGATGCCATTCGGTCTTTGTAACGCGCCAGCTACATTCCAAAGATGTATGCTGGCAATTTTTGACGAGTTAGTGGAGGAGGTGATGGAAGTATTTATGGACGATTTTTCCGTATACGGGAGTTCTTTTGAAAATTGTTTAAAAAATCTCGAGCGCGTGTTGCAGCGATGTGAGGAAACAAATTTAGCGCTTAATTGGGAAAAATGCCATTTTATGGTCAAGGAAGGACTAGTCCTTGGCCATAAAATTTCGGGCAAGGGGATCGAGGTCGATAGGGCCAAGATTGAAGTAATTGAAAAACTCCCCCCTCCCACAAACGTAAAAGCTATTAGGAGTTTCCTAGGCCACGCGGGGTTCTATCGGCGCTTTATACAAAATTTTTCCAAAATCACAAAGCCGTTAACCCCTCTTCTTGAAAAGGAATCCTCATTTATTTTTAGCAATGAATGTCATTTGGCTTTTAAACTTATTAAAGAAAAACTTATAAACTCCCCGATTCTAGTCGCGCCGGATTGGTCACTCCCTTTTGAAATCATGTGCGACGCGAGTGACATTGCGGTTGGTGCCGTTGTAGGCCAACGGGTGAGTAAGTATTTCCACCCTATTTATTATGCGAGCAAAACACTCACGTCGGCACAAGCGAATTACACCACTACCGAAAAAGAGCTTCTAGCGATCGTTTTTGCCTTCGATAAGTTTAGGTCATATATCACTCTCTCGAAAGTTATCGTCTTCACGGATCACTCCGCACTTAGGTATCTTTTAAGCAAATCGGACGCCAAGCCTCGTCTTTTGCGATGGATCCTCCTCTTGCAGGAGTTTGACTTAGAGATCCGGGACAAAAGAGGAGCCGAAAACTTGGCGGCCGATCACCTTTCTCGTTTAGAAAATCCCTCCTCGGAAGTATTGATAGAATCTGACATCGATGATAAATTTCCCGAAGAGCGCCTCCTCGCTCTCGAAAATATTAATTCATCGTCTACCCCCTGGTTTGCAGATCTGGCTAACTATTTAGTAGCCCGGGTCCTGCCGAAAGAATTCTCGAGTCAGCAAAAGAAGAAATTCTTTTCTGATTTAAAGAATTACTTTTGGGAGGACCCCTTTTTATTCCGTGTATGCGCAGACCAAGTGGTGAGACGATGCGTCTCGAGTGAGGAGGGTCTTAAAATTTTACGACATTGTCACGAGGGACCATCCGGTGGCCATTATCATTCAAACCGAACCGCGAGGAAGGCGCTGGAGGCGGGTTTTTATTGGCCCTCGCTCTTCAAAGATGCTCACACCCTTGTGAGTACTTGCGACAGCTGCCAGCGGTCGGGCAACATCTCTCGCCGGGATGAAATACCCCAAAATATTTTCTTAGAATGCGAAATTTTCGATCTTTGGGGCATTGATTTCGTTGGTCCTCTCCCTCCTTCGTTTTCAAATAAGTATATTCTAGTAGCGGTCGACTACGTGTCGAGGTGGGCGGAAGCGCAAGCTCTCCCCACCAACGATGCGCGAGTCGTCGTTAACTTTTTAAAAAAATTATTCTCTCGATTTGGCACTCCGCGCGCTATTGTGAGTGATCGGGGCACCCATTTTTGCAATACTCAATTCACAAAAATCTTAGCAAAATATGGTGTCACGCACAAATTATCCACTGCATATCACCCACAAACGAGCGGCCAAGTTGAAGTCGTTAATCGAGAATTAAAACGAATCTTAGAAAAAACAGTTTCTATTAATCGGAAGGATTGGGTAATAAAGCTCGATGACGCGCTATGGGCCTATCGAACGGCGTACAAGACCGCTATCGGTTGTACACCATATCGAATGGTCTATGGCAAGGCTTGCCACCTTCCGGTCGAATTAGAACACCGCGCATTTTGGGCGCTTAAATTTTTAAATCTTGATTCTACTTTAGCGGGCGAACAAAGAAAATTTCAAATGAACGAATTAGATGAGTGGAGAGCGAATGCGTATGAGAGTAACAAATTATATAAGGAGCGAACAAAGTTTTATCACGATAAGCATATAAAATTTCCAAAAGCTTTTTCGCCGGGCGATCTCGTCCTCCTTTATAATTCCCGCCTTCGCCTTTTTCCGGGAAAACTAAAATCCCGATGGACCGGACCCTTTATTGTTAAAGAGGTTTGGTCCTATGGGACAATTTTAATTTCCCACCCGGAAAAAGGTACCTTCAAAGTTAACGGGCACCGCCTTAAATTATATCTTCCGGGAGAGTTACCAAATGAAAAGAGTGATTCAATTATTTTTCAACCTTTAATATGACCGGCAAGTGGGTCAAGCTACGCGACCTTAAACAAAGCGCTTTTGGGAGGCACCCCAAAGTTATCTTTTTATTGTCTTCTCTTGTTCTTTAATATATTTTGTAGGTAATCGTCGCTTCCCCGCGCAAACTTCAAAAATCAGGGAAGCCCCTTCTCTTTCTTCCTTCTCTTTTATCATGCATTTCCTTTTTATTTTGTTTTGCACTCCTTTTTTTTTTCCTTTACTTCATACTTAGTTTTAAACATTGGGGACAATGTTTAACTTTAAGTATGGGGGTGTAAATAGTTTTTTTTAAATAGTTGTTAAATCAGAAAATTTTCAAAACAAAAAATATATATATTTTTTCTTATGTTTTCTTCTATTTTAGCACTTGTAAAACCCAAAAACTAAAAAAAATAGAAAACAGAAAAATTTAAATCTTGGAAAGGGACGTTTGGGATTTTATCCCATCACACCTCCTAGTACCTTGCGAACCCTTCACCGGGTAGCCCTTGGGAAGTCCAAGACTTGCAAAAAAAAAAAAAAAAATTTAAGTTTTAAAGCTAGTTCCCTTTCTTTGTAAATAGTTTTTAATGAGAAAAATTCAAAAAAAAGATAATATCAAAAATTCCAAAAAATTCTTATTTCCCTCCTTGTTGTTTTTGTGATTTCTTAGAAATCTAGTTGAGAATGTTTATAAGCATGTTTAAGTTTTTAATTGGCTGAAATTTTGCTTATCATAGTTTGTTAATTTTAAATTTGAGGTAATTTTAATTTAAGAATCATCTTATGATTTTAAATTGATTAGAGAATTTTGTTAGCATGACTTCTCTTTTTATTTTTAAATGGCTTCATTTTGTAGTAAATTTCCTAAACCTCTTTAGATTTTAATTATATTTTCTTCTAACTTCTTAGATCTTAGGAATTTTTAATTTTACTAGAATTTGCTCTCAATATGATTTAAAGCTAGCTAGATTTTTTTTTTCTTCCCCTACCCTACCCCTTTGATGGCATAAAAAAAATGTATTAAAAGATCATATGTCATGGGAATAAGAGGATAAAATTCATTATTCCCTAAAACATATGCACCCAAAATATTTGAAAAGATTATATGGCATGGAGTAAGAGGATAAAATTCATTACTCCTAAACCATATACATTTTGGGTTTTTATTAGAAGAGAAAAAAAAGAGTAAGAAAAAAAAAAGAGAAGGAAATTTCATGATAAATTCCATTTCCTCCATTCAAAAATTTCTCTTCTTATGCCAAATTTTATGAAATCCCCCTTAGCCAATTATCATTGTTCTAGTTTTAGTTGAAAATTATGGAGAGAGCAATATTTAGTAATTTACTTTTCCTTAAGATTCTTTTAAGATAGAGTTCTTATAATTTTAATTTAATTTAGTTTTATAATTTCTACAATTTTGTCAAACTACTTAATTTTCTTGAGAAGTTATTGCCTAAACATTTTTCCCTCTTTTCAAATCATCATCATAATTTAGGACTTAACTCCCCCTTGAATTTACTCTTAACTTAACTTTTTGTTAAATGAAATTTTAGTTTTAAATTAAAATTTTTTTAAGGATGTCTTATAAATAATGTCTCACACTTTTGCTCTGGAATAACAAAACCTCAAGTATGGGGGTATTTGATAAGTAGTATTTTTATAACTTTTTAATAGAAAATCTTGTAAATATTTAATATGAATTCTCTATTTTATGTCAAATTTAGGTTATAAGTAGTTCTTTTTGTAATTTTGATTCTAACTTAGCTTAATTTCGATATTTGCAGATTTTTGGGACAAATCGGGAAAAATGGCATGTCACGCCCTCAGTCACGCCCGTGACCAAGGGCGTGTAAGCTGAAGATCAGTCCAAAATCGATGCCGCACTGTTTGAACCAGTCCACACCAAGTCACGCCCCAGGTCACGCCCGTGACCCAAAGTCACGCCCATGACCGGGGGCGTGTAATCTTAGAATCGTCCACGTGGAGCCGCCGTCGAGACGAGGAGATGCTGTCGAGAAGTCAACCTAAGTCACGCCCGTGACCCACATGTCACGCCCGTGACTTTCCAGCGTGATCCCTGCTCTACCGCCGCGCCGAATTCCATCCCACGCCGCATTTAATGCACACGTCCAAAGTCACGCCCGTGACCATGTTACACGGGCGTGTAATGTCCAACTTTTCTGCCGCCGACACGCTAAGCCCACGCCGCTGCCAGATCCAATGTTATAGTGATTACACGCCCTTGGACACGCCCGTGACCGAGGGCGTGTAACTTGAAAATTTTGCCTATAAATTCAGAGGCTCTCCTTGAGTCCAGGGTTCAGAAATTTGGAGATGGGGAGGTGCTGTTAGAGCTGAGAGTGAGTTTTTCAAGTTAATGTTCATGTTTCTTAAGGCTTTCATGTTCTCCTCCTTCCCTTTTTCATGCAATGTTGTAGTGTAACTTTCGTGTACTTGTTTTCTTAAGCTTGCAACTTTCATTTTCCTTAGCCTTGCACTCTTAATTTAAGGCTTGTAATAGTTCTTTGATTTTCAATAAAATTAGTTTTCTCTTTCATGTTCTTTTTCTCCTTAAGTAATTTCTTCCTTTTCATGCAAGGTTAAATTTTTCTCTCCTTAGTAATGTTCTCTTTTTTATGCAATGTCAATTTCTCTTTCTTTTCATGCAATGTTCAAGCTTTTCATTTAGTTTGAATTTAGTTTTAATTTTAGTTAAGCGAAAACAAACCACCTCAAATTTTCGTCGATAAAATAATAGTGATTCTCCTCGAAGTATAAGTAATCAACGCGCCCTGTGGAATACGACCTTGATATTCCTAAATATCCTATGCTATAGACGATAAGGTACACTTGCCTTTATCGGATATAGTTTTGGAGAAAATCTTAACCCTTCACTAAATTTCAAAACCTACCAAATTAAATATCAATGAAACATTTGAGGAATATAGAAATAACTATCAAAATCATATTGATTCAATTGTTTCCACTCTTAAAAATAGCACAATAGCTTATAATAAAGCTAGACATAATTTAAAAATTAAGAATAATGAATTAGAAACTAAAATCAACTTGCTTAAGGAAATCGTAAAGACAAATTCTCAAAACATAAATTCACAATATCAAGTAATATCTAAAAACAAGTTGAATATGAATGTCTTGACAAAACCTAAAAGTGGGAGTAAGGAACACAAAGTATTTGTAAATCAAAATCCCAATCACTATTATTTACAAAATCATTCTTCTCCCAACTTAAAAATAGAAGTGCACAAATTTCCTATGAAAAATATTTTAAATCATCATTAAAATTATACTCTTCAAAATAAAGACAATCATAATGGAAATTTGATGTAAAAAATAATATTAAACCAAGATTTGAATGGAGGCCCAAAGCTAAACATGAAATACTAATTCCACTCAAAAGGGTTGATTCATCAATATCTCCCCAAAAGCAAACATGATGTATTTGGGTACCCAAAGGAACTGCCTCACCCGATCCTCTTTGGATACCGAAATCTCTCATTTTTTAGTGTCCTATCATTCGCATGAAGTAAAAATCAAGTACAAATGAAATATCATTACTCTACTTCATGATATGCTAAACCTTCCCCTTATTTTTTTTATTTTCATTTTGTTGAACCAACATGGTATGATTAATTTACATAACTTGTGATATGACTTTCCATATTAAGCCAAAGTTCATTAATAAAACAAATTGAATAAAATTCAATAAACAGTCATATCATTTTTCAAGTGATCTACTAATCCTTTTTGTTTTCATCCCTCTAAATCCATTACCTATAAAAGTCTCCTATCATCATAAATCAAACTCTAAATTTGTCATATGATATTATTAAGACTAAAGAAATAATTGTCGAAATGGATTTAAAAGGTATTTTAGGAGTCTTAGGCTAAACATACAAAATGCGCAAGTTTTCCTTATGTATTTAATATATTTGTGTCATTTTAATAGCATATGACTAAAGAAATAATTGTCGAAATGGATTTAAAAGGTATTTTAGGAGTCTTAGGCTAAACTTACAAAATGCGCAAGTTTTGCTTATGTATTTAATATATTTGTGTCATTTTCATTTTGTTGAACCAACATGGTATGATTAATTTACATAACTTGTGATATGACTTTCTCATATTAAGCTAAAGTTCATTAATAAAACAAATTGAATAAAATTCAATAAACAGTCATATCATTTTTCAAGTGATCTACTAATCCTTTTTGTTTTCATCCCTCTAAATCCATTACCTATAAAAGTCTCCTATCATCATAAATCAAACTCTAAATTTGTCATATGATATTATTAAGACTAAAGAAATAATTGTCGAAATGGATTTAAAAGGTATTTTAGGAGTCTTAGGCTAAACTTACAAAATGCGCAAGTTTTGCTTATGTATTTAATATATTTGTGTCATTTTAATAGCCCCTAATATGCTTAATCATAATCATGAAAAATCGGAATTGAAAAATTACAAAAATCATATGTTTTTTCACAAAAACCAAAATTAAATTTACAAAAATATGCAAGATTTTTACGCAAACTTCAAACGATCATAACTTTTGACCCGCTTGTCCGATTTTCGCCATAATAACTTTTTGGAATGAGGTCGAGAAGATCTATGCGATGGCAAACCAACTTTGCTTGTTTGAGTTCATTTCGACCCTCAAAACTGTCAAAACTCAACTCCGTTTATAAGTTATCTCAGTTTTTTTCCTTTTTTGGCAGTTTTTTGTCAAAGGATTGTACATCACATGCTCCTAACAACCATTCAAATGACCTTAGAATCAACCTTATAACTATTGAAAATAACTCACAAGATTAAATCACATCATTCTAGGTCTATGAATAGTTAGGTTGAAGCTCCTTGTTGAATATTTGCAAATCTATTATATGCTTCACATATTATTGCACCTTGTTATCATAACTATTCATCTAGCATCATCACTCACTATAAAATGTCTATGCTAGTTATATCATGCCTTGTTATGCTAAAGAAAAATAGAACAATGAAAGTTTGAAAGTCAAGAAATTATATATATATATATATGTTGTGGATAATAATCAAAAATTCAAAGTGAAAATTTACAAAAACTTTTCAAAATAACCAAAAATATTTTCTCATTATGTTCATTATTCACCTTACAATCTTTGTCTATGATGTTTTGAAAAGGTTGAATTTGAATGGTTTCACATATTTCACCTACCTCATTATGAATAATTAATCATGAGTACCTAAATTTCAATGTGTTAAAATTAATGATCATGCAAAATCAAAAGATCTTTTAAATTCAAATATCAATCATAACTACAAAATGTCATATTTGCTTCCAACATATGGTTGTGATCATTATCATGAATTAGTTAATGTGTGTGCATGTATCTCATCTCTTTGTAGACCCTAGAACCAACTTTCATCAATTCATTCTAGGTCTATAAATTGAAATTCTATTTATTGAATACATGCAACATCATCACTATTAATCCTATGGCATTCAAACTCATCATTCTAGCATTATCAACTAATAAATATTATAATTCATGCTAGATATCTAATAATGCCATAATGAATCCATCTTAAAGTAGAACAAATAAAAGTTAAAACTCATAATAACTATGTTGCTTTAAAATATAATTAGAAATCAATCTCCCATAAAAAGCCATAGTTTACAAATTGTTTCCATAATACAAAATGTTTAGGATGTCCATGATCATTCACCCACATTATGTGTCTCACAATAGCGAGGGCATTAGATTGTGTGCATTAGAAGACCTAACCTCTAAGTCATGTTTTGTCCTTAACCGGGGAGGGTTCCAGTGGGGCCTTGCGAGGCACTGGGGGGAAAGACTGCTAGGTTGAGCGTTCTCTAGTGTATGCATATGGGATTAACACCCCCATCCTATGGCATGTGTGTAGCTCCTCATGCCCATCCGTCACTTAGTATGGGGCTAGTGTGTAGACATATAGTTAGAATATTATAATCTAGGACATACCAATATAATATGTTTTGCATGCACTCTTTATGATTATATTATTCACGTGTTCTTGTTTTGATCGAACATGCTTATGTTGTGTTTTACATATCTTATAATTTTTGAGCTCTAATGATCATGTAAAACACAAATATATGAAAACTAAATAAAAATATAAAAACCATTTTTAAACAAATACAACATGTTTAAATAGCCTTCTAATCATTTCCAACTTCTCTGAAATTTCTACACTAAGAAGGTCAATATACATACTACCTATTCCAAAGAAAAAAATTTAAAAAAGCTCAAAAAATTGAGTACTGTTTGGGCGTTAACTAATTAACGCCAGGCGTTAGCCTTTTTGACCAAATTGCAATTCTGCTTTCTCTAGCATATTTTTGGTATTTTCTATTGATTTTTCTTAGTTTATTTTGTCTGATTTCAAATTATTTTGTTATTAATTTTGTTGTTTTATTCCAAAATACCAAAAAATTGAAATAATTTAAAATGATCAAAAATATGTTTTAGTTATTTGTTTTACTTTAACTCTTTACAAAATATGGTTTGACTACAAGACTTCACAAGAGCAAACATCTTAGTCATTTTTGTTTCAAATGGTCAACATTGTTTTTGTCATGCCTTGACCTTAATCTGATTATGTGTAATGAAATAGTCTATAGATAATTGTGTATGATTGCCTAGCATGCCTCTAAGTATGAGTAATGCTTTATGTTAATCAATGATTTATACACTCACTATTTTGGTAATCTACATGTGCTCATAATCTTAGTCTTGCATGATTGTGTAGTGTAATTATTTTAAAACATTAAGTTGTATATCTAAATTACCTACACCGTCTTTCAAAAATAAATTTCTTGCACACATAGAAGTGTTATTTCAATAATATTAATGTTTGCAACAACACGTGAATTCGGAGAACTTTGGCCCAAAATAAAAATCTAAAATAAAAAACCAAAGATAACTCCACCAAGCACTACTCACCCTCCTGATAAGTCTTAATGAGCATTGTGAGGTTGAGCACCTTGGAAAGAATTGTAAAGTGTCTTGTGCAAACATACTCTTTGTTTATCACTTCTATTTGTACATCGGATCACTAAAATAATTTTTTTATAAAAATGCTTATGTGATCCCCCAAGCAATACTTCGCTTCCTGATAAGTCTTAATGAGCATTGTGTGGGTGAAGCACCTTGGTAGTTGTACTCCTTTTATGTGCTTTGAAATTTTATTCTAACATTGATGTGTGAAAGTAATTATATGATTGTAATCTTAATATTGTTGTTACTATTTCATTACATATGTCATGTGTTTTGATTATTTCACTTGTATACTCTTATCTAAACACCTTATGCACACATCATTGTTTTTCATAAAGCTTCTACTCATGAGAATTGGATCCTAATGCAAAATTACATAATTTTCTAAAAACTTTAGTAAAAGCACTAGATTCGAATGCATGATTTCTACAATGTTTTCTTTACTTGAAATACGAATTGGTTACATTGTAGTTATTATCTTTTTGAATATGTTGATTCATGCTTGCCTATTTGTTATGAAAATTTTCAAAGTTCCAATGCTCAAATGTGAAGAGTCTAGATATATTGTTGAAATGGTCAAACTATTACAAAAATATAAATCTTAATAACTTTGTTTTATCTTTCCGCATTCCTATTTGACTATGTGGTTTTTACGATGTGTTCTCAAGCTTATTTCTAAGGATTTGTCTTTCACTTGTACTTGTCAAACAATATTGCATTCAACAAGTAATATTCTACTTAAAATTTAATTTGAAAAGCAAGTGGTAGAATTCCTTTGGTAAAATCATGGAATGTTGTTCTTTCACGCTTATCATATATATTTTTTCCCCTGTGCCACTCTCTCCCTTAGCTCGATCAAGACTTACCTTCTGTTAAAACAAAACTCTTACTTTCTCTCTTAGTTATGTTCTACTTTTTGCCCTCTCTTTTTTTTATTGCACTCCACCCACTTTTGCTAATAATACAAAGGGGAGAATAAAATGATAAATCACAAGGCGTAGGATTCACTAGATTAAGGAGGAGCATGAATCTAGTCTATGGGTGCATACACTAAGGGGGAGCACTTAAGTAGGGGGGGGGGCAATGTTAAATGAACTATAACTCTTATTATTATCTCTATGATTGCTTAGTGTCATATATTCTTCTAAAACACATATCTTATATATTAATATGATTTATCTCTATTGGATTTATTATTATCAAAAGGGAGAGATTGTTGGAACTTGGTTTTCCGCATCCCTTTTTGATTTGAGAATAACAAATCCTACTTGTATTTGATCTTTTTTGCCATTGTGTTTTTAGCATGCAGGTTGGAACAGATATGACACCAGGTTGCTGCAATATTGGTCTGGTACTATCCATAAGCAGAAAGAATGAAAGTTGTCTAACGCCAAGCGATAGGTCTTAACGCTGGGCATTAGTGATCGATGGGATGGTCTGCCGATCGACGGGATGGGTTGCCGATCGACAGGATGGCTTGCCAACTGAATAAAAAGAGAAAGAAGCTTAGCGCCAGGTGTTAGGACTTAACGCTAAAGTTAACGAACGACGATTATGGCAAGGAGGAATGCAGCCGTGATTGAAGGAGCAGTTTAGGAATGATTTGACTCAACGCCCGACGTTTACTCTTAATGCCGACGTTAACTTTTGTTCCCGCCAAGATGCAAAATGAATGGAGGGAAGCTGCCGTGATTGCTGGAGCATTTTGGGAATGATTTGACTCAACTCCCGTCATTAGAGTCAACGCCAGCGTTAAGGTTGCCTAAAATGAATGTTTCCAAAGATGCAGAATCTCCTTCCTATTTTGAAGATCCGATACATCAAGTTATTTCTAAACTGAGTCAACGCCCGGCGTTAACTCTTAACGTTGGCGTTAGCTTCTAGTCCTATAAAAAGGTGGATTTCATCTTCTCCAGCTGCTGATTACCAAGAGCCCTATTCCAGCACTTCAGAATCTCTGAGAGAGCCGTATTTATAGACCAACACATCTCCCACTCAATTTCAAAAGGAAGAATCGAAGGAGGCGTGGATCAACACGCTAACTCAACGCGAAGAACGCATGCTTGGACTTCAACAATCTTTAGCGATTTTTCAGCGTCTCCTTCAGATTACCTCATAGGGAGTTTCATATTTGTCTTTTGTATTTGTATTTTTTATTTTATCGTTGTAATCAGTTTGTGAATTCGCCTCGTGTTGGTGACTAGGTCTGGGTAGGACTTAGGGGGGAACTTGCCTCGTGTGGGTGACTAGGTCTAGGGAGTAAATCTAGGGGGTGCTCGAGGCCTTTCTAGGGACAGGAAGGCTAGAGCGGCTTGAGGCTGTATCTGGGGAGAGATCGGCTAAGGCCAACTGGTTCGTGGAGATACGAGTTGGTATAGAAAACAAAAAGGAGATTTTACTTTATCGCCTACGATTTCTAGCGTCATAAGAAATCAAATTTTGTAATCTTATATGTCAAGTTAATAAAATCATGTCTCTCATTTATATTACTTGATTTCTTCTTTAAATTAATCTCTTATCTTTTCTAATATTTCAAAATATAACATAAGTTTTTACAACCCTTATTCACCCCCTCTAAGGGCGCCTCAAGATCCAACAGGGCAGCGAACTTCCCTTTATAGTAATCAACATCTCTTTCTGTCCTGAGAAGTGGCCTGGTAAGGTCGCCAATCTTCAGCTCGCTTTCCTCGCAGACTTGTTTTTCTTTGGCTCGCAGCTTCTCTTCAAAGTCAGCAGCCATTAACCGGAGTTGATCCTCAAGAGCCTGCTCCCGAGCCCACATCATTCTGACAGCCTCAAACATAGGTTTGAGAACATCGGTGAACTGAGGAGGAAAAATCAGCGCTTGCAGCTGAATTTCTCCCTCTTCTGGAGTTGTGTCGGTCTCATCAACATCTGCGGTCAAAAGCAATGAACAATTAATCTGGCCTCAAATAAAGCAAAAATAAAAGAGCTCGCGCAAAGAGAAATACTCGAAAAGAAATCAAGACCGTTGTTGCGTAAGTTATTTTCAATATCTTTTGTGACTGCAGGGTCCTCGGTCAGCAAAAAGCGGTCTGGCCCCCTGAAGCGCTTAAGGTTTATTCTTTCAAATTCCCTCTTCTGCGACCTCTCTCCCTCTTTTTGCCTTCTTTTCAATTCGGCATTGCTAACGAGGATGTCATCTGTTTCAATAATGATGATCTCACGCCGCATTTTTGGAGACCTAGGTCCTTCTCCTCCTTCTTTTTCTTCTCCTCCTCAGCCTTTTGCCTGATCGCCTCTTCCGCGATCTTCCTCTCTTTCTCTTCGGTGGCCTCTCAAAGGCTTTCTATTTCAAAAGGATCGATCATCTGCGAGATCGAGCGGACAAGGACATTAGAAGAATCATAATCAAGATAAGCAATTAATTCTGGATCCGCTTCCCTAGAAGGAAGAGAGATCACAGAAGAAAAAGGAAGATCAGACTGCCTTACCTTCTCAGGAGCCTTCGCATGAAGTGGCAGATTCACTCTTTCAGGGAGTAAGACTGCCCCCTTAGCGGTCACAGCTTTATTCTCCTCTCTTTTTCTTTTCTTTGTAACTTTGCTAGAAGGGCTTGTGTTTTTCCTTTTTGTCCCAGCTGCAGCTTCTTGTTTGTCCGTGATTTGCTACCTCAACTTTCTAGCTGAGGCTGCCTGTTCTTGCAGATGAGTCTTTATAACATCAGCAGACGCAGTCTCTCCGGTCTGTTCAACAGCTTGCTTGAGAGCTTCTTCAGATTTATGACAATCAAAGGTAATATTTAAATCTGTAAGATCAAGCACAAGAGGTCCAAAAGAGTTAGTCGGCAAGTCTGCTACTTTTGAGACCGGCAGGACCACGTTTCTCGGCAGTGCAGTTTGTTTTTCAGGAGCATTAGCGATCTCCTTCGCCGCTTACACCTTGATAGTATCTCTTTGAGGCTTGACCGCTAATGTTTTCTTAGAACTGGCAGTTTCCTTCTTCTTATCTTTTGGAGAAGCCTTGGGAGACCGCTTGGAGATCCGATCCAGCACGCTCACCATTTTCGATGTCATTTCGGACTCAAAAGTAGTGACCGCTCAAACAACTAGCTCTCTTTTCATTTCAGAAGCTTTTGGACTCTGGAGCCCCCCAAGCCATATTTATAGTTTCCTTCGCATTTATGGAGGCCGCGGTCTCAGCGGTCAAAGTAAATATTTCTGAAGTTCCAGCGAAACTTGAAAATGTGTGGGGATCATATTTGCCCGAAAATCCACAACCTCTCCTCCCCAGCCAGAATGACCCTTCCTAGTGATCTCAGCTTTTGGAGACCGCCCAGACCGCCAGCCTCCACTCCAATTTTCTTGTCTAAGTCCCGCGCGGTCAGGTTTTGTTAAGACCGCCACACCAGGTGGTCTGCCGTTTTTTCTCTTTTTTGCTATTTAACTCTCTTTACCACTGCCCTGACTCTCCTGTATCCCGGGCAGCCCGTAATTTTTGGATTTGCCCATTTGGGAAGCCTCCGCATCTATAAATTTGGGGGTAGGGGTACCTGAAAAGGGACTTTTGGCTTCGAGTCTCCAACTTACAACATGTGTAAGCAGTCTCGAATTCTGTCAATTTTCCACCTCTTCCTCTGACCTGTTCAGGATTATCATCTTGTAACCCCTCTTGAGATTAATTAAAACAATTTTTCTCATCAGAGGTCTCCCCTCTGGCATCTTCTGTCTCGAGTAACCTGCACTTCACAGTTTTCTCAATCCCTTCTCTTGTGTGAGTTGTGTGGGTACATTTTTTGTACCAACACACGGCGTTAGCGATAGAGACTTCACTTTTTTATTTATATTCCAATGATCAGAGATAGGAAGTCAAGACTAGAATATAAGATAATATTATTGCATTAAAAACGTTTACAAAACTTGATCCCACTGATGCTTGGAATTAAGGCAGACGTAAAAACCTTTTTGGTTTTCTATACCGACCATTCTTCCAAGGACCGATTGGCTATAGTCTCTCTGTTGGGAATTGTATCCACAATTACCTTGATTTGAAGAAGTCCCCTTGCACTAAGATGAATTGAGTTTGTATTTGTTTTGGTATTTTAGTTGTGTGTTTGCTGGACATTAATTGCTAAGTACAGACCAATGTCAGGTTTTAAGGAGTCATAAACACAGACCTATGCAATGTAATCCCTCATTGTGTAGACCGAAGTGTTGACTCATGTGAAATCTCTCTATCGGGGTGTACTTCATATTCAAACACTATGGAGAAGTCAAGATGAAGTAGTTGCTGTGTTCAGGATTGGAAGACTCGACGAATTCATCAATACATCTCGAGAAGACTCGACGAATTTGTCGAGACATCTCGAGTGGACTAGATGAATTTGTCAAGTTCACTTGATAAGTCTCGAGTAATGTCTTAAGTCTTTCTCTTGGAGTAATAAACTGTTCACTCGAGAACACTCGACGAATTCGTGAGTGGTCTCCTGGTTTCTCGTGAACACTCGACAAATTCGTCGAGTGCTCTCGACGAATTTCTCGAGTAACCTCAGCTATAGTTTCTTCCCGTCTCAGCTTTCTGCTAAGTTATTTTCGTCGAGTCTTCATGAAGTTTTTGTTGAATCACTAAGTGAATTCGTCGAGTGGTCAATGATTACACGAGTTCACTCGACCAATGAAGATAACACGTTCTTTTAAAATGTGCAGACGGAAAATCATTTTAGGTCTTCACCATGTACAGTACACGTGGAGGTCCTTCCTTATATTTCATTTATAGCCGTTTGAGAAGGATCCCTATAAATACTTAAGGGTTATTTCTTTTAAGCATAATCATGCTCAAATTAGAAATTGTGAAACGTCTATGTTGGCCTTCTTCGTTCTCGCAAAAGACATTATTTCTGCCGACCTAGCTTCTTGCACGATCCTTCTCAAAGAAAAGATTCAACTAGATCTCTGATCTATAATTTCCTCAAGTTCTTTTCAGATCTAGTTGACTCCTAAGTTTTCAGATCCAGTTCTACAATGATAAGATTTCTTTCTTCTTCCTCTTTCAAGTTCAAGGCTTTCTTTTCAATCAAAGAAGAAGAAGACTTAATTTCAGATCTGAAGAAAAATCACTTTGAGATTTCAGAAAATTGTTTCTCAATCTACAGTTTTGTAAAAACCCTTTTACAATTTTTGTAGGAAGTTTCACTTCCGAGTTTTTGTAGATCCTAGTTTAGAGGATCGAGTATATGAGAGGTTATTCTCCGAGTTTTTGTAGGAGAGATTGTTCTCCGAGTTTGTAGGAAGTTTTACTTCTGAGTGTAGGAGTTGAGGCTCCGAGTGAAAGATATGGGTTGTCTATAAACTACACCTAAAGGGGGGGTGATTAGGTGTTTTCAATATTATTTGCTACTTTAAAGTTTAACTATCACAATACAAAAGAAATCACAGAAAACACAAAATATTTATAGTGGTTCCCTACAAGACAATGTGTCTAGAGCTAGTCCACTGTCCCTCTCACCTATCTAGCAATGAGCTAGACTAGGCAACTTCTCCAATCAGATATTTTCGCAATAAACAGATCTTACAACTCAGGTTCACACAGAACCCTACCAAGCTCGGACTTTGCAAGTCTTACAAAAACTCAGATCTTCAACAAGATCCTACCAAAACTCAGGCTCACAATGAACCCTACCAACTCAGATCTATCACAAGATCCTATAAGCTTAGGCTCACAAAGAACCCTACAGAGTAATACAGAAATGGTTGATGTCATAGAAGAAAAGACTTCAAGATGAGAGCTTTGAAATAACAAGTCTTCTTCTTCTTGTAACAGTAAGCCTAGAGATCCTGTGAATCACTGAACCTTTCTTTAGAATCTTCTCTAGACCTTCACAGCACAGCAACAATGAAGTCTTCTTCTTGTTAACTATTTTCTTTCTCTTCTGGAAGTATGTATGAGAATAAACTTGAGAGAGAATACTTGAGCAAAACGTATCCTATAGATAAAAATGTCTCATTTTATATTGCTTTGTAATTTTGCATAAAAGCCCTTGTTGATTATTCCATAATCAATTATCCCGTTTGAAACGTTTGGCAAAATTGGTATAATATTTCATCATTAATGACTTGCCGATCTTGGAACTTGCATTATATATAAGTAATAATATTCTTTCTTAAATAATGTGCAACGGCTATATTCTGTGGAGAATATATCGTTTATTACTCCTTGATTGGTGTGCAAGATAGGCGGCATGCACATTCCTTGAATACCAGTTTCCAAGAACGTCTGCGCATTAAATGCGGCTCTGCAACTGTCAAGGCGATAATATTCCTTCAAGCTGATATCATCTTGATCAATGTAAACGACAGATATTCTTCATAATGATATCGTCGACATACTTCCTTCTTCAAGACTCTACTATATATCTCACGATATTACTTCTTCTAGACGATATCGTCGAGATGTTTCTTTTAATAAGACTTAGACCCTCATCATGCTAACAGTCATTCTTCAAGACTATATCATCTTGATCTTCTAGATGATATAAGGTCTTCAAACCGATGTTTGTCTTCATGAACCTTTCTTCATGACTTAATGAGTCAAGTCATTAATCTTCAAGGCTATACCTCTTCTTCAAGACAATATCGTCAAGACATATGAACTTAGCTTTATTCACGATAAGCTTTCTTCGACCTTCAAGACTATATATTTCCTTCAAGATGATATCGTCTAGATATCTGAACTTAGCCTTATCAACGATAAGATTTCTTCAAGACGATATTGTCGAAACTGTCTCGACGATATGTTTCTTTTCTCAACGATTAATCTGTTGAGTCTTAAGATGATATTGTACTTAGTTAATTTTCATTACTTTTATCGTCAATATACTGGTGATGTAGCTTTGATGCATCTGTCATAACATGAACTTAAACATAACATCAAAAACAACATAGCTTATCTATACTTGTGTTCCTTCTTCAAAACTAGAGACATTGAAGCATAATAACCAACAACCTCCCCCTATTTGAAGAAGCCAGAACTTACAAGTATAGATATGTCTGACTAATAAATATAATCATTAACAATTAATTAAGCATTTAATCACTGCATATATTGATTAACAGCAGTCCAATACAATAAAAATATATTAGATGCAAAAATGTAGAGCATGGAAATGTGCATGTGATTTCTAGAATCCTTCTTCTTCAATTCTTCTGAACATCTTTGCCTTTCCCAGATGGTCAAGCCTTCTTGGATTGCTCAGCTTCAGCCTATTTCTACTTTTGCCTTTCAAAATAGCTATAAGGCTTGGGGTGTATCTGAGAGGAGCATGGGAAGACACTAAGGTATCTTCCATCATAATTCGGTTCCAATAATCCCTTCTGCCAGCTTCACACATATCATATTTCTGCCACCCTTCTGAACTGTAGAATGAACCCCTATCATGCATTCCCTCTGGAATAGAGTCCAAGTATTTTGGATGATGTCCCTTGAGCAAGGGCTCCATTCTTTAAATTTTATGTTTTCTTTATCTCTTCTATTCTCCTCCTCTTTGCTTCTTGCTCTTCAGGATCAACTGAATGTCTTTTGCTTTTCCTAGCTTGCCTACTTCCATTGACAGGATCATCAGTAAAGTACCCTTGATAGTTGTCAGGCTCTTGATATTGTTCTGGAGGTACTTCAGGCATTGCACTATGAGAGGGTTATTCATGAAGATTGCCTTCTTGAATTAGATGTTGATAGGCAATCCCATAGTCAA
Source organism: Dactylorhiza incarnata (assembly GCA_033032865.1). Taxonomy (NCBI): domain Eukaryota; kingdom Viridiplantae; phylum Streptophyta; class Magnoliopsida; order Asparagales; family Orchidaceae; genus Dactylorhiza; species Dactylorhiza incarnata. The sequence goes on from JAWHQI010000014.1 coordinate 9,859,188, forward strand.
TAGGTTCAAGATCCATAGATAATCTTACTTCATTGGCTAGCCACATGGCATGATGGCTTGACATTATCTCTCCCTTTCTGGCTTCTGAAAATATGTCTTTAGAGAGGGATGCCTGGAAGGCCTGAAGTTGTCTATCTAGAAGATTATTCAGATTTCCAATGGCATCCATAAGAGTGCCTTGAGATGCTCTGACAGATTGATTGAAGGAATTTGAAAGCTGATCTTGGGTGTCTTGAAACTGATGCAGTAACGTTTCACCAACATTATCCACTAGCTCTTGAGAGACCTGAGCAGAAGATGATATTCTATGAAGTACAGTGTTGATGGCTTCTTCAAAATCATTAAAGGTCACATCTTGGTTATGTATGATGGACTGTTGATTGTCTCTTAGAATAGACAATCTATCAAACATAATGTTCAGTTGATGTCCAATAAGATAAGTAGCTTGATTGATGTTGGATATTTCAGTCCCTGTATTGGCCACAACATTGGCAGCAGTCTGATACACATTTGTGTTTTGATGATTTAGATGATGAATGTCTTGCAATACATCTATTCTGGCAGACAGTTCATTTCTGCTACTTGTAACAGCCTGATTGACATATGCTTCAAATTGTTCTCTTTATCTATTTAATAGACCTTCCATTTGGGACAAAAATTCAGTTGATGGGACTGTGGGAACTGTGCTGGTTAGAGGATGATGCTCATCTTCTATTCTTTGAGGTGAGGGAAACATTTTTAATTAACCAGTATGCTCCCCCTCCATTGGTGCAGGGATTTCAGAGGGGTTTCCATATTCTTCTTCTTCTAAATTTATGTGCATTTCATCATTTAGAAATTCGTTCAAGGATCTATCAGACTCATCTTGTTCTTCAACAACTGCATGACCACTGCTTGGGTCTTTCTCAGATTCTTCTAATTCCATATGCAAAACAGCTTCTGGATCAGGTAGCTGCTCATTTTCTGGATTCACCTCCACTTGAGGTGCTGGAGCACTGTCCATCATAGGGGTTTCTTCTATCAGAGGCTCCCCCTCAATAGGAGTCAGGGGTTCCTGAGCAACTATAGGAACTGGGCAGGGGTTTTTGAACCTTGAGCACCTTGAATTGAAGATTCACTTGCTTCATTCTTGGTGAACTTATTCTCACACCTACTCACTATCTTTACATCTATCTTCTTGAGATAATGGAGAGGGGTAGATTTTGAAACTTTGAGATGATGATGGTTGCAATTCTGGATATACAGGGATAAGATTCGGCCAAAGTTTGGAGATCTTATGAGTTCTGTAATCTTTTCAAACAAAAGCTTTCCCCAGTCAGTCCTCTTGTTCAGGATTACTCTGACCATTACTTCAAACATCCTTTTAGAATCATGTGAACCAATTTTACACAACAACACTTTCCCAATGGTATCTGTATGTAATTTACCTTGCCTGTTCATGTGCATTCTCTGTAATCTTCCAAAAGGTTTGGTGTCAAAACCACACCATTTCAACCCTTCATAGATATTTACCTCTGTGACTTCTTCTTCTTTCTCATCCTTTTCGAAGTCAGTGAGTTGTAGGACTTTCGATAAACTTACTGCGGTCACTTTAATTTGTTGTCCAGCAACAACGGTGTGAATTGCCTTTTCAGATTTATTGAAGTCGGTGTTTTCATAAAACGCCAAGAAGGTAGAGCTGTAAAGATGGGTTGGCACAGTTAGGATGTACTCTAACTCAGATGCGTACAACAGGGTTATTACCATATCCAGATCCTCTTCAGACTTCTCAAAACCACCCTTCAAAAGTTCTCCACCAGAAGGGATTTTCTCTTCATTATTTTTCGGCGCAATTACTTTAGCAGAGAGTCGTCGGAAGGAAGAAGATGAAATTGGGATTCTAGGGTTTTGTGTGTGCGTGATTTCTATCCTTACACAATGTCTAATATATAATAATGCATTGGGAAGATAAAGAGGCGCGTACATATTCAAATCTTCCTGTATCATTTTGAGAATCCCAGAATTGCGGTGCAATAATGACGGTGTCGTGTCCTATGATGTCATTTTGTTGGTCTGATTGAGTTTTGTCGTTGAGAGTGACATCAAGATTTCTTTATTCTTGTCGTCAAAATCGCTCCAGTTTTGTCGTTGAGAGTGACATTAAGATTTCTTTATTCTTGTCATCAAAATCGCTTCAGTTTTGTCGTTGGGACGCCAATAATGTCCTCGAGACTTAGATTTTGTCGTCGAGATTTCATCAATGTCGTCGTTACCAATTAAGACGAAATTTTTATTGTAGGCTATTTTCCTTTAGACAACTTTAAGTTATGCCTTATTTAAGCTTTCTAGTTTTCCTGTCTTCAAAAACTAAAGTGTTGGGAATCTTTCCCTCATGATTTCTGATTTGGAGAAGTCACCAATTCAAGAGAACTTCACTATGTATTTGATTACCTTTTTAGCTTTATCATCTCAGTAGAAGACAAGTTCAAAGAATGTCGAGCTGACACATATCGTCGAAAATAACTGGACATATCGTCGAAAAGAACTGAACATATCGTCGAAAAGTGTATGCATGTCGTTGAAATGATGTGTAGAGCAAATCAGAATGATCATATCGGCTATCGTCGAGACAACACACGTATGATGATATCGTTGTGACATCAACACTACAACATCTCACAATGATATCGGAAAGCCGAGATGAAGAATGAAGGCTTAAGTACAAACATAAGATAGAATGTTGACGATATCGTCGTAAAGAAATCTTGTCGTCGACAAGATAAGCTGGTTACAACGATATCACGAAGTCAAGAAGATTTCGCCGACATCAGTCAGATGACTTCATGTCGTCTTAAGTACAAGTGCAGAAGGGATGTCCCATATCGTCGAGATATCACTATCTGAAGAAGATGGAAGAAGACTTGAAGAACTGCCTTAGTCCAAGTTAGCGACAAGTCCTGTCGCCGAGATATTGTCCATATTATCGTAACAATGGAAATATCGTCGAGACAAATTCAAAAGTTTCCAGACGCGCTGTCAGCATTTAATTTCGCCGCCTGATTGTCCAATCAGCGCGTGCTCTTAAGGTATGGACGTCTGTTAGTGGAGGACATCATAGGAGACTGTTAAGCAGCTCCTCAGTCTTATAAAAGGGATAAGTGCCTGCCCTAAAAAGCAGCACAGAGAATGCAAAAGAATTTACATAAGAACTAATAAAATAGTGAAAGCGGCATAAAAGAATAAATAAGAACCGAGAACAAATCTATCATCATCCATTGTTCTCAGAGAATCAGTCAAGCCTCATTGGCTGATAAGGAGAGATCCAGATAGATGAAAAGCTTGAAGAAGATCTGTACGACCAAGATTCAAATCAGAAGTATCTTCTTAAGGAAAAAAGTCTATCTCCACCAGGCAGAAGAATATATATTCTATCTTTCTTTGTAAGGCTTGCGGGCCAAAGCTTAAGATCTATTTTCTGATCTAAGTGTCGAGCATGAGGGCTTGAGATCTGTGAGGCTTGAGGGCCAGGGTAGAGGACTTGCGGGTCCAACTGTGTCGAGCTTGAGGGATTGAGATCTGTGAGGCTTGAGGGCCAGGGCAGAGGACTTGCGGGTCCAACCGTGTCGAGCTTGTGGGCTTGGGTGCAGTAAGGGCTTGCGGGCCTAGGCTGCAGGACTTGCGGGTCCAAGGGCAAGACTTGCGGGTCTGTGCTATATAGGGCTTGAGGGCCTGAGTGTTGAGCTTGCGGGCTTCAGTGCAGTAGGGGCTTGCGGGCCTAGGCTGTAGGACTTGCGGGTTCGAGTCGTAAGGCTTGCGGGCCAGAGACATTGGCAGAGTTTGCCGAGCCTAGCACACGGCTAGGTAAGCGCAGAGGGACAGAGGACTACTCAAGGCACCCTGTCTTGAAGAATCTCTATACATCTTGTGTTGTGTGCTGGGACTTTCTGTATGATTTTTCTGTGCTGTGCTTACATTATATATGTCTCTTACAAAAATATTTCAAAACAACCAAAATCACCTACCCCCCCCCCCCCCCCTCCCCCTTGGTGATCGTTCTATAACTAACAAGTGGTATCAGAGGGAGGTTGATCGAAAAGTGACTTAACCGTCAGATCTAGATCTTAGAACCTCTATATGGATGGAGGTGATCAGCATCGAGAAATCAGAGCCATGAAACTCCCAATCTGCACAAAGGAGAACTTTCCTATTTGGAAGGAAAGAGTAAGGTTGTTCATGGAGGCAGCTGATCCTAGAGTCTATATAATTGTTCAATAGCGTCCTTTCATTCCCACGACAGTATCCACTATTGATCCAACTCGGATGGTGGCAAAGAAGTATGCAGACATGACCAAGGATGAGTTAACCTTGGCAAGTCTAGATAAGAGGGCACATAACATTATTGTAAGTGTCATTGACGATTCAACCCTCCAGAACCTCATTCACTACAAGACAGCCAAGGAGATGTGGGACTCCCTTATTGTCTATATGGAGGGTACTGAAGAGGTAAGGGATGACAAGAAATACCTCCTCAATCAGGAGTATGAAGCATTCAAGCAAGGCAAGAATGAAACCATCTCTAGCTGTTATGAGAGGTTTTTCAAAATAGTGAATGGACTGAAAAATTATGGCAGAGACTTCACAAACTATGACTTAAATGATAATTTCCTTAGATCCCTCTCTAAGGAATGGGATATTAAGATTTGTTCCATCAGAGAGATGGGTCAGTTGGGTATCTTGGAGCCCAAGAATCTGTATGGGAAGCTGCTGTCCCATGAACTTCAACTCAACGTCAGGAAAGCTGAAGAGGAAAGCTCAAAGGGGAGCTCCAGAGAAAGATCTGTGTCTCTCAAATCTGAGAGCACATGGAGGTCCAGGGACAAGACTCTTACATACCAGAACAGATCAGAGAGCAGTGAAGAGTTTAATGTCAGCACATCAAATTCTAATGATACTGATAGAGAGACGGTCCTTCTCTCTAAGCTGTTCAAAAAGTTGATTACCAGAAGAAGAAGAGACAACCACAGACCCTCCTCCTCAAGCTCAAGGAGATCTGATCAATATGACAGGTTTAAATCTTCAAGGGAGGATAGGTACAAATCTAAACCTGGTAAATTTGATTTTGCTAACACTGTTTGCTACTCCTGTAATAAAACAGGTAATATATCTGCCGATTGCTCTTCTAAGAGAAGGGAATCAAAGAACTTTGATGATAAGAGGAGATTAAGGGACAAGAAGAAACCTGAAAGAGGGTTTGTAGCAAATAGAATTAGAACCCTAAGTTATTCTGATTCAAGCTTCTCAGATACTAAGGAAGAGGCTCTGATTGGCCTAATGGCCATAAAGGAAGACAACTAGAATGATATCTCTCCTGGAAATGTACCCATCAAAGCTCATTTGTCTGCCTATGATTCTAAATCAGTGGCAGACTCCTTGCATGATAATGAGAGTGTGTCTGCTGCCAATAACAAGACCTCAAGATCTCAATATGATGTTGAATCTAACCTAATAAAGCAGTATAAAGCTCTATGGAAAGCTTTCAAGAACTATAAGAAACTCCTCAAAATCCAGACCAAGGAGTTAGATTCCTCAAAGCCTATCCAGTTTGAGCTCAAGGAGACAGCTAAATAGCTGGCTGCCATGAGCAAAGAAGTGGAAAGATTCAAGGTAGCCATAAAGCTTAAGAATGCTCAATTAGGTCAGAGGAACAAAATCATTAAGAATCTTGAGGAGATGCTGCTGGCTGAGAAGAAACTTGTTGCAAGCTTCTCTATGCCTAAGACAGTGTTGCCCATTATTGATACCTTCTTTGGATTATTCAGAGCGGGTATAGGATTCAATCAAGAGACTGTCAAGGACAAAGCTTCTGAAGCTCAATCTTCTTTTAAGAAGGTGCTAGTATCAGGTCCTTCTGCCCATGGACCTATAGCAACAACACTCAAGAGTAAGGGAAAGGTTGCTTCCACAAAGCCTGTTCCTAGGAAGGTGAACCAACAAGTGGTGAGACCAGCTCCACTCCACTCTCACGCCTGTAAGGTTCACCCAAGACCTATTCGATCAGTAGTCTTCCCTCTTGCTCACCAACACTCCCATCCCAATCAAATGGTGAGGAAGAAGAGAAGGTATAACAGATATGAATGCTGGTGCTATGAGAAAATAGGCCACTTTGCCCTGGACTATTCGTTCAACCCAACAGGACCCAATGCAAAGAGAGTGAAGAACCCTCAGTGGTGTGGCATTCCATTTTATCCTCCAAACAGCAACCAAGGACCCAAACCAAATTGGGAACCTAAGGGAAATTAAATCTTCTTGTAGGTATGTCCAAATGCCAATCAATCTCCAATCTGTTATTTAGACAGTGGCTGCTCTAGGCACATGACTGGAGTCAAGAAGTATCTAAGAAGCTTCATCCCTATGGAGAATGGACCAACAATGATCTTTGGAGGTTCAGAAAAGTGGATGACTTAAGGTTATGGTAATATTTCTAATGGCCTAGTTACCATCACAAAGGTAGCTTATGTTGAGGGATTGAAACATAATCTCTTAAGCATAAGTCAGCTCTGTGATCTAGGTTTTGTAATCATCTTCCATAAGGACAACTGTTTAATTAAGAAGTCCTTAGAATCTGAGGCTATCTTAACTGGCACTAGGAGTGGTAATATTTACTTCTTAAATTTCTTTAATGCAAATTCTTCCATGCATGTGTGTCTTGTAGCTAATGACAAAGATACTTTTTGTGTACAATGGCACAAAAGACTTGCTCAAATTAACTATAAGACCATAAGCAAGCTTTTCTCACAAGACCTAGTAAGAAATGGACCTAATATTAAAGTGCATCAAGGAAGGTCCTTGTTAAGCCTGCCAACTTGGGAAGCAGACAAGGACCAGCTTTAAAAGCATTTCTGACAAAGATTCCTCCAGGTGCTTATTTCTATTACACATGGACTTGTTTGGTCCTATGTCAGTTCTCAGCTTGGGAGGGAAGGCTTACACCCTTGTGGTAGTTGATGATTACTCAAGGTTCACTTGTATTCTTCCTTAAAAAGAAGTCAGATACCTTAAATATCATGAAGAACTTTGTCAGGCAGATCCAGAATGAGATGGACTGTACTGTGGTCAAGCTCAGAAGTGACCATGGTACAGAATTTCAGTTAGGAGCCATGACAGAATTCTGCCAAGAACTGGGTATCTCCCAAAAAGTTTCCTCCCCTAGAACTCCTCAACAGAATGGGGTTGCAGAAAGGAAAAATAGAACCTTGATAGAGGCAAGCAGGACAATGCTAAGTGATCCTCTCTTCTAGAATACTTCTGGGCAAAGGCTGTCAACACTGCTTATCATATGATAAACAGGGCCTCCATCATCAAAAACCACAAGAAGACTCCCTATGAACTGGTGAAAGGCAGAAAACCTACCTTATCCTACTTCAGGATCTTTGGTAGTAAATATTATGTACTTAATAATGGAAGGCCAGGCTAACCAAGTTTGCTGAGAAATGCAGTGAGGGTATTCTTGTTTGTTACAGCTCCTATAGCAAGGCTTATATGGTGTACAACATCAATACCCAAGCAGTGGAAGAATCTGTACATGTTGTATTTGATGAGACTAGCCTTATATATCAAGGCAGGTCTAGTTCTCTAGTGAATGCAGGTACAACAGAGAAAATGGAGAAGTTATCCATTGAAGATGAGGTTGGGACCTCAATTAAAGATAATAACCACTCAGCAATAGTTGAAATTGAAGAAGAGGCTATAAAAACTTAGAAATAATAGAGGAAATGCAACCTGAAGATCCTACCACAGCAAAGTCCCCAGAATACTGCCAGTTGCCTTGAGACAAATGAGAGATCATCCTCAAGAGCAAATAATAGGAGATGTCAACCAAGGAGTGCTGACAAGGAGTATAGCTTTGAATGAAGCATTGTACCTAAGTTTTCTCTCTCAAACTGAACCCAAGAAATTTGAGGAAGCAAATCAGGATCCATTTTGGATTGCAGAATTGCAGGAGAAGATGAACCAGTTTAAGAGATGCAAAGAATGGAAGTTGGTTCCTAGACCCCAAGGAAAGAATATCATAGGAACTAAGTGGGTCTACATAAATAAATTGGATGAGACTGGAATCATCACTAAGAATAAAGCAAGGCTAGTGGCAAATGGATACAGACAGGAAGAGGAGATTGACTTTGATCAGACTTTTGCCCCTGTGGCCAGACTGGAAGCCATCATACTATTCTTGGCATATGCAACCTACCAAGGATTCAAAGTCTATCAGATGGATGTGAAATCAGCCTTTCTTAATGGTGACCTCCAGGAAGAAGTCTATGTAGATCAGCCTTTAGGTTTTGTTGATTCTACTTATCCTGACTATATCTACTTTCTTAGGAAAGCCATGTATGGCTTGAAGCAGGCACCTATAGCCTGGTATGAGACTCTGTCAAGCTTTCTCATTGAGAAAAAATTCTCCAGGGGAAAGATTGATAAGGCATTGTTCCTAAGGGAAGTTAAGGGGAAGATTTTGCTAGTGCAGATATATGTAGATGACATTATCTTTGGCTCTACAGATAACAATCTCTGCAAAAAGTTTGCCAGCTTGATGTAGGGAAAGTTTGAGATGAGAAGCATGGGTGAGCTCAAATACTTCCTTGGTGTCCAAGTGAAACAATCTGAAGATGGTATATTCATCTCTTAGACCAAGTTCACTAGAGAGCTAGTCAAGAAGTTTGGATTGGAGAGTGCTTCCTCTATGAAGACTCCAATGGGAACTAATGTGTCTCTGGACAAGGATGAGAAGGGAATACCCTTTGATGAAACCAAGTACAGATGCATGATTGGATCTTTGCTATACCTAACTGCAAGTAGGCCTGACATAATGTTTGTCATATGTGTTTGTGCTAGATATCAGGTGAACCCTAAGGAATTTCATCACGTCTCTGTAAATAGAATCCTAAGATACCTAAAGGGTACATCAAAACTTGGCCTATGGTACCCTAGAACAATGTGTGTGAACTGACAGGCAACTCAGATGCAGATTATGCAGGCTGCAAAGAAGACAGTAAAAGTACCTCAGGAACATGCCAATTCCTTGGAGGAGGACTGATCTCTTGGAGCAGCAAGAAGTAGACAAGTGTAGCAATCTCCACAGCAGAATCAAAATACATCTCTGATGGGATCTGTTGTGCTCAACGGCTATGGATTCAGCATCAACTTGAAGATTACAATCTTAAGATGACCAAAACACCCTTGTTTTGTGACTCTTCCAGTGCAATCTCAATTGCTAAGAACTTTTTCTCACACAACATGACTAAGCACATTGAGATCAGGTATCACTTCAACAGGGAGCATATGGAGAATGAAGATATCACCCTTGAGTTTGTTCCCACAAACAAATAAGTGGCTGATATATTCACAAAGCCCCTAGATGAAGCTAAGTTTAACTTCTTCAAATTCCAATTGGGGATGTTAAACTTAGAGTAATTTTCAACTTACTGATCACTAATAGCCCTACATATGATAGTAAGAAGAACTTGCAGGACAAGTGCTGAAGCAATCTGATAATAAAAGTCTACCAAGTGCCAAAGTCATACAAATATCGAACAATGGTCACGACGACACAAATAATTGTCTCAACGACATGAACCATACTCACGACGACAACAGAAGGATCGTCGACAAAGGATCAAGCACATAAACACAGAATATACAAGGCCTATAATGAAAAAGTCAGAAAGGGGGAGAAAAGAATCACCTGGTAAGAGAAGATGCATGAGTCAAGGGGGAGTAAAGAAAAGAGACATCACATCAAGGGGGAGCTACCAGCTCAAGAAGATGCAAAAGCTAAGGTAATGGTAACTATGTTAACGTTTACTGCATAAACTAACATTTATTGGTAAGTGTAAGTAATTTTGAATTGGGGTTCTGACTACTTCAAATAGGGGGAGATTGTTGTTAATCTTGACCTCATGATTCCTGATTTGGAGAAGTCACCAATTCAAGAGAGCTTCACTATGTATTTGATTACCTTCTTAGCTTTATCATCTCAGTAGAAGACAAGTTCAAAGAATGTCGAGTTGACACATATCATCAAAAAGAACTGGACATATTGTCGAAAAGTATATGCATGTCATTGAAATGATGTGCAGAGCAAAGCAAAATGATCATATCGGCTATCGTCGAGACAACATGTGTATGATGATATCGTTGTGACATCAATACTACTACACCTCACATTGATATCAGAAAGCCGAGATGAAGAACAAAGACTTAAGTACAAACACAAGACAGAATGTCGACGATATCGTAGTAAAGAAATCTTGTCGTCGACAAGATACGGTGGTTATAATGATATCAAGCAGTCAAGAAGATTTTGCCGACATCAGTCAGATGACTTCATCTCGTCTTAAGTGCAAGTGCAGAAGGGATGTCCCGTATCGTTGAGATATCACTATCTGAAGAAGAAGGAAGAAGACTTTAAGAACTGCCCTAGTCCAAGTCAGCGACAAGTCCTGTCGTCGAGATATTGTCCATATCGTCGTAACAATGGAAATATCACCGAGACAAATTCAAAAGTTGCCAGACGTGATGTCAGCATTTAATGTCGTCGCCTGATTGTCCAATCAGCGCGTGCTCTTCAGGTATGGGCATCTGTCAGTGGAGGACATTATAGGAGACCGTTAAGCAGCTCCTCAGTATTATAAAAGGGATAAGTGTCTGCCCTAAAAAGCAGCATAGAGAATACAAAAGAATTAACGCAAGAACTAATAAAACAGTGAAAGCAGCGTAAAAGAAGAAATAAGAACCGGGAACAAATTGATCTTCATCCATTGTTCTCAGAGAATCAGTCTAGCCTCATTGGCTGATAAGGAGAGTTCCAGATAGAAGAAAAGCTTGAAGAAGATCTGTGCGACCAAGATTCAAATCAGAAGTATCTTCTTCAAGAAAAGAAGTCAATCTCCACCAGGCAGAAGAATCTATATTCTATCTTTATTTTGTAAGGCTTGCGGGGACAAAATAGTAAGATCTATTTTCATATCTAAGTGTCGAGCTTGAGGGCTTGAGATCTATGAGGCTTGAGGGCCATGGCAGAGGACTACTCAAGACACCCTGTCTTGAGGAACCTCTATACATCTTGTGTTGTGTGCTGGGACTTTCTGTGTGATTTTTCTGTGATGTGCTTACATTATATACGTCTCTTGCAAAAATATTTCCAAACAGCCAAAATCACCTAACCCCTCCCCCCCCCCCCCCCTTTAGGTGATCATTCTATAACTAACATAAAGTTGTCAGATCACTTTAGGGTGGACCTTGTGTGAGATCCATCCCATTATCAAAGTATTTCATATCTACTAACAGAATATACAATGAATTCAACATGTCCAACTTATGAACTCAACATCCCCAATTCAATTTTGAATTGATTGAACATTGATTCATCAAGGGGCTTAGTAAAAATGTCAGTTATCTGTCTCTTAGTATTAACATACTCAGGCAGATGTCCTCTTTTTCTACATGCTCCCTAATAAAATGATATCTAATTTCAATATGTTTTGTTTTACTATGTGCCACTGGATTTTAAGCAATGGAGATGACACTTGAGGAAGCACAAAAGAGAGGTGTTCTCTTAATGTGCATATTGTTATCCTCTAGTTGGTGTTGAATCCAAAGGAGTTGTGCACAACAACTACCTGCTGAAATATATTCTGATTCTGCTGTGGAGATAGCAATGTTGTTTTGCTTCTTACTACTCCAGGACATAAGCCTTCTCCCCAAGACCTGACAAGTTCTTGAGGTACTTTTTCTATCTTCTTTGCACCCAGCAAAGTCTACATCAAAATAACCACACAACTCAAAATCATCTGATTCAAGATACCAGAGCCCCAGATTTGGAGTACCCTTCAAATATCTCAAAATTCTTTTCACAACTGAGTAATGAGATTCTTTGGGGTTTACTTGATATCTTGCATAGACACATGTAACAAACATGATGTTTGGCCTACTAGCAGTGAGATAGAGCAATGAGCCAATTATGCTTCTATACATGGACTCATTATAGGGTTTCCCTTTTTCATCCTTGTCTAGAGACACATTTGAACCCATAGGAGTTCTCATAGGGGTAGAGTTCTCCATACCAAATTTCTTTATGATATCCAAGGTAATTTTGGTCTGAGAAATGAAGATTCATTCCTCAGATTGCTTTACTTGGAGACCTAATAAATACTTAATCTCTCCCATACTGCTCATTTCAAATTTACTCTACATAAGTTTAGCAAACTTATTGCAAAGACTCCTATCTGTTGATCCAAATATAATGTCTTCAACATATATTTGGACCAATAGGATCTGGCCCTTCAACTCCCTTAAGAAAAGAGTCTTATCTATTTTCCCTCTTGAGAACTTGTTTTCAATGAAAAAGGTAGACAATGTCTCATACCAAGCCCTTAGTGCTTGCTTCAGCCCATACAAGGCTTTCTTTAGGAAATACACATGATTAGGAAAGGTTGGAGAGATAAAACCTAGTGGTTGAGCTACATAGACTTCTTCTTTTAGATCCCCATTTAGGAATGCTGATTTTACATCCATTTGATAGACTTTGAATCACTTGTATGCAGCATAGGCTGGGAAGAGTCTAATGGCCTCCAATCTAGCAACAGGTGCAAATGTCTGATCAAAGTCTATGCCTTCCTCCTGCATATATCCTTGAGCTACCAGCCCTGCCTTATTCTTTATAATCAATCCAGCTTCATCCATCTTGTTTCTGTAGACCCACTTTGTCCCAATGATATTGTGCCCTTGTGGCCTTGGGACATGCTTTCAAACTTTGCATCTTCTAAATTTATTGAGCTCCTCTTGCATAGTTATAACCCAAAATTGGTCTTTGTTGGCCTCCTCAAATTTCTTGGACTCAAGTTGTGATAGAAAATTGAGGTACAAGTTTTCATTTAGAGCATTTCTTCTAGTTCTAACTCCATGAGTGAGCTCACCAATTATTTGATTTGCTGGATGACTTCTAATGTCTCATAGCTGTAGGCATCATTCTAATTGGTTCTCTTATTTCAGTATCTTCTTCAGCTCCTGCTTCATATTCTCATTTTGGAGATTTGGTTCTTCAGTAGATTCTTCTATTGTTTCTGTAATAGATTCTAGTGTGGAAGGCTCATTCTTCTCAACTGTTTCTTCTTCTCTGTTTTTGAGGGTTTCTATTTTTTCTTTAATTCCTGCACTGGATGAACTAGAAGAAGGATTATGCGCCATGCTGCTCTCATCAAAAATAATATGTACAGATTCCTAAATTATATGAGCATTCTTATTGAAGACTCTGTAGGCTTTGATATGGTTGTTATATCCTACAAAGACAACTTCACAGCTCTTTTCAGGGAATTTGTTAATGTAGTGCTTATTATTTTTCAGTACATAGCATTTACTCCCAACGATTTTGAAGTAAGCTAGTGTTGGCTTCTTATCCTTAATCATCTCATAAGGAGTCTTGTTATGGTTTTTATTGATGAGTGCTCTATTTTGCACATGACATACAGTATTGACTTCCTCAGCCCAAAGGTATTGTGGATGTGAGCAGTCACTTAGCAAGGTCCTACCAACTTCAATAGGTGTTCTATTTTTCCTCTCAGCCACCCCATTCTGTTGGGGAGTTCTGTGAGAAGAAAACTCTTGTAAATACCTTCTTCTTCACAAAATTTGGTCATTGACCCAGACTGAAATTTAGTTCCATGATCACTTCTGATTTTGACCACAGAACTGTTTACTTCATTCTGAATTTGTTTGACAAAATTCTTGAATGTACTTAGGGTATCGGACTTGTGTTTCAAAAAGAACACCTAGGAAAATCTAGAGTGATCATTAACAATAACTAATGTATAAGCCATTCCTCCTACGCTGTGCACTGCCATAGGACCAAATAAGTCCATGTGCAGTAGGTATAAGCACCTAGTGGATTCTCTGTCCTATATGCTTTTGAATGAAGTTCTTGTTTGCTTGCCCATTTGGCATGCATGACAAGGACTGATCTCTAAGCAATCCAACTTAGGAGCATCCCTTACCAAGTTCTCTGCCATTAATTTCTTGAGAGACGTGTATTTAATGTGTGCTAGTCTCTTATGCTACTTTACACAAGCAGACATTCCATCATTTGCTATAAGACATACAGGCTCATTCTTTCTAATGCAAATGAAATTTAAATAATAAATATTGCCACTCCTAGTGCCTGTTAGGATGGATTCATTCTCAGAATCCTTGATCAGGCACTTATCCTCGTGGAAATAAACATCATATCCCAAGTCACATAGCTGACTTATGCTTATAAGGTTATATTGTAATCCTTCCACATAAGCTACTCTTATGATAGTGATAATACCATTTGTGATCTTACCATAGCACTTTATTACACCTCTGTCAGGTCCTCCAAATTTAACTTTGGGTCCATCTTCTACATGTGTAAACTTCTTCAATGGCATCTTGTTCCAGCCATATGCCTGGAACATCCACTGCCCAAGTACCACACAGAAGTCTTGGTGGTTTTTGGACATACCTGCAAGACAACTACACTTCCTTAGGAACCCAGTCTCTCTTAGGTCCTAGGTGCTTGTTAGAGAATGATTTAGCAGCCTGCATTCTAGTTTCCATGTAGGAATGGTTCTGGACAGTTGGGTTGAACCAACAGTCTAAGGCAAAATGCCCTACTTTTCCACAACACCAACATTCAAATCTGTTGTATCTAGATTTTCTTGTGGTGTTTGGTCTGACTGGGTTTGTCTATTGCTTGACAGCTAACCTTCCCTTCTTGGGAGCTGAAGGATTTTCCCCAACATGAAAATTTCTGAAGGACTTCACTGGAGGATTCTTTTGGGGTGCAGATCGTGCACTCTTCCTAAGGAAAGTTTGTCTCTTGCTTAGCCAGGTAGAAGGAAGCCTAAGACCACTCTCTATCTTCTAGCTTTCTTTGCATTCATAGATGTTACTGTGATCATATAAATTTGTGGGTATGATCACTTTTCTAATGATTGACTTTCCTTGGGTATATTTCCAATAGTTTTCACCTTTAGTGTAGCCCAAACCTTGCTTATTTGTTTGTGAAAATCTATCAATCAAGGGAAGAACTGTTTGTGGTTTAGAATATCTAGCCACAATTTTATTTTCCTTTAAGAGCATATCCTCCAGCTCTTTGATTCTAAAATTCTTGCACTTGATAATTTCAGTCAAAGTGTTAGTGCTCAGTGGGGAGATTGATAATTTGGTTTTTTCTTGAGCTAGCTCAGTTACTTTCCCAAGTAGTTCATCTCTCTTGTCACTCAAGGAGATAATCTCTACAGCTTGTGCCTTATAGAGAGCTTTTGCTTTCTTAAGAGCATCAAGCAAGGCACCAAATTTCTCAATATAATCAGTGTCAACTTCTCTTACTGTTGAAGAGTAGCTGGCATCTGAATCTGTGTCAGAGATGGTAGGAGAAGCTTTAGGAATTACCTGTTTGTGATGAATTTCATCATAACATTCTTCATCTGAGAAGGTCATGGCTGATATGTGGCTATCTGATTTTGATGAAGAGCATTCAGTGTCACTGTCACTGAGTGTCTACACTTTATTTTCCAGAAAGCTTTTCTCTGACTTCCTGTTCTTTAAGTGCTTTCTTTCTTCACTCTTCTCTTGTCTTTTGAATGGACATTCAGCAATGACATGTCCAGGATTTTTGCAGCTGTAACAAACAATGTTAGAAGAAATATATTCGCTAGATTTGGAAGCATACCTATCTGATCTATGTTTCCTCCCAGACTTGTCTTCTCTCGTGGAGCTAGAGGGTGAAGCTTCATATCTTCTGTTCCCTCTTCTCCTGTTTCTCAGCAGTTTCTTAAACTGCTTGGTGAACAATGAGAGATCATCATCAGAGAGTTCTGAGCTGGAATTGCTTGAGGTATCTTCCTCTGAGACATAGACAGGCTCCACTATCTTTTGCTTTCTGGAAGCTTCAGCTTTAAAGGTCACTGCCATTTCTCTATTTTAAGTCTTGGAGTTTTCCTCCTCAGCCTTTTTAGTATTCAGTTGTAGCTCATATGATAGGAGCTTGCCATACAGCTGTCTAGGCTCCATTGCTCCCAGATTGCCAACTTCCCTTATTGTACACAGCTTTATGTCCCATTCTTTGTTTAGGGATCTCAGGAATTTGTCATTTAGCTCATAGTTGGTGAACTCTCTTTTATAGGTTCTGAGCCCATTCACAATCCTGAAGAACTTCTCATAGCAGGTAGCTATGTCATCCTTCTTGTCTTGTTTGAAGGATTCATATTCCTAATTCAGGAGGGATTTTGTCATCCTTGACTTCTTCAATTCCTTCCATGTAAACAACCAATGAGTCCCACATCTCCTTAGATGTTTTGCAATGAATCAAATTCTGAAATGTTAAATCATCAATTGCATTTACAATGATGTTCTTAGCCCTTTTGTCCATAGTGACCATGGAAACTTCATCCTTGGTGAACTGGGATAAGGTCTTAGGTGTTGGAGTTGCTTTGGATCCACAGTGATGGTCATGGGAACATATGGTCCCTCTTCCACTGCCAAATAGACTCTAGGGTCTGAGGCTTCCATGTACAACTTAATTCTTTGCTTCCAAATGGTGAAGTTCACCTTGGTGCAGATGGGCAGCTTCATTGAGCTCATTTCCTTATGATGTTCACCAGCCATTGATTAAGCACAACCCACTAAATTTTTAGATCTTGTTCTAAGTTGTTAAGCCTTTGAACTCAACCTCCCTCTGATACCAATTGAAAGATATGAGTTGTCTATAAACTATACCTAGAGGGGGTGATTAGGTGTTTTTAATATTATTTGCTACTTTAAAGTTTAACTATCAAAGTATAAAAGCAATCACAGAAAACACATAAGATGTATAGTGGTTCCCTATAAGATAATGTGTCTAGAGATATTCCACTGTTCCTCCCACCTATCTAGCAATGAGCTAGACTAGATAACTTCTCCAACTCAGATCTTTTCTTAATAAACAGATCTTACAACTCAGGTTCACACAGAACCCTTCTAAGCTCAGAATTTGCAAGTCTTACAATAACTCAGAAATTCAATAAGATCCTACCAAAACTCAGGCTCACTAAGAACCCTACCAACTCAGATCTATCACAAGATCCTACAAGCTCAGGCTCACAAAGAACCCTACAGAGTAATACAGAAATGGTTGATGTGGTAGAAGAAAGACTTCAAGATGAGAGCTTTGAAATAACAGGTCTTCTTCTTCTTATAATAGTAAGCCCAGAGATCTTGTGAATCACTGAACCTTTCTTTAGAATCTTCTCTAGACCTTCACAACACAGCAACAGTGAAGTCTTCTTCTTGTAATTCTTTTCTTACTCTTCTGGAAGTATGTATGAGAATAAACTTGAGAGAGAATACTTGAGCAAAACGTATCATGTAGATAAAAATGTCTCCTTTTATATTGCTCTGCAATTTTGCATAAAAGCCCTTATTGATTATTCCATAGTCAATTTTCCCGTTTGAAACCTTTGGCAAAATTGGTATAATATTTCAACATTAATGACTTGCCGATCTTGGAACTTGCAGTATATATAAGTAATAATATTCTTTCTTAAATACTGTGCAACGACTATATTCTGTAGAGATTATATCATTTATTTCTCCATGATTAGTGCGCAAGATAGGCGGCGTGCACATTCCCTGAATACCAATTTCCAAGAACTTCAGCGCATTAAATGCAACTCTACAACTGTCAAGGCGATAATATTCCTTCAAGCCGATATCATCTTGATTAACGTAAATGACAGATATTCTTCACGACGATATTGTCGATATGCTTCCTTCTTCAAGACTCTACTAGATATCTCAATGATATTACTTCTTCTAGATTATATCGTCGAGATGTTTCTTTTAATAAGACCTAGACTTATTGATCAGGCCAACAATCTTTCTTCAAGATGATATCGTCTTGATCTTCTAGACTATATAAGGTCTTCAAACCGATGTTTGTCTTCATGAACCTTTCTTCATGACTTAATGAGTCAAGTCATTAATCTTCAAGGCTATACCTCTTCTTCAAGGCGATATCATCGAGATATCTGAACTTAGCTTTATCCACGATAAGTGTTCTTCAACCTTAAAGACTATATATTTCCTTCAAGACGATATCGTCGTGATATTTGAACATAGCCTTATCAATGATAAGCTTTCTTCAAGACGATGTCGTCGGAACTTTCTCAACAATATGTTTCCTTTCTCAACGATTCATTTGCTGAGTCTTGAGAAGATATTTTTCTTAGTTAATTTTCATTATTTTATCGTCTATATACTGGTGATGTATCTTTGATGCTTCTATCATAACATGAACTTAAACATAACATCAAAATTAACTTAGCTTATCTATACTTGTGTTACTTCTTCAAATCTAGAGACATTGAATGCATAATACCCAACACTGAGTTTGTAGGGGACGTGGTATCCTAGTTTGTAGGAGTTGCTAACTCTGAGTTGTAAGATTATTTCAATCTGAGATTAGTGAAGTATCCTAGTGTAGCTGGAAGTGCTAGATAAGTGAGGAGGGAAAGTGGACGTACCCATTCCGGGGAACTACTATAAATCCTTGTGTTTGTGTGTGCGCTCTTTATTTCTATGTGCTTTTCTTTTAAGTGTTTAATTCCGCATAAAATCCATAGAATTCACCTATTCACCCCCCTCTATGTGATTTAGATAGCAACTAGATACTTTCAATTGGATTCAAATGCAGGTTGTTCGTTAAGAGGTTAACACCTTGAACAAAGTCCTCCATCAAGTTGCTTAAAGACACGATGTCTGGAATGGACAGAAATACGGATTCTTCCATAAAGTTGCCAGTGTGCACTAAAGAGAACTTTCCTATTTGGAAGGAAAGAGTAAGGTTCTACATGGAACCCGACGACCCAAGAATCTTTCAGATTGTTGAAGAAGGTCCTCACGTTCTAATGACAGCATCTGCAATCAACCAAAATGTACATGTTCCTAAAAAGATGTTGGATTTAACAAAGGATGAGATTGTTATTGTCTCCTTGGACAAGAAGTCAAAGAACATCATTGCCAGTGTAGTAGATGACTCCATGTTGTAAAATATTTTTCACTGCAAATCTGCCAAAGTGATGTGGGATTCTCTTGTTGTCTTGATGGAAGGTACAGAAGAAGTCAGAGATGATCGTATATCTCTGCTGAATCAAGAGAGCGAGGCCTTCAAGCAAGACCAAAGAGATAGCATATCAGATACCTATGAGAAATTCTTCAAGATTGTCAATGTTCTAAGAAATTATGACCGAGAATTCACCATTGGAGAACTAAACAACAAGTTCTTGAGATCCCTGACGAAAGAATGGGATACCAAGGCCATCGCTATAAGGGAGTTTGGTAAGTTGGCTATGATGGAGCCACAAATTCTATTTGGGAAGCTTCTTTCCCACGAGCAAAAGCTAAGCATCAGAAAAGCTGAGGAAGAGGGAAGTAAGACTTCAGGAAGAGAGAAGTCTGTAGCTCTGAGACCCAAAAGGTTAAGGAGAGGTAAAGCTGTGCCATCTGTGAGGAGTCAGTCCTCAGATATACATGATGACTCAGAGGCTTTCTCATCAAGCTCGGAAATTCCAGATGGAGAGTTCTCCTCACTCTCCAAGAAATTCAAGAGAATACTGAGCAAGAGACGACAAATGAAAAATTTGTCTTCCTCTTCTGACTTCAGAAAATCAAGACATGATGGTGATCATCATAGGAAAGACTATAACAACAACGAAAGGTACGAATCTAAACAGAACAAACATAATTCTTCCGACGTTGTTTGCTACTATAGTAATAAGCTAGGACATTTAAGTACGGAATGTCCATACAAAACGAAGGAAGAGAAGAAATCCTTCAATGGAAAAAAGGAAAGAAGAAAAGAGCTTCATCACTAATAAGTCGAAGAATTTTAGCGACAACGACTCAGATGAGTGATGAGTCCAATATTTATAGTGTTTTATGGACTCATCTGGGCTAGTTTTCATGCATATGCACTTCACTTTTAGTCCATTATTGCTTATATTTCATTTGAACACATTTCTTCACAAAGTGCACTCTTTGGGCCCGTTTTGGTGGGCAATTGCGCTCTATGTTTGTTGGGGGTAAGCGCATGGTACTCCCTAACCCTTTTTCTGTATTTGGATGTTGCTGGATGTGTTTTCCTAGCTGTTTATTGTGTTGTGAAGGTGAGCAGATCTCCATTTTGCCCAAATTACATTTCTTTATGAATCGCACGGTCGTGCATTTTCTTGACGCACGATCGCTCCGACCGTGCATGCTTATTTGTTTGCAAAATGGTGATCTGGATTTGCCCATGCATTTTTATGCACGGTCGGATTCAACCGTGCGTGAGTAAAATGCACGGGCGCTCTGGGTCGTCTTCCTGGGCTTTCTTCTTAATTAATATCGCACGGTCCACGCACGGTCATGCGTTCGACAGTGCACAACCAAATTTCTGATAGTTTTCTATTTAAGCCGCAGGATCCGCCCTAAGAGGGAGATCGATCTTTCCCGTGCCGCAAGAGGAGCTCCAGTTCCGCCCTTTTTCGCCGCTTCATCGCCACCCACCTTTGGGAGGAGCTCCGGCCGCCATTCTCTTGCAAATCTAAAGTCGGGGAATCCTCTAGGCCTCCTCCATCATTCGTGCACTCCCAAGCTCCATTTCAAGAGATTTCTTGAAGCATTCATGAAGTTCTCTGGTGAGGTTAGGATCAAAGAAGATTGACGGAGAAGATAGGCTAGAGGTGGTGAGAGCTTCAGAGACCCTGGACGGCAGTTGGAGCCCGAACTCGGACAACGATTGACAACCCTAGATTGCGGCCATGGACCTCCGATAAGTCCCCGCCCTTTGGTTGTAATCTCACCCCCTTCATCTTGTAGTACAATTTTCCTTCATCATTTGTGTATGAACGATGATTTCTAAACCTTATTAGTGCATTTAAGTTTATTTCATGTCTATGTGAAATTATCTTGTGGTTTATGCAAGTGAGGAGCGCCCCCATTCCATCTTCCATCCGCCATTACCCTCCATTCCATTACGCTAGCCTACCATTCCATCCGCAAGACTACTCTTCCATCCGCGCAGCGAAGCAGTGCTAATGGCCCGTGTAATCCATCCGCCTAGCCAAGAGGTGCTAATGGCCCTCAAACCTTTCCGTAGTTACACTCACTCCATCCATTTGCCTTCTCGCCCATCCGCCTACCAAAGCAGTGCATAGCGACCTGCATAGTTTCCATCTGCCCAACGAAGCTGTCCATAGCGGCCTGCATAGGAGTAGTTTAGTTCTTTTCTTTTATTTTCCACAATCCAAATAACCTCTTTTCCGCAATCCATCGGACCTAAAGGACTACAATCTCAAGTCCTTCCTCCATAGATAACTCCACCTTTCTGTGTTCCTTAGAGATTTGATACTTGGGGATTCACTCCCACATTTTATATTACTTGAACAATCGGTACACTTCCGTTTCGTGTCGCAGTCTTGCTACCGCCTATAGCGGTATGCAAGATTCGCGCATCAACGAGTCAAGCTCAAATGAAGAAGCCTACTTCGGGCTCATGGCTCAGACCAATGAGGAAATCTACGATACCCCATATGAGGGGAATGTAAACTCTCATACTCCTTTATCTGAGTCTGAAGTTGAGTCCAATGCGGATGAAGGATACACTTCTGAGGAGGAATCAGAATTAATGGTTCAGCATCAAACTTTGTTAAAGTTATTTAACAAATGTCGCAAGGCGGTCAAATATCAAGCCAAAGAGGTTGCGTCTCTCAAGACCGTGAAATCAGATATGAGGGATGAAATTGAAAAATTAATTCCTTTCAGAGATGAAGTCCAACTCTTGAAGGACGAACTCAAAAGCTCTACTGAACTAATAAAGCTTAAGGAGAGATCCATAAATGAGCTGGAAGGGATGTTAGTGGTTGAGAGAAAGCTAGTAGAAAGCTTCTCCAAACCAAAGACCATCCTCCCTCTTATTGATGGTTTTTCCCTATCTGAAGTAGTCAGAAAGGGGGAGAGAAGGTTGAAAGGGGGCAAGAAGGTTGAAAAGCAAAAGAGGTTGAAAAGCTAAGACTTTAAATCTCTATGTCATTTTATGTATTTGATATTATAATTATTCTCTATGCAATTCAACTTAGTACATAAGGTTCTGACTTCTTCAAATAGGGAGAGATTGTTGGGAATTGTATCCACAATTACCTTGATTTGAAGAAGTCCCATTGCACTAAGATGAATTGAGTTTGTATTTGATCTGGTATTTTAGTTGTGTGTTTGCAGGACATTAATTGCTAAGTTCAAACCAATGTCAGGTTTCAATGAGTCATAAACACAGGCCTGTGCAATGTAATCCCTCATTGTGTAGACCAAGGTGTTGAATCATGTGAAATCTCTCTATTGGGGTGTACTTCATATTCAAACACTATGGAGAAGTTAAAATGAAGTAGTTTTTGTGTTCAGGACTGGAACAAATTTATTCAAGTCAATTCATCGAGTACACTCGAGAAGACTCGACGAATTCGTCGAGACATCTCGAGAAGACTCGACAGACTCATAGAGACATCTCGAGTGGACTAGACAAATTTGTCGAGATCACTTGATATGTCTCGAGTAATGACTTAAGTCTTTTTCATCGAGTAATAAAGTGTCACTCAAGAACACTCGATGAATTCGTCGAGTGGTCTGCCTTTTTCTCGTGAACACTCGACAAATTCGTCGAGTGCTCTTGACAAATTTCTCGAGTAATCTCAGTTATAGTTTCTTCCCGTCTCAGCTTTCTGCTAAGCTATTTTCGTCGAGTCTTCATGAAGTTTTTTTCGAGTCACTAAGTGAATTCGTCGAGTGGTCAATGATTACACTAGTTCACTCGACGAATGAAGACAACGCATTCTTTTGAAATGTGCAGACGAAAATTCCTTTTAGTTCTTCACCATGTACAGTAGACGTGGAGGTCCTTCCTTATATTTCGTTTATATCTGTTTGAGAAAGATCCCTATAAATACTTAAGGGTTATTTCTTCTAACCATAATCGTGCTCAAATTAGAAATCGTGAAATGTCTGTGTCGGCCTTCTTCGTTCTCGCAAAAGACATTGTTGCTGCCGACAAAGCTTCTTGCACGATCCTTCTCAAAGAAAAGATTCAACTAGATCTCTGATCTCTGATTTCCTCAAGTTCTTTTCAGATCTAGTAGACTCAGAAGTTTTTAGATCCAGTTCTACAAAGATAAGATTTCTTTCTTCTTCCTCTTTCAAGTTCAAGGCTTTCTTTTCAATAAAGAAAGAAGAAAACTAAATTTCAGATCTGAAGAAAAATCTCTTTGAGATTTCAGAAGATTGTTTTTCAATCTAAAGTTTTGTAAAAACCCTTTTACAACTTTTGTAGGAAGTTTCACTTCCGAGTTTTTGTAGATCCTAGTTTAGAGGATCGAGTGTAGGAGAGATTGTTCTCCGATTTTTTGTAGAAGAGATTGTTCTCCGAGTTTGTAGGAAGTTTTACTTCCGAGTGTAGGAGTTGAAGCTCCGAGTTTGTAGGGGACGTGGTCTCCGAGTTTGTAGGAGTTGCTAACTCCGAGTTGTAAGACTGTCTCAATCTGAGATTAGTGAAGTAGCCTAGTCTATCCGGGAGTACTAGATAGGTGAGGCGGGAAAGTGGGAGTACCCATTCCGGGGAACCACTATAAATCCTTGTGTTTGTGTGTGCACTCTTTATTTTTGTGTGCTTTTCTTTCAAGTTTTTAATTCTGCATAAAAGCCATAGAATTCACTTATGCACCCCCTCTAGGTGATTTAGGTAGCAACTAGATACTTTCACTCTCCCTCCTAGATGAGACCTCGAGCCACTCCCTAAATCTAACCCTAGACCTAATCACCACACCCACGAGACAATTTCTCCCTAGTCCTTGCAAGGCCCGAGTCGCCAACCACGGGCGAATTTCTCTACTAATAAAAGATAAGAGTTACAATGATAAAACTAAAAACCAAAATCTCCCTTATAGGTTGAACTCGAAGAAGATATCGAAGGCGTGTCAAACTAGTCATTGGAGTGGATGCGTACTGCCTTCACATAGAATAAGTGTGATTGATCCTTCTTCGAGTTCTTTGCATTTACGAACATTGATGGAGTTCTCTTAGCTGTAGGGAGGAGGCTCTCACGAAAGTACAGAAGTTGTGCCTTTGTTCGTCCGTTCTTCGTCACTTTTAGAGTGGAGGAGGACCACTCTTTAAATAGACTCGGATCCTAGTGCCTGCGGTAGTGCTATCGTCGAGCGGTAGCCTCTTCAGGCAACAGGCTGACACACAGATTGAGTCAAATTTGGCAACCTTGTTGCTCCAATTTTGGTAGCCCCTCCTACCGCGTCGCGGTAGTGCTAACGCGCCGTGTTAGCACTAGCATGACAGAGGGCCTTCCATATGTTACTGTCGGGCATTAGCGTTAACGCGTCGCGGTAGCACATGCTATATCTGAGTCCCACCGACATTCCATTCTCGATGATATTGCTATCTCAATGAATTTTCCAAATACGCCGATGCTACCACTAGCGGTAGCGTTAACGCGCCGCTTTAGCAAGAGAGCACTGTCGTCTTTCTTTATCATACTCATAGGTCTTGAAAGCTGGAGTTCCTGCACACTATAAATACATGGCAAGTATGATCAAAGAAAATGAGATTTGTTATTCACAAACCAAGAGATGTGTAAAGCATGTTCCAACACGTTGTGCTTTTTTTTTATTCTCTCCTCAATTGTTGCTTCTCCTATTAATCGCTTATAAGTTACTAACCAGCTTATTAATTAATAATTCTTATATTTTATGGTTTTGTATACAATATATTCGATCATCGTTTATACCATATGGAACTATGAGTTAATCATTATATTTTATTATCTGTAGTTTTATTTGCGGTCGTCGATCAAACCCTTCTCGATTGGGAATCCCTGATTGTGGTTCCAATGCTTTTCAATTATCGATCCCATATTGATCGGCGATCGCCGACCGTGGTCCCAACGCTTTCCGTTAATCGCCGATCAATGACTGTTTTTTTTTTCAATTTTTATTAACTGAATATTTTGAGTTGGTAATGATTGTTCTCGACACATATATCTAGGGTGCTTTTTGTAATTTTATTTGTTGTAAAAGTAATAAAGAGAACTTTTATTTTCAAGATGTTATCAGAGGTTCTTGTTGAAAGAGTTTTTGCATTTTTCAAACTTTCTTGATTTTCCTTTCGATCAAGAATTATGGCGCAACAGCGCTCCACTATTCCAGAATTTTTGAAGCGTGCAAGAAGCTTTGAGGTGCACGAAAACAGGGAGGAACAGAGTTCTAAGTGTGCCAAATTTTCATCATTGTGCGCCCGTCAGAAACTGACACGAAAACAGGGAGGAACATAGTTCCTGGGGGCTGTCGTCGGGACTGTCGTCGGGCATTAGCGATAGTGGGCTGACGCTGTCGCTGTCGGCGGACGACAACGTTAGGGCTACACGATCTTTATCTTGGAGACGGCGGCGGCGGGAGATTGCTGATGGCGGCGGCTTGGAACCACTGAGACAGCGACTTGGAACCGCTGATACGGGAAGCTGGAACCGCTGAGACGGGATCTTGCTGTTAGAATATTTTTCTATATTCCTATATTAATATAGAAAATAATGTAGCAGTTCTATTTCTATGAACAACAATAATAACAGAATTGCAAGAAGGGATGAGAAATAAATAAGAGAGTAATTTATAGTTCAGAATCGAGCCTGGGTAAGGCGTGTGGTCACTGCCCTAAAGAAGTTGCACCACCCTCCGGCAGGGCTTTCAACCGATGCTCACTCCTCCAAGGTACAACACCCGGCTAGATCCCGAAACTCTGATGTGCGCGGACACCGAAGAAGCACAGAGCACCCGAACCCCCACTTGATGAAGCAAATGTAAAGAAAATGAAATCACGTAGAAGATCGTCACAGAATAGAGAGAACAGAAGAGCGTATCAGAGCGTATTAGTATTGCAGAAAGAACGAGTATATATATAACTCGGATCGCAAGATCTCCTCCAAAATAGGATCTCAGAAAACGGCAAGAAAATAAATGCCATAATAAATATTAACGGTTAGAAAAGTAAAGATCTTAACCGGGAAGAAATACGTTGAATATTTCCAACGTAAATAATGGCGAGAAACATGCATAAAGGAGCAGCAAAGAAAAGCGCGTAAAATGGCAGAACGCGTGAACGCAAATCGACGTTGCGTCGAGTGCATATCGACGGTACGTCGAGTTCTATCGACGCAAGGCTTATCGACGCAAGCGTCGAGTCCTATCGACGCATGCGTCGAATTCCATTCGACGCCACGCCACTCCAGCGGGCAAAACGACGCTACGTCGAAATCTATTCGACGCAGCTCCGAATTCTAATCAACGCAACTCCGGTTAAAATGCTGTGAAACTTTTTGGAACAAAAAATACAATTCAATTCAATTATTCCCCAAATCCGAAATCCGAAATCCGGATCCGGTCCGGTGCGGTGCGTGCGCGCGCACGCGCGTGTGGTTCATAGTTTCTCCTTATGTTCTTTTGAACAAATAAGAATGTGTGAATTTCTTTATATACACTCAAGGGAAGAAGTAGAATGGCAAGGTGGGACTAAAGAATACCCTTTCATCATGAAAGGCTTCCCTCCAAATATTTGGATTCCCTCCAATTTGGTTTTGAGCTTTTCCATCATAATGAGGAGCCCAAACACCAAACACCATTTAGCTCTAATCAAAACATTTAATTTATAATGTTTTATAATTAAAATATCTAACAATCCCCCACAAAAGCGAAAAACTAAAAGGCGAACTTCATAAATATGATATTACTAATAATAAATAAAATCAAATACAAATTTGCTTCATCAAGTTGTATCTAATGCAATGGGTATAGATGGAATGGTTACCTTGAATCTATACTTAGTACTTACTTCCTCTACCGAAGAGTATAATGTGCCAGAGGCTTTGAATTATAAACTTTGACCGGTAAATTAGATAAACACACAAAAGATTGGTTGTTCTTGGGTTATGGCGGTGGGCGCGTTAATGGCCATGCGCATTCCTTGATTTTTCATGAGAGTTATTTTGGGTTCAGCCCGGATCCCAAAGTTGCGGCCTCACAACAACCCCCACATAGGTGGTGCCTCAAGAGATAATCGTAACCAATATCTCGCAAAGAAATATGCCTTTGGCAACCATTAAGAACTTAATTAAGTTCATCCTAACTTGTTACGTAGAGCACAATATCATAGGAATGGGGAGAAGGTTTTCTCAACCTTATATTTTGTGCTCCCAACTACGCTACATCAACGACTTCGTTTCTACCACATTGAACCCACTTCATGGGATCTCCAATCACATGGGTTGGGTATCCATCGTTGGCAGCAAATCATGTGGGCTTAAGCCTCATTCCCCTCGATGACAATAATATCTCCCTTCGGGACAATCCCTTGGTAAGATTATCAGCCAGATTCAATTCTGACTTTACATAGTTGAGTGATATCACTTCTTTTCTTCTTTGCTTCACGGACTTGTACCTGATTCTCATGAACTTATTCATTTTGGAATTAGTACTATTAGAAGCAGTTAAATCAATAACACTTTTGTTATCACAATGTAAAGAGATAACAGGCATGGGGTTTTCAATTAAAGGAATTTCACTAAGTAAAATTTTAATCCATTCTGCTTCGGCACATGTAGTGTCCAAAGCTATAAGCTCTGATTCCATGGTGCTTCTAGAAATAACTGTTTGTTTTGGAGAAGCCCGTGAAATGACAGCACCTCCAAGGAGGAATACATAGCCCATTGTTGACTTAACGTCTAACGAATCAGTTACCCAATTGGCATCTGAATATCCTTCTAGTACTCCGGGAAATCCCGTGTACACTAAACTATAATCCATAGTTCCACGAAGATATTTAAATATTCTATTTAGTGCTATCCAATGTTCATCACTTGGATTACTAGTATATCTACTAAGGCGGCCTACGGTA
Organism: Dactylorhiza incarnata; assembly: GCA_033032865.1. NCBI lineage: Eukaryota > Viridiplantae > Streptophyta > Magnoliopsida > Asparagales > Orchidaceae > Dactylorhiza > Dactylorhiza incarnata. Next base: position 9,887,196 of record JAWHQI010000014.1, read on the forward strand.
TAGGAAATGTCGGGCCTAGTGCGGTTAGCTATGTGTAGGAGTGATCCTATCATTTGTGCATACCTGTGTTGATCAACGGGTTCATTAGTATTTTTACAAAGTTTTACACTAGCGTCATATGGAGTAGAAGCGGGAATGGAATCATATAGGTTGAATTTAAACAACATTTTCTCAATCGAGTGTGAAAGAGATAATGATACGCTAGAATCATTTTTGACTAGTTTCATTCCTAATATAATGTTTGCTTCCCCCAAATCTTTCATATCAAAATTGGATGATAAATTATTTTTGGTTTCATTAATAATTTTAATTGAGTTTCCAAAGATTAAAATGTCATCTACATAGAGACATAACAAGACAATTTTATTTCCGTCTTGTTTGGCATAAATACATTTATCAAATTCATTAGATTTGAAACCAAAAGTTAAGACTACGGAGTCAAACTTTTGATGTCATTGTTTAGGTGCTTGTTTTAAACCGTAAAGAGATTTAATTAATTTACAAACTTTGGTTTCTTGGCCTTTGACCACAAAACCTTCGGGTTGAGACATGTAGACTTCTTCATCTAAGTCTCCATGCAAGAAAGCTGTCTTGACATCCATTTGATGAATGATCATCCTATGGATCGAAGCCAATGCGGCTAGAATACGAAGAGAGGTTATTCTAGCTACGAGAGCATATGTGTTTAGATAATCTATTCCTTATTTTTGGGCATAGCCTTTAGCTACAAGGCGAGCCTTATATTTATCTATGGATCCATCCGGATTTAATTTCTTTCTAAAGATCCATTTACACCTTATGGCTTTGGCACCGGGAGGTAAATCGGTTAGGATCCAAGTTTTATTTTCTAAGATAGAATTAATTTCTAGATTAATTGCTTCTTTCCAAAAGGGATAATCAGATGAGGTCATTGCTTCCTCATATGTATTAGGATCTCCTTCAACTAGATAAGTGAATTAGTCCTCCCCATAGGATCTTTCGGTTCTAACTCTTTTGCTTCTTCTAGGTTCATCATTTTCTAATGGTTCAATAGAAGAAGTGGATGGTTGGTTTGAGCTAGTTGAAGGTTGAGATGAGTTATTTAGTTTATATGGAAATTTATCTTCAAAATAAGCTGCATATCTAGCTTCTATAATGGTGTTGTTAGATATTTCACTAATTAGGGAATTAGTGATGAGGAATCTATTAGCACTACCATCGGATGCATATCCTATGAAAATAGAGTCTAATGTTTTGGTCCTATTTTCTTTCTCTTAGGTTCAGGAATTGCTACCTTAGCTAAACACCCCCACACTCGAAGAATTTGGAGGTTAGGTTTTCTTAATTTGAATAATTCAAAAGGTGTCTTATTGTTTTGTTTAGATGGAATCCTATTAAGGATGAAGGAGGAAGTGAGCAACGCTTCTCCCCAGAGATTTTTCGGGGCACCGGACTCGGCTAGCATGGCATTGACCATGTTCATCAAGGTCCGATTTTTACGTTCAGCTACACCATTCGATTGAGGAGAATATGGAGCAGTCACTTGATGAATAATCCCATGTTCTTGGCAGAATTGAGTTAGTTCATTCGAAGTGTATTCTCCACCTCGATCGGATCTAAGAATTTTGATTGACGATCCTAATTGATTTTCTACTTCAGCTTTAAAAATCTTAAAGTATGAAAATACTTCATCTTTGGTTTTTAATAAATATATATAACAAAATTTGGTGAAATCATCTATGAATGTTACAAAATATTTATTTCCACCTCTAGTAGGTTGGCGGTTCGAGCCACATACATCTGAGTGAATTAACTCTAAAGGTTTTGAAGTTCTTTCCACTATTTTAAAAGGTTTCCTAGAAAATTTAGATTGTACACAAATTTCACATCTAGAACTCGGTGCAATATTAAATTTCGGAATTAAATTTAAAGTCATCATTCTTTTCATTGAATCTGAATTCACATGTCCTAATCTAGCATGCCAAAAATCTGAATTTGAACATGAAATAGAAGAAGATGAAATCTGATTTATTTCTAAATCAACAACATTTAATTTCAATAAACCATCACAAATATATCCTTTGCCAATAAAAACGTCATTTAATGTTATTACAACTTTATTTGACTATAAAACAATTTTGTAACCCTTCTTCACTGGCAAGGACCCGCTCACAAGATTTTTCCTAACTCTCGGCACATAAAGAACATTTTGCAAGGCTAGTGTCTTCCCGGATGTCAACCTAAGATCCACTCGCCCGCGTCTAAGTATTTGTGTCGAAGAAGCATCTCCTAAGATCACGCTTCCTCCACTGATGTCCTGAAAGGTGGCAAAGCAAGAACGATCAAAACAAGTATGAACATTTGCTCCGGAATCAAGCCACCAATCTGATGAACAAGTGAGAAGAAGACTAGGAGTATAATCTAACCTGAAGATAGGTTGAACCGGTGCTTGGATCATGTTGGCCTGAGGCTTGTCTCCACGAGACTTGCCAATCACGGGTTCTGTCTTCTTATAGAAGCAGTTGGTGGACAGATGGTTTGTGCGGCCGAAGATGAAGCACCATTTCCCTTTACCTGGGTTTTGGTTAGAGGGACCAGGCTTGGGATGATTGGGTTTTTGATGGCGGGAACCTTGACGGAAAGGTTTCTTGAAATTCTTTCCTTTCCCTTTGAAGTGATGGTGGGAAGAATGATTGCCTTGCGATTCAGTGAGATTTACTTTAGGAGCAAGGTCTTTGGGGGTTTTAGAATTTTTGCTCTTATATTCCTCCTCTATGCGGATTGCATTTTGGATTTGAACATAAGTGATGTTTGATTGGTCATGTCTTAGTCTAGTGCTAAAGTCGGACCATGAATCGGGAAGAGAATCAATAAGACATGCCACAAGATAATTTTTGGAAAGGATTGAGCCATCGGCTCGGATCTTGGACAACATCTCATCTAGTTGATGGAGTTGAGGATTGATGGGCTTGGAAGCATCAATCTTGAATTTACGGAGGTTGGAAACATTGTAGCGTTCTATACCCGCATTGTCAAGGTTATAGCGTGCTTCAAGTATAAATCCTTAGCCGTACGATATTGAAGGAAGACATCGTAAAGGCTATCAGACAAAGCACTTAGAATTCGGTTACGGCAATGATATTCAATATCTACCGGATCTCTATAAGGAACACGTCTTACGTAAGTTCTAGTGGTGTTTGCAGTTGAGGATGAGGATGAAGGTAAAGTTGAAGCGACTGCATTTGCAGCGCTAGGGATTTCAGTTTCTACGGCAGTAACATCAAAGATTGCAGATAAAAGACCTAAGGTGTTAAGCCAGTATTCTATTTGTGCTTGCCAACGACGAAAACCATTTCCATTGAATTTCTCGGGTTTGATCCCGGCAGAATCCTCAGATCTAGAAGCCATTAGTGATTTTTGAGATTTAAAATAAATAAAATAAATAACAGTACATTTAAACACTAAAACAGAGATAATCATTTGATTAATTGATTTTATTTATTCTATTGATGTGGAATTATCAACTTCTTTAGATTGTTAGAATATTTTTCTATATTCCTATATTAATATAGAAAATAATGTAGCAGTTCTATTTCTATGAACAACAATAATAACAGAATTGCAAGAAGGGATGAGAAATAAATAAGAGAGTAATTTATAGTTCAGAATCGAGCCTGGGTAAGGCGTGTGGTCACTGCCCTAAAGAAGTTGCACCACCCTCCGGCAGGGCTTTCAACCGATGCTCACTCCTCTAAGGTACAACACCCGGCTAGATCCCGAAACTCCGATGTGCGCGGACACCGAAGAAGCACAGAGCACCCGAACCCCCACTTGATGAAGCAAATGTAAAGAAAATGAAATCACGTAGAAGATCGTCACAGAATAGAGAAAACATAAGAGCGTATCAGAGCGTATTAGTATTGCAGAAAGAACGAGTATATATAACTCGGATCGCAAGATCTCCTCCAAAATTGGATCTCAGAAAACGGCAAGAAAATAAATGTCATAATAAATATTAACGGTTAGAAAAGTAAAGATCTTAACCGGGAAGAAATAAGTTGAATATTTCCAACGTAAATAATGGCGAGAAACATGCATAAAGGAGCGGCAAAGAAAAGCGCGTAAAACGGCAGAACGCGTGAACGCAAATCGACGTTGCGTCGAGTGCATATCGACGCTACGTCGAGTTCTATCGACACAAGGCTTATCGACGCAAGGCTTATCGACGCAAGCGTCGAGTCCTATCGACGCATGCGTCGAATTCCATTCGACGCCACGCCACTCCAGCGGGCAAAACGACGCTACGTCGAAATCTATTCGACGCAACTCCGAATTCTAATCGACGCAACTCCGGTGAAAATGCTATGAAACTTTTTGGAACAAAAAATACAATTCAATTCAATTATTCCCCCAATCCCAAATCTGAAATTCGGATCCGGTCCGGTGCGGTGCGTGCGCGCGCGCATGTGGTTCATAGTTTCTCGTTATGTTCTTTTGAACAAATAAGAATGTGTGAATTTCTTTATATACACTCAAAGGAAGAAGTAGAATGGCAAGGTGGGACTAAAGAATACCCTTTCATCATGAAAGGCTTCCCTCCAAATATTTGGATTCCCTCCAATTTGGTTTTGAGCTTTTCCATCATAATGAGGAGCCCAAACACCAAACACCATTTAGCTCTAATCAAAACATTTAATTTATAATGTTTTATAATTAAAATTTCTAACACTTGCAACCGCTGAGACCGGAGGCTGGAACCGCTGAGACGGGATCTTGGAACCGCTGATTCGAGATTGAGAAAGGTTTGCTCGAAGCATTCGGAGGAGGATCAAAGTGGAATCAACTCTCTGTTGCCCCTAGCGGGTATATATATAGGTAAACCCTAGGAGTGTCTACGGGGATGGGTATCCGTGTACCCAACTGACCCGTTATACCTTCGAACCCGTTATTTGTCAAAATATACATTAACACTACCTTCATCCTAGTGAGAGTCATTCGATGATTTTTGTTTCACGTCCTTTGGATGGAAGAAACTATTATACCCAGGCTTGATCGATGCGCGGTGAACTTTATCAATTGAAGTGTGAAAAGACCCGATGAAAAGGATGTTATTCTTGATTCTTGGGAATGATGTAGCATGTTGGTTCTTGCCTAGATTTAACCGTCTGTTACTAAGGCTCTGTTTGGCACGGCGGTGGCGGTCGTGAACGCGGTGGTTATGAACTGTCATTCGTGAATGCCAGATTTCAACTGAGGAACTTCATCCACTTCTATGTTCAAAACTAGTTTTCTTTTCTTGGTGGCGTTCATAACCATTGTCTTGCCAAACATGAATTCTATGATGGTGACATTTTTGTCTAAACTCACCGGAGCAAAAAAGCCGCCCCAGACAGAGCCTAAATCAATTGGTCGATCTATTCTTTGAATTGATTATGATGTTGATGCTTGGAATGATATTCTTGTTAGATTTTCACAAGGTGATGTGTTTCGTATTTTTGATGTTCAAGAGGAAATTTACAAATTAAATCAAGGGAATAAAACTATTTTCGAGCATTATACACAATTGAAGACTTTTGGGATGAATTGCGAAATTACAAACTCATTCCCAAATGCATATGTATTGTGATGGGTACATGTGGTGCATTCAAGATCATACAAAATCAGGGGGACAATATATGATTATCGGATTTCCAAAGGGGCGGATTTCCAAAGGGGCGGAATGATTATCGGATTTCCAAAGGGGCGTATTTCCAATATCATGTTGATGCATCCTCTTCATTCATTATTACAAACTTTTAACATGTTGTCACAGTAAGAGGGGCAATTTTCTTATTCTATTGCTACTAATTTGATTGAAGAAACTAAGATTTTTGTGGCCGAAACTTATCAAAAAAATGTTGGGAGAAGACATGACAATAATAATTGGGGCAATCTTCTACTCGTAAAAATAGAGGAAATTTTAATGCTAATGGGAGAGGACAAAGTAATAAGATTTGCACAAATTGTGGAAAGACTAATCATATTGTAGATACTTGTTTCTACAACCATGGGTTACCTCCTGGATACAGAAACAAGACTGCAAAGGCTAACGTTGTTGATTCCAACTCTCTAGAACACATTGTGGAGCATAATCTTCACATAATGCCAGTATGAGTTTTACACCATAATAATTTCAAGAAATCCTGGGTCTTCTTTAGAAATCTTGTATGACAGGCAACTCTCATAATTCCAATCATACACAAGTCAAAGCTATTGTCCTAAACACTCATACACTTAGTAGTTTCAAAGTAACAATTAATGAATGATATTAGTCATTGACTTCTTGATAGTAGAGTTGCTGATCATATACAATTATCAGTTGAGTAACTTTTTTTATATCATCAGATTGAGCCAATTTCTATCAACTTGTTCAAATATTTTTCTTCTTACTCTGGTCTTGCGCTTCTTAATGTTGTAGTAAAATTACATAATGTCCTATATGTTTCAAAATTTAAGGTCATTCTTATTTTAGTTTTTTATTTAAGGTCATTCTTAATAAATTCAATCTTCTGATTTTTTTTCTCATATTTCACAATTCATTGTCTTTTTATAAGACAACTACCAAGAAGACGATTGGTGCAACTAAGGAGCGGAATGGATTGTATGCGGTGGATGATGACATTAATTGCATTTCATTCAAGCCGTTTGGACCTGCTTGCAATGACTTTGAAAATGTTGGGAATTGAATCAATCTTGGCGTTTGCATCATAGATTAGGACATCTATCTCATTCAAAGCTTCAACTAATGTCGTCTCAATTTTCTTTCATCTGTAATAAGCATGTTTCTCCTTGCGATATTTGTCAGTTTTCTAGACAGAGAAAACATTCTTAATTTTCTAGCAATACTAAAACCTTATCTATTTTTTAAATCTTTCTCTGATATTTGAGGCCCCTTCTCGATTACTTGTATTCATGGTTATAGATATTTTCTTACTCTTGTTGATGATTAACCACAGTTTACATGTGTCATTCTTATGAAAACAAGGGTGATAACTATTCTTCAAAATTTTATTGTTTTCATTAGTAATCAATTACTCCAATATTAAAAATTTAAGATGTGATAATGGAGTGAAATTTGCTATGCATGATTTCTTCTAAAGCAAAGAAATTGTTCATCAAACCAGGTCGAAACACATCAACAAAATGGGATTGTTGAACGAAACATCAATATATTCTAAATGTTGGCCGTGCCATTTCATGCAGTCCAAATTACCAAAAACCATCTGATGATATGCTATTCCTCAATTTGTTCACGTCATTAATAGACTTGTTACTCCTCTCTTACAAAATAAAACTCCTTATGAGCTTTTAATACAACAAAATTCCAAATCTATCTCATTTAAGGTATTTGGTTGCCTTGCTTATGCAACTACCTTATCTGCTAATTAATAGGACTAACGTTTCTTCCAGCGCTACTAAATGTGTTTTTCTTGGTTACAAAGCGGGCACAAAGAGGTATATTCTTTATGATCTTCTCTCACATTCTATCTGTGTTTAGAAATGTCATTTTCTTTGAATCTCATTTTCCTTTTTCTACTTCATCATCCCAATCATCTAATTCTAATTCCCCCACTTCTTCTATTCATCTTTCTACGTGCTCTACTAATTTTCTGTGTAATTAGGATCCTCTCTATGTTATTCATGCTCCTATTGATACACCTAGCACTTGTTCTGACTTTATACAACCTCTACGAAATTCCTCCAGAGTTATTCGTAGACCTAAATATCTTCAAGACTATCAATATAGTCTCCATTTGCTAATTCGGACTGGGTCTGTTGCTTTGATAGAGACCGATCCATTAGTGGTTAGTGTCTTTCTTGATTCTTCTTTAAATACTTGGAAATCCAAGAAATAAACCATTTTCTCATTCCTCTAGTGAAATTAAATATCGTGCACATGTCAGCCTTACATGTAATATTATTTGCTGTAAAAATAATAAAGAGAATTTTCATTTTTTACATATTTGTTAATGTTTAATTTTGTTCATCCACAACATGCAAGCGGGTCAAAATTTTCTTCCACCTATCCAAGAATAGCTCATGGGAGTCAAAAATCTTAGAAAAGCTTAAATATGCTTACAACTAGGTGGGCATGGAGTGCACATCGAGCGGCTTACGTGTCTCATTGAGCGGCATACGGGGCACATTGAGCAGCATACAGGGCACATCGAGCGACTCAGTGCGAACTGTGGGTGGCTTAAAGCAACTTACGACCATGTGGCCGTCGAGTGATTCGTGGTGCACGTCGAGTGGCTTACGAGTGCACGTCAAACGACGTACATACATCGGTGTGCTGTAGTGGCCAACCACAGTGCTCTTCGAATTGCTCGATGTGCCCCGTATGCTGCTTGATGTGCCCCATATGCCACTCGATGTGCCTAGTATGCTGCTCGATGTGCACCCGTAAGCCGCTCGATGTGCACCCTGAATCGGTCGTTGCCCACTTGGTCGTACGTCATTTTAATCTACCCAATGTTTACCCCGAGTCGCTCAATGTGCCCCGTATTCTACTCAATGAGCACTTACATGCTGCTCGATGTGCACTTGACGCTCACCTCGTCGTAAGCATTTTATATATAGAATACATGCATTCATGTTATTTTAGATAATTTTATTTTATTTCCCTCTCTTAATTTTGATTTAGTTTAATATATTAATTTTATATTTAATTTTATTTTCTCTCTCCTTTATGGTATTTAAATTTAGTCATCTATTTATATTTAAAATTTATTTTCTCTCTCAATTTATGTTATTTTACTTTATTTTCTTGCTTATTTGTTAATTTTTTGTTTATATTTTTATATACATACTCTCTCTCTCTCTCTCTCTCTCTCTCTCTCTCTCTCTCTCTCTCTCTCTCTCTCTCTCTCTCTCTCTCTCTCTCTCTCTATTCTTCTCTCTAAAAGAGAGTATCCATATTACATCAAAAATATGTAAAATATTAGATACGGTGGGAATATTTTAGAGTTTAATTAAGATTTAGAATTCATGATTTAAGCTATTAGGATGTAAAATTAAAGACCTATGATTTGAAACAGGGTAACGCAAAATATGGTGTTTTATCAAATAAAATACATTATATTGTCATATTGTACCGACTGTGAGAAAATTAGGTTGCACTCATTTCCCCTCAGAGACAAGACATTAATTGGAATTAAAGTTGTGAACAAGCCGTGCATTATTTTATTTTAATTGAAAAATTGCCTTAAAATGTTTGTAGAAATGTAAAATGTAATTGTAGTTATTTAAATTTGGAATTCACAGAATATTCTCCACGAACTAAATTCGATGAAGTCACAAATTCTTTGAACTATGTATGACCACGCCGATCAAACTCTGTCGAATCATTAACCGTGATCCTCTTATACATTGATCTACATTTGGATGACAAGAATCATTGGAAGACACTGAGGTAAACTAGAGAGATGATTAAAGCTTAATTTAATCATTAGCCTGTTCTAAAATGTCAATCCTTATTGTTTGTGTAAAAATACGTTGTAGGAAGTTTCAATCAAAATAAACCTTTTATTATAAGTTTATTACTGTTTCGGTCTACTCGAGGCTCCTAAAACCGGTCTAGAATGACCGCCTTAGCCCGGGAGCGGACGAGCGCGCTCAGTCACAGGAATGCGAGACGGATGGCAAGAGACCCTTTTTAACGTGAAAAACCTCGGAAAGAGATGAAAAACCACGCGGCTGATTCGGTGTCAGCCAAACTTCACTATCAGTTGTTTTGTTACAGGGCTGTCAGGTGAGCTCAAGGGCGATAGACCGCTCCTTGTTACAATTGGGTAGAGGAAAGGAGAAAGGCACTCGGAGGGTGACAGGCCACCGCTTCCGATGCTAAGTCTTATTTGTTGCGATGGGGAGCACCGTGCTTCGAAATTCATGTGACGTTCTGTTGGTGTTTGGAAGATGAAGTGTGTCTGCGCAACCCCGGGAGCACTTTGGTGGCTGACATGGATGGCTGAAGTGAAGGGTTTGTCGCTTGTTTGGACGAGACAGTCGAAGCTCTCTGGTCTGTCTTCGAAGCCTTCGAACACTCTTCGGGATCTCCTTCGAAGATGGTGAAGATCTCCAAGAAGAGCTCTCTTCCTTGCACGTAGGAGGAAGGGGAGGGGAAGAGAAAGTGGGAAATAAGTGAAACCTTGGGGCTCTATTAATAGGCCCCAGAGGTGGTTACGATTGTTATTCGGTTAACCGCAGACCGTAACCACCATAATTAATAAACGCAGCCCAGTTTTATAAGATTTTATAACGAATATTATTTTGGTATTTTCCTATACGCAAACCAATATCTTTTTGGATATTCGCACTCACCCATGACGGGTGGTTATACAGGAGGTTACGTGAGCGGTTACCTATGCATCAGACGGTGGAGAGATCGCATGGATGATCGAACGACGACGATGGACGACCAGACCGATTGAGAGAGAACCTCCCGGCGAGGAGGGGAGGCTGGCTGAGGGCGGCCGGCCGGGAATCCCTTGAGCCACGCAACCAAGGGCGGCCGGTCGCGAGGCCTCGCGCCGGCGCCCGGCCAAGGCCGGTTGATCGGCCGGCCACGGGCCCGCGTGCCGCGGGCGCGCGGCCAAGGGCGGTCGGCCGCTCGACATGCGGTTGTGCACCATCGGCGCAGGTCCAATGCCGGCCGGTCGGACGACCACGGGGCTAAACGTCGTGGGTGCGGGGCCAAGAGAAGCCGACCGATTGGCCGACCGCGACGCCTTACGGTCGTGCTCCGTTGGCGAACGGCTAAGGCCGGACGGTCGCGGGGCAGCAAGCTGTGGGCGCGCGGCCCAGGGCGGCCAGCCGCGTGGCTTCACGGCCAGGGGCCGGGGGCGGGAGGCCAAGAGCGGGCGGTCTGGTGGCCAGCCACGAGAATTGCGGCAGTGAGTCACGGGCGGCGCGGCGGCGGTTGGAGCGCAAATCAAGTATTGTGATCGTGCTCGGGGATCGCGTACGCGACTGTTTTCCTCCTAACTTCCCACTATGTGGGTGGTTACAGAATTCCAGCTATTCGCTACTCGGAATTCATATATAATGAGGGTGACCCTATCATTTGCCCTACAAAGCCTTCAGAATCTGGAGCCGGTGTGAGAGAAGTGTGGAGTGTTGAAAATGTTGAAGTGGAAGTTGGCGGTCTGGGGCAGAGGTCGCGCGGTCTGACAAACTGCGTGGTCTTGCGGTCTCCCTCTGCAGTCTGACCTGTTCGGTATAGCCGCGGTCTCTTCGGCGTGACCGCTGTTCCTTGTCCAAGGTTGCCGATGTGAGGCCGCGCGGTCTGGTCGTGTGACTGCGTGGCGAGCTGGTCTTCAGGAAGGTGAGGTCGCGCGGTCTAGTTCATGAGACCGCGTGGCGGGCTGTTCTGAACTGTGCGGGTTAAGCTGTTGACCGCATAGGGTTGTGTTCTTGACGGGCAGTCCAGTCTGGTGGCTGTCCGGTCTCTTGGTAGTGCGCGCAGACTAAGGTATTCTTAGTCGTGTTGGGTTTTCATAAATTCCATTCATAATGTCATGAACACATCAAATGTGCGCAGCGGAAGAAATACTAGAACAACCCAAAGAGTAAGGAACTTGCAGATCTCATGAATCAAGAGATTAGGAAAGCAAATGCAATGTACCTTCGCGGGATTGAGTCAATACTCAACCAAGGTGCTCCAAGATGAAATCGGGTAGACAAAATCTGAGTTCCAAGAACCGAAATGTGTCGGCTCCTCTACAGCGATCCACACGAACGATAGAGAACCCCAAAGCCTTGTCGAACAAGGAATGGGTCGGAGAAAGAACGTCCTCTGCGTCCCCACGAACTGCTAGATCCGTTGAAGGGGAGACGACGACTGACGGCGGCGATTAGGTCGGCGGACGGAACGAGAGCGATCAGAACACTTCCGTCTTCGGCTCTCCAGAAATCGCGAAAAGGCTCGATCTAAAACCGTATATTTCGAAGACCTAATCGCATTCCTTTTATACGCAAGGTATAGAAAAGGCTATCCGCAGACCAGAGGAAAAACAGAACATTTCTGTCCAAATTTACATTCGCCGAATTCGACTAAACAATATAACCGAATTCGACTCAGATTCGGCGAAACCATTTCGACGAATTCGTCTATATAAATTCGGCTATAACAATTCGTCGAAACCATTTCGTCGAACTGACATGAATCGGCTAAATCCTTTAGTCGAATCTGTTACAATTTCGGTTAATCACATTAGCCGAATCTCATTAGTCGAATCAAGCTAATTTGGTTAAACCCTTTAGCCGAATTTGACGCAGTTCGGTTAAACCCTTTAGCCAAATTTGTCAAGTAAATACTCATTCGTTTAAACCCTTTAAACGATTTCCCGTTGAGACATTCTCAACTTAATTCCAAGCCGTCACAAGATTGGTCTTCCACTCATATCCAATATGAGTAAGCCCAACACAATCCTTTCTCCAATTTCTCCAAACGCTTTTATGTGAGACTAACTGTTGATTGCTTTGAGATCACCTCAGAAACTCCAACAAGTCGCGCGGTCTCCGGTTTGTGTTCGCATAGCTGGTCCTTCAGCGATCTGCTGGTATATGCGATCCTGGTGTTTGGTCGACTTGGCAAGTTGTTGCCCTAGTCGGCCTGGTGTGTTCGCGGTCTCTGGAGGAGGACGTGTGGCGAACACAGGTAGTGAGCGTCATGACCTGGCGAGTTGTCATGATCGCACGACTTTCTGTTGAAGTCGGCGAGCTCACGACGCAGAGCGATCTGCTGACCGCACGGGTTGACCGGTCTTGGTCACGCGGTCAGAGGGCTGTGACTCTATCTCATAGGGTGTTGACTGGATCACGTCGCACGCCTATAAATAGGAGTCACTGTAGCAGAAAAATAATCGCACCAAGTGTAAGCTGAGCTCGCGTCTATTTCTTGCAGTCTCATTCTTGTGACCGGCCGGTTAGCTGATTGAACTTTCCTTGTGCAGCTTCTGCAGATTGTGCGGGCAGCAACGGTCACCTCTTCTTCTAAGGTGTTCAGACGGTCTCACGGCTTGTAGTGTGGGTTGCTTGAGTTCAGGAGAATCAGTGGAGGTCGCAGAGTTCTCGGTTGGTGTTGTTCAAGTCGCAGGCAGGCAGTTTGGGCGGTCTCGTTGTCTAGTCGCGCGAACTCGCAGGTCGGGCGGTCTCAGTGAGCAGACCGCTGGTTATCTTTCTCAGCTTGTTTTTCCTTCTATTTTTTGGGTACTGGCGAAATCATGTCTCGCCATGAATACCTCGCTCTGTAATGAAGATTTCTGCAAGTATCAATAAAGATTGAAGTTTTTCATGTGCTTCTGGTTGTTGGTTATTCCTTTGAGTTGTTCTATTCCTGCTCGCTCCTAGATCTTCGGAAAATTTTACATGGTATCGGAGGGACGTTGGAGTGGATAGAGCAGTGAATAACTCAAAGTTTCCATCGCCTTTGTGATGAAGGAACTAGTGGTAGAGCCATAGAAGCAAGTGGTCTTAGAATTGAGATGCTCAACTCGATTAACTGTTGAAATTGTTGAAGTGAAGTGGAAGGGAGTTCGGCCGGTCTGAAGGCTGGAGACCGCAGAGACCGCGCGGTCTGCGCTGGTGCTCTGGCGGTTTGGTTCTGGCGATCTGGTGAGATTGGCTAGCTTGCTTCTTGGGTTTGGTCGTTGGCGATCTGATGCGGGTTGTTCCCAAGAAGTTCTTCTGTTTGCCTGGCTCCCTTGTTGGGAGACCGGGCGGGTTGTTCATATTTGGCTGTCTACCCGGGCGGACTATCTTGGCGATCTGACGACTTGAGTGAAGTCGGCCAGATGGTTCTTGCTTGCTCCTGATGATCTAAGGAAGGAGCGTTGTTGAGACCGCACGGATTGTGCGCGGTCTCATGTTCGCGCGGCTTATGCGCGATCTTGTCTGCTGATATGCTTCTTGGTCGGGTGATCGTCCAAGAAGTCTGTTCGCGCGGTCTGTCTTTTGAGACCGTTCGCGGTCTGATGGGTGGTGACTGTATCCCGGTTTGTGTGGTGACGACATCCGTCCACCCACCTATAAATAGGGGTGCATGGCCCATCATTCATAACTAGAACTGTAAGAACCAGAGCCCGGATTGTTTCTTGCGGTCTCAAGTTTGAGTTCGCGCGACTTGGATGCGAGTTAACCTTTGTTGTGTTCGCAGGTTTGCGGTCAGCAGGGTGCGGTCTCCTTCCTTGGTGATTTCCGGTGGATTAAATAAACAGTTCGTCTGCGGTCTGTCAGCGAACTAGGTTATTGTGTTCTTATGCTGTTCGTAGCGAGCTCAGTGATCAGGCGACCTTCAGCGGTTAGGCGGTCTGAGTTGCGGTCTGGCGACAGCTTCAGTTCTTTGTTCCAATAAGCTCCAGTTCGTGCGGTCTGAGGTGCGGTCTTGCAGTGCTGGCAATCTGTCCGGTTTCTGTTCGTGCGATCTCAGGGCAAGTCGGGCGAGTTCTGGAGTAGTGCGGCTTGTGCGGTCTGAGCTTGTCTAGCCGCCAGCTTTGCCTTTTTTGGTGTGTGTTGTTCTTCTCGTCTCCGTGATTTTGATGAATCATGTCTCGCCATGTATACCTCGCATTGTAAAGCAGTTCTGTTTCAATAAAGATTTCTTGTGTTGCTATTTTGGCATTGTGGTTGTTTGGCTATAACTCTTGTTGATACAACTCCTGCTTACTCCTAAACGGTCTTTCAAAAATTTTAACATGGTATCAAAGCGAGGTTTCTGGAGTGGATAAGCAGTGATCAACTAGAGTTGACATCGTCTTTGTGAAGAAGAGACCACATAGATTGCCATGGAAGGTGGATACGCAAGAGGTCTTGGTATTGATCTCCTCACATCGACTAATTTTAAAAAATGGAAGTCATGTATGGAGAGTTACTTGCTTGGCGAGGATCTATGGGAGGTAGTTGGCGGAGAAGACACACAAGAGGTGTTTCCAGCAGGAGATAATATGGCAGAGGTGAGACTTTGGAGGAGGACGAATGCTAAGGCAGAGTTCACTCTCAAGAGGGCTATCTCACCGAAGCTGTTTGATCACATCATCGGATGTAAATCTGCTGCTGAGATTTGGACATCCTTGGATGGATTGTTCAATAAGAAGAATGTAGCAAGGCTACAGTATCTTGAAAATGAGTTGGCGAAGGCCTCTCAAGGTGATCTTTCTATTTCTACTTTCTTACTCAAGATGAAGAATCTCACGGCAGAGATTTCTGCATTGGACCCTGATGAGCCAATTTCTGAGGCAAAACTGAAGAGGCATATCATCCGCGGGTTGCGGAAGGAGTATCTTGCTTTTGTAACTTCAGTTCAGTGTTGGGCAAATCAGCCGTCATTGTTGGAGCTGGAGAACCTTCTTGCTTCGCAAGAAAGTTTAGCAAGACAGATGGCGGGGGTTTCAATCTCCGGGGGAGAAAGTGATGTGATGTTTTCTGGGAAGAAGAAGAAGAAATGGGAAAAGAAGAAGCCGGGTCATGATGGACCCTCCACTTCAGGTCAGCAAGATAGGGGCTATGCTCCTAAGTCTGATGGAAAGAAGAAAGGAGAGGGACCGAGGTGTTTTTGATGCAATAAGACCGGGCACTTCAAGAAAGATTGTCGGGTGAATCTTCAGCCGGGACATACAGTGGAGAAGGAGATGCCAAAGTCTGGTGAAGTTGGATGTGGTAATATGTTTGTGAAGTTGTGGATGTGTCCTTTTGTTTATTTGCTGAAAATTATAAGAAAAAAAATGAGAAAAAGAAAAGAAGTTAAAAAGAAAGGAAAGAGAAGGAATGTTTAATTGAAAATCTTTATGTATAGATTTGTGTATTGGGAGTAGGCGGTGCACGCACCCATGCTGTTAAGTCCAAGTCTGGGGGTGTTGTGTACCCGCATGTTTGTGTGGTGAATGAGGATAGTTTCCTGCATTAGCTCATTTGGGTTTAGTGCTTTAACCGTCGTTTTTATCTTTGTTTTTCCTCACCTAAACCCGAGCCCCATTCAAAACCTAAAGTCCTATTGATTCACGCATTTGAGTCAAACCAGTGCCGTGGAGAGAATGTGACCGGGCAAGCCTATGGTCACCGACACCGATGGATTTCGGTGGAGTTTATCCGACATCCCAATCTTGAGCAATGCTCATCTCAGCGCTTAGTTTACTTTCTCCGTATGCATGACCGAATGATTCACCATTGTTCACCATTTTGAGTAGTTGTAATATGCTTTTACTCTTTTAGAAATATATAGACTGTTTATATAATCAGAAATCTTCTCTACCATTCTTCTTATGCACGTGAGCATGCGACTTCGCATGGTACTCTGTATTGTAGTTTTAAGCCATCTACTTTTCTTTCCCCGTTCGCTTAGAATTTGTTTGCTCGGGACGCGCAAACAGGTAAGTCTGGGGGTGTGATGAGTCCTGATCATATACACTTTTATGGACTCATCTGGGCCATCTATTTAGTCTTTTCACTGCACTTTAGCCCTGTTTTAGCTCATATTGGTCATTCTATGCTAGGTGCACTTATAGGCCCTATTTGGTGTAATTTCGTATCTTTCTTTGTTATTAGTTTTCTTGCGATGTTAAGTCCCACTTTCAGTAGCTGGATTCGTGGTTGTACACTAGAACAGGAGTCGTGCAGGTGCTTCCGGTGCAATTCTGCACCGGAACACTGCGCACGATCACTGGTTCTATTGCGCACGACCACTGGTCGTGCGCCACTGATCGTGTGCACTTAACCCTTTTTCACGAGTTCTGTTTGGTGCAGTGCGCACGACCACCAACGCCAGTGCGCACGACCACCGGTCGTGCGCCACTGCTCGTGCGCACTTATCATTAAAATTCTGAGTTCTGTTTGTTGTATTGCGCACGACCATCAACGCTAGTGCGCACGACCACCGGTCGTGCGCCACTGGTCGTGCGAACATGTTATTTCATAATTTCTGTCTTTGCAGGTTCCGTCCAGGCAGAGCGCACGATCACAGGATTCTAGTGCGCACGACCACTGGTCGTGCGCCAATGACCGTGCGCACTGTTTAATTCCAGCGCCTATAAATTCCCTGCTCGCGATTTTAGGTCAGACCCCCCGCCGTATTCCGCCGTTTTCTGTTCCAGTTCGTCCGACTTCGCCCCTCCATCGCCGCCCACCATCTAGAGGTGCTCCGGGCTTGCTCTTCACGCCAATCTTGAGCCGGAGTTTCCTCTCGGCCTCCTCCTTCATCCAAGAGCTCCAAAGGAAGACCTAGCCGCCATTACCATCAAGCAAGAGGAAGTTTGCAACCTCTACCGGATCGTGACACGAAGAAGACGGGTCCATTGGAGAGTCGTGACAGCTCTCTCTACCCCGGACGTAGTTGCGGACCGAGCTTGGACGCGGATTGACAACCCGGCGATTCCAACCGTGAATCTACAACGAGCCTTCGGATTCGGTCGATTTCTTGCCTTATTCTTCTCTTATTGATTGTTGTAATAGCTAGATCTATATATTTTGATGAAGTTGCACTTAGACTTGCTTCTATTTATATAGATTTCATGTTTGTGTGAAATGCTTTTGTGGTCTATGTGTTTATGAGAAGCGCCACCATCCATTTTCCACTTCACCACCGCGTTCGTGTGCCGCACTAGCAATTGCTAGTAGCGTGCTTGTCGAAGAGGTGCTTGCGACCCTCATTCCGTTAGCCTACTCGCCCATCCGCCTACCGAAGCGTGGCATCGCGGCCCGTACTCCATCCCGCCTAACGAAGCACTGCGCTCAAGGCCTGCACAGTTCGATTCCGCTTGCCTACTCGTCCATCCTCCCTTTCGACGCAGCGCGCTCAAGGCCTGCCTAGTCTCCATCTCGCCAAGCGAAGCATTGCATAACGGCATTGCATAGGAGTAGTTGATAGCTTTTATTTTATTTTCCAAAAGCCAACCCTACTCCCCCGCATTCCATCCGACGTTAAGGACTTCAATCTCAAGTCCTACCTCGAACGTTAACTCCACCTTACTGTGTTCCTCAAGAGACCGACACTCGGGGATTTTCCCCATTATTATTACTTGCGCGACCGGTGCACTTGCCGAATCATCGCATCACTTGTTCGTTTTATCGACAAGTACCTATGTTGATAAGATGAGGACCAATGATGGCGCGGCCATCTGGCATGAAAGGTTGGGGCATGTAGGCATGGACAAATTGAAGACTATGTCGGTAAGGGGCCTTGTCAATGGCTTGCCTAGCTTGTCCTCCTATGGAGACGGTCATGTCTGCGAAGGATGTCAGTTTGGTAAGTCTCATCGACTTCCATTTGACAAATCGCAAACAAGGTGCAAAGTGCCGTTGGAGTGCATCCACGGTGATTTGATGGGACCGACCGCCACCCCAAGCCTTGGAGGCAATAGATATATGTTGGTGTTGATTGACGATTACACCAGATATGTCTGGGTGTATTTCTTGAAAGAGAAGTCAGAAGCATTTGCAAAATTTGTGGAGTTCAAGGAGCTGGTTGAAGGCCGGCTTGGCCTGCGGGATAAAAAACTTAGAACTGACAATGGTGGGGAGTTCACCTCTGGTGTGTTCTCAAGTTTTTGCAGGAAGCAGGGCATCAGGAGAGAGCTCACTTGTGCCCATACTCCACAGCAGAATGGCGTTGCCGAGAGGAAGATCCGTCATCTGACGGAAACTTGCAAATGCTGGTGATAAAGTAGTTTTTATATAAGTTTTTAATAGAAAATTTTGTAATTATTTAATTTGAATTTTCCTTTTTATGTCAATTTTAGGTTATAAGTAGTTCTTTTTGTAATTTTGATTCTAACTTAGCCTAATTTTAATATTTGCAGATTTCTGGGACAAATCGGGAAAAATCACATGTCACGCCCTCGGTCACGCCCGTGACCAAGGGCGTGTAACCTGAAGATCAGTCCAGAGTCGCAGCCGTGCTGTTGAGCTAGTCCACACCCAGTCACGCCCCAGGTCACGCCCGTGACCCAAAGTCACGCCCGTGACCGGGGGCGTGTAATTTCAGCATCTGCCACGTGGAGCCGCCGTCGAGACGAGAAGCTGCCGTTGAGAAGTCAACTTGAGTCACGCCCGTGACCCAAAGTCACGCCCGTGACCTTCCCGCGTGATCCAAGCACGCCGCCGCGGCGTCTGGCTAGCCCATGCCGCATTAAATGAAGCCTTCCTGAGTCACGCCCGTGACCCAATTGTCACGCCCGTGACATGTGCGATTTTCTCCCGCCGTCACGCCAAGCCCACGCCGCGACCGGATCCGATGCTGCAGAGATTACACGCCCTAGGTCACGCCCGTGACCGAGGGCGTGTAACATGAAATTTTTGCCTATAAATTCAGAGGCTCTCCTTGAGTTCAAAGTTCAGAATTTTGGAGTGGGGAAGGTGCTGCTGGAGCCAATCTTGAGTAGTTTTCCTTTTTCATGTTCATGTTCATGTCTCTTTATTTTCATGCTCTCTTCCTTTTCTAATGCAATGTATTAGCTTTCCTTTAGTGCAATAGTCTAGTTTAAGCTTGTAATCTTGTTTTTCCTAGCTTGCAATTTCCTTTCTTAAGTCTTGTAATAGTTTTTCATTTAAATAAAAAATAGTTTGTTCTCTTTATTTTGTCTCCTCCTTAGCTAAAGTTTCTTAATATGCATTTTTATTTTTTTTCCTCTTCCCCCTCCACCATGATTAACTAATCCTCATTAGTACTCGATCAAAATGATCCGAGGATGAGTTAGACAAGTTATGATTTTCTAAAGTTTTCTTTTTCCGTTTTTATAAACACTTGAATTATCCTTGATTTTTAATTAGTGAGGCCATACTTTCGATATATGGTTTTCGCTTAAGTTTTCATATTTAGTTAGCCGAGAGGCTCAAAGTATGAATCGATCACTCAAGGGTAAAGAGAGTTGCACGCACCCCTCGAGAGAGGATGACGTAAATCTCCCGGATTGGAGTCAAATCCAATAGTGGGGTTCACCTCGTAAAGCAAGTTTTAGGTAATCGATTATAGGACGAGAGTCCGGTTGATTTTTCCTAATCTTAGTTGGGCATTAACCTCGAGAGAGGCATGTTCGAGCTTCGGGAACCTCCACGGTCAAGTAGTTCAATTTAAACGGAATTAGATTTAATTTCTTTTTACTTGTCTTTTCTCACTCCAAGGTGACTTTTGATTGAGTACTAGCCTCTTTTATCATCATCTAAACCCTTAATTTAGCTTGCAATTTCTCTTTTTTAGCTAAGAACCAAAACCCCAAAATATCATTAGATAAGATAATAGTGACTTTCCTCAAAGTAGAAGTATTCAACGCGCCCCGTGGAATACGACCTTGGTATTTCTTAATATCCTATACTATAGACGATAAGGTACACTTGCCTTTATCAGATATAGTTTTGGAGAAAATCTCAACCCTTCACTAAAATTTCAAAACCGCGAAAATCTATATCAAGTTTTTGGCGCCGTTGCCGGGGACTTTTGCGTAGATATTTTGAAACAAGGATAGCTATTAATCTTATCATGTTGTTTTTATTTTAGTTTTTCTATTTTTGAAAATCTTAAGGGTGAAATTAAAATTCTTGGAAAGGACGCTTTGGGCTTGAATTCCCATCACAGCCTCTAGTACCTTGCAAACCCTTCACCGGGTAGATCTTGGGAAGTCCAAGACTAACTTAATCCGCCTAAAAAGAACAAAAAATATTCTCTCTTTTTCTTCTTCTTTCCTTCTCTTTTTAGTGTATGACCCGTGGTAGCACTTCGATTCTTCCTTTTGATCCGGAAATCGAGCGAACCCTTTTGAGGCACCGCCGTTCTCGTGATCAAGGAAATCAAGTAGAATCTGAAGAGTCAATCGGGGACACTAACGCAGCAAATATGGATCATAATCTTAATCCTCCTAATCTTAACGAGCCAAACCCTAATGAGGACGCGCAACGGACCATGTCCTATTATGCGCGGCCGAATTTGGAAGGCACACAATCGAGTATTGTTCGCCCCGCGGTGGCGAACAATAATTTTGAGATCAAGTCCAGCATCATACAAATGGTGCAACAATCGGTGACCTTTGATGGTCAACCGGACGAGGATCCAAATTCACATATCTCTTACTTTCTTGAAATTTGCGACACTTTTAAGATCAATGGCGTCACCGATGATGCCATTCGATTACGTCTTTTTCCTTTCTCTCTGCGGTCTAAGGCCAAGCAGTGGCTGGGCTCCCTACCAAGGGGATCCATCACTACATGGGCCGAAATGGCGGAAAAATTTCTTAATAAATATTTCCCGCCTTCAAAGACCGCTAAATTACGCACGGATATTGCATCGTTCATGCAAATCGACTCGGAGACTCTCTATGATACATGGGAGCGCTTCAAGGAGCTTTTGCGTCGATGCCCTCACCACGCACTTGCCACTTGGCAACAAGTGCAAATATTTTATAATGGCTTAAATCTCCAAACGAGGCAAATGATTGATGCGGCCGCCGGGGGGACATTAAATAACAAAACCCCGATCGCCGCTCAAGAGCTTTTCGAAGAGATGACCACAAATGCGTATCAATGGAACATGCCCCGAGCGCGGCCTAATAAGCCGGCCGGAATTTTTGAAATAGACGCTAACGCAAATTTGGCTTTACAAGTTGAGCGCTTAACAAAGCAAGTGGCGGAGATGTCTGCTTCCTCCGCCACTCCTCCTTGGGCTAATAATATTTTACTTGAAGAGCAAGTTGATTACATGGGAAATCCACCTCGGCCTTCCTATAACCCGAACACCGCTCCGTATAATAACACCTACAATGCGGGTTATAGGAATCATCCGAACTTCTCATGGAGCAATCAAGGAAATGCTCAGCGTCCCTTAAATTTAAATCAACCTCCAAATCAACTTCTCAATTTAACTCCCCCTCAAAATTTTAATCCACCCGGTTTTCCACCGCAACAGCAAAAACCCTCTCCGCTTGAAGAGGTTTTTGCAAAATATGTTGCTACAACTGAAGCGAACATCCGGAACCTCACCGGATCGATCAAAAATTTAGAGAACCAAGTGGGCCAGCTAGCAAAGATAATCTCCGAGCGACCGCAAGGAGCCCTTCCGGGAAACACGGAGCCCAACCCAAGGGAGAGCGCAAACGCGATTACACTCCGAAGCGGGAAGGAGGTGGCTTCTAAGCAGGACGAACCCATGGTAACTTCCTCTCCTCCTCTTCCTCCTATTTTATCTTCAATTTTACCTACTACGTTAGCTCCGCGCGCTTCTACTTCTAATGTTCCGTATCCATCTAAGTTTAAAAGCGAGAGCGCCGAAAAGAATTATAAAAAGTTTTTAGATATTTTAAAGCAAATCCACATTAATGTACCCTTCTGCGAGGCTATCTCTCAAATGCCTAAATATGCGAAATATCTTAAGGAGTTGCTCTCCAATAAGAAAAAATTAGAAGATATTTCGCACATTTCTTTGAACGCAGAATGCTCCGCGGTTGTACTCAACAAATTGCCTACAAAAGTGAATGACCCGGGACGGTTTTCCATCCCGTGTTTATTTGGCAATTCGTTAGTAAAACACGCTTTAGCGGATCTGGGAGCAAGTATCAATCTCATGCCTTTTTCATTATTTAAGAAACTAGGACTAGGAAATCCAAGCCCCACTCGAATGAGTATTCAATTAGCGGATCGCTCTTTAAAATATCCGGTAGGAATAGTGGAGGACGTGCTCGTCAAGGTCGACAAGTTCATCTTCCCGGTGGACTTTGTCATTCTTGACATCGAAGAGGATGCCGAAGTACCCCTCATACTCGGCCGCCCCTTCCTTGCCACCTCCCGCGCCATTATTGACGTAAGTAACGGAAAGCTCCTCCTTCGGGTTGGAGATGATGAAGTTTCTTTCGGAATAAATTCCTCGATGCGGAACACATTAGAAAACGACGATTCATGTTTTTACCTGGAAGAGTGTTGGGAATTCGATTCCCCTCCCGAGTTAGTCTCCACCTCGAGTCACGAGTCCGAGTTCGCCGAGCTCTTTTGTCTGGAAGAAGAAGAAGTCACTCGTTTCACACCACCCGAACCACTATTTTTAGAAAAATTAAAAATCAAAACATCTTATGAAGAGCCACCCGTTTTGGAACTAAAGCAACTTCCCCCTCACCTTAAGTATTTATTTTTAGAAAAAGAGTCGAAGCTACCCGTCATCGTTTCATCCGAACTTAGCAACTCAGAAATTTCCGAGTTGGCTATTGTCTTAAGAAAGCACCGCCACGCAATTGCGTGGCAAATTTCGGATATAAAGGGTATAAACCCTTCCTTCTGCACTCATAAAATCTTCCTCGAAGATAATTCCCGAAATTCGGTCCAGCCTCAACGACGGCTAAACCCTAACATGAAAGAAGTCGTTAAGGCCGAAGTGATCAAACTATTGGACGCGGGAATTATCTACCCGATATCGGATAGTACTTGGGTTAGCCCAGTACAAGTCGTACCAAAGAAAGGTGGCATTACGGTAGTAGCTAATGAGAATAACGAGTTGATCCCAACCCGTACTGTTACGGGTTGGCGGATGTGCATCGATTACCGAAAACTAAATGATGCCACCCGTAAGGATCACTTCCCCCTACCATTCATCGATCAAATTTTAGAGCGCCTTTCAGGTCACTCCTACTACTGTTTTCTCGATGGTTTGTCGGGATATTTTCAAATACCGATTTCGCCCGAGGACCAAGAGAAAACCACTTTCACTTGTCCCTTTGGCACCTTCGCTTATCGAAGGATGCCATTTGGTCTTTGTAATGCGCCAGCTACATTCCAAAGATGTATGCTGGCAATATTTGATGAGTTAGTAGAGGAGGTGATGGAAGTGTTTATGGACGACTTTTCCGTGTTCGGAAATTCATTTAAAAATTGTTTAAAAAATCTTGAGCGCGTGTTGCAGCGATGCGAGGAAACGAATTTAGCACTTAATTGGGAGAAATGCCATTTTATGGTCAAGGAAGGGCTAGTCCTTGGTCATAAAATTTCGGGCATGGGGATCGAGGTCGATAAGGCCAAGATCGAAGTGATTGAAAAACTTCCCCCTCCAACAAACGTAAAAGCTATTCGTAGTTTCCTAGGCCACGCGGGGTTTTATC
This sequence comes from Dactylorhiza incarnata, assembly GCA_033032865.1. NCBI lineage: Eukaryota > Viridiplantae > Streptophyta > Magnoliopsida > Asparagales > Orchidaceae > Dactylorhiza > Dactylorhiza incarnata. Next base: position 9,911,273 of record JAWHQI010000014.1, read on the forward strand.
GGCGCTTTATACAGAATTTTTCAAAAATCACAAAGCCGTTAACCCACCTTCTTGAAAAAGAATCCTCGTTTATTTTTAGCGATGAATGCCATTTGGCTTTTAAACTCATCAAAGAGAAACTTATAAACTCCCCGATTCTAGTCGCGCCGGATTGGTCGCTTCCTTTTGAAATCATGTGCGACGCGAGTGACATTGCGGTTGGTGCCGTTTTAGGCCAACGGGTGAGTAAGTATTTCCACCCTATTTATTATGCGAGCAAAACACTCACGTCGGCACAAGCGAATTACACCACAACCGAAAAGGAGCTTCTAGCGATCGTTTTTGCCTTCGATAAGTTTAGGTCATATATCACCCTCTCAAAAGTTATTGTCTTCACGGATCACTCCGCACTTAGGTATCTTTTAAGCAAATCGGACGCCAAGCCTCGTCTTTTGCGATGGATCCTCCTCTTGCAGGAGTTTGACTTAGAGATCCGGGACAAAAGAGGAGCCGAAAACTTGGCGGCCGATCATCTCTCCCGTTTAGAAAACCCCGCCTCGGAAGTTTTGATAGAATCTGACATCGATGATAAATTTCCCGAAGAGCGCCTCCTCGCTCTCGAAGATATTAATACGTCGTCTACCCCCTGGTTTGCAGATCTGGCTAACTATTTAGTAGCCCGGGTCTTGCCAAAAGAATTCTCGAGTCAGAAAAAGAAGAAATTCTTTTCTGATTTAAAGAATTACTTTTGGGAGGATCCCTTTTTATTCCGTGTATGCGCAGACCAAGTGGTGAGACGATGCGTCTCGAGTAAGGAGGGTCTTAAAATTTTACGACATTGTCACGAGGGACCATCCGGTGGTCATTATCATTCGAACCGAACCGCGAGGAAGGCGCTGGAGGCAGGCTTTTATTGGCCCACGCTCTTCAAAGATGCTCACACCCTTGTGAGTACTTGCGACAGCTGCCAGCGGTCGGGCAACATCTCTCGCCGGGATGAGATGCCCCAAAATATTTTCTTAGAATGCGAGATTTTCGATCTTTGGGGCATTGATTTCGTTGGTCCTCTCCCTCCTTCATTTTCAAATAAGTATATTCTAGTGGCGGTCGACTACGTGTCAAGGTGGGCGGAAGCGCAAGCTCTCCCCACCAACGATGCGCGAGTCGTCGTTAACTTTTTAAAAAAATTATTTTCTCGATTTGGCACTCCGCGCGCTATTGTGAGTGATCGGGGCACCCATTTTTGCAATACTCAATTCACAAAAACTTTAGCAAAATATGGTGTCACGCACAAACTATCCACTGCATATCACCCACAAACGAGCGGCCAAGTCGAAGTGGTTAATCGAGAATTAAAGCGAATTTTAGAGAAAACGGTTTCTATTAATCGGAAGGATTGGGCAATAAAGCTCGATGACGCGCTTTGGGCCTATCGTACGGCGTACAAGACCGCTATCGGTTGTACACCATATCGAATGGTCTATGGCAAGGCTTGCCACCTTCCGGTCGAATTAGAACACCGCGCATTTTGGGCGCTTAAATTTTTAAATCTCGATTCCACTTTAGCGGGTGAACAAAGGAAGTTTCAAATAAACGAGTTAGATGAATGGCGAGCGAATGCGTATGAGAGCAATAAATTATATAAGGAGCGAACAAAGTTTTATCACGATAAACATATAAAATTTCCGAAAACTTTTTCGCCGGGCGATCTCGTCCTCCTTTATAATTCTCGCCTTCGCCTTTTTCCGGGAAAATTAAAATCCCGATGGTCCGGACCCTTTATTGTTAAAGAGGTTTGGTCCTATGGGACAATCCTAATTTCCCACCCGGAAAAAGGCTCCTTCAAAGTTAACGGGCACCGCCTTAAATTGTATCTTCCGGGAGACATACCTAATGACAAGAGTGATGCGATTTTTCTTCATCATATAACATAATCGGCAAGTGGGTCAAGCTACGCGACCTTAAACAAAGCGCTTTTGGGAGGCACCCCAAAGTTATCTTTTGTTATTTTCTCTTGTCTCTTCTTTTCTGCTTTAACAACTTTTGCAGGTAATCGCGGCTTCCCCACAAAAGCTTCAAAAAAATCAGGGAAGCCCTTTTTCCTTCTCTTCTTTCGTTTTTGCATTTTTTTTTATCTTTTCCTACTTCATACTTATTTTTAAACATTGGGGACAATGTTTAACTTTAAGTATGGGGGTGTGAATAGCCCTTTGTAAATTCTTGTAAATAGTTGTTAAATTAGAAAATTTTCAAAAAAAAAAAAAAAAAATATATATATATATATTTTCTTATGTTTTTCTTCTATTTTAGCACTTGTAAAACCCAAAACTCAAAAAAAAAAAAAAAATAGAAAACAGAAAAATTTAAATCTTGGAAAGGGACGTTTGGGATTTTATCCCATCACACCTCCTAGTACCTTGCGAACCCTTCACCGGGTAGCCCTTGGGAAGTCCAAGACTTGCAAAAAAATTTGTTAAGTTTTAAATCTAGTTTCCTTTCTTTGTAAATAGTTTTTAATGAGAAAAATTCAAAAAAAAAGATAATATCAAAAATTCAAAAAATTCTTATTTCCCTCCTTGTTGTTTTTGTGATTTCTTAGAAATCTAGTTGAGAATGTTTATAAGCATGTTTAAATTTTTAATTGGCTAAAATTTTGCTTATCATAGTTTGTTAATTTTAAATTTGAGGTAATCTTGATTTAAGAATCATCTTATGATTTTAAATTGATTAGAGAATTTTGTTAGCATGACTTCTCTTTTTATTTTTAAATGGCTTCATTTTGTAGTAAATTTCCTAAACCTCTTTAGATTTCAATTATACTTTCTTCTAACTTCTTAGATCTTAGGAATTTTAATTTTACTAGAATTTGCTCTCAATATGATTTAAAACTAGCTAGATTTATTTTTCCCCTACCCTACCCCCTTTGATGGCATAAAAAAAAAATGTGTATTAAAAGATCATATGTCATGGGAATAAGAGGATAAAATTCATTATTCCCTAAAACATATGCACCCAAAATATTTGAAAAGATTATATGGCATGGAGTAAGAGGATAAAATTCATTACTCCTAAACCATATACATTTTGGGTTTTTATTAGAAGAGAAAAAAAAAAGAGAGAAAAGAAAAAAAAAAGAAGGGGAAATTTCATGATAAATTCCATTTCGTCCATTCAAAAATTTCTCTTCTTATGCCAAATTCTATGAAATCACCCTTAGCCAATTATCATTGTTCTAGTTTTAGTTGAAAATTATGGAGAGAGCAATATTTAGTAATTTACTTTTCCTTAAGATTCTTTTAAGATAGAGTTCTTATAATTTTAATTTAATTTAGTTTTATAATTTCTACAATTTTGTCAAACTACTTAATTTTCTTGAGAAGTTATTGCCTAAACATTTTTTCCCTCTTTTCAAATCATCATCATAATTTAGGACTTAACTCCCCCTTGAATTTACTCTTAACTTAACTTTTGGTTAAATGAAATTTTAGTTTTAAATTAAAAATTTTTTTAAGGATGTCTTATAAATTATGTCTCACACTTTTGCTCTGGAATAGCAAAACCTCAAGTATGGGGGTATTTGATAAAGTAGTTTTTATATAAGTTTTTAATAGAAAATTTTGTAATTATTTAATTTGAATTTTCCTTTTTATGTCAATTTTAGGTTATAAGTAGTTCTTTTTGTAATTTTGATTCTAACTTAGCCTAATTTTAATATTTGCAGATTTCTGGGACAAATCGGGAAAAATCACATGTCACGCCCTCGGTCACGCCCGTGACCAAGGGCGTGTAACCTGAAGATCAGTCCAGAGTCGCAGCCGTGCTGTTGAGCTAGTCCACACCCAGTCACGCCCCAGGTCACGCCCGTGACCCAAAGTCACGCCCGTGACCGGGGGCGTGTAATTTCAGCATCTGCCACGTGGAGCCGCCGTCGAGACGAGAAGCTGCCGTTGAGAAGTCAACTTGAGTCACGCCCGTGACCCAAAGTCACGCCCGTGACCTTCCCGCGTGATCCAAGCACGCCGCCGCGGCGTCTGGCTAGCCCATGCCGCATTAAATGAAGCCTTCCTGAGTCACGCCCGTGACCCAATTGTCACGCCCGTGACATGTGCGATTTTCTCCCGCCGTCACGCCAAGCCCACGCCGCGACCGGATCCGATGCTGCAGAGATTACACGCCCTAGGTCACGCCCGTGACCGAGGGCGTGTAACATGAAATTTTTGCCTATAAATTCAGAGGCTCTCCTTGAGTTCAAAGTTCAGAATTTTGGAGTGGGGAAGGTGCTGCTGGAGCCAATCTTGAGTAGTTTTCCTTTTTCATGTTCATGTTCATGTCTCTTTATTTTCATGCTCTCTTCCTTTTCTAATGCAATGTATTAGCTTTCCTTTAGTGCAATAGTCTAGTTTAAGCTTGTAATCTTGTTTTTCCTAGCTTGCAATTTCCTTTCTTAAGTCTTGTAATAGTTTTTCATTTAAATAAAAAATAGTTTGTTCTCTTTATTTTGTCTCCTCCTTAGCTAAAGTTTCTTAATATGCATTTTTATTTTTTTTCCTCTTCCCCCTCCACCATGATTAACTAATCCTCATTAGTACTCGATCAAAATGATCCGAGGATGAGTTAGACAAGTTATGATTTTCTAAAGTTTTCTTTTTCCGTTTTTATAAACACTTGAATTATCCTTGATTTTTAATTAGTGAGGCCATACTTTCGATATATGGTTTTCGCTTAAGTTTTCATATTTAGTTAGCCGAGAGGCTCAAAGTATGAATCGATCACTCAAGGGTAAAGAGAGTTGCACGCACCCCTCGAGAGAGGATGACGTAAATCTCCCGGATTGGAGTCAAATCCAATAGTGGGGTTCACCTCGTAAAGCAAGTTTTAGGTAATCGATTATAGGACGAGAGTCCGGTTGATTTTTCCTAATCTTAGTTGGGCATTAACCTCGAGAGAGGCATGTTCGAGCTTCGGGAACCTCCACGGTCAAGTAGTTCAATTTAAACGGAATTAGATTTAATTTCTTTTTACTTGTCTTTTCTCACTCCAAGGTGACTTTTGATTGAGTACTAGCCTCTTTTATCATCATCTAAACCCTTAATTTAGCTTGCAATTTCTCTTTTTTAGCTAAGAACCAAAACCCCAAAATATCATTAGATAAGATAATAGTGACTTTCCTCAAAGTAGAAGTATTCAACGCGCCCCGTGGAATACGACCTTGGTATTTCTTAATATCCTATACTATAGACGATAAGGTACACTTGCCTTTATCAGATATAGTTTTGGAGAAAATCTCAACCCTTCACTAAAATTTCAAAACCGCGAAAATCTATATCAGCTAGCTTCATGCCAAGAGTATCCCAAAGTTCTTTTGGGCAGAGGGAATATCTTGTGCAGCTTATGTCATCAACAGATTGCCTCTGAGTCCTATCAACATGAAGAACCCTCACGAACTAATGTTCAAGGAGAAGCCGAGCGTTGCACACCTTCGGGTGTTTGGATCAACCTGCTATGTGCACATTCCTGATGCTCTTCAGACAAAGCTAGATGTGAAAGCAAGGAAGCTAGTCTTTGTTGGGTATGATGAGCGGAAGAAGGGATGGAGATGCATGGATCCTGAGACACGGAGGTCAATTGTTTCTCGGGATGTGGTGTTCGATGAAGTGACTTCTTATAAGGGGAGTTCAGGAATTGAGCTACCAGAGAGCATGGTTGATGAAGGAGAAAAGGCTGCCGGAAATTTTCAAGTGGAGTTGCCTGTTTCACCAGGAGCTCCAGCTGTGTCTAGCTCAGAGGCGGAAGCTTCAGGTTCTGGAAGCAGGGGGAGCGATGCTCCAAATTCTCCTGGAAGGGGAGCTAGGTCTGAAGAAGCAGCTGAGGAGGTGGTTAGTCAGGGGCAACCTCTTAGGAGGTCGAAGAGGACTATTCAACCACCAGACCGATACACAGGAGGAAACATGGTGAACTTTGTTTCATGTTTCTTTGCTGGTCCCTTGGATGAAAGGGAGCCGTCGAGCTTTGAAAAGGCCAGAGGCGTGAAGGAGTGGGACATTGCTATGCAAGAAGAGATGGCAGCTCTCGAGAAGAATGAGACCTGGTCTCTTGTGCCCAAGCCCAAGGGCACCACTCCTGTCACTTGCAAGTGGGTTTTCAAGCTGAAGAAGAAAGCTGACGGCAGCATCGAGCGGTACAAGGCTCGCCTTGTAGCTCGCGGTTTTTCACAGTAGTACGGAGAAGATTATGATGAGACGTTTAGTCCAGTGGTAAAGATGACTTCGGTTCGATTTGTTATTGCCTTGGCGTCTTCGAGTGGTTGGGAGATTTGGCAACTCGACGTGAAGAATGCCTTCTTATACGGCGAGATTGACAAGGATATCTTCATGATCCAACCGCAAGGCTTCATCTCGAAGGAGTATCCGGACTACGTTTGTAAATTGAAGAAGGCCCTGTATGGGTTGAAGCAAGCGCCTCGGGCGTGGTACGGGAAGATTGCAGAGTATCTCTTATTCTGCGGATTCGTTGCTTCAGACTCTAATTCTAGCTTGTTCATCAAGAAGGAGGGGGTGCTTCGGGTGATTGTGCTGCTGTATGTGGATGACATGATTGTCACCGGAAACTCGAAGGAAGCTGTTGCAAGACTCAGGGCTAAGCTTGCTATCAGATTCGAGATGAAGGATCTGGGGGAGCTTCACCATTTCCTTGGACTCGAGGTGCAGAGGCGGGAGAGCGGAGTGCTCATTTCTCAGGCTGGCTATGCGGAGCGGATTGTTCAGCGATTCGGCATGGAGGAAGGGAAGAGTAGCTCTATACCTCTGGAGCAACATCATAAGCTTCGGAAGGATGAGGGAAGAGTTCTATCTGAACCGTTGGTTTTCCGAGCTCTGGTTGGGAGCTTGATCTATTTGACCATCACGAGGCCTGATATTGCTTATGCAGTTGGCAAAGTGAGTCGGTACATGGCGGAACCACGGAAACCTCATCTCCTGGCGGCAAAAGGCATCTTGAAGTATGTGAAGTCGACCTCTGATTTGGGTCTCCTATATAGGAGAGGGTCAAGCTTGGAGTTGCATGGTTTCATGGATGCTGATTATGGGGGAGACGTGGATGATCGGAGATCAACGTCTGGTTATGTCTTTATGACGGGCCCCACAGCTATCTCTTTGTGCAGCAAGAAGCAAGACTCGGTGTCTGTATCTACCACGGAAGCGGAGTACAAGGCTTCGGCTTTGGCAGCTTAAGAAGCCATTTGGCTCAGGAGGCTGGTGGAGGACGTTCATCAGGAGGTTGGAGGTCCCACCTTGCTACGCGGGGACAATGGGAGTGCTCTTAAGCTGGTTAACAATCCAGTCTGTCACGCGAGGACCAAACATATAGAGATTGAGCACCATTTCATTCGTGAAAAGGTGTTGGGAGGATCTCTTATGGTCGAGCATGTTCGGAGTGCGGACAATGTCACAGACATCTTCACAAAGCCGCTTGCCAAGGGACCGTTTACACGGTTAAGGGAGTTGCTCGGGCTAGTTTCCACTTCCCACTTTAAGGGGGAGTGTTGAAATTGTTGAAGTGAAGTGGAAGGGAGTCCGGCCGGTCTGGAGGCTAGAGACCGCAGAGACCGCGCGGTCTGCGCTGGTGCTTTGGCGGTTTGGTTCTGGCGATCTGGTGAGATCGGCTAGCTTGCTTCTTGGGTTTGGTCGTTGGCGACCTGATGCGGGTTGTTCCCAAGAAGTTCTTCTGTTTGCCTGGCTCCCTTGTTGGGAGACCGGGCGGGTTGTTCATATTTGGCTGTCTACCCGGGCGGACTATCTTGGCGATCTGACAACTTGAGTGAAGTCGGTCAGATGGTTCTTGCTTGCTCCTGATGATCTAAGGAAGGAGCGTTGTTGAGACCGCAAGGATTGTGCGCGGTCTCATGTTCGCGCGGCTTGTGCGCGATCTTGTCTGCTGATATGCTTCTTGGTCGGGTGATCGTCCAAGAAGTCTGTTCGCGCGGTCTGTCTTTTGAGACCGTTCGCGATCTGATGGGTGGTGACTATATCCCGGTTTGTGTGGTGACGACATCCGTCCACCCGCCTATAAATAGGGGTGCATGGCCCGTCATTCATAACTAGAACTGTAAGAACCGGAGCCCAGATTGTTTCTTGCGGTCTCAAGTTTGAGTTCGCGCGACTTGGATGCGAGTTAACCTTTATTGTGTTCGCAGGTTTGCTGTCAGCAGGGTGCGGTCTCCTTCCTTGGTGATTTCTGGTGGCTTAAATAAACAGTTCGTCTGCGGTCTGTCAGCGAACTGGGTTATTGTGTTCTTATGCTGTTCGTAGTGAGCTCAGTGATCAGGCGACCTTCAGCGGTTAGGCGGTCTGAGTTGCGGTCTGGCGACAGCTTCAGTTCTTTGTTCCAATAAGCTCCAGTTCGTGCGGTCTGAGGTGCGGTCTTGCAGTGCTGGCAATCTGTCCGGTTTCTGTTCGTGCGATCTCAGGGCAAGTCGGGCGAGTTCTGGAGTAGTGCAGCTTGTGCGGTCTGAGCTTGTCTAGCCGCCAGCTTTGCCTTTTTTGGTGTGTGTTGTTCTTCTCGTCTCCGTGATTCTGATGAATCATGTCTCGCCATGTATACCTCGCATTGTAAAGCAGTTCTGTTTCAATAAAGATTTCTTGTGTTGCTGCTTTGGCATTGTGGTTGTTTGGCTATAACTCTTGTTGATACAACTCCTGCTTACTCCTAAACGGTCTTTCAAAAATTTTAACATTAACTTCAAGAAGTGGAAGTCGTGTATGCAGAGTTATCTTCTGGGCGATGACCTCTGGGTGGTGGTTGGAGGAGATAGTACAGAGGAGGTTGTCCCAGTTGGGGGCAATGGTCATGAGGTGAGGAACTAGAGAAGGACTAATGCGAAAGCAGAGTTCACTCTGAAGAGGGCAATATCACCTGACCTATTCGATCACATCTTGGGGTGTGGATCAGCTGCGGAGATCTGGAGAGCCCTGGATGGGCTGTTTAACAAGAAGAATGTAGCAAGGCTACAGTTTCTGGAAAATGAGCTGGCTAGGTCAGCTCAGGGTGATCTTTCTATCTATACGTTCTTCCTGAAGATGAAGAACGTGTGCGCTGAGATTTCAGCACTGGATCCTGATGAGCCAATTTCTGAGGCGAAGATGAAGAGGCACATCATCCGTGGCTTGCGGAATGAGTATGTGGCCTTTGTGACGTCAGTGCAGGGTTGGGCAAATCAGCCGTCTCTGTTCGAGCTGGAGAATCTGCTTGCGTCGCAGGAGAGTCTGGCAAGGCAGATGGCGGGGGTGTCAGTGTTTGGGGGAGATGGCGAGGTTCTCTTCACAGGGAAGAAGAAGAAATGGGATAAGAAGAAGAAGACCGCTGGAGGCTATGGGCCTTCAACTTCTGGACAGTAGGAGACGGGCTATGCTCCTAAAGCCGAAGGGAAGAAGAAGGGAGAAGGACCCAAGTGCTTCAGGTGCGGGAAGATTGGTCATATAAGAAAGGATTGCCGGGTGAATCTTCTGCCAGGGCATGCTGCTGCATGAAAGGAAGAAGCTGAGGCCAGACAGAATGATGGAGGATGGGGAGGAGCCTTCTCGACTTCTGTTGGAGCTGCGGCTCCTATCAACTTTCAGGAGGACTGGATCGTGGACTCGGGGTATGGTCATCACCTCACTGGGGACGAGTCAAAGCTTACTTCAGCGCAGCCTTACTCAGGTAACGATGCCATCAAAACTGCTGATAATACTATGCATAGTGTCGAGAAGGTGGGGGTTGTTTCCTTGGGCAGTGATAGAGGGCCACTAACTTTGAAGAGTGTCTATCATGTGCCTGGTATGAGGAAAAACCTATTCTCCATGACCAACGTTGTTGACGCTGGGTATCACATTCTGTTCGGCCCAACAGAAGTGAAGTTTCTAAGAAATATTGAGGCGGTGAAGGCCGAGGTCGTTCATGTCGGGAGGAGGGCAAAAGACTTGTTCATTTTGTCGACAAGTTCTTATGTCGACAAGATGAGGACAAATGATAGTGTCGTTATATGGAACGAGAGGTAGGGGCATGTAGGGATGGATAAGCTGAAGGCTATGGCGGTGAAATGTTTGGTCAAGGGCCTGCTTAGTCTATCTTCCTACGGTGACGGTCATGTTTGCGCGGGATGTCAGTTAGGCAAGTCTCATCAACTGCCGTTTGATAAGTCGCAAACAAGGAGTAATGTGCCGTTGGAGTGCATCCATGGTGACTTGATGGGACTGACTGCTACCCCAAGCCTCAGAGGCAGCAGGTATATGCTGGTGCTGATCGATGATTACACCAGATATGTCTGGGTTTATTTTTTGAAGGAGAAGGCGGAGGCGTTTGCCAAGTTTGTGCAGTTCAAGGAGCTTGTGGAGGGTCGGCTAGTCCTGCGGGCTAAGAAGCTGAGAACTGACAATGGGGGGGGGGGAGTTCACCTCTGGTGAGTTCTCTAGTTTTGCAGGAAGGCGGGCATCCGGAGGGAGCTTACTTGTGCGCATACTCCACAACAAAATGGAGTTGCAGAGTGGAAGATCCGTCATTTGACGGAGACCTGCAAGTGTTGGCTGTATGCCAAGAGTATCCCAAGGTCCTTCTGGGCGGAGGGAATGTCTTGTGCTGCCTACATCATCAACAAGATGCCTCTCAGTCCCATCAACATGTTGACTCCACATGAGATGATGTTCAAAGAAAAGCCAAGTGTGGCACACCTTCGGGTGTTTGGTTCCACCTACTATGTGCACGTTCCAGATGCGCTTCAGACGAAGCTAGATGCGAAAGCAAGGAAGATGGTCTTCGTGGGATATGATGATCGGAAGAAGGGATGGGAGTGCATGGACCCGGAGAAGCGGAGATTTGTTGTATCTCGCGACGTCGTGTTTGACGAGGTGATGTCTTACAAGGGAAGTTCTGGTGTTGAGCTACCAGAAAGCAGGGTGGAGGAGCAGGAGAGAGCTGTGGAAAATCTTCAGGTGGAGCTGCCTTTGTCACCAGGCGGTCCATACAATTCTAGTTCTGTGACGGAGGCTTCTGGATCAGGAAGCATGGGGAGCGATGCTCCTAGTACGTCTGGAAGGGGAGCTAGGGAAGAAGCAGCTGAGGATGTTGCGTGTCAGGGGAATGAGCTGAGGAGACCGAAGCGAACAATCATTGCCCCTGATCGCTATACAGGAGGAAACATGGTGAGCTTTGTCTCATGTTTCATTGCTGGTCCCCTGGATGAGCGTGAACCAGTGAGCTTTGAGAAGGCCAAAGGCGTGAAGCAGTGGGATTCAGCTATGGAAGAAGAGATGGCCGCTCTTGAGAAGAATGAGACTTCGTCTCTGGTGCCCAAGCCCAAGGGTATCACCCCTGTGACATGCAAGTGGGTCTACAAGCTCAAGAAGATGACAGACGGCAGTATCGAGCGATACAAGGCTCGCCTTGTGGCTCGGGGATTATCGCAGCAATACGGTGAAGATTATGAAGAGACATTCAGTCCGGTGGCAAAGATGACATCAGTTCGGTTTGTGATTGCCTTGGCGGCATTTTGGGGTTGGGAGATTTGGCAGCTCGACGTAAAGAATGCTTTCTTGTACGACGAGATTGACAAGGACATCTTCATGGTCCAACCTCTAGGCTTCGTGTCTGAAGATTTTCCTGACTATGTCTGTAAGTTGAAGAAGGCCATGTATGGGTTGAAGCAAGCGCCAAGGGCGTGAGTGGGGAGCTTCAGGTCATCATGCTGCTTTACGTCGATGATATGATCGTGACGGGGAATTCGAAGGAGGAGGTAACAAAGCTTCGGGCTGAGCTATCTATCAGATTTGAGATGAAGGACTTAGGTGAGCTTCACCATTTCATTGGACTCGAGGTGCAGAGGAAGGAAAGTGGAGTGCTGGTGTCCCAGGCTGGATATGCGGAGCGAATCATGGAGCGATTCAGCATGAAGGAAGGGAAGTGCATTTCTACACCTCTGGAGAAGGCCATGAAACTTCAGAAGGATGAGGGGAGGATTCTGGAAGATCCGCTTGTGTAACGAGCTCTGGTGGGGAGCTTGATCTATCTGACGATCACTAGGCCAGATATTGCATATGCGGTTGGCAGGGTGAGTCGTTATATGGCGGAACCACGGATACCTCATCTACTAGCGGCCAAGAATATTTTGAAGTATGTCAAGGCGACTTTGGATATGGGTCTCCTTTACAGGAGAGATGGGGTCTTCGAGGTGCATGGGTACATGGATGCTGATTACGGGGGAGATTCGGATGATCGGAAGTCGACGTCTGGATTCGTCTTCATGGCAGGCCCCATTGCTATATCATGGTGCATCAAGAAGCAAGATTTCGTGTCTGTCTCTACCACGGAAGCGGAATACAAGGCTTCGGACTTTGCAGCTCAAGAAGCCATCTGGCATAGGAGGTTGGTGGGAGACGTCCATAAGGAGGTTCAGGGTCCGACTCTGCTCCGCGGCGATAATGAGTGTGCTATCAAATTGGTTAGTAATCCAGTTTGTCACGCGAGGACCAAGCATATCGAGATCGAGCATCATTTCATTCGTGAGAAGGTGCTGGAGGGGTCTCTTTCGGTCGAGCATATTTGGAGTCAGGACAACGTTGTTGACATATTCACAAAGGCGCTGGCGAAGGGGTCGTTCACTCGGCTAAGGAGTTTACTTGGGCTATTTTCAACTTCCCACTTCAAGGGGGAGTGTTGAAAATGTTGAAGTGGAAGTTGGCGGTCTGGGGGAGAGGTTGCACAGTTTGGCAAACAGTGCGGTCTTGCGGTCTCCCTCTACGGTCTGACCTGTTCGGTCTAGCCGCGGTCTCTTCGGCGTGACTGTTGTTCCTTGTCCAAGGTTGTCGATGTGAAGCAGCGCGGTCTGGTCGTGTGACCGCGTGGCGAGCTGGTCTTTTGGAAGGTGAGGTCGCGCGGTCTGGTTCATGAGACCGCGTGGCGGGCTATTCTGAACTGTGCGGGTTAAGCTATTGACCGCACAGGGTTGTGTTCTTGATGGCAATCGGGTCTGGTGGTTGTCCGGTCTCTTAGTAGTGCGCGTGGACTAAGGTATTCTTAGTCACACGGTCTACGGTTTGTGTTCGCATAGGTGGTCCTTCGACGATCTGCTAGTATATGCGATCCTGGTGTTTGGTCGACTTGGCGGGCTATTGCCCTAGTCGGCCTGGTGTGTTCGTGGTCTCTGGAGGAGGACGTGTGGCGAACACAGGTAGTGAGCGTCATGACCGGGCGATTTGTCATGATCGCGCAGCTTTTTGTTGAAGTCGGTGAGCTCACGACGCAGAACGATCTGCTGACCGCGCGGGTTGACCGGTCTTGGTCACACGGTCAGAGGGCGGTGACTCTATCTCGTAGGGTGGTGACTGGATCAGGTCGCACGCCTATAAATATGAGTCACTGTAGCAGCAAATTAATCACACCAAGTATAAGCTGAGCTCGCATCTATTTCGTGCGGTCTCATTCTTGTGACCGACCGATTAGCTGATTAAACTTTCCTTGTGCAGCTTCTGCGGATTGTGCCGGCAGCAGCGGTCACCTCTTCTTCTAAGGTGTTCGGGCGGCCTCGCGGCTTGTAGTGCGGGTTGCTGGAGTTCGGGAGAATCAGTGGAGGTCGCAGAGTTCTCGGTTGGTGTTGTTCAAGTCGCAGCCAGGCAGTTCGGGCGGTCTCGTTGTCTAGTCGCGCGAACTCGCAGGTCGGGCGGTCTCAGTGAGCAGACTGCTGGTTATCTTTCTCAGCTTGTTTTTCCTTCTGTTTTTTGTGTACTGGCGAAATCATGTCTCGCCATGTATACCTTGCTCTGTAATGAAGATTTCTGCAAGTATCAATAAAGATTGAAGTTTTTCACGTGCTTCTGGTTGTTGGCTATTGCTTTGAGTTGTTCTATTCCTGCTCGCTCCTAGATCTTCGGAAAATTTTACATGGAGGTTTTTTTGTGTGAATAAGTAGCGGCGATCAAGGCGGAGCCAGGCAATGCAGTGTGTAAGGAGGTTGATATTAAAATTAGTGATTTAGGATTTGTGAGAATTATGAGATTTTGATGTTGATGTTCTCTAATTCTATATCCGATGAAGGTAAGCGTACCTTATCGATTATTGTATGGGATACTTAAGAAAAATATCAAGGTCGTATTTAAGCAAGAGTTTGTCGAGTACTTCTACTTCGAGAAAGCGGACTATTATTCTATCGGAGAGAACGGAAAAGAGAAATAATTAAAGCTAACTAATAGAGAAAAAAATAATGAAGAAAATAAAAACTTGATTTAAACTTGCTTCGAAATGAAAATAAAAGATTAATATTATCATTCTAATCTATGCCTGGACCGTGGAGATTCCTAGCTTTTGAACGCACCTCTCTTGAGGAGTACGCCTACGTGAGATTAAGTTGATCGACCGAACTCTCGTTCTCTAATCGAAACACCTAATACTTGCTTTAACGAGGTGAATCTCACTATAAGATTTGACTCCTATCCAGAAGTCTTATGTCATCCTCTCTCGAGGGGTGTGTGCAACTCTTTTTATTCACCAGTGACCGATTCGTACACACGAGCCTCTCAGCTAACTAGAATACAAAAACAGAATATCAAAATTCATAACACGCATATGAACTCGGTATAGTCATTTTTCGAGAATAAATCAAATGAGAGAAGAAACGATAATAAGGCAAAAGAAAATTTCATAACAAAGCTTGTAAAACCAAGAAATACTATACTTGCTAAATAGAAACAAACCTTTTAGGAAAAATAAAGTGAAAAAGAAATAAGAAGGAAGAGATTTTTGCATAAAAGAAAAGAGCTAAAATTTCATTACCATAAAAGAGATTACATTAAATAAAAACTACACTACATTACATGGAAATAAATCTAAACTACCTTGCATGAAATAGAAAAGAACAAGACATGAAATTAAACTAAGAAAGGAAAATACATTAATTTAAAACTAAACATAAAAATGAAAATACAAAAAAACTATACAAGAAGAGCCCAAATGGGAAGGGGGAAAGAGGAGCAATTGCTGGAATGGAACCTCTGAATTTATAGGAGAAATTTTGAGATTACACGCCCTTGGTCACGGGCATGACCAAGAGTGTGTAATTACTGTTCTGCTCAGTTGGGACAGTGGCATGGGGCTTGCGTGATAGTGCAAGAAATCAGACATTATACGCCCATGACAAGTGGGTCACGGTCGTGTACTTGGGCGGCTTTATTATCTGCAGCATGGGCATGACTGGCGGCGCGACGTGAGTCAGAGATCACGCGTGGGAGTCACGACCATGACTAGTAGGGACACAGACATGACTTGTACGACAACATTGGATTCAGTGGCTGACATGTCCACATGGAAAGCTTGGAATTGACCTTTAAATTTACACGCCCTGGGTCACGGGCGTGATCAAGGGTGTGACTTTAAGGAACATGGGTGTGACTTGTGGACATGAGCCCAAATTGCGCAGCAGCAGCCGCGGAGGTGCATTAGGATTACACGCACTTGGTCACGGACGTGACCGATGGCGTGTACTATCATTTTTAGCAAAAATTCCAGAAAATCTGCAAAACAAAAATACAACTATATTTCGAAAAAAAATTTATAAAAGAAATGATTTTAACAAAAATAGAAATAATATTTAAAAAATTATATAAAAATTATCCTAAATACTATAATATAAATATGCACAAATCCTACTCATCAAATACCTCCATACTTAAGCTTTTACTATTTCAGAGCAAAAGTAAGAGAAATATTTATAGGACATTAATAAAGTTTTTTAATTAAGACTAATATTCTATTTAAATCAAAAGTAAGTTAAAAATAAAACTTAAGGGATTCAGATAATAAGTCCTAAATTATAATAATAATTTGAAAAGAGAGAAGTGTTTAGCCAAGTCTTCTCAAGTTACTTAACTAGCAAACAAAATTGGAGTAATTCGCAAACAAGATTAGTTTTAAAATTATAAAAACCATAACTTGAAAGAAACTAAAGGAAATATGCAATCTACTACTTGTGCTATCTTAATATTTTAAGTTAAATCTAAAAACAATTATATTGGCTAAAAGATGTTTGGGTAAATATGAAGAACTCTTTGATTGGAGGTGATAAATTTTATCCTCTCACCCCACACATTTTTTTCATTTGTATATGTTTAGAAAGATGATGAATTGTATCATCTAATGTTCCATGACATATAATCTTTTTTTAATAATATTCTTCGTACATATATAGGATATGGTGCATATGTTTAGGGAATGATGAATTTTATCCTATCATTCTCATGACATATGATATTTTAATAAACTTTTGGGATTGAGTAAAGGCTAAAGGTAATGGGCTAAAATAAAAGTTAGATTAAAATAAAATATTTTAAGAGCAACTATAGTAAATTAAACTTTCCTAAGATTCTAAAAGCATGAGTTAGAAATAATTAAAAAATCTAAATGTGTTAAGCACAATTACTACAAAGTTGAAACTATTTAAAATAAAAGAGAAAAAAAATTCTAAAGAAAATACTCTAATCAAATTAGAATCATAAATTATTTCTTAAAACTAAATCACCTAAAAATTAGATCTTACAAACCATGATAAAATAAAAAGATAGCAATTTAAAAAAAACAAATGCAAATGCTTATAAATAAACTCATAAAAGAATTGATTTTGGAAATAACAAAAACCAAAGTAAGGGCTTATTATATTTTTGGAAATTTTCTAAGTTTTTCTTCAATTTTTTTGGAATTTTTGATATTATTATTTTTGGATATTTGATATTATCTTTTTTGGATTTTTGATAAGAAATAACTACTAAAAATATTAAACATAAACTAATAAACCTAATTATTTTTTGTATATCTTGGACTTCCCGAGGTATACACCGTGAAGGGTTCTTATCGGTACTAGGAGGTGTGCTGGGATGATAGCCCAAACATCCCTTTCCAAGATATTGGATTTTCAATTATCTATTTTTTTTTTTGAGATTTTGGGTTTTTTAATTTTTGAAAAAATGTTAATTAATTTTTTTTGACTACTTAACCGGGGGCTTCACCGCAAATACTAGCTTGGCTCATTATTTCCGTGACAACGGTCTACTTCTTCCCATCCATCGCGCAATGCATGCAGTTATTGATAGACAGAAAAATCATGGTACGCATTTTTGTGTACAAACTAAATCATTACGTATGTCTGGTGGAGATCATATTCACACTGGTACAGTAGTAGGTAAACTGGAGGGGGAACGTGAGATGACTTTGGGTTTTGTTGATTTATTACGTGATGATTTTATTGAAAAAGATCGAAGTCGCAGTATTTTTTTCACTCAAGACTGGGTCCCTATGCCAGGTGTTCTGCCCGTGGCTTTATGGGGTATTCATGTTTGGCATATGCCTGCCCTAACCGAAATCTTTGGGGATGATTCTGCACTACAGTTTGGTGGAGATTCTTTAGGGCACCCTTGGGGAAATGCACCCGGTGCAATAGCTAATCGGGTGGTTTTAGAAGCATGTGTACAAGCTCGTAATGAGGGACGTGATCTTGCTCGTGAAGGTAATGATATTATTCGTGAAGCTAGCAAATGGAGCCTTGAGCTAGCCGCTGCTTGTGAAGTATGGAAAGAAATCAAATTTGATTACGACCCAGTGGATAAGCTAGATAAATAGACAAAAACACGTATAATTAAGCAATTGTCGTTTGTTCTCCTAATTAATTGCATTGAAACTTGGCCCAATCTTTTTTTAGGAAAAGATTGGGTCGAATAAAGAATGAACATCTTATACAAATCTTATACTAATCCTATACTATGAGGTTCTTTGTGTATTTACATATATCTTTTATATATACAAGTATATGCAAAATCTAAAGATAAGATCGAAGACTCAACAACTTATCTATTTATCTATTCGATTCTTTATTGTTGGAACCATATGGTTAATTATGGATGCTTAGGATTGGATTGATGGATAATTTAAGATTTTTTAGTTTCAGGCCATAGATCATAGATAAAGCCAAGGAAAGGATCCTTTCTACCCCCCCATCCTGTATATTGTCATTTTTGTTCTATAAACTCATTTTCTTATTTGACTATATGACACGAGATTCTACGAGAATCCATTTTGTATTTATGGGAAGAAACAATTATGTATCTTTTTTATGAGAATTCCTAGTTTTACATGAGAGAAACCTGTCTTTAGAAAAAATTTTTGAGGAAAAGATTATATCATAATAACAATCAGAATCCATATTGAATGATTCATTGTATTCCCAAAAATGATTGGATCTATGCTTCATTTGAATTATGATGAGAAATAAAAAAAAGTAAAATTATTTTTTCTTCATCAAATGACTATTCATCTATTAGTATTAGGTTTTTATAAAATAGGGGGCAGAAAGACTCTATGGAAAAATGTTGGTTCCATTTGATGTTGTCTAACAAGAAGTTAGAACATAGGTTTGTACTAAGTAAATCAAAGGATAGTATTGATGCTAATGCTCTTGGACATACCCGTGGAAGTGAAGAACCTATTCTAAATGATGCGGAGAAAAAGATTCCTAGTTGGGGCAGTTATAGTTTAAGTAATATTTACTATCTAAATTATTTCTTTGATAGCAGGAATATTTGGAGTTTGATCTCTGATTATTCTTTTTAGTTAGAAATAGTAATGGTGACAGTTATTCTGCATATTTTGATATTGAAAATCAGATTTTTGATATGGATAATGCTAGTTCTTTTTTGAGTGGACTAGATATTTTTTTTAGTTTTTTAAAAAATAATAAGAGTGGCAATTTAGACTACTATTATTCTATGGATGATACTCAATCTAATCGGAATAATCCCATTTATAGTTTCATTGAAATTTATCTTCATTTTGAAATTGAAATATGTCTTAATAGTGACATTTACAGCGGTATCGAAAATTACATTACTAATTTCATTTGTGCGGAAAGTATAAGTAGCATTGAAGGTGAAAATTTGAGTATCAAAACCAGTGTAATATCTAATAATTTGATATAAATACAAAGTTATGGGTTCAATGCGAGAATTCTTATGAAACAAATTATAAAGAAAATTTAGGTCAAAATGAATATTTGTGAACACTATGGATATCATTTAACATGAGTAGTTCAGATAGAATCGAACTTTTTATTGATCTCAGCACTTGGGAGCCTATGGATGAAGATATGGTCTCTATGGACCCCATTGAAATTCATTCAGAGGAGTAACCTTTTAGAGATCGCATCTATTTTTATCAAAGAAAAATAGGATTAAGTGACAATGTTCAAACGGGCGTAGGTCGACTAAATAGTATTCCCATAGCAATTGGAATTATGGATTTTCGGTTTATGGGAGGTAGTATGGGATCCGTATGCACACCTCAATTTCCAGTGCAAGTTCTGTTAAAATTATTGATTTGAATCGTTTAGGAGTAAGCAGGAGTTGTATCAACTGAGTTAAGGCCAAACAACCACAATACCACACAGCAACACAAGAAACTTTATTGAAACACAATCTTAATTTACATTGCGAGGCATACATGGCGAGACATGATTCATCAGAATCACGGAGACGAGAAGAACAAAACACACTAAAACAAATCTGGCGGTTAGACAAGCTGAGACCGCACAGACCGCTCGACTCCAGAAGTCGCCCGGCTTGACCTGAGATCGTGCGAACAGAAACCGGACAGACTGCCAGCACTGCAAGACTGCACCTCAGACCGCACGAACTAGAGCTTATTGGAACGAAGAACTGAAGCTGTCGCCAGACCGCAACTCAGATCGCCTAACCGCTGAAGGTCGCCTGATCGCTGAGCTCGCTGCGAACAGCACAAGAACGAACATAAACCAGTTCACAGACAGACCGCTGCCGAACTGTTTATTCAAGCCGCTGGGAATCACCAAGGAAGAAGACCGCAAACTGCTGATCGCAAACCTGCGAACACAACAAACAGTCAGCTTGCTTCCGAGACCGCCCGACCTCAAAGTGAGACCACGAATTAACCAAGGCACAGTTCTTACAGTTCTCGTTAGGAATGACGGGCCCTGCACCTCTATTTATAGGCGGGTAGACGGATGTCGTCACCGCACAGGAGAGATACAAACACCACCCATCAGATCGCCAGCGGTCTCATAAGGCAGACCGCACGATCAGACCTCTTGGACGATCACCCGACCAAGACGCAGATCAGCAGACAAGATCGCGCACAGGTCGCGCGAACACGGTTCCGCGCACAAGTCGGGCGGTCACAAAGGTTCTCCTTCCTTAGACCACCAGGAGAAAACCAAGAACCATCTAGCCGACTTCAGGCAAGTCGCCAGATCGTCAAGATAGACCGCCCGGATAGACGGTCAAATAAGAACAACCCGCCCGGTCTTCCAACAAGGAAGACAGGCCAACCAGCAGATCAACTCGGGAACAGACCGCAGCTACAAAGAACAAACCGGTAGAGCCAGCAGTCCGCCAGAACAGACCGGCAGAGCCAGACTGGAAGAATACAAGCACAGACCGCGCGGTCTCGGCGGTCTCCCAAAAACAGACCGCCCAGTCTCCACCACTTCACTTCAAAAAATTCAACAAGTTCTCGAGAAATCAAAATGCAGAAATTACATTTCTCGAAAAATCAAAAGGCAGAAATTACATTTCTCGAGAAATCAAAAGGCAGAGATTAAATTTAAGAAAGGGCAGGAAATGCCATTTCTCGAGAAAAGAAATGCCATTTCTTGGCTGTTCGTCGAATGTCCGTTCGATGAACTCAAGGCCATTTGTCGAACGCAAGGCCGTTCGACGAACGCCAGGTCGTTCGTCGAACGCAAGGCCGTTCGACGAACGCCAGGTCGTTCGTCGAACGCTATTCGACGAACATGCCGTCGAGCCGTCGAGCCGTCGAGCCGTTGAGACGTCGAGATAAGAACGCCGATCGACGAATGTCAGGCTGTTCGTCGAACGCAGCCTTCAGGTCATTCGTCGATCGCAGCCTTCAAGCTATTTATCGAACGCAGCCTTGAGCAGTTTGTCGAACGCAGGCTTAAGGCAGTTCGTCGAACACAGGCTTTAGGCAGTTCGTCGAACACAGGCTGTAGAGAGTTCGTCGAACGCCATCGTCGAACGCCGTTCGACGAACGCCAGGCTGTTCGTCGAACGCCGATCGTCGAACGCCGTCGAGCCTTAAGCGGTTGTGGATAACTTCAGCCACCGCCTTAAGGGCTAACTCCTGGCGTTAGGTGCTAACGCCGGCGCTAGCTAAGAAATTATAAAAGGCAGCCAAATCCAGTTTCCCTTCTAATTTCTGATTCCAAGCTCGTTCCAAAGGCAGAGAACTTGTGATTTCTGAAGGTAGGAGGTCTTTTTGGGCTAGCCTTTTGTTGTGTTGAGGGCAAATCCATGGAGGAGATTGCTTGCGTGTTTGCCATCGTCGATCCAGTGGAGAGGAAGCTGTTTCAAAAGAGTCCAGCCGAGTTCCTCTCAGATTTATGGCACCGAAACGAGCACCGAGGGTAATGATTCTCCTCCCTAATCCTTGGACATGTACGTCCTTTGATTTGCATGATTTTGGAAGACTTCTACTAATTAGTTGATCGGATTTTCCGGTGGGTTGATGTTATCCCCACAAAATTTGCATATAGAGTCCGGAATGGTAGTACGGACATAGGCATGCCGTGTGAAGCCCATCTGGATAGGTTGGTCCGGATTGGTGATGTTTATTGCTTGTAGCGTGCGGGAGAAGGCTCCGTGTATATGTTGCATTTCGGGTTTTTGTACTGTGTTGTACAGCAAATTGAACTGGAGGTGTTTCTCAGAAAGTACCAGAGAAAAGTGAGCAGAACTGGGTTCTGTTGTTAACGCTGGGCATTAGCGTTAATGCTGGCGGTATCTCCCAGCAAGAAAAATTTATGTGTTCTGGAGGTGTTTACCCAGAAGTAGCTCCAGGTGAGTTGATTGTGTGATCGCCTAAGGTCCCAGAAGTAGCTGAAAGGCCGAAAGCCTAGCTTCAAGAAACGGGCATAAGGTGAAGCTTACCCGCATCGTGCAGACTCCATCGCGATGATTGAGCACGGGCCTAGCTGATCCTAACCCGCCTATAGTGTCGGTTAAGAGGCCGCCCCTCGTTGCACTGAACTATGGTAGAGTGCCAGAATTTCATGAGTATGGACTGGCTCAAATTGACTATCTAAGTTGAAATAGGACTTAGCTTGGAGGCATGACTCAGGGAGTATGCCAAAGTGTCCCTTGTGAGCACGAAGCGGATGGCAATGCAATGCCTCCGTTGGTGTTGTTTGCGGATATATATTTGTATATGCTGCTGACTCTTGCTTGCAGGGATGGAGCACCGCCGCCCCAAGCATGGGGTGGGGTCGTTATAAGTCTGGGTCAGCTAAAGCTGGTCGGTTACTTGTTTTCCCACCGCTTGGTGGATTTGTTTATACAGGTCCTGGCGAGACTAGCGGGAAATAGTGGGCTGAAGCCCCTGCTGCTGCATTGTGCTATGCTGAGCTGGCCCTCGAAGGCCGAGTTGTTTTGTTTACTACTTGCATGTGTGGCCGGCCTGCGTGCCGATGTTTGGAAGCCACATTTATGATGTGAAAAAACTTTGTAAAGAACTTGTAATGTATTGCATTCCTAGTGGCTATTGTGGACATTGTATATACTGGTTTTAATTGAAATTAAATGCTTCCGTTGTATGACTCTGTGTGCTGAGATGGTTATGTTATTAACTGTTTAATGCTAATTAAGTAACGTGCTCTTCTGTTCGTTTCATATGGTGTGGGGTCCTTGCCAGACCTACTGCTATATACTATGTAACATGGAGGGTGTTATAAATTGGTATCAGCTACGGGTCTCCATCCCTTTCCGTCTGCATTCGTGGTCGAATTCTTTTAAGGGGTGGTGAGCACGTGTGTGCGTTGTCGTTAACTCATGTAAATAACCAGTAATTGTCCACTTTAGGAATGAATTACATGTATGTGTGTTGCATTAGGATGGAATTTTGTGTTCCTTCATTTATCCATGCTATCTCTTAGTCGCTAATTGTGTTTTGTGCACATATATAGGTGACTGGGAGTGAAGCATGTTAAAATTTTTGATTTGAATCGTTTAGGAGTAAGCAGGAGTTGCATCAACTGAGTTATAGCCAAACAACCACAATGCCACACAACAACACAAGAAACTTTATTGAACCACAAACTTCATTTACAGTGCGAGACATACATGGCGAGACATGATTCATTAGAATCACAAAGGAGAGAAGAACAAAACACCAAAAAGCAAAACTGGCGGCTTGACAACGCAGAGACCGCACAAACCGCTCCACTTCAGAGATCGCCCGGCTAGACCTGAGATCGCGCGAACAGAAACCGGACAGACTGCCCGCACTGCAAGACAGCACCTCAGACCGCACGAACTGAAGCTTATTGCACTGAACAAAGAACTGAACCTGTCGCCAGACCGCAACTCAGATCGCCTGACTACTGAAGGTCGCCTGATCGCCGAGTTGGCTGCGAACAGCACAAGAGCCAGATTGCAGACAAGCCGCTGCCGACCTGATATCCAAGCCGCTGCCGACCTGATATCCAAGCCGCTGGGAAATTACCAAGGAAGGAGACCGCAACCTGCTGATCGCAAACCTGCGAACACATCAACAGTAAACTCGCTTCCGAGACCGCCCGACCTCAAAGTTGAGACCGCACAAATTAACCCATGCTCTAGTTCTTACAGTTCTCGTAATGAATGACGGGCCATGCACCCCTATTTATAGGCGGGTAGATGGATGTCGTCACCGCACATGAGGGATACAAACACCACCCGTCAGATTGCCAGCGGTCTCACAAGGCAGACCGCGCGATCAGACCACTTGGACAACCTTCCATCCAAGACCGCAGAACAGCAGGCAGATCGCGCACAAGTCGCGCGAACACGAGATCGCGCACAAACCATGCGGGCACAAGATCGCTCCTTCCTTAGATCACCAGGAATAAACTAAGAACCATCTGGCCGACTTAGAACAAGTCGCCAGATCGCCAAGCACAAACCGCCCGGTCACAGCGGTTACATGAAAACAGACCGCCCGGTCTTCTGCAAAGGAGATAAACAAACCAAGCAGAACAACCCAAGACGAGACTGCAACAACCTTGAACAAAACCGGTCAACCAGCAGACCACCAGAACCAGACTGGCAGAACAGACTGACAGAGCACAAGTGCAGACCGCGCGGTCTCTGCGGTCACCCAAAAACAGACTGCCCGATCACCTCCACTTCACTTCAACAAATTTAACACTCCCCCTTGAAGTGAGAAGTGGAAACTAGCCCGAGTAAACTCCGCAACCGGGTAAACGGTCCCTTCGCCAGCGGCTTTGTGAAGATGTCTGCAACATTGTCCGCACTCCGAACATGCTCGACCATAAGAGATCCTCCCAACACCTTTTCACGAATGAAATGGTGTTCAATCTCAATATGCTTGGTCCTCGCGTGACAGACTGGATTATTAACCAGCATGAGAGCACTCTCATTGTCCACGCATAGCATAGTGGGACCTCGAACCTCCTTATGAACGTCCCCTACCAACCTCCTGAGCCAAATGGCTTCCTGAGCTGCCAAGGCCGAAGCCTTGTATTCCGCTTCTGTGGTAGATACAGACACCGAGTCCTGCTTTTTGCTGCACCATGAAATAGCTGTGGGGCCCATCATAAAGACAAAACCAGACGTTGATCTCCGATCATCCACGTCTCCCCCGTAATCAGCATCCATATATCCAAGCAACTCCAAGCTTGACCCTCTCCTATATAGGAGACCCAAGTCAAAGGTCGACTTCACATATTTCAGAATTCCTTTTGCCGCTAGAAGATGAGGCTTCCGTGGCTCCGCCATGTACCGACTCAATTTGCCAAATGCATAAGAAATATCAGGCCTCGTGATGGTCAAGTAGATCAAGCTCCCAACCAGAGCTCGGAACACCAATGGATCAGATAGAACTCTCCCCTCATCCTTCTGAAGTTTATGATGTTGTTCCAGAGGTATAGAGATGCTCTTCCCTTCCTCCATGCCAAATCGTTGAACGATCCACTCCGCATATTCGGCCTGAGAAATGAGCACTCCGCTCTCCCGCCTCTGAACCTCGAGTCCAAGGAAATGGTGAAGCTCACCAAGATCCTTCATCTCAAATCTGATAGCAAGCTCAGCTCTCAGCCTTGCTACTGCCTCCTTCGAGTTCCCGGTGACTATCATGTCATCGACATATAGCAAGACAATGACCCGAAGTGCCCCCTCCTTCTTGACGAACAAGCTAGAATCAGAGTCCGAAACAAAGAAACCGCAGAATAGAAGATACTCCGCGATCTTTCCATAACACGCCTGAGGCGCTTGCTTCAACCCATACAGGGCTTTCTTCAGTTTGCAGACGTAGTCCGGACACTCCTCCGAAATGAAGCCCGGCGGTTGGATCATAAAGATATCCTTGTCGATCTCGCCGTATAAGAAAGCATTCTTAACGTCGAGCTGCCAAATCTCCCATCCACTTGAAGCCGCCAAAACAATAACAAATCAGACCGAAGTCATCTTTGCCACTGGACTAAACGTCTCATCATAATCTTCACCATACTGCTGTGAGAACCCTCAAGCTACAACGCGAGCCTTGTATCGCTCGATCGTACAGTCAGCTTTCTTCTTGAGTTTATAGACCCACTTGCATGTCACAGGTGTAATGCCCTTGGGCCTGGGCACTAGAGACCAAGTCTCATTCTTCTTGAGAGCATCCATCTCCTCTTGCATAGCAATGTCCCACTGCTTCACGCCTTTGGCCTTCTCAAAGCTCGACGGCTCCCTCTCATCCAAGGGACCATCAAAGAAACATGAGACGAAGCTCACCATGTTTCCTCCTGTGTATCGATCCGGTGGCTTAATAGTCCTCTTCGACCTCCTAAGAGGTTGCACCTGACTAGCCACCTCCTCAGCTGCTTCTTCTGTGCTAGCTCCTCTTCCAGATGAACTTGGAGCATCGCTCCCCCTGCTTCCAGAACCTGAAGCCTCCATCTCAGAGCTTGACACAACAAGAGCTCCTGGTGAAACATGCAACTCCACTTGAAGATTTTCCGCAGCCTTCCCTTCTTCATCAACCCTGTTCTTCGGTAGTTCAACTCCTGAACTCCCCTTGTAGGAAGTCACCTCATCGAACACCACATCCCGAGATACAAAAGATCTTCGAGTCTCGGGATCCATGCATCTCCATCCCTTCTTCCGCTCATCATATCCAACAAAGACTAGCTTCCTTGCTTTCACATCTAGCTTTGTCCGAAGAGCATCAGGAATATGCACATAACAGGTTGAGCCGAACACCCGAAGGCGTGCAACACTTGGTTTCTCCTTGAACATCAGTTCGTGAGGGGTCTTCATGTTGATAGGACTTAGAGGCATCATGTTGATGACGTAAGCCGCACAATACATTCCCTCCGCCCAGAAAGACTTTGGGATACTCTTGACATGAAGCCAGCATTTGCAAGTTTCCGTCAGATGACGGATCTTCCGTTCTGCAATGCCATTTTGCTGTGGAGTACAGGCACAAGTGAGCTCTCTCCGAACGCCGTGTTTCCTGCAAAAACTTGAGAACTCACCAGAGGTGAACTCCCCACCAGTATCAGTTCTCAATTTTTTCACCCGCAGGCCTAACCGACCTTCAACCAGCTCCTTGAACTCCACGAACCTCGCAAAAGCTTCCGACTTCTCTTTCAAAAAATACACCCAGACATATCTGGTGTAATCGTCAATCAACACCAACATATATCTGTTGCCTCCAAGGCTTGGGGTGGCAGTCGGTCCCATCAAATCACCGTGAACGCACTCCAACGTCACTTTGCATATTGTTTGCTATTTATCAAAAGGAAGTCGATGAGACTTACCAAACTGACATCCCGCACAAACATGACCGTCTCCATAGGAAGACAAGCTAGGCAATCCCTTGACAAGGCCCCTTACCTCCATAACCTTCAATTGTCCATGCCTACATGCCCCAACCTTTCATGCCAGATAGCCGCGCTATCATTGGTCTTCATTTTATCAACATAGGTACTTGTCGATAACACAAACAAGTCCTTCACCCTCTGTCCAACATGAATAACATCTCCCTTTATCTCTGGTTGAGTTTTAAGAAACTTCACTTCTGTTGGGCCAAACAGAACGTGATAACCAGCATCGACCGCATTGGTCACAGAGAAGAGATTCTTCTTCATACCAGGCACGTGATAAACACTCCTCAAGGTGAGTGGACCCTTATCACTGCTCAGAGAGACAACACCTTCTTGCTCACCTGAATGAACAGAATTATCATCCGTTATGATAACATCGTTACCTGAGTAAGGCGCCAAAGAAGAGAACTTTGATTCATCCCCGGTGAGGTGATGCCCACACCCTGAATCAACAATGCAATCCTCTTCGAAGTTGATTGCAGCCAAGGCCTTAATGGGCATAGCCGTCATATTAGCCGCAAAGGCCCCTCCCCATCCAGCTTCATCAGACTTTGGCTTCTCCTTCTCCGCTGCATGTCCCGGCTGAAGATTAACCCGACAATCCTTCTTGAAGTGGCCGGTCTTATTGCACATGAAGCACCTTGGTCCCTCTCCCTTCTTCTTCCCATCAGACTTAGGAGCATAACCCCTATCCTGCTGACCTGAAGTAGAGGGTCCATCATAACCCGGCTTCTTCTTCTCCCACTTCTTCTTCTTCTTCCCAGAGAACAACGCATCACTATCTCCCCCAGAGATAGAAGTCCCCGCCATCTGTCTTGCCAAACTTTATTGCGAAGCAAGTAAGTTCTCCAGCTCCAACAGAGATGGTTGATTTGCTCAACCCTGAACTGATGTCACAAAGGCAAGATACTCCTTCCGCAACCCGCGAATAATATGCCTCTTCAGTTTTGCCTCCGAGATGGGCTCATCAGGGTCCAATGCAGAAATCTCTGTTGTGAGGTTCTTCATCTTGAGAAAGAAGATAGAAATAGAAAGATCACCTTGAGAGGCTTTCGCTAACTCATTTTCAAGAAACTGTAGTCGAGCTATATTCTTCTTATTAAATAACCCGTCCAAAGACGTCCAGATCTCAGCAGCAGATTTACATCCAATGATGTGATCAAACAGCTCTGGTGAGATAGCCCTCTTGAGTGTGAACTCTGCCTTAGCATTAGTCCTCCTCCAAAGTCTCACCTCTGCCATATTATGTCCTGCTAGAAACACCTCTTGTGTGTCTTCTCCTCCAACTATCTCCCATAAATCCTCGCCAAGTAAGTAACTCTCTATACATGACCTCCATTTATTATAGTTAGTCGAAGTAAGGAGTTCAATACCAAGCCCTCTTGCGTATCCACCTTCCATGGCAATCTATGTGGTCTCTTCTTCACAAAGACGATGGCAACTCAAGTTGATCACTGCTTATCCACTCCAAGAACCTAGCTCTGATACCATGTTAAAATTTTTAATTTGAATCGTTTAGGAGTAAGCAGGAGTTGCATCAACTGAGTTATAGCCAAACAACCACAATGCCACACAGCAACACAAGAAACTTTATTGAATCACAAACTTCATTTACAGTGCGAGACATACATGGCAAGACATGATTCATAAGAATCACAAAGGAGAGAAGAACAAAACACCAAAAAGCAAAACTGGCGGCTTGACAACGCAGAGACCGCACAAACCGCTCGCCTTCAGAGATCGCCCGGCTAGACCTAAGATCGCGCGAACAGAAACCGGACAGACCGCCGGCACTGCAAGACAACACCTCAGACCGCACGAACTAAAGCTTATTGCACTGAACAAAGAACTGAAGCTATCGCCAGACTGCAACTCAGATCGCCTGACCACTGAAGGTCGCCTGATCGCCGTGTTCGCTGCGAACACACAAGAGCCAGATCGCAGACAAGCCGCTGTCGACCTGATATCCAAGCCGTTGAGAAATTACCAAGGAAGGAGACCGCAACCTGCTGACCACAAACTTGCGAACACAACAACAGTCAACTCGCTTCCGAGACCGCCCGACCTCAAAGTTGAGACCGCACGAATTAACCCATGCTCTAGTTCTTACAGTTCTCGTTATGAATGATGGGCCATGCACCCCTATTTATAGGCGGGTAGACGGATGTTGTCACCACACAGGAGGGATACAAACACCACCCGTCAGATCGCCAATGGTCTCACAAGGCAGACCGCGCGATCAGACCACTTGGACAACCTTCCGTCCAAGACCGCAGAATAGCAGGCAGATCGCGCACAAGTCGCGCGAATACAAGACCGCGCACAAATCGCGCGGGCACAAGATTGCTCCTTCCTTAGATCACCAGGAACAAACTAAGAACCATCTGGCCGGCTTAGAAGAAGTCGCCAGATCGCCAAGCACAAACCTCCCGGTCACAGCGGTTACATGAAAACAGACCGCCCGGTCTTCTGCAAAGGAGATAAACAAACCAAGCAGAACAACCCGGGACGAGACTGCAACAACCAGGAACAAAACCGGTCAACCAGTAGACTGCCAGAACCAGACCGACAGAACAGACTGACAGAGCACAAGCGCAAATCGCGCGGTCTCTGCGGTCACCCAAAAAAAGACCGCCCGATCACCTCCACTTCACTTCAACTAATTTAACAGAGCGGGGCCGTCTCGACCCCCGCATTCAATTGCGAGTAGTGTACCAACTGCGGTGCCGACTCCTCCTTTTGCTGAGATAGTAAGGATGGTAGCTGAAGCAGTGTTTTCTATGTTCATTGCACAACCTGGAGGGCATGTCCCTGGAGATCCTCCTACTCCTAGCGTGGCTCCAGTGACGGTTGTGGCAGCTGAACCTGCGGTTGAAAGGTCAGTGCCTGTGAGGGCACGAAGAGCTCCAGACCAGCAACTGCAGTACTTTCTGAGTTTCCATCCACCTACGTTCACGGGGGCAGGAACCCCGACGCAAGCTAAGGATTGGCTATCGAGGGTGCGCAAGACCTTGAAGGCCACTGATACAGAGGAAGGGCAGAAGGTTACTTTGGCAACTTTCCTACTTGGTGGGGAGGCGCATTTGTGTTGGGATGAGATAGAGTTGCATCACTTAACAGGAAGGCAGCTGGCGGACATCTCGTTTGACGAGTTTTCGAGATTGTACTTGGCGCGGTATCTCCCACCTGCTCAGCAAATCGAGATGGAGAACAAGTTTAACCGTCTGACTCAAGGAGATCGTATGATTGATGATTACCTACATGAGTTTACTCGGTTGGGGCTATACGCAGGAGCGACCTTTGTCGATGAAGCTCGGAAGACCAATCGGTTCTATGAAGGTCTGCGAGAAGAGTTGCGGTTCCTTTTGTCGGGGCCAATGACGTAGGGATATATGACCCTGGTTAATATGGCTCGTTCCTTAGAAAAGGATATGAAGCAGTCGCAGAGCAGGAACGAGTTAGCAGTGGTAAAGCCAGAGTTCAAAGCATCGAGCTCTGCGAAGTCTGGGCGAGGAAGATGGAGGAACAGAGCGCGGCCTTCTGGGTCAGCTCAATCTGCGGCTTCGGGAGGGACGACTGGGCGAGGCCCACTCATCTATTTTAACTGTGTCAAACAGGGTCATATAGCCCGAGAATGTCGTGGAGGCAAGAAGGCGGCTGCGGCTTATGCGGCAGAGAAAGGGAAGGAGGCAGAGTCAACCGCATCCCATGCTGCTCTAGCCAGCCTAGAGTGTACAATCTTGGCCGGCAGGAGGCCATAAAACAAAGCGATGTGGTGACAGGTATGCACTAGTATACAGCTTTTGTTGCATTTTATACTTCATACCTTGTGCATTGCTTGCTTGTAACCTTGTGTGCATTAGGCTTTGTCCTAATATTTAACTCTCCGACAAGAGCGTTGTTTGATACGGGAGCTTCGAATTCTTTTCCTATCGGAGGCCTTCATACGACAACTTGGAGTGCCTTCGTCATTTAGAAAGGAGCGATTAGATGTGATGCTGCCCAATGGCTGCTCGATGCGTGCGGATCAAGGCTGTGTTGTAAAGGTACGAATAGGAAGTCAAGATTTTGATTTGGAAGCACTGATACTGCCACTTTCGGTGTTCGATGTGATCTTTGGTATGGACTGGCTGTCGGCACAGCATGCCTACATTGATTGCATTTCTAAGGAGGTCACACTGGGGAGGAATACCGAACGCGCGACTATGTTTGCCAGTTTGCGTGGATCGAGCAAGACGTTGATGTCCATTGTCCAAGTAGTCAAGGTAGTTTGGCAAGGCGCAAAATTGTGTGTTGTGCTAGTGGGGGCTGCAAAGCCTCAGCCCAGTCTGAGTGAGGTTCCTGTTATTTTAGAGTATCCTGATTTGTTTCCAAAAGATCTTCCTGGGGCGCCACCTCAGCGAGAGATAGACTTCACTATAGAGCTGGTGCCAGGTGCCAAGCCCATGTCACGCTCTCCGTATCGTATTGCGCCAAGGGAGATGGCAGAGTTAAAAGTTCAATTACAGGAGCTGCTAGAGCAAGGCTATATATGCCCAAGTACATCACCTTGGGGTGCTCCGGTCCTCTTTGTGAAGAAGAAGGATGGAAGCCTACGTCTATGTATTGATTACCGTTAATTGAACAAGCTGACCGAGAAGAACAAGTATCCGATTCCTTGAATCGATGACTTATTTGATCAGCTAGTGGGTTCGTCGGTGTATTCAAAGCTGGATCTTAAGTCTGGCTACTATCAGTTGCGGATTCGGGAATGCGACATCCCCAAAACAACATTTAGTACCCGCTACAAGTACTATGAGTTTACTGTTATGTCGTTTGGACTGATGAATGCACCATCAATGTTCATGGATCTGATGAATTGGACCTTTAGAGAGTACCTTGACCAGTTTGTGATCGTCTTTATTGACGATATTCTAGCATACTCTCAATCGAAAGAAGAACACGCGATTCATTTACGCGTAGTTTTGGAGACCCTGCGACAGAGTCAGCTGTATGCCAAGTTCTCCAAGTGCGAGTTTGGGCTAGCTTCAGTAGCATTCCTTGGTCATGTGGTTAGTGGTGAGGGTATCGCAGTGGATCCAGCAAAGATAGTTGCTATCCAGGAGTGGCCCGTTTTGACGACAGTAACGGAAGTCAGGAGTTTCCTTGGACTTGCCGGCTACTATCGGCGCTTCGTGGAAAACTTTTCGCGGATTGCTCTTCCTCTCACAACCTTGACAAGGAAGGATCAGAAGTTCGTATGGTCACCAATGTGTGCACGAGCTTTTGAAGAATTAAAGAGTCGTCTGACCACGACACCGATCTTGTGTTTGCCATGTGGTGCAGAAGGCTATGAAATTTACAACGATGCATCAGGGAGCGGCTTAGGCTGTGTACTTCTTCAGCATAGTCAAGTGATAGCTTATAGCTCTCGGCAGTTGAAAGTGTATGAGCGGAATTACCCCGTCCACAACTTGGAGTTGGCAGCCGTGATCTTCACTCTGAAATTATGGCGACACTACTTGTATGGCGTGAAGGTTGATATCTATACGGACCAAAAGAGCCTAAAATATCTGCTAAATCAGAAAGAGCTCAATATGCGACAACGAAGGTTGATGGAGTTCCTGGGGGACTACACTTTTGAAATACACTATACTCTAGGGAAGGGAAATGTCGTCGCAGATGCTTTGAGCCGGAGGGGTTCTGCGCAGGCCAACTGGGAAATGTCGTCGCAGATGTATGGAGAGGAGTTCTAGTGCAAGTGCGTGCTTGAACTGGACGGAGGTGCAATATGACCTCGCAGACAGAATATGACAGGCCCTGGAGCTTGATTCGAGCATGCAGTGCTACTTGGCAGAGTCTGAGGTTGGGTATGCTGCAGAGTTCGTGTTACACGACGGTCTGATGTGGAAAGGCGGTCGATTGTGCGTCCCAAATGTGTGTAAGTTGCGGGAAGAATTGATGTACGAAGCCCATTTTACAAAATACTCAATTCATCCACGGAGCACAAAGATGTACCAAGACATGAAAAAGCTGTTTTGGTTGCCAGGTCTGAAGAAAGACATCTCCTTGTACGTGGCAAAATGCAAAACTTGCGCACTTGTGAAGGCGGGATGTCAAAAACCTGGTGGGTTCCTGAAGTCGTTGCCAGTACCAGAATGGAAATTTGATGATATTTCTATGGATTTCGTGCACGGTTTGCCGAGATCGCAGAGCGGAAATGATGATATTTGGATGATCGTGGATCGCTTGACGAAGGTATCCCACTTTATTCCGAACCGGCGGGACGATTTAGTAGAAAAGTTAGCAAAGCTTTATGTTGATAACATTGTATGATTGCACGGTGTGCCCCATAGCATCGTCAGTGACCGAGATGGGCGCTTTACTTCGAAAGATTGGAGGCTAATCCACCAGTTGTTGGGTACAAAGTTGAAGTTTAGTACTGCCTTCCACCCTCAAATGGATGGACAGACTGAACGTACGAACAAAACTTTGGAGGACATGCTCCGTATGTGCGTCCTAGATTTCGGTAAGAAGTCGGAAGATCATCTTTTTATGATCGAGTTCGCTTATAATAACTGCTATCAGGCAAGTATAAAGATGGCGCCCTTTGAGGCCCTCTATGGTAGAGCTTGCCGTACTCCCTTAGCTTGGGCGGAGACAGGTGAGTCGAAGTTGTTTAAGCGGAAGGAAGTCGAAGATGCAAATTCAGCTATTCAAACAATTCGGGAGAGATTGTTGATTGCACAAGATAGGCAGGCAAAATACTACAATGCCAAGCACAGAAATGTCGAGTTCGTCGTGGGCGACTGGGTTTACCAAAAGATCAAACCTTTCAAGGGTGAGTCCCGGATTCGGTGTTTGAAAAAGCTGAGTCCGAGGTACCTTGGACCGTTTGAGATTATGGAGCGTGTTGGTGAAGCTGCCTATCGGCTCGCTCTTTCAACAGAGTTGAGCGGACTACATGATGTGTTTCATATATCTGTGTTGCGGAAAGCTGTGCCAGAGCCTAGCCATGTCCTGGTAAAGAATCAGGCGTCGGTCGATGATGAGCTGAAGACGTTGGTCTCGCCTATTTGCATCGAAGACACTGATGTCAGGCAGTTGCGGAATAAAATGATTCGAATGGTCAAAGTCCGCTGGAACAATTGCGGTCGTGAGGAGCTTTCATGGGAGCTTGAGCAAACCATGCGTGATGAGTTACCCAAATTGTTCTGTTGAGGTACAAGTTAAGTTTTGTATCTTTTTGTTCCTTTGCACTGTTAAAATTTCGGGACGAAATTTCTTAAAGGAGGGGAGATTTGTAACACCTCAATTACCAGTGCAAGTTCTCGAGAAATCAAAAGGCAGAAAATACATTTCTCGAGAAATCAAAAGGCAGACATTACATTTCTTGAGAAATCAAAAGGCAAATATTAAATTTATGAAAGGGCTGGAAATGCCATTTCTCGAGAAAAGAAATGTCATTTCTCGGCTGTTCGTCGAACGCCCGTTCGACGAACTCAAGGCCATTCGTCGAATGCAAGGCCATTCGACGAACGCCAAGCCGTTCGTCGAACGCCATTCAACGAATGTGCCGTCGAGCCGTCGAGCTGTTGAGAAGTTGAGATAAGAACGTCGATTGACGAATGCCAGGCTGTTCATCGAACGCAGCCTTCAAGCCGTTCATCGAACACAACCTTTAGGTTATTCGTCAAACGCAGCCTCGAGCAGTTCGTCGAAAGCAGGCTTAAGGCAGTTCGTCGAACGCAGGCTTTAGGCAGTTCGTCGAACGCAGGCTGTAGAGAGTTTGTCGAACGCCGTTTGACGAACGCCAGGCTGTTTGTCAAACGCCGATCGTCGAAAGCCGTCGAGCCTTAAGCGGCTGTGGATAACTTCAGCCACCGCCTTAAGGGCTAACGCCTGGCATTAAGTGCTAACACCGGCGCTAGCTAAGAAATTATAAAAGGCAGCCAAATCCAATTTCCCTTCTAATTTCTGATTCGAAGCTCGTTCCAAAGGCAGAGAACTTGTGATTTCTGAAGGAAGGAGGTCTTTTTGGGCTAGCCTTTTGTTGTGTTGAGGGCAAATCCGTGGAGGAGATTGCTTACGTGTTTGCCATCGTCGATCCAGTGGAGAGGAAGCTGTTTCAAAAGAGTCAAGACGAGTTCCTCTCAGATTTATGGCACCGAAACGAGCACCAAGGGTAATGATTCTCCTCCCAAATCCTTGGACATGTACGCCCTTTGATTTGCATGATTTTGGAAGACTTCTACTAATTAGTAGATCGGATCTTCCGGTGGGTCGATGTTATCCCCCACAAAATTTGCATATAGAGTCCAGAATGGTAGTACAGACATATGCAAGTTGTGTGAAGCCCATCTGGATAGGTTGGTCCGGATTGGTGATGTTTATTGCTTGTAGCGTGCCGGAGAAGACTCCGTGTATATGTTGTGTTTCGGGTTCTTGTACTGTGTTGTACAACAAATTGATCTGGAGGTGTTTCCTAGAAAGTACCCAAGAAAAATGAGCAGAACTGGGTTCTGTTGTTAACGCTGGGCGTTAGCGTTAATGCTGGCGGTATCTCCCAGCAAGAAAAATTTATGTGTTCTGGAGGTGTTTTCCCAGAAGTAGCTCCAGGTGAGCTGATTGTGTGATCCTGTGCGACCTAAGGTCCCAGAAGTAGCTGAAAGGCCGAAAGCCTAGCTTCAAGAAACGGGCACAAGGTGAAGCTTACCCGCATCGTGCAGACTCCATCGCGATGATTGAGCACGGGCCTAGCTGATCCTAACCAACCTATAATGTCGGTGAAGAGGTCGCCCCTCGTTGCACTAGACTATGGTAGAGTGCCGGAATTTCATGAGTACGGACTAGCTCAAATTGACTATCTAAGTTGAAATAAGACTTAGCTTGGAGGCATGACTCGGGGAGTATGCCAAAGTGTGCCTTGAGAGCACGAAGCGGATGGCGATGCAATGCCTCCGTTGGTGTTGTTTGCGGATATATATGTATATGCTGGTGACTCTTGCTTGCAGCGATGGAGCACCGCCACCCCAAGCATGGGGTGGGGTCGTTATAAGTCTGGGTCAGCTAAAGCTAACTGGTTACTTGTTTTCCCACCGCTTGGTGGATTTGTTTATACAAGTCCTGGCGAGACTAGCGGGAAATAGCAGGCTGAAGCCCCTGCTGCTGCATTGTGCTGTGCTGAGCTGGCCCTCGAAGGCCGAGTTGTTTATTTACTACTTTCATGTGTGGCCGGCGTGCGTGCCGATGTTTGGAAGCCACCATTATGATGTGAACAAACTTTGTAAAGAACTTGTAATGTATTGCATTCCTAGTGGTTATTGTGGACATTGTATAAACTGGTTTTAATTGAAATTAAATGCTCCCGTTGTGTGACTCTGTGTGATGAGATGGTTATGTTATTAACTGTTTAATGTTAATTAAGTAACGCGCTCTTCTGTTCGTTTCATATGGCGTGGGGTCCCGGCCGGACCTACTGCTATATGCTATGTAACAGGGAGGGTGTTACACCATAGTAGGTGAGAAAATCACCAGTTTGATCGAGTATGCTACTAATCGATTTCTGCCTATCATTATTGTGTGTGCTTCTGGAGGAGCACACATGCAAGAAGGAAGTTTGAGCTTAATGCAACTGGCTAAAATATCTTCTGTTTCATATGATTATCAATCAAATAAAAAGTTATTCTATGTTTCAATCCTTACATCTCCTACAACTGGCGGAGTTACATCAAGTTTTGGTATGTTGGGAGATATCATTACTGCTGAACCTAATGCCCACATTGCGTTTGCGGGGAAAAGAGTAATTGAACAAACATTGAAAAAGACAATACCCGACGGTTCACAAGCGGCCGAGTATTCATTCCAAAAGGGCTTATTCGACCCAATCGTACCACCTAATCCTTTAAAAGGTGTTCTGAATGAGTTATTACAGCTACATGGTTTCCTTTCCTTGAATCATGGTTAAAAAAATATTTTTAAAAAGGAAGCTAGGTTCAGTTATTTTTTATATGTAGCGAATAAGCATTTAGTTCATTGTAATAAAAAAAACAAAACGAAGAAGATGGTGTTTTATTTGGGAACATCAATTATAAGTGTAGTATGAGTCAGAAGTTTTGGATAATTATTCCGGATCCATTTTTTATTCCACCTCTCTTCCTGATTAGGAATAAGCATCCCTCTCTTTACAAGTACTGACAAGAGAAAAAAGAGTTTCTTTCTCCTTCCGAAAAATATGGGAATTGAATTTTTTTTAAAGAAAAATAAATAAGAAATCCCAAATCAAATATAAATTTAAGAATATAGAATCACACTATTGACCGAGAACTCCCCACTTTTTTTACTAGGAATCCACGTTTGTTGGATAAGATTGGTTAAAGTCGCGAACTCATAATAAATTCTTTCTATCTTTTCTTTCAAAACACCTTTTTTGAAAGAAAAGATAGAAAGAAGATAAGGATAGGAGAAGAAGAATACAATTTCTACATTCCTTATTCTTTGCACTTATTTCTTATTAAGTACTTCATATTTTATCTAATAGATAGACTTATTATAAGATATCCTTATAATTATAATAGGTACAAATATGAAATCGAGGTACCCATTCTATGATAAATTTGAACTCTCCCTCTATTTTGTTCCTTTAGCGGGCCTAGTCTTTTCGGCAATTGCAATGGCTTCTTTATCTCTTTATGTCCAAAGAAATAAGATTGTCTAAATGCGATGGGACAAAATCTCGTCACAACACGGGATCATCATACAGATACTTTTTTAATGTAATATGGCGGGATATAAAATTTGTGGCCTTTCCGAAAACAAATAGAAGAGTTGTTATGTATGCAGATGCATAATATACACATTAATGCATATATATTCAGTTATAGCTTAATAAATGAACTAATGAAATTCAAATGATCAACAAATCTTTTTTGAAAATCATTGAAATATAAACTGAATGTATCTAACCAATTATTCCTAATGGTTCACTGCTAGTTGATGAAAGTTACTTTGGGATCAAGCAAGAAAAGTGAAGTCGATCAAATCCATTTGGGTTATTCTCTCAATTCCAATCGAATGCAACTGGATCTAGTATAGTATGAACTGGAGATCAGAACATATATGGATAGAACTTATACCGGGGTCTCAAAAACAAGTAATTTTTGTTGGGCCTTTATCCCTTTTTTAGGTTCACTGGGATTCTTAGTAGTTGGAATTTCCAGTTTTCTAGGTAGAAATCTTCTATCCATATTTTCTTCTCAGCAAATTATTTTTTCCCATAAGGGATCGTTATGTCTTTCTATGGGATCGCGAGTCAATTCATTAGTTCTTATTTGTGGTGCACAATTTCATGGAATGTACGTAGTGGTTATGACCGATTCGATAGAAAAGAAGGGATAATGTGCCGTTTTCGTTGGGGATTTCGTGGAATAAATCATCGCATCTTTCTTCGTTTCTTTCTGAAAGATATCCAATCAATCAAAATGGAGACAAGAGAGGGTCTTTTTCCTCGGTGTGTACTTTATATGGAAATCAGGGGACAGGGAGCCATTCCCTTGACTTGTACTGATGAGAATTTGACTACACGAGAAATTGAACAAAAAGATGCCGAATTGGCATATTTCTTGCGCGTGCCAATTGAAGTATTTTGAAATTAGCTGAGAATAAATCTCAGCATGAGAGAAGGAACTTACTAATTCTCAGTTTCAAACAACTGAAGCTTATTAAAAATGTTTATTCCAGCAAAAGATGCTATATTCTATTTACTCGTTCCATTGAGGCAGCAGTTCATGTATATTATACATCCTAAAGCAGAAGGACGCATATGGAACAATTTTAATAAAATAGAATCTCACTAATAAAATATCTTAAAAGGATCCCGGTAGGGTTCGTCTTGAACTCCAAATAATAAATGGGTTTTTTGAGTCTTCATCGAAAGGAAGAAATGAAGATGAAATAGGTTCCAATTTGCCTAATTGAGATCTTTGGAATATGTAAAGAATATTTACTTCTTTTGTTATTCAAAAAAGGGACCTTCTTCTATTCTTCTATGTTCTGTTCTCTATCCAAAGACTTCATTATTATACAAAAACAAAAATAGGAAAAGATCCATAGGTTCGATACTTTGTTCTTGTTAGAGTTATAGGATTTTGTTATATAACTGGTGCTTCATAGAAATCTCAGATAAAATCGACCAATGAACAGGTTCATTAACAATTCACATCACAGATAAAGAATGAAAAAAAAGAAAGCATTGGCTTCCCTCCCATATCTTGTGTCTATACTCTTTTTGCCCTGGTGGGTTTCTCTATCATTTAATAAATGTCTAGAAACTTGGGTTCTTAGTTGGTGGAATACTAGGCAATCCAAAATCCTTTTGAGTGATATTCAAGGGAAAAATGTTCTAGAAAAATTTATGGAATTAGAAGAACTATTTCTTTTAGACGAGATGATAAAGGAGTACTCGGAAACACATATGCAAAGACTTCGTATAGGAGAAAAATACAATTGGTCAAAAGACACAATGAATCTCATTTCCTTATCATTTCACATTTCTCGACAAATCTAATTTGTTTCGCTATTCTAAGTGGTTATTTTGTTCTGGGTAATGAAGAACTTTGCATTCTAAATTCTTGGATTAAGGAATTTATCTCTAACTTAAGTGACACAATCAAAGCTTTTTCGATTCTTTTAGTTACTGATTTATGGATCGAATTTCACTTGACCCATGGTTGGGAACTAATGATTGGTTTGATCTACAATGATTTCAGGTTGGTTGAGAATGATTAGATTATATCTGGTCTTGTTTCCACTTTTCCAGTGATTCTAGATACAATTGTGAAATATTGGATCTTCCATTTTTTATATCGCCTATCTCCTTCACTTGTAGTAATTTAACATTCAATGAATGAATGAAGAATTTATTAGATTTCTTTATATCAATATCAATCAAATCATAATTTTTATTTCTGTATAAAGAATAAATAAATCATTTGAAATCTTACTTATTCTTTAGACTTTTACTTTTTCAATTAAAGGTATTCATACTATATTCCACAAGTACAATTCTTTTAGTACAATCAAGAAAAATGGCAAACTTGTTGATAGGTAATTCTACTATACTAACTATCGAATTTATTGTAGAAATTCCGGGATCAATGATTGGACCATGCAAAATAGAAAGACTTTTTATTGGGTAAAAGAACAGATGAATCGATCCGTTTATGTATCGATCATGATATATGTAATAAATCGAGCATCTATTTCAAATGCATATCCCATTTTTGCACAACAGGGTTATGAAAATCCATGAGAAACAACTGGGCAAATTGTATGTGGCAATTGCCATTTAGCTAATAAGCCCGTGGATATTGAAGTTCCGCAAGTTGTACTTCCAGATATTGTATTTGAGGCAGTTGTTCGAATTCCTTATGATATGCAACAGAAACAAGTTCTTGCTAATGGTAAAATGGGAGCTTTGAATGTAGGAGCTGTTCTTACCCGAGGGCTTCGAATTAGCCTCCCCCCCTCCCTCGATCATATTTCTCCCAAAATGAAAGGATGGGCAATCTTTCTTTTCAGTGTTATCGTCCTAATAAAGGAAATATTATTGTGATAGGTCCTGTTCCCGGTAAGAAATATAGTGAAATCATCTTTCCTATTCTTTCCCCCGACCCTGCTACGAAAAAAGACATTCACTTCTTAAAATATGCCATATATGTCGGTGGGAACATAGGAAGGGGTCAGATTTATCTGGATGGTATCAAGAGTAATAATACAATTTATAATGCTACATCAGCTGGTATAGTAAGCAGAACAGTACGTAAATAAAAGGGGGATATGAAATATCCATAGTTGATGCATCAGATGGACATCAAGTGGTTGATACTATACCTCCAGGACCAGAACTTCTTGTTTCAGAAGGTGAATCCATCAAGCGTGATCAACCATTAACAAGTAATCCAAATATAGAAGGGTTTGGTCAGGGAGACGCAGAAATAGTGCTTCAAGATCCATTACGAGTCCAAGGCCTTCTGTTCTTCTTGGCATCTGTGATTTTGGTAGAAATCTTTTTGGTTCTGAAAAAGAAACAGATTGAAAAGGTTCAGTTGTACGAAATGAATTTCTGGATATAGAGATTCCTTAAAATTTAGTAAAAGTGCAAAAGTCTTATCAATCTATTGAATAATGTATGTTCTATAAGCCTTTTCTTTGTTTGTTTTTATACTCTTTTTTCTTCTGCGGGATGTCTGAAACTCATTACTTATATACAATTTAGAATAATAGAAAAGAAGTATATACATACTAAACGAATAGAATACAAGGCAAGGGCGGGAAAAATGAAAAGAGAAAAAGATTGATATAAAGTATTCCTAGGCGACAAAAGAATTTAAAACAAACAAAAACTTGCCAGCTAAACCTGTACTGATGAATAACCAACCCGCAATGAATAGGGAAGGTATATTAATGCTATGAATGACCCAGTATCGAATATTAGTAATAATATCAACAAAAGAATGTTCTCCCGTGCTTCTAGACATGCTGAGCTCCAGAAATTCTTGTACGTTCAAAAAAGGGCGGACCAATTCCGTTAAAGATGGAATTAGTAAATCTAAAACTACTAATACTGAATCTTTTTGAGATCGTCAATTTTTTACCAAAGGTGTATTTAGAGTAGACCGAATCAGTATAGCTATCCTTCCTCTAGCGCAGCAACACAGTCTCGATCAGTACCGAAAGTAAATGCTATATCTTCTTTTTCTATGTAGAAATGTATGTTTCCTTATAATATAAGAGGTTTACATTAGTGGCTTCGCCGTAGTAAGAGAAAGTAAATATCTTTAATGTATGGGCTCTAATAATTCATGAAAGATATAATGATTGAAATATCTCATTCTATTCATACAATTCCATTATATTTTATGTGAAATATAGAAATCCCTTTGGTAGTTCGTCATTTCTTTTTTTTGAGTGTCCATCTATAATGACTGATGAATCAAGAATTTTCAATTGGAATGAAACGAATTCTTTCAATTAGTTTTTCTTACCATCATATCTGGATTGAGACTTAGGTAAATGTTTTATTCATATATGTAGTAAAAGAACA
The DNA here is from genome assembly GCA_033032865.1 of Dactylorhiza incarnata. Lineage (NCBI taxonomy): Eukaryota > Viridiplantae > Streptophyta > Magnoliopsida > Asparagales > Orchidaceae > Dactylorhiza > Dactylorhiza incarnata. Next base: position 9,953,254 of record JAWHQI010000014.1, read on the forward strand.
TATCTAATTTAGCTCTTTCATGTCTATTCTAACTAGTTATTTCGATTTTTTACTGGCTGCTTCAACTATAACCCCAGCTCTATTTATAGGTTTGAACAAGATACAACTTATTTGATAAGAATTAAATTCAATAAGCAAATTTTAAAAATTACAATCAAAGCCTCTCTGAATATTTCATTTTAGGTATTTTATGGTTACTTCCCGCCTCAATTATAAATTCTTATTCATTGAGATTCACGGATAATTCAGATTAATATTTATGGAATGATCTTACCTCTCTTTTTATTCCCTAAAACAATTGGAATGATTGAAGTTTTTCTATTTGGAATCGTCTTAGGTCTAATCCCTATTACTTTAATAGGTTTATTGGTAACTGCATATTTACAATACAGGCGCGGTGATCAGTTGGACCTTTGATTGAGTAACATTTCTTTTTTTTATTGACCTCATACAAGGAGGAGGTCAAATTCAAATTGCAATTATACATTGTTTTCTTAAGGTATTTCCTGGTAATTCAACATAACATAAACAGAATGGAATCACGCTTTGTAGGATTTAAACCTACGACATCGGGTTTTGGAGATTCGCGTTCTACCAAACTGTACTAAGAGCGCTTTCTTATATCCTATAACAATCCTATAACAGTAGATATGATTGTAAATAAAAAGATTTAAAAGGGTATTGCGTAAATAGAGTTTGTATAAATTAAAAGATTATGTCCAATTTTATTCCCAATGAATCCCTCGTAAATGTTCAGACGAGAAAAAATAGGTAGGGATGACAGGATTTGAACCCGTGACATTTTGTACCCAAAACAAACGCGCACTACACCATATCATGCATATGGTAACACTTAATTTGTAGCGGTTAAGTAAACGCTACAAAAAAATATTTATGGTAGCGTTTATAACCGCAACTGTAAATAAATAAACGCTACTATAACATATCATATCTATAGTATCAGTTATTTTGTCGCGGTTATAAAAATGCTACCAATTTCATGATCAGGACCGTCCATCTTAAAATCTAAACTAAATCAGCCCATCGAATCCTTCCGCCATCTACTTTATTTTGAATCTGCGGCACATATGTCGCGTCTCCCTCCCATCTCGCGATTAGCTCTTCCCCGTGTTTTGCGTTTTCCTTCCTGTCCTCCCTGAATCAGGATCCTCGCTACCATCCCACTGTACAACCTCATGGAGGACGCCGCCACCACCGAGATCAGCCGTGTGCAGAACTGGCAGTGGATCAGATACGAGGCAGAGCTCGACGGGCAGGCGGTGAAGGTGACGGTGACTCCAGAGTTATTCAGGAGGGTGATGGAGGAGGAGATGGGATGGATTTCGCATTCCTATTCAATTCAGTTTTGCATTTCTTTTTTTTTTCATCAGTAAACTCATGAAATGAATCAAAGGGATTAACTCAGATTTGTACAACTTTCTGCATTTGAAGTGTTTGATAAAATGCTTCAATGAGTTTTTCCACCTTATCTTCTGCTTCAAGCATTTCAGGCCTATACATTCTTCTCCCATTCTCCTTCTTCCTATCTCACCTTACGAATTCTTCTCCCAGTCTTGAATATGAACCTTGCAGCATGATGAAAGCTGGACTGCCCCTTGGTGACATCTCCAGCTTCCACGTTTCAAAATATGGTAGGCCCTTTTGCATTATAGGAGTGAATATTTTTTAAATTTACTCCCCTGCACTTCAAGTGTTTGATCTATTGCTCGAACCAGAAGATTTAATCCATTTCCTACCGTGAACTTGTTGGTTTGTATCGTTGTTATTTGCAATTTATACCTCATATTTGTGTTCTTTTTAGGTGAAAAGTTTTATGCGGATTATAGTTGTCTACATAATTGAAATATGATAGGATCTTAGCATTGCAAGAAATGCCTTTTAATAGAATAATTTACTTCTTACTTGTGTTGGTCTGTGCCATTGTTATTTGCAATTGATACCACATATTTGTGTTCTTCTAGGCAAAAGGTTTCTTCTGATTATAGTTGTCTACGTAATCAAAATATGGTAGGAGCTTTGCATTGCAAGAATGGTTTAAAAAAGTTAATTTACTTTCTACATTAATTGGATTTACCGCATCTTTTACTTGAACGAGATGATTTAATTCATTCTTTGCCTACTTGCAGCTTGAAGATTTTTGTTTGGGCATTAATTTATTATGATGAATCCAGGGCATTGCAAGGAGGCTGGTCATATCAGCATTGGATGTGGCAGCTGTCAAGAGATTGGGCATGTTGATCATGGGAAAACTACAATGACAACAACAATAACTAAGGTTTATCTTCATTGGAATTATTTATTCATACTCTTACGTCATTCTTATTCCATAGGAGGCCTAATGGTGTTTAGATAGATTACCTAAGTCATTCCATAAGAATTTGGTAATATATTTAGCGATGATTTTGAGAGTGGATTTAGGGATATTGGTATATGCCATAAGGTGAATGCAGGAAGATAAAATGGTGGATTTAATGAGGGCCAGTCTGCCTCCCATGTGAAGAAGAATGAGAGGCCAGCTAGCAATATATGAGTTAATTCTAGCTACCATAGGCTCATAATACACCTGCTAACTTTTACCAAAAAATAATGGAACTCTGAGATAAGTGAAAGGAAATGAACTCGTTTGGAAGCCGCCACGAACGTAAAGAATGAGATATTTCTTATCAAGAACGATGGTGGTGGATAGGAAGATGCTACATTTTTGCTAGTTTATGTGGTGCTCTAATATAGATTCAAGACATTTTATGGTCTTACTAAAATGCTTAATGAAGTTTTCCTCTAGCAAAAATAATGGTGTGATCTGCATAAAGGCAATGAGAAATTGGTGTACACCTGCTACTGCCCCCAAACCAAATCACTTTGGAATCAGTAAAAGCTGTGTTTAGTATTCTACTAAAGTACACTTGAGAGATAAGAAAAATAAAAGAGTGGATAAGTACACACACATATATACATATATATAAATATTTTCAGGCCACATCAGCTTATGGCACTAATCTTAAAGCAAAATGACTAAAAATATTCATGCTAAATAAAAGTTATGGTAAGCATCTCAAAGAAAGTAACCAATATAATTTATTGTCATTTTGGTGTAATTTATGATTTTAGTTCTAATAATTTTAGTCCTAATAATTTTATTTATGAATTTGTCCCATAGAAATGTTGTAAATTATGTTCCATGTTGATGTGTCATGGGATCAATGATAAAAACTATTTTTATTTTGTTTTAGGTTTCTTGCTTCTAATTTATACGTCCTTTAATTTGTTTTAGGTATGAGAGAATGAGGCACCAAAGGAGGCTTCGAAGACGGAAGAAGGCAAGAAGGATGAGCCCGTGAAGAAGAACTATCTATATATGTTTTTCATGTATTGAGTTTAATAAAGATAATTAAGTGATCTATATATATTGATTGTATTGAAGGGTTTGGGCTATCTCCCACCTTCTTTTTACTATTAATAAAAAAAAATTGAATTCTTTTACAAAATAGATATTATCTCTATTATTGTCTCATATGTCAAATATAAGCATAAATGCTACCATAAAGTATTTTAAATGTTGCCAAATATAAGCATAAACGCTACAATAGAGTATCGTAACCGTTGCTGTAAAATGAAATAATCGCTACCATTGGATATCATAAACGCTACAATAGATGTACCTATAGTAGCGGTTGCAAAAACGTCACAATACATTGGGTAACCGCTACCATACCCTACGACCACGGCGGCGGATGTAGCGCGCGCACAACCGCTACCGTAGACCTACAGTACCGGTTTTTTCACCTACAGTAGCAGTTTTTGAGCGCTACCATATGCATGATATGGTGTAGTGGCGCTACCAAGCTGCCCTACATCCCTTTTCTTAATTGTTGTACAGTGTCATTGTACAAAATTTGTGTCCTATTTACCATATCATTCTTTTTTTCTCTAACTATTAACTATATATTTAATTAATTATATAAAATGTTCTTGTCAAATTTTTTTGTCTGCAAAATTTCATCTGCTGGATCTTTGTACATATGCATTTTTGTTAGTAATTCCTAATTCAAATTAAATTTATTGCAAAAACAAATGACCTTGAACTACAAGATTGAGTTATCTATGATATATGTATTAGAATTAAGAATATCGAACTAGACTATATATGTATTACAATATACAATAAAAATAAAGAATTACAAGAAAAAGTAAATATAAAATAAAAGAAGAAGGAGGATTTTCAATGCGAGATATAAAAACATAACTCTCCACGGCACCTGTGCTCACCACTTTATTGTTTGGGTCTTTAGCGGGTCTATTGATAGAAATTAATCGTTTATTTCTAGATGCCTTGTCATTCCCCTTTTTTCATTTTTATTGAATTCTTGTATTTATATGTGAAGAAAGGAAGATTATCTTAGATCAATTCTACGTAACATGGCTCCAATTTCGCTCTCTTTTTCTTTTTGATTTAGGATAGGAAAGAAGAAATAAAAAGTATATCGCACTTCAGTCAAGATAAAGTGAATCTACGATATAATTTTGGGAAAAATAAATGGAAAAGTGGATTCAATCTAGGGGTGGTTCAATGAAATTCTAATATAGAAAGAAGAAAATACTGAGATTAGATATGAAGAATTTATAGTTAGAAAAAAATGTATTACTTAATTATTACTAGATTCTGAATATTCTTCACTTAATGAACATGACTATCTTTATTTATAGTTCTAGTAATTCCTAATAATTAGATTTTAGCTATTAGTGCTTCGAAGTCATTCAAATTATTAGAATTTGAAAAAAAAATCTTTACAAATTACATTTCTAGTTAGTAACTTTTATTAATATAGATTTTTTTTGTTTTCTTCTTATTAATTATTTTATATTTGGTTCGGATAAAAAAAAATGAGGAAAGTTCTAAAATGAAGTCGATCCAAAATGAAAAGGAGGTTCATGGCCAATGGTAAAGATATCAGAATTATAGTGATTTTGGAATGTACCTCTTGTGTTAGAAAGGGTGTCAATAAAGAATCGACGGGCATTTCTAGATATATTACTCAAAAGAATTGACACAATACACCCAATCGATTAGAATTGAGAAAATTTTGTCGCCATTGTCAAAAGTATACAATTCACGGGGAAATAAAGAAATAGATGGAACAGAATGCGTGTGTAATTTTTTAAAGGAGCTGGACTTAACATAACATATATATAATACAAACCAAATCCTCTTTTGGTGGGATCTTCAATGAAGAAAAATAAAAGAGAATTGTATTTTCTATATTATTTTATATATAAGGAATAAACAAACAAGGGATAAGCAAACCATGGATAAATCCAAACAACTCTTTCGTTGTTTGCCCAGAAAGCCCACGACCTCCTCTCATGGCACTTTTTTCCCGATCTCAGCGGTCTCCGTTTGTGTGACCGCCCGGATCGCCAGCTGCCTTCTCAACCAAGAGTTTCTAAGAGTCAAGCGGTCAGAGCAGTGCGAGACCGCCAGATTGAGCGGTCTACTTGTTTTTCTTATTTTTGTTATCTGCACCCCTTCTCCCTGCCCTGGCTCTCCTGTATCCCGGGCAGCCCGTAGTTTTTAGTTCTGCCCGTTTGGGCAGCCCCCTCGTCTATAAATAGAGGGGTAGGGGTACCAGGAAAAGGACTTTTGGGCTCCGGGGCTTCAGCTTACAACCTGTGTAAGCGGTCTCATTTTTTCGTGATCGCCTTTTTGTGATCGTTTTCCTTTTGTCTCAGCATCTTCTGTCTCAGTAACCTACATTTCGCAGTTTTCTCCCACCCCCTTTAGTGTGAATTTTGGAGGTACCATTTTTGGCACCAACAGAACGAACACGCGACCTTCAGATTCGAAGTGTTAGGTGAACTTCAGACTTTCAAGATGGCTGATCGCCGTAGAGGTCGTCCTTTGCGGTCTCCCAGTGTTCCCCCTTCCGATCACAATCCGTTAGAAGCGATGGAGCGCCGCTTCGAGCTTCGCGTTGAGCAGGCTCTCCGCGAGGCCGCCCGAGCCAGGCAGGACGCTGCCGCTGTTCAGCAAGAGATCGCGCGGTCTCAGCAAGAGGCCGCTCGAGATCGGCAGGAAGTTGTTCGGACTCAGCAGGAGTCCGCGAAGCAGATCGAGGCCATGAACCAAGTTCTGGCCGCGATCTCCCAGAAGATCCTTCCTCAATCCCCTCAGATCGCTACCCCTGACCGCATGGCAAGCGGTCACCATAGCGATCATCCCGTTTTCCAGCCTGCAGCTCCTCAGCGATCTCAGCATGAGGAGTTCGCCGCCCGTCGTAATTCTTTTCGAGCCGCAGCCCAGGGGCCTCCGGCTCAGGCTTTGAATTTTGAAGAAGGGTTTGCTTACCCTCAAGATCCTCCAGCTCCTTTTCTTCCTCCAGGACCTTCTGTGTTTGGGGAGCCTTCCCCCTTTACTGATGAGATTCGTCGGGATCCAATTCCTCATGGATTCAGAGAACCCCGTCTTCCTGTATATACAGGAGAGACCGACCCGATGTGTCATCTCCAAGCTTTCGAATCTGCCGTTGCCCTCAGGACCATTTCAGATGGAGTGAGGTGCAAGCTGATGGTTACCTCCTTCGATGGGTCAGCCATGGAATGGTTCTACAAGCTGCCAAGTCAATCTATCCCAAGCTTTGCCGCCTTGAGGCAAGAGCTCCTCCTGAGGTTCGCCACCGCAAAGAAAAGGAAGAGTGGTCCTGCGACCCTCTTCAAAATTAAGCAAGGAGACAACGAGACTGCAGCGCATTTCGTTGATCGCTTTCAGAAGGAGATCTTGGGAGTCAGAGACATGGATCCCGAGCTCTATATGGTGGCTTTGATCAGCGGCCTGCAGGAGGGTCCTCTGAAGTTCAAAGTCACAACCAAGGAACCTAGCTCCTATCAGGAGCTGATCAGCATTGCCAATCGCTACATAGAAGGGGAGATCAACAACCCCACCTATGTTAGCAATCTGACCAACAGAGCCACTCAGAAAGGCTCTGCAGGATTCTATCCTGCGGCATCTTCCTCGAAACCTCGGCAAGAGCTTCCACCTCCGGCCCCGAGAGGTAAGAATTATCGAAACAACCGCTTCAATCGAGGTAATCAATCTTTCCCACCTCAAAATTCATTTCTTCAAACTCCCGCTACTCCTGCTCCGCAAGTCACCCCCATTCACCAGATCCAGTATGCTCAACCTCCTATTCTACCCGTTCCTTCATTTTACAATGAATCCCAAGAGTCCTTCACAGACTTTGGTGTTCCCATGAATGAAGTGCTTCAAATCCTTCAGAAGCAGCCCTTTTTTAAGAGGCCAGCTCCGCTGAATTCTGATCCGAAAACCAGAAACCCTACTCTCTACTGTGAGTATCATAGAGATAGGGGTCATTTGACAGAGGATTGCAGAGCTCTCCGCCTATTTTTAGAGAAACTATTAAAGGAGGGAAAGCTCCGCGATCTCATTCAAAAGAATGATTCTGCCAAAGCTTCAACCTCCAAGGCCAAGGAGGTAGCAGTTCACTGGGAGTGCGAGGAAGTAGATGATGTTGGTCATCTGGGCAACATCGGTTTTCCCAACGAGTGCGTGGACGCTAATGATGAAGGTGCCTTGGGCAACCTATTCTGCATCCATGGGGGTGCAGGGCCGGAGTCCTCGAGAAAAGCAAGTCTGAAGAGGGTTTACCAGTCAGAGGTTGCTGCTACCTCTTCGGCTCCGGTTCGAGGGACGGTCACTTTTGGAGATGAAGATCTTCCTCAGACCGCGAATCCCTTTGATGATGCAGTCGTCATCAAAGCTGTAATCGAAAATTATACGGTGGAAAAAATTCTAATAGATACAGGAAGTTCAGTTAATGTGCTCTTCAAACCCGCCTTCGAGGCGTTGAAGACAGGTAAAACTCTCCTTTCAACTGAAGGCCCCCTCTATGGTTTTTCAGGAGAAAAGAAAGAAGTGGAAGGACTCGTCACCCTTTCTGTGGTTCTGGGAGGGATAGTGAAGTTGGTCAAATTCATAGTCGTTGACGCTCCCAGTAGCTACAACGCCATCTTTGGAAGACCTTTCCTAAATGCCTATCAAGCCATCGTCTCTACCTACCATCAAGCGGTGAAGTTCGCCTTGAATGGCAAACAACACCGAATCAGGAGCGATCCAAGGAAGGCCAGGGAATGCTATGTGAAAACGGTCAACATGATCGTATCCTCTCCTCAAGAAATCATGATGGCTGAATTAATCGAAGCTCCTGAGCAAGTTCCAGTTGCAGAAGAAATTGAGGAGGATGCAAGAGATGGAGTTCGTTTGGAACCCGCCCAAGCAACCCAGAAGGTCCAAATCAGCGAGGAAGATGAGGGCAAGGGTCTCTCCATTAACGCTGAATTATCTGAAGCTGACAAGGGTCAGCTCATTTCTTGTCTTCTGCAAAATTTAGATATCTTCACTTGGTCGGCAGACGACATGCCTGGAGTGAGTCCAGATGTTGCTTGCCATCACCTCAACATCAGCCCAAATGTCATCCCAATCCAGCAGAGGAAGAGGACTGTTGCAACCACTCTGGCTCAACCTATCCGTGAGGAAGTGGAGAAGCTCCTGAAGGCGAAGTTCATCCAACCGATCCAATATCCTGAGTGGGTGTCAAACGTTGTAATGGTAAGAAAGCCAGGTGGAAAGTGGAGGATGTGTGTCGACTTTACTAAACTCAATAAAGCTTGCCCCAAGGATTGCTATCCCTTGCCTCAGATAGATTCTTTAGTGGATTCTGCGGTAGGTTATTCTTTTATGAGTTTTTTAGATGCTTTTTCAGGTTATCACCAAATCAGGATGCATAAACCCGATATACCGCACACTTCGTTTATCACAAATGATGGTTGCTTCTGTTATCTCGTGATGCCTTTTGGGTTGAAAAATGCTGGAGCAACTTACCAAAAAATGATGGATACAGTTTTCAAAAATCAGAAGGCAAGAAACCTTGAGGTATATGTCGATGACCTCTTGGTGAAAAGCAAATCTTTCTCCTCTCATCTCAAAGATCTCTCTGAAACTTTTGCAACCCTACGAGCCTTCAATATGAGGTTGAATCCATTGAAGTGTGTTTTCGGAGCAAACAGAGGTAAATTTTTGGGTCACCTCCTCACCCCAGAAGGGCTAGAACCAAATCCAGACAAGGTAAAAGCTATCTTGGAAATGCCACCTCCCAGAACCCCAAAAGAAGTTCAACAGTTGGGAGGGAGAATGGCAGGCTTGAGTCGATTCATCTCCCGGTCAGGGGATAAAAGTGCACCGTTTTTTAAGACTCTCCGGGGAGGAGCCAAGTTCGAATGGACTCAAGAGTGTGATAATGCTTTCAATCAGCTTAAAAAACAGTTGACTTCAATTCCTCTACTCCAAAGTCCGCGAGGAGGGGAAGATCTTTTTCTTTATTTGGGAGTTGGCATCGATGCTATAAGCTCTGTTTTGGTCCGAGAGGAGAAAAAGAAACAATTTCCAGTTTACTATGTAAGTCGAATTCTGAAGAGTGCGGAGACTCGCTACCCGATCCTAGAGAAGCTAGCTTTGATGCTTGTAATTTCAGCAAGAAGATTAAGACCGTATTTCCAAGCTCATTCGATTTTAGTCGTCACTGATCTTCCATTGAAGGGTGTCTTGGAGAAGCCGGAGCATTCAGGCAGATTGGCAAAGTGGGCAATTGAGCTCAGTGAGTTTGACATATCTTATGTTCCAAGAATCGCAATCAAAGCTCAAGTCTTAGCAGACTTCATGGTGGATGCTAAAGAAGTTGAATCGCAGAAGGGGGTCGGAGTACCCCTTGCCTGGAAAATCTTCGTGGATGGAGCCTCAGGGAAAAATTCTTCCGGGGCAGGAGTTATCTTAATCAACCCAAATGGAGTAAGGCTGAATCAAGCACTAAAGTTCTATTTTCAAGTAACAAACAATCAAGCGGAATATGAGGCTTTGCTAGCCGGTCTCAAGTTTGCCAGAGAACTAGGGATTGATGATGTCGAAGTTTTCACAGATTCTTTGGTAATGGCTTCTCAAGTAAATGGGACTTTCGAGACTAAAGATAGTATCTTGAAGCAGTATTTGACTCTGGTAAAAATTGAGGTTGGGAAGTTCAAAAGCTTCACTATCAATCATATCCCAAGGGGTGAGAACGTGGAAGCGGATGAGTTGGCAAAATTTGGGATTCTTTCAGGGGGAACAACTTCGGAGTTGTTTCGCCCGGCAATTGAGGAAGGAGAGGTCATGGAGATTGATCAGCATCAGTCTTGGATAGATCCGTTTGTTCTCTATCTTTCAACTGGAGAGCTCCATTCTTCAATAAAGGATAGGAAAAGGTTTAAACGGAAAGCGGCTAACTATTATCTTGTTACAGGAGTGCTTTATAGGAGAACCTTCCTTTCACCACTAGCACGGTGTGTTTCGGAGGAGGAGATTCCAACGGTCCTTCAGGAGGTTCATTCTGGAGAATGTGGAAGTCACTCTGGAGCCAGGACATTGGAAAAAAGAATTCTGAGGCAAGGCTACTTTTGGCCCCAGATGAGGAAGGATGCGGAGAAATTTGCTAAGAAATGTGTAAAATGCCAGAAGTTTGCTCCTCTCCAAAATCAGCCGGCTCAACAGCTTAAGTCAATAGCAACTCCATGGCCATTTGCAGTTTGGGGAATGGATTTGATTGGGCCTTTTCCTATGGCAAGCGGACAACGTCGATATATAATAGTTATGATCGACTACTTCAGCAAGTGGACAGAAGCAAAGGCATTGGCCCAAATTACCACTCAAGCCGTGAAAAACTTTATTTGGGGAGAGATAGTATGTCGACACGGGATTCCAATGGCAATCATCACGGATAATGGTTCTCAATTCAACAATTCAACTCTTATTACTTTCTGCAAGCAAATTGGCATTGAGCTACGTTTCGCTTCCGTACATCATCCTAGAAGCAATGGGCAGGTAGAGGCCGCCAACAAACTCATCATAAATCTCTTGAAAAAAAAGGTAGAAAACGTTAGGGGCAACTGGGCAGAACAACTACCTTCCGTCTTATGGGCCTTGAGAACAACTCCGAGTTCTGCTACTGGGGAAACTCCGTTCAAATTATCACACGGTTCCGAAGCCCTTATTCCGGTAGAATTTGAAGTGAAAAGCCCAAGAGTATTATTGGCACAACAAAATCAAATCGAGTGGATGGAAGGAAATGATGAAGAGTTAAAATGCAGCCTTGATTTAATTGAGGAATTAAGAGACACTGCAATCATCAGACAGGAAGAGGTGAAAAGAAGAATGGCAAGGTTGTTCAATAAAAATGTAAGAACCAAAGAATTCGCTGTTGGAGATCTAGTCTTGAAGAAAGTAGATACAGCGGCAAGAGCTGGTTCAGTTGGAAAGCTCAATCCAAATTGGGCAGGGCCGTTCGTGGTAAAGAATGTGCTTAAAAATGGTGCTTACCATCTCCAAACTTATGAAGGGGAAGAGTTGCCTCATTCCTGGAGCGGAGATGATCTTAAGCTTTTCTTCTCTTAAAATGTTCGTATCTAATTCACTCATTCTTTGTTCCTAACTCTTTTCTTTTCCTAAATATCACGCAGGTATCACCAAAGCATTCGCAATATAAGTAATGGATGACAAGTCTTAAAAATAAGTTGATTTTTGAAGAGCCAAAAAACCTGTCAAGTGAGATATCGACGGATCCTACTATCTTCCCCCTTGACTTGTTAGCTCGACGTGTAATTCTGCCAGGACCACAGATGTCGGGGAGATTTTGAATCTGTGTAGTAGTAGCTCGCCAAGCTCGAGCGGTGGAAGTTTAGGATACCGGGTCCTTGCTGACATCTGGCACACCTAAGCGTTTCAAGGAGGTCTAGGTGGCTGGCTCAGCTCTGTCATGCATCGAAAAGGACATTGTTACAATCTTAATGATCTTTCAGGGAAAGCAATGTCGGTGTAGCCTCCGCGGCATGACCACACCTGCCCTACCGATCATTTCGATTTGTAACTCTCGAATACTCGTTGAAGCGTGGTTAGGTAAGGGGCGGCAAGAAACATCTATGACCGTCACCTGAACCTTGGATTGGCAAATTTGCAACAAACTCAGCAATCCTTTAAGAAAAGAAGTATCGGTATAGCCTCCGCGGCATGACCACACCATCCCTTTGGGTCATTTTCAAGATCCATTCCTCTATTTTTATCATAGAGGACTTATTCATTCCTGTATTGGGATCGGGCGGTCAGCAGTTTATGAGACCGCATGTTCTTCTATCTTCAAAGGGTGATGTCATTTATAAATCGCCGGGCATGACTTTTTCAGGGTAATTGAGGCCGCTATTCAGAAAGCTCTCGTGACAACTTGACAGAGCTCGACCCGGTCTCAATAAGATCAAGATTCTAGTATTCTCGTTATTCTAGTATTCCCTGTTTCCCATCGAGTTGGGTTTCCTTCAAAAAAGGCCGGTCTGGATATAATGTGATCGCTGATCTGGAGATTTATGAAGCTCTTTTTATAATCTTGGTTATCAAGGGGCCATCAAATGGATTTCCTGTCGTTTGAGCGCCGATCACTCTGAGTCTAATATGTTCAAATCATCTTGTAGTTTCCTCATATTGCGATCTATTGATCTGGTTATCTCGAGGTCGCAGAGTAGTTCCTGTTTATGCGGAATAGTTTCTTTTAGAGTCTTTGGTGTTTTTTCCAAGAGATCGCTACTTGGAGTTTTTTAATGATAAAAATAAAAATTATGATAAAAAGGCATTGAGATCGAATGCCGATTTTAAATTCAGAAGAACAAATAAATATATGCATCAAGAACAAACTTATTCATCTAGGCAAAATCCAACAGATCAAATTTTTATATATATTCTGGAATGTCAATTACAACAAGACCGCTCGGTCTCCAAAAAGGAAAAAGGGATTATAATTCACTCTCTCTTTGATCTTTTGGAAGACCGCTCGCTTGAAGAAGAAGAATCGGTTTCTGCAGAAGGTTCTTCTAGACTATTCCCAGGAATTCTAGATCCAGAGCTCGAGCTCGAACTGGAATCTAGACCAAGGGTATAGCGGCTTCCGCTCTCTTCGTCTTCAATCACTACATTTTTCTCTTGACCTGCGGTCTCATCAGCAGCATCAGCAGATCCTTCAGCAGCATCTACGGTCTCTTCAGCGGTCACAGATTGTTCTTCAATTCTTTGCTCCGCGTCAGGGAAGAGATCGGCAAATGTGACGTCCTTGTACTCTTCAGTAAAACCACCGCGGTTACGAACCTCATCCAGCACCTGGTCGGCGGTCTCTTTTATATGGTGCATCAAAGCCCTCTGGAAAGCAGGATTCTCAGGGTCGTAAGCCGTTTTTTCAGATTGCTGCAAAAGAGATATATGTTAGACCGCACGATCACAGGTAACACATTCATGGAACATAAGAAAAATTCTCACTCTTCTTTCTTCTTGCAAGGCAGTTATTTCGTCCAGAGCGCTGCAAAGAGACCGCCCCATATGATGATTCAAGATTGTACTTCTAGCAGTCACTTGAGCGCAAAGGTCGGGAAGCGCATCGGTCTCAATATTTAATATCTCATTTGTGTTCTTTCTCCCGTACAAAGCCGAAGTGACCGCGTATGCGTGACGGGTCACCTTCCCGCTCCACGAGGGTAAATCAGTGGACACCTTCACAGAACTTCCTGAGGCCGCCCATCTGAGGAGAGGCTTTCCTTTGATATCCTTCATTTTTCTTTTAAAACCCATCAAGGGAAAAACTTGCTCGGCGGTCTCAGAAGTTACGCCGAACACGTCGGCCTCACGCTTCAGCCTTCTCTCCCTCTGAGTAAGAACTTCTGCTGCTGGGGAGATAGGGTCAAGCGCAGGGACCGCAAAGCTCGCTAAAAAGTAAAGAAAAGGTTTTAAAAAGCATTCAAAAGACATAAAAAGAAATTATTCGAGACCGCAAGAAAAAACTCACTTTCAGCAGGGGCGATCTCGGCGATCTCAGGCCAGATCGCTAGATAATAAACAAGATCGATCCTTTTACCCGCCAAAAAGGCCAGAATCTTCAGCTCTTCCTCTGAGACCGCCTTTATTTTCTTAAAAATGCTGTCAGGTCGCGGAGAGGGTGAGCTCCTGAGACCGCCAAGGTCACCTTCAAAAATAAGGAATCTTTCTGTCCAGAAAGAAATTTTATTAGGAAGGTTCAGAATCTTAATTCCATCTGCTGAAAAATACATCAATCCTTTAAATTCTTCTTTCTTTCTGCCTTCTTTCAAAATTTTTGCGGTGAAGGTTGCACAGAACAAATTCATTGTGAATTTCACTCCTTCCGATCTCAAATAATTGATGAAGACGTTAACCAGACCGATGGAGTTCGGAGCCAGCTGGGCGAGCACGAAGCCATAATATTCCAAAATCTCTAACCACTCCCAGGGGAGTGGAATCCTCAGCCCATTATCAAAGTGATCGATGGGAATGATAAACTTTTTCTCCTCGACAAAGTTTAGCCTTTCTTGCTCAGTTGGCGGTCTCACAACCACCTGAGTTTGGATCATATATTTCTTTATAAATTCAATATACTCATCCTTTGATAAACGTCCTTGTTTGTGATCGGCGTTCAGGAAGATAGTAGCAGAAGAAGCACGAGCGGACACCATATTTAGTAATCGCTGAGACCGGAGCTTGTAGCGCAATCAAGAAGGCATAAAATGAATGTTATGGAGGTAGCTATTTATAGAAGACGAAGGGTCATTTCGTAATCATTACCTCTTGCAGATCGCCCAGAAGAAAAAGGTTCAGACCGCTCGACCTGTGCAAAGTCACGCAAAAGCATGCTATGACTGGCGATCTCAATCAAATAAAGCGCAGCAGCAATACAGGCAGTCCAAGCATAAAGACCAAGATTATATGAATCAAAGACCGCACAAAGCATAAAATAAAAAGGTCACAAAAACAGATGGAACATTAATAGTAAAAATATTACAAGGCAAAATGTTTAGAATTCAGAGACCGCTCGGTCTCAAAACAAATAATCATCTCCTAGAAGGCCTATTTCTTCCTACATGAGCAGCGACATCTTGCATATCATTCACTGCGGCCATAACTGACACCAAACTGTGATTGGCCAGCATCGCAGACCGGTGGATCTTCGACATCTCCTTGTCCACCTGCTCCATAGGAATCAGCACAATCTCAGGTTGCGGTCTCTCCGATGGATGATCGCCAGAGGTACCCGGTCGCATCATTATCTTTCCGTGGCCGCTCCTCAGCCTCTCATTTTCCGCGGACAGCGCCGCAGCTTTTCCCTTATAGTACTCAGTCTCTTTTTCGGCTTTCTTAAGAGCTCGAGCGATCTCTTCAACTCTCAGATCGCATTCTTCACGAATCCTCTTCTCATTAGTACGCAGTTTTTCTTCAAGACCGCGAATCTGATCGTTCTGAGTTCGCTCTCTCATCAGCATAGAGCGAACATCCTCAAACATCGGGTTAAGGATGTTGGTTAACTGAGGGGAGATCTCAATGTGCTGAGGAAGCTCTCCCTCCTCGATCTCAACATTTTCATTATCTGCGGTCATAAGAGATGGGTTACTTCAATCATGAGCATACAGTCAAATAAGCTTTTTTAAATAAACAGAAAAGTACTTGGAAAGAAGTTAAGACCGCAGTCACGTAAAGCTCTTCTGGTATCTTTAGTGACCGCGGGATCTGCGGTCAGAGAAAGACGATCTGATCCCCTTAAGCGCTCCAGATCCATTCTTTCCAAATCTCTTTTCTGCGATTTTTCCCCCTCTTTTCTTCTCCTTTTTAATTCTTCATTACTTAAGAGGATGTCATCGGTCTCAATAAAAACAATCCCATGTTTTCTTTCAGGAGAAGCAGAGCGAACTATAGGTAATGAAAGGAACTCGACCGGCTGAGGAATCATTTTATACTTACCAGATCGCAAAATCGAGACCGCCGCCGCACGATCCGCTGCAGCCTTGTTCAAACGATCTCCCTGAAGAGAATCAGTTGGGAGACCGCTAGAAAGTGCAGCCTTCTCCTTGGCGATCTGCAATCTCTCCGCGATCTCCTCCTCAGTATTTTTATTCACTGCGGTCTGCAAGACCGCAGCCTTTTCCCTCTCTTCATCGACCAGGGCCGCTTTTTCCTCAGCAATCCTGACCGTTTCCTTCTTCCTCTCCTCAGCGATTAGAGCTGCCTTCTCCTCGGCAGCCCTGAACGCCTCTTTCTCCCGTTCCTCCTCGGCGGTCTTAGCCGCTTCCTTTTTCTTTTCTTCCTCTTCTTTCTCCTTTTTTCCTCTTTTCTCCCTTTCCTTATCCTTCCTTTTCTTCTCATCAGCCTTTTTCTTCTGCATCTCTTCTTTCTCCTTCTTCTTCTTGTCTTCCTCCCTCGCCTTGATCTCTCTGTCAGCGATCTCCTTCTCCCTATCAGCGATCTCCTTCTCAACAGCAGCATTTCTAAGAGCGGAAGCTTCAAGGGGATCCGACACCTGCAGCGATGAAAAAGACGAATTATTAGAAGAAGATTCATCAAGATAGGTAATTAATTCGGAATCATCCTCTCTTGATAAAACTGAAATCGCAGGAAGGAAGGAGGGATCCCCCTTAACGTTTACCTTGGAAGTTTCCACAGTGACCTCCGGATCGGTAGATTCAGACAGTGTGATCGCCCCCGGGGCGATCACGTCTTCTTTTTCTTCTTCATTTTTTCTGCTTCTTTTATAAGTTAAACTGGAAGGGCTCGAATCTTTTCTCTTCTTGTTCTCAGCAACTTCCACGCGGTCAGCAATCTTTTGCCTTAGAGATTCTGCTTCGGCATGTTTTTGACGCAGACCGGCCAGAATGGTTTCTGTAGAAGCGGTCTCGGGTGGCTTGGAAGCTGTTTGATCAAGCATTTCCAGGGTTTTCTGACAATCAAAGGAAATGGAAAAGTCAGATATTTTCAACACAGGATCTGAAGAAGCTTTAGATGGCTCAGAGATAACAGAGACCGGCGCAACTGAACTCTCCGGAAGTTCAGATTTCTTCGGAGATCGGGCGGTCCCCTTTGAAGCGCTCGCTTTCGTCAAGATCTTTGGCGCTTTCTTCCCTTTCTTTGAGCTAACATTTTCTTTTTTCCCAGGAGAGTTTGCTTTTGATGGAAGAGTTTTTAAGAGGTCAAGCATGGTCATCTTAGCAGGAGATCGCGCCTGCTAACTTTTCAGTGACCGCTTGAGGATTGGGTTTTCACAATGTCTCGGAATATGAAGATATCAGCCGGTATTTATAGATCAAGATGCATTTATGACGGCCGCGGTCTCCACGGTCAGAGTTAACATTTTCGAAGTTCCAGGCGCAACTTAAAAATGTGCGGGGATTATGTTTGCCCAGAAAGCCCGCGACCTCCTCTCATGGCACTTTTTTCCCGATCTCAGCGGTCTCCGTTTGTGTGACCGCCCGGATCGCCAGCTGCCTTCTCAACCAAGAGTTTCTAAGAGTCAAGCGGTCAGAGCAGTGCGAGACCGCCAGATTGAGCGGTCTACTTGTTTTTCTTATTTTTGTTATCTGCACCCCTTCTCCCTGCCCTGGCTCTCCTGTATCCCGGGCAGCCCGTAGTTTTTAGTTCTGCCCGTTTGGGCAGCCCCCTCGTCTATAAATAGAGGGGTAGGGGTACCAGGAAAAGGACTTTTGGGCTCCGGGGCTTCAGCTTACAACCTGTGTAAGCGGTCTCATTTTTCCGTGATCGCCTTTTTGTGATCGTTTTCCTTTTGTCTCAGCATCTTCTGTCTCAGTAACCTACATTTCGCAGTTTTCTCCCACCCCCTTTAGTGTGAATTTTGGAGGTACCATTTTTGGCACCAACATTCTTAAATCCAAATGATATTTTCATAGGTGTTTACCCCCAATTGGATCGGGGGATCGAATCGATTATAGAAACATGAGTTTAATTAGCCGATTTATTAGTGAACAAGGTAAAATCTTATCTAGACTGGTGAATAGGTTGACCTTGAAACAACAATGATTAATTACTATTGCTATAAAACAAGCTCGTATTTTATCTTCGTTACCTTTTCGTAATAATGAGAAACAATTGGATAGAGTTGAGTCAATCCATAGAAGTACTAGTCCTAGAACCAAAATAAATAGATAGACTCTTCAAAACTCCAATCGGAACTCAAGCTCAGATTAATGTTTTGCTCGAAAAAACCTAGAATCAAAATTGGATTCTTGTGTTATAAAAAAGGAAAAATGGGGAAACAATCTTTTTTCTTGAAAGATGTTCATTTATTCCTACTACTCAAATCTTCATTTCTTTTTCTTCTATCTTCCCGGAGTCCGTTCTCTGGGAAATTCTGCTTCAATAATTATTGTTTCTTATATAGTAGATTCTATTTAAATTCTTTTCATCCTTTATTTGATTTTTATTTTTGATTGATTATTTTATTGAAAATCATATCAAAACAATTCTTATTTGATAGGGCTATTTGCGCAAGTATTTTACGATTTAGAAGCAATTGTCTCTTGTATAGATTGTGTATGAGTTTGTTATAACTATAGAATATTATTTCCTCGCGAGTTGCTGCATTTATACGAGTGATCCACAAATGATGAAAATCTCTCTTTTTCCTGCACCTATCTCGATGAGAGGAAACCAAATCTCTCATTCTTTGTTGAGTAATCATTCGAGTAGGTCTTGAATGAGCCCCTATAAAGGTTGATGCAAATAAATGATTTTTTTCGATGTCTCCTAGCTGTATATCCTCGTTTAACTCTGGTCATTGAATCAAATGAAACTCTCTTGAATAACTAATTGATTTCTCTTCTTTCAGTCACCCTTTTCCTCTGGTCGATTAATTACAAAATGGGTTATTTCGATATATAAACTTTAAATTCCAATGGCTTTTGCTACTATGACCTTCCCGACCACGATTTTATTCTTCCAGGTATCTCGAAAATGCTACTAACTAAAAAGAAAAGAAAAGAATAGTGGGTTACCTCTTTTCTATGGCAACTTCTGAAACAGTGAGGTCCTCTCTATACACCGGAGCATCTTATTTCATTTCATCAAATATTATTCTGAACTTGTATAGTTCACACTCTTTAGCTCAACCTATATATTTTTCAATTAGAATTCTTTTTTAAATTCTAATTAGAAAGTAATAAATAGTTGTTTTCACAAAAAAGCTATCCATACAGTGACGAAATTTAATTCTGAAAGTTAGCTGGGTAGCTAACCCTGTTAGTCTATTTTTTCAAGAATAGGAGCATAATCCTTTTGCTTCTTATAAATTTATTTTCTCCGCTTAATGGATAACTTTTTGCTACCAATGAAAAATTTCTTCTCATCAGTGATTGGATTTCCACCAATAGAAACCATAAAGTCCATAACATAAACATAATAGGTCGACGATAGATCTTTATTTTTAGATATTATAAAATAGTCAATTAAATGTCCGTCTATCACTCTATCTATCCTATTCATTGATAGTGGTCGTAAATAATTCTTTTTTTTCATTTCTTCAAACTCATGATCTGAACTGAACGAGTCGCACATACACCCTAGTACATGTTCCTCGACGCTGAAGACATCCTCGAAGAGCGGGAGATTTCGTGACATTTTTTATTGTTTGTCTTGCGTTTCTAATAAGTTGTTTAATGGTTGGCATGTCGTGTCTATAGAATCTCGTTCTAGATAGAATAGAACGGGTTGTCTTAGATCGGTCTTAACCTGATGGTTGATGATTATGAATGATTTCTATTGAATATCAAATCATGGAAAATTCAAATTTGTAAATGGAATTCTATATTTATACGAAATCCCCAGCATTTTCATTTTCGGCCGCTATAAGAACAATGATGCCATGAGCTTGGGTTTCTGTTGCTGACATAAAAACATCCATTTCCATATCTTCGGATATAACCCATAAAGGGTTGCCCATTCTTTTTACATAAACTTTGTGAGGGTTTCGCGAAGCTTCAATAGTTCTTCTGCTTCCAGAATAAATTCCCCTGCATGTGCCTCATAAAAAAGAACTAGCAAGTTGGTGAATCATAACCCTGATGATATTGATATAACATCACGAACGGTTCTTCTATCTCTATCTTGCATGATTGAGTTCAAGTAAGGGGGAAGATAAAAAATAGAATTAAACAACAGTACAAGCATTTTTTGTACAATGCATACGGCTCTGCAATGGAATTTATTTTTCGATATAAGAAATTATATCGAAAAAAATAAATAGAATCCATCCGATCCAAATCGTGAAATGATCCATTTACCACCCTTCCTTTCGTAGTAGAAAAAAATACTATGATTGTTCTGTTACTTTATATATTTATCTCATCCGTGGTTTAGCAATCCCAAAGTTTTTATGCTACGATCCAACAAGAAGGATCTAATATTTTTTTCCATTTTTTGAATCTTTTTCTCATAACATAAAGATAAGAAAGAGACTTCTAGTGTGGAATAAAAATGGTTTGTGACGCTGAAATTTACTCTTGACACATAAGATCAAATTGGGAATAACCAAATAAAGATACAATAATGTTTGTTCATATCGAACTCGAAGTGCCATGCTATTATTACTTATTCTTTATTTTATTTTTTTTATTTGATTTATATTTGATACAGCGAAGGCATAGTCTTCTTTTTTGTCTCATCTCAAATAAAAACTCATTGGCGCCAAGCATGAGGGAATGCTAGATGTTTGGTAATTTCTCCTCTGACCAGAATGAAATATCCCATTGAAGCGGCTAATCCCATGCATATTGTATGTACATCTGGTGACACAAATTGCATAGTATCATAAATGGATATTCCTGGTATTACCATTCTTCCTGGAGAGTTTATAAACAAATAAAGATCTCTAGTATCATCTTCTATACTGAGATATACCATGAGACGAACAAGTTGATTCAAGATCTCGCTATCAACCTCTTGGCATAAAAAAAGTAATCTTTCTCGATGAAGTCGGTTGAATAGGGCAAAATTTTATCCGTGAAGAACCGTACAAGCACCTTTGGATGCATACGGTTCGAAAGAATTGCAAGAAAAAATCAATGTGTTGATTCCAGTCCTATTTCTTTTTTTAAACAGGAGTTTTGGCCTCCTTCTCTATATTCTGTATTGTCAATGTAGAAAAAAAAAATTCTGAACTTATTGAACTAACTTCTCATTGATGTATTCTTTCATCGAAATTCAAATAACGATGTAATTTTCATGTTCCTAAATGGGCCTTTTCAATTCTTTTCGGTTCTTGTTCTACTCCGAGGGAAGATTTGCCTGAATTACATTTGCGCATATAGGGCAAATTATTCCAGTACCACTTTTTTTAATTCGTTTCATACCCTTCCCTAAACTATTCAATATATTCATCATACTACTCCTTTGGAGTAGGCAGTTTGAGATTATCCCTATAGTAAGTATAATAATAGCCTCTGATACAAGCGGTAATCATGTAATAATATATTCCATATAATATATAATAGATTCTATTATAGTTCTATTTTAGTAAGTGAGATTATATTGAATTACTAATGACTTTATTCAATTCTTAAGAATTTCATTAGATTTATATATATTTTTATTCTATATTTCATATTCTTATATTATCTCAATTAAATATTTTTATATTTTAAGAAGATTTTTTTATTTTTATAGTTTATATTACTACATTTACACTTCCATTCTATTACTTTACTCTTATCATTTATTCTCTGAACGGAGCCTGGATACTTTATTTTATCAGTTCAAGTAAACCATCAATTATAATAATTGATAATATTGATCCCCAATAAGAATTATTGTGCTTCACACTCCAAATTATTGATGGTTAAATCAATACAATATGGAATATATATCTATTGTATTTGGTGAAACATAGAATGCTCGATCGGGGGAGATAACAAGGAAATACCATATGACCAATATGTTTGACAAGTCACACTACATGTCAACCCAAACCGCATCCTCCTCTCTAGAACTCTGAAAAGGTAATTTTGGAACACCAATGGGCATTAAAAAAATAAAAAAAATGAAGTACTATACTTTACATTAATATGAAAACGTAACAATGGCTTTACTGTCTTAATCCTTTTTATTTATTTTCTTTTTTAAAATTCTCTCTCTCTATATATATAGAATTTTAAAAGAGAAAATAAATATTATATATCAAAATTAGAAGTTAGAATCTAAATTTTTATCTTTTTATATCTTATCATCTTATATTATCTATATTATATAAGATGATTAGAAAATATTCTATTAGATAAAGAACTATAGAATATATAAAAAAAGAACTGAATATTATTCATTCTTCTATTCTAATATCTAATAGAATATTCTTCTTCTTATTATATAGATAGAATTTAGAATTCTAGTGTATATAAGTATATAGAGAAAGACAGAATGAATAAAGAAAAATTGGAACGAATGGGATCGATTGGATCGGCTTATTGTTCGAATAATTTCAAATGATAAACAAGTATCTATGCACCCCTTCCCATAAAAACCCCACATTGCGTATTGGTACTTATCGGGTATAGAATAAGATTTGTTTCTCATTGTTATTATAAATAAAAGAAAGGAATAAAAATCAATATTAATCCTTTCCTATCCAAAATATACCGAACTGGTGAAGTACGTTAAGTACATGGTTTAGTCTTTTCCAATGCGATAAAGTTACATAATGTCTATTTCTTTTTCAGAAAGGGGTATTTGTATGGGTTTGCCTTGGTATCGTGTTCATACTGTTATACTGGATGATCTCGGTCGATTAGCTCTGGTTTCTGGTTGGGCTGGCTCGATGGCTCTATATGAATTAGCGAATTTTGATCCCTCTGACCCTATTCTCGATCCAATGTGGAGATAAGGCATGTTTATTATACCCTGCATGACTCGTTTAAGAATAACCAATTGGGGGGGGGGGGTGGAGTATTTCAGGAGGAACTATAACGAATCCAGGCATTTGGAGTTATGAAGGCGTGGCAGGGGCACATATTTTGTTTTCTGGCTTGTGCTTCTTGGCAGCTATCTGGTATTGGGTTTATTGGGACCTAGAAATATTCTTTGATGAACGTACGGGAAAACCTTCTTTGGATTTGCCCAAGATCTTTGTAATTCATTTATTTCTCTCAGGGGTGGCTTACTTTGGCTTTGGCGCATTTCATGTAACATGCTTATATGGTCCTGGAATATGGGTGTCTGATCCTTTTGGACTAACTGGAAAAGTACAATCTATAAATCCAGCGTGGGGTGCGGAAGTCTTTGATCCTTTTGTTCCGGGGGGGATAGCTTCTCATCATATTGCAGCAGGTACATTGGGCATATTAGCAGGTCTATTCCATCTTAGTGTCCGTCCGCCTCAACCTATATATTAAGGATTACACATGGGTAATATTGAAACTATGCTTTCCAGTAGTATTATTGCTGTTTTTTTTGCAGCTTTCATTGTTGCTGGAACTATGTGGTATGGTTCAACAACTACCCCAATCGAATTATTTGTCAACACCCATTATCAGTGGGATCAAGGGTACTTCCAGCAAGAAAGGACTAGCCGAAAATCTGAGTTTATCGGAAGCTTGGTCTTAAATTCCCGAAAAATTAGCTTTTTATGATTACATTGGTAATAATTTGGCGAAAGGGGGATTATTCAGAATAGGTTCAATGGATAGCGGGGATGGAATAGTTGTTGGGTGGTTAGGGCACCTCGTATTTAGAGATAAAGAAGGGCGCGAACTCTTTGTACGCCGTATGCCTACTTTTTTGAAACATTTCCGATAGTTTTTGTAGATGGAGACGGAATTGTGAGGGCCGATGTTCCTTTTAGAAGGGCAGAATCCAAGTATAGTGTTAAACAAGCAGGGGTAACTATTGAATTCTATGGTGGAGAACTCAATGGAGTCATTTATAGTGATCCTGCTACTGTGAAAAAATATGCTAGACGCACCCAATTAGGTGAATTTTTGAATTAGACCGGGCTACTTTGAAATCCGATGGTGTTTTTCGTAGTAGTCCAAGGGGTTGGTTCACTTTTGGACATGCTAGGTTTGCTTTGCTATTCTTTTTCGGACACATTTGGCACGGTGCCAAAACCTTATTCAGAGATGTTTTTGCCGGTATTGATCCAGATTAGGATGCTCAAGTAGAATTTCGAACATTCCAAAAACTTGGAGATCCAACAACAAAGAGACAAGTAGTCTGATACAAAATGACTTTGTCAACTTTTACCTCTCTTTCTTTATTTAATTATAGTTATAGTTAGAGTATTTAAATTGAGATTTAGATAGAGTCTTTCTATTTCTAATTAATAATTTCTAGAATGAAGCTAGAATTTCTATTTTGAACATTAATTGAATCTATTATCTATTTCATATTTATAATAGAAGATATTAGAATAATATAAAAAAATGAGAGTATAGAATCTATTGAATAGTAATAAGAAGAGTATATATTTCTATAATAATAGAGTTTATTTATAGATAAAGAATATAGTAATAGTAAATTGAGTAAATTCTCATTTGAAATTGACAATTTATTTAGTAAATGATCCAATTAAAATTAATAGGTGTGGAAGCTATAATTGTAAACCAAAATCGAATCTATGGAAGCATTGGTTTATACATTACTCTTAGTTTCGACTTTAGGGTTAAGATTTTTCGCTATCTTTTTTCGAGAACCACCTAAAGTTCCAACTAAAAAAATAAAATGATTTTTCATTATTTCCATTGAAGTCATGGGCCCCCCAAATTCATATTGGGGGGCTCGTTACTTCAACTAGTCCCCATGTTCTTCGAAGGGATCTCTAAATTTTTGAGAGGGTTGCCCAGAAGTGGTATATAAGGCGTACCCAGTAAAGCTTACAAGTAAACCAGATATGGAAATGGTGACTAGGGTTGTTGTTTCCTTTCTTAAAAAAATTTCAAGATCACAATGGATTGTGATAATGCCATTTATTTACAACTACAATGAAATGGTATACAAAGTCAACAGATTACAACCCATGATGAAAGAGGATTTATGGCTACAAAAACCGCTGAGAGTAGTTTGAAATCTGGGCCAAGACAAACTGGCGTAGGGAGTTTATTAAAAACATTGAATTCAGAATATGGAAAAGTAGCTCTAGGGTGGGGGACAACACCACTTATGGGAGTCGCAATGGCTCTATTTGCAATATTTCTATCTATTATTTTGGAAATTTATAATTCATCCATTTTACTGGATGGAATTTTCAACTAGTTAGTTCATAAAAACTAGGACTTCCTAACTTTTAAATCAAAAAATATTATTTTACTTAGACTTACTTAATGCTTAAAAGACTTAATACTCAAGATTACTTAAGACTTGGATTTATAGACCATTCTGGTAGTTCGATCATGAAATTTATTTGTTTCGATATTTCATTTTCGGAATATGAGCGTGTGACTTGTTATAATTGATCCTAATGATAATACAGAGAATAGATCTGTCATCTCTACCAAGATGATTCTACTTCGTCAGATATTTATTCTAGTCTCTGGAGCACGAACTATATTGAATAGATAAAGAAAAGAAATATTTGAACTTTGTTTCAAACATATTATTCAAACCTCGCAACCGGACTAAGAAAAGGGAAATAGGTCTTTTATAAAAAAACAATTTTTCCTTCAGACTTCTTTTGAATGAAAGAAAACTATTTCTCTATATTTTATTGAGCCATTACATTCATTGAATGAAGTGATGATCAAATGGTTTTTACTCAGAGAACCTTTGAGTTTAGCTTTGGCTTTCTTAAATCATCGTGGTTCTAGTATGAATCTGAGGTTTCAATTGATTCATAGGGTCTCAACAAGAGAATTCCAAAAAAAAATAAGAAAGAAAAGATTCAAAAGGCCTGTCACGATTCACATAAAGAAAGATGAATGAGCCAACTTGAGATTGTATTTATTGGCATTATCATCACAAAGAAGAGATTCCAGATTTTTCTTACTTCGTTTCGTATCTTTGGGTCAAATCTAGTCGAGAGGTTAAGCTCCAAGAAGTTGAAAACTATCTATTCCATATCCGTTAAACCAGTATTTGTGTGTTTTGCCTTGAGCCGTACAAGATGAAATTCTTATATACGGCTCTCGGAGGGGGAATCTTTCTTGGATTACCTATCTCAATAAAGTATAAGATTGGTTTGAGGAACGTCTCAAGATTCAAGCGATTGCAGATGATATAACCAGTAAATATGTTCCTCCTCTTTTCAACATATTTTATTGTCTAGGGGGGATTACTCTTACTTATTTTTTAGTATAAGTAGCTACGGTTTTTGCTATGACCTTTTACTATCGTCCAACCATCACAAAGGCTTTTTCTCTAATCAATACATAATGACTGAGGTCAACTTTGGTTGGTTAATTCAATCAGTTCATTGATGGTCAGCAAGTATGATGGTTCTAATGATGATCTTGCACGTATTTCATATGTATCTTACAGGTGGGTTTAAAAAACCCTATGAATTAACTTGGGTTATAGGGGTAGTTCTGGCTGACTGCATCTTTTGGCGTAACTGGTTATTCCTTACCTCAGGATCAAATTAGCTATTGGGCAGTCAAAATTGTAACAGGTGTAAGACCCTCTTTTTTTTTGCTTTTAAACTGGGTCTTACCTCCCAGAACCACCGCCCTGTGGTGACACCTCCAAACATGAAGGTCACCACCAAATGACGCTGATCCCACCGACTGTTCATCATCCAGGCCAACCATTTCACCGCAGCATAAGAAAGTATAAAAGAAGCATACACCAGTCCATAGCATATCACAAAATATTAAACGCATGTCCAAATGAGATTCATAGGAGATAAGTAAACTAGAAATAGAGTACAAAATATCAAAGTGCAGAAAGGAAGGGCTTAAGCCCTTTTACATATTATTTTTCTTGGCCTCTCGCTTAGCAAAGATAAAACAGTCTAAGCATCCACACGGACGGACAACCTCTATACGGTAATGCTCCTCACTCTGCCCGGGATAGATGTGAAGAGTAGGGATGTGAGGTGGTTTGCTCACCGGTGCCCTTCCTGCAGCAGCTGAGAGTCCAACCCCAGGCCTGGACACTGTGTCAAGTTCCACCCTCTGTGGGATGGCCCGCTCTTCCTGATTCTCCTGTAATAATAGGGTCCACCGACCGTCAGTCTATAAGACTCAGCATATTCCTCCCCTCCTCCACCCACGACTCCTAGGCACCGTGCGGGAGGAGGAAGCGGAGGACAAAAAGGGGTAAATCAAAAGCAGGTGACATGTGGCTAGACTAGCTGGATTTATAATTAGTGAACATTTAATAATAACAATTCTATGCTAGTAGAGTATATATATAGGCAAGCACTACTCTAGCAGTATAAACAAGTAAGCAGTAAAGAGTAGTAAAAGGTGTAAGTATTAAAGCAGTGCGCGCAATTATAAAAGGACTAAGCAGCTAGAAAAGTAAATCAGATCAGTTATGGAGTGACTAGAGCAAGTAAGAAGCAATTAGAGAAGCTATGAAAATAACCTTAACTTATGTGTGTACACACAAACACATAAGCTAAGGGGTCTGGCAAGAAGTAAACTCATCGTATAAAAGAGCCCATACTAATTTATACAATGAGGGCTAGTTGTGCAAGGATGCTATGCTATGATATGCAATACAATGCAATGCAATGCAATGGTGCAACTCACACATGCGACTATGTATGTACAGACCTTTAGTTCCCACTCTTCGGAGGTAGCTAACCTCTCGGGCACCTCTCGTCGTGGTCAAACGGTGGCAGAGGAGCGGACGTCTCCTCACATAGGTGGGTAAGTCACACTACCAGACCTAGACCCAAACGTACGTTGTGATACCGATACCCGGTACTTACGAGCTCCTGCGTACTCTTGCTAGATTTGAAGAAACCAGACCTTTATTTGGCCAGGCAGGGTTTAGGGAAAACCGTCCCATCGGACGCGCAGTAAAACAACCTGGCCCCTTATAAAACCACTAGCACTGCCGAGTCAACGAACTGCTATCTGTGTGATGACTAAGATATGATAGTTTATATAGGTGTAGTCAATATTACCTAGAGGGAGGGGGTGAATAAGTTTTACTTATTTTCTTTATATAATCCTAATGTATCTAGCTGCAGAAAACTCAATCACAGAAAGCACACAAGGATGTATAGAGGTTCCTCAAGACAGGGTGTCTTGAGTAGTCCTCTTTCCCCCTTCACCTTTCTAATAGTGAGTTAGACAAGGCCACAAACTTCAATCTCAGCTCCTTGAGCTTACACCACAAGTTCCTCAGAACTTCTCAGATCAAGAGTGATCCTACCTCAGGCACAGCAGCCCTACACTCAGGCTCAACAGCCCTACACCTCAGGCTCAACAGCCCTACACCTCAGGCTCAACAACCCTACACCTCAGGCTCAACAGCCCTACACCTCAGGCTCAACAGCCCTACACCTCAGGCTCAACAGCCTTACACCTCAGAGTTATGTAACTCCTACCACTCAGAAATCCCATAGATTTCCTACCTCAGACCTATCAAGAAGTCCTACCACTCAAGCTGTCAACACAGATTTAGACACAGGCTCAACAATCTTTCACTCAGGAAACAATGCCTTACAAAGATATAATAGAGTTTGGGCTAAATACAGAAGACAAAAGGTTTACTCTTAGGTCTTCTGAATTCTTTCTTCAGATCTGAAAAACAACAGCTTCACATTTGTATCACCTTGATCTTCTCCTTCAGCAAAGCAGAAGATCAACTTGCCCTTCTTGAGTTGGTGCAGGAAGAGCTGACTAATCTCCTTCAGAAGATTAACTCCAGCTTCAGAGAACAACTCCAACTTGCTGGAACGAGAAAGCTCGATTGCGGCTTGCAACAAAAAGCTCTTAATGGAACAGTGCTTGTTGTTGTGCCCTATATCTTGCTTTTATACCTTCAGAAGGCTTCAACAGCTATTACAATCCTCCTGACACAGTATGGGGTAGATTGGAGTTGCTTTTCTCTTTCTAATTTTGCTTGCGCCAAAAGTAGATCCCGTCAGCACATTTGAACCTGTCTCAGCGGTTGGGATGAGACAGCTTCCAGTCTTCTTCTCAGCGGTTCCGCTGGGAAAGGCAAGTCTCAGCGGTTTTCCTCTATCTGCAGCTCTGCAAGTCCAGACTCCATCTCAGCGACTGGACTGAGACAGAGATGTCATCTCAGCAGTTTTGGGCAGATAGTTACCAATACTATTCCTTGTCTTGGAATAACCTAACCATGTATGCTAATGAGATACAAATAGGGTTTATCAAATACAACTTGTACTTTGTATTTGAGTGTGAGGCCTCTTCATATTAAAGGAGCATTGAGGGTCAATTTCCCAACAATCTCCCCCAATATGAAGAAGGCAGAACAAACTCTAAAATGCAAGAGTACATGACTTATAAATTTTTGATATATATCAATGCTGCAATGAATTCATCATATTAAGCAAACAGATTTTATAACAAATGATCAAAAATATAAATATCCACTGCAAATAATCAATCCATCACTGTGAGTTGAAAGATATGACAATGCATCTCATAATAACATAACCAATAATACCAGTTTGCACAAAATGTTTTAAATAGATTCTAGTTCAATCATCATACAACCATTTGTAGGAATTTTATACATTAAATCAATATTTTCTTTTCTTAGATGAAGAACATTCAGGAATCTCAGCAGCAGCTTCTTCTTGGACTGCAGGTACCTTGTCTTTAGCAGGTACAGCAGTGTCTTCATTCAGATTTGTAGCTGAGACCTTTTCAGCATTTGTTGCCTTACTCTTAGCAATTTTCCTCTTGAGCTCTTGCCTTCTAAAGTACATAAAATGTTTTGGGATGTACCTAGATGGCATTCTTTGTGGGTTATCTCTCTTGACTAGGTTTTCTTTGAATACCTTCTCTCTTTTAGAGTTCCTTCCAAGATGCCTTATCCATTCCTCAGCTAGATATAACTTATCAATGTCTTTGCACATCTGACCATGGCTTACCCAAGCATTCAGGATTATCTTCATGGAATCATCACTCCAATATTCAAAGTCAGGGTCTCTCCTGTTTTCATCCCTTTTGTTTGCCATGAATTCCTCAGTGAGCAATACATGCTCTCTTTCTCTTTGCTCTTTTAATCTCTGATTTTGTGCTTTTGCTGCTTGATGAGGTAAATCCCAGTCTTCTGCCCTATTAACATCTAGTAATGGCAGGTTCAGTGCAATCCTAGTGCCTTGTAGAACTTTCAGTGAAAGGTTAGAATTGATGTGTGCATTTGTATCCTCCCCCTTTCTGGCTTCTTCATATATTTGTTGATGGAGGTCTTGCTTAACTGTTGAGATTGTGCCAGAGAGAGTTTGGAAGACATTTTCAAGATCAGCTTGAAGGTCACTTTTTAATCTGCCAACTTCTTCATTCAAATGGGAAGAAGTGGCTTTACCATCAAGAGCTTAGGATAGAGTTGCAAGTTCTCCTCTCAACTCTTCCTTGTAGCTGTCAGTAGCTTCATTTAACTGTATTGCAGTGGAGTAAACATACTCTTGAAGATGATTTGCTGACTTCTGTATGACTTCATCTATTTGACTGACATAGTTTTTGACATAGCTCATGTCTTTTGCAGACATGACCAGATCATTCTGAATGGACTTGAATATCTGTCCTTAGGAATCCACAGTCTTCTTGGCTGAGTCAAACCATGTGGTCATTTGCTTGTTTAGGAATGTTGAGTCCTCTTTGATGATGTTCAGCTCACTCATCATTTCATTTCTTACTGTAGAGACAGATTGGTTGACATAATCTCTGACTGTAGCAGTGGACCTATCAATATACACTTGCATAGATGCAAGGTGTGCATCCAGCATAGACTGAATGGCTCCCAAGATGTGCTCATTGGACTGTGAAGATGAGGCAGGGGCATGATGTTCCACTATCATTGCCTGTTGTAGCCTTTGAGGAGGACTAGGTGGAAGAACACCATCTACAGGTGGTGTGATGGTGATTGGTTCAGACACCACAGCAGTATGGATCACTGGATCCAGTTCTTTTGGTTCTTCACCCTCTTGATGTTCAGCATATGTTGCAATATCATCTATAGGATCTGGATGCAGTCCATCATCATCATTGACATCCATATCATTAGCATCTTTCTCCTTAGACCCATTATTCTGCTCCTCCTCAGAATGTGCACCAGGGAAACCTAGATCTCCTGAATTCCAGAGAGCAGGGATGTTATCAGGAATTTGTGAGATTCTTCTTTAAAGATTTGAGATGATAGTGTCAATCTCACTTTGTAGATCTTTGGGTGGATCAGTGGCTCCATCCTTGTTCAGCTGCTCCCCCTCTGTTGGAGCATCCAACACTTCTTCACATGCATTGGATAGGATCACAAGAGAATCAGGTTCCTCTATGACCTTGTCTTTCTCAGACTCAGCAGGCACAGTGTGTGCATCTATATTATCTAAATTGTTCACTAAGTTAGGATAGGTAAAAAAATAATTTTGTTTTTCTTAATTGATTTTATTTTCTTACCTTTGTTGATGGGGACATCCTCATTATCTATATTCATTGGGCTGCTGGCAGATCCAGGGTCAGACCCATGAATATCCTCATTGTCAGACTCATCTGATTTTGTGGATGAATCAAATTTCTACTGGGATGACTTTTTCTTCTTTTCCTTTGCCACAGATGGCTGTCTCATAGGGAGCATTCTTGAGAATCTATCCAGAGTCTTAATGTCCATCCTTTTGAGATAATGGAGATTTGACCCCTTTGAATTTGCAAAATTCTCTGAATAACTATTCTGTAGATACAGAGATAGTATCCTTCCCATATTGGGGCATGTAGACATTCCTTTATCCTTTGAAAAACAACTTCTCCCCATGAGATTTTCTTGGACAGAATTATCCTAGTCATTAGTTCAAACATGAACTGTGATATAGTGTCATGTGAACCTGGCTTGAATAGGATGGATTTGCCTACTATGTCAGATAATAGCTTCCCTTGTTGATTGAAGAACTTCCTCTTTAGACAACTGGTTTTAGCCTCACTGTACCCTGATAACAGCAAAAAGGTTGGAGAAGGGACTGAAGTTAATTCCCTGCAGTGAAAATGAAGAGGAGGAGACAACTTGACATTGCTGAACCATTCCAGAACTTCAGTTCTGAGAATGTAGCAGGGTTCAGACAGCATATGCTCCTGACCTTGAGCTTCCAATAGATGAATCACTTGTCTTATTTCTTCTGAGGCATGAGAGAATCCATCTCTGACGATTTCATAGCCCTCCAGGAGATCTTTTGAACCTTTTGGCGCCATGGAAGCAGAAAATCGAGGTGCTGAGACGGGAGAGAAGAGGAATCGTCTCAGCGGCTAAGGGTTTGACTTTGTGGTGTGTTTTAAGTTACAGTGTATCTATTTATAGGGTTTTAGTTTCGTTTTTATTACCCCTAGGTTTTTATACTTAATTACCTTATTATGTTAAGGAATTTTGGGTTAATTAAGTGTTGATTAAAAGATTTTATATTGAACACATCCCGTCTCAGCGGTTCAGCTGAGACAGAAACCTAGGCCGCTGGGACAGTGAACTGTCAACCGTTGGGACAGTTTTCTCATCTCAGCGGTTCAGCTGGGATTTTCCCAGCTGATTCAGCTGAACATACTCCTGCAGTTTAGCTGATCATAAGGTTCAGACCTAATGTAGATATTTTGGCTGAATATGTGTCCTAGTCATGTTACTAAGTTGTAGTGTATAATAATGTAAAGTTTTATAAATCACCATTCATAAGCAACAACCGTGACAGCTACTACTCATACATTTAGGACTATTCCATACTAAGCATGCCAAGTTCAATTTTGAAAGCATTGAATTTAGATTCATCCAGTGGCTTTGTAAAGATATCAGCTACTTGTTTGTCAGTGGGGACAAATTCAAGACGGATGTCTTTACATTCTACATGTTCTCTAATAAAATGATATCTAATCTCTATGTGCTTAGTCCTGCTATGAGAGACAGGATTTTTAGCAATAGATATTGCACTGGATGAATCACAATACAAAGGAGATTCCCTTACCTTGAGGTTGTAATCCTCCATCTGATGCTGAGTCCAAAGGAGTTGTGCACAATAGCTACCTACTGCAATGTATTCAGACTCAGCTGTGGATATTGCCACACTGGTTTGTTTCTTGCTGCTCCAGGATATCAATCTTCTCCCTAGGAATTGACAAGTACCACTTGTACTCTTCCTGTCTTCTTTATAACCTGCAAAATCTGCATCTGAAAAGCCTGTTAGTTCAAAGTCATTGTTCTTAGGGTACCATAGGCCAAGATGCAAGCTGCCCTTAAGGTATCTCAAAATCCTCTTCACAGAGGTGTAGTGAGATTCCTTAGGACACGCTTGATACCTAGCACAAACACATGTAGAGTACATAATGTCTGGCCTACTAGCAGTCAAGTATAATAGGGATCCAATGATGCATCTGTACATGGACTCATCAAAGGCCTTTCCCTTTACATCCTTGTCTAATGATACATTTGACCCCATGGGTGTTCTCATGGTGGAGGCTGATTCCATCGCAAATTTCTTGATGAGCTCCTTAGTGTACTTGGTGTGGGAGATGAAAATTCCATCATCAGACTGTTTCACTTGGAGCCCAAGGAAATATTTGAGCTCACCCATACTGCTCATTTCACACTCCCCCTGCATTAGATTGGCAAATCTCTTGCATAGGTTGTCATCAATAGACCCAAAGATTATGTCATCAACATAAATTTGGACTAAGAGACACTTGCCCCTTGTTTCCCTAAGAAACAATGTGCTATAAATATTTCCCCTCATGAACTTGTTCTTGAGGAGAAAGTTGGACAAAGTCTCATACCAAGCTCTTGGAGCTTGCTTGAGTCCATATAATGCTTTCCTAAGAAGGTAAACATGAGAAGTTAGGGTTGGATGCACAAAACCTGAAGGCTGTTCAACATATACCTCTTCCTTCAAGTCTCCATTGAGGAAGGCTGATTTGATATCCGTCTGGTAAACTTTGAACCCCTTGTGGGCAGCATAGGCAAGGAATAGCCTAATTGCTTCCAACCTTGCAACTGGTGCAAAGGTTTGATCAAAGTCTATACCTTCCTCTTGCCTGTATCCTTTGGCTACTAATCTAGCCTTGTTCTTGATGATTGTACCATTCTCATCAAGCTTGTTTCTGTATACTGATGAGTCCTGATCATATATACATTTATGGACTCATCCGGGCCGTTATTTTGTCAATATCACGCACTTTAGCCTTATTATAGTCTATATTTGATAACCCATGCTAGGTGCACATGTAGGCCCACTTTGGTGTGTTTTCGTGTGTATTATCTTTAGTAGTATTCATATGTTGTTAAGTGCCACTTTCAGTGGCTAGATCTGTGTTTGTGCTGGAATAGGAGGCGTGCAAGTGTTTCCGGTGCAATTCTGCACAGGAACACTGCGCACGATCACTTGTTCTAGTGCGCACGACCACCGGTCGTGCGCCACTAATCGTGCGCACTTAACCCTTTTTCACGAGTTCTGTCTGGTGCAGTGCGCACGACCATCGACTCCAGTGCGCACGACCATCGGTCGTGCGCCACTGCTCGTGCGCATTGACCATTAAATTCTTGAGTTCTGTCTGCTGTAGTGCGCACGATCATCGTCTCAAGTGCGCACGACCACCGGTCGTGCGTCACTGCTCGTGCGCACTCACCAGTAATTTTATGAGTTCTGTTTCATCTATTGCGCACGGCCACCGACGCTAGTGCGCACGACCACCGGTCGTGCGCCACTGGTCGTGCGAACATTTTATTTCATAATTTTTGTCTTTGCAGGTTCCGTCCAGGCAGCGCGCACGATCACCGGACTCTAGTGCGCACGACCACTGGTCGTGCGCCACTGACCGTGCGCACTGTTTAATTCAGCGCCTATATAATGACCTGTTCGCGAATTAGGTCGCGGGGACGCAATTTGGCTCCGTTCCGTCCGCCGTTTTCGCCATTTTCAGAGGGATTTCATCCCCTAGGCCTCCTCCATCATCCAAGGGCTTGCAAGAAGGGTTCCTACACTCACTTTGATCGCTAATGAAGAGGTTCTTCGCTTGAGACGTGGCCGGATGATAAATCGCTGGAGAAGACGGGTTCATTGGGAGGTGTGACAGCCCTCCTCTACCCCGGACGCAGTTGGGACCGAGTTAGGACGCGGATTGACAACCTGGTGCTTCCTACCGTGAATCTACAATGAGACTCCGGATTCGGTCGTATCTCTCGCCCTTTTTTTCCTCTACTTATGTGGTTATAGTGTTGTATTCTCTTTATATCGATGATGAACGCTACAAATGATGTTTAAGATTGCTTATTTCATGATTATGAAATCATTTTGTTCATTTGTGTTAATGAGGTGCGCCCCGATCGATTTTCCACTCCATTACCATGTTCGGTGCCGCACTAGCAATTGCTAGTGGCGTGCTTGTTGAAGAGGTGTTTGCGACCCTCAATTCGTTAGCCTTCTCGCCCATCCGCCCTCTCGACGCAGCGCGCTCAAGGCCTGCCTAGTCTCCATCCCGCCGATCGAAGCATTGCATAGCGGCATTGCATAGGAGTAGGCATAGTATTTTATTTAATTACTTGCAAACCAAACCACCCATTCATTGTAGCATCGACTAAGGACTTCGATCTCAAGTCCTTCCTCGAAACCTAACTCCACCTTACTGTGTTCCTCAAGAGACCGACACTCGGGGATTTTCCCCATTATTATTACTTGCGCGACCGGTGCACTTGCCGAAATTATCGCATCATATACCCATTTGGTGCCAATCACATTGTGTCCCTGAGGTCTTGGCACTAGCTTCCATACTTTGCATCTCTTGAATTGTAGGAGCTCTTCTTGCATGGCTTCATTCCAGAAGGTGTCTTGATTTGCCTCTTCAAACTTCTTGGGCTCCATTTGAGAAAGAAAGCTCAAGAATAGTGCTTCATTATGAGCTCCGCTTCTTGTCAATATGCCTTGGGTATGATCTCCAATTATTAGATCTCTTGGATGATCTCTCTGGTGCCTTGTAGCATCAAGAAGAGGATCCTCTGGTGGCTGTGTTTGTTCCACTGGTTCAGCTATGACTTCACCATCTTGTACCTCTTCTTCTTCAGGAATTGCAGCAGATGTTTGTGTTTTGCTGCTGCTGGGCTTGTCTTGGACAGTCAGGTCATGCAACCCTTCTTCATTTCCTGTCAAAATAGAAGAACTAGACCATTCTTTGTAGAGAAGGCTGGTCTCAACAAACACAACATGCATAGATTCTTCTACAACATGGGTTTTCTTGTTATAAACTCTATAAGCTCTACTATGTGAGCTATACCCAACAAGAACTCCCACATTGCATTTTTCTGCAAACTTTGTTAATTTAGATTTTCCATTATTTAGAATATAGCATTTGCAACCAAAGATTCTAAAGTAAGAAATTGTAGGTTGTTTGCCTTTCAGAATCTCATAATGGGCTTTCCCAAGGGCCTTATTGATGGAGGCTCTATTGAGAACATAACAGGCTGTATTGACTGCCTCAGTCCAAAAGTATTCTGGGAGTGAGGAGTCACTAAGAAATGTTCTCCCAGCTTCTATCAAGGTCCTATTCCTCCTCTCAGCCACACCATTTTGCTGTGGAGTCCTTGGGGAGGAGAACTCTTGGGTGATACCAAATTCTTGACAAAATTTTGTCATGGCTTCAGATTGAAACTCTGTGCCATGGTCAGTTCTTGTCCTGACCACAGTACATACTAGATCATTCTGAATAGCCTTGACATAATTTATAAAGACATGTAAGGTATCTGACTTCTTCTTAAGGAAGAATACCCATGTATACTATAAATGATCATCTACAATTACCAAGGTATACAACTTCCCACCTAGGCTCTGAATTGGCAAAGGACCAAACAAGTCCATGCGCAATAGGTATAAACACCTTTCAGTATCCTTGGAGCTAATACTTTTAAAGGTGGTCCTAGTTTGCTTACCCATTTGGCAAGCATGACAGGGACCACTTTTAACACATTTTAGTTTAGGACTATTTCTAACAAGGTTTTTAGAAAATATTCTATACATTGTCTTATAGTTAATGTGGACAAGTCTCTTGTGCCATTGGACACAAAGTGACTCACTTTCATTAGCTACAAGTCACACAGAAGAGATAGAATAATTGCAAATGAAGTCTAAGCAATAAACATTTCCACTCCTAGTGCCTGAGAGAATGGTCTCCAAGTCATTAGACTTTTTGATCAAGCACTTGTCATTGTGGAATTCAATGACATAGCCTAAGTCACATAGTTGGCTTATGCTTACAAGGTTGTGTTGCAACCCTTCAACATAAGCTACCCGTGTAATTGAGACTATGCCATTTGAAATCATACCATATCCTTTGGTGACTCCCTTTTCAGATCCACCAAAGATAACTTTGGGTCCATTCTTCACTGGATGGTAATCCTTTAGAAGATCCTTAGTTCCTGTCATGTGCCTTGAGCACCCACTGTCCAAGTACCATATTTGGTTGAGACTGGTACTTGAACTAACCTGCAATACTAAATTTAATGTACCTTTGGATACCAACTGACTTGGGTCCCAGGTTCATGTTAACACCATAGGGGATATTCCTAGAAAGGGCTGGTTTGGCTTGAGGTTCAATCTTTGCATTTGGCACATTGGGGTTGTGCCAACAATCAATTGCAAAGTGTCCCACCTTGCCACAGCACCAACACTCATATATATTATATCTCCTCTTCTGAACAGTCTTGGAAGATGAAGCTTCCTATTTCTGTTCAGTAGGGGATGCATCTGCTGTTTTCTTTTTCTTATTAGTAAAGGCATGGCTTCTTACCTTCCTATAATCAGTCAAGGCAGCCTGTTTTTGTTTGACATCAACACCCTTTAGCTTGGTAGCTAAACATGTGTGGATGGCGGCAGAAACTGGGCTTTTTGGCTTGGTTACAGGACAGTCAACAGCCATGGACTTTGCTGAACAATGTTTAGAATTAACAGCCTTAGTTATCTTGAGTGAAGGGGCTGAGGTTCCAAAAATAAAGGGTCCATGATGGGCCATTTGAATTTCCTCATGCAGAGCCTTGAAGGCTGATAAGTAGTATTTTTATAACTTTTTAATAGAAAATTTTGTAAATATTTAATATGAATTTTCCTTTTTATGTCAATTTTAGGTTATAAGTAGTTCTTTTTGTAATTTTGATTCTAACTTAGCTTAATTTCAATTTTTGCAGAATTTTGGGACAAATCGGGAAAAATGGCATGTCACGCCCTCGGTCACGCCCGTGACCAAGGGCGTGTAACCTGATGATCAGTCCAGAATCGATGCCACGTTGTTTGAACCAGTCCACACCAAGTCACGCCCCAGGTCACGCCCGTGACCCAAAGTCACGCCCGTGACCGGGGGCGTGTAATCTTAGAATCTTCCATGTAGAGCCGCCGTCGAGACGTGGAGCTGCAGTCGAGAAGTCAACTTGAGTCACGCCCGTGACCCACATGTCACGGCCGTGACTTGCCCGCGTGATTTCTGCTTCGCCGCTGCGCCAAATTCCAGCCCATGCCGCATTTAATGCAGCCATCCAAAGTCACGGCCGTGACCCAACATGTCACGCACGTGACATGTCATTTCTCGCCGCGCCGTCCAGAAAGCCCACGCCGCTGTCGGATCCGATGTGAATAGTGCAGTCACGCCCTTGGTCACGCCCGTGACCAAGGGCGTGTAATCTGAAAATTTTTCCTATAAATTCAGAGGTTCTCCTTGAGTCCAGGGTTCAGAATTTTGGAGTGGGGGAGGTGCTGTTGGAGCCAATCTTGAGTATTTTTTCACTTTCATGTTCATGTTCATGTGACTTTACTTTCATGCTCTCTTCCTATTCTCATGCAATGTACTAACTTCCTTTCAATGCAATAGTTTAGTTTAAGCTTGTAACTTGTTTTTCCTAGCTTGCAATCTCTTCTCTTAAGACTTGTAATAGTTTTCATTTAAATAAAAATTAGTTGTTCTCTTTATTTTGTCTCCTCCTTACTTAGTTAAATT
Organism: Dactylorhiza incarnata; assembly: GCA_033032865.1. Classification (NCBI taxonomy): domain Eukaryota; kingdom Viridiplantae; phylum Streptophyta; class Magnoliopsida; order Asparagales; family Orchidaceae; genus Dactylorhiza; species Dactylorhiza incarnata. Next base: position 9,992,260 of record JAWHQI010000014.1, read on the forward strand.
TTCTTATTATGCATTTTTATTTTTCTTCCTCTTTCCCCTCCACCATGATTAACTAATCCTCATTAGTACTCGATCAAAATGATCCGAGGATGAGTTAGACAAGTTATGATTTTCTAAAGTTTTCTTTTTCCGTTTTTATAAACACTTGAATTACCCTTGATTTTTAATTAGTGAGGCCATATTTTCGATATATGGTTTTCGCTTATATTTTCATACTTAGTTAGCCGAGAGGCTCAAAGTATGAATCGATCACTCAAGGGTAAAGAGAGTTGCACGCACTCCTCGAGAGAGGATGACGTAAATCTCCCGGATTGGAGTCAAATCCAATAGCGGGGTTCACTTCGTAAAGCAAGTTTTAGGTAATCGATTATAGGACGAGAGTCCGGTTGATTTTTCCTAAACTTAGTTGGGCATTAACCTCAAGAGAGGCATGTTCGAGCTTCGGGAACCTCCACGGTCAAGTAGTTCAATTTAAACGGAATTAGATTTAATCTCTTTTCACTTGTCTTTTCTCACTCCAAGGTGACTTTTGATTGAGTACTAGCCTCTTTTATCATCATCTAAACCCTTAATTTAGCTTGCAATTTCTCTTTTTCTAGCTAAGTAACCAAAACCCCAAAATATCATTAGATAAGATAATAGCGACTTTCCTCAAAGTAGAAGTAATCAACGCGGCCCGTGGAATACGACCTTGGTATTTCTTAATATCCTATACTATAGACGATAAGGTACACTTGCCTTTATCGGATATAGTTTTGGAGAAAATCTCAACCCTTCACTAAATTTTAAAACCTACCAAATTAAATATCAAGTTTTTGGCGCCGTTGCGGGGGACTTTTGCGTAGATATTTTGAAACAAGGATAGCTATTAATTTTATCATGTTGTTTTTATTTTAGTTTTTCTATTTTTGAAAATCTTAAGGGTGAAATTAAAATCTTGGAAAGGGACGTTTAGGGTGTCATCCCATCTCACCTCCTAGTACCTTGCAAACCCTTCACCGGGTAGATCTTGGGAAGTCCAAGACTAACTTAATCTGCCTAATAGAACAAAAAAAAATATTCCCTCTTTTTCTTCTTCCTTCCTTCTCTTTTTAGTGTATGACCCGTGGTAGCACTTCGATTCTTCCTTTTGATCCGGAAATCGAGCGAACCCTTTTGAGGCACTGCCGTTCTCGTGATCAAGGAAATTAAGTAGAATCTGAAGAGTCGATCGGGGACACTAACGCAGCGAACATGGATCATAATCTTAATCCTCCTAATCTTAACGAGCCAAATCCTAATGAGGACGCGCAACGGACCATGTCCTATTATGCGCGGCCGAATTTAGAAGGCACACAATCGAGTATTGTTCGCCCCACGGTGGCGAACAATAATTTTGAGATCAAGTCCAGCATCATACAAATGGTGCAACAATCGGTGACCTTTGATGGTCAACCGGACGAGGATCCAAACTCACCTATTTCTTACTTTCTTGAAATTTGCGACACATTTAAGATCAATGGCGTCACCGATGACGCCATTCGATTACGTCTTTTTCCTTTTTCTTTGCAGTCTAAGGCCAAGCAGTGGCTGGGCTCCCTACCAAGGGGATCCATCACTACATGGGCCGAAATGGCGGAAAAATTTCTCAATAAATATTTCCCGCTTTCAAAGACCGCTAAATTGCGCACGGATATTGCGTCGTTCATGCAAATCGACTCAGAGACTCTCTATGACACATGGGAGCGCTTCAAGGAGATTTTGCGTCGATGCCCTCACCACGCACTTGCCACTTGGCAATAAGTGCAAATATTTTATAATGGCTTAAATCTCCAAACGAGGCAAATGATTGATGCGGCCGCCGGGGGGACATTAAATAATAAAACCCCGATCGCCGCTCAAGAGCTTTTCGAAGAGATGGCCACAAATGCGTACCAATGGATCATGCCCCGAGCGTGGCCTAATAAGCCGGCCGGAATTTTTGAAATAGACGCTAACGCAAATTTGGCTTTACAAGTTGAGCGCTTAACAAAGCAAGTGGCGGAGATGTCTGCTTCCTCCGCCACTCCTCCTTGGGCTAATAATGTTTTACTTGAAGAGCAAGTTGATTACATGGGAAATCCGCCTCGGCCTTCCTATAACCCGAACACCGCTCCGTATAATAACACCTACAATGCGGGTTATAGGAATCATCCGAATTTCTCATGGAGCAATCAAGGAAATGCTCAGCGTCCCATAAATTTAAATCAACCTCCAAATCAACTTTTTAATTTAACTCCCCCTCCAAATTTTAATCCACCCGGTTTTCCACCGCAACAGCAAAAGCCCTCTCCGCTTGAAGAGGTTTTTGCAAAATATGTTGCTACAAATGAAGCGAACATCCGGAACCTCACCGGATCGATCAAAAATTTGGAGAACCAAGTGGGCCAGCTAGCAAAGATAATCTCCGAGCGCCAGCAAGGAGCCCTTCCGGGAAACACGGAGCCAAACCCAAGGGAGAGCGCAAATGTGATTACACTCCGAAGCGGGAAGGAGGTGGTTTCAAAACAGGACGAACCCATGGTAACTTCCTCCCCTCCTCCTCCTCCTATTTTATCTTCGAATTTACCTGCTATGTTAGCTCCGCGCGCTTCTACTTCAAATATTTCGTATCCATCTAAGTTTAAAAGCGAGAGCGACGAAAAGAATTATAAAAAGTTTTTAGATATTTTAAAGCAAATTCACATTAATGTACCCTTCTGCGAGGCTATCTCTCAAATGCCTAAATATGCGAAATATCTTAAGGAGTTGCTCTCCAATAAGAAAAAATTAGAAGATATTTTGCATATTTCTTTGAACGCAGAATGCTCCGTGGTTGTACTCAACAAATTGCCTAGAAAAGTGAATGACCCGGGACGGTTCTCCATCACGTGTTTATTTGGCAATTCGTTAGTAAAACATGCTTTAGCGGATCTGGGAGCAAGTATCAATCTCATGCCTTTTTCACTATTTAAGAAACTAGGTCTAGGAAATCCAAGCCCCACTCGAATGAGTATTCAATTAGCGGATCGCTCTATAAAATATCCGGTAGGAATAGTGGAGGACGTGCTCGTCAAGGTCGACAAGTTCATCTTCCCGGTGGACCTTGTCATTCTTGAAATCGATGAAGATGCCGAAGTACCCCTCATACTCGGCCGCCCCTTCCTTGCCACCTCCCGCGCCATTAGAGACGTAAGTAACGGAAAGCTCCTCCTTCGGGTTGGAGACGATGAAGTTTCTTTCGGCATAAATTCCTCGATGCGGAACACATTAGAAAACGACGATTCGTGTTTTTACCTGGAAGAGTGTTGGGAATTCGATTCACCTCCCGAGTTAGTCTCCACCTCGAGTCACGAGTCCGAGCTCGCCGAACTCTTTTGTTTGGAAGAAGAAGAGTCACTCGTTTCACACCACCCGAACCACTATTTTTAGAAAAATTGAAAATCAAAACTTCTTATGAAGAACCACCCGTTTTAGAACTAAAGCAACTTCCCCCTCACCTTAAGTATTTATTTTTAGAAAAAGAGTCAAAGCTACCCGTCATCGTTTCATCCGAACTTAGCAACTCGGAAATTTCTGAGTTAGCTATTGTCTTAAGAAAGCACCGCCACGCAATTGCATGGCAAATTTCGGATATTAAGGGTATAAACCCTTCCTTCTGCACTCATAAAATCTTTCTCGAAGATAATTCCCGAAATTCGGTCCAGCGTCAACGACGGCTAAACCCTAACATGAAAGAAGTCGTTAAGGCCAAAGTGATCAAACTATTGGACGCGGGAATTATCTACCCGATATCGGATAGTACTTGGGTTAGCCCAGTACAAGTCGTACCGAAGAAAGGTGGCGTTACGGTAGTAGCTAACGAGAATAACGAGTTAATCCCAACCCGTACTGTTACGGGTTGGCGGATGTGCATCGATTACCGAAAACTAAATGATGCCACCCGTAAGGATCACTTCCCTCTATCGTTTATTGATCAAATCTTAGAGCACCTTTCAGGTCACTCCTACTACTGTTTTCTCGATGGTTTGTCGGGATATTTTCAAATCCCAATTTCGCCCGACGACCAAGAGAAAACCACTTTCACTTGTCCCTTTGGCACCTTCGCTTATCGAAGGATGCCATTTGGTCTTTGTAACGCGCCAGCTACATTTCAAAGATGTATGCTGGCGATATTTGACGAGTTAGTAGAGGAGGTGATGGAAGTGTTTATGGACGACTTTTCCGTATTCGGAAGCTCACTTAAAAATTGTTTAAAAAATCTTGAGCGTGTGTTGCAGCGATGCGAGGAAACGAATTTAGCACTTAATTGGGAGAAATGCCATTTTATGGTCAAGGAAGGATTAGTCCTTGGTCATAAAATTTCGGGCATGGGGATCGAGGTCGATAGGGCCAAGATTGAAGTGATTGAAAAGCTCCCCCCTCCAACAAACGTAAAAGCTATTCGTAGTTTCCTAGGGCACGCAGGGTTCTATCGGCGCTTTATACAAAATTTTTCCAAAATCACAAAGCCGTTAACCCATCTTCTTGAAAAGGAATGCTCATTTATTTTTAGCGATGAATTCCATTTGGCCTTTAAACTTATTACAGAAAAACTTATAAACTCCCCGATTCTAGTCGCGCCGGCTTGGTCGCTCTCTTTTGAAATCATGTGCGACGCGAGTGACATTGCGGTTGGTGTCGTTTTAGGCCAACGGGTGAGTAAGTATTTCCACCCTATTTATTATGTGAGCAAAACACTCATGTCGGCACAAGCGAATTACACCACTACCGAAAAAGAGCTTCTAGCGATCGTTTTTGCCTTCGATAAGTTTAGGTCATACATCACCCTCTCGAAAGTTATCGTATTCACGGATCACTCCGCACTTAGGTATGTTTTAAGCAAATCGGATGCCAAGCCTCATCATTTGCGATGGATCCTCCTCTTGCAGGAGTTTGACTTAGAGATCCGGGACAAAAGAGGAGCCGAAAACTTGGCGGCCGATCATCATTCTCGTCTCGAAAACCCCGCCTCGGAAGTATTGATAGAATCTGACATCGATGATAAATTTGCCAAAGAGCGCCTCCTCGCTCTCGAAAATATTAATTCATCGTCTACCCCCTGGTTTGCAGATCTGGCTAACTATTTAGTAGCCCGGGTCCTGCCGAAAGAATTCTCGAGTCAGCAAAAGAAGAAATTCTTTTCTGATTTAAAGAATTACTTTTGGGAGGACCCCTTTTTATTCCGTGTATGCGCAGACCAAGTGGTGAGACGACGCGTCTCGAGTGAGGAGGGTCTTAAAATTTTACAACATTGTCACGAGGGACCATCCGGTGGTCATTATCATTCAAACCGAACCGCGAGGAAGGCGCTGGAGGCGGGCTTTTATTGTCCCTCGCTCTTCAAGGATGCTCACACCCTTGTGAGTACTTGCGACAGCTGCCAGCGGTCGGGGAACATCTCTCGCCGGGATGAGATGCCCCAAAACATTTTCTTAGAATGCGAAATTTTCGATCTTTGGGGCATTGATTTCGTTGGTCCTCTCCCTCCTTCGTTTTCAAATAAGTATATTCTAGTAGCGGTCGACTACGTGTCGAGGTGGGCGGAAGCGCAAGCTCTCCCCACCAACGATGCGCGAGTCATCGTTAACTTTTAAAAAAAATTATTCTCTCGATTTGGCACTCCGCTCGCTATTGTGAGTGATCGGGGCACCCATTTTTGCAATACTCAATTCACAAAAATCTTAGCAAAATATGGTGTCACGCACAAATTATCCACTGCATATCACCCACAAACGAGCGGCCAAGTTGAAGTTGTTAATCGAGAATTAAAATGGATCTTAGAAAAAATGGTTTCTATTAATCGGAAGGATTGGGCAATAAAGCTAGATGACGCGCTATGGGCCTATCGAACGGCGTACAAGTCCGCTATCGGTTGTACACCATATCGAATGGTCTATGGCAAGGCTTGCCACCTCCCGGTTGAATTAGAACACCGCGCATTTTGGGCGCTTAAATTTTCAAATCTTGATTTTACTTTAGCGGGCGAACAAAGAAAATTTCAAATGAATGAATTGGATGAGTGGAGAGCGAATGCGTATGAGAGTAACAAATTATATAAGGAGCGAACAAAGTTTTATCACGACAAACATATAAAATTTCCAAAAACTTTTTCGCCAGGCGATCTCGTCCTCCTTTATAATTCTCGTCTTCGCCTTTTTCCGGGAAAGCTGAAATCTCGATGGTCCGGACCTTTTATTGTTAAAGAGGTTTGGTCCTATGGGACAATTCTAATTTCCCACCCGGAAAAAGGTTCCTTCAAAGGTAACGGGCACCGCCTTAAATTGTATCTTCCGGGAGACTTACCTAATGACAAGAGTGATGCGATATTTCTTCATAATATAACATGATCGGCAAGTGGGTCAAGCTACGCGACCTTAAACAAAGCGCTTTTGGGAGGCACCCCAAGGTTATCTTTTTATTATTTTCTCTTGTTTTTGTTCTTTCTTTAACATCTTTTGTAGGTAATCGCGGCTTCCCCACAAAAGCTTCAAAAAAAAATTTATCAGGGAAGCTCTTTTTCCTTCTTTCTTTTTCCTTGCATTTCTTTTTACCTTTTCTTACTTCATACTTATTTTTAAACATTGGGGACAAACTTTAAGTATGAGGGTGTAAATAGCCCTTTGTAAATATTTGTAAATAGTTTTAAAAAGAAAATTTTCAAAAAAAAAATGAAAAGAAAAAAAAACAACAAAAAGAAAATTTTAATTTTGTTTCTATGATTTCCTTTATTTAAGCACTTGTAAAATCCAAAAACTCAAAAAAATTTAGAAAACAGAAAAAATTTAAATCTTTGAAAGGGACGTTTGGGATTTTATCCCATCACACCTCCTAGTACCTTGCGAACCCTTCACCGGGTAGCCCTTGGGAAGTCCAAGACTTAACAAAAATTGTTAAATTTTAAAGCTAGTTTCTTTTCTTTGAAAATAGTTTTTAATGACAAAAATTCAAAAAAAAAAAGATAATATAAAAATTCAAAAAATATATATGAAAAAACTTAAAACACAAAAAAAACTTTTATCTTATACCTCTCCTATTTGTTGTTTTTGTGATTTCTTAGAAATCTAGTTGAGAATGTGTATAAGCATGTTTAAGTTTTTAATTGGCTAAAATTTTGCTTATCATAGTTTGTTAATTTTAAATTTGAGGTAATCTTGATTTATGAATCATCTTATGATTTTAAATTGATTAGAGAATTTTGTTAGCATGACTTCTCTTTTTATTTTTAAATGGCTTCATTTTGTAGTAAATTTCCTAAACCTCTTTAGATTTCAATTATATTTTCTTCTAACTTCTTAGATCTTAGGAATTTTAATTTTACTAGAATTTGCTCTCAATATGATTTAAAGCTAGCTAGATTTATTTTTCCCTACCCTACCCCCTTTGATGGCATAAAAAAAATGTATTAAAAGATCATATGTCATGGGAATAAGAGGATAAAATTCATTATTCCCTAAAACATATGCACCCAAAATATTTGAAAAGATTATATGGCATGGAGTAAGAGGATAAAATTCATTACTCCTAAACCATATACATTTTGGGGTTTTATTAGAAGAGAAAAAAAAAGAGAAAGAAAGAAAAAAAAAGGAAATTTCATGATAAATTCCATTTCCTCCATTCAAAAATTTCTCTTCTTATGCCAAATTTTATGAAATCCCCCTTAGCCAATTATCATCGTTCTAGTTTTAGTTGAAAATTATGGAGAGAGCAATATTTAGTAATTTACTTTTCCTTAAGTTTCTTTTAAGGTAAAGTTCTTATAATTTTAATTTCATTTAGTTTTATAATTTCTACAATTTTGTCAAACTACTTAATTTTCTTGAGAAGTTCTTGCCTAAACATTTTTCCCTCTTTTCAAATCATCATCATAATTTAGGACTTAACTCCCCCTTGAATTTACTCTTAACTTAACTTTTGGTTAAATGAAATTTTAGTTTTAAATTAAAATTTTTTTAAGGATGTCTTATAAATTATGTCTCACACTTTTGCTCTGGAATAGCAAAACCTCAAGTATGGGGGTATTTGATAAGTAGTATTCTTATAACTTTTTAATAGAAAATTTTGTAAATATTTAATATGAATTTTCCTTTTTATGTCAATTTTAGGTTATAAGTAGTTCTTTTTGTAATTTTGATTCTAACTTAGCTTAATTTCAATTTTTGCAGAATTTTGGGACAAATCGGGAAAAATGGCATGTCACGCCCTCGGTCACGCCCGTGACCAAGGGCGTGTAACCTGAAGATTAGTCCAGAATCGATGCCACGCTGTTTGAACCAGTCCACACCAAGTCACGCCCCAGGTCACGCCCGTGACCCAAAGTCACGCCCGTGACCGGGGGCGTGTAATCTTAGAATCTTCCACGTAGAGCCGCCATCGAGACGTGGAGCTGCAGTCGAGAAGTCAACTTGAGTCACGCCCGTGACCCACATGTCATGGCCGTGACTTGCCCGCATGATCTCTGCTTCGCCGCCGCGCCAAATTCCAGCCCACGCCGCATTTAATGCAGCCGTCCAAAGTCACGGTCGTGAGCCGACATGTCACGCCCGTGACATGTCATTTCTCGCCGCGCCGTCCAGAAAGCCCACGCCGCTGTCGGATCCGATGTGAATAGTGCAGTCACGCCCTTGGTCACGCCCGTGACCAAGGGCGTGTAATCTGAAATTTTTTCCTATAAATTCAGAGGTTCTCCTTGAGTCCAGGGTTCAGAATTTTGGAGTGGGGGAGGTGCTGTTGGAGCCAATCTTGAGTATTTTTTCACTTTCATGTTCATGTTCATGTGACTTTACTTTCATGCTCTATTCCTTTTCTCATGCAATGTACTAGCTTCCTTTCAATGCAATAGTTTAGTTTAAGCTTGTAACTTGTTTTTCCTAGCTTGCAATCTCTTCTCTTAAGACTTGTAATATTTTTCATTTAAATAAAAATTAGTTGTTCTCATTATTTTGTCTCCTCCTTACTTAGTTAAATTTTCTTATTATGCATTTTTATTTTTCTTCCTCTTTCCCCTCCACCATGATTAACTAATCCTCATTAGTACTCGATCAAAATGATCCGAGGATGAGTTAGACAAGTTATGATTTTCTAAAGTTTTCTTTTTCCATTTTTATAAACACTTGAATTACCCTTGATTTTTAATTAGTGAGGCCATATTTTCGATATATGGTTTTCGCTTATGTTTTCATACTTAGTTAGTCGAGAGGCTCAAAGTATGAATCGATCACTAAAGGGTAAAGAGAGTTGCACGCACTCCTCGAGAGAGGATGACGTAAATCTCCCGGATTGGAGTCAAATCCAATAGCGGGGTTCACTTCGTAAAGCAAGTTTTAGGTAATCGATTATAGGACGAGAGTCCGGTTGATTTTTCCTAAACTTAGTTGGGCATTAACCTTGAGAGAGGCATGTTCGAGCTTCGGGAACCTCCACGGTCAAGTAGTTCAATTTAAACGGAATTAGATTTAATCTCTTTTCACTTGTCTTTTCTCACTCCAAGGTGACTTTTGATTGAGTACTAACCTCTTCTATCATCATCTAAACCCTTAATTTAGCTTGCAATTTCTCTTTTTCTAGCTAAGTAACCAAAACCCCAAAATATCATTAGATAAGATAATAGCGACTTTCCTCAAAGTAGAAGTAATCAACGCGCCCCGTGGAATACGACCTTGGTATTTCTTAATATCTTATACTATAGACGATAAGGTACACTTGCCTTTATCGGATATAGTTTTGGAGAAAATCTCAACCCTTCACTAAATTTTAAAACCTACCAAATTAAATATCAGAGGCACTCAAGCCCAACTCCTTTCTATTTCCACAGCTATGAGCATTCTTGCTCAAGTTATAGGAACTTCCATTTAATAAGTGACCATGAACACTTTCTTGATCATACTTGTTTGAGGGCATCAAGACTTTCACAAAGGAGGTCTTAGATTCTTTTGAGTCCTTGACCTTTACCTTAGTGTTGCTACTAGCTGCCTCCTTGTTAAAACCAACACCTCTCATGTCATGGGAGTTGAAGGTGTCAATAATAGGCAGCACTGTCTTGGGCTTGGAGAACTTAGCAACTAGCATCCTCTCCTTGAGGAGCTTTTCTTCAAGATCTTTAATGATCTTGTTCTTGTGGCTTATGGTACCCACATGGATGATTGACATTCCCCTTAGCTTGCCAATATCCTTGCTCATTAGAGCTAGCTGGGTAGCATGCTCAATGCACTCAGATTTTGATTGCTTTAGGGAAGTAATTTCTTGGGCTTGCCTCTTGGCTAGCTTTTTACTCTTTTTCAGTGCTTCCTAGAGTGCACCATACCTATCATTCAATTGATTGACATCCTCCTCAGAATCTGATTCACTTCCAACTTTAGATGGAGGAGATTCAGATTCTGGACCTGTTTCATAATCAGAAGAAGAAGAAATGCAGTGTATCAATACCTGCTAATGTTCTGAATTGCTGTGGCTGTCCTCATTTTTAGTTATACCCATCATCCCATGGTCTTCTAGAGTGTCCTCATCCTCCTCTACATCACTATCTGAATGTGATAGAGGGGCCCTGATTCCTATCCTGGCAGCAGGACAGTCTTCTTCCTCCTGATCAGCAAACAACCCCATGTAGGCTTCCTCCTCACCATCTGAATCTGAAGATGAAGATTCAGATTCACTCCAGCTTTTGCCTTTCTTAGCTAGGAAGGATTTTTCTCCCTTCCTTTCCTTCTGGTGATGAGGTTTCTTGTCACCTTTTTCCTTTCTCTTGACTGGACAGTCAGCAATGACATGTCCAGGCTTACTACAACAATAGCAAATTGTGTTAGTTGAAACATGTTTACTAGATTTAGAGTCATACCTGTCCCCTTTGGGATGTTGTCTCTCAGATCTGTAATGATCCTTCTTGGGATGAGAAGAGGAGGAAGGTTTGTTCTTCCATTGTTTCCTCCTGATCATCTTCTTGAACTGCCATGTGAAGGCAGCAAACTCCTTATCTGAAGAGGAGCTGTATGAATTGCAGCTCTCAGATTTCTCAGATTCAGCAGCCTTTCTTGGAGGTGACTGCACTCTAACATTGTTCTTCTTAGAGCTTTCAGCTTTGAGAGCAACAGATCTCTCCCTTGAGTGAGCCCTGGAGGAAGTGTCCTCCTCCTTTCTTTCAGAGAGCTGCATCTCATATGAGAGCAGTTTACCAAACAGTGTATGGGTAGGGGTTTCTCCAAGCCTTGCCCCTTCTCTGATTGCACATATTTTAGTGTCCCAATCTCTAGTTAGAGATCAAAGAAACTTGTCATTAAGTTCATAATCTGTGAACACCCTTCCATAGGTTCTTAGTTCATTTACAATCCTAAAGAACCTTTCATAGCACATTGAGATTTTCTCCTGGCTCAGCTGTCTGAAGGCTTCATACTCCTGATTGAGGAGTGACTTTCAATCATCCCTTACTTCAGCTGTTCCCTCCATATAAACAACCAATGTGTCCCACATTTCCTTGGCAGTTTGGCAGTGTACCAAGTTCTGAAATGTAGTGTCATCAATGGCATTTACTATTATATTTTGGGCTCTCTTGTCCATAGTGTACAGTGCTATCTCATCATTGGTCAGCTCAGAAAATACCTTAAGTACTTTTCTAGTGGGGTCAATAGTGGAGACTTTCTCAAAGGTATAAGGACCATTTTTGACAGTCAAAAAGTTCCTTGGGTCTGAGGCTTCCATGAATAGCTTTACCCTTTGCTTCCATATACCAAAGTTTTCTTTGGAGCATATGGGCAAGTTCATTGACCCCAAATCCTTCTTCATTCCACTGTTGGCCATTTGATTTTAGATTTGACTACTCCTGTATGAGATCTGATCAGACTGTTAAGTCCTTTTGATCAACCTCCCTCTGATACCACTTGATAGTTTATATTGGTGTAGTCAATATTACCTAGAGGGGGGGGGGGGGGGGGGGGTGAATAGGTTTTACTTATTTTCTTTATATAATCCTAATGTATCTAGCGGCAGAAAATTCAATCACAGAAAAGCACACAAGGATGTATAGAGGTTCCTCAAGACAGGGTCTCTTGAGTAGTCCTCTTTCCCCCTTCACCTTTCTAACAGTGAGTTAGACAAGGCCACAAACTTCAATCTCAGCTCCTTGAGCTTACACCACAAGTTCCTCAGAACTTCTCAGATTAAGAGTGATCCTACCTCAGGCAGAACAGCCCTACACTCAGGCTCAACAACCCTACACCTCAGGCTCAACAGCCCTACACCTCAGGCTCAACAACCCTACACCTCAGGCTCAACAGCCCTACACCTCAAAGTTATGTAACTCCTACCACTCAGAAATCCCATAGATTTCTTACCTCAGACCTATCAAGAAGTCCTACCAATCAAGCTGTCAACACAGCTTTAGACACAGGCTCAACAACCTTTCACTTAGGCAACAATGCCTTACAAAGATATAATAGAGTTTGAGCTAAATACAAAAGACAAAAGGTTTACTCTTAGGTCTTTTGAATTCTTTCTTCAGATCTGAAAAACAGCAGCTTCAGAAATGTATCACCTTGATCTTCTCCTTCAGCAAAGCAGAAGATCAACTTGCCCTTCTTGAGTTGGTGCAGGAAGAGCTGACTAATCTCCTTCAGAAGATTAACTCTAGCTTCAGAGAACAACTACAACTTGCTGGAACGAGAAAGCTCGATTGCGGCTTGCATCAAAAAGCTCTTAATGGAATAGTGCTTGTTGTTGTGCCCTATCTCTTGCTTTTATACCTTCAGAAGGCTTCAACGACTATTACAATCCTCCTGACACAGTATGGGGCACATTGGAGTTGCTTTTCTCTTTCTATTTTCACTTGCGCCAAAAGTAGATCCCGTCAGCACATTTGAACCTGTCTCAGCGGTTGGGCTGAGACAGCTTCCAGTCTTCTTCTCAACGGTTCCGCTGGGACAGGCAAGTCTCAACGGTTTTCCTCTATCTGCAGCTCTGCAAGCCCAGACTCCATCTCAGCGGCTGGACTGAGACAGAGATGTCGTCTCAGCGGTTTTGGGCAGATAGTTACCAATACTATTCCTTGTCTTGGAATAACCTAAAATGAGATACAAATAAGGTTTATCAAATACAACTTGTACTTTGTATTTGAGTGTGAGGCCTCTTCATATTAAAGGAACAATGAGGGTCAATTTCCCAACAAGACAGAACCGAGACCCACCACATTCTATGCACATGCATAATTATCATCTCTACCACCGAGCCTCCAGCTCGTAATTCTAACCAAGGTTTATGGAAATCGAGCCAACCGCTCGCAGGACTAAACCAGTCTTTGTTTAAACTTTGAGCCTACCGCTCGCTAGACTACACAGGTCTTTATTCAAACTATGAGCCTACCGCTCGCTAGACTATACCATTCTTTATTCAAACTACGAGTCTACCGCTCGCTATACTATATCAGTTTCTATTTAAACTACGAGCCTACCGCTCGCAAGACTACACCAGTCTGTATTCAAACTACGAGTCTACCGCTCGCAAGACTACACCAGTCTTTATCTAATCTATGAGCCTACCGCTCGCAAGATTACACCAGTCTTTATTCAAATTATGAGCCCACCGCTCGCTAGACTATACCAATCTCTATTCAAACTATGAGCCTACCGCTCGCAAGACTATCTCAGTCCTTATTTAAACTACGAGACTACCGCTCGCTAGACTATATCAGTCTCTATTTAATCTATGAGCCGGCCGCTCGCAAGACTACACCAGTCTTTCCTTATAACTCGATCCTACCGCTCGCAGGACTATCCCAGTCCTTATTTCATTCCTTCCCAATTTGGGAGGGAAATTATGTTTCAAGTTCTCCTACTTTACTACTCTTGTCTATTGTTAGCTGATCTTAGCAGCTTGGGGTGAATCCTGGACTTCCCGTGGATTACCCGGTGAAGGGCTCGCAACGGTACTAGGGAATGTGATGGTGACTGAAGCCCAAATCCCCCTTTCCAGGATATTTATTTTATTTAGTTGCTACCCATTCTTGTATGCCCATTTGCTCTCAAATTGCTCTAAAATCCTAGGGTGTATTACCATTTGACTCGGGCAGACATGTGTCGGTGTTCTATTGAACACCGAACCATGTCATTCCTAGTGACCGACCATTTCCTTGTGTTATCTCTCAATCACAATTTTTACTTCTTGCTAAGTCATCCTTCGCCTCCCCTAATAGGTCCTTGTCAAATTCCTGAATTGATAGTTTTACTAAACGCACCCCGTATTTATTTCCGATGACTGCCCTTGGAGATTAATCCTTCAACCTAATTGGGCATCTGCAATTCTCTTAGAGTTAGTAACTCTGGGGGTGGTGACCATAAGAAAGGGGTCCGAATCTATGTTTTTCAATTTCTACTATTCGCAGACCAAGGTGGGATTGAACTACGATTGACTTCTAAGGTGTAACCTTGACTCTATCATGTCCAAAATGTGTTCCAAATTTTTACCATAGTGAAAGTGGATGTTAGATCTTAAGTTAACTCTAGAGGGGGGGGGGGGGGGTGAATAGAGTTTAAAACTTTTTCCCTTAGTTTTATTTGCGGAATTAAAAATAGTGTTATATATATGTGTAAGTAGTGAGAGATATATATAAACAGAAAACCTGAATAAGTAAAAGCACACAGCACAGCACAAAGAAATAAGCAATCACAGAGGACACAAGGAATTTAGAGTAGTTCCCCAAAAACATGGGTACGTCTACTCATCTACCACACTTGGTGGGATCCACTAGGAGGTTTGATCAGGTGCCCTCACACCAAGGGATTTTTGATAAGATGTCCACACACCAATGGGAGTTTGATCAGGTGCCCAATTCACCGATAAGCTTTTTATAAGGTTCTTAAAACCACACAAGGATTTTTTGATAAGGTGTCTTGCCACCAGTAGGTTACACTTTTGAAGGGAGTATTAACCCTGTACAGAATGGAATAGAGAGGGGTTTAAGTGTTCTTCTCTGTCAAGATGTATAGAGAAGACTCTAGTGGATTTGATGTTGAAGAAAGACTCTGTCTGATTGAAGTTGTTTGATAGTAGAAATTGCTGGAGCTTTCTCTTTGTAAAACTTGATCCTCCTGTAGCTAATTAATCTGAGAGAAGTATTTCTTCAGATTATAGTTGCTCTGTTGAAGATCTGTGTTTGCAGCAAAAGATTGAGAGAAGAATTTAAGTTCTCAGTTGAAATGAGATTGCTGCTGTTGAAGAAGAAGAAGATGGTTTGTATTTCTGTTCTTCTTTTTCTTCCTGAAACTTTTCTACTTTCTTGATCTGATTTCTGTAGCAAGAAATCTGAGGGATGGTGTAGCTGTTCTCAGAAAATGTGTGCTGCTGAAGGAGAAGAAGATGAAGTTCTGTGCTCTGAATAATGCTTGGCAGGAAGAAGATGAAGATCTATTCTTTTATTCTTCATATATATCTCTCTTTTCCTTTCCTGTCTATTTCATGTACAGCAAATATGGAAAGTATATGTTTTTGATCTGTCGTGAAGGCTTGTATAAAGTCTGCTGTATATCTCCTGCCTTTTCAATTTTCAAATATCTGACAGCCATTAAATGCACATCCCTTATATTAAGGAAAATAATATATCTGAGAAGATATTCTGGGAACAGTACAGCTACACGCAGTAAATCTCTTTCCTTTTTCATAATTTGTCCTTTTCTGCTGGAATTGTCAACGACTATAACTTAAATAATAAAGGAAATATATTTCCTTACTTGATCTGAAGAAAAGAGCCGTTGCTGTAGTCGATCTGAGTTCAGAGAATGAATAAATTTAATATTCTGAAATTAAATCTGCACTTTAAATAATATTTCTTCGATCTGAAAAAAATCCGTCGAACTCAGATTCGTCGATCTCAAGATTTTCATCGAACACAATATTTACTTCGTCGACCTCAAAGGAATAATTAATTTTGTTGATCTGTGAGAATTTTCATCGAACTGAACATATTCGTCGAACTCAAATTCGTCGAGCTCAAGAATTCGTCGACCGCTGAGCCTGGATAAAATCGTCGACCACTGAGCTTGAGCAAAAGCATCGAGCACTGCACTTAGACAAATTCTTCGACCGCTAAGACACGTTCGTCGGCCGCTGAGAACAAGCCTGTTCGTCGAACGCAGATAGCTTGCCATTCATCGAACGCAGCTCGCCATTCGTCGAACGCAGCTAGCCATTCGTCGAACGCAGAATCTGAATGAAATTTCTAATTCTAACAGCCAAATCTCTTGACCCATAAACTATACATTGGGGTCAACTTGTCCTTAGTCAACATATAGTGATCCTAGCCCAAATCAGAAATAGGGTTGTTCCAACAATCTCCCCCTATTTGTGTTAGGACACTATTTGACAAATATTGAATATAAACAAATACTAAAACATCAAAAACAACAGAGCATGAATATATCTAATATATTTTAAATATTTTATCAGATATAAAATAAATAGTGCTCTGAGTTTTGAAAATACATTTCAATAAAAACAGAAATGAAAATACAAACAGAACCTTGATTTTTCTGAATTCTGCTGCTTCTGAATTCTGAAATTCTGATTTTGTCTGATTTGAGTTGTTCTGAATTCTGATCTGAATATTTAACTGATTTATGAATTTTTGATAAGCTGAGCTATAGCAATACCTGATACTGAATTTTGCTATAATAGAATACTTCTTCTGAACTGTACTGTATCTGAATTACAGAATACTTTTATGAAACAACAAATTGTAATCAGAAAGCTGTAATCAAGTTTTTCTTCAAACAGTAACTCCCCCTGAGAGTGTATCCCCCTGAGTTCTGGAGGTTCTTCAGCTTTTCACTCCTTGCTTAGTTCATAGAACAACTCCCCCTGAGCAAAACAATGCATCAAATGGAGCTTGTTCATATAAACTTCTCCCCCTGCCTAGTTTCAGAAAAGGCCTGAAGCTAGGCCCCTTGAAGAAGAGACATTTGATGGAGGTAGGGAGGTATGCAAGTTTTATATTGTTGTTGTTGCTGCACAATAAAATAGAGATCAAGTGGAAAAGGAACTAGAAAGAGAAGCAATTCTGTAGATATTCAGCTATAAATTTTTTTTTATTAATGATGACAGGCTGAAATAAGAAGCTTCAAATCAATAAAGAGATGGGTAAGTAGAAAACATAATTTTTAACAGATTGAATCTCCTTCTATCATACCTAGCTGATTTATAAAGAAGATATGTTTCTTTTCATCCATGGGCTTGGTGAAAATATCTGCTCTTTGCAAATCAGTAGAGATGAACTGTAGGCAGATTTTGTTTTTATCCACATTATCCCTAAGGAAGTGGTGCCTAATTTCTATGTGTTTAGTCCTACTATGGAGAACTGGATTTTGTGCTATAGATATTGCACTAGTATTGTCACAAAATATAATTGAATTATTTAAGTTGACACCATAGTCTAGGAGCTGATTTTGTGTCCACAATATCTGTGAGCAGCAACTGCCAGCAGCTATGTATTCAGCTTCAGCTGTTGATGTGGACACAGATGTTTGTTTCTTACAAAACCAAGACATAAGCCTATCACCATGAAACTGACAAGTTCCTGATGAGCTTTTCCTGTTTACTCTGCATCCAGCATAATCTGAATCTGAGAATCCAGTTAATTCAAATTCAAATGCTGTTGGATACCAAAGTCCTAGATTAGGGCAACCCTTTATATATCTCAAAATTCTTTTTAGTAAAATTAAGTGAGATTCTTTGGGGTTAACTTGGAATCTAGCACAAATACATGTAGCAAACATTATATCATGCCTATTAGCTGTTAAATAAAGTAAGGAGCCAACAATTGTTCTATATACTTTTGAATCAACAGGTTTCCCTGATTCATCATTATCAACAACAGCATTTGAGGGCATGGGTGTTTTCATGGTGGATGAATCAGACATACCAAATCTTTTCACTAATTCCTTAGCATACTTAGATTGGGATATGAAGATTCCATTTGGTGTTTGCTTCACTTGAAGACCAAGGAAGTATGATAACTCACCCATACTACTCATTTAATATTTTGATTGCATCAAATTAGAAAATCTTTTGAACAAATTTGAATCAGTAGAGCCAAATATGATATCATCTAGATATATTTGAACTAGTAGTGTTTGATTTTTATGTATCCTGAAAAAATAGGGTTTTGTCTACTATGCCTCTACAGAATTTATTCTCTAAAAGAAAACTAGCAAAAGTCTCATACCATGCTCTAAGAGCTTGTTTGAGACCATAAAGAGCTTTCTTAAGCTTAAATACAAAGGAGGAATGAGTTGGAGAGATGAAACCTGGTGGTTGTTCCACATAGACTTCTTCTTTGATTTCTCCATTCAGGAATGCACTTTTTACATCCATTTGATAAACCTTGAATTTCTTGTATGCAGCAAATGCAAGGAAAATTCAGATTGCTTCTCACCTTGCAACAGGAGCAAAGGTCTGATCATAATCAATTCCTTCTTCTTGTGAGTATCCTTGAGATACTAGTCTAGCTTTGTTTCTCACAATATTTCCATCTGCATCTAGCTTATTCCTGTAGATCCACTTAGTTCCAATAACTGGATGGTCTTTTGGTCTAGGAACCAAATCCCAAACTTTGTTTGTCTCAAACTGATTGAGCTCCTCTTGCATAGCAATGATCCAGTTGGGATCTTGTTCTGCATCTTGTAGGGATTGAAGTTCAATCTGAGAGAGAAAACAAGTGTGCATCAAATTCTGATTTACATGATGTCTTGTTTGCACACCTGCTGAAATATCACCAATTATTTAAGATATTGGATGATCTCTAGCTGAGATGTGATCAACAGTTGGAGTGGGTTCAGCAATAATTTCCACTTGGGGAATTTGTTCAGCTGCTATATCCTATGGAGGATGATCTGTTGTTATCTGTTCTGAACTTTCGGCAAAATCTGGGTGATTTTCCTCTTCACTGTCTTCACCATTCTGCTGTTCAGAATTTTGAAATCCTTCTTTATGTAGAGCTAATTGATCTAGCTGCTCACATAATGTAGGTACCTGCAGATTTTCTATGGTAGAAGAATTCTTCTCCTTATAAAACATATTAGTTTCATCAAAAGAAACATGCATAGATTCTTCTATTTTAAGAGAAGGTTTATTATAAATCCTATATGCTTTGCTGATAAGTGAATAACCTAAGAAAATTCCTTCATCAGATTTTGGTTCAAATTTTAGAAGATATTTCTTATCATTATTATGAACATAACATCTACAGACAAATGTTCTAAAATAGTTAACTTTAGGTTTCTTCCTTTTAAGTAATTCATAAGGAGTCTTGCCCTTAAGTTTGTGTATCAAACTTCTATTCAGCACATAGTTTGTTGTGCTAACAGCCTCTGCCCAAAAGGATAGGGGCAAATTAGCATCTACAAGCAATGTTCTTATTGATTCAATTAGAGTTCTATTTTTCCTTTCAACTACCCCATTTTGTTGAGGAGTTCTAGGAGCTGAGAAGCAATGCCTGATACCTTCCTTCTCATAGAATTCTTGCATAAGAAGAGACTCAAACTCAGTGCCATGATCACTTCTGATCAATGCAACTACAGTAGATTACTCAATCTTTATGCTCTTAAGAAAGTCTGTAAGAACTTTAAAGTTTTCTCACTTTTCTCTCAAAAAGAACACCCAAGTGAATCTAGAGAAGTCATCTACAATAACTAGAGTGTAATACTTCCCCACTAAACTCTTTGTTGCAGTAGGTCCAAAAATTTCCATATGTAGCAAATATAAGATTCTAGGTGAATCACTTTTAGATAATGATTTACAACTATTTTTAGTTTGCTTGCCTAGTTGACATGCCCTACAAAGAACCTTCTTTCTTATATGAACATAAGGGTAAACCTCTAACAAGATTGTCCTTAGATAATTTAGCAATGGCCCTAAGGTTTACATGTCCTAATCTCTTTTGCCAAAGTTCACTAAGTTTGCTTAAATCACTAAATAAACAAATTTCTGAAGAGGATGAATTGAAATTCACTAAATATATATTACCCTGCCTAATACCTGATAAAACAATAACAATATCAACAGGTTTAATAAGGCATTTCAATTTATTAAATGTTACCTGATACCCTTCATCACATAATTGACTTATGCTGATAAGGTTGTGCTTCAGTCCCTTGACATAAGCTACCTCTTTGAAGGTGACTTCTCCAACCTTGACTTTTCCATAGCCTTTGGTTTGCCCACAGTTGGAGTCTCCAAATATATCTTTTGGTCCAATCTTTGCTTTGTAGTTGTTCAGGTTGGCCTTATTCCCTGTCATATGTTTTGAATAGCCACTATCCAAATACCATTTCTCATTTGTTCTTGGACAGCTGTGTACCTGTAAAAACAGAAAAAACAATCTATTTGTTCTTGACCCAGATTACCTTGGGTCTTTTTGTATTTCCACAAAAATCTGAAATAAAAGACATTTCAGGTTGGTCCTTTTAACCTTGTGGATGATATCTCCTTGGAGATATTATCCATTCAGTGAAAGGATTGATAGAATGTGAAGGATGAGAATTTTTTAGATTTACTGTATAGTTTTTGTTAGATGAACTAGGCTGAGTTCGCCGAGCTCCGTTCGACAAATGACTGACATTTCGTCGAGCCCCGTTCATATAATAACTATATTGAAAATCTTTCTTCAGAGTTTGTCGAGCTCCGTTCGATGAAATGGATGCATTTCGTCGACCATCGTTCGACGAATTCTGCTGAATTCTGCTATTCTCAACAGTCTTACTTGAAATGTTTTTATTTTTATCTACAACCTCTTTGCTCTTAGAAAAGATGAATTTTATGGGTGTAGATAATATATTCTTCTTAATTAGAGGTGGATCACTTGATGAAGCACCCAAGCCCAGTTTGCTATTAAGTCTAGCATTTATCGTGCTTGTGATATCCATCAGTTTGATGCTTCTCCCATTCAGGGATTCTTCAAACTTTTTTGCTTCAGACAACTTGCTCTCAATGAGAACAATATGTTCCCTGGAGGTAGCCAAATCTTTCTTAAGATTTATAGTTTCTTCACTCATTTGATTCATTTCAGCTAGCTTAAGTCTGAGTGAGATTATTTCTTTCTCAGATTTAATTAAGTCTGAGCAAAGGACTTTGAATTCAGCTTTGAATTCAACTGAAGTAAAATCAAAAGTAGATATTACCTGATCTGCATCAATTTCTGCTTCAGATTCTGATCCTTCTTCATCAAAATTGTTGGACGAGGCATTGATTTCCATCATGCAGAAATTCTTCTCTTCTTCATTGTCTTGATCATCACTGGATGAAGAAGCATTTCCTGACTCACTGCCTGAGTCATAAATTGCCATCAGGCACTGATCATTCTCTTTTGTTTCTTCTTCATCATCTGATGAGCTGGATGATGATTCTGATTCAGTTTCACTCCAAGATTCTGCTACAAATCCTCTTCCCTTCTTTTTGTGTTTGTGGGAGGAATACTTGCTGGAGCTTCTTTTCTCATCTTTGTCCTTCTTCTTTTCTTTCTTCTGGTTTTCTGGACAGTCTGGTACAATATGTCCTGGTTTCCTGCAACTAAAACATATAATTTCTTTAGAATTGTTTTTGTCATACCTTGGCATTT
This sequence comes from Dactylorhiza incarnata, assembly GCA_033032865.1. NCBI lineage: Eukaryota > Viridiplantae > Streptophyta > Magnoliopsida > Asparagales > Orchidaceae > Dactylorhiza > Dactylorhiza incarnata. The sequence goes on from JAWHQI010000014.1 coordinate 10,013,888, forward strand.
CATAGCTTCTAGATGACTTTTCCTGAAATCTTTTCTTGCCATCTTATAGAATCTTTTGGCAAACAGACTCATTAACTCCTCATTGTCAGGAGTTTTTCCTTCTTCTTCTGTAGCTTTGAAGGCAATGTTCCTGTCCTTCTTTGTTGAAGAGGAGGTGCTCACCTGTTCAGCTTCCCTTGTCTTGATGAGTTGCTCATAGGATTTGAGCTTTCCTAGCAGTGTCTCAGTAGTTATCTCATTAAGACTTCTGGCTTCCTTGATAGGCCAGATCCTAGAGTCCCAAGTGCTGGGGAAGCACATTAGGATTTTGTCATTGATCTCAGTTAATGAGATTTCCTTGTCCAGTGTTCTGATTTCACTTATGATTATTCTTAATCTAGTGTACATATCTGCAACTGATTCTTCTTCACCTTTCTTGAAGTTCTCATACAGAGAGATCAAGTGAGATCTTCTGTCTTTCCTTTCATCTGCAGAACCTGCAACCATATTGTTTAGTGAGATCCAAATCTCTCTTTCTGAGGTACAATCTACCACTTTCTGAAATATGTCATCAGACATAGTTTGAGCCAGAATATTCAAGGCTTTAGCATTTGCACTTCTCTGCTTTTTCTGAGCTTCAGTCCACTTAGGAGGTGGGACAACAGTGTTGTGTGTTGCTGCATCAGTGCTTGTTGATGCTGTAGGTGCTGGAGGCCCTGTCAAAATAACATTAAAATTTTTTTCATCAATTGAGTTCATATAAAGCCTAAGCCTTGCTTTCCACAGTGCAAACTTGCTGAGATTGCACATAGGAGGTCTTGTGCTTGAATACTCCTTGTTTTGTGCCATGAGTTTTTAACAGAAAATAAAAACAATAAAAACTCTAAAATAATTTAAGATCTAATTGATCTTTATGATCCAGGTGTTTGCCTGTAAATAAGATCAACAGCCCTCTGATACCAAATGAAAGTGGAGGTTAGATCTTAAGTTAACTCTAGAGGGGGGTGAATAGAGTTTAAAACTTTTTTCCCTTAGGTTTATTTGCGGAATTAAAAATAGTGTTATATATATGTGTAAGCAGTGTGAGATATATATAAATAGAAAACCTGAATAAGTAAAAGCACACATCACAGCACAAAGAAATATGCAATCACAGAGGACACAAGGAATTAATAGTAGTTCCCCAAAAACCTGGGTACGTCTACTCTTCTAGCACACTTGGTAGGATCCACTAGGAGGTCTGATCAGGTGCCCTCACACCAAGAGATTTTTGATAAGGTGTCCACACACTAATGGGAGTTTGATCAGGTGCCCAATTCACCGATAAGCTTTTGATAAGGTGCATAAAAACCATACAAGGGATTTTTTTTGATAAGGTGTCTTGCCACCAGTAGGTTACACTTTTGAAGGCAGTATTAACCCTATACATAATGGAATAGAGAGGGGTTTAAGTGTTCTTCTCTGTCAAGATGTATAGAGAAGACTCTAGTGGATTTGATGTTGAAGAAAGACTCCTCTGTCTGATTGAAGTTGTTTGACATTAGAAATTGCTGGAGCTTTTTCTTTGTAAAACTTGATCCTCCTGTAGCTAATTAATCTGAGAGAAGTATTTCTTCAGATTATAGTTGCTCTGTTGAAGATCTGTGTTTGCAGCAAAAGACAGAGAGAAGAATTTAAGTTCTCAGTTTAAATGAGATTGCTGATGTTGACGAAGAAGAAGATGGTTTGTATTTATGTTCTTCTTTTTCTTCCTGAAACTTTTCTCCTTTCTTGATCTGATTTCTGCAGCAGGAAATCTGAGGGATGGTGTAGCTGTTCTCAGAAAATGTGTGCTGCTGAAGGAGAAGAAGATGAAGTTCTGTGCTTTGAATAATGCTTGGCAGGAAGAAGATGAAGATCTATTCATTTATTCTTTCTATATATCTCTCTTTTCCTTTCCTGTCTATTTCCTGTACAGCAAATATGTAAAGTATATGTTTTTGATCTGTCGCGAAGGCTTGTATAAAATCTGCTGTATATCTTCTGCCTTTTCAGTTTTCAAATATCTGACAGCCATTAAATGCACATCACTTATATTAAGGAAAATAATATATCTGAGAAGATATTCTGGGAACAGTACAGCTACACGCCGTAAATCTCTTTCCTTTTTCATAATTTGTGCTTTTCTGCTGGAATTGTCAACGGCTATAACTTAAATAATAAAGGAAATATATTTCCTTACTTGATCTGAAGAAAAGAGTTGTTGCTGTAGTCGATCTGAGTTCAGAGAAAGAATAAATTTAATATTCTGAAATTAAATCTGCACTTTAAATAATATTTCTTCGATCTGAACAAAATTCATCGAACTCAGATTCGTCGATCTCAAGATTTTCATCAAACACAACATTTACTTCGTCGACCTCAAAGGAATAATTAATTTTGTTGATCTGTGAGAATTTTCGTCGAACTAAACATATTCGTCGAACTCAAATTCGTCGAGCTCAAGAATTCGTCGACCGCTGAGCCTGGATAAAATCGTCGAGCGCTGAGCTTGAGCAAAAGCGTCGAGCGCTGCACTTAGATAAATTCTTCGACCGCTGAGACGGTTTCGTCGACCGCTGAGAACAAGCCTGTTCGTCGAACGCATATAGCTTGCCATTCGTCGAACGCAGCTCGCCATTCGTCGAACGCAGCTAGCCATTCGTCGAACGCAGAATCTGAATGAAATTTCTAATTCTAACAGTCAAATCTCTTGACCCATAAACTATACATTGGCGTCAACTTGTCCTTAGTCAACATATAGTGATCCTAGCCCCAATCATAAATAGGGTTGTTCCCACACATAGGTTCACAATGAGTTACGATCTAAAAACCTCAAATCTTAAATTTCGTAATTTTCTAGGGGATAATTACTCACAATTTCTATTTAAAATGGTTGGTGTGCAAATAGGGTTTTGTACATCAAGTATCAACTAATGATCTCCATAAATTCCGATAATTCAATATAACATTATAATGGTCTAAAAACCTCAAACCCTAAGAATCATAATTTCCCATGGAATATTTAATCATAATTCTATTTAAACATGGATGGGGTGCAAATGAGGATTTACACAGCAAGTATCATCTACAGGTCACAATAAATTCTGATAAAATTACAGTAGTATGATATTGACCTAAAAACATCTGTGCCTAAGTTTTATAATTTTTCAAGGAGTATTTATCCATAATATTCATTTAATACAAGTGGTGTGCCAATAAGGGTTTACACTACAACCACCATCTACAGGTCACAATAAATTCTGATAAAATTACAGAAGTATGATATTGACCTAAAAACATCAGTGCCTAAGTTTCATAATTTTCCAAGGAGTATTTATCCATAATTACCATTTAATACAAATGGTGTGCCAATAAGGGTTTACACTAGAACCACCATCTACAGGTCACAATAAATTTTGATAAAATTACAGTAGTACAATATTGACCTAAAAACATCTTATCCAGAGTTTCATAATTATCCAGTGATTTTTCACCTTAATTATTTCATAAATTAAGAAGTGTGACAAACTAAATATATGAAATTTCACCAAGTATTATCCATCCAAAAATCTACCAAAAATATCAGAGGTTCATAACTAAATGCCACATGATTTTCCAGGGTTTCAAAAATTTCCCAATAGTTTTCATCAATAAAATTTCAGTTATTCAAAAATGCAACATATGATAATTTCCATGATTTCTAAGGAAATAATCTCTAAAAATTCCTACAAAATTTCCAGAGGTTCTAGTTGATGTTACAAGGTATTCCTCAGAGTTTCAGATTTTTCCACAAGGTTTTTGCCTTAAACATTTCATTAATACATAATTGTGACATAATTCAATTTTATCAATTACTTAGGATTTTTGATCCCAAAAATCCTAATTTCTCTAGGAGTACTGTATTATGTCATAAATAAGGTATGGCCAAGGTTCTAGAAGCTGTCACCAAGCCATTTATGCTAAATATACAAAATATCCCTTTTTTGCTATTGGCACACCATATCACTTATTAGACAAAAACATGCAAGAGGAATTACCCCATTTGTAGAGGTCCAATTGCTCTCAAATTGTAACCATGGTCTAATGATGACCTAATAAGGGTGAACACCCAAATTTGGGGTCATTTGGAGTTATACAACTCCAAAAATATCATTTATTTGATTTAAAATATTTTAAATAAAACCTTAAGAAAATTATCTCCTAAAAATCTGAATTTTGAATACAATCTAGGTATAGGGCACATGCATGCATGGCCAAAATTTCAGCTTCATCAAACCTACCATTTAGGATATATACACATTTTAAATCCTGATTTCTATTTTGATCAGCCTCACTAAAATGAGTGTTGTGGGTCCTACATTGATCCAAATGATCTGATTTAAATTTCAAATGAAAGTAGACAGCAAGGCCTACAATAGTTATCTCAGGCAAATTTTCCTTAAAATGCCTCTAAGAGCCTTAAAATCAGGCATGAATAATCATATAAAAGTGTGACAAAATGAATCATTTAATAAGGATATTAATATAGTATATAATAAATCATTTTGCACGAATCCTGGCGCAGAACCGACAGTATCCCATCATCATCCCCGATACCCTACGGCTGGGATTAATCCCGCCTGGGACGACTTCAAGTGCCATTTCCCGGCAACCTACAGCCCACTGTCTCCACCACCTCCGTTGAGGTGGTGGCTATCGCCAGGCGGCTACACAGCCGCCGGAGAGCCCATTGATGCGCTATTTCGGCACTGCTAATTAGCAGGCACGAAATGTGATACGACGGCAGTGCACCGGTCGCTCAAGTAATAAAATAGGGAGAAACTCCCCGAATATCGTTCTCAAAGGACCGCAAGTTGGGTAGTACGATTTGCTCAAACCAGGAAATCAGTTAAAAGGGTTAATAAGTAACAACGGGAGGTTTGGTTTGGGATCCTATGCTATTGCAAAATAAAGAGAGACGCGGGTCAAAACTCCGCTTCGCAAGGCAAGATGGAGGCAACGGCCGCGATGCCGTGCTTCGGAAGGCGCATGGACGGAATGTAACTATGACGGTTGAGGGTCGCACACACCTCTTCTCTAAACATCACCACTAGCAATTGCTAGTGGCTTCACACACAACGAATCGCAGAAATCACTAGGAAAAAGGGCTATTCATGCCATCACAACAACATTACATATGAACACAAGCAATAATCCTTATGATTAACTTAACAAGCATTCATAAAACAATAACAAAGAAGTTCAAGCATCAAAGGTTAGAGAGGACCACAAAGAAGAAGTCACATCTTGGGTTCACGGCTGGAATGAGAGGTTGTCGGGCTCTCTCCGGACTCGGCCCTCAGATGGTGAGCTTGGCTCGAAGGAGGCTGTCACCGCTCCTACGATCTTCAGCGCTTCTATGATCTCTCGGCGAGGAATGCTTGAGCTAATGGTGGAGAAAGCTTCCTAGTGCTCCCGGATGGAAGGATGGAGGTGGAAATCACCGGAAATAGCCTCTATGGTGGTGGAAATGAAGGGGAAGCCTTCAGCCCTCAAGAGCAGCGGGAAGGAAGTGATTTCCCGCTCTCTGAATCGCTCCAGTCTGCCTCCAATCGTCCTCCCCCGTTGACTGCCTTGATTCCTGCTTTTTATAGCAAACAGGCTGAAAAATGGTCACGCACGGTTGAACACACGACCGTGCGCAAACCGTGCGATATTAACAGATAAAATATGGCTTGGGGAAGAAGTTGCGCCGCCCGTGCGATTTGATCACGCACGAGCAATACCGCCCGTGCGTTCAAACGTACGAGTAAACTGCGATGCTCTGAAATCACAAAGACACAGGTCGACCGTGCGTTTTACTCACGCACGGGCGAATCCGTCCGTGAGTCAAAATGCACGAGTAAACTCCGACGCTCCATTTTCTGCCCAAACACAAACGCACGACCGCAACCGACCGTGCGTCAAGGAAATGCACGATCGTGCGATATGCACAGAAATTACTTCTGGGGAAAACGGGACGATCAGGTCACCTGCATACACGATATAACAGCTGGGAATACACGTCCAGCATCAGAAAAACATAAAAGAAGGGAAGGGGAGCACCATGTGCTTACCCCCAACAACAAGGAATGCAATTGCACACCGAAATGAGCTTAATAGTACACCTAGCATGGAATAAAACATATGAATGAAAACGTGCCTAAAATGTGGTGCAAAGACTAGAATATCAGCCCAAATGAGTCCAATATATATATATACATATATATATATATATATATATATATATATATATATATATATATATAAATGGGACTCATCACCCATCTCCGACGATCTCGGGCAAGAACTAAAGCTCGAAAAATCTCCCTCTAGCTCGCATGGGATCGGGCTCAATTGAGCCCGATATAACTCCTAGGTGGATCTAACATCTAACACAGAGGGAGAGGGGGAGGAACTTGCCTGTGGGCGAGCTTGGCGGCGGGTATTGCAGCGGAGGAAGACTTGGTTGGCATTTCCGGCATCCATGGTGGTTTGGTGCTGCTGAGCTTGAAAACTTCACTGGAAGGGGGGGCTCGGCTGCTTGAGGAGTTCTGAAGCTGGTGAGAGGCAGAAATGAGTGGGAGGGGAGGTATATGGCTAGCTTCCATTAAGGGGCTCTTGTCAATCCCCCTTGCCGCTTATTTCAGCCAACCAATTTCCCCTCCCCACTGCCCAACACTGAAGGGAATTTATTCCCCAAGCTAAGAGGATGCTTGGGGAATAAAGAGGGGGTGCCATTTGGCACCCATCCCCTAATCTCTCCTCTTTTGCCTCCCCTTGTCCTCTTCCCCCATTAAAGCCTAGCTCCATGTGTAATTTCCACCCCAATTTCGAATTTTCAGATGGTTGGGGGCTGGTTATCATGTGGTCTGCCTTCTTGGGCCATGGGATTGGGTTACTTAACTTGGGTTTGGGGCTCACTTGACCCAAATAGACCTAAAATGGAGATTTTGGGTTTGGGCTTGACTCAAGATCACCACATCCAATGTGACTGAGCCATATTGATGTCTTGACCCCATGGACCTATTCCAAGAGAAATTGAGTCAAGGTGGGGCCAAATGGGGCTTGATTGCACTTATTTGTCTATAGGGGCAATTTGGGTAATATGATGATTTTGCCCTAATTCCCCAAAGTTGAATGCACACCTTGGCCCATTTAGGTCTCATATACACCCCTTAGGTTCAAGAAGGGTTGTGCTTGGTCAATTTGGTCATCCAATACCTAATTGACCTTATTTTGGGAGGTTTAACCTAATATAGATCAAGGTTGACTTTTGGTCAATTTGACCAATTTGGCTGACCTCAAGGGTCCCTAGTGGCCTAATCACCTCCTTGGATGGTCATAGGGGTCATGGTGAGGTTAGGTTGGCTTATTGGAGTCTGTTGGTCACCCCTAGGCTAGGCCATCAAGATTTGCTAAATGCACCCCAAAGTGTATTCCTTCCTATCTTATTGAGTTCATGGGACCTCTTTGGCCCATTTTGTATACTTGAATCATCCTAGGGGAACCTCCATGGCTATGTGTGATGCAAAAGATGTTTTAGCATCTTTTTAGTTCACTTTACATTAGGGTGGCCCATGGTGGCTAAGTGCACACCATATGTTTTTCTACTCCTTTCAACTGTCATTCTAGTGCCCTATGTCATTTATCCTATTTTTGTCATGACTTGTCATGAAAAATATTCTCTAGGGGCCTAGTAGTTTGGGGGATGTTACAAATCCCAATACAAAACAAAACAATTTCGTCCCCGAAATTAAGATCGGGTGTACGGGGTTTCAGATCAAGTTAAAAAAAAATCAAGTATATTCTTAGCGATCGAGTGTTACCTGATTCAAATAGTTCCGGGTAGCATTGCTGCATTAGGTCCAGTGGTTCCCCAGTATGCTCCTCCTATCCGTGGTTGGACCAAAGAACGTTTACTAGCTGCACCTTCTTCTGACGTAGAACCCGGATGTTAGAGTCGTCAATCCGTATAGGCTCCAAGCGGACTGACCGATCCGTTGCTACTGGGCCCGTGGTGCGAGTAATCTGTTGTTCTAGCCTAAGCAGGGCCCTCCTGAGAGAAGAGATGTGAAAACATCGTGCAGGTTTTCTAGTTCCGGTGGGAGCTCCAGTCGGTAGGCCAGGGGGCCGATCCACTCCAGGATCCTATAAGGCCCCATATACCTAAGGCTGAGCTTCTTTAACCTCCGTACCCGTGTGACGCCGTGCACCGGACGTATCTTTAGAAAAACCTTGTCTCCCACCTAGAACTCTACTTTACGATGCCACGCATCGTAGTATTTGGCCTGTCGACTCTGGGCTTCTAGCATTCGCTCCTGAATCAGTCGCACTAGAGCTTCTGTGTCTTCTTCGAACTTTGACCCCGGTACCTTTAGATATTCATCCTGCACCCATGATAGTGGTTTTCTGCATTTCTGACCATACAATACTTCGTAGGGGGCCATGCCGATGCTGGATTGATGGCTATTGTTGTAAGAAAATTCGGCGAGCGGCTGCAATCTCTCCCAAGGTTCCCTGCGATCCAGGATGCAAAGGCGTAGCATGTCTTCCATTTTCCGAATAGTACGCTCAGTCTGGCCGTCCGTTTGAGGGTGGAAGGCAGTGCTGAAGGTCAATCGAGACCCCAGATAGGCTTGGACAGCTTTCCATTCCCGAGATGTGAACCGACCATCCCGATCAGACACGATCGATCTAGGGACTCCGTGATATCGAACAAACTTTTCCACAAATAGCCGTACTAACGTTCCGACCGGAGCATCCTTCCTGACGGGAATAAACCGTGCCACTTTTGTCAATCGGTCCACGATCACCCATACAAAATCATTCCTGGAGTGGGAGCGGGGCAGTCCGTGTACGAAATCCATGGATATGTCTTCAAAATTTCACTTTGGCACGGGTAGGGGTTGTAATAATCCTCCGGGCTTCTTGCACTCAGCTTTCACTAGTTGGCAGGGTACGCAGTGCATAACGAAGCGAGCGATATCTTTCTTCATGCCGGGCCAGTACATCGACTTCCTCAGATCCGCCGTCATCTTGGAGATTCCCGGGTTTATAGAATACTTGCTGCTATGTGCTTCCACCAAGATATCTTCTCAGATCCTGTCTCCTGCTGGTATGAGCATCCGCCCTCGGTAGTGGACAAGACCGTCACGTAAGGTAAAGTTCCCTATGGGGCCCGACTCCAGGGCTGCAAATACTGGTTCCAAGGATGCATCCTTGCCTTTGCCCAAACTTGATGCGATCCTGAATATCACAGGTCATGCTCATCGAAGCCAAGTATTCTTTGTAAACTTCAGGGTCGGCCTTTGATACAAGGGTGATCTGCAGGTCCTGTAGTACTTTTATCAGCTCCATCATCATCAGCCGAGGTACTGAGTCGGAAGTACTCGCTCTTCGGCTGAGTGAGTCTGCCACAGAATTCGCCTTCCCGGGATGATAGTGCATCGTGTACTAGTAATCGCACAGAAATTCTACCCATCTCCTTTGTCGGATGTTTAGATCCTTCTGAGTGTCCACATACTTCAGGTTATTATGGTCTGAAAAGATGTCGCAATGCACTCCATACAAGTAGTGCCTCCAGATCTTTAGTGCAAAGACCACGGCTCCCATCTCTAGGTCATGTACTGGGTAGTTCTGCTCGTGCTTCTTTAGTTGCCGTGAAGCGTAAGCAATCACATACCCGTTCTGCATTAACACTGCCCCCATTCCCTGATAGGATGCATCCGTGTATACTTGAAATCCTTCCTTCCCTAGCGGAAGGGCAAGGATAGGGGCAGAGATAAGTCTTCCCTTGAGTTCTTGGAAGGCAGCTTCACACTTTGGCGTCCATAAGAATGGTGCATCCTTCTTGGTTAGAGACGTGAGGGGAAGGGCAATCCGAGAGAACCCTTCCACAAACTTCCGGTAGTAACCGACAAGTCCTAAGAAGCTCCTCACATCCGATGTTGTTTTCAGTTTGGGCCAATCACGCACTGCCTGGATCTTGGCCGGATCTACCGCTAATCCGGATCTGCTGATGATGTGCCCCAAGAAGGCTACCTCCTTAAGCCAGAACTGGCACTTACTGAACTTGGCATAAAGTTTGTGCTCCCGGAGCCTTTCTAGTATGAGTGTCAGGTGCTGAGCGTGTTCCTCCTCCGTCCTTTAGTAGATCAGGGTGTCGTCTATGAAAACAATGACAAAAACATACAGGTAGGCTTCGAACACGCGGTTCATTAGACTCATGAATGTGTAGGGGGCAATTGTGATTCCAAAGGGCATGACCGTGAATTCGTAGAGGCCATATCGACTGCTGAAGGCCGTCTTCGAGATATCTTCTTCCTGGATCCGCAGTTGGTAGTATACCGACCTTAGATCTAATTTTGAGAAGTAGTGTGCCCCTTCTAGTTGATCAAACAACTCATCAATCCATGGTAGAGGATAGGTATTCCGTACTGTTAGCCTGTTGAGCTCCCGGTAGTCAATACATAATCGAAGAGTCCCGTCCTTCTTCTTTACAAAGAGCACCGGAGCTCCCCATGGCGACGAGCTTGGTCGGACGAACCCTGAGTCTACTAACTCCTGCAATTGGGTGCGGAATTCTGCTAACTCCTTCGGGGCCATTCGGTAGGGTGCTCTGGACACAGGCCTAGCTCCTGGTATTAGTTGAATATGAAAGTTCTTATCTCTGTATGGCGGTAGTCCGGGTAGCTTTTCTGGGAACACATCGGGAAATTTCTAGACTACGGGAATATCAGTCAGGGGATTACCTTCCTCTTTCATTTCAAAGAAGATCATAAAAACTTAATCTCCTTGTAAGTGGGCCTTGACGGCTTGAATTGACGAGATTAAACGATGGGAAACAGGTTTAATACCTTCGACTACCACCTCGTCTCCCTCGTGTTTTAGCACGATTCTCTTTGCCTAGCAATCAATCTTTTCGTGGTTCTAGTACAGCCAGTTCATGCCCAAGATTAGGTCGTAGCCCTTCATCTTTAAGAGTGTTGCCGATGCTTCGAACATCTTCCCTCCGATCTATACATTCATGTTGCACTTGGCACATGTTTCTATCTCTGATCCATCCACAAGTCGCACCTTCCTTTCGACGCCTTCGAAGTGCTGCACCTGGTCCAAGCCGTCATCGAATTCTGCCAAAACGAACGAGTGGGAGGCACCCGTATCGAAAAGTGTGTTCGCAGGCTTTTTACATACTAGCATTATACCTGTGTGATTTCGTGGTTTTAGTTTATTATTGGATGTAAACTAAGGGTCGGCAAGGTAATCAAACAAATACAGCAGGAAAAACTGAGGTACCTGAATCACATCCACTAGATTTCTGGGTTCGGCAAGGTCCAGTGCATACATGTGCTCTGGCTACCTGCCTATACCATGTTGTCCTCGGCCTCGACCACGTCCTCGACCTCGGCCCCTGAATTATTATGTCGGCGCTGCTGCTATAGGTAGAGGTGGGGGATTACCCCATCTCTGAGGGCAATGGGCCCGCACATGGCCTGGTTGACACCATAAGCACACTGGGGGAGGATATGCCCCACCTGCCTGTCCCTGGGGCTCCTGGATGTTGAAATTGTTGAAGTGGAGTGGAGGTGACCGGGCGGTCTGATTTTGGGTGACCGCGGAGACCGCACGGTCTGTGTCAGTGATCTGTCGGGCTGGCTCTGCCGGTCTGTTCTGGCGGTCTGCTGGTTTGCCGGTTTGTTGCTGGTTGTTTCATTCTCTCTCCGAGTTGTTCTACATGGGCTGTCTATCTTCTTTATAGAAGACCGGGCGGTCTATTCTTATGTAATCACCTGACCGGGCGGCTTGTGCTAGTGATCTGGCGACTTGTCTGAAGTCGACTAGATGGTTCTTGGTTTGCTCCTGGTGATCTAAGGAAGGAGCGTTCTTGTGCTCTCACGGTTTGTGCGCGGTCTCGTGTTCGCGCGACTTGTGCGCGATCTGTCTGCTGATCTGCGGTCTTGGACGGAAGGTTGTCCAAGTTGTGTGATCGCGCAGTCTACCCTTGTGAGACCGCTGGCGATTTGACGGGTGGTGATTGTATCCCTCTTATGCGGTGACGACATCCGTATACCCGCATATAAATAGGGGTGTAGGGCTTGTCATTCATAACGAGAACTGTAAGAACTAGAGCCTGGGTTAATTTGTGCGGTCTCAACTTTGAGGTCGGGCGGTCTCCGAAGCGAGTTGACTGTTTGTTGTGTTCGCAGGTTTGCAGTCAGCAGGTTACGGTCTCCTTCCTTGGTGATTCCCAGCGGCTTGAATAAACAGTTCGGCATCGGTCTATCTGCGAACTAGTTTATGTTTGTTCTTGTGCTGTTCGCAGCGAGCTCATCGATCAGGTGACCTTCAGCGGTTATGCGATTTGAGTTGCGGTCTGGCGACAGCTTCAGTTCTTCGTTCAATAAAGCTCCAGTTCGTGCGGTCTGAGGTGGCGGTCTTGCAGTGCAGGCGGTCTGTCTGTTTTCTGTTCGCGCGGTCTCAGGACATACCGGGCGATCTCTGGAGTTCGAGCGGTCTGTGCGGTCTCTGCTTGTCAAACCGCCAGATTTGTTTTTTGGTGTCTTGTTCTTCTCTCCTTCGTGATTCTTATGAATCATGTCTCGCCATGTATACCTCGCACTGTAAATCAAGTTTGTGATTCAATAAAGTTTCTTGTGTTGCTGTGTGGCATTGTGGTTGTTTGGCTATAACTCAGTTGATGCAACTCCTGCTTACTCCTAAACGATTCAAATCAAAAATTTTAACATGGTATCAGAGCCAGGTTGTTGGAGTGGATAAGCAGTGTTCAACTTGAGTTGCCATCGTCTTTGTGAAGAAGAGACCACATAGATTGCTATGGAAGGTGGATACGCAAGAGGGCTTGGTATTGAACTCCTTACATCGACTAACTATAAGAACTGGAGGTCATGTATGGAGAGTTACTTACTTAGTGAGGATATATGGGAGATAGTTGGAGGAGAAGACACACAAGAGGTATTTCTAGCAGGGGATAATATGGAAGAGGTGAGACTTTGGAGGAGGACTAATGCTAAGGCAGAGTTCACACTCAAGAGGGCTATCTCACCAGAGCTGTTTGATCACATCATTGGATGTAAATCTGCTGCTGAGATTTGGACGTCTTTGGACAGGTTGTTCAATAAGAAGAATGTAGCTCGGCTACAGTTTCTTGAAAATTAGTTGGCGAAAGCCTCTCAAGGTGATCTTTCTATTTCTACCTTCTTTCTCAAGATGAAGAACCTCACAGCAAAGATTTCTGCATTGGACCCTGATGAGCCCATCTCGGAGGCAAAACTGAAGAGGCATATCATCCGCGGGTTGCGGAAGGAGTATCTTGCCTTTGTGACTTCAGTTCAGGGTTGGGCAAAATCAACCATCTCTGTTTGATCTGGAGAACTTACTTGCTTCGCAAGAAAGTTTGGCAAGACAGAAGGCGGGGACTTCTATCTCCGGGGGAGATAGTGATGTGTTGTTCTCTAGGAAGAAGAAGAAGAAGTGGGAAAAGAAGAAGCCGGGTTATGATGAACCCTCTACTTCAGGTCAGCAGGATAGGGGTTATGCTCATAAGTCTGATGGGAAGAAGAAGGGAGAGGGACCAAGGTGCTTCAGGTGCAATAAGGCCGGCCACTTCAAGAAAGATTGCCGGGTTAATCTTCAGCCGGGACATGCAGCGGAGAAGGAGAAGCCAAAGTCTGATGAAGCTGGATGGGGAGGAGCCTTTGCGGCTAATATGACGGCTATGCCCGTTAAGGCCTTGGCTGCCATCAACTTCAAAGAGGATTGGATTGTTGATTCAGGGTGTGGGCATCACCTCACTGGGGATGAATCAAAGTTCTCTTCTTTGGCGCCTTACTCAGGTAACGATGCTATCATAACGGCTGATAATTCTGTTCATGCAGTAGAACAAGAAGGAGTTGTCTCTTTGAGCAGTAATAAGGGTCCACTCACCTTGAGGAGTGTTTATCACGTGCCTGGTATGAAGAAGAATCTCTTCTTTGTGACCAATGCGGTCGATGCCGATTATCACGTTCTGTTTGGCCCAACAAAAGTGAAGTTTCTTAATACTCAACCGGAGATAAAAGGATATATTATTCATGTTGGAAAGAGGGTGAAGGACTTGTTCATGTTATCGACAAGCACCTATGTTGATAAAATGAAGACCAATGATAGCGCGACTATTTGGCATGAAAGGTTGGGGCATGTAGGCATGGACAAATTGAAGGCTATGACGGTAAGGGGTCTTGTCAAGGGCTTGCCTAGCTTGTCCTCCTATGGAGACGGTCATGTTTGTGCGGAATGTTAGTTTGGTAAGTCTCATCGACTTCCATTTTATAAATCACAAACAAGGTGCAAAGCGCCGTTGGAATGCATTCACGGTGATTTGATGGGACCGACTGCCACCCCAAGCCTTGGAGGCAACAGATATATGTTGGTTTTGATTGACGATTACACCAGATATGTCTGGGTGTATTTTTTGAAAGAGAAGTCGGAATCCTTTGTGAGGTTTGTGGAGTTCAAGGAGCTGGTTGAAGGTCGGTTAGGCCTGCGGGTGAAAAAATTGAGAACTGACAATGGTGGGGAGTTCACCTCTGGTGAGTTCTCAAGTTTTTGCAGGAAACACGGCGTTCGGAGAGAGCTCACTTATGCCCATACTCTACAGCAAAATTGCGTTGCAGAATAGAAGATCCGTCATCTGACGGAAACTTGCAAATGCTGGCTTCATGCCAAGAGTATCCCAAAGTCCTTCTGTGCAGAGGGAATGTCTTGTGCGGCTTACGTCATCAACATGATGCCTCTAAGTCCTATCAACATGAAGACCGCTCACAAACTGATGTTCAAGGAGAAACCAAGTGTTGCACACCTTCGGGTGTTTGGATCAACCTGTTTTATGCATATTCCTGATGCTCTTCGGACAAAGCTAGATGCGAAAGCAAGGAAGCTAGTCTTTGTTGGATATGATGAGAAAAAGAAGGGATGGAGATGCATGGATCCTGAGACTCGAAGATCTTTTGTATCCCGGGATGTGGTGTTCGATGAGGTGACCTCCTACAAGGGGAGTTCAGGAGTTGAACTACCGGAGAACAGGGTTGATAAAGAAGGGAAGGTGATGCGATGATTCGGCAAGTGCACCGGTCGCGCAAGTAATAATAATGGGGAAAATCCCCGAGTGTCGGTCTCTTGAGGAACACAGTAAGGTGGAGTTAGGTTTCGAGGAAGGACTTGAGATTGAAGTCCTTAAATCGGATGGAATGCGGGGGAGTTGGGTTGGCTTTTGGAAAATAAAATAAAACAACTATAACTACTCCTATGCAATGCCGCTATAAAGTGCTTCGCTTGGCGGGATGGATGACTACGTAGGCCTTGAACGCGCTACTTCGTAAGGGCGGATGGACGAGTAGGCAAACGGATCGAACTATGCAGGCCTTGAGCGCGCTACTTCGTTAGGCGCGATGGAATACACGGGCCGCAATGCCACGCTTCGGTAGGCGGATGGGCGAGTAGGCTAACGGAATGAGGGTCGCAAGCACCTCTTCGACAAGCATGCCACTAGCAATTGCTAGTGCGGCACACGAACGTGACGGCGGAATGGAAATGGACGGCGGCGCACCTCAAGCAACTCAAATAGATAAATTACACAAACACATAGACATGAAATATATATGTAAATATAACTAATTCAAGTGCCACTTCATCATAATAATGAAATCTAAAACATATACACATCAATAAGAGAAGAATAAGGCAAGAAATCGACCGAATCCGAAGTCTCGTTGTAGATTCACGGTTGGAATCGCCGGGTTGTCAATCCGTGTCCAAGCTCAGTCCGCAACTACGTCCGGGGTAGAGAGAGCTGTCACGACTCTCCAATGGACCCGTCTTCTTCGTGTCACGATCCGGTAGAGGTTGCAAACTTCCTCTTGCTCGATGGAGATGGTGGCTAGATCTCTCTTTGAAGCTCTTGGATGAAGGAGGAGGCCGAGAGGAAACTCCAGCTCAAGATTGGCGTGAAGAACAAGCCCGAAGCACCTCTAGATGGTGGGCGGCGATGGAGGGGCGAAGTCGGACGAACTGGAGCAGAAAACGGCGGAATACGGCGGGCGGTCTGACCTAAATCGCGAGCAGCGGATTTTATAGGCGCTGGAATTAAACAGTGCGCACGGTCATTGGCGCACGACCAGTGGTCGTGCGCACAAGAATCCTGTGATCATGCGCTCTGCCTGGACGGAACCTGCAAAGACAGAAATTATGAAATAACATGTTCGCACGACCAGTGGCGCACGACCACCGGTCGTGCGCACTGGAGTTGATGGTCGTGCGCAGTACAGCAAACAGAACTCGGAAATTAAATGGTAAGTGCGCACGAGCAGTGGCGCACGACCGGTGGTCGTGCGCACTAGCGTAGATGGTCGTGCGCACTGCACCAAACAGAACTCATAAAAGGGTTAAGTGCACACGATCAGTGGCGCACGACCAGTGGTCGTGCGCCATAGAACCGGTGATCGTGCGTAGTGTTCCTGTGCAGAATTGTATCGGAAACACCTGCACGACACCTGTTCCAGCGTACGGCACCAGTCTAGCCACTGAAAGTGGGACTTAACATCGCATGAAAACTAATAACAAAGAAAGATACGAAATAACACCAAAATAGGGCCTATAAGTGCACCTAGCATAGAATGACCAATATGAGCTAAAACAGGGCTAAAGTGCAGTGAAAAGACTAAATAGGTGGCCCAGATGAGTCCATAAAAGTGTATATGATCAGGACTCATCACACCCCCAGACTTACCTGTTTGCGCGTCCCGAGCAAACAAATTCTAAGCGAACGGGGAAAGAAAAGTAGATGGCTTAAAACTACAATATAGAGTACCATGCAAAGTCGCATGCTCACGTGCATAAGAAGAATAGTAGAGAAGATTTCTGATTATATAAACAGTCTATATATTTCTAAAAGAGTAAAAGCATATTACAACTACTCAAAATGGTGAAAAGCGGTGAATCGTTCGGTCATGCATACGGAGAAAGTAAACTAAACGCTGAGATGAGCATTGCTCAAGATTGGGATGCCGGACAAACTCCACCGAAATCCATCGGTGTCGGTGACCATAGGCTTGCCCGGTCACATTCTCTCCACGGCACTGGTTTGACTCAAATGCGTGAATCAATAGGACTTTAGGTTTTAAATGGGGCTTGGGTTTAGGTGATGTATACAATGATAAAGACGATGGTTCAAATACTAAACCCAAATGAGCTAATGCAGGAAACTATCCTCATTCACCACACAAACACGCGGGTACACAACACCCCCAGACTTGGACTTAACAACATGGGTGCGTGCACCGCCTACTCCCAAACATAAATCTCAAACAGATTTTTTTAATTAAACACTCCTTCTCTTTCCTTTCTTTTTAACTTCCTTTCTTTTTCTCATTTTTTTTTCTTTTCTTATCATTTTCAGCAAATAAACAAAAGGACACATCCACATCTTCACAAACATATTACCACATCAACAACCCAACTCATGAAAATAATAAACAGCTAAAGCTCAGATTTGGGTGTGCGACTAGGATTGGCTTTTGGGCTTTGGTGAAATAAAAGTGGGGCTGAATCAAAGAACGGGTAGGCACAACTGGGCTAGCGAGGATATAGCGGTAAGGATAGGCACAAAGGCTCAACCGGGCCAAAATGATGGCCTATATCACATTCACACAATTGACTAACCGTATACCCATGCTTCAAGAATCGCTTGGGGCAAGTTCTAGCCACCGAGAAAGATTCTCCTTTCTCCCGACTCAAGCAATACGAGTCTAGCGATCGTTTACACACATCCCTACGCTACCGTTTGATTCACACCGGATTCACCATTTGAGTAGAGTAAACAACATTTACACTAATAAGAAAAATATAAAACCATAGTATAAAAAGAAATCTAATCTACACAAATCTCTATGCAACCGAGCACTCGACTAGGAGCACTACGGGAGTCAACATTTTACTCTGCTACATAGTCCTAAACCATCACCTAGACTTTCCCAAATAAGCAGAAGAATTAAATTCACAACAGAGCAAGCAAACAGATGAGTACGCGCTCAAGTGGGTGATGTGGTGTGCAATGAAAATAAACAAAACATTTTAAATGAAATCTTCTAGCATGCAGTGCAATAGTGCACGTGAGCGGGTAAACAAAACTACTCTCCCCCAGACTTAAACTAAACAATCCACAGAATATATGACATGAAAATCAGAAAAAGCTAGGGAAAGAGAGTACCCAGTGCTCAGAAATGAGCACACCAGAAGATTGGCGTTTAAACCATGACTAAGCTGCAGCATCCGCCATCCAGAAGAAGTACCTGCAGGGGTCAGCTCCGCAAAACAAAAGAAACAGAAAAAGATACACTACAATACTACAGCTAACTAAACAGGATTGAATAAAATAAAATGCATGAAAAGTAAGATAACTACTGGGGTTATTGTCATCCCAGCACGACTTATTCAGATTTTGTACAGTTCTAGCTTATAGGCCTATGAAAAGAAAAGTGCACAGGTAACTGTTCTAATATGCGCATCGGTAGCGGGTACCAATACGGAGACAGAGCAGTCACCCCTCTACCTAAATATAGATACCTGCTCCTCACAGGTAGAGGGTAGAGAATGTAAGAAAAGGAGGAGGACTGGTCCTCACTCATCTCATAAAACACATCCTTGCCTAGCAAGGTATCGTCAACAGGGAGGCAGCAGGAGGAAAAGGCAATGAGTGGAGCTTCCTCAACGGAGGGGGAATAAACCTCCTCACATGAGAGGATACTCTCCTCATTGACTTGAGCAAAAAGCTCCAAGTCCTCCTGGGATACCTGTGAAGACTCAACCTGCACAGGCTCGGATGAAGAAAGGGGATCAAGAAATAAAGAAGACGAAGAACATAAATAAACATCAATCGGGGGAGTGATCCCGGTCTCACTCCCAGCAGGATCCAAGGATAGATCTCTATCATCATCGTAAATATCATAGCGAGGGGAACTTGACAACTCAGGGGCTTCAGTGGTGGTTCGGACCTCCTCGTCCCATGAAGAAGGGCAAACCTCCTCATCAGAGAGAGTATCCTCCTCATCCCACCGAGGTGCACCATCGTGTTCAAAATATTCATTCTCCCCTTCAGGGAAAATGACATCCTCATCCCACTTTGGAGCACCCTCCAAGTCAGAAGCATCACCCCACTCCTTCACTTCGATAGGATCATAAAAATTGTGTGCAGAAAAATCTCGCAAAGAAACTGGAGGAACACAAAGATTTGGTTCCTCCGCAAAAAGATCTGCTAAAGCCTCCCCGATGGAAAGAATACTTTCCTCATCAGACTCAGGTGCATCTAGGAGCTCCCATTCCTCTCCTTGTTGGCTAACAGATGAGTGATCATCATCACTAGGAGTGAAGCCACACACAGGGAGTGAGGAGTCCGTGCACGAGACAAGCTCAGGGGTAGAGGGCACAATTGCCTCCATGGGTAAAGAATGAGCGATAGGGACAATGTTGTCCTGAGTGGAGGAGTGGCGGTCAGGCTTGAAAAGACTAGGACAGTCCTTCAATTCATGACCCTCTCCTCGACACAACAAGCAAACAATGTTCCTACACTGCCTAGCATTCAACTCATTCATTTGGTCTATATAATAAACCATCTTATCATTAAAGCTAGGCGAAATACCCCATGACGACATTTTCAAAATTCAAAGCAGATAAAAAGAAATTGAAATTCTTTGCAAGGAAATCTACACTACTAGAAAAACTCCTTAAATAAAACTTGCCTAAAACTTTAAAATAGGGGATAAAGAAATAAAAACAAACAAAAGATAATTAAAAGGCAAACAAAAATAATAAAGCGGCTATACACACTGGAAGAACTACTATCTCTCGGCTCTCCCTCTCAAGAAAACTCACACGACTGTGGTCCCCGGCAACGGCGCCAAAAACTTGATGCGATGATTCGGCAAGTGCACCGGTCGCGCAAGTAATAATAATGGGGAAAATCCCGGAGTGTCGGTCTCTTGAGGAACACAGTAAGGTGGAGTTAGGTTTCGAGGAAGGACTTGAGATTGAAGTCCTTAAATCAGATGGAATGCGGAGGAGTTGGGTTGGCTTTTGGAAAATAAAATAAAACAACTATAACTACTCCTATGCAATGCCGCTATGCAGTGCTTCGCTTGGTGGGATGGATGACTACGTAGGCCTTGAACGCGCTACTTCGTAAGGGCGGATGGACGAGTAGGCAAACAGATCGAACTATGCAGGCCTTGAGCGCGCTGCTTCGTTAGGCGGGATGGAATACACGGGCCGCAATGTCACGCTTCGGTAGGAGGATGAGCGAGTAGGCTAACGGAATGAGGGTCGCAAGCACCTCTTCAACAAGCACGCCACTAGCAATTGCTAGTGCGGCACACGAACGTGACGGCGGAATGGAAATGGACGGCGGCGCACCTCAAGCAACTCAAATAGATAAATTACACAAACACATAGACATGAAATATATATATGTAAATATAACTAATTCAAGTGCCACTTCATCATAATAATGAGATCTAAAACATATACACATCAATAAGAGAAGAATAAGGCAAGAAATCGACCGAATCTGAAGTCTCATTGTAGATTCACGGTTGGAATCGCCGGGTTGTCAATCCGTGTCCAAGCTCGGTCTGCAACTATGTCCGGGGTAGAGAGAGCTGTCACGACTCTCCAATAGACCCGTCTTCTTCGTGTCACGATCCGGTAGAGGTTGCAAACTTCCTCTTGCTCGATGGAGATGGCGGCTAGATCTCTCTTTGAAGCTCTTGGATGAAGGAGGAGGCCGAGAGGAAACTCCGGCTCAAGATTGGCGTGAAGAACAAGCCCGGAGCACCTCTAGATGGTGGGCGGCGATGGAGGGGCGAAGTCGGACGAACTGGAGCAGAAAACGGCGGAATACGGCGGGCGGTCTGACCTAAATCGCGAGCAGCGGATTTTATAGGCGCTGGAATTAAACAGTGCGCACGGTCATTGGCGCACGACCAGTGGTCGTGCGCACAAGAATCCTGTGATCGTGCGCTCTGCCTGGACGGAACCTGCAAAGACAGAAATTATGAAATAACATGTTCGCACGACCAGTGGCGCACGACCACCGGTCGTGCGCACTGGAGTTGATGGTCGTGCGCAGTACAGCAAACAGAACTCGGAAATTAAATGGTAAGTGCGCACGAGCAGTGGCGCACGACCGGTGGTCGTGCGCACTAGCGTAGATGGTCGTGCGCACTGCACCAAACAGAACTCATAAAAGGGTTAAGTGCACACGATCAGTGGCGCACGACCAGTGGTCGTGCGCCATAGAACCGGTGATCGTGCGCAGTGTTCCTGTGCAGAATTGTACCGGAAACACCTGCACGACACCTGTTCCAGCGTACGACACCAGTCTAGCCACTGAAAGTGGGACTTAACATCGCAAGAAAACTAATAACAAAGAAAGATACGAAATAACACCAAAATAGGGCCTATAAGTGCACCTAGCATAGAATGACCAATATGAGCTAAAACAGGGCTAAAGTGCAGTGAAAAGACTAAATAGGTGGCCCAGATGAGTCCATAAAAGTGTATATGATCAGGACTCATCAGAAGTCTGTGGAAAATCTTCAAGTGGAGTTGCCTGTTATACCAGGAGCTCCTGTTGTGTCAAGCTCAGAGATGGAGGCTTCAGGTTCTGGAAGCAGGGGGAGCGATGCTCCAAGTTCATCTGGAAGAGGAGCTAGCACAGAAGAAGCAGCAGAAGAGGTGGCTAGTCAGGTGCAACCTCTTAGGAGGTCGAAGAGAACTACTAAGCCACCAGATCGATACACAGAAGGAAACATGGTGAGCTTCGTCTCATGTTTCTTTGCTGGTCCCTTGGATGAGAGGGAACCATCGAGCTTTGAGAAGGCCAAAGGCGTGAAGCAGTGGGACATTGCTATGCAAGAGGAGATGGATGCTCTCAAGAAGAATGAGACTTGGTCTCTAGTGCCCAGGCCCAAGGGCATTACCCCTGTGACATGCAAGTGGGTCTATAAACTCAAGAAGAAAGGTGACGGTACGATCGAGCGATACAAGGCTCGCCTTGTATCTCACGGGTTCTCACAGCAGTATGGTGAAGATTATGATGAGACGTTTAGTCCAGTGGCAAAGATGACTTCGGTCTGATTTGTTATTGCTTTGGCGGCTTTAAGTGGATGAGAGATTTGACAGCTCGATGTTAAGAATGCCTTCTTATACGGGGATCAACAAGGATATCTTTATGATTCAACCGCCGGGCTTCATTTCAGAGGAGTGTCCGGACTACGTCTACAAACTGAAGAAAGCCACGTATGGGTTGAAGCAAGCGCCTCGGGCGTGGTATGGAAAGATCGCGGAGTATCTTCTATACTGTGGGTTCTTTTCTTCAGACTCAGATTCTAGCTTGTTTGTCAAGAAGGAGGGGGCACTTCGGGTCATTGTCTTGCTGTATGTGGATGACATGATTGTCACCGGGAACTCGAAGGAGGCAAGTAGCAAGGCTGAGAGCTGAGCTTGCAATCAGATTTGAGATGAAGGATCTGGGTGAGCTTCACCATTTCCTTGGACTCGAGGTTCAGAGGCGGGAGGGCGGAGTGCTCGTTTCTCAGGACGGATATGCGGAGCAGATCGTTCAACGATTTGGCATGGAGGAAGGGAAGAGCAGCTCTATACCTCTGGAACAACATCATAAACTTCGAAAGGATGAGGGAGAGTTCTCTCTGATCCGTTGGTGTTCCAAGCTCTAGTTGGGAGCTTGATCTTCTTGACCATCACAAGGCCTGATATTGCTTATGCAGTTGGCAAAGTGAGTCAGTACATGGCGGAGCCACGGAAGCCTCATCTTCTAGTGGCAAAAGGAATTCTGAAATATGTGAAGTCGACCTCTGATTCGGGTCTCCTATATAGGAGAGGGTCAAGCTTGGAGTTGATTGGTTACATTGATGCTGATTACAGGGGAGACGTGGATGATCGGAGATCAACTTCTGGTTTTGCCTTTATGACGGGCCCCACAGCTATTTCTTGGTGCAGCAAAAAGCAGGACTCGGTGTCTGTATCTACCACATAAGTGGAATACAAGGCTTCGGCCTTGGCCGTTTAGGAAGCCATTTGGCTCAGGAGGTTGGTAGAGGACGTTCATGAGGAGGTTCGAGGTCCCACTATGCTATGCGGGGACATTAAGAGTGCTCTCAAGCTGGTTAATAATCCAGTCTGTCACGCGAGGACCATGCATATTGAGATTGAACACCATTTCATTCGTGAAAAGGTGTTGGGAGGATCTCTTATGGTCGAGCATGTTCGGAGTGCGGACAATGTTGCAGACATCTTCACAAAGCGCTGGCAAAAGGACCGTTTACCCGGTTGCAGAGTTTACTCAGGCTAGTTTCCACTTCCCACTTCAAGGGGGAGTGTTGAAATTATTGAAGTGGAGTGCAGGTCACCGGGCGGTCTGATTTTGGGTGACCGCAGAGACCGCGCGGTCTGTGTCAGTGATCTGCCGGTCTGGCTCTTCCGGTCTATTCTGGCGGTCTGCTGGTTTGCCAGATTGTTCCTGGTTGTTGCGGTCTCTCTCCGAGTTGTTCTACATGGTCTGTCTATCTTCTTTATAGAAGACCGGGCTGTCTGTTCTTATGTAACCGCCTGACCGGGCGGCTTGTGCTGGAGATCTGGCGACTTGTCTGAAGTCGGCCAGATGGTTCTTGGTTTGCTCCTGGTGATCTAAGGAAGGAGCGTTCTTGTGCCCGCGCAGTTTGTGCGCGGTCTCGTGTTCGCGCGACTTGTGCGTGATCTGTCTGCTGATCTGCGGTCTTGGACAGAAGGTTGCCCAAGTTGTGTGATCGCGCGGTCTACCCTTGTGAGACCGCTGGCGATCTGACGGGTGGTGATTGTATCCCTCTTGTGCGGTGATGACATCCGTCTACCCGCCTATAAATAGGGGTGCAGGGCCCGTCATTCATAACAAGAACTGTAAGAACTACAGC
Organism: Dactylorhiza incarnata; assembly: GCA_033032865.1. Classification (NCBI taxonomy): domain Eukaryota; kingdom Viridiplantae; phylum Streptophyta; class Magnoliopsida; order Asparagales; family Orchidaceae; genus Dactylorhiza; species Dactylorhiza incarnata. The sequence goes on from JAWHQI010000014.1 coordinate 10,037,926, forward strand.
CTGGGTTGATTCGTGCGGTCTCAACTTTGAGGTTGGGCGGTCTCGGAAGCAAGTTGATTGTTTGTTGTGTTCACAAGTTTGCGGTCAGCAGGTTGCGATCTCCTTCCTTGGTGATTCCCAATGGCTTGAATAAACAGTTCGGCAGTGGTTTGTCTGCGAACTGGTTTATGTTTGTTCTTGTGCTGTTCGCAGCGAGCTCAGCGATTAGGCGACCTTCAGAGGTTAGGCGATTTGAGTTGTGGTCTGGCGACAGCTTCAGTTCTTCGTTCAATAAAGCTCCAGTTCGTGCGGTCTGAGGTGGCGGTCTTGCAGTGCAGGCGGTCTGTCTATTTTCTGTTCGGCGGTCTCAGGACAAGCCGGGCGATCTCTAGAGTTCGAGCGGTCTGTGTGGTCTCTGCTTGTCAAACCGCCAGATTTGTTTTTTGGTGTTTTGTTCTTCTCTCCTTCGTGATTCTTATGAATCATGTCTCAGCATGTATACCTCGCACTGTAAATCAAGTTTGTGATTCAATAAAGTTTCTTGTGTTGCTGTGTGGCATTGTGGTTGTTTGGCTATAACTCAGTTGATGAAACTCCTGCTTACTCCTAAACGATTCAAATCAAAAAATTTAACACTGGATTCGTAACGGCTTAGGTGCAAGTACAGCCGGTGGTCTCTTTTCTGGTCGGGGGTCCGGATGAGGCTGTCCTTTGCCTCTCTGATGTCCAACGAATCCGCCATGTTGTCTGTGATCTCGCCCTCTATTCCCGTTTCCGTCTTCTGCTGGCCTTTTTCCTCGGCCCTATACCATCAGCTGATCGGCTTCTAGTCTTATTGCTGCTTCGATGATTCGGGATAGACTGGAATCTTCCACGTACTGCACGGAGTGTCTAAGGTCATCCCGGAGTCCCTTAAAGAACCTCTTGGCATACCAGGAGTCATTCAACTGATGAGCTGTAGCAAAGCCTGCTAAGTGCGAGAACTCCCGCTGGTAATCTAGCACCGATAGGTTTCCTTGCTTTAGATGCAGGAACAGTTCCTCCAATTCATCCCTTGCAGTTTGTGGCACGAAGTGCTCCAGCAGCGCCTCCCTGAATTCATCCCATGTGATGTCACCATATTCCAAGCCTGCAAAGGTGGTGTCTATGGCTGATTTCCACCATCTCTTGGCATGATATTTCAAGGCAGAAACAACCAAGGACACTGCTACATCCACTGGGCAACGGATCCCTGCCAGCATCTCCTGGATTTCATATAGCCATTCCTCTATTTGCACTACTGATTTAGACCCCGTGTAAGATGGTGGGGAGAGGCCTCGGAAGACGCTCAACCAATTTGCCCCTGAGTTGGGTGCCTGAACCGGGGCCTGCTGCTGAGAAAATTCATGCAGAATAGCGGCCAAGGTCTGGCCCAGCTCCGTATGCTGGAATTGGGTGGGAACCGGTGGAGGAGGGACCGCAGCTTGTGCCGGAGGAACTTCCTCTTGTACTGGAGGGATCATGTTCGATACATGGGGAATCGTCCCCTTGGTGGGGACGTTCACCGGAGGATACATAAGAAAAGGTGTTTGATTAGGACGGTTGGCCTAAAACAACTCATTTTAATGGACAAGTTAACGTGATTTTCCTATGGGCACACCATTGCTTCCGTTGCTAGTTTGTCCTCAAACTAACTCGAGCGGGGTTGCCCAAGGATTGTGGACTTCCTTACTTTGGATCGAAATTGGCTAAGCTGATACCAGTTTGTAAGACCCTCTTTTTTTGCTTTTAAATCGGGTCTTACCGCCCAGAACCTCCGCCCTGTGGTGACACCTCCAAACATGAAGGTCGCCACCACATGACGCCGATCTCGCCGGTTGTTCATGATCAAAGTGCGGAAAGGAAGGGCTTAAGCCCTTTTACATATTATTTTTCTTGGCCTCTCGCTTAGCAAAGTTAAAACAGTCTAAGCATCCACACGGACGAACACCCTCTATACAGTAAAGCTCCTCACTCTGCCATGGATAGATGTGAAGAGTAGGGATGTGAGGTGGTTTTCTCACCGGTGCCCTTTCTGCAGCAGCTGAGAGTCCAACCCCAGGCCTGGTCACTATCTCAAGTTCCACCCTCTGTGGGATGGCCTGCTCTTCCTGGTTCTTCTGTAATCATAGGGTCCACCGACCGTCAGTCAATAAGACTCAGCATATTCCTCCCCGCCTCCACCCGCGAATCCTAGGCACCGTGCGGGAAGAGGAAGCGGAGGACAACAAGGGGTAAATCAAAAGTAGGTGACATGTGGCTAGACTAGCAAGATTTATAATTCCTGAACATTTAATAATAACAATTCTATGCTAGCAGAGTATATATATATATATATATATATATATATATATATATATAGGCAAGCACTACTCTAGCAGTATAAACAAGTAAGTAGTAAAGAGTAGTAAAAGATGTAAGTAGTAAAGCATTGCACGCAATTATAAAAGGACTAAGCAGATAGAAAAGTAAATCAGATTAGTTATGGAGTGACTAGAGCAAGTAAGAAGCAATTAGAGAAGCTATGAAAATAACCTTAACTTATGTGTGTACACACAAACACAAAAGCTAAGGGGTCTGGCAAGAAGTAAACTCATCGTATAAAAGAGCCCATACTAATTTATACGATGAGGGCTAGTTGTGCAAGGATGCTATGCTATGATATGCAATACAATGCAATGCAAAGTAATGGTGCAACTCACAAAAGCGACTCTGTACGTACAAACCTTTAGTTCCCACTCTTCGGAGGTAGCTAACCTCTCGGGCACCTCCCGTCGTGGTCAAACGGTGGCAGAGGCGCGGGCGTCTCCTCACCTAGGTGGGTAAGTCACACTACCAGACCTAGGCCCAACCGTATGTTGTGATAATGGTACCCGATACTCACGAGCTCCTGCGTACTCTTGCTAGATTCGAAGAAACCAGACCTTTATTTGGCCAGGCAGGGTTTAGGGAAAACCGTCCCATCGGACGCGCAGTAAACAACTTGGCCCCTTATAAAACCACTAGCACTGCCGAGTCAACGAACTACTATCGGTGTGACGACTAAGACAGAACTGAGACCCACCACAATCTATGCACATGCATAATTATCAACTCTACCACCGAGCCTCCAGCTCGTAATTCTAACCAAGGTTTATGGAAATCGAGCCAACAGCTCGCAGGACTAAACCAGTCTTTGTTTAAACTTCGAGCCTACCGCTCGCTAAACTACACCAGTCTTTATTCAAACTACGAGCCTACCGCTCGCTAGACTATACCAGTCTTTATTCAAACTACGAGTCTACTGCTCGCTAGACTATATCAGTCTCTATTCAAACTACGAGCCTACCGCTCGCAGGACTACACCAGTCTTTATTCAAACTACGAGTCTACCGCTCGCAAGACTACACCAGTCTTTATCTAATCTACAAGCCTAACGCTCACAAGATTACTCCAGTCGTTATTCAAATTACGAGCCTACCACTCGCTAGACTATACCAGTCTCTATTCAAACTACGAGCCTATCGCTCGCAAGACTATCTCAGTCCTTATTTAAACTACGAGCCTACCGCTCGCTAGACTATATCAGTCTCTATTTAATCTACGAGCCTATCGCTCGCAAGACTACACCAGTCTTTCCTTATAACCCGATCCTACCGCTCGCAGGACTATCCCAGTCCTTATTTCATTCCTTCCCAATTTGGGAGGGAGATTATGTTTGAAGTTCTCCTACTTTACTACTCTTGTCTATTGTTAGCTGATCGTAGCAGCTTGGGGTGAATCCTGGACTTCCCGTGGATTACCCGGTGAAGGGCTCGCAACGGTACTAGGGAATGTGATGGTGACTGAAGCCCAAATTCCCCTTTCCATGATATTTATTTCATTTAGTTTCTATCCATTCTTGTATGCCCATTTGCTCTCCAATTGCTCTAAAATCCTAGGGTGGATTACCATTTGACTCGGGCAGACATGCGTAGGTGTTCTATTGAACACCGAACCATGTCATTCCTAGTGACCGACCATTTCCTTGTGTTATCTCTCAATCACAATTTTCACTTCTTGCTAAGTCATCCTTCGCCTCCCCTAATAGGTCCTTGTCAAATTCCGGAATTGATAGTTTTACTAAACGCACCCCTTCTTTATTTCCGATGACTGCCCTTGGAGATTAATCCTTCAACCTTATTGGGCATCTGCAATTCTCTTAGAGTTAGTAACTCTGGGGGTGGTGACCATAAGGAAGGGGTCCGAATCTATGTTTTCAGTTTCTACTGTTCGCAGACCAAGGTGGGATTGAACTACGTTTGACTTATAAGGTGCAACCTTGACCCTATCATGTCCAAAATGTGTTCCAAATTTTTACCATAGGTTCACAATGAGTAACGATCTAAAAACCTCAAATCTTAAATTTCGTAATTTTCTAGGGGATAATTACTCACAATTTCTATTTAAAATGGATGGTGTGCAAATAGGGTTTTGTACATCAAGTATCAACTAATGATCTCCATAAATTCCGATAATTCAATATAACATTGTAATTGTCTAAAAACCTCAAACCCTAAGTATCATATTTTCCCATGGAATATTTAATCATAATTCTATTTAAACTTGGATGGGGTGCAAATGAGGATTAACACAGCAAGTATCATCTATAGGTCACAATAAATTCTGATAAAATTACAGTAGTATGATATTGACCTAAAAACATCAGTGCCTAAGTTTCATAATTTTTCAAGGAGTATTTGTCCATAATATTCATTTAATACAAGTGGTGTGCCAATAAAGGTTTACACTACAACCACCATCTACAGGTCACAATAAATTCTGATAAAATTACAGAAGTATGATATTGAACTAAAAACATCAGTGCCTAAGTTTCATAATTTTTCAAGGAGTATTTATCCATAATTACCATTTAATACAAATGGTGTGCCAATAAGGGTTTACACTACAACCACCATCTACAGGTCACAATAAAATCTGATAAAATTATAGTAGTACAATATTGACCTAAAAACATCTTATCCAGAGTTTCATAATTATCCAGTGATTTTTCACCTTAATTATTTCATAAATTAAGAAGTGTGACAAACTAAATATATGAAATTTCACCAAGTATTATCCATCCAAAAATCTACCAAAAATCTCAGAGGTTCATAACTAAATTCCACATGATTTTCCAGTGTTTCAAAAATTTCCTAATATTTTTCATAAATAAAATTTCAGTTATTCAAAAATGCAACATATGATAATTTCCATGATTTCTAAGGAAATAATCTCTAAAAATTCCTACAAAATTTCCAGAGATTTTAGTTGATGTCACAAGGTATTCCTCAGAGTTTCAGATTTTTCCACAAGGTTTTTGCCTTAAGCATTTCATTAATACATAATTGTGACATAATTCAATTTTATCAATTACTTAGGATTTATGATACCAAAAATCCTAATTTTTCTTGGAGTAATGTATTATGTCATAAAGAAGGTATGGCCAAGGTTCTAGAAGCTATCACCAAGCCATTTATGCTAAATATACAAAATATCTCTTTTTGCTATTGGCACACCATATCACTTTTTAAACAAAAACATGCAAGAGGAATTACCCCACATGCAGAGGTCCAATTGCTCTCAAATTGTAACCATGTTCTAATGATGACCTAATAAGAGTGACACCCAAATTTGGGGTCATTTGGAGTTATACAACTCCAAAAATATCATTTATTTGATTTAACATATTTTAAATAAAACCTTAAGAAAATTATCTCCTAAAAATCTGAATTTTGGGCACAATCTAGGTATAGGGCACATGCATGCATGGCCAAAATTTCAGCTTCATCAGACCTACCATTTAGGATATATACACATTTTAATTCTTGATTTCAATTTTGACCAGACTCACTAAAATGAGTGTTGTGGGTCCTACATTGATCCAAATGATCTGATTTAAATTTCCAATGAAAGTAGACATCAAGGCCTACAATAGTTATCTCAGGCAACTCTTCCTAAAAAGGCAACTAAGAGCCTTAAAATCAGGCATGAATAATCATATAAAAGTGTGACAAAATGATTCATTTAATAAGGATATTAATATAAGTATATAATAAATCATTTTGCACGAAACCTGGCGCAGAACCGACGGTATCCCGTCATCGTCCCCGATAGCCTACGGCTGGGATTAATCCCGCCTGGGACGACTTCAAGTGCCATTTCCCGGCAACCTACAGCCCACCACCGCCGGCCACCGCCGACCACCGCCTCCACCACCTCCGTTGAGGTGGTGGCTATCGCCAGGCGGCGACACGGCCGCCGGAGAGCCCGTCTCCGGCGATCTTGAGCAAGAACTAAAGCTCGGAAAATCTCCCTCTAGCTCGCATGGGATCGGGCTCAATTGAGCCCGATATCACTCCTAGGTGGATCTAACAACTAGCACAGAGGGAGAGGGGGAGGAACTTGCCTGTGAGCGAGCTTGGCGGCGCGTATTGCGGCGGAGGAAGACTTGGTTGGCGTTTCTGGCATCCATGGTGGTTTGGTGCTGCTGAGCTTGAAAACTTCACTGGAAGGGGGGGGGGGGGGGGGGAGGGGAGGGGCTTGGCTGCTTGAGGAGTTCAGAAGCTGGTGAGAGGGAGAAATGAGTGGGAGGGGAGGTATATGGCTAGCTTCCATTAAGGGGTCTTGTCAATCCCCCTTGCCGCTTATTTCAGCCAACCAATTTCCCCTCCCCACTGCCCAACACTGAAGGGAATTCATTCCCCAAGCTAAGAGGATGCTTGGGGAATAAAGAGGGGGTGCCATTTGGCACCCATCCCCTAATCTGTCCTCTTTTGCCTCCCCTTGTCCTCTTCCCCCATTAAAGCCTAGCTACATGTGTAATTTCCACCCCAATTTCGAATTTTCAGATGGTTGGGGGCTGGTTACCATGTGGTCTGCCTTCTTGGGCCATGGGGTTGGGTTAAACCCACTTAACTTGGGTTTGGGGCTCACTTGACCCAAATAGACCAAAAATGGAGATTTTGGGTTTGGGCTTGACTCAAGCTCACCACATCCAATGTGACTGTGCCATTTTGATGTCTTATACCCCATGGACCTATTCTAAGTGAAATTGAGTCAAGGTGGGGCCAAATGGGGCTTGATTGCACTTATTTGTCTATAGGGGCAATTTGGGTATTATGATGATTTTGCCCTAATTACCCCAAAGTTGAATGCACACCTTGGCCCATTTAGGTCTCATATACTCCCCTTAGGTTCAAGAAGGGTTGTGCTAGGTCAATTTGGTCATCCAACACCTAATTGACCTTATTTTGGGAGGTTTAACCTAATATAGCTCAAGGTTGACTTTTGGTCAATTTGACCAATTTGGTTGACCTCAAGGGTCCCTAGTGGCCTACTCTCATCCTTGGATGGTCATAGGGGTCATGGTGAGGTTAGGTTGGCTTATTGGAGTCTGTTGGTCACCCCTAGGCTAGGCCATCAAGATTTGTTAAATGCACCCCAAAGTGTATTCCTTCCTATCTTATTGAGTTCATGGGGCCTCTTTGGCCCATTTTGTATACTTGAATCATCCTAGGGGAACCTCCATGTCTATGTGTGATGAAAAAGATGTTTTAGCCTCTTTTTAGTTCACTTTATATTAGGGTGGCCCATGGTGGCTAAGTGCACACCATATGTTTTTCTACTCCTTTCAACTGTCATTCTAGTGCCCTATGTCACTTATCCTATTTTTGTCATGACTTGTCATGACAAAACTTCTCTAGGGGCCCAGTAGTTTGGGAGATATTACAACAGGCGTGCCAGAGGCTATTCCTATAATAGGATCAACTTTGGTAGAATTATTACGTGGAAGTGCTAGTGTGGGCCAATCCACTTTGACTCATTTTTATAGTTTACATACTTTTGTATTGCCACTTCTTACTGCCATATTTATGTTAATTCACTTTCCAATGATACGTAATCAAGGTATTTCGGGTCATTTATAGAGAAGACGGATAGTATGTATTTATAATTTATCATATCGGGGAGGAACAAGAGTCTTTCATTGCTACAAATATGGATTATTGAAAAATAAGGCATATTATTTGGATACTTCTCTTCAACTTGGAAGTATTTTCTTGTTTATTTGATAAGAATAGTTGAAGTATATTTTTCTAAAAGAGGATGGATTATGGGAGTGTGTGACTTGAACTATTTATTGGTCCATGTAGATATATGATTTTAACTTCCACGTTGGAATTCACAACCCAATGTGTCTCCACATCCAACCATCACGTATGAAAGTGAGGTTAGATCTTAAAGTTACTCTAGAGGGGGGTTGATAGAGTGTTAAAAAGTTTTCACTTAATTTTATAGCGGAATTAATATAGTGATATATATATGTGTATAGCAGAGTGATTTATAAAAACTAAATAATGAAAACAAAGCACACAGCACAGTACACAGAAAATCACAACACAGAGGACACAAGGATTTTATAGTAGTTCCCCACTAAACCTGGGTACATCTACTCTTCTACCACCCTTGGTAGGATTCCACTACAGGTTGTTGGTCAGGTGCCCTGCCACCAAGGGAGTTTTGATCAGGTGTCCACACACCAAGTGAGCTTTTGATCAGGTGCTCTAACCCAACTACAGGTTTTTGATCAGGTGCCCTGCCACCAATGGCTGTAACTTTAGAAGGGAGTTATAACCCTTTATACAGGTAAAAAGAAAATAGAAAATATATTGTTCTTCTCTTTGTTTGAGAAGACTCTAGAGATCTAGATGGTGTTGTTGAGAGTGGATCTTGATGATGTTGAAGAGCTCCCCCTGATTCGATTAGTGTTGATGTTCATGTGAGGAAGCTTCTTCTTTTGGATGTTGTAACTCTTTTCTTCTTCTGCAGTTTTGATCCTGAGCAAGTGATCTTGATTGGTGTCTCAGGATGAAGATGTTCTGCAGAGAAGAGTTAGCAAAAAGAAAATAAATAATATATGTTGTTCTTATTAAGAACTCTGTAGATCTGCTTCTTCTTTTTGCTTCTCTGTTATTTCTGTTTCTCTCTTCCTGTATCTGTATAATCCTTCTCTTGTTTTCTTCTCTGCTCTTCTCTCTGTATATATAATCTGGAGAAGGCTTTCAGGCTATTTTGAATTCTTGCCCGACAAAGGAAAGAGATAATGTCTCTTTACTTTCCTCGAGAAGATAAATTGCCATCTTTTGCTTTTCTACAACGGCTATAATATTTAATGCTTCTGCAATGGCTATAATATTTATTGATACAGTAGGGCAGCAATATATGCTTTAATCAAAATTTTGCTTAATCAGATATAATAATAGTAGCCGAGCTAAGAAATGAGATATTATAATAGCAGATAATATTTCGTTGATCTGAGATTGAAGATCGTCGATCTGAACATTGAATTCGTCGACCTGAGCTTCTGTTGATGATTCGTCGAACACAGCTTTTCGTCGACCGCTAAGACGGGCTGGATCGTTGACCGCTGAGACATTGAATTCGTCGACCTGAGCTTCTGTTGAAGATTCGTCGAACACAGCTTTTCGTTGACCGCTGAGATGGGCTGGATCGTCGACCGCTGAGACATTGAACTGTTCCTCGAATGCTGATTGAATATATTTCGTCAATCGCAGGAAGGCGTTCGTCGAACCCAGGAAGGCGTTCGTCTAACCCAGAGAACTTGTATATTTTTCTCCTGTCTCCTGTCTTAATGGGATTTCGTCGATCACAGAATAAATATAAAGATGGATCACGACTCAAATCAAGAACTAAGGTTCCAACAATCTCCCCCTATTTGAGTTGGGATCCTAATCCAAATTAAGACTAGGTTCTAACAATCTCCCCCTATTTGGTTTAGGATACTAAGCATACAAAAATAGAATAACTGCAAGCATAATAGTTAGAAATATAAAGCTTAGAGGAGATGTGCAGAATAAAAACAGATAGAAATATTTATTGTTGTTTTGAAAATGTTTAATCATAAATTATATTATTTCTTCTTCTTTAAAATTCTAAATTTCTTCTGGTTTTTATAAACATTTAAGCAATTTCCGATTCCTAGATTTTGTTTTAATAGGATTTTAATAATATGATGAATTGCTACAGCTGTTAATGGATTCTAAGGAATTTTAAGATCAGAAAAAATTGCATGATACCTTCCTTCTATAGAATCCCCTTGATCAGAAGAGACGCACACTCAGTGCCCTGATCATTTTTTATCTATGCAATATGAGTAGAATGCTCAACATGATTTTGGAGAATGTCTGTAAGAACATTGACGTTATCTGACTTTGTTTTTAAGATATGAAATTCCAATGAATCATATAACTGCTTATTTAATTATAAAAATTTTAAGATAAATTAAAAAAATGCCTTATAATTAGATATATTGGCCTTTTTATCTCATTAAAATATAAATTTGAAAAATTAAACTGATTTCTAGATTTTGTTTTAACATAAAGAAATTTAGTAATTTCTACATAGTCTTTTACTTCTTTTTTCCTTAAAAGTTTTGCTCAAATTTATTTTTCAAGGAAATATTTTATTCTTTTGATATTTTTAAATCGTCTTTAAGTTTGTTATATTCAAAAGTCAAATTATTTATTTTTGTTAACTCTGTTCTGAGAGATTTTATTTCTTTCTCAGGTTCTATTAAATCTGTATATGGTAATTTGAAAACAGATTTGAATTGATCAGAGGTAAAATTAAAATTTGAAGTTACCTCAGTTATCTCATTTTCATTAGATTCAGATTCTGCATCTGAGTTGTGGTGTGAGCCATATATGACCAACATGCAGAATGCTATAGCTGTTTGTTCTTCTTCTTCTTCATCTTCACTTGACTAGATGATGGTTCTGTATCATAAATACATAAAGTGGAAGAATTTTCATCTACCATCCTTGTGAGGGAGTTCCAGATGTCTCTTGCTGAAGTGCAATCAGCAACTCTTTGATAAATGTCATTTGACATTGCTTGAGCAAATATGTCCATAGCTTTGGCGTTAGCACTTTTCAGCATCTTCTGAGCATCTTGAGATCTTGATGAAGTTGAAGGTCCTGTCAAAATGACATTGAAAATATCTTCATCAATTGCATTCATATATAATCTAATCATTGATTTCCATAGTGCAAACTTATTGAGATTGAACATAGGAGGTCTTGTGCTAGAATATTCTTTGTTCTGTGCCTTGAGTTTTTAACAAAAAGAAAACTCTAAAATAAATTAAGATCTAATTGATCTTTATGATTCAGGTGTTAGCCTGTATAAATAATCAACTACCCTCAGATACCAATTGAAAGTGAGGTTAGATCTTGAAGTTACTCTGGAGGGGGGTGAATAGAGTGTTAAAAAGTTTTCACTTAATTTTATAGCAGAATTAATATAGTGATATATATATATATATGTATAGCAGAGTGATTTATAAAAACTAAATAAAAAAAAAAACAAAGCACACATCACAGTACACAGAAAATCACAACACAAAGGACACAAGGATTTTATAGTAGTTCCCCACTAAACCTGGGTACATCTACTCTTCTACCACACTTGGTAGGATTCCACTACAGGTTGTTGATCAGGTGCCCTGCCACCAAGGGAGTTTTGATCAGGTTTCCACACACCAAGTGAGCTTTTGATCAGGTGCTCTAACCCAACTACAGGTTTTTGATCAGGTGCCCTGCCACCAATGGCTGTAACTTTTGAAGGGAGTTATAACCCTTTATATAGGTAAAAAGAAAACAGAAAATATATTGTTCTTCTCTTTGCTTGACAAGACTCTAGAGATCCAGATGGTGTTGTTGAGAGTGGATCTTGATGATGTTGAAGAGCTCCCCCTGATTTGATTAGTGTTGATGTTCAGGTGAGGAAGCTTCTTCTTTTGGATGTTATAACTCTTTTCTTCTTCTGTAGTTTGGATCCTGAGCAAGTGATCTTGATTGGTGTCTCAGGATGAAGATGTTCTGCTGAGAAGAGTTGGCAATAAGAAGATAAATAATATATGTTGTTCTTATTAAGAACTCTGCAGATCTGCTTCTTCTTTTTGCTTCTCTGTTATTTCTATTTCTCTCTTCCTGTATCTGTATAATCCTTCTCTTGTTTTCATCTTTTCTCTTCTCTCTGTATATATAATCTAGAGAAGGCTTTCAGGCTATTTTGAATTCTTGCCCGACAAAGGAAAGAGATAATGTCTCTTTAAATTCCTCGAGAAGATAAATTGTCGTTTTTTGCTTTTCTGCAATGGCTATAATATTTAATGCTTCTGCAACGGCTATAATATTTATTGATACAGAAGGGCAGTAATATATAATTTAATCAAAATATTGCTTAATCAGATATAATAATATTAGCCGAGCTAAGAAATGAGATATTATAATAGCATATAATATTTCATCGATCTGAGATTGAAGATCGTCGATCTGAACATTGAATTCGTCGAACACAGCTTTTCGTCGACCACTGAGATGAGCTGGATCGTCGACCGCTGAGACATTGAATTCTTCAACCTAAGCTTCTATTGAAGATTTGTCGAACACAACTTTTCGTCGACCGGTGAGACGGGCTGGATCGTCGACCGCTGAGACATTGAACTGTTCGTCGAACGCAGATTGAATATATTTCATCGATCGCAGGAAGGCGTTCGTCGAACCCAGGAAGGCGTTCATCAAACCCAGAATGGGTGTAGATATTCAATGTCCACCAGTTGCGTTAGACTCATATGGTCGATACGAGTGCAACAGAATTCATTTTGTTCTAATATGAGGTCATTTGGTGAAAGTTGTCATTTTGAGTACCGTAGTGCGTCACGACGATGCTATTTTAGTATAGTGAGCATATGTGCTCTGAATTGACTTCCATCAATTGCGTTAGACTTGTATGGTTGACACGAGTGCAACGAGACTCGTATTTTTGTAATCCGAGGCCGGTTGGAGAAAACGACTATTTTGAGTAACATCGAGTGTCGCAACAACGCCATTTTTGTAATATTGAGCTAACGAGCTCCGAACTAAATTTGGTCAGTTGCGCTAGACCCGTAGGGTTGTTACGAGTACAACAAAATTCGTTTCGCTCAATTCTGACATCGTTTAGTTAAGTAAATAAAAATATTGCTCGTAAAATTATACGAATCTTTGAGATACGTGAATGCTGGATTTCAACCATGTGACATCAATGTTGACTTGACACTCAATGACTCAGAACCATATTGACCTTAACCCATATGGAGGACCTCTTATAGTTGAATTTAGTCAATCCTCCTCAAAAAGAATGGTTTTAATAATTTTTAAACCCTCTCCACACCAAGCCCACCCCTTCATCTTACAAGGCAAACCCAAGCCTAAACCCTCTATCCCTCCCTAACCTAATATCAAGGCAAACCCAAGCCTAAACCCAAACCTAAGCTAACCTTAAACCCCTGAATGGGTGTAGATATTTTTAAACCCCACCCCTAACCATGAGTTCCCTAAACCCAAATCCTAACCCAGCAGGTACATCTCCCCTCCATTCAGGTGCTGCCATCATCCCTCACCCACCCAACCATGGTTGATTGGTTTCTACTCGGGTAAGAGCGAGAGAGAGAATGGGGAGAATGGGAGGGGAGGGGCTTGGGTGGGTTATAAATGAGCCTCAACACCTACTTAAGAAGGAGGAACCACCTCTAGAAGGATCCCTTTCAGAAATGAAACCATCCATGCTGGTTTGAGACCTATCGGCGCTGGAGAAGAGGCTCCCAGCTCCACCACCCACCATGGAAACATCGTCGTAGGTCTCCCGGAGGACCCCAAACAAGATGCGATCTCCTCCTCTCCTCCCTCCCTAACTTTCTGACGTCTCACATGTGAGCTCCGGCGGCCGGAGCGCCGGCGCCGTCCCTCTCTCTACTCCATTAGACTACGGGGAATGGACAGCAACGGCATGCCACCAGACTACCGCCGAAGGTAGCGACTGTCTCCTGATAGTCGGCCTGGGGCGGAGCCTTGGCCGGCAGACTGCGGGGAATGGCCGTAAGGCTCAAGGCCATGCAAATACTGTTCAAATAAATTTTATAAATTTAGTAAATTGGTTTTGATTTTCTGAAGGGTGATATAGGTATCAAATGGAAAAGTGATAAACATGAAAAATGTTCCTTTTAAGAGTATCAACCCTGTTGGATCGGTCGGCGCCCTTAGAGGGGGGGGGGGTGAATAAGGGTTTTCAAAAACTTTAGATTATATTTAGAAAAACTTTGGAATATTGCAAGATTAATAAAGAGACATCAAGTAAAACAATAATAAAGAGATACGCTTTATTAATATCAAATAATGTTTTACAAAACTTGATTTCTATGACGCTAGAAATCAGAGGCGACTAATAAAGATTCTTTTTTGTTTTCTATACCGACTCGTATCCCCACGAACCGGTTGGCTTTAGCCGATCTCTCCCCAGATACGACCTCAAGCCGCTCTAGCCAATCTATCCCCAGAAAGGCCTCGAGCACCCCTAGACCTAGCCTAGATCTAGTCGCCAACATGAGGCGAATTTCAGGCCTAAGTCCTACCCCAGACCTAGTCGCCAACACGAGGCGATTTCACTACCGTTTACAGAAAAGATATGAAATGAAAGGACAATAATATAAAAACTCCCTCTATGTGGATCTCTTAGAGAAGTGGACGAAGGCCCGCAGAGTATGATCGTAGTCGATGCGGCCTTTCGTCACGACGATGACGCCTGTTGAAATCTTCTCCACGGATCTCCTTAAGGCTTTATGGAATTGTGGGAGTATCTCTCTGAATCTTCCTCTCTCTGCTATGGCACGAAGCTCTAGAGTTTGGGATTGGAGGAGGATGAAGAATTTGGAGCCAATGGATCAAATTTATAACATTCACGCTACCGCCGGCGCTAGCGCTACCGCCGGCGCTAGCCCGGATTAGGAAATGTTCTGCGCGGCAGGATCTTCAATCCGCAGCAACATATTTCTCCATGCCTCTTGTGTGCCATGCTACCGCCATCGCTAGTAGCTAACGTCGGGCGCTATCTCCTTCTAAAGATGCCGCCGGAATTGAGCTAATCAATGCTAGCGACGGGCGCTATCGCTACCGCCGGCGCTAGTGAGCTTGTTCAAATTTTGGCCTCAATTTTGGGGGCAGACATCATGAGTACTCCTTGAGTCATGTGGACTATGTTAACCTGCACACTTGAACACACAAGATCAAATACACATAGGATTTGTTATTCTCAAACCTAGGAGATGCGGAAGACCGTGTTCCAACAAACTCCCCCTTTTGATAATAACAAATCCATTAATGATAAATCAAAGCATTAATAAATAAGCATGATGAGACTATACTTGTGTATGTGCGAGAGTGATGACTTTAGTATGATTATTGATTTTAGCATTTAGAATTGCTCCCCCTAAATATAAGCTCCCCCTATGTGAATGCTCCCTTAATATGTATGCTATCAACTGAAATGTTGGGTTTATGATAGCGGGTTACATTTATCATTGTTAGTTCTCCCCCTTTTGCATTTTATCATGTTAGTTCTCCCCCTTTGTTATTAACAAAAGTGGGTAGGGAAACAAAGCACAAAAAAATGTGTAAATAAAAGAGAAGGCATGATCGAGCTTTTTAAGTAAATGATAAGGAGTTTTAGACTTGTCTTTCATTGAAAATGATCAGAGTTATGAGTTATTTTATCCCTTTTGTTTGTAGTTCTCCCCCTTTTATAAATCAGAGTTTAGCAAAAAAAAATAATGATTTTCCCTTTAAATAAGAGTTTTAAGCCTAAAAAAAATCATGATTTCCAAGTAACCAATCTACCCAGACAATATGTCAACACCCTAGCCCCGTACTAAGTGACGGATGGGCATGAGGAGCTGCAAACATGCCGTAGGTTGGGGTGTTAATCCCATATGCAAACACTAGACAAAAACTTAACCTAGCACTCTTTTCCCCCAGTGCCTCGCAAGGCCCCACTGGAACCCTCCCCGGTTAAGGACAAGACATGACTAGAGATAAGGTTATCTAATGTCTACAACCCTATGCCCCCGCTATGGTGAGAAATGAATTCATGGATAACAATTATTGGAAACATTAAGCATTTAAATCTAATGGGAAATATCATAGCATATGGGTTTATATTTTTATTTGAATTTTTGAAATAAAACTCACATAGCTATATTGAAATTCATGAATGAATCAGAGTTTGAGTATTGTGGAAGATTTCGAAAAAGAAACATCATAATACTAAATAAGAGTTTAAGTTAAAACGAGATGTTTTATAAGCAATATTTCACTTGTTGGAGGAGTGTTTAGAATAGAAATAGATCAGAGTTATAGGCAAAAAAAATTCAACCAATATAGAGTTTACCAAGCAAGTCTACCACTTGTTGCAAGAAAGGAATTTGAAGATTCAAGTGATGATGCACACAAGATGAAAGAATTTTAAATAAGTATTAAAGTGCAAGGTAAAACAATTATAAGGTTATGATGCGGAAGACATATAGAAGTACAAAAAGAATCTTATGGTAATCAATGATGGTTCATAAAAAGATATATGAGTTCAATTTCAAAAAGAAGATGTTTTTGTAAATCATTTTGCATTTAAAATTTTTGTTTTGACAATACAGTAACCAAGCATGAAATAATCTTATCAAAAAGAGATTACTACAATGTTACTTTAATTCACAATTTCAAAAAATACTAAACATTGTAGAAAGCATGCTAGGTTATCTAGTGCATTTCATAAATAAAGAGTAGTATAGAATTAGCATTAGGATCCAATACTCATGAGAAGAAGTGTTATGGAAGATAATGATGTGCATAAAAGTGTATTTTGAATAGAGTAAACAAATGTTTTAATCAAAAATACAAGTAATATGTAAAGTAACGAGCACAATAAAACACAAATAATTTTACTTCCACTCACTTCAATGCACAAAAAAAATGTACAACTACCAAGGTGCTTAAGACTTATCAGGGTGCAAAGTAGTGCTTGGGGATCACATAATTTTATTCTTCAATATTGATTTTTTTTATTGTGATCCGGTGTACTTAAGAATAAGTGGTTTTTATTTTGAAAGAAAGTTATGGTTTGCACATGATACTTTATTATTCTTTCCAAGGTGCTCAACCTCACAACGCTTATTAAGACTTATCAGGAGATTCAACTAGTGCTTGGTGGAGTTATCTTTGTCACTTTATTGTATGATTTTGTTTTGTACAAAGTTCTCCGAATACACTTGTTTTGCAAACCAATATAATTTATGAAAAAGATAACCACTTTTCTTAACTCTTAAAAGTGCAAATAAAGGTTGTGTAGGTAAGATACTTGTGCAATTTTAATTCATTGTACTATTACAAAACATACACAAACATTCTTAGATTAAACACATAAGTAGACAATGCCAAAATAAGTGAGTGAATTGCGATCATTATCAAACATAAAACATTACTCATACTTAGAGGCATGCTACGCATAGTTCTACACAACTTTTTCAATATAAATTATGCACATATTAATAGATGTATCAAAGCATGATGAAGGCAATGTTCAAAGTAGTTTGAAAAGATAAATTGCAACATTATAGAAGTTCTAAATAATAGATTAAATCATGCTTGATTTTCAATGAAGTTCATACAATATTTTTGATATTTTTAAAGAGTAATTTTTAAAGTTTGAACTCATAAAATTGATCTTGGACATCCCGAGGACTACCTTGTGAGAGGTTCGCCCGGTACTAGGTGATTTGATGGGATGATAGCCCAAATCACCCTTTCGCAAGATACATAGAAAAGTTAAGTTCAGAAGAATAATTTTGATACTTGTTTTTGTTTTGTTTTATATTTTTGTAGTTGATTTTTACAAATAAAAGCATATTTTTGTAATTTCTGGTTTTGTAATTTTTGTATTTGATTTTTCCATAAAGATGAACTTTAAATAAAGGAAACAACACAAGCGAAAAAACAAAACATATTTTTTGTAATTTGGTTTTTGTAGTTTTTATTTGATTTTTCAAAAAATAAAGAAACACAGAAGTGCAAAACTAAGTAGAAAATATAGATTTATATATTGTAAGGGATTTTTAGAAATTTAAAAAATACAGAAAAATGAACATGGACGCTAGCGCTAGCGCGGGAGACAGTGAACGATTTTTTAGGATTTTAGAAATTTTGATTGGTGGTTTGATTAGGTGTCCCAATAGTAGTTCCATGCTGAAGTTGCAGATTTTTAGGAGATGTTTTGGATGGTCCAAATTGCATGAAACGTAAGCGATTTCTTATATGACTTGACAAAATAATCATTGCATGAGATATCTTTACTTATGTTTTCATTTTGACTTTTCTAAAGACTTGTGCTTATAACTTAAAAAATAGGAAATGAAAACCCAAGATATCATGTTTGAACAAATCAAATATGCATGATTTTAGAGATTAACAATAATGTTCATGCACAATCATACTATGGATAAGCCCTAGATGAGAATACCCAGCCTGTATATCTTGGTAAACAAATAAAGCCTAACATAGACACAAATATTCTTTAGGTGGCAATGTTAGAATGATAAATTTGAGATTAATGTTATACCAAGTTTTGATTGTGTTTCAACTTAGAGACCTAGAATGGAGTGACAATTCTATTTGATTTGATATCAAAATGATTCAAAGGTCTAAACTAGAAATAAATCACAATACACACATAATATACCAACCATAGTAAGCAATTATAATACCAATTGTCATTATATAAAATGTGATAGATGATTCTTGATATGAATTATGATTTTAGAAAGTTTTAGCAAAAGATATCAATAGATCATGGTGGTGCGTATGGCATCAATATTTATGACAATTAATCTTTCAATATGTCTTATGTGTTTTTCTTTTTAATTTAGATAAATATCTCATAGCAAATTCAGAATTTTATCCACTTGTTGGTGAAGGCTAAAAATCTAGTAACCGGATTTAATTTGAAATATCTTATTGCAAAATTAGAGTTTGATTCATATGGATAATATAAGATATTTAGAAGCAATGAATATAAAAATAAAAGATAGGTCATCAAAATATGATTTTGAATTTTGATCAATTTGTTTTATAAAACCATATTAAGCTTTTAAGAGATAAAATCATATTTTCAATATTGTATAGTATGACCATGACATGATAGTTTAAAAGAAAACAAAAAGAAAAAGATAGAAAAGACATTAAAGCACATCATGAAGTAGAAATTTGTGTATTTCATTTTAATTGATTTCTACTTCATGAAAATGATGGGATACTAATGAATAAGAGATTTAGGTATCCAAAGAGGACCGGGAGTGACGGTTCCTTTGGATACCCAAATACATCGTGTTTTCTTTTGGGGAGATATGTTTGAATGGGCCTTTTCGTTTGACATTAATGTGTCATTCTTAAGTATGGGTTTCCATTCATACCATTAAAAAATGTAATTTTTGTTTTTCAAATTTCCATAATCATTACTCTTGAATTTATTATATAATGGAAATTTGTTTTCATTTGATTTAAGTTGGGAAAAGAATGTGATGAATGGATCCTTGCATTTAAGTTTTCATTTTTGCTTTTTGGTCTCCATTCAAGACTTGGTTTATGATTTCCAAAAGCTTTTTGTTTCTTATTCCCAATATTAGGTTTAAGTAAGATATTCATATTTGTATTCATCTTGCTTTTGGATATTGTTTGATTTTGTGAATTTGTATTTACAATTTTCATAAGTAAGTTGATTTTTTATTTTAATTCATCATTTTTAATTCTTAAATTATGTCTAGCTTTATTATAAGCGATTGTGCTATTTATAAGAATGGAAACAATTGAATCAATATGATCTTGATAGTTGTTTCTATATTCATCAAATGTTTCATCCATCTCTTTAATTTTAATTTTATATTCTTCACACTTAGCACAATCATTTATCAAAGATGAATTTTCTAAATGTAATTTTTCATTTTGTTCTTTCATAAAAATAATTTCTTTTTCAAGTTCCTTAAATTTTTCTTTAATATTATTGCAATCAAGACAAGGTTTTGTATTTTCAATTGAAGTGACATGAGTAAAGCTAGATGAATCAGATTTTGATACTACATTAACTTTTGCTTTTAAATTTTTATTTTCTAAGCGCAATTTGCAATTTGCATTTTTTTAGTTTCTTAAGTTTGCGCTTTGTAATTTGTAGCAGTTGTAAAGTAGAAATGGAAGTACAAGCGATGAAGTTTGATTTCCTTACATTGCTTTTGGATGAGGGAGGATTTGAACATAATGTTCCTTTGTCTTCTTCTTGGCACTCCTCTTCCAAAAGTAAGATTGCTTCATCTCTTTCCTTTGATGTGTGCTCCATTGATTCGTCATGAGGAGGGCATTCTTGATGATTTGTGCACGCTTGCATATTCTCCGGTTCTTGCGATTGTTCCATACCTGTAGATGGAGAATCATACATTTCTTCAAGAAATTGCCATACTTTATATGCACTTGAAAAGCAATATATCAATTTGAAAATTTCATTAGATTGACCGCAAAACAAATAGTGTTTAGCTTTTGCATTTAATTGAAGTTCTTTTTTATTTGATTCATTTGCGGGTCTTGCTATTGCTAAATTCCAAACTTCGATGTCTAAAGTTTTAATAAATTTTTCAATAAAGATTTTCCATCCTTTATAATTTGTCCCTTCAAATAAAGGTGGTGCAAGTGATTTTTCCTCTTCACAAAAATTTTCCCCACTAGTTGAAGCGAGATCATGAGACGCCATTATTCCCGGTTGTTAAGCCGATTGGAATAAAACCGCTCTGATACCACTTGTTGGATCGGTCGGCGCCCTTAGAGGGGGGGTGAATAAGGGTTTTCAAAATCTTTAGATTATATTTAAAAAACTTTGGATTATTGCAAGATTAATAAAGAGACATCAAGTAAAACAATAATAAAGAGATATGCTTTATTAATATCAAATAATGTTTTACAAAACTTGATTTCTATGACGCTAGAAATCGGAGGCGACTAATAAAAATTCTTTTTCGTTTTCTATACCGACTCGTATCCCCACGAACCGGTTGGCTTTAGCCGATCTCTCCCCAGATAGGGCCTTAAGTCGCTCTAGCCGATTTATCCCCAGAAAGGCCTCGAGCACCCCCTAGACCTAACCTAGATCTAGTCGCCAACACGAGGCGAATTTCAGTCCTAAGTCCTACCCCAGACCTAGTCGCCAACACGAGGCGATTTCACTACCGTTTACAGAAAAGATATGAAATGAAAAGACAATAATATAAAAAACTCCCTCTATGTGGATCTCTTGGAGAAGTGGACGAAGGCCCGCAGAGTATGATCGTAGTCGATGCAGCCTTTCGTCACGATGATGATGCGTGTTGAAATCTTCTCCACAGATCTCCTTACGGCTTTATGGAATTGTGGGAGTATCGCTCTGAATCTTCCTCTCTCTGTTGTGGCACGAAGCTCTGGAGTTTGGGATTGGAGGAGGATGAAGAATTCAGAGCCAAAGCTTCCAATTTATAGCCTTCATACTACCTCCGGCGCTAGCGCTACCGCCGGCGCTAGCCCGGATTAGGAAACATTTTGCGCGGCAGGATCTTCAATCCGTGGCAACATATTGCTCCATGCCTCTTGTGCGCCATTCTACCGCCAGCGCTAGTAGCTAACACCGGGCGCTAGCTCCTTCTAAAAACGATGCCATAATCGCGCAGATCAACGCTAGCGCCGGGCGCTATCGCTACCGCCGGCGCTAGTGAGCCTCTTCGAATTGTGGCCTCAATTTTGGGGGAAGACATCATGAGTACTCCTTGAGTCATGTGGACTATGCTAACCTGCACACTTAAACACACAAGATCAAATACACATAGGATTTGTTATTCTCAAACCTAGGAGATGCGGAAGACCGTGTTCCAACACCTCACACTCATTCATCTCAGAGAAATTTGTAGACGATCTTGACCAAGTGCAGCATTTTGAAGGCATCCATAGGAAGGTCTGATTTGCGGGCAGGTTGGAGATAGTATCGTGCGCCAAGTGTAACATGAATTTAGAGATTGGGGGAAAGCTATTCGAAGCACCGATGACGCTTATGAAGATGATAGATTTTGATCTGATCCTGGGCATGAATTGGCTGCATTGGAAGC
Organism: Dactylorhiza incarnata; assembly: GCA_033032865.1. Taxonomy (NCBI): domain Eukaryota; kingdom Viridiplantae; phylum Streptophyta; class Magnoliopsida; order Asparagales; family Orchidaceae; genus Dactylorhiza; species Dactylorhiza incarnata. The sequence continues at coordinate 10,059,995 of JAWHQI010000014.1, forward strand.
ATGCTAAGATCGACTACCCGGCCAAGAAAATTGTACCGAGGCAAGAAGATTCCAAAGTTGTGATCGAAGGTATTATCCCCACCTCCCATCTTTTATTATCATCTATTCAGGTTGTCAAAGCCCATGAGCAAGGAGACAAGGTTTATATAGTCGACTTTGAGATGAAAAAGATAGAGATCAGCATTGCTGATGTACCGGTGGTTCGAGACTTTTCAGATGTCTTTTCAGACAAGCTCCGCAAACTACCGCCACATCAAGAGGTGGGTTTCCAGATCCAACTAATACTGGGAGCTAGGCCTGTCTCTAGGACTACATATAGGATGTCACCGATGGAGCTTGCGAAGTTTTGGACACAGCTTCAAGAGCTAGTAAATTCAGGGTTTGTTCTCCCCAGTTCATCACCTTAGGGAGCCCCAGTTCTATTTGTGAAGAAGAAGGACAGTTTGCTCCGGCTATTTATAGATTATTGAGAGCTCAACCGGTTGATAGTCCGGAACACTTATCCACTGCCCAGGATTGACGAGCTATTTAATGAGCTTGAAGGAGCGCACTGGTTCTCAAAACTAGATTCGCGCTCGGGTTATTATCAGCTGCGGATTCAGGAGGAGGATATCCCAAAGACAGCTTTTAGTTTGAGGTATGGTCTGTATGAGTTTACGGTCATGCCATTTGGGCTCATAAATTCCCCCTCTGCATTCATGAGCCTAATGATGAGGGTGTTCGAGCCTTACCTTGATGTCTTTGTGATTGTGTTCATCAATGACATCTTGGTTTATTTGAAGTCGGAGGATGAGCATATGAAGATTTGTCTTTGGTATTAGCGAAGCTGAGGGAAAACAAGTTGTTTGCCAAGTATAGTAAGTGCAAGTTCTGGCTCTGGGAGGTCGCTTTCCTCGGCCATGTAATCAGTGGGGCAGGTTTAGCAGTGGGCCCTGCCAAGGTACGAGCAGTAAGGCAATGGATACCTTTGAAGTCGGCAGTGGATGTGTGCAGTTTCTTAGGACTTGCTGGTTACTACCACAAGTTTGTCGAGGGATTCTCGAAGATTGCTCTTCCCCTCACCACTCTGACTAAGAAGGATGTTCCTTTTGTATGGGCACCCAAGTGCGAGGCCGTGCTCCAGGAGCTGAAGTATTGCCTCACCTTAGCCCCGATCCTTGCCATTCCATCTGGTAAGGAAGGATTCCAAATTTATACAGATGCCTCATATCAGGGGATGGGTGTTGTATTGATGCAGAATGGGCAAGTAATTTCTTATGGTTCTAGGCAGATAAAGAAGCATGAAGCGAACTATCTGGTGCATGACCTGGAGCTGGGAGCAGTGGTCTTCTCCTTGATGATCTGGATGCCTTACCTATATGGCATCCACTGCGAGATATTTTCAGATCATAAGAACCTCAAATATATACACACACAGAAGGATCCGAATCTAAGGCTGCGGCGGTGGATTGAGTTCTTGTGTGATTATGAGTATACGCTGAACTATCACCTAGGGAAGGCAAGCTCGGTGACCGATGCGTTAAGCCGAAGGGCACCCACATCCACCTCGGAGTCCCGATTGATGGCCATTGAGTTGGCCAAGATACTTGAGGAGATGCAGATTTTGCTTGTATCTAGGGACAATCCAGAGGCGTACGTTGTGTACCTGGCCACTATGAGCATAGTTTGTGATATACGTGATTGCATTCGATCCGAGCAAAGGAAGGATGCTGCCCTGGACCCTATATTTCGAGCAGTGGACACTGGTTCTACAGAGGAGTAAACACTACATGAGGACTTCGTTCACTTCCACAATAGAGTATATATACACGCATGAGGAGGAATCCAGAAGATATACTGAGGGAGGCTCACTGCACCAAGTATTCGGTGCATCACGGGGTCGTCAAGATGTATACTGATCTACGGAAGATGATGTTTTGACCTCCAATGAAGTGGGATGTCACTCATTTCATCACGCATTGCGAGGCATGCCAGAAAGTGAAGGCAGAGTGTAAGAGCCCAGTTGGTTTGTTACAGTCATTGCCTATTCCTGAGTGGAAGTTTGAAGATATCTCCATGGGTTTTGTACATGGTCTACCTCGCTCCCGCTCTGGGAGTGACTCTGTATGGGTGATTATAGATCAATTGACGAAGGTCGCCAGGTTCATTCCGATCAGGAAAGATACACATGTCGATGTTTTGGTGCGCCTCTTTGTGGAGCAGTTTGACCGATATCACGGGGTGACCAAAACTATCGTTTCATATCGAGATGTTCATTTTACCTCCAGGGAGTAGAGGGTAGTACATGCATATTTGGGCTCTTGGTTGACTTTCAGCACAGCCTTCCAACCTCAGACCGACGGCCAGTCTGAGAGTACTATTAGGACGATGGAGAACCTGTTGCAGCTATGTGTCTTGGATTGGGGAGAACTGTGGGAGAGAATTCGACCTTTCGTGGAGTTTTCCTACAATAATAGTCATCAAGCAAGCATCGACATGGATCCTTATGAGGCACTATATAGAAGGAGATGCAGGACGCCTCTGTCTTGGATCCAGGACGAGGATCCGAAGGCACTGGGGGTGGAATATATTCATGATACATATGCGATGATTCAGCTGATTCAGGATCGTATGCTCGAGGCATAGAGCCGGCAAGCAAAGTACTATGATGCGAGACACTGGATGGTGGAGTTCCAGGTAGGAGACCAAGTTTTCCTAAAGATCAGATCGATGCATGGCATATCTTGTGTCCGGGGAAGGAAGAAGCTCATCCCTTGTTATATGGGGCCTTATACTGTCCTAGAGCGGATCGGCCCCTTAGCTTATCGGTTGGAGGAACCTCCGGAATTGGAAAATTTGCACAATGTTTTCCATGTATCCTCCCTGCGAAGAGCATTACTTCGCCCTGATCAGTACATCGTAACTACATCTTGTTGGGTTTTCTATACCCCTTCGAAAGGGATGATATATCAAATATGCGCAGCGGAAATAACAAGAACAACCCAAAAGAAGCAAAGGATCTTGCGATTTTCATGATTCAAGAGAATAAGTAAGCAAATGCAATATACCTTCGCCGGATTGAGTCAATACTCAACCAAGGTGCTCCAAGATGAAATCTGAAATCTGAGTTTCAAGAACCGAAGTGTATCGGCTCCTCTACAGAGATCCACACGAACGATGGAGAACCCTAGCCTCTTGTCGTACAAGAACTAGGTCAGAGAAGGAAGCTCTCAACGTCCCCACGGAAGGCTAGATCCGATCCAGGGGAGGCGGCGACCGACGGCGGCGACAAGCGGCGACGGAACACAATTGGTGGACGCGAAGAATGTGCCCTCGTGCGGAACAGTTCCGGTCGGTAGTTCTTCTAAATCGCGAAAAGGACTAAGTCTAAGACCGTGTATCTTTCGGAGACCTAATCGCATGCCTTTATATACGCAAGGTATAAGAAAGGCTATCCGCAGACCAGAGGGAAAATCAGAATTTCTGTCCAGTTTGACATTCGCCGAATTCGACTAATCACTATAACCGAATTCGACTAATCACTATAACCGAATTCGGCTAATTACTATAACCAAATTCGGCTAATCACTATAACCGAATTCGGCGAAACCATTTCGACGAATTCGTGTATATGAATTCGGCTATATAAATTTGGCGAAACCCTTTCGTCGAACTGACCTGATTCGGCTAAACCCTTTAGTCGAATCTGTAATAAATTCGGTTAATCATATTAGCCGAATTTCATTAGTCGAATAAACATAATTCGGTTAATCACATTAGCCGAATTTGACACAATTCGGTTAAACCCTTTAGCCGAATTTGTCTTGTATAAATCCATTCGTTTAACCCTTTAAACGATTTCCTGTTGAGACATTCTCAACTTAATTCCAAGCAGTCACAGGATTGGTCCTCCACTCATATCCAATATGAGTAAGGCCAACACAATCCTTTCTCCAATTTCTCCAAACGCTTTTATGTGCGACCCTATAGGCTCATATTGCGTTGGCAACAAGACTAACTAGTGATTGCTTTGAGGTCACCTCAGAAACTCCAACACATATGGCCCTATAGCAACTGATAGATCCATTCAGCTGGAGCCCGTACGGATTGTAGATATCGAGATCCGGAAGTTGCGACAAAAGAGTGTTCTATTGGTAAAGGTCCTATGGTCCAACCATGGGAAGGAGGAGTACACTTGGGAACCTATGGACCTTATGCAATGGCGTTATCTGGACTTGTTCCTACAAGGTACGAATAAACTTGTGTTGAACTTTGTACTCTAAACACCGTAGTCCCAAATTCAATTTTGGGGATGAAATTATTTAATTATTTATAGGATTTGTAACGTCCCGATTTGCGCTAGGCCCCTTGAATGCGTGTTTGGTAAGTTGGCTCAGGCTCAGGGTGCACTGACGGCCAGGAAGCACAGAGGGGAAATGCCGACGAGACAAAAGACTTAACGAAGTCGTCAAGCAAACTCCAACTCGATGATTCATCGAGTGGACTCGATGATTTGTCGATTGGGACTCGATGAATCTGTCGAGTCGGACTCGACGAATCTATCGAGTAAACTGATGGTCTCGACGGGTGGAACTCGATGCCCCGTCAAGTGGGACTCGATGATTCGTCAAGTGGGACTCGACGATTCGTCGAGTGGGACTCGACCACTCGACAAATTCGTCGAGTATCGGTCCTGTACAAATTTTTTCCGATGGTTTCGCTGTGTCGGGATTTGTTCTGTCCAGATAAGAAACTTTTGGGTTATTTAAAGGTTATTTTATGTCTTATAATAAAGGTGGTCCTACAGGATAGCGACACGTGGCGGTGTTGTCCAATCTAGAGCATGAGAAGAGCATTAATTTAATCAAATCTCCTTTATTGGCCTTGGATAAGAAATCATCTGTGAGAAATACTTGACATTTTTAGAACTTCTTCCTCTTCCTCACACCTAAAGAGACGAACCAGCCACGACCCTTCCTCCTTGGAAGAAATAAGCTGAGGATTTGGAACTTGACCAACCGTCACCATGCCGCCAAGGAGTTGGGCGCGATCCGTGGCCGAAAATCAGGTGACTTCCGCCCCCTCTCCCTTGGTGCTAGATCTTTATATTTGATTTAGGAGAGATGTCGTCTCAAAAGAGTTTGACCTTGGTGAGTTTAAGGGAGTTTTCTAGGAAGAGACCACGCTAGAACTTCTGTTCTACGGCATCGTTCGCCGAGAAAATATCTTCAATCAAGTCTTCTCTTCAACACGAAGTTGTAGAAACTGATTTCGTGAAGAATGATGGTATATTGAGGGAGTATTGGAGGAGAGAAGGCGATATTTTATATGTTTGTGCTGGAGGAAGAAGATGAACAGATGTCGTTCATCTATCTTGAGATCTGTGCAGATTTTATAACATGGACAAAAATCTATTTTCTGCACGCAACTGACTTCAGACCTATTTTTAGGCATGATCCGGCCATGCTCAGGTCTTGCGCTCAACACAAAAGTTGTATCCCTCGGAAGGACCTTTAAAACTAGTAGTTGTGGGTTTTCAGAGGAGCCCTGTAGCTCCAGCAAAGTGAAATTGAAAATGGCTGGGCAGAATATGATTCGGTTTATGTACAAGTGAGCTTGCTGTCCAGATTTACTCTACTGGGCTCAAACTTGATTTTAGAGAGGTTAAGCTCAGATATGGACCTTGGACTTAACACAAAAGTTGTAGCCCTTGGAAATACCTTTTTGGAATGGGGTGGCACTTAATTTTTGGTTGTTTTTTGCTCCGGAAAATTTAGTTTCCGTAAGCTGTGTCCAAAATGTACAGATTTTGTTGTTCTTGGATTTCTTTTAGATTAATCATCAGACGCCTATGAAAATTGGTAGATTTGATCTTAATGTTGTCATATACGCCCTATTATATTTTATGAGATTTGGATATATACTCGTTGAGAATTATCTTGTCGCTTAAATTGTAAATCAAAATTAGTTGAGGTTGAAATCGGCGGAAAAGTTCCAAATTGTAAACCAGCATGGTGTCACGGACTAGTCCCCTTGACTATGTCGCGCATGACCTTAGCTCATCTTGCCACCCCTCGCAGCTAGCTAAGTAAGCCTCACTCTAAGAAAACTGTGGTGGAAATGGGAAACGAGAACGAGAACACAAGAGCACATGCGCACAAGAGAAGAAGTAAGCAAGAGAACTCGAATGCTTTATCCACACTTAGATGGTTACAAATGAGGGGGCCTTCCACTTTTATAGGCCCCAGAGAGATTTCCCTCCAAATCAAAGAACATTCTAGATTCCTACTATTCTAGAGTATTTTATACAATTCTAGTATATACAAGAGTCATGGACTCTCTAGATTCTTCTACCACCTTCCTATGTACCACACCCAAATTTCTTTAGAATCTTCCCATTTATTAACCTCAAAAGTGAGGAGATCCTAACATTCTCCCCACCTATCCTGGCGTCGTCCTCGTTGCCTCATACCCCTGAATGAAGTCCTTGAACTACCATAAGTCTTCTAATGTGTCCTAAGTAGCCTCGGACTCTGGAAATCCCTTCCACCTGACTAAGTATTGAGTACTTGGCGGGACTCCGCGTCGCCGTACCACCCTTTGAAATAGCACCCGATCAATCTCCTTCTCGAATGATTTGGTCATGATCAGAGATGCTCTATGTGATTCTCCCCGCCTTGGGTCTTCCTGGTCTTCATGATAAGGCTTCAACATACTTTCATGGAAGACCGGATGAATCTTCAATGACTTGGGTAGGTCAAGGCGATATGACATCTTTCCTACCTTGCCAATCACCTCGAACGGCCCTTCATACCTCCTTATCAGCCCCTTGTGCATGCTCCGCAACACTTTGAATTATTGGGGTAGGAGTTTCACCATCACTTCCTAGGCCAAACTCTTGTGGCCTTCTCTTCACATCTGCCCACTTCTTCATGCGCTTCCTTGCTTTTTCTAGGAAGACTTTGGCCAAGTCGTTCTGTTCCTCCCATGATTTAGCCAATTGAAGTGATCCTGGGCTCTTTCCTTCTCCTGGGTTGATGGCTGGTGCATGCGGTGTGAGTTGTTGATGTTCGGTCGCCAGCTCGAAGGGACTCCTTCCCATAGACTTGCTCCTCTACAAGTTGTAGGAGAACTGAGCAACATCCAAGATCTTTGCCCAATCCCGCTGGTTAGCACTCACAAAGTGCCGCATGTAGCACTCCAATAAGCCATTTACCCTCTCATTCTGCCCATCGGAATGCCGGTGGAAACTTGTGGAGAAGTTTAGTTGTCATCCCATCATTCTGAACAACTCCGTCCAAAGTTTCCCCATGAAGTGAGGATCCCGATTGCTCACAATATTTTGTGGAAGCCCTCAATGCTTTACCACTTGCTTGAAGAATACTTGGGCCACTTCCTCCGCTGTGTAGTTCTTTGTACATGGGATGAACGTCCCATACATTGAGAATCTGTCTACGACCACCATGATCGATCCAAATCCCTCTGATTTGGGAAGAGCACTGATGAAGTCCAACGTTACAGTGTGCCATGGATGATATGGAATTGAAAGAGGATCTAGCAATCCCGCTGGTTGCCGGTTCTCCACTTTGTCTTGTTGGCACACAAGACATGTCTTCACATACACGTCCACACTTTCCTTCATCTTCGGCCAATAGTACAGGATCTCCATTAGCGCCATGGTCCTCTTATAGCCAGGATGACCTGCCCATCGAGTGTCATGACACTCCTTGATCAACTCCCTCTGCAGGTTGTCCTACTTTGGTATGTATAGTCTCCTCCCCTTGGTGTAAAGGAGTTCATCCTCTACCCAATTTTGTTTGGTTTTTCATTCCTTTGCCACCTTCATCAGCTCAATCACCAACGGATCTTGTTGCAACCCTTCCTTGATCCTGGTTAGCAACTCCCCTTTCACCATGGATATATCGGCAAGTTCATCCTTGCGTCTCAAGGCATTCGCAACAACATTTGCCTTCCCGGTTTGTACTCCATCGAATAGTCAAACTCTGCCAAAAAATCTTGCCACCCCGCTTGCTTGGAAGACAGCTTCTTTTGCGTTTGGAAGTAACTCGTGGCCACATTGTCCGTCTTAACCACGAACTTCACCCCGAGCAAGTAGTGTCTCCACACCCGTATGCAAGGTATGATATCAGTCATTTCCTTCTCCTAGATGGTGTACCGCCGCTCCGTCTCGTTCAGCTTTCGACTTTCATAGGCGATAGGATGCCCATCCTGCATCAAGACTCCACCAATGGAAAAGTCGTAAGCATCCGTCTGCACTTCGAGCTCCCTTCCAAAGTCCGGCAATGATAACACCGGATCAGTGCTCACTTCTTGCTTTAGATCTTCGAAGGCTTGTTGGCATCCATCATCCCAAGCCCACGATCTATCCTTCTTCAATAAATCCGTCAATGGAGCTGCTCCCCTTGAGTAGCCCTGGATGAACCGTTGATAGTAATTTGCAAGTCTAAGAAAAGATCTTATCTCGGTTACCTTAGTTGGTGGCTCCCAATCTATGATCGCTTGGATCTTGGATGCATCCATCTTCAGCTGGCCATGCCCAATGACATGTCCAAGAAATGAGACCTCCTCCATGCCAAATGTAAACTTTGACTTCTTCACATATAACTCATTCTCCCGCAAGACTCGAAAGATAGTGCGGAGATGCTCTGCATGCTCATCCATAGAGTTGCTGTAGATCACGATGTCATCAAGATAAACCACCACAAACTTATCCAGGTAGGGATGTAATATCCTGTTCATCAAAGTGCAGAACATGGCCAGTGCATTGGTCAAGACAAATGGCATGACCAGCCACTTGTAAGACCCATAACGGGTGATGCACTTCGTCTTTGGCTCATCTCCTTCAGCAATTCGGACTTGATAATAACCCTTCTGCAAGTCCATCTTGGTGTAGACCTTGGCTTTCTCCATCCTATCAAACAAGTCAGCGATCAAAGGAATTGGATACTTATTCTTGACTGTTACCTTGTTGAGTGCACCATAGTCCACACACATCCACAAAGATCCATCCTTCTTCTTCTGAAAGAGCACCGGTGCGCCATATGGTGCTTTCGATGGACGAATCTTCCCCATGTCAAGTAGCTCCTTCAGCTGCTTATGGAGTTCCTCCAATTCGGGCGGAGCCATGCTACCATCGCAGGTGGTTTCTCCCCTTATTTCAAATCAATCTCATGATCCACCTCCCTCTGAGGTGGAAGCCTGTTCGGAAGCTCGATTGGCATAATGTCTTGATTCTCCTCCAAGACTTGCTCAATGAAAGGATGTACCTCCTCATCCTTTGCTGCTGCTTCTTCCTTCAAGGTGGCTAAGTAAGTCACCTCTCCTTTATTGACACCTTTGGCTATTTGCATAGCTGATAATTGTTTTCCCTTTGTTGGTGGCCCTTCCACCGCTGGGATTATGCATGGAGACCTTTTATCCAAAATACACATGGATCTACAGAAAGACATAGTAATAGCTCTTACCTTCTCAAAGAAATCCATGCCAAGCACAACTTTGAAATCATCCATAGGTGCAATGGAGAAGTCCACTTGGCCCTTCCAAGTTCCCAACTGCAACTCCACTCAGCGTGAAACTCCTTGCAGCGGTCTCGCCTTCCCATTCACCGTCTTCAACCAACCTTCACCCTTAGATACATGAAGACCAAGTCTCTTGGCTTCCTACTCGGTCATGTAGTTATGTGTTGCTCCTATATCAAACAAGTCCTTGGTGGCCTTCCCGTTCGCATACGCCTCCACGAACATCAATTCTTTTGGTGTTGTGGCTGGAGCGAGTCTAACATTCAAAGCATTAAGTAATTTTAATGATCCCATTTGAGTAGAAGTACCTTCTCCTGAGTTCGCCGCATCATTACCTTCCATGATCGCCGAAAGCATTCCCATCTTCAGACAGCTGCTCATTGCATGCGGTCCCTTGCATAAGAAGCATCCCCCTTTCGGAATGAAGGCCTTCTTCTTCTCCTCATATTCCTTCCGAGTATCATGCTGTTGGAAGTTGATCTTCTTGAAGTCACGCTTCTCTCCCCCACATTTCCCTTGATCACCCTTGTCTTTCTTTGGTTTCGCTGCATCTGGGTGTCATTGGTACTTAATAAGGGACTCAACTGTGGCAATAACTTCATCCAAAGTCTTGACATCTCGTCTTTGTAATTCCTCCTTAGCCCAATGCTGAAGACCATCCACGAATAAGAATAGCAAGTCTTCATCTGACATGTTAGGAATTTGCAGTATCAAGGTGGTAAAATTTTTAAAATACTCCGCAATGCTCCCCTTGTGCTTCAACTCCCTAAGCTTCTTCATAGCTTCATAAATGACATTTTCTGGATAGAAATACCGTTTGAGTTCACGCCGGAACTCCTCCCATGTATCAATACAATACAAGCATCTCTCGATGTCGACCTGCTTCCTTCGCCACCAAAGAGAAGCAACATCCGATAATTAATAAGAGGCTTGTTGTACCTTTGCGGCTTCGTCAACATGGTTACACCCCTCGAAGAACTGCTCCATTTGCCAAATGAAGTTTTCCACCTCTTTCGCATCTCGCTTGCCCACAAATGGCTTGGGCTTTGGAACCTCCATCCTTGGATTGCCCATTGCCATGTTGCCTCCACCATTAGCCATGGATCGGCGACAAATGGTGATTTCCTCCTTCATATCCTCAAAGTCGATCCACATCGCTTGAATGACATTTTCCAACCTAGCAAGGCGTTCCTCCAACTCCAGGTGAGAATCAAGGAAAGTCTGGGTAGACTCTTTGATGGACTCAAATTCCTCTAGAACATGGGCCTCAAGAGTTTCGAAGTTACCTTACACCTTCTCAACTCGATTGGCCAACATCATGAAGGCCTGATCCAAATGAGTTCCTTCACGCGTCTTGCTATGATCTCTCTTCTTCCTGCATTGTTGATCTATGACCTCCCTACCACACTCGTCAACAACACTTGAGTTGTTTGCCTCATTCGCCATAGCAGCACCACATGAACCAAACTGAACCTGTCTCTGATACCAACTATCACAGACTAGTCCCCTTGACTATGTCGCGCAAGGCCTTAGCTCATCTTGTCACCCCTCGCAGCTAGCTAAGTAAGCCTCACTCTAAGAAAACTGTGGTGGAAATTGGAAACGAGAATGTGAACACAAGAGCACAAGTACACAAGAGAAGAAGTAAGCAAGAGAACTCAGATGCTTTATCTACACTTAGATGGTTACAAATGAGGGGGCCTTCCCCTTTTATAGGCCCCAAAGAGGTTTCCCTCCTAATCAAAGAATTTTCTAGATTCCTACTATTCTAGAGTATTCTATACAATTCCAGTATATACAAGGGTTATGGACTCTCTAGATTGTTCTACCGCCTTCTTATGTACCAGACCCCAGATTTCTCTAGAATCTTCCCATCTGTTAACCTCAAAAGTGAGGAGATCGTAACAATGGGCTATGATGGAAATATCAATTGGATGGTCTAGGTAATTCACTTGAATAATTGTATGATGTTGACAATCTATTCGTGATTATTGGATACACATGTAATCCATTGGATCATAGGGGTGAAAACCCATGATGCGTATAACCACTGCTAAGAGTTACGATAACCCCTTTCTAGATAATAATAAGGCCTCAGCCTAATAATTAGGACGCGTTGACATCCTAGGGTACAATGGAAAGAGACTCGGTGGAAGCCCTTGTGTGCTTAGAAGCACGGGTATGTTGGAAAAGAAAGGGACTCCGTTGGAGCCCTTGGGTACTTGGGTTATACGGCTAGTGCGGGTGATGGCACATGATAATTGTGATTCTATGTTGAGGATTGCATATGGAAGATTTACGGGCTCGCCAGTCGTCACATCGATGAGTGCTGGCAGATAGACGTTGGCAAGTTGGGCTAGGCTCTTTGTGTTTTCTTCCAAAGACCCATTTCGTTCCATTGACTGGTTGGGCTGGGCTCTTGGTGTCTACTTCCAAAGACCCCTTCCGTGTCCAGTATGCAAGTGCATCGCTGTTGTGTTCATAGCATTGATGCATACATAAGGCCTAGGTCTAGTAGTGTGCATACCCACCTAGTAGTTGAGAAACCGATCCACTGTTACCGTCTCGCCACGACGGGTGATGCCTGAGAGGTTAGCTACCCTCGAAAAGTGGGAAGTACAAGTCTATGTCGACATAGCAAATCAAAGTGCGTGAGTAAATCGTGGGCGTATCATCATACATAGACTCATTACATTGCACATCATAAAGATCCTCATCATATAAACTTGTATGAGCATCTTTATATGATGAGTTACTTATTATTGCAGAAGACCCTTAACTTATATGATTTTATGGGCATCCCTATAAGTTAAGTTCATTTCATTTCTTTACATACTCTGCTCTTCTTTTACTCTGTTGCTGACTATACTGTTAGGGTAGATGTACTCTTATACTCTTGACCATCTATTCTGATTGTTATTTCCTTGTCACCTGCTATATTTTATATTACTGATTATATTGCACGGTTCTCCATCTTTCCTTCCGCCCGGTGCCTAAGAGTCATCAGGGGAGAGGATGTGAAGCCACTTAGTCTTTATGACTAATGGTTCATACGTCACTATTTTTAGGAGGACACCCATCGGCAAGTGGAGCAGCAACATACGACGCAGGATGACAGCCAGGCCAGGGAGATAGGGCCTGAGACTACGATACCTTCAATACCGTCAGTGACAGATGTGAGTGAGAGCTGAGATGTAGACCTTGAGGCAACTTTATACTCTTATATTTTGCAGGAGCTTTTATTTAGCTACCTGTCCATTTGTATATTGTTGGGACACTTTTCCCTTATTATGAATTTGTGGCTTCTCTTGTATTCTATTATTGATGGGTTGGCATGATGATATTGGTTTAGCCGGTAGGATAGATGTCTTGGGGTACAAGTTAGCTCGTGTGCTGACGCTACTGCAAGGCGGCTGTTATGGGTATAGGTTTCCCCTCGGCCGTGTTTTATGTTCCAGGAGGGGGTCTTACAAGCTCTATGGGAGTAGGCATCATGCTTATCAGCCCATAAGGGACTAGGATCGAGCAAGCAGTCGAGATCCTCTTGCCCGTCATAAACAATCAAACAGAGTATGAGGCAATTGTGGTTGGCTTGTGCCTCCCCAAGGAGCTGGGCATTCAAGGTATTTAAGTTTTACAGATTCAATGGTGGTCGCATCGCAGATTCGAGGAGAGTTCGAAGTGCGCGATTTCATCCTGCAAAAGTACCTTGTCGAAGTGAAAGGGTTGATTGAAGGCTTCCAATACTTCTTCGTCGAGAATGTGCCGAGAGAGGAGAACTCGACGGAGGACCTTTGGCCAAATACGGTCTGAGGGCCGGAGGAATGATAACCGAGTTGTTCTGACCATCCATCGAAGAAGGGGAGATGATGGAGATCGAACAACACCCTTCCTGGATGAATCCATTCGTGGCATTCCTGACTACTGGTTAACTCCCAGCAAATGACGGAGATCAGAGAAAGTTTCGGTACAAGGCGGCGTACAATCTTTTTCACAGTGGAGAGCTGTATTGCAAGACCATTTCGGGCCCCTTGGCCAGATGTGTTTCAGAAGTCAATGTACCTTGAGTTCTGTAGAAAATCCACTTAGGAGAGTGTGGTAGTCATTCTGGGACTTGCACTTTAGAACAAAGAGTCCTGAGGCAGGGTTACTTATGGCCGACCATCCGAAAGGATGTCGAACCCTCTCTAAGAAGTGTTAGAAATTCCAGTTGTTCGCTCCTCTCTAGCTACAGCCAACCCGTCAGCTTCGTTCTATTATGGCCCCGTGGCTGTTCGCCATCTGGGGAATGGATCTAATAGGCCCTTTCCACCAAGCCAGCGACCAGAGAAAGTTCATTCTCATCATGATCGACTACTTCTCCAAGTGGATCGAGGCCAATGCTCTGGCCAAGACCACCTCTTAAGCTGTGAAGAACTTTATCTGGGGAGAAATAGCTTGCAGGTTCAGGATCCCTCTCGCCATCATCACCGACAATGGTCCCCAATTTGCCAGCTTTGAGATGGAAGATTTTTGCAAGCAGCTCAGGACAGATCTTCAATTTGCCTCAGTGCACCATCCACGGATCAATGTGCAAGTGGAGGCCGCCAACAAACTGATCATCAACTGTTGGAACCATAGCTTTTGATTTGAGTTAGGATCCATCCTTTTGTTAAATCTAATAATTTAGATCAATCTAAATTAACACAAATTAAATATGATGCGATCGAATTGGAGAATATACTTAAGCAAATAATATAAGTTCTCTACGTTCGACAAATCTCGAACGGCGCTCGACAAATAGCCAGACTGCGCTCGACAAATATTCATCAGAACAGCGTTCGACAAATAGCAAACGGCGCTCGACGAATCCAGTCAGAACAATTGGAGCGGGCAGGCATTCTCTGAACGACACTCGATAAACTCAATCCAGCCAGTTTCAGCGGTCGACAAGTGAAGACAATTGCTCAGCACATCAAAAGGCGCTCGACAAATCTTCAGAAAGGCGCTCGACAAATACCGTTCAGGGCTCGACAAATTCTAGCCAGAGATCGACTAATATTGTTTTACTCTGCTATCTTTCTTTATAATATTTAACTTAGCCGTTGCAGATCAATAAATACAATAGCCATTGCAGATCAGCTTTAATGAACAGAAACGGCAGGTTATCTTCTCGAGGAGTCAAATCATTGATGAAGACCTAAGTTCTTTCCTTCTTCCCGAGAGAAGAATTCAAATTAAGGGCAAGGGTCCTCAGATTATAAAGAAGAAGAAAAAGGAGAAAGAAAAAGATATGAAGTACACACATGACAGAAACACAGAGAGCAAAATCTATTCTTTTCTTTGCTAACACTTTCCTGCAGATTACATACATCCTGAGACACAAATCACAACTACTTGCTCAGGATCATCACTGCACAAAAGGAAAGAAGCTGTGTGCAATCAAGAGGAGAGACCTCCAGAACTGTCATCCTTATATATCAGACCGGGGGAGCTCTTCAACATAATATTCAGATCCATTCAACACCATATCAGGATCTTCAAGAGTCTTCTCATACAGAGAAGAACATTATATTTTCTGTTTTTCATTTTCCTTTTTCCTTCCCATCTTGTACAGGGTTATAACTCCCTTCAAAAGTTAACTCTCGGTGACAGGGCACCTTAGCAAAAACCTGCAGTTTGGTTAGAGCACCTTATCAACAGCTCACCTGGTGTGAGGGCACCTTATCAACAACCTCATAGTGGATTCCTACCAGTGGGTAGAAGAGTAGATGTACCCAGTTGAGGGGAACTACTATACATCTTGTGTTATCTGGATGTTTGTTTTGTTTTTATGCACTCTCACTGCTTGTGTTAATTACTCTTTCAGCAAACACATATAAATATACATATCATTTATTTTGAAACCAAAACTTAATCAAGATCTTTTAATAAAATAAATGAGAACTAAAACACTCCACTTTCAATTGGTATCAGAGGGTGTTGATTTTACCATTTCAATTTCTAGCATCTAAAACTTTCAAAATTAAAAACTCCTGTTTCAATTAGTATTAGAGAAGTTGATTTGTCACACAGGTTAACACCTGAAATCACAAAGATCACTTAGTTCTTAAATCTGCCTAAAAAGTTTTTTTTTTTAAAATGATACAAGTAAAATTTCTGTTTTCAGATCCACCTATACTTAATTTGGATAATTTTTCTTTATGGCAAGTTAGAATTAAGTTATATATGAATGCCATAGATGAAGAAATTTACAAATCTATCTTGACAGGGCCTGTTTATGTTGGCGCTGATATATCTTCTTCAAATAAAACTACCGAAATAAAACGTGGCAACAAAAAAACTGATGTCACTGCCCGTGTTTGCAAAATGAAGCCAGATAAATTCAAAGCTGGTACTGATGATGGGCGGACTAATAAACATAAAGAACCTTCCCCATCTACAGAACCTTCTCCATCCTCAGAAGCAGATGCCAAAGCCATGCAGATCTTGGCTCAGTCAGTGTCAAAAGACATTCTTCAAAAGCTTGAAGACTGCACCTCTGCAAGAGGAATCTGGACCTCCCTCTCTAGGATGGTAAATAAACCTTCTTCCATCTCTTCAACTAATTGTATTTTTGATGCAGAACCATCAACAAACCTAAGTGAAGAAGAAGAAGAAGAAGAACTTAGAGCTAGAGTTTTCTGCATGATGGCCATATATGGTGGTTCACATCAAATCCCAGATGCAGAAGCTAAATTAGAAAAGGTAAATGAGGTAAAATTAACTCCCAACTCTACCTCTATTACTTTCAAATCTCATTTTAAAATAATAATTTCTGAAAAAGAAATCTTAAAAGAAATAACAGAAATAAAAATTTTAAACAAATCTTTCATGGCAAGCACAACTAATGGGAGAAATCTCAAAATGCAAGCCAAAAGGTTTGAACAAATTTTTAAAAAATCAAATTTATATTTTAATGAAATAAAAAGGCTAACATATTTCAAATGCTAAACCTTTCAACTCTAATAAAATTCAAAGAAGTTTTCTAATTAATATGTTTCTCACCATTAAACTCCATCCCAATTCAAACAGCAAATCTAAAATTTACATGGATTGTTTCCATCATAAAAACTATGTTAAGACAACTTTGTATTCTTACAGACTTGTCTAAGTCAGTTTGGGCATTCTGCTGTAGCTGCATTGATCAGTATTGATCATAGCATTGAGTGTGAGTCTCTTCTGATAAGGGGATTCTATGAGAAAGAAAATGTCTGCAATGTTTTTATAATCTAAAGCATTCCACAAAATCCATTAATAGCTGTAGCAATTCAAGATATTAAAAACATATTAACTCAAATCTAGATCAAATGAGTTGCTTAAATAAAATAATTTAAGAGTCTATAGAAGTAAATTGAAAACTAAAACCAAGTGAGAGAGAAAAGGATAACATCAGAGAAGCCAAGTGAGAGAGAAAATGAGAAACACAAATCTCAAACAAGACTTAAATCTGTATAAAGGTTGCTGCAATTAAAAGTTTTAAATAGGCTGAAATTAAAAATTTTAACTTCAAGAAATGAGCTGCTGCAACTGAAAATTCTAAAAGCCATTTTAAGATTACCAGGTCACTAGTTTTGATTTGATCCCAACTCAAATATGGGGAGATTGTTGGAACCATAGCTTTTGATTTGAGTTAGGATCCATCCTTTTGTTAAATCTAATAATTTAGATCAATCTAAATTAACACAAATTAAATATGATTCGATTGAATCGGAGAATATACTTAAGCAAATAATATAAGTTCTCTACGTTCGACAAATGTCGAACGACGCTCGACAAATAGCCAGACAGCGCTCGACAAATATTCATCAGAACAGCGTTCGACAAATAGCGAACGACGCTCGACGAATCCAGTCAGAACAATTGGAGCGGGCAGGCATTCTCTGAACGGCACTCGACAAACTCAATCCAGCCAGTTTCAGCGGTCGACAAGTGAAGACAATTGCTCAGCACATCAAAAGGCGCTCGACAAATCTTCAGAAAGGCGCTCGACAAATATCGTTCAGTGCTCGACAAATTCTAGCCAGAGCTCGACTAATATTGTTTTACTCTGCTATCTTTCTTTATAATATTTAACTTAGCCATTGCAGATCAATAAATACTATAGCCGTTGCAGATCAGCTTTAATGAACAGAAACGACAGGTTATCTTCTCGAGGAGTCAAATCATTGATGGAGACCTAAGCTCTTTCCTTCTTCCCGAGAGAAGAATTCAAATTAAGGGCAAGGGTCCTCAGATTATAAAGAAGAAGAAAAAGGAGAAAGAAAAAGATATGAAGTACACACACGACAGAAACACAGAGAGCAAAATCTATTCTTTTCTTTGCTAACACTTTCCTGCAGATTACATACATCCTGAGACACAAATCACAACTACTTGCTTAGGATCATCACTGCACAAAAGGAAAGAAGCTGTGTGCAATCAAGAGGAGAGACCTCCAGAACTGTCATCCTTATATATCAGACAGGGGGAGCTCTTCAACATAATATTCAGATCCATTCAACACCATATCAGGATCTTCAAGAGTCTTCTCATACAGAGAAGAACATTATATTTTCTGTTTTTCATTTTCCTTTTTCCTTCCCATCTTGTACAGGGTTATAACTCCCTTCAAAAGTTAACTCACGGTGACAGGGCACCATAGCAAAAACCTGCAGTTTGGTTAGAGCACCTTATCAACAGCTCACCTGGTGTGAGGGCACCTTATCAACAACCTCATAGTGGATTCCTACCAGTGGGTAGAAGAGTAGATGTACCCACTTGAGGGGAACTACTATACATCTTGTGTCATCTGGATGTTTGTTTTGTTTTTATGCACTCTCACTGCTTGTGTTAATTACTCTTTCAGCAAACACATATAAATATACATA
The DNA here is from genome assembly GCA_033032865.1 of Dactylorhiza incarnata. Lineage (NCBI taxonomy): Eukaryota > Viridiplantae > Streptophyta > Magnoliopsida > Asparagales > Orchidaceae > Dactylorhiza > Dactylorhiza incarnata. The sequence goes on from JAWHQI010000014.1 coordinate 10,078,401, forward strand.
TCATTTATTTTGAAACCAAAACTTAATCAAGATCTTTTAATAAAATAAATGAGAACTAAAACACTCCACTTTCATCAACCTCCTAAAGAAGGAAGTCGAGAAATTAAGAGGGAACTGCGCGGAACAACTCCCTTCAGTCCTATGGGCTCCGAGGACCACTCCTAATTTGGTCATGGGAGAAACTACTTTTAAGTTATCTCACGGGTCTGAAGCTCTCATCCCAGTGGAGTTTGAAGTCAGAAGTTCTAGAGTGGTTGCGGCGGGAGAGGGAGATGAAGAACGACAGATGGAGAATAAAGAGGCTCAGAGGCTATCTCTCGACTACATCGAAGAGCCCAGAGTCCTAGCCTCAGCCCGATGGGAAGAGATCAAGAGACGAATGGAGAAATACTTCAACAAACACGTCCGCCTCAAGCACTTCCAAGCAGGCAACCTCACCTTGAAGAAGATGGACGCAGCAGGAATTTCAACCGTTGTTGGAAAGCTTAATCCAAGTTGGGAAGGGCCCTTTATCATCCATGAGTCATTAGCGACTGGCGGATATCATCTGCTGAATCATGAAGGGGAGCTGCTTGGGAACACCTGGAGCAACGTTGACCTAAAAAGGTTCTACCTCTAGTAGGAACATGTATGTCCCCCTTCTGTAAAGTTATTTCGCTTCAACAAATTCCCCGCCCCGTGAAACATGGGCCGCGAGAGTTCTTTTACACTTCTAGTAAGTTCTTTTTGAAGTTGGTAAAATCAATCTCTACGACCGGTTTGGGGTTTAGGCCTCCAACTCGACTCTCTTAAAAATTGAAGTCGGGTGGTGGGACAACACCTAAGGAGTGAGTTCTTATAAAACTAAGTTGTAGGGATATGACGCAACCAACTGCACCAAAAGACTGGCCTGGTGGTCAAGGCGCCTACCACTCCTTTATAGAGTAGGCTATCCTTGGGCGGATTCACGGGGCAGTCAGTTAGACCCACGGGGGACACACCCTTCCGCATCGAATAGCACCCCAGCGTCGGGGGCAATTCAGGCACCCCAACAATCCCCCCCAGAAACGACCCCGAGGTTTAGAACCTGTGACCCCCTCTGATACCACTTGTAGGGATACGGAGCAACCAACTGCACCAAAATACCGACCTAGTGGTCAAGGCACCTAAGCTCCTTTATAGAGTCATCTATCCTCGGGCGGATCCACGGGGCAGTCAGTTACACCCACGGGGGACACACCCTTCCGCTTCGAATAGCACCGCAGTGCCGGGGGCAATTCTGGCACCCCAGCACAAGCCTTTGAATTGAAGGTCGAGATCATCCCCCCTTGCATGTTGGCTTACTAACCCCCGAATGCACTTCTCATCCGACTGGAGAAGTTATCAGAGGAGAGTATGGACACCAATCCCCCAGCTCGATGAAATAATGACCGATTTGACCGACCAAGAGACCCTTGAGTAAAGGCATCGTTTACACTTAAAGGGTTGAAGGCTCAGAACAAAGCATAATCTCTCTACATTTCTTCTGATCATATGAGTTGGTGTGATTAATCCCCTCTGATTGTTGAGTAACAGAATGAAGATTCTCTGGGAACCATGGACAGTGAAGTAGGATGGAGGCCTCGGGATGGTGTGTCCCCTTGGACCTCCCCGACTGTCATTCCCTACTCGTCGGTTCTTTCAACAGCTAGCAGCAAAGTAGGATTTAGGCCTCAGGATTGCGCCCCCTGGACCCCCCGACTATCATCTCCCTGCTTGTCTTGATTGTTTGTATTTCTATCTCTTAAAACATCTCACCAAGTGAAGAAAAAATCTCGAGAGAGTGCATCTTATGAGACCCCCCGAGTGTCACCCACAATTCAAGTCGCATCAAGCTTAGAAGAAGAAAAGTATTATATAGGCGAGTATCTACAGTGCGAGTACTGAAAGCTTGGCGAGCATAACGAGTATCTTTCAAAGTCGCACCTGTCATGAAGGCGATCACTCAAACTCACTTCGAACCTACGAGCCTAGCGAGCACTCATCAAATATGAGCCTAAGAGCATACTGAATTCCACAAAGCATGCGAGCATAGAACAAAGCAGGTGGGCAAAAAATGTTCTTTCTTTATATATCCGTGCGAGCATTTACATTCCACAAAAATCTATACAAGTTAGACAGGGGAGCAAAAAAGGACCCTGCCAACTAGGCATGATCCTCTCCATCTCCATCCTCGCCATCATCATCGTCTTCGTCATCAACATTGAAGATCTCATCTTCATCGCCGTCCTCGTCCTCATCATATTTAGAGTCCTTATCCTCATCATCGCTAAGTCCCTCCAAGAAAGGAGTGACAAAGGCTGGCATCTGAACCCGCTTTCTCGCTGGCATCCGCTAGGTTCTCGGGAATCTCCGACAAATCGATGGGGGATGATGACCTCCCCTCTTACTCGCACGAAGGAACCCACACGCCCTCCTGAGAAGGTGCCGCCTATTTCTCCATGCGGAGAGGCTCGCGAGGTAGAATGCAAGAAGCTGCAGAAGAAACATGGTAAATGATTAGTCGTCAAGATATTGTAGACTTGCGAGTATGACAGATGCTCGCCCAAGATTACCTTCACCCAAGAAGATCCATGGGATCTCATTAACCCATTCTTGCCAGAAGACAACATCGAAGAGGCGATCTTAGAAAGCATCGAGGAGCTTCTACCTAGGTCCCTCCAAGAAAGGAGTGACAAAGGCAGCCCCTGGCGACTGGTTGGATTGGCGAGGAACATCCTCAAAGTCGCCGCCGATGACAACTATCAGCTCTCCCCAGCGGTGGTTCTTATTCACTGTGTTGACCAGCGTGCAGACATGACTGCACAAGAAGATGATGACATAGCCGTTCGCCATGAAGGAGAAGATCCTCCTGAAGACAGAGAGATCGAAGGCGATCTTCTCTTCTCGCAGTTAGCAGAGAAACCCTACGATCATCGTCATCGCGTTCGGGTTGAGCTGGGCGAGGACTATCTTAAAGTAGCAGAGGATCTGGTGAAGCTCCATCCACAGTGGTAGTCGCGACCCACTTCAAAATGGTGGATCGGTAAGATGATCTCACCCTTCATAAAACTTTTCAGACGCTCACTCTGGCGTGAAAGCCTTGCCGAGTATCTCTCGGGGAGGAACTTCCCCTTGAAGTCTTCCAAATCTTTCTGCGAAGAAGTGGACTTCTTGAATGTCGCCACCGCAAAGTTCTTCACGTGATTAGCACACCAAATAGCAGCCTCGTCAGACATCGCAGATTAAAGAGAGAAAAGAAGGAGAGCGAGTATCAAAGGAGAGAAGATGAAGAAATGAGGATACTCGCGAGAAGTAGTGGAAGGTTGCTAATAGCGTAATTAATACCTACCCACCCCCTATTTATAGGCAAGGGAAAGGGAGGGGGTATGGGCTAGCCCGCCGCGAGTAGAAATATGGGTATCACGAGTATCACCAAAAGTCATCATAGCGGCACCACACCTCCAGCATCGCCGACCCACATCTAACATAGACCTGCACAGAAATATGTAGAAGCTCGACGAAGATGCACGACGATCCTTCATCAAATACTCACAAAGCAAAATTAAAGTAGACATGACGAACACATCATCGCAAGAATCAAGACAACGAATAAAAGACGAGATGGAATACTCGCCATACAATATTACAAATAGGATGAAAGAGTTTGATTACATAATCGCCAGCGGCGAGCACTCAAATAATGAGACAGAAAAAAAGAAAATCTGCTAAGGGCCTAGGGGATGCGCGTCCGACGGAAGAGGATGTCATCCAGCCTAGTCCATATTACGCGCATGATTAAAGTGTTTGGAGGCCAACAACATCGCATCCCCACCCTTGCGAAGCTAATCCTCGATCCTCGCCAGCCTTCCAACTGAGCCCATGCTCGCTCGCATGTCGACGAGCTCCTTATGATGAAGTTGCTAGCAATATTGTATCATCGCCACCCGCAACTCCAACTTGTTGATCAAGTAGAATCGGGACTCCATGACAGCCAGCTGAGTCTCAAACTCCTAAAGCTTCGCCACTCGCACCTCCAGTACAGAGAGGCGGAGATGGGGTTCACAGATTGCTAGTTGTTTAAACTTCGCCTCCAGATCTATGTAGGCGCAAACGTTCTTTTCCTTATACTCACAAGGCGGGAGCCCGATGGCGTTGATCAGCGCCGCCCCCCACCCCCCCTGGAGTAGACGCTCGAGCTGCCAATAAAAGATAACAACATGATTAGCGATAATTCCTGAAAGCAGGATAGGAGACTACGAAAGAGACAACCAAGTACCAGTTCGAGGAGCTTCAGCCCTCGCGTCATGGCGAGGGCTGCAAGATCGACCCCGATGAGGAGTCCGAACCTGGCGCGGATAAGGGATGTGATGGATTGTATCTTGCTGACCCAAAGAGTAACCTCCCAGGTGATCTCGGCTCGTCGGAGCATGCCGCAGCAGTGACATGATAGGTAGTTACGAGGCATCGTCAACATGTCCCCTACCAGGACCATCCAGTGGTCGCCCACCTCCTCGTGGGGAAAAAAAACCCCAAGGAGCCCCCATTCCCCCTATGATGCAATGACCCCCATGATGAACCAAAGGGTTAGATGCTGAGTAAGGTCGAATATCAACAGGATTGTTGAATGATGGCGGTATTGGAGGCGACGACGGAAGATCACTGGCAAGAACCTACGAAGTACTCGCAGAGGCAGGATGGGAAGAGAGCGGAGGCATGGAGGTAGACTACTCGTCAAGGGCCCCCATTGCTCCTCCATGGGTGACCATGAGGACCCCCCCCCCCCCCCAGAAGGGCTCTCACCCGCTGATGCCGACAAAGAGCCATGGTGGATCTGAAAGAAATGACCTACTCGTACCCCTGGATGAGATCCCGATATGACTATTGGGCTTGATCGCAAGGGAGGAATGACCATAGGCTCGTCAGGAGCACCAGAAGTCAACGGATCTGTGAGTAAAGAAAGCACTGTCATCATGTTGAAAAGCAGAAACATCGTGGCGACAATCTAAACAGTGAGTATGAAGTCTCTACCTTGTGAAGTGGCAAGATCTGGTTGCGACCAGGTCTGGGACCCTGAAAGACCCATGATAGGATCGATATGTGGCGTGGGAGGAGCGGAGGGCCCAGAGGAAGGATGCTCGGCATCCTTAACGAGACCCATTCCGCTGAACAATCTCTGGGTGCTCGCTGGAACCCCATCTCGGCCGGCGAAAGGATCTGCGATGTCCACTGCCGGAGCAGATTATGGCATCTTCTTCTTATTCTTGGCAATCTTCTTATTCTTCTTAGGAGCGAGGAACTATTCAACATCGTCATCTTCGCGAGCACATTTTCGATTAGGTGTCCCCAACAAACTCTCCAACGCCGCGACATCTGCCGAAAATTGATCATCGGCTGCAAGCGACATCTTGAGCGAGTTCAGAACATGTGGTCCAATAAAATCCCCCCTATATATAGAGCCTCGGAGCCAGCAAGTCGATGCCGAGTATAACCGATACTCGCCAGAAGCAGCTCTCCGAATAAATGGTTGGATGTTTCTTTCCTAGCCACTGCGTTGCTCGCAAAGAGTGGGGATTGTGTATAACCCATATTCTCCGAGGGTAGGACCTGATTCAAGCCCCGGAGGCAAAAAGGTCAAAGTCAAAGGTCAACACATAAGACGGGAGTCAGAGAATGAAGACAACTCAGCAAGCAGAGGCAGCAGAAGGCCTGCACGAGTATAGGCGAGCATGTGCGAGCATGCCCTTTATACTCACCAGGTGGGCGACCATAGTGGATGCTCGCCGAAGCCAGGCGAGATTCCCTCAACATCGCATAGTCGCCGGGAAGTGGTGGGCTATAAATATCCCCTCCCCTTTGGTTTTCCTAAAAATAGGACCCTAGGAGTACTTGGATTGACACCTTTGGCTGAGCTTTCAGAACCCCATATTCGAAGACTTGTCCCCCTAGTTCTTGACCATCACCCTCGATCATCATCCTAGATACTCGCCAAGTTGGCGCCTTCCTCGTACCCTGCTCGACCATCTTAGGTTGTGGAGGAGAAGTCTCTTTTGAGCTTCTTGGTAGGTAGTGGGACCTCCCTACTACAGCACCTAGGGTCCTATTGTTGACATCCTAGCCTCTTCGTCATTGCCAGTCAAGCCATCTAGTTGGACTGCTACGCGAGTAGCCTCCGGCTGCAATGATCCAAATTTTGGAGTCGGGATTTTCCTGGCTTCAACATTTGAAAAGTAGTTTTATATGAATTTTTAGTATAGAATTTAGTATTTATTCAATAAGAATTTTTCTTATTTACGTCAATTTTAGTTAATAAATAATTCTCTTGTAAAATTTAAATCTAATTTAGCATATTTCTATTTTGCAGATTTTTGGACAAATTTGGCCAAAAATGCATGTCAGGCCCGTGATCAAGGGCGTGTAATTTTAATTCATGTCCAGTGTTGCTGCCGCGCGATTTAAGCTCATATCAATCAAGTCACGCCCGTGTTCAATTACACGCTCTCGATCACCCCTGTTACCAAGGGCATTGTTGGAACATGGTCTTCCGCATCTCCTAGGTTTGAGAATAACAAATCCTATGTGTATTTGATCTTGTGTGTTCAAGTGTGCAGGATAAGAAAGTCTACATGACTCAAGAAATACATAAGAAGGTTGCCCCCAAAGTTGAGCCAACAAATCCAAAACATCTACTAGCGCTGGCGGTAGTACTAGCGCAGGTGCTAGCTATCGTTCGACGAACTGTTAGCGGCGCACGACGAAATTGAGATCGACGAATGCTGAAGCCCGCTCGACAAACTCCGGTCGACGAAATTGAGCTCGACGAATGTTGAAGCCTGACCGACGAATTGAGTTCGACGAAATTTCGTTCGACGAATTGAAAGCGGCGCAAGATGAAATTCTCATCACGACGTTCGACGAAACATCGCTCGATGACATCTTAGCGGCGTTCGACGAAATCTCATGCGACAAAATATTATCTTAAGCGAAATTGCTGGAAGAACTTATAGAAGGAGATAGCGCCAGGCGATATCCGATAGCGCAGACGATAGCGAGGAGCACAGTAGGCAAGAGAGAAAAGTTTCCTCAGATTGAATATTCTGTCGCGCAGAATATGTCCTAATATAGGATAGCGCCGGCGGTAGCACTAGCGCAGGCGCTAGCAATAAGTCAATAAAAAGGACATCTTGTCTCCGTCTTCTCAAGGCTCTACAGATCCAGAATTACAGAGCTTCGTGCCACAGCATAGAGAGGAAATTTCAGAGAGATACTCCCACAAATCCATAAAGACTAAAGGAGATCCGTGGAGAAGATTTCAACACCCGTCATCATCGTGACGAAAGACCGCATCGACTACGATCATACTCTGCATCTTCGTCTACTTCTCCAAGAGATCCACATATAGGGAGTTTATATTATTGTCTTTTTATTTCACATCTTTTCTTGTATTCGTGTAGTAAATTCGCCTCATGTTGGTGACTAGGTCTGGGTAGGACTTAGGGGAAACTCGCCTCGTGTTGGCGACTAGATCTAGACTAGGTCTAGGGGGTGCTCGAGGCCACATCCGGGGAAGGGTTGGCTAGAGCGGCTTGAGGCCGAATTCGAGTATAGAAAACAAAAAGAGTCTTTCTATTAGATTTGATTTCTAGCTTCGATAAGAGATCACGTTTTGTAATCATGCTTCTCTAGTTAATAAAATCATGTCTTTACTTTTACTTCACCTGATTTGTCTTGATCTTCTCTAGTTTACTAATCAAAGCTTTTTCAAAGTTATTCAAAATATATTATAAGTTTTTAAAACCCTTATTCACCCCGCTCTAAGGGCGCCTACCGATCCAACAAGTGGTATCAGAGCAGTTTTATTCCAATCAGCTTAACAACCAGGAATAATGGCGTCTCTTGATCTCGCTTCTATTAGTGGGGTAAATTTTTATGAAGAAGAAAAATCTCTTAAACCACCTTTATTTGAAGGGAGAAATTATAAAGGGTGGAAATTTTTAATGGAAAAGTTTATTAAAAATTTAGATATCAATGTATGGGATATAGCAATAGTTAGACCAGCAAATGAATCAAATAAACAGGAATGACATCTAAAGGCAAAAGCTTTAAATAGTATTTTCTGCACTTTATCTCAAGATATCTTCAAATTAATATATTGTTTTTCTAGTGCATACAAAGTATGGAAATTTCTTGAAGAAATGTATGATTCTCCACAGGTATGGAACAATCACAAGAACCGGAGAATATGCAAGCGTGCAAAAGTCTTCAAGAATGCTCCTCTCATGACGGATCCATGGAGTGCTCATCAAGCGGAAAGGATGATGGAATCTCTTGCTTGGAAGAGGAAAATGAAGAAGACAAAGGAACAAAATGTTCATATCTTGCCTCATCCACAAGCAATGTAAGGAAATCAAATTCTATTTTTTGTACCTCTTTTTCTACATTGCAATTACTACAAACTACTAAACGTAAGATTAAGAAACTAAAAATGGCTAATGCAAAAGTAAGTTTAGAAAATAAAACCTTGAAAGCAAATGTGAATGTAGAATCCAAAAATGAAATATTTGTATCTCCATCATGCTTTTCATTTGAAAACTCTATATCTTGTTTTGATTGTAATATTAAAGAAAAATACAAGGAACTTCAAAAGGAATTTATTTGTGTAAAAGAACGCAATGAAAAATTGTATTTTGAAAATTTATCGTTAAAAAATAATTGTGATATGTGCAAAAACTATAAAATTGAAATTAAAGAGATGGATGAAACTTTTGATGACTTTAGAAATGAATATAACAATCATATTGTGTCTATCTTATCCACTCTCAAAAATAGCACAATGGCATATAATAAAGCTAGACATGAACTCAAAGCTAAAAATTATGTATTGGAAAGAAAAGTTAACTTGCTTAAGGAAATCATAAAGAAAAATTCTCAACACATAAATCAACAATTTCAAGCAAATTCCAAAAGCAAGTTAAATCTGAATTTTCATAATATGTCTAAACCTAACAAAGGAAATGAAAAATATCAAATGCGTGAAAATGAAATTCCAAATCATTATTTACAAAGTCATGTTTCTCCCAACATAAAATTAAATGTTCACAAATTTCCAATAAACAATGTTTTACAAAATCATCATGGAAATTTGACATATAAGAATAATATTAAACCAAGGTTTGAATGGAGACCCAAAGTTAAAGATGAAACACAAACTCCACTCAAAAGGGCTCATTCACTTCATCTCCCCAAAAGCAAACACGATGTATTTGGGTATCCAAAGGAACCATCACACCTGGTCCTCTTTGGATACCTAAATCTCTCATTCATTAGTATCCAATCATTTGCATGAATTAGAAATCAACCAAAAAAATAAAATATCAATTATCTACTTCATGATATGCTTAATTTCCTTTTTTGTTTTTTTGTTTTTATTTCTTTGAGCCATCATGATATGATCACTTTATATAACTTGTAATATGACTTTCACATATTAAAACCAAAATTCATAAATAAATGAAATTTAATAAAGTTGAATAAAAAGTCATATCATTTTTCCAAGTGATCTACTTATACTTTTTATTTTTGTCTTTCTAAATCCATTTCCTAATAGTCTTATAAAAATTGAAAAACTAAATTTTTCATATGATATTATTAAGACTAAATGAAATAAGTGTCAACATGGATTTAAAAGGTGTATTTTGGGGGTATTAGACTAAATTTATAAAATGCGCAAGTTTTGCCTAGGTATTTAATATATTTGCGTCATTTTTGATTACCCTTATTATGTTAAATCATAATCATGTCTAACCGAAATTGAAAAATTGCATGAATATTATTTCACTTATTTATGATCATTTCACTCTTGCATATGTTGTGCAAAACTCAAGAACTAAGTTTTAATGAATGTGAAACCCATGTACTAAAATTTTAACTTCCACAACTTTTTGTGATTTCTTCTCGTCACTTCACTTCATTAGGCAGGCCTTACATTGCACAAACATAATTAAGAAAAATCGGAAGCAAGATCGAAGAAAATCTAGGCTATATGATCAAAATAAGCACTCTTTGTGAGCTAACGCAGGCGCTAGTACCTAACGCCGGCGCTAGCTCAAGTCTCAAATTTTCTGTAATTTTGAAATTTTGAAATTCTGAAAAATCACTAAAAAAATATTATTTTATATGTACTACTCATTTTTGCATCTATGCCTATAATTGATTTTTGAAAAATTAAAATACAAAAAAAAGAAATTATGTTTTCTTACTTCCTTTCTTTGGTTATTTGTTTGATTTCTATATGCAAAAATCAAATACAAAAATACAAAACAAAAATAAGTATCAAAAATTATTATTTTGAACTTAACTTTTGTATTTACATGTATCTTGCGAAAGGGTGATTTGGGCTATCATCCCATCACATCATCTAGTACCGGGCGAACCTCTCAAAGGGTAGACCTCGGGAAGTCCAAGATCAAATTATAAGAGTTCAAACTTTAAATTAAAATTATTTCTCAACAATATCAAAAATACTGCATGGACTTTATTGAAAATCAAGCATGATTTAACCCATCATTTAGAACTTCTATAATGTTGCAATTTATCTTTTCAAACTACTTTGAACATTGTTTTCATCATGCTTTGATATATCTATTAATATGTGCATCAATTATAGTGTAAAAGTTGTGTAGAACCAAGCTTAGCATGCCTCTAAGTATGAGTAAATGTTGTATGTTTGATAATGATTTTAATTCACTCACTTTGGCATTGTCTACATATGTGTTTAATCTAAGAATGCTTGTGTATGTTTTGTATTAGTACAATGAATTAAAATTACATAAGTATCTTACCTACACTACCTTTATTTGCACTTTTAAAAATTAAGAAAAGTGGTTATCTTTTCATACTTTATATTGGTTTGCAAAACAAGTGTATTCGGAGAACTTTGTACAAAACAAAAATCATAAAATAATGTGACAAAGATAACTCCACCAACCACTACTTGAACCTCCTAATAAGTCTTAATAAGCGTTGTGAGGTTGAGCACCTTGGAAAGAATAGTAAAGTATCTTGTGCAAACCATATCTTTCTTTCAAAATAAAAACCACTTACTCTTAAGTACACCGGATCACTAGTTTCAACATTAAAATAAAATAAAATATGTGATCCCCAAGCACTACTTTGCACCCTGACAAGTCTTGATGAGCATTGTTTGTGCAAAGCACCTTGGTAGTTGTACATTTTGTTTGTGCATTGAAGTGTGTGGAAGTAAAATTATTTGTGTTCTATTGTGCTCTTCACTTTACATATCTCTTGTATTTTTGATTAAAACATTTGTTTACTCTATTCAAAATACACTTATGTGCACATCATTATCTTCCATAACACTTCTTCTCATGAGTATTGGATCCTATTGCAAATTCTATACTACTCTTTATTTATGAAATGCACTAGATAACCTAGCATGCTTTCTACAATGTTTGGTATGTTTTGAATTTGTGAATTAAAATAACATTGTAGCAATCTTTTTGATAACATTATTTCATGCTTGGTTACATTATTGTTAAACTTAAATATTTTAATTGAACAATGATTTACAAAAACATCTTCTTTATGAAATTTAACTCATATATCTTTTATGGATAATCATTGATTACAATAAGATTTTTTTTTGTATTTCTATAAGTCTTCCGCATCATCACCATATAATTGTTTTACCTTGCGCTTTCATGCTTATTTAAAGTCTTTCATTTTGTATGCATCATCACTTGAATCTTCAAATTCCTTTCTTGCAACAAGTGGTAGACTTGCTTGATAAACTTTATATTGGTTGCTTTTAACATGGATTTTTTTTCTATAAAACTCTGATTTATTTCTATGAAAATATTATCACTCTAAAAACTCTGATTCATTAATGGATTTCAAAATAGCTATGTGAGTGGTTTCATAAATTCAAATAATAATATAAATCCATAGGCTATGTCATTAGATTTAAAACGCTTATATGTTTCCAATAATTATTATCCATGACTTCATTTCTCACCATAGTGGGGGCATAGAGTTGTAGACATTAGATAATCTTTATCTCTAGTCATGTCTTGTCCTTAATCGGGGAGGGTTCTAGTGGGGCCTTGCGAGGCAATGGGGGGAAAGAGTGCTAGGTTAAGTTGTGTCTAGTGTTTGCATATGAGACTAACACCCCAACCTACGACATGTTTGCAGCTCCTCATGCCCATCCGTCACATAGTACGGGGCTTGGGTGTAGACATATTGTCTGGGTAGTTTAGTTACTTGGAAATCATTACATTTTGTTTATGCTACAAACTCTGATTTTTGAAAATGTTGTAATACTCAAACTCTGATCTATTTAAATGACAAGTATTCTAAAACTCCTTATCATTTCCTTCTCTACAAGCTCGATCATGCTTTTATCTTATTATCAATTTTTAAGTGGTGTCTCCTTACCCGCTTTTGCTAATAACAAAAGGGGGAGAACTAACATGATAAATATAGTCTGCTATCAAAATATAATGGTTAATTAAGATGATAGCTTACATATTAGGGGAGCATTCACTTAGGGGGAGCATATATTTAGGGGGAGAAATTCTAAATGCTAAAATCGTAAATTATCCTAAGTCATCACTCTTACAAACACAAGTATGTTTCTTCATGCTTATATATTAATGCTCTGATTTATCATTAATGGATTTGTTATTATCAAAAGGGGGAGTTTGTTGGAACATGGTCTTCCGCATCTCCTAGGTTTGAGAATAACAAATCCTATGTGTATTTGATCTTGTGTGTTCAAGTGTGCAGGATAACAAAGTCCACATGACTCAAGGATTACATAAGAAGGTTGCCCCCAAAGTTGAGCCAACAAACCGAAACATCTACTAGCGCTGGCGATAGTACTAGCGCAGGCGCTAGCTATCGTTCAACGAACTGTTAGCGGCGCTCGACGAAATTGAGATCGACGAATGTTGAAGCCCGCTCGACAAACTCCGATCGACGAAATTGAGCTCGACGAATGTTAAAGCCTGACCGACGAATTGAGTTCGACGAAATTTCGTTCGACGAACTGAAAGAGGGACTCAACGAAATTCTCATCACGACGTTCGACAAAACTTCGCTTGATGAAATCTTAGCGGTGTTCGACGAAATCTCGTTCAACGAAATATTGGCTTAAGCGAAATTGCTGGAAGAACATATAGAAGGAGATAGTACCAGGCGGTATCTGATAGCGCAGGCGATAGCGAGGAGCACAGTAGGCAAGAGAGAAAAGTTTCCTCCGATTGAAGATTCTGCCGCGCAGAATATGACCTAATATAGGATAGCGTCGGCGGTAGCACTAGCACATGCGCTAGCGCTAAGTCTATAAAAAGGACATCTTGGCTCCGTCTTCTCAAGGCTCTACAGATCCAGAATTCCAGAGCTTCGTGCCACAACATAGAGAGGAAGTTTCAGAGAGATACTCCCACAAATCCATAAAGACTAAAGGAGATCCGTGGAGAAGATTTCAACACGCGTCATCATCATGACGAAAGACCGCATCGACTAAGATCATACTCTGCATCTTCGTCTACTTCTCCAAGAGATCCACATAGAGGGAGTTTTATATTATTGTCTTTTTATTTCACATCTTTTCTTGTAATCGTGTAGTAAATTTGCCTCGTGTTGGCGACTAGGTCTGGGTAGGACTTATGGGGAAACTCACCTCGTGTTGGCGACTAGATCTAGACTAGGTCTAGGGGGTGCTCGAGGCCACATTCGGGGAAGGGTTGGCTAGAGAGGCTTGAGGCCGAATTCGGGGAGGATCGGCTAAATCCAACCGGTTCGTGGGGATACGAGTCGGTATAGAAAACAAAAAGAGTCTTTCTATTAGCTTTGATTTCTAGCTTCGATAAGAGATCAAGTTTTGTAATCATGCTTCTCAAGTTAATAAAATCATGTCTTTACTTTTACTTCACTTGATTTGTCTTGATCTTCTCTAGTTTAATAATCAAAGCTTTTTCAAAGTTATTCAAAATATATTATAAGTTTTTAAAACCCTTATTCACCCCACCCCCCTCTAAGGGCGCCTACCGATCCAACTGGCATGTCAACTTAAAGATCACTCCCAACTACTGCCATGTCCAGGTGGAAATTTCATGCAAATTTGACTTCAGTCATGCCCGTGTTCCTCCAAGTCATGGCCGTGACTCGCCTATGTGATCTCTGACTTCCACTACGCTGCCACTCAAGCCCACGCTGCAATTAATGAAGTCGCCCATGTACACAGCCGTGACCTTCTTGTCACGGGCGTGTAACCTCTAATTTTCGCGGCGCCGTCATGCATGCCCCAAGCCGCCATCCCTGCTGAGCAGAATAGTAATTACACGCCCTTGGTCACGGGAGTGACTGAGGGCGTGTAACTTGAATTGTTTTTCCTATAAATTCTAGAGGTCTCCTTGAGTTCAAGGTTCAGAATTTTGGAGTGGGGGAGGTGTTGTTAGTGTTGTTAGTTGTTATTTTCATGTTCTTATACTCTATGTTCTGTCCCTCTCTTCTTTTCAAGTAACGTTCTTCTAGCTTTTTCATGCAATAGTTTTTCTTAAGCTTGAAATCTCTTTTTGCTAGTGTTGTAATCTTCCCTTAAGCCTTGTAATCACTTTTGTTTTTAATAAAATTTTACTTTTGCCTTTCTTAATCTCTCTTTTTCTACTTTAGTTAATTTTTCATGCATTCTTATTTCATGTTTTTCCTTCTTCCCTCCACCATGATTAACTAATCACTCAATAGTGCTCGATCGAGATGATTAATGAATAGTAAAATATACATATTTTATATATAGTTTATTGTATACTTTTATTCAAAATCTGTAATAATCCGTGTAAAATATTGAATAAATGGTTTGTTTTGAGGTTGATTATCTAATTAGTTTGTTCTTAAACTATTAAACATTAAAATATGGTCCAACCGGTATGGCCGGTCCGACCGTGGTTGATCCGTCATGTTGTAATACAAAAATATAATTATATATATATATATTTATATGCATAAGTATTTTTAATGGGAATGCCAAAATAATAATAATAAATTAATATTATAACAAATATAATACCAAATATAAGTTATATTTATAATTTAACAATTTTTTTATATAAGTTATGTATTTAATACATATAGAAATATAAGTTAAAAATATATTGTTTATATTGATATTTACTAATAAATACATATAGTTAAATTATGTACATAATATATTTCAGAATCCAACAAATAAGAGCAACGGGTCTATTGGAGTGTGCTATTGATGTTCTCGCTACAGGCGTGAGATCGAAACTTGGCCAGTGCATTTTTGACTGGACTTAATCCGCTGAGACCCTCTCTCCGCTGAGACGCTGCACAGCCCGCTACCAGCTGCCGAGCCCGCAACCCGCCACATGCCTGCAACCTGCCACGTGCCTGCATCCCGCAACCCGCCAGCTGTCCTGCACCCAACTCTATCCCGCCAGCTCACTCCTCTAGCACCCCACTATTCCAACGCCTTCCGCCAGCTCAACCTGCCATCTAGCCTTCCAGCCCTCTACCCGCACCCCATGATTTCTCTATAAATAGAGGCCACCCACCTCACTTATTCTCTCTCTTGGATTGCCCTTTTGGGTGATCTTCCACCATCTTTTCCACCTTTTTTGTATTGTCTTTTTTATGTTTTTTGTATTTTCTCTTTAAATGTCGTAATTTTCTTTCTTGTAATTTTATTTCTTGTAATCCTTTGATTATGACAATAAATAAATTTAGTTTTTATTTCGTGCATTTCTATCCTGTATTTTCAATGCATAACTTAGTTTCAATTCTGTCCTGTAATTTCAATTCATATCGTAATTTAGTTTCATTTCAGTAATTTCAATTCCTGCATTTTCTAGTTTTTAGTTTAATTTCAATTCAAGCATTTCTCATCTTTTTTTTTGCTTAGCTTCATTTCCGCAATTCCTCTCCTGCAATTTTTTCTTTTCTTTTCCTAAGCTTATTTATTGCCGTAATATTCATCATTTTTTTGCTTTAATTCAAATTTATTCATCTTCATAATTTTTGTTCTTTTCCTTCTTGACACGATTATTTAGAATTAAATATTAGATTTGCGTTTAAAATCGTTTCAAAGTAAATGTTTTGTTTTCTTATTTTTTTCTTTCCTTTTACTTTCTTGTATTTTTAGTTAGTTTTTATTCACGTTATCGTTTGATAATATATAGTCGTTTTCTTGAAGTAACAGTATTCGACAGGCCCAAGATTTATACGACCTTGATATTTTCAAAAAAAAAATCCTATACTTTACGCGATAAGGTATACTTTCCTTTATCGAAAGATTAGTTTGGGTAAAATTTGCAAAAGCTCTGCAAAAGCCTTTTCTATAAAATCAAAAAAAGAATTTCGGCGCCATCGCTGGGGTGCTTCTCCCAATATTTCGAAAGAAGGAAAGTCCATTACTTCTATCTCTCGATAGGATAATGGTTGGTTTCTCGAATTAGAATAACTCGCCAGACTCCTCAAGAATGCTCGCCTAAATCTAAGCACACACAGGCTCAAGTAGGAAATCTCAATTTAAATCATCAATGATCCGACGATGAGATAATTAAGTTATGATCTTTTAGCTCTCTTTTTCCATTTACGTAAACACTTTTGATTTACCCTTGATTTTTAAAGTAGTGAGACCATATTTTTGATATATCGTTTTCACTTAGGTTTTCATACTTAGTTAGCCGAGAGGCTCAAAGTATGAATCGATCACTCAAGGGTAAAGAGAGTTGCATGCACCCCTCGAGAGAGGATGACGTAAATCTCCCGAATTGGAGTCATATCCAATAGTGGGGTTCACATCGTAAAATAAGTTGTAGGCATTCGATTATAGAACGAGAGTTCGGTCGATTTTTTCTAAACTTAGTTGGGCATTTTCTTCGAGAGAGGGGTGTTCATGCTTCGGGAACCTCCACGGTCAAAGTTGTTTGCTTAAAAGGAATTAGATTTATTTTAATCTATATTTGATTATTCTCATACCGAGGTGATTCAAGATCGAGTACTAATCTCTTTTATCATTGTCTAAACTCTTCTTTAATTTGCAAATTGTTTCTCTTTCTAGTTAAGCAAAACCACTCTAAAAATTCAATTGATAAGATAATAGTTTCCTCCTCAAAGTAGAAGTAATCAATGTGCCCTGAGGAATACAACCTTAATAATTGTAAATATCCAATAATATAGATGATAAGGTACACTTGCCTTCATCGGATATAGGTTTGGAGAACATCATCACACAAAACCCCTTGCTTTGCTTTTCCAAAACAAATCATCATATTTTTTAACACATAGGGCACAATTACCTGCGTCCCCTAGAAAAGCTATAAAAAGGCCCTCATACTTTCATTTGAAGACATGCAAGAAAAGAAAGAAGATAGAGCTTTGAAGTTTTCTGACAAAGACTTGGCACTCTGACTGCCCAGTTCTGACTTTGACTACTCTTCTGTGCAGTGTTCACTGATCTCACTCTCCGCTCAACGTTGTTGGGAAAATTGCCCATAATTATCCTAATTTGAAGACGTCCTCGGGATAAAGATAAACTTGCATTGCATTTGATGTATATGTTTAGTTGTGTTGATTTCAGGTATTAGATAGTGCAAGTTTAGCATAAGCCTAGACTTAGTGTCATCATAGATAATTTTACCAATGTAATCCCTTATTGCGCAAAACACCATGTGGACCTAAGATCTAGACTATATTAGACTTGTCACTCACTCATAAACATCAGGAAGAATGTTCTATAAAGTTGGATAGAGAAACGATCAAAATTTAGGAAGATCAAAATTTGTCCAAGTTAAATATCATCTTGATGATTTAGATATATCGTCGTGATTGCATCAAGCATCAAGGAACATCGTCTTAAAGATAATTAGTACAACCTCTAATCATTTTGAGAATGAGAAGTTCCAACTATCTGTATATCATCTTGATGATGGTTAGTTTAAAACGATATCACTTTGACAAAGAATCAGATCAAATATCTATATATCGTCTTGATGATGGTCAGTTCAAGAAGATATCATCAAGAAGCATGGTGTAAAGAGAATGCTTAAAGTACATATCGTTTAGATATGTTCCCCTGTGACTAAACCAAAACTATGTATGTAAATAATTAAGTCTTATCGTCCAGATAAGAAGAAATGTCATCTTGATAAGCTCAACATTGTACTTGAAGAGTGTTATAGTGATGATTCAAATATCATCTTGAAGACTCAAATATCGTCGAGATGAACAATTATTGTTCAGAATTCTTGTATAAATCGAAAAGAGTTCTTGTCGGTGTGAAGACTCAAATGTCATCGAGAGGAGATAAAATATCGTCTAGACAATGCAAATGTCGTCAAGACAAATCAAGTAAAGGAATTTCAAATGTTTGTCGCTGCCGATTATGCCAATCAGATGAGAGCTTTAAGGAAAAAGATTTCTGACATAAAGACTGGTGGATTCTACCGTTATTACTCAGAGTCATATAAATACACATGAGATGTGAAATGAAAATCCTAATCTTAGTATTCGAACAGGAAAAATCAATCGAACAGTAATTTTTCTCAAAATGCAGCCGACATGCAACCTTGTTTAGAGAACAACTTTCAGAAGGAGTCAATCTCAACAGAAAATCATTCAGTGCTCCTAAGTTTGCTAAAGATCTTTCTTCTTCCAATTTATCAAGAGAAAAGAAGTTCTCTAATCACAAGGTACATATCAGATCATGTTCCCTAAAGAAGAATCTATCAAGATCTGTTGCTGCACTAGTGAAGACTATTCTCTTCAAAGCCTAAGAAGGCTCAACTCTTTCAACATCCAATTTTTGAGTCTAGATTTGTTGTAAACAATATATTATATTCATTTCTATTTTAAGATCTGTTTGAGATTTGAGGTAGGGTTCAAGTGTGAACCTAAGGTAGGGTTCTGGATTGAACCTGAGATAGGGTTCTGGATTGAACCTGAGGTAGGGTTTTGGATTGAACCTGAGGTAGGGTTCTGGATTGAACCTGAGGTAGGATTCCTGTTGTGAATCAGAGTGTAGGATCCTGAGGTAGGGTATCTGAGGTGGGGGATCATCTAGTATCCCTGAGGTAGGAGTTTAACTCCGGGTTGTAAGATCTGTGGATTTGAGTTGATTTGGTTAAAGTGGTCGAGGCTAGCACACTATTAGATAGGCGATGAGGAAAAGTTGACTACCTAACTCAGGGAACCACTATAACTCTTTGTGTTTATTGTGCTTGATGTGATTGTCTCTTTAGTTGTATTATTATTCCGCAAATATTTTAAAAAGTAGACATTACCTATTAACCCCCTCTAGGTGAAGATTGACATCCCATAACTTACAAGTGGTATCAGAGATAGGTTATTCAAAAAGAGTCTAATAACTTGAACAGATCTACCCTTGGGAAAATTAATCTAATCGCCATGACCGTTGGAGAGATTTTCAAAGAGCTCAGTTCTATGAAGCTACCTATATGCAGCAAAGAGAACTTTGAAATTTGGAAAGAATGAGTCAGACTCTTTATGGATGCTTCAGATCCAAGGATCTTCATCACTATAGAGGAAGGTCTATTTGTACAGATGAATATGTCGTCCATTGATCCAACCAGACAAGTGTTGGAACATGCGTTCCACATCTCTTTGTTTGAGAATAACAAATATTATGATATAGTTGATCTAGTATTTTGTGTGTTTATAGTGTGCAATACACAATTATATATTAAACTAGAAGACAAGTCGGAGGCCTATGCTAAATCTGAGTGTGCTAATGCGTGGTGTTAACTTCTACTGTTGGCACTAGTGATGTCATCTTTACCCCTAAGATCATCGTGACACTATGGGTGTCGGCTAGAGCACACATGTCAACTTAAAGGAGCTAACGCCGATGCTAGAGATTTCGTCAGGCGCTAGCGTATCATCTTGAAGAGCAAAGGATCATCTTGACACTTCAGCATATCGACGAGAATGTTATACTTAGCAAGTTCCTATCGCGGCATGGAAACCCTACCACCTGACAGTAGCATATGGGAAGTTCGTCCATCACCAGCTAATCCAGGAGCCAAAAGGAGAAGGAGATCAATGGCGGATCGTAATCAATGATAACGCATCACGCTAGCCGCTATCATGTGGCGGTAGTGAACATGCATAAAATGACAGAGCATGTCTTCCATAATGACCATGATTCATGTGTTGCATACTTACCTTATTGAGGTACCGCCGGGAGGTAACATTTCCGCCAGTGGTAACTCCTGAGGTCTATTTAAGGAGCGTCTCCTCTCATACTAGTAAGATGATTACCTATCCTCCAAAACCCAGAACTCTGAATTACATGAGAGAGGTTCGTCTCCAGAGATTAAGAGAACTCCTTTGGGCGAACACGAAGATCGAAAGGATTTTTTGTAGGGAGTGCTACCATGAATATTCAACATGAATGACGAATGCAATAAGATCGCTGATTCATACATCGCCTTTGTCTTTACCTTAAGAAATCCTTGGGGAATTTTCTCTTACATATTTTCTAGTTTGTAATCTCTTTTGTTTTATCTTTTTGTATTGAGAGTGGAGAAATTGTTCAGGGAGAATATCGGATTCCGGAAAGGATTCCATGGGAAATTTGCCGCGGTTGTTGGCAACTAAGTATTGCGAGATTTAGGGGTAAAATCATCCGGAGTGGACGTCAGTTTCTGGGGAGGATTCCGCAATTCGCCGCGTGTGTTAGTGACTAAGTATATGTTAGATCTAGGGGGAGGTTCGAGGACTTATATGTGAGAGATAGGCTAGAACCAACCGGTCCTTGGGAGAAGGGTCAATATAGAAAATGAAAAATGATTTGTTTTATCATCTTGATCTTAGCGTCATTGAGATCAAAGTTTTGTAATCCTTATTATTGAAATAAAAAATCATGTCTCACTTTTGTATTATTCTATTGATGAAATAAAATCAAAATTTATTTGTCTTATGATCTTCATTTTATTTCTACACTAAAATATTTGAAAACAATATTTTATTTCGAAGCCTCATAACAAAATATATTGTAAGGTTCCTTTGTGTGCAAAACTATAGGAATTCAAATTCTGTCAGATAGCGCTGGGATGTAGCTTCTAGTGATGGGCGGTAGCTTCTTGCGCTGATGGTAGTGAAGAAATATTGAATTTTGAATATTTCTAAAAGTAATCTTCAATATTGTCTTTTCAGAAATATTACAATATATTTTTCTATAAAGTATTCTAAAACTTCTTTTATTAACAACAATAGTTTTATTTTAGATTAAAATTCCAAAAGCCCTTATTCACCCCCTCTAAGGGCGCCTACAGATCTAACAATAAGTACCTAAGAGATATAATGAAATGGACAAGGATGAAATCACTCTTGTGACCATGGACAAGAGAGCGAAGAACATTCTTGTTAGTGCAATCGATGACTCTACCATCTAGAATCTGGTTCACTACAAGACAACAAAAGAGATGTGGGATTCTATTATTTTCTTCATGGAGGGGACTGAAGAAGTGAGGGGTGATAGAAAATCCTTACTGAACAAGGAATATGAAGCATTCAAGCAAGACAAGAAAGACATAATCTCTCAATGCTTTAAAAAATTCTTCAAGATTGTAAATAACTTGAGAACTTATGGGAGAGAGTTCTCAAATTATGATTTAAATGATAAGTTCATAAGGTCCTTGAATAAGGAATGAGACATCAAAATCTGTTTCATTAGAGAAATGGGGAACATTGCTAGAATAGAGCCCCATAACTTATTTGGAACACTGTTATCCCATGAGCTGGAACTAAACACCAAAAAAGCTGAAGAGGAAAGCAAAAAGTCCTACTCCAAGGACATGTCAGTGGCTTTCAAGGCGGAATGCTTAAGAAGAAGCAGGGGGAATCTTCCATTCCTTCAGAAAGATGTGCTGATTATGAAGACTATGAATCCAACACATCAGGGTTTGGGCTTACTGATGGTGAACTGTCCTTGTTCTTCAAACAATTCAAGAGGCTGATGTCATGGAGGAGGCATGAAAAGGACAAATCCTCCACTTCCTCCAGCTCAAGGAAGTCAAGAAACAAAGATGAAAAGCCTAGGCATAAGTCTAAGGAGGAATGGTACAAATCCTATCAGAACAAACATGTTTCTTCTAATGTTGTTTGCTATGGTTGTCAAAAAGCAGGTCATATTATTACTGACTGCCCAACAAAGAGAAAAGAAAAGATCTGATAGGAGAAGATCAAACAATTGAAAGAAACAGGAGAAGAGCTTCATTGACAAGAAGGCTAAGACCCTGAGTGATAGTGATACAAGTTCTTCTAATTCTGAGGAAGAATCCTGTTGGAGCATGCGTTTCGCACTCCTCCAGTTTGATAATAACAAAGTCCCGTTTGTATTTGATTCTATTTTTATTAATGGTGTGCAGGTAACAGGTATGAGATGTTCACATTTCTGCTGGAGCTCAATTTGAGTGTAGGAAAATTTCACTGTCGGAAAATTCCGACAGCTGATGTTGCCCACGCGACAGCAGAGAAGTTACAACTACTCCCCCCATGGCAGCACGACGAAAGGCAGTTTTGAGCTATCGGAAATCCGACAGCGATGTCGCCCAGGCGACAGCTCGGAGGTTACAATAACTGCCCATGACAGCACCACGACCGGCAGTTTTGCGCTGTCGGAAAATCCGACATCGATGTCGCCCAGGCGACAGCTCGGAGGTTACAACAACTGCACGCACGACAACACTACGGCGGCAGTTTAGCGCTGTCGGAAATTCCGACAGTCGATGTCGCCCAGGCGACAGCGAATTTCTATAAATTGACTCCTTGTGTTCATGCATTCCAAGAATTGAGAATTCCAAGTCCCTTCCTGAGTGCATACGAACTAGAGAGCTCCAGAACCTCTTCAACTCCCATTTGTGCAAAGAAGGATTGAAGATTGAAGACTAGATCGGGCGCGCTTCTACATCAATGATCATCTCGAGGCTTCAACCATCCTTTCAGAGATCTGAAATTCTAGGGAGTTGTTCTTTTCATATTGTATTTTCATTTACACACATTTCATTTTGGATTGGTAGAGAAATCGTCGTCTTGCGTGCGGCGTCTAAGTCCTTGCCTGGCTTTGGGGAAAATCGCTTCCTTGTGTGGAGCGTCCAAGTCCTTGCGTGGCTTGGTGGGAAATCGTGGCCTTGTGTGCTACGTCTAGATCTTGGGAAGATCTAGAGGATAGGCTTGGGCTTGGTCTTGGGAGAGACAAGTGATAGCCTTCCGATCCTTGGGAGAAGGATTGGTAAACCAAAATTGTTGAATTTTTTATTAACATAATTGTGCCTTGATTTTAAGCATTGTTAAGATCATTTTTATTGTATACAAATTTCATGATTAATATAATTATGTCTTTTTCTTTAATTACATATTTGGTGGCATAATCCTTATCTTAGAAATTTGTGTTTGGTTTAATACAAAAATTGCATTGGTTTGAAAGTGTTTATAAGTAATTTTTTTTAAAGTAAAATCTGTTTAAATAAAAAAAAATTATTAAGTAAAACTTGTATTTTAAACACACCCTTATTCACCCCCCTATAAGGGCGTCATACGATCCAACAAGTGGTATCAGAGTGAGGTTACTCCAAAACGGTTTTACCACCGGGAGTAATGGCGCACAATGATCATGCGTTCGTTGAGGGGCAAGGCATAAGTAGACCACCTTTATTCACGGGCACAGACTATAATTATTGGAAAACACGTATGCGTTGTTTTCTAATTGCGCTAGATATAGAAGTCTGGAATATGGTAGAATCTAGCCACACTTCTCCAACATTTGTTGTAGGAGATATAACTATGGATAAGCCCAAAGACAAATGGGATGACAATGATAAATTAAAATGTAAGAACAATGCAAAAGCCATGAATGCTTTATTTTGCGCACTAGATCGCACTGAGTTTAATAGAGTTTGTGCTTGTAATACTGCATTTGAAATTTGTAATCTGTTAGAAATCACTCAAGAAGGTACTTCGCAGGTAAAGGACTCAAAGCTATTTCAACTGGAATCTGAATTTGAAAGGTTCAAAATGGAGGTAGATGAAGAGATTGATACGATGTACACACGATTCACAAAAATCGTGAACGACTCAAAGGTGATAGGAAAGGTGTTCTCAAATGGAGACTTAGTAAGGAAAATCTTAAGATCACTTCCCCCAAAGTTCAATCCTAAAGTGACTGCAATTTCCGAGTCAGATGATCTTAAGACCTTACAATTGGAGAGCCTCATTGGGAACTTGAAAACTCATGAAGTTGAATTGAAAATTCAACAACAAGAGTATATGGAGCCAAGGAAGAAGGGATTGGCTCTAAGATCTAAGAAGGAAGAAACTAGTGATTCTGAGGAGGAAGAAGAAGATGAGGAAAGTTTATTTGTTAGAAAATTTAGAAAATTTATGAAAAATCCAGAGAGGAGGAATTCATTTAAGAAGTATTTTAAGAAGGAGACGTTTAGGAAGAAAAAAGGAAAGGAAGGCGATGAGGAGGAAGAGAGACTGCCACCGGAGTGCTATCACTGCAAGAAGTTAGGACACATCCGAAGCAAGTGTCCAAAACACTTGAATGAACTTAAAGAAAAGAAGCACAAAGGGTCAAAGAAGGTGTTGAAGGCGGAAACATGGGATGATACTACTTCTGAGGATGCAAGCAGTTCAGACTCAAGTAAAGAAGAGGAGGCCAACATGTGCTTAATGGGAAAGAGCGTCATATCTGACGACGAATGCAGTGTCCAAAGCGACACTGAGGTAACTCCTCCAACCTATGATGAATTATTTTCTGAATTTTTAAAGACTTGCAAATTTTTTGAAAAAAGTTTAAAAGATAATTATCTTCTTAAATCTGAAAATGAAATTTTACTTAAAGAAAACAAAAAATTGTTAAAGGAAATTAAGACTATTGGAAAAAGAGATATTTCTTGCCAAGAGTGTGATCACTTTTTGGAAAGAATTAAAGAACTTGAAGAATCTCTTTCTAAATCTCATTCTACAATAAAAATTCTTACTAAAAAGAATGAGATTTTAGAGTGAGATCTGAAATCTTCAATTTCCAAAATCCATGAGGGAAAGAAATCTTTTGAACGTAGATGTGTAAATCTGGTATCCGAAAATACAAAAATGAGAAACCAGATTCATGACTTAACACTAGCCATGAAAAAATTTGGAATGGGCCGAAGATCACTGGATATGATCTTAGGATACCAACGTCATGGATCTGGAAGGTTTGGACTCGGATACACGTCAGGAAGCTGTCGTCCGATGACAACCACTGTCGCCGGCGACAGTGAAAAGTCCTGAAAATCTACTTTAAAAAATTCTAAAGTTAATGAATTGCCAAATATTTCATCCTCATCCAGTAAAAGTCCAGAAAAGTTATACTCTTCTAAATACATTACATGTGTCAAATGCAATAGATTTGGCCACACTACGGACTCTTGTTGGAAGGAAGGAAAAAGTAAAATTAAACAAATCTGGGTGCCTAAGGCTTCTACCTATACTATGGGTGGAACCACTTGGGTAACCAGATCTTTACTCACCTCTTCTTTCTAGGTGTGTTGGCAGGCTAAGGACAAAGAAGACGTTTGGTACTTGGACTCAGGTTGTTCAAAACACATGACGGGCAATAAAGAGAAGTTCCTTAGCCTGGAGATGAAGAAAGGAGGAGTTGTTACATTCAGAGACAATGGAAAAGGAAAAATCATCGGCATCGGAGTTGTGGGTAACGAAAATTTTTCAATTTCAAATGTTTTATTTGTAGAAGGATTAAAGCATAATTTGATTTCTATTAGTCAATTATGTGATAAGAGTTTAAATGTTTTATTTGAATCTTCTACAAATTTGTGCAAAATTATTAATTCCAAAACAAATGAAATTGTTTTTACCGCACCTAGATGTCATAATGTAATATGATTAAATTTCTTGATTTTTCAAATTCTACCTTAAAATGTTTTTTTATCAAAAAATGATGAATTAGATTTATGGCATAGGCGACTTGGACATACTAGTGCCAAGTTAATTACAAAACTTTCAAAGGATAAATTAATTAATGGTTTACCATTGTTAAATGGAAATTTATCTTCTTCACTATGTGTGCCTTGCCAAAAAGGAAAATTTTCAAAATCATCTTTCAAAAGTAAAAACATTATTTCTACCACTAGGCCACTTCAATTAATACATATGGATTTATTTGGGCCAATTGGAATTTCTAGCTTAGGAGGTAGAAAATACACATTTGTATTGATTGATGATTATTCTCGTTTTTGTTGGACTTTATTTCTAACCTCCAAATCCGATGCATTTTCAGAATTCTAAACATTATGTTTGCGTATTCAAAATGAATTTGAGTTAAAAATTAAACGTATACGATCGGATCATGGAGGAGAATTTGAAAATGAAAAGTTTATTTCTTTTTGTATGGAGTTAGGAATTAAACATGAATTTTCCGCTCCACGCACACCACAGCAAAATGGTGTAGTGGAGAGGAAAAATAGAACTCTTCAAGAGTTAGCCCGTACGATGCTATCTGAATTTAAATTACAAAAATCTTTTTGGGCTGAAGCGGTTAGTACGGCATGTTATGTAATTAATAGAGTAAGGTTTCGCCCTATTTTAAAATTAACTCCTTATGAATTAATTTTTAATAAACAACCAAATGTTTCTTATTTCAAAGTTTTTGGTTGTAAATGTTTTATTTTGAATTCTAAAGATTCCTTAGGAAAATTTGATGAAAAATGTGATGAAAGTATTTTTATTGGCTATTCTTCAACTAGTAAAGCTTATAGGATTTTTAATAAAAGAACAAAAATAGTTGAAGAATATATTCATGTTAGGTTTGATGAGTTTGCTTCATGTGTAGAAAAGAAAATTACAGGAAAAGAAGATGAACCCCTTCCTTCGGTGGAGAATGATGATGAAGAACTTGGAGAAAATGAAGAAGAAAAAGAAGAAGAAAGAGAAGAAGAAAGAGAAGAAGAAGATAGAGAAGAAGAAGAAAGAGAAGATTATGTGCCTCCAAGTGAATTGAAATTTTCAAAGGATCGTCCAAAGGAGCTTATCATTGGAGATCCGCAAATAGGGGTTAGTACTCATTCAACGTTACATGTTTTATTATCAAATCTTTGTTTTGTCTCTGAAATAGAACCAAAAGATGTTTCCACCGCTTTAAATGATGAATTTTGGTTTTTAGCTATGAATGAAGAACTTAATCAATTTGAACGTAATAAGGTTTGGAATCTTGTAGAATGACCCAAAAATCATCCTGTCGTTGGAGTTAAGTGGATTTTCAAAAATAAATTGGATAGTGAATCTAGAATTATTAGAAATAAAGCCAGATTAGTTGCAAAAGGTTATGCACAAATTGAAGGGGTAGATTTTGATGAAACTTTTGCACCCGTAGCAAGATTAGAAGCGGTTAGGATATTTCTTGCATTTGCTTATTTTAAAAGATTTAAATTATATCAAATGGATGTCAAAACCGCATTTTTAAACGGGTATATAAAAGAAGAGGTTTATGTAGAACAACCCCCTGGCTTTGTAAATGAGAAATATCCAAATTATGTTTATAAATTAGATAAATTGCTTTATGGATTAAAACAAGCGCCTCGTGCTTGGTATGATCGATTAACTCAATATTTATTAAAGCACGATTATAAAATAGGAAGTGCGGATTCTACACTCTTCATTAAGCAATTTGATCATGATTTAGTTATTTTGCAAATTTATGTTGATGATATTATTTTTGGAGCCACTAATGAAGAGTTGTGTAATGAAATAGTTCAAATTATGAAAAATGAATTTGAAATGAGCATGGTTGGAGAACTTTCATATTTTCTAGGTTTTCAAATTACACAAAAACATGATGGTATTTTTATATGTCAAACCAAATATATTCATGATATATTAAAAAGATTTGGATTTGAAAATCTAAAACATGCAAACACTCCTATGAGTACTTCCCTAAAATTAGGAAAAGATGAAAGTGGTGTTTCAATTGAACAAACCCTTTATAGAAGTATGATAGGATCTTTATTGTATTTAACCACATCTAGACCTGACATTATGTTTTGCTGTTTGTTTATGTGCTAGATTTCAAGCTAACCCTAAAGAGTCACATTTAAAAGCGGTGAAACGTATCTTTAGATATCTAATAGGAACATCTAAATTAGGATTATGGTATCCTCATAATGATTCCTGTATTTTGCATGGTTTTTCGGATTCAGATTATGCGGGATGTTCTTTAGATAGGAAAAGCACAAGTGGCACTTGTCATTTTATCGGCCCTTCACTTATTTCATGGTCGAGTAGGAAACAGAATTCTGTTGCCCTCTCTACTACCGAGGCTGAATATATTGCACTAGGTAGTTGTTGTGCCCAAGCTCTTTGGATGTCACAAACGTTAGAAGATTTTGGCATACAACAAAGTAGTGTAGAATTAAAGTGTGATAATAAAAGTTCTATAGACTTAACTAACAATCCCGTATTACATTCTAGATCTAAGCATATAGATGTCCGACATCATTTTATAAGGGATCATATTAAGAAGGGAAATATAAAAATCAATTTCATAGGAACGGATTCACAACTAGCGGATATATTCACTAAACCGTTACCGGATTCCCATTTTTCTATGCTTAGGCTAGAATTGGGAATCCTAGACATTTCACAATGAATATATCACTACTTCAAAACATATAAATTTAAAAAAAAAATCATCACAAAACTTATACATTTTAAAACGAAAAACTAAAATATTAAATCAAACCAAAGAATTTGAAATGACTTAACAAAGATTCACACATCATTAATATTACATAAAAATTGTTCCATAAAACAGTAGAATTCAACAAAAGTTTAAGTTCATTAACAGAATACGAAATCTGAAGAAGTTCACTGTCGCCCAGGCGACATTGGATGTCGGAAAATTCCGACATCAATCAGAAGAAGCACCCTGATAAAAACTACTCAGAATCCTCATAACCAGCCCCGCTGCTCTCTGGACAGTCTTCTGGAGGTCCTCGTCTTACAGCCTTATCACATTGAGTCCGCCTCACCGATTGGCGTGGCGGTTCTTCATCTGGAATTTGCCATTCGGCCGCTTCCTCCGGTGTAGGCTTTAACTTCAAACCTTTGACCAAAAATTTCATAAACTTTTGCATTCTACTACGATCCTTCTTCACTTCCTTCTTGTGATCCTCTAGTGAATCACGAAGATCATCTATAGACTCTCGTAGTGATCCTGCCCTAGGCATTGGAGGCTCTCTAATCTCAATTCCAGGATGGGCCTTTTTATGCGTCTTCTTCACTTTCATGGTACCCTTATAATATATCTCAGGAAAACAATCATCAAAATACGAATCTTGAACTATCCATCCATACTTCTTATATAGTATACGCTGAATTATATCCCCCATTAGGAGAGTATGAACCTTCACCCATTTTGGATGCTTTAATCTAAAAGCATACCGAATCTGGGAAAGTATGAAGTCCGCTACATCAAAAGGTTCCTCCTCCATAATAAAGTAAGTAATGAGGGTCAACTGTGCCGTGATACTCCTTGTATCTCCACTCTTTAACATAACTGAGTTCCTTAATATATCTTGAACTAAATATGCATCCAGAGTGAGTGACGTAACTTCAGTGGTTAGAGTCTTCTTTTGACTCCCATGTAAACTCATGTTTACAAGGGTCCAATCTCTATCCTTTCTATAACTCTCCACTATATCTGACATATTTTCACTCATAAAAAGACCGAATTCCTCTCTTAGATCAACATGAGTTATTTCCACATGTGGACCCTGGATTCTAGATCTCACTCCCCCATCCAATTCAGTATAACTCGGGTCTTCCAAATGATTATAAAATTCTCGAATCAAAAAGGATGAGAACGAATCTGCTGTGATTACTGAAATTATACCTGCATTCGCAAGACGATCATAGATATGATCGTGCTTCGGCGAATCAAATTCAACATATTTCGCTACTCCAACTATGGCTTTCTCCACCCCAGGGTAAACTTGATACGAACTATGCGCATCTTCAGACGTACTCCTTCGCGCTTTAGAACTGGAAGCCATTCTGCAAACAAAACATAACAAAAATAAATTAAACAAGTCCTGTGCTCTGGAACACTGTCGCTCAGGCGACAGTGACTGCCGGAAAATTCCGACAGTACTCCAGTGAAATTTTCTTGAAATTTTTTTTTACACTTCCAGATCTACTAGAAATCAAGTTTTATTACAACATCAAGTTAAAAAAAAACAATATTTTTAAAAAAAAAACTACATCTTCTAACATCTCCTTTACTATTCATCTTCTTCACAATCTTCAAAAGGAATGCTTCTATTTTTCCAATTCCACCATGTCAAAAATACAAAACTTCAACCACAAGAATCACAAAATCAAAACATTTTTCCCCAAGATCCAACAAGATCCACTTGCTTTACACTAGATCTACACTTTTAAAACACAAAACTTCAAAGATCTAAACCATTCATCAATAGTTAAATGAAAACCACATTTTCCTTCTTCTCTACTTTCAAAAATCACAAATCCATAAAAAAATTTTGAATCAAAAACTTAAAAATCCAAAAACCATACCTTAGATCTAGGTTGTCGCCAAACTCCGACAGCTTTCTCTCGCCGAACTCCCGCATCTTTATTTTCATATTTGTTAGTTTAGACCAACCAACCAAAACACCTATGTTTTACTTTTTTTGCTCGATGTAACCATCATTTCACGACACAACTCACGTCACCACAACCTGCATTCCTCAAGAGATCGTCATTCAGGGAATCTATTCCCATTATTACTTGACAGTGACCGGTGCACTTGCTGAAATCGCATCAACTCATCCCAGATTCAAGACTGATACAACAGTTGCTCAACAATAGAAGATCAAGTTTATTCTATCTTCTATTGTAATCATCTATTATTATTACTGTAGGAACTTAACAGTTCTGAGTTGTAGGGCATCTTTGACTGAGAAAGTAGGGCTGTCTAGCCTGAGATTAGAGCCGAGAGGTCAACTTGAGTGTAGGATATGTGTATGATCTGAGGTAGGGCTGTTGAGCCTGAGGTAGGGCTGTTGAGCCTGAGGTAGGGTTGTTGAGCCTGAGGTAGGGTTTGACAAAACCTGAGAGATCCCGAGGGATCTGTGTTGTAAGCTCTTGGAGCTGAGTTTGGAAGTGTTGGCCTTATCTAACTCATTATTAGAAAGGTGAAGGGGGAAAGAGGACTACTCAAGACACCCTGTCTTATAGAACCTCTATACACCATTGCGTGTTTTCTGGGTGCTTGAAACATAACTAACCTAAAATCAGAAAACAGCTAGGTTAAAGCCTAAAATAAAAACAAACCTATTCACCCCCCCCCCCCCCCCCCCCCCCCCGCCCCTCTAGGTGACTAAGACTACATCCTAAACAAATTATCAAGTGGTATCAGAGATAGGTTGGTCAAGATGGACATAACTGTCTGACCAGATCCTATAAAGGAGTAGTCATATCTCAATCCAATGGCCTCCACTGGATTGCAGAAGGAGATGGGATCCATGAAGTTTCCCATATGCAACAAAGAAAACCTTGGCATATGGAAGTAAAGGGTTAGATTGTTTATGGAAGCATCTGACCCAAGGATTTACGTCACAGTAAAATAAGGGCCCTTCACTTTTTAAACTGCCTCCACTATAGAACCAACTAGGAGAGTGGCCAAGGATTTTAATGACTTGACCAAGGATGAACTTGCATTGTTCACTATGGATAAAAGAGCCCAAAACATAATTGTTAATGCAATAGATGACTATATATTTCAGAACTTGGTGCACTCCACAACTACCAAGGAAATGTAGTATACACTAGTGGTGTATATGGAAGGGACAACTGAGGTGAGGGATAATAGAAAATCACTCCTCAACCAAGAATATGAAGCTTTCAGGCAGCTGATCCAGGAAAGCATTTCTATTTGCTATGAAGGGTTCTTTAGGATAGTCAATGAACTAAGAATCTATGATAGAGTGTTCATTGACCACGAGCTTAATTATAAGTTCCTTATATATCTAACTAGAGACTAGGACACAAAAATTTGTGCCATTAGGGAAGTGGCCAAGCTTGGTGAGACTCCTACTCATACACTATTTGGGAAGCTGCTCTCTTTTGAGATGTAGTTATTTGCAAGAAAGGAAGAGGACACTTCAACAAGGTCTCATGCAAGGGAGAGATCCGTGGCTCTGAAGGATGACAGCTCCAATAAGAGAAAGGCCAGGATGGTGTCTTCTCCAAGGAGTGCTGAATCTGATAAGTCTGAGAACAACACTACAGACAGCTCTTCATCTGATGAGGAGTTTGCAACCTTCTCAAGGAAGTTCAAGAAGATGATGAGGAGGAAGCAGTGGAAGATCAAGCCCTCCTCATCCTCACACTCCAAGAAAGACCACATCAGATCTGAAAGAAAGCACCCCAAGGGTGACAGGTATGATTCTAAATCTAGTAAACATGTTTTAAATAACATCATTTGCTATTGTTGCAGCAAGCCTGGACATGTCATAGCTGACTGTCCAGTCAAAAGGAAGAAAAGGGTGATAAGAAACATCACCACCATAAGGATAGGAAGGGGAAAAAATCCTTACTAGCAATGAAAGGAAAAAGCTGGAGTGAATCTGATTCCTCATCCTCAGATTCAGATGCTGAAGAAGAAGCCTATATTTGGCTGTTTGTAGCGGAAAAAGAAGAAGATTGTCCTGCTGCTAAAATTAGAATCAGGGCCCCTCTATCACATTCACACAGTGATATAGAGGAGCACGAAGAGGACAATGTTTAGCTAGGCCTCATAGCCATCACTGATGAGGAAGATAGTCAGAACAATTCAGACAATGAATAAGTATTGATTCATTCCATCTCCTCCTCTGATTATGAGACAAGCCCAGAATCTGAGGCACCTTTATCAATTGGTGGAAGTGATTCAAAATCTGAGGAAGATGTCAATCAATTGATTGACAAGTATGGTTCTCTCTTGAATGCTCTAAAAAAGAGCAAGAAGCTTGTCAAGAGGCAAGCCCAAGAAATTGCCTCCCTTAAGATGGATAGGAAAGAATGCACTGAGTCACCCTCCTTGGAGGCTCAAATGAGTAGACAAATAAAGGGAATGACCATTGTGCATTTGAGCACCATATCCCAAAGGAACAAGGTCATCAAGGACCTTGAGGAGAAGCTTGTGATAGAAAAGAGCCTAGTGGCTCAATTCTCCAAGCCCAAATCTGTGCTTCCTATTATTGACACCTTTTCCTCTCAAACAAATAGGAGAGGACTAGGGTTCAATAAAATGGAAGTATGAGAAGGGAATGGAGAAAAGAGCAAGGATAAGGCTAAGCCTCATACCACCTTTCAGAAGGTGTCACTTCCTTCTAACATGTATGATCATGAAAGAATTTATGGTCACTGGAAGAATGGAAGCTCCTATAGGAAGGAAAAAACTCCTTCCTATAGTAGAAGAAAGGGCATGGGAATGAGTTCCATGAAGGATACCAATGAAGAAATTCAAATGGCCCAACCTGGACCATTTGTATTTGGTACTTCAGCCCCATCATTCAGGAGTATGGAAGCTAGTTCTTCTAAGCTCTATCCAGCAAAGAACATGACTGCTGTAAAACGTGTAGACAAGTCTTATTGCTCAGTGTCTGATGCCATCCAATCTCGTCTGGCCTCCAAGCCAAAGCAAGCTGATGCCATTAAGACAAAGGGTGCCAAGACTGTTCAGAGGTTAACATTAAGCCAGATCATTGCGGAAAGGGACATGAAAAATGTTGCTATCTCCCCTCCTAAACATAAGCACAGTGATGCTCTCTCCTCAATAAATGTTCAGAAGAGGAGATACAATATTCATGAATGTTGGTGTTGTGGTAAAGTGGGACACTTTTCCATAGATTCATGGCACAATCCCAATGTGCCAAGTGCAAAGAAGAGTCTTCCTACAAAGGGTGCAGCTGGTGTGAGGTCATTTCTGTTAAATTTGTTGAAGTGGAGTGGAAGGTGACTGGGCGGTCTGAAGTTGGAAGACCGTAGAGACCGCGCGGTCTGCACTGGTGCTCTGGCGGTCTATTCTGTCGGTCTGGTTCTGGCGGTCTGCTGGTTGATCGGGTTGTTCCATTTGTTCCAGCCTGTTCCCGAGTTGTTCTGCTTGGTTGGCATGTCTTCCTTGTTGGAAGACCGGGCGGTCTGTTCTGATGTTACCGTCTGCTCGGGCGGTTTGCTCTGGCGATCTGGCAACTTGTTTGAAGTCGGCCAGATGGTTCTGGTTTGCTCCTGGTGGCCTAAGGAAGGAGTGCACTTGTGTCCGCGCGGCTTGTGCGCCGTCTCGTGTTCACGCGTCTTGTTCACGGTCTGCCTGCTGATCAGCAGTCTTGGAATGTATGCTGTCCAAGTGGTCTGATCGTGCGGTCTGCCTTATGAGACCGCTGGCGATCTGATGGGTGGTGATTGTATCTCTCCTGTGCGGTGACGACATCCGTCTACCCACCTATAAATAGAGGTGCAGGGCCCGTCATTCCTAACGAGAACTGTAAGAACTGAGACTGGGTTAATTCGTGCGGTCTCACTTTGAGGTCGGGCGGTCTCGGAAGCGAGTTGACTGTTTGTTGTGTTCGCAAGTTTGCGGTCAGCAGGTTGCGGCTTGAATAAACAGTTCGGTAGCGGTCTGTCTGCGAACTGGTTTATGTTCGTTCTTGTGCTGTTCGCAGCGAGCTCAGCGATCAGGAGACCTTCAGCGGTTAGGCGATCTGAGTTGCGGTCTGGTGACAGCTTCAGTTCTTCATTCCAATAAAGCTCCAGTTCGTGCGGTCTGAGGTGCGGTCTTGCAGTGCTGGCGGTCTGTCTGGTTTCTGTTCGCGCGGTCTCAGGTCAAGCCAGACGACTTCTGGAGTCGAGCAGTCTGTGCGGTCTCAGCTTGTCTAGCCGCCAGATTTGTTTTGGTGTGTTTTGTTCTTCTCATCTCTGTGATTCTGATGAATCATGTCTCTCCATGTATACCTCGCATTATAAATGAAGTTTGTGTTTCAATAAAGCCTCTTGTGTTGCTGTTTGGCATTGTGGTTGTTTGGCTTTAACTCAATTGATGCAACTCCTGCTTACTCCTAAACGGTTCAAATCAAAAATTTTAACATGGTATCAAAGCGAGGTTGTTGGAGTGGATAAGCAGTGATCAACTTGAGTTGCCATCGTCTTTGTGAAGAAGTGACCACATAGGTTGCCATGGAAGGTGGATACGCAAGAGGGCTTGGTATTGAACTCCTTACATCGACTAACTATAAGAAATGGAGATCGTGCATGGAGAGCTATTTACTCGGCGAGGATCTATGGGATATAGTTGGAGGAGAAGACACACAAGAGGTGTTTCTAGCAGGAGATAATATGGCAGAGGTGAGACTTTGGAGGAGGACGAATGCTAAGGCAGAGTTCACTCTCAAGAGGGCTATCTCACCGGAGCTGTTTGATCACATCATTGGATGTAAATCTGCTGCTGAAATTTGGACGTCTTTGGACGGGTTGTTTAATAAGAAGAATGCAGCTCGCCTACAGTTTCTTGAAAATGAGTTGGTGAAGGACTCTCAAGGCGATCTTTCTATTTCTATCTTCTTTCTCAAGATGAAGAACCTCACTGCAGAGATTTCTGCATTGGACCCTGATGAGCCCATCTCGGAAGCAAAACTGAAAAGGCATATCATCCGCGGATTGCGGAAGGAGTATCTTGCCTTTGTGACTTTAGTTCAAGGTTGGGAAAATCAACCATCTCTGTTGGAGCTGGAGAACTTACTTGCTTCGCAAGAAAGTTTGGTAAGACAGATGGCGGGGACTTCTATCTCCGGGGGAGATAGTGATGTGCTGTTCTCTGGAAAGAAGAAGAAGAAGTGGGAGAAGAAGAAGCTGGGTTATGATGGAACCTCTACTTCAAGTCAGCAGGATAGGGGTTATGCTCCTAAGTCTGATGGGAAGAAGAAGGTAGATGGACCAAGGTGCTTCAGGTGTAATAAGACCGGCCACTTCAAGAAAGATTGCCGGGTTAATCTTCAGTCGGGACATGCAGCAGAGAAGGAGAAGCCAAAGTCTGATGAAGCTGGATGGGGAGGAGCCTTTGCGGCTAATATGACGGCGATGCCCGTTAAGGCCTTGGATGCCATCAACTTCGAAGAGGATTGGATTGTTGATTCAGGGTGTGGAATCATCTCACCGGGGATGAATCAAAGTTCTCTTCTTTGGCGCCTTACCCAGGTAACGATGCTATAATTACGGCTGATAATTCTGTTCATGCTGTCGAACAAGAAGGTGTTGTCTCCCTGAGTAGGGATAAGGGTCCACTCACCTTGAGGAGTGTTTATCACGTGCCTGGTATGAAGAAGAATCTCTTCTCTGTGACCAATGCGGTCGATGCCGGTTATCACATTCTGTTTGGCCCAACAGAAGTGAAGTTTCTTAAAACTCAATCGGAGATAAAGGGAGATGTTATCCATTTTGGAAAACGGGTGAAGGACTTGTTCGTGTTATTGACAAGTACCTTTGTTGATAAGATGAAGACCAACGATAGCGCGGCTATCTGGCATGAAAGGTTGGGGCATGTTGGCATGGACAAATTGAAGGCTATGGCGGTAAGGGGCCTTGTCAAGGGCTTGCCTAGCTTGTCCTCTTATGGAGATGGTCATGTTTGTGCTGGATGTCAGTTTGGTAAGTCTCATCGACTTCCATTTGATAAATCGCAAATAAGATGCAAAGCGCCGTTGGAGTGCATTCACGGTGATTTGATGGGACCGACTGCCACCCCAAGCCTTGGAGGCAACATGTATATGTTGGTGTTGATTGACGATTACACCAGATATGTCTCGGTGTATTTTCTGCAAGAGATGTCAGAAGCCTTTGCGAAGTTTGTGGAGTTCAAGGAGCTGGTGGAAGGTCAGTTAGGCCTGCGGGTAAAGAAATTGAGAACTGACAATGGTGGGGAGTTCACCTCTGGTGAGTTCTCTAGTTTTTGCAGGAAACACGGCGTTCGGAGAGAGCTCTCTTATGCCCATACTCCACAGCAGAATGGCGTTGTGGAGAGGAAGATCCGTCATTTGACGGAAACCTACAAATGCTGGCTTCATGCCAAGAGTATCCCAAAGTCCTTTTGGGTGGAGGGAATGTCTTGTGCGGCTTACGTCATCAACAGAATGCCTCTAAGTCCTATCAACATGAAAACCCCTCACGAACTGATGTTCAAGGAGAAACCGAGTGTTGCTCACCTTCGGGTGTTCGGGTCAACCTGCTATGTGCATATTCCTGATGCTCTTCGAACAAAGCTAGATGCATAAGCAAGGAAGCTAGTTTTTATTGGGTATGATGAGCGGAAGAAAGGATGGAGATTCATGGATCCTGAGACTCAAAGATCTTTTGTATCTCGGGATGTGGTGTTCGATGAGGTGACTTCCTACAAGGGGAGTTCAGGAGTTGAACTACCAGAGAGCAGGGTTGATGAAGAAGGGAAGGCTGCGAAAAATCTTCAAGTGGAGTTGCCTGTTTCACCAGGAGCTCCTGTTGTGTCAAGCTCAGAGATGGAGGCTTCAGGTTCTGGAAGCAGGGGGAGCGATGCTCCAAGTTCATCTGGAAGAGGAGCTAGCACAGAAGAAGCAGCTGAGGAGGTGACTAGTCAGGTGCAGCCTCTTAGGAGGTCGAAGAGGACTATTAAACCACCAGATCGATACACAGGAGGAAACATGGTGAGCTTCATCTCATGTTTCTTCGCTGGTCCCTTGGATGAGAGGGATCAGTCGAGCTTTGAGAAAGCCAAAGGCGTGAAGCAGTGGGATATTGCTATGCAAGAGGAGATGGATGCTCTCAAGAAGAATGAGACCTGGTCTCTAGTGCCCAGGCCCAAGGGCATTACCCCTGTGACATGCAAATGGGTTTATAAACTCAAGAAGAAAGTTGACGCATGATCGAGCGATACAAGGCTCGCCTTGTAGCTCGCGGGTTCTCACAGCAGTATGGTGAAGATTATGATGAGACGTTTAGTCCAGTGGCAAAGATGACTTCGATCCGTTTTGTTATTGCTTTGGCGGCATCTTGTGGATGAGAGATTTGGCAGCTCGATGTTAAGAATGCTTTCTTATATGGAGAGATTGACAAGGATATCTTCATGATCCAGCCGCCTGGTTTCATCTTGGAGGATCATCCGGACTACGTCTATAAACTGAAGAAGGCCTTATATGGGTTGAAGCAATCGCCTCGGGCGTGATATGGAAAGATCGCGGAGTATCTTCTATTTTGCGGGTTCTTTGCTTCAGACTCTGATTCTAGCTTGTTCGTCAAGAATGAGGGGCCGCTTCGGGTTATTGTGCTACTGTATGTGGATGACATGATTGTCATCGGGAACTCGAAGGAGGTGGTAGCAAGGCTAAGAGCTGAACTTGCTATCAGGTTCGAGATGAAGGATCTGGGAGAGCTTCACCATTTCCTTGGACTCGAGGTCCAGAGGCGGGAAAGCAGAGTGCTTGTTTCTCAGGAAGGATATGCGGAGCGGATCGTTCAACGATTCAGCATGGAAGAAGGGAAGAGCAGCTCTATACCTCTGGAACAACATCAAAAACTTCGGAAGGATGAGGGAAGAGCTCTATCTGATCCGTTGGTGTTCCGAGCTCTTATTGGGAGCTTGATTTACTTGACCATCACGAGGCCTGATATTGCTTATGCAGTTGGCAAAGTAAGTCGGTACATGGCGGAACCACGGAAGCCTCATCTTCTGGCGGCAAAAGGGATTCTGAAATATGTGAAGTCGACCTCTTGTTTGGGTCTCCTATTCAGGAGAGGGTCAAGCTTAGAGTTGCATGGATACATGGATGCTGATTACGGGGAGACGTGGATGATCGGAGATCAACGTCTGGTTATGTCTTTATGACGGGCCCCACAGCTATCTCTTGGTGCAGCAAAAAGCAGGACTCGGTGTCCATATCTACCACAGAAGCGGAGTACAAGGCTTCGGCCTTGGCTGCTCAGGAAGCCGTTTGGCTCAGGAGGTTGGTGGAGGACGTTCATGAGGAGGTTCGAGGTCCCACTATGCTACGCAGGGACAATGAGAGTGCTCTCAAGCTGGTTAATAATCCCGTCTGTCACGCGAGGACCAAGCATATTGAGATTGAGCACCATTTCATTCGTGAAAAGGTGTTGGGAGGATCTCTTATGGTCGAGCATGTTCGGAGTGCGGACAATGTCGCAGACATCTTCACAAAGCCGCTGGCGAAGGGACCGTTTACACGGTTACGGAGTTTACTCGGGCTAGTTTCCACTTCCCACTTCAAGGGGGAGTGTTAAATTTGTTGAAGTGGAGTGGAAGGTGACTGGACGGTCTGAAGTTGGGAGACCGCAGAGACCGCGCGGTCTGCGCTGGTGCTATGGCGGTCTGTTCTGGCGGTCTGGTTCTGGCGGTCTGCTGGTTGACCGGGTTGTTCCCAGTTGTTTCGGTCTGTTCCCGAGTTGCTCTGCTTGGTTGGCATGTCTTCCTTGTTGGAAGACCGGGCGGTCTGTTCTGATGTTACCGTCTGCTCGGGCGGTTTGCTCTGGCGATCTGGCGACTTGTTCGAAGTCGGCCAGATGGTTCTGGTTTGCTCCTGGTGGCCTAAGGAAGGAGTGCACTCGTGTCCGCGCGGCTTGTGCGCGGTCTCGTATTCGTGCGACTTGTTCACGGTCTGCCTGCTGATCTGCGGTCTTGGACTGTAAGCTGTCCAAGTGGTCTGATCGCGCGGTCTGCCTTATGAGACCGATGGCGATCTGACGGGTGGTGATTTTATCTCTCCTGTGCGGTGACGACATCCGTCTACCCGCCTATAAATAGTGGTGCAGGGCCCGTCATTGTTAACGAGAACTGTAAGAACTGAGCCTGGGTTAATTCGTGCGGTCTCACTTTGAGGTCGGGTAGTCTCGGAAGCAAGTTGACTGTTTGTTGTGTTCGCAGGTTTGCGGTCAGCAGGTTGCGGTCTCCTTCCTTGGTTATTCCCAGCGGCTTGAATAAACAGTTTGGCAGCGGTCTGTCTGCGAACTGGTTTATGTTCATTCTTGTGCTGTTCGCAGCGAGTTCAGCGATCAGGCGACCTTCAGCGGTTAGGCGATCTGAGTTGCGGTCTGGCGACAGCTTCAGTTCTAAGTTCCAATAAAGCTCCAGTTCGTGCGGTCTGAGGTGCGGTCTTGCAGTGCTGGCGGTCTATCCGGTTTCTGTTCGCGTGGTCTCAGGTCAAGCTGGATGACTTCTGGAGTCGAGCGGTCTGTGTGGTCTCAGCTTGTCTAGCCGCCAGATTTGTTTTGGTGTGTTTTGTTCTTCTCGTCTCCGTGATTATGATGAATCATGTCTCGCCATGTATACCTCGCATTGTAAATGAAGTTTGTGTTTCAATAAAGTCTCTTATGTTGTTGTTTGGCATTGTGGTTGTTTGGCTTTAACTCAGTTGATGCAACTCCTGCTTACTCCTAAACGGTTCAAATCAAAAATTTTAACAATTTCTTCATGCTAACAAGGACCTAGTACCCAAAATTATTTGGGCTCCTAAGGGTAACTAAACTCCTTCTTGCAGGTTAGTTCAAGTACTAGCCTCATCCAAATATGGTACTTGGACAGTGGGTGCTCAAGGCACATGATAGGAACCAGAAATCTTCTACAGGACTACACAGATGTGAAGAATGTACCTAAAGTTATCTTTGGTGGATCTGAAAGAGGAATCACCAAGGGATATGGTATGATATTGATGCGCTAATCCTGCACACCGCTATAGGCGGTAGCAAGACTGCGGCACGAAACGGCAGTGTACCGATCGTTCAAGTAATATAAAACGAGGAGTAATCCCCGAGTATCGAATCTCAAAGGAACACAGTAAGGTGGAGTTAACGTTCGAGGAAGGACTTGAGATCGAAGTCCTTGAGTCGGATGGAATGCGGGAGAGTTGATTTGTCTTTTGGAAAATAAAAGAAAACAAGTATAACTACTCCTATGCAATGCCGCTATGCAATGCTTCGCTTGGCGGGATGGAGACTAGGCAGGCCTTGAGCGCGCTGTGTCGCAAGGGCGGATGGACGAGTAGGCAAGCGGAATCGAACTGTGCAGGCCTTGAGCGCACTGCTTCGTTAGGCGAATGGATTACACGGGCCGCGATGCCACGCTTTGATAGGCGGATGGACGAGTAGGCTAACGGAATGAGGGTCGCAAGCACCTCTTTGGCAAGCACGCCACTAGCAATTGCTAGTGCGGCACCGAACACGGCGGCGGAATGGAAATTAGATGGGGGCGCACCTCATACACATATGAACAAAATATAACTTCACATAGACATGAAATTAAGATTACAAGCACGATTCATAGTGTTCATCATCAAGATATAGAAGAATATAACCTAAACAATCATCAACATAAAGAACGAAAAAGAGAGTAAAGGAGTCGACCACATCCGAAGCCTTGCCGAAGATTCACGGTTGGAATCGCTGGGTTGTCAATCCGCGTCCAAGCTCGGTCTTCAACTGCGTCCGAGGTAGAGGAGGGCTGTCACTTCCTCCCAATGGCTCGTCTTCTTCGTGTCACGATCCAATCTCCTCCGATACATGATCTCCTTGCTCGATGTTGGCGATCTTTGGGCTAGAAACCTCTCCTTGGAGCTCAAGGATGATGGA
Organism: Dactylorhiza incarnata; assembly: GCA_033032865.1. Lineage (NCBI taxonomy): Eukaryota > Viridiplantae > Streptophyta > Magnoliopsida > Asparagales > Orchidaceae > Dactylorhiza > Dactylorhiza incarnata. The sequence goes on from JAWHQI010000014.1 coordinate 10,120,107, forward strand.
GGAGGCCTAGAGGGGCGTAGAACCTGCGGAAGGGGTGAAAACGGCGGACTGGACGGAAGAAATGCGGAGTGATCCGACCTAATTCGCGAGCAGGTCAATTTATAGGCGCTGGAATAAACAGTGTGCACGGTCATTGGCGCACGACCAATGGTCGTGCTCACTAGCATCCTGTGATCGTGCGCCTGCCTGGACGGAGCCTGCAAGGTAAGAAAATTATAAAATACAATGTTCGCACGACCAGTGGCGCACGACCAGTGGTCGTGCGCGCTATCGTAAGTGGTCGTGCGATAAGGAAGACAGAACTCAGAATTCAGGGGGTAAGTGCACACGATCAGTGGCGCACGACCAGTGGTCGTGCACAATAAAACCAGTGATCGTGCGCAGTGTTCCTTTACAGATTTGTACCGGGAACACCTGCACGACTCCTGCTCCAGCATACAACACTAATCAAACCACTGAAAGTGACACTTAACCATGCATGAAAACTAATAATGAAGATAAACAAGAAATAACACCAAAATGGGCCTAGAAGTGCACATAGTATGGAATAACAAATATGAGCGAAAACATGCCTAAAGTGTAGTGCATAGAGTAGAAAATCGGCCCAGATGAGTCCATAAATGTGTATATATTTGGGACTCATCACACCCCCAGACTTACCTGTTTGCGCGTCCCGAGCAAACAAATTCTAAGCGAACGGGGAAAGAAAAGTATATGGCTTAAAATAACAATACAGAGTACCATGCGAAGTCGCATGCTCACGTGCATAAGAAAAATAGTAGAGAAGGTTTCTGATTATATAAACAGTTTATACATTTCTAAAAGTGTAAAAGCATATTACAACTACTCAAAATGGTGAACTACGGTGAATCGTCCAGTCATGCATACGGAGAAAGTAAACTAAGCGCTGAGATGAGCATTGCTCAAGATTGGGGTGCCGGACAACTCCACCGAAATCCATCGGTGTCAGTGACCATAGGCTCACCCGGTCACATTCTCTCCACGACACTAGATTGGTGCATAGCGTGAGTCGGTAGGACTTTAGGCTAGAGATGGGGCATGGGTTACGGTGAGGTAAACAAAGATAAACATAGAGGCTAAGCACACCTAACCCAACATGAGCATAAGATAGAGCTACCCGCACGACGATAATAAACACATGCACCACACCCCCAGACTTAGACTTTTGCAACATAGGTGTGTGCACCGCCCGCTCCCAATACCAAAATTTCAAAATTTTCATTTCAACTTTTTTCATAACAATCCCCCTTTTTTTCTTTTCTTTCTCTACTTCATTCTTCTTTTTCTTTCTTTTCTTTTTTCAGCAAAAATATCAATGAATACACCCACAATTTCCACTATAAAAATTACCACATCAACACCCCCCAAAATGTAAACATAACTATAATTTAAAGCTCAGATTTGGGTGTGCGACTAGGTTAGGCTTTTAAGCTTTTGGTGCGATAAAAGTGGAGCTGAATCAAGAGGAAGGGGTAGGCACAAAGGGGCTAGCAAGGGTAGATGATAGGCATGAAATAAAAAGCTCAACCGGGCCAAAATAATGGCCTACGTCATTCTCACGCACTAGAACTATCCTATGCCAATGCTTCAAGAATCGCTTGGGGCAAGTTCTAGTCACCGAGAAAGATTCTCCTTTCTCCCAACTCAAGCAATACGAATCTAGCGATCGTTTACACACATCCCTACGCTACCGTTTGATTCCACCGGATTCACCATTTGAGTAGAGTAAACAACATTTACACTAATAGAGAAAAATATAAAACCATAAGTATAAAGAGAAATCTAATCTACACAAATTTCTATGCAACCGAGCACTCGGCTAGGAGCACTACTGGAGTCAACATTTTACTCTGCTACATAGTCCTAAGCCATCACCTAGACTTTCCCAAATAAGCAGAAGAATTAAATTCACAACAGAGCAAGCAAACAGATGAGTACGCGCTCAAGTGGGTGTTGTGGTGTGCAATGAAAATGAACAATACTAAATAAATGAAATAGAAATACTTCTAGCATGCAATGCAATAGTGCACGTGCGTGGGCACACAGAACTACTCTCCCCCAGACTTAAACTAAACAACCCACATTATATATGACATGAAAATCAAAATAGGGCTAGGGAAAGAAAGTACCCAATGCTCAGAAATGAGCATACCAGAAGATTGGCGTGTAAGCTAAAATGAAGCTACAGCATCCGCCATCCAGAAGAAGGATACCTGCAGGGGTCAGATCCGCAAAACAAAAGAAAAAGAAAAAGATAAACTACAATAAACTACAGCTAACTAAACAGGATTGAATAAAATAAAATGCATGGAAAGAAAGATAAATACTGGGGTTATTGTCATCCCAGCACGACTTATTCAAAAACTAAAGGTTCTAGCTAATGGGCGTATGAAAAGGAAATGGACAGGTAACTGGCCCAATATCCGTGTCGGTAACGGGTACCGATACGGTGACAGAACAGTCACGCCTCTACCCGAATAAAGATAAAACCTGCCCATCACAGGTAGAGGGAAAAGGAAGTAAGAAGAGGAGGAGGAGATATCCTCGCTCAACTCACCAAAAATATCCTTGCCTAGCAAGGATTCGTCAACAGGGAGGCAGCAGGAGGCGAAGGCAATGAGAGGAGCTTCCTCTACGGAGGGGGAATAAACCTCCTCACATGAGAGGATGCTCTCATCATTGACTTGAGCAAAAAGCTCCAAGTCCTCCTGAAGTACCTGTGAAGATTCAACCTGCACAGGCTCGGGTGAAGGAAGGGGATCAAGAAATAAAGAAGATGAAGAACATAAATAATCAAAAATCGGGGGAGTGGTCCCGGTCTCACTCTTATCAGGTTGGGTAAGTAAAATAATGTTTGCATTGTCATCAATGCTACAAGATTCGGCGGGATCAGAGGTGGCTAGGCTTAGGATTTGGACTTCCTCCACCGGTGCTGAAGAAAACTCCTCTTCACCTAGAAGGTTGTCCTCCTTCATAGGAGTAGGCACAACACTCAGATCACCCACCTCATCCTGCGACACATCATTAACAATGTCGTCGGAGACGAGAGTAGTATGCACAACAGGGGGAGGAATAGTGCTTGGATAAATGTCAAGCACTGATTCCTCACAAAGAATCGAATCCACTAGAGGTGGTGGATGCACATGGAGAATAGGCTCAGCAATGTCGGTGCATAGATCGGCCGCACATCCGGTGACCGTATCCATGCCATTCCCTTCAAGATGTGAAGGTGACAAAGACACATAACCGGATGTTGAAGGTGTGCCGCCAGAGTTAGGAGTTGGGACGATCCGGATATCTGGCTCGTCATCCTCATCTAGTTGGCGAAGATAAGCAGCACAATCCTTCAGGGCATGATCTGTGCTCCGACAAAACTGGCACTGCCTAGCAGGCTTCTTTGGCACAGCGGGTGCTGAAGCCGAAAAGAAGTAAGACGGTAATGGCTCAGCAGAGTAGCCATAAGATTTACGCGCACCATATGGAGTATCAGACGAAGTCGGTGCTCCATATGCTGGGCTATAAGAATTATGCCTACTATTCTCCGTGGGGCATTCATCACTAGAGTGGGAGGTAGCTCCACACCAATGGCAACGGATATTAAGATGTGCCCACATAGTGTGAAGATAAAACGATTCAAAAAAAAATGCTATTGTGCAAAATACTACACCTAACAAAAATTACTAAAGCAACCTAATTAAAATAGGAAAATGGAATAAAAAGAAATAAAACAAAGAAATGCAATTTACAAATGGAAGGGCTTCTCTCTCAGGTTCTCCCTCTCCAGAAAACTCACACGACTGTGTTCCCCGGCAACGGCGCCAAAAACTTGATGCGCCAATCCTGCACACTGCTATAGGGGGTAGCAAGACTGCAGCACGAAACGGCAGTGTACCGATCGTTCAAGTAATATAAAACGAGGAGTAATCCCCGAGTATCGAATCTCAAAAGAACATAGTAAGGTGGAGTTAACGTTCGAGGAAGGACTTGAGATCGAAGTCCTTGAGTCGGATGTAATGCGTGAGAGTTTATTTGGCTTTTGGAAAATAAAAGAAAACAACTATAAATACTCCTATGCAATGCCGCTATGCAATGCTTCGCTTGGCCGGATGGAGACTAGGCAGGCCTTGAGCGTGCTGCGTCGCAAGGGAGGATGGATGAGTAGGCAAGCGGAATCGAACTGTGCAGGCCTTGAGCGCACTGCTTCGTTAGGCGAATGGATTACACGGGCCGCGATGCCACGCTTCGATAGGTGGATGGACGAGTAGGCTAACGGAATGAGGGTCGCAAGCACCTCTTCGACAAGCACGACACTAACAATTGCTAGTGCGGCACCGAACACGGCGGCAGAATGGAAATTAGATGGGGGCGCACCTCATACACATATGAACAAAATATAACTTCACATAGATATGAAATTAAGATTACAAGCACGATTCATAGTGTTCATCATCAAGATATAGAAGAATCTAACCTAAACAATCATCAACATAAAGAAGGAAAAAGAGAGTAAAGGAGTCGACCATATCCGAAGCCTTGCCGAAGATTCACGGTTGGAATCGCTGGGTTGTCAATCCGCGTCCAAGCTCGGTCTTCAACTGCGTCCGAGGTAGAGGAGGGATGTCACTTCCTCCCAATGGCTCGTCTTCTTCATGTCACGATCCAATCTCCTCCGATACACAATCTCCTTGCTCGATGTTGGTGATCTTTGGGCTAGAAACCTCTCCTTGGAGATCAAGGATGATGGAGGAGGCCTAAAGGGGCGGAGAACCTGCGGAAGGGGTGAAAATGGCAGACTGGAAGGAAGAAATGCGGAGTGATCCGACCTAATTCGCGAGCAGGTCAAATTATAGGCGCTGGAATAAACAGTGTGCACGGTCATTGGCGCACGACCAGTGGTCGTGCGCACTAGCATCCTGTGATCGTGCGCCTGCCTGGATGGAGCCTGCAAGGTAAGAAAATTATAAAATACAATGTTCGCACGACCAGTGGCGCACGACCAGTGGTCGTGCGTGCTATCGTAAGTGGTCGTGCGATAAGGAAGACAGAACTCAGAATTCAGGGGGTAAGTGCACACGATCAGTGGCGCACGACCAGTGGTCATGCGCAATAAAACCAGTGATCGTGCGCAGTGTTCCTGTACAGATTTGTACCGGGAACACCTGCACGACTCCTGCTCCAGCATACAACACTAATCAAACCACTGAAAGTGACACTTAACCATGCATGAAAACTAATAATGAAGATAAACAAGAAATAACACCAAAACGGGCCTAGAAGTGCACATAGCATGGAATAACAAATATGAGCGAAAACATGCCTAAAGTGTAGTGCATAGACTAGAAAATCGGCCCAGATGAGTCCATAAATGTGTATATATTTGGGACTCATCAGATATCCAATGGCATAGTTTCAATCATAAGGGTAGCTATGTTGAAGGGTTGCAACACAACCTAGTGAGCATAAGTCAACTATGTGATCTAGGCAATGTCATTGAGTTCCACAATGACAAGTGCTTGATCAAAAAGTCTAATGACTTAGAGACCATTCTCTCAGGCACTAGAAGTGGGAATGTTTATTGCTTAGACTTTATATTCAGTAATTCTCTTTCATTTGTATGTCTAGTAGCTAATGAAAATGAGTCTCTTTGTTTTTAATGGCACAAGAGACTTGCCCACATTAACTACAAGACAATGTATTGACTATTCTCTAAAAACCTTGTTAGGAATACTCCTAATTTAAAATGTATTAAAAGTGGTCCCTGTCATGCTTGCAAAATGGGTAAGCAAACAAGGGCCACCTTTAAAAGTATTGGCTCCAAAGACACTGAAAGATTTTTATATCTGTTGCACATGGACTTGTTTGGTCCTTTGCTAATTCAGAGCCTAGGAGGGAAGTTGTATACTTTGGTGATTGTTGATGATCACTCAAAATATACATGGGTATTCTTCCTTAAGAAGAAATTAGATACATTGAATGTCTTTATAAATCATGTCAAAGCTATTCAGATTGACTTACAATGTGTTGTGGTCAGGACTAGGACACTGACCATGGAATAGAATTTCAATCTGAAGCCATGACAAGGTTTTGTTAAGAATATGTATCACCCAAGAGTTCTCCTCCCCATGGACTCCACAACAAAATGGTGTGGCTGAGAGGAGGAATAGAACCTTGATAGAAGCTGGGAGAACATTGCTTAGTGACTCCTCACTCCCAGAATACTTCTGGGCTGAGGCAGTCAATACTGCATGTTATGTTCTTAATAGGGCATCCATCAATAAGGTTCATGGAATTACTCCCTATGAGATTCTGAAAGGAAAACAACCTACAATTTCATACTTTAGAATCTTTGGTTCAAAATGCTACATATTAAACAATGGAAAATCATAATTAACCATGTTTGCAGAGAAATGCAATGTGGGGGTTCTTGTTGGCTATATCTCACATAGTAGAGCTTATAGAGTATATAACAAGAAAACTCATGTTGTAGAAGAGTCTATGCTTGTGATATATGATGAGACAAGCCTAATCTATAAGGGCTGGTCTAGTTCATCTGGTTTGATAGGAAATGAAAAGGACGTGGAAAAGATGTCTGTGCAAGACATACCCAGCAGTAGTAAAGAATATACAGATGCTGCGATTCCTGAAGAAGATGAGGTCCAGGGTGCTGAAGACACAGCTGAACCAGCATAAGTATTACAGCAAGTTGAGGATTGACTGTCTGCAATTGTAAGACACCTAAGGGATCATCCAAGAGAGCAAATTATTGGAGATCAGAACCAAGGTGTACTGACCAGAAGCAGGGCTCATAATGAGGCCCTATTCTTGAGCTTCTTATCACAAAAGGAGCCCAAGAAGTTTGAAGAAGCCAACCAAGACATGGAAGTTGGTATGGAAGAAGAACTTCTTCAATTCAAAAGATGCAAGGTATGGAAGTTGGTGCCAATGCCTCAAGGACACAATATTATTAGCACCAAATGGATTTACTAGAACAAGTTGGATGAAAATGGTATAATCGTCAAGAAAATGGCAAGATTGGTAGTCAAGGGCTACAGGCAAGAAGAGGGAATAGACTTTGATCAAACCTTTGCCCATGTTGCAAGGTTAGAAGAAATTAGGCTATTCCTTGCCTATGCTACCCACAAGGGGTTCAAAGTATATCAAATGGATGCCAAATCAGCCTTCCTCAATGGTGAATTGAATGAAGAGGTATATCTTGAACAACCATCAGGTTTTGTGCATCCAACCCTCACTAATCATGTATATTTACTAAGGAAAGCTCTTTATGGTCTAAAGCAATCCCCTAGGGCTTGGTTTGAGACATTGTCTAGCTTTCTCATCAAGAACAAGTTCTTGAGCGGAAAGCTAGACAGTACATTATTTCTTAGGGAAACAAGGGGCAAATGTCTTCTAGTCCAAATATATGTTGATGATATAATATTTGGGTCTACTTATGACAACCTCTGCAAAAGGTTTGCTAACCTTATGCAGGGGGAGTTTGAGATGAGTAGTATGGGAGAGCTCAAGTACTTTTTAGGCCTCCAAGTGAAACAATCTGATGAGGGTATACTCATCTCTCAGACCAAGTACACTAGGGAGTTTATCAAGAAGTTTGGGATGGAATCAGCTTCCACCATGAAAACTCCCATGGGGTCCAACATTTCCCTGAACATGGATGAGAAGGGCAAGGCCTTTGATGAATCCATGTACAAGTGCATTATTGGATCCCTATTGTATTTAACTGCTAGTAGACCAGACATTATGTATGATATATATGTGTGTGCTAGGTACCAGGCATGCCCTAAGGAATCTCACTACTTAGCTGCAAAGAGGATTTTGAGATACCTTAAAGACAACCTACATCTTAGACTTTGGTACCCTAAGAACAATGATTTTGAACTAACTGGATTTTCTGATGCAAATTTTGCAGGCTGCAAAGAAGAAAGGAAAAGCACAAGTGGCACTTGTCAATTCCTAGGAAGGAGGTTGATATCATGGAGCAGCAAAAAGCAGATAAGTGTGGCAATATCCACTGCTGAGTCTGAATACATTGCTGCAGGAAGTTGTTGTGCACAACTATTGTAGATTCAACATCACTTAGAGGACTATAACCTCAAGGTAAGTGAATCTCCTCTCTATTATGACTCATCCAGTGTTATCTCTATTACTAAGAATCTTGTCTCTCATAGTAGGACTAAGCACATAGAGATAAGATATCATTTTATAAGGGAACATGTTGAATGTAAGGACATCTGCCTTGAATTTGTCCCCACTGACAATCAAGTTGCTGATATCTTTACAAATTCATTGGATGAAGCCAAGTTTAACTCTTTCAAGATTGAACTAGGAATGTTAAATATTGAATAATTCCTTCTTGCAAATCTTCTATGCTATTATACTTGTTAAGTTAGGATTCAAAATCTTATCACATTAACTCCTAGTGACATGATTAGGTCTCAGCACATTCTGACATCACAAGGCTTAATGATTAGGTAATAAGATCAGCTAAAACAGACAAGGCTGTTTCAGCTGAGCCGCTGAGACAGCTGGGAAAAGTCTCAGCGGAACCGCTGAGACTGCTAAAACTGTCCCAGTGTCTGATAGTGCTCTATCCCAGCATTTAGGCGCCATCTCAGTGATTCCACTGAGACGGGATGGGTTCATTATACTTTGTCTAAATGCAACCCCAATTGAACCAATTCCACTTACAAATATAAGAGCAGTTAAATATAATTATTAGGGTTAACCATAACATAGACTTAAGCCATATAAATAAACAATCTTTAATCAGTAAGAGGTACACAACCCTTCTTTCCTAGCCGCCGAGATGAACCTCTTCCGTCCCTGCGCATTCTTCTACAGCAACAATGGCTCCCAAAAGCACTAAAGACCTTCTGGAGCGATATGAAATCATAAGGAATGGGTTTGCCCATGCTCCAGAAGAAATCAAAGGAGTGATTCAAATCCTAAAAGACCAAGGTATGGAGTTTATTCTGTCTGAACCATGTGTCATTCTCAAAACTGAAGTTCTGGAATGGTTTGTCCATGCTAAGTTATCCACTTCCAATTCATCCCTCAAATCAAAGATAAGAGAAGATAGAATAAAGATAACTCCTGCAAAACTAGAAAAATCCTTACATCTTCCATCCTGCAGTCCAAGTGAGGATGAAGAAATCTCTGAGAAAGATAAGAAAAAAGCTCTAAATTGGACTGAATACAATGATGCCAAAACTGGAACATTAAAAAGGAAAGTCTTCAATCAAAGGGGCAAACTCTTATCTGATATTGTGGGAAAAAATATTCATTGCAAGCCTGGGTCACATGACACAATCTCACAATACATATTTGAACTCATGACATGGATAATACTGAAAAGGAAAACCTCTTGGGGAGAATTTATCTTTCAAAGAATCAAAGAATGTTTGCAGGCACCCAATTTGGGCAGAATCTTTCCCTGTACCTACTCCAAACTTACCCTGACAAGTTTGGCAAATCCAAAGGAGCAAACCTCCACTATCTCAAGAGGATGGATATCAAGACATTAGACAGGTTTACTAGGGTGCTTCCCATGAGTCAGCCCACTAAGGCAAAGGAAAAAGAGAAAAAGTCATCCAAATCAGCAAGGAAACCTAGACTAATCATGTCAAGCTCCGAGTATAACCACTAAAATAAAAATGAAGAGACAGGTGCTGATATTGGATCACACAGCAATCTTGACAAGGATGCTACATAGGATGACATGCCAACTGACATTGTCCATCCACAGGACCTCGACAAAGATAGAACTCCTGGTACCTAATCCCTCAACTCCACACTATTCATTCAATTAATTGATCATAGCGAATCAATTAGGTAGTCTCTACTGACACTTAAATAATATGGACCATAGATCCTCAAGGACTGATGAGTGCTCCATCTGATGGGGAGCAACAACAAGAACCAGCCTCCTTAGATGTTGCAAATATTAATGATAATGATGAGGACAAAAGGCCCTCACCTCAGGATTTCCAAGGTCAGATTGACAGATTTATTTTCAATCTTGAAGAAAGAATTAGGCTTAATCCTGATAATGAACCATCCCTCTGGATTTTAGCTTCACCAGGACAATATGGTGCCCCATCTGAGGGGGAGAAGCAGCAAGAGCCAACTACAGATAAAGCACCTTTTGCTAAGAAGATGGATGATCCAATTCAAGTGATGTCTGCAGCTGTAGTGCAAATTGTACTTCAAGTAGTCCCTCCTCCAAGTCCACCAAGGCTCCCAGACCCAATTATCCCTGATCCACAAGCTTCCGCCTCCACCTGCTCAAATTAGAACATTATAAATGCAATCCACCTCATGCAAGAGACTCATCTCACTTCCATGAAGAATTATGTAAACCAGTCAGTTAGCACAGTCAAAGCATATATTGATCAGTCCATCATGAATGTGAAGACTGAAGTAATGGCTGAGGTCAAGGAAATTAAGGAAGACACTGGAATGCTGAACAAGCAAATGACCAAATGGTTTGACCTAGCATAAAATACAGTAATTTCTCAGAATACCATTCTCAGGTCTATGGACAAATACCTCCAGATGTCTGAACAGGACATAACATATGTCAAAAATTTTGTCAGCTAGACAGATGAAGTGATTGAAAAATCAGCCAATCACATCCAAGAGTTTGTCTACTCCACAACCTTGCAGTTGAATGAAGAAGCTGATAGGAACAAGGAAGAGTTTAAGACTGACATTGTAAATGTTTTCCAATCTATTGCTGAAACAGTCACTGCTACCCAACTGAATGATGAGGTAGTCTAACATAAAGATGAGCTTCAAGTTGATTTTGAAAATGTTTTCCAAACCCTATCTGGCACTATAACAATAGCAAAGCAAGACCACCATCAACAAGTGTTTGAAGAAGCCAGATAGGGGGAGGATACAAATGCAATCATAAATTCTAACTTAACCCTTAAGGTTCTACAAGGTATAAGAATGGCTCTGAATCTTCCTCTCTTTGATGTAAATAGGGCAGAAGATTGGCATTTCCCACATCAAAAAGCAATTACCCAGAATGAGAGATTGAAAAAGAGAAGAGAAAGAGAACATGTATTGCTGACTGAAGAATACATGGTTAGGCAAAGGTATGTGCCAAATAGAGATCCTGACTATGAGTACTGGAGTGATGAATCCAATGAAATAATACTAAATGCCTTGCTAAGCCATGGTCAAATTGGAAAAGATATTAATAAGCTCTATCCATCTGAAAAGTGTATAAAACATTTAGAGAGAAACACAAAAAGAGAAAGAGTATTCAAAGTTAATCTGGTAAGAAAAGATAACCCAAGAAGAATGCCTTCTAGATATATCCCAAATCCATATCTGTATTTCCAAAGGCAAGAGAACAAAAAGAAAATAGCTGAGATTGAGGCTGCAAATGCTGAAAGAGACACAACCACCAATCTCCCTAAAAATATTATTGTGGCTGATGAAGATAAGGAGATCCCAGCTTAAGAAGAAGTGGTTGCTGAAAACATGGATGTTGTAGCATACCTAGAGGCCTCAGCTAAAGAAGAAGGAGTAGCTACTGAAAGTGTGAATGATGCAGCAGACCAAGATGCTTCAGCCAAAGAAAAAGAAGTGGTTGCTGACATTCATGAGTGCTCTACTTCTAAAAAAAGAAAACTTTAAATGAATGTATAAATGTCTTATGAATGCCTAGATGTAAATTGAACTATACTTTATCTAAAATGCTTATGAATGAATTGTTATATTAGTCATTTTATGTCATAAGCTAATCTGAGCTAGCTTAATTTTACCCTGTGATATTGGTTAAGTTAATATGTGATACATCATCATGTTTATCTTATCATATTACTGGTTTGTTAGACTTTGTTAGTAACATACCTGGCATAATGATGAGTCCCAATTATATACACTTTCATGGACTCATCCGGGCTAGTTTTCATTCTCTTGTGCGTCATTATCGAGCTATTATTGCATCTATTTCTCTTATGCTCATTCATGTGCACTTACGTGATTTGTGCTCCTTTTTAGCCCATTTTGGTGTGCGTTTGCGCTCCATGTTATTAAGGGTAAGCACATGGTGCTCCCCAATCCTTTTCTATGTTTGATTGGTGCTGGAGGTGTATTCCCAGCTGATTTGTTATGCTTGCAGGTGTTTGGATCATCTACTTTTGCCCAGAATTCACGAGTGTGTATAACACACGGTTGTGCACTTTCTTGACGCACGGACGGCTGCGGTTGTGTGCCTTCATCTGGGGAGAAAACCGGTGATCTGAATTTGATCGTGCATTTTTACGCACGGGCGGATCGCCCGTGTGCGAAGGTAACGCACGATCACCTGTTTCACCTATATTCTAGCCAATCTGAATTTGTTCGTGCGTTTTTACGCACGGGCGGATTCGCCCGTGCGTGAGTAAAACGCACGGGCGCTGCTGCTTCTTCCTCAAGCCTGGTTTCACGTTAAATAACGCACATGCAATGCACGGTCGTGCGTTCGCCAGTGCGTGACTAAAATTTTGCCCGTTTAGTATTTAAAGCAGGAAATCTGCTGGAAGAGAGAGACCCGCGGGAAAAGCTTCTAAAGCCCGCCATTTTTGCCCACATCACCGCTCCACCACCATTTTGACCTAAGAGGAGCTCCGATGACCTTTGGCTTGTAAATCTACCGCCTAAGCTCCCTCCTTGGCCTCCTCCATCATCCTCGAGCTCAAGAAAGCCATAGACGGAGAACTTCCGCAACATTCCAGGTGTCGAACAAGAGCTACTTCAAGCTAGACCAGGAAGAAAACGGGTAATAGTAGAGGAAGGTGACAGCTCCTCCGGACCCCGAACGCAACTGAAGACCGAGACGGACGAGGCCTGACAAACCTACGATTCCGGCCGAGAATCTTCAGCATAGACTTCGAGCTTTGGTTGACTCTTTTCCCCTACGCTTGTTTCAGAGTTTCTCTTTGTATGTATTTGAGATTGTGGATGATGTTCATAAACCTTATGTTTTAGTTGTTATGATTTCATGTTTGTGAAATCCTTTGTGGTTTATGAGATTTGAGGAGCGCCGTAGTCCGCCATCCACTCCACCGCTTAGTAGCACTCCGTACTAGTAATTGCTAGTTGCGTGTTCAGCGACGAGGTGCCTACGACCCTCATCCGCCAGCCTTCTCGTCCACCCGCTCACCGAAGCACGGCATCGCGGCCTGTACTCCATCCCGACAAGCGAAACGGAGCTTTAGGCCCGCATTTTATTTCTCTGTTGATAGCATAGGAAAACCACTTTCAAAACCCCACTTTTTTATTAAGTGTTTTAGAATCTTTATAAGAGTTTCCCTAGTAGGCAAATCATACTACCCAACTTGTAGTCCTTTGAGAATGATATTTGGGGAGTTTCTCCCTACTTTTATTACTTGACAACGACCGGTGCACTACCGTCGTACCAAATTTCGCGCTTGCTAATTAGCAGTGCTAAAATTGTGCGTCAAGTTTTTGGCGCCGTTGCCGAGGACTATAAGCGTGTATGATTCATTCTTCTCAGGAATTAGTCTTTTCCTTTTGTTTGTGTTTTGTTTTCTTGCTAGCCTTTCTTGCTATTTTTTTAATTTATTCTTCACCATGCTATTTTCTTTTTCTGTATCATGTGGGCACATTTGAATATCTGATGTCGTTGGTGTGGGGACACATCCCACGCTAGTGATAGGTGTCCCAAAGAGTATGGTGTTGTTCAGAAACCGTACGGAGCCCATAACTCTTTTGGCTCCTCTACTGCACCTCCGTTGTCGCACTTTTACGCGGTTGCCGCACCTTTGGTGCCGGCAAAGTCGGTAAAGCAGTGTTTATTTTACCAAAGTAGAGAGCATGCCTTGAAGGACTGTGCGGATTATCTTCGCCAATTGGTGGATGACGATGAGCTGGATATCCGGATCGTCCCATCCTCGAATTCTGCGAACACAGCTCCTTCCTCTGGTTACGTGTCCCTTCCACCTTCACTTCTTGAAGTCTCTGGAATCGACGCGTGTATCAGTTGCCTTCATGACTCTGTTTCTGATGCGACCCCCCATACCTCTTCGGTTCATGTACCACTTTGCATGAATTTGTTCCCTTGTGTGGAGAGTGAACCTACACTCTTAAGAAGCACGTCTTCTCCCACTACACACGAAACTACATCTATTTCTGATGTTATCATTGAGGTCAATTTGTAGGATGTTGCAGACCTGTGCAGTGTCGTGCCCACTCTCATGGAGGAGGACTGTCTCGATTGTGCTGATGTAACCATTTTGCTCCAGTGTGAGGAAGTCCAAGTTATAGAGGAGGCCATTGCGTGGCTGTTGAGTCTAGTAAAATCTTCGATGATATCATCAGCTTGTCATTGCCACACCCTATGGGGGATGAAGCCGGGATTATCCCCACAGATGAGATTTCTTTTAGTTTTTCTTCCAATTTATTTCCTGACCCCCTTTCTTTTTGTACAAGGATGCAGGATGCCCCTCCTCCGGTTGATCAGACCTTATGCATGGAGGAGCCGAAAGCCTGGCGGGATGAGGAAGGTACAGTGAAAGAACATCTTGTTTCCTCAATATCGTTGGTGCTTCCATTTGAGGATTGGTTACAAGGGAGCAAGCAGTTTTTCTTTGAAGACATAATACTGGAGGGGAAGAAGAGAGCGAAAAAGGAGGAGATTTGGGGTTGGAGGCTGAGCATCCTACTTAATTTCCACCCCTACTACCAGGTCCCCGGACCTTTTTCTTTCATCAGTTGTTACTACTTCAAATTAGCTTATAGCTGATTTGTTTTGAGCTTGTAATAATAATTAGGATTTATTGACTTTTGCTTATTCCTAGACTTTATACACTGCTTAAACACAGGTATTTGGTCCACCTTAAGGACAGTAAACAAAAGGGCTTCTTGGGAGACAACCCATGGGGGAACCATTCGGTTCTGGCCTTTCGTTCAGACTTTTGTTTATATGTGTTGTTTTGGGCTTTTTGCTAACATTGCAGGTTTAAGCTCTCGCTTAGGAGATGAGGAAGGAGCACTTTCAAGAAGGAATTGCGGCACTTCTGGCATGCTCATTCGTGAGCATAGGTCCACTCTACACCTATTTTCCTTATTCATGAACTCTTTATTTTATATGGTTTTGATCGAGTCTGGGGGAAAGATAGGTTATGCACGTGCACGCACTTTACATAGCATGTTAGAATGTGCTGAGTTAGAATTTTCAATTCTGCTACACACATTTGCACCTATTTCATGCGTACTTGATCACACGCGCTCATTGGGTATTGCTGCGAGGTTCCCCGCTCGTACGAATTGGATTGTTAGTGTAGGAGTGAGGGGTGGAGAAAAATGTCGACTCGATTAGTGCTCTAGTCGAGTGCTCCCATCACGCCTAGAAATTCAATTAGAGTAGAATAAAATTCAATGTTATAATTTAATTATTTCTATTATAGTAGATGTAATTTATTTTACTTTAGTGGTGAATCCGGTGAATCCAACGGTAGCATAGGGTCGAGTGTAGCTGGATTAATAGTAGCTTATTACTAGGATCAGAAGGATGGATAACCTTTCTCGGTGGCTACAACTTGCACCAGGCGACTCTTGAAACGATTGCGTTGAATAACTCGTTATAAAGCGAGATGTAGGCCGTTTCTTGATCCGTTTGTGCTTTTGAAATCCTAACCAATGTAATCACCCTAGCAATCCCACTTGAGCCTTCCTATCCTTCTTGTTTAGCTCCACTTAAATTTCACCAAATCCATACGACCAAGCCTATTTTCGCACCAACAAATGAGTTGAAAGAAAGTTATATCTACATCACGTGGTGTTATCTCTGGTGTATGGTGGCTAAAAAAAAGCTAAAGGAGAAGCTTAAAAAGTGCTTACAAAAGATATATATGTCGAGACGAGAAAATAAAAAATGTGTACAAAAAGAACTTTCAAATGCAATCTCTCGACAAAACAATGTGTGATCAGCTTAGCACATACCTAGTGTCCAGTTGAAGTCTGGGGGGTGTTGTGTGGTTCTTAATTTCCCTGTATTAGTGATTTTATGCTCTCGTGTGCTCAGGTTATGTTGAGTGTGATGCCAATCGTTCTTCTACTTATCTAACCTAAGCTCATCCTAAGCCAAATCTTAACCTATAAGTCCTATTGATTTTAGATATGAGTCATCTCATGCAATGGAGAGAGTGCGAACGTGCAAGCCTATGGACACCGACTTTGATGGATTTCTTAGGAGATTGTCCCGAGTTTGATTCGAGTAATACTCTACTCATTAGTAACGCTATTTTCCCTTGTGCGCGACCGAAAGATTTACCGGGATTCACCATCCGTGTAAAGTAGATTTCAAATTACTGTTCTAGAAATAGTTAAATATAATCTTGAGTTAAATTTTATTCTAATGTATTTCTACGCACGTGAGCATGCGACTTTGCATGAGTCTCTACCTCTCAAACTCACTATAACACCCAATTGTTTAGACGAGGAGCTGAGTAGTTTGCCCGAGGTGTGCAAATGGTTAAGTCTGGGGGTGTGATGAGTCCCAATTATATACACTTTCAAGGACTCATCCGGGCTAGTTTTCATTCTCTTGTGCATCATTATCGAGCTATTATTGCATCTATTTCTCTTATGCTCATTCATGCGCACTTACGTGCTTCGTGCTCCTTTTTAGCCCATTTTGGTGTGCGTTTGTGCTCCACGTTATTGGGGGAAAGCACATGATGCTCCCCAATCCTTTTTATATGTTTGATTGGTGCTGGAGGTGTATTCCCAGCTGATTTGCTGTGCTTGCAGGTGTTTGGATCATCTCCTTTGGCCCAGAATTCATGAGTGTGTATATCGCATAGTCGTGCGTTTTCTTGACGCTCGGACGGCTGCGGTCATGCGTCTTCATCTGGGGAGAAAACCAGTGATCTGAATTTGATCGTGCATTTTTACGCATGGGCGGATCGCCCGTGCGTGAAGGAAACGCACAATCACCTGTTTCACCTATATTCTAGCCACTCTGAATTTGTTCGTGCATTTTTATGCACGTGTGGATTCGCCCGTGCGTGAGTAAAATGCACGGGTGCTGCTGCTTCTTCCTCAAGCCTGGTTTCAGATTAAATAACGTACGGGCAACGCACGGTCATTCGTTCGCCCGTGCATGACTAAAATTCTGCCCGTTTAGTATTTAATGCAAGAAATCTGCTGGAAGAGAGAGACCCGCGGGAAAAGCTTCTAAAGCCCGCCATTTTCGACCACTTCACCGCTCCACCACCATTTTGACCTAGGAGGAGCTCCGGTTACCTTTGGCTTGTAAATCTACCACCAAATCTCCCTCCTTGGCCTCCTCCATCATCCTCGAGCTCAAGAAAGCCATAGACGGAGAACTTCCGCAGCATTCCAGGTGTCGAACAAGATCTACTTCAAGCTAGACCACGAAGAAAAAGGGTAATAGTAGAGGAAGGTGAAAGCTCCTCCGGACGTCGGACGTACTGAAGACCGAGACGGACGAGGCCTGACAACCCTACGATTCCGGCCGAGAATCTTCAACATAAACTTCGAGCTTTGGTTGACTCTTTTCCCCTACGCTTGTTTCAGAGTTTCTCTTTATATGTATTTGAGATTGTTGATGATTTTCATAAACCTTATGTTTTAGTTGTTAGGATATCATGTTTGTGAGATCCTTTGTGGTTTATGAGATTTGAGGAGCGCCGTAGTCCGCCATCCACTCCACCGCTTAGTAGCGCTCCGCACTAGCAATTGCTAGTTGCATGTTCAGCGACGAGGTGCCTACGACCCTCATCCACCAGCCTTCTCGTCCACCCGCTCATCGAAGAACGACATCGCGGCCTGCACTCCATCCCGACAAGCGAAGCGGAGCTTTAGGCCCGCATTTTCTTTCTTCGTTGATAGCATAGGAAAACTACTTTCAAAAACCCCTTTTTATTAAGTGTTTTAGAATCTTTATAAGAGTTTCCCTAGTAGGCAAATCATACTACCCAACTTGCAGTCTTTTGAGAACGATATTCAGGGAGTTTCTCCCTACTTTTATTACTTGACAACGACCGGTGCACTGCCGTCTTACCGCATTTCGCACTTGCTAATTAGCAGTGTTGAAATTGCGCGTCACATGAATATCACTTGTTACAATCTTATTCAAAATATCATAATAATGTTTACATTGTTAAAATTTTTGAAAGACCGTTTAGGAGTAAACAGGAGTTGTATCAACAAGAGTTATAGCCAAACAACCACAATGCCAAAACAGCAACACAAGAAATCTTTATTGAAACAGAACTGCTTTACAATGCGAGGTATACATGGCGAGATATGATTCATAAGAATCACGGAGATGAGAAGAACAAACACACCAAAAACGAAATTGGCGGTCTGCCAAAGCAGAGACCGCACAGACCGCAAAAAGGCTCAGGCCGCCCGGCTTGCTCTGCTGTACTCCCAGACCGCTTGCACAGTCAGACCGCAGAAACACCTTGAGACCACGCGAACAGAAGCAGACAAGCTACACTGCCAGACCGCAATCCCAGACTGCACGAACTGAAGCTTATTGGAACAAAGAACTGAAGCTGTCGCCAGACCGCAACTCATACCGCCTAACCGCTGAAGGTCGCCTGATCACTGAGTCCGCTGCGAACAGCACAAGAACACAATAAACCAGTTCGCTGACAGACTGCAGACGAACTGTTTATTCAAGCCACCGGAAATCACCATGGAAGGAGACTGCAACCTGCTGACCGCAAACCTGCGAACACAACAACCGGTTAGCTCACTTCCAACTCGCGCAACTTCAAACTTGAGTCCGGAAGAAACAATCCGGGCTCTTATTCTTATAGTTCTTCTTAGGAATGACGGGCCCTGCACCCCTATTTATAGGCGGATAGACGGATGTCGTCACCGCACAAACTGGGATACAATAACCGCCCATCAGATCGCCAGCGGCCTCATAAGTCAGGCCGTGTGGACACAGCACTTGGACGAGATCCAGCACAAGTCCGCAAGACAAAAGCAGTCCACGCACAAGCCGCGCGAACACAGCGACCACCCTTCCTGAGATTGCCAACGCAGGAACAAACATCTGGCCGACTTGAACCAAGTCGCCAGAGCATCCCAAACAAGTCGCCCGGTCACTGCGGACAACCAAGAACAGGCCGCCCAGAACAAGACCGGAAGAACTCGCAACAGGTCGCCAGAACCAATGACCAAACCAAGAAGCAAACTTGCCGATCACAGCAGATCGCCAGAACAGCAGGGAGAGATCGCAGAACCAAACCGCCAGAGCACCAGCGCAGGCCGCGCGGTCTCTACGGTCTCCAGCCTTCAGTCCGGTCGGACTCCCTTCCACTTCACTTCAACAATTTCAACACTCCCCCTTGAAGTGGGAAGTGGAAACTAGCCCAAGCAACTCACTTAACCGTGTAAACGGTCCCTTCGCCAGCGGCTTTGTGAAGATGTCTGCGACACTGTCCGCACTCCGAACATGCTCGACCATAAGAGATCCTCCCAACACCTTTTAACGAATGAAATGGTGTTCAATCTCTATATGTTTGGTCCTCGCGTAATAGACTGGATTGTTAACCATCTTGGGAGCACTCTCATTGTACCTGCATAGCAAGGTGGGACCTCGAACATCCTAATGAACGTCCTCCACCAACCTCCTGAGCCAAACAGCTTCCTAAGCTGCCAAGGCCGAAGCCTTGTACTCCGCTTCCGTGGTAGATACAGACACCGAGTCTTGCTTCTTGCTGCACCAAGAGATAGCTGTGGGGCCCGTCATAAAGACATAACCAGACGTTGATCTCCGATCATCCATGTCTCCCCCATAATCAGCATCCATGTATCCATGCAACTCCAAGCTTGACCCTCTCCTATATAGGAGACCCAAATCAGAGGTCGACTTCACATACTTCAAGATGCCTTTTGCCGCCAGAAGATGAGGCTTCCGTGGTTCCGCCATGTACCGACTCACCTTGCCTACTGCATAAGCAATATCTGGCCTTGTGATCGTCAAGTAGATCAAGCTCCCAACCAGAGCTCGAAAAACCAACGGTTCAGATAGAAATCTTCCTTCATCCTTCCGAAGTTTATGATGATGCTCCAGAGGTATAGTGCTGCTCTTCCCTTCCTCCATGCCGAATCGCTGAACAATACGCTCCACATAGCCATCCTGAGAAATGACCACTCCGCTCTCCCTCCTCTGTACCTCGAGTCCAAGGAAATGGTGAAGCTCCCCCAGATCCTTCATCTCGAATCTGATAGCAAGCTCAGCCCTGAGTCTTGCAACAGCTTCCTTCGAGTTCCCGGTGATAATCATGTCATCCACATACAACAGTACAATTACCCGAAGCACCCCCTCTTTCTTGATGAACAAGCTAGAATCAGAGTCTGAAGCAAAGAATCCACAGAATAAAAGATACTCTGCAATCTTCCCGTACCACGCTCGAGGCGCTTGCTTCAACCCATACAGGGCCTTCTTCAACTTACAAACGTAGTCTAGATACTCCTTCGATATAAAGCCCTGCGGTTGGAGCATGAAGATATCCTTGTCAATTTTGCCATATAAGAACGCATTCTTCACGTCGAGTTGCCAAATCTCCCAACCACTCGAAGCCGCCAAGGCAATAACAAATCGAACCGAAGTCAACTTTGCCACTGGACTAAACGTCTCATCATAATCTTCTCCGTACTGCTATGAGAACCCGCGAGCTACAAGGCGAGCCTTGTAACGCTCAATACTACCGTCAGCTTTCATCTTCAGCTTGAAGACCCACTTGCAAGTGACAGGAGTGGTGCCCTTGGGCTTGGGCACTAGAGACTATGTCTCGTTCTTCTCGAGAGCTGACATCTCTTCTTGCATCGCAACGTCCCACTCCTTCACGCCTCTGGCCTTTTCAAAGCTCGACGGCTCCCTTTCATCCAAGGGACCAGCAAAGAAACATGAAACAAAGTTCACCATGTTTCCTCCTGTGTATCGATCTGGCGGTTGAATAGTCCTCTTCGACCTCCTAAGAGGTTGCCCCTAACTAACCACCTCCTCAGCTGCTTCTTCAGAACTAGCTCCTCTTCCAGGAGAATTTGGAGCATCGCTCCCCATGCTTCCAGAACCTGAAGCTTCCGCCTCTGAGCTAGACACAGCTGGAGCTCCTGGTGAAACAGGCAACTCCACTTGAAGACTTCCCGCAGCTTTTCCTCCTTCATCAACCCTTCCCTCCGGTAGCTCAACTCCTGAAGTCCCCTTGTAGGAAGTCACTTCATCGAACACCACATCCCGAGAAACAATTGACCTCCGTGTCTGAGGATCCATGCATCTCCATCCCTTCTTCCGCTCATCATACCCAACAAAAACTAGCTTCCTTGCTTTCGCATCTAGCTTTGTTCAAAGAGCATCAGGAATATGCACATAGCAGGTTGACCCGAACACCCGAAGGTGTGCAACACTCGGCTTCTCCTTGAACATCAATTCGTGAGCGGTCTTCATGTTGATAGGACTCAGAGGCAATCTGTTGATGACATAAGCTGCACAAGACATTCCCTCCGCCCAGATGGACTTTGGGATATTCTTGGCATGAAGCCAACATTTGCAAGTTTCCGTCAGATGACGGATCTTCCTCTCGGCAACGCCATTCTGTTGTGGAGTATGGGCACAAGTGAGCTCTCTCCTGATGCCATGCTTCTTGCAAAAACTTGAGAACTCACTAGAGGTGAACTCCCCGCCATTGTCAGTTCTAAGTTTTTTAACCCGTAGGCCTAGCCGGCCTTCAACCAGCTCCTTGAACTCCACAAATTTTGCAAATGCTTCCGACATCTCCATCAAAAAATACACCCAAACATATCTGGTGTAGTCGTTAATCAACACCAACATGTATATGTTGCCTCCAAGGCTTGGGGTGGCAGTCGGTCCCATCAAATCACCGAGGATGCACTCCAACGGCACTTTGCACCTTGTTTGCGATTTATCAAATGGAAGTCGATGAGACTTACCAAACTGACATCCTTCGCAGACATGACCGTTTCCATAGGAGGACAAGCTAGGCAAGCCATTGACAAGGCCCCTTACTACCATAGCCTTCAATTTGTCCATGCCTACATGCCCCAACCTTACATGCTAGATGGCCGCGCCATCATTGGTCCTCATCTTATCAACATAGGTACTTGTCGATAAAATGAACAAGTCCTTTACCCGCTTGCCGACGTGAACAACATCTCCTTTTATCTCCGGATGAGTTTTAAGAAATTTCACTTCTGTTGGGCCAAACAGAACGTGATAACCGGCATCGACCGCATTGGTCACAGAGAAGAGATTCTTCTTCATACCAGGCACGTAAAAAACACTCCTCAACGTGAGTGGACCCTTATCACTGCTCAGAGAGACGACACCTTCGTGTTCTACTGGATGAATAGAATTATCAGCCGTAATGATAGCATTGTTACCTGAGTAAGGCGCCAAAGAAGAGAACTTTGATCCATCCCCGGTGAGGTGATGCCCACACCCTGAATCAACAATCCAGTACTCATCATAGTTGATGGAAGCCAAGGCCTTAACGGGCAACGCCATTATATTAGACATAAAGGCTCCTCCCCATCCAACTTCATCAGACTTTGGCATCTCCTTCTCCACTGCATGTCCTGGCTGAAGATTCACCCGTCAATCTATCTTGAAGTGCCCGGTCTTATTGCATCTAAAGCACCTCGGTCCCTCTCCTTTCTTCTTCCCATCAGACTTAGAGGCATAGCCTCTATCTTGCTGACCTGAAGTGGAGGGTCCATCAGGACCCGGCTTCTTCTTCTCCCATTTCTTCTTCTTCTTCCCATAGAACATCACATCACTTTCTCCCCCGGAGATAGAAACCCCCGCCATCTGTCTTGCCAAACTTTCTTGCGAAGCAAGAAGGTTCTCCAGCTCCAATAATGACGGTTGATTTGCCCAACCCTGAATTGAAGTCACAAATGCAAGATACTCCTTCCGCAACCCGCGGATGATATGCCTCTTCAGTTTTGACTCAGAGATAGGCTCATCAGGGTCCAACGCAGAAATCTCTGCTGTGAGGTTCTTCATCTTGAGAAAGAAGGTAGAAATAGAAAGATCACCTTGAGAGGCTTTCGCCAACTCATTTTCAAGATACTGTAGCCTCGCTACATTCTTCTTATTGAACAATCCATCCAAGGATGTCCAAATCTCAGCAGCAGATTTACATCCGATGATGTGATCAAACAACTCCGGTGAGATAGCCCTTTTGAGGGTGAACTCTGCCTTAGCATTCGTCCTCCTCCAAAGTCTCACCTCTGCCATATTATCTCCTGCTGGAAACACCTCTTGTGTGTCTTCTCCTCCAACTACCTCCTATAGATCCTCGCCAAGCAAGTAACTCTCCATACACGACTTCCACTTTTTAAAGTTAGTCGATGTGAGGAGTTCAATACCAAGACCTCTTGCGTATCCACCTTCCATGGCAATCTATGTGGTCTCTTCTTCACAAAGATGATGGCAACTCTAGTTGATCACTGCTTATCCACTCCAGAAACCTGGCTATGATACCATGATAAATTTTTTGAAAGACCGTTTAGGAGTAAGCAGGAGTTGTATCAACAAGAGTTATAGCCAAACAACCACAATGCCAAAACAACAATACAAGAAATCTTTATTGAAACAGAACTGCTTTACAATGCGAGGTATACATGGCGAGACATGATTCATAAGAATCACGGAGATGAGAAGAACAAACACACCAAAAATGAAACTGGCGGTCTGCCAAAGCAGAGACCGCACAGACCGCAAAAAGGCTCAGGCCGCCCGGCTTGCTCTGCTGTACTCCCAGACCGCTTGCACAGTCAGACCGCAGAAACACCTTGAGACCGCGCAAACAGAAGCAGACAAGCTGCACTGCCAGACCGCAATCCCAGACCGCACGAACTGAAGCTTATTGGAACAAATAACTGAAGCTGTCGCCAGACCGCAACTCAGACCGCCTAACCGCTGAAGGTCGCCTGATCACTGAGTCCATTGCGAACAGCACAAGAACACAATAAACCAGTTCGCTGACAGACCGCAGACGAACTATTTATTCAAGCCACCGGTAATCACCAAGGAAGGAGACCGCAACCTGCTGATCGCAAACCTGCGAACATAACAACCGGTTAGCTCACTTCCAAGTCGCGCGACTTCAAACTTGTGTCCGCAAGAAACAATCCAGGCGCTTGTTCTTACAGTTCTTGTTAGGAATGACGGGCCCTGCACCCCTATTTATAGGCGGATAGACGGTTGTCGTCACCGCACAAACCAGGATACAATAAGCGCCCATCAGATCGCCAGCGGCCTCATAAGTCAGACCGCGCGGACACATCACTTGGACGAGATCCAGCACAAGTCTGTAAGACAGCAGCAGTCTGCGCACAAGCCGCGCAAACATAATGACCACCCTTCCTGAGATCGCAAACGCAGGAACAAACATCTGGCCGACTTGAACCAAGTCGCCAGAGCATCCCAAATAAGCCGCCCGGTCACTGCGGACAACCAAGAACAGGCCGCCCAGAACAAGACCGGAAGAACCCGCAACAGGTCGCCAGAACCAACGACCAAACCAAGAAGCAAACTGGCCGATCACAGCAGATCGCCAGAACAGCAGGGAGAGATCGCAGAACCAAACCGCCAGAGCACCAGCGCAGGTCATGCGGTCTCTGCGGTCTCCAGCCTTCAGTCCGGTCGGACTCCCTTCCACTTCACTTCAACAATTTCAACATACATGAGTATGTTATAATGATTATCATGATATGAAGTTACATGACAAACATTTATGTGTTATGTACTTTAGCATTTGAGGGTGTTCTGCCTTCTTCAAAAAGGTGGAGATTGTTGGGAAAATGACCCTCAATGTTCCCTTGATTTGAAGAAGTTTCACACTCAATGCTAAGTACAAGTTGTATTTGATAACCCCCATTTTATCTCATGACCATGCAGGGTTAGGTCATACCAAGGTGTGAAGTAAGTTTAGTAGGTTTGCTGTCAAAACTGCTGAGACAAGCTCTCAGTCTCAGCTGAACCGCTGAGACAAGGCCAAGGGCCACTGAGAAGGTGTCTGGGCTAGCTAAGCTGCAGATAGAAGAAAATTGCTGAGACGACTGTCTATCTCAGCGGATCCGCTGGGATGAGACAGAAGAAGCCGCTGAGACTGGAAGCTGTCTTAACCCAACCGCTGAGACAGATTCAAAAGGACTGGTGGGTTTTGCTTTTCGCGCAAGGTGTAGAAAAGCAAGATATGGTATTCCAATCTCGTCTATGCTGTGTCAGAGGACATCTGATAGCCATTGAAGTTCAGAGGAGTATAAAAGAATAAATTAGGGCTTTGTAAAAGGATTCATCTCTCATTCTCTCACTCACAAAAGAACAAGATTATTGTTCTATTGACGGCAGCCAAGAAAGTTTTCACATCCAGTTTCCTGAATCTGCAAGGAGAGAATAGATTGCTCCTCTTGATCAACTCAAGATAGAGCAAGTTGATCCTCACTCTTTCTCTGAAGAAAAGGATCAGAAGAATTAAAGTTGAGGCCATTAGACTCGTCCCAGATTCAAGAGTGCCACATCACTTGCTCAACAACAGAAGATCAAGTTTATTCAATCTTCTACAATAATCATCTATTATTATTACCGTAGGAACTTAATAGTTCTGAGTTGTAGGGCATCTTTGCCTGAGATAGTAGGGTTGTCTGGCTTGAGAGTAGAGCTGAGAGGTCAGCTTGAGTGTAGGATTTATGTGTGATCTGAGGTAGGGCTGTTGAGCCTTAGGTAGGGCTGTTGAGCCTGAGGTAGTGATAGTTTATATAGGATGTAGTCTTAGACACCTAGAGGGGGGGGGGGGGGGGTGAATAGGTTTCTTTTATTTTAGGCTTAGTGCTTTCTGAATTTAGGTTAGCAAAATATCAAGCACAGAAATCACAAAGAGATTTATAGAGGTTCCTCAAGACAGGGTGTCTTGAGTAGTCCTCTTTCCCCCTTCAACTTTATAACAATGAGTTAGACAAGGCCAACTTCTCTAAACTCAGCTCCAAGAGCCTACAGCACAGATCCCACAAGATCTCTCAAGTTTTCCCAAACCCTACCTTAGGCACAACAGCCCTACCCCAGGCACAATAGCCCTACCTCAGATCACACACTAATCCTACCTCAAGCTGACCTCTCAACTCTACAACTCAGGCCAATCAGCCTTACACACTTAGGCAAAGAATCCTTACCTCAGATCACACACTGATCCTACAAATGATATAATAGGGGATTACAAATAGAAGGAAGAAGAGGTCAAGCCTTGGTCTTCTTCTTCTTCTTAACTGCTGTTGTTGCATACTTGAACCAGGGAGGACTAGATCAGCTCCAACTTGATTCTTCTTGATCAACCCTTCAGATGATGGACTGAATCTACTTGCTCTTTCTTGAGATGAATCAAGATAAGCAATCTCTTCTCTCCTTGCAGCCTTGTGTAAGCTCAGTTCTTGGCTGTCGATAATGAAATAGTATTGTTCTTCTTGCTTGTGTGCTGGAGAGTAAGATCAATAGCAAAAAAGTCTTTTGCTCAACCCTAACTTATTCCTGTTATACACCACTAATCTTCAACGGCTCTTAGCTGTCCCCCTGACAGGTATGGGAGTGATTGGTGGACCCCAAGATGCCTTTCTACAGCTTGCGCCAAAAGCAGAACCCACCAGATCACTTTTGAATCTGTCTCAGCGGTTGGGCTGAGATGGTCAGCCGTCTCAGTGGTTGCTTCTCTCCCGTCCCAGCGGATCCTTTGAGACAGAAAGTTGTCTCAGTGTTTTTCTTCTATCTGTAGCTCAGCTTGACAAGACACCTTCTCAGCGGCTCCTGGCCTTGACTCAGCGGTTCAGCTGAGACTGAGAGTTCATCTCAGCAGTTTTGACAGTAATCCAACTAATCATACATAACACCTTGGTATGTCCTAGTCCTGTATTTTCATGAGATAGAAATAAGGTTTATCAAATACAACTTGTACTTAGCATTGAGTGTGAGTCCTCTTCAAATCAAGGGAACATTGAGGGTCAGTTTCCCAACAATTTCCCCCTATTTGAAGAAACTAGAACACCTTCAAATGCTAGAGTACTTTACTCATAAATTCCTTATATGTGTCATTGCAATAATGAGTTCAACATATCATGCTTAGTGCATCAGTCATTTTAAAACATATGGTTGTTATGAAGGGATTGTACCACAGAGTTTAATCAATCCATCCATAAGACTTGATATACATAACAATGCAACATAGATTAAATTATCCAATAAAAACAGGGTAAGGTTTAGTTATAACTCGGATTTAGCTATGATACAAGCTGATTACATTAACAATCCATCAATTGCAATCCAGATAGAATAGTTATTCAAAGCTCAGTTTGCATTCATATATTCATAAACTATTTTAGACAAAGTGTAATTAAGTTTGCATCCACATGGTCATAAGTCATTATAGTTTAATATCATTTACACACATAAACAGTTTCTACATTCATTCAAAGCTTCCTTTTCTTATAAGAAGAGCATTTAGGAAAATCAGCAGCTACTTCTTTTCCTTTAGCTGAGGCCAGTTGGTATGCTGCAGCATCCATGTTTTCAGCAACCATTTCTTCTTGAACTAGAGGCTCCTTATCTTCAGCAGGTACAACCATGTCTTCAGGCAGATTTGTGGCTGTGTCCTTTTCAGCATTTGCTGCTTCAATCTCAGTTATCTTCCTCTTGTTCTCCTGCCTTTTAAAATACATGAATGGATTTGGGATGTATTTAGATGGCATCCTTCTTGGGTTTTCTTTTCTTATAAGGTTTGCTTTGAATACTTTATATCGTTTTGTGTTCCTCTCTAAATGCTTTATCCATTCCTCAGATGTATATAGCTTATTAATGTCTTTGCTTATTTGGTCATGGCTTAGCCAGGCATTTATAATTATCTCTTTGGAGTCATCACTCCAATATTCAAAATCAGGGTCTCTACTGTCTTCATCCCTTTGTTTGGCCATGAATTCCTCATTGAGTAACACATGCTCTCTTTCTCTTTTCTTTTTCAATCTCTCATTTTGTGCTATTGCCTCTTGATGAGGGAAATCCCAGTATTCTGTCCTATTAACATCTAAGATAGGAAGGTTCAGAGTTATCCTTGTACCTTGTAAGACTTTCAGTGTGAGGTCAGAAATGATGATTGCATTTGTATCCTCCCCCTTTCTATCTTCTTCATAGATTTGTTGATGGAGGTCTTGCTTAGCTGTTGTTATTGTGCCAGAGAGAGTTTGGAATACATTCTCAAAGTCAGCTTTAAGCACATCTTTTAACTTGCCTACTTCTTCATTCAGATGGGAAGAGGTGGCTCTTGCAGCAATGGATGCCTACTTCTTCATTCAGATGGGAAGAGGTGGGTCTTGCAGCAATGGATTGAGAGACAGTTGCAATTTTTGCTCTCAGCTCTTCCTTGTACCTGTCAGCTTCTTCATTTAACTTCATAGCAGTTGAATAGAGATACTTTTGAAGATGATTGGTTGACTTCTCTATCACCTCATCTGTTTTACTTACATAATTCTTGACATATCCCATGTCCTGTTCAGACAGCTGGAGATGTTTGTCCATGGATTTCAGAATGGTATTCTAAAAAATTACTGATTTTTCAGCAAGGTCAAACCATTTGGTTATTTATTTGTTAAGTATCTCAGTGTTCTCCTTTATTTCCTTGACCTCAGACATGATTTCATCCTTCACATTTCTGATAGACTGATCAACATATTCTTTAACTGATGTAGAAGATTGATCTATATGTGACTGCATGGAAGTGAGATGGGACTGTATTAGCAGGTTGATGGTATTGAGAAGGTTCTCATTTGAAGAGATGGTAGAAGAGGCTTGATGAATGTTGATCATGGGGGCTGGTGACCTAGGTGAGCTTGGAGGGTTGATAATATTGAGCACTAGGTGGACTGGAGGTTTAGGCAGGACTGTAGCTGGGGCATCCACCAGCTCAGCACCTGATGCCATTGCATCAATGTGATTAGGAAGGAGCTGATCATCATCCATATCATCTTAATTTTCAGCCTCTTGATGATCATCCAGCTTGTCTTCATCATCAGTATCTTTATGATCATCTAGATTGTCTTCATCATCAGTATCATGCTCCTCCCCCTCGGAGAGAGTATCCTTTTCTGTTGAGTCCAGGAATGCTGGGACAAGTTGTTGGAGTTAGATTGAACTACCTAGAGAGTCTAAAGATAAGAGTTTTAGGTTTACCTATAACTTCATATTTTTCTGTAAGTGGCTCAGTATGCACCTCTCCCTCAGATAGATCAACTTGAATAGATGAGTCCAGGAATTCTAGAGCAAGAATTGTGGAGTTAGTTTCTATAAGTTTGTAATGTTTAGGCTGGGTTTTTAGGGCTTACCAATAACATGATCTTATATTGCTGATGATTCTTGTGGTTCCTCCCCCTCAGATGGAGCATCAGATGATCCCTTTGTAGGTAATGACCACAGGGCCGGGGCATTATCAGGATTGTTTCTTATTCTTTCTTTACGATTGAAGATAATTGTGTCAATCTGACCTTGTAAATTCTGAGGTGATGGTCTTGTGTCCACATCAGCATCATTGATTTTTGTAATGTCAATGGGGGATGGTTCTTGTTGATGCTCCCCCTCAGCTGAGTCACTCATTTGTCCTTTAGGAACTATGGTCCACATTATTCAAATGTCAGAAGTGACAACCTAATTGGTTGGTTATGATCTATTAATTTAATGAGAGGAATGAGTTGTCAAGGATTAGGTACCAGGTGGTATATTTGTGTCTAGCTGCTGTGGATGGAGAATGTCATCCTTTGGAGCATTCTTGGCAAGAGGGTTTTGGGAGTTATTACAACCATCATTATATTTATCTGAGGTGTCAGACTGAGAACTTGACAGTACCAGCCTAGATTTCTTAGAGGATTTGGTAGTTATTTTCTCCTTTCCTTTAGCCTTAGTGGGCTGACTCATTAGATGGACCCTGGTGAATCCGTCCAATGTCTTTATATCCATTCTTTTGAGATAGTGAAGGACTGATCCTTTGGAGTTGTTG
Source organism: Dactylorhiza incarnata (assembly GCA_033032865.1). NCBI lineage: Eukaryota > Viridiplantae > Streptophyta > Magnoliopsida > Asparagales > Orchidaceae > Dactylorhiza > Dactylorhiza incarnata. The sequence goes on from JAWHQI010000014.1 coordinate 10,150,205, forward strand.
AACTTGTATGGGTAAGATTGGATTAGATACAGGGACAAGATTCTTCCCAAATTGGGAGCTTGCAAACATTCCTTCAACCTTTGAAAGATCATTACTCCCCAAGAGGTTTGTTTTTTCAGAATTATCCTAGTCATGAGGTCAAACATGTACTGGGATATAGTATCATGTGAACAAGTTTGCATAGGATAGCTTTTCCCACAATGTCTGATAATAACTTCCCCCTCTGATTGAAGAATTTCCTCTTTAATGATCCAGTCTTGGCATCATTATATTCTATCCATTTCAATGCTTTCAGCTTATCTTTCTCAGAGATTTTTTCTTCCTCACATGATTTGCAGGAAGAAAGATGAAGGACTTTCTCTATCTTGGTTGGGGTTACTTTTATTCTCTCTTCTCCTATCTTGGATTTGATGGAATATTTGAAGGAGGATATTGATGAGTCCCGATTATATACACATATATGGACTCATCTGGGCCGTTTATCTAGTCATTCCACTGCACTTTAGCCTTATTTTAGCTTATATTCGTTATCACTTGCTATGTGCACTTCTAGGCCCATTTTGGTGTTATTTCGTATCTTTCTTTGTTAGTAGTTTTCATGCACTATTAAGTCCCACTTTCAGTGGCTAGACTGGTGTCGTACGCTGGAACAGGAGTCGTGCAAGTGTTCCCGGTGCAATTCTGCACAGGAACACTGTGCACGATCGCCGGTTCTATTGCGCACGACCACTGGTCGTGCGCCACTGATCGTGTGCACTTAACCCTTTTTCACGAGTTCTGTTTGGTGCAGTGCGCATGATCACCAATGCCAGTGCGCACGACCACCGGTCGTGCGCCACTGCTCGTGCGCACTTATCATTAAAATTCTGAGTTCTGTTTGCTGTATTGCGCACGACCATCAATGCTAGTGCGCACGACCACTGGTCGTGCGCCACTGGTCGTGCGAACATTTTCTTTTATAATTTCTGTCTTTGCAGGTTCCGTCCAGGCAGAGCGCACGATCACAGGATTCTTGTGCGCACGACCACTGGTCGTGCGCCAATGACCGTGCGCACTGTTTATTCCAGCGCCTATAAATCGACCTGCTCGCGATTTAGGTCGGATCGCTCGCCCGACTCCGCCGTTTTCTGCTCCCGTCCGCCTGGTTTCGCCCCTCCATCGCCGCCCACCTTAGGGAGGATCTCCGGGCAAGCTTTCAACGCCAAATCTTCGCCGGAGTTTCCTCTCGGCCTCCTCCTTCATCCAAGAGCTCCAAAGGAAGACCTAGCCGCTATCTCCATCGAGCAAGAGGAAGTTTGCAACCTCTACCGGATCGTGACACGAAGAAGACGGGTCCATTGGAGAGTCGTGACAGCTCTCTCTACCCCGGACGTAGTTGCGGACCGAGCTTGGACGCGGATTGACAACCCGGCGATTCCAACCATGAATCTACAACGAGCCTTCGGATTCGGTCGATTTCTTGCCTTATTCTTCTCTTATTGATTGTTGTAATAGCTAGATCTTGTGTATTTTGATGAAGAGCACTTAAACTTGCTTTTAGTTATATATATTTCATATTGTTGTGAAATGCTTTTGTGGTTTATGTGTTTATGAGGTGCGCCACCATCCCTTTTCCACTCCACCACCGTGTCCGGAGCCGCACTAGCAATTGCTAGTGGCGTGCTTGTCGAAGAGGTGCTTACGACCCTCATTCCGCTAGCCTACTCGCCCATCCTCCTACCGAAGCGTGGCATCGCGGCCCGTATTCCATCCCGCCTAACGAAGCAGCGCGCTCAAGGCCTGCATAGTTCGATCCATTAGCCTACTCGTCCATCCTCCTACCGAAGCGTGGCATCGCGGCCCGTATTCCATCCCACCTAACGAAGCAGCGCGCTCAAGGCCTGCATAGTTCGATCCATTAGCCTACTCGTCCATCCGCCTACCGAAGCGTGGCATCGCGGCCCGTATTCCATCCCGCCTAACGAAGCAGCGCGCTCAAGGCCTGCATAGTTCGATCCATTAGCCTACTCGTCCATCCGCCTACCGAAGCGTGGCATCGCGGCCCGTATTCCATCCCGCCTTACGAAGCAGCGCGCTCAAGGCCTGCATTGTTCAATTCTGCTTGCCTTCTCGTCCATCCGCCCTTGCGACACAGCGCGCTCAAGGCCTGCCTAGTCTCCATCCCGCCAAGCGAAGCTTTGCATAGCGGCATTGCATAGGAGTAGTTGATAGCTTTTATTTTATTTTCCAAAAGCCAACCCAACTCCCCCGCATTCCATCCGACGTTTAGGACTTCAATCTCAAGTCCTCCTCGAACGTTAACTCCACCTTACTGTGTTCCTCAAGAGATCGATACTTGGGGATTCATTCCCATTTTATATTACTTGAACGATCGGTACACTGCCGTTTCGTGTCGCAGTCGAGCTACCGCCTATAGCGGTGTGTGAGATTTGCGCCATCATGTTTTTGGCGCCGTTGCCGGGGAACACAGTCGTGTGAGTTTTCTGGAGAGGGAGAATCTGAGAGAAAAGCCCTTCCTTTTGTAAATTGCATTTTCTTTTCTTTTTATTTCTGTTCTTTTTAGTCCATTTTCTTGTTTTATAGTAGGTTGCTTTAGTAAAATTTTGTTAGGTATAGTATTTCGCACAATAGTGTTCTTAGTTTTGAGAATCGTTTTATCTTCGCACTATGTGGGCACATTTCAATTTCCGTTGCCGTTGGTGTGGAGCTACCTCCCACTCTAGTGATGAATGCCCTACGGAGAATAGTAGGCATAATTCTTCTCGCCCAGCATATGGAGCACCGACTTCGTCTGGTACCTCTTATGGTGCGCGTAAGTCTTATGGCTACTCTGCTGAGCCTTTACCGTCGTACTTCTTTTCGGCTCCAGCCCCCGCTGTGCCAAAGAAGCCCGCTAGGCAGTGCCAGTTTTGTCGGAGCACAGATCATGCCCTGAAGGATTGTGCTGCTTTTCGTCGCCAATTGGATGAGGATGACGAGCCGGATATCCGGATCGTCCCAACTCCTAACTCTTGCGGCACACCTTCAACATCCGGTTTTGTGTCTTTGCCACATTCACATCTTGAAGGGTATGGCGTTGACACAGTCACCAGATGTGTGGCTGATTTGGGCACCGACATTGCTGAATCTATTCTCCCAGTGCATCCACCACTTCTTGTTGAACCGATTCTTCCCGCTGTTGTGCATACTACGCTCGTCTCCGACGACATTGTCGATGAGGTGTCACAAGAGGAGGCAGTTGATCTTAGTGTTGTGCCTATTCCTATGGAGGAGGACAACCTTCTAGGTGAAGAGGAGTTTTCCTCAACACCGGTGGAGGAAGTCCAAATCCTAAGCCTGGCCACCGTTGATCCCACCGACTCTTGTAGCATTGATGACAATGCTAGCATTATATTACTTCCCCAACCTGATGGGAGTGAGACCGTGACCACTCCCCCGATTGATGTTTATTTATGTCATTCTTCTCTTTTATTTCCTGACCCCCCTTCTTCATCTGAGCCTGTGCAGGGTGAGTCTTCACAGGTACATCAGGAGGACTTGGAGCATGATGCTCAAGTCAATGATGAGTGTATCCTCACATGTGAGGAGGTTGACCCCTCCTCCATAGAGGAAGCTCCACTCATTGCCTTTTCCTCCTGCTGCCTCCCTGTTGACGATACCTTGCTAGGCAAGGATGTGTTTTGTGAGATGAGTGAGGACCAGGCCTCCTCCTTTTCTTACATTCTCTACCCTCTACCTGTGAGGAGCAGGTATCTATATTTAGGTAGAGGGGTGACTGTTCTGTCTCCGTATCGGTACCCGTTACCGATGCGCATATTAGAACAGTTACCTGTGCACTTTTCTTTTCATAGGCCTATAAGCTAGAACTGTACAAAATCTAAATAAGTCGTGCTGGGATGACAATAACTCCAGTAGTTATCTTACTTTTCCTGCATTCTTATTTCTTCTAATTATGTTTAGTTAGTAGTACTTTCTTTTCAGTTTTCTTTTGTCTTTTGTTTTTGCGGAGCTGACCCCTGCAGGTATCTTCTCTGGATGGCGGATGCTGCAGCTTAGTCTTGGTTTACACGCGTCTTCTGGTATGCTCACTTGCTGAGCATTGGGTACTCTCTTCCCCTAGCTCTATTTTGATTCTCCTGTCATATATTATGCGGATTGTTTAGTTTAAGTCTGGGGGAGAGTAGTTTGTTTACCCGCTCACGTGCACTATTGCACTGCATAGTAGAAGATTTCATTTAAAATGTTTTGTTTATTTTCATTGCACACCACAGCACCCACATGAGCGCGTGCTTATCTATTTGTTTTGTTCTGAACAAATTATCTTGGTTAGGAATGTGAATTGGGATGATAGCTTAGGAATTACTATTGGGAGCGCAATGTTGACTCAAGCAGTGTTCTAGTCGCATCCGCGTGCCACATTAGAATTTGAGTAAAATTAGATTATTTCTTTGCTTTTAATTTATGATTAGTATTTTTGCGTAGTTTTAGATTTATTCTACTCAAATGGTGAATGTGAATGAAATTGGTGATAGCCCGGTGTTGTGTGTATACGAGCGCTAGTTGTGTGTTGCTCGAGTCGGGAGGAAGGTTTACCTTTCTCGTGGGCTAAGAACTTGCCCCAAGCGACTCTTGAAGCATGGGTGCGGGCGATTCGTTGAGATAAATGTGATATAGGCCACCTTTTGGCTAGTTTGAGCCTTTGCTTTCCATATCCTATTCGCTCACCTTTGCTACCCAACACTTGTGCCTACCACTCCCTTTGTTCAGCTCCTCCTCCATTCACCAAGGCCTAAAGCTTATCCCACTATCGCAACCAAGTATATGTTATATGCACTCATGTTTTATATTTGGCGTGATGTTTGGAATTGTTGTGTTGTGAAGGAGAAATAAACTCTATTTGCTGATTTTGAGCCAATCGGAGGATAAGAAAAAGAGAAAGAAAACTATGATATTGAAATAAAAATCTGAAAAAAAAAAGTGTATTGAAAAGTCATCCTCCCGAGCGTTTTAGAAAATTTGTTGGTATTTGTGGAGTAGGCCGTGTGCACACCTAGTTTTCATAATAAGTCTAGGGGTGTGTCACACGAGCTTTGTTTTTGGTTTTGCTTGGTGCAGCGTCCCGTTGACTCATGTTGGTTGCGTAGCCTTCGTTTTTACCTTTGATTATCATACCGCAACCTAAGCCCCAATTTAATCCTAAAAGTCATATTGATTTATCTCGCGAGTTTGCTAGTGATGTGGAGAGAGTGTGACCGGGCAAGCGTATGGTTCCCGACGTTGATAGATTTCAGCGGAGTTATTCCCGAACCCCGATCTTGTGCAACACCCTCCTTAGTGGCTTATTACTTTCGCACCGGGCATGATCGTCAAATTCTTCACAATTCACCAACTGAGTATTGATAAATCTTTATTTACGCTCTAGTACTTTCGTAAATTAGTTAGCATAGTTAGAATCTCTTTTGACGAAATCTCTATTTGCATGCTTTTGTTACTTCGCATTGTACTCCCTTGCGTAATTTTCTTTGCTAACTACCATTTTCACACTCCACCGGATTCGTTTGCTCGGGACGCGCAAACAGGTAAGTCTGGGGGTGTGATGAGTCCCGATTATATACACATATATGAACTCATCTGGGCCGTTTATCTAGTCATTCCACTGCACTTTAGCCTTATTTTAGCTTATATTCGTTATCACTTGCTATGTGCACTTCTAGGCCCATTTTGGTGTTATTTTGTATCTTTCTTTGTTAGTAGTTTTCATGCACTGTTAAGTCCCACTTTCAGTGGCTAGACTGGTGTCGTACGCTGGAACAGGAGTCGTGCAAGTGTTCCCGGTGCAATTCTGCACAGGAACACTGCGCACGATCGCCGGTTCTATTGCGCACGACCACTGGTCGTGCGCCACTGATCGTGTGCACTTAACCCTTTTTCACGAGTTCTGTTTGGTGCAGTGCGCACGATCCCCAATGCCAGTGCGCACGACCACCGGTCGTGCGCCACTGCTCGTGCGCACTTATCATTAAAATTCTGAGTTCTGTTTGCTGTATTGCGCACGACCATCAACGCTAGTGCGCACGACCACTGGTCGTGCGCCACTGGTCGTGCGAACATTTTCTTTTATAATTTCTGTCTTTGCAGGTTCCGTCCAGGCAGAGCGCACGATCACAGGATTCTTGTGCGCACGACCACTGGTCGTGCGCCAATGACCGTGCGCACTGTTTATTCCAGCGCCTATAAATCGACCTGCTCGCGATTTAGGTCGGATCGCTCGCCCGACTCCGCCGTTTTCTGCTCCCGTCCGCCTGGTTTCGCCCCTCCATCGCCGCCCACCTTAGGGAGGATCTCCGGGCAAGCTTTCAACGCCAAATCTTCGCCGGAGTTTCCTCTCGGCCTCCTCCTTCATCCAAGAGCTCCAAAGGAAGACCTAGCCGCTATCTCCATCGAGCAAGAGGAAGTTTGCAACCTCTACCGGATCGTGACACGAAGAAGACGGGTCCATTGGAGAGTCGTGACAACTCTCTCTACTCCGGACGTAGTTGCGGACCGAGCTTGGACGCGGATTGACAACCCGGCGATTCCAACCGTGAATCTACAACGAGCCTTCGGATTCGGTCGATTTCTTGCCTTATTCTTCTCTTATTGATTGTTGTAATAGCTAGATCTTGTGTATTTTGATGAAGAGCACTTAAACTTGCTTTTAGTTATATATATTTCATATTGTTGTGAAATGCTTTTGTGGTTTATGTGTTTATGAGGTGCGCCACCATCCCTTTTCCACTCCACCACCGTGTCCGGAGCCGCACTAGCAATTGCTAGTGGCGTGCTTGTCGAAGAGGTGCTTACGACCCTCATTCCGCTAGCCTACTCGCCCATCCTCCTACCGAAGCGTGGCATCGCGGCCCGTATTCCATCCCGCCTAACGAAGCAGCGCGCTCAAGGCCTGCATAGTTCGATCCATTAGCCTACTCGTCCATCCTCCTACCGAAGCGTGGCATCGCGGCCCGTATTCCATCCCGCCTAACGAAGCAGCGCGCTCAAGGCCTGCATAGTTCGATCCATTAGCCTACTCGTCCATCCGCCTACCGAAGCGTGGCATCGCGGCCCGTATTCCATCCCGCCTAACGAAGCAGCGCGCTCAAGGCCTGCATAGTTCGATCCATTAGCCTACTCGTCCATCCGCCTACCGAAGCGTGGCATCGCGGCCCGTATTCCATCCCGCCTTACGAAGCAGCGCGCTCAAGGCCTGCATTGTTCAATTCTGCTTGCCTTCTCGTCCATCCGCCCTTGCGACACAGCGCGCTCAAGGCCTGCCTAGTCTCCATCCCGCCAAGCGAAGCTTTGCATAGCGGCATTGCATAGGAGTAGTTGATAGCTTTTATTTTATTTTCCAAAAGCCAACCCAACTCCCCCGCATTCCATCCGACGTTTAGGACTTCAATCTCAAGTCCTCCTCGAACGTTAACTCCACCTTACTGTGTTCCTCAAGAGATCGATACTTGGGGATTCATTCCCATTTTATATTACTTGAACGATCGGTACACTGCCGTTTCGTGTCGCAGTCGAGCTACCGCCTATAGCGGTGTGTGAGATTTGCGCCATCAGATATCTTGGCATTACTAAACCATTCCAGAACTTCAGTTCTGAGAGTGGGGTTTGGTTCAGAGAGAAGGAAATCTAATCCTTGGTCTTCAAGGAGTTGAATCACTCCTTTGATGTCTTTAGAAGCCTGGGCAAAGCCATTTCTGACAATCTCATAGCCTTCAAGAAGGTCTTTAGAACTTTTGGGAGCCATTGCTATTGTAGACGAATGCGTTGGGATGGAAGAGAAGGTGATTCATCTCGGCGGTTGGAAGAGAAGGGTTGTGTGCCTTTCACTAAGCATATTTGCTTTTTATATGGCTTGAGACTTAGGTAAAATTAAACCTAGTAATTAGATTTAATTGCTCTTATAGTTGTTACTGTAAGTGGGTAACTAGGGTTGCACTTAGAAAATTTATAATGACTCCAACACGTCTCAGCAGAACCGCTGGGACGGTGACCTATCTGCTGGGACAGAACACTATCAGCCGCTGGGACAGATTTAGTCGTCTCAGTGGTTCAACTGAGACTTTTCCCAGCTGTCTCAGCGACTCAGCTGAAACAGATTGTTCTGGTTAAGCTGATCTTACTACTTTAAAATCATTAGAGATAGGATTACTTGAAGGCCTAATCAGGTCACTCATAGGGTTGATGTGTCAACACTTTAAGTTATATCAAGCCAAGCAGTATATCATACATGATTAAAAGAATGAAGTATTTTACACTATTCTAGATTTAATATTCCTAGTTCAATTTTGAAAGCATTAAGCTTGGCCTCATCCAATGGATTAGTGAAGATATCAGCCACTTGATTGTCAGTGGGTACAAATTCAAGGCAGATATCTTGAGATTCTACATTTCTCTTATAAAATGATATCTTATCTCTATATGCTTAGTCCTGCTGTGAGAGACAGGATTTTTAGTAATAGAGATAACACTGGATGAGTCAAAATATAGAGGAGAGTTACTTACCTTGAGGTTGTAGTCCTCTAGCGGGTGTTGAATCCACAATAGCTGTGCACAACAGCTCCCTGCAACAATGTATTCAGACTCAGCAGTGGAAATAGCCACACTTGTCTGCTTTTTGTTGCTCCATGATATCAACCTTCTTCCTAAGAATTGACAAGTGCCACTTGTGGTTTTCCTATCTTCTTTGCAACCTGCAGTATTGATACCAAGAATATCCACATTGCATTTCTCTGCAAACTTTGTTAATTGAGATTTTCCATTGTTTAAAATGTACCATTTGGAGCCAAAGATTCTAAAGTATGAAATTGTAGGTTGTTTGCCTTTCAGAATCTCATAGGGAGTTATTCCATGAACCTTATGATGAGTCCAGTTTATATAGTGATTTCCGGACTCATCTGGGCTAGTTTTCATGCACTTGCACTTCACTTTAGGCCTATATTCAATTCTATTTGATCACGTTGCCCATTTCATTGCTTAGTGCACATTTATGCCCATTGTGGTGTGATTTCATGTATTCCTGTGGTCAAATAAATTTTCATGCAGGTCCAAGGGTTGTGCGTCACTCGGGATGGGTTCCGGGGGATTTTCGGTCGAAAAAGCCACTGGTCGTGCGTTTTCCTTCGCGCACGACCAGGCGCACGACCACTGGTCGTGCGTTAATTCCCTTCCCAGATCGAGCGTCGGCGCACGATCGTTGGCCTTCTTCGCGCACGACCACTAGTAGTGCGCCACTGACCGTGCGCTATTTTGCAGTCCGGGACTAGGCTACAGGTTCTTCGCGCACGATCAGAGGCATTCCTTCGCGCACGACCATTGGTCGTGCGCCTGATCGTGCGCGGTGTTTATTTCCTGCTCCGCCAATAAATAGGCAAGCGCGATTTTAGGTCGGAAGCACTTCGAGTCCGCCGTTTTCCGCCTATTTCGGGGGGTTCCGACTCCTCCAGCGCCGCCCACCTTAGGGAGGATCTCCGGGCAAGCTTTCAATGCCAAATCGTCGCCGGAGCTTCCTCTTAGCCTCCTCCTTCATCCTTGGGCTTCAAGAAGGGAGTCAACCTAGCCTTCTTCTTCAAGATTGGAGCAGCTTGTGATCATTCCTCCGGTTCGTGACACGAAGAAGACGGGTCCATTGGAAGGTAGTGACAACCTTCTCTACCCCGGACGCAGTTGAGGACCGAGCTTGGACGCGGATTGACAACCCGGCGATTCCTTCCGTGAATCCTCAACAAGACTTCGGAGTCGGTCGATTTCGCACACTCATCTCCTCTTGTAGTTGATAGTTTAGTTGGATTTCTTATATGTTTGATGAAGTATACTTTTATTTGTTAACATTAGTATGAAATCATGTCTATGTGATTGAGTAATCTTGTTATATTTTCATTTGAGGTGTGCCTTGTGGTGTGGATTGTTTGTTGTGTTGTGTCGCCCTAACAATTGTTAGTGGTGTGCTTTGCGAAGACGTGCTTGCGACCCTCATTCCGCCGCTCTCTCCACCCCATCCGCTAGCCTACTCTTCCTTCCACCTAGCGAAGCGTGGCATAGCGGCCCGTGTAATCCATTCGCCTTACGAAGCAGTGCGCTCAAGGCCTGCATAGTTCGATTCCGCACTTATTCACCTCATCCGCTATCCTACTCGCCCATCCGCCTAGTGAAGCAGCGCGCTCAAGGCCTGACTAGTTTCCATCCCGCCAAGCGAAGCATTGCATAGCGGCATTGCATAGGAGTAATTGTAGCTTTCACTTTATTTTCCACAATCCAAACCAAGCCTCCCGCAATCCATCCGACCTAAAGGACTTCAATCTCAAGTCCTTCCACAATAGTTAACTCCACCTTACTGTGTTCCTTCCGAGATCGATACTCGGGGATTTACTCCTCGTTTTATATTACTTGAACGATCGGTACACTGCCGTTTCGTGCCGCAGTCTTGCTACCACCTATAGCGGTGTGCTAGATTCGCGCGTCAAGTTTTTGGCGCCGTTGCCGGGGAACACAGACGTGTGAGTTTTCTGGAGAGGGAGAATCTGAGAGAGAAGCCCTTCCATTTGTAAATTGCGCCGTTTATTTTTATTTCAGCTCTTTTTATTCTATTTTCCTGTTTTTAATTAGGTTGTTTAGTAAATTACTGTTAGGTGTAATAGTTTGCACAATAGTGTCTTTATATTGAATCTTGCTATCTCCATACTATGTGGGCATCATTTAACATTCGTTGCCATTTTTGTGGAGATATCTCTCATGCTAGTGATAGATGTCCAATAGGAGATAATGGCCCTAGCACTCCTGCCCCATCATATGGAGCACCGACTTCGTCTGGTACTCCATATGCTGCGCGGAGGTCTAAAGGCTATTCTGCTGCGCCTTTACCGTCATACTTCTTTTCGGCTTCAGCACCCGCTGTGCCAAAGAAGCCTGTAAGGCAGTGCTTGTTTTGTCAGAGCATGGATCATGCCTTGATGGACTGTGCTGATTATCTTCGCCAATTGGACGAGGATGATGAGCCGGATATCCAGATTGTCCCGAGTCCTACTTCCGGCAGCACACCTTCAACATCCGGTTATGTGTCTATGTCACCTTCATCTTGTGAAGGGTATGATGTGGACACAGCCACTAGATGTGTGGCTGATCTGGGCACTGACATGACTGAGCCCAATACCCCTGTACATCCATCACCTAGCGTAGATTTGATTCTTTGTGAGGAATCGGTGCTTGACATTTATCCAAGCACTATTCCTCCCCCTGTTGTGCATACTACTATACTAGTCTCAGATGACATTGTTGAGGATGTGTTGCAGGATGAGGCTGGCGATCTATGTGTTGTGCCTGTTCCAATGGAGGAGGACAACCTTCTAGGTGAAAAGGAGTTTTCTTCAGCACCAGTGGGGGAAGTCCAAATCTTAAGATTGGCCACTGTTGATCCCGCCGAACCTTGTAGCATTGATGACAATGTTGACATTATTTTACTTTCCCAACCTGATGGGAGTAAGACTGGGATCACTGATGGCGCAAATCTCAGCACACCGCTATATGCGGTAGCTAGACTGCGGCATGAAACGGCAGTGTACCGATCGTTCAAGTAATATAAAATGGGAATGAATCTCCAAGTATCGATCTCAAAGGAACACAGTAAGGTGGAGTTTATTATCGAGGAAGGACTTGAGATTGAAGTCCTTTCGAGCGGATGGATGCGGAAATGGGGGATTTGGTTTGTGGAAAATAAAAGAAAATATTACAACTACTACTATGCAATGCCGCTATGCAATGCTTCGCTTGGCGGGATGGAGACTAGGCAGGCCTTGAGCGCGCTGCGTCGCAAGGGCGGATGGACGAGTAGGCAAGATGAATCGAACTATGGAGGCCTTGAGCGCACTACTTCGTTAAGCGGGATGGAATACACGGGCCGCTATGCCACGCTTCGCTAGGCGGATGGAAGAGTAGGCATACGGATGAGGGTCGCAAGCACCTCGTCGACAAGCACGCCACTAGCAATTGCTAGTGCGGCACACGAACGTGACGGCGGGATGGAGGAAGGATGGTGGCGCACCTCAAGCAACTCAAACAGTAAAATATTTCACATAGACATGAAATGTATACAAATGCAAATAAAGTTAAGTGCTACTTCATCATAATATTAGCTCTAGCTGCATATATATCAATAAGAGAAGAACAAGGCAAGAAATCGACCGAATCCGAAGGCTCGTTGTAGATTCACGGTTGGAATCGCCGGGTTGTCAATCCGCATCCAAGCTCGGTCCGCAACTACGTCCGGGGTAGAGAGAGCTGTCACTACTCTCCAATGAGCCCGTCTTCTTCGTGTCACGATCTGGTAGAGGTTGCAAACTTCATCTTGCTTGATGGCGATGGCGGCTAAACCTTCCTTGAAGCTCATGGATGAAGGAGGAGGCCGAGAGGAAGCTCCGGCTCAAGAATGGCGTGAAGAACAAGCCCGCAGCACCTCCCGATGGTGGGCGGCGATGGAGGGGCAAAATCGGGCGGAACAGCGGAGCTGGGCGAGAAAAACGGCGAAAGATCCGACCTAATTCGCGAGCAGGCCGATTTATAGGCGCTGGAATAAACAGTGCGCACGGTCATTGGCGCAAGACCAGTGGTCGTGCACGCTGGAATCCTGTGATCGTGCGCCTGCTTGGGTGGAGCCTGCAATGGAAGAAATTTATAAAATACCATGTTCGCACGACCAGTGGCGCACGACCGGTGGTCGTGCGCAGTATCGTAGGCGGTCGTGCGCGCTGTCCGAAACAGAACTCATAAAATTGATGTTAAGTGCGCACAAACAGTGGCGCACGACTGGTGGTCGTGCGCACTATCGTAGGCGGTTGTGCGCACTACTCGAGACAGAACTCGAAAAAATAAGGTTAAGTGCACACGATCAGCGGCGCACGACCAGTGGTCGTGCGCAATAGAACCAGTGATCATGCGCAGTATACCTGTACAGAATTGTACCGGGAACACCTGCACGACTCCTGTTCCAATACAACCACGAATCCAGCCACTGAAAGTGGCACTTAACGATGCATGAAAACTACTAGAGATGCAGAACATGAAATAATACCAAAAACGGGCCTAGAGGTGCACTTAGCATGGAGTATCAAATATGAGTGAAAACATGTCTAAAGTGAAGTGCATAGACTAGAAAATCGGCCCAGATGAGTCCATAAATGTGTATATATTTGGGACTCATCACACCCCCAGACTTAACTGTTTGCGCATCCCGAGCAAACCATCTCTCGCGGACAGGAAAAACATAGCTGACAAAGAAATTATCAAGCGGAGTACCATGTGAAGTCGCATGCTTACACGCGTAGAAATATAATAGATAAAATTCCTAATTATGCATATTAGTTTATAATTTCCTAGGAGCGTATTTATATATTACATTTACTCAAAAAGTGAATCACGGTGAATCATAAGGTCGTACATAGGAAGAAAGTAAACTGAACGCTGAGGCGAGCATTGCCAAAGATCGGGGCTCGGGATAACTCTATTGAAATCCATCAATGTCGGTGACCATAAGCTTGCCCGTTCGCACTCTCTCCACGGCACTGGTTTGACTCAAATGAGTGAATCAATAGGACTTTAGGTTTTAAATGGGGCTTGGGTTTAGGTGAGGTATACAATGATAAAGACGATGGCTCAAATACTAAACCCAAATGAGCTAGTGCAGAAATTCTCCTCATTCACCACACAAATATGCGGGTACACCACACCCCCAGACTTAGACTTAGACGCATGGGTGTGTGCACCGCCTACTCTCAAACATAAATCTATAAGAATTTTCAATTAAGCACTGCTTTTTCTTTTCTTTTTACTTCATTTTTTTTTCTTTTTCTTTTCTCTTCTTTTCAAAACATTTTCAGCAAAATGGGTAATGAAGTGCATCCACATTTTCACAAAAAATAACACCACATCAACACCCCAATCATGAAAATAATAAACAACTAAAGCTCAAATTTGGGTGTGCGACTAGGATTGACTTTTAGGCTTTGGTGAGACAACAGTGGGGCTGAATCAAAGAAAGGGTAGGCACAACTGGGCTAACGAGGATAAAGCGATAGGAGTGGGCACAAAGGCTCAACCGGGCCAAAATGATGGCCTATATCACATTCACGCAATTGACTAACCGTATACCCATGCTTCAAGAATCGCTTGGGGCAAGTTCTAGCCACCGAGAAAGATAATCCTTCCTCCCGACTCGGGCAATATGAGGCTAACGAACGTCTACACACATTCCTATGCTACCGTTTGATTCACACCGGATTCACCAATTTTGAGTAGAGTAAACAATATTTACGCTAATAGAAAAAATATAAACTAAAAGCATAAAAAGAAATTGAATCTACACGAATTTCTAAACGAGACATGAGCACTCGACTAGGAGCACTACAGGAGTCGACATTTTACTCCGCCTCATAATCCTAAGCCAGCACAATGATTTTTCAAATCACACAAAAAGACAAATTCAACTCGCGACGTGCCAACGGCTAAGCGCGTTCAAGTGGGTGTTGTGGTGTGCAATGAAAATAAACAAAACATTTTAAATGAAATCTTCTAGTATGCAGTGCAATAGTGCACGTGAGCGGGTAAACAAAACTACTCTCCCCCAGACTTAAACTAAACAATCCACAAAATATATGACATGCAATCCGAAAAGGCTAGGGAAAGAGAGTACCCAGTGCTCAGAAAATGAGCACACCAGAAGATTGGCGTGTAAGCTAAAATGAGCCGCAACATCGTCCATCCAGAAAAGATACCTGCAGGGGTCAGCTCCGCAGAAACAAAAGAAAATAGAAAACTGAAAAAAGAATACTACTAACAAAACTAAACAAGATGAAATAAGAAATGCAGGAAAAGGTAAGATAACTACTGGGGTTATTGTCATCCCAGCACGACTTATTCGGATTTTATACAGTTCTAGCTTATAGGCCTATGAAAAGAAAAGTGGACAGGTAACTGTTCTAATATGCGTGTAGGTAACAGGTACCTATACGGAGAAAGAACAGTCACGCCTCTACCTGAATAAAGATAAAACCTGCCCATCACAGGTAGAGGGAAAAGAAAGTAAGAAGAGGAGGAGGCCTGGTCCTCACTCATCTCACCAAAAACATCCTTGCCTAGCAAGGTGTCGTCAACAGGGAGGTGGCGGGAGGAAAAGGCATTGAGTGGAGCTTCCTCTACGGAGGGGGAATCAACCTCCTCACATAAGAGGATGCTCTCATCATTGACTTGGGCAATATGCACCAAATCCTCCTGGGGTACCTGTGAAGACTCAACCTGCACAGGCTCGTATGAAGAGGGGGGATCGAGAAATTAACAAGACGAAGAACATAAATAATCAAAAATCGGGGGAGTGGTCCCGGTCTCACTCCCATCAGGTTGGGGAAGTAAAATAATGTTTGCATTGTCATCAATGCTACAAGATTCGGCGGGATCAACAGTGGCCAAGCTAGAGATTTGGACTTCCTCCACTGGTGCTGAGGAAAACTCCTCTTCACCTGGAAGGTTGTCCTCCTCCATAGAAACAGGCATGACACTAAAGTCACCAGCCTCCTCTTGCGACACATCATCAATAATGTCGTCAGAGACGAGTGTAGTATGCACAACAGGGAGAGGAATAGTGCTCGGATAAAAGTCGAGCACCGATTCCTCACAAAGAATCGAATCCACTAGGGGTGGTGGATGCACTGGGAGAATAGGCTCAGCAATGTCGGTGCCCAGATCAGCCACACATCTGGTGTCTGTGTCAACGCCATACCCTTCAAGATGTGAAGGTGGCAAAGACACAAAACTAGATGTTGAAGGTGTGCCGCCAGAGTTAGGATTCGGGACGATCCGGATATCCGGTTCGTCATCCTCATCCAATTGGCGACAAAAAGCAGTACAATCCTTCAGGGCATGATCTGTGCTTCGACAAAACTGGCACTGCCTAGCGGGCTTCTTTGGCACAGCGGGTGCTGAAGCCGAAAAGAAGTAAGACGGCAAAGGCTCAGCAGAGTAGCCATAAGACTTACGCACACCATATGGAGTATCAGACGAAGTCGATGCTCTATATGCTGGGAGAGAAGAATTATGCCCACCATTCTCCGTAGGGCATTCATCACTAGAGTGGGAGGTAGCTCCACACCAACGACAACGGATATTAAGATGTGCCCACATAGTGCGAAGATAAAATGATTCAAATAGATAAACACTATTGTGCGAAATACCACACCTAACAAAAATTACTAAAGCAACCTAATTAAAACAGGAAAATGGAATAAAAAGAAATAAAACAAAGAAATGCAATTACAAATGGAAGCGCTTCTCTCTCAGGTTTTCCCTCTCCAGAAAACTCACACGACTGTATTCCCCGGCAACGGCGCCAAAAACTTGATGGCGCAAATCTCAGCACACTGCTATAGGCGGTAGCTAGACTGCGGCACGAAACGGTAGTGTACCGATCGTTCAAGTAATATAAAATGGCAATGAATCCCCAAGCATCGATCTCAAAGGAACACAGTAAGGTGGAGTTTATTATCGAGGAAGTACTTGAGATTGAAGTCCTTTCGAGCGGATGGATGCGGAAATGGGGGATTTGGTTTGTGGAAAATAAAAGAAAATATTACAACTACTCCTATGCAATGCCGCTATGCAATGCTTCGCTTGGCGGGATGGAGACTAGGCAGGCCTTGAGCGCGCTGCGTCGCAAGGGCGGATGGATGAGTAGGCAAGCGGAATCGAACTATGCAGTCCTTGAGCGCACTGCTTCGTTAAGCGGGATGGATTACACGGGCCTCTATGCCACGCTTCGCTAGGCAGATGGAAGAGTAGGATACGGATGAGGGTCGCAAGCACCTCGTCGACAAGCACGCCACTAGCAATTGCTAGTGCGGCACACGAACGTGACGGCGGGATGGAGGAAGGATGGTGGCGCACCTCAAGCAACTCAAACAGTAAAATATTTCACATAGACATGAAATGTATAGAAATGCAAATAAAGTTAAGTGCTACTTCATCATAATATTAGCTCTAGCTGCATATACATCAATAAGAGAAGAACAAGGCAAGAAATCGACCGAATCCGAAGGCTCGTTGTAGATTCACGGTTTGAATTGCTGGGTTGTCAATCTGCGTCCAAGCTCAGTCCGCAGCTACGTCCGGGGTAGAGAGAGCTGTCACTACTCTCCAATGAGCCCGTCTTCTTCGTGTCACGATCTGGTAGAGGTTGCAAACTTCCTCTTGCTTGATGGCGATGGCGGCTAAACCTTCCTTGAAGCTCTTGGATGAAGGAGGAGTCCGAGAGGAAGCTCCGGCTCAAGAATGCCGTGAAGAACAAGCCCGGAGCACCTCCCGATGGTGGGCGGCGATGGAGGGGCGAAATCGGGCGGAATGGCGGAGCTGGGCGAGAAAAACGGCGAAAGATCCGACCTAATTCGTGAGCAGGCCGATTTATAGGTGCTGGAATAAACAGTGCGCACGGTCATTGGCGCACGACCAGTGGTCGTGCGCGCTAGAATCCTGTGATCGTGCGCCTGCCTGGGTGGAGCCTACAATGGAAGAAATTTATAAAATACCATGTTCGCACGACCAGTGGCGCACGACCAGTGGTCGTGCGCACTATCGTAGGCGGTCGTGCGCGCTGTCCGAAACAGAACTCATAAAATTGATGTTAAGTGCGCACGAACAGTGGCGCACGACTGGTGGTCGTGCGCACTATCGTAGGCGGTCGTGCGCACTACTCGAGACAGAACTCGAAAAAATAGGGTTAAGTGCACACGATCAGCGGCGCACGACCAGTGGTTGTGCGCAATAGAACCAGTGATCGTGCGCAGTATACCTGTACAGAATTGTATCGGGAACACCTGCATGACTCCTGTTCCAGCACAACCACGAATCCAGCCACTGAAAGTGGCACTTAACAATGCATGAAAACTACTAGAGATGCAGAACATGAAATAACACCAAAAACGGGCCTAGAGGTGCACTTAGCATGGATTATCAAATATGAGTGAAAACATGTCTAAAGTGAAGTGCATAGACTAGAAAATCGGCCCAGATGAGTCCATAAATGTGTATATATTTGGGACTCATCAATCACTCCCCCGATTGATTTTTATTCATGTTCTTCTTCTTGTTTATTGCTTGATCCCCATTCTCTATCTGAGCCTGTGCAGGATGAGTCTTTACAGGTACCCCAGGAGGACTTGGAGCATGTTGCTCAAGTCAATGATGAGAGTATCCTTTCATGTGAGGAGGTTGATCCCCCCTCCATAGAGGAAGCCTCATTCATTGCCTTCTCCTCCTGCTGCCTCCCTGAAGACGATACCTTGCTAGGCAAGGATTTATTTTGTGGTGAGATGAGTGAGGACCAGGCCTCCTCCTCTTCTTATTTCCTATTTCCTCTACTTGTGAGGAGCAGGTATCTATATTTAGGTAGAGGGGTAGCTGTTTTATCGCCGTATCGGTGTCGGCCACCGAAATGGATAATGGAACAGTTACCTGTGCACTTTTTATTCCATAGGCCTATAAGCTAGAACTGTACAAATGCCAAATAAGTCGTGCTGGGAAGACAATAACCCCAGTATTTATCTTATTTTTTTTCGTGCATTGTATTTTTTGTTAAGTAGAATAGTTAGTTAAATTTCAATTCAGTTTTAGTTTTTCTATTTCTTTTTGTTTTTGCGGAGCTCACCCCCTGCAGGTCATTCCTATGGAAGGCGGTGGTCACGATTCTTCGTTTGGCGGAGGTGCGGCTTGGTCTTATTCTACACGCGTCTTTTGGTATGCTCATTTGCTGAGCATTGGGTACCCTTTTCCCCCAACTTTGTTTTAGAATATCTTAATGCATAGTTTAAGTCTGGGGGAGAGCTAGTATCTGTTACCCAAAGCACGTGCACACTGCATATGCATACTAGAAGCTTTTATTGATTTATTTTGTTTAGGTCATTGCATCACACACCACTTGCACCCACTTGAGCGCGTGCTTAGATGTTTGCATGCTGCGAGTTAAACTCATTTCTTGAGCAAGGTTCGGGCAAATCATTGTGCTGGCTTTTAAATTATATAGTGGAGTAATATGTTGACTCCGGTGTTCCTAATCTAATGCTTTTGTGAGCATAGAGATTTGTGTAGATTAGATTCCTTTTTATACTAGTAGTCTTATACATTTCAATTAGTGTAAGTAATGTTTGCTCTACTCAAATTGTGAATCTGGTTTGAATCAAAAGGTAGCATATGGGTGTGTGTAAATTATCGCTAGACGTGTATTGCTTGTGTCGGGAGGAAGGATAACCTTTCTCGGTGACTAAGAACTCGCCCCAAGCGATTCTTGAAGCATTGGCATAGGATAATTCTGTTGCGCAAGAATGACGTAGGCCATCATTTTGGCCCGGTTGAGCCTTTGTGCCAATCCTGATATCTTATCCTCGTTGGCCCATTTGTGCCTACCCCATCCCTTTGATTCAGCTCCACATTTTATTCCACCAAAACCAAAAATTCGATCCTAGTCACATACCCAAAGCTGAGCTTTAGCTGTTTTTACATTTGTATTTTGGAATGTTGATGTGGTGATGTTAAATTTGGAGATGTGGTTGTACTCCCTTGAACATTTGCTGAATTTAAAAAATATAAAATTAGAAGAAGAAATGAAATGAAAAAAAGAAAAGAAAAATGAGAATGAGTTTAATTGAAAATATATTTGAGATATGTATTTTGGAGTAGGCGGTGCACATACCCATGCGTTCAGGTCCAAGCCTGGGGGTGTGGTGCATCCACGTGTTTTTGTAGCTGCGGGGATAGAGTTATTGTTTAAGCTCATTTGGGTTGGTTGCTTTAAGCCATCCTGTTTATCAATGTTTACCTCACCGTAACCCAAGCCTCATGAAAAACCTTAAGCCCTACCGACTCACGCTCTGAACTAATCTAGTGCCGTGGAGAGAATGTGACCGAGCGAGCTTATGGTCTCCGACACCGATGGATTTCGGTGGAGTTTGTCCCAAACCCCTGCCTGGGCAATGCTCATCTTAGCGTGTATTTTACTTTCCCCGTATGCGTGACCGACTGATTCACCGTGATTCACTTTTATGAGTAGTAGTAATATTTATTTACTCCATTAGAAATATATAAACTATGTGTATAATTAGAAACCTTATCCACTATTTCTCTATGCACTTGGGTATGCGACTTCGCATGGTACTCCTCGGTGTAATTTTAAGCTAGCTATTTATTTTTCCCCGCCTGCTTAGGATGTGTTTGCTCAGGACGTGCAAACAGGTAAGTCTGGGGGTGTGATGAGTCCAGTTTATATAGTGATTTCCGGACTCATCTGGGCTAGTTTTCATGCACTTGCACTTCACTTTAGGCCTATATTCAATTCGATTTGATCACGTTGCCAATTTCATTGCTTAGTGCACAATTATGCCCATTGTGGTGTGATTTCATGTATTCCTGTGGTCAAATAAATTTTCATGCAGGTCCAAGGGTTGTGCGTCACTCGGGATGGGTTCCGGGGGATTTTCGGTCGAAAAAGCCACTGGTCGTGCATTTTCCTTCGCGCACGACCAGGCGCACGACCACTGGTCGTGTGTTAATTCCCTTCCCAGATCGAGCGTCGGCGCACGATCGTTGACCTTCTTCGCGCACGACCACTAGTCGTGCGCCACTGACCGTGCGCTATTTTGCAGTCTGGGACTATGCTACAGGTTCTTCGCGCACGATCAGAGGCATTCCTTCGCGCACGACCATTGGTCGTGCGCCCAATCATGCGCAGTGTTTATTTCCTGCTCCACCTATAAATAGGCAAGCGCGATTTTAGGTCGGGAGCACTTCGAGTCCGCCGTTTTCCACATATTTCGGGGGGTTCCGACTCCTCCAGCGCCGCCCACCTTAGGGAGGATCTCCGGGCAAGCTTTCAACGCCAAATCGTCGTCGGAGCTTCCTCTTAGCCTCCTCCTTCATCCTCGGGCTTCAAGAAGGGAGTCAACCTAGCCTTCTTCTTCAAGATTGGAGCAGCTTGTGATCAATCCTCCGGTTTGTGACTGATGAGTCCTCATCTTATACACATATTTGGACTCATCCGGGCCATTTTTCCATTCCTTCCACTGCACCTTAGCCCCATTTTAGCTCATAATTATCACTCTCTGCTAGGTGCACGTCTTGGCCCGTTTTGGTGTTTATTTCTTGTTTATCTCTGTTACTAGTTGTCATGCTGTGTTAAGTGCCACCTTTAGTGGCTTGACTGGTGTCGTATGCTGGAACAGGAGTCGTGCAGGTGTTCCCGGTGCAATTCTGCACAGGAACACTGCGCACGATCACTGGCTCCTTCGCGCACGACCACTGGTCGTGCGCCTCTGCTCGTGCGCACTTAACGCCCATTTCATGAGTTCTGTTTGGCTTATCGCACGACCACTGATGCTAGTGCGCACGACCGCTGGTCGTGCGCCATTGTTCGTGCGAACATGTATTTTATAAATTTATTTCACTGTAGGCTCGTCCCAGGCAGCGCGCACGATCGCAGAATTCTAGTGCGCACGACCAGTGGTCGTGCACCAATGACCGTACGCGGTATTCATTCCAGCTCCTATATATACGCCTGTTCTGTTTTTAGGGCATTCATCCAGCCGCGGGAGCGCGATCAGCCGTCCGTACGCCGGCGATTTCCCCTCCAGGACACCTCCACTTCATCTCCTACGCAAGGGGAAGTCTTCTCCAACCATTCCGACCATTCCTCCATCGTCCGGGAGCATTCTCCTCCACCCGCAAGCCCTCAAGCCGCTGTTTTCCCGTTCTAATCTGGTGAGAAGAAGGAGAATCCTGAGGTAGAAGACGACGGGACTACGTAGAGAGATCGTGACAGTTTCTCTACACCGGAAGCATAGTCCGCCCGAGTCCGGAGGTGGCTTGACAACCTACCATTCCGGCCGTGAACGGCCGCTAGTCTTCATCCTTTGGTTATTTCTTTCCTCTTGCTTTCATTGTAATCTTTGATTCGTTGAGATGTTGAACAGTATTATGCTTGGTTTGATTGTAATGAATGTTTCTCCCTCTTTCTTCATTGTTTGTTTGTGAATCGTTTCGCCTCCACTCACTCACTCACGCACTTAAGGTTATCAATCCGCGTTAGCAAGAGCTAACGACGTTTGTGAAGAGGTGTTTGCGACCCTCATTTCTTCTCGCACTAGAACACGCTCCATCCGCCTCACGAAGCACGGCATTGCGGCCATTGCATCCATCTCGCCTGGCGAAGCGGTGTTTTCGACCCGCATTTCTTTTACTGTTGTTAAGAGTAGGAAAACCCAACCAAAACCCTTTTTTGTGTGTTTGTTTACGCTCGTGTAACACTAGTCACACAACCTGATTCGTACACCCAACCTGCATTCCTCAAGAGACCGACACTCGGGGATTTATTCCCAACTTTATTACTTGAACGATCGGTGCACTTGCCGAATTAATCGCATCAGTGACACGAAGAAGACGGGTCCATTGGAAGGTAGTGACAACCTTCTCTACCCTGGACGCAGTTGAGGACCGAGCTTGGACGCGGATTGACAACCCGGCGATTCCTTCCGTGAATCCTCAACAAGACTTCAGAGTCGGTCGATTTCGCACACTCATCTCCTCTTGTTGTTGATAGTTTAGTTGGATTTCTTATATGTTTGATGAAGTATACTTTTATTTGTTAACATTAGTATGAAATCATGTCTATGTGATTGAGTAATCTTGTTCTATTTTCATTTGAGGTGTGCCTTGTGGTGTGGATTGTTTGTTGTGTTGTGCCGCCCTAACAATTGTTAGTGGTGTGCTTTACGAAGACGTGCTTGCGACCCTCATTCCGCCGCTCTCTCCACCCCATCCGCTAGCCTACTCTTCCTTCCGCCTAGCGAAGCGTGGCATAGCGGCCCGTGTAATCCATTCGCCTTACGAAGCAGTGCGCTCAAGGCCTGCATAGTTCGATTCCGCTCTTATTCACCTCATCCGCTAGCCTACTCGCCCATCCGCCTAGTGAAGCAGCGCGCTCAAGGCCTGCCTAGTTTCCATCCCGCCAAGCAAAGAATTGCATAGCAGCATTGTATAGGAGTAGTTGTAGCTTTCACTTTATTTTCCACAATCCAAACCAAGCCTCCCGCAATCCATCCGACCTAAAGGACTTCGATCTCAAGTCCTTCCTCAATAGTTAACTCCACCTTACTGTGTACCTTCCGAGATCGATACTCGGGGATTTACTCCTCGTTTTATATTACTTGAATGATCGGTACACTGCCGTTTCGTGCCGCAGTCTTGCTACCGCCTATAGCGGTGTGGTAGATTCGCGCATCACCTTATTGATGGAAGCTCTATTGAGAACATGACATGCAGTATTGACTGCCTCAGCCCAGAAGTATTCTGGGAGTGAGGAGTCACTAAGCAGTGTTCTCCCAGCTTCTATCAAGGTCCTATTCCTCCTCTCAGACACACCATTTTGTTGTGGAGTCCTTGGGGAGGACAACTCTTGGGTGATACCATATTCTTGACAAAACCTTGTCATAGCTTCAGATTGAAATTCTATGCCATGGTCAGTTCTAGTCCTGACCACCGCACATTGCAAGTCATTCTGAATTGCTTTGACATGAGTTATAAAGATATTTAAAGTATTAGACTTCTTCTTAAGGAAGAATACCTATGTATATTTTGAGTGAACATCAACAATCACCAAAGTATATAACTTCTCACCTAGGTTCTGAATTGGCAAAGGACCAAACAATTCAATATGCAAGAGATAAAGACATCTTTCAGTGTCTTTGGAGCCAATACTTTTAAAGGTGGCCCTTGTTTGCTTACCCATTTGGCAAGCATGACAGGGACCACTTTTAATAAATTTTAAATTAGGACTATTCCTAACAAGGTTTTTAGAGAATAGTCTATACATTGTCTTGTAGTTAATATGTGCAAGTCTCTTGTGTCATTGAACACAAAGTGACTCATTCTCATTAGCTACTAGACAAACAAATGTAAGAGAATTACTACATATGAAGTCTAAGCAATAAACATTCCCAATCCTACTGCCTGAGAGAATGGTCTCTAAGTCATTAGTCTTTTTGATCAAGCACTTGTCATTGTGGAATTCAATGACATATCATAGATCACATAGTTGACTTATGCTTACTAGGTTGTATTGCAACCCTTCAACAAAAGCTACCATTATGATTGAGACTATGCCATTGGAGATCATACCATATCCCTTGGTGATTCCTCTTTCAGATCCCCCAAAGACAACTTTGGGTCCATTCTTCACAGCCTTATAGTCCTGTAAAAGATTTCTTGTTCCTGTCATGTGCCTTGAGCACCCACTGTCCAAGTACCAAATTTGGTTGAGGCTGGTACATGAACTATCCTGCAAGGAGTTTAATTATCCTTAGGAGCCCAAACAGCTTTGGGTCCTAGGTCCTTGTTAGCATGATGAAATGACCTTACACTAGCTGCACCCTTTGTAGGAAGGCTCATCTTTGCATATGGCACGTTAGGATTGTGCCAACAGTCTATGGCAAAGTGTCCCACTTTACCATAACACGAACATTCATGAATGTTGTATCTCCTCTTCTGAACAATTTTGTGAAGGGTGTGCAGCACAGTCCATATGTTCAGGAGGAGAGACAACAGCTTTTCTCTTATTTCTTTCAGCAAGGATTTGGCTAAAAGTCAATCTGGGCAC
This sequence comes from Dactylorhiza incarnata, assembly GCA_033032865.1. Lineage (NCBI taxonomy): Eukaryota > Viridiplantae > Streptophyta > Magnoliopsida > Asparagales > Orchidaceae > Dactylorhiza > Dactylorhiza incarnata. Next base: position 10,174,923 of record JAWHQI010000014.1, read on the forward strand.
AGTCTTAGTAGTCTTTGTAGTAATGGCATCAACTTGCTTTGGCTTTTGGGCAATGCAAGTTTTGATGGCATTGATGAGTCCCAAATATATACACATTTATGGACTCATCTGGGCCGATTTTCTAGTCTATGCACTACACTTTAGGCATGTTTTCGCTCATATTTGTTATTCCATGCTATGTGCACTTCTAGGCCCGTTTTGGTGTTATTTCTTGTTTATCTTCATTTTTAGTTTTCATGCATGGTTAAGTGTCACTTTCAGTGGTTTGATTAGTGTTGTATGCTGGAGCAGGTGTCGTGCAGGTGTTTCCGGTACAATTCTGTACAGGAACACAGCGCACGATCACTGGCTCTGTTGCGCACGACCACTGGTCGTGCGCCATTGATCGTGTGCACTTAACCCCTGAAAACTGAGTTCTGTTTTCCTTATCGCACGACCACTTATGATAGCGCGCACAATCAGTGGTCGTGCGCCACTGGTCATGCGAACATTGTATTTTATAATCTTTTCCCCTTGCAAGCTCCGTCCAGGCAGGCGCACGATCACAGGATGCTAGTGCGCATGACCACTGGTCGTGCGCCAATGACCGTGCGCACTGTTCAATCCAGCGCCTATATATAATCCTTCTCGCGAATTAGGTCGGGGACGCTCGCCATTTTTTCTCCCAGCTCTGCCGTTCCGCCCATTTCCGCAGGTTTTTGCCCCCTAGGCCTCCTCCATCATCCAAGGGCTTCAAGGAAGAGATTCTACACTCATCTTCATCGCCAAGGAAGGAGTTCCTTGCATCGGACGTGGCCGGATTGTAAAACGCTGGAGAAGACGGGTCCATTGGGAGGTGTGACAGCCCTCCTCTACCCTGGACGCAGTTGGGACCGAGCTAGGACGTGGATTGACAACCCAACGATTCCTACCGTGAATCTACAACGAGACTCCGGATTCGGTCGTATCTCTTGCCTCTTTCTTCTACTTGTGTGGTTGTATTTGTTTGTAATCTCTATATTTAGATGATGACACTATGAATCTTGTTTATTAATGTTTATTTCATGTTTATGGAATCATATTATTCATATGTGTGAATGAGGTGCGCCGCCATCCATTTTCCACTCCACCACCGTGTCCGGTGCCGCACTAGCAATTGCTAGTGGCGTGCTTGTCGAAGAGGTGCCGGCGACCCTCATTCTGTTAGCCTACTCGCCCATCCGCCTACCGAAGCGTGGCATAGCGGCCCGTGTATTCCATCCCGCCTAACGAAGCAGCGCGCTCAAGGCCTGCATAGTTCGATCCGTTAGCCTACTCGTCCATCCGCCCTTGCGACGCAGCGCGTTCAAGGCCTGCCTAGTCTCCATTCCGCCAAGCGAAGCATTGCATAGCGGCATTGCATATGAGTAGTCATAGCATTTTCTCTTTATTTTCCACAAACCAAATCCCCCATTTCCGCATCCATCCGCTCGAAAGGACTTCAATCTCAAGTCCTTCCTCGATAATAAACTCCACCTTACTGTGTTCCTTGAGAGATTCGATACTCGGGGATTACTCCTCATTTTATATTACTTGATCGATCGGTACACTGCCGTTTCGTGTCGCAGTCGAGCTACCGCCTATAGCGGTGTGTGAGATTCGCGCCATCAAGTTTTTGGCGCCGTTGCCGGGGATCGAAGTCGTGTGAGTTTTCTGGAGAGGGAGAACCTGAGAGAGAAGCCCTTCCATTTGTAAATTGCATTTCTTTGTTTTATTTCTTTTTATTCCATTTTCCTGTTTTAATTAGGTTGCTTTAGTAATTTTTGTTAGGTGTAGTATTTTGCACAATAGCATTTTTATTTTGAATCGTATTATCTTCACACTATGTGGGCACATCTTAATTTCCGTTGCCGTTTGTGTGGAGCTACCTCCCATTCTAGTGATCAATGCCCTACGGAGAATAGTAGGCATAATTCTTATAGCACAGCATATGGAGCACCGACTTCGTCTGATACTCCATATGGTGCGGGTAAGTCTTATGGCTACTCTGCTGAGCCTTTACCGTCATACTTCTTTTCGGCTTCAGCCCCCGCTGTGCCAAAGAAGCCCGCAAGGCAGTGCCGGTTTTGTCAGAGCACTGATCATGTCTTGAAGGACTGTGCCGAGTATCTTCGCCAATTGGATGAGGATGACGAGACGGATATCCGGATCGTCCCAACTCCTAACTCTGGCGGCACACCTTCAACATCCGGTTATGTGTCTTTGTCACCTTCACATCTTGAAGGGAATGGCATGGATACGGTCACCGGATGTGCGGCTGATCTATGCACCAACATTGCTGAGCCTATTCTCCCGGTGCATCCACCACCCCTAGTGGATTCGATTCTTTGTGAGGAATCGGTGCTCGACTTTTATCCGAGCACTATTCTTCTCCCTATTGTGCATACTACACTCGTCTCTGACGACATTGTTGATGATGTCTCGCAAGAGGAGGCTGGTGACTTTTGTGTCATGCCTGTTCCTATGGAGGAGGACAACCTTCTAGTTGAAGAGGAGCTTTTCTCAACACCGGTGGAGGAAGTCCAAATCTTGGGCATGGCCACTGTCGATCCCGCTGAACCTTGCGGCATTGATGACAATGCCAACATTATTTTACTTCCCCAACCTGAGGGTAGTGAGACCGGGATCACTTCCCCGATTGATGTTTATTTACGTTCTTCGTCTTCTTTATTTCTTGATCCCTTTCCTTCATCTGAGTCTGTGCAGGTTGAATCTTCACAGGTACTTCAGGAGGACTTGGAGCTTTGTGCTCAAGTCAATGATGAGTGTGTCCTTTTATGCGAGGAGGTTGATTCCTCCTCCATTAAGGAAGCCTCATTCGTTGCCTTCTCCTCCTGCGGACCTGCTGTGGACGATACCTTGCTGGGCAAGGATAGTTTTGGCGAGATGAGTGAGGACCAGGCCTCCTCCTCTTCTTACTTTCTTTTCCCTCCACCTGTGAGGAGCAGGTATTATTATTATTTAGGTAGAGGGGTGACTGCCTTATCTCCGTATCGGTACCAGCTACCGAAACGCATATTGGAGCAGTTACCTGTGCATTTTCTTTTTCATAGGCCCATTAGCTAGATATTATAAAGTTTTGAATAAGTCGTGCTGGGATGACAATAACCCCAGTATTTATCTTCCTTGCATTCTATTTTATTCAATCTAGTTTAGTTAGCTGTAGTTTATTGTAGTTTATCTTTTTCTTTTTTCTTTTGTTTTGCGGAGCTGGCCCCTGCAGGTATCCTTCTTCTGGATGGCGGATGCTGTAGCTTCATTTTACCTTACACGCCAATCTTCTGGTATGCTCATTTCTGAGCATTGGGTACTCTCTTCACCTAGCTCTTTTCTGAATATCATAGATATATATTGTGTGTATTATCTAGTTTAAGTATGGGGGAGAGTAGTTCGGTGTGCCCACGCACGTGCACTATTGCATTTGCATACTAGGAGTATTTTAATTTCAATTATTTAGTTATGTTAAATTGCATTGCACACCACTACACCCACTCGAGCGTGCACTTAGCTGTTGGCACGTCTTGAGCCGAACTCATTTCTTTTCGTGTGATTTGGAAAATCACTGTGCTGGCTTAGGATTATGAGGCGGAGTAAAATGTTGACTCCGGTAGTGCTCCTAGTCGAGTGCTCATGTCTCGTTTAGAAAATCATGTAGATTCAATTTCTTTTTATGCTTTTAGTTTGTTGGGAAAATGATTTCTCTTAACCCCTAGAAATGAGTTAAAGAAAGAGTTTTATGAATGAATAACAAAAGACCAAGTAAATATGCGTCGAATGGTATTCGACGATACGTCGAAATATAGTCGACGTTTTCTTCAGAATATGTCGAAGTAACTCTAGGAAGATTTCGACGTATGTCTTATCGACGCTACTCTGATTTCTAGTCGACGCATACAGAGAAGTCGACGCACCTTTGTCGACGCACATTCCTCATATCTCTCTCGACGTCGGGCTAAGATGAATTCGACGCTTACGTCGAATAGTAATCGACGCACGTCGATCTTTATGACAGATTTATTATTGCGCCAGATCTCTTTCCTTCTTTTCTGAAGATCTGATTTATATAGAATGATGTTAATATTTTATAGCCGTTCTGAATCATTCTTTCCTTCTATTTGATTCTTGGCTAAATCTGATTAACTCTATTTTGGATATTATTTGAAATCTGAGTTAACATTTTCCATTTATGCTATAACTGCTATGGAAATATTTCTCTCTTCCTAAATCTCTGGCTGCTAATTGATTCCTCTCCTATAGTGCTATCTTATTACACAGAGCTATAAAATAAAGAGGAAGTCGGCAGGAAATGAAAAAAAAAGAGTGATCTACCACACATATATGATACAGAGGAAAAAGCTCCCAAAAGAAAAGAGAGATATTGAGAAAAAGCTCTGCAGCAACATCCATCCATTTCTACTTCTGCTCACTGCTCACTGCTGCAAAATCTGATTGCTCTCACTAAAAGAGAGAAAGGCTACAAATCTTCTTCTCTCTATAGAAGAAAGATTTAATTCATAACTTGTGCTTCAAATCTTCTTGCTAGGAAGAAGATTCATTATTGTCTTTATTTCTTTCTCCTTCTTTATTCTTATTCACTATTGTAAAAGAGTTTTTAGAATCTCTCTTCAAAAAATTCAGTGTACTGGTTCTAAGAGTCTCCTTTTCAAAAGACTCAGTTGGTTCTAAGAGTCTCCTTATCAAAAGACTCAGGGTGGTTCTAAGAGTCTCCTTATCAAAAGACTCAGTGCAAGTTAGTGAATTCCTACCAAGGGGGTAGAAGAGTGGACTACCCAAAGTTTGGGGAACCACTATATTTTCTTGTGTTGTGCTGTGAAATTTCTTTCTTGCATTTACTTAATTGCTTGTCTAATTCTTGTTGGTGTGTGTGGGAAGCTCTAATCTGTGATCATACATATATATATATATTAACTTTGCACAAGATATTTTAAATCTCTATTCACCCCCCCTCTAGAGAATTCTAGTGAGGTTAACTGTGCACTTTCAATTGGTATCAGAGCCAGGTTGATCTAAAAAGGATAACTCCTTGATCAAAAAGATCCTACCTTATATATATATTTTTAAAACTATTTTTCACATGGCACAAATCAAAGATTATGCTTCCACCAGACCACCAATGTGCAACCTTGAAAAGTTTGCAGTTTGGAAAACAAGAATCAGAATTTATATGAATTCTATTGATGCTGACTTGTTCAATATTACTGTAACAGGTCCACCAAAACCCTATAGAAAGGATGCAAATGGAAACATCACACAAACACTTGTTCCAAGATCTGAATGGACAGAAGATGAGAAGAAGGCAAGAACTCATGATCTAAAGGCCATGAACATACTTGTCTCAACTCTCTCAGATGACATCTTTCAAAAGGTTGTTGACTGTGAATCATCCAAGGAAATTTGGGATGCCCTCACAAAGATGGTGGAAGGAAGTGCTGATGAAAAGAAAGACAAGAAGGCCCTATTGATCTCTCAATATGAGAACTTTCAAAAGAAGGCTGAAGAAGGCATCTCTGAAATGTATGACAGATTCAGTCTGATCATCAATCAACTAAGAGACTTGGATAGAGAAATCTCTCCCACTGAGATAAATGACAAATTACTAATGAGTCTCCCTAGTTCATGGGACTCAAGAATTTGGGCAATAAAAGACACAAGAGGACAAAAAGAGATCTCAACAGATGCTCTCTTAGGAAAACTCAGATCCTATGAGCAGTTGCTAAAAACTAGAGAGGAGAAGGAAAGAAGAGAAATCGCCCCAAGTCCCTCAAAAAGCAGGAACATTGCTCTAAAGGCAACAGAAGAAGAAACTTCTGTCACTGAAGAAGAATTATTCAGTTTCTTGGCCAGAAGATTTAGGAAATGGGTCAAGAAAGATGGATCAAAAAGGAGGGAGTCAAGACCAAGGTATGACAAAACACCCACTAAAGAAATAATTTGCTATTCTTGCAGAAAACCTGGACACATTGCCCCAGAATGTCCAGAGAATGCTGAAACAGAGAAGGATCTGAAAAAGAAAGATCTGAAGAAAAAGGGGAAGAAGAAAGAAAAAGGCTTCATTGCTAAAGTCTGGAGTGAAACTAACTCTGAGGATAGTTCATCCACTAAGAGTGACAATGAAGAATCTAGACAAGAAGACATATGCTTGATGGCCTTTGAAGATACAAAGAATGATGATAAACCATGGAGTGAAACAGGATCAGAAGAAGATCTATCCTCAGATGATGAAAAAGAAGAGAACCTCATTCTCATTGAGGAATCTGAGAATGAGGATGAGGTAAGTATGTTTGATGACATTGATTTTCAAAGTGATAGCTTTAGAAATGATTTTATAAAAATGTACCTAGATCACCTAAAAACAAATCAAGAAATTGAGGACCTAAAAGAACAAATCAATGTAGCTAAAAATCAGAGAAACCTAGAAATTAACTCCTCTAAAGATTATGAATCAATAGCTAGCAGAATAAAGAAGGAAACAGAAAGGGCCAATATAGAAAATCAGTTCCTTAAGAACAAAGTAACCCAGGCAAAAGCCTTTGAAGAATCAATAAAAATAAGAAGCCAAAATCTTAAGGAAATCACTGACAAACAAACAATAAGACCCAAACATCTTGGGCTAGGAGCTGATCCCTCAATCAGCCTAACTTCATCCAACAAACCTGCTTGGATGAGCCCTATAAAATTCACTAAACCTGTTAATTTGTTAAACCAAGAAAAAGATAAGGGAGAAAAAGAAACCAAGGAATTTGATGAAACATCTTATTATTCAGCTGATGATTCACATACTTCATCTGAAGAAACAATCAATCCAAGAAGAACAACACATAAAGGAGTAAAAACAGAGAAAGGCAAAATGAAAATTTGTGAAGACACAGATGCGTCGACTTCATATCGACGCATGCACAATAGTGCGTCGACTTATTCTCGACGCAACCTCTCAGATGCCTCGACCTCTACTCGACGCTTGAATAAAGATACGTTGACATCAATTCGACGCAACTTTCCTCATGCGTCGACACCAGATCAACGCAATCTGAAGAATGCGTCGATAACAAATCAACGCAATTATCAACATACGTCGAATAGATATCGACGCACAAATGTTCAGAACAACTTAAACACATTCTCTCCAAAAGTCTTTTATCCTAACCCTCATTCAGGAACCAGTCATCCTAATCATGAATTTTATCCAAATAAACACTTCAAACCCAAACAAAATGTTTATCTTAACCAAAAATCCCATCTTAATCAAAACCTGTATTCAAACCAACACTCTTATCCTAATCACTACTTTTATCCTACTCTAAACTCAAATTCCCTTAATACTAGGATAATCAAGTGCTATATATGTAACAAAGCTGGCCATACTACCAAGCAATGTTGGTACAATCAATCAAACTATCTGTAAAATCTAGTTCAAAACTGACTTAGAAAACGTTAGGACTAGAAAGAAATAATGAGAAATAAAAATTTAAAAACTCTTTTTAAAAAAAAAAAAAAAAAAAAAAAATAATCACTTCTAGTCGACGCACCGTCGATAACCAACACAATAAATCGACACATGAGTCGACCAAAATCGACGCATACGTCGATAGAAAACCCTAAACATCTCAAACTCTGTCTATATCAACGATGACGTCGAATTACACTCGACGTAACGTCGACTTCAGGATAAAGAGCGGCAACATTAGAATATTTTCGGTCACATCCACTGGAGTACCGAAAAAGCCTCGAATTGAGCCCTGTTTCGACGTTTCACCTGACTTAAAAAGACTCTTCAGAAACCTCCACTACTCTGCATCTTTTATCCTCCGTGCTCCTTTGTCCAGCTAATTCCTCTTACCAATCCTCAATGGCTCCCAAAATAAATTCTGGGTTCGACATTGATCTCGGATCCTTCCAAGCAGCAGCAGAGAACAATAAGAGCATCATTGCTCTATTCAATGAAGCAAGATTGAACAAGCTCATCTCTTCTAGGTGCAAGCTCCTGGAAACTGAGCTCACTGAGCTCATATCTCATGTTCAGATCTCTGAACAAGGAGAAATCCAAGGAACACTCTATGAGACACCAGTCTCAATCTCAGCAGACCACATTAGGGCCACCTTTGATCTCCCATCAGGTATATCCTAATGTCTCCTTCATTTCAATAAACTAGGAAAAGAAAATGAGCCTCTCATGAATGACTTGACTAGTCTAAATTATTCCCCTATTAGGTGATGAATCCATTGAACTCACACCTGATGAAGTCAAGAATTTACTTACCACCATGAAATTCTCAAAAGACAAACCAATCCATCTGAAAAAGATAGACTTTTCAGATGAGTACAGATTGCTGGCAGACATAGTAGGGAAGATACTACTATGCAAAATATCAGCCCATGATGCAGTGCCCAAACAGCAGCTGAACATCATGGGGGCTCTTGTGCTGAAGAAGAAGGTGGATTGGGCCAGCTGTCTTCTCAAAATGATAGCATCCAAATATTCCCACAAGGAAAATGCTTATATGAGAATCATGAGTCAGGTTCTCTTCCATTCCTTCCCTGACCTCTGCAGATCAAAAGGAATTCCCATCCCTCCAGGAAAAAGGATTTCCATTGCCCTATTCTCCAAATGGACCAGGCAAATTCCCAAGCCTGGTTCCATTCCTGAGAAGTCTCCATCTCCTCCTACCTCTCCTGCTCATCCTCCTCCTCCTCCTCAAACAAGTCTCTCTACTCTCCCCTCATCATCCTCTCCAATACCTCCTCAATCACTTGCTCAACCTTCTTCTAGTACTCCACCTCCTCCATCAACTATACCTCCTCCAGATGATAGAATCACCTCTCCACACTCATTCTCTACTCCTCCTCCATCTCCTTCACACCTTTCACACCAAGAATCATCCACATCCACTGAGGCTCTCATCACTCAGTGCATAAAATCAGCAGCTGAAAAATTCCAAGCAATGCTAGATGAGCACTGTTCCCAACTTCATTCCTCCATCCTCCACATGCACACCCAAATAGATGGGGTCAGTGCCTCTGTGCAAGTTCTAAAGTCATCTCTCTCTTCCTCTAGAGTGACTAAGTCTTTCTTAACCTCCCTAGCCAAGAAGGTCAAGAAGGGGGAGAATCTAGATGAAGAGCAACCCTCCAATCCTAAATCTCTCTCTCACAAATCCTCTCCTCAAAATTCTGACAAGATCCTTGGGAATGAGACAGTACCTGAGCCTCTTAATTATGAACAAACAATAGAGGTACTCAGCATAGCAAGAGAGGTTGCAGAACAAGTGATAATACTCCAAGGGGAGGACAACAGAGTAGAAAATGAGGCTGCAAGGAAAGATGGTGAACTTCAGGGGGAGCTGGAAGCTATACTAACTGATGAACAAACTAAGGAACTGGAAGCTGAGTTTGTGAATACAGCTGCAAATGAAAAAGAGCAGCAAGAAGTTGTGTTAACTGAAGCTGGGACTCAGGGGGAGCCAACTGCTGTGACTCAGGGGGAGCTGAGAATACTAACAGAGCAACCCACCAAGGTCTTCAAAAGAAAAAGAAAGACTCCTCCTACACCACCTGAGTAGTATTTGAGAACAATACTGATATATTTTATTTTATAGTTGAAAATGAACTGGTATAAATATGAAACTTGTTTATATAATTCTGGAATATCTGCTTATATGATTTCAAATTATATGCTGAGTTGATTTTATGCTAAGACAATTTCTCCTTAAAAAGGGTTAAGACAAATAGGGGGAGATTGTTGGGAAAATGATTTCTCTTAACCCCTAGAAATGAGTTAAAGAAAGAGTTTTATGAATGAATAACAAAAGACCAAGTAAATATGCGTCGAATGGTATTCGACGCTACGTCGAAATATAGTCGACGTTTTCTTCAGAATATGTCGAAGTAACTCTAGGAAGATTTCGACGTATGTCTTATCGACGCTACTCTGATTTCTAGTCGACGCATACAGAGAAGTCGACGCACCTTTGTCGACGCACATTCCTCATATCTCTCTCGACGTCGGGCTAAGATGAATTCGACGCTTACGTCGAATAGTAATCGACGCACGTCGATCTTTATGACAGATTTATTATTGCGCCAGATCTCTTTCCTTCTTTTCTGAAGATCTGATTTATATAGAATGATGTTAATATTTTATAGCCGTTCTGAATCATTCTTTCCTTCTATTTGATTCTTGGCTAAATCTGATTAACTCTATTTTGGATATTATTTGAAATCTGAGTTAACATTTTCCATTTATGCTATAACTGCTATGGAAATATTTCTCTCTTCCTAAATCTCTGGCTGCTAATTGATTCCTCTCCTATAGTGCTATCTTATTACACAGAGCTATAAAATAAAGAGGAAGTCGGCAGGAAATGAAAAAAAAAAGAGTGATCTACCACACATATATGATACAGAGGAAAAAGCTCCCAAAAGAAAAGAGAGATATTGAGAAAAAGCTCTGCAGCAACATCCATCCATTTCTACTTCTGCTCACTGCTCACTGCTGCAAAATCTGATTGCTCTCACTAAAAGAGAGAAAGGCTACAAATCTTCTTCTCTCTATAGAAGAAAGATTTAATTCATAACTTGTGCTTCAAATCTTCTTGCTAGGAAGAAGATTCATTATTGTCTTTATTTCTTTCTCCTTCTTTATTCTTATTCACTATTGTAAAAGAGTTTTTAGAATCTCTCTTCAAAAAATTCAGTGTACTGGTTCTAAGAGTCTCCTTTTCAAAAGACTCAGTTGGTTCTAAGAGTCTCCTTATCAAAAGACTCAGGGTGGTTCTAAGAGTCTCCTTATCAAAAGACTCAGTGCAAGTTAGTGAATTCCTACCAAGGGGGTAGAAGAGTGGACTACCCAAAGTTTGGGGAACCACTATATTTTCTTGTGTTGTGCTGTGAAATTTCTTTCTTGCATTTACTTAATTGCTTGTCTAATTCTTGTTGGTGTGTGTGGGAAGCTCTAATCTGTGATCATACATATATATATATATTAACTTTGCACAAGATATTTTAAATCTCTATTCACCCCCCCTCTAGAGAATTCTAGTGAGGTTAACTGTGCACTTTCATAGTTTATATTTTTTTTTCTATTAGCGTAAATATTGTTTACTCTACTCAATTGGTGAATCCGGTGTGAATCAAACGGTAGCATAGGAATGTGTGTAGATGCTCGTTAGCCTCGTATTGCCCGAGTAGGGAGAAAGGATTATCTTTCTCGGTGGCTAGAACTTGCCCCAAGCGATTTTTGAAGCATGGGTATACGGTTAGTCAATTGTGTGAATGTGATATAGGCCATCATTTTGGCCCGGTTGAGCCTTTGTGCGCACTCCTATCGCTTTATCCTCGTTAGCCCAGTTGTGCCTACCCTTTCTCTGATTCAGCCCTACTGTTGTCTCACCAAAGCCTAAACGCCAATCCTAGTCGCACACCCAAATTTGAGCTCTAGTATATTACTTTCATGATTGGGTTGTTGATGTAGTGTTATGTTTGTGAAAATGTGGATATGCATCATTGTTTAGATTGCTGAAAATATGTGAAAAGAAAAAGAAAATAAGAAAAAGGAGAGAAGCGAGAAGAAAAGAAGAAGATATGAGCTTTATTGAAAAAAATCTGTGTAAAAATATATGTTTGGGAGTAGGCGGTGCACACACCCATGTTGTTAAGTCTAAGTCTGGGGGTGTGGTGCATCCGCGTGTTTTGCAGCTACTTGGATAGTGTTATGCATTTGCTCATTTTGGTTTTTGTGTTCTAAGCCATCATGTTTATATTTGTTTATCCTCACCTAAACCCAAGCCCCATCTAAAACCTTAAGTCCTATTGATTCACGCATTTGAGTAAAACCAGTGCCGTGGAGAGAGTGCAAACGGGCAAGCTTATGGTCACCGACATTGATGGATTTCAATGGAGTTGTCCCGAGCCCCAACCTTTGGCAATGCGCGCCTCAACATTCAGTTTACTTTCTTCCTATGTACGACCTTATGATTCACCGTGATTCACTTTTTGAGTAAATGTAATATATAAATACGCCCCTAGAAAAGTATAAACTAATATGTACAATTAGGAATTTTATCTATTGTATTTCTACGCGTGTGAGCATGCGACTTCGCATGATACTCCGCTGGTTAATTTCTTTGTCAGCTATGTTTTTCCTGTCCGCGAGAGATGGTTTGCTCAGGACGCGCAAACAGTGTAGTCTGGGGGTGTGATGAGTCCCAAATATATACACATTTATGGACTCATCTAGGCCGATTTTCTAGTCTATGCACTTCACTTTAGACATGTTTTCACTCATATTTGTTATTCCATGCTCTGTGCACTTCTAGGCCCGTTTTGGTGTTATTTCTTGTTTATCTTCATTTTTAGTTTTCATGCATGGTTAAGTGTCACTTTCAGTGGTTTGATTAGTGTTGTATGCTGGAGCAGGTGTCGTGCAGGTGTTTCCGGTACAATTCTGTATAGGAACACAGCGCACGATCACTGGCTCTGTTGCGCACGACCACTGGTCGTGCGCCATTGATCGTGTGCACTTAACCCCTGAAAACTGAGTTCTGTTTTCCTTATCGCACGACCACTTACGATAGCGCGCACGATCACTGGTCGTGCGGCACTGGTCGTGCGAACATTGTATTTTATAATCTTTTTCCCTTGCAGGCTCCGTCCAGGCTGTTGCACGATCGCAGAATTCCAGTGCGCACGACCACTGGTCGTGCGCCAATGACCGTGCGCAGTATTTAGTCCAGCGCCTATAAATTGCCCTGCTCGCGATTTAGGTCGGGATCCTCGCCGTTTTTCCGCCCAGCTCCACCGTTTTCGCCCCTTCCGCAGGTTTTTCGCCCCATCCATCGCCGCCCACCATATGGAGGTGCTCCGGGCTTGTTCTTCACGCCAATCTTGAGCCGAAGCTTCCTCTCGGCCTCCTCCTTCATCCTAGCGCTCCAAGGGAAGATCTAGCCGCCATCTCTATCAAGTAAGAGGAAGTTTGCAACCTCTACCGGATCGTGACACGAAGAAGACGGGCTCATTGGAGAGTAGTGACAGCTCTCTCTACCCCGGACGTAGTTGCAGACCGAGCTAGGACGCGGATTGACAACCCGGTGCTTCCTACCGTGAATCCACAATGAGCCTTCGGATTCGGTCAATTTCTTGCCTTATTCTTCTCTTATTGATGTGTATGTAGTTAGATCTATGTATTACGATGAAGTTGCACTTAAAACTAGTTTGTATTTCTATATATTTCATGTCTATGTGAAATGTTTGTTGTTTGAGTTGCTTGAGGTGCGCCCCATTCCATCCTCCATCCCGCCGTCACGTTTGTCGCCACACTAGCAATTAGTAGTGGCGTGCTTGTTGAAGAGGTGCCGGCGACCCTCATTCCGTTAGCCTACTCGCCCATCCTCCTACCGAAGCGTGGCATAGCGGCCCTTGTATTCCACTCGCCCTTCGAAGCAGCGCGCTCAAGGCCTGCATTGTTCGATTCCGTCTGCCTACTCATCCATCCGCCCTTGCGACGCAGCGCGCTCAAGGCCTGCCTAGTCTCCATTCCGCCAAGCGAAGCATTGCATAGCGGCATTGCATAGGAGTAGTCATAGCATTTTCTCTTTATTTTCCACAATCCAAAATCCCCGTTTCCGCATCCATCCGCTCGAAAGGACTTCAATCTCAAGTCCTTCCTCGATAATAAACTCCACCTTACTGTGTTCCTTTGAGATTCGATACTCGGGGATTACTCCTAGTTTTATATTACTTGAACGATCGGTACACTGCCGTTTTGTGTCGCAGTCAAGCTATCGCCTATAGCGGTGTGTGAGATTCGCTCCATCAGGCATTAGACACTGAGCAATTAGACATGTCCACTGATTTAACAGCAGTCATGTTCTTGGCTGAATCAACCTTAGAAGGGCTTGCTTTCTTATTCTTGAATAATGGGGCTGATGTATCAAATACAAATGGTCCAGGTTGGGCCATTTGAATTTCCTCATTGGGAGCCTTCATAGCACTCAATCCCATACCCTTTCTTCCACTATGGGAAGGGGTGTTTTCCTTCCTATAGGCACTTCCATTCTTCCAGTGACATACATGCTTTCATGGTCATACCTGTTGGAAGGGATTAATACCTTTTGAAAGGTGGTTTGAGGCTTAGCCTTACCCCTGCTCTTTTCTCCACTCCCTTCTCCTACTTCCATTTTATTGAAGCCTAGTCCTCTCCTATTGGATTGAGAAGAGAAGGAGTCAATAATAGGGAGCACATATTTTGGCTTGGAGAATTGAGCCACTAGGCTTCTTTCTTTCACAAGCTTCTCCTCAAGATCCTTGATGACCTTGTTCTTTAGGGATATGGTGCTCAGATGGGTGATAGTTATCCCCTTCAGATGGCTAATTTCCCTATACATCTGCATCATCTTGGTAGAAGATTCAGTGCACTCTTGTTTTTCCATCTTAAGGGAATCAATCTCTTGGGCTTGCCTCTTGGCTAGCTTTTTGCTCCTTTTCCTAGCTTCCAAGAGAGCAACATACTTTTTGCTCCTTTTCCTAGCTTCCTAGCTTTTTGCTCCTTTTCCTAGCTTCCCTAGTCAATAATAGGGAGCACAGATTTTGGCTTGGAGAATTGAGCCACTAGGCTTCTTTCTTTCACAAGCTTCTCCTCAAGATCCTTGATGACCTTGTTCTTTAGGGATATGGTGCTCAGATGGGTGATAGTTATCCCCTTCAGATGGCTAATTTCCCAATACATCTGAATCATCTTGGTAGAAGATTCAGTGCACTCTTGTTTTTCCATCTTAAGGGAATCAATCTCTTGGGCTTGCCTCTTGGCTAGCTTTTTGCTCCTTTTCCTAGCTTCCAAGGATAGTTCATGTACCAGCCTCCTATAAGAGTTTGCAGCGGGTTAATGATCTCCTTATCAAAAGATCATTGGTTCTAAGAGTCTCCTGATCAAAAGACTCAGGCACAGGTGGCACATTCCTACCAGGTGGTAGAAGAGAGGACTACCCACATTTTGGGTAACCTCTATAAAATTCATAGTGTCTGTGCTGTGATTTTCTGTGCTGTCCAACTTTCTTATTCTGCACTTTATTTCCTGCATTCTTTATTCTGCCTGGATTGTTAAGCATAACTCCTTAGAATAAATTATTGTTAAACACAGTTAGGATAGAAATAATTTTAAAACTCTATTCAACCCCCTCTAGAGGAATCTTAGAGGCACATTGTGCACTTTCAATTGGTATCATAGGGAGGTTGATCATTAAGAGGTTAACACCTTGATCAAAAAGGAGCAAAAAGCTATCCGCAGCTCTCTTGGAAGCTAGGAAAAGGAGCAAAAAGCTAGCCAAGAGGCAAGTATGGCTTCAGAATGAGGAGAAGAAAGCTTGATCTTTGCTGCAACACTATTTCTCAATTGTCTCTCCTTTCACTTGGGAGCTCTTCCTCTTTTTCAAAATGAATATGGTGGAACACTTGTTATCATTCTCTGCCGATCTCCTCCTTATTTATAGCTCTGTTCAAAAGATATTGCTAAGGGGGAATAATTAATTAGCAGACAGAAAATTAGGAAGAGATAAGAGTTTCCATAATGAATATTTCTGTAGAAGGAAAGGAATTCATTCTGATTTCAAATAATATCCATAACAATCTTAATCAAATTAGCCAAGAATCAAATAGATGGAAAGGCTGATTCAGAAAAGCTATAAAAGAATAATATCATTCCATAAAAATCAGATCTACAGAAAGAAGGAAAGAGATCTGGCATGTTTTTGAATTACTTGTAGATATCGACGTGCGTCGATTACAATTCGACGTAAGCGTCGAATTCATCCTGGCTGAACGTCGAAAGGAGAATAAGGAAGGAGCGTCGACTAAGGTGCGTCGACTTCACTAGATGCGTCGACTAGAAGTCAAAGTAACGTCGACATAGAATGCGTTGAATTCTGTTTGGAGTTACTTTGACTAATTCAGAGAGAGACGTCGACGTCATTTCGACGTTGCGTTGAATACTATTCGACGCATTTTACTTAGCCTAATTTTTCATACTTAGAATTTATATTCTTCTTAATTCTAGGGGTTAAGATAAATCATTTCCCCAACAATCTCCCCCTATTTGTCTTAACCCTACATAGAGAGAAATTGTATCAGTATTTAATCAACACAGCAAAGCATTTATATAGAGAAGAAGTATGCTAAGACTCTCAGAAGAAGGGAGAAATCATATAAACATACTTCATAATTTTAAGCATGGAGAAGAGAAATATAGATTGTATCAATATTGTTCAACACATTATTCAGGAGGGGTAGGAGGAGTTTTTCTTTTCCTAGTGAATTCTACTGTTTTTGGAGAGGTGGGTTGCCCCTTCTCAGTAGCAGGTAGTTCACTCAACTCTCCCTGAGTTACAGCAGGTTGCTCCCCCTGAGATGGAACTTCTTTTGAGCCTTCTACTTCTTTTTCATTTTCTTTCTTATCTCAATTTTCAGGTATAACAGCATCTGGCTCCCCATGAGGTTCAACTTCCTCTTCAGCTTCATTCTCTGCTCTACTTGCCTCCCCTTGCAATAGATCCACTTGTTGTGTAGCTTCTCTTGCTATAATCAGTACATCTGATGTCTGCTCTTCAGTATGTAGCTCTGGTACTACTTCATTCCCAATGGTCTTGAGCAGTGCAAGACTATCAGTTTTTGAGGTAGGAAGAGACTTATGAGAGAGAGATTTATGACTGGAGAGCTGCACTTCATCTAACTTCTCCCCCTTCTTGACCTTCTTAGCAAAAGAGGTTAAGAAAGATCTCGTGACCTTAGAGGAAGAGATAGAGGTCTTCAGGCTTTGCACAGAGGCACTGACCCCATCTATTTGGGTCTGCATGTGTAAGATGGAGGAATGAATCTTGGAGCAGTGCCCATCCAGCATTGCTTGAAATCTTTGGGCTGTGGATTGGATGCACTGAGTGATGAGGTTTTCAGTGGATGGAGATGGTTCAAAATGTGGTGGTGGAGGAGGAGAATGTGATGAAGGTGGAGAGGGGACAGTATCATTGTGATGAGATATATTTGATGGAGGAGGAGTAATAAAGGAGGGTTGAGTAGGTGACTGAGTTGGTATTTGTGAAGGTGTGGATGATGATGGTACAGAAGAGATGTCTGTATGAGTAGGAGGAGGAGGAGGAGGTGAAGATGGATGAACAGGAGAGCTGGGAGGAGAAGGAGTCCATTCAGGAATGGCACCAGGCTTGGGAATTTGCCTGGTCCATTTTGAGATGAGGGCTATTGACATCCTTTTTCCTGGAGGGATAGGGATTCCTTTTGACCTACATAGGTCAGGGAAAGAGTGGAAGAGTACTTGACTCATGATTCTCATATAGGCATTCTCTTTGTGAGAGTATTTGTAGCCTATCATTTTGAGCAGGAGGCTGGCCCAGTCTACCTTCTTCTTCAGCACAAGGGCCCCCATGATGTTCAGTTGTTGTTTGGGTACTGCATCATGGGCAGAGATCTTGCATAGTAGAATTTTTCCTACTATATCTGCAAGTAATCTATATTCATCAGAAAAGTCAATTTTCTTCAGGTGGATTGGTCTATCTTTTGAAAACTTCATGGTGATTAACAGATTCTTGATTTCATCAGGAGTGAGTTCCACAGGTTCATCACCTGATAAGGGAATGATGAAAGAGACTTGTTTAGTTTCTCTTTAGAAACTGATTTTCTTTCTCTATTTGAGTTAAACAAAGATAACATTGGAATGTACCTGATGGAAGATCAAAGGTGGTCCTAATGTGTTATGCAGAGATTGAGACAGGTGTCTCATGGATTGTTCCTTGGATTTCTCCTTGTTCAGATATCTGAACATGAGTCATGAGCTCTGTGAGTTCTATCTCCAGGAGCTTGCATCTTGTGGAGATGAGCTTGTCTAATCCAACTTCAGTAAACAGAGCTATGATGCTCTTGTAATTTTTTGCGGCGGCTTGGAAAGATTCGAGGTCAATGTCAAAGCCTAAGTTGGTCTTAGGAGCCATTTTAGGTCAGTGATAGAGAGGAAGAAATGGTTTGACTGAGGAGCAAGAAGGATGAAAGATGCAGAGGTCCTGAAGGTTTCTAACTGAAGAGTCTATTTAAGTCAGGTGAAACGTCGAAACGAGGCACAATTCGAGGCTTATTCGGTACAACAGTGAATGTGACCGAAAATATTTTAGTATTGCCGCTCGTTTTCATGAAGTCGATGTTACGTCGAATGGAATCCGACGTGAGCGTCAATATAGTCTGGTTTGGGATGATAGGGTTTCCTATCGACGTATGCATCGATTCGAAGTCGTCGTGACTTTATTTGACAGATTCTGGGTTTTCCTTGAGAAATTATTTCTTCCTATTCCTAAAGTTTTCTAAATTACTCTAGGACTAATTTTAAGAACAATATGATTGATTATGCCAACACTGTTTGGCAGTGGAGCCAATTTTATTGCAAATATAACACCTAATTTTCTTTTGACTAAGGAAATTTGAGTTTAGGGAGGAATAGAGATGGACCACCAGTGACCTTTGGAGACTCTAGCTGTGGGCAAACCAGGGGCTTTGGAGATTTTAAAGAAGGAAAAGTTACCTTCAAGAATGTGGCAGTAGTCAAAGGACTGAAGCACAATCTGATAAGTATAAGTAAGATATGTGAACGTGGTAAGTATGAGGTAAAATTCACCACACTACTTTGCCATATTATTGATGTCAAGTCTGGTGCCATAGTACTCAATGGAATTAGAAAAGGGAAAGTGTATATAGTGGATTTTAGCTCCTCACCCACAGAAGTTTGTTTGTTTAACAATATTATTGATAAAAGTGAATTATGACATAGGAGACTGGGTCACTTAAACCACAAAACCATTAGTAAACTAGCAAAGAATAACCTAGTCAGAGGCCTACCAAAGGGCAGGTACTCTAAGGATTCTCCATGTAGACCTTGCCAACTAGGAAAATAGACCAAATCATCCTTCAAACCAATTGGTAAGGATGACTCTCCCAGGATTCTGTACTTACTGCATATGGATCTCTTTGGTCCCATATCCACTCAGAGCTTAGGTGGAAAATCTTATACACTAGTCATTATGGATGACTATTCTAGGTTTAGCTGGGTAATCTTTCTAAGGGCTAAGTTTGAAACCCATAAGATTCTTTCAAAATTCATAAGATAGATTCAATCTGAGTTTAACACTCATGTTTCAATTATCAGAAGTGATCATGGGACTGACTTTGAAAATCAGTTGATTTGTAGTTTCTGTGAGAATATAGGTATTAAACAAAGTTTCTCAGACCCTAGAACTCCTCAACAAAATGGAGTTGCTGAAAGAAAGAATAGAACTTTAATTGAATCAGGAAGGACCTTACTTGTAGAATCAGGATTACCAAAAACCTTCTGGGCTGAAGCAGTCAACACTGCCAACTATGTTCTAAATAGAAGCCTTATACACAAAACTAAATCAAAGACTCCATATGAGCTCCTAAAAGGAAAAACACCCATTGGTAAATATTTTAAAATTTTTGGATGTGCCTGCTTTATTCTAAATAATGGGAAAGATCATCTTGCCAAATTTGACAAGAAGTCTGATGATGGAATATTTCTGGGATACTCATCATCTAGTAAAGCCTATAGGTGCTATAACAAGAGAACTCTTAAAATTGAAGAATCTATGCACATTATATTTGATGAAACTAACATGCTGTTTAAGGGGGAGGAAACTCCCACCAGTTCTTTTCCACAGGAATACAGCAACATAGAAACACAGCTTGAGCAACTGGTTCTAGAGAACACAGATAATGGAAAAGAAAATCAGCTAGAGGAATCAAGTGAGGAATCTGAACAAGAACATGAAGAAGATTCAGAAAAGAGCATTCAAAACCAACTCCCACAAGAGAACATGGTTCAGGAAGAACAGGTGGACAATGATCCCATTGCTAATGAGGAAGAAGAACATCTGACAAGTCCAAGCAGGACAGGGGTCAATTTGAAAGATCATCCACAATCTCAAGTAATTGGAGACCCCAATACAGGAGTAAGAACAAGACACCAAGTCTCCAATGGGATGATGCTCCAATGCTTCTTATCACAAGTTGAACCAAAGAAGTTTGAGGAAGCAAATTGTGGTCCTCACTGGATTATGGCCATGCAAGAAGAACTAGGCCAATTTGAGAGAAACAAAGTGTGGAACATAGTTGAAAGACCAAGAAACTATACAGTGATTGGTACAAAGTGGGTATACATAAACAAACTAGATTCCACTGGAGTAATTGTCAGGAACACGGCAAGACTTGTAGCATAAGGATATAGACAAGAAGAAGGAATAGACTACAACCAAACCTTTGCTCCAGTAGCCAGATTGGAGGCAATCAGGCTCTTCCTTGCCTATGCAGCTTTCATGAAGATGAAAGTCTATCAGATGGATGTCAAGAGTGCCTTTTTGAATGGTGACCTTCAAGAAGAGGTATATGTAGAGCAACCACCAGGTTTTGTAAATCCCTCCTCTCCTAACTTTGTTTATAGACTTAACAAAGCACTATATGGTCTTAAGCAAGCACCTAGAGCTTGGAATGAAACTCTCTCTAACTTCCTTTTAGAAAATTCTTTTGAAAGAGGAAAAGTGGATAAAACACTTTTTACTAAGATCCATAAAAATCAACTCCTTCTTGTTCAAATCTTTGTAGATGACATCATCTTTAGCTCAACTCATCCCAAACTTTGTAAAAGATTTGCTAATCTAATGCAATGTAAATTTGAAATGAGTTGTATGGGAGAACTCTCTTATTTCCTAGGACTACAAGTAAAACAAAGTAGTGAGGGAATCTTCATCTCATAGTCTAAGTACACTAAAGAGTTAATCAAAAAGTTAGGTATGGAATCAGCTTCTACTATGAAAACACCTATATCAACTAATGCCATTATAGAAAAGGATGACAAGGGAAAATCAGTAGATCAAAAGACATATAGGGCAATAATAGGATCCCTTTTATATCTAACAGCTAGCAGACCTGACATTATGTTTGCCACTTGCATATGTGCTAGATTTCAGGTTGATCCAAAAGAATCCCATCTCACCTCTATAAATAGGATTCTTAGATACCTAAAGGGAACCCCTGAACTAGGTATGTGGTACTCAGCAGAAACCAACTTTGAATTAATAGGTTTCTCAGATGCAGATTATGTTGGATGTAGGGTTGATAGAAAAAGTACATCTGCTACTTGCCAATTCCTAGGTGACAGATTAATATCATGGTTTAGTAAGAAACTAACCTCAGTCTCAACCTCAACAGCTGAAGCTGAATACATAGCTGCTGGGAGCTGTTGTTCACAAATACTGTGGATGCAAAATCATCTTCTTGACTACAAATTGGAGGTCAATAACTCTAAGATCTATTGTGATAGCTCCAGTGCTATATCCATAGCATCCAACCCAGTCCTTCATAGTAGAACCAAACATATAGAGATCATACATCACTTCCTTAGAGACAATGTAGAAAAAGGTAAGATAACCTTAGAATACATTCCTAAAGACAGTCAAAGAGCAGACATCTTCACAAAACCCTTGGATGAAACTAAGCATAATTACTTCATCAACACCTTAGGAATGCTTGATGGAAGCCTGTAACCACCATTGTTGGGGAAATCTAAAAGATCTAAGAAAGTATTTGAAGATACGTCGAATACATATTGACGCACCGTCGACTTTATATCGATGCAAGTCTATGAACACGTCGACAAAATGCTAGGCTGACATATCTCCGCGGAGCGTCGACTCCATATCGACGCATACGTCGACATCAATGACCATGCGTCGACAACAATTCGCCGTAATGTCGACCTCTTGTCAAAATTAGAATCAAATCCTTACTTCCTCTTTTGACGATTGGATTACCTGATATACCTTGATTTCTGTTTTCTTTCTCGACGTTTCACCTTCTTTAAATAATACCTCTTATTTCATAACATATACTCTCCTCAACCGCCAAAACTTCATCTTCTACCTCTCTCTCTCTGCGTCAATGGCACCAACTCCTGATCAATCGACCCTCATCGAAGCGATGAACGATGCTCTTGAACCACTAGTAAATGACTTCCAGACTCGACTGAACCACTTCGCCAACGAGTGTGCTGCCATGATCAACACCTGTGCAGCCAAACTGGCAAACCTCTCAGCTTCTCTTCCTGAGCTTAGTGCTCTCATTCAAGAACAGCCTTTGTCGCCAGAAGGGTTTCAATCCTTTATGCAAGATATAAACCAGGGGGAGAGTTGCTCCAGAAACCCCCCTTGTCAGGTTCTCTATCTCTCTTAAAAGCTCAGGGTTAATTTCCTCTCCAACTCTAAATATTATCTCTAAAGTATTACACCAACTTCTTCTCTTACAATAGGCTCCAATCTTCTCCAATCACTCTGACTACACCTTCAACAAACACTTTGGAGAGACCTCATCTTACCATACTGAAGGAGATCATGATGTGGATTCAGCATTCAGAGTAGATGCCCCACATACCCAGGGGGAGATTGCTGTGGTAAAGAACACAGAAGCCCAGGGGGAGGAAGAAGCAGCCTCCTCTGATGACTGGAGAGGACAAGTGTGGATTGAAGCAACCCCATGTGAGGAAGAAATTCAGCATCACTCTCCTGGCTTCTCTGCCAGTTATATCAAACTGAAGACACCCCTACTTGAGGATATCCCTTCAGGAGAGATTGAAGGAGACAAACATCCTTCAGCAGAAATTGCCCAAATAGAGGACATTCTGCCTTCCATTGCAGATCAAACTCCTCTTCTTGAAGAAGTTCCTTCTCCACCTAAACAGAATACTCCACTTCAACTCTCCTCCCTACCTCCACTGCTACCTCTACCTCCACCAGTAACAAAACTTACTGAGCAGCTTAAAGCACCTACCCAAATCCTACCTAGGCAAAGTCCAGGAGGACAAATAAAAAGAAAAAGAGAAGCCACCCCCTACTGGCAAAAATTCTCCAAAGAAGAAAGAAAAGAATATGCAAAGGAAAAGAAATATAAAAAGGCTGTTGAGGAGATAAAGAGGTTTGAAAAGATGCCTGTTATCACTCCTAACAGACCTATAAAGGAATACCATGACCCTGACATGGAAAAGAGGCATGAAGAAATAAGAGAAAGAGAGTTGTATGAATATGAAGCCGCTATGAAAGAAGTAGAAGATAAGAGGAATGTCTGGATGGAAAAGATCAACAGGGGAATGATCAAGGAACAAATTCTTGCTGAATCTACCATCAAAATTCCAAAGAAATTATTTGATATTGAAGCCTATCTGAAGAAAAATCCTCAGGCAGGGCTTATCCTAGAAAAAGGAGAAAAGCACAAAAGGGGTGTAGGATGTTCAGAAGATGTTTACATCCCCTATAAGAAGCCTGAAAGGCCAAAAGGATTAGACAAATGGCATGACTCACCCTAGAAAGGGAAAGGAAAAATGACTAAGATACCTGAGAAACAGCAATTAGAGAAGAGAAAATATAGGCCAAAGGTTGACAACAAAGGACCACCTGAGCCCAAGCCTACTCAAAAGAAACCTCGCTTTGATACCATTTGATAGTGCACAGTTAACCTCACTAGAATTCTCTAGAGGGGGGGGGGGGTGAATAGAGATTAAAAATACTTTGTGCAATTATATATATATATATATATGTAATAATCACAGATTTAAGCTTCCCACACACCAACTTGAATTAAGCAAGTAAAGAAGAAAAATAACAAGAAGAAAATTACAGCACAACACAAAGAAATATAGTGGTTCCCAAACTTTGGGTAGTCCACTCTTCTACCCCCTTTTGTAGGAATTCACTATCTTGCACTGAGTCTTTTGATAAGGAGACTCTTAGAACCAGCCTGAGTATTTTGATAAGGAGACTCTTAGAACCAGCCTGAGTCTTTTGAAAAGGAGACTCTTAGAACCAGTACAACTGAATTTTTTGAAGAGAGATTCTAAAAACTCTTTTACAATATTTGAGAATGAAATTAGAAAGAGAAGAAGAAGTATTTGAAACAAGAAAGAATCTTCTTCCTAGCAAGAAGATTAGAAGCACAAGAAATAGTGAATGAAATCTCTCTTCTATAGTGAGAAGGAGATTGCGGGCCTTTTCTCACTTTTAGTGAGAGTTATCAGAGTTTGCAGCAGTATGGCTTCAGAATGAGGAGAAGAAAGCTTGATCTTTGCTGCAGCACTATTTCTCAATTGTCTCTCTTTTCACTTGGGAGATCTTCCTCTTTTTCAAAATGAATATGGTGGAACACTTGTTATCATTCTCTGCCGATCTCCTCCTTATTTATAGCTCTGTTCAAAAGATATTGCTAAAGGGGAATAATTAATTAGCAGACAGAAAATTAGGAATAGATAAGAGTTTCCATAATGAATATTTCTGTAGAAGGAAAGGAATTCATTCTGATTTCAAATAATATCCATAACAATCTTAATCAAATTAGCCAAGAATCAAATAGATGGAAAGGCTGATTCAGAACGGCTATAAAAGAATAATATCATTCCATAAAAATCAGATCTACAGAAAGAAGGAAAGAGATCTGGCATGTTTTTGAATTACATGTAGATATCGACGTGCGTCGATTACAATTCGACGTAAGCGTCTAATTCATCCTGGCTGAACGTCAAAAGGAGAATAAGGAAGGAGCGACGACTAAGGTGCGTCGACTAGAAGTCAGAGTAACGTCGACATAGAATGCGTTGAATTCTGTTTGGAGTTACTTCGACTCATTCAGAGAGAGACGTTGACTTCATTTCGACGTTGCGTCGAATACTATTCGACGCATATTTACTTAGCCTAATTTTTCATACTTAGACTTTATATTCTTCTTAATTCTAGGGGTTAAGATAAATCATTTCCCCAACACATAGCCTTCTATGATCCCCCGATCAGATCCACCAAAGATAACCTTTCGACCATCCTTGATTGGGGTGAAGTTTTGCAATAGGCTTCTTGTTATGGTCATGTGTCGCGAACATCCACTGTCCAAATGCCATATATGCGTGTTGTTGGCCTTTAGACATAACTTCAATCAGTAATCAATTGCGCTTAGGAACCCAAAAGGATTTGGGTCCTTGGCTTCTTGTTAGACGACTTCCATTTGCAGTGTTAATATTGCGAGTGGTCGTCCTTGCATTATTAACTAGTGGAATTTTAGAATTCTTTGGATTAAACCAACAATCCATGGCGAAGTGACCAACCATACCACAGCACCAACAATCGAATCTGTTGTATCATTTTTCCCCTCCTGCATTTCTCTTTGGACAGGGGGTCTAGTAGGAGCTACCGACTTGGAGGTAGAAGCCTCGTGATTGCAGCAAACACATGGCTCCTTCTCAAGTGGTTTCGTAGCAATAGATTTAACTTTTGGTGATTTCTTTGCTGACGGTCCATGCATGAATGAACCATAGTCCTTGAGGACTATCTCTTCATAAGGTGCTTTGAAGGCAGCCATTCCGAAGTTTCAGGGCGGCTCCATCCTTTGTTGGCCTTACTTGACTAAACGTGAGTTGGTCTCGTAAAGTGACCACAAGTCTATTGGAACATGGTCTTCCGCATCTCCTAGGTTTAAGAATAACAAATCCTATGTGTATTTGACCTTGTGTGTTTAATGTGCAGGAAACAATGCTATTTGACTTAAGGATAACATAACAAGGTTGCGCCCAAGTTTGAAGCCAAAACTCCAGCATGGCACTAGCGCGGCGGTAGTCACTAGCGCATGCGCTGGACTTGATTATAGCAATTCTGGGAAGAAGTTATTGAAGGAGAAAGCGCCGACAGTAGCGGCTAGTACAGGCGGTAGCTCGATGCACAAGAGGAATCTTGGCTAACTTGCCTTGGTATGAAAGATTCTGACATGCATAATATTTCCTAAAGCGGGATAGCGTCGGCGGTAGCGATTCATGATAACTATGAGGTTTTATATTATCATTCTAAAATTCAAACAAACTCATGATTTTTAAATCATTCTTAAACCTAATCGCTTTCTATGTCCATGATCATATACCAATATTGTATGTACAACCCTCATATTTTCCGAGCTAGTGTGACCCGACGCGGGCATGATCGCAATAGTGAAGGTGACCGCGACGCAGCAAACCCAACCATCAGAGATCGTTAAGGACCGAGAAAGAAAAAACCGAGGGGGGGGGGGGGGGGGAGCACTTCCTACTTGGGCGAGCGGTCCCTAGGTTCACTTGCCCAAGTCTCCGGGCGAGTGGACCTAAGGTCCACTCGCCCAAGGGAAGGGGCGAGTGGACCATAGGTCCACTCGCCCAAGGGAAGGGGCGAGTGGACCATAGGTCCACTCGCCCGAAGTAGGGGCGAGTGGACCTATGGTCCACTCACCCCAGGCGTGTGGGCGAGTGGACTTATGGTCCACTCGCCCCAGGTATGAGGGCGAGTGGACTTATGGTCCACTCGCCCCAGGTATGAGGGCGAGTGGACCATAGGTCCACTCGCCACGGGCACCTGGGAGAGTGGACCATAGGTCCACTCGCCCCGGGCAACTGGGCGAGTGGACCTATGGTCTACTCGCCCGGTTAGCTGAGTGGACCATGAGGTCCACTCGCAAAATTTGGGTGGTGTACCTTGGTCCACTCACCCAACCCCCAGCAAGGGGGGAGTGGACATCTCGAGCTCCACTCGCCCCCTCATTTTTCAATCGTTCGGGTTGGTTGTTGGTCTGCGGATAGTGGATTTTTGGCTATCCGCAGCCCAATTTTTGGGAAGTCTATAAATAGACCCCCATGGGCACCTTGGGAAGGGAAGTTGGTACCCCCCTCCCTCGCGTGTGAACAAGCACTACCCCTCCCCTCCCCCTGTCGTTGAAGGTGGACAGTGAGGTGATCTTTAGTCCCCTCCAAGGTGCCCAGGCTCAGCATTGGCTTGGGAGGGGAAGTTCCTTGAGAGCTTGCGGGTATGTGGTGGGACCTCCACACTACAGCTTAAGGGGTCTGTTTGTGTACTTGGGTGTTCTTCTAGGGCCAAGTTCTCCAGTTCTTAGTGACTGGTCAAGGGTCTAGCTCGGGTCAAGTAAGGGTTAGTTGCATCCCCCTTGCGAACGCCGAGACCAGTTCTCTGGTTTCAACATTTTGGTGCGGTGAGCGTGGAAGCAGGTAGTTTGGAAAGCTCTGGGTATGTCTCATGGTTGGAATGAAGGAGCTGGGGGACTCATCCCTGCTAGCAAGTGCATGAAGAAAGGTGACTCTGAGGATCTCAAGAAGTCAATCCAAGAAGTCTTGCGGTTTGCACTCCCCCCTCAGGACGAGTGCTCGGCATCGCCAACACCTGTGCTCGCCTCGCCATCTTTGATGGAGATAGAGCAAGCATGTCGGCAAGGGAAGGGGCCAGCCTCGAAGAAGGCCTGAAACTCCAAGCGCAAGCGCTCTTCAACAGCTCCCCAGGGGCCAGCTGCCCTGAGTGAGGGGGTAGGGAGGATGCCTCTGTCTCACCAGGAAGGAGGCGGAGTCCCTGTGCCTGATTCAACAAAAGCATGGGGAGACGCAAGGAAGATATGCAGATCGGTTCTAGAGGCAAGTCTCCCACCTCCAAGTTGACCAGGGAAGCAGGAAGGACTAGGAGAAAGAGAAGGAATGAGAAGGCAGAGAAAATGGAGGAGGTGATAAAAGAGATGACCGAGATGCATGTGGCTGAGTACGCGCAAGAAGGCGCATTATAATAGATATGTAACCTCCCCATGTTAAATAAAAAGTAGGTAGAGATAGAACCTTAGGTAAAGCCTCTGGGAATGGGTTGGATTCCTCTGCCTCCAGGTGAAGGTAAGCACCTAGGATGTGGATGAGTGCTCCTACACCCAATTGGTACTATCCCCGACTAGAGACCATTATCCGGGCTCAGTCATGCCGGTAGATAGGAGACTCATCGGGTCGACTCGCCACATGCGGAGTGGCTTGGGAAGGTGTTGGGTTCCTCTTCCTCCAGGTGAAGGTAAGCACCTATGATGTGGATGAGTACTCCGCCCCCATTTGGTAATATCCCCGACTAGAGACCATTCTCCGGGCTCAGTCATGCCGGCAGATGGGAGACTCATCAGGTCGACTGATTGGTAATATCCCCGACTAGAGACCATTCTCCAGGCTCAGTCATGCCAGCAGATGGGAGACTCATCGGGTCGACTAATTGGTAATATCCCCGACTAGAGACAATTCTCGGGCTCAGTAATGCCGGCATATGGGAGACTCATCGGGTCGACTGATTGGTAATATCCCCGACTAGAGTCCATTCTCCGGGCTCAGTCATGCCGGCAGATGGGAGACTCATCGGGTCGACTGATTGGTAATATCCCCGACTAGAGACCATTCTCCGGGCTTAGTCATGCTGGCAGATGGGAGACTCATTGGGTCAATTGATTGGTAATATCCCCGACTAGAGACCATTCTCTGGGCTCAGTCATGCCAGCAGATGGGAGACTCATCGGGTCGACTGATTGGTAATATCCCTTACTAGAGACCATTCTCTGGGCTCAGTTATGCCGATAGATGGGAGACTCATCGGGTCGACTCGCCATATGCAGAGTGGCTTGGAGAGATGATGAGCTCCTATATCTCCAGGTAAGCTTGGCCCCTAGGACGTGGACGGATATTCCACCTCCAGTTGGTTTGAAAAAGTGATGAGTTCCTCCACCTCCAGGTAAGCTAGGCCCCTAGGACGTGGATGGGTACTCCGCCCCCAATTGGTTTGGGAACGTGTTGGGTTCCTCCGCCTCCAGGAAGGCTAAGCCCCTAGGGTGTGGACGAGTACTCCGCCCCCAAATAGTTTGAAAGGGTGATGAACTCCTCTACCTCCAGGTAAGCTAGGCCCCTAGGACGTGGATGGGTATTCCACCTCCAGTTGCTTTGATAAGATGGTGGAGTTCCTCTATCTCTAGGTGAAGGTAAGCGCCTAAGACGTGGATTGGATCTCTACCTCAGTTGCTTTGATAAGATGGTGGAGTTCCTCTTCCTCTAGGTGAAGGTAAGCACCTAAGACGTGGATTGGGTCTCTGCCTCAGTTGCTTTGATAAGATGGTGGAGTTCCTCTACCTCTATTTGAAGGTAAGCACCTAAGACGTGGAGTGGATCTCTGCCTCAGTTTCTTTGATAAGATGGTGGAGTTCCTCTGCCTCTAAGTGAGGGTAAGCACCTAAGACATGGATTGGATCTCTACCTCAGTTGCTTTGATAAGATGGTGGAGTTCCTCTGCATCTAGATGAAGGTAAGCACCTAAGACGTTGATTGGATCTCTGCCTCAGTTGATTTGATAAGGTGTTGAGCTTTCTCCACCTCCAGGTGAGCTCGGCTCATGGGAGGGTTGTTAAGTGGAGAAAGGTTTACCTTCCACCCAGGTTGAGCTCGGCTCGACTAGAGGTGTCGAGTTCTTTTCCACCTAAGATCAAGTTCAATTCGACCTAAGGTGTTGAGCTTTCTCAACTTCCAGGTGAGCTCGGCTCATGGGAGGGTTGTTAAGTGGAGAAAGGTTTTCCTTCCACCTCAGGTCGAGCTCGGCTCGACTAGTGGTGTTGAATTCTTTTCCACCTAAGGTCAAGTTCAATTCGACCTCAGGTGTTGAGCATTCTCCACCTCCAGGTGAGCTCGGCTCATGGGAGGGTTGTTAAGTGGAGAAAGGTTTGCCTTCCACCTCAGGTAAAGCTCTGCTCGACTAGAGGTGTTGAATATTTTTCAACCTAAGGTCAAGTTCAATTCGACCTCAGGTGTTGAGCTTTCTCCACCTCCATGTGAGCTCGACTCATGGGAGGGTTGTTAAGTGGAGAAAGGTTTGCCTTCCACCTCAGGTCGAGCTCGGCTCGACTAGAGGTGTCGAGTTCTTTTCCACCTAAGGTCAAGTTCAATTCGACCTAAGGTGTTGAGCTTTCTCCACCTCTAGGTGAGCTCGGCTCATGGGAGGTTTGTTAAGTGGAGAAAGGTTCGCTTTCCACCTCAAGTCAGGTTCAACTGATAAACACGGCAGGAGCATCCCGTTTGCAGGGCCCTTCGTGGATTCCTCTAGGGTCCCACCTACTCATCAAATAGGTGGGTTGGACATTCTTTCTGAGTTTAAGGCAAGCTCGAAAAGAGCGGGGATTGTGTACAACCCTCATATTTTCTGAGCTGGTGTGACTCGACGAAGGCGTGATCGTAATAGTGAAGGTGATCGCGACACAGCAAACCCAACCATCAGAGATCGTTAAGGACCGAGAAAGTGAAAACCTGGGGGGGGGAGAGCACTTCATACTTGGGCGAGCGGACCCTAGGTCCACTCGCCCAAGGCTCCGGGCGAGTGGACCTAAGGTCCACTCGGCCGAGGGAAGGGGCGAGTGGACCATAGGTCCACTCGCCCGACGTAGGGGCGAGTGGACCTATGGTCCACTCGCCCCAGGCGTGTGGGCAAGTGGACCTATGGTCCACTCACCCAGGCATGTGGGCGAGTGGACCATCGGTCCTCTTGCCCCGGGCACATGGGTGAGTGGACCATAGGTCCACTCGCCCCGGGCAACCCCGGTTAGATGAGTGGACCATGAGGTCCACTCGCCCAATTCGGGTGGTGGACCTTTGTCCACTCACCCGACCCCCGACAAGGGGGGGAGTGGATATCTCGAGCTCCACTCGCCCCCCCTCATTTTTCGATCGTTCGGGTTGGTTGTTGGTGTGCGGATAGTGGAATTTTAGCTATCCGCAGCCCAATTTTTGGGAAGTCTATAAATAGACCCCCATGGGCACCTTGGGAAGGGATGTTGGTGCCCCCCCTGCCTCGCGTGTAAGAAAGCACTACCCCTCCCCTCCCCCTGTCGTTGAAGGTGGAGGGTGAGGTGATCTTTAGTGCCCTTCAAGGTGCCCAGGCTCACCATTGGCTTTGGAGGGGAAGTTCCTTGAGAGCTTCCGGGTATGTGGTGGGACCTCCACGCTGCAGCTTAAGGGGTCCATTTGTGGACTTGGGTATTCTTCAAGGGCCAAGTTCTATGGTTCTTAGTGACTGGTCAAGGGTCTAGCTCGGGTCAAGTAAGGGTTAGCTGCATCCCCCTTGCAAATGTCGAGACCAGTTCTCTTGTTTCAACATTGTATGTCTCACAATAGCGGGGGCATAGACTTGCATGCGTTAGAAGACCTAATTTTTAAGTAATGTCTTGTCCTTAACCGGTGAGGGTTCTATTATAACTGTGAGGCACTAGGGGGATAGAGTGTTAGGTTGATCATTCTCTAGTGTATTCATATGGGAGTAACGCCCCAGCCTACGACATGTGTGCAGCTCCTCATGCCCATCCGTCACTTAATACGGGGCTAGGGTGTAAACATATAGTCTGGGTATTTTTATCCTCGACATACCTATTCTATTCTTTGCATAAACATCATTTTATACTATATTCATTTAAATCATGCTTATTTGGCTTATTCAAACATGATATCATGTGTTTACATTTTCTATCATTTCCAGTTTACATTATTTTGATAAACACAAGCCTTATAAAAATCAAAATGAAGATATAAGAAAATATATCTCATGCAATGTTTATTTAGTTAAGCCATATGAGAAATCGCTAACGTTTCATGTAATTTACACTATCTAAAGCATCTCCAAAAATTCGGAAATTTCTGCATGAAACTTCTCTTTGGACACTTAATCAAGATCAAAAGACAAAAATTTCAAACTCTCAAAATTTTGCTCACTGTTTGTCGCGCTAGCGCCATCGCTAGCTCGACTCTACAATTTTTTGAGTTTTTAAAATTTTGAAAAATCTCTAAAAATATGTTCTTTTATATGTACTACCTATTTTTTATCTTTATGCCACTGTGATTTTTTAAAAATCAAATACAAAATTCTAAAATGCAAAAATGCAAAAAATGTCTTTATTTATCTTCTTGTTTTACTAATGTCAAAATTTTGAAAAAAAATTATTACAAAATTTATGAAATTGGTTTTTCTTAAAAAAATCAAAATATAAAATTTCAAAATACAAAAATACAAAAATATGTTTTGCTTATTTTTATTTGTTTCTGCACGGCTTCATTAAAATAACAAGATTTCTATGCTTCATTACTTTGCAAATATGACAAAGCATGTTCTTTTAGATTTGGCTAAAATTGTTTCCTAAATATTGTTTTGGCTTGCCATGTTTAGATTTTAATCTTGTTATGTGCAATGAAACAGTCTATGGAGAATTGTCTAGGATTACTTTAGTATGCCTCTAAGTATGAGTAATGTGTTATGTTAGATAATGATCTCTTTACACTCACACTTTTTGGTAGACTGCATGTGCCTATAATTCTTAACCCAACATGAGTGTGTAGTGTAGTAGCATACAATATTAAGATGTCTATCTCTTTTACCTACACATTTTTCAAATTTTGTTGCACATATAGAAGTGAAATTTTAAAATTATAAGTGTGTGCAAAAATAAGTGAATTCGGAGAACTTTGCCTCACTCAAAAAATCAAAAATAAATTCGCAAAGATAACTCCACCAAGCACTACTTGAACCTCCTGATAAGTCTTCATAAGCATTGTGAGGTTGAGAACATTGGAAAGAATTGTAAAGTGTCTTGTGCAAACTACTTTGATATACTTCTATTTTGTACACCAGATCACAAAAACTCTTATTGAAAATAAAATATGTGATCCCCCAAGCACTACTTCGCTCCCTGATAAGTCTTAATGAGCATTGTGTCGGTGAAGCACCTTGGTAGTTGTACTTTTTATGCTCTTTGTATAAAATCTAGAATTGATGTCTAGAAGTAGTTAAAAAGATTACATGCTTAATAATGTTTCTACTTCACTATATAAGTCATGTGTTTTGGATTATATCACTTGTATACACTTATTAAAACACCTTGTTTACACATCGTTATCTCTCATAAAGCTTCTACTCATGAGAATTTGACTCTAATGATTCTTTACATAAATTCTCTAGAAAACTTTAGTAAAAGCACTAAATTGCAATGCATGATCTCTACAATGTTTTCATAACTATAAATGCAAATTGATAAAATTGTAGTTACTATCTTCTAGAATATGTGAAATCATGCTTGCCTTATTAGTTTTTAAAAAATTGAACTCCTTGCCTATTGTCATGAAAAGTTTATTGAAAACCTTACTTGCTTACGAAATATATTTCATAAAAATATTATCTTAAACTTGGATGTTTATATAAGATTGGTTTTATCCAAAAAATATCATTTTATTGCATAACATCTCTTATTTCTATTATGATGTTTGAACTTCCAAAAAGATGTTTTCTAAGGATAAACAATTTTATAGCCTTTCCGCTTGTAATAAAACTCTAAATTAACTCCTTTGAAATCTCTCAAAAATTATGCTATAACTCTTAAAATTTTGAAATCCAAAACATCTTCTTATGTTTGGACTTAAACTCATACTTACTCTTATGATTTTCATGCTCACAAAAAGATGTTTTTTTGTCTTCTGCACTATTGCCATATAGTTTTACCTTGTGCTTTCAAGCTTATTACAAGTCTTATTTTTTGGTGTGTATCATCACTTGAATCTCAAAATTCCTTTTCTTCAACAAGTGGTAGACTTGCTTGGTAAATTTTATATTGGTTGTTCTAACAAGCATATTATTTTTATGCTAATAACTCTGATCATGTCTTTAAAAAAATCTTTTTATGCTACAAACTCTTACCTTTTTTATGCTAAATACTTAAAGTGATCTTGTTGAATCAAGACTTGGAGAAGAATCGTGCAGAAGACTTGTCGGCGGCAGAACAACTCTTTACGAGAACGGAAAAATAGTCGACGATGATTGCGATCTTTCATTTTCAAAATGAGCACGATTAGGGTTTAATGAAATGTCCTTTAAGTATTTATAGGTCCTTCTCAAACGGCTATAAATGAGAATTAAGGAATAAGCTCCATGTGTATTGTACATGGAAGAAACCCTAAAAGGAAAGCCGAAGGAGAATCAAACAAAACACGCTCTGTCAACATTTGTCGAATGAACTCATGAAATAAAAGATTACTCGACAAATTCACAAATGACTCGACAAAATGGACTTAGCAAAAAGTGCTGTGACGGGAAGAGATAATTCTAAGACCAACCGAGAACTTCTTGAGAGCACTCGATGAATTCGTAGTGTTCATGAGAAATCATCAGACCACTCGACGAATTCGTCGAGTGTTCTCAAGTGAACATAACTTTAATCGACAAAAAATACTTGTCAATTTTTTCTTTGAGACCTATCGAGTAATTTCAATGAATACCTAAGTGTTCACGAGTTGTCTCAACGAATTCAACTGGATTTCTCGAGAGCACTCGACGAAAAAGACTTAGACTAAATTTCTTCCAATCCTGAACCTAGCAAGTACTGTAACTAGTCTTCTCCATAGTGCTTGAATATGAAGTACATCCCAATAGAGAGATTTCATATGATTCAACACCTTGGTCTACACAATTAAGGATTACATTGCATAGGCCTGTGTTTATGACTCATTGAAACATGACATTGGTTTGTGCTTAATAATTAATGTCCTGCAAATACACAACTAAGATACCACATCAAATACAATATCAATTCATCTTAATTCAAGGGACACTTCTTCAAATCACGGTTATTGGGGCTACAATACCCAACACTATGCTCTGCTCAGCATGTACTTTTCGCATGCCCGATCCGATGCCAAGTCATCCCCAATGCGCACCTCCACACTCCACTCAGCACGTGCTCCTTACGTTCCCATTCAACTTGTAAGACTACTTTAGGAGGTGCTCAAAGACTAGCTCTTAAATGCGCTCTATTACAATGCATGCCTCCGCACTCCATCCCAAAGCGCGCACCACAACGCTCAGCTTTGTTAAGCTATGGACACTTAGAAAGATCTTCTAAATAGAGTGGTGTCTTGTCACCCTCATTAAAAATCTTACTTTTATAAGTGCATGCAACTAGTGGATTTGGTTGGCACTAATATGTCCCCGCGGTTTTTCCCTTTCTAGGGTATTTCACATAAAATGCCATGTTGTTCTGCTATTGGTTCTCTCATTAACTATTTGCTCCCTTATCAAAATCTTGAGCTAAGATGATCTGATTCGCCTAGTCCGTGGGAGGGCTAAGTGACCACAATAGTTTGATACCGTCTGTGGGGAATTGTTCCCAACCCTCTGAAGTTTTCCTGAAGATAGTACTTACATTGTGGAAGTACTCATGACCAACAACAATAGTGAGAAGAAGTGACTACGCATCCAATAAGGTGATTCCAAAGGAATGAATCTATCAAGCCCCCACCAATTCGCTCCTCAGCATCATGTCGCATCTCAAAGGAGCCATAGCCACGCCAACAACATGCGTGGATGAGCGTGTACTCTTGTTGTGGGGATATCAGGATAAGGTGCTCACCCCGCTGAGGAATTTAGGGACTTTTTGCGCCCCGAGCAAGTCCTCACACCAGAAGATCAACCGCCATTTTTTTTGAATCACGCCTTGCCTAAAGGTGCAACTCGCTTTAAATACGCTACAGTAGATGAGTTATCTAACGTCTCAAGGTCCACACATCCAACATTGCCCAGTAAGATTACCTAGAATGTGCAACTTAGTCCCATCTTAGTGGGAGTGGATAATAGACAGACCGATGATATGCTTACTCATGAAGAAGTGTACAACCTGATTAAGGAGAAGTGCAGATGTGGCGTGCGCTAGGTTGCATTCCCATGTCCCCACTTTCGCTACAGTTCTCCTCTAACTCCGCAAGTTTTAGCACACCTCATCATGCATGGATTCAATGTTTTGAATATCGAAACTTATGATGGAACCGACAATCCCTTGAAGCATGTCAATCACTTTGTTACAATTAGGTAGATTTATAATGCCATCGACCAACTAATGTGCCAAGTGTTCCCAAAAACTTTGAAGGGACATGCTCACACCTGGTTTCATTCTCCGAGGGAAGGAGAAATTTACAACTTTGTAGAGTTAACTCAATTGTTCACCGATTAGTTCATCTCCAATCGCCGGACTATTTGAGACCCCTCCCATCTTATTGGAATCTGCTAGAACGAGGTGGAAACAGTCAAGGTTATTTCTATCATTTACTACTAAAGCATGATAGATTCTAGGGGTCGAACTCGAGCTTCTACGTGACGTTCTCCTCGAGGGGCTTTGACCTAACAGATTCTACTTAGTACTGATGAGGGAAACAATGCCAAGCTACCACGACCTTGTTCACAACATTGAGACCTATATAGCCATAGACGAAGAAATAAAAGTGCATTGACAGCAATTCAAAGGCAACCTGAAAAGAAAGAGGGAGTGGGATGTTGGATCTGTTGGCGCCCATAGAGGGGGGGGGGGGGGGGGGGGGGGGGGTGAATAAGGGCTTTTCGATTTTTGAATAAAACTTTGTAAATGTTTCTGAGATAAAGTTGAAAGGGAAAGAACATGGACTTTTGTTGCTACCGCCGATGGTAATAGTTAACTCCCAGCACTAGCTCTCCAGAAATTTAGAACTTTTCAAAAAGTGTGCCAAAGTGATTTCCCTTAAAACATTAGAACGAAAGAAAATCCCAGAAAAACCAGAGAAGATGAAATTGATGCGATAATAAAAATCACTTTTTGTTTTTCGC
This sequence comes from Dactylorhiza incarnata, assembly GCA_033032865.1. NCBI lineage: Eukaryota > Viridiplantae > Streptophyta > Magnoliopsida > Asparagales > Orchidaceae > Dactylorhiza > Dactylorhiza incarnata. The sequence goes on from JAWHQI010000014.1 coordinate 10,211,516, forward strand.
CAGTCCTTCTCCCAAGATTTGGCCTCTAGCCTCCCCCTAGATCAACACATAGACCTAGTCGCCACCGATAACGCATAATTTAGCTTAAATTATTAACGTAAAAATAATTGTTTTCATATATAAAATATATATTTTCACCTATTAATATGTCAATTTGCTTTTTAAATACTTATTATAAATTATGATAATATTATTTTATTATTATTTTATGATAGGCCTGGGGGAATTTTGGCACGTCTCGACGTAAAAGCCCGCGGTCAACCTTGTTTCTGGAGTTTTGTCAAAAATTATATATATAATATCGCGGTCGCGGTCTTGGCGTTGGATGATGATGTCTTGTGAATGTTGTCGCGTTGGCCGAGCTCGAGAATTCTAGTCGCACTCATCAATATAATTTCACGCCACCGTCACATGCGCGCCATAGCCACCACCACGTGCGCGCCATAGCTGCCACCTTACCTTCATAGCCATGCATGTGGATTCAACTCAACATGCAACTTTCATGCAGCTATTATTTTTTATGTTATTACAATTCTAGAGCTGCCCGTCCAACTCCCTTCTTCATCTTCAATGCAGCCCAACTTCAACTTCCCGCCACCATAAAGTTGTCCATTCACTCCACCAATTAAATACAGCAACTTTGCGGCTTCAAAAGAGTAGCCCATTCCTTTATATTTTCATGATGCAACCAGTTTCTCTCTATTTAATACAACAGACATTTAATTCTTCATCTTCAATGCAACCATTCGGGTTTCCCTCCTCAATCAAGAGCTACCCGTCCACCTCATGATGCAGACGGTTCACCTTTTTATTAATTTATTCCTCCACAATAATGCAGCCATTTTCAATTATCAATACAATAAATGTCCACATTTATTTTATTAAATATAACCATTCACATCCACTCCAAGAGTAGCCCATTTCACGTGGATTCAAATTTGATGCAGCCTGCCCTTTTTAATTCCTCCAAGCAGTCATTTCATCCCCACTCCAATTTAATACAACAAGCATTCAGTTCTCTCTCCTCTTCATCAATGCAGTACACTTAATTTCTCCATGTATGCAGCCCTTCACCGTGAGCTCCTCTTCATGAGTCTTCCCGTCCACCTCATGGAGCAGCCCACCAATTAATTACAGATGGAATTTTTGTTGGAACATGGTCTTCCGCATCTCCTAGGTTTGAGAATAACAAATCCTATGTGTATTTGATCTTGTGTGTTCAAGTGTGCAGGTTAACATAGTCCATATGACTCAATGAGTACTCATGATGACTGCCCCCAAAATTGAGGCAAAAATTCGAACAGGCTCACTAGCGTCGGCGGTAGCACCTAGCGCCGGGAGCTAGCGATGAAGAGCGCAATTCCGGGAGCTGTTATAGAAGGCACTAACGCCTGGCGGTAGCGGATAACGCCGGCCGTAGCGCTGAACACAGAAGGAATAAAAGCAAGGTTGCCGCGGATTGAAGATCCTGCCGCGCAAAAAGTTTCTTAATCAGGGATAGCGCCGGCGGTAGCTACTAGCGCTGGCGGTAGCATGGCGCACAAAAGGCAAAGAGCAAAACGTTGCCGCAGATGGGAGATCCTGCCGCGCAAAATCTTTCCTAATCCGGGCTAGCGTCGGCGGTAGCGCTTGGGCTATATAAAGGACCCCTCACCTCTCATTTCAGATAGAGATTAGAGAGAGAGAAGTAGTGCTACAACTCCAGAGGCTATCTTGGCCGAAACTTGAAGTCCTAGCGAAGCTCTGCAATTTCTGAAGGAGAATTCCATCACGCCGAATCCAAACAAAGTCCGCTTCGACAAACGCTGAATCTACAGTGGATCTTCATCTCCGACTTCAGAATTTCATATTAAGGGAGGTTTTATTATTTTATTTCTCTTTCTTCTTTGTAAACGGTAGTGAAATCGCCTCATGTTGGCGACTAGGTCTGGGTAGGACTTAGGGCGGAAATTTGCCTCGTGTTAGCGACTAGATCTAGGCTAGGTCTAGGGGGTGCTCGAGGCCACATCCGGGGAAGGACTGGCTAGAGCGGCTTGAGGCCAAATCCAGGAAGGAGAAGGCTAGGGCCACTGGTTCGTGGGGAAGCGAGTCGGGCTAGAAAATGAAAAGAGCTTTTATTATTCGCCTCTGATCTCTAGCGCCACTGAGATCAAGTTTTGTAAAACTTATTTAATATCAATAAAGCTTGTCTCTCTTTTTGTTTTACTTGACTTCTTGTTTTAATATTGCATTATTCCAAAGTTTTTCTAAATAAAATCTAAAGTTTTTGAAAACCCTTATTCACCGCCCCCCCCCCCCTCTAAGGGCGCCGACCGATCCAACAAGTGGAATCAGAGCGAGGTTTTATTCCAATCGTCTTAACAACCGGGAATAATGACGTCTCATGATCTCGCTTCAACTAGTGGGGAAAATTTCTGTGAAGATGAAATATCACATAAACCACCCTTGTTTGAAGGAACAAATTATAAAGGATGGAAAATCTTAATTGAAAAATTTATTAAAACTTTAGACATCGAAGTATGGAACTTAGCAATTATAAGACCTGCGGATGAATCAAATAAAAAGGAACGTCAGCTAAATGCCAAAGCCAAACACTATCTATTTTGTGCACTATCTAATGAAATTTTCAAATTCATATATTGCTTTTCTAGTGCATACAAAATATGGCACTTTCTTAAAGAAATGTATGATCTTCCTCTCGCAGGTGTGGAACAAACACAGGAGGAAAAGAACGTACAAGCATCCATTATCATTCAAGAAGATCTCTCTTGGAGCAAAGCCATGGAGAATATTGAAATAGAGAAAGAGAACAATACATCAAAAGAAGATGAAAACTCATCTGTGATCGAGGAAGGACTAAGAGATGACAAAGGAACTTCATGCTCATATTTTGCCTCCTCCAAAAGCGCTGTAAGAAAGACTAAATCTTCGTCTTGTGTAATAACCTCTATGTCTAGTTTCAACATATTAAAAATAGCTAAACGAAAGATCAAAAAATTGAAAATTGCTAATAAAATTTTACGTTTAGAAAATAAGAGGCTAAAGGCTAATGAATCAAATTGTGATGTGTCTTCATCATCTTGTTTTTTACTTGAAAAAACAAAATCTTGTTTTGATTGTAATAATATTAAAGAAAAAGTCAAAAAACTTGAAAAAGAAATTATTTGTGTGAAATACATAATGAAAAATTATGTTTAGAAAATTCATCGTCGAAGAATGATTGTGCTAAATGTAAAGACTACGAGATTGAAATTAAAGAGATGGACGAAACATTTGATGAATATAGGGATGTATATGAAAAACATATTGAATCAATGCTACCACTCTTAAAAATAGCACAATCGCTTACAATAAAACCAGACACAATTTACAAACTAAGAATGATGAATTAAATGCTAAAATCAACTTGCTCAAGGAAATCATAAAGAAAAACACTCATTCACAATACCATGATATATCTAAAAGAAAGTTAAATATAAATTCTCAAAATATTAATAAATCAAACAATGGAAATAAAAGACATCAACAAATTAAAAATGAAAGTTCAAAGTACAATTATTATTATCATCAAACTTCTCCCAACATAAAACTTCACAAATTTTCTATGAAAAATGCTTTCCATAATCACTACAATTATAATCCTAAAGATAAAGATTATCACAATAAAAATTTGACTCATAATAATAATGTTAAACCACAGTTTGAATGGAGGCCCAAAACCAAAGATGAAACACAAACACCACAAAAAAGGGCCCATTCATTTCCATCTCCCCAAAAGCAAATACGTTGTATTTGGGTACCCAAAGGAACCATCACATCCGGTCCTCTTTGGATACCTAAATCTCTCTTTCATTAGGTACCACCAAATGCATGAAGTAGAATATTTTCAAAAAGGGAAATATATAATTTTTCTACTTCATGATGTGCTTTAATGTCTTTCAATTTTCTTTGTTTTCTTATTTCTTTGAAATTATCATGTTATGGTCATCTTGTATAGGAAACATGATCAAAAAATCTTAATGAACCTATAACATTAATCAAAACTCAAAATCTTATTAAGATGACCTACTTATTATTCATATACTCATTATACATATATTATCAACAATTAAATTCAAAATCTTCCATGTGGTGGTAAAATATTTAATCATAAGATTTCAAAAAAAAGGGTATACCACATAAATTTTTTTCCTAAATATCATCACTTCATAACATCAAATTATAAATGAAACATTCTAGTCAAACATCCAAAAGATAACAAAATAAACATAATTCAAAGAACAACAACATCCAAGACATAGGTTCAAATTCCTGAAGTATTACATAAAAATTGTTCCTCTCACAACTACTCCTCCTCATCTATGTCCTCCACACTAGGTATCGGGGAGCGTCTCCTGCGAATCCTCCGGATCGAGTGGCGGGGCGGATCTAAAACTGGACTCTCCCACTCCCTCGGCTCTGGTGCAGATGGGTTTAACTTTAAAGCTTTCATCATAAACTTCATCATTTTTTTGATCCCTGAGACATCCTTCCTTATCACAGAAACATCCTCCTCCACCCATGTCATCCGCTCACCCATCTCCTCTCGAAAGGATCCATATAGAGCATCTCGAGCCCCTCGAGAAAACACTCCTCGCCGGAGTGGTGGTTGAGTTGATGATGATGGCTCATCCGAGACGAAGGATGTTCGCAAATGCGAGGTACTATAAATAGGAGGATAGCAATCTACTAAAAAGAAACCTAAGTCAATAGTAGGATACAAAACCTGAATAACTCGCTGAATGATGCCACCCAGGGGCAGGTTGTTGAATCTCTGATGGGTTGGTTGTCGCAACTTGTAGGAATAACGGATCAAGGAGAGTAACAAATCTGCCACATCAACCTCTCCTTCTCTAAAATAAAATAGGTAACATAACTCAGTTGCGCAGTGACCTTGGCAGTATCACCCAACTTCAGTAGGATTGTATGGCACAACACATTTTGCACGACCAAGGTATCCATGGTGAGAGTCGAAACAGTAGAGATCAGACTCCTGCACTCATTGTTATGCAGCGCCATGTTCACTTGAGTCCAATCTCTATCTGCCCTGAACCTCTCAACAATTTCCAATCTATGTGAATGCTGAGTCAATCCGAACACAATCCTCAACTGTTCATGTGTAATAGTAACCATTTGCCACTGCACTTGTGACTGGACTCCTCCATCCAGCTCTGTCGTTGAGGGATCTTCCAAGTGTATGTAAAAATCGCGCACCAACTCGAAAGAAAATCCGTTAGGAATGAACAAGCTCAACACCTCTGCGGCAGCAAAGTGCTCCATAATGTGGTGATGTCGCGGCAAGTCGAACTGCATGATGTATGGCACTCCCACTACAGCTGCCTCTACGGCCAACTCAGTATTCTTCTTTCCTTTATAACCCGGTGCCATCTGCAACATTACAAAAAATTATTAAAACAAGAAAACAAAATCCTAATCTAAAAACAAAAAAATTTTATATCTCCTTAAAATTAAAAATAGGTTCATATCCTAACTGGAAACCAAGAAATCCACATATTCAAAACCAAAAACCTCATCAAAACCACAAACCTTAGAGAAAACCTAACGGTGTAGATCTAGTTCCTAAATCTACCTAAAAATTCAAATATCTTCATCTCTAACATCACAATCAAGCGTTAAAACAAAAATCATAAGAAATGATGAATAATTACCTCATATCTGCGCGAAGAACGAGTCGTCTTCTAGGGTTTTTCGGGAGGAAATGAAAGATAATGGCGGATCTGAAAGAAGAACTCGGTTTTAACAAAAGCCTCGATAGCGTCAGCGCTAGCTCTAGCGCCGGCGGTATCAGACCATTGTGAGTTTTAAATAAAACAAAATTCCATTAAATACCTGAATTTATTCCCTACTATATGTACTAATTGGTGATGCAAGATTTAGTTTATTTTGACTTGTATTAGGTGTCCTAGATCTTACAAATTAACACAAATTCAAAAATGCAATTTTTGGTGTTTAACCATCAAAAACATCTCCTTAAATTCTGCAATTTCAGCATGGAACTACTATTGGGACACTTAATCAAGATCCAAAATTAAAATTTCCCAAATCCTTAAAAATCATTCACTGCCTCCCGCGCTAGCGCTACCGCAGGCGCTAACGTCTATGTTCAAATTTCTGTAATTTTAAAACTTTTAAAAATTTCTACAAATATATTAATCTATATTTTCTGCTTAGTTTTGCTCTTCTGTGTTTCTTTATTTTTTGAAAAATCAAATACAAAACTACAAAAACGAAATTACAAAAAATATGTTTTTTCTTTTTCACTTGTGTTATTTCCTTTGTTTAAAGTTCATCTTTATGCAAAAATCAAATATAAAAATTATGAAAGTAAAAATTACAAAAATATGCTTTTCTTTTCTAAAATCAAATACAAAAATATAAAACTTTAAAACTAACAAAAAAACTATACGATTTTTGTGAAAAATCAAGCATGATTTAATCTATTATTTCAAAATTCTACAATGTTACAATTTATTCTTTCAAATTACTTTGAACATTGTTTTCATCATGCTTTGATATATCTATGAATAATGTGCATCAATTATAGTTTAAAAGTTGTGTAGGATTGATGAGTCCTGATCATATACACATTTATGGACTCATCCGGGCCGTTATTTAGTCATTTCTCCGCACTTTAGCCTTGTTATAGCTTATATTTTATAATCCATGCTAGGTGCACATCTAGGCCCACTTTGGTGTGATTTTCGTGCTTTTTGTCATTAGTAGTATTCATGTGCTGTCAAGTGCCACTTTTAGTGTCTAGATCTGTGGTTGTGCTGGAATAGGAGTCGTGCAAGTGTTCCCGGTGCAATTCTGCACAGGAACACTACGCACGATCGCCGGTTCTATTGCGCACGACCACTGGTCTTGCGCCGCTGATCATGTGCACTTAACACCTTTTTCATGAGTTCTGTTTGGTGTAGTGCGCACGACCATCAATCTCAGTGCGCACGACCACCGGTTGTGCGCCACTGCTCGTGCGCACTTACCATTTAATTTCCGAGTTCTGTTTGTTGTAGTGCGCACGACCATCAACTCCAGTGCGCACGACCACCGGTCGTGCGCCACTATTCGTGCGCACTTAACAGTAATTTTATGAGTTCTGTTTCATCTATTGCGCACGACCACCGACGATGGCGCGCACGACCACCGGTCGTGCGCCACTGGTCGTGCGAACATTTTATTTTATAAATTTTGTGTCTTGCAGGTTCCACCCAGACAGGCGCACGATCACAGGATTCTAGTGCGCACGACCACTGGTCGTGCGCCAATGATCGTGCGCGCTGTTTAATTCAGCGCCTATATAATGACCTGATCGCGAATTAGGTCGGGATCACGCATTTGGACTCCGTTCAGTCTGCCATTTTCGCCATTTCCAGAGGTTTTTCACCCCCTAGGCCTCCTCCATCATCCAAGGGCTTGAAAGAAGAGATTCTACACTCATTTTGATCGCTAAGGAAGAAGTTCTTCGCACTAGATGTGACCGGATGGTAAATCGCTGGAGAAGACGGGTCCATTGGGAGGTGTGACAGCCCTCCTCTACCCCTGACGCAGTTGGGACCGAGCTAGGACGCGGATTGACAACCCGGTGCTTCCTATCGTGAATCTACAACGAGACTCCGGATTCGGTCGTATTTCTTGCCTTTTTCTTCTACTTGTGTGGTTATATTTGTTGTATTCTCTTTATCTTGATGATGAACACTATGAATCATGTTTAGTATTGTTTATTTCATGTTTATGAAATCAATTTGTTCATTTGTGTTAATGAGGTGAGCCCCCATCGATTTTCCGCTCCACCACCATGTCCGGTGCCGCACTAGCAATTGCTAGTGGCGTGCTTGTCGATGAGGTGCTTGCGACCCTCAATCCGTAAGCCTACTCGCCCATTCGGACACCGAAGCGTGGCATCGCGGCCCGGATTCCACTCGCCTAACGAAGCAGCGCGCTAAAGGCCTGCATAGCTCGTTCCCGTTAGCCTTCTCGTCCATCCGCCCTTTCGACGCAGCGCGCTCAAGGCCTGCCTAGTTTCCATCCCGCCGATCGAAGCATTGCATAGCGGCATTGCATAGGAGTAGGCGTAGTATTTACTTTTGTTTGCAAACCTCAAAACCCCCATTCGTTCGCATTCCATCTACCGCAGGACTTCGATCTCAAGTCCTTCCTCGATAATAAACTCCACCTTACTGTGTTCCTCAAGAGACCGACACTCGGGAATTCTATTCCCAAAATTTATTACTTGCGCGACCGGTGCACTTGCCGACACGCATCAAGTTTTTGGCGCCGTTGCCGGGGAACACAGTCGTGTGAGTTTTCTTGAGAGGGAGACGAGAGATAGTTGTTCTTTCTTTGTGTTTAGCCGCATTTCTATTTTTTTTTGTTTTGCCTTTAATCGTCTGTTGTTTGCCTTTATTTCGTCTTTCCCTATTTTAAAGTTTTAGGCAAGTTTAAATCTAAGGAGCTTTATTAGTTGTGTGGATTTTCCTTGCAAAGAATTCCTGCTTCATTTTATCTGCTTTAATTATTGAAAATGTCGTCATGGGGTATTTCGCCTAGCTTTAATGATAAGATGGTTTATTATTTAGACCAAATGAATGAGTTGAATGCTGGGCAGTGTTGGAACATTGTTTACTTATTGTGTCGAGGAGAGGGTCATGAATTGAAGGACTGTCCTAGTCTTTTCAAGCCTGACCGCCGCTCCTCCACTCAGGGCGACATTGTCCCTATCACTCCTTCTTTACCCATGGAGGCAATTGTGCCCTCTATCCCTGAGCCTGTTTTGTGCATGGATTCCTCACTCCCTGTGTATGGCTTCACTCCTAGTGATGATGATCACTCATCTATTAGCCAACAAGGAGAGGAATGGGAGCTCCTAGATGCACCTGAGCATGATGAGGAAAGTATTCTTTCCATCGGGGAGGCTTTAGCAGATCTTTTTACGGAGGAACCAAATCTTTGTGTTTTTCCAGTTTCTTTGCACGATTTTTCTACACACATTCTTTATGATCCTATCAAAGTAAAGGAGCGGGGTGATGCTTCGGACTCGGAGGATGCTCCGAGGTGGGTTGAGGAGGATACTCCTTCTGATGAGGAGGTTTGCACTTCCTCATGGGACGAGGAGGTCCAACTCACCACCGAGGCCCTTGAGTTCTTGGGTTCCCCTCGCCATGATACTTACGATGATGATAGTGATCTATCCTTGGATCCTGCTGGGAGTGAGACCGGGATCACTCCCCTGATGATTGATTATTTATGTCATTCTTCTCTTTTATTTCCTGACCCCCTTTCTTCATCTGAGCCTGTGCAGGTTGAGTCTTCACAGGTACATCAGGAGGACTTGGAGCTTTTTGCTCAAGTCAATGATGAGAGTATCCTCTCATGTGAGGAGGTTTATTCCCCCTCCTTTGAGGAAGCTCCACTCATTGCCCTTTCCCCCTGCCACCTTGCTGTTGACGATACCTTGCTAGGCAAGGATGTGTTTCGTGAGATGAGTAAGGACCAGGCCTCCTCCTTTTCTTACACTCTCTACCCTCTACCTGTGAGGAGCAGATATCTATATCTAGGTAGAGGGGTGACTGTTCTATCACCGTATCGGTACCCGCAACCGAAACGGATATTGGAACAGTTACCTGTGCATTTTCTCTTCCATAGTCCCATTAGCTAGGACCTTTATGTTTTCAAATAAGTCGTGCTGGGATGACAGTAACCCCAGTAGTTATCTTTCTTTTTTCCTGAAATTTTATTTTGTCTAGTTTAGTTAAGTTTTGTTAAGGCTGTGAATACCTCGCTGCTGGTGCTGATTCCTGTTTGTGCGTAAACTGCACGGTGGATGGACATTCTACTAAAATTTTGGCCGCTGGAAAATTCCTAAGGCGCACGATCACTGGTCGTGCGCACTACTTATCGCGCACGACCACTGGTCGTGCGATCGGCCCAGATTTTTATAAAATGCCCATCCGCCCGAGCCTTTCACGCACGATCTAGGGCTTTCGTTTTTCGTCGTCCGTGCGCCGTCTCCGCTGGGTTGCCGCCGACCGTGCGCCCGCCTTCCTTTCGGTGAGCCCATTTCCTATTCTCCTCTTTCCCCTTGCCCTCCTACCACCATGAGCTCCAGAGATCGCCACAATGTCTACCAACGCTCCGGCCGCTCTTCCGCCTCTCCTGCTCAGATCCTCACTAGGATGGCTACTTTTTCCAAAGATTCGCACACGAGGCGATTCAACTCTCTCAAGGAGAAGCCATTCCTATCGCAGCGTCTGGTGGATTGGAACGAGTTAAATTCCATCGGCGACAATGGGGAGTTGGGGGAGGCCGTCCGCCAACGCTATTATTTCGATCATTGGAGTGGGGTGTTCGAGTGCAATGACCTCGGCTACCGGGAGCTTACCTTGGAGTTCCTTGCTACGTTTGAGTGGGATGTGTTGCCCTCCGGTCAACGTCCGGGAAAGTGCTCTTTTCGCATTTTGGGCAAGGTCTTCACTCTATCCTTGTCTGAGCTGGCGGTGCATGCTGGATTTTACACTGAAGCCGAGGCTGCGGCGATCCCTTTTCTGGATTTGGATGTCTCCTTCCCTGATGGCATCACCCCGCGTGCTGCGTGGTGTGCTCTCACGGGTCGTGATGAAGAATATGTTGCCAGGAAAAGCAAATCTACCTGGATCGTCGCGCCTGCTCTCCGTTTCCTGCAGCACGTCCTGAGCCACTCTCTTGTCGCCCGTGCCCTTAGTCAAAACGTGGTGGGGTGGCAAGATCTGATCTCCCTTTATAGTATGGAATTTCGGCAGCCTTTGCATCTTGGCTACATGCTAGCTTTCTTCTTCCACCACGAGGCCACTTACGATCTCACAGGTGCCATTGGTGGTGCCTACTATATTACCCGCATTGCCAAAAGCCTGGGGGTTTGGAGTCATCTGCCTCCGATGGTGCAGGTGACTGCGCCCTCCTTCATCACTCGGGCCACCATGGTGAGTTTCCATCTATTACGGGTCGTGGGGAAGAAGAGTAGTAGACGCTTTGTGGTCGTGATGCCGGGAGATGCGCCCAGGGAGAGGCAAGGCGACGAGGAGCACGGAGAGCCGGCTGAGCCACCAAACACTCACCGCGAGGTAGCCCTTCCGCAGCCGCGAAGTCATTCATTTCAGTAGGAGCGGAGAGCCAAGGAGGAGGGCAGTTCTTCTAGAGCGCCGGAGGTGCCAAGTTTCAATCAGCGCCTCTCCGATCTGGAAGCAAACCAGTACTGGCTAACGGATTTTGTCTATCAGCAAGCATTGCGGGGAGGACTAAATATTCCCCCACCTCCTGGTCGGGCCGCATCATCTTCCAGACGGTCGCCGTCCGTTGTGGTTGTAGATAGCGACAGCGACGACGAGTGATCTTTCTCCCAGCATGCGAGCTATTCTAAGCCTTGTTGTCTGTTTTCTCTTGTTGCTTTTTAGGTCTTTTGTTGAGTCGTTCGAACTCCTTCTCTTTTGTTAACTGTAATAATGACATTTTGCTTGTGAATGCTCTTCTGGGCATAGTTTTATGTATCCAGCTTATTCTGTTCCCTTATTTTGTGTGCGAGTGCTTAATATTAATTGCAGGAACAGGTTCCCTCCCATGGGTGACAACCCAGATTTCTTAATTTTTAGTGCTCTCACATGTTTAGTTCAGTTTTTACTATTTTTGTTGTTCTAGTGTGTCACTTTCAGGTGGCCTTTGTTCCTTGTGATGGCGGATGCTGCGGACTAGTCTTGATCGTAAACGCCAATCGTCTGGTATGCTCATTTCTGAGCATTGGGTAACACTTCCTCCCCTCTTTTAGCTTCAAATTTCTAGATATATTATTTAGCTTAAGTCTGGGGGAGCGGTTGTTGTTATCCACTGTGCACGAGTTGCACCGCATACTAGAAGGTTGATTCTTATTTATCCTATCATTATCATTGTTTTTCATTTTCACACACCATCTCACCCATTTGAGTGCGCGCTTATCTTTTTGTGTTGTGCCGTTTAAACTATCCTGGTTGGAAAGTGAAATAGGTTGTTAACGTAGGAATTATTATTTGGAGTGCGATGTTGACTCATGTAGTGTTCTAGTCACTTTGCATGCTATGGTAGAGTTTGAGTAGAACTAGATTTTCTTTATGCATCTAATTTATGTTTAGTATTTCTGCGTAAATTTAGATTTAATATACTCAAGTGGTGAATTCGCATGAAATTGACGATAACCCGGTGTTGTGTGTGTGCGATTGCTAGTCGTGTGTTGCTCGAGTCGGGAGGAAGGTTTACCTTTCTCGTGGGCTAAGAACTTGCCCCAAGCGACTCTCGAAGCATGGGCGAGAGCTACTCGTTGAGTTAAGCATGATGTAGGCCACCATTTGGCTAGTTTGAGCTTTGTTATTCCATGTCCTTTTCGTTCACCGTTGCAAGCCCATTTTGTGCCTACCATTCCTTTGTACAGCTCCTCTTCATCAACCAAAGCCTGAAGCCTATCCTACACCCGCAACCAAATTGCTTTAAACTGCGCTCATAAGTCTCAACTTGTGTGGTGTGTGGAATCATTGTGTCATGAAGGGAAATTAAGTCTATCTGCTGATTTTGAACCAACCAGAGGATACATAAAAGAAGTAAAATATGTTAAAAGAAAAAAAAAAGAGTATTTTGAAAAAAATCCTTCCGAGCTAAAAAAAGAAAATCTGTTGGTATTTGTGAAGTAGGCCGTGTGCACACCTGGTTTTCATGATGAGTCTAGGGGTGTGTCACACAAGCATTGTTTGTTGGTCTTGAGTGGTGCAGCGTTCCGTTAGCTCACTTGGGTTGCGTAGCCGCCGTGTTTAACTTTGAATATCATACCGTAACATAAGCCCCGTCTTAATCCTAAAAGCCCTACTGATTTGACTTGCGTGAGTGCTAGCGCCGTGGAGAGAGTGTGACTGGGCAAGCGTATGGTTCACGACGTTGATGGATTTCAGCGGAGTTATTCCTAAGCCCCGATCTTTTGCAACACCCGCCTCAGTGTCTCGTCACTTTCATACCGGGCATGATCGTCAAATTCTTCATAATTCTCCAACTGAGTATAACTAAATCTTTACTTACACTTTAATACTCATGTAAATTAGTTAGCACAGTTAGAATCTCCTTCTGCTAGAATCTCTACTCGCTTGCGTATGTTACTTCGCACCGTACTCCCTTGTGTAATTCTCTATGTTAACTATCGTTTTCACACTCCGCCGGATTCGTTTGCTCGGGACGCGCAAACAGTTAAGTCTGGGGGTGTGATGAGTCTTGATCATATACACATTTATGGACTCATCCGGGCCGTTATTTAGTCATTTCCCCGCACTTTAGCCTTGTTATAGCTTATATTTGATAATCCATGCTAGGTGCACATCTAGGCCCACTTTGGTGTGATTTTCGTGCTTTTTGTCATTAGTAGTATTCATGTGCTGTCAAGTGCCACTTTCAGTGGCTAGATCTGTGGTTGTGCTGGAATAGGAGTCGTGCAAGTGTTCCCGGTGCAATTCTGCACAGGAACACTGCGCACGATCGCCGGTTCTATTGCGCACGACCACTGGTCGTGCGCCGCTGATCGTGTGCACTTAACACCTTTTTCATGAGTTCTGTTTGGTGCAGTGCGCACGACCATCAATCCCAGTGCGCACGAACACCGGTCGTGCGCCACTGCTCGTGCGCACTTACCATTTAATTTCCGAGTTATGTTTGCTGTAGTGCGCACGACCATCAACTCCAGTGCGCACGACCACCGGTCGTGCGCCACTATTCGTGCGCACTTAACAGTAATTTTATGAGTTCTGTTTCATCTATTGCGCACGACCACCGACGATGGCGCGCACGACCACCGGTCGTGCGCCACTGGTCGTGCGAACATTTTATTTTATAAATTTCGTGTCTTGCAGGTTCCACCCAGACAGGCGCACGATCACAGGATTCTAGTGCGCACGACCACTGGTCGTGCGCCAATGACCGTGCGCGCTGTTTAATTCAGCGCCTATATAATGACCTGATCGCGAATTAGGTCGGGATCACGCATTTGGACTCCGTTCAGTCCGCCGTTTTCGCCATTTCCAGAGGTTTTTCACCCCCTAGGCCTCCTCCATCATCCAAGGGCTTGAAAGAAGAGATTCTACACTCATTTTGATCGCTAAGGAAGAAGTTCTTCGCACTAGACGTGACCGGATGGTAAATCGCTGGAGAAGACAGGTCCATTGGGAGGTGTGACAGCCCTCCTCTACCCCGGACGCAGTTGGGACCGAGCTAGGACGCGGATTGACAACCCGGTGCTTCCTACCGTGAATCTACAACGAGACTCCGGATTCGGTCGTATTTCTTGCCTTTTTCTTCTACTTGTGTGGTTATATTTGTTGTATTCTCTTTATCTTGATGATGAACACTATGAATCATGTTTAGTATTGTTTATTTCATGTTTATGAAATCAATTTGTTCATTTGTGTTAATGAGGTGCGCCCCCATCGATTTTCCGCTCCACCACCATGTCCGGTGCCGCACTAGCAATTGCTAGTGGCGTGCTTGTCGATGAGGTGCTTGCGACCCTCAATCCGTAAGCCTACTCGCCCATTCGGCCACCGAAGCGTGGCATCGCGGCCTGGATTCCACTCGCCTAACGAAGCAGCGCGCTCAAGGCCTGCATAGCTCGTTCCCGTTAGCCTTCTCATCCATCCGCCCTTTCGACGCAGCGCGCTGAAGGCCTGCCTAGTTTCCATCCCGCCGATCGAAGCATTGCATAGAGGCATTGCATAGGAGTAGGCGTAGTATTTACTTTTGTTTGCAAACCTCAAAACCCCCTTTCGTTCGCATTCCATCTACCGCAGGACTTCGATCTCATGTCCTTCCTCGATAATAAACTCCACCTTACTGTGTTCCTCAAGAGACCGACACTCGGGAATTCTATTCCCAAAATTTATTACTTGCGCGACCGGTGCACTTGCCGACACGCATCAAGGATCAAGCTTAGCATGCCTCTAAGTATGAGAAATGCTTTATGTTTGATAATGATATTTATTCACTCACCTTTTTTTGGCATTGTCTACATATGTATTTAATCTAAGAATGCTTGTGTATGTTTTGTATTAGTACAAATAAATTAAAATTGCACAAGTATCTTACCTACACTCCTTATTTTGCACTCTTAAAAATTAAGAAAAGTGGTTATGTTTTTCATAAATTCTATTGATTTGCAAAACAAGTGTATTCGGAGAACTCTGTACAAAACAATATTATAAAACAAAATGACAAAGATAACTCCACCAAGCACTACTTGAACCTCCAGATAAGTCTTAATAAGCATTGTGAGGTTGAGCACCTTGGAAAGAATAGTAAAGTGTCTTATGCAAATCAAATCTTTCTTTCAAAAATAAGAAAAACCACTTACTCTTAAGTACACCGGATCACTAGTTTCAATATTAAATTTAAATATGTGATCCCCCAAGCACTACTTTGCACCCTGATAAGTCTTGATGAGCATTGTGTGTGCAGAGCACCTTGGTAGTTGTACTTTTTATTGTGCATTAAAGTGTGTGGAAGTAATCCTATTTGTATTTTATTGTGCTCGTACTTTACATATATCTTGTATTTTTGATCAAAACATTTGTTTACATTACTCAAAAATACACTTATGTGCACATCATTATCTTCCATAACACTTCTTCTCATGAGTATTGGATCCTAATGCTAATTCTATATTACTTTTTATTTATGAAATGCACTAGATAACCTAGCATGTGTTCTACAATGTTTTGTATGTTTTTGGAATTATGAATTAAAGTAACATTGTAGTAATTTCTTTTTTGATAAACATTATTTCATGCTTGGTTATTATCAAATTTAAAGATCTAACTAGAAAATGATTTACAAAAACATCATCTTTTGTGAACTTTAACTCATATTTTCTGGATTATCATTACTATTTGATGTTTTTGTATTGCTATAAGTCTTCCGCATCTTAACCATATATGTGTTTTACCTTGCGCTTTTATGCTTACTTAATATCTTGTATTCTTTGCATCATCACTTATTCTTCAAAATTCCTATCTCTCATTACGTGATAGATTTCCTTGAAACACTTTTTATTGGTTACTTCAAACATAAAAATCTTTTATGTTAAAAACTCTGAAAATTTTGTAATGCTTATAACTCTGATCTATTTCAATGAAAACAACTCTAAAACTCCTTAACATTTAATTAAAAAGCTCGATCAAGCCTTCTCTTCTATTTACAAATTCTTTGGTGCTTTGTTTCCATACCCTCTTTTGCTAATAACAAAGGGGGAGAACTAACATGATAAATATAACCCGCTATCATAAACCCAACATGACAAATTCAGATGATAGCTTACATATTAGGCGAGCACTCACCTAGGGGGAGCATGTATTTAGGGGGAGCAATTCTAAATGCTAAAATCAATAATTATCCATAGTCATCACTCTCACACACACACAAGTAGAGTTTCATCATGCTTATTTATTAATGCTTTAATTTATCATTAATGGATTTGTTATTATCAAAAGGGGGAGTTTGTTGGAACATGGTCTTCCGCATCTCCTAGGTTTGAGAATAACAAATCCTATGTGTATTTGATCTTGTGTGTTCAAGTGTGCAGGTTAACATAGTCCATATGACTCAAGGAGTACTCATGATGACTGCCCCCAAAGTTGAGGCCAAAATTTGAACAGGCTCACTAGCGCTGGCGGTAGCACCTAGCGTCGGGCGCTAGCGATGAAGAGCGCAATTCCGGGAGCTATTATAGAAGGCGCTAACGCCTGGCGGTAGCGGATAACGCCGGCGATAGCGCTGAACACAAAAGGAATAAAAGCAAGGTTGCCGCGGATTGAAGATCCTGCCGCGCAAAAAGTTTCTTAATCAGGGATAGCGTCGGCGGTAGCTAGTAGCGCTGGCGGTAGCATGGCGCATAAAAGGCATAGAGCAAAACGTTGCCGCGGATGGGAGATCCTGCCGCGCAAAATCTTTCCTAATCCGGGCTAGCGCCGGCGGTAGCGCTTGGGCTATATAAAGGACCCCTCACCTCTCGTTTCAGATAGAGATCAGAGAGAGAGAGAGAGGTAGTGCTACAACTCCAGAGGCTATCTTGGCCGAAACTTGAAGTCCTAGCGAAGCTCTGCAATTTCTGAAGGAGAATTCCATCACGCCGAATCCAAACGAAGTTCGCTTCGACAAACGCTGATTCTACAGTGGATCTTCGTCTCCGACTTCAGAAGTTCATCTTAAGGGAGGTTTTATTATTTTATGTCTCTTTCTTCTTTGTAAACGGTAGTGAAATCGCCTAGTGTTGGCGACTAGGTCTGGGGTAGGACTTAGGGATGAAATTCGCCTCGTGTTGGCGACTAGATCTAGGCTAGGTCTAGGGGGTGCTCGAGGCCACATCCGGGGAAGGACTGGCTAGAGCGGCTTGAGGCCAAATCTGGGAAGGAGAAGGCTAGGGCCACCGGTTCGTGGGGAAGCGAGTCGGGATAGAAAACGAAAAGAGCTTTTATTATTCGCCTCCGATCTCTAGCGCCACTGAGATCAAGTTTTGTAAAACTTATTTAATATCAATAAAGCTTGTCTCTCTTTTTGTTTTACTTGACTTCTTGTTTTAATATTGCATTATTCCAAAGTTTTTCTAAATAAAATCTAAAGTTTTTGAAAACCCTTATTCACCCCCCCCCCTCTAAGGGCGCCGACTGATCCAACACTTTTCACCGATAAAAAGGGCAAGGATTCAAAGGAAAAGTAGATCCAGTCCATGCTTCGATTGGGTCATTCTTAGCTTAGTTTTTCTGCATTTTATTAGTGTAATTTTATTTATGCAGTTTACTTTTTGTCTTGAACTTTTTAAATCTTAGTTTAGAATTTTATTTCTTGTAAGTGTTATTTATTTTCTTAGAAATAAAATTGTTCTTCTTTTTAAATCATGTTTAACTAATTTTATAGCATTTGATCAGATGATTTCCTAAGCTTTTGTATTTCATATTCTTTTATTCATAGTTTGGATTTGGAAAACTAGGATTTACCGTTGATACCCAATTATTGGTTTCATATTTCTAGGTTGTGATAATCAAGTTTTGATCCGTATTTTAGTTGATCGAGAGATCCGTGAATACATGTAGATCGCTCATCGGTATAAAGAATTGCTTGCACTCCTCGAGAGAGGGAGACACAAATCTTCTGGATTGGAGTCAAATCCAATAGTGGGGCTCACTACATAAAGCAAGCTTAGGGGTTTCGACTGGCCGAGAGGTCTTAATCGATCAACCTAAGGTTGGGTGGTAGTTCTCTCGAGAGAGGCTCTACCATATTTTGGGAATCTCCACGGTCAAGTTTGTCCAAATCAATTTATGATGTTTACGAAATATTTTACTTAAGAAGGATTCTTGATCAAATGTTTCCTCTCTTTTATCATTTCTTAAAACCTCTATTTTATTACCGATAAAATAATAGTAATTTGCTTGAGTAGAAGTACTCAACAGACCCATGGAATACGATACTTGATATTTATTTATAAATATCCCTATGCTATGAACGATAGGAGCTCTTGCCTATAGTTCGTAGAATTTGGAGAATAAATTATATATACAAAATTTTGACGTATCAAGTTTTTGGCGCCGTTGCCGGGGAAATATTTGTGTTGATATTTTGAAAGCATGAATTTTATTACTTTTATCAATCTCTTTCTCCGCCCCCATTTCTCGTTTTGATTTATTTTCAAATTTCATCCTATTAAGTGACGGTTGTTCAATTTTCTTTCTTCAAAAATGTTTTCTCAATTGGCCGCCAAAGTTGTCGAGCTTCAAAACAAAGTCAATATTTTGGAAGCCGCACGAAAGCGTCAAGTTAATTATAATTTTTGTGGAGCGCCACATCGAAGTGAGGATTGTTATACTGATTTTTACCCTCAAAATTTTTCTTATGGAAATAATTTTGAGTTTATTTATGAAAATAATTATTCAAACTTTGATGAAAATAATTCATCTAGTTTTCATGCGAATGATTTTTCCGATTCATATGAAATTTCTTCTTGCTCTGATATTAATTATTCATGGTGGCAAGATCACCCAGATAGTTTTCGGTGCGATGAAGGAAATTCAGTCAATCAAGATTTTCATTCCTCCTCTTTTACCCCCACAAAATTCTTTTTCTTCTACTCTTGGGTATTCTCCAGATTTTATTTGTCCAAATTTAAATATTTATTCCCAAGCTCAAGAAGAACTTCTTTACCACAAATTAAAAAGTGACATGGAGACATCGGACGAAATTGACGAAGAACATGTTTCTTCTCCTCCTGCGCCCGAATCTCCTCCTATTTTTCATGGATTTTCTCTCTCGCCAAATATTCACTTTGAATGTGAAATTCATGAAAATATTGTGTCCCATGAATTTAGTCCACTTGGTATTTCAAATAAATTTTTGGATATGAATTTTATTTTTGAAAATGAACAACCGGTGCTTAATCATGTGTTTTTGCAAGCACCTCCTCCTTGCGAAAAATTTTCTGACTCGCTAATTTTTTTATTCTTTTGATACTAATGATTTTCATGTAGAGGATGAGCCGTTGCAACCAAACGTCTTCACCGATCCATTTGCCGCTCATCTCCAACAATCCAAATTACCTAAGGTATGTAAAAGTAATTTGGATTCACAATTTCAAGCTAACGGACAACCAAAGAATCACGACTATAGCGGAGGAGTCGTCGGGCAACGGACTGATAGTTTATATAGGGGTAGTCAATAATACTTAGAGGGGGGGGGGTGAATAGGTTTTACTTATTTTCTTTGTTTAAACCTACTGTTTCTAGCTGCAGAAAACACAATAACAGAAAGCACACAAAGATGTAAGAGGTTCCTCAAGACAGGGTGTCTTGAATAGTTCTCTTTCCACCTTCACCTTTCTAATAGTGAGTTAGACAAGCCCATAAACTCCAATCTCGGCTCCTTGAGCTTACACCACAAGTTCCTCAGAACTTCTCAGATCAAGTGTGATCCTACCTCAGGCACAGCAGCCCTACACTCAGGCTCAGCAGCCCTATACCTCAGGCTCAGCAGCCCTACACCTCAGAGTTATGTAACTCCTACAACTCAGAAATCACACAGATTTCCTACCTCAGACCTATCAAGAAGTCCTACCACTCAAGCTGTCAACACAGCTTTACACACAGGCTCAACAACCTTTCACTCAGGCAACAATGCCTTACAAAGATATAAAAGAGTTTGAGCTAAATACAGAAGACAAACGGTTTACTCTTAGGTCTTCTGAATCCTTTCTTCAGATCTAAAAAATAGCAGCTTCAGATTTGTATCTCCTTGATCTTCTCCTTCAGCAAAGCAGAAGATCAACTTGCGGTTCTTGAGTTTGTACAGGATGAGCTAACTAATCTCCCTTAGAAGATTAACTTCAGTTGCAGAGAACAACTTCAACTGGCTGAAATGTGAATGCTCGATTGCGACGTACAATAAAGGCTTTTCAATGGAACAGTTCTTATTGTTGTGCCCTAGCTTCTTCTTTTATACATCCAGAAGGCTTCAATGGCTATATCGATCCTCCTAACACAGTATGGGTCAGATTGGAGTTGCTTTTCCCTCTCAATTGTCGTTTGCGCCAAAAGCAGATCCCGTCAGCACATTTGGATCTGTCTCAGCGGTTGGGCTGAGACAGCATCCAGTCTCAGCGGTTGGGCTGAGACAGCTTCCAGTCTCAGCGGCAGCTCCAGTCCCCTTCTCAGCAGTTTCTCCAGTCTCCTTCTCAGTGGATCCGCTGAGATGGCTCCTTGTCTCAGCGGTTCTGACCCTTCGTCTCAGCGGTTCTGCTGAGACAGATCTTCATCTCCTTGTGGATGGTTTGTTCTCTTCTAAGGCCATGTTTGGCCCTTCCTTTTGAGTTACTTGTGCCTGTATATCCTACACAAGTATAGCTTTGTTAAATACAATATGTCCTTAGCATTGAGAGTGATGCCTCTTCAAATTAAGGTAATATTGAGGGCAATATACCCAACAATCTCCCCCTATTTGAAGAAGGCAGAACATCCCCAATGCTAAGGTCCATTAACAATAAAAATCTTATCACAGAAAAAAAATGATCTTATAGAAAAATGATCTGTGAAGCATAGGACCTAACACCCTAAGCATTTTCACTGGCCCTTTCTCCCCCTTTCTCCCCTTTCTCCAGCATTGGTACTGGCCCTATCTCCCCCTTTCTTGCTTTTTCAACCTTAACCTGCTATGGATAGAGGGACAATAGTTGTAGATCCCTTTGGATCAACCTATAGGCTAACCTGTACACTCTTAGCATTTGCCAACTTCCCCTCAACTTGAGCAGGGAATTTACTCCCACTCAATTGGAGAGCTATTTTCTGTAATAGCTGATCCATTTCAATTTGAACATCCCATTTAAGGTATTGAATACTAAAGAGAATAAATATAGAGTACATATATCAATAGTAACAAACACAATATTATGATCAGAATATGAAATATCATTTCACTTTAAATGTTCAGTACAGATATATAAAAGAAAATTCAACTTATAGTTGTACATTCAATCCAAAAAAAATGTCAAGGCTAGTTCTTCTAAGATTGACCCTTGGAAGAGCTCTCTCCATCTGTAGATTTTCTTTTCCTAGTTTCAGCAGCAGCCTTGATCTTCTCCTTTACTTTGAAGTACAGAAGTGGCTTGGGAAGATATCTGGAGGGAATCCTTAAAGGAGTTTCCCTTCTTACCATATTTTCTTTGAGAATCCTTTCCCTTAAAGATTCCCTTTCAAGGTGTTTGATCCACTCAGTAGCTGAATAGACATGGTCAATGTCCTTCATTGGATTTCCATGGCTCACCCAGGTATTGACAACAATTGTGTCCAACTCCAAATTGTCATCTTCATGGAGTGGATCCTCTAATCTTTCCATTCTTTTCTGTGCCATGTATTCTTCAGCAGTTTGAATACCAGCTACCCTTCTCCTCTTTGCTGCTCTCTCATCAGCAATCATATTTGATTGACTTTGGAAGTCAAAGTCTTCATCCCTGCTAGGGTTCAAGATTGGAAGATTCAAAGCAATTATTGTTCCTTGCAGCACTTTTAAGCTTGAGTCCCATTGAATATCAATGACCTTTCTGACCATGGTAAAAATATTTTCTTGAATAGCACTGGAGGCATTGTTGACAACTTCTACCATTTGCTTTCTGGCTTCTTCTTGATTGGAGAGTATCAGTTTGTGGGAGGACTCCATGTTGTTATACAGCTATATGTGAGCTCCTTTCAGCTTAGCATGTAGATTGAGTATCTTCTCCTCCCCTTCTTTGCTATGTTCCACTATCTTCTTCTCAATTTCAGAGTGTTGATCCAATATGGATTGAGAGAGAGTCTAAAAGGTGCTGTCCACAACATCCAAAATGCATTCCTTTGCCTTGTCAATGTGGGACTTGACTTGGCTGCTTGATGTGTTGACCACTTGTGCCATTCTGGCAACAGCTTTTTCCCAGACATTCTCATTTTTATAGATCTGATTCTTTACATATGTGATGTACTTTGTGGAATCCCCTTGATGGTCTGCAATATTCTTTCAGAACTGTGTGCTGGGCAGCAATAGTATTTTTGGCCATTTCAAACCATCTTGTCATCTGCAGAAGGATAAGATCTGATGATGTTTTGACATCATTAACCTGGGCATTCAGTTCAGTTCTCACTTCAGCCACTCTTGACTCCATTCTTTGCTCACTGTCCTGGATCTCCTGAGTCAATGCAGCTCTTGTTGTATACAATTCATTCCTTATCTGGGCAGAGACATCATGGACCTTTTCAGTAACAATATATTTCATAGACAACATCTGACCCTCAATCATTATTTGTATTGAGTTTAACAGGTCAGATGTGTCCAGAGATGCAACTGGCCTTTCTTGGGCTAATTCCTTTTCAACCATCTTTTCAGCTCCACTTTGAGCATTAGCCCTCTCATTATCAGGGATCTGCTCCCCCTCAGATGGGGCATTAGGTGATACCAATTCCTATTTATGTTCTCCCCCACTAGCATACCCACCTCCTCCTTCATAGGCTGGGCTATGCTCCCCCTCACTTGGGGCATCCATAGGAGTGGAATTTTGTCTAAGGTCACCTGAAAAATGATTGATGAGTTAGACACCTAGACTATACTATTGATAGAGAAGAGAGGCCTAACTGAAGTCCTAATTTACCATGGATAGGTGAGTTGCGAAATTCATCTTCAGCTTGATGAACAGCTGGATCAGCATTCATCTGAGTTGGCTCGGGATTGGGCATAACTCTTCTTTGGGGCTCCTCATTTGTCCTGGGGACATCTTCATTATCAATGTTCATTGGGTTGCTGCCAGATCTACGATCAGACCCATGAATATCTTCATTTTCAGACCCATCTGACTTTGAGGATGAATCTGATTTGTGCTGAGATGAAACTTTCTTCTTTTCCTTTGCCACAGATGGATGGCTCATAGGGAGCACTCTGGAGAATCTATCCAGAGTCTTAATGTCCATTCTTTTGAGATAATGGAGATTTGACCCCTTTGAGTTTGCAAAGGTCTCTGAATGACTATTCTGTAGGTACAGAGATAATATTCTTCCAATATTGGGGGCTTGTAGAGATTCCTTTATCCTTTGAAAGATAACTTCTCCCAATGAGGTTCTCTTGGACAGAATTATCCTAGTCATTAATTCAAACATGAACTGTGAGATAGTGTCATGTGAACCAGGCTTGCATAGGATGGCTTTGCCCACTATATCAGACAACAGCTTCCCCTGTTGATTGAAGAACTTCCACCTTAGACAACTGGTTTTAGTATCACTGTATCCTGTCCACTTTAGGGCAGTCCTCTTATCCTTTTCAGATATCTCCTCCTCTTCAGATTTACTGCAGGGAGTCAATTTCAGTCCCTTCTCCAACCTTTTAGCTGTAATCTTTATCTTTTCATTTCCTATCTTGGACTTCAAAATGGTGTTGGAGGGAGATAATTTGACATTGTTGAACCATTCCAGAACTTTAGTTCTGAGAATGCAGTAGGGTTCAGACAGTATGTGCTCCAGACCTTGAGCTTCCATTAGATGAATCACGTGTCTTATTTCTTCTGAGGCATGGGAGAATCCATCTCTTACGATTTCATAGCCCTCCTGGAGATCTTTTGAGCTTTTTGACGACATGGAAGCAGAAAATCGAGGCGCTGAGACGGGAGAGTAGATGAATCGTCTCAGCGGCTAAGGGTTTGGCTTTGAGGTGTGTTTTAAGTTACAGTGTATCTATTTATAGAATTTCAGTTTCGTTTTTATTAACCCTAGGCTTTTAGACTTAATTACCTTATTGTGTTAAGGAGTATTTGGGTTAATTATCTGATTTCATATTGAACATACCCCGTCTCAGCGGTTCAGCTGAGACGGGGACCTAGGCCGCTGCGACAGTGAACTGTCAACCGCTGGGACAGTTTGCTCGTCTCAGTGGTTCAGGTGGGGTTTTTATCAGCTAATTCAGCTGAATATACTCCTACAGCTGAGCTGATCATAGAGTTTAGACTTAATGTAGATATTTTGGCTGAAGATGTGTCCTAGTCATGTCACTAAGTTTTAGTGTACAATAATGTAAGGTTTGATAATTCACCATGCATAATCATTACCAGTGACAGCTATTACTCATACATTTAGAACTATTCTATACTAAGCATGCCAAGATCAATTTTGAAAGCAATGAATTTAGATTCAGCCAGTGGCTTTGTAAAGATATCAGCTACTTGTTTGTCAGTGGGGACAAATTCAAGAGAGATGTCTTTACACTCTACATGTTTCCTAATAAAATGATATCTAATCTCTATGTGCTTAGTCCTGCTATGAGAGACAGGATTTTTAGCAATTGATATTGCACTGGATGAATCACAATATAAAGGAGATTCCCTTACCTTGAGGTTGTAATCCTCCAATTGATGTTGTGTCCAAAGGAGTTGTGCACAACAGCTACCTGTAGCAATGTATTCAGACTCAGCTGTGGATATTGCCACACTGGTTTGTTTCTTGCTGCTCCAAGATATCAATCTTCTCCCTAGGAATTGACAAGTACCACTTGTACTCTTCCTGTCTTCTTTGCAACCTGCAAAATCTGCATCTGAAAAGCCTGTTAGTTCAAAGTCATTGTTCTTAGGGTACCAAAGGTCAAGATGCAAGCTGCCCTTAAGGTATCTCAAAATCCTCTCCACAGAGGTGTAGTGAGATTCCTTAGGACATGCTTGATACCTAGCACAAACACATGTAGAATACATAATGTCTGGCCTACTAGCAGTCAAGTATAATAGGGATCCAATGATGCATCTGTACATGGACTCATCAAAGGCCTTTCCCTTTTCATCCTTGTCTAATGATACATTAGACCCCATGGGTGTTCTCATGGTGGAGGCTGATTCCATCCCAAATTTCTTGATGAGCTCCTTAGTGTACTTGGTCTGGGAGATGAAAATTCCATCATCAGACTGTTTCACTTGGAGCCCAAGGAAATATTTGAGCACACCCATACTGCTCATTTCAAACTCCCCCTACATTATATTGGCAAATCTCTTGCAGTGGTTATCATCAGTAGACCCAAAGATTATGTCATCAACATAAATTTGGACTAAGAGACACTTGCCCCTTGTTTCCCTAAGAAACAATGTGCTATCAATCTTTCCCCTCATGAACTTGTTCTTAAGGAGAAAGTTGGACAAAGTCTCATACCAAGCTCTTGGAGCTTGCTTGAGACCATATAATGCTTTCCTAAGAAGATAAATATGAGAAGTTAGGGTTGGATGCACAAAACCTGAGGGTTGTTCAACATATACCTCTTCCTTCAAGTCTCCTTTGAGAAAGGCTGATTTGACATCCATCTGGTAGACTTTGAACCCCTTGTGGGCAGCATAGGCAAGGAATAGCCTAATTGCTTCCAACCTTGCAACTGGTGCAAAGGTTTGATCAAAGTCTATACCATCCTCTTGTCTGTATCCTTTGGCTACTAATTTGGCCTTGTTCTTGATGATTGTACCATTCTCATCAAGCTTGTTCCTGTATACCCATTTGGTGCCAATCACATTGTGTCCCTGAGGTCTTGGTACCAGCTTCCATACTTTGCATCTCTTGAATTGTAGGAGCTCTTCTTGCATGGCTTCAATCCAGAAGGTGTCTTGATTGGCCTCTTCAAACTTCTTGGGCTCCATTTGAGAAAGGAAGCTCAAGAATAGTGCTTCATTATGAGCTCTGCTTCTTGTCAATATGCCTTGGGTATGATCTCCAATTATTAGATCTCTTGGATGATCTCTCAGGTGCCTTGCAGCAGCTGGAAGAGGGTCCTCTGGAGGCTGTGGTTGCTCCACTAGTTCAGTTGTGACTTCACCCTCTTGTACCTCTTCTTCTTCAGGAATTGCAGCAGTTGTTTGTGTTTTGCTGCTGCTGGGCCTGTCTTGGACAGTCAGTTCATGCATCCCTTCTTCATTTCCTGTCAAAATAGAAGAACTAGACCATTCTTTGTAGAGATGGCTGGTCTCATCAAACACAACATGCATAGATTCTTCTACAACATGGGTTTTCTTGTTATAAACTCTATAAGCTCTACTATGTGAGCTGTACCCAACAAGAACCCCCACATTGCATATTCTGCAAACTTTGTTAATTGAGATTTTCCATTATTTAGAATGTAGCATTTGCAACCAAAGATTCTAAAGTAAGAAATTGTAGGTTGTTTGCCTTTCAGAATCTCATAAGGAGTTTTCCCAAGGACCTTATTGATGGAGGCTCTTTTTAGAACATAACAGGTTGTATTGACTGCCTCAGCCCAGAAGTATTCTGGGAGTGAGGAGTCACTAAGCAATGTTCTCCCAGCTTCTATCAAGGTCCTATTCCTCCTCTCAGCCACACCATTTTGCTGTGGAGTCCTTGGGGAGGAGAACTCTTGGGTGATACCAAATTCTTGACAAAATTTTGCCATGACTTCAGATTGAAATTCTTTGCCATGGTCAGTTCTTGTCCTGACCACAGTACATAGTAGATCATTCTGAATAGCCTTGACATAATTTATAAAGACATGTAAGGTATCTGACTTCTTCTTAAGGAAGAATACCCATGTATACTTTGAATGATCATCTACAATTACAAAGGTATACAACTTCCCACCTAGACTCTGAATTGGCAAAGGACCAAACAAGTCCATGTGCAATAGGTATAAACACCTATCAGTATCCTTGGAGCCAATACTTTTAAAGGTGGTCCTAGTTTGCTTACCCATTTGGCAAGCATGACAGGGACCACTTTTAACAAATTTTAGTTTAGGACTAATTCTAACAAGGTTTTTAGAAAATAATCTATACATTGTCTTATAGTTAATGTGGACAAGTCTCTTGTGCCATTGGACACAGAGAGACTCACTTTCATTAGCTACAAGACACACAGAATAGATAGTATAATTGCAAATGAAGTCTAAGCAATAAACATTTCCACTCCTAGTGCCTGAGAGAATGGTCTCCAAGTCATTAGACTTTTTGATCAAGCACTTGTCATTGTGGAATTCAATGACATAGCCTAAGTCACATAGTTGGCTTATGCTTACAAGGTTGTGTTGCAACCCTTCAACATAAGCTACCCTTGTGATTGAAATTATGCCATTTGATATCATACCATATCCTTTGGTGACTCCCTTTTCAGATCCACCAAAGATAACTTTGGGTCCATTCTTCACTGGATGGTAATCCTTTAGAAGATCCTTTGTTCCTGTCATGTGCCTTGAGCACCCACTGTCCAAGTACCATATTTGGTTGAGACTGGTACTTGAACTAACCTACAACACAAAATTTAATGTACCTTAGGATCCCAACTGACTTTGGGTCCTAGGTTCATGTTAACACCATAGGGGATATTCCTAGAAAGGGCTGGTTTGGCTTGAGGTTCAATCTTTGCCTTTGGCACATTGAGGTTGTGCCAACAATCAATTGCAAAGTGTCCCACTTTGCCACAGCACCAACACTCATATATATTATATCTCCTCTTCTGAACAGTCCTGGAAGATGAAGCTTCCTGTTTCTGTTCAGTAGGGGATGCAGCTGCTGTTTTCTTTTTCTTATCAGTAAAGGCATGGCTTTTTACCTTCCTATAATCAGTTAAGACAGCCTATTTGTTTTTGACATCAACACCTTTTAGCTTGGTAGCTAAACATGTGTGGATGGCAGTAGAAACTGGGCTTTTTGGCTTGGTTACAGGACAGTCAACAGCCATGGACTTTGCTGAACAATGTTTAGAATTGACAGCCTTAGTTATCTTAAGTGAAGGGGCCGAGGTTCCAAAAACAAAGGGTCCATAATGGAACATTTGAATTTCGTCATGCAGATCCTTGAAGGCACTCAAGCCTAACTCCTTTCTATTTCCATAGCTGTGAGCATTCTTTCTCAAGTTATAGGAACTTCCATTTAATAAGTGACCATGAATACTTTCTTGATCATAGTTGTTTGAGGGCATCAAGATTTTCACAAAGGAGGTCTAAGATTCTTTTGAGTCCTTGACCTTTCCCTTAGTGTTGCTGGTAGTTACCTCCTTGTTGAAACCAACACCTCTCATGCCATGGGAGTTGAAGGTGTCAATAATAGGCAGCACTATCTTGGGCTTGGAGAACTTAGCAACTAGCATCCTCTCCTTGAGGAGCTTTTCTTCAAGATCTTTAATGATCTTGTTCTTGTGGCTTATGGTGCCCACATGGATGATTGACATTCCCCGTAGCTTGCCAATATCCTTGCTCATTAGAGCTAGCTGGGTAGCATGCTCAATGCACTCGGAGTTTGATTGCTTTAGGGAAATAATCTCTTGAGCTTGCCTCTTGGCTAGCGTTTTGCTCTTTTTCAGAGCTTCCAGGAGTTCACCATACCTATCAATCAATTGATTGACATCCTCCTCAGGACCTGATTCACTTCCAACTTTAGATGGAGGAGATTCAGATTCTTGACCCTTTTCATAATCAGAAGAAGAAGAAATGCAGTGTATCAATACCTGCTCATGTTCTGAATTGCTGTGGCTGTCCTCATCTTCAGTTATAGCCATCAGCCCATGGTCATCTGGAGTGACCTCATCCTCCTCTACATCACTATCTGAATGTGATAGAGGGGACCTGATTCCTATCCTGGCGGCAGGATAGTCTTCTTCCTCCTGATCAGCAAACAGCCCCAAGTAGGCTTCCTCCTCACCATCTGAATCTGAAGATGAAGATTCAGACTCACTCCAGCTCTTGCTTTTCTTAGCTAGGAAGGATTTTTCTCCCTTCCTCTCCTTCTGGTGATGAGGCTTCTTGTCACCTCTTTCCTTTCTCTTGATTGGACAGTCAGCAATGACATGTCCAGGCATACTACAGCAATAGCAAATTATGTTAGTTGAAACATGTTTACTAGTTTTAGAGTCATACCTGTCCCCTTTGGGATGTTGCCTCTCAGATCTGTAATGATCCTTCTTGGGATGAGAAGAGGAGGAAGGTTTGTTCTTCCATTGTTTCCTCTTGATCATCTTCTTGAACTGCCTTGTGAAGGCAGCAAACTCCTCATCAGAAGAGGAGCTGTCTGATTTGCTGCTCTCAGATTTCTCAGATTCAGCAGCCTTTCTTGGAGGTGACTGCACTCTTACCTTGTTCCTCTTAGAGCTTTCAGCTTTGAGAGCAATAGATCTCTCCCTTGTGTGAGCCCTGGAGGAAGAGTCCTCCTCCTTTCTTGCAGAAAGCTGCATCTCATATTAGAGAAGTTTCCTAAATAGTGTATGGGTGGGGGTTTCTCCAAGTCTTGCCCCTTCCCTGATTGCACAGATTTTAATGTCCCATTCTCTAGTTAGAGATCTAAGGAACTTGTCATTAAGTTCATAATCTGTGAACACCCTTCCATAGGTTCTTAGTTCATTTACAATCCTAAAGAACCTTTCATAGCACATGGAGATATTCTCCTGGCTCAGCTGTCTGAAGGCTTCATACTCCTGATTGAGGAGTGACTTTCTATCATCCCTTACTTCAGCTGTTCCCTCCATATAGACAACCAATGTGTCCCACATTTCCTTGGCAGTTTGGCAGTGTACCAAGTTCTAAAATATAGTGTCATCAATGGCGTTTATTATTATGTTTTCGGCTCTCTTGTCCATAGTATACAGTGCTATCTCATCATTAGTCAGCTCAGAAAATACCTTAAGTACTTTTCTAGTAGGGTCAATAGTGGAGACTTTCTCAAAGGTATAAGGACCATTTTTGACAGTCAAAAAGATCCTTGGGTCTGATGCTTCCATGAATAGCCTTACCCTTTGCTTCCATACGCCAAAGTTTTCTTTGGAGCATATAGGCAACTTCATTGACCCCAACTCCTTCTTCATTCCACTGTTGGCCATTTGATTTCAGATTTGACTACTCCTGTATAGGATCTGATCAGACTGTTAAGTCCTTTTGATCAACCTCTCTTTGAGACCACTTGATAGTTTATATAGGGGTAGTCAATAATACCTAGGGGGGGGGGGGTGAATAGGTTTTACTTATTTTTTGTTTAAACCTAATGTTTCTAGCTGCAGAAAACACAATCACAGAAAGCACAGAAAGATGTATAGAGGTTCCTCAAGATAGGGTGTCTTGAGTAGTCCTCTTTCCCCCTTCACCTTTCTAATAGTGAGTTAGACCAGGCCCACAAACTCAAATCTCGGCTCCTTAAGCTTACACCACCGGTTCCTCAGAACTTCTCAGATCAAGAGTGATCCTACCTCTGGCACAGCAGCCCTACACTCAGGCTCAGCAGCCCTACACCTCAGGCTCAGCAGCCCTACACCTCAGAGTTATGTAACTCCTACAACTCAGAAATCACACAGATTTCCTACCTCAGACCTATTAAGAAGTCCTACCACTCAAGCTATCAACACAGCTTTACACACAGGCTCAACAGCCTTTCACTCAGGCAACAATGCCTTCCAAAGATATAAAAGAGTTTAAGCTAAATACAAAAGACAAATGGTTTACTCTTAGGTCTTCTGAATCCTTTCTTCAGATCTAAAAAATAGCAGCTTCAGATTTGTATCACCTTGATCTTCTCCTTCAGCAAAGCAGAAGATCAACTTGGCCTTCTTGAGTTTGTACAGGAAGAGCTAACTAATCTCCCTTAGAAGATTAACTTCAGTTGCAGAGAACAACTTCAACTAGCTGAAACGTGAATGCCCGATTGCGGCGTACAACAAAGGCTTTTCAATGGAACAATTCTTGTTGTTGTGCCCTAGCTTCTTCTTTTATACCTCCAGAAGGCTTCAACGGCTATATCGATCCTCCTGACACAGTATGGGTCAGATTGGAGTTGCTTTTCCCTCTCAATTGTTGTTTGCGCCAAAAGCAGATCCAATCAGCACATTTGGATCTGTCTCAGCGGTTGGGCTGAGACAGCATCCAGTCTCCGCGGTTGGGCTGAGACAGCTTCCAGTCTCAGGCAGCTCCAGTACTCTTCTCAGCGGTTGCTCCAGTCTCCTTCTCAGTGGATCCGCTGAGATGGCTCCTTGTCTCAGCGGTTCTGACCCTTCGTCTCAGCGATTCTGCTGAGACAGATCTTCATCTCCTTGTGGATGGTTTCTTCTCATCTAAGGCCATGTTTGGCCATTCCTTTTGAGTTACCTATGCCTGTATATCCTACACAAGTATAGCTTTATTAAATACAATATGTCCTTAGCATTGAGAGTGATGCCTCTTCAAATCAAGGTAATATTGAGGGCAATATACCCAACACGGACTTCGGCACATTCACCTTAGCGTGAATTAAGGGAGTTGCATGTGTACCTTTATTTTTATTTTCCTTTTTCCTAACAATAATCGTCTAGCTTAAAGACGGGAAAAAGAAAAGCGCTCTTGGGATACACTGTAACACCCTGCCAGTACGAAAAGTATAACAGCAGGTCCGGCCGGGACCCCACGCCATACAAACCACACTAGCTAGGAGTTAAAAGGTGATAACCAGAAAAGTAACAACTAAACGAGAGTACAAACGTAAGCGGAAGCATTAATTAAACCATTCAAATAGACATGTCCACTATTATAGGAATGAACCCAGAATAAAGAGTTACGGCCTTAAGGCCTTACATTTACCCAAGTGCACAAAACTCCCTAAAGCATACATCGGCACGCAGGCCGGCAATACTTGAAAAACAGGAAAAGAGGCTGGCCTTCGAGGGCCAACTCAGCAAGGGGCCAACACCCGCTATTTCCCGCTAGGCTCACCTGTACCTGCATAAGAACATTCCACCAAGCGGTGGCAAACAAAGTAACGGTCAGCACAGCTGACCAAATTATAACGACCCCACCCCTTACCCGGGGTGGCGGAGCTTCTACCCTGCAAGCAAGCCATACTAGCACAAGTACTAATATAAAGAAAGTGCAACTACACGAGGTGAGGTTTCAAGCACAATCAATCTTCTAGGTTGAGCATCAAAAGAAGGGAACCTAGGTATGCACATGATGTTGGTTGGGTTCACCCGAAGGTTCCCCACAACCGCCTAAGCAACCGCATGAGGCTAAACATGACATCAATCTATCACAGACGTGGGTACAACAACCGCACGCTCCATGCTCACAAGGCATGGATCAAAGGTACTTCTTCCCGAGCACCAACACCATCATGAGTCCGGAAACTTGAGATGGGAAAAGAGCTTATGGC
The DNA here is from genome assembly GCA_033032865.1 of Dactylorhiza incarnata. Classification (NCBI taxonomy): domain Eukaryota; kingdom Viridiplantae; phylum Streptophyta; class Magnoliopsida; order Asparagales; family Orchidaceae; genus Dactylorhiza; species Dactylorhiza incarnata. The sequence goes on from JAWHQI010000014.1 coordinate 10,244,232, forward strand.
CCGTCTAGGTAAACACCTTCCGCGACCTCTCCCACGATCACACGGCTTTACGAGAGACAACTATCCCTTTACCGATACTGCATGGGAACGGGTTCAGTTCAGTCAATTCCCGAGCTCTCATCGTCGAGTTCACACATACGATGCGGGTATGACATCACCTCGGCCCGTAAGGGTTTAGCACTTGCTAGTGCTACACAAAACATAAGTTACAACACCCAAGCCTTCACGAGGACATAGGCTTTACACGTAACCAAAAAGGAGATACAACTCGCTCCGCATCAATTTCGTGGTGAAGGTTTGCCTTCATCCAACTCTCAAAGCATGGGGCTTTCGTTATGATCTTCGCAAGACGCCTACGCTTAATTCCCGCAATACTATAGAAGATTTCACGGAGTCATTCTCCGGCACGCATTCTAGGCCTAACCTAAATGCAACGTCGCAAATCAAGCATCACCGATTCGGGCTCACGGCCACGAATAGGCTTCACACAAAATGCCTAAATCCGCACGACTACCGGATTTTCTACATGCAATAATGTCGGGGACGGACACAATCTACCCGGAGTTCCGAAGAACTTGAGGAAATCCTACACTTCACCCATTTGGTGAAAGAGACACCTCATGCAAGCATAGAAAGAGGAATGAATGGACAAATACAAGTCCAAAGTTCGGGAGGAAAAATCGTTACCCTAGGCGCTTTCTTTTTCGCCATGGATCCGAGATTCTATACGGAGAGAAACGACCGCACCGGGCTGCACTCTCCAAATCTGGAAACGGCTCGCGAAACGGAGCTCCGGAGCTCCGTCAATGGCGGGATCTTCCTTCTTCTTCCTTGCCTCCTTCTTCTTCCTCTAGCCTAGGAGAGAGAAACACCTCAAAATAATGAGGATTAATCTCCTCTCATAAGCCCTAATAGCCTCCAGCATCTAATCCTAGCCATCGGATCAGATCTCAAAAGATTTGGACGGCCCGATCTTCTTCTCCGCTCAAAATCGCGGAACAGAATAAACAGGGCGCACGATCACAGGCGCACGGTCAGTGGTCGTGCGCGACAAGGGAAAAGGTCGTGCGCACTATCCGGGACAGAACTCTGAATTCCTGTGAATAAGCGCACGATCGCTGGCGCACGATCACTGGTCGTGCGCGAAGAGGGAAATGGTCGTGCGCACTGTCCGAGACAGAACTCGATTCTCTTCTGAATTAACGCACGATCGCTGGCGCACGATCACTGGTCGTGCGCGATGAGGCCACTGATCGTGCGCTAAAAGCATACAGGGAAATTTCAGCCTGTTCCAAACGCAGCACTACCACTCCACCTACTTCGCGGAACTACCAGTTTTGGGGTGTTACAACTCCACCCTCCTTAAAAGAATTTCGTCCCGAAATCCAGAAAACAGTAATAGCATAAATCACAATTATACTTTACCTGAGGGAAATAGCTCGGGATACTCCGCAAGCATTGCTTGCTCTCTCTCCCAAGAGAGCTCCTCTCGGCCGCAGTTATCCCACCGGACTTTTACCATCCGAATGGACTTGTTCCGCAGCTGCTTTACTTCGGGATCTTCGATGCGTAAGGGCTTGACTTTCGTCGACAACCCACTATCAACCGGCACTTTGCCGATCGCAACGATAAGTAGGCTCTTGCACTGCCTTCCTCAACACTGAAACGTGGAACACGTCGTGCAGACCGCTCAGCTCTGCAGATAGTGCAAGCCGATAAGCCGCATCACCAACACGCTCCACGATCTCAAACGGTCCTAAGTACCTTGGACTGAGCTTTTTCAAGCGTCGGATCCTTGATACCCCTTTGAACGGTTTGATTTTTAAGTAAACCCGGTCGCCGACGGCAAACTCTAGGTTTCTAAGCTTGGCGTTGAAATACTTTGCTTGCCTATCCTGGGCAACTAACAGCCTTTCGCGTAGTCCGGATCGTCGAAGTTGCTTCTTCAACATCCTTTCGCTTCAATAGCTTAGTGTCGCCCGTTTCCGCCCAAGACAACGGCGTACGACACTTCTTACCATAGAGGGCTTCGAAAGGAGCCATCTTTACTGGCTTGATAGCTATTATTGTAGGCGAACTCGATCATGTAGAGATGATCTTCCCACCTCTTTCCAAAATCTAGAGCGCACATTCGGAGCATAACCTCCAAAGTCCTGTTGGTTCTCTCGGTCTGTCCATCCGTTTGCGGGTGGGAGGCCGTGCTGAACTTCAATTTTGTGCCCAACAGTTCATGGATAAGCCTCCAATCTTTCGATGTGAAACACCCGTCACGATCGCTGACGATGCTACGAGGGACACCGTGCAGTCTCACGATACTATCCACATAGAGCTTTGCTAGCTTCTCTACGGAATCATCCTTCCGGTTCGGAATGAAGTGTGATACCTTTGTCAAACGGTCCACGATCACCCATATGGCGTCGTTTCCATGTTGCGATCTCGGCAATCCGTGCACGAAATCCATCGAAATATCATCAAACTTCCACTCCGGAATCGGCAAGGACTTCAGAAACCCACCGGGACGCTGACATTCCGCTTTCACCAATGCGCAAGTATGACACTTGGCCACGTAAAGGGCAATGTCTTTCTTCATGCCCGGCCACCAGAACAATTTCTTCATATCCATAAACATTTTAGTGCTCCCCGGGTGGATCGAGTACTTGGTATGATGAGCCTCGTACATCAACTCCGCCCGTAGAGTACCAACGTTTGGGATGCACAATCTTTCCTGCTTCCACATAAGGTCATCTTCGAAGGAGAAATCAGCGTTTAACCCCTCAACGGTTTCCGCTTTGTAACGTTTCATGCTCTCGTCCAACTCCCATGCTTGTCGAACTCGGTCGGCAAGGTCGTAATGAACTTCCGTCCAGTTCAAGCATGCTGAAGTAGACGTTCTCCTATCGATGCAAACAATCTCAATTTCTTCTAGCTCACGGATTAGACGCTCATCGTGCATCAAAATCCAATTTGCTTGTGCGGGAGCCCGACGACTCAACGCGTCTGCAACTACGTTTCCTTTACCGGGAGTATATTTGATATCGAAAGTGTAGTCCCCAAGGAACTCCATCCACCTCCTTTGGCGCATGTTCAACTCCCTTTGATCTAGTAAGTACTTGAGGCTCTTATGGTCGGTAAAGATATCGATCTTCACGCCATATAGATAGTGTCTCCAAAGTTTGAGGGCAAAAACCACGGCCGCTAGCTCCAAATCATGGACCGGGTAATTCCTCTCATGAACCTTCAGTGCCGGGAGCCGTAGGCAATTACCTTCCCGAACTGCGCTAGGACACAACCCAAACCACTTCCTGAGGCGTCGCTATATATTTCATAGCCTTCCATACCCTGTGGCGAGCATAGGATGGGTGCCGTGATCAGACGACTCTTTAGTTCTTCAAAAGCTCGTGCGCACTCGGGCGACCAAACGAACTTATGATCCTTCCTAGTCAGTTTTGTGAGAGGAAGTGCGATCCTCGAGAAGTTTTCCACAAAGCGCCTATAATAGCCGGCAAGTCCTAAGAAACTTCAGACTTCCGCTACATTTTTCAACAAAGGCCACGCTTGGATCGCTTCTAACTTCGACGGATCGGCCGCAATTCCTTCGCCACTAACAACATGACCAAGGAATGCTACTGACGGTAGCCAAAACTCGCACTTGGAGAACTTGGCATATAGCTGACTCCTCCTCAAGGTGCTCAGGACTGCGTGCAGATGCCCTACATGCTCCTCCTCCGACTGAGAGTATACCAAAATGTCGTCGATGAAGACGATCACAAATTGATCCAAATACTCTCGGAATGTCCTGTTCATCAAGTCCATGAATACCGACGGTGCATTGGGTAGACCGAACGGCATTACCGTGAACTCATAGTGCCCAAAGCGGGTACTGAACGCTGTTTTTGGAATGTCACATTCCTTTATCCTAAGTTGCTAGTAGCCGGACCTTAAGTTAAGCTTAGAGTATACCGTCGACCCAACCAGTTGGTCAAATAAGTCGTCGATTCTCGGAATCGGATAACGGTTCTTCTCTGTCAGTTTGATCCGCTACTACTAGGACAACACCAAGGCTGGTCTTAGGCCCCGAATCCTTCAACAAGGTGAAGAATATCTTCGCGCCTTTTCACAGCTTCTCCAATCCGCGCTCACCCGAGATCTATTGGGCAGCATTACCTCTAATCTATCCTTGACTAAGGTAAACGACACTCTGATTCATAACACGAAGTCCTTAGACAGATAAGAGAGCGATGCTCCCGCACCAACAGAGCTTTCGTCGGATAGTCGATAATTAGGACAAGGCCTAATTGCACACAAATTCAAAACATAAAATTTTGTTGTCATCGGATACAATGGACACAATGAAATCTTTATCCGCACACAGGGTAGAAATCATATTAAGAGATGATCATCCATACCTGTGGCAACATCGCATTGTTGAATGACCTTTTGTTGGCCATAAGAGTAGACTCTCGGCTGGGTTAAAGAATATTGGGGAGTTGAAGACTCCACCGCCTTTCCTTTCTCTATAGCAGCTGAACCCATCGCACGAGCATAGTCCACTTCTCCGCTTTTTGCCTTTGGAGGACCACTTCGACACACCGCGGCTTTGTGCCCCACCTTCCCGCAGGTGAAACACGTAATAGGTCCCCGCACGGTCGTGGCTCCCAAAATATTAGAAGGAGCTGGTTCCGCGAACCTAGACTTCCTCTTGTTTCTTCTGAACTCCGACTTGGATTGAGAGGTCGGCGCATGTAACTCATTGAAGTCATTCGCGCGTGGCATACTCTTCATTTCTATTTCTAGAGATTTTGCTACTCTCACTAAGACGTTGAAGCCAAGTAACATTGGACCCACAAGCATTTGTCTTAGGTCATCTCGCAGGCCATTGTAGAACTTGTTGACCTTGGTCTCCTCATCTTCCCACATAGACCTCTCATAACGACCCAGACTGATGAACTCATTCAGGTACTCATCCACTGAGTGTCCTCCCTGCTCCAGGTGCAAGCACTGGTTCTGTAGTGCCAAATGCCCTGATGAGAGCATGTACCTTAGAAGGAATGACTCATGGAAGTTTTCCCAAGAGATTTCGGTAAGTTGTCTCCCACCAAACTTGTGCACCAACTCCTCTTCCCACCAAAGTCTTGCTTCTCTTATAAGTAGGAAGGTGGCCAAGGCTACCAACATATCCTTAATTATAAGTATTGACGTTAAAGTCTTCTTTATTTCTGACAACCACTCAGCAGCTCTCACAGGAGATTCGGTCCCCGCGAAGGATGGAGGGTTGAGGCTCAGAAAGTACTTTAACAGTTGATAGCGCAAATGAGGTTCCGCTTCTGGCTCACTTGCCCTTGTCGGAACCGGGGCCACAATAAGACTGGGAGGCTGTACCAGCTTTCCTAGCCATGCATTTTGTGCAGCCAAGACCGCTTCTGTGACCACTCTGATCATCTCAGCCGAAGGAGCGGTCGCTGGCACTTCAGCCGACCCACTACTTTCAGCGGTGTTACGGGGTCGAGACTGCCCCGCACCACTTCCAGTCACCTATAATCATGCAAGGCACGATTTAGTGACTCAAAACATATCAAACATCAATCATGGAACGCTCAGGTTCCGCAAACAAGTATGTTTTTTTTTTTCATTCCTAAGTGGACATTTTTATTAGTTTTTGTCGTTTTAGGTGAATGCACAACCCGTGCGCACCACCCCTTAAAAGGAATTCGTCCCGAATTCGCTAAACTACGGATCGACGCCTTAAGTCCGATACCAAATTGTAACACCCTGCCAGTACGAAAAGTATAACAGCAGGTCCGGCCGGGACCCCACGCCATACAAACCACACTAGCTAGGAGTTAAAAGGTGATAACCAGAAAAGTAACAACTAAACGAGAGTACAAACGTAAGCGGAAGCATTAATTAAACCATTCAAATAGACATGTCCACTATTATAGGAATGAACCCAGAATAAAGAGTTACGGCCTTAAGGCCTTACATTTACCCAAGTGCACAAAACTCCCTAAAGCATACATCGGCACGCAGGCCGGCAATACTTGAAAAACAAGAAAAGAGGCTGGCCTTCGAGGGCCAACTCAGCAAGGGGCCAACACCCGCTATTTCCCGCTAGGCTCACCTGTACCTGCATAAGAACATTCCACCAAGCGGTGGCAAACAAAGTAACGGTCAGCACAGCTGACCAAATTATAACGACCCCACCCCTTACCCGGGGTGGCGGAGCTTCTACCCTGCAAGCAAGCCATACTAGCACAAGTACTAATATAAAGAAAGTGCAACTACACGAGGTGAGGTTTCAAGCACAATCAATCTTCTAGGTTGAGCATCAAAAGAAGGGAACCTAGGTATGCACATGATGTTGGTTGGGTTCACCCGAAGGTTCCCCACAACCGCCTAAGCAACCGCATGAGGCTAAACATGACATCAATCTATCACAGACGTGGGTACAACAACCGCACGCTCCATGCTCACAAGGCATGGATCAAAGGTACTTCTTCCCGAGCACCAACACCATCATGAGTCCGGAAACTTGAGATGGGAAAAGAGCTTATGGCCCGTCTAGGTAAACACCTTCCGCGACCTCTCCCACGATCACACGGCTTTACGAGAGACAACTATCCCTTTACCGATACTGCATGGGAACGGGTTCAGTTCAGTCAATTCCCGAGCTCTCATCGTCGAGTTCACACATACGATGCGGGTATGACATCACCTCGGCCCGTAAGGGTTTAGCACTTGCTAGTGCTACAAAAAACATAAGTTACAACACCCAAGCCTTCACGAGGACATAGGCTTTACACGTAACCAAAAAGGAGATACAACTCGCTCCGCATCAATTTCGTGGTGAAGGTTTGCCTTCATCCAACTCTCAAAGCATGGGGCTTTCGTTAGGATCTTCGCAAGACGCCTACGCTTAATTCCCGCAATACTATAGAAGATTTCACGGAGTCATTCTCCGGCACGCATTCTAGGCCTAACCTAAATGCAACGTCGCAAATCAAGCATCACCGATTCGGGCTCACGGACACGAATAGGCTTCACACAAAATGCCTAAATCCGCACGACTACCGGATTTTCTACATGCAATAATGTCGGGGACGGACACAATCTACCCGGAGTTCCGAAGAACTTGAGGAAATCCTACACTTCACCCATTTGGTGAAAGAGACACCTCATGCAAGCATAGAAAGAGGAATGAATGGACAAATACAAGTCCAAAGTTCGGGAGGAAGAATCGTTACCCTAGGCGCTTTCTTTTTCGCCATGGATCCGAGATTCTATACGGAGAGAAACGACCGCACCGGGCTGCACTCTCCAAATCTGGAAACGGCTCGCGAAACGGAGCTCCGGAGCTCCGTCAATGGCGGGATCTTCCTTCTTCTTCCTTGCCTCCTTCTTCTTCCTCTAGCCTAGGAGAGAGAAACACCTCAAAATAATGAGGATTAATCTCCTCTCATAAGCCCTAATAGCCTCCAGCATCTAATCCTAGCCATCGGATCAGATCTCAAAAGATTTGGACGGCCCGATCTTCTTCTCCGCTCAAAATCGCGGAACAGAATAAACAGGGCGCACGATCACAGGCGCACGATCAGTGGTCGTGCGCGACGAGGGAAAAGGTCGTGCGCACTATCCGGGACAGAACTCTGAATTCCTGTGAATAAGCGCACGATCGCTGGCGCACGATCACTGGTCGTGCGCGAAGAGGGAAATGGTCGTGCGCACTGTCCGAGACAGAACTCGATTCTCTTCTGAATTAACGCACGATCGCTGGCGCACGATCACTGGTCGTGCGCGATGAGGCCACTGATCGTGCGCTAAAAGCAGACAGGGAAATTTCAGCCTGTTCCAAACGCAGCACTACCACTCCACCTACTTCGCGGAACTACCAGTTTTGGGGTGTTACATACACCCCTTATTTATCTTTTTCTTTCTTGCATTTTTTCCCTATGCACTTCTTTGTTTTCTCTCTTACTTATTTTTTTAACATTGAGGCCAATGTTTCCCTCTAGTCTGGGGGAATATTGGTTTTCATGTTTATTTTAAAAGCAAACTCAAAACAAAAAAAATATTTTCATATTTCTTTTCAGTTTTTTATGTTGCACTTTTTCCAAAAAAACCCAACAAAATTAGATTTTATTATAAACCTTATGGAAAAAAACATGTAAGAATTTGAGTTAATTTTTGTTTTGTCTTTAGTACCCCATGACTATGTCTTTTCTTGTTTTTAATCATTTATATACTTGCTTAGTTAGAATAAATTTCTCAAATTTTCATTTTGCCTATGTTTCATGAGTAATATGTTGACTCATGCAATGTTTCTAATTAAGGTAGCATATTATTTTTGAAAAACATTCTTGAATATTTGCACTTTTTCATAGCTATCTTTTTATGCTTTTCACTTTTATAAAATCTAACATCCCTTATTTTGTTTTCTAAAAATCTTTGTAATGTTGATTAGTGTTGAGTGTAGTAGATGCGAACCAATCTAGACGCTTGTTATTTTCATTTTCATGAAAAGTTAATTCTCTTTATTTTCTATCTAGAATTTACTTCTCTTGAAATTTTCATCACTTTGCTTTAAATAAATTTGGAAGCATGAATATGATCAAGGCATCTTATTGGATAGATTGAGCCTTTGTATTCCAAACCTTAAAAGTTTAATCATTTTTAGCCACCTTGTGCCTTTTCCCTTCCTTTTGGTAGCTCCACTTATTTTTCACCAAAGCCAAATAGACTACCTATGTAGCACACAAATTTGTTTTGAGCTTTATATGTTGCTAGTGTGTACTACATTTTGTGAAGATGGTGGAAGTTTCAATTATTTCATGATGGCTACAAAAGAAGGAAATAAATATCAAAAAGCAAAAAAAAAATGATGAAAAAATATTTGAAAAATTATGATGAAAAAGATTATGAAAAAAGCTATTTTTGATCCCAATTCTATATATCAAAAATAATTTGGGGTATCAGAAATTATTATTTTTGCAACATCATTTCATGCAAAGCTCTCCCTTATGTTTAAATGTGCTTGAACCCATCATTTCTATCTTTTTGATTTCCGCACCTTTAAGCCCAAGCCAAAATGTTACGCCTAATGAAAGTCCTTTTTATTCATGTTTCCTAGGTTTATTTTTAGTACGGTAGAGAGGAAGTAAATTGGGTAAAAAATTTAGGTAGGAGTATGGATTTTTGACTTGAATTGATATGATTATAAAATGTCTCTAAGATTGTAGTAGCAATTCAATGCGCTTTTCATTCGTCATATTACTCAGTTTTTACTTTTGCTAAAATATGGGATGATTTATTTTATGCTAGTGGAATTTATAAAATTATTTGCTAAGATTAAGTAATAATTTTCCGTTTGTTTTTCATAGTTTCCCAACCTTTAATTTCGCATCGTACTCGTGTATGACATGGCCAAATTGTTTGATTAGTTTATTTTATTTTTGCTAGCTCATATGTGTTTGCTTGGGGACAAGCAAAAAACTTAGTCCAGAGGAATTTGATAACTGTATGTCCGGAAAGCCCGCGACCTCCTCATGCTGGTCAAATTTTTTGGTCTCAGCGGTCTCCGTTTCGGTGACCGTCCAGATCGCCAGCTGCCTCCTCAACCGGAATTTTCTAAGTACCAAGCGGTCAGGGCAGTGTGAGATCGCCAGCTTAAGCGATCTGATCATTTTCCTTATTTTTGTTATTTGTACCCCATTTCCCTGCCCCGACTCTCCTGTACCCCGGGCAGCCCGTAGTTTTCAGTTCTGCCCATTTGGGCAGCCCCCTCGTCTATAAATAGAGGGGTAGGGGTACCAGAAAAGGGACCTTTGCTCCGAGGCTCCAGCTTACAACCTGTGTAAGCGGTCTCATTTCTTCGTGATCGCCATTTCGTGATCGATTTCCTTTTGTTCCAGCATCTTATGTCTTAGTAAACTGCACTTCGCAGTTTTCTCCCATCCCCTTTAGTGCGAATTTTGGAGGTACCATTTTTGGCACCAACAGAACGAACACGCGACCTTTAGATTCGAAGTGTCAGGTGAAATCCATAGACTTTCAAGATGGATGATCGCCGTAGAGGTCGTCCCCTGCGATCTCCCAGCGTTCCCCCTTCCGATCACAACCCGTTAGAAGCGCTTGAGCGCCGCTTCGAGCTTCGTGTTGAACAAGCTCTCCGTGAGGCCGCCCGAGCTAGGTAGGACGCTGCCTCTGTTCAGCAGGAGATCGCGCGGTCTCAGCAAGAGGCCGCTCGAGATCGGCAAGAAGTCATCCGGACTCAGTAGGAGTCTGCGAAGCAGATTGAGGCTATGAACCATGTTCTAGCCGCGATCTCCCAGAAGATCCTTCCTCAAACCTCTCAGGTCGCTACTCCTGACAGCATGGCAAGTGGTCACCGGAGCGATCACCACGTCTTCCAGCCCGCAGCTCCTCAGCGATCTCAGCATGAGGAGTTCGCCGCCCACTGTAATTCTTTCCGAGCCGCAGCCCAGGGGCCTCCGGATTAGACCCTGAATTTTGAAGAAGGGTTTGCTTACCCTCAAGATCCTCCTGCACCTTTTCTTCCTCCTCCAGGACCTTCTGTTTTTGGGGAGCCTTCCCCCTTTACCGATGAGATTTGTCGAGATCCGATTCCTCATGGATTCAGAGAACCTCGCCTTCCAGTGTATACAGGAGAAACCGACCCAATTTGTCATCTTCAAGCCTTCGAGTCTGTTGTTGCCCTCAGGACCATTTCAGATGGAGTAAGGTGCAAGCTGATGGTCACCTCCTTTGATGGGTCGGCCATTGAATGGTTCTATAAGCTGCCTTGTCAATCTATCTCGAGCTTTGCTGCCCTGAGGCAAGAGCTCCTTCTAAGGTTTGCCACCGCGAAGAAAAGGAAGAGTGGTCCTGCGACCCTCTTCAAGATTAAGCAAGGCGACAACGAAACTGCGGCGCATTTCATTGACCGTTTTCAGAAAGAGAGCTTGGGAGTCAAGGATATGGATCCCGAGCTCTATATGGTAGCTTTGATCAGTGTCCTGCAGGAGGGTCCTCTGAAGTTCAAAGTCACAACCAAGGAGCCTAGCTCCTATCAGGAGCTGGTCAGCATTGCCAATCGCTACATGGAAGGGGAGATCAACAACCCCACCTATGTGAGCAATTTGACAAATAGGGCCACTCAGAAAGGCTCTACAGGATTTTATCCGGCTCCGTCTTCCTCAAAGCCTCGACAAGAGCTCCCACCTCCGGCTCCGAGAGGTAAGAACTATTGCAACATCCGCTTCAATCGAGGTAACCATTCTTTCCCACCTCAAGGTTCATTTCTTCAAACCCCTGCTACCCTTGCTCCGCAAGTCACCCCAGTCCACCAGATCCAGTACGCCCAACCTCCTCTTCTGCCCATTCCTTCGCTCTATAATAAATCCCAAGAGTCATTTACAGACTTTGGTGTTTCTATGAGTGAAGTGCTCCAAATCCTTCAAAAGCAGCCCTTTTTCAAGAAGCCAGCTCCGCTAAACTCGGATCCAAAGACCAGAAATCCTACTCTCTACTGTGAGTACCATTGAGATAGGGGACATTTGACAGAGGATTTTAGAGCTCTCCGCCTGTTCTTAGAGAAGCTTCTGAAGGAGGGTAAGCTCCGAGATCTCATTCAGAAGAATGATTCTGCCAAAGCCTCAACCTCCAAGGCTAAGGAAGTAGCGGAAGTCCATTGGGCATGCGAAGAAGTGGACGATATTGGCCATCTCGGCAATATCTGCTTTCCCAATGAATGTGTGGATGCTGATGACGAAGGCGCCTTGGGCAATCTCTTCTGCATCCACGGAGGCACAGGTCCGGAATCTTCAAGGAAGGCAAGTCTGAAGAGGGTTATCAATCAGAGGTTGCTGCCACCTCTTCAGCCCCGGTCCGGGGAACGGTCACTTTCGGTGATGAAGACCTTCCTCAGACCGCGAATCCCTTTGACGACGCGGTTGTCATCAAAGCTGTAATTGAAAATTATACAGTAGAGAAGATTCTGATAGACACGGGAAGCTCAGTCAACGTGCTCTTCAAACCTGCCTTCGAGGCGTTGAAGACAGGTAAACCCCTCGTTTCAACTGAAGGCCCCCTTTATGGTTTTTCAGGAGAGAAGAAAGAAGTAGAAGGGCTCGTCACTCTTTCTGTGATTCTGGGAGAGATAGTGAAGCTGGTCAAATTTATAGTCGTTGATGCTCCCAGTAGCTACAACGCCATCTTTGGAAGACCCTTCTTGAATGCATATCAAGCCATTGTCTCCACCTATCATCAAGCGGTGAAGTTCGCCTTGAACGGCAAACAACACCAAATCAGGAGCGACCCAAGGAAAGCTAGGGAATGCTACGTAAAGATGGTCAACATGATCGTGTCCTCTTCTCCCCAAGAAGTCATGATGGCTGAATCAATTGAAGTTCATGAACAAATCCAAGCTGCAGAGGAAATTGAGGAGGGTGCAAGAGATGGAGTTCGCTTGAAACCTGCCAAAGCAACTCAAGAGGTTCAGATCAGCGAGGAAGATGAGAGCAAGAGCCTCTCTATCAACGCTGAATTATCTGAAGCTAACAAGAGTCAGCTCATCTCTTGCCTTCTACAAAATCTAGATATCTTCGCTTGGTCGGCAGATGATATGCCTGGAGTGGATCCGAATGTTGCTTGCCACCATCTCAATATTGACCCAAACTTCATCCCGATCCAGCAGAAGAAGAGGTCTGTTGCAACTACTCTAGCACAGCCCATCCGTGAAGAGGTAGGGAAGCTCCTGAAGGCAAAGTTCATCCAACCAATCCAATACCCAGAATGGGTGTCAAATGTTGTAATGGTAAAGAAGTCAGGTGGGAAGTGGAGGATGTGTGTCGACTTTACTAAACTCAATAAAGCTTGCCCCAAGGATTGCTACCCCTTGCCTCAGATAGATTCTTTAGTAGATTCAGCGGTAGGTTATTCTTTTTTGAGTTTTTTAGATGCTTTTTTAGGTTACCATCAAATCAGAATGCATAAACCAAATATACCTCATACTTCATTTATCACAAATGATGGTTGCTTCTGTTATCTCGTAATGCCTTTTGGGCTAAAGAATGCTGGAGCAACCTATCAGAAAATGATGGATACAGTTTTCAGGAGTCAAAAAGGAAGAAACCTTGAGGTATACGTTGATGACCTCTTGGTAAAAAGCAAATTATTCTCTTCTCATCTTAGAGACCTCTCGGAAACTTTTGCAACCCTTCGAACTTTTAATATGAGGTTGAATCCGTTGAAGTGTGTTTTCGGGGCAAGTAAAGGAAAATTCCTGGGTCACCTCCTTACTCCAGAAGGGCTGGAACCCAATCCTGACAAAGTAAAAGCTATTCTGGAAATGCCACCTCCCAAGTCCCCAAAAGAAATTCAGCAGCTGGGAGGGAGGATGGCAGGCTTAAGTCGCTTTATCTCCCGGTCAGGGGATAAGAGCGCACCCTTCTTTAAAACCCTCCGGGGAGGGAGTAAGTTCGAGTGGACGAAGGAATGTGATGATGCTTTCACTCAGCTTAAAAAGCAATTGACATCAACCCCTTTGCTCCAAAGCCCGCGAGAGGGAGAAAATCTATTTCTGTATATGGGAGTCGGAGCCGATGCCATAAGCTCTGTTTTGGTCCGAGAGGAGAAAAAGAAGCAATTCCCAGTCTATTACGTGAGTCGAATCCTGAAAAATGCAGAGACTCGTTATCCTATTCTCGAAAAGTTGGCCTTAATGCTTATAACTTCAGCAAGAAGATTAAGACCATATTTTCAAGCACATTCGATTCTAGTCATTACTGATCTTCCATTAAAGAGTGTCTTGGAGAAGGCAGAGCATTCAGGCAGGTTGGCAAAGTGGGCAATAGAGCTCAGTGAGTTTGACATATCTTATGTTCCAAGGGTGGCGATCAAAGCTCAAGTTTTAGCAGACTTCATGGTGGATGCCAAAGAAGTTGAGTCGCAGAAATGGGTCGGAGTGCCCCTTGCCTGGAAAATCTTCGTGGATGGAGCCTCAGGAAAAAATTCTTCCGAGGCGGGAGTTGTCTTAATCAACCCAAATGGAGTAAGGCTGGATCAAGCGCTGAAGTTCTATTTTCAAGTAACAAACAATCAGGCGGAATATGAGGCTTTGCTAGCCGGTCTTAAGTTTGCTAGAGAGCTGGGGATTGATGATGTCAAAGTCTTCACAGATTCTTTGGTGATGGCTTCTCAAGTAAATGGAACTTTCGAAACTAGAGATAGTATTCTAAAGCGGTATCTAATTCTGGTAAAAATCGAGGTTGGGAAGTTCAAAAGCATTACCATCGACCATATTCCAAGGGGTGAGAACGTGGAAGCAGATGAGGTGGCAAAATTTGGACTTCTCTCGGGGGGATCAACTTCGGAATTATTTCGCCCAGCAATTGAAGAAGGAGAGGTCATGGAGATTGATCAGCGTCCGTCTTGGATGGATCCATTTGTTCTATATCTTTCAACTGGAGAGCTCCATTCATCAATAAAGGATAGGAAAAGGTTTAAACGAAAAGCGGCTAACTATTATCTTGTTGCAGGAGTGCTTTATAGAAGAACTTTCCTTTCACCGTTAGCACGGTGTGTTTCGGAGGAGGAGATTCCACTGGTCATTCAGGAGGTCCATTCTGGAGAATGTGGAAGTCACTCTGGAGCTAGAACTTTGGAGAAAAGAATTCTGAGGCAAGGCTATTTTTGTCCTCAAATGAAGAAAGATGCGGAAAAATTTGCTAAGAAATGTGTAAAGTGCCAGAAGTTTGCTCCTCTCCAAAATCAGCTGGCTCAACAACTCAAGTCGATAGCAACTCCATGGCCGTTTGCAGTTTGGGGAATGGATTTGATTGGGCCTTTCCCTATGGCAAGTGGGCAACGTCGATATATTTTAGTCATGATTGACTATTTCAGCAAATGGATAGAGGTAAAAGCATTGGCCAAAATTATGACTCAAGCCGTGAAAAATTTTATTTGGGGAGAGATAGTATGTCGGCATAGAATCCCAATGGCAATCATCACGGATAACGGTTCTCAGTTCAACAATTCAACTCTTATTAATTTCTGTAAGCAAATTGGCGTTGAGCTACGTTTCGCTTCTATGCATCATCCAAGAAGCAATGGGCAGGTAGAGGCCGCCAACAAACTCATCATAAATCTCTTGAAAAAGATGGTAGAAAATGTCAGGGGCAACTGGGCAGAACAACTACCTTCCGTCTTATGGGCCTTGAGGACAACTCCAAGTTCTGCTACTGGAGAGACTCCATTCAAATTATCACACGGTTCCGAAGCCCTTATTCTGGTGGAATTTGAAGTAAAAAGCCCAAGAGTATTATTGGCGCAACAGAATCAAATTGACTGGATGGAAGGAAATGATGAGGAGCTAAAATGCACCCTTGATTTAATTGAGGAGTTGAGAGATACGGCAATCATCAGGCAAGAAGAGGTGAAGAGAAGAATGGCGAGGCTATTCAATAAAAATGTAAGAACCAAAGAGTTCGCTGTTGGGGATCTAGTCCTAAAGAAAATAGATACAGCAACAAGAGCTGGTTCAGTTGGAAAGCTTAACCCAAACTGGGCGGGGCCGTTTGTGGTGAAGAGCGTGCTTAAAAATGGTGCTTACCATCTCCAAACTTATGAAGGAAAAGAATTGTCTCATTCATGGAGCGGAGATGATCTCAAACTCTTCTTTTCTTAAATGTTTGTATCCGATTCACTCATTCTTTTTCTCACTTTTCTTCTCTCAAACATCACGCAGGTATTATCAAAGCATTCACAATACGAGTGATGGGTGACAAGTTTTAAGAATAAGTTATTTTTTAAAAAGCCAAAAACCTGTCAAGTGAGACATCGACGGATCCTACTATCTTCCCCCTCGACTTGTTAGCTCGACATGTAATTCTGCCGGGACCACAGATGTCGGGGAGATTTCGAATCTGTGTAGCAGTAGCTCGCCAAGCTCGAGCGGTGGAAGTTTAGGATACCGGGTCCTTGCTGACATCTGGCACACCTCAGCATTTCAAGGGGGTCTAGGTGGCTGGCTCAGCTCTGTCATGCATTAGGAAGGACATTGTTACGATCTTAATGATCTTTCAGGGAAAGCAATGTCGGTATAGCCTCCGCGGCATGACCACACATGCCCTACCGATCATTTTGGTCTGTAACTCTCGAATACTTGTTGAAGCGTGGTTAGGTAAGGGGCGGTCAGAAACATCCATGACCGTCGCCTGAACCTTAGATTGGCATGTTTGTAGTAAACTCGGTAATCCTTTTAAAAAGGCAATGTCGATATAGCCTCCGCGGCATGACCACACCATCCTTTTGGATCATTTTTGAGATCCCTTTTCCCCATCTTCTTACTATAAAAAAAAATCCTATTCATCCCTTTGTACTGGGATCGGGCGGTCAGCAATTTATGAGACCGCATGTTCTTCTTTCCTACTCTCTCCAAAGAGCTATTTGAGTCATTTACGATCGCCGGATATAACTTTTTCAGGATAATTGAGGTCGCTGTTCAGAAATCTCTTATGCCAGCTTGATAGAGGTCGGCCCGGTCTCGGTAAATTTGAGATTCCAATATTTCCTGTTATTCAAAGCAACAGGGAATAATCATGGTTTTCTATTCCTCACCAAGTGGAAGTTGGGTTTTTTCTTCAAAATGACGGTCTGAATATAATGTGATCACTGAACTGGAAGTTCATGAGGAATTATTTTCTTTTTCAAGTAATGATCTTGGCTATCAAGGGATCATCAAACGTGCTTCCTGAAAATTATTTGGGGGCCGATCATCCAAAGTATGATGAGTTCGAATCGTCTTCAAGCTATAGTTTCCTTATATGGCGACCTGCGTAATATGAGACCGCGTAACTGTTGTGGATAAGTTGGTTACTTTCTGATCACAGTTGAGTTGCTGATTTTCTTTTAGCGATCTGATTATCTCGAGATCGCAAAGTAGTCTTGTTTATGTATAGTTTCAGTTTTTCTTTCCTTCAAAGTCTTTAGTGTCTTTTCCAAGAGATCGCCACCTGAAGTTCTTTAATGTTGAAAGAAAATTGTGGTAAATATAAGGCATTGAGATCGAATGTCGATCTTAACTCAGAAGAACAAATAAGCATATGCATCAAAAACAAGTTCACTCACTCAGATAAAATCTAACAGAAATCCAAATTTTATATATATTTTGAAATGTTCACACAACGAGACCGCTCGGTCTCCAAAAAGGGAAAAGGAAAAATTTATTACAATTCATTCTCTCTTTGATCTCTTAGAAGACCGCTCGCTCGAAGAGGAAGTATCAGTTTCTGCAGAAGATTCTTCTAGACTATTCCCTGGAATTCTAGATCCAGAGCTTGAGCTTGAACTGGAATCCAGACCCAGGGTATAGCGGCTTCCACTTTCTTCGTCTTCGATCACGACATCTTCATCTTGACCTGCGGTCTCATCAGCAATATCCGCGGTCTCTTCAGCAGTCGCAGATTGCTCTTCAATCCTCTGCGTCGCGTCAGGAAAGAGATCGGCAAACGTGATGTCTTTATACTCTTCAGTAAATCCACCTCGACCTCGAACTTCGTCCAGCACCTGGTCGGCGGTCTCTTTTATGTGATGCATTATAGCCCTCTGAAAAGCTGGATTCTCAGGGTCATAGGCTGCTTTTTCAAATTGCTGCCAAAGAAATATATGTTAGACCTCGCGATCGTAAGTAACGCGTTCATAAGATGTAAGTAAAATTCTCACTGTTCTTTCTTCTTGCAAGGCAGTTATTTCGTCTAGAGCGCTGCGAAGAGACCGCCCCATATTGTGGTTTAAGATTGTGCTTCTGGCGGTCACTTGAGCACAGAGGTCGGGGAGCGCATCGGTCTCAATATTTAATATTTCATTTGTATTCTTTCGCCCATACAAAGCTAAGGTGACCGCGTATGCGTGACGGGTCACTTTACCGCTCCATATGGGAAGATCAGTGGACACCTTCAAAGATCTTCCTTTGACCGCCCATTTGAGGAGGGGTTTTCCCTTGATATCCTTCATTCTTCTTTTAAAACCGATCAAGGGAAAATCTCGCTCGACGGTCTCAGAGGTAGTGTCGAACACGTCGGCCTCACGCTTCAGCCTCCTCTCCCTCTGAGTAAGAACTTCCGCTGCTGGGGAGATAGGATCTTTTGCGGGAACCACAAAGGTCGCTAAAAGTTGGGAAAAAGTTAGGAAAAACACACAAAAAACATGAAAGGAAATTATTCGAGACCGCAAGAAAAACTTACTTTCAGCTGGGATGATCTCGGTGATCTCAGGCCAGATCGCTAGATAATGAACGAGATCGGTCCTCTTGCCCGCCAAGAAATTCAAAATTTTCAGCTCTTCATCTGAGACTGCCTTTATCTTCTTAAAGATGCTATCCGGTCGCGGAGAGGGTTAGCTCCTGAGACCACCAAGGTCACCTTCGAAGACAAGAAATCTCTCTGTCCAGAAAGAGATCTTATTAGGAAGATTCAGGATTTTTATTCCATCTGCTGAAAAGTACATCAATCCTTTAAACTCTTCCTTCTTCCTGCCTTCCTTCAAAATCTTCGCGGTAAAGGTTGCGCGGAACAGATTCATTGTGAACTTCACTTTTTCCGATCTCAAGTAATTGATGAAAACATTGACCAGACCGATGGAGTTCGGAGCCAACTGGGCAAGCACGAAGCCGTAGTATTCCAAGATCTCTAGCCATTCCCAAGGGAGGGGAATCCTCAACCCGTTATCGAAGTGATCGATGGGGATGATAAACTTTTTCTGCTCCCCAAAGTTCAACCTTTCATGATCGGCTGGCGGTCTAACAACTATCTGAGTCTGAATCATATACTTTTTTATGAAATCAATATATTCATCCTTTGATAGGCGACCTTGCTTGTGATCGGCGTTCAGGAAAATGTTGGCAGAAGAGGCACGAGCGGACACCATTTTGAGCGATCGCTAATATCTGTGCTTTGGGCGCATTCAAGAGAGCATGAAATAAAAGTTATGAAGGCAGCTATTTATAGAAGTTGAAGGGTCATTTCGTAATCATTACTTTTTACTGATCGCCCAGCAAAAATTCGCAGACCGCTCGACCTAAGCAAGGTTATATGAAAGCGTTCTATGTTGATCGATCTCAATAAATAAAACACAACAGCAATAACAGGCAATCCAGGCACAAAGAGATCGAAATTATAAGAAATCAGGACCACACAAAACATAGAATTAAAAAAGACCACAAGAAATAGATGGAACATTAATAACAATATTACAAAACATATTGTTTAAATCCGGACACCGCCCGGTCTCAAATTAAATGTTCATCTCCTAGAAGGCCTGTTTCTCCCTACATGAGCTGCGACATCCTGCATATCGTTCACTGCAGCCATAACCGACACCAAGCTATGATTGACAAGCATCGCAGATCGGTGAATCTTGAACATTTCCTTATCCACCTGCTCCATAGGGATCAGCACAATTTCAGGCTGCGGTCTCGCCGCTGGTTGATCGCTGGAGGTACCCGGTCTCATCAGCATCTTCGCGTGACCGCCCCTCAGCCTTTCATTCTCCGCAGACAGCGCCGCAGCCTTCCCCTTGTAGTACTCAGCCTCCTTTTCGGCCTTCTTAAGAGCTCGCGCGATCTCTGCAACCCTCAGATCGCATTCTTCTCTGATCCTCTTCTCGTTAGTACGTAGTTTCTACTCAAGATCGCGGATCTGATCATTCTGAGTTCGCTCCCTCATCAGCATAGGGCGAACATCCTCGAACATTGGGTTAAGAATGCTGGTTAGCTGAGGGGAGATCGCAATGTGCTGAGGAAGTTCCCCTTCTTCGATCTCAGCATTATCATCACCTGAGGTCAAAAGAGAGAATTTTTTTAGTCATTCACAAGCGATCAAATAAAATTTTTGATGAGCAGAAAGAATACTTGGAAAGAAGTTGAGACCGCAGTCATGTAAAGCTCTTTCGACATCATTAGTGACCACGGGATCTGCGGTCAGTGAAAGGCGATCTGATCCCCTTAAACGCTCCAGATCCATTCTTTCCAAATCTCTTTTCTGTGACTTTTCTCCCTCCTTTCTTCTTCTTTTTAATTATTCATTACTCAAGAGGATATCGTTGGTCTCAATAAAGACAATCTCACGTTTTCTTTCTGGAGAAACAGGTCGAACCATAGGTAAAGGAAGGAACTCAACTGATTGAAGAATCATTTTGCTCTTACCAGCTCGCAAAGCTGAGACCACCGCCGCGCGATCTGTTGCGGCTTTGCTCGAACGATCTTCTTGAAGAGAATCACTTGGGAGACCGCTAGAAAGCGCAGCTTTCTCCTTAGCGATCTGTGACCTCTCCGCGATCTCCTCCTCAGTCTTTTTATTCTCCGCGGTCTGCAAGACCGCATCCTTTTTCCTCTCTTCTACGATCAGGGCCGCCTTTTCTTCAGCGATCCTGGCCGCTTCTTTCCTCCTCTCCTCCTCAGCGATCAGGGCCGCCTTTTCTTCAGCGATCCTGGCCGCTTCTTTCCTCCTCTCCTGCTCAGCGATTAGAGCCGCCTTCGCCTCGGCGGCCCTGACCGCTTCTTTCTTCCTTTCCTCCTCAGCGATTAGAGCCGCCTTCGCCTCGGTGGCCCTGACCGCCTCTTTCTTCCTTTCCTCCTCGGCGATCAGAGCCGCTTTCTCCTCAGCAATTCTGACCGCCTCCTTCTTCTTCTCCTCCTAGACGGTCTTAGCTGCTTCTTTTTTCTTTTCCTCCTCTTTCTCCTTTTTCTCTCTTTTCTCCCGCTCCTCCTTGTCCTTCCTCTTCTTCTCATCATCTCTTTTCTTCTTCTTCTCTTCTTTCTCTTTCTTTTCTTTCTCCTCTTTTTCTCTATTCTCTTCTGCCTCCTCCTTCTTCCTCATCGCCTCTTCCATCTCTTTTCTATTTTCCTCTTTTTCTTTGATTATTTTATCAGCGATCTCCTTCTCCCTATCCGCGGTCTCTTTATCAACGACGACATTTCTGAGAGCTGAAGCCTCTAGGGGATCCAATACCTGCAACGATGAAAAAGATGAATTATTAGAAGAGACCTCATCAAGGTAGGTGATAAATCCAGAATCATCCTCTCTTGGTAAGGTTGAGACCGCGGGAAGGAAGGGGAGATCGCCCTTAGCATTCACCTTCTGAAACTCCGCGGAGTCTTCCAGGTCGACAGATTGAGGAAATGTGGTCGCCCCTATGGCGGTCACGTCTTTTTTTCCTCATTTTTTCTGCTTCTCTTATAAGTCAAGCTAGATGGACTTGAATTTTTTCTTTTCCTGCCCTTCGCAGTGACCTCCTGTTCAGCGATCTTCTGCCACAAGGCTTCGGCCTCGGTCCTCTTCTGACGTAGCCCAGCCAGAATGACCTCAGTAGAGGCAGTCTCAGGAAGTTTTGAAGTTGTTTGGTCCAGCGCCTCCAGAGATTTCTGACAATTAAAAGAAATGGAAAAGTCAGGCAATTTCCATACAAGGTCTGAAGAAGTGTTTGATGGTTCAGAAGCAACAAAGACCAGGACAATTGAACCCTCAGGAAGCTCAGTTTCTTTTAACGGAGATCGGGCGGTCCCCTTTGAAGCGCTCGCTTTCGTTAAAATCTTTGGCGCCTTCTTTCCTTTCTTTGAGCTGACACTTTCCTTTTTCCCAGGAGAGTTCGCTTTCGATGGAAGAGCTTTTAAGAGATCGAGCATAGTCATCTTTGCAATAAGATCGCACCTGCCTAATTATCAAAGACCGCTCAAGGATTGGAATTTCTTAATGTCTTGCAGGATGAAGATTTCATCCGGTATTTATAGACCAAGCCGTATTTATGACGGTCGCGGTCTCAGCGGTCAAAGCTTACATTTTCGAAGTTCCAGGTGCAACTTAAAAATGTGCGGGGATTATGTTTGTCCGGAAAGCCCGCGAGCTCCTCTTGCTGGTCAAATTTTTCAGTCTCAGCGGTCTCCGTTTCGGTGACCATCCAGATCGCCAGCTGCCTCCTCAACTGAAATTTTCTAAGTACCAAGCGGTCAGGGCAGTGTGAGATCGCCAGCTTAAGCGGTCTGATCATTTTCCTTATTTTTGTTATTTGTACCCCATTTCCCTGCCCCGGCTCTCCTGTACCCCGGGCAACCCGTAGTTTTCAGTTCTGCCCGTTTGGGCAGCCCCCTCGTCTATAAATAGAGGGTTAGGGGTACCAGAAAAGGGACCTTTGCTCCGAGGCTCCAGCTTACAACCTGTGTAAGCGGTCTCATTTCTTCGTGATCGCCATTTCGTGATCGATTTCCTTTTGTTCCAGCATCTTCTGTCTTAGTAACCTGCACTTCGCAGTTTTCTCCCATCCCCTTTAGTGTGAATTTTGGAGGTACCATTTTTGGCACCAACAATAACGCATAATTTAGCTTAAATTATTAACGTAAAAATAATTGTTTTCATATATAAAAATATATATTTTCACCTATTAATATGTCAATTTGCTTTTTAAATACTTTTTAATATAAATTATCCTATTATTATTTTGTTATTATTTTATGACAGGCCTGGGGGAATTTTGGCACGTCTCGCATAAAAGCGCGCTGTCAACCTTGTTTATGGAGTTTTGTCAAAAATTTTATATATAATATCACGGCCGCGGTCTTGGCGTTGGATGATGATGTCTTATGAATGTTGTCGCGTTGGCCAAGCTTGAGAATTCAAGCTGCACTCATCAATATAATTTCACGCCGCCGCCACGTGCGCGCCATAGCCGCCACCTTACCTTTATAGCCATGCACGTGGATTCAACTCAACATGCAACTTTCATGCGACTATTATTTTTGTATGTTATTACAATTCTAGAGCTGCCCATCCAACTCCCTTCTTCATCTTCAATGCAGCCCAACTTCAACTTCCCGCCACCATAAAGTTGTCCATTCACTCCACCAATTAAATACAACAACTTTGTGGTTTCAAAAGAGCAGCCCATTCCATTATATTTTCATGATGCAACTGGTTTCTCTCTATTTAATGCAACCATTAGGTTTTCCCTCCTCAATCAAGAGCTACCCGTCCACCTCATGACGCAGTCGGTTCACCTTTTTATTAATTTTTTCCTCCAGAATAATGCAGCCATTTTCAATTATCAATACAATAAATGTCCACATATATTTTATTAAATATAACCATTCACATCCACTCCAAGAGCAGCCCATTTCATGTGGATTCAAATTTGATGCAGCCTCCCCTTTTTAATTCCTCCAAGCCGCCATTTCATCCCCTCTCTAATTTAATACAGCAAGCATTCAGTTCTCTCTCCTCTTCATCAATGCAGCACACTTAATTTCTTCGTGCAAGCAGCCCTTCACCGTGAGCTCCTCTACATGAATTTGCCCGTCCACCTCATGGAGCAGCCCACCAATTAATTACAGATGGAATTTTCACCTATAAAAAGGGCAAGGCTTCAAAGGAAAAGTAGATCCAGTCCATGCTTCGATTGGGTCATTCTTAGCTTAGTTTTTCTGCATTTTATCAGTGTAATTTTATTTATGCAGTTTACTTTTTGTCTTGAACTTAATAATTCTTAGTTTAGAATTTTATTTCTTGTAAGTGTTATTTATTTTCTTAGAAATAAAATTGTTCTTCTTTTTAAATCATTTTTAACTAATTTTATAGCATTTGATCGGATGATTTCCTAAGCTTTTGTATTTCATAATCTTTTATTCATAGTTTGGATTTGGAAAACTAGGATTTACCGTTGATTTCCAATTATTGATTTCATATTTCTAGGGTATGATAATCAAGTTTTGATCCGTATTTTAGTTGATCGAGAGATCCGCGAATACGTGTTGATCGCTCATCGGTAGAAAGAATTGCTTGCACTCCTCGAGAGAGTGTGACACAAATCTTCCGGATTGGAGTCAAATCCAATAGTGGGGCTCACTACATAAAGCAAGCTTAGGGGTTTTGACTGGCCGAGGTGTCTTAATCGATCAACCTAAGGTTAGGTGGTAGTTCTCTCGACAGAGGCTCTACCATATTTTGGGAACGTCCACGGTCAAGTTTGTCCAAATCAATTTATGATGTTTACGAATTATTGTACTTAAGAAGGAATCTTGATCAAATGTTTCCTCTCTTTTATCATTTCTTAAAACCTCTATTTTATTACCAATAAAATAGTAGTAATTTGCGTG
Source organism: Dactylorhiza incarnata (assembly GCA_033032865.1). NCBI lineage: Eukaryota > Viridiplantae > Streptophyta > Magnoliopsida > Asparagales > Orchidaceae > Dactylorhiza > Dactylorhiza incarnata. The sequence goes on from JAWHQI010000014.1 coordinate 10,268,365, forward strand.
AGTAGATGTACTCAATAGACCTGTGGAATACGACACTTGATATTTATTTATAAATATCCTATGCTATGAACGATAGGAGCTCTTGCCTATAGTTCATAAAATTTGGATAATAAATTATATATCCGAAATTTTGACGTATCAGCCAAACACACAACGTTGAATTCCCCCTAAACTTCACAAGACCTAGTCGCCAACAACCATGGCGAATTCACTAACATTTCAAAAGATAAAAGATAAATACAAAGTAAATTATGAAATAATAACTCGCTAATTTGAAGAGCTCTGAAGGAGATGATGAAGTATCGCCAAGAGCATCATCGGAGTTGAAGCGAGCGTCTTCCTTCAAATATGGTCATGTGAAAATCTCCTTCTCACTCTTGTTCTTCAATGATGGAGTTTGGAATGCTCTGAAACTCAGGATGAAGTCTCTCACAAAAGGTTGGAGTTATGGCTTCAAAGGTGGTAACTTAGATCAAAGAGATCCATCCTTTATATGGACTCTGGAAACTACCGCCCGTAGTAGTGCTACCGTGCCGCGCTAGCGTATCATGTTGAAATGTTGCCGACATTGTGGAGGATGTGCTAACCGCAATGAATTGTGCACCTACCGTGCCGCAGTTAGACCTAACGCGCCATGGTAACTTTTGTTATTTCGATGCTTAATAGTTGTCTATCGTCAGTCTTCTTCTATCATCCCTTCTACCACAGTGATAGATGTTACCGCTCTGTGATAGCTTTTAATTCAAAGCTCCGTTATCATTCTGCATTGCTCTTTTAGGAGTATTGTACCTATAGGTCCTGCACACTATAAAAAAACGACATGCAAGATCAAATACATTATGGAATTTGTTATTCTCAAACCAAGAGAATTGGAACACAAGCTCCAACAATCTCCCCCTTTTGTTAATAACAAATCCTCTAAGAAAAAATAAACTATAACTAGTGTTGTGTTTATAGTATATGATAAACGTGATGAACATGCATACTCCCCCTATATCGATACCCCCTACATAAATGTAGTAACTGATTAACTCCCCCTAAATGATAGATTTCTTCAATTTATTTTCCCCCTTTTAGTATTATAAAAAGAAGGTGGGGGCAGAGAAATAGCAAAATGCACTATTGTGCAGTAATGTAGAATGAAAATAAAATCAACTTTAGAAATAGTAAACACAATGGAATCAATCTTTAACATTTTAAATATTTTAAGTGCAAAATATAATAAGTTTGAAGTCAAATAAGTAGAAGTTTGAATTTAGGTACAAAAGATGCAATTTCATTGAAATTGTTAACATAAAATTAGCAAGCAAGATTACAAATATCAAGAAAAGATATGCTTTTTACAATGTAAATTAATTCGCATCTCAAGTAAACATAAACATTGTAAAGATCATGCTTTGCTATCTAGTGCATTTACTCAAGATTGTAGAGAATAGTGTAGATAAGCTTTAGGGTCCAAATCTCATGAGTGGAAGTGTTATAAAGGATAATGATGTGTTCAAAAAGGTGTTTTGATAAAGTATACAAATATATAAATCAAACCACATGAAAATATGTAATGTAAGAACATAACTTTGAATAAACATAAATAATTTTACTTACACAAATTTCAATGCACATATATATATATATATATATATAATTTTTGTTAAAGAGAAGTGTTGATAATTTTTGTTTGCACAAGACACTTTACATGTTGGTAAAAAATTGTACCTCCAAAACTCACACCAAAAAGAGATAGGGGAGAATGCGGAGTGTAGGTTACTTGAGACAGAGGATGCCAGAGGAGTGACCTATGAAAGAAAACTACTCCAGTTAATCATAAGAGAAGTTACAGGATGGAGGTCTAGAACAGGCCAGGGGGAGAGATAGAAAAGTGACTGAATTCGAGACAGCTTACACAGGTTGTAAGCTAGAGCATCGAAACAAAAGTCCATTTTAAGGTACCCCTACCCCTCTTTTTATAGGAGCGGAGGCTGCCCAAATGGGCAGATCCAAAAATTACGGGCTGCCCGAGATACAGGAGAGTCGGGGCAGAGGTAAGGGGCGCAAATAACAAAAAGGAGAAAAAACACCTGACCACGTGGTCTGGCGGTCTAACTGGAGGCTTCCCGCTTATGCCCAAAGAATTGCTGGAGAGGAGACGGTCAGTCTGGATGATCTCCCAAATCTGAGACCGCTCGAAATGACTCTTTTGACCGGCAGCAAAAGGTCGCGGACTTCCGGGCAAACATTACCATTCTTGCCATGATGCTCAATCTCACAATGCTCATTAAGTCTTATTAGGAGAGTGAGTAGTGCTTGGTGGAGGTTTCCTTGTCATACGTTTTATTTTATTTTGATCTTTTTTTTTTGAAATTGTGACCAAGGACTCCAAATTCACTTGTTTTTGCCAACATAGAAATTTTATTCTTTAAACCACATTTCTATAATCACAAGTGCATGAATACAAAGAATTTCAAGAAAAAATTCACTGTTGTGTAGGTAATCTATTTATGCAATTCAATGTGATAAGTTCTTATACTACACAATAATGCATGAATAGGATTTAAAAACACATGTAGATTAACCAAAAATGTGTAAGTGAGATAACCATTATCAAATATTAAATGTTACTCGTACTTAGAGGCATGCAAAATCATTTCTACCCATGTATTCTACAACAAAATTCATTGGACATTATAAGATGATACTCAAGACATAACATACTCAAGAACAATGTTATAAAGAGACTTGAAAGTAAAATCAAACATTGCAATGAAGCACAATAATTTTATTAATTTTGAATAACAAAACAGAAACAAACAAACAAATGTACGATGTAGGCAATGAAGCATACCAATATTTTTGTATTTTTGAATTTGTTTTGTAGTTTTATCTTTGATTTTAATATTTATGGACAATATCAAAACTAAAATACATGAAACTTTCTGAAACCAGTGTAAATACAATAAAATAACTTTTCAGAAAGGAAAAATTCAGAGAGAGGGATCAGATATATTAAGAATCACACTAACACCAACGGTAAAAATTACCGCCGGGTTGTAGCAACAGAACTTGATTTTCATGGAAAAATTCATATTTTTCGTGATTTTTTGCTTTTAAATTTTCATGAATATAATTTGTCACTTTGTGGGCTATAAAATTCAGCAAGAAAATCTGAAAAATATGCAAGAAATTGCGGATTAAATATTTTAGGCTAGAATATCTAAATCTCCCAATTATATTATAAGCATATTGAATCTAGCGTTGGGGAGAAGTTTGGTAAAGATATATGTTAGTTGACACTCAGTTCCGATAAAGCTAATTCTTACATGTTCCTTTTTAATAAGATACCTAATAAAATGATGTCGGACATCTATATGTTTAGATATAGAGTGATGTACGAGATTGTTTGTTAGATCGATAGCGCTCTTGTTGTCATATTTTAATTCAATATTACTTATAGGAACTCCAAAGTCCTCTAGAGTTTGAGTTATCCATAAAGCTTGTGCACGATAACTACCTAGTGCGATATGTTCAGCCTCGGTGGTGGAGAGGGCAACAAAATTTTGTTTCCTATTCGACCATAATACAAGATAAGGGTCTAGAAAATGATATGTGCCACTAGTGCTCTTACAATCTAATGAACATCCAGCATTGTCCAAATCTGAAAAACCATGTAAAATAAATGAATCAATATGAGGATACCATAAGTCTAATCTAGATGTTCCGAGGAGATATCTAAAAATTTGTTAAACAGCATTTAAATGTGATTATTTGGGGTTAGCTTGAAATCTAGCACAAACAAACAAAAAACATAATATCGGGTCTAGATGCACTCAAATATAGTAATGATCCTATCATTCCTCTATGTAATGTTTGATCAATAGAAATACCGGATTCATCTTTTCCTAACTTTAGTGAAGCACTCATTAGAGTATTGGCTTGCTTTAGGTTTTCAAATCCAAATCATTTAAGTATATCATGAACATATTTAGATTAACAAATAAAAATACCATCATGTCTTTATGTGATTTGAAATCCTAGAAAATATATGAGTTCTCCTACCAAGCTCAATTCAAATTCATTTTTCAGCACTAAAACAACTTCATTACACAACTCTTCATTAGTGGCTCCAAAAATAATATCATCCACATAAATTTGCAATATAATCAAATAACTATTAACATTCTTAATAAAGAGTGTGTTATCCGCACTTCCCATAGTATATTTGTGCTTTAACAAAATGATGTTAATCTTTCATACCAAGTATCTGGCACTTGTTTCAAACCATAAAGTGCTTTTTCCAATTTATACACATGATCAGGAAATTTTTCATTAATAAAATGGGGGGGGGGGGGGTTGTTCAACATATACTTCTTCTTTTATAATCCCATTTAAAAATACGCTTTTAACATCCATTTGAAATAATTTAAACCTTTTAAAAATCGCAAATGCAAGAAATATTCTAATTTATTCTAGGCGAGCAACGGGTGCACAAGTTTCATCAAAATGTACCCTTTCGATTTGTGAATATCCTTGTGCAACTAATCTAGCTTTATTCCTTCTAATTCTAGAGTCACCATCTAATTTATTTTTAAAAATCCATTTAACACCTACAACTGGATGATTAGATGGCCTCTCTACAAGTTTCCAAACCTTATTACATTCAAATTGATTTAGTTCTTCATCCATGGCTAAATCCAAAATTCATCATTTAAAGCGATTGAAACATTTTTTGGTTCTATTTTGGATAGAAAATAATGGTTTGAAAAAGACTCATGTAATGTAGAACGAGTAGTTACACCTTTTGATGTTTCTCCAAGGACAAGCTCCCTTGGATGGTCCTTTAAAAATTGTAGCACACTTGGAGGTACATATTCCTCTTTTTCTTCTTCTTTCTCCCCTTTTTCTTCTTCTTTTTCTCCAAGCGATTTATCATCCTCATGCTCCAAATGAGGAAGGGCTTCCTCTTTCTTTCCGGTAGAATTAACATCTACACAAGGAACAAGCTCATCAAACCTTACATGGATAGACTCTTCAACTTCTTTAGTTCTCTTGTTATATATTCTATAAGACTTACTAGTTGAAGAGTAGCCAATGAAAATTCCCTCATCACATTTTTCATCAAATTTTCCTAAAGCATCTCTAGTGTTTAATATAAAGCATTTGCAACCGAAAACATGAAAATAAGATACATTAGATTTATTTTTAAAATATAGCTCATAAGTTGTTAATTTTAAGAATGGGCGAAACATGACACGATTAATTACATAACATGAAGTATTAACAACTTCTGCCCAAAATGATCTAGGCAACCCATATTCGGAAAGCATAGTGCGTGCTAGTTCTTGAAGGGTTTAATTTTTCCTCTCTACTACACAATTTTTTGTGGGGTGCATGGAGCAAAAAATTCATGCTTAATCCCTAGATCATTACAAAAAGTAGAATCCTATAATTTTCAACTTCTCGTCCATAATCTGAGAGTATGGATATAATTTTTAATCAAGTTTGTTTTGAATATGAATGCATAGTTTAGTAAATTCAAGAAATGCATCGAATTTGGAAGATAGAAATATAGTCCAACAAAATCTAGAAAAATCATCAATTAATACAAAAGTGTATTTTCTACCACCTAGACTAGAAGTGCTAACCGGTCCAAATAAATCCATGTGAATTAGTTGAAGTGGTCTAATAGTTGAAATTACTTTTTTGCTTTGGAATGAACTTTTTGAAAATTTTCCTTTTTGGCAAGGCGTGCAAAGAGAAGATAAATTCCCATTAAGCATAGGTAATCCCGTAATAAATTTATCTTTTGATAATTTCAAAATTAGCTTGGTGCTAGAGTGACCAAGACGCCTATGCCAAAGTTCTAATTCTTCATTTTTAGAAATAAAGCCGTTTTAAGAAGAATGAGAAAGATCATTAAAATCAATCATATAATCATTATGCGTTCTAAGTGCAGTGAGTATGACATCATTTGTTTTACAATTTATGATTTTGAAAATATTTGTAGAAGATTCAAATAAGACATTTAAACCTTTATCACATAATTGATTAATTAAGATTAAATTGTGTTTCAAACCTTCTACAAACAATACATTTGAAATTGAATAAGATTCATTACCCACTGTGCTGGTGCCCATGATCCTTCCTTTTCTGTTATCTCCAAAAGTCACCATTCCTCCTTTCTTCATCACAAGGCTAAGGAACTTTGCTTTGTTGTCTGTCATGTGTTTGGAGCATCCCGAGTACAAATACAACACGTCTTGTTTATCCTTAGCATGCCAACATACCTAAAATGGAGATGAGAGCAAGGATCTGGATACCCAAGAGGTTCCTCCAATAGAATAGGTAGAAACCTCTGGAACCTAGATTTATTTTAAAGCACTTTGCCCTTTATTCCTACATGAGTTCGAAGTGTGCCCAAATATATGACATTTGGCACAAGATATAAAATGGGTTGAGACCATTTTCATAGTTATATATAAACTCTTGCAGGAAGATGAAGTTACATCCAAATTTTGAAATAATGTTTTATCACAAGAATTATGATTTTTGGATTTACTACTATCGCCGGCGGTAAGAGTTACCGCTGGGCGTTAGCTCCTAGAAATATAACCAAGCCCATATTTTGCACTTCCATGACATTGGTTGGCCAAGATCATGTCTAAAGACCTTTGACCAACTCCAAATTTTTTAATGGCAATGTTTAAATCATGAATTCAGGCTTTGAGAACGGTGTTTTTTGTTACTAACATAGCACACCGATTCACAAAATTTTTCTTTCCTTCTTCTATTTGAGAAAGTGTGGTCTTTAAAGTTCTTTCTAAGTCACTTTTTTCCTTATTAAGTAATTTAATAGTGGAGTGGACTTAGAAAGAGCTTCTTCAAGTTCTTTCACTCTTGCCCAGGAGTGATTGCACTCTTGGCAGGATGCCTTCTCTTTCCCTAATAGTTTAGCTTCTTTAGTTAATTTTTTGTTTTCTTTTAATAAAAGTCTATTTTCAGATTTTAGAAGATCAATATCTTTTAAACTTTTATCAAAATATTTACAAGTTTGTAAATACTTAGTATATAAATCATCAAAAGTAGGAGGAGGTACCTCAATGTCGCTTTGGACACACTCATAGTCGGATGGCTTGTTTCTCTTTCCCATAAGGCACATATTTGCCTCTTCTTCATCGCTAGAGGATGAGCTGCTTGAATCCTCAGAGGAAGAGTCATCACATGTAGACGCCTTTAGTACATTCTTTTTCTCCTTGCCCCAGTGCCTCTTTTCTTTTTGCTCTTTCAGATATTTCGGGCACTGGCTCCGAATGTGTCTGGTCTTTCAACAATGGTAACACTCCGGTGGTGACCATTCTTAATTATCTTCGTCACTACCTTTTCCTTTCTTTGATGAAGATCCCTTCTTGATGAAGTATTTCCAGAAGGTGTTTCTGATGCAGAGTTCAACCACAAATGCGTTCTCTACGGATGAAATCGCGTTCCCTCTCGATGTACCACGAGTATTTCACACACTAAAGAAAATGCAGCAAACTTGCATGCAATATTATCAATTTAAACGTCTTGAAGGATAGCCAACCCGTTAGAGATTGAATATAGGCTATATGCCAATATTCGCTCAGGCTAAATGGACCCACCCGATCCGTTCGAGCTTGTGTTGTACCAAAAGAGTCCACCGAAAAATATCCATTCGGAAAATGGTGAATCTCTCCCAACAAAAAGTTGAGGTGCGCCAAGCCTCTTTGAAATAAAAAGAGAAATAGGAGATACGCAAAAACGAGCGGAGCAAAACACGATTATTCCAAGTGATACGAAGATCACGCCCAAATTTCCACCACAGAAAATTACCTAAGAATGAAAATCACACGAGTGCATTGTTTGTTACCCCGCTTGAGATAGGATTGGCCTTAAGCATACACTAGCCCGGTCGTTCTTCCACGGTTTCACCGGAGTCGCGCTATCAGTGAGGAGTTTGTTTGTCGTCTTCGCGTCATGCCATTGTCGGTTCCCACGTGGACCACCTCTTGAACTATGAGAGGTGAGGCCAAATATTGGAAGGGGTTTTGGTGGGAGAAGGTGAGTGGAGAAGAGGAAGGTGGCATCTAGGTTGAGAGGTGTGCGGATCCAATGGCAGGGGGAGGCCGAACTAGGAGGGGAATATGGGAGGGGAAGGAGCGGGGCAACTACAAAGGGGGGGCGCCGAACTTGAGAGAGGGAAGAAGGAGAGGGGGTGGCTCCACGGGGGTGCCGAACATGATAGAGGGAAGTCGGAGAGGGTGCAGCCAAGAGAGAAAGAATCAGAGAGAGTAGATTTGGGCTTAAATCTTTATCATAAATAATAATCAAAACTAATACATGTTAGCCTTATATAGGCTTGCCACAGAATTGTCTAAACGCAGTCCAACTTAAAATTACAACATGGAAATATAAATAAAGCATGACAAAACTTAAATTAATAATTATAATTATTAATTTTTTTGTTGGCGCCTAGGGCGAAGATTGTAACATCGTTCTTCAGCGGCGATGGCGTGAATCTTTTGTTGGAGAAATGCCATCACCCATAAACGTGCCATCCTCAATATCTTCACGTTGAGGGCCGTCGTCGCCATCAATCCTCCCCCGCTCAAAAGTACTCATCATTAATGTGTTGCCTTGAACGTAGCGGCGGTGAAGAGCATCATCCAACAGAGTCACCTTTGACTCCGGTAGCCACGAGTCATCTGAGGCCGGACGATCACGCCAATGAATCATGTAGCGCCGACTGTCACCACTGGGAGAGGAGAGCACTTCGTCTCGTAGAATCCTGTCAGGCACAATGTTGTTTCAGGGGAACCTAGGAAAAGCATTAGGCAAATAAGAAGAACAAATTACATCATCAACCGACGTACCTCTAACGGGGACCGTGGAAGAGGAAAAACCAGGCACCACCTCACCCCCAACCCATTAGAACATGGCATGGAATTAAACGGGCAGAGAGATAATTCATTCGGTGGAGAAATATAGGGCGTAAATCTGACACATTGAAAATAGGGGAGATTCCCCAATCAGTGGGTAGCTCCAAAAGATATGCATTATCTCCTAATCTTTTTAAAATTCAAAATGGGCCGGCTCGCCGGTTAGCCAACTTCTTTATGGTGCCCGAAGGCATCCGTTTAGGGATGAGATGCACCATGACCAAATCTCAAACTTTCAAGTGGTATGCTCTCCTATGTACGTTAGCGTGCAATTGATAAGATGCGTATTTAGTAGCTAGCGTGTCCTTAACGTGTTTATGTTATTCATGAGCATGAGAGGCAAAATCCTGTGCAAATTGACTCGACTTGTAAGATGGAGGTAATGGCACAAGAGCCTTATATCCTTGCACGATCTCAATTGGAGATAACCCGGTTGACCTATTTTTAGAATTATTATATGCCAATTGTGCATGGGGAGGATGAGATCCCACGTACCCTTGTGGTAACCAACGAGACACCATAGTAAACTACCCAAACTCAGATTCACTACCTCCATTTGCCCATCCGTCTGTGGATGGTAGGCTGAAGAAAACAAGAGCTTAGTGCCCATGATCCGCCACAATGTCTTCCAAAAATAGCTAGTGAACTTCACATCCCGATCGGTGACTATAGACTTTGGAACGCCCCGATGCCCAACGACTTCCTTAAAAATAACTTAGCTATATGCGATGCATCATCGGTCTTATTACTCACAATAAAATACACCATTTTTGAAAACCGATCAACGACCACCAGAATGGAATCGTTGCGCCGACAAGTAACAGGAAGACCCAGAATAAAATCCATACTAATATCCTCCCAAGGTACAGAAGTAATCGGAAGAGGGGTATAAATCCCCGCGTTCATTTTATTACCCTTAGCCAATTGGCACGTCCGACAACTACTCACAATCTTATGCACCGTAGACTTAAGGCCCGGCCAATAAAAATTGTCCTCCACAAACGTGTTGGTTTTGTCACGCCCAAAATGACCGCCTAGACCTCCACTATGCAACTCCCACACGATGAAATGGCGAAGGGACGAGCGAGGGATACAAAGCTTGGCATGCCTAAATAGGTAGCCGTCACAATTAAGGGCGCCCGCCACCCGGTTAAGGGTTCCCTTAAGATGTTTGATAATAAAGGAGTACTCCTGAAGATACGAGAGCCACTTAGCATGCCGGGGGCTGACCTTGCATTGGGAGTTGACAAATCTTAAGGCCTCATGATCGGAATGGATGACAAACTCCATCGGGAGAAGATAGTGCGGCCAATGTTGGAGGTAACGTATCACGACATAAAACTCACGGTCATAATTCGAATAATTTAATTTTGGACCTACCAGTTTTCACTAAAATACCCAACAGGATGACCCTCCTTACTTAATATGCCTCCAATCCCGATCCCCGACGCTTCACAAGATAATTCAAAAACCTTATTAAAGTCCGGCAACCGCAACATGGGGCCTCCGACATTCTAGCTTTAATCATTTGGAATGCTTGAGTGGCCGATTTCGTCCAAGTGAAATCGCCCCTTTTCATGCACTCGGTGATTGGTGTCATGATGCTACTAAAGCCACGAATGAATCGGCAATAAAACATAGCAAAACCATGGAAGCTCCTAACAACCCTAATGTTGGTGGGTTTCGGCCAATCTTTAATGGCTTGGACCTTCTTATGGTCAACTTGTATGCCTTCCGAACTCACAATAGAACCCGGATGTTGGTGGGTTTCGGCCAATCTTTAATTTGCAGACAGATTTAACCGATAATGAGGCATGTTGGGTAACGAGGAACCCGGAATGAAATCTATTGCATGTTGGATGTCTCACAAAGGGGGTAACATAGGGGGTAACTCTTCCGGGTAGACATCCGTAAATTCCTCTAACATGTTCCGCAGTATGGGTGGTAAGCTATCAAATAAAGGCACGACTTCCTTGACTTGTAGGTAAACTAAGGCATAAAGGAAACCATCCAAGAATGTCTGGCGTGTGAACTCCTTCTTACCAATCAAACCTAAAGTCTTCTTATATACGGGCATAATTGTGTCTTTCTAGGCGCTCGAAGGGTCTTTAGGTGTCGTAGGTTTCAAGGTAATGGTCTTGCCATTAAACTTGAACTCGGAAGTGTTGGCTCGCCTGAAATGGGTAACGTCATGGTCATAAAGCCATGTGCGTCCTAGCAACACATGACAGGTATCCATGGGGATGATGTCACACCAAACCTTTTCCGAATAAGTTTTGATGGTGAGGGGTACCAAACAACGCCACACAATCGGAAGGGATGTTTTATTAACCCATGCCACCATATATGGGTGAGGTTGCGGGTCATTGGCCATCTTCATCTGGGCCACCGCATCCTCTGAGATCACATTCATGCAACTACCGCTATCGATGCTTAACTTGCACCACCTCCGCTTTTAAAGTTTATCGAAAATATATTTGTCCTATTCCAATCTTCGGACGCACGCGGGGTGGCTAAAATACAACGCATCACCATCATGTTGGTGTCATGTTTAAGATCACTCGGCACTCCCTCCGAATCGAAGTCATCAACGGATTCATATTCGAGCTCGGCGGGGTCATCCACAGTATCCAACAGAGCTAGGGGCTTGGCCTTAGTAGAGCATTCACTAGCGTAGTGCCCTTGAATCCCACAGCTAAAACAAGAAGCGTTCGTTTTACAAATCTGACCTACGGGCACTCGATCACCGGATGGGTTACGCATATTTCTAGTCGTAATAATGATGGAGTTTGAGTATGTGGATCAAAACTTACATTTATCTTTCATGGATAACGGAGGAGGTCCTAAGTGGGACTTACTCTTCTGAAATGCACGCGACTTAGACTTATGGGCTAGATGCTTTTCAATGTCCAATGTGACATTATAAGATGTGTTCAAGTCAGTGTGGCCATAACGAAGGAGCTTACCCTGAATTTCGGGGCTAAGTCCCTTACGGAACCGAGAGAGGGTAACCTCAGGCATTTCCTTAATGTCGCATCTAACCATCATGTCTTTCAGGAGTCCCATGTACTCCGCAACCGATCGATTCCCTTGCCTAAGGGAAGCTAAATCATCAAACATTTGCGTGCGATGATAGGTTGTGACGTACTGATCAGTCAACAGAGCCTTCATGCCGCCCACCCGATGGGAGGCAAACCTTCCCCTGCACCTAAACGCCTATCCTCATGCCGGCTCTGGGATGTTGTTATGGTGAACATTCCCCTCGCCACGTTGGCGGGCTGCGAGATTTTGAGGTTCCATTTGGGTGAACCTCATCTCGTGCAACATCTCCCGAATATCTATCAATTGATCATTAAACTCCCGACGAAGTTCATCAATCGGTATTAGATCGTGACCCGTGTCCCGCTCATCCATCATGTGGGAGGAGGATGAAGGATACTCTGTGCCGAGTCTTGTACGCATGCAAATTAGACCAAAAAACAAATGTTTCTCACCAGAAAATTTTATAAATGATGAATTTGTTTCCACCTAATAACTAGGATAAATTTTTTTTTCTCTAACAGAAAATAATATGAAGACTGTGAATTTTTTTTTATTTTTTTCGCTGAAAAATGACAGATTTAGACCGCTAAACGCAGACCACTATTTAAAATTATGAGATTTTGAAAACGCTAACGTGTGACGGTTGTGAGTGCCGACGAACTAAGAGATTTTTAGGATGACGTCAATTAAGAAATCGACGCTAACCTATCTCTGATACCAAATTGATGCAGAGTTCAACCACAAATGCGTTCGCTACGGATTAAATCGCATTCCCTCTCGATGTACCATGAGTATTTCACACACTAAAGAAAACGCAGCAAACTTGCACGCAATATTATCAATTTTTACGTCTCGATGGATAGCCAACCCGCTAGAGATTGAATAGAGGCTATATGCCAATATTCGCTCAGGCTAAATGGACCCACCCGATCCTTTCGAGCTTGTGTTGTACCGAAAGAGTCCACCAAAAATGTCAATTCGGAAAATGGTGGATCTCTCCCAACAAAAAGTCGAGGCACGTCAAGCCTCTTCGAAATAAAAAGAGAAATAGGAGATACGGAAAATCGAGCAGAGCAAAAAAAAGGTTATTCCAAGTGATACGAAGATTACGCCCAAATTTCCACCATAGAAAATTACCTAAGAATCAAAATCACATGAGTGGGTTGTTCGTTACCCCGCTTGAGATAGGATTGGCCCCAAGCATACACTAGCCCGATCATTCTTCCATGGTTTCACCGGAGTCGCGTCGACGGTGAGGAGTTTGTTCGCAGTCTTCGCGTCGCGCCATTGCCGGTTCCCAGTTGGACCACCTCTTGCACTATGGGATGGGAGGCCGAATATTGGAAGGGGTTTTGGTGGGAGAAGGTGAGTGGAGAAGAGGAAGTTGGCGGCTAGGTTGAGAGGTGGGTGGCTACAATGGCAGGGTGAGGCCAAACTTGGAGGGGAATAGGGGAGGGGAAGGAGTGGGGCGGCTACAAAGGGGTGGGGGGGGGGGCGAACTTGAGAGAGGGAAGAAGGAGAGGGGGTGGATCGAAGGGGCGGGAGGGGGGGTGGGGGTGCCGAACTTGAGAGTGGGAAGACGGAGAGGAGGCATCCAAGAGAGAAAGAATTAGAGAGAGTAGATTAGGGCTTTGTTGGGAAAAACTCCTTTTTGATTTAACTTAACAAATTACTTAAAAGTTATTTTATCTACTAGGATTTAAATTACCCGTTGTATAGTGAGGGTAATATGATCATTAGATGTCTTAGGATGTCATACTCAACATAGGGTATCAGGACTAGATCAAGGGAAGCAAAATTAGGCTAAGTTAACATTTTGCGGTCGAATAGAATTCGACGCAACATCGAGTCCATATCGACGCTGCTTTGAATAGAAGTCCAATTGGTTCAAACCCTTTATCTAAGTAACTCAAGTCGACTTAACATCAAATAGATGTATACGTAAAGGTCAGGGACTTATTGGAGTAACTGGAGAAGTTGACGCAGCTTCTACTTTAACTCGATACAGAAGAGGTTATTTGTCAAAGCCATATAAAGTCGACGAAACGTTGATGTAGCGACACGCATTGGACTATGCTAATGGAAAACCTATCATCACAGAACATAAAATAAACAGGAGGGCTCCGAACAAAAGCGAACGAAAAGGGGTCGGTTGGCTCCTAAATCCGAATGATAAAATTTAAGCCGGACTCGATACAACGTCCTTAAGACCTACCTCTCTAACAAGCACACAAACTCACCGTAAGCCGGACTCGATACAACGTCCTTAAGACCTACCTCTCCAACAAGCACACAACTCACCGCACCTACACAAGCATCTATACTTTCAACTTGAGCCGTTTCAAACGCAGCAATAATATTATTTTGGGGCAGCGATAAACGATAAATAGCGGTCGAAATTTTAGTTGAGATTAACTCCCTTGTTGACACAAATTGTGCCCACCTTGGAGAGCAAGTCAAGGCTATGCCGAGTTTGCTCCCGCAACGGATCTACCCAATCCGGAATACAAGAGGTTCAATAACAACGAAATCGAATCAGCTTTTGCAAGCGATTCATTTAAAAATCACGGAAAAGACGGTTCGAATCAACCTCCACAAATCTCACAGAAAGAAATCACAAGAGGAGGAAAGAGATTACCCAACCAAGAGGATCAAACACACAAGATAATGTGGGAGATTCACTCTCTCCACGGATCCACCGGCTTCACACCGAATGGGGCTGCAACCTTCTTCCTTGGAGTCGCACCGTAGGAAGCCACGCCAGAGTCGCACCGAATGGGATGGAGATCGCCAGGTAGGATTCACACCACAAGGGGGCGGCGGCAAGAGGAGTCCCTCCTTGGCCGAAATCTCTAAGAGGAGAATAGGGTTTCTTTTTTTTTTCTTCAATGCTTAATCTCATCATAAAGGCCTCCTTATATAGGAGATACAACAAGTCCTTAACCATCCATGATGGAGATGTAATCTCATCCATCCATATGGTTAAATACACACCAACATAAATAAAGAGTTCAAAATTATAAATTACAATCATTTTAATGAATATAAAATTATCATCAAGCAGGAAATAATTTTATATTCATTAATATAAAATAAAAGTGCATAAATAAAATATTTTAATTCTTCAAGGCGGCTTTAGTACGCCGCGGGCGGAGGTTGTAACGCGTTCTTCCTTTAGCATCATCATGGCACCTAAGATCTTTGTGTCGTAGCGCCTGGGCAACCGGGTCATCATCAAGGAGTGTCGGAGGGGCCGCTCCATCAATCCTCCCCCACTCAAAATCACGTATCTCCGATGCGTGGTCCGAGAGATAGCGGCGAAGAAGGTCAGCGTCCAATCGTTGAAGCTCCGTCGAGAGTACCCATGAGTCATCTGAGGGAGGTCGGTCACGCCAACGGATGAGGAAATGGTAGGATGCACCATCAGGAGTAGCAAGTGGCTCAGCGGTGAGAATCACATCTGGAATGAGAAATGTCTTGGGGAACCTGGGAAACATGTCAGTAGTAGGAATAAAAGAAGGTAATGTACCATTCGATGTTATACCTGCGGGGACCGAAGGAGAGAGATCATCTGAACTACCACTCCCCAACCCATTAGAATTTTTTGTGGAGGGAGAAGTCGACAACGAATCCAACTCATATGGAGGCGAAAAAAATGGCGTCAAATCCGAGACATTAAAAATAGGGGATATACCCCAATCAGCCGGCAAATCCAACACGAAGGCGTTGTCACCTAGCTTCTTTATAATCCGAAAAGGGCCGACGCTTTTTTGTGTTAACTTTTTAACGGTGCCAATTGGCATACGTTCGGGAACTAACCGAACTAAAACCAGATCGCCGACTTTAAAGTGTGACACCCTCCAATGTAGATTAGCGTGCGTTTGATAAGACTCACATTGATCGGTCAAGGCAGCTCGTATACGTGCATGTAAGTCATGAATATGTTGGGCGAAGGATTGTGCGAACTGACTTGTATTGTACGTTGGGGGAAACGGAAGTCAAGAGGCACAGGGGCCTTGTACCCGTGAACAATCTCGTTTGGAGACAGACCGGTTGACCAATTTTTGGAATTATTATATGCCAGCTGGGCGTGGGGGAGAAGAAGATCCCACGTGCCTTTATGATCGCTCACTAGACATCTAAGAAGGTTTCCTAGGCTTCTATTGACTACCTCCGTCTGCCCATCAGTTTGAGGATGATAAGCCACGGAGAATAGTAGTTTGGTTCCCATAAGAATCCATAAGGTTTTCCAAAAGTATCTAGTTTATTTTACGTCCCTATCCGAGACAATAGTCTTTGGCACTCCACGGTGACTAACGACGTCCTTAAAATATAGTTTCGCTATGTGAGAAGCGTCGTCGGTCTTACTACATGGGAGGAAGTAGGACATTTTGGAGAACCTATCCACAACGACGAGAATAGAGTCGTGACGTCGAAGGGTGGGGGGAAGGCCTAATACGAAGTCCATGCTGACGTCTTCCCACGGTATGGACGAGATTGGAAGAGGGGTGTATAAACCTACATTGGACTTAGTGCCCTTAGAAACTTGACACGTGCGGCAACTATTCACTACTCTCCCAACCATCGTCTTAAGTTTAGGCCAATGGAATTTCTCCTCTACGAGCGTAATCGTTTTGTCTCTCCCAAAGTGTCCACTCAAGCCACCACTATGTAACTCCCAAATGATGTGGAGTCGCAAAGAGGAGTGAGGGATACACAATTTCCCGTGTTTGAACAGATAACTGTCCCTAAGTGAAAAGGTCGTGATGGTCCTGGGAGAGCTATCCTGGGCAGATAAATATGGCTCCTAAAAATCAGGGCATGTGGCGTATTCATCCTTTATGCGCTCGAACCCGACCACGTGGACTTGCATGGTGGAAAGAAAGAGGGTGAGGTGACTGAGTGCGTCGTCAACTCGATTCTCGGACCCCTTAAGGTGCTTAAGATTAAATGTGTATTCCTGCAAGAAGGATACCCATTTAGCGTGGCGAGGGCTGATTTTGTGCTGACCGTTGATGAATCGTATCGCTTCATGATCAGAGAGGATCACAAATTCCTTAGAAAGAAGATAGTGCCTCCAATGATGTAAACATCTAACGATCGCATAAAATTCCCTATCATAATTGGAATAGTTTAACTTAGCGCCCGCTAATTTCTCGCTAAAATAACTAATCGGGTGACCCTCTTGACTTAAGACACCTCCAATTCCTACGCCTGATGCATCACAAGTAAGCTCGAAGACCTTGGTGAATTCAGGGAGACGCAACACCGGCGCTTCAGTCATCATCTCTTTAATATGATGGAATGCAAACGTGGTTGATTTCGTCCATGTGAAATCTCCCTTCTTCATACATTCGATGATGGGCGCCATGATACTACTAAAATCGCGTATGAAACGACGGTAGAACGTGGCTAACCCGTGGAAACTTCATACCTCGCGAAGGTTAGAGGGCTCGGGCCAGTCTCTAATCACTTGGACCTTTCTTGGGTCAACATGAATACCTTCAGAACCAACTATGTAACCCAAGAATTCGACCTCCGAGACATAAAGCGTGCATTTCTTAAGGTTTAGAAATAAGGTTTCCGTTCTTAGTGTGGAGAGGATTACTTTGAGGTTTGAGAGATGCTCGGCGGGGGAGGTGCTAAAGACTAGGATGACAACCCAAAGGGCATCACTAACCATTCATACAACCCGTCCTTAGATTTGAACGCTGTCTTCCACTCATCCCCTTCCCGAATCCTAATTTGATGGTAACCACTCCGTAAGTCTAACTTTAAGAAGATAGTGGCACCTGATAGGACATCCAAGAGATCGTCTAGTCGCGGAATTGGAAACCTATATTTTATAGTAATTTTGTTGAGAGCTCGGCTATCAACACACATGCGCCAGGTGCCATCCTTTTTAGGGGCAAGAAGGGCTGGGACAGCACAAGGGCTCATACTCATCCTCATGAATCCCTTACTCAGTAAATCCTCAATCTGGGCTTGTAACTCTTCATGGGCAGTAGGATTAAGCCTATAGTGAGGCTGGTTGGGTAGGGACGATCCGGGGATAAGTTTTATGGCATGTTGTATATCTCTAAGAGGTGGCAACGACGAAGGCAGCTCATCCGGGTAAATGTCCCTAAACTCATCCAACAATACCCGTAGCTCTCGGGGTAAATCATCCATTATGCCACTGTCAGTCTTTGCACTCATGAAAACGAGAGCGTACATCATACCCTCAAGGAAGGAATCCTTCACAAATTCTATCCTTCCAACTAAACTCAACGCTTTCCTTTCTACCGGGACAGAGGTATCCTTAGCCAACACTACCGGCTCTTTCAGCACAGTCGGTCTCAAGGTGATGGTCTTGTTGTTGAATTTAAACTCATATGTGTTGGTGCGACCATAGTGCGTCACATCACGGTCGTAGAGCCAGGGGCGGCCTAACAACACATGACAAACGTCCATCGGTAGGACGTCGCACCAAACCTCATATGTGTAGGATTTGAATGACAGGGGAACTAAGCAGCGCTGGGTAACCTTAATAGTAACCTTACTGATCCAAGCAACCTGATAGGGGGACGGATGCGGTTCAGCAGTCAAGGACATACGCTTTACGACATTCTAAGAAACGACGTTCACGCAACTACCGCCATCAATAACTAGTTTGCAAAGCTTCTCACCACTCTTAAAGATCAGGGAAAATATATTCGTCCTCTTCCAGTCATCTACGGGATGAGGGGTGGTCAAGATACATCGCATCACCATAAGAGGGTGTTCGTCCTCTATGTCGCTTGGGACCCCATCAGGGTCACTCTCCTCAGCAGCCTCGTATACGTAATCGGCGGGGTCAGTAGTCAACTCTAGTAAGGCTATGGCTTTCATCTTCGTTGGGCATTCGAAGGCCTAATGACCCTGAATGCCGCAAGAATAACAAGTGGTGTTAGACTTGTTAACCTTCCCTATAGGAATTCGCTCACTCGTGGGGTTCTTAGTATTCCTAGCGGTGATTACAACAGACTTTGACTCGGTGGACCTAAACTTTCCCTTATCAGGGTATGTGGAAGAAGATGCCCCAGTGGTGGACTTGTTCTTCGCACTAGAGTATCGGGAGTGAGCCTTAGAGGCTAGATGTTTTTCAATATCCAGTGCGGCATTGAAGGTCGTGTTCAAGTCTGTATGTCCATAGCGCAGGAGCTTCCTTTGGATATCGGGATGAAGCCCCTTACAGAATCTTGATAACGTGTCTTCTGGAACCTCTCTAAGATCGCTACGTACCATGCGGTCCTTCAGTTCTCCCATATATTTGGCTACCGAATTCGAGCTTTGCCGCAGGGTGGCAAGCTCATCGAACATTTGGGTTCGGTGGCGCGCAGGGACGTACTAATCGGTTAACAAGTTCTTCATCACTGGCCAACCTATAAGGGGAACTCCACGACCGGATCCTAACCTCCGTTCCTCATTTAGCCAAAATGTTTTAGCTCGACACGATAATTTCATTCTAGCAACTTGGACCTTTTGAGGGTCCATCAGATTGTACCACTCGTAATAACACTCCATATCTACCACCCAGTTAAGGAAGATCTAGGGATCTCCCAAGCCATCGTAAGCAGGGGCGTTAATCTTAATGGCTCTAGTGATATCGAAACCACGCTCAGGACGGTGTTCTCGAGGGGGCACTCGGAGATAGTCCCCATCAGAATCTGAATCAGTGACCGGTTGGTGCCGGTTGGGCTCCTCAACATCACCGGGTGGTGGTGGCGGTCCTCCTTGATTCCGTAAAATTTGTTCTAACATCGTCCTAAGCTCAGTCATTTCGGTACGCAGACCTGCAATGGCCTCGGTGTTGGGATCACCATGCTGATTCGTGGCCATCCTAGATGTAGACGATGTCGTGTACTCCGTGCCTAGCCTAGTGCGCATTCAGGATTAGGAAAAATTTGGGAAATATGATTTTTCCTAGGGCTGTAGCTATATTGAACATAGGATATTTTTTTAGATTCCTGACGTGAATAGTATGTAGATCGTTAAATTTTGTTTTTCAGAATTTCGCTAAAAAATAAAATTTTTAGCCCGCTATTGGCAGACCACCGAAAATAATTTTTTTGATTTTTTGATTTTCTAAAGATCAGACCGACCAACAAAGAAAGCAGTGAGGATGTTTGCAACGTGGGAGTTGAAACGACCGCCTCTGATACCAAATTGATGTAGCGGCACGCGTTCGACTATGCTAATGGAAAACCTATCATCACAGAACATAAAATAAACATGAAGGCTCCGACCAAAAGCGAACGAAAAGGGGTCGGTTGGCTCCTAAATCCGAATGATAAAATTTAAGCCGGACTCGATACAACGTCCTTATGACCTACCTCTCTAACAAGCACACAAACTCACCGTAAGCAGGACTCGATACAACGTCCTTAAGACCTACCTCTCCAACAAGCACACAACTCACCGCACCAACACAAGCATCTATACTTTCAACTTGAGCCATTTCAAACACAGCAATAATATTATTTCGGAGCAGCGATAAATGATAAATAGCGGTCGAAATTTTAGTTGAGATTAACTCCCTTGTTGACACAAATTGTGCCCACCTTGGAGAGCAAGTCAAGGCTATGCCGAGTTTGCTCCCGCAACGGATCTACCCAATCCGGAATACAAGAGGTTCAATAACAACGAAATCGAATCAGATTTTGCAAGCGATTCATTTAAAAATCACGGAAAAGACGGTTCGAATAAATCTCCACAAATCTCACAGAAAGAAATCACAAGAGGAGGAAAGAGATTACCCAACCAAGAGGATCAAACACATAAGATAAGGTGGGAGATTCACTCTCTCCACGGATCCACCGGCTTCACACTGAATGGGGCTGCAACCTTCTTCCTTAGAGTCACACTGTAGGAAGCCACGCCGGAGTCGCACCGAACGGGATGGAGATCGCAAGGTAGGCTTCACACCACAAGGGGGGCAGCGGCAAGAGGAGTCCCTCCTTTGCCAAAATCTCTAAGAGGAGAATAGGGTTTCTTTTTTTTTTCTTCAATGCTTAATCTCATCATAAAGGCCTCATATAAAAGATACAACAAGTCCTTAACCATCCATGATGGAGATGTAATCTCATCCATCTGTATGGTTAAATACACACCAACATAAATAAAGAGTTCGAAATTATAAATTACAATCATTTTAATGAATTTAAAATTATCATCAAGCATGAAATAATTTTATATTCATTAATATAAAATAAAAGTGCATAAATAAAATATTTTAATTCTTCAAGGCAGCTTTAGTACGCCGCGGGCGGAGGTTGTAACGCGGTCTTCCTTCAGCATCATCATGGCACCTAAGATCTTTGTGTCGCAGCGCCTCGGCAATTGGGTCATCATCAAGGAGTGTCGGAGGGGCCGCGCCATCAGACGTCGACTTCATGTCGATGCAGATAATGAAATTCAGAGTGGATGTTGTTTAACTCTATGGGTGCATCGATAAGGAATCGACGCAATGTCAACTAACTGAGTTCAGTAAGTGTTGGGTATATTGCCCTCAATATTACCGTGATTTGGAGAGGCATCACTCTGAATGCTAAGGACATATTGTATTTAACAAAGCTATACTTGTTTAGGATATACATGCACCGGTGACTCAAAAGGAAGGGCCAAACATGCCCTTAGATGAGAAGAGATCATCTACAAGGAGATGAAGATCTGTCTCAGCAGAACCGCTGAGACGAAGGGTCAAAACCACTGAGACAAGGATCTGTCTCAGCGGATCCACTGAGAAGGAGACTGGAGCAACCGCTGAAACTGGAAGCTGTCTCAGCCCAACCGCTGAGACAGATTCAAATGCGCTGACGGGATCTGCTTTTGGCGCAAGCGAAAATAAAAAGGGTAAAGTAACTCCAATTTGCCCCATACTGTGTCAGGAGAATCGAAATAGCCGTTGAAGCCTTCTGGAGGTATAAAAGCAAAATATAGGGCACTACAACAAGCACTGTTCCATTGAAAAGCTTTTGCTGCAAGCCGCAATCGAGCATTCACGTTTCAGGCAGTTGAAGTTGTTCTCTGGAGCTGAAGTTAATCTTTTGAAGGAGATTAGTTAGCTCTTCCTTTACCAACTCAAGAAGGGCAAGTTGATCTTCTGCTTTGCTGAAGGAGAAGATCAAGGTGATTCGAATCTGAAGCTGCTGTCCTTCAGATCTGAAGAAAGAAAACAGAAGACCTGAGAGTAATCCTTTTATCTTCTGTATTTAGAACAAACACTCTTATATCCTTGTAAGGCATTGTTGCATGAGTGAAAGGTTGTTGAGCCTGTGTGTAAAGCTGTGGTGACAGCTTGAGTGCTAGGACTTCTTGATAGGTTAGAGGTAGGAGATCTGGGTGATTTCTGAGTGGTAGGAGTTACATAACTCTGAGTGTAGGGCTGCTGTGCCTGAGGTGTAGGGCTGCTGATCCTGAGTGTAGGGCTGCTCTGCCTGAGGTAGGATCACTCTTGATCTGAGAAGTTCTGAGGAACTTGTAGTGTATGCTCAAGGAGCTGAGATTGGAGTTTGTGGCCTTGTCTAACTCACTGTTAGAAAGGTGAAGGGGGAAAGAGGACTACTCAAGACACCCTGTCTTGAGGAACCTCTATAAATCCTTGTGTGCTTTCTGTGATTGAGTTTTCTGCAGCTAGATACATTAGGATTATATAAAGAAAATAAGTAAAACCTATTCACCCCTCCCCCCTCTAGGTATTATTGACTACACTTAAATAAACTATCAAGTGGTATCAGAGGGAGGTTGATCAAAAGGACTTAACAGTCTGATATGATCCTATACATGAGTAGTCAAATCTGAAATCCAATGGCCAACAGTGGAATGAAGAAGGAGTTGGGGTCAATGAAGTTGCCCATATGCTCCAAAGAAAACTTTGGTATATAGAAGCAAAGGGTAAGGCTATTCATGGAAGCCTCAGACCATAGGATCTTTTTGACTGTCAAAAATGGTCCTTATACCTTTGAAAAAGTCTCCACCATTGACCCTACTAGAAAAGTACTTAAGGTATTTTCTGAGCTGACCAATGATGAGATAGCATTGTACACCATGGACAAGAGAGCCCAAAAGATAATAGTAAATGCCATTGATGACACTACATTTCAGAACTTGGTACACTGCCAAACTGCCAAGGAAATGTGGGACACATTGGTTGTTTATATGGAGGGAACAGCTGAAGTGAGGGATGATAGAAAGTCACTCCTCAATCAAGAATATGAAGCCTTCAGACAGCTGAGCCAGGAGAATATCTCCATGTGCTATGAAAGGTTCTTTAGGATTGTAAATGAACTAAGAACCTATGGAAGGGTGTTCACAAATTATGAACTCAATGACAAGTTCCTTAGATCTCTAACTAGAAATTGGGATACTAAAATATGTGCAATCAGGGAAGGGGCAAGGCTTGGAGAAACCCCTACCCATACACTGTTTGGGAAACTGCTCTCATATGAGATGCAGATTTCTGCAAGGAAGGAGGAGGGCACTTCCTCCAGGGCTCACACAAGGGAGAGATCTGTTGCACTCAAAGCTGAAAGCTCTAAGAAGAACAAGGGTAGAGTGCAGTCACCTCCAAGAAAGGCTGCTGAATCTGAGAAATCTGAGAGCTGCAAATCAGACAGCTCCTATTCTGATGAGGAGTTTGCTGCCTTCACAAGGCAGTTCAAGAAGATGATCAGGAGGAAACAATGGAAGAACAAACCTTCCTCCTCTTCTCATCCCAATAAGGATCATCACAGATCTGAGAGACAACATCCCAAAGGGGACATGTATGACTCGAAATCTAGTAAACATGTTTCAACTAACATAATTTGCTATTGCTGTAGTAAGCCTGGACATGTCATTGCTGACTGTCTATTCAAGAGAAAAGAAAGAGGTGACAAGAAGCATCATCACCAGAAGGAAAGGAAGGGAGAAAAATCCTTCCTAGCTAAGAAAGGCAAGGGCTGGAGTGAATCTGAATCTTCATCTTCAGATTCAGATGGTGAGGAGGAAGCCTACTTGGGGCTGTTTGCTGATCAGGAAGAAGAAGACTATCCTGCTGCCATGATAGGAATCAGGGCCCCTCTATCACATTCAGATAGTGATATAGAGGAGGATGAGGTCACTCTTGATGACCATGGGCTGATGGCCATAACTAAAGATGAGGACAGCCACAATAATTCAGAACATGAGCAAGTTTTGATACACTGCATTTCTTCTTCTTCTGATTATGAAACAAGTCCAGAATTTGAATCTCCTACATCTAAAGTTGGAAGTGAATCAGATTCTGAGGAGGATGTCAATCAATTGATTGATAGGTATGGTGCACTCCTGGAAGCTCTAAAAAAGAGCAAAAAGCTAGCCAAGAGGCAAGCCCAAGAAATCACTCCCGTAAAGCAATCAAAATCTGAGTGCATTGAGCATGCTACCCAACTAGCTCTAATGAGCAAGGAGATTGGCAAGCTAAGGGGAATGACAATCATCCATGTGGGTACCATAAGCCACAAGAACAAGATCATTAAAGATCTTGAAGAAAAGCTCCTCAAGGAGAGGATGCTAGTGGCTAAGTTCTCCAAGCCCAAGACAGTGCTGCCTATTATTGACACCTTCAACTCCCATGACATGAGAGGTGTTGGTTTCAATAAGGAGGCAGCTACTAGCAACACTAAGGGAAAGGTCAAGGACTCAAAGAATCTAAGACCTCCTTTGTGAAAGTCTTGATGACCTCAAACAAGTATGATCAAGAAAGTGTTCATGGTCACTTATTAAATGGAAGTTCCTATAACTTGAGCAAGAATGCTCACAGCTATGAAAATAGAAAGGAGTTAGGCTTGAGTGCCTTCAAGGCTCTGCATAAGGAAATTCAAATGGCCCATCATGGACCCATTGTTTTTGGAACCTCAGCCCCTTCACTCAAGATAACTAAGGTTGTCAATTCTAAACATTGTTCAGCAAAGTCCATGGCTGTTGACTGTCCTGTAACCAAGCCAAAAAGCCCAGTTTCTGGTGCCATCCACACATGTTTAGCTACCAAGCTAAAGGGTGCTGATGTCAAACAAAAACAGGCTGCCTTGACTAATTATAGGATGGTAAAAAGCCATGCCTTTACTGATAAGAAATAGAAAACAGCAGCTGCATCCCCTACTGAATAGAAACATGAAGATTCATCTTCCAGGACTGTTCAGAAGAGGAGATATAATATATATGAGTGTTGGTGCTGTGGCAAAGTGGGACAATTTGCAATTGATTGTTGGTACAACCCCAATGTGCCAAAGGCAAGGATTGAACCTCAAGCCAAACCAGCCCTTTCTAGGAATATGCCCTAAGGTGTTAACCTGAACCTAGGACCCAAAATCAGTTGGGGTGCTAAGGTACTATATTGTAGGTTAATTCAAGTACCAGTCTCAACCAAATATGGTACTTCGACAGTGGGTGCTCAAGGCACATGACAGGAACTAAGGATCTTCTAAAGGATTACCATCTAGTGAAGAATGGACCCAAAGTTATCTTTGGTGGATCTGAAAAGGGAGTCACCAAAGGATATGGTATGATCTCAAATGGCATAGTCTCAATCCCAAGGGTACTTATGTTGAAGGGTTGCAACACAACCTTGTAAGCATAAGCCAACTATGTGACTTAGGCTATGTCATTGAATTCCACAATGACAAGTGCTTGATCAAAAAGTCTAATGACTTGGAGACCATTCTCTCAGGCACTAGGAGTGGAAATGTTTATTGCTTAGACTTCATTTGCAATTATTCTATCCCTTCTATGTGTCTTGTAGCTAATGAAAGTGAGTCTCTTTGTGTCCAATGGCACAAGAGACTTGCCCACATTAACTATAAGACAATGTATAGATTATTTTCTAAAAACCTTGTTAGAAATAGTCCTAAACTAAAATGTGTTAAAAGTGGTCCCTGTCATGCTTGCCAAATGGGTAAGCAAACTAGGACCACCTTTAAAAGTATTGGCTCCAAGGATACTGAGAGGTGTTTATACCTACTGCACATGGACTTGTTTGGTCCTTTGCTAATTCAGAGCCTAGGTGGGAACTTGTATACCTTGGTAATTGTATATGATCATTCAAAGTATACATGGGTATTCTTCCTTAAGAAGAAGTCAGATACCTTACATGTCTTTATAAATTATGTCAAGGCTATTCAGAATGATCTACTATGTACTGTGGTCAAGACTAGAACTGACCATGGCACAGAATTTCAATATGAAGCCATGACAAAATTTTGTCAAGAATTTGGTATCACCCAAGAGTTCTCCTCCCCAAGGACTCCACAGCAAAATGGTGTGGCTGAGAGGAGAAATAGGACCTTGATAGAAGTTGGGAGAACATTGTTTAGTGACTCCTCACTCCCAGAATACTTCTGGGCTAAGGAAGTCAATACAGCCTGTTATGTTCTCAATAGAGCCTCCATCAATAAGGCCCTTGGGAAAACCCTTATGAGATTCTGAAAGGCAAACAACCTACAATTTCTTACTTTAGAATCTTTGGTTGCAAATGCTACATTCTAAATAATGGAAAATCTCAATAAACAAAGTTTGCAGAAAAATGCAATGTGGGGGTTCTTGTTGGGTATAGCTCACATAGTAGAGCTTATAGAGTTTATAACAAGAAAACCCATGTTGTAGAAGAATCTATGCATGTTGTGTTTGATGAGACCAGCCTTCTCTACAAAGAATGGTCTAGTTCTTCTATTTTGACAGGAAATGAAGAAGGGTTGCATGACCTGACTGTCCAAGATAAGCCCAGCAGCAGCAAAACACAAACAGCTGCTGCAATTCCTGAAGAAGAAGAGGTACAAGATGGTGAAATCACAACTAAACTAGTGGAACGAACACAGCCACCTGAGGACCCTCTTCCAGCTGCTGCAAGGCACCTGAGAGATCATCCAAGAGATCTAATAATTGGAGATCATACCCAAGGTATATTGACAAGAAGTAGAGCTCATAATGAAGCACTATTCTTGAGCTTCCTTTCTCAAATGGAGCCCAAGAAATTTGAAGAGGCCAATCATGACACCTTCTAGATTGAAGCCTTGCAAGAAGAGCTCCTACAATTCAAGAGATGCAAAGTATGGAAGCTGGTGCCAAGACCTCAGGGACACAATGTGATTGGCACCAAATGGGTATACAGGAACAAGCTTGATGAGAATGGTACAATCATCAAGAACAAGGCCAGATTAGTAGCCAAAGGATATAGGCAAGAGGAAGGTATTGAATTGATCAAACCTTTGCACCAGTTGCAAGGTTGGAAGCAATTAGGCTATTCCTTGCCTATGCTGCCCACAAGGGGTTCAAAGTCTACCAGATGGATGTCAAATCAGCCTTCCTCAATGGAGACTTGAAGGAAGAGGTATATGTTGAACAACCTTAAGGTTTTGTGCATCCAACCCTAACTTCTCATGTTTACTTTCTTAGGAAAGCATTATATGGTCTCAAGCAAGCTCCAAGAGCTTGGTATGAAACTTTGTCCAACTTTCTCCTCAAGAACAAGTTCATAAGGGGAAAGATTGATAGCACATTATTTCTTAGGGAAACTAAGGGCAAGTGTCTCTTAGTCCAAATTTATGTTGATGACATAATCTTTGGGTCTACTGATGACAACCTCTGCAAGAGATTTGCAAATCTAATGCAGGGGGAGTTTGAAATGAGCAGTATGGGTGAGCTCAAATATTTCCTTGGGCTCCAAGTGAAACAATCTAATGATGGAATTTTCATCTCCTAGACCAAGTACACTAAGGAGCTCATCAAGAAATTTGGGATGGAATCAGCCTCCACCATGAAAACACACATGGGGTCTAATGTATCATTAGACAAGGATGAAAAGGGAAAGGCCTTTGATGAGTCCATGTACAGATGCATCATTGGATCCCTATTGTACTTGACTGCAAGTAGGCCAGACATTATGTATTCTACATGTGTTTGTGCTAGGTATCAAGCCTATCCTAAGGAATCTCACTACACCTCTGTGAAGAGGATTTTGAGATACCTTAAGGGCAACTTGCATCTTGGCCTGTGGTACCCTAAGAACAATGACTTTGAACTAACAGGCTTTTCAGATGCAGATTTTGCAGGTTGCAAAGAAGACAGGAAGAGTACAAGTTATACTTGTCAATTCCTAGGGAGAAGATTGATATCTTGGAGCAGCAAGAAACAAACCAGTGTGGCAATATCCACAGCTGAGTCTGAATACATTGTTGTAGGTAGCTGTTGTGCACAACTCCTTTGGACACAGCATCAGTTGGAGGATTACAACCTCAAGGTAAGGGAATCTCCTTTGTATTGTGATTCATCCAGCGCAATCTCTATTGCTAAAAATCCTGTCTCTCATAGCAGGACTAAGCACATAGAGATTTGATATCATTTTATTAGAGAACATGTAAAATGTAAAGATATCTGTCTTGAATTTGTCCCCACTGACAAACAAGTAGCTGATATCTTTACAAATCCACTGGATGAATCTAAATTCAATGCTTTCAAAATTGATCTTGGCATGCTTAGTATGGAATAGTCCTAAATGTATGAGTAGTAGCTGTGATTATTGTTGATTCTGAATTGTGAATTATAAAACTTTACATTATTATACATTACAACTTAGTGACATGACCAGGACATTTCTTCAGCCAAAATATCTACATTAGGTCTAAACCTTATGATCAGCTAAACTGCAGAAGTATGTTCAGCTGAATCAGCTTGGATAAATCCCAACTGAACCGCTGAGACGAACAACCTATCACAGCGGTTGACAGTTCACTGTCCCAGTGGCCTAGGTCTCCGTCTCAGCTGAACCGCTGAGATGGGGTATGTTCAATATGAAATCTTATAATCAATCGTTATTTAACCCAAAATTCCTTAACACAATAAGGTAATTAAGTCTAAAAACCTAGGGTTAATAAAAACGAAACTGAAACCCTATAAATAGGTACACTGTAACTTAAAACACACCACAAAGTCAAACCCTTAGCCGCCGAGATGATTCATCTTCTCTCCCATCTCAGCGCTTCAATTTTCTGCTTCCATGGTGCCAAAAAGTTCAAAAGATCTCCTGGAGGGCTATGAAATCGTTAGAGAAGGATTCTCTCATGCCTCAGAAGAAATAAGACAAGTGATTCATCTGATGGAAGCTCAAGGTCTGGAGCATATGCTGTCTGAACCCTGCTGCATTCTCAAAACTGAAGTTCTGGAATGGTTCAGCAATGTCAAATTATCTCCTTCCAAAACCATCCTGAAGTCTAAGATAGGAACTGAGAAGATAAAGATAACAGCCAAAAGGCTGGAGAAGGGACTGAAATTATCTCCCTGCAGTAAAAATGAAGAGGAGGAGATATCTGAAAAGGATAAGCAGGCTGCCCTAAAATGGACAGGATACAGTGATGATAAAACTAGTTGTCTAAGGAGGAAGTTCTTCAATCAACAGGGGAAGTTGTTGTCTGACATTGTGGGCAAAGCCATCCTATGCAAGCCAGGTTCACATGACACTGTATCACAGTTCATCTTTGAACTAATAACTAGGATAATTTTGGCCAAGAAAACCTCATGGGGAGAAGTTGTTTTTCAAAGGATGAAGGAATGTCCACATGCCCCCAATATGGGAAGGATACTATCTCTGTACCTACAGAATAGTTATTCTGAGACTTTTGCAAATTCAAAGGGGTCAAATCTCCATTATCTCAAAAGAATGGACATTAAGACTCTGGATAGATTCTCCAGAGTGCTCCCTATGAGCCAGCCATCTGTGGCAAAGGAAAAGAAGAAAAAGTCATCCCAGCAGAAATCTGATTCATCCTCAAAATCAGAAGGTTCTGACCTTAGATCTGCAAGCAGCCCAATGAATATAGATAATGAAGATGTTCCCAGGACAAGAAGGGAAGAGGAGCCCCAAGGAAGAGTTGAACCCAATCCTGAGCCATCTCAGGTGAATACTGATCCAGCTGTTCCTCAAGCTGAAGATGAATTTCCAAATTCACCTATCCTTGGTAAATTAGGATTTCAGTTAGGCCTCTCCTCTCTAGCAATAGTATAGTCTAGGTGTTTAACTAATAAATCATTTTTTTTCAGGTGACCTTAGACAAAATTCTCAATCTATGGATGCCCCAAGTGAGGGGGAGCATAGCCCTGCCTATGAAGGTGGAGGTGGGTATGCAAGTGGGGGGGGGGGGGGGACATCAACAGGAACCCCCCCCCCCCCCAAATCTTCAAGGTACACCTAATGCCCCATCTGAGGGGGAGCAGATCCCTGATGATGGAAGGGATATTGCTCATGGTCGAGCTGAAGAGGTGGTTGAAAAGGAATTGGCCCAGGAAAGGCCAGTTGCTGTTCTGGACACATCTGACCTACTAAACTCAATACAAACCATGATTGAGGGTCAGATGTTGTCTATGAAAGAGATAGTTACTGAAAAAGTCCATGATGTCTCTGCTCAGATAAGGGAAGAGTTGTATGCAACAAGAGCTGCATTGACTCAGGAGATCCAGGCTAGTGAGGAAAGAATGGAGTCAAGAGTGGCTACAGTGAAAACTGAGCTGAATGCCAAGGTTAATGATGTCAAAACTGCATTAGATCATATCCTCCTGCAAATGACAAGATGGTTTCAAATGGCCAAAGGCACAGTTGCTGCTCAGCACACTGTACTGAAGCAAATTGCTGATCATCAAGGGTACTCCACCAAAGACATCACATATGTAAAGAATCATCTTTACAAAAACAAAAATGTCTGGGAGAATGCAGTTGTAAAGATGGCACAAGTGGCTAACACATCTAGCAGCCATGTCATGACCCACATTGACAAGGTCAAGGAAAGTATTTTGGATGATGTGGATAGCACTCTTCAAACTCTCTCCCAATCCATAATACATCAACACTCTGAAATAGAGAAGAAGGTAGTGGAAAATAGCAAAGAAGGGGAGGAGAAGATTACCAATCTACATGCTAAGCTGAAAGGAGCTCACATACAGCTGTATAACAACATGGATTCGGCCCACAGACTGATACTCTCCAATCAAGCAGAAGCAAGCAAGCAAGTGGTGGAAGTGGTCAACAATGCTTCCAGTGCTATTCAAGAAAATATCCTTACCTTGGTCAGACAGGTCACTGATAATCAGTGGGACTCAAGCTTAAAAGTGCGGCAAGGAACAAGAATTGCTTTAATCTTCCAATCTTGAACCCAAGCAGAAATGAAGACTTTGACTTCCAAAGTCAATCAAATCTGATTGCTGATGAGAGAGAAGCAAAGAGGAGAAGGGCAGAGGGCATTCAAACTACTGAAGAATATATGGCCCAGAAAAGAATGGAAAGATTAGAGGATCCACTCCATGAAGATGATAATCTAGAGTTGGGCACAATTATTGTCAATACTTGGGTGATCCATGGCAATCAAATGAAGGACATTGACCATGTCTACTCAGCTGTTGAATGGATTAAGCATCTTGAGAGGGAATCCTTAAGGGAAAGGATTCTCAAAGAAAACTTGGTGAGAAGGGAAAATCCTGTAAGGATTCCCACAAGATATCTTCCCAAGCCTCTTCTATACTTCAAAGTAAAGGAGAAGATCAAGGCTGCTACTGAAGCTAGGAAAAGGAAGTCCAAAGATGGAGAATGCTCTTCCCAGGGTCCAACTAAGAAGACCATGCCTTGAAAAAATTTTAATCATCAGTTGTATTGTTTGAAATATCTGTACTAAGCATTTAAATTGAAATGATATTTCATCTTTTTAATCATCAGTTGTATTGTTGTGTTTATTACTATTGCCATATGTACTCTGTACCTTTATCTTTAGTATTCAAGAGCAAGAATGGGATGTTCAATGTGAACAGGTTCAGTTATTACAGAAATTGCTCACCAATTAAGGGGGAGCAAACTCACTGCTCAGGTTGAGGGGGAGATGGCAAATGCCAAGATTGTATAGGGCTGACCTATAAGTTGATCCAAAGGGATCTATAGATGTTGCCTCCCAATCCCTAATGGGATAATTAGTTGAAGAAACCAGAAAGGGGGAGAAAGAGCCATTGCAAAGTAAGAATCTATGCTTAGGATATTAGCAAGAGGGAGATAGCTCCTATGCTTCACAGATCATTTTTCTGTGAGATCATTTTTCTGTGATATGATTTTTATTGTTAATGGATCTTAGCATTAGGGATGTTCTGCCTTCTTCAAATAGGGGGAGATTGTTGGGTATATTGCCCTCAATATTACCTTGATTTGAAGAGGCATCACTCTCAATGCTAAGGACATATTGTATTTAACAAAGCTATACTTGTGTAGGATATACAGGCACAGGTGACTCAAAAGGAAGGGCCAAGCATGCCCTTAGATGAGAAGAGATCATCTACAAGGAGATGAAGATCTGTCTCAGTAGAACCGCTGAGACGAAGGGTCAAAACCGCTGAGACAAGGAGCCGTCTCAGCGGATCCACTAAGAAGGAGACTGGAGCAACCGCTGAGACTGGAAGCTGTCTCAGCCCAACCGCTGAGACAGATTCAAATGCGCTGACGGGATCTGCTTTTGGCACAAGCAAAAATAAAAAGGGTAAAGCAACTCCAATCTGCCCCATACTGTGTCAGGAGGATCGAAATAGCCGTTGAAGCCTTCTTGAGGTATAAAAGCAAAAGCTAGGGCACAACAACAAGCACTGTTCCATTGAAAAGCTTTTGCTGCAAGCCGCAATCGAGCATTCACGTTTCAGCCAGTTGAAGTTGTTCTCTGGAGCTGAAGTTAATCTTCTGAAGGAGATTAGTTAGCTCTTCCTGTACCAACTCAAGAAGGGCAAGTTGATCTTCTGCTTTGCTGAAGGAGAAGATCAAGGTGATTCGAATCTGAAGCTGCTGTCCTTCAGATCTGAAGAAAGAAAACAGAAGACCTGTGAGTAATCCTTTTATCTTCTGTATTTAGAACAAACACTCTTATATCCTTGTAAGGCATTATTGCCTGAGTGAAAGGCTGTTGAGCCTGTGTGTAAAGCTGTGGTGACAGCTTGAGTGGTAGGACTTCTTGATAGGTCTTAGGTAGGAGATCTGTGTGATTTCTGAGTGGTAGGAGTTACATAACTCTGAGTGTAGGGCTGCTGTGCCTGAGGTGTAGGGTTGCTGAGCCTGAGTGTAGGGCTGCTGTGCCTGAGGTAGGATCACTCATGATCTGAGAAGTTCTGAGAAAATTGTGGTGTAAGCTCAAGGAGCTGAGATTAGATTTTGTGGCCTTGTCTAACTCACTGTTAGAAAGGTGAAGGGTGAAAGAGGACTACTAAAGACACCCTGTCTTGAGGAACCTCTATAAATCCTTGTGTGCTTTCTGTGATTCAGTTTTCTGCAGCTAGATACATTAGGATTATATAAAGAAAATAAGAAAAACCTATTCACCCCCCCCCCCCCCCCTCTAGGTATTATTGACTACACCTAAATAAACTATCAGTAAGAGTACAAAAGAAATCGAAGCAGCTCTCAGAATGAACTCGAAGCTACGTCGATAAGAGAGGAAGTTTATTCGATGCAACGTCGAATACAGTCTGTGAAAGTTCAACCTTTACACCTATCATTTTGATGCTTCTATCATGGCCCACATCTTTCAGACCGTTCTCCAACGACCTAATAATTGCCTGAAGTAGAAGGAAGCATTAAAGAAGGAGATAAAGTCTTTCTTGGAAGTATACACCTCCTGGGTGGACGGGTCGAGAAATAATAAAGGAATGAAAGAGAATGTCTATCTAAGATACCTTTTTAGGTCTTACCTAACAAGGAAACAAATTCAAATTAAAGACAGACTATATAAGAATAGAGAAGAAAGAGAAGAGCAAGGAAATTAACACATTTTCTCAATAGTCTTCTTTCATATTAGGGTTTCTCTTCTTCTTCCTCCTCTCTCAGAAACCCTAACAAAGAACAGAGAAGAAAAGAGAACGACAACTGGTCTTCATCTGATAGACTAGAAGATCCAACAACTGCTTCTCATCACCATCATATAGAAGCAGGATCTGAATTAGAGAAGTCAAAAAGAATCTGACAAACAAAGTATCTGCAGATCATCATCATCAAAAGCAGAGGCTAATCAATAGCAGATTCTGTGGGGGCTTTACATTGGCTGTTCTTCAATCAGCCATCACAACAATTTTGAGAACAGAATTCATACAACATTCTTTCTTCTCCTTCTCTTTCTCGTTCTGTAAAAGACTTTTATTAATCCCTCTTCAAAAGAATCAGTGGTTCAAGATCTCCTTATCAAAAGATCTAGTGGTTCAACATCTCCTTACCAAAAGATATGGTGGTTCATGATATCCTTATCAAAAGATCAGTGGTTCTAAGAGTCTCCTGATCAAAAGACTCAGCACAGGTGGTGCATTCCTACCAGGTGGTAGAAGAGGGGACTACCCATATTTTTGGGAACCTCTATAAAATTCATTGTGTCTGTGCTGTAATTTTCTGTGTTGTCCAACTGTCTTATTCTGCACTTTATTTCCTATATTTTTTATTCTGCTTGGATTGTTAAGCATAACTCTTTAGAGTAATTTATTGTTAAACACAGTTAGGATATAAATTATTTTAAAACTCTATTCACCCCCCCAACCCCCTCTAGAGGAATCTTAGAGGCACACAGTGCACTTTCAATTGGTATCAAAGCAGGTTGATCAATAAGAGGCTAACACCTTGATCAAAAAGACCTCCTACTCTTATTTCTTTTTATAAACATATTTTATAAAGAAAATGAGCTCTAAGGATTACGCTTTTAAAAAACCTCCAGTGTAGAATCTGAATAAGTTCACACTCTGGAAGGCCAGAATAAAACTTTACATGAATTCCATTGATGAAGATATCTATGATGTTCCTCTCACAGGTCGACCTGCTCCAGTCAGACAAAAGGAAGGAGAATCCTCAACAACTGAGGCTGTTCCAAGAAAGGAATGGACAGAGACTGAGAAGAAGGTCAAGGCTTATGATGCCAAGGCCATGAATATTCTTGTATCAACAATGTCTGATGAAATTTTCCAGAAATTTGCTGAATGCCAATCAGCAAAAGAAATCTCGGATTCCCTCACCACAATGGTTGAGGGAAGTGCTGATGAAAGGAAGGATAAAAAGTCCCTTCTCATATCCCAGTATGATAACTTTCAAAAGAAAACTGAAGAATCTGTTGCCAATATGTATGACAGATTTACTTTGATCATTAATGAGCTCAGAGGATTAGACAAGGGGATATCCTTGACTGAAATTAATGATAAGATTCTCATGTGCTTCCCTAGCTCATGGGACTCAAGGATCTGGGCAATCATAGAATCCAGATTCCATAGAGAGATCTCAACTAAAGCTTTGCTAGGAAAGCTTAAGTCTTATGAGATGCTACTGAAAAACATGGCTGATGTTGAAGAAAGGGAGACCTCTCTTGCTCCTGTTCAATGGTCCCTTGCTCTAAAAGCTGCTGAAGGAGAGTCCTCCACTCCTGAGGATGAAATGTTCAGTCTGCTAGCAAAGAGATTCAAGAAGTGGGTGAAGATTGAGGACTCAAGGAGAAGAGAAAGGGACTCAAGTCCCAGGTAAGATAAGACTCCAAAGAAGGAGGTTATCTGTTATACCTACAATTAACTAGGGCACATTGCTCCTGAGTGCCCACAAGAGCAAAGGGAGAAAATAAACAACAAGGATGAGAAGAAGAAGAAGAAATCCTTCAGAGGAAAAAATAAGAAGAAAGCCAAAGGCTTTATTGATGAGACTTGGAGTGATTCTGAAGCAGAAGTATACTCCTCATCATCTGAAAGTGATGATGAAGAAAAAGCAGTAGCAGCCCACATGATGGCTCTTGGGATGGCATCAGATGATGAAAATGATCAGGTATCATCTGTCTTTGATGATTTTGATTTTACCTCAGATGATTTCAAATCATGCTTTAAGGATTTCTTCCTTGAACATCATAGGGTAGAAAAAGAATTAGACAAAGCTAGGACTGAATTAGAAAACCTTAAGAAAGATGAAATGAACCAAATAAATCAAAACCTAACAAACACTACACTTTTTTTTGCCAGGGTTCAAAAACCATGTCTAATACATTAGTTTTATCCAGGGTTACAAAACCGTGGCTAATAGTTAAGTAATAGCCACGCCAAGAAAAAACTGTGGCTAATACTTATGTATTAGCCACGACAAACCAAAATCGCGGTTAATACCAAGGTATTAACTGCGTTTTTTATTTTCCATTGCTAATGTAAGTATTAGCCACAGTATTCGTGATTTCGATATGCATTTGCTAATACCTTGCCTGCGCTGCCCTAGATCATTTTGTCGCCCCTCCCGCAAGCTTCTCCCTCCCGTGACCTCGATGACCTCCGACGATCTACATCAACTCTTCTCCCTACCTGACCTCGATCTTCAATGACTTTGACTCTACCTCCGTCGATCTTCAGCGATTTACATCTGTCGATCTTCAGCGACTTCGAATCTTCTCCCTCCCATGACCTCGACCTCGACTTTGATTCTACCAGCCGGAGATCCCGCCCTTACTAGAGGTATCACATGCTATGTTTGTTTGTATGATATTGATTTAATCTTTCACTCTTTATGTTTGTGTGTATTTGTTTGTGTGTGTGTGTGTGTATTTGTATTTTGTGTGTATGTGTGTTTATGTGTGTGTATTTTATGTGTATGTGTGTGTTTATGTGTGTGTATTTTGTGTATGTGTGTGTTTATGTGTGTTTATGTGTGTGTATGTGTGTGTGTGTGTGTATATGTATGTGTGTGTATTTGTTTATGTGTGTAGGTGTATATGTGTGTGTATTTTGTTTATGTGTGTATGTGTGTGCATTTGTTTATTTGTGTATGTGTGTGTATTGGTGTATGTGTGTATGTGTTTGTATGTGTATGTGCATGCGGTTGTATGTGTGTAAGTGTGTGTTTATATTTGTATGTGTGCAAGTTTGTGTGGTTGTATGTGTGTAAGTTTGTGTGGTTGTATGTGTGTGTATGTGTATATTTTTGTGTGTGTATGAAAATGTGTGGTTGTATGTGTGTAAGTGTGTTTATGTTGTGTTTTATGTGTGTGTATTTATGCATGGGTGGTAGTATGTGTATATTTATGTGTGTGTATATGTATGTGTGTAAGTGTGTTTATGTTTGTGTTTGTATGTAAGTGTGTTTTTATGTATGTTTGTATGTTTGTATGTAAGTGTGTGTATATGTATTTATGGTTGTATGTGTGTAAGTGTGTGTTTATGTTTGTGTGTTTGTATGTAAGTGTGTGTTTATTTATGTTTGTGTGTTTGTGTGTTTGTATGTAAGTGTGTGTTTGTATGTAAGTGTGTGTATATGTATGTGTGGTTGAATGTGTGTAAGTGTGTGTTTATGTTTGTGTGTTTGTATGTAAGTGTGTGTTTATTTATGTTTGTGTGTGTGTATGTAAGTGTGTGTTTGTATGTAACTGTGTGTTTGTATGTAAGTGTGTGTACATGTATGTGTGGTTGTATGTTTAAATTTATGTGTGTGTTTATGTTGTGTGTATGTAAGTGTAAGTTTATGTTTACGTTTGTATGTTTGTAAGTGTGTTGAGCTTTTTCGATTAGCAGGATAAATTCTCGAGGAGAATTGCCTGTGTATATATTTTCGGTCAAGTTTTAGACTTTCTTTTTCCTTCTTCATAAATTTTCTGTATATATATATTCAGTGCTTAGACTTGCCTGCAGTTCCTGTGATATTCTCTATAAGATTACTAGATCATGGTTTCACTAGTGTACGTAACAGCTGCTTAATTTTATAATATATATATATATCTAGCTAGGGCATATAACTATGATAGTTGAGAACTCTTTGATAGATATGGAAAACTTTAGGTGGTTGTGTATAATTTGCTTCTAGTAGTGGCAATAAAAACAAAGTTAATCATCTTTGTGTTTGGTCAATCATCGGCCAGCTTCTGTTCGCGAACAGAACCCCTCATGGTTTGATTATATGTTGAATTATTGATTATGAACTCCTGTGCTGTGATTGGGTTTATATATATGGACTATTCGCTCGCTCCACCATTTCATTTTGTTTCAGAGATTATTAAACTTTTTATATATTTCTGCATGGAATGGGAGTTGAAAAGCCAAGAAACAGATGATTTAGTTATTATTAAAAGTTTCCCACTGTCTTCATAATGAAAGTATGAAAATAAGAAGCTAATTAATAGTTTTGGACACATGTTGTGAGGCTATATTATGAAGTATTGTGCATTCTTCCTTATCTATTTCGAGGGTGGTGAGTGTCCATCTCACTACAGTTAAATGTGGTGAAGCACCTTGCTAATCATTCACCAGTAAGGGCTATTTTAGCATGTCTTTTTGGGTGTAACTTATTATCTACCACAAGTGAGTCATATACTTCTAGTTCTTCGAATGATGCTTTTGTACAAGCCCCAGATACTGAAAGATTATTCTATGTGTTTTCTCTTGATTAGCCTGAGAGGTAATGAGCCATGACAATGGATGTTCTATGTTGCATTGGAACCATTTTGCTTATTAATGTTATTTTGAAGTTTCTATAGGTTTCCAACTTTAAACTGGTGGATACAGATGCAATCAAATCTTCATAGGGTATCTGAGTCAGCAATACCTACTAGAAGTGACAATGAAGTTTCTGTTGCTAATTCTGATGTTAAAATTTCTACAAAGCGATTTAAAATTTATATGCATTATGTATATAGATGTTACAATCCATTTGGGAAAGTGAGGTCTGCCTCTCTACATGTGAGTATTTAACTTGTTTGATAATGAATGTTATAACTAGGTGGTTGGTGATATCAATCTCTTAGTTGTGTTGTGCTCTGTTTTGCTTGATGATGATGAAATTATTATAATGTTGTTCGTCTATATTTAATTTGATACTACCCATGCATCTTTTAATGTTTCCAGAAACTCATATTTCAAAAACAAGTATTACAATTAATGATATTGTGTTTGTGGTTGATTGTGGAAAAGCAAAGGAGACCACCTATGATGCTTTAAACAACACACCTTGCCTGCTACCTTCCTGGATTTCCAAAGCTTCAGCGCGGCAAGTAATATATTTAGTTTGTCCACTTTGATTTATTACCCATTGCTTGGGATTTGAAAATATGTCAGCTTGCTTAATAAACTTATTCCCATTTAGTAATATCCTGTTGGTTGCCTTATGTAACGTATGTGGTCAGGTGTTGATCAAAATTGTTCTTTTTGATCACCTTGTCAATAATCAACCGAATTTCTTGTGAGGTCGATATCGTCATTATTAAAGATTATTTACTTTTTTTAACATTTTTATTTGTGTCGTGTCTATGACTAGTAAGCTTTATTCCTGCTCATCATTGGTTTTATAATTGTAGACTTGTAAGTCCTAGTAATTTGTACTAATGCATTCAATATTTGAGCATTTGAACACATTTTTTAAGCTGGTTTTAATTTCTACTATTTATTTTAAAAAGTATAATTTATTATTTTCCACGGCTTAAAACCGTGGCAAATAAATTTTTTAAAAAATATCGAAATTACTATTAGCCAGGGTTTCAAACCGTGGCTAATAGTCTTATTATTTGCCACGGCGAAAAACCGCGGCAAATAGTCTATTTAACGTAATTGGGAAGTTTTTGCCAGGGGGAAAACCGTGGCTAAAAGTCCAGGTATTAGCCACGACATTACTTCTTCGTGGCTAATACTATTTACCACGGCTGATCCGTGGCTAAAAACCTTTCTCCACGCGACCTTTAGCCACAAATTTTTTCCGTGGCTAGACTGTGGCAAAAACTCTTTAACCACGGTTTTGGACTTTTTGCCAGGGCAAATTGCCTTGGCCAAAAGTCTGTTTTCTTATAGTGAAATGAAATTAACAGTAAAGAGTTAGAAGTAATCAAACTAAGGGAAGAAAATCTAAAATTGAAAGAGGAGCTAGCAAAGGCAAAAGCCTTTGAGGACTCACTCAATGGAAGGAGTCAGAAGCTCAAGGATATCAC
Organism: Dactylorhiza incarnata; assembly: GCA_033032865.1. Lineage (NCBI taxonomy): Eukaryota > Viridiplantae > Streptophyta > Magnoliopsida > Asparagales > Orchidaceae > Dactylorhiza > Dactylorhiza incarnata. Next base: position 10,308,299 of record JAWHQI010000014.1, read on the forward strand.
TGAAAATCTCTCTATGAGATTTAATCACCTAGGATTAGGAGCAGAGCCCTCCACCAACACTAAAGCACCTAGGAAACCTTCCTGGAAAAATCCAGTCTCATTTGTTAGACCTAGTGAATATCAACCCAATGAGAAGAGCAAACCAACTAAGGGTAAGGCTGCTAGCAGTTTAGACAGGATAGATAAACCAAACAAAATACATTTGAATGACAAAGAGAAACCCCTTGGTAAAAACATCATAGGAAAATTAACTAACCATAATCAAAAGGGTAAATCAAAATCTAGGATAATAAAACACTATGCAGATTTATTATATATAGATACCTTTTATACTCATTTCAAGCATCAGGATAAGAGGTTTGGGAAATACATTCCCTATCATCCCAAAGGGTATCATGAAAGACCTTTCTATTCTATCATTGAACCCTACAATGATAAAAGCAAAGGGCCCAAGGTAACCTGGGTCCCTTCTAATGTTTGAGTTACCTGAGCAGGTGTAGGTAGGGTCTCACTCAGGAGAAAATTGTGTGGGGAGAATTACGTAGGTTATGAATAAGGAATAAGAGTCTTTCAAGGGAGTAATTTCTATCTTGAATTCTCCTTAACATTTATAACATCATATTATGATCTGTCTTCAATAAATAAAATTGCTAGGAAAAATAGCAAGAATCTTCTAAAATAAATAGATATGTTTATTAAGAGATGTGTCGAATAGAAGTCGACGTATCATTGACTTCTACTCAACGCCAGCGTCGAGAAGCACACAGAGCAGACAATTCGAATAGAATTCGACGCAGCGTCAAGTTCTTATCGACGCATACGTCGACTTAATAATTGCTGAGTAAATTCAAAGTCACATCTATTGGACTTCGACGTAACGTCGACAGGAGTACGTCGACTTAGGGTCTCTGAATAATCTCGAAACTACGTCGAGTACTTGTCGAAGCAATGTTGACATATCAACTCGCGCAGAGTTGCTTCTAGAAGCAATCTCAACACAGCTTTGCACGCCAAATAATAAGTATTATCGACGGTACATCGACTAAAACCCTAAGCAGCGATGAATCATCGTCTTTTAAGAAATTACTGCGTCGAAACATTAGCGCTTTCAAATTCTCTTCTCTTGCTCTCTTGCTCTTCATCTCTCCCGTGCCTCTTTCTCTCTCGCTTTCTCTTCGTCTTTGCAGGTACACTCAATGAGATGGCGCCTCCCAAGGTTAATTCAGGATTTGATGTAGATGCGGACTCTTTCAGTGCAGCAGCAGAACATTTCAAAGCAATTCTTAGCATTTTTTAGGAGGCTGGTCTGACCAAACTCATCTCAACACGATGCAAGATTCTGGAAGTCAAATTGAATGAACTCAAAGACAATATTCAGTAGGAGAGGATGGCTCCCTCAAAGGAAAGATATATGATACAGATGTGTTGATTTTAGAGGAATTGCTGAACCAAACATATGACCTTCAGACAGGGTATGAGTCGGATGAACTCACAGGGGATGAACTTAAGAGATCCTTGGAGCTGATGAAATTTAAAAAGGACAAGCCTATCAATCTAAAAAAGGTGAACCTTGGTGAAGAGCACAGATTTCTGGCTGATATAGTGGGGAAAGTATTGCTGTGTAAGATCTCTGCATATGATGCCATACCAAGGCAACAACTTCAGTTAATGGGAGCACTGGTACTTAAGAATAAGGTAAACTGGGGATGATTGCTCCTGAAGATGATTGGGCACAAATATGCCCACAAGGAAAATGCATATATGAGAATTATGAGTCACGTCCTTCTCCATCATTACCCGGCACTATGCATGTCAAAAGGAGTTCTCATTCCTCCTGGAAAGAGAATTAATATTGAAATCTTTTCCAAATGGACCAGGCAAATAGTGAAGCCTGGTCAAGCTCCAGCATCTCCTCCTCCTCTAGAGTCAAATAAGGAGATTCCAGATCCCCCAAGGGATGATCACTCCGCAATGGACACTGTTCCAGAGCCTCATCAAGAAGATACACCAGCCTCACTTCAACAACAACAACTCCAACAAACACTGCAACAACAACAACAACAGAACCCTTCCACTTCTCCACCTGAACCATCTCCCTTACAAAACCATCTACTTCCATCCATACCACCTCCACCTGCACCTCTAATTCATTTCTCACCTAAAGTTTACCATCCTCTCTCTCCCATTCAAGCAGACTTCCCTTCACCACCTCCACCTCCAGCTCATCTTCCCATTGACATTGAGCAAATCATCTCCAAAGCAGTTGCCATTGCCTCCTCAACTTTTGCAGATCAAGTGGCCTCTTAGGCCAGGAAATTTGACAAGAAATACTCATATATAGAGGGTGAGGTATTAAGGTTTCACAAAAAATTTCAGAGCCTTAAAGAGTTTATATCTTCCTCCATGGTCACAAAGGAATTCTTAACCTCCCTGGTCGGCAAGGTTAAGAAGGGGGAGAACATTTTGGAGGAAGAAAGACCTGTTATAGAGTTGGGTGGAAAAAATAAAGGTGATGCCAATGAAGCTCATGACAGAACTACTATAATCCAACAAGCACAGATCCAGGGGGATCCTGTAGATCAGGGGGAGCTTGCTCCAAAAATGTTGAATGAGAAAGTAGATGCAGCAGTTCAGGGGGAGATCCCAGACATTCAGGGGGAGTCTTCTCTAAACATTCACAGGAATCTGGAAGCTGAAATGACAACTGTAGGAACAGTAGCTGATCAGGAGAAACTTCAGATTGAAAGAGAGCTAGATCAAGTAGTCGGATTACTCAGGAAGTTTCCCAGGAAATTGAACAAAATGCACACACTCAGGGGGAGTTTTTTTTTCAAGGAAGATAATGCTGAAGAAGCACATGATGATGAGCCTCTTCAAGTGGCACAAAGAAAAATTCCAAAGGTCTTCTCCAGGAAAAGAAAAACCCCTGAGAAGGAGTTCTGAACTTCAGTCTCCAGATAAATTATCAGGTTTTGTGGAATTACATTTGGTGGAAAAACAATGTTATACAATTTCTTGATATGGAAATCTGCTTTCTGATGTTTCCCCTTTGTGTCTATGTTATCTTGCATGTATGTTTGATTATACTATGAAAAACTATATAAAATCACTTTAAACAAACTGTAAAATTTGTTAAGATAAATAGGAGAAATTGTTGGGAAAACCCACTTTTTGATTTAACTTAACAAATTACTTAAAAGTGATTTTATCTACTAGGATTTAAATTAACCATTATATAGTGATGGTAATATGATCATTAGACTTCTTAGGATGTCATACTCAACATAGGGTATCAGGACCAGATCAAGGGAAGCAAAATTGGGCTAAGTTAACACTTGCGTCGAATAGAATTCGACGCAACATCGAGTCCCATATCAATGCTGCTTTGACTATATGTCCAAGTGGTTCAAACCCTCTATCGAAGTAACTCAAGTCGACGTAACATCGAATAGATGTAGATGTAAAGGTCAGGGACTTGTTGGAGTAACTGGAGAAGTCGACGCAGCTTCTACTTCAACTCGACGCAGAAGAGGTTATTTGTCGAAGCCATCTAAAGTCGACGCAACGTCGACTTCATCTCGATGTAGATAATGAAAGTCAGAGCGGATGTTGTTCAACTCGACGGGTGCATCGATAAGGAATCGACGCAACGTCGACTAGCTGAGTTCAGTCAGAGTAAAAAAGAAATCAAAGCACCTCTTAGAATGAACTCGAAGCAGCGTCGATAAGAGAGGAAGTTAATTTGACGCTACATTGAATACTGTCTGTGAAAGTTCAACCTTTTCAGCTGTCATTCTGATGCTTCTAACATGGCCCACATCTTTCAGACTGTTCTCCAACGGCCTAATAATTGCCTGAAGTAGAAGGAAGCATTAAATAAGGAGATAAAGACTTTCTTGGAAGTATACGCCTCCTGGGTGGACGGGTCGAGAAGTAATAAAGGAATGAAAGAGAATGTCTGTCAAAGATACCTTTTCAGGTCTTACCTAACAAGGAAACAAATTCAAATTAAAGACAGACTATATAAGGATAGAGAAGAAAGAGAAGAGGAAGGCAATTAACACATTTTCTCAGTCGTCTTCTTTCACATTAGGGTTTCTTTTCTTCTTCCGCCTCTCTCAAAAACCCTAACAAAGAACAGAGAAGAAAAGAACGACAACAGGTCTTCATCTGATAGACTAGAAGATCCAATAGCTTCTTCTCATCACCATCATATAGCAGCAAGATCTGAATTTGAGAAGTCAAAAAGAATCGGACAAACAAAGACTTTGCAGATCATCACCATCAAAAGCAGAGGCTAATCAAGAGCAAATTCTGTGGGGGCTTTACATTGGTTGATCTTCAATCAGCCACACAAGAATTCTGAGAACAAAATTCATACAACATTATTTCTTCTCCTTCTCTTTCTCATTCTATAAAAGAGTTTTATTAATCCCTCTTCAAGGGATTCAGTGGTTCACGATCACCTTATCAAAAGATCTGGTGGTTCAAGATCTCCTTACCAATAGATTTGGTGGTTCATGATCTCCTTGTTGGGAACAGTGCCCAACAGTGTTCCTAATTTGAAGAAGTGCTCAACTCAATGAAAAGTGCAAGTTGTATTTAATGTCACATCTAGTTCATGCTTGTAGAGATGAGACAATATGTTCAGTACTTCAATAACCTGCCTAAGTATAATATCGTCGAAAAAGGATGGACATATCGTCGACAAGTACAGGCACTTCATTGAGATGATGGGCAAAGCAAAGAAGAATGATTGTGTCTGTGTGGTCAAAAAGGATCACGTGTATCGTCGACAACAGCAGGCCTATCATCAACAACATGCAGAGCAAGGCAGAATGGTGATATCGTTGTGACATCTACACGGCGATATCAGAAAGTTGAAGATGAAGAAGAAGACTCAAAGATGTGGTCATCAAGAAGCCTTGACATCGATAAGGCTAAGTCAGAATGAATGTCGTTGAAAAGTAAATGGGAAGATCAGTGTCGAAGATATCGTTGACAAGAAACTATATCATCGATAAGGCCAAAGTAGAATAGATAGAGTCGAGAAGAAGCCCTGTCATCGGAAAGGCTAAGTGTGAATGATGGCGATGGACATCATCGTAAAGAAGGCGTGACGTCGAGAAGACTGAAGGAGCTCAATTGAAGACAAACATTTGCTAAAGTAAGAAGAAGCCTTAGTTGAAAAGGCTAAGTCAAGAAGTGTCATCGACATGATAAGGTGATCTCAGCGATATCGTGTAGACAAGGAGGTCTCGCCGACATCAGTTAGATGACTTCATGTCGTCATAAGCTCGAGTACAGAAGAGATGTCCAATATCGTCGAAGATATCGCTATCTGATGAAGAATTGAAAAAGAGACTAGTTCAAGGCATCGACAAAGTCCTGTCATCGAGATATTATCCATGTCGTCATAATAATGGAAATATCATCGAGACAATTTCAAAAGTAGCCGGACACGCTGTCGGCATTTAATACCGCCGCCTGATTGTCCAATCAGCGCATGCTCTTGAGGGATGGGCGTCTGACAGTAAAGGACATCATATCTGACTGTTAAGCGGCTCATTCTTCCTATAAAAGGGAACAGTAATGCCCTAGAAAAAGAGAGAGAAACGAATGAAAAAGGATCCCGCCTAGCAACACAACAGTACAAGCGGCGGTAAAGAAGAAGAAATAAGAAAAGAATGAAACGATCATTCTCTGTCCTTCAAGTTGCAGTCAAGCCACATCGACCGATAAGTCTCTCTCAAGAGAGATAGCCAGTCAACATTCGACAAAGCTAGAAAGCTTGAAGAAGACTTGCACCATTCAGATTGAAAATCAGTAGCATCTTCTTCAAGTCAAGATGCCAATCTCCATCAGGCAGAAGAAACAGTTTTCTTTACTATAATTTCTTGTAAGGCTTGCGGACCTAGAAGTTGTAAGATCTGTTCTCAGATCATAGTGTCAAGCTTGAGGTCTTGAGATCTGCGAGGCTTGAGGGATAGGGCAGAGGGACTTGCGGGTCCAAACTTGTCGAGCTTGCGGGCTCGGGTGCAGTGAAGGGGCTTGCGGGCCTAGGATGTAGGCAAGACTTGCGGGTCTGTGATGTGTAGGGCTTGAGGGTCTGAGTGTCGAGCTTGCAGGCTCGAGTGCAGTGAAGGGGCTTGAGGGCCTAGGCTGTAGGGACTTGCGGGTCCGAACGTGTCGAGCTTGTGGGCTCGAGTGCAGTGAAGGGGCTTGTGGGCCTAGGCTGCAGGGACATGCGGGTCCGAGGTGTAAGCCTTGCGGGCTGGAGATATTGGCGGAGTTTGCCGAGCCTAGCACACTGCTAGGTAGGCGCAGAGGGAAAGAGGACTACTCAAGACACCCTGTCTTGAGGAACCTCTATAAGTTCTTGTGTGTTTTCTGTGTTGTGCTTTACTAATCTATAGATCTATTAACCAAAAAACAAGAACACCTAAAGGCGATAAAATAATTTGAAAAACCTATTCACCCCCCCCCCCCCCTCTAGGTGATAAGTTGACACCCAATAACTGACAAGTGGTATCAAAGCAAGGTTGTTCGAATAAAAACTTAACAGCTTGAATAGAACTACTCTTGGGTGTATCAAATCAACAGATCATCATATCCTAACTCTATGGAGAAAGTCAAAGGATATGACATCAGGAAGTTCATATCCTTAAGTGAAAGCAGCTGGAGCTCTTCTCACATTAAAGAAGAAAGAAGTATAGGGGTCAGTATCATGAGAATCAGAGCACCTCTGACTATTTCAAACAATGAATCTGAAGATGAAGAATGCTCTGTAGTCGGATGAAGAATAAGAGCACCCTTGACCCTCACAGACTGTGACTTTGAGGATGAGGAGGTCTACGGGTTGATGGCCCTATCAGATGAAGAAAAACATGATGAATCACATCATGATGAGGTATGCATCACTCACACACCTTTACCCTCCTCTTCAATTAAGAAAACCAAGAGTGCATCAGATGATTGTTTTTCTTCTGAAGATGATGCAGAAGACTGCTCATCATGCAACAATAAGAACCATGTTGATATAATAGAGCAGTTTGGTGATCTCTTGCGAGCTCTGAGAAAGAGCAATAAGCTTGTTAAGAAGCATGCTAGGGAGCTAGAATCACTCAGACCCATTAAGGCTGAGATGAATAAGGAAATGGGTATGTCCCACAATGAGGGCACCAACTCTTGTGAGCTCAAGAAGATCATAGGTAAGCTTCATGATGAAAGAAACCAAAGGAAAGAACTCATTAGGAAACTTGAGAATGATCTTCTTAAGGAAAGAAGCTTAGTGGCTCAAATTTCTAAGCCCAAAACTATACTGCCCATCATTGATACCTTCTCCTCCTATGGAAATAGGAGGGGATTGGGTTTCAATGAAGGGGCATTAGATGCTGGGAATGGAGAAAAGGGAAAAACTAAAGCTGAGCCTCATACCACCTTTCAGAAGGTAGTGCTTTCCTCTAACAAGTATGACCAGGACAGTGTCCATGGTCACTGGATGAAAGGAAGCTCCAATAGCTTGGGAAATGCTCCTAACTATGGGAGGAGAAAGGGCATGGGGATGAGTGCATTGAAGGCTCCCCATGAGGAAATCTAAGTGGCCCATCATGGACCATTTATGTTTAATGCTTCAGCCCCCACCTTCAAGGATAAAGGAGCAACACCTTCCCAATCGCCTTCAGATAAGAAGTAGGCTGGTATAACCAGTGTAACCAACTCTCACTTGATCATATCTAATGCCATCAACACCATGTCAGCTACCAAGCTGACATTTGTTGCTAACAAATAGATAAAGTCAAGAAGAAATAATTATACTAGAGCAGCTAGTCAGCCCTTGGCTGAGAGAGATATGAAGAATGTTGCTGCCTTATCTACTGAACATAGGCATTGTGATTCTTCACCCACCTCAAAAACGGTTCAAAAAAGAAGGTACAGCATCCATGAATGTTGGTGCTGTGGTAAAGTGGGTCACTTTTCCATTGACTGTTGGCACAACCCTTGTGTGCCTAGTGCAAAGGAGTGACCTCCTGGAAAGGCTGAGGTGAGTAGAAGAATTTCCTATTATGCTAACAAAAACCTAGGACCCAAGTCACCTTGGGTTCCTAAGGGTTATTAAATTTGTCTTGCAGGGAAGTCCATTTAGCCAATCAAAAACAAACAAGGCTAATGGACAATAAGCAATCCATGCTTAACTCTGGACTAAGAAAAACCTCACCACTTGCCAAGATGCACTGGTCAAGGGGGAGCTAAAGGTAAAGATAAGTGGACATCCCATCAAGGGGGAGCTACGAGCTGAAGAAGATATAAAAGATAAGGTGAAGGTAACTATGTTGATGTTCAATACATAACCTCATCCTTATCATTGTGTTAAAGGTAATTTTTACTTGAGTAAGCAGAAAGCACTGTACTGTTCATATAAAAGAGTGAAAATGAACAATATCATTTTGAACACAACTATATCGTCGAAATGATGATTAGTATCGTCGTAATGAGTCCTCGACATCGAATTTGTGCCCAGGCGATATCTAATCATCAGCGGTCTCTTAATTAGACCTGAGCTTAATCAATCATAACAGCTTAAATTGGGTTAATAAGATATTTAGCAAATGACACTTTGCCTTCCAACTCGGAAACTATAAATAAGGTCAAATGTCTTAAGATTAAAGCACTCTCTACATTATCCCTAAAAAGACGTCGTGCTCTCTACTCCTTCGAAGAGTGAACGAGTCGACTAAACTAGAATCCTCTCCGCTCAAGTAGATAATGGCACCAAAGAAGGAAGGATTCCTCTGTGAAGGAAGTGAAGTGGTGAGGAATGGTTTCGTGGAAGGACCAGAAGAGATTCAAAATGCTATCAAGCTATTGGACGTCGTCAGTCTGGAATTTTCCCTCTCCGAACCAACAGTGATACTCAAAAGAGAAGTGTTGGAGTTCGACTTGAGTGCCAAGGGTGGCTCAAAAGGAACATCTATGAAAATCTTGATCGATGGGATAAAGGTCAAGGTGAATCCTAAGAGGCTGGACAGGTGATGCGTGTTCGGCAAGTGCACCGGTCGCTGTCAAGTAATAATTATGGGAATAGTTTCCCCGAATGTCGATCTCTTGAGGAATGCAGGATATGGTGAATGAATTGCGTTGTGAGTCAATTGTTATACAAGCGAATGAGTTGGCGATCTACAACACTTTTATGGTCTCCAAGGCGAAGTAAGCTTGAACTCGTGGTTGAGAGAGCTTGCAAACGATCCTGGATGGAAGTATGGTGGAGGAGATCACCGGATCTGGTCTCCTACGATGGAAAGGGTGAAAATGGCGGGATTCTCTGGCATTTCCCGCGAGGGGAATCGTCCTCTTCCTCACTGCAGCTGATTCCCTGCCTTAAATAATAAACAGTCAGATTTTTGGTCACGCACCGGCGAGCGCACGACCGTGCACTGCCCGTGCGTTATTTACGATAAAAAATACTTGATGAAAAGCAGCCACGCCCGTCCATTTTACTCACGCACGGGCAAATCTGCCTGTGCGTCAAAACGCACGGACAAACTCAGATTGGCCAAAAACAAAGCTAAACAGGGTGATCGTGCGATTCCTTCGCGCACGGGCGAATCCGCCCGTGCGTAAAACGCATGATCAAATTCAGATCACCAATTTCTCCCCAAATGAAAGCGCACGACCACAACCATCTGTGCGTCAAGAAAACGAACGACCATGCGATATACATATTCATGAATTCTGGCCAAAAAGGAGATGATCCAACCACCTGCAAGCACAACAATCCAGTTGGGAATACACCTCCAGCACCAATCAAACCAAGAAAAAGGACTGGGGAGCACCATGTACTTACCCCCAATAACATGGAGCGCAGACTCACACCAAAATGGGCCTAAGAGTGCACTTAGCATGGAATAACGAATATGAATAAAAACATGCCTAAAGTGTAGTGAAAGACTAGATAATCGGCCCAGATGAGCCCATAAATGTGTATATAAATGGGACTCATTACACCCCCAGACTTAACCATTTGCACTTCTCGGGCAAACTACTCAGCTTTCCGGTCGGAATAATTTGGTGTTATAGTGAGTTTGAGCGGTGGAGACCCATGCGAAGTCGTATGCTCGCGTGCATAGAAATACATTAGAATAGAATTTAACTCAAGATTATATTTAACTATTTCTAGAATAGTAATTTGAAATCTAGTTTACTCGGATGGTGAATCCCAGTGAATCTTTTGGTCGCGCACAAGGGAAAATAGCGTGACTAATGAGTAGAGTATTACTCGAATCAAAGCTCGGGACAATCTCCTAAGAAATCCATCAAAGTCGGTGTCCATAGGCTTGCACGTTCGCACTCTCTCTACTGCATGAGATGACTCATATCTGAAATCAATAGGACTTATAGGTTAGGATTTGGATTAGGTTGAGTTCAGGTTAGATAAGTAGAAGAACGATGGGCATCGCACGCAACATAGCCTGAATACTCAATAGTGTAAAATCACCAAAACAACAAATTACAGAACTACACAACACCCCCAGACTACAACTGGACACTAGGTGTGTGCTAAGCCGAACATTCATTGTTTTTGTCAAGAGAATGTATTTGAAAGTTCTTTTTGCACAATTTTTTTTCTTTTCTTTTTCTCTTCTCGACAGTATGTCATTTGTAGGCACAGTATAAACTTCTCCTTTAGCTTTTACAAAGCTACCATAAACTCAGATATAGCAACAAATGAAAGATATATATATTTCTTTCAACTCATTTGTTGGTGCGTAAATAGGTTTGGCCGTATGGCTTTGGTGAAATTTAAGTGGAGCTAAATAAGGAGGAAACGTCGACTCAAGTGGTCTTGCAAAGGTGATTACATTAGTTAGGATTTCAAAAGCACAAACGGATCAAGAGACGACCTATATCACGCATTATAACGAGCTATTCAACGCAATCGTTTCAAGAGTCTCCTAGTGCAAGTTCTAGCCACCGAGAAAGGTTATCCTTCCTTTTGACCCTAGTAATAAGCTACTACTTGTTTGCCCAGAAAGCCCGCGACCTCCTCTCATCGTTTGTTTTTCCCGGTCTCAGCGGTCTCAAGTTAGGTGATCGCCGAGATCGCCAGCCTTCAGCCTGGTCTGATTTTCCAAGTACCCAGCGATCAAGATGGTGCGAGATCGCCGGCTCAAGCGGTTTGGTCGTTTTTCTTATTTTTGTTATTTTTGTTATTTGTACCCCATTTCCCTGCCCTGGCTCTCCTGTACCCCGGGCAGCCCGTAGTTTTCAGTTCTGCCCGTTTGGGCAGCCCCCTCGTCTATAAATAGAGGGGTAGGGGTACCAGAAAAGCACTTTGGGCTCCGAGGCTCCAGCTTACAACCTGTGTAAGCGGTCTCATTTGTTCGTGATCGCCATTTCGAGATCGTTTTCTCTTTGTTCCAGCATCTTCTGTCTCGTTAATCTTCCTCCAAGCGAGTTCACACCTGCATTGTTAGCATAAAAACAAACAATCAAAACATAATAGAGATTAAATAAGCAAACAGAACTGGGTGGTTCCCATGGGTTGTCTCCCAAGAAGCCCTTTTGTTTAATGTCCATAAAGGTGGACCAAATACCTGTATTAAAGTTTGATAGCAGCAGTTATGAAAAATGTTCAAAACTAAATAAAAACTCAACACAGCATGGCAGATTAACGACGCGCAAAAATCAGAGCAGAAGACACAGCACAACCAAAACTCGGAGACCCCATCACGTATCAACTATATGCTGATTTATGGTGGTTCTCCCCAGCCACTCGATATGGAAGGGAGGTGAAGGCTTTAGGGCCCAAGGAGGATGTCTCCCCTTGCCCCTAACCTCCTCCTTCTCGTGCCGGAGGGTAGCGGAGCATGCACCGCGCAACAGTCTTTCTTGTTTAAGCTTCTCCACTGTTTATGAGCGCCAACGTTGATAAACTTCAGAATTTCCCACCTTGGTGGTGAGTGGAATCACTTCCGTTGTCGCCGTGGAAACTGGATCAGCCCAAGAGACAGACTGTTTAAGAAGTTTATTATAAGTTTATTTGCTAGATAAACATGGGGCGTTGTCCCGAGTTAAGTTCTTCTTGGCGGGTTCAGAAAAGAGGCTCTCCTTCCTTTCTGGGTCACATTCCTTTCGAAAGTCAACTTCTTCTTCTTTTCCGCTCGACTGCTCCTCTTCCTTTTCTCCCTCCAACGATACTTTTTCTTTTCTGTCTTCTGCATTACTCAGAGATTCATCATTAATAAATTGGGTGGAGCGAGACAATGTTTCAGCTGCAATCTTGGGGCAAGTAGGGGGTGCTACCTTATTAGGTAAGATAACACACCCCGCAGAGAAATCCAAAGTGGCACCGCTCTCTTTCAAGAATGGCACTCCCAAGATGGGAATAGATTGAATCTCATGGGGTCACAATACTTGGAAATCGGCGACCACCACCGTCCCCTCGACTATGAATTCAACATTTTTCACTTCTCCCTCCGCCTAAATGGCAGTCCCGTTAGCAAGCACCAGGGAATTCCGGTCATCTGTATTCATTTCAAGTTGCAATTTAGCAACATCCTGCAATGAGAGGACGTTGTGGGATGAACCGGAATCACACAAGGCAGTAGTTTCAACATTATTGATGGAGCATGTGATTACCAACTCACTTGGGTCACTTACTTCTGTATCGATGAGACTCTTCCCTTGATTGATTGGATTCTTTTCAGTGTTGCTGGGAAAGGTCCCTTGCGAGCGCTCGGTCAGCACTTGAGCCAATTGGCCCAATTGCGTCTCCAAGTTTCTCATTGACGCTGTTTGGTTAGCCATATTAGAGTTGGACGCTTCCATAAATCTCTCCATCATTTCTTCTAGATTACTTTTCTTGGGGGATGGGGCGCCTTGATTATAACCCAGATGAGGCGGCCTCGGTTGACTTCCGGAGGCAAAAGCATCATTTTACTGCTGCCCCGGTTGCCATCGTTGGCCTGCTGCGTTTGGGTTCCATGAGAAATTCGGGTGATTCCTCACACCAGGATTATAAACATTGCCGTAGGGTGCCCCCTAGCTTGATTTCCAAAGTAATTGACAGATTCATTTAAATTAAAATGTGAAAATTCACCTGACAACTCGCTACTTGGGCATTCTTATGCGTGGTGACCAACACCTCTGCATCCTTCGCAAGTAATGCTAGTAGCGGGAGCAGCTGCAGGAGGTAATGAATCCACCACAAAAAGTCCCCGAGTGCTTCTCGACGCATTTCTCCCCGCAGTCCAGAAGGTGCTGTGAGAGGCGGTGTCTTGCAGAATCCTAAGAGCTTCCTCCGACATATGGTTCATCAAGGTCCCTCCAGTTGCAGCGTCAATCATTGCCCGGTGGTTGGGCTCAATGGCGAAGTAGAAGGTTTCCACAATATTCCATGGCTGGAGCTCGTGATTCGGGCATCTGCTAAGAAGGTCACTAAGACGCTCCCAAGCCTCTGCGAGAGTTTCTTGATCTGCTTGATGGAAAGTGGCGATCTCCCGCTGAAGGCTCACAATTTTGATACCGGTTGGAATTTAGCGAGAAAATTTGGATGTGAGAGCATCCCATGTGGCAGCAGTTCTGGGGGGAATAGAGTGGAGCCAGACCTTTGCTTTGTCACGCAACGAGAATGGGAACAGTCTCAGCTTGACTGTATCATCAGGAATTCCTGCGTAATGGAAGGTCCCGCAAATATCGGCGAACTCCGCCAAGTGAAGATGTGGGTCTTCACTAGGCATCCCAGAGAATTGAGTATTGTTGCGGATGATGTTCAGGATGGCCGGTTTGATCTCAAACTGGTTGTTCATGATGTTAGGCCCTGATAGGAAAATAATTTACGATGACGTAGGAGGCAAGCGCACCTATCGCGTGTAGTATATACGATTTAGAAAATCATATCAAGGTCGTATTTAGTCCTGGGTCCCGTCGAGTATTGTTACTTCGAGCTACGGCTATTGTTTTATCGAATATTAAAAATAAGTGAGTGTTTGCAATAATTAAAAACAAAAATGATAACAATCGCGGGCTTGGTGTGCGATTAGAAAAAACCAAGAAAAGCGATAAAAAGAAAAAGGACGCACTAAATGAAAAACTCACGCACTCTACGGGAATTTAAATGACTGAAATTAAAGGACAGAAATTAAAGGAATGCAATCTCTACCCGAACGGGTAGAGGGGAAGTAAATGCGTGAGCAAGTTCTACCCAAACAGGTAGACGGGAAATAAATGCAGTGCAAGTTCTACCCAAACAGGTAGACGGGAAATAAATGCAGTGCAAGTTCTACCCAAACGGGTAGACGGTAAATAAATGCATGACGATAAACTAAAACTAAGCTATTAAACGAAATAACGAAAACATAAACAACAAAAACACGAATAATAAAAACTTAAAGTGAAAATACAAAAACAAAGAAAGCATTACGAGGGAAAAACGCTCACTTTGAAGCGATTTTAAACGCAACCCGAATATCCCATTCTAAACTACCGTGTCAAGGAAGAAAAGAACGAAAAATTATGACGACGCTTAAATTCGAATCTAAGCGAAAAAACTGATGTTATGGCGACAAATAATCTAGCTAAAGAAAGATAAATTGCAAAATTGAAGTGCGGATATGAAACTAAGTTTAGGAATTGAAATACGGTGCAGAAATAAAGCTAAGTTAGAAATTGAAATTGCCGTGCAGAAATGAAATTGCAGAATTGAAATTACGCTACGAATGAAAAAATGCACGAAATAAAAACTAAATTTATTTATTGCCATAATAACGGGGTTACACGAAATAAAATTACAAAAACAAAAATAAAAACATTTAATTACAACATTTATAAAAACATTACAAAAAAAGAAAATACAAAAAAAACACTTAATTAATTACATAAAAAACATAAAAAGAAAATAGAAAAACTATGGTGGAGAAATATTGTGGAAGATCACCCTAAAATGGGCAATCCAAGAGGGCAGATTAGTGAGGGGAAGGGGCTCTATTTATAGGCAAAATTTTCAAATTACACGCCCTCGGACACGGGCGTGTCTGAGGGCGTGACACGGCTTGGGGTGCGAATAGCCGGAACAGCTGGATATAGGCTGGCATCTGGAAGGCTTGACCGGCGACTTTGGAAGTAAACGGGCGTGTTCCAAGGAACACGGGCGTGTTCGATGTCGGCAGTGTGCTGTCGACTGCTGGGCGTGACGGGCGGCGTGTCCTTTGCTTCTGAAAGGATTTGATGGGTCGCGGGCGTGTCTAAAATATCACGGCCGTGACTTTGAAAGTACATGGGCGTGACCATGGTACACAGCCTAGGTCACGGGAGTGACCTAGGTCTGTTGGCTGGAGCTTGAACTGGGCGTGACACCTGGCACGGGCATGACCATGTACACGGCCTCGGTCACGGGCGTGACCGAGGGCGTGACTTGATGTTTGAGCTGGAAAAAGAACAGAGAGAAGAAAATGTTAGGGATTAGTGAACACGCCCTTGGACACGGGAGTGACCAAGGGCGTGACTTAACAAAATTACAGAAACTTTACAAAATGAAAATAAAACTAAGTTAAAAATTTAAAATAACAAAAACAAACAATTTATTTATTTAATTACATAGATTATTTATAATTCTAAGCAAAAATACACTAAAAACTATACAGAAAAACACGTATAATTACTATTCATCAAACACCCCCATACTTAAGCTTTTGCTATTCCAGAGCAAAAAGTAAGGGATACCTAGACGTTTATAAAATTTCTAATTACTAAAGTTTTTATTTAATCAAAAGTGAGATCGAAATAAATTTAGGAGATTTTAAAGAGGTAAGTCCTAAATTATGAAGATGATTTAAAAAGAGCGAAAAAGTTTTAGCGAGACTTCTAAAGTTAGCTAAATAGCGTCGAATATTGCAGTCTTTGGCGCCTTTAATTAGAGTAGAATTATATAAAACTTTAACTTCTTTTAAGAAAGTTTTTAAGAATAAATAAAACCTACTAATTATTCTCTCGCAAACTTTTTAAATTAAAATCTAGCCTACAATTTTATTGGCTAAGGTGTAGGGGAAAAAAGGTAGCCTTGGCAAAAAGAAGAGTGCTTGGATTAGGGGTGATGGATTTAATCCTCTCACCCCACCTTTTTTGGTGGTTTACTTTGGTTCCCAGCGTTGGTTTATGGGGGATAATTGAAATCTTTTCTAAACTTAACCCAATGCCCGTGTTTACGGAATTTTATTTTTCTTATTCCCATTGACACGGGATTTCTTTTAACAATATTGGGTGCCTGTGTTTACGGAATCTTTTTATTCCCATTGACACAGGATTTCTTTTAAGACTTCTTCTTTTACTTTTTTATGCCAAGCTAAAGGGGTGAGGGTTTCAAAAGAAAAACTAGAATAATAAAAAAGGATTTGAGAGCAAAATTTAGTAGATTAGAATATTCCTAAAGTTTCACAAACTTCGAGTTAGAATAATTGAATCTAAAGATGGTTTGCCAATATAATACAAAAGTGAATCTATTTAGGGTTAACTCGAGGTAGTGCTAAAAATTTTGTTCTCAAATTGAATTAAAATCACAAAATATTTTTTACTACTAGAATTCCAAAAATTTAAATTTTTCAAACAATGAAATAAATAAAATTGATTTAGTAAATCAAAAATAATGAAAAATGCTTAAAGGTAAACCTAACCTAGCCTTAGAAGTAATAAAAAGCAAAGTAGGGGTTTTATTCTTTTTTTGATAAGTTTTTTTCATCAAATTTTTTTTTTTATAATTTTGGTAAAATATATACATTAATACTAAAAAAGAAAAAGAAAGAGAAAGAAAAATAAAAATTTATATAAAAATTTTTGGTGTTATGACAAAATTTTTGTGAATTTTGTTATAACAAAATTTTTTAGTAAAACTTTTCATCATTTTTTTTTGAATTTTGATTTATTATTATAAATAAGGATTTTTATATACAAATAAAAGACAAACATAAAACATTTATAAAAAAATTTTTGTGTTTTTTCTAAGTTAATTAATGATTTTTTTGGATTTTTTGAATTTTATCCAAGAGGGACAAAGATGTTGCAAAGATGTTGCAACATAATTTATAAACATTTATAAGAGGGACATAAACATTTATAAGAGGGACAAAGATGTTGCAACATAATTTATTATGTCATAACAAATTTTGTTATGTTATAACAAATAATTTTTTATGTTGTAACAAATTTTGCTATTTTATTTATTTTGTCATTTTTTGGTTTTTTCTAAGTAAAAATGGGGGACAATAATTACAAAGGGGGAAAACATCATACCATACCCTATTTACATATTAATAAATTTTTACAAAAAGAAAAGAGAAATAAAAAGAGGAACAAAGATGTTGCAACACATTTTTGTTATGTCATTATTACAAAGATGTTGCAACACATTTTACATATAATTTTTTTTTTTTTCTAATATGGGAGGGGCAAAAATAATTACAAAAAGAGGGAAAACACCCCCATACTTAAAGATCAACATTGTCCCCAATGTTGAAGTAAGTATGAGGAACAATCTTATATATATACAAAAGCATAATAAAAAGAAAAATACAAGGAGGGAAAAAAGCAGGGGGAAAAAGCACGCCCCTATTTTGGAGACGGGATGACCGGAATAATTACCTGCAAAAGTTGTTAAAACATAATAATAAAGTTTTATGTACATGGGGGGGTGATAAAATGATAAAATCATATGCATATATATATATAAGTTTTTTATTTGTTTTTCGAATTTTTCTTAATTACAAAATAAAAAATAAAACATATATACATAAAGCAAAACTATATATATTTTTTTGGAAAGTTTTCTAAATATAGTTTCATCATTGTTAAAATATGCATATATATAAAAACTTTTATACTTAATAAAAAAGAGAAAAATAAAGAGAAACTTTAAAATAAAAAGCAAAGAAGAAGAAGTGAAATGAAAGGATAAAAGTAATAGGGTTTCCCCTTTTCAAAATATCGACAAAAATCCCCTTTCGGGTCTGTCGAGCAATCCTACTTCGAGAAAACTACCTATTATTTTATCTAAAAAATTCCAAAAAAAAATTTTGATTTATGTTTCAAAATTTTCAATTATTTTGTCATTTTAATTAGAGTATTATTTTGTTTTGTTTAAATATGCATATATAATCTTAATGAAAATAAAATAGAAATCAAATCATTTTTTTTGTTATGCATATTTATATACAAAATTAAACTTAATAAGTAATAAAACTTAAGAAAGAGAAAAAAAAACAAATAAAGAAAACAAAAC
Organism: Dactylorhiza incarnata; assembly: GCA_033032865.1. Taxonomy (NCBI): domain Eukaryota; kingdom Viridiplantae; phylum Streptophyta; class Magnoliopsida; order Asparagales; family Orchidaceae; genus Dactylorhiza; species Dactylorhiza incarnata. The sequence goes on from JAWHQI010000014.1 coordinate 10,326,567, forward strand.
ATATATTTTTTTGATTTTTCAATATTTTCATCATCATTTTTTTTTTCAAAATTTAGCCAAATATTTACATATATAATTTACATATATTAAACCTAAAAATAAAAATAAGAAAGAAAGAAAAAAAAGGAAAAAGATATTTACAAAAAGAAAGATACATAATTATATTAATTTTTTTTTGGATTTTTCTTATATGTACATTTATATACATAATGATACTAAAAAAAGGAACAAAAATAATAAGAACAAGAAAGAGAAAAACAAAGTAAAAAGAACATTTATGATTTTGGTTTTTTCTATATCACAAAAAGGATGAAATATATATATATATAAAGTAAAACCATATATATTTTTGGAGTTTTTTAAATGTATTTTCATCATTTTTGAAATACGCATATTCAAATTTATATTAAAACATAAGAAAAAAACAAAATTAATAAAGAAAATCTTTAAAATGAAAAGCAAAGAAGAAAACGTAGAAATAATAAGGTAAAAGCAACGGGGTTTCCTCTTTTCAAAATATCGACAAAAATCCCCTTTCGGGTCTGTCGAGTAATCCTACTTCGAGAAAACGATCTATTGTCCTATCTTAAAATTCCTAGAATTCATTTTGATTTTGGTTTTAAAGCCTTTCATTATTTTTTCCATTTTGAAATTTGAAATAATATGTTTTCAAATATGCATATAAAAAAACTTAATGAAAAACAAATAGAAATAGAACAAATATTTTTTGTATTTTTCTAACTTTTTCATCATCATTTTTTTTTCTTTATTTATAATAGATGATAAAAAAGGATATAATATATCAATATATTAATACTGAACAAAAAAGAGAGAAAAAAATAAATTTTTTGGATTTTTTATAAGAATATTTCATCATTTTTTTTTGGTTTTTAATTTTTTTATATTTACAAATTAAAGCTTAAGAAAAAGAGAAAACATATATTTTTGGGTTTTTTGGGGTTTTTTAATTTTTTTGATTTTTTTTGTAAAGATGATAAAATCAATAGTGTATACTTTTTTCGCAATATCGATGAAATTCCCCGGCAACGGCGCCAAAAACTTGATAGGAAAATAATTTACGATGACGTAGGAGGCAAGCGCACCTATCGCGTGTAGTATATACGATTTAGAAAATCATATCAAGGTCGTATTTAGTCCTGGGTCCCGTCGAGTATTGTTACTTCGAGCTACGGCTATTGTTTTATCGAATATTAAAAATAAGTGAGTGTTTGCAATAATTAAAAACAAAAATGATAACAATCGCGGGCTTGGTGTGCGTTTAGCAAAAACCAAGAAAAGGGATAAAAAGAAAAAGGACGCACTAAATGAAAAACTCACGCACTCTACGGGAGTTTAAATGACTGAAATTAAAGGACAGAAATTAAAGGAATGCAATCTCTACCCGAACGGGTAGAGGGGAAGTAAATGCGTGAGCAAGTTCTACCCAAACGGGTAGACGGGAAATAAATGCAGTGCAAGTTCTACCCAAACGGGTAGACGGGAAATAAATGCAGTGCAAGTTCTACCCAAACGGGTAGACGGTAAATAAATGCATGACGATAAACTAAAACTAAGCTATTAAACGAAATAACGAAAACATAAACAACGAAAACACGAATAATAAAAACTTAAAGTGAAAATACAAAAACAAAGAAAGCATTACGAGGGAAAAACGCTCACTTTGAAGCGATTTTAAACGCAACCCGAATATCCCATTATAAACTACCGTGTCAAGGAAGAAAAGAACAAAAAATTATGATGACGCTTAAATTCGAATCTAAGCGAAAAAACCGATGTTATGGCGACAAATAAATCTAGCTAAAGAAAGATAAATTGCAAAATTGAAGTGCGGATATGAAACTAAGTTTAGGAATTGAAATACGGTGCAGAAATAAAGCTAAGTTAGAAATTGAAATTGCAGTGCAGAAATGAAATTGCAGAATTGAAATTACGCTACGAATGAAAAAATGCACGAAATAAAAACTAAATTTATTTATTGCCATAATAACGGGGTTACACGAAATAAAATTACAAAAACAAAAAAAAATTTTAATTACAACATTTATAAAAACATTACAAAAAAAGAAAATACAAAAAAAAACACTTAATTAATTACATAAAAAACATAAAAAGAAAATACAAAAACTATGGTGGAGAAATATTGTGGAAGATCACCCTGAAATGGGCAATCTAAGAGGGCAGATTAGTGAGGGGGAGGGGCTCTATTTATAGGCAAAATTTTCAAATTACACGCCCTCGGACACGGGCGTGTCTGAGGGCGTGACACGGCTTGGGGTGCGAATAGCCGGAACAGCTGGATACAGGCTGGCATCTGGAAGGCTTGACCGACGACTTTGGAAGTACACGGGCGTGTTCCAAGGAACACGGGCGTGTTCGATGTCGGCAGTGTGCTGTCGGCTGCTGGGCGTGACGGGCGGCGTGTCCTTTGCTTCTGAAAGGATTTGATGGGTCGCGAGCATGTTTGAAATATCACGGCCGTGACTTTGAAAGTACATGGGCGTGACCATGGTACACGGCCTAGGTCACGGGCGTGACCTAGGTCTGTTGGCTGGAGCTTGAACTGGGCGTGACACCTGGCACGGGCGTGACCATGTACACGGCCTCGGTCACGGGCGTGACCGAGAGCGTGACTTGATGTTTGAGCTGGAAAAAGAACAGAGAGAAGAAAATGTTAGGGATTAGTGAACACGCCCTTGGACACGAGAGTGACCAAGGGCGTGACTTAACAAAATTACAGAAACTTTAAAAAATGAAAATAAAACTAAGTTAAAAATTTAAAATAACAAAAACAAACAATTTATTTATTTAATTACATAGATTATTTATAATTCTAAGCAAAAATACACTAAAAACTATACAGAAAAACACGTATAATTACTATTCATCAGGCCTGAACCCTGGATACACACTCCCAGCTGTTGGAGTGTTATAATCTCTCATTGTTCGGGGTCCCGGTCTAACCGCCTCCTGCTCATCCCCCAAATGATTTTGCCCCACATGGGGCACTCTAGGATTCACGTCCTCTCTATCATTGGGTGATCTCGGTTCACCTCCGGGGTTCAGGTTATCTCCCATTGCCGCTTGCATGGATGCAGCACGCCTTAGTGCACGAGCAGTCCATTCAATTTCAGGATCGAAGGGTACTACTTCCCTTCAAGCTTGTCTCTGCATGCACAAAAAGAAGACAAAAAGAAAAACAAAAATAAAAAACAACTGCTCCTATAACAATGGTTCACAACACAAAACATTACACGCTTGTGTTCCCCTGCAACAGCGCCAAAAACTTGATGCGTGTTCGGCAAGTGCACCGGTCGCTGTCAAGTAATTATTATGGTAATAGTTTTCCCGATTGTCGATCTCTTGAGGAATGCAGGATATGGTGAATGAATTGCAGTGTGAGTCAATTGTTACACGAGCGAAGAAAGTAAGAACTAAGGGCGTTGTGATTGGTGTCTTAAGCTATTGCAAAAATAAGAGAAATGCGGGTCGAAAGCACCGCTTCGCAAAGTGGGGGTGAGTGCAGCGGCCGCGATGCTGCGCTTCGGTAAGCGGGTGAAATGACCACAGAGCGGGGTTTTGCGAGGGTCGTATTCACCTCTTCGCAAACGTCACCACTAGCAATTGCTAGATGGCTTCACACGCAAGCAACTCAGAATATCACAACGAAAGGCAAAGCTATTCTCACAACCATAACATCATTGCACATGAAAATCAAACAAAGGATCTATAACATTAAACTAGCAAGAGTTCATTACAACAACACAAAAAGAAGCACAAGCTCAAGGTTTAGAAAGGACCCAACAGAAGATGTCACCGTATCCTGGGTTCTCGGCCGGAATGAGAGGTTGTCGGTCTCTCTCCGGGCTCAACCCTCAGATGGTGTGTGGACTCGAAGGAGGCTGTCACTTATCCAGCGATCTACAACACTTCTATGGTCTCCAAGGCGAAGAATGCTTGAACTCGTGGTGGAGAGAGCTTGCAAATGATCCTGGATGGAAGTATGGTGTAGGAGATCACCGGATCTGGTCTCCTATGGTGGAAAGGGTGAAAATGGCGGGCTTCTCTGGCTTTTCCCGCGAGGGGAATCATCCTCTTCCTCACTGCAGCTGATTCCCTGCCTTAAATACTAAAAAGCCAAATTTTTGGTCACGCACGGGCGAACGCATGACCGTGCGCTGCCCGTGCGTTATTTACGATAAAAAAGACATGAGGAAGAAGCATCCGCGCCCGTGCATTTTACTCACGCATGGGCAAATCCGCCCGTGTGTCAAAACGCACAGACAAACTCAGATTGGCCAAAATCAAGGCTAAACAGGGTGATCGTGCGATTCCTTCGCGCACGGGCGAATCCGCCCGTGCGTAAAATGCACGATCAAATTCAGATCACCATTTTCTCCCCAGATGAAAGCGCACGACCGCAGCCGTCCGTGCATCAATAAAACGAATGACCATACGATATACATATTCATGAATTCTGGGAAAAAAGGAGATGATTCAACCACCTGCAAGCACAGCAATCCAGCTGGGAATACACCTCCAGCACCAATCAAACCAAGAAAAAGGACTGGGGAGCACCATGTGCTTACCCCTAATAACATGGAGCATAGACTCACACCAAAACGGGCCTAAGAGTGCACTTAGCATGGAATAATGAATATGAATAATAACATGCCTAAAGTGTAGTGCATAGACTAGATAATCGGCCAAGATGAGCCCATAAATGTGTATATAAATGGGACTCATCACAAGGGAAATTCAGCTGACGGCCTTTGCCAAGGGGGAGGAAGATGAAAAGGTCACCCAGGAAGACCTCAACAAAGCTCTGGAATGGTACGAACACTCCAGCAAGACCCATGGGTCCCTAGAAAGGAAGAGCTTTAATCAACAAGGAAAACTTGTGGCAGATATAGTAGGTAAAGCCCTCCTCTGTAAAGTAGGGTCGCATGATAGGATATCCAAGCCTATGTTCGAGCTCATGGCGAGGATAATCCTAAGTAAAAAGACCAACTGGGTCAAATAATCTTCAAAAGAATACAAGAAAGCATTCAAGTTCCAAATCTGGGAAGAATACTATCTCTATTTCTACTGATATCTTACCCTGAAAGCTTTGACAATAAGTATGGTGTAAAAATCCATCAAATGAGAAGGATGGATATCAGGATACTGGAAAGGTGGGAGAAAGTTCTGACTAAGTCTCCCAAGAAGCTAAAGACTACTGAGGATGTGAAGAGCAAGGGAGAAAGCTCATCTAAAGAAAGCGAATCAGGCAACAGCACAGACTCGTCTGACTCTGAAATGCTGTTGAGAAGAGAAATATTTCCCTCCAGACCTCTGCCCTAAGTCTGGAATTCGGGAAAATTGTAACAGCAGGAACTGAGCAAGAGAATGCTGAGACTGAGGGAAAGAAGAATGGTGATCTCCCTGCTCAAGTGGAAGAAGTGATCAATAAGATCATTGGGGTTGAGGATGTTGTCAATCATGGATCAGTAGACCAAGAGGACCCAAGTAGAGATCCCCAAGAAGAGAAGCTAGAGGACTCTTCTGATGAGACTAGCAGAGATCTACCGAGTCTTGAAAAGGTAGAAGGGCCAAACCAATCACCCATCAGAAAACCTCTATCCCCAATACTGGAAGGGAATGAAGAAGAGGAACCAGAAGAAGCTAGTTCACCTCCAGAGAATAGACAAGTGGAGTTCCCACTGTTATCTCAGATAAAGATGCTCCTGGAAGAGCAAAGATTAAAAATAGAAAGCTATGTTACCTCTGCTGTCAGGGAACTGAAAAAAGGCACTATCTACTGAAATTGAGAGCCTGGGAAAAGATGTGAAGAATCTACAAGAGCATACTACCAAAGAGACAGCCCTTACTCAAGAGGGTCTATCTAACTTAGGTGTTAATCAGACATTGATTGTCAGCAACATAGAAAAGGTCTATATTGCATCCACCAAGAGGATGGCTGAGCACAAAATTGATCTCCAAGAAAGTCTAGATCACCACAATAAGGATCTAGATAGTCATCTGCTTGAAACCAAGAATCACTTGGAAGCAGGAATCCACATGCTCAAAAACAAGATATTGGATTCCGAGGAGAATCTCCAAAGGGGGATAGCTGAAGACGTCATAAAGGGTGAGAAATCAATAATAAAGTTCAGTGGTGAGCATGCAATCTGGACCACAAATGTCATCAGGGAAGCAATGAATCTCCCTCCTCTACATTATGACAAGCCTACTGAAGAGCAACATACAGATATTCCTGATACTGTCATTGATAAGGGTAAATAGAAGGATGCACTGGAGGATGAAGAAATAAAAATGAGGAAGAGAAAGTATAGGGAGAAAATGGAGAAAAAGTATGACTATGAAAGATGGAGTCCCAAATCTAGGACCATCATTCTAAAAGCCTAGGAGCAAGTGAAAGCTAATAAAGGTGAACGATACAATGTATACAGTCCTCAAGAATGGGATAAATATAAAGATCAAGAAGAATCAAGAAGGAGACACAGGAGGGACAAGCAAGTGGGTAGAATCCCAAATGATGCTCCTGATCCTCTCAAGTATCATCCCAAACTGTTTGAATACTTCATCAGACAAGCTGAAAAGGAGCAGGAAGCCAGTGCCAAGAAAGCAAAGGGTCAAGTTGTTATGAGGGCACCAGAGATATAGACGACTAAATCTTTAAGAGGTTGAATATAGAAATGTCAAAAACTTTTGAAAAAATTTGGCACTATTTATAAATGACGTAACACTTGTAAAATTCTGTGTTCACTCAATTATAGCTGCAATGTCATCATTATATGCTTATTTGCTTAAAATGTACTTTATCATTGAGTGGGTTATGACTTATTCAAATAAGGGGAGATTGTTGGGAACAGTGCCCAACAGTGTTCCTGATTTGAAGAAGTGCTCAACTCAACGATAAGTGCAAGTTGTATTTAATATCACATCTAGTTCATGCTTGCAGAGATGAGACAATATGTCCAGTACTTCAAAAACCTGCCTAAGTATAATATCGTCGAAAAAGGCTGGACATATCGTCGACAAGTACAGGCACATCGTTGAGATGGGCAAAGAAAAGAAGAATGATTGTGTCTGTGTCGTCGAAAAGGATCATGCATATCGTCGACAACAGCAGGCATATCGTCAACAACATGCAGAGCAAGGCAGAATAGTGATATCATTGTGACATCTACACGACGATATCAGAAAGTCGAAGATGAAGAAGAAGACTCAAAGATGTGGTCATCAAGAATCCTTGACATCGATAAGGCTAAGTCAGAATGAATGTCATTGAAAAGGCAAAGGGAAGATCAGTGTCAAAGATATCGTTGACAAGAAACTGTAACGTCGATATGGCCAAAGAAGAACTGATTGAGTCGAGAAGAAGCCTTGTCATCGGAAAGGCTAAGTGTGACTGATGGCAATGGACATTATCGTAAAGAAGGTGTGACGTCGAGAAGACTGAAGGAGGTCGGTTGAAGACAAGCAGTTGCTAAAGTATAGTCTGTCGACATGATATCGTTTATGTCGTCGACATCATCAAGAAGAAGCCTTAGTTGAAAAGGCTAAGTCAAGAAGTGTCGTCGACATGATAAGGTGATCTCAGCGATATCGTGCAGACAAGGAGTTCTAGCCGACATCAGTTAGATGACTTTGTGTCGTGATAAGCTGGAGTACAGAAGAGATGTCTAGTATCGTCAAAGATATCGCTATTTGATGAAGAATTGAAGAAGAGACTAGTTTAAGGCATCGACAAAATCCTGTCATCGAGATATTATCCATGTCGTCATAACAATGGAAATATTGTCGAGACAATTTCAAAAGTAGTCGGGCACGCTGTCAGCATTTAATACCGCCGCCTGATTGTCCAATCAGCTCATGCTCTTGAGGGATAGGCATCTGACAGTAAAGGACATCATATGTGACCGTTAAGCGGCTCATCCGTCCTATAAAAGGGAATAGTGATGCCCTAGAAAAAGAGAGAGAAATGAACGAAAAAGGATCCCGCCTAGCAACACAACAGTACAAGCGGCGGTGAAGAAGAAGAATGAAGAAAAGAACGAAATGATCATTCTCTGTTCTTTAAGTTGCAGTCAAGCCACATCGATTGATTAGTTTCTCTCAAGAAAGATAACCAGTCAACATCCGGCAAAGCTAGAAAGCTTGAAAAATATTTGCACCATTCAGATTGAAAATCAGACGCATCTTCTTCAAGTCAAGAAGCCAATCTCCATCAGACATAAGAAATAGTTTTCTTTACTCTAATTTCTTATAAGGTTGCGGGCCTAGAAGTTGTAAGATCTATTCTCAGATCAGAGTGTCAAGCTTGAGGCCTTGAGATCTGCGAGTCTTGAGGGCTAGGGCAGAGGGACTTGTGGGTCCAAACATGTCGAGCTTGCGGGCTTGGGTGGAGTGAAGGGGATTGCGGGCCTAGGCTGTAGGCAAGACTTGTGAGTCTGTACTTTGTAGTGCTTGAGGGCCTGAGTGTCGAGATTGCGGGCTCGAGTGCAGTGCAGTGGCTTGAGGGCCAAGGCTACAGGGACTTGTGGGTCTGAACGTGTCGAGCTTGTGGGCTCGGGTGCAGTGAAGGGGCTAGCGGGCCTAGGCTGCAGGGACTTGCGGGTCCGAGGTGTAAGGCTTGCGGGACGGAGACATTGGCGGAGTTTGTCGAGCCGAGCACACTGCTAGGTAGGCACATAGGGAAAGAGGACTACTCAAGACACCCTGTCTTGAGGAACCTTTATAAGTTCTTGTGTGTTTTCTGTGCTGTGCTTTACTAATCTATAGATCAATTAACCAGAAAACAAGAACACCTAAAGGGGATAAAATAGTTTGAAAAACCTATTCACCCCCCCCCCCCCCCCCCCTAGGTGATAAGTTGACACCCAATAATTAACACTTCTTATCAAAAGATCAGTGGTTCTAAGAGTCTCCTGATAAAAAGACTCAGGCACAGGTGGTGCATTCCTACCAGATGGTAGAAGAGAGGACTACCCACATTTTGGGGAACCTCTATAAAATTCATTGTGTCTGTGCTGTGATTTTATGTGTTGTCCAACTTTCTCATTCTGCACTTTATTTCCTGCATTCTTTATTTTGCATTAATTGTTAAGCATAACTCTTTAGAGTAATTTATTATTAAACACAATTAGGATAAAAATAATTTTAAAACTCTATTCCCCCCCCCCCCCCTAGAGGAATCTTAGAGGCACATTGTGCACTTTCAGGCTTAAATCTTTATCATCAATAATAATTAAAACTAACACATGTTTGCCTTATATAGGCTTGCCACAGAATTGTCTAAACGCAGTCCAACTTAAAATTACAACATGAAAATATAAATAAAGCATGATAAAATTTAAATTAATAACTATAATAAAATTATTATAATTATTAATTTTTATGTTGGCGCCTCGAGTGAAGATTGTAACGCCGTTCTTCATACATGTCACCGCGACAGTGATGGCTTGAATCTTTGGTTGGAGAAACGTCGTCACCCATAAACACGCCATCCTCAATATCTTCACGTTGAGGGTCATTGTCGCCATCCATTTCTCTCTTCCGGATTCTTCATGAATCTTTTGAACTTCTTTATAAAAAGATTATCCTCGTCCTCATCCTCTTCATCAACGTCAACATCACTATCAGCCTCCGTCTTTGATTTCAATGCCAAGGCCTTCTTCTTTGTCTCCATATTGTACTCTTGATGTTGAAGTTTTAGTTCAAGCTCATGGGTTTTGAGATTCCCAATGAGGCTGTTAATTTGGAGCTTCTTTAGTTCGTGCGACTCCGAAATAACCATCACCTTTGGATTGAACTTTTAAGGGAGAGACCCAAGAATTTTTCTCACCAAGTCGCCGTTGGAGAACTTCTTCGCAAGCACTTTTGAGTCATTGATGATCTTGGTGAACCATGTGTACATTGAATTTATGTCTTCAACGTCTCCATCCAGAATATTTCGTATTCATATTCTAGTTGGAAGAGCTTTGAATCCTTGACCTGCGAAGTACCTGCATGAGTAATTTCTAATAAATTCCATATATCATAAGCAGATTCGCAAGCATAAGTTTGATTAAATTCCGATCTATCCAAAGCACAAAATAAAACACTCATAGCTTTAGCGTTATTCTTACATCTCAACTTATCATTATAATCCCTTTGGTCTTTTAGTTTTACCATAGTAACATCTCCAACAACAAACGTTGGTGGAGAGTACCATTCTTCTACCATACCTAAAACATCATTATCTAAGGCAATTAAAAAACAACGCATTCTTGTTTTCGAATAATTGTAATCGTTACCGATGTATAGAGGTGGTGTACTAATCCCTTGACCCTCAAGAAAAGCATGATTATGGTGCGCCAATATTCTTGTTAGTTATGGGGTGTCGACTTATCACCTAAAGGAGGGGAGGTGAATAGGTTTTTCATATTGTTTTGTCCCCTTTAGGTGTTCTTATTTTCCGGATAATAGATTTATAGTTTGGGAGAGCACAACACAGAAAACATAAGGACTTATAGAGGTTCCTCAAGACATGGTATCTTGAGTAGTCCTCTCTCCCTCTACGCCTACCTAGCAGTGTGCTTGGCTTGGAAAACTCTGCCAATGTCTCCGGCCCGCAAGCCTTACAACTCAGACCCGCAAGTCCCTGCATCCTAGGCCCACAAGCCCCTTCACTGCACCCGATCCCGCAAGCACGACACTCGGGCCCTCAAGCCCTACACAGCACAGACCCGCAAGTCTTGCCTGCAGCCTAGGCCCGCAAGCCCCTTCACTGCACCCGAGCCCGCAAGCTCGACACTCAGGCCCTCAAGCCCCACACAGCATAGACCCGCAAGTCTTGCCTACAGCCTAGGCCCGCAAGCCCCTTCACTACACCCGAGCCTGCAAGCCTGACTCTCAGGCCCTCAAGCCCTACATAGCACAGACCCTCAAGTCTTTCCTGCAGCCTAGGCCCGCAAGACCCTTCACTGCACACGAGCCCGCAATCCCGACATGTTTGAACCCGAAAGTCCCTCTGCCCTAGCCTCAAGCCCCACAGATCTCAAGCTCGACAATCAGATATGAAACCAGATCTACAGTTTTGGCCCGCAAGCCTTACACGAAAGATTTACAATATGTTCTACTACCTGGGGGAGATCGGCTTCTTTTCTTGGAGAAGATGCTTTTGATTTTGAATCTGAACGATACAAATCATCTTCAAGTTTTCTTCCTTTGCCTGATGTTGACTGGCTTCCTTTCTTGAATGATTCTTTGCAGTCGATGAGACTTGACTGCAAATTGAAGAACACAGTATGATCGTTTGGTTCTTCCCTTCTTTCTTTCTTCTTCACCGCAGCTTATACTGTTGTATTCAAAATGCACAGCGGGATTCTTTTTTGTTCCTTCGTTCTTTTCCATTATTTTTAGGGCATCCACTATTCCCTTTTATAGGACTGAGACACCGCTTAACGGTCTCTTATGATGTCCTTTTCTGACAGACGCCCATACCTTTAGAGCACGCGCTGATTGGACAATCAGGCGGCGACATTAACTGCTGACAGCGCGTTTGGGAACATTTGAATCTGTCTCGACCATATTTCCATTGTTACGATGACAAGGACAATATCTCGAAGACACTGGACATCCCTTCTGCACTCTTGCTTAAGACGACATGAAGTAATCTAACTGATGTCGGCGTAATCTTCTTGATTGCTTGATATCATTGTGATCACCTTATCTTCTCGACGACGTGGTCGATATCATGTCGACAGATTGTTCTTCAGCAACTGCCCGTCTTCACAGCTGCTTCCTCAGTGTTCTCGACATCACGTCTTCTTTTCGACGATATAGTCGACACCAGACTTGTACTTGCCTCAGTCTTATTCCTTCTTCTTGGCATTCTGATATCATTGAGCGGTGTTGTAGTGTTGATGTTACAATGATATCATCATTTTGCATTGCTCTGCATATTGTTGATGATACGCCTGCGGTTGTCAACGATACACTTGATCCTTTTCAATGACATCAGACATAATCATTCTTCTTTGCTTTGCCCATCATTTCAACGATGTGCCTATACTTGTTGACGATTTGTCGAGTCTTTTTTGACGATATTGTACTTAGGCAATTATTGAAGTACTGGATATATCCTCTGATCTCTGCAAGCATGAACTAGATATAATATTAAATACACATTGTACTTATCATTTAGCTGAGCACTTCTTCAAATCAAGAACACTGATGGGCACTGTTCCCAACAATCTCCCCCTATTTGAAGAAGTCCTAACTTATCTCAAAGATAAATGCCACACACATAAAGATTTAACAATTTCAGATAATAAAATCACATTAAGCAGCAATCACAAAAGTAGATTAAATGTTCTTGACATTAAGCACCAATCATATAGATAAATTAAATGTTCTTGAATAAAAGTTAGCATTCATTTGCCCCGTTCTAATTTTTAACTTGATTTGGTGCTCCTCAATGTTTGTTGCTGCTTGCACCTTTGTCTTTCTTCCTTTTCCTCTGATAGTAGTTGATGGGATTTGGAATCTTTTTAGGAGATGGAGGAGGACCATGTGGGAATGCTAGTTTGTGATTCTTCCTCCTTTCCAGCTGCTTCAGATGTTTCTCCCATTCAACCGACTGGTATTCCCTATGATAGCTCTCCTGAGGGTATCCAAATTGTATCCATGATTCTATTATAATTTCTCTTGAGTCAGGACTCCACCTTCCTGATTGTAGATCTAGCTCAACTTCCCTCTGCCTCTTTTGCCTGTACTTGTTACTCTGAATTTGCTTCCTTTTCCTGGAGGTTGCAGATTCACCGAATTCTACGCCATACTCCATTGAGTCAGTGCTTTCTGATGGGTTGGCAACTTCATATACTGATGGAGGTTTTTGCATTGTCTGCTTCACATGATTTGCTATCCACATGGCATGATGGGATCCAGCATTTATTATTTTATTCTCCCCCTTTTGGACTTGTTCAATTATGCGTTCTTCATGGGTTTCTTTAACCAATTTTAATTGTTCATGCAGTTGCTGTTCAGTGATATCTATCTAAGTTGTTTCTAACTTCCAGTAGATGTTGATCTATTGTATGGGCAGTCTCATTAACCCTGTTTAGAACCTGATTCTTATTACTGTGAGCGGTGCCTGCTATCTGTTCAAAAGCATAGTCCACATTCTCAGCGAATGTTACTTGATTTGTCAGTATTGAATGGGTTTGATGTCCCACCTTCTTGACTTCCTCACCCATCTTGTCTATTGTCGGAGCTGCTAAGGTGTAGAAGTGGGCACACTGGGTGTTGAGATTGAGTATGTCCCTCTTTACAGCCTTGATCTCAGTCTTCAGCTCCTTCCTTAGGCCATCCATAGTCTTTACGACAAAGTTTTCCAGTTGTTTCCTTTGAGCAGTCAGTAGGGCTGATATCATATGAAAGAGAGATCCTGCATGAGTCAAAGATGGCTCAGTAGTTTATTCTTCTTGATCTCCTCCTTCCTGTGGATCTACTTCAGAGATATATGCATATGATTCTTCACTGATGTGGACTGCACTTTGGCTTTCCCCTTGACATCTTCTGGTACTATCTCACTTGGATATGTAAGCACAATCTTACTTGCTTCTATCAACTCTCGGCAGTCTGAAGGAGTGGGGTCTTTCATGGGCTCAGGAATATTGCCTTGATCTTCTGGAGCAGAGTACCCCAGTTGGGTCTCCCCCTCAACTTGAGCATCTCCTTGGGCTGAGCCTCCTGCCGGGAGCTCCCCATCAATCATTTCATCATCTTGGGCTGAGCTCCCCATTTGGGACCCCCCTCAATAGGATCACTCCCCAAGTTGGGGTATCTATCTTCTTCAACAACCTCTTTTTGAGCTGGTTCGGGAATTGATGCAAGAGTATCTCCTCGAGCAGATGTCGCACCAAGGTCTTGTTGAGGTGGGGAGATGTCATCGGAACTGCTTGAGGATGCTTCATCAGAGGGGACAGCTTGGATGGCATTCTTCTTTTGCTTCTTTGAGGTGGGTGCTGGATCAGGGGACGCTTTGGGAATTGTCCTATCCCAGCGACCAAGCATCTTTGCGTCCAGCCATTTGGAGTAGTGCAGGGGCACTCCCATTCTTCTATGTAGCACTTCATCCAGGCTGTTCAGAAGGAAGAGGGACAAAATTCTTCCATAGGAGGGGGTCTTCAGGGTACTCTTTATTCTCTGGAAAAGAAATCTGCTCCAGTCAGTCATCTTGGTCAGAATTATCCTGAACATGACGACAAACATCTCCTCAGAGATTTGGTCATGCGACCCAGGTTTGCATTGCAGCACCTTCCCCACGATGCACTACAACAAACTGCACTTATAGTAAGGACCTAATTCGTTACAATAAGTGCCAAAATTCGTTACAAAAACTCTTTGGTAATGAAAAAAACTTTAAGTAACGGTCCTCCTCTAAAGCTCGACGCTAAAGGTTATTGTAACGAATGTATGCATTTCATTACAAATAAATTAATTGTAACAAATGATACTTTCTCACCAAAAAGAGATTCTTCCTCACAATAAATTGGTCACAATAAATATTATTTCGTTACGAATGTTATTTTTTCCTCACAAAAAAATAGTTACGATTAAAACTATTTCGTTACAAATGTTTTATTTTTTCCTCACTAAAAATAAACTAAATTCGTTACAATAAAGTATAATAAATAATATTTCGTTACAATAGATTAAACAATAGTAACGAAAAAATCGTTACATTTGTTTTCCATTCTTCTTACTATAGCCAATTCATTTATATATCAATAATATTCCATTTCTATTTTTTGTGTACCTGAGATTTTATGACAAATAATAATCTTAAGAACACACATATATTTAATATTTTGTAACAAGATCAACATGTATTTATTCACACCAAAATGTATTACATAGAGTACAAGTTATTATCATCTCTTCTAAAATAATACAATATTACATTACAAGATCAACATGTTTCTAATAAATCTTCCGTCATTTTTCGAAAAATGAATCGTCCATCACTTTCTGACTAATGAATCTTTCGTCACTTGCCGGTCAATGCTCGAGCACCCTACAAATAAAAGAGAGCAATTAAGATCACAAAATTCAATTCAGAAAAATGGTCATTAATTCAATACAGAACTAATCATTTGAATTTGAGGGGAAAAATAGTACTTAATCAACATCTATTCCCACCAGAGCAAGCTACGGGGAAAGTCCTACAGGTTTCAAAGGCATACTTTCAAACTGCTATAGAACTTTCAAAGGCCTTTTTACTCCTGCTATAGAATTTACTTTAAGCCTGAGCTATTTTTACCAAAAGGGCCATTCAAAGAAGATAAAACAAGAGACAACATACATGATCTATCTAAGCATATGAACTCCTGATTTTTTTCTCTTCTATTAACTTCCTTCTTGGAAGGCTGAAACAGGTTCAGAATGGAGATGAATCAGGCACAACTACTAATGTTATGCTTCTTGTACTTTTAAAAAGAGTACTTGATCATTTCTCATGTTGGAGACTCACAAGCGGAACCAAAGAATGTTAGAAGTTACTAAAGGAGGTATTAGCTGTAGTTTTTATGTGATTTTTTTTTGAAACTAAAAGAAAAGAGTCGGTGAAGTAAATACCGCCTAGATGCAGAAGCAAAGACAAAAATTGGTTCAACTGGGCTACACTTCGAGTCCACAACACTTCATTGCAACGCTAAAGTGATAAGAAGAAATTTCACATATTATGTTCGGAAACTATCTAGTAAAGAACCTTGGGAATTCTTGAGTGGTATTTAGATCATAGACAACTCTCTTAGCATCAACATTTCATGCTTTGATACCTCCATCAGCTATCCCTATGAGCAGCTATAATAAAGAGAATGTAGAAAAACCAAAAATACAAATTTCATGCATCCTCTTTATTAGGTAAACCATTCAAAAATGCATAAGACAGAGGGGGGGGGGGGGGACTCATAGCATGAGTTAAATTACCAAGCAGACAGATCTGCATTCCCATTCAAGTAACAATATCTCAGCCCCATAGTATGTAATTGCATTTCTATATGTTGGCGCAGATGATCCATATGTCCGAATCCTAGAATGATTTGATCGCAAGAATGAAACCTGTAAATAAAAGACTACAAACTTTTAATACACCAACAAAAACATTTAAGCAAGTTGAGTTTTCAGAAAATAAATAAAGGAAAAAAGGTGAAGCACGCCACTGACATATTTATCTTCATTCATAAAAACGAGTTGAGTTTTCAGAAAAAAATATTAGAACAAGAAATTGACACATTAATAATGTGTTTGCTTCTGATTTTTACCCAAGCAAAGCTATGATCAATAAATGCATACTCTAACATGAAGCAGAAATTGAAATCAACAAGTTTGTTTAGCAAACAAAATATGAAGCACATTAACATGTCAGAAATCAATTATAGCAAGTCTAATTGGCCAAACTATGCATGCAACTTATGTGAATCTATTTGCATAAGTAAAATTGTTTCCACGAGTCCAATAAATGGGCATGATTTACTTGAAATGAGAAAGGCAGGTAGACAAACTCACACACATCCACCATCCCCTGCATTAGGTGAAACTGAAGGAACTCAAATCTGGATAGATTTCACTTCAGATTTCTTAGAGAAAGTTGTACGGATTTCTGTAGGAGAAACTGTCCAGAATTCTCTAAGAAATCTGTCCAATTTCTCTAAGAAATCTGGACAGAAATCTGGACAAAAAACGTCGCGGTATGGATCGCTGCGAAAGAATTTTGCGGCGTTTTTTGGAAAGCGCGCGACTACAAGAATCGGTGGCGTTTTTTAAAAAAGCGCGCGACTACAGGAATTGGCGGCATTTTTTAAAAACAACGCCGCCAATAGCCGCGGTGTTTTAAAAAAAAACACCACCAATACTAGGCATTTTTAAAAAAAAATGCAGGAGCATTGGCGGCGTTTTCTTTAAAACGCCGCCAATGTTGCAGTTTTTCGTTTAAAAAAATGCAGCCCACATAAAATTGCCCACCCTCCACCACCAACTCCTCTTATCCCACTACCTGTGTAACTACCTGTAACTTCCACATAAACACCATAATTATCCATAACTATCTCCATTAACTACCCATTAGCTATACCCACTCTATAACTATCTTACCCCCACTACACAAAAGAAGAAGACCATAATTGCCGCCTATAGTTTTCCTCCACTTAAATTGCCCCTCACATTCCCATACATGGACATCCTCCCAGCCCCTCGCACACATTCAACCATATCTCCCCACCCCCATTAACTCTAATTCTCCTTTCACGCCAACCTTCTCTTTAGTCCAGAACAACATCCAACCTTCTCGTTTCAGCCTAGTGCCAGAACAATATCCAGGCTCCAGTCTCTGGATTCTCTTCCAGCCGACTCTTTTCTCACCCATACCCCTCCAGAACTCCTTCCACTATATCAGAACAAATACAAAATCCATCATTAATGCTTGCAAAATCAATAAAAATAAACCGCCCCCAAATGCTTGCAAATTAATAATCAATTAATTAAAAATCAATCAAGAAGTGAATAACAACTTGAAACCTAACATTATCAGAACAAACACCATCACCATATCCAGAAAAATTTCAGACAAATCAAATTTTCAATAACTAAGTATATCATGTTCTATCAACATCCACATATGCCTACAATAACATGTCACTAGTACCTTCATAACATGGTGTTTGATCCACACACAAGCATGGTATACTCTTGCATCATATAATCATTCCCTTCTTGATGCTTCAAGTACAAGTCAAGGCCTGCAGACAACACCTACAATATTAGCCTAAAGATATGTCGTCATCAATTTTCTCCTTGATCACCTGCTATCAATTGCATTAATTAGTTTTTCAAAGTAATTCAGATATTAGTACACAATTCACGTCAATTTTTATTACCTTCTTCGGGGTTAACTCTTGTATTATGATTTGTTTTGAGGTGTATCATTAGAAGTGGTCTCATTGTTTGAGTTTTGTCCACGAATAAGAGACATAACCCTCATAAACTGCATATATTTATAAAATAATTATAATTATGTAATTGAAATTTAAAGACTTACACAAATCTAGCATTAATTAAATATACTTGATCCGAAGATAGATGTATTCTAGGTTCTGCTGATGTTCCAGAGGAGAGAAAAAATGCCGCCTTAAATCAATTTTGCTATGATCCAAAAGCACAATTAGATAATATAGAGAAATGGTGATATGCAATGCTATTAATATCATGTTATTAAAAAAAATCAAGTTCTTGGATGAATTGGTCAATATAGGAATGTCATTTACAACTTATATAGTTATATGTTAGATGGTTAAGGGTTATTTGGATCAATATGGTGGAGACATCAAATATTATGTCTAAGGCTCCGTTTGGTGCGGCGTTTTTGCTCCGGTGAGTTTGGACAAAAACACTACAGTCATAGAATGTATGTTTGCATCACAACAGTTATGACCTATCATGATCACTACAGTTGCTTCCCTTCTGCCAAGTCTTACCTTCATCTACTTTTTTAGGTGATGATATGAACAAAGAGTTGAATTGATCTGCCATTATAATAAAAAGACTGATGAAGCAAACTGACAAACAATGCTATCTTAAGAAACCACCCAGAAATTTTGATTCCTCCAACCCGTAAGCGAGGAGAGATTGTGCATTGCCTGGCATTTTACCCAGCTGCTGCTCAAGAAGTTCTCCCTTCAAATCAAAAGAAGTTCTGAAATGAAAAGAGAATAGCTGGGCTTCCTCTGCTTTGGCAGGCAGGAGGCTGCAAACATAATCAAGATATTCTCAAACTCCAATATAATTTATCGTGCAGAGAAATTATATTGGAGTTGCAAATAACTTTCTGCCAAAGGAGATTTGCCCAGCAATTCTTCTGTTTCTCATCTCACATCCCATGCAATACTAGTTTTTATGGAAAATAAGAATGGTTTTTTTGTATCGATAACTTAGCTGCTGCTCTATAACTCATTTACTGATAATATAACTTATTTACTAATTAATTCATGCATATTACTCATGACGCAGAGAGATATTATATATCCTTGCTGAATTAAGTATTCCATGCACTTCTAACAGGAGAGAACGGTAGCTAGATTACACTGAGGGGAGCAGGAGATGATGTTGAATTTGTTGAAGAGATGATGAAGATCAAGCGTCCCCTCCAGCGCCTGCAATGTAGAGGAGTTAATTACTTTGGGAATAAAGTAACGACAACAGAAAGCATTTTGGTACTCTCAGCTGCAGTCATCTTTTTATTTCTTTTTAATCCTGTTTTGGTACTTTTAAAGTAACTCAAGCAATTTTCTCATCTGCCGGTGCAAAATTAGGCCAAAATCATGGGTTACCATGTCAGGAGAAGTTCATCAAGGACTTGGAGATGCGTGCATATTTTTTTACTTCAAAAAATAAAGAAATACAAAGATCATGTACTAATCCATGATTGGTACATGGTTGGCCAAGGTTAGAACTGAACAATGATAAAGCTACAGGCAAAAGCAACAAAAAATCATCAAAACTTCTAATTCTTCCATCTAGAGAAAAATCAGAAATTGAAGCCCTAAATTACCGGGAGCTAAATCCAAGCCCTAAATTGAAGATCCAAATGATGGCTCTGCTCAGTAGAATCAGAAATTTGACTTTTTACTCCAGAAAATCGAAAGAAGAAGAGGGTAATCGAAGGAAGAACCAAAGAAGATACCTGCAGTGCTAGCGAATGTGAGGACCTAGATCCGGGAAGAAATAAGGGCAGAGGTAGCGCCGCCAAAAGGTAGTCTTTTTGAGTCGCTTTGGAAGAAATGTTGTCGGACAGTGACGATGGGTTACGATGACGACAGGCGTTGGCGAGGCGGATGTTTCTGCATCGAAGAAGGAGCCGAAATCTGATGTCGCTGGGGAGTTCCGAGCGTGAGAGAGGAAATGGAGACGGAAATGTATGCGACGGGTGCGGCTGATGCTCAGGACTACAGGCGATTCGGCGAAGGAGGCGAGAATCATGAGTCATGCTGGGAGATGGAAGAAGAGAATCTCACGATGTCGCTAGTGATTTGTCCGCCTGTGCACGCCGGGAAGAAGAGAATCGCGCGAGCAAAGAGCCGATGCGAGACCTAAATGTGAGAGGGAGTATATAGATTGAGAATTGTTGGAATAAATTAGCCCTGAGTAAATTTCGGGGGGAAAAGTTTTTAAGTTCCCTCTATAATTTTAGGGTGGTGTTAAAGGCAAACCAGAATTGGCTATTGGCAAACCAATTTCTAAGAGTTATTACGCGCCTTTTGAAAATATGCTTTGTACATGCAATTTAAGGAAATGTGCTCAACACAAAAATTGTAGATCTCATCGAGATCTACAATTTTTGTGTTGAACACTTTTTCTAAAAATGCACGCACAAGACGTATTTTTAAAAAATTCACTATAGTTAATCAGAGTGACAATACGCCTTTTGCGTGCATTTTTACGAAAAGTGTTCAACACGAAAATTGTAGATCTAGACGAGATGAACAATTTTTGCGTTGAACAATTTTCCTAAAAATGCATGTACAAGACGTATTTTCAAAAGGCGCGTAATAACTCATAGAAATTTGTTTGCCAATAGCCAATTCTGGTTTGCCTTTAACATCACCCTAATTTTAATGTCTTTGTATTAACTATTATATTTTTATGGCAAGATCAGATTAAAAATGAAGCTTTTCAAAATGCGAAGCTAATATAAAAAAAATTTAATGTCTGTGTTTGTGTGTTTGTAGCTATGTGTGTGTTTGTGTGTCTATGTATGTCTGTGTGTTTGTGTGTGTGTGTGTATGTATGTGTTTGTGTCTGTGTGTGTGACTGTGTGTGTATATGTGATTGTGTGTGTCTGTGTCAATCTATGTATGTGTATGTGTATGTGTTTGTGTATGTGTCTGTGTTTGCGTGTATGTGTCTGTCTGTGTCTGTATTTGTGTCTGTGTGTTTGTGTGTGTGTTTGTGTGTCTATGTGTGTCTGTGCATGTGTGCGTCTATGTGTGTCTGTGTCCGTGTTGTGTCCGTGCCTGTGTGTCTATGTGTGTGTTCGTGGTTATCTGTGTGTGTGTGTGTGTGTGTCTTTGTGGCTATGTGTGTGTTTGTGTATGTGTGTTTTTGTGTCTGTGTGTGTTTGTGTTTGTGTCCGGCTTTGTGTTTGTGTCCGTGTCTATCTCTGTGTGTGTGTCGGTGTCTGTGTGCCTATGTCTGTGTTTGCATGCATGTGTGTCTGTGTTTGTGTCTGTGTGACTTTGTTTGTTTGTCTGTGTTTGTATGTGCCATCTATCTATGTCTGTCTGTGTCGTCTATCTACGTGTGTGTGTGTGTGTGTGTGTGTGTGTGTGTGTGTGTGTGTGTGTGTGTGTGTCGGTGTCTGTGTCTGTCAGTGTCGTCTGTGCCAATGTGACGTTACCCCTGCCTCAATAGTACTACTGTCCCAATGTGACGACGCTCCTGCAGCTTGCAAACCCCGCGCACGCGAAAATTCTTATGCCGCAATAGTACCACATACATGTCTATGTCTAGACTTAAAAGTCAATCTTATTTAAAAAGTAATTAATGTTAGCTTAATTATTGAACCACATGTTTTATTTATCGATATGACATGTATTTATGACTTTCTTTATATCTATTTTCATTAAACCACGTGTCTTCTAGCAATCGATATGACATGTAATGAGATAACATGATGGCGTGACAAAGTCGACGAAAAAATTGAAGATGACGAAACTGTACGTGCAGCTGGGTTTGGTGAAACAATTAGCGATATCTTTAATGTTACGATATTTTTTAGTCATCTCGCACGCGCCTGTAAGAAAAATGCGCGCTCTGGCAAAAACTTGCATCTGTGTGAAAAATGCACGTCCGCAAAAAGATGCGTGATTGGGATAAAATACACCTTGGAGAAAATGAGTGCCGATGATTCGAAAATGCGTGTCAGGGTAAAAACGCGCTACCAAGCAAAAATGCGCGCTTGGGAGACAATGCGTCCGGTCAAAAATGCATGCAAGTGCAAAACGTGCGACTGGGCATAAAACGTGAGCTCGGGCAAAAAACGTGCGCCGAGTGAAAAAAAACACGTGCCCGCCCGAAAAAATACTCTCACGGGCCAAAAATGTTCTCCCGAGCCCGCGCCGTGCGTGCCCTTGTGCTCGGAGGTGGTCGCACGTGCGCACGGGAGTGTCTTTGCGTGCGTGCGGGGCCCGTGCACGGTAGTTATTTTTATGCTAAAATTATGTTAATAAATTAATGTCAAATTGACATTCATTTTAAATTTAATGTTTTTAATTATTGGATATTTTTTTTGCAAAATTTTATGAAGAAAAATTTTCCTCCATATATTTCATTCATGTAAGAGAGGGGGAGAGGAAGAAAAACTTATATAAAGAGGTTTTTAAAGTTTTATAAAAACTTTATATAAAAATGTTTTTAAACTTTTGAAAATGACTTACTTTAAAATGATTTTTTGTTAAAACATAAATGTTTTTGAAATAAATAATTATAAAATATTGATGTATATTTTTTTACGGTCATTTTGAGTACTCATATGTATATGTTGCGGGCGAAGCCCGCCGTCGCCGGCCGGGTACTGTAGAATGCGGGCACAGCCCGCTCAAATGCGGGCACAGCCCGCTCGAATGCGGGCACAACCCGCTCGAATGCGGCGCAATCCGCTAAGAGTCAGCGAGCACGGGCGAAGCCCGTGCGGAGCTGCTCGTAAAGTTTTATATAAAAACTTTATATAAAATTTTATACACGTTTGAAAGACATTGCTACAGCTCTCAAATGGATGTTTGTGTGTTTGGTTATCCGTGTTTGTGTGTGTGCATGTGTCTGTGTTTGAGCCCCGACACATGCAATACGCGCTAGCTCTCAAGCGAAAAAAGGAAATCTACATGCACGAGAGTGCATTTGCGTGTGCGCGAGAGTGCATTCGCGTGCGCGCGAGAGTGCATTTGCATGCACGCGGGTTCGTGGGTGATTTTATTTTAATTCCAAAATTATATTAAAAAAATAATGTCATATTAATTTGCATTCATTTTTACATTTAATATATTTTAATTTTAATTTTTGTTTTGTTCAAAATTTTATGGAGGAAAATTTTCATCCGTATATTTCATTCATTCATGTGAGAGAGAGATAGAGCTGCATGAGAGAGAGGCAGAAAAACTTTTATAAAAAGTTAAATATTTATAAAAAACCCCGTACGCGCAAAAATACATACATGTCGCAATAGTACCACATATCTGCGACAGCCGCGCATGGATGTTTGCGAGCTGTAGGAGTACTGTCGCCGCGTTAGAGCACTATCGAGGCGGGGTACTGTCGCGCATACAAATTTTTTTTAATAATAATTCAAAACTTTGATAATAAAATAGTACAAAAATTGAAAATAAAATATGATATATTTTTTGTAACAAAACTTTAATAATAAAATATTACTATTAGTAAGGACAATGTCTTTGTCACAAAAAACTTTCATGATGTGGTTACAATTGATACTTATTGTGAGAAAAGTTTTCTATTTGTAACGTAACATTAATGTTGTTACAAATACTTACAGTTATAGTAACGAATTAATTATTATTGTAACAAACTTTAAAATATTCGTTACAAAAAATTACTTTTTTGTAACAAAAAAAAATATTTGTTACTAAATATAACTATTAGTAACAAACTGTGTTTTAGTTATATTTCAGTCCTTACAACAGGTGCAGTTTGTTGTAGTGATGTATGCTAGCAATTTTCCTTTCTCATTGAACTCATTCTTCTTGATTACCCGTAGGTCTTCCCGGTATGGCCGCACCAGGAATAACTGGCTGAGACATCCTCCGTCGTCAGCTCTTCTTCCTCTTCCCCTTCAATCCTTGGCAGATGTAGTGTCTTTCTGAGATTCTTGGCAGATACTTTGACTTTCTTACCATCTACAACAGATTTTTTCTGAGATTCTGAATGGTAGAGCCGGGCTTCAGCGAAGAACTCCTTCAGATCTCGGTGAAGAAGAACTGAGGGCTCACTCAGCAGATACTCTATGCCTGTGGATTCGAGGAGCCCTAGCACTGACCTAACTTCTTCTGAGCACGAGTTGAAACCCCCACACTGGAGTTTACAACCGGAGATTACTTCTTCTCTCTTGGGAGCCATTGATTCAGAGTGAGAGAGGAGGCAGTACGTCGGAGACGAATCAGTGGTTTGTCGATGGAATAGCATATGGGAAATGATAGAGCAATTTTTATTCTCAAGCATTCATTCTTTGTTAGAGAACTTCACAGCTCCTTACTGTCAATCAGTGCCTTCAGAGTTTTCCCAAATTTGCTTATCGGATCAAGGTTGGAGCTTTCCTTGAAGTCCTTTTTGAGTTGGCAAAACTCTGCATTCTGTAAAGTTAGCTTTTCAGCCTTTTTAGAGAGATTGGAATTTCTGGCTTGAAGGATTGAGATCTTTTCAGCTTGCTCCTTGCAGAAAATCTTGACCTTTTTGAGATCTTCTAGAAGGACATCATATGGCTTGGTCAAGTCATCATTTCCTGATGAGCTTGTCTCTGATTCTGAGTCTGAGCTAGATAGAGGAGTTCTTATGCATACCTGTTCAGGAGAGACATCATTCTGAGTTTCCTCCTCTGACTCAGATAAGGCAGTCAGTACAAAATCACCATTCTCTTCTGAGTCTGACCAGCTTGAGTCACTGTCACTCAATGTTCTGACTTTCTTCTCAGCTGCCTTGCTTCTTTCTGATTCTTGGAAGGCAGTATTGATTCTGCTCTTCCATCTTTTGATCCTTCCATAAGGACTGTTAGAGAGTCCCACATTTCTTTTGCTGTTATGCAGTGAGCCCGTTTCTAAAATGTTGAGATGTCAACTGCACCAGCTACAATATCTTTGGCTTCCTTGTCGAAGTTGACTAGGATGATCTCATCTTCAGTCATTTTCTTGGGCACAGTCTTGGGGACATATGG
Source organism: Dactylorhiza incarnata (assembly GCA_033032865.1). Taxonomy (NCBI): domain Eukaryota; kingdom Viridiplantae; phylum Streptophyta; class Magnoliopsida; order Asparagales; family Orchidaceae; genus Dactylorhiza; species Dactylorhiza incarnata. Next base: position 10,351,570 of record JAWHQI010000014.1, read on the forward strand.
CCCTTCTTGAACAATTTGAAACATTCTAGGGTCCATTGCCTCCATGAATATTTTAGCTCTTACTTTCCAAAGGGCAAAATTATCCCTAGAACGAGTAGCTATTTTTGATTCCATAGCTATGATGAATGGACACCCACGGGCAGATCTGTTCAAACTGTTAAGCTTTTCATTGAACAACCTACCTCTGATACTACTTGTTAGTTATGGGGTGTCGACTTATCACCTAGAGGGGGGGGGGGGGGGGGGGGGGGGGGGGGGGGGGGGGGGGCGTGTGAATAGGTTTTTCAAATTGCTTTGTCCCCTTTAGGTGTTCTTGTTTTCTGGATAATTCATTTAGAGTATTGATGACTAGTATTTTAGTTATTGTTTTAGGCTAATATCTTATTCGATATTTGAATAAACTATCGTATTTTGTTCGTTGTTCTTATAAATTTTCGTAAAAATAATATTGTACGTTATAACTGATTTATTTTCTATATTTTTGTAGAGATTCGACAGGCCTGGGGGGAATTTATGTGCGAAGTCCCGCTGTCGGGTCCAAGTCTCGCAAGTTGTCATACATATCTACGTACATATACAAATCTACGTATATATACAAATCTACGTATATATACAGATGTATATGTTTAAATATATATATATATATATTTATATGATTTTTTATATATGATTATTTATATATATACGTTTATATATGATTATATATATATCTATATACAATAAACATCATTCATATTTCGAAGCTGACAAAAGTCATTCACACATTTCACCATTTCTTCCCGATTTCGCCGTTCCGCCTCTGCCGACTTACCCCCGCCCCCTCGCTCTTCGGCAATCCGCTGCCTCCTCGCTGTCGCTTCCTGCATCAATCCTCCACGCGGTGGCACCGAAGCATGCTGACACTGTGGGCGATTGCTTTTCGCGTCGGCGCGTGTCCTCCGACCGTCGCGTGCTTGCTCCCCTACTGCCCGCTTAACAATGGAGCCCTTTCGTCGCATCTCCTTCTCATTTCCGCCACATTTCCCGCTGCTGCTCCATCGCTTCTCACAACCTTCTCCAGCGCAGGTATGCTTCTCCTTCCTTCTCCTCGCTTCTCCCTCCTTCTCCTCCCTCAACCTTCTCGATTTAGTTTTTGTCTTTAATATTTCTCGCAGGTGCTCCGTATCTGGCCGCATGCGCTCCGTCTCTTCCCGCAACCTTCTCGATCGCAGGTATGTTTCTCCTTCCTTCTCATCGCTTCTCCGTCCTTCTCCTCCCTCACCTTCGAGATTTGAGTTTCTCTTTCCTACTTCATCTCATCTTGGACTTCTAGGTCACAAACTTTCTTCCCTTTCCACCGTGGACTCCGGCCGCCTGCAGGGAATCATTGGCTCTACACTGTCTCAGGGCATCAACGGCGACATCTTCTTCACATTACCTTCAACCTCATCGGTGAGCTTCCTTCTTCCTCGATCTCTCACTCAGCAATTGCCACTTCGCTCTGCGATTTGCACTCTGTTTCCTATGATTACAATTAGTTCTGTAACTCCTGAAGATGCTTTCAACAAATAGTAAGTAAATTGTCTTGATGTATGCTTCTTGCAAATGACAATCTTAAGAAATGAGACCTAAGTAGAGTTAGGTGAAATTAAATAACTCATATAAAAATTGGCTCTTTTTGTTTAACCATCCCGTTCACTATAATACTAATTGGAGTATATAATTTTTGCTCACTTTTTGTAAATATCCAGTTTACTATAAAGAAAACTACATACTAATACTTATTCATAGCTTCTGATCGCTATAACTATTTTGTTTGGTGGATTACCCCATTATTTTGTTGCAATGATTTAATGAGCTCCTTCTCAAGCAATGAAGAGACCTAGGCAGAGTTTGGTGAAATAAAATAACTCATATAAAAATTGGCTCTTTTTGTTTAACCATCCCGTTTACTATAATACTAATTGGAGTATATAATTTTTGCTCACTTTTTGTAAATATCCAGTTTACTATAAAGAGAACTACATACTAATACTTATTCATAGCTTCTGATCGCTATAACTATTTTGTTTCGTGGATTACCCCATTAATTTGTTGCAATGATTTAATGAGCTCCTTTTCAAGTAATGTATTAAGGAACTCCTTCTCAACGATTTCAAATATGCATCGCATCTATAATGCTATGAATAACTGGCTATATGTCTGTGTGTGTTTGTCTCGTTATGTGTGTTTGTGTTCTCTTTGTGTTTGTTTATCTTTGTTTCTGTTTTTGTGTGTGTGTTATGTTATATGTGCTTTCTTTTAATGTGTTTATGTATATGTGCGTCTGTATATGTTTCTGTGTGTATGTCTGTGTACTATGTATATATATTTGTGTGTATGTGTATGTCTGTGTGTGTGTATGTGTGTTTTTGTCTCTGTGTGTGTGTATTTGTTGATATATATATATATCTATTTATATATATATGTGTGTGTGTGTGTGTGTGTGTGTGCCTGTACCTAATCCTTAGTTTACCTAATGTAAGCTTTTATCAAAAAAAATTGCTCTTTCTGTTTCACCATCCCGTTTAGTATAACATAATTGGCGTACATAATTTTTTTTCACTGTTTTTAAATGTCCAGTTTACTACAAAGAAAACTACATAGTAGTACTTACTCCTACCTTCTGATCTCTATCACTAATTTGTTTTGTGGATTACCCCATTAATTTGTTGCAATGAATTAATGTGTTCCTTCTCAAGCAATGAATTAAGGAGTTCCTTCTCAACAATTTGAAATATGCATCGCATCTAAAACACTATGAATAACTGACTATTTCTGTGCGTGTCTATGTCACTATGTGTGCTCTACTCCCGTGCGCTTCCTTATTCATCCCTCAAACTGATACATTCTCTAAAGTTATGTCGCCTCTGTTCTTCTCCACCGACGGAGCCTCCGGTGGTTCCTACACATTACACTTGCTCTTTTATTTCATTCCAATATGATTTTGTTACTCTACTTTGTAAAGTATGCCACTGCACAACGAATCCAAAAGTACTTCTTCTTGGGCTCTGATTTCTGTATTGTCCATGAAATTTTCTCCTCATGATTTTACCCAGCTTGGCTGTTATTTCTTTGAAGAAGTTTCGCCTCCCACTCTCCTTCAATTTGTTATGTGATGTTGTTCATTAGATTTCTGATGTTATCCATAGTAATTGCCCAAAAAGGTCCACTCTCCTACAACTTGCCGAATTTAACGTTCCCACACTTTACAGTTGCTATTTTATTTCATTCCATCATGCTTTGCTTACTCTAATATGTATACTCTGGCATTGTACAAGAATTCCAAAACTGCTTCTTGCTGGGTTTTGATTTCTGTGCAGTGCATGCCATATTCTGCTCATGATCCCATCCAACTTGGCTGCTGCTACTTCATAAAATTACTGTTTCCACTCTCCTTCCATTTTCTGTGACACTGTGCTCATTAAATTTATCATATTTTCCAAACTAATTGAACAAAGATGGTTCAATCTCCTGCATGTTGCTCAATTTCACATTCCTACACATTAAACTTGATATTTTATTTGATTCCAGTATGCATTCATTTGTGTAATTTCTACACTCTGCCATTGTACAACGAATCCACCACGACATATCTCTTCCAGCTCCGCTGAGTCAACGGTACTGCTCTGCTTCCTACTCTTATACTTATGTCTTGCTTACAGAATTACTGTCTCGGTTCCTAATACTATTGTTATGTCTGACTTACGTCTTCCATTTCTCACAAATGCTTCTTAACGATTACAAAACATAAATATGGAATATTTTTTAAAATACTAGCTTGCTTCTTACCTTATGTTTACCACAACATAGTACTCATATATAATTTGTTTGGGCATTATCAACCATCTAAAAATATTGCACAACATAGTACATACAAAATAGCCATAACCTTTGCGACTTTAGAATTTCCACCAATTTTTGACGGAACATGAGAAGGGAAGGTAGATTGGGAAGGACAACGTAAACTGTTTTTTCTTGGCTTTCATGAACTTGACTTGGACGACTGTCCTGTATTCTACTTTTACTTTCCACTGTATTTTAATGTTCCTGCTCCGCCGCAGAATACTGCTTCTATTGCATCGATTAGAATTGGCAGACCCTACTCTTCCCCTTCATTCGGATGCAATTGAGTCCTTACAATTATAATTGAAGTATTTTGTTGTCCACTGCCCCAATTCTATTCGAGCTGATAGACCCGTAATGTTTCTTTGCGCTGCAATATGAACATGATGATATTTAGGGCATTCTCTTATTGTCAGCAAACCAACTCATACATTTACGCTCTGCTTTCTGTTGCTACTTGCTTACTGCATCTGTTTGAATTTGCTGGTCCCCAATACTTGATTACTGTTAGATACAACATTTTGGCTAACACATGTAATATCATCCATTATGCACTACTTCATCTCCACCATAAAGATAACTATAATAACTTACAACACTCAATCATTAGCAAACTAATTACAACAGTCAACTTTTAATAGTAATAATAATAAACAGAAATATCAAGCATCAACAAATATCAGTTTTTCTTATCAATATAGCAGTGCAGTTATTTGGGTATTGAATTTTTGAATTTTTGAATTTTTTTTCTCCACCCCCAAATCATTATGCAACTTTCTAATATCCTAACAATTTCCTTTACATTTCGTGAACATTCTACACATGAATGACTGTTACTCCATGCTCAATAGTAAGCCATGATAAATATTATGTGCTTCAGCTCCTCATAAGCTTATATACAGATTTGTGTTCTCCTTTCTACTGCTACTTCATTACTGTTTCTGCTCTAATTTTCTGCTCTCCAGTAAATGCATTCTTCCACCTGCGATCAACAGCTGCTACTGTTGTTGTATGCTGTTGCAACACTTAATAACTTCATATAGATTTAGTCACTTCGCTGCTTTCTATGCCCTCTCTGTGTACTGTTCATATGTACTCTCTCTTCATGTATGATGGACCTATGTAGACACCTGCACGATTGCTATGCCCTCTACGATCTTTAGCACCGACGCATGATAAGAATTCAACACCCACCTCCATCTCTCGAAAGCATGCTCTGTTATCAAATTTCTGAGTTCAAAATTGCGCTTACATCACATGTAAGTATACGTACTGTTTGCTATGCTTTCAATCTCCGTTTCAGTTTAAATTTCATATATTATTCTCTGGATTTCTTTCAATGTCTTCTTCAGTTCTTCATTTTTGTTCTCAGTTTGTTTTTCATATTTACTTTCAGTTCTTTAGGTACTCCATATGTAAATCCATATGTACTTGCGATTTTGATGTTATCCATGTAAATCCCTATGTGCACCCATACTACATGTGGGCACTGCTTTTACGTTAACATGCTTATCTGATTATTGGTTCCAGCTTCTCTAAGTAGTAGCAGTTTCAGTTTCCCAAATACTCCGGCTTCCAAATTTTTGCAGCAGATCCTGCTCAGGTTTCCTCCAACTGTGTTCTCCCTTATACATTCATTACATCTCACTCTTACCACTACACTGATTGAATTTATTACTCTAGATCCACTCCGTCATCCCTTTGTTTTTGGATTATGCTTCCTGCATTCTTCCACGTGCGATTCTTTCTTTTTATTTATTCAATACTGTGAAGGTAGCTTCAAAACATTGAACTTCAACATATCCCTGCTTTCAGTGCTTTATCTACAACTTCCATATAGGATAGCACATAATTAGTTCTTACTGCTTCTAAGATGTTACTGCTGCACCCATTTCCGTTCTCCTATGCTGATGCTGCTCCAATTATTTGTTAGACCTTCTCTACTCAGTTTAAGGTATGCCCTTATTTCTGTTCCAAAGATATTGCAGCAAACTCTCTTTTACACGTGTACTTATAAAGTGTTCTGTGCTTTATGATTCCTGTTGCAGCAACAACACATTTACTGCCCACTCCACACACCGGTACGCCTTCGAAGCCCAAGCGATGTGTCCACCTATGCATCTGCCTACGCCGCATGGAGTACGCTGTTGTTCCTCCTTACAATTAAACTGAGGTCCACCATTACTGCGTCGCTGCAACTTCAACTCTACCTCCCCTTCACCCTACATGTCGTTGCCCCTCATACTCATCACTCTCTCTTGCAGTGAAGTACTTTGTTTTCCACTGCCCCAACTCTATTTGAGCTGATAGACCCGTAATGTTTCTTTGCGCTGCAATATGAACATGAAGATATTTAGGGCATTCTCTTACTATCAGCAAACCAACTCATACATTTGTGCTCTGCTTTCTGTTGCTACTTGCTTACTGCTTCTGTTTGAATTTGCTGGTCCCCAATATTTGATTACTATTAGATAAAGCAATTTGGCTAACACATGTAATATCATCCATTATGCACTACTTCATCTCCACCATAAAGATAACTATAACAACTTACACCACTCAATCATTAGCAAACTAATTATAACATTCTACTTTTAATAGCAATAATAATAAACAGAAATATCAAGCATCAACAAATATCAGTTTTTTCTTATCAATATAGCAGTGCAGTTATTTGGGTATTGAATTTTTGAATTTTTGAATTTTTTTTCTCCACCCCCAAATCATTATGCAACTTTCTAATATCCTCCCAATTTCCTTTACATTTCGTTAACATTCTACTCATGAATGACTGTTACTCCATGCTCAATAGTAAGCCATGATAAATATTATGTGCTTTAGCTCCTCATAAGCTTATATACAGATTTGTGTTCTGCTTTCCACTGCTACTTCATTACTGTTTCTGCTCTAATTTACTGCTCTCCAGTAAATGCATTCCTCCACCTGCGATCAAAAGCTGCTACTGTTGTTGTATGCTCCTACAACACTTAATAACTTCATATAGATTTCGTCACTTCGCTACTTTCTATGCCCTCTCTGTGTAGTGTTCATATGTACTCTCTCTTCACGTATGATGGACCCATGTAGACACCTGCACGATTGATATGCCCTCTACGATCTTTAGCACCGACGCATGATAAGAATTCAACACCCACCTCCATCTCTCGAAAGCGCGCTCTGTTATCAAATTTCTGAGTTCAAAATTGCGCTTACATCACATGCAAGTATAGGTACTGTTTGCGGTGCTTTCAATCTCCGTTTCAGTTTAAATTTCATAATTTATTCTCTGCATTTCTTTCAATGTCTTCTTCAGTTCTTCATTTTTGTTCTCAGTTTGTTTTTCATATTTAGTTTCAGTTCTTTAGGTACTCCATATGTAAATCCATATGTACTTGCGATTTTGATGTAATCCATGTGAATCCCTATGTGCACCCATACTACATGTGGGCACTACTTTTACGTCAACATGCTTATCTGATTATTGGTTCCAGCTTTTCTAAGCAGTAGCAGTTTCAGTTTCCCAAATACTCCGGCTCCCAAATTTTTGCATCAGATCCTGCTCAGGTTTCCTCCAACTGTGTTCTCCCCTATACATTCATTACATATCACTCTTACCACTGCACTGATTGAATTTATTACTCTAGATCCACTCCGTCATCCCTCTGTTTTTGTATTATGCTTCCTGCATTCTTCCACGTGCGATTCTTTCTTTTTATTTATTCAATACTGTCAAGGTAGCTTCAAAACATTGAACTTCAATATACCCCTGCTTTCAGTTATTTATCTACAACTTCCATATAGGATAACACATAATTAGTTCTTACTACTTCTAAGATGTTACTGTTGCACCCATTTCCGTTCTCCTATGTCGATGCTACTCCAATTATTTGTTAGACCTTCTCTACTCAGTTTAAGGTCTGCCCTTATTTCTGTTCCAAAAATATTGCAGCAAACTCTCTTCTACACGTGTACTTATAAAGTGTTCTGTGCTTTACGATTCCTGTTGCAGCAACAACACATTTACTGCCCACTCCACACACCGCTACATCTTCGAAGCCCAAGCGATGTGTCCACCTACGCATCTGCCTACGCCGCATGGAGTATGTTGTTGTTCCTCCTTACAATTAAACTGAGGTCCACCATTACTGCGTCGCTGCCACTTCAACTCTGCCTCCCCTTCACCCTACATGTCGTTGCCCCTCATACTCATCACTCTCTCTTGCAGGCCTAATTATACTGCATTCTCGGTTTTACGCATCCTCTTGCACCAGCAACACATGTCGGACGCACCACAAAGCATTGTGTCTCCTAACTCCAGCTGGTTTGCCCACCTATGCCTCCGCGTACACAGCCCAGAATAAGTTGTTCTTCTTCCTTACAATATATGTGCTCTCCTCTACTGTGCATTCCATTACTCAATTTACTAATACACTTCACTTCTGACGCATCATCACTTATGCTTATTTCTCTGCGTCTCCACACTACCTCATGCATACTGACGTCCTCCTGTGTACTGCGCTCTTCAGGATCTTCACAACTGCTACGTGTCGTCTCTCCCTGCGTTCTTTCTTCTATCTTGCCTCTCCCGAGCACATCCTTGGCCTGACTTGGCTTCAACAACCAATCTCCTGCAATCTATACATTGTTTATTCTACTGTACCTCCTCCGCCTCCTTCCCATCACCCTGCATACTCTACGTACCCCCTATACTTTAATGACTGCTCCGCACCTACACCTATGTTAAATGTTTTAAGACATTGTCCCTTTTCCCTTCTTAACTTCCACTTCTACTCACTACCTCTGCTGTTGGGAAAATGATTTCTCTTAACCCCTAGAAATGAGTTAAAGAAAGAGTTTTATGAATGAATAACAAAGACAAAGTAAATATGCGTCGAATGGTATTCGACGCTACGTCGAAATAGAGTCGACGTCTTCTTCAGGATATGTCGAAGTAACTTTAGGAAGATTTCGACGTAGGTCCTGTCGACGCTACTCTGATTTCTAGTCGACGCATACAAAGAAGTCGACGCACCTTTGTCGACGCACATTCCTTATATCTCTCTCGACGTTGGGCTAAGATAAATTCGACGCTTACGTCGAATAGTAATCGACGCACGTCGATTTGTTTGACAGATTTAAATCTGCGCCAGATCTCTTTCCCTCTTTTCTGAAGATCTGATTTATATAGAATGATGTTAATATTTTATAGCCGTTCTGAATCATTCTTTCCTTCTATTTGATTCTTGGCTAAATTGATGAAATCTATTTTGGATATTATTTGAAATCTAAATTAACATTTTCCATTTATGTTAAATCTGCTATGGAAATATTTCTCTCTACCTAAATCTCTGGCTGCTAATTGATTCCTCTCCTATAGTACTATCTTATTACACAGAGCTATAAAATAAAGAGCAAGTCGGCAGGAAACAGCAGAAGAGTGATCCACCACACATTTATGATATAGAGGAAAAGCTCCCAAAAGAAAAGAGAGACATTGAGAAAAAGCTCTGCAGCAACTTCCATCCATTTCCACTTCTGCTTCTGCTCACTGATCACTGCTGCAAAATCTGATTGCTCTCACTAAAAGAGAGAAAGGCTACAAATCTTCTTCTCTCTATAGAAGAAAGATTCAATTCTTAACTTGTGCTTCAAATCTTCTTGCTAGGAAGAAGATTCATTATTGGCTTTATTCCATTCTTTCTTTTTCATTCTTATTCACTATTGTAAAAGAGTTTTTAGAATCTCTCTTCAAAAAATTCAGTGTACTGGTTCTAAGAGTCTCCTTTTCAAAAGACTCAGTTGGTTCTAAGAGTCTCCTTATCAAAAGACTCAGGGTGGTTCTAAGAGTCTCCTTATCAAAAGACTCAGTGCAAGTTAGTGAATTCCTACCAAGGGGGTAGAAGAGTGGACTACCCAAAGTTTGGGGAACCACTATATTTTCTTGTGTTGTGCTGTGGATTTTCTTTCTTACATTTGCTTTATTGTTTTAATTCTTGTTGGTGTGTGTGGGAAGCTCTAATCTGTGATCATACATATATATATATATATATTAACTTTGCACAAAATATTTCAAATCTCTATTCACCCCCCCTCTAGAGAAATCTAGTGAGGTTAACTGTGCACTTTCAATTGGTATCAGAGCTAGGTTGATCTAAAAAGGATAACTCCTTGATCAAAAAGATCCTACCCCATATATATATATTTTTAAAACTATTTTTCACATGGCACAAATCAAAGATTATGCTTCCACCAGACCACCAATTTGCAACCTTGAAAAGTTTGCACTTTGGAAGACAAGAGTTAGAATTTATCTAAACTCTATTGATGATGAATTGTTTAATTCTATTTTGACAGGTCCCCCCAAGCCATTCAGGAAGGACTCAAGTGGAAAAGTGACTGAAACACTTGCTCCAAGAACTGAATGGACAGAGGATGAGAAGAAAGCCCAAGGACATGATGCCAAGGCTATGAACATTCTAGTCTCAACACTCTCAGATGAAATCTTTCAAAAGATTGCTGATTGTGAGTCAGCTAAGGAAGTATGGGAAGCTCTCACCAAAATGGTAGAAGGAAGTGCTGATGAAAAGAAAGACAAGAAGGCCCTATTAATCTCTCAATATGAAAACTTCCAAAAGAAAGAAAGTGAAAGTGTTGCCGACATGTACTCAAGATTCAGCCTCATAATTAATGAATTGAGGTCACTTGAAAAGGACATATCTCTCACTGAGATAAATGATAAATTGCTGACTTGTTTTCCCAGCACTTGGGATTCAAGAATCTGGCCAATTAAAGACTCCAGGAGTCAAGAAGAAATATCAACAGATGTTCTACTGGGTAAACTGAAATCCTATGAACAGCTATTGAAAACCAGTGCTGAGAAAGAAAAGGCATCTCCACTCTCAAAAGAAAAGAGTATTGCATTGAAGGCTATTGAAGGTGAATCATCAACTAGTGATGATGAGCTGATCAGCTTGCTGGCTAAAAAGTTCAAGAAATGGATCAAAACAGAAGGATCCAGAAGAAGAGAATCAAAAACCAGGTATAACAAAAAACCCTCTAAAGAGATTATCTGTTACACATGCAGGAAACCTGGACACATTGCTCCTGATTGTCCTAAGGAGAACAGCAACAAGAAAGATCTGAAAAGTACAGATCCAAAGAAGAAGAAGAAAGGAAGAGGATTGATTGCTCAATCCTGGAGTGATTCAGAATCTGAAGAAAACACCTCATCAGATATTGATCAAGAAGATGTCAAGCAAGAAGAAACATGTCTGATGGCCACTGAGAAGCTTGAAGATACATCTATGGTAAATATACTAGATAGTATAGATTTCTCCTCCACTAATTTTGCACAAGATTTCAAAGAATTCTGTTTAGATCTAATCAAATCTGAAAAAGGGGTAAAAGAATTAAGGATGGAGTTAAGAAAACTAAAGCAAGTAAACACATACCATAAAAATTATAAACTCAATCTAGAACTCTCAGAGGAAAACCTAAACAAAATCTATTTAGAAAATCTAACACTAAGAAAAGAGCTAGCAAAAGCTAAAGCCTTTGAGGATTCTCTAAATGGAAAAAATCAGAAAATCAAAAATATCTCTGAAAATCTCACTAATAGATCTAATCAATTAAAACTGAAAGCTAATGAAGCATCTAAATCTAAAGCACCCAGCAAACCTGTCTGGAAACACCCCATTCACTTCACCAGGGAAAATCATCTAGAAGAAGCAAGATCATAAGAAAATCAAGAAACAACCACTCTTTTCAACAAATCTAATCCCATTATAAATAAAGGAATCTTAGGAAAGAATCCTAACAAGAATTTTGAATCTACGTCGAATTCATATCGACGCAATCAATCTGCGTCGAATCGTTATCAACGTACGTCGATTTTTAATCGACGCTTATGCCAAAAGGCGTCGACTTCCTCTCCACGCACGTCGAATTCATATCGACGCAATCAATCTGACAAAAATGTCTCTCTGTTCAAAAAGTCTCCCTCTCTTTCCTTACACTATGAACACTATTTCTGTGACATCACCGAAACAGATTGGTATGATAGACCAATGCCCCAAAAGGAGGAAGGATATTCTGAAAAACCTACTTATTCCTTCATTAGTTCTGATTATAAGAAGGGACCCCAGCTGAGCAGGGTTCAAACTAATGTTTAAAATTTTTATGTGCAGATGTACCACATCTCCAGGCTTGTGTGGTACTTGGACAGTGGATGCTCCATGCACATGACAGGATGCAAAAACCTGCTAAACAACTTTGAGGACAGACTTGGACCATCAGTAACCTTTGGAGACTCTAGCTGTGGCCAAACCAAGGGATTTGGAGACTTCATTGAAGGGAAGGTCACCTTCAAGAATGTGGCAGTAGTCAAAGGACTAAAACATAATCTGATAAGTATAAGTCAGATATGTGATAATGGTAAGTATGAGGTAAAATTCACCACACTACTCTGCCATATTATTGATATCAAGACTGGTGCCACAGTACTTAAAGGAATTAGAAAAGGTAAAGTATATGTAGTAGACTTCAGTTCCTCTCCCACAGAAATATGTTTATTCAATAATATTATTGATAAAAGTGAATTATGGCATAGGAGACTAGGTCATCTAAACTACAAAACAATTAGTAAACTAGCAAAAAATAACCTAGTGAGAGGCTTACCAAAGGGTAGATACTCTAAGGATTCTCCATGCAGACCTTGCCAACTAGGAAAACAAACCAAATCATCCTTCAAACCAATTGGTAAGGATGACTCTCCAAGGATCCTTCACTTGCTCCACATGGACCTCTTTGGTCCCATATCCACTCAAAGCTTGGGAGGAAAATCCTATACCCTAGTTATTGTAGATGACTACTCTAGATATAGTTGGGTATTCTTTCTAAAGGCCAAGTCTGAAACCCATCAGACTCTCTCAAAATTCATAAAACAAATTCAATCTGAATTCAACAGTCAGGTATCCATAATAAGAAGTGACCATGGAACTGAATTTGAAAATCAGGCTATGAGTAGTTTCTGTAATGAAATAGGAATCAAACAAAATTTCTCAGCACCTAGAACTCCTCAACAAAATGGAGTTGCTGAGAGGAAGAATAGAACTTTAATAGAATCAGGAAGGACCTTGCTTGCAGAATCAGGATTAACAAAAACCTTTTGGGCTGAAGCAGTCAATACTGCAAATTATGTTCTAAATAGAAGCCTCATTCATAAAACTAAGTTAAAAACTCCTTATGAACTCCTGAAGGGAAAAACACCTATTGTCAAATACTTTAAAATTTTTGGGTGTGCTTGCTTTATTCTAAATAATGGAAAAGATCATCTTGCAAAGTTTGACAAAAAGTCTGATGATGGAATATTTGTGGGATATTCATCATCCAGTAAAGCTTATAGGTGCTATAACAGGAGAACTCTGAAAATTGAAGAATCTATGCACATTGTGTTTGATGAAACTAACATGTTGATTAAGGGGGAGGATACTCCCACCAACTCTTTTTCACAGGAAAGCAAAAGCATAGAAATCCAGCTTGAGCAACTAGCTCTAGAGAACAAAGAAAATGAAAGAGAATACCAGCTAAAGGAACCAAGTGAGGAATCTGAACAAGAACATGAAGAAAGTTCAGAGAGAAGCTTTCAAAACCAATCTCCACAAGAAAACTTGGTCCAGGAAGAACAGTTTGATAATGATCACATTGAGAATGAAGAAGAAGAACAACTAGCAGATCCCAGGAGAACAGGGATCAATTTGAGAGATCACCCAAAATCTCAAGTAATTGGAAACCTCAATACTGGAGTAAAAACAAGGCATCAAGTTTCAAATGGAGTAATGCTTCAATGCTTCTTATCACAAGTTGAACCAAAGAAGTTTGAAGAAGCAAACTGTGATCCTCATTGGATTTTGGCCATGCAAGAAGAGCTAGGCCAATTTGAGAGAAATAAAGTATGGAAGTTAGTAGAAAGACCCAGTAACTACCCAGTGATTGGCACAAAATGGGTATATAGAAACAAGCTAGATTCCACTGGAATAATTGTCAGGAACAAGGCAAGACTTGTGGCACAAGGATACAGACAAGAAGAAGGAATAGACTACAATCAAACCTTTGCTCCAGTAGCCAGATTGGAAGCAATTAGGCTCTTCCTTGCCTATGCAGCTTTTATGAAGATGAAGGTATATCAGATGGATGTCAAGAGTGCTTTTCTGAATGGTGACCTTCAAGAAGAGGTATATGTAGAGCAGCCACCAGGTTTTGTCAATCCTTCTTCTCCTACTTTTGTTTATAAGCTTAACAAAGCACTATATGGTCTTAAGCAAGCTCCCAGAGCTTGGTATGACACTCTCTCTAACTTTCTTTTAGAAAACTCTTTTGAAAGAGGAAAAGTAGACAAAACACTCTTCACTAGAACTCATAAAAACCAACTCCTTCTTGTTCAAATATATGTAGATGACATCATATTTAGCTCCACTCATCCTAAACTTTGTAAAAGATTTGCTGATCTAATGCAATCAAAATTTGAAATGAGTAGCATGGGTGAACTCTCCTACTTCCTAGGACTTCAAGTGAAACAAAGTAGTGAAGGAATCTTTATCTCACAATCAAAATATACTAAAGAACTAATCAAAAAATTTAGTATGGAGTCAGCCTCCACCATGAAAACACCCATGGCAACCAATGCCATTATAGAAAAAGATGATAAAGGAAAATCAGTGGATCAAAAGACTTATAGGGCAATCATAGGATCCCTTCTATATCTAACAGCCAGTAGACCTGATATAATGTTTGCCACTTGCATATGTGCTAGATTCCAAGTTGATCCAAAAGAATCCCATCTCACCTCTGTTAAAAGGATTCTTAGATACCTTAAGGGAACTCCTGAACTAGGGCTATGGTATTCAGCAGAAACCAACTTTGAGCTAACAGGCTTCTCAGATGCAGACTATGCAGGCTGTAGGGTTGATAGAAAAAGCACCTCTGGCACTTGCCAATTCCTAGGTGACAGGTTAATCTCATGGTTTAGTAAGAAACAAACCTCAGTCTCCACCTCAACAGCTGAAGCTGAATATATAGCTGCTGGGAGCTGTTGTTCACAGATCCTGTGGATGCAAAATCAGCTCCTTGATTACAAACTAGAAGTCAATAACTCTAAAATTTACTGTGATAGCTCCAGTGCTATATCCATAGCATCTAACCCAGTTCTTCATAGCAGAACCAAACATATAGAAATTAGACATCACTTTCTTAGAGACAATGTAGAAAAAGGTAAGATAACCTTAGAATATATACCTACAGACAGTCAAAGAGCAGATATCTTTACAAAACCTTTGGATGAAACCAAGCATAATTTCTTCCTCAACACCCTAGGAATGCTTGATGGAAGTCTGTAAAGCATGATTGCTGAGAAAATCTAAACAAATCAGAGCTTCTAAGAAAAACTCACTGGAGATGCGTCGAATCAAAGTCGACGCACCGTCGAGTTGATCTCGACGCTAATACTGACCTCCTTCAGTTACTGATACGTCGACTATCCATCGACGTACCGTCGAATTTTCATCGACGCATATCTCAACAAAGCTTGAAGATATCAAATCCATATCTATGCTTACGCTGACATCTAAATCGACGCAACATCGATTTCAGGTTACATTTAGAATCAAATCCATACTTCCTTTTTCTGCCTATTGAATTCCTCGATTTCTGTTTCCTTTCTCGACGCTTCATCTACTTTAAATAGCACCTCGTATTTCATAACGAATACATCTCTGAACCCGCCAAAAACTTCTTCGTCTACCTCTCTCTCTCTCTACAATGGCACCTACTCCTGTTCAAGCCGACCACATCCAAGCAATACATGCTGCTCTGAAAAATCTCCTTAAAGACTTTCAGACTCGTCTACAAAGCTTCTCTGATGAATGTGCCAATATGATCGTCCACTGTGAAGCAAAGCTGGCCACTCTATCTGCATCTCTTCCTGAGCTGCATATCCTTCTTCGAGAAGTTCCTCTGTCGCCACAAAGGTTTACATCCTTCATACAGGATATAAACCAGGGGGAGAGTTGCTCCAGAAACCCCTCTCACCAGGTTCCAGTCCTCTCAAATCATTCTGACTACACCTTTAACAAACACTTTGGTGAATCTTCCTCTTACAACACTGAAGGGGAGCATGCTGTGGATTCAGCATTCAGAATTGATATTCCTAGTATCCAGGGGGAGATTCCTGTAGAGAATCTGCCAGTAATCCAGGGGGAGGAAGAAGCAGCCATCTCTGATGATTGGAATGGGCAAATATGGATTGACACACCCTTATGCGAGGAAGAACTTCAGCATCATTCTCCTGGTTTCTCGGCCAGTTATATCAAGCTTAAGACTCCTTTGCTTGAGGATATCCCTACAAAAGAGTCTGGAGGAGACATTCATTCATCTACAGAAATCAACCTACCAAATATTTCTCTGCCCTCTATTACAGATCATCTAAGAACTCTTCTTGAAATAACTCCTTCTCCACCCAAAAAGAAATCTACTCCTCTTCCTCCCTTACCTTCTTCTCTACCTCCTTTGCTACCTCTACCTCCTCAAGCAGCAAGACTCTCTAAACAAATAACTCCTAGGCAGAGTGCAGGAGGACAGATAAAAAGAAAAAGGGAAGTCACTCCTCACTGGCAAAATTTCTCTAAAGAAGAAAGGAAGGAGTATGCAAAAGAAAAGAAATATAGAAAGGCTATTGAAGAAATAAAAAGATTTGAGAAGGTACCCATTCCTTCTAATCCTATAAAGGACTATCATGATCCTGACATGGAAAAGAGACATGAAGAGATAAGAGAAAGAGAAGCATATGAATATGAAGCAGCTAGGAAAGAAGTGGAAGATAAAAGGAGGGCTTGGATGGAAAAGATCAACAAAGGAATGACTAAGGAACAAATCCTTGCTGAATCTTCTATCAAAATTCCAAATAAATTGTTTGATGTTGAAGCCTATCAAAAGAAGAATCCTCAAGCAGGGATTACTCTGAATAAAGGTCAAATGAACAAGAAAGGTATAGGATGTACAGAAGATACATACATACCCTACAAAAAGCCATCAAAACCTCCAAGGCTAGACAAATGGCTCAACTCTCCATGGAAAGGAAAAGGAAAAATGCATGAAGTCCCTGAGAAACAGGAACCTGAAAAGAAGAAACCCTATAGGCCAAAGGTTGACAACAAAGGACCTCCTGAGCCCAAACCTGCTCAAAAAGAATCTCACAATATTACTATTGAAATGATTGATGAAAAGGCAGCAATCATTATCAGCAAGGGCTACTCCTTAAATGACACCATCCCTGAGGGTGATAAGCTCTTGGCAAAATTGCATACCATCATCAGGAATGTCCAAGAAAGACCTGATAGAGCCAGGGGATACATTTTTGATGCTATTAATGATTTGTCTAGGAAACTTTATTCTGCCTTTGTCAACTTCATGTACAAAAAGAAGTTTCTAGTTTAAGACAAATACTTATCATAAGCTCTCTTTATTAATTTTCTTTTCCAATCAATATATTTCTCATTTATGCAAATTATTTTGATATGAGTTGATTTTATGCTAAGACAATTTCTCCTTAAAAAGGGTTAAGACAAATAGGGGGAGATTGTTGGGAAAATGATTTCTCTTAACCCCTAGAAATGAGTTAAAGAAAGAGTTTTATGAATGAATAACAAAGACAAAGTAAATATGCGTCGAATGGTATTCGACGCTACGTCGAAATAGAGTCGACGTCTTCTTCAGGATATGTCGAAGTAACTTTAGGAAGATTTCGACGTAGGTCCTGTCGACGCTACTCTGATTTCTAGTCGACGCATACAAAGAAGTCGACGCACCTTTGTCGACGCACATTCCTTATATCTCTCTCGACGTTGGGCTAAGATAAATTCGACGCTTACGTCGAATAGTAATCGACGCACGTCGATTTGTTTGACAGATTTAAATCTGCGCCAGATCTCTTTCCCTCTTTTCTGAAGATCTGATTTATATAGAATGATGTTAATATTTTATAGCCGTTCTGAATCATTCTTTCCTTCTATTTGATTCTTGGCTAAATTGATGAAATCTATTTTGGATATTATTTGAAATCTAAATTAACATTTTCCATTTATGTTAAATCTGCTATGGAAATATTTCTCTCTACCTAAATCTCTGGCTGCTAATTGATTCCTCTCCTATAGTACTATCTTATTACACAGAGCTATAAAATAAAGAGCAAGTCGGCAGGAAACAGCAGAAGAGTGATCCACCACACATTTATGATATAGAGGAAAAGCTCCCAAAAGAAAAGAGAGACATTGAGAAAAAGCTCTGCAGCAACTTCCATCCATTTCCACTTCTGCTTCTGCTCACTGATCACTGCTGCAAAATCTGATTGCTCTCACTAAAAGAGAGAAAGGCTACAAATCTTCTTCTCTCTATAGAAGAAAGATTCAATTCTTAACTTGTGCTTCAAATCTTCTTGCTAGGAAGAAGATTCATTATTGGCTTTATTCCATTCTTTCTTTTTCATTCTTATTCACTATTGTAAAAGAGTTTTTAGAATCTCTCTTCAAAAAATTCAGTGTACTGGTTCTAAGAGTCTCCTTTTCAAAAGACTCAGTTGGTTCTAAGAGTCTCCTTATCAAAAGACTCAGGGTGGTTCTAAGAGTCTCCTTATCAAAAGACTCAGTGCAAGTTAGTGAATTCCTACCAAGGGGGTAGAAGAGTGGACTACCCAAAGTTTGGGGAACCACTATATTTTCTTGTGTTGTGCTGTGGATTTTCTTTCTTACATTTGCTTTATTGTTTTAATTCTTGTTGGTGTGTGTGGGAAGCTCTAATCTGTGATCATACATATATATATATATATATTAACTTTGCACAAAATATTTCAAATCTCTATTCACCCCCCCTCTAGAGAAATCTAGTGAGGTTAACTGTGCACTTTCATCTGCCTTTCTTTACATCAGCTTTCTTACAATGGACTCGAGCCCTAGTAGAGACCCGCTGAATAATACCTTCCAAGCTCATGTTCGTGGTCAATAACAAACGGACCACTCATCTACATCAGATGACCAAGAGGCAGCACATTCTACAAATACTGCTTCATCCACATCAACAACAACTCCACGTACTCCAGAAACAGCCTGTGCTGCCCAACGAGCTCATAACCGAGTGTGTACTCGACAAAGGAGGGCACAAATGACAGCCGAACAACTTGAACAACAACGAGTGTCCAACCGTTCCCGTCAAAGAATCCGGCAATCTCATATGACAATAGCGCAACAAGATCGTCAAAGAGAAATTTTGCATGCTGCTTCTCAGAGGCGTCGTGCCCGTTTGCTACAGCACCGTGAGCAATTAGTTCATTATACCAGCAGTGCTACTGTGGCCCCACCTCACTCTGCTACGCCTACAGAAACATCAGCCAACGCACTTCCAGCCTCCAATATGACTTGGGGTGCGTGCATCATTTATTTGTTTTCTCTTTATCTTCTGTTTACAATTACTATTACATAATATGATACTATTGCTTCACTCCATCTACAAAGTAACATCAGCACAGGATGGCACTCGGCATACATATTCATTGATAATGATACCACCACCATCATGCTCACAACCTTTGCGGGCACCTGAAATTGGACAATCATCCGCATGTCCTTCAATTGCTACACCGCCACCTTACTTCTCCTCCGCAGCAACACCTTCGGGATCATGCATCCCTTCTATAACAACCAGTACAGCACTACGACAAACCATAGAAACACCAACAAATTTGGTCCACTTAGAAGAAAGCACGGAAGGTGAAAGCTCTGATCACGCTGTTCCTACAAGATTTGGTCGCCCCTCAAACCATAACATTGCTCGCGTATCTAATAGACCTCTCCAAATTGTTTACTTACAACTGCAACCACCTCATATCTGTTACCACTGCCGTGCTAAACTATTTGATGGTGAAACATCAACTATGTGCTGCAACAACGGAAGTGTTGACATTCCCAGCTATACCTGATGAGTCCAGTTTATATAGTGATTTCTGGACTCATCTGTGCTAGTTTTCATGCACTTGCACTTCACTTTAGGCCTATTTTCAATTCTATTTGTTCACATTGCCCATTTCATTGCTTAGTGCACATTTATGCCCCATCTTGGTGTGATTTCATGTATTTCTGTGGTCTAGTATATTTTCATGCAGGTCCAAGGGTTGTGCAACACTCGGGATGGGTCCTGGGGGATTTTCGGTCGAAAAAGCCTCTGATCGTGCGTTTTCCTTCTCGCACGACCAGGCGCACGACCACTGGTCATGCGTTAATTCCCTTCCCTGATCGAGCGACGACGCACGATCATTGGCCTTCTTCGCGCACGACCACTGGTCGTGCGCCGCTGACCGTGCGCTTTTGTGCAGATTTGGATCGAGCTACAGGTTCTTCACGCACGATCAGAGGCATTCCTTTGCGCACGACCATTGGTCGTGCGCCTGATCGTGCGCGTTGTTTAATTCTGCTCCGTCTATAAATAGACATGCACAATTTTAGGTTGGGATCGACCATCCGACTACGCCCAGCTCCGCCGTTTTCCACATTTCCTGCAGGGTTTCACCTCCTTCTTCACCACCCACCTTAGGGAGGATCTCCGGGCAAGCTTTCAACGCCAAATCCTCGCCGGAGCTTCCTCTCGGCCATCTCCTTCATCCAAGAGCTTCATGAAAGGAGTCAACCTAGCCTTCTTCTTCAAGATCGGAGCAGCTTGTGTGATCATTCCTCCGATTCATGACACGAAGAAGACGGGTCATTGGGAGGAAGTGACGGCCCTCCTCTACCACGGACGCAGTTGAGGACCGAGTTTGGACGCGGATTGACAACCCGACGATTCCTTCCGTGAATCCTCAACAAGACTTCGAAGTCGGTCGATTTCGCACACTCATCTCCTCTTGTAGTTGATAGTTTAGTTGGATTTCTTATATGTTTGATGAAGTATACTTTTATTTGTTAACATTAGTATGAAATCATGTCTATGTGATTGAGTAATCTTGTTATATTTTTATTTGAGGTGTGCCTTGTGGTGTGGATTGTTTGTTGTGTTGTGCCGCCCTAACAATTGTTAGTGGTGTGCTTTGCGAAGAGGTGCTTGCGACCCTCATTCCGCCGCTCTCTCCACTCCATCCGCTAGCCTACTCGTCCATCCGCCTAGCGATTCGGTGCATTGTGGCCCGTGTAGTCTTCTATCCCGCCTGGCGAAGCAGTGCGCTCAAGGCCTGCATAGAAGTAGTCGTAGCTATTTTATTTTGTTTTCCGCAATCCAAACCAAGCCTCCCGCAATCCATCCGACCTTAAGGACTTCAATCTCAAGTCCTCCTCAATAGTCAACTCCACCTTACTGTGTTCCTTCCGAGATCGATACTCGGGGATTTACTCCTCGTTTTATATTACTTGAACGATTGGTACACTGCCGTTTCGTGCCGCAGTCTCGCCACAGCCTATAGCGGTGTGTGAGATTTGCGCCACCAAGTTTTTGGCGCCGTTGCCGGGGAACACAGACGTGTGAGTTTTCTAGAGAGGGAGAATCTGAGAGAGAAGCCCTTCCATTTGTAAATTGCGTCGTTTATTTTTATTTCAGTTCTTTTTATTCTATTTTCCTGTTTTTAAATAGGTTGTTTAGTAAATTACTGTTAGGTGTAACAGTTGGCACGATAGTGTCTTTATTTTGAATCTTGCTATCTCCATATAATGTGGGCTGCATTTAATATTCGTTGCCGTTTCTGTGGAGATATTTCTCACGCTAGTGATAGATGCCCTACGGAAGATGGTGGGCATAATTCTCGTGGCCCGGTGTACGGAGCACCATTTTCCTATGGTTCTTCATGCCCTGTGCCCAAGTCTTATGGCCACTCGGGACGATCCGGATATCCGGCTCATCATCCTTGTCCAATTGGCGAAGATACTTGGCACAGTCCTTCAGGGCGTGATCCATGCTTTGACAGAACAAGCACCGTTTTATATTACTCCTTGGTCCTTGAGGGGCCGGGGAGGAATATGTGTCTGTGTCACCTTCATCTTATGAAGGGTATGATGTGGACACAGTCACCAGATGCGTGGCTGCACTAGGCTCTGACATGGCCGAGCCTATCTCCCCTGTTCATCCATCACCTAGCGTAGATTTGATTCTTTGTGAGGAATCAGTGCTTGACTTTTATCCAAGCACCATTCCTTCCCCTGTTGTGCATTCTACTACGCTCGTCTCCGACGACATTGTTGATGATGTGTCGCAAGATGAAGTTGGCGATCTATGTATTGTGCCTACTCCTATGGAGGAGGACAACCTTCTAGGTGAAGAGGAGCTTTCCTCAGCACCGGTGGAGGAAGTCCAAATCCTAGGCATGGCCCTTGTTGATCCCGCCGAACCTTGTAGCATTGATGACAATGCAAACATTATTTTACTTTCCCAACCTATTGGGAGTAAGTCCGGGACCACTCCCCCACTTGATTTTTATTTATGTTCTTCTTCTCTTTTATTTCTTGACCCCCCTTCTGCTATATCTGAGCCTGTGGAGGTTGAGTCTTCGCAGGTACTTCAGGAGGACTTGGAGCATTCTGCTCAAATCAATGATGAGTGTATCCTCTCATGTGAGGAGGTTGATCCCCCCTCCATAGAGGAAGCCTCATTCATTGCCTTCTCCTCCTGCGGACCTGCTGTGGATGACACCTTGCTTGGCAAGGATTTTTTGTGTGAGATGAGTGAGGCTTATTCCTCCTCCTCCTCTTACATTCTGTTTCCTCTACCTGTGCGTTGCAGGTATTATTATACAGGTAGAAGGGTGACTGTTTTATCGCTGTATCGGTACCGGCCACCGAAACGGATAATGGAACAGCTACCTGTGCATTTTCTATTCCATAGGCCCATTAGCTAGAACTCGTAAAGTTTTGAATAAGTTGTGCTGGGAAGACAATAACCCCAATATTTATCTTCTTTTTCTTGTATTGTATTTTTCGTTAAGTAGAATAGTTAGTTAAATTTCAATTTAATTTTAGTTTTTCTATTTCTTTTTGTTTTTGCGGGGCTCACCCCTGCAGGTCATTCCTATGGAAGGCGGTGGTTGCGATTCTTCGTATGGCGGAGGTGCGGCTTGGTCTTGTTCTACACGCGTCTTCTGGTATGCTCACTTGCTGAGCATTGGGTACCCTCTTCCCCCAACTTTGTTTTAGAATATCTTAATGCATAGTTTAAGTCTGGGGGAGAGCTAGTATCTGTTACCCAATGCACGTGCACACTGCATATGCATACTAGAAGCTTTTATTGATTTATTTTGTTTAGATCATTGCATCACACACCACTTGCACCCACTTGAGCGTGTGCTTAGCTGTTTGCGTGCCGCGAGTTAAACTCATTTCTTGAGCAAGGTTCGGGAAAATCATTGTGCTAGCTTTTAAATTATATAGTGGAGTAATATGTTGACTCCGGTGTTCCTAGTCTAATGCTTTTGTGAGCATAGAGATTTGTGTAGATTAGATTCCTTTTTATACTATTAGTCTTATACATTTCTATTAGTGTAAATAATGTTTGCTCTACTCAAATGGTGAATCCGGTTTGAATCAAAAGGGAGCATATGGGTGTGTGTAAATTATCGCTAGACATGTATTGCTTGTGTCGGGAGGAAGGATAACCTTTCTCGGTGACTAAGAACTCGCCCCAAGCGATTCTTGAAGCATTGGCATAGGATAATTCTGTTGCGCAAGAATGACGTAGGCCATCATTTTGGCCCGGTTGAGCCTTTGTGCAAATCCTGATATCTTATCCTCGTTAGCCCATTTGTGCCTACCCCATCCCTTTGATTCAGCTCCACATTTTATTCCACCAAAACAAAAAAGCCGATCCTAGTCACATACCCAAAGCTGAGCTTTAGCTGTTTTCAAATTTGTATTTTGGAATGTTGATGTGGTGATGTTAAATTTGGAGATGTGGGTGTACTCCCTTGAACATTTGCTGAATTTAAAAAAATATATATAATTAGAAAAAGAAATGAAATGAGAAGAAAAGAAAAGAAAAATGAGAATGAGTTTAATTGAAAATCTATTTGAGATATGTATTTTGGAGTAGGCGGTGCACATACCCATGCGTTCAGGTCCAAGTCTGGGGGTGTGGTGCATCCGCGTGTTTTTGTAGCTACGGGGATAGAGTTATTGATGAGTCCTGATCATATACACTTTTATGGACTCATCTGGGCCATCTATTTAGTCTTTTCACTGCACTTTAGCCCTGTTTTAGCTCATATTGGTCATTCTATGCTAGGTGCACTTATAGGCCCTATTTTGGTGTTATTTCGTATCTTTCTTTGTTATTAGTTTTCTTGCGATGTTAAGTCCCACTTTCAGTGGCTAGACTGGTGCCGTACGCTGGAACAGGTGTCGTGCAGGTGTTTCCGGTACAATTCTGCACAGGAACACTGCGCAAGATCACCGGTTCTATGGCGCACGACCACTGGTCGTGCGCCACTGATCGTGTGCACTTAACCCTTTTATGAGTTCTGTTTGGTGCAGTGCGCACGACCATCTACGCTAGTGCGCACGACCACCGGTCGTGCGCCACTGCTCGTGCGCACTTACCATTTAATTTCCGAGTTCTGTTTGCTGTAGTGCGCACGACCATAAACTCCAGTGCGCACGACCACCGGTCGTGCGCCACTGGTCGTGCGAACATGTTATTTCATAATTTCTGTCTTTGTAGGTTCCGTCCAGGCAGAGCGCACGATCACAGGATTCTAGTGCGCACGACCGCTGGTCGTGCGCCAATGACCGTGCACACTGTTTATTCCAGCGCCTATAAAATGACCTGCTCGCGATTTTAGGTCAGCCCCCGATTTTCTTCCGCCGTTTTCCGCCCGGTTCCGTCCAGATTCGCCCCTCCACCGTCGCCCACCATATGGAGGTGCTCCGGGCTTGCTCTTCACGCCAATCTTGAGCCGGAGTTTCCTCTCGGCCTCCTCCTTCATCCAAGAGCTCCAAAGGAAGACCTAGCCGCCATTACCATCAAGCAAGAGGAAGTTTGCAACCTCTACCGGATCGTGACACGAAGAAGACGGGTCCATGGGAGAGTCGTGACAGCTCTCTCTACCCCGGACGTAGTTGCGGACCGAGCTTGGACGCGGATTGACAACCCGGCGATTCCAACCGTGAATCTACAACGAGACTTCGGATTCGGTCGATTTCTTGCCTTATTCTTCTCTTTTTGATGTATATGTACCTAGATCTAATCATGATGATGAAGTGGCACTTGAATTAGTTATATTTACATATATATTTCATGTCTATGTGATTGTGTAATTTATCTATTTGAGTTGCTTGAGGTGCGCCGCCGTCCATTTCCGTTCCGCCGTCACGTTCGTGTGCCGCACTAGCAATTGCTAGTGGCGTGCTTGTCGAAGAGGTGCTTGCGACCCTCACTCCGCTAGCCTACTCGTCCATCCGCATACCGAAGCGTGGCATCGCGGCCTGTGTATTCCATCACGCCTAACGAAGCAGTGCGCTCAAGGCCTGCATAGTTCGATTCTGCTTGCCTACTCGTCCATCCGCCCTTTCGACGCAGCGCGCTCAAGGCCTGCCTAGTCTCCATCCCGCCACGCGAAGCATTGCATAGCGGCATTGCATAGGAGTAGTTGATAGCTTTTATTTTATTTTCCAAAAGCCAACCTAACTCCCCCGCATTCTAACCGATTTAAGGACTTCAATCTCAAGTCCTTCCTCGATAATAAACTCCACCTTACTGTGTTCCTCAAGAGACCGACACTCGGGGATTTTCCCCATTATTATTACTTGCGCGACCGGTGCACTTGCCGAATAATCGCATCAAGTTTTTGGCGCCGTTGCCGGGGAACACAGATGTGTGAGTTTTCTGGAGAGGGAGAGTCTGAGAGAGAAGCCCTTCCATTTGTAAATTGCATCTCTTATTTTATTTCTGTTCTTTTTATTCCTTTTTCTTGTTTTATATCAGGTTGCTTTAGTAATTTCTATTTGGTTTATTATTTGCACAATAGCATTTTTATTTTGAATCGTTTTATCTTCGCACTATGTGGGCACATCTCAATTTCCGTTGCCGTTGGTGTGGAGCTACCTCCCACTCTAGTGATGAATGCCCTACGGAGAATAGTAGGCATAATTCTTATAGCCCAGCATATGGAGCACCGACTTCGTCTTTTACTCCATATGGTGCGCGTAAGTCTTATGGCTACTCTGCTGAGCCTTTACCGTCATACTTCTTTTCGGCTCCAGCCCCCGCTGTGCCAAAGAAGCCTGCTAGGCAGTGCCAGTTTTGTCGGAGCACAGATCATGCCCTGAATGATTGTGTTGCTTATCTTCGCCAATTGGATGAGGATGACGAGCCGGATATCCGGATCGTCCCGAATCCTAACTCTGGCGGCACACCTTCAACATCCGGTTATGTGTCTTTGTCACCTTCACATCTTGAAGGGTATGGCATGGACACGGTCACTGGATGTGTGGCTGATCTGGGCACCAACATTGCTGAGCCTATTCTCCCGGTGCATCCACCACCTCTAGTGGATTCGATTCTTTGTGAGGAATCAGTGCTCGACTTTTATCCGAGCACTATTCCTCTCCCTGTTGTGCATACTACACTCGTCTCTGACGACATTGTTGATGATGTATCGCAGGAGGAGGCGGTTGATCTTAGTATTGTGCCTATTCCTATGGAGGAGGACAACCTTCTAGGTGAAGAGGAGTTTTCCTCAGCACCGGTGGAGGAAGTCCAAATCTCTAGCTTGGCCACTGTTGATCCCGCCGAATCTTGTAGCATTGATGACAATGCAAACATTATTTTACTTCCCCCACCTGATGGGAGTGAGTCCGGGATCACTCCCCCGATTGATGTTTATTTATGTTCTTCGTCTTCTTTATTTCTTGATCCCCTTCCTTCATCTGAGTCTGTGCAGGTTGAATCTTCACAGGTACTTCAGGAGGACTTGGAGCGTTTTGCTCAAGTCAATGATTAGAGCATCCTCTCATGTGAGGAGGTTTATTCCCCCTCCGTAGAGGAAGCTCCACTCATTGCCTTCTCCTCCTGCGGACCTGCTGCAGACGATACCTTGCTGGGCAAGGATAGTTTTGGTAAGTTGAGTGAGGACCAGGCCTCCTCCTCTTCTTACTTTCTTTTCCCTCTACCTGTGATGGGCAGGATTTATCTATATTCGGGTAGAGGCGTGACTGTTCTTTCTCCGTATAGGTACCCGCTACCTACACGCATATTAGAACAGTTACCTGTCCACTTTTCTTTTCATAGGCCCATTAGCTAGAACTGTACAAATGCTAAATAAGTCGTGCTGGGATGACAATAACCCCAGTAGTTATCTTACTTTTCATGCATTTTATTTTATTCAATCCTGTTTAGTTAGCTGTAGTATTGTAGTTTATCTTTTTCTGTTTCTTTTGTTTTGCGGAGCTGACCCCTGCAGGTATTTCTTCTGGATGGCGGATGCTGCAGCTTAGTCGTGGTTTACACGCCAATCTTCTGGTATGCTCACTTGCTGAGCATTGGGTACTCTCTTCCCCTAGCCTTTGCTGATTTTCATGTCATATATTATGCGGATTGTTTAGTTTAAGTCTGGGGGAGAGTAGTTTTGTTTACCCGCTCACGTGCACTATTGCACTGCATGCTAGAAGATTACATTTAAAATGTTTTGTTTATTTTCATTGCACACCACATCACCCACTTGAGCGCGTACTCATCTGTTTGCTTGCTCTGTTGTGAATTTAATTCTTCTGCTTATTTGGGAAAGTCTAGGTGATGGCTTAGGACTATGTAGCAGAGTAAAATGTTGACTCCCGTAGTGCTCCTAGTCGAGTGCTCGGTTGCATAGAAATTTGTGTAGAGTAGACTTCTCTTTATAATTATGGTTTTATATTTTTCTTATTAGTGTAAATGTTGTTTACTCTACTCAAATGGTGAATTCGGTGGAATCAAACGGTAGCATAGGGATGTGTGTAAACGATCGCTAGACTCGTATTGCTTGAGTCGGGAGAAAGGAGAATCTTTCTCGGTGGCTAGAACTTGCCCCAAGCGATTCTTGAAGCATGGGTATACGGTTAGTCAATTGTGTGAATGTGATTTAGGCCATCATTTTGGCCCGGTTGAGCCTTTGTGCCTATCCATACCGCTATATCCTCGCTAGCCCAGTTGTGCCTACCCGTTCTTTGATTCAGCCCCACTTTTATTTCACCAAAGCCCAAAAGCCAATCCTAGTCGCACACCCAAAATTTGAGCTTTAGCTGTTTATTATTTTCATGAGTTGGGTTGTTGATGTGGTAATATGTTTGTGAAGATGTGGATGTGTCCTTTTGTTTATTTGCTGAAAATGATAAGAAAAAAAAATGAGAAAAAGAAAAGAAGTTAAAAAGAAAGGAAAGAGAAGGAATGTTTACTTGAAAATCTTTATGTATAGATTTATGTTTGGGAGTAGGCGGTGCACGCACCCATGCTGTTAAGTCCAAGTCTAGGGGTGTTGTGTACCCGCATGTTTGTGTGGTGAATGAGGATAGTTTCCTGCATTAGCTCATTTGGGTTTAGTGCTTTAGCCGTCGTTTTTATCTTTGTCTTTCCTCACCTAAACCCAAGCCTCATTTAAAACCTAAAGTCCTATTGATTCACGCATTTGAGTCAAACCAGTGCCGTGGAGAGAATGTGACCGGGCAAGCCTATGGTCACTGACACCGATGGATTTCGGTGGAGTTTATCCGGCATCCCAATCTTGAGCAATGCTCATCTCAGCGCTTAGTTTACTTTCTCCGTATGCATGACCGAATGATTCACCGTTGTTCACCATTTTGAGTAGTTGTAATATGCTTTTACTCTTTTGGAAATATATAAACTGTTTTTATAATCAGAAATCTTTTCTACTATTTTTCTTATGCACGTGAGCATGCGACTTCGCATGGTACTCTGTAGTATAATCATTAAACCATCTACTATTCTTTCCTAGTTCGCTTAGAATTTGTTTGCTCGGGACGCGCAAACCGTTAAGTCTAGGGGTGTGATGAGTCCGGATCATATACACTTTTATGGACTCATCTGGGCCATCTATTTAGTCTTTTCACTGCACTTTAGCCCTGTTTTAGCTCATATTGGTCATTCTATGCTAGGTGCACTTATAGGCCCTATTTTGGTGTTATTTCATATCTTTCTTTGTTATTAGTTTTCTTGCGATGTTAAGTCCCACTTTCAGTGGCTAGACTGGTGCCGTACGCTGGAACAGGTGTCGTGCAGGTGTTTCCGGTACAATTCTGCACAGGAACACTGCGCACGATCACCGGTTCTATGGCGCACGACCACTGGTCGTGCGCCACTGATCGTGTGCACTTAACCCTTTTATGAGTTCTGTTTGGTGCAGTGCGCACGACCATCTACGCTAGTGCGCACGACCACCGGTCGTGCGCCACTGCTCGTGCGCACTTACCATTTAATTTCCGAGTTCTGTTTGCTGTAGTGCGCATGACCATAAACTCCAGTGCGCACGACCACCGGTCGTGCGCCACTGGTCGTGCGAACATGTTATTTCATAATTTCTGTCTTTGCAGGTTCCGTCCAGGCAGAGCGCACGATCACAGGATTCTAGTGCGCACGACCACTGGTCGTGCGCCAATGACCGTGCGCACTGTTTATTCCAGCGCCTATAAAATGACCTGCTCGCGATTTTAGGTCAGCCCCCGATTTTCTTCCGCCGTTTTCCGCCCGGTTCCGTCCAGATTCGCCCCTCCACCGTCGCCCACCATATGGAGGTGCTCCGGGCTTGCTCTTCACGCCAATCTTGAGCCGGAGTTTCCTCTCGGCCTCCTCCTTCATCCAAGAGCTCCAAAGGAAGACCTAGCCGCCATTACCATCAAGCAAGAGGAAGTTTGCAACCTCTACCGGATCGTGACACGAAGAAGACGGGTCCATGGGAGAGTCGTGACAGCTCTCTCTACCCCGGACGTAGTTGCGGACCGAGCTTGGACGCGGATTGACAACCCGGCGATTCCAACCGTGAGTCTACAACGAGACTTCAGATTCGGTCGATTTCTTGCCTTATTCTTCTCTTTTTGATGTATATGTAGCTAGATCTAATCATGATGATGAAGTGGCACTTGAATTAGTTATATTTACATATATATTTCATGTCTATGTGATTGTGTAATTTATCTATTTGAGTTGCTTGAGGTGCGCCGCCGTCCATTTCCGTTCCGCCGTCACGTTCGTGTGCCGCACTAGCAATTGCTAGTGGCGTGCATGTCGAAGAGGTGCTTGCGACCCTCACTCTGCTAGCCTACTCGTTCATCCGCCTACCGAAGCGTGGCATCGCGGCCTGTGTATTCCATCACGCCTAACGAAGCAGTGCGCTCAAGGCCTGCATAGTTCGATTCCGCTTGCCTACTCGTCCATCCGCCCTTTCGACGCAGCGCGCTCAAGTCCTGCCTAGTCTCCATCCTGCCAAGCGAAGCATTGCATAGCGGCATTGCATAGGAGTAGTTGATAGCTTTTATTTTATTTTCCAAAAGCCAACCCAACTCCCCCGCATTCTAACCGATTTAAGGACTTCAATCTCAAGTCCTTCCTCGATAATAAACTCCACCTTACTGTGTTCCTCAAGAGACAGACACTCGGGGATTTTCCCCATTATTATTACTTGCGCGACCGGTGCACTTGCCGAATAATCGCATCAGTTATTGTTTAAGCTCATTTGGGTTGGGTGCTTTAAGCCGTCCTGTTTATCATTGTTTACCTCACCGTAACCCAAGCCTCATGAAAAACCTTAAGTCCTACCTAAGAACTAATCTAGTGCTATGGAGAGAATGTGACCGGGCGAGCTTATGGTCTCCGACACCGATGGATTTCGGTGGAGTTTGTCCCAAACCCTAGCCTGGGCAATGCTCATCTCAGCGTGTATTTTACTTTCCCCGTATGCGTGACTGATTGATTCACCGTGACTCACATTTATGAGTAGTAGTAATATTTATTTACTCCATTAGAAGCATATAAACTATGTGTATAATTAGAAACCTTATCCACTATTTCTCTATGCACTTGGGTATGCGACTTCGCATGGTACTCCTCGGTGTAATTTTAAGCTAGCTATTTATTTTTCCCCTCCTGCTTAGGATGTGTTTGCTCGGGACATGTGATGCGTGTCGGCAAGTGCACCGGTCGCGCAAGTAATAATAATGGGGAAAATCCCCGAGTGTCGGTCTCTTGAGGAACACAGTACGGTGGAGTTAGGTTTCGAGGAGGGACTTGAGATCGAAGTCCTTGGTCGGTGTTACAATGGATGGTTGGTTTGGTTTGCGAATAATAAAATAAAATATTATAACTACTCCTATGCAGTGCCGCTATGCAATGCTTCGCTTGGCGGGATGGAGACTAGGCAGGCCTTGAGCGCGCTGCGTCGCAAGGGTGGATGAACGAGTAGGCAAGCGGAGTGAGGGTCGCAAGCACCTCTTCGACAAGCACGCCACTAGCAATTGCTAGTGCAGCACCGGACACGGTGGTGGGGCGGAAAATCAATGGGGGCGCACCTCATTAACACAAATGAACAAATTGATTCCATAAACATGAAATAAACAATACTAAACATGGTTCATAGCGATCATCATCTAGATAAAGAGATTACAACAAATACAACCACACAAGTAGAAGAAAAAGGGAAAGAGATACGACCGAATCCGGAGTCTCGTTGTAGATTCACGATAGGAAGCACCGGGGTGTCAATCCGCGTCCTAGCTCGGTCCCAACTGCGCCCGGGGTAAAGGAGGGCTGTCACACCTCCCAATGGACCCGTCTTCTCCAGCGATTTACCATCCGGCCACGTCTAATGCGAAGAACTTCTTCCTTAGCGATCAAAATGAGTGTAGAATCCCTTCCTTTAAGCCCTTGGATGATAGAGGAAGCCTAGGGGGTGAAAAACCTCTGGAAATGGCGAAAACGGTGGACTGAACGGAGTTCCCCGGCATAATTGCGACCTAATTCGCGAACAGGTCATTATATAGGCGCTGAATTAAACAGTGCGCACGGTCATTGGTGCACGACCAGTGGTCGTGCGCACTAGAATCCTGTGATCGTGCGTCCGACTGGACAGAACCTGCAAGAAAAGCAATTTATAAAATATAATGTTCGCACGACCAGTTGCGCACGACCGATGGTCGTGCGCACTAACGTCGGTGGTCGTGCGCACTGGTCGAGACAGAACTCATAAAATTAATGATAAGTGCGCACGAACAGTGGCGCACGACCGGTGGTCGTGCGCACTATCATAGGTTGTCGTGCGCACTGCACCAAATAGAACTCATGAAAAAAGGGTTAAGTGCACACGATCAGTGGCGCACGACCAGTGGTCGTGCGCACTAGAACCGGTGATCGTGCGCAGTGTTCCTGTGTAGAATTGCACCGGGAACACCTGCACGACTCCAATTCCAGCACAACCACGAATCCAGCCACTGAAAGTGGCACCTAACAGCGCATGAAAACTACTAATGAAGAAGAGCAATGAAATCACACCAAAATGGGCCTAGAAGTGCACCTAGCAAGGAATAACAAATATAAACTATAACAAGGCTAAAGTGCGGTGAAATGACTGAATAACGGCCCAGATGAGTCCATAAATGTGTATATGATCAGGACTCATCACACCCCCAGACTTAACTGTTTGCGCGTCCCGAGCAAACGAATCCGGCGGAGTGTGAAAACGATAATTAACATAGAGAATTACACAAAGGAGTACGGTGCGAAGTAACATACGCATGCGAGTAGAAGGAGATTCTAATAGAAGGAGATTCTAACTATGCTAACTAATTTGCATAAGTATTAAAGCGTAAGTAAAGATTTAGTTATACTCAGTTGGTGAATTATGAAGAATTTGAACGATCATGCCCGGTATGAAAGTGACGAGACACTGAGGCGGGTGTTGCAAGAGATCGAGGCTTAGGAAAAACTCCGCTGAAATCCATCAACGTCGTGAACCATACGCTCGCCCGGTCACACTCTCTCCACGGCGCTAGCAAACTCACAAGTCAAATCAATAGGACTTATAGGATTAAGTTGGGGCTTAGGTTACGGTATGGTATTCAAATTTAAACACGATGGCTACGCAACCCAAGTGAGCTAACGGAACGCTGCACCACACAATACCAACAAACTATGCTCGTGTGACACTCCCCCAGACTTATCATGAAAACCAGGTGTGCACACAGCCTACTTCACAAATACCAACATATTTTCTATTTAGCTCGGAAGGAATTCTTTTCAATATACTCTCTTTTTTTTTGCTAGATTTTTTTCTTTTAACATACTTTGCTTCTATTATGTATCCTCCGGTTGGTTCAAAATCAGCAAATAGACTTTATTTCCCCTTCACATCACAACAATTCCAAACATCACACAAGATGAGAATTATGAGCGCAGTTAAAAAGCAATTTGGTTGCGGGTGTAGGATAAGCTTCGGGCTTTGGTGGATGAAGAGGAGCTGAACAAAGGAATGGTAGGCACAAATTTGGCTTGCAAAGGTGAGCGAAAAGGGCATGGAATGACAAGGCTCAAACTAGCCAAAGGGTGGCCTACATCACATTTAACTCGGCGGGTCGCTCTCACCCATGCTTCAAGAGTCGCTTGGGGCAAGTTCTTAGCCCACGAGAAAGGTAAACCTTCCTCCCGACTCGAGCAACACATGACTAGCACTCGTACGCACACAACGCCAGGTTATCGTCAATTTCATTCAAATTCACCACTTGAGTATAACAAATCTAAATCTACGCAGAAATACTAAACATAAATTAGATGCATGGAGACAATCTAGTTCTACTCAAATTCTACCATAACATGCGAAGTGACTAGAACAATACATGAGTCAACATCGCACTCCAAATAATAATTTCTAAGTTAACAACCTATTTCACGTTCCAACCAAAATAGTTTAACCGGAACAACAACAAAAAGATAAGCATGCACTCTAGTGGGTGAAGTGGTGTGTGAAGCATGAGAACAATGATAATGACAAGGATACAAAAGAAACAAACTTCTGGTATGCAGTGCAACTCGTGCACAGTGGATGACAACATACGCTCCCCCAGACTTAGTCTAAACAATACATCTAGAAATTGGAAGCTAAAAGAGGGGAGGAAGTGTTACCCAATGCTCAGAATTGAGCATACCAGACGATTGGCGTTTACGATCAAGAGCAGCCCGCAACATCCGCCATCACAAGGAACAAAGGCCACCTGAAAGTGACACACTAGCAACAACAAAAATAGTAAAAACTGAACTAAACATGTGAGAGCACTAATAATGAAGAAATCTGGGTTATCACCCATGGAAGTGAACCTGTTCCTGCAATTAAAATTAAGCGCTCGCACACATAATAAAGGGAACAAATTATGCTAAATTCAGAAACTATACCCAGAAGGGCATCCAAAAGCAAAATGTTATTATTACAATTAACAAAAGAGAAAAAGTTCGAGCGACTCAACAAAAGACCGAAACAGCAACAAGGAGAAAAAAAAAAGATAACACAGCTTAGAATAGCTCGCACACAGGGAGAAAGATCACTCGTCGTCGCTGTCGCTATCTAGAACAACAACGGACGGCGGAGGTCTAGAAGATGATGCGGCCCGACCAGGAGGTGGGGGGATATTTAGTCCACCCCGCAATGCTTGCTGATAAACAAAATCCGTCAGCCAATATTGGTTCGCTTCCAAATCGGAGAGGCGCTGATTGAAACTTGGGACCTCCGGTGCTCTTGAAGAGCTGCCCTCCTCCTTGGTTCTCCGCTCCTGCTGAAATGAGTGACTCCGCGGCTGCGGAAGGGCTATCTCTCGGCAAGCAGTCGGCGGCTCAGCCATCTCTCCGTGCTCCTCGTCGCCTTGCCTCTCCCTAGGCGCATCTCCCGGCGTCACGACCACAAAGCGTTTACTACTCTTCTTCCCCACGACCCGCAGTAAATGAAAACTCACCATGGTGGCCCGAGTGATGAAGGAGGGCGCAGTCACCTGCACCATCGGAGGTAGATGACTCCAAACCCCGAGGCTTTTTGCAATGCGGGTAATATAGTAGGCACCACCAATGGCACCAGTGAGTCCGTAGGTGGCCTCGTGATGGAAGAAGAAAGCTAGCATGTAGCCAAGATGCAAGGGCTGCCGAATTTCCATACTATAAAGGGAGATCAGATCTTGCCACCCCACCACGTTCTGACTGAGGGCATGGGCGACAAGGGAGTGGCTAAGGACATGCTGCAGGAATCGGAGAGCAGGCGCGACGATCCAGGTAGATTTGCTTTTCCTGGCAACATACTCTTCATCACGACCCGTGAGAGCACACCACGCAGCACGCGGGGTGACGCCATCAGGGAAGGAGACATCCAAATCCAGAAAAGGAATCGCCGCAGCCTCGGCTTCAGTGTAGAAGCCAGCGTGCAACGCCAACTCCGACAAGGATAGAGTGAAGACCTTGCCCATAATTCGGAAAGAGCACTTTCCTGGACGTTGACCGGAGGGCAAAACATCCCACTCAAACGTTGCAAGAAACTCCAAGGTAAGCTCCCGATAGCCGAGGTCATTGCACTCAAACACCCCACTCCAGTGATCGAATGAATAGCGTTGGCGGACGGCCTCCCCCACCTCTCCATTGTCGCCGATGGAATTCAGCTCGTTCCAATCCACTAGACGCTGTGACAGGAATGGCTTCTTCTTGAGAGAGTTGAATCGCCGCGTGTGCGAATCCTTAGAAAAAGTAGCCATCCGAGCAAGGATCAGAGCAGGAGAAGCAGAGGGGCGGCCGGAGCGTTGGTAGACGTTGTGGCGATCTCTAGAGCTCATGGTGGTAGGAGGGCAAGGGAGAGAGGAGAATCGGAAGTGGGCTCACCGGAAGGAAGAGGGGCGCACGATCGGCGGCAACCCAGCGGAAACGGCGCACGGGCGACGAAAGACGAGAACCCTAGAATGTGCGCTAAGGCTCGGGCGGACGGCCTTTTTATAACAAATCTGGGCCGATCGCACGACCAGTGGTCGTGCGCGATAAGTAGTGCGCACGACCAATGATCGTGCGCCCTAGGAATTTTCCAGGCGGCCAAGATTTTAGTAAAAACTCCATCCACCGTGCAGTTTACGCACAACCAGGAATCAGCACAAGCAGCGAGACATTCACAGCCTTAACAATAACTTAACTAAACTAAACGAAATAAAAGTTCAGGAAAAAGAAAGATAACTACTGGGGTTACTGTCATCCCAGCACGACTTATTTGAAAACATAAAGGTTCTAGCTAATGGGCCTATGGAAGAAAAAATGCACAAGTAACTGCTCCAATATCCGTTTCAGTTGCGGGTACCGATACGGTGATAGAACAGTCACCCCTCTACCTAAATACAGATACCTCCTCCTCACAGGTAGAGGGTAGAGAATGAAAGAAAAGGAGGAGGCCTGGTCCTCACGTATCTCACAAAACACATCCTTGCCTAGCAAGGTATCATCAACAGCAAGGTGGCAGGAGGGAAAGGCAATGAGTGGAGCTTCCTCTACGGAGGGAGAATAAACCTCCTCGCATGAGAGGATGCTCGCATCATTGACTTGAGCAAACAGCTCCAAGTCCTCCTGAAGTACCTGGGAAGATTCAACCTGCACAGACTCAGATGAAGGAAGGGGATCAAGAAATAAATAAGGCGAAGAACATAAATCATCGTCAATCGGGGGAGTGATCCCGGTCTCACTCCCATCAGGTTGGAGAAGTAAAGTAATGTTAGCATTGTCATCAATGCTACAAGATTCGGCGGGATCAATGGTGGCCAGGCTTAAGATTTGGACTTCCCCCACCGGTGTTGAGGAAAACTCCTCTTCACCTAGAAGGTTGTCCTCCTCCATAGGAATAGGCACAACACTCAGATCACCCACCTCATCCTGCGACACATCATCAACAATGTCGTCGGAGATGAGAGTAGTATGCACAACAGGGGGAAGAATCGAATCCACTAGAAGTGGTGGATGCACATGGAGAATAGGCTCAGCAGTGTCGGTGCATAGATCAGCCGCACATCCGGTGACCATGTCCATGCCATACCCTTCAAGATGTGAAGGTGACAAAGACACATAACCGGATGTTGAAGGTGTGCCGCCAGAGTTAGGAGTTGGGACGATCCGGATATCCGGTTCATCATCCTCGTCCAATTGGCGAAGATACTCGGCACAGTCCTTCAAGACATGATAAGTGCTACGACAAAAACCAACGGCAACGGAAATTGAGATGTGCCCACATAGTGTAAAAATAATACGATTCAAAATAAAAAAAAAATGCTATTGTGCAAAATACTACACCTAACAAAGATTACTAAAGCAACCTAATTAGAACAGAAAATAGACTAAAAAGAACAAAAATAAAATAAAAGATGCAATTTACAAATGGAAGGCTTTTCTCTCAAATTCTCCCTCTCCAGAAAACTCACACGACTGTATTCCCCGGCAACGGCGCCAAAAACTTGATGCGTGTCGGCAAGTGCACCGGTCGCGCAAGTAATAATAATGGGGAAAATCCCCGAGTGTCGGTCTCTTAAGGAACACAGTACGGTGGAGTTAGGTTTCGAGGAGGGACTTGAGATCGAAGTCCTTGGTCGGTGTTACAATGGATGGTTGGTTTGGTTTGCGAATAATAAAATAAAATATTATAACTACTCCTATGTAGTGCCGCTATGCAATGCTTCGCTTGGCGGGATGGAGACTAGGCAGGCCTTGAGCGCGCTGCGTCGCAAGGGCGGATGAACGAGTAGGCAAGCGGAGTGAGGGTCGCAAGCACCTCTTCGACAAGCACACCACTAGCAATTGCTAGTGCGGCACCGGACACGGTGGTGGGGCGGAAAATCAATGGGGGCGCACCTCATTAACACAAATGAACAAATTGATTCCATAAACATGAAATAAACAATACTAAACATGGTTCATAGCGATCATCATCTAGATAAAGAGATTACAACAAATACAACCACACAAGTAGAAGAAAAAGGGCAAGAGATACGACCGAATCCGGAGTCTCGTTGTAGATTCACGGTAGGAAGCACCGGGGTGTCAATCCGCGTCCTAGCTCGGTCCCAACTACGTCCGGGGTAAAGGAGGGCTGTCACACCTCCCAATGGACCCGTCTTCTCCAACGATTTACCATCCGGCCACGTCTAATGCGAAGAACTTCTTCCTTAGCGATCAAAATGAGTGTAGAATCCCTTCCTTTAAGCCCTTGGATGATGGAGGAGGCCGAGGGGGTGAAAAACCTATGGAAATGGCGAAAACGGCGGACTGAACGGAGTTCCCCGGTGTAATTGCGACCTAATTCGCGAACAGGTCATTATATAGGCGCTGAATTAAACAGTGCGCACGGTCATTGGCGCACGACTAGTGGTCGTGCGCACTAGAATCCTGTGATCGTGCGTCTGACTGGACAGAACCTGCAAGAAAAGCAATTTATAAAATATAATGTTCGCATGACCAGTTGCGCACGACCGATGGTCGTGCGCACTAACGTCGGTGGTCGTGCCCACTGGTCGAGACAGAACTCATAAAATTAATGATAAGTGCGCACGAACAATGGCGCACGACCGGTGGTCGTGCGCACTATCGTAGGTGGTCGTGCGCACTGCACCAAACAGAACTCATGAAAAAAGGGTTAAGTACACACGATCAGTGGCGCACGACCAGTGGTCGTGCGCACTAGAACCGGTGATCGTGCGCAGTGTTCCAGTGCAAAATTGCACCTGGAACACCTGCACGACTCCAATTCCAGCACAACCACGAATCCAGCCACTGAAAGTGGCACCTAACAGCGCATGAAAACTACTAATGAAGAAGAGCAATGAAATCACACCAAAATGGGCCTAGAAGTGCACCTAGCAAGGAATAACAAATATAAACTATAACAAGGCTAAAGTGCGGTGAAATGACTGAATAACAGCCCAGATGAGTCCATAAATGTGTATATGATCAGGACTCATCAACGTGCAAACAGGTAAGTCTGGGGGTGTGATGAGTCCAGTTTATATAGTGATTTTCGGACTCATCTGGGCTAGTTTTCATGCACTTGCACTTCACTTTAGGCCTATTTTCAATTCTATTTGATCACATTGCCCATTTCATTGCTTAGTGCACATTTATGCCCCATCTTGGTGTGATTTCATGTATTTCTGTAGTCTAGTATATTTTCATGCAGGTCCAAGGGTTGTGCGACACTCGGGATGGGTCCTGGGGGATTTTCGGTCGAAAAAGCCTGTGATCATGCGTTTTCCTTCTCGCACGACCAGGCGCACGACCACTGGTCGTGCGTTAATTCCCTTCCCTGATCGAGCGACGGCGCACGATCATTGGCCTTCTTCGCGCACGACCACTGGTCGTGAACCGCTGACCGTGCGCTTTTGTGCAGATTTGGATCGAGCTACCGGTTCTTCGCGCACGATCAGAGGCATTCCTTCGCGCACGACCATTGGTCGTGCGCCTGATCATGCGCGTTGTTTAATTCTGCTCCGTCTATAAATAGACATGCGCGATTTTAGGTCGGGATCGACCATCCGACTCCGCCCAGCTCCGCCGTTTTCCACATTTTCTGCAGGGTTTCACCTCCTTCTTCACCGCCCACCTTAGGGAGGATCTCCGGGCAAGCTTTCAACGCCAAATCCTCGCCGGAGCTTCCTCTCGGCCATCTCCTTCATCCAAGAGCTTCAAGAAAGGTGTCAACCTAGCCTTCTTCTTCAAGATCGGAGCAGCTTGTGTGATCATTCCTCCGGTTCGTGACACGAAGAAGACGGGTCATTGGGAGGAAGTGACAGCCCTCCTCTACCCCGGACGCAGTTGAGGACGGAGTTTGGACGCGGATTGACAACCCGCCGAATCCTTCTGTGAATCCTCAACAAGACTTCGGAGTCGGTCGATTTCGCACACTCATCTCCTCTTGTAGTTGATAGTTTAGTTGGATTTCTTATATGTTTGATGAAGTATACTTTTATTTGTTAACATTAGTATGAAATCATGTCTATGTGATTGAGTAATCTTGTTAT
The DNA here is from genome assembly GCA_033032865.1 of Dactylorhiza incarnata. Lineage (NCBI taxonomy): Eukaryota > Viridiplantae > Streptophyta > Magnoliopsida > Asparagales > Orchidaceae > Dactylorhiza > Dactylorhiza incarnata. The sequence continues at coordinate 10,391,487 of JAWHQI010000014.1, forward strand.
ATTTTCATTTGAGGCGTGCCTTGTGGTGTGGATTGTTTGTTGTGTTGTGCCGCCCTAACAATTGTTAGTGGTGTGCTTTGCGAAGAGGTGCTTGCGACCCTCATTCCGTCGCTCTCTCCACTCCATCCGCTAGCCTACTCGTCCATCCGCCTAGCGATTCGGTGCATTGCGGCCCGTGTAGTCTTCCATCCCGCCTGGCGAAGCAGTGCGCTCAAGGCCTGCATAGGAGTAGTCGTAGCTATTTTATTTTGTTTTCCGCAATCCAAATCAAGCCTCCCGCAATCCATCCGACCTTAAGGACTTCAATCTCAAGTCCTCCTCAATAGTCAACTCCACATTACTGTGTTCCTTCCGAGATCGATACTTGGGGATTTACTCCTTGTTTTATATTACTTGAACGATTGGTACACTGCCATTTCGTGCCGCAGTCTCGCCACATCCTATAGCAGTGTGTGAGATTTGCGCCATCAATACCTTCTCCAACTGAACTTCATAATTTATTTACCGGCGACTGTGTAGAGAGCCGCAATTTCAGAAGATATATTCGTTCTTACAATCATATTTTCTCTTTCACCTCTATGGGCGTTACACTGGATGAATCATTATCAGCAGGTCAACATGCAGTTTACACATTTAGAGCCCACGGAGCTATATATCACCGAATTGGATCTCTTTTGCCTGCTCCAAACAGAAGACCTTGGTACTTGCAAATGTATATATATGATACAGAACATGAGGTAGACCATCGCTTGAAAGAAAACATAGAGCTTGATCGTGCTTTACTCGAAAAGTTAACGAGACTTCTACACATCTGTAACCCGTTCGTGTCAATGTTCAGACAAATTGCTCAACGAGCCGATATTAACATATGCAGATTAGTTATCAAGGAATGTCCTGCTTCTGAACAACAGTACACATTACCAACTGCTTCACAACTTGCAGCTATAATTGTTGGTGCTGACGAGTACCTAGAATCGAATGAGCGAACTGTAATTATTGAAACAACTGCTGGTGCTTTACTCACTATTCATTAGTACAGTGGCTTCTATGACCCACTTCAATATCCACTACTGCTCCCATACAGCACATATGGTTGGTTAGCTGAATATACAGGACAAAATAACCGTCGCGTTAGCTGTTGCAACTACTACTCATACTTACTTCAAGTTCTTAAACAACATTTTGAACACTGTGCACTTTCGCTTCTTCCACTCGCCCTACATTTAACCTCCCTCTCATCTTACTGAAGGATCGTGGCCCTCTTCTATCACTACCGTTACACGGTTGTCATTTAATGCAGCAATACGTTGTCGACAATTACATTAAAATAGAAACTCAAAAACTACGTTGGATAAAAAACAACCAAAAAACTATTCGTGCTGAAATGTACAGCGGCTTACAACATTGTCTTACCGCTGGCGAAAATGTTGGAGGTTTATGCATTTCTCATTCCATATCATATATTTTGTGCTGCAAGTTCACCTTCTACTACAACCTTCTCTAACATACATATTTCTCTTCCAGCAAATATTGGTAATCGTGTAATTTTGCCGTCCTCTTTTATTGGTGGCCCTCGCGATATGTACCAACGTTACCAGGATGCAATGTCTGTTGTGCAGCATTATGGTAGGCCAGACCTATTCTTGACAATGACATGCAACTCTTCTTGGCTTGAAATCACAGATTCACTGTACCCAGGATAAACGGCGCAGGATCATCTTGATGTAGTTACTAGAGTCTTTCATACTAAATACAACCAGTTGAAAAATGATATTTTCCATAAACATGTTCTTGTGAAAGTAATTAGCCATGTACACGTAATTGAGTTCCAAAAAAGAGGCTTGCCCCACGTTCACATGTTAGTTATTTTTGACTCACGTGATAAGATGACTACTCCAGACGAATATGACAAGGTTGTCAGAGCTGAACTTCCTCATATTGAACATGAACCAGAATTACACAATATTATTCTGCATCATATGATTCATGGCCCATGTGCACACGTTAACCCTCATGCCCCGTGCATGAAGCACAGTAACTGCAAAAAGGGTTACCCAAAAAACGTCGCGGAGAACACCTTGCAAGGAGCAGACTCCTACCCAATATATCAACGCCGCAACGATGGGAGATCGTTCACTCTACACCGTGCTCAAGATTTCGTTCTTGACAATCGATGGGTTGTTCCGTACAACCCATGGCATCTGTTAAAATATGACTGTCACATTAACGTTGAAATTTGTAGCAGTATTAAAAGTATTAAATATTTGTATAAATACATTCACAAGGGCCCTGATATGATTGGATTTGAAGTTCGTTCTCTGCAAGATCATAATGAAATCTCACAATATGTAAATGGGTGTTGGATTTGTCCCCATGAAGCCTTTTGGAAGATCCTCAAATTCAATATGTACCAAACATATCCTTCAATAATTCGCCTGCAGATTCACCTTCCTAATAAGCATCAGGTTCAGTTTCGTGCTACTGATTTACTCAGCGATGTTCTGGCAAGCGAACTAACTCCAGGACAATGCTCATTGAATTCTTCCGAGTTTATGATAGTCAGCAAGAAACACACATATACCTATACAGTGATTTTCCTAAATATTACACGTGGAATTTGTCGTCAAGAACTTGGAGTCGACGAAGACGACACCAAAAAGTTATTGGTCGCATTTACTCTGTTCATCCTTCTGAGGGTGAAAGATTTTACCTGCACATACTTCTTAATCATATTCACGGTCCAACGTCTTTTGAAGATTTAATGACAGTTAGTACTACTACCCACTCAACTTTTAAGCAGTCTGCTGAACATCACGGTTTGCTTGAGCAAGACAACAACTTACATCATTGTATGCGCGAGGCCGCAGAATTTTAGATGCCCTCAGTGCTTCGAACATTATTTACCAACATTCTGCTCCACTGTAACCCCACAGAAGTTAGACGGTTATGGGACGACAACTACACTGCGATGACTGAAGATTATGTTACGTCGACACCCATCAGTGCATTATATGTCGTCAATAAACTTCTTCGTGAGATAGATTATATTCTTCAGCAACATAACAAAAGTATCACATATTTTGATCTTCCTGAAATGTCTGCATTATTCAGAAAAATTGGCAACTGTTGTAGCTTAATTGAAGATGAGCTCTCTATACCTGTCTCAGATACAGATATAAACTCTGTCTTCTATTTAAATCCCTCCCAAAGTTATGCCTTCCACACTATTACTGAAGCAGTTCGCCGTCGAGAAAATGTTGTCTTCTTTATAGATGGTCCAGGTGGAACCGGAAAAACCTTTCTGTACAAAGCAATACTTGCACATTTACGCCATGAGGGTCATATTGTCCTTGCAACGACATCATCAGGAATAGCTGCAACTCTTCTTCCATGTGGAACAACAGCACATTTAAAATTCAAAATTCGAATTCCTTTAGAGGTTGGATCATTCTGCAAATTTGCGAAGCAATCTGATATACAAAAACTTTTACAGCAATGTTCTGCTATTCTATGGGATGAGGCACCAATGTCGCACAAACATGTTTTTGAGGCGTTGATCGTTCACTACGAGATGTTCTCGAAACAAACAAATCGTTCGGCGGCAAAGTCGTAATCATGGGTGGGGATTTTGGACAGGTTCCACCTGTCGTGCTTAACGGTTCAAGATCACAAATTATCGCTGCCAGTATTGTTGACTCACCTTTATGGTCAACTATCAAACTAGTGTCATTGACTGAAAATATGCGCGCTTCAGCCGATCAACCTTTCGCAGAGTTTTTGCTTTAAGTTGGGAATGGTGATGAGCCAACATTTTAGGATGATCTGATTCGTTTGCCTAATTCAATGGTTATTCAATGGGATGATGAACGTTCAATAAATTTTCTAATCAACACCATCTTCTCAGACATTACAAACCACATGCACATCCCTGATTACTGGGCAAACAGAGCATTGCTCACACCGTTAAACGATGATGTTACGCAGTTAAATGATCACTGCCTTGCATTCTTCCCAGGCGATGAGGTCACATACTACTCCTTTGATTCTGTTCACGATGATACAAGTAATATGTACCTAGAAGAGTTTCTGAATAGCATATCACCGGGCAATCTGCCACCACACAAGTTATCGTTGAAAAAAGGTGCCCCCGTCATGCTTCTCAGAAATTTAAATCCTCAGATTGGTCTTTGCAACGGATCACGACTCCTCTATCTCCATTTCTCAAATAATGTTATCGAAACAGAAATACTTACGGGACAACATAAAGGGAAATCAGTTTTCCTTCCCCGTATGCCCCTGAAAAATGCTGAAGATATAAAAATGCCTTTTGAGTTAACTCGCAAACAATTTCCAATCCGTTTGAGCTTCGCTTTAACCATTAATAAATCTCAGGGTCAGACAATCAATGAGGTTGGTATCTACTTACCTTCGCCTGTTTTTACTCATGGCCAACTTTATGTGGCTTTATCGCGTGGCGTTGCTGCATCAAACACAAAACTTTTAGTGAGGAATGGTGCCCTCAATGGACATCATGGCACTTACACTACGAACGTTGTATTTAAGGAGCTGCTCTCCAAAGTTGTACTATAGGTGCACTCGCTTTGCCCTCTTTCTGCTGTTCTGTAGTTCTATATGTATATTACTACTACTCTACTTTGTTCACACGCTTCTTACCTTCACAGTCTCAGCACACTTAATCAAAATCATCTGCGCTCAATTACCCGCTACACTGTAATTTTTTTCATAAACTCAGAATGCCGATCATTGCTTCTATGATAACTCCTCAGGTACTATAATTTTTGTCATTACAATTTTGCCTCATACTGCGTATGACTACATGATTACATGTTCTACAGTTTTTTTTACCAACGCCTGCTTCTGTGCCGTTATTTGATCTTCCCTAGAATATTTCTCATACAAGAGATGTCTGAAGTTAAAATTGTACGACCCCCTCCGGCGACATGCAGCTTCTACAAAATTTCTTATGCTATTATACATTTACTTACATACTGCTAGGTCCACTCAACTTTCTCGCCGACCCGCCACTGCATTTACATCTCTTTCAATTTCTTAATGCTCACCAACAGTTTTGTCTACTACTCAGTACATTGCTTCTACTATTACTATTACCTTATGTCATCTATACAAAAACATGTTCTTTGGTAAATTAGTAATTGTTTCTCTTATTTTGTAGTCGATCGTTCTCAGCTCCCTGTACATAAACAGCATTGTCTGTCCGTTCTCTCCATTCCCTCACGCCAACATTCATCTGTGCGCCTGCCATTTGCATCGCCCTCCACTTTGCTGTCTCTGTACTTTCTGAACAACCTCGATGTCAACTGCTTCATCTTTGTCAGCGATGACACTTGCAGAACGCGATGAAGTTGCGTGCAAACACGATGTCCCACCAGAAATGTGTGAGTACTACTACTTCTCCGTACTGCTCAGTGGACTTAGCGTTGATACCAGCACGGCTGCCTTGAACTCCACATTCGGATCTCTTCCTAGATTCCTTCACACCGCTGTAAGCCCCATCACTCATCCTCACTACATATAATGTTTACACCTCCTCGCTATCTGCCTCATTGTTATCTTCAATTGTTTCATACAGATCGACGTCAACGCAGCTGGGGATCCACTGGGTTCTGCATGGGTGATCTTCGCAGATAAGTTAACAATGATGGCTGCCGCTGAGCTAATGGACAGCTATACAATTGACGGGAATAAGCTAACTGCCCATCATCTTGCGTTGTTTGATGTTCAGCCATAGTACTCTGTACAACGTCATTTTGTTTTGAGCCCTTTCTACTGTACTGTTCTTTTTTCCGTGCGTTTCTGTGCAAACAACGTGTCTGTACATAAGATGTGACCCTTAGTAATATCGTATACTCAGTTTTATGTTGAAGTGCACCTCACTGAGATTTCCTCTGTACGCATGCTTAATATACGCACTTCATTTGTACTTCGCATAACTCGCGTACTTAAATTTATAGGCATTAACCACTACAGAGCCGCAAAAATGTACAGCTGTTACGTATATTATATACGCACTTAATATATTACATACTGCATATAGCTTATTTCCTATCATGAAATTAGCCGCGTACTAACTGTATTAACTGAATATCCATATTGGTTTTCATTTTTATTATAAAGACATCAAATTCTCTGAAATGCGTTGTATATACAGTACACTATTACAATACATAAATACTTCTATTTATAAATAGGTATATATATAAAAATACTTTTATTTATAAATAGATATATACACATATATATACATATATATATGTGTATATATTTATATAAGTGTATATATATACACTACGTCCGCCCAAACTCGGCCGCTGTACGACGCTCAGCCAATTGACAATGCATAAGTCCTCCCGTGCCCCACGCAATAGTACACCCACCTCGCCATTGTCCCGACGCGACGACGCTCCCCCCGCTCGCGGACCCCCAATTTTGTCCCCATCTCGGGCTCAGCCCTGAACAACTGCTACCCATAGAAGTAGCCTCTCAACCTTGCTGGAAATAATTCTCTATTTCACTCAAAGTTTACGCGCTCGCCACTGCCGCTTGTACCTGTTTAACCCTCTGCAGCAGCCGCGTCCCCTATTTGAAGTGGCCTGTTTAACTCTCTTGAATGACTCCTCCGCTTACCACTGCATTGTCCATGTGATCACAGGCATCTCCATCAGCACCGGCCTAAAAATACACCACAACAGGTTAACATCGTTCCCTCATTTCCGCCTTTCTGCAACTCTCATAAATACTTATGCCTCACGGTCGTGCTACACTCTTTCATTCACATATTACTGATATGCCTATGTTTGCTTGCGCTCGCAAACACTACCTCACCTCTTCGCAGGTTCACGTACTGTATTACAATGCAGCTCGTTCACCACAATTACATGGCAAACCACGTTGAACCTACGACATCACCACTGCCAAATGGGAGTTCCCCGTTTTACTGTAAGCCTTCATAATTCATGCTTTCGACTGAGTTCAACAGTACCTTAAATGTGACATATTTTTTCTACATATTCAACATCCTCATACGTATGATCTGCTCATCAGGTACCTCAGATGGAAATGACACACACTGCACTCCTGCTGCCAACGTCGACATTACCTACGACTACTACAACGAAATATGCATAGATACTACAGAAAGATGGTCTACTGGTCCGCGTACAGAAATAGAAGGATTCACGCTTACTATACTGCGCCTGCCACCAGGCTGCACTGCGTGTGAAGAATGGAATTTTGTGTTCGACATGATTAGAAGGTACCGCCAACTGAAACATACATACTCTGCTACAATTAACATATACTCAAAACACATCCTATAGCTTGCTGATATTTCCCCTTGTATGTCTAACAAATGCAGGGTCTCGCGAGGCCACTGAACGACGCATGTTCGCATTTTCACTGCTTCAACGAAATCTTACGAGTGTATATTCATATGCGCTCAAGTGCAGCGTTAATATACATTACATTTTTGTTTTGCTATGTTTACTTCATGTCTCCACATGTGATAACATTTGCGTTTTACCCCACGTTACTTCTGCTTGGTTCTACTCCTTTGTACATCCTTGCACAGCTGTACATATTGTTCTGTGGAGTTCTCCTTATATCTTTGTTTCAAATTATATATCGAGCACATAAATGGGTGGATTTGCTAGCATGATCAAAATGATCCTGCGTTATTATTTGGATATGTTTAAATATCTGGTAAGTTGGATTAAGTTTATCACATTATTAAAATGATCCTACTCTCGAATATTTTACAATAGAGAAAGATGTTTCATCCTGAAAATATAGAAATTGTACCTATAAATTTACATTAGTAATTCCCGCGTGCACAATTGACTGTGTTTGTTGTCATATTTGCCCTGCATATAGTTGTTTTTCCAAATTTTTATTTTACATTCCCCCACAACTGTCCTCCTTTGCTTTCCAAGTTTCTCCACATATGTTCGGATGCTACTCTTTGATGTGCATACAGAGTTTTATCAAGTGCAGGCACGTCAGTAAAAGCTGTTCCAGTTATAACAACTTCACAATTACTTTTGTTGAAATCATATCTTATTTGAGCAAACACCTCATCTCATGAATTAGGTTGGGCCTGCTCTACCTTCTGCTTCTACATTGGTTATTAAACCATCAGAGTTCAGTCCTTCGACAGCATTGGCTGCACCGTCTTAAAGCACATGAAACAGGATACAATAGTCATTTAGTGCATATTTTTCATCCCTAACTGATGTCATATAGTTACTTCATTAAGGACTGATGAACTTTGACTATACACGTCCTTGCCATTCAAATCAGTTATGGACAAATGAATGAGCCTCCAGGTGCAATAGCTACAGTTGCATTAACTGCTCTTGCTATTTTCGATATTTCTTTCAATTCCAAACTAATATAACGGGCTCGGAGGCTTAGCGGGTCGGTTCGGGTACTAGGATATCATTGGATTGCTCTGTTCCACTGTAATCTGACCTCATTGGATTGCTGCAGTTTCACGGTGGAGGCTCATAGGTTCGGCGCTCTCTTCATTTTGTCTAAATATATTATTATTTGTATTACATGTTTTGATTCTTTGCAATTCAATTACCTCATTTTGAATTGCAACTTATTGAATATTATACCTCATTTTGACTTGCACCTTGATGTATATTACATTTTACTTTCGCCAATTTCTGCTTGCAGCATGTAATTTATTACATAGTACTCTTTAATGGTAACGTAATTTATTCGCTACATTTACCATTGCAATTGATGCAGAAACATGGGTTTTACGACATTTCTGGAAGGATCTGTTGGTATCAAAGTTGTTCAAAGCTATGAGATTTTCTAATTCGAACCATAGAAGTTGCTCTTCCATTATAGTTACTGAGCTTAGAATGTATATTTGTAGCTCTTCCTAACTGTCTTATCATGCATGAGGCCTCTACTTTTATCATAATTTAGTAGGTACAAAACTTCAATATTTCCTGCATGGGAGAAAACAGCTGCATAAATACAAATGATTGCATTTTTTTGTTATTTTTATTTAGGATTGGAGTGCGACAATATCGAAAGCTATAAAGTGGTGTTGCCGAGGACTGCTCCGCCATCAATACTGTGATATTGTGGGCTCTTTATTTTAATGCTTCGATTCAGGGTGGTTTTCAGTTTTAACCATGCACCAGGTTTAGCTACTGTTGTTCATTAGCACCTAAGGCGATTGTAGATTCTGTTGATGGTTGATGTTGAACAATATGAAGACCTTACTGAATATATAGTTTGCTTTGATCATAATAATTTTTTATGTTTTGTTTACCACAAAATTATGATTCGTTGGCGTGTCTACTTTTTTTGAAATTGCAAATAGAATGCACCACAAAATGATATGAAAGACGTTAATATAAATGAGATTGAATTTTAACATAAGCGTGGTTTCCCCTCTTATGTTTTTCTCCTTTTCTGCTATCATAATTCATGCACATTCTGTATAATATTATTTAATCAAATAGTTGGTTTAGGCTTCAACAAAGTTTACATATTCATGGAGTTCAAATAAAAACATGGATCCTCGCTTCATTCGGGCTAAAGAAACATTCAAATTGATTGGCATCATCAATCCGAATGACAGGAGCAGCAAAATGTTTCACTTACATTGAGCTAAGACATTCTTCAGGTGATTACACATCCTCTTCTTTTTACATATGTTTTTCTTGGTCGCATCACACATATGTCAATCCAATCCATATCATTCTATGCTTTTATTAATCGCTGCACATAGATATCCATCATTCTCTGCTACTGTAATTCATATCACGCATCATGATTTTCAATACTCCAATATTTACACAGATTTATCGATTACACTATAAAACAAAAAATTCTATTTATTACGCACAAAAACATGTACAAACATCGCCATCAAATTCATACCACACATCCATACGCTGGACACGTAGGCCTACGATTCCAATGTACGGCTGCGATGACACCTCTCTTGAATGCAAACAAAAAAATCGAAAACATGAACTTACACAACTATACTCCATATTCTTCAACTTACATAACAATATACGAGCATCTTCGCATAGGTTATGCCCGTGCTCGATGTTCTCCGTTGTGGCAATAACCCAGCTGCGACGGTACGTCCACCCAACCTCGCCCGCTCTCGAACGCTCAACTTGCCCGCCTGACTTCTCGGGTCACCCTGCCCCCTATTGTTGAGTTGTTCTAAATACAATAATTAATACCATGATCTTTTTATTCATTGTTTTCTCTATGATACGAGCATCTTCGCACAGGCTACGCCCGTGCTCGATGCTCTTCACTTTGACAGTACCCTGACATCGACGGTACATTCGCCCAAACTCGCCCACTCTAGGACGCTCGGCCGATTGACAGTGCATTGGTGGCCCCGGTGCCCCACGCGGCAGTACCCCCGCCTCGACAGAGTTTTGATGCAATATTTCGGCAAGTGCACCGGTCGCGCAAGTAATAAATGTTGGGAATAAGATCCCCGAGTGTCGGTCTCTTGAGGAATGCAGGTTGGGTGAACGAATCGCGTTGTGTGACAATTGTTACACAAGCGGGAACAAACACAAAAAATAAATAAAATAACAATAAAATAAATGCGGGTCGAAATCACCGCTTCGCAAGGCGAGATGGATGCCGCGGCCGCGATGCCGAGCTTCGTGAGGCGGATGGACGGTGTGCATGCGAATGAAGTGATCACTAATGCGGAGAGTGAGGGTCGCAAACACCTCTTCGCAAATCGCCGTTAGCTCTTGCTAACGGGAATCGAACACGATGAGTGCGTGAGTGAGTGAGTGGAGGCGAGACGCATCACAAGCAAATCCTGAAGAACAGAGAAGAAACAACCATTGCATTTAAACTAAACATCATGATATTCAAGTTTAAATGATTCAAAGAAGTACAACAAAGGGGGGAGGAAGAAATCAACCAATGGACGAAGAGTAGCGGCCGTTCACGGCCGAAATGGTAGTTTGTCAAGCTACCTCCGTACTCGGGCGGACTGTGCTTCCGGCGTTGAGAGACTGTCACGACCTCTCCACATGCTTCCGTCGTCTTCTACCTCAGGATTGTTATTCTTCTCACCGGATAAACTGGAGACGGCTTGCTTGAGTGCTTGCGGATGGCGGAGAATGCTTCCGGACGATGGAGGAATGCTTAGAATGGCCGGAGATAACTTCCCCTTGCGGAGGAGATGAGATGGAGGTGGCTGGAAGTGGAAAACGGCGGCGTACGGACTGTAAATTGCGCTCCCGGAACCGGATTATCCCTAATTTGCGGATCGGGACATTATATAGGCGCTGTCGAAAATACTGCGCACGACCATTGGCGCACGACCAGTGGTCGTGCGCGCTGGAGTTCTGTGATCGTGCGCCTGCCTGGGTGGAGCCTGCAATGTAAGAAATTTATAAAATACCATGTTCGCACGACTAGTGGCGCACGACCGGTGGTCGTGCGCACTATCGTAGGTGGCCGTGCGCACTAGTCGAAACAGAACTCATAAAATTGATGTTAAGTGTGCACGAACAGCGGCGCACGACTGGTGGTCATGCGCAATATCGTTGGTGTTCGTGCGTACTGTCCGAGACAGAACTCAAAAAATAGGGTTAAGTGCACACGATCAGCGGCGCACGACCAGTGGTCGTGCGTAATAGAAACAGTGATCGTGCGCAGTGTTCCTGTACAGAATTGTACCGGGAACACCCGCACGACTCCTGTTCCAGCACAACCACGAATCCAGCCACTGAAAGTGGCACTTAACAATCCATGAAAACTACTAAAAATGAAGAACATGAAATAACACCAAACACGGGCCTAAATGTTCACTTAGCATGGAGTGTCAAATATGAGTGAAAACATGTCTAAAGTGAAGTGCACAGACTAGAAAATCGGCCCAGATGAGTCCATAAATGTGCATATATTTGGGACTCATCACACCCCTAGACTTAACTGTTTGCGCGTCCCGAGCAAACCATCTCTCGCGGATAGGAAAAACATAAGCTGGCGATGAAATTATCAAGCGGAGTACCATGCAAAGTCGCATGCTCATGTGCGTAGAAATATAGTAGATAAAATTTCTAATTATACATATTAGTTTATAATTTTCTAGGAGCGTAGATATATATTACGTTTACTCAAAAAGTGAATCACGGTGAATCATAAGGTCGTACATAGGAAGAAAGTAAACTGAACGCTGAGGCGAGCATTGCCAAAGATCGGGGCTCGGGACAACTCCATTGAAATCCATCAATGTCGGTGACCATAAGCTTGCTCGTTCGTACTCTCTCCACGGCACTTGTATGACTCAAATGCGTGAATCAATAGGACTTTAGGTTTGAGATGAGACTTGGGTTTAGGTGCGGTAAACAAAGATAAATGCGACGACTCAGACAATAAACCAAATGAGCTAGCACAGAAAACTATCCTCATCACCACACAAACATGCGGGTACACTACACCCCCAGACTTGGACTTAACAACCTGGGTGCGTGCACCGCCTACTCCCAAACTTATACTTATACAAATGAATTTTTCATTCAAACTCATATCTTTTTCTTTTCTTCTCACTTCTTTTCTCTTTCTCATTTTTTCTTTTCTTTTCTTATCATTTTCAGCAAATAAACAATAAGACACAACCACAACTTCACAAACATATCACCACATCAACAACCCAACTTCTGAAAATACTAAACATCTAAAGCTCAGATTTGGGTGTGCGACTAGGATTGGCTTTTGGGCTTTGGTGCGATAAAAGTGAGGCTGAATCAAAGAACGGGTAGGCACAACTGGGCTAACTATGATATATCGATAGGAAAGGGTGTAAAGGCTCAACCGGGCCAAAATGATGGCCTATATCACATTCACGCAATTGACTAACCGTATACCCATGCTTCAAGAATCGCTTGGGGCAAGTTCTAGCAACCGAGAAAGATAATCCTTCCCCCAGACTCGGGCAATACGAGACTAATGAACGTCTAAACACATTCCTATGCTACCGTTTGATTCACGCCGGATTCACCAAATTTTTGAGTAAAGTAAACAATATTTACAGTAGTAGAAAAATATAAACTAAAAGCATAAAAGGAAATTGAATCTACACGAATTCCTACGAGACATGAGCACTCGACTAGGAGCACTACAGGAGTCAACATTTTACTCCGCCTCATAATCCTAAGCCAGCACAATGATTTTCCAAATCACACAAAAAGACAAATTCAACTCGCGACGTGCCAACGGCTAAGCGCGCTCAAGTGGGTGCTGTGGTGTGCAATGAAAATAAACAAAACATTTTAAATGAAATCTTCTAGCATGCGGTTGCAACTCGTGCGCAAAGTGGATAACAACGTGCTCTCCCCCAGACTTAATCTCAACATCACATCACAAAAACTGAAAGCTAGGGGGGAGAAGTGCCAATGCTCAGAATTGAGCATACCAAACGATTGGCTTTTATTTCGTGAGCAATCCGTAGCTTCCGCCATCGCAAAGAACAAAGCACGCCTACAAACGACACAACTAAAAGTAGCAAAAATATATAAAAACTGAATTGAAACATGTTAGAAAAACAGAAATCAGCAAATCTGGGTTGTCTCCCAGCAGCGCTTTTATTTTATGTCCTTAAGCTGGACCAAATACCTGTATTATAATTGTTTAAAGGGTGCAGAAATTAAATAAAAAGTGCATGAAAAAGAGATTTTCACAAAATAAGAGATAAAAAGAAAATCAGCTGTAGGCGCTTTTATGGTGCCCATCTCCCGTAGCTTGAAGGCAGGAGGTGAAGGCTTTAGGGCCAACACTGGTGTCACCCAGTGTTCCCCTAACCTCCGCCCTCTTGCCACGGAGAGCGGCAGAGCGCGCATCGCGCAGACGCTTTTCTTGTTTAAGTTTAGCGACAATCGGAGACTGCCAACGTTGAATGTTTTCAGATTCTCCCAACTTAGTAGTGGGTGGCGTCACTTCCGTCGCCGCAGTGACGACCGGATCAGCCCAAGAGATGGAACGCTTAACTAGTTTATTACATGATTCAATGCAAGAGAATAATGGGATGTCATCTCGAATCAAGTTCAGCTCAATATGTTTAGGACCGCTGTCCTCCTCCCTCTTGAAATCATTGTCTCTCCGAGGATCTACTTTTTCCTCTCCGCTTGACTGGTACTCTTCCTTTTCTCCTTCAGATGATCCATCAGATGATCCATTATCTTTCTTATCCCCTGCACAACTCAATGATTCATCAAAAATAAAAGGAGGGGGCAAATGGATGTTGCAAGGTGTCATCTCACCACAAAATAAATCCTTGCCTAGCAAGGTGTCATCTCCAGGGAGGTGGCAGGAGAAAGAGATAAATGATGGAGATTCCTCATTGGAGGAGGGATCAACCTCCTCGCACATGAGGATGCTATCATCATTGACCTGAGCTGGAAGCTCCAAGTCCTCCAGATGTACCAGTGGAGACTCAACCTGCACAGGCTCAGATATAGCAGAACGGGGGTCAAGAAATAAAAGAGAAGAAGAACATAAATAAAAATGAGCGGGGGAGTGGTCCCGGACTCACTCCCAATAGGTTGGGAAAGTAAAATAATGTCGGCATTGTCATCAATGCCACAAGATTCGGCGGGATCGTCAATGGCCAAGCTAAGGATTTGGACTTCCTCCACCGGTGCTGAGGAAAGCTCCTCTTCACCTAGAAGGTTGTCCTCCTCCATAGGAGCAGGCACACTTAGATCGTCGGCCACATCCTGCGACACATCCTCGATAATGTCATCTAAAATAAATGTACTAGAATGCACAATAGGAGGGGTAAGGGTGCTTGGATAAAAGTCCAGCACTGGTTCCTCACAAAGAATCAAATCTAGGATAGGAGATGGGTGTAGAGGGGAGATGGGCTCAGCCATGTCAGTGCCCAGATCAACCATACATTTGGTGACCGTGTCCACATCATACCCTTCATAAGATGAAGGTGATATGGCCACATAACCAGATGTCGAAGGTGTGCCGCCAGAGGTAGGAGTCGGGACGATCTGGATATCCGACTCGTCGTCCTCATCCAATTGGCTAAGATACTCGGCACAATCCTTCAGGGCATGATCCATGCTCTGACAAAACAAGCACTGCCTAATGGGCTTCTTTGGCACAGCGTGTGCTGATGCCGAAAAGAAGATTGACGGTAAAGGCATGGCAGAATAGCCATAAGACTTCCGCGCACCATATGGAGTACCAGACGAAGTCGGTGCTCCATATGCTGGGCTGGTAGTGCTAGGGCAACTATCTCCCTATGGACATCTATCGCTAGCGTGAGAGATATCTCCACAAAAATGTCAACGAATATTAAATGCAGACCACATTTTGTGAAGATAAAATGATTCAAAATGCAGAAAACTATTGTGCAAGACAATACACCCAACAAAAATTTACTTAACAGCCTAATATAAACAGTAAAACATAATAAGAAGAAATAAACCAAAAATGCGATAAACAAATGGAAAGGGCTTTAATCTCAGATTCTCCCTCTCCAGAAAACTCACACGTCTGTGTTCCCCGGCAACGGCGCCAAACACTTGATGGCGCAAATCTTAGCACACCGCTAAAGGCGGTAGTAAGACTGCGGCACGAAACGGCAGTGTACCGATCGTTCAAGTAATATAAAATGAGGAGTAATCCCCGAGTATCGAATCTCTCAAGGAACACAGTAAGGTGGAGTTAACGTTTGAGGAGGGACTTGAGATCGAAGTCCTAAAGGTCGGATGGAATGCGGGAGAGTTGATTTGGTTGTGGAAAATAAAAGAAAAGAGCTACAACTACTCCTATGCAATACCGCTATGCAATGCTTTGCTTGGTAGGATGGAGACTAGGCAGGCCTTGAGTGCGCTGCTTCACAAGGGCGGATGGACGAGTAGGCAAGCGGAATCAAACTGTGCAGGCCTTGAGCGCGCTGCTTCGTTAGGCGAATGGATTACACGGGCCGCTATGCCATGCCTCGCTAAGCGGATGGACGAGTAGGCAAGCGGATGGAATGGTTCGCACCGGCGGAGTCAGAATGGATTACACGGGCCGCTATGCCACGCTTCGCTAGGCGGATGGACGAGTAGTCTTACGGATTGAGGGTCGCAAGCACCTCGTCGCAACGCACGCCACTAGCAATTGCTAGTGCGGCACACCTAACTACGGCGGAATGGAATAAAAATGTAAGCGCTCCTCAAGCAGTTTAAACAACAAAGCATTTCACATAGACATGAAATATAGAGATACAAACAAGTTTATGTGCCACTTCATCATAATATAAAGATCTAACTACATACACACATCACTAAGAGAAGAACAAGGCAAGAAATCGACCGAATTCAAACTCTTGTTGAAGATTCATGGTTGAAATCGCTGGGTTGTCAACCCGCGTCCAAGCTCGGTCATCAACTGCGTCCGGGGTAGAGAGAGCTGTCACTACTCTCCAATGGACCCGTCTTCTTCGTCTCACGATCCGGACGAGCTTGCAAGCTTCCTCTTGCTTGAAGGTGATGGCATATAGATCTCTCTTGAAGCCCTAGGATGAAGGAGGAGGCCAAAGGGACGAAACCCTGGTGGAAAAGGCGGAATCGCGCTGCTGTCCGGCGCATACGGATCTCCCCCGGTTTAAGTCGAAACTGCATCTTTTATAGAAAATCGTCAGAAAATTGGTCGCGCACGGTCGAACGCACGACCGTGCGTCGACCGTGCGATACTTAAGCTCAGCAGGCGTGCAGGGGAAGAAGACCTTCCACCCATGCGATTTGTTCACGCACGACCAACGCCGCCCGTGCGCTAAGACGCACAGGTAAACTCCGATGCTCTGAAATCAGCAAGACATAGGTCGACCGTGCATTTTCTTCACGCACAGGAGAATCCGCCCGTGCGTCAAAATGCACGAGTAAACTCCGATGCTCCATTTTCCTGCCCAGACACAAACGCACGACCGCACAGACCGTGCGTCAAGGAAAACGCACGACCGTGCGATATGCACAGAAATTACATTGGGGAAAATGGGGCGATCAGGTCACCTGCATACATGACACACAAGCTGGGAATCAACGTCCAGCAGCACAGGGATACAGAAAATAACATGGGGAGCACGAAGTGCTTACCCCCAACAACAAAGTGCGCAATTGCACACAAAAATAGGTACAACTATATACTTCTAACAAAAGCATAACTAAAGGAAATATGAACGAAACTGAAGCACAAAAGCAGAAAAAACTAGCCTAAATGATTCCGAAAATATGTATATAATAGGGACTCATCACGAGGCCAAATTGGGAGGGAACACAATCTAGTATTATTCGCCCAGCGGTGGCGAATAATAATTTTGAAATTAAAACGAGCATCATTCAAATGGTACAGCAAACCGTCATATTTGATGGCTTACCAAATGAAGATCCTAATTTTCATTTACTAATTTTTTTGGAAATTTGCGATACATTTAAGATAAATGGCGTCACCGATGACGCCATTTGATTGCATTTATTTCCTTTCTCTTTGCGGACTAAGGCCAAGCAGTGGTTGGGATCTCTTCCTAGAGGTTCCATCACTACATGGGCGAGATGACGGAGAAATTTTTAACGATGTATTTTCCTTTGGCGAAGTCCGCTAAATTACGTACGAACATTCTCTCGTTTATGCAAATAGACTCGGAGTCTCTCTATGACACATGAGAGCGCTTCAAGGAACTCTTGCGGAGAGGTCCTCATCATGCCCTTCCTGGGTGGCAACAAGTTCAAACTTTCTACAATGGTTTGAATCTCCAAACGAGGCAGATGATTGATGCGGCCGCGGGGGGGGGGGGGGGGGACTCTTAATGACAAAACCCCCGAGGATGATCAAGAGCTTTTCGAGGAGATGGCCATGAATGCGTATCAGTGGAATGCGCCACGGTCGCGCCCTAACAAGCCGACTGGACACATTGAAGTCGAGGCCAACCGGAATTTAGCACTTCAAGTAGAAATGCTTACTAAGCAAGTGGTGGAGATGTCTGCTTCCTCCGCCACCAATTGGGATAATAATAATAATTTTAATAATAATAATTTTATTCAAGAGCATGTAGATTATATGGGGAACTCCTATCGTCCTACTTATAACCCGAATAATAATCATCCGTTAAATAATAGTTATAATCCGGGTTTAAGGAATCATCCAAATTTTTCATGGAGCAACCCCAATAATGCTCAACGACCTCCACAAGTGAATCCTCCTGGATTCGCTCCACCACCACCACACAAGCCATCTTCATTTGAAGAGGTCTTCACTAAATACGTTGCCTCTAATGAGTCCAATATTCGGAACCTTTCCGGATCTATTAAAAGCTTAGAAAATTAGATTGGACAGCTTGCCAAGATGTTCTCCGAATGCCAGCAAGGAGCTCTACCGGGCACTACTGAGCCCAATCCAAGGGAGAGCGCTAATGCAATAACCCTCCGCGGCGGAAAGGATGTAACTTCTACAAATTTGGCTGAACTCAAGGTAAACGTTTCAACTTCATCTCCACAAATTATTTCTTCACCTACTTTACCTTCTTCTACATTAGCTCCGCGTATTATTAAAAATCCTTCTATTCCTTATCCTTCGAAATTTAAAGATGAACGCAATGAGGAGCAATATAAAAAATTTATTGAAATTTTAAAACAAATCCAAATAAATGTTCCATTCTGCGAGGCGTTAGCCCAAATGCCCAAGTACGCTAAGTATCTAAAAGATTTACTTTCGAATAAAAAGAAACTTGAAAATTTTTCGCGTATATCTCTAAACGCAGAATGTTCGGCAGTTTTGTTAAATAAATTACCACAAAAATTAAACGACCCGGTGAGGTTCTCCATCCCTTGTTTGTTCGGTAATTTATTAATAAAACACGCCTTGACAGATTTGGGCGCTAGTATTAATTTGATGTCGTTTTCATTATTTAAAAAGCTTGGTTTAGGCAATCCAAGCCCAACAAAAATCAGCATCCAACTTGCAGACCGATCGATAAAATACCCAATTGGGGTTATTGAGGATGTGCTTGTTAAGGTTGACAAATTTACCTTCCTGGTAGACTTTGCCATCCTAGACATTGAGGAAGACGCCGAAGTACCTATTATACTCGGATGTCCTTTCCTCGCCACCTCCCGGGCAATTATGGACGTTAGTAATGGCAAACTTCTCCTACGAGTTGGGGATGAAGAAGTTATTTTTATTATAAACAACTCTATGAGAAATTCTTTTTCAAATGACGATTCTTGTTATACTTTAGAAACAAATTTTGATGAAGATTTATCGTTATTTTCTGAATTAATCTGGAAAAATGTTAAAGATTCGGAGTTGGCAAATTTATTTTGTCTAAAAGAAGTAACTCGGTCGTTGCCGTTTGATCAAATAAATTTAAAAAACTTCAAAATAAAAACTTCTTATGAAGAATCGCCGAACCTAGAGTTAAAACAACTTCCGGATCATTTAAAATATTTTTTTTTAGAAAATAATTCAAAATTGTCGGTGATCATTTCTTCTGCACTTAACGATTCAGAAATTTTCGAATTAATTAAAATTTTAAATAATCAACGTCATGCAATTGCATGGCAACTTTCAGATATCAAGGGAAATAGCCCATCTTTTTGCACGCATAAAATATATTTAGAAAATAATTCTCATGGCACTATTCAGCCTCAACGACGTCTTAATCCTAATATGAAGGATGTCGTTAAGGCTGAATTTATAAAATTATTAGACGCGGGGATTATTTACCCAATTTCTGATAGCACTTGGGTTAGCCCGGTGCAAGTCGTGCCTAAGAAGGGCGGGATAACGGTAGTTTCCAATGAAAATAATGAGTTAATCCCAACCCGTAATGTTACGGGTTGGCGAGTATGCATCGATTATAGAAAATTAAATAATGCTACCTGTAAGGATCACTTCCCGTTACCCTTCATTGACCAAATCTTAGAACGTTTATCCGGTCATTCATACTATTGTTTTCTTGATGGTCTTTCAGGATACTTTCAAATTCCAATCGCGCCCGAAGACCGAGAGAAAACCATGTTCACTTGTCCTTTCGGCACCTTCGCTTATCGGAGGATGTCGTTTGGTATTTGCAACGCGCCGGCTACATTTCAAAGATGTATGTTGGCAAATTTTAATGAATTAGTAGAGGATGTCATGGAAGTTTTTATGGATGATTTTTCAGTCTTTAGCGATTCTTTTAAAAGTTGTTTAAATAATCTTGATCGTGTTCTTCAATGCTGCGAAGACACGAATCTGACACTCAACTGGGAGAAGTGTCACTTTATGGTCCAAGAGGGATTAGTCCTCGGACATAAAGTTTCAAGTAAAGGGATCGAGGTCGACCGGGCCAAGATCGAGGTCATAGAAAAACTCCCTCCGCCTATTAATATTAAATCTATTAGGAGTTTTCTAGGACATGCGGGCTTCTATAGACGGTTTATTAAAGATTTTTCAAAAATTACAAAACCGTTAACATATCTATTAGAAAAAGAAACCGCTTTTATTTTTGATAAGGAATGTTCTAAGGCGTTCAATAAAATTAAAAATGAACTTATCAACTCGCATATTTTAATTACGCCAGATTGGTCTCTTCCGTTCGAAATCATGTGCGATGCAAGCGATTTTGTTGTAGGTGCAGTCTTGGGTCAACGGGTGAATAAATATTTTCACCCAATTTATTACGCAAGCAAAACGCTTACATCCGCCCAAGCTAATTATACAACAACGGAAAAAGAACTTTTAGTGATTGTTTTTGCATTTGATAAATTTTGTTCATATATAATGCTATCAAAGATTATTGTTTTTACAGACCACTCCGCTCTTCGGTACTTGCTAGATAAAGGGGACGCCAAGACCCAACTATTGAGATGGATTCTCCCCTTGCAAGAATTCGATTTGGAGATCTGAGATAAGAAAGGAGCGGAGAACTTGGCGGCCGACCACCTCTCAAGATTGGAGAACCCGACGGCAGGAGAACTGGTGGAGGCCGAAATTGATGATAAATTCCCTGAAGAGCGCCTCCTCGCCATTGAAAAGATAATGACTTCTTCCACCCCTTGGTATGCGGATCTTGCCAATTATTTAGTGGCTCGGGTCCTCCCAATGAATTTTTCAAGTCAACAAAAGAAGAAATTCTTTTCGGACTTGAAAAATTACTTTTGGGAAGACTCATTTTTATTTCGGATCTGCGCAGACCAAGTGGTAAGAAGGTGTATTTCGGGCGAGAAAGGCGTCCAAATATTACGGCACTGCCACGATGGACCAACCGGTGGTCACTATCAACCAAACCGGATCGCAAGAAAAGTGCTAGAGGCGGGCTTCTACTGGACCACCCTATTCAAAGACGCTCACACTCTTGTGAGTAAATGCGATAGTTGCTAGCGGTCAGGTAATCTTTCTAACCGAGACGAGATGCCACAAAATATATTCATAGAATGCGAAATATTTGATTTATGGGGTTTAGATTTCATAGGTCCCCTACCTCCTTATAACAATAATAAATTTATTCTTGTGGCGGTCGACTACGTGTCAAGGTCGGCAGATACACTAGCCTTCCCACCAATGACGAAAGAGTCATCGTAAATTTTTTGAAACAATTATTTTCAAGATTTGGCACACCACGCGCACTAGTGAGTGATAGGGAATCACATTTTTGTAACAGCCAACTTGCTAAAATTTTAGCAAAGTACGGTATTATACATAAACTCTCCACCGCCTATCACCCACAATCAAATGGCCAAGTGGAGGTGGTAAACCGTGAGCTAAAAGGAATTTTAGAAAAAATGGTGTCTAATAATAAAAAGGATTGGTCGTTTAAATTAGCTGACGCCTTATAGGCTTATCAGACATCATACAAGACCGCCATTAGTTGTACACCATATCGGTTAGTCTATGGGAAAGCGTGTCATTTACCGGTGGAATTAGAACATCGCGCATATTGGGCGCTAAAATTTTTAAATTTATATTTAAACTTAGCCTCCGAAAACAGAAAATTTCAATTTAATGAATTAGACGAATGGCGTGCAAACGCCTATGAAAATAATAAATTCTACAAGGAACGCACAAAGTATTATCATGACAAAAGAATCAAAAATCCAAAGTCTTTTTCACCGGGAGATTTAGTCCTTCTTTATAACTCACGTTTAAGGCTTTTTCTCGGAAAACTGAAGTCCCAATGGTCCGGCCCTTTGTAGTAAAAGAGGTTTGGCCATATGGGACCGTGCTAATAGAACACCTGGAAAATGGTTCATTCAAGGTTAATGGACACCGTTTGAGTTTTTTTATCTTCATACTTGGTTTTAAGCATTGGGGGCAATGTTTAATTTTAAGTATGGGGGTGTAGCATAGCATTTTTTTGGAATTTTTATTTCTGAAAAAAATATATATATTTAATTTAATAAAAAACAAATTTCTTAGAAAGGACGCTTTGGGCTTGAATTCCCATCACAGCCTCTAGTACCTTGCGAGCCCTTCACCGGGTTGATCTTGGGAAGTCCAAGAACTAAAAAAAAAAATTTAGGAAATGTTCTTCTTGTTTAGTTTATCGAAACGTCCTAGCTTGCTAAATTGTAAGTTCTAAAGTAGACTTATTTTTCATATGGACTAAGAACTTTTTGTTCAAGAATAGTTTTTTTAAAACTTTTGAGTTAAATTGTTGACTCATGTAGTGCTCATATTCATATGCATGTCTTTGAGTAGTGTTGCCGTAAAATTAAATTCTTGGCATAGATCTAAAATTATGTTTTATTAATTTGCGTAGTAATAATTTATTTTACTTTTAATTTGAATCCGGTCTTATCCAAAAGTAGTTTAGGTGAGTGTGTAGAAGATTGATAGAAAGTTATTACTCAAATCGAACAAAAGGGTGTCCTTTCTCGATGTCTAGAAATTCCCCAAGCTACTTTCGAAACATGTGCACTTTAGTCAAATTAACCTTACGGAAATGATTTAGGCCTTTCTTTGGATAGTTTAAGCCTTTGCACCCAACCTCGATTTACTCCATTGTTCACAAAAATTTGAGCCTTGCACCTTTATTTGAACCACCTTCACCATTTCGTCACCAAAACTAAAATGCCCAAACCCAAATGAACACTTGAAATTTTGAGCTAAATTATTAAAACAAAATTGGGTATTATTTTAAGAAGAAAAAATTTCATAGTGATATGCGGCCTAGGTATGCTTATGCATACTTAGAATGATCCCAACAATGAAGAAAAATATATGGGTGTAAATTCAAAAGAAATATGTTTATATCAAAAAGCAAAAATCTCATAATGATATGCGGCCTAGGTATGCACATGCATACTTGGAATGATCTCAATTATGAAGAATCGTGATATAAATGAAGGAGAATGAGAGTGTTTCCCTTAGCAAAACATGAGTATGGGCGTAAAGCTTCTCTATTTTGTGGTAGTCATTGTTTTCTTTTAGATCAAAACATTTTGTTTAATTGGAATATGCCTTCATGTTTATCATTGTTTACCTCGCCCTTAAACCCATGCCTTAAATTACATCCTATTTAAGTCCTAGAGATCCAAAATGATGATTTAGTATGGAGTGCAGTGGAGAAGGTGCAAACGGGCAAGCCTATGGCCATCGACATTGATGGATTTATTTGGAGGCCACCCCGAGCGTCAACATCTAGTAATTTAAATCTCAGAGATCACGCAATTTTCTCCCTTTACATAACTTTGAGATTGACCGTCGACTCATTTTAAAAGTGATAATAAATAATTATAACGCATTTGAATTATTTCATAAATTAGTATTTATGCCAAGAATGTCTTTCTACTAAAATATCTACGCATGTCGGCATATAACTTTGCATTTTACTCTCTAGCTTTCATGATTCTATCTAGCATTAGTTTTTCCTACCCTTATGAAGAATGGTTTGCTCGGGACGAGCAATGCGTAAGTATGGAGGTGTTTGATGACTAGTATTTTAGTCATCGTTTAATTAGGCTAATATCTTATTAGATATTTGAATAAACTATCGCATTTTGTTCGTTGTTCTTATAAATTTTCTTAAAAATAATATTGTACGTTATAACTGATTTATTTTATATATTTTTGTAGGGATTCGACAAGCCTGAGGGGAATTTATGTGCGAAGTCCCGCTGTCGGGTCCAAGTCTCGCAAGTTGTCATACATATCTACGTATATATACATATCTACGTATATATACATATGTATATGTTTAAATATATATATTTATAAATATATATATTATTAGTTATATATATATATATATATACATTTATATATGTTTATATATATATATGATTATATATATATGTTTACATATATATAAAAATATATATATATATTTATATATATACGCTTGCAGCAGCCCTGCCGGTCCGCCACCCCTGCATGCAGCCTCTCCGCCGGCCACCTCCAACTCCTCCACCATGCGAGCCTCCTCCCTGTGCGCGTTCTCCACCCATGCAAGCAGCAAACAGCCAGCTCGAGCCTCCACTTCCGCATCCTCCAAAGTTCAGCAAACAGCAGCTCGACCACCATTCATGGAGCTCAGACACCTCATCTGTAACGCCACTTCCGCTACCTATACGTCAGCAGCTCCCGAGCCTCTACCATGCAGCTCCTCCACGTCATTTATCCATGCCACAGATGACGCCTCCACCGCTGCTGACGTGGCCCAGGAGATCCCGCCGATGATTTCTTCCGTAAGAAAATCACCATTAACGCAGGAATTAATTTCATTTGGCCAAGTACTGTAGCATGAACAGTAACGACCAAATGAAATTAATTCCAGCCGTTCTTGGTAATCTAGCTTATAAATATACAATTCCTACAGCATTTGATGTGGTGGACAGACGGAGAAGAAAAGACCGAGAAGTTTTATTAGAGGAGATTTAAATAGACAAGAAATCATTAGGAGTCAAGCTTGTAACTTTTTTCTTTTCACTATTATTTTAGCAGCTCTAAATTTTGTACCTCGAATCTCCCCTTTCAATTTAAAATTTTATGTGTGTAAATCACACTTTTATTTTGAAACTCTTTTTCCGCCAGCAGTAAATCTCAATTTTATTTCACTTAGAGATCTCTTTATTTTTCAAATTGGTGTTCTTATCACGCCGTTCTTTTCGTAATGTCTCAGTTTTATAATAATAATTTCTCCATCTCCATGAGCGGCTAATTTCTTGTAGTGCTCGGTCGCGATGATCCAAGGATGAGATAATATTGTTATAACTTATGAAATTACTTTTCTCTAATTGTTGAATGCCTACGATTTACCTTTGATCTAAAAAATTATTATGAGGCTATATCATTAATATATAGTCTTCATATTGTTTTCATTCTTTAGTTAGCCGAGAGGCTCGTAAGACAAATTGATCGGTCATTGGTAAAAGGAGTAGAACGCAACCCTTGAGAGAGGACCACGTACCTCTTTCGGATTGGGGTAAAATCCAATAGCGAGGTTCACACTCTAAGGCAAGTCTTAGGTGATGTGATTTGAGAACGAAAGTTCGGTCGATACCCCTAAGTTTAGTTGAACCTAAACCTCGAAAGAGGAGTGTTCATACTTTGGGAACCTCCACGGTCAAAGCCTCTTCAACAAGAGAATTGCATTTTATTCTCATTTCAATATTCTCTATTTCCGAGGTGATTCAAAGATCGAGTGCTAACTTTTAAACCATCAAATTAAGTTCTTTAGTATTTCTAGTATTTAATATTCACAGCCCAACTCCAAATTTCTATTTGATAAGATAATAACAATTTTTCAAAGTAGGATTACTCGACCTCCCCGAGTCTAATACGACTTTGGTTTTATAAACCTATATTACTTTCGACATGGTACACTTGTCGTTGTCGTTTGCAGGCATAGTTTTGTGCATCAAGTGTGGCAGAGCATAACCCAAAACACACACAAGGACTTATAGAGGTTCCTCAAGACAGGGTGTCTTGAGTAGTCCTCTCTCCCTCTGCGCCTACCTAGCAGTGTGTTAGGCTCGGCAAACTCCGCCAATGTCTCCGGCCTACAAGCCTTACAACTCAGACTCGCAAGTCCCTGCAGCCTAGGCCCGCAAGCCCCTTCACTGCACCCGATCCCGCAAGCTTGTCACTCAGGCCCTCAAGCCCTACACATCATAGACCCACAAGTCTTGGCTGCAGCCTAGGCCTGCAAGACCCTTCACTGCACCCGAGCCCGCAAGCTCGACACTCAGACCCTCAAGCCCTACACAGCACAACCCGCAAGTCTTGCCTGCAGCCTATGACCGCAAGCCCCTTCACTGCACCCGAGCCCTTAAGCCCAACAATCAGGCCCTCAAGCCCTACACAGCACAGACCCGCAAGTCTTTCCTGTAGCCTAGTCCCGCAAGCCCCTTCACTACACCCGAGCCTGCAAGCCCGACATGTTTGAACCCGCATGTCCCTCTGCCCTAGCCCTCAAGCCCCATAGATATCAAGCCCTCAAGCTCGACACTCAGATCTGAAGCCAGATCTACAGTTTTGGCCTGCTAGCCTTACAAGAAAGATTTACAATATGTTCTACTGCCTAGTGGAGATCGGCTTCTTTTCTTGAAGAAGATGCTTCTGATTTTGAATCTGAATGGCACAAATCGTCTTCAAGTTTGCTTTCTTTCCCTGATGTAGACTGGCTTCCTTTCTTGAACGATTCTTAGCAGTCGATGAGACTTGAATGCAACTTGAAGAACACAGGATGATTGTTTGGTTCTTCCCTTCTTTCATTCTTCTTCACCGCAACCTGTGCTGTTGTATTCAAAATGCTCAGTGGGAATTTTTTTCGTTCCTTCGTTCTTTTCCATTATTTTAGGGCATCCACTGTTCCCTTTAATAGGACTGAGACGCCGCTTAACGATCTCTTATGATGTACTTTTCTGACAGACGCCCATACCTTAAGAGCACGCGCTGATTGGACAATCAGGAGGTGACATTAATTGTTGATAGCGCGTCTAGAAACATTTGAATCTATCTCGATGATATTTCCATTATTACGACGACAAGGACAATATCTCGATGACACTGGACATCCCTTCTGCACTCGTGCTTAAGACGACATGAAGTCATCTAACTGATGTCGGCGTAATCTTCTTGATTGCTTGATATCGTTGTGATCACCTTATCTTCTCGATGACATGGTCGATATCATGTCGAAAGATTGTTCTTCAGCAACTGACCGTCTTCACAGTTGCTTCCTCAGTGTTCTCGACGTCATGTCTTCTTTTCGATGATATAGTCGACACCTGACTTGTACTTGCCTCAGTCTTGTTCCTTCTTCTTGACATTCTGATATCGTTGAGAGGTGTTGTAGTGTTGATGTTACAACGATATCATCATTTTTCTTTGCTCTGCATATTGTTGACGATATGCCTGCTGTTGTCGACAATACGCTGGATACTTTTCGACGACCTCAGACATAATCATTGTTGGGAATATTGCCCTCTATGTTCCCTAGATTTGAAGAGGCATTACCCAAAATGCTAAGGACATATTGCATTTGATACATTCTATTTTGTCTTAAGTATAATACAGGGAAATGATATTCCATACACTAGAATAGATTCAAAGATGTGTTGTTTAATCAAGCTCAGAAGGCAGTTAGTCGAACGCAGAGACAGATAGAAGCTAGCGCTGAGATTTGGCTTGTTCGTCGAACTCAGAAGGTAGTTCGTCGAATGCAGAGACAGATAGAAGCAAGCGCTGAGATTTGGCGTGTTCGTCGAACTCAGAAGGTAGTTCGTCGAACGCAGAGACGAGTCAAAAGAAGCAGTTGAAACTTGGCGTATTCGTCGAACGGAGAATGGAGATCGTCGAACACAGATCATGATGAGTTTGTTGAGCGCAGAGTATGGTGAGTTTGTCGAACACAGAGCTTGGCGTGTTCGTTGAACACAGAGTTGGGCAAGTTCATCGAACCCAGAATGGCAAGTTCGTCGAACGCAGATTGCGAGTTCTGCCCGTGGTGCAAGCTACAGAATGTCTGTGTGGGGTCCACCAGTCTCTCCCATAATTCTCAGAAGGACAGCTGAGAGCTGTTGAAGGTCGGGGATGTATAAAAGAAGATGTTAGGGCACTTTGGAAGGAACTGGTCGAGTACTTAAAGAAATACACTATTCCATTGACGAAGAGAGCACTCGTCTTTCTCTTGCTGCTCACTGAACAAGCAAGAAGAAGAAGAGAAAAAAAAAAGAAAGCTCCTTTACCAAGAGGAAGATAAGTTAGTAGCTTCCATCATCATGTCCAGCTAAAAGGAAGGACCAGGTGTGCAGGAACTACAGGAGACTTCTTCTGCTGTCTGCTGTAGTAAGCTTTAACTAAACTTTTACTGTAGGGCTTTTGCCTGAGTTTGTACGGCTTTTGCCTGAGTTTGTAAGCTTTCTTTTGCCTGAGCTGTAGGGCATTATTGCCTGAGTTGTAAGAGGTGGATTCCTCTAAGGTAGGGCTTGTTAGCCTGAGTTTGTAGGACCTGTTGTGGTCTAATTTGTAGGATCAGTGGCTGATCTGAGGTAGTGTTGCTGTGCCTGAGGTAGGGTTGGGAAAACCTGAGAGATCCTGAGGGATCTGAGCTGTAAGCTATTTTAGCTGAGATTGGAGGAGTTGGCCCTGTCTAACACACTGTTAGAAGGGTGAAGGGGGAAATTGGACTACCCATAGACACACTGTCTTGGGGAACCACTATAAACAATTGTGTGCTTTCTGGGTGTGTTTGATTTCTTGTATAGATTAATTTTAACTATCTAAATAAAACAAGTAAAAATCAAAAGACCTATTCACCCCCCCCCCCCCCCCCCCTCTAGGTGAACTAGATCATATACCTTTATAATATTTCAAGTGGTATCAGAGGGAGGTCGGTCATTAAGTGCTTAACTGCCTGACCAGATCCTACATATGTATTATTAAATCTAAATTCAATGGCTTCAAATGGAGTTCAGAAGGAAATGGGTTCAATGAAGCTCCCTATATGCAAAAAATAAACCTTTGGCATCTGGAAACAAAGGGTTAGGCTATTCATGGAAGATTCAGATCCTAGAATCTTTATCACTATTCAGGAAGGCCCCTTTATTATCACAAAGCCCTCCAACATTTATCCTATTAGGATGGTAGGCAAGCCTTACACTGAAATGACAAGGGATGAGATAGCATTGGCTACAATGGATAAAAGGGCTCAAAATATCATTGTCAATGCTATTGATGATTCAACTTTCCAAAACTTGGTGCACTGTGATACTGCAAAGGAAATGTGGGATACATTAATTGTGTACATGGAAGGGACTGAGGAAGTGAGGAATGATAGGAAATCCCTCCTCAATCAGGAATATGAAGCTTTTAGGCAACAAAATCAGGAATGCATAGATGATTGCTATGAAAGATTTTTCAGGATAGTTAATGAGTTGAGGACCTATGAAAGGATCTTCACTCATTATGAGTTGAATGATAAATTTCTAAGATATCTAACTAGAGACTGGGATACCAAAATCTGTGTCATCAGGGAAGTGGCAAAGCTGAGTGAAACTCCTCCTCACACTCTGTTTGGAAAGTTGCTCTCATATGAGATGCAACTATCTGCAAGAAAGGGAGAAGACACCTCCTCCAGGCCTCATACTAGGGAGAAGTCTGTGGCCCTCAAGGCTGAAGGCTCCAAGAAGAGCAAGATAAGAATTCCTACCCCTCCAAGAAGGGCTGCTGACTCAGACA
The DNA here is from genome assembly GCA_033032865.1 of Dactylorhiza incarnata. Classification (NCBI taxonomy): domain Eukaryota; kingdom Viridiplantae; phylum Streptophyta; class Magnoliopsida; order Asparagales; family Orchidaceae; genus Dactylorhiza; species Dactylorhiza incarnata. The sequence continues at coordinate 10,421,202 of JAWHQI010000014.1, forward strand.
ATTCAGATCACTGCCAATCTGAAAACAGCTCTTCTGATGAGGAGTTTGCTGCCTACACTAGGCAATTTAAGAAGATGATAAGAAGGAAACATTGGAAGAACAAACCTTCCTCCTCCTCTCAACCCAGGAAGGATCACCATAGATCTGAAAGGCAGCACCCCAAAGGGGACAAGTATGATTCTAAATCTAGTAAACATGTTTCAAATAACATCATTTGCTATTGTTGTAGTAAGCCTGGACATGTCATTGCTGACTGTCCAGTCAAGAGAAAGAAAGAGATGACAAGAAGACCCATCACCAGAAGGAGAGGAAGGGAGAAAAATCCTTTCTAGCCAAGAAAAGGAAAGAGCTGGAGTGAGTCTGAATCTTCATCTTCAGATTCAGATGGAGAAGAGGAAGCCTAAATAGGGCTATTTGCTACTCAGGAAGAAGAGGACGATCCAACTGCCAGGACAAGAATCAGGGCCCCTCTATCACATTCAGACAGTGATGTAGAGGAGGATGAAGTCATTCAAGATGACCATGGACTGATGGCTCTAACTGAATTTGAGGACAGCCATAATAATTCAAAACATGAGCAGGTATTAGTTCATCCCATATCTTCTTCTGATTATGAGACTTGTCCAGAATCTGAAGCATCTTCATCAATTGGTGGAAGTGGTTCAGATGTTGAGGAAGAAGTCAATCAATTGATTGACAAGTATGGTGTTCTTTTGGAAGCTCTGAAGAAGAGCAAGAAGCTTGCCAAGAGGCAAGCCCAGGAAATTGCTTCCCTTAAAATGACTAAGAATGACTACACTGAACCACCTCCCTGGTGGCTCAGATGAGTAGACAGATAAGCCATTTACAGGGGTTAACAACTGTGCAATTATGCATTATTTCCCTGAAGAACAAGGTCATCAAGGACCTTGACGAAAAGCTTGTGAAAGAGAAGAGCCTGGTGGCTCAATTCTCCAAGCCCAAATCTGTGATATCTATTATTGACACCTTCTCCTCTCAAAACAATAGGAGAAGACTAGGATTCAATAAAATGGAAGTAGGAGAAGGTAGTGGAGAGAAGAGCAAGGGGAGGGATAAGCCTCAAACCACCTTTCAAAAGATGTTACTTACTTCCAACAGGTATGACCATGAAAGCATTTATGGTCACTAGATGGGACTGTCTATAGGAAGGAAAATACTCCTTCCCATTGTGGAAGAAAGGGAATGGGATTGAGTGCCATGAAGGCTCCCCATATGGAAATTCAATTGGCCCAACCTGGACCTTTTGTATTTAGTTCCTCAGCCCCCTCATTCAAGAATCAGGGTGCCAGCTCTTCCAAATCTATTTCAGCAAAGAAAATTGCTGCTGTCCAATCTATGGACAAGGCTTGTTGCTCAGTGTCAGATGCCATCAGATCTTGGCTACCAAGCCAAAGCAGGCTGATGACATCAGGTCAATGAGCATCAAGACAGCACCTAGATTAACTTTCAGTCAAATCATTGCTGAGAGAAATAGGAAGAATACAATTGTCTCTCCTCTTGAACATGTGCACAGTGCTGCACTTCCCTCAAGAAATGTTCAAAAAAGGAGATATAACATTCATGAATGTTGGTGTTGTGGTAAAGTGCGACACTTTGCCATAGATTGTTGATACAATACCAATGTAACTAATGCAAAGAAGAGCCTTCATGCTAGGAGTGCAGCTAGGGTGAGATTCTCTCATCAAACTAACATGCACCTAGGACCCAAAGGTTTTCGGGCTCCTAAGGATAACTAAACTTCTTTTTGTAGGTTAGTTCAAGTACCAGCCTAAACCAAATTTGGTACTTGGACAGTGGGTGCTCAAGGCACATGACAGGAACAAGGAGTCTTCTACAGGACTACAAGCCTGTGAAGAATGGACCCAAAGTTATATTTGGGGGATCTGAAAAAGGAATCACCAAGGGATATGTTATGATATCCAATGGCATAGTCTCCATCTCAAGGGTAGCTTATGTTGAAGGGTTGCAACACAACCTTGTAAGCATAAGTCAACTGTGTGACCTAGGCGATGTCATTGAATTCCACAATGACAAGTTCTTGATTAAAAAGTCTAAGGACTTAGAGACTATTCTCTCAGGCACTAGGAGTGGGAATGTTTATTGCTTAGATTTTATTTGCAGTAATTCTCTTACATCTGTTTGTCTTGTAGCTAATGAGAATGAGTCTCTCTGTGTTCAATGGCACAAGAGACTTGCTCATATTAACTACAAGACAATGTATAGACTTTTCTCTAAAAACCTTGTTAGGAATAGTCCTAATTTAAAATGTATTAAAGATGGTCCCTGTCATGCTTGCCAAATGGGTAAGCAAACAAGGGCCACCTTTAAAAGTATTGGCACCAAAGACACTGAAAGATGTCTTTATCTCTTGCATATGGACTTGTTTGGCCCTTTACCAATTCAGACCTTAGGTGGGAAGTTGTATACTTTGGTGATTGTTGATGATCACTAAAAATACACATGGGTATTCTTCCTAAAGAAGAAGTCTGATACTATAAATATATTTATAACTCATGTCAAAGCAATTCAGAATGACTTGCAATGTGCTGTGGTCAGAATTAGAACTGACCATGGTACATAATTTCAATCTGATGCAATGATAAGGTTTTGCCAAGAATATGGTATCACCCAAGAGTTCTCCTCCCCAAGGATTCCACAACAAAATGGTGTGGCTGAGAGGAGGAATAGGACCTTGATAGAAGCTGGGAGAACACTGCTAAGACTCCTCACTCTCAGAATACTTCTGGGCTGAGGCAGTCAACACTGCTTGTCATGTTCTCAATAGAGCTTCCATCAATAAGGTTCATGGAATAACTCCCTATGAGATTCTGAAAGGCAAACAACCTTCAATTTCATATTTTAGAATCTTTTGTTCAAAATGCTACATATTAAACAATGGAAAATCTTAATTAACAAAGTTTGCAGAGAAATGCAATGTAGGTGTTCTTGTTGGCTATATCTCTTATAGTAGAGCTTATAGAGTGTACAACAAGAAAAGTAATGTTGTAGAGGAGTCAATGCATGTAGTTTTTGATGAGACCAGCCTAATATATAATGGCTGGTCTAGATCTTCTGTCTTGACAACAAATGAACAAGATTTGGAAAGGATGTCTATACAAGACACACCAAGCAGCAGTAAATCTCATACTAATGCAGCAATTCCAGAAGAAGTAGAGGAGCAGGATGCTTAAGAAGCTGCTGACCCAGTTGGAGAAATTCAGCATGTAGAGGAGAGCCTGCCTATAGCTACAAGACATCTAAGGGATCATCCCTTGGAGCAGATTATTGGGAATATTCAACAAGGTGTGACAACTAGGATCAGGGCTCACAATGAGGCCTTGTTCCTAAGTTTTCTTTCACAGGTAGAACCTAAGAAGTTTGAAGAGGCCAACATGGATCCTTTCTGGATTCAGGCAATGCAGGAAGAACAATTGCAATTTAAGAGATGCAAAGTATGGAAGTTGGTGCCAAAACCACAAGGACACAACATAATTGGCACTAAATGGATCTTCAGAAACAAGATGGATGAGAATGGGACAATCATCAAGAACAAGGCAAGGATGGTTCCAAAGGGGTATAGGCAAGAGGAAGGAATAGACTTTGACCAAACCTTTGCCCCGGTTGCAAGGTTGGAGGCCATAAGTATTGGAACATGGTCTTCCGCATCTCCTAGGTTTGAGAATAACAAATCCTATGTGTATTTGATCTTGTGTGTTTAAGTGTGCAGGTAAACAAAGTCCATATGACTCAAGGATTACATAAGAAGTTTGCCCTCAAATTTCAGCCATCAAATCCAAAACTCCCACTAGCGCCGGCGGTAGGACCTAGCGCCCGACGCTAGCGATGATCTGCGCAATTCCGGGAGCACATATAGAAGGAGATAGCGCCTGGCAGTATCCGATAGCGTAGGCGGTAGCGCGGAGCACAGAAGACAGGGAGAAATGTTACCTCGGATTGAAGATTCTGCCGCGCAGAATATGTCCTAAAATGGGATAGCGCCAGCAGTAGCACTAGCGCATGCGCTAGCGCTAAGTCTATAAAAAGGACCTCTTGGCTCCGTCTTCCTCATCCTCTTGAGATCCAAAATTCCAGAGCTTCGTTCCACAACATAGAGAGGAAGGTTCAGAGAGATACTCCCACCAAACGCTTAGAGAGTTTCTGAAGGAGGACTTCGTCACACTACATCCGAAGAGGGATCGCTTCAATCTCGCTTATTCTACAGCGATCGTTCATCTCCGATTTCAGAAGTTTCTTAGATGGAGTTTTTAATATTGTTGTTGTAATTTTTATTTCATATCTGTTGTAACCGTTAGAGAATTTGCCTCGTGTTGGCGACTAGGTCTGGGTAGGACTTAGGGCAGAAACTCGCCTCATGTTGGCGACTAGGTCTAGGTTAGATCTAGGGGGTGCTCGAGGCCATATCCAGGGAAGGATTGGCTAAAGCTCCTTGAGGCCGTGTCTGGGGAAGGATAGGCTAGGGCTACCGGTACGTGGGGATACGAGTCGGGATAGAAAACGAAAAAGAGTTTTATTATTATTCGCCTTCGATTTCTAGCGTCATAGAATTCTAGTTTTGTAAATCATTTTTATTAATAGTAATCATGTCTCTCCTTTTGTAATAAAAATGATTTGTTCTTCATTTCTCTAAATTGTTTATTATCATCTCTCTTATTATAAAACAATTTAGATCTTTATTCAAAATCACTATTTTGATCTCTTATTATTTCAAGTATTACAAAATATAATATAAATTTTTAAAACCCTTATTCGCCCCCTCTAAGGGCGCCTACCGATCCAATAAGTGGTATCAGAGCAGTTTTATTCCAATCGGCTTAACAACCAGGAATAATGGCATCTCATGATGTCGCTTCTATTAGTGGGGTAAATTTTTATGAAGAAGAAAAATCTCTTAAACCACCTTTATTCGAAGGGAGAAATTATAAAGGGTGGAAACTTTTAATGAAAAATTTATTAAAAATTTACATATCAACGCTTGGGATATAGCAATAACAAGACCAGCAGACGAATCAAATAAACAAGAGCGTCACCTAAATTTAAAAGCTATGCATTATATTTTTTGTGCTTTATCTCAAGATATCTTCAAATTAATATATTGTTTTTCTAGTGCATACAAAGTATGGAAATTTCTTGAAGAAATGTATGATTTTCCTCTTACAGGTATGGAACAAACTCAAGAATTGGAGAACATACAAGCTTGCACAAATTTTCTAGAAAGCTCCTCTCACAACGAATCCATGAAGTGCACATCAAATGAAAGAGAAGAAGAAATTCTATCTTCGGAAGAGGAGTGCCAAAAAGATGTCAACGAAATGATATGTTCAAATCTTGCCTCATCCACAAGTGCTGTAAGGAAATCAAAATCTCCTATTTTTTGTACTTCTATTTTTTACATTACAATTGCTACAAATTACTAAATGTAAGATTAAGAAACTAAAAATGGATAATGCAAAACTACGTTTAGAAAATAAAACTTTGAAAGCAAATGTGATTGTAGAATCCAAAAATGAAATGTTTGTATCTCCATCATGCTCTTCACTTGAAAACTCTATATCTTATTTCGATTGTAATAATATTAAAGAAAAATTCAAGGAACTTGAAAAAGAATTTACTTTAGTAAAAGAACAAAATGAAAAATTATGTTTAGAAAACTCTTCATCTTTGAAAAATGGTTGTGCTAAGTGTAAAGACTATAAAATTGAAATTAAAGAGATGGATGAAACATTTGATGAATATAGAAATAACTATCAAAATCATATTGATTCAATTGTTTCCATTCTTAAAAATAGCACAATCGCTTATAATAAAGCTAGACATAACTTAAAGATTAAAAATAATGAATTAAAAACTAAAATCAACTTGCTTAAGGAAATCATAAAGAAAAACTCTCAAAACATACATTCTCAATATAATGCAAAATCCAAAAGCAAGTTGAATATGATTTCTCAAAAGTTGAATAAGTCAATCAATGGAAATAAAAAACTTCAAAAGATTGAAAATGAAATTCCAAAATACAATCATTACTATCAATTACAACATTAATCTTCTCCCAATGTAAAATTAAATGTTCACAAATTTCCTATGAAAAATATTTTCAATAATCATTACAATCATAATCATCAATATAAAGATTATCACAATGGAAATTTCACATATAAGAATAACACTAAACCAAAATTTGAATGGAGGCAGAAAATTAAAAATGAAACATTAACTTCATAAGAAAGGACCCATTCATCACTAACTACCCACAAACCTACACGTTATATTTGGGTATCCAAAGGAACCACCACACTTGGTCCCATTTGGATACCTAAATCTCTTATCCATTAGTATCCAATCATTTGCATGAAATAGAAATCAACTAAAAATGAAATATCATCAATCTACTTCATGATATGCCTAACCTATTTTTTTTTGTTTATTTTCCTTTTTTTTGAACCATCATGATATGATCACTTTATATAACTTGTGATATGACTTTCACATATTAAACCAAAATTCATAAATAAATCAAATTGAATAAAGTTGAATAAAAAGTCATGTCATTTTTCTAGTGATCTACTTATCCCTTTTATTTTTATCCTTCTAAATCCATTTCCTAAAAGTCTTATAAAATTTAAAAAACTAAATTTGTCATATGATATTATTAAGACTAAATAAAATAAGTGTCAAAATGGATTTAAAAGGTATTTTAGGGGTATTAGGCTAAATTCATAAAATGCGCAAGTTTTGCTTAGGTAGTTAATATATTTGTGTCATTTTCAATTACCCCTAGTATGTTTAATCATAATCATGTCAAATCAGAATTGAAAAATTGCATGAATATTATTTAACTTATTTATGATCATTTCACTCATTCATATGTTGTGCAAAACTCAATAATTAAGGACTAATGAATATGGAGCTTTAATGAATCTGAAACCCATGCACTAAAATTTTAACTTTGGCAACTTTTTGCGATTTCTTCTCGTCTCTTCACTTCATTAGACATGCCTTACATTGCACAGGCATAATTACGAAAAATCGAAAGCAGGATCGATGAAAATCTAGGCTATATGATCAAAATAAGCACTCTCTATGAGCTAACGCAGGCGCTAGGACCTAACGTCGGCGCTAGCTCAAGTGTCTGATTTTCTGAAATTTTAAAATTCTGAAAAATCACTAAAAATATATTATTTTATATGTACTAGTCATTTTTGCATCTATGCCAATAATTGATTTTTGAAAAATTAAAATACAAAATTATAAAAACCAAAGTACAAAAAAAATTATTTTTTCTTACTTACTTTCTTTGGTTATTTGTTTGATTTCTATATGCAAAAATCAAATACAAAAATACAAAACAAAAACAAGTATGAACAAGTATTTTTTGAACTTACATTTTCTACTTTCATGTATCTTGCGAAAAGGAGATTTGGGCTATCATCCCATCACATCTCCTAGTACCGGGCGAACCCCTCACAAGGTAGTCCTCGAGAAGTCCTAGATCAATCTTATGAGTTCAAACTTTAAATCAAAATTATTCTTCAAAATATCAAAAATACTGTATGGACTTCATTGAAAATCAAGCATGATTCAATCTATTATTTAGAACTTCTATAATGTTGCAATTTATCTTTTCAAACTACTTTGAACATTGTTTTCATCATGCTTTGATATATCTATTAATATGTGCATCAATTATCTTGTAAAAGTTGTGTAGAACTATGCTTAACATGCCTCTAAGTATGAGTAAATGTTTTATGTTTGATAATGATATTTATTCACTCGCTTATTTTGGCATTGTCTACATATGTTTCTTAATCTAAGAATGCTTGTGTATGTTTTGTAATAGTACAATGAATTTAAATTGCACAAGTATCTTACCTACACAACCTTTGTTTGCACTTTTAAAAGTTAAGAGAAGTGGTTATGTTTTCATAAATTATATTGGTTTGCAAAACAAGTGTATTCAGAGAACTTTGTACAAAACAAAAATCATAAAAGTGACAAAGATAACTCCACCAAGCACTACTTGAACCTCCTGATAAGTCTTAATAAGCGTTGTGAGGTTGAGCACCTTGGAAAGAATAGTAAAGTATCTTGTGCAAATCAAATCTTTCTTTCAAAATAAAAACCACTAACTCTTAAGTACACCAGATCACTAGTTTAAATTTTAAATTAAAAATATGTGATCCCTCAAGCACTACTTTGCACCCTGATAAGTCTTAATGAGCATTGTGTGTGCAAAGCACCTTGGTAGTTGTACATTTTTTTGTGCATTGAAGTGTGTGGAAGTAAGATTATTTGTGTTTTATTGTGCTCTTTACTTTACATATCTCTTGTATTTTTGATTAAAACATTTGTTTACTCTATTCAAAAATACACTTATGTGCACATCATTATCTTCCATAACACTTCTTCTCATGAGTATTGGATCCTAATGCTAATTTTATACTACTCTTTATTTTATGAAATGCACTAGATAACCTAGCATGCTTTCTACAATGTTTGGTATGTTTTGAATTTGTGAATTAAAATAACATTGTAGTAATCACTTTTTGATAATATTATTTCATGCTTGGTTACTTTATTGTCAAACTTAAAGATTTTAATTGAAAAAATGATTTACAAAAACAATTTTTTTTTGAAATTTAACTCATATATCTTTTTATGGATCATCATTGATTACAATAAGATGTTTCTTGTATTTTTATAAGTCTTCCGCATCATAACCATATAATTGTTTACCTTGCGCTTTCATGCTTATTTAAAATCTTTTATTTTGTGTGCACCATCACTTGAATCTTCAAATTCCTTTGTTGCAACAAGTGGTAGACTTGCTTGGTAAACTTTATATTGGTTGCTTTTAACATGAATTTTTTTTGCTATAAAACTCTGATTTATTTCTATGAAAATATTATTACGCTAAAAACTCTGATTCATTAATGGATTTCAAAATAGCTATGTGCGTGTTTTCATAAATTCAAATAAAAATATAAATCCATAGGCTATGTCATTAGATTTAAAATGCTTAAATGTTTCCAATAATTATTATCCATGACTTCATATCTACCCATAGCGGGGGCGTAGGGTTGTAGACATTAGATAACCTTGTCTATAGTCATGTCTTGTCCTTAACCGGGCAGGGTTCCAGTGGGGCCTTGCGAGGCACTGGGGTGAAAGAGTGCTAGGTTGAGTTTTGTCTAGTGTTTGCATATGGGACTAACACCCCAACCTACGGCATGTATGCAGCTCCTCATGCCCATCCATCACTTAGTACGGTTCTAGGATGTAGATATATTGTCTGGGTAGACTGGTTACTTGGAAATCATTACCTTTTTATGCTTAAAACTCTTATATAAAGGGGATGAACCAACATGATAATACTTGGAAAATGTTATATTGCTAAAAACTCTGATTTATCTCTATGAAAATTATTCTAAAACTCCTTATCATTTCCTTCTCTCTAAAAGCTCGATCATGCCTTTATCTTCTAATCAAAACTTTTCTGTGTTTTGCCTCCTTACCCACTTTTGCTAATAACAAAAGGGGGAGAACTAACATGATAAATAAGATCCGCTATCCAAATGAAAACTAGCATGATTAATTAAGATGATAGCTTACATATTAGGGGAGCATTCACATAGGGGGAGCATGTATTTAGGGGGAGCAATTTTAAATACTAAAATCAATAATTATCCTAAGTCACCTCTCTCTCACACACACAAGTAGGTTTCATCATGCTTATATATTAATGCTCTGATTTATCATTAATGGATTTGTTATTATCAAAAGGGGAAGTTTGTTGGAACATGGTCTTCCGCTTCTCCTAGGTTTGAGAATATTAAATCCTATGTGTATTTGATCTTGTGTGTTTAAGTGTGCAGGAAAACAAAGTCCATATGACTCAAGGATTACATAAGAAGGTTGCCCTCAAATTTCAGCCATCAAATCCCAAACTCCCACTAGCGCCGGCGGTAGCACCTAGCGCCCGGCGCTAGCGATGATCTGCGCAATTCTGGGAGCACATATAGAAGGAGATATCGCCTGGTGGTATCCGATAGCGTAGGCGGTAGCGCGGAGCACAGAAGGCAAGGGAGAAATGTTTCCTCGGATTGAAGATTCTGCCGCGCAGAATATGTCCTAAAATGGGATAGCGCCAGCCGTAGCACTAGCGCAGGTGCTAGCGCTAAGTCTATAAAATGGACCTCTTGGCTCCGTCTTCCTCATTCTATTGAGATCCAAAATTCCAGAGCTTCGTGCCACAGCATAGAGAGGAAGGTTCAGAGAGATACTCCCACCAAACGCTTAGAGAGTTTTTGAAGGAGGACTTCGTCACGCTACATCCGAAGAGGGATCACTTCAATCTCGCTTATTCTACAGTGATCGTTCATCTCCGATTTCAGAAGTTTCTTAGAGGGAGTTTTTAATATTGTTGTTGTTATTTTGATTTCATATCTTTTGTAACCGTTAGAGAATTCGCCTCGTGTTGGCGACTAGGCTTGGGTAGGACTTAGGGCAGAAACATGCCTCGTGTTGGCGACTAGGTCTAGGTTAGATCTAGGGGGTGCTCGAGGCCATATCCAGGGAAGGATTGGCTAGAGCGGTGATGGCGCAAATATTAGCACACAGCTATAGGCGGTAGCAAGACTGCGGCACGAAATGGCAGTGTACCGATCGTTCAAGTAATATAAAATGGGAATGAAGTCCCAAGTATCGATCTCAAAGGAACACAGTAAGGTGGAGTTTATTATCGAGGAAGGACTTGAGATTGAAGTCCTTTAATCGGATGGATCGCGGAGGGGGGTTGATTTGGTTGTGGAAAATAAAGGAAAATATTACAACTACTCCTATGCAATGCCGCTATGCAATGATTCGCTTGGCAGGATGGAGACTAGGTAGGCCTTGAGCGCGCTGCGTCGCAAGGGCGGATGGACGAGCAGGCAAGCGGAATCGAACTGTGCAGGCCTTGAGCGCGCTGCTTCGTAGGGCGAGATGGATTACACGGGCCGCGATGCCACGCTTCGATAGGCGGATGGACGAGTAGGCTAACGGAATGAGGGTCGCAAACACCTCGTCGACAAGCACGCCACTAGCAATTGCTAGTGCGGCACCGGACACGGTGGTGGAGTGGAAAATGGATGGCAGCGCACCTCATTAACACATATGAACTAAATATAACTTCACATAAACATGAAATTAAGATTACAAGCACGATTCATAGTGTTCATCATCAATACATGAGAGATCTAGCTACAAACACATCAATAAGAGAAGAACAAGGCAAGAAATCGACCGAATCCGAAGTCTCGTTGTAGATTCACGGTTGGAATTGCCGAGTTGTCAATCCGCGTCCAAGCTCTGTCCGCAACTACGTCCGGGGTAGAGAGAGCTGTCACTACTCTCCAATGAGCCCGTCTTCTTCGTGTCACGATCCGGTAGAGGTTGCAAACTTCCTCTTGCTTGATGGCGATGGCGGCTAAACCTTCCTTGAAACTCTAGGATGAAGGAGGAGGCCGAGAGGAAGCTCCTGCTCAAGAATGGAGTGAAGAACAAGCCCGGAGCACCTCCCGATGGTGGGCGGCGATGGAGGGGCGAAATCGGGCGCTCTAGAGTAGGAAACGGCGGACTGGCGGAAGAAAATGCGGAGGTCCCGACCTAAATCGCGAGCAGGAATATTTATAGGCGCTGGAATAAACAGTGCGCACAGTCATTGGCGCACGACTAGTGGTCGTGCGCGCTGGAATCCTGTGATCGTGCGCCTGCCTGGGTGGAGCCTGCAATGTAAGAAATTTATAAAATACCATGTTCGCACGACCAGTGGTGCACGACCGGTGGTCGTGCGCACTATCGTAGGTGGTCGTGCGCACTGGTCGAAACAGAACTCATAAAAGTGATGTTAAGTGCACATGCACAGTGGCGCACGACCGGTGGTCGTGCGCACTATCGTAGGTGGTCGTGCGCACTGTCCGAGACAGAACTCAAAAAATAGGGTTAAGTGCACACGATCAGCGGCGCACGACCAGTGGTCGTGCGCAATAGAAACAGTGATCGTGCGCAGTGTTCCTGTACTGAATTGTACCGGGAACACCTGCACGACTCCTGTTCCAGCACAACCACGAATCCAGCCACTGAAAGTGGCACTTAACAATGCATGAAAACTACTAAAGAAGAAGAACATGAAATAACACCAAAAACGGGCCTAGAGGTGCACTTAGCATGGAGTATCAAATATGAGTGAAAACATGTCTAAAGTGAAGTGCATAGACTAGAAAATCGGCCCAGATGAGTCCATAAATGTGTATATATTTGGGACTCATCACACCCCCAGACTTAACTGTTTGCGCGTCCCGAGCAAACCATCTCTCGCAGACAGGAAAAACATAAGCTGGCGAAGAAATTATCAAGCGGAGTACCATGCAAAGTCGCATGCTCATATGCGTAGAAGTACAGTAGACAAAATTTCTAATTATACATATTAGTTTATACTTTTCTTAGGGGCGTATTTATATATTACATTTACTCAAAAAGTGAATCACGGTGAATCAAAAGGTCGTACATAGGAAGAAAGTAAACTGAACGCTAAGGCGAGCATTGCCAAAGATCGGGGCTCGGGACAACTCCATTGAAATCCATCAATCTCGGTGACCATAAGCTTGCCCGTTCGCACTCTCTCCACGGCACTGGTTTGACTCAAATGCGTGAATCAATAGGACTTAAGGTTTTAGATGAGGCTTGGGTTTAGGTGAGGTAAACAAATATAAACATGAAGGCTTTGAACACAAAAACCCAAATGAGCAAATGCAAAACACTATCCAAGTAGCAAAAAAAAACACGCGGATGCACCACACCCCCAGACTTAGACTTAACAATATGGGTGTGTGCACCGCCTACTCCCAAACATATATTTGTACACAGATTTTTCATTAAAGCTCATATCTTTTTCTTTTCTTTTCACTTTTTTTCTTTCTCTCATTTTCTTCTTTTCTTTTCTTATCATTTTCAGCAGCTAAACAATAAAACACATCCACATCTTCACACACATATCACCAAATCAACCACCCAACTCATGCAAATAATAAACAGCTAAAGCTATGATTTGGGTGTGCGACTAGGATTGGCATTTAGGCTTTGGTGAGACAACAGTGGGGCTGAATCAAAGAAAGGGTAGGCACAACTGGGCTGACAAGGATAAAGCGATAGGAGTGGGCACAAAGGCTCAACCGGGCCAAAATGATGGCCTATATCACATTCACGCAATTGACTAACCGTATACCCATGCTTCAAGAATCGCTTGGGGCAAGTTCTAGCCACCGAGAAAGATAATCCTTCCTCCCGACTCGAGCAATATGAGGCTAACAAACGTCTACACACATTCCTGTGCTACCGTTTGATTCACACCGGATTCACCAATTTTGAGTAGAGTAAACAATATTTACGCTAATAGAAAAAATATAAACTAAAAGCATAAAAAGAAATTGAATCTACACGAATTTTTAAACGAGACATGAGCACTCGACTAGGAGCACTACAGGAGTCAACATTTTACTCTGCCTCATAATCCTAAGCCAGCACAATGATTTTCCAAATCACGCAAAAAGAAATGAGTTCAGCTCAAGACGTGCCAACAACTAAGTGCACGCTCAAGTGGGTGTAGTGGTGTGCAATGCAATTGAACATAACTAAATATCTGAAATTAAAATACTTCTAGTATGCAAATGAGATGTGCACGTGCAGTGGGTAACATATATCGGCTCTCCCCCAGACTAAATCTAAGCAATAGACATAAATGATGTAACCATGAAAATTGAAAATAAAGTCTAGGGAAAGAGATTACCCAATGCTCAGAAGTGAGCATACCAGAAGACGCGTGTAAGCTAAAATGAGCCGCAGCATCCGCCCTCCAGAAAAGATACCTGCAGGGGTCAGCTCCGCAGAAATAGAAGAAAATAGAAAACTGAAAAAAGAATACTACTAACTAAACTAAACAAGAAGAAATAAGAAATGCAGGAAAAGGTAAGATAACTACTGGGGTTATTGTCATCCCAGCACGACTTATTCAGATTTTATACAGTTCTAGCTTATAGGCCTATGAAAAGAAAAGTGGACAGGTAACTGTTCTAATATGCGTATAGGTAGCGGGTACCTATACGGAGAAAGAACAGTCACACCTCTACCCGAATATAAATACCTGCTCTTCACAGGTAGAGGGAAAAGAAAGTAAGAAGAGGAGGAGGCCTGGTCCTCACTCATCTCACCAAAAACATCCTTGCCTAGCAAGGTGTCGTCAACAGGGAGGTGGCGGGAGGAAAAGGCAATGAGTGGAGCTTCCTCTACGGAGGGGGAATCAACCTCCTCACATAAGAGGATGCTCTCATCATTGAATTGGGAAATATGCACCAAATCCTCCTGGGGTACCTGTGAAGACTCAACCTGCACAGGCTCGGATGAAGAGGGGGGATCGAGAAATAAACAATACGAAGAACAAAATAATCAAAAATCGAGGGAGTGGTCCCGGTCTCACTCCCATCAGGTTGGGGAAGTAAAATAATGTTTGCATTGTCATCAATGCTACAAGATTCGGCGGGATCAACAGTGGCCAAGCTAGAGATTTGGACTTCCTCCACCGGTGCAGAGGAAAACTCCTCTTCACCTGGAAGGTTGTCCTCCTCCATAGGAACAGGCATGACACTAAAGTCACCAGCCTCCTCTTGCGACACATCATCAACAATGTCGTCAGAGACGAGTGTAGTATGCACAACAGGGAGAGGAATAGTGCTCGGATAAAAGTTGAGCACCGATTCCTCACAAAGAATCGAATCCACTAGGGGTGATGGATGCACTGGGAGAATAGGCTCAGCAATGTCGGTGACCAGATCAGCCACACATCTGGTGACTGTGTCAACGCCATACCCTTCAAGATGTGAAGGTGGCAAAGACACAAAACCGGATGTTGAAGGTGTGCCGCCAGAGTTAGGATTCGGGACGATCTGGATATCCGGCTCGTCATCCTCATCCAATTGGCGACGAAAAGCAGTACAGTCCTTCAGGGCATGATCTGTGATCCGACAAAACTGGCACTGCCTAGCGGGCTTCTTTGGCACAGCGGGTGCTGAAGCCGAAAAGAAGTAAGACGGTAAAGGCTCAGCATAGTAGCCATAAGACTTACGCACACCATATGGAGTATTAGACAAAGTCGATGCTCTATATGCTGGGCGAGAAGAATTATGCCCACCATTCTCCGTAGGGCATTCATCACTAGAGTGGGAGATAGCTCCACACCAACGGCAACGGATATTAAGATGTGCCCACATAGTGCGAAGATAAAATGATTCAAATAGAAAAACACTATTGTGCGAAATACCACACCTAACAAAAATTACTAAAGCAACCTAATTAAAACAGGAAAATGGAATAAAAAGAAATAAAACAAAGAAATGCAATTACAAATGGAAGGGCTTCTCTCTCAGGTTTTCCCTCTCCAGAAAACTCACACGACTGTGTTCCCCGGCAACGGCGCCAAAAACATGATGGCGCAAATCTTAGCACACCGATATAGGCGGTAGTAAGACTGCGGCACGAAACGGCAGTGTACCGATCGTTCAAGTAATATAAAATGGGAATGAATTCCCAAGTATCGATCTCAAAGGAACACAGTAAGGTGGAGTTTATTATCGAGGAAGGACTTGAGATTGAAGTCCTTTAATCGGATGGATCGCGGAAGGGGGTTGATTTGGTTGTGGAAAATAAAGGAAAATATTACAACTACTCCTATGCAATGCCGCTATGCAATGCTTTGCTTGGCGGGATGGAGACTAGGCAGGCCTTGAGTGCGCTGCGTCGCAAGGGCGGATGGACGAGCAGGCAAGCGGAATCGAACTGTGCAGGCCTTAAGCGCGCTGCTTCGTAGGGCGAGATGGATTACACGGGCCGCGATGCCACGCTTCGATAGGCGGATGGACGAGTAGGCTAACGGAATGAGGGTCGAAAACACCTCGTCGATAAGCACGCCACTAGCAATTGCTAGTGCGGCACCGGACACGGTGGTGGAGTGGAAAATGGATGGCGGCGCACCTCATTAACACATATGAACTAAATATAACTTCACATAAACATGAAATTAAGATTACAAGCACGATTCATAGTGTTCATCATCAATACATGAGAGATCTAGCTACAAACACATCAATAAGAGAAGAACAAGGCAAGAAATCGACCGAATCTGAAGTCTCATTGTAGATTCACGGTTGGAATCGCCGGGTTGTCAATCCGCGTCCAAGCTCGGTCCGCAACTACGTCCGGGTTAGAGAGAGCTGCCACTACTCTCCAATGAGCCTGTCTTCTTCGTGTCACGATCTGGTAGAGGTTGCAAACTTCCTCTTGCTTGATGGCGATGGCGTCTAAACCTTCCTTGAAACTCTAGGATGAAGGAGGAGGCCGAGAGGAAGCTCCGGCTCAAGAATGGCGTGAAGAACAAGCCCGGAGCACCTCCCGATGGTGGGCGGCGATGGACGGGTGAAATCGGGCGCTCTGGAGCAGGAAACGGCGGACTGGAGGAAGAAAATGCGGAGGTCCCGACCTAAATCGCGAGCAGGAATATTTATAGGCGCTGGAATAAACAGTGCGCACGGTCATTGGCGCACGACCAGTGGTCGTGCGCGCTGGAATCCTGTGATCGTGCGCCTGCCTGGGTGGAGCCTGCAATGTAAGAAATTTATAAAATACCATGTTCGCACGACCAGTGGTGCACGACCGGTGGTCGTGCGCACTATCGTAGGTGGTCGTGCGCACTGGTCGAAACAGAACTCATAAAATTGATGTTTAGTGCGCACGCACAGTGGCGCACGACCGGTGGTCGTGCGCACTATCGTAGGTGGTCGTGCGCACTGTCCGAGACAGAACTCAAAAAATAGGGTTAAGTGCACACGATCAGCGGCGCACGACCAGTGGTCGTGCGCAATAGAAACAGCGATCGTGCGCAGTGTTCCTGTACTGAATTGTACCGGGAACACCTGCACGACTCCTGTTCCAGCACAACCACGAATCCAGCCACTGAAAGTGGCACTTAACAATGCATGAAAACTACTAAAGAAGAAGAACATGAAATAACACCAAAAATGGGCATATAGGTGCACTTAGCATGGAGTATCAAATATGAGTGAAAACATGTCTAAAGTGAAGTGCATAGACTAGAAAATCGGCCCAGATGAGTCCATAAATGTGTATATATTTGGGACTCATCAAGCGGCTTGAGGCCGTGTCCGGGGAAGGATAGGCTAGGGCCACCGGTTCGTGGGGATATGAATCGGGATAGAAAACGAAAAAGAGTTTTTTTATTATTCACCTTAGATTTCTAGCATCATAGAAATCTAGTTTTGTAAATCATTTTTATTAATAGTAATCATGTCTCTCCTTTTGTAATAAAAATGATTTGTTCTTCATTTCTCTAAATTGTTTATTATCATCTCTCTTATTATAAAACAATTTAGATCATTTTCCAAAATTATTATTTTGATCTCTTATTATTTCAAGTATTACAAAATATAATATAAATTTTTAAAACCCTTATTCACCCCCCCCCCCCTCTAAGGGCGCCTACCGATCCAACAATAAGGCTATTCCTTGCATATGCAGCCCACAAAGGCTTCAAGGTGTAGCAGATGGATGTCAAATCAGCATTCCTGAATGGAAATCTGAAAGAGGAAGTTTATGTAGAGCAGCCATCAGGTTTTGTCCATCATACTCTCTCATCTCATGTTTATCTACTTAGGAAAGCTCTATATGGTCTTAAGAAAGCCCCCAGGGCTTGGTATGAGACATTGACTAGCTTTCTCATCAAGAACAAGTTCTTGAGGGGAAAGATAGATAGCACATTGTTTCTTAGGGAAACAAGGGGCAAGAGTCTCTTAGTCCAAATCTATGTTGATGGCATAATATTTGGGTATACTGATGACAACTGATGCGCAAATCTTAGCACACCGCTATAGGCGGTAGCTCGACTGCGACACGAAACGGCAGTGTACCGATCGTTCAAGTAATATAAAACGAGGAGTAATCCCCGAGTATCGAATCTCGAAGGAACACAGTAAGGTGGAGTTAGGTTTCGAGGAAGGACTTGAGATCGAAGTCCAGCGATAGGTGGAGTGCGGACAAAAGGGATTTGGTTTGTGAATAATAAAATAAAATATTACAACTACTCCTATGCAATGCCGCTATGCAAAGCTCCGCTCGGCGGGATGGAAGACTACGTAGGCCTTGAACGCGCTACTTCGTAAGGGCGGATGGACGAGTAGGCAAGCGGATCGAACAATGCAGGCCTTGAGTGCGCTGCTTCGTTAGGCTGGATGGAATACACGGGCCGCTATGCCACGCTTCGGTAGGCGGATGGGCGAGTAGGCTAACGGAATGAGGGTCGCCTGCACCTCTTCGACAAGCACGCCACTAGCAATTGCTAGTGCGGCACACGAACGTGACGGCGGGATGGAGGATGGAATGGGGCGCTCCTCAAGTCACATAAACCACAAAAGTATTCCACATAGAAATGAAATATATAAAAATACAAGCAAGTTTAAGTGCAACTTCATCTTAATGCATAGATCTAACTACATACACACATCAATAAGAGAAGAATAAGGCAAGAAATCGACCGAATCCGAAGGCTCGTTGTAGATTCACGGTAGGAAGCACCGGGTTGTCAATCCGCGTCCTAGCTCGGTCCGCAACTACGTCCGGGGTAGAGAGAGTTGTCACTACTCTCCAATGAGCCCGTCTTCTTCATGTCACGATCCGGTAGAGGTTGCAAACTTCCTCTTGCTTGATGGAGATGGCGGCTAGATCTCCTCTTTAAGCTTTAGGATGAAGGAGGAGGCCGAGAGGAAGCTCCAGCTCAAGATTGGCATGAAGAATAAGCCCGGAGCACCTCCATATGGTGGGCGGCGATGGAGGGGAGTAAAACCTGCGGAAGGGGCGAAAACGGCGGAGCTGGGCGGAAGAAATGCGTCGATCCGACCTAATTCGCGAGCAGGTCAATTTATAGGCGCTGGAATAAACAGTGCGCACGGTCATTGGCGCACGACCAGTGGTCGTGCGCACTAGCATCCTGTGATCGTGCGCCTGCCTGGACGGAGCCTGCAAGGTAAGAAAATTATAAAATACAATGTTCGCACGACCAGTGGCGCACGACCAGTGGTCGTGCGCGCTATCGTAAGTGGTCGTGCGATAAGGAAGACAGAACTCAGAATTCAGGGGGTAAGTGCACACGATTAGTGGCTCACGACCAGTGGTCGTGCGCAATAAAACTAGTGATCGTGCGCAGTGTTCCTATACAGATTTGTACCGGGAACACCTGCACGACTCCTGCTCCAGCATACAACACTAATCAAACCACTGAAAGTGACACTTAACCATGCATGAAAACTAATAATGAAGATAAATAAGAAATAACACCAAAACGGGCCTAGAAGTGAACATAGCATGGAATAACAAATATGAGCGAAAACATGCCTAAAGTGTAGTGCATAGACTAGAAAATCGGCCATGATGAGTCCATAAATGTGTATATATTTGGGACTCATCACACCCCCAGACTTACCTGTTTGCGCGTCCCGAGCAAACAAATTCTAAGCGAACGGTGAAAGAAAAGTAGATGGCTTAAAATTACAATACAGAGTACCATGCGAAGTCGCATGCTCAAGTGCATAAGAAAAATAGTAGAGAAGATTTCTGATTATATAAACAGTTTATATATTTCTAAAAGAGTAAAATCATATTACAACTACTCAAAATGGTGAACTACGGTGAATCATCCGGTCAAGCATACGGAGAAAGTAAACTAAGCGCTGAGATGAGCATTGCTCAAGATTGGGGTGCAGGACAAACTCCACCGAAATCCATCAGTGTCGGTGACCATAGGCTCGCCCGGTCACATTCTCTCCACGACACTAGATTGGTTTATAGCGTGAGTCGGTAGGACTTTAGGCTAGAGATGGGGCTTGGGTTACGGTGAGGTAAACAAAGATAAACTGGAGGCTACGCACACCTAACCCAACATGAGCACAAGATAGAGCTACCCGCACGACGATAATAAACAAATGCACCACACCCCCCAGACTTGGACTTTTACAACATAGGTGTGTGCACCGCCCACTCCCAATACCAAAATTTCAAAATTTTCAATTCAACTTTTTCATAACAATCCCCCTTTTTTTTTTCTTTTCTTTTTCTTCTTCATTCTTTTTTTCTTTTTTTAGCAAAAATATCAATGAATACACCCACAATTTCCACTATAAAAATTACCACATCAACACCCCCCAAAATGTAAACATAACTAATATTTAAAGCTCAGATTTGAGTGTGCGACTAGGTTAGGCTTTTAAGCTTTTGGTGCGATAAAAGTGGGGCTGAATCAAGAGGAAGGGGTAGGCACAAAGAGGCTAGCGAGGGTAGATGATAGGCATGAAATAAAAAGCTCAACCGGGCCAAAATAATGGCCTACATCATTCTCACGCACTAGAACTATCATATGCCAATGCTTCAAGAATCGCTTGGGGTAAGTTCTAGCCACCGAGAAAGATTCTCCTTTCTCCCGACTCAAGCAATACGAGTCTAGCGATCGTTTACACACATCCCTATGCTACCGTTTGATTCCACTGGATTCACCATTTGAGTAGAGTAAACAACATTTACACTAATAGAGAAAAATATAAAACCATAGTATAAAGAGAAATCTAATCTACACAAATTTCTATGTAACCGAGCACTCGACTAGGAGCACTACTGGAGTCAACATTTTACTCTGCTACATTGTCCTAAGCCATCGCTTAGACTTTCCCAAATAAGCAGAAGAATTAAATTCACAACAGAGCAAGCAAACAGATGAGTACGCGCTCAAGTGGGTGTTGTGGTGTGCAATGAGAATGAACAACAATTTCCAATAAGCTAAAATAAAATTACTTCTAGCATGCTATGCAAGAGTGCACGTGAGTGGGCACAAAAACTGCTCTCCCCCAGACTTAAACTAAACAATCTAATGCAGAATATGACTGTAGAATTCAGAATAAAGCTAGGGAAAGAGAGTACCCGATGCTCAGCAAGTGAGCATACCAGAAGACGCGTGTAAACCATGAAAAAGCTACAGCATCCGCAATCCAGAAGAAGGATACCTGCAGGGGTCAGCTCCGCAAAAACAAAAGAAAATAGAAAACTGAAATAAAGTGCAATTAACTAAATAAAATTAGAAAAGAAATGAAAATGCAGGAAAAATTATGATAACTACTGGGGTTATTGTCATCCCAGCACGACTTATTCAAAACTTTATAATATCTACCTAATGGGGGTATGGAAGGAGAAGTGGACAGGTAACTGGCCCAATATCAGTGTCGGTAGCGGGTACCTATACGGAGAAAGAACAGTCACGCCTCTACCCGAATATAAATACCTGCTCCTCACAGGTAGAGGGAAAAGAAAGTAAGGAAAGGAGGAGGCCTGGTCCTCACTCATCTCACCAAAACTATCCTTGCCCAGCAAGGTATCGTCCACAGCAGGTCCGCAGGAGGAGAAGGCAACGAATGAGGCTTCCTTAATGGAGGAGGGATCAACCTCCTCGCATAAAAGGACACACTCATCATTGACTTGAGCACAAAGCTCCAAGTCCTTCTGAAGTACCTGTGAAGATTCAACCTGCACAGGCTCGGGTGAAGGAGGGGGTCAAGAAATAAAAGAGAAAAGGACAAAAATAATCAGAAATCGGGGGAGTGGTCCCAGTCTCACTCCTAGCAGGATCCAAGGATAGATCGCTATCATCATTGTAAGTATCATGGCGAGGGGAACCCAAGAACTCAAAGGCCTCGGTGGTGAGTTGGACCTCCTCGTCCCATGAGGAAGTGCGAACCTCCTCATCAGAAAGAGTATCATCCTCAACCCACTTTGGAGCATCCTCCGAGTCCGAAGCATTACCCCGCTCTTTTACTTTGATAGGATCAAAAGGAATGTGTGTAGAAAAATCATGCAAAGAAACTGGAGGAACACAAAAAATTGGTTCCTCCGCAAAAAGATCTGCTAAAGCCTCCCCGATGCAAAGAATACTTTCCACATCATACTCAGGTGCATCTAGGAGCTCCCATTCCTCTCCTGGTTGGCCAACAGATGAGTGATCATCATCACTGGGAGTGAATCCATACACATGGAGTGAGGAGTCCATGCACGAGACAAGCTCGGGGGTAGAGGTCACAATTCCCTCCATGGGTAAAGAATGAGTGATAGGGACAATGTTGTCATGAGTGGAGGAGCGGCGGTCAGGATTGAAAAGACTAGGGCAGTCCTTCAATTCATGACCCTCTCCTCGACACAACAAGCAAACAATGTTCCTACACTGCCTAGCATTCAACTCATTCATTTGGTCTAAATAATAAACCATCTTGTCATTAAAGCTAGGTGAAATATCCCATGACGACATCTTTGACAATTAAAGCAGATATAACGAGACTGAAATTCTTTGCAAGAAAATTTACACAAACTAATAAAACTTCTTGGATTAAACTTGCCTAAAACTTTAAAATAAGAGGGGAAGAAATAATAATAAGCAGTAAATAAGTAAAAAGCAAACAAAAATAAGAAGGCGGCTATACACACAAGAAGAAACTTCTCTCTCTCAGCTCTCCCTCTCGAGAAAACTCACACGTCTGTGTTCCCCGGCAACGGCGCCAAAAACTTGATGCGCAAATCTTAGCACACCGCTATAGGCGGTAGCTCGACTGCGACACGAAACGACAGTGTACCGATCGTTCAAGTAATATAAAACGAGTAGTAATCCCCGAGTATCGAATCTCGAAGGAACACAGTAAGATGGAGTTAGTTTTCGAGGAAGGACTTGAGATCGAAGTCCAGCGATAGGTGGAGTGCGGACGAAAGGGATTTGGTTTGTGAATAATAAAATAAAATATTACAACTACTCCTATGCAATGCCGCTATGCAAAGCTTCGCTCGGCGGGATGGAAGACTACGTAGGCCTTGAACGCGCTACTTCGTAAGGGCGGATGGACGAGTAGGCAAGCGAATCGAACTATGCAGGCCTTGAGTGCGCTGCTTCGTTAGGCGGGATGGAATACACGGGCCGCTATGCCACGCTTCGGTAGGCGGATGGGCGAGTAGGCTAACGGAATGAGGGTCGCCGGCACCTCTTCGACAAGCACGCCACTAGCAATTGCTAGTGCGGCACACAAACGTGACGGCGGGATGGAGGATGGAATGGGGCGCTCCTCAAGTCACATAAACCTCAAAAGTATTCCACATAGAAATGAAATATATAAAAATACAAGCAAGTTTAAGTGCAACTTCATCTTAATACATAGATCTAACTACATACACACATCAATAAGAGAAGAATAAGGCAAGAAATCGACCGAATCCGAAGGCTCGTTGTAGATTCACGGTAGGAAGCACCGGGTTGTCAATCCGCGTCCTAGCTCGGTCCGCAACTACGTCCGGGGTAGAGAGAGCTGTCACTACTCTCCAATGAGCCCATCTTCTTCGCGTCACGATCCGGTAGAGGTTGCAAACTTCCTCTTGCTTGATGGAGATGGCGGCTAGATCTCCTCTTTAAGCTTTAGGATGAAGGAGGAGGCCGAGAGGAAGCTCCGGCTCAAGATTGGCGTGAAGAATAAGCCCGGAGCACCTCCATATGGTGGGCGGAGCTGGGCGGAAGAAATGCGTCGATCCGACCTAATTCGCGAGCAGGTCAATTTATAGGCGCTGGAATAAACAGTGCGCACGGTCATTGGCGCACGACCAGTGGTCATGCGCACTAGCATCCTGTGATCGTGCGCCTACCTGGACGGAGCCTGCAAAGTAAGAAAATTATAAAATACAATGTTCGCACGACCAGTGGCGCACGACCAGTGGTCGTGCGCGCTATCGTAAGTGGTCGTGCGATAAGGAAGACAAAACTCAGAATTCAGGGGGTAAGTGCACACGATCATTGGCGCACGACCAGTGGTCATGCGCAATAAAACCAGTGATCGTGCGCAGTGTTCCTGTACAGATTTGTACCGGGAACACCTGCACGACTCCTGCTCCAGCATACAACACTAATCAAATCACTGAAAGTGACACTTAACCATGCATGAAAACTAATAATGAAGATAAACAAGAAATAACACCAAAACGGGCCTAGAAGTGCACATAGCATGGAATGACAAATATGAGCGAAAACATGCCTAAAATGTAGTGCATAGACTAGAAAATCGGCCCAGATGAGTCGATAAATGTGTATATATTTGGGACTCATCAACAACCTCTGCAAGAGATTTGCCAATCTAATGCAGGGGGAGTTTGAGATGAGCAGTATGGGTGAACTTAAATATTTCCTTGGGCTCCAAGTGAAACAGTCTGATAATGGAATTTTCTTTTCCTAGACTAAGTACACAAAGGAGCTCATCAAGAAATTTGGGATGGAATCTGCCTCCACCATGAGAACACCCATGGGATCTAATGTATCATTAGACAAGGATGAAAAGGGGAAGGCCTTTGATGAGTCCATGTACAGGTGTATCATTGGATCCCTATTGTACTTGACTGCTATTAGGCCAGACATTATGTATTCTACATGTGTTTGTGCTAGGTATCAGGCTTGTCCTTAGGAATCTCACTACACCTCTGTCAAGAGGATTTTGAGATACCTCAAGGGCAGCCTAAATCTTGGCCTTTAGTACCCTAGGAACAATGACTTTGAACTAATAGGCTATTCAGATGCAGATTTTGCAGGGTGCAAAGAAGACAGGAAAAGCACAAGTGGTACTTATCAATTCCTAGGAAGGAGGCTGATCTCTTGGAGCAGCAAAAAGTAAACCAGTGTTGCCATATCCACAGCTAAGTCAGAGTACATTGCTGCAGGTATTTGTTGTGCTCAACTTCTGTGGATCCAACATCAATTGGAGGATTACAACATAAAGGTTAAACAATCTCCCCTTCTGTGTGACTCATCCAATGCTATTTCTATTGCCAAAAATCCTGTCTACCATAGCAGGACCAAGCACATAGAAATAAGGTATCATTTTATTAGAGAGCATGTAGAGTGTGAAGATATCAAACTTGAATATGTCCCCACTGACAATCAAGTAGTTGATATCTTCACCAAGCCACTGGATGAGGCCACGTTCAATTCTTTCAAAATTGAATTAGGGATGTTGAATTTAGAATGAGTTCATTTATGAATCAATATCCACTATTAACATGCTTATGTTCTCATTTGTATAATTCTCACAATATGTAATGTTATGATAAACTGAAATCTGAATTGATCAACTTTATAGTAGGCTTAGTCAACATGATAAGGTAGATAATCTCCCTTAAATGTTAAATGAAGAATAGTATAATGTTGTATGATCAGCTGGATCAGAGAAATATGGATCAGCTGAGCTTCTGGTTCCCTTAAACTGCTGGGAAAATTATCGGTTCGACGAACTCTTTCCTGGGTTCGAGGAACGTCGATCTTGTGTTCGACGAACTCAACCCTGAGTTCGACGAACTCAGCTCTATGATGAGTTCAGATGAACTAAGCCTTGAGCTCGACGAACTCTAGTCTGAGCTCGACGAACTCTAGTCTGAGCTCGACGAACTCAACTCTGAGTTCGACGAACTCAGGCATAGAATGCAATTTTATTTACCCCTCAAAAAATAAGATCAATAGATATGCTCCAAATGAGGGGGAGCTAGAATGGGTTGTTCAAAATGAACAAGATCAGCTATTAAATATAATAGTTATCAAATTGAGGGGGAGCAATTTCTTGCTCAGGTTGAGGGGGTGATGGCCAATGCTGCCTCCCAATCCTTAGAGGAAAAATAATTAAAGAAACCAGAAAGGGGGAGATGGCCAATGTTATGATCAAATCTAAGTTAGTCCTCTGGTAAAGTTATCAGAGTTAGTTATTATGAATATGGCATATAATCTTAGTTAGAAAGGGGGAGATAACCTATGAGCTAGTCAAAGCTTAACATAATCTGTCATGAGGTATCAAAGCATGCTTAAACAATATTTTATAGAAGCAATGATATCATGAATGCTAAATAGAGTATGTGTCATGATAGGTTTTTGTTGGTTATGTACCTTAGCATTGGGAATGTTCTGCCTTCATCAAATAGGGGGAGATTGTTGGTAATATTGCCCTCAATGTTCCATAGATTTGAAGAGGCATCACTCACAATGCTAAGGACATATTGTATTTGATACATTCTATTTTGTCTTAAGTATAATACAGGGAAATGATATTCCATACACTGGAATAGATTCAAAGATGTGCTGTTTAATCAAGCTCAGAAGGCAGTTCGTCGAACGCAGAGACACATAGAAGCAAGTGCTGAGATTTGGCATGTTCGACAAACTCAGAAGGCAGTTCGTCGAACGCAGAGATAGATAGAAGCAAGCGATGAGATTTGGCATGTTCGTCGAACTCAGAAGGCAGTTCGTCGAACGCAGAGACGAGTCAGAAGAAACAGCTGAGACTTGGCGTGTTCGTCGAATGGAGAATGGAGATCGTCGAACACAGAGCATGATGAGTTTATTGAGCGCAGAGTATGGTGAGTTCGTCGAACACAGAGCTTGGCGTGTTCGTTGAACATAGAGTTGGGCAAGTTCGTCGAACCCAGAATGGCGAGTTCGCCTAACGCAGATTGCGAGTTCTGCCCGTGGCGCAAGATGTAGAATGTATGTGTGGGGTCCACCCGTCTTTCCCATACTTCTCAGAAGGACGGTTGAGAACCGTTGAAGGTCAGGGATGTATAAAAGAAGATGTTAGGGCACTTTGGAAGGAACTAGTCGAGTACTTAAAGAAATACACTATTCCATTGACGAAGAGAGCTCTCGTCTTTCTCCTACTGCTCACTGAACAAGCAAGAAGAAGAAGAGAGAAAAAGAAAGCTCCTTTACCAGGAGCAAGGTGATCTTCCATCCTTCATTTGAAGAGGAAGATAAGTTAGTAGCTTCCATCATCATCTCCAGCTACAAGGAAGCACCAGGTGTGCAGGAACTACAGGGGACTTCTTCTACTGTCTACTGTAGAAAGCTTCAACTAAACTTTTACTGTAGGGCTATTGCATGAGTTTGTAGGGCTGAAGGCCTGAGTTTGTAAGGTTGCTTTTTCCTGAGCTGTAGGGCATTATTGCCTGAGTTGTAGATGGTGGAATCCTTTGAGGTAGGGCTTGTTAGCTTGAGTTTGTTGGACCTGCTGTGGTATGAGTTGTAGGATCAGTGGCTGATCTGAGGTAGGGCTGCTGTGCCTGAGGTAGGGTTGGGAAAACCTGAGAGATCCTGAGGGATCTGAGCTGTAAGCTATTTTAGCTGAGATTGGAGGAGTTGGCCCTGTCTAACACATTGTTAGGAGGGCGAAGGGGGAAAGTGGACTACCCATAGACACACTGTCTTGGGGAACCACTATAAACAATTGTGTGCTTTCTAGGTGTGTTTTATTTCTTGCATAGAATAGTTTTTACTATCTAAATAAAACAAGTAAAAATCAAAAGACCTATTCACCCCCCCCCCCTCTAGGTGAACTAGATCATATACCTATATAATCTTTCAAGTCTTGTTTGCTTTGCCCATCATTTCAATGATGTGCTTATAATTATCGACGATATGACCAGTCTTTTTCGACGATATTGTACATAGGCAACTATTGAAGTACTGGATATATCATCTGATCTCTGCAAGCATGAACAAGAAATAACCTTAAATACACCTTGTACTTATCATTGAGCTGAGCACTTCTTCAAATCAGGAACACTGCTGGGCACTGATCCCAACAATTTTTGATTGCGAAACTGTTTTGGAATAACCTCGCTCAGATACCAAGTGTTGGATCTGTAGATGCCCTTAGAGGGTGTGCGTGTGTGGGGGGGGGGGGGGGGGGTGAATAAGGGCTTTTCAATTTTTGAATAAAACTTTGTAAATGTTTCTGAAATAAAGTTGAAAGGGAAAGAATATGGACTTCTGTTGCTATCGCTGTTCGTAGTAGTTAGCGCCCAACGCTAGCTCTCCAAAAATTTCAAACTTTTGAAAAAGTGTGCATAAGTGATTTCACTTAAAAACTTTTGATCGATATAAATCCCAGAAAAATCAGAGAAGATGAAAATTGATTTTATTTCAAAAGATAATTGCAAAATTGACAATCTCAATAACGCTTGAAATCGAGGCGATAATAAAAATCCCTTTTTTTCACCGGTCCTTCTCCCAAGGACCGGCTGGCCATTCTGCGAAGCGATCTCCCAAATATGCTAAATATCTGAAGGATTTACTTTCAAATAAAAAGAAAAATGAAAAATTTTCACGGATATCTTTAAATGCAGAATGCTCGGCGGTTTTGTTAAATAAATTACCACAAAAATTAAACGACCCGGGACGGTTCTCCATCCTGTGCTTGATCAGGAATTTATTAATAAAATAGCAGTGACAGATTTGGGCACTAGTATTAATTTGATGTCGTTTTATTTATTTAAAAGCTTGGTTTAGGAAATCCAAGCCCAACAAAAATTAGCATCCAACTAGCGGACCGATCGATAATATACCCGATCGGGGTTATTGAGGATGTGCTTGTTAAGGTTGACAATATTATCTTCCCGGTATATTTTGTTATCTTAGACATTGAGGAAGACACTGAAGTGCCTATTATACTCGGATGTCCTTTTCTCCCCACCTCTCAGGAAATTATTGATGTTAGTAATGACAAACTTCTCCTACGAGTTGGGGATGAAGAAGTTATTTTTTGTATAAACAACTCTATGAAAAATTCTTTTTCTAACGACGACTCTTGTTTTACATTAGAAACAAATTTTGAAGAGGAATCGTCTCCTTTTTCCGAATTAATCTCGCCAATTTTTGAAGATCTGGAATTTGTTACTGAGGAAATAGCTCAGCCTTTAAAATTCGAACAGATAAATTCAATTAATTTCAAAATCAAAACATGTTGGGAATATTGCCCTCAATGTTGCCTTGATTTGAAGAGGTATCACTCTCAATGCTAACTATATATTGTATTTGATGAACCCTATTTTGCATCATGACTATGCAGGGTTAAGTTATTCCAAACATTGGGATAATGTTAGTGGTTTTCTGTCAAAACCTCTGAGACGAGCTCACTGTCTCAGCTGAACTGCTGAGACGAGGCCAGGAGCCTCTAAGAAGGGTCTGCCTTAGCTGAGCTGCAGTTAGAAAAAATCCGCTGAGAAGACTATCTGTTTTAGTGGATCTGCTGAGACCAAGATAGCTCAACCGCTGAGATTGAAGACTGTCTCAGCCCAACCGGTGAGACAGATTCAAATCTGAAGACGACAGTGGTGGGATCTGCTTTTGGCGCCAGTGGGCATAAAACAAGATAAAGTATTTTATCCTCCTCCATACTTTGTTAGTGCCCTCCTTAGAGCCGTTGAAGGTGGATGAGGTATAAAAAAACAACTTAGGGCATTTCAGAAGTGGGCTAAAAAGTGGATAAATACTTACTGTTTCATGGACGGCTTCCATAAGTTCTCTTCTTCCTGCTTCCTGAACCTGCATACAAATACAAGGAGAGAAGATAGCTCTTCCAGATTTATTCCAGAAGGGCAAGGTGATCTTTCCTCATCTGATGAAGAGGAAGATCAGTTTGAAGCAAGGTTTGAAGTTTACTATTCAGCCCAGTTTCAAGGCAACACCATTTGTGCATCAACAACAGAAGACATTAAGATGAAGGAAACATCACTGCTATCATCTATAGTAAGCAAATCTTATAACCCCTTAAAAAACACTTGTGTTCTGAGATTGTAGGGCATTCTGCATGAGGTATAGGGTTGGTAAGCCTGAGTTATAAGGTTGTTAAGCCTGAGTGATTGTAGGGCTATTAAGCATGAGAAGTAGAGCTGTAAGCTTGAGTGTAGGATCTCTGAGCAGATCTGAGGTGTACAACCCCGATATTCGCCTAGAGGTGAACAAAGACTGAAGAGTAAACAACAAGCAAGAGTCATGTGGAAGGCGAGCCAAAATCTTAATGTTCGCTCACAGGAAGGCGAGCTAGCCACCCGCCGACTGCTGGCGAGGGAGAGGAGTGAGCCAGGGCACCGCGATCCGCTTACTGTGATGTTCTAGGCAAACCAGATCCTTTCCGAGTTTGGACGTTCGACGAACTTGCTTCTCAGTTCGACGAACGTCGCGCTTCAAATTGGCGAGCCCGCGTGAAGGCGGGCGAGTCGAGCGCTCACCGACCGATTGTGAGGAAGGTGGGCGAGCCAGATCCTCATGGTCTGCTCCTGAGTTCGACAAATTCCATTCTCCGTTCAATGAAAGCTGTCCTGAGTTCGACGAATTCCATTCTCCGTTCGACGAATTTGCTTCTCAATTCGACGAATGTCCGGCTCCAGCTCCGACGGTCGTCTCAGCGGCTATCTCTATCCCATCCCAGCGGACCCGCTGGGATGAGCACTTGTCTCAGCTGCTATCTCTATCCCGTCCCAGCGGACCCGGTGAGACGAGCACTTGTCTCAACTGAAGAATTCGCAGGAGGAAGCGCGAGATCCGACATCGATGGACATCGTCAGTAAGAGTGGGATCGGGGCCTTCACAAGCCGCTCGCCCAAAGGGGGGTTTTAAATCCAACAGATGGAAGAGGTAACAAAGAAGGCGAGCCAGAGCTTCAGGGGCCACTCGCAGGAAGGCGTGCGAGTCATATCACTGTGAGCCCAAGCCTCAAGGTCAGCTCGCAAGAAGGCGGGCGAGCCGAGTGCTCGCTGGCTGCTCGCAAGAAGGCGGACGAGACATTTTTCTTCTAAGTCTTCGTGTTCGACGAGCTTCAAACGGCGTTCGACGAAACCAGTTCTCCGTTCGATGAACGGGCTCCTCCGTTAGACGAACTCTCGTTACGTCCCAGATCGATGAAT
Source organism: Dactylorhiza incarnata (assembly GCA_033032865.1). NCBI lineage: Eukaryota > Viridiplantae > Streptophyta > Magnoliopsida > Asparagales > Orchidaceae > Dactylorhiza > Dactylorhiza incarnata. The sequence goes on from JAWHQI010000014.1 coordinate 10,452,120, forward strand.
TAGCCACCCAGCCGGATCAGCAGATTTACACAAGGCCAAGGGGTGCTCGCATGAAGGCATGCGAGTCATGTCCCTACAAGCCCAAGCCCTAAGGGGAGCTCACAGGAAGGCACGCGAGTCATGTTCTTGCGAGCCCAAGCCTCAAGGTCAGCTCGCAAGAGGGCGAGCGAGCAGAGCACTCGTCGATCGCTCAAAGGAAGGTGGATCTCACGTCTTCATTCGGCGAACTCGGCTCAGGGTTTGACGAAATTTGCTCCGCGTTCGACGAACGCCAAGCTTAAGTTAAGGTCGACGGACTCGGCTCGGCGCTCGACGAAATTTGTCCCGCGTCTGACGAACGGCACCTTTGAATCCGTCTCAGCGGTTGGGCTGAGAGGACCAGCCGTCTCAGCGGATCCGCTGGGACATAATTGTCTCAGCGGTTTTTCCCATCTGCAGCTCAGCCCGACGGGGAGTGAAATTACCCGTCTACCCCCAATGGTCTGCCGTTAGCTCATCCAAACAGCGGAGTCTGGCTGTTAGCAGGCCAAATAGGGGTGCGTTTATTAAAACCGAAAGGTGGAATTCCGCTATTGACAGACCATGGGCAAAAAACTATAAACAGACCTTAAAGGCACCTTGGGAGAGGATTCCAATCTCAGTTCTCTGAGCTTCTTCTTCTTCATTGGTTACTTTGGTTCAGCTCTCTAGCTCTCCAAGGTGCCCAAGTCTTAACTTTGGCTTGGGAGGGGAAGCGCTCAACGATCTTCCGGGTTTGTGGTGGGACCTCCTCGCGGTGACTAAGGTCTTTGTTAGTATCCAAGTCTCAGGTCTACTCCCCTCAAGGGATTAGTAAGGGCTAGCTTCCACTCAACTTGTTGATGGCTCGAGCTTCACAAGGGACTGAGAAATCGGTTTCAACATTTTGGTGCGGTGAGCGTGGAGTGTGTCTGGTTCAAGAAAATTCCGAAGGAGTGATATGGCAAGGGATGAGGAGCAAGGTAAGGATTTCAACGAGTCGCCCCTGGTGGGACGCCGAGGATGTTCTCTGACTTCTGGAGAGAAGTCCTCGAGACCCTCGGGTTTGCAGTCGCATCGCTGCGAAGCGAGTTCGTGACCCCGGCGGTTCAGACGTCGCATCTTACAATAGCGGTTGGCGAGGATGCTCCGGGAGGAAGGGCAGGAAAAGTAGTGGCTGGCGGGTCAGCGCAAAACCTGGAGGGAAGAGTGTTGTTCGCCAGCCCCTCGAGCTCGGTTCCGGTGAGCTCAGTCCTAGCAAGCGCGGGACAGGCGAGCGAGGGACGGGCGAGCACGACACCGGCGAGTGCGATTCTGGTTGGCAAGGCACTCGCGGAGGCCAGTCCGGCAATGGTGGCTCTCGCGAGCTTGGCCCCGACGAGCTCCAACTTGGCGAGAGAGCTCGGGGGGCGAGCTGAGCAGGAAAGGGCAGCAGGGGGAGGAAGCCTCTTTTGTGAGTTGGTGCTCTCTGCACCCGTCCCGGAAGGGTTTAGGGAGTGGGAGAGGGTTTACTACCATGGTCGGGATGACCCAGTCCAGCACCTGCAGTCATTCGAGGACTCGGTCTGAAACAGGCAGATGTCGGATGCCTTCAAGTGTCGGCTTTTCGTTGTCACCCTAAAGGAAAAATCTCGGGAGTGGTTCCACCAACTTCCCATCGGATCGATCTATGCATTCGAGGATTTGCGTAGAAGTTTCTTCTTGATGTTCTTAACTTCGAAGAAGAGGAAGAAGGACGCCGAGTACCTCTTCAAGGTGAAGCAGGAGCCTTAGGAGTTGTTGGCTCATTATGCAGATCGGTTCCAGGAGGAAGTTCTGATCACCCATGAGATGCCCGGGTTTGCTCTTCAGCTCGCGGTCACGTTGGGGCTAAAGGAGAGTTTCTTCAAGATGGATCTGAAGAGGAAAGCCCCCGTCTCCTATGAGGAGTGTTGGAGTTGCCATTGTGATCTAGAAGTGGTCAAACATGTAATCTCACTGCCAACGCGATATGAGCCTGCAGGGTCGCACATAAGAGCATGTGGAGAAGTTGGAAGATTGACTGTGTTGGTAAAGGTTACCAATCACCATATATATAGAATGGGGAAGTCCAGCAAATGTTGCTGTCTGAATTCGTCGGATATGATTCGTCGGATTCGTCGGGTTTACACGGATTGGATTCGTCGGATATGATTCGTCGGATTCGTCGGGTTTACACGGATTGGATTCGTCGGATATGATTTGTCGGATTCGTCGGGTTTACACGGATTGGATTCGTCGGATTCGTCGGGGTTCGTCGGGTCATTCCGTGGAAACTCGACGAACTGTGACAGAGATCCTCCACTCGACAAAGTGTTGTCGTCTGTCTGGATTCGTCGGAATTCGTCGAGATTCGTCGGGTCATTCCGTGGAATCTCGACGAATTATCACAGAGAGCCTTGACTAGGCAATTGTTGCCGTCTGTTGTGATTCGTCGAATTCGTCGGATTGTCCCGTGAAGACTCGACGAATTGTTACAGAGATCATTCTTCGCAAATGTTGTCGTTTGATCTGATTCGTCGAATTCGTCGGATTGTCCCGTGGAATTCCGACGAATTGTAACAGAAGCCCTTATTCTGATGTGTGGTCTGCGGATAGCGATTCTTCTAGAAGCTGTTTATCCTTTGGGTATAAATAGGACTTCGTTTTTAGGGTTCTCATAACTTACGAAGAGAAAGGCCGACGGAAGTGTTCCGTTCTCGCCCGAACCCTAGACGGAAGGAGTTCCGTCGCTCGATCGCGTCCGCCGACCTCCTCTCCGACGATCGTCGCCGTGTGTGTTCTTCCTGGAGCGAACCTAGCAGTTCGTGGAAGTGCAAAGGTGCAGTCGTTCTTCTCCCGGCTCGTGTGGACTTCTGTAGAGACGTAGACATAATTCTACGTGAGAACTCTTCTTGCCACCGACAGGAATCAACTCTTGGAGCATCTTGGTTGGATTTGATCCAACCCCATTGAGGTAATTTTTACTTAGTATTTTATTAACTTCTTGATTCAACATTCATGGCCGATCCAAGCATTTTTGGGTTGTTTCTGTTTATTTTCGCTGCGCCTACATCTGATGTATGGTTCTAGAAAAACCCAACAGTGGTATCAGAGCTAGTTTCTGGTCTTGGATGTTGTTTCAGAAGTTTGGTTATTCCAGTACGTGCAAATCTAGGTATTTAGAAGCGTTCTAAATGTCAAGATTTCTTCCTGGAACATCAAATGTTGATGATTTTCAAAAGGGGGTCTTGGAACCCCGCCAGGAACGTTTGGGATTTCGTGGTAATTTCTAATTGTTAGAAATTATTGTCTCCTTAGCAGTAACCGTCCCTCAAGTGGTTAATGAACCCTTGTTCTGTTTTGGATTTTGAATCCAACAATGAGAGACGAGCTTGTCTACTGCTTTAAGTCGAGTTGTCTTTGCCTTTGTCCAATGCATGTAAATCTGAAGATTTGGAAGAGTTCTAAATGTCCAGATTTAGCCCTTTCATCTATCAAAGGTTGATAGTCTTATGTAGTGCACATAAGGGATGCATGAGGATTTTAGAAAGTTTGTTTTTCTGTGGATGTGCACATTGATCAAATGTTGATCATGGTTAAGTGTTAACCTATCTTTAAAATTCCCTTCATCAAATATTAAGTGTTCGGATGCCTTCCGATGGATGACACTCTTCCTACCTCGATCGATGAAGTGTGGGCTTGCCAAAGCAAGGTGCATTAATCTATCTTGGTAAGGGTGCTAGCGGATAATTGTGATATCCCATTGTCGACATCGGGTCTAACTTAACTAGGTGACCTCAAAGGTTGAGTGCCTAGAGGCATAGGGTTGGCATGCTCCATATGATGGATGCGAATAAGGAGTTATTCACCAGCCATACAAGAATTGCATGAGGATGCAATTGGCAAGCGTTGCCTACCTAAATAACCGCATTATGAGAGGAACGCCAAAGCGGACTCGTGGTGTTGGTGAAATACGGATCTTGTCCACTAAGAGAGTAGCTCGCATGGACTCTCCGAATTGATAGTGAGGGCTATCATTTTGAATAAAATAGTGGGAGTATTTAATTGAAGTCCAAATTAAAAATAAATTGTATTTTGAAATTAAGGTACTAATTAGATTCTGCATGAATTCTTGTAGAATTCCATGGCAAGTGGTTCACACTCCACCTTGTCCCTAAGAGCTATCCTTGAGAAGGACAAGCTTAGTGGGACGAACTATATGGACTGGTATAGGAACCTGAGAATTGTTCTCAGGCAAGAGCGAAAGCTCTACGTCTTGGAAGAAGAAGCCCCCGAGGTGCCGACCGGGAACTCGTCCCGTGTTGATAAGGATGCTTATAAGAAGTATACCGATGACGCCTAAGACGTCGAGTGCCTTATGCTTGCCACCATGAACTCTGAGCTTCAGAAGCAACACGAGAACATGGGGTGCAAGGAGATTGACGAGCACCTAAAGAAAATGTTTCAAGGGCAAGCTCGTCAAGAGAGGTTCGATGTCACGAAGGCCTTATTTCAGTGCAAAATGGGAGCTCGAGACTCGGTTGGTACTCACGTACTCAAGATGATTGGGTATATAGAGAACCTGGAGAGACTGGGTTTTCCTCTGGGTCAAGAGTTGGCCACAGATCTTATCCTGCAATCGTTGCCGGATAGTTATGAGCAGTTCGTCTTGAACTATAACATGAATGAAATAGACAAGACACTGCCCGAGCTCCTAGGCATGTTGCGAACTGCCGAAATAAACATGAAGAAGGCCAAGCCTGCTAGTCCCATATTGATGGTACATAAAGGCAAGGGTAAGGCCAAGGGCTTCAAGAAGACGAAGGTGGGACCTAAGTCACATCTTGAGCCCAAATCTTCTGCGCTGAAAAAGAAGAGCACCGTGAAGGAAGGGAAATGCCACCACTGTGGCAAGGCTGGTCATTGGAGGAGGAATTGTCCTTCGTACATTGAGGGTCTGCAGAAAATGAAGGGAGGTATGACTTCCGCTTCGGATATTTACGTTATAGAGATAAACCTTTCTGCTCCTTCATCTTGGGTATTGGATACCGGATGTGGTTCTCACATTTGTACAAATGTGCAGGAACTAGGAAGGAGGAGATTGCTGAGTAAAGGAGAGGTGGACCTACGTGTCGGCAATGGAGCAAGAGTTGCTGCTGTAGCCGTAGGGGTTTACCGTCTTTCTTTGCCCAGTGGGCTTGTAATAGAACTTAATAATTGTTATTTTGTTCCGGCCATAACTAGAAACATTATATCCATTTCATGTTTGGACATGATTGGATTTTCTTTTATAATTAAGAACAATTGTTGTTCTATATTTAAGAATGATGTTTGTTATGCTGTAGCTCAATTGTTTAATGGTCTTTATGTTTTGAACCTGGACCATCCGATCTATAATGTAGATAGTAATAAAAGACTAAGAACAAATGACTCAAATCCTACATATCTCTGGCATTGTCGTTTGGGCCATATAAACGAGAAGCGCATATCCAAGCTCCATAAAGATGGACTATTGGACTCATTTGATTATGAATCATTTGAGCGATGTGAGTCTTGTTTATTAGGCAAGATGACTAAATCCCCTTTCACTGGTTATACTGAGAGGGCTGAGGATCTCTTGGGTGTTGTACATAGTGATGTATGCGGACCCATGAGTTCTATGGCTAGAGGTGGGTATTTCTACTTCGTTACATTTACTGATGATTTCAGTAGATACGGATACGTGTATCTTATGAAGTGCAAATCCGAAACCTTTGAAAAGTTCAAAGAGTTTAAGAATGAAGTGGAGAACCAATTGGGTAAAAAGGTTAGAGCACTCCGATCTGATCGAGGTGGCGAATACCTGAGTCATGAGTTCCGTGATCATCTGAAAGAGTGTGGTATTGTATCACAGCTCACTCCACCTAGGACACCGCAGCATAATGGTGTGTCTGAGAGGAGAAATCGTACTCTGTTAGACATGGTACGGTCGATGATGAGTCATGCAGACTTGCCTGTTTCCTTTTGGGGTTTTGTTTTAGAGACTGCTGCAATGACACTGAATCGCGCTCCGACGAAAACGGTTCTAAAGACACCATATGAGATATGGACTGGGAAGCGTCCTAGTATGTCGTTCATTAAAATTTGGGGCTGTGAGGCATACGTACGACGTCAAATGCCTGACAAGCTGGAACCCAAATCAGATAAGTGTTATCTGGTGGGATATCCTAAGGAAACGAAGGGATATTACTTTTACCTACCGTCTGAGGGCAAAGTGTTTGTCGCAAGGACGGGTGTCTTCTTGGAGAAAGAGTTCTTATCAAGAAAGACGCAAAAGGTAGAACTTGAAGAAGTTCAAGAACCACAAATAGTGAATGAACCAGAGTTGGATTCTGAGCCAGGACTACAAGATGTTGTAGCTAGAGAACCTGCTCACGAAACACAAGTCCTACGTAGATCTGGTAGACCAAGATTTGAGCCTGAGAGATATGGATTTCTCGTGTCTCAAATAGGTAATGTGTTGCTTATGGATCATGATGATGAACCAGCAACCTACCAAGAGGCTATGTATGGACCGGACTCCGACAAATGGCTTGAGGCTATGAAATCCGAAATGGACTCCATGTATATAAACCAAGTTTGGAACTTGGTGGAACCACCTGAAGGGGTACGACCCATAGGGTGCAAGTGGGTCTTCAAGAAGAAGACCGACATGGATGGGAATGTACAGACATTCAAAGGGCGACTGGTGGCTAAGGGTTTCAAGCAAATTCATGGTGTTGACTATGATGAGACCTTTTCCCCTGTTGCCATGGTAAAGTCCATTAGGATATTGCTTGCTATTGCTGCGTATTATGACTACGAGATCTGGCAGATGGATGTCAAAACGGCTTTCCTAAATGGAAACCTCCTTGAGGAAGTGTACATGACACAACCCGAGGGTTTTGTATCCCCAAATGAAGCCACTAAAATATGCAAGCTGAATAAGTCCATCTATGGACTGAAACAGGCCTCTAGAAGTTGGAATCTTCGTTTTGATGAGAAGATCAAAGAGTTTGGTTTTTTCAAGAACGAGGATGAACCGTGTGTTTACAAGCGAATCAGTGGGAGCATTGTTGTCTTCCTGATATTGTATGTAGATGACATACTGCTGATCGGGAATGACAAACCTACCCTGAAAGTTGTTAAGAACAACCTAGGGAACTGCTTTTCTATGAAGGACTTGGGTGAAGCGACTTACATACTCGGTATTAAGATCTATAGAGATAGATCGAAGAAGTTGCTGGGTTTGACCCAGAGTACGTACATTGACAAGGTGTTGAAGCGGTTCAACATGCTTGAGTCCAAGAAAGGATTTTTTCCCATGTCTCATGGTGTGAATCTCTCTAAGGACCAGTGTCCAAAATCTTGTGAAGATAAGGACCGCATGAAGTTGATTCCATATGCTTCGGCAATTGGGTCAATCATGTATGCAATGTTATGTACTCGACCCGATGTCTCTTTTGCTTTGAGCATGACTAGCAGGTATCAGTCTGATCCCGGTGAATGTCACTGGATAGCCGTAAAGAATATCCTGAAGTACTTGAGAAGGACTAAGGATGTATTCTTGGTGTATGGTGGAAAGGAAGAGCTCGTTGTAAGTGGTTACACGGATGCTAGCTTCCAAACTGATAGGGATGATTCAAAGTCTCAGTCAGGGTTTGTGTTTTGCCTGAATGGAGGAGCTGTGAGCTGGAAGAGTTCCAAGCAAGAGACAGTTGCTGATTCTACAACTGAGGCCGAGTATATCGCTGCAGCTAATGCAGCGAAGGAGGCTGTATGGATTAGGAAATTCATCGGCGAGCTAGATGTAGTTCCTAGCATTGTTGGTCCCGTAGTTCTCTACTGTGATAACAATGGTGCAATTGCACAATCTAAGGAACCTAGATCCCATCAGCGCTCCAAGCACATACTTCGGCGGTTCCATCTTATTCGTGAGATTGTCGAACGTGGAGATGTGAACATTTGCAGAGTGCCGACTGAGGAGAATATTGCAGATCCACTGACAAAGCCTCTCGCGCAGAGAAAGCATGATGGTCATACTAGATCCATGGGTATACGATACCTGAATGATCAACTCTAGTGGGAGTCTTGTGGGTTGCATGTAAAATAAATATTCTGTTGGCTGTTCAAAATTTATTCATATGATGAATTGTGTACCAATTATTTCTTTTTACGATTAATGGCAAGTTCTTTTATTACGATATACTGTTTCTATATGATAGAATAAAATTCGTGATAAATACCCTTAGAATGTTCGCTTCCATAGGACATCAAGTACGTGACTTGAATGTGAGAGCCTATGATTTTGAAGCTTCATTCTTAAAAGGTCCCTGGTCGAGGTATCATCGTAGAAGCTAAGGGTGATGATGATACATTAAGACTAGCATGTGTGTTGACTGATGACCGGTTCTCACAGGTCATGATATTGTGATATCAAGTCATCACATGGGTACTTGTTAGTGAACAAGTTGTACTGGACAGACCCAACCTGAGACTACTTTGTGGATTGTTACTTAAAAGTGTCACAAGTAGGTCTCATTTGACAATGGTGTTGTGGTCCTTTGACCTGAAGTCACAGCATTCACCGAGTGAGGAAGAGCGTGCTTTGATGTCATCTAAAGTCTTCCTTGAAGAAGGTTGATGATAAGGGTGGTCGTTGGGTACGTTACGAATCATTTGGGTGTTTGGGTGTGAGCAGATATGGGATTTGTCCTCCTATATAACAGGAGTTGCATCCATGGGCCCCTTGATGGAATTGGACTGAGAAATGCATGGCCATGCTTGGTAGAGTCGATATGTGATATTGAGCTCACCATTCTCTGGAAGTCCGTTCTAGATCAAGAAACTTGGATTGAGCTATTATGAGGGTGACACGGTCCATACCTCTAGTTCTTTCCGGATGTAAGGGACAAAGGGACAAAGACAACGCTGGAACATTGGTCATAAAGGCTTATGAGTTATGAACTCTTATTGCTTGGGGAGCAATGATGCATTGCTAGATGCCGCTCATTGTTTGTGAGGTTTTTGGTTTGATACTTTCAAGATCAAGTGGGAGACTGTTGGAGTTGCCATTGTGATCTAGAAGTGGTCAAACATGTAATCTCACTGCCAACGCGATATGAGCCTGCAGGGTCGCACATAAGAGCATGTGGAGAAGTTGGAAGATTGACTGTGTTGGTAAAGGTTACCAATCACCATATATATAGAATGGGGAAGTCCAGCAAATGTTGCTGTCTGAATTCGTCGGATATGATTCGTCGGATTCGTCGGGTTTACACGGATTGGATTCGTCGGATATGATTCGTCGGATTCGTCGGGTTTACACGGATTGGATTCGTCGGATATGATTCGTCGGATTCGTCGGGTTTACACGGATTGGATTCGTCGGATTCGTCGGGGTTCGTCGGGTCATTCCGTGGAAACTCGACGAACTGTGACAGAGATCCTCCACTCGACAAAGTGTTGTCGTCTGTCTGGATTCGTCGGAATTCGTCGGGATTCGTCGGGTCATTCCGTGGAATCTCGACGAATTATCACAGAGAGCCTTGACTAGGCAATTGTTGCCGTCTGTTGTGATTCGTCGAATTCGTCGGATTGTCCCGTGAAGACTCGACGAATTGTTACAGAGATCATTCTTCGCAAATGTTGCCGTTTGATCTGATTCGTCGAATTCGTCGGATTGTCCCGTGGAATTCCGACGAATTGTAACAGAAGCCCTTATTCTGATGTGTGGTCTGCGGATAGCGATTCTTCTAGAAGCTGTTTATCCTTTGGGTATAAATAGGACTTCGTTTTTAGGGTTCTCATAACTTACGAAGAGAAAGGCCGACGGAAGTGTTCCGTTCTCGCCCGAACCCTAGACGGAAGGAGTTCCGTCGCTCGATCGCGTCCGCCAACCTCCTCTCCGGCGATCGTCGCCGTGTGTGTTCTTCCTGGAGCGAACCTAGCAGTTCGTGGAAGTGCAAAGGTGCAGTCGTTCTTCTCCCGGCTCGTGTGGACTTCTGTAGAGACGTAGATATAATTCTACGTGAGAACTCTTCTTGCCACCGACAGGAATCAACTCTTGGAGCATCTTGGTTGGATTTGATCCAACCCAATTGAGGTAATTTTTACGTAGTATTTTATTAACTTCTTGATTCAACATTCATGGCCGATCCAAGCATTTTTGGGTTGTTTCTGTTTATTTCCGCTGCGCCTACATCTGATGTATGGTTCTAGAAAAACCCAACAAGGAGTTGATGTAGAGAGTGGCAGAGGAGGTCGAGAGTGAGGAGGCCAATCCAGAGCTCACCAAGAGGCTAGCAAAGCTCACTGAGCTGGAGGTCAGGCATCAGGAGGTAAGGAGAAGGGAAGAGCCCCGAGCCCCGGAGGGGGGATGGAGGCAACATGGAGGGGGGATGCAAGGCCAGGGAAGAGGCTACGCCCCAGGAGGGGGTAACTTCTATGGAGGGAAAGGAAGACACCAACAGTTAGGATGGAGGCAGGGTCTGAGGCAGATGCCTCCCCCGCCTCAGCAGGTTATGGCAATCAGACGAGGAGGAGGAGGAGGAGGAAGAAGAGGAAGGAGAGTAGAAGCGGAAGAAGGAGCTGGGAGAAGAAGAGGAAATAGGGTGGCAGAGGCAGATAGGGGAGAGGCGGCGTTGCCATACTATGACTTCTATGATGAGGAAGGTCATGCAACAGCCACCTGCCCTGAATTCTTAGAAACAAAAAGAGCTAGAGTTCCGGTGCTGCGGCAGAAGCAGGTGAGGATCGAGGAATTCCTGCCTAGGGAGGATGAGGAAGAGAGGTGCGAGGATCGGGCCGATGTGGCGACCCAAGGAGGGATCAGGGTGATCCACGGGGGAGTAGGAGTAGAAGCAACCCACAAGGCGAGCCTTCATACCATCTTCTGCCGGAGCGTGGCTTCGACATCTACGGCTCCACCCCCAGCAGAAAAGATTACTTTCTCCCAACGGGATATGCCGGGTCATGAGGAGCCCTTCTGTGACACTTTGGTCATCCAAACCGCCGTCGAGAACTTCACGGTGTCCCGAATTCTCGTAGACAATGGGAGCTCGGTCAACGTCATCTTCAAGAAGGCGTTCGACGAAATGAAGGTGGAGGCCAGAAGTGTGTTGGCCTCGGACGGTCCGTTGTTCGGATTCTCCAGGGATAGGAAGGAGGTAGAAGGGGGGAGTGGGACTTCATATGACCTTGGTGGGGCAGTCCCGGAACTGCCGCTTCGTGATAGTGGATGCCCCTAGCAGCTACAGCGCCATCTTCGAACGGCCTCTCATCAGCGCGTTCTAATGCGTCCCATGCACCTTCCACCAGTGCCTCAAGTTCAGCATCGGAGGAATCTAGGTCCGGGTCCGAGAAGACCCCAAGGTGGCGAGGCAGTGCTATGTGACTGCCGTCAACACCATCTCTTGGATGGGAGAAGCGGGGGAGTGGGACAAGGTGATGGAAGAGGCGGCCGAGGCCAAAGAAGAGGAAAGGACGGTGGGAAGAGCAGATGGTGGAATAGTTCATGCCCAGGAAGGGGTCGTTGAGGGGCCTAGGGCAGAGTAAGGGAAAGAGGGAAAGAAAGAAGAAGAGGCCCCAGGAGGAGGGACAGAAGAAGGGGTGGAAGAGTTGATGATGGTGGAAGAGGAAGATATGGGCGAAGGAGCCAGGGGGCTCGCTTGTGGCGGAGAGGAGGATGGAGCCTGGGGGGAACGATCTAGGTTGGAAGCTGTGGAGGAAGTGGTCGAGGTGGAGGTGACCACCAAGGCCGGAACAATCGAGAAAATCAGTATCAGCGGGGAGCTCAGCCTGGAGGACCAAAGGAAGGTCTCGGCTTGCGTCCAAGACAACGTGGATGTCTTCGCATGGAGTGTCGCGGAGATGCCGAAGATCGACGTGGATATGGCGTGCCATCGCCTCAACCTCGATCCCGGCGCTCGCCCCATTCGCCAAAAGTTGAGTTCCACTGCTGACAAGCTGGAGGCACCTATCCGGGAGGAGGTGAACAAGCTCGTCAAGGTTGGTTTTGTATCGGAGATCCAGTACCCAGGATGGGTCTCCAACGTAGTGATTGTGAAAAAAGGGGATGGTAAGTGGAGGGTGTGCGTTGATTTTTCATTACTAAATAAATCATGCTCCAAGGATTGTTACACCTTGCCTAGAATCGACGCGCTGGTTGACTCAGCCGTCGGTTTCTTTGCAATGTCTTTTCTAGATGCTTTTTCAGGTTATCACCAAATTCGCATGCACCCTCCCGACATCAAAGATGTCTCCTTCATCAAGGGGGATGGATGCTATTGTTATAAGATGATGTCTTTTCGGCTCAAGAATACAGGGGCTACATACCAAGAGATGATGGACAAGGTCTTCCGAGAGCAAAAGGGAAGAAACCTGGAGGTCTATGTTGATGACCTCATGGTAAAGAGCCGGGACCTCAAGTCTCACCTCCAATATCTTGAAGAGACTTTTGGTACTTTGCGGATGTACAAGATGAAGCTCAACCCCCTGAAGTGTATCTTCGGGGCTAGCAGGGGAAAATTCCTAGGCCACTTGCTCACCCCGGCAGGGGTGGAGCCTAACCCCGATAAGGTTAAAGCAATATTGGAGTTAGGGTCGCCAAGAAACGCGAAGGAAGTTCAACGCCTCACAGGAAAATTGGTCGGGCTCAGCAGGTTCCTCTCCAAGGCGGGTGAGAAGTGCGCCCCATTCTTCTAGGTGCTACGGGGAAACAAGAAGTTTGAATGGACCTCAGAATGTGCGGAAGCTTTCCAAGCTTCGAAAGGGCATCTCACCCAGACCCCGCTACTCCAGGGGCCAAGGCAAGGGGAGGACCTATCCTTAGACTTAAGGGTAGGATCGGAGGCAGTTAGTTCGGTGTTGGTCCGAGAAGAAGGGAGAAGGCAGTTCCCCATCTACTACTGCAACCGAGTGCTGAGGAAGGCGGAGCTCCGATACCCGATTTTGGAGAAATTGGCGTTCACCTTGGTGGTATCGGCCCGGAAGCTCAGGCCATACTTCCAAGCACACTCAATCAAAGTGGTGATCGACCACCCGCTTCGCAAAGTTATGGAGGGGGTGGAGCATTCGGGGAGGCTAGCCAAATGGTCCGTGGAACTAAGTGAGTTTGATATCGCGTTTGTGCCTAGGATGTCAATTAAGGCACAAGCGGACTTCATGGTGGACTACGTAACTGAAGTAGGGGACCATGAACCACCTTCCCCAGTCGCCTGGAATATGCTTGTGGATGGTGCGTTGGGTAAGCATTCCTATGGAGGAGGAATCGTCCTGATAAGCCCCCAAGGAACAAAGATTGAGAAGGCCCTGAGCATCCATTTCCCCATTACCAACAACCAAGCCGAGTACGAGACAGTGATAGATGTCCTGCGGCTGGCTGGGGATCTAGGAGTGCAGGACATGGACGTCTCAACGGATTCTATGGTGGTGGCGTGCCAAATTAGGGGAGAATTTGAAGCAAGGGAGCCGACCCTCCAACGCTACCTAGAGAAGGTCAAGGGGATCATCGGCCAATTTCGCACTTTTTCCATCACTCATGTGCCGAGGGAGGAGAGCACCCCGACGGATCTACTAGCCAAGTTCGGTCCTCGGGCAGGGGGAACAGTGTCGGAACTCTTCCGACCTTCCATTGAAGAAGGGGCGCTGATGGAGGTGGATCAGCGAGCATCATGGATGGATCCCTTCATCACCTTCCTAACATCGGGAAAGTTCCCCGAAGGAGACATTGACAGACGACGCGCGGTTCAGGTACAAATCTGCATATTACTCCTTACATGCAGGGTTGCTATACCAAAAAACACTCTCGGGGCTCCTTGCTCATTGCGTGTCTGAGGAGGAGGTCCCGAGGGTCCTCAAAGAAATCCACTTGGGGGAGTGCGGCAGTCACTCCGGGAGCAGGACTTTGGAAGGGAGAGTGTTGAGACAAGGCTACTTCTGGCCTACCCTCAGTAAGGATGCAGCAGAATTCGCAAGGAAGTGTCCAAAGTGCCAGCTCTATGCACCGCTCCAACTCCGCAGAATTCACAGCTATATGGCCCTTCGCTGTATGGGGATTGGATTTGGTGGGACCCTTCCCCCAGGCAAGCGGCCAAAGGAAGTTCCTACTGGTGATGATAGATTACTCTTCCAAATGGGTCGAGGTGAAGGCGCTGGCCAAGGTAACATCCCAGGTAGTGAGAAATTTTGTTTGGGGTGAAATCATTTGCAGGCATGGGCTTCCCCTAGCAATCATAACGGATAACAGACTCCTATTCGCCAGGGAGGAATTTGTAAGATTTTGCACCCAACTCGGCATAGACCTCAGGTTCGCGTCGGTCCACCATCCCAGGAGCAACGACCAGGTGGAGGCGGCGAACAAGATAATCCTCAAACTTCTAAAGAAGAAGGTAGAGAATCTCAGAAGCAATTGGGTGGAGCAGCTACCTTCGGTCCTATGGGCTTGAGAACTACTCCGAGCACGGCCACAGGGGAAACCCCTTTCAAACTATCCCACGGGTCCGAGGCTGTTCTCCCGATAGATTTCGAAGTCAAAACCCCCAGGGTGATCACCGCGGGCGAAGGAGATGGAGAATGGTTAATAGAGAATGATGCTGAACAAAGGTTGTCCCTGGACCTGATAGAAGAGCTCCGAGACCTCGCTACTGTCTGACAGGAGGAAGTTAAGAGGCGGATGGCCAGATACTTCGACCAGCACATCAAGATCAAACACTTTGAAAAGGGAGATTTAGTACTAAAGAAGGTTGACGCGGCCGGAAGAGGAGCCGCGGTCGGTAAGCTAGAGCCCAATTGGGAGGGGCCTTACATTGTAAGTGAAGTGCTCAGGTCAGGGGGGTACCACCTCCAGGATGTGGAAGGGGTATCTCTCGGCCGAGCCATGAGTTGGGATGATTTGAAGAGATTTTATCCTTAGCAATTTTTTGTAATTGTCTTTTGAATATTTCCTACTCAATACATGTATTTTGGAATAACTCTCTGACTTGTTTCAAATGATTTGGTGCTGGAATGCCCCAGATCGATTCCGCAGTTGGGCTCTCATAGACAGTGGGCCAACCTCTAGAGAGGCTGGCAATGTTTCAAATGATTTGGTGCTGGAATGCCCCAGATCGATTCCGCTGCCGGGCTCTCATAGACGGTGGGTCAGGTTGATCCCTGGAGAGGCTGGCAATGTTTCAAGTGGTTTGGTGCTGGAATGCCCCAGATCGATTCTGCTGTCAGGCTCTCATAGACGGTGGGTCAGGTTGATCTCTAGAGAGGCTGGCAATGTTTCAAATGATTTGGTGCTGGAATGCCCCAGATCGATTCCGCAGATGGACTCTCATAGACGGTGGGTGATGCACAAATCTCGTACACCGCTATAGGCGGTAGGTAGACTGCGGCACAAAACGGCAGTGTACCGATCATTCAAGTAATATTATGAGGAAGTAAATCCCCAAGTATCGAATCTCTCAAGGAACACAGTAAGGTGGAGTTTACTATTGAGGCAGGACTTGAGATTGAAGTCCTTTATGTCGGATGGATGCGAAAGGGGGTGATTTGGTTTGTGGAAAATAAATTAAAAGAGCTACAACTACTCCTATGCAATGCTGCTATGCAATGCTTCGCTTGGTGGGATGGAGACTAGGCAGGCCTTGAGCGTGCTGCTTCGAAAGGGCGGATGGATGAGTAGGCAAGCGGAATCGAACTATGCAGGCCTTGAGCGCACTGCTTCGTTAGGCGAATGGATTATACGGGCCGCTATGCCACGCTTTGCTAGGCGGATGGAAGAGTAGGCTTGCGTATGGGGTGAGTCGCACCGGCGGAGTCGAAGTGGATTACACGGGCCGTTAGCACCGCTTAGCTTGGCGGATGGAAGAGTAGGCACACGGAATGGGCGAGTAGTTAGGCGGAATGGATGGTGGAATGGGGGCGCTCCTCAAATCACATAAACCACAAACATAACCACAAAACCATGGAAAATTACACTAATAATATTTAGGGTTTATGGACATCATTCTTATAGAAACGTACAACCACACACATCAAATAGAATCAGCAAAAATAACAAGGAGGAGGTAAGATTACAACCGAAGCACGAAGACTCGTCGAAGATTCACGGCCGGAATCTAGGGTTGTCAATCCTCGTCCGGGCTCGGTCTTCAACTGTCGTCCGGGGTAGAAGAGGGCTGTCACTACCCCCCAATGGACCAGTCTTCTTCATCAATAGCCTTCAGCCACGATCTTGCCGGAGAACTCCAAGGATATAGTGCAAAATCCGTTGAAATGGAGCTTGGAAGCTTCTGAATGTTGGAGGAGGCCGAGAGGATATTCCGGCTCGAGATTGGCGTGAAGAATATGTCCGGAGCACCTCCAGATGGTGGGCGGCGATGGAGCGGCAAAATGGGCGAAACTGGAGCTTTTGGACGCGGGAAAGAAGGTCGATCCTTCGAGGGCGAAATCTGCAGCTTATATAGAAAAACAGTCAGAAATTGGTCACGCACGGTCGAACGCACGACCGTGCGTGGACCGTGCGAAATTTAACAAAGAGATAGGCCAGCAAGATGAAGCTGGCGCGCCCGTGCGTTTTACTCACGCACGGGCAAATCCGCTCGTGCGTAAAACGCACGGGTAAATTCAGAAATGCTAAAACAACAAGAAGAAACAGGCAACCGTGCGTTTTACTCACGCACGGGCAATTCCGCCCGTGCGTCAAAACGCATGAACAAACTCAAATCTCCCATTTTTTGCCCAGATGAGAACGCACGACCGCAACCGTCCGCGCGTCAAGGAAATGCACGATCGTTCGTTGCACACAATCATGAATTCTGGGGGATAACTGGATGATCCGACCACCTGTATACAAGATAAAACAGCTGGGAAAACACCTCCAGCACTAGATAAACATAGAAAAAGAATGGGGAGCACATTGTACTTGCCCCCAACAACAAAGCATGCAATTGCACACCAAAACGGGCCTAAAAGTGCACTTAGTGTGAGAAGAGTGAACAAGTGAAATATAAGCATTAATGAACTAAAAATGAAGTGCAAGTGCGTGAAAACTAGCCCAGATGAGTCTAAATATGTGTATATAAATGGGACTCATCACACCCCCAGACTTACTGATGAGTCCTGATCATATACACATTTATGGACTCATCCGGGTCGTTATTTAGTCATTTCTCCGCACTTTAGCCTTGTTATAGCTTATATTTGATAATCCACGCTAGGTGCACATCTAGGCCCACTTTGTTGTGATTTTCGTGCTTATTGTCATTAGTAGTATTCATGTGCTGTTAAGTGCCACTTTCAGTGGCTAGATCTGTGGTTCTGCGGGAATAGGAGTCGTGCAAGTGTTCCCGATGCAATTCTGCACAGGAACACTGCGCACGATCGCCGGTTCTATTGCGCACGACCACTGGTCGTGCGCCACTGATCGTGTGCACTTAACCCCTTTTCACGAGTTCTGTTTGGTGCAGTGCGCACGACCACCAACGCCAGTGCGCACGACCACCGGTCGTGCGCCACTGCTCGTGCACACTTATCATTTAATTTCTGAGTTCTGTTTGCTGTAGTGCGCACGACCATCAACTCCAGTGCGCACGACCACCGGTCGTGCGCGACTGGTCGTGCGAACATTATCTTCTATAAATTCCGTTTCTTGCAGGTTCTACCCAAACAGGCGCACGATCACAGGATTCTAGTGCGCACGACCACTGGTCGTGCGCCAATGACCGTGCGCGCTGTTTAATTCAGCGCCTATATAATGACCAGATCGCGAATTAGGTCGGGATTACGCATTTGGACTCCGTTCAGTCCGCCATTTTCGCCATTTCCAGAGGTTTTTCACCCCCTAGGCCTCCTCCATCATCCAAGGGCTTGAAAGAAGAGATTCTACACTCATTTTGATCGCTAAGGAAGAAGTTCTTCACACTAGACGTGACCGGATGGTAAATCGCTGGAGAAGACGGGTCCATTGGGAGGTGTGACAGCTCTCCTCTACCCCGGACGCAGTTGGGACCGAGCTAGGACGCGGATTGACAACCCGGTGCTTCCTACCGTGAATCTACAACGAGACTCCGGATTCGGTCGTATCTCTTGCCTTTTTCTTCTACTTATGGTGTTGTATTTGTTTGTACTCTCTTTATCTTGATGATGAACGCTATGAACTATGTTAGTATTGTTAATTTCATGTCTATGAAATCATTTTGTTCATTTGTGTTAATGAGGTGCGCCCCCATCGATTTTCCGCTCCACCACCATGTCCGGTGCCGCACTAGCAATTGCTAGTGGTGTGCTTGTCGAAGAGGTGCTTGCGACCCTCAATCCGTAAGCCTACTCGCCCATCCGGCCTTCGAAGCGTGGCATCGCGGCCCGTATTCCACTCGCCTAACGAAGCAGCGCGCTCAAGGCCTGCATAGCTCGTTCCCGTTAGCCTTCACGTCCATCCGCCCTTTCGACGCAGCGCGCTCAAGGCCTGCCTAGTTTCCATCCCGCCGACCGAAGCATTGCATAGCGGCATTGCGTAGGAGTAGGCGTAGTATTTACTTTTGTTTGCAAACCTCAAAGCCCCTTTCGTTCGCATTCCACCTACCGCCGGACTTCGATCTCAAGTCCTTCCTCGATAATAAACTCCACCTTACTGTGTTCCTCAAGAGACCGACACTCGGGGATTTTCCCCATTTTTATTACTTGCGCGACCGGTGCACTTGCCGACACGCATCAAGTTTTTGGCGCCGTTGCCGGGGAACACAGTCGTGTGAGTTTTCTTGAGAGGGAGACAAGAGATAGTTGTTCTTTCTTTGTGTTTAGCCGCATTTCTATTTTTTTTTTGTTTTGCCTTTAATCGTTTGTTGTTTTCCTTTATTTCGTCTTTCCCTATTTTAAAGTTTTAGGCAAGTTTAAACCTAAGGAGCTTTATTAGTTGTGTGGATTTTCCTTGCAAAGAATTCCTGCTTCATTTTATCTACTTTAATTATTGAAAATGTCATCATGGGGTATTTCGCCTAGCTTTAATGATAAGATGGTTTATTATTTAGACCAAATGAATGAGTTGAATGCTGGGCAGTGTAGGAACATTGTTTGCTTATTGTGTCGAGGAGAGGGTCATGAATTGAAGGACTGTCCTAGTCTTTTCAAGCCTGACCGCCGCTCCTCCACTCAGGGCGACATTGTCCCTATCACTCCTTCTTTACCCATGGAGGCAATTGTGCCCTCTATCCCTGAGCCTGTTTTGTGCATGGATTCCTCACTCCCTGTGTATGGCTTCACTCCTAGTGATGATGATCACTCATCTATTAGCCAACAAGGAGAGGAATGGGAGCTCCTAGATGCACCTGAGCATGATGAGGAAAGTATTCTTTCCATCGGGGAGGCTTCAGCAGATCTTTTTACGGAGGAACCAAATCTTTGTGTTTTTCCAGTTTCTTTGCACGATTTTTCTACACACATTCTTTATGATCCTATCAAAGTAAAGGAGCAGGGTGATGCTTCGGACTCGGAGGATGCTCCGAGGTGGGTTGAGGAGGATACTCCTTCTGATGAGGAGGTTTGTACTTCCTCATAGGACGAGGAGGTCCAACTCACCACCGAGGCTCTTGAGTTCTTGGGTTCCCCTCGCCATGATACTTACGATGATGATAGTGATCTATCCTTGGATCCTGCTGGGAGTGAGACCGGGATCACTCCCCTGATGATTGATTATTTATGTCATTCTTCTCTTTTATTTCCTGACCCCCTTTCTTCATCTGAGCCTGTGCAGGTTGAGTCTTCACAGGTACATCAGGAGGACTTAGAGCTTTTTGCTCAAGTCAATGATGAGAGTATCCTCTCATGTGAGGAGGTTTATCCCCCCTCCTTTGAGGAAGCTTCACTCATTGCCTTTTCTTCCTGCCACCTTGCTGTTGACGATACCTTGCTAAGCAAGGATGTGTTTTGTGAGATGAGTGAGGACCAGGCCTCCTCCTTTTCTTACATTCTTTACCCTCTACCTGTGAGGAGCAGGTATCTATATCTAGGTAGAGGGGTGACTGTTCTATCACCGTATCGGTACCCGCAACCGAAACGGATATTGGAACAGTTACCTGTGCATTTTCTCTTCCATAGGCCCATTAGCTAGGACCTTTAAGTTTTCAAATAAGTCGTGATGGGATGACAGTAACCCCAGTAGTTATCTTTCTTTTTCCTGAAATTTTATTTTGTCTAGTTTAGTTAAGTTTTGTTAAGGCTGTGAATACCTCGCTGCTGGTGCTGATTCCTGTTTGTGCGTAAACTGCACGGTGGATGGACATTCTACTAAAATTTTGGCCGCTGGAAATTTCCTAAGGCGCACGATCACTGGTCGTGCGCACTACTTATCGCGCACGACCACTGGTCGTGCGATCGGCCCAGATTTTTATAAAATGCCCGTCCGCCCGAGCCTTCCACGCACGATCTAGGGCTTTCGTTTTTTCGTCGTCCGTGCGCCGTTTCTGCTGGTTTGCCGCCGATCGTGCGCCCTCCTTCCTTCCGGTGAGCCCACTTCCTATTCTCCTCTTTCCCCTTGCCCTCCTACCACCATGAGCTCCAGAGATCGCCAAAAGGTCTACCAACGCTCCGGCCGCTCTTCCGCCTCTCCTGCTCAGATCCTCGCTAGGATGGCTACTTTTTCCAAGGATTCGCACACGCGGCGATTCAATTCTCTTAAGGAGAAGCCATTCCTATCGCAGCGTCTCGTGGATTGGAACGAGTTGAATTCCATCGGCGACAATGGAGAGTTGGGGGATGCCGTCCGCCAATGCTATTATTTCGATCATTGGAGTGGGGTGTTCGAGTGCAATGACCTCGGCTACCGGGAGCTTACCTTGGAATTTCTCGCAACGTTTGAGTGGGATGTGTTGCCCTCCGGTCAACGTCCGGGAATGTGCTCTTTCCGCATTTTGGGCAAGGTCTTCACTCTATCCTTGTCTGAGCTGGCGGTGCATGCTGGATTTACACTAAAGCCGAGGCTGCGGCGATCCCTTTTCTGGATTTGGATGTCTCCTTCCCTGATGGCGTCACCCCGCGTGCTGCGTGGTGTGCTCTCACGGGTCGTGATGAAGAATATGTTGCAAGGAAAAGCAAATCTACCTGGATCGTCGCGCCTGCTCTCCGTTTCCTGCAGCACGTCCTTAGCCACTCTCTTGTCTCCCGTGCCCTTAGTCAGAACGTGGTGGGGTGGCAAGATCTGATCTCCCTTTATAGTATGGAATTTCGGCAGCCTTTGCATCTTGGCTACATGCTAACTTTCTTCTTCCACCACGAGGCCACTTACGGTCTCACAGGTGCCATTGGTGGTGCCTACTATATTACCCGCATTGCCAAAAGCCTGGGGGTTTGGAGTCATCTGCCTCCGATGGTGCAGGTGACTGCGCCCTCCTTCATCACTCGGGCCACCATGGTGAGTTTCCATCTATTACGGGTTGTGGGGAAGAAGAGTAGTAGACGCTTTGTGGTTGTGATGCCGGGTGATGCACCTAGGGAGAGGCAAGGCGACGAGGAGCACGGAGAGCCGGCTGAGCCGCCAAATACTCACCGCGAGGTAGCCTTTTTGCAGCCGCGAAGTCATTCATTTCAGCGGGAGCGGAGAGCCAAGGAGGAGGGCAGTTCGTCAAGAGCACCGGAGGTGCCAAGTTTCGATCGGCGCCTCTCCGATCTGGAAGCGAACCAGTATTGGCTGACGGATTTCGTTTATCAGCAAGCATTGCGGGGAGGGTTAAATATTCCCCCACCTCCGGGTCGGGCCGCATCATCTTCCAGACCGCCGCCGTCCGTTGTTGTTCTAGATAGCGACAGTGACGACGAGTGATCTTTCTCCCTGCATGCGGGCTATTCTAAGCCTTGTTGTCTGTTTTCTCTTGTTGCTTTTTAGGTCTTTTGTTGAGTCGTTCGAACTCCTTCTCTTTTGTTAACTGTAATAATGACATTTTGCTTGTGGATGCTCTTCTGGGCATAGTTTTATGTATCCAGCTTATTCTGTTCCCTTATTTTGTGTGCGAGTGCTTAATATTAATTGCAGGAACATGTTCCCTCCCATGGGTGATAACCCAGATTTCTTGATTTTTAGTGCTCTCACATGTTGAGTTAAGTTTTTACTATTTTTGTTGTTCTAGTGTGTCACTTTCAGGTGGCCATTGTTCCGTGTGATGGCGGATGCTGCGGACTAGTCTTGATCGTAAACGCCAATCGTCTGGTATGCTCATTTCTGAGCATTGGGTAACACTTCCTCCCCTCTTTTAGCTTCAAATTTCTAGATATATTATTTAGCTTAAGTCTGGGGGAGCGGTTGTTATTATCCACTGTGCATGAGTTGCACCGCATACTAGAAGGTTGATTCTTATTTATCCTATCATTATCATTGTTTTTCATTTTTCACACACCATCTCACCCATTTGAGTGCGCGCTTATCTTTTTGTGTTGTGCCATTTAAACTATCCTGGTTGGAAAGTGAAATAGGTTGTTAACGTAGGAATTATTATTTGGAGTGCGATGTTGACTCATGTAGTGTTCTAGTCACTTTGCATGCTATGGTAGAGTTTGAGTAGAACTAGATTTTCTTTATGCATCTAATTTATGTTTAGTATTTCTGCGTAAATTTAGATTTAATATACCCAAGTGGTGAATTCGCAAGAAATTGACGATAACCCGGTGTTGTGTGTGTGCGATTGCTAGTCGTGTGTTGCTCGAGTCGGGAGGAAGGTTTACCTTTCTCGTGGGCTAAGAACTTGCCCCAAGCGACTCTCGAAGCATGGGTGAGAGCGACTTGTGTGGTGTGTGGAATCATTGTGTCATGAAGGGAAATAAAGTCTATCTGCTGATTTTGAACCAACCGGAGGATACATAAAAGAAGTAAAATATGTTAAAAGAAAAAAAGAGTGTATTTTGAAAAAATCCTTCCGAGCTAAAAAAGACAATCTGTTGGTATTTGTGAAGTAGGCCGTGTGCACACCTGGTTTTCATGATAAGTCTGGGGGTGTGTCACACGAGCATAGTTGTTGGTCTTGCGTGGTGCAGCGTTCTGTTAGCTCACTTGGGTTGCGTAGCCATCGTGTTTAACTTTGAAATATCATACCGTAACCTAAGCCCCGATTTAATCCTAAAAGCCCTACTGATTTGACTTGCGAGTTTGCTAGCGCCGTGGAGAGAGTGTGACCAGGCAAGCGTATGGTTCACGACGTTGATGGATTTCAGCGGAGTTATTCCTAAGCCCCAATCTTTTGCAACACCCGCCTCAGTGTCTCGTCACTTTCACACCGGGCATGATCGTCAAATTCTTCATAACTCACCAACTGAGTACATCTAAATCTTTAATTACGCTTTAATACTCTTGTAAATTAGTTAGCATAGTTAGAATCTCCTTCTACTAAATTCTCTACTTGCATGCGTATGTTACTTCGCACCGTACTCCCTTGTGTAATTCTCTATGTTAACTATCGTTTTCACACTCCGCCGGATTCGTTTGCTCGGGACGCGCAAACAGTTAAGTCTGGGGGTGTGATGAGTCCTGATCATATACACATTTATGGACTCATCCGGGCCGTTATTTAGTCATTTCTCCGCACTTTAGCCTTGTTATAGCTTATATTTTATAATCCATGCTAGGTGCACATCTAGGCCCACTTTGTTGTGATTTTCGTGCTTATTGTCATTAGTAGTATTCATGTGCTGTTAAGTGCCACTTTCAGTGGCTAGATCTGTGGTTGTGCGGGAATAGGAGTCGTGCAAGTGTTCCCGGTGCAATTCTGCACAGGAACACTGCGCACGATCCCCGGTTCTATTGCGCACGACCACTGGTCGTGCGCCACTGATCGTGTGCACTTAACCCTTTTTCACGAGTTCTGTTTGGTGCAGTGCGCACGACCACCAATGCCAGTGCGCACGACCACCGGTCGTGCGCCACTGCTCGTGCGCACTTATCATTTAATTTCCGAGTTCTGTTTGCTGTAGTGCGCACGACCATCAACTCCAGTGCGCACGACCACCGGTCGTGCGCGACTGGTCATGCGAACATTATCTTCTATAAATTCCGTTTCTTGCAGGTTCTACCCAGACAGGCGCACGATCACAGGATTCTAGTGCGCACGACCACTGGTCGTGCGCCAATGACCGTGCGCGCTGTTTAATTCAGCGCCTATATAATGACCTGATCGCGAATTAGGTCGGGATTATGCATTTGGACTCCGTTCAGTCCGCCGTTTTCGCCATTTTCAGAGGTTTTTCACGCCCTAGGCCTCCTCCATCATCCAAGGGCTTGAAAGAAGAGATTCTACACTCATTTTGATCGCTAAGGAAGAAGTTCTTCGCACTAGACGTGACCGGATGGTAAATCGCTGGAGAAGACGGGTCCATTGGGAGGTGTGACAGCTCTTCTCTACCCCGGACGCAGTTGGGACCGAGCTAGGACGCGGATTGACAACTCGGTGCTTCCTACCGTGAATCTACAACGAGACTCCGGATTCGGTCGTATCTCTTGCCTTTTTCTTCTACTTATGTGGTTGTATTTGTTTGTACTCTCTTTATCTTGATGATGAACGCTATGAACTATGTTAGTATTGTTAATTTCATGTCTATGAAATCATTTTGTTCATTTGTGTTAATGAGGTGCGCCCCCATCGATTTTCCACTCCACCACCATGTCCGGTGCCGCACTAGCAATTGCTAGTGGTGTGCTTGTCGAAGAGGTGCTTGCGACCCTCAATCCGTAAGCCTACTCGCCCATCCGGCCTTCGAAGCGTGGCATCGCGGCCCGTATTCCACTCGCCTAACGAAGCAGCGCGCTCAAGGCCTGCATAGCTCGTTCCCGTTAGCCTTCACGTCCATCCGCCCTTTCGACGCAGCGCGCTCAAGGCCTGCCTAGTTTCCATCCCGCCGACCGAAGCATTGCATAGCGGCATTGCATAGGAGTAGGCGTAGTATTTACTTTTGTTTGCAAACCTCAAAGCCCCTTTCGTTCACATTCCACCTACCGCCGGACTTCGATCTCAAGTCCTTCCTCGATAATAAACTCCACCTTACTGTGTTCCTCAAGAGACCGACACTCGGGGATTTTCCCCATTTTTATTACTTGCGCGACCGGTGCACTTGCCGACACGCATCACTTACCAGTTTGCACGTCCCGAGCAAACCAATCCTAAGCAGGCAGGAAAAAGAAATAGCTAGCTTAAAATTACAAGATGGAGTACCATGCGAAGTCGCATGCTCATGTGCATAGGAAAATAATATAGAAGATTTCTAATTATACACATCCTTTATAAATTTCTAAAAGAGTAAATAAATATTACTTATACTCAAAATTGGAGTCACGGTGAATCATCCGGTCACGCATACGGAGAAAGTAAAATAATCGCTGAGACAAGCATTGCCAAAGTTGGGATTCCGTACAAACTCCACTGAAATCCATCGGTGTCGGAGACCATAAGCTTGCCCGGTCACATTATCTCCACGACACTAGATTGGTTCAATGCGCGAGTCGGTAGGACTTTAGATTTTAAATGAGGCTTGGGTTAAGGTGAGGTAAACAAAGATAAACATGAAGGCTTGATACACCGAAACCCAAATGAGCTTTATTACATCTCCCCTCACACCAGCATCGAATGCAAGGGCACCACACCCCTAGACTTATACTTTTGCAACATGGGTGTGTGCGCCGCCTACTCCCAATCATAAATTTATACAAAGATTTTTCAATTAAGCACTTCTTCTTTTTCTTTTTCTTTTTGCTTCTTTTCTTTTTCTCATTTTTTTTCTTTTTCTTTTCTTTACAAAACAATTTCAGCAAGATGAGCAATGAAGTGCATCCACATTTTCACAAAAATATCACAACATCAACACCCAAATCATGAAAATAATAAACAACTAAAGCTCAAATTCAGGTGTGCGAATAGGATTGGCTTTTAGGCTTTGGTGAGAAAAAAGTGGGGCTGAATCAAAGAACGGGTAGGCACAACTGGGCTAACGAGGATAGAGCGATAGGAATGGGCACAAAAGCTCAACCAGGCCAAAATGATGGCCTAAGTCATTCTAACGCAAAAGAACTATCCTATGCCTATGCTTCAAGAATCGCTTGGGGCAAGTTCTTAGCCACCGAGAAAGATTATCCTTCCTCCCGGCTCAAGCAATACATATCAAACGATACTTTACACACATCCCTATGCTACCTTTTGATTAACACCATATTCACCATTTGAGTAGAGTAAACAATATTTACACTAAAAGAAATGCATAAAACTAAAAGTATAAAAAGAAATCTAATCTACACAAATCCATATACTCACATGAGTTCTTGACTAGGAACACCGTAGTCAACATTTTACTCCACTACATAATTTAAAAGCCAGCACAATGATTTTCCCAATCACACAGAGGAAATGAATTCAACTCATGACGCGACAACAACTAAGTACACGCTCATGTGGGTGCTGCTGTGTGCGAAGAAAATGCAACAAAATCATATATAACTAAAAATAAAATACTTCTAGCATGCACTAAGATGCGCACGTGCAGTGGGTATATTAAATATCTCTCCCCCAGACTTAAACTAAACGAACCAGCATAGAATATCAACATGAAATTTAAATGAGGGCTAGAGGAAGAAAGTACCCAATGCTCAGCAAGTGAGCATACCAGAAGATTGGCGTGTAAACCAAGACAAAGCTGCAGTATCCGCCATCCAGAAGAAGGACCTGCAGGGGTGAGCTTTGAAAAAACAAAAGAAAATATGCAAACTAAAATAAAGTAAAACTAACTAAACAAACTGGATAAACTAAAATTTGCAAAAAAAGTAAGATAACTATTGGGGTTATTGTCATCTCAGCACGACTTATTCAAATTTAAAAGAGTTCTAGCTAATGGGCGTGTGAAAAAGGAAATGAACAGTAACTGTTCTAATATGCGTGTCGGTAGCGGGTACCGATACGGCGATAGAACAGTCATGCCTCTACCCGAATATAAATAATACCTGCTCATCACAGGTAGAGGGAATAAAAAGTAAGAAGAGGAGGAGTCCTCACTCATCTCACCAAAATAATCCTTGCCCAGCAAGGTGTCATCTTCAGGGAGGCGGCAGGAGGAGAATGCAATGAATGAGGCTTCCTCTATGGAGGAGGGATCAACCTCCTCACAAGAGAGGATACAATCATCATTGACTTGAGCAAAATGCTCCAAGTCCTAATGAAGTACCTGTGAAGACTCAACCCTCACAGGCTCAGATGAATGAGAGGGGTAAAGGAATAAAGAAGAGGAAGAACATAAATAAAAATCAATTGGTGGAGTGGTCCAGGTCTCACTCCCAGCAGGATCCAAGGATAGATCGCTATCATCATCGTATGTATCATAGCGAGGGGAACCCATGAACTCAAGGGCCTCGGTGGTGAGTTGGACCTCCTCCTCCCATGAGGAAGTGCAAACCTCCTCATCAGAGAGAGTATCCTCCTCATCCCACCGAGGTGCACCATCGTGTTCAAAGTATTCATTCTCCCCTTCGGGGAAAACAAACTCCTCATCCCACTTTGGAGCATCCTCCAACTCAGAAGCATCACCCCACTCCTTCACTTCGATAGGATCATAAAGAATGTGTGTAGAAAAATCTTGCAAAGAAACTGGAGGAACAAAAAGATTTGGTTCCTCCGCAAAAAGATCTGCTAATGCCTCCCCAATGGAAAGAATACTTTCCTCATCCCACTCTGGTTCATCATGGAGCACCCAAATCTCACCTTGTTGGCCATCAAATGAATCATCGTCATCACTAGTAGTAAAGCCATATACAGGGAGCGAAGAGTCCATGCAAGATATAAGCTCAGGTGTAGAGGGAACGATTGCTTCCATGGGTAAAGAATGAGTGATAGGGACAATGTTGTCATGAGTGGAGGAGCAGCATTCAGTATTGAAAAGACTCGGACAGTCCTTCAATTCATGACTCTCTGCTCGACACAACAAACAAACAATGTTCCTACACTGCCTAGCATTTAACTCCTTCATTTGGTCTTTATAATAGATCATCATGTCGTAAGTGCTAGGAGAAATATCCTATGAAGACATTTTCAATAATAAAAGCAGATATAATGAAACTGAAATTCTTTGCAAGAAATTTACACAAACTAATAAAACTCCTTGGATTAAACTTGCCTAAAACTTTAAAATAAGAGAGAAAGAAATAATAAAAAACAATATATAATTAAAAAGCAAACAAAATAAAAAAATGGCTATACACACTGGAAGAACTACTATCTCTTGTCTCCCTCTACAACAAACTCACACGACCGTGTTCCCCGACAACGGCGCCAAAAACTTGATGCGCAAATCTCGCACACCGCTATAGGCGGTAGCTAGACTGCGGCACGAAACGGCAGTGTACCGATCGTTCAAATAATAATATGAGGAAGTAAATCCTCATGTATCGAATATCTCAAGGAACACAGTAAGGTGGAGTTTACTATTGAGGCAGGACTTGAGATTGAAGTCCTTTATGTCGGATGGATTCGAAAGGGGGTGATTTGGTTTGTGGAAAATAAACTAAAAGAGCTACAACTACTCCTATGCAATGCCGCTATGCAATTCTTCGCTTGGCGGGATGGAGACTAGGCAGGCCTTGAGCGCGCTGCTTCGAAAGGGCGGATGGACGAGTAAGCAAGCGAAATCGAACTGTGCAGGCCTTGAGCGCACTGCTTCGTTAGGTGAATGGATTAATCGGGCCGCTATGCCACACTTCGCTAGGCGGATGGAAGAGTAGGCTTGCGGATGGGGTGATTCTCACCGGCGGAGTCGAAGTGGATTACACGGGCCGTTAGCACCGCTTAGCTTGGCGGATGGAAGAGTAGGCACACGAAATGGGCGAGTAGTCAGGCGGAATGGATGGTGGAATGGGGGCGCTCCTCAAATCACATAAACCACAAACATAACCACAAAACCATGGAAAATTACAATAATAATATTTAGGGTTTATGAACATCATTCATATAGAAACATACAACCACACACATCAAATAGAATCAGCAAAAATAACAAGGAGGAGGTAAGATTACAACCGAAGCACGAAGACTCGTCGGAGATTCAGGGCCGGAATCTAGGGTTGTCAATCCTCGTCCGGGCTCGGTCTTCAACTGTCGTCCGGGGTAGAAGAGGGCTGTCACTATCTCCTAATGGACCCTTCTTCTTCGTCAATAGCCTTCAACCACGATCTTGCCGGAGAACTCCAAGGATATAGTGCAAAATCCGTTGAAATGGAGCTTGGAAGCTTCTGAATGATGGAGGAGTCCGAGAGGATACTCCGGCTCGAGATTGGCGTGAAGAATATGTCCGGAGCACCTCCAGATGGTGGGCGGCAATGGAGCGGCGAAATGGGCGAAACTGGAGCTCTTGGACGCGGGAAAGAAGTTCGATCCTTCTAGGGAGGAATCTGCAGCTTATATAGAAAAATAGTCAGAAATTGGTCACGCACGGTCAAACGAACGACCGTGCGTGGACCATGAAAATTTAACAAACAGACGGGCCAGGAAGATCAAGCTGGCGCGCCCGTGTGTTTTACTCATGCACGGGCAAATCCGCCCGTGCGTAAAATGCATGGGTAAATTCAGAAATGCTAAAACAACAAGAAGAAACAGGCAACCCTGCGTTTTACTCACGCACGGGCAATTCTCCCCGTGCGTCAAAACGCACGACCAAACTCAGATCTCCCATTTTCTGCCTAGATGAGAACGCATAACCGTAATAGTCCGTGCGTCAAGGAAATGCACGATCGTGTGTTGCACACAATCATGAATTCTGGGGAAAGCTGGATGATCCGACCACCTGTATACAAGATAAAACAGCTGGGAAAACACCTCCAGCACTAGATAAACATAGAAAAAGAATGGGGAGCACATTGTACTTGCCCCCAACAACAAAGCATGCAATTGCACAATAAAACATGCCTAAAAGTGCACTTAGTGTGAGAAGAGTGAACAAGTGAAATATAAGCATTAATGAACTAAAAATGAAGTGCAAGTGCGTGAAAACTAGCCCAGATGAGTCTAAATATGTGTATATAAATGATACTCATCAGTGGGTCAGGTTGATCTCTGGAGAGGCTTGCAATGTTTAAAGTGGTTTGGTGCTGGAATGCCCCAGATCGATTCCGCTGCCGGGCTCTCATAGACGGTATGTCAGGTTGATCTCTGGAGAGGCTGGCAATGTTTCAAATGATTTGGTGCTGGAATGCCCCAGATCGATTCCGCTGCCGGGCTCTCATAGACGGTGGGTCAGGTTAATCTATGGAGAGTCTGGCAATGTTTCAAGTGGATTGGTGCTGGAATGCCCCAGATCAATTCCGTTGCCAGGCTCTCATAAACGGTGGGTCAGGTTGATCTCTGGAGAGGCTGGCAATGTTTCAAATGATTTGGTGCTGGAATGCCCCAGATCGATTCCGCTGTCGGGCTCTCATAGACGGTGGGTCAGGTTGATCTCTAGAGAGGCTGGCAATGTTTCAAATGGTTTGGTGCTGGAATGCCCTAGATCGATTCCGCTGCCGGGCTCTCATAGACGGAGGATCAGGTTGATCTCTAGGGAGGCAGGCAAATAGGTTACTCATGGTAATAGACTTGGCTCGCGAGCAACTTCCAGGACCTAGCAAGGCGAGACCAGGAGCCCGCTCACGTAAGAAAAAAAAAGAAAAAAGCTCTCGAAAGAGCGACTAACCCAGTGGTCTGCAAGGCGCACCGAGTCAGGCCTGAGTTCGCAAACTTTGCTAAGTATAATCTCGATAATGCGAACAAAAGTAGCAAACCGAGAAGGATTCGCTTTTGTGAGAGCCCGTGGGAAGCAGTGGAGGCTCGCGAGAGGCGAGAGCGAGTGAGGTGGGATAATGAGAATCCCGCTCGCAACATCTTCCAACGGGGTTTCGCCTAAGCAAAGAGGGAGTTCTAAAGGGCGATGGCCTCATCGTCGCCTCGGAAGAAAAAGGCGCGGGAGCGACCCAGATACAATACTGAGAGAGGCAAATTGTTAGGCAAGGGCAGGCGAACGCGAGTGCCGAAACAAAGACATTAAGGCATGAGCACAGGTTTTGCAAGGCATTGCTTACCAGTCCGCCCTGAAGGTTGGCGAGGAGGCCTTCAGACAAGGCCTCCCTCCCTTTAAGTTCCGCGACCTCATCCACGGACTTCCGGAGCTCAACGTTGAGCTCCCTGATCTCCCTGTCCGCGTGAAGTATCGGCGGCCCACCATGTGGGTAAGCTCCGTCGCTCGGAACTGGGCTCGCATGGCTTCATATACGAGCCCCTTCTGCGTAAAGGACCGAAAGAGGGAGGCGTCCTCTCTACCATAGAGCTCGAAGGAAAGGGAGAACGCCTCACCTCCAGCCTTGTCATCCTCCACCCAGGAAGGGAGTAGCGAGGAGCAGATGACCTTGTTCTGCTCGGGGTCCCACGCGAGCACTGGCTCGCCAACTGCGCCCGCAAGCTTCATGCCGAGCCTGAAGTTCATGTGGCTTGTCGGCTTGGGCTTGGAGCCCGCCTCCTCCAGCTCGCCACCCTCTTTGGCGGGCTCCCAATTCGCTGTGGGGGAAGGGAGGAGGTTTGGTTCGGAGAGATCCACGATCTCCTTCACCTTAGAGGTGGAGGAGGATTTCTTGGTTTTCTTCGCCACCCCCTGCGAGGCGGGTCGGCATGGAGGAAGAGACCGCTTCCTTCCCGATGAAGAGCTCGGGACATCGCGGAAGGCCTCGGCGGCCACGCCCGCTAGCGGGCCAGAGGTGAGGGAGGAAGGAGGCGCGTATGGAGGGTTGAGTGGAAGTTCACGCTCCCCTGCAAAGATAACTAAGAGTGTTAGCTAATCGAAGGAAAGGGGAGTGGGGAGATTTGCGAGCGCGAGTCAGACCTTCTCCTTGGGGGACAGGCGACAACAGGTCCACCTGCTCTCGGAGGAAGGCGACCTCAAAGTTCTTTCCTTTGGGTACTGGTACAAGTACGCGTCATAGCCCCCCAGCGAGGTCGGAGGGCGATAAGCAGCCTCGTCTCGCTGGGTGGGGGTGTAAGAGATGTTGCCGAAAGGGCCCTTCACCAGGATGAACTTCTGCGTCCAATAGTGTGACTTGTTCACCGTCTCGCAAATGGTGACATGTTGGCTCGTGAAATGAGCCGTCCCGTCCTTGTACGCGCGAAAGGAATACCTTGAGGAAGACGAGCAGGTTGAACTCGATCTTCTCTGCCCTAAGGTAACTGGCAAACGCGACCACCCCGGCGATCGCATTCGGCGTCAGCTGGCTCGGCAGAACGCCAAAGTATTTGAGCACCTAGAAAAGTCGACAGGAGTTAGAGCGTCATTCGCAAAGCGAGTCAGGAATATATACGTCAAGAAACAAATATACTTGGCGCACTTCCGGCCAAAGAGGGAGTCGCAGCCCATTCTCGAAGTGAGAAATGGGGATAGCAAGCTCGTCGGGGTGCGGGTCGCTGATGGTGTCTCGCTCAGTAGGGCAGCGAGCCACGAAACCGGAGTGGATGTACTGATCGACAGTGGCGAGATATTCCTCCGTTGTGAGATTGGCGCAGAAGAAAAGGCCCTCGAGGAAGTCTCCGGAGCACTTGGCCCGCCCCCTCCACTTCCACATCTGCGACCATGGTGTTTGGAAGCTGCGAATCACAAATGTGGCAAGAGCGAGCTAGGTTTGCGAGAAAGTTAAAAAGTGGATGAGCGCGAAGGAAGAATAGTAAATGCAGTGGTTGAAAAGAAAAAAGACCGACTATTTATAGAAATAAAAAAGGCGGGAAGAAGTCGAAGCGCCAGTTACTGCGGGTAGCGGATTCACGCGGTATTCTTTCGCCTTCAGGGGTCCGTCCTATTTGCTCCCGGCGAGTCAACACCTTGCCGAGCTTCCTCCCGTTAATCGTCGGCGAGCTAGCGCTGGAGAATGAAACAAGGTAAGACGCGAAGGTAGGACGCGAGTGCGAGTAATAGAAGCATAAAAGTAACCAACGAATGAGCAAACCAGGCATAGCGAAAGAAGAGATAATAAACAAGGAAAATAAGGGCTCACAAGCGAGTCAAAGTATCATTATTACAGACTTCTGAAAATTGTTCGCGACCCCTCCCTACGAAGGGGAGGTTGAAGAAAAATAATAAAATGCAAACTGCGAGGCAAGGATTCTTAATATGGCAACCATTTCCAGCGACCGCGACCCCGTACTCCAGAGCGAGGGGGGACTCGCGGGTAGTGATACTCGCGGAGCGACTGGCTCGCTTGGTTCGTCAGCCGCGTGTAATCTTCAATCCGGGCAATGTACACCCTGGGGGAGGTCACATCACCATGATCGATCGTCCGCACCTCGGCGAGGATGCGCGCATTCGCATCCTCCATCGCAGTGAATCTTTCCTCATTTGCGAGCCGGTCCAACCTATTCTGTTCGTGTAGATCCCGCAGTAGGGAGGTATGCTTCTGGAATATCTCAGTGACCTGTCTCTTCATTCGGGTCGGATCACTAGGGTCCCCCAGAAAATCTGCGACCTGAATCGGCGAGGGGGGTGGAGATATCTCCAACGCTCCAGACACCGACTCGGTTAGAGGGGTCATGGAATCACCTGCGAAGTAGAAATTAGCAAGAAGGTGGAAAGTGACACTCTATAGCGATAGTCTAACCTAGTGGGGGAATTTGAGTACTGGACCGCTGGAGAGAGGTGCCTGGCTGGCCTCGGAATGCTTCAACGAAGGCAGGGGTAAAGGCCTTACCCAGACCAGGAGCGAGCGCGGATCTAGGAGCGAGTTTGGGCTCGACAATCAACGTCCCTCTAGGGCTCCTTTTTCCCAGGAGGCCGAATCCATGAGTGATGATGGTCCAGTTCGTCGAGGCAGGTGGGTCCGCGGGAGGAGGAACTCGCTCCCCCAGGTCCGCGAGAGGGGACACTACACAAGAAGTAAATATGATCTAGCAAGCTGAGAGGTACGAAGGGAGACAAGGTAAATCACTCACCCTATTGCGAAGGCGAGTTCCGCAAGTTGAGGGTCCTCGCATCTACGAGTAGAGCATCAGCCCCGCTGGTGGAAGGGACGTGGGCCTTTGGGATTGTTCTCCCCAAGGTACTCTCACCCGGGGAAGCATTCTGCGAGAAGATCAGTAAGGTCGGAAGAAGAAGACATCAAACCAGTGAACTTGACAGTAGTACCTGCGAGGTGAGCCCGTTATGGGGGGAGTGCGGCGAAAGAGAGGGCTCACCCTAACCGTTCGGGCGCCGAATGCCCTTTGCCGTTTTGAGAGAGGGTGGAGGCGGAGAGCACCGCGGCGAAGCCCAGGAGGCGATGGCGGCGACATTCCCCTTCTGGGCCGCTTCTAAGGCCTTTAGGCGAGCCAACTTCTCGTCTTTTTTAGACATCGCGTTGGGACTCGCAGCGAGTGAGAAAAGGGGGAGAAGAATAAAAAAAAAGTTCGAATGACGGCCGGGAAGGGTGGTATTTATAGTAGTGGGCATGGGGCCCACCAAAAGATTCTCGCCACGTCACCAGGGGATCGGCGAATACCAGGGGTTGGACGGTTCTTCGTGAGCCTAAAAAGCCTCGCGAAGAGCGGAGATTTTGTACAACCCCGATATTCGTCTAGAGGTGAACAAAGACTGAGGAGTAAACAACAAGCAAGAGTAATGTGGAAGGCGAGCCATAATCTCAATGTTCGCTAACAGGAAGGCAAGCTAGCCACCCGCCGATCGCTGGAAAGGGAGAGGAGGGAGCCAGGGCACCGCGATCCGCTTATAGTGATGTTCTAGGCAAACCAGATCCTTTTCGAGTTTGTACGTTCGACGAACTTGCTTCTCAGTTTGACGAACGTCGCGATTCAAATTGGCGAGCCCGCGTGAAGGCGGGTGAGTCGAGCGCTCACCGACCAATCGTGAGGAAGTTGGGTGAGCCAGATCCTCGTGGTCTGCTCCTAAGTTTGACGAATTCCATTCTCCGTTCAATGAAATCCGTCCTGAGTTTGATGAATTCCGTTCTCCGTTCGACGAATTTGCTTCTCAGTTCGACGAACATCCGACTCCAGCTCCGACGGCCGTCTCAGCCGCTATCTCTATCCCGTCCCAGTAGACCCGCTGGGACAAGCACTTTTCTTAGTGGCTATTTCAATCCCGTCCCAGCGGACCCGCTGAGATGAGCACCTATCTCAGCGGAAGAATTCGCAGGAGGAAGCGCAAGATCCGGCATCAATGGACATCGCCGGTAAGAGTGCGAGCGGGGCCTTCACAGGCCGCTCGCCCAAAGGTGGGTTTTAAATCCAACAGATGGAAGAGGTAACAAAGAGGGCGATCCAGAGCTTCAGGGGCCACTCACCGGAAGGCGTGCTAGTCATATCACTGCGAGCCCAAGCCTCAAGGTCAGCTCGCAAAAAGGCGGGCGAGCCGAGCGCTCGCCGGCTGCTCGCAAGAAGACGGACGAGCCGTTTTTCTTCTAAGTGTTCGTGTTAGACGAGCTTCAAATGGAGTTCGACGAAACCAGTTCTCCGTTCGACGAACGGGCTCCTCCGTTCAATGAACTCACATTACGTCCCAGATCGATGAATTAGCCACCCAGCCGGATCAGCAGATTTACACAAGGCCAAGGGGATCTCGCACGAATGCATGCGAGCCATGTCCCTACAAGCCCAAGCCCTAAGGGGAGGGAGCAGGAAGGCACGCGAGTTGTGTTCCTGCGAGCCCAAGCCTCAAGGTCAGCTCGCAAGAGGGAGAGCGAGCCGAGCACTCGCCGATCGTTCAAAGGAATGCGGAGCTCCCGTCCGCATTCGGCGAACTCAGCTCATGGTTCGACGAAATTTGCTCCGTGTTTGACGAATGCTGAGCTTAAGTTAAGGTCGACGGACTCGGCTCAGCGCTCGACGAAATTTGTCCCACGTCCGACGAACGGTACCTTTGAATCCATCTCAGCGGTTGGGTTGAGAGGACCAACCGTCTCAGCGTATCCGCTGGGATAGAATCGTCTCAGCAGTTTATCCCATCTGTAGCTCAGCCCGACGGGGAGTGAAATTACCCCTCTACCCCCAATGTTCTGCCGTTAGCTCATTCAAACAGCAGAGTCTGGATGTTAGCAGGCCAAATTGGGGTGCGTTTAGTAAAACCGAAAGGTGGAATTCCGCTATTGACAGACCATGGGCAAAAAACTATAAATAGACCTTAAAGGGCACCTTGGGAGAGGATTCCAATCTCAGTTCTCTGAGCTTCTTCTTCTTCCTTTGTTACTTTGGTTCAGCTCTCTAGCTCTCCAAGGTGCCCAAGTCTCAGCTTTGGCTTGGGAGGGGAAGCGCTCAACGATCTTCCGGGTTTGTCGAGGGACCTCCTCGTTATGACTAAGGTCTCAGTCAGTTTCCAAGTCAAAGGTCTTCTCCCCTCAAGGGATTAGTAAGGGCTAGCTGCCCCTCAACTTGTTGAGGGCCCGAGCTTCACAAGGGACCGAGAAATCGGTTTCAACATGAGGTAGGGCTTTTTGATAGGCCTTAGGTAGGAAATTAGGGAACTTTCTGAGCTATTGGAGTGGGAGCACTCTGAGTTGGTAGGGCTGTTTTGCCTGAGGTAGGGTTTGGAGCAAACCTGAGAGATCCCGAGGGATCTGTGTTGTAAGCTCTTGGAGCTGAGTTTGGAGGTAGTTGCCATGTCTAACACACTGTTATAAAGGTGTAGAGGGAAAGTGGACTACCCATAGACACACTGTCTTGGGAAACCACTATACATAGCTATGTGCTTTCTGTGTTGTGCTTTTGCTTTATAAATTATATCTAACAACTGCTAGCAACAAAAAGGAAAATTAAAGAGACCTGTTCACCCCCTCAAGGTGAATTAGACCACTACCCTATAAACTATCAAATTGTATTTGAGGGAGGTTGGTCAAAAAGTAGTTCACAGTCTGACAAGTTTCTATATAGATGTTGTAAAATCTGAATCCAATGGCCACCACTAGAGGTCAGAAGGAAATGGGGTCAATGAAGTTGCCTATATGCAAAAAGGAAACTTTTGGCATATGGATGCATAGGGTAAGGATATTCATGGAAGCCTCAGACCCTAGGATTTATATAAATGTCAAGGAGGGTCCCTTTGTTTTCACAAATCCCTCCACTATTTATCCTACAAGACTAGTGGCCAAGTCATATGCTAAAATGACAAAGGATGAAAATGCACTTGCTACAATGGACAAGGGAGCACAAAATATAATTATAAATGCAATTGATGATTCCACCTTCCAAAACTTGGTCCATTGTGAAACTGCTAAGGACATGTGGGATACACTGATAGTGTATATGAAAGGTACTGAAGAAGTGAAAGATGGTAGGAAATCCCTCCTTAATCAGTAGTATGAAGCCTTCAGGCAATAAATCCTGGAATGCATAGCTGACCGCTATGAGAGGTTCTTTGGAATAGTGAATGAGTTGAGGACCTATGAAAGGGTCTTCACTCATTATGAGTTGAATGATAAATTCCTGAGATCTCTAACTAGATATTGAGATACAAAGATTTCTACTATCAGAGAGGTGGCAAATCTGGGTGAGAATCCTCCCCACACTTTGTTTGGAAAGCTGCTCTCCTATGAGATGCAGCTGTATGCAAGGAAGGAGGATGACACATCCACCAAGCCTCATGCAAGGGAGAGAGATGTGGTTCTCAAAGATGAAAGCTCAAAGAATAGCAAGACCAGAATGCCCTCTCCACCAAGGAGAGGTGCTGACCCAGAAAATTCTGAGCTCAGTACTTCAGACAACACCTCATCTGATGAGGAATTTGCTGCCTTCTCAATGAATTTTAAGAAGTTGATGAGGAAGCAATGGAAGAACAAACATTCCTCCTCCTCACATCCCAAGAAGGATCACAATAGATCAGACAGACAGCACCCCAAGAGAAACAGGTATGATCCTAAAAGTGTTAAACATATTTCAAATAATGTGATATGTTATTACTGCAGAAAGCCTGGACATGTCATAACTGACTATCCAGTCAAGAGAAAGGAGAAAGGTGACAAGAAACCTCATCACCAGAAGGGAAGGAAGGGTGAAAATCCTTCCTAGCTAAGAATGAAAAAAGCTGGAGTGAGTCTGAGTCATCATCCTCCGATTCAGAAGAAGAAGAAGAGGCCTACATTGGGTTGTTTGCAGCTGAAGAAGATGAGTACTTACCCGCGACAAAGGTTGACATCAGGTCCCCTATGTCACACTCACACAGTGACATAGAGGATAATAAAGATGATAGAGAACATCATGAATTAATGGCCATAACATATGATGATGAAGAAAGTCAGGACAATCCTAACATGGTACCTAATCCTTTCCCTTCTTATGATTATGAGTCATTGCCAGATTTTGAAGCAAGCTCATCAAATGATGAAAATGGTTCAGAACCAGAAGTGGATGTCAATCAATTGATTGACAAGTATGATGCTCTCTTGGAAGCTCTGAAAAGGAGCAAGAAGCAAGCCAAGAGGCAAGCTCAAGAAATTGCTTCCCTTCAGCTAGTTAAGTAAGATAGCAATGAGTCATCTATCCTGGTGGCTGAGATGAGTAGAGAGTTAAGCCAACTCAAGGGAATTACAATGGCCCAATTAAGCACCATCTCCCAAAATAACAAGGTCATGAAGAACCTTGAGGAGAAGCTTCTCAAAGAGAAGATCTTAGTAGCTCAATTTTCTAAACCCAAATTCATATTGCCCATTATTGATACCTTCTCCTCCCAAACTGATAGGAGAGGGCTAGGGTTCAGTAAAGTAGCAATTGGAGATGAGATTGGAAGAAAGGGGCATGCTAAATCTAAGCCTCATACCACTTTCAAAAGGTGTTTCTTCCCTCTAACAGGTATGAACAGGACAGCATGTATGATCACTAGAAGAATGTGAGTTCCTATAGGAAGGAAACCACTCCTCACTATAGTAAAAGAAAGGGCATGTGGATGAGTGTTTTGAAAGCTCCCCATGAAGAAATTCAAATGTCCCATTCTGGACCATTTTTATTTGGTACATCAGCTCCTTCATTCAAGGATAAGGAAGCTGGTTCTTCCACTTCCCTCTCAGCAAAGCACATGGCTGCTCTCAAGCATATAGGAAATTCTAACAGCTCAGTATCTGATGCCATCCACACTCGCTTGCCTACCAAGCTAGGACAAGCTGATGTCATGAAGATAAAGTCTGCTAAGACCATCTATAGACTGTCAACCAATCATGTTATTGCTAATAGGAATAAGAAGAATGTAGCTTGATGTTGGAGTTTCTGAGGTAATCAATAGTTAGTCTTGCTGCCAACGCAATATGAGCCTATAGGGTCGCACATAAAAGCGTTTGGAGAAGTTGGAGAAAGGATTGTGTTGGCCTTGCTCATATTGGATATAAGTGGAGGACCAATCCTGTGACTGTTTGGCATTAACTTGAGAATGTCTCAACGGGAAATCGTTTAAAGGGTTTTAAACGAATTGATTTATGCTAGACAAATTCGGGTAATGGGTTTAACCGAACTGTGTCAAATTCGGCTAAAGGGTTTAACCGAATTATGTTGATTCAACTAATGAAATTCGGCTATATCGATTCGGCTAATGTGATTAACCGAATTCGACTAAAGGGTTTAGCTGAAATATATCAGTTCAACGAAATGGTTTCGACGAAATGATATAACTAAATTTATATAGTCGAATCGGCTATAGCATATAGACGAATTCCTCGAAATGGTTTCGCCGAATCTGAATCGAATTCGGTTATAGTGATTAGTCGAATTCGGCGAATGTAAATCTGGACAGAAATGTTCTGGTCTGCGGATAGCCTGATATATGCGTTTTAGTATAAAAGGGCTTGCAATTCTAGGTTTACGGTAGACTTAATCCTTTCGCGATTTTGGACGAACGGCCGACCGGAACTATTCCGCGCGAAGGCTTCTCGTTCTTCCCGTCCGCCGATCATTTTCCGTCGCCGCTAGTCGCCGCCGTCGGTCACCGCCTCCTCTGCATCAGACCTAGCAGTCCGTGAGGACGTTGAGAGCTTCCTTCTCCGACCTAGTTCTTGTACGACAAGAAGCTAGGGTTCTCCATCATTCGTGTGGATCGCTGTAGAGGAGCCGATACACTTCGGTTCTTGGAACTCAGATTTTGGATTTCATCTTGGAGCACCTTGGTTGAGTATTGACTCAATCCCGCGAAGGTATATTGCATTTGCTTTTCTATTCCCTTGAATCATGAAAACCGCAAGATCAGTAGTCTCTTTTGGGTTGTTCTTGTTATTTCCGCTGCGCATATTTGATATGTCATCCCTTGCGAGGGGTAGAGAAAACCCAACACTTGCTTCTTCATTAAACACAAGCACACTGATTCTCCTTCCACCTCAAAGGGTGTTCTGAAAAGAAGATACAACATCCATGAATGTTGGTGCTGTGGTAAAGTGGGACACTTTGCCATAGATTGTTGGCATAATTCCTATGTGCCTAATGCAAAGAGAAGCTTTCCTGCAAAGGCTGCATCTAGTGTGAAGATATATGGTTATGCTAACAATGACCTAGGACCCAAAATCAATTGGGCTCCTAAGGGAAAATAAATTGCTTCTTGCAGGATAGTTCAAGTACCAGCCTAGGGAAAATTTGGTACTTGGACAGTGGGTGCTTAAGGCACATGACAGGTACCAAAAGTGATGCAGGACAACCCAACCCGGCCCGGTCGGCGGATAAACACCGGCTCTCGGAACACGTTCAAGCACGCCTGCTCCCTAGGGCTGCAGACCTAGCACCCCAACCCGTCTCCGCGCCTGTTCTCAGCGCGATGGGTTGTTGAGGCTGGGGCTCGATCCCGAGACCTCCTTGATAAGAACCTCTCCTAACAGGCCTTATCACCAGCTGACCTGCAGTCCTTCTGTCAGGCATGCTTGGCTGTGGTCCGCTAGCTGGTGTGATGCCACGAGGTGCGGTCGGGGCCCCGGCATCCTGCATCAAAAAAGTGCACTACACCATCTAGCGGACCACATCCAAGCACGTCTGCCAGAAGGACTGCAGTCCAGGCAACACCACCCGTCATCGTGCCTGTTCTCAGCGCGGTGGGTTGTTGAGGCTGGGGCTCGATCCACAGACCTCCTTGATAAGAACCACTCCTAACAGGCCTTATCACCAACTGACCTACAGGTCAGTTGGTGATAAGGCCTGTTAGGAGAGGTTCTTATCAAGGAGGTCTGGGGTTTGATCCCCAGCCTCAACAACCCGCCGCGCTGAGAACAGGCGCGGAGACGGGTTGGGGTGCTAGGGCTGCAGACCTAGGGAGTGGGCGTGCTTGAACGTGTTCTGAGAGCCGGTGTTTATCCGCTGGCCGGGCCGGGTCGGGTCGTCCTGCATCAAAAAGTCTTCTCCAAGAGTACACTGCTGTGAAGAATGGAACTAAGGTCATCTTTGGAAGGCCTGAAAAAGCATCACCAGAGGTTATGGTATGATCTCAAATGGCATAGTCTCAATCACATGGGTGGCTTATGTTGAAGGGTTACAACAGAAGCTTGTAAGCATAAGTCAACTATGTGACTTGGGCAATGCCATTGAATTCTACAATGACAAGTGCTTGATCATAAAGTCAAATGACTTAGAGATCATTCTCTCAGGCACTAGGAGTGGGAATGTATATTGTTTAGATTTTATATGCAATACTTCCTCATCTTTAGTGTGTCTTGTGGCTAATGAAAGTGAGTCTCTTTGTGTTCAATGACACAAGAGGCTTGCCCACATTAACTACAAGACATTGTATAGACTATTTTCTAAAAACCTTGTTAGAAATAGTCCTAATTTGAAATGTATTAAAAGTGGTCCCTGTCATGCATGCCAAAAGGGCAAGCAAACTAGGGCCACCTTTTAATGCATTGGATCCAAAGACACTGAAAAATTTCTTTATATATTGCACATGGACTTGTTTGGTCATTTGCCAATTTAGACTCTAGGTGGGAAATTGTATACTTTGGTGTTTGTTGATGATCACTCAAAATATACATGGGTATACTTCCTAAAGAAGAAATCTGATACTTTAGTTATCTTTATAAACCATTTCAAAGCAATCCAGAATGAATTACAATGTACTGTGGTCAAGACAAAAACTGGCCATGATGTAGAATTTCATTCTGGGGCAATGACAAGGTTTTGTCAAGAATTTGGTATCACCCAAGAATTCTCCTCCCTAAGGACTCCACGGCAAAATGGTGTGGCTGAGAGGAGGAATATGACCTTGATAATAGCTTGGAGAACATTGCTTTGTGACTCCTCACTTCCAGAATATTTCTGGGCTGAGGTAGTCAATATTGCTGGTTATGTTCTTAATATTGCATCCATCAATAAGTCCCTTGGAATAACGCCCTTTGAGATTCTGAAAGGCAATCAACAAACTATTTCATACTTTAGAATCTTTTGGTTGCTGTTGAAACTAGGACTTGGCTTCTTTGTGGAGCTTGGGCCCTCAACGAGTTGAGGGGCAGCTAGCACTTACTGATTCCTTGGAAGGAACCGATCAGAGACTCAGAACTAAACACAGACCCTTGGTGGCAGTGAGGAGGTCCCACCATACACCCAGAAGATATTTGAGCGCTTCCCCTCCCAAGCCAAAGCTGAGGTTGGGCACCTTAGAGAGCCTGAGAGCTAAACTAAGATAACCTCTGGAGGAAGAAGCTCAGAGAACATAGATTGGAGTCCTCTCCCAAGGTCCCCTTCAAGGTCTATTTATAGTTTTTCAAGTCTGGTCTGCTAATAGCTGGATTCCGCCTTACACTCTAGCTTTACGCAGCCCAAAAAGGTCTGCCAACAACCAAACTCCGATGTTTGGAGGGGTAATTGTAGACCATAAGGGGATTTTGGGTAAGAATGATCATGAACCCCTCTTGGGCGAGCCGCCCATAAAGGCCTCTCTCACGAACTGAGAGGCTCGGCTCACACACCATCCTGCGAGCGACCAATGAGGACCTAGCCCGCTCGCCTACACGCGAGCGAGGACGAGAGCCTGGATCGGACGCCCCCTGGCTCGCTCGCCTTTTCTTGTTGGTTCCTTTGTCTCTGCTCACCCCCTGGCGGACACTGGGGTTGTACATAATCCTCGCTCTTCG
Source organism: Dactylorhiza incarnata (assembly GCA_033032865.1). Classification (NCBI taxonomy): domain Eukaryota; kingdom Viridiplantae; phylum Streptophyta; class Magnoliopsida; order Asparagales; family Orchidaceae; genus Dactylorhiza; species Dactylorhiza incarnata. The sequence continues at coordinate 10,495,150 of JAWHQI010000014.1, forward strand.
TGAGGCTATTTTAGGCTCGCAATGAAACATCCAACCCCTGGTGTTCGCCGGTCTCTTGGTGATGTGGTGAGAATCTTTTGTTGGTACCCACACCCACTGCTATAAATACCCTTCCTTCCGGCCGGTGCGTGAACTTTTTCTTCCCCCTCACTCCTTTCCCCGCTCGCCCCTGTTCCCTGCGAGATGTCTAAGAAGGAGGAGATACTTGCTCGCCTCAAGGCCTTGCAGACGTTCCAGAAGGCTAAAGATGTCGAGCTCGCCCCTTGGATCTCTCCTCAACCTTCCCACCCCCGCCTCAGGTTAAGAGGGCTAAGACCATCTGACGGCCGTCCGGGGAGGATGAGTCATCTCCTCTATCTCCCTCTCCCTGCCACAAGCTCGTCTCGCTGGTTCTGTTAGAAAAGGACTTGATACCACAAATAGTATTTGCTTAACTTCGTTTCCTTTCTCGCAGGATCCTTCTGTGGAGAAGAATCTCATTGGGCCATCTCCAACGGGGCCTCACCCCGTGTCCCTCGGGAGGACTAATCCCCCCCTGATGCGAGGACCACTGACCCGCGAGCCTCACCCTTGCGTCCTGGTAAGCCATTTATCTTGTCCTCTCTCGCTCTTCTTTGATCGTTGGCCCGTCTCATTTCTTCTTGCATGTTCTCCTCTCGCGAACTCAGAGAAGCGATTCCCCACTCCGGCAGGCTCGCAACCTCCACTGAAAACGAACATCATTACCCCCGGGTTCGGCACTTTGAGCAAACGGAGCCAGGGTGGCTCGCTACTTGCCGAACCCCGGGCTGATGACGGGACGACGCACTTCCCTGGCTTGGGAAAGTCTATCACCCCATCCTTTACTGAGGCCTTCAAGGGTCAGCCGAGCTCTTCTTGCCCGCGACCCCGTACCATTCTCGTCTTGCCAGGTTAGATAATTTCAGTAACTTATCTCTCTCGCTACCCCTTATGCTAACTTACTTTCATTCGCAGGCGCTCCTCTGACCCCGACTACGGAGTCAGAGCACGAGGAGGTGGAGATGTCGCCCCCGCCCTAGCCGAGCCAGGTCGCGGATTTCCTGGGGGACCCCGGCGACCCGGAACGGATGAAGAGGCTATTCATGAAGATATTCCAGAAGAACAACTTGATGCTGCGAGGGCTATATGATCAGGACCGGATGAACAGGGCCGCATATGAGGAGAGGTTTGCAGCCATGGAGGATGCAAACTCCCGCATCCTCGCCGAGGTGCAGCAGGTCACTCGCGGCAAGGTCACCTCACCAGGGGTGCACCTCGCGTGAATCGAGGAATACATGCGGCTGATGCAGCACGAGGTCCAGTCAGTCCGCGAGTACCACTATCCTTGGATTCCACCGCGCTCCGGTGTGCGAGGCTGCGACAACTGGAAATGACACAATTACTGAACAGTTATTTTTTATTGTTATTTGTTTCTTGCTCTCGCTACTATATCCCCCCGCCTCTTGGGGTTCTGAACAATTAGGGCCAATGTAATAAGGATATTCCCGCTCGCTCGCGGGCTTTCTTTCTAACTTCGTATGATTTTTATTGCTATGCTAATAGTACTCAAGCCTTGCTTATTGTTTGCTCAAATATGTCTGGCTCGCGAGACATCACCTCGCCCTCGTGGATTTTGCTTTTTCTTCCTGCAGTTTTGGCTCGCCGGTGGAGAACCAGCGGACTTAGCCAGGAGGCCAACCCGCTTGGAGCGGATAAGACCCCAGGTTGCTGAAAAATCACCGTGCAATTCCGCTATCCGCACCCCCCCCCCCCGGCGCTTCGTATCATTCCCGCCCTTTTCATTTCTATAAATAGCTGTCCTCTTTTACTTTCTAAGTACCGCATTAACTGTTCTCTAGCCTCTCTTTTCTCTTCCAGGCCCTCTCGCAAGTTTAGGCTCGCACTCGCTTCTTTTCCCGCCTCGCAAATACTACCATCATGGTGGTCGAGGGCGAATCCAAAGGGCGAGCCAGGTGCGCCAGAGATTTTTGCGATCACAGAATCTTCGGCGCCTCGCACATCGGTGATGAGATCCTCGCCGTCGTGGACAAGTACATCCCTTCGGGGTACACTGCTCGCCGCCTGCCAAGAACCTCCACCATAAACGATCCGTCCACCGACGAGTTCGCCATCCCCATTGCTCATTTTGAGAATGGGTTGCGACTCCCACTCTGGCCAGAAGTTCGCCAGGTGATTTATTCGATCCTGGCCATTCTTACTCGCATCGCAGGGAGCATGCTAACCATACCTTGGTGAATTTTTCAGGTAATCAAGTACTACGGCGTCCTGCTGAGATAGATGAAGCCGAACGCCATCGCCGTGGTGGTTGCGTTCGCCTGCTACCTGCGGGAGGAGAAAATCGAGTTCAGCCTGCTCGTCTTCCGCAAAGTCTTCTCCTTCTGCACGTACACGGATGGGACGACCCACTTTGCGAGCCAACATGTCACCGTTTGCAAGACGGTGAACAAAGCCCATTACTAGCACCAAAAATTCGTCCGGGTGAAAAGACCGTTCGGCAACATCCCCTTCTCCCCCCTCCAACTGGATGATGCAACCTACCGCCCTCCCGCCTTGCTCGGGGGAGACGACGCGAGGCTCTACCAATACCTAGATAGTAAAAACATCGAGTCCGCCCACCTCCGGCAGAGGGTGGACTCGCTGCTGCCGATCCCGCAAGGGGAAGGTTCGACTCGCACTCGCAAGCTCTTATATATTTCTTCTTATTCTATCCGCTAACTCTTTCTTTTCCTTTGCAAGGGAGCGAGATCTTCCCATCCATCCATCGTATGCGAGGAGCACTACCCTCTCTTTCAGTACTCTTGCCGTCGCGGCCGACGATGCTTACCGAGAGCCACCCGGCTCAACTTCGAGTAAGAAGCGATCGCTGCCCGCGAGCCAGCTCGCCGCGAAGCCCCCCAACAAGAAGAGGAACAAGAAAACTGATGATTTATTTCGGATTGTTTCTTCTTTTTAATTTGGTTTGCGCAACCTTTATATGACGAGATTAGAGTTAGGCGTGTGTTTTCAAAGAGTTTCGCAAGTATTCCTACTTTGAGAAACTAACTATTATCCTATCGAAAGATAGAAGTAACGTTCTTTTTCTTCTTTCGAAATATTGACGATTACACCCTGACTACAACGCCGAATTCTATTGATTTTTAAAATAGCAAAGGAGAGTTTTGCAAGTTTCCGATTTGAAAACTGTTTGTTTAAATTTTAATCCAAATTAATCATATAATAAAGGCAAGTATACCTTATCGTGAGTAATACAAGATATTTTGTTTTAGAAAATATCGAGGTCATATATTTCCGCGGATCGTGTTGATTATACAACTTTGAGGAACGAACTATTATATTATCGGAATAAGTTTTTAGTGCGGGTTTTTAAAAACGAATGATAATAAGCGTATAACTAGAGTTCTAAATGATGATAATAATAGCTCCCGATGTCGAATTACCTTGAGATGAAAATAGTCTTTTTTTAGAATAAAAGTGATGATTTTTCAAAACATTAAAATGGCTTGGCCGTGGAGGTTCCATAATTATGAACGCTCCTCTCTCGAGGGTACGCCCACCTGAGATTATGAATATTCGACCATCGAATCTCCTTAATACTCGCTTTTTGTTGTGAACCCCGCTATTTGGTTTTTACTTCCAATTCGGGAGACTTACCCCATCCTCTCTCGAGGGTAGAGCGCACTTCTCTTTACACGTGAGCGGTCAGTCCATACACATGAACCTCTTGGCTAACTAGTGTATGGAAACAGAAATGAAAACCACACATCAATTATGTGGCTCCACTCAACGTTACGGGTAAACCTTAAGCTCGGTAACTATTTTAGAAAGAGATGTTTTAATTTTTAGAAAAACTATTTTTGGGTCCCAATGCTCTTCGACATCGTGCGCTAAAGGAAATTATCCACTCATCGGAATGGAGACGACATAATTAAGAAAATACATGCTTAATTATTTTATAAGCGGATATAAGTGCGAAAAAGGGAAATAAAAAGACTTATATAAAAGCAGTAATAGTATCGGTCCCAACCATCTTAATCAAGCGCTAAAGAAACTTAGCCTCTCATCCGGGACAGGGGTGGTATAGAAATGAAATACTTATAAAAGTGCAGAAATAATATCCGTCCCAACCGTCTTAAACAAGCGCTAAAGGAAATTAGCCTCTTATTCAAGATGGGGGTGGTATAAACAGTTATATAAGGACTGAAATAAAGCTAAGTTACAAAAAAGAAAAACACTATCTCATATATGCACGCACTCTATTTGTAATAAAATGACAGAATCGAGAGAAAGCGTTTAAACGAAAGCGATAAATAAAGCGTAAAAAAAACGATAAACTATTTTATAAAAGCTTTTAACCTAAATTATGAAAGCAATAAACCTAAGTTATGAAAGCAATAGAGTTATACTCATACACACACACACTTGCATAAATTGAAAATGAAGATGATAATGATTCAAATGAGAAAAACAACATTTTATTTCTAAAATAAGCATTACAACTAGACTAGAAAAGCGAAAATTACAAACGAACTTAAACTGAATTGCATAAAGGAAAACTCACAATCACTAAAAAGAACTCAGAAAACACTAACAAGCACTCAAAATTTGGATAAAATTTCCTTCAGCCGACCCCTCCTTTTTATAGGAAAAATATTATTTTTACACGCCCTAGGGTCACGGTCGTGTCTTCTGGTCATGGGCGTGACCCTGGGGCGTGACATTTGCACGTGCTTTAGGGGTCGCATCCGCCATCTTCTGGAAGGTTTAGCTGTCAAATATGGATGCACAAGGGCATGACTTGAAGTGTCACGGGCGTGATAGTTGGTGACACATATCTGCTTTTAACTGGGGCGTGATGGCTAGCGTGTAAGAGAGAGTTCGTCGAACGCTTAGACAGTTCGTCGAACACTGAGACACTTTCGTTGAACGCTGAGGTTTCATTTAACACTGAGACATTTTCGTCAAACGCAGCTTGAATTTGTCGAACGCTGAGACAGTTCGTCGAACGCTGAGACAGTTCCGTCGAATGTAGCTTGATTTTGTCGAACACTGAGACAGTTCGTCGAATGCTGAGACACTGAGAGTTCGTTGTTCGCTGGAGAGTTTATCGTTCATCGAACGCAGAGAAGTCTGAGAAGCTGGCGTTTTTAAAATTACACGCCCTTGGGTCACGGGCGTGACTCTGGGGCATGACTTGACAATAAATTGCCAAAATCTTTAAAAACAAAAATAAATCTAAGTTAGTAACAAAAATAATAAAACAAACAATTTATTTATTAATTTACGTACAAAATTTACACTATTAACTAAAACTATACTAATAACTATACTAAAAATACATATATTTTACTACTCATCAAATACCCCCATACTTAAGCTTTTGCTATTCCAGAGCAAAAGTAAGAGAGATCTATATGAGATTAACATAAGTTCTAATTTTTAGCTATCATTTTATTTTAATCATAAGGGACTGAAAAAAAAAATTTGGAGTAATAAGAGTTAAGTCCTAAATTATGCAAATGATTTAAGTAGAAAGAAATGTCCTAGCCAAAAGACTTCTTAATTAACCAAATAGCAAACAAAATTTCAATCATTAGTAAACGAGATTAGATCGAAATTATAATAACCTTTGTTTAAAGAAACATGAAGGAAAAATATAAGTTACTAATTATGCTCTCAAATGATTTTTTTGAATTAGAACTAGAAACAATAATTTGGCTAAGGGAAAATGGGTAAAAAGCCTTGGCAAAAAGAAGAGTTTTTAGGGGTGATGGTTTTTATTCGTCCACCCCTTCATTTTAGGTTTGTTTTTGGTGTTCCCGTGAGAGAAAACTAATTCATTTTTATTAACCCAATGCCTATGTTTACAGAACGAAATCTTATTCCCATTGACATAAGATCTTTTAAAGTATTTATTGGGTTCCTATGTTTATGGAATGAATTCTTATTCCCATTAACATAAGATCTTTTCTTCTTTTAATTTTTTATTTGCCATGCTAAATTGGTGTATACAAGGGGTTTTCAAGAGAAATTCTAGAATAATAAAAAAAAATTTTGAGAGCAACCTTAGTAATTTGAATATTCCTAGATTCATAAAGACATAAAGTAGGGATAGTTGCAGTCTAATGTTGTTTTGCCAACATAATACACATGTCTCTATTTTTGCTAGTAAAAGTAGTGCTTGAAAACAAAGCCTCTATTTAAATTAAAAACACAAGATATTCTTTAAAACTTAACCCCGAACGTTTAAATCTATCGATCTTAGATAAACAAACAAATAGTAAAACTAGCGATTATGAAAATCCACAAACATATACTTGTTGGAACGTGGTCTTCCGCATCTCCTAGGTTTGAGAATAACAAAACCTATGTGTATTTGATCTTGTGTGTTTAAGTGTGCAGGATAAAAAAGACCACATGACTCAAGAATTGCATAAGAAGGTTGCCCACAAATGTGAGCCATCAAATCCAACACTCCTACTAGCGCTGGCGATACCGCGAGCGCTAAGGAACCGCTGTGACGAAACCAAACCGCTGAGATGCAAACTGGCGCTCGACGAACTGCTTACTCTACCGCGGCGCGGTAGTACTAGCGCTGGCGCTAGCTTTCGCTCTACGAACTGTAAGTTGCGCTCGACGAAATGCTCATCACTGCATTTGAAGAAAAGTCGATCGACGAAAAGAATGCTTGAGCGCAATTCTGGGAGCACATACAGAAGGAGATAGTGCCTGACGGTATCCGATAGCGCAGGCGGTAGCGCGGAGCACAGAAAGCAAGAGAGAATTGTTTCCTCAGATTGAAGATTCTACCGCGCAAAATATGTCCTAAAATGGGATAGCGTCGGCGGTAGCACTAGTGCAGGCGCTAGTGCTGAGGATATAAATAGGACCCCTCTTCTCTCATTTTACAGATATTAGGTAGATAGATTGAGTGAAAGAATTTCAGAGGCTACCTTGCCTGAAAGTTGATGCCCTACCAAAGTTCTTCAAACTTTTGAAGGAGAATCTCATCACGCCGGATCCAAACGAAGTCCGCTTTTACAACGCTTATTCTACAGCGGGTCTTCACCTCCAACTTCAGAAGTTCATAAAGAGGGAGTTTTTAATTATTTTCATTTCATATTTCTTGTAAACGGTTAGTGAAATCGCCTCGTGTTGGTGACTAGGTTTCGGTAGGACTTAGGGCGGAAATTTGCCTCGTGTTGGCGACTAGATATTGGCTAGGTCTAGGGGGTGCTTGAGGCCATATCCGGGGAAGGGTTGGCTAGAGGGCCACCAGTTCGTGGGGATGCGAGTCGGGATAGAAAACAAAAGGAGTCTACTATTCTTCGCCACCGATTTCTAGCATTATAGAAATCAACTTTTGTAAAACAATATTTGATATTAATAAAGCATGTCTCTACTTTATTGTTTTACTTGACATCTTATTGTCTTAATCTCACATTATTCCAAAGCTTTTCAAAATATAATATAAGTTTTTGAAAACCCTTATTCACCCCCCCTCTCTTAGGGCGCCTACCGATCCAACAAGTGGTATCAGAGGGAGGTTATTCCAATCGGCTTAACAACCAGGAATAATGGCGTCTCATGATCTTGCTTTTCCGGAGGGTCAAGGGGTTAGTCGACCACCTCTCTTTACTGGGTCAGATTTTAACTACTGGAAAAATCGAATGATGTGTTTTCTTATGACCATGGATGTAGAAGTAGGGAACATGGTAGAAGTTCGGTACTCTCCTCCTACAACTGTAGTGGGAGAGGCGACATTACTAAAACCTAAAGATAAATGGGATGATAACGATAAACTAAGGTGTAAAAATAATGCTAAAGCAATGAACGCTTTATATTGCGCCTTAAATAGGACTGAGTTTAATAGAATTTCTGCATGCATAACTGCTTATGATATTTGGAATCAATTGGAAGTTACTCATAAAGGTACATCGCAGGTGAAAGATGCAAAGCTATTCCAACTGGAATCTCAATATGAAAAATTCAGGATGGATACCAAAGAGGACATCAACTCGATGTACACTCGCTTCACCAAGATCGTCAATGCTTCAAAGGCACTTGGAAAGACCTACTCAGACGGGGACTTGGTGAGGAAAATTCTTCGCTCCTTACCTCCAAGGTTCAATCCAAATGTGACAGCCATCTCGAAGTCGCACAACTTAAGAATGCTCCAGATCGAGAACCTTATTGGGAAACTCAAAACCCATGAGGCAGAACTCTAGATTCAACACGATGAATACAACAAAGAGCCAAAGAAAAAGGCGCTAGCACTAAAATCAAAGAAGGAGAGCATCGAAGATGATCATGAAGATGAAGAAGGTCTCCTGGTGAAGAACTTCAGGAAGTTCATCAGGAATCCGGAAAGAAGGAACACATTCCGAAAATACATCCAAAAGGATACTCGACGAAAGGGATCTTCCTCTTCATCAAGGAAAGAAAAAGGAAGCGAAGATGAAGAAGAAAGACCACCACCAGAGTGCTACCACTGCAGAAAGACCGGGTACATTCAGAGCCAGTGCCCAAAGTATCAAAAGGAGCAAAAAGAACAATACAAAGCAAAAGAGAAATAGAAAGTACTGAAAGCCGCAACTTGGGATGATTCTTCCTCTGAAGAGTCAAACGAGTCTGAGTCAAGTAGTGAGGAGGAAGCAAACTTATGCTTAATGGCAAAAAGCAACGATGATGACACCAATGTTCTTAGCGACACTGAGGTAACTCCTCCTACTTTCGAAGAACTCTATGATGAATTTGTTCTAACTTGCAAATCCTATGATCAAAGTATAAAAGATAATATTATATTAAATCGTGAAAATGAATCTATTATCAAAGAAAATCATAAGCTCACAAAAAAATTGATTTCCCTTGAAAATAGAAAGGTTTCATGTCAAGAGTGCGAGCACTCTTTATTTAAGACAAAAGAACTTGAAGTTTCTCTTTCTAAGGCCCTCTCACAAAACAAAACTATTGCAAAAGAAAAGGGGGACTTAGAGAGAAAACTAAAAACCTCTCTTTTACAAATTGAAAATAACAAAAAGGGATTTGAAAATAAATGTGTTATGATTGTACAAGAAAATACATTTCTTAAAAACCAAAATCATGACCTCAATATAGACATTAAAAAATTTGGGATTGGTCAAAAATTCCTGGATATGATTTTGGGAAACCAATGTTATGGTTCTGGAAAATTTGGGGTCGGATATAAAAGTGAACCATACCGCCCGGCGCTAGCCACTAACACTGGTGGTAGTTCAACTGTTAAAAAATCTTCTATTTTTTCTAATGTTCAAACATCATCCAGCAAGAGCAACGCTAAAATTGATTACTGTTCCCATACAATTCGAACTATATATGGAGTCTTAGGCATAAAAATTTGGATATTTGACTACCCCGAAAGCTCTGACCCAGCTGTCTCCTATTTTGAATATCCCCAGAGAGAAATCCCGAAAAAGTCAGGTAATCTCAGTAATCGGTGCTACCCTTGCTTGAGGACATTGTCTAACCAAATCCAATTCTCTCTCGAGACGTTCCTCAAAAAATCCGAGTTCTATTGGAGCTTCCCTCATTCCTTTTCTCGAGCATAATGATGCGAATCGAGCTTGAATGAGTTCGAATAGGTTCCGTGAATAGCCAGGACATGGAGGAAGATCCAAAAAGGCATTACACAAGAAAAGGCGAGCGATAGCGAAGAAGCCGAGCCGGAGCGCGCTAGTTTTTTCTCGCCAGGTTGAGCGGTGTACCGTGCCCATTCTAGAGTCGAGTAAGAAGACCCGACATAGCGTGGAGTTGAGTTGGTTGTCGAAATTACATTCGGGCCCATGAGCCTAGCCTCTCTTTCCTCACCTCTACGCAGTCAAGTCATCAGTGACGGCCTATTCTCTAGCTGCTGATTCACGACAGTAACGGTGACCGGCTTCGCGAGACCATCCGGTCTACACATGGCTAAGCTCTACTGGGCGCTACCTTCTCGATCGAATCATCAACTCTAGAACCAGATGCCTCGCTACCTTTCGTTAGAGAATCAAATCAGCTCTATGTTCTATGCCGCAAAATGATCGCTGAATCTGCCCAGTAGAGCTAGGAAGCCACTGAATCTTAGAGCTAGCCTCCTTCTCTGCCCTTCCTCAGCTCTGGGTTCTCAATAGAGAAGAGGAAGATAGTCAATCTGTCTCCCTGCCGAAGAATACAGAAGACTTTTGTGTGCCATTCTATTATCGTTGCTCAAGAAAAGCACCAAGCGCTTTCTGATTGGCCGGTTCATAAATCGCATTCTTCGACCTCTTTGCTTGTGATTTGCCCTATCAAATTCCTTCTAGGTTGACTTTCGAGATTTGTCCGTCCAAGATTTCATAACTGATTCATCCATTCTCATTCTAGGTAAAGTCCATCTTGTTACCTTCTTCAGGGGATTCCTCCTTCTTGATGAGCTTGACCTTTCAATCCAATCCGCTCAAAAGATGCGAACGTTGAGTAAATCTACGCTAAGACAGTTCATGATGATCACACTGAGCCCTTTCAGCTTGTGTTCTCAAGCGGCGAAGCCTAGGTCCGCTTCTGAAACAGCTTAGTCTTTTTTCATTGACGAGTGAGTTTCGTGCAATCTTAGAAAAATTACTGAGCCCTAGTAAGCTAAGCAAGCCTGGTTCGTATTTTCGTTGGAAGAAAATCTGGGTATTCACAAAGAGATGGCGAAATTTTCTTTTGGATGCTCCACTACGAGCGTCAGTGTCGAAAAACGAAGTATGAAAAAAGCCAATGATTCCCATCAGGATAGCCATGTAAGAGCGACAGCTGCGAAAACCAAAGAGTGAGAACGAGATGAAATTTTGAAATGAGAAGCTGCTTCGCGCATTCGCGCTTCACTCGTTCACTGTTGCGTAGTGTTCTTTGCGCGCTCTATCTTGCTACCATAAGAATTATGAATTCCCCGAAGATGATTGTGCAAAGAGCGCTTCTTCGCAAAGATGTTACCAAAGCTCTTCCTTCAAAAAATGACACTTAGTAGAAGAAGAATTAGGCCAAAAATGAGGATACATTCTGGGAAAATGAAACTTCCCCGAACTGAGGCAATCTTTCCGGATTCGCTCCGCCTTACAGCCTTCCACTCCGTTCCTGTCGAGGCGTCCTTCTCTATACAAGTTCTCAGACGAGGAACAGAACTTCGTAGAAACTCAGAAAAGGGTCTCAACCCCCTTTATTTCGTGTGCTAATTGTCTTAAGTTTATGAAAGTGGAGGTTAGATCTTAAGTTACTCTAGAGGGGGGGGGGGGGGGGTGAATAGAGTATCTAAAACTTTTCCTTAGTTTTTATAGCGGAATTAAAATAGTGTTATATATATGTGTAAACAGAGTGAGATAATAAAAACAAAATAAATAAAATCACACAGCACAACACAAAGAAATAAGCAATCACAGAGGACATAAGGAATTTATAGTAGTTCCCCAAAAACTTGGGTACGTCTACTCTTCTACCACACTTGGTAGGATTCACTAGGAGGTTTGCTCAGGTGCCCTCACACCAAGGGATTTTTGATAATGTGTCCACACACCAATTGGAGTTTGATTAGGTGCCCAAATCACCGATAAGATTTTGATAAAGTGCTTAAAAACCACACAAGGATTTTTTGATAAGGTGTCTTGCCACCAGTAGGTTACACTTTTGAAGGGAGTATTAACCCTGTACAGAATGGAATAGAGAGCGGTTTAGATGTTCTTCTCTGTCAAGATGTATAGAGAAGACTCTAGTGGATTTGATGTTGAAATGCTCCTCTGTCTAATATGAATTTGTTTGACAGTTGATGTTGCTGGACTTTTCTTGAAGAAATAATCTTCCTGTAGCTGATTAAATTGAAAGAACAAGTTCTCCAATTTGTTGTTGCTCTTTTGAAGATCTGAATGCTTGTTCTTCTTCTTCTTTCTTTCTTGATTCTTGCAGCAGGAAAATACTGAGAGGTGGTGTAGCTGTTCTCAGAAAGTATGTGCTGCTGAAGGAGAAGAAGATGAAGTTCTGTGCTCTGAATAATGCTTGGCAGGAAGAAGATGAAGATCTATGTTTTTATTCTATTATTCTTCATGTAAATCTCTCTCATCCTTTTCTGTCGATTTCCTGTACAACAAATATGTAAAGTATTCTGTCTTTGATCGGTCATGAAGGCTTGTATAAAATCTGCTATATATCTTCTGCCTTTTCAGTTTTCAAATATCTGACAGCCATTAAATGCAAATCCCTTATATTAAGGAATAACTTATTCTGAAGAGATATCTTTGGAAACATAAATCTGCTGCGCCATTTTATCTCTTTCCTTTTCCATGAATATGTCCTTTTCCGAGGAGGTGTCAACAGCTATAACCTAAATAATAAAGGAAATATATTTCCTTACTTGATCTGAAGAAAAGAGCTGTTACTGTCGTCGATCTGAGATCAGAGAATGAATAAATATACTATTCTGAAATAAAATCTGCACTTTATATAATAATTATTCGTTCTGGATAAGATTTGTCGAACTCAGATTCGTCGACCTCAATATTTTCTTCGAACACAACATTTGCTTCGTCGACCTGAACATGTGATTTATTGTTCAGAACATTTGCTGAAATTCATCGAACGCTGGCTGGAATTTGTGGAATGGAAGGATTCGTCGACCGATGAGCCTGGAAAAATTCGTCGACCGCTAAGCTTGAGTAAAAATGTTGAGCGCTGAGCTTAGACAAATTCTTCGACCGCTGAGACGGGTTCGTCGACCGCTAAGAACAAGCATGTTCGTCGAACGCAGATAGCTTGCCATTCGTCGAACGCAGCTCGCCATTCGTCGAACGTAGCTAGCCATTCGTCGAACGCAGAATCTGAATGAAATTTCTAATTCTAACAGCCAAATCTCTTGACCCATAAACTATACATTATGGTCAGCTTGTCCTTAGTTAACAGATAGTGATCCTAGCCCAAATCACAAATTGGGTTGTTCCAACAATCTCCCCATATTTGGGTTAGGACACTATTTGACAAATATTGAAAATAAACAAATACTAAAACATCAAAAACAACAGAGCATGAATATATCTGATATTATTTTGAATATTTTATCCGATATAAAATGAAAAGTACTCTGAGTTTTGAAAATACATTTCAATAAAAACAGAAATGAAAATACAAACAGAACCTTGATTTTTCTGAATTCTGATTTTGTCTGATCTGTGTTGTTCTGAATTCTGATCTAAATATTTAACTGATTTCTAAATTTCTGATAAGCTGAGCTATAGCAATACCTGATACTGAATTTTGCTATAATAGAATACTTCTTCTGAACTGTACTGTATCTACATCTGAACTTGAACTGAACTTTATCTGAATTTTTCTGAAATAGAAAACTGTAATCAACAAACTGCTTTAAGCTTTATCAAGCTTTTCTTAAAACAGAAACTCCCCTTGAGAGTGACTCAGCCTGAGTTTTCTAGGTTCTCCAGCTTTCTCTCCTTGCTTAGTTCATAGAACAACTCCCCCTGAGAAAAACACTGCATCAAATGGAGCTTGTTCATACAAACTTCTCCCCCTTCCTAGTTTCAGGAAAGGCCTGAAGCTAGGCCCCTTGTAGAAGGGACATTTGATGGAGGTAGGGAAGGATGCAAGATTTATATTGTTGTTGTTCCTCCACAATAAAGTAGAGATCAAGTGCAAATGGGAACTAGAAAGAGAAATAATTCTGTAGGCATTTAGTTAAATGAAAGTTCTGGTTCACTGAGGTTGAACTTGCAATTTCATTTGCATTCTTTGTCTTGAGAATGTAAACCCTTTCTTTTATTTCTGCAACTGATAGTTTGATCCCAATTGAAAGTGCAATTGAGTATCTATGTTCTGCTTTGATACCAATTGAAAGTCCTCTAATATCAGTTGAGGTCTCTGATAGTTTGATGCCAATTGAATACCAATTGAAAGTGACTTCTGGTACCTGCACAATGTTTCTGGTAGAGGTAGTGATCCTCTCCTCATTTAATGGGTTAGTTCCAACAATGCATGGTCTCTTCTATTTTAAGAGAGGATTTGTTATAAACCCTTTATGCTTTATTAGAAAGAAAATATCCTAGAATGAACAGATATATAGAATGAACAGATAGTAAAAATTAAGTTGTTCTTTTGAAAGCATTTAATCATAAATTACTAAATTTCTTCTTCTTTTAATTTCTCTTCTTCTTTTAACTTTCATAGATTTTGTTTCAATAGGATTCTATTAATATGATGAATTAATACAGCTTTTAATGGATTCTAAGGAATTCTTCTCTTCTCAAGGATACATTGCCTGATACCTTCCTTCTTACAGAATTCTCTTATCAGAGGAGATTCAAAAACTCAGAGCTATGATCATTTCTGATCAATGCAACTAGAGTAGAATTCTCAAATCTTGATGAACCTGAGAAAGTCTGTAGGAACATGAAGTTATCTGACTTTGTTCTTAAGATGAGAAAATTCAATTGAATCCTATAACTTTTTGTTTATTACAATTGGAGTTAGAAATATTTTCAATAGGTTTAAGCATTGTCTTATAGTTAAATATATTGGCCTTATCTGTTAAAATATCACCAAATTGAAAATTTCTTTTACCAATTGAGAATTAGATTTCTGATAACAATTAAGATCATCAAAATCTAATTTCTGTCATATGCTTTGAGCAGCCATTATCCAAATATAATTTTTCATTTATTCTTGGACAGCTGTGTACCTGCAAAAACAAAAACAAAAAAACTATTTGTTCTTGACCCAGACTACCTTGGGTCTTTTTGTATTTCCACAAAAATCTGAAATAAAAGACATTTCAGGTTGGTCCTTATAACCTTGTGGATGATATCTCCTTGGAGGTATAATCCATTAAGTGAAAGGATTCATAGAATGTGAAGAATGAGAATTGTTCAGATTTGCTGTATAGTTTCTGTTATATGAACTGGGCTGAGTTCTTCGAGCGTCGTTCGACAAATGACTGATATTTCATGGAGCGCTGTTCATATAATTACTATATAGAAAATCTATTTTCAGAGTTTGTCGAGCTCCGTTCGACAAATGACTGACATTTCGTCGAGCATTGTTCGACGAATTCTGCTGAATTCTGCTATTCTCGACAGTCTTACTTGAAATGTTTTTATTTTCATCTACAACCTCTTTGCTCTTAGCAGAGATGAATTTTATAGGTGTAGCTAATATGTTCTTCTTAATTAGAGGTGGCTCACTTGATGAAGCACCCAAGCCTAGTTTGCTATTAAGTCTAGCATTTACTGTGCTTGTAATGTCCATCAGTTTGATGCTTCTCCCATTGAGGAATTCTTCAAACTTCTTGGCCTCAAAAAGTTTATTCTCAAGGAGAATAGTTTGTTCTCTAGAGGCAGCCAAATATTTCTTAAGATTTACATTTTCTTCACGTATATTTTTCATTTCTGCTAGCTTCTGTCTGAGTGAGATTATTTCTTTCTCAGATTTAATTAAGTCTAAGCAAATAACCTTGAATTCATCTTTGAATTCAACTGAAGTAAAATCAAAGTCAGATATTACCTGATCTGTATCATTTTTAGCTTTAGATTCTGATTCTTCATCTGAATTGCTTGCTGAGGCATTGATAGCCATCATACAGAGACTTCTTTCTTCTTTATTATCTTCATCATCAGAAGTGGTGGATGATGAATCTGATTCAGTTTCACTCCAAGTTTCAGCTACAAATCCTCTTCCCTTCTTTTTGTGTTTGTGGGAGAAAGATTTGATGGAGTTTCTTCTTTCTTCCTTTTCTTTTCTCTTTTCCTTCTTGTCCTTCTTGTTTTGATTTTCTGGATAATCAGGTGATATGTGTCCTGGTTTCCTGCAACCAAAACATATAATTTCTTTAGAATTGTTTTTGTCATACCTTGGCTTTTCCCATGATCTGGAGTCCTTTCTGAAGTACTTCTTAGCCATTTTGTAGAATCTCTTGGCTATAAGGCTCATGAACTCCTCATTGTCAAAAGTCATTTCTTCTTCTTCTGTAGCTTTGAAGTCAATGTTCCTGTCCTTCTTTGTTGAAGAGGAGGTGCTCACTTGTTCAGCTTCCCTGGTCTTGATGAGTTGCTCATAGGATTTGAGCTTTCCTAGCAGTGTCTCAGTAGTTATCTCATTAAGACTTCTGGCTTCCTTGATAGGCCAGATCCTAGAGTCCCAAGTGCTGGGGAAGCACATTAGGATTTCGTCATTGATTTCAGTTAATGAGAATTCCTTGTCCAGTGTTCTGAGTTCTCTTATGATTACACTTAATCTAGTGTACATATCTGCAACTGATTCTTTTTCACCCTTTTTGAAGTTCTCATACAGAGAGATCAAGTGAGATCTTCTGTCTTTTCTTTCATCAGCAGAGCATGCAACCATATTGTTTAGAGAGGTACATATCTCTCTAGCTGAGGTGCAATCTACCATTTTCTGAAATATGTCATCAGACATTGTTTGATCCGGGATATTCATGGCTTTTACATCAGCTCTCCTTTGCTTCTTTTGTTCTTCTGTCCATTCAGGAGGTGGGACAAAAGTGTTGCTTGTTGCTGCATCAATACTTGTTGATGTTGAGGAGGCAGGAGGTCCTATCAATATGACATTAAAGATTTATTCATCAATAGACCTCATATATAACCTAATCCTTGCTTTCCACAGTGCAAATTTACTGAGGTTGCACATAGGAGGTCTTGTGCTTGAATACTCCTTGTTTTGTGCCATGAGTTTTTAACAGAAAATAAAAACAATAAAAACTCTAAAATAATTTAAGATCTAATTGATCTTTGTGATCCAGGTGTTAGCCTGTAAATAAGATCAACAGCCCTCTAATACCAATTGAAAGTGGAGGTTAGATCTTAAGTTACTCTAGAGGGGGGGGGGGGGGGTGAATAGAGTATTTAAAACCTTTCCTTAATTTTTATAGCGGAAATAATATAGTGTAATATATATGTGTAAATAGTGTGAGATAATAAAAATAGAATTAATAAAATCACAAAAGCACAGCACAAAGAAATAAGCAATCACAGAGGACACAAGGAATTTATAGTAGTACCCCAAAAACCTGGGTACGTCTACTCTTCTACCACACTTGGTAGGATCCACTAGGAGGTTTGATCAGGTGCCCTCACATCAAGGGATTTGATAAGGTGTCCACACACCAATGGGAGTTTGATCAGGTTTCCAAAGCTCCGATAAGCTTTTGATAAGGTGCTTAAAAACCACACTAGGATTTTTTGATAAGGTGTCTTGCCACCAGTAGGTTACACTTTTGAAGGGAGTATTAACCCTGTACAGAATGGAATGGATAGGGGTTTAGAGTTTCTTCTCTGTCAAGTTGTATAGAGAAGACTCTAGTGGATTTGATGTTGAAATGCTCCTCTGTCTGATATGAATTTGTTTGACAGTTGATGTTGCTGGAGCTTTTCTTGAAGAAATAATCTTCCTGTAGCTGATTAAATTGAGAGAAAAAGTTCTCCAATTTGTTGTTGCTCTTTTGAAGATCTGAATGCTTGTTCTTCTTCTTCTTTCTTTCTTGATTCTTGCAGTAGGAAAATACTGAGAGGTGGTGTAACTGTTCTCAGAAAGTATGTGCTGCTGAAGGAGAAGAAGATGAAGTTTTGTGCTCTGAATAATGCTTGGCAGGAAGAAGATGAAGATCTATGTTTTTATTCTTCTATTCTTCCTGTAAATCTCTCTCTTCCTTTTCTGTCGATTTCCTGTACAACAAATATGTAAAGTATTCTGCCTTTGATCTGTCGTGAAGGCTTGTATAAAATCTGCTGTATATCTTCTGCCTTTTCAGTTTTCAAATATCTGACAGCCATTAAATGCAAAACCCTTATATTAAGGAATAAATTATTCTGAAGAGATATCTTTGGAAACATAAATCTGCTGCGCCATTTTATCTCTTTCCTTTTCCATGAATATGTCCTTTTCCGAGGAGGTGTCTGTTGGATCGGTAGGTGCCCTTAGAGGGGGGTGAATAAGGGTTTTAAAAAACTTTAGATTTTATTTAGAAAACTTTGAAATAATAAGGGATCAAAATAGTGATTTTGAATAACGATCTAAATTGTTTTATAATAAAAGATAGGATAATAAATAATTTAGAGAAATGAAGAACTAATCATTTTTATTACACCAAAAGAGACATGATTTACTATTAATAAAAATGATTACAAAACTAGATTTCTATGACGCTAGAAATCGAAGGCGAATAATAAAACTCTTTTTGTTTTCTATATCGACTCGTATCCCCACGAACCGGTTGGCCCTAGCCTATCCTCCCCGGATTCAGCCTCAAGCCGCTCTAGCCAACCTTTCCCCGGATATGGCCTCGAGCACCCCCTAGACCTAGCCTTGATCTAGTCGCCAACACGAGGCGAATTTCAGCCCTAAGTCCTACCCAGACCTAGTCGCCAACACGAGGCGATTTCACAAACCGTTACAAGAATAAAGATGTGAGAATAAAAACATCAATAATGAAAACTCCCTCTAAGAACTTTTGAAGTTGGAGACGTTGGACCGCTGTAGTATAAGCGCTGTTGAAGCGGTCGCTGGTCGGATAAAGCGTGAAGAAGTCCTCCTTCAGAAATTCTCTCTAAGATTTTGGTGGGAGTATCTCTCTGAACCTTCATCTATATGTTGTGGCACGAAGCTCTGGAATACTTGATCTCAAGAGGATGATAAAGACGGAGCCAAAGTGTCCATTTTATAGCCTCGGCGCTACTGCCTGCGCTACCGCTACTGCCGGCGTTATCCCCGATTAAGTAATGTTTTGCGCGGCAGAATCTTCAATCCGTGGCAACATTTTGCTCTATGCCTCTTGTGCGCCATGCTACCGCCAGTGCTAGTAGCTACCGCCGGGCGCTAGCTCTTTCTAAAAACACTGCCGGAATTTCGCTAATCAACGCTAACGCCAGGCGCTATCGCTACCGCCGGCGCTAGTGGCCATGTTGGAATTCTGGCTACAATTTTGGGGGCAACCATCCTTGAGTCATGTGGACTTTGATTTCCTGCACACTTAAACACACAAGATCAAATACACATAGGATTTGTTATTCTCAAACCTAGGAGATGCGGAAGACAATGTTCCAACAAACTCCCCCTTTTGATAATAACAAATCCATTAATGATAAATCAAAACATTAATAAATAAGCATGTTGGAACTCTACTTGTGTGTGTGTGAGAGTGATGACTTAGGATAATTATTGATTTTAGCATTTAGAATTGCTCCCCCTAAATGCATGCTCCCCCTAAGTGAATGCTCCCCTAATATGTAAGTTATCATCTTAATTGGTCATGGTGGGTTTTTGATAGCGGGTTATATTTATCATGTTAGTTCTCCCCCTTTTGTTATTAGCAAAAGTGGGTAGGGAAACATAGCACCAAAAAAGTTTGTAAGTAGAAAATAAGGCATGATAGAGCTTTTAAAGTAAATGATAAGGAGTTTTCGAATTGTTTTTCATTTAAATAGATCAGAGTTATAAGCATTACAAAATTTTTCATAGAAGGAAATCAGAGTTTTTAGCATAAAAAAGTAATGATTTTCCCTTTATATAAAAGTTTTAAGCATAAAAATAAGGATTTCCAAATAACCAATCTACCCAGACAATATGTCTACACCCTAGCCCCGTACTAAGTGATGGATGGGCATGAGGAGCTGCAAACATGTTGTAGGTTGGGGTGTTAGTCCCATATGCAAACACTAGACAAAACTCAACCTAGCACTCTTTTCCCCCAGTGCCTCGCAAGGCCCCACTGGAACCTTCCCCGGTTAAGGACAAGACATGACTAAAGATAAGTTTATCTAATGTCTACAACCCTACGCCCCCGCTATGGTGAGATATGAAGTCACGGATAATAGTTTTTTGAAACATGAAGCTTGTAAATCTAATGGGAAGAATCATAATTGAATTTTTTTGAAATAAAACTTACTTATCTATATTGAAATTCATGAATGTATCAGATTTTGAGCATTGCAGAAGATTTTGAAAAAGAAACACCAGAATACTAAATAAGAGTTTAAGTTAAAAAGGAGATGTTTTTGAGTTTCAAAACTAACTTTATAGAGATAAGAGTTGAAGCATTTTGGAAGAAAGAAACAACATCCTTTTAGCAATGTTTCACTTGTTGGAAGGGCGTTTAGCATACACGTTTATATTGAAATAAATCAAAGTTTGTTACTATAAAAATGATATGCGTGTTAAAATAACCAATATAAATTCTACCAACCAAGTCTACCACTTGTTTTCAAGAAAAAAATTGAGATTTAAGACTTGATATAAGCATGAAAGTAAAAGGTAAAAGTTATATGGTGATGATGCGGAAGACTTGTAGAAATACATGAAACATCTTATTGTAATCAAGAATAATCCATAAAAAGATATATGAGTTTAATTTCAAAAAGAAGATGTTTATTCAAATCATGTTTCAATGAAAATCTTTTATGGTTGACAAAAATAACCAAGCATGAAATAATATTATCACAAAGAGATTACTATAATGTTATTTCAATTCACAATTTCAAGTCATACCAAACATTATAGAAAACATGTTAGGTTATCTAGTGCATTTCATAAGTAAAGAGTAATATAGAATTAGCATTAGGATCCAATACTCATGAGAAGAAGTGTTATGGAAGATAATGATGTGTATATAAGTGTATTTTTGAGTAGTGTAAACAAATGTTTTAATCAAAAATACAAGAAATATGTAAAGTAATAGCACAATAAAACACAAATAAGATTACTTCCACACACATTAATGCACAATAAAAAGTACAACTACCAAGGTGCTCTGCACACACAATGCTCATTAAGACTTATCAGGGTGCAAAGTAGTGCTTGGGGGATCACATATTTTATTTTGAATTTTGAGACTAGTGATCCGGTGTACTTAAGAGTAAGTTGTTTTTCTTATTTTTGAAAGAAAGATTTGATTTGCATAAGACACTTTACTATTCTTTCCATGGTTCTCAACCTCACAATGCTTATTAAGACTTATCAGGAGGTTCAAGTAGTGCTTGGTGGAGTTATCTTTGTCATTTATTTCATATTTTTGTTTTGTACAAAGTTCTCCGAATACACTTGTTTTGCAAATCAATAGAATTTATGAAAAACATAACCACTTTTCTTAATTTTTAAGAGTGCAAAATAAGGAGTGTAGGTAAGATACTTGTGCAATTTTAATCCATTGTACTAATACAAAACATACACAAGTATTCTTAGATTAAGCACATATGTAGACAATGCCAAAAAGGGTGAGTGAATAAATATCATTATCAAACATAAAACATTTACTCATACTTAGAGGCATGCTAAGCTTAGTTCTACACAACCTTTAAAATATAATTGATGCACATATTAATAGATATATCAAAGCATGATGAAAACAATGTTCAACATAGTTTGAAATGATAAATTGCAACATTGTAGAATTTCTAAATAATAGACTAAATCATGCATGATTATCACCGGAAAGTCCATACAGTATTTTTGATAGTTTTAGTGTTTTATATTTTTGTATTTTGATTTTAGCAAATACAAGCATATTTTTGTAATTTTTGCTTTTGTAATTTTGTATTTGATTTTTGCATAAAAATAGACTTTTAAACAACAAAAACAAAAACAGGAAAAAACATATTTTTAGTAATTTGGTTTTTGTAGTTTTGTATTTGATTTTTCAAAAAATAAAGAAACACAGAAGTGCAAAACTAAGTAGAAAATATAGATTAATATATTTTTAGAAATTTTTCAAAATTTTAAAATCACAGAAAATTGAACATGGACACTAGCGTCAGCGGTAGCGCTAGCGCGAGAAATAATGAACGATTTTTTGAGATTTTGAATATTTTAATTATTGATTTTGATTAAGTGTCCCAATAGCAGTTCCATGCTGAAATATCAGATTTTTAGGAGATGTTTAGATAGTGCAAATTGCATGAAACATTAGCGATTTACTGTATGACTTGACAACGCATGATGTATATTTTCTTATATTTTCATTTTCATTTTTCTAAGACTCATATTTATCAATATAATCTAAATTGAAACTGATAGGAAATGTAAGCACAAAATATCATGTTTGAATAAGCCAAATGATATATGTTCTAATGATTAATCCATAAACTATGTGTTTGATGGAATTTTAGTATTCTATTATGATTTCAAATCACATAACATCATAAATGTTGTACCTAGCATAGATACACAAGCATAAACCAAAAAGTGATGCTAGGATGATGTGTTTGGATGCGGATTAATCATGCATTTTGTGAAAAATATTTTTCTTCATTATAAGGGCTAACATAATCAACAAAACAAGATCAACACATTTCGCATTTTAATCTTTAGCCTAAGCCCTTTAATAAACCATTTAAATCCATTAAAATATTATCATTAGTCTTGGCAATAATTTCAATTTATAATTCATAATTCAAGACATTTAAGAGGTAATGGATTCATAAGGTAAAAATAAAAAGGATAAGTAGATCACTAAACAGAATGATATGACTTTAATTCACTTTTATTGATTAATTTATGAATTATGGTTTATGAAAGTCATATCACAAGATATATAGAGTGATCATATCATGTTAGTTTAAGCAAAACAAAAGAAAATAAATAAAACGAAAGTTTAAGCATATCATGAAGTAGAGAAGTGATATTTCATTTTTAGTTGATTTCTACTTCATGCAAATGATGGGTATCCAAAGAGGACCGGGTGTGACGGTTCCTTTGGGTACCCAAATAGATCGTGTTTGGGGAGATAGTGGTGAGTGGACCCTTTCTTTTGACATTAGTGCGTTATTCTTAAGAATGGGTCTCCATTCATACCTTGGACAAACATTATTTTTAGTTCTCAAATTTCCATAATCATTTACTTGATTATTTGGATAAAAATGATTTTTGAATTTATAATTTAAAGGAAATTTTGCATTTAATTTTGGGTTGGGAGAAGCATGCTTTTTTAAATAATGATGATTTTGATTTTGATTTACATGTCCTTTATGTTCCTTACTCCCATTATTAAACTTCGTTTCGATGTTCATATTCATATTCAACTTGTGTTTAGATATAGTTTGATATTGGGAATTTGTATTTACAATTTTCATAAGCAAGTTGATTTTTTATTTTAATTCATCATTCTTGATTTTTAAACTATGTCTAGGTTTATTATAATAGATTGTGCAATTTTTAAGAGTGATAACAATTGAGTCAATATGTTTTTCGTATTTATCCCTATATTCATCAAATGTTTCATCTATCTCTTTAATTTCTATTTCGTAGTCCTTACACTTAGCACAATCATTCTTTAACGATGAATTTTCTAAGCATAATTTTTCATTATGTTCTTTTATACACATCAATTCTTTTTCAAGTTCTTTGAGTTTTTCCTTAATATTATTACAATCAAAACAAGGTTTTATATTTTTGAGTAAAAGACAAGATGGTGTAGGCACATCACAATTTGAATTTGAGTTAACATTAGCTTTTAGTCTCTTATTTTCTAAACGTAAATTTTTATTAGTAATTTTCAATTTTTTGATCTTACGTTTAGCTGTTTTAATATATTGAAACCAAGGATAGAAGTTATCACACAAGAAGAAGATTTAGTCTTCCTTACAGCGCTATTAGAGGAGGCAGATTGTGAACATGAAATTCCTTCGTCATCTTTTAGTTCTTCCTCCATTATAGATGGATCTATATCTTCTCTTTCTCTTGGTGTATTGTTCTCCTTTTCTAGTTCAATATTCTCTATGGCTTCGCTCCGAGAGAGATCTTATTGAATGATAGTGGATGCTTGGACATTTTTCTCTTCCTGTGTTTGTTCCATACCTGCGAGAGGAAGATCATACATTTCTTCAAGAAATTTCCATACTTTGTATGCACTAGAAAAACAGTATATTAATTTGAAAATTTCATTTGAAAGACCACAAAATAAATAGTGTTTAGCTTTTGCATTTAACTGAAGTTCTTTTTTATTTGATTCATTTGCAGGTCTAGTTATGGCTAAATTCCATACTTCGATATCTAAAGTTTTAATAAAATTTTCAATTAAAATTTTCCACCCGTTATAATTTGTTCCTTCGAATAAAGGAGGTTTAAGAGATATTTCTTCTTTATAGAAATTTGCCCCACTAGTAGAAGCGAGATAATGAGACGCCATTATTCCCAGTTGTTAAGCTGATTGGAATAACCTCGCTCTGATACCTCTTGTTGGATCGGTAGGCGCCCTTAGAGGGGGGTGGGGTGAATAAGGGTTTTAAAAAACTTTAGATTTTATTTAGAAAACTTTGAAATAATAAGGGATCAAAATAGTGATTTTGAATAACGATCTAAATTGTTTTATAATGAAAGATAGGATAATAAACAATTTAGTGAAATGAAGAACTAATCATTTTTATTACACCAAAAGAGACATGATTTACTATTAATAAAAATGATTACAAAACTAGATTTCTATGACGCTAGAAATCGAAGGCGAATAATAAAACTCTTTTTGTTTTCTATACTGACTGGTATCCCCACGAACCGGTTGGCCCTAGCCTATCCTCCCCGGATTCGGCCTCAAGCCGCTCTAGCCAACCCTTCCCCGGATATGGCCTCGAGCACCCCATAGACCTAGCCTAGATCTAGTCGCCAACACGAGGCGAATTTCAGCCCTAAGTCCTACCCAGACCTAGTCGCCAATACGAGGCGATTTCACTAACCGTTACAAGAATAAAGATATGAAAATAAAAACATCAATAATGAAAACTCCCTCTAAGAACTTCTGAAGTTGGAGACGTTGGACCGCTGTAGTATAAGCGTTGTTGAAGCGGTCGCTGGTCGGATAAAGCGTGAAGAAGTCCTCCTTCAGAAATTCTCTCTAAGCTTTTGGTGGGAGTATCTCTCTGAACCTTCCTCTATATGCTGTGGTACGAAGCTCTGGAATATTGGATCTCAAAAGGATGATAAAGACGGAGCCAAAGTGTCCATTTTATAGCCTCGGCGCTACCGCCGGCGATACCTCTACCGCCGGCGCTATCCCCGATTAAGTAATGTTTTGAGCGGCAGAATCTTCAATCCGTGGCAACATTTTGCTATATGCCTCTTGTGCGCCATGCTACCGCCAGCGCTAGTAGCTACCGCCGGGCGCTAGCTCTTTCTAAAAACACTGCCAGAATTTCGCTAATCAACGCTAACGCCAGGCACTATCGCTACCGCCGACGCTAGTGGCCATGTTGGAATTCTGGCCACAATTTTGGGGGCAACCATCCTTGAGTCATGTGGACTTTGATTTCCTGCACACTTAAACACACAAGATCAAATACACATAGGATTTGTTATTCTCAAACCTAAGAGATGCGGAAGACCATGTTCCAACAGTGTTAACGGCTATAACTTAAATAATAAAGGAAATATATTTCCTTACTTGATCTGAAGAAAACAGTTGTTACTGTCGTCGATCTGAGATCAGAGAATGAATAAATATAATATTCTGAAATTAAATCTGCACTTTAAATAATAATTCTTTGATCTAGATAAGATTCGTCGAACTCAGATTCGTCTTTCTCAATATTTTCGTCGAACACAACATTTGCTTCGTCGACCTGAACATGTGATTTACTGTTCTGAACATTTTCTTAAATTTGTCGAACGCTAGCTGGAATTTGTCGAACGGAATGATTCGTCGACCGCTGAGCCTGGATAAATTCGTCGACCACTGAGCTTGAGTAAAAACATTGTGCGCTGAGCTTAGACAAATTATTCGACTACTGAGACGTGTTCGTCGACCGCTGAGAACAAGCCTGTTCGTCGAACGCAAATAGCTTGCCATTCATCGAATGTTGATACGTAAATCTTAGCACACCGCTATAGGCGGTAGTAAGACTGCGGCATGAAACGGGAGTGTACCGATCGTTCAAGTAATATAAAATGTGGCAGTGAATCCCCAAGTATCGATCTCGAAGGAAAACAGTTAGGTGGAGTTAACTATTGAGGAAGGACTTGAGATCGAAGTCCTTAAGTCGGATGGATTGCAAAAACGGGTGATTTAGTTTATGTAAATAAAGAGAAAATACTACAACTACTCCTATGCAATGCCGTTATGCAATGTTTCGCTTGGCGGGATGGAGACTAGGCAGGCCTTGAGTGCGATGCTTCGAAAGGGCGGATGGACGAGTAGGCAAATAGAATGAGGGTCGAAAGCACCTCGTCGACAAGCACGCCACTAGCAATTGCTAGTGCGGCACACAAACGTGATGGCGGAATGGAAAATGGATGGCGGCGCACCTCATACACACATATAAACGAAAAGATACATTCACATAAATATGAAATAACTTTATAAAACAAGGTCTATAGTGCTCATCATCAAATAATGAATGATCTAACTATTACAACACAAAATACTAAGAAAGAGAGGGTGAGGAATCGACCGAATCCGAAGTCTTGTTGAGGGTTCAAGGTTGGAATCGCTGGGTTGTCAATCCGCTGTTGGAACATGGTCTTCCGCATCTCCTAGGTTTGAGAATAACAAATCCTATTTGATCTTGTGTGTTTAAATGTGCAGGATAACAAGTCCACATGACTCAAGGATAATATAAGAATGCTGCGCAAAAATTTGAAGCCAAAATTCCAACATGCCCGCTAGCACCGGCGCTAGCGCTAGCGCTAGCGCTAGCGCGGACTTGAGAAAATCTCGGAAACAATTTTAGAAGGTGATAGCGCTAGGTGATAGAAGCTAACGCAGGCGGTAGCAGCTAGCGTAGGCGGTATCTACTAGCGCTAACTGTAGCGCGGAGCACAAGAGGAATGGCGAAATTGTTTCCCCGGATTAAAGATTCTCGCACACAAAATATTACTTAATATGGGATAGCGCCGGCGGTAGCGATAGCGCTAGCGCTAGCTCAAAACACAAGAGGAATCTCAGCAGAGTTGCCACAGATTGAAGATTAAAGGAGATCTGTGGAAAAGATTTCAACATGCGTCATCACCGCGACAAAAGACCGCATCGACTACGATCATACTCTGCGTCTTCGTCTACTTCTCCGAGAGATCCATATAGAGGGAGTTTTATATTATTGTCTTTTCATTTCATATCTTTTCTGTAATCGTTTAGTGAATTCGCTTCGTGTTGGCGACTAGGTCTGGGTAGGACTTATGGCAGAAATTCGCCTCGTGTTGGCGACTAGGTCTCGGGTGTAGGTCTAGGGGGTGCTCGAGGCCATATCCGGGGAAGGGTTGTCTAGAGCGGCTTGAGGCCGTATCCGGGGAAGGATCGGCTAAAGCCAACCGGTTCGTGGGGATACGAGTCGGTATAGAAAACAAAAAGAGTCTTTTTATTAGCTTTGATTTCTAGCTTCGATAAGAGATCAAGTTTTGTAATCATGCTTCTCAAGTTAATAAAATCATGTCTTTACTTTTACTTCACTTGATTTGTCTTGCTTCTCTAGTTTAATAATCAAAGCTTTTTCAAAGTTATTCAAAATATATTATAAAATTTTAAAACCCTTATTCACCCCCCACCCTCTAAGGGCGCCTACCGATCCAGCAAGTGGTATCAGAGGCAGGTTATTCCAAATCGGCTTAACAACCGGGAATAATGGCGTCTCATGATCTCTCTTCTACTAGTGGGGTAAATTTTTATGAAGAAGAAAAATCTCCTAAACCACCTTTATTCGAAGGGAAAAATTATAAAGTTTGGAAATTATTAATGGAAAAATTTATTAAAAGCTTAGATATCAATGCATGGGATATAGCAATAGTTAGACCAGCGGATGAATCAAATAAACAAGACAGTCACCTAAATGCAAAAGCTATGCATTATATTTTTTGTGCTTTATCTCAAGATATTTTCAAATTAATATATTGTTTTTCTAGTGCATACAAAGTATGGAAATTTCTTGAAGAAATGTATGATTCTCCTTTTATAGGTATGGAACAATCGCAAGAACCAGAGAATATGCAAGCTTGCACAAGTCTTCAAGAATGCTCCTCTCATGACGGATCAATGGAGCACACATCAAATGGAAAAGAAGAAGAAGTACTATCTTCGGAAGAGGAGTGCCAAAAAGATTTAAAAGAAACCATATGTTCAAATCATGCCTCTCCCGAAAGCAATGTAAGGAAATCAAATCCCATCTTTTGTACTTCTATTTCCACATTACAAATGCTACAAATTACTAAGCGCAAAATTATGAAATTGAAAAATACAAATTGCAAATTGCGCTTAGAAAATAAAAGTTTAAAAGCAAAAGTTAAAATAGAATCAAATGCTAATTCATCTAGTCTTACCCATGTCTCTTTGAATGAAACTATTACACCTTGTTTAGAATTTGATAATTTAAAAGAAAAATACAAGGGACTTGAAAAAGAACTATTAATTGTAAGAGAACAAAATGAAAAATTATCTTTAGAAAACTCATCTTTGATAAATGATTGTGCTAAGTGTAAAGAATATAAAATTGAAATTAAAGAAATAGATGAAACTTTTGATGAATATAGAAACAACTATCAAAATCATATTGATTCAATTGTTTCCACTCTTAAAAATAGCACAATCGCTTATAATAAAGCTAGACATAATTTAAAGATTAAAAATGATGAATTAAAATCAAAAATCAACTTGCTTATGAAAATTGTAAATACAAATTCACAATATCAAACTATATCTAAAAACAAGTTGAATATGAATATGAACATCTTAACCAAGTCTAATAATAGGAGCAACAATCACAAAGTGTTTGTAAATCAAAATCAAAATCATCATTACTTACAAAATCATGTTTCTCCCAACTCAAAATTAAAATTGCACAAATTTCCTATGAACAATACTTTTAATAATCATCAATATAAAGATTATGATAATGGAAATTTGAAAACTAAAAATAATGTTAAACCAAGATTTGAATGGAGACCCAAAGTTAAAGATGAAACACAAACTCCACTCAAAAGGGCTCATTCACTTCCATCTCCCCAAAAGAAAACATGATGTATTTGGGTACCCAAAGGAACCGTCACATCTGGTCCTCTTTGGATACCTAAATATCCTATTCATTAGTATCAAATCATTTGCATGAAGTAGAAATCAACTCAAAATAAAATATCAATTCTCTACTTCATGATATGCTTAATTTCTTTTTTGCTCTTTGCTTTTTATTTTTCTTTGAGCCATCATGATATGATCACTTTATATAACTTGTGATATGACTCTCACATATTAAACCAAAATTCATAAACAAATCAAATTGAATAAAGTTGAATAAAAAGTCATATCATCTCTCAAGTGATCTACTTATCTTTCTTATTTCTATCCTTCTAAATCCATTTCCTAAAAGTCTTACAAAATTTGAAAAACTAAATTTGTAATATGATATTATTAAGACTAAATGAAATAAGTGTCAAAATGGATTTAAAAGGTGTATCTTAGGGGTATTAGGCTAAATTTATAAAATATGCAAGTTTTGCTTAGGAAGTTAATATATTTGCGTCATTTTCAATTACCCCAAGTATGTTTAATCATAATCATGTTTAAATTGGAATTGAAAAATTGCATGAATATTACTTCACTTATCTATGATCATTTCACTCATGCGTATGTTGTGCAAAACTCAATAATAAAGGTTTAATAAATATGAAACTCTAATGAAGATGAAACTCATGTACTAATTTTAACTTCCGCAACTTTTTGCTATTTCTTCTCGTCTCATCACTTCATTAGACAGGCCTTACACTGCAAAAACATAATTAAGAAAAATCGGAAGCAAATCGAAGAAAATCAAGGCTATACGATCAAAATAAGCACTCTCTATGAGCTAACGCAGGCGCTAAGACCTAACGCCGGCGCTATCCCAAGTCTCTGATTTTCTATAAATTTAAAATTCTAAAAAATCAACAAAAATATATGTATTTGTTTAATATTCAAAAACCAAAGAGAAAATTTACAAAACTCTTCAAAATAAACATATTTTCTCATATTCACTATTCACCTTACAACGTTTCTATCTAATAATTTGAAAAAGGTTGAATATGAATTTTCTTTAAAAAATTCCTCATGTACATTATCATGAATAATTAATTACGAGCTCTTAATCACTATGAATTAATATTAATGATCATATATAATAGTCATGCAAAATCATATGATATTCTAAGTCAAACATCAAATATAACTACAAAAGATTTTATTCCTTCGAAACATACAATCTGTGATCATGATTATTATATGAATCTATTATGTTTTGCATAGACCATAGAATCAACTCTATATCCATATGAATAAATAAATTAGAATCATCACGTTATTCTATGTCTAAAACTTGAATCTCTATTGTTACATACATGCAACATTGTATCAACAAACCTTGGTATAACATTAATCTCAAACTTATCATACTAACATTGTCGACTAAAGAATATTTGTGTCTATGTTAGGCTTTATATGTTTACCAAGGCATACAGGCTGGGTATTCTCATCTATGGCTTATTCAAGATATTCCTGTGCATGAACATTATGGTTAATCACTAAAATCTTGCATATTTGATTTGTTCATTAATGTCAT
Source organism: Dactylorhiza incarnata (assembly GCA_033032865.1). Classification (NCBI taxonomy): domain Eukaryota; kingdom Viridiplantae; phylum Streptophyta; class Magnoliopsida; order Asparagales; family Orchidaceae; genus Dactylorhiza; species Dactylorhiza incarnata. Next base: position 10,525,710 of record JAWHQI010000014.1, read on the forward strand.
ATCATGCAAAGTTTAGTTGGTAAAGTCATATACAAAATCGCTAATGTTTCATGAAATTTGCACTATCTAGACATTTCCTAAAAATCTGAAATTTCAGCATGAAACTACTGTTTGGACACTTAATCAAGATCAACAAACAAAAATTTCAAAATCATCAAAAATCATGTACTGTTTCCCGCGCTAGCGCTAGCGCACCTATGTGTTTTTCTGTATTTTTAAAATTTTGAAAAATCCCTAAAAATATATTAATCTATGTGTACTATTCATTTCTGCATTTTTGCTTTTATTATATTTTTGAAAAATCAAATACAAAAATACAAAAGCCAAATTACACAAAAAATTATATGTTTTGCCTTTGTGTTTTTTGTCATTTGTTTAAATTCTATTTCTAAAAGCAAAATACAAAAATATAAAACAAAAAAAATTATCAAAAATTGTTATTTTTGAACATAACTTTTTACTTGTATCTTGCGAAAGGGTGATTTGGGCTATCATCCCATCATATCACCTAGTACCGGGTGAACCTCTCACAAGGTAGTCCTCCGGAAGTCCAAGATCAATTTTATGAGTTCAAACTTTAAATAAAAATTATCCTTTAAAAAATATCAAAAATATTGTATGGACTTCATTAAAAATCAAGCATGAATTAATCTATTATTTAGAACTTCTATAATATTGCAATTTATCTTTTCAAACTACTTTGAACATTGCTTTCGTGATGCCTTGATATATCTATTAATATGTGCATCAATTATATTGAAAAAGTTTTGTAGAACTAAGCGTAGCATGCCTCTAAGTATGAGTAAATGTTTTATGTTTGATAATGATCTTTATTCACACACTTATTTTGGCATTGTCTACATTTGTGCTTAATTTAAACATGCTTGTGTATGTTTTGTAAGAGTACAATGAATTAAAATTGCACAAGCATCTTACCTACACTCCTTTATTTGCACTTTTAAAAGTTAAGAAAAGTGGTTATGGTTTCATAAATTCTATTGGTTTGCAAAACAAGTGTATTCGGAGAACTTTGTACAAAATAAAAATCATAAAATAAAGTGACAAAGATAACTCCACCAAGCACTACTTGAACCTCCTGATAAGTCTTAATAAGCATTGTGAGGTTGAGCACCTTGGAAAGAATAGTAAAGTATCTTGTGCAAACCATAACTTTCTTTCAAAATAAAAACCACTTATTCTTAAGTACACCGGATCACAATAAAAATCAATCTTGAAGAATAAAATTATGTGATCCCCCAAGCACTACTTTGCACCCTGATAAGTCTTAATGAGCATTGTGTGTGCAAAGCACCTTGGTAGTTGTAAATTTTTTTGTGCATTGAAGTTAGTGGAAGTAAAATTATTTGTGTTTTATTGTGCTCTTACTTTACATATTACTTGTATTTTTAATTAAAACATTTGTTTACTCTACTCAAAAATACACTTATGTGCACATCATTATCTTCCATAACACTTCTTCTCATGAGTATTGGATCCTAATGCTAATTCTATACTACTCTTTACTTATGAAATGCACTAGATAACCTAGCATGCTTTCTACAATGTTTGGTATGTTTTGAAATTGTGAATTAAAGTAACATTGTAGTAATCTTTTTGATAACATTATTTCATGCTTGGTTACATTATTAAAGATTTTAATTGAAAAATGATTTACAAAAACATCTTCTTTTTTGAAATTTAACTCATATATCTTTTTATGGATCATCATTGATTACAATAAGATGTTTCTTGTATTTCTATAATTCTTCTGCATCATAACCATATAATTGTTTTACCTTGCGCTTTCATGCTTACAAAAAGTCTTGTATTTTGTGTGCATCATCACTTGAATCTTAAAATTCCTTTCTTTCATCAAGTGGTAGACTTGCTTGGTAAACTTTATATTGGTTACTCTAAACATGAATACTTATTGCTAAAAACTCTGATTTATTTCTATGAAAATATTGTTATATTAAAAACTCTAATTCATTAATGGATGTCAAAATAGCTATGTGAGTGTTTTCATAAATTCAAATAAAAATATATACCCATAGGCTATGAACTTATCACTAGATTTAAAACGCTTATATGTTTCCAATAATTATTATTCATGACTTCATTTCTCACCATAACGGGGTCGTAGGGTTGTAGACATTAAATAACCTTTATCTCTAGTCATGTCTTGTCCTTAACCGGGGAGGGTTCCAGTGGGGCCTTGCGAGGCACTGGGGGGAAAGAGTGCTAGGTTGAGTTGTGTCTAGTGTTTGCATATGGGACTAACACCCCAACCTACGGCATGTATGCAGCTCCTCATGCCCATCCGTCACTTAGTACGGGGCTAGGGTGTAGACATATTGTCTGGGTAGTTTAGTTACTTGGAAATCATTACATTTTGTTTATGCTACAAACTCTGATTTATGAAAATATTGTAATACTCAAACTCTGATCTATTTAAATGAAAAGTATTCTAAAACTCCTTATCATTTCCTTCTCTATAAGCTCGATCATGCTTTTATCTTATCATCAATTTTAAGTGGTGTCTCCTTACCCGCTTTTGCTAATAATAAAAGGGGGAGAACTAACATGATAAATATTAATCTGCTATCAAACTATAATGCTTAATTAAGATGATAGCCTGCATATTAGGAGAACATTCACTTAGGGGGAGCATGTATTTAGGGGGAGCAATTCTAAATGCTAAAATCGTTAATTATCCTAAGCCATCACTCTCACACACACACAAGTATGTTTCATCATGCTTATATATTAATGCTCTAATTTATCATTAATGGATTTGTTATTATCAAAAGGGGGAGTTTGTTGGAACATGGTCTTCCGCATCTCCTAGGTTTGAGAATAACAAATCCTATGTGTATTTGATCTTGTGTGTTTAAGTGTGCAGGATAACAAGTCCACATGACTCAAGGATAACATATGAATGTTGCGCCAAAATTTGAAGCCAAAATTCCAACATGCCCGCTAGCACCGGCGCTAGCGCTAGCGCGGACTTGAGAAAATCTCGTAAACAATTTTAGAAGGTGACAGCGCCAGGCGATAGCAGCTAACGCAGGCGGTAGCAGCTAGCGCAGGCGGTATCTACTAGTGCTAGAGGTAGCACAGAGCACAAGAGGAATGGCAAAATTGTTTCCCCGGATTAAAGATTCTTGCGCGCAAAATATTACTTAATATGAGATAGCGCCGGCGGGTAGCGATAGCGCTAGCGCTAGCTCAAAACATAAGAGGAATCTCAGCAGAGTTGCCACGGATTGAATATTCTGCCACGCAGAATATGTCCTAAAATGGGATAGCGTCGGCGGTAGCACTAGCGCAGGCGCTAGCGCTGAGGCTATAAAAAGGACATCTTGGCTCCGACTTCCAAAGCCTCTTGAGATCCAGAATTCCAGAGCTTCGTGCCACAACAGAGAGAGGAAGGTTCAGAGATATACTCCCACAAATCCATAAAGACTAAAGGAGATCCGTGGAGAAGATTTCAACACGCGTCATCACCGTGACAAAAGACCGCATCGATTACGATCATACTATGCGTCTTCGTCTACTTCTCCAGGAGATCCATATAAAGGGAGTTTTATATTATTGCCTTTTCATTTCATATCTTTTCTGTAATCGTTTAGTGAATTCGCCTCGTGTTGGCGACTAGGTCTGGGTAGGACTTAGGGCAGAAATTCGCCTGGTGTTGGCGACTAGGTCTCGGGTGTAGGTCTAGGGGGTGCTCGAGGCCATATCCGGGGAAGGGTTGGCTAGAGCGGCTTGAGGCCGTATCTGGGGAAGGATCGGCTAAAGCCAACTGGTTCGTGGGGATACGAGTCGGTATAGAAAACAAAAAAGAGTCTTTTTATTAGCTTTGATTTCTAGCTTCTATAAGAGATCAAGTTTTGTAATCATGCTTCTCAAGTTAAAAAAATCATGTCTTTACTTTTACTTCACTTGATTTGCCTTGATCTTCTCTAGTTTAATAATCAAAACTTTTTCAAAGTTATTCAAAATATATTATAAAATTTTAAAACCCTTATTCACCCCCCTCTAAGGGCGCCTACCGATCCAACATCCGGGTCCAAGCTCGGTCCTCGACTGCGTCCGGGGTAGAGAAGGCTGTCACTACCCTCCAATGGCCCATCTTCTTCGTGTCACGATTCAGCACACAACCTAGCTTCCTTCCTTCTCTTTGAATGATGGCAGATAAAGAGCTGGATCCTTCTCATTGAAGCTTCAGGATGATGGAGGAGTCCCAGGGCCAAGCCCTGATGGAGTGGTGGAAGGGGTACGGAGCTGGAGCTCCTTTTGCGGCGAATAAAAGCGGAACAAGTACAATCCCCGGACTAGGGCAGAGAACTGCGCTTCTATAGAAAAGAGTTAGAAAAATGGTCACGCACGGTCGAACGCACGACCGTGAGTAGACCGTGCGAAACTTATTGTAAAGACAGCGCAGGAAGACGACCTCGACCGCCCGTGCGATTTATTCACGCACGGGCAAATCCGCCCGTGCATCAAAACGCACGGGTAAATTCGGAAAGGGAAAATACAAGGCCAAACAGGGAGAGCGTGCGATTCCTTCACGCACGGGCTCTGCCCGTGCACAGAGACGCACGAATAACAACAGAACATCAGTTTCCTCCTCACCAAAGGGCGCACGTTCGAAACCGACCATGCGCCAACATAACACACGATCGTGCAATATGCACAGACATGAACTTAGATTGAAACTGATGAAATGTCCACCTGCATTAGCCACAACTAAGCTGGGAATACCCTTCCAGCACAGGAAATAAAGCAACAAAAGACTGAGGAGCACGCTGTGCTTACCCTCAACACTAAAACAAGCAAACACACACCACTACGGGCCTATAAGTGCACTTAGCGTGGAATAAAAGACGGCTATTTAATATGAACGAAAACATGTATAAAGTGTAGTGCCTAGACTAGATAATCGGCCTAGATGAGTCCAAAAATGTGTATATAATTGGGACTCATCACACCCCCAGACTTACCTATTTGCGCGTCCCAAGCAAACAAATCCAGCGGAGTAGGAAAAGCATTGTTAGCTAAAAAAATTGCAAACATGGAATAGAATGCGAAGTTGCATACAAGTGTGTAGAAATTCATTAGAAGAAGTTTCTAAATATGCTAGCTAATTTATAAAAAGTGTAGATGCGTAAAAAGGAATTTATTTTTTTACTCAAAAATGGAATGTTGGCGAATCTCGTGGTCACGCGTAGTACGAAAATAAGCAAGTCGCGAAGGTGAATGTTACCCAAGACCGGAACTCGGAATTATCTCCGTTGAAATCCTTTAACGTCGAGAACCATAAGCTCGCCCGGTCACACTCTCTCCACGGCGCTAGTGAACTCACAAGATGAATCGATAGGACTTTAGGTGTACACGAGGCTTAGGTTACGGTTTGGAATGCAAAGATAAACATGATGGCTAATCGCAACCCAAGAGAGCTCACAAAAGTGCTAATTCAAAGCTGCCACAATAATACATGTGTAACACACCCCCAGACTTGACTTTGAAACCCGGGTGTGCACACGGCCTACAACAATCAATACTATTTAGATGTTTCAATTAACACGCTGGGGATATAAATCTATTTTTTTTTTCTTTTCTTTTCATCCCCAAATCTAAAAGCACAATTTTCAGCACATAGACATTTTTAAAACTTCCACATCAACACTGAAGTTTTGCATCACCGCACCGCATTGGAAAATTACAATTCATAAATGCTTTTATCTAAATTTTGGTTACGATAATAGGATTAGCTGTTAGGCCTTGGTGAAGTATGGTGGAGCTGAACCAAAAGATCGGGTAGGCACAAAATAGGCTAGCAATGGTTATTGTATAGGAAAGGTAAAACAAAGCTCAAGCTTGCCAAAAATATGGCCTACGTCATGCTCAACTTGCAAATCGTTCGCACCCATGCTTCGAGAGTCGCTTGGGGCAAGTTCTTAGCCCCCGAGAAAGGTAATCCTTCTTCCCGACTCGAGCAACACGAACCTCGTGCTCGCCTACACACAATACCACGCTACCACCAGATTCAACCACATTCACCATTTTGAGTAAAATAAATTAAAATCTACGCAAATCTACTAATTATAAATTAGAAGCATAAATAAAAACTAATTCTACTCAAATTCCTAGGCAAGACACGAGTATTCAACTAGAGCACTACAAGAGTCAACATTCCACTCCATCTTACAATTATTTTGGCTAATACAACAATTTCTACCTCACAACCAAGAATTGAATATACAGGAGCATACAAACAAGCGAGTGCGCGCTTAAGTGGGTGCTTTGTGTGCAGACAAAATGAAAAAAAATAGTTGAATTAAGACTACTAGCATGCTAAATAAATGTGCACATGAGTGGGTACACAAAAATATCTCCCCCAGACTTAAACTATGCATTAAGATATTCTTAAACAAAGTTAGGGGAAGAGGGTACCCAATGCTTAGCAAGTAAGCATGTCGGAAGCCTGGAGTGAAGCTCTACGAAGAATCACAACCACCGCCTTCACAAATAGAAAATACCTGCAAGTGGTTGTCTCCGCAAAAGCAAACCAAAATAACACCTAACTAACTCGTTAGAGTAGGCGATAAAATAAAAGACAAGAAAAATTAAGATAACTACTGGGGTTATTGTCATCCCAGCACCACTTATTCAGGAAGGTGGTGGTCTTAGCTAATGGGAGTATGGAAAGAGAAGTGGACAGGCAGCTGTTCTAATTCCCTTGTCAGTAGCAGGTACAGATACGGTGATAGAACCACTACTCCCCTACCTAAATAAAAATACCTGCTCTTCACACGTAGGGGAAGTAGAAAGTAAGAAGAGGAGGAGTCCTCACACATCTCACCAAAATAATCCTTGCCCAGCAAGGTGTCATCTTCAGGGAGGCGGCAGGAGGAGAAGGCAATGAATGAGGCTTCCTTTATGGAGGAGGGATCAACCTCCTCACATAAGAGGATGCTATCTTCATTGACTTGAGCATCATGCTCCAAGTCCTCCTGGGGTACCTGTGAAGACTCAACCTGCACATGCTCAAATGAAGAAGGGGGATCATGAAATAAACAAGAAGAATGACTTAAATAAAAATCAAGTGGGGGAGTGGTCCCGGTCTCACTCCCATCAGGTTGGGAAAGTAAAATAATGTTTGCATTGTCATCAATGCTACAAGGTTCGGCGGGATCAACAGTGGCCATGCCCAAGAATTAGACTTCCTCCAACGGTGCTGAGGAAAGCTCCTCTTCACCTAGAAGGTTGTCCTCCTCCATAGGAGCAGGCATAACACATAGATCGCCAGCCTCATCCTGTGACACATCCTCAACAATGTCGTCAGGGACGAATGTAGTATGCACAACAGGGGGAGGAATAGGGATTGGATAAATGTCAAGCACCGATTCCTCACAAAGAATTAAATCAACACATGGTGATATATGCACAGGGGAGATGGGCTCAGCCATGTCGGAGCCTAGATCAGCCACACATCTGGTGAATGTGTCCACATCATACCCTTCAAAACTTGAAGGTGAAATGGACACATAACCGGATGTTGAAGGTGTGGTGCCAGAAGTAGGAGTCGGAACGATCCGGATATCCGGCTCGTCATCCTCGTCCATTTGGCGAAGGAAAGAAGCACAATCCTTCAAGGCATGATCCGTGCTCTGACAAAACAAGCACTGCCTTGCGGGCTTCTTTGGCACAGCAGGAGCTGAAGCCGAAAAGAAGTGTGATGGTAAAGGCTCAGCAGAATAGCCATAGGACTTACGCGCACCATATGGAGTACCAGACGAAGTCGGTGCTCCATATGCTGGGCATTGAGTGCTAGGACTATTATCTCCCGATGGGAATCTATCACTAGCATGAGAAATATCTCCACACCAGCGACAACGAATATTGAATAAAGCCCACAAAGTGTGAAGATAAAATGATTCAAAATAAAAATACTATTGTGCAAAATACTACAACTAACAATAGTTACTAAAGCAACCTAATAAAAATAGGAAAACAGAATAAGAAGAAATAAAGCAAAAGAATGCAATACACAAATGGAAGGGATTCTTTCTCAGATTCTCCCTCTCCAGAAAACTCACACGACTGTGTTCCCCGGCAACGGCGCCAAAAACTTGATGCGCAAATCTTAGCACACCGCTATAGGCGGTAGTAAGACCGCGGCACGAAATTGCAGTGTACTGATCGTTCAAGTAATACAAAATGTGGGAGTGAATTCCCAAGTATCGATCTCGAAGGAACTCAGTAAGGTGGAGTTAACTATTGAGGAAGGACTTGAGATCGAAGTCCTTAAGTCGGATGGATTGCGGAAACGGGGGATTTGGTTTATGGAAATAAAGAGAAAATATTGCAACTACTCCTATGCAATGCTGCTATGCAATGCTTCGCCTAGCGGGATGGAGACTAGGCAGGCCTTGAGCACACTGCTTCGAAAGGGCGGATGGATGAGTTGGCAAACGGAAAGAGGGTCACAAGCACCTCGTCGACAAGCACGCCACTAGCAATTGCTAGTGCGGCACACAAACGTGACGGCGGAATGGAAAATGGATGGCGGCGCACCTCATACACACATATAAACGAAAAGATACATTCACATAAATATGAAATAACTTTATAAAACAAGGTCTATAGTGCTCATCATCAAATAATGAAGGATCTAACTATTACAACACAAAATACAAAGAAAGAGAGGGTGAGGAATCAACTGAATCCGAAGTCTTGTTGAGGGTTCATAGTTGGAATCGCTGGGTTGTCAATCCGCGTCCAAGCTCGGTCCTCGACTGCGTCCGAGGTAGATAAGGCTGTCACTACCCTCCAATGGCCCGTCTTCTTCGTGTCACGATTCAGCACACAACCTAGCTTCCTTCCTTCTCTTTGAATGATTGCAGATAAAGAGATGGATCCTTCTCGTTGAAGCTTAAGGATGATGGAGGAGGCCTAGGGCCAAGCCATGATGGAGTGGTGGAAGGGGTACGGAGCCGGAGCTCCTTTTGCGGCGAAAAAAGCGGAACAAGTACAATCCCCGGACTAGGGCAGAGAACAGCACTTTTATAGAAAAGAGTTAGAAAAATGGTCACGCACGGTCGAACGCACGACCGTGTGTAGACCATGCGAAACTTATTGTAAAGACAGCGCAGGAAGATGACCTGGACCTCCCGTGCGATTTACTCACGCACGGGCAAATCCGCCCGTGCGTCAAAACGCACGGGTAAATTCGGAAAGGGAAAATACAAGGCCAAACAAGGAGAGCGTGCGATTCCTTCACGCACGGGCTCTGCCCATACGTAGAGATGCACGAATAAAAACAGAACATCAGTTTCCTCCTCAGCAAAGGGCGCACGATCGAAACCGACCGTGCGCCAACATAACACACGATCGTGCGATATGTACAGACATGAACTTAGGCAGAAACTGATGAAATGTCCACCTGCATTAGCCACAATTAAGTTGGGAATACCCTTCCAGCACAGGAAATAAAGCACCAAAAGACTGAGGAGCATGTTGTGCTTACCCTCAACACTAAAGCAAGCAAACACACACCACTACGGGCCTATAAGTGCACTTAGCGTGGAATAAAAGACGGCTATTTAATATGAACGAAAACATGTATAAAGTGTAGTGCATAGACTAGATAATCGGCCTAGATGAGTCCAAAAATGTGTATATAATTGGGACTCATCAAACGTAGCTCGCCATTCGTCGAACGCAGCTAGCCATTCGTCGAACGCAGAATATGAATGAAATTTCTAATTCTAACAGCCAAATCTCTTGACCCATAAACTATACATTGGGGTCAACTTGTCCTTAGTTAACAGATAGTGATCTTAGCCCAAATCACAAATAGGGTTGTTCCAACAGTTTGGACACACGTCTAGCTCTTGCAGAAATATAAAACAACGATCGTTAAAACAAATTTGGGTACCTAAGAAATCCACTTACTCTATGGATGGTACCTCTTGGGTATCTGGATCTTTACTCTCATCTTCTCTCTAGATTTATAGGAAGGATAAGGAAACAGAGGACGTGTGGTACTTGGACTCAGGCTACTCCAAGCACATGACGGGCAACAAAGCAAAATTCCTTAGCCTAGAAAAGAAGAAAGGAGGGATCGTAACGTTTGGTGATAACGGTAAAGGAAGGATCATGGGAGTAGGTATAGTGGGTAACGAATCCTTTCTTATCTCAAATGTTCTTTATGTAAAAGGATTAAAACATAACTTAATTTCTATAAGTCAACTATGTGATAAAGGATTAGACGTATTATTTGAATCATCCACTAATCTTTGCAAAATAGTTAATCCTAAAACAAAAGTTGTGTTACTAACTGCACCTAGAATTCACAATGTTTAAATAGTTTCATTTCATGATCTTTCCAAATCATCTATAAAATGTTTTATAACCAAAAATGATGAATTAGAACTATGGCATAGACGTTTAGGTCTCGCTAGTACAAAGCTCATTTTAAAACTAGCAAAAAGGGAATTGATTAGAGGATTGCCTAAGTTGAATGGAAATTTATCTTCACTATGCTCTCCATGCCAAAAAAGAAAATTTACAAAATCATCTTTTAAAAGCAAAAACAAAATTTCTACTTCAAAACCATTGCAATTAATTCATATGGATCTCTTTGGTCCCATTAACACTGCAAGTCTTGGTGGTAGAATATACACTATCGTTCTAATAGATGATTTCTCTAGATATTGTTGGACTTTATTTCTCTCGTCCAAATCTGATGCGTTTTGCGAATTCTCAAAATTATGTACTCGTATACAAAATGAACTAGATTTAAAAATAAAATGCATTCGCTCAGATCATGGAGGTGAATTTGAAAATGAAAATTTTAAATCTTTTTGTGAAATGTTAGGTATTAAGCATGAGTTCTCCGCTCCACGCACACCTCAACAAAATGGTGTTGTAGAAAGGAAAAATAGGACAATCCAAGAACTAGCACGCACCATGTTATCTGAATATAAATTACCTAAGTCTTTTTGGGCCGAAGCCGTAAGCACATCATGCTATGTAATGAATAGAGTCATGCTTCGCCCATCACTAAATCTCACACCGTATGAACTATATTATCAAAAGAAACCTAACGTATCATATTTTAAAGTATTTGGATATAAGTGTTTTATTCTTAATACAAAAGATTCTTTAGGAAAATTTGATGAAAAATGTGATGAAGGAATATTTCTTGGATATTCTTCAACCAGTAAAGCCTATAAAATATTTAACAAAAGATCGAGTAAGGTTGAAGAGTCTATTAATGTTAAATTTGATGAAGTTATTCCGTGTGCAAAAAAGCTTCCTACAGGTACAAATGATGAACCTTTGCCATCTCTGGAGTACGACGAAGAGGAACCTTCCAAAGAAGAGGAGGAGAAGTCCAAGGAAGATGAATACGTACCTCCAAGCATTTTGAACTTCTCAAAAAATCATCCAAAAGAGCTAGTCATTGGGGAACCGTCTACTGGGGTAAGAACTCGATCATCTCTTCATGAAACGTTTTCAAATATTTGCTTTGTTTCCGAAATCGAACCTAAAAAAGTTTCCACCGTATTAAATGACGAATTTTGGTTTTTGGCTATGAATGAAGAGTTAGATCAATTTGAAAGAAATAAAGTTTGGAATCTAGTAGATAGACCATCTAATCATCCTGTTATCGGCGTAAAATGGATCTTTAAAAATAAATTAGATGGTGAATCTAGGATTATAAGAAATAAAGCATGCCTAGTCGCTCAAGGTTATTCTCAAATCGAAGGGGTAGATTTTGAAGAAACTTTTGCACCCGTTGCTCACTTAGAATCTATACGAATATTTTTGGCATTTGCGAGTTTTACAAGAATAAAATTATTTCAAATGGATGTTAAAAGTGCCTTTTTAAACGGGTTTATAAAAGAAGAAGTTTATGTAGAACACCCCCCCGGATTTATAAATGAAAAATTTCCTAATCATGTTTACAAAATAGAAAAAACGCTTTATGGTTTAAAATAAGCGCCCCGTGCATCGTATGATAGACTTACAACGTTTTTGTTAAAGCATGGTTATGTTATGGGAAGTGCCGACAACACACTCTTCATTAAGCATAATAATAACGATCTAATTATTCTACAAATATATGTTGATGATATCATTTTTGGAGCCACTGATGAAGAGTTGTGTAATGAAGTAGTCTTAGTAATGGAAAATGAATTTGAAATGAGTCTTGTCGGAGAACTATCATATTTTCTTGGTTTTCAAATTACACAACGAACTGATGGTATCTTTCTTTGCCAAACAAAATATGTTCACGATATGCTTAAATGATTTGGATTTGAAAATCTTAAACAACCTTCTACTCCTATGAGTGCTTCGTTAAAACTAGGAAAAGATGAATCTGGAATTTCCATTGATCAAACATTATATAGAGGAATGATAGGATCCCTTATTTACATAAGTGCGTCTAAACCAGATATAATGTTTGATGTTTGTTTATGTGCTCGCTTTCAAGCCAATCCAAAAGAATCTCATTTAAAAGCGGTAAAACACATTTTTCGTTATCTATTAGGGTCATCTAAATTAGGATTATGGTACCCACACAATGATTCATTTAAACTCCACGACTATTCCGATTCAGACTACGTCGGTTGTTCACTAGATCGGAAAAGCACTAGCGGTACTTGTCACTTTTTAGGACCCTCATTATTTGCAAGGTCTAGTAGGAAACAATCTTCGGTTGCACTCTCCACCACGGAGGCCGAATACATCGCACTTGGTAGTTGTTGTGCACAAGCGTTATGGATGAGTCAAACTGTAGAGGATTTTGGATTTCATCTCAAAAACATCGATCTTAAATGTGACAACAAAAGTGCAATTGACCTCGAATATAATCCCGTACACCACTCTAGATCCAAACACATCGATGTTCGTCATCATTTCATTGGGGATCACATTAAGAAAGAGAATGTAAAAGTAAGCTTCATTGGCACGGACTCTCAACTCGCTGACATATTTACTAAATCTCTTCCCGACGCAAGATTTCGATTATTACGACTTGAGCTAGGTGTCCTAGATCTTTCAAGTTAAAACACATTCATAAATGCAATTTTGTAGTGTTTAACCATCTAAAACTTCTCCTAAAATTCTGAAATTTCTGCATGAAACTACTATTGGGACACTTAATCAAGATCAACAATTAAAAATTTCAAAATCATCAAAAATCATGTACTGTTTCCCGCGCTAGCGCTAACGCCGGCGCTAGCACACTTATTCATTTTTCTGTATTTTTAAAATTTTGAAAAATTCTTAAAAATATATCAATCTATATGTACTATTTATTTTTGCACTTATGATTATATTTCATTTTTGAAAAATCAAATACAAAAATACAAAAGCCAAATTACAAAAAATATGTTTTGCCTTTTTTGTTCTTTGTCATTTGTTTAAAGTCAATTTTTGTTATGCAAAAATCAAATACAAAAATATAAAACATTAAAACTATCAAAAAAACTGTATGGATTTTCCTGTGAAAATCAAGCATGATTTAATCTATTATTTAGAACCTCTATAATGTTGCAATCTATCTTTTCAAACTACTTTAAACATTATTTTCATCATGCCTTGATATATCTATTAATATGTGCATCAATTATATCGAAAAAGTTGTGTAGAACCAAGCTTAGCATGCCTCTAAGTATGAGTAAATGTTTTATGTTTGATAATGATATTTATTCACTCACTTATTTTGGCATTGTCTACATATGTGTTTAATCTAAGAATGCTTGTGTATGTTTTGTAATAGTACAATGAATTAAAATTGCACAAGTATCTTACCTACACTACCTTTATTTGAACTTTTTGAAAGTTAAGAAAAGTGGTTATGTTTTCATAAATTATATTGGTTTGCAAAACAAGTGTATTCGGAGAACTTTGTACAAAACAAAAAATCATAAAATAAAGTGAGAAAGATAACGCCACCAAGCACTACTTGAACCTCCTGATAAGTCTTAATAAGCGTTGTGAGGTTGAGCACCTTGGAAAGAATGGTAAAGTATCTTGTGCATTCCATATCTTTCTTTCAAAATAAAAACTACTTACTCTTAAGTACACTGGATCACTATGTTGAAACTGAGACTTGCGAACAAGACTTAGTCTCTATGGAGTTCGGGGCCCTCAGCTAGCCGAGGGGCGACCAATCCTTACTCCTCCCAAGGGAGAGCTCTAGGTTGAAGGTGTTGGAACTAGGGACTGGACCAAGGGCTTAGTGAGGAGGTCCCGCCACATACCCGGAAGCCCCTCAGGAACTTCCCCTCCCAAGCCACTACTAAGCTTGGGCACCACTGGAGGCTCTCCTCACCCCCCTAGAGAGACTTGGGTTGGGAGAGAGAGAGGGAGAGAGCTAGCCTAGAATGAGATCCCTCCAAATGGTGCCCCCTTGGTCCTATTTATAGGATTTCTGAAGTTAAGCTGCAAATAGCCGAAAACTGGTCTGCCAGATTACCAAAATACCCTTGAACTGGGCTGCAGATAGCCAAATCCCGCTGCTCTTGGACTGCAAATAACCAAAACTGGACTGCGAAGAGCCAAATCCCGCTACTCTTGGGCGCTAAACGCAGACCGCCTACCCGGCAGGGTTCTGGGCGAGCCAGAGGCCTCCCGGCCCTCCCAGCTCGCCCCCACAAGGGTGTGGGTGAGCCGGAGGCCTCCTGTCCCTCTCAGATCGCCCCCACAAGGGTCTGGGCGAGCCGGAGGCCTCCTGGCCCTCCCGGCTCGCCCCCACAAGGGTGTGGGCGAGCCGGAGGCCCCCCGGCCCTCCCATCTCGCCCCCCCACAAGGGTCTGGGCGAGCCGGAGGCCTCCCGGCCCTCCCGGGTCGCCCCCACAAGGGTGTGGGCGAGCCGGAGGCCTCCCGGCCCTCCCGGGTCGCCCCCACAAGGGTGTGGGCGAGCCGGAGGCCTCCCGGCCCTCCCGGCTCGCCCCCACAAGAGTGTGGGCGAGCCGGAGGCCCCCCGGCCCTCCCAGCTCGCCCCCACAAGGGTGTGGGCGAGCCGAAGGCCTCCCGGCCCTCCCGGCTCGCCCCCACAAGGGTGTGGGCGAGCTGGAGGCCTCCCGGCCCTCCCGGCTCGCCCCCACAAGGGTTTGGGCGAGCCGGAGGCCTCCCGGCCCTCCCGGCTCGCCCCCACAAGGGTGTGGGCAAGCTGAAGGCCTCCCGGCCCTCCCGGCTCGCCCCCACAAGGGTGTGGGCGAGCCGGAGGCCTCCTGGCCCTCTCAGCTCGCCCCCACAAGGGTGTGGGCGAGCCGGAGGCCTCCCGGCCCTCCCGGCTCGCCCCCACAAGGGTGTGGGCGAGCCGGAGGCCTCCCGGCCCTCCCGGCTCGCCCCCACATGGGTGTGGGCGAGCCGAAGGCCTCCCGGCCCTCCCGGCTCGCCCCCACAAGGGTCTGGGCGAGCCGGAGGCCTCCCGGCCCTCCCGGCTCGCCCCCACAAGGGTGTGGGCGAGCCGGAGGCCTCCCGGCCCTCCCCTCTCGCCCCCACAAGGGTGTGGGCGAGCCGGAGGCCTCCCGGCCCTCCCGGCTCGCCCCCAAAATGGTCTGGGCGAGCCGGTGGCCTCCTGGCTCTCCCGGCTCGCCCCCACAAGGCTCTGGGCGAGCCGGAGGCCTCCCGGCCCTCCCCGGCTCGCCCTCGCAAGGCTCTGGGCGAGTCGAAGGCCTCCCGGCCCTCCCCGGCTCGCCCTCACAAGGGAACAGTCCTGGGATGCGCCCCTCAGTCTCGACTCCCTCCAAATGCTCACCCCTCCTCCTCCCGGGGTCGCGTCATTTGAAAATATTGGGCCTAAAAATATCTTGGGCCTCGGGGGCCCACTCGGCGAATACAGGGTTGTACACAATCCCCGCTCTTTTCGAGCGTGGCTCACGCTCGGAAAGAAATGTCCAACCCTGCATATTCGACGAGTGTCGCTGGGAATCTGATTATTTGTGATATCTTGGAAAAGCCACAGCGCCTCCCCGAGAGGTTCCCCAACCTTGCCGGCTAGCGAGAGCCCGGCTAGCTGAGCCACCTCGGGGAAAAACACAGCCTCCCTGAGAGGCCTTCCTACCCTGCCGGCTAGTGAGAGTCGGGCTAGTGGAGCCACCTTGGGGGAAAAACACTTAGCCTCCCTGAGAGGCCTTCCTACCCTGCCGGCTAGTGAGAGCCCGGCTAACGGAGCCACCTCGGGGGGAAAAATACTTAAGAGAATTTTCGGCCACTGAGTGGTTCCTGACCCTGCCAGCTAGGTGAGAGCCTGGTCAGCGGGCCAGCATCGATGCTAAGTACTTTCCTTCTTGCCCGCGAGCGGTTCCCGGCCGTGCCAGCTAGATGGGAGCCTGGCCAGCGGGCCAGCATCGGGACTAAGTACTTGAAACTTTCCTGTCACCGAGCGATCCTCGGACCTGCCAGCTTGATGGGAGCCTGGTCAGCGGGCCAGCATCGGGACTAAATACTTGAAACTTTCCTGCCACCGAACGATCCTCGGACCTGCAAGCTTGATGAGAGCCTGGTCAGCGGGCCAGCGTCGGGACTAAATACTTCTAGGAGCGAGCTCTACTAGTGGTGGACATAGGGTCGACACACTTCTAGGAGTGAGCTCTACTAGTGGTGGACATAGGGTCGACACATTTCTAGGAGCGAGCTCTACTAGTGGTGGACATAGGGTCGACACACTTCTAGGAGCGAGCTCTACTAGTGGTGGACATAGGGTCGACACACTTCTAGGAGCGAGCTCTACTAGTGGTGGACATAGGGTCGACACACTTCTAGGAGCGAGCTCTACTAGTGGTGGACATAGGGTCGACACACTTCTAGGAGCGAGCTCTACTAGTGGCGGACATAGGGTCGACACACTTCTAGGAGAGAGCTCTACTAGTGGTGGACATAGGGTCGACACACTTCCAGGAGCGAGCTCTACTAGTGGCGGACATTGGGTCGACACACTTCTAGGAGCGAGCTCTACTAGTGGGGGACATAGGGTCGACACACTTCTAGGAGCGAGCTCTACTAGTGGCGGACATAGGGTCGACACACTTCTAGGAGCGAGCTCTACTAGTGGTGGACATAGGGTCGACACACTTCTAGGAGCGAGCTCTACTAGTGGTGGACATAGGGTCGACACACTTCTAGGAGCGAGCTCTACTAGTGGTGGACATAGGGTCGACACACTTCTAGGAGCGAGCTCTACTAGTGGTGGACATAGGGTCGACACACTTCTAGGAGCGAGCTCTACTAGTGGTGGACATAGGGTCGACACACTTCTAGGAGCGAGCTCTACTAGTGGTGGACATAGGGTCGACACACTTCTAGGAGCGAGCTCTACTAGTGGTGGACATAGGGTCGACACACTTCTAGGAGCGAGCTCTACTAGTGGTGGACATAGGGTCGACACACTTCTAGGAGCGAGCTCTACTAGTGGTGGACATATGGTCGACACACTTCTAGGAGCGAGCTCTACTAGTGGTGGACATATGGTCGACGCACGTCTAGGAGCGAGCTCTACTAGTGGTGGACATAGGGTCGACACTCTTCTAGGAGCGAGCTCTACTAGTGGTGGACATAGAGTCGACACTCTTCTAGGAGCGAGCTCTACTAGTGGTGGACATAGGGTCGACACACTTCTAGGAGCGAGCTCTACTAGTGGTGGACATAGGGTCGACACACTTCTAGGAGCGAGCTCTACTAGTGGTGGACATAGGGTCGACACACTTCTAGGAGCGAGCTCTACTAGTGGTGGACATAGGGTCGACACACTTCTAGGAGCGAGCTCTACTAGTGGTGGACATAGGGTCGACACACTTCTAGGAGCGAGCTCTACTAGTGGTGGACATAGGGTCGACACTCTTCTAGGAGCGAGCTCTACTAGTGGTGGACGTAGGGTCGACACTCTTCTAGGAGCGAGCTCTACTAGTGGTGGACATAGGGTCGACACACTTCTAGGAGCGAGCTCTACTAGTGGTGGACATATGGTCGACACTCTTCTAGGAGCGAGCTCTACTAGTGGCGGACATAGGGTCGACACACTTCTAGGAGCGAGCTCTACTAGTGGTGGACATAAGGTCGACACACTTCTAGGAGCGAGCTCTACTAGTGGTGGACATAGGGTCGACATACTTCTAAAAGCGAGCTCTACTAGTGGTGGACATAGGGTCGACACACTTCTAGGAGCGAGCTCTACTAGTGGTGGACATAGGGTCGACACACTTCTAGGAGCGAGCTCAACTAGTGGTGGACATAGGGTCGACACACTTCTAGGAGCGAGCTCTACTAGTGGTGGA
Source organism: Dactylorhiza incarnata (assembly GCA_033032865.1). Taxonomy (NCBI): domain Eukaryota; kingdom Viridiplantae; phylum Streptophyta; class Magnoliopsida; order Asparagales; family Orchidaceae; genus Dactylorhiza; species Dactylorhiza incarnata. Next base: position 10,544,012 of record JAWHQI010000014.1, read on the forward strand.
CATAGGGTCGACACTCTTCTAGGAGCGAGCTCTACTAGTGGTGGATGTAGGGTCGACACTCTTCTAGGAGCGAGCTCTACTAGTGGTGGACCTAGGGTCGACACACTTCTAGGAGCGAGCTCTACTAGTGGTGGACATAGGGTCGACACACTTCTAGGAGCGAGCTCTACTAGTGGTGGACATAGGGTCGACACTCTTCTAGGAGCGAGCTCTACTAGTGGTGGACATAGGGTCGACACTCTTCTAGGAGCGAGCTCTACTAGTGGTGGACATAGGGTCGACACACTTCTAGGAGCGAGCTCAACTAGTGGTGGACATAGGGTCGACACACTTCTAGGAGCGAGCTCAACTAGTGGTGGACATAGGGTCGACACACTTCTAGGAGCGAGCTCTACTAGTGGTGGACATAGGGTCGACACACTTCTAGGAGCGAGCTCTACTAGTGGTGGACATAGGGTCGACACACTTCTAGGAGCGAGCTCTACTAGTGGTGGACATAGGGTCGACACTCTTCTAGGAGCGAGCTCTACTAGTGGTGGACGTAGGGTCGACACTCTTCTAGGAGCGAGCTCTACTAGTGGTGGACATAGGGTCGACACACTTCTAGGAGCGAGCTCTACTAGTGGTGGACATAGGGTCGACACACTTCTAGGAGCGAGCTCTACTAGTGGTGGACATAGGGTCGACGCACTTCTAGGAGCGAGCTCTACTAGTGGTGGACATAGGGTCGACACTCTTCTAGGAGCGAGCTCTACTAGTGGTGGACATAGGGTCGACACTCTTCTAGGAGCGAGCTCTACTAGTGGTCGACATAGGGTGGACACACTTCTAGGAGCGAGCTCTACTAGTGGTGGACATAGGGTCGACACACTTCTAGGAGCGAGCTCTACTAGTGGTGGACATAGGGTCGACACACTTCTAGGAGCGAGCTCTACTAGTGGTGGACATAGGGTCGACACACTTCTAGGAGCGAGCTCTACTAGTGGTGGACATAGGGTCGACACACTTCTAGGAGCGAGCACTACTAGTGGTGGACATAAGGTCGACACTCTTCTAGGAGCGAGCTCTACTAGTGGTGGACGTAGGGTCGACACTCTTCTAGGAGCGAGCTCTACTAGTGGTGGACATAGGGTCGACACACTTCTAGGAGCGAGCTCTACTAGTGGTGGACATAGGGTCGACACACTTCTAGGAGCGAGCTCTACTAGTGGTGGACATAGGGTCGACACACTTCTAGGAGCGAGCTCTACTAGTGGTGGACATAGGGTCGACACACTTCTAGGAGCGAGCTCTACTAGTGGTGGACATAGGGTCGACACACTTCTAGGAGCGAGCTCTACTAGTGGTGGACCTTTTCCTCCCTGTCCCGAGCGGTTCCCGGTCGTGCCAGCTAGGTGGGAGCCTGGTCCGCGGGCCAGCATCAGGACTAAATACTTGTGACTTCCTTGTCCCCGAGCGATCCTCGGACCTGCCAGCTTGATGGGAGCCTGGTCTGCGGGCCAGCATCGGGACTAAATACTTTCTTCCCTGCCCTCGAGCGGTTCCCGGCCCTGCCAGCTAGGTGGGAGACTGGTCAGCGGGCCAGCATCGAGGCTAAGCATTCTCTTCCCCGCCCTCGAGCGGTTCCCGGCCCTGCCAGCTAGGTGGGAGCCTGGTCAGCGGGCCAGCATCGAGGCTAAGCATTCTCTTCCCCGCCCTCGAGCGGTTCCCGGCTCTGCCAGCTAGGTGGGAGCCTGGTCAGCGGGCCAGCATCGGGGCTAAGTATTTTTGAAAAACTTTCATTATATTAAACCATCCTAGTACATGTTGGAAAAACTAGACATGGAAACGGAACATAGCATTACACGAACTTAAGGCTAGAAAATGAAACTTAAGTATAGAAGCCGAACTGAGCCTCCCACTCCCAGTCTTGGTCTTCCTCGACTTCTCCTGGTAGTTGTTGCTGTTGCCCTGGACCCCTCGCATCCTTCATCTCTGAGAACTCAGGGTAAGTGAACGTCGCGTGACCCTCCTGGTGGAAGTCGTAGTAGGGTGACTCCACCCTACCCCTTCCTTTCCCTCTTCTTCCTGCTTTTCTGATTCTCCTCCGTCTACCCCCACCAATCTCCATGGTTTGCTGAGGTGGTGGAGGGGGTGTGTTTGGTCCCGGCCTCCACCTCGGGCGGTTGGATCTTTTTCTTTTGAAGTCCTTACTTCCTTGCTCTCGCGGAGTCGAATTGTTGACCTCTGCGTTCGCCGGGCTATTGGATAGCCTCCACCCGAGGTGGTCTCGACCATCAACATTCACTTGGTTTCTTTTGGGGTGGAGCGAGTGGGGGCCGGATGCCTCCCCGCTCGCCCCCTTTTGGGACTGGGCTGGAAGAGACGGGGCGAGCTGGGACGGTGCCATCCTCCTTAGCTCACCCCCTTGAGGGGCTGGGGCGAGCTGGGAGGGCGCCCCCCTCCTGAGCTCGCCCCCTTGAGGGGCTGGGGCGAGCTGGGAGGGCGTCGCCCTCCTGAGCTCGCCCCCTTGAGGGGCTGGGGCGAGCTGGGAGGGCGCCCCCCTCCTGAGCTCGCCCCCTTGAGGGGCTGGGGCGAGCTGGGAGGGCGCCTCCCTCCTGAGCTCGCCCCCTTGAGGGTGGGCGAGTGGGGGTATGGCACCTCCCCACTCCCCCCTCACTAGTATCTCCTTTCTGAACTGCTGGCCGAGAGTTCCCTCCTCCACCTGCTGGGGCGGGACCTCCGAACCATCTCCTCTTCTGCCTACGGCCGTCGTGGCGAAGGCGATCTGCAAGGTCTGCATGACCTCTCGCTTGAAGCTTTCAAACATCTCCAACGTCACTCCAGCCACCGGGGGCTGCGAATGACCTGGGGTGGAACTTCCTCCACCTCCGTCCATGGAGCTCATCTCGAGAGTTTCGTGAATCGGTCACACTCCACGCTCACTGTACCATGTGTTGAAACTGAGACTTGCGAACAAGACTTAGTCTCTGTGGAGTTCGGGGCCCTCAGCTAGCCGAGGGGCGACCAATCCTTACTCCTCCCAAGGGAGAGCTCTAGGTTGAAGGTGTTGGAACTAGGGACTGGACCAAGGGCTTAGTGGGGAGGTCCCGCCACATACCCAGAAGCCCCTCAGGAACTTCCCCTCCCAAGCCACTACTAAGCTTGGGCACCACTAGAGGCTCTCCTCACCCCCTTAGAGAGACTTGGGGAGGGAGAGAGAGAGGGAGAGAGCTAGCCTAGAATGAGATCCCTCCAAATGGTGCCCCCTTGGTCCTATTTATAGGATTTCTGAAGTTGGGCTGCAAATAGCCGAAAACTGGTCTGCCAGATTACCAAAATACCCTTGAACTGGGTTGCAGATAGCCAAATCCAGCTGCTCTTGGACTGCGAATAACCAAAACTGGACTGCGAATAGCCAAATCCCGCTACTCTTGGGCGCTAAACGCAGACCGCCTACCCGGCAAGGTTCTGGGCGAGCCAGAGGCCTCCCGGCCCTCCCAGCTCGCCCCCACAAGGGTGTGGGCGAGCCAGAGGCCTCCCGGCCCTCTCAGCTCGCCCCCACAAGGGTCTGGGAGAGCCGGAGGCCTCCCGGCCCTCCCGGCTCGCCCCCACAAGGGTGTGGGCTAGCCGGAGGCCCCCCAGCCCTCCCAGCTCGCCCCCCCCACAAGGGTCTGGGCGAGCCGGAGGCCTCCCGGCCCTCCCGGCTCGCCCCCACAAGGGTGTGGGCGAGCCGGAGGCCTCCCGGCCCTCCCGGCTCGCCCCCACAAGGGTGTGGGCGAGCCGGAGGCCTCCCGGCTCGCCCCCACAAGGGTGTGGGCGAGCCGGAGGCCTCCCGGCCCTCCCTGCTCGCCCCCACAAGGGTATGGGCAAGCCGGAGGCCTCCCGGCCCTCCCAGCTCGCCCCCACAAGGGTCTGGGCGAGCCGGAGGCCTCCCGGCCCTCCCGGCTCGCCCCCACAAGAGTGTGGGCGAGCCGGAGGCCTCCCGGCCCTCCCGGCTCTCCCCCACAAGGGTGTGGGCGAGCCGGAGGCCTCCCGGCCCTCCCCGCTCGCCCCCACAAGGGTGTGGGCGAGCCGGAGGCCTCCCGGCCCTCCCGGCTCGCCCCCACAATGGTCTGGGCGAGCCGGAGGCCACCTGGCCCTCCCGGCTCGCCCCCACAAGGCTCTGGGCGAGCCGGAGGCCTCCCGGCCCTCCCCGGCTCGCCCTCGAAAGGCTCTGGGCGAGTCGGAGGCCTTTCGGCCCTCCCCGGCTCGCCCTCACATGGGAACAGTCCTGGGATGCGCCCCTCAGACTCGACTCCCTCCAAATGCTCACCCCTCCTCCTCCCGGGGTCGCGTCATTTGAAAATATTGGGCCTAAAAATATCTTGGGTCTCGGGGGCCCACTCGGCGAATACAGGGTTGTACACACTAGTTTCAATATTAAAATAAAATAAAATATGTGATCTCCCAAGCACTACTTTGCACCCTGATAAGTCTTAATGAGCATTGTGTGTGCAAAGCACCTTGGTAGTTGTACATTTTTTGTGCATTGAAGTTTGTGGAAGTAAAACTATTTGTGTTTTATTGTGCTCTTTACTTTACATATTTCTTGTATTTTTGATTAAAACATTTGTTTACTCTATTCAAAATACACTTATGTGCACATCATTATCTTCCATAACACTTCTTCTCATGAGTATTGGATCCTAATGCAAATTACATACTACTCTTTATTTATGATATGCACTTGATAACCTAGCATGCTTTCTACAATGTTTGGTATGTTTTGAAATTGTGAATTAAAATAACATTGTAGTAATCTCTTTTTTAACATTATTTCGTGCTTGGTTACTTTATTGTTGAACTTAACAATTTTAATGATTTACAACAACATCTTATTTATGAAAATTAACTCATATATCTTTTTATGACTCATCATGTCTTACAAAAGATGTTTGATTGTATTTTTCTAAGTCTTCCGCAAATTTACATTTACCTTGTATTCTTTATATGCGACAAACTCTGATTTATGAAAATATTATAATACACAAACTCTGATCTATTTCAATGAAAAGTATTCTAAAACTCCTTATTATTTCCTTCTCTCTATAAGCTCGATCGTGCCTTTATCTTATTATCAAAAATTTTTGTGTTTTGCTTCCTTACCCACTTTTGCTAATAACAAAAGGGGGAGAACTAACATGATAAATATAATATGCTATCAAAATAAAAAACCAACATAATTAATTAAGATAATAGCTTACATATTAGGGGAGCATTCACTCAGGGGGAGCATGTATTTAGGGGGAGCAATTCTAAATACTACAATCGATAATTATCTTAAGTCATCACTCTCACACACACATAAGTAGTTCATCATGCTTATATATATATTAATGCTCTGATTAATCATTAATGGTTTTGTTATTATCAAAAGGGGGAGTTTGTTGGAACATGGTCTTTCGCATCTCCTAGGTTTGAGAATAACAAAACCTATGTGTATTTGATCTTGTGTGTTTAAGTGTGCAGGATAGCAAAGTCCACATAACTCAAGGATTACATAAGAAGGTTGCCCCCAAATGTGAGCCATCAAATCCAACACTCCTACTAGCGCCGGCGGTACCGCTAGTGCTAAGGAACCGCTGAGACGAAACCAAACCCCTGGGATGCAAACTGGCGCTCGACAAACTTCTTACTTTACCGTGGCGCGCTAGTACTAGCGCTGACACTAGCTTTCGCTCGACGAGCTGTAAGCAATGCTCGATGAAATGCTCATCACTGCGTTCGATGAAAAGTCGATCGACGAAAAGAATGCTTAAGCGCAATTTAGGGAGCACATATAGAAGGAGATAGCGCCTGGCGGTATCCGATAGCGCAAGCTGTAGCGCGGAGCACAGAATGGAAGAGAGACTTGTTTCCTCAGATCGAAGATTCTGCTGCGCAGAATATGTACTAAAATAGGATAGCGTCGGTGGTTGCACTAGCGCAGGCGCTAGCGCAGAGGCTATAAATAGGACCCCTCTTCTCTCGTTTTACAGATATTAGGGAGAGAGATTGAGTGCTAGAATTCTAGAGGCTACCTTGCCCGAAAGTTGATGTCCTACCAAAGTTCTGCAAACTTCTGAAGGAGAATCTCATCACGCCGGATCCAAGCGAAGTCCGCTTCTACAATGCTTATTCTACAGTGGATCTTCGCCTCCAAATTCAGAAGTTCATCAAGAGGGAGTTTGTAATTATTTTCATTTCATATTTCTTATAAACGGTTAGTGAAATTGCCTCGTGTTGGCGACTAGGTCTGGGTAGGACTTAGGGCAGAAATTCGCCTCTTGTTGGCGACTAGATCTAGGCTAGGTCTAGGGCGTGCTCGAGGCCATATTCGGGGAAGGGTTGGCTATTGCGGCTTGAGGCCGAAACCGGGGAGGATAGGCTAAGGCCACCGGTTCGTGGAGATGCGAGTCGGGATAGAAAACAAAAGGAGTCTACTATTCTTCGCCACCGATTGCTAGCGTTATAGAAATCAACTTTTGTAAAACCTTATTTGATATTAATAAAGCATGTCTCTACTTTATTGTTTTACTTGACTTCTTATTGTCTTAATCTCACATTTTTACAAAGCTTTTCAAAATATAATATAAGTTTTTGAAAACCCTTATTCACCCCCCCCTCTAAGGGCGCCTACCGATCCAACAATACTCTCGAAACTAAATGCTTTTAAGAATTAAAGTAAAGTAGGGTTTATTATTTTTTGGGTTTTGTTTGTTTTTCAACTACTATATAGTTATATATCTTTTTTTTGGCTTTTAAATTTTTATGTAGTTTTGTTTAAGCTTATACTTACAAAAGTAAGCAAAATGCAGAATCAAACAGAATTTTTTTGTTTTTGGAAAATGTTTTTTAAGTTTTTAAAACATGAAATGTTTTTTTTTTTGAAAATGTTTTCTAAGTTTTTGTTTAAATAAAGACAGTAAAACACTCTCGTACTTAAAACCCAACATTGTCCCCAATGTTGTAATGTAAGTATAAAGAAGAGAAAATAACATTGCAATATATACAAAAGGAAAGAGGGAGAAAAAAGGCTACCCTGAATTAAAGCTGGCGGGGCCGTAAGAAACCCTGCAAAAGAAAAAAGAACAATGCATAATAAAAGGTTAGATAAATATGGGGTGCCTCCCACGAGCGCTTTGTTTACCGTCACGTAGCTTGACGCATTTGGTGTGGTGAGATTATAAGTTGGGGAGGGTTAAGGATTCGGTATTTTTGTCCACTGGATCGCCCGCAAAATAAAGTTTTAAACGATGCCCGTTTACTTTAAATTCACCTCTTTTAGGGTGAGAGATAAGAACGGTCCCAAACGGCCAAACCTTTTTAACCTTAAAAGGGCCGGACCATCGGGATTTTTACTTACCCAGAAAAAGACGAAGGCGTGAATTATAAAGAAGGACAAGATCGCCCGGCGCAAATGTTTTGGGAAATTTTATTTGGCGATCATGGTAGAACTTAGAACGCTCCTTATAAAATTTATTACTCTCATAAGCGTTCGCATGCCATTCATCGAGTTCATTTAGTTGGAATTTCCTTTTCTCGGAGGCTAAGTTTGAATTGAGATTTAAAAATTTTAAGGCCCAAAAAGCGCGGTGCTCTAACTCTACCAGTAAATGGCACGCTTTGTCCTAGACTAATCGATAGGGCATAAAACCTATAGCGGTCTTATATGTCGTACGATACGCCCAGAGTGCGTCATCGAGTTTGACGAACCAATCTTTCCTATTTAAAGAAACAGTTTTCTCCAAAATGCGTTTAATCTCGCGATTTACTACCTCTACTTGGCCGCTCATTTGGGGGTGATAGGCGGTGGCGAGCTTATGCGTGACGCCGTACTTAGATAAATTTTTTGAAAACTGGGCACTGTAGAAGTGCATACCCCTATCACTTACTATTGCACGGGGCATGCCAAAGCGAGAAAATAATTTTTTTAGAAAATGAACGACGACTCGCGCATCATTGGTGGGCAGAGCTTGCGCTTCCGCCCACCTAGATACGTAGCTGACCGCCACTAAAATATAACAATTATTAAAAGAAGAAGGCAGGGGGCCTACAAAATCTATGCCCCACAGATCGAAGATTTCGCACTCGAGAAAATGGTTTTGGGGCATCTCATCACGACGACAGATGTTACCCGACCGCTGGCAGCTATCACATTTACTTACAAAATCGTAAGCATCTTTAAAAGAGTGGGCCAATAAAAGCCCGCCTCTAATGCTTTCCGCGTGGTCTGGTTGGCTTGATAATGCCCCCCAGCCGGCCCCTCGTGGCAGTGTTGCAAAAATTGTGCACCCTCCTCGCTTAAAACACATCTTCATATCACTTGGTCAGCGCAGACGCGAAAGAGAAAGGGGTCCTCCCAAAAGTAGTTTTTCAAGTCAGAAAAGAATTTCTTCTTTTGCTGAGTCGAAAAATCTTTTGGAAGGACCGGCGCAACTAAATAGTTCGCGTAATCTGCGAACCAAGGGGTGGAAGAAGTTTTTATATTATTTAAAATTAATAGGTTCTCCTACAAAAATCTATCATCTATTTCAGGTTCGACGAGTGCTTCCGCGATGGGGTGTTCTAAACGTGAGAGGTGGTCGGCTGCTAAATTTTCAGCTCCCTTCTTATCCCGGATCTCTAAGTCAAATTCTTGTAAAAGGAGGATCCATCGAAGCAAGCGGGGTTTGGCATCAACTTTGGCCAAAAGATATTTTAGGGCGGAGTGATCAATGAAAATGATTACGTGTGAAAGTCTTACGTAAGGCTTGAATTTATCAAAAGCAAAGACGACGGCAAGAAGTTCCTTTTCCGTCGTTGTATAGTTAGCCTGTGCAGCTGTGAGCGTGCGAGAAGCGTAATATATCGGATGAAAATATTTATTTACACGTTGGCCTAGTACGTCTCCTACAACAACATCTCTCGCGTCGCACATTATCTCGAACGGAAGGGACCAATCTGGCGCCACCAGAATTGGAGAATTAATAAGTTGCTTTTTTATAAAATTATATACCTCTACACAGGCAGAATCATAAATAAATGGGGAATCCTTTTCCAGGAGGTGGGTAAGCGGTTTGGTTTTTTTAGAAAAATCTTGTATTAACCGCCTGTAAAAACCCGCATGGCCGAGAAAACTTCGAATAGATTTTACGTTCGAAGGAGCAGGAAGTTGTTCAATTATGGCAACTTTGTCCCTATCGACCTCCATCCCCTTGGAATAAATCTTATGGCTGAGGACTAAACCCTCTCGGACCATGAAATTGCATTTCTCCCAGTTTAAAACTAAATTCGTCTCTTCGCACCGCTGGAGGACTCTATCTAAATTTTTTAGACAATTTGTACAAGAGCTTCCAAAGACGGAGATGTCATCCATGAAGACTTCCATTATGTCTTCTACTAGCTCGCCAAATATTGTCAGCATACATCTTTTGAATGTAGCTGGTGCGTTACAGAGGCCAAACGACATCCTTCGATATACGAAGGTGCCTAAAGGGCAAGTAAAAGTCATTTTTTCTTGGTCCTCGGGGGAAATAGGGATTTGGAAAAATCCTGAGAGACCATCGAGAAAGTAGTAAAAAGGATGACCAGAGAGACGCTCTAGCATTTGATCAATAAACGACAACGGGAAGTGGTCTTTTCTGGTGGAATCATTTAATTTTCTGTAATCGATGCACACCCTCCAACCCATAACAGTACGAGTTGGGATTAATTCGTTATTCGTGTTTTCCATGACCGTTATACCGCCTTTTTTAGGGATGACTTATACGGGGCTTACCCACATACTGTCGGATATAGGATAGATAATCCCTGCATCGAGGAGTTTAATAATTTCAGTCTTAATGACTTCCCGCATGTTTGGGTTAAGTCGTCGTTGAGGATGAATTGTTTTGCCGGGGTTTTCTTCGAGAAAAATTTTGTGGGAGCAGAATGAGGGGTTAATTCCCCTGATATATGAAATTTGCCATGCAATTGCATGGCAATGTTTAGACAAAACCACAACCAATTCGGATGTTTCCGAATCGGTTAAAGTAGATGATATTATAACCGGAAGTTTTAAGTTCGCGGCTAGAAAAGCATATTTTAAATGGTCGGGGAGTTACTTAAGCTCCAAGGCCGGGGGTTCTTCATAAGATGTGGAGATTTTTAACTCTTTTGAATCGCAAGGCTCGAAGGGCGAATCTGGTGGCAATTCATCTAAAGGAGGTTTATTTGCCAGATCCGAATCGTTTATCATTAAAGATAACAATTTCGAAAGAGAAGAACACTCATCCTCAAATGCGGATTCCAAATTAAAGCAGGAATCATCATTCGATAGTGAGTTCCGCATGGAGGGGTTGATATACAAAGTAACTTCATCGCCTCCAACATGAAGGAGGAGGCGGCCATTACTTACATCTATTAATGCACAGGAGGTTGCGAGGAATGGGCGACCGAGAATGATAGGCACCTTAGCGTCCTCCTCTATGTCCAGGAAGACAAAGTCTACCAGGAAGATAAACTTATCGACCTTGACCAGAACATCCTCCGCTACCCCTATTGGGTACTTTATCGAGCGATCCGCGATTTGGATGCTCATTTTTGTCAGACTCGGGACGCCTAAATCAAGTTTTTTGAAAAGGGAGAAAGGCATCAAGTTGATGCTAGATCCCAAGTCCTCTAGAGCATACTTTATTAACATATTACCGAAGAGGCGCGGGATGGAGAATCGTCCCGGGTCATTCAGTTTTGGTGGCAATTTATTAAGGAGGACAACCGAGCATTCCGCGTTAAGGGAAACACGCGAAACATCTTATAGTCGCTTTTTATTAGAAAGCAACTCTTTAAGATATTTCACATATTTCGGCATTTGGGAGAGTGCCTCGCAGAAAGGAATGTTTGTGGATTTGTTTTAAAATTTGTATAATTTTTTTATAATGCTTGTCCTTCCGCTCATTGTTTATTTTCGAGGGATAAGGAAGGGACGGGCTAAAAACATTTGGCACAGTCGGAATACTCGTTGTATTATCTATCGAGAGAGGGGGTGGAGGGGTTGGTGTCGAAACATGTACCTTGGGCTCAACCCGTTTTGGGGAGGTTACCTCCTTGCTGCTGCGAAGGTTTATGGCATTGGCAATTTCTTGGGGGTTTGGCTCTGTGTTCCCTCGTAGAGCTCCATATGGCCGCTCAGAGACCATCTTTGCCAGCTGTCCCACCTGATTTTCCAAGTTTTTAATCGATCCAGTAATATTACGGATATTTGACTCGGTGGACGCAACGTATTTAGCATAAATATCTTCGAGCGGAGAAGATTTTGGAGGTAGAGGCTGAAATCTATTTGGAAATCCTTGCGGAAATCCTTGCGGATTTACAATTGGGGGCCTCTTTGCATTATTAGGATTGCTCCTGGAAAAATATGGGTGGTTCCTCCAACCCGGATTATAATTATTACTATACGTATTGTTATTAGGGTTGAAGGAGGGCCTAACTGGGCTGCCTAGGTAATCTACAGTTTCTTCGACAAAAGTATTATTATTATTATTATTATTATTATTATTATTAAGCCAAGCGGGAGTGGAGGAAGAAGCAGTCATCTCCGCCACTTGCTTACTTAACCTTTCGACTTTAGAGGCTAAATGAGAAGTGGCATCCACTTCATATATCCCAGTTGGTTTAGTAGGGCGTGATCTAGGCGCATTCCATTGATAGGCGTTCATGTTCATTTCCTCGAACAGAGCTTGGGCGGCCTCCAGGGTTTTGTTGTTTAACGTTCCCCCGACGGCCGCATCGATCATCTGTCGTGTGGAAAAATTTAAGCTATTATAAAACGTTTGGACCTGCAGCCAGGATGGAAGCGCGTGATGAGGACACCTACGCAAGAACTCTTTAAAACGCTCCCAAGTCTCATAGAGAGACTCAAAATCGTATTGAACGAAAGAGGCGATATCTGTGCGTAGTTTAACAGTTTTAGACGGGGGAAATATTTTGTTAAAAAAAATTTCGTCAGTTGTGCCCTCGTGGTTATGGATCCTCTGGGGAGAGAACTCAACCATGCATTGGCTTTCGTCCACAGCGAAAATGGAAATAAGCATAAACGAATAGCGTCATCAGTAACGCCATTAATTTTAAAGGTATCGTAGATTTCCAAAAAACTAGAAAGGTGTAAATTCGGATCCTCATCTGGCAAACCGTCAATTTGGACTGACTGTTGTACCATTTGAATGATGCTAGATTTTATTTCAAAATTATTATTAGCCACTGTTGGGTGTGTAATACTCGATCTGGTATCTTCCAATTTTGGCCTGGCATAATATGTCATGGTCCGCGGCGGGGCCACATCTATAATTTGATCGGCCATAGGTTCAGTGTAAGTATCTTCGACAGACTCTTCGGAAAATTCGAGTATGTTTTGATCACGAAGTCGGAGGCGCTCATGAAGGGTGTGCTCGATTTTGGGGTCAAAAGGGATATTCGAATCATCCGAGGAGTTTCCTCGGGTCATATACTAATAATAAAAGTTATTATATAGTTTTGGCTTTTTCTATTTTTTTATGTAGATATATATATATATTTTATATATTTTTAATATATATGATAAAAGTATTAGTAATTCCTTGTTTCAAATAACGACACTAATTTCCCCGACAACGACGCCAAAAACTTGATGATTTATTTCGGATTATTTCTTCTTTTTAATTTGGTTTGCGCAATCTTTATATGACGAGATTAGAGTTAGGCGGGTGTTTTCAAAGAGTTTCACAAGTATTCCTAGTTTGAGAAACTAACTGTTATCCTATCGAAAGATAGAAGTAACGGCCTTTTTCTTCTTTCGAAATATTGACGATTACACCCAGACTACAACGCCGAATTCTATTGATTTTTAAAATAGCAAAGGAGAGTTTTGCAAATTTCGGATTTGAAAAGTGTTTGTTTAAATTTTAATCCAAATTAATCATATAATAAAGGCAAGTATACCTTATCGTGAGTAATACAAGATATTTTGTTTTAGAAAATATTGAGGTCGTATATTTCCGCGGATCGTGTTGATTATACTATACTTTGAGGAACGAACTATTATTTTATCGGAATAAGTTTTTAGTGTGGGGTTTTTTAAAATGAATGATAATAAGCGTATAACTAGAGTTCTAAACGATGATAATAATAGCGCCCGATGTCGAATTACCTTGAGACGAAAATAGTCTTTTTTAGAAGTAAAAGTGATGACTTTTCAAAACATTATAACGGCTTGGCCGTGGAGGTTCCATAATTATGAACGCTCCTCTCTCAAGGGTACGCCCACCTGAGATTATGAATATTCGACCATCGAATCTCCTTAATACTCGCTTTATGTTGTGAACCCCGCTATTGGGTTTTTACTTCCAATTCGGGAGACTTACCTCATCCTCTCTCGAGGGTAGAGCGCACTTCTCTTTACCAGTGAGAGATCAGTCCGTACGCACGAACCTCTCGGCTAACTAGTGTATGGAAACGGAAATGAAAACCACACATCGATTATGTGGCTCCACTCAACGTTATTCTCGGGTGAACCTTAAGCTCATTAATTATTGTAGAAAGAGATGTTTTAATTTTTAGAAAAACTATTTTTGGGTCCCAATGCTCTTCGACATCGTGCGCTAAAGGAAATTAGCCACTCATCGGAATGGGGATGGCATAATTAAGAAAATACATGTTTAATAATTTTATAAGCGGATATAAGTGTGAAAAGGGAAATAAAAAGACTTATATAAAAGCAGTAATAGTATCCGTCCCAACCGTCTTAATCAATCGCTAAAGAAACTTAGCCTGTCATCCGGGACGGGGGTGGTATAGAAATGAAATACTTATAAAAGTTCAGAAATAATATCCGTCCCAACCGTCTTAAACAAGCGCTAAAGGAAATTAGCCTCTTATTCAAGATGGGGGTGGTTTAAATAGTTATATAAGGACTGAAATAAAGCTAATTTACAAAAAAGAAAAACACTATCTCATATACGCACGCACTCTACTTGTAATAAAATGACTGAATCGAGAGAAAGCGTTTAAACTAAAGCGATAAATAAAGCGTAAAAAAATAATAAACTATTTTATAAAAGCTTTTAACCTAAATTATGAAAGCAATAAACCTAAGTTATGAAAGCAATAAAGTTATACTCATACACACACACACACACTTGCATAAATTGAAAATGGTAATGATAATGATCCAAATGAGAAAAACAACATTTTATTTCTAAAATAAGCATTACAACTAGACTAGAAAAGCAAAAATTACAAACAAACTTAAACTGAATTGCATAAAGGAAAACTCACAATCACTCAAAAGAACTCAGAAAACACTAACAAGCACTCAAAATTTGGATCAATTTTCCTTCAGCCGACCCCTCCTTTTTATAGGCAAAATATTATTTTTACACGCGCTAGGGTCACTAGCGTGTCTTGTGGTCACGGGCGTGACCCTGGGCCGTGAAATTTGCGCGTGCTTTAGGGGTCACATCCACCGTCTTCTGGAAGGTTTAGCCATCAAACATGGCTGCACACGGGCTTGACTTTAAGTGACAGTGGGCGGCACATATCTGCTTTTAACTGGGGTGTGACGGCTTGCATCAAAGAGAGAGTTCATCGAACGCTCAGAAAGTTTGTCAAACACTGAGACACTTTCGTCAAATGCTGAGGTTTCATCGAACGTTGAGACATTTTCGTCGAACGCAGCTTGATTTCGTAGAATGCTGAGAGAGTTCGTCGAACGCTGAGACACTTTCGTCGAACACAGCTTGATTTCGTCGAACGCTGAGACAGTTCGTCGAACGCTGAGACACTAAGAGTTCATCGTTTGCTGGAGAGTTCTTCTTTCATCGAACGCAGAGAAGTCTGAGAAGCTGGCATTTTTAAAATTTCACGCCCTTGGGTCACGGGCGTGACTCAGGGGCGTGACTTGACAAAAAATTGCCAAAATCCGTAAAAACAATAATAAAGCTAAGTTAGTAACAAAAATAATAAAACAAGCAATTTATTTATTAAATTACATACAAAATTTACAATATTAACTAAAACTATACTAATAACTATACTAAAAATACATATATTTTACTACTCATCAGACACCCCTTCCACCACAAGGGGTAAAGAGCTCGTGGACCTGAGCGGGACTCAGACCCCTCTCACTCCCTCCGCGAGCCAAAAAGTAGCCCAGGAAGGCAGCGAGTCGAAGGATGCTTCTGGCGGGCCCAAGCCGACCATCCATAAGAACTTCGGCTTGGGCGCTAAACTTCCTGACGCCCTCTGCGAGCCGGTGCTTCCATGGGATCCTGAACTCAACAGGATCTCTTGCTCGTCGCTCCTCCCTCCTGGGTTGAGAGAGATAAGGTCGGGGACGAGGTGTTCGCACTCACCTTTGGATTTTACGATCGTGAGGACGCCACCTTTTTCAGCACCCTGCGATCCCGGTTGCTCGCCAACGAGGCCATGTGAGCCCACTTCCGATCCCTGGAGCTCTCTCACATGGTGGATCGGCGGTACCTTACTGCAGAGATGGATTCTAAAGAACTCCAGCGCGAACTCAAGGAGGCCTCAGACGAGATCGCGAGCCTCAAGGGAAGAGAGGCCATCTTGGAAGGTCTCCTTGCCATCCTTCAAGGTGGAATGGTAAGTCTTGCCGAGACAGCGAGCCAGCTACTCTCGTAGAACGCCGACCTCGAATCAGAGGTCGCATTCCTCAAGGCGCACGTCCGCGAGCTGACCAGACCTGCACTCCCTCCATCCCCTCTGCAAGCTGGGATTCGTAAGATGTCTCGAGACGCACAGGAGGCGACCCGCAAGAATTCCATGGGCATTCCCAACCACGTCTTCGAGACCCTCAAAGGGGCAGGTCTGCTTTCCCCAGATGCCCTGGAGCTCGACATCGAGGACATCGTCCTGGACCTCTTCGCGCTGATCCCGGAGCCCGATGACCGAGGGAGCGAGGAAGATCCATCCAGCGACCAGCATTAGCTTTTTAATTTACGATGTAAAATTTTTTTTTACCCTGCGAGTTCGCCATTATTTTGTAACACTTTTGAGAAAAGAAAACATGGAACATTTTTCTATCTTGTAATTGCCTTTCTAACTTGCTCGCACCAATACGCTTTTTTATGCTCGTGTGAATAAATTTGGTTATGCTTGTTCTCTTACTCTTATCTGTGCTCGCATCTTAAGGATATTTTTATGCTCGCGTTCGCGCCCTTCTTACCGGGCGATTGTCGCAAGGTTTTACCACTTCATAGTATTTTCCTTTGGTCTTGCCATACTACCTCGCGCATACCTAAGAAGTCGCTCGCATAGATTCTCCCGCTTAGGAGTTTCGTTAGATGGGCTGTCTGTTTTCTCCTACGTTAAGCGTGGTCTGCTTCGCGCCTCTGGCTCGCCCAGCAGGGCCCTTGCGAGTGGGATTGATGTTACCCTGGCTCACTCGCCATCCACCTGCATGCGACCAGCATCGCTTGTAATTCGCCGCGCCGGCGGACCTCCCCAACTCGCTAGTTTCAGAAACAGCTTATGAATTATCCAGGCATTCCTTGCGAGCTAGGGCCCGACCTGACGTGCCATGCGGCCACCGTATCCAGCCGTCTCGTAATTACCCTTGGACTTGGTGTGTTTACATCTATTGCGGTTACGTTTCCCGCGAGCGAGCCCCAGTGCTCCCCCTACTTAGGTCTTGAGAGATTTTGCGGGTCGAGCCTTTTAGCATTAATAACTTGTTGAAATTATTGAAGTGAAGTGAAAGGTGGCCGACGGTCTATTTTGGTGATCGCAGAGACCGCGCGGTCTCTGTATTGGTGATCTGCCGGTCTGGCTCTGGCAGTCTGCTGTGTTGGCCGGGTTGTTCTAGTGGTGTTCCGATCTCTTCCCGGTCTGATGTGCTTGGTTGGTCTATCTGCTTTATAGAAGACCGGGCGTTCTGTTCTTGAGTAACTGCTGTGACCGGGCGGCTATGCTGGCTGATCTGGTAACTTGTATGAAGTCAGACAGATGTTCTTGGTTTGCTCTAGGCGATCTAAGGAAGGAGTGATCTGTTTCCGCGCTGCTTGTGAGCGGTTTGCTGCTGACTTGCGGTCTTGGACAGAATGTTGTCCAAGAGGTGTGTTCGCGCGGTCTGTTCCCTGAAACCGCTCACGATCTGATGGGTGGTGATTGTACCTCTCTTACGGCGGTGACGACATCTGTCCTCTCGCCTATAAATAAGGGTGCAGGGCCCATCATTCAAAACGAGAACTGTAAGAACTAGAGCCTGGGTTATTTTGTGCGGTCTCAACCCTGAGGTCGGGCGGTCTCAGAAGCAAGTTGACTATTTGTTGTGTTCGCAGGTTTGCGGTCAGCAGGTTGCGGTCTCCTTCCATGGTGATTTCCCAGTGGCTTGAATAAACAGTTCGGCAGCGGCTTGTCTACGAACTGGTTTATGTTGTTCTTGTTGTGTTCGTAGCGAGCTCAGCGATCAGGCGACCTTCTGTGGTTAGGCGATCTGAGTTGCGGTCTGGCGACAGCTTCTGTTCTTTGTTCAATCCAATAAGCTCCAGTTCGTGCGGTCTGAGGTGGCAGTCTTGCAATACAGGTCAAGCCGGGCGATCTGAGTTGCGGTATTGCCAATTTTCTATTCGTGCAGTCTTAGGACAAGTCGGGCGGTCTCTGGAGTTCAGCGGTCTATGCGGTCTCTGCTTGTCAAGTCGCCAGATTTATTTTTTGGTGTGTTTTGTTCCTCTCTCCTTCGTGACTCTTATGAATCATATCTCGCCATGTATGTCTCCAAATGTAATTAAGTTTTGTGATTCAATAAAGTCTATTGTGTTGCTGTGTGGCATTGTAGTTGTTTGGCTATAACTCAGTTGATGCAACTCCTGCTTACTCCTAAACGATTCAAATCAAAAATTTTAACATGGTATCAGAGGTAGGTTGTTGGAGTGGATAAGCAGTTTTTAACTTGAGTTGCCATCGTCTTTGTGAAGAAGAAACCACATAGTTTTCCATGGAAGTTGGATACGCAAGAGGGCTTGGTATTGAACTCCTCACATCGACTAACAACAAGAAGTGGAGGTCGTGTATGGAGAGTTACTTACTTGGCGAGGATCTATGGGAGATAGTTGGAGGAGATGACACACAAGAAGTTCATCTAGCAGGAGATAATATGGCAGAGGTGAGACTTTGGAGGAGGACTAATGCAAAGGCAGAGTTCATACTCAAGAGGGCTATCTCACTAGAGCTTTTCGATCACATCATTGGATGCAAATCTGCTGCTGAGATTTGGACGTCTTCGGACGGGCTGTTTAATAAGAAGAATGTAGCTCGGCTATAGTTTGTTGAAAATGAGTTGGCGAAGGCCTCTCAAGGTGATATTTCAATCTCTACTTTCTTTCTCAAAATGAAGAACCTCACATCAGAGATTTCTGCTTTGGACCCTGATGAGCCCATCTCGGAGGCAAAACTGAATAGGCATATCATCTGCGGATTGCGGAAGGAGTATCTTGCCTTTCTGACGTCAGTTCAGGGTTAGGCAAATCAACCATCTCTGTTGGAGCTGGAAAACTTACTTGCTTCGCTGGAAAGTTTGGCAAGACAGATGGCGGGGACTTCTATCTCTGGGGGAGATAGTGATGTGTTGTTTTCTGGGAAGAAGAAGAAGAAGTGGGAGAAGAAGAAGCCAGGTCATGATGGACCCTCTACTTCAGGTCAGCAGGATAGGGGTTATGCTCCTAAGTCTGATGGGAAGAAGAAGGGAGAGGGACCAAGGTGCTTCAGGTGCAATTAGACTGGCCACTTCAAGAAGGATTGCCGGGTTAATCTTCAGCCGGGACATGCAGCGGAGAAGGAGAAGCCAAAGTCTATGAAGCTGGATGGGGAGGAGCCTTTGCGGCCAATATGACGGCGATGCCCGTTAAGGCCTTGGGTGTCATCAACTTCAAAGAGGATTGGATCGTGTATTCAGGGTATGGACATCACCTCACCGGGGATGAATCAAAGTTCTCTTCTTTGGCGCCTTACTCAGGTAACGATGCAGTCATTACGGCTAATAATTTTGTTCATGCAGTAGAATAAGAAGGTGTTGTCTCTCTGAGGAGTTATAAGGGTCCACTCACATTGAGGAGTGTTTATCACGTGTCGGGTATGAAGAAGAATCTCTTCTCTGTGACCAATGCGGTCGATGCCGGTTATCACGTTCTGTTTGTCCCAACAGAAGTGAAGTTTCTTAAAACTCAACCAGAGATAAAGGGAGATGTAATTCATGTTGGAAAGCGGGTAAAGGACTTGTTCGTTTTATCGACAAGTACCTATGTTGATAAGATGAAGACCAATGATAGCGCGGCTATCTGGCATGAAAGGTTGGGGCATGTAGGCTTGGAAAAATATAAAGCTATGGAGGTAAGGGGCCTCGTCAAGGGCTTGCCTAGCTTGTCCTCCTATGAAGACGGTCATGTTTGTGCGGGATGTCATTTTGGTAAGTCTCTTTGACTTCCGTTTGATAAATCACAAACAAGGTGCAAAGTGTCGTTGGAGTGCATTCACGGTGATTTGATGGGACCGACTGCCATCCCAAGCCTTGGAGGCAACAAATATATATTGGTGTTGATTGACGACTACACCAGATATGTCTGGGTGTATTTTATGAAAGAGAAGTCGGAAGCTTTTGCGAAGTTCATGGAGTTCAAGTAGCTGGTAGAAGGTCGGTTAGGCCTGCGGCTGAAAAAATTGAGAATTGACAATGGTGGGGAGTTCACCTCTGGTGAGTTCTCAAGTTTTTGCAGGAAGCACGGCGTTCGGAGAGAGCTCACTTGTGCCCATACTCCACAGCAAAATGACATTGCAGAGCAAAAGATCTGTCATCTGACGGAAACTGGCAAATGCTGGCTTCATGCCAAGAGTATCCCAAAGTCCTTTTGGGCGGAGGGAATGTCCTGTGCGGCATATGTCATCAACAGGATGACTCTAAGTCCTATCAACATGAAGACACCTCACGAACTGATGCTCAAGGAGAAGCCAAGTATTGCACACCTTTAGGTGTTCGGGTCAACCTGTTATGTGCATATCCTTGATGCTCTTCGGACAAAGCTAGATGCGAAAGCAAGGAGGCTAGTTTTTGTTTGATATGTTGAGCGGAAGAAGGGATGAAGATGCATGGATCCTGAGACACGGAGATCAGTGGTATCTCAGGATGTGGTGTTCGATGAGATGACTTCCTACAAGAAGAGTTCAGGAGTTGAACTACCGGAGAGAAGGGATGATGAAAAAAGGAAGACTGCGGGAAATCTTGAAGTGGAGTTACCTGTTTCACCAGGATCTCCAGCTGTGTCTAGCTCTGAGATGGAAGCTTTAGGATCTGGAAGCAGGTGGAGAGATGCTCCAAGTTCGCCTGGAAGAGGAGCTAGCACAGAATAAGCAACTGAGGAGGTGGTTAGTCAGGTGCAACCTCTTAGGAGGTCAAAGAGGACTATCAAGCCACCAGATCGATACACAGGAGGAAACATGGTGAGCTTCGTCTCATGTTTCTTTGCTGGTCCCTTGGATGAGAGGGAGCCGTCGAGCCTTGAGAAGGCCAAAGGCGTGAAGCAGTGGGACATTGCTATGCAGGAGGAGATGGATTCTCTTAAGAAGAATGAGACTTGGTCTCTAGTGCCCAGGCCCAAGGGCATTACCCCTGTGACATGCAAGTGGGTCTATAAGCTCAAAAAGAAAGCTGACGGAACGATTGAGCGATACAAGGCTCGCCTTGTGGCTCGCGGGTTCTCACAGCAGTACGGAGAAGATTTTGATGAGACGTTCAGTCCAGTGGAAAAGATGACTTCAGTTCGATTTGTTATTTCTTTGGCGGCATCCAGTGGATGGGAGATTTGGCAGCTCGACGTGAAGAATGCTTTCTTATACGGAGAGATTGACAAGGATATCTTCATGAACCAACCGCCGGGTGATGAGTCCTCATCTCATACACATATTTGGACTCATCCGGGCCATCTTTCCATTCATTCCATTGCACTTTAGCCCCATTTTAGCTCATAATTATCACTCTCCGCTAGGTGCACGTCTTGGCCCGTTTCAGTGTTATTTTCTTATTCATCCTTGTTACAAGTTGGTATGCTGTGTTAAGTGCCACTTTCAGTGGCCAGACTGGTGTCGTATGCTGGAATAGGAGTCGTGCAGGTGTTCCCGGTACAATTCTGTATAGGAACACTACGCACGATCACTGGTTTCTTCGCGCACGACCACTGGTCGTGCGCCTTTGCTCGTGCGCACTTAACGCCATTTCATGAGTTCTGTTTGGCTTATCGCACGACCACTGACGCTAGTGCGCACGACCGCTGGTCGTGCGCCATTGGTCATGCGAACATGTATTTTATAAATTTATTTCATTGCAGGCTCCTCCCAGGCAGCGCGCACGATCGCAGAATTCCAGTGCGCACGACCAGTGGTCGTGCGCCAATGACCGTGCGCGGTATTCATTCCAGCGCCTATATATACGTCTGTTCCGTTTTTAGGGCATTCATTCAGCCGCGGGAGCGCAATTTGCCGTCCGTACGCCGGCGATTTCCCTTCCAGGACACCTCCACTTCATCTCCTACGCAAGGGGATGTCTTCTCCAACCATTCCGACCATTCCTCCATCGTCCGGGAGCATTCTCCTCCACCCGCAAGACCTCAAGCCGCTGTTTTCCCGTTCTAGTCCGGTGAGAAGAAGAAGAATCCTGAGGTAGAAGACGACGGGACTACGTAGAGAGATCGTGACAGTTTCTCTACACCGGAAGCATAGTCCGCCCGAGTCCGGAGGTGGCTTGACAACCTACCATTCCGGCCGTGAACGACCGCTAGTCTTCATCCTTTGGTTATTTCTTTCCTCTTGCTTTCGTTGTAATCTTTGAATCGTTGAGATGTTGAACAGTATTATGCTTGGTTTGATTGCAATGAATGTTTCTCCCTCTTTCTTCATTGTTTGTTTGTGAATCGTTTCGCCTCCACTCACTCATTCACGCACTTAAGGTGTTCGATCCGAGTTAGCAAGAGCTAACGGCGTTTGTGAAGAGGTGTTTGCGACCCTCATTTCTTCTCGCACTAGAACACGCTCCATCCGCCTCACGAAGCACGGCATCGCGTCCGTTGCATCCATCTCGCCTGGCGAAGCGGTGTTTTCGACCCGCATTTCTTTTACTGTTGTTAAGAGTAGGAAAACCCAACCAAAACCCCTTTTGTGTGTTTGTTTACGCTCGTGTAACACTAGTCACACAACCTGATTCGTACACCCAACCTGCATTCCTCAAGAGACCGACACTCGGGGATTTATTCCCAACTTTATTACTTTAACGATCGGTGCACTGCCGAGTCGTGCCGCAGTCTAGCCACCATCTATAGTGGTGTGTAGGATTTGCGCATCAAGTTTTTGGCGCCGTTGCCGGGGAATGCAGGCGTGTAACGTTTTGTGTTGTGACTTTCGTTACACGAGCAGCTGTTTCTGATTTTCTTTGTTTTCTTTTTGTTTTTGATAGTGCATGCAGAGACAGGCCGCAGGGGAACTCGTGCCCTTTGATCCTGAGATTGAACGGACCGCTCGCGCACGTAGGCGCGCAGCAGCCGCACAGGCAGCAATGGGTGACCACATAGATCAAAATGATGCTGATCAAGGAGTGCCCGGCGTGGGGCAACACAAGCCTGGAGATGAGCAGGAGGCGGCAAGGCCTCGGCCCCGCACGATGAGAGACTACACCACTCCAACTGTTGGGAGTGTGTATCCTGGGTTCGGGCCCAATATAATGAACAATTAGTTCGAGATAAAGCCAGCATTCTTGAACATTATCCGGATCAACGCTCAGTTCTCTGGGATGGCCAGTGAGGATCCGCATCTGCATCTGGCAGAGTTTTCTGATATTTGCGGAACCTTCCGCTACGCTGGGATTGCTGACGACATGGTCAAGCTTAGACTGTTCCCTTTCTCACTCCGTGACAAAGCCAAGGTGTGGCTCCACTCCATTCCACCCGGGACTGCTGCGACCTGCGATGCTCTTGCTTCCAAGTTTTTGGCCAAGTTCCATCCAGTCGATAAAATCGGGAGATCGCCACCTTTCGCCAACTTGATCAAGAGACTCTTGCTGAGGCGTGGGAGCGTCTTAACGATCTTCTCCGCCGTTGTCCAAACCACGAGCTCCAACCTTGGGGTGTGGTTGAGACGTTTTACTTTGCCATCGAGCCTAACTACAAATCAATGATCGATGCTGCTGCAGGTGGTACTTTGATGAATCACACTCTAGAGGAGGCCCTTCGGATTCTGTGCGACACCGCCTCCCACAGTACATTCTGGACTGCCAGGAGAAATGCTCCAAAAAGCGGTCGTGGTCTCTTTATGGTCGACTCACTTCCTCCTACATCCGCACCGGCTGCTGTCATTACGTGTGAAGGATGTGGAGGCGGGGGCCACCACGCATTTGAATGCTCAGGCAACAACGTATCAGGTGACTTCGCGCACTTAACCTTGAATGAATCTGTTAATTTTGTAGGAAATCAGCCTAAGGGGGCACCTTTTAATAATGCTTATCATCCGGGAGCGAGAAGTCACCCGAACTTCTCGTGGAACCCAAACGCGCCTGGCCAACGATGGGCATCGGGGCAGCATCAAAATGATGCTTACGCCTTCGGGAGCCAACCGAGGCCATCCCACCCGGATTATAGCCAAGGCCCCCCAGCCCAAAAAAAGAGTAATCTGGAGGAAATAATGGAGAAGTTCATGCAAGCGACTGCCTCAAATATGGCGAACCAAACCGCATCCATGCGAAACTTGGAAACGCAGCTGGGCCAACTGGCCCAAGTGCTAACCGAGCGGTCGCATGGGACCCTTCCTAGCAACACTGAAAAGAACCCAATAGATCAAGGGAAGAGTCTCAGCGATGTGGTAGAGGCTGATGCAAGTGAGTTAGTGATTTCTTGTTCCATCAATAATGTCGAAACTAAAGCTTTATGCGATTCCGGCTCTTCCCGCAACGTCATTGCGTTGCGAGACGTTGCCAAATTGCAACTTGAGATGAACACGGAGGATCGAAAATCCCTTGTGCTTGCTAATGGGACTGTTATACAATCTGAGGGGGAAGTGAAAAATGTAGAAGTGACAGTTGAGGGGACGGTCATGGTTGCTGATTTTCAGGTGTTGGGACCCCAGGAAAATCGCTCTATTCCTATCTTAGGTGTGCCGTTCTTGAAAGAGAGCGGTGACACCCTTGATTTCACTGCGGGGTGTGTCTTTTTACCCAATGAGGTGCCGCAGCCCACGTTCCCCAAAGCTGTAACTGAAATATCCACTCCTCCCCCTCTCTTTATTCTTGATGAATCTCTGAATTGCGCAGGAAATGAAGAGGATAAAGAAGCAATGGAAGGAGAAAAAGAGAGGTATCAGTCCAGTGAGGAAGAAGAAGTAGATTTTCGGCGAGAATTCGATTCCGAGACGGAGGATGATTGCACTTCGAAAGATGTTGACTTGAATTTAGCCAGGGACGTCGTCCCATTATCTTCCTGTTTTAATTCTTGTAATAAACTTTTTAAGCGCTCCGTCTCTTGGGCCGATCCGGTTGTCACCGCAACGCCGGAAGTGACGCCACCAACCACCAAGGTGGAAAATTCTGAAAACTTTCAACGTTGGCAGTCCCCGACTGTCACTAAACTTAAACAGGAGAAACTTCTGCACGACGCTCGCGCTGTCGCTCTCCGTAGCAAGAGGGCGGAGGTTAGGGGAACACTGGGTGACACCAGTGTTGGCCCTAAAGCCTTCACCTCCCGCCTACGAGCTACTGGAGACGCGCACCATAAGAGCACCTATAGCTGATTTGTGTTTTTTTAATTATGATACTGTTTCAGTGAACTTCTCTTTTAATTACTGCACTTGTTGAACAATGTTAATACAGGTATTTGGTCCAGCTTAAGGACATTAAATAAAAGCGCTGCTGGGAGACAACCCAGATTTCCTGATTTTATTTTTGTCTAACATGTTTAGTTCAGTTTCTGTATTTGTTTTTGCTGTTTTAGTTTTGTGCTTGCAGGTGTGTTGTGTTCTTTGGTGCGGATGCTGCGTACCGCTCTTGATCTTAATCGCCAATCGTCTGGTATGCTCAATTCTGAGCATTGGGTAACACTTCTCCTCCCTAGCTTTTCAGTTTTTGTGGTATAATGATTAAATTAAGTCTGGGGGAGAGCACGTGTTATTCACAATGCGCACGGGTTGCACCGCATGCTAGACGCTTGTTTTTAATTTTTCATCATTATTCCATGCTACACACCACTGCACCCACTTGAGCGCGTGCTTATCTATTTGTTTTGTGCTGAACAAACTATCTTGGTTAGGAATGTTAATTTGGATGTTAGCTTAGGAATTACTATTGGGAGCGCAATGTTGACTCGAGCAGTGTTCTAGTCGCATCCGCATGCTGCAATAGAATTTGAGTAAAATTAGATTATTTCTGTGCATTTAATTTATGATTAGTATTTATGCGTAGTTTTAGATTTATTCTACTCAAGTGGTGAATGTGATTGAAATTGGTGATAGCACGTGTTGTGTGTATACGAGCGCTAGTTGTGTGTTGCTCGAGTCGGGAGGAAGGTTTACCTTTCTCGTGGGCTAAGAACTTGCCCCAAGCGACTCTTGAAGCATGGGTGCGGGCGATTCATGGAGATAAATATGATATAGGCCACCTCTTGGCTAGATTGAGCCTTTGCTTTCCATATCCTATTCGCTCACCTTTGCTACCCAACATTTGTGCCTACCACTCCCTTTGTTCAACTCCTCCTCCATTCACCAAGGCCTAAAGCTTATCCCACTATCGCAACCAAGTATTTGTTAAATGCACTCATGTTCTAGATTTGGTGTGATGTTTGGAATCGTTGTGTTGTGAAGGAGAAATAATCTCTATCTGCTGAATTTGAACCAACCGGAGGATAAAATCAAGAAAAAGAAAAATATGATATTGAAAGGAAAATCTGAAAAAAAAAAAGTGTATTGAAAAGTTATCCTCCCGAGCGTATTAAAAAAATCTGTTGGTATTTGTGGAGTAGGCTGTGTGCACACCTAGTTTTCATAATAAGTCTGGGGGTGTGTCACACGAGCTTTGTTTGTGGCTTTGCTTGGTGCAGCGTCCCGTTGACTCATGTTGGTTGCGTAGCCTTCGTTTTTACCCTTGATTATCATACCGCAACCTAAGCCCCATCTTAATCCTAAACGTCCTATTGATTTATCTCGCGAATTTGCTAGCGTCGCGGAGAGAGTGTGACCGGGCAAGCGTATGGTTCCCGACGTTGATGGATTTTAGCGGAGTTATTCCTGAACCCCGATCTTGTGCAACACCCTTCTTAGTGGCTTGTTACTTTCACACCGGGCATGATCGTTCAAATTCTTCACAATTCACCAACTGAGTATTGATGAATCTTTATTTACGCTCTAGTACTTTCGTAAATTATTTAGCATAGTTAGAATCTCTTTCTACTAAATTTTATTTGCATACCTGTGTTACTTCGCATTGTACTCCTTCGTGTAATTTTCTTGGTTAGCTACCATTTTTACATTCCGCCGGATTTGTTTGCTCGGGACGCGCAAATAGGTAAGTCTGGTGGTGTGATGAGTCCTCATCTCATACACATATTTGGACTCATCCGGGCCATCTTTCCATTCATTCCATTGCACTTTAGCCCCATTTTAGCTCATAATTATCACTCTCCGCTAGGTGCACGTCTTGGCCCATTTCGGTGTTATTTTCTTATTCATCCTTGTTACAAGTTGTTATGCTGTGTTAAGTGCCACTTTCAGTGGCCAGACTGGTGTCGTATGCTGGAACAGGAGTCGTGCAGGTGTTCCCGGTACAATTCTATACAGGAACACTGCGCACGATCACTGGTTTCTTCGCGCACGACCACTGGTCGTGCGCCATTGCTCGTGCGCACTTAACGCCATTTCATGAGTTCTGTTTGGCTTATCGCACGACCACTTACGCTAGTGCGCACGACCGCTGGTCGTGCGCCATTGGTCGTGCGAACATGTATTTTATAAATTTATTTCATTGCAGGCTCCTCCCAGGCAGCGCGCACGATCGCAGAATTTCAGTGCGCACGACCAGTGGTCGTGCGCCAATGACCGTGCGCGGTATTCATTCCAGCGCCTATATATACGCCTGTTCTGTTTTTAGGGCATTCATTCAGCCGCGGGAGCGCGATTTGCCGTCCGTACGTCGGCGATTTCCCTTCCAGGACACCTCCACTTCATCTCCTACGCAAGGGGAAGTCTTCTCCAACCATTCCGACCATTCCTCCATCGTCCGGGAGCATTCTCCTCCACCCGCAAGCCCTCAAGCCGCTGTTTTCCCGTTCTAGTCCGGTGAGAAGAAGAAGAATCCTGAGGTAGAAGACGACGGGACTACATAGAGAGATCGTGACAGTTTCTCTACAACGGAAGCATAGTCCGCCCGAGTCCGGAGGTGGCTTGACAACCTGCCATTCCGGCCGTGAACGGCCGCTAGTCTTCATCCTTTGGTTATTTCTTTCCTCTTGCTTTCGTTGTAATCTTTGAATCGTTGAGATGTTGAACATTATTATGCTTGGTTTGATTGCAATGAATGTTTCTCCCTCTTTCTTCATTGTTTGTTTGTGAATCGTTTCGCCTCCACTCACTCACTCACGCACTTAAGGTGTTCGATCCGCGTTAGCAAGAGCTAACGGCATTTGTGAAGAGGTGTTTGCGACCCTCGTTTCTTCTCGCACTAGAACACGCTCCATCCGCCTCACGAAGCACGGCATCGCGGCCGTTGCATCCATCTCGCCTGGCGAAGCGGTGTTTTCGACCCGCATTTCTTTTACTGTTGTTAAGAGTAGGAAAACCCAACCAAAACCCCTTTTGTGTGTTTGTTTACGCTCGTGTAACACTAGTCACACAACCTGATTCGTACACCCAACCTGCATTCCTCAAGAGACCGACACTCGGGGATTTATTCCCAACTTTATTACTTGAACGATCGGTGCACTACCGTGTCGTGCCGCAGTCTAGCCACCATCTATAGTGGTGTGTAGGATTTGCGCATCACCGGGCTTCATCTCGGAGGATTGTCCAGACTACGTCTACAAACTGAAGAAAGCGCTGTATGGGTTGAAGCAAGCGCCTCAGGCTTGGTATGTGAAGATCGCGGAGTATCTTCTATTCTGCGGGTTCTTTGCTTCAGACTCAGATTCTACCTTGCTCGTCAAGAAGGAGGGGTGCTACGGGTTATTGTTTTGCTGTATGTGGATTACATGATTGTCACCGGGAACTCAAAGGAGGCGGTAGCAAGGCTGAGAGCTGAGCTTGCTATCAGATTTGAGATGAAGGATCTGGGCGAGCTTCATAATTTCCTTGGACTCGAGGTTTAGAGGAGGGAGAGCGGAGTGCTCGTTTCTCAGGCTGGATATGCGGAACGGATCGTTCAAAGATTCGGCATGGAAGAAGGGAAGAGTAGCTCTATACCTCTAGAACAGCATCATAAACATCGGAAGGATGAGGGGAGAGTTCTAACTGATCCGTTGGTGTTCCGAGCTCTGGTTGGGAGCTTGATCTACTTGACCATCACAAGGCCAGATATTGCTTATGCAGTTGGCAAGGTGAGTCGGTACATGGCGGAACCACGGAAGCCTCATCTTCTGGCGGCAAAATGAATTTTGAAGTATGTGAAGTCGACCTCTGATCTGGGTCTCCTATATAGGAGAGGGTCAAGCTTGGAGTTGCTTGGATACATGGATGCTGATTACGGGGGAGACGTGGATGATCGGAGATCAGCGTCTGGTTATGTCTTTATGGCAGGCCCCACAACTATTTCTTGGTGCAGCAAAAAGCTGGACTCGGTGTCCGTATCTACCACAGAAGCCGAATACAAGACTTCGGCTTTGGCAGCTCAGGAAGCCATTTGGCTCAGGAGGTTGGTGGAGGATGTTCATTAGGAGGTTCTAGGTCCCAATATGCTACCCGGGGACAATAAGAGTGCTCTCAAGCTGGTTAATAATCCAGTCTATCACGCGAGGACCAAGCATATTGAGATTGAGCACCATTTCATTCGTGAGAAGGTGTTGGGAGGATCTCTTATGGTCGAGCATGTTCAGAGTGTGTACAATATTGCAGACATCTTCACAAAGCTCTGGCAGTCTGCTGTGTTGGTCGGGTTGTTCTAGTGGTGTTTCGGTCTCTTCCCGGTCTGATCTGCTTCGTTGGTCTATCTGCTTTATAGAAGACCGGGCGGTCTGTTCTTGAGCAACCGCTGTGACCGGGCGGCTTATGCTGGGTGATCTGGCAACTTGTCTGAAGTCGGTCAGATGTTCTTGGTTTGCTCTAGGTGATCTAAGGAAGGAGTGATCTGTGTCCGCGCGGCTTGTGCGCGGTTTGCTGCTGACTTGCAGTCTTGGACAGAATATTGTCCAAGAGGTGTGTTCGCGCGGTCTGTTCCTTGAGACCGCTCGCGATCTGATGGGTGGTGATTGTACCTCTCTTGCGGCGATGACGACATCTGTCCTCTCGCCTATAAATAGGGGTGCAGGGCCCGTCATTCAAAACGAGAACTGTAAGAACTAGATCCTAGGTTGTTTTGTGCGGTCTCAACCTTGAGGTCGGGCAGTCTTGGAATCGAGTTGACTGTTTGTTGTGTTCGCAGGTTTACAGTCAGCAGGTTGCGGTCTCCTTCCTTTGTGATTTCCCATTGGCTTGAATAAACAGTTCGGCAGCGGCTTGTCTGCGAACTGGTTTATGTTGTTCTTGCGTTGTTCGCAGCGAGCTCAGCGATCACGCGACCTTCTGTGGTTAGGCGATGTGAGTTGCGGTCTGGCGACAGCTTCTGTTCTTTGTTCAA
The DNA here is from genome assembly GCA_033032865.1 of Dactylorhiza incarnata. Taxonomy (NCBI): domain Eukaryota; kingdom Viridiplantae; phylum Streptophyta; class Magnoliopsida; order Asparagales; family Orchidaceae; genus Dactylorhiza; species Dactylorhiza incarnata. Next base: position 10,573,812 of record JAWHQI010000014.1, read on the forward strand.
TCCAATAAGCTCCAGTTCGTGCGGTCTGAGGTGGCGGTCTTGCAGTATAGGTCAAGCCGGGCGATCTGAATTGCGGTCTTGCCTATTTTCTGTTCGTGCAATCTCAGGACAAGCCGGGCAGTCTCTGGAGTTCAGCGGTCTGTGCGGTCTCTGGTTGTCAAGTCGCCAGATTTGTTTTTTGGTGTGTTTTGTTCCTCTCTCCTTCGTGATTCTTATGAATCATGTCTCGCCATGTATGTCTCCAAATGTAACGAAGTTTTGTGATTCAATAAAGTCTATTGTGTTGTTGTGTGGCATTGTGGTTGTTTGGCTATAACTCAGTTGATGCAACTCCTGCTTACTCCTAAACGATTCAAATCAAAAAATTTAACATAACTTACTTGCCAGCCTCTCCGTGAGATCAACCTAACCCACCGGCTAGGGAGAGCCCGACAGCGGAATCAATCTGGGGCACTCCAGCGCCAAAACTTGTCACCCTGCCATCCTATCCAGAGATCAACCTGACCCACCATCTATGAGAGCCCGATAGTGAAATCGATCTGGGGCACTCCAGCACCAAAACTTATCACCCTGCCAACCTCTCGAGAGATCAACCTGACCCACCGTCTATGAGAGCCTGTCAGCGGAATCGATCTGGGGCACTCCAGCACCAAAACTTGTCACCCTACCAGCCTCTCCAGAAATCAACCTGACCCACCGTCTATGAGAGCCCGACAACGGAATTGATCTGGGGGCACTATAGCACCAATACTTGTCACCCTGCCAGCCTCTACAGAGATTAACCTGACCCACCGTCTATGAGAGCCGGACAGCGGAATCAATCTGTGGCACTCTAGCACCAGAACTTTCCATCTTACCAGCCTCTCTAGAGATCAACCTGACCCACCGTTTATGAGAGCCCGACAGCTGAATCGATCTGGGGAACTCCAGAAACAGAACTTTCCATCTTGCCAGCCCCTCTAGAGATCAACCTGACCCACCGTCTATGAGAGCCCAGTAGCGATATCAATCTGGGGCACTCCAGCACTAGAACTTGTCACCCTGCCATCCTCTCCAGAGATCAACCTGACCCACTATCTATGAGAGCTCGACAACAGAATCGATCTGGGGCACTCCATCACTAAAACTTGTCACCCTTCCAGCCTCTCCAGAGATCAACCTGACCCACCATCTATGAGAGCCCAACAATGGAATCTATCTGGGGCACTTCAGCACCAAAACTTGTCACCCTGTCAGCCTCTCTTGAGATCAACCTGACCCACCAACTATGAGAGCCCAACAGCAGAATCGATCTGGGGCACTCCAGCACTAGAACTTTTCATCTTGCCAGCCTCTCCAGAGATCAACCTGACCCACCGTCTATGAGAGCCCCACAGCGGAATCGATCTGGGGCACTCCAGCACCAGAACTTTTCACTCCTGCTTAGAAAAGATTTCCAAACCAATATATTGAGATTAGAATATATAACAAGTCAATTGCAAAAAGCTTCAAGGATAGAATCGTTTCAGGTCATCCCCGCTCCTGGCCAGGCCGAGGAGTACCCCGTCCACATCTCGGAGGTGGTACCCTACTGACTTGAGTGCCTCGTCTACAATATATGGCCCCTCCTAGTTGGGATTGAGCTTTCCTACCGCGGTTCCACTCCCGGCCGCGTTAACCTTCTTCAACACTAGGTCTCCTTTCTCGAATTATTTTATTTGGATATGCTTGTCGAAGTACCGAGTCATCCACCATTTGACCTCTTCTTGCCGGATGGTGGCCAAGTCACTGATCTCTTCCACCAGGTCCAGAGATAGCCTTTGCTCTTCCCCATTCTCCACCATCCATTCTTCATCACCCTCGCCAGCGGTGACCACCCTGGGGGACTTCACACCGAAATCTACTAGGAGGATGGCCTCGGATCTGTGGGAGAGCTTGAATGGAGTCTCCCCCGTTGCCGTGTTTGGGGTGGTCCTCAGGGCCCAGAGGACCGAAGGCAACTGCTCTACCCAGTTCCCCTTGAGGTTCTCGACCTTCTTCTTCAGCAAATTCACGATAATCTTGTTTGCCGCCTCCACCGTCCCATTGCTCCTCGGGTGGTGGACTGATGCAAACTGAAGGTCTATGCTGAGCTGGGTGCATAAGCTGACGAACTCATCGCTGGCAAACTGTGGCCCGTTGTCTGTAACTATGGCTAGCGGGAGCCCATGCCTGCATATTATCTCACCCCATATGAAATTTCTAACTACTTGGGATGTTACCTTGGACAACGCTTTTACCTCCAAGCACTTGGAGAAATAATCGATCATTACCAACATGAACCTTCTCTGGCCACTCGCTTGCGGGAAAGGACCCACCAGGTCCAGGCCCCATATGGCAAAGGGCCAGGGTGCTGTGATGGATCGAAGCCTTTGGGCAGGCAGGAGCTGGAGGGGAGCGAACAACTGGAACTTTGAACATTTCCTTGTGAACACCGCCGCATCCTTGCTGAGGGTAGGCCAAAAGTAGCCCTGACTCAACACTCTCCCCTCCGAGGTTCGGCTCCCGGAGTGGCTGCCACACTCCCCTGATTGATTTTCCTCCAGGACCCTTGGGACCTCCTCCTCTTATACACAACAGGCTAGAAGTCTCGAGAGTATTTTCCTGTGCAGTCCTCCTGCATGCAAGGAATAATATGCCAATTTATACCTGAAGCGCCGCTTATCCACATCCCCTTCGGGGAACTTCCCTGATGTCAAGAAGGTGAAGAAGGGGTCCATCCAGGATGCCCGTTGGTCCACCTCCATCAGCTCCCTTTCTTCGATAGATGGCCGGAAGAGGTCCGACACCGTCCCCCCTGCCGTGGGACCGAACTTGTCCAGGAGGTCAGACGCGACACTCTCCTCCCTTGGCACATGATGGATTGAGAAGTTCCGGAACTGCCCTATGAGCCCCTTGACCTTTTCCAAGTACCGCTGAAGAGTCGGCTCCTTACCTCAAACTCCCCCTGACTTGACAAGCTACCACCATGGAGTCAGTCGAGACATCCACATCTTGCACTCCCAACTTTCGGGCAAGGCGGAGCCCTGCTATTACGGCCTTGTACTCGGCCTAATTGTTGGTGAGGGGAAAATGAACGTTGACCGCCTGCTCGATCCTCGTTCCTTGGGGGAGTACCAAAACCACTCCTCCCCCGAAGGAACACTTTCCTGAGTCCACCAACATCCTATAGGCAATCGGGGTGGGTAGCTCGGACTCTTCCACCTCGGTCACGTAGTCTGCTAAGAAGTCCGCCACCGCTTGGGCCTTTATGGACAACCTGGGCACATACGAGATATCGAATTCACTTCGCTCCACCGACCACTTAGCCAGCCTCTCCGAGTGATCTAACCCCTCCATGATGTTGCGAATGGGGTGGTCGGTCACTACCTTGATCATATGCGCTTGGAAATAGGGCCGGAGCTTCCAGGCCGACACTACCAAGGCGAAGGCCAACTTCTCCAGGATGGGGTACCGAAGCTCCGCCTTCCTTAGGACTCGGCTAACATAGTAGATTGGGAGTTTCCTTCTGCCTTCTTCCCGGACCAGTACTAAACTTACTGCCTCAGGTCCTACCCCCAGGTATAGGGATAAGTCCTCTCCCTATCTCGGCCTTTGCAGCAAAGAAGCTTGGGTCAATTGTTCTTTCAGTGCTTTGAAGGCCCTTTCACACTCGGTGGTCAACTTAAAATTTTGGTTTCCCCGCAGCACCTTGAAGAAGGGTGCACACTTCTCTCCGCCCTGGAGAGGAACCTACTGAGCCCGACCAACTTCCCCGTGAGACGCTGAACCTCCTTTGCATTCCTTGGTGACCCTAATGCCATGATGGCCTTAAGTTTGTCTGGATTAGGCTCCACTCCCGCCGGAGGGAGCAAGTGTCCTAGAACCTTTCCCCGGCTAGCCCCGAAGACACACTTCTGGGGTTTGAGCTTCATCTTGAATTTCCTCAGCGTCCCGAAGGTTTCTTGAAGTGCATGGATGTGAGACCCAAGGTCTTGACTTTTCACCATGAGTTCATCTACATAGACCTCCAGGTTTTTACCCCTTTGCTCTCGAAAGACCCGGTCCATCATCCGCTGGTAAGTAGCTTATTGGGAACAGTGCCTAGCAGTGTTCCTGATTTGAAGAAGTGCTCAGCTCATTGATAAGTACAAATTGTATCTAATGTCATATCTAGTTTATGCTTGCAGAGATAAGACAATATGTCCAGTACTTCAATAACCTGCCTAAGTGTAATATCATCGAAAAAGGCTGGACATATCATCGACAAGTATAAGCACATCGTTGAAATGATGGGCAAAGAAAAGAAGAATGATTGAGTCTGATGTGGTCGAAAAGGATCAAGTGTATCGTCGACAACAGCATGCATATCATCAACAACATGTAGAGCAAGACAAAATGGTGATATCGTTGTGACATCTACATGATGATATCAGAAAGTCGAGATGAAGAAGAAGACTCAAAGATGTCGACGATATCCTCGATAAGAAGCCTTGATGCCAATAAGGCTAACGAAGAACAGATGTCATCGACAAGAAGCCTTGTCGTCGGAAAGGCTAAGTAAGACTGATGCTGATGACATTGTCGTAAAGAAGGCGTGACAAAGTTCATAAGAAGACAGGAAGTTGCTGAAGTATAGTCTGTCGACATGATATCAATTATGTCATCGTCAAGATAATGTGGTTTCAGCGATATCTAGCAGGCAAGGAGTTCTTGCCGATATCAGTTTGATGACATCGTGTCGTCTTAAGCTCGAGTGCAGAAGTGATGTCCCGTATCGTCGAGATATCACTATCTGATGAAGAATTGAAGAAGAAACAAGTTCAAGACATCGACAAGCCCTGTCATCGAGATATTGTCCCTATCATCATAACAATGGAAATATCGTCGAGACAGATTCAAAAGTAGCCAAATGCACTGTCAGCATTTAATGCCGCCGCCTGATTGTCCAATCAGCGCATGCTCTTCAGGGATGGGCGTCTATCAGTATAGGACATCATATATGACCGTTATGCGGCCCATTCGTCCAATAAAAGGGAACAATGATGCCCTAGAAAAGACGAGAGATAGAAAGGAACGAAAAAGAATCCCGTCTAGCAATACAACAGTACAAGCGGCGGTGAAGAAAGAAAGAAGGGAAGAACTAAATGATCATTCTGTGTTCTTCAAGTTGCAGTCAAGTCTCATCGACTGTTAAGAATTGTTCAAGTAAGATAGCCAGTCAACATTCGGCAGAGAAAGAAGCTTAAAAAAGATTTGCACTGTCAAGGTTCACATCAAAAGCATCTTCTTCAAGAAAAGAAGTCGAACTACATAAGGCAGAAGTTCAATATTGTAAATCAATCTTTGTAAGGATTGCGGGCCAAAGTTGTGAGATCAATTTTCAGATCTGAGTGTCAAGCTTGAGGGCTTGAGATCTACGAGGCTTGAGGGCTAGGGCAGAGGGAATTGCGGGTCCAAATATGTCGAGCTTGCGGGCTCGGGTGCAGTGAAGGGGCTTGCGGGCCTAGGCTGCAGGCAAGACTTGCAGGTCTGTGCTGCGTAGGGCTTGAGGGCCTGAGTGTTGAGCTTGCGGGCTCGGGTGTAGTGAAGGGGTTTGAGGGCCTAGGCTGCAGGGACTTGTGGGTCCAAGTTTTAGGGCTTGAGGGCCTAAGTGTCGAGCTTGCGGGCTCGGGTGCAGTGAAGAGGCTTTTGGGCTTAGGCTGCAGGTACTTGAGGGTCCGAGTTGTATGGCTTGCGGGCTGGAGACATTGGAGGAGTTTTCCGAGCCTAGCACACTGCTAGGTAGGCATAGAGGGAAATAGGACTACTCAAGACACCCTATCTTGAGGAACCTCAATAAGTCTTTGTGTGCTTTCTGTGTTATGCTCTATCAAACGCTAAATCTATTATCAAGAAAACAAGAACACCTAAAGAGGGAAGTAAAATAATTTGAAAAATCTATTCACCCCACCCCCCCCCCCCCCTCTATGTGATAAGTAGACACCCAATAACTAACAAGTGGTATCAAAGCGTGGTTATTCAAAGAAAAGCTTAACAACTTGAATAGATCTGCTCTTGGGTGTATCAAATATACTGATTATCATATCCTAACTTTATGGAGAAAGATAAAGGATCTGACATCAGGAAGTTCAGATCCTTTAGTGAAAGCAGCTGGAGCTCTTCTCATATCAAAGAAGAAAGAAATATAGGGATCAGTGCCATAGGAATCAGAGCACCCCTGACTATTTCAGACAGTGAATTTGAAGATGAAGAATGCTATGTGGTCAGAAGAAGATTAAAAGCACCCTTGACTCTCACATACTGTGACTCTGAGGATGTGGAGGTCTACGGGTTGATGGCTCTATCAGATGAAGAAAATCTTGATGAATTACATTATGATGAGGTATGCATCACTCACACACCTTTACCCACTTCTTCAATTAAGAATACCAAGAGTGCATCAGATGATTACTCATCTTCTAAAAATGATGAAGAAGACTGCTCATCATGCAACAATAAGAACCATGCTGATCTAATAGATCAGTTTGGTGACCTTTTGGCTTCTCTGAGAAAGAGCAAGATGCTTGTTAAGAAGCAAGCTAAGGAGCTAGAATCACTCAGACACATTAAGGCTGAGATGAATGAGGAAATGGGTATGTCCCACAATGGGGGCACCAATTCCTGTAAGCTCAAGAAGATCATAGGCGAGCTTCACGATGAAAGAAACCAAAGGGAAGAACTTATTAGGAAACTTGAGAATGATCTTCTTAAGGAAAGAAAATTAGTTGCTCAATTATCTATGCCCAAAACTATACTGCCCATCATTGACACCTTCTCCTCCTATTGAAATAGGAGGGGATTGGGTTTCAATGAAGGGTCAATAGATGCTTGGAATGAAAAAAGGGCAAAACTGAAGCTGAGCCTCATACCACCTTTCAGAAGGTAGTGCTTCCCTCTAACGAATATGACCAGGATAGTGTCTTTGGTCACTGGATGAATGGAAGCTCCAATAACTTGGGAAATGCTCCTAACTATGGGAGGAGAAAGGGCATGGGGATGAGTGCATTAAAGGCTCCCCATGAGGAAATCCAAATGGCCCATCATTGACCATTTATGTTTGGTGCCTCAACCCCCACCTTCAAGGGTAAAGGAGCAACACCCTCCCAATCTCTTTGATAAGTAGTATTTTTATAACTTTTTAATAGAAAATTTTGTAAATATTTAATTTGTATTTTCCTTTTTATGTCATTTCTAGGTCATAAGTGTTAATTTTGAAATTCTGTTTCTAATTTAGCTTAATTTTAATTTTTGCAGAATTTTGGGACAATTTGGAGAAATTGACAAGTACACGCCCTCAGTCACGCCCGTGACCAAGGGCGTGTAACCTAAAGATCAGTCCAGACTCGATGCCGCGCCAATTGAGCTAGTCCACAACGAGTCACGCCCTCGGTCACGCCCGTGACCTAGTGTCACGCCCGTGACAAGGGGCGTGTAATATTAGAATCTTCCAACTGGCTGCCGTCGAGACGTGGAGATGTTGTCGAGAAGTCAACCCTAGTCACGCACGTGACCCACATGTCACGGCCATCTCTTGCCCGCGTGATCTCTGTTTCGCCGCCGCGCCGAATTCCACCCCACGCTGCATTTAATGAAGCCGTCCAAAGTCACGCCCGTGACCAAAATTACACGGGCGTGTAATGTCCACTTTTCGCCGCGCCATGCAGAAAGCCCATGCCGCTGTCAGATCCGATGTGCATAGTGCAGTCACGCCCTTGGTCACGCCCTTGGTTACGCCCGTGACCGAGGGCGTGTAATCTGAAATTTTCGCCTATAAATTCAGAGGCTCTCTTTGAGTCCAGGGTTCAGAATTTTGGAGTGGGGGAGGTGCTGTTAGAGCTGAGAGTGAGTTTTTCAAGTGCTTGTTCATGTCTTTTCTTTAGCTTTCATGTTCTCTTATTTCCTTTCATGCAATGTTTTTAAATTTTCATGTACTAGTTTTCTTAAGCTTGTAACCTTCATTTTCCAAGCTTTGTAATCTCTCTTTAAGCTTGTAATCATTTTTTATTTTCAATAAAAATTAGTTTCCTCTTTCATGTTCTTTTTCTCCTTATGTAATTTCTTCCTTTCATGCAATGTCAATTTCTCTTTCCTTTCATGCAATGTTTGATCTTTTCATTTAGCTTGCAATTAGTTTTAATTTTAGTTAAGCAAAAACAAACCTCAAATTTTCGTCGATAAGATAATGGTGATTTTCCTCGAAATAGAATTAATCAACGCGCCCCGTGGAATACGACCTTGATATTCCTAAATATCCTAGACTATAGACGATAAGGTACACTTGCCTTAATCGAATATAGTTTTGGAGAAAATTCTTTAACATTCGCTTAAATTTCAAAGCCGCAAAAATCTATATCAAGTTTTTGGCGCCGTTGCCGGGGAATTTGCGTAGATATTTTGAAAAGAGGATAGCTATTATTTTTTTCATGTTTCTTTTTATTTTATTTTCCTTTTTCTAAATTTCAAAAAGATTTTTTTTTAAGTTTTTCCTTTTCCTTTCTTCTCTTTTTAGTGTATGACCCGAGGTAGCACTTCGATTCTTCCTTTTGATCCAGAGATCGAGCGAACCCTTTTGAGGCACCGCCATTCTCGTGATCAGGGAAATCAAGTAGAATCCGAAGAGTCGATCGGGGACACTAACGCAGCGAATATGGATCATAATCTTAATCCTCCTAATCTTAACGAGCCAAATCCTAATGAGGACGCGCAACAGACCATGTTCTATTATGCACGGCCGAATTTGGAAGGCACACAATCGAGTATTATTCGCCCCACGGTGGCGAACAATAATTTTGAGATCAAGTCCAGCATCATACAAATGGTGCAACAATCGGTGACCTTTGATGGTCAACCGGACGAGGATCCAAATTCACATATTTCTTACTTTCTTGAAATTTGCAACACTTTTAAGATCAATGGCGTCACCGATGACGCCATTCGATTACGTCTTTTTCCTTTTTCTTTGCAGTCTAAGGCCAAGCAGTGGCTGGGCTCCCTACCTATGGGATCCAACACTACATGGGCCGAAATGGCGGAAAAATTTCTCAATAAATATTTCCCGCCTTCAAAGACCGCTAAATTGCGCACGAATATTGCGTCGTTCATGCAAATCGACTCGGAGACTCTCTATGACACATGGGAGCGCTTCAAGGAGCTTTTGCGTCGATGCCCTCACCACGCACTTGCCACTTGGCAACAAGTGCAAATATTTTATAATGGCTTAAATCTCCAAACGAGGCAAATGATTGATGCGGCCGCCGGGGGGACATTAAATAACAAAACCCCGGTCGCCGCTCAAGAGCTTTTCGAAGAGATGGACAAAAATGCGTACCAATGGAACATGCCCCAAGCGCGGCCTAATAAGCCGGCCGGAATTTTTGAAATAGACGCAAACGCGAATTTGGCTTTACAAGTTGAGCGCTTAACAAAGCAAGTGGCGGAGATGTCTGCTTCCTCCGCCACTCCTCCTTGGGCTAATAACGTTTTAATTGAAGAACATGTTGACTACATGGGAAATCCGTCTCGACCTTCCTATAACCCCAACACCGCTCCGTATAACAATACATACAATGCGGGTTATAGGAATCATCCGAATTTCTCATGGAGCAACCAAGGAAATGCTCAGCGTCCTATGAATTTAAATCAACCCCCCCTAATCAACTTCTTAACTTAACTCCGCCTCCAAATTTGATTTCTCAAAATTTTAATCCACCCAGTTTTCCACCGCAACAGCAAAAACTCTCTCCGCTTGAAGAGGTTTTTGCAAAATATGTTGCTACAAATGAAACGAACATCCGGAACCTTACCAGATCGATCAAAAATTTGGAAAATCAAGTGGGCCAGCTCATAAAGATGATTTCTGAGTGTCAACAAGGAGCACTACCGAGGAATACCGAGCAAAATCCAAAGGAGAGTGCGCATGCGATTACACTCTGAAGCGGGAAGGAGGTGGTTCAAAAACAGGACGAACCCAAGGTAATTTCCTCTCCTCCTCCTCTTACTTTTAATTCATCTTCGAATTTGCCCGCTACGATAACTCCGCACACTTCTATTTTAAATCCGCGCCCTCCTACTTCTAATATTCTGTATCCATCTAAATTTAAAAATGAAAGAGTCGAAAAAAATTATAAAGAAATTTTAGATGTTTTAAAACAAATCCATATTAATGTACCTTTCTGCGAGGCTATCTCTCAAATGCCTAAATACGCGAAATATCTTAAGGAGTTGCTCTCCAATAAGAAAAAGTTAGAGGATATTTCGCATATTTCTTTGAACGCGGAATGCTCCGCGGTTGTACTCAACAAATTGCCTAAAAAAGCAAATGACCCGGGACGGTTTTCCATCTTATGTTTATTTGGCAATTCGTTAGTAAAACACGCCTTAGCGGATCTTGGAGCAAGCATCAACCTTATGCCATTGTCTTTGTTCAAAAAGCTAGGCCTAGGAAATCCAAGGCCCACTCGAATGAGTATCCAATTAGCGGATCGTTCTTTAAAATATCTGATAGGAATAGTGGAGGACGTGCTCGTCAAGGTTGACAAATTCATCTTCCCGGTGGATTTTGTCATTCTTGACATCGAAGAGGATGCTGAAGTACCCCTCATACTCGGCCGCCCCTTCCTTGCCACCTCCCACGCTATTATCGATGTAAGTAACGGAAAGCTCCTCCTGCGGGTTGGAGACGATGAAGTTACTTTCGGCATAAATTCCTCGATGCGGAACACATTAGAAAACGACGATTCATGTTTTTACTTGGAAGAGTGTTGTGAGTTCGATTCATCCCTCGAGTTAGTTTCATCAGCAAGTAGTGATTCCGAGCCCGTAGAGCTCTTTTATGTTGAAGAAGAAGTTTCTCACCCCACTCCACCCGAACCGTTATTTCTAGAAAAATTGAAAATTAAAACTTCTTATGAAGAACCACCCGAATTAGAGTTGAAACAACTCCCCCCTCACCTTAAATATTTGTTTTTGGAAAAAGAGTCTAACCTACCCGTCATCATTTCATCTGATCTTAGCAACTCAGAAATTTCTGAGTTGACTATAGTCTTAAGAAAGCACCGCCACGCGAGTGCATGTCAATTATCGGACATTAAGGGTATAAACCCATCTTTCTGCACTCATAAAATATTTCTTGAAGAAAATTCTCGCAACTCAGTCCAGCCTCAATGACGACTAAACCCGAACATGAAAGAAGTCATTAAGGCCTAAGTTATAAAACTTCTGGACGCGGGAATCATCTACCCGATATCGGACAGTACTTGGGTTAGCCCAGTACAAGTCGTGCCAATGAAAGGTGGTGTCACGGTAGTCGCGAACGAAAATAACGAATTGATCCCAACCCGTACGGTTACGGGTTGGCGGATGTGCATCGACTATCAGAAATTAAATGATGTCACCCATAAGGATCACTTCCCTCTACCATTTATCGACCAAATTTTAGAGCGCCTTTCGGGTCACTCCTACTACTGTTTTCTCGATGGTTTGTCAGGATACTTCCAAATCCTGATTTCGCCCGACGACCAAGAGAAAACCACTTTCAGTTGTCCCTTTGGCACCTTCGCTTATCGAAGGATGTCATTCGGTCTTTGTAACGCGCCAGCTACATTCCAAAGATGTATGCTGGCAATATTTGACGAGTTAGTGGAGGAGGTGATGGAAGTATTTATGGACGACTTCTCGGTGTAGGTTGAGCCCGAAGTGCATCATCTTATAACAATAACATCCATCCCACGTGATGAAGGAGACATCCTTGATGTCCGGGGGATGCATGCGAATCTGATGATAACCTGAAAAAGCATCTAGAAAAGACATTATAGGGAAACCGACGGCTGAGTCGACCAGTGCGTCGATTCTAGGCAAAGGGTAGCAATCCTTGGGGCATGATTTATTAAGCAAGGAAAAGTCGATACACATTCTCCACTTACCTCCCCCCTTCTTCACCATGACCACGTTAGAGAGCTAGCCTGGATACTGGATCTCTGATACAAACCCTGCCTGAATTAGATTACCCACCTCCTCTCGGATGGGTCCCTCCAGCTTGTCTGCTATGGCCCTCCTCTTTTGACGGATAGGACAGGTGTCGGGGTCGAGATTGAGTTGGTGGCAAGCAACATCCTCATCGATCCATGGCATCTCTGCGGCGCTCCAAGTGAAGACATCCACGTTCTCCTGAACGCAGGCTAGAATCTACTTCTGCTCCTCCAGGCCGAGCTCCCCGCTGATCCTGACTTTCTCTACTACCCCGGCTCGGGTGGTGAATTCGAGCTGCACGACCTCCCCCACGGCCTCCAACCAGGACTGCTCTCCCCAGTCTCCTTCCTTCCCTTCGCCACTAGCGAGTGCTTCAACCTCACCCTCCTTTCCTTCTTCTCCGACCACCATCAACTCTTCTGCCCCTCCTTCCTGGGCCTGACCCTCTTCCTCCTCCTCCTTCATCGGCTCCTCTGACCTCTGCTCCACCTCCTCCTTCCGACCTTCTCCTTCAAGTCCTGCCAGCTCACCCACCTCCTGGTCCCATCTCTCGGCCTCCCCCATCCAAGAGATGGTGTTGGCTGCCGTCACGTAGCATTGCCTCGCTACCTTCGGATCTCCTCTGACTCGGACTTGGACTCCTCCGTCATTGAACTTAAGGCACTGGTGGAATCTGGAGGGGACACAGCAGAACGCGCTGATGAGCGGCCTTCCGAAGATGGCGCTATAGCTGCTGGGAGCATCCACTATGACAAAGCGGCAGTTCCTTGATTGCCCTCCCAAAACCACATGGAGCCCTACTCCTCCTTCTACTTCTTTTCTCTCCCCGGAGAATCTGAACATTGGACCATCCGAGGCCAACACCCTTCGCGGCTCCACCTCCAACCCATCAAACGCCTTTTTGAAAATGACATTGACCGAACTCCCGTTATCCACCAGGATTCAGGAAACAGTGAAGTTCTCGATCGCTGTCTGGATGACCAACGCATCGCAGAATGGGTCCTCATAACCCGGCATGTCCTTCTGAGTGAAGGTAATCTTCTCTGTCGGGGGCGGGGCTAGGGATGTCGAGGCCACGCTACGACGGTAGATTGTATGGAGGCTCGCCTTCCGTCATATCTGCTACTTGGAACTTTCTTGGACCAGCCACGCTCCACGCTCACCGCCCCAAAATGTTGCTCGGCCTCTTGTGGAGCTCGGGGCCCTCCCCTAAATGAGGGGCGGCTAGCCCTTACTGATCCCTCAGAGAAGGTAGACCGAAGACTAGAAAAATGACTAATACTTTAGTCACAGCGAGGTGGTCCCTCCACTAACCCGGAAGATCGTTGAGTGCTTCCCCTCCCAAGCCAAAGCTGAGACTCGGGCACCTTAGAGAGCTCTGGAAATTCTAGCCAAGGAGAGCCTAAGGAGAGAGAAGCTAGAGTCAAGTCCTCTCCAAAGGTGCCCTTGAGGTCTTATTTATAGGTTTTCTGATCTGGCCCCGCCTTCTGATTTTACTATCCGCACCCCAAATGGGTCTGCTAACAGCCAACCTCCGCTGTTTGGAGAGGCTAAAGGCAGACCACCAAGGGTAAAAGGGTAATTTGGCCCTATCAACTTTTGGGCAAGGAACTGCGAGAACATTACTGCTGAAGCTCTCGCGGGACTTCTCGCGAGTCCTGCTCGCGATGCCTCTCTTAGGGGATCGCCCTGCGAGGACCTCGCCGGCCAATTCTGGCGGTATCTGCCGAGGTCCGGTCTCGCGAGCCTTCCTGCGAGACCGCCTCTTGACTCCGTCAAGTTCAACACACCCTTCGTCGAACGCAGAGCACTTCGTCGATCACAGATGAGCTCGACGAATGCAGAACATTGAATTGTTCGCTGAGTGCTGAGACGGGCGGTTCGCCGACCGCTTCTTCCCTGCTGTAGTTTGTCGGGTGTCGTCCGACGAATGCTGAGCTACATTCGACATTCGTCGAACGCCGAATTGAGCTCGCCGGACGCTGAGGCTCTAAACTTGCGAGCCTTCCTGCGAGATCGCCCATTGACTTTGCCGCGCACCGAACACATTTCGCTGGACATCTCTTTACTGAGCATAGGTCTCTTCTGCCAGCGGCCTGCGAGGTATTGATTTGCTAGCCCTCGCTCAGCCTATTCTTTTGGGTATATCTGTCGAGGTCTGGATCTCGCGACTCCTCTTGCGAGACCGCCCCTTTGGCTTTAATGAGCATAGAACACCGTCGACCTCTGATGATTTCGCCGAAGTGGGGTGAGCTCGACGACCACAGGCAGGCTCGACGAACTCGGGAGAGTTTGTCGAATGCAGTATTCCTTTCGTCGAACTTAGAAAACTTCTTCAAATTGCCTGCGAGCGTTGATCTCGCCGCCGACTCTTCTCGCTCGCCTCTTAGCGAGCCCTGAGAGAGAGACTTCCCCAAGGTCCCTCTTGCGAGGTCTTTGGCCCTAAGGCCTCCCTCTCTTATTACTTCTTTCATTCTGTTGCCCTCTTAAACCACGCCTCCTGGCCTGGCGAATATCGGGGTTGTACAAGACCGCCTCAAATAAACCGCTGAGATAGAATAGACCAGAGAACCAGCGCAGACCGCGCGGTCTCTGCGGTCTCTAACCTTCAGACCGCCCAGCACCCTTCCAGTTCCACTTCAAAAATTTAACAATAAGTGCCACTTGTTCTTTTCCTATCTTCTTTGCACCCTACAAAATATGCATCTGAAAAGCCAGTTAGTTCAAAATCATTGTTCTTAGGGTACCAAAGGCCGAGATGTTGGCTGCCTTTAAGGTATCTCAAAATCCTCTTTGCAGCTGAATAGTGAGATTCCTTAGGGCATGTTTGGTACCTAGCACAAACACATGTAGCATACATAATGTCTATTCTACTACCACTAAGATACAACAGGGATCCAATTATATACCTATATATAGATTCATCAAAGGGCTTACCCTTCTCATCCTTGTCCACGGAAATGTTTGACCGCATGGGAGTCTTCATGGTGGAAGTAGATTCGATCCCAAACTTCTTTATAAGCTCCCTATTGTTCTTAGTCTGAAAGATGAATATCCCCCATCTGACTGTTTCACTTGGAGTCCTAAGATTTTCATGAGCTCTCCCATACTGCTCATCTCAAACATGAAAGAAGTCTTGTGCTTGAATATTCTTTGTTCTATGCCATGGCTCTAAAAGAAAACCTTTAAAGTGGTCTAGATCTATCAGATCTGTTGGTCCAGGTGTTAGCCTGTAACAACCAACCCAGGCTTTGATACCAATTGAAAGTGGGGATAGATCAAGATTACTCTAGAGGGGGGGTGAATAGAGTATTTTAATATAATTTCACTTAGCCCAAACAAATTTGTAGAGAACGATTTAAGTTATTTAAGTATATGTGTAAGTGAGTGCAGCACATATATAAACACAAACTAAAACACAGCACATACAAATAATAAAGACAAACACAGAAGACACAAGGATCTATAGTAGTTCCCCAATCAACTTGGGTACATCTACTCTTCTACCACCCTGGTAGGAAATCCACTAGGGCCCTTTTTGATCAGGTGAGCCTTCACCACAGAGCTTTTGATCTGGTGCTCAAAACCAAAAATCAACTTTTAAAAGGAGTTACAACCCTGTACACAGTTATAAAAATAAAAGTATGTAAAGATGATGGTGTCTTCTCTTTTCTCTAACAACAGAGAAGACTAGTGGATTGTTGAATGATTGTCAGATCTCCCCCTGTGAATAAGAGTAAGAAAAGAACAGGAGAGAAAATCTGCTCAGGGTGTAGGTCTTCTTGATCTTCAGAGTATCTCCAGCAAAAGTTCTCTAGAAGGATTTGATGCAGATGATTCCTAGAGATTAAGATTAGGCGACTGGAGAAGATGAAGACTTCAGAGAAAATCAGAGAGAGTTCTTGAGAGCAATCCCAACTGACTAGCAAAAGATTATCCTTTTTGTATGTATATAGTATCTATGTCTTCCTCTAGAATAAATAGCAAAGATATTCTCTGGACCGAAGAGAGTTGATCCTCTTTCAAATTTTTAACCGGGCTGGAAAGGAATGAGACAAAAAGAAGGATTTTTCTCTGACAGAAAAGGAATACTTAATATATTAAATTCCTTGAAACTTGCAATCTGCCTTATAGAATAATATGCACGCAGCCCTTAATTAATGCAGCAACGGTCATAAAATCTTTGAAAGAAAATACTGCAAAAACTGACTGATATTATAGTGAGAACAGCTGTCAGCCTTCATAAGGAATCCTGAGGATAACTCCAAAATAATACTCTGCATAGAAGAGGTCACTGAATATAGAAACTCTGAAAAAGTTTATCGACCAGAGGGAAAGTTCGTCGAAGCTTAAACTGGGAAGTTCGTCGAACACGAAGAGACTTTCGTTGAACAGAACTTTGAAATTCGTCGAACTAAGTTCGTAGAACGGATTCTGAATTCGTCGAACGTGTTCAAAGTTCGTCGAACACCTTGTCTTAGTTAATCTTCAAATCTCTTCTAGGCTTAGCCTATGACCCTTATACTATACATGATGGGTCAAAATAAATCCTATACCTAGAAATAGACATCCTAGCCCAAATCAGTAATAGGGTTGAACTATGTTCCAACAAAAACTGCCATCGGATGTACGCCGTACCGGTTAGTCTATGGTAAAGCTTGCCATTTGCCGGTAGAACTAGAACATCGCGCCTTTTGGGCAGTAAAATTTTTAAATTTGGATTTAGACTTAGCCTCCGAAAAAAGAAAAATGCAAATTAATGAACTAGACGAATGGCGCGCAAACGCCTATGAAAATAATTAATTTTATAAGGAGCGAACTAAGTTCTATCATGATAAAAAAATTAAACAACCAAAAATGTTTTCACCGGGAGATTTTGTCCTTCTTTTTAATTCACGACTTAGGCTCTTTCCGGGCAAATTAAAAACCCGATGGTCCGGTCCCTTCAGAGTAAAAGAAGTTTGGCCATACGGGACCGTGCTTATAGAGTACCCGGAAAAAGGCTCTTTTAAGGTTAACAGACAACGTTTAAAATTATATCACCCCGGCGACCCAGCGACCGGAAACATCGAAACAATGCACTTACCAAATATTTAAGAAAACGCCACTTAGTCAAGCTACGCGATGATAAACAAAGCGCTTTTGGGAGGCAAGCCAACGTTACCCTTATTTTTTTTATTCTTGTCCTGTTTGTTTTTCTACTTTAATTCTGCAGGTGTTTGACCGACAACCCCGACTACCAACCAGGGAATCCCTCTTTACACTTTAGTCATTTATCTTTTTTTTGTCTTTATTGTCTTTCTTAGTTTTTTACCTTAATATTTAGATTTAAATATTGGGGACAATGTTTAATTTTAAGTATGGGGGTATAGCATAGTTTTCTTTGTATTTTTATTAAAAACAAAACAAAAAAAAAAACTATAAATTTTTTTTTATTTAAATTAAATTTCTTGGAAAGGACGCTTTGAGCTTGAATTCCCATCACAACCTCTAGTACCTAGCGAGCCCTTCACCGGGTTAACCTTGGGAAGTCCAAGAACTAAAAAAAAGCAAAAAAAAAAATTAATGTTCTTTTTTTTTAATTTTTTTATCAAAAAGTCCATGCTTGCTAAATTTGTAAGTTCTAAAGTAAACTTATTTTTCATATGGACTAAGAATTTTTTGTGCTTGTTTAGTTTTTTGAAACTTTTGAGTAAAATTGTTGACTCATGTAGTGCTACTAGTCTTATGCATGTCTTTGAGTAGTGTTAGTGTAAAATTAAATTCTTGGCATAAATCTAAAATTATGTCTTAATTAATTTGCGTAATAATAATTTATTTTACTTTTAATTCGAATCCGGTCTTATCCAAAAGTAGTTTAGGTGAGTGTGTAGAAGATTGTTAGAAAGCTATTACTCGAATTGATCAAAAGGGTGTCCTCTCTCGATGTCTAGAACTTGCCCTATGCTATTTTCGAAGCATGTGCACTTTAGTCAAAATTAACCTTACGGAAATGATTAAGGCCTTTCTTTGGATAGTTTGAGCCTATGCACCCAACCTCAATTTACTACCTTCGTTCACACAATTTTGAGCTTTGCACCTTTATTTGAACAACCCTCACCATTTCATCACCAAAACCAAAAAGCCCAAAACCCAAATGAACACTTGAAATTTTGAGCTAAATTATTGAAAAAAAGGTAATTGTTAACCGCACCCCAGTTTTGGCTATCCGCAACCCTTTTATATGAAGTATTACGCATTTTTTTTGGAAATACGCCTTGTACAAGCATTTTTAGGAAAAGTGTTCAACAAGAAAGTTGTAGATATCGTCGAGATCTACAACTTTTGTGTCGAACACTTTTGCAAAAAATGCGCGCACAAGACGTATTGCCGCTCGAATTAAAATATGGGCGTAACTATAACGAATTTTTGGAAATATGCATTGTGCATGCATTTTTAGGAAACATGTTCAACACTAAAGTTGTAGATCTCGACGATATCTACAACTTTCGTGTTGAACACTTTTCCTAAAAATGCTTGTAGAAGACGTATTTCCAAAAAAAACGCGTAATATTTCATATAAATGGGTTGCGGATAGCCAAAACTGGGGTTGCGGTTAACAATTGCCAAAAAAATTGGGTGATTGTTTAAAAAGAAAAAAAAATCATAGTGATATGCGGCCTAGGTGTGCTTATGCATACTTAGAATGATCCCAACTATGAAAGAAAAAAATTTATGGGTATCAAATCAAAAGAAATATTTTTATATCAAAATGCAAAAATCTCATAATGATAAGCGGCCTAGGTATACGCATGTATACTTAGAATGATCCCAATTATGAAGAATTGTGATATAAGTTTTGGTAAATGAGAGTGTTTCCCTTAGCAAAACATGAGTATGGGGGTAAAGCTTCTTTATTTTGTGGTAGTTATTATAATTTAGCTCAAAACATTTTGTTTAAGTGGAGTACACCTTCATATCTATCATATTTCACCTCGCCCTTAAACCCAAGCCTTAAATTGCATACTATTCAAGTCCTAAAGATCCATAGTGTTGATTTAGTTCGAAGTGTAGCGGAGAAGGTGCAAACGGGCAAGCCTATGGCCATCGACTTTGATGGATTTCTTTGGAGGCCACCCCGAACGTCTACATCTAGTAATTTAAATCTCAGCAATCACGCTACTTTCTCCCTTCTAACAACTTTTTGATTGACCGTCGACTCATTTAACAAGTGATAATAAATAATTATAACGCATTTTTGAATTATTTCATAAATTAGTATTTATGCCAAGAACGTCTTTTTACTAAAATATCTACGCATGCCGGCATAATACTTCGCATTTTACTCTCTAGTTTTCATAATTCTTTCTAGCATTAATTTTTCCTACCCTTATGAAGAATGGTTTGCTCGGGACGAGCAACGATCAAGTATGGGGGTGTTTGATAAGTGATTTATTTACTCATCTTTTAGTATATGTTTATTATAATTTTAATATGAAATTATGTTATTTATATAAATTTATATCATATAAATCTTTCTTATTTTAATTTCATAAGCTAACTTAAGTTTATTTTGTGTTTTCAGGTTTTCTGGACATTTGGAGCAAAAAGTACATTTACACGCCCCAGGTCACGGGCGTGACTAATGGGCGTGTAACCTGCACGTTGTTCCAGACCTATATCAACCACCCCAGGTCGTTCCGTGAAGAATTTGTCAAGTACACGCCCTTGGTCACAGGCGTGACAAAGGGCGTGACATCATAGTCACGGCTGGAACCCCACCACCAGCTGCCAGCATGCCTGCCACGTCATTTAAAGTTACACGCCCCAGGTCACGGGCGTGACCTGGGGGTGTGACCACTGGATATGAGCTGCGTTCGACGAAAACTCAGGAGATCGACGAACTGCTTCGCTGCTGCGTTCGACGAAAACTCAGGAGATCGACGAACTGCTCCGCTGCTGAGTTCGACGAATATTCTTGCGTTCGACAAATATTCTCAAGTTCGACGAATTGCTCCGCTGCTGCGTTCAATGAATACGATGAGATCGATGAATGTTCAACAACGCTCTTTCCCGCCGAAGTTTCCCGCCAGAAGTCAGATTTTAAGATTACACGCCCCAGGTCACGGGCGTAACCTAGGGCGTGACACGGCTGAAACGCTCGCATTTACGCCAGATCGCTCCCTCTCCGCCAGCACCAATCACGCCCCTTACACGCCCTGGGTCACGGGCGTGACCGAGGGCGTGTAACATCAAAATTTTGCCTATTTAAAGGGAGCTTTTCCAGATGTTTAGGGATGAAGTTTTTGGAGTTCTAGCTTATTTTCTTGCACTGTTTTCTTACTCTTGTATGTCTTTTCCTTCTTGTACTTTTATTTCCAAGCTTGTAACTTTCAATTTCTAGTTGTAATTTCATTTGCAAATTAATAAAATAGTTACTTTTCTTTTATTCTACTTTCTCTTTCTCATCATGCACTTCTTTTATTTCGTTGTTTCCTCCATCTCTATGAGTAGCTAAATTCTATTAGTACTCGACCGAGATGATCCAAGGGAAATATAATTCATGATTTAAATTCTAGCTTCTCTTTCTCTTCCTTAGAATACTTAAGATTTATCCTTGAATTTATTTGGATTGAGATTATATTATCGATATATATTTCTCATTCTTGTTTTCGTAATCTAATAACCGAGAGGTTTTGAATTCGAATCGATCATTTCAAGGATAAAGAGAGTTGAATGCACTCCTCAAGCGAGGATGACATAATTCTCCCAGATTGGAGTTAATTCCAATAGCGGGGTTCACTACGATAAAGCTAGTTTTAGGGATTTTGATTCTAGAACGAAAGTTCAATTAATCAGCCTAAATTCAATTGAGCATATCCTCGAGAGAGGTGTCTTCATAAATCGGGAACCTCCACGGTCAAGTATTTTCTTAAGAGATTTATAAGTTGTTCCTTTATATTTTATTTCCCAAGGTGATTCAAAGTTGAGTACTATTCTTTAAACTCATCAATTTAAAATAAGCTATTTCTCTTTCTTGCAACCAACCAACCACAAGTTTTATTCGATAAGATAATAGAGATTTTCCAAAGTAAGAGTAATCAGCCGCCCCGAGTCTAATACGACCTTGGTTTCTTATAACCTATACAACATTCGACACGGTACACTTGCCGTTGTCGTTTGCAAGCATAGTTTTGCGCATCAGTGCCCAACATGAAAGTTGTAGCCCTTGGAGTCTACTTCTTTTTAAAATTGATTTCACCCCAAAAGGAGTTCTGTAGCTCCTTATAGGTCCATTTTGGTGGGACTGGTCCCTATTGTAGGACAACCACCATTTCTTGAATAACTTTAGATTAGGTTATGGTATTAACTTGAAAATTGAAACATAGGCTATTTACACCTACCCACACATAATACCCAAAGATGTGAATTTTAGAAGAAACTTTTTCTAAGGTTTTTGTAATAATTTCATAAATTAAATATTAATTAATTATTGGGTCAAATGACCCCCAATGCCCTCCAAATTTTGGTGTGTACTTCTTAGGGTTATTTCATGACCCTGGTAAAAATCTCAGCCCAATTGGGACTGATTTGGTTGGGTAATTTGTTAACCCAAGTTAGGTCGCATTGGGTCAAAGTTAGGGCATGGTGTTTATCTTGGGGTATGGTGGTCAGAACTCATCACCATGAGTTGAAACCTTGGCCACTTGTTTAGGATCACCAAAAACACCTTCATGAGTAAGATGGGGTGGTGTAGAGGTAAATATGCCCTAGGACCCTAGTTTTAACCTTAGGGTTGCTCTTGATCCTTGTGAAGGACATGGGGTCAAATGTTCTTGAATGGTCATGGAACTTGGTGGATAAGTTCATAGGGTGTAATTAGGCCCCAGGTAATATTATAAGAATTTTAGGAGCAATTATCCCCTTTAAATTAGGTCATAACCCCTTTATGTAAACGTCTTTTAAGAGATATTTCAGAGCACAAATGATCCTGGACGAAGAAGAAATCTTGGTGGTGCCTTTATAATCATAATATTGACCCCTGGTGGTTTTTGCATAATTTATTTTATGATTTAACTAGTATTTCATCCTCAAGGCAGCTATTTTGTCTCAATCTAAAGAAATATAATTAAGGGTCCAAAACTCTCGGGATAAATGTGCAACTTGGTGATAGGATATTTCAGAGCACTAGGAAGCTCTGTGAATTTTTTAGAATTTTTGGAAATTGATATCAGTAGGCTACTTCACAATTGTGCAAATTAGGAATTATTTGGATTAATTATTTCAGTGAGGAAATGATTCCCATAAATTGTGAAACTCTGTAATTGAGCTTTTGTGGACATAATAGAGGTCTGGTATTTTTTCTATAATTTTGGCACAAGCATTTTTGGTAGTTCCTTCATAAATCTTCAAGTTTGGATAGAAGTTAAATATTAAAAATAGAGGACATTTCCTTACTGTAAATTGTGATATTCATTATTTACTGTTATTTTGGCATGATAGATTTATCTTAATTTTATGAGGATCATGTCTTGGGAATACCTTACACTTCATGTTCATATTCATAAATGGCAAATATTGGAGAAATTTAAATAAATGTTAAAATGTTGAGGAAAAATATTAGTCTTTGGATTTAGTCTTATAATGCCATGATAGTTCTCCAGTAAAAATCTTGTGTCATGAGGATGAATATTTGGAGTACCTCTATGTGTAAGCTTCATATAGTTAGTTTGGTCTGCGTATAGTAAAAATGTGAAATTTGGATATTTAGGGGCCTACCAAGTGGAAGTGGCATGTAGATGGTGTACATGGTCAGGTTGAAGAGATTGAAGGTCACCAAAAGGAGTTTATGAGATGAGAGAGTGCTCGGAGAGTTAAGGGTAGAGTTGTGCTCGGGATTGACGAAAGATCGGCTTTCCCTTAGCCTGTCATAAAATGCTTAGGGATAATTCAAGAGAAATGACAAGAAGGGTATTCTTACGGGTAGCTACCAATAACATTAAGTATCTTGAGAAAGGGATCTTTGGGGTGTCATCCTAGTATAGCTCCTAGTACCGTAGCGAGCCCCTAACAGGGTAATCCTCTGGAAGTCCAAGATTAACCATAAACTGTAAAAGTAATATGTTGTACAAGATTAACTTAACAAAACACACACCCACACCCCATAGTTACGGGAGGTTAGTTGGTTTGGTTGTACGAGTGGTAGGCTCGGTAGTTGAAGCTGCGGGCGGACTAGTTAGTCCGGTGAGCTTGTGGCTCAGTAATGTTTGGTGTGCCAGGAGGATTAGCCGGTAAGCTTATGGCTCGGAGATAGATGGTAAACATGTTGCATGTGCATAAGGTGGTGGGTCCTTTGTGTTGATGGTCGTTGCACCAATATTAATGCTTGGGCTCGGTAAGAGTGGATAACCCTTTTACCAAGACAAGTCTGGTGGTCTAACCAGCAAGAGTACGCAGGAGCTCCGCTGTTGTGTTCTTAGCGTTGAGGCGTACGTTAGGTCTAGGTTAGGTAGTGCAAATACCAACCTATAGGTGGGCGAGGCCCAACCCACCGCTTCCGTTTGCCACTACAGGAGTATCCTGGGAGTTTTGCTAGCTCCAAAAAGGGGGAACTAAAGGTCTGTGCACATATAGTCGAAGTGTGTGAGTTGCACTAGTATGAACATAGCATAAACTGCATAACTCTGCATGTCATGGCATAAACATTGCATTTGAACCCCTACCCCTATCGTATAAGTCGGTTATTGGACTTCTTACATGATAGGCATTGCTAAACGACCCCTTGGTCTATAGGTTTGTGTGGGCATTCTTATAAATCAACGGTTACTTTTCCTTACTTTTCTATTATATACATGTCTTTAATTACTGCACTTTACTTATTCTTTACCTGCTCTTACTATGCTCTTTTACTGCTTCAATTATATATATATACATGTGTAGTGTAGAAACATTCCATGTACCCCTGTCACCTGCTATTGTTTACACCCCTTGTTGTCCTCCGCTTCATCCTTTCCGCATGGTGCCTAGGAGTCACCAGGGGAGGGATGGGGGATTGGTTTAGTCTTTTTGACTAACGGCCGATGGACCTTATCATTTTAGGAGACCACGGAGACGGAGCAGCACCAGAGGCCGGTGCAGATGGAGGCGGGGCAGTCTAGCATAGGAGCACCAGTGTCGGGATCCGTGAGTGTTACTACTAGTTGATTTGCTTCCGCGAGTGTTTATGTAGTGAGGATTTGTTGTATCGGACAGGAGCCCTTGTTATTTATATCTTTGATTTCAGTTATGATTATGTGGACATCTCTTTATGATAGTTTATTTATATGTGATGTGGACTTGGCTTCTATAAGTTTGTTTAAGCTTAACTTCTTTGCTATCGATAAGGCTGGCAGGATCGGCGTTTTGTAGTGGTGACCTTCCCGAGTGAGGGTGTCACCGCAAAAATGGCGGTTCTAGGCATAAGACCCCGAGTTTGAAAAAGAAAAAAATGGGGTCTTACAGACACGTTCAAGATCCTCTCAAGATTCATTAGACAGATTCAATCTGAATTCAACACTCAGGTTGTTGTGATCAGAAGAGATCATGGTACTGAGTTTGAAAATTAGTTATTGAGTAAATTCTGTGAGGATGAAGGTGAAAGTGGAGGTTAGATCTTAAGTTACTCTAGGGGGGGTGAATAGAGTATTAAAACTTTTCCTTAGTTTTTATAGTGTAATTAAAATAGTGTTATATATATATGTGCAAGCAGAGTGAGAATTATATAAATAGAATAACTGAATAAATAAAATCACACAGCACAGCACAAAGAAATAAACACAACCAGAAGACACAAGGAATTTATAGTGGTTCCCCAATAAATCTGGGTAGTCCACTCTTCTACCACCCTTTGGTAGGAGTCCACTAGGAGGGTTGATCAGGTGCCCTAACACCAAGGTGATTTTGATCAGGTGTCCACACACTACAGAGCTTTTGATCAGGTGCTCAAAACCAACAGGATTTTTTTATCAAGTCTCTTGCCACCAAGGAGCTACACTTTTGAAGGGAGTATTAACCCTGTATAATAGAGGTGAGAAAGAGTTATAGTGTTCTTCTCTGTCAAGATGCTGAGAAAAGACTCTAGTGGACTTGTTGTAAAGCTCCCCCTGTCTGATTGAAGTATTTGACAGATGTTGGAGAAGCTTTCTCTTGAAGACACAAATCTTCTGTATCAGATTAATCTAGAAGAATAGGTTCTTCAGATTCCTTGTTGCTCCTGTAGAAGACTTGAACTTGCAACAGAATTTCTGAGAGATGGATCTTGAAGATGATGTTCTCAGAATAAAGATGAGTGCTGCTTGAGGAAGAAGGAGAAGACTGAGAATAATAGATTGAATGTTCTTCTTCTTTCTTTCTCTATCCTTGTTGTTCTCTTTCTGTGTTCTGAAAAGAATATGTTTGAATTCTGTCGAGAGAGAGATAAGACAATAATGTCTGTCTTTGATATATTCTATTTTTGGAATAGAATAATCTGTCTTAAATTCTTTCTTGGAATAACAACAAAGACAAAATGATTCTTGTCAGGTCCTTTAATTCCTTAGCCGTGAAAAACTCCTTAGCATTAAATGTCAACGGGTATTCTCGTCTTGGAACAAAGGATATAAAGAATATATTTGAATAATATAATATCCTTACTTGTCTGCCTTAATACGTCCAAATATATTGAATATATCTGTTGGAGTCGTCGATCTGAGTTTAGAGTATTGACAAATAACTAATATAAATAATCTGGACTTTCATTTGTCGAACTGAGCTTTATTATAGAATTTGTCGAGCTCTGGATTGAATTCGTTGAACGCTGCTCGCCATTTGTCGAACGCTGCTCAGAGAATGTCGAGCGCTGGAACTGTCTATAATACTTCAATCTGCTGAGACAAATTCGTCGAACGATGCTAGGCATTCGTCGAACGCCACTCGACATTTGTCGAACACTGGGAACTTAAATTTTCCTTAAGTTCTAGCAACTCTAACAGCCTAAAAACTTGACCCTTAAACTATACAATGGGGTCAACTTGATCCTTAGTTAAAACATAGTGATCCTAGCCCAAATCAGTAATAGGGTTGTTCCAACAATCTCCCCCTATTTGGGTTAGGATACTATTTGACAATCAATCAAATAAATACAATAGAAGAATAAATAGCAGAGCATAAAAGATATATCTGACAGAATGAAAATTCATTTCAGCAGATAGAATAAAGATAGTGCTCTGAGTTCATTACAGTCAAAATGTTTAAAACAAAAACAGAATAAATAAGTCTGAACCTTTTCACTTCTTAGCTGGTTTGAAGATGATTATCCTGTTAGGATCTTCAGATTTCTTCTTGCTTATGTAGAGATCCTGAGCTCCTAGAATGGTTTGAGATTTAGTTTGAATGATAACTGTTTGTGGGTGCTGGATCAAGAATTCTTCAGCATTGAAAAGGTTCTTTGAATTGTACTTTTTAAACTCCTTTCTTCTATATTCAGAAATAGTTGAATACTGAGAATAATCCTTTCCTTCAGCTTTAGCTTTATTTATCTGAGCAGTGGCAATTGATTCCTTGAATCTAGCCATTTGAGCAATTTCATCAATTTCTGTATTTACTGGGGACAAAGGCCTATCATCAGAATCAATAGCCTACAATGAAGGTTTTTCAAAAGGAATGTTTAATTTCCTGTGCATGGATCCATCAAATATATGATATTTGTATCCTGTAGAAATATTTCTGGAAGAACTTGAGGGATGTCCTGAGGACCAAGATCTCTTATGACCACTTGTACTAGCTGGTCTCCTTGATTGCTGAGGTGTGGATTTATGAAAGGAGGAAAATGGTACTGCTGAGCCTGCTGCTGGAGGAGGAGGAGGAGGGTGGTTATATTTGACAGGATTGTCAGAATTGTAACCAGTCTTCCTCATCTTCTTTCTTCTTTTGGTTTCATTTCTGGAGAACTTCATACAGTGAGGGGTATCCCTGTCAAGAGTGATACTATGAAGGATGTAGTAGGGAATATCACTATCTGGGTTTGGAGGCTTGGGGGCAGCCAAAGATTTAGCCTTTCTTTTCTTTCTCTTCCTTGATAGAGTATCATCAGAATCACTATCATTGTCTTCTTCATCAGAGTCAGAAGAGGGAATTGGATCATCATATAATTCATTGACCAATTTCAGAGCTTTGATTCTTTGCTCTTCAGCTTCAAAAGCTTCATCTTCTGCTTTCCAAATTTCATTAAAATCTGGAATTAGTGATTCATCAAAGATAAAAGTTGGGATATCAAAACTATTGACAAATTCTTCTGAAATTTCAACTGATTCACTTTCAAGACTTTGAACTGGAATTGAAACAAGAACTGGTTCTGCTCTTTGAACTGCAAAACTGCTGATAATTTTTTTCAGCAAAACTTTATCAAAGGGAGCAGTATAAGGAACAATTGCTCTAGAATAATCTTGATGTTTTGGCATATTAGAGGAAACAAAACTGAACTTGGACAGTAAAGAAATAATATCTAAGGAGGGATGAATACAGATATTATTTATCTCTTGTATGACTGGTATTTCAGATATCTCAATCAAATCAAACATATCTAAATCAGAACTTTGAACTGTTTCTTCAACAACAACTGCATCTGTATCAAAAACTGGAGCTGTAACTTTAATAACAACTGCGACCTCTTCAACAGGAGCTTCTGGAGCTTCTTCATAAGGCATCTCCCCCTGCCTAGCTTCAGGGAGACCTGAATCTAGGCCCCTAGAAGAAGGGACAGATATAGAGGAAGGAATTGAAGATATTTTGGAAGATAGTTCAGAGATTGCTTGAAGAATTGGAGCAATTTTTGCATCCAATGTTGAGTCAAGAGTTGAAAGAATGTTATGGACTAGAGCAAGTTTTGCATCCAGGATTTGATCAATCTTGGGAACAATGTAGTCAAAAATTTGATCTGCAATAGTTTGGAAATGTAGAAATAGCATTTCAGGTGGATGAGATGAAGATGGTTGAGAAGTGGATGGAGTGGAGGTTGGTACAAAGATGTTTGCAACATTTGCATGTTGTTGAGGGATGTCAGAATGAATAGAGCAAGAGGGATGGATGGGTGAATAATATTCATCATGCATGGGAGATGGAGGTGGAGAAGTATGAGGGGTTAGAAGGGTAGATGAGGATGGAATGTCATCAATGTTTGTGGGAGAATTTGGAGGTGGAGATTATGCAGGGGAAATGTTCTGAGGTGGAGATGGGAGAGGAGGAGGAGAAGGAGCTTCTAGAAGGGTTGAGGGAGTGACTGAATCAGTCCTTGTGCCTTCAGAAGTTTTCTTTTGTGTAACTGCTCCTGTGTTCTTCTTGGTAAACACCCTGTCCCATTTAGCAAAGAGAGCTGAGGTCAGCTTCTTGCTAGCATTAATGGTCACCTTGGGAGAGACCAGAAGGTCTTGGTGCCTTTCCTGCAAAACAATTCCAATAATTCTTCCAAAGCAGACATTTTCCTTTGAAATCTTCTTCTTAATCAATCCAGAGAGGATGGATCCCCAGTTTACTTTCTTCTTTTCCATTAAGGCCACCATCAACGTAAATTGGTGCCTATTAATATAATCATGACCTGTTGTTTTCCCTAACAACACTTTTCCAACTATATCAGAAAGAAACTTATATTTCACAGATAAGTTTTTCTTAAGCAGGTAATTAGGGTTTCCAGTAGAATAACCCATCTTAATCAATGCTTCACCATTTTCAACAGAGCTGAGCTCTAACTCATCATCTCCATTCACAAAACCAAAAACCTCAGTTAGAATGGTAGGGGAAAGAGAGACCTGATGTCCTGAGATGGTTCCTGTCAGACTTTCATCTTCCTGCTTAGCCATAAAACACCATTCCTTAATCTCTGTTTTGTGCAGCTTTATCCTCATGCTCATTAACTTCTTTAACTACTGCTCTTCAAACAGATGAAGAATATCCTTGAAGACTTGGTCAGATTGAGAGAAAGATTCCATGTCGATGTCAAACCCGGCATCGAACTTCATCGAGTAGAGCGCGGCTTGAGAAATCGCTATTTGTACCTGCAAGAGAGAAAGATCAAGTGCAGAGGGGAACTGGAGGGAAACGATTTTTGTAGGCGCAATCTATTACGAAATAGAAAAAGAGATTATATACATCGGAGAAGGGGGCGCATTTGAGGAGCAGGGTTCGGCAAAAACCTAATTAAATCGGAAGTCGAAAAGACTTTAGGTCTCCGTCAGACAGCGTTCGACAAAAATATCTTTTTCGTCGACCACCGTTCGACAAATGAAATTTTCTTTATCGATTCTGAAGTTAACAGGTTTTGTCGACCGCCGTTCGACAAATGATTCAAATTCGTCTTTCTCCGTTCGACGGATTGAGGGGATAAATAGAAATTTTAATTTTTAACAGATTGAATCTCCATCTATCATTCCTATTTTATTTATAAAGAAGATATGCTTCTTTTCATCCAAGGGCTTGGTGAAAATATCAGCTCTTTGTAAATCATTAGAAATAAATTGTAGGCAAATTTTATTTTTATCCACATTATCCCTAAGGAAGTGGTGCCTAATTTCTATGTGTTTAGTCCTACTATGGAGAACTGGATTTTGTGCTATAGATATTGCACTTGTATTGTCACAAAATATAGTTGAATTATTTAAGTTAACACCATAGTCTAGAAGTTGATTTTGAATCCAGAACATCTGTGAGCAGCAACTGCCAGCAGCCATGTATTCAGCTTTAGCTGTTGATGTAGACACAAATGTCTGTTTTTTACAAAACCAAGACACAAGCCTATCACCAAGAAACTGACAAGTTCCTGATGTGCTTTTCCTGTCTACTCTGCATCCAGCATAATTTGAATTTGAGAATCCAGTTAATTCAAATTCAGATGTTGTTGGATACCAAAGTCCTAGATTAGGGCAACCCTTTATATATCTCAAAATTCTTTTTAATAAAATTAAGTGAGATTCTTTGGGGTTAACTTGAAACCTAGCACAAATACTGGTAGCAAACATTATGTCAGGCCTACTAGCTGTTAAGTAAAGTAGTGAGCCAACAATTGCTCTATATACTTTTGAATCAACAGGTTTCCTTGATTCATCATTATTAACCACAGCATTTGAGGGCATGGGTGTTTTCATGGTGGAAGAATCAGACATACCAAATCTTTTCACTAATTCCTTAGCATACTTAGATTGGGATATGAAGATTCCATTTGGAGTTTGCTTCACTTGAAGACCAAGGAAGTATGATAACTCACCCATACTACTCCTTTCAAATTTAGATTGCATTAGATTAGAAAATCTTTTGCACAAATTTGAATCAGTAGAGCCAAAAATAATGTCATCTACATATATTTGAACTAGTAGAGTTTGATTTTTATGTATTCTGAAAAATAGCGTTTTATCTACTATGCCTCTACAGAAATTGTTTTCCAAGAGAAAAACTAGCTAAAGTCTCATACCATGCTCTAGGTGCTTGTTTGAGACCATAAAGAGCTTTCTTAAGCTTAAATACAAAAGTGGGTTGAGTTAGAGAGATGAAACCTGGTGGTTGTTCCACATAAACTTCTTCTTTAATTTCTCCATTTAAGAATGCACTCTTCACATCCATTTGATATACTTTGAACTTTTTATATGCAGCAAATGCAATAAAGATTCTGATTGCTTCAAGTATTGCAACAGGAGCAAAGGTCTGATCATAATCAATCCCTTCTTCCTGTGAATAACCTTGGGCTACCAGTCTTGCTTTATTTCTCACAATGTTGCCTTGTTCATCTAGCTTGTTCCTGAAGACCCATTTAGTGCCAATAACTGGATGGCCCTTTGGTCTTGGAACCAAATCCCAAACCTTGTTCCTTTCAAACTGGTTGAGCTCCTCTTCCATTGCAAGAATCCAATTTGGATCTTGTTCTGCATCTGTTATTGTTTGAGGTTCAACTTGTGATAGGAAACAAGTATGCATCTGATTTTGGTTTAGTTGATGCCTTGTTTGAACACCTGCTGAAATATCTCCAATTACTTGTGATATTGGATGATCTCTAACTGTGATGTGGTCAACAGTTGGAGTTGGTTCAACAATGATATCTTCTTGGGGAATTTGATCAGCTGTCACTTGAATTGATATGTCAGCAAGATCTTCTGGATGATGATCTTCTTCTTCACTATCTTCAAGTGTTTGAGTTGTTGGAAATGAAGAATCTCTTTTCTCTAGATTTAGCCCATTTAGCTCTCCACATAGATCTGATACCTGCAAAATATTTATGGTTGAGGTGGTGTTCCTCTCCTCATTCAATAGGTTAGTTTCATCAAAAGAAACATGCACGGACTCCTCTATTTTAAGAGTAGATTTGTTGTAGACTCTATATGCCTTACTAGATAGAGAGTATCCAAGGAATATGCCTTCAGCTGCTTTAGCTTAGAATTTCCTTAGATATTTCATATCATTGTTATGCACATAGCACTTACAACCAAAAATCTTAAAATAGCTAACCTTAGGCTTTTTTCTTGAGTAGTTCATAGGGAGTCTTACCCTTAAGCTTATGTATCAGGCTTCTATTCAACACATAATTTGTTGTGTTCACTGCCTCTGCCCAAAAGGAGAGTGGCAAATGAGCATCAACATGCAATGTAGTTGCCGATTCAATTAATGTTCTATTTTTCCTTTCAGCTACCCCATTTTGTTGAGGGCTTCTAGGAGCAGAGAAACACTGCCTGATCCCTTCTTTTCCACAGAATTCTCTCATCAGAAGAGACTCAAACTCAGTACCATGATCACTTCTGATCAATGCAACTAAAGTAGAGTACTCAGTCTTGATGGACCTGAGAAAGTCTGTTTGAACTTTGAAAGTGTCAGACTTGTTCCTAAGAAAGAACACCCAAGTGAATCTTGAGAAGTCATCTACAATAACTAGAGAATAATGCTTCCCTCCTAAGCTCTGTATAGCAGTAGGTCCAAAAAGATCTAAATGCAATAAATACAAAATCCTAGGTGAATCACTCTTGGATAAAGATTTGAAACAACTTCTAGCTTGCTTACCTAACTGACAAGCCCTGCAAAGTCCTTCCTTCTTGTATGAACCAGAAGGCAGTCCTCTGACAAGATTGTCCTTAGAAAGCTTAGAGATAGTTCTAAGGCTAATGTGTCCTAGCCTTTTATGCCATAGTTCATTTGTCTTATTGAATTAAATAGACAGATGTCAGTATTGGCAGAGTCAAAATTGACTAGATAAATATTTCCTTGTCTAATACCAGATAATACATTTTTATTTTTATTATTGGTAATAAGACATTGGTAAGTGTTAAAGGTTACCTGATAACCTTCATCACATAACTGACTTATGCTGATGAGGTTGTGCTCGAGACCTTTGACATATGATACTTCCTTGAATGTGACTGATCCAACTTTGACTTGTCCATACCCTTTAGTCTGTCCACAGTTGGAGTCTCCAAAGATAACTTTGGGTCCAAGCTTTGCCTTATAATTGCTTAGGTTGGCCTTGTTTCATGTCATGTGCTTTGAGCATCCACTATCCAAGTAACAATATTCCTTTATCTTTGGATAGCTGTGTACCTACAAAGACAGAAAAATAAACTAGTTGTTTTTGACCCAGACTACCTTGGGTCCTTTTGTTTGTCCACAATATTCAGAAATAAAGGACATTTCAGGCTGATCCTTATAGCCTTGTGGATGATATCTCCTTGGAGGTATAATCCATTCAATAAAAGGATTTATAGTGTGTTTAGAATTAGAATTCCTGAAATTCTGTGTATAGTTTCTGTTCGACAAATTTGGGTAAATTCGTCGACCGCCGTTCGACGAATGTGCATGATTTTGTCGAGCGTCGTTAATATGATAACTATACTGAAAATCTGTTTTCAGTTTTTGTCGATCTCCGTTCGACAAATTTGAATCTTTTCGTCGAGCTTCGTTCGACGAATTCTTCTGAATTCTCTTATTCTTAACAGACTTGCTTGAAACATCTTTATTTGCTTCTACAGCCTCTTTGCTTTTAGCAGATATGAATTTTATAGGTGTAGATAATATATTTTTCTTAACTAGATGTGGCTCACTTGATGAGGCACCCAAGCCCAGTTTGCTATTGAGTCTAGCATTAACTGTGCTTGTTATGTCCATCAGTTTGATACTTCTCCCATTTAGGGATTCTTCAAACTCTTTGGCTTCAGACAACTTGCTCTCAATGAGAACAATATGTTCCCTGGAGGCAGCCAAATCCTTTTTAAGGTTTATATTTTCTTCACTTATAATTTTCATGTCAGCTAGCTTATTTCTGAGTGAGATTATTTCTTTCTCAGATTTTAATAAGTCTAAGCAAAGAACTTTGAATTCAGCCTTAAATTCAACTAAAGTAAATTCAAAATGAGATAATACCTGATCTGCATCATCTTCTGCTTCAGAGTCTGATTTTTCTTTATCAGAATTATGTCCTGATTGATAGCCATCATGCAGAATGTTCTTTCTTCTTCATCATCACTGGAGCTGGATGAGGAAGCATGTTCCGACTCACAGCCTGAGTCATATATTGCCATCAGACATTTATCACTTTCATTTGATTTTTTTTCATCATCATCAGATGAACTGGATGATGATTCAGATTCAGTTTCACTCCAGGATTCTGCAATGATCCTCTTCCCTTCTTTTTGTGCTTATGTGAGGAAGATTTGTTGGAGCTTCTTTTCTCTTCTTTCTCCTTTTTCTTTTCTTTCTTTTTCTCTTCTGGACATTCTGTCAGGTAGTGCCCAGGTTTCCTGCAACCATAACAAATAACTTCTTTAGGAGTTGATTTGTCATACCCTTGCTTTTATCTTGATCTGGACTCCTTCTTTCTGAAGTCCTTCTTAGCCATTTTGTAGAATCTCTTGGCTATGAGACTCATAAACTCCTCATTTTTTGGAGTCTTTTCTTCTTCTGCATCAGCTGCTTTGAAAGCTATGCTCTTTTCTTTCTTTGTTGCTGGAGATGTAGTGGATGACTCAACTTCCCTAAACTTGATGAGCTGCTCATAAGATTTGAGTTTGCCCAACAAAGCTTCAGTGGTAATCTCATTCAGACTTCTGGCTTCCTTGATTGGCCAGATTCTAGAATCCCATGTGCTGGGGAAGCACATTCGAATCTTATCATGTATTTCAGTGATAGATATCACTTTGTCCAGAGATTTCAGCTCATTAATTATGAGACTGAGTCTGTTGTACATGTTAGCCACTGTCTCTGTGTCTCCTTTCTTGAAGTTTTCATACAGAGAGATCAAGTGTGATCTTTTGTCTTTTCTTTCAACTGCAGATCCTGCAGCCATGTTATTTAGTGAAATCCAAATTTCTCTAGCTGAAGTACATTCAACCACTTTTTGAAATATGTCATTAGAGCCAATATGCTCATGGCTTTAGCATCTGCACTTCCTTGCTACTTTTGAGTTTCTTTCCACTCAGGAGGTGGAACAGCATGATTGTCTCATGTAGCTTCAATGCTAGTTGATGTTGTAGGTGCTGGAGGCCCTGTCAGAATAACATTGAAAATTTCTTCATCAATAGAGTTCATATAAAGCCTAATCCTTGCTTTCCAAAGTGCAACTTGCCAAGATTACACATTGGAGGTCTTGTGCTTGAGTGCTCCTTGTTCTGTGCCATGAGTTTTTAACAGAAAATAGATAAAGTAAAAACTCTAAATTAATTTAAGATCTAATTGATCTTTGTGATTCAGGTGTTAGCCTGTAAAGAATCAACACTCCTCTGATACCAATTGAAAGTGGAAGTTAGATCTTAAGTTACTCTAGAGGGGGGGGGGGGGGAACAGAGTATTAAAACTTTTCCTTAGTTTTTATAGTGTAATTAAAATATTGTTATATATATATGTGTAAGCAGAGTGAGAATTATATAAACAGAATAACTGAATAAATAAAATCACACAGCACAGCACAAAGAAATAAACACAACCAGAAGATACAAGGAATTTATAGTGGTTCCCAATAAATATGGGTAGTCCACTCTTCTACCACCCTTTGGTAGGAGTCCACTAGGAGGGTTGATCAGGTGCCCTAACACCAAGGTGATTTTGATCAGGTGTCCACACACCACAGAGCTTTTGATCAGGTGCTCAAAACCAACAGGATTTTTTGATCAGGTGTCTTGCCACCAAGGAGCTACACTTTTGAAGGGAGTATTAAACCTGTACAATAGAGGTGAGAAAGAGTTATAGTGTTCTTCTCTGTCAAGATGCTCAGAGAAGACTCTAGTGGACTTGTTGTAAAGCTCCCCCTGTCTGATTGAAGTATTTGACAGATGTTGGAGAAGCTTTCTCTTGAAGACACAAATCTTCTGTAGCAGATTAATCTAGAAGAACAGGTTCTTCAGATTCCTTGTTGCTCCTGTAGAAGACTTGAACTTGTAGCAGAATTTCTGAGAGATGGATCTTGAAGATGATGTTCTCAGAATAAAGATGAGTGCTGCTTGAGGAAGAAGGAGATGACTGAGAATAATAGATTGAATGTTCTTCTTCTTTCTTTCTCTATCTTTGTTGTTCTCTTTCTGTATTCTGTCGAGAGAGAGAGATAAGACAATAATGTCTGTCTTTGATATATTCTATTTTTGGAATAGAATAATCTGTCTTAAATTCTTTCTTGGAATAACAACAAAGACAAAACGATTCTTGTCAGGTCCTTTAATTCCTTAGCCGTGAAAAACTCCTTAGCATTAAATGTCAACGACTATTCTTGTCTTGGAACAAAGGAAATAAGGAATATATTTGAAAAATATAATATCCTTACTTGCCTGCCTTGAATACGTCCAAATATATTGAATATATCCGTTGGAGTCGTCGATCTGAGTTCAGAGTATTAACAAATAACTGATATAAATAATCTGGACTTGTATTTGTCGAACTGAGCTTTATTATAGAATTTGTCGAGCTCTGGCTCGAATTCGTCGAACGCTGCTCGCCATTTGTCGAACGCTGCTCAGAGAATGTCGAGCGCTGGAACTGGCTATAATACTTCAGTCTGCTGAGACAAATTCGTCGAACGATGCTAGGCATTCGTCGAACGCCGCTCGACATTTGTCGAACACTGGGAACTTAAATTTTCCTTATGTTCTAGCAACTCTAACAGCCTATTAACTCTACCCTTAAACTATACAATGGGGTCAACTTGATCCTTAGTTAAAACATAGTGATCCCAGCCCAAATTAGTAATAGGGTTGTTCAAACAGAAGGAATAAGATAAAGCTTTTTAGCTCCTAGGACCCCCCAACAAAATGGGGTGGCTGAAAGGAAAAATCTACTATAATTGAATCAGGAAGGACATTATTGGCTAAGTCCAATTTACCAAAGTCCTTTTGGCTGAGGTAGTGAATACAACCAACTATGTCCTGAATAGAAGTCTCATCCACAAGACAAAGTTGAAGACTCCCTATGAGTTATTGAAGGGAAAGGCACCTATAGTCACATACTTTAGGATTTTTGGATGTACTTGCTTCATTCTAAGCAATGGAAAGTGTCTTACCAAATTTGACAAGAAGGCTGATGATGGAATATTTTTGGGATATTCCTCATCAAGCATTTCCTACAGGTGTTATAATAAAAGCTCTCTCAAAATTAAGACGTCAGTGCATATGGTCTTTGATGAAGCTATGTATTATAAGGGGAAGGAACCTTCCACCAGCACTATATTGTAGGAAATAGAAAGCTGACACGGATTCAGATGATGACACTGCTACAGATGAGGATAAGTGTAAAGCACCTGATCTACCATCCATTGAGATCATTCAAGAGAATGTAGATGGTGCTCCCACAGTCAATGAACAAGTGGAACTTCATGAAGAAGAGAATCCTTTGAATAGCTCAAAAAGAACCAGGATGACCCTAAAGGACCATACTTCAACAAATGTTATAGGAGATTTGACAGTTGGAGTCAAGACAAGGAATCAGATAACATATGAAACAATGTTGCTGTATTTTCTCTCACTGTATGAACCTAAGAAGTTTGAAGAAGCAGACAGTGTTCCTCACTGTTGAAACCAATACTTGCTCTCTTGTGGAGTTCGGGGTCCCCAAATAGGGGTGAGCTCACACTTACTTCTCTCAAGGGAGTGCGCTAGGTTGAAGGCTTAGGGAACTAGGAACATGACCGAGGACTCAGCGAGGAGGTCCCACCACAAACCCAGAAGATCTTAGAGTGCTTCCTCTCAAGCCAATGCTGAGCTTGGGCACCTTTGGAGGCACTCTTCCCCCCACCAAGGAAACCTAGGGGAGAGTATCCCAAAGAGAGTGATGCCCCAAAAGGTGCCCCCCTGGGTCCTATTTATAGATTTTTGAGATTGGTCTGCCAATAGCCAGATTCTGGCCTATGAGATTACAAAATTGGCACCATGATTGGCCCACTAACAGCCAAATCACGTTGTTCTGAGATGCTATACGTAGACAATCAGGGTATCTCGGTAAATTTGTCCATGCAGCCCATGGTACCCCCTTTGGAACTAGGCGAGTGGGGGCAGGCCGCCTCCCCACTCGCCCGCTTGGAGCTGGGCGAGTGGGGGCAGGCCGCCCCTCCACTGACCCCCTTGGGGCTGGGCGAGTGGGGGTAGGCCGCCTCCCCACTCGCCCCCTTGGAGCTCGGCGAGTGGGGTCAGGCTGCCCCTCCACTCGCCCCCTTGGGGATGGGCGAGTGGGGGCAGGCTGCCTCTCCACTCGCCCCGTTAGGGTTATGCGAGTGGGCAGGACGCCTCCCCACTCACCCCCTTAGAGCTAGGCGAGTGGGGGCAGGCCGCCTCCCCACTCATCCTTCTGGGAATAACCTGGTCTAGCTCCTCAGAATTAAGCCCATCCAAAGGCTCATCCGCTCCTCTTACCTGGGGCAATGCCTCTTAAAAAAATTTGGGCCTAATGACATCTTGGGTCTCGAGGACCCACTCGGCAAATACAGGGTTGTACACAATCCCCGCTCTTTTCGAGCGGGTCACATGCTCGAAAAGAAAAGCTCAACCCTGCATATTCAGCGAGTGCCGCTGAGTGGAGTTGAGAAGACTCCACACCATCTCGGGAAAAAATAATTAGCTTCCCCCAGAGGTCAACCTTCCCTGCTGGCTAGTGAGAGCCCGGCCAGCGGAACCATCTCGGGTGAAAAATTACTTAGCTTCCCCGATAGGCCATCCTTCCCTGCCGTCTAGTGAGAACCCGACCAGCGGAACCATCTTGGCTGAAAAATTACATAGCTTCCTGATGCGATAATTCGGCAATTGCAACAGACGCGCAAGTAATAATAATGGGGAAGATCCCTGAGTGTCGGTCTCTCAAGGAACACAGTGAGGTGGAGTTAGGTTTCGAGGAAGGACTTGAGATCGAAGTCCTTGGTCGGGGTTACAATGGATGGTTGGTTTGGTTTGCGAATAATAAGATAAAATATTACAACTACCCCTATGCTGTGCCGCTATGCAATGCTTCGCTTGGCGGGATGGAAAACTACGTAGGCCTTGAACGCACTACTTCGTGGGGCGGATGGACGAGTAGGCTAGCGGAATGAGGGTCGCAAGCACTTCTTCGACAAGCACGTCACTAGCAATTGCTAGTGCGGCACCGAACACGATGGCGGAATGGAAATTAGATGGGGGCGCCTCAATAAGCACATATGAACAAAATGATTCCAAATAAATGAAATTAACATTAAGCAATATTGTTCATAGCACACATCATCAAAAATATAGAGATTACAAACATTACATCACACAAAGAAAGAAAAAGGCAAGAGATACGACCGAATCCGGAGGCTCGTTGTAGATTCACGGTAGGAAGCACCGGGTTGTCAATCCGCGTCCTAGCTCGGTCCCAACTATCGTCCGGGGTAGAGAAGGTTGTCACTACCTTCCAATGGACCCGTCTTCTCCAGCGTTTTACAATCCGGCAACGTCCGATGCGAAGAACTCCTTCCTTGGCGATGAAGATGAGCGTAGAATCTCCTCCTTGAAGGTCTTGGATGATGGAGGAGGCCTAGAGGGAGAAAAACCTGCGGAAGGGGCGGAACGGCGGAGATGGGCGGAAGAAATGCGGAAGAATCCGACCTAAATCGCGAGCAGGAATATTTATAGGCGCTGGAATAAATAGTGCGCACGGTCAATGGCGCACGACCAGTGGTCGTGCGCGCTGGAGTTCTGTGATCGTGCGCCTGCCTGGGTGGAGCCTGCAATGTAAGAAATTTATAAAATACCATGTTCGCACGACCAGTGGCGCACGCTTGGTGGTCGTGCGCACTATCGTAGGTGGTCGTGCGCACTGGTCGAAACAGAACTCATAAAATTGATGTTAAGTGCGCACGAACAGCGGCGCACGACCGGTGGTCGTGCGCACTATCGTTGGTGGTCGTGCGCACTGTCCGAGACAGAACTCAAAAAATAAGGTTAAGTGCACACGACCAGCGGCGCACGACCAGTGGTCGTGCGCAATAGAACTAGTGATCATGCGCAGTGTTCCTATACAGAATTGTACCGGGAACACCTGCACGACTCCTGTTCCAGCATACAACACCAATCTAGCCACTGAAGGTGGCACTTAACAATGCATGAAAACTAATAACGAAGATAAACAAGAAATAACACCAAAACGGGCCTAGAAGTGCACATAGCATGGAATAACAAATATGAGCGAAAACATGCCTAAAATGTAGTGCATAGACTAGAAAATCGGCCCAGATTAGTCCATATATGTGTATATAATTGGGACTCATCACACCCCCAGACTTACCTGTTTGCGCGTCCCGAGCAAACAAATTCTAAGCGAACGGGGAAAGAACAGTAGATGGCTTAAAATTACAATACAGAGTACCATGCGAAGTCGCATGCTCACGTGCATAAGAAAAATAGTAGAGAAGATTTCTGATTATATAAACAGTTTATATATTTCTAAAAGAGTAAAAGCATATTACAACTACTCAAAATGGTGAACAACGGTGAATCATTTGGTCATGCATACGGAGAAAGTAAACTAAGCGCTGAGACGAGCATTGCTCAAGATCGGGATGCGGGACAAACTCCACTGAAATCCAACAGTGTCGGTGACCATAAGCTTGCCCGGTCACATTCTCCCCACGACACTAGATTGGTTCAAGGCGTGAGTCAGTAGGACTTTCAGGTTTTTATTGAGGCTTGGGTTACGGTGAGGTAAACAATGATAAACAAAATGGCTTATAACACATAACCCAAATGAGCTTTAAAAGTAACTACCCGCGCCCCAAAATCGAATGCAAATGCACCACACCCCCAGACTTGGACTTTGCAACATAGGTGTGTGCACCGCCTACTCCCACTACATAATTTTTCTACATTATTTTTCAATAAAACTCATTTTTCTTTTTTTTTCTCTTTTCCTTTTCTTTTTTTTTCTATCTTCTTTTTCTTGTCTTTTTTTCTTTCAGCAAAATTTTCAAATGAGCATATCCACAGATTCACATAATAAACACCACAATCAACACCCCCCACAATGTAAATAAAACTACAACTAAACCTCGGATTTGGGTGTGCGACTAGGTTAGGCTTTTAGGCTTTGGTAAGATATATGTGGAGCTGAATCAAGAAAAGGGTAGGCACAAAGGGGCTAGCAAGGGTAGACGAAAGGCGTGAAATAAAGGTTCAACCGGGCCAAAATAATGGCCTACGTCATTCTCATGCACTACAACTATCCTATGTCAATGCTTCAAGAATCGCTTGGGGCAAGTTCTAGCCACCGAGAAAGATTCTCCTTTCTCCCGACTCAAGCAATACGAGTCTAGCGATCGTTTACACACATCCATATGCTACCGTTTGATTCCACCGGATTCACCATTTGAGTAGAGTAAACAACATTTACACTAATAGAAAAAAATATAAAACCATAAGTATAAAGAGAAGTCTAATCTACACAAATTTCTATGCAATCGAGCACTAGACTAGGAGAACTACTGGAGTCAACATTTTACTCTGCTACATAGTCCTAAGCCATCACCTAGACTTTCCCACATAAGCAGAAGAATTAAATTCACTACAGAGCACGCATACAGACGAGTTTGCGCTCAAGTGGGTGCTGTGGTGTGCAATGAAAATGAACAACAATTTCCAATAAGCTAAAATAAAAGTACTTCTAGCATGTTATGCAAGAGTGCACGTGAGTGGGTACAAAAACTGCTCTTCCTCAGACTTAAACTAAACAATCCACAAAATATATGACCTGAAAATCAGAAAATGCTAGGGAAAGAGAGTACCCAGTGCTCAAAAATGAGCACACCAGAAGATTGGCGTGTAAGCTAAAATGAGCCGCAGCATCCGCCATCCAGAAAAGATACCTGCAGGGGTCAGCTCCGCAGAAACAGAAGAAAATAGAAAACTGAAAAAATAATACTACTAACTAAACTAAACAAGATGAAATAAGAAATTCAGGAAAAGGTAAGATAACTACTGGGGTTATTGTCATCCCAGCACGACTTATTCAGATTTTATACAGTTCTAGCTAATGGGCGTATGGAAGGAGAAGTGGACAGGTAACTGGCCTAATATCAGTGTCGGTAGCGGGTACCGATACGGTGATAGAACAGTCACTCCCCTACCTAAATAAAAATACTTGCTCTTCACAGGTAGGGGAAGCAGAAAGTAAGAAGTGGAGGAAGAGTCCTCCTCATTATGCTCACCAAAAACATCCTTGCCTAGCAAGGTGTCGTCAATAGGGAGGTGGCGGGAGGAAAAGGAAATGAGTGGAGCTTCCTCTACGGAGGGGGAATCAACCTCCTCACATGAGAGGATGCTCTCATCATTGACTTGAGCAAAAAGCTCCAAGTCCTCCTGAAGTACCTGTGAAGATTCAACTTGCACAGACTCAGATGAAGGAAGGGGATCAAGAAATAAAGAAGACGAAGAACATAAATAAACATCAATCGGGGGAGTGATCCCGGTCTCACTCCCATCAGGTTGGGTAAGTAAAATAATGTTTGCATTGTCATCAATGCTACAAGATTCGGCGGGATCAACAGGGGCCAGGCTTAGGATTTGGACTTCCTCCACCGGTGTTGAGGTAAACTCCTCTTCACCTAGAAGGTTGTCCTTCTCCAAAGGAGTAGGCACAACACTCAGATCACCCACCTCATCCTG
This sequence comes from Dactylorhiza incarnata, assembly GCA_033032865.1. Classification (NCBI taxonomy): domain Eukaryota; kingdom Viridiplantae; phylum Streptophyta; class Magnoliopsida; order Asparagales; family Orchidaceae; genus Dactylorhiza; species Dactylorhiza incarnata. The sequence goes on from JAWHQI010000014.1 coordinate 10,615,922, forward strand.
CGACACATCATCAACAATGTCGTCGGAGACGAGTATAGTATGCACAACAGGGAGAGGGATAGTGCTCGAATAAAAGTCAAACACTGATTCCTCACAAAGAATCGAATCCACTAGGGGTGGTGGATGCACATGGAGAATAGGCTCAACAATGTCGGTGCATAGATCAGCCGCACATCCGGTGATCGTGTCCATGCCATACCCTTCAAGATGTGAAGGTGACAAAGACACATAACTGGATGTTGAAGGTGTGCCGCCAGAGTTAGGAGTTGGGACGATCCGGATATCCGGCTCGTCATCCTCGTCCAATTGGCGAAGATACTCGGCACAGTCCTTCAAGACATGATCAGTGCTCCGACAAAATCGGCACTGCCTTGCGGGCTTCTTTGGCACAGCGGGGGATGAAGCCGAAAAGAAGTATGATGGTAAAGGCTCAGCAGAGTAGCCATAAGACTTACGCGCACCATATGGAGTACCAGACGAAGTCGGTGCTCCATATGCTGGGCTATAAGAATTATGCCTACTATTCTCCGTAGGGCATTCATCACTAGAGTGGGAGGTATCTCTACACCAACGGCAACGGATATTGAGATGTGCGCACATAGTGTGGAGATAAAACGATTCAAAATAAAAATGCTATTATGCAAAATACTACACCTAACAGAAATTACTAAAGCAATCTAATAAAAAAAGGGATAAAAAGAACAGAAATAAAATGAAAGATGCAATTTACAAATGGAAGGGCTTCTCTCTCAGGTTCTCCCTCTCCAGAAAACTCACACGACTGTGTTCCCCGGCAACGGTGCCAAAAACAGGATGCGATAATTCGGCTAGTGCACGGGACGCGCAAGTAATAATAATGGGGAAGATCCCCGAGTGTCGGTCTCTCAAGGAACACAGTGAGGTGGAGTTAGGTTTCGAGGAAGGACTTGAGATCGAAGTCCTTGGTCGGGGTTACAATGGATGGTTGGTTTGGTTTGCGAATAAGAAGATAAAATATTACAACTACTCCTATGCAGTGCCGCTATGCAATGATTCGCTTGGCGGGATGGAAAACTACGTACACCTTGAATGCACTACTTCGTGGGGCGGATGGACAAGTAGGCTAGCGGAATGAGGGTCGCAAGCACCTCTTCGACAAGCACGCCACTAGCAATTGCTAGTGCGGCACCGAACACGATGGCAGAATGGAAATTAGATGGGGGCGCACCTCAATAAGCACATATGAACAAAATGATTCCAAATAAATGAAATTAACATTAATCAATTTTGTTCATAGCACACATCATAAAAAATATAGAGATTACAAACATTACATCACACAAAGAGAGAAAAAGGCAAGAGATACGATCGAATCCGGAGGCTCGTTGTAGATTCACGGTAGGAAGCACCGGGTTGTCAATCCGCATCCTAGCTCGGTCCCAACTATCGTCCGGGGTAGAGAAGGTTGTCACTACCTTCCAATGGACCCGTCTTCTCCAGCGTTTTACAATCCGGACACGTTTGATGCGAAGAACTCCTTCCTTGGCGATGAAGATGAGCGTAGAATCTCCTCCTTGAAGCTCTTGGATGATGGAGGAGGCCTAGGGGGCGAAAAACCTGCGGAAGGGGCGGAACGGCGGAGCTGGGCGGAAGAAATGCGGAAGAATCCGACCTAAATCGCGAGCAGGAATATTTAGAGGCGCTGGAATAAACAGTGCGCACGGTCATTGGCGTACGACCAGTGGTCGTGCGCGCTGGAGTTCTGTGATCGTGCGCCTGCCTGGGTGGAGCCTGCAATGTAAGAAATTTATAAAATACCATGTTCGCACGACCAGTGGCGCACGACCGGTGGTCGTGCGCACTATCGTAGGTGGTCGTGCGCACTGGTCGAAACAGAACTCATAAAATTGATGTTAAGTGCGCACGAACAGGGGTGCATGACTGGTGGTCGTGCGCACTATCGTTGGTGGTCGTGCGCACTGTCCGAGACAGAACTCAAAAAATAGAGTTAAGTGCACACGACCAGCGGCGCACGACCAGTGGTCGTGCGCAATAGAACCAGTGATCGTGCGCAGTGTTCCTGTACGGAATTGTACCGGGAACACTTGCACGACTCCTGTTCCAGCATACAACACCAATCTAGCCACTGAAGGTGGCACTTAACAATGCATGAAAACTAATAACGAAGATTAACAAGAAATAACACCAAAACGGGCCTAGAAGTGCACATAGCATGGAATAACAAAAATGAGCGAAAACATGCCTAAAATGTAGTGCATAGACTAGAAAATCGGCCCAGATGAGTCCATATATGTGTATATAATTGGGACTCATCACTTCCCCGAGAGGTCAACCTTCCCTGCCAGCTAGTGAGAGCCCGGCCAGCGGAAATATCTTAGGTGAAAAATTACTTAGCTTCCCCGAGAGGTCAACATGCCTTGTCGGCTAGTGAGAGCCCAGCCAGCAAAACCATCTCGGGTGAAAAATTACTTCGGGTCAGCATCGGGGCTAAGTACTTTTGAAAACTTCCCTCCACCGAGCGGTCCTCGGCCCTGCCAGCTTGGTGGGAGCCTGGTTAGCGGGCCAACATCGGGGCTAAGTAGTTTTGAAAACTTCTCGCCACCGAGAGATCCTTGGACCTGCCAGCTTGGTGGGACCCTGGTCAGCGGGCCTGCATCGGGGCTAAGTACTCTGAAAAACTTCCCGCCACCAAGTGATCCTCGGCCCTGCCAGCTTAGTGGAAGCTTGGTCAGTGGGCCAACATCGGGGCTAAGTACTTTTGAAAACTTCCCGCCACCAAGCGATCCTCGGCCCTGCCAGCTTGGTGGGAGCCTGGTCAGTGGGCCAGCATCAAGGCTAACAACTTTTGAAAACTTCCTGCCACCGAGCGATCCTCGGCCCTGCCAGCTTGGTGGGAGCCTAGTCAGCGGGCCAGCATCGGGGCTAAGTACTTTAAAAACTTCCTGCCACTGAGCGATCCTCAACCCTACCAGCTTGGTCGGAGCCTGGTCAGCGGGCCATTATCGGGGCTAAGTACTTTTGAAAACTTCCTGCCGCCGAGCAATCCTCGGCCCTGCCAGCTTGGTGGGAGCCTGGTCAATGGGCCAGCATCAGCGATAAGTACTTTGGAAAACTTCCCGCCACCGAGCGATCCTCAGCCCTGCCAGCTTGGTGGAAGCCTGGTCAGCGGGCCATCATCGGGGCTAAGTACTTTTGAAAACTTCCTGCCACCAAGCAATCATCGGCCATGCCAGCTTGGTGGGAGCCTTGTCAGCTGTCCAGCATCGAGGCTAAGTACTTTGAAAAACTTCCCGCCACCGAGCGATCCTCGGCCCTACCAGCTTTGTGGGAGCCTGGTCAGCGGGCCAGCATCGGGGCTAAGTACTTTGAAAAACTTCCCGCCACCGAGCGATCCTCGGCCCTGCCAGCTTGGTGGGAGCCTGGTCCGTGGGCCAACAGCGTTGCTAAGTACTTATGTAAACTTCCTGCCACCGAGTGATCCTCGGCCCTGAAATCTTGTTGGAAGCTTGGTCAGCGGGCCAAAATCAGGGCTAAGTACTTTGAAAAACTTCCTGCCACCGAGCGATCCTCGGCCCTGCCAGCATGGTGGGAGCCTGGTCAGCAGGCCAGCATCAGGGCTAAGTACTTTTGAAAACTTCCTACCACCGAACGATCCTCGGCCCTGCCATCTTGGTGGGAGCCTGGTTAGCGGTCAGCATCGGGGCTATGCACTTTGAAAACTTTCTGCCACCGAGCGATTCTCAGCCCTGCCAGCTTGGTGGGAGCCTGGTCAGCGGGCCATCATCGAGGCTAAGTACTTTGAAAACTTCCTGCCACCGAGCGATCCTCGGCCCTGCCATCTTTGTGGGAGCCTGGTCAGCGGGCCAGTATCGAGGCAAAATACATTTGAAATTTTTTCATCATATTAGTTATCATATTACATGCAAGAAAAACTAATCTTGAAAGTAAATCATCGTACTACATGGACTTAAGGGTAAAAACGTTTTTGGTCATCACTGCTTAGCTCGGGACATCCCTTCTTTGTCTTCTACTCCCAAACATGGTCCTCCTCGATCCCTACCGATTGTCGTTGTTACTGCATCGGGCCCCTTGTCCCCCTTATTTCCAAAAACTTAGGGCAAACGGACGTCGCGTTACATCCTCCTAGTGGAAGTCACAGTTAGGTAACGCTACCCCATCCCCTCCTCTTCCTCTTCTTTCTGCTTTTTTGTCTCTCCTCCTTCATCACCAGCCAATCGACATAGTTTGCTGAGGCGGTGGAGGGGGTGTCCTTGGTCCCTGCCTCCACCTTGGGTGGTCGGGTCTCTCCCCTTGGAAGTTCCCCTCTCCTTGGTCAAACATTCTTTCGAGATCTTCCATGCTCCCTCCCTGCTGCCTTGCCTCCGGCTCACTCAGCTTGGCTAACCTCTTTACGAACTCCGGGTTGGCCTCCTCTCCCTCAATTTTTTCCACCACCCTTTCCATCAATTCCTCGAAGGGCATAGGGGCCTTCTGCTTCAGACCCATTTTGAAGAACCCCTACCGCAGCCCCACTATGAAAGCGTGTTGGAACAACCCTATTACTGATTTGGGCTAGGATCACTATATGTTGATTAGGATCTGTATTGACCCCATTGTATAGTCTTAGGGTCAAGTTTTAGGCTGATTAGATTAGTCAGAACTTAGGAAAATTCAATCTCAACAAATGGCGAGTGGCGTTCGACGAATGACCAGCTTCGTTCGACAAATTGTTTCCAGCAGACTGAAGAATTATAGCCAGTTCCAGCACTCGACATTTTTTGAATAGCGCTCGACAAATGGCTAGCAGCCCTCGACAAATGGCAAGCAGCGCTCGACGAATTCTAGCCAGCGCTCGACAAATTCCTTTCTGAAGCTCAGATTAATATTCTCAGTTGGATATCAGTTCTCTGAACACAAATCAACAGAATAACGGATATATTTATTTCTCCTTGGACGTATTCAGTCAGCCATGTAAGGATATCTTTCGTATTTATTATATCCTTATATTCTTTCTATTCCAAGAAAAAGAATAGCCGTTGACATTTAATGCCAAGGCATCTTTCTCGACAAAAGGAATTGAAAGGACCTGCCAAAATCGTTTTGGGTGGCTACCTAGTTCCAAGAAGGATTTAAGTCAGAAAAATATATTCCTTAAAAGGCAGAAGATTTGAATTTGAACAAAGACAAGTTATCAGAAAAGAAAATTGTCAATAGAGACAGTCGATTTTCTTACAGAGTATAGTGAAAAAACTTCACCATCTCTCAGTCTCTCTGTTATCACAGAACAAGGAGAACAGAAGAAGTATTAGAGAAAGAAGAAGAAGAGAATATTCTATTCTTTCCAGTTTTCTTCCTCATCTAGACAGCATCCTCATCATTCCGAGAACAAGATTGAATTTCTCAGATCTGCTACAAGATAAAGTCTTTCAAAGAGCAACAACAATCTGAAGATTAATTTCTTCCAGATAATCTGATACAAAGACTTCTGGTTGAGAAAGCTCTGTCCACAAACTGTCATCAACTCTCATCAGAGAGGGGGAGCTTTCTGCTTCAACACCATTTGTCTTCTCTCAGATCATTGACAGAGAAGAACATTCTAAACCTTTTATCTCATCTTGTACAGGGTTAATTCTCCCTCCAAAAGTTTACCCAGTGGTGGCAAGACACCTTATCAAAAAATCCTTGTGTGGTTTTTAAGCACCTTATCAAAAGCTTATTGGTGTGTGGACACCTTATCAAAAACCCCTTGGTGCCTGGGCACCTGATCAACCCTCCTAGTGGATTCCTACTAAGGGTGGTAGAAGAGTAGACGTACCCAGATTTATTGGGGAACTACTATAGCTCCTTGTGTCTTCTGTGCTTGCTTATTTCTGTGTGATTGTGCTGTGTGCTTTTTATTATTTCTGTCTTCATCTTTAACTCTCACTGATTACACATATACTTAAACAGTATTTTAAATTCTGTTATAAAACTAAATAAAAAATTTCAATACTCTATTCACCCCCCCCCCCCCCCCCCCCCCTCTAGAGTAATTTAAGATCTGACCTCCACTTTCAATTGGTATCAGAGGAGGTTGATTCTTTACAGGCTAACACCTGAATCACAAAGATCAACCAGATCTTAATTTTTCTAAGAGTTTCTTTCTCTCTACTTTTATCTTACTTAAAACTCATGGCACAAAACAGGGAATATTCCAGCACAATACCTTCTATGTGCAATCTCAATAAGTTTTCACTATGGAAAGCAAGGATTAGGCTCTATATGAACTCCATTGATGAAGAGATTTTTAATGTTATTCTAACAGGGCCTCCAACACCTACAGCATCAACTAGCACTGGAGCAACAACAGACAATACTACTGTTCCACCTCCTGAGTGGACTGAAGCTCAGAAGAAGCAGAGAAATGCAGATGCAAAGGCCATGAACATTCTGGCTCTAACTATGTCAGATGACATATTCCAGAAGGTTGTTGAGTGCACCTCAGCAAGAGAAATTTGGGAATCTCTCAACAACATTGTGGCAGGCTCAGCTGATGAAAGAAAAGATAGAAGATCTCATCGGATTTCTCAATATGAGAACTTCAAGAAGGGAGAATCAGAAAATGTTGCTGATATGTACAATAGGCCCAGCCTCATAATAAATGAGCTGAAGTCTCTGGACAAAGTGATCTCACTCACAGAGATTAATGACAAAATTCTTATGTGCTTCCCCAGCACATGGGACTCCAGAATCTGGCCAATCAAGGAAGCCAGAAGTCTCAATGAGATCACCACTGAAGCTTTGATGGGCAAGCTCAAGTCTTATGAGCAGCTTATCAAAGCTAAGGAAGCTGAAGAATCTACTTCATCTCCAGCACCCAAGAAGGAAAGAAGCATAGCCATCAAGGCTGCAGAAAAAGAGGGAAAAACACCTGACAATGAGGAGTTTATGAGTTTAATAGCCAAAAGATTCTACAAAATGGCTAGAAAAGATTTCAGGAGGAAGTCATCCAGAAGCCATGACAAGCCAAGGTATGACAAAAATTACTCTAATGAAATTATATGTTTTGGTTGCAGGAAACCAGGACACATTGCTCCTGAATGTCCAGAAATTCAACAAAAGAAGGACAAGAAGGAAAGAAGAAAAGAAAAGGAAGAAAAGAAGGGCTCCAGCAAATCTTCCTCCCACTATCACAAAAAGAAGGGAAGAGGATTTGTAGCAACATCCTGGAGTGAAACAGAATCTGAATCAGAATCTTCATCTTGTTCTTCTGATGAAGAAGAAACAAAAGAAAATAGCCAATGCCTGATGGCTATTTATGACTCAGACAGTGAGTCACAATCAGCATCATCATCCAGCTCCAGTGATGATGAAGAAGAAAGAAACTTCTGCATGATGGCAATCAATGCCTCAGCCAAAAATTCTGACAAAGAGGAATCAGAATCAGAAGCAGAAGATAAAGTTGACCAGGTACTATCTAACCTTGATTTTCATTCCGCTGAATTCAAGGATGATTTCAAAATTCTTTGCTCAGACTTAATAAAATCTGAGAAGGAAATAATCTCTCTCAGAAGTAAGTTAGCAGAAATGAACAATATATGTGAAGAGAATGCAAATCTTAAGAAAGATTTGGCTGCCTCCAGAGAGCACATTACTCTTCTTGAGAATAAGTTATCTGAAGCCAAAAAGTTTGAAGAATCCCTCAATGGGAGAAGTATCAAACTGATGGACATCACAAGCATTGTCAATGCTAGACTCAATAATAGCAAATTGGGCTTGGGTGCCTCATCAAGTGAGCCATCTCTGATTAAGAGAAACATCCTCTCCACACCCATAAAATTCATCTCTGCTAAGAGCAAAGAGGCAGTAGTGAAGGGTAAAAATATTTCAAGCAAGTCTGGTAAGGATAAGAGAATTAAGAAGAATTCGTCGAACACAAAACATACTGAAAATTTAAAGAATTCCTTTTCTTCACATACTAAAAATCCTTTCACTAAGTGGATAATACCTCCAAGGAGATATCATCCACAAGGCTATAAGGATCAACCTGAAATATCGTTTATCTCTAAATTTTGTGGTTACATAAAAGGACCCAAGGTAGTCTGGGTCAGAAACAACTAGTTTATGTTTTTGTCTTTGCAGGTACACAGCTATCCAAGAACAAATCAAAAATGGTATTTGGATAGTGGCTGCTCAAAGCACATGACAGGAAACAAGGCCAACCTGAACAACTACAAGGCAAAGCTTGGACCCAAGGTGATCTTTGGAGACTCCAACTGTGGACAAACCAAAGACTATGGTCAAATTAAAGTTGGAGCAGTGACACTCAAGGAAGTAACCTTTGTCAAGGGTCTGAAGCACAACCTCATCAGCATAAGTCAGTTATGTGATGAAGGTTATCAGGTAACATTTAATAAATCAGAAAGCATTATTAAATCTTCTGATAATATTATTGTTTTATCAGGTATTAGGCAAGGCAATATATATTTGGTAAATTTCAATTCATCAAAATCAGAAATTTGTCTATTTAATGAGTTAAGCAAACCTAGTGAATTATGGCATAAAAGATTAGGACATGTAAACCTTGGGACCATTGCCAAACTATCTAAGGTCAATCTTGTTAGAGGTCTACCATCAGGATGATATAAGAAAGAAGGTCTTTGTAGGGCATGTCAATTAGGTAAGCAAACAAAAAATAGCTTTAAAATCATTATCTAAAAGTGATTCACCTAGAATCTTATACTTGCTTCATATGGACCTTTTTGGACCAATAGCAATAAAGAGCTTAGGGGGGAAGTCTTACACTCTAGTTATTGTAGATGACTTCTCTAGATTCACTTGGGTATTCTTCTTGAGTGAAAAGTCAGATAACTTTAAAGCTCTTACAGATTTTCTAAAGAGCATACAGATTGAGTACTCTACTGTAGTTGCATTGATCAGAAGTGATCATGCCACTGAGTTTGAGTCTCTTCTCATGCAAGAATTCTGTGAGATGGAAGGTATCAGGCATTGCTTCTCAGCTCCTAGATATCCTCAACAAAATGGGGTAGTTGAAAGGAAAAATAGAACTCTAATTGAATCAGCAAGAACATTGCTTGCAGATGCTAACTTGCCCCTATCCTTTTGGGCAGAGGCTGTCAGCACAGCAAATTATGATCTGAATAGAAGTTTGATACACAAACTTAAGGGTAAAACTCCCTATGAATTGCTTAAAGGGAAGAAACCTAAAGTTGATTATCTTAGAAATTTTGGATGTAGATGTTTTGTTCATAACAATGATAAAAAGTACCTTAGAAAATTTGAACCAAAATCTGAAGAAGGAATCTTCTTAGGATATTCAATAGTTAGCAAAGCATATAGGGTATTTAATAAATCCTCTCTTAAAATAGAAGAATCTATGCATGTTTCCTTTGATGAAACTAACATGTTTTATAAGGAGAAGAATTCTTCTACCAAAAACAATCTACAGGTACCAGCTCTATGTGAAGAGCTTGATGGATTAAATCTACAGACAGAAGATTCACTGCATCCATCACCTCAAATTCTTGAAGATAGTGAAAAGTAAGATCATCCAGATCTTGTTGTTAACCCAAATCAAGTAACAGTAGAACATCCTCCACAGGACACAACAGCTGAACAAATTTCCCAAATGGATACTGCTGCTGAACCAACCCCAACTGTTGACCACATCACAGTTAGAGATCATCCAATTTCACAAGTGATTGGTGATATTTCAGCAGGTGTTCAAACAAGGCATCAATTACACCAAAATCAGATGCATACTTGTTTCCTATCACAAGTTGAACCTCAAACCATAAAAGATGCAGAACAAGATCCAAATTGGATTCTTGCAATGCAAGAGGAACTCAACCAGTTTGAAAGAAACAAGGTTTGGGATTTGGTTCCAAGAGCAAAAGGCCATCCAGTTATTGGCACCAAGTGGGTCTTCAGGAACAAGCTTGATGATCAAGGCAATATTGTGAGAAACAAAGCAAGATTGGTAGCTCAAGGATATTCACAGGAAGAAGGCATAAATTATGATCAGACATTTGCCCCTGTTGCAAGGCTTGAAGCTATAAGGATTTTCTTGGCCTTTGCTGCATTCAAAAAGTTCAAGGTGTATCAAATGGATGTGAAGAGTGCTTTTCTCAATGGAGACATCAAAGAAGAAGTCTATGTGGAACAACCACCAGGTTTCATCTCTCCAACTCATTCCTCTTATGTATTTAAGCTTAGTAAAGCTCTTTATGGTCTCAAACAAGCTCCCAGAGCATGGTATGAGACTTTAGCTAATTTTCTCTTGGAAAACAATTTCTGTAGAGGCATAGTAGACAAAACCTTATTTTACAAAGTACATAAAAATAAAACTCTACTAGTTCAAATATATGTAGATGACATTATCTTTGGATCTACTGATTCAAATTTGTGCAAAAGATTTTCCAATCTAATGCAATCAAGATTTGAAATGAGTAGTATGGGTGAATTATCATACTTCCTTGGTCTTCAAGTGAAGCAAACCCCATCAGGAATCTTCATTTCCCAATCTAAGTATGCTAAGGAATTAGTGAAAAGATTTGGAATGTCTGATTCTTCTACTATGAAAACACCCATGGCCTCTAATGCTGTTATTAATTCTGATGAATCAGGGAAACCTGTTGATCAGAAGGTGTATAGGGCAATTGTTGGCTCTCTACTCTATTTAACAGCTAGTAGGCCAGATATAATGTTTACTACATGTATTTCTGCTAGGTTTCAAGTTAACCCTAAAGAATCTCATCTTACTTCTCTAAAAAGAATTTTAAGATATATAAAGGGTTGCCCTAATCTAGGACTTTGGTATCCAACAGCATCTGAATTTGAATTAACGGGATTCTCAGATTCAGATTATGCTGGATGCAGGGTAGACAGGAAAAGCACATCAGGAACTTGTCAGTTTCTTGATGATAGGCTTGTGTCTTGGTTTTGTAAGAAACAAACATCTGTGTCTACATCAACAGCTGAAGCTGAGTACATAGCTGCTGGTAGTTGCTGCTCACAGATATTGTGGATACAAAATCAGCTCCTAGACTATGGTGTCAACTTAAATAATTCAATTATATTTTGTGACAACACTAGTGCAATATCTATAGCACAAAATCCAGTTCTCCATAGTAGGACTAAACACATAGAAATTAGACACCACTTCCTTAGGGATAATGTGGATAAAAACAAAATTTGCCTACAATTTATTTCTACTGATTTGCAAAGAGCTGATATTTTCACCAAGCCCTTGGATGGAAAGAAGCACATCTTCTTTATAAATCAACTAGGAATGATAGATGGAGACTCAATCTGTTAAAAATTAAATATTTCTATTTATCCCATAAATTCGTCGAACGAAGAACGACGAATTTGAACCATTTGTCGAACGGTGGTCGATGAAACCTCTTAACCGCAGAATCAGTCAAGGCAATCTCATTTGTCGAACAATGGTCGACAAAAAAAAATTGTTCTCGTCGAACGCATTCAGACAAAGAAATAAAGCCTTTTCGACTTCTAATTTTATTAGGTTTTGACGAACAGTGGTTTACGAATGCGCCCTCATTCTTCGACCCTTCTAAATAAGCTTTATTTTATCTTATTCTAAGTTTGCGCCTACAGAAATCGTCTTTCCCTCCAGTTCCTCTCTGCACTTGATCTCTCTTCTTTGCAGGAACAATAGCGATCTCTCAGGAAACTCTACTCTCAATAAAGTTCGATGCAGGTTTCGATATTGCATGGATTCTTTTGCACAGTCTGACCAAATCTTCAAAGATATTCTTCAAATGCTGGAAGAACAACATCTAAGGAAGTTTCTAAGCACCAGGAAAAATATAGCTGTTGCAGAGATTAAAGAATGGGTTTACAGTGCAAAACCAGTAGATGAAAGCTTGTCTGGAACAATCTCAGGTCATCAAGTCTCTCTCTCTCCCACCATTCTATCTGAAATTTTTGGTTTTGAGAATGGTGATGATGACTTAGACATAAGCTCAAATGAATTTGATGAATCTTTAGTCAAAATGGGTCATTTGACTGGAAACCCTAACCACCTTCTGAAAAAGAACTTGTCTCAGGACTACAAGTTCTTAGCAGACATTGTTGGAAAAGTCTTGCTGGGCAAGACTTCTGGGTATGACTATATCATTAGGCACCAATTTCTGTTGATGGTGGCCTTGATGGAGAAGAAGAAAATCAACTGGGGATCAACTCTTTTTGAATTGATTACAAAGAAAAATTCTAAAGATAGTGTAAGTTTTGGAAGAGTTATAGGTATTTTCCTGCAGGAAAGGCATCCAGACCTTCTGGTGTCACCAAAGGTGACCATAAATGCCAGCAAGAGGCTGACCTCAGCACTCTTTGCTAAGTGGGATAGGGTAATCCCCAAGAAGAATACAGGAGCTGATGCCTCTAGGAAAAGGAAAACTTCTGAGGACACAAGGACTGACCAAGTCACTCCCTCTACCCTTCCAGAAGTTCCTCCCTCAGTTCCTTCTCCTTCTTATATCCCATCTCCACCTGCTCAACAGTCTCCTGCACATTCTCATTCTTCTCCACCTCCTTCAATTGACATATCACCTATCAATGATATTCCACCTCTATCTCCAGAACCACTACATACCACACCTCCATCTCCAATACATAATGAATATCAATCACCCACTCATCCCCCTAGTCCAATCCATCCAGACATTCCCACATATACTACCAACATCAGCAATATCTCTCCAATTCCTCCAATCTCATCTCCATCCACTTCACAACCATCCTCTACTCATCCACCTGATTATCTATCTCTCAACATTACCTCTATTGTTGATCAGATTTTTGATCATATCCTTCCTAGAATAAGCCAACTCCTGGATGCAAAATTTGCTCCAGTTCTTCAGGCAATTTCTGCTCTATCTGCTAAGACAGCTTCTCTTCCTTCCTCTCTTGCTGTTCCTTCTTCTAGGGGCCTTGATTCAGGCTGTCCTGAAGCTAGGCAGGGGGAGATGTCCTATGAAGAAGATCCAGAAATAGAAGCTACTCCAGAAGATACAGAAGTTACAGTTTTTGAATTAGATAATTCTGATATAGTACAAAATAAAGAAGATTCAATTTCAGTTTTTGATACAGATATGGTTGATTCTTGTATAGTATCAGATACACAAGTTATAGAAGAAATAAATAGTATATGCATTCATCCATCTTGTGACCTATATAGTTTATTATCAAAATTTGATGTCAAATATACTTCAAGGGTATCACCAAAAGTGTACATAGAGGATTTATCAAAGGCTCTGATATGCCTTCCTCAGAAGACTCATTCTGATATCATAAAAAGTTACATCTCCTTTATTCCTTCAATCACTGATCAAGACATTCAGATGAAGGATCTTTCTGCAGAATATGAAGGTAATCTTGCAGAATTCCTTGATGATATAGAAGATCACCCTACTCCACCAGATACAACAGTCTCAAAAATTGTTTCCTCACCTCCAATTCTTTTATGGAATGAAGAACCAATGCCAAGTTATGATGAAATCTGGAAAGAGACAGATGCAGAGTTTGACAAAGCTGAAGAAGAAAGATTAAAAGCTCTTGAAGCAATCAAAAGAATTGATGATTTATATAATAAGCCAATTTCTTCTTCTGACTCTGAAGATGATGATGATGATAACAGTGATTCTGATGATACATTATCAAGGAAAAGAAAGAAAAGAACAGCTAAGTCAAAGGCTGTTCCCAAGCCTCCAAATCCAAAGAATGACATTCCTCTTTATATTTTGTATGATGTTCCTCTTGATGAGAAAACTCCTCACTGGATGAAGCTCTCTAGAAATGAAAATAACAGGAGGAAGAAATTCAAGAAGACTGGCTACATCCCTGACAAAACCTGTCAAGCACAATCATCCTCCTCCTCCTCCAGCAGCTGGTGCAGCAGGATCAGCAGGTGTATCATCCTCTTCTCAGAAGCAAAGCCCTCAATAATCAGGGAGACCTGGTAGTTCTAGTGGTTCTCAAACCTCTTGACCAGCCAGTGCTCCTCCTTCTATGAAATTAGCACTTGCCTTACAAGAAAGTCAAGCCATTATTTCACCTCAAATATCTTCAGAATACAAATATCACATTTCTAATGGATCTCTTCACAGCGACAAAGCACCTCAAAAGGTCACTCAAGATAAAGATGATTCAGAAGACATTTATTATTCTCCAGATCCAGAAGAAGAGAGAATCTGTCAGATGGCAAGACTAAAAGAAACAATTGCAGCTGCACAGATTAACAAGGCAAACGCAGAAAGCAGAAATTTCTCAAATATCTCAACTATGTCAGAATACAGAAGGAATGAACTTGAAAAGTACAAACCATGTAAAGCATTCAATGCTGGGGAATATATTGATATGCACCCAGAAGCATTTGTTCCTCATGTCAGAGAACAGATAATCACTGGAGCTCAAGATCTGCTTATCAGCAAAAAGCAATCAAAAGATCCTAACAGGAAGATCATATTCAAGGACAAAAAGTCTTAAATCGTTGCTTGTTTATGACTGTAAAGTTTCTAAACTCAGAGCATCTAACTTTTATCTTATCTGATGATCTATTTAATTCTGTCAGATATATTTCATTTTATCTTGCTCTGTTGATTATACTCTATGTTGTATTTATTCAATTACTTGTCAAATAGTATCCCAACTCAAATAGGGGGAGATTGATGGAACAACCCTATTACTGATTTGGGCTAGGATCACTATATGTTGATTAGGATTTGTATTGACCCCATTGTATAGTCTTAGGGTCAAGTTTTAGGCTGATTAGATTAGTCAAAACTTAGGAAAGTTCAAGCTCAACAAATGGCAAGTGGCGTTCGACGAATGACCAGCTTCGTTCGACAAATTGTTTCCAGCAGACTGAAGAATTATAGCCAGTTCCAGCACTCGACATTTTCTGAACAGCGCTCGACAAATGGCTAGCAACGCTCGTCAAATGGCTAGCAGCGCTCGACAAATGGCTAGAAGTGCTCGACGAATTCTAGCCAGTGCTCGACAAATTCCTTTCTGAAGCTCAGATTAATATTCTCAGTTGGATATCAGTTCTCTGAACACAAATCAACAGAATAACGGATATATTTATTTCTCCTTGGACGTATTCAGTCAGCCATATAAGGATATCTTTCTTATTTATTATATCCTTATATTCTTTCTATTCCAAGAAAAAGAATAGCCGTTGACATTTAATGCCAAGGCATCTTTCTCGACAAAAGGAATTGAAAGGACCTACCAAAATCGTTTTGGGTGGCTACCTAGTTCCAAGAAGGATTTACGTCAGAAAAATATATTCCTTAAAAGGCAGAAGATTTGAATTTGAACAAAGACAAGTTATCAGAAAAGAAAATTGTTAATAGAGACAGTCGATTTTCTTACAGAGTATAGTGAAAAAACTTCACCATCTCTCAGTCTCTCTGTTATCACAGAACAAGGAGAACAGATGAAGTATTAGAGAAAGAAGAAGAAGAGAATATACTATTCTTTCCAGTTTTCTTCCTCATCAAGACAGCATCCTCATCATTCTGAGAACAAGATTCAATTTCTCAGATCTGCTGCAAGATAAAGTCTTTCAAAGAGC
The DNA here is from genome assembly GCA_033032865.1 of Dactylorhiza incarnata. NCBI lineage: Eukaryota > Viridiplantae > Streptophyta > Magnoliopsida > Asparagales > Orchidaceae > Dactylorhiza > Dactylorhiza incarnata. Next base: position 10,631,523 of record JAWHQI010000014.1, read on the forward strand.
AACAACAATCTGAAGATTAATTTCTTCCAGATAATCTGCTACAAAGACTTCTGGTTGAGAAAGCTCTGTCCACAAACTGTCATCAACTCTCATCAGACAGGGGGAGCTTTCTGCTTCAACACCATTTATCTTCTCTCAGATCATTGACAGAGAAGAACATTCTAAACCTTTTATCTCATCTTGTACAGGGTTAATTCTCCCTCCAAAAGTTTACCCAGTGGTGGCAAGAAACTTTATCAAAAAATCCTTGTGTGGTTTTTAAGCACCTTATCAAAAGCTTATTGGTGTGTGGACACCTTATCAAAAACCGCTTGGTGCCTGGGCACCTGATCAACCCTCCTAGTGGATTCCTACCAAGGGTGGTAGAAGAGTAGACGTACCCAGATTTATTGGGGAACTACTATAGCTCCTTGTGTCTTCTGTGCTTGCTTATTTCTGTGTGCTTGTGCTGTGTGCTTTTTACTATTTCTGTCTTCATCTTTAACTCTCACTGATTACACATAAACTTAAACAGTATTTTAAATTCCGCTATAAAACTAAATAAAAAATTTCAATACTCTATTCACCCCCCTCTAGAGTAATTTAAGATCTGACCTCCACTTTCAAAGCGGCTGGAGGGTGAACCCGGGCACCTCCTGGGTGAGTAGGACCTCTTCCTGAAACCTATCAACATAGCGAGCCAGCGACTCTCTTGGCACTTTCTTAATCTTGAAGAGTGCCTCAACATCCTTCTTCCTCTTCTTCGACGTCGAGAAGCACAGAAGAAAAACTCGACGCAGATCCTCGATGGCCCAAATAGACCCCACGAGGAGCTGGAGGAACCAGTCCCTCGCCTTCTCTTTCAGGGTGGTGGCAAAGATCTGACACTAGAAGGCATCTGACATAGGTCTGATAGAGACCATGTCCTTGAACCTCTACAGGTGCAGGACTGGGTAATCCTTGCCGGAGTAGTAAGACATCTCCGGCCCCCTAACCCCCTCTAGAACTGGGGCCGAGAGGATCAACCCACAAAAGGGACTTCCCACACCCACCCGGTTCAGCGAGTGGTTCGTTCTCGCGGACTCGGATCAGAGACCTCTGCACTCACCAGGCTACTGGATGGCTGCCGCCCGGGGAGGTCTCGTCCACTCAATTCCGTCGGTGCCTCCTTCCCGGGTTGCTGGCCAAGAGCGCTCTCGCCTATATGCGGGGGCAGGACCACCGAGACTGCCAGTGTCTTGCACTCGCCACTCGTGGTAAAAGCCCAATGTAAGGTCTGTAAGACCTCTCGCTTGAAGTCTTCAAACATTTCCATCGTCACCTCTTTTGCGGTTGGCTGCGAGTGGCCCTAGTCGTATCCATCTCCTCCACCTCTATCCATGGAGCTCAGCTTGAGATTTTCTGTGCTGGTCACTCTCCACGCTCACCGCACCATAAATGTTGAAACCAATACTTGGTCTCTTGTGGAGTTCGGGGTCCCCAAAAAGGGGTCTCTTGTGGAGAGCGCTAGGCTGAAGGTGTAGGGAACAAGGAATAGGACCGAGGCCTCAGCGAGGAGTTCCCACCACACACCTGGAAGATCATAGAGTGCTTCCCCTCCCAAGCCAATGTTGAGCTTGGGCACCTTTGGAGGCACTCTTCCCCCCCCCCCCCCCCCCCCGCCAAAGAAACCTAAGGGGAGAGTAGCCCAAAGAGAGTGATGCCCCAAAAGTTGCCCCCCTTGATCCTATTTATAAATTTTCTATCTTGGTCTGGCAATAGCCAAATTCTGGCCTAATAGATTACAAAAATGCCCCAAGGATTGGCCTGCTAATAGCCAAATCCGGCTATTCTGAGATGCTATACACAGACCATCAAGTAAACCCGGTAAATTTGTCCATGCAGCCCACGATGCCCCCCTTTGGAACTGGGTGAGTGGGGGCAGGTTGCCTGACCACTCGCCCCCTTGGATCTAGGCGAGTCGGGGCAGGCCGCCCCTCCACTCGCCCCCTTGGGGCTGGGCAAATGGGGGCAAGCCGCCTCCCCACATGCCCCTTTGGAGCTGGGCGAGTCGGGTCAGGCCTCCCCTCCACTCGCAACCTTTGTGCTGGGCGAGTGGGGGCAGGCCGCCTCTCCACTCGCCCCCTTGGGGCTGGGCGAGTGGGGGCAGGTCGCCTCCCCACTCGTCCTTCTGGGAATAACCTGGTCTGGCTCCTCGGACTTTAGCCCGTCCAAAGGCTCACCCTCCCCTCTTACCTGGGGTAGTGCCTCTTAAAAACTATTGGGCATAATGACATCTTGGGCCCCGGGGACCCACTTGGCAAATACAAGGTTGTACACTCACTGGATATCTGCAATGCAAGAGGAGCTAACTTAATTTGAAATGAACAAGGTCTGGATATAGGTTGAGAGACCAAGGAATTACCCAGTAATTGGAACCAAATGGGTACTCAAAAACAAGATGGACTCAACTGGAGTCATAGTCAGGAACAAGACCATGTTGGATCGGTAGGCGCCGTTAGAGGGGGAGGGGTGAATAAGTGTTTTAAAACTTTTTAATATATTTTGGAATACTTGAAATAATAAGAGATCAAAATAGTGATTTTGAATAAAGATCTAAATTGTTTTATAATGAAGGAGAGGATAATTACCAATTTAGAGAAATGAAGATCAAATCAAATTTATTACACAAAGAGAGACATGATTATTATTAATAAAATTGATTAAAAATTTGATTTCAATGACGCTAGAAATCAAGGCGAAATATGAAAGAATCTTTTTGTTTTCTATTCCGACTCATATCCCCACGAACCGGTTGGCTTTAGCCGATCCTTCCCCGAATACGGCCTCAAGCCGCTCTAGCCAATCCTTCACCGGATATGGCCTCAAGCACCCCTAGATCTACACCCGAGACCTAGTCGCCAACACGAGGCAAATTTCTGCCCTATGTCCTACCCAGACCTAGTCGCCAACACGAGGCGAATTCACTAAATGATTACAAGAAAAGATATGAAACAAAAAGACAATAATATTATAATCTCCCTCTTTAAGAACTTCTAAAGTTGGTGGCAAAAGATCGATGTAGTATAAGAGTTGATGAAGTGATCTTCGGTCGGATCCGGCGTGAGTAAGGGTCTGGAATTCTAGCACTTTACCTCTCTCAGACTTATGTGTAAAAAATGAGAGAAGAGGCCTCCTTTTATAGGAGTGAGCGCTAGCGCCTGCGCTTCCCATATTAGGGAATATTCTCTGCGCGCTTATCTTCATTCCAGGGAAACTCCACCTCCTTGCCTCTTATGCTCTGCGCTACCGCTTGCGCTATTCGCTAACGCCTGGCGCTAGTGCTTTCTAAAAATGCTTCCAGAATTGCGCCAATCATCGCTAGCGTCGGGCGCTAGGTGCTACCTCCGGCGCTAGTGGGCTTGTTGGAATTTTTGGCTCAATTTTGGGGGCAACCTTTTTATATTATCCTTGAGTCATATGGATTTGTTTCCTGCACACTTAAGCACACAAGATCAAATACACATAGGATTTATTATTCTCAAACCTAGGAGATGTGGAAGACCATGTTCCAACAAACTCCCCCTTTTGATAATAACAAATCTATTAATGATAAATCTGAGCATTAATATATAAGCAAGATGAAACCTACTTGTGTGTGTGCGAGAGTGATGACTTAGAATAATTATCAATTTTAGAATTTAGAATTACTCCATGCTCCCCCTAAGTGAATGCCCCTAATTTATAAACTATCAATTTAATTAATCATGTTAGTTTTCAATTTTGATAGAGGGGAATATTTATCATGATTGTTCTCCCCCTTTTTTTATTAGCAAAAATGGGTAAGGAAGCAAGAGGCTCAAAAAGATTTTTGGTAAAAAGATAAGGCATGATCGAGCTTTTTAGAGGAAAGGAAATGATAAGGAGTTTTAAGCATAAAAACAATCTTTATAGAACTACATCAGAGCTTTTAGCATAAATACTTTCATAGAAATAGATCAGAGTTTATAGCAAAAATATGAACAATATAACATTTGCCAAGTCATCAATATTATCATGTTAGTTCTCCCCCTTTATATAAGAGTTTTAAGCATAAAAAGTAATGATTTCCAAGTAACCAATCTACCCAGACAATATGTCTACACACTAGCCCCATACTAAGTGATGGATGGTCATGAGGAGCTACATACATGCTGTAGGTTGGGGTGTTAGTCCCATATGCAAACACTAGAAAATACTCAACCTAGCACTCTTTCCCCCAGTGCCTCGCAAGGCCCCACTGGAACCCTCCTTAGTTAAGGACAAGACATGACTTAGAGGTTAGGTTATCTAATGTCTACAACCCTACGCCCCCGCTATGGTGAGATATGAAGTCTTGGGATAATAATCATTGGCAACATTTAGCGTTTGAATCTAATGATGAGGTCATAGCCTATGGGTTTATATTTTTATTTGAATTTTTTAAAGAAAAGCTCACATAGCTAATCAATTAATAAATCAGAGTTATAGCATTGTGGAAGACTTAACATTTTGGAATAAATAAGAACATCCTTTTAGCAATTAGGAACTCAAAACACAATTTGATTTGAAATTCAAGAAGATGTTTTTACAAGCCATATGTCACTTGTTGGAGGAGCGTTTAGCATAAAATTGATATTCGTGTCAGAATAACCAATATAAATTCTACCAAGCAAGTCGACCATTTGCTGAAAAAAGAATTTTGAGATTTAAGACTTTGATATAAGCATGGAAGCGCAAGGTAAAAAATACATGGTGATGATGCGGAAAACTTTGCTGTAAGCATGAAAGCGCAAGAAGATATATGAGTTAAATTCCAAAAATGAAGATGTTTTTGTAAATCAATTTGCATTTAAAATCATTAAGTTTGACAATAAAGTAACCAAGCATGAAATAATATTTTCAAAAAGAGATTACTACAATTTTATATTAATTCACAAATTCAAAACATACAAAACATTGTATAGAGCATGCTAGGTTATCTAGTGCATTTATATATATAAAGAGTAGTATGGAGCTTAGCATTAGGATCCAATACTCATGAGAAGAAGTGTTATGGAAGATAATGATGTGCACATAAGTGTATTTTGAATAGAGTAAACAAATGATTTATTCAAAAATAAAAGACATATGTAGAGTAAAGTGCACAATAAAACACAAATAATTTTACTTCCACAAACTTCATTGCACATAGAAAAAAAATGTACAACTACCAAGGTGCTTTGCACACACAATGCTCATTTAGACTTATCAGGGTGTAAAGTACTGCTTGGGGGATCACACACTTTATTTTTCAATATATATATGTATATATATATATTTGTCATCCGGTGTACTTAAGAATAAGTGGTGTAAAAATGATGGTTTGCACAAGACACTTTACTATTCTTTGCAAGGTGCTCAACCTCACAACACTTACTAAGACTTATCAAGAGGTTCAAGTAGTTCTTGGTGGAGTTATCTTTGTCAATTTATTTCATGATTATTTTTTGTACAATGTTCTCTGAATACACTTGTTTTGCAAACCAATGTAATTTGAAAGGACAACAACTTTTCTTAAATATTTAGAGTGCAAATAAAGGTGGTGTAGGTAAGATACTTGTGCAAATTTAATTCGTTATATAATTACAATACACAAGCAAGCATTCTTAGATTAAAAGCATGTGTAGACTTTGCCAAAATAAGTGAGTGAATTAGTATCATTATCAACCGTAAAGCATTTACTCATATTTAGAGGCATGCTACACTTAGTTCTACACAACTTTTACAATATAATTTGATGCACAAATGAGTAGATATATCAAAGCATGATAAAAACAATGTTCAAAGTAGTTTGAAGGAATGAATTGTAACATTGTAGAAGATCTAAATGATGGATTAAATCATGCTTGAGTTTCACAATAAATTCCATACAGTATTTTTGATATTTTTGAAAAATAATTTTGATTTAAAGTTTGAATTCTTATAATTTGATCTTGGACTTCTCGAGGTCTATCATGTGAGAGGTTCACCCAGTACTAGGGAATGTAATGGGATGATAGCCCAAATCTCCCTTTCGCAAGATACATGTAAATAGAAAATGTAAGTTCAAAAAATACTTATTCATACTTATTTTTGTTTTGTATTTTTGTATTTGATTTTTGCATATAGAAATAGAAATCAAACAAATAAACAAAGAAACAAAGAGAATAAAATATTTTTTGCAATTTTTGGCTTTTGTAGTTCTTTATTTTAATTTTTCAAAAACTAATTTATGGCATACATGCAAAACTGAGTAGTACATATAAAATAATATATTTTTTGTGATTTTTCAGAATTTTAAAATTACATAAAATGACATAGGCTAGCTAGCGTCGGCGCTAGCGCTAGCGCTGCAAACAGTACACTATTTTTTAAGATTTTGAAAATTCCAATTTTTGATCTTGATTAAGTGTCCCAAGAGTACTTTCATGCAGAAATTTCAGAATTTTTTGAGATGTCTAGATAGTGCAAATTGCATAAAACATTAGCGATTTTGTATATGACTTTACCAAATAAACATTGCATGAGATATATTTTATTATACCTTCATTTTGACTTTTCTAAAGGCTTGTGTTTATCAAAATAGTATAACTTGAAAAGACAGGAAATGAAGACACATGATATCATGTTCGAATCATCCAAATAAGCATGATTTAAATGATTTAATGTGAAAATTTTTATGCAAAGAATAACATGGATATTCCCTAGAAAAGAGTACCCAACTTGTATATCTTGGTAAACATATAAAACCTAACATAGGTACTAATATTCTTTAGGTGACAATGTTAGTATGATAAGTTTGAGATTAATGTTATGCCATGGTATGATAGTGTTTTAATTTATAGACTTAGAATGAAGTGAAGATTCTATTTGATTTGGTCTTATTTATATCAAGATGATTCTAAGGTCAACATATTATTCATATAAATATGATAGAAATAGTTGTTTTTAGAAGACTTTTGATATGACTTATGATATATGATTTTAGAAAATTTTAGCGAAGGTCATCAATAGATCATGGTGGTGCATGTGAATTCAATATTCATTATGCTGGTAAATTCTTTCAATAAATTTTAGTGTTTTTCTTTTTTATTATGAATTTTGAATATATATGTGATTTTTGATAGGTGAACAATAGTGATGGTTTAGATCATGTTTGACATCAAGGAGTGAACAAACTACAATTATTCTTTTTAAAAAACATATTGAACATTGAACTTTCTTTTAGATCATGTTATTTCTCTAATTTTGTTGATGAAGGCTAAGGTTCTTAATAGCCTAATAACTTGATTTAATTAACATATCCTATAGAAAAATTATAGTTCAATTTGTATGAATACTATATGATATTTATAGGTAATGAATATAAGTGAGATAGATAGGTCATCAAAATAAAATATGATTTTTAATTTTGATCAATTTGATTTATAAACTCATTAAGTTTTAAGAGATAAAATCATATTTCTAATAATATATAAGATGACCATAACATGATAGCTTAAAAATATGAAAATAAAAAGAAAAATTAAAGTGCATTAAAGCATATCATGAAGTAGAAATTTGTATATTTCTTTTTGAAAATATTCTACTTAATGCATTTGGTGATACCTAATGAGTAAGAGATTTAGGTATCCAAAGGGGACCAAGTGTGGTGGTTCCTTTGGGTACCCAAATATAATGTGCAGGTTTGTGGGTAGATAGTGATGAATGGGTCCTTTCATGTGAAGTTAATGTTTCATTTTTAATTTTGGATCTCCATTCAAACCTTGGTTTATTGTTACTTTTATGCATCAAATTTCCATTATGATTATCTTTATTTTGAAGATTACACTTGTAATGACAATTGAAAGTATTGCTTATAAGAAATTTGTGTAATTCTAATTTCAAGTTGGGAGAAACATGATTTTGTAAATAATAATTTTTTGGAAATTCTTTTACAAGTTTTTGTTGTTTTTTCTTTCCTTTGCTTTTATTAGATAAATTTTGGAAATTTATATTTAACTTGTTTTTGAATTTAGCTTGATATTGTGAATGTATGTTTTGACAGTTTTCCTTTATGATTTCCTTTAGCGAGAAGATTTTAGTTTCCAAATCATAATTCTTAACTTTGAGATTATGTGTTGTTTCATTATAAGCAATTGTGCTATTTTCAAGAGTGGAAACAATATTGAGTCAATATGAGTTTGATAGTTATTTCTAAATTCCTCAAATGTTTCATCCATCTCCTTGATTTCAATTTTATAACTTTGGCATTTAGCACATTCACTTTTCAAAGTTGAATTTTCTAAAGACAATTTTTCATTATGTTCTTTTACAAAAATAAGTTCATTTTCAAGTTCCTTGAATATTTCTTTAATATAATTGCAATTAAAACAATAAGAAGAATTTAGATCAGAATTTTGCAAATCAATAATTTTAGCATTTAAATATTTATTTTTCATGCGTAATTTTGAGTTTGCCTCTTTTAACTTTTTAATTTTTCGTTTAGCTTTTTGAAGCATGTGAAATGAGAAAACCGAATTTGTAATGAAAATAGAGGAACAAGCTTTCCTTACAGTGCTATCTGAAGAGGCAAGATTTGAACTCAAGGTTTCTTTTTTGTCTTCTAGGCCTTCCTCTTTTATAGATGAATTTTCATCTTCTCTTGATGAATTGGTCTCTTCGTCAAAGTCAATTTCCATGATTTCCAAGGTTTTGCTACGAGAGAGTTCTTCGTGAATAATGGTGGATGCATGTATGTCCTTCTCCCCATATGTTTGTTCCATACCTGCGAGAGGAAGATCATACATTTCTTCAAGAAATTTCCATATTTTGTATGCAGTAGAAAAACAATATATTAATTTGAAAACTTCATTTGATAGACCACAAAATAAATAGTGTTTGGCTCTTGCATTTAGATGATGTTCTTTTTTATTTGATTCATCCGCTGGTCTTATTATTGTTAAATTCCATGCCTCGATATCTAATGTTTTAATAAAATTTTCAATTAAAATTTTCCATCCTCTATAATTTGTCCCTTTAAATAAAAGTGGTGCTAGTGATTTTTCTTCTTCATAAAAATCCCCACACTATTAGAAGCAAGATCATGAGACGTCATTATTCCCGGTTGTTAAGCTAATTTGGAATAACCTATCTTTGATACCACTTGTTGGATCGGTAGGCGCCCTTAGAGGGGGGGGGGGTGAATTAGGGTTTTAAAACTTTTTATTATATTTTGGAATACTTGAAATAATAAGAGATCAAAATAGTGATTTTGAATAAAGATCTAAATTGTTTTATAATGAAGGATATGATAATAACCAATTTAGAGAAATGAAGATCAAATCAATTTTATTACACAAAGAGAGACATGATTATTATTAATAAAATTGATTACAAAATTCGATTTCAATGACGCTAGAAATCAAGGTGAAATATGAAAGACTCTTTGTTTTCTATACCGACTCGTATCCCCATGAATCGGTTGGCTTTATCCAATCCTTCCCCGGATACGGCCTCAAGCCGCTCTAGCCAATCCTTCCATGGATATGTCTCAAGCACCCCCTAGATCTACACCCTAGACCTACTCGCCAACACGAGGTGAATTTCTGCCCTAATTCCTAAACAGACCTAGTCGCCAACACGAGGCGCATTCCTAAATGGAACTCTTCAGGAAGAAGTATATGTGGAGCAGCCCCCAGGTTTTGTCAATCCATCTTTTCCCTACTTTGTGTATAGATTAGATAAAGCACTGTATGGCCTCAAGCAAGCTCCAAGGGCTTGGTATGAGACCTTATCCACCTTTCTTCTCGAACACTCCTTATAAAGATGCAAAGTGGATAAAATACTCTTCACAAGAGCACATAAAAACCAGCTCCTACTAATACAGATATATGTAGATGATATTATATTTGAATCAACATATCAAACACTATGCAAAAGGTTTGCATACCTAATGCAGTCTATATTTGAAATGAGTGGCATGGGGGGAATTATCCTATTTCCTAGTGTTGGGAATTGTATCCACAATTAACTTGATTTGAATATTCCCCTTGAACTAAGTTGAATTGAGTTTGTATTTGATGTTGCTCTCTAGGTAAGTGTTTGCAGGTTTTAAATGGCTAAGTACAAACCAAGGTCAGGTTTCAATGGGTCATCAAACACAGGCCTATGCAATGTAATTCCTCATTATATGGACCAAGGTGTCGACTCATGTGAAATCTCTCTATTGGGATGTACTTCTTATTCAAACACAAAGGAAAATCTAGGAGAAAGATGCTGCTGTTCTTTTGTCCTGAGAGAAGAAATATTTTTCTAAGTATTTCTGTGTTCGACGAAAGTTGGTGCGTTCGTCGATCTTAGTTCGACGAACTGAATAAATTGCATCAATCACAATTGTGCCTAAGTTGAAAGTAGTTCGTCGATCGTGTTCGTCGATCTCCGTTCGACGAACAGAAGAAGTTTTCGTCGACCGCTATTTCGCCAGAGTTGAAGTTGTTTTCGTCGATCGCGTTCGTCGATCTTCGTTCGTCGATCTTCGTTCGACGAACAGAAGAAGTTTTCGTCGACCGCTGTTTCGCCAGAGTTGAAGTTGTTTTCATCGATCGCATTCGTCGATCTCAGTTTGACGAACTGAAATAGTTTAGTTGATCTCAGTCTTTGCTGAAGTTAAAGCAATTTCATTGATCGTCGATCTCCGTTCGACGAAGTAATGAAATTTCGTCGTGCGCTGTTTAGCTGAAAGATAAATTGATTTCTTTGATCGCCTTTTGTTGATCTCCGTTCGACGAACTCTTATTATTTCATTGATCACTGTTTTGTTGTGATTGAATTGTTTCTTTGAGCTTAGTTCGACTAATCTTTGATGGCCGACAAATTAACTCTATGTTGTTTTGTTTCTCAATTTCTTTTCTCGAGAAGTCTTTCTATTTTTCGAGAAATTCTTTTCTCTATCTCGTAAAATCCTTCTATTCTCTTTCTCGAAGCTGAAACAATCATTTCTCGAGAAATTCTTTGTTCTCGAGAAATTAATTCTTTCGTTCATAATTCTGTTTTCTCAGAAGATTATTTATTTTCTCGGGAAGTCTTTTTGTTCTCGAGAAATCTGTTCAATTCCTGAATTTTTTTTCCAATCCTCTTTGACGGGACGTTAATTCATTCTGTCTATTCTGACGGCTCTTTTTATTTCGTTTAAGGTATATTCTATCTTAATTGATGTTGTTAAGCCTTTGATTATATAAGGCTCTCGTTTTTAAGTTTCTAATAATTAATTTTTCTGATCAACCCTAACTCTCCTTCCGTTCCAAGAACGAGAAAGTGCCGCCTCCTATCGGAAAAGCTGGAGATCGATCGGTTTTTCTAAATCAGTTGTCTCTAGTGGATGAAAAGGTTCTATTGATCATTGCTCCTTCCTCTACTATATCTATTGGATCAAATCGAAATGAAGAAGGTCAGATCTGAGTTCTTATCATTCTTCCTCATCGCCATCAAGTCAAAGTTTTTCAAGTCTCAAGAAGGAAGATCTATCAGTGCTTTCAGATCTGATAATGTATAAATAAGTTTCTATCAAACCTGAATTGCATTTTATTGTAGGAGAAGTTTTTCTCCGAGTTGTAGGAGAGGTTTTTCTCCGAGTTGTAGGAGAGGTTTTTCTCTAGTTGTAGGAGAGGTTTTTCTCCGAGTTGTAGAAGAGGTTTTTCTCCGAGTTGTAAGAGAGATTTTCTCTGAGATTGTAGTAGTGTTGACTCCGAGATTGTAGGATCATTCTTGATCCGAGTTATAGTGAAGTAGTCAAGTCTAGCTGTGGTGCTAGTTTGGCGAGGCCGACAAGTGGAGTACCCAAGAATGGGGAACCATTATAAATTTCTTGTGTTATCTGTGATTGTGATTTGCTTTCTATGCGTTCTATTTCATAATGTTTTTAATTTCGCAAAAGACGCAGTTATCACCTATTCACCCCCCTCTATGTGATTTAGGTAGGCAACTAGATACTTCAATTGGTATCAGAGGGTCGCTGTTCGTTGCTAGGTTAACACCTTGAACAGGATCTATCCATTCTAGTTGCTAGCAAATCTTGGAGAGATGCAAGGAATCCTCCTCGCTGAAGTGGCCTATCTGCAGAAAGGCTAATTTCCCCACGTGGAAAGAGAGAGTGAGATTCTACATGGAGGTCGCAGATCCGAGAATTTTTCAAGTTGTGGAAGAAGGCCCTCAAGTGCCTATGGCTGCCTCTACAATTAACCCTACTGTAATGGTGCCTAAAAAGATGATGGACTTAACCAAGGATGAGATCGCCATCGTTGCCTTGGACAAAAAGACGAAGAACATAATTGCCAGTGCAGTGGACGATTCGATGTTGCAAAACTTAATTCACTGCCAATCTGCTCAAGAGATATGGATATCCTTGATTGTTCTCATGGAAGGTACCGAAGAGGTAAGGGACGATAAAAGATCTCTACTCAACTAAGAGTATGAGGCCTTCGAGCAGGGTAAAAAGGAGTGCATTGCCGATGCATATGAAAGATTCTTTAAAATTGTTAACGTCCTAAGAAACTATGGTCGGGTCTTTACAAATGGTGAGCTTAATGACAAATTCATGCGATCCCAGATGAAAGATTGGGATAGCAAGATAGTTGCAATCAGGGAGTTTGGAAAACTACCAAGTCTTGACCCGCAAAATCTGTTCAGGAAGCTACTTTCACATGAGCTACAAATGAACATTTGCAAATCTGAAGAGGATGTGAATCGGGCCTCAAGCAAGGAAAGGACCTTGGCACTGAAGGCTGAAAGTACAAGGAAAAGCAAAGCTGTGTCCCCGATCAGAGAAAAAGAAACTGACAATGAAGAAGAATCAGAAGCTAGCTCCTACTGCTCTGAAATGTCTTATGGGTAATTTTCTCTAATCTCTAGTCAATTCAAGAGGTTACTAAGCAAAAGAAGGCACATGAAGAACAAGTCGCCTTCCTCAGACTATAGACATTCTCGACGTGATGGTGATCATCACAGAAAGGGCTCAAGAAACCATGACAGTTATAAGACTAAACCGAATAAACATGTTTCTTCTGACATTGTTTGTTATTGCTGTAATAAGCCAGGGCACATGATCGATGATTGCCCTCATAAGAAGAAAGAAGGTGGAAAGAGAGAAGATAAGAAATCCACCTACGGGAAAAAGAAGACTGAAAGACGTCTAGTCGCAAAGAAGTCCAAAACTCTAAGCGACAGTGACTCAGAGAAGTCAAGTGATGAAGAAGAAGCTTACTTTGGGCTTATGGCCATGACTGATGATGAAGAAGAACCTCCATATACCCGGAAGGTAAATTCTCACACCATCTTATCTGATTCTGATTATGCCTCAGCTGAGCAAAAGGATTACCCCTCGATGATGACTCATAACTCATGACCCAATATACTAACATGCTTAAAAGCTTTGACAAATGCCGAAAGGTAGTCAAAACCCAGGCCAAGGAGATCATGTCTCTCAAGGAAGTGGAATCTAATCAGAGAAAGGAAGTTGAACAACTTTCCTCTTTCAGAGAGGAAATACAAGTCTTGCAAGACAAGATCAAAATCTCGGATGAGCTCCTTGTCCTGAGATAGGAAAGTATCAAAGAGCTGGAAGAACAGCTAGCCTCTGAGAAGAAGCTAGTTGAAAAGTTTTTTCAACCTAAAACTATTCTTCCAATAATTGATAGATTCTCTGCTAAAGCAGGTAGCAGTGGATTAGGTCATGTGGCTGGTCCTAGTAATTCTTCTAAGGGCACCCATGCCAAGAAGAAAGGTAAGAATGCAAAGAAAGCTACCACCGAAGAGAAAGGGAAAGCCTATCAAGATCAAGTGGCATTCAAGAAAGTTATCTTTCCTACAAATGTCTACGATATGGAGAGCACTTATGGTCACTTGACACGACCAATTAATTTTGCGCCTATCAATGACTATAAGGGGTGGACTCGTCCTCGAAAGCTCGGTGAAAGTGCATTCAAAGCACCTTATCAAGAGATAAATCTGAAAGACTATGGTCCTTTTGTTCATTGTCCAAGTTCTAAGAGAGCACCAATAGTGAAGGTTGTTGCACCTAAGCCTAAGGAGAAAGCACTAACATGTGTGTGCTAAACTCATGAGGCATCCTCATCTAGAAGGAATGCTCCTGCCAAAACTAACATTCAAAAAGTTAAGCAGGAAAATACTAAGAGAAAGTACAACAGGTTTGACTGTTGGTGTTGCGGCAAGATAGGTCACTTTGTCGTAGATAGTTGGTTCAATTCTACTTATGTTAATAGAGCACAAGTAAACATTGCAAGAAAGATCACTCGCAATGTTAACATTCAGCGTGGTTCTCAACTAACATAGGACCAAGGACCCAAATTTGTTTGGGCTCCTAAGGCAAGATAATCTATTTTTGCAGGCATGTCCAAAGGCCAACAAAAATCCAATCTGGTATTTGAACAGTTGCTGCTCTCGGCATATGACCGGGACTAGGAGTTTATTGCAGGATTTTGTTCCAGTTGCGAACGGTCCAAAAGTTATTTTTGGCCGATCCAACAGAGGAATATCAAAAGTCTACGGTATGATTTCAAATGGCAATGTATCCTATTTTCGGATGTGGCTTATGTGGAAGGATTAGAACATAATCTTATAAGCATAAGTCAACTCTGTGATAAAGGATACGTAGTTGATTTTCGTAAAGATAAGTGTTTGATAAAGTCGGCAGAAAATTCGGAAACAATTTTATCAGGCACTCATTTAGAAATATATTTTGTTTAAATTTTCTTTGTTTATCATCTTCTACACCAGTGTGCTTGTTAGCAAAAGATAGTACATCTCTTGCTGACCAATGGCATAAGAGATTAGCACATAATAATTTCAAAACTATAAATAAATTGTTTTCTCAAAACTTAGTGTATGATGCGCCAAATATTACATACATTAAAGATAGACCTTGTCATGCATGTATAAAAGGCAAGCAAACAAGAGCTACTTTTAATAGCATAATTGGCAAAGATTCAACCAGATGTTTATACCTACTTCATATGGACTTGTTTGGTCCTTTGCAAATTAGAAGTTTAGGAGGAAAGTCTTACACATTGGTTGTTGTAGATGATTACTCACATTTTGCATGGGTATTCTTTCTAAAACATAAGTCAGATACATTTGATATTTTCACTAAATTTGTCAAGCAAATTCAGAACGAATTAGATTCTTCAGTGGTCAAAATCAGAACTGACCATGGAACAGAATTCAAATCTGGAGCCATGACAGATTTCTGTGAAGGCCTTGGTATCTTTCATGAGTTTTCCTCTCCTCGAACTCCACAACAAAATGGGGTAGCTGAGAGAAGGAATAGAACACTCATTGAGGCTGGCAGAATAATGTTGAGCGACACTTCACTACCTGAATACCTCTGGGGTGAAGCCGCCAACACTGCCTGCCATGTGCAAAATAGAGCACTCATAAATAAGAACCATGAAAAGACTCCTTATGAACTACTAAATGGCAAGAGACCAACCATCTCTTATTTTAGAATCTTTGGCAGTAAATGTTTTGTACTTAATAATGGAAAGCATTACAAAACCAAGTTTAGTGAAAAGAGCTTTGAAGGTATTTTCGTAGGCTATAGTAGCCATAGTAGAGCTTATAGAATTTTTAATCAGAAAACCCTGGTTGTAGAAGAATCCATTAATGTTGTATTTGATGAGACGAGTATGCTACATAGCAGCTCCTCTAGCGATTCTGTTGAAGATGTAGGTTCAAGGCTGCAAAAGTTATGCTTGGAGAAGCCAGCTGAAGAAAATGGTCAGCATTTCATCAAGATCCCTCCCCCAACCTCAACTGAAGAGGAAAATCATCTTGACGAAGAGCCAATCCAAGTGGAGGAAGACACTCCAGTTGTAGAAGAAGCTCCTGGTGCTCCAAATAATGCGAGGAATCTTGAATTCAGACATCTGAGGTACCATCCTATTGATCAGATCATAGGAGACCCTCATGGCGGCATAAGAAACAAAAGAGGTACTATTAATGAAAACATGCATTTGAGTGTTCTCTCGCAGGTTGATCCGAAGAAATTCCAAGAAGTAAATGAAGACCCCTCTTGGATAATAGCAATGGAAGAAGAACTAAATCAGTTCAAGCATTGCTAAGTATGGACACTTGTTCCATAACCCAAAGATAAGAACATCATTGGAACAAAGTGGGTATACAGAAACAAGTTGGATGAAGAAGGAACGATAATAACGAACAAAGCCAGACTTGTAGCAAAAGGATACAGACAAGAAGAAGGGATCGACTTCGATCATACTTACGCTCCTGTAGCAAGACTCGAAGCGACCAGGCTGTTTCTAGCTTATGCTGCATTCAAAGGATTCACTGTATATCAAATGGACGTCAAGTCAGCTTTTCTCAATGGTAATATTAAAGAAGAAGTATGCGTTGAACATCTCCAGGTTTTGTTAATCCTGAACATCCTGATTATGTTTATCTATTACAAAAGGCTTTATATGGTTTGAAACAAGCTCCTCGAGCTTGGTATGAGACGCTGTCTAACTTTCTTCTTGGGAACAAGTTCACAAGAGGAAAGATAGATAAGACATTATTTCTTAGGGAAGTAAAAGGCAAGATTTTGCTAGTGGAAATCAATGTCGATGACATTATTTTTGGCTCTACGGACCACAACCTTTGCAAGAAGTTCTCTAAACTTATGCAAGGGAAGTTTGAAATGAGCAGTATGGGTTGAAATATTTCTTAGGACTTCAGGTGAAGCAATCTAAAGATGGAATTTTCATCACACAGACGAAGTTCACCAAGGAGTTGGTTAAAAATTTGGAATGGAGAGTGCAACCTCTATGAGGACTCCAATGAGCTCAGTTATGTCTCTGGACAAGGATGAGAAAGGGAAACCTTTCGATGAAACTAAATACAGAAGCATAATTGGCTCTCTGCTCTACCTTACTGCTAGTAAGCCTGATATTATGTTTTCTACATGTGTATGTGCTAGATATCAGGTGAACTCTAAGGAATCTCAATATACTGCTGCAAAGCGAATTTTGAGATATCTTAAGGGTACACCAAATCTTGGCTTATGGTACCCAAGAAGTAATGATAGTGAGCTAATAGGTTTTTCAGATGCAGACTTTGCAGGTAGTAAAGATGACAGGAAAAGCACTTTCGGGACATGCCAATTTCTCGGAAGAAGACTTATTCCTAGAGCAGCAAGAAGCAGAATTGTGTTGCAATTTCAACCGCCGAGTCAAAATACATTTCTGCATGCAGTTGTTGCACACAACTTCTTTAGATAAAGAATCAGCTTGAAGATTACAACTTGAAGTTCAAAGAAATTCCAATGTTTTGCTACTCGTCTAGTGTTATAGCAATTACAAATAATCCAGTCTCGCACAACCGGACAAAGCATATTGAGTTGAGATATCACTTCATCCAGGAGCATGTGGAGAATGGGGACATCAATCTATGATATGTACCTACGGATAAGCAAGTTGCAGATATTTTCACGAAGCCGGTGGATGAGACCAAGTTCTCTTTCTTCAAGACAGAGCTTGGAATGCTCAACATGGAGTAATAATCAATTCAGGAATGAAGCCATGAAGAGATGAAGAATTTCACATATTCTAATTCTCAAGGAAGCAAAAGCCTAAATTTTTTCCAGAAAAAATCTAAGTCTTCTTGATAATTCTCGAGAAATGGGTAGTCCCACGAGAAATGATCAGGCGCAGTTGAATCTGCTGAAGTCCTTGATTTCTCGAGAAATCAATTAGCTCTCGAGTATTGGATTATCTTTCTAGAAAAATCAGAAATTTTTACTTTCTGGATTTCGAAAGGGCAGGTACGCAGTTTTTATTTTAAATATTAAATAAATTATTAAAATGTTAAATCAAATCAAATCTATAAATAGAAAATCATGAATGACTTAATGTTCACGCAAAACCCTTCGCGTTCTTCTCGAAACCCCTCGACTGTTCATCTTCTTCTCGCGTAATCTAGTCTCCAGTTCATTTCTTCTCGTGATTTCTCCCAGCAAGTGCAAGTTCATCAGCTTTGATTCGATGGCTCCGTGTCCTAGAGCTAAGATTGGCATCGGATTTGAGCTCGAAAGGTTAGGTCTGATCAATCTTTCAGACGATTTTCAAAATCTTTTCTATCTCATAGATGCAGTTGGGTTATCTTTTATTTTGGAACATCCTTGCCATATTCTGTTCAGAGAGGTAGAGGATTTCTTTCTGAATGTGAAAGTTGTCAAGGAAGGGAGAATGATAATCTCCTCTGTAGATAATTTGAAGATTAAGATTTCCACCAAATATTTGACAAAATATCTAAGACTTCCAGTGATAGATTCTGAAGATGACCTAGATGATGTTGATTGGGATAGAACTATGACATATTGTGGTTTAGATAAGGAAGATACTTCTGTTAGAAGACAGAAGATGAATGCTGTTGGAAAGATGTTGGTAGACATTGTGTCTAAGATAATTCTCTGCAATACAGGAAATTTTGGTTATGTTTCTGAAGATGTGTTTTGTTTGTTGATTGCAATTGTGATTGGGAAGAGATGTGACTGGGCCACTCTTCTTCTTTCAAAGATTAAGGCAAGTCTCCTTGCTACAAACTATGCAAGGCTACTTCCTTTGTATCTGAATCAGATGAACCCTTCCTTGTTTGATATGTCTAAAGGTGCAGTGATTCATCATATGAAGAAGCTCAATGTCTACACAATTCAGAACTAGGACATCAGGATAACCAAGCCAGGTAATGTAGGTGCAAGATCTCAGGGGGAGCCTCAACCTTCTGCAAATGTTGGCAATGAGGTTGTGTCTCCAGCTCAAGCTCCAATTGTTGTTGTTGCTGTTGAAAACACAATTGCTGATATTGTTACTGAGATTCAACAAGAAAACCTTGAAGAGCACAGACCCAGTGGCCAAAGGGCAGGGTCATGTGCTGATTTTGATTTTTCTTTTGAAACTGATGATATATCCGTTCATAGGCAATCTACTCCCCCAACACAAATTGAGGGGGAAAAAGAGTGTGGTGAAGAAGCCAACAGGGATGCTCAGGGAGAGCTAGTTGGTGAGAAAGGAGTTGTGGCTCCAAAGGTTGTAAGTTCTTTAGTTATTCAAGAAATTTTTGATAATGTTGTTCCTACTCCTCCTCCTTCTCCTTCTTTATATGAAGAAAATTCTCTTCTGGGCAAAATAGAGTTGATGCTCCATAAGCAAAGTGACAAGTTTGAGAAGTGTTTCCAGGAAGTTCATGCTAGGATTTCTGAAGTTGAAAAGGGCATGAGCAAAAGTCTAGCTGCAGTTCAAGCCAAGACAGATTCTCTCAAAGAGTTTGTGATTCAAAGGGGTAAGGAAATTGATCACACAATTGAGGGTGTGGGAACAGTTTTAGCTCACACTCTCTAAGTAAAAAGGTCTCTAGAGTCAATTGAATCCAATGCAGAAAATAACACTTTCAAAATTGTTGATGAGGTTGGTCAATTCAAAGAATCAGCCATCCAAACCCTATCTGTAGAAGTCAGAAAGGGGGAGGATAAAATGGCAGAGCTTTTGGATAATCAGGTTTCTCAGCTCCAAAGAAGTTGGGTTGATCAGTTTAAGCAGTTGAATGTTAGTGTTCATAAGCAAATTGCAGATGTAAATTTATATACATTCAAGACTGGAGTTTGGCTTCACAATGAAATTTTTCCAGAGTTGCAGATTCAAAATGTTCTTCCACCTCAATTTTCTCCCAGACCTAGAGTTCAACCTGAGTTTGTTCCTCCTGTGGTTAGTTCCAAGAAAAGAAAGTTTGGTGAAGGTCCTTCTGCCAGCAGGTCTGTCCTTGGGTCCAGCTCAGCAGGTTCTGGTAAAGCAGTTGCTTAGGAAGTACTTCCTGAAGTGTGGAGTCCTGTTTCTAAGATAATCATTCTTGACACACTCAAGCTTGTAGATGAAGGTGGAAAGCAAGTCCCAGACTTTTACAGTTCAACTGAATGGAAAAAGTATGAGACTAGTCTAACAAAGAGAAAGATTCATTACAAGAATTATGGTTATAACAATCCTGCAGCTCCAACTCCTCCTCCAAGATACTATCTGATGCGCAAATCTCGCACACCGCTGTAGGCGGTAGCTAGACTGCGGCACGAAACGGTAGTGTACCGATCGTTTAAGTAATATAAAATGTGGGAGAGAATCCCCAAGTATCGAATCTCGAAGGAACACAGTAAGGTGGAGTTAACTATTGAGGACAGACTTGAGATTGAAGTCCTTAAGTCGAATGGATTGCGGAAGAGGGATTTTGGATTATGGAATTAAAATAAAATACTACAACTACTCCTATGCAATGCCGCTATGCAAAGCTTCGCTTGGCGAGATGGAAAACTATGTAGGCCTTGAACGCACTACTTCGAAAGGGCGGATGGATGAGTAGGCTATCGGATGGAGTGAGTCGCACCGGCAGAATGAGGGTCGCAAGCACCTCGTCGACAAGCATGCCACTAGCAATTGCTAGTGCGGTACACGAACACGATGGCGGAATGGAAAATGGATGGGGGTGCACCTCATACACACATATAAACAAAAGATAACTTCACATAGACATGAAATAACTTTATATAGCAAGGTTTATAGTGTTCATCATCAACATACAAAAGATCTAACAATTAAAACAATCAATACAAAGAAGAAGCAAGTGAGGAATCGATCGAATCCGAAGTCTTGTTGAAGATTCACGGTTGGAGTCGCTGGGTTGTCAATCTGCGTCCAAGCTCGGCCCTCAACTACGTCCGGGGTAGAGAAGGTTGTCACAACCTTCCAATGGCCCGTCTTCTTCATGTCACGATCCAGCCGCACGACCAAGCTTTCTTCTCCTTGGATAATGGTGAATGTAGATCTAGATCCTTCTCTTTAGAGCTTGAGGATGATGGAGGAGGCCTAGGGAAAAGCCCTCATGGAAGGGTGGAAGGGTACGGAGCTGGAACTCCTTTGCAGCGGAAAAAGGGTGAGATTGTACGATCCCCTGCTTTAAGTTGGAAACTGCGCTTTTATAGAAAAGATCAGAAAATTAGACACGCACGGTCGAACGCACGACCGTGCATGCACCGTGCGATACTTATACAAGCAGAATGGCTCGAAGAAGGAAGATGCGCCCGTGCGTTTTACTCATCCATGGTCGAATCCGATCGGGCGTAAAAACGCACGGGTAACTTCAGATTGAACGAAAAAAAGGCAAGTAGGGAACTCGTGCGTTTTACCCACGCACGGGCGAACCCGCCCATGCGTAAAAATGCACGACCACATTCAGATCACCATTTTGCCAGCTACCATGAGTGCACGATCGCAGTCGTTCGTGCATCAAGAAAATGCACGACCGTGTGATTCATGCAGACATGAATTCAGGCAAAATGGGGATCTGCCCCTATTCACATCCAAAGCATGCGCTGGGAATACACTTGCAGCACCAACATAAGGAGAAAAATACCATGGGGAGCACAGTGTGCTTAGCCCCATCAATATAGTGCGCAATTGCACACAACAATGGGCCTAAACATGCACTTCCAGTAAAAGCATGAATAAGGTGAATATAAACAAAAATTGAACTACAAAAGCAACAAAAAAAGCCCGGATGAGTCCGAAAATCAGTATATAAATTGGACTCACACACCCCTAGACTTACCTGTTTGAACGTCCCGAGCAAACAAATCCTAAGAAAGTGGGAACATGAAATATCTAACTTAAAATTACAAAGTGGAATACCATGTGAAGTCGCATGCCCATGTGCATAGAAAAATACTAGAGGAGATTTCTAATTATACACATAGTTTATAAATTTCTAAAAGAGTAAATAAATATTACTTCTACTCAAAATGCGAATCACAGTTAATCATCCGGTCACACATAAGGAGAAAGTAAAATAATCGCTGAGACAAGCATTGCCAAAGCTGGGGTTCCGGACAAACTCCACCGAAATCCATCGGCGTCGGAGACCATAAGCTCACCCGTTCACATTCTCTCCACGACACTAGATTGGTTCATAGTGTGAGTCGATAGGACTTTTAGGTTTTAAATAGGGCTTGGGTTAAGGTGAGGTAAACAAAGATAAACAAGAAGGCTTGAAACACCTAAACCCAAATGAGCTTTAATACAACTCCTCGCACACCGACATCGAATGCAAGTGCACCACACCCCCAGACATAGATTTTTTGCAACATGGGTGAGTGCACAGCCTACTCCCAATCATAAATTTATACAAAGGTTTTTCAATTAGGCACATTTTTTTTTTCTTTTCTTTTCACTTCTTTTTCTATTTCTCATTTTTTTTTGTTTCAAAACATTTTCAGCAAATTTGGCAAGAAAGCACAGCCACATTTTCACAAAAGAAATTCACCACATCAACACCCCAAAAATGAAAATACATCACGACTAAAGCTCAAATTTGGGTGTGCGACTAGGATTGGCTATTTTAGGCTTTGGTGAGATAGAGGTGGAGCTGAATCAAGGAACGGGTAGGCACAATTGGGCTAACGAGGATAAGATGATAGGAATGGCACAAAGTCTCAACCGGGCCAAAATGATGGCCTACGTCATTCTCACGCGCTAGAACTATCCTATGTCAATGCTTCAAGAATCACTTGGGGCAAGTTCTTAGCCACCGAGAAAGATCATCTTTCCTACCGGCTCGAGCAATACACATCTAACAATCATTTACACACATCCCTATACTACCGTTTGATTCACACCAGATTCACCATTTGAGTTGAGTAAACAATATTTATACTAACAGAAATGCATAAAGCTATGAGTATATAAAGAAATCTAATCTACATAAAT
This sequence comes from Dactylorhiza incarnata, assembly GCA_033032865.1. Lineage (NCBI taxonomy): Eukaryota > Viridiplantae > Streptophyta > Magnoliopsida > Asparagales > Orchidaceae > Dactylorhiza > Dactylorhiza incarnata. The sequence continues at coordinate 10,654,313 of JAWHQI010000014.1, forward strand.
CCCTATACTCACATGAGTACTTGACTAGAAACATCGGAGTCAACATTTTATTCCGCTACACAATTTAAAAGCCAGCCCAATCTTCTTCCCAAATACAAACCGAAATGAGTTATACTCGTGACGCACTAAAGGTTAAGCATGCGCTCAAGTGGGTGCTTTGTGTGCAGACAAAATGAACAAAATAATTTAGATAAAAACTTCTAACATGCTAAGTGATTGTGCACGTGATTGGGTACACAAACATGTTTCCCCCAGACTTAAATTATACAATTCAAAATAGTTTATCATTAAGATATTCTAAAACAAAGTTAGGGGAAGAGAGTACCCAATGCTCAGCAAGTAAGCATACCAGAAGATTGGAGTGAAGCCCAGTAAAAGCTGCCCTACGAAGAATCATAACCACCACCTACACAAATAGAAAATACCTGCAAGGGGTGGTCTCCGCAAAAGCAAACTAAAATAACATATAACTAACTAATTTTTGACAGCGATAAAATAAAAGACAAGAAAAATTAAGATAACTACTGGGGTTAATGTCTTCCCAGCACGACTTATTCAGGAAGCGGAGGGTCTTAGCTAATGGGAGTATGGAAGGAGAAGTGGACAGGAAGCTGTTCTAATATCCGCGTCAGTAACGGGTACCGATACGGTGATAGAACCACTACTCCTCTACCTAAATAATAATACCTGCTCATCACAGGTAGAGGAGAGAGAAAGAAAGAGGTGGAGGGAGAGTCCTCCACTCTACTTTCACCAAAATAAATTTCCTTGCATAGCAAGGTGTCATCTTCAGGGAGGCAGCAGGAGGGGAATACAATACATGGCAGGTCCTCTATGGGGGGGGGGGGGGGGGAATTAACCTCCTCACACAAGAAGACGTGCGCATTATTGAATTGTGCAAATTGCACCAATTCCTCCTGCATTGCCTGTGAAAGCTCAACCTGCGTAGGCTCAGAAAAAGAAGAAGGTGGGTTATGAAATAAAAGAGAAGAAAAACATAAATGATCTAAAATTGGGGGAGTGGTCCCGGTCTCACTCCCATTAGGTTGGGGAAGTAAAATAGTGTTTGCATTGTCGTCAATGCTACAAGATTCGGCGGGATCATCAGTGGCCATGCCCAAGATTTGGACTTCCTCCACCGGTGCTGAGGAAAGCTCCTCTTCACCTAGAAGGTTGTCCTCCTCTATAGGAGCAGGCATAACACATAGATCGCCAGCCTCATCCTGCTACACATCCTCAACAATGTCGTCAGAGATGAATGTAGTATGCACAATAGGGGGGAAATAGGGCTTGGATAAAAGTCAAGCACTGATTCCTCACAAAGAATCGGATCCACGCACGGTGATGGATGCACAAGGGAGATGGGCTCAACCATGTCAGTGCCTAGATCAGCCACACATCTGGTGATTGTGTCCACATCATCCCCTTCAAAGCATGAAGGTGATACGGGCACATAACCAGATGTTGAAGGTGTGCTGCCATAAGTAGGAGTCGGGACGATCCGGATATCCGGTTCATCATCCTCATCCAATTGACGAAGATAAGCAGCACAGTCCTTCAAAGCATGATCCATGCTCTGACAAAACATGCACTGCCTTGCAGGCTTCTTTGGCACAGAAGGTGCTGAAGCCGAAAAGAAGTATATGGTAGAGGCGCAGCAGAATAGCCATAGGACTTCCGCGCAACATATGGAGTACCAGACGAAGTTGGTGCTCCATATACTGGGCCATGAGTGCTAGGGCCATAATCTCCCTTTGGACATCTATCACAAGCGTGAGAGATATCTCCACACCAACAACAATGAATATTAAATGAAGCCCACATCGTGTGAAGATAAAAGTATTCAAAAGGAAAATACTATTGTGCAAAATACTACACCTAACAATAATTACTAAAGCAACCTAATAAAAACAGGAAAACAGAATACGAAGAAATAAAACAAAAGGATGCAATACACAAATGGAAGGGCTTCTCTCTCGGATTCTCCCTCTCAAGAAAACTCACACGTCTGTGTTCCCCGGCAACGACGCCAAAAACTTGATGCGCAAATCTCGCACACCGCTATAGGCGGTAGCTAGACTGCGGAACGGAACGGCAGTGTGCCGGTCATTCAAGTAATATAAAATGTGGGAGTGAATCCCCAAGTATCGAATCTCAAAGGAACACAGTAAGGCGGAGTTAACTATTGAGGATGGACTTGAGATTGAAGTCCTTAAGTCAGATGGATTGCGGGAGAGGGATTTTGGTTTGTGGACATAAAATAAAATACTACAACTACTCCTATGCAATGCCGCTATGCAAAGCTTCGTTTGGCGAGATGGAAAACTACGTAGGCCTTGAACGCACTACTTCGAAAGGGAGGATGGATGAGTAGGCTAGTTGATGGAGTGGGTCGCACCGACGGAATGAGGGTCGCAAGCACCTCGTCGACAAGCACGCCACTAGCAATTGCTGGTGCGGCACACGAACACGATGGAGGAATGGAAAATGGATGGGGACGCACCTCATACACACATATAAACAAAAGATAACTTCACATAGACATGAAATAACTTTATATAGCAAGGTTTATAGTATTCATCATCAACATAGAAAAGATCTAACAATTACAACAATCCATACAAAGAAGAAGCAAGTGAGGAATCGACTGAATCCGAAGTCTTGTTGAAGATTCATGGTTGGAATCGCTGGGTTGTCAATCCGCGTCCAAGCTCGGTCCTCAACTGCATCCGGGGTAGACAAGGTTGTCACTACCTTCCAATGACCCGTCTTCTTCGTGTCACGATCCAGCTGCACGACCAAGCTTTCTTCTCCTTGGATAATGGTGGATGTAGAGCTAGATCCTTCTTTTTAGAGCTTGAGGATGATGGAGGAGGCCTAGGGCAAAGCCCTCATGGAAGGGTGGAAGGGTACGGAGCTGGAACTCCTCTGCGGCAGAAAAAGGGCGAGATTGTACGATCCCCCTCTTTAGGTTGGAAACTATGCTTTTATAGAAAAGAACAGAAAATTGGTCACGCACGGTCGAACGCACGACCGTGCGTGAACCGTGCGATACTTATACAAGCAGAATGGATCGAAGAAGGAAGACGCGCCCGTGCATTTTACCCACGCACGGTCGAATACGATCGTGTGTAAAAATGCACGGGTAACTTCAGATTGAACGAAAAACTGGCAAACACGGAGCTCGTGCATTTCACCCATGCACGGGCGAACCCGCCCGTGCTTAAAAATGCATGACCACATTCAGATCACCATTTTGCCAGCTAAAATGAGCGCACAATCGCAGTCGTCCGTCCATCAAGAAAATGCACGACCGTGCGATTCAAGCAGACATGTATTCAGGCAAAATGGGGATATGCCCCTATTCACATCCAAAGCACACGCTGGGAATACACTTCAAGCACCAACATAAGGAGAAAAATACCATGTGGAGCATAGTGTGCTTACCCCCAGCAATATAGTGCGCAATTGCACACAACAACGGGCCTAAACATGCACTTCAAGTAAAAGCATGAACAAGGTGAATATAAACAAAAACTGAAGTACAAAAGTAAGAAAAAAAGCCCGGATGAGTCTGAAAATCATTATATAAATTGGACTCATCACTATCCTAAGCCTTATACTTATTTTGCAAGACAAGAGCAGAAGAATAGAGACAAGGCCTGAAGCAAAGTTTATGAGTTCCATCAAATCATTTGATAATTCTGATTGTGTGAACATTAAATCATTTTGACAATCTTAAGCATATATAGTTTTTGATTTTGATGCTCATTTTGTTTTCATATTCTTTATCCTATGAGGTGTTGTATATCTGTTGTGTTTTGTTACAATTCATCTTAGTTTTTGGGGTTTTGACTTCTACAAATAGGGGGAGATTGTCGGGAATTGTATCCACAATTACCTTGATTTGAAGAAGTCCTGTTGAACTAAGTTGAATTGTGTTTGTATTTGATGTTGCTCTCTAGTTAAGTGTTTGCAGGTTTTAAATGGCTAAGTACAAACCAATGTCAGGTTTCAATGGGTCATCAAACACATGCCTATGTAATGTAATTCCTCATTGTATGGACCAAGGTGTTGACTCATGTGAAATCTCTCTATTGGGATGTACTTCTTATTCAAACACAAAGGAAAAGCGGGGAGAAAGATGATGTTGTTCTTTTGTTCTGAGAGAAGAAATATTTTTCTTACTATTTCTGTGTTCGACGAAAGTTGGTGTGTTCGTCGATCTCAGTTCGACGAACAAAATTAATTTGTCGATCTGAATTGTGCCTAAGTTGAAAGTAGTTCATCGATCGCGTTCGTCGATCTCCATTCGATGAATAGAAGAAGTTTTCATCGACCGCTGTTTTGCTATAGTTGAAGTTGTTTTCATCGATCGCGTTCGTCGATCTCCGTTCGACGAACAAAAGAACTTTTCGTTGACCGCTGTTTTGCCAGAGTTGAAGTTGTTTTCTCCGATCACGTTCGTCGATCTCAATACGACGAACTAAAATAGTTTTGTCGATCTCAGTCTTTGCTGAAGTTAAAGCAATTTCGTCGATCGTCGATCTCCGTTCGACGAAGTGAAGAAATTTCATCGTGCGCTGTTTAGCTGAAAGATAAATTGAATTCTTTGATCGCCTTTTGTTGATCTCCGTTCGACGAACTCTTATTATTTTGTCGATCGCTGTTTTGTTGTGATTGAAGTGTTTCTTTGAGCTCAGTTCGACTAATCTTTGTTGTCGACGAATTGACTCTGTGTTGTTTTGTTTCTCAATTTCTTTTCTCGAGAAGTCTTTCTATTTTCGAGAAATTCTTTTCTCTATCTCGCAAAATCCTTCTATTCTCTTTCTCGAAGCTGAAACTAATATTTCTTGAGAAATTCTTTGTTCTCGAGAAATTAATTCTTTCGTTCTTAATTCTGTTTTCTCAGAAGCTTATTTATTTTCTCGAGAAGTCTTTTTTTCTCGAGAAATCTGTTCAATTCCTGAATTTTTTTTTCAATCCTCTTAGACGGGACATTAATTCATTCTGTCTATTCTGACGGCTCTTTTGATTTCGTTTAAGGTTTATTCTACCTTAATTGATGTCGTTAAGCCTTTGATTATATAAGGCTCTCGTACTTAAGATTCTAATAATTAATTTTTTTTATCAACCCTAACTCTCCTTCCGAAAGTGCCGCCTCCTGTCGGAAAAGATGGAGATCGATTTGTTGTTCTAAATCAGTTGTCTCAAGTGGATGAAAAGGTCCGATTGATCATTGCTCATTCCTCTACTGCATCTATTAGATCAAATCAAAACGAAGAAGGTCAGATCTGAGTTTTTATCGTTCTTCCTCATCGCCATCAAGTCAAACTTTTCAAGTCTCAAGAAGGAAGAAGTTCTATCAGTGCTTTCAGATCTGATTATGTATTAATAAGTTTATATCAAACCTGAATTGCATTTGATTGTAGGAGAAGTTTTTCTCCGAGTTGTAGTAGAGGTTTTTCTCCGAATTGTAGGAGTGGTTTTTCTCCGAGTTGTAGGAGAGGTTTTTCTCTGAGTTGTAGGAGAGGTTTTTCTCCGAGTTGTAAGAGAGATTTTCTCTGAGATTGTAGGATTGTTGACTCCGAGATTGTAGGATCATTCTTGATCCGAGTTATAGTGAAGTAGTCAATTCTAGCTCTGGTGATAGGTTGGCGAGGTCGGCAAGTGGAGTACCCAAGAACGGGGAACCACAATAAATTTCTTGTGTTATCTGTGATTGTGATTTGCTTTCTGTGCGTTCTATTTCATAAAGTTTTTAATTCTGTAAAAGACGCAGTTATCACCTATTCACCCCTTCTAGGTGATTTAGGTAGGCAACTAGATACTTCATTTAGGCCACCAAGTAAGGCAGAATGAATATGGCATTTTCATATCCCAATCTAAGTATACAAGAGAACTCATCAAGAGGTTAGGGATGGAAAATGCCTCTGTATTGAAAACCCCCATGGCTACCAATGTTGTTCTTGATAGAGATGAAAAGGGTAACTCCTTTGATCAGACTACTTACAGAGCAGCTATTGGCACTCTTCTCTATCTGACAGCTAGAAGACTAGATATAATGTTTCCAACCTGTATATGTACTATGTTTCAAGTTGACCCTAAGGAATCCTACATAAGTTCTGTAAAAATGATACTCAGATATCTGAAGGGTACACCTGAACTTGTCTTATGGTATCTAGCAGAATCTAGATTTGACTTTGTTGGCTATTCAGATGCAGACTATGCTGAATGTAGGCTGGATAAAAAAAGAACCTCAGGAACCTATCAATTCCTGGGTGATAGAATGATCTCATGGTTTAGCAAGAAGCAAACCTCAGTCTCCACTTCTATACCAAAAGCTGAGAATATAGCTGCAGGAAGCTGCTGCTCACAAATATTGTGGATGCAAAATCAGTTGTTAGACTACAACATTTCTCTTGACAATTCCACAATATTCTTTGATAGCTCTAGTGCTATCTCCATTGCTTCTAATCCTGTTCACCACAGTAGAACTAAGCACATAGAGATAAGGCACAACTTTCTCAGGGATAATATTGAGAAGGGTAAGATCAATCTTCAATACATTTCCACTGATACTCAAAGGGCTGACATCTGTAGAAAGCCCCTTGATGAAAAGTAAGCACAAGTTCTTCATCAATGCACTGGCAATGCTTGATCGAGCTCTCTAGGACACCTTTACAATGTACTCTAACCTATTTTTCATAGAAAGGTATTGATGGGAAAAACAAAAAAAGTTTTAAGAAAAACAGAACTATTTATTCAGAGCTGCGTCGAATACAAATTGACGCACTATCGATTTCTACTCGACGTCAGCTTTGAGAGCTGACTTGGATAGTTCATTCGAATAACACTCGACGCAGCGTCAAATACATATTGATGTCTACTTCGATATCATATTTGCAGTCTTCATTCAGAGCTGCGTCGACTTTTACTCGACATTGCGTCGACTATGCAAAAGGACGCACTGCCTTGCAATTAATGTCTTGGCGCACTATTTTCATCTCTTTTCGACGCTGCTTCGAATACAACCCTAGGTTGCTACGAATCACCTTCTTTTAAGCAACTTAGGCATCGAATCTATTGTGCTTTCGAATTCTCTCCCTGTCGCTTTCTTCCATTTTCCTTTCTACTTCTCTCTTCCACCTTCTCTTGTAGGTACTCATAGGAGCTAAATGGCGTCTCTCTAATATCAACTAGACCTTGTTGAAGCTGTTAATCTAGCCCTAGAAACACTCTTGTCTCACTTCTCATCTCTATATCTGGAATTCTCTGACGACTGTTACAGGAAGTTGTGTACTCAACACAGGAGGTTGCAGGACCTTACTGCCCATACGAAGGATCTTAAAAGGGAATTGAAATAATCCCTACTTCCTGCTAAGGTCTTTATATCATGTATCCAAGATATAAAACAGGGGGAGAAGTTTGACAGCAGGCCCAGGCCGCCTCCAGATTCGGTATATACGACATTTATTCCAAATTTTCCCTCTCCCTATATCTCTGAAGGTGAACCGACTATCACCTCCAAGCTCCTTCTAGAACCTTCATCATTCTCTCTCCCAAGGATTATGCCTTCAATACAGGGGGAGTCATCGAAATAGGGGGAGATTGATTTGTTTTTAGATGATAATGACTACCTGAACAGTGTGCAAGTGTACAATTAGTGCACTGAGTTATCTATCGCCGAGACACAAGAATTTTGGACCCATTCTGAAGAATCGACAACAGCGCCATCCAATATTGCTGATCAGGTTCCTGTAGCTGCTCCATCCTCTCCACTATAAGCTCATCTTCCTCCTGATCTTATTTCAGCACACACCTCAATTGTCCGTGAACCAGCCTTCAAAGGAAGACCACCATTTAGAGGAAGGGGACAAGGAGGGAACTACAGAGTAAGGGGAAGAGGGCCTAGAGAAAGGATGCCAATTTGGGAGAAATATACAAAAGAACAAAGAAAATAATTCATGAACGACAAGTCCTATTACAAAACCTATGAGAAGGTTAAAATCCCAAAAAATACAATGGAAGTATACACTGATCCATGTCTTAACAAAGTCCTAGTGAACTCAAAAAAGGGATCTACATGAGTATGAAGCATCTCGAAGAGACCTAAAAGACAGAGAAGGTTATTATTGAAAGGTTAAAGAAATGAAAGGATGTTCTATAAAAGGAACAACTAAAGAAGGAAATCCTAATCCAAAGCACACTCTTTGACCCTACAAAGTATATTGCCAGAAACCCTCATGCAAAACTTCTTGAGAATACAGGACAACTTCACAGAGGAGGTCTATGATGTGATAAGGATGAAGCATAACAGCCACTCCAAAAGAAAAAGAAGATTATATTCAAGACTGCTCCAACTTCTGGTAATCCACAATCAACATTTATAGTACCAGATCCTGATGCAGAAGAGCTAGATCTAGAGGAAATAAATTTGTTGTCTGCTAAAGTTATTGGTCTGAGGATAAAGCTAAATGATCTCTATCCTGAAGCTGATATGAAGAAGCTCTTTAAGGGACATGATAGAATTCAGAAAAATTCAGAGAAGTCCATTCCAGCAAACTTCAACTATGTGGAAAGAAAGTTCAGAAAGGACTCGTGGCCTTATCTACTTTTCTCAAAAAGAGAAAGTAGATCATTTCTTGGGTAACTAACTCTGATAAACATTTATTTATATCAATCAAATGATTTTTAGTTTACCATATCTTTCAGTCTATTATCTATGTATATGTGTTTGTATTTAATTTTATGTCATAGCATCTTTGAAATCACTTAATCAAATTGTAAAATTTGTTAAGATAAATAGGGGGAGATTGTTGGGAAAAACTCTTTTGATTTATCTAAACAAATTATTTAATAGTTGTTTCATCAGATTAGGTTGTATTACCCACATTATATAGAAAGGGTAAGATGGTCATTATATGTCCTAGGATGTCAAACTCACCTTAGAGTGTTAAGACCAAGTCAGGAGAAGCACAAATTCAGTTGAGTTAAAAATTGCGTCGAATTGTAGTCGACGCAACTTCGACTAGATGTCAAATCAACTCTGACTAAAAGTTAAAGTAACTCAAACTGCCTATTGAAGTATCAAGTCAAGTTGACGCAGCGTCGAAAGGAACTCGATGCAAAAAAAAGAGCCTGTCGAAGCCATCTTAGAAGTCAACGCAACTTCAACTTCAATTCGATGCAGAAGATGAAGTTCAAGTTCAAGTCTTCAACTCAATGGATGTGTCGATAAGAACTCGATGCAATGTCGACAATTGAGTTCAGTTAGAGCTAAGAAGGAATTCGAAGTTGCTTCTATAAGAACTCAAAGGTGCGTCGATATGAAGGATAATGAATTCGACGTAGCGTCGAATACAGACAAAAAATGAAGGTTTTTTACTATCCTTTTTGGTGATTTTCCAGATGATCTACAAGGCTGAAATATGTTCTCTAATGACTCGTTTATTGCCAAGAATGGAATGGAGTATTTCAGAGATACAACAAAGACATTCTTGGAAGTTATTCAAATTAGATGGATGGTTAAGGGACAAAAATAGAAGGAAACAATTTATTGGCCAATGGACAGTCCTTCTAAGGATAGTCTAGAAGAAGAAAAAAATTCAAACACAAATCAATAGAGAATAAGTATGCCGAGGAACAAAGAAAACATGTATCACTGATTATTCTCTCTGTCGAATAGGGCTTCTCCTACTTCCTACTCCAACCCTAAGACAGAATAGAAGAACAACTGCTTTGCACAGGAAAAGATCACAACATGACTGCTGCCTCTTCTTCTACATCACATAGCAGTAAGTCAACAAAAGTGCATAGAGGATCAGGATCAAAGCTTACATCCCTTGCAATCATCACTATCTTTAGCAAGGGTTCATCATATTCAGATCCTGAAATATATAGAAGCAACAACATTCATAGAGACAGCTGCTGAAAGATTCTAACTAAAGAATTCTATTCTATTCTTCCTCCTTGTTCTACTGTTCTAATTATCCAACTGTAAAAGAGTTTTAAGAATCCCTCCTTCACAAGATTCATTGGTTCTAAGAGTCTCCTTATCAGACTAGGTGGTTCTAAGAGTCCCCTTATCAAAAGACTCAATGGTTCTGAGAGTCTCCTTATCAAAAGACTCAGGCACTATTAGTGTTGAAATTGTTGAAGTGAAGTGGAAGGTGTCCGGGCGGTTTGAATTTGGGTGACCGCAGAGAGCGCGCGGTTTGTGCTAGTGTTCTGTCAGTCTGGCTCTGCCGGTCTGTTCTTGCGATCTACTGGTTGGCCGTTTCTTCTTGGTTGTTGCGGTCTGTGCTCGAGTTGTTCTGCTTGGTTGGCCCGTCTTCTTTGTTGGGAGACCGGGCAGTCTGTTCTGTGTAACCGTTGTGTCTGGGCGGCTTATGCAGATTGGTATGGCGACTTGTTTGAAGTCGGCCAGGTTTCCTTGGCTTGCTTTTGGAGATCTAAGGAAGGAGGGTATTGTATCCGCGCGGCATGTGCGCGGTCTCGTGTTCGCACGACTTGTGCGCGATCTGCCTGCTGATCTGCTGTCTTGGACGGAAGGTTGTCCAAGTGGTTTGATCGCGCGGTCTACCTTGTGAGACCGCTGGCGATCTGACGGGTGGTGATTATATCTCTCTTGTGCGGTGACAACATCCGTCTACCCGCCTATAAATAGGGGTGCATGGCCCGTCATTAATAACAAGAACTGTAAGAACTGAGCCTGGGTTAATTCGTGCGGTCTCAACATTGAGGTCGGGCGGTCTCGGAAGCGAGTTGACTATTTGTTGTGTTCGCAGGTTTGCGGTCAGCAGGTTGCGGTCTCCTTCCTTGGTGATTCCCAGCGGCTTGAATAAACAGTTTGGCAGCGGTCTGTCTGCGAACTGGTTTATGGTGTTCTTATGTTGTTCGCATCGAGCTCAGCGATCAGGCGACCTTCAGCGGTTAGGCGATCTGAGTTGCGGTCTGGCGATAGCTGTTCTTCGTTCAAATCAATAAGCTCCAGTTCGTGCGGTCTGAGGTGGCGGTCTTACAGAGCAGGCGGTCTGTCTGTTATCTGTTTGTGCGGTCTCAGGTTAAGCCGGGCGATCTCTGTAGTCGAGCGGTCTATGCGGTCTCTGCTTGTCAAGTCGCCAGTTTTTTGCTTTTGGTGTTTTGTTCTTCTCTCCTTCGTGATTCTTATGAATCATGTCTCGCCATGTATACCTCGCACTGTAAATGATGTTTGTGATTCAATAAAGTCTTTTGTGTTGCTGTGTGGCATTGTGGTTGTTTGGCTATAACTCAGTTGATACAATTCCTGCTTACTCCTAAACGATTCAAATCAAAAAATTTAACAATTAGTGCCATCCTACCAGGGAGGTAGAAGAGTAGACTACCAACATTTTGGGGAACCACTATAAAATTTATGTGTCTTCTGCATTGCTTTTCTGTGCTGTCCAGTTTACTATTTTTCTATTTCATATTTTATGTGTTTACTTTATTCTATTTTGGTATTGATGACTGCATATTACTTAGAAGTTTTATTGTGTGTGTATAACTAGGGTATAAAAGTTTTAAAACTCTATTCACCCCCACCCCCCACGAACACTGTGCACTTTTAGTGCGAAAGGAGGTGTGCGAAGGAACTCAAAAAGAGGTATGCAGAAGGAGGCGGGGGGGAAGGCCGCTCGCGTGCTATGCACGTGCGGGGAGTGTATCATGCACTGATGCATGTGCGGGCAGCATGGCCGTGCACTGGCACTCATAGGGAGTGCACCCGCGCACCCATGTGATGCACACGCGCGGCGAGTGCACTGAAAGGTTGTCTTTGCGATGCGCGCGCATGGGGAGCGCTCCTGTGTGCTACGCACGCATGGTAAGGTTGCCCGCACGTGGGGATGACAACCTCTCACTGCGTGCATGGGAAGGGCGCCCGCTCACTACGTGCGTGGGAAGGGGGCCTATGTGTTGTGGCTTGTACTTTTGCGTGAGTGTGCGTGCTTGTGTTTGGAGTATTGTTTTTGTGAATATTTACTCATCTCTTTTCTCAGACTATGAGGCATTGCTCATAGGGTAGGCCGGTGTGGATATGCTCCTCTCTTACTGTATATCAAGTTAATGTTTAGAGGAAGCGGTATGAGTTATCTGCTGGGCTGAAGATAAAAATCCCTCACATTGAGGAACTTGTCGATGAGAAGTAAATTATATGTATTTTTAGTTTGGTATTTAGTATAGTTTTAATTAAAATTTTAAATATTCTATGTAAATTAATGAAGAATGATCAATTCACGCTCTTAGTCATGCCCGTGATCAAGGCCTTGTAATAGGTCACTCTCGTGACCGAGGTCGTGTAATGGGTCTTGCCCGTGTATTCGTTGTCAAACTGACAAACCACACCTTCAAGCCGATCGATCTAATACCAAGACGATCTACCTTGTCACGCCCATGTAAAATTGGTGACGCTCATGTTCAGCCAACTCTTCCAGAAGATAAGCTCACTATAAGTGTTTCTAGCAGGAGATAAGAAATGGAGGTCGTGTATGGAGAGTTACTTGCTTGGCGAGGATCTATGGGAGATAGTTGGAGGAGAAGACACACAAGAAGTGTTTCTAGCAGGAGATAATATGGCAGAGGTGAGACTTTGGAGGAGGACTAATATTAAGGCGGAGTTCACTCTCAAGAGGGCTATCTCACCAGAGCTGTTTGATCACATCATTGGATGTAAATCTGCTGCTGAGATTTGGACGTCTTTGGACGGGTTGTTTAATAAGAAGAATGTAGCTCGGCTACAGTTTCTTGAAAATGAGTTGGCAAGGGCCTCTCAAGGTGATCTTTCTATTTCTACCTTCTTTCTCAAGATGAAGAACCTCACAGCAGAAATTTCTGCATTGGACCCTGATGAGCCCATCTCGAAGGCAAAACTGAAGAGGCATATCATCTGCGGGTGGCGGAAGGAGTATCTTGCCTTTGTGACGTCAGTTCAGGGTTGGGCAAATCAACCATCTCTGTTGGAGCTGGAGAACTTACTTGTATCGCAAGAAATTTTTGCAAGACAGATGGCGGGGACTTCTATCTCTGGGGGAGATAGTGATGTGTTGTTCTCTGGGAAGAAGAAGAAGAAGTGGGAGAAGAAGAAGCCGGGTCATTATGGACCCTCTACTTCAGGTCAGCAGGATAGAAGTTATGCTTCTATGTCTGATGGGAAGAAGAAGGGAGAGGGACCAATGTGCTTCAGGTGCAATAAGACCGGCCACTTCAAGAAGGATTGTCGGGTTAATCCTCAGCCGGGACATGCGGCAGAGAAGGAGAAGCCAAAGTCTGATGAAGCTGGATGGGGAGGAGCCTTTGAGGCTAATATGACGGCTATGCCCGTTAAGGCCTTGGCTGCCATCAACTTTGAGGAGGATTGGATTGTTGATTCAGGGTGTGGGCATCACCTCACCGGGGATGAATCAAAGTTCTCTTCTTTGGCGCCTTACTCAGGTAACGATGCAATCATTACGGCTGATAATTCTGTTCATGCAGTAGAACAAGAAGGTGTTGTCTCTCTGAGCAGTGATAAGGGTCCACTCACTTTGAGGAGTGTTTATCACGTGCCGGGTATGAAGAAAAATATCTTCTCTATGACCAATGCGGTCGATGCCGGTTATCACGTTCTGTTTGGCCCAACAGAAGTGAAGTTTCTTAAAACTCAACCGGAGATAAAGGGAGACGTTATTCATATTGGAAAGTGGGTGAAGGACTTGTTCGTTTTGTCGACAAGTACCTATGTTGATAAGATGAAGACCAATGATAGCGCGGCTATTTGGCACGAAAGGTTGGGGCATGTAGGCATGGACAAATTGAAGGCTATGGCGGTAAGGGGCCTTGTCAAGGGCTTGCCTAGCTTGTCCTCCTATGGAGACGGTCATGTTTGTGCGGGATGTCAGTTTGGTAAGTCTCATCGACTTCCATTTGATAAATCGCAAACAAGATGCAAAGCGCCGTTGGAGTGCATTCACGGTGATTTGATGGGACCGACTGCCACCCCAAGCCTTGGAGGCAACAAATATATGTTGGTGTTGATTGACGATTACACCAGATATGTCTGGGGGTATTTTTTGAAAGAGAAGTCAGAAGCTTTTGCGAGGTTCGTGGAGTTCAAGGAGCTGGTTGAAGGTCGGTTAGGCCTGCGGGTGAAAAAAATGAGAACTAAAAATGGTGGGGAGTTCACCTCTGGTGAGTTCTCAAGTTTTTGTAGGAAACACGGCGTTCGGAGAGAGCTCACTTGTGCCCATACTCCACAGGAAAATGGCGTTGCAGAACGGAAGATCCGACATCTGACGGAAACTTGCAAATGCTGGCTTCATGCCAAGAATATCCCAAAGTCCTTCTGGGCGGAGGGAATGTCTTGTGCGGCTTACGTCATCAACAGGATGCCTCTAAATCCTATCAACATGAAGACCCCTAACGAACTAATGTTCAAGGATAAACCAAGTGTTGCACACCTTCGGGTGTTCGGGTCAACCTGTTATGTGCATATTCCAGATGCTCTTCGAACAAAGCTAGATGCGAAAGCAAGGAAGCTAGTCTTTGTTGGATATGATGAGCGGAAGAAGGGATGGAGATGCTTGGATCCTGAGACTCGAAGATCTTTTGTATCTCAAGATGAGGTGTTCGATGAGGTGACTTCCAACAAGGGGAGTTCAGGAGTTGAACTACCGGAGAGTAGGCTTGATGAAGAAGGGAAGGCTGCGGAAAATCTTCAAGTGGAGTTGCCTGTTTCACCAGGAGCTACTGTTGTGTCAAGCTCAGAGATGGAAGCTTCAGGTTCTGGAAGCATGGGGAGCGATGCTCCAAGTTCATCTGTAGGAGGAGCTAGCATAGAAGAAGCAGCTGAGGAAGTGGCTAGTCAGGTGCAACCTCTTAGGAGGTCGAAGAGGACTATCAAGCCATCGGATCGATACACAGGAGGAAACATGGTGAGCTTCATCTCATGTTTCTTTGCTGGTCCCTTGGATGAGAGGGAGCCATCGAGCTTTTAGAAGGCCAAAGGTGTGAAGCAGTGGGATATTGTTATGCAAGAGGAGATGGATGCTCTCAAGAAAAATGAGACTTGGTCTCTAGTGCCCAGGCCCAAGGGCATTACCCCTGTGACATGCAAATGGGTCTATAAATTCAAGAAGAAGGCTGACGGTATGATCGAGTGATACAAGGCTCGTCTTGTAGCTCGCGGGTTCTCACAGCAGTAATGAGAAGATTATGATGAGACGTTTAGTCCAGTGGCAAAGATGACTTCGGTCCAATTTGTTATTGCTTTGGCGGCTTCAAGTGGATGGGAGATTTGGCAGCTCGACGTTAAGAATGATTTCTTATACGGAGAGATCGACAAGGATATCTTTATGATCCAACCGCCGGGCTTCATCTCGGAGGAGTGTCCTGACTACATCTGCAAACTGAAGAAAGCCCTGTATGGGTTGAAGCAAGCACCTCGGGCGTGGTATGGAATGATCGCGGAGTATCTTCTATTCTATGGGTTCTTTGCTTTAGACTCTGATTCTAGCTTGTTCGTCAAGAAGGAGGCGGCGCTTCGGGTTATTGTTCTGCTGTATGTGGATGACATGATTATCACCGGAAACTCGAAGGAGGCAGTAGCAAGGCTGAGAGCCGAGCTTGCCGTCATATTTGAGATGAAGGATCTGGGTGAGCTTCACCATTTCCTTGGACTCGAGGTTCAGAGGCGGGAGAGCGGAGTGCTCGTTTCTCAGGCTAGATATGCGGAGCGGATCGTTCAACGATTTGGCATGGAGGAAGGGAAGAGCAGCTCTATACCTCTGGAACAACATCATAAACTTTGGATGGATGAGGGGAGAGTTCTATCTGATCCGTTGTTGTTCTGAGCTCTGGTTGGGAGCTTGATCTACTTGACCATCACGAGGCCTGATATTGCTTATGCAGTTGGCAAAGTGAGTCGGTACATGGCGTAGCCACGGAAGCCTCATCTTCTAGCGGCAAAAGGAATTCTGAAATATGTGAAGTCGACCTCTGATTTGGGTCTCCTATATAGGATAGGGTCAATCTTGGAGTTGCTTGGATACATGGATGTTGATTACGGGGGAGACGTGGATGATCGGAGATCAACGTCTGGTTTTGTCTTTATGACGGGCCCCACAGCTATTTCATGGTGCAGCAAAAAGCAGGACTCGGTGTCTATATCTACCACAAAAGCGGAATACAAGGCTTCTGCCTTGGCAGCTCAGGAAGCTGTTTGGCTCAGGGGGTTGGTAGAGGACGTTCATGAGGAGGTTCGAGGTCCCACTATGCTATGCAGGGACAATGAGAGTGCTCTGAATCTAGTTAATAATCCAGTCTGGCACGCAAGGACAAAGCATATTGAGATTGAACACCATTTCATTCGTGAAAAGGTGTTGGGAGGATCTCTTATGGTCGAGCATGTTCAGAGTGCGAACAATGTTGCAGACATCTTCACAAAGCCGCTGGCAAAAGGACTGTTTACTCGGTTGCGGAGTTTACTCGGGCTAGTTTCCACTTCCCACTTCAAGGGGGAGTGTTGAAATTGTTGAAGTGAAGTGGAAGGTGTCCGGGCGGTTTGAATTTGGGTGGCCGCAGAGACCGCGCGGTTTGTGCTAGTGTTCTGCCGGTCTGCCTCTGCCGGTCTGTTCTGGAGGTCTGGTGGTTGGCCGGTGTGTTCTTGGTTGCTGCGGTCTGAGCCAGAGTTGTTCTGCTTAGTTGGCCCGTCTTCTTTGTTGGGAGACCGGGCGGTCTGTTCTGTGTAACCGCTGTGTCCGGGCGGCTTATGCAGATCGGTCTGGCGACTTGTTTGAACTTGGCCAGGTTTCCTTGGCTTGCTCTTGGAGATCTAAGGAAGGAGGGTATTCTATCCGTGCGGCCTGTGCGCGGTCTCATGTTCGCGCGACTTGTGCGCGATCTGCCTGCTGATCTGCGGTCTTGGACGGAAGGTTGTCCAAGTGGTCTGTTCACGCGGTCTACCTTGTGAGACCGCTGGAGATCTGACGGGTGGTGATTGTACCTCTCCTGTGCGGTGACGACATCTGTCTACCCGCCTATAAATAGGGGTGCATGGCCCGTCATTAATAACAAGAACTGTAAGAACTGAGCCTGGGTTAATTCATGCGGTCTCAACTTTGAGGTCGGGCGGTCTTGGAAGCGAGTTGACTGTTTGTTGTGTTCGCAGGTTTGCGTTCAGCAGGTTGCGGTCTCCTTCCTTGGTGATTCCCAGCGGCTTGAATAAACAGTTCGGCAGCGGTCTGTCTACGAACTGGTTTTTGGTGTTCTTGTGTTTTTCGCATCGAGCTCAGCGATCAGGCGACCTTCAGCGGTTAGGCGATCTGAGTTGCGGTCTGGCGACAGCTGTTCTTCATTCAATTCAATAAACTCCAGTTCGTGCGGTCTGAGGTGGCGGTCTTATAGTGCAGGCGGTCTGTCTGTTATCTGTTCGTGCGGTCTCAGGTTAAGCCGGGCGATCTCTGGAGTCGAGCGGTCTGTGCGATCTCTGCTTGTCAAGCCGCCAGTTTTTTGCTTTTGGTGTTTTTTCTTCTCTCCTTCGTGATTCTTATGAATCATGTCTCACCATGTATACCTCGCACTGTAAACGAAGTTTGTGATTCAATAAAGTCTTTTGTGTTGCTGTGTGGCATTGTGGTTGTTTGGCTATAACTCAGTTGATGCAACTCCTGCTTATTCCTAAACGATTCAAATCAAAAAATTTAACAATTAGTGTCATCCTACCAGGGAGGTAGAAGAGTAGACTACCAACATTTTGGGGAACCACTATAAAATTTATGTGTCTTCTGCATTGCTTTTCTGTGTTGTCCAGTTTACTATTTTTCTATTTCATATTTTATGTGTTTACTTTATTCTATTTTGGTATTGATGATTGCATAGTACTTAGAAGTTTTATTGTCTTTGCGCTGCGCGCGCATGGGGAGCGCTCCTGTGTGCTACGCACGCATGGTAAGGTTGTCCGCACTTGGGGATGACGACCTCTCACTGCGTGCATGGGAAGGGCGCTCGCTCACTACATGCGTGGGAAGGGGGCCTATGTGTTGTGGCTTGTACTTTTGCGTGAGTGTGCGTGCTTGTGTTTGGAGTATTGTTTTGTTAATATTTACACATCTCTTTTCTCAGACTATGAGGCATTGCTCATAGGGTAGGCCGGTGTGGCCATGCTCCTCTCTTACTGTATATCAAGTTAATGTTTAGAGGAAAAGGTATGAGTTACCTGCTGGGCTGGAGATAAAAATCCCTCACATTGAGGAACTTGTCGATGAGAAGTAAATTATATGTATTTTTAGTATGGTCTTTAGTATAGTTTTAATTAAAATTTTAAATATTCTATGTAAATTAATGAAGAATGATCAAGTCACGCTCTCAGTCATGCCCGTGATCGAGGCCTTGTAATAGGTCACTCTCGTGACCGAGGTCGTGTAATGGGTCTTTTCCGTGTATTCTTGTCAAACCGACAGACCACGCCTTCAAGCCGATCGAGCTAATACCAAGACGATCTACCTTGTCACGCCCGTGTCAAATTGGTGACGCTCATGTTCAGCTATCTCTTCCAGAAGATAAGCTGTTTTGACTTCTCGGACACACTGATATGTCATGCCTAGGTCACGACCATGTTCAGCCACCTCTTCAGCCAACTCTTCCAGATCCATCGAGAAGGCCAGCTGTTTTGACCTCTTTGACACACTGCAGGTCACGCCCTAGGTTATGCCCGTGACCGAGGGCGTGTAAATCCCAAATTTTGCCTATAAATATAGGGATTCCGCTGAGTCCAAGGGTTCATAAATTTTGTTTATTTTGAGTGTGTGTGAGCTGCTTTTGGGTGTTTTCTTTGTACTTTGTATGCTTTTTTGTTTTTAGTAATTGTAATTTTTTCTCTCCAAGTTTTGTTGTAATCTCCATTTTGGAAATGAAATAGCTTATTTTGACATCTTGTTCTTCTCTTCTTTATGTTGGTGTGTGTGTATGTATGAATTTTTGTTTTCTTTTAAATTAGTTTTCCTTATGTTAGTGTGTGTGTGTGTGTTTGAGAATAATTTTTGTTTTCTTTTAACTAAGTTTTCTCTATGTTGTGTGTGTATGAGTTTAATTTCCACTTTCTTTTATTTTAGTTTCCTTTATGTTGTGTGTGTGTGTGAGTTTAATTTTTGTTTTCTTTTAAATTAGTTTCCTTTATGTTTTTGTGGGTATGAGAATAATTTTATTTTTGCGAATTTAGCTTTCAATTCAAAGTAGAGTGTGTGTGTGTATGAGATAGTTTTTATCTTTCTTTATAACTTAGTTTTTAATTCTTCTAGAGTGTGTGTCACAACCAACATTTTCTCAATATATATAAATATATTATCAGAGTAAGAAAATATACGCGTCATGATGCCACATCGTGCATGGGACAACTGCAGACGCTCATGCAGCTCTACCTCCAACTTTTCCTTAGAAAGTTATGAACTTGTGTTTAAAATATAAGTTAAGTTTAAGGTTTTCAAACATCGTGTCCCTCGGTTTGGTGGATCAACTAGTCCATAAATAAGAAACTATAGATTTACGAGCAAAAAATACATAATTTACTTTAATTTACCATATATGAGCATGATAAACTAACCAACATTCTAATGATATGAAGCTTCTAGATTTAGTATAGGTAAATGGTTTCTTTTACGAGCTTCAAAATATAAGGATGATAGTTTTAAAAGTGATGTCATATATGAAGAATTATGCAGATTTTTGTATGTAAAATATCTGCTATGCATCCTAACATAAAACTTTCCCAAGAGCATTTGCACTAATAGCAATGTAATAGTAGTAGAATAAATTGCAAGAATAAGTCTAACACGGAAAGAACTCAGGCTATGGGCGTCAACAAACTGATACAAACTCATCACCTTAACAAGTTCTCAAGATAAATCAACATTCTACCTCTCCAAAAGGAGTAAAGAAAACAACCACTACAAGTTTGAAAGAAACTGGACTCGGTTAGCTCAACCTGCTAGTGATTCAAACCTGAGGCATTCAAAAGAAAAGAATGCCTCAACACAAAGGTATGAAAAGACATCACATAATCAAGAGTAATAGAAAATCTTGTCAAGATAAAGAGGGTTACCAACCCATCAAGAATAGCTGTAAAAATCAGCAAAACTAATAAAGAAGTATTAGCATCCAACAAGTAAGGAAAGACTGGCACAAAGTGCGGTCAAAGTTGCATTACAACATCTACAGAGGAAAAGGTATTGAGTTGTCCAAGAAATGAATCACTATCCCAGCCATTAAACAGTACTGAGGCGGTGGCTACTTTTCCAACCAACCATCAGACCAAAACATCTAAGGAACAAAAGCACTGTGGTGGTGGTTACAGACCACCAACAAATAGTCTACACGTTCATGGAAAAGAAAAAAGGCACTGTGGTAGTGGCCTCATTGTCCAACTACACCAACAGTCCATAAACAATCGACTGGGAATAGAGGTTCACAAAATCCTGACCAAAACAGACACCACAGAAAAACTCGGAAACAATTCCAAGGGAAAACCAACCTTACGACGAATTCATCGAAATACACTCGACGAATCCAAGGAATACTCGGCGAATTCGTAGAAACTATTCGACGAATCAAAAGAAAACTCGGTGAAAGCTCTATTGAAGGCATTCGACAAGAGTGGCGAATCGACTTAACTACTCATCGGAAGCCTAAAACTATTCGACGAAGTCCTAATCCTAATCGACAAATGTGTCGAAATGATTCGACGAACCTAATTGGAATACTCCGTGAAATTACACGTAACTATACGACGAATCTATACTCGATGAATTAACTTAACTTTATACAATTACTCGATGAAATTCGACGAATTCACTCAACGAATTCATCTCGACTTCACGGAATCAATTGGCGAAATTAACATGTCCTCACTAATTCACTCGACGAAAAGCAATTCAAGTCCGGCCGGCGCCCCACGCCATATACCACAAAACGAACGTGAACGTCACTAATTGAAATACCAAACAACACTAAACGACGAACCTAAGTCAGAGCATTCTATGCAGAAGCAAAAGAGAGAGAGACAGAATTATAAACCACAAAACCTGAACCCGGGGATGTCCACTTCTATTAACTCGGAATGAAATATTTTACAACAACTATTTTTAGGCACGACGGCCTTACAATTTAGCAACATCGGCGCGCAGGCCGGCCATACATGAAAAGCAAAAGGAACATCAAATAGGCCTTCAAAGGCCGCAGCAGCACAAGGGCTTCAGCCCGTTATGAGCCCGCTATGTTCCCACTCGGTCCAGCACCTGTACAACAAGCCCACCAAAAACGGTAGCAAAATAAGGCAACGGTCAGCTAAAGCTGACCAAATTATAACGACCCCACCCCTTCGAGGGGGTGGCAGTTCTAACCATCCCTGCAAAACAACCTCAGCAGCATATATATATATATATAAAAGTGCGACTAGCAAAGCCCACAATAGTTCATACATATGCAACAATCACAAATGTGGGAATGGCCTCCACGTCTCGTGCTCTCAGGCACTCTTTGGTGTACTCCGCCTTCCACCACCATCCACTCTTGATGGCTTTGCCCTTCGAGGCTAAAGTCGGTGGCCCGAATACCAGGGCACCCCGCACTTTAATTGTGAACTTCGCATAGTCCGAAGACTCTTCCTCATTGCTTCCCGACATGCTGAGCGAGGCTTACTAATCAGGCGCACAATGGTTCGGGTGCGGGTTCGCCAAATGCCCGTTGTTCACACACTCGTTGTACAATACGAAATGCGGGTATGGCGTCCCCTTAGCCCAGGTATTCTCAATTAGCCGGCTCCACGGGCCGCTAAGTCATCCACCAGGACACCCTCACAGGTCAGGCACTCCGGCCTCAGGTCCTCTCAACAGGTGGGCACAACAACATCACCAGAACTCAGTCTGGGAGCTGTCGCCTGGCGACATTCAATGTCGCCAGCAACAGTGAACAAAACCCCATTTTGGCTTCTAGCTGTTGGTGCTTCCCGGGGCACACCCCCAGGCACTGCTGCACATGTAGTAGCACTCCCACTGCCTCAGAACGCCCAAAATCACTAGAACCAAATCTGGGGAGCTATCGCCTGGTGACAGTCACTGTCGCCAGCGATAGTGAACAGAACTCCACTTCTGCTTCTAACTTCGGGTGCTCCCCGGGGCACACCCTCGGGCGTTGCTACGCATGCAGTATCACCCTCAAGTCCTACGAAGCAGTATAACAGCACGGAGTTTTCCCCCGACACGCACAATACCAAAAAGCATCACCAATCCGGACGAACCGTCTCGGATGGGCTTCACACAGCGCGCCTACGTCCATTCCACGGATGGACTCTACATGTATGCAAGATTTGACGGGGATAACACGAATCGACCCGTCGGAGGCCACGACCTCACCCTTTTGGGTAGGGGCCTCAACGATGCAAGGAATGGACTAGAACATGTCCAAATGAGGGTAGAAAAGATCATTACCCTTAAACGTCGCTTCGAGCCCATGGCTTGACTTTTGGCACTGTTGGAAAGGAGCGTTTTGCCCTCCTCTACGCGTAGCCACCAACGATGAGGGATTCCGATGAGTGTAGCTCCACCAAACCCAAGCTCTAGGGTTTAGAAACTCTATTCATCATCACCTCCAAGGTCTCTCTCTCTCTCCAAAATAAACCCTTAAGAGAATAAGGAAATATGGGGATTTCGGCCTTTCTAAGCCAGCCACCGAGCCTCCTCAATCCAAAACAACCCCCAAAGTCAATGTGCCATCAATGCCCACGATTTCGGCCACAAAGTACGATTTGGAGCTGTCGCCCGCGATAGCCGCTGTCGCCTGGCGACAGCGGTAAAGAACCGACTTTGACCCGTCAACGCCACCGCTGCAAACAGTGCACGACACATGCCACGGTGTCACCAGCGTTAGCACTTAACGTCGTCCGACAGCCTCTCCAGAACCCTTCTCAACAGAACGCAATCGCCGGGCGATAGCGCTGGATTCCAGAAATCTGATTTTTCTGATTTGGGGTCTTACAAGAGTACACCACTTGCCTCAAACCTTTCGAAGAAAACAGCCTCCAACGCACTCCACATCGCAGATTGACCGCTAGAAGACCTCGAAGAAGAGTTTCTGAAACTTTTTGGAATGAAAGGAAGATAGGGCTATACCCTCCATCAACAAAAATCCACGAAACTAGAAATACTTACCGCACACGCGAAGATCTCGGCGAGAGCTTTCAAGATCTGTGCTCCGGCGAAGATTTCATGCATCAGAGCTCCGGTGGCGGCGATTGGAAGGCTCACGAACAGACGCCCCTTTCTTTTGGTTTGCACAGGTCGGGAAAAAAATGTTTTAGGTTTGGTTTACTTTTCACGGGGAAGAAGAAGGGTATTTATATATAATGTATAATTATAATAATAAAAATTAATAATATTAATAATAGTAAGAATAGCTGGAAGGAGAGGACAGAACCAATTCGGCGAGTTAAGAAGGCTTTCCACGAATGCTATAATACTATTCACATAATACCTTCAGCTGAATCGCGGAATGCTCCCGAAATCCTTTCGTTAAATTCTCACGTAATTATCAATATTATAGTAT
This sequence comes from Dactylorhiza incarnata, assembly GCA_033032865.1. NCBI lineage: Eukaryota > Viridiplantae > Streptophyta > Magnoliopsida > Asparagales > Orchidaceae > Dactylorhiza > Dactylorhiza incarnata. Next base: position 10,677,905 of record JAWHQI010000014.1, read on the forward strand.
AATAGTTATAATTATAATAATATTATATTATTACCGATAACTAGACAAACGTCGAAACCGACGAAAATCACACCTAAGGTGAACGCCGACGCTACGAATCCAACGACGAAGCCGAAATCTAAATCCGACGTACCATTCTTGAGATATAAATTTATGAAGTTAACGACGAACAATAAATATATAAATCTTCTATTAATCACCGAGGCTCTAATATTGCTCGGAACACCATGAAACTTTGACAACCTTTCTAAAATTAAATAATCTAATTTCCTAACGTAAAATATTCCAAATTCAGGTTGCTACAAAATTTTGTCGAATTGACCGAATGAACTCGAAAATGCGCAAACGACGGTGCACCGTTAACTCCACAATAAGGTAACGCCCTTTGTCATTATGATGTCATCAATATATTTCCAAATAATAGCAAAAAATTCATGGGCGTTACAGCCACTCCCCCTAAAAAGAAGTTTCATCCTGAAACTTTGACAAATAACTCAAATACAAAAGATAGAAGAGAGAAACCGAAAGCTAACAGATGAAAACACTCACCAGGGAGATCTAGGTAAAAGATAAGGATGAGATGCCCTCATAACAGATTCTAGTTCCCAAGTCGCGCTCTTGACGTCTTGGTTTTGCCAAAGGACCTTGACCATAGGAATCATCTTCTTCCGCAACACTCGGTCCTGAGTTTCTAAAATACGAATAGGCTCTTCAACATAAGGCAGACTAGGTTGCAATTGGGGCACCAAGTCAAGGACATGACGATCACTATGCATGCACTTTCTCAACTGGCTCACATGAAACACATCATGAACACTTGGGAAAGAAGCAGGCAAAACCAGCTTATAAGTTGACACTCCGATGCGCTCAACAATCTGGAAAGGTCCCACATACCGGGGATCCAACTTGTGATTCCTTCCAAATCATTTAACGCATAGCATCGGAGAAACATTCAAGAACACCATGTCCCCAACTGCGATCTCCAGATCAACCCTTCTCGGATTAGCATACTTCTCATACCGCTCATGAGCAACGCGAAGCTTCTCGCGGATATGAGTCACGACAAAATTCATCTCTTCCAAAGCTTCTGGACCTAACAACGGACTCTTACCAACCTCGGCCCAAAACAGGGGAGTTCGACAATGCCTCCCTTACAAAACCTCAAACGGGGTCATCTGCAAACTCTCCCGATAACTGTTATTATAAGCAAATTCCATCAGCCCTAGACTCTTATCCCACGCTCCACCATGATCCAAAATATAACATCTGATGATATCTTCCAAAATCAGATTCACTCTTTCCGTTTGACCGTTGGTTTGGGGGTGATAAGTGGTAGAGTATCTAAGGTAAGTACCGAAAGCTCCATGCAAACTCTGCCAGAAATGAGACATATACCTAGCATCCCAATCTAACACAATACTAACGGGCACACCATGCAATCTGATGACCTCATCCAAATATAGTTCTGCTATTTTCTCCATAGAATAACTAGTCTTAAAAGGCACAAAGTGAGCACACTTTGTCAATCTGTCAACTATGACCCATACTGAATCATGTCCTCCGGGAGATCTCGGCAATCCGGTATTGAAGTTCATTTAAATACTCTCCCACTTCAAGCTTGGAATATCCAAAGGGTTCAATTTACCTCCAGGCCTCTTATGATCTTCCTTAACACGCTGGCAAGTAATACATTCAGAAACATATTTAGCTATATCATTCTTCATACCTGACCACCATACAATTTGCTTCATGTTTTTATGCATTTTTGTGGAACCAGCATGATATGAAACACTAGAATCATGCGCTTCACTACAGATCTTTGTTCGAATATCCTCAAACACGGGAATATAATACCTACCTCGATACTTCAAAGTATCCTTATCATTAATTGAAAAGTCTGGTAATTGCCCTTTCTCAGTCCTATTCCGGAGATGTTGCAAATCAGGATTTTCCTTCTGATGCAGCCTTGTAAGGGTAATCCAAGAAGACTCTTCAGCTTCTAAACTCGAAGGTGCGGTACTACTACCGATTGAGATATCTATCAGCATAAACTCCTCCACTAAGGACTGCACAGAAAGGTTGAAGACATGCGCGGTCTTTCTACTCAGGGCATCGACCACCACATTAGCCTTACCCGGATGATACAGGATATCAACTTCATAATTTGCAACATACTCCAACCATCTGCACTGGCGCAAATTCAGTTCTTTCTGGGTAAAGACATACTTCAAACTCTTATGTACTGTGAAAATCTTTCAAGACACTCCATAAAGAAGATGTCTCCAAAGCTTTAAGGCATAAATTACTGCCACAAATTCTAGGTCATGCGTAGGGTAATTCCTTTCATGAACTTTCAGTTGTCTTGATCCATACACGATCACCTTCCCTTCTTTCCTCAAAACCCACGCAAATCCGACATGAGATGCGTCCATATAAATGGCATACTCTACTCCCTCAGTCGGTAAGGACAAGACTGGAGCTGCACAAATGCCTCTTTAATTCCTAGAAGGCTTCTTCACAGGAATCACTCCAAATAAAAGCTGCATTCTTCTGGGTAAGCTTAGTCAGATGTGCTGACAGCACCGAAAATCCTTACACAAACCTTCTATAGTAACCTTAGGCGTTGTAGGCCTCTTCCAATCCAGAACAGCAGAAATCATTGATGGGTCTATTAAAATTCCATCTTTTTTTACCACATGACCTAGGAAAGACACTTGTGAAAGCCAGAATTCGCACTTACTCAATTTCACATACAACTTGTGCTCTCTTAGAGTAGACAAAACTAAGCGCAAATGCGAAGCATGCTCCTCAGCACTTCTTGAATACACCAACACATCGTTGATGAAAACCCTAAAAAGTCTCTGAACACTTGGTTCATCATGTCCATGAAAGAAGATGGTGCATTTGTCAAACCAAATGACATCACCAGAAATTCAAAATGACCATAACGAGAATGAAAGGCAGTCTGACGGACGTCCGACTCATGGATCCTCAACTGATGGTAACCTGAACAAAGAACAATGTTCGAAAATATCGAACTACCACGCAACTGATCATTCATCGATTAGCGACAACGGATATTTGTTCTTGATTGTTACCTTATTAAACTCCCTATAATATACGCACAACCTCATAGACACATCCTTCTTTTTCACGAACAACACAGGAGTACCACAGGGTGAAGAACTTGGCCTAATAAATCCACACTGCAACAATTCATCTAACACTACTAGAAAAATAACTTTTAGCTACACATTTTTTAGCCAGGGTTCAAAAACCGTGGCTAATACGCTTGTATTAGCCACGAATGCAAAATCGTGGCTAATACATAAGTATTAGCCACGACAAGCAAAAAGCGTGGCTAATACATAAGTATTAGCCACGGCATAGAAAATACATGGCAAATACTTAAGTATTAGCCACGACATGTAAAAAGCGTGGCCACGGCTTAGGATTTTTTTTTCTTATTTCCTCATTCTCGGTGGCTGAGTGCAGACGCATGCTAGGGTTCTTTGTCCCTCCTCATTTTCGATCTCACCTAGACTCCATTCCCTCCGACGCGTCCGTCTCCCCTCTCGATTGAACACCCGACACTCTCGCACCTGGCACTTCTACCGACGCCGACATGTCGCTGATATGAGAAGTGTCTCGACTTTGAAAGTTCGAGATCGAGATGCTATGGTGCTGGGAGAGACTTCTCCAAACCGGCGCCTCTACTTTGGATTCCCCAAGCCAGAGCAAGGACTGAAGCGTTGCGAGAGAGCGATAATCAGAGTCTATAATGGCGCTGTTGTGGTTGATTCTCGAATACATGGTGGCGGTGGAGGTTGCCCTCGTTCTACTGCTGACCCTGCCATGTCCCAAGCCTATAATTTCCCAGATCGTTTCCCTAACCTCCAAACTCCTGCAGCCGCTCTCCAGCCTTATTCCCTTCGCCGTTTTCAACATTTTAGGTTTTCTTAAATTCTTTCCCGTCTTCCTCCTTACTTCCTCTGCCCTATCTCTCACTGGAATATTTATGGATGATTGAGTGTGCAGATCTTTACTGGAAGAGTGAGCACAAGCTAACGTACACATCCGAGGTTTGTACCCAAGAGGAAAAAATTCGATACGAAAGATCGGTCAGCACTTCTGCCCTCCCTCTCTTCGTTTTCTTCTCATGTAGTCAATTGGGGCATCTTACCAAGTTGATTGTGAATTGGAGTACTTAACCTTAGGTGGATTTGATAGGGTTGAGTCAAATTTTGGTGCTCTATTTGTGGGCTAGGTTTTCGCTTTCAAGTACTGGACCATGATGAGCTTCCAGTCCCGACCTTCTCCTCACTGGAACTAGTGTATGGCGATGGTTCGCCACTAGAGGAGGCACATCAAATTTCATTTTTATGCTATGAATTGAATTAATTTCTGTAGTCTTGCATTCTATTGAAGATTCATAACCCATAAAATAGCTTCCCAAACCTGATTTTGTGTAAGACCCCCCTCCCGAAACACAAGACATGGTCGAGGGGAGTCTTATGCCCAGAACAGCCGCCTTGCGGAAACGCCAGCACACGAGCTAGCCTCCCCCACAAGACGCCTATCCTGCCGGCCAAACCAACTAAACAGCGTCAACCCATCAATAAAAGAAAGCATTAAAAGTCATAGATTCGCAATAAATAATAATGTCCAAACAGTAAGTACAAGAAAGACAGAAAGCTACACAAGCTCCTGCAAATCATCAGAGTATCAAGCTAAATGCCCCAAGGGCTACATCTCAAAACACTCACTCTCCTCTGCCACTGATGGTAGCCAAGGTATCATGGTCTCCGGCCCTGTCATCCTGACCTGACTATCCTCCTCCAGCACCGTGCACTGCTGCTATAAGGAACACTCCTAAAAAGAGGGACGTAGCAACCGTTAGTCATAAAGACTAAGTGGCTTCACATCCGCTCCCCCGACGACTCCAAGTCACTGGGCGGAAGGAAAGGAAGAAAAGCTGCAATATAAGCAATAATATATACAAGCAGGTGACAGGAATGGTTGTTCATATATGTCGGTTGTAAAAGTACCCAAGTACTTGCAATGGCACTAACTACGTTGTTCATAATTATATAAGTAGCAATGGTTATAAACGCAAGTACTAGTACCAGGTATAATAAGCACAACTAACAAGTATAAGGCAATGACAGAATGTAAGCAAGTAGTGAACAAGTACAGAAGTAAGCAGTTCATATCGTACCTTAACTTATATGAATGCTCATACAAACTTATAAGTTAAGGTTTCTAATTTGGGACTCATCATATAAAAGAGCTCATACTAATTTATATGATGGACCCGATGCGGTGCAATGCTATGATTATGAAGGATGAATGCAATGCAATTATTATGATATGATGAACTCACCCATGCATTTTGCTATGTCGACATAGACATGTAGTTCCCACTTTTCGAGGGTAGCTAACCACTCAGGCACCTCGCGTTGTGGCCAGACGGAGACTGTGGACCGGGCTCCTCCATAACTAGGTGGGTATGAACACTACCAGACCTAGGCCCATGTACGCCTCAACGCTAAGAACACACAGTGGAGCCCCTGCGTACTGCTCGATGATAAGAACACACAGCGGAGCCATCAAGGACACAGAAGGGGACTTGGGTAGGTGTGCACCAAGAGTCCAACCCAACCGGTCTAGAGTCTAACTGCCGGCTTCTGTCGGTGTCACGACCAGCAAGCCCGTAGACCCGCCACAAGTAATCCCCCAACCACAAGTATCCTCGAACCAGTGTCACTACACCACCATGTGTGAACCATGCACATTCATGTAATTCCCATGCATAATCCGTGCTATCAAGCACCCAAGGATTCACGAATGGAGCCTTCTTACCTTTCACATCATACCAACTCATCCGATGATAATTAGCATCCAAGGCCCCCAACCACCGGGTCCTTCACATTTCACCACAAGATATAACAATATCTTATAATCCACACCAAGCCATCAATGCTAACCATACCGAGTTATCATAACTTTTTTGCGGTGGCGAGTGTATATCATGGAAATTACTCTACGAAAATCTGTAGGACTACTTGTGTACGGTGTCATATTCATATTTTACTAAATATGTAATCTCCAACATATCACCAATATTCAATCGTCTTAAGTACAAATCACAACGTGATTCAACACGATTAAAGCTATCAAGCTTATGGGGAGGTTATCACCAATCTACATCATCCAATAGATTATCAAGTGATATGAATGTTAATATATATAAGTGTACCCTCCAAAATCTTATTCAATTACACATCACCCTGATTCATTCTTCAAACTAATTTAGGACAAAACATTTAATCAAGGCTTATTTCAAACCAAATCCTATGAAATTTCTATGATATCACATAATCATCACCTTGAATATTTCAACCAATTTTTTATCCTCATTTATATTTACCAAAGCTATTTACGACACCATAAATTTATAAGAAGGGACTAGCCATATTACCATAAATATATATCTACAAATTCCGAAACTAAATAGGAGTGATCACAATATCATCACATTTATCACACCAATACATAATTAACAACCCTAATTAACAGAGGGCTATATATCATCTTTCCCAGACAAGGGTTAAGTTAAATCCCTAAATGTCATTCCCCTCACTCTCCCTCAACGACCATGGGTTTGCCCCAAATCAAATCCCATCTCTTCTTCTTGAAGAGAAGAAATGATTCCTAAAATCTCGCGGCGAACGATGCCCTAAATTTGAGGTTCCGGCTTGATCTTCCTACGGAAACTCCATTAAAGCTCACACGAGAAGCTCTCTTGAGCCTTCATCTCTCCTATTGTGATCTAATAGGCTAGCACCAAGGGAGAGGGGAGGAAGTCACCTGATTTCCGGCTGACTTTCGCGGTTGTATCCTCCGCGGCATGGCGGCATTTGGCCAAGACTGATTAAATGGTCCTGATCCACAGAAATATCCAACATGTAATCAGTCAACATTACCCAAACTAAAAAGAAAGGAAACAGCAGACAACATGGAAAGTTAACAAATTAATAACTTCCCAAAGACTCCCATCCTTTGATTCATAAAGAGAAACTGATTGCAGACGGCCAACAGGACTACCATATACAATTTATTTCCTGGTATAGGAGTATAAATGCCAGCAAATAGGAATAGGAATAGTAATCCCCCCTGTAAGGTAGCAGTTCATATATAGACTGAATTCCCCCCATAATAGGCCAAAAATGAGAATTACCACGCCAACATTCATGCAAATCGTAACACATAAAACCCCATTTGCCACAAATTTAAATCTGACTCAAAGTCAAGAGGACCTATGGAGTATGAAGGGTAAGATGGCTTACAGTAAATATGTAGTAGAAGAACCAACCCACAGCTGCAGCACAATTACTCGAGTCCCAGGTAAGTTAAGTCTTTAACAAATCCTGTGAGATTTCTGGAACAGTAATGTGGGATAGGGGGAGAAGAGAGGAGAAAAAGACAGCCCCGTCCCGGAAAACATACAGCCGGCCATTGAAATAAACCCTTGCTTGATCTAAAGATGGAATCCTAACACCAAAATTAGGAATCTAGAGGGGGAGAGGAAGAATGTGCCGGGATCCAAAATAAATGAAATCCCTAACTTATCACCACAAGGCAAGTAAAGATCAACATGGAACCCCAAATTTTCATAATGAAACCCTAGGACGAGGGCTCTTAGCTTCATGATTTCGGTAGTACAGAGAGAAAGAAATAGGGAAAGAGTGAGGAAGAAAATGCTGCTCTGCATGATCTATTTCTCCCTAGAACTCCAACATCAACACAAACTTAAGAGAAAAAGAGGAAACAAGAAAACTCACAGTGATTTAGGAGAGAAAAACCGAGGCTTTGCTTCGACAAAATCCGCAACCCGAGCTAGATTCGGTTCAAATACCGCCGACAACCACTGATTCCAAAACTAGCCGCTGATTTCTACAACTTCAATACAGGTTTATGAGAGGAGTAGACTGGAGATTGAGATCGAAGCTGTGCCCTAGAGCGACATCGTCGAGGAAGAGGTAAGAGATGAAAAGATCCGATAAGAATAAGAACTCAAATGCCGTATATTAATAATTCCACTGCCTAAAATAGCAGTCTTTCCCTATTAGCATCCCATACATCTTAAGCCCTCTTTAGTATAAAATTCCCACATGCAGCTCATATACAAAGCCTCTAATAGCACCCCAAAAACTTCAGCTATAAGGGAACCCTTTATAGCACACCAATATCAGCTAGAAAGCAACCTTTTATTAGCACCCCACGTTACTACCAATATCAGCTCTTTTAAATAACCGATTTCAACACAGCGAATACGCTACTGGCACACCAAAGTATAATGAAAAGTGCAGTAATAGTTGCCATATAAGTCTCTTCCCAAAACTTTACAATATTGACATATTTCTTTATATAATTTGCCAATATTTTATAGGATAAAATTCATATTCTGCTAAAATTTCCAGCGCTACAAAATATCAAAGAAATTCATACACTAATTTATATTTTCATCATAGGGACCTAGCGCGCACTGGGATGTTACATTTTGCATGAGAGAAGAGGGCCCTTCTATGGGTTTTTTCATAGAACTTCTACAGTAATCATTTGTCAAGTTAATGTGTAGATCCATGTTCTAGTTAAGCAAGTTATTTTGATGAGTATATGTTAATTAAATTCATTTAAGTAGTTGTTTTATATTATTCTTATTGTAAATCTGGTGCATGCATACTTTCATTAGATTCTAACTGTATTATTCAGTTCAATGTTTATTTTTAAGCTCTTAATATTAGTTCATAATTACTGATAAATATTTTTTGTAGTAGTGAAAAATTATGGATTTCAAAGAACTTATAGTTCTTCATTTTGCAACCAAATTTTTTATTCCTTCTAGCATGATTCATAATTTAATGACAGAGGCAGCAAAGTCGGATGACCTGTTGGATCAAGTTCATGAAATACAAGAATCTGTAAGAATTGGATTCTTGAACAGCTTCATGGACTTTGCTGGTATGCCGTGATAACAAATGTGATTAACTTTTATCTGTATATTGGCAATATTTACTTTTAAATCTTATCTCGTTGTTGATTATCTTGAACAAATTGGAACAGAATTATCTCAATGCTAGTTCAAATAAAGAAGATGGTCATTTCCAAAATGGATTTTTGCATGGATATGAAGGAGATCCACATGGCGTTCATTCAGGTGGTGTTGTTGTTGATTATAACAAAAGGTTGTTAATAGTTCTAAGTAACATCGGGTATTGCAAATATGAACTTGCTCGTGGGTTGTATACAAAATACATGCACATATGGTTGGTATACAGGTATATATTTATTTATAATGAAATATATAAACTAATCAGTATGAAAATAAAGTCTCAATAGATATTGAATTTCTTTTGAAAGCATTTAAACTCCTGGATGTTTAACATTCTTACAAAAGTCTTGGACGCATACCTAGGGCTATTGGAATTACTTGCAAACAACTGTCAAATATTTTCTATGATGTCAATTTCTCCCAATATTTCCTTGACGCAACTCTTACGATTATTAAGGGTTTTACTTTCAACCATATTCTAGGCATTCTTAACATCTAAAGGTAATGAACCATCAGACATATGGCATGCCAAGAGCATGTAGCTTCTACCAATGCTATGTCTATGCAATGATAGCATTATGCAGTATTATACTCTTATCCTTGCATTTGTAAGGTGGTTGTTTTCATGACTCGAACTTGGGACCGAGATTATTTTGGAGGCATCTTAACTACTACTATTGGCATGTTGTATGGGAACAATCATCCTCAAATTATTTTCTCATTACCGTTATTATTATTTCCATCCATTATATTCATGTTTATATACAAACTGATTGATGCAGGTTGCCTAACAGGACTTTAGATAGTTGGGAGATCTACCTCCTACCTGTGAGTATGTGAAGAAGAGTGACTTCGACGAGTTCAGTAAAAGGATCCTGGAGCTCTTGCAGGCCGCACCCCCCCCCCCCCCCCCCCCCCCCCCCACTCGTGGCGAGTGCTCGACACCACCTGCACCTAGGATCACCATACCACCTTCGATGGAAGTAGGGAGAACCCATCAGCAAGGAAGAGAGCCGGCCTCAGAGGAGGATTTGAGCCTCCAAGCGCGAGTGCCCTTCAACAGCTCGCCCGGGAACTATTGCCCCGGCAGGGAGATGATAGGAATGCCTCTGCCCAACCAGGGAGGGTGGAGAAGTCCTTTCTGCGAGCTGATCGTGTCAGCCCATGTTCCAGATGGGTTCCGCGACCCCGCCATGTCCTACTATGAAGGAAGCAATGATCCTCTCCAGCATCTTCAATGGTTTGAGGACATGACCTCGATCAGACAGATGTCAGATGCCTTTAAATGTAAGCTCTTCGCCGTCACATTCCAGGGAATGGCAAGGGATTGGTTCCACCAGCTCCCGGTGGGTGCCATTTATAGCTTCGAGAACTTACGCCGAAGTTTCTTGTTGAGGATCTCTACCTCGAAGAAGAGGAGGAGGGGGGTGGAGGCCTTGTTCTTGGTCCAGCAAAAGTCAGGGGAGACGCTGGCTAGCTACATGGATAGGTTCCAGGCAGACGTCCTCCTCATCGTCGAGGTGCCCGGGCACACCCTGCAACTAGCCTTCATCCTTGGGCTGCAGCAGGGGTTGTTCAGGATGAGTCTAACTCGGGATCCCCCCTGTATTTCGAAGAGCTGATGGAGTGCGCTGATAGAAAAATTGAGTGCGAGACCACCAACCAGGAGTTCGTGGAGAGGTTAGCTCAGGTAGCAGAGGAGGAAAGGAAGGAGCACGGAGGAAGAAGGAAGGAGGAGATGAGGAGTCAGGGACACCAGGGACTCCCCGTTGGACAGGAGCAAGGCTAGAGGTCACAACCGCCAGCCGCCCGACCAGCTTGGAGGTCGCCGGTAGGGCCCCCTCAAGGCTAAGGAAGGGGCCATTTCCAGGGAGGAGGAGGAGGTTCTCAGGGGAGGCATGGGCGGTTCAACCCGACTGGGTGGCAGCATAACCCGGCACCGCTATAGGTCCAGCCTCTGCAGGCTATGGCCATTGGCCGGAAGAGAGGAGGGAAGAAGAAGGGTCGTTGGGAGAAGCAGGGGAACGAGCTGGCGCGGCCATATTTTGACTTCCACCAGCAGGAAGGTCACGCGACCGCAGCTTGCTCGGAGTTCCTTGAGATGAGAGGAGAAGGGAGAGCCCCAGGAGGGGGGAAGTAGTTGTGCTTAGAAGGTACGCAGGCAGGACGAAAGGGCAAGAGTAAGAAGGAGGATGACCCGTGTGAGGAGAGGGTCAATGCGGGGGCACTGGGAGGGATCGGGGTCATCCACGGAGGGGTAGGCATAGAGGCCACCCGGAAGGGGAGCCTCCACGCCATATACCGCAGAAGCATCGCTTCGACCTCCCGATCCCCACCTCTGGGCGAGAGGATCACCTTCTCAGCCCGGGATATGCTGGACAACGAGGACCCTTTCTGCGACGCACTCATCATCAAGGCGGCAATAGAGAACTTCACGGTCTCCCGGATCCTGGTCGACAACGGGAGCTCGGTGAATGTGGTGTTCAAGAAAGCCTTCGAAGGGATGAAGGTCGAGGCGAAGCGAGTCCTGGAATCAGATGGGCCACTCTTCGGATTCTCCGGGGAAAGGAAGGAGGTGGAGGGAGGAGTCGAACTCCTCGTCACCCTGGGAAGAACTTCAAAGAACTGTCGATTCGTCATCGTGGATGCGCCGAGCAGTTACAACGCTATCTTCGGGCGTCCTCTCATCAGTGCGTACAAGTGCGTACCATCTTCCTACCACCATTGTCTAAAGTACAACTCCGGAGAGGTCCAGATCAGAGTTAGGGGAGATCCCCGGGAGGCGCGTCTGTGCTATGTTACTACAGTTAATGTAATCGAGTGGATGGAAAAGCAGAAAAGGTAGAGGAGGCGATGGAGAAGATATCCAGGGAGCATATGGCCGAGTAAGCCCGAAGGGGGCGTGATGTAATGAACTTGTATCGCAGGAAGTTTGAATAAAAAAGGTTCTGGGGTAATATCTTGGTTCAAGGTCCCTGATTGGAGACCATTCGCCGGGCTCAGTCATGACGGTAAATGGGGGGCTCGTCAGGTCGACTCGCTATTCAGTAACTGACTTGGGAGGGTGTTGAGTTCCTCTGCCTTCAGGTGAAGGTAAGCACCTAGGGTGGTATATGGGTATTCCACCCCCAGTTGGCAAGGTCCCTGACTGGAGACCATTCGACGGGCTCAGTCATGCCGGTAAATGGGGGGCTCGTCAGGTCGACTCGCTATTTAGTAACCGACTTGGGAGAGTGTTGAGTTCCTCTGCCGTCAGGTGAAGGTAAGCACCTAGGGTGGCAGGTGGGTATTCCACCCCCAGTTGGCAAGGTACCTGACTGGAGACCATTCGCCGGGCTCAGTCATACCGGTAAATGGGTGGCTCATCAGGTCGACTCGCTATTCAGTAACCGACTTGGGAGGGTGTTGAGTTCCTCTGCCTTCAGGTGGAGGTAAGCACCTAGGGTGGCAGATGGGTATTCCACACCCAATTGGCAAGGTCCCTGACTGGAGACCATTCGCCGGGCTCAGTCATGCCGGTAAATGGGGGGCTCGTCAGGTCAACTCGCAATTCAGTAAACGACTTGGGAGGGCGTTGAGTTTATCTGCCTTCAGGTGAAGGTAAGCACCTAGGGTGGCAGATGGGTATTCCACCCCCAGTTGGCAAGGTCTCTGACTGGAGACCATTCGCCTGGATCAGTCATGCCGGTAAATGGGGGGCTCGTCAGGTCGACTCGCTATTCAGTAACCGACTTGGGAGGGTGTTGAGTTCCTCTACCTTCAGGTGAAGGTAAGCACCTAGGGTGGCAGATGGGTATTCCACCACCAGTTGGCTAAGTCCCTGACTGGAGACCATTCGTCGGGCTCAGTCATACCGGTAAATGGGGGGCTCGTCAGGTCGACTCACTATTCAGTAACCGACTTGGGAGGGTGTTGAGTTCATTTGTCTTCAGGTGAAGGTAAGCACCTAGGGTGGCAGATGGGTATTCCACCCCGAGTTGGCAAGGTCCCTGACTGGAGACCATTCGCCGGGCTCAGTCATGCCGGCAGATAGGGGGCTCATCAGATCGACTCGCTACTCAGTAACAGATTTGGGAGGACGTTGAGTTCCTTTGACTCTAGGCAAGCTGAGCCCCTAGGACGCGGGTGGGTACTTCCGCCTCCAATTGTATTGGAAGGGCATTGAGTTCCCCTGTCTCCAGGTAAGCAAAGCTCCCAGGACGCGGATGGGTACTCCGCCTCAAATTGTTAAGGTCCCTAACTGGAGACCATTCGCCGGGCTCAGTCATGCCGGCAGATGGGGGATTCGTTAGGTTGACCTGAGGAGCGGGTCTGAGACCTAATAGTGATGTTGAGATCTCTTCCTCACAGGAAGAGGCCAAGACCTAGAGCATCGTTCCATTCAAGCAGCAAAACAAAAGGAGGACGAGCTAAAAGATTCATGGGAATAATAGCTGGATCAGTGGCAACATGCATTACATGAGTTATCACCCCACCCCTACTGGTGTATGCAGGGTTAAAACAAGGATACATACAAGAGGTGCATGGTTCCTATAAGAAGCAACAAGAAAGGAGGGGCCCCTGACAACCCTGACACTCAGGGGGAATAACCACCGCTGCAAGGAGACGAGTCAGGTCACTCGGGAGAAGGGAAGAACTCATGCAGGATGTCGCTGCAAGGAGACGAGTCAGCTGTCTAGGAGAGCATCCGCCTCATGAAGGCGGCTCACCAGGGCCTGGGCCGTTGACGTCACGATCTTCCTTCGAGTACTCTCGACTTCAGCTGGGCAAGGTGGGGCGGACGTCGACGCCTTCGAAGGTCAACCTCTTTCTCTCCCTTTATCCTTTAGCTATCTTTGGGCCTCAGCAAGCTGAGCCCTCAGGTCGTGCAGCTCCTGGTCCGACTCCTCGCACCGTCTCCTAAGTGATTCGGCAACGCCGGGTCCCTGCAGGTCGGCAAAACAGAAGGGTTAGAGCCCGTGCAGGTGGAGAGGTTGAGAAAGGAAAAGCCATCAACATAAGAACGAACCAAGCCTCCAGACGACTCCTCTAAGAGTCCCTAGATAGTAACCAAGCGCATCGCGAGGTCAACATCCTTCTCTTCTGCCTCCAGCTTTGATGCATCGGCTCACCTCCACCTGTTCAAGAGACTAAGACCTCGATGGGCGGCCATGTGGGAGAGATCGTTTGCACGAAGCAAGGCCTGAGAGCTTGCGCACGCAAGGTCGCGCATGGACATCTCCTTGTAGGAGGCAGCATCCTACCGGCCATATATGCCAAAGGAGAAGTTGTATGCAGCATCGTCGATGACCTCCCCCTCAACCCACGAAGGTCGCTGAGAGGTGAGCGAGACCCGATTCATCGTTTCGTCCCAATGGACGACGGGGTCGCCGAGGCGGTCCGTGGCTTCCTCCCCCATCCCGAAGTTGGGATGGTTCGCCAACGCGTGGGGATCGCTCGGTTCCCATCTCTCCCTAGGTAGTACCCCAGAGTCCCTCCGGCAGACAACTTTCCCCCGTCGCATCCTCGGACCCTTCGGCGGGGAGGAGGGTACCCCTCCTCTTCGGCCGGGCCTTTGTCCCTCCTTTTGCTTAGTCAGGGAACCTTCGGAGCCGAGGCACAGGTGGCCGCATCCTCCTTAGCAAACTAGAGGGCGGGAGAGGAGCTTCCCCCCGCAAAGGGAGGATATCGCGGGAGGGACTGTTCACTTGCACAAGTTGAAAGGGAGAGACCAACCATAGGTGGAGGTAAAAAGGAGAGAAAGGACGTTAGTAGGGTCCGAATACCTGTCCCCGGCTCCACGTAAGTGAGCCGATCGATGTTCCTCCGAAGGTGCTCGACCTCAAAGCTCACACCCTCAAGGCGGCTGTGCAGCTCAGCGGCCTCACCACATAACGAAGGAGCTTTGCAGACCTTCTCATGTCTCTGAATGGGAGAGAAGGGGATGTCGCCCAGGTCACCCCGAACGAACACGAAGGAGTCGTTCCAGTGGCGGACCTTGTTGGAGGTCTCACATACCTTCACATGTGTTCCGGTTAAAAAGCAAACTCCGTCGGGAGTCGCTCGGAAGACAAAGACCTTGCGAAATACGCTCAGGTCGAACTCAACCATTTCCTCTAGCAGGTAGCAAGCATAGGCCGTTAACATCGAGATCGCATTCGAATTGACCTGAGCAGGGACTACGCCGATGTAGTTAAAAAACTCCTTCACCTCGGGCAACAGGGGAAACCGTAGCCCAGTCTCAAAGTGAGAAAGGGGGAATGCGAGCCAGTCCCTGTAGAAGGAATTGATGGTCTCGCCCGCCGATGGGCGTCGGGACGACCACCCTCAGGAAGGTAAGAGCTCTTAAAAGCTATGAAGTCCTCCTTGGACACCCTTCCCTCGGGGAAGGAGTGCCCTGAAAAATTAGCCGCGCTCTGTTCTCGACCATTCCTCGCAACGGGAGGGCGGTTAGGTGCCATATCGCAGGATCGCTAGGAAGATGAGGAGTAGACTCCAAATAGAAGGCAAGACAAGGAGGAAGGTAAAGGTGAGGACATAGAAGAGGGAAGGGGAGGTGTATTTATAGGGGGGATGCAAAGGGAAGGCGAGTGGACCACGTGGCCCACTCTCCCAGGGCAAGGGGGAGTGGACCACGAGGTCCACTCACCCCGGGCGAGTGGACCACAAGGTCCACTCCCCCTGTGCACAGGCGAGCGGACCTTGAGGTCCACTCGCCCGGGGCACGGCAGTGTACCTCATGATCCACTCGCCCGGCAGGGGTGGGTGGATCGTGAGATCCACACACCCATACCTCCCCCTGACATCGTCCAACCACTTCATCTCGAGATCGTCCATTTGTAGCCTCTGCCTCCCGCCTATTAGTCGGTTGTCTCAACATCACGTCGCTTACCCTGGCATATTGATTAGCAAAAGAGCAGTGATCTGAGCAAGATATGAATCAACAAAGGTCAAAGCATCTGATCGCAAGGGGATTGAACCACCAAGCGAGGCTAACCCCTATTATTACATAGCAAATAGAAGGTCATAAATAAAAGTCGTTCAGCGTGGCATCCACTTCCAGAAACCCTGATCCTGGGTGCACGATGGCACCCCATGCATAGACCCGATGCATTCTTTCATTGCGGCGATCTCCTCACCCATGGTGCGGAAGCTAGCCTCAATGCGGTGCATGTTGTCAGCAAGTGGCGCAGCTATACCTCCGGACGTAAGCCGGACTTCCCCCCTCAGCAGATTAAGCTCATTCTCCGATCTCTCCATCCGCCGCTCCAGCGCATAGACGCGGGCTAGAGGGTCGGGTCTGGCAGACCACCTTCCATCACGCAGCTCAAGAAGAAAGGCCTCTTGCCTCCGCACTATATCAGCCAGAAGATTCAGGTGCTCGAGAAGGCTGGGCTGGTCCTCGGCAGGTTCCTCCACAAGGGTGGGGGATTGGATCTGTGGGGAGACCTCCCTCTGGCTCGACTGACATGTCGAGGTCTTGTCCCCTCCTACAAAAATCATAGCTTTAGATACTGAAACCCTCACCTTGATAGAGGCTCTTGCAGTAACGTTACCTTGTGAATCCTCAATCTCCTGGCTCTTCGTGGAAGGGTTGTCATGGGCAGTTGAGAGAGCAGCAGGATCTTGAGCAAGAATGATAGGACTTGCTCGAACACTTGCATCCGACGTTTCCATCGTGCTCCGGACCCCCTCGGGGTGGTTCTGAAAAAGCTGTTAGCATGTGAGAAACATGCCTTCATTAGTGCAATACGATCGAAAAAAGGGGGGCAAAGATAAGAAGTGAGTTGATACCGCATCTAGCTCCAGGTCCCGGACATAGTTAGCCACCCCGTGGGAGGATGACGCTGCCACCTCTTTCACTAAATCAGGGCAAAGTTTCTTCCGTGGTTATCGCACCATTGGACGAGTGGGGGAGAACGAAGGGCCACGAACCAAAGCTCTAAGCTCCGTTAGGTCGGTCTGACCCTTCCCGGAAAGAGCCTTGAAGCGGGCCCTGAAGTCTCGGGGTGGATCCATCCTGTTCGAGTGGGGGGAGTAGGGGGAGCTCTCAGGGATGGTGCTCTCCTCACCTCTCCCTTCGGGGTTTTTATAGTCGTCGAGCGGGGCCCTCCAATGATTCCCCTAAAAACTCTACCTACTCGTCAAATAGGTGGGTTGGACATTCTTTCCGAGCTTGAAACTAGCTCGAAAAGAGCGGGGATTGTATACAACCCCCATATTTGCCGAGCTGATTTGGTTAACCCAGACTCAGCGGAATCGTTGCGGGCCCAAAGGAGATGGAAGGAAGAGCAATGGATCAAGTGGGCCAAGCACCCACCTTCCTCGGGTGAGTGGGAGGGACCCCACTCGCACGACCCTTTGGGCGAGTGGGAGGAGTTCCACCCACTCGGCGAGTGGGAAGGATCCCACTCACCCGGCGAGTGGGAGGAATCCCAATCGGTGAGTGGGAGGGATCCCACTCGCCCGTCCCTTTGGGCGAGTGGGAGGGGTTCCACCCACTCGGTGAGTGGGAAGGATCCCACTTGCCCGGCGAGTGGGAGGAATCCCACTCGGTGAGTGGGAAGGACCCCACTCGCCCGTCCCTTTGGGCGAGTGGGAGGGGTTCCACCCACTCGGCGAGTGGGAAGGATCCCACTCGCCCGGTGGGAGGAATCCCACTCGGTGAGTGGGGGACCACCCCACTCGCCCGCCCAAGGGGCGAGTGGGGGACCGCCCCACTCGCCCATCCAAGGGGCAAGTGGAGGATCCTCCCCTCGCGTCCAAGTTTGTGAGTGGATCGATGTCCACTCGCGCAGGTGGGCGACCCTGGTTTCAGTCGTTCTGGCCATTTGGTGGGTTGCGGATAGTGAATTTTTGGCTATCTGCAGACCATGTTTTGGGAAGTCTATAAATAGACCCCCATGGGCACCTTGGGAGAGGTTGGTTCCTACCCCCTCCCTCGCGTGGTCTTGTGAGCAAGCACCCCCCTCCCCCTGTCATCGAAGGTTGACGGTGAGGTGGTTCTTAGTGCCCTCCAAGGTGCCCAGGCTCAGCATTGGCTTAGGAGGGGAAGTTCCTTGAGAGCTTCCGGGTATGTGGTGGGACATCCACGCTGCAGCTTAAGGGGTCTGTTTGTGGACTTAGGTGTTCTCCAAGGGCAAGGTTTCTCAATTTTTAGCAATCAGTCAAGGGCCTTAGCTTGGGTCAAGTAAGGGCTAGCCGCATCCCCCTTTCGAACGCTGAAACCGGGTTACTGGTTTCAACAATTTATATTTTCTTAGTGTAGATATTCAATATAGGGCATATGACTCCCTGAAAATTTCCAGTTGGAATAAAATTTAGTAAGTTAATTAATTGTTGTTACTTATCAATATTTTTCGAGGCCGCTTGAAATGGTATTTTTGTTGATCGAGATAAATGCGGTGTTATCGAAAAGCTGGTATACTAAACATGTTATTAACAAGCTTCACAAGTCACAAGTGGTGTGTTATTTCAGTTTAAACATGTAGAGTTATTTCAGTTTATTTTCCCTGTGATATCGTTTTTATTTTTACCCCAATTTCATCACATTTTTTAGGAAATAATCTCTCCGTCGGAATAGCAACCTAAAATAATAGGAGTGCAGTTGAGCATAATTTACACATTTTGGAGTTGTCTTTCAGATTCAATTTTGACAGTAAAGTGAATACATGAAGGTCAACTTTTTAGATGAGTTGTATTTCAAGTGACATGATTTATCCTGGATAAACTTGGGCAAGGATGTTTATTTCAAATTTTATTGTGTATGATATCAAAATTACATAGATAAATTTAGATTGCTATAAGGCTTACAGTTTCTAATACAAATGTTTTTTTATGATGTAGGTTACTCCAGCCACCACTCTTAAAAATCCAGTCACAGAGAATTAGTATGCATTTGGAGGCACACATTATTGGGCATATTGTACTTCTTTGTTTCTTGAACATCATCATGCTCTCCCAATGAATTTTCACTTGCTTGCCATCTTATTATTTATTGATATTTTCTTTTGGAAGTTCTGCTTTATGTAATATTTTAATTAATTAGAATCATTTATTTCCCTGTTAGCAATGCTAGTATAGTATTGTTCTAGAAGTGTTGTATATTTACTGGATTTTTCTTAGCAGTTCAATTGCTTCAGAAGCCACAAGTTATTGAGCATGCAGTTTTTTATAGATGTTCAATGGTTCGAAAATGATGCTCAGGAGTCTTGAAGAATATATTGGCATGTAATTTTTTTAAAAAATTCATAATTTATTATTTGCCACGGTTTGAAACCAAGGCTAATAGTTTTTTAAAAAATACTGAATTTACTATTAGCCAGGGTTTTAAACCGTGGCTAATAGTCAGATTATTTGCCACGGCCTAAAGTCATGGCAAATAGTCTATTTTAACTGTATTAAAAAGTTTCTGCCAAAGTATGAAACCGTGGCTAAAAGTGAAGTTATTAGCCACGGCAATATTTGTTCGTGGCTAATACTTTTTGCTACGGCTAATCCGTGGCTAAAAACCATTTTCCACACGACCTTTAGCCACGAATTTTTCCCGTGGCTAGATCGTGGCAAAAGCTCTTTAGCCACGGTTTTGGACTTTTTTCCAGGGCAATTTGCCCTGGCCAAAAGTCTGTTTTCTTGTAGTGTAACTGGGTACGCAACTCTTCCAGCTCACGCGGGGCCATACGATACAATGCCTTAGCAATAGGATGAGTACCAGGCTCAAGGTAAATAACAAACTCCACATCTCTCTTAGGCGGAAGACCAGGAAGTCTAACAGGGAAAACATCAGGAAACTCTCGCACCACAGTAATATCCTCGATGCACGGCAAACCACTAACATTTTCTAACATAGAAACAAGGTAAGCAAAACAACCGGAATCTAAAAGTTTCCGAGCATATACCGCAGAAATAATCGGGTAATCCTAGCGCGGAAAGTTGTACACACTCATGGGTTGACCGTTGTCAACCTGACGTACAACCGCTTTACCTTGCATTGGATAACAATATCATATCTGGACAACCAGTCCATGCCCCAAATCACATTGAAGTCTTCCAGGTCTAGCACCTTTAAATCAACAAAAGCTAAGAAATCTCCTAAGAGGATATGACAATTCTGGATACCATGGTTCGACACCACAGAGTCGCCAGAAGGAAACTTAACCTGAAACGCATCACCAAACTGATCGAGGGTCAAACGATGACGCTCTACAAAAGTCTTAGCCACGACCGAGTGGTTAGCACCAAAATCGAAAAGGACACGCGCCCAATGGTTCCTTACCTTAAATTTTCCTATAATGAATCAGATACAGAACTAGCGATAAGAGCTGAGGGTTAGATTAGGGCCTATCTTGAAATAACATGGGTGGAATTCTGTGCTTCATCCCTAGTCATCACATTCAACTTGATGTTTCCTCTATCCTGATGCTGCGACTGCGGCGGCGGTAAAGCCTGAAGTGGTACTAGATCTAGAGCAGGCTGGAAATGCGGTCATTTAGTCTTAACATGTCATTCTGTCCGCACTGAAAACACACCTTATCTTTAGACCAGCAATGGGCAATATCATTCCCCTTTCGCTTACAGAAGGAACAGGTGATATCTCCTTTGGGAGCGCTCTTAATTGCCAGGACTTGATGCTGCTTCTGGGTTCCCAATCTCTTAAAGCATTTCTCAAACGGATGGCGAGGGAGACCACAAAATGTACAACCTTAGCCACTCTTTTTCTTTGGAGCAGGGCCAGATACCAAGGGGCTTTCCCCTCTTCGATATTTCTCTTATCCTTTCTCAAACACACCTCTATTCTTGGCATTGTCGATGGCCTCAACTTTCAGTGTGGATTCTAATACTTCAGCATAACTTTCAGATCTATATGCTCTAGCCAATTGCTAAATGTCACTACGAAGTCCTCCGAGAAATCGTTTCATTCTTCCTGCCTCAGAAGCCAGTAAATCTGGAGAAAATCTGCTCAACTTACAGAATTCAATCTCATACTCACTAACCGTGAGTAGCCTCTGCTTCAGGTGCAAAAAATCTTTCATTAGACGGTCTTGCTCGACCGACGACGGGAACTTTTTCAGCAGCATCGCCTTAAATGACACCCACGAACATCCATCTACGAGGCTCTCTCTTTCCCTGATCCACCAGCTATTAGCAAGTCCATTTAGCTGGTAAGTGGTAACCATCACCCTTTGGCCCGCAGAAATTCTTGAGTACGCAAACATCTCCTCAATGGCAACTAACCAGTCATCCAACGCAATGAAATCAGCTCTTTTGTCGTACGTAGGAGTTCCTAATCGCTGGAAATGCGATATAAAGTTCATCTATGGTGGCAGCAGAACTGGAGGCACCAAAGGAGCGGGAGGAGCATGTATAGTCTGACCCACTGCAGGGTCCTGCACCCCAGGCTGCTGCACAGCAGCGACAGTCAACAATGATTGAATATGTGATTGCATCGCAATCAACTGCCTTGAGAGAGCCTCATTACTCTATCACAGACTCTCGATCATGGCTTCACTCTGCACACCCAAAGACTCACCCTCTAATTTGGGAGTCAACCTCGTCGCAACATGCCTCTGCGGCATATCAATAAATATGAATAAATGGCTCATCAAAACCCTAGCTTGGAACTAGAACTACTCAACTTAGCTCAAACCAAACATGAAAAGACACTTGCTCTAGCTACTACCTTGCTGTAGGATTTTATAAAAATGATGTTATGATTTAATTTAGGATGATATACTATCATCCTTTGACTCTTGTGCGTATCACATGCATGCATGAATGTTTAAATCTTCTTTTCAAATCATGTGTGTACGAGTGTCATCATATAAATCTTTAGCTTGACACAGGTGCTTTATGTGATGTTATGATGTGCATGTTGTGCTATGCATTCTAAGAAAAGCCTTAATGCATAGACCAAGTGGTAAGACCGAGTGGTAAGAAGGTGTATTTCGGGCGAGGAAGGCGTCCAAATATTACGGCACTGCCACGATGGACCAACCGGTGGTCACTATCAAGCAAACCGGACCGCAAGAAAGGTGTTATAGGTGGGCTTCTACTGGCCCACCCTATTCAATAATGCTTACACTCTTGTGAGTAAATGCGATAGTTGCCAGCGGTCAGGTAATCTTTCTAACCGAGATGAGATGCCACAAAATATATTCATAGAATACGAAATATTCTAACCTCCTTCTAACAATAATAAATTTATTCTTGTTGCGGTCAGCTATGTGTCAAGGTGGGCAGAAGCACTAGCCCTTCCCACCAATGACGCATGAGTCATCGTAAATTTTTTGAAACAATTATTTTCAAGAT
This sequence comes from Dactylorhiza incarnata, assembly GCA_033032865.1. Classification (NCBI taxonomy): domain Eukaryota; kingdom Viridiplantae; phylum Streptophyta; class Magnoliopsida; order Asparagales; family Orchidaceae; genus Dactylorhiza; species Dactylorhiza incarnata. The sequence goes on from JAWHQI010000014.1 coordinate 10,700,307, forward strand.
TTGGCACACCACGCGCACTAGTGAGTGATAGGCGATCACATTTTTGTAACAGCCAACTTGCTAAAATTTTAGCAAAGTACGGTGTTACACATAAAATCTCCACCGCCTATCACCCACAAACAAATGGCCAAGTGGAGGTGGTAAACCGTGAGCTAAAAAGAATTTTAGAAAAAACGGTGTCTAATAATAGAAAGGATTGGTCGTTTAAATTAGATGACGCCTTAGGGCTTATCGGACGGCGTACAAGACCTCCATTGGTTGTACACCATACCGGTTAGTCTACGGGAAAGCGTGTCATTTACCGGTGGAATTAGAACATCGTGCATATTGGGCGCTAAAATTTTTAAATTTAGATTTAAACTTAGCCTCCAAAAACAGAAAATTTCAATTGAATGAATTAGACGAATGGCGTCCAAACGCCTATGAAAATAATAAATTCTACAAGGAGCGCACTAAGTATTATCATGACAAAAGAATCAAAAATCCAAAGTCTTTTTCACCGTGAGATTTAGTCCTTTATAACTCATGTTTAAGGCTTTTCCTGAAAAACTGAAGTCCCGATGGTCCGGCCCCTTTGTAGTAAAAGTGGTTTTGCCATATGGGACCGTGCTAATAGAACACCCAGAAAATGGTTCATTCAATGTTAATGGACACCGTTTGAAATTATATAACTCCGACGACCCCTCAGCCGGAAAAATAGAATCGCTTAACCTACCAATTTTTTAATAAAACAACACTTAGTCAAGCTATGCGACGGTAAACAAAGCGCTTTTAGGAGGCACCCCAACGTTATCCTTTTTATTTTGTTATTTCTTTCCTTGTTTGTTGTTCACTTTAATTCTGCAGGTGTTTGTCCGGCAACCCCGTCTACCAACCAGGGAAGCCCTCTTCACCCTTTAGTCATTTATTTTTATCTTCTCTATTGTCATTTTAGTTTTTTATCTTCATACTTAGTTTTAAACATTGGGGACAATGTTTAATTTTAAGTATGGGGGTATAGCATAGCATTTTTTGGAATTTTTATTTCTGAAAAATATATATATATTTAATTTAATAAAAATCAAATTTCTTGGAAAGGATGCTTTGGGCTTGAATTCCCATCACAGCATCTAATACCTTGCGAGCCCTTCACCGGGTTGACCTTGGGAAGTCCAAGAACTAACAAAAAAATATTAGGAAATGTTCTTTTTGTTTAGTTTATCAAAACGTCCTAGCTTGCTAAATTATAAGTTCTAAAGTGGATTTATTTTTCATATGGACTAAGAATTTTTTGTGTAAGAATAGTTTTTTTGAAACTTTTGAGTTAAATTGTTGACTCATGTAGTGCTCATAGTCATATGCATGTCTTTGAGTAGTGTTTGCCGTAAAATTAAATTCTTGGCATAGATCTAAAATTATGTTTTATTAATTTGCGTAGTAATAATATATTTTACTTTTAATTCGAATCCGGTCTTATCCAAAGTAGTTTAGGTGAGTGTGTAGAAGATCATTAGAAAGTTATTACTCGAATCGAACAGAAGGGTGTCCTTTCTCGATGTCTAGAACTTGCCCCAAGCTAATTTCGAAACATGTGCACTTTAATCAAATTAACCTTACGGAAATGATTTAGGCCTTTCTTTGGATAGTTTGAGCCTTTGCACCCAACCTCGATTTACTACCATTGTTCACACAAATTTGAGCCATGCACCTTTATTTGAACCACCCTCACCATTTCGTCACCAAAAAACTAAAAAGCCCAAACCCAAATGAACACTTAAAATTTTGAGCTAAATTATTAAAAAAAATTTAGGTATTATTTTAAGAAGAAAAAAATTTCATAGTGATATGCGGCCTAGGTATGCTTATGCATACTTAGAATGATCCCAACTATGAAGAAAAATATATGGGTGTCAATTCAAAAGAAATATGTTTATATCAAAAAGCAAAAATCTCATAATGATATGCGGCCTAGGTATGCACATGCATACTTGGAATGATACCAATTATGAAGAATCGTGATATAAATGAAGGAGAATTAGAGTGTTTCCCTTAGCAAAACATGAGTATGGGGGTAAAGCTTCTCTATTTTGTGGTAGTCATTTTTTTTAGCTCAAAACTCTTTGTTTAACTGGAATACGCCTTCATGTTTATCATTGTTTACCTCGCCCTTAAACCCAAGCCTTAAATTACACCCTATTTAAGTCCTAAAGATCCATAATGTTGATTTAGTATGGCGTGCAGTGGAGAAGGTGCAAAGGGCAAGCCTATGGCCATCGACATTGATGGATTTCTTTGGAAGCCACCCCGAGCATCAACATCTAGTAATTTAAATCTCAGCGATCACGCTATTTTCTCCCTTTACATAACTTTGAGATTGACCGTCGACTCATTTTAAAAGTGATAATAAATAATTAAAACGCATTTTGAATTATTTCATAAATTAGTATTTATGCCAAGAACGTCTTTCTACTAAAATATCTACGCATGCCGGCATATAACTTCGCATTTTACTCTCTAGCTTTCATGATTCTATCTAGCATTAGTTTTTCCTACCCTTATGAAGAATGGTTTGCTCGGGACGAGTAACGCGTAAGTATGGAGGTGTTTGATGACTAGTATTTTAGTCATCGTTTTAGGCTAATATCTTATTAGATATTTGAATAAACTATCGCATTTTGTTCGTTGTTCTTATAAATTTTCATAAAAATAATATTGTACGTTATAACTGATTTATTTTCTATATTTTGTAGGGATTCGACAGGCCTGGGGGGAATTTATGTGCGAAGTCTCGCTGGCGGGTCCAAGTCTCGCAAGTTGTCATACATATCTACGTATATATACATATCTACGTATATATGTAAAAGGTAAAAGGTATCAAATACAATAGCTTTGGTAATCAAAACCATGTCATGCAATAGAGATAAATGTTTGAACCCCACAGGCAGCCTACCTCCCCTCTCTCCCTCTCTTACTCTCTTAAATGTGCTACTGCAGTGCAGAAATATGCACTGTAATGTGCAGATTTCAGTATTCTGACAACTCATTTGAAGACATGATTTACCCCCACAAATTATGCATATTTTCATATTACGACCATAGTGATTTTTAGCCATGAAAATTAGCAAGAATAAAATCAGAAAATGATGTATAGTGCAGTAAAGCTGTTAGGGGTAAGGCTTCACCCGTACCCGTGGGCAATACCAGCTGCTCAAATACCGCACCACGCGAAGCAGTCCACGGCAATGATCCATAGTGGCCCCCAATCGGGATCCCCTAACAGGGCCGCGGCCCCCACACCCCAACCCGTCTCCTCAACCAGTTTAATTGAGGCGGGTTGTTGAGGCTGGGATTCGATCCCCAGACCTCCTTGATAAGGAGCCTTCAACACGGCTCTCATCACCAACTGAGCCGCGGCTCAGTTGGTGATGAGAGCCGTGTTGAAGGCTCCTTATCAAGGAGGTCTGGGGATCGAATCCCAGCCTCAACAACCCGCCTCAATTAAACTGGTTGAGGAGACGGGTTGGGGTGTGGGGGTCGCGGCCCTGTTAGGGGATCCCGATTGGGGGCCACTATGGATCATTGTCGTGGACTGCTTCGCGTGGTGCGGTATTTGAGCAGCTGGTATTGCCCACGGGTACGGGTGAAGCCTTACCCCTAACATACGGCTCAGTTGGTGATGAGAGCCGTGTTGAAGGCTCCTTATCAAGGAGGTCTGGGGATCGAATCCCAGCCTCAACAACCCGCCTCAATTAGACTGGTTGAGGAGACGGGTTGGGGTGTGGGGGCCGCGGCCCTGTTAGGGGATCCCGATTGGGGGCCACTATGGATCATTGCCGTGGACTGCTTCGCGTGGTGCGGTATTTGAGCAGCTGGTATTGCCCACGGGTACGGGTGAAGCCTTACCTTTAACAGAAGCATGATAATGGATCATTATAATGTGTTCAATTTATGTATAGCGCAGTCAAGCATGATAATGAATCTTTATAGATCTATAGATTGGATAAAGAACCAAAACCTACCAATCTAAAGAAGGAGATGGCACAGTTATCAGCTTGTACAGGCGATGAACACTTTGGTAGTCGTAGAGAAGCTAAAATCCTAAAAACCCTAAAATAAAAAATTGCGAAGCTTTGCTGGAATAATAACTGAAAACAATCTACTCAAGATATGAGGAATCAAAAATAGAGGAAGCGACAAAAGAATATAAAATTGTTGGAATGAGAGGAGTTGTGGAATCAGCGATGGAGAGGATATATAAAATTTCTGGAATGACTATGCGTTGAATAAGTATGCAATGGAAGCAGCGTTCATGTGGATCAGTACCTATAGCGAAGAACAGAGAAGAAGCAGGCGAGCAGGCGGCAGGAAAGGATACCGAGCACACGAGCAGGGACGGCGAGCAACCAGAGCAGGCGAGATGTTTGTGCGACCTACAAATCGAAGGTAGAACACAAAAACAAAATGGAAAACGGTCGGTAAGAATCAAAAACTGAGATAAAAATGGAGAAGAAAAAGAAATTTTAAGCTTACCGGCGGAGGAGCGACGCATGCAGGGGAGAGACTGTGAGAGGGGGAGCGATAGGGAGAAGGCGAGTATGTGATGGATGATTTTGAGGTTTTAGTGTTTTTATGGGCGACGACGGGAGGATATTAGGGTTGCTGCTTTGTTTCGCAAATCCAACGGCAACAGTGCACTTTTGCAATTTGATCAAATGGTCCAAATTGAAAGTTTGGTGTGCTTGGTAAATATGTATATTCACTTATATCTACATAGTCATTTGGAATGATCAATATATATGCTGTTAAATATATAGAATTGTTCTAAATCAGTGACTATTTATTGCAGATGCAGTCCAACAAAATGTAGTATAAAGCTCTGCAGTTTCCTTAAAAATAAAAGTGTAGTGTCGGCATGGATTTGGAAAGCATAATGCATCATCTTTACATTAAGCAATCATTTTAGGGACTGAGGAAAAGAGAAGAACAATGGTAGAGGATGCAAATTTCCACTGAAGGATGGCAGAGAACTAATCATCAGGATTAAAAAAACAGGTTACTTGCACATCTCAATAGTAAGCATGATATTTCAAAATTTCTCCGACGACTTTGAGTATTCTTTAGCATCAAAGGAAGTACCTACACCAACACATCTCAAGAATATTCCCTTCACTCTGCTCGAATCTGTAACTCCAATTCTGCACTGAATGGTTTGCAATATATTGGCCCCCTCTTCTCTGAATGACATAAGTAAATAAAATTATATACATAATAGACCATGGAAAACTTAAAAAGTCGAAAAGGGAAAAATACTATAAAATACTACTTTTTAGCATTCTTGACATCAAATTCATCAATAGATTTAATAATCTCACCGCTTCTTCATGGAGATTATGCAAAAAAACTTTCTTAAGCTGCCCCATTATATCACACTTTTCTCCAAAGTGTATTATAAGAAATCAGCACAGGGCTTCACGCAGCTGGTAATAATTCAGAAAGTTTCTCATCTAAACCACACAGTCTATCAATCTATTAGTAATGATGATGTTTCTTGCTTGAGCATATATTTATTTTTTATTATATCTATTAAGCACATATTTATACAATGTTATTTTTTATTCTGAAACATAGTTTTTCTACTTGCAAAAAGCAATACAATTCTAGGTTAATCCAAAATGATTGTGATAGTAGCAATACAATTCCAGAAATTTCTGCTTGAAAAAAGCAATACAAAGACGTGAATATAAGAGCATACGATCAGAGTTTTGGGTAGCTACAATTTTATAGGAGCAATTGAGAAACAAAATTTTCATTCGAGCAATTCATCGAACAAAACATATGAATAAACCAAGCAAAATTTGAACAAACCTGAGATTGGATAAACCATGATGTGGGAGAAAGAAATAGAACAAAGAAGATTCAAAACATCCTTCTTCAGAAAAAAACACTGAAACATCACTCTCCTTCGACAGCATTGTATAACAACACAGTGGGGGCCTTGAGAATTAATGCCCTTTACATAAACGTCACAAAAGATGAGAAATGTTGAAGAAAAAATGCTCTAGAATGTCTAGGTAAGAATGCATGCATCCTTTTATTGGAATAAGGGGGAGATCGAAGAAGGAGGCAGAGTTGATAAAGCGAGGGTACTTGTGGAGATCGGAAGGATTCGTCGGTTTAGAGGTGAAATTCTGACCCGAGACTTTGTGCGCCTGGAGGAGACATCGCTGAATCCCTAGGGCTTAAGGAGAAGTCGCGAGGGATGTGGCGTGGAGCAGCGGGAGGGCATCGCGAGAAGTGAAATCAAAAGAATTTGAAAGCCCTAGCGAGATGATGGAGGACCTGCGCTGTTGTCGTGGGAGGAGCTTCGTGGGATCGAGGAGAGAGAGGCCTTACCTAGCATGTTTTTGACGTAGATACACTCGAATTTTTTATGAGCAAAGTTATAAGCACACCAGTTTTGGTGCGAGGAGCGTAGACTCAGGGTATATTTGAGAGTAGGAGATGGAACGAGTGGAAATGATGTTTTTTGTAAATTGGACGGGCATGATTGAAAGTATGGTGTGACTTTGAAGATATGCATACTCATTTATATAATAAAGATATATATATATTTATATATGATTATTTATATATATATACACGTTTATATATGACCATATATATATATGTATGTTTATATATATATATACACGATTATATATATATATATATTTACATATATATATATATATATATGTTTACATATATATATATATATTCGAGCAGTCGTGCACGGGGGACCCCGTGCGGGGGGCGACATTGGTCGTGGGGGCGACATTGGTCGTGGGGGAGACATTGGTCATCGGGGCGACATTGGTCGTGGGGGCGACATTGGTCTTGGGGGCGACATTGCTCGTGGGGGCGACATTGGTCGTGGGGGAGACATTGGTCGTGGGGGCGACATTGGTCGTGGGGGCAACATTGGTCGTCGGGGGGCGATATTGGTTTTCGGGGAGACATTGGTCGGGGGGCGATATTGGTCTTCTAGGAGACATTGGTCGGGGGGCAACAATGGTCGTGGCGACGACAATGGTCGGGGCAACGACATCTACATGTAACACACATACATGCGAAGTTGATACTTGCAATGAAAGTTGATTAAATATGAATACAAACCAGAGCTTTAAAATTTAGTTATTAAAGTTGATTATTTATCTACGCACTTTTTAGGAATGTTATTCTCAGGAATCAACATGGCATCTTATAACATTCATAGCATTTTATAAAATCATTCATAGCATTTTGATCATTTTGTAGTTCTCGGGATTTTATAAAATCTATAAGTCTATAAGCCTGAGAACTATAAAATCTATAAGCCTGAGAACTATAAAATCCTGAGAACTATAACATTTTCAGGCCAAATCGAATTTATAGAACTACAAAACGATCAAAATGCTAGACAATAACATTCATAACATGTTATAAAATCACTCATCGAAATTATCAAAATCATTCATAGCATTTTATGGAGGAGAGTTGAGCATGTTATAAGTACCATCAAATTTTAGGAATGTTATTCTTAGGAATCAAAGCATAGCATGTTATAACATTCATAGCATTTTATAAAATCATTCATAGCTTTTGATCATTTTGTAGTTCTCAGGATTTTATAAAATCTATAAGACTGAGAACTATAAAATCCTGAGAACTATTAAAACTAAATTCGATTGTTATTATGCCTGATAACTATAAAATCCATTTTATGTATAGTATAGAAGCTATTAATCATGAGAAACTTTTTGCACTTGATGAAAAAATATTACATCTATTGCTACATCGTAATATTATTCATATACCTACTACAAAAGATAATCATGGGTGGTCGTTCAAAATCCTTTTCATACAACTCTATTGAAACCCATAAATATCTTTTTAGAAAATAGGTTCCAATTAGTTGGTCAAAATGCCTCAAAGGATTAGTACATTAGTTTAACCATAAGGAACTGAAAGAGAAACAACAAAATTTGGCTTTATAATAATAGCAATAAAAATAATAATAATTATTATTATCCATCATTAATTATGTATTCTAAAGACATAATTGAATGCTGGTTCAAAATATGGCCTGAATTTCCCAACCATAACATTACCAGTCACACTTAAATCAGGGAATCAGTAGAAGCTGAGAATGTTTGGCAGATGAACATCAATCAGCCTGATACATTATGGTTCAAAATATAAAGGAGTGCATACTTGAACAGTATAAAGTACATTTCTACAGAGTCCTTTGAATGAAATGATATGACCTGCATTTCAATATAGATAGCATTTCTATAAGAAAAAGCACCACAATCTTTAGTAACATGCACCACCATTTTGAAATATAAAATTATTTTTAATTGATCTCATAGCATGATAATCCCTAATGCTTGCTTGACTGGGGGCGTGTTTGGGAGGGCAATGGAAGCTGGAGATGGAGTTGTTGGAGAAGGAGATGGAACGCCATTTCTAAATATGACCGGATCCGACAACTGATAGAATATGAAGATTGATATTGAACTCTCAAGGATAAAAGATTCATAAAAAAATCACTGAAATATAAACTGGTACACTGCTTTCAGAGCAGGGAATCACATAAGTATCAGAGCAGGAACTACCTAATTGCGTGTAAAATACCTTCAAAATGAGATGACACGGGTAGTCATATAAATAGAATAGCATTTAGAAAATGTGTTTCTCTTAGGCATTGTATCAAATAACATATGTGCATTTGAACAATGAAGAAGCTGTGTAAAAACAGAGTTGAACTTCTGAAATGCAAAATAGAAAGGTGCAGTATTTCATTGAAGGTGCATTATTCGAAGAAGGAGAGTAGGAATGCAAACTGAGAAGAAAAAAATAGCAAAAGGCAAATCAGGAAAGAACCAAAAATTGAAGAACTTACTATCATTCCGGTGGCAGCAGAGTGACCAAGAAGGGGAGCAGGAACGGCGACGAAGAAGGCGAGCAGGATCATCGACGATATATCAAAGCTGGAACCGCCAGCAAGTAGAGCTGTAAATTAGAGGTAGAGATGAAATAAAGAAGAAAAGGAGAAAAAAAATGGAAGAAGTTAACATAAATAAGAGAAGCAGTGGTGGAGAACAAAGAGGAGAGTTGTCGATTAGTACCGCTGGCCACCGAGGTGTCGCTGTGGAGGGTTGAAGTGTCGGTGGCCACCGAAGAGTCACTGCGAAGGGGAAGAAGATGTATGGACGAAGTGATGCTCTGGCAAGGAGGAAGCAATGTACATACATATGTGCTTTCGCCGCGGGTTGCAGTGGAGTAGTGGAGGCGTGGGCGCCGCAGATGTGCTTTCGGCGCGGCAGAGGTGCAGGCGTGGGCCTCGCAGATGTTCTTTCGGCTCGACAGAGGTGCAGGCGGCGTAGATGAGTGCTGGAAGTCACTGGGGCACTGATGCGGGGGGCCGCCGGGTTCCACTCTGGTATGAGGGGGAAAAAAGGGAGGAGGGGTGGGGGGAGAAAAAAGAAAAAGAGGGGGAGGAGAAAAAATAGGGGGAGGAGAGGGAAAGGGGGAGGAGAGGGAAAGGGGGAGGGAGGAAGAAAAAAGAGGGAAAGGAAGAAAAAATGAAGGGAGGGAGGGAGAACGTGGCCACAATTTGTGAAAGATAGGCATTTGGCTCTCCGCGGAGACCCAAATGGCTCTCCGCGGAGAACTTTTTGCTCTCCGCGGAGAACTTTTTGCTCTCCGCGGAGATCTTTTTGCTCTCCGCGGAGATATTTTTGCTCTCCGCGAGAGCCTTCTGGATCTCCGCGAGAGCCTTCTGGATCTCCGCGGAGAACCCTTTAGATCTCCGCGGAGAGCCTTTTGGATCTCCACTGATTTCATTTAAAGCTATAATTTTGACCCATTTGAAAACGTTATTCATCCATGAAACAATTGCTATTATAGACAAACATTTCAAATGTACACGAATAATGTTTCTTAATTTACATCAATCAACCATAAAATTTTTAAAGATGTCTGCACAGATCTGGGCTCTAAACATAGGCATATTTTTCTGCCAGTCTACGCAACTCTCCCAGCTCATCAGCCCTTCCATCGCTATGTGCTCCATATACTTCATAACGAAGACACCGCAGTCCACGGAGTTCTCCTGTTGTGGTATACCAGCAGTCAAGTCGAGTTTCCAATTGGAAAATCCTGCGTGGACTTTTTTAACGGTCGCCTTCTGGAGCGCAAAATCTGCATTAACACAAATTTGTTCGTACATTAGTAACTCGTAATGTACAATACCACATTGCATGTCAACGAACTATACTTACAGCTTCTTTAGCGGAAACTTTCTGTTGGGCGTTACGCAGAGAGTCATGTATAAGCCACTTCTTCTCTTTAACCATACCTACCAATTAATACCAGTGTTGACTATAACATACTGACATTAGAATCAATTTTATATTGGCGAGATTCTCCTTGGTAATGCCCTCAAGGAATGCAGCTACAAGCTTAGATTCTCCGTCATAGGACCGTGGGAAGTGCAACTACATAATTTGTAATATTTTTTAGCAATGCAAACAGAATTATTAATGTACAAAGCACAGATAGGGAGATCATACCAAAAAGTTAGGACTGATATACATAAACGGATGATACGCTTCTTTATCCCGATTTCTACGCAAAGTCAAGATCTTTGCGTAGGCATCAATGTGACAATCTTCAACGTATATGTCCGTCAGAAGAGCATCCATGTCATCTCGAAATCCGACTATATTCCATTTATTGAATGCTTGGTTGTTCCTGAAACATTAGAAAGCCATCGTCAATATCAATGTGCATAGATCAAAATTTTGAAAATATAAAAGTGTATAATGTCAAAAGGGCACCTCGATGGTATGGCACTCATACATCGATGGATGATATCTCTATCTTCTTCAGCTATTAGCGGTCTCCTCGGATAGTCAACGGGGTAGACATCAAGTTCATCCGCCTTTGTAGTTTTAATGTCTCTTTCTCCTAATGGGGAGTCTCTAATATGAGTAATGGAAGTATCGTGAGGGGTAGTGAGGGTGGTAGCGTTTTGGTGGGTGGGGGATCTAGAGATACTCGGGCTAGATGATGGCGAGGAATGATGAATGAGTGTGTCTATATCGGCACTCATGGAATCAAGACGTTCACTTACACTGTGACTAAAACTAATTAAATCACTATGTACTCTATCTATTTTTTTTGTCTAATCTATCTACAGAACTATCTATCTTGCTATCTAATAATGCAAATTGATCTAACATCCTATGCTGGAAATCAATCCAAAACTGTACAGGAGGGATAGATGGTGTGCTAGGTGGTGGGGGAGGTGATGATGTGCTGGGTGATGGGGGAGGTGATGATGATGAGGGAGGTGGTAATGATGTGGGAGGTGGTGGTGCAAAGTTCATTTTTTTACTACTTTAGATGGCGAGACTATTGATTTTCTCTTAGATGTGGGAGGTGGTGGTGTCCACTGTGTTGTCACGTCTGAACATAACAACTTCTCTGCCGGTGATATTTCATCTAGTACTTCCAACACCTAAAAAGAAGAAATACAGCTATTGTATTGGATAGTTCAAAAGTGGCTGTTAATTGAATAAACTAAATTATTTACCTGCTCATCCAAGAGTTTTCCAACAGTCCCCATCTCTTTCATTGAAAATGAGACCTTCTCCGACCATCTTAATATTCGTGGACTCAATGACGGATAGTGTGGAGCGATGCTGGTGGTGTGCACGAGGAACCAAATCTATATCAAACATTGCAATAGTTTAGAACATATGAAACAAATTTCATTTTAGGAATTAGAAATATAGATACTTACAACGAGAACATGGGTGCATCCATAGATGTATCCCATTGAAGTCTTTGGACAATGTTGCAATTGGCCTTCTTCTGCAACAGGTGACAGCTTCTCCACCATCGACCTGAACGACCTCATAACGAAGGTATAGATCGCTTCTGGCCAATTGAACTTTTGAAATTTCTCCAAGCTGGAGACCTCCTCGAAGAACATTGGCATCCTCTCCGCGCTCGAGGGGAAGAAGAAATTGCACAGAAGGTGCAAAATCAATATCTTCATCGTCATAGGGGACGACCCTTTCTCCATCGATTGAAGTTCCATCTTCAAATCGGACTTCGTTAGCGGTCCAAATGGCTTGGTAGTCAGGATGACTTCCTCCCCATGGTTCGGCAGACCCAATATCAATGCCACGTCATTGGGGGAGAAGGTTAGCTCCCTCGATCCAATGACGAAGACATCCTTCTCTATATCATACCAGTTTAGTAGACCGTAAAGAAGGGGAGTGTTCTGCGGTACCTTCGGTGCATGGAAGATATGCCAGATGTTGGCATCCATCAACATCTTCTTCTGATCCTCCTCCAATCGTTCTAGTATTGCTGAAGTTAGGCCAACAAATGAGTTTAAATAGCACCTCGAGCTCAAAAAATGGATCTTTTTCTGCCCCATTGATCTGCAAAATTTATAAACAGTTGTTACAATAGAGGGACAAGAAGAATAAATTGGAGGGAGAAAGAGAGGAAGCAAATGGCTCTCCGAGGAGAGCTATTTGGCTCTCCGCGGAGAGCTACATGGCTCTCCGCGGAGAGCAAACGGCTCTCCGCGGAGAGCTATGTAGCTCTCCGCGGAGAGCCACATGGCTCTCCGGGGAGAGCCATTTGGCTCTCCGGGGAGAGCCATTTGGCTCTCCGGGGAGAGCCATTTGCTCTCCGGGGAGAGCCATTTGGATCTCCGTTGAGATCCAATTGGCTCTCCATGGAAAGCCATTTGGCTCTCCATGGAGTGCCATTTGGCTCTCCGTTTAGATCCAATTGGCTCTCCATGGAGAGCCATTTGGCTCTCCCTTTAGATCCAATTGGCTCTCCATGGAGAACCATTTGGCTCTCCGTTTAGATCCAATTGGCTCTCCATGGAGATCCAATTGGGTAATGGCCTAAATGAGGTACAATTGTATCATGGAATATTAAGTGCAAATTATTGTGTTATCTACAAATCATTTTTTGTACTATAATACATATAAAAAGCATACCTTTCAGGGTTTCACACAGATTGTTGCAAGCTCTTTTTTTTGTTAATATCCTTAACCTTTTGCTTGAGCTGCACATCGGATCGAACCCGAAACTGGTTTATCCCCAACACCCGTGCGACTCGCCCCTAGTAAAAGAAACGCTTGACTAGGCTCTTCCAAGACATTTGATCACCAGTCGACGATTTCACATGGGAGCGCTCTGCTGGACTAGTTAGCAAGTAATTGAGCAGCTCCTTCTCCGATTGGGAGAACGGCCCTCCTGTAGCTGGGGCGGGGACGATGGCCTCCATTATCTGATTGAAAGTCGGCAATTGTTGATTGACCATGAATGGAGGACGGGAACCAATCTCTCTGACAGCGGACGAGATGCCCGCATTAGGTTCCTCTGTCGTCGTGATGACTGCAGAAGACGCTGGTTGAGTTGAATTATGTGTGGATGGAGTTTCGGTTGGCAATGATTGTGTAACAACCGGCGATGGTTGAATGTAGATGGCGTCTTGATCACCGAGCTCCTTTTGCGCTTCGGTATGCGACTACAAATGGTTTGATGTCCTTTTCCTTTTGAGACGTCTAAGATAATCCCAACGATTTGAATCTCCTTGTGGGTCATCTGAACTAGATCCTCACGACGTGCAGCAATGCGGGCGTAAGCTGGGGCGACCACTTTGGTCTAGTGAATGTTTCCGGCATGCCCAACATCAATCTCGTTTTGAACAAGTCGATCAATGATATCGTCCGCCGATCCTTCAATTACTAGATCGGGCGGGGATGATTGCAGATCTGTTGCAAGGGGCTGACTTGAATTGTGAGTTGGGGCGCCGGTTGTAAAAGTGATGCTTCGAGTTACTGTTGTGGTGACAGTCTCTTCTAACTGGATGAAACTATCATCACGGCCCGCCTGCGTTGGAGCAATCAATGACGCGGCAAGATTTAGTGCAGTAATGATGCTGCGTTTGGGCGCTGCTCGTTGAATTGGCAATCTGAAACGAGACTGGGCAACCATATCGTCCAAGTGTTGTTTAAGAACCTGTTCTGATTTTGGCCGAATGAACCGTTTGAAAGCGTAATTGGTGCTATGTAAAGTCGAGACAAGAACAGACCAAATTCGATGCACTTGTGGAATATGCAAGGATTCGATGGGAAAATCTTTCAGATCAAGCAGTTAATCGGGTTGAAGAAATTTGAGAGCCACCATTCTGAGTAAGCGTCGTTCGAAGGGGTTGATCATTGGTGAAGTGCTCATCACTTTTTCCCAGAGATTAAGGCCTTCTAATGCCGATTGACATTCATTGCCCAATGCGTTGAGGCTGCGAGATTTTTTATGGTGATTTGATGAAGAGCTTTGCCCATGCGATGTTGGTCCGGGTTTTCTGCGCTTGAGACTGGACTGAATGGAATGGGGCGTGTTGCTTATATCGATGACTTCGGTCTGGTTCAGATCATTATGGTTTAGCGGTAGTGCTTCGTCATCTCCAACGCAGTGATGATCATCGTTCGGAGTCCTCTCCACAGCAGTTGCGGCAACCTCAAGTGCATCATTCACAATCGCATCTAACGTGTGGCTCGACCAAATTGCATTATCAACTATTGATTCGGGAATCATTCCAACAGATTCTAGCTGCCCTGCTGGAATTTCTGGAAGTTGAGGAAGGGATTGTCCAAATGCCACCGTTAATCCAAACTCGTCGTCGCAATCCTCAATCGAGAGAGGCAACATATAAAACATTGTCGACAGAGACATTTGTGAGGGAGTTATGCCATCGGTCGAAAGAGCTGCGAGATATTGAGTGAGAATGATATGCATACCCGAGATTGGCAAAATATGCCCAGCGAGGATAAAATTAGAGTTCGCCGCGAAAGTTGATTTGAGCGACCACGGCATGGAGCAGCAAGATCCCTCCATCAATGGACATAGTCTCCGGGAAAATGGCTCGTCCTTGACGCCATAAGTTTTCGTTCTTCCCCGATCCATGGCGTAGAGTCGAATGAAAGAAGCGATCCACGACGGTGTTTGACGCCCCTACAGGCGGTGTTAAGAAATTTCTGATGTGCTTTTTCTGCGTCTCATGGCAAGATAGAAGTTTGGTCGTCACAATGCGCTTCGACGGTGTCACATCATTCTCGTTTTCCCAGTTTTTAATTCGATCCAACAATGCATCAAGTTCAGCCTCAATGATGGAGCCTTCCCGCATTGAAGCATGTCCATTGCCAACAATGATTTCGGCCACGCCAGCCATAAATAGTTCCTGCCGAGCTCGATCCGTGCCGTTTGAATTGTCCCTATACCTCGTGATCAGGTGATGATTGTCTAGGAGAACAATGATGTTGTCGAAATCTTGTAGCCAATCTCGGTCATCGCAGTACTTGTCAAGGTACATGATGAGCAGAGAAGTATCAATATTGTAAGCATTGTACCGGTTCTGCAAACTCCGACCAACAAATCGACGCTCTGCATTGCCCGTAGTCGATGTGAATTGATGGGAGAGAATTTGTTGGCGCTCGTTCATGACGGAGTGCTATCCTTCAACGGGGGAAAATTTCCTGCCATTGAACTCGTCCGTCAATTTCATGCGTCCCGGCACGTTGTGATGATGGTCAGCCGAGAGATGAGTCCCGGTTATGTCGCCTTCCATTCGGTTGAAGAACGAAAGTTGGCGAGCAATGCAGTCATTGATTAGGCGTGATAGCGTTGATTCCACTGGACCAAGAGTGCCATTGTACCCGTTACAATGCTGAAAAAATGATGGGAAATCAGGGAACACTGCCGGATCCTTCTGCCATGACGTTTGCCCAAGTGCTGCATCCCATAAGCGCATATCCAAATACCACGACACGTGACCATGATATAGTGCGGCTTGACGCATGTATCGAGTCGTTCGGGCACAACAAATCACCTTGGATGCATCAGCAATGCCGGAACGGGACGTGTACAAGTCGTATGCCATTTGAACAAGACTGACGTCGTGTGCGCTCTGTTCGAAAAGCTGCACAGGATAGTTAAGGATGATGGGTGCCAGGATCAACTTCTCGTTTTTGGCCTCGTCGACGACATGGAACGTGGCACCACAGCCGTCGGAGGTGTTCGACTTCTTGCACATGTATCTAGCACTGATAGAGAATGCAGTGGTGTCGATGCAATCGACAACTCGCGGGGCACTTAATTTCTTGCGGGAAAGAAAGCCGACTTTGTTGCTAGATGGGCATGCACCCGCTGTCACATTGACGCCATACTGCCGTTCCGGATCGATCACGAACAACGGTTTCAAAAGATATGCATTCAGGTCAGGTCGCTTGTTCCACAGTGGCACGGGCGGATCGATTCGAATGGGAGGGCGAATGCCATCCTCCATCATTTTCACTTGGATCTAGATCCAATCCTCCTGAATTTTGTTCAACGTGCCTGATTGCTTCCCACAAATGCACGACTCAGTAGTGGGTCGGTCGAAGGCTGACGAATAGAATGGAGGCGTTTGCGTCGGAATCGATTCGGGTAGAATTTCAGGGTAGCGATGAATGATGGTCTCTACAGATCATTGTGTTTTCGCAATGTCCCGCAGCACAATGTCAATACCATTCATTGCCGATAAAGACAAATAGTCAAATAATCTAGTCACCCAAACCCAAAATTTAGATTAGTAGCCATAATACTAGGATCCTATTTTGAGTAACTATAATTGGTTATAGTAGCTTGCTAGTAAAATTCCTACCTCACCTTCAAAATTATATGCTAATTATAATTTATTTCCAAGGATTGTCAAAGAAGAATGAACAAACCTTGAGATCCAATTTTGGGTTCTCCGCTGAGAGCAAATAGCTCTCCGCGGAGAGCCAAACCACTCTCCGCGGAGAGACAAACGGCTCTCCGGCTCTCTTAGGTGAGCAATTCGGCTCTCCTCGGAGAGCCAGTGGATCTCAGCGGAAATCCATGTGGATCTCCGCTGAGAGCCAGTGGATCTCCTAGGAGAGCCGAATGGCTCTCCGGGGAGAGTCATTTAGCTCTACGCGGAGAGCCATTCTTTGGCTTCGAACATGATAATGACGGAAACTAGATACATACCTTACGGAGAGGATGGGTAGGCTGCGCCGCCGGAGAGCTCTTGTGTAGACTGAATCGGGTTGGAGAAGGAGCGCCGGAGAGCTGTGTGATTACTGCCGGAGACGATGGGGGAGGCTGCGCCAGAATCAAACGTTCTAGGGTTTGATTGCGATAGAGTGAGGAGAAATCGCGAGGAAGCTGTGCGAGGAGAGCGAGGAGAGCTGAGTACGGAGAGGAGAAATGAAGAGGCGCGGGATTGAAGAGGCGCGGATTCGTGTTTTCTTATGTTGCGCTGAATAAAATAATATTATTTAGTCGGATTCAGTCTACCAGAGTGAGGCCCGACCGGGGGGGGGGGGGCAGTTTTAGCCGGGGCAGTGAATGGGGGGGGGGGGGCAAATTTCAGGGAAGCTTTTAATAAAGTTATAGGATTTATTTAATTAAAATATATATTGGATTGGAATGAAATTACGAAAAAGGTTCCATGATATTGTAGAGGCAGTTTTTGTGTTGAGGGTATTTTGGACCACAAAATGTTACACCAAGCTTACTTTAGGGTTTCCTTATATAATAAAGATAAACGCTTGCAGCAGCCCCGTCGGTCCGCCACCCCTGCATGCAGCCTCTCCGCCGGCCACCTCCAGCTCCTCCACCATGCGATCCTCCTCCCTGTGCGCCTCCTCCACCCTTGCAAGCAGCAAACAGCCAGCCCGAGCCTCCACTTCCGCCTCCTCCAAAGTTCAGCAAACAGCAGCCCGGCCACCATTCATGGAGCTCGGCCACCTCATCTGTAACGCCACTTCCGCTTCCTCTCCGTAAGCATCTCCCGAGCCTCTGCCATGCAGCTCATCCACGTCATCTATCCATGCCACAGTTGACGCCTCCACCACTGCTGATGTGGCCCAGGAGATCCCACCGATGATTTCTTCCGTGAGAAAATCAGCATTAACGCAGGAATTAATTTCATTTGGCCAAGTACTTTAGCATGAACAGTAACAGCCAAATGAAATTAATTCCAGCCATTCTTGGTAATCTAGCTTATAAATATACAATTCCTACAACATTTGATGTCGTGGACAGATGGAGAAGAAAAGACCGAGAAGTTTTATTAGAGGAGATTTAGACAAGAAATCTCTAGGAGTCAAGCTTGTAACTTTTTTTCTTTTCATTTTTATTTTAGCAGCTCTAAATTTTGTACCTCGAATATCCCCTTTCAATTTAAAATTTTATGTGTGTAACTCGCACTTTTATTTTGAAACCCGCTGTCACATTGACGCCGTACTGCCGTTCCCGATCGATCACGAACAACGGTTTCAAAAGATACGCATTCAGGCCAGGTCGCATGTTCCACAGTGGCATGGGCGGATCGATTCGAATGGGAGGGCGAATGCCATCCTCCATCATTTTCACTTGGATCTAGATCCAATCCTCCTGAATTTTGTTCAACGTGCCTGATTGCTTCCCACAAATGCACGGCTCAGTAGTGGGTCGGTCGAAGGCTGACGAATAGAATGGAGGCGTTTGCGTCGGAATCGATTCGGGTAGAATTTCAGGGCAGCGATGAACGCGGGTCTCTACTGATCGTTGTGTTTTCGCAATGTCCCGCAGCACAATGTCAATACCATTCATTGCCGATAAAGACAAATAGTCAAATAATCTAGTCACCCAAACCCAAAATTTAGATTAGTAGCCATAATACTAGGATCCTATTTTGAGTAACTATAATTGGTTATAGTAGCTTGCCTAGTAAAATTCCTACCTCACCTTACAAATTATATGCTAATTATAATTTATTTCCAAGGATTGTCAAAGAAGAATGAACAAACCTTGAGATCCAATTTTGGGCTTTCCGCGGAGAGCAAACAGCTCTCCGCGGAGAGCCAAACGGCTCTCCGCGGAGAGCCAAACCGCTCTCCGCGGAGAGACAAACGGCTCTCCGGCTCTCTTAGGTGAGCAATTCGGCTCTCCTCGGAGAGCCAGTGGATCTCAGCGGAAATCCATGTGGATCTCCGCTGAGAGCCAGTGGCTCTCCTAGGAGAGCCGAATGCTCTCCTAGGAGAGCCGAATGGCTCTCCGGGGAGAGTCATTTAGCTCTACGCGGAGAGCCATTCTTTGGCTTCGAACATGATAATGGCGGAAACTAGATACATACCTTGCGGAGAGGATGGGTAGGCTGCGCCGCCGGAGAGCTCTTGTGTAGACTGAATCGGGTTGGAGAAGGAGCGCCGGAGAGCTGTGTGATTACTGCCGGAGACGATGGGGGAGGCTGCGCCAGAATCAAACGTTCTAGGGTTTGATTGCGAGAGAGTGAGGAGAAATCGCGAGGAAGCTGTGCGAGGAGAGCGAGGAGAGCTGAGTACGGAGAGGAGAAATGAAGAGGCGTGGGATTGAAGAGGCGCGGATTCGTGTTTTATTATGTTGCGCTGAATAAAATAATATTATTCAGTCGGATTCAGTCTACCAGAGTGAGGCCCGACCGGGGGGGGGGGGGGGGCAGTTTTAGCCGGGGCAGTGAATGGGGGGGGGGCTGCAAATTTCAGGGAAGCTTTTAATAAAGTTATAGGATTTATTTAATTAAAATATATATTGGATTGGAATGAAATTACGAAAAAGGTTCCATGATATTATAGAGGCAGTTTTTGTGTTGAGGGTATTTTGGACCACAAAATGTTACACCAAGCTTACTTTAGGGTTTCCTTATATAATAAAGATAAACGCTTGCAGCAGCCCCGCCGGTCCGCAACCCCTGCATGCAGCCTCTCCGCCGGCCACCTCCAGCTCCTCCACCATGCGATCCTCCTCCCTGTGCGCCTCCTCCACCCTTGCAAGCAGCAAACAGCCAGCCCGAGCCTCCACTTCCGCCTCCTCCAAAGTTCAGCAAACAGCAGCCCAGCCACCATTCATGGAGCTCGGCCACCTCATCTGTAACGCCACTTCCGCTTCCTCTCCGTAAGCATCTCCCGAGCCTCTACCATGCAGCTCATCCACGTCATCTATCCATGCCACAGTTGACGCCTCCACCGCTGCTGATGTGGCCCAGGAGATCCCGCCGATGATTTCTTCGTGAGAAAATCAGCATTAACGCAGGAATTAATTTCATTTGGCCAAGTACTGTAGCATGAACAGTAACAGCCAAATGAAATTAATTTCAGCCATTCTTGGTAATCTAGCTTATAAATATACAATTCCTACAACATTTGATGTGGTGGACAGATGGAGAAGAAAAGACCGAGAAGTTTTATTAGAGGAGATTTAGACAAGAAATCTCTAGGAGTCAAGCTTGTAACTTTTTTTTTCTTTTCACTTTTTTTTAGCAGCTCTAAATTTTGTACCTCGAATATCCCCTTTCAATTTAAAATTTTATGTGTGTAACTCGCACTTTTATTTTGAAACTCTTTTTCTGCCAGTAGTAAAATCTCAATTTTATTTCACATAGAGATCTATTTATTTTTCAAATTGGTGTTCTTATCACGCCGTTCTTTTCGTAATGTCTCAGTTTTATAATAATAATTTCTCCATCTCCATGAGCGGCTAATTTCTTAGAGTGCTCAGTCGCGATGATCCAAGGATGAGATAATATTGTTATAACTTATGAAATTGCTTTTCTCTTATTGTTGAATGCCTACGATTTTCCTTTAATCTAAAAAATTATTATGACGCTAAATCATTAATATATAGTCGCATATTGTCTTCGTTCTTTAGTTAGCCGAGAGGCTCGTAAGACGAATTGACCGCTCATTGGTAAAAGGAGTAGAATGCAACCCTCGAGAGGGGACCACGTAACTCTTCCGGATTGGGGTAAAATCCAATAGCGAGGTTCACACCCTATGGCATGTCTTAGGCGATGCGATTTGAGAACGAAAGTTCGGTCGATACACCTAAGCTTAGTTGAACCTAAACCTCGAAAGAGGAGTGTTCATACTTTGGGAACCTCCACGGTCAAAGCTTCTTCAGCAAGAGAATTGCATTTTATTCTCATTTCAATATTTTCTATTTCCGAGGTGATTCAAAGATCGAGTGCTAACTTTTAAACCATCAAATTAATTTCTTTAGTATTTCTAGTTTTTAATATTCACAACCCAACTCCAAATTTCTATTTGATAAGATAATAACGATTTTTCAAAGTAGGATTACTCGACCTCCCCGAGTCTAATACGACCTTGGTTTTATAAACCTATACTACTTTCAACACGGTACACTTGTCGTTGTCGTTTGCAGGCATAATTTTGAACATCAGAAGGCAATTCTTGAAATGGTACCCCCGAGCTTGCTAAAAGAAGTTCAGCAGCTGGGAGGAAGAATGGAAGGGTTGAGCCTATTTATGTCTCGATCAGAAGATAAAAGTGTTCCCTTCTTCAGGATTCTCAGAAAATCTTTTATGTTCGAATGGACCAAGGAGTGTGATTCAGCATTTGATCAGCTGAAGAGACAGTTAACTTCAACTCCTCTTCTCCAGAGCCCTCATGAGGGTGAAGACTTTTTTTTATATTTAGGTGTTGGAGCTGATGCGGTTAGAACAGTTTTAGTCAGAGAAGAAAAGAAGAAACAATTTCCAGTTTATTATGTCAGTAGGATTCTGAAGGATGCGGAAACCAAATATCCGATATTAGAAAAACTTGCTTTAGATCTTATCATCTCATCTAGAAAACTCAGACCTTTTTTTCAAGCTCATTCTATTCAAGTGGTCACAGATTTACCTCTAAAGAGTGTGTTAGAAAAACCAGAGCACTCAGGTAGATTGGCTAAATGGGCTATCGAGTTAAGTGAATTCAGCATCTCATATGTTCCTCGAATAGCAATTAAAATGCAGGTATTAGCGGACTTCTTAATTGATATAGAAGGCAATGAATCTGAGAAAGATATCAAAAGGCCTCTTCCTTGGACAATTTATATTGATGGAGCATCAGGAAAATGTTCTTCAGGCGCTGGAGTAGTCTTGATTAATCCAAATGGGGTTAGATTAAATCAAGCTCTGAGGTTTCATTTCCCAGTCACCAACAACCAGGCAGAATACGAAGCTGTCATAGCAGGACTTTGTTTTGCCAGGGAATTGGGTATTGAGGATATTGAGTTGAAAACAGATTCACTAGTTATGGCGTCTCAGTTAAACAACACCTATGAACCCAAGGAACCAGTCTTAAAGAGATATCAGAAGATAGTGAAGCAAGATATTGGGAAGTTCAAGAGTTTTACTATTCAGCACATCCTGAGGTCAGAAAATTCAGACGCTGATCAGCTAGCTAAATTTGGGTTATTGTCAGGTGGAACCACTTCAGATCTGTTCCATCCAGCAATTGAGGAAGATGCAATGATGCAGATCGATCATAAATCTTCATAGATGAATCCTTCTATCTTATATCTCTCATCAGGGGAATTTCACGCTAGTGTCAAAGACAAGAAAAGGTTCAGATTAAAGGCAGCTTATTATTATATGATTTCAGGTATCTTGTATCGGAAAACTTTCTTAGCTCCCTTATCCAGGTGTATTTCAGAAGAAGTTCTAGTTGTTCTCCGAGAAGTACATTCAGGTGAGTGTGGCAGTCATTCAGGTGCAAGGACTCTGGAAAAAGAATTCTGAGGCAGGGATATTTTTGGCCCAAGATGAGGAAAGATGCAGCCGTTTATGCTAAGAAGTGTATTCATGTCAGAAATTTGCTCCGCTTCAGCATCAACTTGCTCAGCAGTTGAAGTCCATTATGACTCCTAGGCTGTTTGCAGTATGGGGAATGGATCTTCTTGGACCTTTTCCCACTGCAAGTGGACAAAGATGTTTCATTCTTGTTATGATAGATTACTTCAGCAAATGGATTGAGGCAAAATATTTAGCAAAAACAACTACTCAGACAGTTACGAGTTTTATCTGGGGAGAAATTATCTGCAGGCATGGGATTCCTATGGCTATCGTAACAGACAATGGGATCAGTTTAATAATTCATAAATGATCAACTTCTGTGATGGAGTAGGAATTGAGCTTCGATTCACGCCAGTTCATCATCCTAGAAGTAATGGACAGGTGGAAGCAGCTAATAAATGTTTCCTAAATCTCCTCAAGAAAAAGGTAGAAAATATCAGAGGCAATTGAGCAGAACAGCTTCCAGCAGTTCTTTGGACTCTTAGAACTACCCCAACAGGTGCAACTGGTGAGACCCCCTTTAAATTATCTCATAGTTCAGAAGCCCTAATCCCAGTCAATTTTTATGTAAATAGTCCCAGGGTCTTACTTGCTCAACAAGGTAAAGACACATGGATAGAAGATAATAATGAAGATCTCAGATATAGTCTCGATCTAATTGAAGAATTAAGAGATGAAGCCGTAATAAGGCAAGAGGAGATAAAAAGAAGAATGACAAGATATTTCGATAAAAATATAAGGGTCAAAGAATTCATTATTGGAGACCTGGTTTTAAAGAAGGTCGATGCAGCAGCTAGATCCGGCTCAGTTGGCAAATTAAACCCAAATTGGGCAGGTCCTTATATCATAAAAGAAGTGCTGAAAAGGGGGTTTATTGCCTCAATACTTATGATGGAAGTGAGATCGCCAACACCTGGTGTGGAGACGACTTGAAGTGCTTTTACTCTTAATAAGCTTCTCATTTTTCTCTCTCTCTCTCCCCTTTATAATAATGAATTCATCTCCACGGAACATTTATTCAATATAAATTACTGACAGTATTTTCCTATGTGTTTTGAGAGGACACCCTGAGGTAGAAATAAGATGCAAACATAAGTAGCACCAAGGCAGATATCACCGAATCACACATGAACCCCCATGAATTGACACTGACTGTAACACCTACATTGACCACTGATTGCGCAGAGATTTCGCTTCCGTATAGCAGTAGCTCACCAATCTCATTTGAGAGGGTTCTATGCGATATCCCGGATCTTGAACGATATGTGAGCACACCACTGCATCAAGGGAGGCCTTGGTGAATGCCACCTATATCGTGCCTTCAGATAGTAGCATTATGCTGTCATAGCCTATTACACTCGAATACTACTTGGTTGTTTTTTCTTGAGATGAGTTCTATCTGAGATAGGAGTAGTCTTACTCTTAAACTACCACCTGTGTAAGGAGGGAGGTACCCAACTCCTTCAGAGTTAAAGATCACTATAGTCAACTCTCCCCTGAACCCTGACCAAAAGGGTCACTTCGTCTGTTTCTCATCTTATGATCGTGATGGCGACGACGGACCTCAACATGAAGACGTTGGTATCAGCGTGCTTATGAATGATGGCACCTCTCCCACCAAAGATCTACGTCATGACGAACTCCATCTCCGTTACAACCTTCGCCTGCGGCGCAAAATTAATAGTTAATAATTATAATTATTAGTTAAAATTTTATCAAGCTTTGTCTTTTATTTTGGACTTTGTTTATGTCCATGTTTTATTTTAATTTTGGACTGCCTTTAGCTATGCTCATGTTTTATTTTAATTTTGGACTGTGTTTAGCCATGTTTGTTGGCTAGCCAATAAAATTCCATCTTGTATTAGATTTAATTTCGGACTGTGTTGGCTAGCCAATAAAATTCCATCTTGTATTAGATCTAATCTTCTCTCTTGATTTTCCCTCTCTCCTAGCCGCCTCCCCCTCTCTTCTCCCTCATGGAAAATTTCGGCCACTACTATCCCTCCTCCTCGTGGCCGCCCCCTCTCCCTCCTCTCCTCCCCTCCTTTCTTCTGTCTATTGGTTCAGCCTTCCCCTTAGTCGCCCTCCTTTCCTCCTACTCCTCTTTTGGAATTTTGGCCAAGGAGAAACAAGGCGGTGATCTTGTGGAACCAAGATCCAGCGTGAAGCAACCAAAGCGAACGAGTTTGTCTCCATTCGAAGCGGTTTCGGTGGATCCGTTGAAGAACAATTTGGGTGACGGCATGCTTGAGGATAATCCCATCTCAATCAGGGTAACGGAGTTTCTACTCGTGAGATTTCACCCTTGTTAATTTCTTGTAGTGGTAATTTTGGTGTGATCTTCGAATCACTTGGATAATCGTGGTTTTCTTCAATCGATTTGTGCATTCTTCTTATATCTTTTAATTTTCAAAGAGGATTGGCGAACCTCGACTTTTTGTTGGGAGAGATCTACCCTTTTGGAATCGTAATTTTTGGTGGATCTCTTTTGGTACAAATCAAGCTCGTTCGGACCTGGTGGGTCCTTTTAGTCGGGTAGAATTTTGGCCTATAGCCATCTATTCAACCTCTAGCGGTGTGACTACCTGTATGTTAGCATCTAATTGATAAATATTGCGTTGCGTATATGTTGCGAATAATTTTGTGCGAATGTACAATTGTGAACGTTGAGAGGGAACGCGTTGCGTGTTCGTAGTGAACGTGTCGGAGAGCGTAGCCTACATCAATTTGGTATCAGAGGGAGGTTCGTGTCAATTTCTTAATTGACGCATTCCTAAAGTTTACTTAGAACGCCGGCACACATAATCTTCACAGGATTTCGTGTTCAAAATATCAAAACTTTGAATTGTTGGTCTGCGAATAGCAGCCTAAAATTTTTATTTCTCTGCGTAAATAAAAAAAATTCTGGAAATTCTCCATATTTCTCTCAGTAAGAAAATCAAAAAAATATTTTCATTACCCTAGTTATTAGGCGGGGATAAAATTAACTTTCATAAATTTTGGCTTGTTTAAAATTTCTGGTCTGCGAATAGCGGCCTTAAAATTTTTCTTTTAAGCGAAAAAAATAAATTTTTTTTTTTTGCAAATCTGCGTACTATTTTCTACAAGAAAAAAAAAATTTACTTACCCTAGTTACTAGGCGGGAACAAATTTATTAATTTTATAAAATTTTCTTGTCAACTCATCGTTGTTCTAAAATTGTATGCGTACGAGACTAGGCACGGAGTATCCCACTTCCTCTTCCCAGATGACGGACGAGCGGGACACGAGTCACGGTCCAACAACTGTTGATGAACTCCTTCAGGAGTTTAATGATCAGTTAACGAACATTCGGGAGATGCTTCACGAGATAAGGTTAGCCCAAAGGGCACCTCAAAATCATGCAGCCCGCCAACAGGTAGAAGGGAATGCTAACAATAATGACATTCATGAACCTGCACCTCCTAATCCTGCAGTACGCCAACATGATGAAGGGAATATTAATCATAATAATAACCCTGAACATGCCCCGCGAGTGCCGTACGAATTTGATATCACTTGGGCCATACGGATCGATCCACCCTCGTATGACGGGTTGGGTGACACCCAAGTTTTCTTGGATTGGGTTGTCGAGATAGAGAGTTTCTTTCAGTGGAAAAATTTGACTAACGTGGACAAGGCGCGCATAGAGTGTATGAAACTGTTGGGTAGGGCAAAGACGTTCTGGATGAATGAGGAACGACCTCTGGGTGCTGTAGATGGTGTACCCCATGTTGGTTGGGCAGTCATGAAGGTCGTATTGACTGATCAATACGTTCCTACATACCATCGAACGCAAATGTGTGATGAGTTATCTTCCCTTAGGCAAGGAAATCGTTCGGTCACTGAGTACATGGGCCTCCTGAAGGACATGATGGTTAGGTGCGATGTTAGGGAGATGCCTGAGGTCACCCTTTCACGATTTCGTAAGGGGTTGAATCCCGACATTCAAGGTAAACTCCTTCGTTACGGGCACATAGATTTAAGTCCCACATATAACGCCGCATTGGATATTGAAAAGCACCTTGCTCATAAGTCCAAGTCTCGTTCATTACAGAAGAATAAGTCTTTCTTAGGACCCCCCCCCCCCCCTCTGTTAGCTCTAAAAGATAACGGTAAGTTCCGGTCCACTGACTCAAACTCAGTTATCATTACCGCTAGTAGTATGAGAAACCCATCCGGCGAGAGAGTGCCCGTGGGTAGGATTAGCAAGACGAATGCTACATGCTACACTTGTGGTGTTCAGGGACATTACGCTAGTGAATGTCCAACTAAGCTCAAGCCCTTGTCCCTGTTGGATACGTCGACTGAATCCACCGAACTCACGTATGAGGCTGGTGAAGAAACTGAATCAGAAGGAGTGCCGAGCGACTTATATGATGACGTCAATATGATGGTGATGAGATGTATTTTGGCTACTCCGCGTTCTTCGGATGATTGGAATAGGACGAATATTTTTTCGCTAAATTTTATGAGCGGAGAGAAGTGGTGCAAGTTGATCATTGATAGCGGTAGTTGTATGAATGTGATTTCTGAGAATGCAGTTACCCACATGAAGTTAGCCACTGAGCCGCACCCTCATCCCTATAAGGGTGCTTGGGTTAATAGGACATCCCTTTCGGTAGCGAAGAGTTGTTTGGTGCCCCTTACCATCAAGGCTTATTCTGAAAAGGTTTGGTGTGACGTCATCCCCATGGATGCCTGTCATGTGTTATTAGGATGACCATGGCAATATGACCAGGATGTTACTCATTTTGGGTGCGCCAACATGTATGAGTTCAAGTTTAATGGCAAAACCATTATCTTGAAACCCACTATACCTAAGGATCCTTCGGTCGACTCTAAAGACACAATTGTGTCTGTAGAGAAAAAAACCTTAAGCTTGATTGGAATGATGGGGTTCGCGCGCTAGACATTTCTGGACGGTGTCCTCTATGCGTTTGTTTGTTTACAAGAAAAGGAGGACATGTCTACATTTGAGAGTTTACCGCCCGCGCTGCGAAATCTATTGGAAGAGTTTAAGGATGTATATCCGGATGAGCTACCGCCTATGTTGCCTCCCTTGCGCGATATACATCATGCTATAGATTTCATTCCAGGTTCGTCGTTACCCAACCTTCCTCACTATCGATTAAACCCTTATGCAAACCTAGAGTTACAAACACAAATTACTGACTTGTTACAAAAGGGGTTCATCCGTTATAGTAATAGTCCATGTGCCATTCCAGCATTGCTTGCTCCTAAGAAAAACGGCTCTTGGAGGATGTGTGTGGATAGCCGAGCTATAAATAAAATTACTATTAAATATCGGTTTCCAATCCCTCGTTTGGACGATTTGTTGGACATGCTAGTCGGAGCCACGATATTTTCAAAATTGGATCTTAGGAGTGGCTACCACCAGATTTGAATTAGAGAGGGTGACGTGTGCAAGACAACCTTTAAATATAAAGAGGGGCTCTACGAGTGGTTGGTGATGCCGTTTGGGCTTTCCAATGCCCCTAGTACATTTTCTAGGATGATGACACATGTCTTCCAACCCTACATGGGGAAATTTATTGTGGTATATTTTGATGATATTCTCATTTTTAGTACGTCTACCATTGATCATGAGTCTCACTTGAGGACTATCCTAGCGATGTTACGTGCGGTAAAATTATTTGTCAATATTAAAAAATGTTCTTTCTATGTTACGTCCGTAGAGTTCCTTGGCAATATAGTGAGTTCGGAAGACATACATGTAGATCCAAAGAAGTTCCAAGACATCAAGGATTGGCCTGAACCTACCAACATTCGTGACATTCGGAGCTTCCACGGTTAAGCTATATTTTATCGCCGATTCGTTCGTGACTTTATTATCCAAAGAAGCTCTTTTTCATGCACCGATCACGGAGTGCATGAAAAAGAGTGATTTCACTTGGACGAAATCGGCCACTAAGGCGTTCCAAACAATAAAGGATAGGATGTCAGAAGCTCCTCTTTTGCGGTTACCGTACTTTAGTAAGGTTTTTGAATTGTCTTGTGATGCGTCTGGGATCGATATTGGAAGCGTGTTAAGTCAGGAGGGTCATCCTGTTGGGTACTTTAGTGAGAAACTTGCGGGTCCGAAGTTGAATTATTATAATTATGACCGTGAGTTTTACGCCGTTATTCATTGTCTCCAACATTGGCGGCACAATCTATTGGATCGGTAGGGGCCCTTAGAGGGGGGGGGGGGGGTGAATAAGGGTTTTAAAACTTATGTTTTATTTTGATTATCTTTGAAATAATGCGTGATTAAGAAAGTGAGAAATCAAACAAAACACTTGAAATAAAGTAGAGACATGTTTTATTAATATGAAATAGGGTTTTACAAACATTGATTTCTATAACGCTAGAAATCTGAGGCGGATAATAATACAACTCTTTTTCATTTTCTATCCCGACTCGTATCCACACGAACCGGTGGCCCTAGCCTATCCTTACCCGGATTCGGCCTCAAGCCGCTCTAGCCAATCCAACCCCGCAAATGGACTTGAGCACCCCATAGACCTAACCTAGATCTAGTCGCCAACACGAGGTGAATTTCTGCCCTAAGTCCTACTCAGACCTAGTCGCCAACACGAGGCGAATTTTCTAACGCTTTACAAGAAATATGAAATGATAATAATAAAACTCCCTCTTGAAGAACTTCTGAAGTTGGAGACGAAGATCCGCTGTAGAATAAGTGTTGTAGAAGCGGACGTCGTTTGGATCCGGCGTAAAGAGATTCTCCTTCAGAAATTTGCAGAGCTTTGGTAGGACATCAACTTTCGGTCAAATCAGCCTCTGGAATTCTAGCACTCAAGCTATCTCTGATGTCTGTCCAAAACGAGAGAAGAGGGGTCCTTTTTATATCCTCAGCGCTAGCGCCTGCGCTAGTGCTACCGCTGGAGCTATCCCGGATTAGACATTATTCTGTGCGGGAGAATCTTCAATCCGAGGAAACATTTCTCTCTTGCCTTCTGTGCTCCGCACTACCGCCTAAGCTATCCGCTACCGCTAGGCGCTAGCTCGTTCTATATGTGCTCCAGAATTGCGCTAATCAAAGCTTGCGCCAGGCGCTAGGTGCTACCGCCGGCGCTAGTGGGCATGTTGGATTTGATGGCTCAATTTTGGGGGCAACCTTCTTATGTCATCCTTGAGTCATATGGACTTTGTTTCCTACACACATAAACACACAAGATAAATACACATAGGATTTATTATTCTCAAAGCTAGGAGATGCGGAAGACCATGTTCCAACAAACTCTCCCATTTGATAATAATAAATCCATTAATGATAAATAAGAGCATTAATATATATAAGCATGATAAACTACTTGTGTGTGTGAGAGAGTGATGACTTAGGATAATTATCAATTTTAGTATTTAAAATTGCTCCCCCTAAATACATGCTCCCCTAAGTGAATGCTCCCTAATATGTAAGCTATCATCTTAATTAATCATGTTAGTTTTCATTTGGATAGCGGATCTTATTTATCATGTTAGTTCTCCCCCTTTTGTTATTAGCAAAAGTGGGTAAGGAGGCAACACATAAAAGTTTTGATAATAAGATAAAGGCATGATCGAGCTTTTAGAGAGAAGGAAATGATAAGGAGTTTTGTAGAATAATTTTCAGAGAAATAAATCAGAGTTTTAGCATAATTATGTTCATAGAAAGAAATCATAATTTTTAGCTTTACAAAGAATAATATCTCATTTACCATGCAAGTAAAAAAAATTGAGTTGGAGATCTTGAGATAAGCATGAAAAGAATACAAGGTAAATATAATGTTGCGGATCAAACATATTTTTGTAAGAAATGATGATTCATACAATGAAATAAGATGTTTTTGTAAATTATTTTTCTTTGGAAACATTATCATGAAGTAACCAAGCATGAAAGAGATGTATGAAAAAGAGACTACTACAATGTTATTCTAATTCATAAAGTCAAAACATACCAATCATTGTAGAGAGCATGCTAGGTTATCAAGTGCATTTAGATATAAAATTATTATATAATTAGCATTAGGATGCAATACTCATGAGAAGAAGTGTTATGGAGATAATGATGTGCACATAAGTGTATTTTGAAAAAAGTAAACATATGTTATAATCAAAAATACATGACAAATGTAGAGTAAAATGCACAATAAAAGACAAATAAGATTACTTCCACACACTTTTTATGCACAAAAAAATGTACAACTACCAAGGTGCATTGCACACACAATGATCATTAAGACTTATCAGGGTGCAGAGTAGAGCTTGGGGGATCACACAATTTGAATTTTCCAGTTTTGTTTTTGATCCGGTGTACTTAAGAATAAGTGGTATTTTTTTTAATAAATGAAGGTTTGCACAAGACACTTTACTAATCTTTCCAAGGTGCTCAACCTCACAATGCTTATTAAGTCTTATCAGGAGGTTCAAGTAGTGCTTGGGGGAGTTAACTTTGTCACTTCATTTCATTTTTTTTGTTTTGTACAAAGTTCTCCGATTACACCTGCTTTGCAAACCAAATGAATTTTGAAAGTACAACCACTTTTCTTTATATTTAATAGTGCAAATAAGTGTAGTGTAGGTAAGATACTTGTGCAAATTCTAATTTATTGTACAATTACAATACATTAGCAAGCATCTTTAGATTTAAAATATAAGTAGACTTAGACAAAAAGTGAGTGAAGAAATATCATTATCAACCATAAATCATTTACTCATACTTAGAGGCATGCTAAGCTTAGGTTCTACACTACATTTACAATATAATTGATGCACACATTAATAGATATATCAAAGCATGATAAGAACAATGTTCAAATTAGTTTGACAAGATAAATTGGAACATTGTTGAAGTTCTAAAGATAGTTTAAAAACATGCTTGATTATCACAATAAATTCCATACATTTTTTGTTAGTTTTTGTGTTTTATATTTTTCTATTTGATTTTTGCATTTAGAAATTTAAACCAATGAACAAAAAGAAATTTTTTTGTAATTTGGCATTTGTAATTTTGTATTTGGATTTTTCAAAAATGAAATAAAGTCAGAACAGCAAAACTAAGTAGTACATATAATAGAGCATAAATATAGGTATTTTATAAAATTTAGAAAATCCAGAAAAGCAGAACCAAGCGATACCGCTCGCGCTAACGATAGCGCTGGCGGTAGCGCTGCTTTATTTAATTCCCTTTTCTCTGTCATTTCGTCCATTGACTCTCAAGCCCTCCAGAAAAAGCCTAGAAGATAACCCAGCCCACGCATAGGTCTAAGGTAAAACATCATCTTTTCTTATGATTTTTGTTTTAAACTGTGATTTTGATGTTAGAGATGAAGATATTTGAAGTTATTAAGTGGTTTTAGAAACTAGATCTACAATGCTTGATTCTTTATTTTTGAAGAGAGGAAGTAGAACAAATCTTCCTTATTTTTATGATTCTTGTTCAAAATAGTTGATTTTGATGAAGATTTATGACCACTTTTAAGAATATTTTTTGATTTTGATTATAGATCTAAGAAAGAATCTTCAAGATTTTTTTTTCATTTTGAATTTTTATGAGCATTTTTAGTTTTGATTTTAGCTTAGATTATGTGGGTTTCTTGGATCTAGCAATTTAGGATTTGGAAATCTTTTGTTTTAGAGAGATCTTAACATTTTAGATCATAGAACTAGCGTCGGCGCTACTACAGGCGCTAGTGCTAGCGTCGGGCGCTAGTGCTAGCGTCGGGCGCTAGTGCTAGCGTAGGGCGCTAGTGCTAGCGCCGAGCACTAGTGCTAGCGCTAGCGCTAGTGAATTTTGCTTAATTTTAATTTCTCTTATAATGTGGCAGATGGCTCCTGGATCAAAAGGAGAGAAAAGTGGAGAGATGGTCGTGGAGGCTGCAGTAGTAGGTGTCCCATATTTTGTGGAGTTTGACATGCCTCGACACCACCACATCATGCAGATGTTTGGAGCCTCTGAAGTGTTGAATTTGTTTCTTTCTGAGGGATTTTCTTCAGAGTTAGTACGAGATTTCTATATGCACTTGGAAGACCCATCGCAGACTAATCTGGATGGAGGAGTGCAGTTGTTTGCCCGGAAAATCTGCGACCTCTCTTCTCAGCCAGGATGGACCTTCCCAGCGGTCTCAAATTTGCGAGACCGTCCAGATCGACTCTTTTTGCTCAGCCGGCAGCTCCTGCTCAGCGGTCTCCTATTTGTGAGACCGCCCAGACCGCGTCTCACCAGTTCAAGAATTCGCCTAAGTGTTAGGCGATCAAGCTTCAGTCAGACCGCAAGACCATGCGGTCTGGCCCTTTTTCCTTCTTTTTGTCATTAGCACCCCCTCTCTCTGCCCCGGCTCTCCTGTATCCCGGGTAGCCCGTAATTTTTGGATCTACCCATTCGGGCAGCCTCCGCGCCTATAAATAGAGGAGTAGGGGTACCTGAAAAAGGGACTTTTGGATTCGAGCCCCAACTTACAAGCTGTGTAAGCGGTCTCGAATTCTATCACTTTTGTACCTCAGATCCTCCTCTGTTTCTAGTCCCCCCCTGTTCTACCCTCAGAGGTTTATCCGAGTAGATTTTCTCTTCTCGCTTTTCCCCTTTCCCATCTCTCGTCTTAAGTAACCTGCACTCCACAGTTTCCCCCCAACCTTCTCTTAGTATGAGTTTTGGAGGTACATTTTTTGGTACCAACAGAACGAACACGCGACCTTCAGATTGGAGTGTTCAAGTGAATCCAACAGACTTCGAGATGGCAGACCCCAGGATGCGAATCCGCCGGTCTTCTAGTGGTTGACCTACCATCGACTCGGATCCTATGGATGCTCTCGAGCGTCGCTTCGAGTTGCGTGTTGAGCAGGCCCTCCGGGAGGCCGCTCGAGCTCGGCAAGAGGTCGCCCAAGCTCAGCAGGAGATCATGCGAACCCAGCAGGAGATCGCGCGATCTCAGCAGGAGACATCTCACGATCGTCGGGAGATCGTCCGAGCCCAGCAGGAGACCGCCAAGAAGATGGAGACCAAGAGTCAAGTTCTGGCGGCGATCTCCCAGAGGATTCTTCCTTAACCCGGTCAGGCCGCCACACATGACCGCTTGGCCAATGATCACCCGTCTGACCGCGCGACCCCTCAGCCTGCAGCTCCTTTGCAGTCTCAGCAGGAGGAGTTCACAGCCCGTCAAGGTTCTTTCAGAGCAGTAGCTCAGGGGCCTCCAGCCCAGACCCTGAACTTCCAAGAGGATTATGTTTATCCTCAGGCCCCTACTGCTCCTCTTTCAACTCCTTTTCCTCCCCCTTTTTCTGCTCCTTTCCCTGCTCTGTTTTCTGATCCTACAGGTGAAGTTGAGGTAGAGGATCCCTCGCCTTTCTCTGATAAAATTTGTCGGGAGGCTATTCCCCACGGCTTCAGAGAACCCCGTCTCCCCACGTTCACTGGGGAGAGTGACCCGGTTTCGCATCTTCAGGTCTTCGAGTCAGCCGTCGCTCTTAGAACCATTTCATATGCAGTGAGGTGCAAGCTGCTAATCACCTCCTTTGATGGGCCTACCATGGAGTGGTTTTATAAACTGCCCTCCTAGACAATCTCGAGTTTTGTCGTTCTGAGGCATGAACTCCTCTTAAGGTTTGCGACTGCAAAGAAAAGGAAGAGTGGTCCTGCGGCCCTCTTCAAGATCAAGCATGGGGATAATGAGGCGACGTCTCGCTTCATTGATCATTTCTAAAAGGAGATTCTCGGAATCAGGGATGTTGAACCCGCTCTGTACATGGCTCCATTGATCAATGGTTTGCAGGAAGGCCCGCTCAAGTTCGATGTTACAACCAGGGAGCCCAGCTCTTACCAAGAGCTGATCAGCATCGCAAATCGCTACATAGAAGGGGAAATCAACAACCCCTCCTATGTCTCTAATTTGACTAGCAGGGCCATCCAGAAAGATTCCGCGAGTATCTATCAGGCTCCGCCGTCATCCAAGTCAAACCAAGAGTTTCCTCCTCCCGCTTAGAAAAGGGGAAGGAACTTCCGCAACAACCATTTCAACCAGGGGAATCTGCCTTTCTAGCCTAAAGGGCCCCTAATGCCGACCCCCATCGCTCCAGCTTCGCAAGTCACTCTCGTCCACCAGATCCAGTATGTTCAGCCCCCTCTTTTGACTACCTAGCCATTCTACAATGATTCCCAAGAATCCTTCACGAACCTTGGGGTTTCTATGAATGAGGTAGTTCAGATCCTTCCGAAGCAGCCTTTCTTCAGAAAGCCTGCCCCGCTCAACTCCGACCCAAAGTCTCGGAATATGGCTCTTTACGGTGATTATCACAGGGAAAGAGGCCCTTTGACTGAAGACTGCAGAGCCCTTCGCGTGTTAGTGGAGAAGCTCCTGAAAGAGGGGAAGCTCCGTGATCTCCTCCAGAAGAATGATCCCTCCAAAGCTTCAAGCTCCAAGAGCAAGGAGATAGTTGAAGTTCACTGGGAGTGCGAAGAAGTTGATGATGTTGGCCATCTCGGCAACATCAGATTCCCCTGTGAGTGCGTGGATGCAGATGATGAAGGTGCCCTGGGTAACCTTTTCTGCATCCACGGAGGTGCAGGGCCAGAGTCTTCAAGGAAGGCTAGTTTGAAAAGAGTTTACTGTTTAGAGGTTGATGCTACCTCCTCTACTCCTGTCCGAGGAACGGTCACCTTTGGAGAAGAAGACCTTCCTCCGACCTCCCATCCCTTTGATGATGCGGTCGTCGTCAAAGCAGTGATAGAGAACTACACTGTGGAGAAATTTCTGATTGATACTGGGAGCTCGGTTAATGTACCCTTCAAGCCCGCCTTCGAAGCCTTGAAGATGGGAAAGCCTCTTCTTTCCACTGAGGGACCTCACTATGGTTTCTCGAGGGAAAAGAAAGAGGTGGAGGGAGTCGTCACCCTCTCAGTAATTCTAGCCGGCATCGTGAAGCTTGTGAAATTCATAGTCATTGATGCTCCTAGCAGCTACAATGCGATTTTTGGGAGACCCATTTTGAACGGGTATCAGGCAGTAGTGTCAACCTACCATCAGGCGGTGAAATTTGCCCTAAATGGCAAGCAGCATCGGATTAGGAGCGATCCGAAGAAGGCTAGGGAGTGTTACGTCAAGACGGTCAATATGATCGTATCTTCGTCTTCCCAGGTGGCTGAAGCGGCTTCAGCACCTCAAGTTCCTTATCTAGTTCAAGTTGTGGAGGAAGCTGAAGAAGAAGATGCAAGAGATGGAGTTCGCTTGGAACCGGCCCAAGCAACTCAAGCCATTCCCATCAGCGAGGAAGATGAGAGCAAGAGCATCTCCATCAACGCTGAATTGTCTGAAGCTGACAAGAGTCAGCTAATCTCCTTCCTTCTGAAGAACCTGGATGTCTTCGCTTGGTCAGCGGACGACATGCCAGGAGTTGATCCCAATGTCGCCTTCCATCACCTCAATATCGATCCCCACTCTTTCCCCATCAAGCAGAAGAAGAGGGCTGTTGCAACGACCCTTGCCCAGCCCATCCGAGAAGAAGTGGAAAAGCTGCTGAAGGCCAAATTTGTTCAAGAGATTCAGTACCCTGAATGGGTATCTAATGTTATAATGGTCAAGAAGTCTGGTGGGAAGTGGAGAATGTGTGTCGATTCCAGAAAACTCAATAAAGCTTGCCCGAAAGATTGCTACCCCTTGCCTCAGATAGATTCTGTAGTAGATTCAGCAATTGGTTATTCTTATATGAGTTTTGTAGATGCGTTCTCAGGTTACCACCAAATCAAAATGTACAAGCCCGATATTCTGCACACCTTGTTTATCACAAATGTCGGTTGCTTTTGTTATCTTATGATGCCTTTTGGACTTAAAAACACTGGGGCAACGTATCAAAAAATGATGGATACGGTTTTTAAAAGCCAAAAAGGAAGAAATCTTGAGGTATATGTTGATGACCTCTTAATAAAAAGTAAATCTTTCTCTTCTCACCTTAGCGACCTATCAGAAACATTTGCAACCCTCCGAACCTTTAACATGAGACTGAATCCGTTGAAGTGCATTTTCGGGGCGAGCAAGGGGATATTTCTTGGCCATCTTCTTATTCCGGAAGGGTTAGATCCCAACCCAGATAAGGTGAAAGCTATCTTGGAAATGTCACCTCCCAATTCCCCTAAAGAAGTTCAGCAGTTAGGGGGAAGGATGGCAGGTCTAAGTCGTTTTATCTCTCGTTCGGGAGATAAAAGTGCCCCTTTCTTCAAGACCCTCCGCGGAGGGGCTAAGTTTGAATGGACACAGGAGTGTGATGATGCCTTTAATGAGTTGAAAAAGCAATTGACATCAACTTCTCTGCTCTAGAGCCCAAGAGAGGGAGAAGATCTTTTACTATACTTGGGGGTTGGCTCCGATGCCATAAGTTCAGTTTTGGTCTGAGAAGAGAAGAAGAAGCAATTCCCAGTTTACTACGTAAGTAAACTTCTGAAAGATGCAGAGACCCGCTATCCGATCCTCGAAAAGTGGGCTCTAATGCTCGTGACTTCAGCAAGGAGGTTAAGGCCCTATTTCCAAGCTCATTCAATCCAGGTGGTCACTGATCTTCTGTTGAAGAATGTTTTAGAAAAGCTGGAGCATTTAGGAAGGTTAGCTAAATGGGCAATAGAGCTCAGCGAATTTGACATCTCTTATGTTCCAAGGGTAGCAATCAAAGCTCAGGTTCTAGCAGACTTCATGGTGGATGCAAGTGAGACCTTGTTGAAGAAGGAAGTTGGAACACCTCTTGCTTGGACGATCTTTGTGGATGGAGCTTCAGGGAAGAATTCATCTGGGGCAGGAGTCATTTGGTCAATCAGAATGGAGTCAGATTGGATCAAGCCTTGAAGTTCTATTTCACAACAACTAATAATCAGGTAGAGTACGAGGCTTTATTTGCTGGACTCAGATTTGCTAGAGAACTGGGAATTGAGGACGTTCAGATCAAAACGGACTCTCTGGTGATGGCATCTCAGGTTAACGGAACTTTTGAGACCAGAGATCATATTCTGAAGCAGTATTTAGCCTTGGTGAAAGGTGAGATAGGAAAGTTCAAAAGCTTTTCTATTCAGCATATCCCGAGGGAGAAGAATACAGAAGCAGATGAATTGGCGAAGTTTGGTCTTCTTTCGGGAGGAACCACCTCGGAGTTATTTCATCCAGCGATCGAGGAAGGAGAAGTTATGGAGATAGATCAACGCCCGTCTTGGATGGATCCATTCGTTCTTTGTCTCTCAACCAGAAAGCTCCATTCGACGGTAAAAGATAGGAAAAGGTTTAAATTAAAAGCAGCTCACTACTATCTTATTGCAGGAGTACTTTACAGGAAAACTTTCCTGTCACCTCTAGCCCAGTGCGTTTCAGAAGAAGAAATCCCAATTATTCTTCGGGAGGTTCATTCAGGAGAGTGTGGCAGCCACTCTAGATCTCGGACATTGGAGAAAAGAATTCTAAGGCAATGGTATTTCTGGCCACAAATGAGAGGATGCGGAGAAGTTCGCTAAAAAATGTGTCCAATGCCAAAAGTTTGCTCCCCTTCAGAATCAACCGTCTCAACAGCTTAAGTCTATAGCAACCCCATGGCCGTTCGTTGTTTGGTGGATGGATTTGGTTGGGCCTTTTCCTATGGCGAGTGGGCAACGCCGATATATTATAGTCATGATTTGACTATTTTAGCAAATGGATAGAGGCAAAAGCGTTGGCTAAAATCACTACTCAGGTCGTGGAAAATTTTATCTGGGGAGAGATCGTATGCAGGCACGATATTCTAATGGCAATTATAATGGACAACGATTCTCAATTCAATAATCCTCAGCTCATAGACTTCTGTGGCCAGATTGGCACTGAGTTGCGTTTTGCTTCTGTGCATCATACTAGAAGCAACGGGCAAGTAGAGGATGCCAATAAACTCATAATTAATCTCTTGAAGAAAAAGGTAGAAAATCTCCGGGGAAATTGGGTGGAGCAATTATCTTCAGTATTATGGGCTTTAAGAACAACTCCCACCTCAGCTAGTGGAGAACTCCATTCAAATTGTCACATGGTTCAGAGACTCTCATTCCTATCGAATTCGAGGTGAAAAGTCCAGGGGTGTTATTATCTCAGCAAAACCAGGATGACTGGATGGAGGAGAATGATGAAGAGCTGAAATGCAGCCTTGATCTTTTCGAAGAGCTAAGAGATATAGCAACAATCAGGAAGGAAGAAGTGAAGAGAAGGGTTGCGAGACTCTTTGATAAAAATGTCAGAATTACAGAGTTCGTCGTTGGAGATCTGGTTTTGAAAAAGGTTGATATTGTTAAAATTTTTGATTTGAATCGTTTAGGAGTAAGCAGGAGTTGCATCAACTGAGTTATAGCCAAACAACCACAAAATGCCACACAACAACACAAAGCATTATTGAATCACAATACTTTATTATAGTGCGAGGTATACGTGACGAGACACGATTCATAAGAATCACGAAGGGGAGAAGAACAAAACACACCAAAAACAAAACTAGCGGCTTGACAAGCAGAGACTGCTCAGACCGCTAGACTCCAGAGATCACCCGGCTTGACCTGAGACCGCTCGAACAAAAAATAGGCAAGATGATCTGTACTGCCAGACCGCCATATCTGACCGCAAGAACTGGACCTTATTGCACTGAACAAAGAACTGATGTTGTCGCCAGACCGCAACTCAGATCGCCTAACCGCTGAAGGTCGCCTGATCGCCGAGTTCGCTGCGAACAACACAAGAATGACATAAACCAGTTCGCAGAAAGCCACTGCCGAACTGTTTATTCAAGCCGCTCGGAAATCACCAAGGAAGGAGACCGCAACCTGCTGACCGCAAACTTGCGAACACAACAAATAGTCAACTCGCTTCCGAGACCGCCCGACCTCAAAGTTGAGACCGCACGAAACAACCCAGGCTCTAGTTCTTACAGTTCTCTTATGAATGACGGGCCCTCCACCCCTATTTATAGGCGGGTAGACGGATGTCATCACCGCATAAGAGGGATACAATCACCACACGTCAGATCGCTAGCGGTCTCACAAAGCAGACCGCGCGATCAGACCATTTGGACAACATCCGGTCCAAGACTGCAGACCAGCAGCAGACCGCGCACAACCCACGTGGACACAAGACCGCTCCTCCCTTAGATCACCAAGAGCAAGCCAAGGACATCTGGCCGACTTCAGATAAGTCGCCAGATCGACCTGCATAAGCCGCCCGGACACAGCGGTTACACAGAACAGACCGCCCAGACTTCCAACAAAGAAGACAGGCCAACCAGGCAGAACAACCCGGAAACAGACCGCAACAAACAACCCGGAAACAGACCGCAACAAACAAGACCAAACCGGCCGGTCACACCATAACAGAGACCGCGCGGTCTCTGCGGTCACCAAATTTCAGACCGCCGGCCACCTTCCACTCCACTTCAACAATTTCAACACCCCCTTGAAGTGGGAAGTGGAAATTAGCCCGAGTAAACTCCGCAACTGAGTAAACGGTCCCATTGCCAGCGGCTTTGTGAAGATGTCTACAACATTGTCCGCACTCCGAACATGCTCGACCATAAGAGATCCTCCCAACACCTTTTCACGAATGAAATGGTGCTCAATCTCAATATGCTTGGTTCTTGCGTGACAGACTGAATTATTAACCAGCTTGAGAGCACTCTCATTGTCCCCGCGTAGCATAGTGGGACCTCGAACCTCCTCATGAACGTCCTCCACCAACCTCCTGAGCCAAACGGCTTCCTGAGCTGCCAAGGCCGAAGCCTTGTATTCTGCTTCTGTGGTAGATACGGACACCGAGTCCTGCTTTTTGCTGCACCATGAAATAGCTGTGGGGCTGTCATAAAGACAAAACCAGACGTTGATCTCCGATCATCCACGTCTCCCCCGTAATCAGCATCCATGAATCCATGCAACTCCAAGCTTGACCCTCTCCTATATTGGAGACCCAGATCAGAGGTCGACTTCACATATTTCAAAATTCCTTTTGCCGCCAGAAGATGAGGCTTCCGTGGTTCTGCCATGTATCGGCTCACTTTGCCAACTGCATAAGAAATATAAGGCCTTGTGATCGTCAAGTAGATCAAGCTCCCAACCAGAGCTCGGAATACCAACGGATCAGATAGAACTCTACCCTCATCCTTCCGAAGTTTATGATGCTGTTCCAGAGGTATAGAGCTGCTCTTCCCTTCCTCCATGCCAAATCGTTGAACGATCCACTCCGCATATCTGGCCTAAGAAACGAGCACTCCGCTCTCCCGCCTCTGAACCTCGAGTCCAAGGAAATGGTGAAGCTCACCCAGATCCTTCATCTTAAATCTAATAGCAAGCTCGGCTCTCAGCCTTGCTACTGCCTTCTTCGAGTTCCCTGTGACAATCATGTCATCCACATACAGCAAAACAATAACCCGAAGCACCCCCTCCTTCTTGACGAACAAGCTAAAATCAGAGTCTGAAGCAAAGAACCCGCAGAATAGAAGATACTCTGCGATCTTCCCATACCACGCCCGAGGCGCTTGCTTTAACCCATACAAAGCTTTCTTCAGTTTGCAGACGTAGTCCGGACAATCCTCCGAGATGAATCCTGGAGGTTGGATCATAAAGATATCCTTGTCGATCTCGCCGTATAAGAAGGAATTCTTAACGTCAAGCTGCCAAATCTCCCATCCACTGGATGCCGCCAAAGCTATAACAAATCGTACCGAAGTCATCTTTGCCACTAGACTAAATGTCTCATCTTAATCTTCTCCGTACTGCTGTGAGAACCCGCGAGCTACAAGGCAAGCCTTGTATCGCTCGATCGTACCGTCAGCCTTCTTCTTAAGTTTATAGACCCACTTGCATGTCACAGGGGTAATGCCCTTGGTCCTGGGCACTAGAGACCAAGTCTCATTTTTCTTGAGAGCATCCATCTCCTCTTGTATAGCAATGTCCCACTGCTTCATGCCTTTGGCCCTCTCAAAGCTCGACGGCTCCCTCTCATCCAAGGGACCAGCAAAGAAACATGAGATGAAGCTCACCATGTTTCCTCCTGTGTATCGATCTGGTGGCTTGATAGTCCTCTTCGACTTCCTAAGAGGTTGCACCTGACTAGCCACCTCCTCAGCTGCTTCTTCTATGCTAGCTCCTCTTCCAGATGAACTTGGAGCATCGCTTCCCCTGCTTCCAGAACCTAAAGCCTCCATCTCAGTGCTAGACCCAACTGGAGCTCCTGGTGAAATAGGCAACTCCACTTGAAGATTTTCTGGAGCCTTCCCTTCTTCATCAACCCTGCTCTCCGGTAGTTCAACTCCTGAACTCCCCTTGTAGGAAGTCACCTCATCGAACACCACATCCCGAGATACAAAAGATATTCGAGTCTTAGGATCCATGCATCTCCATCCCTTTTTCCGCTCATCATATCAAACAAAGACTAGCTTCCTTGCTTTCGCATCTAGCTTTGTCCGAAGAGCATCGGGGATATGCACATAACAGGTTGATCCGAACACCCGAAGGTGTGCAACACTTGGTTTCTCCTTGAACATCAGTTTGTGAGGGGTCTTCATGTTGATAGGACTTAGAGGCATCCTGTTGATGACGTATGCCACACAAGACATTCCCTCTGCCCAGAAGGACTTTGGGAAACTCTTGGCATGAAGCCAGCATTTGTAAGTTTTTGTCAGATGACGAATCTTCCATTCTGCAACGCCATTTTGCTGTGGAGTATGGGCACAAGTGAGCTCTCTTCGAACGTCGTGTTTCCTGAAAAAACTTGAGAACTCACCAGAGGTGAACTCCCCACCATTGTCAGGTCTCAATTTTTTCACCCGCAGGCCTAATCGACCTTCAACCAGCTCCTTGAACTCCACGAACCTCACAAAAGCTTCCGACTTCTCTTTCAAAAAATACACCCAGACATATTTGGTGTAATTGTCAATCAACACCAACATGTATTTGTTGCCTCCAAGGCTTGGGGTGGCAGTCGGTCCCATCAAATCACCGTGAATGCACTCCAACGGCGCTTTGCATCTTGTTTGCGATTTATCAAATGGAAGTCGATGAGACTTACAAAACTGACATCCCGCACAAACATGACCGTCTCCATAGGAGGACAAGCTATGCAAGCCCTTGACAAGGCCCCTTACCGCCATAGCCTTCAATTTGTCCATGCCTACATGCACTAACCTTTCATGCCAGATAGCCGCACTATCATTGGTCTTCATCTTATCCACATAGGTACTTGTCGATAAAATGAACAAGTCCTTCACCCGCTTTCCAATATGAATAACATCTCCCTTTATCTCCGGTTGAGTTTTAAGAAACTTCACTTCTGTTGGACCAAATAGAACGTGATAACCGGCATCGACCGCTTTGGTCACAGAGAAGAGATTCTTATTCGTACCCGGCACGTGATAGACACTCCTCAAAGTGAGTGGACCCTTTTCACTACTCAGAGAGACAACTCCTTCTTGTTCTACTGCATGAACAGAATTATCAGCCGTAATGATTGCATCGTTACCTGAGTAAGGTGCCAAAGAAGAGAATTTTGATTCATCCCCGGTTAGGTGATGCCCACACCCTGAATCCACGATCCAATCCTCTTCGAAGTTGATGGCAGCCAAGGCCTTAACGGGCATAGCTGTCATATTAGCCGCAAAGGCTCCTCCCCATCCAGCTTCATCAGACTTTGGCTTCTCCTTCTCTGCTGCATGTCCCGGCTGAAGATTAACCCGGCAATCTTTCTTGAAGTGCCCGGTCTTATTGCACCTGAAGCACCTTGGTCCCTCTCCCTTCTTCTTCCCATCAGACTTAGGAGCATAACCCCTATCCTGCTGACCTGAAGTAGAGGGTCCATCATGACCGGCTTCTTCTTCTCCCACTTCTTCTTCTTCTTCCCAGAGAACAACACATCACTATCTCCCCTAGAGATAGAAGTCCCCGCCATCTTTCTTGCCAAACTTTCTTGGAAGCAAGTAAGTTCTCCAGCTCCAACAGAGATGGTTGATTCGCCCAACCCTGAACTAATGTCACAAAGGCAAGATACTCCTTCTGCAACCCGCGGATGATATGCCTCTTCAGTTTTGCCTCCGAGATGGGCTTATCAGGGTCCAATGCAGAAATCTCTGCTATGAGGTTTTTCATCTTGAGAAAGAAGGTAGAAATAGAAAGATCACCTTGAGAGGCCTTCGCCAACTCATTTTCAAGAAACTGTAGCCGAGCTACATTCTTTTTATTGAACAGCCCGTCCAACGACGTCCAAATCTCAGCAGCAGATTTACATCCAATGATGTGATCGAATAGCTAGCTCTGGTGAGATCGCCCTCTTGATTGTGAACTCTGCCTTAGCATTAGTCCTCCTCCAAAGTCTCACCTCTGCCATATTATCTCCTGCTGGAAAAACTTCTTGTGTGTCTTCTCCTCCAACTATCTCCCATAGATCCTCGCCAAGTAAGTAACTCTCCATACACGACCTCCACTTCTTGTAGTTAGTCGATGTGAGGAGTTCAATACCAAGCCCCCTTGTGTATCCAGCTTCCATGGAAAACCTATGTGGTCTCTTCTTCACAAAGACGATGGCAACTCAAGTTGATCACTGCTTATCCACTCCAATAACCTGCCTCTGAAACCATGTTAAATTTTTTGATTTGAATCGTTTAGGAGTAAGAAGGAGTTGCATCAACTGAGTTATAGCCAAACAACCATAAAATGCCACACAGCAACACAAAGCTTTATTGAATCACAATACTTGATTACAGTGCGAAGTATAAATAGCGAGACATGATTCATAAGAAGCACGAAGGAGAGAAGAACAAAACACACCAAAAACAAAATTGGGGGCTTGACAAGCAGAGACCGCACAGACCGCTAGACTCCAGAGATTGCCCGGCTTGACCTGAGATAGCTCGAACAGAAAACAGGCAAGATGACCTGTACTGCCAGACTGCCACCTCAGACCACACGAACTGGAGCTTATTGCATTGAACAAAGAACTGAAGCTGTTGCCAGACCGCAACTCAGATTGCCTAACCGCTGAAGGTCGCCTGATCGCCGAGTTCGCTGCGAACAACACAAGAACGACATAAACCAGTTCGCAGAAAGTCGCTGTCGAACTGTTTATTCAAGCCGCTGGGAAATCACCAAGGAAGGAGACCGCAACCTGCTGACCGCAAACCTGCGAATACAACAAACAGTCAACTCGCTTCCGAGACCGCCCGACCTCAAAGTTGAGACTGCACGAAACAACCCAGGATCTAGTTCTTACAGTTCTCGTTATGAATGATGGGCCCTGCATCCCAATTTATA
The DNA here is from genome assembly GCA_033032865.1 of Dactylorhiza incarnata. Taxonomy (NCBI): domain Eukaryota; kingdom Viridiplantae; phylum Streptophyta; class Magnoliopsida; order Asparagales; family Orchidaceae; genus Dactylorhiza; species Dactylorhiza incarnata. Next base: position 10,745,297 of record JAWHQI010000014.1, read on the forward strand.
GGTGGGTAGATGGATGTAGTCACCGCACAAGAGGGATACAATCACCACACGTCAGATCTCCAGCGGTCTCACAAAGCAGACCGCGCGATCAGACCACTTGGACAACATCCGGTCCAAGACAACAGACCAGTAGCAGACCACGCACAACCCGCGTGGACACAAGACCGCTCCTCCCTTAGATCACCAAGAGCAAGCCAAGGACATCTGCCCGACTTCATACAAGTCGCCAGATCGACCTGCATAAGTCGCCCGGACACAGTGGTTACACAGAACAGACCACCCGGTCTTCCAACAAAGAAGACAGGCCAACCAGGCAGAACAACCAGGAAACAGACCGCAGACAACAAGACCAAACCGGCCGGTCACACCAGAACAGAGACCGCGCGGTCTCTGCAGTCACCAAATTTCAGACCGCCGGCCACCTTCCACTCCACTTCAACAATTTCAACAAATATGGAAGCAAGATCTGGATCAGTTGGAAAGTTCAACCCAAATTGGACAGGGCCATTCATAATAAAAGAAGTACTCAAGAACGGTGCATATCGTCTCCAAACTTATGAAGGAGAAGAACTGCCTCACACTTGGAGTGAGGATGACCTTAAGCATTTCTTTTCTTAAATACATGTAGCAAATTTCTTTTCCATTTTAGTTCTTCCTCTTCTTAAAAGTTATGATGATGTTTTTATTCCCTTTGTTGATATATATGATAAGGGAAAGGTACCAAAAACAAATTGTTATTAAGTCTTGAATCCTGCCATAGAGACATCAACGGCTCTACTTCATCCTCCTTGACTTGAAGCTTGAGATGTAAACCTGCCAGGACCACATGTAGCGGGGAGTTTTTGCATCTGTGTAGTAGTAGCTCGCCAAGCTCATGAGATGGATGGTTAGAATGTCGGGTCCTTGCTAACATCTGACACAACTTAGAACCAGGGGAGGTCGAGTTGAATGTTTTGCTCTGTTATGCGTCATGAGAGGACATTTTTACAGTCTAGATGATCTTCCAGGGAAAGCAATGTCGGTACAGCCTCCACGACATGACCACACCTGCCCTATGGATCATTTTTTGTCTATAACTCTTGAATACTCATTGGATTGTGGATAGCCAAGGTTCGGTCAGAAACATCTATGACGGAAATTTAAACCCTAAAGTGAGCGGTCTGAAATTTGTGAGATCGCCAGTTCCGGCTTCTGAGCTTTCGTCGATCTCTAAATATGTTGAGACTGCCAGTTTGATCTCCACCAGGACATGGATGTTTGAGATTGCTGGTTGTGTTCTCCAGTTCTTCTGTGGCTCTCAGTGATCTCAAAATATGTTGAGACCGCCAGTTTGATCTCCTCCAGGACTTGGATGTTTGAGATTGCTGGTTGTGTTCTCCATTTCTTCTATGGCTCTCAGCGATCTATAAATATGTTGAGACCGCCAGTTTGATCTCCTCCAGGACTTGGATGTTTGAGATTGCTGGTTGTGTTCTCTATTTCTTCTGTGGTTCTCAGCGATCTCTAAATATGTTGAGACCGCCAGTTTGATCTCCACTAGGACTTGGATGTTTGAGATTGCTGGTTGTATTCTCCATTTCTTCTGAGGCTCTCAGCGATCTCTAAATATGTTGAGACTGCCCGTTTGATCTCCTCCGGGACATGGATGTTTGAGATTGCTGGTTGTGTTCTCCGTTTCTTCTGTGGTTCTCAGCGATCTCTAAATATGTTGAGACCGCCAATTTGATCTCCTCGAGGACTTGGATGTTTGAGATTGCTGGTTGAGTTCTCCATTTCATTTCGAAAGTGAGTCCTCTAGCGATCTTAAATATAATTGAGATCGGTAAAATGGATTCTCAAGAGAAGTTCTGGACAGAGTTCTAAGGCATTCGAAAATATTCGAGATCGCTTATATTAAGCACGATCTGGTGAAAGTAAGACGGCATGATACCTGACTAATAGTCTTGATTTCTGAAACGAACCGACATAATGAAGACTGCCATATGTGACCTCTATGGAAAGGATGTCACGAAATTTGACCAATAAGTTATCTATCACCCATTATTCAAGCTTTTATGAAGCGATCTCTTCAATTAGCAGATCATAATTTTTATGTTTAAGCTCAAAATTGTTCGGCCTATTTTTATCATGGTCAGCCATACCTCTATATAATGCGGTCTGGAAATGTGAGACCTCCTCTCTGCAAGTTATTAGTCCATCGTATTAAGGTCGACAAAAGCCTAAGGCATTGAGATCAAATGCCAATTCTATTTCATTGTAAAGAGATCGCAAAGATATATTCTATATAAAAAGTAAAATACCAGAAGCAAATATTCATTCATTGAAAGAAGGAAGGTATAAAAATTCAATCTTTGTATTCTTTCAAAATGATGAGGTACATCAAACTGCCCGGTCTCCAAAAGTAAAAATTACAAAATTGTCAATTCATTCTTTGATCTCTTGGGAGACCGCTCATCTGAAGAAGAGGAATCGGTCTCGTCCGGTGACTCCTCCGATTTCTCTCCTTGGATTTTTGATCCAGAGATTGATTCAGCTCCCGAGCTAGTATCTTGACCCATCACATATTGGCTGCCGCTCTGCTGGTCCACATCAACAATCTCGACATCTTCTTCATCATCATCGGTCTCCTCTGCGGTCACTGACTGTTCGACAAATTTTCTCGCCGCTGCTAGGAAAAGATCGGCAAAAGTTGTATCTTTAAATTCTTCGGTGTAGCCGCCGCGATTGCGAATCTCAGTAATCACTTGCTCGACGGTCTCCCTCACATGATGCATCATGAAACTTCTGGAATTCAGGGTTTTGAAGATCATAAGCCATTTCCCTCGCTCGCTGCAGAAAGAATATAGTCAGACCGCGCAGTCATAAAAGGTAAGTATTAAATCATATGATAAGATTATCTTACCTGCAGGTCTAGGACATCCTTCAAAACGCCTCGAAGAGACCACCCCATGTGATGATGTAAGACCGTGCTCCTAACGGCTGCTTGAGCGCAGATGGCCGGTAGCATGCCGGTCTCAATATTATACACCTCAGCAGTGTTCTTCTTCCCATTTAGGGCCACGGTGACCGCAATGGCATGGTGGGTTAATTTACTGCTCCAAAGAGGTAGATCGGTAGAGACCTTCACACTATTTCCCTTAGCACCCCATTTGAGAAGGGGCCTGCCCTTTATTTCTTTTTGACTCCTCATAAAGCCATGAAGAACAAACGGCTCGGCAGCGGTCCTAGAGGTGTTGCCGGTCTCACCAGTCTCGCGATCTCCCTCCCTCCTTAATCTCCTTTCCCTCTGTGTAAGTACTTCTTCCACTGGGGATACCGGGTCTCTTGTTGGGACCGTGAAGGACGCTGAAAGCGAGGAAATTAGTAAAAAGAAAAATGTAAAAGAGATATGAAGACCGCTGAAAAGATACTCACTTTCCTCTGGGTGAACTTCAGCGACCTCAGGCCAGATCGACAAGTATTAGACGAGATCTAGCCGTTTTCCTGCCAGAAATTCCAGTATTTGCAACTCTTCCTCCGAGATCGTCTTGTTTTTCTGGAAGATCCTGTCAGGTCGCACAGAAGGTCGGCTCTTGAGACCACCAAGATCGCCTTTGAACACAAGGAACCTTTCCGTCCAAAAGGAAACCTTGTTGGGGAGGTTCAGAACTTTGATCTCTTTAGCAGAGAAGTATATTAATCCATTAAACCCTTCTTTCTTCTAACCTTCTTTTAAGACCTTTGCAGTGAAGGTCGCATGAAACAACGCCATGGTAAAATTTACCTTTTCCGATCTCAAGTAATTAATAAAGACATTAATGAGACCGATTGAATTCGGCGGCAGCTGGGCGAACACTAACCCATAATAATCCATTATCTCTAAAAATTCCCAGGGGAGAGGGATTTTCAGCCCGTGATCGAAGTGATCGATGGGGATAATAAACTTGTTCTTTTCCCCAAATTTTAGCCCTTCAACCTCTGTTGGCGGTCTCACGACTATTTGAGTTTGAATCATATGTTTCTTCAGGAAGTCAACAAATTCATCTTTTGAAAGGCGACAAGGCTTGTGATCGGCTTGCAAGAAAACGCTAGTAGCTGAAGCTCGCGCGGACACCATGATTCGAGATCGCTGTGAGCGGTGCTTAGGGCGCATGCAAGAAATAAAAAATAATGACGTTTGAAGATAGCTATTTATAGAGAGCGAGGGATGATTTCGTCATGATTACTTTCTCTCGAGACCGCCCAGTAAATCTGCCCAGATCGCAAAAACCTGCATAAAAGTTAAAAGGCGCAGACGTTCTTTCGATCTCAATAAAGGTAGACCGCAACATTTCAGGTCGAATAAAATAAAACAGGTAACACACAATAACATAGATCATGACAAAATAAGGATCGCAAGCAGCAGAAATTAAAAGCATTACACAGTAAATGTTCAAATATCATATTACAAGACCGCATATAATAAAATGCTTAATGTTTATTTTTAGGCCGCTTCCTCCCACAAAGGCTGCAATATCTTGCATTTCGTTGATGGCGCTAAAGACCGACGTAAGATTTTGGTTAGCAAACATTGCAGCCCGGTGGATCCTGGAGATCTCTTTGTCAACGGTTTCCATAGGAATGACCATAATTTTGGAGGACGGTCTCGCTTCTGGATGATCGCCAGGTGGTCCCGACCTCATCATCATTTTTTAAGATCCGCCTCTCAGTAGAGCGACCTCGGAGGATAGAGCAACGACTTTTCCTTTATAATACTCAGCATCCTTTTCGGCCTTTCGAAGTGCTTGAGTGAGTTCGCCAATCTTCAGACCGCTGTCCTCGCGAGATGCACGAAGCTTCTATTCGAGACCGTGAATCTGATCATGGTAAGCTCACTCTCGAACCAACATTGACCAAACATCCTCGACAATTGGGCTGAGGATATCGGTAAGACGGTCAGGGATCACAACCTTCTGCGATGGAAGCTCCCCTTCCTCGATCTCATCACCTGCGATCAAGGAAACTTCAAGATTAGCCCAACTATCAAAAGTACGGAAATAATAGGGTTCGCATGGAAAGAGTACTTGGAAAGGAATCAAGACCGCAGTCATGTAAAATATTTTCGATATTGACTGTTACCGCGGGTTCTGCGGTCAGTAAGAGGCGGTCTGACCCCCTTAAGTGCTCAAGGTTCAATCTTTCCAATTCCTTCTTTTGCGACCTCTCCCCTTCTTTTCTTCTTCTCTTTAATTCCGCATTGCTAACAAGGATGTCGTCAGTTTCAATGACGATGATCTCATGCTTTCTTTTTGGAGATTCATGCCGGACCGCTGGTAAAGGAAGGAATTCTAGCGGTCTAGTCATCATCTTCGCCTTACCAGTTCGCAGGGCAGAGACCGCTTCTGCCCGATCTTCTGCTGCACGATTTAGTTTCTCTCTTGTGCAGCAGAAGGTTTGGCAGACCGCTCGAGAGTGCAGCTTTCTCCTTGGCAATCTGCCATCTTTTCTCCTCTGCTTTTAGTTTAGAAGCCTTCTTATTTTTCTTCTTCTTCTTTTCACCAGTCAGTGAGACAGCCTCCGTCTTCTTCTCATGAAGCTCCGCAGCGACCAGAGAAGCCTCCCTTTCTCTCTCTCTCTTTTCTTCTTCTTCTCTTTCCCTTCTTTCTTCTTCCTTCTTCTGCTCGGCAGCGAGCAGAACCGCCTTCTCTTTCTCTTCTTCTATTTTCTCTCTTCTTCTTCCTTCTGCTCTGCAGTGACCAGAGCCGCTTGCTTCTCTTTCTCTTCCTTCTCTCTCTCTTCTTTTCTCCTCCTCTCCTCCTCCTTCCTCTGCTTGGCAGCAAGCAGAGCCGCTCTCTCCTCTTCTTCTCTCTTCTCCTTTTCTTCTCCTTCTTTTTTCTCCTTTTCCTCTCGTTCTCTCCTTTCTTTCTCTTCTCTCAGCTTGACCTTTGCAGCGGCAATCTCTTTTTCCTTCTCCGCAATCTCTCTTTTAGCGGCAGCCACCTTGAGGTTTTCGGCCTCAACGGGATCGAGCACCTGCAATGATGAACAAGAAAAGTCGTTAGAAGAACCTTCATCAAGGTAGGCAATTAGTTTAGAGTCCGCCTCCCTTGAAAAAGTGGAGACCGCAGAAGGGAAAAAGAGATCGATCGCTTCATCTACCTTTGTAAGATCAACCTCGGAGTCCTTGATACCATCGATATTGGGAAGCGTGATCGCCTTTGGAGCGATCACATCTTTTGATCCGACGCCTTTAAACCTTTTGGCACTTTGATCAGAGGGGTATAAATTTTTTCTTTTTTTCGTTTTTTCAGCATCCTGGACCTCAGCGATCCTTTGCCTAAGCTTTTTTTCCTCCTCTCTCTTCTCACGGATCCCAGTCAGAATAACTTATGTGGAGGTGATCCCGTCATGTTGTACGGCGGTCTGACCAAGAGCTTCCATAGTTTTCTGATAATTGAAAGAAATTGAAAGATCAGGAAGAATCAGTTCAGGCTCTGAAGAGCCAGATGATAAAGCAGCAGCGGTGTTTTGAGGTAATACAGTATTTTTTGGTGAGACAGGTGCTTTCAGCGGAGAAGCTTGTGCGGTCTCCTTCGATGCGCTCGACTTCCCTACGGCTTTCTCAACCTTCTCCATTTTCTTTGAGGTGGCGGTCTTCTTCTTCTTGGGAAGGGTCCTCTTTTGAGGACGAAAGGCTCAGGACGGTCATCAAAGATGACATTATAGAGGTCAATTTTATCTCGTTTTTATGTGACCGCTTATAATCTAAGCTCACTTGCTTTTCATGAAATTATGATTTCTCAAGACCAAAGAGCAGTATTTATAGCCCAGGGCGCATTTATGACGGTCGCGGTCTCAGCGGTCAAAGCTTACATTTTCGAAGTTCCAATGCAACTTAAAAATGTGCGGGGATTATGTTTGCCCAGAAAATCCACGACCTCTCTTCTCAGCCAGGATGGACCTTCCCTGCGGTCTCAAATTTGCGAGACCGTCCAGATCGACTCTTTTGCTCAGCCGGCAGCTCCTGCTCAGCGGTCTCTTATTTGCGAGACCGCCCAGACCGCGTCTCACCAGTTCAAAAATTCGCCTAAGTGTTAGGCGATCAAGTTTCAGTCAGACCGCAAGACCGTGCAGTCTGGCCCTTTTTCCTTCTTTTTGTTATTAGCACCCCCTCTCTCTGCCTCGGCTCTCTTGTATACCGTGTAGCCCGTTATTTTTGGATCTTCCCATTCGGGCAGCCTCCGCGTCTATAAATAGAGGGGTAGGGGTACCTGAAAGGGGACTTTTGGACTTCAAGCCCCAGCTTACAACCTATGTAAGCGGCCTCGAATTCTGTCACTTTTCTACCTCGGATCCTGCTTTGTTTCTAGTCCCCCCTGTTCCACCCTTCAGAGGTTTATCCGAGTAGATTTTCTCTTCTCGCTTTTCCCCTTTCCCATCTCTCATCTTAAGTAACCTGCACTCCACAGTTTCCCCCCTACCTTCTCTTAGTGTGAGTTTTGGAGATACATTTTTTGGTACCAATAGTGGTCACAGGTGCAGGGACAAGAGGTGACTATCACCCATGAAAAATTGAGGGCCGTGTTTGGATTGACTGAATATCCAGATTGGTTGGAGATAGTTGAGAAGTTTAGAGTAGATAGGGATTGGACTAATGTAAACTTGGTGCTACATAATAGGTCATGCAGGAGTCTGATCACCTCTCTGTCGACCCTTACAGTAGACACCCTAGCAGTTCAAGATGTATTACGCCACACAATTATACTGAAGTTAGGTGATATGGCGAAGGTCACAGCACAACTCAGCTATGTCTCCTATTTCATTTTGGAGGAGGAAAAATTTGACGTGGATGACTTGTTACTCTCCTTGATCAGTTACTCATACAAGTTGCAGCAACCTTCCCTCTAGAGATATAACAACTTACCCTTGGGTGGCATCATACAACGGGTCATTCAAATGTTGTACCCATCTATTGAGATAGGTTTTTACTTGATAGACTGCTTTCCTCCTATCTATAGTACGTCATACCTATGAGCTACATCCGTCCCGGATGAGCCATCAACATCTACTCGACCACCAATCCGACGAGGAGTGTCATCCCGAAGGGCTCGAGAGGATTCATTTGAATCTTTTCGAGAAGAAATGGGAGAGCGGATGACAAGAGTTGAGAAAGATGTTTCCGGTATAAAGAAGATGATGAAGTTCATGATCAAGGCATTAAAGCTAAATCCATCTACACCGAAGCGAAGGGAGTGGGACAGCCCAGTACATTATCCGCCTAGACATTCTATTCGGAGAACTCGCAGACGATGGTCACCAAGTCTAAGTGTGGAAGAGGTAGATGAGGAAGAGTAGTGGAATAGGAAGGACCTGAGGATAACTAAATGTTCAGTTTTGTAATAATACAGGAATTTGAACTTATGTTCTTGGTTACTGTTAGCTAGCGCCGGCGCAACCAGCTAGCGCTAGCGCTATCTGCAATGTTTAATTTTGTTGTTTTTGGATGTTTGACTATTTTTAATAGCCCTTCTTTGGTAGTTTTTGAAGGTTTTGTTTTACGTTTTATTTATAAATTTTAGGTCATATGAAGTGGAGATGTTTAAGCAATTTTAAGATCCTTCGAAGTAGTATATGTTTGAAATCATATCACATAGAAAATTTTTGAATTCAATTTATGTTGGTGATATATGATATATAGATATATAATGAGTTTAGGAAGAATAGATTGGTCTTTAGAAATAAAAAGGGAATGACTTTACAATTTGATAATTTGATTTATAAATCTTTAAGTGATAACGTCTTGTGTCTATATGATGACCATACCATGATAGCAAAAAGAGATAAGAAAACAAAAATAAAAAGACAATAAAGCATATCATGAAATAGAAAATTTGTATATTTCATTTTTGAAGATATTCTACTTCATGCATTTGGTGATACCTAATGAATAAGAGATTTAGGTATCCAAAGGGGACCAAGTGTGGTGGTTCCTTTAGGTACCCAAATATAACGTGTATGTTTGTGGGTAGATATTGATGAATGGGTCCTTTCATGTGAAGTTAATGTTTCAGTTTTAATTTTGGGCCTCCATTCAAATCTTGGTTTCTTATACATCAAATTTCCATTTTGATAATCTTTATATTGAAGATTATGATTGTAATGATTATTGAAGGTATTGTTTATAGGAAATTTGTGTAATGTTACTTTTAAGTTTGGAGAAACATGCTTTTGTAAATATTGGTGCTTTTGCCTTTGATTTAAAATACGTTGTGTTTCTTATTTCCATTATTTGGTTTAGTTAAAATATTCATGTTCATATTAATATTCAACATGTTTTTAGATATTTCTTGATATTGTGAACTTTTATTTATAATTTTCATAAGCATGTTGATTTTTGATTTTAATTCCTCATTCTTGATCTTTAGATTATCTCTAGCTTTATTATAAGCTATTGTGCTATTTTTAAGAGTGGAAACAATAGAGAATATGATTTTGGTAGTCATTTCTAAATTCATCAAATGTTTCGTCCATCTCTTTTATTTCAATTTTATAATTTAGGCATGTAGCACAATCACTTTTCAAAGATGAATTTTCTAAAAATAATTTTTCATTATGTTCTTTTACACAAATAATTTCTTTTTCAAGTTCCTTAAATTTTTCTTTAATATCATTACAATCAAAACATGGTTTTATATTTTCAATTAAAGTGCAAGGTGGAGAATAATCAAACACATCAATCTTTGTTTCTACATTAATTGTAGGTTGTAAGTTTTTATTTTCTAAACGTAATTTTGAATTTGCATTTTTCAATTTCTTAATTTTCGCTTAGAAGTTTGTAGCAATTGTAATGCAGAAATAGAATTGCAAAAGATGGAATTTGATTTCCTTACAGAGCTTTTGGATACGATGAGATTTAGGCATAGAGTTCCTTTATTATCTTTATCTTTTTGGCATTCGTCTTCCAAAGACACAATTTCTTCTTTTGCACTTGACGTGCTCTCCATTGATTCATCATGAGAGGAGCTTTCTTGATCATCTATGCAAACATGTATGTTCTCCAATTCTTGCGTTTGTTCCATACCTGTAGATGGAGAATCATACATTTCTTCAAGAAAATTCCAAACTTTATATGCACTAGAAAAACAATATATTAATTTGAAAACATCATTTGATAAACCACAAAATAAATAGTGTTTGGATTTTGCATTTAGATGATGTTCCTTTTTATTTGATTCATCCACTGGTCTAACTATTGCTGAATTCCATGCTTCGATATCTAAAGTTTTAATAAACCTTTCCATTAAAATTTTCCACCCTTTATATTTTGTCCCTTTAAATAAAGGTGGTGCTAGTGATTTTTCTTCTTCATAAAAATTTGCCCCACTAATAGAAGCGAGCTCATGAGACGCCATTATTCCGGTTGTTAAGCCGATTGGAATTAAACCAATCTGATACCACTTGTTGGATCGGTAGGCGCCCTTAGAAGGGGGGTGAATAAGGGTCTTAAAACTTATGTTATATTTTGATTATCTTTGAAATAATGTTTTATTAAGAAAGTGAGAAATCAAACAAAACACTTGAAATAAAGTAGAGACATGTTTTATTAATATGAAATAAGATTTTACAAACGTTGATCTCTATAATGCTAGAAATCTGAGGCAGATAATAATACAACTCTTTTTCATTTTCTATCCCGACTCGTATCCCCACGAACCAGTGGCCCTAGCCTATCCTTCCCCAGATTCGGCCTCAATCCGCTCTAGCCAATCCAACCCGGGATATGGCCTTGAGCACCCCCTAGACCAAACCTAGATCTAGTCGCCAACACGAGGCGAATTTCTGCCCTAAGTCCTACCCAGACTTAGTCACCAACAAGAGGCGAATTATCTAACGGTTTACAAGAGATATGAAATGATAATAATGAAAAACTCCCTCTTGAAGAACTTCTGAAGTTGGAGACAAAGATTCGCTGTTGAATAAGCATTGTAGAAGCGGATGTCGTTTGGATCCGGCGTGAAGAGATTCTCCTTTAGAAATTCATAGAGCTTTGGTAGGACATCAACTTTCGGCCAAATCAGCATCCGGAATTCTAGCCCTCAATCTCTCTCTCTGATGTCTGTCCAAAACGAGAGAAGAGGGGTCCTATTTATAGCCTCAGCACTAGCGCCTGCGCTGTTGGAACATGGTCTTCCACCTAGGTTTGAGAATAACAAATCCTATGTGTATTTGATCTTGTGTGTTTAAGTGTGCAGGAAAACAAAGTCCATATGACTCAAGGATTACATAAGAAGGTTGTGTTGGAACATGGTCTTTCGCATCTCCTAGGTTGGAGAATAACAAATCCTATGTGTATTTGATCTTGTGTGTTCAAGTGTGCAGGTTTACTAGGTCCACATGACTCAAGGAGTACACATGATGACTGCCCCCAAAATTGAGGCCAAAATTTGAAGAGGCTCACTAGCGCCGGCGGTAGCAACTAGCGCCGAGAGCTAGCGTTGATGAGCACGTTTCCGGGAGCTGTGATGGAAGGCGCTAACGCCTGGCAGCAGCGGATAACGCCGGCGGTATCGGTGAACACAGAAGGAATGAAAGCCTCGTTGCCGCGGATTGAAGATCCTGCCGCGCAAGAAGTTTCGTAATCGTGGATAGCGCTAGCGGTAGCTACTAGCGCTGGCGGTAGCATGGAGCATAAGAGGCATAGAGCAAATTGTTGCCGTGGATGGGAGATTCTGCCGCGCTAAACGTTTCCTAATCCGGGCTAGCGCCGGCGGTAGCGCTGAGGATATAAATTGAGTGCTTTGGCTCCGAATTCTTAATCCTCCTCCAATCCCAAACTCCAGAGCTTCGTGCCATAGCAGAGAGAGGAAGATTCATAGCGATACTCCCTTAATTCCATAAATCCTTAAGGAGATCCGTGGAGAAGATTTCAACACGCGTCATCATCGTGACGAAAGGCCGCATCGACTACGATCATACTCTGCGGGCCTTCGTCCACTTCTCCAAGAGATTCACATAGAGGGAGTTTTTATATTATTGTCTTTTCATTTTATATCTTTTCTGTAAACGGTAGTGAAATCGCCTCGTGTTGGCGACTAGGTCTGGGGTAGGACTTAGGGCTGAAATTCGCCTCGTGTTGGCGACTAGATCTAGGCTAGGTCTAGGGGGTGCTCGAGGCCTTTCTGGGGATAGATTGGCTAGAGCGGCTTGAGGCCGTATCTGGGGAGAGATCAGCTAAAGCCAACTGGTTCGTGGGGATACGAGTCGGTATAGAAAACGAAAAAGAATTTTTATTAGCCGCCTCCGATTTCAAGCGTCATAGAAATCAAGTTTTGTAAAACACTATTTGATATTAATAAAGCATATCTCTTTATTATTGTTTTACTTAATGTTTCTTTATTAATCTTGCAATATTTCTACATTTTCCAAATAAATACTAAAGTTTTTGAAAACCCTTATTCACCCCCCCCCCCTCTAAGGGCGCCGACCGATCCAACAAGTGGTATCAGAGCCAGGTTATTCCAAATCGGCTTAACAACCGGGAATAATGGCATCTCATGATCTCGCTTTTACTAGTGGGGTAAATTTTTATGAAGAAGAAAAATGTCCTAAACCACCTTTATTCGAAGGGAGAAATTATAAAGGGTGGAAATTATTAATGGAAAAATTTATTAAGACTTTAGATATTGAAGTATGGAATTTAGCTATTATAAGACCTGCGGATGAGTCAAATAAAAAGGAACGTTAACTAAATGCAAAAGCCAAACATTATTTATTTTGTGCTCTATCAAATGAAATTTTCAAATTAATATATTGCTTTTCTAGTGCATATAAAGTTTGGCAATTTCTTGAAGAAATGTATGATTTTTCTCTCGCAGGTATAGAACAAACACAGGAGGAGAAGGACATACAAGCATCTACCGTTATTCAAGAAGATCTCTCTCATAGCAAAACCATGGAGATCATGGAAATCAACTTAGAAAAAGAGAGCAATACATTAAGAGAAAGAGAAGATGAAAATGCATCAATGGAAGAGGAGTGCCAAAAGGATGTCAAAGGAGCTATTTGTTCAAATCCCGCCTCTTCTGATTGCACTGTAAGGAAATCAAATTCGCTTATTGTTTGTAATTCTATTTCTACTTTACAATTACTACAAATTACTAAGCGCAAAATTAAGAAATTGAAAAATGCAAATTGCAAATTGCGCTTAGAAAATAAAAGTTTAAAAGCAAAAGTTAAGATAGAATCAAATGCTAATTCATCTAGTCTTACCCATGTCTCCTTAAATGAAACTATTACACCTTGTTTAGAATTTAATAATTTAAAAGAAAAATACAAGGAACTTGAAAAAGAAATTATTTTTATAAGAGAACAAAATGAAAAATTATGTTTAGAAAATTCATCTTTGATAAATGATTGTGCTAAGTGCAAAGATTTTAAAATTGAAATTAAAGAGATGGATGAAACATTTGATGAGTTTAGAAATGAGTATCAAAATCATATTGACTCTATTGTCTCCACTCTTAAAAATAGCACAACAGCTTATAATAAAGCTAGGCATAATCTAAAGATAAAGAATGATGAATTAAAATCAAAAATCAACTTGCTTATGAAAATTATAAATACAAATTCAAAACATACAAATTTAGAATATCAAGCAATATCTAAAAGCAAGTTGAATACAAATATCATAACTAAACCTAATAATAAGAAACAGAATGTTTTTTCATATCAAAAACCAAATCATCATTATTTACAAAATCTTGCTTCTCCCAATTTAAAATTGAAATTACACAAATTTCCTATAAATAATAATTTCAATTATAATCTTCAAAGGAAAGAAAATCATCATGGAAATTTGATAAATAAGAACAATATTAAACCAAGTCTTGAATGGAGACCAAAAAGCAAAATGAAAACTTAAATGCAAGGATCCATTCATCACATTCTTTTCCCAACTTAAATTCAAATGAAAACAAATTTCCATTATATAATAAATTCAAGAGTAATGATTATGAAAATTTGAAAAACAAAAATTACAGTTGTTCATGGTACGAATGGAAACCTATACTTAAGAATGACACATTAATGTTAAACGAAAGGGCCCATTCAAACATATCTCCCCAAAAGAAAACTCAATGTATTTGGGTACCCAAAGGAACCGTCACTCCCGGTCCTCTTTGGATACCTAAATCTCTTATTCATTAGTATCCCGTCATTTGCGTGAAGTAGAAATAAATTAAAATAAAATACACAAATTTCTACTTCATGATGTGCTTTAATGTCTTCTCAATCTTTTTCTTTTTGTGTTCTTTTTAAACTATCATGCCATGGTCATCCTATATAGTATTGGAAATATGATTTTATCTCATAAAGCTAAAAGAGTTTATAAATCACTTTTTGATCAAAATTAAAAATCATATTTTTATTTTGATGACCTATCTTTTATTAATATAAATATCTTATATTATCCATATGAAACAAACTCTAAATTTGCTATAAGATATTTCAAATTAAATCTGGTTATTAGGCTATTAAGATTCTTAGCCTTCACCAACAAGTGGTTTAGTGAAATAACTTGATCTAAAAGAAAATTTCAAGATTTAAATAAAAGCTCAACTTACAATTCACAAACACCACCATGATCTAGTGATATCTTTTGCTAAACATTTCTAAAATCATAATTCATATCAAGAATCATCTATAAACAACTATCACAAATTATATGTTAACAATTGACATTATAATTGCTTACCATGGTTGGTGTTATGGTATATTATGTGTGTATTGAGATTTATTTCTAGTTTAGACCTTTGAATCATTTTGATATTAAACCAAATAGAATCCTCACTTCATTCTAGGTCTATAAGCTGAAACACTATCAAACTTTGGCATAACATTAATCATATCTTCTTTTGCATATTAAATAATAATTAAGCTTAAATGGTTGTGCAAAACTCAAGAATTAAGGTTTAATGACTATGGAACTTTAATGAAGGTGAAACCCATGAACTAAAATTTTAACTTCCGCAACTTTTTGCGATTTCTTCTCATCTTTTCACTTCATTAGACAGGCCTTACTTTGCACAAACATAATTAAGAAAAATAAGAATTAAAATCGTAGAAAATCTAGGCTAAATGATCAAAATGAGCACACTTTGTGAGCTAACGCAAGCGCTAGTACCTAACGCCGGCGCTAGTTCGAGTCTCCGATTTTTTGAAATTTGAAAATTCTGTAAAATCAATAAAAATATATTATTTTATATGTACTACTCATTTTTGCATCTATGCCTATAATTGATTTTTGAAAAATTAAAATACAAAATTACAAAAGTCAAAATACAAAGAATATTTCCTTTGGTTATTTGTTTGATTTCCATTTCTATATGCAAAAAACAAATACAAAAATATAAAACAAAAACAAGTATCAAAAATTATTATTTTGAACTTAACTTTTCTATTTACATGTATCTTGCGAAAGGGTGATTTGGGCTATCATCCCATCATATCACCTAGTACCGGGCGAACCTCTCACAAGGTAGTCCTCGGGATGTCCAAGATCAATCTTATGAGTTCAAACTTTAATTCAAAATTATTTCTCAAAAATATCAAAAATACTGTATGGACTGTATTGAAAATCAAGCATGATTTAACCCATCATTTAGAACTTCTATGATGTTGCAATTTATCTTTTCAAACTACTTTGAACATTGCTTTCATCATGCTTTGATACATCTATTAATATGTGCATCAATTATATTGAAAAAGTTGTGTAGAACTATGCGTAGCATGCCTCTAAGTATGAGTAAATGTTTTATGTTTGATAATGATCTTTATTCACTCACTTATTTTGGCATTGTCTACATTTGTGTTTAATTTAAGAATGCTTGTGTATGTTTCTGTATTAGTACAATGAATTAAAATTGCACAAGTATCTTACCTATACTCCTTTATTTGCACTTTTACAAATTAAGAAAGGTGGTTATCTTTCTTATAAATTATATTGGTTTGCAAAACAAGTGTATTCGGAGAACTTTGCACAAAACAAAAAAATCATGAAATAATTTAACAAAGTTTTCTCCACCAAGCACTACTTGAACCTCCTGATAAGTCTTAATAAGCGTTGTGAGGTTGAGCACCTTGGAAAGAATAGTAAAGTATCTTGTGCAAACCATTACTTTCTTTCAAAATAAAAACCACTTATTCTTAAGTACACTGGATCACAATAAAAAAAAACAAGAATAAAATTATGTGATCCCCCAAGCACTACTTTGCACCCTGATAAGTCTTAATGAGCATTGTGTGTGCAAAGAACCTTGGTAGTTGTACATTTTTTGTGCATTGAAGAGAGTGGAAGTAAAATTATTTGTGTTTTATTGTGCTTTTTACTTTACATATTACTTGTATTTTTGATTAAAACATATGTTTACTCTACTCAAAAATACACTTATGTGCACATCATTATCTTCCATAACACTTCTTCTCATGAGTATTGGATCCTAATGCAAATTCTATACTACTCTTTATTTATGAAATGCACCTGGTAACCTAGCATGCTTTCTACAATGTTTGGTATGACTTGAAATTGTGAATTGAAATAACATTGTAGTAATCTCTTTGTGATAGTATTATTTCATGCTTGGTTATTTTTGTCAACCATAAAAGATTTTCATTGATACATGATTTACATAAACATCTTCTTTTTGAAATTAACTTATATATCTTTTTATGGATTATCCTTGATTAAAATAAGATGTTTCATGTATTTCTACAAGTCTTCCGCATCATCACCATATCACTTTTACCTTGCGCTTTCATGCTCATATCAAGTCTTAAATCTCAATTTTTTTAAAAACAAATGGTAGACTTGCTTGGTAAAATTTATATTGGTTGTTCTAACACGCATATCATTTTTTTTGCTTATAACTCTGATTTATTTCTATGAAAACTTTCATGCTAAACACTCTTCCAACAAGTAAAATATTGCATATAAAAACATCCGCTTATTATTGAATCTCAAATTTTACCTCTTACTTCTAATTGCTAAAAGGATGTTGTTTCTGTATTCGAAAATGCTTCAACTATAATCTTCATAAAGTCCATTTTGAAACTCAAAACACATCTACTTTTTGAACTCTTATTATGATGTGTCTTTTTCGAAATCTTCCGCAATGCTCAATCTTTGATTCATTCATAATTTTCAATATAACTATGGGAGTGTTCTCATAAAGACAAATAAAAATATAAACCCATATGCTATAAAAATCCATATGATTTAAATGCTTATTGTTTCCAATAATTGCTATCCTTGACTTCATTTCTCACCATAGCGGGGGCGTAGGGTTGTAGACATTAGATAACCTTATCTCTAGTCATGTCTTGTCCTTAACCGGGGAGGGTTCCAGTGGGGCCTTGCGAGGCACTGGGGGGAAAGAGTGCTAGGTTAAGTTTTGTCTAGTGTTTGCATATGGGACTAACACCCCAACCTACGACATGTTTTCAGCTCCTCATGCCCATCCGTCAGTTAGTACGGGGCTAGGGTGTAGACATATTGTCTGGGTAGATTGGTTATTTGGAAATCACTATTTGTTTTATGCTTAAAACTCTTATTTAAAGGGGAAATCATTATTTTTTTGCTTAAACTCAGATATATAAAAGAGGGAGAACTACAAACAAAAGGGATAAAATAAGTCATAACTCTGATCATTTTCAATGAAAGACAAGTCTAAAACTCCTTATCATTTACTTAAAAAGCTCGATCATGCCTTATTTTTTATTTACACATTTTTAGTGCTCTGTCTCCCTACCCACTTTTGCTAATAACAAAGGGGGAGAACTAACATGATAAAATGCAAAAGGGGGAGAACTAACATGATAGAACTAACATGATAAATATATAATCCGCTATCAAAATGCAAACCCAACATGATTGATTAAGTTGATAGCATATATATTAGGGGAGCATTCACTTAGGGGGAGCATGTATTTAGGGGGAGCAATTCTAACATGCTAGAATCAATTATTATCCTAAGTCATCACTCTCACACACACACAAGTATAGTTTCATCATGCTTATCTATTAATGCTTTGATTTATCATTAATGGATTTGTTATTATCAAAAGGGGGAGTTTGTTGGAACATGGTCTTCTGCATCTCCTAGGTTTGAGAATAACAAATCCTATGTATATTTGATCTTGTGTGTTCAAGTGTGCAGGTTTACTAGGTCCATATGACTCAAGGAGTACACATGATGACTGCCCCCAAAATTGAGGCCAAAATTCGAAGAGGCTCACTAGCGCCGACGGTAGCAACTAGCGCCGGGAGCTAGCGTTGAGTAGCGCGTTTCCGGGAGCTGTTATGGAAGGCGCTAACGCTTGGCAGTAGCGGATAACGCCGACGGTATCGGTGAACACAGAAGGAATGAAAGCCTCGTTGCCGCGGATTGAAGATCCTGCCGCGCAAGAAGTTTCTTAATCATGGATAGCGCCAACGGTAGCTACTAGCGCTGGCGGTAGCATGGCGCATAAGAGGCATAGAGCAAATTGTTGCCGTGGATGGGAGATTCTGCCGTGCTAAACGTTTCCTAATCTGGGCTAGCGCCGGCGGTAGCGCTAGCGCCGACGGTAGCGATGAGGCTATAAATTTAGTGCTTTGGCTCCGAATTCTTAATCCTCCTCCAATCCCAAACTCCAGAGCTTCGTGCCATAGCAGAGAGAGGAAGATTCAGAGCGATACTCCCTCAATTCCATAAAGCCTTAAGGAGATCCGTGGAGAAGATTTCAACACGCGTCATCATCGTGACGAAAGGCCACATCGACTACGATCATACTCTGCGGGCCTTCGTCCACTTCTCCAAGAGATTCACATGGAGAGAGTTTTTATATTATAGTCTTTTCATTTTATATCTTTTCTGTAAACGGTAGTGAAATCGCCTCGTGTTGGCGACTAGGTCTGGGGTAGGACTTAGGGCTGAAATTCGCCTCGTGTTGGCGACTAGATCTAGGCTAGGTCTAGGGGGTGCTCGAGGCCTTTCTGGGGATAGATTGGCTAGAGCGGCTTGAGGCCGTATCTGGGGAGAGATCAGCTAAAGCCAACTGGTTCGTGGGGATACGAGTCGGTATAGAAATGAAAAAGAATTTTTATTAGCCGCCTCCGATTTCAAGCGTCATAGAAATCAAGTTTTGTAAAACACTATTTGATATTAATAAAGCATATCTCTTTATTATTGTTTTACTTAATGTTTCTTTATTAATCTTGCAATATTTCTACGTTTTCCAAATAAATACTAAAGTTTTTGAAAACCCTTATTCACCCCCCCCCCTCTAAGGGCGCCGACCGATCCAACAGGTTGCCCCCAAATTTGAGCCATCAAATCCAACACTCCTGCTAGCGCCGACGGTAGTACCTACCTCCCAGCGCTAGTGATGATCTGCGCAATTCTGGGAGCACATATAGAAGGAGATAGCGCCTGGCGATAGCCGATAGCGCAGGCGGTATCGCGGAACACAGAAGGCAAGAGAGAAATGTTTCCTCGGATTGAAGATCCTGCCGCGCAGAATATATCCTAAAATGGGATAGCGCCGACGGTAGCACTAGCGCAGGCGCTAGCTCCAAGGCTATAAAAAGGACTCCTTGGATCCGTCTTCATCATCCTCTCCAACTCAAATTCCAGATCTTCGTGCCACAGCATAGAGAGGAAGGTTCAGAGAGATACTCCCACAAATCCATAAAGGCTAAAGGAGATCCGTGGAGAAGATTTCAACACGTGTCATCATCATGACAAAAGACCGCATTGACTACGATCATACTCTGTAGGTCTTCGTCCACTTCTCCAAGAGATCCATATAGGGAGTTTTTATACTGTTGTTATTTCATTTATCCATCTCTTTTAAATCATGTATTAAATTTGCCTCGTGTTGGCGACTAGGTCTGGGTAGGACTTAGGGCAGAAATTTGCCTCGTGTTGGCGACTAGGTCTCGGGTGTAGGTCTAGGGGGTGCTCGAGGCCATATCCGGGGAAGGGTTGGCTAGAGCGGCTTGAGGCCGTATCCGGGGAAGGAACGACTAAAGCCAACCGGTTCGTGGGGATACGAGTCGGTATAGAAAACAAAAAGACTCTTTCATATTTCGCTTTGATTTCTAGCGTCATTGAAAACAAAATTTTGTAATCAATTTTATTAATAATAATCATGTCTCTCTTTGTGTAATAAAATTGATTTGTTCTTCATTTCTCTAAATTGTTTATTATCCTCTCCTTTATTATAAAACAATTTTGATCTTTAAACAAAATCACTATTTTGATTTCTTATCATAAGCAAGTATTTCAAAATATAATATAAGTTTTTAAAACCCTTATTCACTCCCCCCCCCCTCTAAGGGCGCCTACCGATCCAACAAGTGGTATCAGAGCTAGGTTATTCCAATCGTCTTAACAACCGGGAATAATGGCGTCTCTTGATCTCGCTTCTATTAGTGGGGCTAATTTTTATAAAGAAGGAAAATCACTAGCACCACCATTATTTGAAGGAAGAAATTTTAAAGGATGGAAAATATTAGGAAAATTTTCTTAAAGCTTTAGATGAAAAAGTTTGGAATATTACTATTAAAAAGACATCTAGCGTATTAAATAAAAACAAAATGGTTTTAAATGCAAAATCTATGAATAGTCTATATTGTGCGTTAGATCAAAATATTTCCAAACTCATTCATACTTTTCCTACTGCATATCAGATGTGGAAGTTTCTTGAAATAACTTATGATTCTCCATCTACAGGCATGAATGGAACACAAGAGGAGAAGGACATACAAGCATCCACCATAAGTCAAGGAGATCTCTCTTATTGCAAAACCATGGAAATCATGAAAATTGACTTAGACGAAGAGAGCAATACATCAAGAGAAAAAGAATATGAAATTTCATCTATGAAGGAGGAAGGCCTAGAAGACAGCGATGGAACCTCATGTTCACATCTTGCCTTTTCCCATTGCGCTGTAAGAAAGTCTAATTCTTTTTCTTATTTCCATATACAAAAAATTGCTAAACGTAGAATGAAGAAATTAAAAATTGCTAATAAGAGATTATGTTTAGAAAATAAAACTTTGATAGCAAATGTGAATGAAGAATCCAAAAAGGATGTGTTTGAATCTCAATCATGCTCTTCATTTGAAAACTATACACCTTATTTTGATTATAATAATATTAAAGAAAAATTCAAGGATTTAGAAAAAGAACTTTTAATTTCAAAAGAACATAACGAAAAATTGATGAACGAAAATAATATTCTCTCTCATAAACTAGAATCTTTAAAATCACTCTTTCAAAAAGGATTAAATAATTTTAAATATCTTAGTTCTTGTTTATCATCAAACATGTGTAAAAATTTAACTAGTATGTTAAAACATATTAAACATGCACCTAGTAGAATGTTTAATCACACAAACATAATGAATTCTAACCCACATTATGTATCTCTCAAATTAAATTCTAATGTGCACAAATTTCATATGAAATATAATTTCAAAAGTGATTATTATTTTAAACCTAAGTTTAATGAATATGGAAATTTGATGCATAATATTAAATCAAAATATGAATGGAGATCCAAAATAAAAAAAATGAATCATTAACTCCACTTGAAAGAATTCATTCATTTTTGTCTCCCCAAAAATTATCACGCTATATTTGGTACCTAAAGGAACCGTTACACTTGGTTCTCTTTGGATACCCAAATCTCTCATCTACTAGTATCATTCAAATGCATGAAGTAGAATATTTTCAAATTGAAATATACAAATTTCTACTTCATGATGTGCTTTAATGTCTTTTCTTTATTTTCTTTTTGTTTTCTTTTTAAGCCATCATGTCATGGTCATCTAATATAATATTTGAAATTTTGACTTTGTCCCCTAAAGCCTAAATGAAGTGTGCAGATCAAAGTAAATCAAAAGTAAAAGTCTAGTATTTTTTATTTATAAATGACCAATCTATTACTATTAAAATCATTACCCATAAATATCATATAGTATTCATATAAATTGAACTATAAATTTGCTATAAGATATTTCAAATTAAATCCAGTTATTGGGCTATTAAGCTTTTTAGCCTTCACCAACAAGTGGTTTTAGAGAAATAATATGATCTGAAAGAAAGTTCAAGATCTAAATAAAAGCTCTACTTTCAATATGGTTGTCTTTGTTCACAACAAAAAATACATATATATATATATTGTGTTCACTCCTTGATGTCAAACATGATCTACACCATCACTATTGTTCACCTATCTAAAATCGCATATATATATATATATATATATATTCAAAATTCATAATTAAAAGAAAATCACTAAAATGTATTGAAAGAATTTACCTTCATAATGAATATTGAATTCACAAGCACCACCATGATCTATTGATGTCCTTTGCTAAAATTCTCTAACATCATATATCATAAGCCTTATCAAAAGTCTCCTAAAAACAATTATTTCTCAGAATTATGTTAATTATAATTGATATAATAATTGATGACAATTGATATTATGTGTGTATTGTGATTTATTTACATACCATGGTTGGTATATTATGTGTGTATTGTGATTTATTTCAAGTTTAGACCTTTGAATCATCTTGATATCAAATCAAATTAAATCATCACTTCATTCTAGGTCTCTAAGTTGAAACACAATCAAACCATGATATAACATTAATCTCAAACTTATCATACTAACATTGTCACCTAAAGAATATTTGTGTCTATGTTAGGATTTATATGGTTACCAAGATATACAGGCTGGGTATTCTCATCTAGGGCTTATCCATGATATTCTTATGCATGAACATTATTTTTTAATCACTAAAATCATGCATATTTGATTTGTTCATTCATGTCTTCTCGTGCTTACATTTCTTATCATTTTCAAACTACATTATATTGATAAATATAAGCCTTAGAAAAATTAAAATGGAGATATAATAAAATATATCTCATGCAAAGTTTATTTGGTAAAGTCATATACAAAATCACTAATGTTTCATGCAATTTGCACTATCTAAACATCTCCTAAAATTCTAAAATTTCTGCATGAAACTACTATTGGGACACTCAATCAAGATCAACAATTAAAAATTTCAAAATCATCCAAAATTGTGTACTGTTTCCTGTGCTAGCGCTAACGCCGGCGCTAGCGCACTTATTTGTTTTTCTGTATTTTTAAAATTTTAAAAAATTCTTAAAAATATATTAATCTATATGTAAGATTTATTTTTGCACTTCTGATTTTATTTCATTTTTGAAAAATCATATACAAAAATACAAAAGCCAAATTACAAAAAAATATGTTTTCCTTTTTGTTTTTGTCATTGGTTTAAATTCTATTTCTAAATGCAAAAATCAAATAAAAAAATATAAAATACAAAAATTATCAAAAATATTGTATGGACTTTATTGTGAAAATCAAGCATGATTTAATCTATTATTTATAACTTCTATAATGTTGCAATTAATCTTTTCAAACTACTTTGAACATTGTTTTCATCATGCTTTGATATATGTATCAATATGTGCATCAATTATATTGTAAAAGTTGTGTAGAACCAAGCTTAGCATGCCTCTAAGTATGAGTAAATTTTTTATGTTTGATAATGATATTTATTCACTCACTTATTTTGGCATTGTCTACATATGTGTTTAATCTAAGGATGCGTGTGTATGTTTTGTAATAGTACAATGAATTAAAATTGCACAAGTATCTTACCTACACAACCTTTGCTTGCACTTTTAAAAGTTAAGAAAAGTGGTTATGATTTCATAAATTATATTGGTTTGCAAAACAAGTGTATTCAGAGAACTTTGTACAAAAAAAAAATCATAAAATAAAGTGACAAAGATAACTCCACCAAGCACTACTTGAACCTCCTGATAAGTCTTAATAAGCGTTGTGAGGTTGAGCACCTTGGAAAGAATAGTAAAGTATCTTGTGCAAACCATATCTTTCTTTCAAAATGAAAACCACTTACTCTTACGTACACCAGATCACTAGTCTCAACATTAAAATAAAATAAAATATGTGATCCCCCAAGCACTACTTTGCACCCTGATAAGTCTTAATGAGCATTGTGTGTGCAAAGCACCTTGGTAGTTGTACATTTTTTTTGTGCATTGAAGTTTGTGGAAGTAAAATTATTTTTGTTTTATTGTGCTCTTACTTTACATATTTCTTGTATTTTTGATTAAAACATTTGTTTACTCTACTCGAAAATACACTTTTGTGCGCATCATTATCTTCCATAACACTTCTTCTCATGAGTATTGGATCCTAATGCAAATTCTATACTACTCTTTATTTATGAAATGCACTAGATAACCTAGCATGCTTTCTACAATGTTTAGTATGTTTTGAAATTGTGAATTAAAATAATATTGTAGTAATCTCTTTTTGATAACATTATTTCATGCTTGGTTACTTTATTGTTAAACATAAAGATTTTAATTGAACAATGATTTACAAAAACACCTTCTTTATGAAATTTAACTCATATTTCTTCTTATGTATAATCATGATTACAAAAAAGATGTTTCTTGTATTTCGATAAGTCTTCCGCATCATAACCATATAATTGTTTTACCTTGCACTTTCATGCTCATTTAAAGTCTTTTATTTTGTGTGCATCCTCACTTGAATCTTAACATTCCTTTCTTTCAACAAGTGGTAGACTTGCTTGGTAAACTTTATATTGGTTGCTTTTTATTTCTATGAAAATATTGTAATACTAAAACTATGATTTATTAATGGATTTCAAATTAGCTCTGTGACCTTTTTTTTCTTTACAAAAATTCAAATAAAAATATAAACCCATTGGCTATGAACGTATCATTAGAATTAAATGATTAATGTTTCCAATAACTATTATTCATGATTACATATCTCACCATAGCGGGGGCGTAGGGTTGTAGACATTAGATAACCTGACCTCTATGTCATGTCTTGTCCTTAACCGGGGAGGGTTCCAGTGGGGCCTTACGAGGCACTGGGGGGAAAGAGTGCTAGGGTGAGTTTTGTCTAGTGTTTGCATATGGGACTAACACCCCAACCTACGATATGTATGCATCTCCTCATGCCCATCCGTCACTTAGTACGGGGCAAGGGTGTAGACATATTGTCTGGGTTGATTGGTTACTTGGAAATCATTACCTTTTTATGCTTAAAACTCTTATATAAAGGGGAGAACTAACATGATAATATTGATTACTTGGAAAATGTTATATTGTTCATCTTTATGCTAAAAACTCGGATATAAGTCTATGAAAATATTTATTCTAAAAACTCTGATTTATTTATATAAAAATAATTCTAAAACTCCTTATCATTTCCTTCTCTCTACAAGCTCGATCATGCCTTTATCTTCTAATCAAAACTTGTCTGTGTTTTGTTTCCTTACTCACTTTTGCTAATAATAAAAGGAGGAGAACTAACATGATAAATATAATCAGCTATAAAAATAGAAAACTAACATTCTTAATTAAGATGATAGCTTACATATTATGGGAGCATTCACTTAGGGGGAGCATGTATTTAGGTGGAGCAATTCTAAATGCTAAAATCGATAATTATCCTAAGTCATCACTCTCACACACACACACAAGTAGTTTCATCATGCTTATATATTAATGCTCTGATTTATCATTAATGGATTTGTTATTATCAAAAGGGGGAGTTTGTTGGAACATGGTCTTTCGCATCTCCTAAGTTTGAGAGTAACAAATCCTATGTGTATTTGATCTTGTGTGTTTAAGTGTGCAGGAAAACAAAGTCCTTATGACTCAAGGATTACATAAGAAGGTTGCCCCCAAATTTGAGCCATCAAATCCAACACTCTTACTAGCGCCGGTGGTAGTACCTAGCACCCGGCGCTAGAGATGATCTGCGCAATTCCGGGAGCACATATAGAAGGAGATAGCGCCTGGCGGTAGCCGATAGCGCAGGTGGTATCATGGAGCACATAAGACAAGAGAGAAATGTTTCCTCGGATTGAAGATCCTGCCGCGTAGAATATGTCCCAAAATTGGATAGCGTCGACGGTAGCACTAGCGCAGGCGCTAGCTCCAAGGCTATAAAAAGGACCACTTGGGTCCGTCTTCATCATCCTCTCCAACTCCCAAATTCCAGAGCTTCGTGCCACATCATAGAGAGGAAGGTTCAGAGAGATACTCCCACAAATCCATAAAGGCTAAAGGAGATCTGTGGAGAAGATTTCAACACGCATCATCATCGTGATGAAAGACCGCATCGACTACGATCATACTCTGCGGGTCTTCGTCCACTTCTCCAAGAGATCCATATAGGGAGTTTTTATATTGTTGTTATTTCATTTATCCATCTCTTTTAAATCGTGTAGTATATTCGCCTCGTTTGGCGACTAGGTCTGGGTAGGACTTAGTGCTGAAATTTGCCTCGTGTTGGCGACTAGGTCTCGGGTGTAGGTCTAGGGGTGCTCGAGGCCATATCCGGGGAAGAGTTGGCTAGAGCAGCTTGAGGCCATATCCGGGGAAGGAATGGCTAAAGCCAACCGGTTCGTGGGGATACGAGTCCGTATAGAAAACAAAAAGAGTCTTTCATATTTCGCTTTGATTTCTAGCGTCATTGAAATCAAAATTTTGTAATAAATTTTATTAATGATAATCATGCCTCTCTTTGTGTAATAAAATTGATTTGTTCTTCATTTCTCTAAATTGTTTATTATCCTCTCCTTTATTATAAAACAATTTAGATCTTTAAACAAAATCACTATTTTGATTTCTTATCATAAACAAGTATTTCAAAATATAATATAAGTTTTTAAAACCCTTATTCACCCCCCCCCCTCTAAGGGCGCCTACGGATCCAACATGCGCCAGCGCTACCGTCGGTGCTATCCCAGATTAGGCATTTTTCTGTGCGGGAGAATCTTCAATTCGAGGAAACATTTCTCTCTTGCCTTTTGTGCTCCGCGCTATCGCCTGCGCTATCCGCTACTGCCAGGAGCTAGCTCCTTCTATATGTGCTCCGGAATTGCGCTAATCAACGCTAGCGCTGGGCGCTAGGTGCTACCGTCGGCGCAAGTGGGCATGCTAGATTTGATGCCTCAAATTTGGGGGCAACCTTCTTATGTCATTCTTGAGTCATATGGACTTTGTTTCCTGCACACTTAAATGCACAAGATCAAATACACATAGAATTAGTTATTCTCAAACCTAGGAGATGCGGAAAACCATGTTCCAACACAATCTTCTGTCTAAGCAGTTTGTCATCCAATCCGATCATGAGGCGTTGAGATTTGTCAACTCCCAAAGTAAGGTCAGTCCACAACATGATAAATGGGTCTCCTATCTTCAAGAGTACACCTTTATCATAAAACATCTTAAGGGAAATTTAAATCGTGTTGCAGACGCCCTTAGTCGCGTTTCTTTATTATTATCCACGTCAGAAGTGAAAGTCATTGGGTTTGAACGCATTCAGGACGAATATGTTCATTTCTTGGATTTCAAAGATCTCTATCTATCCGCACATGGTGACACAACTATTACCATTTCTGCGTATTATATCCGTGACAGCTACTTATTTAAGCATGACAAGCTATGTATCCCTCGCTCGTCCCTTCGCCATTTCATCATTTAAGAATTGCATAATAGCAGACTAGGTGGTCATTTTGGGCGTGACAAGACGAGCACCTTAGTAGAGGATAAGTTTTATTGGCCGGGCCTTATGTCAACGGTGCATAAAATCATGGGGAGTTGTCGCACGTGTCAATTAGCTAAGGGTAATAAAACGAACGCTGGACTTTATACCCCTCTTCTGATTCTTTCTGTTCCTTGGGAAGATATTAGTATGGATTTTATTCTATGTCTTCCCATCACGTTTAGGTGTCATGACTCCATTTTGGTGGTCGTCGACCGATGCTCAAAAATGGCTTATTTTATTGCGAGTAATACGAACGATTATGCGTCGCACGTAGCTAAATTATTCTTTAAGTAAGTCGTTGGCCATAGGGGTGTCCCTAAGACTATTGTCACTGATCGGGCGTGAAGTTCACTAGTTATTTTTGGAAGACCCTGTGGCGGATCATGGACACCAAGCTCTTGTTTTCCTTGGCCTATGTAAGATCCCTCTCCCGCACCTGGAGAGCTTCCGGATCTTATGCCCAGAACCGCCGCCTTACGGTGACACTAACACCCGAGTTAGCTACCTCTGCAAGACGCCGATCCTGCCGGAAAGAACGATCGACAGGCCAATAAGAGTTAAGAAGGAAAATAATCAGAACCATGTCCACAATCACACATTTATACAACAAAATATATATTGTCAATCAATGAGTACAAAAAAAAGAAAGAGTAAAAGGGGCTTAAGCCCGGTACATATCCAAGCGAAGTACAAAAATCTCTCACTCTACATCTGTGCGGAAGCTAAACAAACTCTCAACTCTCGAACACCTGTCTTGTGGTAGAAGTAATGCGCAGTTTAATCTCCTCAGGCCCTGTCTCCTCCTCTAGCTGGGGTTCCATCACCTCGGGTACCTACGGTCACCACTAACCGTTAGTCATAAAGACTAAGCTAATTTTGTCCCCTCCTCCCCCCGCGGCTCCTAGGCACCGTGCGGGAGGAAGAAGCGGAGGACAACAATGTGGAGTAAACAAAAAGCAGGTGACAAATATTCTACGCTAACAAGAGTATGTCCATATAATTTCTATGCTAGCAGTATAAGCAGTAAACAGTAATAAGTGCAGTAAGGTAATATCGCAGCAGTAAAAGAAGTAAGCATAGAGAAGTAGTGCGACGCAAGTAAAGTAATTTAAAAGTAACCATTGATTTATAGGAATGCCCATACAAACCTATAGACCAAGGGGTCGTTTAGCAGGGCCTATTGTATAAAAAGTCCCATACCAATTTATACGATAGGGGTAGGGGTTGAAATGCAATGATCATGCTATGACATGCAAGGTATGCTGTTATGCTATGTTCATACAAGTGCAACTCACTCACTACGACTCTATGCGCATAGACCTTTAGTTCCCCCTTTTTGGAGCTAGCAAGACTCCCAGGATACTCCCATAGTGGCAAACGGAAGCGGTGGGTTGGGCCTCGCCCATCTCTAGGTTGGTATTCACACTACCTAACCTAGACCTATCGTACGCCTCAACACAAAACTGCGGAGCGTCTGCGTACTCTTGCTGACTGGACCGCCAGACATTCATGGCTAAGTGTAATTACCACACTTGCCGAGTCAACGTATTGACGTCGGTGTGAACGACCATCCAATACCGAAGACCCACCACCTTCGTGCACATGCAACATGTTCTACTATCTACCTCTGAGCCATAAGCTCCCCGGGCTAACCTGCCCATCAATAATAAGCTTCCGAGCCACCGGCTCACCGGACCAACCCGTCCGTACCAACATCCCCGAGGATTACCCTGTAAGGGGCTCGCTACGGTACTAGGAACTACAATGGGATGATACCCCAAAGTTCCTTTTCTCCAAGACACTTAGCATTATTGGTATCTACCCATACGATTACCTTTTATCATTCCACTTAAATTAAACTTCAGCGCTTTATGACCCTCTAAGGGGAAGGATGATCTTTCATCAATCCCGAGCACAGCCTTACCCAAAGCTTATCAAGCACTCTCATCGTCTAAACTCCTATTTAGACTACTCTTGTTTAGATCTTATTATACTTGGAAGTTTAGGGTGGATCCTGGACTTTCCGAGGGCTACCCGGTGAAGGGTTCGCAAGGTGCTAGGGTATGTGATGGGATGATGCCCAACCCCTTTCCAGGACAATTAATATTCTTGGTGACTACCCTGACCCAACATTTCCACCTTCTCATTACTCTTTATAACTTAAGTGTTTTCACGCCTTATGTTTCATTCCGGTCCTAAGCAATCGTTCTTTTGGACTCAACTCTAATAGCTCTTAGTCCTCTAAGTGGTCTATGCTCATCTCTTGTTATAATTCAATTCTCACTGATTTCCTTTGTGATTCTATTAACATAATCATCATATGAGTTTTTACTATCCGCAAACCATGATATATAAGTAGCTTAGGATCCTATGATGGAACCTTAGTCAAATTACTTCCAAATGACTTCTAATTTTATCATAGGTTCATAGTGGATAAAATAAGGGATGATCAAAATCCAAGCATATTTCATATAATTTTGACCTCTATAAAAATTCATTAATTACTAATCTGAATCTAAAAGGGAAGGAGGTATCATGCTAGTGAATTCAAATTTGTTAAATTTCCTTCCAGAGATGAAATGTGACATGATAACAAGATTTCCAATATTTCATATCTTTCCAGCAATTAAATAACCAAGATCCCTAATTATCAATAAATGAATGGAAAAATAATTTTTACACATCAAGTACAAGATTTTGGCTTCCTAAAATTCTGGGAAAATTACAGTAGCTTCATATTGACATAA
This sequence comes from Dactylorhiza incarnata, assembly GCA_033032865.1. Taxonomy (NCBI): domain Eukaryota; kingdom Viridiplantae; phylum Streptophyta; class Magnoliopsida; order Asparagales; family Orchidaceae; genus Dactylorhiza; species Dactylorhiza incarnata. Next base: position 10,775,713 of record JAWHQI010000014.1, read on the forward strand.
AAACTCTAATTCCAGAAGATCACATTTTTCCAATCATTTTAAACCCACAATTTCTATTTATCTTTAAAGGAGAGACAAAATGGCTTTACACTACAAGTACTGAAATTAGACTTCCTAAAATTCTGGAAAAATTATAGTAGCTTCATATTTACATAAAAACACTATTTCCAGAAGATCATATTTTTCCAAGCAATTTAAACCCGCAATTTCTATTTATCTTTAAAGGAGAGACAAAATGGCTTTACACTACAAGTACTGAAATTAGACTTTCTAAAATTCTGGAAAAATTACAGTAGCTTCATATTGACATAAATACACTATTTCTAGAAGATTATAGTTTTCCAAACATTTTAAACCCACAATTTCTATTTATCTTTAAAGGAGAGACAAAATAGCTTTACACTACAAGTACTGAAGTTAGACTTCCTAAAATTCTGGACAAATTACAGTAGCTCCATATTGATATAAAAACACTATTTCCAGAAGATGATATTTTTCCAAATATTTTAAACCCACAATTTCTATTTATCTTTAAAGGAGTGCAAATAGGGATTTACACATCAAGTAGTAGATTATGACCTCAATAAATTCTGGGAAAATTATCATGGCATAATAATGGTCTAAGAACACCAACTCCTAAGTTTCACATTTTTAACATGAATATTTGACCATAATTTCCATTTAACATAAAGGGGGTGCAAATAGGGATTTACACTACAACTACCATTAATATGTCTCTATAAATTCTGAGAAAATTATTCTAGTATAATAATCATCTAGACACACCAAATCCAAAGTTTCATAATTTACCAGAGAGTATTTATCCACAATTGCTATTTATTACAAATGGTGTGCCAATAAGGGTTTACACTACAAGTGCTATGTTAGGACTTCAATAAATTCTGGGAAAAATTGTAGAGCATAGGAATAACCTAAAACTACTAAATCCTAAGTTTCATAATATTCCAGATAGATTATAATCACAATATCCAATTAATACTCATGGTGTGCTAATAAGGGGTTATATAACAAATACTATATAATGACCTAAAATTCATCTAAAAATTATGGTAAAATTTACAGAGCTATAGGATCACCAAAGAAACCTACTAGAATAATTTCATAACTCTCCAAATGCATATGAGACCTAAATGTATATTAGAATAAATTTGACCTAACCAAGTAAATCAAATTCAGAGAAATAAATGAGGTCCAAAAATTCCAACAAAATTCCTAAATGTGCTTTTCCAGTCAAAGATCCAATTCCCAGAGTTTTGGATTTATCTCTATGTTTTTGATTCAAATTATTTCATTAATCTAAAAGTGTGACAATTTTCATTTAATTAAAAACTTTAGGAAAATAACTTCCAAAAATCATGAAACTTATGTCAATGATGTATATCCTCATGACATACACTAACCCCAAGGTTTCAGAGGCATGCAAGGTGATTCCCACCTTCAATTCCATCAAAAAGCTCAAAAGCCCAAATTGACTATTAGCACCCCAATCTTCCTCTTAAGACCCAAACTTCATTTTGAAGTTCAGAGAATTATACTCATGCACATATGATGAAATTTTAACCCGTGATCAAGATATATATAAATAGCTTACCACCCAAATTTGGGGGTGTTTGGAGTTACACAACTCCATAAATACCAATTATTTACTATTGCTAGTAACTGCAATATCTCAATGAATATACCTCCATAAATTCTCAAATTTTAACCCTAGGTGTATCATCATACCATGCATGCATGGTAGAAATTTCAAGGGATTTGGTTAAGCCATTTAAAAGTTATAGCATTTTTAATTTCTGCCCTACAGAAGGAGCAGTCCTAGGAAAATGAGTGACCTGGTGTCCACAGTGCACCAAATCAGTTGATTCAAGTGGCAAATGAACGTAAACACATAGGGCTACAAAAGTTATCTCTACCACTTTTTGCAAGTATGGCCTCTAAGGCCTTCAATTTTTGCATGCAAAACCATGCATGTTTGAAGGCAGAATTGCCTTGGTCTGCCAATAGAGATCAAGGAGACGAAATCAATGGCTGTGATTTTGTCTCTTTCCTCTAGCCGACGGCCCAGAAGGAAAGGTGCCTTATCCCGACCAACCACTACCCTCCCCGGCCATCTGTCGCCGCCACCACCTCCGTTGAGGGGTTGGCCGTCGATTGGCGGTTGAATGGTGGCCGGAGGTGGGGTTTTCCGGCGATCCTTGGAGGAAGCCCAATCGGAGCTCGGGAGGGAAAATCCCATGGCTGTCGGCTCAATTGAGCCCGACTGCCCTTGCTAAGACCCTAGATGACTAGCACAGAGGGAGTGGGGGAGAAATCATGCCTGAAGTAGGGCCTGGCGGCGGGTATGGTGGTGGTGCGGCATGGCGGTGGCGAGCTCCGACGACCCTGCTCGAATCCTTGTTTCTGCACCGTTCTCCTTGCTCCAATACACTGGCTCGACTGCTCTCAACCTTCTGAAGGTGATGGAAGGGTCGAAATGTGCTGAGAGAGGCTGGTTATAGGAGTTTAGAGATGGGGGGTTCGGTTCCACCTTATTTGCTCCTCCTAGCCGCCAAGTGTCACTGCTTCAGCTGGAATTTGGCTGGGGAGTTGATGGGGAGTTCATCTATGGTCTTGGGCAGAGGAGAGGAGGGCCACATGGTCTCCTCATCCAAAATCTCTCTTGTTTATTAATGGAGGAAGGGGAAAAAGACCATGCTATCCCCTTGCATGTCCTTGCATGTTAGATTTAAGGGGCAATGCTGGTCATTAGGCCTAAGGGCTTCAGAGTGGGCTTTGGGTGAGGGCCTTAATCCATTGGAATTTGGATTAATTCCAAATAATTCCAATTTAGGCAAAATTGACCCTATGTTGACTTTTGGGTGGACTTGGTCAATTGGGTGTGTTGACTGGTCCAATGTGATGGTTTTGGATCTGACACACCCAAGGTTGGTTGAGTCATGGTGAGGACCTAGGTTGGCTAATTTGACCAATAAGTGTGATTTTGACCAAAATTGGGGGAATGTTGACTTTGGTCAATTTGGTCAAATTGAAGACTCCATGATGGGGCTTTTGAGTCAATTGGGTCCCCCATGATGTTCTAAGGCTAGGGGTGAAGTCAATTTCATGCTTTGGGGTTCAATTGAACTTATTGGGGAGGATTTGACCTATGTTGACCCAAGTTGGACTTTGGTCAAATTGGGTCAATTGGTGACCCCATGATGGGGATTTTGGGTCTATAGCATTCCTTGGAGTGTTTATCATCTATTGGAGGAGTCAATTTGCAAGTGTGAGTTCATGTTGAGCTAGTTTGGCCTAGGTTGACTTGAGCCTTATAGTAGACCACATGTGAGTTCACCTAACCCTATGTGTCCTAAGGCTGCAATCTAGCTCAAACTCACCACACTCACCACTTGTAACGTCCCAAGGCCCTGGACTTATAATCGGGACAACGTCCACCGACTGCCTCGCCTGGCGACCATTACCGGGCTGCAGCCCAAGCACCACACAAATGGATGGGCAAATAGAAGTGGTCAATAGAAGTTTGGGTCGTTTACTACGTTGTCTGGAAGGTGACCACAAGGGTACGTGGGATCTCCTCCTTCCCCATGCCCAATTAGCGTACAATAATTCCAAAAATAGGTCCACAGGGTTGTCTCCGAATGAGATCATGCACGGATATAAGGCACCGGTGCCACTTGACTTGGTTCCGTTACATCCATCTTATAAGTCAAGTCAATTTTCACAAGAATTTGCCTCTCACGTTCATAATTTACACAAGCATATTAAGGACATGCTAGCTACACAATACGCATCTTATCAATCTCATGCTAATGTACATAAGAGAGCATCTCACTTGAAAGTTGGTGATTTGGTTATGGTGCGTCTCATCCCTGAACGGTTGCATTTGGGCACCATAAAAAAGTTGGCAAATCGGAGAGCGGGTTCATTTCGAATTTTAAAAATTAGGGGAAACGCTTTTCTTTTAGAGTTACCCACTGATTGGGGAATCTCCCCTATTTTCAATGTTTCGAATTTAACGCCATATATTTCTCCACCACTTGAATTAACCGACTGTCCGTTTGGTTCCACTACATATTCTAATGGGTTGGGGGGTGAACTTGTGCCCGGTTCGCTCTCTTCTTCAGTTCCTACTGGAGGTACATTGAATGTTGATGGCGAAACTTGTTCTCTTTATTTGCCTAATGCTTTTCCAAGGTTCCCCCGAACCATTTTTGTGTCTGACAGGATCCTCAGAGATGAAGTGCTCTCCTCTTCTAGTGGTGACAGTCGCTGCTACTTGATTCGTTGGCTTTATCGTCCAGCCTTCGATGACTCACGGATTCCAGAATCAGAGGTGGCTCTTTTGGATGATGCTCTTCTCCACCGCTACCTTTAGGACAACTCATCGATGATGAGTACTTTTGAGCGGGGTAGGATTGATGGCGACGATGGCCCTCAACATGAAGACATTGGTATCGACGCGCTTACGGATGATGGCACCTCTCCAACCAAAGACCTACGTCATGACGAACGCCATCGTCATTACAACCTTCGTCCGCGGCGCAATATTAATAATTAAAATTATTTTTATTATAATTATTAATTAAAATTTTATCAAGCTTTGTCTTTTATTTTAGACTTTGTTTATGTCCATGTTTTATTTTAATTTTGGACTGCGTTTAGCCATGCTCATGTTTTATTTTAATTTCGGACTGCGTTTAGCCATGTTTGTTGGCTAGCATATAAAAGACCATCTTGTATTATATTTAATTATTATTGAATGATAAGAAAAATCCAAACCCTAATCTTCTCTCTTGATTTTCCCTCTCTCCTAGCCCCCCCCTCTTCTCCCTCTTGGAAAATTTCGGCCACCACTCTCCCTCCACCTCTTGGCCGCCCCTCTCCCTCCTCTCCTCCCTCCTTTCTTCTCTCAATAGGTTCTGCCTTCCCCATAGCGTCCCCCTTTCCTCCTACTCCTCCTTTGGAATTTAAGCCAAGGAGAAACAAGGTGGTGATCTCGTGGAACCAAGATCTGGCGTGAAGCAACCAAGGCAAATGAGTTTGTCTCCATTCGACGCAGTTCCAGTGGATCCATTAAAGAACGATTCAAGCGAGTGCATGCTGGAGGATAATCCCATCTTAAGCGGGGTAACGAAATTTCTACTCGTGAGATTTCCCTCTTATTAATTTGTTGTGGCGGTAATTTTGGCGTGATCTTCGAATCACTTGGATAATCGTGGGTTTCTTCGATCAATTTGTGTGTTCTTCTTATTTTTTTAAATTTTCGAAGAGGATTGTCGAACCTCGACTTTTTGTTTGGAGAGATCTACCCTTTTGGAATTGTAATTTTTGGTGGATCTCTTTTGGTACAACTCAAGCTCGTTCGGACCGGGTGGGTCCTTTTAGTCAGGGAGAATTTTGGTTGATAGCCATCTATTCAACCTCTAGCGGTGTGACTACCCGTATGTTAGCATCTAACTGATAAATATTGCATTGCGTGTACGTTGCGAATAATTTTGTGCGAACATAAAATTGTGAACATTGAGAGGGAACGCATTGCGTGTTCGTAGCGATCATATCGGAGAGCGTAGCCTGCATCAGATCGCACCTAGATCATCTCATCTATTCTTCCATATATGACCATAGGGTCATTTCCTCCTCTCTCTCTCTCTGATCCTCACGACCTGAAGGGATGTTTCTCAGAGGTGGTATGACTTTAATGATCTCTCTGAGGAAAAATAATGTGGTCGCTTCTTAGTATACATCCACCAGAGGTGGTCATCTCAGATTATGATTCTTTTCCTTCTCTAAGATCGAGAGCTGATGGTTCTAGACTGCCGCTTCAGGAAAATCTTGGCATTAAGAAAACACGAACATTGCAAGTCTTTTCAAGGAAGCAGTCTTCAGGATTCTCTGGGTTTTAATATTCGGAAGATTATCATCTAAAAGAACGAAGCCGGAGTGATCAGATTATCGAGATCGCTGGTACCTAAATTTAATGTTTCTACATATTTATTTATAATATAGCAGGAGCGATCTGCAAATTAGAAGCCGTTATATCTTACCATGTATTCTGTGTTCTTCACTGTGAAAATACGGTTAGCCAGCTCTGGGGCATGATTCAGAATGCTCGAATACAAGAAGGATGGGGTGCGTAAAGTAAGCAAGTGGAATGACTAAATTAATCATAAGATTGCTCGGTCTCGATTCTAGTTCGGTTAGTCACTATAAAAATAATTTGTGAGATTATTCCACATTACATAAAACAACACAGAATCAAATAAATAGAAAATCAGATGCTGCGAAAAAACAAAGGTATGCAAAAAATTCTCTTCCATTTCTATTTCATTCAAAATATAGTGACAGATGGAACGGATTAAAACTTGGTCGCTACATCTAAAGATAAGTACATTAAGAAAAGAAAATATAACCTTTTATTTTTTCTTCTTCTTGGAGGGGGGTCTTCATCCTCAGATGAGCTGGAATCAACGCTAGATTCGCTCGAGTTGGAGGATTTTTCCTGGGAGCCAATATCTAACCTTATCGTCGAACTCAGCTCCTCATCTGGGTCAAACTGGCTCCCACTCGGCTCATCTCCACTTCTGTCAATCGGTAGTTCTATATCAGCATTAAGGAAATAATCCAGGGCATCAAAATCATCCTGCGTGATCACTCAGCCTTTTCCAAGATCACCCTGCCTCCACTCATCCTCACCTTCTTGCTCAACTCTAGGCTCATCCTTGCCTTCTTCTCCTTCCTTTCCCTCTGCCTCTCTTTCTTCATCAAAATTTTCTTCTTCTTTTACTCCCTCTTCCTCTTCCTCCTAGAGAGCAGCGGCCTCAGGAAATATGGATGAGAAGCTGGCATCCTCTAGAATCTGAGCACCATTATCTCACAATTTAGAGATGGTCATTTCAACCGCTTCATTTATTTCTTTCAGCATCACCTTTCGGTAAGCTAGGTTATTTTCATCATACATTTCATTCTTCATTTCTGCAAAGAATATTACAGGTTAGATCACTCGAACTAAACAAAACAATGAGGAAGAAATCACCGTTATCAGACTTCGCGATCTAAATACCTCCAGCTCGGACTTAATGGCCTTATTCTCCTGCAAATGCCACCGCAGTAACCTTCCCATGTGATGGCTGAAGGCCTGATGCCTAAGGCCAGTCTGCGAGCACATATCTGGGATAAGGCTATCTTCCCAGCTATAAACTTCCATGAAGTTTTGTTTGCCATACAAAGCGGTCGAGACCGTGCCAGCATGGGGGGAAATCTCACCGCCCTAGTTTGGAAGACACGTGGAAACCCCCACACGTCTCCCTTTGACATCCCACTTCATGAGCGGTCTCCACAGGGTGTCCGTCATGGAGCGTCTATATCCATATAAGTCAAAGATCTTATAAGAACAGCCTGAAGGGCCAGCGGTCTGGGAGTGATATCGATCTTGATCTCACTTCAGCCTCTTCTCCCTCTGGGTAAGCTCACCCTCCGAAAAATAAGGAAAGGTGAGGTGGACTTGTAAGCTCGCTGCAGGAAAAAGTTTTTCTTCAGTTTAAATATTTTTTATAATAAGCGACCAGGACATGAAGATCGCGGGAACTCACTGTCTTTTCGTTTGATGGCGGAAACCTGAGCCTAAAGGCCAATATAATGCTACAGATCGGCCTTATAATCCTTGAGCATCTTTTTTATCTGATCTTCAACTCTAGAGAGGTCTTTTGGTTTTCAGAAGATCGATTCATCTCGGAGCTTGGGGTAAGTTCAGAGATCGCCTAACCTCCCCTAGAAGATTAGAAATCTCTCCGCCCAATTTGGGACCATGTGTAAGATCCCTCTCCCGCACCAGGAGAGTCCCCGGATCTTATGCCCAGAACCACCGCCTTACGGAGATGCTAACACACAAGTTAGCCACCTCTGCAAGACACCGATTCTGCCGGTAAGAACAATCAACCAGGCCAACATAAGATAAGAAGAAAACTAGGTACAATACACCAAGTCTACAATCACACACAAATACATATGCCAAAAATAGTATACAAGTCCATCAATGAGTAGAACAGAAAGAGTAAGGGCTTATGCCCAGTACATGTCTGAATGAAAAGACAACAAAATAAATTCTCTCTCTCACTACATATCCATGCATTAGCTAAACACTCTCATCATCTGGCACCTTTCTCATGGTAGAAGTAATGCGCGACATCTGCTCCTCAAATCATGCCATCATGTCCTGTCTGGTCGTGCTGGTGCTCCAGCTCCTCAAACTCCTATGGCCACAACTGACTGTTAGTCTTATAGACTATGCCGATTTTTCCCCGCCTCCCCCCACGACTCCTAGGCACCATGCGGGAGGAAGGAAACGGAGGACAACAAGAGGTAATAGAAACAAGTAAGTGATATGAATTTTACGCTAGCAGGTATATAAAGTAAAACATGTAAAATAACTAACTAGCAGTATATATATGAGCAGGAAGTAAGGCAGTAGGTAAAGCAGTAAGTAAAGCAATAAGTAAGGTAAAGCAGTGCACACAAGTACAGTAAACAAGTATACAACCATCGCATGAGTATCTTAACTTATATGAATGCCCATACAAACTTATAAGTTAAGATTTCTGAAATTATAACTTATCATATAAAAGAGCCCATACTAATTTATATGATTAGGGTTTGCAAATTATGTTCTATGATTTACGTATGATATGATATGCATGCTATGATATGATTCATACAAGTGCAACTTACCCACGCGACTCTGTGATCACAGACCTTTAGTTCCTGATTTTTGGAGCTAGTTTCACTCTTTGGTACCACTGTTGTGGCCACAGCAGCAGTGGAGCGGGCAACTCCACTTCCTCGGAGGGTATACACACTACCATGCCTAGACCATTCATATGCCTTTGTACATGTCCTAGGTGCACTCTAGAGTCTTGCGTACTCTTTGCTGGTATCCACCAGTCTTTGAGGTCAGTTGTGCATTTTCGGGGATCATCCTCCAGACCACAGTATAAACAACCTACTGGCCCCTCAAACCCTCACACCCGACTAAGTCAACCTACTGCCATCGGTGTGACGACTGGTCCAGTACCAAAGACCCACCACTAATTTGTTCTTATGCACATGCAAGTTATCACCACCCGAGCCTTCAGCTCGCAGGACCAACACGTCCTGATATACAATCTCCCGAGGTTTACTCGGTGAAGAGCTCGCAGCGGTACTAGGGAATACGATGGGCTGAAACCCAAATTCCCCTTTCCAAGACATTTACTTTTATTGGTGGCTACCCTTTTCTAAAGCCCAACTCTCCTTATTACTCTTTATAACTTAGATATTTTATGACTTATCCTTCACCCTATTTTAAAGCAAACGTTCTCTTGATCGATGCTCAACACTTAAGATCTCTCATCCTCTAAATGGTGTGGGCCTTATGTAACTCACAATATCTCTAATCACACTCTAAAGATATGACATAAATACCTCAACTTGTTGTTTGATTACTATGCTCTCAATGTGATCCCGCCCCTTTATGCATAGTGCGACACGAGTCTAAATTATTCCCTAAGCCATAGCGCTAACGTTCTACAAAAATTCCACAACTTCTTGGGGTTAATTTAAATGATATGTTACAACCATAATTCAAATTTCACTAATTTTTTAAGTGATCCTACTGGTCAAATCATCACACGAAGTTTTTACTATTCACAGACCAATAATGAGGTTGAACTAAATTTGAGTCATATAATGCAGTCTTGATCATATCATGTCCAAATGAGTTCTAATTTTTACCATAGGCTCATAATTGATAAATTAAGGGTTGACCAGAATTTTGATACGTTTCTCATTGATTTGACCTCTATTTAAAATTCATTAATCAAATGTCATCTTCTAGAAAGTAAAGGATGTATCATATCAGTAGTTCCAATCTTGCTAATTAAATTTCCAGAGGTGACTTATGACATAAAAACATGGATTCCAAAATCTCATAATTTTTCGGAAGTTTTATGATCATAAATTCCATTAAATATCAAAGGTGTACAATTAGGGTTTTACACATTAAGTACTAGTTCAAGACTTCCAAAAATTCTGAGAAAATTACAGTGGCACTATAATGGCATAAAAACATCAATTCCAGAATTTCATAATTTTCCAGCAGGTTTATAATCATAATTTCTATTTAACATGAAAGGGTTCAAAACATAACCTTACACACTAAGTACTATCTCCGGAATCCCAAAAATTCTAAGGAAATTACAGTGGCACTATAATGGAATGAGAAGATGACTTTGCACATCAAGTACTAAATTTTGTCTTTCAAAAATTCTGAGAAAATTACTGAGGCACTATAGTGAACAGAAAATATCAGTCCCAAGGTCTCATAATTTTCTATTAGAGTTTCACCATAAATATTTCTCAAATAAGGAAGAGTGACAAACTGAATAAATGAAATTTGTCCATAAATAATATCTCCAAAAATTCTACCAAAAATTACAGAGGCTCATAATTATATCCCTAACCATTTTCTAGAGTTTCAACCATTAATCAGACATTTTGCCTAGTGAATTCTCAATTATTCATAATTGTAACATAAGGCAAATTTGCTAAAGCCTAGAGGAATTGATCTCTGAATTTTCTACTAAAATTTACAGGGGTTCTAAATGACATGACAAGGGATTATCGAGAGTTACAAAATTTTCCTCAAGGTATTAACCATAAATATTTCAAAAATATAAAAGTGTGACGTGGATCACAATGATCATGTTCCTAAGGTTCTTGATCCTAGAGATCCTAAGTTTTTTTGAGGTGGTGTATTATATCATAAGGAGGGTTTGTGCAAAATTTCAGAGGCTAACTTAAAGCCATTAGAGATAAATACACAATATACCCCTTTTGGCTATTGGCACACCGAATCACCCTTTAAGTAGAGACATGCAAAGGGAATTACCCTACATGCAGAGGTCCAATTGATCTGAAATTTTAATTATGGACTAATGTTTCCTAAATAAGGGTGACACCCAAATTTGGTGCCAGTTGGAGCTATACAACTCCAAACATGTCACTTATTTGATTTTACATATTTTGAATAAATCCTTGGAAAAATCATCACCTAAAAAACTAATTTTTAGATGCAATCTAGATGCAGGGCACATGCATTCTTGGTAAAAATTTCAGGTCCATCAGACCTACCATTAAAATATTTACACAAAATAATTTCTGGCCTCTAGTTGGACCAGCCTCACTAAAATAGATGCTGAGGTTTCGACAGTGCCCCAAATGGACTGATTTAAGTTTCTAATTAGAATAGACATCAAGATCTACAACAGCCATCTCAGGCCACTTTTCATGAAAAGGCTTTTAAGGGCCTCAAATTCCAGTTTGAACATTCATAAGAAAGTGTGAAAAACATTTCATTTAATTAATTATGTGGCCTGCAGATATCATTTCCCATTGGATGGACGGTTGTGATTTTGTCTCCTACATCTCGCCAACAACCCTGACTGACCCATCCTAGGCTATATTGATCTCTCATTTCCCGGCCATCCACATCCCACCACTGCCTGCACCACCTCCACCACATTCCTTCAGGTGGTGGCAACCACCAGGCGGCGACAAGGCCGCCGGAGATGACTTATCCGGCGATCCCGAGCGAACGAAAAAGCTCGAGAAAAATCCCTCAATCTCACATGGGATAGGGCTCAATCGAGCCCGATTTCTCTCCTAATTGGACCTAGATGCTAGCACAGAGGGAGATGGGGAGAAACTGGACCTTAGTGGGGCTAGGCGGCGGCGGCGGTTGGCCATGGATCTTCTCTCCTCCGGCAAGCTTGCTCCCAACCTCAACTCTCCACCTTTTTCTCCTTTGTAAAGATCCAGCCTGATTCCTTTCCCCCTTCTAAAGCTAATGGTGGCATCAATTTGAGCTGGGGAGGGCTGTAAAGGGAGGATTTGAAAAGTGGTGGTCGACCTCCCCTTGCTTGCTCCTCCTTACTTCCAAGTGGCCTTCATCTTGCTGGAATTTGGCTGGGAATCACTTTTAGAAATCAGTGGGAGGCTTGGGTAGAGGAATGGAGAGCCATGTGGCCTCCATTCCTCAAAATTCTCCTTGTCTTCACATGAAATTGGGGGGAAATCCAAAAATGCCCCTTTGCATGTCACTCCTTTCAAATTTCAGGGGACATGGCTGATAATTACACCCTTGGGCGACTGGGTGGGCTTGGTTTGAGGCCTTAGCCCAATTGGATTTAGTTTGGACTTTCAATTTCTCCATTTAGGCTTAGAGTTGACCATGGTTGACTTTGATGTTGACTTGGTCAATTGGGTGGGTTGACTGGTCCAAAGTGTTGACCTTGAGTTCCTTAACACCTACCAATGTCAATTGGACCATGGTGATGCCCCAATTGGGCCAATTTAACCAATAGGGTTGATTTTGACCAAAATTGGGGGAAAGTTGACTTTGGTCAATTTTGTCAAATTGATGATCCCATGAGGGGGATTTTGAGTCAATTGGGTCCTCCATGATGTTGTAAGACTAGGGGTGAATTGAATCTATTGGGAAATGATTGGCTTATGTTGACTTAAGTTTGACTTTGGTCAAATTGGACTAATTGAAGACCCCATGATAGGGCTTTTGGGTCCATTGCACTCCTTTAAAGGATTATCATCTAGTGGTGGGGTTAATTTGGTCATATGAGAATGAATTGAACCATATTGAGTTGAATTCGGCTATATTGACCTAGATTTAACTTTGGTCAACTTGGCTAAATTGGTTGACCAATCGATGAGACTTTTGGTCAATTATGCCTCCTATAGGGTTAGGGACATGGCGGTGGGTTAACTCACATCAATAAGTTCATTTTGAGCTAATTTGGTCTAAAATGACTCGCCCTTATAGTGGCTCACACTTGAGTTCTCTCAATTCAAGGTGACCTAAGGTCACTACCTAGCTCAAACTCACTTTTCTCCCCACGTGACCTACCCTAGTTGAAGTCAAGGGGTCTAGTAGGAAATGGGATGTTACAAATCCCAATAAACATAAGAATAATTTTGTCCCCAAAATTCATGTACGGGCCTACGGTTTTCCATGCCCATGAAGATGAAAAGTCTCAAGATTATCTATAGTGATATCACTTGACTATCTGGTAATTGTTATATTACCTCATCGTCAATGTTTCAAGCTATCCATCCTTCAAATATATTCCAATGTTGCACTTTGTGAAGACAGTGTGATGTTTTCTCAGTAATCATTTCCAACAATATTTCCAGATCTTCCTACTAATATAAAAAAACAAAATATGTACCAAATTCTATAACTACCCTTCAAAAATAATTCATTGTAGGAATTTTTCCAATTATGCATTCAATTTCCATTTTGTGAAGGAAGCATGTCTTTTACTCAATGCTTACTTCTAAGAAAATTCATAGGGCTTCCTATCAATATAAAAAGTCTATATACAAAACTCCATAACAATAATTCATGGTATGAATCTCTCAAGACGTTCAAATTCTACTTTGCGAAGGAAGTATCATAAATGGGTAACCATAAATTCCATCAAAATCTTTAGAAGTTCAGATTGTTATCAAAAGTTCATGCACTAGTTTCTATAGTTATTCTGTCTCAATAATTCAAGATCTGGGTTTCCTAAGTTATAACCTCAAACACTACTCGTGAAGAAAGTTTGTTATTTACTCGTGGATTAATTCTAACAAAATTTCCAGAGGTCCTAGGTGGTCTCATAACTCCAAATGTCCAGTTCCATGCAGTCTTAAGTTCATCGGTTTACTTAATTGTGGGATGAAGCAAATTAGGATAATCGAATAATTAATGATTAATGAACTATATTATCATGAAAAATCCCACCAAAGTCTACATAGTGTATTCTAACTCTATTAAGTGAGTTCCATAACTTCATGTCTTTTCAGAAGGTTTGACCCGAAAGATAAAAATAAAATGCTTTTTTAAGGTCTATGTGACAATTCACATAAATTCCAAATTTCATAGGGAAATCAATCCAAAAGTTTATGATTTTCGCAAAGGGATATTGTCTCATAACCCTAAGTGTATGTTTTAGGTTTTCGTGAGAATTGACCAAGGGAAACCCTTAAAATCTCATGTAAACCCAGTATTGCATGGTGGGGTTATAAGCACACCAATTTCCTTGCACTTGCTTTTGATGTAGACTAATTTTCAGAGGTCCACTTGACCTAAAATTTTAACCATGGTCTACTATATGCATGACCACCCTCCCAAAGGAGATTTGGTGTGATTTTAGTCCAAATCACTCATATTATACACCATATATGATTTACTAAATTTCTATTAAAACTTTTAGAAATGTGCCCCAATAGTTCTGATCTTAGGAATATAGTAGATCTAGTGTGCATACACACATGGTTAAATTATCAGCCTCATATCATTTACTATGTAAATGTTATTCACATTTTAAGGTATGTCCTTAACTAGGACCAGCCTCACTAAATCTGTCCTACTGAGAGTTGTAGGGCTCCAAATGGTGTGATCTCACTTTCTAAGGATAGTAGACACAATTGCCTACAAAAGTTATCTCATCCTACTTTTCATTTTATGGGCTCCAAGGGCCTTAAAATTGGAGAGCAAAAGGTCTATTTTACTGGGGTAAAACAACCTTTTGGTGTGACCTAAGTAAAGGCTTTTCTATTGATCATTTAAACCCAGGTCTTTTCAAAATTTCCCATTTTGGACAGTGTTTGTATTTGTGCATGACTCATGCATGACCAAAATTTCATTATACTTGGAGTTGTAGAACTCCAAAATTCACTAAGTTCAATTTGGGTGCTATATGCACACCATTTCCATAAGAAAGGTCTAAAGATCCAAGTTGGTACCACTAATCCAATAAACAAAAGGATTATTCCCTATGCATTTTAGGCTAAGTTTCTTTGGTATCATTAGGATATATTCGTCCTAGCTATGCATTCAGTCCTTAGTGTATCTGACCCTAGACTTGGAGTCTCATCCTGAGACCTATTGATATTCCATGTACTTTAAGATCCTCGGGGTTACCAATTATCACACCCTTCCCAAGGTTAGTATATATGTAGCCCCAAAATGGGCATTTTCTAGACATCAATCCTTATCCAACTGAACACCAATCCTTATCCAATTTCTTGTATTTGTCATGATGATTGGTTCGATGAAACCTAGTTTTTGGTTTGGAGATTTAAGTATACGAGTCTCTTATTATTTTTCTAATGGATTTCATGCACCAATCTCTTGGGGCGATCCTATCCATTGGGTAAGAAGTGATAATCTCACTCGGTAGGAGAATTAGGGACATCGAGGTTTAAGCCTTAGGTAACTACTTCCTCATAAGGTTCTTCTCCTAGTCATCTTGGGGGTCATCATGCCTTAATCAGTCTATACCCGAGGTCGGTTTGGATTAGTATATGCTATGAAGTCGTCTTTGTATGTCAAACTAGAATGATGTCCTAGTTGGTTTGGCCTAACACATTGATTAATGAACAATTTTGGGTGTCCCAAGGTTTTGTGGACTTCTTACTCGTTGGATCATTTGTTCAAGTGATACCAATTATAAGATCCCTCTCCCATACCAGGAGAGTCCCAAGATCTTATGCCCAGAACCGCCGCCTTACAGTGATGGAGACACACGATTTAGCCACCTCCGCAAGACACCGATCCTGCCGGCAAGAACGATCAACCAGGCCAACATAAGTTAAGAAGAAAACTAGGTACAATAAACCAAGTCCACAATCACACACATACATATGCCAAAAATAGTATACAAGTCCATCAATGAGTACAAAAGAAAGAGTAAGAGCTTATGCCCAGTACATGTCTGAATGAAAAGATAATAAAATAAACTCTCTCTCTCTCACTACATATCCATGCGGAAGCTAAACACTCTCATCATCTGGCACCTGTCTTGTGGTAGAAGAAATGCACATCATCTGCTCCTCAAATAATGCAATCATGTCCTGTCTGGTCATGCTGTTGCTCCAGCTCCTCGAACTCCTACGGTCACAGCCTACCGTTAGTCATAAAACTAAGCCAATTTTGTCCCCGCCTCCCCCCGCGACTTCTAGGCACCGGGCTGGAGGAAGGACGCGGAGGAAAAATAGGGGTAATAGAAACAAGCAGGTGACATGAATTCTACGCTAGCAGGTATATAAAGTAAAACATGTAAAATACCTAACTAGCAGTATATATATGAGCAGGAAGTAAGGCAGTAAGTAAAGAAGTAAGTAAAGCAATAAGTAAGGTAAAGCAGTGCACGCAAGTACAGTAAACAAGTAAAGTATACATCCATCGCATGTGTATCTTAACTTATATGAATGCCCATACAAACTTATAAGTTAAGATTTCCGGAATTATAACTTACATATAAAAGAGCCAATACTAATTTATATGATAAGGGTCTGCAAATTATGTTCAAAGGTTTACGTATGATATAATATGCATGTTATAATATGATTCATAGAAGTGCAACTCACCCACACGACTCTGTGATCACAGTCCTTTAGTTCCTGATTTTTGAAGCAAACTTCAGTCTCTGGTACCACCATTGTGGCTATGGAAGCAGTGGAGCGGGCAACTCCACTTCCTAGGCGGGTATACACACTACCAGGCCTAGACCCTACGTACGCCTCTGTACACTTCCTAGGTGCACTATAGAGTCTTGTGTAATCTTTGCTTATATCCACCAGTCTTTGAGGTCATGTGTGCGTTTTCGGGGATCATCCTCTAGACCGCTGTATAAACAACCTACTGGCCCCTCAAACCCTCACACCCAACTAAGTCAACGTACAGCCATCGGTGTGACAACCGGTCCAGTACCGAAGACCCACCTCTAATTTGTTCTTATGCACATGCAAGTTATCACCACCCGAGCCTTTAGCTCACGGGAATAACTCGTCCTTATATATAATCTCCCGAGCCTCCAGCTCGCAGGACCATCCCGTCGTGATATACAGCCTCCCAAGCCTTCAGCTCGCAGGACCATCCTATCCTGATATACAACCTCCCGAGCGTCCAGCTCGCAGGACCATCCCATCCTGATATATAATTTCCCATCCTCTATTTAGGGACGGAGTACATCGTATCTCTTAGTTCATATAGTTAGACTATTCTTGTCTAATTATTGTTATAATAGAAATTTAGGGTGAATCCTAGACTTCTCGAGGTTTACCCGGTGAAGAGCTCGCAGCAGCGCTAGGGAATACGATGGGCTGAAACCCAAATTCCTCTTTCCAAGACATTTACTTTTATTGGAGGCTACCCTTTTCTAAAGCCAAACTCTCCTTATTACTCTTTATAACTTAGATATTTTATGATTTATCCTTCGCCATATTTTAAAGCAAACATTCTCTTGAACGATGCTCAACACTTAAGATCTCTCATCCTCTAAATGGTGTGGGCCTTATAACTCACAATATCCCTAATCACACTCTAAAGATATGACATGAATACCTCAACTTGCTGTGTGATTACTATGCTCTCAATGAGATCCCTGCCCATTTATGCATAGTATGACATGAGTCTAAATTATTCCCTAATCCATAGCGCTAACGTTCTCCAAAAATTCCACAACTTCTAGGGGGCTAATATAAAAGATATGTTACAACCATAATTCAAATTTCACTAATTTTCTAAGTGATCCTGCTGGTCAAATCATCATCACTAAGCTTTTACTATTCGCCGACCAACAATGAGGTTGTACTAAATTTGAGTCCAATGCTGCAGTCTTGATCATATCATGTCCAAATGAGTTCTAATTTTTACCATAGACTCATAATTGATAAATTAAGGGTTGACCAGAATTTTGATTCGTTTCACATTGATTTGACCTCTATTTAAAATTCATTAATCAAATATCATCTTCTAGAATGTAAAGGATGTATCATATCAATAGTTCCAATCTTGCTAATTAAATTTCCAGAGGTGACTTATGACATAAAAACATGGATTCCAAAATCTCATAATTTTTTGGAAGGTTTATGATCATAATTTCCATTTAATATCAAAGGTGTACAATTAGGGTTCTACACATCATGTACTAGTTCAAGACTTCCAAAATTTTTGAGAAAATTACAGTGGCACTATAATGGCATAAAAACATCAATTCCAGAATTTCATAATTCTATTTAACATGAAAGGGTTGAAAACATAACTTTACACACTAAGTACTATATCCTGAATCCCAAATATTCTGAATAAATTACAGTGCCACTATAAAGGCATAAAACATCAATTCCAGAATTTCATAATTTTCCAGCAGATTTATAATCATAATTTCTATTTATCATAAAAGGGATGACAAGATGACATTACACATCAAGTACTAAATTTTGTCATCCAAAAATTCTAAGACAATTACCGTGGCACTGTAGTGAACAGAAAATATCAGTCCCAAGGTCTCATAGTTTTCTAAGAGAGTTTCACCATAAATATTTCTCAAATAAGGATGAGTGACAAACTGAGAAAATGAAATTTTACCATAAATAATATCTCTAAAAATTCTACCAAAAATTACTGAGGCTCATAATTATATCCCTAATCATTTTCCAGAGTTTCAACCATTAATCAGACATTTTGCTTAGAGAATTCTCAATTATTCATAATTGTGACATAGGGCAAATTTGCTAACACCTAGAGGAATTGATCTCTGAATTTTCTACTAATATTTATAGGGGTTCTAAATGGCATGACAAGGGGTTATCCAGAGTTTCACAATTTTCTCAAGGTATTAACCATAAATATTTCAAAAATATAAAAGTGTGACGTGGATCACATTGATCTTATTCCTAAGGTTCTTGATCCTAGAGATCCTAAGTTTTTCTGATGTGGTGTATTATATCAGAAGGAGGGTTTGTGCAAAATTTCAGAGGCTAACTTAAAGCCATTTGAGATAAATACACAATATACCCCTTTTGGCTATTGGCACACCAAATCACCCTTTAAGTAAAGACATGCAAAGGGAATTACCCTAGATGCAGAGGTCCAATTGATCTCAAATATTAACCATGGACTAATATTGCATAAATAAGGGTGAAACCCAAATTTGGGTCCAGTTGGAGCTATACAACTCCAAACATGTCACTTATTTGATTTTACATATTTTGAATAAAACCTTGTAAAAATCATCTCCAAAAAACTGATTTTTGGATGCAAGCTAGATGCAGGGCACATGCATGCATGGTAAAAATTTCAGGTCCATCATACCTACCATTTAAAATATTTACACAAAATAATATTTGGCCTCTAGTTGGACTAGCCTTACTAAAATAGATGCTGAGGTTTCTACAGTGCCCCAAATGGGCTGATTTAAGTTTTTAATTAAAACAGACATCAAGATCTACAACAACTATCTCAGGCCACTTTTCATGAAAAGGCCTCTAATGGCCTCAAATTCCAGTATGAACATTCATAAGAAAGTGTGACTTACATTTCATTTAATTAATTATGTGGCCTGCAGATATCATTTCCCATGGGATGGACGGCTGTGATTTCGTCTCCTACATCTAGCCAACAACCCTAATCGACCCATCCTGGGCTCTGTTGATCTCCCATTTCCCAGCCATCCACGGCCCACCACTGCCTGCCACCACCTCCACCACCTTCCTTGAGGTGGTGGTTACCGCCAGGCGGCGACACAGCCGCCGGAGATGACTTATCCAGCGATCCCAAGCAGAAGCAAAAGCTCGAGAAAAACTCCCTCAATCTCACATGGGATCGGGCTCAATTGAGCCTGATTTCTCTCCTAATTGGACCTAGATGCTAGCACAGAGGTAGAGGGGGAGAAACCAAACCTTAGTGGGGCTTGTCAGCGGCGGCGGCTGCGACGGTTGGCCATGGATCATCTCTCCTCCGGTGAGCTTGCTCCCAACCTCGATTCTCCACCTTTTTCTTCTCTGTAAAGTTCCAGCCCGATTCCTTTCCCCCTTCTAAAGCTAATGGTGGCATCAATTTGAGCTGGGGAGGGCTGTATAGGGAGCATTTGAAAAGTGGTGGTCGGCCTCCCCTTGCTTGTTCCTCCTTGCTGCCAAGTGGCCTCCATCTTGTTGGAATTTGGCTGGAAATCACTTCTAGAGATCAGTGGGAGTCTTGGGCAGAGGAATGGAGAGCCATGTGGCCTCCATTCCTAAAACTCCTCCTTGTCATCACTTGAAATTGGGGGGAAAACAAAAATGCCCCTTTGCATTTCACTCATTTCAAATTTCAGGGGACATGGCTGGTAATTACACCCTTGGGCTATTAGGTGGGCTTTGTTTGAGGCCTTAGCCCAATTGGATTTGGTTTGGACTTTCAATTTCTCTATTTAGGCTTAGAGTTGACAATGGTTGACTTTGATGTTTACTTGGTCAATTGGGTGGGTTGACTGGTCCAAAGTGTTGACCTTGAGTTCCTTAACACCCCCCAATGTCAATTGGGTCATGGTGATGACCCAATTGGGCCAATTTAACCAATAGGTTTGATTTTGACCAAAATTGGAGGAAAGTTGACTTTGGTCAATTTGGTCAAATTGATGATCCCATGAGGGGGATTTTGAGTCAATTGGGCCCTCCATGATGTTCTAAGACTAGGGGTGAATTGAATCTATTGGGGAATGATTGGCTTATGTTGACTTAAGTTTGACTTTGGTCAAATTGGACTAATTGAAGACCCCATGATGGGGCTTTTGGGTCCATTGCACTCCTTTAAAGGATTTCCATCTAGTGGTGGGGTCAATTTGGTCATATGAGAATGAATTGAACCATATTAAGTTGAATTGGGCTATATTGACCTAAATTTGACTTTGGTCAACTTGGCTAAATTGTTTGACCAATCGATGAGACTTTTGGTCAAATATGCCTCCTATAGGGTTAGGGACATGGTGGTGGGTTAATTCACATCAATAAGTTCAATTTGAGCTAATTTGGTCTAAAATGACTTGCCCCTATAGTGGCTCACACTTGAGTTCTCTCAATTAAGGTGACCTAAGGTCACTACCTAGCTCAAACTCACTTTTCTCACGACATGACCTACCCTAGTTGTAGTCAAGGGGTCTAGTAGGAAATGTGATGTAACAAATCCCAATAAACTAAAGAATAATTTCATCCCCAAAATTCAAGTTTGGGTTTACGGGGTTCCATGCCCATGAAGATGAAAAGTTTCAAGATTATCTATAGTGATATCACATGATTATCTGGTAATTGTTATATTACCTCATCGTCAATGTTTCAAGATATCCACCCTTCAAATATATTCCAAGGTTGCACTTTGTGAAGTTAGTACGATGTTTTCTCAGTAATGAATTCCAACAATATTTCCAAGTCTTCCTACTGATATAAAAAACAAAATATGTACCAAATTCTATAACAACCCATCAACAATAATTCATTGTAGGAATTGTTCCAATTATGCGTTCAATCCACTTTGTGAAGGAAGCATGTCGTTTACTCAATGATTACTTCTAAGAAAATTCACAGGGCTTCCTATCAATATAAAAGGTTTATATACAAAATTCAATAACAATTCAGTAACAATAATTCAGGGTATGAATCTCTCAAGACGTTCAAATTCTACTTTGCGAAGGAAGTATCAAAAATGGGTAACCATAAATTCCATCAAAATTTTAAGAAGTTCATATTGTTATCAAAAGTTCATGCAAAAGTTTCTATAGTTATTCAGTATCAATAATTCAAGATCCGGGTTTCTTAAGTTATAACCTCAAACACTACTTAATTGTGAAGAAAGTTTGTTATTTACTCGAGGATTAATTATAACAAAATTTCTAGAGGTCCTAGGTGGTCTCTTAACTCCAAATGTCCAATTCCATGCAGTCTTAAGTTCATCAGCTTACTTATTGTGGGATGAAGCAAATTATGATAATCGAATAATTAATGATTAATGAACTATATTATCATCAAAAAACCCACCAAAATCTACAGTGTATTCTAATTCTATTAAGTGAGTTCCATAACTTCATGTCTTTTTAGAAGGTTTGACCCAAAAGATAAAAATAAAATGCTCCTTTAAGGTCCATGTGACAATTCACATAAATTCCAAATTTCATAGGGAAATCAAACCAAAAGTTTATGATTTTTGCCAAGGGATATTGTCTCATAACCCTAAGTGTATGTTATAGGTTTTCGTGATAATTGACCAAGGGAAACCCTTAAACTCTCATGTAAAACTAGTATTACATGGTGGCATTATAAGCACACCAATTTCCTTGCACTTGCTTGTGAAGTTGACTAACTTTCAGAGGTCCACTTGACCTAAAATTTTAACCATGGTCTATTATATGCATGACTACCCCCAAAGGAGATTTGGTGTGATTTTAGTCCAAATCACTCATATTATACACCATATATGATTTATTAAATTTCTACTAAAACTTATAGAAATGTGCCCCAATAGTTCTGATCTTAGGAATATAGTAGATCTAGTGTACATACACACATGGTAAAATTATAAGCCTCATATCATTTACTATGTAAAAGTTATTCACATTTTAAGGTATGTCATTCACTAGGACCTACATTACTAAATCTGTCCTACTGAGAGTTGTAGGGCTCCCAATGGTGTGATCTCACTTTCTAAGGATAGTGGACACAATTGCCTACAAAAGTTATCTCATCCTACTTTTCATTTTATAGGCTCTAAGGGCCTCAAAATTGGAGAGCAAAAGGTCTATTTTACTGGGGTAAAACAGCCTTTTGGTGTGACCTAAGTAAAGGCATTTCTATCGATCATTTAAACATAGGTATTTTCAAAAATTCCCAATTTTGGACAGTGTATTTATTTGTGCATGACTCAGGCATGACCAAAATTGCATTATACTTGGAGTTGTAGAACTCCAAAATTCACTAAGTTCAATTTGGGTGCTATATGCACACCATTTCCATAAGAAAGGTCCAGGAGATCCAAGTTGGCACCACTAATCCAATAAACAAAAGGATTAGCCCCTATGCATTTTCAGCTAAGTTTCTTTGGTATCATTAGGATATATTCATCCAAGATATACATTCAGTCCTTAGGGTATCTGACCCTAGACTTCGAGTCTCATCCTGAGACCTATTGATATTCCACGTACTTTAAGATCCTCGGGGTTACCAATTATCACACCCTTCCCAAGGTTAGTATATATGCAGCATCAAAATGGGCATTTTCCAAACATCAATCCTTATCCAACTGAACACCAATCCATATCCAATTTCTTTTATTTGACACGATGATTGGTTCGATGCAACCTAGTTTTTGGTTTGGAGATTTTATCTTACGAGTCTCTTGTTATTTTTTTAATGGATTTCATGCACCAATCTCTTGGGGCGATCCTATCCATTGGGTAAGAAGTGATAATCTCACTTGGTAGGAGAATTAGGGACATCGAGATTTAAGCCTAAGGTATCTACTTCCCCATAAGGTTCTTCTCCTAGTCACCTTGGGTGTCATCATGCCTTGATCAGTCTATACCCGAGGTTGTTTTGGATTAGTATATGCTATGAAGTCGTCTTGGTGCGTCAAACTAGAATGATGTCCTAGTTGGGTTGGCCTAACTCATTGATTAATGGACTATTTTGTGTGATTTTTACACATAGACACACCACTGCTTCCGCTGCTAGTTTGTCCTCAAACTAACTCGAGCGGGGGTGTCCCAGGGTTTTGTGGACTACTTACTCGTTGGATCATTTGTTTAAGTGATACAAATTGTAAGATCCCTCTCCCGAACAAGGAGAGTCCGCGGATCTTATGCCCAAAACTGTCGCCTTACGGTGATGCTAACACACGAGTTAGCCACCTTCGCAAGACGCCGATCCTGCCAGCAAGAACGATCAACCAGGCCAACATAAGATCAGAAGAAAACTAGGTACAATAAACCAAGTCGATAATAACACACATATCATATGCCAAAAATAGTACACAAGTCCATCAATGAGTACAAAAGAAAGAGTAAGGGCTTATGCCCAGTACATGTCTGAATGAAAAGACAACAAAATAAACTCTCTCTCTCTCACTACATATCCATGCGGAAGCTAAACACTCTCATCATCTGGCACATGTCTCGTGGTAGAAGAAATGTGCGGCATCTGCTCCTCAAATAATGCCATCATGTCCTGTCTGGTCGTGTTGGTGCTCCAGCTCCACGAACTCCTACGGTCACAACCGACCGTTAGTCATAAAGACTAAGCCGATTTTGTCCCCGCCTCCCCCCGCGACTCTTAGGCATCGTGCAGGAGGAAGGAAGTGGAGGACAATAAGGGTTAATAAAAACAAGCAGGTGACATGAATTCTACGCTAGCAGGTATATAAAGTAAAACACGTAAAATACCTAACTAGCAATATATATATGAGCAGGAAGTAAGGCAGTAAGTAAAGCAGTAAGTAAAGCAATAAGTAAGGTAAAGTAGTGAACGCAAGTACAATAAACATGTAAAGTATACAACCATCGCATGAGTATCTTAACTTATATGAATGCCCATTCAAACTTATAAGTTAAGATTTCCGGAATTATAACTTATCATATAAAAGAGCTCATACTAATTTATATGATAAGAGTATGCAAATTATGTTCTAAGGTTTACGTATGATATAATATGCATGCTATGATATGATTCATACAAGTTCAACTCACCCACACGACTCTGTGATCACAGACCTTTAGTTCCCGATTTTTGGAGCTATCTTCACTCTCTGGTACCACCGTTGTGGCTACGACAACATTGGAGCGGGTTCCTAGGCGGGTATACACACTACCAGGCCTAGACCCTTCATACGCCTCTGTATACGTACTAGGTTCACTCTAGATTCTTGCGTACTCTTTGCTGTTATCCACCAGTCTTTGAGGCCAGGTGTGCATTTTTGGGGATCGTCCTCCAGGCCACAGTATAAACAACCTACTGGCCCCTCAAACCCACACACCTGCCTAAGTCAATGTACTGCCGTCGGTGTGACGATCGGTTCAGTACTGAAGACCCGCCACTAATTTGTTCTTATGCATATGCAAGCAATCACCACCCGAGCCTTCAGCTCGCTGGACCAACTCATCCTGATAGTCTTCCCATTGTCATTGTTTATCACGCTTGTAGATTGTGTTGAAGTGGTCCGCATTATTACTTCACTCCGGACCTCTAAAAGTTTAACAGAGTTGTGTTAATTAATCCCAATGGGGTTAGATTGGATAAAGCTCTCAAGATCTACTTTCCAACAACAAACAATCAGGCGGAATATGAAGCCTTGTTCGCCGGTCTTAGATTTACAAGAGAGCTAGGAATCGAGGTTGTCCAAGTTAAAACTGATTCCCTGGTGATGTCGTCTGAAGTAAATGGAACCTATGAAACTAGAGATTCTATTTTAATGCAATATCAAACGTTGCTGAAGATTGAGATAGGAAAGTTCAAAAGCTTCACTATTCAACATATTCCAAGAGAAGAGAGCGCAAAGGCTGATGAGTTGGCCAAATTCGGTCTCATTTCAGGAGGAACTACTTCAGAATTATTTCATCCAGCTGTTGAAGAAGGAGACATCATGTTGATTGATCAATTACCATCCTGGATGGATCCCCTTGTTCTCTATCTCTCAAGTGGAGAATTCCATCCGACGGCAAAAGATAAAAAGCGGTTTAAGTTAAAAGCAACTTATTATTATCTTGTTGTAGGAATTCTCTACAGGAAGACTTTTCTCTCACCTTTGGCAAGATGCGTCTCTGAAGAGGAAATTATGGTTGTTCTTTGGGAAGCTCATTCGGGAGAGTGCGACAGTCACTCTGGAAAAAATAATTCTAAGGCAAGGATATTTCTTGCCTCAAATGAGGAAGGATGCAGAGAAGTTTGCAAAGAAGTGTGTTCAATGCCAAAAGTTCGCTCCTCTTCAATATCAACCAGCTCAGCAACTTAAGTCAACACTACAAGAAAAATGGCTTTTTGTGATGAAAATTTTGGTCACTAACTATTGCGGATTGGTCACTAAAAACATTTAGTGACCAAATTCAATCCGTCACAAGGTGGTTGCAAAAGGCCCGTTACTAAATGTATTTAGTGACCAAATACAGTTTCGTCACTAAATGTACATTTTTAGTGGCAAATAATTTTCGTCACAAAATATGCACTATTAGTGACAACTAGTGTTCGTCACTAAATATACATTTTTAGTGACAACTACTTTCGTCACTAAATGTACATTATTAGTGACAACTATTTTCGTCATTTAATATACATTATTAGTGACGAAAATTATCGTCACTAATTATTAGTGACGACTATTTTCGTCACTAAATATAGATTATTAGTGAAAACTAATTTTCATCACTAATATATCATATTTAATGATAATTTATTTTGTCACTACAAATATTTTGTTGACCAAATTATAATACAACAAGATATAAAATATTCATTTGCTAAAAATTCTCGTGAATGAAAAAAGTATTTTTATTTAAATTTATTAATAGAAAAAAGGTGGGAGATAGCCCAAACCCTCATTACAAATCAATAGGGCTTTTAACCCTAATAAACTCAATAAGTAAAAAATATTCTATAATAAACAAATATTACATCATTCTTTCTTTACATATAACACAATAAATAAATATAATGACGACCAAATATCTTTCATAATCTATTCCTTTCACAATCTTCGTTGTCTTTGCGAGCACCACTCGTTCATCTTCTATATATCAAGCTCTTCAGTATCATTATGCATGTACATGAGTAAGCATCGAGTAAGAAATTTATTGCTCTGTCAAACCCTTTCTCTTCCTTTTTGTCATTCAACAATTGTCTTTATGTATTTGTGTTCTTGAATCTAAGATCTGCATGAGAAAGAATAATTGTTTATATAAATAAATTCAAAACTCCTAATTTAAATGAAAATAAATCTAATTAAAGAAATGTATTTGAAATTTAATGAACAAATTGGGTTTCATCTCTACCTAAACCCGGTCCTCCGCATCAATATGAGCTAAAGAAAGTATTTAGAGCTTACTTTCTCTTGGGTTTGTGTTCCCAGCTTTCTACAGGCAGAGAAGCCACCAATCTTAAAAAATGCATTAGTTTATGTATATATAATTCTCTCTGAGTCAAATTTCATAAAATTCATGCGCAAAAATTCACTCTAGAGAGGAACTCATAGTAATTTTTTATAAGAACTCAGAGTAATTTTTTATACTAACTCACAGATATGATTTGCATGACTAATTTATACCAATTATGTTGAACATAAACATAACAAAAAACTCAGAGGTGTGAGTGACATTAATGACAACAATGACAAACGACAAAAATAAGCTAAGAACGAACATCAAATAAAAATAAGCTAAGACAACAAGTGTAAAACCTGTGTGCTAGCTCTCTAAAAAAACTGCAGTTTTTTTGGTAAAAACAACAGTTTTTGTCCAAAAAACTGCAGTTTTTTGGTAAAAACTGCAGTTTGTTTTTGTCCAGTTTTTTTGGTAAAAACTGCAGTTTTTGTCCAAAAAACTGCAGTTTTTTTTGGTAAAAACTGCAGAAACTGCAGTTTTCTAGTAAAATGATCCCATTTGCTTCATTCGAACTGCAAGAAGCTCCTATTTTCTGCTGCTTTCACCTAGAGAAACCATTTGGAAGGCACGAAGAAGACGAAGGGTATATATAAGGAAGAAAGAAGAGAGCTGGGAAAGCAGTTTGCAGAATAAAAGCTTTCTACAGTCACTTCAACACTTCAATTAACAGCTCATTTTGAAATTTTGTCAGTCACAGGAACTAGGAAGAGCCGAAGATGGGAATACCTTGATTAGCAGATCAGGGCACGACAAATCTGATTCGATTCAGTTTTCTTTTCTTTCTGCGTGATAACAAGGACAGAACAGTGCAAACTGCCTGAACATGGGTCCGCCCCTGGCTACGGGTATGCCTACTGGCTCCCTGAATCAAGAGAAACTAATGATTATATATGTTAACTGATTCAATAAATTAATTGAACTAGTGCATCAGATTAATCTATACCTTTCTATTAGCATGCATGCATATGGTGTTTTTTTTACATCCAGTGCTTTGAGATAAGATATATGCCAGGTACCGTTTTGATGAGTAAGTAGCATACCTAGAGCGATGCTATTCATGCTGGATGCCAAAATCTCCTCACTAACATCCACAGTGCCATTTTTTCCCAACCATGATCCAAATGTAGCGCATTTCATCATGTAGAAGCAAAAACCGTGTTGAGCAAATGTAAATCTCATATCTATTCGAGTATCATAGCAATATTAAGACAGATTTTAGCTAATAGCAGCTTCTAGCAATTATAAAAGGGCGCGATGATATAAAAAAGATAACAAGTGTAAAACCTGTTTGCTCTCTAAAAAAACTGCAGTTTTTTTGGTAAGAACTGCAGTTTTTGTCCAAAAAATGCAGTTTTTTTGGTAAAAACTGCAGAAACTGCAGTTTTTTTCATAAAAACTGCAGTTTTGTCCAAAAACTGCAGTTTTGTCCATAAAACTGCAGTTTTGTCCAAAAAACTGCAGTTTTGTCCAGCAGCTCAATATAAAAAGTGCGGGTGAGGTCACAGCAAAAAGTAGTGTTGGAAATCACAATACAGTAGCAAAGAAAAATGACAGAGGACATTGGTGAGTAAAAATCTATGACAATAGTAATGGTGAATATTAAAATGAAGATGACGTCATCATCCCAACTAGCGAAAAGATCCTCTAGCTAGTACTGTCCATTTGATCCTCTGGTTCTCGTTGTTCTATGAAGGCCATCATCCGTGCCTCCAATTTCTCCATGCGTGCCTCTCTCTGAGCTACTCTTTCCTCCATTTCTTGAATACGTGTAGTCATCTCTACTTCTACTCCAGCTCATATTTGTGCTCGGAGACGTTGCATATTAGTACTTTCACGGTCCAAAGGTTTTGGTCCTGACCCCATTCCGAGAATATAACTTGATCGTTTACCAAGTACTATTGTGTAGGCTTCTTCCGTAGTCAATTTGTCTTCTCCTTTGTCTCTTTTTTGTTCCTCATGAAGTTCCAAAAGTTTATTGTATACCTCCTCTGCAGCTTCATCTGTCCACTGATTTTGTTTCCCCTTTCTAGTTTTCTCCCACAATCGTAAGTATAAAGGCAATTGTTGATCTTCATGTGCAACTTGCCTCTACATTTATAAATCAGTGAGACATAAAATTAAAATATGACAGTTTGTGAACAGTTTCATAATTATATAAATCTTTAAAATCTTACTAGTTCATGTATTGTTTGTGCTATAGATTTT
Source organism: Dactylorhiza incarnata (assembly GCA_033032865.1). Lineage (NCBI taxonomy): Eukaryota > Viridiplantae > Streptophyta > Magnoliopsida > Asparagales > Orchidaceae > Dactylorhiza > Dactylorhiza incarnata. The sequence continues at coordinate 10,804,929 of JAWHQI010000014.1, forward strand.
GTGCCAACATGAGATTTCATTTTTTGTTGGCTCCTATTTTTTTTGTTCACATCACTAATTTTTTGCAATGAATCAATAAGAAAATATATATGTTAGAAATGTTTAATTTAACAAACTAATTTATTAATGACCAATAAGAAAATTTAATGTTTATGCATTATATACCTTGAACTTGGCGCTGCCCCAATAACCAATTAGCCAACTCCATTGATCAGGATTGATGTCTTTAGGACAATGATCACGCCTTTGTGCATCAGTACTCCATTTTAAATAGTGATCGCTACGCAAACAAGAGCGCCAAACATTATAGCTGGATGTCTCAACTTACCATCATCACACCGCTTTTCTTTATGCCACCTCATCTCCTTAGCTGTCCTAGAGCACATATACAACCTTTGAAGTCTGAGTATCAAAGGAAAGTGTCTCAATATCTTGTTTGGTATATTCTTACTATTTTTTATAAGCATATTACTTTTTGCATTATCGGTGTCCTTGCTCGATTGCCACCTGGATGTGCCACAAGTGGGACAACTCACACAATCTGCAAATTTATCACGGTAGAGAATACAATCATTCAAGCAAGCATCTATCTTCTTGCATTCCATTCCAAGCTCTTGCATGTAGTTTTTAGCTTCATAAAAACTACTTGGGAGTGTTTCACTAAAAGGGATTGCCCTTTTTAATACTTTAAGCAATTCAGTAAAAGAACGATCAGTCCATCCATAATCACTTTTAAGTGTTAACAAAGTAACTAGAAATTGAAATTTTGAAAATTCTTTGCAACCAGGATATAATTCTTTTTCAGCATCCATCAGCAGGTCATAAAATTTTCTAGCCGCTTCATTGGGGTCATCATTATTACATTCTTCTGCATTTTCATTCATATCATTATAACCAGTCTTAAAATCATCCAGCATAACTTGCATATCATCATGCTCTGAAATCTCTTGTTCATCCTTACCAAGAATTGAACTGTTGCTACCATTAGCCGAGTTAATGTAATAATCCTCACCGTGACATGACCACCATTTATAAGTCCTGGTAATTCCATTCATAAGAAGGTGTCCAAATACAATATCTCGAGTGTGAAAAAAAATATTTCCACATTTATAACATGGGCAACGAATATTATTTCCCTTGGCAGAATGTGTAAAAGCAAAATCTAGGAAATTATTCACTCCATTGATGTATGCTATTTGTCGTCGATCATTGAGATCCATCCAACTTTTATCCATTGCACTATAAGTAAAAAAATTATAAACAAGTAGTTAAAATATGACATTTTTCTCAAACGTGGATAGTAATAAAAATAATAGGTCCCTAAGATATGTTGAAAACATATAAAACACTTACAATACTTAAAGCAAAACAAACTCAAAGATCCGAGATGCAAGCAATAATACATGAAGTACTTGTGATTCAAATGATATAATCGCAAGTAATGAAGGGAAGAGTCAATATAGATATACCTGAAGTAGGTTAGCAATTCGTCGGTAGAAGAAGCAAAGAATGAGCCAAACAACACAGCAACAGAGACCTGTAAGTTCTCTGAAAAATATTACTTAAAGAAGAAACTTTGAAGCAGCACACTAAGGTAGTGAGAAAGCAGTGTAGAAAATAAAATTACATTTTTCTATAAAAAATAGCAAAAGACACTTTAACACAATAATTTTGGCATAAAAATCTGAATAACAATTTTTCACGCCTAACCCGGGGAGGCTATGTTTTTTTCTCACCATAAACAAAAACCTAGGATTAACTTAGATATGCAAGATTAATCAGACATAACCCAAAATTAACGTAAGACCATGCATTATAAAAATCTTATTGGAATCCACCAAAACTTTTGAAATGAAAATATAGTTCTGTTGATTCCAATATAAAGAAAACGACATATCATAAGGTAGTGGTTGCATAAATTTATGCTCAAGGTTTATAAAATAAGAAAACACCTACTTCAAGTGTGATTGTAAAACCTACAGACGACAGGAGAGAACAAACTAAATGTGTTGAAATCTTCAGTAATGTTCTCTGATGAGACACATCTTCATTTTCCTATCAAGAGCCGCAGCATTCCAAACATTATATGCATCAAAAATCAATCAAAATGAAATACTTTTTTAAGAAAATCACTAACCTAGACTGCAATAATAGATTGGAAGTAATACCATCAAACTTTCATTGATAGAGCACACCAAAAATCCATTCAGAAAACTACTCTTCAAATCCACATCCAAAGATCAAAATATACACTAAAATGAAATAAATTTGAAGAACTAGCAGAAATTAGAGAAGGATGTGAAATTTTCCGGAGCTTGTGAGAGCAAGCAGGAATAACAACTAGAGATACAAGCCAAACAACCAGAGACAATCTTAGGCGAACAAAAAATGATCTTTATTGATAGCAATACTTCAATTACAGGGCAAGACATGCTTGACGAGACATGATTTCGTCAGCACAACACTCCAGAACCAATACAGAGAAGAATACTGAAAGACTTCAGACCGCACAACCCGCGCGACCTCTCTTGCACAGACCGCGCGAACTCCCTTACGATCTCCTCCTGTTGCTAGACCGCAACACCCTGCCGACCTCAGACCACCACCAAACCGCTGCACAGACCGCTCCCTTCTTTCGACCTCCTGATCTTCCCAAACTCCAGCAACACAACTCCAAGCCGCAGACCGCCCGAACACTTTCAGAGGAAGAGGTGATCGCTGCTGCCCGCACTATCCGCAGAAGCTGCACAAGAAGAATTCGATCAGAGACCGCCCGGTCAGAAAACACAGACCGCAAGAAAGACGCGAACTCAGCTTACACTTGGTGTGTTCTCATTGTTGCAACAGTGGCTCCCTATTTATAGGCGTGAGACCTGATCCAGTCACCACCCTATGAGATAGAGTCACCACCCATCAGACCGCGCGACCTTACCGGTCAACCCGCGCGATCACCGCAACCCTCCTGCTTCATTTTGGTGAGCGCCGACTTCACTCCAGACCGCGGGAGATCGCTACTCCCTTGATCTGAACACGACTCCACACGGAGATCGCCAGACCGCCTAGAAGTCACCCACCACCTGTGTTCGCCTGAGACCGCAAACACAGCCAGCTCGCCCTCCTGGTCTCCTCCTGAGACCGCGAACTGAGACCGCGCGACTAAGAATGACTTAGTCCGCGAACTCCTTCAGAACCCTCTGGAAAGCCACCAGACCGGATTCAAGAGCCAACCCGTGCGGTCACGCCAGACCGGCACGTCCTTGAAGAGAACAACTTGTCACGCGGTCAGAGACAGACCGCGCGACCCTGAGGATGATCAGCCGTCATGCGGTCACAGCCAGACCGCACGACCTCCTCCAGCAGCCCTTGGACCAGACCAGCGGTCAACCCCGGAAGCTGCAGCTGACCAATAGAACAGACCGCCATTGTCAGACCGCCAGACCGTGCGGTCACGCCAGACCGCCCGGTCTCTTCCCAGACCGCCCAGGTCCAAAAGCCTCCAAACTTCCACTTCAACAATTTCAACACTCCCCCTTGAAGTGGGAAGTTGAAACCAGCCCCAATAGGCTCCTTAGCCGTGTGAACGGCCCCTTTGCCAGCGCCTTTGTGAAGATGTCTGCGACATTGTCCGCACTCCGCACATGCTCGACCGAAAGAGATCCCTCCAGCACCTTCTCCCGTATGAAGTGATGCTCGATCTCAATATGCTTCGTTCTCGCGTGACAAACTGGATTGGTCACCAGTTTGAGAGCACTCTCGTTGTCACCGCGTAGCAGAGTCGGCTCCCGAACCTCCTTGTGGACGTCTCCAACCAACCTCCTAAGCCAGATGGCTTCCTGAGCTGCCAAGGCCGAAGCCTTGTATTCCGCTTCCGTGGTAGAGACCGATACGGAATCCTGCTTCTTGCTGCACCATGATATAGCCGTAGGGCCCGCCATGAAGACGAATCCAGATGTCGACTTCCGATCATCCGAATCTCACCCGTAATCAGCATCCATGTATCCATGCACCTCGAAGCCCGCATCCCTCCTGTATAGGAGACCCATGTCTGAGGTCGCCTTGACATACTTCAGAATATTCTTGGCCGCTAGCAGATGAGGTACCCGTGGCTCCGCCATAAACTGACTCACCCTGCCCACTGCATATGCAATGTCCGGCCTCGTGATCGTCAGATAGATTAAGCTCCCAACCAGAGCTCGGAACACCAACGGATCTTGCATGATCCTCCCCTCATCCTTCCGAAGCTTCATAGCCTTCTCCAGAGGTGTGGAAGTGCACTTCCCTTCCTTCATGCCGAACCGCTCCACGATCCGCTCCGCATATCCAGCCTGGGAAACCAGCACTCCACCTTCCTTCCTCTGCACCTCAAGTCCAAGGAAATGGTGAAGCTCACCTAAGTCCTTCATCTCGAACCTGATAGACAGCTCGGCTCGAAGCTGTGCTACTTCCTCCTTCGAGTTCCCCGTCACGATCATATCGTCGACGTAAAGCAGCACGATGACTTGAAGCTCCCCGCTCTTCTTGACGAACAAGCTTGAGTCTGAGTCTGAAGCAACAAATCCACAGAATAGGAGATATTCTGCGATCTTCCCGTACCACGCCCTCGGCGCTTGCTTCAACCCATACAGGGCCTTCTTCAGCTTGCAGACATGCTCCGGAAAATCTTCAGACACAAAACCTGGTGGCTGGACCATGAAGATGTCCTTGTCAATCTCGCCGTACAAGAAAGCGTTCTTGACGTCGAGCTGCCAAATCTCCCATTCACTGAACGCCGCCAAGGCAATGATGAAGCGAACTGAAGTCATTTTTGCCACCGGACTGAATGTCTCATCATAATCTTCACCGTATTGCTGCGAGAACCCCCGAGCTACAAGACGAGCCTTGTACCGCTCGATACTGCCGTCAGCTTTCTTCTTAAGCTTGTAGACCCACTTGCATGTCACAGGAGCGATGCCCTTAGGCTTGGGCACAAGAGACCAGGTCTCATTCTTCTCAAGAGCTGCCATCTCTTCTTGCATCGCAACGTCCCACTCCTTCACGCCTTGGGCCTTCTCAAAGCTCGACGGCTCCCTCTCATCCAAGGGACCAGCAAAGAAACATGAGACAAAGCTCACTGCGTTTCCTCCTATATAGCGATCAGGGACAATGATAGATCGCTTCGATCTCCTCAGCTCTTTCCCCTGAACCGCTTCATCTCCAGTTGCTTCTTCCCTAGCTCCCCTTCCAGACGTGCTAGGAGCATTACTCCCCCTGCTCTCTGAACCAGAAGCCCCCGTCTCGGAACTAGAAGGAGATGGACCACCTGGTGACACAGGTAGCTCCACCTGAAGATTTTCCACAGCTTTCTCTGGCAACTCCACCCTGCTCTCTGGTAACTCCACATCAGAAGACCCCTTGTAAGATGTCACCTCATCGAACACGACGTCGCGAGATACAACAAATCTCCGCGTCTCCGGGTCCATGCACTTCCACCCTTTCTTCCTCTCATCATATCCCACAAAGACTAGCTTCCTAGCCTTCGCTTCTAGCTTTGTCCGAAGAGCATCAGGGATGTGCACGTAACAGGTAGAACCGAACACCCGAAGGTGTGCCACGCTTGGCTTCTCCTTGAACATCATCTCATGCGGGGTCAACATGTTGATGGGGCTCAGAGGCATCCTGTTGATGACGTAAGCAGCACAAGACATTCCCTCCGCCCAGAAGGACTTTGGGATACTCTTGGCATGCAGCCAACACTTGCAGGTCTCCGTCAGATGACGGATCTTCCGCTCTGCAACACCGTTCTGCTGTGGAGTATATGCACAAGTAAGCTCCCTCCGGATGCCTGCCTTCCTGCAAAAACTGGAGAACTCAGCAGAGGTGAACTCTCCTCCGTTGTCCGTCCTCAGCTTCTTGATCCGCAGATTCAGCCGACCTTCCACGAGCTCCTTGAACTCCACAAACTTGGCAAACGCTTCCGCCTTCTCCTTCAGGAAATATACCCAGACATATCTGGTGTAATCATCGATCAACACCAGCATATACCTGCTGCCTCCGAGGCTTGGGGTAGCAGTAGGTCCCATCAAGTCACCGTGGATGCACTCCAACGGCACACTACTCCTTGTCTGCGACTTGTCAAACGGTAGTCGATGAGACTTGCCGAACTGACATCCTGCGCAAACATGACCTTCTCCGTAGGAAGATAGACTTGGCAGGCCCTTGACCAGACCTCTCACCGCCATAGCTTTCAGCTTGTCCATCCCTACATGCCCCAACCTCTCATGCCATATCACGGCACCATCATTCGTCTTCATCTTATCGACGTAGGAACTTGTCGACAAAACGAACAAGTCCTTTGCCCGTCTCCCAACATGAACAACCTCCGCCTTCACGGCCTCTACATTTCGTAGAAATTTCACTTCTGTTGGGCCAAACAGAACGTGATACCCAGCGTCAACAGCGTTGGTTACTGAGAAGAGGTTTTTCTTCATCCCGGGCACATGATAGACACTCTTCAAGGTAAGTGGCCCTCTATCACTGCCCAAAGAAACAACCCCCACCTTCTCGACTGGATGCACAGTATTATCAGCGGTGATGATAGCATTGTTACCTGTATAGGGTTGTGCTGATGAAAGCTTCGACTCATCTCCGGTGAGGTGATGACCACACCCCGAGTCCACGATCCAGTCCTCTTGATAGTTGATAGTAGCCGAGGCTTCAACCGAAGCCGAGAAGGCTCCTCCCCATCCTCCATCAATGTGCCTGGCCTCCACTTCCACCTTTCCAGCAACATGCCCCGATTGAGTAACAACTGGGCATTCCTTCTTGAAGTGCCCAACCTTCCCGCACTTGAAGCATCTCGGACCTTCCCCCTTCTTCTTCCCGTCAGCCTTGGGAGCATACCCCCTTTCCTGCTGCCCAGAAGTTGAAGGCCCATAGCCTCCCGCGATCTTTTTCTTCTTCTCCCACTTCTTCTTCTTCCCTGAGAAGAGCACCTCGCCGTCTCCCCCAGTCACTGACACTCCCGCCATCTGCCTTGCCAGACTTTCCTGCGAAGCTAGCAGATTCTCCAGCTCTAGCAGAGACGGCTGATTTGCCCATCCCTGCACTGACGTCACAAAGGCAACATATTCCTTCCGCAGGCCGCGGATGATGTGCCTCTTCAGCTTCGCCTCAGAGATAGGCTCATCAGGATCCAGTGCTGATATCTCAGCGCAGAGATTCTTCATCTTCAAAAAGAAGTTTGAGATAGAAAGATCACCTTGAGCTGACCTTGCCAACTCATTCTCTAAGAACTGTAGCCTTGCTATATTCTTTTTGTTAAACAGCCCATCCAGGGCTCTCCAGATCTCAGCAGCTGATCCACACCCCAAGATGTGATCAAAGAGATCAGGTGAAATGGCACGCTTCAAGGTGAACTCGGCCTTGGCGTTGGTCTTCCTCCATGCCCTCACGGCCGGTCCATTATCACCTCCTTCTACTGCCTTCACCTCTTCTGTTTCATCTCCTCCTACCACCTCCCAGAGGTCCTCACCCAGAAGATAGCTCTGCATACACGACTTCCACTTCTTAAAGTTAGTCGATGTAAGCATCTCAATACCAAGACCTCTTGCAAAACCACCTTCCATTGCTCTTCCTCTGGTTCCTTCTTCACAAAGGCGATGGCTACTCTAAGTTATTCACTGCTCTTTCAACTCCAACCTGCCTCTGATACCATGTGAAATTTTCCGGACCTTGTGAGAGCAAGCAGGAATAACAACTAGAGATACAAGCCAAACAACCAGAGACAATCTTAGGCGAACAAAAAATGATCTTTATTGATAGCAATACTTCAATTACAGGGCAAGACATGCTTGACGAGACATGATTTCGTCAGCACAACACTCCAGAACCAATACAGAGAAGAATACTGAAAGACTTCAGACCGCACAACCCGCGCGACCTCTCTTGCACAGACCGCGCGAACTCCCTTGCGATCTCCTCCTGTTGCTAGACCGCAACACCCTGCCGACCTCAGACCACCACCAAACCGCTGCACAGACCGCTCCCTTCTTTCGACCTCCTGATCTTCCCAAACTCCAGCAACACAACTCCAAGCCGCAGACCGCCCGAACACTTTCAGAGGAAGAGGTGATCGCTGCTGCCCGCACTATCCGCAGAAGCTGCACAAGAAGAATTCGATCAGAGACCGCCCGGTCAGAAAACACAGACCGCAATAAAGACGCGAACTCAGCTTACACTTGGTGTGTTCTCATTGTTGCAACAGTGGCTCCCTATTTATAGGCGTGAGACCTGATCCAGTCACCACCCTATGAGATAGAGTCACCACCCATCAGACCGCGCGACCTTACCGGTCAACCCGCGCGATCACCGCAACCCTCCTGCTTCATTTTGGTGAGCGCCGACTTCACTCCAGACCGCGGGAGATCGCTACTCCCTTGATCTGAACACGACTCCACACGGAGATCGCCAGACCGCCTAGAAGTCACCCACCACCTGTGTTCGCCTGAGACCGCAAACACAGCCAGCTCGCCCTCCTGGTCTCCTCCTGAGACCGCGAACTGAGACCGCGCGACTAAGAATGACTTAGTCCGCGAACTCCTTCAGAACCCTCTGGAAAGCCACCAGACCGGATTCAAGAGCCAACCCGTGCGGTCACGCCAGACCGGCACGTCCTTGAAGAGAACAACTTGTCACGCGGTCAGAGACAGACCGCGCGACCCTGAGGATGATCAGCCGTCATGCGGTCACAGCCAGACCGCACGACCTCCTCCAGCAGCCCTTGGACCAGACCAGCGGTCAACCCCGGAAGCTGCAGCTGACCAATAGAACAGACCGCCATTGTCAGACCGCCAGACCGTGCGGTCACGCCAGACCGCCCGGTCTCTTCCCAGACCGCCCAGGTCCAAAAGCCTCCAAACTTCCACTTCAACAATTTCAACAAAGGAGAAGCAGAAATTTACCCCAAAGCGAACAATTTCGTCCTCAGATCAAACCTACGGACAGAGGACAGGGACTCGTCGTCGATGTCGAATGGGAGAAGGCTTGTCGTCGACGTCGAATGGGAGATGGCTTATCGTCGAGCGGCGCGCGAGAGAGAGAGATCGAGAGAGAGGTCGCGAGAGAGAGTGTCGATTGGGCGAGAGAGGGATCAGGAATGAATCTGGAACACCTTAGGGTATTTAGGGTTTAATAACTATTTTATAAAAACTTCTTATTTTATAAAAAACTAACACCTATTTTATAAAAACCATTTTTCTCTTATAAACAACTATTTATCAACATTAAAGTGTCTTTAGTGACTAACTACTATTTCGTTACTAAATATATATCTTTAGTGGCCAATTTTTAATTTCCTCACTAAAAATATATTTTTAGTGACTAACTTTTTATTTAGTCACTAAATATATATCTTCAGTGACCAAATAATTATTTCGTCACTAAAGAGATATTTTTAGTGACAAACTATGTTTCGTCACTAAAGATGTGTCTTTAGTGACGGAATATTTTTCGTCACTAAGTTTTCGTCACTAAATATCAGTTTTCTTGTAGTGCAATAACAAATACATGGTCGTTTGTAGTTTGGGGAATGGATTTGATTGAACCTTTTCCTTTGGCTAGTGGTTAGTGCAAGTTTATTCTAGTAGTGATCGATTATTTTAGCAAATGGATCGAGAAAAAGGCGCTGACTAGAATTACTACTCAATTCGTGAGGAATTTTATCTGGGGAGAGATAGTATGTAGGCACAGAATTACCATTGCAATTATCATAGATAATGGCCCTCAATTCAACAACTTAAGTCTTATAAATTTCTGTGATTAAATCGGCACTGAGTTTCGATTTACTTTTGTGCATCATTGTCACAACCCGCATTTTTCCCACGAATTTATTAAATATTATCAGAGCAAGGGGAAAATACGCATCATGATGCCACGTCATGCAGGGGACAACTACAAACGCTCAGGCAAACACTCCTTACAAACATTTATAAAAGACGTTAATGTGATTGAGTTAAATATAAAGAATTTATATTTTTAGCTTATGACCATGTCCCTTGGTCCAATGGATCAACTAGTCCACGAGTAGAAAACTATACATACGCAGCGAAAAAATAGGTTTATTTTAGCATACTCGAGCATGAAGATCAAACAGTTCAGAAATGATATGCACATATCTAAATTTAGTATAAGTAAGGAAGGATTTTTCTATGATATTCAAAGTAGGTGATATTTACAAATCTTGCTATGCAAGAATGCCAGTTTCTATACATAAAATAACTCATGCATCCTACCATAAAACTTCCCAGAGAGAAAGTATATAAACTGACTATCAAATAACAACAGAAAAGCTAGCAAGTAATCTAACACTGAAAAACCAAAGCTACAACTGAAGCAAAGGAACAACTACCTCACAACAGTGAGGGGAGAATGAACAACTGCAACTAACTGTAGCTCTGAAGACACCAACTCTACCACCACAATCCGCTACAACTCCAAGCCTGAGACATTCAAAAGAAAAGAATGCCTCAGCAAGAAAGTGCAAGTGGTAGCAATAGAAACCAAGATTTCTCCACAAGGGTTTAGCAACAATCAAAACAATTGATTTCAGAAAAGGAAACTAAAAAGGATAAGCATTTATTAGCTTACAACAACCCGAGCCAGCTCAAACAAGTGCACTCGGTAAGAGAAATGCCTACACCAAAGAAATAACCAAATAGAACAAAACCTACCACGTGTCCGTTGTTGCGGCTCAGAGGTGGGGGATCAAACATAATATAATACACATATATATATAAGCATATATGTTAAAAGCACTTGAGACTGATCAACTCGAAAAAAGGGCATCATTTAATGTCGGGCAATACACAAGGCCTCGGGTGTATGATCCATAAATGGGCACTGAGGTTGTGGTCCTATATTCACTGCCAACCTTAGCCCAAAATAAACCAAACCAGGGGTGTTATGGCGGTGACTCTAGTCCACATACACCAACATCCCAAAAGAGGTACTGTGGCGGTGACACAGCTCACATAACCAACAGACCCCAACAGAGCATACCTGGCTCCCAATATCAAACAGAGCATACATCGCTCTTCAAATCCAATAGGCCAAACAAATGAGTGCTAGGGTAGAAAATATGATATCAGATGGATCTAGTAGCAACTCATAATGAGGGGAACAGTAAGCAGTGATTTAGCATTTAATACTTAGATCATCATTAAACTTATTAACAGGTTGAAGATTTCGGCACACCGATGTTGAAACCAAGACATGGTCTCTGTGGAGTCCGAGGTCCCAAAAAGTGGGGGTGACCTCACACTTACTTCTCTTAAGGGAGGGCGCTAGGCCAAAGACTTAGGAAACTAGGAACAAGACCAAGGGCTCAGCGAGGAGGTACCACCACACACCAAGAAGATCTTAGAGCGCTTCCCATCCCAGGTCAATGCTGAGTTTGGGGCACCTTTGGAGGCGCTCTTCCCCCACCAAAGAAGCCTAAGGGGGAGAGTGGCCTAAAGAGAGAGATATGCCTTCAAAGGTGCCCCTTGGCCCTATTTATAGATTTCTGAACATGGTCTGCCAATAGCCAGATTTTTGGCCATGAGATTACGAAAATACCCCCCAGTTTGGCCTGCCAACGGCCAAATCCCGCCATTCTGAGGTGCTAAATGCAAGCCGTCCCCTCTTTTTGGGGCCGGGCGAGATGGGGGGCAGGCATCCGTCCCGGCTCGCCCCCTAAGAGGGTTGGGCGAGATAGGGGGCTGGCCGCCCACCCTGCTTGCCCCCCTTAGAGGGCTGGGAAAGCAGGGGGATGTCCGCCCTCCCTGCTCGCCCCCCCTAATAGGGCTGGGCGAGACAAGGTGCTGGCCACCCTCCCTGCTCTTCCCCCTTAGAGGGCTGGGCGAGACAGGGGGCTGGCCGCCCTCCCTGCTCGCCCCCCAAAGAGGTCTGGGCGAGACAGGGGCTAGCCGCCCTCCCTGCTCGCCCCCCTTAGAGGGCTTTGTGAGATAGGGGGCTGTCCGACCTCCCTACTCACCCCCCTCTTCGGAATAATCTGGGGCGGCGCCCCACTGACTTGAGCCCACCTGAATGCTCACCCTCCCTTCTTACCTGCGGTAGTGACTCTTAAAAGATATTGGGCCTAATGAAATCTTGGGCCCCGGGGATCCACTCAATGAATACAGGGTTGTACACAATCCCCGCTCTTTTCGAGCGGGTCTCGCGCTCAGAAAGAAAAGTGCAACCCTGCCTACTCGGCGAGTGCCTTCCTGAGAGCCCGGCTAGCAGAGCCACCTCAGGGGAAAAACTACTTAGCCTCCCCGAGAGGCCATCCTACCCTATCAGATAGTTAGAGCCCGGCTAGCGGAGCGATCTTGGTGTAAAAACTACTTAGCCTCCCCGAGAGGCCATCCTGTTGGAGCATGCGTTTCGCACTCCTCCGGTTTGATAATAACAAAGTCCCGTTTGTATTTGATTCTATTTTTATCAATGGTGTGCAGATAACAGGTATGAGATGTTCACATTTCTGCTGGAGCTAAAATTGAATGTGGGAAAATTTCACTGTCGGAAAATTCCGACAGCCACTGTCGCCCAGGCGACAGCAGAGAAGTTACAACTACTTCCCTCCACGGCAGATCGACGAAAGACAGTTTTGCGCTGTCGGAATTCCGACAGCGATGTCGCCTAGGCGACAGCTCGGCGGTTACAACAACTGCCCACGTCTCCACCCACGACCGACAGTTTTGCACTGTCGGAAATCCGACATCGATGTCGCCCAGGCGACAGCTCGAAGGTTACACCAACTGCCCACGACTCCACCCACGACGGCACTCCAGCGGCAGTTTAGCACTGTCGGAAAATTCCGACAGTCACTGTCGCCCAGGCGACAGTGAATTTCTATAAATTGGTTCCTTTGGTTCGTGCATTCCAAGCTTTTGAGAATTCCAGTCCCTTCCTGAGTGCATACGAACCAGAGAGCTCCAGAACCTCCTCAACTCCCATTTGTGCAAAGAAGGAATGAAGATTGAAGACGAGATCGGGCGCGCTTCTACATCATTAATCATCTCGAGGCTTCAACAATCCGTTCAGAGATCTGATTTTCTAGGGAGTTGTTCTTTTCATATTGTATTTTCATTCACATATTTTTCATTTTGTATTGGTAGGGGAAATCGTCGTCTTGCGTGCGGCGTCTAAGTCCTTGCGCGGCTTAGGGGAAAATCGCTTCCTTGTGCGGAGCGTCCAAGTCCTTGCGTGGCTTGGTGGGAAATCGTGGCCTTGTGTGCAACGTCTAGATCTTGGGAAGATCTAGAGGATAGGCTTAGGCTTGGTCTTGGGAGAGACAAGTGATAGCCTTCCGATCCTTGGGTGAAGGATTGGTAAACCAAAATTATTGTATTTTTTTATTATCATAATTGTGCCTTGATCTTAAGCATTGTTAAGATCATTTTTATTGTATGCAAATTTCATGATTAATATAATTATGCTCTTTTCACTAATTGCAAATTTGTCTGCTTAAATCTTTATCTTAGAAATTTGTGTTTGGTTAAATACAAAAATTACATTGGTTTAAAATTATTTATAAGTAACTTTTTAGTAAAGTAAAATCTCTTTAAAAAATTACAAAGTAAAAATTTAATTTTTAAACACACCCTTATTCACCCCCCCCCCCCCCCCCCCCCCTCTAAGGGCGTCACACGATCCAACAAGTGGTATCAGAGGGTAGGTTACTCCAAAACGGTTTTACCACCGGGAGTAATGGCGCACAACGATCACGCGTTCGTTGAGGGGCAAGGAATTAGTAGGCCACCACTTTTCACGGGCACAGACTATAATTATTGGAAAACACGTATGCGTTGTTTTCTAATTGCGCTAGATATAGAAGTCTGTAATATGGTAGAATCTAGTTACACTTCTCCAACAATTGTTGTAGGAGATGTAACTATGGATAAGCCCAAGGATAAGTGAGATGATAATGATAAATTAAGATGTAAGAACAATGCAAAAGCCATGAATGCTTTATTTTGTGCACTAGATCGCACTGAATTTAATAGAGTTTGTGCTTGTAATTCTGCATTTGAAATTTGGAATTTATTAGAAATCACTCATGAAGGTACTTCGCAGGTAAAGGATTCAAAGCTTTTTCAACTGGAATCTGAATTTGAAAGGTTCAAAATGGAGGTAGATGAAGAGATTGATACAATGTACACACGGTTTACAAAAATCGTGAACGACTCAAAGGTGCTAGGAAAGGTGTTCTCAAATGGAGATTTGGTAAGGAAAATCTTAAGATCACTTCCCCCGAAGTTCAATCCTAAAGTGACTGCAATTTCCGAGTCACGTGATCTTAAGACCTTACAATTGGAGAGCCTCATTGGAAACTTGAAAACTCATGAAGTTGAATTAAAAATTCAACAACAAGAGTATATGGAGCCAAGGAAGAAGGGATTGGCTCTAAGATCAAAGAAGGAAGAAACTAGTGATTCTGAGGAGGATGAAGAAGATGAGGAAAGTTTATTTGTTAAAAAATTTAGAAAATTTATGAAAAATCCGGAGAGAAGAAATTCGTTTAAGAAGTATTTTAAGAAGGAGGCTTTTAGGAAGAAAAAAGGAAAGGAGGGCGATGAGGAGGAAGAGAGACCGCCACCGGAGTGCTATCACTGCAAGAAGTTAGGACACATTCGAAGCAAGTGTCCAAAGTACTTGAAAGAACTTAAAGAAAAGAAGCACAAAGGGTCGAAGAAGGTGTTGAAGGCGGAAACCTGGGATGATACTACTTCTGAGGATGCAAGCAGTTCCGACTCAAGTAAAGAGGAGGAGGCCAACATATGCTTAATGGGAAAGAGCGTCATATCTGATGACGAATGCAGTGTCCAAAGCGACACTGAGGTAACTCCTCCAACTTATGATGAATTGTTTTCTGAATTTTTAAAGACTTGCAAATTTTTTGAAAAAAGTTAAAAAGATAATGATCTTCTAAAATCTGAAAATGGAATTTTACTTAAAGAAAACAAAAAATTGTTAAATGAAATTAAGACTATTGGAAAAAGAGATATTTCTTGCCAAGAGTGTGATCACTTTTTGGGAAGAATTAAGGAACTTGAAGAATCTCTTTCCAAATCTCATTCTACAATAAAAGTACTTACTAAAAAGAATGAGATTTTAGAGAGAGATCTGAAATCTTCAATTTCCATAGTCCATGAGGGAAAGAAATCTTTTGAACGGAGATGCGTAAATCTAGTATCCGAGAATACAAAAATGAGACACCAGATTCATGATTTAACACTGGCCATGCAAAAATTTGGAATGGGCCGAAGATCACTAGATATGATCTTAGGATACCAACGCCATGGATCTGGAAGGTTTGGGCTCGGATACACATCTGGAAGCTATCGCCCGGCGACAACCACTGTCGCCGGCGACAGTGAAAAGTCCAGAAAATTCACTTTTAAAAATTCTAAAATTAATGAAATATCAAATACTGCATCCTCATCCAGTAAAAGTCCAGAAAAGTTATACTCTTCTAAATACATTACTTGTGCCAAATGCAATAGATTTGGTCACACTACGGACTCTTGCTGGAAGGAAGGAAAAAGCAAAATTAAACAAATCTGGGTGCCTAAAGCTTCTACCTATACTATGGGTGGAACCACTTGGGTAACCAGATCTTTACTCACCTCTTCTTTCTAGGTGTGTTGGCAGGCTAAGGACAAAGAAGACGTGTGGTACTTGGACTCGGGTTGTTCAAAGCACATGACGGGCAATAAAGAGAAGTTCCTTAGCCTAGAGATGAAGAAAGGAGGAGTTGTTACATTCGGTGACAATGGAAAAGGAAAAATCATCGGCATCGGTGTTGTGGGTAACGAAAATTTTTCAATTTCAAATGTTTTATTTGTAGAAGGATTAAAGCATAATTTGATCTCTATTAGTCAATTATGTGATAAGGGTTTAAATGTTTTATTTAAATCTTCTACAAATTTGTGCAAAATTATTAATTCCAAAACAAATGAAATTGTTTTTACCGCACCTAGATGTCATAATGTATATATGATTAAATTTCTTGATTTTTCAAATTCTACTTTGAAATGTTTTCTATCAAAAAATGATGAATTAGATTTATGGCATAGGCGACTTGGACATGCTAGTGCCAAGTTAATTTCAAAACTTTCAAAAGATAAATTAATTAAAGGTTTACCTTCGCTAAATGGAAATTTATCTTCTTCACTATGTGTGCCTTGCCAAAAAGGAAAATTTTCAAAATCATCTTTCAAAAGTAAAAACATTATTTCTACCACTAGGCCACTTCAATTAATACATATGGACTTATTTGGGCCAATTGGAATTTCTAGCTTAGGAGGTAGAAAATACACATTTGTTTTGATTGATGATTATTCTCGTTTTTGTTGGACTTTATTTCTAACCTCCAAATCCGAAGCATTTTCAGAATTTTCAAAATTATGTTTGCGTATCCAAAATGAATTTGAGTTAAAAATTAAACGCATATGATCGGATCATGGAGGAGAATTTGAAAATGAAAAGTTTATTTCTTTTTGTACGGAGTTAGGAATTAAACATGAATTTTCCGCTCCACGCACACCACAGCAAAATGTTGTAGTAGAGAGGAAAAATAGAACTCTTCAAGAGTTAGCCCGTACAATGTTATCTGAATTCAAATTACCAAAATCTTTTTGGGCTGAAGCGGTTAGCACGGCATGTTATGTAATTAATAGAGTAATGCTTCGCCCTATTTTAAAATTAACCCCTTATGAATTAATTTTTAATAAACAACCAAATGTTTCTTATTTCAAAGTTTTTGGCTGTAAATGTTTTATTTTGAATTCTAAAGATTCCTTAGGAAAATTTGATGAAAAATGTG
Organism: Dactylorhiza incarnata; assembly: GCA_033032865.1. Classification (NCBI taxonomy): domain Eukaryota; kingdom Viridiplantae; phylum Streptophyta; class Magnoliopsida; order Asparagales; family Orchidaceae; genus Dactylorhiza; species Dactylorhiza incarnata. The sequence goes on from JAWHQI010000014.1 coordinate 10,821,775, forward strand.
ATGAAGGTATTTTTATTGGCTATTCTTCAACTAGTAAAGCTTATAGAATTTTTAATAAAAGAACAAAAATAGTTGAAGAATCTATTCATGTTAGGTTTGATGAGTTTGCTTCATGTGTAGAAAAGAAAATTACAGGAAAAGAAGATGAACTCCTTCCCACGGTGGAGAATGATGAAGAAGAACTTGGAGAAAATAAAGAAGAAAAAGAAGAAGAAAGAGAAGAAGAAAGAGGAGAAGAAGATAGAGAAGAAGAAGAAAGAGAAGGATATGTGCCTCCAAGTGAATTGAGATTCTCTAAGGATCATCCAAAGGAGCTTATCATTGGAGATCCGCAAAAAGGGGTTAGTACTCGTTCATCACTATATGTTTTATTTTCAAACCTTTGTTTTGTTTCTGAAATAGAACCAAAAGATGTTTCCACCGCTTTAAATGATGAATTTTGGTTTTTAGCTATAAATGAAGAACTTAATCAATTTGAACGTAATAAGGTTTGGAATCTTGTAGAACGACCAAAAAATCGTCCTGTAGTTGGTGTTAAGTGGATTTTTAAAAATAAAATGGATAATGAATCTAGAATTGTTAGAAATAAAGCCAGATTAGTTGCAAAAGGTTATGCACAAATTGAAGGGGTAGATTTTGATGAAACTTTTGCACCCGTAGGAAGATTAGAAGCGGTTAGAATATTTCTTGCATTTGCTTATTTTAAAAGATTTAAATTATATCAAATGGATGTCAAAACCGCATTTTTAAACGGGTATATAAAAGAAGAAGTTTATGTAGAACAACCCCCTGGCTTTATAAATGAGAAATATCCAAATTATGTTTATAAGTTAGATAAAGCGCTTTATGGATTAAAACAAGCGCCTTGTGCTTGGTATGATCGATTAACTCAATATTTGTTAAAGCACGATTATAAAATTGGAAGTGCTGATTCTACACTCTTCATTAAGCAAATTAATCATGATTTAGTTATTTTACAAATTTATGTTGATGATATTATTTTTGGAGCCACAAATGAAGAGTTGTGTAATGAAGTAGTTCAAATTATGAAAAATGAATTTGAAATAAGTATGGTTGGAGATCTTTCATATTTTCTAGGTTTTCAAATTACACAAAAACATGATGGAATTTTTATATGTCAAACCAAATATATTCATGATATGTTAAAAAGATTTGGATTTGAAAACCTTAAGCATGCAAACACTCCTATGAGTACTTCACTAAAATTAGGAAAAGATGAAAGTGGTGTTTCAATTGAACAAACCCTTTATAGAAGTATGATAGGGTCGTTATTGTATTTAACCGCATCTAGACCTGATATTATGTTTGCCGTGAAACGTATCTTTAGATATCTCATAGGCACATCAAAATTAGGTTTATGGTATCCTCATAATGATTCTTTTACTTTACATGGTTTTTCGGATTCGGATTATGCGGGATGTTCCTTAGATAGGAAAAGCACTAGTGGCACTTGTCACTTTATCGGCCCTTCACTTATTTCATGGTCGAGTAGGAAACAAAATTCTGTTGCCCTCTCAACTACTGAGGCCGAATATATTGCACTAGGTAGTTGTTGTGCCCAAGCTCTTTGGATGTCACAAACATTAGAAGATTTTGGCATACAACCAAGTAGTGTAGAATTAAAGTGTGACAATAAAAGTGCTATAGACTTAACTAACAATCCCGTATTACATTCTAGATCTAAGCATATAGATGTCCGACATCATTTTATAAGGGATCATATTAAGAAGGGTAATATAAAAATCAACTTTATAGGCACGGAAAATCAACTAGCGGATATATTCACTAAGCCGTTACCGGATTCCCGTTTTTCTATGCTTAGGCTAGAATTTGGAATTCTCGACATTTCACAATGAATATATCACTATTTAAAGCCTATAAAATTTTAAAAAAAAAATTATCACAAAACATAAACAATGTACAAAGAAAAAGCCAAAATTTTAAAAATCAAAACATAAAATTTCAAAAGACTTAACAAAAATTCAACATCATTCATACTACATCAATATTGTTCAAATAAAAAAAACAGTAGAAACAACTTAAGGATCAAGTTCATTAAACAAAAGCAGAAATTTAAAGAAGTTCACTGTCGCCCAGGCGACAGTGGATGTCGGAATTTTCCGACATCGCCCAGCAGCAGCAGCAACATTAAACTACTCTAAAATTTTTAGCAAAGATCCACCAAGATCCATTTGTTTTAAACTAGATCTACATTTTTAAAATCAAAAAAAATTTCAAAACCTACACCATTCATCAAAAATCAAAATGAAAACTTCATCTTCTTTCTTCTCTCCTTTAAAAATCAAAAATCCCTAAACAATTTTGGGTTAAAAACATAAAAATCAAAATTCCATACCTTAGATCTAGAGATGTCGCCGACTTCCGACAGCCTTCCTCACGTTTTTAACTCCAGGAAATGATGTACAATAGGGTTTGACTCGGTCTGATGCCCTTTTTATATTCTTGGCTGTCGCCCAGGCGACAGTGGGTGTCAGAATTTTCCGACAGCTCCAAATATACTAAAAAATCAATGTTGGGTCCCTTTGATGATCTACAATAGTTATATGTCATTATTAATGCTTCACCTCATGACTTGATGACAAACCATGTGCTATTTATTTAAAAAAAACAATGACTTACATGTTTATATGATTTCATTTCCAAGCTATCATCGTATTGACACTTCTACTTAGTTGTTTAGACCATTGGAAATTGTTTTCGCATGCCTCTAAGTATGAGAAATTGTTTATCTATCATAATGAACTATCACGTTCACTTCTTTTGATCAATACATATGTGTACTTCTTTAATATATACATGGATCATATTTGCTTTAACATAATAAAATAGCACTTCTTAAATACAACTTTCACCCTTGATTTGTTAGCACAACAAAATATACACCATCTTTTGCGATTCAAGTGAATTCGGAGATCCTTGGTCATTTAAAAAAAAAATATCAATATATCAAAATTAAGATATCACAACATCTGTGATCAAAAAAATTAAAATAAAGACAAGGATACTCCACCAAGCACTACTTACCCTCCTGATAAGTCTTAATGAGCATTGTGAGGTTTAGCACCTTGGACAGAATTGTAAAGTGTCTTGTGCAAAAGAAACATGGTTTTCTATTCATCTTGTGCTATATCTTCAAAGTCAAAGTTGCCTTTATGTGCTTTTATTATGTTCTACATTTCAATGATCATGTAAATTAAATAGCTTCATATATTTGATCTAAGTATCACATGTACACATCATTATGTTAAATAAATATTCATCTCATGAGAATTGAACCGAAAATATTCCATAATTCTATACACTATTGTGTCTTTCTATGATACTTTCAAATGATCTTACTCATGTTTAAGTTCTTTCTTTCATTACTTCATATGGCTATACCGTCACTTCATGAGTTTATTCATACTATGGCATATTCCTATTATTTCATGGACTTCAATCATTTCCACACAAAAAAAGGGTGCTTCCGCTTACTCTTTCTTTCTATATCCTATGTCCATTCCATCAAGAACTACTCTTTTATCTAATATTAACTTTTGCTAATATCAAAAGGGGGAGAATTTAAAGTATAAAAAGAACAATCACAAATCTATTACACCTAAATATTCCACCTACACAATACATCATATATTTAGGGGGAGCATATATTTAGGGGGAGCATATATGTAGGGGGAGCTTTCATTTAGGGGGAGCTTTCATCTAAAGGTAGATCATTTATTTTCAAGAAATATATATCATGTTAATTTTGTGCACACACCAAAGGTTAAAATCAACAATCTAAATAGACATGATTTCTTTTTATACGGATTTGTTATTATCAAAAGGGGGAGATTGTTGGAGCATGCGTTTCGCACTCCTCCGGTTTGATAATAACAAAGTCCCGTTTGTATTTGATTCTATTTTTATCAATGGTGTGCAGATAACAGGTATGAGATGTTCACATTTCTGCTGGAGCTAAAATTGAATGTGGGAAAATTTCACTGTTGGAAAATTCCGACAGCCACTGTCGCCCAGGCGACAGCAGAGAAGTTACAACTACTTCCCTCCACAGCAGATCGACGAAAGACAGTTTTGCGCTGTCGGAATTCCGACAGCGATGTCGCCCAGGCGACAGCTCGGCGGTTACAACAACTGCCCACGTCTCCACCCACGACCGGCAGTTTTGCACTGTCAGAAATCCGACATCGATGTCGCCCAGGCGACAGCTCGACGGTTACACCAACTGCCCACGACTCCACCCACGACGGCACTCCAGCGGCAGTTTAGCACTGTCGGAAAATTCCGATAGTCACTGTCGCCCAGGCGACAGTGAATTTCTATAAATTGGTTCCTTTGGTTCGTGCATTCCAAGCTTTTAAGAATTCCAGTCCTTTCCTGAGTGCATACGAACCAGAGAGCTCCAGAACCTCCTCAACTCCCATTTGTGCAAAGAAGGATTGAAGATTGAAGACGAGATCGGGCGCGCTTCTACCTCATCAATCATCTCGAGGCTTCAACAATCCGTTCAGAGATCTGATTTTCTAGGGAGTTGTTGTTTTCATATTGAATTTTCATTCACATATTTTTCATTTTGAATTGGTAGAGAAATCGTCGTCTTGCGTGCGGCGTCTAAGTCCTTGCGCGGCTTAGGGGAAAATCGCTTCCTTGTGCGGAGCGTCCAAGTCCTTGCGTGGCTTGGTGGGAAATCGTGGCCTTGTGTGCTACGTCTAGATCTTGGGAAGATCTAGAGGATAGGCTTAGGCTTGGTCTTGGGAGAGACAAGTGATAGCCTTCCGATCCTTGGGTGAAGGATTGGTAAACCAAAATTATTGTATTTTCTTATTATCATAATTGTGCCTTGATCTTAAGCATTGTTAAGATCATTTTTATTGTATGCAAATTTCATGATTAATATAATTATGCTCTTTTCACTAATTGCAAATTTGTCTGCTTAAATCTTTATCTTAGAAATTTGTGTTTGGTTAAATAAAAAAACAGTAGAAACAACTTAAGGATCAAGTTCATTAAATAAAAGCAGAAATTTAAAGAAGTTCACTGTCGCCCAGGCGACAGTGGATGTCGGAATTTTCCGACATCGCCCAGCAGCAGCAGCAACATTAAACTACTCTAAAAAGTTTAGCAAAGATCCACCAAGATCCATTTGTTTTAAACTAGATCTACATTTTTAAAATAAAAAAAAAATTTCAAAACCTACACCATTCATCAAAAATCAAAATGAAAACTTCATCTTCTTTCTTCTCTCCTTTAAAAATCAAAAATCCCTAAACAATTTTGGGTTAAAAACATAAAAATCAAAATTCCATACCTTAGATCTAGAGATGTCGCCGACTTCCGACAGCCTTCCTCACGTTTTTAACTCCAGGAAATGATGTACAATAGGGTTTGACTCGGTCTGATGCCCTTTTTATATTTTTGGCTGTCGCCCAGGCGACAGTGGGTGTCGGAATTTTCCGATAGCTCCAAATGTACTAAAAAATCAATGTTGGGTCCCTTTGATGATCTACAATAGTTATATGTCATTATTAATGCTTCACCTCATGACTTGATGACAAACCATGTGCTATTTATTTAAAAAAATACAATGACTTACATGTTTATATGATTTCATTTCCAAGCTATCATCGTATTGACACTTCTACTTAGTTGTTTAGACCATTGGAAATTGTTTTCGCATGCCTCTAAGTATGAGAAATTGTTTATCTATCATAATGAACTATCACGTTCACTTCTTTTGATCAATACATATGTGTACTTCTTTAATATATACATGGATCATATTTGCTTTAACATAATAAAATAGCACTTCTTAAATACAACTTTCACCCTTGATTTGTTAGCACAACAAAATATACACCATCTTTTGCGATTCAAGTGAATTCGGAGATCCTTGGTCATTAAAAAAAAATCAATATATCAAAATTAAGATATCACAACATCTGTGATCAAAAAAATTAAAATAAAGACAAGGATACTCCACCAAGCACTACTTACCCTCCTGATAAGTCTTAATGAGCATTGTGAGGTTAAGCACCTTGGACAGAATTGTAAAGTGTCTTGTGCAAAAGAAACATGGTTTTCTATTCATCTTGTGTTATATCTTCAAAGTCAAAGTTGCCTTTATGTGCTTTTATTATGTTCTACATTTCAATGATCATGTAAATTAAATAGCTTCATATATTTGATCTAAGTATCACATGTACACATCATTATGTTAAATAAATATTCATCTCATGAGAATTGGACCGAAAATATTCCATAATTCTATACACTATTGTGTCTTTCTATGATACTTTCAAATGATCTTACTCATGTTTAAGTTCTTTCTTTCATTACTTCATATGGCTATACCGTCACTTCATGAGTTTATTCATACTATGGCATATTCCTATTATTTCATGGACTTCAATCATTTCCACACAAAAAAAGGGTGCTTCCGCTTACTCTTTCTTTCTATATCCTATGTCCATTCCATCAAGAACTACTCTTTTATCTAATATTAACTTTTGCTAATATCAAAAGGGGGAGAATTTAAAGTATAAAAAGAACAATCACAAATCTATTACACCTAAATATTCCACCTACACAATACATCATATATTTAGGGGGAGCATATATTTAGGGGGAGCATATATGTAGGGGGAGCTTTCATTTAGGGGGAGCTTTCATCTAAAGGTAGATCATTTATTTTCAAGAAATATATATCATGTTAATTTTGTGCACACACCAAAGGTTAAAATCAACAATCTAAATAGACATGATTTCTTTTTATACGGATTTGTTATTATCAAAAGGGGGAGATTGTTGGAGCATGCGTTTCGCACTCCTCCGGTTTGATAATAACAAAGTCTCGTTTGTATTTGATTCTATTTTTATCAATGGTGTGCAGATAACAGGTATGAGATGTTCACATTTCTGCTGGAGCTAAAATTGAATGTGGGAAAATTTCACTGTCGGAAAATTCCGACAGCCACTGTCGCCCAGGCGACAGCAGAGAAGTTACAACTACTTCCCTCCACGGCAGATCGACGAAAGACAGTTTTGCGCTGTCGGAATTCCGACAGCGATGTCGCCCAGGCGACAGCTCGGCGGTTACAACAACTGCCCACGTCTCCACCCACGACCGACAGTTTTGCACTATCGGAAATCCGACATCGATGTCGCCCAGGCGACAGCTCGACGGTTACACCAACTGCCCACGACTCCACCCACGACGGCACTCCAGCGGCAGTTTAGCACTGTCGGAAAATTCCGACAGTCACTGTCGCCCAGGCGACAGTGAATTTCTATAAATTGGTTCCTTTGGTTCGTGCATTCCAAGCTTTTGAGAATTCCAGTCCCTTCCTGAGTGCATACGAACCAGAGAGCTCCAGAACCTCCTCAACTCCCATTTGTGCAAAGAAGGATTGAAGATTGAAGACGAGATCGGGCGCGCTTCTACATCATTAATCATCTCGAGGCTTCAACAATCCGTTCAGAGATCTGATTTTCTAGGGAGTTGTTCTTTTCATATTGTATTTTCATTCACATATTTTTCATTTTTTATTGGTAGGGGAAATCGTCGTCTTGCGTGCGGCGTCTAAGTCCTTGCGCGGCTTAGGGGAAAATCGCTTCCTTGTGCGGAGCGTCCAAGTCCTTGCGTGGCTTGGTGGGAAATCATGGCCTTGTGTGCTACGTCTAGATCTTGGGAAGATCTAGAGGATAGGCTTAGGCTTGGTCTTGGGAGAGACAAGTGATAGCCTTCCGATCCTTGGGTGAAGGATTGGTAAACCAAAATTATTGTATTTTTTTATTATCATAATTGTGCCTTGATCTTAAGCATTGTTAAGATCATTTTTATTGTATGCAAATTTCATGATTAATATAATTATGCTCTTTTCACTAATTGCAAATTTGTCTGCTTAAATCTTTATCTTAGAAATTTGTGTTTGGTTAAATACAAAAATTACATTGGTTTAAAATTATTTATAAGTAACTTTTTAGTAAAGTAAAATCTCTTTAAAAAATTACTAAGTAAAAATTTAATTTTTAAACACACCCTTATTCACCCCCCCCCCCCCCCCCTCTAAGGGCGTCACACGATCCAACAAGTGGTATCAGAGCATAGGTTACTCCAAAACGGTTTTACCACCGGGAGTAATGGCGCACAACGATCACGCGTTCGTTGAGGGGCAAGGAATTAGTAGGCCACCACTTTTCACGGGCACATACTATAATTATTGGAAAACACGTATGCGTTGTTTTCTAATTGCGCTAGATATAGAAGTCTGGAATATGGTAGAATCTAGTTACACTTCTCCAACAATTGTTGTAGGAGATGTAACTATGGATAAGCCCAAAGATAAGTGGGATGATAATGATAAATTAAGATGTAAGAACAATGCAAAAGCCATTAATGCTTTATTTTGCGCACTAGATCGCACTGAATTTAATAGAGTTTGTGCTTGTAATTCTGCATTTGAAATTTGGAATTTATTAGAAATCACTCATGAAGGTACTTCGCAGGTAAAGGATTCAAAGCTTTTTCAACTGGAATCTGAATTTGAAAGGTTCAAAATGGAGGTAGATGAAGAGATTGATACAATGTACACACGGTTTACAAATATCGTGAACGACTCAAAGGTGCTAGGAAAGGTGTTCTCAAATGGAGATTTGGTAAGGAAAATCTTAAGATCACTTCCCCTGAAGTTCAATCCTAAATTGACTGCAATTTCCGAGGCACATGATCTTAAGACCTTACAATTGGAGAGCCTCATTGGAAACTTGAAAGCTCATGAAGTTGAATTAAAAATTCAACAACAAGAGTATATGGAGCCAAGGAAGAAGGGATTGGCTCTAAGATCAAAGAAGGAAGAAACTAGTGATTCTGAGGAGGATGAAGAAGATGAGGAAAGTTTATTTGTTAAAAAATTTAGAAAATTTATGAAAAATCCGGAGAGAAGAAATTCGTTTAAGAAGTATTTTAAGAAGGAGACTTTTAGGAAGAAAAAAGGAAAGGAGGGCGATGAGGAGGAAGAGAGACCGCCACCGGAGTGCTATCACTGCAAGAAGTTAGGACACATTCGAAGCAAGTGTCCAAAGTACTTGAAAGAACTTAAAGAAAAGAAGCACAAAGGGTCGAAGAAGGTGTTGAAGGCGGAAACCTGGGATGATACTACTTCTGAGGATGCAAGCAGTTCTGACTCAAGTAAAGAGGAGGAGGCCAACATATGCTTAATGGGAAAGAGCATCATATCTGATGACGAATGCAGTGTCCAAAGCGACACTGAGGTAACTCCTCCAACTTATGATGAATTGTTTTCTGAATTTTTAAAGACTTGCAAATTTTTTGAAAAAAGTTTAAAAGATAATGATCTTCTAAAATCTGAAAATGGAATTTTACTTAAAGAAAACAAAAAATTGTTAAATGAAATTAAGACTATTGGAAAAAGAGATATTTCTTGCCAAGAGTGTGATCACTTTTTGGGAAGAATTAAGGAACTTGAAGAATCTCTTTCCAAATCTCATTCTACAATAAAAGTACTTACTAAAAAGAATGAGCTTTTAGAGAGAGATCTGAAATATTCAATTTCCATAGTCCATGAGGGAAAGAAATCTTTTGAACGGAGATGCGTAAATCTAGTATCCGAGAATACAAAAATGAGACACCAGATTCATGACTTAACACTGGCCATGCAAAAATTTGGAATGGGCCGAAGATCACTGGATATGATCTTAGGATACCAACGCCATGGATCTGGAAGGTTTGGGCTCGGATACACATCTGGAAGCTATCGCCCGGCGACAACCACTGTCGCCGGCGACAGTGAAAAGTCCAGAAAATTCACTTTTAAAAATTCTAAAATTAATGAAATATCAAATACTGCATCCTCATCCAGTAAAAGTCCAGAAAAGTTATACTCTTCTAAATACATTACTTGTGCCAAATGCAATAGATTTGGTCACACTACGGACTCTTGCTGGAAGGAAGGAAAAAGCAAAATTAAACAAATCTGGGTGCCTAAGGTTTCTACCTATACTATGGGTGGAACCACTTGGGTAACCAGATCTTTACTCACCTCTTCTTTCTAGGTGTGTTGGCAGGCTAAGGACAAAGAAGACGTGTGGTACTTGGACTCGGGTTGTTCAAAGCACATGACGGGCAATAAAGAGAAGTTCCTTAGCCTGGAGATGAAGAAAGGAGGAGTTGTTACATTCGGTGACAATGGAAAAGGAAAAATCATCGGCATCGGTGTTGTGGGTAACGAAAATTTTTCAATTTCAAATGTTTTATTTGTAGAAGGATTAACGCATAATTTGATCTCTATTAGTCAATTATGTGATAAGGGTTTAAATGTTTTATTTGAATCTTCTACAAATTTGTGCAAAATTATTAATTCCAAAACAAATGAAATTGTTTTTACCGCACCTAGATGTCATAATGTATATATGATTAAATTTCTTGATTTTTCAAATTCTACTTTGAAATGTTTTCTATCAAAAAATGATGAATTAGATTTATGGCATAGGCGACTTGGACATGCTAGTGCCAAGTTAATTTCAAAACTTTCAAAAGATAAATTAATTAAAGGTTTACCTTCGCTAAATGGAAATTTATCTTCTTCACTATGTGTGCCTTGCCAAAAAGGAAAATTTTCAAAATCATCTTTCAAAAGTAAAAACATTATTTCTACCACTAGGCCACTTCAATTAATACATATGGACTTATTTGGGCCAATTGGAATTTCTAGCTTAGGAGGTAGAAAATACACATTTGTTTTGATTGATGATTATTCTCGTTTTTGGAAAACACAAATGTAAATTTCTTTTGTGTTTACTTGATTTGTATCATTTGGCGTAATCTCTATTATATTGTGTTCTAAGTTTTCAATTCTAAATCTAAATTGTTTATTTCAATCTCCTTCATTATAAAACAATTTAGTAATTATCTTGAAAATTATAGAAAGAATTTTATTCCCTTATTCACCCCCCCTCTAAGGGCGTCGTAAGATCCAACACATCCTACCCTGCCGACTAGTAAGATCCCGGCTAGCGGATACATCTCGGGGAAAAAACTACTTAGCCTCCCCGAGAGGCCATCCTACCCTGCCGGCTAGTGAGAGCCCGGCTAGCAGAACCTCCTTGGGGGAAAAACTACTTAGCCTCCCCGAGAGGCGATCCTACCCTCCCGGCAAGTGAGAGCCTGACTAGCAGAGCCATCTCGGGGGAGAAGATTCTTAGCCTCCCGAGAGGTCATCCTGCACTGTCGGCTAGTGAGAGCCCAGCTAGCGGAGCCATCTCGGGGGAAAAACTACTTAGCCTCCCCGAGAGGTCATCCTACGCTGCCGGCCAGTGAGAGCCCGTCTAGCGGAGCCATCTCAGGGGAAAAACTACTTAGCCTCCCCGAGAGGCCATCTACCCTGCCAGCTAGTGAGAGCCGGACTAGTGGAGCCACCTCGGGGGAAAAACTATTTAGCCACCCCAAGAGGCCATCCTACCCTGCCAGCTAGCAAGAGCCCGGCTAGCGGAGACATCTCGTGGGAAAAACTACATAACCTCCCCGAGAGGCCATCCTACCTTACCGGCTAGTGAGAGCCCGGCTAGCAGAGCCATCTCAGGGGAAAAACTACTTAGCCTCCCCGAGAGGTCATCCTGCCCTGCCGACTAGCGAAAGCCCAACTAGCGGAGCAATCTCGGGGGAAAAACTACTTAGCCTCCCCGAGAGGTCATCCTGCCCTGCCGGCTAGCGAGAGCCCGACTAGCGGAACCATCCCGATGCTAAGTACTTAGATAAAAACCATCCATCGAGCGGTTCACAGCCCTGCTAGCTTGGTGGGAGCCTGGTTAGTGGGCCAGCATCGGGGCTAAGTACGTTGAAAACCTCCGTCCTCTGAGCTGTTCCCGACCCTGACAGCTTGATGGGAGCCTGGTCAGCGGGCCAGCATCGGGGCTAAGTACTTTGACAACCTCCAGCCTCCGAGCGGTTCCCATCCCTGCCAGCTTGATGGGAGCCTGGTCAACGGGCCAGCATCGGGGCTATGTACTTTAAAAACCTCCGTCCACTGAGCGGTTCCTGGCCATGCTAATTTGGTGGGAGCCTGGTCAGCGGGCCAGCATCGGGGCTAAGTACTTTGAAAACCTCCAGCCTCCGAGCAGTTCCCGGCCCTGCCAGCTTGATGGGGGCCTGGTCAGCGAACCAACATCGGGGCTAAGTACTTTGAAAACCTCCGGCACCGAGCGGTTCCCGACCCTACCAGCTTGGTGGGAGCCTGGTCATCGGGCCAGCATCGGGGCTAGGTACTTTGAAAACCTCCGGCCTCCGAGCAGTTCCCGGCCCTGCCAGCTTGATGGGAGACTGGTCAGCGGGCCATGATGAATAGTAAAATTATATGTATTTTAGTGTAATTTTAAGTATAGTTTTAAGTAATATTATTCATATTTCATGTAAATATGTAAATATTTATGTAAGTAATTATGTAATTATTTACTAAATATATTTGTAAATATATATATATATATAAAGTATACTAAATATATGTAAATGAATATGTAAAATACTTATTAAATAAAAAGCTATTTCTTATATATGTAAATATAAGCTATAAATAAAGCTAAATAAATAAATAAAAACTCTTTTTTTAACTTGTTTTTTTTAGTTGAACCCAGTCCCGTCGATCAGCACCCCATCTCGTCGATTGACGGGACGGGGTGTCAATCCCGACAATTTTATAACTTATACCTTTTTCCTTAAGCCCTTCCCGTCGATCGACGGGATGGGATGTCGATTTTTCTTCTTCCCATCCCGTCGATCAGCTCCTCCCTAAGCCTAAGTCCGGATCGACATCCCTTCCCGTCGATCGACGGGACGGGATGTTGATTTTATCTTCCAGTCGATTGACATCCCTTCCCGTTGATCGATGGGACGGGATGTCGATTTTCCCTTCCCGTCTCTTGTGGCGTGGGATCGAATCCAGGAAGCTCTATTTTTGTTGGATTAAATCCAGCTATTCGCACCCTAACCTGCCAGCAGCTATTCGCACCCCAACCCGCCAACTACTATTCGCACCCCAACCCGCTAGCTCTTCTTTCAGCAAGATGTTCATCACACCCTCCTTCTAGAACCTCCAGCAGTTTCCCATTAGGTTCTAAATATCTGATTTTTTTTGCTAAATGCAGCCCACTTTTTTACCTATAAATAAGGGGGCTTTCCCTTGTTTTAAAGGTTCAGAAAATTAGAACCTAAGTTTGAGTGTTCTTTGTGAGTTTTATTTGAGTGTTTTTGTGAGTTTTGTTTGAGTGTTTTTGTGAGTTTTGTTTGTGTGCTTTCTAATCCCTAGTTTGGGCTCTTTTTGTCATCCAAGTTTAGACTTTCTATAAAAATTTGTAATCTCTATTATACATATATATGAAAGTTCTTCTTTGTTCTTGAATTGTTCTCTTTTTTTCTATCTTTTGGTGTGTATGTGTTTGAGAGTAATTTGATTTTTCTCTTTTTAAATTAGATTCCTTTATGTTTTCTTTTTCTTTTTAATTAGTTTCATTCAAGTAAGTGTGTGTGTGTGTGTGTATGAGACTAAAATGTTCTTTCTCTTTTTAGATTAGTTTTCTTTGAGTTGTGTGTGTGTGGGTGTATGAGTTTACTTTTTTTTCTGCTTTAATTTAGCTTTTAATTATTGTAGAGTGGGTGTGTGTATGAGTTTAACTTTCCTTTATTTTGCTAACTTAGTTTTTATGCTTTATTTCAATTCTGTCCTTTCAATACCGTAGAGTGAGTGCGTGTTTGAGATAACTTTTCTGCTTTCTTTCAATTATGTCATTTCAATATCGTAGAGTGCGGGTGTTTTTAATTTAGTGTGCACTTTTCTTTTCTTTTTCCTAATAAATTATTTATCTTTGTTTTCGCTAACGCACATAATCGGTTAATTATCATCATCATCATCGTCTTTTTATTTTATAAAATTAATCACTCGTTTCATCGATAAAATAATAGCGCGTTCTTAAAAATTAAAAATAATCAACAGGATCTGGAAAAATACGACCTTGATATTTTCTACAAAATATCCTATACTATACGCGATAAGGTGCACTTGCCTTCATCAAAAGATTTGTTTGGATAATAATTACAAAAACTTGCAACTCTCTCCTTTTCTATTTACAAATTTAGAGAATTCGGCGTCGTAGCCAGGGCGTAATTGTTGATATTTAAAAAGAAGAAAAGACTGTTACTTCTATTCCTCGAAATAGGATAACGGTTAGTTTCTCGAAGTAGGAGTACTTGCGAGACTCCTCGAAAATGCCCGCCAAATTCTAATATCATCCTATCACAAAAAAGTTTTGCAAAGCTTTCAAGTTTTTGGCGCCGTTGCCGGGGACTTATTGTTATTTCGAAAAAAAGAATCACTATTAATTTTATCTTTTACTTCTTCCTCCCCCTTTTTCTCTCGTACATATATTTTCTAAACAAAAAAAAACCCAAAAAATTAGAAAAAGCTCAAAATAATTTAAATAAATAATTATATCACCTCATATATATATATTCATCAGAAAAGGTTCCAAAAATAAAATTAATTAAAAAGCTCTTCTATTTTTCATTTATCTATTTTCTACACAAAACCCCCCAAAAATAGAAAAAGCTCGAAAAACTTACAAAAAAAATTCAGAACTCGAATCATCTATATATATTTTCATCTAAAAAATCAAAAAAATTAATTAAAAAGCTCTTCTTTCTTTTACTTATATTATCATCAAAGAGCCCACAAAATCAAATCAAAATATTTTAAAAGCTCTTTCTCTCTTTTTCTCTTAAATTTATTATCTTACAAAAAACTAAAAAATCAAAACAAATTTTGTCTATTAAAGCCCTTCTCTTTCTCTTTCTCTTGTATTTATTTCTCTCCAAAAACACCAAAAATCAAATAAAAAAAAATTTTACTTACAAAAAAGAAAAACTATTTTTATATAAAAGTATATGACCAGGGGAAGCTCTTCGGATAATCCGGAATTTGCTTTTGATCCCGAAATCGGGCGCACTCTTCACGAGCTCCGCCGATCTCATGACCAAAATCAACCCTTAAATCTCGAAGAATTAGTCGGTGATACTATAGCGGATAATATGACAGACCCCAATCCAAATGCAGCTCCGCAGCGGACCATGGCCTACTACGCCAAGCTGAATTTGGAAGATACTAGGTCAAGTGTCACTCGCCCCGCGATAGCTAATAATTACTTTGAAATAAAATCCAGCATAATCCAAATGGTACAACAGTCGATTCGGTTCGACGGTTTGCCAGATGAGAACCCAAACGTTCACCTTTCAAATATTTTAGAAATCCGCGACACCTTTAAAATTAATGGCGTCAGCGATGACGCCATTCACTTGCGCTTATTTCCTTTTTCCTGGAGGACAAAGGCTAAATCGTGGTTGACTTCTCTTTCAAGAGGGTCCATAACCACGTGGGCCGAATTGACAGAAATTTTTTAACTAATTATTTTCCTCCGTCAAAAACACCTAAATTACGCACGGATATTGCATCTTTTATACAATTCGATTCCGAGTCTCTTTACGAGACTTGGGAGCGTTTAAACGATTATTTGCGTAAGTGTCCTCATCAGGCGCTACCAACTTGGCTACAAATACAGACGTTCTATAATGGCTTGAATGTCTCAACACGATAGATGATAGACGCAGCCGCTGAGGGAACGTTAAATAACACAACCCCGGAGGCCGCTCAAGCTCTGATCGAAGAAATGGACATGAACTCGTACCAATGGAATGTGCCAAGGTTGCGTCCTAATAAATCGGCTGAGATTTTTGTTTGTTATGGGGTGTCGACTTATCACCTAGCAGGGGGGGGGGGAGAGTGAATAGGTTTTTCAAATTGTTTTGACCCCTTTAGGTGTTCTTGTTTTATGGAAAATAGATTTAGAGTTTGGGAGAGCAAAACACAGAAAACACACAAGGAATTATAGAGGTTCCTCAAGACAGGGTGTCTTGAGTAGTCCTCTCTCCCTCTGCGCCTACCTAGCAGTTTGCTAGGATCGACAAACTCCGCCAATGTCTCCGGCCCGCAAGCCTTACAACTCGGACCCGCGAGTCCCTAGAGCCTAGGCCCACAAGCCATTTCACTACACCCTATCCCGCAAGCTCTACACCAAGGCCCTCAAGCCCTACACAGCATAGACCAGCAAGTCTTGCCTGCAGCCTAGGCCCGCTAGCTCCTTCACTGCACCCGAGCCCGCAAGCTCGACACTCAGGCCCTCTAGCCCTACACAGCACAGACCCGCAAGTCTTGCCTGCATCCTAGGCCAGCAAGCCCCTTCACTGCACCTGAGCCCATAAGCCCGACACGTTTGGACACGCAAGTCCCTCTGCCCTATCCCTCAAGCCTCATAGATCTCAAGCTCTCAAGCTTGACACACAGATCTGAAAACAGATCTCACAGATTTGGCAGGCAAGCCTTACAAAGAAATATTTACAATAAGTTCTTCTGCGTGGTGGAGATCGGCTTCTTTTCTTGAAGAAGATGCTTCTGATTTTGAATCTGAATGACACAAATCTTCTTCAAGTTTTCTTGCTTTGCCTGATGTTGACTGGATTCCTTTCTTGAACGATTCTTAGCAGTCGATGAGACTTGACTGCTACTTGAAGAATACAGGATGATCATTTTGTTCTTCCCTTCTTTCTTTATTCTTCACCGCATCTTGTACTGTTGAATTCAAAATGCATAGAGGGATTCTTTTTCGTTCCTCAGTTCGAGATTTGTTTAGAGCATCCACTATTTTCTTTTATATGACTGAGACATTGCTTAACGGTCTCCTATGATGTCTTTTTCTGACACTCGCCCATGCCTTAACAGCACGCGCTAATTGGACAATCATGCGGCGACATTAATTGCTGACAGCGCGCCTGGCAACATTTGAATCTGTCTCGAAGATATTTCCATTGTTACGATGACAAGGACAATATCTTGACGACACTGTACATCCTTTCTGCACTCGTGCTTAAGATGACATGAAGTCATCTAACTGATGTCGGCGTAATCTTCTTGATTGCTTGATATAGTTGTGATCACCTTATCTTCTCGACGACATGGTCAATATCATGTCGACAGATGGTTCTTCAGCAATAGTCCGTCTTCAGAGCTGCTTCCTCAGTATTCTCGATGTCACGTCTTCTTTTCGATGATATAGTCGACACTTGACTTGTACTTGCCTCAGTCTTGTTCCCTCTTCTCGGCATTCTGATATCGTTGAGATGTGTTGTGATGTTACAACAATATCATCATTTTGCTTTGCTCTGCATATTGTTGATGATATGCATGTTGTTGTCGACGATACGCTTGATCCTTTTCGACGACATCAGACATAATCAATCTTCTTTGCTTTGACCATCATTTCAACGATGTGCCTATACTTGTAGACGATATGTCTATTCTTTTTTGACGATATTGTACTTAGGCAATTATTGAAGTACTGTATATATCATCTGATCTCTACAAGCTTGAATAAGATATAATATTAAATACACCTTGTAATTATCATTGATCTGAGCACTTCTTCAAATCTAGAACACTACTGGGCACTGTTCCCAACAATCTCCCTTTATTTGAAGAAGTCATAACCCACTCAATGGTAAGGTACATCTTAAGCAAATAAGCATATAATAATGACATTGCAGTTATGTTTGAGTGAACACAGAATTTGACAAATATCACTTCATTTATAAATAGTGACAAATGTTTTAAAGTTTTTGACATTTTTACATTTTGCCGCTAAAGATTTAGCCATCTATTTCTCTGCTGCCCTCATAGTAGCTTCACTCTTTGCCTTCTTGGCACTGGCTTCCTGCTCCTTTTCAGCTTGTCTGGTGAAGTACTCAAATTGCTTGGGATGATACTTGAGAGTCTCAGGAGCATCAGCTGGGATTCTGCCTGCTTGTTTGTCTCTTCTGTGACCTCTTCTTGACTCTTCTGGATATTCATATTTAGACCATTCTTGAGGACTGTATACATTGTATCTTTCACCTTTATTAACTTTCACTCGCTTCCATGCTTTTAGAATGATGGATATGGATTTGGGACTCCATCTTTCATAGTCATCCTTTTTCTCCATTTCCTCCCTGTACTTTCTCTTCCTCATTTTTACTTCATCTTCCTCCAGTATTTCCTTCTCTTTACCCTTATCATCAGTAGCATAAGCATTGTTAACATGTTGATCAGGAAGGTCAACATGTGATTCTTCAGCAGGGTATTCTTCAGCAGGCTCATCAAAGTATAGAGGAGGAATATTCATTGCTTCCCTGATGGTATTGGTGGTCTAGATGGCATACTCACCACTGGCCTTTATCATTGATATCTCCCCCTTTATGACTTCTCTTGACATCTCCCTTTGGGGGTTCTCCTGAAGTACTAGTATCTTTTCTTTCAACATATAAATCCCTTTCTTCAAATGGTTCTTTGTCTCCAGCAGATGACTGTCTAGCTCTTTGCTGTGATGATCAAGTTTATCCTGGATATTTGTCTTGTGTTCAACCATCCACATGTTGGTTGCTATGTAAGCCCTCTCTATGTTGTTGCTGAGCATTATTTGATTATCCATTGCATCAGACAGACCATGATGAGTCAGTGCTATCTCTTTGGTAGTTTGTTCTTGCAGATTCTTAACATCACTTCTCAGGCTTGCAGTTTTAGCAGATAGTTCCCTTCTTAGGTCATTGATAGCTGAGTTAACATTATTTTCAATCTTCATTCTTTGTTCTTCTAGGAGCATTCTTATTTGAGGAAATAGTGAGGACTCCACTATTCTATTCTCTGGAGGTGAACTGGCTTGTCCTGGTTCCTCTTCTTTATTCCCATCAACCATTGGAGATGGAGATTTTCTTATGGGTGTCTGGTTTGAATCATTTTCCTTTTCAGGACTTGGCAGATCTCTGCTAGTCTCATCAGCAGGATTCTCTTGGTTGTCTTCTTGGGTATCATTACTTGGGTCCTCTTGGTCTACTGATTCAGAATGGACGGCATCCTCAACCCCAATATTCTTATTGATCACTTCTTCCACTTGAGCAGGGATCTTACCATTCTTCTCCCCCTCAGAATCATCATCCTCTTGCTCTATTCCTGCTGTTACCATTGTCCCGGATCCCAGAATTAGGGAAGAGGTCTGGAGGGAGACATTCCTTTTCTCTACAAACACTTCAGAGTCAGACGAGTCTGAGCTGTTGCCTGATTCACTTTCTTCAGATGAGCTTTCTCCCTTCCTCTTCACATCCTCTGCAGTCTTCAGCTTCTTGGGAGACTTAGTCAGAACTTTCTCCCACCTTTCCAATATCCTGATATCCATCCTTCTCATGTGATGCCTTTTTACACCATACTTCTTATCAAAGCTTTCAGGGTAAGATATCAGTAGAAATAGAGATAGTATTCTTCCCAGATTTGGAGCTTGAAAGCTTTCTTGTATTCTCTTGAAGATGATCTGACCCCAGTTGGTCTTCTTACTTAGGATTATCCTCGCCATAATCTCGAACATGGGCTTGGATATCCTATCATGCGACCATAATTTACAGAGGAGGGCTTTTCCTATGATTTCAACCATGAGTTTCCCTTGTTGATTAAAATTCTTTCTTTCCCGTGACCCATAGGTCTTGCTGGAGTGTCGGCACCATGCCATAGCCCTGTTTAGGTCTTCTTGGGTGACCTTCTCATTTTCCTCCCCCTTGGTGAAGGTTGGCAGCTGAAGAACCCTGGCCAACCTCTTAGGATTCACCTTAACTTTCATACCATTGATCGAGCTATTCACGGATGTTCCTTTTGAGACACCTTTGGCATTTGAGAAGAACTCTAGCACTTTTCTCTTTAATATCACTGTTGGCTCAGAGAGGGCGAACTCCAGACCGACGGTGTCCAATAGCTTAATAGTGTCTTGAATCTATTCTGGACCTTCTGAGAAACCATTCCTCACCAGTTCACTTCCTTCATAGAGAAATCATTCTTTCTTTGGTGCCATCTTTTACTTGATTCGAATGGATTTTAGCACTGTCGACTCGTTCACTCTTCGAAGACGCAAAGAACGCGATGGCTTTTTAGGGCAAATATAGAATGTGGTTTAACTTTAAGACATCCGACCCTATTTATAGTTTCAGAGTTGGAAGACGAAGTGCCATTTGTTAAATGTCTGATTAATCCAAATTAAGTTGTTACGATTGATTAATCTCTGGTCTATTTAAGAGTTAGATTGATGATTAGGTATCGTCGTGATGCAATCTTGATGTCAGGAATCATTTCAACGATACCAATCATCATTTCGACTTTATTGTTTTGTATTCAAAATGATATTGTTCATTCTTGTGTATGATTAGTGTTATGTTTTAGCAGCCACATGTATCTGTTCTCCTTGAGTGAGCCCTTGTGATAACTCAACTCAACAATGCTTTCATATAGTAACTTGTGAGTGTTTATGAATTGATCATTAACATTGTTACCTTCACTTTAGCCTTTGCATTTCTTTGAGCTAGTAGCTCCCCCTTGATGTGATGTCTCTATACTTTACTCCTTTTATCTCCCCCTTGACCAGAGCATCCTGGCTTGTGGTGAGATTCTTCTTAGTCCAGAGTTATGCTTAGATCACTTATTGTCCATTAGCCTTACGTGCTTTTGATTGGCTACATAGACTACCCTGCATGACAGATTTAGTTTCCCTTAGGAACCCCATATGACTTGGGTCCTAGGTTCTTGTTAGCATAGCAAGGAATTCATCTACTCACTTTAGTCTTTCTAAGAGTGCTCTCCTTTGCACTAGACACACAGGGGTTGTGCCAATAGTCAATGGAAAAGATTCCCACTTTACCATAGCACCAACATTCATGGATGTTGTACCTTCTTTTCTGAACAAGTTTTGAGGTGGAGGAACTATCACAATGTTTATGTTCAGTAGAGAAGGCTGCAACATTCTTCCTAATTTTCCCAGCTAAGGGCTGACTGGCTATCCTAGTATAATTATCTCATGTTGACTTCATCTGTTTGTCCGCAACATATGTCAGCTTGGTAGCTGACATAGTGTTGATAGCATCAGAAATGATCAACTGAGAGTTGCTGGAAGAGATTGGGAAGGTGTTGCTTCCTTACCCTTGAATGTGGGGGCTGAAGACCAAACACAAATGGTCCATGATGGGCCATTTGGATTTCCTCATGGGGAGCCTTCAATGCACTCATCCACATGCCCTTTCTCCTCCCATAGTTAGGAGCATCTCCTAAACTATTGGAGCTTCCATTCATCCAGTGACCATGGAGATTGTCCTGATCATACCTGTTAGAGGGAAGCACTACCTTCTGAAAGGTGGTTTGAGGCTCAACTTTAGTTTTGCCCTTTCCTCCATTTCTAACATCTATTGGCCATTCATTGAAGCCCAATCCTCTCCTATTTCTGTAGGAGAAGAAGGTGTCGATGATGGGCAGTATGAATTTAGGCTTAGAGAATTGAGCCACTAAACTTCTCTCCTTGAGAAGATCATTCTCAAGTTTCTTAATGAGTTCTTCCCTTTGGTTTCTCTCATCAGAAAGCTTGTCGATGAGCTTCTTGAGCTTAATAGAATTGGAGCCCACATTGTGGAACATACCCATCTTCTCATTTAACTCAACCTTATTAAGTCTGAGTATTTCTAGCTCCTTAGCTTGCTTCCTAACAAGCTTCTTACTCTTTTTTAGAGCATCCAAAAGATCACCAAATTGTCTTATTAGATCAGTATGGTTCTTATTGTTGCATGATAAGCAGTCTTCTGCATCACTTTCAGAAGATGAGTAATCATCTGATGCATTCTTGGTCTTCTCACATAAGGCAAGCGAGGAAGAAGTGTGGGAAGTGTATACCTGAGCATGATGTGGATAATCATGATCTCCTTCTTCTGATAGGGCCATCGACCCATAGACCTCCTCATCCTCAGAGTCACCGTCTGTGAGAGTCAAGGGTGCTCTTATTCTTTCTCTGTCTATAGAGCATTCTTCATCATCTGATTCACTGTCTGAAGTAGTCTTAATTCAGGGGTTCTCTGATCCCTATACTCCTTTCTTCTTTAATATAAGAAGAGCTCCAGCTGATTTCACTTAGAGATCTGAACTTCCTGATGTCAAATCTTCTGGCTTTCTCCATGGAGCTTTTAAATTCCTGAGCTGATGATTTGACACACCCAATAGTAGATCTGCTTAAGCTGTTAAGCTTTCTTTGAGCAACCTGGCTCTGATACCACTTGTTAGTTATGGGGTGTCGACTTATCACCTAGAGGGGGGGGGGGTGAATAAGTTTTTCAAATTGTTTTGTCCACTTTAGGTGTTCTTATTTTCTGGATAATAGATTTAGAGTTTGGGAGAGAACAACACAGAAAACCCACAAGGACTTATAGAGGTTCCTCAAGACAGGGTGTCTTGAGTAGTCCTTTCTCCCTCTGCTTTACGCCTACCTAGCAGTATGCTAGGATCGGCAAACTCCGCCAATGTCTCCAGCTCGCAAATCTTACAACTCAGACACGCAAATCCCTGCAGCCTAGGCCCACAAGCCCCTTCACTGCACCCAAGTCCACAAGCACTACACTCAGGCCCTCAAGCCCTACACAACACATACCTTCTAGTCTTTCCTGCAGCCTAGGCCCGCAAGCCCCTTCACTGCACCCGAGCCTGCAAGCTTGACACTCAGTCCCTCAAGACCTACAAAGAACAGACCCGCAAGTCTTGTCTGGAGCCTAGTGATGAGTCCCAATTATATACACATTTATGGACTCATCTGGGCCGATTATCTAGTCTATGCACTACACTTTAGGCATGTTTTCGTTCATATTTGATAGCCACTGATTATTCCATGTTAAGTGCACTCCTAGGCCCATTTTGGTGTGCAATTGCACACTTTATTGTTGGGGGCAAGCACAATGTGCTCCCCATTCTTTTTATGTTGTTATACTTGTGCTGGAGGTGTGTTCCCAGCGTTTGGATTTGTTGTGCAGGTGGGCAGATCGTCCATATTGCCCAGAATTCATCTGTTATGAATCGCACGGTCGTGCGTTCACTTGACGCACGGTCGGCTGCGGTCGTGCGCAATGATCGGCTGGTCAATATGGTGATCTGCCCCGCTCGTGCATTTTCTTCACGCACGGTTGGACTCAACCGTGCGCGAACAAAATGCATGACAACCTGTTCTTTGCCAGATTTCGATCTTTCCGAATTTACCCGTGCGTTCTTACGCACGATTGGCTTCGACCGTGCGTGAGTAAAACGTACGGGCGCTCTGGGTCATCTTCCTGGCATTTCTTCTTAATTAATATCACACGGTTCACGCACGGTCGTGCGTTCGACTGTGCGTGACCAAATTTTTGATTATTTTGTATAAAAGCTACAACTCTTGCCCTATTCCGGATCGATCTTCTTTCCCGCACCTAAGTGTTCCTGCTCCGCGCCATTTTCGCCGCTCCATCACCGCCCACCTTTGGGAGGAGCTCCGACCACCATTCTCTTACAAATCTCAAGCCGGAGCATCCTCTAGGCCTCCTCCATTGTTCTTGCACCTCCAAAGCTCCATTTTGAGGGATTTCTGCTGCATATATGAAGTTCTTCGTTGAGATCATGGCTAAAGAAGATTGACGGAGAAGATAGGTACAATAGAAGAAGGTGACAGCTCTTCCGGTCCCCGGACGGTAGTTGGAGCCCGAGCTCGGACAAGGATTGACAACCCTAGATTCCGGCCGTGAACCTCCGATGAGTCTCCGTGCTTTGGTTGTAATCTCAACCCCCTTTATATTGTAGTGATGTTTTCCTTTATCTTTTAGGTGTATGAACAATGTTTGTTAAACCTTGTTATGTTATTCAATGTTTCATGTCTATGTGAAATCATTATGTGTGGTTTATGCAAGTGAGGAGCGCCCCATTCCATCCTCCATCCCGCCATCACGTTCATGTGCCGCACTAGCAATTGCTAGTGGCGTGCTTATCGACGAGGTGCTTGCGACCCTCATTCTGTAAGACTACTCGTCCATCCGCCAAGCTAAGTGGTGCTAACGGCCCATGTAATCCACCTCGACTCCGCCGGTGCGAACCATTCCATCCGCTTGCCTTCTCATCCATCCGCCTAGTGAAGCGTGGCACAGCGGCCCGTGTAATCCATTCGCCTAACAAAGCAGCGCGCTCAAGGCCTGCACAGTTCGATTCTGCTTACCTACTCGTCCATCCTCCCTCGCGAAGCAGCGCGCTCAAGGCCTTCCTAGTCTCCATCCCGCCAAGCGAAGCATTGCATAGCGGCATTGCATAGGAGTAGTTGTACTTTTTTACTCTATTTTCCACAAACCAAATCACCCCCTTTTCGCATCCATCCGACCTAAAGGACTTCGATATCAAGTCCGTCCTCAATAGTTAACTCCACCTTACTGTGTTCCTTCGTGATTCGATACTCAGGGATTTGCTCCTCATTTTATATTACTTGAACGATCGGTACACTGCCGTTTCGTGCCGCAGTCTTGCTACCGCCTATAGCGGTGTGCTAGATTTGCGCATCAAGTTTTTGGCGTCGTTGCCGGGGAACACAGACGTGTGAGTTTTCTGGAGAGGGAGTGAGATAAAAGTTCATTTCCATTTGTGTATTGCATTCTTTTGTTTTATTTCTTCTTTTTCTGCTTTCTTGTTTTACTTAGGTTGCTTAGTATTTTATTGTTGGGTGTAGCATTTTGCATAATAGTGTTTTTCTTTTAAATCTTGTTATCTTCACACAATGTGGGCTTCATTTAATATTCGTTGCCGTTTGTGTGGAGATATCTCTCATGCTAGTGATAGATGTCCAAAGGGAGATAATAGACCAAGCACTCAAGGCCCAGCATATGCAGCACCGACTTCGTCTTGTACTCCATATGGTGCGCATAAGTCCTATGGCTATTCTGCTGAGCCTTTACCGTCACACTTCTTTTTGGCTTCAGCTCCTACTGTGCCAAAGAAGCCCGCAAGGCAGTGCTTGTTTTGTCAGAGCACGGATCATGCTTTGAAGGATTGTGCTGCTTATCTTCTCAACTTGGATTAGTATGATGAGCCAGATATCCAGATCGTCCCGACTCCTAACTTTGGCGGCATACCTTCAACATCTGGTTATGTGTCCGTGTCACCTTCACATTTTGAAGGGTATGGCGCGGACACAGTCACCAGGTGTGTGGC
The DNA here is from genome assembly GCA_033032865.1 of Dactylorhiza incarnata. Taxonomy (NCBI): domain Eukaryota; kingdom Viridiplantae; phylum Streptophyta; class Magnoliopsida; order Asparagales; family Orchidaceae; genus Dactylorhiza; species Dactylorhiza incarnata. The sequence continues at coordinate 10,846,965 of JAWHQI010000014.1, forward strand.
TGATCTAGGCTTTGACATGGCTGAGCCCATCTCCCCTGTGCATATATCACCGTGTATAGATTTGATTCTTTGTGAGGAATCGATGCTTGACTTTTATCCAAGCACTATTCCTCCCCCTATTGTGCATTTTACTACATTTGTCTCTAACGACATTATTGAGGATGTTTCGCAGGATAAGGCTGGTGATTTATGTGTTGTGCCTATTCCTATGGAGGAGGATATTTTCCAAGGTGATGAGGATTCTACCTCAGCACCGGTGGAGGAAGTCCAAATCGTGGAGGAGGTCACTAATGATCCTACTGAGCCTTGCAGCATTGTCGATGATGCCGACAATATCTTATTTCCCAAACCTCTTGGGAGTGAGATCGGGACCACTCCCCCGATTGATGTTCATTTAAGTTTTTCTTCTTCTTTTTTTCCTAACCCCCCTTCGTCATCTGAGCCTGTGCAGGTTAAGTCTTCACAGGTACTTCAGGAGGACTTGGAGCATTCTGCTCAAGTCAATGATGAGTGCATCCTCTTATGTGAGGAGGTTGATTCCCCCTCCATAGAGGAAGCTCCACTCATTGTCGTCTCCTCCTGCTGCCTCCCTGGAGATGACATTTTGTTGGGCAAGGATTTATTTTGCGGTGAGACGAGTGAGGACCAGCCTTCCTCCTCTTCTTACTTCCTATTTCCTCTACATGTGTTAAGCAGGTATTATTATTTAGGTAGAGGGGTAACTGTTCTATCTCCGTATCGGTATTCGCTACCCACACGCACATTAGAATAGTTACCTGTTCATTTCCTTTTTCATACTCCCATTAGCTAGAACTGTGTCGTTTTTAAATAAGTCGTGCTGGGATGACAATAACCCCAGTAGTTATCTTACTTTTCCTGCATTTCTTATTTCATCTTGTTTAGTTTAGTTAGTTGTATTTTATTTTATTTTTTTATATTTGCTTTTGTTTTTAGCGGAGCTCACTCCTACAGGTCTTTCTTCTAGATGGCAGACGCTGCAGCTTTGTCTTCATTCACACGCCAAACTTCTGGTATGCTCACTTGCTGAGCATTAGGTACTCCCTTCCCCTAGCTGTATTTTTGATTTTCATAGTAACATATTGTGTTGGATTGTTTAGTTTAAGTCTGGGGGAGATCTATTTTCTATACCCGCTCACGTGCACTATTGCATAACATACTAGAATCTTCTTTCTAAATTGTTGTTCATTCTTTTTGTGCACGACATCACCCACTTGAGTGCGCAGTCACTTGTGTGTGTGTTTCCATTCATGCTTATTTTGGTTGGAATGTGAAATAGGATGTTAGCTTAGGAATTACAAATCAGAGTGCGATGTTGACTCTTGTAGTGCTCTAGTCACATCCGCATGCTCCAATAGAATTTGAGTTAAATTAGATTATTTCTATGCATTTAATTTACGATTAGTGTTTTTGCGTAGTTTTAGATTTATTATACTCAATTGGTGAATGTGAATGAAATTGGCGGTAGCACGGTGTTGTGTGTAGGCAAGCGCTAGTTGTGTGTTGCTCGAGTCGGAAGGAAGGTTTACCTTTCTCGTGGGCTAAGAACTTGCCCCAAGCGACTCTTGAAGCATGGGCGAGAGCAACTCATATTGTTAAACGTGATGTAGGCCATTTTTTGGCTAGTTTGAGCCTTGTTTTCCATACATATGCGTTTACCTTTGCCAGCCAAGTTTGTGCCTACCCCTCCTTTGTTTCAGCTCTTCTTTCAATCACCAAAGCCTGAATCTTATCCTATTATCGCAACCAAGTAGGGAGTTAACTGAAATCATATTTCTTGATTTGGTGTGATGTATGGAACCTTTGTGATGTGAAAGAAAAATCTGTATTATTTGCTGAGCTCATTATTGTGAACCAACTGTGGGATAAAAGAAAAAGAAAAAGAAAAAAATGAATGAAGTTAAAAGAAAAATCTGAAAAGAATTGGAATGAAAAGAAATCCCTTTGAGCGTAATAGAAAATTCAGTTGGTATTTGTTGGAGTAGGCTGTGTGCACACCCAGTTTTCAAGTTAAGTCTGGGGGTGTGTCACACTAGCATCGTTCTTGGTCTTGTTTTGGTACAACATTATCTTTTGACTCAATTGGGTTGTGTAGCCATCTCATTTATCATTGAAAATCATACTGTAACCTAAGCCCCATTATAACCTGAAAGTCCTATTGATTTAACTTGTGAGTTTTCTAGCGCCGTGGAGAGAGTGTAACCGGGCAAGCTTATGGTTCTCGTCGTTGATGGATTTCAGCGGAGTTATCCCCGAATTCCGGTCTTTAGCAACACCCTCCTGAGTGGCTTGTGTACTTTCACACCGGGCACGACCGCACATGTTCTTCATGATTCACCAGTTGAGTATCAATAAATCTTTATTTACGCTTTAATACTTTTGTAAATTAGTTAGCATAGTTATAATCTCCTTTTACTGAATTTCTATTTGCATGCGTATGATACTTCTCACAGTCCTCCAATTTTGCAATTCCCTTCACTAACTACCATTTTCATACTCCGCCAGATTTGTTTGCTCCGGATGCGCAAACAGGTAAGTCTGGGGGTGTGTTGAGTCCCAATTATATACACATTGTTGGACTGATCTGGGCCGATTATCTAGTCTATGCACTACACTTTAGGCATGTTTTTGTTCATATTTGATAGCCACTGATTATTCTATGCTAAGTGCACTCCTAGGCCCGTTTTGGTGTGCAATTGCGCGCTTTATTGTTGGGGGCAAGCACAATGTGCTCCCCATTCTTATTATGATGTTATACTTGTGTTGGAGGTGTGTTCCCAGCATTTGGATTTGTTGTGTAGGTGGGCAGATCATCCATATTGCCCAGAATTCATCCTGTATGAATCGCACGGCCGTGCATTCACTTGGCGCACGGTCGGCTGCGGTCGTGCGCAATGATCGGCTGGTCAATATGGTGATCTGCCCTGCTCGTGCGTTTTCTTCATGCATGGTTGGACTCAACCATGCGCGAACAAAACGCACGACATCCTGTTCTTTGCCAGATTTCAAGATTTTCGAATTTACCAGTGCGTTCTTACGCACGATCGGCTTCGACCATGCGTGAGTAAAACACACGGGAGCTCTGGGTCATCTTCCTGGCATTTCTTCTTATTTAATATCGTACGGTTCACGCGCGGTCGTGCATTCGACCTTGCGTGACCAAATTTCTGATTATTTTGTATAAAAGCCACAGCTCTTTCCCTATTCCGGATCGATCTTCTTTCCTGCGCCTAAGGGTTCCTGCTCCGCGCCATTTTTGCCGCTCCATCACCACCCACCTTTGGGAGGAGCTCCGGCAGCCATTCTCTTGCAAATCTCAAGTCGGAGCATCCTCTAGGCCTCCTCCATTGTTCGTGCACCTCCAAAGCTCCATTTTGAGGAATTTTCTGCTGCATATATGAAGTTCTTCAGTGAGATCGTGGGTAAAGAAGATTGATGGAGAAGATGGGTACAATAGAAGAAGGTGACAGCTCTTCCTGACCCCGGACGGTAGTTTGAGCCCGAGCTTGGACAAGGATTGACAACCCTAGATTCCGGATGTGAACCTCTAATGAGTCTCCGTTCTTTGGTTGTAATCTCAACCCCCTTTATATTGTAGTGTTGTTTTCCTTTATCTCTTGGGTGTATGAACAATATTTGTTAAACCTTGTTATGTTATTTAATGTTTCATGTCTATATGAAATCATTATGTGTGGTTTATGCAAGTGAGGAGCGCCCCATTCCATCCTCCATCCCGCCGTCACGTTCGTGTGCTGCACTAGCAATTGCTAGTGGCGTGCTTATCGACGAGGTGCTTGCGACCCTCATTCCGTAAGACTACTCGTCCATCCGCCAAGCTAAGCGGTGCTAACGGCCCGTGTAATCCACCTCGACTCCGCCGGTGCGAACCATTCCATCAACTTGCCTTCTCGTCCATCCGCCTAGTGAAGCGTGGCATATAGTGGCCCGTGTAATCCATTTGCCTAACGAAGCAGCGCGCTCAAGGACTGCACAGTTCGATTCCGCTTACCTACTCGTCCATCCGCCCTCGCGAAGCAGCGCGCTCAAGACCTGCCTAGTCTCCATCCCGCCAAGCGAAGCATTGCATAGCGGCATTGCATAGGAGTAGTTGTACTTTTTTTTTACTTTATTTTCCACAAACCAAATCACCCCCCTTTCGCATCCATCCGACCTAAAGGACTTCGATCTCAAGTTTGTCCTCAATAGTTAACTCCACTTACTGTGTTCCTTCGAGATTCGATACTCGGGGATTTGCTCATCGTTTTATATTACTTGAACGATCGATAAACTGCCTGTGAAATTTTCTATAAATCTAGGAGTGAGTAGGAATAGTATAACTCAAAGTTCAAGCCAACAACCAGAAGCACATGAAACAAACAAAATCTTTATTGATCAAGCAAAGTTCTTCATTATAGGGCGAGGTATACATGGCGAGACATGATTTCGCCAGTACACAAAATAAGAGAAGAAAAAACAACTGAAAGATAACCAGCGGTCTGCCTAACTGAGACTGCCTGACCGCCCGACCTGACAGTCTGCCCGGCTAGAAAACAAGACCGCCCGAACTGCCTGCCCGCGCCTTGAACAACACAAACTGAGAACCTTGCGAACTCCCGAACTCGACTGATTCTTCCGAACTACAGCAACCCGCACTGCAAGCCGCGAGACTGCCCGAACACCTTCAAAAGAGGAGGTGACCATTGCTACCCGCACAATCCGCAGAAGCTGCACAAAACAAGTTCAATCAGCAAGACCGACCGGTCACAAGAATTGAGACCGCAAGAAAGGACACGAGCTCAGCTTACACTTGGTGCAATATTTTTGCTGCTGCAGTGGCTCCTATTTATAGGTGTGAGACCTGATCCAGTCACCACCCTATGAGATAGGATCACCACGCCTTGATCGTGCGACCAGACCGGTCAACCCGCGCGATCATCAAAAGATCCTCCTGCTTAGTGAGCTCGTCGTCTTCAACAGAAGCCGCGCTATCATGACAACTTGCCTGGTCATGACAGTCACCACCTGTATTCGCCACCCGACCTCCTCCAGAGACCGCGAACACACCAGACCGACTAGGTCAACAGCCTGCCAAGTCGATCAAACACCTGTGACCGCATATGCCAGCTGATCGCCGAAAGATCAGCCATGCGAACACAAAACCGGAGACCGCGTGACTAAGACGACCTTAGTCCACGTGCACCACAAAGAAACCGGACAGCCACCAGACTGGGCTGCTCCCACCACGCGATCACAAGCACCAGATCGCGCGGTCATGCTAAACAGGAGACAGCTCGCCACGCGGTCACGCGACCAGACCGCACGGCCTCACCTCGGCACCCTTGGACAGAAGAATGGCGGTCACGCTGAATAACCCGGGGCTAGACCAGAGAGATCAGACTGCCAGAGGAGACCGCAAGACCGCGCGGTCTCCCTCAGACCGCCAACTTCACAAGCATCCACTTCAACATTTTCAACACTCCCCCTTAAAGTTGGAAGTTGAAAACAACCCAAGTAAACTCCTTAGCCGAGTAAACGGCCCCTTCGCCAGTGCCTTTGTGAAGATGTCAGCAATGTTGTCCTGACTCCTAACATGCTCGACCGAAAGAGACCCCTCCAGCACCTTCTCATGAATGAAATGATGCTCAATCTCGATATGCTTGGTCCTCGCGTGACAAACTAGATTAGTAACCAGTTTGAGAGCACTCTCGTTGTCGCCGCGGAGCAGAGTCGGACCCTGAACCTCCTTATGGACATCTCCTACTAACCTCCTAAGCCAGATGGCTTCTTGAGCTGCCAAGGCTGAAGCCTTATATTCCGCTTCCATGGTGGATACCGACACGGAATCCTGCTTCTTGCTTCACCATGATATAGCCGTGGGGCCCGCCATGAAGACGTATCCAGACGTCGACTTCCGATCATCCGAATCTCCCCCATAATCAACATCCATGTATCCATGCACCTCGAAGACCGCATCCCTCCTGTAAAGAAGACACATATCCGAGGTCGCCTTGACATACTTCAGTAAATTCTTGGCCGCTAGAAGATGAGGCATCAGTGGTTCCGCCATATAACGGCTCACCCTGCCAACTGCATATGCAATATCCGGCCTGTTAATCGTCAGATAGATCAAGCTCCCAACCAGAGCCCGGAACACCAACGGATCTTCCAGAATCCTCCGCTCATCCTTGCAAAGTTTCATGGCCTTCTCCAGAGGTGTGGAAATGCACTTCCCTTCCTTCATGCCGAACCGCTCCACGATTCGCTCTGCATATCCAGCCTGGGACACCACTACTCCAGTTCCCTTCCTCTGCACTTCGAGTCCAAGGAAATGGTGATGTTCACCTAAGTCCTTCATCTCAAACCTGATAGATAGCTCAGCCCGAAGCCTTGCTACTTCCTCCTTCGAATTCCCCGTCAAGATCATATCGTCGACATAAAGCAGCACGATGACTTGAAGCTCCCCGCTTTTCTTGACGAGCAAGCTTGAGTCTGAGTCTGAAGCACCAAACCCGCAGAATAAGAGATATTCTGCAATCTTTCCATACCACGCCCTCGGCCCTTGCTTTAACCCATACATGGCCTTCTTCAACTTACAGACATGGTCAGGAAAATCTTCAGATACGAAGCCTAGCGGCTGAACCATGAAGATGTCTTTGTCAATCTCACCGTACAAGAACGCATTCTTTACGTCGAGCTGCCAAATCTCCCACCCCCAACATGCCGCCAAGGCAATCACAACCCGAACTGAAGTCATTTTTGCCACCGGACTGAATGTCTCTTCATAGTCTTCACCGTATTGCTGTGAGAACCCCCGAGCCAAAAGGCGAGCCTCGTATCGCTAGATACTGCCATCTGCCTTCTTCTTGAGCTTATAGACCCACTTGCATGTCACATGGGTGATACCCTTGAGCCTGGGCACCAGAGACCAAGTCTCATTCTTTCCAAGAGCACTGATCTCTTCCTGCATAGCTGAATCCCACTATTCCACGCCTTTGCCCTTTTCAAAGCTCGACGGCTCCCTCTCATCCAAGGGACCAGCAAAGAAACATGAGACGAAGCTCACCATGTTTCCTCCTGTATAGCGATCAGGGGTAATGATTGTTCGCTTCGATCTCCGCAACGCCTTACCCTGACTCGCAGTATCTTCAACTGCTTCTTCCCTAGCTCCCCTTCTAGACGTACTCGGGGCATCGCTCCCCCTGCTTCCTGATCCAGAAGCCTCCGCCTCAGAACTAGATATTGTTGGACCACCTGGTGACACAGGCAGCTCTACGTGAAGATTTTCCACAGCTTTCTCTGGTTCCTCCACACTGCTTTCTGGTAGCTCAATACCAGAACTTCCCTTGTAAGACATCACCTCGTCAAACACGACTTCGCGAGATACAACAAATCTCCGCATCTCCGGGTCTCCGGGTCCATGCACTTCCAGCCCTTCTTTCGATCGTCATATCCCACGAAGACTAGCTTCCTTGCTTTCGCATCTATCTTCATCTGAAGTGCATCTGGAACGTGCACATAGCGGGTGGAACCAAACACCCGAAGGTGTGCCACGCTTGGCTTTTCCTTGAACATCATCTCATGCGGAGCCAACATGTTGATAGGACTGAGAGGCATCCGGTTGATGACGTATGCAGCATAAGACATTCCCTCCGCCCAGAAGGACTAAGGGATACTCTTGGCATGCAGCCAACACTTGCAGGTCTCCGTTAGATGACGGATCTTCCGCTCTGTAACTCCGTTTTGTTGTGGAGTATGTGCACAAGTAAGCTCCATCCGGATGCCTGCCTTCCTACAAAAACTAGAGAACTCACAAGAGGTGAACTCCCCTCTGTTGTTAGTGCTCAGCTTCTTAACCCGCAGACCAAGCCGACCCTCCACGAGCTCCTTGAACTTCACAAACTTGGCAAACGCCTTCGCCTTCTCCTTCAGAAAATAAACCCAGACATATCTAGTGTGATCATCGATCAACACCAGCATATACCTGCTGCCTCCGAGGCTTGGGGTAGCAGTTGGTCCCATCAAGTCACCGTGGATGCACTCCAACGACACACTACTCCTAGTCTGCGACTTGTCAAACGGTAGTCAATGAGACTTGCCGAACTGACATCCTGCACAAATGTGACCATCTCCGTAGGAAGATAGACTAGGCAGGCCCTTGACCAGACCTTTCACCGCCGTAGCCTTCAGCTTGTCCATCCCTATATGCCCAACCTCTCGTGCCATATGACGGCACTATCATTCGTCTTCATCTAGTCGACATAAGAACTTGTCGATAAAATGAACAAGTCTTTTGCTCTCCTCCTGACATGAATGACCTCGGCCTTGACCGCTTCAACATTCTGAAGAAACCTCACTTCTGTTGGGACAAACAGAACGTGATACCCAACGTCTACAGCGTTGGTCATGGAGAAAAGGTTTTTCCTCATTCCAGGCACATGATAGACACTCTTCAACATAAGCGGCCCTCTATCACTGCCCAAGGAAGCAACCCCCACCTTCTCGACACTATGCACGGTATTATCAGCAGTAATAATGGCATCATTACCTGAGTAGGGTTGCGCTGAAGTAAGCTTCGACTCGTCCCCGGTGAGGTGATGACCACACCCCGAGTCCACGATCCAGTCCTCCTGATAGTTGATAGAAGCCGAAGCTCCAACAGAAGCCGAGAAGGCTCCTCCCCATCCTCCATCATTCTGCCTGGCTTCAGCTTCCTCCTTTCCTGCAGCAGCATGCCCGGGCTGAAGATTCACCCGGCACTCCTTCCTGATGTGACCATGCTTCCCACACCTAAAGCACTTGGGACCTTCTCCCTTCTTCCTCCCTTCAGCCTTAGGAGCATAGCCCCTCTCCTGCTGTCCAGAAGTTGAAGGCACATTGCCTCCTCCGGCGGTCTTCTTCTTATCCCACTTCTTCTTCTTCCCCGTGAAGAGAACCTCGCCATCTCCCCCAGATACTGACACCCCTGCCATCTGCATTGCCAGAATCTCCTGCGAAGCAAGCAGATTTTCCAGCTCCAGCAGGGACAGCTAATTTGCCCAACCCTACACCGACGTCACAAAGGCAACATATTCCTTCCACAAGCCACGGATAATGTGCCTCTTCAGCTTTGCCTCAGAAATTGGCTCATCAGGATCTAGTGCTGAAATCTCGGTGTACAAGTTCTTCATCTTTAAGAAGAACGTTGAGATAGAAAAATCACCTTGAGCCAGTCTGGCCAGCTCATTCTCCAGAAACTGTAGCCTCGCTACATTCTTCTTGTTAAACAGCCCATCCAGGGCTCTCCAGATCTCTGCAGCTGATCCACATCCCAAGATGTGATCAAACAAATCAGGTGATATTGCCCTCTTCAGGGTGAACTCTGCTTTGGCATTAATTCGCCTCCAGTTCCTCACTTCATGAACGTTATCCCCAAGCAAGATAACTTTTTCCGTGCTCTCTCCTCCAACAACCTCCCAGAGGTCCTCACCCAAAAGATAACTCTGCATACAAGTCCTCCACTTCTTAAAGTTTGTCGAGTTGAGCATCTCAATTCCAAGACCCCTTGCTTCCATGGCTCTACCACTGGTTCCTTCTTCGCCAAGGCGATGGCAACTTTGAGTTAATCACTTCTCTATCCACTCCAACCTACCTCTGATACCATGTGAAATTTTCCGTAGATCTAGGAGTGAGCAGGAATAGTATAACTCAAAGTTCAAGCCAACAACCAGAAGCACATGAAACAAACACAATCTTTATTGATGAAGCAAAGTTCTTCATTACAGGGCGAGGTATACATGGCGAGACATGATTTCGCCAGCACACAAAACAAGAGAAGAAAAAACAACTGAAAGATAACCAGCGGTCTGCCTAACTGAGACCACCTGACCGCCCGACCTGACAGTCCGCCCGTCTAGAAAACAAGACCGCCCGAACTGCCTGCCTGCGCCTTGAACAACACCAACTGAGAATCTCGCGAACTCCCGAACTCAACTAATTCTTTCGAACTGCAGCAACCCGCACTGCAATCCGCGAGAATGCCAGAACACCTTCAGAAGAGGAGGTGACCGCTGCTACCTGCACAATCCGCAGAAGCTGCACAAAACAAGTTCAATCAGCAAGATTGACCGGTCACAAGAATTGAGACCGCAAGAACGCACACGAGCTCAACTTACACTTGGTGCGATATTTTTTCTGCTACAGTGGCTCCTATTTATAGGCGTGAGACCTGATCCAGTCACCACCCTATGAGATAGGATCACCACCCCTTGATCGCGCGACCAGACCAGTCAACCCGCGCGATCAGCAAAAGATCCTCCTGCTTAGTGATCTCGCCGACTTCAACAAAAGCTGCGCGATCATGACAACTCGCCCGGTCATGACGCTCACCACCTGTGTTCTCCACCCGACCTCCTACAGAGACCGCGAACACACCAGACCGACTAGGGCACCAACCTGCCAAGTCGATCAAATACATGTGACTTCATATGCCAGCTGATCGCCGAAAGATCAGCCATGCGAACACAAAACCGGAGACCGCACGACTAAGAAAACCTTAGTCCATGCGCACCACAAAGAAATCAGACAGCCACCAGACCGGGCTGCCCCCACCACGCGATCACAATCACCATATCGCGCGGTCAAGCTGAACAGAAAACAGCTCGCCACGCGGTCACGCGACGAGACTGCGCGGCCTCACCTCGGCACCCTTGGACAGAAGAACGGCGGTCACGCCGAATAACCCGCGGCTAGACCAGAGAGGTCAGACCTCCAGAGGAGACCGCAAGACCATGCGGTCAGAATAGACCGCGCGGTCTCCCCCAGAAGCCAACTTCACAAACTTCCACTTCAACATTTTCAACACTGCCGTTTCGTGTCGTAGTCTTGCTACCGCCTATAGCGGTGTGCTAAGATTTGCGCATCCGGCCCGCAAGCCCCTTCACTGCACCAGAGCCCGCAAGCCCGACACGTTTGGACCCGCAAGTACCTCTGCCCTAGCCCTCAAGCCCCACAGATCTCAATCTCTCAAGCTTGACATACAGATCTGAAAACAGATCTCATAGATTTGGCCTGAAGCCTTACAAAGAAAGATTTACAATTATTTCTTCTTCCGGGTGGAGATCGATTTCTTTTCTTGAAGAAGATGCTTCTGATTTTGAATTTGAACGGCACAAATCTTCTTCAAGTTTTCTTGCTTTGCCTGATGTTGACTGGCTTCCTTTCTCGAATGATTCTTAGCAGTCGATGAGACTTGACTGCTACTTGAAGAACACAGGATGATCATTTTGTTCTTCCCTTCTTTCTTTCTTCTTCACCACAGCTTGTACCATTGTATTCAATATGCTCAGGGGATTCTTTTTCGTTCCTCAGTTCGAGATCTATTTAGGGCATCCACTATTTTCTTTTATAGGACTTAGACGTCGATTAACGATCTCCTATGATGTCTTTTTCTAACAGTCGCCCATGCCTTAAGAGCACGCGCTGATTGGACAATCAGGAGGTGGCATTAACTGCTGACCACGTGCCTGGCAACATTTGAATCTGTCTCGACGATATTTCCATTATTATGATGACAAGGGCAATATCTCTACGACACTGGACATCCCTTCTGCACTCGTGCTTAAGACGACATGAAGTCATCTAACCGATGTCGGCGTAATCTTCTTGATTGCTTGATATCGTTGTGATCAACTTATCTTCTCGACAACAAGGTCGATATCATGTCGACAGATTGTTCTTCAGCAACTACCCGTCTTCACAGCTGCTTCCTCAGTGTTCTCGACATCAAATCTTCTTTTCGACGATATAGTCGACACCTGACTTGTACTTGCCTCAGTCTTGTTCGTTCTTCTTGGCATTATGATATCGTTGAGAGGTGTTGGGATGTTACAACGATATCATCATTTGCTTTGCTCTGCATATTGTTGACGATATTCCTGCTGTTGTCGACGATACGCTTGATCCTTTTCGACGACATCAGACATAATCATTCTTCTTTGCTTTGCCCATCATTTCAATGATGTGCCTATACTTGTAGACGATATGTCCAGTCTTTTTCGACGATATTGTACTTAGGCAATTATTGAAGTACTGGATATATCATCTGATCTCCGCAAGCATGAACAAGATATAATATTAAATACACCTAGTACTTATCATTGAGCTGAGCACTTCTTCAAATCAGGAATACTGCTGGGCACTATTCCCAACAATTTTTGACATGGATGCCTCCAAATTCTTAGCCTCGCAGGTAGAGCGGCTAAGTAAGCAGGTGGCAGAGATGACTGCTTCCTCCTCCACTCCCGCGTGGGCGAATACTAATAATAATAATAACATTAATAATAATAATAATTTAATTGAAGAATCAGTGGATTACCTCGGCAATCCGGTCCGGGCACCCTTCAACCCTACTAATAACCCTTATAGTAATTGCTATAATCCGGGTTGGAGTAATCACCCGAACTTCTCCTGGAGTAATCCAAATAATGCGCAGCGGCCCCTAAATGTGAATCCGTGAGGATTTCCGCAAGGATTTCAACATAGATTCCATCAGGGATATCCGCCGCCTCCTCCAAAACTTTCTCCGCTCGAGGAAGTTTTCACTAAGTACATTGCGTCCAACGATACAAATATCCAGAATATTACCGGATCGCTAAAAAATTTGGAAATGCAGGTTGGACAACTTGCGGAACTAATCTCAGAGCGGCCTCATGGAGCTTTGTCAGGGAATACGGAGCCGAACCCTCCCAAAAATGCCCACGCAATGACCCTTCGCAGTGGCAAGGAGGTTGTCTCCCCATCGTGGGATGAGCCTAAGGTACACATTTTGCCTCCGACCCCTCCACCCACCTCTTTGATTTTATTAGCTCTAAATTTTCCAATTGCGCCGAGCATTTCGAGCCCGCAAATTCCTTATCCCTCGAAAATTAATAAAGAGAAGGAGGACTTAAATTATCAAAAAAATTTAAGAATATTAAAACAAATTCAGATTAACGTTCCCTTCTGCGAGGCACTCTCTCAAATGCTAAAATACGCGAAATACCTTAAGGAGCTCCTTTCTAATAAAAAGAAGTTAGAGGGTATTTCACGTGTTTCAGTAAATGCGGAATGCTCGACGGTCCTACTTAACAAATTGCCGCCCAAATTAAATGACCCGGGAAGTTTCTCCATCCCATGCCTTTTCGGCAACTTGTTAATAAAATACGCCCTAGCGAACCTAGGAGCGAGTATAAATTTAATGCCCTTCTCCCTCTTAAAAAAATTAGATTTGTGCACTCCTAGCCGAACTTAAATGAGCATCCAACTCGCGGATTGCTCTGTAAAGTATCCCATCGGGATTGTGGAGGACATCCTGGTCAAGGTTGACAAGTTTATCTTCCCGGTAGACTTCGTCATCCTTGACATCGAGGAGGATGCCAAGGTACCAATTATCCTCGGTCGCCCTTTCCTCGCGACCTCTCGAGCATAAATTAATGTAAGTAACGGTCGCCTCAACCTTCGGGTAGGAGACGACAAAGTTACACTTCACATTAATCCCTCGATACAGAACACTTTATCGAATGATGATTCCTGTTTTAATTTGGAATCCGCATTTGAGGATGAGTGTTCTTCATTTTTTAAATTACATTCCTTAACGCTAGACGATTAGGATTTGGCGAATCTTCCTCCTTTAGACGAATTGCCGCCAAATTCACCTTTCAAACCTTTTAATTCAAAAGATTTAAAAATCACCACATCTTAAGAAGAACCCCGGTCTTGGAGCTTAAACAACTCCACGACCATTTAAAATACGCTTTTCTAGCCAAAAATTCAAAACTTCCCATTATTATTTCTTCCACTTTAACTGATTCGGAAACCATTGAATTGGTGGAGGTTTTGTCTAAGCATCGCCGTGCAATTGCATGGCAGATTTCTGATATTAGGGGGATAAACCCCTCTTCTTGCATGCACAAAATATTTGTAGAAGATAATTCCTGCAAAACCATCCAGCCTCAACGACGACTTAACCCGAATATGCGGGATGTCGTAAAGGCTGAAGTCATAAAACTCTTGGATGCAAGGATTATCTACCCTATTTCAGACAGTATGTGGGTTAGCCCCATACATGTTGTGCCAAAGAAGGGCGGTTTAATGGTAGTGGCCAATCAAAATAACAAATTAATCCCAACCCGTACTGTTACGGGTGGGCGGGTGTGCATCGACTACTGAAAGTTAAACGATGCCACCCGAAAGGACCACTTTCTGTTACCGATTATCGATCAGATTTTGGAGCGACTTTCAGGTCATCCATATTATTGCTTTCTCGATGGTCTATCGGTGTTTTTCCAAATTCCTATCTCCCTCGAAGACCAGGAGAAAACAACTTTTACGTTTCCCTTCGGCACCTTCGCATATCGAAGGATGCCGTTTGGCCTCTGCAATGCGCCGGCTACATTCCAACGATGTATGCTAGTGATCTTTGGGGAGCCCGTAGAAGAAATAATGGAAGTCTTTATGAACGACTTCTCCGTATTCGGAAGCTCCTTTTTTAGCTGCTTGCAGAATCTAGATTGAGTCCTCCAATGATGCGAAGACACGAACCTAGTTTTAAATTGGAAAAAGTGTAATTTTATGGTCTGGGAAGGTTTAGTTCTCGGCCAAAACATTTCCGCCAAAGGAATGGAGGTCGATAAGTCCAAGGTCAAAATCATCGAAAAACTCCCAACCCCTTCAAATATAAAATCAATTAGGTGTTTTCTTGGCCAGACGGGTTTTTATAGGCGGTTTATTAAATTTTTTTCCAAAATAACGAAACAACTAACCCACCTCCTGGACAAGGAATCTCTATTTATTTTTGATAATGCGTGCGTAGAGGCATTTAATAATATAAAAGAAAAACTTATCAATTCTCCCATTCTGGTGGCACCAGATTGGTCCCTTCCGTTTGAAATTATGTGCGATGCCAGCGATATCGCAGTGGGAGCTGTACTAGGCCAACGTGTTAATAATTATTTTCTTCCCATCTACTACGCTTCTTGAATGCTCACAGCCGCACATGCTAATTACATGACGATGGAAAAGGAACTTCTCGACGTTGTCTTTTCGTTCGATAAGTTTAGGCCCTACATTACGCTTTTTAAAATTATCATTTTTACCGACCACTCCGCCCTCAAATATTTATTATCAAAAATAGACGCCAAGCCCTGCTTGCTTCGATGGATCCTCCTATAAGACCCCTTTTTTTCTTAAACATCTGGGTCTTAGGCCCAGAACCGCCGCTCTGCGGTGACACCCTCGCTCGGGAAGGCCGTCACTACAAAACGCCGATGCTGCCGGCCAAATCGATCACGAAGAAGCAAAGAAAGATAAGCTAAAAAGAAAGCCAAGTCCACATCACATAAAAAGTAATACATCCACGAAGAGATGTCCACATAAATATAACTGAAATGAAAGAGATACAAGGGCTCATGCCCGATGCATCAAAACCTCACTACAAATTCACTCGCGGAAGCAAAACAACTAGATCTAAAAGACACTCACGGATCCTGTCATCGGTGCTCCCATACTAGACTGCCCCGCCTCCATCTGCACTGGCCTCTGGTGCTGCTCCGTCGCCGCGGTCTCCTAAAATGATAAGGTCCACCGACCGTTAGTCAAAAAGACAAAGCCAATCCCCCACCCCTCCCCCAGTGACTCCTAGGCACCGAGCGGGAAGGATGAAGCGGAGGACAAACAAGGGGTAACAACAATAGCAGATGACATGGTATTATCTACAGGAAAAGATCTACCACTACACAAGTATATTTGATTATAAATAAAATAGTTAGTAAGCATAGCGAGAGCAGGTAAGGAATAAATAAAGTGCAGTAAATAAAGGCATGTATATAATAGAAAAGTAACCATTGATTTATAGGAATGCCCACAGAAACCTATAGACCAAGGTGTCGTTTAGCAAGGCCTATCATATAAGAAGTCCCATAACCGACTTATACGATAGGGGTAGGGGTTGAAATGCAATGTTTATGCTATGACAGGCAAGGTATGCAGTTATGCTATGTTCATACAAGTGCAACTCACGCACTTCGACTCTATGCGCACAGACCTTTAGTTCCCCGTTTTTGGAGCTAGCAAGACTCCCAGGATACTCCCGTAGTGGCAAACGGAAGCGGTGGGTTGGGCCTCGCCCACCTCTAGGTTGGTATATGCAATACCTAACCTAGACCTATCATACGCCTCAACGCAAAACCGCGGAGCATCTGTGTACTCTTACTGGCTGGACCACCAGACTTTTATGGCTAAGTGCAAATTCCACACTTGTCGAGCCAGAGTATCAATGTCGGTGCAATGACCATCGACACTAAGGACCCACCACCTTATGCACATGCAACATGTTCTACTATCTATCTACAAACTCCAAACGTAGACCACCTGGGCTTAACTTGCCCAACCAAGAACCAAACTGAGTCACAAACTCTCCGGATCAACAATACGCACCAATCACCACTGAGCCTACAACTCGGGGCACCAAACCAACCAAACTTCCATGACAACGGAGTGTGAGTGAATGTATTATTTGTTAGTCTTGAGCATCTTCTATACTCCTATGACTTATGGTTAATCTTGGACTTCCCGAGGGCTACCCTGTAAGCGTCTCGCTACGGTACTAGGAACTGTAATGGGTTGACACCCCAAAGTTCCCTTTCTCAAGATACTTACTGTTATTGGTATCTACCCTTAAGAATTTCCTTCTACCGTTTCACTTGAGTTAGACCTAAGTGCTTTAGGACCCACCAGGGAAAAGATTTTTTTTTGTCAATCCCCAGGACAACCTTACTCTTAACCCAACAAGTACACTTTCCTCACATACACTTCCTGGAGTGGACTTCTAACTATCTGATCATCCCATGTGCACCATCTGTGTAACGCCCCTGAATTTTCCGGTATTTGAATAATTCAGTAATGGTGTGTTAATGACGTCGGGGCGTTACTTTTAACGTCGAGTTAGCGGCGCGTTGCCGTTTGCGCGTTTTCGCGTCCGTTTGGGTCAAGTCGACCAAATTTTGCGACGACACGGAATTGGAAAATTTTACGTTAGGAATTTTGATTATTTAATTTTAGACTTGCCTATCAAGTTTCGTCGCGATCCGAGCCATTTTGGAGCCTCGGCGTATTTTAGAAGTTTTGTATATATTTAAAGCTCGCCATAACTTCCGCCATTCATATCTCGAAAACGGCACGTCGGATTTTGATTCCAACTTCGCCGTTGGATTCGTAGCACCGCCGTTCACCTAAGGCGGAATTTTCGTTGGATTCGGCGTTCGTTATTTTTTGTGATAAAATAATAATAATAATAATAATAATAATAATAATATTATTATTATTATTATTATAAAAATTATGCACGTATATATATACGTTCATTCAAAGTTGCGTCGATTCCTCCACTCCTTCATGCGTCGATTTATCCTGCATGCTTGCGTCGATCTCAATATATATATATATATATATATATATATATATATTTTTACAGCATGCGTCGACTGCCTTGCGTCGACTTCCTTTCGACGCATGCGTCGACTTTCCCCAGTAGCCTTGCGTCGACTGCCTTGCGTCGACTTCCTTTCGATGCATGCGTCGACTTTCCCCAGCAGCCTTGCGTCGACTGCCTTGCGTCGACTTCCTTTCGACGCATGCGTCGACTTCTTCCCCCTCCTTGCGTCGACAACTTCAGCTCCTGCTATTATTATTAATAATAATAATAATAATAATGATATTATTATTATTAAAATTATGATGTTGCCTAAAAGGAAACGAACCTTCTGCTTCTTCCTCATTCTATCTGAACGAGCGACGGGGACGGCGATTTCTCGAATCTTCTGGACGCCGCCGACGGAGCTCCGGTGGTCGGAATCGCGAGCCGAGCATAGATTCGGAAAGCTCTCGACGAGAGCTTCATCCACGTGGTAATTTCCTTCCGTTTCGTGAAATTTTTTCGTTAGGGTTTTCGGCCCTAACCTTCGTTTTGGTCATTTTTCTGTAGATCTCGCCTCGTCGTGCCTCCTTTTGGGCCGATCTACGACGAGGAGTTGTTCGGAGAACGATTCCGGTGATTTGAAGGCAAGTGGTTATCTTGCTCCTTCTCTTTGCTAAAATCCCTTCATTTTTGTTTCTCGCCTTTGCTTCCAGTAATTAGTTTTATACTAAATTTTATCATCTGCCTCACTTTTGCTCTTTTTTTTACTCAATATAAATTTTCTCAGCTCGTTAACCTAAAATGTTGCCTAATGTTCTGACGGGCCTCGTCCCTATTACTTTGAAATTGCATGAAAATATGAATTCTGCTGGAGGTCGTATGCGGTGTGGTTTTTGCCCCCGGTGCGGTGCTCTTTTAAGCTTTTGGTTTGGAGGCTGTACGCGGTGTGGTTTTTGCCCCCGGTGCGGTGTCCTCTTAAGCATTTTGATTGGGAGTCTGTACGCGGTGTGGTTTTTGCCCCCGGTGCGGTGCTCTTCTTTTGGATGAGCTGATCAGTCTCTATAATTCTGAACAAGAGTAACATGATTAATAATTTGAAAACGAATAGCTTTTCTTTTGCTTATGGAGAGTTTTGTCATCTCCTGTGTTCTCACCTTTGTTTGGTGAGCATATTCTGCTGATTTTTTTTAGTTGTTCTGCTATTTCTTTTTGCTGATGATTAGATACTTCTGCTGTTCCTTTTCCTGTCGATTACTTGCTGCTAGCTTTGTCATGACTGACCCTTGCAGCTTCTGTTTCCCTCCGGTCTCGCGGAGGTTTGCTTACTTTCTTATTTTCTGCACCACTTGTAACTTGCTTCTGAGGTGTTCTTTCTTTGAATGCCTCAGGTTCTGGACAGTAGCAGGTGTTAATGCAGAGCTTCTTTAGTTGCTGTCTCCTGACTCTCTTGAGGTAGAGTATTCTGTGGACTTGTCGGCCCATGGGTTCGTGTCAGGTGTTGACGCCCGTGGTGCCGTTTAGTTAGATTTTTGTTTCACTACTGCTGTTACTTGTGGTTCACTTTTGAGCACTTGTTCTGGAATGGTTAGACATTGGTTGGCATTATGGCCCCTTGTTAGATATGTTCAGGTAATTGTTGCATTGCATATCATGTTTCGAAATGCTAATCTCACTACTTTCCGCGCGTGATAAATCTATTTTTATATATAGTAAATCCACACATTCGATCTTGCATGGTGCACCTCACTAGGTCTTCATGTTCACTTAGGCCACTAAGTAATTAAATCAAGTATTTTTCCGCCGCGTAAAACTATATTTTTAAAAGCGTGGACTAGTTGATCCACCTAGCCGAGGGACGCGGCTTGTTAATCCTTTTGCATAAATTATATTTAAATCTCTTTGAGTTAATGATAATATTTGCTTGACTGCGAAGAAGGATGAATTGCCTTAACGTCAGTAGGCGTCCCCTACATGACGTGGCATCACAATGCATAGCTTTCCCTACTCTGATAGCATTTTAAATGTTGGGAAAATGCGGGTTGTGACAGTTGGTATCAGAGGGAGGTTCTGTGAAAAAGGTAGTTGGGTGGTTTGGCGTGTGAGCCAAACAACCGCTATCCTAAGCAGAACCTCATAAGATCATTTCATTGTATACACACACCGATATGTCATCAATATGTCTTGACCGAAGCATAGTCACTACACTCATAGCATGATAAGAAGTATACGGGGCATATTATGTAGTATGGGATGCATAATATGTGTTTGTATATGGATCCACCATAGGCGGCAACATGTGACGGTTATGTAGTATGGGATGCATAACCACCATTACATGGGTGCCCATTAGCACGTTTTCTTTTTCGTTACATGTAATGTTATGTAGTATGGGATGCATAACATTACATGTGTACGCCGCTCATAACATGCACTAAGGCCTCTTTCTAGAATGCATAGCACTGCATACATTCATATCATCGCATAAGCACGCGTGCCAAGTTAAAGACATACCAGATGACATATGTACACACATGATTTGAAAAGAAATTTAAATGTTCATGCACTCATGTCATAGCACAAGAGTCAATAGGATGATGGTGCATCATCCTAAGTTAATCATGGCATCATTTCATGAAATTCCAGAACAAGGTAACAGCAATAGCAGGTTGTTTTCTTTCCTGTTCCGAATCGATCCGTGGATTTTTCCGAGTCTGTTTGGCTTAAGCTTTGTAAGCCTGTTTCTGATTGAATGTCCATCCTTCTTGTAGACATGTCTCGTAGGAGAGTGACACGATCGACTCCCCTGCCTGAGGGAGAGTCTTCTGGTGGTCAGAGTGAGTCCGTGATCGAAAGCCTGCGACAGAGCAATGAGGCTTTGACGAGACAGTTGGTCGTGATGCAGGCTCAAATTCAGTCTTTGGTGTCCGCTGCCTCGGTGCAGCAGCCTGTTGTGCAAGAACCGGTGGTGAGTCCAGCCGCTCTTGCTCCCCTAGTGCCTCTAGTGGAATTGCCACCGGAGAAGAACTTCATTTCACGATTTCAGCGGTTGGGACCTCCTACCTATGATGGTAGGGCAGACTTCATGGCCCTGGATGATTGGGTGATCAGCATGGAGGAGATGTTCTCTATTCAGGTGTCTCGGAGGCGTCGAAGGTGATGGTGGCTGCTTATCAACTGAAGGGTTTGGCGAAAGGTTGGTGGATTAGAGAGAAGGAAGGTCTCGCCGAGGGATGCTCTTGGGAGACGTTTAAGAAGTTGTTGCTTAAGAAGTTCCTCCCTTCAGTTGAGCGCGACCGATTGATGAACAACTTTCTGCATCTGAAGCAGAGGCAGCTCACCGTCAGTGAGTACGAGATCAAGTTCAGCAAGTTGAGTAGATTCGCCCCCGAGTTGGTGGCCTCGGAGGAAGGTAGAGTGAAGAGGTTTTTGGGTGGTCTCACTGGCGATGTCCAGCAGTGGGCTAGCGCCTATGGGTCAAAGACATATGCTGAAGCGGTGGAGGCCGCATTGAAGGCCGAGTCTATTGAGAAGACGAAGATTCGTGGGCAACAGATAAAGAGTGATAAGTGGAAATCAGATGATCGGGAGAGTTTTAAGGCGTCTCACTCGGACCCGAAGAAGAGGGGTGTGGGACACTGTAGCTTCTGTGGCAAGCGGGGCCACCCGTTCGAAAGGTGTTTCAAGAGGCTCGAGGCGTTGGAGCCGTTAAAGGTTAGTGCAATTCAGGACGCACCTAAGGCGATCCCAGTGTGCTCTTTCTGTTCTAAGCCCGGGCATGAGGCGGCCCGATGTTACAAGAAGGCCGGTTGCTGTTTCCTGTGTGGGCAAAAAGGACATCGTAGGGCCGACTGCCCGAATTCGCAGACCGTGACTTCAGCGGTTCCTCTGCAGGCCTTGCCGCCGCCCCCGCAGTTCGTGGGCAAGACTAAAGGAAAGCTTAATGTGCTGACTAGAGAGGAAGCTCAAACCTCAGCGCACGTGATATCTGGTTAGTTCCTTTCCTCCAAAGTTGTTCTCCTTTTTCTAAAATTTAGCTTAGTAGTTGTCTAGTGACGCACGCTTATTTAGGTGAATTCAAGGTGAAGAATAAGTGGGCGCGTGTCCTGTTTGATTCGGGAGTGTCTCACTCTTTTGTTGCTAGAAGTTTTGTTGATAGGCACTGATGGTCTATTGACCGGTTGGATGATGCCTTGTCTGTTAAGTTTCCGTCTGGAGATCAGGTTACGTCAGATCGGGGTATCCGGGAGTGCCCCATTTCTTTGGGTGGTGTCCAGGTTCTGGCAGATTTGAAGATGCTAGATTTGGCAGATTTTGATGTGATTCTTGGGATGGACTGGTTGTCCAAGTATGATGTCGTGATCAAGTGCAAGGAGAAGCGGCTAGATTTCAAGCTGGGTGACGGACGTCCTTTGAGCGTTTATGGTTTACCTCGAGAGATTTCTCCGATTATTTCTGCGGTACGTGCCCGCCGAGCATTAGCCTCTGGTTGTTTGGGTTTTCTGGTTTCTATCAGCGCTGTGGATGCTTCTCGTGTGGAACCAACCGTGGAGGGTATCCCGGTGGTGCGAGAGTTTCCCGATGTTTTTCCGGACAAGCTTTTCGCTCTTCCTCCCGAAGAGAGGTGGAGTTTTCCATAGACCTCGAACCAGGCACCCGGCCCATTGCCAAGGCACCGTACCGCATGGCGCCTCGTGAGTTAGAAGACTTACATGTTTAGTTGGATGAACTTTTGGAGTGTGGTTTCATCAGACCGAGTACTTCTCCATGGGCTGCTCCTGTTCTCTTCGTGAAGAAGAAGGACGGTTCCATGAGGCTGTGTATCGATTATCGAGAGTTGAATAAGGTGATGATCAAGAATAGATTTCCGTTGCCGCGGATTGATAATTTGTTTGACCAGCTGCGTGGGTGCACCAAATTCTCGAAGATTGATCTTCGTTCAGGCTACCACCAGTTGAGGGTTCGTGAGTCAGACATTCCTCTGACGGCTTTTAGATCCTGGTACGGGCATTTCGAGTTCCTTCTGTTGTCCTTTGGTTTGACCAACGCGCCTTCTGCGTTCATGGATCTGATGAACCAGGTATTCAAGGACTTTCTTGACCATTTTGTGGTCGTCTTCGTCGACGACGTTCTCATCTATTCCCGCAGTGATGAGGAGCATGCCTATCATTTGCGTCAGGTTCGGTCTATCTTGAGAGAGCATAAGTTGTATGCTAAGCTGAGCAAGTGCGAGTTTTGGCTGCCTCAGGTGTCCTTTTTAGGACATGTGGTGAGCAAGGATGGAATCTCCGTTGATCCCGCCAAGATTTCAGTGGTGATGGATTGGAAGAGACCTTCTACTCCAAAGGAGATCAGAAGTTTCTTGGGTTTGGCCGGTTATTATAGGAGATTTGTGGAGGGTTTCTCCACATTGTCCGCTCCGATGACCCGGCTTACGCAGAAGAATGCCGCCTTCAGTTGGAGTGATAAGTGTGAGGAGGCTTTCCAAGAGCTGAAGAGAAGGTTGTGTTCTGCCCCAATTCTCATTCTGCCTATCGAGGGAGTGGAGTTTGCGGTGTATGTTGATGCTTCCCACATCGGACTTGGATGCGTTCTGATGCAAGAGGGGAAGGTGATCGCCTATGGATCTAGGCAATTGAAGGTTCATGAGAAGAATTACCCTACCCATGATTTGGAGTATGCGGCGGTGATCTATGCCCTGAAGCTGTGGAGACACCTTCTGTATGGCGCTGTGTGCAAGATCTATACTGATCATAAAAGCTTGAAGTATGTATTCACACAAAAGGAGCTGAATTTGCGCCAACGCCGGTGGTTGGAATATGTTGCTGATTATGAAGTGGATATCCTTTATCATCCCGTTAAGGCCAATGTGGTGGCCGATGCGTTGAGTAGGAAGACGGCTCAGATCTTCAACTTATCAGTTCAAGCCTTAGTTAAGGAGTTTCTTTTGATGGATATTTCGGCGGTGAGCCGTGTCGAGCGCTCTAGCTTGGAGGCAGAAGAGCCTTCGTGGATCACTCTCACAAGGTTACATCAGAAAGAGGACCCAGACCTTCAGCATCTCTGGGGAAGGGCCGAGAAAGGGGAATTATCTGATTTCTCCATAGATGAGCTTGGCACCCTCTTGTATAGAGGTAGATTTTGTATTCCGGCGGTGGGAGATATTCGAGTTATGATTTGCAGGGAGGCTCAAGGATCTAGTGTGTCCTACCACCCGGGTTCCACCAAGATGCATAGAGATCTGAAGCAAATAGTGTGGTGGTCGGGCATGAAGAACGACATTGCCAAATTTGTATCGGAGTGCTTTACATGCAAGCGGGTGAAGGCCGATCATGGCAGACCTGGAGGAAAATTGACCCCTTTGGAGATCCCCATGTGGAAATGGGAAAGCATATCGATGGACCTTATCACGGGTTTGCCGAGGTCCCCTCATGGACATGATTCAGTCTGGGTTATAGTTGATCGATTGACGAAGTGTGCGCATTTCGTCCCTTTCAAAGTCGGCTATTCTATGAAAAAGATAGCAGAGTTATATTTGGATGAGGTCATTTGTTTGCATGGAGTACCAGTGAGTATCGTGTCAGATCGAGACTCCAGGTTTACGTCGCGATTCTGGCAGAGCTTACAGGGAGCTTTGGGCACCGACCTCAGGTTTTCGACCGCATACCATTCACAGACCAATGGTCAAACAAAGCGAGTTAATCAGATCGTGGAAGACATGATCAGGTGTTACATTTTGGAGCATGGTGGAGCTTGGGACGAGCGCCTCAGACTCATGGAGTTTGCAAATAATAATAGCTTCCAAGAAAGTCTGCAGATGGCCCCTTTTGAAGCGTTGTATGGGAGGCACTGCAGGACTCCCTTGTTTTGGGCCGAAGTCGGTGAGAGACCGTTGCTAGGTCCGGAAGCTTTGATGGAAATGGAAGAGGCGGTGACTAATATTCGGGAGAAGCTCCGCGTTGCTCAGGAGCGGTACGAAAAGTATGCCAATCAAAGAAGGGCAGATCTGGAATTTGCGGTTGGGGACAGTGTTTTTCTGAAGGTCTCTCCGATGCCAGGCGTTAAAAGATTTGGGAAGAACCACAAAATTGGATCCCAGATATGTTGGGCCATTTCAGGTCGTTGAGCGCATCAGAGTGTCCTCTTATAGATTGGAGTTACCTGCTACCTTCCCTGGCGTCCATGATGTGTTCCATGTGAGTCAGTTAAGGAAGTGTGTCCGCAGCAATCGTCAAGTCCTCGATTCGGTGCCTCAGATTCAGCCCAATTTATCTTATGTTGAGGAGCCTGTTCGCATTTTGGAAACCCAAGAGCGGGTGTTGCGTAGGAAATCCATTCCCTTGGTGAAAGTTCTTTGGCGGAATCATGACGTCGAGAGCGCAACATAGGAGCTGGAGTCAGCAATACGAGAGTCTCATCCTCACCTTTTCAATTAATTAGCTCAGGTAAATTTTCTTCCTGCTTCATTCATCTTCTCATTTAAATAGCTCAGATGAATTTATTTTTCTGTACCATATATTTTTCCCAAGTGATGTTCCTGCACCAAATCATTATTCATCTTAAATCTTCTTTCCTACACCATGTACCTATCTTAATGTTGTTTTCTGCCCTTATGTCAAGTTTCGGGACGAAACTTTCTTTTAGGGGGAGTGGCTGTAACGCCCCTGAATTTTCCGGTATTTGTTTAATTCAGTAATGGCGTGTTAATGACGTCGGGGCGTTACTTTTAACGTCGAGTTAGCGGCGCGTTGCCATTTGCGCATTTTCGCGTCCGTTTGGTTCAAGTCGACCAAATTTTGCGACGACCCAGAATTGGAAAATTTTACGTTAGGAAATTTGATTATTTAATTTTAGACTTGCCTATCAAGTTTCATCGCGATCCGAGCCATTTTGGAGCCTCGGCGTATTTTAGAAGTTTTGTATATATTTAAAGCTCGCCGTAACTTCCGCCATTCATATCTCGAAAATGGCACGTCGGATTTTGATTCCAACTTCGCCGTTGGATTCGTAGCGCCTCCGTTCACCTAAGGCGGAATTTTCGTTGGATTCGGCGTTCGTTATTTTTTTGTGATAAAATAATAATAATAATAATAATATTACTATTATTATAAAAGTTGTGCACGTATATATATACGTTCATTCAAAGTTGCATCGATTCCTCCCCTCCTTCATGCGTCGATTTATCCTGCATGCTTGCGTCGATCTCAATATATATATATATATATTTATATATATATATTTACAGCATGCGTCGACTGCCTTGCGTCGACTTCCTTTCGACGCATGCGTCGACTTTCCCCAGCAGCCTTGCATCGACTGCCTTGCGTCGACTTCCTTTCGACGCATGCGTCGACTTTCCCCAGCAGCCTTGCGTCGACTGCCTTGCGTCGACTTCCTTTCGACGCATGCGTCGACTTCTTCCCCCTCCTTGCGTCGACAACTTCAGGTCCTGCTATTATTATTATTAATAATAATAATGATATTATTATTATTATTAAAATTATGATGTTGCCTAAAAGGAAACGAACCTTCTGCTTTTTCCTCATTCTGTCCGAACGAGCGACGGGGACGGCGATTTCTCGAATCTTCCGGACGCCGCCGACGGAGCTCCGGTGGTCAGAATCGCGAGCCGAGCATAGATTCGGAAAGCTCTCGACGAGAGCTTCGTCCTCGTGGTAATTTCCTTCCGTTTCGTGAAACTTTTTCGTTAGGGTTTTCGCCCCTAACCTTCGTTTTGGTCATTTTTCTGTAGCTCTCGCCTCGTCGTGCCTCCTTTTGGGCCGATCTACGACGAGGAGTTGTTCGGAGAACGATTCCGGTGATTTGAAGGCAAGTGGTGATCTTGCTCCTTCTCTTTGCTAAAATCCCTTCATTTTTGTTTCTCGCCTTTGCTTCCAGTAATTGGTTTTATACTAAATTTTATCATCTGCCTCACTTTTGCTCTTTTTTTACTCAATATAAATTTTCTCAGCTCGTTAACAAAAAATGTTGTCTAATGTTCTGACATCCTTATTCCTTTGAAATTGCATGAAAATATGAATTCTGTTGGAGGTCGTACGCGGTGTGATTTTTTCCCCCGGTGCGGTGCTCTTTTAAGCTTTTGGTTTGGAGGTTTTACGCGGTGTGGTTTTTGCCCCCGGTGCGGTGTCCTCTTAAGCATTTTGATTGGGAGTCCGTACGCGGTGTGGTTTTTGCCCCCGGTGCGGTGCTCTTCTTTTGGATGAGCTGATCAGTCTCTATAATTCTGAACAAGAGTAACATGATAAATAATTTGAAAACGGATAGCTTTTCTTTTGCTTATGGCGAGTTTTGTCATCGCCTGTGTTCTCACCTTTGTTTGGTGAGCATATTCTGCTGATTTGTTTTAGTTGTTCTGCTGTTTCTTTTTGCTGATGATTAGATACTTCTGTTGTTCCTTTTCCTGTCGATTACTTGCTGCTAGCTTTGTCATGACTGACCCTTGCAGCTTCTGTTTCCCTCCGGTCTCGCGGAGGTTTGATTACATTCTTATTTTCTGCACCACATGTCACTTGCTTCTGAGGTGTTCTTTCTTTGAATGCCTCAAGTTCTGGACAACAGCAGGTGTTAATGCAGAGCTGCTTTAGTTGCTGTCTCCTGACTCTCTTGAGGTAGAGTATTCTGTGGACTTGTCGGCCAATGGGTTCGTGTCAGGTGTTGACGCCCGTGGTGCCATTTAGTTAGATTTTTGTTTCACTGCTGCTGTTTCTTGTGGTTCAATTTTGAGCACTTGTTCTGGAATGGTTAGACATTGGTTGGCTTTATGGCCCCTTGTTAGATATGTTAAGGTAATTGTTGCATTGCATATCATGTTTCGAAATGCTAATCTCACTACCTTCCGCGCGTGATAAATTTATTTTTATATATAGTAAATCCACACATTCGATCTTGCATGGTGCACCTCACTAGGTCTTCATGTCCACTTAGGTCACTAAGTAATTAAATCAAGTATTTTTCTGCCGCGTAAAACTATATTTTTAAAAGCGTGGACTAGTTGATCCACCTAGCTGAGGGACGCGGCTTTAAATCCTTTTGCATAAATTATATATAAATCTCTTTGAGTTAATGATAATATTTGCTTGACTGCGAAGAAGGATGAATTGCCTTAACGTCAGTAGGCGTCCCCTACGTGACGTGGCATCACAATGCGTAGCTTTCCCTACTCTGATAGCATTTTAAATGTTGGGAAAATGCGGGTTGTGACAATCTGCACACCATTTCCACCTTGTAGGTCAGTAAAAATCTAAGTTTTCTAGTTTCACTATACGCAGACCAAACTAATTATATGAAGCTCACAACTAGAGGTACTCCAAATATTCATCCAACTGACCCAACCTATTTACTGGAGGTCTATCATGATGTTATAAGAGTAATTCCATAGAATCATAGTTTCCACTAATTAATTAATATTTATTTTAATTTCTCCAAACATCTGCCAAGTATGAAAATGAACATGAAGTGTAAGTAAATCTTATGATATGGCTGTCCAAAAATTATGATAAATCTATGGTGAATAAATAACATCAGAATCAGCATATCATATTTTTACAGTAAGAAATTCTCCTCTAATTTAATTATTTATCATCTATCCAAAATCATAGTTTTATGAAGGAACCACCAAAAAGATCAACACTAAAATTATGGTAAAATTTCCATTCTCTTGTATTCACCAGAAAAGGATACTGACTAGGTTTCAGGATTTAAGGAAATCATTTTCTCACTAAATTAAATACTTTAAGAAAACCTCAAATTAAATGAATTGTGAAGTAGACTACTGATTTAAGTCTTCAAAAATTCTATAAAAATTCACAGAGCTTCCGAATGTTCCGAAAGGTCCTATCACCAATTTGCACAATTTAACAATGAGTTTAGGACCCTCAAATATTTTTATTAAGTTTAAATCAAAACAGGTGCCTTTATAATGAAGTACTGATTAAATTATTTAATAAAATTCACAAAAATTACTAGAGGTCTAAAACATGATTATAAGGGCACAACCAAAGTCTCATCACCATTCAAGACATTTTAATCATGTAAATGTTTCTTATAAGAAGTTCTCTAAAGGGGTTATGTCCTAATTCAAAGGGAATATTGGCTCCTAAAATTCTTATAAAATTATCCAGTGCCTATTTACACCCAATGAACCTATCCACCAAGTTTCATAACCATCAAGGGGCTTTTGACCACATGGCCTTCACATGGTCCTAAATGCACACCTAGGAATAGACCTAGTGTTCTAGGGCTTAACCACCTCCACACCACACCATATCACTCAGGGAGGTGTCTTAGGTGATCCTAAACCAGTTACCAAGGTTTCACTTCAAGGTGATGAGTTTTGACCACCATACCCCAGGGTAAACACATACCCTAACTTTGACCCTAATTGTCCTAACTTGGGTTTACAAAATACTCAAACTAAACAGTCCCAAATGGGCTGATAATTTTACCAAGGTCATACAGTAACCCTAAGGAGCACCCACCAAAATTTGGAGGGCATTGGAGGTCATTTAACCCACTAATTAATTATTAGATGATTTATGAAATTATTTCAAAAACCGTAGAAAAAGTTTCTCCTAAAAATCCCATCTTTTGATATGATGTGTGTGAAGGTATAAGTAGACAATGTTTCAAATCTCATGTCCATATCATTTCCCAATCAAAAGTTATTCAAGAAATGGTGGTTGTCCTACACTAGGGACCAGCCCCACCAAAATGGTCCTACAGGGAGCTAAAAAACTCCTTTTGGGGTGAAATCAAGTTTAAAATAAAGTAGACTCCAAGGTCTACAACTTTGGTGTTGGCCATATTTTCTGTAGAGGGGCCTAAGTATTTTTAATAATTAGATGTAGATACAGCAAAATAAGTGACAAAAATTGCATAAACATTTATTTATATAACTGTTTCTGCGTTCGACGAAAGCAGAATGACGCTGCGTTCGATGAAATTAACTGCGCTCAATGAAGGAAGAACAACTCTGTGCTCGACGAAAACCTGAACAAAGCTGCGTTCGACTAAGTTGACATCTAACCGCGCTCGACGAACGCTGAACACATCAGCGTTTGATGAAATATTCGCTCGACTAAATCAGAGTTAAACGGCGCTCGACGAAAACCTTTCGTTCGACTAAATTTTAATATTCAGATCTTGACTAAATTCTATTATAATAGCGCTCGACGAAAACCTCCCATTCGACGAATTTCTTACAGCGCTCGACGAAATAAATGATATAACCGTAAACATTAATACAAAGATCAGACGACTCTCTATCATCATCCCCAATCTTTGGATGGCTCGCGACAGCCCGTCCTGGGCCTCTTTGCGGGGTGATTTCCCGGCCACCTACGCCTCTTTCCGACCGGCCAATCCCACCACCACCTCCGTTGAGGTGGTGGCCGGCGATAGGGGTGGTTGGCCGGTCGGAGGTGGTCGGATCTAGTTTTTAGAGGAGGAAAAAGAGTACGAAACGTACTCTTTCGGAAACACAATCCGAGCCCTATTGTGCACGGATCAAGCCCCGAAATATGAAAAGATCTAGCACTAAGGGAGGAGAAGAGGATCGGACCTGAGCAGGGGCTTGGTTGCGCGAATTCCGACGAGTTGCCATTGATGGTGCTGGAGCTTTTGGTGCCATGCCGATCTAGGATTTCTCTGCATGAAACTCACTAGGAAAATGGGGGATCTCTTCCTCTCTGAGCACTAAAGGAAATGGGAGGGGTTTCAATCGGCTAGGATGGCTTTATTTCTAAAAGCCATTAATGGCCATTACCTCCAATTTCGGTTACCACCAAAATTCCTTTAAATCAGCCCCTATGTCCATGGAAAACTCCAGAAATTCGATTGCAACTGAAGGGGGAATGAATGCACATCAATTGGGGAGGGATTTGAAGGATCAATAGCATATAATTCCATGAATGCTCTTTCCTCTCTCTCCGATTTGGGGGAAACTTCCTTTTCTCTCTCTCCTACTCAGAAATTACAAAAATTAAGTGTTAATATCCATAAATCAGCAGGCCCACTAGATGATTGATCACTTAATTGGGCCTAGCTCAAATGGATTGGGTCCAATTTGGGCAAACTAGTTTATTTTGAGGTAATTTGTCCTAAATTAGGCTTAAGGGTAAATTGGTCAAATTGCAAGTCTCGTGATGGGGCTTTTTGGTCCATTAGGATCCTAGTACCCATACAAGGGTAGGGGCATGGTCAATTTGGCATGGTGGGGCCCAATTGACCTTAATTGTGTTAGTTTGACCAATTTAGGATTAAGGTTGACTTTGGTCTAACTGGCCTCTTAATTTGACCCCAATGGGTCCTTGGTGCTCCATGAGGACCCCTAATGGGTTAGGAATGCAATGGTGGGGTCAAGGTTCAAGGTGGGGCCCCCTAACACAATCCTAGGCTTGATATCTGAAAATTACTATTTTGAGACAACTTGGGTTTTCTTCTTCTCTCCTAAGTTCACAAGGTCTTGGGCTCTTCCTATGGTTTTGTCATGACCTAGTCATGACAAAACCAACTTAGGGGTCTAGTTTCTTGGGGGATGTTACACCTCATATTGCAGGAATTTGACTTAGAGATTCGGGACAAGAAGGGGGCTGAAAATTTAGCGGTCGACCACCTCTCTCGTTTAGACCGCCCTTTCGCGGAAGCCCTCTTCGAACCCGACATAGACGATAGATTTACCAAGGAGCGCCTCTTAATTATTAATAATTTAAACAAAACTTCTCCCCCTCCTTGGATCGCGGATTACGCCAACTATTTAGTTTGCGAGTCCTTCCAAAACACTTTTCAAAACAGCAAAAGAAGATATTCTTTTCTGATTTGAAAATTTACTTTTGGGAAGACCCTTCTCTTTCGCGTCTGCGCGGACCAAGTGGTATGGAGATGCATTTCATGCAAGGAGGGTGAGCAAATATTGCGGCACTTCCACGAGGGGCCGGCTGGGGGCATTATCAGGCCAACTGGACTGCGCAGAAAGTGCTAGAGGCGGGCTTTTATTGGCCCACTCTCTTTAAAGATGCTCACAATTTTGTGAGTAAATGCGATAACTGTCAGCGGTCGGGTAACATCTCGCGTCATGACGAGATGCCCCAAAATGTTTATTTAGAATGCGAAATCTTCGATTTATGGGGCATAGACTTCGTAGGCCCCTACCTCCCTCTTATACTAATCGCTATATTTTAGTGGTGGACGACTACGTATCTAGGTGGGAGGAAGGGCAAGCTCTCCCCACTAATGATACGAGAGTCGTTGTCAAATTTCTAAAAAAATTATTTTCTCGCTTCGGTACGCCTCGCGCGATAGTAAGTGATAGGGGTACGCACTATTGCAACGCCCAGTTTGTAAAAACATTATCTAAATATGGCGTTACGCACCATCTCGCCACCGCCTATCACCCCAAAACAAGCAGCCAAGTAGTGGTAGTTAATCGAGAGATTAAGCGAATATTAGAAAAAAATGTATCGACAGATAGGAAAGATTGGTCTTTAAAACTCGACGACGCGCTGTGGGCATATCATACGGCGTACAAGACCGCCATCAGTTGTACATCTTATCTATTAGTCTATAGCAAGGTGTGCCATTTGCCCGTAGAGTTAGAACACCGCGCTTTTTGGGCTTTAAAATTTTTAAACCTCGATCTAGACTTAGCTTCCGAGAGTAGAAAATTCCAATTAAACGAACTCGATGAATGGCGTGCAAACGCTTACGAGAGTAATAAATTTTATAAGGAGCATTCTAAGTTCTACCACGATCAAAAAATAAAATTTCCAAAATCATTTGCGCCGGGCGATCTTGTCCTTTTATATAATTCACGGCTTCTTCTTTTTCCGGGTAAACTAAAATCCATATGGTCCGACCCCTTTGAAGTCAAAGAGTTTTGTCAATATGGGGCCGTTCTTATCTCCCACCCTGAAAAAGGCAAGTTTAAAGTCAACGGTCACCGTTTAAAACTTTATTTGGCGGGGGATCCGGCGGACGATAAACTCGAATCTATACCCCTTACTAACCTTTAAAAGAAAACATAAACGCAAAATGCGTCAATCTACGCAACGATAAACAAAGCCGTGGGAGGCACCCATATTTATCTAATATTTTCTTACTTTTCTGTTTTTGCAGGGTTTATTTATTTTCTCGTCCTTCACCCATATTTATCTAATATTTTTCTTACTTTTCTATTTTTGCAGGGTTTATTTATTTTCTCGTCCTTTATTTTTGTACAAACTGCCCTTTTATCTTCGCTCCTTCATACTTAAGTTACAACATTGGGGACAATGTTGGATTTTAAGTATGGGGGTATCTTTTTCCGTTCTTCAAAACTTTGTAAATAAATTAGAAAAATTCTAAAAAACCCAAAAATCAAAGAAAAAAATTTATTTCGTACTTTGTAAATAAATTAGAAAAATCCAAAAAAAAAATCTAAGAAACCCAAAAATCAAAGAAAAAATTATTTCGCACATTGTAAATAAATCAGAAAAATTCAAAAAAATTCTAAAAAACCCAATCATCCAAATTTTTTTTAAAAAAAACCCAAAAATCCAAAAAAATATTAAATACTTTGTAAATAAATTAGAAAATCCAAAAAAATTCTAAAAAACACCAAAATCCAAAAAATAAAATTAAACCCTTACTTAGTGTTTTTAACTAGTTTAAGTTTATTTATAAGCATTTTCATTATATTTGATTTGCCAAAACTCTTAATTTATCATAGTTTGTATGATTTAGATCTTTGGAATTTTAGTTGTAAAGAACACATTGCAATTTTAATTTAATTAGAGAACAAACTTTTTAGCACTACTTCAAGTTTAACCTAAATAGCTTCCTGTTGTATTATTTTGGCAGGCCATTTTTAGATTTTTGTTGGAACAACCCTATTACTGATTTGGGCTAGGATCACTATCTGTTGACTAGGACTATGTTGACCCCAATGTATAGTCTAAGGGTCAAGGTTTAAGTTGTCTGAGTTAGCTAGAACTTAGGAAAAACTCTAGGTTTCTGCGTTCGACGAACTCCATCCTGCGTTCGACGAACTCCATCCTGCGTTCGATGAACTCCATCCTGCGTTCGATGAACTCTATCCTGGGTTAGACGAACGTCATGCTCCAGTTCGACGAACTTGCCAAGTTTCCGTGTTCGATGAACTTCATTCTGCGTTCGATGAACTCCATCCTGGGTTCGACGAACGTCATGCTTCAGTTCGACAAACTTGATCTCCAGTTCGACTAACTCAGTTCTCTAGCCAGTCCAGCAATTTATCCTTCAGTTCGACAAACTACAGTTTAAGATCGACGAACTCAGCTCTGCGGTCGATGAATAAGTATCAAGATGTTCAGTTCGACGAAAGTGCTTCTCAGATCGACGAACGCAGTTCTTCCAGGCAGATTCAGCAGATTATCTCTCAGTTCGACGAACTCCAGATTCAGTTTGATGAACTCTAGATTGTGTTCGACGAATTAATTCAGTTCGATGAACTCCAGATTTAGTTCGATGAACTCAACATTCAGTTCGACGAACTCAGTTCTCAGATCGACGAATTTTCTCCTCAGCTCAAAATTTCAGAAGGCTCAGTTATATTATTCTCTGAACTCAGATCGACTAATCATCAACGGATCTATTCTTATCAGATAAGTCAGGATATAATTCTTTCCTCTTATTATCCTCTTATCTCGAGAAAGTAGTCGTTGACACATTTTGGAAAAGGACACTTTCATGGAAAAAGAAAAAGGATTAAAGGATATTGCTGAATCAGATTGTAGTTCCAAGAATATCTTTTCAGAATATTATATTCCTTAATTAGAAGATTTGAATTTCAAATCAGTCAAATTTCTCGTAAGAAAAAAAAAAGGTTTACAACATTACAGCAAGATAGGGAAAAGAGAGAAGAAACAGTCGAGAGAGAAATACAGAAAGTCAAAAAGAAAGAAAGATCTTCATCCTCAACAGATACACTCTCAATCTTTGAGAACATCAACATTACTCTCTCAGTTTTCAGCTGCAAGTTTCTAATCTTCAAAGAGCAACAACAATCTGAGAAACATTTCCTCTCAGATTCATCAGCTATCAAGGAAGATCATTTACATGCAAGAGGAAGCTCCATCCATTATCTGTCAAGAAATTCTATCAGACAGGGGGAGCTTTACAAGAACAAATCCACTAGTCTTCTCTCAGCTTGTTGACAGAGAAGAAATTCATAAACCCTCTTTATCCCATCTTGTACAGGGTTCTAACTCCCTTCAAAAGTTAAACCTTTGGTGGCAGGGCACCTGATCAAAAACCTGTGGTTGGTGATGCGCGTTCGGCAAGTGCACCGGTCGCTGTCAAGTAATAAATTTGGGAATAACTTCCCCGAATGTCGATCTCTTGAGGAATGCAGGTTCTGGTGAACGAAACGTGTGGTGAGTCGATTGTTACACGAGCGAATAAAATAAAACAGGGGAGTTGTGATTGGTGTCCTAAGCTATTGCGGAAAAGAGAGAAATGCGGGTCGAAAAGCACCGCTTCGCAAGGTGTGGGTGAGTGCAGCGGCCGCGATGCCGCGCTTCGGTAAGCGGGTGGAATGGCCATAAAGTGAGGTTTTGTGAGGGTCGTATTCACCTCTTCACCAAGATCACCACTAGTTATTACTAGATGGCTTCACACACAAACAACTTGGAATATTACAACAACAAGGAAAGCTACTCTCACCACCACAACATCATTGCACATGAACAACAAGCAAGGATCAATAACATTAATCTAACGAGCGTTCATTACAACAACACAAAGAGAAAGCAAAAGCATCAAAGTTTAGAAAGGACCAAAAAGAGGATGTCACCGCGTCATGGGTTCTCGGCCGGAATGAGAGGTTGTCGGGCTCTCTCCGGGCTCGGCCCTCAGATGGTGTGCGGACTCGAAGGAGGCTGTCACCGCTCCAATGATCTACAACATTTCAATGGCCTCCACGATGAAGAATGATTGAACTAGTGGTAGAGAATACTTGCAAATGCTCCCGGATGGAAGAATGGTGAAAGATATCGTCGGAAATGGTCTCCTCTCGTCTCCTCCGGTGGAAGGGACGAAAATGGCGGGATTTTTGGCTTTTCCCGCGAGGGCAATCAGGCGCTTCGTTGACTGCAACTTTTCCTACTTTAAATACTAAAAGGCAGAGTTTTGGTCACGCACTGGCGAACGCACGATCGTGCGCTTCCCGTGCGTTATTTAATGATAAAAACAGACTTGAAGACGAAGCTGCGCCGCCCGTGCGATTAACTCACGCACGGGCAAACCCTCCCGTGCATAAAAATGCACGAATAAATTCAGATCGCCTGTTTTCTGCCCAGATGAGAACGCACGACCACAACCGTCCGTGCGTCAAGGAAACGCACGACCGTGCGTTGTATACAATCATGAATTCGGGGGGGGGGGGGGACTGGATGATCCGACTGCCTGCACACAAGACAAAACAGCTAGGAAAACACCTCCAGCACCAGATAAACACGAAAAATGATTGTGGAACACCATGTGCTTACCCCCATTAACAAGGAGCGCAAATGCACACCGAAACGGGCCTAAGAGTGCAACTAGCAAGGAATAACAAATATGATCGAAAACATGCCTAAAGTGTAGTGCATTGACTAGAAATACGGCCCAGATGAGTCCATAAATGTGTATATAAATGGGAATCATCACACCCCCAGACTTAACCATTTGCACATCCCGGTCAAACTACTCAGATCTCCTGTCGGAACAATTGGATGTTAGAGTGTGATTGAGCGTTGGAGACTCATGCGAAGTCGCATGCTCATGTGCGTAAAAATACACTAGAATATAATTAAACTCAAGATTATATCTAACTATTTCTAGAACAGTAATTTGAAATCTACTTTACTTGGATGGTGAATCCCGGTGAATCTTTCGGTCGCGCACAAGGGAAAATAGCGTGACTAATGAGTAGAGTATTACTCGAATCAAAGCTCGGGACAATCTCCTAAAAAATCCATCAAAGTCAGTGTCCATAGGCTTGCACGTTCGCACTCTCTCTACTGCATGAGAGGACTCGTATCTAAAATCAATAGGACTTATAGGTTAAGATTTGGCTTAGGTTGAGTTTAGGCTAGATAAGTTGAAGGACGATGGGAATCGCACTCAACATATCCTGAGCACTCAAGAGAATAAAAATCACCAATACAACATTTTCAAGAACTACACAACACCCCCAGACTTCAACTAAACACTAGGTGCGTGCTAAGCCAATCAAACTTTGTTTTTGTCGAGAGAAAGCAATTGAAAGTTCTTTTTGAACAATAATTTTTCTTTTCTTTCCTTTTCTCTTCTCGACAGAATATCTTTTGTAGGCACAATAAAAACTTCTCCTTCAGCTTTTTCAAGGCTACCATAAACCACAGAGATAACACCAAATGTGATCGAAAAATAAATTCCTTTCAGCTCATTTGTTGGTGAGAAAATAGGTTTGGATGTATGGCTTTGGTGAAATTTAAGTGGAGCTAAGCAAGAAGGATAGGTAGACACAAGTGGGTTTGCAAAGGTTATTACATTGGTTAGGATTTCAAAAGCACAAACGGATCAAGAAATGGCCTATATCACAATTTATAACGAGTACTTCAACGCAAGCGTTTCAAGAGTCTCCTAGTGCAAGTTCTAGCCATCGAGAAAGGTTGTCCTTCCTTTCGACCCTAGTAATAAGCTACTACTAGTCCAGCTACACTCGACCCTATGCTACCGTTGGATTCACCGGATTCACCACTAAAGTAAAATAAATTGCAGCTACTATAATAGAAATAATTAAAGTATAACATTGAATTTTATTCTTCTCTAATTGAATTCCTAGGCGTGACGGGAGCACTCGACTAGAGCACTACTCGAGTCGACATTCTTCTCTACTCCTCACTCCTACACTAACAATCTAATTCTTACGAGCGGGGAACCTCGCAGCAATACCCAATCAGCGTGCGTGATCGAGTGTGCGTGAACTAGGTGCAAGTGTGTGCATGTGCACAGCTCTCTCTCTCCCCCAGACTTGATCGAAACCAAATAAAATAATAAAAAAATAAAGAAATTCAAACATAAGGAAAAGAGGGGTAGAGTGGACCTATGCTAACGAATGAGCATGCTAGAAGTGCAGTAATTCCATCTTTAAATTTTCTCCTTCCTCATCCACCACGCGAGAGCTTCAGCCTACGATGTTAGCAAAAAGGAAATAACAGAACATAAAAGAAATGAAAAGGCAAATAGAACCGGTTGGTTCCCATGGGTTGTCTCCCAAGAAGCCCTTTTGTTTAACGTCCTTAAAGGTGGAACAAATACTTGTATTAAAGTTTGATAGCAGCAGTTATAAAGATTGTTTCAGACTGAATAAAAACACAACATAACATGGCCGAGTAACAAGGCACAAAATAGATAGAAATGCAAAGAATCTGAAATATGAGTCAACGCTTGTGAACAAGGCCCTTGGCCGACAAGATCAAGCCTTACGACGCGAATTACAATTATATCAACACAACATCAAAACAAAAATTGTCAAAATAAGTTAACCAGACAACCTAGATACAGAGTAGCGACATTTAGTCAACTAAATATACAACTTGACAATCAGACAAGGCAGTGCTTCCCTCGTAGATCTTTAGGAGATGACCGTTCACCTTGAATTTTTCTTCTTTTTCGCCGGAAATTTCAATTGCTCCGAAGTGTGCAACATTGGTTACCATGAAGGGCCACTCCAACGTGACTTCAGCTTTCCCGGGAATAAACGGAGGCGGGAATTGTAAAGAAGAACATGATCTCCAATTTTGAATTCTTTTGGCGCAATACGTTTATCATGCCACCGCTTCGTTCTTTCTTTATATATGCGTGTGTTTTCATAAGCAAATTGCCGAAATTCGTCAAGTTCGTTTAACTGGGCGAGACGTCGGTCTGCCGTGGCATGGGTGTCCATGTTCAATAATTTGGTTGCCCATAGAGCTTAATGTTCTAAATCTACTAGTAAGTGGCATGACTTTCCGTAAACTAGATGAAATGGAGACATCCCGATAGGGGTCTTGAAAGCAGTTCGGTAGGCCCACAATGCATCATCCACCCTCATTGCCCATTCTTTTATATTAGAGTGGATTGATTTTTCCATTATCCTCTTAAGCTCTCTATTAGAAACTTCCACTTGTCCACATGTTTGCGGGTGATAGGCTAACGAGACTTTATGATGCACACCAAATTTCTTCAATAGTTGAAGGAACTGTTTGTTACAAAAATGGCTGCCCCCATCTCTTATGATTGTTCGCGGCACTCCGAATCTGGAGAAGATGTTCTTGTGGATGAAATTTAAGACCGTGCGGGCATCATTCGCAGCAACTGCTTCTGCCTCCACCCATTTTGAGACATAATCTACTGCCACTATTATGTAAAGCTTTCCATGGGACATTGGGAATGGGCCTATGAAGTCAATCCCCCAAACATCAAATGGTTCGCAAACTAACATGTTATTGAGCGGCATTTCATCTTTCCTCGAGATGTTCCCAGTTCTTTGACATTCATTACATTCCTTCACGTGCATAAAGGAGTCACAGAAGAGAGTGAGCCAATAAAAGCCACATTGAAGAACCTTATGTGTTGTCCGTGCAGACCCCATGTGACCACCCGCTTCACGATCATGACAATGGTGTAATATAGACTTATTCTCCAGTTTGGGAATACACCGGCGGACAATCCCATCGTCGCACGTGCGGAATAATAACGGGTCTTCCCAGAAATAATACTTCGCGTCTGAGAGGAATTTCTTTCTTTGCTGAAATGAAAGATTTTGGGGGAAGTTTACCGCACGCCAAGAAATTGGCCACATCTGCAAACCACGGGGAGTTGCTTGGGGACGTTCCCACTGTGAATATCATCTCATCCGGAAAAGAGTCAGAGATTGGCGGTGCGCTGGGATGAGAAGGACCTCCATACTCTAGCCTGGATAGGTGATCCGCAATCACATTCTCAACCCCTTCTTGTCACGAATTTCAAGGTCATACTCCTGAAGCATCAGGATCCAACGGAGGAGCCTTGGTTTGGAATCCTCCTTTTGCTTAAGATATTTGAGAGCAGCGTGATCCGTGCGCACTGATGCGCAAATCTTAACACACCGCTATAGGCGGTAGCAAGACTGCGGCACGAAATGGCAGTGTACCGATCATTCAAGTAATATAAAATGTGGGAGTGAATCCCTAGGTATCGATCTCGAAGGAACACAGTAAGGTGGAGTTTACTATTGAGGAAGGACTTGAGATTGAAGTCCTTTAGTCGGATGTAACGCGGAGGGGAATGATTTGGTTTTGGAAAATAAAGGAAAGCAACTTAAACTACTCCTATGCAGGCCTTGAGCGCACTGCTTCGCTAGGCGGGATGGAAACTACGTAGGCCTTGAACGCACTACTTCGCAGGGAGGATGGACGAGAAGGCTTGTGGATGGAATGGTTCGCACCGGCGGAGTCGGGGTGGATTACACGGGCCGTTAGCACGGCTTAGCTTGGCGGATGGAAGAGTAGGCTCACAGAATGAAATCGATAAAATGAATGACAATAGCGCACCTCATACACATGAATAAATCAAAAGGAATTTCATAAAGATGAAATAAACATTACAGATCAAGATTTATCATGCTCTTCATCCACAAAATATAGAGATCAGCATACAAACATCATTTCAAAAGAATAAAGAGTAAGAGATTCGACCGACTCCGAAGCCTTGTTGGGATTCACGGTTGGAATCGCTGGGTTATCAATCCGCGTCCAAGCTCGGTCCTCAACTGCATCCGGGGTAAAGGAGGGCTGTCACTTCCTCCCAATGGCCCGTCTTCTTCGTGTCACGACCCGGTGATGTCCAATGCTCTTCAAACCTTCCTTGATGATGAAAGTAAGATCCAATCTCTTCCTTGAAGTCCCTAGATGAAGAGACGAGGCTTAGAATGAAAAAATGCAAAAAATGGCACTGGAAAGGACCTAGAAACGAAGAAGTTTTTGCTGTTTTTGCGGAGCAGCTATTTATAGACAGGTGCATAATTTTGTTCATGCACGACCAAACGCACGACCATGCGTAAAAATGCACGACCAAATTCAGAATGCTGTTTTGGGCCGCAAATGAACGCACGATCGCAGCCGACCGTGCGTAAAGAAAACGCCCGACCGTGCGATTCATGCAGACATGAAAACTGGGCATAATTGATGATCTACCCACCTGCACAACACCAAACATCAATCATACAGCTGGGAATACCCCTCCAGCTCAATCCAAATACATAAAAAAGGGTTGGGGAGCACCGTGTGCTTACCCCCAACAACATAGCGCGCAATTGCACACCAAATGGGCCCAAAGAATGCACTTTGTGAAGAAATGTGTTCAAGTGAAGTTTAAGCGATAATGAACTAAAAGTGAAGTGCAAATGCATGAAAACTAGCCCAGATGAGTCCAAATATGTGCATATAAATGGGACTCATCACACCCCCAGACTTACTCGTTTGCTCATCCCGAGCAAACTATCTCCCATGTGAAGTAGAAAAATCATAAGCTGGCAAAGTAATTGAATATGCGAAGTACAATGCGAAGTCGCTTACACGCGCGCGTTGAAATTTCAGTAGAAAAACCTTTTAAACATGCTAAATAGATTAGAATTTTCTAGATTGCGTTTCTACTTATTATTGCTACTCATAATTTGAATCGTGGTGAATCCTTCAATCACGCGCAGGGTGAAAGTAGCTCGATCACAAAGTGGAATATTGCCAGAGATCGAGGATCGGGACAAACTCCAAAGAAATCCATCAATGACGATGGCCATAAGCTTGCCCGTTCACACTCTCTCCACGGAACTAGTTACGTTCAGAGTGCGAATCAAGAGGACTTTTAGGTTATGATTTTTGTCTTAGGCTACGGTGCGGTAGACAATGATAAACGTGGGGGCTTAGCACACCTAACCCAAATGAGCTCGCAATAAAAACACTATCCGACAATAATGAAAAATGTGTACACCACACCGCCAGACATAAACATGAAATTATGGGGTGTGCACACCACCTATTCCCAAATACATTGCTTTACACTTTTTTTTTATTTCTTTTCACATTTTTTTTAAATTATAACTTTGCACATATAATAACAAACACAGCTATATTTTCAATAACGCATTCCCACCACAACCACAAATATACACAGCCTCAACACCCAACTTTTAAATGCACAAATTGCTTGAGCTCAGAATTTGGTGTGCGATTAGGATAGTCATTTTGGCTTTGGTGAATTGAAAGTGGAGCTGAATCAAATGGTAGAGATTAGGCACAAAGGGGCTAAGCAAGGATAGAGCGTTTAGGAATGGTGCAAAGGCTCAAAAGGATCAAAGAATGGCCTATATCACACTCGCACAAATGAAATAACCTATACCCATGCTTCGAGAGTCGCTAGGGGCAAGTTCTTAGCCACCGAGAAAGAATATCCTTCCTCTCAACTCGAGCAATACATCACTAGCGATCGTCTACACATGCACCTACACTATCGTCGGATTCAACTGGATTCACTAAATACGAGTAGAATAAACAGTATTCACGCAATTGGAAAATTATAAAACTAAATGCATGAGGAAAGGCTAATTCTACAAGAATTTCAACACGAGACGCGAGCACTCGACTAGGAGCACTGGTAGAGTCATCAACATGTTACTCTGCCACTCAATCCTATGCCAGGATCATGATCTTTCAATCACACAGAAAAATAATATTTACCTGAGACGCATAGACAAATAAGTGCGTGCTCAAGTGGGTGTTGTGATGTGATGTGAAGATGAACAATACAAAATAAATGAGATTAATATACTTATAGTATGCAAATAATATGTGCACGTGCAGTGGGTAACACATATCGGCTCTCCCCCAGACTTAATCTAAACAATCCAACAAAATATATGGCCATGAAATTCAAAATGAAGCTGAGGGAAGAGGGTACCCAATGCTCAGCAAGTGAGCATACCAGAAGACGTGTGTAAACCAAGACAAAGTTGCAGCATCCGCCATCCAGAAAAAGAACCTGCATAGGTGAGCTCCGCAAAAACAAAAGAAAATATACAAACTAAAATAATGTAAAACTAACTAAACAAACTAGATAAACTAACATTGCAAGAAAGGTAAGATAACTACTGGGGTTATTGTCTTCCCAACATGACTTATTCAAATTTAAACAGTTCTAGCTAATTGGTCTATGAAAAGAAAAGTGCATAGGTAACTGTTCTAATATGCGTGTCAGTAGCAGGTATCGATACGGCGATAGAACAGTCACGCCTCTACCCGAATATAAATAATACCTGCTCGTCACAGGTAGAGGGAATAAAATGTAAGAAGAGGAGGAATCCTCACTCAACTCACCAAAACTATCCTTGCCCAGCAAGGTATCTTCTCCAGGGAGGCAGCAGGAGGAGAAGGCAATGAGTGGAGCTTCCTCTACGGAGGGGGGATCAACCTCCTCACATAAGAGGATGCTCTCATCATTGACTTGAGCATCATGCTCCAAGTCCTCCTGGGGTACCTGTGAAGACTCAACCTGCACAAGCTCAGATAGAGAAAGGGGATCAAGAAATAAAAAAGAAGAAGAACATGAATAAAAATCGATCGGGGGAGTGATCCCGGTCTCACTCCCGGCAGGATCCAAGGATAGATCATTATCATCATCGTAAGTATCATAGCGAGGGGAACCCAAGAACTCAAGGGCCTCAGTGGTGGTTTGGACCTCCTCGTCCCATGAAGAAGTGCAAACCTCCTCATCAGAGAGAGTATCCTCCTCATCCCACCGAGGTGCACCATCGTGTTCAAAGTATTCATTCTCCCCTTCGGGGAAAACAAACTCCTCATCCCACTTTGGAGCATCCTCCGAGTCAGAAGCATCACCCCACTCCTTCACTTCGATAGGATCATACAGAATGTGTGTAGAAAAATCTTGCAAAGAAACTGGAGGAACAAAAAGATTTGGTTCCTCTGCAAAAAGATCTGTTAATGCCTCCCCGATGGAAAGAATACTTTCCATATCCCACTCAGGAGCATCTAGGAGCTCCCATTCTTCTCCTTGTTGGCCAACAGATGAGTGATCATCATCACTAGGAGTGAAGCCATACACAGGGAGTGAGGAGTCCAGCACGAGATAAACTCGGGGATAGAGGGCACCATTGCCTCCATGGGTAAAGAATGTGTGGTAGGAACAATGTTGTCATGAGTGGAGGAGCAGCGATCAGGATTGAAAAGACTAGGACAGTCCTTCAATTCATGACCCTCTCCTCGACACAACAAGCAAACAACGTTCCTACACTGCCTAGCATTTAACTCTTTCATTTGGTCTATATAATAGACCATCATGTCGTAAGTGCCAGGAGAAATATCCCATGAAGACATTTTCAATACTTAAAGCAGATAAAACGAAACTGAAATTCTTTGCAAGGAAATTTACACAAACTGAAAAAACTACTTGGATTAAACTTG
The DNA here is from genome assembly GCA_033032865.1 of Dactylorhiza incarnata. Lineage (NCBI taxonomy): Eukaryota > Viridiplantae > Streptophyta > Magnoliopsida > Asparagales > Orchidaceae > Dactylorhiza > Dactylorhiza incarnata. Next base: position 10,890,900 of record JAWHQI010000014.1, read on the forward strand.
CCTAAAACTTAAAAACAGAAGAGGAAGAAATAATAACAAACAATATATAATTAAAGGCAAACAAAAATAATAAAGCGACTATACACACTGGAAGAACTACTATCTCTTGTCTCCCTCTACAATATACGCACACGTCTGTGTTCCCCGGCAACGGAGCCAAAAACTTGATGCGCAAATCTTAGCACACCGCTATAGGCAGTAGCAAGACTGCGGCACGAAACGGCAGTGTACCGATCGTTCAAGTATTATAAAATGTGGGAGTGAATCTCCAAGTATCGATCTCGAAGGAACACAGTAAGGTGGAGTTTACTATTGAGGAAGGACTTGAGATTGAAGTCCTTTAGTCGGATGTAACGCGGAGGGGAATGATTTGGTTTTGGAAAAAAAAGGAAAGCAACTTAAACTACTCCTATGCAGGCCTTGAGCGCACTGCTTTGCTAGGCGGGATGGAAACTACATAGGCCTTGAACGCACTACTTCGTAAGGCCGGATGGACGAGAAGGCTTGCAGATGGAATGGTTCGCACCGGTGGAGTCGGGTGGATTACACGGGCCGTTAGCACCGCTTAGCTTGGCGGATGGAAGAGTAGGCTCACGGAATGAAATCGATAAAATGAATGACAATAGCGCACCTCATACACATGAATAAATCAAAAGGAATTTCATAAAGATGAAATAAACATTACAGATCTAGATTTATCATGCTCTTCATCCATAAAATATAGAGATTAGCATACAAACATCATTTTGAAAGAATAAAGAGTAAGAGATTCGACCGACTCCGAAGCCTTGTTGGGATTCACGGTTGGAATCGCTGGGTTGTCAATCCGCGTCCAAGCTCGGTCCTCAACTGCATCTGGGGTAAAGGAGGGCTGTCACTTCCTCCCAATGGCCCGTCTTCTTCGTGTCACGACCCGGTGATGTCCAATGCTCTTCAAGCTTTCCTTGATGATGAAAGTAAGATCCAATCTCTTCCTTGAAGTCCCTAGATGAAAAGAGGAGGCTTAGAATGATAAAACGAAAAAAACGGCGCTGGAAAAGACCTAGAAACGAAGAAGTTTTTGCTATTTTTGCGGAGCAGCTATTTATAGACAGGTGCAGAATTTTGTTCATGCATGACCAAACGCACGACCGTGCGTAAAAACGCACGACCAAATTCAGAATGCTGTTTTGGGCCGCAAATGAACGCACGATTGCAGCCGACCATGCGTAAAGAAAACGCACGACCGTGCGATTCATGCAGAAATGAAAACTGGGCATAATTGATGATCTAACCACCTGCACATCACTAAACATCAATCATACAACTGGGAATACCCTTCCAGCTGAATCCAAATACATAAAAAAGGGTTGGGGAGCACCGTGTGCTTAGCCCCAACAACATAAGCGCGCAATTGCACACCAAAATGGGCCCAAAGAGTGCACTTTGTGAAGAAATGTGTTCAAGTGAATTTTAAGCGATAATGAACTAAACATGAAGTGCAAATGCATGAAAACTAGCCCAGATGAGTCCAAATATGTGTATATAAATGGGACTCATCACACACAATTACCTTGGATAGAATGAGGTATGAGTGAAATTTCTCAAGAGAGAAAATGACTGCCAATAGATCCTTTTCGGTGGTTGTATAGTTCTGCTGAGCCCCATTCAGCGTGCGACTTGCATAGTGAATTGTGTAAAAGATCTTATTTACTCTTTTCCCCAAGACGGCACCAATAGCGATGTCACTGGCGTCACACATAAGCTCAAAAGGAAGCGACCAGTCCGATGATGTCAACACTGGGGCATTCGTTAGACAACTCTTCAGCACGTTGAACGCATGCAGACATTCATTATTGAAGTCAAACCTCTCGTCCTTTACTAAGAGATTTGATAGCGGCTTAGCTATAGACGAGAATTTGTTGATAAAACGTCGGTAAAAACCTGCATGTCCCAGAAAACTGCGAATCACTCTCACAGATGTTGGAGGAGGGAGCTTCTTGATAATATCCACTTTGGCTTGATCGACTTCTATTCCTTTGTTTGAAATTTTGTGTCCCAGAACAACTCCCTCCCGGACCATAAAGTTATATTTCTCCTAGTTCAGCACTAGGTTGGTGCTCTCACATTGCGTGAGAACTGCCGAGAGATAAAGCAGGCAGGAGTAAAAATCAGCACCAAATAGAGTAAAGTCATCCATAAAGACCTCTAGGAACTCCCCTACCATGTCATGAAAAATAGAGAACATACATCCCTGAAAAGTTGCAGGAGCATTGCACAACCAAAATAGCATTCGCTTGAAGGCAAAGGTGCTGGATGGGCAGGTGAACGTAGTCTTCTCATGGTCTTCTGGGTCAATGAGAATCTGATTGTATCCCGAGTAGCCATCCAAAAAACAGTAATAGTCCTATCCCGCCAACCTCTCAATCATCTGATCAATGAATGGGAGAGGAAAATGATCCTTGCGTGTCGCATCATTGAGTTTCCTATAATCAATGCACACTCTCCATCCTGTGACAACCCGAGTTGGCACTAGGTTATAATGCTCATTTTTGACAACAGTGATACCACCCTTTTTTGGGACTAACTGCACTGGACTTACCCACTTGCTGTCACTGATCGGATATATCATTCCAGTATCAAGCAGTTTGATCACCTCTTTCTTGAAAACTTCCTGCATCCTTGGATTGAGTTGCCGCTGAGGTTGTGCAGTCGGTTTGAAACTCTCTTCCAACAATATTTTATGCATACACACAGTGGGGCTGATTCCTTTTAAGTCTGTGATGTTCCAGCCGAATACGCCCTTATGCTTTCGCAGGAGATCGCCTAAGCATTGCTCATGCTCGGGTGGAAGCAACGCAGAGATAATAACGGGCTGTGTTTGTTGTTCTTGTAAAAACTAATATTTCAAAGTCGTCGGCAGGGTCTTGAGTGACAAAGCTGGAGGAGTATTTAAATACGCAGCAGTAGTGCATTCTACGTCAGGGTCTCGCGAATGATATGCCATATCCGGGTTATCACTAGCGACATTCCAAGAAGCATCCTCAGCATCTTGAACCCAAGGAGGTGGAGACAAAGGTTTGGGCTCACCATCCAAGAGTTCGAGCGCGTCAGCGTCTGCATGATGGTCCTTGCCGATGGCTTTATACATGTCAAAGGTGGTCAAGACGTTGACTAGACGGAGAGTTAACCTTCCCTTCTCAGCATCGATGAGAGCTCGTGCTGTGGCTAGAAATGGTCTTCCCAAAATAAGAGGGACTGCAACATCTGAAGCAATATCCATGATTACAAAGTCATCAGGGAACACCAAATCATTGACATATACCGCCAAGTCTTCGACAACACCAATGGGTTTCTTAATAGACTGATCCGCCAACTGGAGATTGATGTTCGTGGGCAAGGAATGGTTAAATTCCCTGGGTCCTTGTGTTTAACCGGCCAATGTGCAACAACAAAAGTGACATCCTCAGTCAGGGTGGTCATGGACTTAGCAGTATCGAGGCATTTGTTCTGAACAAGCAAGCCCTTTAGATACTGTGAATAGCTCGGGATCTGGATGAGGACATCCAAGAGAGGAATATTAACATGCACCACTTTCATATGTTCTTAAAACTTTTGGAATTCTTTTTCCTTTCTCGTATTCCTCAGTCTATGCGGGAATGCGTGGGGGGGGGGGGGGGGGGGGGGTAGTAGATGGTTGGGCAGAGACTGGGCTACTAAGCAATTGAGGAGGGTTAGAATCAGCATTTGGCCTTTCTTCGCTTGATGGGTTTTTCGGTCCTTCTTGAGATTTATCCCTTCCGATGGGTTCTGCGGTCGACTTTCCACTCTTAAGCTGCATGGCGTTCAATGTCTCAGTTGGGGGGACCATAATTGCCGAGAATATTGATATGATGTTCACAACCATGGACTGGACCCTCTGCAGAGCGTAGTTCTGGGACTCCATGCATCCCAGGATACATTCAGTGAAAACACAAAACTTATTAACAGAAAGCTCAGGTGGGACACTGTCGTCTGGCGACGATTCTGTAGAGGTGATGTTCATGGCCTCATTACATCTCGTGGGGGTACACCACATCGTGCTGGTTCACGAAACCTTTTCGACAATTTGCCACCCGTCGGATCTTGACCTGCTGAACAACGATCCACCTGCGGCCACATCGAAGTAAGGTCTATACCCAGCTGATACCCCCACAATAGAATATCTGAAGTCGTGCTAGTTCTGTGAGGCTTTGCCCAAAACAGAACCTCTGAAGGGAAATGAATCTCTCCCACATGTCAACCAACGTCTCGTCCTCATCCCTCGTAAACAATAACAATCTATTGTGCATTTACAGAAGGTAACAACGTGAACAGAATCTACCAAGGAATTCCTCTTCCACTTTGCTCCAAGATTGGATTTTGTTTGCTTGAGTCTCCCGATACCAAACCCGAGCTTTTCCTACCAAAGAGAACGCAAATAACTGAATCCTGACATTCTCCGAATCATTTTCAGCGTGTTGAAAAGTGCCACAAACTTCAAGAAAGTTCTGCAAATGGGACAGTGCATCCTCACTGGGGATCCCCGAAAATAAGTTATCCTGAGACACAAAAGTGATTAGCTCCGCAGATATTTCAAAACAGTCATTGGCCATGTCAAGAAAATAGTTAAAAACAAAACTAGGTGTATCCTAACAGTAGCACAAAGGCTAGCAAGAAAAGAGAACACAAACAAAAGTACTAAACAACAGCTCCTATAACAATGATTCACAACACAAAACGTTACACGCCTGCACTCCCCGGCAACGACGCCAAAAATGTGATGCGCGTTCAGGAAGTGCTCCGGTCACTGTCAAGTAATAAATTTGGGAATAGCTTCCCCGAAGGTCGATCTCCTGAGGAATGCAGGTTCTAGTGAACAGAACGTGTGGTGAGTCGATTGTTACATGACCGAATAAAATAAAACAGGGGCGTTGTGATTGGTGTCCTAAGCTATTACGGAAATGAGAGAAATGCGGGTCAAAAAGCACCGCTTCGCAAGGTGTGGGTGAGTGCAGCAGCCGCGATGCTGCGCTTCGGTAAGCGGGTGGAATGGCCACAAAGCGAGGTTTTGTGAGGGTTATATTCACCTCTTCGCCAACATCACCACTAGCTATTGCTAGATGGATTCACACACAAACAACTTGGAATATCACAACAACAAGGAAAGCTACACTCGCCACCACTTCATCATTGCACATGAACAACAAGCAAGGAACTATAACATTAATTTAACGAGCGTTCATTACAACAACACAAAGAGAAAGCACAAGCATCAAAGTTTAGAAAGGACCAAAAAGAGGATGTCACCGCGTCTTGGGTTCTCAGCCGGAATGAGAGGTTGTCGGGCTCTCTCTGGGCTAGGCCCTCAGATGGTGTGCGGACTCGAAGGAGGCTGTCACCGCTCCAACGATCTACAACATTTCTATGGCCTCCATGATGAAGAATGCTTGAACTAGTGGCAGAGAATACTTGCAAATGCTCCCGGATGGAAGAATGGTGAAGGAGATTGCCGGAAATGGTCTCCTCTCGTCTCCTCCGGTGGAAGGGATGAAAATGGCGGGATTCCTGGCTTTTCCCGCGAGGGGAATCGGGAGCTCCATTGACTGCAGCTTTTCCTGCTTTAAATACTAAAAAGGCAGAGTTTTGGTCATGCAAGGGCGAACGCACGATCGTGCGATGCCCGTGCGTTATTTAATGATAAAAATAGTCTTGAAGACGAAGCTGCACCGCCCGTGCAATTTACTCACGCACGGGCAAATCCGCCCGTGTATAAAAATGCACAGATAAATTTAGATCGCCTATTTTCTGCCCAGATGAGAATGCACGACCGTAACCGTCCGTGCGTCAACGAAATGCACGACCGTTCGTTGTACACAATCATGAATTCTGGGTGGAAACTGGATGATCTGACTGCCTGCACACAAGACAAAACAGCTGGGAAAACACCTCCAGCACCAGATAAACACAGAAAAAGGATTGGGGAGCACCATGTGCTTACCCCCAATAACAAGGAGCGCAAATGCACACCGAAATGGGCCTAAGAGTGCACATAGCAAGGAATAACAAATATGATCGAAAACATGCCTAAAGTGTAGTGCATTGACTAGAAATACGGCCCAGATGAGTCCATAAATATGTATATAAATGGGACTCATCAGTTGGTGGCAGGGATCCTAATCAAAAACCTGTGGTTGGTGTTTGGGCACCTGATCAAAAACCCATTGGTGATAGGGCACCTGATCAAAAACCTAGTGGATTCCTACCAAGGGTGGTAGAAGAGTAGATGTACCCAGGTTGATTGCGGAACTACTATAGATCTTTGTGTCTTCTGTGTTTGTGTTTATTTTCTGTATTGTGTTGTGCTGTGATTTGTTTTTTGTTTTTACACTCACTCTGTTATACACACATATATATATCAGTATTTTAATTCCGCTATAAAAATAAGTTAAAAACTTTTAATACTCTATTCACCCCCCCCCCCCCCTCTAGAGTAAATCTAAGACCTAACCTCACTTTCAATTAGTATCAGAGGACTTTCAATTGGTTTCAGAGGTTGGTTGATTGTTTACAGACTAACACCTGAATCCAAAGATCAATCAGATCTTAATTTCCTCTAGAGTTTTCTTTTGCTAAAAACTCATGGCATAGAACAAAGAATACTCAAGCACAAGACCTCCTATGTGCAATCTAAATAAGTTTGCATTATGGAAGGCAAGGATCAGATTATATATGAACTCTATTGATGAAGATATTTTCAATGTTATTTTGAAAAGACCTCCTACTCCTATAGCAACAACAATTGCTGAAGCAGCAATAAATAATAATGTTGTTCCACCTCCTGAGTGGACAGATGCACAGAAGAAACAAAGATGTGCAGATGCCATAGCAATGAACATTTTGGCACAGACTATGTCTGATGATATTTTCCAGAAGGTTGTGGACTGCACCTCAGCCAGGGATATATGGATCTCCCTTATCAACATGGTTGAAGGATCTGCAGATGAAAGAAAAGACAGAAGATCTCACCTTATCTCTCAATATGAGAATTTCAAAAAGGGAGAAACTGAAACTGTTGCTGATATGTACAATAGATTCAATCTCATAATTAATGAACTGAAGTCTCTAGACAAAGTGATTTCAATCGCTGAAGTCAATGATAAGATCCTAATGTGCTTCCCCAGCACATGGGACTCAAGGATCTGGCCAACCAAGGAAGCCAGAAGCCTTAATGAGATCTCTACTGAGACCTTGTTAGGCAAGCTAAAGTCCTATGAGCAGCTTATCAAGTTCTGAGAAGCTGAACAATCTACCTCATCTCCAGAATCCAAGAAGGAAAGAAGCATTGCTTTCCAAGAAACAAAAGAGGAAGACAAAGCTCTAGTAGAAATGGAGTTTATGAGCCTACAAGCCAAAAGGTTCTACAAGATTTCTAGAAAAGACTTCAGAAAGAAGGATTCCAGATCAAAAGAAAAACTAAGGTATGACAAAACTAATTCTAAAGAAATTATTTGCTATGGTTGCAGGAATCCTGTACACATTCTACCTGAGTGCCCAGAGAATCAAAAGAAGGACAAAAGAAAAGAGATAGAAAGAAGAAAAAGGCACTCCGGCAAGTCATCCTCCCACAAACACAAACATAAGGGAAGAGGCTTTGTAGCTGAAACAGTGAGTGAGACAAACTCCAAATCTTCATCCAGCTCTTCTGAAGATGAAGATAACTCAAATGAGAAGGATCAATGCTTGATCGCTATTTATGACTCAAGCAGTGAGTCAGAACATGCATCATAATCCAGCTCTATTGATGATGAAGATGATGAAGAAGAAAGAAATTTCTGCATGATGGCTATCAATGCCTCAGGAAACAATTCTGAAAAATCAGAATCTGAAACTGATGCTGATCAGGTAATATCTAACTTTGATTTTAATTCAAATGATTTCAAAATTGATTTTAAAACACTTTGTTAAGATATAATTAAATCTGAGAAGGAGATAATCTCTCTCAGAAATAAGTTGGTTGAAATGAATCAACCGGCTGAAGATAATACAAATCTTAAGAAATAATTGGCTGCCTCTAGAGAAAACATTGTTCTCATTGAGAACAAACATTCTGAGGCTAAGAAATTTGAAGAATGGATAAATGGGAGAAGTATAAAACTAATGGACATCACAAGCACAGTGAATGTCAGACTCAATGGCAAACTGGGCTTGGGTGCATCATCAAGTCAGCCATATCTCCTTAAGAAAGAACTTCTATCTACACCAGTAAAATTCATTTCTGCCAAGATCAAAGAGGCAGTAGAAGTAGATAAAAAAATATCTCAAGCAAGGCTGTTAAGAATAAAAGAATTCAAAAGAATTTGTCGAACGACGATCGACGAAATCACATGAATTCGTCGAACATAGATCGACGAAAGCTGAACACAGAATTTCAGTATAATTATCCACCGAACGACGCTGGTTGAAATTACTTCAATTCATCGAACGACGATCGACGAACTCTAAAGACAGACTTTCAGTATAGCTATTATTTGAATGACGCTCGACGAAATTACTTCAATTCGTCGAACGGCGATCGACGAACTGACCAGGATTCATCGAACGGAAAATATACTGAATATCAAAAGAATTCTTATTCTCAACAAACTAAATATCCTTTCACTGTGTGGATAATTCCTCCAAGGAGATATCATCCAAAAGGCTATAAGGATCAGCCTTAGATTTCTTATATTTCAGATTTTTGTGGAAAGACAAAAGGACTAAAGGTAGTCTGGGTCAAAGACAACTAGTTTATTTTTTCTGTTGTGCAGGTACACGGATATCCAAACATAAAGGAACAGTGGTATTTGGATAGTAGGTGCTCAAAGAATATGACAGGAAACAAGGCGAACTTAAGAAATTATAAGGCAAAGCTTGGACCCAAAGTGATTTTTGGAGACTCCAACTGTGGTCAAACCAAAGGCTATGGAAAATTCAAAGTTGGAGTTGTTACCTTCAAAGAGGTAGCATATGTCAAGGCTCTCAAGCACAATCTCAATAGCATAAGCCAGTTATGTGATGACGATTATAAGGTAACTTTTAACCATTCCTTATGTCTTATTACCAATAATAAAAACGTTAATGTGTTATCTGGTATCAGACATGGAAATATTTATTTAGTCAATTTTGACTCTGCCAATTTTGATATTTGTAAATTTAATTCTATAAGCGAAACAAATGAATTATGGAATAAAAGGATAAGACATATTAACCTTAGAACTATTTCTAAGCTCTCCAAGGACAGTCTAGTTAGAGGGCTGCTTTCTGGTTCCTACAAGAAGGAAGGACTCTACAGGGCTTGTCAACTAGGAAAGCAAACCAAGAGTCGTTTCCAATCTGTATCCAAGAGTGATTCACCTAGGATTCTGTACTTACTCCATTTGGATCTCTTTGGACCCACTGCAATACAGAGTCTAGGAGGGAAGCATTGCACTTTACTTATTGTAGATGACTTCTCAAGATTCACTTGGGTGTTCTTTCTTAGGAACAAGTCTGACACCTTTAGTGTTCTGGCAGACTTTCTTAGGTCCATCAAGATTGAGTACTCTACTCTAGTTGCATTGATCAGAAGTGATCATGGCCTTGAGTTTGAATCTCTTCTGATGAGAGAATTCTGTGGAAAAGAAGGGATCAGGCAATGTTTCTCTGCTCCTAGAACTCCTCAACAAAATGGGGGTAGCTGAAAGGAAAAATAGAACACTAATTGAATCAGCAACTACATTGCTTGCTGATGCTCACTTGGCAATCTCTTTTTGGGCAGAGGCAGTGAACACATTAAATTATGTATTGAACAAAAGTTTGATACACAAACTTAAGGGTAAAACACCCTATGAATTACTCAAGAATAAAAAGCCTAAGGTTAACTATTTTAAGATTTTTGGCTGTAAATGCTATGTGCATAACAATGATAAGAAGTATCTAAGGAAATTTGAAGCAAAAGCTGCTGAAGGTATATTCCTTGGATATTCTCTTTCTAGTAAAGCATATAGAGTTTACAATAAATCAACTCTTTAGATAGAAGTGTCCATGCATGTATCTTTTGATTAAACTAACATGTTAAATAAGGAAAGGAATACCCCCTCTACCAAAGATACTTTGCAGGTACCAGCTCTAAGTGAAGAGCTCAATGGATTAGATCTACAGAGTAAAGATTCTCTACTTCCATCAACTCAACCTATTGAAGACAGTGAAGAAGAGGATAATTCTGATCTTGCTGATCATTCAAATTAAGTGACAGCTGATCAAATCCATCAAGTGGAAACTATTGCTGAACCCACTCCAACTGTTGATCACATCATAGTTAGAGATCATCAAATATCCCAAGTTATTGGAGATATCTCAGCAGGTGTTCAAACAAGGCATCAACTACACCAAAATAAGTTGCATACTTATTTCCTATCATAGATTGAACCTCAATCCATAAAAGATGCAGAACAAGATCCAAACTGGATTCTTGCAATTAAAGAGGAACTCAACCAATTTGAAAGGAACAAGGTTTGGGATTTGGTTCCATGACCAAAGTGCCATCCAGTCATTGGCACTAAATGGGTCTTCACGAACAAGCTAGATGATCAAGGCATAATAATTAGAAATAAAGCAAGATTGGTAGCCGAAGGATATTCTCAGGAAGAAGGAATTGATTTTGATCAAAACTTTTCTCCTATTGCTAGACTTGAAGCTATAAGGATATTTCTTGCCTTTGCTGCATTCAAGAAGTTCAAAGTTTATCAGATGGATGTGAAGAGTGCTTTTCTGAATGGAGACATCACAGAAGAAGTCTATGTGGAACAACCACCAGGTTTTATCTCTCCAACTCACTCTTCCTATGTCTTTAAACTTAATAAAGCTCTCTATGGTCTCAAACAAGCTCCCAGAGCATGGCATGAGAGCTTAGCTAATTTTGTTTTGGATAACAAATTCTGTAGAGGCATTGTTGATAAAACCTTATTTTTCAGGATACATAAAAATCAAACATTACTAGTTCAAATTTATGTAGATGATATTATATTTGGCTCTACTGATTCAAATCTATGCATAAGGTTCTCTGACCTAATGTAATCAAAATTTGAAATGAGTAGTATGGGTGAGTTATCTTACTTCCTTGGCCTTCAAGTGAAGCAAACTCCAAATGGCATATTCATATCACAATCTAAGTATGCTAAGGAATTAGTGAAAAGATTTGGTATGTCTGGTGCTTCCACTATGAAAACACACATGCCCTCCAATGCTGTTGTAGACAATGATGAGTCAGGGAAACCTGTTGATCAGAAAGTATATAGAGCAATTGTTGTCTCATTACTTTACTTAACAACTAGTAAGCCTGACATAATGTTTGCTACATGTATTTTTGCTAGGTTCCAAGTTAACCCCAAAGAATCTCACCTTATTTTACTAAAAAAAGTTTTGAGATATATAAAGGGTTGTCCAAATCTAGGACTCTGGTATCCAACTGCATCAGAATTTGAATTAACTGGATTCTCAGATTCTGATTATGCTGGATGCAGAGTAGACAGGAAAAGCACATCAAGAACTTGCCAGTTCCTTGGTGATAAGCTTGTGTCTTGGTTTTGTAAGAAACAAACATCTGTTTTTACATCAACAGCTGAAGCAGAATATATTGCTACTGGCAGTTGCTGCTCACAAATATTGTGGATAAAAAATCAACTTCTAGACTATGGTATCAACATAAATAAATAAATTATATTTTATGACAATACTAGTGCAATATCTATAACACAAAATCCAGTACTCCATTGTAGGACTAAACACATAGAAATTATGCACCACTTTATCAGAGATAATGTGGATAAAAAATAAAATTTGCCAACAATTTATTCCTACTGACTTACAAAGAGCTTATATTTTCACCAAACCATTGGATGAAAAGAAACATATTTTCTTTATAAATCATCTAGGAATGATATATGGAGATTCAATCAATTAAAAAAAATTATATCTTTTATTTATTCCTCAATGTTCCAATGTGTGAAGTTCAGCAGGTTTGCTATCAAAACCACTGAGACAAGCTCTCAGTCTCAGCTGAAGCGCTGAGACAAAGCCTAGGGCCGCTGAGAAGTTATCTGGATCCGCTGGGACGGGACAGAAGAATCCGCTGAGAATGGAAGCTATCTCAGCCCAACCGCTGAGACACAAAGTCAACTAGATCGTCGAATTGAGATCGATGAAATCTAGTCGTTCGTCGAACGGAGATCGACGAAGCCTACTTCAGAGATCGTCGAAGTCATCTAGATCGTCGAACTGAGATCGACAAAAAATTATTTTTCATCGAACGTAGTTTGATGAAGCCTATGACTCTGATCTCTTTCCTTATAATCAAACTTTGATTTCCTTTTGACTTTGTGCCTATAGAAATTGCTTCTCCTTCCAGTTCCTTTGCACTTGATCTCTCTTTTTCTCTTGCAGGAACAATGACAATCTTTCTTCTAAAATTACCTCCTCTTCAAATGTCCCTTCTTCTAGGGGCCTAGATTCATGTCTTCCTGAAACTAGGAAGGGGGAGATGCTTTATGAAGAAGCTCCAATTTCAGGGGGAGATGCTGATATGGTTTTGATAGAAGCAGTTTCAGTTCTTGATGAAGAAGCTCCAGCAGTTTTAGTTTTTTTTTTCCAGATATGACAGATTCAAATCCAGATTCAATTAAGGTGTTTGATATAGCAGATACAGTTTTTGATAAAGAAGATCAGTAAAGAAGATCAACAAAGCAGATTCAGTTTCCACAGCTCAGATCAACAAAGCAAAAGCAGAAAGTAAGGATTTCTTTCAGTTTTCTACAATGTCAGAATTCAGAAAGCAAGATTTTAAAAGTGTAAAGTTTTCTAAACCTAGAGTACTATATTTCTTATATGCTCTATGTTTGTTTGTTTTAATTTTGTCAAAAAGTGTCCTAACCCAAAGAGGGGAGTTTGTTGGAACAACCCTATTACTGATTTGGGCTAGGATCACTATCTGTTGACTAGGACTATGTTGACCCCAATGTATAGTATAAGGGTCAAGGTTTAAGTTATCTGAGTTAGCTAGCACTTAGGAAAAACTCTATGTTTCTGCGTTCGACGAAATCCATCCTGCGTTCGACAAACTCCATCCTGCGTTCGACGAACTCCATCCTGCGTTCGATGAACTCCATCCTGGGTTTGACGAACGTCATGCTCTAGTTCGATGAACTTGCCAAGTTTCTGTGTTCGATGAACATCATTCTTCGTTCGACGAACTCCATTCTGCGTTCGACGAACTTCATCCTGGGTTCGACGAACGTCATGCTTAAGTTCGACTAACTTGCTCTCCAGCTCGACTAACTCAGATCTCCAGCTAGTCCAGCAGTTTATCCTTCATTTGGACAAACTCCAGATTGAGATCGATGAACTTAGCTCTGCGCTCGATGAATAAGTATCAAGATGTACAGTTCGACAAAAGTGCTTCTCAGATCGACGAACTAAGTTCTTCCAGCCAGATTCAGTAGATTATCTCTCAGTTCGATGAACTCCAGATTCAGTTCGACGAAATCCAGATTATGCTCGACGAATTAATTCAGTTCGACGAGCTCCAGATTCAGTTCGATGAACTCAACATTCAGTTCGACGAACTCAGTTCTCAGATCGACAAATTTTCTTTTCAGCTCAAAATTTCAGAAGGATCAGTTATATTATTCTCTAAACTCAGATCGACTAATCAACAATTGATCTATTCCTATCAGATAAGTCAGGATTTAATCCTTTCCTTTTATTATTCTCTTATCTCGAGAAAGTAGCCGTTGACACATTTTGGAAAAGGACATTTTCATGGAAAAGGAAAACGAATTAAAGGATATTGCTGAATCAGATTGCAGTTCCAAGAATATCTTTTCAGAATATTATATTCCTTAATTAGAAGATTTGAATTTCAAATCAGTCAGATTTCTCTAGGAAAAAAAGAAAAAGGTTTACATCATTACAACAAGATAGAGAGAAGAGAGAAGAAACAGTGGAGAGAGAGAGAAATATAGAAAGTCAAAAAGAAAGAAAGATCTTCATCCTCAACAGTAGCACTCTCAATCTCTGAGAACATCAACATTGCTCTCTCAATTTTCAGCTGCAAGTTTCTAATCTTCAAAGAGAAACTACAATCTGAGAAACATTTCCTCTCAGATTCATCAGCTATCAAGGAAGATCATTTACATCTAAGAGGAAGCTCCGTCCATTATTTGTCAAGAAATTCTATCAGACAGGGGGAGTTTTACAACAACAAATCCACTAGTCTTCTCTCAGCTTGTTGACAGAGAAGAACTTCATAAACCCTCATTTTCCCATCTTGTACAGGGTTCTAACTCCCTTCAAAAGTTAACCCTTTGGTGGCAGGGCACCTGATCAAAAACCTGTGGTTGGTGGCAGGGAACCTGATCAAAAACCTATGGTTGGTGTTTGGGCTCCTGATCAAAAACCCATTGGTGATAGGAAACCTGATCAAAAACCTAGTGGATTCCTACCATGGGTGTTAGATGAGTAGATGTACCCAGGTTGATTGGGGAACTACTATAGATCCTTGTGTCTTCTGTGTATGTGTTTATTTTCTGTACTGTGCTGTGCTGTGATTTGTTTTTTGTTTTTTACATTCACTATATTATACATATATATAAATATATATCAGTATTTTAATTCCGCTATAAAAATAAGTTAAAAACTTTTAATACTCTATTCAACCCCCCTCTAGAGTAAATCTAAGATCTAACCTCACTTTCAATTAGTATCAGAGGACTTTCAATTTTAATTATTCCTACTTCAAACTTGAGAAACTTTAGGAATGTTCTAAATCTATAAAAATTGCTCTAAAAAATTTTCTTAATTTATAAACTCTAGAAATTTCTAAACCCCTTACCTCTTACCCCTTTCCCTTGGTAATCCTTTTAAAAGATGTTATGTCAATGAGAATATGATTTCATTCCGTAAACATAGGCACCCAATTAAAATTTAAATAGATCTTATGTCAATGGGAATAAGAATTCGTTCTGTAAACAAAAGCATTGGGTATTTCTGAAGAAAAAAAATAATAATAAAAATGTGAACAAGATTTCATTCCCTACTCCATCCAAAAGAAAAAAAATTTGAGTGGGGTGAGAGGATAAAATTCATCACCCCCAAATCAAAAATCTCTTCTCTTATCAAGCTTCCCCCTACCCCTTAGCCAATAAAAATGAAAACTAGATGTAAATTAAAAAATTTTGAGAGAGCATAAATAGTAAGTTTTAATTATTCTTAAAAATTTGTTTAAAAAGTTAAAGTTCTTATAATTCTATTTTAATCACAGTGCTATTTATTATAATTATTTAGGTTGCTACTTAGCTAACTTTAGAAGTCTTGTTGGCTAAAACTTTTTCGCTCTTTTTAAATCATTATCACGATGTAGGACTTACCTCTTTAAATCTCCTAAATTTATTTCAAGCTTACTTTCGATTTAATAAAATTTTGATAAATTAGAAATTCTATTAATCTCTTATAGATATCTCTCTTACTTTTGCTCTGGAATAGCAAAAGCTTAAGTATGGGGGTATTTGCTGAATAGTAAAATTACATGTATTTTAGTATAATTTTTAGTATAGTTTTAAGTAATATTATTCATATTTCATGTAAATTATTGAATACATGATTTATTTTAACTAATATTTATTTATATATATTTACATGTAAAAATGAACTATTTAAGTATATATTTATATATGAAACTATATAATAAAAATGTAAATATTTATGTAAGTAATTATGTAAATATTTACTAAATATATTTGTAAATATATATATATATAAAGTATAATAAATATATGTAAATGAATATGTAAAATACATATTAAATAAAAAGTTATTTCTTTTATATGTAAATATAAGCTATAAAAAGAGTTAAATAAATAAATAAAAACTCTTTTTTAACTTGTTATTTTTTAGTTGAACCTTGTCTCGTCGAACGGCATCCCATCCCGTCGATCGACGGGACGGGGTGTCGATCCCGGCAATTTTATAACTTATACCTTTATTCTTAAGCCCTTCCTGTCGATCGACGGGACGGGCTGTCGATTTTGTTCTTCCCGTCCCATCGATGATCAACTCCTCCCTAAGCCTAAGTCCCGATCGACATCACTTCCCGTCGATCGACGGGACGGGATGTCGATTTTACCTTCCCATCGATCGACATCCCATCCCGTCGATCGACGGGACGGGATGTCGATTTTCCCTTCCCGTCTATTTTATACTCTTTTTTATCTTGTTAATATATATATATATATATATATATATTTATATATATATATATATATATATATATATGTTCTTGTCTCTACAGATTGGCGCGGTTGCTCCAATGGACTTGATTTGGCTAGCCTCTCTAGTGGCGCGGGATTGAATCCAGGAAGCTCTATTTTTGCTGGATTAAATCCAGCAATTCGCACCCCAACCCGCCAGCAGCTATTCGCACCACAACCCGCCGGCTGCTATTCGCACCCAACCCGCCAGCTCTCCTTCCAGCAAGCTGTTCAGCACACTCTCCTTCTAGAACCTCCAGCTGTTTCCCATTAGGTCCTAAATATATGATTTTTTTGCTAAATGCAGCCCACTTTTTTACCTATAAATAAGGGGGGCTTTCCCTTGTTTTAAAGGTTCAGAAAATTAGAACCTAAGTTTGATAGTTCTTTGTGAGTTTTATTTTAGTGTTTTTGTGAGTTTTGTTTGAGTGTTTTTGTGAGTTTTGTTTGTGTGCTTTCTAAGCCCTAGTTTGGGCTCCTTTTGTCATCCAAGTTTAGACTTTCTTTAAAAAGTTGTAATCTCTATTATACATATATATGAAAGTTCTTCTTTGCTATTGAATTGTTCTCTCTTTTTCTATTTTGTTGGTGTGTATGTGTTTGAGAGTAATTTGCTTTTTCTCTTTTTAAATTAGATTCCTTTAGGTTTTCTTTTTCATTTTAATTAGTTTCATTCAAGTAAGTGTGAGTGTATGTGTATGAGACTAAAATGTTCTTTCTCTTTTTAGATTAGTTTTCTTTGTGTTGTGTGTGTGGGTGAATGAGTTTACTTTTTTTTTCTTTAATTTTTGCTTTAATTTAGATTTTAGTAATTGTAGAGTGGGTGTGTGTATGAGTTTAACTTATCTTTATTTTGCTAACTTAGTTTGTATGCTTTATTTCAATTCTGTCATTTCAATAACGTAGAGTGCGTGCGTGTATGAAATAAATTTTCCGCTTTCTTTCAATTCTGTCATTTCAATACCGTAGAGTGCGTGTGTTTTTAATTTAGTGTACACTTTTCTTTTCTTTTTCCTTATAAATTGTTTATCTTTATTTTCTCTAACACACGTAATCGCTTAATTATCATCATCATCGTCTTTTTATTTTATAAAATTAATCACTCATTTCATCGATAAAATAATAGCGCGTTCTTAGAAAGTAAAAATAATCAACAGGATCCAGAAAAATATGACCTTGATATTTTCTACAAAATATCTTATACTATACGCGATAAGGTGCACTTGCCTTAATCAAAAGATTAGTTTGGATAATAATTACAAAAATATGCAAAACTCTCTCCTTTTCTATTTACATATTTAGAGAATTCGGCACCGTAGCTGGGGCGTAATCGTTGATATTTTGAAAGAAGAAAAGACCGTTACTTCTATTCCTCGAAATAGGATAACAAATAGTTTCTCGAAGTAGGAGTACTCGTGAGACTCCTCGAAAACGCCTGCCTAATTCTAATATCATCCTATCACAGAAAGGTTTTGCAAATCTTCTAAATTTTAAACCATCGGGCCAGCATCGGTGCTAAGTACTTTGACAACCTCCGTCCACCGAGAGGTTCCCAGTCCTGCCAGCATGATGAGAGCCTGGCCAGCGGGACAGCATCGGGGCTAAGTACTTTGAAAACCTCCAGCCTCCGAGCGGTTCTCGGCCCTTCCAGCTTGATGGGAGCCTGGTCAGCGGGCCAGCATCGGGTCTAAGTACCTTGGAAACTTTTCATCATATTAGTTATCACATTATATGTAAGAAAAAACTAAATATGGAAGTAAACCATCATACTACATGGACTTGAAGAAAAAACTAAGTATGGAAACCAAAACTTGGTCTCCTACTCCCAGGCCTGGTCTTCCTCAACCCCTCCGGTTGCTGCTATTACCGCCTCGGACCCCTTGCCTCCCTCATTTCCAAAAACTCATGGCAGGCGAACATCACATGACCTTCCTCCTCGTGGAAGTCACAGTAAGGTAACACAACCATATCCTCTCCTCTTCCTCTCCTTTCTGCTTTCCTGGCTCTCCTCCTTCTTCCCCCGCTAATCGCCATGGTCTTTAGAGGTGGTGGGAGGGGTTCCTTCGGTCCCTGCCTCCACCTTGGCGGGTCGGGTCTCTCCCTTGGAAGCTGCCCTCTTCTTAGTCAAACTTTCTTTCAGGATCCTCCATCTCCCCTTTCTGCTGGCTTGCCTCCGGCTCGCTCAGCTTGGCCAACCTTTTTGTGAACTCTGGGTTGGCCTCCTCTCCCTCAATTTCTTACGCCACCCTTTCCATCAATTCTTCGAAAGATATGGGGGTCTTCCGCTTCAAGCTCATCTTGAAGAACCCCTCCCGCAGCCCCACTATGAATGCGAACTGGAGGGTGAACCCTGGCACCTCTGGGACTTGCTGGACCGCTTCCTGGAACCTGCCCACGTAACGAGCCAGCGACTCACTTGGCTCTTGCCTAATCTTGAAAAGTGCCTTGGCATCCTTCTTCCTCTTCATCGACGTCGAGAAGTGCAATAGGAAACCTCGGTGCAGATCCTCGAAGGCATAGATATACCCCACGAGGAGCTGGCAGAACCAATCCCTTTCCTTCTCCTTTAGAGTGGTGGCAAAGAACCGACACTAGAAGTTATCTGACATAGGCCTGACTGAGACCATGTCCTCCAACCACTATAAGTGCAGGACTGGGTCATCCTTGACAGAGTAGTAAGACATCTCCAGCCCCTAAACCCCTCTAGAACCGGGGCCGAGAGGATCAATTCATAGAAGGGACTTCCCTCCCTTCTTCTGGCTCGGCGAGTTGTTTGCTCTCGCCGAGTCAGCTTACAAACCTCTGCACTCGCCGGGCCATTGAACAGCTGCCATCTGGGGAGGTCTAGCCCGCTCACCTCTGCTGGACACCCCTTGGGGCGGGGCGAGTGGGGGCCGGTTGCCTCCTCGCTCGCCCACCTATTGGGCTGGGCGAGTGGGGGAATGTCGCCTCCCCACTCGCCCCCTTGGGGCTAGGCTATTGGGGGCAGGCTGCCTCCCCACTCCCCTCTCTTTGGTGGCTGAGCAAGTGGGGGTCGGATGCCTCCCCACTTACCCCCGCCGGCGCCTCCTTCCTGGATTGCTGGCGGAAGTGCTCTCGCCCATCTGCTGGGGTGGGACCTCCGGACCGTCTTCTTCCACGCCTTTACCTCTCATGGTGAAAGCTAGCTGGAAGGTCTGCAGGACCTCCTGCTTGAAGTTTTCAAATATTTCCATTGTCACCACAGCCACTGGCGACTCTGAGTGGCCCGGGTCGGATCCATCTCCTCTACCTCCAGCCATAGAGTTCAGCTTGAGATTTTTCATGTTGGTCACTCTCCACGCTCACCGCACCATAAATGTTGAAACCAAGACTTGGTCTCTGTGGAGTTCGGGGTCCCCAAAAGAGCGGGTGACCTCACATTTACTTCTCTCAAGGGAGAGCTCAAGGCCGAAGACTTAGGAAACTAGGAACAAGACCAAGGGCTCAGCGAGGAGGTCCCACCACATACCCGGAAGATCTTAGAGCGCTTCCCATCCCAGGACAATGATGAGCTTGGGGCACCTTTGGAGGCGCTCTTCCCCCACCAAAGAAGCCTAAGGGGGAGAGTGGCCTAAAGAGAGAGATCTGCCTTCAAAGGTGCCCCTTGGTCCTATTTATAGATTTCTGAATTTGGTCTGCCAATAGCCAGATTCTGGCCCATGAGATTACGAAAATACCCACCAGTTTGGCCTGCCAACAGCCAAATTCCGCCATTCCGAGGCGCTAAACGCAGGCCGCCCCCTCTTTTTGGGGTCAGGCGAGACGGGGGGCAGGCCGCCCTCCTGGCTCACCCCTTTAAGAGGGCTGGGCGAGACAGGGGGCTGGCCACCTTCCCAGCTTGCCCCACTTAGAGGGCTGGGCGATACAGGGGGTTGGACACCCTCCCTGCTCGCCCCCTAAGAGAGCTGGGCGAGACAGGTGGCTGGCCGCCCTCCCTGCTCACCCCCCTTAGAGGGCTCGACGAGACAAGGGGCTGGCCTCCCTCCCTGCTCGCCCCCTAAGAGGGCTGAGCGAGACAGGGGGTTGGCCGCCCTCCCTGCTCGCCCCCCTAAGAGGGTTGGGAGAGATAGGTGGCCGCCCTCCCTTGTCGCCCCCCTAAGAGGGCTGGGCGAGACAGGGGGTTGGCCGCCCTCCCTACTCTCCCCCTCTTCAAAATAATCTGGGGCGGTGACCCCGGACTTGAGCCCACCCAAAGGCTCACCCGCCCTCTTACCTAGGGCAGTGCCTCTTAAAAGATATTGGGCCTAATGACATCTTGGGCATTGGGGATACACTCGGCGAATACATGGTTGTACAGCTGCCACCCTACAAGACTTGGCGTTGGGACACGACCATGATAAGATTTTAACACCTATGCCAAACTCGAGCATTACTCAAGCACTGAATTATCCCAAAAGGGAAATACTGAGCAAAGTAGTCAACAACAAAAGTATCAAGCGGTTGACAAGGAAATAAGGAGGTCGTTGATAGCCGAAAGAACCAAACAGTCGACAAAATACTTAGATTAAGCGAAGGAGAAGAGTTTAGACCATACTGTCGACAAAAGGCATGCAAAAGAAGTCTTGCAGTCAACGAAGAACTTATTCCAATTGAACTATGTAATCGCAATTACATTATGCATTGAATGAAATCGACAAAGGCGACAGTTGACTTAGATTTGTGCTGTCAGCCGAAATAACATAACCATGCATGAGAAAGGGGAATATAGGTCACACAGATTACACGAAGTCTCAAATTATGCAGATGATAATGTCAAGCGGTCGACAGTCCGAATGTACGCAATCAATAGGTAGAATGCATACAGTAAAACACTTAAACTATGCAAAAGTGATCATGATGTTGATAAAGAGACTTATAAAAAATTATGAAGCATGCAACCATGCAGTCGATGAAAGAGAATGCAACTGACAAAGGACTATGCAGAGTTATGATGCAGACATTATATACCTTAAAATCACCCAAGTTGAAGCTCTTCCTGAAGGCAAAGTATCACCATTCAGTTGACAAAACGCAAGCGAACTTAAATAAAATGAGAAGCTGACAAGACGTCACAGATTAGCCGGGAAAATCGCCAAGGACTTTACAACATAACTTCCCAAGGGCATGCGATATCGACCAAAACACCAGATGAGTTTTGACTGCACTTGGCAAAATTTAAACTTTACTTAAAGAATTAGAAATAGCCACTCGACGAATAAATAAAGGGACACCCGACGAATTGTAAGATCACTCGACGAATAAAAAGGGGATACTCGACGAAATAAGCTTGAAATCAGCAATACATCTCGACGAACTGACTTCACTCGATAGAATAAACTATTCGACGAATTTCCGAAGTACACTCGATGAATTATCTCAAACTTAATAGAAATTCAGCTAGAGACAAAAACCGAAACTCGTCATGAGTCTACACTTTACTTTCTTGCCTAAACGGTTAAAAAGAAGGAAAAATGGGAAAAGAAGAGCAAAGAAATTGCAAGGAAAGAAGGAAGCAAACCGCTACATGCCTAGAAGAGGAAAATGCTGAAAACCTAAGTCTCAACAAATTCCAGCTATTAAGATCAATACTCAAAGATTAATTCCCAACAAATTTCAGATTTAATAAGAGGAGGATCATCAAGAACATGAAGGATCGACAAAAGAAAACTGCACTTCCCTTAACGGCAAGCCACCAAAGTTTCGGCCTCACAAGCCATCCACGCCAAGGGTCGGCTCAAACACGAGCTAAGCACGAAGAATCTACGAAGATTTGGACAAAAAGAGGGTTAGGGCCGCTAACCCTAGCGCCAAAAATCTACGAAACGAAGAAAACTTACAACGCACGCGACGAGCACGATGTGAGGTTTCCAAATCTAGGCTCCGACGAAGGTTTCGTGCTCTGGAGCTCCGGTGGTAGTGATCTGAAGGTTCACGGGAAAGACGGCGCTCGCTGGATCGAAAAAAAATTGCAGAAGGGAAGAAAAGGAATAGGGTTCGATTCTCTCTCACTAGAGGAAGAAGAATATATATATATATAAATATCATTATAATAATGATAATAATATTAATAATAATATTAATAACTAACTAATTACACGCGAAAAAGGGGAAGGGGGGGGGGGGGGGGGGGTTGGTTCGCCGGGGGGGGGGGGGAAGAGATTACTCCATGAAAAAGATGCTAAGGTTCACCGAATTATCAATAATCGCATTCGTCGAATGGTTATATTCATGCAAAAATAAATAATATAATAGCTATTATTTTAATACGATGCCGAAAAAACACCCTCCGAATCCGATGAAAATCACTTCGTAGGAGAAAGTCAGCGCTACGAATCCAATGGCGAAGTCGGAATCAAAATCCGACGAGCCGTTCCCGAGATATTAATTTCCAAAGGTTTACGGCGAACGATAATTCTAAAATCTTTAAAAATTTACCGAGGCTCTAAAAACGGTCAGATCGCAACGAAACTTTGACAAGTCTTTTTTAAATTAAATAACTTAATTTCCTGACGTAAAATTTTCCAAATCCGGCACACTCCAAAATTTGGTCGAATTGACCGAACAACGCGAAAACGCGCAAAAGACAGCGCACTACTAACTTCGCACCAACGTAATGCCCTCACGTCAAAAATGACGTCAAAGAAGGATTAAAATAATTCTGAAATTCAGGGGCATTACGGTCACCGCATAACAAAGGAAGTTTCGTCCCGAAACTTGGAACCGAAACTTAGAACGCTAATGAATCAACAAGGGCAAAGTGGGAGATAAGCTAACACTCGCTGGATCGAAACGCTAACCGAAAAGGGCTTGGAAAATGGATGCAGGTAAAATTTCTTCTTTGCACTCAAAATAGATCATCCGATCCTTGATCAATGTTCACGGCAAAGGTCTCCTAAATCCAACACCTCCCAATTAACCTAAGCGAGGGAATCACCTAAAAGGAAAAAGACATTACCAAGAACTCAAAATATCCAAGCCGAGAACGGAAAGCAGACCGCGGAACATCTGACTCACGGATCCTTAACTGATGGTAACCCGAACGATGGTCAATCTTTTACAACACCGAACTACCACACAACTGATCAAACAAATCATCGATTCGCGATAACGGATATCTATTATTAATTGTTGCCTTTTCTAGCTCTCGATAATCGATACACAATCTCATTGAACTAACTTTCTCCTTCATGAACAAGACGGGAGCACTCCAGGGCAAAGAACTAGGCCAGAACAAGACACACTGCAACCACTCATCTAACTGAGTGCGCACTCTTCCAACTCATGCGGGGCCAAAGGGTACAGTGCCTTAGCAATAGGACGAGTACCCGGCTCAAGTTCAAAAACAAACTACACAACTCTCATAGGCAGAAAATGAGGGTGAATAACTGGGAAAACATCAGGGAACTCTCACGCCACAGGAAAAATCCTCGATAAACGACAAACTGCTAAAGGTTTCTAGCATAGAAACAAGGTAAGCAAACCATCCAGAAACTAAAATGTTCCGAGCACACACCGCAGAAATAATCGGTGAAAACCTAGCGCGGTAAGCCAAACACACTCAAGGGATGACCAATGTCTACCTTGAAGTCCAAACACTTTACCTTGCGTTGGATAACCACATCATCTCTGGACAACCAGCCCAAGCCCAAAATCATAATGAAAACCTCCAGGTCTAGCACTCTTAGATTAGCGAAGGCTGAGAAATCACCTAAGAGGATAGGACAACTCTGAATAACCCGATTCGTCACCACGGAGCCCCCCGAGGGGAACTTAACTCTAAGGGGATTTGCTAAATGATCAACATTCTAACGATGACCGCCTGCTAAGCTCTATAGCCAAAACACAGAGTAAAACTCGAATAAAAAAGAATGCACTCTCATCATCCTCTACCTTAACTCGCATATAATCGATATTACGAAAGTCTAAATCCTCAACCGCAAGACAACAAATGAACTAGGTGAAAACCTACCCTGAAAATGCCTGGGCAGAAAATCTTCTCTCGCATCACGACCATTGCCCCAACAATGCCTCGATACTCTGACGCAACTCCTTAATCTGACGCAACTCCTTAGTCACCGCCTCACTGAGGCACCTAAGGGTTCACCATCTAACCAGAGAGCCAACTCCGACGCACTACGCCCTGGAGTCACCAACTGCGATTACGAACGAACACCTCACTACACCTAGCTTAACACACAACATCTAACAAACTAGAATTTCCTAACTCGATAAAAATCAGAAATGTGTAGATACTTGCTCTTGCTGTTACCTTGCTCTGGGATTCATGAAATGATGTTATTTTTAACCTAGGATGATATATCAAAACCCTATTAACTTTTGTGCACATAATATGAATGCATGAATGACATAATTTTATTCAAATCATGTGTGTACGAGGGACATCATGTATATCTTTAACTTAGCACGTGTACTAATGCTATGTTATGATGTGCATGCAGTGTTATGCAGTCTAAAAAGGCCTTAATGCATGCGATGAATGACGTACACATGCGATCTTATGCATCCCATAGTATATATTATCGCATGTAACGAAAAGAAAAATCAAGCTAATATAATGGACATCCATGGGAATGACATTATGCATCCCATACTACATAACTGTCACATGTTGTCACCTATGAGGATCCATATACAGACATATATTATGCATCCCATACTACATAATATGCCCCGTATACTTCTTATCATGCTTGAGTGTAGTGTTCATGCTTCAGCCAAGACATACTGATGAACTTCGGTGTGTGTATGCAATGAATAACGATTCTCACCAGGTGGTTAATCGGGCCAACCAGACTATTTCAGCAACCTGACTAACATCCCTCTGATATCAACTGTCACAACCCACATTTTTCCCACGAATTTAATAAATATTATCAGAGCAAGGGGAAAATACGCATCATGATATCACGTCATGCATGGGACAACTACAAATGCTCAGGCAAACACTCCCTACAAACATGTATAAAAGACGTTAATGTGATTGAGTTAAATAAAAAGAATTTATCTTTTTTAGCTTAAGACCATGTCGCTTGGTCCAGTGGATCAACTAGTCCACGAGTAGAAAACTATACATACGCAGCAAAAAATAGGTTTATTTTAGCCTACTCGAGCATGAAGATCAAAAAGTTCAGAAATGATATGCACATATCTAAATTTAGTATATGTAAGGAAGGATTTTTCTACGATCTTAAAAGTAGGTGATATTTACTTAAAATCATGCTATGCAAGAATGACATTTTCTATACATAAAATAACTCATGCAACCTAACATAAAACTTCCCAGAGAGCAAATATATAAACTGACTAGCAAGTAACATTAGAAAATCTAGCAAGTAGTCTAACACTGAACAACAGCAACTAACTGCAGCTCCGAAGACACAACCTCTACCACCCCAAATCGCTACAGCTCCGAGCCTGAGACATTCAAAAGAAAAGAATGCCTCAGCAAGAAAGTGCAAGTCACAGCAATAGAAACCAATATTTCTACACAAGGGTTAGTGGCAATCAAAACAATTGATTTCAGAAGAGGAAACTAAAAAGGATAAGCATTTATTCGCTTACAACAACCCGGGCCAGCTCAAACGAGTGCACTCGGTAAGCGAAATGCCTGCACCAAAGAAATGGCCAAATTGAACAAAACCAACTATGAGTCTGTTGCTGCGGCTCAGAGGTGGGGGATCAAATATAATATAATACACATATATATAAGCATATATGTTAAAAGCATTTGAGACTGGTCAGCTCTAAAATTGGGCATCATTTAATGCCGAGCAATACACAAGGCCTCGCTGTATGATCCACAAATGGGCACTGAGGTGGTGGTCCTTTATCCACTGCCAACCTTAGCCCAAAATAAACCAAACCAGGGGTGCTGTGGCGGTGACTCCAGTACACATACACCAACAGCCCAAAAGAGGCACTGTGGCGGTAAATCTTAGCTCACACAACCAACAGACCCCAACAGAGCATACCTGGCTCCCAATATCCAATAGAGCAAACATCGCTCTCCAAATCCAATAGGCCAAACGAAAGAGTGCTCGACAGGAAAACATGATTTCTGATGGATCTAGCAGCAACTCATATAGAGGGGAACATTAAGTGCGCGATTTAGCATTTAATACTTAGATCATCATTAAACTTATTAAAAGGTTGAAGATTTTGGCACACCAACACCCTACAAGACTTGGCGCCGGGACACGACCATGATAAGATTTTAACACCTAAGCCAAACTCGAGCATTATTCAAGAACTGAATTATCCCAAATGGGAAATAATGACCGAAGCAGTCAACAACGAAAGTATCAAGCGGTTGACAAGGAAACAAGGAGGCAATTGATAGCCGAAAGAACCAAATAGTCGACAAAATACTTATATTAAGTGGAGGAGAAGAGTTTGCACCATACTGTCGACAAAAGGCATGCAAAAGAAATCTTGCAGTCAACGAAGAACGTATGCCAATTAAACTATGTAGTTGCAATTAGATTATGCATTGAATGAAATCAACAAAGGCGACAGTTGACTTAGATTTGTGCAGTCAGCCGAAATAACATAACTATGCATGAGAAAGGGGAATATAGGTCACGCAGATGACACGAAGTCTCAAATTATGCAGATGATAAAGCCAAGCAGTCGACAGTCCAAATGTGTTGGGAATAATGCCCAGCAGTGTTCCTGATATGAAGAAGTGCTCAACTCAATGATAAGTACAAATTGTTTCTAATGTCATATCTAGTTCATGCTTGCAGAGATAAGACAATATTTCCAGTACTTCAATAACCTGCCTAAGTATAATATCATTGAAAAGGACATATCATGACAAGTATATGCACATCGTTGAAATGATGGGCAAAGCAAAGAAGAATGATTGTGTCTGATGTCATCGAAAAGGATCAAGCGTATCGTTGACAACTGTTGGGTATTGTATCCACAATTACCTGGATTTGAAGATATCCCCTAGTGAACTAAATTGAATTGAGTATGTATTTGATGATTTCTCTTTAGATGTGTTGTGACAGGTCAAAATGCTAAGTGCACACCAAAGTCAGGTTGCAATGGATCACCAAACACAGTTCTAGACAATGTAATCCCTCATTGTGTAGAACAAAGTGTTGGTCCATGTGTAATCTCTCTTTTGGGGTGCACTTCATATTCTCATAACTGAAGGCTTTCAAGGTTGAGGAGTGGAGCAGGTTTTCAGGAGGAAAGAAATTTTTGCTGAGTTAATTCGTCGAGATGTCACGTGAAGTCCCGATGAATCTCGACGAATCCTGACAGAAGCCAGTTTTCCAGTTTGAAGAAGGAATTTCTGTGGCTAAGTCCATTCGTCGAATGTTCTTGTGAACTCCCGACGAATATCGACGAATGCTGACAGAAGTCAAAAAGGCAGCTTTGTGAAGGAAATTGTACTGCTAAGTCAATTCGTCGTATGTTCTCGAGAACTCCCGACGAATCCCGACGAATGAAAACAGAAGAAGGTTTTCAAGCCTTTGATCAGTTTTTTTAATGGCTAAGTCATTTCGTCGAGTGTTCATGTGAAGTCTCGATGAATGACGGACAGACGGATTTCAAAAATATGTTTCGTTTTTGAAAATTAGGGTTGGCCGCCATGTGCAGCACACGTGTCAATCATTCCTTGTCTGTCGCCCCAGCCGTTGGAGTTCTTCCTATATATATTCTTTTATTTTAGGGCAAACAAGTAATATTATTCAACCCGATAGAAAGAGAAGAACCCAGCCGTCTTCCTCCTTGCTCGCTGAACAAGTTTTTCTGAGATCTAACTTCTGCGCTCTCAAGACTCGTTCTTCAGTGCTGTTAGAGATTTCTCAGATAAGAAGGCTTTTGATTTATTTGCTGCTCCATAATTTTGAAGATCTTTTCAAGAAAATCAAAAGGCCTATTCAGATCAGGTTTGCCGAGTTTCCTTTCTTCCAAATCTTTGAAGATCCAAGCTTTCATTCTCAAGGAAGAAGAAGACTCAGTTTTTCCAATATCTGAAGTCAATCTCTGTTGAGGTTTAATAGAAGTATTTTATTTCAAACTCTATTTGATTCTTGTAGGATATTTTTCTCCGAGTTATTTTGTAGGAGTAGTTTGCTCCGAGTTGTAGGAGTTTATCTCCGAGTGCTTTTGTAGGAGAGGTTGTTCTCCGAGTTTGTAGGAGCCGTTGTCTCCGAGTGTAGGATTTGTTGATAAATCTGAGTTTTGGCAAAGTTGCCGACGCTAGACCGAAGTGCTAGATAGGCGAAGCGGGAGAGAGGAGTACCCACCTTGGGGAACCTCTATAAATCTTGTGTCTCTGTGCTGTGATTTTTCTTGTTGTGTGTGAACTTAATTTTTATTCCGCAATCGCAGTAGAGATCACCTATTCACCCCCCCTTTAGGTGATTTAGGTAGACAACGATTTCTTTCAATTGGTATCAAAGCTAGGTTATCTTTAAGAGGTTAACACCTAGATTAAAGATCGCTCTTCGTTGTCAAGATCTCTCTCTATGGACAGAGGCATGGAAAGATTTTCCTCCAAGCTCCCAATTTGCACTAAGGAAAATTTCCCCATGTGGAAGGAAAGAGTTATCTTCTACATGGAAGCAAATGATCCCCGAATCTCCTAGATAGTTAAGGAAGGTCCCGTCATTCCTACAGTTGCTTCTACCATTGATCCCACCAAAAAGGTGCCAAAGAAACTAATGGATATGACAAAGGATGAAATTGCACTTGTCACTCTGGACAAGAAAGCAAAGCACATCATAGCAGGTGCAGTTGATGATTCAATGCTACAAAATCTTATTCACTGCAAGTCTGCAAAAGAGATGTGGGATTCTATTGTGGTTCTAATGGAAGGTACTGAAGAAGTTCGAGATGACAGGAAGTCTTTGCTGAACCAAGAATATGAAGCCTTCAAGCAACAAGGCAAAGACACAATTTCTGACACCTACGTGAAATTCTTCAAGATTGTAAACGGTTTGAGAAACTATGGAAGGGAATTCACCACGGGTGAACTAAACGATAAATTCTTTAGATCCCCGTCTAAGGAATGGGACCCCAAGGTGATAGCTATCAAAGAATATGGTAAGTTGGCTACTACGGAGCCACAGATTCTATATGGGAAGCTGCTTTCCCATGAGCTGAAGTTGAATATCAGGAAGACAGAAGAGGAAAGCAGTAGGAGCTCTGGCAAGGAAAAGCCCATTGCTCTAAAGGCTGAAAGCTCCTGGAAAAGCAGGGCCCTGTCCCCTGTGAGAGATGAGTCTTCTGAGGATAAAGCAGAAAACACTTCTGAAGAATCAGAATTATCTGAAGGAGAATTTTCCCTCCTCTCCAAGCAATTCAAAAAGCTGCTTAGCAAAAGAAGACAAATGAGAAAAGGCTCATCTTCCTCAAGAGATCACAGGAGATCACACCGTGACAGAAATGACAGGTATGGTTCTAAACCGAATAAACATGATTATACTGAACCCGTTTGTTATTATTGTAAAAAGCCAGGGCACATGATAGCTGATTGCCCACACAAGAAGAAGGAATCTTCATGAAAAGAAAAAAAGAAGTCCTTCAAAGGAAAGAAGAAAGAGGAGAAGAGTTTTGTTGCCAAGAAGTCCAAGACTCTGAGTGATAGTGACTCAAATGAGTCTAACTCAGATGAAGAGGCATTCTTTGGACTAATGGCCATGTCAGATGATGACAAAGATATTGTTCCTTTCACCGGTCAGGTATTATCTTCTACACCTCTTTCATGTTCAGAAACGACATCTGATGTTAATGAAAGCTACTATTCAGAAGAGGATTCTGAGTTGACTGCTAAGTATGAGGAAATGTTGAAGGGGTTTAATAAGTGTCGAAAGCTTGTTAAAACTCAATCAAAGGAGATTCAATCCCTAAAGGATCAAGAATCAAACCTGAGAAAGGAGATTGAAGATTCTAACCTACTCAGGGATGAAATATTATCCTTGAAGATTGCTCTCTCCGAGGCCACTTCAGCAGGCATTCAGAAAAGTGAAATTATCAATGATTTGACGAAACAGCTTGAGGATGAAAAGAAGATCACAATGAACTTCTCTAAGCCCAAGACAGTTTTGCCTATCATAGACACTTTCACTGCTGGTTCTGGTAGTAGTGGTTTGGGCCATGTTGCCGAAAAGAGCCTATGTAAATCAGCCAAAAGAAGAGCTGCTAAAGCAAAGGGTAAAGGTCCACAGTGTGCTCCAAATTTCAAGAAGGTGATTTTTCCTACGAACACCTATGATTTTGAGAGCATGTATGGTCACTTCAGCAGACCAACCCATGTTGAGCCTGCCAAGGTGAACTCAGTGTGGACCAGACCTAGAAACTTTGGATCTAGCTCCCTCAAGGCTCCTTATGAGGAAATTCAATTGAAGCATCATGGACCATTCGTTCAAGGATCAAATGCTAAGAAGGCACCGCAGGTCAAGCCTATTGTGCCTAAGAATTGTGTATGTTGCACCAACGAGGCTTCTACCTCCAAGGTTGCTCCTCCTGCAAAGCCACCCGTTCAAAAGGCTCAACAGAACACAAAGAGGAGATACAAAAGATTTGATTGCTGGTGTTATGGCAAAATTGGTCATTTTGCCATAGATTGTTGGTTCAATCATACTGTGCCAAGAACTCCACGAGTTAACAGTGCAAGACCGACCACTTGCAAAGTTAATTTTCCAAGTGGTGTTCCACTAACAAGGAACCAAGGGCCCAAAAATGTTTGGGTTCCTAAGGGGTATTGATCATGTTTGCAGGAATGTCCAAAGGCAAACGAAATTCCCATCTGGTATTTGGACAGTGGCTGCTCACGGCATATGACCGGGAGAAGAAGATTACTTCAGGATTATGTTCCAGTTGAGAACGGGCCTAAAGTAAAGTTTGGCGGATCTGAACGAGGTATTATTATTGGTTATGGTTCAATAACCAACGGCTCAGTCATTTTTACACGTGTAGCTCATGTGAAAGGATTGAAATACAATCTGATTAGCCTAAGACAACTGTGTGACAAAGGCTATACCGTTGAGTTCTTTAGAGATAGATGCCTGATAAAGATGTCCGTGTCTGCGGAAATTATTTTAACAGGTTCTAGGAGTAGTGGTATTTACTGTTTAGATTTTATATGCTTACAGTCTTCTACTCCAGTGTGTTTTGTTGCCAAAGATAGTGCATCTCTTTGTGACCAATGGCACAAGAGATTAGCACATATTAATTTCAAAACTATATCTATGTTATTTTCTCACAACTTGGTAAGGGATGACCCCAATGTTAAAGCATTAAAGAAATCCCTTGCCATGCTTGCCAAATGGGTAAGCAAACAAAGGCTAGCTTTAAGAGCATAATTGGAAATAATTCTACCAGATGTCTTCATCTGCTGCATATGGATTTATTTGGTCCAATGTCAGTTAGAAGCTTAGGTGGGAAAGCTTACACCTTGGTTATTGTTGATGATTATTCCCGGTTTGCATGTGTGTTCTTTCTAAAACTTAAGTCAGAAACCTTCGGCATATTCACTAATTTTGTCAAGCTTATTCAGAATGAACTTGACTGTTCAGTGGTAAAAATCAGAAGTGACCATGGAACAGAATCTCAGTCTGGGGCCATGACAGAGTTTTGTGAAAGTCAAGGTATCTCACATGAGTTTTCCTCTCCTCGCACTCCACAGCAAAATGGAGTAGCCGAGAGAAAGAATAGAACCCTTATAGAAGCTGGCAGGTCTATGCTGAGTGATTCTACTCTTCCAGAATATTTCTGGGCAGAAGCTATCAACACAGCTTGCCATGTGCAAAACAGAGCGCTCATCAATTAGAACCATCGTAAGACCCCATATGAGATTCTAAAGGGCAGAAAACCAAAGATTTCATATTTTATAATTTTTGGCAGTAAATGCTATGTACTTAACAATGGGAAGCATCCTACAACCAAGTTTAGTGAAAAATATTTTGAAGGTATTTTCGTAGGATATAATAGCCATAGTAAGGCATATAGGATTTTCAATAAGAAAACTCTGGTGGTAGAGGAAACAGTCCATGTTGTATTTGATGAGACGAGCCTGCTGCATAGCAACTCGTCTAGTGTGTTCATTGAAGATGCAGGTGAAAAGCTAAAGGAACTCTCTATGCAAGATGGAGTAAAAACCACAGATGATGCTCCAAAGTTGGCAGAAGAGATTTCGGATCACTCTGAAGATGAACAAGAAGTTCATGAAGAAGAAGATATTTCAGAGGTGGCTGAACCTCAAGTTGCTCCTGAAAATGCAAATAACTTGGGAGTCAGATATTCAAGAGATCATCCAGCTAATCAGATTATCGGAGATCCTTCAAGCAGAGTTCTAACGAAAAGAGGTACAACTAACGAAGTTTTACATTTAAGTTTTCTTTCACAGATTGAGCCGAAGAAGTTTGAAGAAGCAAACACAGATCCATCCTGGATCCTTTCTATGCAAGAAGAGCTCAACCAATTCAAGAGATGTAAAGTTTGGGAGTTAGTACCAAGACCCAAAGGACAAAATGTGATTGGAATTAAATGGGTCTACCGGAACAAACTCGATGAAAAGGGCATCATTACAAAGAACAAAGCAAGACTGGTTGCACAAGGATACATGCAAGAAGAAGGGATTGATTTTGATCAGACCTTTGCACCAGTAGCAAGACTTTAAGCCATCAGATTATTTCTGGCATATGCTGCATACAAGGGATTTAAGGTTTTCCAGATGGATGTGAAGTCAGCCTTCCTGAATGGAGACCTTAAAGAGGAAGTATATGTAGCTAAGCCTCCAGGTTTTGTAGATTCTAACTTTCCTGATCATGTATATTATTTACATAAGGCTTTGTATGGTCTCAAACAGGCACCCCGAGCCTGGTATGAGACATTGTCTAGGTTCCTTCTTGAGAACAAATTCACAAGAGGAACAATAGATAAGACATTGTTTCTTAGGGAAGTAAAATGCGAGATTTTGCTTGTGCAAATCTATGTCGCCGATATTATTTTTGGCTCTACAGATGACAAACTTTGCAAAAAGTTTTCTAATTTGATGCAAGGTAAGTTTGAAATGTGCAGTATGGGAGAGCTGAAATATTTCTTAGGACTCCACGTGCACCAATCTGAAGATGGAATCTTCATCTCTCAGACTAAGTTCACCAAAGAGCTCCTTAAGAAATTTGGAATGGAGAGTGCAACCTCTATGAGGACTCCAATGGGCTCAAGTATGTCTCTGGACAAGGATGAGAAAGGGAAACCTTTTGATGAAACCAAGTACAGAAGCATAATTGGGTCCTTGCTCTACCTTACTGCCAGTAGGCCCGATATAATGTTTTCAACATGTGTTTGTGCCAGGTATCAGGTGAACTGTAAGGAATCTCATTATGCCGCTACAAAGAGGATTTTGAGATACCTTAAGGGTACACCAAATCTCAGCTTATGGTACCCGAGAAGCAATGATTTTGAACTAATTGGTTTTTCAGATGCTGATTTTGCAGGTAGCAAAGATGATAGAAAGAGTACTTCAGGAACTTGCCAATTCTTGGGAAAAAGGCTTGTGTCATGGAGTAGCAAGAAGCAAAATTGTGTTGCAATATCAACTGCTGAATCAGAGTATATCTCTGCCGGCAGTTGCTGTGCACAACTTTTGTGGATAAAGAATCAGCTTGAGGACTATAATTTAAAGCTCACAGAAATCCCCATGTTCTGTGACTCCTCAAGTGCTATTGCCATAACAAATAATCCAGTCTCTCACAGCAGAACGAAGCACATCGAGCTTCGCTACCACTTCATCCGGGAACATGTTGAGAGTAAGGATATTAATTTGTTATATGTTAATACTGACAAACAAATTGCAGATATTTTTACGAAGCCTCTGGACGAGACCAAGTTCAACTTCTTCAAAATGGAACTTGGAATGCTTAATAAGGAATCTTGAAGACAGGACTGTTGAAATTGCATGAAATTACACGGGATTTCACTGGATAAACCAAAAAATTTCAAGAAGTTTCACGGGATTTCACATATCAAAATATCTCTCTTCTCGGACACGTCTCTCGTGGAAACTTATTATTAAATACAATTTATTGGATCCGAAGAGCCATCCGTGAAATCAGGTACGCGCCTAAATTTATTATATATATATAAAAACAAAGAAAACACGTGATGTAACACCCCAAAAATCGTAGTTCAGCGAGGTAAGCGGAGTGGTAGTGCTGCGCTCGGGATAGGCTAAAAAATTCCATAGCAGTTCTCTGCGCACAACCATTTCTCCTCTTCGCGCACGACCAGTGATCGTGCGCCAATGATCGTGCATTAATTCGCAAGGAATCAGAGTTCTGTCTTGGGTAGTGCGCATGACCATTTCTCCTCTTCGCGCACGACCAGTGATCATGCGCCTGTGATCGTGCGCCCTGTTTATTCTGCTCCGCGAATTTGAGCGGAGAAGGAGATCGGTCCGTCCAAATCTTTTGGAATCCGATCCAATGGCTAGGATTAGATGCTGGAGGTCTTTAGGGCTGATGAGAGGAGGTTAATCCTCATAATTTCTAAGCCTTTCTCTCTCCAAAGCTAGAGAAAGAAGAAGGAGACAAGGAAGAAGAAGGAGAGATCCCGCCATTGACGGAGCTCCGGAGCTCTGTTTCGCGAGCCGTTTCCAGATCTGGAGAGTGCAGCCCGGTGCGGTCGTTTCCCTCCGTCTAGAATATCGGATCCATGGTGAAGAAGAACGCTCGTAGGGTAACGATTCTTCCTCCCGATATTTGGACTTTTCATTTGTCCTCTCCTTCATTTCTCTATGCTTGCATGAGGAATCCCTTTCACCAAATGGGTGAAGTGTAGGATTTCCTCAAGTTCTTCGGAACTCCGGGTTGATTGTATCCGTCCCCGGCATATTGCATGTAGAAAATCCGGTAGTCGTGCGAATATAGGCATTGTGTGTGAAGCCTATTCGTGGCCGTGAGCCCGAATCGGTGATGCTTGATTTGCGACGTTGCATTTAGGTTAAGCCTAGAATGCGTGCCAGAGAATGACTCCGTGATATATGCGATAGTATTGTGGGATTTAAGCGTAGGCGTCTTGTGAAGATCCTAGCGAAAGCCCCATGCTTTGCGAGTGGTTGAATGCAAACCTTCACCACTAGAATTGTTGAGGAGTGGTCTTGTACCTCCTTTTGGGTTACGTGTAAAGCCTAAGTCCTCATGAAGGCTTAGGTGTTGTAACTTATGTTTTGTGTAGCGCTAGCGAGTGTTAAACCCTTACGGGCCGAGGTGATGTCATACCCGCATCGTGTGTTCAATCGATGACAAGAGAACGGGAATTGGCTGAACTGAACCCGTTTCCAGGCGCGGCGGTAGGGGGATTTATCTCTTGTAAACCCGAACGATCTTGGGAGAGGTTGGGAAGGGCGTATTTCCTAGACCGACCAAAAGCTCTTTTCCATCTAGAGTTTCCGGACTCATGATGGTACTGGTGCTCGGGAAGAAGTACCTTTGGTGCATGCCTTGTGAGCATGAAGTGTGCGGCTGTGTGTACCCACGTTTGTGATGAATTGATGTTGTTAGCCTCATGCGGTTGTTTAGGCGATTGTGGGGAACTTTCGGGTGAACCCAACCAACATCATGTGCATACCTAGGTTCCCTTCTCTTTGATGCTCAACCTAGAAGATTGATTGTGCTTGAACCCTCACCTTGTGTAGTTGCACTTTCTTTATATTAGTACTTGTTCTAGTATGGCTTGCTTGCAGGGTAGAAGATCCGCCACCCCGGGAAAGGGGTGGGGTCATTATAATTTGGCCAGCTTTGCTGACCGTTACCTTGTTTATCACCGCTTGGTGGAATGTTCTTATGCAGGTGCAGGTGAGCCTAGCGGAAAATAGCGGGCGGTGGCCCTTATGCTGAGTTGGCCCTCGACGGCCAGCCTCTTTTCTGTTTTCCTTGTATTGCCGGCCTGCGTGCCGATGTATGTTTGGAGTTTTTATCACATTTGGTAAATGTAAGGCCTTAAGGCCGTAACTCTATATTATGGTTTCATTCCTATGATAGTGGACAGTTCTAATTGAAATGTTTTAATCAAATGCTTCCGCTTACGTTTTGTACTCTCGTGTAGTTGTATTCTTTTCTGTTTATCACCTTTTAACTCCTAGCTAGTGTGGTTTGTATGGCGTGGGGTCCCGGCCGGACCCGCTGTTATACTTTTCGTACTGGCAGGGTGTTACAATTTGGTATCAGACTTAAGGCGTCGATCCGTAGTTTAGCGAATTCGGGACGAATTCCTTTTAAGGGGTGGTGTGCACGGGATGTGCGTTCACCTAAAACGACAAAAACTAATAAGAATGTCCACTTAGGAATGGAAAAAAACATACTTGTTTGCGGAACCTGAGCGTTCCATGATTGTTGTTTGCTATGTTTTCGGTCACTAAATTGTGCCTTGCATGATTATAGGTGACTAGAAGTGCTGCGGGGCAGTCTCGACCCCGTAACAACCCTGAAAGTAGTGGGTCGTCTGAGGTGCCAGCGACCACTCCTTCGGCTGAGATGATCAAGTTAGTCGCTGAAGCGGTCTTCGCGATGATCAACACTCAGTCTGGGCGGCTTGCATAGCCTACTACTCTGACTCTGGATGTAGCCCCTGTAACTGTTGCTGCAGTGGAACCTGCGGTAGAGCTGAGGGTGGAACATCGAGTTGCGCAGGTAGTTATGGGGCGAGCGCGTGACCAGCAATTAAAGTACTTTCTGAGCCTCAACCCTCCATCCTTCGCGGGGACGGAATCCCCTGGGAGAGCTGCTGAGTGGTTGTCACAAATAAAGAGGACTTTAATGTCAATGCTTATAAGCAAAGATATGTTGGTAGCCTTAACCACCTTCCTACTTATAAGAGAAGCAAGACTTTGGTGGGAAGTGGAGTTGGTGCACAAGTTTGGTGGGAGACAACTTACCGAAATCTCTTGGGAAAACTTTCATGAGTCTTTCCTTCTAAAGTTCATACCCCTAACCGAGATTCCTGCACTACAAGATCAGTGTTCACACCTAGAGCAGGGAGAGGACTCAGTTGATGGGTACCGGAAGGAGTTCATCAGTCAGAATCGTTATGAGAGGTCTATGTGGGAAGATGAGGAAACCAAGGTCAACAAGTTCTACAATGGTCTGCGAGATGACCTAAGACTAATGCTTGTGGGTCCAAAGTTACTCGGCTTCAACGACTTATTGAAAACAGCTAAATCTCTGGAAATGGATATGAAGAGTATGCCGTGCGCAAAAGACTTCAATGAGTTTCATGCGTCGGTCTCTCAGTCCAAGTCTGAGTTCAGAAGAAACAAGAGAAAGTTCAACTCTGTGGAAGTTAAGACTGCACAGTGTTCCTTAATTTGTTTCACTTGCGGATAGGTGGGACACAAAGCCCGAGTGTGTCGAAGTGGTCCCCCAAAAGCAAAAAACGGAGAAGTGGACTATGCTCATGTGATGGGTTCAACTTCTATGGAGAAAGGCAAGGCTGTGGAGTCTTCGATTCCCCAGTTTTCTCTAACCCAGCCGAGAGTCTACTCTTATGGCCAGCAAGAGGTCATTCAACAATGCGATGTTGCCACAGGTATGGATGACCATCTCCTAATATGATTTCTACCCCGTGTGTGGATAGAGATAGAAATGTGTCCACTGTATCTGTTGACAACAAAATTTTATGTCTTATATTTGTGTGCAATTAGGCCTTGTCCTAATTATCGACTATTCGACGAGAGCTCTGTTGGTGTGGGAGCATCGTTTTCCTATTTGTCTAAGGACTTCGTGTTATGAATCAAATTGACATTTACCTTAGTCAAGGATAGATTGGAGGTAATGCTGCCCAATAGATCTCGAGTGAGCGCGAATAGGAGAAGCTGTGAAAAGGCGCGAAGATGTTCTTCACCTTGTTGAAGGATTCGGGGCCTAAGACCATTTTTGTGTTGTCCTAGTAGTAGAGGACCAAACTGACCGAGAGGAACCGTTATCCGATTCCGAGAATCGACGACTTACTTGACCAACTGGTTGGGTCGACGGTATACTCTATGCTTGACTTAAGGTCTGACTACTTTCAGCTTATTATAAGGGAATATGACATTCTAGCGACAGTGTTCAGTACCCGCTTTGGGCACTATGAGTTCACGGTGATGCCGTTCGGTCTGTCTAATGCACCATCGGTATTCATGGACTTAATGAACAGGACGTTCCGGGAGTATTTGGATCAATTTGTGATCGTCTTCATCGACGACATTTTGGTATACTCTCAATCGGAAGAAGAGCATGTAGGGCATCTGCACGGAGTTCTGAGCACCTTGAGGAGGAGTCAACTATATGCCAAGTTCTCCAAGTGCGAGTTTTGACTACCGTCTGTAGCATTCCTTGGTCATGTTGTTAGTGGAGAAGGAATTGCAGTTGATCCGTCGAAGATAGAAGCGATCCGAGCATGGCCTTTGTTGAAAAACGTAGCGGAAGTCCGAAGTTTCTTAGGACTTGCTGGCTATTATAGGCGCTTTGTGGAAAACTTCTCGAGGATTGAACTCCCTCTCACTAAACTGACTAGGAAAGATCATAAGTTTGTTTGGTCACCCGAGTGCGCACGAGCTTTTGAAGAGCTGAAGAGCCGTCTGACCACGGCGCCCATTCTATGCTCGCCATGTGGTACGGAAGGCTACGAAATCTATAGCGATGCCTCGGGGAGTGGTTTGGGTTGTGTCCTTGTGCAGTTCGGAAAGGTAATTGCCTACGGCTCCCGGCAGCTGAAGGTTCATGAGAGTAATTACCCGGTCCATGATTTGGAGCTAGCGGTCGTGGTATTTGCTTTTAAGCTTTGGAGGCATTATTTGTATGGCGTGAAGATCGACATCTTTACCGACCACAAGAGCCTCAAGTACCTGCTGGATCAAAGGGAGTTGATTATGCATCAGAGGAGGTGGATGGAGTTCCTTGGGGACTACATCTTCGACATCAAATATAATCCTGGAAAGGGAAATGTAGTTGCAGACGCGTTGAGTCGTCGGGCTCCCGCTCAAGCAAATTGGATTTTGATGCATGATGAGCGCCTAATCCGCGAACTGGAAGAAATGGAGATCATTTGCGTTGATAGGAGAGCGTCTACTTCAGCATGCTTTAACTGGACGGAGGTTCAATACGACCTTGCCGACTGAGTTCGACAGGCATTGGAGCTGGATGAGAGCATGAAACGCTATAAAGCGGAAACCGTTGATTGGTTAAACGCTGATTTCTCCTTCTAAGATGGCCTTATGTGGAAAGAGGGCAGATTGTGCGTCCCAAACATTGGTACTCTACGGGCGGAGTTGATGTACGAGGCTCATCATACCAAGTACTCGATCCACCCTGGGAGCACGAAAGTGTACATGGACATGAAGAAACTTTTCTGGTGGCCGGGTATGAAGAAAGACATTGCCCTCTACGTGGCCAAGTGTAATACTTGCGCGTTGGTGAAGGCGGAATGTCAACGTCCCGGTGAATTTTTGAAGTCCTTGCCGATTCCGGAGTGGAAGTTTGATGATATATCGATGGATTTCGTGCACGGATTGCCGAGATCACAACAGGGAAACGACGCCATTTGGGTGATCGTGGACCGATTGACGAAGGTATCTCATTTTATTCCGAACCGGAAGGATTATTCTGTAGAAAAGCTAATGAAGCTCTATGTTGATAGTATTGTGCGGCTGCACGGTGTCCCTCGTAGCATCGCCAGCGATCGTGACGGGCGTTTCACATCGAAAGATTGGAGGCTTATCCATGAAATGTTGGGCACTAAATTGAAGTTCAGCACGACCCTCCACCCGCAACCGGATGGACAGACCGAGAGAAGCAACATGACTATGGAGGATATGCTCCGAATGTGCGCTCTAGATTTTGGAAAGAAGTGGGAAGATCATCTCTATATGATCGAGTTCGCCTACAATAATAGCTACCAAGCCAGTATACAGATGGCTCCTTTCGAGGCCCTCTATGGTAAGAAGTGTCGCACGTCGTTGTCTTGGGCGGAAACAGGCGATACTAAGCTATTAAAGCGAAAGGACGTTGAGGAAGCAACTTCGACGATCTGATCTGTACGTGAAAGGCTATTGATTGCCCAGGATAGGCAAGCAAATTATTACAACGCCAAGCTTAGGAACCTAGAGTTCGCCGTCGGTGACCGGGTTTACTTGAAAATCAAACCGTTCAAAGGGGTATCAAGGATCCGACGCTTGAAAAAGCTCAGTCCAAGGTACTTAGGACCGTTTGAGATCGTGGAGCGTGTTGGTGATGCGGCTTATCGGCTTGCACTATCTGCAGAGCTGAGCGGTCTGCATGACGTGTTTCACAGTTCAATTTTGAGGAAGGCAGTGCAAGAGCCTACTCATATCGTCGCGGTCGGCAAAGTGCCGGTTGATAGTGGGTTGTCGACGAAATTCAAGCCCTTACGCATCGAAGATACCGAAGTAAAGCAGTTGCGGAACAAGTCCATTCGGATGGTAAAAGTCTGGTGGGACAATTGCGGCCGAGAGGAGCTCTCTTGGGAGAGAGAGCAAACGATGCTTGCGGAGTACCCCGAGCTATTTCTCTCTGGTAGTATATAACTGTAATTCCTGCTATTACTGTTTTCAAAATTTCGGGACGAAATTCTTTTAAGGGGGCTGGAGTTGTAACACCCCAAAAATCATAGTTCAGCGAGGTAGGCGGAGTGGTAGTGCTGCGCTTGGGATAGGCTAAAAAATTCCATAGCAGTTCTCTGCGCACGACCATTTCTCCTCTTCGCGCACGACCAGTGATCGTGCGCCAATGATCGCGCGTTAATTCGCAAGGAATCAGAGTTCTGTCTCGGGTAGTGCGCACGACCATTTCTCCTCTTCGCGCACGACCAGTGATCGTGCGCCCTGTTTATTCTGCTCCGCGAATTTGAGCGGAGAAGGAGATCGGTCCGTCCAAATCTTTTGGAATCCGATCCAATGACTAGGATTAGATGTTGGAGGTCTTTAGGGCTGATGAGAGGAGGTTAATCCTCATAATTTCTAATCCTTTCTCTCTCCAAACCTAGAGAAAGAAGAAGGAGGCAAGGAAGAAGAAGGAGAGATCCCGCCATTGACCGGAGCTCCGTTTCGCGAGCCGTTTCCAGATCTGGAGAATGCAGCCCGGTGCGGTCGTTTCCCTCCGTCTAGAATCTCGGATCCATGGCGAAGAAGAATGCTCCTAGGGTAACGATTCTTCCTCCCGATATTTGGACTTGTCATTTGTCCTCTCCTTCATTTCTCTATGCTTGCATGAGGAATCCCTTTCACCAAATGGGTGAAGTGTAGGATTTCCTCAAGTTCTTCGGAACTCCGGGTTGATTGTGTCCGTCCCCGGCATATTGCATGTAGAAAATCCGGTAGTCGTGCGGATTTAGGCATTGTGTGTGAAGCCTATTCGTGGTCGTGAGCCCGAATCGATGATGCTTGATTTGCCACGTTGCATTTAGGTTAAGCCTAGAATGCGTGTCGGAGAATGACTCCGTGATATATGCGATAGTATTGTGGGATTTAAGCGTAGGCGTCTTGTGAAGATCCTAGCGAAAGCCCCATGCTTTGCGAGTGGTTGAATGCAAACCTTCACCACTAGAATTGTTGAGGAGTGGTCTTGTACCTCCTTTTTGGTTACGTGTAAAGCCTAAGTCCTCGTGAAGGCTTGGGTGTTGTAACTTATGTTTTGTGTAGCGCTAGCGAGTTCTTAACCCTTACGGGCCGAGGTGATGTCATACCCGCATCGTGTGTTCAATCGATGACAAGAGCACGAGAATTGGCTGAACTGAACCCGTTTCCAGGCGCGGCGGTAGGGGATTTATCTCTTGTAAACCCGAACGACCTTGGGAGAGGTTGGGAAGGGCGTCTTGCCTAGACCGACCAAAAGCTCTTTTCCATCTAGAGTTTCCGGACTCATGATGGTATTGGTGCTCGGGAAGAAGTACCTTTGGTGCTTGTGAGCATGAAGCGTGCGGCTGTGTGTACCCACGTTTGTGATGAATTGATGTTGTTAGCCTCATGCGGTTGTTTAGGCGGTTGTGGGGAACTTTTGGGTGAACCCAACCAACATCATGTGCATACCTAGGTTCCCTTCTCTTTGATGCTCAACCTAGAAGATTGATTGTGCTTGAACCCTCACCTTGTGTAGTTGCACTTTCTTTATATTAGTACTTGTGCTTGTATGGCGTGGGGTCTGATGGCGCAAATCTCACACACCGCTATAGGCGGTAGCTCGACTGCGACACGAAACGGCAGTGTACCGATCGTTCAAGTAATATAAAATGGGAATGAATCCCCAAGTATCGATCTCTCAAGGAACACAGTAAGGTGGAGTTAACGTTCGAGGTAGGACTTGAGATTGAAGTCCTTAAAGTCGGATGGAATGCGGGGGAGTTGGGTTGGCTTTTGGAAAATAAAATAAAAGCTATCAACTACTCCTATGCAATGCCGCTATGCAAAGCTTCGTAAGGCGGGATGGAATACGGGCCGCGATGCCACGCTTCGGTAGGCGGATGGACGAGTAGGCTAATGGATCGAACTATGCAGGCCTTGAGCGCGCTGCTTCGTTAGGCGGGATGGAGTACGGGCCGCTATGCCACGCTTCGGTAGGCGGATGGACGAGTAGGTTAGCGGAATGAGGGTCGCAAGCACCTCTTCGACAAGCACACCACTAACAATTGTTAGGGCGGCACAACACAACCAACTATCCACACCACGGGGCACACCTCGAATGACAATATAACAAGATTACTCAATCACATAGACATGATTTCATACTAATGTTAACAAGTAAGAATATACTTCATCAAAATGTTGGTTCTAGCTACATATACATCAATAAGAAGAGAACAAGGCAAGAAATCGACCGAATCCGAAGGCTCGTTGTAGATTCACGGTTGGAATCGCCGGGTTGTCAATCCGCGTCCAAGCTCGGTCCGCAACTACGTCCGGGGTAGAGAGAGCTGTCACGACTCTCCAATGGACCCGTCTTCTTCGTGTCACGATCCGGTAGAGGTTGCAAACTTCCTCTTGCTCGATGGCGATGGCGGCTAGATCACTCTTTGAAGCTCTTGGATGAAGGAGGAGGCCGAGAGGAAACTCCGGCTCAAGATCGGCATGAAGAACAAGCCCGGAGCATCCCCCGATGG
The DNA here is from genome assembly GCA_033032865.1 of Dactylorhiza incarnata. Taxonomy (NCBI): domain Eukaryota; kingdom Viridiplantae; phylum Streptophyta; class Magnoliopsida; order Asparagales; family Orchidaceae; genus Dactylorhiza; species Dactylorhiza incarnata. The sequence continues at coordinate 10,934,354 of JAWHQI010000014.1, forward strand.
TGGGCGACGGTGGAGGGGCGAAACTGGGCGGAACCGGGAGGAAAACGGCGCTGAAAATCCGGGTGATGACCTAAAATCGCGAGCAGGGAATTTATAGGCGCTGGAATAAAACAGTGCGCACGGTCAGTGGCGCACGACCAGTGGTCGTGCGCACTAGAATCCTGTGATCGTGCGCTCTGCCTGGACGGAACCTGCAAAGATAGAAGTTATAAAATAACATGTTCGCACGACCAGTGGCGCACGACCGGTGATCGTGCGCACTGGAGTTGATGGTCGTGCGCAATACAGCAAACAGAACTCAGAATTTCAATGATAAGTGCGCACGAGCAGTGGCGCACGACCGGTGGTCGTGCGCACTGGCGTTGGTGGTCGTGCGCACTGCACCAAACAGAACTCGTGAAAAGGGGTTAAGTGCACACGATCAGTAGCGCACGACCAATGGTCGTGCGCAATAGAACCGGTGATCGTGCGCAGTGTTCCTGTGCAGAATTGCACCGGGAACACCTGCACGACTCCCATTCCAGCACAACCACCAATCTAGCCACTGAAGGTGGCACTTAACAGCGCATGAAAACAACTAAAGACAATAAGCATAAAATCACACCAAAGTGGGCCTATAAGTGCACCTAGCATAGAATGACCAATATGAGCTAAAACAGGGCTAAAGTGCAGTGAAAAGACTAAATAGATGGCCCAGATGAGTCCATAAAAGTGTATGTGATCAGGACTCATCACACCCCCAGACTTACCTGTTTGCGCGTCCCGAGCAAACAAATTCTAAGCGTACGGGGAAAGAAAAGTAGATGGCTTAAAACTACAATATAGAGTACCATGCGAAGTCGCATGCTTACATGCATAAGAAAAATAGTAGAGAAGATTTCTGATTATATAAACAGTCTATATATTTCTAAAAGAGTAAAAGCATATTACAACTACTCAAAATGGTGAACATCGGTGAATCGTTCGGTCATGCATACGGAGAAAGTAAACTAAACGCTGAGACGAGCATTGCCCAAGATCGGGATGCCGGACAAACTCCACCGAAATCCATCGGTGTCGGTGACCATAGGCTTGCCTGGTCACATTCTCTCCACGGCACTGGTTTGACTCAAATGCGTGAATCAATAGGACTTTGGGTTTTAAATGGGGCTTGGGTTTAGGTGAGGAAAAACAAAGATAAAAACGACGGCTAAAGCACTAAACCCAAATGAGCTAATGCAGGAAACTATCCTCATTCACCACACAAACATGCGGGTGCACAACACCCCCAGACTTGGACTTAACAGCATGGGTGCGTGCACCGCCTACTCCCAAACATAAATCTATACATAAAGATTTTCAATTAAACTCTCCTTCTCTTTCCTTTCTTTTTAACTTCTTTTCTTTTTCTCATTCATTTTTTTTTCTTTTCTTTTCTTATCATTTTCAGCAAATAAACAAAAGGACACATCCACAACTTCACAAACATATTACCACATCAACAACCCAACTCATGAAAATAATAAACAGCTAAAGCTCAGATTTGAGTGTGCGACTAGGATTGGCTTTTGGGCTTTGGTGAAATAAAAGTGGGGCTGAATCAAAGAACGGGTAGGCACAACTGGGCTAGCGAGGATATAGCGGTAGGGATAGGCACAAAGGCTCAACCGGGCCAAAATGATGGCCTATATCATATTCACACAATTGACTAACCGTATACCCATGCTTCAAGAATCGCTTGGGGCAAGTTCTAGCCACCGAGAAAGATTCTCCTTTCTCCCGACTCAAGCAATACGAATCTAGCGATCGTTTACACACATCCCTATGCTACCGTTTGATTCCACCGAATTCACCATTTGAGTAAAGTAAACAACATTTACACTAATAGAGAAAAATATAAAACCATAGTATAAAAAGAAATTTAATCTACACGAATTTCTATGCAACCGAGCACTCGACTAGGAGCACTACTAGAGTCAACATTTTACTCTGCTACATAGTCCTAAGCCATCACCTAGATTTTCCCAAATAAGCAGAAGAATTAAATTCACTACAGAGCACGCATACAGACGAGTACGCGCTCAAGTGGGTGCTGTGGTGTGCAATGAAAATAAACAAAACATTTTAAAAGAAATCTTCTAGTATGCAGTGCAATAGTGCACGTGAGCGGGTAAACAAACTACTCTCCCCCAGACTTAAACTAAACAATCCGCATAATATATGACAGGAGAATCAAAATAGAGCTAGGGGAAGAGAGTACCCAATGCTCAGCAAGTGAGCATACCAGAAGACGCGTGTAAACCAAGACTAAGCTGCAGCATCCGCCATCCAGAGAAGATACCTGCAGGGGTCAGCTCCGCAAAAACAAAAGACAAAAGAAAACTGAAAAGAAAGTACTACTAACTAAACATAATTAGAAGAAATAAGAATGCAGGAAAAGTAAGATAACTACTGGGGTTATTGTCATCCCAGCACGACTTATTCAGATTTTGTACAGTTCTAGCTTATAGGCCTATGAAAAGAAAAGTGCACAGGTAACTGTTCTAATATGCGTGTCGGTAGCGGATACCGATACGGAGATAGAGCAGTTACTCCCCTACCTAAATAAAAATACCTGCTCGTCACAGGTAGCGGGAATAGGAAGTAAGAAGAGGAGGAGGCCTGGTCCTCACTCATCCCACCACAAAATAAATCCTTGCCTAGCAAGGTATCATCCACAGCAGGACTGCAGGAGGAGAAGGCAACGAATGAGGCTTCCTTAATGGAGGAGGGATCAACCTCCTCGCATAAAAGGACACACTCATCATTGACTTGAGCAAAAAGCTCCATGTCCTCCTGAAGTACCTGTGGAGACTCATCCTGCACAGGCTCAAATATAACAGAAGGGGGGTCAAGAAATAAAAGAGAGGAGGAACATAAATAAAAGTCAAGCGGGGGAGTGGTCCCGGTCTCACTCCCAGCAGGATCCAAACATAGATCACTGTCAGTATCATATGAGTCGTAACGAGGAGAACCCAAGAGCTCGGGGTCCTTGGTGGTGAGCCGGATGTCCCCATCCAATAAGAAGGTAAATACCTCCTCCTCGAAAAGAGAATCCTCCTCATCCCACCGCGGCGCGTCATCGTGTTCAAAGGTATCAAACTCCCCATCAGAGAGAATAAAATCCTCGTCCCACTTTGGCGCAACCTCAGGCGCTGAATCAGCCACCAGAACGACATCATCAGCCGACTCACTAAAGATTGGAGTAGATGAATTTTGCAAGGAATGCGGAGGAACCGGACTGCTCTCATGATCAGAAAGTAAATGAGCAGTCGCCTCCGCGAAAATATCCACAGACGCCTCCCCGCAGGAAGAACCAGAATCTGCACACCATACTGGTGCATCCATGAGTTCCCAATCCTGTCCCTGTTGACCATCGAATGAGTGCACATCGTCACTCAAGGGAAGCTCATAAGAGGGGATTGAGGGACCCATGAAAGAGCAGTACGCGGCGAGAGATTCCTCGGTAATCTCCAAGGGCAAAGATCGAGCAAGATGTGCAATGTCAGTATAGGGGCCAGGCAACACTCTGGTGGGCCTGTCCGCAGTAGTCTCCCGTAAACAGGGGGATGCTGCGTATACGTCCTCAGAGGGGGAAGGATCGCACAGACGAGGGCAATCCTTCAACACATGGCCTATACCTTGACATAACAAACACCTAATACAATGCTCAGCATTTAAAGCAGTCATGGCGTCGATGTATCGACGCAAAGTGTCAGAAAGATGACACTCGGCTTCAGAATACATCACAGAAGTATGTGGATAACAGAAAATAAAGATTCTTTGCAAAATAATACTACACACACAAGATAAATCTGAAAATCCTGCTTTAGAAAAGTTAAAAACTAGAGAAAACAACAGAGCAAAGAAAATTAAGAGGCTAAATTTTTTTTTAAAGACAAAAACAAAGTTGAAAAATGGATATACAAGCGAAAAGAACTACAATCTCTCGTCTACCTCTCAAGAAAAACTCACACGACCATGTTCCCCGGCAACGGCGCCAAAAACTTGATGGCGCAAATCTCACACACCGCTATAGGCGGTAGCTCGACTGCGACACGAAACGGCAGTGTACCGATCGTTCAAGTAATATAAAATGGGAATGAATCCCCAAGTATCGATCTCTCAAGGAACACAGTAAGGTGGAGTTAACGTTCGAGGTAGGACTTGAGATTGAAGTCCTTAAAGTCGGATGGAATGCGGGGGAGTTGGGTTGGCTTTTGGAAAATAAAATAAAAGCTATCAACTACTCCTATGCAATGCCGCTATGCAAAGCTTCGTAAGGCGGGATGGAATACGGGCCGCGATGCCACGCTTCGGTAGGCGGATGGACGAGTAGGCTAATGGATCGAACTATGCAGGCCTTGAGCGCGCTGCTTCGTTAGGCGGGATGGAGTACGGGCCGCTATGCCACGCTTCGGTAGGCAGATGGACGAGTAGGTTAGCGGAATGAGGGTCGCAAGCACCTCTTAGACAAGCACACCACTAACAATTGTTAGGGCGGCACAACACAACCAACTATCCACACCACGGGGCACACCTCGAATGACAATATAACAAGATTACTCAATCACATAGACATGATTTCATACTAATGTTAACAAGTAAGAATATACTTCATCAAAATGTTGGTTCTAGCTACATATACATCAATAAGAAGAGAACAAGGCAAGAAATCGACCGAATCCGAAGGCTCGTTGTAGATTCACGGTTGGAATCGCCGGGTTGTCAATCCGCGTCCAAGCTCGGTCCACAACTACGTCCGGGGTAGAGAGAGCTGTCACGACTCTCCAATGGACCCGTCTTCTTCGTGTCACGATCCGGTAGAGGTTGCAAACTTCCTCTTGCTCGATGGCGATGGCGGCTAGATCACTCTTTGAAGCTCTTGGATGAAGGGAGGAGGCCGAGAGGAAACTCCGGCTCAAGATCGGCGTGAAGAACAAGCCCGGAGCATCCCCCGATGGTGGGCGACGGTGGAGGGGCGAAACTGGGCGGAACCGGGCGGAAAACGGCGCTGAAAATCCGGGTGATGACCTAAAATCGCGAGCAGGGAATTTATAGGCGCTGGAATAAAACAGTGCGCACGGTTAGTGGCGCACGACCAGTGGTCGTGCGCACTAGAATCCTGTGATCGTGCGCTCTGCCTGGACGGAACCTGCAAAGATAGAAGTTATAAAATAACATGTTCGCACGACCAGTGGCGCACGACCGGTGATCGTGCGCACTGGAGTTGATGGTCGTGCGCAATACAGCAAACAGAACTCAGAATTTCAATGATAAGTGCGCACGAGCAGTGGCGCACGACCGGTGGTCGTGCGCACTGGCGTTGGTGGTCGTGCGCACTGCACCAAACAGAACTCGTGAAAAGGGGTTAAGTGCACACGATCAGTAGCGCACGACCAGTGGTCGTGCGTAATAGAACCGGTGATCGTGCGCAGTGTTCCTGTGCAGAATTGCACCGGGAACACCTGCACGACTCCCATTCCAGCACAACCACCAATCTAGCCACTGAAGGTGGCACTTAACAGCGCATGAAAACAACTAAAGACAATAAGCATAAAATCACACCAAAGTGGGCCTATAAGTGCACCTAGCATAGAATGACCAATATGAGCTAAAACAGGGCTAAAGTGCAGTGAAAAGACTAAATAGATGGCCCAGATGAGTCCATAAAAGTGTATGTGATCAGGACTCATCAGGGTCCCGACCGGACCCGCTGTTATACTTTTCGTACTGCCAGGGTGTTACACGTGATTCCATGCGCTCTTCCGTGAAACCCTTCCCGTCTCTCCGTCTCCCTCGAGAAAACACTGTTTCTCTTCCCCGATTTCGTCAAGCTCGATGGCGCCCAAAGCCGCTGGAGGTCTGCTTTCAGGTGGAGAGCTGGTGCGAGGTAGCTTTCGAACTGCTTCAGATGAGTTCAGAAACATTATCTTGATGCTTGATGTCGCCGGGCTCAGTTATGTCTTGGAAGAGCCGGCTAAAATTCTCGAACAAGACGTTCTTGAGTTCTTCAGAAATGCAAAAATCTCTAGTCAAGGCAAGAAGATAGAGAGCTGCATCAGGTATTGTAAAATAGTTTTGAAAGCAAGTGGCATCAACAGGATCTTGAGGATGCCTGAAGTCGAATCAGAAGAAGTCTACGCTGAAGACTTTCTCCAGGCCAAAAGAATCTGTGGCATTCGTGATAAAGGTTCAAAGATAAGAAGAAAATTCATGAATGACGGAGGTAAGCTTCTGTGTGATATTTTGGGAAAAGTCTTATTGTGTAAGGTAGGCTCACATGACTACCTATCTGAAGAAGCCTTTAAGATTTACACAGCTATTATTTGTAGAAAGAAGTTTAATTTTGGTGAAGTTCTTTTTGAGAAAATTAAAGACAGATTTCATGCCCCAAATTTTGGAAGAATTATTAGTTTGTTGCTGAATGGTAGTAATCCAGATTTTTTTAATCTTGGAAGAGGTATACCCATCCATCACACTAAGAAAATCAACTCCTCTATTTTCTCCAAATGGGAAAGGGTCATTCCAAAAGGTGGAGTCAAGATTGTTATTAGTGGTGATGAGGACCCTGTACAAAATGAGAATAGGACTCATGAAGAAGGTCAACCCACAAGGGGTAGTGGACCCAGTACAGCTCCTGATCAAGGCAGAAGTGAACATGTTGAGGGGGAGCTTCCAACCCCAAGAGACATTGCTGAAAGTAGTGCTGCTTCAAAGGAAATTCCACCCAGTGAAATTGATCCAGTTCATACTGATCCAGTGTATGTTGATCCAGTTAGTCCTGCTGTTCCTGATACTGTTTCTGACCTGGAAGGTCAAGGGAAATCTGCTGCTGAAGATGAAGCTGCTATGTTAGAAGACTCAAGAAGATCCCCTGCAGAGTTTGCTTATAATTCAGAATATAGTGAAGACTTGGCAGATCCTGAATCTGTTCCTTCTGAGAAATCAGATTCTTTGGGGATGGGCTGTTTTAGTGCTCAGTTGGAGTTAGCTAAGAAGATGTGATAATAAAAATTGGGGTTTTGAAATTTAGTGAAGGTTTGAGATTTTCTCCAAAACTATATCCGATAAAGGCAAGTGTACCTTATCGTCTATAGTATAGGATATTAAGAAATACCAAGGTCGTATTCTACGGGGCGCGTTGATTACTTCTACTTTGAGGAAAGTCGCTATTATCTTATCTAATGATATTTTGTGGTTTTGGTTACTTAGCTAGAAAAAGAGAAATTGCAAGCTAAATTAAGGGTTTAGATGATGATAAAAGAGGCTAGTACTCAATCAAAAGTCACCTTGGAGTGAGAAAAGACAAGTGAAGCAATTAAATCTAATTCCGTTTAAATTGAACTACTTGACCGTGGAGGTTCCCGAAGCTCGAACATGCCTCTCTCGAGGTTAATGCCCAACTAAGTTTAGGAAAAATCAACCGGACTCTCGTCCTATAATCGATTACCTAAAACTTGCTTTACGAAGTGAACCCCGCTATTGGATTTGACTCCAATCCGGGAGATTTACGTCATCCTCTCTCGAGGGGTGCATGCAACTCTCTTTACCCTTGAGTGATCGATTCATACTTTGAGCCTCTCGGCTAACTAAGTATGAAAACATAAGCGAAAACCATATATCGAAAATATGGCCTCACTAATTATAAATCAAGGGTAATTCAAGTGTTTGTAAAAACGGAAAAAGAAAACTTTAGAGAATCATAACTTGTCTAACTCATCCTTGGATCATTTTGATCGAGTACTAATGAGGATTAGTTAATCATGGTGGAGGGGGAAGAGAAAGAAAATAAAAATGCATAATAAGAAAATTTAACTAAGTAAGGAGGAGACAAAATCAAGAGAACAAACTAATTTTTCTTTAAATGAAAACTATTACAAGTCTTAAGAGAAGAGATTGCAAGCTAGGAAAAACAAAGTTACAAACTTAAACTAGGCTATTGCATTGAAAGAAAGCTAGTAAATTGCATGAGAAAAAGAAGAGAACATGAAAGGAAAGAAACATGAACATGAAAGTGAAAAATACTCAGGATTCGCTCCAGCAGCACCTCCCCCACTCCAAAATTCTGAACCCTGGACTCAAGGAGAACCTCTGAATTTATAGGAAAAAATTTCAAATTACACGCCCTTGGTCACGGGCGTGACCAAGGGCATGACTGCACTATTCACATCGGATCCGACAGCGGCGTGGGCTTTCTGGACGACGCGGCGAAAAATGACATGTCACGGGCGTGACATGTCGGGTCACGACCGTGACTTTGACGACCGCATTAAAATGCGGCGTGGGCTGGAATTCGGCGCGGCGGCAGAGCAGGGATCACGCTGGAAAGTCACGGCCATGACAAGTGGGTCACGGGCGTGACTTAGGTTGACTTCTCGACAGCATCTCCACGTCTCGACAGCGGCTCCACGTGGAAGATTCTAAGTTTACACGCCCTTGGTCACGGGCGTGACTTTGGGTCACGGGCGTGACCTGGGGCATGACTTGGTGTGGGCTAGTTCAAACAGCGTGGCATCCATTCTAGACTGATCTTCAGGTTACACGCCCTTGGTCACGGGCGTGACCGAGGGCGTGACATGCCATTTTTCCCGATTTGTCCCAAAATTCTGCAAAAATTGAAATTAAGCTAAGTTAGAATCAAAATTATAAAAAGAACTACTTATAACCTAAAATTGACTTAAAAAGGAAAATTCATATTAAATATTTACAAAATTTTCTATTAAAAAGTTATAAAAATACTACTTATCAAATACCCCCATACTTGAGGTTTTGCTATTCCAGAACAAAAGTGTGAGACATAATTTATAAGACATCCTTAAAAATTTTTAATTTAAAAATAAAATTTCATTTAACCAAAAGTTAAGTTAAGAGTAAATTCAAGGGGGAGTTAAGTCCTAAATTATGATGATGATTTGAAAAGAGGGAAAAATGTTTAGGCAAGAGCTTCTCAAGAAAATTAAGTAGTTTGACAAAATTGTAGAAATTATAAAACTAAATTAAATTAAAATTATAAGAACTCTATCTTAAAAGAATGTTAAGGGAAAGTAAATTACTAAATATTGCTCTCTCCATAATTTTCAACTAAAACTAGAACAATGATAATTGTCTAAGGGGGATTTCATAAAATTTGGCATAAGAAGAGAAATTTTTGAATGGAGGAAATGGAATTTATCATGAAATTTTCTCTTTTTTTTTTCTTTTTTTTTTCTCTTCTAATAAAAACCCAAAATGTATATGGTTTAGGAGTAATGGATTTTATCCTCTTACTCCATGCCATATAATCTTTTCAAATATTTTGGGTGCATATGTTTTAGGGAATAATGAATTTTATCCTCTTATTCCCATGACATATGATCTTTTAAAGTTCATTTTTTTATATGCCACAAAGGGGGTAAGGAAGGGAAATTAATCTAGCTAGCTTTAAATTATATTGAGAGCAAATTCTAGTAACATTAAATTTCCTAAGATCTAGAAAGTTAGAAGAAAATATAATTGAAATCTAAAGAGGTTTAGGAAATTCACTACAAAATGAAGCCATTTAAAAATAAAAAGAGAAGTCATGCTAACAAAATTCTCTAATCAATTTAAAATCATAAGATGATTCTTAAATCAAGATTACCTCAAATTTAAAATTAACAAACTATGATAAGCAAAATTTTAGCCAATTAAAAACTTAAACATGCTTATAAACATTCTCAACTAGATTTCTAAGAAATCACAAAAACAACAAGGAGGGATATAAGAATTTTTGGAATTTTTGATATAATCTTTTTTTTTTGAATTTTTGATATTATCTTTTTTTTTGAATTTTTGATATTATCTATTTTTTTAAATTTTTGAATTTTTCTCATTAAAAACTATTTACAAAGAAAGGAAACTAGCTTTAAAACTTAACAATTTTTGTAAGTCTTGGACTTCCCAAGGGCTACCCGGTGAAGGGTTCGCACGGTACTAGGAGGTGTGATGGGATGAAATCCCAAACGTCCCTTTCCAAGATTTAAATTTTTGATTTTCTAAATTTTTTTGAGTTTTTGGATTTTACAAGTGCTTAAATAAAGGAAATCATAGAAACAAAATTAAAATTTTCTTTTTGTTGTTTTTTTTTCTTTTCATTTTCTTTTTGAAAATTTTCTTTTTAAAACTATTTACAAATATTTACAAAGGGCTATTTACACCCCCATACTTAAAGTTAAACATTGTCCCCAATGTTTAAAAATAAATATGAAGTAAGAAAAGGTAAAAAGAAATGCAAAAACGAAAGAATAGAAGGAAAAAAGGCTTCCCTGATTTTTTTGAAGCTTTTGTGGGGAAGCCGCGATTACCTGCAAAGAGCAAAACACTCACGTCGGCACAAGCGAATTACACCACTACCGAAAAAAAGCTTCTAGCGATCATTTTTGCCTTCGATAAGTTTAGGTCATACATCACCCTTTCGAAAGTTATCGTCTTCACGGATCACTCCGCACTTAGGTATCTTTTAAGCAAATCGGACGCCAAGCCTCGTCTTTTGCGATGGATCCTCGTCTTGCAGGAGTTTGACTTAGAGATCCGGGACAAAAGAGTAGCCGAAAACTTGGCGGCCGATCACCTTTCTCGTTTAGAAAATCCCTCCTCGGAAGCATTAATAGAGGCCGACATCAACGATAAATTTCCCGAAGAGCACCTCCTAGCTCTCGAAAATTTTAATTCATCTTCTACCCCATGGTTTGCGGATTTGGCTAACTATTTAGTAGCCCGGGTCCTTCCAAAAGAATTCTCGAGTCAGCAAAAGAAGAAATTCTTTTCTGATTTAAAGAATTACTTTTGGGAGGACCCCTTTTTATTCCGAGTATGCGCAGACCAGATTGTGAGAAGATGTGTTTCAAGTGAGGAAGGATTTAAAATTTTACATCATTGTCATGAGGGACCCACCGGTGGTCACTATCATTCAAACCGAACCGCGAGGAAGGCACTGGAGGCGGGCTTTTATTGGCCCACGCTCTTCAAAGATGCTCACACCCTTGTGAGTACTTGCGACTGCTGCCAGCGGTCAGGGAACATCTCCCGCTGGGATGAGATGCCCCAAAACCTTTTCTTAGAATGCGAAATTTTCGATCTTTGGGGCATTGATTTCGTTGGTCCTCTCCCTCCTTCGTTTTCAAATAATTATATTCTAGTGGCGGTTGACTACGTGTCGAGGTGGGCGGAAGCGCAAGCTCTCCCCACCAACGATGCGCGAGTCGTCGTTAATTTTTTTAAAAAATTATTCTCTCGATTTGGCACTCCGCGTGCTATTGTGAGTGATCGGGGAACCCATTTTTGCAATACTCAATTCACAAAAATCTTAGCAAAATATGGTGTCACACACAAATTATCCACTGCCTACCACCCACAAACAAGCGGCCAAGTCGAAGTTGTTAATCGAGAATTAAAACGGATTTTAGAAAAAAAAAGTTTCTATTAATCGGAAGGATTGGGCAATAAATCTCGATGACGCGCTATGGGCCTATCGAACTGCGTACAAGACTGCTATCGGTTGTACACCATATCGAATGGTCTATGGAAAGGCTTGGCACCTTCCGGTCGAATTAGAACACCGCGCATTTTGGGCGCTTAAATTTTTTAATCTTGATTCTACTTTAGCGGGCGAACAAAGAAAATTTCAAATGAACGAATTAGATGAGTGGAGAGCGAATGCGTATGATAGTAACAAATTATATAAGGAGCGAACAAAGTTTTATCACGACAAACATATAAAATTTCCAAAAACTTTTTCGCCGGGCGACCTCGTCCTCCTTTATAATTCTCGTCTTTGCCTTTTTCCGGGAAAGCTGAAATCTCGATGGTCCGGACCTTTTATTGTTAAAGAGGTTTGGTCCTATGGGACAATTCTAATTTCCCACCCGGAAAAAGGTTCCTTCAAAATTAACGGGCACCGCCTTAAATTGTATCTTCCAGGAGACTTACCTAATGATAAGAGTGATGCGATATTTCTTCATAATATAACATGATTGGCAAGTGGGTCAAGCTACGCGACCTTAAACAAAGCGTTGTTGGGAGGCACCCCAAAGTTATCTTTTGTTATTTTCTCTTGTCTTTTCTTTTCTTCTTTAAAAACTTTTGCAGGTAATCGCGGCTTCCCCACAAAAGCTTCAAAAAAATCAGGGAAGCCCTTTTTCCTTCTCTTCTTTCGTTTTTGCATTTCTTTTTACCTTTTCTTACTTCATACTTATTTTTAAACATTGGGGACAATGTTTAACTTTAAGTATGGGGGTGTAAATAGTCCTTTTGAAATTTTTCTTTTTAAAACTATTAACAAATATTTACAAAGGGCTATTTACACCCCCATACTTAAAGTTAAACATTGTCCCCAATGTTTAAAATAAGTATGAAGTAAGAAAAGGTAAAAAGAAATGCAAAAACGAAAGAAGAGAAGGAAAAAGGGCTTCCCTGATTTTTTTGAAGCTTTTGTGGGGAAGCCGCGATTACCTGCATAAGTTGTTAAAGAAGAAAAGAAAAGACAAGAGAAAATAACAAAAGATAACTTTGGGGTGCCTCCCAACAGCGCTTTGTTTAAGGTCGCGTAGCTTGACCCACTTGCCAATCATGTTATATTATGAAGAAATATCGCATCACTCTTGTCATTAGGTAAGTCTCCTGGAAGATAAAATTTAAGGCGGTGCCCGTTAACTTTGAAGGAACCTTTTTCTGGGTGGGAAATTAGAATTGTCCCATAGGACCAAACCTCTTTAACAATAAAAGGTCCGGACCATCGAGATTTCATCTTTCCCGGAAAAAGGCGAAGACGAGAATTATAAAGGAGGACGAGGTCGCCCGGCGAAAAAGTTTTTGGAAATTTTATATGTTTGTCGTGATAAAACTTTGTTCGCTCCTTATATAATTTGTTACTCTCACACGCATTCGCTCTCCACTCATCTAATTCGTTCATTTGAAATTTTCTTTGTTCGCCCGCTAAAGTAGAATAAAGATTTAAAAATTTAAGCGCCCAAAATGCGCGGTCTTCTAATTCGACCGGAAGGTGGCAAGCCTTGCCATAGACCATTCGATATGGTGTACAACCGATAGCGGTCTTGTACGCCGTTTGATAGGCCCATAGCGCGTCATCGAGCTTTATTGCCCAATCCTTCCGATTAATAGAAACTGTTTTTTCTAAAATCCGTTTTAATTCTCGATTAACAACTTCGACTTGGCCGCTCGTTTGTGGGTGGTAGGCAGTGGATAATTTGTGTGTGACACCATATTTTGCTAAGATTTTTGTGAATTGAGTATTGCAAAAATGGGTGCCCCGATCACTCACAATAGCGCGCAGAGTGCCAAATCGAGAGAATAATTTTTTTAAAAAATTAACGACGACTCGCGCATCGTTGGTGGGGAGAGCTTGCGCTTCCGCCCACCTCGACACGTTGTCGACCGCCACTAGAATATACTTATTGGAAAACGAAGGAGGGAGAGGACCAACGAAATCAATGCCCCAAAGATCAAAAATTTCGCATTCTAAGAAAATGTTTTGGGGCATCTCATCCCGGCGGGAGATGTTCCCCGACCGCTGGCAGCTGTCGCAAGTACTCACAAGGGTATGAGCATCTTTGAAGAGCGTGGGCCAATAAAAGCCCGCCACCAGTGCCTTCCTCGCGGTTCGGTTTGAATGATAGTGACCACCGGTGGGTCCCTCATGACAATGATGTAAAATTTTAAAGCCTTCCTCACTTGAAACACATCTTCTCACAATCTGGTCTACGCATACTCGGAATAAAAAGGGGTCCTCCCAAAAGTAATTCTTTAAATCAGAAAAGAATTTCTTCTTTTGCTGACTCGAGAATTCTTTTGGCAGGACCCGGCTACTAAATAGTTAGCCAAATCCGCAAACCATGGGGTAGAAGATGAATTAAAATTTTCGAGAGCTAGGAGGCGCTCTTCGGGAAATTTATCGTTGATGTCGGCCTCTATTAATGCTTCCGAGGAGGGATTTTCTAAACAAGAAAGGTGATCGGCCGCCAAGTTTTTGGCTCCTCTTTTGTCCCGGATCTCTAAGTCAAACTCCTGCAAGAGGAGGATCCATCGCAAAAGACGAGGCTTGGCGTCCGATTTGCTTAAAAGATACCTAAGTGCGGAGTGATCCGTGAAGACGATAACTTTCGAGAGGGTGATGTATGACCTAAACTTATCGAAGGCAAAAATGATCGCTAGAAGCTCCTTTTCGGTAGTGGTGTAATTCGCTTGTGCCGACGTGAGTGTTTTGCTCGCATAATAAATAGGGTGGAAATACTTACTCACCCGTTGGCCTAAAACGGCACCAACCGCAATATCACTCGCGTCGCACATGATTTCAAAAGGGAGCGACCAATCCGGCGCGACTAGAATCGGGGAGTTTATAAGTTTTTCTTTGATAAGTTTAAAGGCCAAATGGCATTCATCGCTGAAAAAAAATGAGGATTCCTTTTCAAGAAGATGGGTTAACGGCTTTGTGATTTTGGAAACATTTTGTATAAAGCGCCGATAGAACCCTGCGTGCCCTAGGAAACTATGAATATCTTTTACGTTTGTTGGAGGGGGGAGTTTTTCAATCACTTCAATCTTGGCCCTATCGACCTCGATCCCCATGCCCGAAATTTTATGACCAAGGACTAATCCTTCCTTGACCATAAAATGGCATTTCTCCCAATTAAGTGCTAAATTCGTTTCCTCGCATCGCTGCAACACGCGCTCAAGATTTTTTAAACAATTTTTAAATGAGTTTCCGAATACGGAAAAGTCGTCCATAAACACTTCCATCACCTCCTCTACTAACTCGTCAAATATCGCCAGCATACATCTTTGAAATGTAGCTGGCGCGTTACAAAGACCAAATGGCATCCTTCGATAAGCGAAGGTGCCAAAGGGACAAGTGAAAGTGGTTTTCTCTTGGTCGTCGGGCGAAATTGGGATTTGAAAATATCCCGACAAACCATCGAGAAAACAGTAGTAGGAGTGACCTGAAAGATGCTCTAAGATTTGATCAATAAACGGTAGAGGGAAGTGATCCTTACGGGTGGCATCATTTAGTTTTCGGTAATCGATGAACATCCGCCAACCCGTAACAGTACGGGTTGGGATCAACTCGTTATTCTCGTTAGCTACTACCGTAATGCCTCCTTTCTTTGGTACGACTTGTACTGGGCTAACCCAAGTACTATCCGATATCGGGTAGATAATTCCCGCGTCTAATAGTTTGATCACTTCGGCCTTAACGACTTCTTTCATGTTAGGGTTTAGCCGTCGTTGAGGCTGGACCGAATTTCGGGAATTATCTTCGAGAAAGATTTTATGGGTGCAGAAGGAAGGGTTTATACCCTTAATATCCGAAATTTGCCACGCAATTGCGTGGCAGTGTTTTCTTAAGACAATAGCTAACTCAGAAATTTCCGAGTTGCTAAGTTTGGATGAAACGATTACGGGTAGCTTCGACTCTTTTTCTAAAAATAAATACTTAAGGTGAGGGGGGAGTTGCTTTAGTTCTAAAACGGGTGGCTCTTCATAAGAAGTTTTGATTTTCAATTTTTCTAAAAATAGTGGTTCGGGTGGTGTGAAACGAGTGACTTCTTTTTCTTCCAGACAAAAGATCTCGGCGAGCTCGAACTCGTGACTCGAGGTGGATACTAACTCGGGAGGTGAATCGAATTCCCAACACTCTTCCAAGTAAAAACACGAATCGTCGTTTTCTAATGTGTTCCGCATCGAGGAATTTATGCCGAAAGAAACTTCATCGTCTCCAACCCGTAGGAGGAGCTTTCCGTTACTTACGTCAATAATGGCACGGGAGGTGGCAAGGAAGGGGCAGCCGAGTATGAGGGGTACTTCGGCATCCACTTCGATGTCAAGAATGACAAAGTCCACCGGGAAGATGAACTTATCGACCTTGACGAGCACATCCTCCACTATTCCTACCGGATATTTTAAAGAGCGATCCGCTAATTGAATACTCATTCGAGTGGGGCTTGGATTTCCTAGACCTAGCTTCTTAAATAGTGAAAAAGGCATGAGATTGATACTTGCTCCCAGATCCGCTAAAGCGTGTTTTACTAACGAATTGCCAAATAAACACGGGATGGAGAACCGTCCCGGGTCATTCACTTTTCTAGGCAATTTGTTGAGTACAACCGCGGAGCATTCTGCGTTCAAAGAAATATGCGAAATATCTTCTAATTTTTTCTTATTGGAGAGCAACTCCTTAAGATATTTCGCATATTTAGGCATTTGAGAGATAGCCTCGCAGAAGGGTACATTAATGTGAATTTGCTTTAAGATATCTAAAAACTTTTTATAATTCTTTTCGGCGCTTTCGCTTTTAAACTTAGATGGATACAGAATATTAGA
The DNA here is from genome assembly GCA_033032865.1 of Dactylorhiza incarnata. Lineage (NCBI taxonomy): Eukaryota > Viridiplantae > Streptophyta > Magnoliopsida > Asparagales > Orchidaceae > Dactylorhiza > Dactylorhiza incarnata. Next base: position 10,950,728 of record JAWHQI010000014.1, read on the forward strand.
AGTAGGAGCGCACAGAGCTAACGTAGCAGGTAAATTCGAAGATAAAATAGGAGGAGGAGGAGGGGAGGAAGTTACCATGGGATCGTCCTGTTTTGAAACCACCTCCTTCCCGCTTCGGAGTGTAATCGCGTTTGCGCTCTCTCTTGGGTTTGGCTCCGTGTTTCCCGGAAGGGCTCCTTGCGGGCGCTCGGAGATTATCTTTGCTAGCTGGCCTACTTGGTTCTCTAAATTTTTGATCGATCCGGTGAGGTTCCGGATGTTTGCTTCATTTGTAGCAACATATTTTGCAAAAACCTCTTCAAGCGGAGAGGGATTTTGCTGTTGCGGTGGAAAACTGGGTGGATCAAAATTTGGAGGGGGAGTTAAATTAAGAAGTTGATTTGGAGGCTGATTTGAATTTAAGGGACGCTAAGCATTTCCTTGATTGCTCCATGAGAAATTCGGATGATTCCTATAACCCGCATTGTAGGTGTTATTATACGGAGCGGTGTTCGGGTTATAGGAAGGCCAAGATGGATTTCCCATGTAATCAACTTGCTCTTCAATTAAAACATTATTAGCCCAAGGAGGAGTGGCGGAGGAAGCAGACATCTCCTCCACTGGCTTTGTTAAGCGCTCAACTTGTAAAGCCAAATTTGCGTTTGCGTCTATTTCTAAAATTCCGGCCGGCTTATTAGGCCGCGCTCGGGGCATGTTCCATTGGTACGCATTTGTGGCCATCTCTTCGAAAAGCTCTTGAGCGGCGACCGGGGTTTTATTATTTAATGTCCCCCCGGCGGCCGCATCAATCATTTGCCTCATTTGGAGATTTAAGCCATTATAAAATATTTGCACTTGTTGCCAAGTGGCAAGTGCGTGGTGAGGGCATCGACGCAAAAGCTCCTTGAAGCGCTCCCATGTATCATAGAGAGTCTCCGAGTCGATTTGCATGAATGACGCAATATCCGTGCGCAATTTAGCGGTCTTTGAAGGCGGGAAATATTTATTAAGAAATTTTTCCGCCATTTCGGCCCATGTAGTGATGGATCCCCTAGGTAGGGAGCCCAGCCACTGCTTGGCCTTAGACTGCAAAGAAAAAGGAAAAAGACGTAATCGAATGGCGTCATCGGTGACGCCATTGATCTTAAAAGTGTCGCAAATTTCAAGAAAGTAAGAGATATGTGAATTTGGATCCTCGTCTGGTTGACCATCAAAGGTCACCGATTGTTGCACCATTTGTATGATGCTGGACTTGATCTCAAAATTATTGTTCGCCACCGTGGGGCGAACAATACTCGATTGTGTGCCTTCCAAATTCGGCCGCGTATAATAGGACATGGTCTGTTGCGCGTCCTCATTAGGATTTGGCTCGTTAAGATTAGGAGGATTAAGATTATGATCCATATTTGCTGCGTTAGTGTCCCCGATCGACTCTTCGGATTCTATTTGATTTCCCTGATCACGAGAATGGCGGTGCCTCAAAAGGGTTCGCTCGATCTCCGGATCAAAAGGAAGAATCGAAGTGCTACCTCGGGTCATACACTAAAAAGAGAAGAAAGGAAGAAGAAAAACTAATTTTTTTTTTCTTTTTGAAATTTAGAAAAAGCAAAATAAAATAAAAAGAAGCATGATAAAATTAATAGCTATCCTCTTTTCAAAATATCTACGCAAAGTCCCCGGCAACGACGCCAAAAACTTGATAATAAAATTTTGGGTTTTGAAATTTAGTGAAGGTTTGAGATTTTCTCCAAAACTATATCCGATAAAGGCAAGTGTACCTTATCGTCTATAGTATAGGATATTAAGAAATACCAAGGTCGTATTCCACGGGGCGCGTTGATTACTTCTACTTTGAGGAAAGTCGCTATTATCTTATCTAATGATATTTTGGGGTTTTGGTTACTTATCTAGAAAAAGAGAAATTGCAAGCTAAATTAAGGGTTTAGATGATGATAAAAGAGGCTAGTACTCAATCAAAAGTCACCTTGGAGTGAGAAAAGACAAGTGAAAAGAAATTAAATCTAATTCCATTTAAATTGAACTACTTGACCGTGGAGGTTCCCGAAGCTCGAACATGCCTCTCTCGAGGTTAATGCCCAACTAAGTTTAGGAAAAATCAACCGGACTCTCATCCTATAATCGATTACCTAAAACTTGCTTTACGAAGTGAACCCTGCTATTGGATTTGACTCCAATCCGGGAGATTTATGTCATCCTCTCTCGAGGGGTGTGTGCAACTCTCTTTACCCTTGAGTGATCAATTCATACTTTGAGCCTCTCGGTTAACTAAGTATGAAAACATAAGCGAAAACCATATTTGGAAAATATGGCCTCACTAATTATAAATCAAGGGTAATTCAAGTGTTTGTAAAAACGGAAAAAGAAAACTTTAGAGAATCATAACTTGTCTAACTCATCCTCGGATCATTTTGATCGAGTACTAATGAAGATTAGTTAATCATGGTGGAGGGGGAAGAGAAAGAAAAATAAAAATGCATAATAAGAAAATTTAACTAAGTAAGGAGGAGACAAAATCAAGAGAACAAACTAATTTTTATTTAAATGAAAACTATTAAAAGTCTTAAGAGAAGAGATTGTAAGCTTGGAAAAACAAAGTTACAAACTTAAACTAGGCTATTGCATTGAAAGAAAGCTAGTACATTGCATGAGAAAAAGAAGAGAACATGAAAGGAAAGAAACATGAACATGAACATGAAAGTGAAAAATACTCAGGATTCGCTCCAGCAGCACCTCCCCCACTCCAAAATTCTGAACCCTGGACTCAAGGAGAACCTCTGAATTTATAGGAAAAAATTTCAGATTACACGCCCTTGGTCACGGGCGTGACCAAGGGCGTGACTGCACTATTCACATCGGATCCGACAGCGGCGTGGGTTTTCTGGACGGCGCGGCGAAAAATGACATGTCACGGGCGTGACATGTCGGGTCACGACCGTGACTTTGGACGGCCGCATTAAAATGCGGCGTGGTCTGGAATTCGGCGCGGCGGCAGAGCAGGGATCACGCTGGAAAGTCACGGCCGTGACAAGTGGGTCACGGGCGTGACTTAGGTTGACTTCTCAACAGCATCTCCACGTCTCGACGGCGGCTCCACGTGGAAGATTCTAAGTTTACACGCCCTTGGTCACGGGCGTGACTTTGGGTCACGGGCGTGACCTGGGGCGTGACTTGGTTTGGGCTAGTTCAATCAGCGTGGCATCGATTCTGGACTGATCTTCAGGTTACACGCCCTTGGTCACGGGCGTGACCGAGGGCGTGACATGCCATTTTTCCCGATTTGTCCCAAAATTCTGCCAAAATTGAAATTAAGCTAAGTTAGAATCAAAATTACAAAAAGAACTACTTATAACCTAAAATTGACATAAAAAGGAAAATTCATATTAAATATTTACAAAATTTTCTATTAAAAAGTTATAAAAATACTACTTATCAAGATGTCTTTGACTGAGGGGGAGAAAGAACAGGAAGACATATTTATGGGTGAACCTGCAGTCCCTCCTGTGCTGCTCTTGCCTCCTCCAGAAAGTATTTTGAGACAATCTCCAAGAGCAACAGTGCTTGATAAGCAAGCACAGTCTACAAGTTTTGTAGCTGATAGAGTCTCTCCTGATGTTTTTGAAACTAGAGAGAGCTCTCAATCTTCTTTGCTCCAGTCAATTTCAACTTTGCTGCAAGCTCAAACAAAGCATTTTGATCAGTCCATAAAGCCAGTTTATCAGAAAATAGATAAAGTTGATAGTGGTTTGAGACAGGAAATGGCCGATATGAGACATGAAATGGGCAAATTCAAGAGTATTCAAGAAGCCTGGATGTCAAAAGCAGGAAAAGCATTGGACCACACCAATAAGGCAGTTGGGCATGCTCTAAAGAACTTGCATCAGGTTGGTGAAGATGTTCTTCATCTGAATTCTGCTCAAACAGCTCTCAGAGCTTCTCATGATCAAGGGCTTACTTTTCTGGATGATCAAGTTGAGAGGCAGCTGAACAAACTCTATACCCTCCTACATGAAGATGTCATAAAGGGGGAGGAGAGTATGGTTTCTAAGATAGAGGAAAGTGCCAGTAAAGTGAATGACTTGGATGGTAAAGTTAGTGATTTGGATGGAAATGTATTTTCCAAGATGCAAGAGCTTAAGGAGAACATATTACAAAATGTTGTAGATGTAAATTGGTACACTCATGAATCTATAAGCTGTCTGTTCAAAGAAGTTGCAGGCATGCTTGGACTCACTGTGGTAGACAAGATGCCAAATGTTCCTCCTTCAAGTGTTCCAGGTCCAAGTGCTCCAAGTTCTTCTCAAATTCCTGTTGAGGATTCTGATTTTGCTGAAGCAGATATTCCAGCCTCTACCTACCAAGATTTCTGGGATGATCCAGTGCTTGAAAGATCCAAGGTTTCTGAATCCTCTGATAAGTCCTTGAAAAGGAAGATCTTTGGTGATAAACCTTCTACTAAAAGGTCCAATCCTCACAAGAAGATCAGAGAATTCTATGATGTGCCTCCTCCAAGAAATTTCCAAGAAAGCTGGAGTCCCACTTCAAAAAATATCATTCTTACAGCTTTCAACCTTGTTAGTAAGCAAAATGAAAGTGTCAGTAAACATTACAGTCAGGAGGAATGGGATAAGTTCAAGAAAAGGACAACTGAAAGGAGAATTCATTTCAAGACAGGTGGATCTAAAGAGACTGCTCCTGATAGATATTGGCCTAAGCCAAAGGCATTCTGTGAGAGAATGGAATCTGAACAGAAAAAGAGAGCTGAGGCAGTGGAAAGAATTTTTGGAAAGCAGAAAGGCAAGAATCTTGCATGAGCTGAGCTGATCTGGAATCATGCTGTTTTTCTTTGTTTATATATATATTTTTGTGTTTGGATAAACATTGTTTCTCTCTTTAATTATTACTGCCTGGTTGTGTTGTTTTTATTCAATTATACTTTATGTGCAATTCAACTTAGTGCATAGGGTTATGACATCTTCATATAGGGGGAGATTGTTGGGTATTGTATCCACAATTACCTGGATTTGAAGATGTCCCCTAGAGAACTAAATTGAATTGAGTATGTATTTGATGATTTATCTTTAGATGTGTTGTGACAGGTCATAATGCTAAGTGCACACCAAAGTCAGGTTGCAATGGATCACCAAACACATTCTAGACAATGTAATCCCTCATGGTGTAGAACAAAGTGTTGGTCCATGTGTAATCTCTCTTTTGGGGTGCACTTCATATTCTCATAACTGAAGGCTTTCAAGGTTGAGGAGTGGAGCAGGTTTTCAGGAGGAAAGAAATTTTTGCTGAGTCAATTCGTCGAGATGTCACGTGAAGTCCCGATGAATCTCGACGAATCCTGACAGAAGCCAGTTTTCCAGTTTGAAGAAGGAATTTCTGTGGCTAAGTCCATTCGTCGAATGTTCTCGTGAACTCCCGACGAATATCGACGAATGCTGACAGAAGTCAAAAAGGCAGCTTTGTGAAGGAAATTGTACGGCTAAGTCAATTCGTCGTATGTTCTCGAGAACTCCCGACGAATCCCGACGAATGAAAACAGAAGATGGTTTTCAAGCCTTTGATCAGTTTTTGTAATGGCTAAGTCATTTCGTCGAGTGTTCACGTGAAGTCTCGACGAATGACGGACAGACAGATTTCAAAAATATGTTTCGTTTTTGAAAATTAGGGTTGGCCGCCATGTGCAGCACACGTGTCGATCATTCCTTGTCTGTCGCCCCAGCCGTTGGAGTTCTTCCTATATATATTCTTTTATTTTAGGGCAAACAAGTATTATTATTCAACCCGATAGAAAGAGAAGAACCCAGCCGTCTTCCTCCTTGCTCGCTGAACAAGTTTTTCTGTGATCTAACTTCTACGCTCTCAAGACTCGTTCTTCAGTGCTGTTAGAGATTTCTCAGATAAGAAGGCTTTTGATTTATTTGCTGCTCCATAATTTTGAAGATCTTTTCAAGAAAATCAAAAGGCCTATTCAGATCAGGTTTGCCGAGTTACCTTTCTTCCAAATCTTTGAAGATCCAAGCTTTCATTCTCAAGGAAGAAGAAGACTCGGTTTTTCCAAGATCTGAAGTCAATCTCTGTTGAGGTTTAATAGAAGTATTTTATTTCAAACTCTATTTGATTCTTGTAGGATATTTTTCTCTGAGTTATTTTGTAGGAGTAGTTTGCTCCGAGTTGTAGGAGTTTATCTCCGAGTGCTTTTGTATGAGAGGTTGTTCTCCAAGTTTGTAGGACCGTTATCTCCGAGTGTAGGATTTGATGATAAATCCGAGTTTTGGCGAAGTTGTCGACGCCAGCCCGAAGTGCTAGATAGGCGAAGCGGGAGAGAGGAGTACCCACCTTGGGGAACCTCTATAAATCTTGTGTCTCTGTGCTGTGATTTTTCTTGTTGTGTGTGTATTTAATTTTTATTCCGCAATCGCAGTAGAGATCACCTATTCACCCCCCCCCCCTTTAGGTGATTTAGGTAGACAACGATTTCTTTCAACAACAACAGGCATATTTTCAACAACATGCAGAGCAAGGAAAAATGGTTATATCATTGTGACATCTACATGAAGATATCAGAAAGTCGAGATGAAGAAGGAGACTCAAAGATGTCGACGATGTCGTCGACAAGAAGCCTTGTCGTCGGAAAGGCTAAGTAAGACTGATGCCGATGACATCATCGTAAAGAAGGGGTGTCATCGAGAAGACTAAAAGAGGTCATATGAAGACAGGCAGTTGCTGCAGTATTGTTTGTCGACATGATATCAATTATGTTGTTGACAAGATAATTTGGTTTCAGCGATATCTAGCAGACAAGGAGTTCTCATCGATATTAGTTTGATGACCTCGTGTCGTCTTAAGATCGAGTGCAGAAGTGATGTCCCATATCGTCAAGATATCACTATCTGATGTAGAATTGAAGAAGAAACCAGTTCAAGACATCGACAAGCCCTGTCGTCGAGATATTGTCCTTGTAATAATGGAAATATCGTCGAGACAGATTCAAAATGAACTGGACGCGTTGTCAGCATTTAATACCGTCTCCTAGTTGTCCAATCAGCGCATGCTCTTGGGAGATGAGCGTCCATCATTAAAGGACATCATATGTGACCATTAAGCGGCTTATCCGTCCTATAAATTGGAATAGTGATGCCCTAAAAATACTGAAGAGAAAAAGAATGAAAAAGAATCCCACCTAGCAATACAACTGTACTTGTTGCAGTGAAGAAAAAGAAAGAAGGGAAGAACAAAACGATCGTCTTGTGTTCTTCAAGTTGCAGTCAAGTTTCATCGACTGCCAAGAATCGTTCAAGAAAGGAAGCCAGTCAACATCTGGCAAAGCAAGAAAATAAGTCGATCTCCATCAGGCAGAAGTTTAAATAATGTAAATCAATCTTTATAAGGCTTGCGGGCCAAAGTTGTAAGATCTGTTTTCAGATCTGTGTGTCAAGCTTGAGGGCTTGAGATCTGCGAGGCTTGAAGGCTAGGCAGAGTGACTTGCGGGTCCAAACTTCTCGAGCTTGCGGGCATGGGTTCAGTGAAGGGGTTTGTGGGCCTAGGCTGCAAGCAAGACTTGCGTGTCTGTGCTGTGTAGGGCATGAGGGCCTGAGTGTCGAGCTTGCGAGCTCGGGTGCAGTGAAGGTGGTTGCGGTCCTAGGCTGCAGGGACTTGTGGGTCCAAGTTGTAAGGCTTGCGGGACGAAGACATTGGTGGAGTTTGCCGGTCCTCGCACATCGCTAGGTAGGCGCAGAGGGAAAGAGGACTACTCAAGACACCATTTCTTGAGGAACCTCTATAAGTCTTCGTGTGTTTTCTGTGCAATGCTTCTCAATCTATAAATCTATTAACCAGAAAACAACAACACCAAAAGGGGAATAAAATAATTTGAAAAACCTATTCACCCCCCCCCCCCCCTCTAGGTGATAAGTCTACACCCAATAACTAACATGTGGTTTCAATGCTAAGTTGCTCAAAGAAAGCTTAACAGCTTGAGCAGATCTGCTATTGGGTGTGTCAAATCATCAGCTCAGGAGTTTAAAAGCTCTATGGAGAAAGTCATAAGATTTGACATCAGGAAGTTCAGATCTCTATGTGAAAGTAGCTGGAGCTCTTCTTATATTAAAGAAGAAAGGAGTATAGGGATCAGAGCAACCCTGACTATTTCAGACAGTGAATCTGAAGATGAAGAATTCTCTGTAGTCAGAAGAAGAATAAGAGCACCCTTGAATCTCACAGACTTTGACTCTGAGGATGAGGAGGTCTATGGGTTGATGGCTCTATCAGATGAAGAAAATCACGACGAATCACATTATGATCAGGTATGCATCACTAATACACCTTTACTACCTGCTTCAATTAAGAAGACCAAGAGTGCATCAGATGATTGCTCATCTTCTGAATATGATGCAGAAGACTGCTCATCATGCAACAATAAGAACCATGACGATCTAATAGAACAGTTTGTTGATCTCATGGTTGCTCTGAGGAAAAGAAAGAAGCTTGTTAGGAAGCAAGCTAAGGAGCTAGAATCACTCAGACCCATTAAGGATGAGATGAATGAGGAAATGGGTATGTCCCACAATGTGGGCACCAATTCCAGTGAGCTCAAGAAGATCATAGGCAAGCTTCATGATGAAAGAAACCAAAGGGAAAAACTCATTAGGAAACTTGAGACTGATCTTCTTAAGGAAAGAAGCTTAGTGGCTCAATTCTCTAAGCCCAAAACCATAGTGCCCATCATTGAAACCTTCTCTTCCAATGGAAAATAGGAGGGGATTGGGTTTCAATGAAGGGGCAGTAGATGCTGAGAATGGAAAAAGGGGCAAAACTAAAGTAGAGCCTCATACCTTCTTTCTTAAGGTAGTGCTTCCCTCTAACAAGTATGACAAGGACAGTGTCCATGGTCACTGGATGAATGGAAGCTCCAATAGCCTGGGAGATGCTCCTGACTATGGGAGGAGAAAGGGCATGGGGATGAGTGCATTGAAGGCTCCCCATGAGGAAATCCAAACGGTCCATCATGGATCATTTGTGTTTGGTGCCTCAGCCCCCACCTTCAAGGGCAAAAGAGAAACACCTTCTCAATCTCTTCCAGATAAGAAGCAGGCTGGTAGCACCAGTATAATCAACTCTCACTTGATCATATCTGATGCCATCAACACCATGTCAGCTACCAAGCTGACATCTGTTGCTGACCAACAGATAAAGTCAAGAAGAAATAATTATACTAGAGCAGCTAGTCAGCCCTTGGCTGAGAGAGATATGAAGAATGCTGTTGCCTTCTCTACTGAACATAAACATTGTGATTCTCCACCCACCTCAAAAATTATTCAGAAAAGAAGGTACAACATCCATGAATGTTGGTGTTGTGGCAAAGTGGGACACTTTGCCATTGAATTTTGGCACAACCCTAGTGTTCCTAGTGCAAAGGAGAGACCTCCTGGAAAGGATGAGGTGAGTAGAAGAATTACTTATTATGCTAACAAGAACCTAGGACCCAAGTCACCTTGAGTTCCTAAGGGATATTAAATCTGTCTTGCAGGGAAGTCCATTTAGCCAATCAGAAGTAAACAAGGCTAATGGACAATAAGTGATCCAGGCATAACTCTGGACTAAGAAAAACCTCACCACATGCCAAGATGCACTGGTGAATGGGGAGTTAAAAAGAAAAATAAGAGAGACATCACATCAAGGGGGAGCTACTAGCTCAAGAAGAAGCCAAAGATAAGGTGAAGGTAATTATGTTAAATATTCACTACATAACCTCATCTTTATAGATATACAAAAGTAATCTTGACTTGAGTAAGCAAAAGCTGCCACTCAAAGAGCACATACATATAAAACAGCTAAAGCACAACACTGATCATTCAAAAGAATGAACAAGAACAATATCATTTTGAATACAAAATGATATCGTCGAAATAATGATTAGTATCATCGAAAGGATTTCTCGACATCTAAACATGATCACGATGATACCTAAGTGTCGATATAACACATAGAAAGATCTGAAATTAATCAATCGCAATCGTTCAATCTAAGTTAATCAGACCTTTGTAAAATGACACTACGCATTCCAATCCTGAAACTATAAATAAGATCAGATGTCTTAAGGATAAAACACGTTCAACATTAGCCCTAAGAAGCCGTCGTGGTCTCTACACCTTCGAAGAGTGAACGAGTCGACAACATTAGAAACCTCTCAGCTCAAGTAAGAAATGGCGCCAAAGAGGGAAAGATCTCTCTATGAAGGAAGCGAAGTAGTGAGGAATGGCTTCTCAGAAGGGCCAGAAGAGATTCAGAGCGACATTAAGCTATTGGACGCAGTCGGCCTAGAGTTCGCTCTCTCTGAGCCAACAATAATATTAAAAAGAGAAGTGTTGGAGTTCTACTAGAATGCCAAGTGTGGCTCAAAAGGAACATCTATGAAAAGCTTGATAAACAGGATGAAGGTCAAGGTGAATCCCAAGAGATTGGCCAGGGTTCTTCAACTGCCGACCTTCGCCAAGGGGGAAGAAAATGAGAAGGTCACCCAGGAAGACATTAACAAGGCTTTAGTATGGTGCGGGCACTCCAGCAAGACTTATGGGTCTCTGGAAAAAAAAAGAATTTTAATAAACAAGGGAAACTTATGTCTGACATCGTAGGAAAAGCCCTCCTCTGCAAGGTAGGGTCGCATGATAGGATATCCAAGCCCATGTTTGAGATAATGGAAAGGGTAATCCTAAGTAAGAAGACCAACTGGGGTCAGATTATTTTCAAGAAGATACAAGAAAGCTTTCAAGTTCCAAATCTGGGAAGAATACTATCATTGTATCTACTACTATCCTACCCTGAAAGTTTCAACAAGAAGTATGGCATAAAAATCCATCATATAGGAAGGATGGATATCAAGATACTTGAGAGATTGGAGAAGGTTCTGACTAAGTCTCCCAAGAAGCTGAAGACTACAGAGGATGTCAAGAGGAAGTGAGAAAGCTCATCTGAAGAAAGTGAATCGGGCAACAACTCAGACTCATCTGACCCTGAAGTGCCTATAGAGAAAATGAATGACTCCCTCCAAACCTCTGCCCTAAGTCTGGGATCCAGGACAATGGTAACAACAGGTCAGAGCAAGAGGATGCTGAGACTGAGGGGGAGAAGAATGGTGAGATCCTTGCTTAAGTGGAAGAATTGATCAATAAGATCATTGGGGCTGTGGATGCAATCCATCATGGATCAGTAGACCAAGAGGACCCAAGTAAAGATCCCCAAGAAGAGAAGCTAGAGAATTCTGCTGATGAGACTAGCAGAGATCTGCCAAATCCTAAAAAGGAAAATGAGTCAAACCAGTCGCCCATCAAAAAATCTCCATCTCCAATGGTTGATGGGAATAAAGAAGATGAACCAGGGCAAGCCAGTTCATCTCTAGAGAATAGGCCAGTAGAGTTCCTCCTACTGCCTCAGATAAGTATGCTCCTGGAAGAGAAAAGGCTAAGAATTGAAGGTCATGTTAACTTAGCCATCAATGAGCTAAGGAGGGAACTATCTGCAGAAACTGCAAGCCTAAGAAATGATGTGAAGAACTTACAAGAATACACTGCCAAAGAGACAACACTTACTCACAAGGGTCTATCTGATGTAAGGGATAATCATAGAATGATCGCCAACAACATAGAGAAGGCCTACATAGCAACCACTAGATGGATGATTGAACACAATACTAATCTTCAAGAAAGTCTAGATCACCACAATAAGGATCTAGACAGTCATCTGCTTGAGACCAAGAACCATTTGGAAGCAGTAATTCACATGCTTAAAAGCAAGATACTGGTACTTTAGGAGAACCTCCAAAGGGGGATATCTGATGAAGTCATAAAGGGGGAGAAATCAATGATAATGGCCAGTGGTGAGCATGCCATCTGGACCAAAAATACACTTAGGGAAGCAATGAATCTCCCTCCTCTCCATTTTGATGAGCCTGCAGGAGAGTACCCTGCTGAAGAGCAACATGCAGACATTCCTGATACTGCCACTGATAAGGGTACAGAGAAGGAAGTACTGGAGGATGAAGAAGTAAAATTGAGGAAGAGAAAGTACAGGGAGGAAATGGAGAAAAAGGATGACTATGAAAGTGGAGTCCCAAGTCCAGAGCCATCATATTAATGGCATGGGAGCTGGTGAAGGTAAATAAAGTTGAGAGGTACAAAGTGTATAGTCCTCAAGAATGGGCTAAGTATGAAGATCAAGAAGAAGCAAGGAGAGTATACAGAAGGGACAAGAAAGCAGGTAGAATCCCAGCAACCACTCATGAGCCTCTAAAGTATCATACCAAGCCATTTGAATACTTCACCAGACAAGCTGAAAAGGAGCAGGAAGCCAGTGCCAAGAAAGCATAGGGTGAAGCTGCTATAAGGGCACCAGAGATATATATGGCTAAATCTTTAGGGGGCTAAACGTAGAAATGTCAAAATCCTATTGAAACATTTGGCACTATTTATAAATGAAGTAATATTTGTCAAAATTCCGTGTTCTCTCAAACATAGCTGCAATGTCATCATTATATGCTTATTGGCTTAAGTTGTAGTTTAACATTGAGTGGGTTATGACTTCTTCAGATAGGGGGAGATTGTTGGGAACAGTGCCCAGTAGTGTTCCTGATTTGAAGAAGTGTTCAGCTCAATGATAAATATAAAATGTTTCTAATGTCATTTCTAGTTTATGATTGCAGAGATAAGACAATATGTCCAGTACTTCAATAACCTGCCTAAGTATAATATCGTCGAAAAAGGCTGGACATATCATCGACAAGTATAGGGTGTTGGAGCTTGCTTTCCGCATCTCTTGGTTTGAGAATAACAAATACCGTGTTGTATTTGATCTAGTCTTTTGTGTGTTTATAGTGGCCAGGTTGTATAGGTTCAATGAGGAGACAAGTCCTCGTTCATGGGCATGATCCGAGAACGACAAGTCTCAGGTTGGATGAGTTTTGTGTGCTGATCTTAAAATGGCCATAACTTTCAATCCAGGAAGAGTTACAGAACGTGCCACCCCATTTCGGAGATGAGAACGACTCAATATACATGCTGGAGCTAAATTTGAATGTGGGAAATTTCACTGTCGGAAAATTCCGACAGCCACTGTCGCCCAGGCGACAGCAGAGAAGTTACAACTACTTCCCTCCACGGCAGCACGACGAAAAGCAGTTTTGAGATGTCAGAAATCCGACATCGATGTCGCCCAGGCGACAGCTCGATGGTTACACCAACTGCCCACGACTCCACCCACGACGGCACTCCAGCGGCAGTTTAGCGCTGTCGGAAAATTCCGACAGTCACTGTCGGAAATTCCGACAGCGATTTTCTATAAATTGACACCTTCTGTTCGTGCATTTCAACAACTAAAGATTCTAAGTCCCTTCCTGAGTGCATTCCATCCAGAGAGCTCCAGAACCTCATGAACTCCCATTTATGCTGAGAAGGTTTGAAATTGAAGACGAGATCGGACGCGCTTCTACATCAAGGATTATCTCGAGGCTTCAACCTTCCTTTCAGAGATCTGAATTTCTAGGGAGTTCTTATTTTATCTTGTATTTTCATTTATATACATTTTACTTTGTATTGGTAGGGAAAATCGCTTCCTTGTGCGGAGCGTCTAAGTCCTTGCGTGGCTTAGGGGAAAATCGCTTCCTTGTGCGGAGCGTCCAAGTCCTTGCGTGGCTTGGTGGGAAATCGTGGCCTTGTGTGCTACGTCTAGATCTTGGGAAGTTCTAGAGGATAGGCTTGGGCTTGGTCTAGGGAGAGACAAGTGATAGCCTTCCGATCCTTGGGAGAAGGATTAGTAAACAAAAAGAAATTTACATTTGTACGCCTCCGATTTCTAGCGATATAGAAATCAAATTTATGTAAACATTTTTTCATATATATAATCATGTCTCTTTTGTGTTTACTTGATTTGTATCATTTGGCGTAATTTCTATTATATTGTGTTCTAAGTTTTCAATTCTAAATCTAAATTGTTTATTTCAATCTCCTTCATTATAAAACAATTTAGTAATTATCTTGAAAATTATAGAAAGAATTTTATTCCCTTATTCACCCCCCCCCCCTCTAAGGGCGCCGTAAGATCCAACAATTGGTATCAGAGCCAGGTTATTCCAAATCGGTTTAACCACCGAGAATAATGGCGTCTCATGATCTCGCTTCTACTAGTAGGGGAAATTTTCTTATAAATGAAAAATCTTTAGCACCACCTTTATTTGAAGGCAAAAATTATAATGGGTGGAAATTTCTTATGGAAAGATTTCTTAAATCTTTGGATATTAAAGTATGGAATATTACAATTAAAATGCCCCCAAGTATTTTAAATAAAAATGAAATATTTTTAAATGCCAAATCTATGAATAGTCTATATTGTGCATTAGATCAAAATATTTTCAAACTTATTTATACACTTCCTACTGCTTATGAAGTTTGGAAATTTCTTGAGAATACTTATAATCTTCCTTCCACAGATGATGAACAAAAGGAATTCCTTATGGATCCAAGAGAAGAAATCGACAAGGACTCACTCTTGGAGGATGATAAATCTAAGAGTGAAATCGATGAGGAATTCCTTATGGATCCAAGAGAAGAAATCGATGAGGACTCATGCTTGGAGGAAGAAAAATACAACGTCACAATGTTGGACTCATTTATTGGCAACACATCAAGCAAAAGAGAAGACGGAAACTATAGCAAGGTAAGAAAATCTAAATCTTCTCTTTTTGTAACGAATTCTATTTCTACTTCTCGTATGCTTAAAATTGCTAAACGTAAAATTTTAAAGCTAAAAATTGTTAATTCCAAATTACGTTTAGAAAATAAATCTTTAAAAGCAAACGATAAAGTAGAAACAAATATTGATGTGTTAAATTCTATTTCATGCTCTTTAGTTACAATTCCTACTCCTTGTTTTGATTGCAATTTATTTAAGGAAAAATTCAAGGAAATTGAGAAAGGGCTCTTAGTTTCAAAAGAACATAATGAAAAATTGATAGTTGAAAATGATGCTTTAACTTGTAAGTTAAAACAATTAAAATCTTTTGTTGAAAAATTTCAAATGTCACCTAATAAATTTCATCATAAGATTTTGAATAACAAGGATAAATTAACTTACAAAATCATTTCTAAAAAGGATCATTTTCACACATTAAATCAAAAGGAGTTTGGTTTAAAAAGGAATTATGATCCTCATAAAATTCTTAAGAGTCACTATTATAAGTCTAAATATATTTTCAATCATGACTCAAATTTAAAAACTCCTTTTCATGAAAATCAAAATATTAAATATTATTCTTCATATTATAAGAGTATGTCTAAAAGAAAGAGTGGAAATGAAAATCATCAAAATGATAATCAATCTTTTAAAACATATTGTAACCCACTCTTTCAACAATCACTTTTAAAGAAAGACAATCACTCTTATAAAATTTCAAACAATCCATATAATAAAAATCATTATGATTATCAACATCAAGCTATTTTGAAAAATAATTTAAATAAACATAAACATCCAATGAATTATTTTTCAAACAATTCACATAATCATTATTTGGATTTAAGTGATAAACAACCAATGTATGAATGGAGACCCATAAAGAAAAATGACATATCAACATTAATTAAAAAGGCTCATTCATCATTAACTTCTCAAAAGCCTACACGATGTATTTGGGTACCCAAAGGAACCATCCCACATGGTCAACTTTGGATACCTAAATCTCTTACTTATTAGTATCCTATCATTTGCATGAAGTAGAAACAATTAAATATGAAATATCATTACTCTACTTCATGATATGCTTAATTGCTTTTTCTTTTATTTATTTTCTTATTTTTGAGCCAACACGCTAAGGTCACTTAGATATATTATGAAATATGACTTTTACATTTTAAGCCTAATGTTTATCAAATCAAATTTGTATTAAAATTGAACATTAAGTCATATATCTTTCAAAGTGATCTATATCTCATCTTTGATTGTACTTTATCCGTTTAAATCCTTTACCCTTAATTGTCTTGAATTATCATTAGAAATTGAATATTGAAATTATTTTCAAGACTAATGAAATTAGCTTTAAAAATGGATTTAAATGGTTTATTAAAGGGCTTAAGGTAAAAATTAAAATGCGCAACGTTATGATAATCTTCAATTTGCTGCATATGATAGCCCCTATAATGAAAAATATTATCAAATAAAATCGAAAACAAAAATTCATCTAAACGCATGCTTAATCTTTCAAAAAGCGAGTTTTTGATCAAAACTTCATATAGCCATATCTTTTGATCCGCTCGTCCGATTTTCGCGTTTAATATCTTTTCGGAAAGAGCACAGAAATCTCCATCTATTGGCAAACTAGGCTTGTTCATTTGAGTTCTTTTGGTGCTGTCAGTTTGCCCAATTTCAACTCCATTTTTAAATGCTATCTTAGTTCGCTTGATTCAAAAATTTCTATGTTTATGGATTTTTTTTTCCATCACATGCTATCCTTAGTATAATTGTTTCATATCTCATATTATGTGTGTGATGTGTGTCACCAATGTTTGCATGTAATTTAGACCTTAGAATCATCTTATATCATTAAGATCAAATCAAAAGTTTAATCATTTCATTATAGGTCTAAAGAAAATTAATTTGTAAACTTCTCATATTACATGCAACATTATCTCCATTAATTCTATGTAATAACATTGCATTCAAATGTATCATTCTAGCATCACTTCTTAATTTGTGCTTAAATTTTTATGCTGGGTAGAACATTTACAATGTTATTAAAATATCATGATAACTATGTGATTTGATATATATATAATACTAAAATTCCAACAAACACATAGTTTATGGATTATTCATTAGAATATTTATGAATATTGTTTCATGAATCATTCTTATCATGCAAAACCAAAGATCAATAAATTTAATTATTGAAAGCAATCTTATAAAAATTCAAAAACTTTATATATATATGATCTTTGTCTTTTATATGATTGGATGATCATCATTTTTCCTAGACTTACAAATCAATCATGTTCTTTCAAAAGAAAATCACTATATCACTATATCATAAGTCTAGAAGGATTAGAATTCTCATACATCATGATGATCTAACATATATTCTATGCAAAAATTCTCTTTAATCATAAATCATAATTCATGTTCTATCAAGACATATCTCAAATCTATAATAGGAATTATGAATCTTATGATAAAAATTATGAATAATGTTTTCATTACATTATTTGATGTATTGATTTGCTTTGCTAGTGATTGCATGTATCTCTCATATTTGTAGACCCTAGAATCAACTTTGCAATGAAGATATACATCAAACTTAATTATCACTCTATTCTAGATCTATAATTTGAAATTCTATTTTGGAATACATGCAATTTCAATATAAATCTTATGACATGACATTAAACTCAAAACTCATCATACTAGCATTGTCACTTATTGAATATTAGTAATTGTGCTAGTTATCTTATTTCGTCATCTCATAATAAGTAGAAAAACTATACGGCTTTTTAACTCTTCACAAAAACCCATAGTTTACATATCAACCCATAGATTTAAAAAGCATAGGTTGTCCAAAAGATTATTCACCTATGACTTCATATCTCACAATAGCGAGGGTGTAGGGTTGTATGCATTAGAGACCTAACCTCTAAGTCATGTCTTGTCCTTAACCGGGGAGGGTTCCAGTGGGGCCTTGCGAGGCACTGGGGGGAAAGAGTGCTAGGTTGAGTGTTCTCTAGTGTGTGCATATGGGACTAACACCCCAACCTACGGCATGCGTGCAGCTCCTCATGCCCATCTGTCACTTAGTACGGGGCTAGGGTGTAGACATTTAGTCGGGGTAGCCTTTAATCTTAGAACATACTTATATTACTCACTGTATGAACATTTTTATTCACTTATTACTTAAATCATGCATATTTTGGGTTGTTTAATAAAAATGTCTTCATGTGTTTGCATAATTTATCTTTTTGAGTTTAAATGTTTTTGTAAAACACATGTATTTGAAAAAGCTAAAGTTTTATGCAAATTTGAGCAATCAAGTCATCTGTGAAAATTCCAAAATTTCTGCATAAGACTACTCTAAGGACATTTAATAAATATCAAAAATCAGATTTTTAAAATTCTCAAAAAATCGAGTACTGTTTCCAGCGCTAGCGCTAGCGCCGGCGCTAGCGTGGGTGTTGGAATTTTCTGATTTTTAAAATTTCAAAAAATCCATAAAAATATGTTGGTTCATATTTTCTACTTATTTGTTGTGTTTCTGACTTTTGTTATATATGTTGGTTCATATTTTCTACTTATTTGTTGTGTTTCTGACTTTTGTTATTTTAGTTTTATTTATATTATGAAAAATCAACTACAAAAGATCAAAATTCAAAAATACAAAATTTTTTTTGTTATTTATGTTTTTCTTCATATTATAAAAAATCTACTACAAAAATTCAAAATTCAAAACTTACAAAAATATGTTTTTTTGTGATTTTTCTGTTTTTGATTTAAAAAAAAATTATAAAACAAAAAAAATTGTATGATCTTTATTGTCAATATCAAGCATGTATGAATTCTATTATTTAGAATTATTTACAATGTTGAAACATATTCTTTCAAATTACTATGAACATTGTTTTGCTTATCATGCTTTGATATATCTATTTAAAGTGCATCAATTGTATTGAAAAATGTGTAGAACCAAGCTTAGCATACCTCTAAGTATGAGTAAATGTTTTATGATTGATAATGATACATTTCACTCACTTATTTTGGTAATCAACATGTGTGTCTAAATCTAAAAATGCTTGCTTGTGTATTGTATTTGTACAATGAATTAAAACTTGCATAAGTTTATTGCCTACACAACATTTGAATTGCACTTATGAAATTTAGAAAAGTGGTTAAGAGTTAAAAAAAAATATTGGGTTTGCAAAACAAGTGTATTCGGAGAATGTTGTCTCACAAATATGAACAAAAAATTATATATGTAGACAAATATAACTCCACCAAGCACTACTTGAACCTCCTGATAAGTCTTCATAAGCATTGTGAGGTTGAGCACCTTGGAAAGAATAGTAAAGTGGCTTGTGCAAACCTTAGTTATTATACCACTTTGTTAAAAAAATTATGTGCATTAAAAGTGAGTGAAAGTAATTTACTTGTGTTTTATTGTGCACTTTACTCTACATATGTCTTGTATTTTGATGATTCAAATCAATTGTTAACATTGCCCAAAATACACTTATGTGCACATCATTATCTTTCATAACACTTCTTCTCATGAGTATTGGATTCTAATGCTTTATCTATACTACTCTTTATGTAAAAATGCACTAGATAACCTAGCATGATCTTTACAATGTTTTTGGTATTTCTTGAATCTAAAATTAAGTAACATTGTAGTATAATCTCTCTTTGATATGTTCATTTCATGCTTGGTATCTTTATGAAAAACTTTGAGATTTCAAAAAGGTTAAAACATCTTTCAATTTTGAACTAAAATTCATATTTTTACTTATGCTTTTCATGCTTACAAAAAGGATGTTTATTATAATCTTCCGCTTGCTTACAACTCTTATCTTTTTATTTGAAATCTCTTTTATACTATGCTTCAACTCTTTATCATTTCATATATTTAAACGCTCGATCATGCTTTGTTATTTAAATGCCTCCTTACTACCCTCACCCCACCTTCTTTTGATAATATCAAAAGGGGGAGATTAATTCAAGAAATCTAGAAGATTAAGGGGAGAATAATTAAATAATGCACCATTGCAATTAATTATAACATTTAGGGGGAGCATAGATTTAGGGGGAGAATACAATTTAGGGGGAGTATATTAAAAAGTTTTCATGGAAAGCGTCTATTGCTCGATCATGACAACCCACTTTTGGTAATAACAAAAGGGGGAGAATAAAATGAGAAATCTAGTGACATATATATTTAGGGGGAGTAAAATCTGTCACGCAGTAAACCTTTTATTCATGCATATCTTTTATCGCACTTATCTATAAACTCACTAATTTTTCATATGGGTATTTGTTATTATCAAAAGGGGGAGATTGTTGGAGCTTGCTTTCCGCATCTCTTGGTTTGAGAATAACAAATACCGTGTTGTATTTGATCTAGTCTTTTGTGTGTTTATAGTGGCCAGGTTGTATAGGTTCAATGAGGAGACAAGTCCTCGTTCATGGGCATGATCCGAGAACGACAAGTCTCAGGTTGGATGAGTTTTGTGTGCTGATCTTAAAATGGCCATAACTTTCAATCCAGGAAAAGTTACAGAACGTGCCACCCCATTTCGGAGATGAGAACGACTCAATCTACATGCTGGAGCTAAATTTGAATGTGGGAAATTTCACTGTCGGAAAATTCCGACAGCCACTGTCGCCCAGGCGACAGCAGAGAAGTTACAACTACTTCCCTCCACGGCAGCACGACGAAAAGCAGTTTTGAGATGTCAGAAATCCGACATCGATGTCGCCCAGGCGACAGCTCGACGGTTACACCAACTGCCCACGACTCCACCCACGACGGCACTCCAGCGGCAGTTTAGCGCTGTCGGAAAATTCCGACAGTCACTGTCGGAAATTCCGACAGCGATTTTCTATAAATTGACACCTTCTGTTCGTGCATTTCAACAACTAAAGATTCTAAGTCCCTTCCTGAGTGCATTCCATCCAGAGAGCTCCAGAACCTCATGAACTCCCATTTATGCTGAGAAGGTTTGAAATTGAAGACGAGATCGGACGCGCTTCTACATCAAGGATTATCTCGAGGCTTCAACCTTCCTTTCAGAGATCTGAATTTCTAGGGAGTTCTTATTTTATCTTGTATTTTCATTTATATACATTTTACTTTGTATTGGTAGGGAAAATCGCTTCCTTGTGCGGAGCGTCTAAGTCCTTGCGTGGCTTAGGGGAAAATCGCTTCCTTGTGCGGAGCGTCCAAGTCCTTGCGTGGCTTGGTGGGAAATCGTGGCCTTGTGTGCTACGTCTAGATCTTGGGAAGTTCTAGAGGATAGGCTTGGGCTTGGTCTAGGGAGAGACAAGTGATAGCCTTCCGATCCTTGGGAGAAGGATTGGTAAACAAAAAGAAATTTACATTTGTACGCCTCCGATTTCTAGCGATATAGAAATCAAATTTATGTAAACATTTTTTCATATATATAATCATGTCTCTTTTGTGTTTACTTGATTTGTATCATTTGGCGTAATTTCTATTATATTGTGTTCTAAGTTTTCAATTCTAAATCTAAATTGTTTATTTCAATCTCCTTCATTATAAAACAATTTAGTAATTATCTTGAAAATTATAGAAAGAATTTTATTCCCTTATTCACCCCCCCCCCCCCCCCCCCGCTAAGGGCGCCGTAAGATCCAACATAGGGACATCGTTGAAATGATGGGCAAAGCAAAGAAGAATGATTCTGTCTGATGTCGTCGAAAAGGATCAAGCGTATCGTCGACAACAGCAGGCATATTGTCAATAACATGCAGAGCAAGGCAAAATGGTGATATCGTTGTGACATCTACACGACAATATCAGAAAGTTGAGATGAAGAAGGAGACTCAAAGATGTCGACGATGTTGTTGGCAAGAAGCCTTGTCGTCAGAAAGGCTAAGTAAGACTGATGACGATGACATCGTCGTAAAAAAGGCGTGTCGTCGAGAAGACTAAAGAAGGCCATATAAAGGCAGGCAGTTGCTGTAGTATAGTTTGTCGACATGATAACAATTATGTCGTCGACAAGATAATGTGGTTTCAGCGATATCTAGTAGACAAGTAGTTCTCACCGATATCAGTTTGATGACCTCGTGTCATCTTAAGATCGAGTGCTGAAGTGATGTCCCGTCTCGTCAAGATATCACTATCTAAAGAAGAATTGAAGAATAACCCAGTTCAAGACATCGACAAGCCCTATCGTTGAGATATTGTCCATATCGTCGTAACAATGGAATTATCATCGAGACAGATTCAAAAAGAGCTGGGCGCGCTGTCAACATTTAATGATGCTGCCTAATTGTCCAATTAGTGCATGCTCTTGAGGGATGGCCGTACGTCAGTAATGGACATCATATGTGACCGTTAAGCGGCTCATCTGTCCTATAAAAGGGAACAGTGATGCCCTAAAAATAGTGAAGAGAAAAAGAATGAAAAAGAATCCCACCTAGAAATACAACAGTACTAGCTGCGGTGAAGAAAAAGAAAGAAGGGAAGAACAAAATGATCATCCCGTGTTCTTCAAGTTGCAATCAAGTTTCATTGACTCCAAGAATTGTTCAAGAAATGAAGCCACTCAACATCAGGCAAAGCAAGAAAAGAAACCGATCTCCATCAGGCAGAAATTCAAATATTGTAAATCAATCTTTGTAAGGCTTGCGGGCAAAAGTTGTAAGATCTGTTTTGAAAGTGCACAGTTTACCTCACTAGAATTCTCTAGAGGGGGGGGGGGGGGGGGTGAATAGAGATTAAAAAATATTTTGTGCAAAGTTAATATATATATGTATGATCACAGATTAGAGCTTCACACACACCAACAAGAATTAAGCAAGAAAATAAAGTAAATGCAAGAGAATAAATCACAGCACAACACAAGAAAATATAGTGGTTCCCCAAACTTTGGGTAGTCCACTCTTCTACCCCGTTGGTAGGAATTCACTATCTTGCACTGAGTCTTTTGATAAGGAGACTCTTAGAACCACCCTGAGTCCTTTGACAAGGAGACTCTTAGAACCAACTGAGTCTTTTGACAAGGAGACTCTTAGAACCAGTACACTGAATTTTTTGAAGAGAGATTCTAAAAACTCTTTTACAATGTTTAAGTAAAAAAGAAAGAAAGAAGAAGAAATAAGAACAAGAATGAATCTTCTTCCTAGCAAGAAGATTGGAAGCACAAGAAGTAGTGAATTGAATCTTTCTTCTATAGAGAGAAGAAGATTTGCAGCCTTTCTCTCTTTGTGAGAGCTATCAGATTTTGCAGCAGTATGACTTCAGAAGCAGAAGAAGAAGAAGAAGTGCTTGAATGTTGCTGCAGAGCTTTTTCTCAATTTCTCTCTTTTCTCTTGGGATCTTTTCCTCTATTTCAAATGTGTGTGGTAGATCACTCTTCTAACATTTTATGCCGACCTCCACTTTATTTATAGCTCTGTTAATTCAAAATAATACTATAGGAGGATAATCAATTAGCAGTCAGAGAAATAGAAAGATGAAAATGTTTCCATAATATTTATTTCTGTAGAAGGAAAGAACCAATTCTGATTTCAAATAATGTCCAAATATGTTTAATCAAATTAGCCAAGAATCAGATATAAGGAAAGAATGATTCAGAACGGCTATAAAATATTGATGCTTATTCCATACAAATCAGATCTACTGAAAGAAGGAAAGAGATCTGGCGCATATTTAAATCTGTCATATAAATCGACGTGCGTCGATTCCTATTCGACGTAAGCATCGAATTCATCCTGGCTGGACGTCGAGGGGAGAATATGGAAGGTGCGTCGATTAAGGTGCGTCGATTAAGGTGCGTCGACTTCTCCATATGCGTTGACTTCTCCATATGCGTCGACTAGAAATCAGAGTAGCGTCGACAACACATACGTCGAAATCTTCCTAGAGTTACTTCGACTTAATCTGAAAGATACGTCGACTACATTTCGACGTTGCGTCGAACACTATTCGACGCATATTTACTTAGCCTTGTTTTTCATTCTTGGAATTCATATTTGACTCATTTTTCAGGGGTTAAGAGAAATCATTTTCCCAACAATCTCCCCCTATTTGTCTTAACCCTACTTAGAGAGAAATTGTATTAGCATAAAATCAATCCAGCACAGCATTTGTATTGATAAGAAATATATTGAGTAGAAGGAAAGAATTAGGAAAAGAAAGCACATGACAAGTATTTGTCTTTCACAAGAATTAAACTAGAAACTTCTTTTTGTACATGAAGTTTACAAAAGCAGAATAAAGTTTCCTAGATAAGTCATTAATGGCATCAAAAATGTATCCCCTGGCTCTATCAGGTCTTTCCTGGACATTCCTGATGATTGTATGCAGTTTTTCCAAGAGTTTATCACCATCAGGAATAGTATCATTTATGGAGTACCCTTTGCTGATGATGATTGCTGCCTTTTCATCAATCATCTCAATGATAATGTTGTGAGATTCTTTTTGTGCAGGCTTGGGCTCAGGAGGTCCTTTGTTATCAACCTTTGGCCTATAGAGTTTCTTCTTTTCTGGTTCCTGTTTCTCAGGAACTTCATACATCTTACCTTTTCCTTTCCCTTTCCATGGTGAGTTAAGCCATTTGTCTAGCTTTACAGGCCTTGTAGGCTTTTCATAGGGAATGTAGGTTTCTTCTGTACACCCTATACCCTTCTTGTCCTTTTGACCCTTATCCAGGATAATCCCTGCCTGAGGATTTTTCTTTTGATAAGCTTCAATATCAAACAACTTATTTGGAATTCTGATAGAAGATTCAGCAAGAATTTGTTCCTTAGTCATGCCCTTGTTAATCTTCTCCATCCAGGCCCTCCTTTTATCTTCCACTTCTTTCCTAGCTGCTTCATATTCATACACTTCTCTTTCTCTTATCTCTTCATGCCTCTTTTCCATGTCAGGATCATAGTACTCCTTGACAGGACTGTTAGGACAGATACTAGGCATCTTTTCAAATCTTTTTATCTGCTCACATGCTTTTCTATACTTCTTTTCTTTTGCAAACTCCTTCCTTTCTTCTTTAGAAAAATTTTGCCATTGGGGAATGACTTCCCTTTTTCTCTTTATTTGTCCTCCTGGACTTTGCCTAGGTATGATCTGTTTAGGGAGTCTTGCTGCTTGTGGAGGTAGAGGTAGCAGAGGAGGTAGAGAAGAAGGTAGAGGAGGAAGTTGAGGAGGAAGTTGAGGAAGAGAGGAAGGAGGAGTTTTCTCTTTGGGTGGAGAGGGAGTTATTTCAAGAAGAGTTCTTAGATGTTCTGCAATAGAGGGCAGAGTGATTTCTAGTAGGGTGATCTCTGCTGAGGGATGAATGTCTCCTCCAGACTCTTTTGTAGGGATGTCCTCAAGTAGAGGTGTCTTCAGCTTGATGTAACTGGCAGAGAAGCCAGAAGAGTGATGTTGAAGTTCTTCCTCACATAAGGGTGCATCAATCCATATCTGCCCATTCCAATCATCAGAGGTGGCTGCTTCTTCCTCCCCCTTGATTACTGGGTCCTTTACTACAGGAATCTCCCCCTGGTTATAAGGATCATCAATTCTGAATGCTGAATCCACAGCATGCTCCCCTTCAGTGTTGTAAGAGGAGGATTCACCAAAATGTTTGATGAAAGTGTAGTCAGAGTGATTTGAGAGGAGTGGAGCCTATAAGATAGTTAGAGAGAATACTTAGTGTTGGAGAGAAGAGATTTAAACCTGAGCTTTTAGTTGAGATCAAAAACCTGGCAAGAGGGGTTTCAGGAGCAACTCTCCCCCTGGTTTATATCTTTCAGGAAGGATGTAAACCTTTGTGGCGACAGAGGTTCCTCTTGAAGAAAAAGATGAAGCCCGGGAAGAGAGGCAGACAGGGTGGCCAATTTGGCTTCACAGGAGGTGATCATATTGGCACATTCATTGGAGAAGTGAGTTAATCGTGTTTGGAAGTCATTGAGAAGATTTTCCAGAGCATCGTTCATTGCTTTGATAAGGTCAGTTTGAGCAGGAGTAGGCGCCATTGATGCTGGAAGAGAGAGAGGTTGAAGACGCAGTTTTGGCGGGTCCAGAGAGGTATTTGTTATGAAATAAGTACTTTTTAAAGAAGATGAAACGTCGAGAAAGGAAATAGAAATCAAGGTAATCTAGTCGTAAAAGAAAAGGAAGTAAGGATTTGATTCCAATTTTAACCAAAAGTCGACGTTACGTCGAATTGATGTCAACGTATGCGTCGATATGTAGTCGGCGTTCCGTAAAGGTTTTGTCAGTCTAAAGATTTGTCGACGTGGTCATAGACTTGCGTCGATAAGAAGTCGACGGTACGTTGATAGTGGATCAACGTAACTTTAACTAAAAGAAATCAGAACCAGCGTCGAGGTCTTCTCGACGGTACATCGATATGCATTCGACGCATCTCCAGGAAACTTTCTTAGATATTCTGATGTCTTTAGATTTCCCTAACAATGAGGTTTACAAGCTTCCATCAAGCATCCCCACGGTATTTATGAAATAGTTATGCTTAGTTTCATCTAAAGGTTTTGTGAAGATGTCTGCTCTTTGATTGTCTGTGGGAATATATTCTAAGGTTATTTTACCCTTCTCAACATTGTCTCTAAGGAAGTGATGCCTGATTTCTATATGTTTGGTCCTACTATGAAGGACTGGGTTGGATGCTATGGATATAGCACTAGAGCTATCACAATAGATCTTAGAGTTGTGTATTTCCAATTTGTAATCAAGTAGTTGATTTTGCATCCACAGGATTTGTGAACAACAGCTCCCAGCAGCTATGTATTCAGCTTCAACTGTTGAAGTAGAGACTGAGGTTTGTTTCTTACTAAACCATGAGATCAATCTGTCACCTAGAAATTGGCAGGTACCAGATGTGCTTTTTCTATCAACCCTACGTCCAGCATAATCTGCATCTGAGAAACCTATTAATTCAAAGTTGGTTTCTGCTGAGTACCATAGTCCTAGTTCAGGGTTCCCTTTAGGTATCTAAGAATCCTTTTACTGAGGTGAGATGGGATTCCTTTGGTTCAACCTGAAATCTAGCACATATGCAAGTGGCAAACATGATATCAGGTCTGCTTGCTGTTAGATATAGAAGGCATCCTATGATGGCCCTATAAGTCTTTTGATCTACTGATTTTCCTTTATCATCTTTTTCTATGATGGCATTGGTTGCCATGGGTGTTTTCATGGTAGATGCTGATTCCATACCAAACTTTTTGATTAGTTCTTTGGTATATTTTGATTGTGAGATAAAGATTCCTTCACTACTTTGTTTTACTTGTAGCCCTAGGAAGTAGGAGAGTTCACCCATACTACTCATCTCAAATTTAGATTGCATAAGATTGGCAAATCTTTTACATAGTTTAGGATGGGTTGAGCTAAAGATAATGTCATCTACATATATTTGAACAAGGAGGAGTTGGTTTTTATGTGTTCTAGTAAAGAGTGTCTTGTCTACTTTTCCTCTTTCAAAGGAATTTTCTAAAAGAAAATTTGAGAGAGTTTCATACCAAGCTCTAGGTGCTTGCTTAATACCATATAAAGCTTTGTTAAGTCTATAAACAAAGTTAGGGGAAGAGGGATTAACAAAACCTGGTGGTTTCTCCACATATACCTCTTCTTGCAGATCTCCATTTAAAAAGGCACTCTTGACATCCATTTGGTAGACTTTCATCTTCATGAAGGCTACATAGGCAAGAAAGAGCCTGATTGCCTCTAATCTGGCTACTGGAGCAAAGGTCTGATTGTAATCTATCCCTTCTTCTTGTCTATATCCTTGTGCTACAAGTCTTGCCTTGTTTCTCACAATTATTCCAATGGAATCTAGTTTGTTCCTGTATACCCATTTTGTACCAATTACAGGGTAGTTTCTTGGTCTTTCAACTAGGTTCCATACTTTGTTTCTCTCAAATTGGCCTAGCTCTTCTTGCATGGACATAATCCAGTGAGGATCACAATTTGCTTCCTCAAACTTCTTTGGTTCAACTTGTGATAGGAAGCATTGGTGCATTATCCCATTGGAGACTTAGTGTCTTGTTCTTACTCCTGCATTGGGATCTCCAATCACTTGAGCTTGTGGATGATCTTTCAAATTGATTCCTGTTCTGCTTGAATTTGTCAGTTGTTCTTCTACTTCATTCTCAATGGGATCATTGTTCAATTGTTCTTCCTGGACCATGTCCTCTTGTGGAAGAGGGTCTTGAGTGCTCTTTTCTGAGGTTTCTTGTTCAGACTCCTCACTTGGTTCCTCTAACTGGTTTTCCTTTCCATTTTCTGTGTTCTCTAGGGCTAGTTGCTCAAGATGGGTTTCTATGCTGTTGTTTTCCTATGGAACAGAACTGGTGGGAGTTTCCTCCCCCTTAAGCAGCATGTTAGTTTCATCAAATACAATGTGCATGGATTCTTCAATCTTAAGAGTTCTTCTATTGTAGCACCTATAGGCTTTGCTGGATGATGAATATCCTAGAAATATTCCATCATCAGACTTCTTGTCAAATTTGGCAAGATGATCTTTCCCATTGTTTAGAATAAAGCAAGCACATCCAAAAATTTTAAAATATTTAACAGCGGGTGTTTTATTTTTCAGGAGCTCATATGGAGTCTTTGATTAGTTTTGTGTATGATGCTTCTATTTAGAACATAGTTTGCAGTGTTGACTGCTTCAGCCCAAAAGGTTTTTGGTAATCCTGACTCTGCAAGCAGGGTTCTACCTGATTCTATTAAGGTTCTATTCTTCCTCTCAGCAACTCAATTTTGTTGGGGAGTTCTAGGTGCTGAGAAGCTTTGTTTAATACCTTCTTCCTCACAGAAACTACAAATCATCTGATTCTCAAATTCAGTCCCATGGTCACTTCTTATAATTGAAACATTTGTATTGAACTCAGATTGAATCTGTCTTATGAATTTTGAGAGAATTTTATGGGTTTCAGATTTAACTCCTAGAAAGAATACCAAGCTAAACCTAGAATAATCATCAACAATGACCAAGGTATAGGATTTTCCACCTAAGCTTTGAGTGGATATGGGACCAAAGAGATCCATGTGTAGTAAGTATAAAGACCTGGGAGAGTCATCCTTACCAATGGGTTTGAAGGATGATTTGGTTTGCTTTCCTAGTTGGCAAGGTCTGCATGGAGAATCCTTAGAGTACCTACCCTTTGGTAAGCCTCTGACTAGGTTATTCTTAGCTAATTTACTGATTGTTTTGTAGTTTAGATGACCTAGTCTCCTATGCCATAATTCATTTTTATCAATAATATTGTTGAATAAGCAAACTTCTGTGGGTGAAGAGCTAAAGTCCACTACATATACTCTCCCTTTTCTAATTCCATTTAGTACTGTAGCACTAGTCTTGATATCTATAATATGGCAGGATAGTGTAGTGAATTTTACCTCATACTTACCATTCTCACATATCTGACTTATACTTATCAGATTGTGTTTTAGTCCTTTGACTACTGCCACATTCTTGAAGGTGACTTTCCCTTCTTTGAAATCTCCAAATCCCTTGGTTTGGCCACAGCTAGAGTCTCCAAAGGTTACTGATGGTCCAAGTCTATCCTCAAAGTTGATTAATAGGTTTTTGCAACCTGTCATGTGCATGGAGCATCCACTGTCCAAGTACCACACCATCCTGGAGATGTGATACATCTGCACAAAAAAGTTTAAACATTAGTTTAGACCCTGCTGAGGTGGGGTCCCTTTCTCTCATTAGTAAAAGATTTAATAAAAGAATAAGTGGGTTTTTCAGGATATCCTTCCTCCTTATGGGGTACTGGCTTATCATACCAATCTTCTTGGATGATATCACAGAAGTTGTGTTCATAATAGAAGGACATGGATTGAGGGACCTGTTTGGAAACAGAAAATTTTCTGTCTGATTTATTGCGTCGATAGGGATTCGACGTAGACTTATGGTTGCGTCGATATGAATTCGACGTAGGTTTCTGGTTGCGTCGATATGAGGTCGACGCTTCCTTCATTCTGAGTCTACTTTTAGTCGAAGCATGTGAGAGATTACGTTGAGTGGAGGTCGACGCGATTTGGTGTATGCGTCGATTAGAAATCGACGTACGTGGATAATAATTCGACGTATGTTCAGAATTTTTGTGAGGATACTTTCCTAAGATTCCTTTATCTGTAATGGGATTAGGTTTATTAAAAACAGTGGTTGTTTCTGGACCTACTTGTGATCTAATTCCTGCTAGATGATTCTCCCTAGTGAATTGAATGGGATGTTTCCAGACAGGTTTGCTGAATGTTTGTGATTTAGATGCTTCATCAGTATTCAGCTTTAGTTGTCTAAATCTATCAGTGAGATTCTCACAGATGTTCTTGAGCTTCTGACCTCTTCCATTCAGAGAGTCCTCAAAGGCTTTAGCCTTTGCCAGCTCTTTCCTTAGTGTTAGATTTTCTGAATGGATTTTGTCTAATTCCTTCTTTGAGAGCTCTTGATTGAGCTTATAGTTTTCATAGTGTGTATTCACATGTTTGAGATTTCTTAATTCAATTCTTAATTCTTTTACTTCTTTTTCAGATTTGATTAGATCTAAACAAAATTCTTTGAAATCTTGTTTGAAATCAGAAGAAGAGAAATCTGTATCATCAAGTATATTTACCATAGATGTATCCTCAAGCTTCTCAGTGGCCATCAGACAGGTTTCCTCTTGCTTAACCTCTTCCTGATCATTGTCTGATGAGGTACTTCCTTCAGATTCTGAATCACTCCAAGATTGAGCAATGAATCCTCTTTCTTTCTTTTTCTTCTTTAGATCTGTTCTTTTCAGATCTTTCTTAGTGCTGTTCTCCTTAGGACATTCAGGTGCAATATGTCCAGGTTTCCTGCAAGAGTAACAGATAATCTCTTTAGTAGGTGTTTTATTATACCTGGTTTTTGAATCTCTTCCTCTGGATCCTTCTGTTTTGATCCACCTCTTGAACTTCCTAGCCAGGAAGCTGATTAGTTCCTCATCACTAGTAGATGGTTCACCTTCAACAACTTTCAATGCAATACTCTTTTCTTTTGAGAGTGGAGAGGCCTTTTCTTTCTCAGCTCTGGTTTTCAACAGTTGTTCATAGGATTTTAATTTACCAAACAGAACATCTGTTGATATTTCTTTTTCACTTTTGTAGTCTTTGATTGGCCAGATTCTTGAGTCCCAAGAGCTAGGAAAGCAAGTCAGCAATTTATCATTTATCTCAGTGAGAGATATGTCCTTCTCAAGTGTTCTCAATTCATTGACTATGAGGCTGAATCTTGAATACATGTCAGCAACACTTTCACTTTCTTTCTTTTGGAAGTTTTCATATTGGGAGATCAGTAGTGCCTTTCTATCCTTTTTCTCATCAGCACTTCCCTCTACCATTTTGGTGAGAGCTTCCCATACTTCCTTAGCTGACTCACAATCAGCAATCTTTTGGAAAATATCATCTGAGAGGGTTGAGACTAAGATATTCATAGCCTTGGCATCATGTCCTTGGGCTTTCTTCTCATCTTCTGTCTATTCAGCTCTTGGAACAAGTGTTTCAGTCACTTTTCCACTTGAAACCTTCCTGAATGGTTTGGGGGGACCTGTCAAGATCACATTAAATAATTCATCATCAATAGAGTTTAAATAAATTCTAATTCTTGTTTTCCAAAGTGCAAACTTTTCCAGGTTGCAAATTGGTGGTCTGGTGGAAGCATAATCTTTGATTTGTGCCATATGATAAAATAGTTTTGAAAAATATATATATATGAGAGGTAGGATCTTTTTGATCAAGGAGTTATCCTTTTTAGATCAACCTGGCTCTGATACCAATTGAAAGTGCACAGTTTACCTCACTAGAATTCTCTAGAGGGGGGGTGAATAGAGATTAAAAAATATTTTGTGCAAAGTTAATATATATATATGTATGATCACAGATTAGAGCTTCCCACACACCAACAAGAATTAAGCAAGAAAATAAAGTAAATGCAAGAGAATAATTCACAGCACAACACAAGAAAATATAGTGGTTCCCCAAACTTTGGGTAGTCCACTCTTCTACCCCCTTGGTAGGAATTCACTATCTTGCACTGAGTCTTTTGATAAGGAGACTCTTAGAACCACCCTGAGTCTTTTGACAAGGAGACTCTTAGAACCAACTGAGTCTTTTGACAAGGAGACTCTTAGAACCAGTACACTGAATTTTTTGAAGAGAGATTCTAAAAACTCTTTTACAATGTTTAAGTAAGAAAAAGAAAGAAAGAAGAAGAAATAAGAACAAGAATGAATCTTCTTCCTAGCAAGAAGATTGGAAGCACAAGAAGTAGTGAATTGAATATTTCTTCTATAGAGAGAAGAAGATTTGCAGCCTTTCTCTCTTTGTGAGAGCTATCAGATTTTGCAGCAGTATGACTTCAGAAGCAGAAGAAGAAGAAGTGCTTGAATGTTGCTGCAGAGCTTTTTCTCAATTTCTCTCTTTTCTCTTGGGAGCTTTTCCTCTATTTCAAATGTGTGTGGTAGATCACTCTTCTAACATTTTCTGCCGACGTCCACTTTATTTATAGCTCTGTTAATTCAAAATAATACTATAGGAGGATAATCAATTAGCAGTCAGAGAAATAGAAAGATGAAAATGTTTCCATAATATTTATTTCTGTAGAAGGAAAGAACCAATTCTGATTTCAAATAATGTCCAAATAAGTTTAATCAAATTAGCCAAGAATCAGATATAAGGAAAGAATGATTCAGAACGGCTATAAAATATTGATGCTTATTCCATACAAATCAGATCTTCTGAAAGAAGGAAAGAGATCTGGCGCATATTTAAATCTGTCATATAAATCGACGTGCGTCGATTCCTATTCGACGTAAGCGTCGAATTCATCCTGGCTAGACGTCGAGAGGAGAATAAGGAAGGTGCGTCGATTAAGGTGCGTCGACTTCTCCATATGCGTCGACTAGAAATCAGAGTAGCGTCGACAACACATACGTCGAAATCTTCCTAGAGTTACTTCGACTTAATGTGAAAGATACGTCGACTACATTTCGACGTTGCGTCGAACACTATTCGACGCTTGTTTTTCATTCTTGGAATTCATATTTGACTCATTTTTTAGGGGTTAAGAGAAATCATTTTCCCAACATCTTTTCAGATCTGTGTGTCAAGCTTGAGGGCTTGAGATCAGCGAGGCTTGAGGGCTAGGGCAGAGGGACTTGCGGTTCCAAACTTCTCGAGCCTGCGGGCTCGGGTGCAGTGAAGGGGCTTGCAGGCCTAGGATGCAGGCAAGACTTGTGGGTCTGCGCTGTGTAGGGCTTGAGGGCCTGAGTGTTGAGCTTGCAGGCTCGGGTGCAGTGAAGGGGCATGCGGGTCTAGGCTGCAGGGACTTGCGGGTCCGAGTTGTAAGGCTTGTGGGCCGGAGACATTGGCGCAGTATGCCGGGCCTAGCACATCTCTATGTAGGCGCAGAGGGAATGAGGACTACTCAAGACACCCTGCCTTGAGGAACCTCTAAAATTCCTCGTGTGTTTTCTGTGCTATGCTTCTCATTCTCTAAATTTATTAACCAGAAAACAAGAAAATGGCATAAAATATTTTGAAAAACCTATTCACCCCCCCCTCTAGGTGATATGTCGACACCCAATAACTAACAAAATGCACGCAATCAATCGGTAGAATGCATGCAGTAAAACACTTACACCATGCAAAAGTGATCATGATGTTGATAAAGAGACTTATACAAAATTATGAAGCACGCAACCATGCAGTCGATGAGAGAGAATGCAATCAACAAAGGACTATGCAGAGTTATGATGCAGATAGTATAGACCTTAAAATCACCCAAGTTGAAGCTCTTCCTGAAGGCAAAGTATCACCATTCAGTTGACAAAACACAAGCGAACTTAAATTAAACGTGAAGATGACAAGACGCCACAGATTAGCCTGGCAAATTGCCAAGGCCTTTACAACAAAGCTTCCCAAGGGCAGGTGATATCAACCAAAACACCAGATGAATTTTGACTGCACTTGGCGAAATTTAAACTTTACTTGAAGAATTAGAAATAGCCACTCGACGAATAAATAAAGGGACACCCCATGAATTGAAAGATCACTCGACGAATAAAAAGGGGACACCCGACGAAATAAGCTTGAACTCAGCAATACATCTCGACGAACTGACTTCACTCGACAGAATAAACTGTTCGACGAATTTCTGAAGTACACTCGACGAATTGACTCGAACTTAACAGAAATTCAGCTAGAGACAAAAACCAAAACTCCTCATGAGTCTACACTTTACTTTCTTGCCTAAACGGATAAAAAGAAGGAAAAAAAGGAGAAGAAGAGAAAAGAAATTGGAAGGGAAGAAGGAAGCAAACCGCTACATGCCTAGCAGAGGAAAATGCTCAAAACCTAAGTCTCAACAAATTCCAACTATTAAGATCAATACTTAAACACAAATTCCCAACAAATTTCATATTTAATAAGAGGAGGATCATCAAGAACATGAAGGATCGACAAAAGAAAATTGCACTTGACTTAACCGCAAGCCACCAAACTTTTGGCCTCACAAGCCCTCCACGCCAAGGGTTGGCTCAAACACGAGCTAAGCACGAAGGATCTACGAAGATTTGGACAAAAAGTGGGTTTGTGCCGCTAACCCTAGCGCCAAAATTCTACGATATGAAGAACACTTACCACGCATGCTATGGGCACGGCGAGAGGTTTCCAAATCTAGGCTCCGGTGAAGGTTTTGTATTCCGGAGCTCCGGCGGCGGTGATCTGAAGGTTCACGGGAAAGACGGCGCTCGCTGGATCGCAAAAAAAATGGCGGAAGGGAAGAAAAGGAATAGGGTTTGGTTCCTTTTCATGAGAGGAAGAAGAATATATATATCATAATAATATTGATAATAATAATAATAATAAGTAACTTATTACACGAGAAAAAGGGGAGGGGGGGTCGGTTGGTTCGCCGGGGGAAGAGATTACTCCACGAAAAAAAAAATGCTAAGGTTCGCCGAGTTATCAATAATCGCATTCGTCGAATGGTTATATTCTTGCAAAAATAAATAATATAATAGCTATTATTTTAATACGACGCCAAAAAAACACCCTCCGAATCTGACGAAAATCACTTGGTAGGAGAATGCCAGCGCTACGAATCCAATGGCGAAGTCAGAATCAAAATCCGACGAGCCGTTCCCGAGATATTAATTTCCAAAGGTTTACGACGAACGATAATTCTAAAATCTTTGAAAATTTATCGAGGTTCTAAAAATGCTCGGATCGCAACGAATCTTTGACGAGCCGTTTTACAATTACATAATTTAATTTCCTAACATTAAATTTTCCAAATCCGGCACACTCCAAAATTTGGTCGAATTGACCGAACGAATGCGAAAATGCGCAAACGACGACGCACTGCTAACTTCACACTAACGTAATGCCCTCACATCAAAGATGACGTCAAAGTAGGATTAAAATAATTCCTGAAATTCAGGGGCGTTACAATCATCCTCAGAGTAATGGTCAGGTAGAAGCCGCCAATAAACTCATAATCAACTTCTTGAAGAAGAAAGTTGAGAATCTCAGAGGTAATTTGACAGAGCAATTACCTTCGATGTTGTGGGCTCTAAGGACGACTCCAACCTCAGCTACCGGAGAAACTCCCTTCAAACTATCTCATGGCTCGGAAGATCTCATTCCCATTGAGTTTGATGTTAAGAGTCCAAGGGTATTGTTATCTCAACAACGTTAAGATAGCTGGATGGATGGAAATGATGAAGAGTTGAGATGCAGGCTTGATCTTATTGAAGAATAGAGGGATACAACAACCATCAGGCAAGAAGAAGTAAAAAAGAAGAAGCCAAATAATTGACAAAAATGTTCGAGTTAAAGAATTTGTTCTTGGTGATCTCGTCCTCAAGAAGGTTGACGCAGCTTCATGATCTGGCTTTGTTGGGAAGCTTAACCCAAATTGGACAGGGTCGTTCATTGTTAAAGAAGCGCTCAAGAATGGAGCTTATCGTTTCCAAACTTATAAAGGGGAAGATCTATCTCACACTTGGAGTGGAGATGATCTCAAGCGTTTCATTTCGTAAAAACTTGTCTTCTTTCCCGTCTCATTATTTCCTTCTTTTTTGCAAGTATTATGATCATGTGGTTGTAACCTCTTGCATTATGTATATCAAAAAGAAAGCATCAAAGATATATAAACTAACTATCAAAGGCTAAAGATCCTACCAAATGAGATATCGATGAATCCTACTTGTTGCCCCTCGACTTGAAGCATCAAATGTAAATTTACAATGACCACATGTAGTGGGGAGATTTTGCACTTGTGTAGTAGTAGCATGCCAAGCTTGTGTGGAGGAACTTTAGGATGTCGGGTCCTTGCTAACATCTGACACACCTCTACATCAAGGGAGGTTCGGGTGAATGTTCAGCTATGTTATGCATTTCAGGGCATCGTTACAGCCTTGATGATCTTTCAGGAAAAGCAATGTCGGTATAGGCCCTGCGGCATGCCCACACCATCCCTATGGATCATCATGCCCAGTAACCCTCGAATACTCGTTGGTGTAAGGATATCCAAGAGGCGATCGGTTGCATCTATAGCCATTATCAGAGTCCTTGAATGGCTAGGGTGTTACAACCTTAATGATCTCTTGAGGAAAGCAATGTTGGTATAGCCGTTGCACCGTAACTGCACCGGCCCTTTTGATCATTTAGAGTTGTTCACCTCTCTTCTCTCCCCCTCTGGCTAGGGTGTTACAACCTTAATGATCTCTTGAGCAAAGCAATGCGGGTATATCCTTTGCGGCCTAACCGCACCTGCCCTTTTGATCATTTAGAGTTGATCACCTCTTTCTCTCCCTCTCTTTTTGGAAAAGTGTAAGAATTGTGATGATCCCTTGAGGAAAGCAATGCTAGCATAGCTTTCAAGCATGGACTCACCTGCCCTTTCGATCATTATAGATTCTACACCTCTCATGCTTTTTATTTTTGAATGGGCGGTCTGAGATTTGTGGCGATCACCGGTCTTAAAGTGGACTATTTTGGAAATAGGGCGGTCTAGAACAATTGAGACAGCCGCCTAAATTCTTCAGAGCATTGCAAAAATCACAAGTGATCTGAAATATCTGTATGTTTATGGATCTGATCTGTGGAAGGGCGGTAGGGAAAATCTGAGGTAGCCGTCAGGGTTCTTCTGAGTTCAACTAAGTATTATCTTAAGAAAGCAGATCATATACAACTTTTCTAATATCTGCTCTCATATCCACCGGTCTAGCAATATGAAGACCGCGGAGATACCTTACAAGTACCCTCGTATGGTGACCTGAAATCTATGTGATCGCTGGTTATCTACCAAGAAATGTTCATGTTTTTCCTGAATTTCAAAGAAAGGAGCGATATAAATTATTTAAAATCGCATCTTTTATTCTTGCTAGAGGTTATTCGGGAATCAACATTTGTGGATTGTAATCTTTTATCTCTACAGATCTTGAAAGCTCAAGATCGCAATATGACAAGCGATCTCATATATTTGTGTTATAATGAAACTCGCACAAATTCTCATCATGCTTCATATGGTTTAACAAGTACGAGACCGCTATTATTGATTATAAAATTCTCCAACTATCATGCAGCACTCCCTTACATGATTACTTATTCAAACTCAATAAGACCTAAAACATTGAGATCGAATGCTATTTCTATCTCGCACACTTTAGACCACTGAGATGAAGATTATCGCTGAGTTGAAGATTACCGCTGAGATGAAGATTATCATTGAGATGATAATTATCACTGAGATGAAGATTACCGTTGAGATGAAGATTATCGTTGAGATGAAAATAATTGCTAAGATGAAAGGTTATCTAATGAGACCATAAATGATGAAAATTAGTCCGCTAGCATAAAGAAAGTGATCGACATAAACACGGTGGAAAATATAAGCATTCATCCACAAAAGAGAAAGGTATGTCAAATTTCTACTATATTTCATGGTTTGGTTACTTTGTTTGGCCGGTCTAAATACTGGTGATCGAAGAAGTAAAATAAACAGTTACAAAGGAAAATCTATTTGCTCTTCGATCTCGTTGGAGACCGCTCGCCTAATGAAGAACTAGTTTCTTCTGAGGATTCTTCTGAATTTCCGTGAGAGATTTTAGAGCCAGAACTTGAGCCCTCAGCATAGCTTATATCATTGCCTTCAATGTATTGGCTTCCACTCGCTTCATCAGCATCATCCTCAATATCTACATCTTCTTCTTCAGCAGTGATCTCACCTGTAGTGATCGATAGCTCATCTATAACTAAGCAGTGTCCGGGAAGAGATCGGCGAACGTAACATCCGTGAACTCATCAATGAAAGCGTCACGTGCATGAAGCTTCGAGAGCATATGCTCCATGGTCTCTTTCACGTGATGCATCAAAGTATTTTGGAAATCTTGATTATCTGCATCATATGCTTCTCTCTTTGATTGCTGCAAGAGAAAGAATAGTTAGATCGCGCGATCACAATAAAAGTAAAGATGGAAATATCAGGTAAAATAACTTTACATTTAGCTCTTCCTGCAGGCATTCGATTTCTCTCAGGGCGCCTCGTAGAGATCACCCTATATGGTGGTTTAAGACTGTGCTCCTAGTGGTCGCTTGCACGTAGATATCAGGGAGCATGTCGGTCTCAATGTTGTAGGTCTCCCTGGCATTACTTTTTCCATAAAGGGCAGCTGTGACAGCAAAGGCATGGCTCGTCAGCTTTCCACAACTAAACCCTGTGGTCTCGCATTCACGATCTCTCTTCTTTATCTGCTCCCTCTGGGTAAGCACTTTAGTTGGTGCCACGGGGCCAGTCGCAGGAACCACAAAGGCTGCTGAAAAGGAAACAGTTAGAAAAATAGGAAAAAGAAACTATTAAGATATTGCAGGAGACCGCAGGTAAAATTGCTTGCTCTCACTACCAGAAAATGGACTTTTAGCCAGGGCAAATTGCCGTGCCAAAAAGTCCAATTCCGTGGCAAAGGACTTTTAGCCACGGTTTTCCCGTGGCAAATGGGTGTGGCTAATGCGAGCGTGGCAAAAGGTATTTGCTACGCCCAATCCGTGGCTAATACTCTTTTACCACGACTTTTAGCCACGAATTTAAACCGTGACTAAAGGTCTTGATTTCAACAGTTATTTGCTACGTTTCCTCTACCGTGGCTAAATGTTCATTATTAGCCGCGGTATTTTGCCGTGGCTAATGCTTGGCAGTTTTTTTTAAAAAAAAGTATTTGCCACGGTTTGAAACCGTGGTAAATACTTACAGATTTATTAAAAAAAATATTTGCCACGATTTGAAACCGTGGCAAATACTTGAAAATTTTATTTAAAAAATATTTGCCATGATTTGAAGTCGTGGCAAATACATGTTTGATTTATTTACAAAAAATTTTCACTGTCTAAATTTATGAAAAATAATTAAATACATTTTAATAGAATAAGATGAGTATTAGCCGCAACCCAAAAATGACATCATTTTACCAATTAGACATAAAAAACCTTTTTGTGCGGAAATCCATCTGAATGAAAAGCTTCTCCACAATGAATTTAATAAATATAAATGATCATCATTTTAATATTGTTATATTATATTAACTCCTACAAAGATAAATACAAAGCCACGTGAAAATGTAGTAAATGCAGAACATGGAAATGCAGCATCTCGGAAAATGGGAAGGCAAAGGTGACGATCATGCCCAACATTATAAAACCCAAAATTGATTGTAAATATATTATAAAACCCTAAACCCAAACATTGAGATAGAAACAGTGATTAAAATATATTAGGTAAATGTGCTTGAGATAGCAATATTCGAAGCTCAACCCAAAATTGATGGTCTCAAACATCACAAATCAATAACAAAAATAATTATCTAGAACTCAGACCATATATTTACCTGCATGATCACACCTGCCACAGCAGCTGCATATTGCACAGCTTCGGCCGACGACTGCATCTCCTGGTGCAAATCACATAGATTCAGCAGCCATTCTATGGGAAGATCCAGAACAGGTGTGTATGCCATGAACAATCTGTGAAAGCTCTCTGCAGCAACATACCTGTCTACAGTCATCGCAGGCCCCTGAAAAATTCTGATACATGTTATCTTTTCAGAATCCACAAGGAGATCTAGAAAGAAAAAATTTCTAACATAATGGAAAAGAGGATGGTATACTCGTGAAAACCAGAAGAAAGTAAAGGAATGTGATACTATGGAAATATATAAGTTATTCAAAGATAAGATATCATTCTTGAAAAATGAAATTAACAAATATTAGTAAGCATCATAATTCTTTTTTTACAATATGTGAACATTAAATAATTTCCTTTGATCAGGTGATAAATCTCCTCAATTCTCCAATAAATAACTAGAAAACTTTTTATTTACTGCTTTATATAAGCATGATCTCCATTTTTAGACTTACATGAGCAAAGTTCACTGAAAGACAAGAAAGAACATAGGATTAGTAGAACAAAAGTAAGTTTATGCAATTATAGTTGTGCTATAAATGATTATCATTCTATAAATATAGAACAAAAAGTAATACCGAGGTGATAGATTTAAAAATTTGGATCAATTATATAGAAGAAAGTGGATAGAAATGAGCATGTAATTTCTCAGGTCAATTATCAAACCAATCAACATATAATGGCACTGCTACCTTTGATTCCTTGAACCCAAAAGCCTTCCAAAAACTGAATCCTTAGATTTAGGACATTGAGGGTATTATAAATTCAAACCAGGTTCAAATTTTGATACAAATAATCCAAAAACACAACTCTCCAATCTAAACGTATCTAAATTTTAGAATTTGTATTATTCAATATTTGACTTAGTATATTACACCTCATCTAAATATCAAGTCAAATATATAAAAAATTGGTACGTATAAGAGCAAGTTAACCTCTACCCCACCAAAGAATAAATTTGTACACAAAATCACATGAATAGTAGATGATGATCAATAAATTTTCAGTTCAGGATGGATGGTCATGAGGAGTGACATCAAATTAGAAATTCATTTAAGTTAGACATCCCAAACATTGAGCCTTTTCTTCAAGTTGGGATCAAATGAGTAAGCGTAAAGGACTGAAAAACTTAGAGAATCACTCTCATATTGTTAACAAATGATGTAAAAGGACTGAAAAAAGCACATGCATAGTTATTTAAAGAAATTAAACTATAATGAGTATCGTCCATTAATTTAAGCATATGATGCATAACCGCTCTATTTTGTTTGAAGGGGAGCATTGGCTCACCGGTTGAGGTGTGTTAGTCATGTCGTGTGACCTTGAGGTCACGAGTTCAAGTCCTGGAAGCCAAACCCTTGAATTCATATTCCATGGCAAATGAGTCTTCTTTAGAGTTCATATTCCTTTGGGAACTAACTGAATCATATAAATCAGTTGAATTCTGCAGAAAATGAGTTTGGCAATTTGTGAGAAATAAGGTGTAAAGGCTAAAAGTATGGTTACCTGGTTCAGTCAAAAACTTCTATCAACATTCAAAGAACTGCACCAGCATTGGTTGGGAACTCTGCCAACCATTGACTTAGGATAATATTGAAAGCTTACACATAGGCAACAACAATTTAGTGTAAATAATTAAATATTGATTATGGTATGACTAATGATCTCCAAATTCTGTAAATAAAGCTAATTTGATGCATGGTTAATTATGAGCCTTGAAGTAAGAGGGAGAAGCAAATGAAGGAATGCAATTTCTTTAATAAAAAAACCAATAATTAAGAACTAAAACACTAGTTTATGAAATGAACTCCAACTCATAGATCATCCTTAGTCTGGTTGCCAAGTTTGGCACTAACCTTAATATAACTCTATAGTGTAGGCCATCCTCGCTCTGTTTTGCATAAAAATTCACTCATTCAAAATGTACTTGCTTCTTGTAAATAACATTTTGAAAAGAAATTTTTCATTAACCTTAATAGAAGTATGTAATGTATGATGGTGTTACTCTGTTTTCCCAATAAAGTCATTCATTCAAAACTTATGCAGTTTTTTTAAATAGCATTTTATAAAGAGATTTCATAATTTCTTATGTAGCAAATGCTTACACTCTCAGTACATGGCCAGAATTATGAAACAAAATTTATTCAAGTGAAGCATAATATAAATGCCTAAATAAAATATCCATCCATGACAACTTACGACCAGAACTAGGAAATAGAAAGAAATGGAATAAATTCCTGCATCCAGCTAAAGCTTGGGAGTAGAAAAAGAGGTTATCCAGAATTTCAACCAAGAAAATATTTCTTATAGAGTTCACTGCATGCCAAAAACATGAAATTAATAAAATATCCTGTCCAATAAAAACTTCCCCATGATGAATAAATACTAATTTGGAAAAATTAATTTTGTCAAAGCTTCTCTTACACATTTCATCGAATAAGTGAGTGTTAATCATGTAAATGTCATCAAAATATTTACCTTCAATCCAAACTTGGAGAAGAAAACCTGGGAAACCTGTAAATGAAAAATCTAAATATTATGACATCAAAAATCCAAACTTGAGTTCATGCTTGCCCGTAGCTGGTTGCCCTTCCACTTCCAAAAATCGTGAGTAGAAATGTGGTCGTTCCTCTCTAACCCTAAGAAGTCGACTCTGCAACAGAGTTGTTTGATGTATGCCTGGAAAATAGAGAGAAAGTGGAGAGGGAGAGAGGGGTAGAGAGGGAAAAAGAAGCAGAAATTGAAGAAATCCCACCTTCCTCTTTCCAGCAACTCCGGGGAGCAGCGGGCGGCAGCGGGCGGCAGCGGGTGGCAGTGGGCGGTAGCGGGTAAGAGCATGTGGAAATACCGAAGAAGACGTAGAGGAGGAAGGAGGAGGAGATGCCTACATTGAAAACTAACGGCGCTGCAACATGTCGCGGTGAGAAGATGAGGCGTGCTCTTCTCCTGCGCGATTTGGAAAACCTAGCGGGAGATGAATTTAGAAGCCCGTATGATGTATTAAGGGAATCAGGTAAAATTTTGGGGGGAATTTTTCCCTCCATAATAATTATATTATTTGTTTTGATGGTGTTCAAAAAAAATAAAAATTTAAAAGAATGTATCTTTTGAAATGCAGATTTAATAGACAAAAAAATTTGACCCCGGACCCCGCATGCCGCTGCCCCCTTGACCTCGTTCATTGAGCGGGTAGAGAAACCCCCACAAACTTTGTGCGAGTTCGGGATATTTCATCTTGGACTATTCGACTAATTAGCTCAGCGACATTATTCACTTCATTGTTATTGCGACTCGGCGCCTATCTCTGAACATTCGCATAACAACTCTAGTCATCTTCATTATTATCGTGACTAAGCTCATTCTTTAGACCATTCATCTTTTAGCGCATCGACGTAGTCTTTTCGTCTATCAATGCATTAATGTAGTCCTTTTCTTTGGACCATTCGTCTGCATACTTCAATATTGCACTGAATGTCTACATATTAATTTTATCGTTCGCGTATAGTAACTTATTGATTAAACTACTCGTACATGGAATCCACCTTATTCGCCTCTTTCGTGTATAGTAACTTATGCTGTGAATGAAAAAGATAAATTAATGTTTAAATTAACACATTAATATATTTACGCATATGTTATGAATAAAAAAAACTAAATTTTAGTCAATTATCTCATACTACTTTTTTGCCACGGCTAAAAACCATGGCTAATACTTATGTATTTACCACGAATTAGGAAACCGTGGCTAATAGTATCTTTTTAGCCACGAATTCAATAAACCGTGGCTAATAATTTCTACTTTTGCCACGAATTAGGTTTCCGTGGCTAATACTTACTTATTAGCCACAAATTATCGGCCGTGGCTAATACTTAACTATTAGCCACAATTTTTGACCCGTGGCAAAAAAGTGTGTCTAAAAGTCATTTTTCTAGTAGCTCTTCGAAACCACAACGATCTGAGGCCAGATCACTAGATAGTGAATGAGATCGAGGCTCTTGCCTGCCAGGAAATCCAAGATCTCAAGCTCGCCTTCTGAGAACATCTTGAGTTTTCTGAAAATCTTTTCTGCTCTTGGAGATGGCTGGCTACTGAGACCGCCGAGATCGCCTTCAAAAACCAAAAATCTCTCCGTCCATAAAGGGACCTTCTTAGGAAGATTCAAAACTTTTATGCCATTACATGAAAAATATATTAATTCTTTAAACTCTTCTTTTTTCTGTCCTTCTTTCAGCGACTTCACAGTGAATGTCTCGCGGAAAAGAGCCATGGAGAATTTTTTTTTTTTTTATCTCAAATAATTTATGAAAACATTCATAAGACCGATTGAATTGGGAGGTAGTTGGGCGAGCACAAAACCATAATAACCCATCACTTCTAGAAATTCCCAAGGAAGAGGAAACTTTAGGACATAATCAAAGTGATCGATGGGAATAATATACTTGTTCTCCTGTCCAAAATTCAACCCTTCAACTTCTGTCGGCGGTCTCACAATGATCTGATTATGAACCATATGCTTTCCCAAGGAAGCTAAGTATTCATCCTTCGAAAGCCTAGAAGGTTTGTGCTCGACATTCAGAAAGGTATCAGCAGAAGAAGCTCTAATGCACACCATTATGAGAGTTCGCTGAGATCGGTGTTTCGGGCTCGTTCAAAAAACATGAAATGAAGAAACTAAAGCCAACTATTTATACAGCAGGAGGGATGATATTGTAATCATTACTTTTTAGGAGACCGCCAAGGAAGTGCTCCAGACTGCTGATCCTGCTTGAGAGAGAAAATACAATATACAATGGTTTCGACCTCAAAAAAATAGATATCTCTATAATC
Source organism: Dactylorhiza incarnata (assembly GCA_033032865.1). NCBI lineage: Eukaryota > Viridiplantae > Streptophyta > Magnoliopsida > Asparagales > Orchidaceae > Dactylorhiza > Dactylorhiza incarnata. The sequence goes on from JAWHQI010000014.1 coordinate 10,995,269, forward strand.
ATCCAACAACAACACAGAAATAACAAAGGAAAGAGATCGGCATCACAGGAATTATAGAGATCGCATTAAATCAAAGTCACTTTGTCGCAACATATTACAAGATTAAAATTGTTTGGAATTATTGTCTCAAGGCCGCTCGAAATTAAGAATAAAAATCTATCTCCTTGGTTGATGTTTTCTCCCAATGAAGGCCACAACATCTTGCATTTTATTAATAGCGGACTGAGCGGTCGCTAAGCTTTGATTTGCTGACATAGCAGCACTATGAATTTTCGCCACAACCCTGTCTACCCACTCCGTTGGAATGACCATGACTTTTGAGGTCGGTCTCCCTTCTAGATGACCGCCAAAAGTCCCTAGCTTTATCATCATAGGAGCAGAGCCAACACTAAGGGAAGTAACCTCAGTGGCCAGCACAACAGACTTACTTTTATAATAATCAGCATCTCTCTGCCCTCCGAAGCGCCCGGGTATGGTCGGCAATCTTCAGTTTGCTCTCCTCATAGACTTGCTTTTCCTTGGCTCGCAGCTTTTCTTCAAAATCAGCGGTAAACACCAAGAGATGATCGTCATGAGCCTGATCCTGAGCTTGCATTGTTCTAACATCCTCAAATATGGGTTTGAGGATATCAACGAGTTGAGGAGGAAACATCAGGAGTAACTGCTGGATTTCCCCTCCTCAGGAGTTGCATCGACCTCGTCAGTATATGCAATCAAAAGCATAAAAGAGTTAGCTCAACTGTAACAGCTTAAGAATGGAAGACTCTGCGTAATGGGAATACTTGGAAAGAAATCGAGACCGCAGTCACATGATGTATTTTATATATCTTTTGTGATCGCATGGCCGACGATCAACAAAAGGCGGTCTGATCCCCTAAGGCGTTCAAGGTCCATTCTTTCCAATCCCCTCTTCTGTGACCTCTCTCGTTCTTTTCTTCTTCTTTTTAATTCTGCATTGCTGACGAGGATGTCATCTGTTTCTATGATAAGAATCTCATGCCGCTCTTTAGGAGTCCTAGGACGAGGAGTGGGCAGATGAAAAAATTTCAATGGTCTCGCAGTCAGCTTCCCCTTACCAGCTCGTAGAATAGAGACCGCTATTGTACGGTCTTCTGCTGCTTTTTCCATATGACTCTACTGCGCAGCGGAGAGATTCAATAGATCGCTAAAAAGCGCAATCTTCTCCTTTTTTTATTTGTAGAATTTTCTCCATCTTTTCCTTTTCCTCCTCTTTCTTCTTCTTAGCGGTGATCAACATCGCCCTCTCCTCTTCGTCCTTTTTCTTCTCAGCAGTGATCTGGGCTGCCTTCACCTCTTCCTCCTTCTCGACAGAGATCTACGCTGCCTTCACTTCCTCATCTTTTTTCTTCTCAGCGACAATCTGCTTCGCTTTCTCCTCCTTTTCTTTCCTTTCCTTCTCTGTATTCTCTTTCTTCTCCGCCTCAGCGGCCTCCCGAAGGCTCTGAGCTTCAAATGGGTCAAGCCCTGCGAGATCAAAGGGAAAAAATCATTGGAAGGATCTTCAAGATAAGCGATCAACTCTGAGTCCGCTCCTATTGAAGAAGTTGATCTCGTAGGAAGAAAGGAGAGATTGATTAGGTCACTTACTATCTCACTAGGGGCCCCAGAAGGATGATCAGGACTGCTACTTTCAGGGAGGGTGATCGTCAACTTGGCAGTCACATCTTTATCTTCATAATTATTATTTCTCTTGGCAGGAGGAAGAGAAGATCTTGAACCTTTTCTTTTCTTTTTCTTTTGCAACATCATGCTTGTCCCGGATCTGATGTCTAATCTTCTCGGCTGCAACCTTCTTCTCTTGGAACTGATCCTTGATAAACTCAAAAGAAGCGATCTCATCAGCCTGCGCGGCAACCTGGCTGAGGGATTCCTTTAACTTATGGTAGTCCAAGGTGATAGAGACATCCAAGAGATTCAACACAGGAGGTTATGAGGAGTTGGTCGATAGATCAACAATATCGAAGGTCCGCAAGATTGCTTTTCCTTCCACCAAGTTAGGCTTCTTCACCTCCGGGAGAGCGTCGACGGTCTTCTTCTCTGCATCAGATACTGCCAAATGTTTGGAAGCCTTGACTGCAACATCTTCTTGGAGCTGGCTGTCTATTTCTTCATCCCTTTCGGGGAAGCCGCCTTAGGTGATCGCTTTGATATTCTATCCAGAACGCTCACCATTTCATATTTTGTCCCTGGCTCAGAAGTGGTGACCGCTTGAAGAGCAAGCTCACAGTTCTTTCCAGAAGTTTCCGGATTCTGGAGCTCCTAAGCCGTATTTATAGTTTCCCTCGCATTTATGGTGGTCGCGGTCTCAGCGGTCAAACCAAATATTTCTAAAGTTCTAGCAAAACTTGAAAATGTGTGGGGATCATGTTTGCCCAGAAATTCGCGACCTCTCCTCTCCAGTTCAGAATGGACCTTTCCAGCAGTCTCAGTTTTTGGAAATAGCCCAGATCGTTAACCTTCCCTCTGGTTCTTTCTCCTAAGGCCCGTGCAGTCAGGCTCAGTTGAGATTGCCAGACCGGGCGGTCTGGTCCTTTTCTTCTTTTTTTGTTATTAATACCCCTTATCTCTGCCCCGACTCTCCTATACCCCGGGCAACCCATAATTTTTGGATCTGCCCATTTGGGTAGCCTCCGCATATATATATAGAGGTGTAGGGGTACCTGAGAAAGGACTTTTGGCTTCGAGGCTCCAACTTAAAACTTGTGTAAGCGGTCTCGAATTCAATCACTTTTCCACCTCTCCCCTTGGCATGTTCTAATCCTCCATCTTGTAACCTCTCTTATGATTATCTGAAGCAATTTTTCCCGTCAGAGGTCTCTCCTCTAGCATCTTTCAGCTCGAGTAACCTGCACTTCATAGTTTCCCTTATCACTTTTTAGTGTGAGTTTTGAAGGTACAATTTTTGTACCATCAGCTGAAATGTATGAAAGATTTTGCATCATCATTAATAAGCTTAAGGGGCTGAATAAGAAGATATTATTAACTGAGATCAATGACAAGCTACTCATCTACTTCCCAAGCACTTGGGACTCAAGGATCTGGGCCATCAAGGAGTCTAGATGCCACAGGGAGATCTCCACTGATGCCTTGGAAAGCTCAAATCCTATGAGTTGTTGCTAAAAAGTAGAGCTGAGACTGAAGCAAAGGAGAAAATCTCAACTCCATAAGAAAGGACCATAGCATTAAAGGCTGCTGAAGGAGAGCCTTCTAATTCTAAAGAAGAAATGTTTAATCTCTTGGCTAGAAGGTTCAGAAGGTGGGTCAAGACTGAAGATTCAAGTAGAAAGGATAGGAGCTCAAACAAACCAAGGTTTGATAAAACTCCCAAGTAAAAAGTAATCTTCTTTGCCTACAGAAAGCCAAGGCACATTGCCCCTCAATGTCCAGAAGAGCAGAAGGATAAAAGCAGCAAGATGGAGTACAAGAAGCAGTCCTTCAGAAAGAAGGACAAGAAGAAAGGAAGAGGTTTCATAGCTAAAACCTGGAGTGATTCAGAATCTAAGTCAAGCACTTCATCTGTATGTGAAGAAGAAATTGTTGCTGAAGAAGCCTGGTTAATGGCTTTGGAAGATTCATCTGAAGAAGATCAGGTATCTCTCTTTGATGACTTTGATTTTACTTTAGAAGATTTTAAAAATTGTTGTAAAGAATTTTGTCATGATTATCTTAAAATTAAAAAAGAACTTAACACAGTTAGAGAAAAATTAGAAGACTTTCAGAAAGATAATATGTATTCTATAAACTATGAATTAAGGAATAAGATATATAAAAAGGAAACGGAGATAAATGAATTAACTAATGAGAATTTAACTCTAAAAGAACTATTGGATCTGTAGGCGCACTTAGTGAGTTGGGGGGGGGGGGTGAATAAGGGTTTTAAAACTTTTCTAAGCTTTGGTAAAATTACACAAATAAATTGACTATATTTTATGGAAATATTTCAGTCAAGAAAATGATGTAAGATTTTTATAAAACTTTGTTACACGAAGCAAGAGAGATGTAGACTTTGTTGCTACCACTAGCGGTGTAGAAGTTATTACTCAACGTTAGTGACAGAAAACTTCCCTTTTGTTTATATTCTAAAGATCGGAGATAACAAGTCAATCATAAATAAAAAGATAATATTTTTGCTTTAAACATGATTACAAAACTTAATCCCAATGACGCTTAGAATTTAGGCGAATGTAAAAATCCTTTAGGTTTTATATACCGACCCTTCTCACAAGGACCGGTTGGGTCTAGCCTATCTCTCCTAGATGAGGCCTCAAGCCACCCCTAGATCTAAACTTATACCTAGTCGCCACACCAACACAGTTAATTCTCCCTAGTCCTCACAAGGCCTTAGTCGCCAACCACGGGTGAATTTCTGATGCAGGATGACCCGGCCCGGTCGGCGGATAAACACCGACTCTCGGAACACGTTCAAGCACGCCTGCTCCCTAGGGCTGCAACCCTAGAACCCCAACCCGTCTTCGCGCCTGTTCTCAGCGCGGCGGGTTGTTGAGGCTGGGGCTCGATCCCCAGACCTCCTTGATAAGAACCTCTCCTAACATTCCTTATCACCAACTGACATGCAGGTCAGTTGGTGATAGGGCTTGTTAGGAGAGGTTCTTATCAAGGAGGTCTGGGGATCGAGCCCCAGCCTCAACAACCCGCCGCACTGAGAACTGGCGCAGAGACCGGTTGGGGTGCTAGGGCTGCAACCCTAGGGAGCAGGCGTGCTTGAACGTGTTCCGAGAGCTGGTGTTTATCCACCGACCGGGCCGGGTCGCGTCGTCCTGCATCAATTTCTCTATCGATAAAAGATAACCAATAATGAAATTAAAACATCAAAAACTCCATCATATGTTGAACTTGAAGATGATGTATGCGTGATAGATCCTTCTTCAAGTTCTTAGCATTCACGAGCGTTGATAGAGTTCTCTCGGCTGCAAGGAGGAAGCTCTCATAAAAGTATAGGAGTTGTGGTTTTGATGCATCATCAAATCAGCACCGCAAAACGGAGGAGGACCACTCTTTATATAGACTCAAATCCTAGCGCCAGTGGTGTGCTACCTATGGGAGATAGCCTCTTTAGGCAATAGGCTGCCACATGAATTGAGTCATCTTTGGCAACATTCTTGCTCCAAAATTGGTATCGCCTCCTACAGCGCCGCGGTAATACTAATGCGTCGCATTAGCGATATATATTTCCTTGCCATCAGATGTCCTTCCTCTTTTGCTCCATAATCAACAACATGATGGCCGGACATCCATAAGTTACCAGCCCGGCGTTATCCTTAACACGCCACTGTAAGACATACTATATTAGAGTCCCGTTGACATTCCTTTCTTGATGATATTTCCTTCTCGACTCTATTTCCAAATATGCAGAAGCTACCGCTAGCGGTGGCGTTAACGAGTCGCGATAGCTGTAGAGCATCGAAATGATAGAGGATTGTCACGTACTCATAGGGGCTTGAAAGCTGAAGTTCCTGCAAACTATAAACAACACATGGCATGTATGATCAAATACAATTGGATTTGTTATTATCAAACCAAGAGATGTGGAAAGCATGTTCCAACAAACTCCCCCTTTTGATAATACCAAATCCTCTTAGAAAGAAATCATTCAAATATAAATAATGTGTTTATAGTAAAGGATAAGTGTGGTAGTATAAATATGCTCCCCCTATATAGATGCTCCCCCTATATGAGTGCTCCCCCTACACCAAGGATCCTATGTATTTTACTCCCCTTAAGTGTGAATTTCTTTCAAGGTTATTCTCCCCCTGTTGGTATTATCTAAAGAGGGTGGAGAGAAAAAATATACCATGTAAGTTGTAATATGTTTGTCGAGAAGGGAAAGAGCGTGACAAAGATTTATGACTTAGTGATACCACATGGTTTGTGAGTAAAAGAAATTTGACTTGAAGGAGTGAAGTGTCATAGGTTTAGTAAACAAGACCACTTGTTTGGTAAGAAAATAATCTCGATCAAGCGTACAAGTAGTAAAAATAGTTGAAAGCATGATTCAAGATTTTGTAAAGAAACGTCTTTATAGGAGTTTGAAGCATAGTAAATGAGTGAAAGTTTTAATCTAGTAGAAAATAGATATTTTATTAATTGAAGGCCAAGAGAAAAACATCACTTGTTAGCAAAATATAATAGCTCTTGTTTAGAGAGTAAATAAGCAAGAGTGAGTATACAAGGCGTAATGGAAGATAAGTTCAAATATAATAAGCACTCTTAAAATAAACATCCTTTTAGAAATTGGCAAGCATAGAAACTAAATAAGAGTGGTAGTTTTTTGAAATAAGATGTTGTGAATTTGAAATCTAAGATATGCTTTTGGTAAACAAAATTGATTCAAGCATGATTTAATTTATCAAAACAAGATAGGAAACTACAATGCTCTTAATTCGCAATTCAAGTATACTTATAGATTGTAGAGATCATGCAATGTTATCTAGTGCATCTTCTAAAAATTGTAGAAAAAAATGTAGATATGCATTACAGTCCAATACTCAAGAGTAGAAGTTTTATAAGAGATAATGGTGTGTATAAGTAGTGTTTTTGATAAGAGTATACAAATGATTAAATCAAAACACAAGACATGTATAATGGAATAAACACAACATTATTGAAAATGCATTTTTAGAATTACTTCAACCCAAAAAGCTATATTTGATTTCAATGCACATAAAACATAGTACAACGACCAAGGTTCTCTTCAAACACAAGGCTCATTAAGACTTATCAGGGTGCAAAGTAATGCTTTGGGATCACATTTATTATAATTTTTGTGATTTATTTTTGTGATAATGTGTATAAGAAGAAGTAGTGTATATAATTGTTTGCACAAGACACTTTATAATTCTCTCCAAAGTTCTCAACCTCACAATGCTCATTAAGACTTATCAGGAGGGTGAGTAGTGTTTGGTGGAGTTATCATTGTCAATTATTCATTTGATTTATAGCTTACTGACAAAGGTGTCATAATTCACTTATTTTTGCAAACATGGAGTTTTGATTGAACACATTTCTTCAAATATTGGTGCATGAAAGAAATTTTTATGTGGTGTAGATAAACTAATCACACATCCAATAATGTTAAGTTGTTACACTACACAATCATGCAAGAGTAAGATTAAAATCATATGTAGATTATCAAAGATATGAGTGTGTATATCATTATCAAACATACAGAATTACTCATACTTAGAGGCATACTAAAGAAACCTACACATGATTTCTATAATCAATTTCATTGCGCATTACAAGATAATGTTCAAGGCCTGGCACAAAACAATGTTTTGAGATATTTGAAATTTAGAATTTAACATTATATTTTAATCTTGAAAATAGAAACCCAATCATCCTAGATGTATTTCAATAAATAGTAATCACTTCTTATAAATTTTTGAAATATGCAAAGGAAATATCAAAAACAATTGAGAAACATATTTTTGTGTTTTTTGTTTGTTTTTCAATTTTGTAGTTGATTTTTATTTATATAAAAAAAAACATGTCTTTGTTTGATCTTTATTTGTTTTATAGTTTTTTGTTTTTAGTATTTCAAGAATAACAGGAACTAGACATAAATACAAAACTTTTAAAACAAATAAGAAATTCAAGATTTTAGACTACTGCCAATGATAAAACTTACCGCCGCTTGCTAGTAACAGAAGTTGTATTTTCAAGAAAATGTGTGTTTTTTTTTGAAAATTTTGCCTGATTATGATTGTTCAGTGTAAGGGATATGTATTAGAGCAACGAAATCAGACAAGAATACAAACAAAATGTGGGTTTGTCATTTTTAAGGGTAGATGACCCAAACCCCTAATTTTAGCCTAAGTAAAGCAAATCGTGCATTAGGTAGGGCTTGGTAATGATGTCTGCAAGTACGGATTCAGTTCCTATAAAGTGTACATGAACATGTTCTTTCTTTATGTGATACCTAATGAAGTGATGTCTCACGTCTATGTGTTTGGATCTTAATTGATGAACGGGTTTGTTTGTTAGGTCAATAACACTCTAAGTCACCATTTGAGAAGGTTTTCCCAAGTATCTTTGAGGCGTTGACGATCCTGGTGAAGCGAGTGTACATCGTGTCTATATCCTCGTCTGTATCCATTCTGAAACTTTCAAACTCCTACGCCAGTTGGAAAAGCATTGAGTCTTTAACCTGCAAAGTACCCTCATGAGTTATTTCCAAAAAATTCCAGAAATCGTAAGCAATTTCGCAAGCACTAATTCAATTGAATTCAGTTCTATCTAAAGCACAAAATAAAGTGTTCATTGCCTTAGCATTATTTTTGCATCTAATTTTATACCCAAGTCCAGACATTTAAATCTAAATTTATTAGAAAATAACGCATACGTGTTTTCCATTAGTTATAATCATTTCAGCGAAAAGTGGAGGTGTACTTATCCCTAGCCCCTCCTGAAAAGCGAGATCATGGAGCGCCATTATTCCTGGTTGTTAGACCGTTTTTAAATAACCTATCTCGGATACCACTTGTTGGATCTGTAGGCACCCTAAGAGGGTGGTGAATAAGGGTTTTAAAACCTTTCAAAGCTTTGGTGAAATTATACAAATAAGTTCACTATATTTTATGAAAATATTTCAATCAAGACAATGATGTTAGCTTTTTATGAAACTTTGTTACACGAAGCAAGAGAGATGGAGACTCTGTTTCTACCACCAACGAATGAAGTTACCGCTCGGCGTTAGTGAGATAAAACTCCCTTTTTGTTTAGATTTCAAAGATCAGAGATAACAAGACAATCATAGATAAAAAGATAATATTACTGCTGTAAACATGACTACAAAACATAATCCCTATGACGCTTGGAATTTAGGCGAATGTAAGAACCCTTTTGGTTTACTATACTGAACCTTCTCCCAAGGACCGGTTGGCACTAGCATATCTCTCCCAAATGAGGCCTCGAGCCACCCCTAGATCTAACACTAGACCTAGTCGCCACACCCACACGGCAAATTCTCCATAGTCCTCGCAAGGCCCTAGTCGCCTACCACAGGAAAATTTCTCTACCGACAAAAGATAAACAGTAATGAAATTAAAACATCAAAAACTCCCTCATATGTTGAACTTGAATATGATGTATGCGTGATCGATCCTTCTTCAAGTTCTTAGCATTCATGTACATTGATGGAGTTCTCTTAGCTGCAAGGAGGAGGCTCCCACGAAAGTATAGGAGTTGTGGCTTTGATGCATCGTCAAACCAGGACCACAAAATGGAGGAGGACTGATATATAAATGGACTCGAATCCTAGCGCCCTCGATGGTGCTACCGCTGGGCGGTAGCCTCTTTAGGCAATAGTCTGGTATATAGATTGAGCCATCTTTGGCAACATTCTTGCTCCAAATTTGGTCTCCCCTCGTACCGCGCCGCGGTAAAACTAACGCACCGCATTTGCGATATATCTTTCCTTGCCGTTGGATCTCCTTCCTCTTTTGTTCCTCAATCAGCAACATGATGGTGGGACTTCTATAAGTTACCACCGGGCATTAAATTTAACGTGTTACGGTAAGACATGCTATATTAGAGTCCCGTCAACATTCCGTTCTTGAAGAAATTTCCTACTCGACGTTTTTTGTAAATACACAGAAGCTACTGCTCTTGATTGAAATGACACGATAATCCCAAGAGGAGGGGGGTGAATTGGGATTAAATAAAATTTAAATTGGATTTGAATACTTTAAATTTTATTGAATCTTACAGAAAGCTTTGGTGACAGAGTACCAATTTATAATAATAAAAATTATGATAAGTATAATAGGTACTCCAAGATTATAAAATCAACAAGAAATGAAATGCTAAAGAATTAAGGGACACCAGGATATAAAGTGTTCGGATCCCCCAGGATCCAACCCACCTGCTAAGAGGCCTCCCGCTCACCTTAGCACCCCAAAACCTTACTAGAATAGAATTTTTCCAGCCCTTTTCCCAAAGGCCAGTGGGACAAACGAGACCCGCACAAGTAGCTGAATTGGTTCTTGAAATAAAAATACAATAAAAGAAATTACAACAATTACCCTACAATCTTCAATGTTCAAAAACATAATTAAGAGAATTTGCCAAAATTTGAAAGGTATAACTGCTCTTAGTATAATGATATATGAAAAAGAAATGAGATAAGATTTTATAAAACTAATGTTAAACTAGAATGAACTCGTGACTGAGATATACATAAATGGAATTCTTGAAATAAAACAATATCCTGAAACAAACTATTAAAGCCTCGGTTAGAACATAAATTATAATGCTTGGTCGAATATCATAAAAACATATGAAAACTATATATTGATATTACTATACTTATAATCAGACAAAGTTAAATAGGTCCTACTTGATTCCGGCAAGATAATGAAATTCCAAAAAAGAGATGAAGTTCTGTGAAAGAGATGCAGTGGAAGGAGTATGAACTTCTGGAAGGATATGAAAATTTGGAAGCGTATGATGATCTGAAAAGTTATGAAAATCTGGAAAGGAAGCTTCTATCCAACAGAAAAAACCAGTGAATGAAACAAGAAATAAAGGATGGTGAATCAGTATATTGGGTGATGGTGTTCTAGTGCTGAAAAAAATGCACGAAGATGGTGTACAGTAAATGGCAATGACGATCTATGAGGTAATGGTGTTTTTTGAAATCATGAAGTGAAAGCTGTGATGAAGAACATATGAGGATCCAGAAGGATTTCTGTGTTTTGAAACATTGATCAGATCTACGACAATGGAGATGAACAGATCTGCGAGAATCTGACAATGAAACAAAACTGATGATGAATAGATCTGCGGCAGAAATTATGTGTGAATATGGTAATTGAAACAAAACTAAACATATGATGAACATATCTGTATCGATGATGAACTGATCTGTATGAATCTGGTAATGAAAAAAAAATTGATCCAGGATTGAGATAAATCAAGAATGTGATAGAAGAAAAAACTATGAGATAATGAATAGATCTGCGACGGTAATTCTGCGGGACACTGACAAGATGATGACGATCCGTCAAGGTAACTCCGATCTGATCTGGATGATGATGGGATGAAGAAATTCTGACAGGACCTTGAAGAGTTGAAGTTCCGTGCGGAGAAAAATGAAAAGCGCAAATGATTCTGGCTACAGGAAGCTTTGGAAATGTAGACCTAATTTATTTGGCTAGATAATGTTTAGAGAATACTTAATCCCTGTTTGCTTGGAATTCCGCAAACTCATCTTCAGTCAGAAGGAACCCCTCCAGCGGTCTCAAATTTGAGAGACTGCCCAGATCGCCTGCTCCCACTCCAGTGTTCTCCCAAGGCATAGGCGATCAAGCCTCTGCTAAACCGCCATACTGCGCGGTCTGGTGTCTTTCTCCATTTTTTATTACCACCCCCTTTCCTCTGCTCCAGTTCTTCTGTACCCTGGGCAGCCCGTAATTGTTGGATCTGCACATTTGGGAAGCCTCCGCGTCTATAAATAAATGGGTAGGGGTACCTGCGAAGGGACTTTTGCTTCAAGCTTCCAGCTTACAACCTGTGTAAGCGGTCTCGAATTCTGTCACTTTTCTACCTCTCCCTCTGGCCTGTTTTGGACCCCTCTTGTAGTTCCCTTTTTGAGATCAATCCTAGTAGTCTTTCATTCTCTTGATCTCTCCACTAGCATCTTCGTCCTAAGTAACCAGCACTCCACAGTTCCTTCCCCTCTCTTTTAGTGTGAGTCCTGAAGGTACAGTTTTTGTTCCAACAGAACGAACACGTGACCTTCAGATTTGGAGTGTTTAGGTGAAATCAATGGACATTCAAGATGTCAGCTGTAGACATCATTCTCGTCGGTCTCCCAGCGGTCTCCCCTCGAACAATCCGACCTCCTTAGAGGATTTATAGCGTTGTTTTGAGCTTCACGTCGAGCAAGCTCTTTGAGAGGCCTCTCTAGCTTGCCGAGAGACTGCTCAGGCTCAGCAAGTGTTTGCAAGGCAGTTTGAAGTTTTGAGTCAAACCCTGTCCGCAATCTCACAGAGGTTTCTCTCCCAACCAAATCAGGTCACTACCACTGACCGCTTGGCTAGCGGTCACCCTCTTGATCGTGCGACCTCCCAGCCCGTAGCTCCTATGCGAACTCAGGTTTGGGGGTTCGTAGCTCGCCAGGATTTCTTCAGAGAAGCAGCTCAGGGACCTCCTTCTCAGGCCTTGAATTTCCAAGAGGATTATGCTTACCCTCCAGCCCCTGTTGTTGCCTTTCCTGCTCCTTTCGACGTTGTTGAAGCGGAGGAGCCTTCCCACTTTACGGATAGATTTCGTTGGGAGCCAATTCCCAACGGCTTCAGAGAGACTCGCCTACCCATGTTTATAGGGGAGAATGAACCAATCTCCCATCTTCAAGCCTTCGAGTTCGTTGTTCCTCTGAGGACTCTCTCTGATGATGTGAAGTGTAAGCTGTTTATCACTTCCTTCGATGGGCAAGCCCGTGAATTGCTCTACAAGTTACCTTCCCATTCGAGCTTTGCCGTCCTGATACATATGCTTCTTCTGAGGTTTGCAACCTCTAAGAAGAGGAAGAGTGGCCATGCGGCCCTCTTGAAGATCAATCATGGAGAAGGCGTGACTTTAGCTTGCTTTATTGATAGTTTCCAGAAGGAGATCCTCGAAATAAGGGATATAGATCCCTCTCTCAATATGGTAGCTCTGATCAACGGCCAGCAAAAGGGACCTCTCAAGTTTGAGGTCACTACCAGGGAGCCCAGCTCGTATCAAGAGCTGATTATTACTGCCAACCGCCATATATAGGGGGAGATCAATAACACTGTATATGTTTCTAATCTGACAAGCAATGTAACATCCCAATGCGTGCTAGGCCCCTATGATGAAAATATCAAATCTGTGTTGACATGGTCCATCACAACGAATTTTGATTACGAGTTAATTGTTTAGTATTGTAATATGAAAATATAGCTTACATTTTGGTTGGGTAACATTTATGTTGTTGGGAGACTTATAAATATACCAGTTCATTAAAGTTGTGCACATTGGTGTGCGGATAACAGAAATTTATGAGGTTGGTTTGCTGATTATGGTGGGCTGATAACCTTTGCTGTGAGGTGTGCGAATAGCGGAAATTTATGAGGTTGGTGTGCTGATCATGGTGGGCTGATAACCTTTGCTATAAGGTGTGTTGATAGCCTTGCTAATACAAGGTGTGCTGATAGCAATTTTTGGGTTTAATTATAAATGGGATTGGCTTTGGAGAGGCGGTGGAGGATTTCTTTTGTTATTATATTACCGACTCCCTCTTTCTCTTTATCTCTCCCGGCCTCAGTTCTATCGCGCTAGGGCGCAGCTCTGATCTCCATTTCCATCCTACTCCTCCTCTCATAAACCTGTATAGAAGTTGTAGAAATCGGCGGATAGTTCTGGAATTCGTGGTTTGCCGCTGGGATTGATTTGGATCTTGGTTGGGTGGTTGTTCTTAGTGAATCAGGACCTTGACTGTTTGGTCCTAAAGCACTGTAAGCGTTCCTTCTTCATCCCCCCCTCTGAATTCCTAATTTCGGTGTTAGAGTCCATCATAAGATCAAGCACTGGTTTTATTTATAGGAAACTGACTCAGTCTTGTCTTCATGTTGGCCGGTTGTATGTATTTTCTGGGGGATTGGTATTGTTGTGAACGGCAATTACTGCTCCTTTTTTATTTACTTGTGGTGGTTGTGTATTATGAGTCTTGTGTCAGATCTTCTGATACGTTTGGATTTATTTGGGCCAATTGCCGCTGTTCTAGTTTTATCTCATTTCCTTGCTTATGGGGAAATTCCTGTTCAGTGATCTATGCTTAAAAGCTGTTATTCCTATTTTGATTCTTCTTTCCTATTAGAGTTGCTATTAGGGGATTTGAGTCAAATTCTGTTGGCCGGCTGCTATTCCCCTTTTATTTTGAGTATTGTTGCATGACTTTGGTATGGGATTTCAGTACATGTTGGATCTATTTATGTATGCTCAACTTCAGTTCAAGGAGGATTTGTAAGTGTATTACCTTGCTGCCCTTATGCAGTCCAGATTTTCTTTGTGCTATTTCCCTTTTTAGTTTGGGTAATGTTAACTGATCACATGTTGGATATTTCTGTGGATCAGGACCCCTTTAATCAGTCTTTGCCAACTGCCGCGAAGGAGACAACCGTGAACGTCGGCCGGAAATAAAGTGACTTCCTCCCCTCTCCTCTGGTGCTAGCCTCTTAGATAACAATAGGAGAGATGAAGGCTCAAGAGATCTTCTCGTGTGAGCTTAAATGGAGTTTCCTTAGGAAGACCAAGTCGGAACCTCAAATTTGGGGCACCGTTCGCCACGAGGTTCTTGGAATCATATCTTCTCTTCAAGAGGAAGAGATGGGATTTGCTTTGGTGCAAACCCATGGTCGTTGAGGGAGAGTGAGGGGAGTTGTTATTTAGGGATTTTAAAGGTGAATGCTGGAGCAAGACAACTTTTCCTTTCCTCCTCTCTTCTTCTCTTTTGCTGGATCTCTTCCTTGTTGGTGATTTTCCTGAATCTTTAAGTGCAGAAACTTGAATTTGTTGACAAAATCCTTGGATCATTTTGGGGTTCGATCCTCTAGTTTTTGTTAGCAAAATCCTGGTTTTTTTCTTTATTTGGGGCTGCTATCCTCTTAATCTGTTGCTGTATTTATTGTTTGGGGGATGCTATATATATAATCTGGTTGGGTAAATGTTGGTGTGCTATGGGGGCTGCTTTACAAATTATGTGGGGGCTATGCTTGGTCCCAAACTGCTTCATGTAGCTCTACCAGAATTTATAATGGGTTGCTGCTATGTTATTTTACATTAGGGGCTGACTTATTACTACTCTAATTGGAGGCTGCATCTTGGTTATTGTCACATGAGGGGGGCGGCTGCTATGTGATTTTAATTAGGACTGATGTATATATATAATTCTTTTAAGAGGGGGCTGTTATACCAGATCCCAGGCAGCTGTTGTATGCAATTATAATCTTAGGAGCTGCTGTGTATATTTATAATCTATATGGGGGGGCTGCTAAATATATAATCTATTTCGGTTTGGGAATATTGTATGCAACAATCATTCAGGAGTTATATTTATGAGATGATCATTTCGGTTTGAAGATGCTGCTGTTTATATACTCTAATTGGGTTTACTTCTCACGTTTTGTTCAATGGGAGCTGCTGTATATATATTTCCTAGTTAGGGGCTGCTATACCCGATCCCAGGCTGCTTTATGCATGATCCTAGACCTATCGGGATTATATTTGTGGCTGCTTGTTATGGTTCAGTGGGGCTGCTGTTATAGTATTGTCTTGGTTGTCTTTTATTTTGGGGCTGGTTGTGTAATCCCAGTTAGGGGGATACATTGCATCATATATGTTTGGGTTTATATTACTTTGGGGGCTGCTATGTATAGTTCCATTAGCTATATATAATTATATTCTAAAATTTTATGGGGGCTGTCATATATAATTATATACTCGAAATTATGTTCAATCGTTGTTATATGACTGGTGGACCGCCTTCGGGTTGTAAGTCTCGATAATTCAAGTTGCGTAGTCGACTCTTAACCCAAGCTTATTCTTATTATATGGCACTCAATTGCTTTGGTTATATGGCCCTGGGTATAAGAAAAATTTGGTTGTCATGTTCGGCATTTATATTTATATGTTGGTTAAATTATAAATTCACTCTTAGTCTCGGGTCAAGGGTGTGAATTCCCTAGTTCATGAATGTCGTATCCTATAAGAGTGTAAATAATATTTTGACTATCGTGCATGCAGAGATTGTACGTAACTCTGATGAATATTGAAGGGCTTGTATTAGAAGTCCTGGTGTACGTAGATACACGGATTGTATAGAAGGACTTGGATTAGAAGTCTTGGTGTACGTAAATACACGGATTGTATAGAAGGACTTGGACTAGAAGTCTTGGTGTACGTAAATACATGTACAGATTGTATAGAAGGACTTGGATTAGAAGTCTTGGTGTCCGTAGATACATGGTTTGTATAGAAGGACTTGGATTAGAAGTTTTGGTGTACGCAGATACACGGATTATATAGAAGGACTTGGATTAGAAGTCCTGGTGTGCATAGATACACAGATTGTATAGAAGGACTTGGATTAGAAGTCTTGGTGTACGTAGATACACGGATTGTATAGAAGGACTTGTATTAGAAGTCCTGGTGTACGTAGATACACGGATTGTATAGAAGGACTTAGATTAGAAGTTCTGGTGTACGTAGATGCACGGATGGTATAAAAGGACTTGGATTAGAAGTCCTGGTGTATGTTGATACACGGATACAAATGGACCCCGCTGGGGAGGATTACTTGTGGCGGTTCTACGGGCTTCCTTGTCGTGACACCGACAGAAGCCGGCGGTTAGACTCTAGACTGGTTGGGTTGGACTCTTGGTGCTCACCTACCCAAGTCCCCTTCTGTGTCCTTGAAGGCTCCGCTGTGTGTTCTTAGAGTCGAGCAGTACGCAGGGTCTCCGCTGTGTGTTCTTAGCGTCGAGCCATACAGAGGCCTAGGACTGGTAGTGTTCATACCCTCCTAGTAGTGGAGGAGCTCGTTCCACTGTCTCCGTCTGGCCACAATGGGAGATGCTTGAGCTGTTAGCTACCCCTCAAAAAGCGAGAACTAAAGGTCTATGTCGACATAGCAACTTTGCATGGGTGAATCATCATATCGTAATCATTGCATTGCATTCATCCTTCATAATCATTGCATTGCACCGCATTGGATCCTCATCATATAAACTTGTATGGGAACCTTTATATGATGAGTTACCTTCATGTTCAGATCCTTAACTTATAAGCTTGTATGGGCATCATAATAAGTTAAGTTCAATTCGGTTTATTTATAATCTACTCATGCTTTCTTGTTACTAGTACTTACTTATATAACCACTGTTATTTATGAACCTGTTAGTTAGAGTTATTGCAAGTACTTGAGTACTTATACAACCGACATATATGAACAACTAGTCCTGTCACCTGCTTTGTATATTATTGCGTATATTGCATCTTTTCTTCCTTTCATACCACTCGGTGCCTTGGAGTAGTCGGGGGAGCGGATGGGAAGCCACTTAGTCTTTATGACTAACGGTTGTTAAGTCCCTGTTTTTAGGAGCGCACCCTGAAGCAGCAGCGCATGGTGCTGGAGGAGAATAGTCAGGTCAGGACGATATGGCCGGTGACTGCGATACCTTCGCTACCGTCGGTGACAGATGTGAGCACAGTTTGAGATGTAGCCCTTGGGGCATTTAGCTTGATACTCTGATACTTTTGCAGGAGCTCTCAGAGCGTCTTGTTTGTTTGTACTTATTTGGTCTCTTACTTATGTGAATATCTTATATGGCTTCTTGCGTTTACATTATTGACGGGTTGGCGCTGTTCAGTTGGTTTGGCCGGCTGGAAAGGCGTCTTGTGGGGGAGGCTAGCTCGTGTGCTGGCGCTTCCGCAAGGTGGCTATCCTGGGCATAAGACCTCCCTCGGCCGTGTCGTGTGTTCTGGGAGGGGGGTCTTACAAATGGTATCAGCTTGCAATGATCCTGAGATAAAGAAGTCCATTACACCACTAGGCCACCCCTGCTAGCCAAATCAGTTTGAGGGCAAACTGATGCAGTGGAAGCGGTGGTGTGCCCATGTGTGAATCACATTAAGTATGTCCACTTTTTCCCTATAGAAAGTGCCAACCTAAGCCAAACTCGTACCCTTACATATAGATGCTGGCTCATTCCCAGACAGTAATTGGTATTCCCATTCCAACAATTAGAGTTGGTCTGGCATAGGATTATGCCAACCTAACTAGGATACCACTTTGGTCGACTTAGCAGGATATGTCGTGACATACCCTAACCTTATACCGATCTCGGGGATGATGTGGCCAAGCAATAAGTGACCACAAATGATTAAGGGAAGAATTTAACGTGAGTGTAGATGCTAGAGACTCACACCCTGAGATTTCTATCCCAGATATGGATTAATATTATCACCTTACCCAAAATATTAGGGCAATCTCATTGAGATTGGTGCCTATAGTCTATTATCATCTTAGTAAGAGACCACCAAGCATGTCTTTAATACTGTATGTGGATACCTCTCACTTCTATTTATGTAGAAGGTTTCATATAGAGAAGATATGATAAGAATTCAGATCCATAGAAGGCTCATTTTGAGACGAATGTGTTATATTGGTGGTAGAAGAAACTCAATCGAAGAGATACCGGGGCTTATCTCTTCGTTTATTGGGCTAGTTATGTACCATCTTGGGTTCCATGAGGATTTAAAATCGTTGTAATTCTTGACATTGGGAAATTATTAAGTGTTAGGCGGTGGAGTCAACAAGATTAATATGACTTGATTGATGATCTAAACTCTTAAATGTTTTTATAAAATAAACATGTCGTGGATGATCGTTGGCAGGGATGGTAGGGTGCTTAGAATGGATTTGATTTAGTTTATCATATTGTGAAGTATGCCCTACTTTTGGTAGTCTGCATAACCCGTGTCGAAGGGAAATCATCCTGAGCCTTGCACCTTGGTTCATGTTAAGTTCAAACATATATAAATGTACCGGGTGGTTGGATGTTATTTTTACATGCTCTCATTACAATGAGATGCAGCTTGGTCGTCGCCGTAAAATTTGAATTTCTACATCACATCTAATATATAAGTGCATCGTTACGGGGATCTATAGGGTAAGAACTCTAAGTCGAGGAAGATATGCCCGTAAGGTTTGTGCCCATACGTGAGATGAATGTACCATATGGGCGGTGGAAGAAATTTAGTCCAAAAACATACGGGGGCTTGTCCCTTCATTTATTGGCCTAGCTGATGGGCCAATTGGGATTCTACCAGGAGCCAAAAATCTTTGTGCCCTGCTTCACATAGGCTTTCTACAATGAGTTTTTCCCATTTAAGTTATTACAAGCCGTTGATATTGGAATTTGGGGGACGCCTTAAAGTTTGTTAGGTGGGAATTGTATCGATTGCTGATCAAAGAGGCGTGTTTACAAGCGTCCAATTAAAGAAAAAGAATATGAAATTGTAGCACCCGTGGTGCTAAGGCATTGTTACGTTATTTGTTAAGTCGATAAATTCATACAATTGCATTATAAATATGTGTAGTAATTTTCGGACCATGTGAAATCACGAGACGTATGCTGAACCTTGTGAGGTGTGAAAAGGTGATGAGTGTTTGTACTCAGTATTATATATATATACACTAAACCCTTGTAGAAGCCTTGTTGGCATATCCACCTCGTCCGACGTGTTGTCTGGGAGACAAAAGTGATTACCCTCAACTTGTCCTCTGATTCTCAGGAATTCAGAGTAGTTGTGTCGATGCACTGGATGGCATATATAATTTATGGATATAGTAAGCCAAGTAAGAGTACCGAGGAAGTGTGCTGAAGACTCATGGTAGGCAGGAAAGTCGATTCTTGGCAATATCATCATTCATCACTTGTTGTTTGGGGTTAAGCTCCAAGAATTTCTTTTCTTTTAATAGCTCCAACCAGGACATTTAATTCATGAGAAATTTCTTCATTTTAGGGCTATAGTGACTGTTGGAGTTATAATGGATGTTCGGAAGTTTATTTACAAGAAATGAAATCTCATCATTTGGGTTATGTTGGCTATGGGTGGTGGTTGGTTTACCCCTTCCAGAATTTCATTTCTATAATTATGCTCGGGTGGGGTGGCTGCTTGCTTTGTTCCTCTTTCTAGTTATGGTTGTTGTTAGGAGATTTGGGCTTGGTTTTATTCTTTTGTTATGCTGGACTGGATGGTTTGGTTTGGAGTTATATATGTAAAATGCTATTAATTGTATATTAAGATATATTATGAGAGGCGGTGGAGGAAATTTATTATTTACTGTCGACACGCACTCTCTCTAGGCCTCATTTTTATCATAGCTAGGGCTCTCCGAGCTTTATTCTTCTCCCTCCTCTTCTCCCCCCAACTCACCCGTCTCATCATCAAAGGGGAAATTCTTTTCTACTGCTAAGATCGGTGTTGGCAAGGCCTTGTTTTGAATTGGGTGTTGTTGTGTTGTTTTTTTGAGGGGTTGAATCGGTGCTTTAGGTCCTTACCTTATAACTCCCTGTAAGCCTTCCTTCCTCCTCCCCCCCTCTTATTTTCATATGATTATGCTAAATTTTCTGCTACTATGCTTGGATTTATACTGGGGCTAGTTTGTATAATCCCGATTTAGAGGTTGCTATATACCCATCCTGTTTGGTTTTATGTTTGGGACTGCTATGTGTAGTTTCTATTAGCCATTGTTGAAATTGTGTGAGTCACGATTAATTCATATGACTGTACAAGACAAGAGCGCTCATACAATCTAGACCCTATGTATAAATCATAACGATTGGGAATGTATAAGTGAGCTTGATATTGTTAAGGGTGAATTATCCGTAACTGCATACTGTGATTATGTTTCAATCCCATCCGGAAGACCCTCCTAACCTCAACTTAAATTTTGAAGACAAAATGGTTTCTTCGTTTATTGGATTTGTAACATCCCAGTGCGCGCTAGCCCCCTATGATGAAAATATCAAATCAGTGTTGACATGGTCCATCACAATGAATTTTTATTTCGAGTTAATTGTTTAGTATTGTAATATGAAAATATAGTTTACATTTTGGTTGGGTTACATTTATGTTGCTGGGAGACTTATAAATATACCAGTTCATTAAAGTTGTGCACATTGGTGTGCGGATAGCGGAAATTTATGAGGTTTGTGTGCTGATTATGGTGGGCTGATACCCTTTGCTGTGAGGTGTGCGGATAGCAGAAATTTATGAGGTTGGTGTGTTGATCATGGTGGGCTGATAACCTTTGCAATGAGGTGTGCTGATAACCTTGCTAATACAAGGTGTGCTGATAGCAATTTTTGGGTTTAATTATAAATGGGATTGGCTTTGGAGAGGCGGTGGAGGATTTCTTTTGTTATGATATTACCGACTCCCTCTTTCTCTTTATCTCTCACGACCTCAGTTCTATCGCGCTAGGGCGCATCTCCGATCTCCATTTCCAGCCTACTCCTCCTCTCGTAAACCTGTATAGAAGTTGTAGAAATCGGCGGCTAGTTCTGGAATCTGTGGTTTGCGGCTGGGAATTATTTGGATCTTGGTTGGGTGGTTGTTCTTAGTGAATCAAGACCTCGGTTGTTTGGTCCTAAAGCACTGTAAGCTTTCCTTCTTCCTCTCCCCCTCTGAATTCCTAATTTCGGTGTTAGAGTCCATCATAAGATCAAGCAATAGTTTTATTTATGGGAAACTGATTCAGTCTTGTCTTCATGTTGGCCGGTTGTATGTATTTTCTGGGGGATTGGTATTGTTGTGAACGGCTATTACTGCTCCTCTTTTATTTACATGTGGTGGTTGTGTATTATGAGTCTTGGGTCAGATCTTCTGATACGTTTGGTTTCATTTGGGCCAATTGTTGCTGTTCTAGTTTTATCTCATTTCCTTGCTTATGGGGAAATTTCTGTTCAGTGATCTATGCTTAAAAGCTATTATTCCTATTTTGATTCTTCTTTCCAATTAGAGTTGCTGTTAGGGGATTTGAGTTAAATTCTGTTGGCCGGCTGTTATTCCCCTTTTATTTTGAGTAATGTAACATGACTTTGGTATGGGATTTTAGTACATGTTGGATCTATTTATGTATGCTCCACTTCAATTCAAGGAGGATTTGTATGTGTATTACCTTGCTGCCCTTATGCAGTCCAGATTTTCTATGTGCTATTTCCCTTTTTAGTTTGGGTAATGTTGACTGATCACATGTTGGATATTTCTGTGGATCAGGACCCCTTTAATCAGTCTTGGCCAACTGCCGCCATGCCGCGGAGGAGACAACCGCGAACGTCGGTCGGAAATCAGGTGACTTCCTCCCCTCTCCTCTGGTGCTAGCCTCTTAGATCACAATAGGAGAGATGAAGGCTCAAGAGAGCTTCTCGTGTGAGCTTAAATGGAGTTTCCTTAGAAAGACCAAGTCGGAACCTCAAATTTAGGGCACCGTTCGCCGCGAGGTTCTTGGAATCATTTCTTCTCTTCAAGAGGAAGAGATGGGATTTGATTTTGTGCAAACCCTTGGTCGTTGAGGGAGAGTGAGGGGAATGGTTATTTAGGGATTTTAAAGGTGAATGCTGGAGCAAAAAAACTTTTCCTTTCCACACTCACTTCTTCTCTTTTGCTGGATCTCTTCCTTGTTGGTGATTTTCCTGAATCTTTAAGTGCAGAAACTTGAATTTGTTGACAAAATCCTTGGATCATTTTGGGGCTCGATCCTCTAGTTTTTGTTAGCAAAATCCTGGTTTTTTTCATTATTTGGGGCTGCTATCCTCTAAATCTATTGCTGTATTTATTGTTTGGGGGTTGCTATATATATAATCTGGTTGGGTAAATGTTGGTGTGCAATGGGGGCTGCTTTTCAAATTATGTGGGGGCTATGCTTGGTCCCAAACTGCTTCATTTAGCTCTACCAGAATTTATAATGGGCTGCTGCTATGTTATTTTACATTAGGGGCTGCCTTATTACTACTCTAATTGGAGGCTGCTTCTTGGTTATTGTCACATGAGGGGGGAGGCTGCTATGTGATTTTAATTGGGGCCGCTGTATATATATAATTCTTTTAAGAGGGGTTTGTTATACCCGATCCCAGGCAGCTGTTGTATGCAATTAGAATCTTAGGAGCTGCTGTGTATATTTATAATCTATTTGGCGGGGCTGCTAAATATATAATCTATTTCGGTTTGGGAATGTTGTATGCAACAATCATTCAGGAGTTATATTTATGAGATGATCATTTCGGTTTGAAGATGCTGCTGTTTATATACTCTAATTGGGGCTGCTTCTCACGTTTTGTTCAATGGGGGCTGTTGTAAATATATTTCCTAGTTTGGGGCTGCTATACCCGATCACAGGCTGCTTTATGCATGATCCTAGACCTATCAGGATTATATTTGTGGCTGCTTGTTATGGTTCAGTGGGGCTGCTGTTATAGTATTGCTTGGGTTGTCTCTTGTTTTGGGGCTGGTTGTGTAATCCAAGTTAGGGGGAAACTTTGCATCATCTAAGTTTGGGTTTATATTACATTGGGGGCTGCTATGTTTAGTTCCATTAGCTATATATAGTTCTATTCTAAAATTTTATGGGGGCTGTCATATATAATTCTATCCTCGAAATTATGTTCAATCGTTGTTATATGACTGGTGGACCGCCTTCGGGTTGTAAGTCTCGATAATTCAAGTTGCGTAGTCGACTCTTAACCCAAGCTTATTCTTATTATATGGCACTCAATTGCTTTGGTATATGGCCTTGGGTATAAGAAAAATTTGGTTGTCATGTTCGGCATTTATATTTAGATGTTGGTTAAATTATAAATTCACTCTTAGTCTCGGGTCAAGGGTGTGAATTCCCTAGTTCATGAATGTCGTATCCTATAAGAGTGTAAATAGTATTTTGATTATCGTGCATGTAGAGATTGTACGGTAACTATGATGAATATTGAAGGGCTTGTATTAGAAGTCCTGGTGTACGTAGATACACGGATTGTATAGAAGGACTTGGAGTAGGAGTCTTGGTGTACGTAAATACATGGATTGTATAGAAGGACTTGGACTAGAAGTCTTGGTGTACGTAAATACACGGATTGTATAGAAGGACATGGATTAGAAGTCTTGGTGTACGTAGATACACGGATTGTATAGAAGGACTTGGATTAGAAGTCTTCGTGTGCGTAGATACACGGATTATATAAATGGACTTGGATTAGAAGTCCTGGTGTACGTAGATACACAGATTGTATAAAAGGACATGGATTAGAAGTCCTGGTGTACGTAGATACACAGATTGTATAGAAGGACTTGTATTAGAAGTCCTGGTGTACGTAGATACACAGATTGTATAGAAGGACTTGGATTAGAAGTCCTGGTGTACGTAGATACACTGATGGTATAGAAGGACTTGGATTAGAAGTCCTGGTGTATGTTGATACACATATACAAATGGACCCGCTGGGGAGGATTACTTGTGGCGGGTCTACGGGCTTGCTAGTCGTGACACCGACAGAAGCCGGCGGTTAGACTCTAGACCGGTTGGGTTGGACTCTTGGTGCTCACCTACACAAGTCCCCTTCTGTGTCCTTGAAGGCCCCACTGTGTGTTCTTAGCGTCGAGCAGTACGCAGGGTCTCCGTTGTGTGTTCTTAGCATCGAGGAGTACAAAGGCCTAGGACTGGTAGTGTTCATACCCTCTTAGTTGTGGAGGAGCTCGTTCCACTGTCTCCGTCTGGCCACGACGGAAGATGCCTGAGCGGTTAGCTACCCCTATAAAAGCGAGAACTAAAGGTCTATGTCGACATAACAACTTTGCATGGGTGAGTCATCATATCATAATCATTGCATTGCACCGCATTGGATCCTCATCATATAAACTTGTATGGGCACCTTTATTCGATGAGTTACCTTCATGTTCAGATCCTTAACTTATAAGCTTGTATGGGCATCCTTATAAGTTAAGTTCAATTCAGTTTATTGATACTCTGCTCATGCTTTCTTGTTACTAGTACTTGCTTATATAACCACTATTATTTATGAACCTGTTTGTTAGTGTTATTGCAAGTACTTGGGTACTTATACAACCGACATATATGAATAACCATTCCTGTCACCTGCTTTATATATTATTGCTTATATTGCAGCTTTTCTTCCTTTCATACCACCCGGTTCCATGGAGTCGACGGGGGGGGGGGGGGGGGGGGGGGCAGATTGGAAGCCACTTAGTCTTTATGACTAATGGTTGCTACGTCCCTCTTTTTTGGAGCGCACCTTAAAGAAGCAGCGCACGGTGTTGGAGGAGGATAGTCAGGTCAGGATGACAGGGCCGGTGACTGCGATACCTTCGCTATCATCGGTGACAGATGTGAGCACTGTTTGAGCTGTAGCCCTTGGGGCATTTAGCTTGATACTCTGATACTTTTGCAGGAGCTCTCGGAGCTTCTTGTTCGTTTGTACTTATTTGGACTCTTACTTATGTGAATATCTTATATGGCTTCTTGCTTTTACATTATTTATGGGTTGGCGCTGTTCAGTTGGTTTGGCTGGCAGGATAGGCATCTTGTGGGGGAGGCTAGCTCGTGTGCTGGCGCTTCTGCAAGGTGGCTGTCCTGGGCATACAACTCCCCTCGGCCGCGTCGTGTGTTTTGGGAGGGGGGTCTTACAAGTAAAGCCATCCAGAAAGGTTTGGCAGGTTTTTATCCAACCCAGCCATCATCCAAACTGCTCGTCAAGAGTTCAAGCCTCCTTATCAAAAGTGAAATAACTCTCGTCATTACCGCTCTCATCCGGGGAATCAGCAGTTCCAACCTAAAGGGTCCTTATTGTCAACCTCGACTGCCCCAAATCAGCAATCCAAACCAGTCCATTAAATTCAGTATCCTCAGCCACCTCCGCTAACCACATTTCATCCATCCTTCAACGCTTCTCAAGAATCCTTCACTATGCTCGACATCTCTATGAGTGAGGTAGTTTAGGTTCTTCAAAAGCAACCCTTCTACAAAAGGCCTGCCAAGATCAACTATGACCCAAGAACCAGAAATCTGGATCTCCACTGTGAACATCATAGGGAGGAGAGGCCATGTGACCGAAAATTGTAGAGCTCTCCACTTGCTGGTGGAAAAGCCTCTGAAGGAAGGAATATTCAAAGATCTGTTCCAGAAGGGAGATTCTTCCAAAGCTTCGACCTCCAAGTGTAAGGAGGTGGCAGAAGTTCTTTGAGAATGCGAAGAAATGGACGATGTTGGCTCTCTCGGCAACATCGGATATCCAGGAGAGTGCATAGATGCAAATGATGAAGGTACCCTAGGTAATCTCTTTCACATTCATGGATGTGCAGGACTCGAATCTTCCCAGAAAGCTAGCCTCGCAAGAGTCTATCTATCCGAGGTTGGAGCTACCTCTTCCTCATCCCCAATTTGGGGAATAGTCACCTTCGGGCAAGAAGACCTTTCTCCAACCGCCAACCCTTTCAACCACGCAGTCGTTATCAAGGACGTAATCAAAAATTATACTGTGGAAAAGATCCTGGTAGATACCTGATGTTCGGTGAATGTCCTATTCACACCAATTTTCAAGGCCCTAAAGACCAGGAAAGCTCTTCTCTCTACTGAAGGGCCACTCTATGGGTTCTCAGGGGAGAAGAAGGAGGTGGAAGGAGTTGTCACCCTATCAGTGTCGTTAGCAAGAATTGTAAAATTGGTAAAATTCATAGTCGTTGAAGCTCGGAGCAGCTACAACTCAATTTTTGGAAGGCCAGTCCTGAATGAGTACCAAGCAATAATTTCAACCTATCATCAGGCCATGAAGTTTGCTTGGAATGGTAAATAGTACCAGATTAGGAGCGATCCGAGGAAGGCTAGAGAATGTTATGTCAGGACGGTCAATGTGGTGAAATCATCTCCTCGCCAAGAAATTGATATCTCCTCAACACCTCAAATTCTTGATCAAGTCAAAGTAACAGAAGAGATAGAAGAAGAAGATGCAAGAGATAGAGCTCACTTGGAACCTGCCCAAGCGATTCAAGTCGTTCCAATCAGCAAAGAGGATAAAATCAAGAAGCTTTTGATCAACGCTGAATTGCCCAAAGCTGATAAGGATAAGCTCATCTCTTACCTTTTGAATAACTTGGATGTTTTCGCCTGGTTGGCGGATGACATGCCAGGAGTTGATCCAGATGTTACCTGCCACCACCTTAACATCGATCTTAACTTCATTCCAATCAAGCAAAAGAAAAGAGCAGTTGCAGAGACTCTCACTCAGCCGATCCGGGAGGAGGTGGAGAAATTGTTAAAGGCTAATTTTGTTCAGGAGATTCAATACCCTAATTGGGTATCAAATGTTGTGATGGTTAAGAAAGCTGGTGGAAAGTGGCAGATGTGTGTAAACTTTACCAAACTTAATAAAGCTTGCCATAGAGATTGTTACCCCTTGCCTCCGATAGATTATTTAGTAGACTCTGCGGTGGGATTTCCTTGCATGAGCTTTTTTGATTCATTCTCCATTAATCACGAATGACGGATGTTTCTGTTATCTCGTAATGCCTTTTGGGCTAAAGAATGTGGGTGCAACTTATCAAAAAATGATGGACACCTTTTTTAAAACCCAGAAAGGGAGAAATTTAGAAGTTTATGTCGATGATCTCTTAATCAAAAGCAAGCTTTTATCAACACACCTTAATGACCTAAATGATACATTTACAATCCTCCGAACTTTTAATATGAGGTTGAACCCATTGAAATGCATTTTCAGAGCTAGCAAAGGAAAGTTTCTTGGCCATCTCCTTACTTCGGAAGGGCTGGAGCCAAATCCCGATAAGGTGATGGCTATCCTAGAAATGTCATATCCCAAGACCCCTTAGGAAGTTCAGCAGTTGGGTGAGGGGAGGGCAGGTTTGAGCTGTTTCATCTCCCGCTCGGGAGATAAATGTGCTCCTTTCTTCAAAATTCTCAGAGGAGGGGCCAATTTTGAAAGTACAAAGCAGTGTGATGATCCATTCAATCAGCTCAAGAAGCAGTTGACATCAACTCCCTTTCTCCATATCCCTAGGGAGGGAGAAGACCACTTTCTATACATCAGAGTTGGCTCTGATGCCATCAGTTTGGTCTTAGTTAGGGAAGAGAAGAGAAAGCATTTTCTAGTTTATTATGTAAGCAAAATTTTAATTATTGCGGAAACCCGATACCCAATCCTTGAGAAGTTGGCCCTAATGCTCGGGACTTCGGCGCGAAGGTTGAGACCTTATTTCTAACCCCATTCAATTCATGTTGTCACCGATCTTCCGCTAATGAGTGTCTTAGAGAAGCCAGTGCATTCAGGTGGATTGGCAAAGTGGGCAATAAAGCTCATCGAATTTGACATCTGTTATATTCCTAGAGTAGCTATCAAAGCTCAGGTATTAGCAGATTTCATGATCGATGCAAAGGAGGCAAGTTCAGAGAAGGAGCTCAGAGCCCATCTTGCCGGAACAATTTTCGTTGATGGAGCTTCAGGAAAAAATTCTTCCAGAGCTAGAGTTATTTTGGTCATTCCAAATGGAGTTAGGCTAGATCAAGCCTTGAATTTTTATGTTCCGACAACAAACAATCAAGCAGAATATGAAGCGTTGCTTGCCAGTCTCAGATTCGCAAGAGAATTGGGAATCAAAGATGTTCAAGTCAAAATAGATTCTCTGGTAATGACATCTCAAGTAAATGGAAACTTCGAGTCCAGAGATCACATTTTGAAGCAATATCAAGCTCTTGTGGAAATTGAGATAAGCAGGTTCAAGAGCTTTACAATCCAGCATATCCCAAGAGAAGAGAATAAGGAGTCGGATGAGCTAGCAACATTTTTTCTTCTTTCAGGAGGAACTACCTCAGAGTTAATTCGCCCAGCTATCGAGGATGGAGAAGTTATGCAGATAGATCAATGTCCATCTTCGATGGATCCTTTCATACTTTACCTTTCGACTGGAGATTTTCACTCAACGGTAAAATATATAAAAAGGTTTAAACTTAAAGCAGCCCATTATTATCATGTTGCAGGAATTCTTTACAGAAAAACTTTTCTTTCGCCGCTGGCACAATGTGTTTCTGAAGAAGAAATTCCAACTATCCTTCAAGAGGTTCATTCGGGAGAATGTGGTAGTCATTCGGGAGCTAGAACCTTGGAAAAAAGGATTCTAAGGCTAGGATATTTCTGGCCCCAAATGAGGAAAGCTGTAGAAAAATTCTCAAAGAAATGTGTTCGGTGCCAGAAGTTTGCCCACCTTCAGCATCATCCAGCTCAATATCTTAGGTCAATAGCCACCACATGGCCATTTGCGGTTTGGGGGATTGATTTGATTGGACCTTTTACCTTAGCAAGTGGTCTGCGCAGGTTCATTTTAGTAATGATTGATTATTTCAGTAAATGGATTGAAGCAAAGGCGTTAGCTAAGACTACTACTCAGATGTGAGGAATTTCATCTGGGGGAGATAGTTTGTAAAACGGAATTCCCATGGCAATCAATATAGATAACGGTCCACAATTCAACAACTCAAGTCTTATTAATTTCTGTGATCAGATCGGCACTGAGTTGCAATTTGCCTCTGTACATCACCCTCGGAGCAATGGTCAGGTAGAAGCCGCCAATAAACTCATAATCAACCTCTTGAAGATGAAAGTGGAAAATCATAGAGGTAATTCGACAGAAAAGGTATCTTTAGTATTATGGGCTTTAAGGACAACTCCAACTTCAGCCCCTGGAGAGACTCCTTTCAAATTGTCTCATGGCTTAGAAGCTCTCATTCCCGTTGAATTTGAAGTTAAGAGTCCAAGAGTATTATTATCCCAACAACATCAAGATGGATGGATGGAAGAAAATGATGAGGAGTTGAGGTGTAGCCTCGATCTCATTGACGAATTTAGGGAAACAACACCTATAAGCCAAGAAGAAGTGAAAAGAAGAATGGCCAAATATTTCAACAATATGTTAGAATAAATGAGTTTACCGTTGGAGATTTGGTCCTTAAGAAGGCTGACGCAACAGCAAGATCTGGCTCAGTTAGGAAGCTCAATCCAAACTGGAGAGGGCCATTCATTGTTAAAGAAGCACTCAAGAATGGAGCTTATAACCGTCTCCATTCTTATGAAGGAGAAGATTTGCCTCACACTTGGAATGGATATGATCTCAAGCATTTCTTCTCTTGATACTTTTATTTTCTTGTCTTTTTCTTTCTTTCCTTCTTTTTGCAAATATTATGATGTGGATATAAACTTTTTTATGCATATTGGAAATAAAGTCTTGAGACATTCATTAACTGTTAAAGCTAAGATCCTACCAAGAGAAATATCGATGAATCCTACTTTATTCCCCCTCAACTTGAAGCTTAAGATGTAAATCTGCCAGGACCACAGGTAGCGGTGAGATTTTGTATCTGTGTAGCAATAGCTCGCCAAGCTCGTGCGGAGAAACTTTTGGATGTCAGGTCCTAGCTGACATCTGACACACCTCTACATCAAGGTAAGTCTAGGTGAATGTCCAGCTCTGTCATGCATTATAAGAGGACATTGTTACAGTCTCGATGATCTTTCAGGGAAAGCAATGCCGGTGTAACCCTTGCGGTATGGCCACACCTGCCCTATAGATCATCTTGTTCTATATCCTTCGAATGCTCATTGATGAAAAGATAGCCAAGAGGAGGTTGGTTATATGGTATGATCTTAGATAATCTCTTGGGGAAAGCAATGTTGGTATGGCCTCCACGGCGTAACCATACTTTCCCCTTGATCATTATGAGTTGGTCACTTTTTTCTCTAACTCCCTCTATTTCTAAAGATATTAGAATTGTGATGATCTTTTGAGGAAAGCAATGTTGGCATAGCCTTACCTTCCCTTTAGATCATTACAAGTGTACAACCCCGTATTCGCCGAGTGGGTCCCTAAGACCCCGTGGAGGGTCCAGGTGCAGAGTAGGAGTCCAAGGGCCCTTGGGTGAGTGAGGCCCTACTCGCGGGCCACTCGCTTGGTGTCATAGCAGATAGGCAAGAGAGAGTACCCAAGATCTCTCCCATTGAGCGAGTCAAGCACCTAGCGAATGGTGTCCTCATTAGCCATTCGCCCGATGAACTATGGCGGGCAAGGAGCCTGGCGAGTGGCGCCTTCACGGACCACTCTCCCAGAAGGCTTTGGGGGAAAATGACCTAGATACCCCTTGTGGGCTGCCAATAGCTATTCAGAATAGAGGAGTTAGGGTGTTGACGCGCAAATCTAGCACACCGCTATAGGCGGTAGCGAATCTGCGACACGAAACGGCAGTGTACCGGTCATTGTCAAGTAATATAAAACGAGGAGAGAATCCCCGAGTATCGAATCTCTCACGGAGCACAGTAAGGTGGAGTTACTTTCGAGGAGGGACTCTAGATTTAAGTCCTTATGAGCGGATGGAATGCGGAAGGCTTGGATTTGATTGTGGAAAATAAAATAAAATAGCTAAATCATCTACTCCTATGCAGGCCGCTATGCGCTACTTCGCTTGGCGGGATGGAGAATACGCAGGCCGCGATGCACTGCTTCGCTAGGCAGATGGGCGAGTAGGCTAGCGGATGAGGTGGTTCACACTGGCAGAAAGGTTTTGAGGGCCGTTAGCACCTCTTGGCTAGGCAGATTGATTACACGGGCTGTTATGCACCGCTTCGCTGCGCGGATGGACGAGAA
This sequence comes from Dactylorhiza incarnata, assembly GCA_033032865.1. Lineage (NCBI taxonomy): Eukaryota > Viridiplantae > Streptophyta > Magnoliopsida > Asparagales > Orchidaceae > Dactylorhiza > Dactylorhiza incarnata. The sequence continues at coordinate 11,026,547 of JAWHQI010000014.1, forward strand.
GGCTTGCGGATGGAATGGGTCACACTGGCGGAATGAAGGTCGCAAGCACCTCGTCAACAAGCACGCCACTAGCAATTGCTAGTGCGACACACGAACATGAAGGCAGGATGGAGAATGGAATGGGGCGCTCCTCACTTGCATAAACCACAAATAACGATTTCACATAGACATGAAATATTAAATGACAAAACAAGGTTTAGCAAACATTGTTCATACACCCAAATTATTAAGGAATAACACACTACAATGTAAAGGAGGTGATATTACAAGCAAAGTTGTGGAGACTCATCGGAGGTTCACGGCCGGAATCTAGGGTTGTCAATCCTTTTCCGAGCTCAGGCTCCAACTGCCGTCCGGGGTCAGGAAGAGTTGTCACCTTCTTCTATTGTACCCGTCTTCTCCATCAATCTTCTTTGACTCCGATCTCACCGGAGAACTTCATATATGCAGCAGAAAATCCCTCAAAATGAGGCTTTGGAGGTGCACGAAAAATGGAGGAGGCCTAGAGGATGCTCCGGCTTGAGATTTGCAAGAGAATGGCGGCCGGAGCTCCTCCCGAAGGTGGGCGGTGATGGAGCGGCAAAATTGGCGCTCTGGAGCGGGAAAACAACGCTGGAAATGACCTAAAACACGGATCGGGCGGAAGGATTCGTGAAAATGCGTATTTATAGAAAGCAAAATTTTGAACGTGCACGGTCAGTGGCGCACGACCAGTGGTCGCGCGCGAAGAAATGCCTCTGATCGTGCGCGAAGAACCTGTAGCATAGTCCTGAACTACAAAATAGCGCACGGTCAGTGGCGCACGACCAGTGGTCGTGCGCGAAGAAGGTCTGTGATCGTGCAAAGTTCTCTGTTTGGTAAGGGGAATTAACGCACGACCAGTGGTCGTGCGCCTGGTCGTGCGCGAAGGAAAACGCACGACCAGTGGCTTTTTTGGCCGAAGATCCCCCAGAACCTATCCCGAGTGTCGCACAACCCTTGAACCTGCATGAAAATATCCAGGACCACTGGAATACAAGGAATCACACAAAAACGGGCATAAATGTGCACTAAGAGTGGAAATACGAAATGTGCTCAATAGAAGCATTTATGAGTAGTAAGTGAAGTGCATTGGCAAGAAAAACGACCCAGATGATTCCAGAAATCAATATATAAATCGGACTCATCACACCCCCAGATTTACCTGTTTGCACGTCCCGAGCAAACAAATCCGGCGGAGTGGGAAAAGCATTGCTAGTTAAAAAAATTGCGACATGGAGTAGTATGCGAAGTTGCATACTTGTGTGCATAGAAGTTCATTAGAAGAAGTTTCTACATATGCTAGCTAATTTATAAAAGTGTAAATGCATAAAATGAAATTTATTTTTACTCAAAAATGGAATGTTGGTGAATCGCGAGGTCACACGTAGTACGAAAGTAAGCAAGACGCGAAGGGGAGTGTTACCCAAGACCGGAACTCAAAATTATCACACTCTCTCCACGACGCTAGTGAACTCACAAGATGAATCAATAGGACTTTTTTTGTTAATACGAGGCTTAGGTTACGGTTTGGAATACAAAGATAAACATGAAGGCTAATCGCAACACAAATGAGCACACAAAACTGCTAAATCAAAGCAGCCCCCCAAAAAACACGTGCAACACACCCCAAGATTTGACTTTGAAACCGGGTGTGCACATGACCTACTCCAATCGATAGAGATTGATGTTTCAATTAAAACTCTAGGATTATATATTTTTTTCTTTCTCTTAGCTTTTTTTTTTCTTTTTCTTTATATTTTCCTTCCCTTTTTTTATATCCCCAAATCTATTAGCAAGAATCTCAGCATATAGATTTTGTAAGATATCCACATAAACACAAAAGTTTCACAAGACCGCACCGCATTGGAAAATTACAATTCAATAATGCTTTGGCTTAATTTTTGGTTGCGATAATGGGATTAGTTTGTAGGCCTTGGTGAAGTATGGTGGAGCTGAACCAAAAGGTGGGGTAGGCACAAAATAGGCTAGCAACGGTTAGCGTATAGGAATGGTAGAACAAAGCTCAAGTTTGCCAAAAAGATGGCCTACGTCACGCTCAACTTGCAAATCGTTCGCACCCATGCTTCAAGAGTAGCTTGGGGCAAGTTCTTAGCACCCGAGAAAGGTAATCCTTTCTCCAGACTCGAGAAAAATGAACCTCGCGCTTTCCTACACACAATACATCGCTACCACTAGATTCAACCATATTCACCATTTTGAGTAAAATAAATTAAAATCTACGCAAATCTACTAATTGTAATTTGGAAGCATAAATAAAAACTAGTTCTACTCAAATTCCTAGGCAAGACACGAGTACTCAACTAGAGCACTACAAGAGTCAACATGCCACTCCATCTTGCAATTTTTAGACTAATACAGTAATTCCTACATCACAACCAAGAATTGAATATACGGGAGCACACAAACAAGCGAGTGCGCACTGAAGTGGGTGTTGTGGTGTGCGATGAAGATGAACAAATAATATAACTGAAATAAATTACTTCTAGCATGCCCTGAGATGTGTACGTGTAGTGGGTAACACATAGTGGCTCTCCCCCGGAATTAATATAAGCAATAGATGCAAATGATGTAACCATGAAAATTAACTAAAATGCTAGGGGAAGAAAAGTTACCCATGCTCAGAAATGATCGTACCAGAAGATTGGCGTTAATACTGGGATGGAAGTCCAAGTACGATACCAAAAGATCACCACCCTACAAAAAGGATGCACCAAGAAATAACAAAAATAATATATTATGGCATTAGCGGCTAAGAGAAATAAAAATAACCAAAACTGGGTTGTCTCCCATTAGCGCTTTTGTTTACCGTCCTTAAGCTGGACTAAATACCTGTATTATGCAGTTTAAAAGATTGTCTAAGCATAAAAGCAGAAGTTAATAAATCCTAATTATTATTACAAGCATGCCAAAAAGATCAACTGTAAGTTGATTTAAAATAGTAACTAGAAATAAAAGAAATGGGTGTGAAGACCCAACAACAACAGTCCAGAAGATCAGGAGCTTTCCATCTCCATATTTCATCTTTCTTCATCCTCTTCCTCTCCTCCAATCTGCGGTCATGGATGAAGTACCGTTTACCGCCCTGCACCCAGTCTTTCAAGGAAAACGCAAGCAATGATGATGAGGGAGAATATGTTATTAATTTCATCTTTGCCATCAGCTTTCCCTTCCATGACTACCTCTCAAAATTACTCAAGAATGGGTCTATAAATTCATGCACCTGCAAAGGAATATGTGCAATATTAGAAATTAAAGCAGGAGGGGAAGCAGGAAGGATGAACTTATCAATATCTGCATTATAAGAAGGTTGACTAGGAAATAAAATAGAAGGGGAACTAAGAGAATCAAACAAAGGAGGAGTTAACCCGGTTTCACTCCTGGCAGGTTCCACAAAAGACTCAATGCCGGTTGCAATAGAATCATTGCAGGCATAATATGAGCAGCTAGGAACTTCGATGATGAGTTGGACCTTCTCCTCCGGTGATGAGGTTGAAAATTCTCTGGCCAGCATATACGAGAAGCAATCACCTACAATCATTGATAAAACCCTCGAAACAGCCATTAAGGCATTAATGTGAGAATCTCGGGCCCTGTCTATCCCAATAAACTGTCCCACACCAATTGTCGCATCGTCCCCACCCAGATACACTTCATGAACATTTCTATTCTTATTCACATTTTTGGATCTTATGGCGCCCTTAGAGGGGGGATACGAGGTTTAGAAATATTTGAGTAAAACTAAGAGATTTATAGATAATCGAAACCTTTTGATTCTGTTGCTAACGTTGGATTTAAGAGTTAATGCTGGGCATTAACACTCTAGAGAATTAGGATTCACAGAATTATGTCAAAGTGATTTTACTTATGAAATCTTAAACGAAATACAATTCTAGAAAATCAGAGATAATGAAAATGAATAATATATTTCAAAGATAATTACAAAGATAAATTTCAATAACGCTTAAAATTAAAGGTGACAAGATAAAATTCTCTTTTTTTCCTTCGCCGGTCCTTCTCCCACGGATCGGTTGGCTATAGCATATGTTTCCCCTAATAAGGCCTTTAGCCACCCCATAGATCTACCCTTGACCTAGTCCACATGCACAAGGAGGGAATTTTCCCCCTAAACACAACCCGGCCTAGTCGCCACATGCAAGGCAGCAAATTCACTATTGTTACAAGAAAAGAATGAAAAGATAAACTTATATTCAGAATAAAAGACTCCCTATATTGAAGAGCGTTGAAGGAGATGTTGAAGACACGCAATGACCATCGTAGGAGTTGAAGGGAGCATTCTTCTACAAATTTGACCGTTGGAAATCTCCTTCTCACTATAATTCCTCAATTGCGGTGTTGGGAGTGCTCTCTGAATTCGGGGATGAAATTCTCTCTCAAATAATTGGAATGAAGGCTTGAAAGTTCATCTTTTGAGCAAAGAAATCAGCTCATTAAATAGGAATGGGAGCTAACGTCGGGCGTTAAGAAGTTATTCCTAAACGGTTACCGGCACTGATTATAATTATGGCGCCATAAGATCCAACAAGTGGTATCAGAGGTAGGTTATTCCAAAACAGTTTCACAACTGGGAATAATGGCACATCATGATCATTCTTTCATTGAGGGTCATGAGATTAGTAGGCCTCCACTATTTATCGGTACTATTTATAATTATTGGAAAACAAGAATCAATTGTTTTTTAATTGCTTTAGATAATGATGTATGTGGTATGGTGGAACAATGCTACTCTCTACTCTCCAACAACATTTGGTGTTGGAGAAGTTACAACGAAAAAACTGAGAGATAAATGGGATGATAATGACAAGTTAAGATGCAAGAATAACGCTAAAGCTATGAATGCTTTATTTGGTGCTTTGGATAGAACATAATTTAAATAAACTTGTGCTTGTGTAACTGCTTATGATATATGGAATTTATTAGAAATCACTCATGAAGGTACTTCACAGGTCAAGGATACAAATCTTTTCCAACTTGAATCTGAATATGAGAAATTCCAGATGGAGGCAGATGAAGATATAGATTCAATGTACACAAGGATCACCAAGATCATCAACAACTCAAATGTACTTGGAAAGGTGTTCTCCAACGGCGACTTGGTGAGAAAAATTCTAAGATCTCTACCTCCAAAGTTCAATCAAAGGTGACAGCTATCTAGGAGTCGCATGATTTGAAGAAGCTCCAAATTGAGAGCCTCACTGGGAACCTCAAGACCAATGAAGCTGAACTCAAAATTCAAAAACAAGAGTACAACATGGAGCCAAAGAAGAAGGATTTGGACTTAAAATCAAAGAAGGAGGTTGACGGAGATGACAATGAAAAGGACGAGGAGAGCCTTTTTGTTAAAAAGTTCAAAAGGTTCATGAATAATCCGGAAAGGAGAAACACCTTTTAGAAATATTTCATCAAGAAGCGATCCTGAACGAAGAAGGGAAGAGGTAGCGATGAGGACGATGATGAGCGACCACCACCAGAGTGCTACCATTGCAGAAAGATCGGACACATCCGGAGCCAGTGCCCAAAATATCTGAAAGAGCATAAAGAAAAGCGGCACATGGGAAAAGAGAAGAAGAAGGTCCTAAAAGCAGCTACTTGGGATCAATCCTCCTCTGATGAATCAAGCAGCTCATCCTCCAGCAGTGAAGAAGAAGCAAATGTGTTCTTCATTAGAAAGAGCAACACACTATCCGATGACGAAGGCAATGTCCAAAGTGACACTGAGGTAACTCTTCCTACTACTTATGATGCTTTATATATTGTGTATTTACAAACATGCAAATTTTTTGATAAAAGTTTAAATGATATTGAGATCCTAAATTTTGAAAATAAAATTTGTTAAAAGTAAACAAAAACTTATTTAAACTATTAGGGAAAGAGAAAGTATCTTGCCAAGAGTGCAATTACTCCTTGGCAAGAGTGAAAGAACTCGAAGAAGCTCTTTCTAAGTCCCACTCCAATATTGAAATTCTTACTAAGGAGAAGGGGAATTTAGAAAGAACTTTAAAAATATCTCTTTCTCAAATGGAAGTAGGAAGGAAAAGTTTTGCGAATCAGTGCGTTATGTTAGTAATGGAATACACCGCTCTCAAAGCTCGTATTCATGATTTAAATATGGCTATTAAAAAATTCGGAGTTGGGCAAAGATCTCTAGACATGATCTTTGCCAACCAATGTCATGGTAGTGCCAAATATGGCATTGGGTATGTTACTGGGAGCTATCGCCCAGCGTTAACTCTTAACGCTGACGTTAGCAATAATTCTAGAAATTTTATTTCTGTTAATAAAAAATCATTTCAAAATTCAAATGCTCTCTCATCTTCCTGCAAGAGTTTATCCAAAACTCTGAATATGGTTTCATCCATTTTTATATCGTGTACCAAATGTCATATATTTGGACACACCTCAGACTCATGTATGAAGAAGGGTCGTAGTGCTATAAATTAAATCTACGTGCCTATGGTTTCCACCTATTCTATGGGAGGAACCTCTTGGGTATCCAGATCTTTACTCTCATCTCCTTTTTAGATATTTTGGCAGGCTAAAGACAAAAAGGATGTGTGGTATGTGGACTCAGGATGCTCCAAACACATGATGGGCAACAAAGTAAGGTTTCATAGCCTTGAGATGAAGAAGGGAGGGTTGGTAACATTTGGAGATAACAAAAAAGGATGGATCATGGGCATCAACACAGTGGGTAATGATTCTTTCTCAATCTCTAATGTTTTATTTGTAGATGGCCTGAAACATAACTTTATATAAATTAGTCAATTATGTGATAAGGGTTAAATGTATTATTTGAATCCACTACAAATCTTTGCAAAATCATAAATTCTATAACAAATGATGACGTACTCACCACACCTAGAATTCATAATGTTTATATGATTGCCTTTAATGATCTTTCACACTCGTCTTTAAAATGCTTTATTTCTAAAAATGATGAATTGGAACATTGCTATAGGCGCCTTGGTCACTCTAGCATCAAGCTTATTTTTAAATTATCAAAAGATTAATTGATTAAGGGTTTACTTATGCTTAATGGTAATTTATCTTCTCATTGTACGCCTTGCCAAAAAAGGAAAGTTTTCAAAAAATTCTTTTAAAAGCAAAAACGTAATTTCTACTTCTAGACCTCTTCAATTAATTCATATGGACTTATTTGGACCGGTTTGAACTTCTATTATAGGAGGTAGAAAATATACTTTTGAAATAATTGATGATTATTCTAGATTTTATTGGACTTAATTTCTATCTTCCAAATCCGATGCATTTATTGAATTTACTAAACTATGCATTCATATTCAAAACGAACTTGATTTAAAAATTAAATGCATAGGCTCGGATCATGGAGGAGAATTTGAAAATGATAAGTTTTCTTATTTTTGTAATGATTTAGTAATTAAATATGAATTTTCCGCTCCTTGCACCCCACAACAAAATGGTGTAGTGGAGAGGAAAAATAGAACCCTTCAAGAGGTAGCACGCACTATGCTTTGTGAATATGGGTTGCCTAAATCATTTTGGGCCAAAGTAGTTAATACTTCATGTTATATTATTAATCTTGTCACGCTTCATCCTATTTTAAAATTAATACCTTATGAGCTTTACTTTAGAAGAAAACCTAATGTATCTTATTTATATGTTTTTGGTTGCAAATGTTTTATTTTAAATACTAGAGATGCATTAGGAAATTTTGATGAAAAATGTGATGAGGGAATTTTCATTGATTACTCTTCAACTAGTAAGGGTTATAAAATTTATAATAAAAGAACTAAAATAGTTGAAGAGTCTATTCATGTAAGATTTGATCAGAATTTTCCTTGTGTGGATACTAATCTTATAGGAATTGAAGACGAACCCCTTCGCCGGGCGTTAAGAAGCTAACACCAGCGTTAATGATCATTAACGCTGGCATTAACTTCTTAACGCCCTGCGAAGGGGTTCATCTTCGATTCCTGTACGATTAGTTTATCTTTTGATACCACTTATTGGATCTTATGGTGCCCTAAGAGGGGGTGGTGAATAAGGGTTTACAGATTTTTGAGTAAAATGGAGAGATTTATAGAAAATCGAAATCTTTTGATTATGTTGCTAACGCTAGCTTTAAGAGTTAACGCTGAGCATTAGCTCTCCAGAGAGTTAGACTTCACAGAATTATGTAAAAGTGATTTTACATATGAAATATTAAATGAAATATAATTACAGAAAATCCGAGATAATGAAAATGAATATTATATTTTAAAGAGAATTACAAAGATAAAATTTCAATAACGCATGAATTTGAAAGCGACGAGATAAAAATAACTTTTGTTACTTCACCTGAAAAACTGAGAGACAAATGGGATGATAACGATAAGTTAAGATGCAAGAATAATGCTAAAGCTATGAATGCTATATTTTATGCTTTGGATAGAACGTAATTTAATTGAACTTGTGCTTGCGAAACTGCTTATAATATATGGAATTTATTAGAAATCACTCATGAAGGTACTTAGCAGGTCAAGGATTCAAAGCTTTTCCAACTTGAATCCAAATATGAGAAATTCCAGATGGAGGCAGATGAAGATATAGATTCAATGTACACAAGGTTCACCAAGATCATCAACGACTCAAAAGTACTTGGAAAGGTGTTCTCCAATGACGACTTGGTGTGAAAAATTCTAAGGTCTCTCCCTCCAAAGTTCAATCCAAAGGTGACGGCTATCTCAGAGTCGCATGATTTGAAGAAGCTCCAAATTGAGAGCCTCATTGGGAACCTCAAGACCCATGAGGTTGAACTCAAAATTCAACAACAAGAGTACAACAAGGAGCCAAAGAAGAAGGATTTGGACTTAAAATCAAAGAAGGAGTCTGACAGAGATGACAATGAAGGGGACGAGGAGAGCCTTTTTGTGAAAAAGTTCAAAAGGTTCATGAATAATCCGGAAAGGAGAAACACCTTTCGGAAATATTTCTTCAAGAAGCTATCCTCATCGAACAAGGGAAGAGGTAGAGATGAGGACGATGATGAGCGACCACCACCAGAGTGCTACCATTGTAGAAAGATCGGACGCATCCAGAGCCAGTGCCCAAAATATCTGAAAGAGCATAAAGAAAAGATGCACATGGGAAAAGAGAAGAAGAAGGTCCTAAAAGCGGATACTTGGGATGAATCCTCCTCCTACGAATCAAGCAGCTCATCCTCTAGTAGTGAAGAAGAAGCAAATGTGTGCCTCAAAACAAAGAACAACACACTACCCGATGACAAAAGCAGTGTACAAAGGGAAACTGACGTAACTCTTCCTACTAGTTATGATGGTTTATATATTGAGTATTTACAAACATGCAAATTTTTTGATAAAAGTTTAACTGATATTGAGATTCTAAATTCTGAAAATAAACTTTTGTTAAAAGTAAACAAAAAATTATTTAAACTATTAGGGAATGAGAAAGTATCTTTCCAAGAGTGCAATCACTCCTTGGCAAGAGTGAAAGAACTCGAAGAAGCTCTTTCTAAGTCCACTCCAATATCGAAATTATTACTAAGGAGAAGGGGAATTTAGAAAGAACTTTAAAAACCTCTCTTTCTCAAATAGAAGTAGGAAGGAAAAGTTTTGCGAATCGGTGTGTTATGTTAGTAATGGTAAACATCGCACTCAAAGATCGTATTCATGATTTAAATATGGCTATTAAAAAATTCGGAGTTGGGCAAAGATCTCTAGACATGATCTTTCCCTACCAATGCCATGGTAGTGCCAAATATGGCCTTGGGTTTGTTACTGGGATCTATCGCCCTGCGTTAACTCTTAACGCAGGCGTTAGCAATAATTCCAGAAATTTTATTTCTCTTAATAAAAAAGCATTTCAAAATTCAAATGTTATATCATCTTCATGCAAGAGTTTATCCAAAACTCTGAATAGAATTTCATCCATTTTATATCGTGTACCAAATGTCATATATTTGGACACACCTTAGACTCATGTTAGAAGAAGGGTCATAGTGCTATTAAGGAAATCTGGGTGCCTGAGGTTTCCACCTATTCTATGGGAGGAACCTCTTGGGTTTCCGAATCTTTACTCGCATCTCCATTTTAGGTTGTGTTATTTGGACTCGGGATGCTCCAAACACATGATGGGCATCAAAACTAAGTTTCTTAGCCTTGAGATGAAGAAAGGAGGGTTGGTAACATTTGGAGATAATGGAAAAGGAAGGATCATGGGCATCGACACAGTGAATAACAATTCTTTCTCAATCTCTAATGTTTTATTTGTAGATGGCTTGAAACATAACTTAATATCAATTAATCATTTATATGATAAGGGTTTAAATGTATTATTTGAATCAACTACAAATATTTGCAAAATCATAAATTCTATAACAAATGATGACGTACTCACCGCACCTAGAATTCATAATGTTTATACGATTGCCTTTAATTATCATTCACAATCGTCTTTAAAATGATTTATTTCTAAAAATGATGAATTGGAACTTTGTCATTGGCATCTTGGTCACTCTAGCACCAAGCTTATTTTGAAATTATCAATGTACAACCCCGATATTTGCCAGGCGAAGAGGCCCGGTTCAAGAAGGCAACATGATGGAAGAAGTAATAAGAGGTTTCAGGCCTTAGGGCCAAAGACCTCGCGACGGAGACCTTGGAGGTCTCTCTCGAAGGGCTCGCAGAGAGGCGAGCGAGAAGCGTCGGCGAGACAAATGCTCACAGGCAGTTTGAGGAGGATTTCTGAGTTCGGCGGAAGAGGTACCACGTTCGAAGAATTCCCCCGTGTTCGTCGAGCTCACCTAACTTCGTCGAGCTCACCCCTGTTCGACGAAATCATCGGAAGTAGACGAAGGGTTCTATGCTCATTAAAAGCCAAAGGGATGGTCTTGTAAGAGGGGTTGCGAGATCCAGACCTCGGTAGATACCGCCAGAATGGGCCACCGATGTCCTCACAGGGCGATCGCCCAGGAGAGGCATCGCGAGCAGGACTCGCAAGAAGGCCCGCGAGAGCTTTGACAACAATGTTCTCGTAGTTCTATACGCGTGGGTTGATAGGGTCAAATTACCATTTTACCCTCGGTGGTCTGTCTTTAGCCTCTCCCAACAGCGGAGGTTGGCTGTTAGCAGATCCATTTGGGGTGCGGATAGTTAAATTAAAAAGGTGGGATCCTGCTATTTGCAGGCCAGACCAGAAAATCTATAAATAGGATCTCAAGGGCACCTTTGGAGAGGACTTCACTTCAGCTTCTCTCTCCTCAGGCTTCCTTTGGTTAGCATCTTCGAGAGCTCTCCAAGGTGCCTGAGTCTCATCTTTGGGTTGGGAGGGGAAGCGCTCAACGATCTTCCGGGTTAGTGGAGGGACCTCCTCGCTGCGACTAAGGTCTTAGTCATTTTTCTAGTCTTCGGTCTACCTTCTCCGAGGGATCAGTAAGGGCTAGCCGCCCCTCATTTCGGTGAGGGCCCTGAGATCCATAAGAGATCGAGAAATCAGTTTCAACAATCAAAAGATAAATTGATTAAAGGTTTACCTACATTTAATGGTAATTTATCTTCTCATTGTACGCATTTCCAAAAAGGAAAGTTTTCAAAAAATTCTTTTAAAAGCAAAATTATAATTTCTACTTCTAGACCTCTTCAATTAATTCATATGGACTTATTTGGACCAGTTTGAACTTCTAGTCTAGGACGTAGAAAATATACTTTTGTAATTATTGATGATTATTCTAGATTTTGTTGGACTGTATTTTTATCTTCCAAATCTGATGCATTTATTGAATTTACTAAACTATGTATTCATATTCAAAATGAAATTGATTTAAAATTTTCTTTTTGCTTGACACCTTCGGGCTCACGGTCATGGCGCTGCGAAATGAGTTCGTGACCCCAACACCCCAGGTAACCCCTCCCCCAGCAGCGGTCAGCGAGAATGGCCCAGGGGGAAGGGCTGGAAAGGAAGTGGTCGGAGGGTCAGTGCAAGACTTAGAAGGGCGGGTGCTGTTCGCCAGCCCGACGAATTCTATGCCGACGAGCGCGACGCAAGTGAGCGCGCGCCCGGTGGATGCGGCGACTGTGTGGGTAGTTCAGGCGAGCGCCGCTCTCACGAGCGCAGTCCCCGCGAGCCCGAGTATGGCTAGAGAGCTCGGGGGGCGTGTGGAGCAAGAAAGGGTGGCAGGAGGGGGAAGTCCCTTCTGCGAGCTTGTACTTTCTGTACCTGTCCCGACAGGGTTCCGAGAGTGGGACAGGGTATACTACAACGACAGGGATGACCCTGTCCAACATCTCCAGTCTTTTGAGGACTCGCTCTCCATCAGGCCGATGTCAGATGCTTTTAAGTGTCGGATCTTCGTCGTCACTCTTAAAGGAAAGGGCAGGGACTGGTTCCATCAACTCCCTACAGGGTCGATCTACGCATTCGAGGATTTGCGCCGGAGCTTCTTGTTGCGATTCTCAACTTCAAAGACAAGGAAGAAGGACGCCGAGTCTCTCTTCAAAGTGAAGAAGGAGCCGAAGGAGTCGTTGGCTCGCTACGTGGATTGGTTTTAGGAAGAGGTGCTGCTCACTCAGGAGATGCCTGGGTTTGCTAACAGCGGAGGTTGGCTGTTAGCAGACCCATTTGGGGTGCGGATAGTTAATTTAAAAGGCGGGATCCTGCTATTTGCAGGTCAGACCAAAAAATCTATAAATAGGATCTCAAGGGCACCTTTGGAGAGGACTTCAGCTTCTCTCTCCTCAGGCTTTCTTTGGTTAGCATCTTCGAGAGCTCTCCAAGGTGCCCGAGTCTCAACTTTGGCTTAGGAGGGGAAGCGCTCAACGATCTTCCGGGTTAGTGGAGGGACCTCCTCGCTGCGACCAAGGTCTTAGTCATTTTTCTAGTCTTCGGTCTACCTTCTCCGACGGATTAGTAAGGGCTAGCCGCCCCTCATTTATGTGAGGGCCCCGAGCTCCACAAGAGATCGAGAAATCAGTTTCAACAATCAAAAGATAAATTTATTAAAGGTTTACCTACATTTAATGGTAATTTATCTTCTCATTGTACGCATTTCCAAAAAGGAAAGTTTTCAAAAAATTCTTTTAAAAGAAAAATTATAATTTCTACTTCTAGACCTCTTCAATTAATTCATATGGACTTATTTGGACCAGTTTGAACTTGTTGTCTAGGACGTAGAAAATATACTTTTGTAATAATTGATGATTATTCTAGATTTTGTTGGACTGTATTTTTATCTTCCAAATCTGATGCATTTATTGAATTTACTAAACTATGCATTCATATTCAAAACAAAATTGATTTAAAAATTTCATTTTGCTTGACACCTTCGGGCTCACCGTCGCGGCACTACGAAATGAGTTCGCGACCCCAGCACCCCAGGTAACCCCTCCCCCAGCAGCGGTCAGCGAGAATGCCCCAGGGGGAAGGGCTGGAAAGGAAGTGGCCGGAGGGCCAGTGCAAGACTTAGAAGGGCGGGTGCTGTTCGTCAGCCCGGTGAGTTCTATGCCGACGAGCGCGGCGCAAGTGAGCGCGCGCCCGGTGTATGCGGCGACTGTGGGGGTAGTTCAGGCGAGCGCCGCTCTCGCGAGCGCAGTCCCCGCGAGCCCGAGTATGGCGAGAGAGCTCGGGGGGCATGTGGAGCGAGAGTGGGATAGGGTTCCGAGAGTGGGACAGGGTGTACTACAACGGCAGGGATGACCCTGTCCAACATCTCCAGTCTTTTGAGGACTCGGTCTCCATCAGGCCGATGTCGGATGCTTTTAAGTGTCGGCTCTTCGCCGTCACTCTTAAAGGAAAGTGCAGGGACTGGTTCCATCAACTCCCTACAGGGTCGATCTACGCATTCGAGGATTTGCGCCGGAGCTTCTTGTTGCGATTCTCAACTTCAAAGACAAGGAAGAAGGACGCCGAGTCTCTCTTCAAAGTGAAGAAGGAGCCGAAGGAGTCGTTGGCTCGCTACGTGGATAGGTTTCAGGAAGAGGTGCTGCTCACTCAGGAGATGCCTGGGTTTGCTAACAACGGAGGTTGGCTGTTGGCAGACCCCTTTGGGGTGCGGATAGTTAATTTAAAAGGCGGGATCCTGCTATTTGTAGGTCAGACCAAAAAATCTATAAATAGGATCTCAAGGGCACCTTTGGAGAGGACTTCAGCTTCTCTCTCCTCAGGCTTTCTTTGGTTAGCATCTTCGAGAGCTCTCTAAGGTGCCCGAGCCTCAGCTTTGGCTTAGGAGGGGAAGCGCTCAACGATCTTCCGGGTTAGTGGAGGGACCTCCTCGCTGCGACTAAGGTCTTAGTCATTTTTCTAGTCTTCGGTCTACCTTCTCCGAGGGATCAGTAAGGTCTAGCCGCCCTCATTTATGTGAGGGCCCCAAGCTCCACAAGAGATCGAGAAATCAGTTTCAACAATAAAAAGATAAATTTATTAAAGGTTTACCTACATTTAATGGTAATTTATCTTCTCATTGTACGCATTTCCAAAAAGGAAAGTTTTCAAAAAATTCTTTTAAAAGAAAAATTATAATTTCTACTTCTAGACCTCTTCAATTAATTCATATGGACTTATTTGGACCAGTTTGAACTTCTAGTCTAGGACGTAGAAAATATACTTTTGTAATAATTGATGATTATTCTAGATTTTGTTGGACTGTATTTTTATCTTCCAAATGTGATGCATTTATTGAATTTACTAAACTATGCATTCATATTCAAAACGAAATTGATTTAAAATTTTCTTTTTGCTTGACACCTTCGGGCTCACGGTCGCAGCGCTGTGAAATGAGTTTGCGACCCCAGCACCCCAGGTAACCCCTCCTCCAGCAGCGGTCAGCGAGAATGCCCCAGGGGGAAGGGCTGGAAAGGAAGTGGCCGGAGGGTCAGTGCAAGACTTAGAAGGGCGGGTGCTGTTCGTCAGCCCGGCGAGTTCTATGCCGACGAGCGCGGCGCAAGTGAGCGCGCGCCCGGTGTATGCGGCGACTGTGGGGGTAGTTCAGGCGAGCGCCGCTCTCGCGAGCGCAGTCCCCGCGAGCCCGAGTATGGCGAGAGAGCTCGGGGGGCGTGTGGAGCGAGAGTGGGACAGGGTTTCGAGAGTGGGACAGGGTGTACTACAACGGCAGGGATGACCCTGTCCAACATCTCTAGTCTTTTGAGGACTCGGTCTCCATCAGGCCGATGTCGGATGCTTTTAAGTGTCGGCTCTTCGCCGTCACTCTTAAAGAAAAGGGCAGGTACTAGTTCCATCAACTCCCTACAGGGTCGATCTACGCATTCGAGGATTTGCGTCAGAGCTTCTTGTTGCGATTCTCAACTTCAAAGACAAGGAAGAAGGACGTCAAGTCTCTCTTCAAAGTGAAGCAGGAGCCGAAGGAGTCGTTGGCTCGCTACGCGGATAGGTTTCAGGTAGAGGTGCTGCTCTCTCAGGAGATGCCTGGGTTTGCACTCCAGCTCGCCTTCACGGTTGGGCCAAGGGAAAGTTTCTTCAAAATGTCTCTAAAGAGGAAGGCCCCCGTCTCCTATGAGGAGCTAATGGAGAGGGTGGCGGAGGAGATCGAGAGTGAAGAGGCCAACCCGGAACTCACCAAGAGGCTAGCGAAGCTTAGTGAGCTGTCGTCAGGCAGCAGGATGTAAGGAGAAGGGAAGAGCCCAGGGACCCGGAGGGGGAGTGGAGGCATCATGGCGGAGGAATGCAGGGTCGTGGAAGGGGTTATGGCCCGGTAAGGGGTAACTTCTATGGAGGACAAGGAAGACCCCACCAGTTGGGGTGGAGGCAGGGTCGGAGGCAATTGCCTCCCCCACCTCAGCAAGCCATGGCAATTAGGCGGGGGAGAGGAGGAAGAGGAAGAATAGAAGAAGCAAAAGAGGAAGCAGGGGCAGGGAGAAGGAGGATGAATAGGGTGGCGGAAGGCAAAACAGGGGAGCTGACAATGCCGTATTGTGACTTCCATGATGAAGAAGGTCACGCGACGACCATCTGCCCAGAGTTCCTAGAGACAAAGAGGGCCCGAGTGCCCGTACCGATGCAACAACAACAGGTGAGAATCGAGGAGGTTGAGCCTCGAGAGGAAGAGGAAGAAAGGTATGAAGATAGAGTTGACGTGGGGAGTAGAGGAGGGATCAGGGGGATCCATGGGGGGGTAGGGGTGGAGGCAACCCGTAAGGCTAGCCTCCATGCCATCTATCGGTGGAGCGTGGCTTCAACATCCACTGCTCCACCCCCAGCGGAGAAGATTACTTTCTCCCAAAAGGACATGCCAGGACATGAAGATCCGTTCTGCGATGCGCTGGTCATCCAGACCGCCATCGAGAACTTTACCATCTCACGGATTTTAATAGATAACGGGAGTTCGTTCAACGTCATCTTTAAGAAGGCGTTTGACGAGATGAAGGTGGAGGCCCGGAGGATGTTGGCCTCAGATGGTCCCCTGTTTAGTTTTTCAGGAGAAAGGAAGGAAGTAGAGGGTGGAGTGGGACTCCATGTGACCCTCGGAGGACAGTCCCGGAACTGCCGCTTCATGATAGTGGATGCCCCGAGCAGCTACATCGCCATCTTCGGACGGCCTCTCATCAGGGCGTTCCGATGCGTCCCTTCCACTTTCCACCAGTGCCTCAAGTTCAGCAAGGGTGGGATCCAGGTACGGGTCCGGGGAGACCTCAAAGTTGCGAGACAGTGTTATATGACGGCTGTCAACACCATAGCCTGGATGGGAGAAGCGGAGGAGTGGGACAAAGCGATGGAGTAAGCGGTAGAGGCCAGAGGGGAGGAGAAAGAAGAGGGTGCCCAGGAAGGAGGGGTGGAGGAGTTGATGATGGTATGGGAGGAAGAGACAAAGGAAGGAGCCCAAGCCCTCGCTTGCAACGGAGAGAAGGAAAGTGCTTGGGGAGAGCAATCTAGGCTGGAGGCCATGGATGAGGTCGTGGAGCTTGAGGTCACCACTCGGCTTGGGATGGTGGAGAAGGTCCGAGTCAGCGGAGAACTCAGTTCAGAGGAGTAGGCTGAGATCCTAGCCTGCGTGCAGAAGAATGTGGATGTCTTCGCTTAGAGTGCCGCGGAGATGCCCGGGATCGATGCGGATGTGGCTTGCCACCGCCTCAACCTCGACCCCGGCACCCGCCCCATCCGCCAAAAGAAGAGGGTCATGGTGGACAAGCTGGAGGGACCAATCCGCGAGGAGGTGAAAAAGCTCATACAAGCAGGTTTTGTGTCGGAGATCCAGTATCCAGGCTGGGTCTCCAATGTAGTCATGGTAAAAAAAAGGGGGAGGTAAGTGGCGCATGTGTATCGACTTTTCACTACTTAATAAATCATGCCCGAAAGATTGCTACCCCCTGCCTAGAATCGACGTGCTGGTTGACTCAGCCGTTGGTTTCTCTGTAATGTCTTTCTTAGATGCTTTTTCAGGTTATCATCAAATCCGCATGCACCCCCCAGACATCAAAGATGTCTCTTTCATCACGGGGGATGGATGCTACTGTTATAATATGTTGCCCTTTGGGCTCAAGAATACAGGTGCCACATATCAAAGGATGATGGATCGTGTCTTTCGCGAACAAAGGGGGAGAAACTTGGAGGTCTATGTTGATGATCTCATGGTAAAGAGCCGGGACCTTGGGTCTCACCTCCGAGACCTTGAGGAGACGTTTGGCACCCTACGGATGTATAAGATGAAACTCAACCCCTTGAATTGTGTCTTCGGGGCTAGCCGGGGGAAGTTCCTAGGTCACCTGCACACCCCGGCGGGGGTAGAGCCAAACCCAGACAAAGTCAAAGCAATAATGGAGTTGGGATCGCCCAAGAACTCGAAGGAGGTTCAAAGTCTTACTGGAAAGTTGGTCGGACTCAGTAGGTTCCTCTCCAAGGCGGGGGACAAGTGTGCCCCCTTCTTCAAGGTGCTAAGAGGAAACAAAAAATTCGAATGGACCTCGGAGTGTGAGGGAGCCTTCCAAGCCTTGAAAGAACAACTCACTCAAACTCCTCTACTCCAGGGGCCGATACCGGGAGAGGACCTATCCCTATACCTGGGAGTAGGGTCCGAAGCAGTAAGCTCAGTACTAATTCGGGAAGAAGGGAGAATACAGTTCCCTGTCTACTACATCAGCCGAGTGCTGAGGAAGGCGGAGCTACGGTACCCGATTCTGGAAAAGTTGGCCTTCGCATTCGTGGTAGCGGCTCGGAGGCTCCGACCCTATTTCCAGGCACATTCAATCAAATTGGTAACAGATCACCCCCTTCGCAAAGTCATGGATGGGGTGGAGCACTCGGGAAGGTTGGAAAAGTGGTCCGTGGAACTAAGCGAGTTCGATGTTATGTTCGTGCCCAGGATGTCGATCAAGGCCCAAGCTGTGGCCGACTTCATGGCTGACTACACAACCAAAGTGGGGGAGCATGTACCGCCTCCCCCAGTAGCGTGGAAGGTGTTGGTGGATGGTGCGTCAGGAAGACACTACTATGGAGGGGGTATCATCTTGGTAAGCACCCAAGGGACCAAGATCGAGCAAGCTTTGAACATCCACTTCCCGATTACCAACAACCAAGCAGAATATGAGGCGGTGATAGCGGGCCTGCGACTGGCTCGGGAAGTGGGGGTGCAAGATGTGGAGGTCTCGACCGACTCCATGGTTGTAGCATGCCAAGTCAGGGGGAGTTTGAGGCGAAGGACTCGACTCTCCTGCGATACTTAGAAAAGGTCAAGGGGTTCATCGGGCATTTCCACACTTTCTCCATCATGCACGTTCCAAGAGAAGAGAGCACCCCCGCAGACCTCTTGGCCAAGTTCGGTCCCCGAGCGGGGGGAATAGTTTCGGAGCTCTTCCGACCCACAATAGAGGAAGGAGAATTGATGGAGGTGGATCAGCGGGTCTCGTGGATGGATCCTTTCGTCACTTTCCTATCATCAGGGAAGTTCCTTGAAGGAGACATAGATAGACGATGCTTCAGGTATAAGTTAGCTTATTACTCCCTGCATGCAGTGGGGGCTATATAGGAAGACGCTCTCGGGACTCCTGGCCCGTTGTGTCTCCGAGGAGGAGGTCCCGAGAGTCCTGGAAGAAATCCACTCTGGGGAATGTGGCAGTCATTCCGGGAGCCGAAGCCTGGAGGGGAGGGTGTTGAGGCAAGGCTACTTCTGGCCCACCCTCAGCAGAGATGCGTCGGAGTTCGCAAGAAGGTGTACAAAATGCCAACTCTATGCTCCACTCCAACTCCTCCCAGCCCAGAGACTCCGGACCATCACAGCTCCCTGGCCCTTTGCCATATGGGGGCTGGACCTGGTTGGCCCTTTCCCTCAAGCTAGTGGCCAAAGAAGGTTCTTACAGGTCATGATCGATTACTTCTCCAAATGGGTAGAAGTGAAGGCGCTCGCCAAGGTAACATCTCAGGTTGTGAGAAATTTTGTGTGGGGGAAATAATTTGCAGGCACGGCCTCCCCCTGGCTATATTGACAGACAATGGGCCTCAATTTGCTAGCGAAGAATTTGTTAGCTTCTGCACCCAGCTTGGCATCGACCTCAGGTTCGCATCGGTTCACCATCTAAGAATCAACGACCACGTGGAGGCGGCAAACAAAGTAATCGTCAACCTACTGAAGAAGAAGGTGGAGAACCTCCGGGGGAACTGGGTAGAGCAGCTACCATCCGTCCTCTGGTCCCTGAGGACTACTCCAAACACCGCCACCGGGGATACCCCGTTCAAACTTTCTTATGGGTCCGAAGCAGTCCTTCCCATAGAAGTTTAAGTAAAGACCCCCAGGGTGATCTCCGCAGGTGAGGGGGACGAAGAGTGGCTGGTGGCTAATGATGCAGAACAAAGGCTATCCTTGGACCTGGTGGAGGAACTCCAGGACCAGGCCACCATCAGGCAGGAGGAAATCAAGCAATGAATGGCCCGATATTTTGACAAGCACATCCGAGTAAAACACTTTCAGAAGGGAGATCTGGTCTTGAAGAAGGTCGACGCGGCCGGAAGAGGGGCCGCGGTAGGTAAGCTCAACCCCAATTGGGAGGGTCCATACATTGAAAGCGAAGTGCTCAAGTCGGGGAGTATCACCTCCAAGATGTGGAAGGGGTTCCTCTCGGCCGAGCCAGAAGTGGAGACGATTTGTAGCGATTCTACCCATGAATGTTTTATTACAATGTTAGTTGAATACTCTATTTCTTCACTTGAAAGTTATAATTGTTATGTGAAGGCTGGCAAGATAACAAGTTTTTGTGCTGGAATGCCCTAGATCGATTCTGCTCCCGGGCTCTCACTAGACGGGGGGTTCAGGTTGATCTCTGGAGAGGCTGGCAAGGTAATAAATATTGGTGCTGGAATGCCCCAGATCGATTCCGCTCCCGGGCTCTCACTAGACGGGGGGTTCAGGTTGATCTCTGGAGAGGCTGGCGAGGTAACAAGCTTTTGTGCTGGAATGCCCCAGATCGATTGCACTCCTGGGCTCACACTAGACGGGGGGTTCAGGTTGATCTATGGAAAGGCTGGCAAGGTAACAAATATTGGTGCTGGAATGCACCAGATCGATTCCGCTCCTGGGCTCTCACTAGACGGGGGGTTCAGGTTGATCTCTGGAGAGGCTGGGGAGGTAACAAGCTTTTGTACTGGAATGGCCCAGATCGATTCCGCTCCTGGGCTCTCACTAGACGGGGGTTCAGGTTGATCTCTGGAGAGGCTGGCAAGTTAACAAATATTGGTGCTGGAATGCCCCAGATCGATTCCGCTCTCGGGCTCTCACTAGACGGGGGGTTCAGGTTGATCTCTGGAGAGGCTGGCGAGGTAACAAGCTTTTTTGCTGGAATGCCACAGATCGATTCCGCTCCCGGGCTCTCACTAGACGGGGGGTTCAGGTTGATCTCTGGAGAGGCTGGCAAGGTAACCAATATTGGTGCAGGAATGCCCAGATCGATTCTGCTCCCGGGCTCTCACTAGACGGGGGGTTCAGGTTGATCTCTGGAGAGGCTGGCGAGGTAACAAGCTTTTGTGCTAGAATGCCCCAGATCGATTCCGCTCCCGGGCTCTCACTAGATGGGGGTTCAGGTTGATCTCTGGAGAGGCTGGCAAGGTAACAAATATTGGTGCTGGAATGCCCCAGATCGATTCCGCTCCCGGGCTCTCACTAGACGGGGGGTTCAGGTTGATGTCTGGAGAGGCTGGCAAGGTAACAAGTAATGGTGCTGGAATGCCCCAGATCGATTCCGCTCCTGGGCTCTTAGTAGACGGGGGGTTCAGGTTGATCTCTGGAAAGGCTGACAAAGTAACAAATCTCGATGCGGGACTGCATCAGGTCCATTCCGCTCCCGGGATCTCATTAGACGGGGGACACAAGTCGATCACTAGGGAAGTTGGCAGGGAGATGAGTCCTTCATAAGGTCAGGATGAAATGCATCAGGTTAGCAAGCCTTCGACACTGGCCTGATCCTCCTCGCTCGGCAGGCCTGCTCGCTTGGCGAGAAGAAAGATTTCACACGATAGTAGGCGAGTGACGGGAATCGACCCTAAGCACTCTGGGTTATCCAATGCTCGACAGAAAAGTCGCCTCCACAAGGTAAGAGGCAAGCTCTTGCCGAGAAGGAAAGTACCCTGCGAAACCTGGATGAATATGCATACATAAAAGGGTAATAATCCAAAGGCAAATGGCGAAAGACCCAAGCAGCAAAAGTGTCCTATGCCTATCCATTCGTTAACGTGAGGTGCGAGAAAGACCCTCCGACTCATCACTGCTTTTCACTAGCAGAAGCGGGATAAGAGAGAACAAGACATCAACACACGAAAATAATGAGACAGAGGGCAAGCACAATGAACAAAGCAAAATCAGCATTTACATTTCAAAGTTCGATTACAATTTGTGGCGATCTCGCCGATCAAAAGTTACAAATAAATGGGAATGGAGGCGGGCTTCAGGAATCACTCACGAACCCTTCCTCGTCATCACTGCTTTTCACTGGCGGAAGCGGGATGAAGAGCTCCGGGACGACGTCTTCTAGAGTCATATCGGCCGCGTCGTCAGCTAAGAGGCCGACCGCCTTCATCGTCTGGAAGATGTAGTGAGCTGACTCGGTAGACTCCAAGCGGATGTCCTCATCTCACGCTCGGCGCTCTTCCTTCATACGACGAGGCGAAGGGGGAACAACGGCACGGGAGAGCTCACAGTTCAGAGCCTTTAGCCCGGCCACCTCGCCCTCCAGGTTCTGGATGCGCGCATCGGCTCTTCCGGCGGCATCTAAGTCCTGCAAGTAAGATAAGTTAGAGAACGAAATGGCAAAAGGATGGGAGGGTTGTTGGAGCATGCATTTCGCACTCCTCCGGTTTGATAATAACAAAGTCCCGTTTGTATTTGATTCTATTTTTATCAATGGTGTGCAGATAACAGGTATGAGATGTTCACATTTCTGCTGGAGCTAAAATTGAATGTGGGAAAATTTCACTGTCGGAAAATTCCGACAGCCACTGTCGCCCAGGCGACAGCAGAGAAGTTACAACTACTTCCCTCCATGGCAGATTGATGAAAGACAGTTTTGCACTGTCGGAATTCCGACAGCGATGTCGCCCAGGCGACAGCTCGGCGGTTACAACAACTGCCCACGTCTCCACCCACGACCGACAGTTTTGCACTGTCGGAAATCCGACATCGATGTCGCCCAGGCGATAGCTCGATGGTTACACCAACTGCCCACGACTCCACCCACGACGGCAGTCCAGCGGCAGTTTAGCACTGTCGGAAAATTCCGACAGTCACTGTCGCCCAGGCGACAGTGAATTTCTATAAATTGGTTCCTTTGGTTCGTGCATTCCAAGCTTCTGAGAATTCCAGTCCCTTCTTGAGTGCATATGAACCAGAGAGCTCCAGAAACTCCTCAACTCCCATTTGTGCAAAGAAGGATTGAAGATTGAAGACGAGATCGGGCGCGCTTCTACATCATCAATCATCTCGAGGCTTCAACAATCCGTTCAGAGATCTGATTTTCTAGGGAGTTGTTCTTTTCATATTGTATTTTCATTCACATATTTTTCATTTTGTATTGGTAGGGGAAATCGTCGTCTTGCGTGCGGCGTCTAAGTCCTTGCGCGGCTTAGGGGAAAATCGCTTCCTTATGCGGAGCGTCTAAGTCCTTGCGTGGCTTGGTGGGAAATCGTGGCCTTGTGTGCTACGTCTAGATCTTGGGAAGATCTAGAGGATAGGCTTAGGCTTGGTCTTGGGAGAGACAAGTGATAGCCTTCCGATCCTTGGGTGAAGGATTGGTAAACCAAAATTATTGTATTTTTTTATTATCATAATTGTGCCTTGATCTTAAGCATTGTTAAGATCATTTTTATTGTATGCAAATTTCATGATTAATATAATTATGCTCTTTTCACTAATTGCAAATTTGTCTGCTTAAATCTTTATCTTAGAAATTTGTGTTTGGTTAAATACAAAAATTACATTGGTTTAAAATTATTTATAAGTAACTTTTTAGTAAAGTAAAATCTCTTTAAAAAATTACTAAGTAAAAATTTAATTTTTAAACACACCCTTATTCACCCCCCCCCCCCCCCCCCCTCTAAGGGCGTCACACGATCCAACAAGTGGTATCAGAGCGTAGGTTACTCCAAAACGGTTTTAACACCGGGAGTAATGGCGCACAACGATCACGCGTTCGTTGAGGGGCAAGGAATTAGTAGGCCACCACTTTTCACGGGCACAGACTATAATTATTGGAAAACACGTATGCGTTGTTTTCTAATTGCGCTAGATATAGAAGTCTGGAATATGGTAGAATCTAGTTACACTTCTCCAACAATTGTTGTAGGAGATGTAACTATGGATAAGCCCAAAGATAAGTGGGATGATAATGATAAATTAAGATGTAAGAACAATGCAAAAGCCATGAATGCTTTATTTTGCGCACTAGATCGTACTGAATTTAATAGAGTTTGTGCTTGTAATTCTGCATTTGAAATTTGGAATTTATTAGAAATCACTCATGAAGGTACTTCGCAGGTAAAGGATTCAAAGCTTTTTCAACTGGAATCTGAATTTGAAAGGTTCAAAATGGAGGTAGATGAAGAGATTGATACAATGTACACACGGTTTACAAAAATCGTGAACGACTCAAAGGTGCTAGGTAAGGTGTTCTCAAATGGAGATTTGGTAAGGAAAATCTTAAGATCACTTCCCCCGAAGTTCAATCCTAAAGTGACTGCAATTTCCGAGTCACATGATCTTAAGACCTTACAATTGGAGAGCCTCATTGGAAACTTGAAAACTCATGAAGTTGAATTAAAAATTCAACAACAAGAGTATATGGAGCCAAGGAAGAAGGGATTGGCTCTAAGATCAAAGAAGGAAGAAACTAGTGATTCTGAGGAGGATGAAGAAGATGAGGAAAGTTTATTTGTTAAAAAATTTAGAAAATTTATGAAAAATCCGGAGAGAAGAAATTCGTTTAAGAAATATTTTAAGAAGGAGACTTTTAGGAAGAAAAAAGGAAAGGAGGGCGATGAGGAGGAAGAGAGACCGCCACCGGAGTGCTATCACTGCAAGAAGTTAGGACACATTCGAAGCAAGTGTCCAAAGTACTTGAAAGAACTTAAAGAAAAGAAGCACAAAGGGTCGAAGAAGGTGTTGAAGGCGGAAACCTGGGATGATACTACTTCTGAGGATGCAAGCAGTTCCGACTCAAGTAAAGAGGAGGAGGCCAACATATGCTTAATGGGAAAGAGCGTCATATCTGATGACGAATGCAGTGTCCAAAGCGACACTGAGGTAACTCCTCCAACTTATGATGAATTATTTTCTGAATTTTTAAAGACTTGCAAATTTTTTGAAAAAAGTTTAAAAGATAATGATCTTCTAAAATCTGAAAATGGAATTTTACTTAAAGAAAACAAAAAATTGTTAAATGAAATTAAGACTATTGGAAAAAGAGATATTTCTTGCCAAGAGTGTGATCACTTTTTGGGAAGAATTAAGGAACTTGAAGAATCTCTTTCCAAATCTCATTCTACAATAAAAGTACTTACTAAAAAGAATGAGATTTTAGAGAGAGATCTGAAATCTTCAATTTCCATAGTCCATGAGGGAAAGAAATCTTTTGAACGGAGATGCGTAAATCTAGTATCCGAGAATACAAAAATGAGACACCAGATTCATGACTTAACACTAGCCATGAAAAAAATTGGAATGGGCCGAAGATCACTAGATATGATCTTAGGATACCAACGCCATGGATCTGGAAGGTTTGGGCTCGGATACACATCTGGAAGCTGTCGCCCAGCGACAACCACTGTCGCCGACAACATTGAAAAGTCCAGAAAATTCACTTTTAAAAATTCTAAAATTAATGAAATATCAAATACTGCATCCTCATCCAGTAAAAGTCCAGAAAAGTTATACTCTTCTAAATACATTACTTGTGCCAAATGCAATAGATTTGGTCACACTACGGACTCTTGCTGGAAGGAAGGAAAAAGCAAAATTAAACAAATCTGGGTGCCTAAGGCTTCTACCTATACTATGGGTGGAACCACTTGGGTAACCAGATCTTTACTCACCTCTTCTTTCTAGGTGTGTTGGCAGGCTAAGGACAAAGAAGACGTGTGGTACTTGGACTCGGGTTGTTCAAAGCACATGACGGGCAATAAAGAGAAGTTCCTTAGCCTGGAGATGAAGAAAAGAGGAGTTGTTACATTCGGTGACAATGGAAAAGGAAAAATCATCGGCATCGGTGTTGTGGGTAACGAATTTCAATTTCAAATGTTTTATTTGTAGAAGGATTAAAGCATAATTTGATCTCTATTAGTCAATTATGTGATAAGGGTTTAAATGTTTTATTTGAATCTTCTACAAATTTGTGCAAAATTATTAATTCCAAAACAAATGAAATTGTTTTTACCGCACCTAGATGTCATAATGTATATATGATTAAATTTCTTGATTTTTCAAATTCTACTTTAAAATGTTTTCTATCAAAAAATGATGAATTAGATTTATGGCATAGGCGACTTGGACATGCTAGTGCCAAGTTAATTTCAAAACTTTCAAAAGATAAATTAATAAAAGGTTTATCTTCGCTAAATGGAAATTTATCTTCTTCACTATGTGTGCCTTGCCAAAAAGGAAAATTTTCAAAATCATCTTTCAAAAGTAAAAACATTATTTCTACCACTAGGCCACTTCAATTAATACATATAGACTTATTTGGGCCAATTGGAATTTCTAGCTTAGGAGGTAGAAAATACACATTTGTTTTGATTGATGATTATTCTCGTTTTTGTTGGACTTTATTTCTAACCTCCAAATCCGAAGCATTTTCAGAATTTTCAAAACTACGTTTGCGTATCCAAAATGAATTTGAGTTAAAAATTAAACGCATACGATCGGATCATGGAGGAGAATTTGAAAATGAAAAGTTTATTTCTTTTTGTACGGAGTTAGGAATTAAACATGAATTTTCCGCTCCACGCACACCACAGCAAAATGGTGTAGTAGAGAGGAAAAATAGAACTCTTCAAGAGTTAGCCCGTACAATGTTATCTGAATTCAAATTACCAAAATCTTTTTGGGCTGAAGCGGTTAGCACGGCATGTTATGTAATTAATAGAGTAATGCTTCGCCCTATTTTAAAATTAACCCCTTATGAATTAATTTTTAATAAACAACCAAATGTTTCTTATTTCAAAGTTTTTGGCTTTAAATGTTTTATTTTGAATTCTAAAGATTCCTTAGGAAAATTTGATGAAAAATGTGATGAAGGTATTTTTATTGGCTATTCTTCAGCTAGTAAAGCTTATAAAATTTTTAATAAAAGAACAAAAATAGTTGAAGAATCTATTCATGTTAGGTTTGATGAGTTTGCTTCATGTGTAGAAAAGAAAATTACAGGAAAAGAAGATGAACTCCTTCCCACGGTGGAGAATGATGAAGAAGAACTTGGAGAAAATAAAGAAGAAAAAGAAGAAGAAAGAGAAGAAGAAAGAGGAGAAGAAGATAGAGAAGAAGAAGAAAGAGAAGGATATGTGCCTCCAAGTGAATTGAGATTCTCTAAGGATCATCCAAAGGAGCTTATCATTGGAGATCCGCAAAAAAGGGTTAGTACTCGTTCATCACTACATGTTTTATTTTCAAACCTTTGTTTTGTTTCTGAAATAGAACCAAAAGATGTTTCCACCGCTTTAAATGATGAATTTTGGTTTTTAGCTATGAATGAAGAACTTAATCAATTTGAACGTAATAAGGTTTGGAATCTTGTAGAATGACCAAAAAATCATCCTGTAGTTGGTGTTAAGTGGATTTTTAAAAATAAAATGGATAATGAATCTAGAATTGTTAGAAATAAAGCCAGATTAGTTGCAAAAGGTTATGCACAAATTGAAGGGGTAGATTTTGATGAAACTTTTGCACCCGTAGCAAGATTAGAAGCGGTTAGAATATTTCTTGCATTTGCTTGTTTTAAAAGATTTAAATTATATCAAATGGATGTCAAAACCGCATTTTTAAACGGGTATATAAAAGAAGAAGTTTATGTAGAACAACCCCCTGGCTTTATAAATGAGAAATATCCAAATTATGTTTATAAGTTAGATAAAGCGCTTTATGGATTAAAACAAGCGCCTCGTACTTGGTATGATCGATTAACTCAATATTTGTTAAAGTACGATTATAAAATTGGAAGTGCTGATTCTACACTCTTCATTAAGCAAATTAATCATGATTTAGTTATTTTACAAATTTATGTTGATGATATTATTTTTGGAGCCACTAATGAAGAGTTGTGTAATGAAGTAGTTCAAATTATGAAAAATGAATTTGAAATGAGTATGGTTGGAGAACTTTCATATTTTCTAGGTTTTCAAATTATACAAAAACATGATGGAATTTTTATATGTCAAACCAAATATATTCATGATATGTTAAAAAGATTTGGATTTGAAAACCTTAAGCATGCAAACACTCCTATGAGTACTTCACTAAAATTAGGAAAAGATGAAAGTGGTGTTTCAATTGAACAAACCCTTTATAGAAGTATGATAGGGTCGTTATTGTATTTAACCGCATCTAGACCTGATATTATGTTTGTAGTTTGTTTATGTGCTAGATTTCAAGCTAATCCTAAAGAGTCACATTTAAAAGCGGTGAAACGTATCTTTAGATATCTCATAGGCACATCAAAATTAGGTTTATGGTATCCTCATAATGATTCTTTTACTTTACATGGTTTTTCGGATTCGGATTATGCGGGATGTTCCTTAGATAGGAGAAGCACTAGTGGCACTTGTCACTTTATCGGCCCTTCACTTATTTCATGGTCGAGTAGGAAACAGAATTCTGTTGCCCTCTCAACTACTGAGGCCGAATATATTGCACTAGGTAGTTGTTGTGCCCAAGCTCTTTGGATGTCACAAACATTAGAAGATTTTGGCATACAACCAAGTAGTGTTGAATTAAAGTGTGACAATAAAAGTGCTATAAACTTAACTAACAATCCCGTATTACATTCTAGATCTAAGCATATAGATGTCCGACATCATTTTATAAGGGATCATATTAAGAAGGGTAATATAAAAATCAACTTTATAGGCACGGAAAATCAACTAGCGGATATATTCACTAAGGCGTTACCGGATTCCCGTTTTTCTATGCTTAGGCTAGAATTGGGAATTCTCGACATTTCACAATGAATATATCACTATTTAAAGCCTATAAAATTTAAAAAAAAAAATTATCACAAAACATAAACAATGTACAAAGAAAAAGCCAAAATCTTAAAAATCAAAACATAAAATTTCAAAAGACTTAACAAAAATTCAACATCATTCATACTACATCAATATTGTTCAAATAAAAAAAACAATAGAAACAACTTAAGGATCAAGTTCATTAAACAAAAGCAGAAATTTAAAGAAGTTCACTGTCGCCCAGGCGACAGTGGATGTCGGAATTTTCCGACATCGCCCAGCAGCAGCAGCAACATTAAACTACTCTGAATCTTCATAACCAGCCCCGCTGCTCTCTGGACAATCTTCTGGAGGTCCTCGTCTCACAGCTTTGCCACGGCGAGTCCGCCTCACCGATTGGCGTGGCAGTTCTTCGTCCAGAACTTGCCATTCGGCCTCTTCCTCCGGAGTTGGCTTTAACTTCAGACCCTTGACGAGAAACTTCATAAATTTCTGCATTCGACTACGGTCCTTCTTCACTTCCCTCTTGTGATCCTCTAATGAATCACACAAATCATCAATGGACTCTCATAGTGATCCTGCCCTAGAAATGGTCGGCTCTCTAATCTCAATCCCCGGATGAGCTTTTCTCTGCGGCTTCTTCACCTTCATTGAACCCGTATATTATATTTCCTAATAACAATCATCCAAATAAGCAGCTTGCACTATCCATCCATACTTCTTATAGAGTACACGCTGTATTACTGCCCCCATTGGCAGCGTATGAACCTTCACCCATCTTGGATGCTTTAATCTTTACGCATACCTAATCTGAGAAAGTATGAAGTCCGCCACATCAAAAAGCTCATCCTCCATAATATAGTATGTAAAGAGGGTCAACTGAGCCGTAATGCTTCTTGTGTCTCCACTCTTCAACATCACTGAATTCCTTAATATATCTTGGACTAAGAACGCATCCGGAGTAAGTGAGGTAACTTCAGTGGTAAGGGTCTTTTTT
This sequence comes from Dactylorhiza incarnata, assembly GCA_033032865.1. Classification (NCBI taxonomy): domain Eukaryota; kingdom Viridiplantae; phylum Streptophyta; class Magnoliopsida; order Asparagales; family Orchidaceae; genus Dactylorhiza; species Dactylorhiza incarnata. The sequence goes on from JAWHQI010000014.1 coordinate 11,056,215, forward strand.
TGATTCCCATGTAAACTCATGTTTACAAGGGTCCAATCTCTATCCTTTCGATAATTCTCCACTATATCAGGCATATTCTCACTCATCACTAGTCCGAATTCCTCTCGTAGATCAACATGTGTTATTTCCACATGTTGACCTTGGATCCTTGATCTCACTCCTCCATCCAATTCAGTGAAATTTGGGTCTTCCAAATGGTTATAAAATTCACGAATGAAAAAGGAAGAAAACCCCTCTGGTGTGATTATTGAAATTATACCTGCGTTCGCAAGCCGATCATAGATATGATCGTGCTTTGGCGACTCAAATTCCACATACTTCGATATTCCAACAATAGCCTTCTCCACCCCCGGAAAAATTTGATATGAAGTATGTGCATCTTCCGAAGTACTCTTTCGAGCTTTGGAACTGGAAGCCATTCTGCAATAACATACAAAAAATTTTGATTAAACATGGTATCACATTGTGCACTGGAACACTGTCGCCCAGGCGACAGTGACTGTCGGAAATATCCGACAGCCCTCCAAGTGATTTTCTCTCAAAATTTTTACATATACTTCCAGATCTACTCAAAATAAATGTTATTTCAACATCAAGTTTTTAAAAAAAATATATATATATTTTTTTCAAATCAACATATTCTACAAATCCTTTACTATTCATAATCTTCCACCTTCTTCTCTAAACTAGATCTACAAAAATCCTTTAGAAAATGAACAAATGGAAACCTTCATCACAAAATCAAAAAGAAATTTAACAAAGATAAAATTTTAGCAAAGATCCACCAAGATCCATTTGTTTTAAACTAGATCTACATTTTTAAAATCAAAAAAATTTCAAAACCTACACCATTCATCAAAAATCAAAATGAAAACTTCATCTTCTTTCTTCTCTCCTTTAAAAATCAAAAATCCCTAAACAATTTTGGGTTAAAAATATAAAAATCAAAATTCCATACCTTAGATCTAGAGATGTCGCTGACTTCCGACAGCCTTCCTCACGTTTTTAACTCCAGGAAATGATGTACAATAGGGTTTGACTCGGTCTGATGCCCTTTTTATATTTTTGGCTGTCGCCCAGGCGACAGTGGGTGTCGGAATTTTCCGACAGCTCCAAATGTACTAAAAAATCAATGTTGGGTCCCTTTGATGATCTACAATAGTTATATGTCATTATTAATGCTTCACCTCATGACTTGATGACAAACCATGTGTTATTTATTTAAAAAAAAACAATGACTTACATGTTTATATGATTTCATTTCCAAGCTATCATCGTATTGACACTTCTACTTAGTTGTTTAGACCATTGGAAATTGTTTTCGCATGCCTCTAAGTATGAGAAATTGTTTATCTATCATAATGAACTATCACGTTCACTTCTTTTGATCAATACATATGTGTACTTCTTTAATATATACATGGATCATATTTGCTTTAACATAATAAAATAGCACTTCTTAAATACAACTTTCACCCTTGATTTGTTAGCACAACAAAATATACACCATCTTTTGCGATTCAAGTGAATTCGGAGATCCTTGGTCATTTAAAAAAAAAATATATCAATATATCAAAATTAAGATATCACAACATCTGTGATCAAAAAAATTAAAATAAAGACAAGGATACTCCACCAAGCACTACTTACCCTCCTGATAAGTCTTAATGAGCATTGTGAGGTTAAGCACCTTGGACAGAATTGTAAAGTGTCTTGTGCAAAAGAAACATGGTTTTCTATTCATCTTGTGCTATATCTTCAAAGTCAAAGTTGCCTTTATGTGCTTTTATTATGTTCTACATTTCAATGATCATGTAAATTAAATAGCTTCATATGTTTGATCTAAGTATCACATGTACACATCATTATGTTAAATAAATATTCATCTCATGAGAATTGGACCGAAAATATTCCATAATTCTATACACTATTGTGTCTTTCTATGATACTTTCAAATGATCTTACTCATGTTTAAGTTCTTTCTTTCATTACTTCATATGGCTATACCTTCACTTCATGAGTTTATTCATACTATGGCATATTCCTATTATTTCATGGACTTCAATCATTTCCACAAAAAAAAGGGTGCTTCCGCTTACTCTTTCTTTCTATATCCTATGTCCATTCCATCAAGAACTACTCTTTTATCTCATATTAACTTTTGCTAATATCAAAAGGGGGAGAATTAAAAGTATAAAAAGAACAATCACAAATCTATTACACCTAAATATTCCACCTACACAATACATCATATATTTAGGGGGAGCATATATTTAGGGGGAGCATATATATAGGGGGAGCTTTCATTTAGGGGGAGCTTTCATCTAAAGGTAGATCATTTATTTTCAAGAAATATATATCATGTTAATTTTGTGCACACACCAAAGGTTAAAATCAACAATCTAAATAGAAATGATTTCTTTTTATATGGATTTGTTATTATCAAAAGGGGGAGATTGTTGGAGCATGCGTTTCGCACTCCTCCGGTTTGATAATAACAAAGTCCCGTTTGTATTTGATTCTATTTTTATCAATGGTGTGCAGATAACAGGTATGAGATGTTCACATTTCTGCTGGAGCTAAAATTGAATGTGGGAAAATTTCACTGTCGAAAAATTCCGACAGCCACTGTCGCCCAGGCGACAGCAGAGAAGTTACAACTACTTCCCTCCACGGCAGATCGACGAAAGACAGTTTTGCGCTGTCGGAATTCCGATAGCGATGTCGCCCAGGCGACAGCTCGACGGTTACAACAACTGCCCATGTCTCCACCCACGACCGACAGTTTTGCACTGTCGAAAATCTGACATCGATGTCGCCCAGGCGACAGCTCGACGGTTACACCAACTGCCCACGACTCCACCCACGACGGCACTCCAGCAGCAGTTTAGCACTGTCGGAAAATTCCGACAGTCACTGTCGCCCAGGCGACAGTGAATTTCTATAAATTGGTTCCTTTAGTTCGTGCATTCCAAGCTGTTGAGAATTCCAGTCCCTTTCTGAGTGCATACGAACCAGAGAGCTCCAGAACCTCCTCAACTCCCATTTGTGCAAAGAAGGATTGAAGATTGAAGACGAGATCGGGCGCGCTTCTACATCATCAATCATCTCGAGGCTTCAACAATCCGTTCAGAGATCTGATTTTCTAGGGAGTTGTTCTTTTCATATTGTATTTTCATTCACATATTTTTCATTTTGTATTGGTAGGGGAAATCGTCGTCTTGCGTGCGGCGTCTAAGTCCTTGCGCGGCTTAGGGGAAAATCGCTTCCTTGTGCGGAGCGTCCAAGTCCTTGCGCGGCTTGGTGGGAAATCGTGGCCTTGTGTGCTACGTCTAGATCTTGGGAAGATCTAGAGGATAGGCTTAGGCTTGGTCTTGGGAGAGACAAGTGATAGCCTTCCGATCCTTGGGTGAAGGATTGGTAAACCAAAATTATTGTATTTTTTTATTATCATAATTGTGCCTTGATCTTAAGCATTGTTAAGATCATTTTTATTGTATGCAAATTTCATGATTAATATAATTATGCTCTTTTCACTAATTGCAAATTTGTCTGCTTAAATCTTTATCTTAGAAATTTGTGTTTGGTTAAATACAAAAATTACATTGGTTTAAAATTATTTATAAGTAACTTTTTAGTAAAGTAAAATCTCTTTAAAAAATTACTAAGTAAAAATTTAATTTTTAAACACACCCTTATTCACCCCCCCCCCCTAAGGGCATCACACGATCCAACAAGGGTGACGAGGTCTAGGTAACCCGCCACACTGCTCTCGGCAGCGAGCAGCTTCTCCTTCAGCTGCGCATTCTCGACGAGAAGCCCCTGATAGGCTGTTGCGAGCTCCACGTTCTGAAGCTCCAGTTGCAGGCAGCGCAACCCCGTCATATGGGCGAGCACGACAGAGCGCAACTGAGACCTCGCACTCTCGAAAGCGAGAGTTCTCGCAGTCTCGTCTTTATAAGACCTTGCATCCTCGCGCCCATAGAGGACGAACGAGAGATCAAAGGCATGGCCGCTGATGGTCTCCTTCTCCACCCAGGAAGGAAGGATGGTGGAGATGTCCACCCGGTTCATCTCCGGCTTCCAGTTTACCAAGAGCTCGCCGGTCTCGCCCCGGTGCCTCTGGCCGAGGCCGAAGTTGTAATGGTTGATGGGGATGGGAGGGACGGAGGTCCTAGAAGCCCCTGGGCAGGGCTCATCGTTCTCACCTCCCGCAGAAAGGCCGGTGAGGTCGAACTCATCGAAAGCGGCCTCGCGAGGCTCCTTCCCCTTCGAGGAGGCGAGCGAGACCCTGCTCTTTTGACTATTTTTCTTCGGTGGGGACTTTGCTGGAGGGGCATGGCCGCTAGAATCCCCGGTCTTTTGCGAGAGGAGGGGTCACCTGGTGCGACGGCGCCTCGGCAAGCCTCCGCCCCATGGTCGCGAGAGCCAGGGTAGCGTCGGTCTTCAGATTGCTCGCGTAAGGGGGATGGATTAGAAGATCCCGCTCGCCTAAAGAAGCATTGAAATCTCAATAAGTACGGTGTGACAGGGAATAAAATCGTAGTTGTAAAGCGAGATCTTTACTTTCCCCAGCGAGAACAGGAGGCAGCGAGTCGAGGTTGCGGCGGAGATAAACAACCTCAAAGTTTTTCTTACAGAAGAACTGATAAAGGAGGGCGTCATGTCCTCCGAGGGCAGTGGTCCGGTAGGTGGTCTCGCCGTGTTGAACTGGCGAGAGGGGGATATTGCCGAAGTTCCCCTTGACGAAGAGGAACTTCTGGGCCCAGAAGTGGGCCTTGTTGACGGTCTCGTCAACCTTAGGACCCGAGCCCACGAAGTAGGCGGTCCCATCCTTGTAGGCGCGAAAGGAGAACATCTTCCGAAAAACCGAAAGGCTGAACTCGATGCGCTCCTCGTGCAGGTAGCCGGCGAAAGCGGTGACCACCGCCATAGCGTTAGGGGTGAGCTGACCCGGAACAACGCTGTAATGCTTGAGCACCTGGCGAGCGACAAGAAGACCAGTGTTATCTCCTGTAATAAGCGAGACCTAACCTGCGAAGAATAAAAACAAGCGAGAACAGTCAGTACCTGGCGGACTTCCGGCCATAAGGGTAGGCGCAGGCCGACCACGAAGTGAGCGGTGGGGATGGCCAGCTCATCGATAAGCGCCGCATTGATCACATCGTTCTCGCTTGGACGGTGTGCCTCGAAGGGGGGGGGGGTAACGTAGTCGGCGACCGCGCTGAAGTACTCCTCGTCCGTCAGATTGCATTGGAAGAAGCTGTGCTCGGCGATAGCCATGGCGATATTTCGCCGACCATCCGACTCATTAGCGTCGCCGCCCATTTAAATAACCTGCGAGGAAGAAAGTAGAGCGAAAACGGGAAGGAGCGAGAGCTCTGAAGCGGAGGAAGAAGAAGGATAACAGTAAATGCGGTGGTTGACTCAGTTATGACTGTCTATTTATAGCAAAAGTAAAATGGCGGGAAGAAGCCCAAGCGCCGGTGGGCGCGATTAGACAAAACATCACATCACGGCCGCGAGCGAGAAAGACCTGCGAGGTTAGTACAATCAACATTTTTGCGAGATACATCTTGCGAGAATAGAGGGTCCTTGCGGACACAACATAGCGTGAAAATGAAATGGACATATTAACAGCGAGCGAGAACTAATAAAAAAGATAGTAATTATTATCAGACGAGATAAAACTAGTATATAAGTCGAAGACCATTGCGAGATTGTCTCAAATAAAAGCGCCCATTAACAGGTAATAATAGTTTGTGGCAACGTAAGAATTAGCGAGAGTCGTGGGGCAACCATTTCCACCTGCCCCCACCTCACGACCCGGATCGCGGCGGTACCCTAGAATTATAGTAATCCTCGGCCGCGCGGCCCTCCGGGTAAATGAGGAAGGCATAATCCCTCATTCTCGCTATATGCGCCTCCGGTGTCGTGACGTTCTCATCATGATCGTGTTGTCTCGCGGCGCGGAGCCTCGCACATTCTTCCATCAAAACAGCATGCCTATCCTCTGCGCCCTCTCTGTCCTGTCTTGCCTGCATGTTATGGTCCATCAGCATCCGACCATGTTTTCTCAGTAACTCCGCGGCTCGTTGTTTCATCATCTCCAGATCTCGCGGATCACCTAAGAAGTCTTCCACTTGGTCGGGAATGGGGGACGGCTCGTCGTCGCCCAACTCGGAATCGGTAGGAGGAATTTCATTATTCTCTGCGAAGTATTACGGAAAGGTCAGATAGCGCGCTAGAGATCGCGTAGGGCAAGGGGCCGTCGGAATGCTTACCCAGAGGGGGGCGAGAAGTCTTAGGCCGGCCCTGGAAGAGGTTACCGTAGTGGGGGTAGAGAGATTTACCCAGGCCAGGAGGGCAGGCTGCGCTATTGGTCGGAGGGATCTTTGGCGGCCCAGAGCCGCCGGTCTCCTCGCTCGCCAGGAGTTGGAACCCTGGCTTGTCTATGGTCTTGTCTGGAGGAGGGGGAGACGGAGGCCGCGATGCCCGGCGAGCCAGGGACTTCTGGGGTGAGACTGAAAGAAGCAGGGAATGAAGGTCAGATGGTCGATAAAAGGAGGGTTGACATGCGAGATTAAGGGCGTACTAGTGACATTTTTCCCAGTAAGATTTGTATCCACCGGCAGACTTTTGCGAGACCCACCAGCAGGTTCGCCCGCATCCTCGTTCGGTAAAATATCCTGCGAGCAGGCATGAATCACAGGAAAACTTGTTGACTCAAGTCGGAGGGGTAGCTCATACCTTCTCGCAGGTATGGTTATCTGAGCAGGAGTCCAGCAGCACGGATCCGCCCCCAGTTCAGCAAACCGCCTTCGCCTTCTTGGTCTTAGGCGACTGAGCGGGAGGCGGCCGGTTCATCCATGCGGGGACCCTGGTCGTAGAGGGTAGCCCGCCGGCCCTCACCGCCCTCAGGCGAGCCTCGACTTCTTCAGAAAGAGGCATCTTCAGGCAGCTACAATACGAGAAAAAGAAAAGGAAAGGAAGTGGTGGTGCGCGCCACTAGGGACCCGGGATGATATTTATAGCCCTTGGGGTGGGCCCCACCAAAGATTCCTGACAGATCATCATGGGGCTGGCGAATACCAGGGTTTGGATGTTTCTTCGCGAGCATAAATATCCTCGCGAAGAGCGGGGATTGTGTACAACCCCGATACTCGCCAGGCGAAGAGGCCCGGTTCAAGAAGGCAACAGGATGGAAGAAATAATAAGAGGTTTCAGGCCTTAGGGCCAAAGACCTCGCGACGGAGACCTTGGAGGTCTCTTTCGAAGGGCTCGCTGAGAGGCAAGCGAGAAGCGTCGGCGAGACAAATGCTCACAGGCAGTTTGAGGAGGATTTCTGAGTTCGGCGGAAGAGGTACCGCGTTCGACAAACTCCCCCGTGTTCGTCGAGCTCACTTGACTTCGTCAAGCTCACCCCTGTTCGGAGAAATCATCGGAAGTCGACGAAGGGTTCTATGCTCATTAAAAGCCAAAAGGACGGTCTCGCAAGAGGGGTTGCGATATCCAGACCTCGGCAGATACCGCCAGAATGGGCCAGCGAGGTCCTCACAGGGTGATCACCTAGGAGAGGCATCGCAAGGAGGACTCGCGAGAAGGCCCGTGAGAGCTTTGGCAGCAACGTTCTCCTTGTTCTATACCCGTGGGTTGATAGGGTCAAATTACCATTTTACCCTCGGTGGTCTGTCTTTAGCCTCTCCCAACAGCGGAGGTTGCCTGTTAGCAGACCCATTTGGGGTGCGGATAGTAAAATTAAAAGGCAGGATCCTGCTATTTGCAGGCCAGACTAGAAAATCTATAAATTGGATCTCAAGGGCACCTTTGGAGAGGACTTCACTTTAGCTTCTCCCTCCTCAGGCTTTCTTTGGTTAGCATCTTCGAGAGCTCTCCAAGGTGCCCGAGTCTCAGCTTTGGCTTGGGAGGGAAAGCGCTCAACGATCTTCCGGGTTAGTGGAGGGACCTCCTCGCTGCGACTAAGGTCTTAGTCATTTTTCTAGTCTTCGGTCTACCTTCTCCGAGGGATCAGTAAGGGCTAGCCGCCCCTCATTTCGGTGAGGGCCCCGAGCTCCACAAGAGATCGAGAAATCAGTTTCAACAATAAAAAGATAAATTGATTAAAGGTTTACCTACATTTAATGGTAATTTATCTTCTCATTGTATGCATTTCCAAAAAGGAAAGTTTTCAAAAAATTCTTTTAAAAGCAAAATTATAATTTCTACTTCTTGACCTCTTCAATTAATTTATATGGACTTATTTGGACCAGTTTGAACTTCTAGTCTAGGGCGTAGAAAATATACTTTTGTAATAATTGATGATTATTCTAGATTTTGTTGGACTGTATTTTTATCTTTCAAATCTGATGCATTTATTGAATTTACTAAACTATGCATTCATATTCAAAATGAAATTGATTTAAAAATTTAATGCATATGCTCGGATCATGGATGAGAATTGGAAAATGATAATTTTTCTTCTTTTTGTAATGATTTAGGAATTAAACATGAATATTCCGCTCCTCGCACCCCAAAACAAAATGGTCTAGTGGAAAGGAAAAATAGAACCCTTCAAGAGGTAGCACGCACTATGCTTTGTGAATATGGGTTGCCTAAATCATTTTGGGCCGAAGCAGTTAATACTTCATGTTATATTATTAATCGTGTCATGCTTCGTCCTATTTTAAAATTAATACCTTATGAGCTTTATTTTAGAAGAAAACCTAATGTATCTTATTTTCTTATTTTTGGTTGCAATTGTTTTTTAAATACTAGAGATGCATTAGGAAATTTTGATGAAAAATGTGATGAGGGAATTTTAATTGGTTACTCTTCAACTAGTAAGGCTTATAGAATTTATAATAAAAGAACTAAAATAGATGAAGAGTCCATTCATGTAAGATTTGATGAGAATGTTCCTTGTGTAGATACTAATCGTACAGGAATCGAAGACAAACCCCTTCGCCGGGCATTAAGAAGTTAACGTCTGCATTAATGGTCACTAATGCTGGTATTAACTTCATAATGCCCGGCGAAGGGGTTCATCTTCGATTCCTATACGATTAGTTTATCTTTTGATACCACTTATTGGATATTATGGCGCCCTTAGAGGGGGTGGTGAATAAGGGGTTTACAAATTTTTGAGTAAAACTGAGAGATTTATAGAAAATCGAAACATTTTGATTCTGTTGCTAACGCTGGCGTTAAGAGTTAACACTGAGAGTTAGCTCTCCAGAGAATTAGACTTCACAGAATTATGTCAAAGTGATTTTACTTATGAAATCTTAAATGAAATACAATTACAGAAAATCAGAGATAATGAAAATGAATATTATATTTTAAAGAGAATTACAAAGATAAAATTTCAATAACGCTTCAAATTTAAGGCGATAAGATAAAAATCACTTTTGGTTCCTTCACCGGTACTTCTCCCAAGGACCAGTTGGCCATAGCCTATTTTACCTAGATAATGCCTCTATCCACTCCTAGATCTACCCTTGACCTAGTCGCCACGCACAAGGTGGAAATTTGCCCTTAAACTGAACCCTGCCTATTCGCCACATGCAAGATAGTGAATTCACTACCGTTACAAGAAAATAATGAAAAGATAAACATAAATTCAGAATAAAAGACTCCCTATATTGAAGAGCGCTGAAGGAGATGTTGAAGACACGCAATGAACATCGTCGGAGTTGAGGCGAGCATCCTTCTTCAAATTTGACCGTTGGAAATCTCCTTCTCACTCCTTTTCCTCAATGGTGGTGTTGGGAGTGCTCTCTGAATTCGGGGATGAAATGCTCTCTCAGAAGATTGGAATGAAGGCTTGAAAGTTTAACTTTTGAGCAATGAAATCAGCTCTTTAAATAGGAACGGGAGATAACGCCGGGCGTTTAGAAGTTAACCCCAGCGTTAGTGATCGCGTATGGTCGTGACTAAGATCGTGCAACTATCGAGGTCATTGCAGATAATGGACTCAACGCGAGCGTTAGCTCCAATGCTGGCGTTGTCTTTTTGTCCTCGAAGATATTTCTTCTCCACATCAAGATCGTTGAGATTTCATACCTTCTCGGCGATAAGGTAACGCTTGGTGTTAACTTCTAACGAGGGGGCGTTTGCTCTCTTTTCATAGAATCATCATCAATCAGCATCAAGTCCATAGGGTTATTTAAATATAATACATGCACACTATAAACACAAGCAAGATCATATATATAGTGTGATTTGTTATTCTCAAACTAAGAGATGTAGAACACAAGCTCCAACACACATATGTTCGACGAGAACGTGAACTGGAGGAAGCCATAATCCGAAAACAAAACAAACCATGATGGAGAAAAACATCAAACCTAAATCAGGTGCAACTGCGGCACAGTTGAAACTACCGTTGGTGGTATTGGATGAAAAACCTTATTAGTCTTCCTCCTCCATTCAACTCAACAAACTCAAAAAATGGTAAAATTACATAGAATTGAAGGATCTAACATATCCTAACACACTTTCTATGAAAATCCAAAATTGGCACCAAGATCTAATATTTTTTGCTCAAAAACTCATCAAACAAACCTGATGCGCAAAACTATATCCGCAAAAGATAAAGGCAAGTGTACCGTATCGAATGTAGTATAAGTTATTAAAACAAGGTCGTATTAGACTCGTGGCGACTGATTATTCTTACTTCGGAAAATCTCTATTATTTTATCGAAAGAAACTTGGGTTGGTTGGTTGCAAGAAAGAGGATTAAATTGTTAAAACTATGATTAAAAGGATTAGCACTCAACCTTGAATCACCTTGGAAAAATAAATAAATAAAGAAATAAAACTTCCAATCCTCTTTAAAAGAAATGCTTGACCGTGGAGGTTCCCAATTTATAAACGTACCTCTCTCAAGGATACGCTTAACTGAGTTAAGGTTGATCAATCGAACTCTCGTTCTAGAATCGAAACCCCTAAAACCCGCCTTATCGAAGTGAACCCCTCTATTGGATATAACTCCAATCCGGGAGATTTATGTCGTCCTCTCTCGAGGAGTGCATTCAAATCTCTTTATCCTTGAAATGATCGATTCGAACTCAAAACCTCTCGGTTATTAGACTACGAAAACAAGAATGAGATTATATATCGATAATATAATCTCAATTAATATAAATTCAAGGATAAATCTTAAGCGATCTAAATAAGAGAAAAAGAAGTTCTAGACTAATTTATGAATTATATTTTCCTTTGATCATCTCGGCCGAGTACTAATGGAATTTAGCTACTCATGGAGATGGAGGACCTGAAAGCAATAAAAGAGTACATAATGGAAAAGAGAATAGGATATGAGAAAATAGAACTAATTTTATTGATTTGCAAAAGAAATTATAACTAGGAATTAAAAGCTACAAACCTGAAATGAAAGTGCAAGCTAAGAAAGAAGATTACAAGCTTAAGGAATTGAAAATTACTACTATTGAAATAAAAGAACAACTACAAGACTACTAAAACATAAAAATAAAACAAGAAAAGGAGAATTAAACTCCCAAAATTCCATCTCTGAGATCTGGAGAAGCTCCCTTTAAATAGGTGAAAAATTGATGTTACACGCCCTTGGTCACGCCCATGACCAAGGGGCGTGTAAGGGGCGTGATAGCAGTAGTAGCGGAGAGGGCGCCTTCTGGAGTAATTGCGAGCGTTTCGGCCTTGTCACGCCCTAGGTCACGCCCGTGACCTGGGCGTGTAATCTTGAATTAGTGATGCTGGCGGGAAGAAGTGCGGGGCGAGTCACGCCTGTGACTGGAAGTCACGCCCCCTGGTCACACCCGTGACCTGGGGCGTGTAATTTTAAATGATGTGGCGGCGTGCTCTGGATGCTGATGGCGGGTCCCGGCCGTTACTCGAATGTCATGCCCCCTGGTCACGCCCGTGACCTAGGGCGTTTAAGGTTTGATCTCAGCTGTCTCAGCGGTTCTACTTCATCTCAGCGGGTCGCGGCCGTGACATAGGGTCACGCCCTTGGTCACGCCCGTGACCTGGGTCGTGTACTTGGCGAGTTCTTCATGGAACGACCCCTGGTGGCAGAATTGGGTCTGGAACACATCTAGGCTGTCACGCCCCCTAGTCACGCCCGTGACCGTGGGCGTGTACTTGACATTTTTACTCAAAGTGCCCAGAAAACCTGCAAAAAATAAACTAAGCTTAAATTAGTGGCAGAAATAAAAAGGAATGATTATTATAAGATAAAACAAATAATTGACATGAATTTATATTAAAATTACATCAAAATTATACTAAAAGATGAGTACAAAAAGTACTCATCAAACACCCCCATACTTGAGTTTTTGCTATTCCAGAGCAAAAGAGTGAGGAAAGAATTACAAGACATCGATATTATTTCTAATTAACTAAAATTTTATTAAACCAAGAATAAGTCAAAAGCAAATATTAGGAATTCAAGAATTAAGTCATAAGTTATGTTGATAATTTAAAAAGAGAAATTTGTTTAGCTAACTACTTCTCAAGATAACTATTTAGCGAACAAAATTATAGAAATTTTCAAACAAGAATAGATTGAAATTATAAACACTCTAACATAAAAGAATCTTAAGGAAAAGACACCTACCAAAATATTGCTCTCTTAATAATTTAGTTTAGGACTAGAAACAATGAAATTGGCTAGGGATGGGTTTAAACGAAATGGAAAAATGAAGACAAAGGATATGAAGAGGTCTTTGATTAGGGTGATGAATTTTATCCTCCCAACCCTTTTTTTTTCATTTTTTTAGTATATGTAATACCAGAGAATGATAGACAATTATCCTATCATTTCGACGACATATACACATTTTCTCTCTTCACTTTTATTTTTGGGTTGCATATGTTTACAAGAGAATAAAGAACTAACATCTCCTTATTCCCGTGACATATGATCTAACAATAGGGGAAAAAGAAAAAAAATACCAATGTTTACCAAGGGTAAAGAAATACTTCTAGTTTATAAATTAAACTATTTTGAGAGCAACTTTTTTTGTGGAATGAAATTCCCTAAGATCTTAAAGTTAAAAAAGGATATAATAGAAATCTAGAGATGTTTAGCCAATTTACCACAAAGTGAAGCTATTTAAAATTAAAAGGAGAAGTAGTGCTAAATTAATTCTCTAATCGAATTAAAAACCTAAAGTATTTCTTAAAACTAAATTACTTCAAATTTAAATTTAACAAATACTGATAAAACAAAATGTTAGCTAAATCAAAAATGTAAGTATACTTATAATCAAACCTCAAACTAAATTTCTAGAATATTAAAAACAACAAGGCTAGGCGTATTTATTATTATTATTACTATTTTTTTATATAATATTTCTTGGACTTCCCGAGGGCTACCCGGTGAAGGGTTCGCAAGGTACTAGGAGCTGTGATGGGAGTTCAAGCCCAAAGCGCCCTTTCCAAGAAATTAGATTTTTATAATTTTTATAATTTTTTTTTATCAAAAAAAAGGGAAAGCGAAGCTACACCCCCATACTTAAAATTAAACATTGTCCCCAATGTTTAAAACTAAGTATGAAGAATATTGAAAAATTAACTTTTTAAAAGAAAAATGCATAAAAATTAAAGATAAGCAAGGGGTGCCTCCCAAGAGCGCTTTATTTTTCCCGTCTTTAAGCTAGACGGTTAGTGTTAGGAAAAAGGAAATCTAAATAACAGGTGGACAGGCAACTCCCTTAATTCGCGCTGAGGTGAATGTGCTGGCGTCAGTCGGCCATCCTCTCCTCCGCTTAACATGTGATTCTTCGTTTGTATTTGATCTTGAATTTGCAAATCCAAATCACCTATACATACCTGAGGTGATTTGGATTTATAAAGATGAGCGGCATATGGATCATCAATTAATTGGGGTAGCAACGACTCATCTTCTACCTGAAAAATATTTGTATCTAAAGAATCACAAATAAATGATTCAGAAAAATTTTCGCAAGGAGGAGGCGCTTGCGAAATTATAAAATTAAGCTTTGGTTGTTCCTTTTCTTTAATAATTATTTCTTTAGAAAAATCTAGCGTATTATCAAGCGGAATTAAATTTTCGGACACTAAATTTTCATGAATTTTTGGTTGGATAGACGAAATTCGCGAATATTCATGACAAGGAAAATAAATTCCGGTTGGAGTATGGGAATAAACTTGTTCTTCTTCTATTTCATCCGGGGTGCCCATAATTTTAAGAAATTCTTGGTAAAGTATTTTTTCTTCATCTTTGGTAAAAGAAGTTATGGGATTACATGAAACCACATGTTCCTCCATAACTAAATTATCCAAGGATGGAGAAAAAATACTAGAAGAAATAAATTTTTCCTCTAAATTTTGGGGAGAAGTATCTAATTGAATCGGCGGACATTCCCCAAAATCAGAGTACAAATGTTGCAGCGCAAAAGAAGAAGAACAAGAATTCGGGTTTAAAGATTTATCTTCATCGCTCTGAAAGCTATCCGGGTGACCTTGCCACCAAGAATAATCTACTTCGGGGCTAGAAGAAAAATTATTAGAAGCCGAAAAATTATTCTCGTGAAAATTAGAGAAAACACTAGACGAAATAATATTTTCCTCTAAATTTTTGGGGGTAGTATCTATATGAATTGGCGAAATTTCCACCAAATTAGAGAATGAAAACTGAGGTGTATAAGAAGAAAAACAAAAGCTCAGATCTACAGATTTATCTTCATTGCTCCGAGAACTATCCAGGTGAGCTTGCCACGAGGAATAATCTACTTCGGAGCTAGAAGAACAATTATTAAACGCCGAAAAATTGTTCTCATTAAAATTAGAAAATTTATTTTCATCAAAGTTTGAAAAATTATTTTCATTAAAGATGAAAAATTATGATCGTAATTATTATCAAAATTATTATTTGCATTATATTGAAGATAATTATTTTCATAAAAATTATTTTGAAAATAAGAATGTAAATAGCATTCCTCACTTTGATGAGGGGCACCACAATAATGACAACTAAATTGGCGTTCTCGTGCGGCTTGTAAGAGATAAAGTTGGTTTCGAAGCTCGGCAACCTTAACGGCCAATTCAGATTCTTTCATATTAAAAAAAAAAGGAAACAACCTTTACTCAAATGAATGGACGTATATATATATATATATTTTTTAAAACATTTTTTGATTATAAATATTTATTTATTTTTTTCAAAAAACGGGTTTAATTAGTCCCGGACTTCCCAAGATCTACCCGGTGAAGGGTTTGCAAGGTACTAGAGGCTATGATGGGAATTCAAGCCCAAAGTATCCTTTCCGAGAATTTAGATTACGCTTTTTAATTTTTTTTTTTAAGAAAAAGGGGGAGAAGAAAGAGAACGATAAAATTAATAAATATTTCTTTTTTCGGAATATTAACCAGTTCCCCGGCAACGGCGCCAAAAACATGATGCGCAAAACTATATCCGCAAACGATAACGGCAAGTGTACCGTATCGAATGTAGTATAGGTTATTAAAACAAGGTCGTATTAGACTCGGGGCGGCTGATTATTCTTACTTCGGAAAACTCTCTATTCATTTATCGAAAGAAACTTAGGTTGGTTGGTTGCAAGAAAGAGGAATAAATTGTTAAAACTATGATTAAAAGGATTAGCACTCAACCTTGAATCACCTTGGAAAAATAAATAAATAAAGAAATAAAACTACCAATCCTCTTTAAAAGAAATGCTTGACCGTGGAGGTTCCCGATTTATAAACGTACCTCTCTCAAGGATATGCTTAACTGAGTTTAGCTTGATCAATCGAACTCTCGTTCTAGAATCGAAACCCCTAAAACTCGTCTTATCTAAGTGAACCCCTCTATTGGATATAACTCCAATCCGGAAGATTTATGTCGTCCTCTCTCGAGGAGTGCATTGAAATCTCTTTATCCTTGAAATGATCGATTCGAACTCAAAAACTCTCGGTTATTAGACTACGAAAACAAGAATGAGATTATATATTGATAATATAATCTCAATTAATATAAATTCAAGGTTAAATCTTAAGCGATCTAAATAAGAGAAAAAGAAGTTCTAGACTAATTTATGAATTATATTTTCCTTGGATCATCTCGGCCGAGGACTAATGGAATTTAGCTACTCATGGAGATGGAGGAATTGAAAGAAATAAAAGAGTACATAATGGAAAAGAGAATAGGATACGAGAAAAGAGAACTAATTTTATTGATTTGCAAAAGAAATTACAACTAGGAATTAAAAGCTACAAACCTGAAATGAAAGTGCAAGCTAAGAAAGAAGATTACAAGCTTAAGGAATTGAAAATTACAACTATTGAAATAAAAGAACAACTACAAGACTACTAAAACATGAAAATAAAACAAGAAAAGGAGAATTGAACTCCCAAAATTCGTTCCCTGAGATCTGGAGAAGCTCCCTTTAAATAGGTGAAAAATTGATGTTACACGCCCTTGGTCACGCCCGTGACCAAGGGGCGTGTAAGGGGCGTGATAGCAGCAGCGAAGAGGGCGCCTTCTGGAGTAATTGCGAGTGTTTCGGCCGTGTCACGCCCTAGGTCACGCCCATGACCTGGGGCGTGTAATCTTGAATTAGTGTTGCTGGCGAGAAACTCTGGCGGGAAGAAGAGCTGGGCGAGTCACGGCAGTGACTGGAAGTCACGCCCCCTGGTCACACCCGTGACCTGGGGCGTGTAATTTTAAATGATGTGGCGGCGTGCTCTGGATGCTGATGGCGGATCCCGACCGTGACTCGGATGTCACGCCCCCTGGTCACGCCTGTGACCTGGGGCGTGTAAGGTTTGATCTCAGCGGTCTCAGCGGTTCTGCTTCATCTCAGCGGGCCGCGGACGTGACATAGGGTCATGCCCTTGGTCACGCCCGTGGCCTGGGGCGTGTACTTGGGGAGTTCTTCACGGAACGACCCCTGGTGGCAGAATTGGGTCTGGAACACATCTAGGCTGTCACGCCCCCTGGTCATGCCCGTGACCATGGGCGTGTACTTGACATTTTTACTCAAAGTGCCTAGAAAACCTACAAAAAATAAACTAAGCTTAAATTAGTGGCAGAAATAAAAAGGAATGATTATTATAAGATAAAACAAATAATTGACATGAATTTATATTAAAATTACATCAAAATTATACTAAAAGATGAGTACAAAAAGTACTCATCAAAACCCATTATTACACTCCTCCATGAAATCATTCCAAAACTCTTACAATCTAACCTAAATCTCAACTCAAAATCACCAAAAAAGGAGGAAAATGGAAAAGGGGTCATACCTCTCACTATCGCCCGACGGAAAAAGATCTCCAAAACCATGAAACCCTAGGGATAATGAAATCAGAATGAGTCGGGAGATTTTATATTTACAATGATTAATGCGGCGTGGTAAGTCCTTCCGCTGGCGGTAGTATAAATCCCGTAGCTATGGTCACATCGCTGAAAGTAAAACTTATGGTCGTAGTTTCTATACTCTTTTCAAACTATTTACTACATTACATGTGTCACATACATATACCAAATCAGAGTAAAAATTAATGGTCCAAAGCTCTGTACCAAACTTGATAAACTCGCATGTTGTGTGTAATCTTGTCTAATTTCTTTGCTAAAATTCATAACCCTTACACTAAGCAATCAAAATCAGGCGAAAAATTTCAAAAACACTCATTTTTCTGGAAAATACAACTTCTGTTACTATCGCATAGCGGTAAGTTTTAACGCTGGCGGTAGTCCAAAATATTATATTACCTATCTATTTTTAAAGCTCTGTATTTCTATTCATTTTCTGTTACTCTTTAATTACTAAAAACAAAAAAACTGTAAATCCAATCAAATTCAATCAAAAATAAGTTTTTCCTTATACATATAAAAATCAATTACAAAATTGAAAAATAGACTAAAATCTCACAAAATATGTTTCTCAATTTCTTTTTATTGTCTTTAAAAATGTCATAAAAATTAATAAAACCTGATTGTTACTCTTTGAAATGTTTCAAGGATGATTGGATTATCTTTTCAAGATTACAATACAATGTAAATTCTCTGTTTCAAATATCTTAAAACATATATGTCATGCCTTTAACATTATCTTGTAATGTGGAATGAAAATGATTATAGAAATTATGTGTGGAATTGCTTAGCATGCCTCTATGTATAAGTAATGTTTTATATTTGATAATGATTTACTCAATCACCTCTTTGATAATCTAAATATGAATTTAATCTTACTCTTGCATGATTGTGTAGTGTAACCACTTAATATTATTAGATGTGTGCTTAGTTTACCTACACCTCATAAAAATCTTTTTCATGCACCTATATTTGAAGAAGTGTGTTTCAATCAAAAACTCTATGTTTGCAAAACAATTTGATATTAAAATTTGCTCGTTTGGAAAAAGCGAAGAAAGGGTTTTGTGATGATATTCTCCAAACCTATATCTAATGAAGGCAACTGTAACTTATCATCTATAGTAAGGGATATTTTATAAATACCAAGGTCATATTCTTTGGTGAGGATTGATTACTTCTACTTCGAGGAGGAAACTATTATCTTATCAATTGGTATTTATGGTTTGTTTTACTTAACTAAAAAGTATAAATTACAATTAAGAAAAATATTTGACAATGATTAAAAGGATTAGTGCTCAATCTAAAATCACCTCGGCAAGAGAATAATTAAGAGAAGGTAAAAATAATTATAATTCATCTTAAGTAGACTACTTGACTGTGGAGGTTCCTGAAGCTTGATCATGTCTCTCTCAAGGGAAATGCCAAACTAAGTTTACGAAAAACTGACTGAACTCTCGTTCTATAATCGCTTACCTAAAACATGCTTTACGCTGTGAACACTGCTATTGGATTTGACTCCAAAGCAAAGGATTTATGCTATCCTCTCTTGGGGGTGCATGCAAGTCTCTTTACCCTTGAGTAATCCATTCATACTTTAAGCCTCTCTGCTAGCAAAGTATGAAAACCTATGTGAAAACCATATATTAAAAATATGGTCTCACTAATTAAAAATCAAGTGTTTACATAAATGGAAAAAGAGAGCTAGAAGATCATAACTTGATTATCTCATCCTCAGATCATTTTGATAGAGCATTAATGAGAGATTAGTTAATCATTGTGGAGGTGAAAAAGAAAGAAAAATAAGATTGCATGAAAGAAAAATTAACTAAAGTAAAGAGAGTGAAGAAAAGCAAAACTAATTTTAATAGAACTAAAAGTGATTACAACCCTTAAGGAAGATTGCAATACTAGAAAAAGAAAGGTTACAAGCTTAAAGAACTATTGCATGAAAGAAATCTAGAAGAAAATCACTTGAAAGGAAGAGAGAGAGAGAACATAAGGAAGAAAACATGAAAATGGCAACTAACAGCTATAGCAGCACATCTCCCTCTCCAAAATTCCGAACTCTGGACTTAAGGAGACCTCTAGAATTTATAGGAAAAATTTCCAAGTTGCATGCCCTCTGTCATGCCCGTGACAAAGGGTGTGTAAATTCTATTCTGCTCAGCTAGGACAATAATATGGGGCTTGCGAGACGACACGATAAAAATTAGACATTACACGCTCGTGACATTAGGTCACGGCCGTGTACTTGGGCGGCTTCATTAAATGCAACGTGGGCATGATTGGCGATGTGGTGGGAGTAAGAAATAACATGGGTTGAGTCATGGCTGTGACTTGCAGGAACACTGGCATGACTGAGGTCAACTTTTCACGACATCTCCACCTGGACACGGCAATGGCTGGGAGTGATCTTTAAGTTGACATGCCCTCGATCATGGGTGTGACTGAGGGCGTGTAATGGAACATGGTCGTGACTTATTATGGATGAGCTCAAATTGCGCGGCAGCTGATGAGTAAATCTAGCACACCGCTATAGGTGGTAGCAAGACTGTGGCACGAAATGGCAGTGTACAGATCGTTCAAGTAATATAAAACGAGGAGTGAATCCCCGAGTATCGATCTCGAAGGAACACAATAAGGTGGAGTTTACTTTTGAGGTAGGACTTGAGAGTGAAGTCCTTTCGGTCGAATGGATTGCGGAAAAGGGGGGCTTTGGTTTATGGCAAATAAAAGAAAATAACTACAACTACTCCTATGCAATGCCGCTATGCAATGCTTCGCTTGGCAAGATGGAAACTAGGCAGGCCTTGAGCGCGCTGCTTCATAAGGAGGATGGACGAGAAGGCTTGCGGATGGAGTGAATCGCATCGGAGGAATGATGGTCGCAAGCACCTCGTCACAAATCTCATACCTAGCAATTGCTAGTGTAGCTAACCCAAAACGCTCACAACATAATCACCACAAGAGCTTACCTCAAGCACTCATACACAAATAATATCATTACATAGCAATGAAATAAAGATCAAATCAAGTGCAGAGTACAAATATCATCATAGAATAGAAGATTACACTGCAAGCAACAATAACCTAAGAAGAGAAAAATGCAAGAGATACGACTAAATCTGGAGGCTTTGTTGGAACAACCATATTTCTGATTTGGGCTAGGATCACTTTATGCTGACTAAGGACAAAGTTGACCCCAATGTATAGTGTATGGGTCAAGATTTTTGGTTGTTAGAACTAGAGAATTCATTCAGATTCTGCGTTCGACGAACTCCACACTGCGTTCGACGAACGGCTATCTGCGTTCGACGAACGGCAAGCTCTAAGCGTTCAACGAATGACAAGCTCTCTACGTTCGAAGAACGACAAGCTCTCTGCGTTTGAAGAATGACAAGCACTCTGCGTTCAACGAACGGCAAGCACTCTGCGTTCAACGAACGGCAAGCACTCTGCTTTCGACGATCAGCTTATATTCTGCGTTCGACGAACAACTCAAATCTCAGCGGTCGAAGAATTTGTCTAAGTGCAGCGCTCGACTAAATACATTTTGCGTTCGACGAATAGCTTGCTTCAAGATCATCTCAGCGGTCGATGAGCTCATCTCAGTGCTCGACGATCCTGTATCAGAGGTTCAGATGTCGACGAACAGATTGTCTCAGCGTTCGACGAACAGATCCTGGCTCAGCGGTTGTTGATTTTACTCAAGCTCAGCGGTCGACGAATTTATCCAGGCTCAGCGGTCGACGAATACTTCCGTTCGACGAACTCAAGTCTGCGTTCGACGAACACCTTCAGATCGACAAAAGTTCTCACAAATCAACAAAATTAATTATTCTAGCAAGATTCATTTGAGGTCGACGAAGTAAATGTTATGTTCGACGAATCTGCGTTCGATGAATTTTATTCAGATCGAAGAACTATTATTCAAGTTCAAAAATTTCAAAAAGAATTATATTCATTCCATTCTCTGAACTCAGATCGACTAACAGCAACGGCTCTTTCTATCAGATCAAGTAAGGAAACTATATTTCCTTTTATTATTCCAAGATTATAGTCGTTGACATCCAGTAGAAAAGGACATTTCGTGGAAAAGGAAAAGGCAAACGGCGCTGCAGATGTACTGTTCCCAGAATATCTTCTCAGATATATTATATTCCTTAATACGAGGGATTTGCAATTAATGTCTGTCAGAGATTCAAAAGAAAATAAGGAAGAAGATATAGCAGCTTAATATACAGCAGATCATTACATTCAGTTTTACACAAAAAGAAATATACAGAATACATTTTACAGTTTTTGCTGTACAGAAAACATAGAGGAAAAAGAAAGAAAGAAAAGGAGACAGGAAGAACAAGAAGAACAACAGCTACACAGATCTTCATCTTCCTCCTCCAGCAGCTCTTACACACTGAGAACATCTTCAACATTCTTCTCTCAGTCATTTGCTGCAAGTTTTCAAATCTTCAAAAGAGCAATAACAATTTGAGAAGCATTCTTGCTCTCAGATTCATCTGCTACAGGAAGATTATTTCTTCAAGAAAAGCTCCAGCAAATCAATAGTCAAACATTTCATATCAGACAGACGAGTTCTTTTCAACATACATCCACTAGAGTCTTCTCTTAGCATCTTGACAGAGAAGAACATATAAACCCCTCTCTATCCCATCTTGTACAGGGTTAAAACTCCCTTCAAAAGTTTACCTCCTTGGTGGCAAGACACCTGATCAAAAAATCTTGTTGGTTTTGATCACCTGATCAAAAGCTCTGTGGTGTGTGGACACCTGAACAAAATCACCTTGGTGTGAGGGCACCTGATCAAAAATCCTAGTGGATCCTACCAAGTGTGGTAGAAGAGTAGACGTACCCAGGTTATTAGGGAACTACTATAAATTCCTTGTGTCTTCTGTGTTGTGAATTTCTGAGTTTCTTGTGCTGTGTGCAGATTTCTTTATTTGTTGTTATTTAGTTTTTACAAATCACTCTATGCACATATACTTATATCAGTATTTTTAATTCTGCAAATAAAACTAAGGGAAAAGTTTTTTAAAACTCTATTTACCCCCCTCTAGAGTTAATTTAAGATCTAACCTCCACTTTCAATTGGTATCAGAGGCTGTTGATTCTTTACAGGCTATCACCTGAATCACAAAGACCAATTAGATCTTAAATTCTTTTTGAGTTTTTATTTCATTTATTTTGTTTAAAAACTCATGGCACAAAACAAAGAGTATTTTAGCACAAGACCTCTGATGGCGCAAATCTCACTCACCGCTATAGGCGGTAGCTCGACTGCGACACGAAACGGCAGTGTACCGATCGTTCAAGTAATATAAAATGGGAATGAATCCCCAAGTATCGATCTCAAAGGAACACAGTAAGGTGGAGTTTATTATCGAGGAAGGACTTGAGATTGAAGTCCTTTGGGTCGGATGGATGCGGAAATGGGGGATTTTGGTTTGGTTTGTGGAAAATAAAGAGAAAAAGCTACGACTACTCCTATGCAATGACGCTATGCAAAGCTTCGCTCGGCGGGATGGAAGACTACATAGGCCTTGAACGCGCTACTTCGTAAGGGCGGATGGACGAGTAGGCAAACGGATCGAACTATGCAGGCCTTGAGCGCGCTGCTTCGTTAGGCGGGATGGAATACGGGCCGCGATGCCACGCTTCGGTAGGCGGATGGGCGAGTAGGCTAACGGAATGAGGGTCGTAAGCACCTCTTCGACAAGCACGCCACTAGCAATTGCTAGTGCGGCACCGAACGTGACGGCGGGATGGAGGATGGAATGGTGGCGCACCTCAAGCAACTCAAACAACAAGCATTTCACATAGACATGAAATTTATACAAATACAAACAAGTTTGAGTGCAACTTCATCTTAATACATAGATCTAACTACACATACATCAAGAAGAGAAGAATAAGGCAAGAAATCGACCGAATCCGAAGTCTCGTTGTAGATTCACGGTTGGAATCGCCGGGTTGTCAATCCGCGTCCAAGCTCGGTCCGCAACTACGTCCGGGGTAGAGAAAGCTGTCACTACTCTCCAATGAGCCCGTCTTCTTCGTGTCACGATCCGGTAGAGGTTGAAAATTTCCTCTTGCTTGATGGTAATGGCGGCTAGGTCTTCCCTTGGAGCACTAGGATGAAGGAGGAGGCCGAGAGGAAGCTCCGGCTCAAGAATGGCGTGAAGAACAAGCCCGGAGCACCTCCATATGGTGGGCGACGGTGGAGGGGCGAAATCGGAGCCCTGGGGCGAGAAAACGGCGGCAGAAAAGCGGGTCCCGACCTAATTCGCGAGCAGGTCATTTTATAGGCGCTGGAATAAACAGTGTGCACGATCAATGGCGCACGACCGGTGGTCGTGCGCACTAAAATCCTGTGATCGTGCGCCTGACTGGACGGAGCCTACAAGGGAAGAAAATTATAAAATACAATGTTCGCACGATCAATGGCGCACGACCGGTGGTCGTGCGCACTATCGTCAGTGGTCGTGCGATAAGCCAAACAGAACTCAAGAAATGGGCGTTAACTGCGCACGAGCAGAGGCGCACGACCAGTGGTCGTGCGCGAAGGAGCCAGTGATCGTGCGCGAAGGAGCCAGTGATCGTGCGCAGTGTTCCTGTACAGAATTGTACCGGGAACACCTGCACGACTCCTGCTCCAGCATACGACACCAGTCCTGCCACTGAAACGGGCACTTAACGATGCATGAAAACTACTAGAGATGAAAAACAAGAAACAACACCAAAAACGGGCATAGAGGTGCACTTAGCAAGGAGTACCAAATATGAGTGAAAACAAGTCTAAAGTGAAGTGCATAAACTAGAAAATCGGCCCAGATGAGTCCATAAATGTGTATATATTTGGGACTCATCACACCCCCAGACTTAACTATTTGCGCGTCCCGAGCAAACGAATCCGGTGGAGTGTGAAAATGGTCGTTAGCAAAGAAAATTACGCAAGGGAGTACAATGCGAAGTAACAAAAGCATGCAAATAAAAATTTCGTAAAAAGAGATTCTAACTATGCTAACTAATTTACGAAAGTACTAGAGCGTAAATAAAGACTTATCAATACTCAGTTGGTGAATTGTGAAGAATTTGACGATCATGCCCGGTGTGAAAGTAATAAGCCACTAAGGAAGGTGTTGCAAAAGATCGGGGTTTGGGAATAACTCCGCTGAAATCCATCAACGTCGGGAACCATATGCTTGCCCGGTCACACTCTCACCACGGCGCTAGCAACTCGCGAGATAAATCAATAGGACTTTTAGGATTATATTGGGGCTTAGGTTGCGGTATGATAATCAAGGGTAAAAACGAAGGCTACGCAACCAACATGAGTCAACGGAACGCTGCACCAAGCAAAAACAAAAGCAAAGCACGTGTGACACACCCCCAGACTTATTATGAAAACTAGGTGTGCACACGGCCCACTCCACAAATACCAACAGATTTTTTTAAAACGCTCGGGAGGATAACTTTTCAATACACATTTTTTTTAGATTTTTACTTCAATACCATATTTTTCTTTTTCTTTTTCTTATCCTCCGGTTGGTTCAAAATCAGCAAATAGAGTTTACTTCTCCTTCACAACACGACGATTCCACACATCACACCAAATCTAGAACATAAGTGCATATAACATATGCTTGGTTGCGACAGTGGGATAAGCTTCAGGCCTTGGTGAATGGAGGAGGAGCTGAACAAAGGGAGTGGTAGGCACAAGTGTTGGGTAGCAAAGGTGAGCGAATAGGATATGGAAAGCAAAGGCTCAAACTAGCCAAAAGGTGGCCTATATCACATTTATATCCACGAATCGCCCGCACCCATGCTTCAAGAGTCGCTTGGGGCAAGTTCTTAGCCCACGAGAAAGGTAAACCTTCCTCCCGACTCGAGCAACACACAAATAGCGCTCGTATACACACAACACCGGGCTATCACCAATTTCAGTCACATTCACCACTTGAGTAGAATAAATCTAAAACTACGCACAAATACTAATCATAGATTAAATGCATAGAAATAATCTAATTTTACTCAAATTCTATTGTAGCATGCGGATGCGACTAGAACACTGCTCGAGTCAACATCGCACTCCAAATAGTAATTCCTAAGCTAACATCCAAATTCACATTCCTAACCAAGATAGTTTGTTCAGAACAAAACAAAAAGATAAGCATGCGCTCATGTGGGTGCTGTGGTGTGCAATGAAAATAAACAAAACATTTTAAATGAAATCTTCTAGTATGCAGTGCAATAGTGCACGTGAGCGGGTAAACAAACTACTCTCCCCCAGACTTAAACTAAACAATCTGCATAATATATGACAGGAAAATCAAAATAGGGCTAGGGAAAGAGAGTACCCAATGCTCAGCAAGTGAGCATACCAGAAGATGCGTGCAAACTAAGACAACGCTGCAGCATCCGCCATCCAGAAAAAAGATACCTGCAGGGGTCAGCTCCGCAAAAACAAAAGAAAAAGACAAGCTAAAATAAACTACAGCTAACTAAACATGATTAGAAGAAATAAAAATGCAGGAAAAGTAAGATAACTACTGGGGTTATTGTCATCCCAGCACGACTTATTCAAAACTAAAACGGTTCTAGCTAATGGGAGTATGGAATGAGAAGTGGACAGGTAACTGGCCTAATATCCGTGTCGGTAGCGGGTACCGATACGGTGATTGAACAGTCACGCCTCTACCCGAATATAAATAGAACCTGCACATCACAGGTAGAGGGAAAAGAAAGTAAGAAGAGGAAGAGGCCTGGTCCTCACTCATCTCACCAAAACTATCCTTGCCCAGCAAGGTATCGTCCGCTGCAGGTCCACAGGAGGAGAAGGCAATGAGTGGAGCTTCCTCTACGGAGGGGAAATAAACCTCCTCACATGAGAGGATGCTCTCATCATTGACTTGTGCAAAAAGCTCTAAGTCCTCCTGAAGTACCTGTAAGGACTCAACCTGCACAGGCTCAGATGAAGAAGGGGGGTCAAGAAATAATAGAGAAGAATGACATAAATGATCAAAAATCGGGGGGGGGGGGGGGGGGGGGGGGGGGGGTGGTCCCGGTCTCACTCCCATCAGGTTGGGGAAGTAAAATAATGTTGGCATTGTCATCAATGCTACAAGGTTCGGCGGGATCGACAGTGGCCATGCCCAATATTTGGACTTCCTCCACCGGTGTTGAGGAAAGCTCCTCTTCACCTAGAAGGTTGTCCTCCTCCATAGGAACAGGCACAACACTCAGATCACCCACCTCATCTTGCGACACATCATCAACAATGTCGTCGGAGATGAGTATAGTATGCACAACAGGGGGAGGAGTAGTGCTCGGATAAAAGTCGAGCACCGATTCCTCACAAAGAATCGAATCCACTAGGGGTGGTGGATGCACATGGAGAATAGGCTCAGCAATGCCGGTGCATAGATCAGCCGCACATCCGGTGACCGTGTCCATACCATACCCTTCAAGATGTGAAGGTGACAAAGACACATAACCGGATGTTGAAGGTGTGCCGCCAGAGTTAGGAGTTGGGGCGATCCGGATATCCGGCTCGTCATCCTCGTCCAATTGGCAAAGATACTCGGCACAGTCCTTCAAGACATGATCAGTGCTCCGACAAAACCGGCACTGCCTAGCGGGCTTCTTTGGCACAGCGGGTGCTGAAGCCGAAAAGAAGTAAGACGGTAAAGGCATAGCAGAGTAGCCATAAGACTTACGCGCACCATATGGAGTACCAAACGAAGTCGGTGCTCCATATACTGGGCTATACGAATTATGCCTACTATTCTCCGTAGGGCATTCATCACTAGAGTGGGAGGTAGCTCCACACCAACGGCAACGGAAATTAAGATGTGCCCACATAGTGCGAAGATAAAACGATTCAAATAAAAAAACACTATTGTGCGAAATACCACACCTAACAAAAATTACTAAAGCAACCTAATTAAAACAGGAAAATGGAATAAAAAGAAATAAGACAAAGAAATGCAATTTACAAATGGAAGGGCTTCTCTCTCAGGTTCTCCCTCTCCAAAAAACTCACACGACTGTGTTCCCCGGCAACGGCGCCAAAAACTTGATGGCGCAAATCTCACTCACCGCTATAGGCGGTAGCTCGACTGCGACACGAAACGGCAGTGTACCGATCGTTCAAGTAATATAAAATGGGAATGAATCCCCAAGTATCGATCTCAAAGGAACACAGTAAGGTGGAGTTTATTATCGAGGAAGGACTTGAGATTGAAGTCCTTTGGGTCGGATGGATGCGGAAATGGGGGATTTTGGTTTGGTTTGTGGAAAATAAAGAGAAAAAGCTACGACTACTCCTATGCAATGCCGCTATGCAAAGCTTCGCTCGGCGGGATGGAAGACTACGTAGGCCTTGAATGCGCTACTTCATAAGGGCGGATGGACGAGTAGGCAAACGGATCGAACTATGCAGGCCTTGAGCGCGCTGCTTCGTTAGGCGGGATGGAATACGGGCCGCGATGCCACGCTTCGGTAGGCAGATGGGCGAGTAGGCTAACGGAATGAGGGTCGTAAGCACCTCTTCGACAAACACGCCACTAGCAATTGCTAGTGCGGCACCGAATGTGACGGCGGGATGGAGGATGGAATGGTGGCGCACCTCAAGCAACTCAAACAACAAGCATTTCACATAGACATGAAATATATAAAAATACAAACAAGTTTGAGTGCAACTTCATCTTAATACATAGATCTAACTACACATACATCAATAAGAGAAGAATAAGGCAAGAAATCGACCGAATCCGAAGTCTCGTTGTAGATTCACGGTTGGAATCGCCGGGTTGTCAATCCGCGTCCAAGCTCGGTCCGCAACTACGTCCGGGGTAGAGAATGCTGTCACTACTCTCCAATGAGCCCGTCTTCTTCGTGTCACGATCCGGTAGAGGTTGCAAACTTCCTCTTGCTTGATGGTAATGGCGGCTAGGTCTTCCCTTGGAGCACTAGGATGAAGGAGGAGGTCGAGAGGAAGCTCCGGCTCAAGAATGGCGTGAAGAACAAGCCCGGAGCACCTCCATATGGTGGGCAACGGTGGAGGGGCGAAATCGGAGCCCTGGGGCGAGAAAACGGCGGCAGAAAAGCGGGTCCCGACCAAATTCGCGAGCAGGTCGTTTTATAGGCGCTGGAATAAACAGTGCGCACGATCAGTGGCGCATGACCGGTGGTCGTGCGCACTAAAATCCTGTGATCGTGCGCCTGACTGGACGGAGCCTGCAAGGGAAGAAAATTATAAAATACAATGTTCGCACGATCAATGGCGCACGACCTGTGGTCGTGCGCACTATCGTCAGTGGTCGTGCGATAAGCCAAACAGAACTCAAGAAATGGGCGTTAAGTGCGCACGAGCAGAGGCGCACGACCAGTGGTCGTGCGCGAAGGAGCCAATGATCGTGCGCAGTGTACCTGTACAGAATTGTACCGGGAACACCTGCACGACTCCTGCTCCAGCATACGACACCAGTCCTGCCACTGAAACTGGCACTTAATGATGCATGAAAACTACTAGAGATGAAAAACAAGAAACAACACCAAAACGTGCCTAGAGGTGCACTTAGCAAGGAGTATCAAATATGAGTGAAAACAAGTCTAAAGTGAAGTGCATAAACTAGAAAATCGGCCCAGATGAGTCCATAAATGTGTATATATTTGGGACTCATCAACCTCCTATGTGCAATCTCAATAAGTTTGCACTATGGAAAGCAAGGATTAGGTTATAAATGAATGATATTGATGAAGATATTTTCAATGTCATCTTGACAGGACCTTCAACTTCATCAACATCAACAGATACTCAAAAGATGCTGAAAAGTGCTGATGCCAAAGCCATGGACATATTGGCTCAATCAATGTCAAAATACATTCTTCAAAGAGTTGTTGATTGCACTTCAGCAAGATGCATATGGAACTCCCTAACAAGAATGGAAGATGAATCCTCTTCCACCTTCTGTATTTACGATGCATAACCATCATCTAGTAAAAGTGAAGAAGAAGAAGAAGAGGAAGATCAAAAGGCTATAGCATTCTGCATTTTGGCCATATATGGGTCAAACCACAACCCAGATGCAGAATGTGAATCTGATGAAAATGAGAGTTCAGCAGAAGAGTCAAAGTCATCATCAAGTTCATCTGAAGATGAAAGTAGTGCAAATGACAAAGATCTGTATTTGATGGCCATATATGACTCATACAATGATTCAGATCATGCATCTTCATCCAATTCCAGATATTATGAAGATGATGCAGATGAAAAAACCTTATGCATGATGGCCATCAATGCCTCAGGACATAATTCTGAAAATTCAGAATCTGAAAATGATGCAGATCAGGTAATATCTAATCTTGTTTTTAATTCCACTAATTTCAAGGATGATTTTAAAATTCTCTGCTTAGATTTAATTGAATCAGAGAAAGAAATCGCATCTTTAGAACAAAGTCAACATAAATAAACAACTTAACTTCTGGAAATAATTTAAAAACATTAGAAGATTAAATTATTCCTATAAAAAATAATTCAATTAAGGCTAAATTGTTTGAAGAAACTCTTAATGAAAGAAATATCAAATTAAAGAATATCACAAGCACTAACAATGCCAGATTAAATGGCAGCAAACATAGCTTAGGATATTCATGTAATATATCACATAATCAAAAGAAAACTAGTCCAACTACATCTATAAAATCTGTCTATACTAAAGAAAAAGAAGTAATAGAAAACTTAATAAAAACTGTTAAAAGTTGGTGTGTTCAACAATTTTCGTCGAACAGAGATCGACGAAATCAAATGACTTCGGCGAACGTAGATTGACGAAAGCCAAACACAGAAATAAATCATTATTCTTTTATAATCAGAGCTCAATTTATACAAACTCTGAACACAGAAAACATATATAACTATTCCTTAATCAGAGATCAACGAAATCACTGCACTTTGTCAACCCAAGATCGACAAAATCAGAATAGTTTATCAAACATATATTTTAATGATTATCAAGAAAAATTTAAATTAGTATCAAACATATATTTTAATGATTTTAAAAGAAAACTTTCAATTAGTATCAGAAATCAGATTTTAAATATTTCAATTTGTATTAGAAATCAAACTTTCAATTGGTAAAAGAAATTTTCAATTGGTAAAACTATTATCAGACACAAAGACCAATATCAACTCAATTTCAATTGGTAATACCTAAACAGATAAGGCCAAATATAATTAACTATCAGGCAATGCATTTTTTAGAAGATAAAAACTCTTTAGAATCCATTGACATCTATAGCAATTCAAAGCTAAATAAAAGATTCTCTATCATAAAAATTCCTTCGAATCCATTAAAAGCTGTAGCAATTCATCATATTAATAGAATCCTATTGAAATAAAATCTAGGAAAATTAAAAGAAGAAGAGAAATTAAAAGAAGAAGAAATTTAGTAATATATGATTAAATGCTTTCAAAAGAACAACTTAATCTTACTATCTGTTAATTCTATATATCTTGTGTCATCTGGTTGCTTGCCTTGTTTATTTATGTTTTTATTTGCTGTAATTACTTATGCACTCTTACCGTTTGATTTTATTACTCAATCAGAACTCATCTATTTATATATATCATTACTTTGAAGTAAAACTTAAACAAGAGCTTTAATAATATTAAGAACTAAACTCCTTTCAATTGGTATCAAAGCTAGGTTGATTACTTTCAATATCTTGCAACTGATACTCAATTGAATCCTTTCAATTGGTATCAGAGGTCACTTTCAATTGTTAATATTTTTTTCCTTCTAATAAAGCATAAAGGGTTTATAACAAATCCTCTCTTAAAATAGTAGAGTCTATTCATTGTTGGAACTAACCTATTAAATGATGAGAGGAACACTTCCTCTACCAGAAACATTTTGTAGGTAGCAGAGGTCACATTCAATTGGTATCAGACTATCAGAGACCTCAAATGATATTAGAGGACTTTCAATTGGGATCAAATTATCAGTTGCAGAAATAAAAGAAAGGGTTTACACTCTCAAGACAAAGAATGCAAATGAAATTGCAAGTTCAATATCAGAGAACCAGAACTTTCAATTGGTGTCAAAATCTTTTATTTTAGCTGATTGCCTACAGAATTGTTTCTCTTTCTAGTTCCATTTGCACTTGATCTCTATTTTATTGTGCAGGAACAATAACAATGACAATCTTGCATCCATCGCTACCTCCATCAAATGTCCCTTCTTCAAGGGGCCTAACTTCAGGCCTTCCTGAAACTAGACAGGGGGAGAAGTTTTTATGAACAAGCTCCATTTGATGCAGTGTTTTGCTCAGGGGGAGTTGTTCTATAAACTAGGCAAGGAGAAAAAGCTGAAGAACCTCTAGTCTTTAGGGGGAGACACTCTCAGGGGGAGTTGCTGTATGAAGAAGCTTGATAAAGCTCACAGCAGTTTGCTGTTTGCAGTTTTTGTTTCAGAAAAATTCAGATAAAGTTCTTGATCAAGTTCAGATGCAGATACAGCTCAGAAGAAGAATTTTGATATAGCAAATTCAGTATCAGTTATTGCTATAAACTTAGCTAAAGACAAATTCAAAAAGCTGATTTACATAGCAGATACAGTTCAGTTACAGATCAGAAATCAGAACAATACGGTTCAGACAATATCAAATTTCAGAATTCAGATGTCAGATTTCATTGAAAGAAAAGGTTCTTTTTATTAGTTTTCATTAAAATGTAATTTCAAAACTCAGAATACTATTTATTTTATATCTGATAAAATATTCAAAATATATCAGATATATATATGCTCTGTTGTTTTTGCTGTATTATTGTTTGTTTGTTTTCAAGTTTGTCAAATTGTTTCCTAACCCAAATAGGGGGAGATTGTTTGAACAACCCTATTTCTGATTTGGGCTAGGATCACTATATGTTGACTAAGGACAAAGTTGACCCCAATGTATAGTTTATGGGTCAAGAGTTTTGGCTATTAGAACTAGAGAATTCATTCAGATTCCGCGTTCGATGAACTCCACACAGCGTTCGACGAACTGCTATCTGCGTTCGACAAACGGCAAGCTCTCTGCGTTCGATGAACAATAAGCTCTCTGCGTTCGAAGAACGACAAGCTCTCTGCTTTCGAAGAATGGCAAGCACTCTGCATTCGATGAACGGCAAGCACTCTGCGTTTGACGAACGGCTTATATTCTGCGTTCGACGAACAGCTCAAATCTCAGCGGTCGAAGAATTTGTCTAAGTGCAATGCTCGACTAAATACATTCTGCGCTCGATGAATGACTTGCTTCAAGCTCGTCTCAGTGGTCGACGATCTCGTCTCAGAGCTCGACGATCCCGTCTCAGCGGTTCAGAGGTCGACGAACAGATTGTCTCAGCGGTCGACGAACAGAACCCAGCTCAGTGGTTTATGATTTTACTCAAGCTCAACGGTCGATGAATTTATCCAGGCTCAGCGGTCGACGAACACTTCCGTTCGACGAACTCAAGTCTGCGTTCGATGAACACCTTCAGATCGACGAAAGTTCTCACAAATCAACAAAATTAATTATTCCAGCAAGATTCATTTGAGGTTGACGAAGTAAATGTTGTGTTCGACGAAAATCTTGAGGTTGACGAATCTGCGTTCGATGAATTTTATTCAGATCGAAGAACTCTTATTCATGTTCAAAAATTTCAGAAAGAATTATATTCATTTCATTCTCTGAACTCAGATGGACTAACAGGAACGGCTCTTTCTATCAGATCAAGTAAGGAAAATATATTTCCTTTGATTATTCCAAGATTATAGCCATTGACATCCAGCAGAAAAGGACATTTTGTTGAAAAGAAAAAGGCAAACGGCGCTGCAGATGTACTATTCCCAGAATATCTTCTCAGATTCATTATATTCCTTAATAT
Source organism: Dactylorhiza incarnata (assembly GCA_033032865.1). NCBI lineage: Eukaryota > Viridiplantae > Streptophyta > Magnoliopsida > Asparagales > Orchidaceae > Dactylorhiza > Dactylorhiza incarnata. Next base: position 11,089,472 of record JAWHQI010000014.1, read on the forward strand.
AAGGTATTTGCAATTAATGTCTGTCAGAGATTCAACTAAAAATAAGGAAGAAGATATAGCAGCTTAATATACAGCAAATCATTACATTCAGTTTTACACGAAAAGATATATACAAAATACATTTTACAGTTTTTGATGTACAGAAAACGTAGAGGAAAAAGAAAGAAAGAAAAGGAGACAAGAAGAACAAGAAGAACAACAGCTACACAGATCTTCATCTTCCTCCTCCAGCAGCTCTTACACACTGAGAACATCTTCAACATTCTTCTCTCAGTCATTTGCTGCAAGTTTTCAGATCTTCAAAAGAGTAACAACAATTTGAGAAGCATTCTTGTCTCTCAGATTCATCTGCTACAGGAAGATTATTTCTTCAAGAAAAGCTCCAGCAAATCAACTGTCAAACATTTCATATCAGACAGAGGAGTTCTTTTCAACAACATCCACTAGAGTCTTCTCTCAGCATCTTGACAGAGAAGAACATCTAAACCCCTCTTTATCCCATCTTGTACAGGGTTAAAACTCCCTTCAAAAGTTTACCTCCTTGGTGCCAAGACACCTGATCAAAAAATCCTGTTGGTTTTGAGCACCTGATCAAAAGCTTTGTGGTGTGTGGACACCTGAACAATATCACCTTGGTGTGAGGGCACCTGATCAAAAATCCTAGCGGATCCTACTAAGTGTGGTAGAAGAGTAGACGTACCTAGGTTATTGGGGAACTACTATAAAATTCCTTGTGTCTTCTGTGCTGTGAATTTCTGAGTTGCTTGTGCTGTGTGCTGATTTTTATATTTGTTGTTATTTAGTTTTTACAAATCACTCTATCCACATATACTTATATCAGTATTTTTAATTCCGCAAATAAAACTAAGGGAAAAGTTTTTTAAAAGTCTATTCACCCCCCTCTAGAGTTAATTTAAGATCTAACCTCCACTTTCAGGCTTGCTGTATATTCTCGGTAGGAATCATTGGGTTGTCAATCCGCATCCTAACTCGGTCCCAGCTATCTTCCGGGGCAGAGGAGGGCTGTCACTTCCTCCCAATGGACCCGTCTTCTCCGGTAAACTGCAATCCGGCCATATCTGCTGCGAAGAACTCCTAGCTTAGTGATGAAGATGAGTGTAGCCTCCTATCCTTGAAGCACTTGTATGATGGAGGTGGCCTTAGGCAAAAGGTGGAGGAAGAAGGAGAGAAAAACGGAGCTGGAACTCCCTTTGTGGCGGAAAGAGGCGGAACTGGTCGGGGTCCTAAAAAACTAAAAATCGCAGCTTAAATAGAAAAGTTCCAGAATTTTGTTCATGCACGACCGTGCGTGAACAAAATAAAACAAAATATATTTTAGACAAAAGAGGGGCTCGTGCGTTTTACACACGCACGATCAAAGCTGACCGTGCATAAAAATGCACGACCAAATCCAGAATGGCATTTTTGGGACATAAATGAACGCGCACGGTTGGCGCAATCGTGCGTCAAGTAAATGCACGACCGTGCGATTTATGCAGACATGAAATCTGGGCATAATGGATGATCTACCCACCTGCAAAGCACCAAACAACAATCACACAGCTGTGGATACCCTTCCAACTCAATCCAAAAAGAGAAAAAGGGTTAGGGAGCACCATGTGCTTACCCCCAACAAACAATGTGCGCAATTGCACACCAAAATGGGCATAAATTTGCACTTCATGAAGAAATGTGATTTAGAGAAATATGAGTGAAATCCTGATGAAAGTGAAGTGTTTATCAATGAAAACATAAATGGATGAGTATATAAAATGCTATATAAATGAGACTCATCAGCAGCAACACTGGACTGGCATTAAGACTACATGCCCTGGGTCACGGGCGTGGTCGAGGGCGTGTAATGCAAATTTTACCCAAATTGTCCGAAAATTCTGCAAAAATAGAAATAAGCTAAATTAGAGTCAAATTGCATAAAAGAACTACTTATAAACTAAATTTGTCATGAAAAATTAAAATTCATATTAAATAAATACTAAAATTTCAACTAACAATTCATATAAAAACTACTTATCAAATACCCCCATACTTGAGGTTTTGCTCTTCCAGGGCACAAGTATGAGACATAATTATAAGACATTAATATAATTTTTATTTTTTACTAAAATTTCATTTAGACCAAAAGTTAAGTTAAGTTAAGAATAAATTCTAGGAGGAATTAAGTCCTAAATTATGACGATGATTTGAAAAGAGGAAAAATGGTTAGCTAAGCACTTCTTAAGATAACTAAATAGCTAACAAAATTGTAGAAATTATCAAACTAAATTAGATTAAAATTATAAGAACTCTATCTTAAAAGAAAAATTAAGGAAAGGTAACCTACTAAATATTGTTCTCTCCCTAACTTAAATCTGATCTAGATCAATGATATTGGTTAAGGGGTTTCATAAAATTTGGCATAAGAAGTGATCTTAGATGGAGGTAATGCATTTTATCCTCTCACCTTACTCAAATATTTTTTCTAATTGTATATGTTTAGGAGTAATAATTTTTATCCTCTTACTCCATGCCATATAATCTTATAAAATTCTCTTCTAATAAAAACCCAAAATGTATATGTTTAGCAGTAATGATTTTTATACTCTTACTCCATTCCACATAAGATTTTAAATGATTTTGGGAGCATATGTTTAAGAAATAATGAATTTTTATCCTCTTATTCCCATGACATATGATCTTTTAAAAAAATTATATGTAAACAAAGGGGTAGGGTAAAGAAAAATTTCTAGCTTTTAAATTAAATTATATTGAGAGCAAATTCTAGTAAATTGAAATTTCCTAAGATCTAAAAAGTTAGAAGAAAATATAATAGAAATCTAAGGAGATTTAGCAAATTTACTTACAAAACGAAGCCATTTAAAAATAAAAAGAGATGTCAGGCTAAATAGATTTTCTAATCAAATTAAAATCATAAAATGATTCTTAAAACAAGATTACAAAAAATTTAAATTTAACAAACTATCATAAAACAAAATTGTAGCCAATTAAAAACATAAAAATGCTTATAAACATTCTCAAATAGATTTCTAAGAGATCACAAAAATAACAATATGGGTTTTATAAAATTTTGTTTTTTATTCTTAGTTTTTCATATGTTTTTGGAATTTTTTGATATTATCTTTTTTTTTGGATTTTTAATAATAAAAGAAACTAGTTTTAATCCAAAATTTTTTTTAACTCCTAGACTTCCCGAGGATTACCCAGTGAAGGGTTCCAAGATTTAAATTTTCGATTATCTTTTTTTTAATATTTGGGTTTTGTTATTGCTTGAATAAAAGGAAATATAAGAAAATATTTTTGACGATTTTCATACATAAAACTACATTACACCCCCATACATAAAGTTAAACATTGTTCCCAATATTTAAAACTAAGTTTGAAGCAAATAAGAAAAAGAAAACAAGAAAATAAATGCAAGCTAAAACAAAATGGAATACATGATAAAAGAGAAGGAAGGAGAGGGGGATAGAAAGCGTCCCTGATTATGAAATTTTGTTGGGGGGGGGGGGGGGAGGACCGGTGGTGCTTCCTGTAGAATATGTTAACAAAAATAAAAAATAACAAAAAGATAATATTGGGGTGCCTCCCAAAAGCGCTTTGTTTAAGGTCGTGTAGCTTGACCCATTTGACGGTCATGTTATCGGTGGAAGTAATATTAATTCACTCTTCTCGTTAGATAAATCTACTGGAAGATACAACTTAAGGCAGTGCCCATTTACTTTGAAGGAGCCTATTTGTAGTTGGGATTGTTGGATCTAGAGGCACCCTTAGAGAGGGGGGAGGGGTGAATAAAGGTTTTAGCAAACATTAAATTTTTATAGAAAACTTTTGATATTTTGTTTGAGTTAGAGTGAATCAAAAGTAAAGAGTAGTAAATTAATTAAAACAAATAAGAAAAGACATGATTATCATATATAATATTAGATTAGAAAACTTGATTTCTATGACGCTAGAAATCGAAGGCGAAATATGAAATATTTGTTTTGTTTTCTATACCGACTCTTCTCACCATGAACAGGTTGGCTGTAGCCAATCCTTCCTAGATACGGCCTCAAGCTTCTCTAGCCCTTCTTTCCCCAGAAAGGCCTAGAGCACCCCCTAGATCTACTACCTAGACCCAGTCGCCAACATAAGGTGAATTCCTCCCTATGTCATATGTAACACCCTGCCAGTACAAATAATATAACAGTAGGTCCGGCCGGGACCCCATGCTATACTAACCACACTAGCTAGGCGTTAAAAGGAGATATACAGAAAAGAACTACACCAGAGTATACTAAACATAAGCGGAAGCATAAAGATTTAACATTTCTTTTAGAATAGTCCACTATCACAGGAATGAAACAATAAAGTGTAGAGTTACGACCTTAAGGCCTTACATTCCAAAACGTACAAAACTCCCTAAACATACTTCGGCACGTAGGCCGGCAATACATGGAAAGCAGAAAAGAGGCTGGCCTTCGAGGTCCAACACAGCAAAAGGGCCACTGCCTGTTATTTCCCGCTAGGCCCACCTACACCTGCTTAAGATGATTCCACCAAGAGGTGGCAAACAAAGCAACGGTCAGCACAGCTGACCAAATTATAACGAACCCACCCCTTTCTCGGGGTGGCGGAGCTTCTTCCCTGCGTACAAGCTGTACTAGCAACATGTACTAGTATAAGGAAGGTGAAAACTACACAAGGTGAGGTTTCAAACACAATCAATCTTCTAGGTGTAGCATCAAATAAAGTTGATCCTAGGAATGCACATGATGTTGGTTGGGTTCAGCCGGAGGTTCCCCACAACCGCCTAAACAACCGCATGAGGATAACACATCATCATTTCAAAACATCACAAATGCGGGTACTCACGACCACACGCTCCATGCTCACATGGCATGAATCCAAGGTACTCTTTCGAGAGCACCAACTCCACTCTAAGTTCGGAAATCTTAGGTGGTTAAAGACCTTCTGGCCCGTCTAGGTGAACACCTTCCGTGGCCTCTCCCATGGTCGTACGACATCCAAGAGGTGCTACCTCGCGCCGATTAGCATGGAAATAGGGTTCAGCTCAGCTTTGCCCGTGCTCTCGCCGTCGTGTCGCTCGCACGACGCAGGTACGGCTTCGCCTAATCCCGTAAGGTTTTAGCACATACAAGTGCTACACAAAACATAAGTTACACACCTAATCCATTCATGAGGACCTAGGCTTCACAAATAACAATCGGGAAGGAGGTACAAGACTACTCCTCATCGAAATCTGGTGGTGAAGGTTTGCATTCAACCACTCTCAAGCATGGGGCTTTTGTTAGGAGCTCCAACAGCCGTCTAATCTCAGGTTCCGCAATACGATAGCAAATCACACGGAGACATTCTCTGGAACGTATTCTAAGCTTAACCTAAATGCAACATCGCAATCCAAGCATCACCAATCCGGGCTCACGACCACGAATAGGCTTCACACACAATGCCTAAATCCGTTCGACTACTGGATTTCTATATGCAAATATGTCGGGGACGGACACAATCAACCTGGAGTTCTGAAGAACTAGAGGAAATCCTAAACTTCACCCATTTGGTGAAAGGGAGTCCTCATGCAAGCATAGAAAAAGGAATGAGAGGACAAAGAACATGTCCTAAGACCGGGAGGGAGAATTGATACCCTTGGAAGCCTTGGCTCCATCAATCCGAAATTCCAATCGGAGGGAAAGAACCACACCGAGATGCACTTTCCAGATCTGGAAACGTCTCGTGAATCGGAGCTCCGGAGCTCCGTCAATGGCGGAATCTCCTTCTTCTTCCTCCTTGCCCCTTCTTCTTTCTCAAGCTTAGGAGAGAGAAAGGCATAGAAATTATGAGGGAATAACCCACCTCCAAAGCCCTAAAACCCTCCAGCAAACCCTCTCAGCGGTTGGATCGATTTCCAATACTTTTGATTGGCCGGATCGTCTTTTCCGCTCTTCTTTACGGAGCAGAATAAACAGGGCGCACGATCACTGGCGCACGACCAGTGGTCGTGCGCAAAGAGGAGAAATGGTCATGCGCACTGCTTTGGACAGTGAGCATTCCGACAGCTCTCTTTGCCTCGACAAGAGCGCACAATCACTGGCTCACGACCAGTGGTCGTGCGCGAAGAGGAAATATGGTCTTGCGCACTGCTTTGACTGAGAAATTTCAGCCTGCTCCGAGCGCAGCACTACCACTCTGCCTACCTCGCTAAAATACGATTTTTGGGGTGTTACAACTCCACCTCCCTTAAAAGAATTTCGTCCCAAAATTTCGCAAACAGTATTAGCAGAAATTATAGTTATAATTACCTGAGAGAAATAGCTTGGGTTACTCCGCAAGCATCGACTGCTCTCTTTCACAAGAGAGTTCCTCTCGCCCGCAATTATTCCAACGGACTTGCACCATCCGAATGGACTTGTTCCGCAACTGCTTCACTTCAGTGTCTTCAATGCAAATGGGTTTGACTTTCATCGCTAGCCCACCATCTACCGACACTTCTCTGACCACAGCAATAAGATTTGGCTCCTTTACAGCCTTCTGCAACACAGAGATATGGAATACATCATGCAACCCGCTCAGCTCCGAAGATAGAGCAAGCCGGTAGGCAGCTTCACCAATGCGCTTCAAGATCTCGAACGGTCCTAAGTACCTCGGACTTAGCTTTTTCAAGCGTCGGATCCTCGATACTCCTTTGAACGGTTTGATCTTGAAATAAACCCAGTCGCCAACGTCGAACTCGACATTCTGATGATTTGCATTGTAGTATTTTGCCTGCCGACCTTGGGCGATGAGCAATCACTCCCGAATAGCCCGAATCAATGTAATTGCCTCCTCCACATCCATGTGTTTCAACAACTTAGTGTCGCCCGTTTCAGCCCAAGATAACGGTGTGCGACATTTCCTACCATAAAGAGCCTCGAAAGGGGCTCATCTTTATACTTGCTTGGTAGCTGTTGTTGTAAGTAAACTCAATCATATAGAGATGGTCCTCCCATCTCTTTCCGAAGTCCAGGGCGCACATCCTCAGCATGTCCTCCATCGTCCAATTGGTCCTTTCGGTCTGTCCATCCATTTGCGGGTGGAAGGCCGTGCTAACCTTTAGCTTGGTACCCAATAATTGATGAATCAGCCTCCAATCATTTGATGTGAACCGCCCATCTCGATCACTGACGTTGTTATGGGGAATCCCGTGCAACCATACGATGTTATCGACGTACAACTTTGCCCGCTTCTCCACAGAATCATCCTTTCGGTTCGGAATAAAGTGTGATACCTTCGTCAATCGGTCCACGATCACCCAGATGGCGTCGTTTCCATGTTGCGATCTTGGCAATCCGTGCACGAAATCCATCGAAATAACATCGAACTTCCATTCCGGAATCGGCAATGACTTCAGAAACCCACCGGGATGTTGACATTCCTCCTTCAACAACGCGCAAGTATGACACTTGGCCACGTAGAGGGCAATGTCTTTCTTCATACCCGGCCACCAGAAGAGTTTCTTCATATCCATGTACATTTTCGTGCTCCCAGGGTGGATCGAGTACTTGGTATGATGAGCCTCGTACATCAACTCCGCCCGTAATGTACCAACATTTGGGACGCACAATCTGCCATTCTTCCACATAAGGCCATCTTCGAAAGAGAAATCAGCATTTTACCCATCAACCGTCTCCGATTAATAGCGTTTCAGTACAAATAATATAACAGTAGGTCCGGCCAGGACCCCACGCTATACTAACCACACTAGCTAGGCGTTAAAAGGAGATATACAGAAAAGAACTACACCAGAGTATACTAAACATAAGCGGAAGCATAAAGATTTAACATTTCTTTTAGAATAGTCCACTATCACAGGAATGAAACAATAAAGTGTAGAGTTATGGCCTTAAGGCCTTACATTCCAAAACGTACAAAACTCCCTAAACATACTTCGGCACGCAGGCCGGCAATACATAGAAAGCAGAAAAGAGGCTGGCCTTCAAGGGCCAACACAGCAAAAGGGCCACCGCCCGCTATTTTCCGCTAGGCCCACCTGCACCTGCATAAGAAGATTCCACCAAGAGGTGGCAAACAAAGCAACGGTCAGCACAGCTAACCAAATTATAACGACCCCACCCCTTTCTCGGGGTGGCGGAGCTTCTTCCCTGCGTACAAGCCGTACTAGCAACATGTACTAGTATAAGGAAGGTGCAAACTACACAAGGTGAGGTTTCAAACACAATCAATCTTCTAGGTGTAGCATCAAATAAAGTTAATCCTAGGAATGCACATGATGTTGGTTGGGTTCGCACGGAGGTTGCCCACAACCGCCTAAGCAACCGCATGAGGCTAACACATCATCAATTCAAAACATCACAAATGCGGGTACTCACGACCACACGCTCCATGCTCACATGGCATGAATCCAAGGTACTCTTTCGAGAGCACCAACTCCACTCTAAGTTCGGAAACCTTAGGTGGTTAAAGAGCTTCTGGCCCGTCTAGGTGAACACCTCCCGCGGCCTCTCCCATTATCGTACGACGTCCAAGAGGTGCTACCTCACGCCGATTAGCATGGAAACAGGGTTCAGCTCAGCTTTGCCCGTGCTCTCGCCGTCGTGTCGCTCGCACGATGCGGGTATGGCTTCGCCTAATCCCGTAATGTTTTAGCACATGCAAGTGCTACATAAAATATAAGTTACGCACCTAATCCATTCATGAGGACCTAGGCTTCACAAATAACAATCGGGAAGGAGGTACAAGACCACTTCTCATCGAAATCTAGTGGTGAAGGTTTGCATTCAACCACTCTCAAGCATGGGGCTTTTGTTAAGAGCTCCAACAGCCGTCTAATCTCAGGTCCCGTAATACGATAGCAAATCATACAGAGACATTCTCCGGCACGCATTCTAGGCTTAACCTAAATGCAATGTCGCAATCCAAGCATCACCGATCCGGGCTCACGGCCACGAATAGGCTTCACACACAATGCCTAAATCCGTTCGACTAACGGATTTCTACATGCAAATATGCCGGGGACGGACACAATCAACCCGGAGTTCCGAAGAACTAGAGGAAATCCTACACTCACACATTTGGTGAAAGGGAGTCCTCATGCAAGCATAGAAAAAGGAATGAGAGGACAAAGAACACGTTCTAAGACCGGGAGGGAGAATCGTTACCCTTGGAAGCCTTGGCACAATCAATCCGAGATTCCAATCGGAGGGAAAGAACTGCACCGGGCTGCACTTTCCAGATTTGGAAACGTCTCGCGAATCGGAGCTCCGGAGCTCCGGAGCTCCGTCAATGGCGGAATCTCCTTCTTCTTCCTCCTTGCCCCTTCTTCTTTCTCAAGCTTAGGAGAGAGAAAGGCCTAGAAATTATGAGGGAATAACCCCTCTCCAAAGCCCTAAAACCCTACAGCAAACCCTCTCAGCCGTTGGATCGATTTGCAATACTTTTGATCGGCCGGATCGTCTTTTCCGCTCTTCTTTACGGAGCAAAATAAACAGGGCGCACGATCACTGGCGCACGACCAGTGGTCGTGCGCAAAGAGAAATGGTCATGCGCACTGCTTTGGACAGTGAGCATTCCGACAGCTCTCTTTGCCTCGACAAGAGCGCACGATCACTGGCTCACGACCAGTGGTCGTGCGCGAAGAGGAAATATGGTCATGCGCACTGCTTTGACTGACAAATTTTAGCCTACTCCGAGCGCAGCACTACCACTCCGCCTACCTCGCTGAACTACGACTTTTGGGGTGTTACATCATACTCAGACCTAGTCGCCAACACGAGGCAAATTTACTCCACGATTATAATGAAAGAGTTACAAAACACAAATAAAAAAGCCTCCGTATGAAGAATTCTGTAGATAGCGAAGGCTCGCTGTATATTCTCGATGTCGAAGCGTGCGTTCTTCGCATTAATTAAGCATTGATCTAATCCTCTTTGAATTCTTCTCTCAAATTTGTGTGTGAGATGATGGTCTAGAAAATACGGCCCTCTCGGAGTTTTTGAAGTGCTGGTATAGGACTCTCTAGCATTAGTTAATGAAGAAGATAAAATCCACCTATTTATAGGACTGGAAGCTAACACCGACGTTAAGGCTAACGCCTGGCATTGACCCAATATAGAAATGTTTTGATGGCTCATATCTTCAAAACAGGAAGGAGATACTGCACTTTAGGAAACATTCATTTTAGGCAACCCTAACGCTGGCGTTGAGGCTAACGCTTGCGTTAGGTCAGATCATTCCTAAAGAGCACCCGCAATCACGGTTGCTTGCCTCCTTGCCATAATCATCATGATGGGAACGAGAGTCAACATCGAACGTTAAGTCCTAACGCCTGACATTAGACCACATCCCTCTTTTTAGTTTGTGAGTAGGTTCATACCAATAATGCAGCATCATAGTGTCATATCTGTTCAAACCTGCATGCTAAAAACATAATGGCAAACAAGATCAAATACAAGTAGGATTTGTTATTCTCAAATCAAAGGGATACAGAAAACCATATTCCCACAATCTCCCCCTTTTGATAATAAAAAATCCAAAAGAGATAAATCAGATTCATATATAATAGAGACGTGTTTTTAGAAGGATATATGACACTAAGCAATATTGAGACAATAATAAGAATTATTGATTGTTAAATTGTGCCCCCCTACATAATTGCCCCACCTTAGTGTATGCTCCCTTAGACTAGATTCATGCTCCCCCTTAATCTAATTAATCCTACTCCTTTAATCATTACGATTTATCATTTTATTCTCCACCTTTTGTTATTAGCAAAAGTGGGTGGAGTGAAAGAAAACTAGAGTAAAGAAGACAAAAGTTGGGACAAAACTACGAGAGGATTAGGAGTTTAGTTTAAACATAAAGTAAGTAGTGATCGAGCTAAGGGAGAGAGTAGCACAGCGGAAAAAGATATGATAAGCGTGAAAGAAAAACATTCCGAGTTTTTACAAAATACGTGATCAAAATAGAAATGCGAAAAACAAAAACAAAACAATTACGAGTAGTATTTTTGTTATAGTTTGACCATTCCAACAATATGTTTAGACTCTTCACATTTGAGTATTAACTTTGGAAATTTTCATAACAAATATGCAAGCATGATTTAACATATTCAAAAAGAGAAGGACTACAATGTAATAAAATCGTATTTCATGTAAAGAAAACATTGTAGAAATCATGCATTGCAATCTAGTGCTTTTACTTAAGTGTTTAGAGAATTATGTAATTTTGCATTAGGATCCAATTCTCATGAGCATAAGGTGTTTTGATAAAAGTATACAAGTGAAATAATCAAATCACATGACATATGTATTGAAATAGTAACAGCAATATTAAGATTGTAATATTATAATTACTACATTCACACATCAATTTTAGAATAAAATTTCAAAGCGCTTTTCGTGAGTACAACTACAAAGGTGCTTCGCCCACACATTGCTCATTAAGACTTATCAGGGAGCGAACTATTGCTTGGGGGATCACATAAGCACTTTTATTAAAAAAAAATATTTTTGGTGATCTGGTGTACAAATAGAAATGATAAAAAATGTGTTTGCACAAGACACTTTACAATTCTTTCCAAGGTGCTCAACCTCAAAATTGCCATTAAGACTTATCAGGGGGGGGAGTAGTGCTTGGTGGAGTTATCTTTGGCAATTTATTTCATTATTTTTTTTAAGTTTGGGCCAAAGGTCTCCGAATTCACTTATTGTTGCAAACATGAACAATATTGAAATAACACTTCTATGTGTGCAAAAAATTTATTGTTTGAAAGATGGTGTAGGTAATTTAGACATACAACTTAATATGTTAAAAACTATTACACTACACAGTCATATAAGAATAAGATTATGAGCACATGTAGATTACTAAAATAGTGAGTGAATGCCTCATTGATTAGCATAAAACATTACTCATACTTAGAGGCATGCTAGGCAAACATACACAATTTTCTATACACTATTTCATTGCACATAATCAGATTAAGGTCAAGGCATGACAAGATAAAATAATGTTTAAGAAATTTGAAATAAAAATTAGATATTGAAGACAATCTTTAAGTGTATGCCTAATCAGTTTTGACCATTTGTAACAAAATAACTAAGATGTTTGCTCTTATGAAGTCTTATAGTCAAACCATAGTTTTGTAAATGTTTAATACAAAACAAATAACAAAAACATATTTTTTATCATTTTGAATTATTTGAATTTTTTTGTATTTTGGAATAAAATAACCAAATTAATAACAACATGTTTTCAAAACTGAGAAAAGAAACAGAGAAAAATCATTATAAAAATACCTGAAATAGTGTAGAGAAAACAGAATTTCAATATGACAAAAAGGGCTAATGCCTGGGGTTAACTTCTTAACGCCTAAATAGAATACTGTTTTTGCAATTTTTTGAAATTTTTTCTTTGAAATTGGTAGTATGTATATAGACCTTCTTAGTGTAAAGTTTTTAGAGAGTTTGGAGAAGATTAGAAGATTATTTAAACATATTTTTGGTGGTTTTAAAATGGTTTTTATATTTTATATTTGATTTTGATTTTTTGTGAGACTATAGTTGGACTTAGCAATTTATTGTAGATCTTGGACTTCCCAAGGTCTACCCTTTGAAGGGTTCGCACCGGTACTAGGAGATGTGATGGAGTGACATACCAAACCTCCCTTTCACAAGATATTTAATTATTATTGATTGCTAACCAAGCTTAATATTGAAAATTTATAAATTCAAAATTTTTGAAAGAGTCAAATTTCTTTAATAAATATCGTATAAATTTAGAATTGGAGGATTAATAAAGAAGTACGGAAGTTAGTTTTGAGGAGAGATAGAATTTGATGGGTTTCAATTTGATATATCTAATGTTGGATCGATAGGCGCCCATGGAGGGGGGGGGTGAATAAGGGAATAAAAATTCCATTTATAAGTTTAGGCAAATTTACTAATTTGTTTGGAATTAAACGAGAGAGAAATAACAATTTAGCTGAAGGAAGAGAATATTATAATTTCCAATTTTAGAATTTAGAAACAAGTGCTAAATTGTTTTATGATGAAAGAGATTAAAATAAACAATTTAGATAAAGTGGTTTTAATTGAAAGTTTAGTAACCAATATAGTAAAATTTTTGCCATATGAAAGAAATCAAGTAAGCACAAAAAAAGACATGATTATATTATATGAAAAAGTGTTTACATAAATTTGATTTCAATATCGCTAGAAATCAGAGGAGTACAGAAGTAAATATCTTTTCCTTTTCTCTACTGACTTGTATCCCCACAAACCAGTTGGCTTTAGCCAATCCTTCCCCGAATATGGCCTCAAGCCGCTCTAGCCAATCCTTCCCCAGATATGGCCTCGAGCACCCCCTAGATCTAATCTCCTAGACCTAGTCGCTAACTCATGTGGTGAATTACCCCCTAAGCCGCGCAAGGACCTAGTCGCCAACACAAGGCAAATTCTCCATACAATTACAAAATAGAATGAAATAGAAATAATGATAACAACAATAAAAACTCCCTATATGAGATCTTCTGAAGTTGGAGATGAAGGAATATTTTTTTATGAGCGAGGTCGAAGCATTCATCCTTCAGATGTAGCGTGACGTAGTCCTCCTCCAAATTCTCCTTAAGCTTTTTGTGGGAGATCCATCTTCGGCAGCATAACAGCAATGGAATTTTGCCACTTGTATTCTCTCTGGGATGGATTGCCAAAATGAGAGAGAAATCTCCATTTTATAGATCTTGGAGCTAGTGCCTACGGTAGCTCCTAGCACCTGCGGTATCGTTCATGTGGAGGCGGTTATGAAACCATCAGTGGCACGAACTCAAGCTAGCGCCAGGCGGTAGTGCTAGCGCCTGCGGCAGCGCTAGTGCCAGGCGGTATCGCTAGCGCTGGTGATAGTGTTCCTTTCAGAAAGTTGATTTTAGCTGCTTTCTAGTTGTGGAGTATTGCACCTAAAGTTCCTGCACACTATAAACACACGACAAGCAAGATCAAATACAATTTGGGATTTGTTATTCTCAAACAAAGGGATGTGACACACATGTCCAACAATCTCCCCCTTTTGATAATAACAAAATACTCTTAGCAAGAAATCAACAAAGGTGTTTATAGAATATGATAAGAGAAATAGAAGTGCAACTATAGTATATGATAAGCATGAGAATAGTGCATACTCCCCCTATCTTAATGCTCCCACTACATAAATGAAATTTATGTTTTACTCCCCCTAAATGTTAGATTACATGAATATTCTCCCCTTCATCTTCTATATTTCTCCTATAGATTTCTTCAATTAATCTCCCCCTTTTGGTATTATCAAAAGAAGGTGGGGTAAGGGAAGTAAGGAGGCATTATTTATAAATTAGAATTCATGATCGAGCTTTTGTAATATAGAAAAAATGATAAAAAAGTTTAAGCATAGTATATATAAGAGATTTCAAATAAAAAAGATAAGTGTTGTAAGTAAGCGGAAGATTATAAGAAACATCTTTTTGTAAGCATGAAAAGCATAAGTAAAAATATGAGTTTAAGTTCAAAATTGAAAGGTGTTTTAACCTTTTTAAAATCTCAAAGTTTTTCGTAAAGATACCAAACATGAAATGAACATATCAAAAAGAGATTATACTAAAATGTTACTTAATTTCAAGTTTAAGAGATACGAAACAATGTAGAGATCATACTAGGTTATCTAGTGCATTTCTTATATAAAGAGTAGTATAGATAAAGCATTAGAGTCCAATACTCATGAGAAGAAGTGTTGTGAAAGATAATGAAGTGCACATAAGTGTATTTTGAGCAATGTTAACAAATGATTTAAATCACAAAATACAAGACATATGTAGAGTAAAGTGCATAATAAAACACAAGTATATTAACTTTCACACACTTTAATGCACATAATATTTATAGAAAAAGTGGTGTACTAACCAAGGTTTGCACAAGACACTTTACTATTCTTTCCAAGGTGCTCAACCTCACAATGCTTGTGAAGACTTATTAGGAGGTTCAAGTAGTGCTTGGTGGAGTTATATTTGTCTATTTTTGTTCACTTTTGTGAGACAACATTCTCCGAATACACTTATTTTGCAAACCCAACATAATTAAATTTTTTAAGCCACTTTTCTTAATTTTAAATGCAATTCAAATGTAGTGTAGATAATAAATTTATGCAAATTTTAATTCAATGTACAATTACAATACATATGCAAAAAAATTTAGATTTAAACACACATGTACATTACTAAACATAAGTGAGTGTAAAAGTATCATTATCAATCACAATACATTTACTCATAATTAGAGGCATGCCAAGCTTTGTTCTACACATATTTTTAATTACAGTTGATGCACTTAATTAGATATATCAAAGCATGATAAACAAAACAATGTTCATAGTAATATGAAGAAATAAGTTTTAACATTGTAAATAATTCTAAATAATAGAATTCATACATGCTTGATATTAGCAATAAAGATCATACAGTGTTTTTTGTTGTTTTGAAAATTTTTAATGAAAGAAAAAATATACAATATGAGAAGATTATCTAGTGCACACATGCTAGGTTATCTATTGCATTGTTTTGATAAAACCCGCATGCTAGGTTATTTAGAGCATTGTTTTGATATGCAATGTTATTATATATGATTTAATGGAGATAATGTTGCATGTAATATGAGAAGATTTCAAATTAATTTTCTTTAGACCTAGAATGAAATAATTATTCTACATGATTTCATCTTGTTGATATCAAGTTAATTTTTAGATCTAACTATAATAAGATACTTGCAAGCAATAGAGATGCATATCACACACAAAACAAGATATGAAACTATAATACCAATAGCCATCACATATTTCATAATTCCTAAGGTTGATAGAATTAGTTGATTTAATATAATTCTTGTTAGATCATGAATTATGATATATGATTATTGTGAATTTTAGCATATCATATTAATAGATCATGGTGGTGATTGTATAGTTCATATTCATCCCTTTTAATATATAGTGACTGCTTGTAAAGAGAATATTATACTACATATATATAAAGGACAAAAAAATGTTTTGGTTATTTTGAATTATTTTGTAAATTTTCTTTTTGATTTTAATACATGGTATCTGAAAGTAGAAGATAACGATACTTAACGTAGTAAAATAATTTTTCAGAAAATAGTAATTACAAAAATTGGTTTTTTTTTGGAAAATAGGCTACCACCAACGTTAGTGATAACACCTGGCGTTAGCAACTCATGGTTTTTGATTTACAATTTTGAGTTACAATTTTTTATTTAAAAACACATGGTTTCTTTTATATCATTTGATTCTGATTTTTCTTGATTATGATTTCTCAATATAGGGGCTATCATATGCAACAAAGAAATTAGACAAATATACAATAAGTTGTGCATTTAATTTCTTAAGCCTAAGACCCCTAAATAAACCATTTAAATCCATTCTTTAAAATAATTTCATTAGTCTTGATAATAATTTCAATATTCAAATAATGATAATTCAAGACATTTATGGGTAAAGGATTTAAAAGGATACAAATTAAAAAGATGAAAGAAAGGTCACCTTTCTTAAAAACATATGACTTTTTATTCAATTTGATTTATACGTTATAAAGCTTTAAATGATAAAGTCATATTTTAAATATTTATGAGGTGTCCAAGGCATGTTAGCTTAAGTAAAAATAAATAATAAAAAGCAACAAAGAGAAAAGAAAATTAAGCATATCATGAAGTAAAGAAATGATATTTCATTTTTAATTATTTCTACTTCATGCAAATGATTGGATACTAATGAATGAGAGATTTAGGCATCCAAAGGGGAGCAAGTGGGATGGTTCCTTTGGGTACCCAAATACATCATGTTGGCTTTTGGGGAGACAAGGATGAACGGGCCTTTTCAATTAAAGTTGATGTGTCATTTTTCTTTATGGGTCTCCATTCATACCTTGGTTGTTTATCACTCAAATCCATATAGTGATTATGTGACATCTTTACATGATTGTGGTTATTTGAAAAATAATTCATTTGGGATTTATGTTTATTCAAATTATTTTTCAAAATAGATTGATGTTGAAAATCATAATGATTATTGTCTTTCTTTAGAAGTGATTGTTGATAGAGTGGGTTATAATATGTGTTAAATGATTGGTTCTTATTTTGATGATTTTAACTTCCACACTTTCTTATAGACATACTCTTATAATCTGAAGAAAAATATTTTATAGTTTGATTTTCATGAAAAGGAGTATTTAAATTTGAGTCATGATTGCAAATATATTGAGACATATAATAGTGACTCTTAAGAATTTTGTGAGGATCATAATTTTGGGTTAACTTTTGAATTAAGATTTCAGCTACAGTCAGGTGCTACCGCTACCGCCAGTGCTAAATCTAGCACCTATGCTTGCGTTTTGACATATTTGTTTCATCTCACCTGTTCAGTGTTCATCTCGGCGGTTCACCTAAACCACCACTACCGTCAGCGCTAGCCACTAGTGTCGGCGCTAGCGTCGTGCTCAGTATACCTCTTTCTTCCTATGGTTGAGTAATTCAGGTACTACGAGGGGACCCCTTTACTGGGTTAGACATGTCATGGTGGGGTCATGGGTCACGGCAATGCCCTTCGGCCAACCTTAGGCTTGGTAACTGGAAATCTCTATACGCAGACCATGGCGACTTTCGCCTCAAGCCTAAGCTCTTATGTTCTCTTTGCGCATTCTAGGGTTTTGTCATGACCTAGTCATGACAAAACCACCCTAGGTGTCTAGTCATTTGGGGGATGTTAAAAATCCCAAAAAACAATTTCATCCTCAAAATTCTGGCTAGGCTTGCAGGGTTTCACCGAGAGTGACTGAACGTAACATCCCCTTAGGATTGAAATTATTTCTGACTCAAAGAAAACTGAATATCTCTGCCACATCAGTTCAAGTGGCTCTCAGGTGTGCTCCTCCTTACCATAATTTTACCACATGACTTTTACCTACGGAACTTGCCTGCGCCGCAAGACTCGCACCATCGTATCGTCTATCCAGGCCAGCTCCAAGTGAATCTATCAGTCGGAGGCTACCGGGCCGTATGTAGTATAAATCCGCTGCTCCGGCCATTTTTAGAGCTCTCCTAAAGGATGCGACATGAAAGACGTCATGCAAACCCACTACCTCCTGCGGTATCTCTAGTCTATAAGCCAATAGGCCGATCCACTCTAGTATCCTGCAGAGCCCCGTCTATCTCAGACTAAGCTTCTTCCGTCGGTGTACCAGCGAGACTCCCTGCATCAGACGCATCTTCAAGAACACCTGGTATCCAACCTAAAACTCTACTGCACGATGTTGCGCATGGTAATGCTTGTCCTGCCGGTTCTGGGCTTCCAGCATCCTAAGTCGAATCAATCGCACTCGCGCATCTGTGTCCTTCACAAATTCAGAGTCGAGTGTCTTTAAATCCTCATCCTGGGTCTAAGATGGTGGAATTCTGCGCCTTTGTACCTCTGAGGGTGGAAAGCTGTGTTGAACGTCATTCAAGAGCCCAGATAAGCCTAGACTGATTTTCACTTCTTGGACAATACTCGTCCATCCTGATCCGACAAGATCACCCTGGCTACACCACGATAATGGACAAACACCTCATCAATCCAATCAAACACCCTCGGGAGCGTCATTCTGGCCCGGGGTTTCCCTAGCAACCTTGATAAATCTATCCTCGATATTCCAAATACACTTGTGCCCCGAGTGGGGATGGGGTAACCCCTGCATGAAATTCATAATTATATCCTCAAACTTCCACTCTAACCTGGGCTGTGACTGTGGTTGTTCTCCAAAGACTTTTGCATTTGGCCTTCACTGTGCATCACAAAAATCATGACGTCTTTCTACATTCTGAGGACATACACGCTCCGGAATACACCATTTTTTCGATGACTAAAGCTCTTGAATGTATGGGTAGACAATGACTCTAAAAAGTTTTCTCTAAACGTTCAGATTCTTATTCCTTCACGTATGTTCGAGCGATCAATCAACTCCACTCTACAACTTATCCAGTTCTAACCATTGGTGGAACTGATCAGATCAACAAGCATTTCAGTTATCCTCAAAATTTTAAAGTGTGGTGTACTCGAGAACTCTTATGAGTATCTGTTAACCAATCATTATTAGTATCCATATTTGTAAGATGACTCATAGTCACTTTCTATGTGGAGTTTGATTCATAACATATACAGGTAAAATATTTTGAAACCCTAAGATTTTTCACATGTCAATTTCATCAAGGAAATATCATCACGTTCATTTCACCAAATTCCTATCACTTCCACATATGCTAGTCTTGATCACTTTTGAATGCTCCAAAGTAAGATAAACTTAGATCGTTCTTATCATAGAAAACTCAAACAGTAGATCCTAAATCCAATTATTCATCGTCTAAGCTCTCTGGTTATTCATCTCATAGCTCCCAAGGTATAAGGGCTATTATTGTTAGTTAAAAATTTTCTACCATGACAGGGTGTGATTTTTAACAAATCATAAGTTGATCACTTCTAAATGCCCCAAACCTCAAGAACTTTTGAATATAACTAAAACTTGTAAGATCTAATTTCCATCCTCAACTTCTACACTAGGACATCGACATCCCTAAGTGACCAGACCTAGCAACTTTACATTTCTAATGCTTCTACTAAGGTCAAGTCGGTGTTCGATCAACGATGTTTATCCATTGTCCTAGTAATACTACAGATCATGATTCCAAACATACTGTTACACCATCTCATCTTCGTCCAAGTAACATTGAATAAGATCGACTTCAAAATCATCATACTCACGACAAAGCACTTGCTAAATTAGATCTAAGGGATACCCAAGTCAGTAACCAATTCACCCAATAAACAAAAGGTAATCCCCAATATACAAAAGATAAGCCCCAATAAACAAAAGATAAGCCCCAATAAACAAAAGATAAGCCACTATCTATTTTGGGCTAAGTATCTTTGATATCGCCATGTTATATTCGTCCCAAGTATGCAAACAATCCTTTGGGCACCCAACCTTAGACTTTGAGTTATATCTTGAGACTTGTTGGTATATTCCATACATTATACTCTTCAAGGTACCCTCCATGACCACCTTATCAAGGTCAACATGTGAACTAATCTCAAATGGGTCTCTTCTGAACTTGAATTCTCATTCAACCCTCGGTGTTTGTCATGGTGGTTGTCTCAATGTAGTCATGTCACCGATACGAGGGTTGGGTCTACGAGTCCCCTACCATTCTGCTTATGTGTCAATCTCCTTAAGGCGGTCTTATCAGTTCGGGTAATCCTTGGTATGTGAAGTTGGGACATCCGAGTTTATGTCTTACGTGGTCATTCTCGTGCTAAACTTCTCCTCTAACCTCTTTGGGGTATCGTCGTTCCTTCACCAAAGTTATACCTACGGTCTATTTCAGACTAGGGCATGGTATAAATTGTCCTTGTAAGTCACGTGTCCTAGTGGGGTTGAGTCTAAATCATTGATTAAAGGACTACCTAAGGAGATGTTTTGCAGCCGGAGGTATTCCCTGCTGGGGGGCAGGATTCGCCACAGTCTACAAAAGAAAACTTGTCAAAAGATTCAGTTAAAAGTGGACTTTTTCATGTGATTTCCCCATATAGGCACACCATTTCTTCTGCTGCTTAGTTTGTCCTCAAACTAAACTCGCGCGGGGTGGCCCAGGGTTTGTGGACTTCTTTTCTTCGGATCGAGGTTTGGCTCTGATATAGGTTTGTAAGACCCCATTTTTTTCGCTTTCAAAACAGGGTCTTATGCCCAGAACCGCAGCTTTGCGGTGAAACCAACACACGGGAAGGTCGCCACTACAAAACGCCAATCCTGCCAGCCATATCGATCACAGAAGAAGAAAAGTATAAATGAACAAATAAAAGTTCAAGTCCACAAATCACATGCTATATGAAATATATGTCCACAAAGTATAACTGAAATAACAAAGGTTACAATAATAAAGGGCTCATGCCCTGTACATCATTTCCTCACTACAAGATCACTCACAGAAGCAAACTACTAATCACTCACTTATCCTGAAACAGGTGCTCCTGTACTAGACTGGCCCGTCTCCATCAGCACTGACCTCTAGTGCTGCTGGGTCTCCTCGGTCCCCTAAAATGATATGGTCCACCGACCGTTAGTCAAAAAGACTAAGCCTCATTCCCCCCCCCCCCCATCCATTCCCCAGTGGCCCTAGGCACCGAGCGGGAGGACAAAGCGGAGGACATCAAGGGGTATAAACAAAGCAGATGGTGTGGACTAGCTACAGGAACAACTACCACTACACAAGTGAATATATATAATTAAAGCAGTGTGTAAAGCATAATAAAGAGCATGTAAAGGACAGTAAGTAAGAATAGAAAAGTAACCTTTGATTTATAGGAATGCCCACACAAACCTATAGACCAAGGGGTCGTTTAGCAGGGCCTATCATATAAAAAATCCCATAACCAATTTATATGATAAGGGTAGGGGTTGACATACAATGCTTATGCCATGACATGCAGAGTTATGTAGTTTATGCTATGTTCATACAAGTGCACTCACACACTTTGACTCTATGCACACAGACCTTTAGTTCCCCCTTTTTGGAGCTAGCAAGACTCCCAGGATACTCCCGTAGTGGCAAACGGAAGCGGTGGGTTGGGCCTCGCCCACCTCTAGGTTGGTATTCACACTACCTAACCTAGACCTATCGTACGACTCAATGCAAAACCACGGAGCATCTGGATACTCTTACTAGTTGGACCATCAGACTTTCATGGCTATGTGCAAAGTCAACGTATTGACGTCGGTGTGAACGACCGTCCAATAACGAAGACCCACCACCTTTATGCACATGCAAATATGTTTACCATCTATCTCTGAGCCATAAGTTCCCAGGGCTAACCTGCCCGTCACCATAACCTCCCGAGCCACCGGCTCGTCGGACCGACCCGTCCGTACTAACAAGCATTACTGAGTCACAAACTCACCGGACTAACTAGTCCGCCGATACAACCACCGAGCCTACCGCTCATACAACTAAACAAACTAACCTCCCATTAATACGGGGTGTGGGTGCGTGTATTATTATGTTAATCCTAAATATCATCTTATTTCTACAATTTAGGATTAACCATGGGCTTCCCGAGGATTACCCTGTGAGGGGCTCGCTACGGTACTAGGAACTATAATGGGATGACACCCCAAAGCTCTCTTTACAAAGATCTTAATGTTTTTGGTAACTACCCATAAGAATACCCCTTTTAACATTTCACTTGAATTAACCTCCTAAGTGTTTTCTGACTCCCTACGTGAAAGACTATCTTTCGTCAATTCCGAGCACAACTTTACCCTTAACTCACCAAGCACACTCTCATCTCATAACTCCTTTTGGTAACCTCAAATCATCTCAATCAGACTAGGTATACCATCTACCTTCCATTCCCACCCAGTGGTCTTCAATTTACTATACGTAGACCAAATGAGTTGTATGAGCTGCGTAAGAGGAGGTACTCCAAATATTCATCCAACTGACTCAAGCTATTTACTGGAGGTCTTTCATGATGTGTTAAGACTAAATCCAGAGAATCATATTTTTCCTTAATTATTTGGCATTTATTATAATTTCTCCAACATTGGCCAATCATGTAATTGAACATGAAGTGTAAGATCTTCTTATGATATGGCCCCCGTAAAATTATGGAAAATCTATTATATCAAAATAACAGTAAATACATAATATCACAATTTTGCAGTAAGGGGTTGGCCTCTAATTAAAATATTGAACAATTACCCCAAATTGGAATTTAAAGAAAGAACCACCAAAAATACTTGTCTAAAAATTATGGGAATATTACCAGACCTTCATAATAATCAGAAAAGTCTACTGGCCAGATTTCAAATTTTATCAAGGCAAATTAATCACATAAATAAATATTCCAAGTAAACCCATTCTAGGGGAAATTATGAAGGAACCTACGGATGAACAATTTCAAAAATTATACAAAAATTCACAGAGCTCTATATAGCTCTAAAAGGTCTTACCCCCAAGTTTCATAATTTTCCAGAGGGTATTTGGCCCTTAATTATTTATATATTCTTAAGACCAAATAGATGACTTGTGAAAGAAGTACTAATTAAATTACTTCAAAAATTACACAAAAATTATCAGAGGTCTATATCATGATTTTATGTAATCTACCAAACTTTCATCAACATCCAAGATAATTTGTGCAGGTAAATTCCTCTTATAAGAAAGTTCCCTAAAAATGTTATAACCCAAATCAGTGGGGACAAGTGTTCTTAAAATTCTCGTAAAATCTCCTAGAGTATATTTACACCCTATGAACCTATCTACCAAGTTCCATACTCATTCAAGGACAAATGACCCAATGTCCTTCACAAGGCTCAAAGTACAACTCTAAGGTTTGAACTAGGGTCCAATGGCATATCCAACACACATTAACCCAAATTACTCATGGGGGTGTCTTACATGATCCTAAACCAGTGACCCAAATATCACATCACTTTGATGAGATTTGACCACCTAATTCCATTGTGTGCACTTTTGATCTACTTTGACCTAGTTTGACCAAACTCGGGTTAACATGTTACCCAATGAAATCAGTCCCAATTGGGCTGAAATTTTTACCAGGGTCATATAATAACCCTAAGGATCACCCGCCAATATTTGGCGGGGATTGGGGGTCATTAGACCATATAAATAAATAATATATGAATTATTAAATTATTAAAAAAACCTTAGAAAATATTCTCCTAAAATTCCCATCTTCGGGTATGTCAAGGGTGTAGGTACAAATAGCCTATGTTTCAGTTTTCAAGTCACTCCCATGACCCAATCAAAAGTTATTCCAAGATTAGTGATTGTCCTACACTAAGGACCAGTCCCACCAAAATAGCTCTACACGGAGCTACTGAGCTCCTTTTTGGCTGAATCTAATTTTAAAATATAGTAGACTTCAAGGGCTACAACTTCGGTGTTGACCACTTTTTCATCAGAGGGGCCTTAGTATTTTTAGTAATTAAATCTAGGTACAGCAAAATATGTGACAGAAATATATATATCATAACATTTAATATGAAGATCTTGCACAGATCTAGAAGCACAAACAAAGGGCATCCCTTCACCTTCTCCAATCAGCCAACGAACACGGTTGGCCCGCCCTGTAGCAACTTGGGAGGTGATTTCCTGGCCACCTAGACGCTCTCCAAGTCGGCCAATGCCTCCACCACCTCCGTTGAGGTGGCAGCCGGCGATGTACGGTGGTTGGCCGGCCGGAGGCAGCCGCAATCAGAATTTTAAATGAGGGAGGAAAGCTTGATCACACGCTTCAGGCCATGCCGATTCAAGACCAATTGGTCCCAAATCTAGTGGCCAAAATTATAAGATCTACCAACTAAGAAATAGACAGGAGGGGAGGACCTGAATTTCGGCTTGGAGCCATGTCGATCGCCGGTCCGCCATGGTTGGTCGTGAGCTCTTGGGCGCAACGCCGGTAGGTGCCTAGGTATGAGAATTATTCTAGAAATTGGGGGAAACTCATTCCCTCCACCCCTTGAGCCCTCTTATAGATCCAAATCCTGGTGGGGAGGAGATGAAGCTAGGGATTCCTCCATTAACACCATTCATGGTGAAGATTTCGGCCATCACCAAAGGTCACCCATTTCATCACCCTTAATGGTTGGAAAAACCCTTAATATTCTTCTAATTGATAGGTGGAATGAACCCCCATCAATTGGGAGGACTTTTGGACTCACTTGGCCAAGAATTTGGCCAGCAAAATGAGTACCGACCCTCTCCCATCGGTTTAGCTACCGCCGGCGCTAGTGCTAGCACTAGCGTTAGCCCCTGGGCGGCGTAACGCTTGCCGGTTCGGTAACCATCAAGCGCTACCACTACCGCCAGTGCTAGCGCCTACGCTAGCTCTAGCGCATACGCTAGCGTTTTGGATGGTATATGGTTCATCTCACCGGTTCAGTGTTCGTCTCGGCGGTTCACCTAAACCACCACTACCGCCAGCGCTAGCCACTAGCGCCGGTGCTAGCGCCGTGCTCAATATACCTCTTTCTTTCTACGATTGGGTAATTCAGGTACTATGAGGGGACCCCTTTACTGGGTTAGACATATCATGGTGGGGTCATGGATCACGGTGATGCCCTAAGGCCAACCTTAGGCTTGGTAATTGGAAATCATTATCCACAGACCATGGCGAATTTCGCCTCAAGCCTAAGCTCTTATGTTCTCTTTGCGCATTCTTGGATTTTGTCATGACCTAGTCATGACAAAACCATCCTAGGGGTCTAATCATTTGGGGGATGTTACAATCGCCAAAGACAGAAAAATCATCCATGAAAACTTCCATGATGTCTTCTACTAGTTCATTAAAAATTGCCATCATACACCTTTGGAATATAGCCGGCACATTGCAAAGACCAAACCGCATTCTTCGATATGCAAAGGTGCCGAAAGTATAGGTGAGGGTGGTTTTCTCTTGGTCTTCGTGCACAATTGGGATTTGAAAATATCTCGAAAGACCATCGAGAAAATAGTAGTCTGATTGACCTGATAAGTGTTCTAAGATTTGGTCAATAAAGGGCAATAAAAAGTGATCCTTACGGGTAGCATCATTTAATTTCCTGTAATCGATGCATACCCGCCAACCCATAAAAGTACAGGTCAGAATTAACTCATTATTTTCGTTAGTGATTACCGTTATTCCGCCCTATTTAGGCACGATATGCACTGGACTAACACAAGTGCTATCAGAAATTGGATAAATAATCCCCGCATCTAATTGTTTTATAATTTTGTTCTTAATGATGTCCTTCATCTTGGAATTAAGGCGTCGTTGAGGCTGAATAGTGCCGCGAGAATTATTTTCTAAATTTATTTTATGCGTGCAAAACGTGGGATTAATTCCTTTGATGTTAGAGATTTGCCACGCAATTGCGTGTCGGTGATTATTTAAAACTTTTGTTAATTCCGTTAAATCCTAATCATTTAGCGCTGAAGAAATAATTATGGGCAATTTTGAATTATTTTCCAAAAAAATATATTTTAGATGCTCAGGGAGTTGTTTTCGTTGTAGGCTTGGCGGCTCTTTATAAGATGTTTTAATTTTTAAATTATTTAAATTTATTTGTTCAAATTCAAGTTGTCGAGTCATTTCTTTTAAACAAAATAAAGTTTCTAACTCTGGATTTTTAAAAAAAAGGAGAAATTAATTCAACAAAAGATGACAATTCTTCTTCTAAATTTGACTCTAAGGTGTTGCAAGAATCGTCGTTAGGAAGCGCGTTCCTCATAGATTGATTTACAAAAAAGTAACATCTTCATCCCCAACCCGAAGGAGAAGTTTTCCGTTACTTACGTCAATTATTGCCCGAGCGGTGGCTAGGAAGGGTCGACCGAGTATGAGAGGTACTTCAGCATCCTCTTCGATATCGAGGATGACAAAGTCTACCAGAAAGATAAACTTGTCAACCTTCACTAGCACATCTTCTATGACCCCTATTGGGTATTTAACGGACCGATCCATTAGTTGGATGGTATATTAGTTGGGCATGGGGTGCCCAAACCAAGCTTTTTAAACAAGGAGAATGGCATGAGATTTATGCTAGCTCCTAGATCGGCCAAGGCGTGTTTAATTAATAAATTTTTGAACAAACACGGGATGGAGAACCGTCCCGGATCATTTAATTTTTCAGGAAATTTATTTAAAACAATCTACGAACATTCTGCGTTAAAAAAACGCGCGAAATATCTTCAAGTCTATTTTTATTTGACAATATATCCATGCGATATTTTTGCGTATTTAGGCATTTGAGAGAGTGCCTCGCAGAATGGAACATTGATTTAAAATTGTTTTATAATATTTATGAATTTTTTATGCTGCTCCTCGTTGCGCTCTTTTTATAATTTCGAAGGAAAAGTAATAGAAGGAGTTTGAGTAATGCGCGGAGTTAAATCAAAAGAATTTAAATGCAGAGGTGGAGTTGAAACGTTTACCTCATGCTCGGCCAATTTTGAAGATTTTACCTCTCTTCCGCTGCGGAGGGTTATTGCATTGGCGCTCTCCCATGGATTGAGCTCAGTATTGCCCAGTAGAGCTCCTTGCTGGCATTAAGATAACATCTTGGCGAGCTGTCCAATCTGATTTTACAAGTTTGTATAGATCTGGATAGATTCTGGATGTTGGACTCATTGGATGCAACGTATTTAGTGAAGAGGGCTTGTGTGATGGTGGAGGAGCAAATCCGAGGGGATTCACTTGTGGTGGACGCTGAGCAAAATTGGGGTTGCTCCATGAAAAATTAGGATGGTTCCTTACACCCAGATTATAGCTATTATTAAAAGGAATATTATTATTCTGGTTATAAGGAGGACGGTTGAAGTTCCCCATATAATCTACTTGCTCATGATTAAAATTATTATTACTATTAAAATTATTATTATTAGCCCAATTGGTGGCGGAGGAAGCAAACATCTCCGCCAATTACTTTGTGAGCATTTCTACTTGAAGTGCTAAGTTCGGGGTGGCCTCGACTTCAAAGAGTCCGATCGGCTTATTAGGGCGTGACCGTGGCGCATTCCACTGATAAACATTCATGGCCATCTCCTCAAAAAGCTCTTGAGCAGCCTCTGGGTTTTTGTTATTAAGAGTTCCCGCAGCTGCCGCATCAATCATTTGTCAGGTTTGGAGATTCAAACCATTGTAGAAAGTTTGAACTTGTTTCCATACTGGAAGGGCATGATGAGGAAATCTTAGCAAGAGTTCCTTGAAGCGCTCCCATGAGTCGTAGAGAGACTCTAAGTCAATTTGCGTGAAGGAGAGAATGTCCGTACGTAATTTAACGAACTTTGTCGGAGGAAAATATTTTGTTAAAAATTTCTTCGTCATTTCGGCCCATGTAGTGATGGAACCTCTAGGAAGAGATCCCAACCACTGCTTGGCCTTAGTCCGCAAAGAAAAATGAAATAAACACAAACAAATGGCGTCATCGGTGATGCCATTTATCTTGAACGTATCGCAAATTTCCAAAAATTTAATAAATGTAAATTAGGATATTCATCCGGTAAGCCGTCGAAAATGACAGTTTGCTGTACCATCTGAATGATACTTATTTTAATTTCAAAATTATTATTCTCCACAGCCGGACGAATAATTCTAGATTGTGTTCCCTCCCAATTTGGCCTCGCAATATAGGATATAGTCCATAGCGGGGCCTCGTTATGGACGGGATCTTCCATTATACCTTCATTAGTTTCTCTGATAGACTCTTCACGAATTATTGGTAGATCACTAAATCGGAGACGTCGCTGCAAGGTGCGCTCGATTTTCAGATCAAAGCACAATTCAATATTAATTGAAGAGTTTCCTCGGGTCATAAACTAAAAGAAAAGAAAAAGAGAAAAAGTGAAAAATAGAATTAGAGGTGAAAAGAATAAGAAAAAAAATGAAGAAGGAAAAATTAAAATTATTATAATATTTTTATAATATTATAGTTAAATAGATATATAATTTTTTTTTTTCAAAAAGCGGGTTAAATTAGTCCCAGACTTCCCGAGGTCTACCCTATGAATGGTTCGCACGGTACTAGGAGATGCGATGGGATGTTAGCCAAAACCTCCTTTTCCGAGAATTTAAATTGCGTCTTTTAAGATTTTTTTTTTAAAAAATTTTAAGAAAAGGGGGAAGAGAAAGAGAGCGATAAAATTAATAGATATTTATTTTTTCGAAATATCATCATAGTTCCCCGGCAACGGTGCCAAAAACTTGGTGTGACTGAAACTATATCCGCAAATGATAACGATAAGTGTACCATATCGAAAGTTGTATAGGTTTATAAAACCAAGGTCGTATTAGACTCGGGACGGTTGAGTACTCTTACTTCAAGAAAATCACTATTATTTTATCAATAAAACGTTGAGTTTGTTTTTGCACTAAAGAGAGAGAAGAATTAAGATGAAGATTAAATCAATAATTTGGACGATTATCACTCGATCTTGAATCACCTTGGAAATAATATAGAAGAAAAATAATAGTTCAAATTCTCTTAAGAAAACTGCTTCGACCGTGGAGGTTTCCCAAATTCAAAATGTACCTCTGTCGAGGATGCATTCAACTGAGTTTAGGTTGATCAATCGAACTTTCGCTCTAGAATCAAAACACCTAAAACTCACTTTATCATAGAGAACCCCTCTATTATATTTGACTCCAATCCGAGAGATTTATGTCATCCTCTCTTGAGGGTTGCATGCAACTCTCTTTATCCTTGAATTATCAATTTGTATTATGGACCGCTCGGCTAAATTAAATATGAAAACATATATGAGAATTATATATCGAAGATATAATCTCATCAAAAATAATCAAGGATAAATCTTAAGCATTTCCGGAGAAGAGAAAAAGAAACTCTAATTTACTTCATAGCTTATATTATTCCTTCGATCATCTCGACCGAGTACTAACAAAGATTTAGCTACTCATTGAGATTAAGGAATCAATAGAAATAAAAGAGTGCATCATGAAGAAGAAGAAGGGAATAAGGAAATAAAAACAAATATTTTATTGAATTCAAAAGAGAATTACAAATTAAGGAATTTAGATTGCAACTATTGAAATGAAAGTTACACTTACAAAATAAAAATACAAGAATTTAAACTTACACTTGTACTAGAAAGAGAAATACAAGAAGTGCTTAAAACATGAAAACAAAGCAAGAAATGAAGGATTGAGCCTCCCAAAATTTGTCCTCAAACTTCTGGAGGAGCTGGCTTTAAATAGCTGAGAAAATCAGGTTACACGCCCCTTGGTCACGCCAATGACCAAGGGCGTGTAAGGGGTGTGATCAGCTGCTACGGGAAGGATGCCATCTTGCTTCAATGCAGGGGTTTCGTATGTGTCACGCCCCTCGGTTACGCCAGTGATCGAGGGCGTGTAACTTTCAAACTGGCTGCTGGCGAGAAGCTTCGGCGGGAAGAAGCGCGTGAGGGTTCACGCCCGTGATCAGGAGTCAATCCCCATGGTCACACCCGTGACTTGGGGAGTGTAACTTTAAATGACGCGGAAGGCTGATCTGGTTGCATGAGGCATGTCACGACCATGACAATGGGGCACGCCCCTAGGTCACGTCCATGACCTGGGGCGTATACTTTGCGAAACTTCACGGAATTGGCCTAGGTAGCTGCAGCAGGTCTGTAATGCATCTTGGGGTGTCACGCCCCGTAGTCACGCTCGTGACCTTGGGGCGTGTACTTGACATTTTGCGCAATGTGCCCAGAAAACCTAAAAACATAGAATTAGCTTAAGTTAGATTATAGAAGTGAAAAGAAACAAATTAAATGAGAAAATACATAAGAATTATATAAATTCCTATTAAAATAGTGTTAAGATTATACTAAAGGATGAGTACCAAAAGTACTCATCATCTGCAGCCTTTTTCCTTTCCTCTTCAGCTTGCTCCCCCTTAATTGGAGCATTATCATTTCCCTTATCTGGAGTGGTCTTCTGCTGCTCCCCCTCAGATGAGGGATCACCATTGTCCGGATCATCTCCCCAGTAAACTGCTGGTTCATGAGGGATTAGTTTAGTTCTTTGCCCTAGATTAAAAATAAATAAGTCAATCTCACCTTGAAGATCAGTAACAACATTGTCTTCAGCATCCTCATTATCTTCTGAGGAGGAGTGTATCATCTGCACACTTTTATCAATAGTAGCAGAATTTGATGAATCACAAGAAGTGTGATCTTCTTGGTGTCCTACTGACATGTCCTTATCTCCAGCAGAAGTGGCCTCATCATCTTTTTGAAGCATGTTTTCACCAGCATTATCTTTTTCCTCTTCTTGCTTTCTTAGGAGCATGGACTACATGACCTTCAGTGTCATGTTCTCCTTCTTGATCCTTTGGAGGACTACTGGCTGGTTCCTGATTGTCCACAGCTGGGATAGTGCCTTCTGCCTCTGACTCAGTATTAGAGCAGACCATCCTTGCTTTCTTCAGCCCTTTTACCAAGGTCTTCTACTTATCTTTGGGTTCAGCTATTTGGCTCATGGGCAGGACCCTTGAGAATCTATCCAAGGTCTTTATTTCCATTCTCTTCAAGTAATGGAGTTTTGTTCCTTTTGACTTGTCAAATTTTTCTGGATTGGTGTTTAAGAGGTAGAGGGAGAGAATTCTTCCTAGGTTGGAGGCCTGCAGACATTCCCTTATTCTTTGATAGAGCACCTCAACCTAGGAAGTCTTCTTCTTCAGAATGACCCTTGACATAAATTCAAACATGTGTTTTGAGATTGTGTCATGAGATCTTGGTTTACACAAAATTTCCTTACCAACAATATCAGAGAGCAGTTTGCCTCTCTAATTGAAGAACTTTCTCTTGAGTGAGCCAATTTTGGCATCACTATATTCAAACCATTGTAGTTGATCTTTGTCTTTCTCAGAAATTGCTTCTTCCTCTTCTTCACTGCAAGAGCTCAGCTGAAGGGCCTTCTCCATTTTCCTGAGGAAGATTTTTATCTCTACACTCCCTATCTTGCCTTTGATTGAAGAGTTGGATGAGGACATCTTGGCACAAGAGAAGAATTCCAGAACTTCAGTTCTGAGAATTATAGTTGGTTCAGATAGCACATAATCCAGTCCTTGATCAAAAAGAAGTTAAATCACTTCTCTTATCTCTGCAGGAGCATGCTAAAATCCATTTCTAACTATCCCATATCCTTCATGCAGATCTTTTGCCATTTTGGCATCATTTCTTCTGAAGGATAAGTCGCTGAGATAGGAGGGAGAAGGTTTTGTGCCGTCAGCTAGGTTAATGGGAAGTGTAATAAATTAATCAACATTTTGATATTTATAGTGGCATGATTTAGGTTTAGATTGGCCCTAAGTATATAAGTTGATTAGACTAATTAACTTGATTGGTTTTACATTGTTGATGTGTTAATTAGGGCATGATTTAATTTAGCCAGTCTATCACAGCGGAACCGCTGAGACTGAGGTGTTAACCGCTAAGACAGTTTTAGTTGTTGGATCTTGAGGCGCCCTTACGGGGGGGGGGGGGGGGGGGGGGTGAATAAGGGTTTTAGAAAAATTTAATCTTCTATAGATAACTTTAGTTATTTTATTAGAAGTAAGTTAAATCAAAAGTAAGGAGATAGTAATTAGAAATGAAATCAATTTTATTAAACAAGAAAAGACAAGATTATCATTTATAAAATTGTTTACAAAATCTGATTTCAATGACGCAAGAAATCGAAGGCGAAATATGATATACTCTTTTCATATTATGTACCGTCTCTTCTTCACTAAAAACTGGTTGGCTTTAACCGATCTCTCCCCAGATATGGACTCAAGCCGCTCAAGCCTTTCTATCCCTAGAAAGGCCTCGAGCACCCTGTTAGTTATTGGGTGTCAACTTATCACCTAGAGGGGGGGGGGGGGATGAATAGGTTTTACAAATTGTTTTATTCCCCTTTTGGTGTTCTTGTTTTCTGGTTAATAGATTTAGAGATTGAAAAACACAGCACAGAAAACACACGAAGACTTACAGAGGTTCCTCAAGATAGGGTGTCTTGAGTAGTCCTCTTTCCCTCTGCGACTGCCTAGCAGTGTGCAAGCCTTACAACTCGGACCCGCAAGTCCCTGCAGCCTAGGACCGCAAGCCCCTTCATTACACCCGAGCCCGCAAGCTCGACACTCAGTACATCAAGCCCTACATAGCACAGACCCGGAAGTATTGCCTGCATCCTAGGCCTGCAAGCCCCTTTACTGCACCAAAAACCCACAAGCTCGACACTCAGGCCCTCAACCCCTACACTGCACAGACCAGCAAGTCTTGCCTGCCGCCTAGGACCGCAATCCCCTTCACTGCACCCGAGCCCACAAGCTTGACATGTTTGGACCCACAAGTCCTTCTGCCCTAGCCCTCAAGCCTCACTGATCTCAAGCCCTCAAGATCGACACTTAGATCTAAAACCAGATCTTACAGATTTGGCCCGTAAGCCTTACAAAGAAAGATTTACAATAATTTCTTCTGCCTGGTGGAGATCGGCTGCTTTTCTTGAACGCTTCTTAGCTGTCGATGAGACTTGACTGCAACTTGAAGAACACAAGATGATCATTTTGTTCTTCCCTTCTTTCTTTCTTCTTCACCGCAGCTTGTACTGTTGTATTCAAAATGCTCAGCGGGATACTTTTTCGTTCCCCCGTTCTCTCTTTTCTAGGGCATCACTGTTCCCTTTTATAGCACGGATGAGCCGCTTAATGG
Organism: Dactylorhiza incarnata; assembly: GCA_033032865.1. Classification (NCBI taxonomy): domain Eukaryota; kingdom Viridiplantae; phylum Streptophyta; class Magnoliopsida; order Asparagales; family Orchidaceae; genus Dactylorhiza; species Dactylorhiza incarnata. The sequence continues at coordinate 11,122,801 of JAWHQI010000014.1, forward strand.
TCACCTATGATGTCCTTTACTGACAGGACGCCCATCCTTCAAGAGCACGCATTAATTGGACAATCAGGCGGCGGCATTAAATGCTGACAGCGCGTCCGGCTACTTTAGAATCTATCTCAACGATATTTCCACTGTCACGACAACATGGACAATATCTCGACAACAGGACTTGTCATTGTCTTGAACTAGGTCAGATCTTTAAATCTCATTTCCTCTTCTTCAGATAGAGATATTTTGACGACACGGGACATCCCTTCTGCACTTGCACTTAAAACAATCATGATGTCATCTTACTGATGTCGGCGTGATCTTCTTGTCTGTTTGATATCGCTGTAACCACCTTATCTTGTCGATGACATAATTGTTATCGTGTCGATAGACTATTCTTCAGCAACTGACTGTCTTTATATGACCTTCTTTATTCTTCTGAACCTCACGGTTTCTTTACGACGATGTCATCGGCATCAGTCTTATATAGCCTTTCCAACGACAAGGCTTCTTTACGATGATACTTGTCTTGTTCAGTTTTATCGACGACACAGCTTCTTTTCAATGATATCATCGACACTGACCTTCCCTTTGCCTTTTCAACGACATTCATTCTGACTTAGCCTTATCGACGTCAAGGCTTCTTTTCGATGATATTCATTCTGACTTAGCCTTATCGACGTCAAGGCTTCTTTTCGACGATATCGTCGACATATTGTCCTGTGCTGTGCTTGAGTCTTCTTCTTCATCTCGGCTTTCTGATATCATTGTTATGTGATGTAGATGTTACAACGATATCACCATTTTTCTTTACTTTCCATATTGTTGAGGATATGCCTGTTGTTGTCGATGATACGCTTGATCCTTTTCGACGACATCAGACATAATCATTCTTCTTTGCTTTGTCCATTATTTCAACGATGTGTCTATACTTCTCGACGATATGTCCAGTCTTTTTCGACGATATTATACTTAGGCAAGTTATTGAAGTATTGGACATATTGTCTGATCTCTGTAAGCATGAACTAGATATGACATTAAATACAACTTGTACTTATCATTGAGCTGAGCACTTCTTCAAATCAGGAACACTACTGGGCATTGTTCCCAACAATCTCCCCCTAATTGAAGAAGTCATAACCAACTCAATGATAAAGTACATCTTAAGCAAATAAGCATTTAATAATGACATTGTAGTTATGTTTGAGTGAACACAGAATTTGACAAATATTACTTTATTTATAAATAGTGGCAAATGTTATAAAGTTTTAGTCATTTCTATATTTTGCCCCTAAAGATTTAGCCATCTATTTCTCTGGTGCCCTCATAGCTGCTTCACTCTTTGCTTTCTTGGCACTGGCTTCCTGCTCCTTTTCAGCTTGTCTGGTGAAGTATTCAAATGGCTTTGTATGATATTTGAGAGGCGCAGGAGCATCAACTGGGATTCTACTTGCTTGCTTGTCTCTTCTGTGACGTCTTCTTGACTCTTCTTGATCTTCATATTTTGCACATTCTTGAGGACAGTATACATTGTATCTTTCACCGCTATTTACCTTCAATAGCTCCCATGCTTTTAATATGATGGCTCTGGACTTGGGACTCCATCTTTCATAGTCATCCTTTTTCTCCATTTCCTCCCTATACTTTCTCTTCCTCATTTTTACTTCATCTTCCTCCAGTATTTCCTTCTCTTTTCCCTGATCAGTAGCAGCATCAGGAATGTCTGTATATTGATCTTTAGCAGGGTACTCTTCAGCAGGCTCATCAAAGTGGAGAGGAGGTAGATTCATTGCTTCCCAGATGATATTGGTGGTCTAGATGGCATGCTCAGCACTGGCCTTTATCATTGATCTCTCACCCTTTATGACTTCTCTTGACATCTCCCTTTGGAGGTTCTCCTGAAGTACTAGTATCTTTTCTTTCAGCATATAAATCCCTTTCTCCAAATGGTTCTTTGTCTCCAGCAGATGACTGTCTAGCTTTTTGCTGTGATGATCAAGTTTATCCTGTATATTTGTCTTGTGTTCAACCATCCACCTGTTGGTTGCTATATAAGCCTTCTCTATGTTGTTACCGAGCATTATCTAATTATCCCCTAAATCAGATAGACCCTGGTGAGTAGGTGTTATCTCTTTGGCAGTATACTCTTATAAATTCTTCATATCATTTCTCAGTCTTGGAGTTTCAGCAAATAGTTCTCTTCTTAGATCATTGATGACTAAGTTAACATGACCTTCTATTTTTAGCCTTTGCACTTCTAGGAGCATTCTTATTTGAGGCAATAGTGAGGACTTCACTATCCTATTTCTGGAGGTGAACTGGCTTGTCCTGGTTCCTCTTCTTTATTCCCATCAACAATTGGAGATGGAGATTTTCTAATGGGTGACTGGTTTGACTCATTTTCCTTTTCAGGAGTTGGAAGATCTCTGCTAGTCTCATCAGTAGGATTCTCTTGGTTGTCTTCTTGGGGATCTTTACTTGGGTCCTCTTGGTCTACTGATCCAGAATGGACAGCATCCTCAGCCCCAATGATCTTATTGATCACTTTTTCCACTTGAGCAGGGATCTCACCATTCTTCTCCCCCTCAGTCTCAGCATCCACTTGATCTGTTCCTGATGTTACCATTGTACCGGATCCCAAACTTAGGGTAGAGGTATGGAGAGATACATTCCTTTTCTCTACAGGCACATCAGAGTCAGACGAGTCTGAGTTGTTGCCTGATTCACTTTCTTCATATGAGCTTTCTCCCTTCTTCTTCACATCCTCAGCAGTCTTCAGCTTCTTGGGAGACTTAGTTAGAACATTCTCCCACCTTTCCAGTATCCTGATATTTATCCTTCTCATGTGATGGATTTTTACACCATACTTCTTGTCAAAGTTTTCAGGGCAAGATATCAGTAGAAATAGAGATAGTATTCTTCCCAGATTTGGAACTTGAAAGCTTTCTTGTATTCTCTTGAAGATGATCTGACACCAGTTGGTCTTCTTACTTAGGATTATCCTCGCCATAATCTCGAACATGTGCTTGGATATCTCATCATGTGACCCTACCTTACAGAGGAGGGCTTTTCCTACAATATCAGCCATTAGTTTCCCTTGTTGATTTAAATTCTTTCTTTCCAGAGACCCATAGGTCTTCCTGGAGTGCCCACACCATGACAGAGCCCTGTTAACGTCTTCCTGGGTGACCTTCTCATTTTCCTCCCCCTTGGTGAAGGTCGGCAGCTGATGAACCCTGGCCAACCTCTTAGGATTCACCTTAATTTTCATCCCGTTGATTAAGCTTTTCACGGATGTTCCTTTTTAGACACCTTTGGCATTTAAGAAGAACTCTAGTACTTCTCTCTTTAATATCACTGTTGGCTCAGAGAGGGCGAGCTACAGACCGACGACGTCCAATATCTTAACAGTGTCTTGAATCTCTTCTGGCCCTTCTGAGAAACCATTCCTCACCACCTCACTTCCTTCATAGAGAAATCCTTCCTTCTTTGGTGCCATCTATTACTTGATTGGAATGGATTTTAGCGTTGTCGACTTGTTCACTCCTTGAATACGCAGAGAATGCGGCAGCTTTTTAGGGAAAATATAGAATGTGGTTTAACTTTAAGACATCTGACCCAATATATAGTTTCGGAGTTGGAAGACGAAGTCTCATTTGTTAAATGTTTGATTAACCCAAATTAATTCATTACAATTGATTAAGCTTGGGTCTATTTAAGAGTTAGATTGATGATTAGGTGTCGTCGTGACACAATCTCGATATCAAGGAATCATTTCGATGATACCAATAATCATTTCGACGATATTGTTTTGTATTCAAAATGATATTGTTCTTGTTCATTCTTGTGTATGATTAGTGTTATGTTTTAGCAGCCACATGTATCTGTACTCCTTGAGTGGGCCCTTGTGCTTACTCAAGTCAACACTGCTTTCATATAGTAGCATGTGATTGTTTATGAATTGATCATTAACATTGTTACCTTCACTTTAGCCTTTGCATTTCTTTGAGCTAGTAGCTCCCCCTTGATGTGATGTCTCTATACTTTACTCCTTTTAACTCCCTCTTGACCAGAGCATCCTGGCTTGTGGTGAGATTCTTCTTAGTCCAAAGTTATGCCTGGATCACTAATTGTCCATTAGCCTTATGCGCTTTTGATTGGCTACATGGACTAACCTGCAAGATAGATTTAATATCTCTTAGGAACCCAAGGTGATTTGGGTCCTAGGTTCTTGTTAGCATAGCAAGGAATTCTTCTACTAACCTCAGCCTTTCCAGGAGGTCTCTCCTTTGCACTAGGCTTACTAGGGTTGTTCCAACAGTCAATGGCAAAGTGTCCCACTTTACCAAAGCACCAACATTCATGAATGTTGTATCTTCTTTTGTGAATAATTTTTGAGGTGGGTGGAGAATCACAATGCTTATGTTTAGTAGAGAAGGCAGCAGCATTCTTCCTATCTCTCTCAGCATGGGGCTGACAAGCTGCTCTAGTATAATTATTCCTTCTTGACTTTATCTGTTTGTCAGCAATAGATATCAACTTGGTAGCTGACATAGTGTTGATAGCATCAGAAATGATCAAGTGAGAGTTGATTATACTGGGGCTACCCGCCTGCTTCTTTGCTGGAAGAGATTGGGAAGGTGTGATTCCTTACCCTTGAATGTGGGGGCTGAAGCACCAAACACAAATGGTCCATGATGGGCTATTTGGATTTCCTCATTGGGAGCCTTCAATGCACTCATCCACATGCCCTTTCTCCTCCCATAGTCAGGAGCATCTCCCAGGCTAATGGTGCTTCAATTATTCCAGTGACCATGGACACTGTCCTGGCCATACTTGTTAGAGGGAAGCACTACCTTCTGAAAGGTGGTATGAGGCTCTGCTTTAGTTTTTCCCCTTTTCCATTCCCAGCATCTACTGCACCTTCATTGAAACCCAATCCCCTCCTATTTCCATAGGAAGAGAAGGTGTCAATGATGGGTAGTATGGTTTTGGGCTTAGAGAATTGAGCCACTAAGCTTCTTTCCTTAAGAAGATCATTCTCAAGTTTCCTAATGAATTCTTCCCTTTGGTTTCTTTCATCATGATGCTTGCCTATGATCTTCTTGAGCTCACAGGAATTGGTGCCCTCATTGTGGGACATACCCATTTCCTTATTCATCTCAGCCTTAATGGATCTGAGTGATTCTAGCTCCTTAGCATTCTTCCTAATAAGCTTCTTGCTCATTCTCAGAGCAGCCAAGAAATCACCAAATTGTTCTATTAGATCAGAATGGTTCTTATTATTGCATGATGAGCAGTCTTCTGCATCATTTTCAAAAGATGAGCAATCATCTGAAGCACTCTTCGTCTTCTTAATTTATGCAGGTAGTAAAGGTGTGTGAGTGATGCATACCTGATCATAGTGTGATTCATCATGATTTTCTTCATCTGATAGAGCCATCAACCCTTAGACCTCCTCATCCTCAGAGTCATAGTCTATGAGAGATAAGGGTGCTCTTATTCTTTCTCTGGCTACAGAGCATCCTTCATCATCCGATTCACTGTCTGAAGCAGTTAGGGGTGCTCTGATCCCTATACTCTTTTCTTCTTTAATATAAGAAGAGCTCTAGCTGCTTTCACTTGGAGATCTGAACTTCCTGAGGTCAAAACTTCCGACTTTCTCCATGTAGCTTTTAAATTCTTGAGCTGATGATTTGACACACCCAATAGCAGATCTGCTCAGGCTGTTAAGCTTTCTTTGAGCAACCTCGCTCTAATACTCCTTGTTAGTTATTGGGTATCAACTAATCACCTAGAGGGGGGGGGGGGGGTGAATAAGTTTTATAAATTATTTTATTCCCCTTTTGGTATTCTTGTTTTCTGGTTAATTGATTTAGAGATTTAAAAGCATATCACGGAAAACACAAGAAGACTTATAGAGGTTCTTCAAGACAGGGTTTCTTGAGTAGTCCTCTTTCCCTCTGCGCCTACCTAGCAGTGTGCTAAGCTCGGCAAACTCCGCCAATGTCTCTGGCCCACAAGCCTTACAACTCGGACCCGCAAGTCCCTGCAGCCTAGGCCCGCAAGACCTTTCACTGCACCTGAGCCCGCAAGCTCGACACTTAGGCCCTCAAGCCCTACATAGCACAGACCCGCAAGTCTTGCCTACAGCCTAGGCCCGCATGCCCCTTCACTTCACCCAAGACCGCAAGCTCGACACTCAGGCCATCAAGCCCTACACATCACAGACCCGCAAGTCTTGCCTGCAGCCTTGGCCCGCAAGCCCCTTCACTGCACACGAGCCCGTAATCTCGACACGTTTGGACCCATAAGTCCCTCTGGCCTAGCCCTCAAGCCTCACAGATCTCAAGCCCTCAAGCTCGACACTTAGATCTGAAACCAGATCTTACAGATTTGGCCCGCAAGCCTTACAAAGAAAGATTTAAAATAATTTCTTCTGCATGGTGGAGATCGGCTGCTTTTCTTGAACGATTCTTAGCAGTCGATGAGACTTGACTGCAACTTGAAGAACACAGGATGATCGTTTTGTTCTTCCCTTCTTTCTTTCTTCTTCACCTCAGCTTGTACTATTGTATTCAAAATACTCAGCGGGATACTTTTTCGTTCCTCCATTCTCTCTTCTCTAGGGCATCACTGTTCTCTTTTATAGGACGGATGAGCCGCTTAACGGTCACCTATGATGTCCTTTACTGACAGACGCCCGTCCTTCAAGAGCACGCACTGATTGGACAATCAGGCGGCGACATTAAATGCTAACAGCGTGTCCAGCTACTTTTGAATCTGTCTCGGCGCTATTTCCACTGTCATGACGACATGGACAATATCTCGACGACAGGATTTGTCGTTGTCTTGAACTAGGAAAGATCTTCAAATGTCCTTCCCTCTTCTTCAGACTGAGATATTTCGACGACACGGGACATCCCTTTTGCACTTGCACTTAAGATAATCATGATGTCATCTTACTGATGTCGGCGTGATCTTCTTGTCTGCTCGATATCGTTGTAACCACCTTATCTTACTGATGTCGGTGTGATCTTCTTCCCTTCTGCAGCCAGGTCTTATGCCCAGAACCGCCGCTTTGCGGTCACACCCTTGCTCGGGAAGGTCACTACTACAAAGCCCCGATCCTGCCGGCCATGTCGATCACAAAGAATTAAAGCTTAAATAAACTTATAGAATCCAAGTCCATATCACATAAAAAGCAAAACCATCATAAAGAGATGTCCACATCAAATATCTGAATAAAAGGTACGATAATAATAAAGGGCTCATGCCATGTACATCAAATCCTCACTATATTTTCTCTCGCGGAAGCAAAAATACTAAAGCTAAACGATGCTCACGGATCCTGCCAATGGTGCTCCCGTGCTAGACGACCCCATCTCCATCTACATCGGCCCCTACTGCTGCAGCATCTCCTCAGTCCCCTAAAATGATAAGGTCCACCGATTGTTAGTCAAAATACTAAGCCAATCCCCCATCACTCTCCCGGTGACTCCTAGGCACCGAGCAGGAGGAATGAAGCGGAGGACAACAAGGGGTATATTCAAGAGCAGGTGACTGTGTGTCTAACTACGAAAGGGTTTTTTGGAAAGCAATATATAGTACAGTGAGTAAAGCAGTAATAAGTAAAACTGTAGCAAGTAAGCAGTGGTAATAAGTAAAGCAGTAGTAAAGAAATGTAACCTTAATTTATTGGCATGCTCATACAAACCTATAGACCAAGGGGTCGTTTAGCATGGCCTATCGTATAAAATGTCTCATAACCAATTGATACGATAGGGGTAAGGGTAGAAATGCAATGTTATGCTATGTCATGCAAGTATGCAGTTTAATGTTATGTTCATACAAGTGCAACTCACACACTATGACTCTATGCGCACAGACCTTTAGTTCCCCCTTTTTGGAGCTAGCAAGACTCCCAGGATACTTCCGTAGTGGCAAACGGAAGCGGTGGATTGGGCCTCGCCCACCTCTAGGTTGGTATTTGCACTACCTAACCTAGACCTATCATATGCCTCAACGCTAAGATCACAATAGCGGAGATCCTGCGTACTCTTATTGGCTAGTCCACCAGACTTTACTTGGTAAAGTGTTAACCACTCTTACCGAGCCAATGTATCGACGTCGGTGCAATGACCGTGAACACTAATGACCCACCACCTTATGCACATACAAAATGTCCTACTATGCCCTGAGCCACAAGGCTCCCCGGACTAACCTGCCTGTTATCATAACCTTCCGAGCTAACGGCTCACCGGACCAAGCCGTCCGTACCAACAAGCACTACTGAGCCACAAGCTCACCAGGCTAATTAGTTTGTTGCTACAACTACCGAGCCTAACGCACATAAAACCAAACAAACTAACCACCCATGGCCACGGGGTGTGGGTGTGTGTCTTATTAAGTTAATCTTACACCTCCATTTATTCCTATACATTATGGTTAGTCTTGGACTTCCTGAGGGTTACCCTGTAAGGGGCTCGCTACGGTACTAGGAACTATAATGGGACGACACCCCAAGGCTCCCTTTCTCAAGACACTTAATGATATTGGTATCTACCCATATGCATAACCCTCTTATCGTTTCACTTGTATTAATCCTAGGTGGTTTATGACACTCTATGGGGAAAGAAGATCTTTCGTCTATCCCGAACACAACTTACCCTTAACCAATCAAGTACACTCTCATCATAAAAACTTCTTTTGGTGACCTCAACCTCTTCAACCTGACAATGTACTCCAAGTGAACCCCATTTCCTTTTAGTAGACCACTAGTTACCATAGTTTTACCTTTTTATACTATCATAACATTATAATACTAAATCCAGAGATTCATATTTTTCCTTAACATTCTATCATTTATTTTAATTTCTCCAATATTTGCCAAATATGAATACGAACATGAAGTGTAAGGTATTCTTATGATATGACTCCCATAAAATTAAGATAAATCTATCATGCCAAAATAACAGTAAGTACAGAATATCACAATTTTACAATCAGGAATTGAACTCTAATTATAATATTTAGCATCTATCCAAAGTTGGAGGTTAATGAAGGAACCATCTAATATACTTATCCAAAAATTATGGAAAAATTACCAGACCTCTATAGTGTTCAGTATTGCTTACTGACTGAGTTTCACAATTTATGGGCATAATTTTCTCACCTAAATAAATATTCCAAATAAATCCTAATATGAACATGTTGTGAAGTGGCCTACAGATAACAATCTCCAAAAATAATATAAAAATTTATAGAGCTTCTTAGTGCCCTGAAATGTCCTATCACCAAGTTATAAATTTTTTCCAGAGAGTATTGGACCCTCAATTATTTTTCTTAAGACTAAGACAGAATAAGTGCCTTGTGAATGAAGTACTGGTTTAATCATTTAATTAATTGCACAAAAATTACCAGAGATACATCATATGATTATAAAGGCACTACCAAGGTTTCATCACCATCCAAGACCATATTAATATATAAATCCCTTTAATAATGAAAATCCCTAAAGAGGTTATTGTTGGATCTGATGGCGCCCTTAGGGGGGGGGGGTGAATAAGGGGTTTACTATTTTTACAATAAACTGACAGATTTTAAAGAAACAGAAAACTTTTTTTAGCACTGTTGCTAACGCCTGACGTTGACTAGTTAACGCCTGGCGTTATCCCTCCATAAAGTATTTTGGCAGAAATTAATAAAGTGATTTTACTTGCACAATTTTAAATGAAATATAAATCCAGAAAAATAGATATACTGAGAAAGGAATTTTATATATCACAAAATGATTACAAGGATAATATTTCAATAACGCTTGAAATTAAGGCGACAAGTTGAAAATCTCCTTTTTGATGCTTCACCGGCCCTTCTCCCAAGGACCGGTTGGCTATAGCCTATCTATCCCCAGATAAGGCCTCTAGCCACCCCCTAGATCTACCCTTAACCTAGTCTCCACGCACAAGGCGGCGAATTACCCCCTAAGCCGCATAAGGACCTAGTCTCCACACGCAAGGCGGAGATTTCACTACGGTTACAAGTAAATGAAAAGATAAAGATACAAATCAGATTAAAAGACTCCCTATATTGAAGAGTGCTGAAGGAGATGTTGAAGACACGCTTTGATCATCATTAGAGTTGAAGCGAGCGTCCTTCTTCAAATTGACCATTGCAAATCTCCTTCTCACTCTTGATACTCAACGGTGGTGTTGGGAGTTCTTTGAATTCGGGGATGAAATGCTCTCTCAAAAGATTGGAGTGAAGGCTTCCAGAAAAGCTCTATTGAACACCGAAATCATGTCTTTAAATAGACACGGGAGCTAACGCCTAGCGTTAGAGTAACGCCAGCGTTAAGCATCGTGTATGGCAGTTGCTGAAGTCGTGCAAAAAGTCAGGAGCGTGACAGACAAAATTTCATCAAACGGGACTGATTTCGTCGAACATGCCTTCGCCGAATGCACCCTTCGTCGAACGGAAAAACCGCAACCGTCAGGATCGTGCAAACTGCCAAGGATCGTGACAGAACCAACTTTCGTCGAACGGAATCGATTTCGTCGAACAGAACTTCAAGTTCATCGAACTCAGTTGTTGGGCGTAATGTCATCGAGTGCAGGCTCAGTTTGTCGAACGGAGCTCCTCGTTCGTCAAACGCAGCTTGTCCAGTGCAAATTTGTCGAGCGCAGGAAATTTCGTCAAACTAAGCTCCTCGTTTGTCGAACGCAGGTTGTCGAGCACAAATTCATCGAGCGTAGGAAATTTCGTCGAACTGAGCTCCTCGTTCATCGATCGCACCTTGTCCAGTGCAAATTCATCGAACGCAGCTTCCTTCTCAGCGGTTTTCTTCTCAATGGACGTTAACGCGGGGCGTTAACAACTAACGCGGGGCGTTAGCTCTCTTTCCAGTGAATCCTCAACAAACAGCATCATGTTCATAGGGTTATTTAACAATACTACTTGCACACTTATAAACACAAGCAACATCGAATACATAGTGTGATTTGTTATTCTCAAACTAAGAGATGTGGAACACAAGCTGCAACAATCTCCCCCTTTTGATAATAACAAATCCACTAATAAGAAATAAATATAGAGTAGTGTTTATAGTATATGATAAGCGTGATAATCATGTATACTCCCCCTATATGGATACTCCCCCTACATGAATGCATGTCATAATGTCCTCCCCCTAAATAATAGATTTTTCTAAGTTATTTCTTGAAGTTAGTCTCTTCTCCCCCTTTTGTTATAATCAAAAGGAGATAGGGATGGGTAGTAGGAATTTTTTCTTTTGTGCACTCTGTAGAGATAATTGCAACTCTTTGAAAGTGAACATAGCGAAAGCAATATTTGAACATCGTTAAGAATTTGTAAGAACAAAACATAATAAGCGTTGTAAATCAAATAAGTAGATGTTTTCAAATGAAATACACAAGTTGTAAATACATTTGAAATTTGGAATATTTAAAGTTAGCAAGCAAGAATATATAATATCAATGGAAGATAGATGTACAATGTAAAATAATTTGCATTTCAAGAAATCATAAACATTGTAAAGATCATGCGTTGCTATCTAGTGCATTTACTCATGATTGTAGAGAACAATGTAGGTAAGCTTTAAGTCCAATTCTCATGAGTCGAAGTATTATAATTGATAATAATGTGTACAATAAATGTGTTTTGATAAAGCATACAAGTGTAGAAATCAAACCACATGAAACTATGTAATGTAAGAGCATAAATTGAATTAAACAAAAACAACTTTACTTTCACAAATTTCAATGCACTATAGATTTTTTTTAATGAGAAGTGGTGAAAATTTTGTTTGCACAAGACACTTTACAATTCTTTCCAAGGTGCTCAACCTCACAATGCTCATTAAGACTTATCAGGAGGTTCAAGTAGTGCTTGGTGGAGTTATCCTTGTCATTCATTTGTTTCTTTTTAGACTTAGTGACACAGGATTCCGAATTCACCTGTTTAGCAATCATAGTTTATATTTTGTTTTGAATTTTATTTACCACATTTCTCTAAATACAAGTGCATGAAAAACAAAAAATTCAAGAAAGAATTCAATGTTGTGTAGGTAAACTATTTATGAAATTCAAAATAAGTTCTTATGCTACACAACCATGTAAAATAAGATTTAAAAAAACACATGTATATTAACCAAAAAGTGTAAGTGAGAAAATCATTATCAATGATAAAAACTTTACTCATACTTAGAGGCATGTAAAAGCATTTCGACATAAGTTATCTATTCTCAAACTCTTTGCACATTTGAAGATAATTAATTTTGAAGGCATGATTAAATCAAAACAATGTTTTTAATGAAACTTAAAGGTTTAAATTAAACATTGTAAATAATCTTGAACCAATATCTATATAATCATCCTTGAAATCAACATTTAAGCTTATAGTAATTTTTTTGTTTTTAAGTTTTGAAAGAAAACACACCAAAATACCAACACAGTTGTAAAAACACACACAAAAAAAATTTCTGAACATAGAAGCTAACGCCAGGTGTTAACTTCTTAACGCCGAGACAGAACACCAATTTTTGATTTTTTGAAAAATATTTTTCATGATACATTTGTAATATAAATAGGCCTTCATACAGTTGAAATTTCAGACATTATGGAGTTGATATGATGGCCTTTTTAGCGTGTTTTTGGTGGTTTTCCCATAGTTTTTAAATTTTTATTGATTTTTAATTAATATTTTTTTTTAAGAAAATATTAAAGTACATAAAAAAATTTAATAGCTTTTTATAAGGGTCAAAGTGACATTTCTAAGACACCTAATTCTAACCTAAGCATGTGAAAACGTACATCAGGTAGAGGTTTAGTAAAAATGTCGGCAAGTTGTGATTCCGTCCCTATAAAGCTAATTTTAACATGTTCTTTCTTAATATGATTTCTAATGAAATGATGTCGGGCATCTATATGTTTTGATCTTGAATGTTGTACGTGATTGTTTGTGAGATCTATAGCGCTCTTGTTGTCACACTTTAATTCAATGTTATTTAGATAAACACCAAAGTCTTCTAACGTTTGGGTCATCCACAATGCTTGTGCACAATAACTACCTAGTGCGCTATATTCGGCCTCGGTGGTGGAGAGGGAAACATAATTCTGTTTTCTACTCGACCATGATATAAGTGAATGGCCAATAAAATGACATGTGCCACTAGTGCTTTTATGATCTAATGAACATCCCGCATAGTCCGAATCAGAAAAACTGTGTAGAATAAAACTATTATTATGAGGATACCATAAGCTTAATCTAGATGTTCCGATTAGATATCTAAAAATATGTTTAACCGCTTTTAAATGTGATTCTTTTGGGTTAGGTTGAAATCTAGCACATAAGCAAACGGAAAACATAATATCGGGTCTAGATGCGCTTAAATAAAGTAATGAGCTTATCATTCCTCTATATAATGTTTGATCTATTGAAATACCGGCTTCATCTTTTCCTAACTTTAGTGATGCACTCATAGGAGTATTGGCTTGCTTTAGGTTTTCAAATCCAAATATCTTAAGAATATCATGAACATATTTAGTTTGACAAATAAATATACCATCTTGTTTTTGTGAGATTTGAAATCCTAGAAAATAAGTGAGTTCTCCTACCAAGCTCATTTCAAATTCATTTTTCATCACTAAAATAACTTCATTACATAACTCTTCATTAGTGGCACCAAAAATGATATCATCAACATAAATTTGCAATATAATCAAATCATTATCTACATGCTTAATGAAGAGTGTATTATCCGCACTTCCCATTTTATAGCCGTGCTTAATCAAAAATAATGTCAATCTATCATACCAAGCACGTGACGCTTGCTTTAATCCATAAAGTGCTTTTTCTAACATATACACATGATTAGGAAATTTTTTATTCACAAAACCGGGGGGTTATTCTACATAAACTTCTTCTTTATAATCTCGTTTAGAAAGGCACTTTTAACATCCATTTGAAATAATTTAAATCTTTTAAAACTCGCAAATGCAAGAATATTCTAATTGATTCTAGGAGATCAACGGGTGCAAAAGTTTCATCAAAATCTACCCCTTCAATTTGAGAATAACCTTGTGCAACAAGTCTTTCTTTATTCCTTGTTATCCTAGAGTCACCATCTAATTTATTTTTGAAAATCCATTTGACTCTTATAACCAGATGATTAGATGGCCTCTCTACTAAATTCCAAACCTTGTTACGTTCAAATTGATATAATTCATCATTCATAGCTATAAACCAAAATTCATCATTTAAAGCGGTTGAAACATTTTTTGGTTCTATTTCGGATATAAAATAAAGGTTTGAAAAAGACTCATGTAAAGAAGAACGAGTACTTACCCCCTTTTGATGGTTCTCCTATCACAAGCTCCTTGGGATGATCCTTAGTGAACTGCAACACGCTTGGAGGAACATATTTAATTATCTCATTTTCTTTCTCCTCTTGTTCTTCTTCTTTTTCTTCTTCTTTTCTCCAAGTGATTCATCATTCTCATGCTCCAAAGGGGAAATAGGTTCGTCTTCATTTCATGTATGATTAGAATCTACACAAGGAACAAACTCATCAAATCTTACATGTATAGACTCTTCAACTACTTTAGTTCTTTTTATTATATATTCTATAAGCCTTGCTAGTTGAAGAGTAACCAATGAAAATTCCCTCATCGCATTTTCATCAAATTTTCCTAGTGTATCTTTAGTGTTTAAAATGAAACGTTTACAACCAAACACATGAAAATAAGATACATTAGGTTTTCTTTTAAAGTAATGCTCATAAGGTGTCAATTTTAAAATAGGACGAAGCATGACACGATTAATGATATAACATGAAGTATTAACCGCTTCGGCCCAAAATGATTTAGGTAACCCATACTCACAAAGCATCGTGCATGCTAGCTCTTGAAGGGTTCTATTTTTCCTCTCCACTATACCATTTTGTTGTGGGGTGCGAGGAGCCGAAAATTCATGTTTAATTCCTAAATCATCACAAAAAGAAGAAAATCTATCATTTTCAAATTCTCGTCCATGATTCGAATGTATGCATTTAATCTTTAAATCAAGTTCATTTTGAATACGAATGCATAGTTTAGTAAATTCAAGGAATGCATCGGATTTGGAAGATAGAAATAATGTCCAACAAAATCTAGAGAAATCATCAATTATTACAAACGTATATTTTTTACCTCCTAGACTAGAAGTTCTAACCGGTCCAAATAAATCCATATGAATTAATTGAAGAGGTCTAGTGGTAGAAATTACATTTTTGCTCTTAAAAGAATTTTTTGAAAATTTTCCTTTTTGGCAAGGCGTACAAAGAGAAGATAAATTTCTATTAAGCATAGGTAATCCCTTAATTAATTTATCTTTTGATAATTTCAAAATAAGTTTGGTGCTATAATGACCAAGGCGCCTAAGCCAATGTTCTAATTCTTCATTTTTAGAAATAAAACATTTTAAAGAAGAATTTGAAAGATCATTAAAAGTAATCATATAAACATTATGCATCCTAGGTACGGTGAGTACGACATCATTTGTTTTTGAATTTATAATTTTACTAAGATTTATAGATGATTCAAATAATACATTTAAACCCTTATCACATAATTGACTAATTGAAATTAGATTATGTTTTAAACCATCTACATATAAAACATTTGAGATTGAGAAGAAATCGTTACCCACTATACCGATGCCCATGATCCATCCTTTACCGTTGTCACCAAATGTCACCATCCCTCCTTTCTTCATCTCAAGGCTAAGGAACTTTGCTTTATTTCCTGTCATGTGTTTGGAGCATCCCGAATATAAATACCACACGTCCTGTTTGTCCTTAGCCTGCCAACATACCTAAAAAGGAGATGAGAGTAAATATTCGGATACCCAAGAGGTTCCTCCCATAGAATAGGTGGAAAACTTAGGCACCCAGATTTACTTTATAGCATTGCGACCCTTTTTCGTACAAGAGTTTGAGGTGTGTCCAAATAAATAACATTTGGCAAACGCTATAAAAGGGATGAGACCCTTTTTGAAGTTTTGAGTAAGCTCTTGCTAGAATATGAGGTAACATTTACGTTTTTGAAATCATTATTACCAGAATTAATTTTTCTGGAATTCTGGGTAACGCCGGCGTTAGGAGTTAACGCCTGGTGATAGCTTCCAGAACTATATCCAAGGCCAGATTTGGAACTTCCATGGCATTGGTTAGCCAAGATCATGTCCAGAGATCTTTGTCCAACTCTGAATTTTTTAATAGCCAAATTTAAATCATGAATACGAGCTTTGAGAGCGGTGTTTTCCGTTACCAACATAACACACCGATTCACAAAACTTTTCTTCCCATCCTCTATTTGAGAAAGAGAGGTTTTTAAAGTTCTTTCCAAATCCCCCTTCTCCTTAGTAAGAAGTTCAATAGTGGAGTGGGATTTAGAAAGAGCTTCTTCAAGTTCTTTCACTCTTCCCAAGGAGTGATTGCACTCTTGGCAAGATACCTTTTCTTTCCCTAATTATTTAGATAATTTTTTATTTTCTTTTAACAAAAGTTTATTTTCAGAATTTAGAAGATCAATATCTTTTAAACTTTTATCCAAAAATTTGCATGTTTGTAAATATTCAATACATAAATCATCATAAGAAGTTGGGAAAGTTACCTCAGTGTCGCTTTGGACACTGCATTCATCTTCGTTTATCTTGTTACTCTTTCCCATTAGGCACATGTTTGCCTCTTCTTCATCACTAGTGGATGAGCCGCTTGAAACCTCGGAGGAGGAGTCATCCGATGTAGCCTCTTTTAGGACCTTCTTCTTCTCATTTCCCTTGTGCCCATTTTCTTTACTCTCTTTCAGATATTTTGGGCACTTGCTTCGAATATGTCCGGTCTTTCTACAATGGTAGCACTCAGGTGGTGGTCATTCATCATCGTCCACGTCGCTACCTCTCTCTTTCTTTGATGAAGATCCCTTTTTGATGAAATATTTCCAAAAGGTGTTTCTCCTTTCCGGATTCTTCATGAACCTTTGAATTTCTTCACAAAAAGGCTCTCCTCGTCCTCTTCATCATCATCTTCATTTGCCTCCTTCTTTGACTTTAAGGCCAAGCTCTTCTTCTTTGGCTCCAAGTTGTACTCTTGTTGTTGAATTTTGAGTTCAACCTCATGGGTCTTGAGGTTCCCAATAAGGCTCTCAATTTGGAGCTTTTTCAAGTCGTGCGACTCCGAGATAGTCGTCACCTTTGGATTGAACTTTGGAGGGAGAGACCTTAGAATATTTCTCACCAAGTCGCCATTGGAGAACACCTTTCCAAGCACTTTTGAGTCGTTGACGATTTTGGTGAACCTTGTGTACATAGAATCCACGTATTCATCCGTCTCCATCCGGAATTTCTCATACTCGGATTCAAGTTGGAAGAGCTTTGAATCCTTCACCTGTGAAGTGCCTTTATGAGTATTTTCTAAAAGATTCCAAATATCATAAGCTGTTTCGCAAGCACAAGTTCTATTAAATTCCCTTCTATCCAAAGCACAAAATAACGCATTCATTGCTTTAGCGTTATTCTTACATCTCAACTTATCATTGTCATCCCATCTATCTTTAGGTTTTTCCATAGCGACTTCTCCAACAACAAATGTTGGTGGAGAATAACTTTGTTCTACCATACCCCAAATGTCATAATCTAAAGCAGTTAAAAAACAACGCATTCTAGTTTTCCATTAATTATAATCAGTTCCAGTAAATAGTGGAGGTCTACTTATCCCTTGACCCTCCAAAAAAGCATGATCGTGATGCGCCATTATTCCCGGTTGTGAGACCATTTTGGAATAACCTAGCTCTGATACCAAGTGTTGGATCTGATGGCGCCCTTAGAGGGGGGGGGGGGGTGAATAAGGGGTTTACTGTTTTTACAATAAACTGACAGATTTTAAAGAAACAGAAAACTTTTCTTAGAACTGCTGCTAACGCCTGACGTTGACTAGTTAACGCCTGGCGTTATCCCTCTAGAAAGTATTTTGGCAGAAATAAACAAAGTGATTTTACTTGCACAATTTTAAATGAAATATAAATCCAGAAAAATAGATATACTGAGAAAGGAATTTTATATATTACAAAATGATTACAAGGATAATATTTCAATAACGCCTGAAATTGAGGCGACAAGTTGAAAATCTCCTTTTTGATCCTTCACCGATCCTTCTCCCAAGGACCGATTGGCTATAGCCTTTCTATCCCCAGATAAGGCCTCTAGCCACCCCCTAGATCAACCCTTAACCTAGTCGCCATGCACAAGGTGACTAATTACCCCCTAAGCCGCACAAGGACCTAGTCGCCACACGCAAGGCGGCGATTTCACTACGGTTACAAGTAAATGAAAAGATAAAGATACAAATCAGAATAAAAGACGCCCTATATTGAAGAGTGCGGAAGGAGATGTTGAAGACACGCTTTGATCATCATCGGAGTTGAAGCGAGCGTCCTTCTTAAAATTGACCGTTGCAAATCTCCTTCTCACTCTTGTTCCTCAATGGTGGTGTTGGGAGTTCTCTGAATTCGGGGATGAAATGCTCTCTCAAAAGATTGAAGTGAAGGCTTCCTGAAAAGCTCTATTGAACACCAAAATCAGGTCTTTAAATAGACACGGGAGCTAACGCCTGGCGTTAGAGTAACGCCAGCGTTAAGCATCGTGTCTGGCAGTTGCTAAAGTCGTGTAAAAGTCAGGAGCATGACAGACAAAATTTCATCGAACGGGACTGATTTCGTCAAACACGCCTTCGTCGAATGCAACCTTCGTCGAACGGAAAAACCGCAACCATCAGGATCGTGCAAACCGCCAAGGATCGTGACAGAACCAACTTTCATCGAACAGAATCGATTTCGTCAAACGGAGCTTCAAGTTCGTCGAACGCAGTTGTCGGGCGCAATGCCGTCGAGCATAGGCTCAGTTCGTCGAACGGAGCTCCTCGTTCGTCGAACGCAGCTTGTCTAGTGCAAATTTGTCGAGCGTAGGAAATTTCGTCGAACTGAGCTCCTCGTTCGTCGAACGTAGTTTGTCGAGCGCAAATTCATCGAGCGTAGGAAATTTCGTCGAACTGAGCTCCTCGTTCGTCGAACGCAGCTTGTCCAGTGCAAATTCGTCGAACGCAGCTTCCTTCTCAGCAGTTTTCTTCTTAATGGACGTTAACGCGGGGCGTTAACAACTAACGCGGGGCGTTAGCTCTCTTTCCAGAGAATCCTCAACAAACAACATCTTGTTCATAGGGTTATTTAACAATAGTACCTGCACACTTATAAACACAAGCAAGATCAAATACATAGTGTGATTTGTTATTCTCAAACTAAGAGATGTGGAACACAAGCTCCAACAGTTATATCCTAATTTCTTAGGGCACTATTACACACTTTGAACTTGTAAACCCAATTCCATGACCATTCGATAACATTTGACCCCATGTCCTTCATAAAGCTCAAAGTATAACCCTAGGGGTAAAGTTAGGGTTCTAGGGCATATCCACCCCACATCACACCAAATCACTCATGGAGGTGTTTTAGGTGATCCTAAACCAGTGGCCAAGGTTTCACTTCAAGTTGATGAGTTTTGACCACAATACCCCAAGATGAACACTATACTCTAATTTTGACCTAGTTGACCAAATTTGGGTTAACAAATTACCCAACTAGATCAGTCCCAATAGGGCTGAAATTTTTACCAGGGTCATATAATAAGCCTAACGAGCACCCACCAAAATTTGGAGGGGATTGGAGGTCATTACCCCCATTATTTAATTAACATTTCAATTATGAAATTATTGCAAAAACCTTAGAAAAAGATTCTCCTAAAATTCCCATATTTTTATATGACAAGGGGGTTGATATAAGTAGCATAGGTTTCAATTTTCATGCCCATAGCATTTCTCTATCAAAAGTTATTCAAGGAAAGGTGACTGCCCTACCCTAGGGACCAGTTCCACCAAAATGGCTCTACAGGGAGATACATTGCTTATATTGGCCAGAAACAAATTTTCAATTAAACTAGATACCCAAGACTACAACTTTGATGTTGGGCACTTTTTCTTTTGAGTGGTCCTAGTATTTTTAATAATTAAATCAAGATACAGCAAAATGTGTGACATAAATACAAATTATAATATATCATATTCAAACAATCTTGCACAGATCTTGGCGCGCATCAGACGGTCCCTGTTCGCCTTTTACCTCCAGCCAAGGGCTGGGATTAGCCCATCCTGGGCCACTTCTTACCCACTTTCCCGGCCACCTGAGCGCCGCCCCGACCGGCCAATGCCACCACCACCTTGGTTGAGGTGGTGGCCGACGATTAGGGGTGGTTAGCCGACCGGTGGTGGACGGAGTGAGGAGTTTTTGCGGGGAAAAAAGGGCTCAAAATGAGACCTTTCGGAAGAACGATCCGAGTCCAATTGAGCTCGAATCAAGCCCCAAATCACTAGAGGATCTAACACTAAGAGAGGGGAAGCAGATCAGACATGTGTGGGGGCTTGGTGGCGGGTATTTCGGCGAGTCGCCATTGCCGGTGGTGGAGCTTTTGGTGTCATGCTGATCTAGGCCTCTCCTGCATGATTCTCACTGGAAGGTTGGGGGTTTTCTTCCTCTCTGATCACTGAAGGTAATGGGGGTTTCAATTCGAGCTTGGGGTGGCTTTATTCCTGAAATCCATTAATGGTCATTAACTAGAATTTCGGTTACACATGGGGGGGATGAATTGGCCATCAATTAGGCCGGGAGGAAGCTGAAAACTTCTCCTCTCCCCAAGGGGAGATGAATGGTGCCATCAATTGCTCAGATTGGGGGTTTCTTCTTCCTTCCCAATAACTCCCCTCTCTTTCTCTCTCTTCCAAATTGGTCTCTCTCTCTCTCTCTTTTGACCGACTCTCTTCAAGTTGAATGGCCAACTCAACATCATTCAATCCCCATTAGGTGGTGGACCACATCAATTGGGTCTAGCTCAAGTGGGTTCGGTTCAATTTGGGTAAAGTAGGTCATTTTGACCTAATTTTAGGATAAGGTTGACTTTGGTCAAATTGACTACTTTGGTTGACCACAATGGGTGGGTAGTGATGAATAGAAAATATTGCATATTTTTAATATAATTTCTAGCCTAATTTGGGTATTTTTGTACATGCAATATGTAACTTATTGAAATAATAGCTTGTTTTATCTTGTTTGTAAATATATGTAAATATATGTAAATATTATAAGTATAAATAAATATGGATATATTTTTAATACATATATATTTATGTATATATGTAATAATAAATAATATATATGTATATATGTAATAAATACATATATGTATATATGTAATAATAATAAGTATATATATTTTGTGTAACTTATTTAGTGTATGTTTTATTTAAACGTATATTTTATTTAGTGTATAATAATGTTGTATAAAACTATAATATATTTATATATATATACTAAGTTAATAAAAAATCGTTTTTTTTAGTTAGTTGTTTTATAATTAAAGTTAATAAAAATATGTTTTTAAATTTATTAAAGTTGATATATTTTAAATATTAAATATCTGTAAATATATATTATAAATAAAATGTTCCCCTGCTAAACAGAGAAGCGCGCTTGGTCGAGTGGTTTGGTTGGCTTAACCTTGGCAAAGGTGTTCGGTTTGAAACCTGGCCAGCGCCATTTTGCGCAGATTTAATCCGCCAGCTGCTATCCCGCTGCCCGCTGCCCGCGCCAGTGCCCTGCTGCCCGCTGCCCTGCCTCCACGCGCCAGCCCGAAGCCCACCAGCCAACCTCCAGCTCAGCCCGCCAGCTTACCTTCCAGCCCTCTAACCGCACCCCACCTTCTAGAACCAGCCCAACTGCTACCCGCCAGCTGCTCTTCCAGCTGCTATCAAATTCTTTCCTTTTTTTTACTACTAAATGCAGCCCATTTTCTCTATAAATAGGAGCCCCTCCCCCTCACTAATTCCCTCCTCTTGGATTGCCCTTTTTTGGGTGATCTTCCACAATCCTTGCCACCTTAGTTTTTGTATTTTATTTTTGTAATTTCTTATATAAATGTTGTAATTTTATTTTCATGTTTTGTTTTTATATAAATTAGTTAAATGTTGTAATTTTTTGTAATCTTTTTAAATGTTGTAGTGTTTTTATAAATGTTGTAATTAAATGTTGTAATGTTTTATTTTTGTAATTTTATTTCGTGTAACCCCGTTATTATGGCAATAAATAAATTTAGTTTTTATTTCGTGCATTTTTTTTTCGTATCGTAATTTCAATTCTGCAATTTCATTTCTGCACTGCAATTTCAATTTCTAACTTAGCTTTATTTCTGCACCGTATTTCAATTCATAAACTTAGTTTCATATCCGCACTTCAATTTTCAATTTTTCTTTCTTTAGCTAGATTTATTTGTCGCCATAACATCGGTTTTCCTTTAGATTCAAATTTATTCGTCTTCGTAAACTTTTGCTCGTTTTCTTCCTTGACACGGAATCGATGGAGCCGAATATTACGTTTTCGTTTATTTTCGTTTTAATTCGAATTTTGGTTATCTCTTTTTTCGCTTTGATTCGAATTTACTCGCTGTCATAATTTTTGTTCTTTTTCTTCCTTGACGCGGTAGAGAGTAGAGCGGAATATTATGTTTTCGTTTATTTTCATTTCAAAGCAATTTTCGTTCTCGTTATGTTTCGTTCCCGCAATTTCCTCCTTCATTGTTTTCGTTATTTTCGCTTTTGTTTTATGTTATCGTTTATGTGTTTGTTTATTTTACGCCTTTTCGTTGTTTTATGTTTTCATTACTTATGTTTTCGCTATTTCTCTTCATAGCTTAGTTTTATTTTATTGTCATGCATTTATTTCCCGTCTACCTGTTTGGGTAGAACTTGCACTGTAATTATTTCCCGTCTACCCGTTTGGGTAGAACTTGCTCACGCTTTTACTTCCCCTCTACCCATTTGGGTAGAGACTGCATTCCTTTAATTTCTGTCCTTTAATTTCAGTCATTTAAATTCCCGTAGAGTGCGTGAGTTTTTCATTTAGTGCGTCCTTTTTCTTTTTATCGCTTTTCTTGGTTTTTGTTAAACGCACACCAAGCCCGCGATTATTATCATTTATTGCTTTCTAAATTATTGCAAACTTAAAAATCAATCGATCTTTTCGATAAAACAATAGCCGTAGCTCGAAGTAACAATACTCGACGGGACCCAGGACTAAATACGACCTTGATATGATTTTTATCATATATACTACACGCGATAGGTGCGCTTGCCTCCTACGTCGTTTATTTTCTTATCAAGTTTTTGGCGCCGTTGCCAGGGAACTTCATCGATATTGCGAAAAAAGTATACACTATTGATTTTATCATCTTTAAAAAAATCAAAAAAATTAAAAAACCCCAAAAAAACCCAAAAATATATGTTTTTCTCTTTTTCTTAACCTTTAATTTGTAAATATAAAAAATTAAAAACCAAAAAATGATGAAATATTCTTATAAAAAAAATTATTTTTTTCTCTCTTTTTTGTTAAGTATTAATATATAGATATATTATATCCTTTTTTATCATCCATTATAAATAGAGGAAAAAAATGATGATGAAAAAGTTAGAAAAATACAAAAAATATTTGTTCTATTTGTATTTGTTTCATTAAGTTTTTATATGCATATTTGAAAACATATTATTTCAAATTTCAAAATGAAAAAAATAATGAAAGACTTTAAAACCAAAATCAAAATGAATTCTAGGAATTTTAAGATAGGACAATAGATCGTTTTCTCGAAGTAGGATTACTCGACAGACCCGAAATGGGATTTTTGTCGATATTTTGAAAAGAGGAAACCCCGTTGCTTTTACCTTATTATTTCTACATTTTCTTCTTTGCTTTTCATCTTAAAGATTTTCTTTATTAATTTTGTTTTTTTCTTATGTTTTAATATAAATTTGAATATGCGTATTTTAAACAAAACAAAATAATACTCTAATTAAAATGACAAAATAATGGAAAATTTTGAAACATAAATCAAAAAGAATTTTTGGAATTTTTGAGATAGAATAATATGTAGTTTTCTCGAAGTAGGATTACTTGACATACCCGAAAGGGGATTTTTGTCGATATTTTGAAAAGGGGAAACCCTATTACTTTTATCCTTTCATTTCACATCTTCTTCTTTGCTTTTTATTTTAAAGTTTCTCTTTATTTTTCTCTTTTTTATTAAGTATAAAGGTTTTTATATATATGTGTTTGCCCAGAAAAGCCCGCGACCTCCTCTTACTAGTCAATTCGTTCGGTCTCAGCGGTCTCAGCTTCAGTGATCGCCCAGACCGCCAGTTGCCTTCTCAGCCGGAATTTTCTAAGTGTCAAGCGGTCAGAAAAGCCCGAGATCGCCAGACCGAGCGGTCTTTTTGTTTTTTCTATTTTTGTTATCTGCACCCCTCCTCCCTGCCCTGGCTCTCCTGTATCCCGGGCAGCCCGTAGTTTTCAGTTCTGCCCGTTTGGGCAGCCCCCTCGTCTATAAATAGAGGGGTAGGGGTACCAGGAAAAGGACTTTTTGGCTCCGAGGCTCCAGCTTACAACCTGTGTAAGCGGTCTCATTTTTTCGTGATCGCCTTTTCGTGATCGTTTTCCTCTTGTTTTAGCATCTTCTGTCTCAGTAACCTACACTTCACAGTTTTCTCCCATCCCCTTTAGTGTGAATTTTGGAGGTACCATTTTTGGAACCAACAGAACGAACACGCGACCTTCAGATTCGAAGTGTTAGGTGAAATCCAGGCTTTCAAGATGGCTGATCGCCGTAGAGGTCGTCCTTTGCGGTCTCCCAGTGTTCCCCCCTCCGATCACAATCCATTAGAGGCGATGGAGCGCCGCTTCGAGCTTCGCGTAGAGCAGGCTCTTCGCGAGGCCGCCCGAGCTAGGCAGGACGCTGCCGCTGTTTAGCAAGAGATCGCGCGGTCTCAGCAGGAGGCCGCTCGAGATCGACAAGAAGTTGTTCGGACTCAGCAGGAGTCCGCGAAGCAGATCGAGGCCATGAACCAGGTTCTGGCCGCGATCTCCCAGAAGATCCTTCCTCAATCCCCTCAGATCGCTACCCCTGACAGCATGGCAAGCGGTCACCCTAGCGATCATCCCGTTTTCCAGCCTGCAGCTCCTCAGCGATCTCAGCATGAGGAGTTCGCCACCCGTCGTAATTCTTTCCGAGCCGCAGCCCAGGGGCCTCCGGCTCAGACCTTGAATTTTGAAGAAGGGTTTGCTTACCCTCAAGATCCTCCAGCTCCTTTTCTTCCTCTAGGACCTTCTGTTTTTGGGGAGCCTTCCCCCTTCACTGATGAAATTCGTCGGGATCCAATTCCTCATGGATTCAGAGAGCCCCGTCTTCCTGTGTATACAGGAGAGACCGACCCCATGTGTCATCTTCAAGCCTTCGAGTCTGCCGTGGCTCTCAGGAACATTTCAGATGGAGTGAGGTGCAAGCTGATGGTCACGTCCTTCGATGGGTCAGCCATGGAATGGTTTTATAAGCTGCCTTGTCAGTCTATCCCAAGCTTTGCCGCCCTAAGGCAAGAGCTCCTCCTGAGGTTTGCCACCGCAAAGAAAAGGAAGAGTGGTCCTGCGACCCTCTTCAAAATTAAGCAAGGGGACAACGAGACTGCAGCGCATTTCGTTGATCGCTTTCAGAAGGAGATCTTGGGAGTCAGAGACATGGACCCCGAACTCTATATGGTAGCTTTGATCAGCGGCCTGCAGGAGGGTCCTCTGAAGTTCAAAGTCACAACCAAAGAGCCTGGCTCCTATCAGGAGCTGATCAGCATTGCCAATCGCTATATAGAAGGGGAGATCAACAACCCTACCTATGTGAGCAATCTGACCAACAGAGCCACCCAGAAAGGCTCTGCGGGATTCTATCCTGCTCCATCTTCCTCGAAAACTAAACAAGAGCTTCCACCTCCAGCTCCAAGAGGTAAGAATTACCGCAATAACCGCTTCAACCGAGGTAATCAATTTTTCCCACCTCAAAATTCATTTCTTCAAACTCCTGCTAATCCTGCTCCGCAAGTCACCCCCATCCA
Source organism: Dactylorhiza incarnata (assembly GCA_033032865.1). Taxonomy (NCBI): domain Eukaryota; kingdom Viridiplantae; phylum Streptophyta; class Magnoliopsida; order Asparagales; family Orchidaceae; genus Dactylorhiza; species Dactylorhiza incarnata. The sequence goes on from JAWHQI010000014.1 coordinate 11,148,869, forward strand.
CCAGATCCAGTACGCTCAACCTCCTCTTCTACCCGTTCCTTCACTTTATAATGAATCCCAAGAGTCCTTCACGGACTTTGGTGTTTCTATGAATGAAGTGCTGCAAGTTCTCCAAAAACAGCCCTTTTTCAAGAGGCCAGCTCCGCTGAATTCTGATCCGAAAACCAGAAACCCAACCCTCTACTGTGAGTATCACAGAGATAGAGGGCATTTGACAGATGATTGTAGAGCTCTCCGCCTATTTTTAGAGAAACTATTAAAGGAGGGAAAGCTTCGCGATCTCATTCAAAAGAATGACTCTGCCAAAGCTTCAACCTCCAAGGCCAAGGAGGTAGCAGAAGTTCACTGGGAGTGCGAGGAAGTAGATGATGTTGGCCATCTGGGCAACATCGGTTTTCCCAGCGAATGCGTGGACGCTAATGATGAGGGTGCCTTGGGCAACCTTTTCTGCATCCATGGGGGTGCAGGCCCGGAGTCCTCGAGAAAGGCAAGTCTAAAGAGAGTTTATCAGTCAGAGGTTGCCGCAACTTCTTCGACTCCGATTCGAGGGACGATCACCTTTGGAGATGAAGATCTTCCTCAGACCGCGAATCCCTTTGATGATGCAGTCGTCATCAAAGCTGTGATTGAAAATTATACGGTGGAAAAAATTCTAATAGATACGGGGAGCTCAGTCAATGTGCTTTTTAAGCCTGCCTTTGAGGCGTTAAAGACAGGTAAAACTCTCCTACCAACTGAAGGACCTCTTTATGGTTTTTCAGGAGAAAAGAAAGAAGTTGAAGGGCTCATCACCCTCTCCGTGATTCTCGGAGGAATAGTAAGGCTGGTCAAATTTATAGTCGTTGATGCTCCCAGTAGCTACAACGCAATTTTCGGAAGACCCTTCCTGAACGGGTATCAAGCCATTGTCTCCACTTATCATCAAGCGGTGAAGTTCGCCTTGAATGGCAAACAACATCGAATCAGGAGCGACCCCAAGAAAGCTAGAGAATGCTATGTAAAGACGGTCAACATGATCATGTCTTCTCCACCCCAGGAAGTTATGATGACTGAATCCATCGAAGTTCCTGAACAAGTTCAAGTCGCAGAAGAGGTGGAGGATGTGAGAGATGGAGTTCGCTTGGAGCCTGCCCAAGCAACTCAAGCTATTCAGATCAGCGAGGAAGATGAGAGCAAGAGCCTCTCCATCAACGCTGAATTATCTGAGGCTGACAAGAGTCAGCTCATCTCTTGTCTTCTGCAAAATTTAGATATCTTCGCTTGGTCGGCAGACGACATGCCTGGAGTGGATCCAGATGTTGCTTGCCATCACCTCAACATCAGCCCAAACGTCATCCCAATTCAGCAAAGGAAGAGGACTGTTGCAACCACTCTGGCTCAACCTATCCGTGAGGAAGTGGAGAAGCTCCTGAGGGCGAAGTTCATCCAACCGATCCAATATCCTGAGTGGGTGTCAAACGTTGTAATGGTAACAAAGCCAGGTGGAAAGTGGAGGATGTGTGTCGATTTTACCAAACTCAATAAAGCTTGCCACAAGGATTGCTATCCCTTGCCTCAGATAGATTCTTTAGTGGATTCTGCGGTAGGTTATTCTTTTATGAGTTTTTTAGATGCTTTTTCAGGTTATCACCAAATCAGGATGCATAAACCGGATATACCGCATACTTCGTTTATCACAAATGATGGTTGCTTCTATTATCTCGTGATGCCTTTTGGGTTGAAAAATGCTGGAGCAACTTACCAAAAAATGATGGATACAGTTTTCAAAAGTCAGAAGGCAAGAAATCTTGAGGTGTATGTCGATGACCTCTTGGTGAAAAGCAAATCCTTCTCCTCTCATCTCAAAGATCTCTCGGAAACTTTTGCAACCCTACGAACCGTCAATATGAGGTTGAATCCATTGAAGTGTGTTTTTGGAGTAAACAGAGGTAAATTTTTGGGTCATCTCCTCACTCCAGAAGGGTTAGAACCAAATCCAGATAAGGTAAAAGCTATTTTGGAAATGCCACCTCCCAAAACCCCAAAAGAAGTTCAACAGTTGGGAGGGAGAATGGCAGGCTTGAGTCGATTCATCTCCCAGTCAGGGGATAAAAGTGCACCTTTCTTTAAAACCCTCCGGGGAGGGACCAAGTTTGAATGGACTCAAGAGTGTGATGATGCTTTCAGTCAGCTTAAAAAGCAGTTGACGTCAATTCCACTGCTCCAAAGCCCGCGAGAAGGGGAAGATCTTTTCCTCTATTTGGTAGTTGGCACCGATGCTATAAGCTCTGTTTTGGTCCGAGAAGAGAAAAAGAAACAATTTCCAGTTTACTATGTAAGCCGAATTTTGAAGAATGCAGAGACTCGATATCCAATCCTAGAGAAGCTAGCCTTAATGCTCGTAATTTCAGCAAGAAGACTAAGACCATATTTTCAAGCTCATTCGATTTTAGTCGTCACTGACCTTCCATTAAAGAGTGTCTTGGAGAAGCCGGAGCATTCAGGCAGATTGGCAAAGTGGGCAATAGAGCTCAGTGAGTTTGACATATCCTATGTTCCAAAAATGGCAATCAAAGCTCAAGTCTTAGCGGACTTCATGGTGGATGCTAAAGAAGTTGACTCGCAGAAGGGGGTCAGAGTGCCTCTTGCCTGGAAAATCTTCGTGGATGGAGCCTCAGGGAAAAATTCTTCCGGAGCAGGAGTTATCTTAATCAACCCAAATGGAGTAAGGCTTGATCAAGCACTGAAGTTCTATTTTCAAGTAACAAACAATCAAGCGGAATATGAGGCTTTGCTAGCCGGTCTCAAGTTTGCCAGGGAACTGGGGATTGACGATGTCGAAGTTTTCACAGATTCTTTGGTGATGGCTTCTCAAGTAAATGGAGCTTTCGAAACAAGAGATAGTATTTTAAAGCGGTATCTAACCTTGGTAAAAATCGAGGTTGGAAAGTTCAAGAGCTTTACCATCAATCATATTCCAAGAGGTGAAAATGTAGAAGCAGATGAGTTGGCAAAATTTGGACTTCCCTCGGGAGGAACAACTTCGGAACTGTTTCGCCCAGCAATTGAAGAAGGAGAAGTTATGGAGATTGATCAGCATCCGTCTTGGATGGATCCATTTATTCAATATCTTTCGACTGGAGATTTCCATTCAGCAATAAAAGATAGAAAAAGGTTTAAGCGGAAAGCGGCTAACTATTATCTTGTTGCAGGAGTGCTTTATAGAAGAACTTTTCTATCGCCATTAGCACGATGTGTTTCGGAAGAAGAGAGTCCGGCGATCCTCCAGGAAGTCCATTCTGGAGAATGTGGAAGTCACTCTGGAGCTAGAACTTTGGAGAAAAGAATTCTGAGGCAAGGCTATTTTTGGCCCCAGATGAGGAAGGATGCGGAGAAATTTGCTAAGAAATGTGTAAAGTGCCAGAAGTTTGCTCCTCTCCAAAATCAACCGGCTCAACAACTTAAGTCAATAGCAACTCCATGGTCGTTTGCAGTTTGGGGAATGGATCTGATTGGGCCTTTCCCAATGGCAAGTGGGCAGCGGCGATATATCATAGTCATGATTGACTATTTTAGCAAATGGATAGAGGCAAAAGCATTGGCCAAAATTACCACTCAAGCCGTGAAAAACTTTATTTGGGGAGAGATAGTATGTCGACACGGGATTCCAATGGCAATCATCACGGATAATGGTTCTCAATTCAACAATTCAACTCTTATTAATTTCTGCAAGCAAATTGGCATCGAGCTTCGTTTCGCTTCCGTGCATCATCCTAGAAGCAATGGGCAGGTAGAGGCCGCCAACAAACTCATCATAAATCTCTTGAAAAAGAAGGTAGAAAACGTTAGGGGCAACTGGGCAGAACAACTACCTTCCGTCTTATAGGCCTTGAGGACAACTCCGAGTTCTGCTACTGGGGAAACTCCGTTCAAATTATCACATGGTTCCGAAGCCCTTATTCCGGTAGAATTTGAAGTGAAAAGCCCAAGAGTATTATTGGCGCAACAAAATCAAATCGAGTGGATGGAAGAAAATGATGAAGAGTTAAAATGCAGCCTTGATTTAATTGAGGAATTGAGAGATACTGCAATCATCAGACAGGAAGAGGTGAAAAGAAGAATGGCGAAGTTGTTCAATAAGAATGTAAGAACCAAAGAATTTGCTGTTGGAGATCTAGTCTTGAAGAAGGTAGATGCAGCAGCAAGGGTTGGTTCAGTTGGAAAGCTTAATCCAAATTGGGCAGGGCCGTTCGTAGTAAAGAATGTGCTTAAAAATGGTGCTTACCATCTCCAAACTTATGAAGGAGAAGAGTTGCCCCATTCCTGGAGCGGAGATGATCTCAAGCTTTTCTTCTCTTAAATGTTCGTACCTAATTCACTCATTCCTTGATCCTCACTCTTTTCTTTTCTTAAACATCATGCAGGTATCACCAAGGCATTCGCAATACAAGTGTTGGATGATAAATCTTAAAAATAAGTTGATTTTTGAAAAGCCAAAAACCTGTCAAGTGAGATATCGACGGATCCTACTATCTTCCCCCTCGACTGGTTAACTCGACGTGTAATTCTGCCAGGACCACAGATGTCGGGGAGATTTCGAATCTGTGTAGCAGTAGCTCGCCAAGCTCGAGCGGTGGAAGTTTGGGATACCGGGTCCTTGCTGACATCTGGCACACCTCAGCATTTTAAGGAGGACTGGGTGGCTGGCTCAGCTCTGTCATGCATTGAAAAGGACATTGTTACAATCTTAATGATCTCAGGGAAAGCAATGTCGGTGTAGCCTCCGCGGCATGACCACACCTGCCCTACCGATCATTTTTTGATTTGTAACTCTCGAATACTCGATGAAGCGTGGTTAGATAAGGGGCGGCAAGAAACATCTATGACCGTCACCTGAATCTTAGATTGGCAAATTTACAACAAACTCAGTGGTCCTTAAAAAAGAAGTGTCGGTATAGCCTCCGCGGCATGACCACACTATCCCTTTAAGTCATTTTCGAGATCCATTTTTCTATTTTTTCTTACTATAAAGGTCTTATTCATTCCTGTACTGGGATCGGGCGGTCAGCAGTTTATGAGACCGCATGTTCCTCCCTACAAAGAATGAAATCGTTTATGATCGTCGGATGAAATTCTTTCAGGATAATTAAGGTCGCTATTCAGGAGTCTCCTATGCCAGCTTGATAGAGATCGTCCCGGTCTCAACAAAATCGATATTTCAATTTTCCCTGTTACTCAAAGTTACATGGAATAATCGTGATGCTCTGTTTCTCATCAAATGGAAGTTGGATCTTTTTCTTCAAAAGGGCAGTCTGAATATAATGTGATCGCTGAAATGAAAATTCATAAGGAGTTATTTCCTTGTTTCAAGAAATAACCTTTGACTACCAAGGGATCGTCAGACGGATTTCCTGGAAGACCTTTGGGCGCCGATCACCCAGAATCTAATGCGTTCAAATCATTGTCTTGTAGTTTCCTTATATTTCGATCTGTGTAATATGAGACCGCAAAACCATTGTGAATAAGATTTTTTCCTGATCATATCTTCGGTGTCTTTTCCAAGAGATCGCTACTTAAAGTTCGTTAATGATTAAATTATGTTAAACTCGAGGCATTGAGATCGAATGCCGATTTTAGATTCAGAAGGACAAATCAATATATGCATGAAAAATAAACTCATGCACTTAGGCAAAACCCAACAGATCAAATTTTATATACTCTGAAATATCAATTACAACAAGACCGCTCGGCCTCCGAAAAGGAAAAAGGGAAATTACAATTCACTCTTTCTTTGATCTCTTGGAAGACCGCTCGCCTGAAGAAGAATAATCGGTTTCTGCAGAAGGTTCTTCTAAACTATTCCCTGGAATTCTAGATCCAGAGCTCGAGCTCGAACTGGAATCCAGACCATGGGTATAGCGGCTTCCGCTCTCTTCGTCTTCAATCACGACATTTTCCTCTTGATCTGCGGTCTCATCAGCAGCATCCGCGGTCTCTTCAGCAGTCATAGATTGTTCTTCAATTCTTTGTGCCGCGTCAGGGAAGAGATCGGCAAATGTGACGTCTTTATACTCTTCAGTAAAACCACCACAGTTACGAACCTCGTCCAGCACCTGGTTGGCGGTCTCTTTTATATGATGCATCAAAGCCCTCTGGAAAGCCGGATTCTCAGGATCGTAAGCCGCTTTTTCAGATCGCTGCAAAAGAAATATATGTCAAGACCGCACGATCACAGGTAACACATTCATAAAACAAGAAAAATTCTCACTCTTCTTTCTTCTTGCAATGCAGTTATTTCATCCAGAGCGCTGCAAAGAGACCGCCCATATGGTGATTCAAGATTGTACTTCTAGCAGTCACTTGAGCGCAGAGGTCGGGAAGCGCATCGGTCTCAATATTTAATATCTCATTTGTGTTCTTTTTCCCGTACAAAGCTGAAGTGACCGCATATGCGTGACGGGTCACCTTCCCGCTCCATAAGGGTAAATCGGTGGATACCTTCACAGAATTTCCTGAGGCCGCCCATTTGAGGAGAGGATTTCCTTTGATATCCTTCATTTTTCTCTTAAAACCCTGATAAATAGAAAATATACGCATTTTTCTATATAGTTTTTAGTATAGTTTTAATTAAATTTGTAAATAATATATGTAAATTAATGAATAAAATGTTTGTTTTTGCTATTTTTTTTTTTAACTTAGTTTTATTTTCATTTTATAAAATTTTTGTAATTTTGTTAAGTCACGCCCTCGAACACGCCCGTGTCCAAGGGCGTGTTCAATAATTTTTGATAATTTTCATTTCTGTCTTTTTTCCAGCTCAAACATCAAGTCACGCCCTCGGTCACGCCCGTGACCGAGGCCGTGTACTAGGTCACGCCCGTGTTGGTTGTTCAGCCAGAATTCGAGCCCAAATGTCAGTGTCACGCCCAGTTCAAGCTCAAGCCTGCCGACATCGAACACGCCCGTGTTCCTTAGAACACGCCCGTGTACTTCCAAAGTCGCCGATCAAACCTTCTAGATGCCAGCCTGGATCCAGCTGTTCTGGCTATTCGCACCCCAAGCCGTGTCACGCCCTAAGACACGCCCGTGTCCGAGGGCGTGTAATTCCAAAATTTTGCCTATAAATAGAGGCCGACCCCCTCATCAATTCCTCCTCTTGGAACCTCTTGGAACCTCTTGGCTCCTAATGGATTGCCCTTTTTGGGTGATCTTCCACAATATTCCTCCACCATTTTGTATTTTCTTTTTTTTATGTAATTAATTAGGTTTTATTTTATTTCCTTTTTTTAATATAAATGTTGTAATTAAATGTTTTTTATTTTGTAATTTTATTTCCTGTAAACCCCGTTATTATGGCAATAAATAAATTTAGTTTTTTTTCGTGCATTCGTAGCGTAATTTCAAATTCTGCAATTTCATATTCTGCACCGTATTTCAATTCATAACTTAGCTTTATTTCTGCACCGTATTTCAATTCATAACTTAGCTTTATTTCCGCACTTCAATTTTCATAATTTTTCTTCCTTTAGCTAGATTTATTCGTCGCCATAAAATCGGTTTTCTCGCTTAGATTCGAATTTATGCGTCGTCATAATTTTTCATTCTTTTCTTCCTTGACACGGTAGTTTAGAATGGGATATTCGGGCTGCGTTTAAAATCGCTTCAAAGCGAGCGTTTTTCTCTCGTAATGCTTTCTTCGTTTTCGTATTTTCACTTTATGTTTTTATTATTCGTGTTTTTGTTGTTTTATGTTTTAATCATTTTCGTTTCCGTCATTTTTTCGTTGTCATTACTTTTTTTTATTCGAGTTTTTGTTTTCGTTATTTCGTTTAATAGCTTAGTTTTATTTCATTATTGCAATGCATTTATTTCCCGCCTATCCATTTGGATAAGACTTGCACTGCATTTATTTCCCGTCTACCCGTTTGGGTAGAACTTGCTCACGCATTTATTTCCCGTCTACCCGTTTGGGTAGAACTTGCTCACGCATTTATTTCCCCTCTACCTATTTGGGTAGGGATTGCATTTCTTTAATTCCTGCAATTTATCGCTTTCATTTCAATTTCGTAGAGTGTGTGCGTTTTAATTTAGTGCGTCCTTTTTGTCTTTTCTATCGCTTTTCTTGGTTTTTGCTAAACGCACACCAAGCCCGCGATTGTTATCATTTTTGTTATTATCGTTATGTTATCATTTTTGTTTTTGTTTTTAATTATCACTTTCATCACTTATTTTTAATCCGATAAAACAATAGCCGTTTTCTCGAAGTAACAATACTCGACGGGACCCAGGACTAATACGACTATGTTATGATATTTTTATCATATATATACTACACGCGATAGGTGCGCTTGCCTCTAGCAATTTCGTAAAATTATTTTCTTATCAAGTTTTTGGAAAATAATTTTCCTACCAAGTTTTTGGCGCCGTTGCCGGGGAACAACTTCGTCGATATTGCGAAAAGAGTTTACGTTATTGATTTTATCATCTTCAAAAATCAAAAAAATTAAAAAAACCATCTTACCAAAAAAATATATGTTCTTTCTTTTCATTAAGCCTTAATTTGTAAATATATAAAATTAAAAACCAAAAAAAAAAATATAATAATATATACGTTCTTTCTTTATATGCCTATAAGAAAACCAAAAAAAAAATGATAGGATTTCTATTTTGTTTTTCATTAAAGTTTTTATATGCATATTTGAAAACATATTATTTCAAATTTCAAAATGAAAAATAATAATGAAAAACTTTATAATCAAAATCAAAATGAATTCTAGGAATTTTAAGATAGGACAATAGATCGTTTTCTCGAAGTAGGATTACTCGGCAGACCCGAAAGGGGATTTTTGTCGATATTTTGAAAAGAGGAAACCCCGTTGCTTTTACCTTATTATTTCTACTTTTTCTTCCTTGCTTTTCATCTTAAAGCTTTTCTTTATTAATTTCGTTTTTTTTCTTATGTTTTAATATAACTTTAAATATGTGTATTTTAAATGATGATGAAAACATAAGTAGAAAACTCCAAAAATATATATGGTTTTACTTTATATATATATTTCATGCTTCTTGTAAATATAGAAAAACCCAAAAATCATAAATGATTTTTTTCTTTGTTTTTCTCTTTTTTGTATTTCTTTTTTAGTATCATTATGTATTATTTGTACATATAAGAAAATCCAAAAAAAAAAATTTTACTTAATGTATTTTCATTTTCCTTTGTTTTTGTTCTTTTCTTTTTATCCCTTATTTTTACTTAATATGTATATATGTAATAAAATTAAAAATCTAAAAATGTATTATGATGAAAACTTATCTTAGATAAATCCAAAAAAAAAATCATTATAACTTTATTTTCTTTTTGTATATATATTTTTTGTTTCATTCATATTTTAATATGTGTATTATTACATATTTTTATCATGTTAAAAAGAAAACCTAAAAAAAAAATAATGATGATGAAAATATTAAATTGAAAAAAAATCCAAAAAAAAATATATATGTTTTATTTCTTTCCTTTACTTTCTCTTTGTTTTCTTTCTTAATTTTTTCTTATTATTATTACTTATTTAGTTTTATTTTGTATATAAATATGCATATAAAAAAAATAAAAAATGATATGATTTCTATTTTATTTTCATTAAGATTATATATGCATATTTAACAAAACAAAATAATATATTAACTAAAATGACAAAATAATGGAAAACTTTAAAACATAAATCTAAAAGAATTTTTGGAATTTTTGAGATAGAATAATAGTTAGTTTTCTCGAAGTAGGATTACTCGGCAGACCCGCGAGGGGATTTTTGTCGATATTTTGAAAAGGGGAAACCCTATTACTTTTATCCTTTCATTTCACTTCTTTTTCTTTGATTTTTATTTTAAAGTTTCTCTTTATTTTTTATTTTTATTAAGTATAAAGGTTTTTATAATTATGCATATTTCAAAAATGATGAAGATATATTTAGAAAAATCAAAAAAAAAAATAATAATAATAATAATAATAAATATATATATAGTTTTACTTTATGTATATATTTCATTCTTTTTGTGATAAAAAAAAAATAATAATATGTTGTATCTTATTTTGTATCTTATTTTTGTTCCTTTTTTTTTCTTTTTATTAAGTAATATTATGTATATCCATGCACATAATTAAGAAAAATCCAAAAAATGATGAAAAAAAAAGATGCTTTGTTTTTTTTGTAACTTTGCTTTTCCTTTTTTGTTATTACTATTAAGTTTTATTATATATATAAATTTGCACATCTAGCAAAACCTTCAAAAATACCAAAAAAAATAAATATATATATATAGTTTTGCTTTATTTATATAGGTTTTATTTTTTTGTAACTTAGAACAATAAGAAAACAAAAAAAAACAAAAAAAACTTATATATATATACATATATGTATATAATATAATCTCATTTTTATCCCCCCCCCCTTTTGTAAATAACCTTTATTATTATGTTTTAACATCTTTTTGCAGGAATTAATCCGGGCATCTCGTCTCCAAAATAGGGGCGTGCTTTTTATCCCTGTTTTTCCCCCCTTGTATTTTCATTTTACTCTTTTTCATGCTTTTGTACATATATAGATTTGTTCCTCATACTTACTTCAACATTGGGGACAATGTTGATTTTAAGTATGGGGGTATGGTATGATGTTTTCCCCTTTGTAATTATTGCCCCTCTCTTTTTACTTAAAAAAAAAAAAAAAAAAAAAAAAATTAAATGTTTTATGTTTGTCTTTTAATTGTATATAAATAAACCTTCTTTATATAAAAAATCAAAATCCATAAAAATTATATAAATCAAAATCCAAAAAAAATTTGATGAAAAAAGTTATAAAAAATTTGTTATAACAAAATCCTCACAAATTTTGTCATAACCCAAAAAATTTTTATATAAATTTTTAGTTTTATTTTTCTTTCTCTTTCTTTTTCTCTTTTTTAGTATTAATGTATATATTTTACCAAAATCAAAATTAAAAAAAATCACAAAAAAATATATGAAAAAAACAATTCTTACAAAAAAAAAAAACCAAAAATTTTTGTATGTATTTTTGCTTTTCTTAAATTTCTTATTTCTTTTTGTTACTTTATTTTTATTAAGTGTTTATATATGTAATTTGTTATAAAAAATCAAAAAAATAAAAAAAAAAAATCAAAAAAATATCATATCTTAAAAACTCCAAAAAAAAATTTGATGAAAAGAAAAACTTATCAAAAAAAAAACCCCAAAAATAGAATAAAAACCCTTACTTAGCTTTTTGTTATTTCCAAGGCTATGTAGAGTTTATCTTTAAGCGTTTTCACTATTTTTGATTTGCTAAAACCATTTTATTTGCATCATAGTTTGTAAATTTAAATCAAGGAATTTTGGTAGTAAAGAATTTCTTGTGATTTTAATTTAATTTGAGAACAAAACTTTTAGCACTACCTCGAGTTAACCCTAAATAGACTCGTTTTTGTATTATATTGGCAAACCATCTTTAGATTCAATTATTCTAACTCGAACTTGTGAAACTTTAGGAATATTCTAATCTACTAAATTTTGCTCTCAAATACTCTTTTATTACTCTAGTTTTTCTTTTGAAACCCTCACCCCTTTAGCTTGGCATAAAAAGTAAAAGAAGACGTTTTAAAAGAAATCCTGTGTCAATGGGAATAAAAAGATTCCGTAAACACAGGCACCCAATATTGTTAAAAGAAATCTCGTGTCAATGGGAATAAAAATAAAATTCCGTAAACACGGGCATTGGGTTAAGTTTAAAAAGATTTCAATTATCCCCCGTAAACCAACGTTGGGAATCAAAGCAAAACCACCAAAAAGGTGGGGTGAGAGGATTAAATCCATCACCCCTAATCCAAGCACTCTTCTTTGCCAAAGCTTTCTTTCTTCCCCTACCCCTTAGCCATTAAAATTGTAAGCTAGATTTTAATTTAAAAAAGTTTGCGAGAGCATAATTAGTAGGTTTTATTTATTCTTAAAAATTTTCTTAAAAAAGTTAAAGTTTTATATAATTCTATTCTAATTAAAAGGCGCCAAAAACTGCAATATTCGACGCTAGTTTAACTAACTTTAGAAGTTTCGCTAAAACTTTTTCGCTCTTTTTAAATTATCTTCACAATTTAGGACTTACCTCTTTAAATCTCCTAAATTTATTTCGATCTCACTTTTGATTAAATAAAATTTTTAGTAAATTAGAAATTTTATTAACGTCTTATAGGTATCCCTTACTTTTGCTCTGGAATAGCAAAAGCTTAAGTATGGGGGTGTTTGATAAATAGAAAATATACGCATTTTTCTATATAGTTTTTAGTATAGTTTTAATTAAATTTGTAAATAATATATGTAAATTAATGAATAAAATGTTTGTTTTTGCTATTTTTTTTTTAACTTAGTTTTATTTTCATTTTATAAAATTTTTGTAATTTTGTTAAGTCACGCCCTCGAACACGCCCGTGTCCAAGGGCGTGTTCAATAATTTTTGATAATTTTCATTTCTGTCTTTTTTCCAGCTCAAACATCAAGTCACGCCCTCGGTCACGCCCGTGACCGAGGCCGTGTACTAGGTCACGCCCGTGTTGGTTGTTCAGCCAGAATTCGAGCCCAAATGTCAGTGTCACGCCCATTTCAAGCTCAAGCCTGCCGACATCGAACACGCCCGTGTTCCTTAGAACACGCCCGTGTACTTCCAAAGTCGCCGATCAAACCTTCTAGATGCCAGCCTGGATCCAGCTGTTCTGGCTATTCGCACCCCAAGCCGTGTCACGCCCTAAGACACGCCCGTGTCCGAGGGCGTGTAATTCCAAAATTTTGCCTATAAATAGAGGCCGACCCCCTCATCAATTCCTCCTCTTGGAACCTCTTGGAACCTCTTGGCTCCTAATGGATTGCCCTTTTTGGGTGATCTTCCACAATATTCCTCCACCATTTTGTATTTTCTTTTTTTTATGTAATTAATTAGGTTTTATTTTATTTCCTTTTTTTAATATAAATGTTGTAATTAAATGTTTTTTATTTTGTAATTTTATTTCCTGTAAACCCCGTTATTATGGCAATAAATAAATTTAGTTTTTTTTCGTGCATTCGTAGCGTAATTTCAAATTCTGCAATTTCATATTCTGCACCGTATTTCAATTCATAACTTAGCTTTATTTCTGCACCGTATTTCAATTCATAACTTAGCTTTATTTCCGCACTTCAATTTTCATAATTTTTCTTCCTTTAGCTAGATTTATTCGTCGCCATAAAATCGGTTTTCTCGCTTAGATTCGAATTTATGCGTCGTCATAATTTTTCATTCTTTTCTTCCTTGACACGGTAGTTTAGAATGGGATATTCGGGCTGCGTTTAAAATCGCTTCAAAGCGAGCGTTTTTCTCTCGTAATGCTTTCTTCGTTTTCGTATTTTCACTTTATGTTTTTATTATTCGTGTTTTTGTTGTTTTATGTTTTAATCATTTTCGTTTCCGTCATTTTTTCGTTGTCATTACTTTTTTTTATTCGAGTTTTTGTTTTCGTTATTTCGTTTAATAGCTTAGTTTTATTTCATTATTGCAATGCATTTATTTCCCGCCTATCCATTTGGATAAGACTTGCACTGCATTTATTTCCCGTCTACCCGTTTGGGTAGAACTTGCTCACGCATTTATTTCCCGTCTACCCGTTTGGGTAGAACTTGCTCACGCATTTATTTCCCCTCTACCTATTTGGGTAGGGATTGCATTTCTTTAATTCCTGCAATTTATCGCTTTCATTTCAATTTCGTAGAGTGTGTGCGTTTTAATTTAGTGCGTCCTTTTTGTCTTTTCTATCGCTTTTCTTGGTTTTTGCTAAACGCACACCAAGCCCGCGATTGTTATCATTTTTGTTATTATCGTTATGTTATCATTTTTGTTTTTGTTTTTAATTATCACTTTCATCACTTATTTTTAATCCGATAAAACAATAGCCATTTTCTCGAAGTAACAATACTCGACGGGACCCAGGACTAATACGACTATGTTATGATATTTTTATCATATATATACTACACGCGATAGGTGCGCTTGCCTCTAGCAATTTCGTAAAATTATTTTCTTATCAAGTTTTTGGAAAATAATTTTCCTACCAAACCCACCAAGGGAAAAACTTGCTCGGCGGTCTCAGAAGTTACGCCGAACACGTCGGCCTCACGCTTCAGCCTCCTCTCCCTCTGAGTAAGAACTTCTGCTGCTGGGGAGATAGGGTCTAGTGCAGGGACCGCGAAGCTCGCTAAAAAGTAAAGAAAGGTTTTAAGTAAAAACATTCAAAAGACATAAAAAGAAATTGTTCGAGACCGCAAGAAAAATTTACTTTCAGCAGGGGCGATCTCGGCGATCTCGGCGATCTCGGGCCAGATCGCTAGATAATAAACAAGATCGATCCTCTTGCCCGCCAAGAAGGCCAGAATCTTCAGCTCCTCCTCTGAGACCGCCTTTATCTTCTTAAAAATGCTGTCAGGTCGCGGAGAGGGTGAGCTCCTGAGACCGCCAAGGTCACCTTCAAAGACAAGGAATCTTTCTGTCCAGAAAGAAATTTTATTAGGAAGGTTCAGAATTTTTATTCCATCTGCTGAAAAATACATCAATCCTTTAAATTCTTCTTTCTTTCTGCCTTCTTTCAAAATTTTCGCAGTGAAGGTTGCACGGAACAAATTCATTGTGAATTTCACTCTTTCCGATCTCAAATAATTGATGAAGACATTAACCAGACCGATGGAGTTCGGAGCCAGCTGGGCGAGCACGAAGCCATAGTATTCCAGAATCTCTAACCATTCCCAAGGGAGTGGAATCCTCAGCCCATTATCAAAGTGATCGATGGGGATGATAAATTTCTTCTCCTCTACAAAGTTTAACCTTTCTTGCTCAGTTGGCGGTCTCACAACCACCTGAGTTTGAATCATATATTTCTTTATAAACTCAATGTATTCATCCTTTGATAAACGTCCTTGTTTGTGATCGGCGTTCAGGAAGATAGTAGCAGAAGAAGCACGAGCGGACACCATATTCAGTGATCGCTGAGATCGGAGCTTATAGAGCAATCAAGAAGGCATAAAATAAAGATCATGAAGACAGCTATTTATAGAAGACCAAGGGTCATTTCGTAATCATTACATCTTGAAGACCGCCCAGCTAAAACATGATCAGACCGCCCGACCTATGCAAAGTAATATGAAAGCATACTATGGTAGGAGATCTCAATCAATAAAAAATACAGCAGCAATACAAACAATCCAGGCATAAAGAGATCGAAATTTAACAAATCAAGACAATATTAAAACAAAACAGCCACAGATATGGGACTATAACAGTGAAAATATTACAAGATATATTGTTCAAGCATAGAGATCGCTCGGTCTCAAGATTAATGTTCATCTCCTAAGAGGCCTGTTCCTCCCTACATGAGCTGCGACATCTTGCATGTCGTTCACTGCGGCCATAACCGACACCAGGCTGTGGTTAGCCAGCATTGCAGACCGGTGAATTTTCGACATTTCCTTGTCCACCTGCTCCATGGGGATCAGTACAATCTCAGGTTGCGGTCTCTCCGCCGGATGATCGCTGGAGGCTCCCGGTCGCATCAGCATCTTACCGTGACCGCTCCTCAGCCTCTCATTTTCCGCGGACAGCGCCGCAGCTTTTCCCCTATAGTATTCAGCCTCTTTTTCAGCCTTCTTAAGAGCCCGCGCGATCTCGGCAACCCTCAGATCGCATTCTTCACGAATCCTCTTCTCATTGGAACACAATCTCTCTTCAAGATCGCGGATCTGGTCATTCTGCGTCCGCTCCCTCATCATCATAGAACGAACATCCTCGAACATGGGATTAAGGATGTTGGTTAACTGAGGAGTGATCTCGATGGGTCGAGGAAGTTCTCCCTCCTCGATCTCAGCATTTTTGTTATCTGCGGCCATAGGAGATGGATTATTTCAATCATAAGCATATAATCAGATAAACTTTTTAATAAGCAGAAAGAGTACTTGGAAAAAAGTCGAGACCGCAGTCACGTAAAGCCCTTCCGAAATCTTTAGTGACCGCGGGATCTGCGGTCAAAGAAAGACGATCTGATCCCCTTAAGCGTTCCAGATCCGTTCTTTCCAAATCTCTTTTCTGCGTTTTTTCTCCCTCTTTTCGTCTCCTTTTTAATTCCTCGTTACTTAAGAAGACATTGTCGGTCTCAATAAAAACGATCCCGTGTTTTCTTTCAGGAGAAGCAAAACGAACTGTAGGAAATGGAGGGAACTCAGCTGACTGAAGAATCGTTTTATTCTTACCAGCTCGCGAAATCGAGGCCGCCACCGCACGATCTGATGCAACCTTGTTCGAACGATCTCCCTGGAGAAAATCATCCGGGAGACCGCTAGAAAGCACAGTTTTTTCTTTGGCAATCTGCGGCCTCTCCACGGTCTCCTCACCGTTTTTATCCGAAGTCTGCAAGACCTCAACCTTTTTTCTCTCTTCAGTGATCAGGGCCGCCTTTTCCTTAGCGACCCTGACCGCTTCTTTCTTCTTCTCCTCAGCGGTCAGAGCCGCTCTTTCCTCAGCAACTCTGACCGCCTCCCTCCTCTTCTCCTCTTCTTCCTTTTCCTTCTTATCTTTCTTCTCCTTGTCTCTCTTCTTCTCCTCGTCCTCCCTCTTTTTCTTCTCTTTTTTCTCCTTCTTTTCTTTCTTATCTTTCTCTTCTTTCTCCTTTTCTTTCTCTTCTTTTTCCCTCTGCTCTTCTCCACTTTTTCTTTCCTCCTCTTCACTATCTCTTCCATTTCTATCTTTTTTCTTTCCTCCTCTTTTGCCTTGATCGCTGCGTCGGCGATCTCCTTCTCCCTGCCCGCGATCTCCTCATCAACGGCGGCATTTCTGAGAGCTGAAGCCTCTAAGGGATCCAACACCTGCAATGATGAAAAAGATGAATTGTTAGAAGAAACCTCATCAAGGTAGGCGATTAATCCAGAATCATCCTCTCTTGGTAAGGTTGAGACCGCGGGAAGGAAGGTGAGATCGCCCTTGGCATTCACCTTCTGAAAATCAGCGGAGTCCTCCAGATCGATGGATTCAGAAAATCTGGTCGCCTCCATGGCGGTCACATCTCCTCCTTCCTCATTTCTTCTGCTCCTCTTATAAGTTAAACTAGATGGACTTGTATTCTTCCTTTTCCTGTCCTTTGCAGCGATCTCCTGGTCAGCGATCTTCTGCCTTAAGGATTCGGCCTCAGCTCCCTTCTGACGCAGCCCAGCCAGAATGATCTCGGTGGAGGCGGTCTCAGGAAGCTTGGAAGATGTTTGACCCAGTGCCTCCATAGATTTCTGACAATTAAAAGAAATGGAAAAGTCAGGCAATTTCCATACAGGATCTGAAGAAGTATTAGACAGATCAGAAGCAACAGAGACCGGCACAATCGGGCCCTCAGGAAGCTCAGATTTCTTTAGTGGAGATCGGGCGGTCTCCTTTGAAGTGCTCACTTTTGTTAAGATTTTCGGCGCCTTCTTTCCTTTCCTTGAGCTGACGTTTTCCTTTTTCCCAGGAAAGTTCGCTTTCGATGGGAGAGCTTTTAAGAGATCAAGCATGGTCATCTTTGTAAGGTCACACCTGCGTAATTATCAAAGACCGCTCGAATAGTGGAGTTCCTCAATGTCTTGCAAAATGAAGTTTTCAGCCGGTATTTATAGACCAAGCAGCATTAATGATGGTCGCGGTCTCAGCGGTCAAAGCTTACATTTTCGAAGTTCCAGGTGCAACTTAAAAATGTGCGGGGATTATGTTTGCCCAGAAAAGCCCGCGACCTCCTCTTACTAGTCAATTCGTTCGGTCTCAGCGGTCTCAGCTTCAGTGATCGCCCAGACCGCCAGTTGCCTTCTCAGCCGGAATTTTCTAAGTGTCAAGCGGTCAGAAAAGCCCGAGATCGCCAGACCGAGCGGTCTTTTTGTTTTTTCTATTTTTGTTATCTGCACCCCTCCTCCCTGCCCTGGCTCTCCTGTATCCCGGGCAGCCCGTAGTTTTCAGTTCTGCCCGTTTGGGCAGCCCCCTCGTCTATAAATAGAGGGGTAGGGGTACCAGGAAAAGGACTTTTTGGCTCTGAGGCTCCAGCTTACAACCTGTGTAAGCGGTCTCATTTTTTCGTGATCGCCTTTTCGTGATCATTTTCCTCTTGTTTTAGCATCTTCTGTCTCAGTAACCTACACTTCGCAGTTTTCTCCCATCCCCTTTAGTGTGAATTTTGGAGGTACCATTTTTGGCACCAACAATATGCATATTTTAACAATGATGAAAATATATTTAGAAAACTTTCCAAAAATATATATATAGTTTTGCTTTATGTATATATGTTTTATTTTTTATTTTGTAACTAAGAAAAATTGGAAAAACAAATAAAAAACTTATATATATATATATATGCATATGATTTTATCATTTTTATCACCCCCCCCCCCCCCATGTACATAAACCTTTATTATTATGTTTTAACATCTTTTGCAGGAAAATATTTCGGTTATCCCGTCTCCAAAATAGGGGCGTGCTTTTTCCCCCTGCTTTTCCCCCCTTGTATTTTCTTTTCCTCTTTTTCATGCTTTTGTACATATATAGAATTGTTCCTCATACTTCAACATTGGGGACAATGTTGATTTTAAGTATGGGGGTATGGTATGTTTTCCTCTTTGTAATTTTTGTTCCCTTTTTTTTTACTTAGAAAAAACCAAAAAATGACAAAATAAATAAAATAGCAAAATTTGTTACAACATAATAAAATTATGCTGCAACATCTTTGTCCCTCCTTTTATTTTTTTATTTTTTTTGTAAAAACAATTTAATATGTAAATAAGAAATCAAATGAAAAATCCAAAAAAATCATTAATTAACTTAGAAAAAACACAAAAAAAAATTTTATATAAATGTTTTATGTTTGTCTTTTATTTGTATATAAAAATCCTTATTTATAATAATAAATCAAAATTCAAAAAAATGATGAAAAGTTTTACTAAAAAATTTTGTTATAACAAAATTCACAAAAATTTTGTCATAACATACAAAAAATATATATGTCTTTCTCTTTCTTTTTCTTTCTTTTCCCTTTTTTTTAGTATTAATGTAAATATATATGTATTTACATATGTATTTTGTTATAAATCAAAATCCAAAAAAAAAATGATGATGAAAAATGTACTTAAAAATTTGTTATAACAAAATTCATTTTGTCATAACACCAAAATGTTTTTCCTTCTCTCTTTTTTTTCTTTTCCTCTTTTATTAATGTACATTTCTTTAAAAAAATCAAAAAAATTTAATGAAAAAAAATCATTAGGAAAAAACCAAAAAATTTATTTTCTATGTATTTTTTCATTTTTATTCTATCTTTGTTTCTTTTCTTTTATTAAGTATTTGTATATATGTATTTTGTTATAAAAAATTAAAAAAAAATCCCAAAAAATACTAATAATATATATATCTTAAAAACTCCAAAAACAAATGATGAAAAAAACTTATCAAAAAATCCAAAAAAAGAATAAAACCCCTACTTTGCTTTTTGTTACTTCTAAGGCTAGGTTAGGTTTATCTTTAAGTGTTTTTCATTATTTTTGATTTACTAAAACCATTTTATTTGTATCATAGTTTGTAGGTTTAAATATTTGGAATTTTAGTAGTAAAAAATATTTTGTGATTTTATTTAATTTGAGAACAAAATTTTTAGCACTACCTCGAGTTAACCCTAAATAGATTCGCTTTTGTATTAAATTGGCAAACCTTTTTAGATTCAATTATTCTAACTCGAAACTTGTGAAACTTTAGGAATATTCTAATCTACTAAATTTTGCTCTCAAATCCTTTTTTATTATTCTAGTTTTTCTTTTGAAACCCTCACCCCTTTAGCTTGGCATAAATAAAGTAAAAGAATAAATTTTAAAAGAAATCCTGTGTCAATGGGAATAAAAAGATTCCGTAAACACAGGCACCCAATATTGTTAAAAGAAATCACGTGTCAATGGGAATAAAAAATAAAATTCTGTAAACACGGGCATTGGGTTAAGTTTAAAAAGATTTCAATTATCCCCCGTAAACCAACGCTGGGAATCAAAGCAAAACCACCAAAATGGTGGGGGTGAGAGGATTAAATCCATCACCCCTAATCCAAGCACTCTTCTTTTTGCCAAGGCTACCTGTTTTCCCCTACCCCTTAGCCAATAAAATTGTAGGCTAGATTTTAATTTAAAAAGTTTGCGAGAGCATAATTGGTAGGTTATATTTATTATTAAAAATTTTCCTTAAAAAGTTAAAGTTTTATATAATTCTACTCTAATTAAAGGCGCCAAAGACTGCAATATTCGACGCTATTTAACTAACTTTAGAAGTCTCGCTAAAACTTTTTCGCTCTTTTTAAATCATCTTCATAATTTAGGACTTACCTCTTTAAATCTCCTAAATTTATTTCGATCTCACTTTTGATTAAATAAAAACTTTAGTAATTAGAAATTTTATTAAACGTCTTATAGGTATCCCTTACTTTTTGCTCTGGAATAGCAAAAGCTTAAGTATGGGGGTATTTGATGAATAGAAAATATTGCATATTTTTAATATAATTTCTAGCCTAATTTGGGTATTTTTGCACATGCAATATGTAACTTATTGAAATAATAGCTTGTTTTATCTTGTTTGTAAATATATGTAAATATATGTAAATATTATAAGTATAAATAAATATTGATATATTTTTAATACATATATATTTATGTATATATGTAATAATAAATAATATATATGTATATATGTAATAAATACATATATGTATATATGTAATAATAATAAGTATATATATATTTTGTGTATCTTATTTAGTGTATGTTTTATTTAAACATATATTTTATTTAGTGTATAATAATGTTGTATAACACTATAATATATTTATATATATATACTAAGTTAATAAAAAATCGTTTTTTTTAGTTAGTTGTTTTATAATTAAAGTTAATAAAAATATGTTTTTAAATTTATTAAAGTTGATATATTTTAAATATTAAATATCTGTAAATATATATTATAAATAAAATGTTCCCCTGCTAAACAGAGAAGCGCGCTTGGTCGAGTGGTTTGGTTGGCTTAACCTTGGCAAAGGTGGTCGGTTCGAACTCTGGCCAGCGCCATTTTGCGCAGATTTAATCCGCCAGCTGCTATCCCGCTGCCCGCTGCCCGCGCCCGTGCCCTGCTGCCCGCTGCCCTGCCTCCACGCACCAGCCCGAAGCCCACCAGCCAACCTCCAGCTCAGCCCGCCAGCTTACCTTCCAGCCCTCTAACCGCACCCCACCTTCTAGAACCAGGCCAGCTGCTACCCGCCAGCTGCTCTTCCAGCTGCTATCAAATTCTTTCCTTTTTTTTTTACTACTAAATGCAGCCCATTTTCTCTATAAATAGGAGCCCCCCCCCCTCACTAATTCCCTCCTCTTGGATTGCCCTTTTTTGGGTGATCTTCCATAATCCTTGCCACCTTAGTTTTTGTATTTTATTTTTGTAATTTCTTATATAAATGTTGTAATTTTATATTCATGTTTTGTTTTTTATATAAATTAGTTAAATGTTGTAATTTTTTGTAATCTTTTTAAATGTTGTAGTGTTTTTATAAATGTTGTAATTAAATGTTGTAATGTTTTTATTTTTGCAATTTTATTTCGTGTAACCCCATTATTATGGCAATAAATAAATTTAGTTTTTATTTCGTGCATTTTTTATTCGTATCGTAATTTCAATTCTGCAATTTCATTTCTGCACTACAATTTCAATTTCTAACTTAGCTTTATTTCTGCACCGTATTTCAATTCATAAACTTAGTTTCATATCCGCACTTCAATTTTGCAATTTTTCTTTCTTTAGCTAGATTTATTTGTCGCCATAACATCGGTTTTCCTTTATATTCAAATTTATTCATCTTCGTAAACTTTTGCTCGTTTTCTTCCTTGACACGGAATCGATGGAGCCGAATATTACGTTTTCGTTTATTTTCGTTTTAATTCGAATTTTGGTTATCTCTTTTTTCGCTTTGATTCGAATTTACTCGCTGTCATAATTTTCGTTCTTTTTCTTCCTTGACGCGGTAGAGAGTAGAGCGGAATATTAAGTTTTCGTTTATTTTCATTTCAAAGCAATTTTCGTTCTCGTTATGTTTCGTTCCCGCAATTTCCTCCTTCATTGTTTTCGTTATTTTCGCTTTTGTTTTATGTTATCGTTTATGTGTTTGTTTACTTTACGTCTTTTCGTTGTTTTATGTTTTCATTACTTATGTTTTCGCTATTTCTCTTCATAGCTTAGTTTTATTTTATTGTCATGCATTTATTTCCTGTCTACCTGTTTGGGTAGAACTTGCACTGCATTTATTTCCCGTCTACCCGTTTGGGTAGAACTTGCTCACGCATTTACTTCCCCTCTACCCATTTGGGTAGAGACTGCATTCCTTTAATTTCTGTCCTTTAATTTCAGTCATTTAAATTCCCGTAGAGTGCGTGAGTTTTTCATTTAGTGCGTCCTTTTTCTTTTTATCGCTTTTCTTGGTTTTTGCTAAACGCACACCAAGCCCGCGATTATTATCATTTATTGCTTTCTAAATTATTGCAAACTTAAAAATCAATCGATCTTTTCGATAAAACAATAGCCGTAGCTCGAAGTAACAATAATCGACGGGACCCAGGACTAAATACGACCTTGATATGATTTTTATCATATATATTACACGCGATAGGTGCGCTTGCCTCCTACGTCGTTTATTTTCTTATCAGGTAGTGACCCATTGGACTCACTTATGGATTAGGAAGTTTTACGTGGTGTCAATTTGGCAAGGTGAGGGTGAATTGCCCCTTAGTAGGGCACTTTGACCAAAATAGGGCTAGAGTTGACTTTGGCAAAATTGGCCAAATTGGAGGTCCCATGATGGGGCTTTTTGGTCCACTAGGTCCCTAGTGTCCTTATAAGGGTAGGGGTATGGTCAATTTGGCATGTGGGGGCTAATTGACCCTAATTGAGTTAGTTTGACCAATTTAGGGTTAGGGTTGACTTTGGTCAAATTGGCTTCTCTAGTTGACCCCAATGGGTCCCTGATGCCCTAAGGGGACCCCTAATGAGTTAGGGATGTTATGTTGGTGTCAAAGGGTCAGGGTGAGGCCCTATAGTCCAACCCTAGGCTAGGTATCTGAAAACTGCTATTTGCAGACCACTTGGGTTTTCTCCTTCTTAGCTAGGTTCTCATGCTCTTAAGCTCTTCCTATGGTTTTGTCATGACCTAGTCATCACAAAACCAACTTAGGGGTCTAGTTGTTTGGAGGATGTTACAAATCCCAATACATAAAAATAAAAAATTTTGTCCTCGAAATTCAGGTTAATCCTGTGGGGTTTCTACTACAAGTAAGAAAATGTAACATCCCAGAAAATTAAGTTATACCTGCTGCAAAGAGTTCCGGGTACTTTTGCTGCATCAGGTCCAGTGGCTCCCAGGTGTGCTCCTCTTGCCATTGATTCCTCCATAGGACGTTGACCAGCTGATCCTTCTTGTGCCGCAAGACTCGCAACTCCGTGTCGTCTATCCTTACCGGCTCCAGGTGAAACGATCGATCAGTAGCCACTGGCCCCTCCGTAATAGATATCTATTTCTCTAGCCGAAGTAGAGCCTTCCTAAGTGAGGAAACGTGGAAGACGCCGTGCAGTCCCTCTAACTCTGATAGTAGCTCCAGTCTGTAAGTCAAGGGACCGATCCGCTTCAGGATCCTGTAAGGCCCCAGGTATCTCGGGCTGAGCTTCTTCCGCCCGCGAACCCGCGAGACTCCATGCATTAGGCGTATCTTCAAGAAAACATGATCTCCCACCTGGAACTCTACCATACGATGCCATGCATCGTAGTACTTGGCCTGCCTTCTCTGGGCCTCCAACATCCTATCTCGAATCAGTCGCACATGAGCCATGGTGTCTTTCACGAACTCTGAGCTGAGTGCCTTGGGATCCTCATCCTGAATCCAAGACAATGGTGTCCTGCACCTCCGTCCGTATAATGCCCCGTAGGGTGCCCTGCCTATACTAGCCTGGTGACTGTTGTTGTATGAGAACTTGACCAATGGCAACAGTCTCTCCCATGGCTCCCCGCGGTCCAGAATGCAAAGGCGTAGAAGATCCTCTAGGATCAAGTTGGTACGCTCCATTTGCTCGTCTGTCGGGGATGGAAAGTTGTACTAAAAGTTAACCGGGTGCCTAGGTAGGCCCGCACTGCTCTCCACTCCCTTGATGTAAATCGCCCATCTCGATCTGACATGATCGTCGTAGGCACACCATGATACCAAACAAACTGCTCCACGAACCTCCGTACCAAAACACCGACTGGAGCGTCCTTCCTGACTGGGATGAATCTAGCCACCTTCGTCAATCTGTCGATGATCACCCAAATCGAGTCATTTCCCGCATGAGATCATGGAAGACCATGTATAATGCCCATCACGATGTCGTCGAACATCCACTCTAGTACCGGGAGTGGCTGCAATAATCCGGCTAGGTTCTGACACTCCTCCTTCACGAGTTCACCAGACTCGCAGTGAGTCACAAAATAGGTGATGTCCTTCTTCATACACGGCCAGTACATGGTCCTCTTCAGATCTGCTATCATCTTGGTGATACCAGGGCGCACGAAATATCTACTGCAATGAGCCTCTATCATAATATCCTACCGAATCTGGCTCCCTGCCAGTATAAATACTCGGCCTCTAAAACTGAACAGGCCGTACTTCAACGCATAGTCTCTGGCTGAGTGATGTAGGGGTACCGTGACGATGTGTACGTTACGCTAACGGAAAGACATTCATCCCAGAAACTAAAATAACAGGCAGGGATCCGACCAAAAGCGAACGAAAAGGGGTCGGTTGGCTCTCCAAATCCGAAAGATAAAAATATGCGGGAGTCGATACAACGTCCTTAAGACCTACCTCTCCAACAAGCACACAACTCACCGCACCTACACAAGCATCTATTCCATCAATCGATTCATTTCAAAACGCAGCGGCAATTTTCTTGGAGCGGCGGTGAACATTCAAGCGGCGACAAAGTGTTAGTTGAGATTAACTCCCTTGTTAGCGCCAAGTGCGCCAATCTTGGAGAGCAAATCAAGGATAGGCCGAGTTTCTCTCCCGCACCGGATCTACCCGATCCGAACAAACAGAGATTCAATAACAAAACTATTATTTCAGATTTTGCAAGCGAAAAGATTTAAGATTGCGGATAAAACGATTCGACAAAACCTCCACAACTAAAGCGTAGAAAGAATCACTAGTAAGGAGAGAGGTTACCCAACCAAGAAGATGAACACACAAGATAGATGTGGGAGAATCTTTCTCTCCACGGTTCCACCGGCGTCGCACCGGATGGAGAAGCACCCTTTCTTCCTTGGAGTCGCACCGCGGAAGTCTCGCCGGAGTCGCACCGAAGAGGATGGAGGGAGGCGGCCTTGGAGTCACACCAAGAGGAAGGGGGCGGCAAGGGAGAGCACCTCCTTGGCCGAAATTTCCAAAGGGAAATTAGGGTTTGCTTTTTTTAATCTTCAATGCTTCATTCCTTCATAAAGACCTCCTTAAATAGGAGTTACAACAACATCTTAACCATCCATGATGGAGATGAAATCTCATCCATCCGTATGGTTAAATACACACCAAAATAAAATAAAGAGTGCAAAATTAAAATTACAACCATTTTAATCAATATAAAATTATCATCTACCATGGAATAATTTTATATTTATTAATATAAAATAAAAGTGCATAAATAAAAGTTTAATCTTTCATGACGGTTTTGGTACGCCGCGGGCGGAGATTATAACGCGGACTTCCTTCAGCATCATTATGGCACCTCAGATCTTTGTGTCGTTGCGCCTCGGCAGCCGGGTCATCATCATCAAGGAGTGTCGGAGGGGACGCGCCATCAATCCTCCCCCACTCAAAATCAAGCATCTCCTATGCGTGGTCCGAGAGGTAGCGGCGGAGAAGATCGGCATCCAGTCGTTGAAGCTCCGTCGCGAGGACCCATGAATCGTCGGAAGGAGGGCGATCACGCCAACGGATGAGGAAGCGGTAAGTAGCACCCTCCGAGGTAGTAAGTGGCTCCGCAGCAAGTATCATGTCCGGAGTGAGAAAAGTCTTCGGAAACCTGGGGAACATATCAGCAGTAGGAATAAAAGTATGCGACTTACCATCCGGTGAAATACCTGTGGGAACCGACAGAGAGAGGTCATCCGTACTAACACTCCCCAACCCATTAGAAGATTTGGTGGAAGGAGAAGACGACAAGGAACTCAACTCATGTGGAGGCGATACGAACATCGTTAAATCAGAGACGTTAAAAATAGGGGAGATTCCCCATTCGGCAGGCAAATCCAAAACAAAAGCGTTGTCACCTATTTTCTTGATGATCCGAAAAGGGCCGGGGCGCTTAGGTGCTAACTTTTTAACGGTGCCGGATGGCAAACGCTCGGGAACTAATCGTACTAAAACCAAATCGCCAACCTTGAAGTGTGACACTCTCCGATGTATATTGGCGTGCGCCTGATAAGAATCGTACTGAGTAGTCAAGGTAGCTCGTATACGTGCGTGTAAGTTATGAATATGTTGCGCGAAGGATTGTGCGAAATGACTTGTCTTGTACGTTGGGGGCAACGGAACCAAGTCAAGAGGCACATGGGCCTTGTACCCGTGAACAATCTCGTTCGGAGACAGACCGGTGGACCGAATTTTCGAATTTAATTCTATGCGGGATTCTCCAGCGGGTGCGGTGACAGCAGAGTGAATGGACCCAAGTGGGTTGGCTAACACCAAGTCATCACGTTCGGGTGAGATAAGACTTCTTGGAACACCTGCTAATTCATTATATAATTTTAAATCCAAGGTCACCGTAGGATGGGTAGTCGCATGAACTATAGCAGCGGGGTCTTTGGGAGATAAGAATGTTAAAAAGTTCATAACTTCATTCCCAAGACTAGATTCAAAAATGCTAGCACTCCCAAAGGGAGTGGTATCGGGAGCACGAGGCCTAGGACGATCCCAAAATTTATGGTCAACTAACATAGGATGGACAACCCAACGAAACTACTCATCTTATCCCGCGGTGGTAACGGGTTCCATACCATACTTCAAGGTCGTGACCGAATTAGGGGGGACCCAAGAAACCATAAATGGGTGACGGTTCAACGGGGGAGCTAACACTACCATGTGGTCCACTAGTGCAGAGAGTGTACGCACACAACTACTACCAACAGATAACGGATTGGACCACTTGTCCTCCCCACTAGAAGACACAGGAAATTCACTTGCCCTAATCCCGCTATCAAGAGTGTGAGGGGCTAGAAAGGGTCGCCCCATCTCCTTGGCTTTCTCACCAACATCATCAGAATCACTCGGCTCTATCTCAGAATTTTTAACAACCTCCGGAATGATCTCGGGATGACCAACAGGAGGCTCCCTAAAGATAATGGGATCAAGTAAAGGTTGACTAATCAGAGCAACCTTACTCTCAGACACTAAGCAAATCGTGGGAGTGTCAACATGGACAATATGGCCTATGGGCAGGCTAGGACTAACCGGACCAGCGTCGGGATTAACGGCTAGGCATAACGTGTTCGTTTCTGAGTGGCTAATATAGTCGATAGGCTGATTTTGACTAGTGGTGTCAACATCCCTTTTCGTTGCTAAGCATAGGGGTGTCGACTCAGCAGGGCTACAAATGTCCCCAGATGGGACCGATGGCTTCGTAGGCGGAGTGGACCTAAGAGATATACGCCGATCGTGATGCATGAAGTCTAAGGTGTCATCAAGATCATCGTATATAATATCATGGCTAGCAAGCCAAGGGTGTCCTAACAACACATGGAAGTCCTTCATAGGAAGAACATCACACCAAATATGCTCAGAATAGGCTTTAATGGTGAGGGGCACCAAACATCGTTGGGACACAAAAGTAACACTCTCATCAGGACACATAAGGTGGTATGGGCAAGGATGTGGCTCGGTGGTCACCAACATCCTAGACATCGCGTTCTCCGTTATAGCGTTCGTATGACAGACGCTATCAACGACCAACCTGCACCACTTCTCACCGTACTTAAAGTTTAAACGAAATTGATGTGTTGGATCACGGCTAAACCTTGTCGTTGTAGGTTCATGGAATGGGTCTCTAGTCCCATGACGGAATTTAGGGAACTCCATCGGGTCCGAACCCATATCGGAGTAGTGTGGGGACAGCTTCATTCCTAAAGTTGTGCTCATAGGCTAGGGGAAGGCAAATCTGATTACAATTTTATAGAAACGTAATTTTATTCCCGCCTGTTAACTAGGGTAAAATAAGATATTTATTTATTTTTTTATTTTAATGCTTACAATAGAGTCAGGATTGTCCAGAAATTTTTTTTTTATTGATTTTCGACAAAAATTTCAGGTTTCAGACCGCTATTCGCACACCACCTGGACATAATTACGACGTTTTCAATTTTCAGGCCGACCTAACGAGGACGAATCGAAAAAGTTTCAGTTTTAATGTTGCTGGAAATACATGCAGGAAGCCACAGAAAAAATTTCAGGTTTTTCTGACAAGTTTTAAATTTCTGAGTTTTTACTAAACGCAGACCAATCCGAAAATTTTCATATTTTAACCGTGCAATGAACACACCGACTAGAGGATGGATAGCATACAAATCTGAGAGTAAGGATGGTGTCGAGATAGAACTCAACACAACCTAGCTCTGATACGAAATTGATGTAGGGATACCGTGACGACGTGTACGTTACGCTAACGGAAAGACATTCATCCCAGAAACTAAAATAACAGGGAGGGATCCGACCAAAAGCGAAAGAAAAGGGGTCGGTTGGCTCTCCAAATCCGAAAGATAAAAATATGCGGGACTTGATACAACGTCCTTAAGACCTACCTCTCCAACAAGCACACAACTCACTGCACCTACACAAGCATCTATTCCATCAATCGATTCATTTCAAAACGCAGCGACAATTTTCTTGGAGCGGCGTTGAACATTCAAGCTGCGATAAAGTGTTAGTTGAGATTAACTCCCTTGTTAGCGCCAAGTGCGCCAATCTTGGAGTGCAAATCAAGGCTAGGCCGAGTTTCTCTCCCGCTCCGGATCTACCCGATCCGAACAACCAGAGATTCAATAACAACACTATTATTTCAGATTTTGCAAGCGAAAAGATTTAAGATTGCGGATAAAACGATTCGACAAAACCTCCACAACTAAAGCGTAGAAAGAATCACTAGCAAGGAGAGAGGTTACCCAACCAAGAAGATGAACCCACAAGATAGATGTGGGTGAATCTCTCTCTCCACGGTTCCACCGGCGTCGCACCGAATGGAGAAGCACCCTTTCTTCCTTCGAGTCGCACCGCGGAAGTCTCGCCGGAGTCGCACCGAAGAGGATGGAGGGAGGCGGCCTTGGAGTCACACCAAGAGGAAGGGGGCGGGAAGGGAGAGCACCTCCTTGGCAGAAATTTCCAAAGGGAAATTAGGGTTTGCTTTTTTTAATCTTCAATGCTTCATTCCTTCATAAAGACCTCCTTAAATAGGAGTTACAACAACATCTTAACCATCCATGATGGAGATGAAATCTCACCCATCCGTATGGTTAAATACACACCAAAATAAAATAAAGAGTGCAAAATTAAAATTACAACCATTTTAATAAATATAAAATTATCATGTAGCATGAAATAATTTTATATTTATTAATATAAAATAAAAGTGCTTAAATAAAAGTTTAATCTTTCATGGCGGTTTTGGTACGCCGCGGGCGGAGATTATAACGCGGACTTCCTTCAGCATTATTATGGCACCTCAGATCTTTGTGTCGCAGCGCCTCGGCAGCCGGGTCATCATCATCAAGGAGTGTCGGAGGGGGCGCGCCATCACTGAGCCTTCCTCCAAGGCTCTGAATATCGACTCTAGCTTTGTATCCTGCATCTGCCCATCCCTGATGCGGTCTCGAATGTCATATGAGGCACCCATATTCGCAAGGAACTCCTCATATAGCTTCGGATCGTCCTCGGATACTAAGGAGATCTGCATGTCCTCGAACATCCGTACCAGCTCCATGGCCATTAACTTGGGCTCTGCTACCGATGTGGTAGCTCTCCTACTCAGAGTGTCTGCTACTACATTTGCCTTCCCTGGGTGGTAATGCATCGTGTATTGGTAGTCTGATAAGAAATCCACCCATCTCCTTTGTCAGATGCTCAGCTCCTTCTGCGTATCTACGTACTTCAGATTCTTGTGATCTTAGAATATGTCGCAGTGGATACCGTAGAGGTAGTGTCTCCAGATCTTTAGAGCGAATACAACTGCTCCCATATCCAAGTCATGCACTGGGTAATTCTACTCGTGATTCTTCAACTGGCGGGAAGCATATGCTATCACGTGCCTGTTCTGCATCAGAACGACACCCATCCCCTGGTATGACGCATCCGTGTACACCTGTAATCCTTCCTTCCCCGACGGAAGGGCAAGGATGGGGGCCGTAGTAAGTCGACCCTTCAGCTCCTGAAAGGCTGCCTCACACTTCGATGTCCATGTAAAAGTAGCATCCTTTTTCGTCAGGGATGTGAGCGGGAGAGCTATCTGGGAAAACCCCTGCACGAACTTCCGGTAATAGCCAGCAAGCCCCAAGAGACTCCTCACATCGGTGGCCATCTTCAATGGCGGCCAATCCCGTACTGCCTGGATCTTTGCTGGATCCACTGCTAGGCTAGCTCCACTGATATTATGGCCTAGGAAGGCCACCTCCTTTAGCCGAAACTGGCACTTGCTAAACTTTGCATACAAACGGTGCTCCGGAAGCTTCTCCAATGTTAGTGCCAAATGTTGTGCATGCTCCTCCTCCGTCCTCGAATAGATAAGGATGTCGTCGATGAACACGATGATAAAAAAATCGAGATAAGGCTTGAACACCCGGTTCATTAGGCTCATAAATGCTGATAGTGCATTTGTGAGTCCGAACGGCATCACTGTGAACTCATATAATCAGTACCGGCTGCTGAAAGCCGTCTTCGGGATGTCCTCCTCCTGGATCCTCAGCTGATAGTACCCCGACCTCAAATCCATCTTCGAGAAATAGTGGGCTCCCTCTAGCTTGTCAAAAAGTTCATCTATCATTGGCAAAGGGTACATATTTCGCACCGTCAACCTATTCAGTGCCCTGTAGTCGATGCACAATCAGAGCGTCCCATCCTTCTTCTTTACGAATAGCACCGGAGCTCCCCAAGGGGAGGAACTAGGTCTAACGAACCCGACTTCCACCAGCTCCTATAGCTGGCTTCGGAACTCCACTAGCTCCTTCGGGGCCATCCTATAGGGAACTCTATATACTGGCTCAGCCCCTGACACCAGTTGGATTTGGAAATCTTTCTCATGGTGCGGAGGCAGTCCGTGTATCTTTTACGGAAATACGTCGGCAAGATCCCGCACGATCGGAATATTTGACATCGAGTCTTTGACTTCCGTTGCCTCAAAGAGCACCTGATATACCTCATCTCCCTGCAGGTGGGCCTTGATGGCCTGAACTGATGATATAAAGATACGGGAGGGGGGTTTGATACCTTTGTTTATTACTTCTGAGTCTTCATGCTTCAGAACTTTCCTTCTCGCCGGGAAGTCAATCCTTGCCTAATTTCCGTGCAGCCAGGTCATGCCTAGGATCTGATCAAAGTCCTTCATCTTCAAAAGCGTTGCCTGCACTTCGAACATCATCCCTCGAATCTCCACATTCAAGTTGCACTTTGCATCCGTTATTACCTCTGATCCGTCCAGGAACCGCACCCTCCTGAGTATGCCCTTGAAGTGCTGGACTTGGTCCAGATAGTCCACGAATTCTTCTGAGACGAACGAGTGTGAGGCACCCGTATCGAATAAGGTGTATGCGGGCTTGCCACAGACGAGTACTATACCTCGGAGATTTTTGTTTGTTTTGGTTCAATGCTAAGGTAAAACTAAGGTTTGCTAGGTACTATTGAACATAAACCCAAAAGACATTAAAAGTACCTGTAATGACCCTTGCGGGGTCCCGGGGCTGAGCCAGATCCAGAGCGTACATTTGGTCCCTGTTCTGCCTCCAATCTCCGCCCTGAAATCCATGACCTCATCCACGTCCCCAGCCCCCGAAGTGTTGGGCCTAAGGAGCAGCCTGTAGTGCTGGTGGTGCATTCCTCTGAGGGTAGTTCCTCCGGATATGGCCAGTCTGGATGTAGTGGTAGCACTCCAGAGGTGGCCCACCTTCTCCAATCCTCGGCATCTCTCGCATCTGTAGAGGCTGAGGAACCAACACTACCGGCTCCCTCTGCTCCTATCTCTGCTCCTGGCGGGGTCGGACCTCCGTCCTTCCTACACCAACATCTCGACCTCTCGGCTGGTCCCTTCTGCCTCCACGTCCCTGGTTCTCCATCAGTCTCTTCCTTCCATGAACAATTTGCTGGTCTACCTCCAGCTTCTTGGCCATCTCCAGGATCTTAGTCATACTGCCGTCGGAGATGAAGAGGAGGGCCTGCCTCAGCTCATCACGAAGGCCCTTGAAGAACTGCTTTGCGTACCCTGCGTCATCCAGTTGATACGATACTTCAAACCAGGATAGATGGGTAAACTCCCGGTGATACTCCAGAACTGTCCTTCTCCCCTGACTTAACTACAGAAATATGTCCTCCAGCTCATCTCTTGCAGACTTCAGCACAAAATGCTCCAGTAGTGTTGCCTTGAAATCATCCCAAGAAACATCTACAACCTCCAGTCCTGCATATGATGTGTCCAGGAACCTCTTCCACCATCTCTTTGCATGGGACTCCAAGCATGAGACCACCAGTGGTACCTCCATATCTGTCGGGCACTGAATACCTGTCAGCCTCTCCTCCATGATGTCCACCCACTCCTCATTCCTCAAAACTGCTTTTGTCCTGAGGTATGATGGAGGGGAGAGACCTCAGAAGACGCTCAGCCAGTTGGCCCCAGGGTTTTGCTGAGGAGCCAGTGCCTGCTGTGCCCTGAATGTCTCCTGTATGGTTGTCAGTGTTTGTCACATCTCCGTCGCTGGAATGGAGTAGGAGCCGGTGGTGGTGGAACGATGTTTGGACTCGGTGGAACTCCAAGCTATGGTGTAGGGTTCGTCACGGGCTACTGATGAGTAGTATTTTTGCCTAATTTCATTATAATTTTTAGGCTAATAATAATTTGAATTTATAAATAATATGTCTATTTTAACTAAATAATCATTTATATTTATAATTGTTCACTAACTTAAGTTTGTTTTATGTTTTTCACGATTTCTGGAGTTTTTGCCCAAAAATGCAAGTACAGGCCCTTAGTCACGCCCGTGACCAAGGGCGTGTCAACATAAAACTATTTCCAGACCTTCTTCCGCCATTCCGGGAGCATTCCGTGAAGAATTTGCCAAGTACACGCCCCAGGTCACGGGCGTGACCCAATGTCACGGCCGCAACCCACTGAGACGAATCAGCCCGCTGAGACGAGTCAACCCGCTGAGATCAAGCCTTACACGCCCCAGGTCACGGGCGTGACCAGGGGGGGCGTGAAATCCAGTCACGGCCATGACCCGCCACCAGCATTCAGATCGAGCCGCCACATCAATTAAAGTTACACGCCCCAGGTCACGGGCGTGACTAGGGGGGGCGTGTCATCCAGTCACGGGCGTGACTCTCCCCGCGCGCCTTCCCGCCAAGATTTCCCGCGCCAGCGCTGTTTAAAGATTACACGCCCTTGGTCATGGGCGTGACCAAGGGCGTGACGCGCTTGTAACGCCTGCAGTAACTCCAGAATGCACCTCTCCTGCTCCAGCTTCAATCATGCCCATTACACGCCCTTGGTCACGGGCGTGACTAAGGGCGTGTAACCCCAACTTTTGCCTATAAAAAGGCAGCTCTTCCAGATCTCAAGGAATCCCTTTTTCCACCCTTCTGGGATCGAAACTCCTCTCCTTTACCCCCTTTTGGGGCAGAATTGCTTTTCTTTCATTTCTTATGTTTTCTTATTTCTTAGCTTAGATTTCAATTTCATGTATGTTCATTTTATGCAAAGTAGTTTTAAATTTCAATTCATGCAAAGCTTTCAATTTCTTGTACCCTCTTTTGTTGTAATTCAAAGTTATTTTAATAAATTGTTATTATCTTATTTCTTTCATCTCTTTTATTTTCATGTCAAGTAGATTTTATTTTAGATCTTGAAAATTGTGAGCTTTGGATGAAATGAATTCTCTTTATTATTTTCAATCGTCCTTTGATGTATTCTTGATTTATCTTGATTTCATATGTCTATGTATGACATCAAATCTGTTTTCGTGTTCTAGTTAGCCGAACTAGCTCGTGAGTACGAATCGATCACTCAGGAATAAAAAGAGTTGCACGTAACACTCGAGAGAGGATGCCGTAAATCTTCTGAATAGGAGTCAAATCCTATAGTGAGATTCACCTCGTTAAAGCAAGTTTAGGGGTTTCGATTATATAACGAGAGTTCGGTCGATCAACCTAATCTTAGTTGGGCGCAGTCCTCGACCAAGGCGCATTCACAATCCGGGAATCTCCACAGTCAAGGATCGGATTAGATTTTATCTCTTTTGATTTTCATTTCAAGTGCGCTTTGATTAAGATTTGTTTTCTTTTCTTTATTTCGCATTTTAGTTCATTTATAAAAATCACTTATAAAATATTATTCGATAAAATAGTAGTTCTGTTTTCCCGAAGTAAAAGTACTCGACAGCCCCGAGTCTAATACGACCTTGGTTTTCTACGAACCCATACTACTTTCAACGCGGCACACTTGCCGTTGTCGTTTGCAAGCATAGTTTGCGCATCAGCTACACAAGAAAATTTCATTCGTAAGGGACTTAGCTAAAGAATATTCTGTTAGAAGTGGACTTTTCATATGATTTCCCTTATGGGCACACCATTGCTTCCGCTGCTAGTTTGTCCTCAAACTAAGCTCGCGCGGGGTGGCCCAGGGTTTGCGGACTTCTTTTCTTTTTTCCGGATCGAGGTTTGCTCCGATACCACTTTGTAAGACCCCATTTTTTTCTTTACAAAACCCGAGTCTTATGACCAGAACCGTCGCTTTGTGGTGACACCCTCGCTCGGAAAGGTTGCCACTACAAAGCGCCGATCCTGCCGGCCATGTCGATCACAAAGAAATAAAGATTAAATAAACTTATTGAAGCCATGTCCATATAACAAAGAAAGTAAAACCATCATAAAGAGATGTCCACATCAAATATATGAATAAAAGGTACGATAATAATAAAGGGCTCATGCCCTGTACATCAATTCCTCAATACATTTTCTCTCGCGGAAGCAAAAATACTAAAGCTAAATGATGCTCACGGATCCTACCAATGGTGCTCCCGTGCTAGACTGCCCCGTCTCCATCTGCACTGGCCCCTGGTGCTGCAGCATCTCCTCGGTCCCCTAAAATGATAAGGTCCACCGACCGTTAGTCAAAAGACTAAGCCAATCCCCCACCACTCTCCCGGTGACTCCTAGGCACCGAGCGGGAGGAATGAAGCGGAGGACAACAAGGGGTATATTCAAGAGTAGGTGACAGTGGTTCTAACTACGGAAGGGTTTATTGTTAAGCAATATATAGTACAGTGAGTAAAGCAGTAATAAGTAAAACTGTAGCAAGTAAGCAGTGGTAATAAGTAAAGTAGTAGTAAAGAAATGTAACCTTAATTTATAGGCATGCTCAAACATATCTATAGACCAAGGGGTCGTTTAGCAGGGCCAATCGTATAAAATGTCCCATAACCAATTTATACGATATGTGTAAGGGTAGAAATGCAATGTTATGCTATGTCATGCAAGTATGCAGATTAATCTTATGTTCATACAAGTGCAACTCACACACTACGACTCTATGCACACAGACCTTTAGTTCCCCCTTTTTGGAGTTAGCAAAACTCCCAGGATACTTCCGTAGTGGCAAACAGAAGTGGTGGGTTGGGCCTCGCCCACCTCTAGTTTGGTATTTGACTACCTAACCAAGACCTATCGTACGCCTCAATGCTAAGATCACAACAGCGGAGCTCCTGCGTACTCTTACTGTCTAGTCCACCAGACTTTTCTTGGTAAAGTGTTAACCACTCTTACCGAGCCAAAGTATCGACGTCGGTGCAATGACCGTGAACACTAATGACCCACCACCTTATGTACATACAAAATGTCCTACTATACCCCGAGCCACAAGGCACCCCGGACTAACCTGCCCGTTATCATAACCTTCCGAGCTAGCGGCTCGCCGGACCAACCCGTCCGTACCAACAAGTACTACTGAGCCACAAGCTCAGTAGGCTAATTAGTATGTTGCTACACCTACCGAGCCTACCGCTCGTAAAACCAAACAAATTAACCACCCGTGGTCACTAGGTGTTGGTGTGTGTCTTATTAAGTTAATCTTACACCGCCATTTATTCCTACATTTTATGGTTAGTCTTAGACTTCCCGAGGGCTACCCTGTAATGGGCTCGCTACGGTACTAGGAACTATAATGGGACGACACCCCTAGGATCCCATTCTCAAGACACTTAAAGATATTGGTATCTACCCATATGCATAACCCTCTTACCGTTTCACTTGTATTAATCCTAGGTGGTTTATGACACTCTAAGGGGAAAGCTGATCTTTCGTCGATCTCGAACACAACTTACCCTTAACCCACCAAGTACACTCTCATCACATAAACTTCTTTTGGTGACCTCAACCTCTTCAACCTGATGATGTACTCCAAGTGAACCCCATTTCCTTTTAGTAGACCACTAGTTACCATAGTTTTACCTTTTTATTATACGCAGACCAAACGAACTATATGAACCACATAAGTAGAAGTACTCCAAATACTCATCCACATGACACAAGATTATTACTGGAGGACTATCATAACATTATATGACTAAATCCAGAGATTCATATTTTTCCTTAACATTCTAGCATTTATTTTAATTTCTCCACTATTTGCCAAGTATGAATATGAACATGAAGTGTAAGGTATTCTTATGATATGGCTCCCATAAAATTAAGATAAATCTATCATGCCAAAATAAAAGTAATTACCGAATGTCACAATTTTACAATCAGGAATTGTCCTCTAATTATAATATTTAGCATCTATCCAAAGTTGGAGGTTAATGAAGGCATCAAAAATACTTATCCAAAAATTATGGAAAATTTACCAGACCTCTATAGTGTTCAGTATGGCTTACTGACTAAGTTTCACAATTTATGGGCATAATTTTCTCACCTAAATAAATATTCCAAATAAATCCTAATATGAACATGTTGTGAAATGGCCTACTGATAACAATCTCCAAAAATTATATAAAAATTTACAGAGCTTCCTAGTGCCCTTAAATGTCCTATCACCAAGTTGCAAATTTTTCCAGAGAGTATTGGACCCTCAATTATTTTTCTTAAGACTAAGACAGAATAAGTGCCTTGTGAATGAAGTACTGTTTAAATCATTTAATTAATTACACAAAATTTACCAGAGATACATCATATGATTAAAAAGGCACTACCAAGGTTTCATCACCATCCAAGACTATATGAATATGTAAATCCCTTTAATAATGAAAATCCCTAAAGAGGTTATATCCTAATTTAGGGGGAATAAGGGTTCCTAAAATCCTTTAAAGTTTCCTAGGGCATTATTACACCCTTTGAACTTGTACACCCAATTCCATGACCATTCCATAACATTTGACCCCATGTCCTTCACAAAGCTCAAAGTGCAACCCTTAGGGTAAAGCTAGGGTTCTAGGGCATATCCACCCCACATCACCCCAAATCCCTCATGGAGGTGTTTTAGGTGATCCTAAACCAGTGGCTAAGGTTTCACTTCAAGTTGATGAGTTTTGACCACAATACCCTAAGATAAACACCATACCCTAATTTTGACCTAGTTGACCAAACTTGGGTTAACAAATTACCCAACTAGATCAGTCATAATTGGTCTGAAATTTTTACCAGGGTCATATAATAACCCTATGGAGCACCCACCAAAATTTGGAGGGGATTGGAGGTCATTAAACCCATTTGTTAATTAACATTTGAATTATGAAATGATTGCAAAAACCTTAGAAAAGTATTCTCCTAAAATTACCATCTTTTGATACGACAAGGGGGTTGATATAAGTAGACTAGGTTTCAATTTTCATGCCCATAGCATTTCTCTATCAAAAGTTATTCAAGGAAAGGTGACTTCCCTACCCTAGGGACTAGTCCCACCAAAATGGCTCTTCAGGGAGCAACATTGCTCCAATTGGCCTGCAATTAATTTTCAGTTAAACTAGACACCCATGGCTACAACTTTGATGTTGGGAACTTTTTCATTTGAGGGTCCTAGTATTTTGAATAATTAAATCAAGATACTGCAAAATGTGTGACATAAATACAAATAACAATATATCATATTGAAATGATCTTGCACAGATCTTGACGCGCATCAGACGGTCCCTGGTCATCTTCTACCTCCAGCCAAGGGCTTGGATTAGCCCATCCCGGGCTCACTTCCTCCCCACTTTCCCTTCCACCTGAGCGCCGCCCCGACCGGCCAATGGCACCACCACCTTCATTGAGGTGGTGGCCAGCGATTAGGGGTGGTTGGCCGACCGGTGGTGGCCGGAGTGAGGAGTTTTTGTGGGGGAAAAGCGCTCGAATCGAGACCTTTCGGAAGCGCGATCCGAGCCCAATTGAGCTCGAATCAAGCCCCAAATCACTAGAGGTTCTAGCACTAAGAGAGGGGAAGCGGATCGGACCTGTGTGGGGGCTTGATGGCGTGTATTCCGGCGAGTCGCCATTGCCGGTGGTGGAGCTTTTGGTGCCATACTAATCTAGGCTTCCTCTGCACGATTCTCACTGGAAGGTTTGGGGTTTTCTTCCTCTCTGATCACTGAAGGTAATGGGGGTTTCAATTCGAGCTTGGGGTGGCTTTATTCCTAAAAGCCCTTAATGTCTATTAACTAGAATTTCGGTTACACTTGGGGGGGGGGGGGGGGGATGAACTGGCCATCAATTTGGCTGGGAAGAAGCTGAAAACTTCTCATCTTCCCAAGTGGAGATGAATGGTGCCATCAATTGCTCAGATTGGGGGTTTCTTCTTCCTTCCCAATAACTCCCCTCTCTTTCTCTCTCTTCAAAATTGGGCTCTCTCTCTTCTGGCTGACTCTCTTCAAATTGAATGGACAACTTAGCAGCAATCAATCCCCATTAGGTGGTGGACCACATCAATTGGGTCTAGCTCAAGTGGGTTGGGTTAAATTTGGGTAAAGTAGGTCATTTTGACCTAATTTTAGGATAAGGTTGACTTTGGTCAAATTGACCACTTGGGTTGACCACAATGGGTGGGTAGTGACCCATTGGACTCACTTATGGGTTAGGAAGGTGTAGGTGGAGTCAATTTGGCAAGGTGAGGGTGAATTGCCCCTTAGTTGGGCACTTTGACAAGGTGAGGGTCTAGCTCAGGTTCCGCAAACAAGTATGTTTTTCCATTCCTAAGTGGACATTCTTATTAGTTTTTGTCGTTTTAGGTGAATGCACTTCCCGTGCACACCACCCCTTAAAAGGAATTCGTCCCGAATTCGCTAAACTACGGATCGACGCCTTAAGTCCGATACCAAATTGTAACACCCTGCCAGTACGAAGAGTATAACAGCAGGTCCGGCCGGGACCCCACGCCATACAAACCACACTAGCTAGGAGTTAAAAGGTGATAACCAGAAAAGTAACAACTAAACGAGAGTACAAAACGTAAGCGGAAGCATTAATTAAACCATTTCAATTAGAATTGTCCACTATCATAGGAATGAAACCAAAATATAGAGTTACGGCCTTAAGGCCTTACATTTACCAAATGTGATAAAAACTCCAAACATACATCGGCACGCAGGCCGGCAATACCAGGAAAACAGAAAAGAGGCTGGCCTTCGAGGGCCAACTCAGCATAAGGGCCACCGCCCGCTATTTTCCGCTAGGCTCACCTGCACCTGCATAAGAACATTCCACCAAGCGGTGGCAAACAAGGTAACGGTCAGCAAAGCTGACCAAATTATAACGACCCCACCCCTTTCCCAGGGTGGCGGAGATTCTACCCTGCAAGCAAGCCATACTAGCACAAGTACTAATATAAAGAAAGTGCAACTACACAAGGTGAGGTTTCAAGCACAATCAATCTTCTAGGTTGAGCATCAAAAGAAAGGAACCTAGGTATGCACATGATGTTGGTTGGGTTCACCCGAAGGTTCCCACAACCGCCTAAACAACCGCATGAGGCTAACAACATCAATTCATCACAAACGTGGGTACACACAACCGCACGCTCCATGCTCACAAGGCATGCACCAAAGGTACTTCTTCCCGAGCACCAACACCATCATGAGTCCGGGAACTCTAGATAGAAAAGAGCTTTTGGTCGGTCTAGGCAAGACGCCCTTCCCAACCTCTCCCAAGGTCGTTCGGGTTTACAAGAGATAAATCCCCCTACCGCCACGCCTGGAAACGGGTTCAGTTCAGCCAATTCCCGTGCTCTTGTCATCGATTGAACACACGATGCGGGTATGACATCACCTCGCCCGTAAGGGTTTAGCACTCGCTAGTGCTACACAAAACATAAGTTACAACACCCAAGCATTAAAAGTTTACTTTGTAACGACTCAAGACCCGACTCCGCCTTTCGGCCGGAGGGCATGAGGGATCGTTAGGGCTTTATACGTAACCAAAAAGGAGGTACAAGACCACTCCTCAACAATTCTAGTGGTGAAGGTTTGCATTCAATCACTCGCAAAGCATGGGGCTTCCGTTAGGATCTTCACAAGATGCCTACGCTTAAATCCCGCAATACTATCGCATATATCACAGAGTCATTCTCCGGCACGCATTCTAGGCTTAACCTAAATGCAACGTCGCAAATCAAGCATCACCGATTCGGGCTCACGGCCACGAATAGGCTTCACACACAATGCCTAAATCCGCACGACTACCGGATTTTCTACATGAAATATGCCGGGGACGGACACAATCGACCCGGAGTTCCGAAGAACTTGAGGAAATCCTACACTTCACCCATTTGGTGAAAGGGATTCCTCATGCAAGCATAGAGAAATGAAGGAGAGGACAAAAGACAAGTCCAAATAACGGGAGAAGAAATCGTTACCCTAGGAGCATTCTTTTTCGCCATGGATCCGAGATTCTAGACGGAGGGAAACGACCGCACCGGGCTGCACTCTCCAGATCTGGAAACGGCTCGCGAAACGGAGCTCCGGAGCTCCGTCAATGGCGGAATCTCCCTTCTTCTTCCTTGGCTCCTCCTTCTTTCTCTAGGGTTTGGAGAGAGAATGGCTTAGAGAATATGAGGTTTAACCCCCTCTCATCAGCCCTAATAGTCTCCCGCAACTAAACCTAGCCGTTGGATCAATTTCCAAAAGATTTGGACGGTCCGATCTTCTTCTCCGCTCAAAATCGCGGAACAGAATAAACAGGGCGCACGATCACAGGCGCACGGTCAGTGGTCGTGCGCGAAGAGGGAAATGGTCGTGCGCACTGCCCAAGACAGAACTCGATATTCTTCTGAATTAACGCACGGTCGCTGGCGCACGATCACTGGTCGTGCGCGAAGAGGACAATGGTCGTGCGCATAAGCCGAG
This sequence comes from Dactylorhiza incarnata, assembly GCA_033032865.1. Lineage (NCBI taxonomy): Eukaryota > Viridiplantae > Streptophyta > Magnoliopsida > Asparagales > Orchidaceae > Dactylorhiza > Dactylorhiza incarnata. Next base: position 11,190,557 of record JAWHQI010000014.1, read on the forward strand.
ACAGAACTCCGATTCTTTGCCGGTTACGCACGATCATTGGCGCACGATTACTGGTCGTGCGCGAAGAGGACAATGGTCGTGCGCATTGATCTGATCTGGAATCTTGAACCTATCCCGAGCGCCACACTACCATTCCGCCTACCTCGCTGAACCACGATCTTTGGGGTGTTACAACTCCACCCCCCTTAAAAGAATTTCGTCCCGAAATTTTGAAAACAGTAATAGCAGGAATTTATAGTTTTTAAAGAAAATTTACCTGAGAGAAATAGCTCGGGGTACTCCGCAAGCATCGCTTGCTCTCTCTCCCAAGTTAGCTCCTCTCAGTCGCAATTATCCCACCGGACCTTTACCATCCGAACGGACTTGCCCCGCTACTGCTTTACCTCGGTGTCCTCGATGCGTAAGGGTTTGACTTTCGTCGACAACCCACTATCCACCGACACTTTGCCAACCGCAACGATATGAGTAGGCTCTTGCACTGCCTTCCTCAGAACTGAAATGTGAAACACATCGTGCAGACCGCTCAGCTCTGCAGATAGTGCAAGCCGATAAGCCGCATCACCAATACGTTCGACAAACTCAAACGGTCCTAAGTACCTTGGACTGAGCTTTTTCAAGCGTCGGATCCTTGATACCCCTTTGAACGGTTTGATCTTCAAGTAAACCCGGTCACCGACGGCGAACTCTAGGTTCCTAAGCTTGGCGTTGTAATACTTTGCTTGCCTAACCTGGGCAATCAATAGCCTTTCTCGAATAGTTCGGATCGTCGAAGTTGCTTCCTCAACATCCTTTCGCTTTAATAGCTTAGTATCGCCCGTTTCTGCCCAAGACAACGGCGTACGACACTTCTTACCATAGAGGGCCTCAAAAGGAGCCATCTTTATACTGGCTTGGTAGCTATTACTGTAGGCAAATTCGATCATATAGAGATGATCTTCCCACTTCTTTCCAAAATCTAGAGCGCACATTCGGAGCATATCCTCCATAGTCCTGTTGGTCCTCTCGGTCTGTCCATCCGTTTGTGGGTGGAAGGCCGTGCTAAATTTCAATTTAGTGCCCAACAGTTCATGGATAAGCCTCCAATCTTTCGATGTGAAACGCCCGTCACGATCGCTGACGATGCTACGAGGGACACCGTGCAGCCGCACAATACTATCGACACAGAGCTTCGCTAGCTTTTCTACAGAATCATCCTTCCAGTTCGGAATGAAATGCGATACTTTTGTCAGTCTGTCCACGATCACCCAGATGGTGTCGTTTCCATGCTGCGATCTCGGCAATCCGTGCACGAAATCCATCGAAATATCGTCAAACTTCCATTCCGGAATCGGCAAGGACTTCAAAAATCCACCAGGACGTTGACATTCCACCTTCACCAACGCGCAGGTGTTGCACTTGGCCACGTAGAGGGCAATGTCCATCTTCATACCCGGCCACCAGAAAAGTTTCTTCATGTCCATGAACATTTTCGTGCTCCCCGAGTGGATAGAGTACTTGGTATGATGAGCCTCGTACATCAACTCCACCCGTAGAGTACCAACATTTGGGACGCACAATCTGCCATTCTTCCACATAAGGCCATCTTCGAAAGAGAAATCAACGTTAAACCCGTCAACGGTTTCCGCTTTGTAGCGTTTCATGCTCTCATCCAGCTCCAATGCCTGTCGAACTCGGTCGGCAAGGTGGTATTGAACCTCCGTCCAGTTCAAGCATGCTGAAGTAGACGCTCTTCGATCAACGCAAATGATCTCCATTTCTTCCAGCTCACGGATTAGACGCTCATCGTGCATCAAAATCCAATTTGCTTGAGCGAGAGCCCGACGACTCAACGCGTCCGCAACTACATTTCCCTTTCCAGGAGTATATTTGATGTCGAAGGTGTAGTCCCCAAGGAACTCCAACCACCTCCTCTGTCGCATATTCAACTCCCTTTGATCCAGCAAGGACTTGAGGATCTTGTGGTCGGTAAAGATGTCGATCTTCACGCCATACAAGTAATGCCTCCAAAGCTTAAGAGCATATACCACAACCGCTAGCTCCAAATCATGGACCGGGTAATTCCTCTCATGAACCTTCAACTGCCGGGAGCCGTAGGCAATTACCTTACCGAACTGCACTAGGACACAACCCAAACCACTCCCTGAGGCGTCGCTATAAATTTCGTAGCCTTCCATACCACCTGGCGAGCATAGAATGGGCGCCGTGGTCAGACGGCTCTTCAGCTCTTCAAAAGCTCGCGCGCACTCGGGCGACCAAACGAACTTATAAACTTTCCTAGTCAGTTTAGTGAGAGGAAGTGCAATCCTCGAGAAGTTTTCCACAAAGCGCCTATAATAGCCGGCAAGTCCTAAGAAACCTCGGACTTCCGCTACGTTTTTCAACAAAGGCCAGGCTCGGATCGCTTCTATCTTCGACGGATCAACCGCAATTCCATCTCTACTAACGACGTGACCAAGGAATGCTACTGACGGTAGCCAAAACTCGCACTTGGAGAACTTGGCATATAGCTGACTCTTCCTCAAGGTGCTCAGAACTGCGTGCAGATGCCCTACAAGCTCCTCTTCCAATTGAGAGTATACCAAAATGTCGTCGATGAAGACGATCACAAATTGATCCAAATACTCACGGAATGTCCTATTCAAAAAGTCCATGAATACCGACGGTGCATTAGACAGACCGAACGACATCACCGTGAACTCATAGTGCCCAAAGCGGGTACTGAACGCTGACTTTGGAATATCACATTCCCTACTACTAAGCTGATAGTAGCCGGACCTTAAGTCAAGCATAGAGTATACCGTCGACCCAACCTGTTGGTCAAGTAAATCGTCGATTCTCGGAATCGGATAACGGTTCCTCTCGGTCAGCTTGGTCCGCTACTACTAGGACAACACAAAACTGGTCTTAGGCCCCGAATCCTTCAACAAGGTGAAGAACATCTTCGCGCCTTTTCACGGCTTCTCCTATTCGCGCTCACTCGAGATCTATTAGGCAGCATTACCTCCAATCTATCCTTGACTAAGGTAAATGACAATTCGATTCATAACACGAAGTCCTTAGACAAATAGGAGACCGATGCTCCCACACCAACAGAGCTCTCGTCGAATAGTCGATAATTAGGACAAGGCCTAATTGCACACAAATACAAGACATAAAATTTTGTTGTCAAGAGATACAGTGGACATAATTCTATCTTTAACCGCACCCGGGGTATAAATCATATTTGGAGATGATCATCCATACCTGTGGCAACATCGCATTGCTGAATGACTTCTTGCTGGCCATAAGAGTAGACTCTCGGCTGGGTTAGAGAATATTGGGGAATCGAAGACTCCACCGCTTTGCCTTTCTCCATAGGAGCTGAACCCATCGCACGAGCATAGTCCACTTCTCCGATTTTTACTTTTGGGGAACCACTTCGACACACTCGGGCTTTGTGTCCCACCTTTCCGCAAGTGAAACAAATTAAGGAACACCGTGCAGTCTTAGCTTCCACAGAGTTAAACTTTCTCTTGTTTCTTCTGAACTCGGACTTGGACTGAGAGACTGGCGCATGAAACTCTGACTTCTTTACATTGAAGTCTTTCGCGCGCTGCATACTCTTCATATCCGTTTCCAGAGATTTAACTGATTTCACTAAGACGTTGAAGCCGAGTAACTTTGGACCCACAAGCATTAGTCTTAGGTCATCTCGCAGACCATTGTAGAACTTGTTGACCTTGGTTTCCTCATCTTCCCACATAGACCTCTCATAACGATTCCGACTGATGAACTCAATCAGGTACTCATCCACTGAGTGTTCTCCCTGCTCTAGGTGTGAACACTGATCTTGTAGTTCAGGAATCTCAGTTAGGGGTAGAAACTTTAGAAAGAATGACTCATGGAAGCTTTCCCAAGAGATTTCGGAAAGTTGTCTCCCACCAAACTTGTGCAACAACTCTCCTTCCCACCAAAGTCTTGCTTCTCTTATAAGTAGGAAGGTGGTTAAGGTTACCAACATATCTTTGCTTATAAGCATTGACATTAAAGTCCTCTTTATTTCTGACAACCACTCAGCAGCTCTCCCAGGGGATTCCGTCCCCTCAGGATGGAGGGTTGAGGCTCAGAAAGTACTTTAATTGCTGGTCACGTGCTCGCCCCACTACTACCTGCGCAACTCGACGTTCCACCCTCAGTTCTACCGCAGGTTCCACTGCAGCAACAGTTACAGGGGCCACATCCAGAGTCGGAGTAGTAGGTTGAGCAAGCCGCCCAGACTGAGCGTTGATCATCGCGAAGACCGCTTCAGCGACTAACTTGATCATATCAGCCGAAGGAGTGGTCGCTGTCACCTCAGACGACCCACTACTTTCAGCAGTGTTACGGGGTTGAGACGGCCCCGCACCACTCCTAGTCACCTATAATCGTGTAAGATACAATTTAGTGACTGGAAGCATAGCAAAACAACAATCATGGAACGCTCAGGTTCCGCAAACAAGTATGTTTTTCCATTCCTAAGTGGACATTCTTATTAGTTTTTGTCGTTTTAGGTGAATGCACATCCCGTGCACACCACCCCTTAAAAGGAATTCGTCCCGAATTCGCTAAACTACGGATCGACGCCTTAAGTCCGATACCAAATTGTAACACCCTGCCAGTACGAAGAGTATAACAGCAGGTCCGGCCGGGACCCCACGCCATACAAACCACACTAGCTAGGAGTTAAAAGGTGATAACCAGAAAAGTAACAACTAAACGAGAGTACAAAAAGTAAGCGGAAGCATTAATTAAACCATTTCAATAGAACTGTCCACTATCATAGGAATGAAACCAAAATATAGAGTTATGGCCTTAAGGCCTTACATTTACCAAATGTGATAAAAACTCCAAACATACATCGGCACGCAGGCCGGCAATACCAGGAAAACAGAAAAGAGGCTGGCCTTCGAGGGCCAACTCAGCATAAGGGCCACCGCCCGCTATTTTCCGCTAGGCTCACCTGCACCTGCATAAGAACATTCCACCAAGCGGTGGCAAACAAGGTAACGGTCAGCAAAGCTGACCAAATTATAACGACCCCACCCCTTTCCCGGGGTGGCGGAGATTCTACCCTGCAAGCAAGCCATACTAGCACAAGTACTAATATAAAGAAAGTGCAACTACACAAGGTGAGGTTTCAAGCACAATCAATCTTCTAGGTTGAGCATCAAAAGAAAGGAACCTAGGTATGCACATGATGTTGGTTGGGTTCACCCGAAGGTTCCCACAACCGCCTAAACAACCGCATGAGGCTAACAACATCAATTCATCACAAACGTGGGTACACACAACCGCACGCTCCATGCTCACAAGGCATGCACCAAAGGTACTTCTTCCCGAGCACCAACACCATCATGAGTCCGGGAACTCTAGATAGAAAAGAGCTTTTGGTCGGTCTAGGCAAGACGCCCTTCCCAACCTCTCCCAAGGTCGTTCGGGTTTACAAGAGATAAATCCCCCTACCGCCACGCCTGGAAACGGGTTCAGTTCAGCCAATTCCCGTGCTCTTGTCATCGATTGAACACACGATGCGGGTATGACATCACCTCGCCCGTAAGGGTTTAGCACTCGCTAGTGCTACACAAAACATAAGTTACAACACCCAAGCATTAAAAGTTTACTTTGTAACGACTCAAGACCCGACTCCGCCTTTCGGCCGGAGGGCATGAGGGATCGTTAGGGCTTTATACGTAACCAAAAAGGAGGTACAAGACCACTCCTCAACAATTCTAGTGGTGAAGGTTTGCATTCAACCACTCGCAAAGCATGGGGCTTCCGTTAGGATCTTCACAAGATGCCTACGCTTAAATCCCGCAATACTATCGCATATATCACAGAGTCATTCCCAGCACGCATTCTAGGCTTAACCTAAATGCAACGTCGCAAATCAAGCATCACCGATTCGGGCTCACGGCCACGAATAGGCTTCACACACAATGCCTAAATCCGCATGACTACCGGATTTTCTACATGCAATATGCCGGGGACGGACACAATCGACCCGGAGTTCCGAAGAACTTGAGGAAATCCTACACTTCACCCATTTGGTGAAAGGGATTCCTCATGCAAGCATAGAGAAATGAAGGAGAGGACAAAAGACAAGTCCAAACAACGGGAGAAGAAATCGTTACCCTAGGAGCATTCTTTTTCGCCATGGATCCGAGATTCTAGACGGAGGGAAACGACCGCACCGGGCTGCACTCTCCAGATCTGGAAACGGCTCGCGAAACGGAGCTCCGGAGCTCCGTCAATGGCGGAATCTCCCTTCTTCTTCCTTGGCTCCTCCTTCTTTCTCTAGGGTTTGGAGAGAGAATGGCTTAGAGAATATGAGGTTTAACCCCCTCTCATCAGCCCTAATAGTCTCCCGCAACTAAACCTAGCCGTTGGATCAATTTCCAAAAGATTTGGACGGTCCGATCTTCTTCTCCGCTCAAAATCGCGGAACAGAATAAACAGGGCGCACGATCACAGGCGCACGGTCAGTGGTCGTGCGCGAAGAGGGAAATGGTCGTGCGCACTGCCCAAGACAGAACTCGATATTCTTCTGAATTAACGCACGGTCGCTGGCGCACGATCACTGGTCGTGCGCGAAGAGGACAATGGTCGTGCGCATAAGCCGAGACAGAACTCCAATTCTTTGCGGGTTACGCACGATCATTGGCGCACGATTACTGGTCGTGCGCGAAGAGGACAATGGTCGTGCGCATTGATCTGATCTGGAATCTTGAGCCTATCCCGAGCGCCACACTACCATTCCGCCTACCTCGCTGAACCACGATCTTTGGGGTGTTACAGAGGTTGTATCCATAATAGTTGTGCACAACAACTTCCTGCAGCTATGTATTCAGATTCAGCAGTGGATATTGCCACACTGGTCTGCTTCTTGCTGCTCCCTGAGATCAGCCTTCTTCCTAGGAATTGATACGTTTCACATGTGTTTTTCCTATCTTCTTTGCAACCTGCAAAGTCTGCATCTGAAAAGCCAATTAGTTCAAAATCATTGTTCTTAGGATACCAAAGGCCAAGATTTTGGCCGCCCTAAAGGTATCTCAAAATCCTCTTTGCAGCTGAGTAATGAGATTCCTTAGGGCATGCTTGGTACTAGCACAAACACATGTAACATACATAATGTCTGGTCTACTTGTAGTTAAATACAATAGGGACCCAATTATGCACCTGTGCATGGATTCATCAAAGGGCTTACCCTTTTCATCTTTGTCTAGGGAAACGTTGCACCCCATGGGAGTTTTCATGGTGTAAGCTGATTCCATCCCAAACTTCTTAATAAGGTCCCTAGTGTACTTGGTCCGAGAGATGAAAATCCCCTCATCAAACTGTTTCTCTTGGAGGCCTAAAAAGTACTTGAGCTCTCTCATACTGCTTATCTCAAACTCCCCCCGTAGAAGGTTGTAAAACATTTTGCAAAGGTTGTCATCTGTAGACCCAAAGATTATGTCATCAACATAAATTTGGACTAGAAGACATTTGCCTTTTGTTTCCCTAAGAAACAATGTGCTATCTATCATTCCCCTTAAGAACTTGTTCTTGATGAGAAAGCTAGACAAGGTCTCATACCAAGCCTTAGGGGCTTGCTTTAGACCTAATAAAGCTTTCTTAAGCAAATAAACATGAGAGGAGAGGGTAGGGTGAACAAAACCTGAGGGCTGCTCCACATATACCTCTTCCTTTGGATTGCCATTCAGGAATGATGATTTGACATCCATCTGGTACACTTTGAACCCCTTGTGGGCATCATAGGCAAGGAATATCCTTATTGCTTCTAACCTTGCAACTGGGGCAAAGGTTTTATCAATGTCAATACCTTCTTCTTGCATGTACCCCTTGGCAACTATTCTGGCTTTGTTCTTGATGATGGTGCCATTCTCATCACGCTTGTTCCTGTAGATCTATTTGTTGGAAAAACCCTATTACTGATTTGGGCTAGGATCACTATCTGTTTATTAGGACAAAGTTGACCCCAATGTATAGTCTTAAGGGTCAAGGTTTTAGGCTGATAGAACTAAGGAAAAGAAATGTTTTGTGTTCGACGAACTCCATACTGCGTTTGACGAACTCCATCCTGCATTCGACGAATGGCATGCTCCTGCGTTCGACGAACTTACCAAGGTTCTGCATTCGACGAACTCATTCTGTGTTCGACGATCTCCTCTCTGCGTTCGACGAAATTATCTCTGCGGTCGACGAATGCTCGTCTCAGCGATTAATGAACTTCAGTCTCAGCGGTTGACCAAGTCTTAGCGTTCGAGGAACCTCCCAGTCTCAGCATTCGACGAACTCAGCTCTACGCTCGAAGAATAAGTAACAAGATGCTCAGATTGACAATCTCAATTCTTCCAGGAAGATTTAAGAAGTTTTGTTTGAGATCGATGAACTCCAAATTGTGTTCGACGAAATTTGTTCAGATCGACAAAAATTTCTCTTCAGCAGTTTAGCTCTTCAGTTCGACGAACTTCATTCTGCGTTCGACGAACTCAACTCTGCGCTCGACGAAATGTGTTATTTTAGTGTAGTATTTCAGACAGATTATTTTATTCTATTCTCTGAACTCAGATCTTTCAGCAACGGCTCTATTATATCAGATAAGGATTATATCTTTCCTTTATAATGTCGAGAATGTAGCCGTTGACATTTAGCTGAAAAGGACATGTTCATGGAAAAGGAAAAAGGTAAATGGCGTATCAGATATGCAGTACCAGATATATCTCTTCTAAATATTTTATTCCTTAAATTAAGGGATTTGAATTTCAAATCTGTTAGAGATTTCAAAAAGAAAAGGAAGAAGATATACAGTATTAGATCAGATATTACAGAATAACTGTACAGGAAAAATAAAGAGGAAGATGATATACAGTCGAGAGGAAGAAGAAAGAAATATACAAAAAAAGCTTTTCAGTCTTCATCTTCTTCAAGCAGCAATTTCATTCACTGAGAACATCAACACCTTCTCTCAGTATTTCTGCTGCAAGTTCAGATCTTCAAAAGAGCAACAAATAATCTGAGAAACATTTGTCTCTCAGATTTATCAGCTATCAGGAAGATAAAGGAAGATCTATTTTCAAGTGAAAGATCCATCCTCAAGCTGTCAACAAATTTCAATCAGACAGAGGAGCTTTACATCATCAATCCACTAGTCTTCTCCCAGAATATTGACAGAGAAGAACATCTAAACCCTCTTTATCCCCTCTTATACAGGGTTATAACTCCCTTCAAAAGTTAACCCCTTGGTGGCAGGGCAATTGATCAAAAACTAGTAGTTTGGTTAGAGCACCTGATCAAAAGCTCCTTGGTGTTTTGGGCACCTGATTAAAACCCCATTGGTGATAGAGCACCTGATCAAAAACCTAGTGGAATCCTACCAAGCGTGGTAGAAGACTAGACATACCCAGGTTTATTGGGGAACTACTATAAAATCCTTGTGTCCTCTGTGTTGTGTTTATTTTTCTGTATTGTGCTGTGTGCTCTCTTTTTGTTTGTTTTTATTACTCACTCAATACACATATAAGTATCACTATTTTAATTCCGCTATAAAAATAAGTGAAAAACTTTTAATACTATATTCACCCCCCCCCCTCTAGAGTAAATATAAGATCTAACCTCACTTTCAATTGGTATCAGAGGACTTTCCAATGATACCAGAGGACTTTCAATTGGTATTAGAGGGCTGTTGATTCTTTACAGGCTAACATCTGAATCAAAAAGATCAATTAGATCTTAAATTTATTATAGAGTTTTCTTTTTCTTAAAAACTCATGGCACAAAACAAAGAATATTCAATCACAAGACCTCCTATGTGCAATCTAAGTAAGTTTGCACTATGGAAGGCAAGGATCAGGTTGTACATGAATTCTATCGATGAAGATATTTTTAATGTTATTTTGACAGGACCTCCAACACCTCCAACAACAACAAATGCTGAAACCACAACAACAAACAATGTTGTTCCACCACCTGAGTGTACAGATGCACAGAAGAAGTAGAGAAGTGCAGATGCCAAATCTATGAATATTTTGGCACAAACAATGTCTGATGACATTTTCGAAAAAGTTGTGGAATGCACTTCAGCACGAGAAATCTGGATGTCACTCAACAATATGGTTGAAGGATCAGCAGATGAAAGAAAAGATAGAAGATCTCACCTAATCTCCCAGTATGAAAAATTCCAGAATGGAGAATCTGAGACAGTTGATGATATGTACAACAGGCTCAGCCTTATAATCAATGAGCTGAAGACCTTAGACAAAGTGATCTCCATCACTGAGGTCAATGATAAGATCCTTATGTGCTTCCCCAGCACATGAGACTCTAGGATTTGGCCAATCAAGGAAGCCAAAAGCCTTAATGAGATCTCCACTGAGAGCTTGTTAGGCAAACTCAAATCCTATGAGCAAATTATCAAGTCCATAGAAGCTGAACAATCTAATTCATCTCCAGCATCCAAGAAGGAGAGAAGTATAACTTTCCAAGCTACTGAAGAAGAAGAAAAAGCTTCAAGAGATATGGAGTTCATGAATCTTCTAGCAAAGAGATTCTATAAAATGGCTAAGAAAGACTTCAGAAAGAAGGATTCCAGATCAAGATAAAATCCAAGGTATGACAAATCAAGTTCTAAAGAAATTATTTGTTTTGGCTGCAGGAAACCTGGACACATTCTACCAGAGTGTCTAGAGAATCAAAAGAAGGAAAAGAGAAAAGATAAAGAAGAAAAGAGGCACTCCAGCAAGTCTTCCTCCCACAAACACAAGCTTAAGGGAAGAGGTTTTGTAGCTGAAACTTGGAGTGAAACAGAATCAGAGTCTTCATCCAGCTCCTCTGAAGATGAAGAAGAATTAAAGGAAAAAGACCAATGCTTAATGGCTATCTATGACTCAAGCAGTGAGTCAGAACTTGCATCTTCATCTAGCTCTTCTAATGATGAAGATAATGAAGAAGAAAGAAATTTCTGCATGATGGCTATCAATGCCTCAGCAAACAACTCAGATGAATCAGAGTCTGACAATGATGCTGATCAGGTAATCTCAAACTTTGATTTTAATTAAATTGAATTCAAAGATGAATTCAAAGTTCTTTGCTTAGATTTAATCAAATCTGAGAAAGAGATAATCTCTCTCAGAAATCAGTTGGCTGAAATGAACCAACTAAGTGAAGAAAATGCTAATCTTAAGAAAGATTTGGCTGACTCCAGAGAAAATATTATTCTCATTGAGAACAAATTATTTGAGGCTAAGAAATTTGAAGAATCCCTAAATGGGAGAAGTATCAAACTGATGGACATCACAAGCACAGTGAATGCCATATTAAGTGGCAAACTGGGCTTAGGTGCATCATCAAGTGAGCCACCTCTGATTAAGAAAAACATACTTTTTGCATGAGTAAAATTCATTTCTGCTAAGAGCAAAGAGGCTGTAGAAGTAAATAAAAACATTTCAAGCAAGGCTGTTAAAAATAAAGAAATTCAGCAGAATTCGTCGAACGGAGCTCGATGAAATGAATTCACTTTGTCGAATGGAGATCGACGAACTCTGAAGACAGATTTCCAGTATAGTTATTATTCGAACGACGCTCGACGAAAGAACATCATTTCGTCGAACGGCGATCGACGAACTCAGCCCAGTTCGTCGAACGGAAACTATACAGAAAATCTGAAGAATTCTTATTCTTCACATACTAAAAATCCTTTCACTGAGTGGATAATTCCTCCAAGGAGATATCATCCACAAGGTTATAAGGATCAGCCTGAAATGTTTTTTATTTTAGAGTTTTGTGGAAAAAACAAAAGGACCCAAGGTAGTCTGGGTTAAAAACAACTAGTTTATTTTTTCGGTTGTGCAGGTACAGGGCTATCCAAAATTAAATGAACAATGGTATTTGGATAGTGGGTGTTCAAAGCACATGACAGGAAAAAAGGCCAACCTGAGCAACTATAAGTCAAAGCTTGGACCCAAAGTGATCTTTGGAGACTCCAATTGTGGACAAACCAAAGGCTATTCACAGATCAAAGTTAGAGCAGTCACCTTCAAAGAGGTAGCTTGTGTCAAGGGTCTGAAGCACAATCTCATCAGCATAAGCCAGTTATGTGATGAAGGTTATCAGGTAACTTTTAACCACTCCTTATGTCGTATTACCAATAATAAAAACATAAATGTATTATCTGGTATTAGACATGGAAATATTTTTTTAGTCAATTTTGACTCTGCCAACTCAGATATTTGCTTATTCAATTCTATAAGTAAAACAAATGAATTATGACATAAAAGCATAGGACACATTAACCTTAGAACTATATCTAAGCTTTCTAAGGACAATCTTGTTAGAGGACTGCCTTCTAGTTCATACAAGAAGGAAGGACTCTGCAGGGCTTGTCAATTAGGTAAGCAAAATAGAAGTAGTTTTAAATCTTTATCCAAGAGTGATTCACCTAGGATTTTGTACTTACTGCACTTGGACCTTTTTGGACCCATTGTAATACAAAGTATAGGAGGGAAGCATTACTCTCTAGTTATTGTAGATGACTTCTCAAGATTCACTTGGGTGTTCTTTCTTAGGAACAAGTCTGACACCTTCAGTGTTCTGACAGTCTTTCTCAGGTCCATCAAGATTGAGTACTCTACTCTAGTTGCATTGATTAGAAGTGATCATGGCACTGAGTTTGAATCTCTTCTGATGAGATAATTCTATGGAAAAGATGGGATCAGGCAGTGTTTCTATGCTCCTAGAACTCCTCAACAAAATGGGGTAGCTGAAAGGAAAAATAGAACCCTAATTGAATCAACAACTACATTGCTTGATGATGCAAACTTGCCACTCTCTTTTTGGGCAGAGGCGGTGAACACAACAAATTATGTGTTGAACAGAAGCCTGATACATAAGCTTAAGGGCAAAACTCCCTATAAATTACTTAAGAATAAAAAGCCTAAGGTTAACTATTTTAAGATATTTGGATGTAAATGCTATGTGCATAACAATGACAAGAAGTATCTAAGGAAGTTTGAAGCAAAAGCCGCTGAAGGCATATTCCTTGGATATTCTCTTTCTAGTAAAGCATACAGAGTTTACAACAAATCTAATCTTAAGATAGAAGAGTCTATGCATGTATCTTTTGATGAGACTAACATGTTAATTGAGGAGAGGAACACCACCTCTACCAAAAATATTTTGCAGGTACCAGCTCTATGTGAAGAGCTCAATGGACTAGATCTACAGAAAGAAGATTCTCCACTTCCAGCAACTCAAAATCTTGAAGATAGTGAAGAAGAAGATCATCCAGAAGATCTTGCTGACAAATCAAATCAAGTGAATGCTAAACAAATTCATCAAGTGGATGCCATTGCTGAACCAACTCCAACTGTTGACCACATCCCAGTTAGAGATCATCTAATATCCCAAATCATTGGAGATATTTCAGCAGGTGTTCAAACAAGGCATCAACTATGAAAGTGAGTTTTAGTTCTTAATTATTAAAGCTCTTGTTTAAGTTTATTTCAAAGTAATGATATATATAAATGTGGTGCTGAGTGAGTAATAAAAACAAACACTAAGTAGGCACAACAATCACAGCAAATAAAAACATAAACAAAGCAAACATCCAGAAGACACAAGATATATTGTAGTTCCACAATCAACCTGGGTACATCTACTCTTCTACCCACTGGTAGGAATCCACTAGAGGTTTTTTATCAGGTGCCCTCACACCAACGGGTTTTTGTTCAGGTGTCCACACACCAATGGAGGTTTTTGATCAGGTACCCAAATCACCAAGGGGTTTTTGTTCATGTGTACACACACCACAGAGCTTTTGATCAGGTGCTCAAAACCAAGATGCAGGTTTTTGCTAAGGTGCCCTGTCACCAGGAGTTAACTTTTGAAGGGAGTTATAACCCTTTGTACAGGAGGGGAAATAAAGAAAACAAAAAGATTAAAGGTGTTCTTCTCTTTTCTGAGAAGACTCTTGAAGATCCTGATGGGTTGTTGAGTTTGGATCTTGATGATGATGTTGAAGAGAGCTCCCCCTGTATGATTTAGATTGATGACAGCTTGTGGAGTCTTCTTCACTTGATTGCAATAACTTTTCTTTTCTTCTTCTTCTGCAGTTTTGATCCTGAGCAATTGATATTGATTGGTGTCTCAGGATGTATATGATCTGCAAAGAAGAGTTTAGCAAAAAGAAGATATAATACATTTAGATCTGCTTCTTCTTTTTGCCCTCTATTTTTCTCTTCCTGGTTCTTCCTGTTTCCTTTTTCTCTTTTTCTTTATATCTCTTAATTTCTTCTCTGTTCTTCTCTCTGAATATATAATCAGGAGATCTGTTCGGCTGATTTGAATTCTTGCCGACAAGAGAGGAAAGATAATATCTCTTTAATTTCCTGGATCCTCGAGAACATAAATTGCCGACTATTGCTTTACTGCAACGGCTATAACATTTTTTGTTCTGCAATGGCTAATTCAAACAAAGGAAAGGCAGCAACATATAATTTGAAACTATTCAAAATATTGCTGTCAGCATATATAATATTAGTCGAACTGAGAATGATATTAAAATAATGTTGAAGATATTTCGTCGAGCTCAGCTTCAAGTTCGTCGACCTGATCATTTTATTCGTCGTTCTGAGCATCTGTTGAAGATTCATCGAACGCAGACTTGAGTTCGTCGATCGGAAGGATTCATCGAACGCTAAGCCTGGATGATTTCGTCGACCGCTGAAATATTAAGCTATTCGTCGAACGCAGACTTGAGTTCATCGAACGCATCTTTTCATCGAGCGCTGAGACGGGCTGGATCGTCGACTACTGAATATTGAGCTGTTCGTCGAATGCAGACTTAAGTTCATCGAACGTAGGATTTCGTCGACCGCTGAGACGGGGTCTGTTCGTCGACCGCTGAGACAATCTGTTCGTCGACCGCTGAAACGCTGAGACAGGATCGTCGATTGCTGAACCGCTGAGACGGGATCGTCGAACGCTGAACCGCTGGATTTCATCGAGCGCAGAATGAATACCATTTGTCGAGCGCAGAGCGCCGTTCGTCGAACGCAGATGGTCGTTTGTCGAACGCAGAGAACATGTGTTATATTTATTCTTCTCTTATTTTCTCAGCCTATTATATGTATATATAATTTCAACCTATTATCTTAATGGGATTTGATCTAAGTTATAAGATATGTTATGATAGAAACTTAGACATTAAAGGTGGATCCTAACTCAAATCAAAACTAAGGTTCCAACAATCTCCCCCTATTTGAGTTGGGATCCTAATCCAAATTAAGACTAGGTTCTAACAATCTCCCCCTATTTGGTTTAGGATACCTAAGCATAAAAAGTCTTTGAAGCTTAAGGGTCAGAGATTATTTCTAAATTTTGTTTTTAAAAACCAAACAATTTTTTATTTCCTAGATTATGATTTAAATAGGATTTTAATAATGTGAATTGCTAGCCGTTAATGGATTCTAAGGAAATAATTTTTAGGAACATTGCCTGATATCTTCCTTCTTGCAGAATCTCCTTATCAGAAGGGACTCACACTCAGTGCTATGATTTTTTCTAATCAATGCAGCTTGAGTAGAATGCTCAAACATGATTTTTGGAGAAAGATCTGTAAGAACATGAAGTTATCTGACATTGCTTTTAAAATAGAAAAAATTAATTAAATCTTAGAATTTAAATCTGTTTGATTAGGAATGGAGTTTAATGGTGAAAAACAGTTAAGCCTTATAATTTGATATTTTGGTGATGAAGCAAAACTATGCTTGCAAACGACAACGACAAGTGTACCGTGTCGAATGTAGTATAGGTTATAAAAACCAAGGTCGTATTAGACTCGGGGCGGTTGAGTACTCTTACTTCAAGAAAATCTCTATTATCTTATCAATTAAAACTTGAGGGTTGGTTTTGCAAAAAGGAAATAAAAATAAGATTAAAAAGAAGAGTAAAAAGGGTAGCACTCGATCTTTGAATCACCGCGGAATAAAGAATAAGAAAAAGAAATAAAATCGCAATCTCTTACTAAAATAACTTTGACCGTGGGGATTCCCGAAATATGAACGTACCTTGGGTCGAGGATACGCCCAACTAAGATTAGGAATATCTACTGAATTTTCATTCAATAATCGATAACCCAATACTTTCTTTACGAGATGAATCCCACTATTGGATTTGACTCCAATCCAGGAGATTTATGTCATCCTCATTCGAGGGTTGCATGCAACTCTCTTTATCCTTGAATGATCGATTCACCTTACGAGCTTGTTCGGCTAACTAAAGAAGAAAACAAGAACGAGAAATATATATCGAAAATATAATCTCATTTCATTAGAATCAAGGATAAATCTTAAGCATTTTTAGAAAAGAGAAAGAGCAATTATAAATTACTTCAAAACCAATATTATTCCTTGGATCATCTCGATCAAGTACTAATAATAATTTAGCTACTCATGGAGATGGAGGAATCGAAAGAATTAAAAGAGTACATAATGAAAAAGTGAATAGAATAAGAGAAATAGGAACTAATTTTATTGAATTGCAAAAGAAAGTACAAGCTATGAAATTGAGAATTACGACTATTGAAATGAAAATACAATTGCCAAAAGAAAGAAGGAGCATAAGTGTTTACCCAAAAATTGGAGATCATCTCAAATTAGCTGTCCGAGCCCTGGCGGTCCCCCATCGCCCGAGTGGTCTCGCTTTTTCTTTCCTCGTAAAGGTCGAGCTTCGTGCCCCGCACGACTTTTCCCCTGGAGGGTCGCCCCCTTGGGCGACCTCGCCTCCGCGAGGAGGAGATCGCCCCTTGGGCGATCTCCCCCTTTGAGATCGCCTCTTGGGCGATCTCCCCTGTGAGGAGGTCTCCCCCTTGGGCGACCTCGCCTCCGCGAGGAGGAGATCGCCCCTTGGGCGATCTCCCCCCGTGAGATCGCCCTTTGGGCGATCTCCCCTGTGAGGAGGTCGCCCCCTTGGGAAACCTTGCCTCCGTGAGGAGGAGATCGCCCCTTGGGCGATCTCCCCCCGTGAGATCGCCCTTTGGGCGATCTCCCCTGTGAGGAGGTCTCCCCCTTGGGCGACCTCGCCTCCGCGAGGAGGAGATCTCCCCTTGGGCGATCCCCCCCCCCCCCCCCCCCCCCCCCGTGAGATCGCCCTTTGGGCGATCTCCCCTGTGAGGAGGTCGCCCCCTTGGGCGACCTCGCCTCCGCGAGGAGGAGATCACCCCTTGGGCGATCTCCCCCCATGAGATCGCCCATTGGGCGATCTCCCCTGTGAGGAGGTCGTCCCCTTGGGCGACCTCGCCTCCGTGAGGAGGAGATCGCCCCTTGGGCGATCTCCCCCCGTGAGATCGCCCTTTGGGCGATCTCCCCTGTAAGGAGGTCGCCCCCTTGGGCGACCTCACCTCCGCGAGGAGGAGATCGCCCCTTGGGCGATCTCCCCCCGTGAGATCGCCCTTTGGGTGATCTCCCATGTAAGGAGGTCGCCCCCTTGGGCGACGTCGCCTCCGCGAGGAGGAGATCGCCCCTTGGGCGATCTCCCCCCGTGAGATCGACCCTTGGGCGATCTCCCCTGTGAAGTCTCCCCTCTGAAATCCCTGTTTGTGTGATCTGTTCAGGTGCACCAGGTCCAGACGACCTCAGCAGGTCCAGACGATCTCAGTAGGTCCAGACGATCTCAGCAGGTCCAGACGATCTCAGCAGGTCCAGACGATCTCAGCAGGTCCAGACGATATCAGCAGGTCCAGACGATCTCAGCGGTCTCAATAGCGGTCTCAGGTGGTCTCAGCAGTTCCGGGCAGCCCGTTACCTTCCAGATCTGCCCGTTCGGGCAGGCCCCCGCGTCTATAAATAGAGGGGTAGGGGTACCAGTTGGAGGACTTTTGGGAGAGCTTCTAGTCCCAGCCAGTGGTTTGAGCGGTCTCAACTTTGAGTGAGCGCTGAGACCTCTCCGGTCTCCTTTCAGGCCCCTTTTTCTTCATGTTTTATGCTGTTTCTTTCATTCTTTCCTGTTGTAACCTCAGCTGTAACTCAAGCTTTATATCAATAAAATAGTCTTTCCTCCAGCTCAAAGTAACCGGCCACCCAACAGTTTCACCCCCCATCCTTCAGCTCGAGCGAGTGTGGAGTTGGTACCATTTTTGGCACCAACAGATCTAACACGCGACCTTCAGATTTTGAGTAGTTGGTGAAACAGCAGCTGCGGTGAATTCGACCTAAAATTCTTCAAAACTTCAAACGGTCATAACTTTTGATCCGGGTGTCGGAATTCATAAATTCAAAGCCCGTTGCGACCGTCTTGGCCTGAACTATCCAAAAATTGAATCGGGTTCTCCGTTCAGGCATTTTTCTGCCCTCAGATTTCCAAAATTTGACTCCGTTTGGAAGTTATCGCAGCTTTTTCCTTTTCGGCAATTCCTATTTTTTGGGTATCAATGGAGATACCAGATGTTCAAGCTCTTGTTAAGAAAGCTCCTCCTCCTCCCCGATTTGTGGATCCATTTGTTCCTTTGCCACCCCAAGCTGACGAGTTCGCGGCCACTCGACCTGAATTTTTCAGTCCAGTTGCACAGGGAGGTCCCGTAGAAATGTCTAACCCTCAGGAAAAGTGTACTAGTTTTCCAGCCCCAGCTGATGCGTATTATCCTTCATCTCCTCCAGATTTTGTTGAAGAGGAAGATCCTTCTCCCTTCACAGATAGAGTTCGTTGGGTGACTGCTCCTGACAATTTTAGAGAGCCTCGTCTGCCAACCTTCACTGGAAAAGAAGATCCCTTCTCCCATCTCCAAGCCTTTGAGTCAGCTATTTCTTTAAGAACTTTAATGGATGGCGTCAAGTGCAAGCTCTTTGTTATGACCCTTGACAGTCATGCTAGAGAATGGTTCTAGAGCCTGCCATCTGGATCAATTGCTTGCCTTGTGGATTTGCGGAGATTGTTTCTCTTAAGGTTTTCTACCAACAAAAAGCGGAAAAGAGGTGTCGCAGCCCTTTTCCAAATCAAGCAAGGAGTTAACGAAACTCTCGCCCACTATGTCGATAGATTCCAGAGAGAAATTCTTCAAATTGTTAGTGCAGATCAAGAACTGTATCAAGTCGCTTTAATCAACGGACTCCAAGAAGGCCCTCTCAAATTCAAAGTTACCGCAAATGAGCCCAAGTCTTATAGGCACCTCATCGAAATAGCAAACCAGTTCATTCAAGGTGAGGCAATGAATCCTAATTATATGAATTCTCGGAACCGGCGCACTCGGCGGCATCGGGTGAATAGATATCATCATCATTCATCTTCATCACAAATCCCTCCGCAAGATGAGCAGTTTGAGTCTTGTTCATCTCCCCCGGATATGTCTACTCCACCTCAACAAGATATGCCATTTCCATTCTTGGAGGTCTCTCCCATCATGTCTTATGATCCTACAACATTTAAATATGAAACTTACTCAGAAGGATTTATTCAGTTGAATATCCCTTTGGAAGAGGTTTTTCCAATTATTCAGAATATGCCAGAGTGTAAAAGACCCCATCCTATGAGGTCTAATGTTGCAAAACGCAATCAAGAACTCTACTGCCTATACCATTTAGCTTCTGGTCATGATACAGAAGATTGTCGTGCGCTCCGAAAATTGATAGACCAACTATTGAAGGCAGGAAAATTACAGGATTATGTTGCTTAATTAAATGAAGATCTTATTTTCCAGCAAAAACAACTTCACACAGCAAATTTTCTTTCATTCAATAAAAGAAATGCATGAAGTATAGATGAGATACATTGTCAATTTTGTTTTGCATGTCTCCCACCTGTTTGGAGTTTTTGCATCTTTTATTTTCTAAGTTTTGCTTGTAATAAGAATAGCAGTTATCTGTGTTCTATAAGCAACTATCATCGCAAGGATGTTTTCTAGCAGTCAGCTATATCAATCTTCATACCCATATTCACTGCGGACATCCAGCCAAGTATGTTTAAAACTCTTTCACTACTTTACTTTTCCTTACATTTACCTGTCTACATTCATATTTCTACAAATACTTTGATATGAAAAGTAGAAATTGGCCAGATCAACCGGAACGGGTAAAGCTTTATCATCACTTTACTTTTTCTTGTTTACGTTTATACCTCGTGAAATAGGTAGACAAGGATATGAAAGGTAGAAATACCATCCCTATTGTTTGATAGGAAATATGGAAGTAACACCTCCAATTCTCTCTTCTCCGGGACGTAAAACCCGCAACGACCGCATCACGCTCGAATCACTCGCAGATGCGTAGTGGGTAGCCCAACCCCCTTTCTCCCAACTTTTCTCTCCCTCAATCACTTTCTATATGATGATTACCATCAATAGTTGAGATATCTGATTGAGATTAAAAGAAAGGTTATGTTCATTGATTTGTGAGCTCCCGCTACCGACTTTTACTAGGCGGTAGGGCTGGGGCTGGGTTGATTTCACATGAAAGGTTACCAGGGAAAAGTTATGTTGAATTGCTCCAGATTATTTCATTCCCATATTTTTGTTAAATCAGTGGGTTCTGTGAGCAGTAAGTGATTATTTCACTAAAGGTGAATGGACTCAAGTATAAGAGATTACTGGGGAAATATTCAGAGTTTATTTGATCATTCAAGTTTCTTCAAAGAAGAGAAAATTTTGAGACCACCGGCTTAATTTTCTCCAAGATTTGGAAGTTTGAGATTGCCGGTGGGATTTCTAGAGTTTATTTGGTTTTTCAGGTTTCTTCAGCAATCTCAAAATTTTGAGACCGCCGGCTTAATTTTCTCCAAGATTTGGAAGTTTGAGATTGCCGGTGGGATTTCCAGAGTTTATTTGGTTTTTTAGGTTTCTTCAGCAATCTCAAAATTTTGAGACCGCCGGCTTAATTTTCTCCAAGATTTGGAAGTTTGAGATTGCCGGTGGGATTTCCAGAGTTTATTTGGTTTTTCAGGTTTCTTCAGCAATCTCAAAATTTTGAGACCGCCGGCTAAATTTTCTCCAAGATTTGGAAGTTTGAGATTGCCGGTGGGATTTCCAGAGTTTATTTTGTTTTTCAGGTTTCTTCAGCAATCTCAAAAATTTGAGACCGCCGGCTTAATTTTCTCCAAGATTTGGAAGTTTGAGATTGCCGGTGGGATTTCCAGAGTTTATTTGGTTTTTCAGGTTTCTTCAGCAATCTCAAAATTTTGAGACCGCCGGCTAAATTTTCTCCAAGATTTGGAAGTTTGAGATTGCCGGTGGGATTTCCGGAGTTTATTTGGTTTTTCAGGTTTCTTCAGCAATCTCAAAATTTTGAGACCGCCGGCTTAATTTTCTCCAAGATTTGGAAGTTTGAGATTGCCGGTGGGATTTCCAGAGTTTATTTGGTTTTTCAGGTTTCTTCAGCAATCTCAAAATTTTGAGATCGCCGGCTTAATTTTCTCCAAGATTTGGAAGTTTGAGATTGCCGGTGGGATTTCCAGAGTTTATTTGGTTTTTCAGGTTTCTTCAGCAATCTTAAAAGTTTGAGACCGCCGGCTTAATTTTCTCCAAGATTTGGAAGTTTGAGATTGCCGGTGGGATTTCCAGAGTTTATTTGGTTTTTCAGGTTTCTTCAGCAATCTCAAAATTTTGAGACCGCCGGCTTACTTTTCTCCAAGATTTGGAAGTTTGAGATTGCCGGTGGGATTTCCAGAGTTTATTTGGTTTTTCAGGTTTCTTCAGCAATCTCAAAGTTTTGAGACCGCCGGCTTAATTTTCTCCAAGATTTGGAAGTTTGAGATTGCCGGTTGGATTTCCAGTTTATTTAGTTTTTCAGGTTTCTTCAGCAATCTCAAAATTTTGAGACCGCCGGCTTAATTTTCTCTAAGATTTGGAAGTTAGAGATTGCCGGTGTGATTTCCAGAGTTTATTTGGTTTTTCATGTTTCTTCAGCAATCTCAAAATTTTGAGACCGCCGGCTTAATTTTCTCCAAGATTTGGAAGTTTGAGATGCCGGTGGGATTTCCAGAGTTTATTTGGTTTTTCAGGTTTCTTCAGCAATCTCAAAATTTTGAGACCGCCGGCTTAATTTTCTCCAAGATTTGGAAGTTTGAGATTGCCGGTGGGATTTCTAGAGTTTATTTGGTTTTTCAGGTTTCTTCAGCAATCTCAAAATTTTGAGACCGCCGGCTTAATTTTCTCCAAGATTTGGAAGTTTGAGATTTCCGGTGGGATTTCCAGAGTTTATTTGGTTTTTCAGGTTTCTTCAGCAATCTCAAAGTTTTGAGACCGCCGGCTTAATTTTCTCCAAGATTTGGAAGTTTGAGATTGCCGGTTGGATTTCCAGAGTTTATTTAGTTTTTCAGGTTTTTTCAGCAATCTCAAAATTTTGAGACCGCCGGCTTAATTTTCTCCAAGATTTGGAAGTTTGAGATTGCCGGTGGGATATCCAGAGTTTATTTGGTTTTTCAGGTTTCTTCAGCAATCTCAAAATTTTGAGACCGCCGGCTTAATTTTCTTCAAGATTTGGAAGTTTGAGATTGCCGGTGGGATTTCCAGAGTTTATTTGGTTTTTTAGGTTTATTCAGCAATCTCAAAATTTTGAGACCGCCGGCTTAATTTTCTCCAAGATTTGGAAGTTTGAGATTGCCGGTGGGATTTCTAGAGTTTATTTGGTTTTTCAGGTTTCTTCAGCAATCTCAAAGTTTTGAGACCGCCGGCTTAATTTTCTCCAAGATTTGGAAGTTTGAGATTGCCGGTTGGATTTCCAGAGTTTATTTAGTTTTTCAGGTTTCTTCAGCAATCTCAAAATTTTGAGACCGCCGGCTTAATTTTCTCCAAGATTTGGAAGTTTGAGATTGCCGGTGGGATTTCTAGTGTTTATTTGGTTTTTCAGGTTTCTTCAGCAATCTCAAAGTTTTGAGACCGCCGGCTTAATTTTCTCCAAGATTTGGAAGTTTGAGATTGCCGGTTGGATTTCCAGAGTTTATTTAGTTTTTCAGGTTTCTTCAGCAATCTCAAAATTTTGAGACCGCCGGCTTAATTTTCTCCAAGATTTGGAAGTTAGAGATTGCCGGTGGGATTTCCAGAGTTTATTTAGTTTTTCAGGTTTCTTCAGCAATCTCAAAGTTGAGACCGCCGGCTTAATTTTCTCCAAGATTTGGAAGTTAGAGATTGCCGGTGGGATTTCCAGAGTTTATTTAGTTTTTCAGGTTTCTTCAGCAATCTCAAAGTTTTGAGACCGTCGGCTTAATTTCCTCCATGATTTGAAAGTTTGAGATTGCTGGTGGGATTTCCCAGGTTTTTTGAGGAGTTTCTAGCAATCTGAAGTATTGAAGATTGTTAACTGGTTCTCTTCAAAGAAGCTTTTCTGACAGGTGTTTTGGGGCATTTGTGATCATCATCTTAGAACCTCTCATATTAATTTTGGGCGGTCTGGAGAAATTAAGATCACTACTTGAGTGCTCATCTCTTTATCAAGCAATCTAAAGCACATGAAAGTATTCATGAGGTCTTTCCTTCTATTAATCAACAAAGAAGCAGTCGGAAAAGCTGAGTCCGACAATATTCTATCTCAAAAGACAAATGTTTTTCAAGATTCCCAGAAGGAGCAGTCTGGATTATTTGATACCTTCATTTATCAAAGTACATAACATAGTTCAGAAATATCATTTATGGATTATCATGATCTGATTCTTCTACAAAAAATCTCGAATATTGAAGATCGCCATTTGACATCGGAGTAACTTTATAACAAAGCAGCTTCGAATATCCAAAGTTAACACCTTCTTAAAAGGCGTTTTGACATCCACAAGGTCGCTATTCTTAATTATCAATTGTAAATCAAAGTGAACAAAATAAGTATTAGCAAGTTGTCTCAGGTACCTGACACACCTCTACCCTTTTTATATACACGTTCTGCATACCTTTTCGCATATGAAAACAGGTACAAGCTGGTTCTCTTCAGGTATTTCATGATAAAATATGCATGCTCTAACCGATCTTTTACAGAGGTAGGCAGGTGCACACTAGTTCTTTTCAGGTACTCACATAACATCAAATGGCCGCAAGTTCTCTTATAGAGAGAGAGTTTTTCAAGCATGCCTGGAGGTAGTAAGTTCGCACAGGTACTTGCATTTTTCTATCATATATGATCTACTATGACAGGAAAGGTGGATGGCGATTCTCGTGGGTAAGTTTTATTTTTTCGAAGTTTTTCAAAACTTAAAAAAAATGCGGGGATTATGTTTACCCAGAAATCGGCGATCATCTCAAATTAGCTGTCCGAGTCCTGGCGGTCCCCCATCGCCCGAGTGGTCTCGCTTTTTCTTTCCTCGTAAAGGTCGAGCTTCGTGCCCCGCACGACTTTTCCCCCGGAGGGTCGCCCCCTTGGGCGACCTCGCCTCCGCGAGGAGGAGATCGCCCCTTGGGCGATCTCCCCCCGTGAGATCGCCCTTTGGGCGATCTCCCCTGTGAGGAGGTCGCCCCCTTGGGCGACCTCGCCTCCGCGAGGAGGAGATCGCCCCTTGGGCGATCTCCACCCGTGAGATCGCCCTTTGGGCGATCTCCCCTGTGAGGAGGTCGCCCCCTTGGGCGACCTCGCCTCCGCGAGGAGGAGATCGCCCCTTGGGCGATCTCCCCCCGTGAGATCGCCCTTTGGGCGATCTCCCCTGTGAGGAGGTCGCCCCCTTGGGCGACCTCGCCTCCGCGAGGAGGAGATCGCCCCTTGGGCGATCTCCCCCCGTGAGATCGCCCATTGGGCGATCTCCCCTGTGAGGACGTCGCCCCCTTGGGCGACCTCGCCTCCGCGAGGAGGAGATCGCCCCTTGGGCGATCTCCCCCCGTGAGATCGACCCTTGGGCGATCTCCCCCGTGAAGTCTCCCCTCTGAAATCCCTGTTTGTGTGATCTGTTCAGGTGCACCAGGTCTAGACAATCTCAGTAGGTCCAGACGACCTCAGCAGGTCCAGACGATCTCAGTAGTTCCAGACGATCTCAGCAGGTCCAGACGATCTCAGCAGGTCCAGACGATCTCAGCAGGTCCAGACGATCTCAGCAGGTCCAGACGATCTCAGCGGTCTCAATAGCGGTCTCAGGCGGTCTCAACAGTTCCGGGCAGCCCGTTACCTTCCAGATCTGCCCGTTCGGGCAGGCCCCCGCGTCTATAAATAGAGGGGTAGGGGTACCAGTTGGAGGACTTTGGGAGAGCTTCCAGTCCCAGCCAGTGGTTTGAGCGGTCTCAACTTTGAGTGACCGCTGAGACCTCTCCGATCTCCTTTCAGGCCCCTTTTTCTTCATGTTTTATGTTGTTTCTTTCATTCTTTCCTGTTGTAACCTCAGCTGTAACTCAAGATTTATATCAATAAAATAGTCTTTCCTCCAGCTCAAAGTAACCGGCCACCCAACAGTTTCACCCCCCATCCTTCAGCTCGAGCGAGTGTGGAGTTGGTACCATTTTTGGCACCAACAATAAGAACTACTAAAACATAAAAATAAAGACATGAAATGAAAGTTCTAATCCTAAAAATTCGTCCCCAAAATTGCCTCCCTAAACATCTGGTGAAGCTGGCTTTAAATAGACAGAAATTTGGTGTTACACGCCCTTGGTCACGCCCGTGACCAAGGGGCGTGTAGAGGGCGTGATCCGTGCTGGCGGAGAGGGCGCGTTCTGGCTTCAATGCAGGCATTTCAGACGCGTCATGCCCTAGTTCACGCCCATGACCTGGGGCGTGTAATCTTTGAATGTGTTGCTGGCAGGAAATCTTTGGCGGGAAGGCGCGCGGGGCGAGTCACGCCCGTGACTGGATGTCACGCCCCATGGTCACGCCCGTGACTTGGGGCGTGTAACTTTAAATGACGTGGCAGGCATGCTGGAAGATGGTGGCGGGGTCCCGACCGTGACTTGTATGTCACGCCCTTGGTCACGCCCGTGACCTGGGGCGTGTACTTGACAATTTTGAACATTCGTCGAACTCTCGCCTGTTCGTCGATCTCCTGAATTTTCGTCGAACGCAGCATCCAGGGTCACGCCCTTGGTCACGCCGTGACCTGGGGCATGTACTTGGCGAATGTTTCACGGAACGACTCTGGGAAGCGGAGGCAGGTCTGGAACACATCTTTTGCTGTCACACCCTTGGTCACGCCCGTGACCTTGGGCGTGTACTTGACAATTTTGCTCAAAATGCCCAGAAATCCTGAAAAACACAAAAATGCTTAATTTAGTTTATAAAATTGAAAAGATAATAAATTAAATAAGAAAAGCATAAAATCTATATAATTTCATATTAAAAATATATTAAACTTATACTAAAAAATGAGTACAAAAAGTACTAATCATTTGGCCATTTTATTTCATTAAAATATAAATTTGAAAAATTTCTCTGATTTTGTTGAACATGAAAAATTTTCTTTTTAAAAGATTGTTCAAATTTATTTTTCAACAAAATATTTTGTTCTTTTGAGTTTTTCAATTTTTCTTTAAGTTATTATTTTCAGGAAATAAAATATTTATTTCTATTAATTCTTTTATAATTTTCTTTTCAGATTTTATCATATCTGTATATGGTAATTTGAAAACAGATTTAAATTGATCAGAGGTAAAAATAAAATTTGAAGTTACCTCAGTTACCTCAATTTCATCAGGTTCAGATTCAGATTATGCATCTGAGTAGTAGTTTGCGCCATATATGACCATCATGCAGAATCTTCTGGCCTTTTGTTCTTCTTTTTCTTCTTCTTCACTTAGAGTAGATGATGGTTCTGCATCAAAAATACAGTTAGTGGAAGTGGAAGAAGATTCATTTACCATCCTTAAGAGGGAGTTCCAGATGCCCCTTGCTGAAGTGCAATCAGCCACTCTTTGAAGAATGTCTTTTGACATTGATTGAGCCAATATGTCCAGGGACTTTGCATCAGCACATATCAACTTTTCTTGATCATCTTTTGAAGAAGTTGATGATGAAGGTCCTGTCAAAATGGACTTATAAATTTCTTCATCTATGGCATTCATATATAATTTAATTCTAGCTTGTCATAAAGTAAATCTATCCAAATTACAGACTGGTGGACATGTGATTGAAAAATCTACTTGTGCCATGAGCTTTTTATAAAAACTTTAAGAACTAAGTGATCTTTGTGATTCAGGTGTTAGCCTGTATAATTAATCAACTACCCTCTGATACCAATTGAAAGTGAGTTTTAGTTCTTAATTATTAAAGCTCTTGTTTAAGTTTATTTCTAAGTAATGATATATATAAATGTGGTGCTGAGTGAGTAATAGAAACAAACACTAAGTAGGCACAGCAATCACAGCAAATAACAACCTACACAAAGCAAACATCCAGAAGACACAAGATATATAGTAGTTCCCCAATCAACCTGAGTACATCTACTCTTCTACCCACTAGTAGTAATCCACTAGAGGTTTTTGATCAGGTGCCCTCATACCAAGGGGTTTTTGTTCAGGTGTCCACACACCAATGGAGGTTTGATCAGGTGCCCAAATCACCAAGGGGTTTTTGTTCAGTTGTCCACACACCACAGAGCTTTTGATCAGGTGCTCAAAACCAAAATGCAGGTTTTTGCTAAGGTGCCCTGTCACCGGGAGTTAACTTTTGAAGGGAGTTATAAACCTTTATACAGGAGGGGAAATAAAGAAAACAAAAAGATTAAAGGTCTTCTTTTTCTAGAGAAGACTCTTGAATATCCTGATGGTTTGTTGAGTTTGGATCTTGATGATGATGTGGAAGAGAGCTCTCCCTGTCTGATTTAGATTGATGACAGCTTGTGGAGACTTCTTCACTTGATTGCAATAACTTTTCTTTTCTTCTTCTTCTACAGTTTTGATCCTAAGCAATTGATATTGATTGGTGTCTCAGGATGTATATGATCTGCAAAGAAGAGTTTAGCAAAAAGAAGATATAATATATTTAGATCTGCTTCTTCTTTTTGCCCTCTGTTTTTCTCTTCCTGGTTCTTCCTGTTTCCTTTTTCTCTTTTTCTTTCTATCTCTTAATTTCTTCTCTGTTCTTCTCTCTGAATATATAATCTGGAGATCTGTTCGGCTGATTTGAATTCTTGCCGACAAGAGAGGAAAGAGATAATATCTCTTTAATTTCCTGGATCCTCGAGAACATAAATTGTCGTCTTTAGCTTTGCTGCAATGGCTACAACATTTATTGTTCTGCAACGACTAATTCAAACAAAGGAAAGACAGCAATATATAATTTGAAACAATTCAAAATATTGCTCTGTCAGCATATATAATATTAGTCGAACTGAGAATGATATTAAAATAATGCTAATGATATTTCGTCGAGCTCAGCTTCAAGTTCGTCAACCTGATCATTTGATTCATCGTTCTGAGCTTCTGTTGAAGATTCGTCGAACACAAACTTGAGTTCGTCGAAAAGAAGGATTCGTCGACCGCTGAGCCTGGATGATTTCGTCGACCGCTGAAATATTGAGGTGTTCGTCGAACGCAGACTTGAGTTCGTCGAACGCATCTTTTCGTCGAGCGCTGAGACGAGCTGGATCATCGACCGCTGAATATTGAGCTGTTCGTCAAATGCACACTTGAGTTTGTTTAAAGCAGGATTTCGTCGACCGCTGAGACGGGGTCTGTTCGTCGATTGCTGAGACAATCTGTTCGTCGACCGTTGAACCACTGAGACGGGATCGTCGAACGTTGAACCGCTGAGACGGGATCGTCAAACGTTGAACCGCTGGATTTCGTCGAGCACAGAATGAATACCATTTGTCGAGCACAGAGCGCCATTTGTCAAACACAGATGGCCGTTCGTCGAACGCGAAGAACATGTGTTATTTTTATTCTTCTCTTATTTTCTCAGCCTATTATATATATATATATATTCAGCCTATTATCTTAATCGGATTTGATCTATGTTATAAGATATGTTATGATAGAAATATTGACATTAAAGGTGGATCCTAACTCAAATCAAAACTAAGGTTCCAACAATCTCCCCCAATTTGAGTTGGGATCCTAATCCAAATTAAGACTAGGTTCTAACAATATGATTCCAATTGAAAGTGAGTTTTAGTTCTTAAACTAAAGCTCTTTGTTTAAGTTTATTTCAAAATAATTATATGTATAAATGTGTAGTGGTGAGTGAGTAATAAAATCAAACACTAAGAAGGCGTAATAATCACAGCACGACAAAAAGAAATAAAACAAAACAAACAACCAGATGACACAAGATATATAGTAGTTCCTCAATCAACCTAGGTACATCTACTCTTCTACCCACTGGTAGGAATCCACTAGACATTTTTGATCGGGTGCCCTCACACCAAGGGGTTTTTGTTCAGGTGTCCACACACCAATGGAGGTTTGATCAGGGGCCCAAAGCACCAAGGGGTTTTTGTTCAGGTGTCCACACACCACAGAGCTTTTGATCAGGTGCTCAAAACCAAGATGCAGGCTTTTGCTAAGGTGCCCTGTCACCGGGAGTTAACTTTTGAAGGGAGTTATAACCCTTTGTACTGGAGGGGAAATAAAGAAAACAAAAAGATTAAAGGTGTTCTTCTCTTTTTTGAGAAGACTATTGAAGATCCTGATGGGTTGTTGAGTTTGGATCTTGATGATGATGTTGAAGAGAGCTCCCCCTGTCTGATTTAGATTGATGACAGCTTATGGAGACTTCTTCACTTGATTACAATAACTTTTCTTTTCTTCTTCTTCTGCAGTTTTGATCCTGAGCAATTGATATTGATTGGTGTCTCAGGATGTATATGATCTGCAAAGAAGAGTTTAGTAAAAAGAAGATATAATATATTTAGATCTGCTTCTTCTTTTTGCCCTCTGTTTTTCTCTTCCTGGTTCTTCCTGTTTCCTTTTTCTCTTTTTCTTTCTATCTCATAATTTCTTCTCTGTCCTTCTCTCTGAATATATAATCTAGAGATCTGTTCGGTTGATTTGAATTCTTGCCGACAAGAGAGGAAAGAGATAATATCTCTTTAATTTCCTGGATCCTCGAGAACATAAATTGCCGACTTTGGCTTTGCTGCAATGGCTATAATATTTATTGTTCTGCAATGGCTAATTCAAACAAAGGAAAGGCATCAATATATAATTTGAAACAATTCAAAATATTGCTCTGTCAGCATATATAATATTAGTCGAACTGAGAATGATATTAAAATAATGTTGAATATATTTCATTGAGCTCAGCTTCAAGTTCGTCGACCTGATCATTTGATTCGTTATTCTGAGATTCTGTTGAAGATTCGTCGAACGCAGACTTGATTTCGTCGAACGGAAGGATTCGTCTACCGCTGAGCCTTGATGATTTCGTTGACCGCTAAAATATTGAGTTGTTCGTCAAACGCAGACTTGAGTTCGTCGAATGCATCTTTTCGTCGAGCGCTGAGATAGGCTGGATCGTCGACCGCTGAATATTGAGCTGTTCATCAAATGCAGACTTGAGTTTGTCAAACACAGGATTTCATCGACCGCTGAGATGGTGTCTGTTCCTCGACCGCTGAGACAATCTGTTCGTCGACCGCTGAACCGCTGAGACAGGATCGTCAAACGCTGTATCGCTGAGACGGGATCGTCGAACGCTGAACCGCTAGATTTCGTCGAGCGCAGAATGAATATTATTCATCGAGCGCAGAGCAAAGTTCGTCGAACGCAGATGGCCGTTTGTCGAACGCAGAGAACATGTGTTATTTTTATTCTTCTCTTATTTTCTCAGCCTATTATATATATATTTTCAGCCTATTATCTTAATGGGATTTGATCTAAGTTATAATATATGTTATGATAGAAACTTAAACATTAAAGGTGGATCCTAAATCAAATCAAAACTAAGGTTCCAACAAACTACACCAAAATCAGATGCACACTTGTTTTCTATCCCAGATTGAACCTCAATCCATAAAAGATGCAGAACAAGATCCAAATTGGATTCTTGAAATGCAAGAGGAGCTCAATCAATTTGAAAGGAACAAGGTATGGGATTTGTTTCCAAGACCAAAAGTCCATCCAGATATTGGCACCAAGTGGGTCTTCTGGAACAAGCTGATGTTCAAGGCAACATAGTCAGAAACAAAGCAAGATTGGTAGCCCAAGGATATTCACAGGAAGAAGGAATTAACTATGACAGACCTTTGCTCCTATTGCAAGACATGAAGCAATCAGGCTTTTTCTGGCCTTTGCTGCATTCAAGAAACTCAAAGTATACCAGATGGATGTGAAGAGTGCATTCATGAATGGAGACATCAAAGAAGATGTCTATGTGGAACAACCACAAGGTTTCATCTCTCCAACTCACTCTTCTTATGTATTTAAGATTAATAAAGCTCTTTATGGTCTCAAACAAGCTCCCAGAGCATGGTTTGAGACCTTAGCTAATTTTCTTTTGGAGAACAATTTCTGTAGAGGCATAGTTGATAAAACCCTATTTTTCAGGATACAGAAAAATCAAACATTACTAGTTCAAATATATGTAGATGATATCATATTTGGCTCTACTGATTCAAATTTATGCAAAAGGTTTTCTAACCTAATGCAATCTAAATTTGAAATGAGTAGTATGGGTGAGTTATCTTACTTCCTTGGTCTTCAAGTGAAGCAAACACCAAATGGCATATTCATATCACAATCCAAGTAAGCTAAGGAATTAGTGAAAAGGTTTGGTATGTTTGATGCTTCCACCATGAAAACACCCATGCCCTCAAATGCTGTTGTAGATAATGATGAATCAGGGAAACCTGTTGATCAGAAAGTTTATAGAGCAATTGTTGGCTCATTACTTTATTTAACAACAAGTAGGCCTGATATAATGTTTGCTACCTGTATTTGTACTAGGTTCTAAGTTAACACCAAAGAATCTCACTTAATTTTATTAAAAAGAATTTTTAGATATATAAACAGTTGTCCAAATCTAGGACTTTGGTGTCCAATAGCATCAGAATTTGAATTAACTGGATTCTTAGATTCTGATTATGTTGGATGTAGAGTAGACAGGAAAAGCACATCAGGAACTTGTCAGTTTCTTGGTGATAGTCTTTTGTCTTGGTTTTGTAAGAAACAAACATTTGTGTCTACATCAACAGCTGAAGCTGAATACATAGCTGCAGGTAGTTGCTGCTCACAGATATTGTGGATACAAAATCAGGTCCTAGACTATGGTATCAATCTAAATAATTCAATTATATTTTGTGACAATACTAGTGCAATATCTATAGCACAAAATCCAGTTCTCCTTAGTAGAACTAAACACAAAGAAATTAGGCACCACTTTATCAGAGATAATGTGGATAAAAATAAAATTTGCCTACAATTTATTCCTACTGACTTACAAAGAGCTGATATTTTCACCAAGCCATTCGATGAAAAGAAGCATATCTTCTTTATAAATCAGCTAGGAATGATAGATGGAGATTCAATCTGTTAAAAATTAAATTTTCTGCTTATCCCTTTCTTCATCGAACTGAGATCGATGAAATCTAGTCGTTCGTCGAACAGCGATCGACGAAGTCATCTAGATCGTCGAACCGAGATCGACAAAAATTTATTTTTCGTCGAACGCAGTTTTGATGAAGCTTTTGTTTTTGAATTTATTTCATTATAATCAAATCTTTTTCATTTTAACTGAATGCCTACAGAATTGCTTCTCTTTCCAGTTCCTTTACACTTGATCTCTATTTAATTTTTCAGGAACAATAACAATATAAAGATTGCATCCTTCCCTTCCTCCTCATTTGTCCCTTCTTCTAGGGGACTAGCTCCAGGTCTTCTTGAAACGAGGCAGGGGGAGAAGTTCTATGAAGAAGCTCTATATGATGCAGTTTTTGCTCAGGGGGAGATGTTCTATGAACTAGGCATGGGGAGAAAGCTGAAGAAGCTCCTTTTTTTCAGGGGAGATGTTTTGAAGAAACTCCTTTATGATAGGGGGAGTTGTTTTATCAAGAGGACATGTTGTATGAAGAAGCCTGTTTTCTGTTCTTGATAAAGCCCACAACAATTTGCATTTTTAGTTTTGTTTCAGAAATTCAGTTATGACAGATTCAAATTCAGATTGGTAGCATAGCAGATTTAGATTATAAAGCTACAGTACAGATCAACAAATTCAGAAAGCTAAAAAATAGTAGATATAACTCATATATCAAATTTAGATATAGCAGATACAGTTCAGACAATCAATTCAGAAAGCTGAAGGCAATGTCAGAATTCAGAGAAAATCAAAGGTTCTATTTATTTGTTTTTATTAGTTTTATTTTCAATGAAAATTTTCAAAACTCAGAGTATCATATTTTATATCTGATGAAATATTTAAATTCTATCAGATATATATGCTCTGTTGTTTTGTTGTTTGTTTTATTATTCAATTTTTGTCAAATAGTGTCCCAACCCAAATAGGGGGAGATTGTTGGAACAACCCTATTACTTATTTGGGCTAGGATCACTATCTGTTTATTAGGACTAAGTTGACCCCAATTTATAGTCTTAAGGGTCAAGGTTTTAGAATGATAGAACTAAGGAAAAGAAAAGTTTTCTGCGTTCGACGAATTCCATACTGCGTTCGACGAACTCCATCCTGCGTTCGACGAACGGCATGATCCTGCGTTCGACGAACTTGCCAAGGTTCTGCGTTCGACGAACTCATTCTACGTTCAACAAACTCCTCTCTGCGTTCGACAAAATGCTCTCAGCGGTCGACAAAAGCTCTTCTCAGCGGTTGATGAACTTCAGTCTCAGCGGTTGACCAAGTCTCAGCGTTCGACGAACCTCCCAGTCTCAGCGTTCGACGAACTCAACTCTGCGCTCGAAGAATAAGTAACAAGATGCTCAGATCGACGAACTCAGTTCTTCCAGGCAGATTTAAGCAGTTTATGTTTGAGATCGATGAACTCCAGATTGTGTTCGACGAAATTTGTTCAGATCGATGAAAATTTCTCTTCAGCAGTTTATCTCTTCAGTTCGACAAACTTCATTCTGCGTTCGACGAACTCAGCTATGTGCTCGACGAAATGTGTTATTTCAGTTCAGTATTTAAGACAGATTAATTTATTCTTTTCTCTGAACTCAGATCTTTCAGCAACAACTCTATTATATCAGATAAGTAAGGATTATATCTTTCCTTTTATTATTTCGAGAATATAGCCGTTGACATTTAGCTGAAAAGGACATGTTCATGGAAAAGTAAAAAGGTAAACGGCATATCAGATTTGCAGTACCAGATATATCTCTTCTGAATATTTTATTCCTTAAATTAAGGGATTTGAATTTCAAATCTGTCAGATATTTCAAAAAGAAAAGGAAGAATATATACAGTATCATATCAGATATTACAGAATAATTGTACAGGAAAAAGAAAGAGGAAGACGATATACAGTCGAGAGGAAGAAGAAAGAAATATACAGAAAAAGCTTTTCAGTCTTCATCTTCTTCAAGCAGCAATTTCATTCACTGAGAACATCAACACCTTCTCTCAGTATTTCTGCTGCAAGTTCAGATCTTCAAAAGAGCAACAAATAATCTGAGAAACATTTGTCTCTCAGATTTATCAGCTATCAGGAAGATAAAGGAAGATCTATTTTCAAGTGAAAGCTCCATCCTCAAGCTGTCAACAAATTTCAATCAGATAGAGGAGCTTTACATCATCAATCCACTAGTCTTCTCTCAGAATATTGACAGAGAAGAACATCTAAACCCTCTTTATCCCCTCTTGTACAGGGTTATAACTCCCTTCAAAAGTTAACCCCTTGGTGGCAGGGCACCTGATCAAAAACTTGTAGTTTGGTTAGAGCACCTGATCAAAAGCTCCTTGGTGTTTTGGGCACCTGATCAAAACCCAATTGGTGATAGGGCACCTGATAAAAAACTTAGTGGAATCCTACTAAGGGTGGTAGAAGAGTAGACGTACCCAGGTTTATTGGGGAACTATTATAAAATCCTTGTGTCCTCTGTGTTGTGTTTATTTTTCTGTATTGTGCTGTGTGCTCTCTTTGTGTTTGTTTTTATTACTCACTCAATACACATATAAGTATCACTATTTTAATTCCGCTATAAAAATAAGTGAAAAACTTTTAATACTCTATTCACCCCCCTCTAGAGTAAATCTATGATATAATGGTAAGTAATAAAATATATGTATTTTCAGTATAGTTATTAGTATAGTTTTAATTAATATTGTAAATTTTCTATGTAAATTAATGAATAAATTGCTTGTTTTATTATTTTCCTTACTAACTTAGTTTTATTTTTGTAGATTTTGGCAATTTTTGTCAAGTCACGCCCTGAGTCACGCCCGTGACAACATGTCACGCCCGTGACCCAAGGGCGTGTAATCTGCGATCGACGAAAGACATGCTGCATTCGACGAAAGTCGAGCGTCGTTCGACGAAAGCGCTCTGCCCTGCGTTCGACGAAAGCTCTACAAGCTACGTTCGACGAAAGCGCCCTCCCCTGCGTTCGACGAAATCTCTTCGAGCTGCGTTCGATGAAAGCTTTCCAAGCTGCGTTCGACGAACTCCCTCTGCCCCAGCGTTCGACAAATGGCGTCCAGCGTTCGACGAACGTCGATCTGAGTTCGACGAACTCTCTCTGTCCAGGCGTTCGAAGAATCCAGCGCACACGCCAGCTGTCACGCCCGTGAAACTGCAGGTCACGCCCGTGTGGAGCCAAGTTTGACCACAGACCTTCCAGAAGACGGCGGATGTGATCCCTAAAGCACGCGAAATGTCACGCAGCAGGGTCACGCCCGTGACTAGAAGACACGCCCGTGACCTAGGGAGTGTAAAACTAAAATTTTGCCTATAAATAGGAGGGCTCGGCTGAAGCTTTTCCCATCCATATTTTGAGTGCTTGTTAGTGTTTTCTGAGTTCTTTGAGTGATTGTGAGTTTTCTTTATGCAATTAAGTTTATGTTCATTTGTAATATTCGCCTTTTAGAAATAAAATATTGTTTTCTCATTTGGATCAACTTCCTTTTTCATTTATGTTAGTGTGTGTGTGTGTATGAGAATAGTTTTATTGATTTCATAACTTAGTTTATTGCTTTCATAATTTAGGTTTATTGCTTTCATAAAAATAGTTTATCGCTTTCTTTATCGCTTTATTTATCGCTTTCTTTTAAACGCTTTCTTTAGATTCAGTCTTTTATTACAAGTAGAGTGTGTGAGTTTATGAGATAGTATTTTTTTTTGTAACTTAGTTTTATTTCAGTATTTATATAACTGCTATATACCACCCCCATCTTGAATAAGAGGCTAATTTACTTTAGCACTTATTTAAGTCGGTTGGGACGGATATTATTTGTACACCTTTATAAGTCTTTTCAGTTCTATACCACACCCTTCTTGAAAAAGAGGCTAAGAACTTTTTAGTGCTTGTTTAAGACGGTTGGGACGGATACTGTTACTGTTTTTATATAAGTCTTTTTATTTCTCTTTTTATCCGCTTATATCCGCTTAAGTAATTAAACATGTATTTTCTTAATTGTGCCATCTCCATTCCGATGAGTGGCTAATTTCCTTTAGCGCACGATGTCGAATAGCATTGGACATAAAAATAGTGTTTCTAAAAATAAAACATCTCTTTCTAAAGTAATTAACGCTTAAGGTTTACATGAGAATAACGTTGGGTGGAGCCACATAATCGATGTGTGGTTTTCATTTCCGTCTCCGAACACTAGTTAGCCGAGAGGCTCGTGCGTACGGACTGATCACTCGCGGGTAAAGAGAAGTGCGCTCTTCCCTCGAGAGAGGATTCAGTAAGTCTCCCGAATTGGAAGTAAAAACCAAATAGCGGGGATCACAACATAAACTGAGTATTAAGAAGATTCGATGGTCGAAAATTCATAATCTCGGGTGGGCGTACCCTCGAGAGAGGAGCATTCATAATTATGGAACCTCCACGGCCAAGCCGTTTTAATGTTTTAAAAATTCATCTCTTTTACTTCTAAAAAAAGACTATTTTCGTCTCAAGGTAATTCGACATCGGGCGTTATTATCATCATCGTTTAGAACTCTAGTTATTCGCTTATTATCGTTTTCTTTTAAAAACCCAACTAAAAACTTATTCTGATAAAATAATAGTTCATTCCTCAAAGTAGGTTAATCAACACGATCCACGGAAATATACGACCTCGATATTTTCTAAAACAAAATATCTTGTATTACTCACGATAAGGTATACTTGCCTTTATTACATGGTTAGTTCGGATTAAAAAATTAAACAAAAGCTTTTCAAACCAATTTAGTGCAAAACTCTCCTTTGCTATTTTTAAAATCAATAGAATTTGACGTTGTAGCTGAGGTGTAATCGTCAATATTTCGAAAGCAGAAAAAGACCGTTACTTCTATCTTTCGATAGGATAACGTTTAATTTCTCAAAGTAGGAGTACTTGCGAGACTCTTTGGAAACACCCATCGAAATCTAATCTCATTAAATAAAGGTTAACCAAAACAAAGAAACAAGAAGCAATCCGAACCTAAATCATCAAGTTTTTGGCGCCGTTGCCGGGGATCAATTAGTGTTATTATTTGAAACAAGGAATTACTATTACTTTTATCATATATATTAAAAATATATATATAAATATATATATATATATAATATATATATATAATTTATTACACAAAGCCAAAAAATATATATATATATCATTTTTATTATTAGTATATGACACGAGGAAACTCCTCGGAGGATTCGAATATCCCTTTTGACCCCAAAATCGAGCGCACTCTTCACGAGCGCCTCCGACTTCGTGATCAAAACTTACTCGAATTTCCCGAAGAGTCAGTCGGAGATAATTACACTGAACCTATGGCCGATCAAATTCCAGATGTGGCCCCGCCACCGACCATGGCATATTGTGCCAGGCCAAATTTGGAAGATACCGGATCGAGCATAACGCGCCCAACAGTGGCTAATAATAACTTTGAAATAAAATCTAGCATCATTCAAATGGTACAACAATCAATCCAATTTGACGGTTTGCCAGATGAGGATCCAAACTTACATCTTTCGAATTTTTTGGAAATCTGCGATACTTTCAAAATTAATGGAGTTACTGACGACGCCATTCATTTACGTTTATTTCCATTTTCGCTGTGGACGAAAGCCAAGGCGTGGTTAACTTATCTTCCCAGAGGATCTATAACCACATGGGCCCTGTTGGAATGTGGTCTTCCGCATCTCCTAGGTTTGAGAATAACAAATCCTATGTGTATTTGATCTTGTTTGTTTAAGTGTGCGGGAAATCAAAGTCCACATGACTCAAGGATGGTTGCCCCCAATTTTGAGCCAACAATTCCAAGACTCCCACTAGCGCCAGCGGTAGCACTTAGCGCCTGGCGCTAGCGATGATAACGCAATTTCGGGAACACATATGGAAGGAGATAGCGCCTGGCGGTAGCCGATAGCGCATGCGGTAGGGACGCACACAGAAGGCAAGGGAGAATTGATTCCTCGGATTGAAGATTCTGCCGCGCAAAATATGTCCTAATTTTGGATAGCGCCGACGGTAGCTGATAGCGCCTGCGATAGCGCAAAGCAATAGAGGAAGGCGGCCGACTTGCTTAAAAATGAACGATTCTCACGCGGAGAATATTTCCTAAACTGGGATAGCACCGGCGGTAGCGATAGCGCAAGCGCTAGCTCCAAGGTTATAAAAAGGACCCCTTGGATCCGTCTTCTTCAACCTCTTGAGATCCAAATTCCATAGCTTTGTGCCACAACATAGAGAGGAAGGTTCAGAGAGATACTCCCACAAATCCATAAAGGCTTAAGAAGATCCGTGGAGAAGATTTCAACACGCGTTATCATCGTAACGAAAGACCGCATCGACTACGATCATACTCTGCGTCTTCGTCTACTTCTCTAAGAGATCCACATAGACGGAGATTTATATTATTGTCTTTTCATTTCATATCTTTTCTGTAATCGTTTAGTGAATTCGCCTCGTGTTGGCGACTAGGTCTGGGTTGGACTTAGGGCAGAAATTCGCCTCGTGTTGGCGACTAGGTCTCGGGTGTAGGTCTAGGGGGTGCTCGAGGCCATATCCGGGGAAGGGTTGCCTAGAGCGGCTTGAGGCCATATCCGGGGAAGGATCGGCTAAAGCCAACCGGTTTGTGGGGATACGAGTCGGTATAGAAAACAAAAAGAGTCTTTCTATTAGCTTTGATTTCTAGCTTCGATAAGAGATCAAGTTTTGTAATCATGCTTCTCAAGGTAATAAAATCATGACTTTACTTTTACTTCATTTGATTTGTCTTGATCTTCTCTAGTTTAATAATCAAAGCTTTTTCAAAGTTATTCAAAATATATTATAAGTTTTTAAAACCCTTATTCACCCCCCCCCCCCCCCCGCTCTAAGGGCGCCTACCGATCCAACAAGTGGTATCAGAGCTAGGTTATTCCAAATCGGCTTAACAACCGGGAATAATGACGTCTCATGATCTCGCTTCTACTAGTGGGGTAAATTTTTATGAAGAAGAAAAATCTCTTAAACCACCGTTATTTGAAGGAAAAAATTATAAAGGATGGAAAATAGTAATGGAAAATTTTCTTAAACGTTTAGATGAATAAGTTTGAAATATTACTATCAGAAAACCACCTATCGTATTAAATAAGAACAAAATGGTTTTAAATGCAAAATCTATGAATAGTCTATTTTGTGCGTTGGATCATAATATTTCCAAACTCATTTATACTTTTCCGACTGCACACGAGATGTGGAATTTTCTTGAAATAACTTATGATTCTCCTTCTGTAGGCATGTAACAATTACAAGAACCGGAGAATATGCAAGCCTGCACAGGTATTCAAGAAAGCTCCACACATGACGGATCCATGAAGTGCACATCAAATGGAAAAGAAGAAGTACTGTCTTCGAAAGAGGAGTGCCAAAAAGATGTAAAAGAAACGATATGCTCAAATCGTGCCTCTCCTGAAAGCAATGTAAGGAAATCAAATCCCATATTTTGTACTTATATTTCTACATTACAAATGCTTTAAACTACAAAGCGCAAAATTAAGAAACTAAAAAATGCTAATAAAAATTTGCGCTTAGAAAATAAAAATTTAAAGGCAAAAATTAATGAAGATTCAAATTCTAACTTATCTTGTTCTACACAAGGCTCCTTAGTTGAAAACATTACACCTTGTATAGAAATTAATGATTTGAAAGAAAAATGCAAGGAACTTGAAAAGGAACTTCTTTTTATAAAAGAACAAAATAAAAAACTATGTTTAGAAAATTCATCTTTGGAAAATGATTGTGCTAAGTGTAAAGAATATAAAATTGAAATTAAAGAGATGGATGAAACATTTGATGAATATAGAAACAACTATCAAGATCATATAGATTCAATTGTTTCCACGCTTGAAAATAGCACAATCGCTTATAATAAAGCTAGACATAATTTAAATATCAAAAATGATGAATTAAAATCAAAAATCAACTTGCTTAAGGAAATCATAAAGAAAAATTCTCAAAACATACATTCTCAATATAATGCAAAATCCAAAAGTAATTTGAATATGATGTCTTAAAAGTTGAATAAGCCAAACAATGGAAATAAAAAACTTCAAAAGATTGAAAATGAAATTCCAAAATACAATCATTACTATCATTTACAACATCAATCTTCTCCCAACGAAAAATTAAATGTTCACAAATTTCCTATGAAAAACACCTTCAATAATCATTACAATCATAATCATCAATATAAAGATTATCATAATGGAAATTTGACATATAAGAATAATATTAAACCAAAGTTTAAATGGAGACCCAAAATTAGAAATGAAATATTAACCTCACATGAAAGGATCCATTCATCACTAACTACCCACAAACATGCACGATATATTTGGGTACCTCATGATATGATCACTTTATATGACTTGTGATATGACTTCCTCATATTAAACCAAAATTCATAAATAAATCAAATTGAATAAAATTGAATAAAAAGTCATGTCATTTTTCAAGTGATCTACTTATCCTTTTTATTTCTATCATTCTAAATCCATTTCCTAAAAAGTCTTATAAAATTTGAAAAACTAAATTTGTTATATGATATTATTAAGACTAAATGAAATAAGTGTCAAAATGAATTTAAAAGGTGTATCTTAGGGGTATTAGGCTAAATCTATAAAATGCGCAAGTTTTGCTTAGGTAGTTAATATATTTGCGTCATTTTCAATTACCCCAAGTATGTTCGATCATAATCATGTTTAAATCGGAATTGAAAAATTGCATGAATATTATTTCACTTATATATGATCATTTCACTCATGCATATGTTGTGCAAAACTCAATAATTAAGGTATAATAATATGAAACTCTAATGAAGATGAAACTCATGTACTAATTTTAACTTCTGCAACTTTTTGCGATTTCTTCTCGTCTCATCACTTCATTAGATATGCCTTACATTGCAAAAATATAATTAAGAAAAATCGAAAGCAAAATCGTAGAAAATCAAGGCCTTATGATTAAAATAAGCACTCTCTGTGAGCTAACGCAAGCGGTAGTACCTAACGCCGGCGCTAGCTCGAGTCTCTGATTTTCTATAAATTTAAAAATTCTGGAAAATCAACAAAAATATATGTATTTGTTTAATATTCAAATATCAAAGAGAAAATTTACAAAACTCATATTTTCTCATATTCACTATTCACCTTACAACGTTTCTATCTAATAAGTTGAAAAGGTTGAATATGAATTTTCTTTAAAAATTCCTCATGTACATTATCATGAATAATTAATTACGAGTTCTTAATCACTATGAATTAATATTAATGATCATATATAATAGTCATGCAAAATCATATAATCTTCTAAGTCAAACATCAAATATAACTACAAAAGATTCTACTCCTTCGAAACATATAGTCTGTGATCATGATTACTATATGAATCTATTATGTTTTGCATAGACCATAGAATCAACACTATATCCATATGAATAAATAAATTAGAATCATCACTTTATTTGTCTAAAACTTGAATCTCTATTGTTACATACATGCAACATTGTATCAACAAACCTTGGTATAACATCAATCTCAAACTTATCATACTAACATTGTCGACTAAAGAATAATTGTGTCTATGTTAGGCTTTATATGTTTGCCAAGACATACAGGCTGGGTATTCGCATCTAGGGGTTATTCAAGATATTCTTATGCATGAACATTATGGTTAATCACTAAAATCATGCATATTTGATTTGTTCATTCATGTCATCCCATGCAAAATTTAGTTGGTAAAGTCACATACAAAATCGCTAATGTTTCATGAAATTTGCACTATCTAGACATTTCCTAAAAATCTGAAATTTCAGCATGAAACTACTATTATGACACTTAATCAAGGTCAACAATTAAAAATTTCAAAATCATCAAAAATCGGGTACTGTTTCCCGCGCTAGCGCTAACCCCGGCGCTAGTGCACCTATGTGTTTCTCTGTATTTTTAAAATTTTGAAAAATTCCTAAACATATATTAATCTATGTGTACTAATCATTTCTGCATTATTGCTTTTATTACATTTTTGAAAAATCAAATACAAAAATACAAAAGCCAAATTACAAAAAATTTATTATATGTTTTACCTTTGTGTTTTTGTCATTTGTTTAAATTCTATTTCTATAAGCAAAAATCAAATACAAAATATAAAACAAAAAATTATCAAAAATTGTTATTTTTGAACTTAACTTTTTACTTGTATCTTGCGAAAGGGTGAGTTGGGCTATCATCCCATCATATAACCTAGTACCGGACGAACCTCTCACAAGGTAGTCCTCGGGAAGTCCAAGATCAATTTTATAAGTTCAAACTTTAAATTAAAATTATTCTTCAAAAAATATCAAAAATATTGTATGGACTTCATTGAAAATCAAGCATGAATTAATGTGTTATTTAGAACTTCTATAATGTTGCAATTTATCTTTTC
Organism: Dactylorhiza incarnata; assembly: GCA_033032865.1. Taxonomy (NCBI): domain Eukaryota; kingdom Viridiplantae; phylum Streptophyta; class Magnoliopsida; order Asparagales; family Orchidaceae; genus Dactylorhiza; species Dactylorhiza incarnata. Next base: position 11,233,444 of record JAWHQI010000014.1, read on the forward strand.
AAACTACTTTGAACATTGCTTTCATCATGCTTTGATATATCTATTAATATGTGCATAAATTATATTGAAAGTGGTGTAGAACTAAGCTTAGCATGCCTCTAAGTATGAGTAAATGCGTTATGTTTGATAATGATCTTTATTCACTCACTTATTTTGGCATTGTCTACATTTGTGTTTAATCTAAGAATGCTTGTGTATGTTTTGTATTAGTACAATGAATTAAAATTGCACAAGTATCTTACCTACACTCCTTTATTTGTACTTTTAAAAATTAAGAAAAGTGGTTATCTTTCTTATAAATTATATTGGTTTGCAAAACAAGTGTATTCGGAGAACTTTGTACAAAACAACAATCATAAAATAAAGTGACAAAGATAACTCCACCAAGCACTACTTGAACCTCCTGATAAGTCTTAATAAGCGTTGTGAGGTTGAGCACCTTGGAAAGAATAGTAAAGTATCTTGTGCAAACCATAACTTTCTTTCAAAATAAAAACCACTTATTCTTAAGTACACCAGATCACAATAAAAAAAAATCAATATTGAAGAATAAAATTATGTGATCCCCCAAGCACTACTTTGCACCCTGATAAGTCTTAATGAGCATTGTGTGTGCAAAGCACCTTGGTAGTTGTACATTTTGTTTTGTGCATTGAAGTGTGTGGAAGTAAAATTATTTGTGTTTTATTGTGCTCCTTACTTTACATATTACTTGTATTTTTGATTAAAACATTTGTTTACTCTATTCAAAATATACATATGTGCACATCATTATCTTCCATAACACTTCTTCTCATGAGTATTGGATCCTAATGCTAATTCTATACTACTCTTTATTTATTAAATGCACTATGATAACCTAGCATGCTTTCTACAATGTTTAGTTTTGTTTTGAAATTATGAATTAACATAACATTATAGTACTCTCTTTTTGATAACATTCATTCATGCTTTGTTAATTTATTATTGATTCTAAAATGTTTACAAAACCTCTTCTTTATGAAATTTAACTCATATATCTTTTTATGGATCATCATTACAATAAGATGTTTCTTGTATTTCTATAAGTCTTCCGCATCGTCACCATATATTTCTACCTTGCGCTCTCATGCCTATATAAAAGTCTTAAATACCAAAATTCCTTTCTTTCAACAAATGGTAGACTTGCTTGGTAGATTTTATATTGGTTACTCTACACATGAATTTTTTCTTTTTTGCTAAAAACTCTGATTTATTTCTAGGAAAATATTGTAATGCTAAAATTCTGATTTATGAATGGATTCCAAAATAGCTATGTGGGTGTTTTCATAACTTCAAATAAAAATATAAATCCATAGTCTATGTCATTAAATTTAAAAAACTTAATTGTTTCCAATATTTATTATCCATGACTTCATTTCTCACCATAGCGGGGGCGTAGGGTTGTAGACATTAGATAACCTTTATCTCTAGTCATGTCTTGTCCTTAACCGGGGAGGGTTCCAGTGGGGCCTTGCGAAGCACTGGGGGGAAAGAGTGCTAGGTTGAGTTGTGTCTAGTGTTTGCATATGGGACTAACACCCCAACCTACGGCATGTATGTATCTCCTCATGCCCACCCGTCACATAGTACGGGGCTAGGGTGTAGACATATTGTCTGGGTAGTTTAGTTCTTGGAAATCATTACATTTTGTTTATGCTACAAACTCTGATTTCTGAAAATGTTGTAATACTCAAACTCTGATCTATTTAAATGAAAAGTATTCTAAAACTCCTTATCATTTCCTTCTCTACAAGCTCGATCATGCTTTTATCTTCTTATCAACCTTTTAGTGGTGTCTCCTTACCTGATTTTGCTAATAACAAAAGGGGGAGAACTAACATGATAAATATAATCCGCTATCAAAATTGAAACTACCATGATTAATTAAAGATGATAGCTTACATATTAGGGGAGCATTCACTTAGGGGGAGCATGTATTTAGGGGGAACAATTATAATTGCTAAAATCAATAATTATCCTAAGTCATCACTCTCACACTCACACAAATATAATTTCATCATGCTTATTTATTAATACTCTGATTTATCATTAATGGATTTGTTATTATCAAAAGGGGGAGTTTGTTGGAACGTGGTCTTCCGCATCTCCTAGGTTTGAGAATAACAAATCCTATGTGTATTTGATCTTGTGTGTTTAAGTGTGCAGGAAATCAAAGTCCATATGACTCAAGGATGGTTGCCCCCAATTTTGAGCCAGCAATTCCAAGACTCCCACTAGCGTCGGCGGTAGCACTTAGCGCCTGACGCTAGCGATGATAGCGCAATTCCGGGAGCACATATGGAAGGAGATAGCGCCTGGCGGTAGCCGATAGCGCAGGCGGTAGCGACGCACACAGAAGGCAAGGGAGAATTGTTTCCTCGTATTGAAGATTCTGCCATGCAAAACATGTCCAAATTTGGGATAGCGCCTGCAGTAGCTGATAGCGCCGGCGATAGCGCAAAGCAATAGAGGAAGGCGGCCGACTTGCTTAAAATGAAGGATTCTCATGTGGAGAATATTTCCTAAACTGGGATAGCGTCGGCGGTAGCGATAGCGCAGGCGCTAGCTCCAAGGCTATAAAAAGGACCCCTTGGATCCGTCTTCTTCATCCTCTTGAGATCCAAATTCCAGAGCTTCGTGCCACATCATAGAGAGGAAGGTTCAGAGAGATACTCCCACAAATCCATAAAGGCTTAAGGAGATCCGTGGAGAAGATTTCAACACGCGTCATCATCGTGACGAAAGACCGCATTGACTACGATCATACTCTGCGTCTTAGTCTACTTATCCAAGAGATCCACATAGAGGGAGTTTTATATTATTGTCTTTTCATTTCATATCTTTTCTGTAATTGTTTAGTGAATTCGCCTCGTGTTGGCGACTAGGTCTGTGTAGGACTTAGGGCAGAAATTCGCCTCGTGTTGGCGACTAGGTCTCGGGTGTAGGTCTAGGGGGTGCTCGAGGCCATATCCGGGGAAGGGTTGGCTAGAGCGGCTTGAGGCCGTATTCGGGGAAGGATCGGCTAAAGCCAACCGGTTCGTGGGGATACGAGTCGGTATAGAAAACAAAAAGTGTCTTTCTATTAGCTTTGATTTCTAGCTTCGATAAGTGATCAAGTTTTGTAATCATGCTTCTCAAGTTAATAAAATCATGACTTTACTTTTACTTCACTTGATTTGTCTTGATCTTCTCTAGTTTAATAATCAAAGCTTTTTCAAAGTTATTCAAAATATATTATAAGTTTTTAAAACCCTTATGCACCCCCCCCCCCCCCTCTATGGGCGCCTACCGATCCAACATGCCCTATTGACGGAACACCTTTTAACTAAATATTTCCCCCCATCAAAACCATTCTGAGTCTCTCTATGAGAATTGGGAACGTTTTAAAGAGTTCCTGCGTAGATGTCCTCATCATGCGCTGCCGTCCTGGCTACAGGTCCAGACGTTTTATAATGGTCTAAATTTTTCCACGCGACAGATGATCGATTCAGCTGCCGGGGGAACGTTAAACAACAAAACCCCGGCGGCCGCCTTAGCTCTGTTTGAGGAAATGGCCATGAACGCCTATCAATGGAATGCGCCTAGATCTCGCCCTGCCAAACTGGCTGGGATATATGAAGTGGATGCCACTTCTCACTTAGCCTCGCAAGTGGAGTGGCTAAGTAAGCAAGTGGCGGAGATGACTGCTTCCTCCTCCACTCCCAGTTGGGCTCCTAATAATAATAATATTTTTGTCGAAGAAACCGTAGATTACCTAGGCAACCCAGTTAGGCCCCCCTTCAACCCTAATAACAATCCATATAGTAATAATTATAATCCGGGTTGGAGGAATCACCCAAATTTTTCATGGAGCAATCCTAATAATGCTCAGAGGCCCCCAAATGTAAATCCACAAGGATTTCCGCAAGGATTTCCGAACGGATTTCAGCCTCCACCTCCAAAACCTTCTCCGCTCGAAGATTTTTGTGCTAAATACGTTGCGTCCACCGAGTCAAATATCCGGAATATCACCGGATCGATTAAAAACTTGGAAAATAAGATGGGACGGCTGGCAAAGATGGTCTCCGAGCGGCCATATGGAGCTCTACCAGGGAACACGAAGCCAAACCCCCGAGAAAATGCCAACGCCATAAACCTTCGCAGCGGCAAGGAGGTAACCTCCCCAAAATGGGTTGAGCCCAAGGTACATGTTTCGACATCGACCCCTCCACCCTCTCTCTCGATAGATAATACAACGAGTATTCCGACTGTGCCAAACGTTTTAAGCCCGTCCCTTCCTTATCCCTCGAAAATAAACAACGAGCGGAAGGATGAGCATTATAAAAAATTTCTACAAATTTTAAAACAAATTCACATAAACGTTCCTTTTTGCGAGGCACTCTCCCAAATGCCAAAATACGCGAAATATCTTAAGGAGTTGCTTTCTAATAAAAAGTGACTCGAAGATGTTTCACGTGTTTCCCATAACGCGGAATGCTCGGCTGTCCTCCTTAACAAATTGCCACCAAAACTGAATGACCCGGGACGATTCTCCATCCCGTGCCTCTTCGGCAATATGGTAATAAAGTACGCTCTAGCGGACTTGGGAGCTAGCATCAACTTGATGCCTTTATCCCTTTTCAAAAAACTTGATTTGGGCATCCCAAGCCCGACTAAGTTACTCATCCTTCGGTTTGGAGACGACAAAGTTACTTTGCATATAAACCCCTCCATGCGGAACTCACAATCGAATGATGATTCCTGCTTTAATTTGGAATCCGCGTTTGAGGATGAGTGTTCTCCTCTTTCGGAATTGTTATCTTTAATGATAAACGATTCGGATCTCGCAAATCAACCTCCTTTGGATGAATTGCCGCCAGATTCACCCTTCGAGCCTTTCAATTCGAAAGAGTTAAAAATCTCCACATCCTATGAAGAACCCCCGGTCTTGGAGCTTAAGCAACTCCCCGACCATTTAAAATATGCTTTTCTAGCCGCGAACTGAAAACTTCCGGTTATAATATCATTCACAATAACCGATTCAGATACATCCGAATTGATTAAGGTTTTGTCTAAACATCGTCGTGCAATTGCATGGCAAATTTCTGATATCAGGGGAATTAACCCCTCGTTCTGTTCCCACAAAATTTTTCTCGAAGAAAACCCCCGCAAAACTATTCAGCCTCAACGACAACTTAACCCAAATATGCGGGAAGTCGTTAAGACTGAAATTATTAAACTCCTCGATGCGGGGATTATCTATCCTATATCCGACAGTACGTGGGTAAGTCTCGTACAAGTCGTCCCTAAAAAGGCGGTATAACGGTCGTGGCAAACACGAATAACGAATTAATCCCAACTCGTACTGTTACGGGTTGGAGGGTGTGCATCGATTACCGAAAACTAAATGATGCCACCAGAAAAGACCACTTCCCGTTGCCGTTTATTGATCAAATCCTAGAGCGTCTCTCTGGTCATCCTTTCTATTGCTTTCTTGATGGTCTCTCGGGATTTTTCCAAATCTCTATTTCCCCCGAGGACCAAGAAAAAACCACTTTTACTTGCCCTTCCGGCACCTTCGCATATCGAAGGATGCCGTTTGGCCTCTGCAACGCGCCAGCTACATTCCAACGATGTATGCTGGCAATATTCGGTGAGATGGTAGAAAATATAATGGATGTCTTCATGGATGACTTCTCCGTCTTTGGAAGCTCTTTTGCAAATTGTCTTGAACTAGGAGAAATGCAACATCATGGTCCGAGAGGGTTTGGTCCTAGGCCATAAAATTTCTTCCAAGGGGATGGAGGTCGATAAGGCCAAAGTTGCAATAATTGAACAACTTCCTGTTCCTTCGAACGTAAAATCTATTAGAAGTTTTCTCGGCCACGCAAGTTTTTATCTGCAGTTTATTTAAGATTTTTCAAAAATAACCAAACCGCTAACTCACCTCCTGGAAAAGGTTTCCCCATTTATTTTTGACGCGGCCTGCGTAGAGGCATTTGGTTTTATAAAAAAGCAACTTATCAATTCTCCAATTCTGGTGGCGCCAGATTGGTCCCTTCCGTTCGAGATTATGTGCGATGCGAGCGATATCGCAGTAGGAGCCATCTTAGGCCAACGCATAAATAAATATTTTCATCCAATATATTACGCTTCTCGCACACTCAATGCCGCACAGGCTAACTACACAACGACGGAAAAGGAACTTCTCGCCGTCGTCTTTGCTTTTGATAAATTCAGGCCTTACGTAACACTTTCACACATGATCGTTTTCACTGATCACTCCGCCCTAAAATATCTTTTGGCCAAAGTTGATGCCAAGCCCCGTTTGCTTCGATGGATCCTCCATTTACAGGAATTTGTCTCAGAGATCCGGGATAAGAAGGGGGCTGAAAATTTAGCAGCCGACCACCTCTCACGTTTAGAACAACCCTTCGTAGAAGCGCTCGTCGAACCTGAAATAGACGATCGATTTCCTCAAGAGTGCCTTTTAATTATCAATAATATAAAAACTTCTTCGACCCCTTGGTTCGCAGATTATGCGAACTATCTAGTCGCACGGGTCCTTCCAATGGATTTTTCGACTCAACAAAAGAAGATATTCTTTTCTGATTTGAAAAACAACTTTTGGGAGGACCCCTTTCTCTTTCGAGTATGCGCAGTCCAAGTGGTGCGAAGATGTGTTTTAAGCGAGGAGGATGCGCAAATTTTGCGACACTGCCACGAGGGGCCGGCTGGAGGGCATTATCAAGCCAACCGGACTGCACGAAAAGCATTAGAGGCGGGCTTTTATTGGCCAAATCTTTTTAAAGATGCTCACATTTTTATGAGTAAATGCGATAGCTTCCAGCGGTCGGGTAATATCTCTCATCATGACGAGATGCCCCAAAACCTTTTTCTCGAGTGTGAAATCTTCGATCTGTGGGGCATAGATTTTGTAGGCCCCCTACCTTCTTCTTTTAATAATCGTTATATTTTAGTGGCGATTGACTACGTATCTAGGTGGGCGGAAGCGCAAGCTATGCCCACCAATGATGCGCTAGTCGTCGTCCATTTTCTAAAAAAATTATTTTCTCGCTTTGGCACGCCTCGTACAATAGTAAGTGATAGGGGTACGCACTTCTACAACGCCCAGTTTTCAAAAATTTTATCTAAATACGGCATCACGCATAAGCTCGCCACCGCCTATCACACCCAAACGAGCGGCCAAGTAGAGGTAGTAAATCGCGAGATTAAACGCATTTTGGAGAAAACCGTTTCTTTAAATAGGAAAGATTGGTCTGTCAAACTCGACGACGCGTTGTGGGCATATCGTACGGCATATAAGACCTCTATCAGTTGTACGCCCAATCGATTAGTCTATGGAAAAGCGTGCCATTTACTAGTAGAGTTAAAGCAACGCGCTTTTCGGGCCTTAAAATTTCTAAATCTCGATTCAAACTTAGCCTCCGAGAATAGGAAATTCCAACTAAATGAACTCGATGAATGGCGTGCGAACGCTTATGAGAGTAATAAATTTTATAAGGAGCGTTCTAAGTTCTACCATGATCGTAAAATAAAATTCACCAAAACATTTGCTCCGGGCGATCTTGTCCTTCTTTATAATTCACGCCTTCGTCTTTTTCCGGGTAAGTTGAAATCCCGATGGTCCGGCCCCTTTAAGGTTAAAGAGGTTTGGCCGTATGGGACCGTTCTTATCTCTCACTCTGAAAGAGGCGAATTCAAAGTAAACGGGCATCGTTTAAAACTTTATCGTGCGGGCGATCCAGTGGACGAAAATATTGAATCCTTAACCCTCCCCAACTTATAATCTCACCACGCCAAATGCATCAAGCTACGAGACGATAAACAAAGCGCTTGTGGGAGGCACCCCATATTTATCTAATATTTTATTATATTTTGTTCTTTTTATAGTTTTTTGCTGGGTTTCTTACGGCCCCGCCAACTTTAATTCAGGGAAGCCTTTTTGCTCCCTCCTTCCTTTTGTATATATTGAACTTTTATTTTCTCTTCTTCATACTTACATTACAATATTGAGGACAATGTTGGGTTTTAAGTATTGGGGTGTTTTACTGTCTTTATTTAAACAAAAACTTTTAAAAAAATTATTTTCTCCTATTTTATTCTGCATTTTTCTTACTTTTGTAAATATAAGCTTAAAAAAACTATAATTTTTTTTTGTTTTCTTCTGCATTTTGCTTACTTTAGTAAATATAAGTAAACAAAAAAAACAAAAAAAAAACAAAATTTTGCAAAACCCCAAAACATTTCAAAAAAATATATAACTATATAGTAGTTGAAAAAAAAAGAAAAAAATAAAAAAAATAAAACAAACAAAAATCCAAAAAATAATAAACCCTACTTTACATTTATTCTTAAAGCATTTAGTTTCGAGAGTATATGTTTGTGGATTTTCATAATCGCAAGTTTTACTATTTGTTTGTTTATCTAAGATCGATAGATTTAAACGTTCGGGGTTAAGTTTTAAAGAATATCTTGTGTTTTTAATTTATATAGAGGCTTTGTTATCAAGCACTACTTCTACTTGCTAAAATAGAGACATGTGTATTATGTTGGCAAAACAACTTTAGACTGCAATTATCCCTACTTTATGTCTTCAGGAATCTAGGAATATTCAAATTACTAAGGTTGCTCTCAAAACTTTTTTTTATTATTCTAGAATTTCTCTTGAAAACCCCTTGTATACACCAATTTAGCATGGCAAAAAAAAGAAAAAAGATCTGATGTCAATGGGAATAAAAAAAATTCATAAATATAGGCACCCAATATTTGTTAAAAGAGATCCTATGTCAATGAGAATTAAAAATTCCGTAAACACAGGCATTGAGTTAATTACAAAGGTCAATTTTCCCTCGTACATCAACGATGGGAGTCAAAGGAAACTATATAAGAGGGGTGAGAGGATAAAATTCATCACCCCTAATTCAAGTACTTTTCTATTTGCCAAGGCTTTTTAACCGCTTTTCCCTTACCCACATTATTGTTTCTAGTTTTAATTCAAAAAATCATTTGAGAGCATAATTAGTAACTTATATTTTTCCTTCATGTTTCTTTAAACAAAGGTTATTATAATTTCGATCTAATCTCGTTTACTAATGATTGCAATTTTGTTTGCTATTTGGTTAATTAAGAAGTCTTTTGGCTAGGACATTTCTTTCTACTTAAATCATTTGCATAATTTAGGACTTAACTCTTATTACTCCGAATTTTTATTTTTCAGTCTCTTATGATTAAAATAAAACGATAGCTAAAAATTAGAACTTATGTTAATCCCGTATAGATCTCTCTTACTTTTGCTCTGGAATAGCAAAAGCTTAAGTATGGGGGTATTTGATAAGTAATAAAATATATGTATTTTTAGTATAGTTATTACTATAGTTTTAATTAATATTGTAAATTTTCTATGTAAATTAATGAATAAATTGCTTGTTTTATTATTTTCCTTACTAACTTAGTTTTATTTTTGTTTTTGTAGATTTTGGCAATTTTTGTCAAGTCACGCCCTGAGTCACGCCCGTGACAACATGTCACGCCCGTGACCCAAGGGCATGTAATCTGCGATCAACGAAAGACAAGCTGCGTTCGACGAAAGTCGAGCGTCGTTCGACGAAAGCGCTCTGCCCTGCGTTCGACGAAAGCTCTACAAGTTGCATTCTACGAAAGCGCCCTCCCTTGCATTTGACGAAAGCTCTCCGAGCTGCGTTCGACCAAAGCTTTCCAAGCTGCGTTCGATGAACTCCCTCTGCCCCAGCGTTCGACAAATGGCGAGCAGCGTTCGACGAATCCTTCTCAGCGTCCAGCGCGACGAACGTCGATCTGAGTTTGACGAACTCTCTATGTCCAGGCGTTCGAAGAATCCAGCGCACACGCCAGCTGTCACACCCGTGACACTGCAGGTCACGCCCGTGTGCAGCCAAGTTTGACCACAGACCTTCTAGAACACGGCGGATGCGACCCCTAAAGCACGCGTAAATGTCACGCCCCAGGGTCACGCCCGTGACCAGAAGACACGCCCGTGACCTAGGGCGTGTAAAACTAAAATTTTGCCTATAAATAGGAGGGCTCGGCTGAAGCATTTCCCATCCAATTTTTGAGTGCTTGTTAGTGTTTTCTGAGTTCTTTGAGTGATTGTGAGTTTTCTTTATGCAATAAAGTTTATGTTCGTTTGTAATTTTCGCCTTTTAGAAATAAAATGTTGTTTTCTCATTTGGATCATCTTCCTTTTTCATTTATGTTAGTGTGTGTGTGTGTATGAGAATAGTTCAATTACTTTCATAACTTAGTTTATTGCTTTCATAATTTAGGTTTATTGCTTTCATAAAAATAGTTTATCGCTTTCTTTATCGCTTTATTTATCGCTTTCTTTTAAACGCTTTCTTTCGATTCAGTCTTTTATTACAAGTAGAGTGCGTGAGTTTATGAGATAGTATTTTTCTTTTTTGTAACTTAGTTTTATTTCAGTCTTTATATAACTGCTATATACCACCGCTATCTTGAATAAGAGGCTAATTTACTTTAGCACTTATTTAAGTCGGTTGGGACGGATATTATTTCTGCACCTTTATAAGTCTTTTCATTTCTATACCACCCCCTTCTTGAATAAGAGGCTAAGAACTTTTTAGCGCTTTTTTAAGACGGTTGGGACGGATACTATTACTGCTTTTATATAAGTCTTTTTATTTCTCTTTTTTATCCTCTTATATCCGCTTATATCCGCTTAAGTAATTAAACATGTATTTTTCTTAATCGTGACGTCTCCATTCCGATGAGTGGCTAATTTTCTTTAGCGAACGATGTCGAAGAGCATTGTGACACAAAAATAGTTTTTCTAAAAATAAAACATCTCTTTCTAAAATAATTAACCCTTAAGGTTTACCCGAGAATAACGTTGAGTGGAGCCACATAATCGATGTGTGGTTTTCATTTCCGTCTCCGTACACAAGTTAGCCGAGAGGCTCGTGCGTACGGACTGATCGCTCGTGGGTAAAGAGAAGTGTGCTCTACCCTCGAGAGAGGATGAGGTAAGTCTCCCGAATTGGAAGTAAAAACCCAATAGCGGGGTTCACAACATAAGGCGAGAACTAAGAAAATTCGATGGTCGAAAATTCATAATCTCAGGTGGGCGTACCCTCGAGAGAGGAGCTTTTATAATTATGGAACCTCCACGGCCAAGCCGTTTTAATGTTTTAAAAAGTCATCTCTTTTACTTCTAAAAAATGACTATTTTCATCTCAAGGTAATTCGACATCGGGCGTTATTATCATCATCGTTTAGAACTCTAGTTATTTGCTTATTATCGTTTTCATTTAAAAACCCAACTAAAAACTTATTCTGATAAAATAAAAGTTAGTTCCTCAAAGTAGGTTAATCAACACGATCCGCGGAAATATACGACCTCGATATTTACTAAAACAAAATATCCTGTATTACTCACGATAAGGTATACTTGCCTTTATTACATGGTTAGTTCGGATTAAAAAATTAAACAAAAGCTTTTCAAACCAATTTAGTGCAAAACTCTCCTTTGCTATTTTTAAAATCAATAGAATTCGACGTTGTAGCTGAGGTGTAATCGTCAATATTTCGAAAGCAGAAATAGACCGTTACTTCTATCTTTCGATAGGATAACGTTTAATTTCTCAAAGTAGGAGTACTTGCGAGACTCTTTGGAAACACCCGTCGAAATCTAATCTCATCAAATAAAGGTTAACCAAAACAAAGAAACAATAAGCAATCCGAACCTAAATCATCATCTAACCTCACTTTCATTATTTTGTGTCAATTATATTGTGTCCTTGAGGCTTTGGCACCAATTTCCACACCTTGCACCTCTTTAACTGAAGCAGCTCTTCTTGCATTACTTGAATCCAGAAGGTGTCTTCATTTGCTTCTTCAAATTTCTTGGGTTCCATTTATGATAGAATGCTCAAGAATAGGGCTTCATTGTGAGCCCTACTTCTGGTAACCACTGCTTAGTTAACATCTCTAATTATTTGGTTTATTGGATGATCCCTTAGGTGCCTCTTCGCTACAGGCAACCTGTCAGCTATCTGCAGCTCTTCTTCTTGAGCAGCAGCATCTTAAGTAGCGTGCTGATCTTCAATATCAGGTATTTCTACCTCTGAATTGACCTTGCTTGTGTTGGGTATGTCTTGGGGAGACATTTCTTGCATTTGCTATTCATTACTTGTCAAAACAAGAGAGCTGGACCAGTCATTATAGATTAGGCTAGTCTCATCAAAAACAACATGCATAGACTCTTCTACAACATGATTTTTCTTGTTGAATACTCTATAGGCCTTGCTATGTGATCTATATCCAACAAGAACCCATACATTGCATTTTTCAGCAAACTTAGTTAATTGAGATTTTCCATTATTTAAAATTTAGCATTTGCAACCAAAGATTCTAAAGTATGAAATAGTTGGTTGTTTGCCTTTCAGAATCTCATAGGGTGTTATTACTAGGGACATATTGATAGATGCTCTATTGAGAACATAACATGCAGTATTGACTCCGACATTCCAGAAATATTCTGGGAGTGAGGAGTCACTAAGCAATGTTCTCCCAGCCTCTATCAAGGTCCTATTCCTCCTCTCAGCCACACCATTTTGCTGTGGAGTCCTTGGGGAGGAGAATTCTTGGGTGATACCAAATTCTTGACAAAACCTTGTATTTTCCCCAGATTGAAATTATGTACCATGGTCAGTTCTAGTCTTGACCATAGTATATTGGAGTTCATTCTGGATTGCCTTAACATAGTTTATAAAGAAATCTAAAGTATCAGATTTCTTCTTAAGTAAGAATACACATGTATACTTTGAGTGATCATCATCACTCACCAAAGTATACAACTTCCCACCTAGGCTTTGAATTGGCAAAGGACCAAAGAAGTCCTTGTGCAATATATATGACATAGTTCAGTGTCTTTGGAGCTGGTTCTTTTAAATGTGGCCCTTGTTTGCTTGCCCATTTGGCATGCATGACATGAACCACTTTTAACACATTTCAAATTAGGAATATTTCAAACTAGGTTTTTTGAAAATAGCTGATATATTGTCTTATAGTTAATCTGAGCAAGTATCTTGTGCCATTGAACAAAAAGAGACTTACTTTGATTAGCCACAAGACACATAGGAGATAAAGAAGAATTGCATATAAAATCTAAGCAATACACATTCCCACTTCTAGTGTCTGAGAGAATGATCTCTAAGTCATGTGACTTTTTGATCAAGCACTTATCATTATGGAATTCAATGACATAGCCTAAGTCACATAGTTGACTTATGCTTACAAGGTTGTGTTGCAACCCTTCAACATAAGCCACCCTTGTGATGGAGACTATGTCATTTGAAATCATACCATATCCTTTGGTGATGCCTTTTTTTGATCCACCAAAGATGACCTTAGGTCCATTCTTCACAGCTTTGTATTCCTATAGAAGACTTTTGGTCCCAGTCATGTGCCTTGAGTACCCACTGTCCAAGTACCATATTTTCCTTAGGCTGGTACTTAAACTAACCTGCAAGAAGGAATGTATTTACCTTTAGGAGCCCAATTATTTTTGGGTCCTAGGCTTCTGTTAGCATAAATGGATGATTTCACACCTGTTGTAACCTTTGTTGGAAAGCTCTTCTTTGTACTTGGCACATTGGGATTGTGTCAACAATCTGTGGCAAAGTGTCGCACCTTACCACAACATCAATATTCATGAATGTTCTATCTTCTCTTCAGAATATTCCTTGAGGAGGAAGGAGCGGTAATATACTTGTGTTCAGGAGGGGAGACAACAATATTCTTCTTGTTCCTTTCAGCAATGATCTGGCTGAAGGTTAACCTGTGTCCAGTCTTAGTAGTATTTGTCTTAATGACATCAGCTTGCCTTGGCTTGGAAGCTAGGCAAGATTTGATGGCATCATACACTAAACTGTTAGTCATGTCTACAAGTTTGACAGCAACCAAGTGCTTTGCTGGAATGGACTTGGAAGAGCATGCTTCCTAATTATTGAATGATGGGGCAGAAGTACCAAAAACTAATGGTACAGAATGGGCCATTTGAATTTCTTCATGGGGAGCCTTCATAGCACTCATCCCCATGCCCTTTCTTCTACTATGGGAAGGAGTGTTTTCCTTCTTGTAGGAACTCCCATTCTTCTAGTTTCCATACATGATGTCATGGCCATACCAGTTGGAGGGAAGTAACACCTTTTGAAAGGTGGTATGAGGCTTAGCCTTAGCCTTTCTCTTTTCTCCCTCACTTCACCCACTTTCATTTTATTGAACCCTAGTCCTCTCCTATTAGTTTGAGACGAAAAGGTGTCAATGATTGGAAGCACTGATTTGGGCTTGGAGAATTGAGCCACTAGGCTATTTTCTTTGAGAAGGTTCTCCCCAAGGTCCTTGATGACTTTGTTCTTTTGGGAAATGGTGCTCAATTGGGCTATTGTTATCCCTTTAAGTTGGCTTATTTCTCTACTCATCTGAGCCACCAGGGTAGGTGACTCAGTGCAATCTTGCTTAGACATCTTAAGGGAAGCAATTTCTTGAGCTTGCCTCTTGGCCAACCTCTTGCTCATTTTCAGAGCATCCAATAAAGCATCATACTTGTCAATCAATTGATTGACATCCACTTCAGATTCTGAATCATTTTCATCAATTGATGAGCATGCTTCAGAGTCTAGCATTGGCTCATACTCAGAAGGGGGGGGGGGGGGGGAGTTGGTACTTGTCAGGAATGTCCTGACTATCATCATCATCATTTGTGATGGACATTAAGCCATGATGTTTTCTAGCATCTTCATCCTCCTCTACGTCACTGTCTGATTGTGATAGAGGGGCCCGGATGCCAACCTTTGCAGCAGGAAAGTCCTCATCTTCCTATGCAGCAAACAACCCAATATAAGCTGCTTCTTCTTCATCTGAATCTAAGGATGATGTCTAAGATTCACTCTAGCTCTTCTCCTTTTTGGCTAGAAAGGACTTTTCACCCTTCCTTCCCTTCTGTTGATAAGTTTTCTTATCACCCTTCTCTTTCCTCTTGACGGGATAGTCAGCAATGACATGTCCAGGCTTGCTATAGTAATAACAAATCACATTATTTGAAACATGTTTAACATGTTTAGTGTCATACTTGTCCCCTTTGGGGTACTGCTTGTTTGATCTATTGAGATCCTTCCTGGGATGTGAGGAGGAGGAAGGCTTGATATTCCACTGCTTCCTTCTTAACATCTTCTTGAACTTCCTTGAGAAGGCAACAAACTCCTCATCAGAAGAATTGATATCAGATGAGCTGGGCTCAGAATTTTCTGAGTCAACAGCCTTCCTTGGAGGTGTAGGCATCCTTCCCTTGCTCTTCTTGGAGCCCTCAACCTTGAGGGCCACGGCCCTCTCCCTTGCATGAGGCTTGGAGGAAGTGTCCTCCTCCTTGCTAGCAGATAGCATCATCTCATAAGAGAGCAGCTTTCCAATCAGAGTATGGGGAGAAGTCTCTCCCAGCTTTGCCACCTCCCTGATGGAACAGATCATAATGAATGAATGTCCTTTCATAGGTCCTCAACTCATTCACTATTCTGAAAAGTCATTCATAGAAATCAACTATGCATTCCAGGCTTTGCTGCCTGAAGGCTTCATATTTCTGATTGAGGAGGGATTTCCTATTCCTTGGCAGTCTCACAGTGTACCAAGTTTTGGAAGGTAGTGTCATCAATTGCATTGACTATAATATTTTGAGCTCTTTTGTCCATTTTTGCCAATGCAATCTCACTCCTTGTCATTTCAGTATATGTCTTGTCTACCTATCTAGTAGGATCAATAGTGGAGGGCTTTGTGAAAGGGACACCTAGGGTCTGAGGCCTCCATGAAAAGCCTAACCCTTTGCTTCCAAATGCCAAAGGTTTCCTTTTTGCATATTGGCAGCTTCTTGGACCCCAACTCCTTCTGAACTCAATTGGTAGCCATTGGATTCAAATTTTACTACACCTATGTTGGATCTGGTCAGACTGCGAAGTCCTTTTTGACCAACCTCCCTCTGATACCACTTGATAGTTTATAGGTTAGTAGTCTAATTCACCTAGAGGGGGGGGGGGGGGGGGGGGGGGGTGAATAGGTATCTTTGATATTTACTTGATTGTTGCTAACAGTTAAATATTAAACTCAAGAAAACACAGAAAGCACACAATTGTTTAAAGTGGTTCCCCAAGACAGTGTGTCTATGGGTAGTCCACTGTCCCTCTACACCTTTCAAAAAGTGTGTTAGACAATGCAACCTCCGCCAATCTCAGCTCCTAGAGCTTATAACCCAGATGCCTCAGGCTTGCTCCAAACCCTTCCTCAGGCTAACCATCCCAACCAACTCAGAGTGCTCCCACTCCTACAGCTCATAGATCACCTTGATCTCCTACCTTAGGCCTATCAAGAAGCCCTACTTCTCAGTCTCAACAGCCTTACCAAACTTGGGCTTAACAGCCCTACAGCTCAGCTTCAGCAACCCTACAAACTCAGGCAATGTGCCTTAGAAGCTCCGAACGACATAGTTCCTACAGTGAGTAAATGTTTAGCTTACAACAATTGACAGCAGTAGTTTAATGTATTCTATTTTTCCTGCGCAGCTGGTGCTACTTTGAAGCTGGGCTGAATGAAATCTTTAGTCCTTGCTTCTTTTTGAACCAACTCTTCAGTAGAGGAGTAAAGATCCTCTTGCTCTTCTGGATAGAAGAGCTATCTTCTCTCCTTGTCTCTTCTTGCTGGTTCAGTTAGCAGAAGAAGAGAAAGCTTGAAAGCCGTCAATGGAATAGTGATAATGGCTCTCTACTTTTCAGCACAACAACTGGTAGTTATGAAAGTGCCCTAGGTTGTTCTTTTATACTTCATTTATCTTCAACGGTTCTTAGAAAGGGCCCTAACACTTTGGAAGAGGATAGAGAACTTTATCTTCCATTTACAGCTATTTGCGCCAATAGAAAATCCCTAGTGTCGTCTTCCTGATTTGAATCTGTCTCACCGGTTGGGCTAAGATAGTCTTTCATCTCAATGGTTTTGCTGTCTTGGTCTCAGCAGATCCGCTGAGACAGATAGTCTTCTCAGCAGATTTTTGTCTATCTGCAGCTCAGCAGAGGCAGACCTCTTCTCAGCGGCTCTTAACCCCGTCTCAGCAGTTCAGCTGAGACCATGAGCTCGCTAAGAGGTTTTGACAGCAAACCATTGACCTTATTCCATTTCTTGGAATATCTTAACCCTGCAGAGATTACGCATAAGCGGAAGCATAAATTCATTACATCTTGAAACCAGAAGACATGTCCACAATAAAGAACAGTTATGTCTGATATATATATATATATCTGAAAGGTTTGGCACTAAGGCCATACATCAAACTGTGTTTCTCTTACTACATGATTTACAAACATTGGCACGCAGGCCGGCAATACATGAAGTAAACACACTCAAAACACTTGGGCCTTCGAAGGCAAACATAGAACAACAGTTGGGGTTCCAACCTGATATTTCCCACTCATCTTGTCAGGACCTGTAATGCACAATCAACCAAGCAGTGGGAAAAACCGATAACCAGTCAGCTTTGGCTGACCAAGATTATTACGACCCCACCCCATGCTCGGGGCGGCGGTACTCCTTCCCTGCAAACAAGCAATAGAAGTATATATTTCACAGGTGCGTCTAAGCACCGCATAGAAACAATCACCACTTACGTCAACTCAAGGCCACACGTATTGTGCTCTCAAGGCACATTTCTGGTGTACTCCCTGAGTTACACCACAGATCTATTATGAGCTTTTATCATTTAGGTCATCCTACCTTACAGTTTCTTTCCCAGAATTCCTTCAGTGCACCGAGGGGCGACCTCTTCACTGACCAGCTAAGGGACGAGTTCGGTTTTGCTTTGCCCGTGCTTATAACGTCGGGATCAACTTCCCGACGCGAGTGCGGCTTCACCTCCTCCCGACAATGAGACAACCTCACTAGGCCATCAGAACAGTGATGGCGCAAATCTTAGCACAACGCTATAGGCGGTAGTAATACTGCGGCACGAAACGACCGTGTACCGATCGTTCAAGTAATATAAAATGGGAATGAATCCCCAAGTATCGATCTCAAAGGAACACAGTAAGGTGGAGTTAATTATCGAGGAAGGACTTGAGATCGAAGTCCTTAACGTCGGATTGATGCGGAAACGGGGGGTTTTGGATTGTGGAAATAAAATAAAAGCTATCAACTACTCCTATGCAATGCCGCTATGCAATGCTTCGCTTGGCGGGATGGAGACTAGGCAGGCCTTGAGCGCGCTGCGTCGCAAGGGAGGATGGATGAGTAGGCAAGCGGAGTCGAACTGTGCAGGCCTTGAGCGCACTGCTTCGTAGAGCGAATGGATTACACGGGCCGCTATGCCACGCTTCGCTAGGCGGATGGAAGAGTAGGCATACGAATGGAATGGAGAGAATGGCGGAATGAGGGTCGCAAGCACCTCTTCGCAAAGCACACCACTAACAATTGTTAGGGCGGCACAACACAACCAACAATCCACACCACAAGGCACACCTCAAAATGATAAGCAAGAATACCCAAATCACATAAACATAATCAAGTATAAATGCTAATAATCAAAACACACTTCATGAAACATATAAGAAATCCAACTAAGCTATCACTACAAGGGGAGGTGAGTGTGCGAAATCGACCGACTCCGAAGTCTAGTTGAGGGTTCACGGAAGGAATCATCGGGTTGTCAATCCGCGTCCAAGCTCGGTCCTCAACTGCGTCCGGGGTAGAGAGAGCTGTCACTACTCTCCAATGGACCCGTCTTCTTCGTGTCACGAACCGGTGGAATGATTACACAAGCTGCTCCGATCTTGAAGAAGAAGGCTAGGTTGATTCCCTTCTTGAAGCTCTTGGATGAAGGAGATGGCCGAGAGGAAGCTCCGGCGAGGATTTGGCGTTGAAAGTTTGCCCGGAGCTCCTCCCTAAGGTGGGCGGTGAAGAAGGAGGCGAAACCCTGCAAAAAGGGCGGAAAACGGTGGAGCTGGAAGGAGTCGGATGATGGATCCCGACCTAATTCTCGAGCAGGTCAATTTATAGGCGCTGGAATAAATAGTGCGCACGATCAGTGGCGCACGACTAGTGGTCGTGCGAGCTGGAGTTCTGTGATCTTGCGCCTGCCTGGGCGGAGCCTGCAATGTAAGAAATTTATAAAATAAAATGTTCGCACGACCAGTGGCGCACGATCGGTGGTCGAGCGCACTATCGTAGGTGGTCGTGCGCACTGGTCAAAACAGAACTCATAAAATTGATGTTAAGCGCGCACGAACAGCGGCGCACGACCGGTGGTCGTGCGCAATATCGTTGGTGGTCGTGCGCACTGTCCGAGACAGAACTCAAAAAATAGGGTTAAGTGCACACGATCAGCGCCGCACGACCATTGGTCGTGCGCAATAGAAACATTGATCGTGCGCAGTGTTCCTTTACAGAATTGTACCGGGAACACCCGCACGACTCCTGTTCCAGCACAACCACGAATCCAGCCACTTAAAGTGGCACTTAACAATCCATGAAAACTACTAAAAATGAAGAACATGAAATAACACCAAAAATGGGCCTAGAGGTGCACTTAGCATGGAGTGTCAAATATGAGTGAAAACATGTCTAAAGTGAAGTGCATAGACTAGAAAATCGGCCCAGATGAGTACATAAATGTGTATATATTTGGGACTCATCACACCCCCAGACTTACCTGTTTGCGCGTCCCGAGCAAACAAATTCTAAGCGAACGGGGAAAGAAAAGTAGATGGCTTAAAATTACAATACAGAGTACCATGCAAAGTCGCATGCTCACGTGCATGAGAAAAATAGTAGAGAAGATTTCTTATTATATAAACAGTTTATATATTTCTAAAAGAGTAAAAGCATATTACAACTACTCAAAATGGTGAACAACGGTGAATCATTTGGTCATGCATATGGAGAAAGTAAACTAAGCGCTGAGACGAGCATTGCTCAAGATCGGGATGCGGGACAAACTCCACTGAAATCCATCAGTGTCGGTGACCAAAAGCTTGCCCGGTCATATTCTCCCCACGACACTAGATTGGTTCAAGGCGTGAGTCAGTAGGACTTTCAGGTTTTAATAATTGAGGCTTGGGTTACGGTGAGGTAAGCAATGATAAACAAAATGGCTTATAACACATAACCCAATTGAGCTTTTAAAATAACTACCCGCACGCCAAAATCGAATGCAAGTGCACCACACCCCCAGACTTGGACTTCTGCAACAAAGGTGTGTGCACCGCCTACTCCCAATACACAATTTTTCTAGACGATTTTCAATAAAACTCATTTTTTTTCTTCTTCTCTTTTTCTTTTCATTTTTTTTCTTTCTGTCTTCTTCTTCTTGTCTTTTTTTCTTTCAGCAAAATATTCAAATGAGCATATCCACAGATTCACATAATAAACACCACAATCAACACCCCCCACAATGTAAATAAAACTACAACTAAAGCTCAGATTTGGGTGTGCGACTAGGTTAGGCTTTTAGGCTTTGGTGAGACATATGTGGAGCTGAATCAAGAAAAGGGTAGGCACAAAGGGGCTAGCAAGGGTAGACGAAAGGCGTAAAATAAAGGTTCAACCGGGGCAAAATAATGGCCTACGTCATTCTCACGCACTAGAACTATCCTATGCCAATGCTTCAAGAATCGCTTGGGGCAAGTTCTAGCCACCGAGAAAGATTCTCCTTTCTCCCGACTCAAGCAATACGAGTCTAGCGATCGTTTACACACATCCCTATGCTACCGTTTGATTCCACCGGATTCACCATTTGAGTAGAGTAAACAACATTTACACTAATAGAAAAAATATAAAACCATAAGTATAAAGAGAAGTCTAATCTACACAAATTCCTATGCAACCGAGCACTCGACTAGGAGCACTACTGGAGTCAACATTTTACTCTGCTACATAGTCCTAAGCCATCACCTAGACTTTCCCACATAAGCAGAAGATTTAAATTCACTACAGAGCACGCATACAGACGAGTACGCGCTCAAGTGGGTGCTGTGGTGTGCAATGAAAATGAACAACAATTTCCAATAAGCTAAAATAAAAGTACTTCTAGCATGCTATGCAAGAGTGCACGTGAGTGGGTACAAAAACTGCTCTCCCTCAGACTTAAACTAAACAATCCACAAAATATATGACATGAAAATCAGAAAAGGCTAGGGAAAGAGAGTACCCAGTGCTCAAAAATGAGCACACCAGAAGATTGGCGTGAAAGCTAAAATGAGCCGCAGCATCCGCCATCCAGAAAAGATACCTGCAGGGGTCAGCTCCGCAAAAACAAAAGAAGAAGATAAACTAAAATAAACTACAGCTAACTAAGCAGGATTGAATAAAATGAAATACATGAGAAAGTAAGATAACTACTGGGGTTATTGTCATCCCAGCACGACTTATTCAAAAACTAAAGGTTCTAGCTAATGGACGTATGGAAGGAGAAGTGGATAGGTAACTGGCCTAATATCCGTGTCGGTAGCGGGTACCGATACGGTGATAGAACAGTCACTCCCCTACCTAAATAAAAATACCTGCTCTTAACAGGTAGGGGAAGCAGAAAGTAAGAAGTCGAGGAGGAGTCCTCCTTACTATTCTCACCAAAAACATCCTTGCCCAGCAAGGTGTCATCTTCAGGTAGGCGACAGGAGGAGAAGGCAATGAATGAGGCTTCCTCTATGGAGGAGGGGTCAACCTCCTCACATATGAGGATACACTCATCATTGACTTGAGCATCATGCTCCAAGTCCTCCTGATGTACCTGTGAAGACTCAACCTGCACAGGCTCAGATGAAGAAGGGGGGTCAGGAAATAAAAGAGAAGAATGACATAAGTGATCAAAAATCGGGGGAGTGGTCCCGGTCTCACTCCCATCAGGTTGGGTAAGTAAAATAATGTTTGCATTGTCATCAATGCTACAAGGTTCGGCGGGATCAATAGTGGCCATGCCTAAGATTTGGACTTCCTCCACCGGTGCTGAGGAAAACTCCTCTTCACCTAGAAGGTTGTCCTCCTCCATAGGAGTAGGCACAATACTAAGATCAACCGCCTCCTCTTGTGACACATCATCGACAATGTCGTTAGAGACGAATGTAGTATGCACAACAGGGGGAAGAATAGTGCTCGGATAAAAGTCGAGCACCGAATCCTCACAAAGAATCGAATCCACTAGAGGTGGTGGATGCACATGGAGAATAGGCTCAGCAATGTCGGTGCATAGATCAGCCGCATATCCGGTGATCGTGTCCACGCCATACCCTTCAAGATGTGAAGGTGACAAAGACACATAACCGGATGTTGAAGGTGTGCCGCCAGAGTTAGGAGTTGGGACGATCCGGATATCCGGCTCATCATCCTTGTCCAATTGGAGAAGATACTCGGCACAGTCCTTCAAGACATGATCAGTGCTCCGACAAAACCGGCACTGCCTTGCGGGCTTCTTTGGCACAGCGGGGGCTGAAGCCGAAAAGAAGTATGACGGTAAAGGCTCAACAGAGTAGCCATAAGACTTACGCGCACCATATGGAGTATCAGACGAAATCGATGCTCTATATGCTGGGCGAGAAGAATTATGCCCACCATTCTCCGTAGGGCATTCATCACTAGAGTGGGAGGTAGCTCCACACCAACGGCAACGGATATTAAGATGTGCCCACATAGTGCGAAGATAAAATGATTCAAGAAGAAAAACACTATTGTGCGAAATACCACACCTAACAAAAATTACTAACGCAACCTAATTAAAAACAGGTAACAGAATACGAGGAAATAAAACTAAGGAATGCAATTTACAAATGGAAGGGCTTCTCTCTCAGGTTCACCCTCTCCAGAAAAACTCACACGACTGTGTTCCCCGGCAACGGCGCCAAAAACTTGATGGCGCAAATCTTAGCACACCGCTATAGGCGGTAGTAAGACTGCGACACGAAACGGCAGTGTACCGATCATTCAAGTAATATAAAATGGGAATGGATCCCCAAGTATCGATCTCAAAGGAACACAGTAAGGTGGAGTTTATTATCGAGGAAGGACATGAGATTGAAGTCCTTAACGTCGGATGGATGCGGAAACAGGGGGTTTTGGATTGTGGAAATAAAATAAAAGCTATCAACTACTCCTATGCAATGCCGCTATGCAATGCTTCGCTTGGCGGGATGGAGACTAGGCAGGCCTTGAGCGCGCTGCGTCGAAAGGGCGGATGGACGAGTAGGCAAGCGGAGTTGAACTGTGCAGGCCTTGAGCGCACTGCTTCGTAGGGCGAATGGATTACACGGGCCGCTATGCCACGCTTCGCTAGGCGGATGGAAGAGTAGGCATATGAATGGAATGGAGAGAACGACGGAATGAGGGTCGCAAGCACCTCTTCGCAAAGCACACCACTAACAATTGTTAGGGCGGCACAACACAACCAACAATCCACACCACAAGGCACACCTCAAAATGATAAGCAAGAATACCCAAAATCACATAGACATAATCAAGTATAAATGCTAATAATCAAAACACACTTCATCAAACATATAAGAAATCCAACTAAGCTATCACTACAAGGGGAGGTGAGTGTGCAAAATCGACCGAGTCTGAAGTCTTGTTGAGGGTTCACGGAAGGAATCGTCGGGTTGTCAATCCGCGTCCAAGATCGGTCCTCAACTGCGTCCGGGGTAGAGAGAGCTGTCACTACTCTCCAATGGACCCGTCTTCTTCGTGTCACGAACCGGTGGAATGATCACACAAGCTGCTCCGATCTTGAAGAAGAAGGCTAGGTTGATTCCCTTCTTGAAGCTCTTGGATGAAGGAGATGGCCGAGAGGAAGCTCCGGCGAGGATTTGGCGTTGAAAGTTTGCCCGGAGCTCCTCCCTAAGGTGGGCGGCGAAGAAGGAGGCGAAACCCTACAAAAAGGGCGGAAAACGGCGGAGCTGGGCGGAGTCGGATGATAGATCCCTACCTAATTTGCGAGCAGGTCAATTTATAGGCGCTGGAATAAACAGTGCGCACGATCAGTGGCGCACGACCAGTGGTCGTGCGACCTGGAGCTCTGTGATCGTGCGCCTGCCTGGGCGGAGCCTGCAATGTGAGAAATTTATAAAATAAAATGTTCGCACGACCAGTGGCGCACGACCGGTGGTCGTGCGCACTATCGTAGGTGGTCGTGCGCACTGGTTGAAACAGAACTCATAAACTTGATGATAAGCGCGCACGAACAGCGGCGCACGACCGGTGGTCGTGCGCAATATCGTTGGTGGTCGTGCGCACTGTCCGAGACAGAACTCAAAAAATAAGGTTAAGTGCACACGATCAGCGCCGCACGACCAGTGGTCGTGCGCAATAGAAACAGTGATCGTGCGCAGTGTTCCTGTACAGAATTGTACCGGGAACACCCGCACGACTCCTGTTCCAGCACAACCACGAATCCAACCACTGAAAGTGGCACTTAACAATCCATGAAAACTACTAAAATGAAGAACATGAAATAACACCAAAAACGGGCTTAGAGGTGCACTTAGCATGGAGTGTTAAATATGAGTGAAAACATGTCTAAAGTGAAGTGCATAAACTAGAAAATCGGCCCAGATGAGTCCATAAATGTGTATATATTTGGGACTCATCAAACAGCCTCAGGGTCTATTTCCAAACACACAATGTGATATCCGATATCACTGGCGCTAGCGCTGGCGCTAGCACTAGCACTGGCTCTATCTGACAAAAATCCAATCTGCCAACTCTTTCGGGTATTTCCTGTAGGTAACCTCCAAGACTCCCTACAGCACATCACAGCACCCAGAATCCGAAAACAAGCATACATACCTGGAGTCTTCTCCGGAGTTCAATATAGCGATATCAACATCACCAATCCAGACCAGCCTGTCTAGAGGGGCTTCACACAGTATGCTTATGTCCGTACAGCGCTTCAGACTCTATATGAAATTTTCTACGGGAACAATCCATATCGACCTATCCACTAATTAGTGGAAATCTTCCTGCTATGATGCAAATCAAAGGACTAGCATGTCCAGATATTAAGGAGGAGAATCGTTACCATTGATGTTCGTTTCGGTGCCATATGGTTAAGATTCCTCTCCAATGATTCAACAATGGTATAAGCATGCAAGTGATCTCCTACTTGGATTTGTCTTCGGCATGATGAACGGCTTGACAAAAGGCAATCCTCCCTCTGACATCATCCACCTTGCCTTATGAGAAAGACAGAGCCAAGCAGACACTTAAGGGAAATCCACGATTTTGAGGGATATATATAGGAAAATGCTACCGTCGACGCTACTTCCTAACGCATGCGCTAGCCTAGGTCGAACATATCCACAGCCGCATAAGGATTCATCGAGAATGTTATCGCTAGCACTAGCGCTACCACCTGCTCTAGTTCTCGACGAATCAAATTCACGTGTGCTCGACCCGATTCATCGGAATACATTCGTTGGGACACGAATTCGTCGAGACAGCTACCGTCGATGCTACCGCTGGCGCTAGCACTTGACGATTCATCCTGATGTTTTCAACAACTGGCACAAGTACTTTTGTAGATACGCAACCATTTCAACGATAATAGCTATCGTCGGGGCTAGCCCTAGCACCCAGCGCTAGCTCCTTAGCTTAGAACACCGCAAATTCTTTGCACATGAAAACTGGGGTCTTACAATCCCCCCCCCCCCCCCCACCCCCCTTAAAAAGAATTTCGTCCAGAAATTCTAACAGTGCAATTAACTACAAAGAAACAAATATTTAACTTGTTCATCAATGGAACAACTCGGCTAACTCGTCACGCATGGTCTGCTAACTTTCCCATGAAAGCTCCTCACGACCGCAATTGTCCCAGCAGACTTTGACCATCTTGATCATTTTATTCCGCAACTCCTTGACCTCAGAGTCCTCGATGCGAATAGGTATGACCCTTGCCTTTATCCCATCATTGACTTCCACCTGATTCACCACAAGCACTTGGCTAGGCTCTAGCACAGCCTCCTTAGCACAAATATGTGAAACACATCATGAAAGCTGCTCAACTCTATGGAAAGAGCGAGTTGATAGGCAGCTTCACCAACACGTTCCACTATCTCAAATGGTCCAAGGTATCTTGGACTCAGCTTTTTCAGGCGTCGAATCCTGGACACACCCTTGAATGGTTTGATTTTGAGATAAACTCATTGGCCCACAGCGAACTTAATGTTTATGTGCTTGCCATTGTAGTATTTTGCCTACCTATCTTGCACAACCAACAATCTCTCCCAGATTGTTCAAATAGTCAAATTGGCGTATTCGACCACCTTTCTCTTAAACAGCTTAGTTTCGCCCATCTCCACCCACGCCAAGGGAGTACGACACTTTCTACCATAAAGAGACTCAAAGGGCGCCATTTTTATACTGTCCTGGTAGCTGTTATTATAAGCGAATTGAATCATAAAGAGATGATCTTCCCACCTCTTTCCGAAATCCAAGGTGCATATTCCGAGCATATCCTCCAATGTCTTGTTGGTCCATTCAGTCTTACCATCCGTTTGAGGATGGAAGGGAGTGCTAAATTTTAGCTTGGTACCCAACAGTTGGTGGATTAGACTCCAATCTTTCGACGTGAAGCGCCCATCTCAGTCACTTACGATGCTACGGGGCACACCGTGCAGTCGTACAATGCTATCAACATATAGATTTGCTAACTTCTCCACTGAATCGTCCCTCCGATTTCGAATAAAGTTTGATACCTTTGTCAAGCGATCCACGATCACCCAAACAACGCCATTCCTGCTTTGTGACCTCGGCAAACCATGCACGAAATCCATAGAAATATCATCAAATTTCCATTCAAGAACATGTAACGACTTCAGAAACACACCAGGTTTCTGACATTCTGCCTTCACAAGTGCGCAAGTTTTGCATTTTGCTATGTAAAGGGCTATGCCCTTTAAAATTGTCCACCAAAACAACATTTTCATGTCTTGGTACATCTTTGTGCTCCCTGGGTGGATTGAGTACTTAGTAAAATGTACCTCGCACATCAAATCCTCCTGTAACTTACCAACATTGGGGATGCACAAATGGCTGTCTTTCCACAAAAGACTATCTTCCAAGGAGAACTCGGTATTAGACCCATCTCGG
This sequence comes from Dactylorhiza incarnata, assembly GCA_033032865.1. NCBI lineage: Eukaryota > Viridiplantae > Streptophyta > Magnoliopsida > Asparagales > Orchidaceae > Dactylorhiza > Dactylorhiza incarnata. The sequence goes on from JAWHQI010000014.1 coordinate 11,260,624, forward strand.
GTCTCTGCCACATACCGCTTCATGCTTTCATCAAGTTCCAATGCCATTCGAACTCTGTCCGCAAGGTTACACTATACCTCTGACTAGTTCAAACAAGTTGTGGCACAGGTTCTTTTGTCAACGCAAATAATGACTAAGGCCTCCAAGTCCCTGATTAGATGCACATCATGCATCTGAATCTAGTTCGCTTGTGCAGAATGTTAAAAATTTTGATTGAACCGTTTAGGAGTAAGCAGGAGTTGTATCAACAAGAGTTATAGCCAAACAACCACAATGCCAAAACAGCAACACAAGAAATCTTTATTGAAATAGAACTGCTTTACAATGCGAGGCATACATGGCGAGACATGATTCATAAGAATCACGGAGATGATAAGAACAAACACACCAAAAAACAGAAACCAGCGGTCTGCCAGAAAGAGACCGCTCGGACTGCAACAAAGGCTCAGGTCGCCCAGCTTGTTCTGTTGTACTCCCAGACCGCTTGCACAGTCAGACCGCAGAAACACCTTGAGACCGCGCGAACAGAAGCAGACAAACTGCACTGCCAGACCGCAATCCCAGACCGCACGAACTGAAGCTTATTGGAACAAAGAACTGAAGCTGTTGCCAGACCGCAACTCAGACCGCCTAACCGCTGAAGGTCGCCTGATCACTGAGTCCGCTGCAAACAGCACAAGAACACAATAACCCAGTTCGCTGACAGACCGCAGATGAACTGTTTATTCAAGCCACCGGAAATCACCAAGGAAGGAGACCGCACCCTGCTGACCGCAAACCTGCGAACACAACAAAAGTTAACTCGCATCCAAGTCGCGCGAACTCGAACTTGAGACCGCAAGAGACAATCCGGGCTCTGGTTCTTACAGTTCTTGTTGGGAATGACGGGCCATGCACCCCTATTTATAGGCGGGTGGACGGATGTCGTCACCGCACAAACCGGGATACAGTCACCACCCATCAGATCACGAACGGTCTCAAAAGATAGACCGCGCGAACACAGCACTTGAACAAAATTCAGTCCAAGACTGAAGACAGCAGCAAGCCGCGCACAAGCCGTGCGAACACAGCGATCACCCTTCCTGAGATCGCCAACACAGAGAAGCAACTGGCCGACTTGAACCAAGTCGCTAGAACAACACAACCAAGTCGCCCGGTCACAGCAGTTAGCCAGGAACAGACCGATTAGAACAAGACCAGAAACAACCCGCAACAGGTCGCCAGAACTAGTGACCAAACCCAAGAAGCAAGCTGGCCGATCACACCAGATCGCCAGAACCAAACCGCCAGAGCACCAGCGCAGATCGCGCGGTCTCTGCGGTCTCCAGCCTTCAGACCGGCCGGACTCCTTTCCACTCCACTTCAACAAATTTCAACACTCCCCCTTGAAGTGGGAAGTGGAAACTAGCCCGAGCAACTCCCTTAACCGAGTAAACGGTCCCTTCGCCAGCGGCTTTGTGAAGATGTCTGCGACATTGTCCGCACTCCAAACATGCTCGACCATAAGAGATCCTCCCAACACCTTTTCACGAATGAAATGGTGCTCAATCTCTATATGTTTGGTCCTCGCGTGACAGACTGGATTGTTAACCAGCTTGAGAGCACTCTCATTGTCTCCGCGTAGCATAGTGGGACCTCGAACCTCCTGATGAACGTCCTCTACCAACCTCCTGAGCCAAATAGCTTCCTGAGCTGCTAAGGCCGAAGCCTTGTGCTCCGCTTCTGTGGTAGATACAGACACCGAGTCTTGCTTCTTGCTGCACCAAGAAATAGCTGTGGGACCTGTCATAAAGACAAAACCAGACGTTGATCTCCGATCATCCACGTCTCCCCCATAATCAGCATCCATGAAACCATGCAACTCCAAGCTTGACCCTCTCCTATATAGGAGACCCAAATCAGAGGTCGACTTCACATACTTCAAGATGCCTTTGGCCGCTAGAAGATGAGGTTTCCGTGGTTCCGCCATGTACCGACTCACCTTGCCAACTGCATAAGCAATATCCGGTCTTGTGATCGTCAAGTAGATCAAGCTCCCAACCAGAGCTCGGAACACCAACGGATCAGATAAGACTCTCCCCTCATCCTTTCGAAGCTTATGATGTTGCTCCAAAGGTATAGAGCTGCTCTTTCCTTCCTCCATGCGAAATCGTTTCACGATTCGCTCCACATATACTTCCTGAGAAATGAGCACTCCGCTCCTGCCACTGGACCTCGAGTCCAAGGAAATGGTGAAGCTCCCCCAGATCCTTCATCTCGAATCTGATAACAAGCTCAGCCCTGAGTCTTGCAACAGCTTCCTTCGAATTCCCGGTGACAATCATGTCATCCACGTACAGCAGCACAATCACCCGAAGCACCCCCTCCTTCTTGATGAACAAGCTTGAATCAGAGTCTGAAGCAACGAATCCGCAGAATAAGAGATATTCTGCAATCTTCCCGTACCACGCCCGAGGCGCTTGCTTCAACCCGTACAGGGCCTTCTTCAATTTACAAACATAGTCCGGATACTCCTTCGAGATGAAACCTTGCGGTTGAGTCATGAAGATATCTTTGTCAATCTCACCGTATAAGAAGGCATTCTTCACGTCGAGTTGCCAAATCTCCCAACCACTCGAAGCCGCCAAGGCAATAACAAATCGAACCGAAGTCATCTTTGCCACTGGACTAAACGTTTCATCATAATCTTCTCCGTACTGCTGTGAGTACCCGCGAGCTATAAGACGAGCCTTGTAACGCTCGATACTACCGTCAGCTTTCTTCTTCAGCTTGAAGACCCACTTACAAGTGACAGGAGTAGTGCCCTTGGGCTTGGGCACAAGAGACCAGGTCTTATTCTTCTCGAGAGCTGTCATCTCTTCTTGCATAGCAATGTCCCACTCCTTCACACCTCTGGCCTTTTCAAAGCTCGACGGCTCCCTTTCATCTAAGGGACCAGCAAAGAAACATGAAACGAAGTTCACCATATTTCCTCCTGTGTATCGATCTGGTGGTTGAATAGTCCTCTTCGACCTCCTAAGAGGTTGCACCTGACTAACCACCTCCTCAGCCGCTTCTTCTGTGCAAGCTTCTTTTCCAGATGAACTTGGAGCATCGCTCCCCCTGCTACCAGAACCTGAAGCCCCCATCTCAGAGCTTGACACAACTGGAACTCCTGGTGAAACAGGCAGCTCCACTTGAAGACTTCCCGCAGCTTTTCCTCCTTCATCAATCCTGCTCTCTGGTAGTTCAACTCCTGAACTCCCCTTGTAGGAAGTCACTTCATCGAACACCACATCCCGAGAAACAATTGACCTCCGTGTCTCAGGATCCATGCATCTCCATCCCTTCTTTCGCTCATCATACCCAACAAAGACTAGCTTCCTTGCTTTCGCATCTAGCTTTGTTCGAAGAGCATCAGGAATATGCACATAGCAGGTTGACCCGAACACTCGAAGTTGAGCAACACTCGGCTTATCCTTGAACATTAGTTCGTGAGGGGTCTTCATGTTGATAAGACTTAAAGGCAATCTGTTGATGACATAAGCTGCACAAGACATTCCCTCCGCCCAGAAAGACTTTGGGATATTCTTGGCATGAAGCCAGCATTTGCAAGTTTCCGTCAGATGACGGATCTTCCTTTCGGCAATGCCATTCTGCTGTGGAGTATGGGCACAAGTGATCTCTCTCCGAACGCCGTGTTTCCTGCAAAAACTTGAGAACTCACCAGAAGTGAACTTCCCACCACTGTCAGTTCTCAATTTTTTCACCCGCAGGCCTAAACGACCTTCCACCAGCTCCTTGAACTCCACAAACCTTGCAAAGGCTTCTGACTTTTCTTTCAAGAAAAACACCCAGACATATCTGGTGTAATCGTCAATCAACACCAACATATATCTATTGCCTCCAAGGCTTGGGGTGGCAGTTGGTCCCATCAAATCACCGTGGATGCATTCCAACGGTGCTTTGCACCTTGTTTGCGATTTGTCGAATGGAAGTCGATGATACTTACCAAACTGACATCCTTCGCAGACATGACCATCTCCATAGGAGGACAAGCTAGGCAAGCCATTGACAAGGCCCCTTACCGCCATAGCCTTCAATTTGTCCATGCCTACATGCCCCAACCTTTCATGCCAGATGGCAGCACTATCATTTGTCCTCATCTTATCAACATAGGTACTTGTCGATAAAATGAACAAGTCCTTCACCCGCTTGCCGACATGAATAACTTCTCCCTTTATTTCCGGTTGAGTTTTGAGAAACTTCACTTCTGTTGGGCCAAACAGAACGTGATAACCGGCATCAACCGCATTGGTCACAGAGAAGAGATTCTTCTTCATACCAGGCACGTGATAAACACTCCTCAACGTGAGTGGACCCTTATCACTACTCACAGAGACGACTCCTTCGTGCTCTACTGGATGAATAGAATTATCAGCCGTTATGATAGCATTGTTACCTGAGTAAGGTGCCAAAGAAGAGAACTTTGATCCATCCCCGGTGAGATGATGTCCACACCCTGAATCAACAATCCAGTCTTCTTCATAGTTGATGGAAGCCAAGGCCTTAACGGGCATCGCCGTTATATTAGACACAAAGGCTCCTCCCCATCCAACTTCATCAGACTTTGGCATCTCCTTCTCCACTGCATGTCCTGGCTGAAGATTCACCCGACAATCTTTCTTGAAATGCCCGGTCTTGTTGCATCTAAAGCACCTCGGTCCCTCTCCTTTCTTCTTCCCATCAGATTTAGGAGCATAGCCCCTATCTTGCTGACCTGAAGTAGAGGGTCCATCATGACCCGGCTTCTTCTTTTCCCACTTCTTTTTCCTCTTCCCAGAGAACATCACATCACTCTCTCCCCCGGAAATAGAAACCCCCGCCATCTGTCTTGCTAAACTTTTTTGCGAAGCAAGAAGGTTCTCCAGCTCCAACAGCGACGGCTGATTTGCACAACCCTGAACTGAAGTTACAAAAGCAAGATACTCCTTCCGCAATCCGCGGATGATATGCCTCTTCAGCTTTGCCTCAGAGATTGGCTCATCAGGATCCAAAGAAGAAATCTCTGCCGTGAGGTTCTTCATCTTAAGGAAGAAGGTAGAAATAGAAAGATCGCCTTGAGAGGCTCTCGCCAACTCATTTTCAAGAAATTGTAGCCTCGCTACATTCTTCTTATTGAACAATCCATCCAAGGATGTCCAAATCTCAGCAGCAGACTTACATCCGATAATATGATCAAACAGCTCCGGTGAGATAGCCTTTTTGAGAGTGATCTCTGCCTTAGCATTCAACCTCCTCCAAAGTCTCACCTCTGCCATATTATCTCCTACTAGAAACACCTCTTATGTGTCTTCTCCGCCAACTACCTCCCATAGATCCTCGCCAAGCAAGTAACTCTCCATACATGACTTCCACTTTTTAAAGTTAGTCGATGTGAGGAGTTCAATACCAAGACCTCTTGCGAATCCGCCTTCCATGGCAACCAATGTGGTCTCTTCTTCGCAAAGACGATGGCAACTCTAGTTGATCACTGCTTATCCACTCCAGCAACCTCCCTCTGATACCATGTTAAAAATTTTGATTGAACCGTTTAGGAGTAAGCAGGAGTTGTATCAACAAGAGTTATAGCCAAACAACCACAATGCCAAAACAGCAACACAAGAAATCTTTATTGAAATAGAACTGCTTTACAATGCGAGGCATACATGGCGAGACATGATTCATAAGAATCACGGAGATGATAAGAACAAACACACCAAAAAACAGAAACCAGCGGTCTGCCAAAAAGAGACCGCTCGGACTGCAACAAAGGCTCAGGTGGCCCGGCTTGTTCTGCTGTACTCCCAGACCGCTTGCACAGTCAGACCGCAGAAACACCTTGAGACCGCGCGAACAGAAGCAGACAAACTGCACTGGCAGACCGCAATCCCAGACCGCACGAACTGAAGCTTATTGGAACAAAGAACTGAAGCTGTTGCCAGACCGCAACTCAGACCGCCTAACCGCTGAAGGTCGCCTGATCACTGAGTCCGCTGCAAACAGCACAAGAACACAATAACCCAGTTCGCTGACAGACCGCAGACGAACTGTTTATTCAAGCCACCGAAAATCACCAAGGAAGGAGACCGCACCCTGCTGTCCGCAAACCTGCGAACACAACAAAGGTTAACTCGCATCCAAGTCGCGCGAACTCGAACTTGAGACCGCAAGAGACAATCCGGGCTCTGGTTCTTACAGTTCTTGTTGGGAATGACGGGCCATGCACCCCTATTTATAGGCGGGTGGACGGATGTCGTCACCGCACAAACCGGGATACAGTCACCACCCATCAGATCGCGAACGGTCTCAAAAGATAGACCGCGCGAACACAGCACTTGAACAAAATTCAGTCCAAGACCGAAGACAGCAGCAAGCCGCGCACAAGCCGTGCGAACACAGCGATCACCCTTCCTGAGATCGCCAACACAGAGAAGCAACTGGCCGACTTGAACCAAGTCGCTAGAACAACACAACCAAGTCGCCCGGTCACAGCAGTTAGCCTGGAAAAGACCGACTAGAACAAGACCGGAAACAACCCGCAACAGGTCGCCAGAACCAGTGACCAAACCCAAGAAGCAAGCTGGCCGATCACACCAGATCGCCAGAACTAAACTGCCAGAGCACCAGCGCAGATCGCGCGGTCTCTGCGGTCTCCAGCCTTCAGACCGGCCGGACTCCTTTCCACTCCACTTCAACAAATTTCAACACAGAAGCCATCCGACTCAAAGCATCAGCAACAACATCCCCCTTCTCAGGAGTATAGTGAATCTTGAAAGTGTATTCCCCCCCCCCCCCCCCCCCCGGAACTCCATCCACCTTCGTTGTCGCATATTAAGCTCTTTCTGATCTATTAGGTATTTCAAGCTCTTATGGTCCGTAAAGATATCGTTCTTCATGCCATATAAATAGTATCGCCAAAGATTAAGAGAGAATATCACGGCCGCTAGCTCCAAGTCAAGGACCGGATAATTCCTCTCGTGAACTTTCAGTTGGCGAGAGCCATACGCAACAACCTGACCATGTTGAAGAAGAACGCAGCCTAAGATGCTCCATCATGCATCACTGTAGATTTCAAATCCTTCTGTACCACATGGATAACATAGAATTGGCAACGTGATCAGACGACTCTTTAGCTATTCAAAAGCTCATGCGCACTCTAGCAATCAAACAAACATCTGATCTTTCCTAGTCAATGTCATGAGAGGCAGAGTTATCCTCGAGAAGTTCTCAACGAATCGCCTATAATAGCCGGCAAGTTCTAAGAAACTTCGGACTTCCGCTACTGTTGTCAACACATGCCACTCCCGTATCACAACTATCTTTGCAGGATCCACTGCAATGCCCTCTCCACTTACCACATGACCTAGGAATGCCACAGAGCACAGCCAAAACTCACACTATGAGAACTTGGCATAGAGCTGACTTCACCTCAGGGTATCCAATACAATGTGCAAATGAATCGCATGTTCTTATTCCGACTGAGAGTATACCAGAATATCATCTATGAAGACAATAAAAAATCGGTCTAGACACTCTCAAAATGTTCGGTTCATCAGATCCATGAATACAGATGACGCATTCATTAAGCCAAACAGCATCACTATGAACTCAAAGTGCCCATAAAGGGTACTAATTGCCATCTCGGGAATGTCACATTCCCGAATTTGCAACTGGTAGTAGATAAATTTCAAATCCAGCTTTAAGTACAAAGTCGATCCAACCAACGGATCGAACAAGTCATCGATTCGTGGAATCGGATACTTATTCTTTTCCGTCAGCTTGTTCTATTCACGGTAGTCTATGCACAGATGCAAGCTTCTGTCCTTCTTATTCACAAAGAGGACCGGTGCACTCCAAGCGGATGAGCTTGGATGTATATAGCCATTCTCCAGCAACTACTGCAACTGAACTTTCAACTCCGCCATCTCTTTTGGCGCAATTAGGTACACTGAGTGTGCCACAGGTTTGGCACCTAGCAACAACTCAATAGCGAATTCAATCTCTCGCTGAGGTGGAGCCCCAGGAAGATCTTTTGGGAAAACTTCTGCATACTCCGATACGATCAGGACATCACACAAACACGCTTTGGCTCAAAAGTCTCCAACAACGTGAATAACAACTCTATGCCTTTCTGAACCGCATTGTCTACTTCGAGAGCAGACATTAACATCTTGCTCGATCCTCGCAAACCGGTAAATGTAGTCACTCATTCAGTATTCTGCCCTAGCGTGACCTCCTTCAAGTTGCAATCAATGCATGCACGCTGCTTTGAAATTCAGTCCATGCCAAAGATCACATCGAATTTGGATATTTGTAGCATCGACTCTTCCAAGTCAAACTCATGACTTCCTATCCGCACTAGAACAATACAGACTCTGTCCGCATGCATTCAACAACAATTTGGCAGCACCGCATCCAGTCTGTCCTTTGCCACGAACGAAGGCACTCCAATAAGCAGTATGAAGTCCTCAGACAGAAAGGACAGGGATGCTCCAGTGTCAAATAACGCTCTCGCCAGATAGTTCCAAATTAGGATAAAGACTAATCCAAACAGGGTATACAAGTAATAACACACAAGGTATAAAATACATAAAGCAATAAATGCTATGAAATAAATTATACCTGTTATGACATCGCTTTCCTTAATGGCCTCTTGCTGGCCAAGATTATATACCCACGGTTGAGTTGGAGTGTAGTGGGATGCAAACAACTCCGCTGCCTTCCCTTTTTCCGCCGCATAAGCCACAACTGCCTTTTTGCTTCCCCGACAGTCCCGAGCAAAGTGGCCCACCTTGCCACAATTAAAACATGTAACGGGACCTCGTCCAGTCGTTGCTCCTATCGTAGAAGAGGAATCCGGTTCCGCAAATGTCATATCCATCTCAAGGGATCTGGCGGTATTCACCATCATCAGAAAGCCTTGCGTCATTGGGCCTGATAAAAGTAGCGGCAAATCATCGCGCTGACCTTCATAAAATCGGTTGGCCTTTCACCCTTCGTCATTAAAGGAGGAGCCCACATACCTTCCAAGTCGTGTAAACTCGTGGAGGTACGCATCCACCATCCTATCCCCTTGAGTCAACCTTTGAAACTAGTTCTCCATTTCGATGCATTGAGCAGAAGGGAGATACCTTGCAAAGAACACTCTCGGGATCTCTTCCATCGAGATGTTTGTCAGTTGCCTGCCGGCATACTGATGCCTTTCCAATCCTTCCCACCATAGCCTAGCCTCTTGATGCGATATTTCGGCAAGTGCACCGGTCGCGCAAGTAATAAAGTTTGGGAATAGGATCCCCGAGTGTCGGTCTCTTGAGGAATGCAGGTTGGGTGAACGAATCGCGTTGTGTGACTATTGTTACACAAGCGTACACAAACACACAAAAGGGGGTGTTTTGGTTGGGTTTTCCTACTCTTAACAACAATGAAGGAAATGCAGGTCGAAAGCACCGCTTCGCAAGGCGAGATGGATGCAACGGCCGCGATGTCGTGCTTCATGAGGCGGATGGAGGATGCTCTAGTGCGGGCAGGCGAGGATCGCAAACACCTCTTCACAAACGCCGTTAGCTCTTGCTAATGCGGATCGAACACCTTGAGTGCGTGAATGAGTGAGTGGATGAGTGGAGGCGAAGCGATTCACAAGCAAGTAATGATGAAAAGAGAAGAAACATTCATTTCATTTAAACCAAACATCATGATATTCAAGTTTAAAAGATTCAAAGATTACAACGAAGGAGAGAGGAAAGAGATAACCAATGGATGAAGACTAGCGGCCGTTCACGGCCGGAATGGTAGTTTGTCAAGCTACCTCCGGAATCGGGCGGACTGTGCTTCCGGTGTAGAGAAACTGTCACGATCTCTCTACGTGGTTCCGTCGTCTTCTACCTCAGGATTCCTCTTCTTCTCACCGGACTGGAGTGGAAAACAGCTGCTTGAGGGCTTGCGGATGGTGGAGAATGCTCCCGGACAATGGAGAAATACTTGGAATGGTTGGAGAGGACTTCCCCTTGCGTAGGAGATGAAGTGGAGGTGTCCAGGAATGGAAATTGCCGGCGTACGGACTGCCACTCGCGCTCTCGGCAGCTCACCCCGCCCTAAAAGCGGAACAGGCATATATATAGGCGCTGGAATGAATACTGCGCACGGTCATTGGCGCACGACCAGTGGTCGTGCGCACTGGAGTTCTGCGATCGTGCGCGCTGCCTGGGCAGAGCCTGAAATGAAAGAAATTTATAAAATACATGTTAGCACGACCAGTGGCGCACGACCAGTGGTCGTGCGCACTATCGTAAGTGGTCGTGCGATAAGAAAGACAGAACTCATAAAATGGGCGTTAAGTGCGCACGATCAGTGGCGCACGACCAGTGGTCGTGCGCGATAGAGCCAGTGATCGTGCGCAGTGTTCCTGTACAGAATTGTACCGGGAAAACCTGCACGACTCCTGTTCCAGCATACAATACCAGTCTAGCCACTGAAGGTGGCACTTAACACTGCATGAAAACTACTAACGAAGATGAACAAGAAATAACACCAAAACGGGCCTAGAAGTGCACTTAGCATGGAGTATTAAATAGGAATGAAAACATGTCTAAAGTGAAGTGCAAAGACTAGAAAATCGGCCCAGATGAGTCCATAAATGTGTATATAATTGGGACTCATCACACCCCCAGACTTACCTGTTTGCGCGTCCCGAGCAAACAAATTCGGCGGAGTGTGAAAATGGTAGTTAACAAAGAAAATTACACAAAGGAGTACAATGCGAAATAGCAAAAGCATGCAAATAGAAATTTAGTAAAAAGAGATTGTAACTATGCTAACTAATTTACGAAAGTATTAGAGCGTAAGTAGAGATTTAGTTATACTCAGTTGGTGAATTATGAAGAATTCGAACGATCATGCCCGGTGTGAAAGTAACAAGACACTAAGGCCGGTGTTGCACAAGGTCGGGGTTTAGGAATAACTCCGCTGAAATCCATCAACGTCGTGAACCATACGCTCGCCCGGTCACACTCTCTCCACGGCGTTAGCAAACTCACAAGTCAAATCAATAGGGCTTTTAGGATTATATTGGGGCTTAGGTTGCGGTATGATATTCAAATTTAAACACGATGGCTATGCAACCCAAGTGAGCTAACGGAACGCTGCACCACACAAAACCAAAAATAATGCTCGTGTGACACACCCCAGACTTATCATGAAAACTAGGTGTGCACACGGCCTACTTCACAATTACCAACAGATTTTCTATTTAGCTCGGAAGGATTTCTTTACGACATATTTCTTTTTCGGATTTTTTTCCTTTTAACAACATACTTTTCTTCTTTTACTTATCCTCCGGTTGGTTCAAATTCAGCAAAATAAAACGTGTTTTTCTTCACAATGCACAAGTTCCAAACATCACACTAATTGAGAATTATGAGCGCAGTTAAACAGCAATTTGGTTGCGGGCGTAGGATAAGCTTCGGGATTTGGTGGATGAAGAGGAGCTGAATAAAAGAGTGGTAGGCACAATTTTGGCTTGCAAGGGTGAGCGAAAAGGACATGGAACGACAAGGCTCAAACTAGCCAAAAGGTGGCCTACATCACATTTAACTCGACGAGTCGCTCTCGCCCATGCTTCGAGAGTCGCTTGGGGCAAGTTCTTAGCCCACGAGAAAGGTAAACCTTCTTCCCGACTCAAGCAACACACGACTAGTGCTCGTACACACACAACACCGGGTTATCACCAATTTCGTTCACATTCACCATTTGAGTATAACAAATCTAAAACTACGCAAAAAATACTAATCATAAATTAAACCCATAGAAATAATCTAGTTTTACTCAAATGCTACTGCAACATGCGGGTGCGACTAGAACACTGCTCGAGTCAACATCGCACTCCAAATAGTAATTCCTAAGCTAACACCCCAATTCAATTTCCTAACCAAAATAGTTTATTTGGAAACAACACAAATTGGAAAGCGCGCACTCATGTGGGTGAAGTGGTGCAAGAAGCATGAAAACAATGATGATGATAAAGATAAATAATAAACAAACTTCTAGTATGCAGTGCAACTCGTGCACAGTGGATGACAACATACTCTCCCCGAGACTTAGTCTAAACATTACATCACAGAAATTGGAAGCTAAGGGGGGAAGAAGTGTTACCCAATGCTCAGAATTGAGCATACCAGACGATTGTCGATTAAGATAAAGAGCAGTCTGCAGCTTCCGCACCAAAGAACACAACACACCTGCAAGCACAAAACTAAAAACAGCAAAAACAAATATAAAAACTGAACTAAACATGTTAGATAAAAATAAAATCAGGAAATCTGGGTTGTCTCCCAGCAGCGCTTTTGTTTTATGTCCTTAAGCTGGACCAAATACCTGTATTATGATTGTTTAAAGAGCACAGAAATTAAAGGAGAAGTTCACAGAAGCAGTTTCACAAATTCAGACAACACAAATCAGCTATAGGCGCTCTTATGGTGCGCGTCTCCCGTAGCTCGTAGGCGGGAGGTGAAGGCTTTAGGGCCAACACTGGTGTCACCCAGTGTTCCCCTAACCTCCGCCCTCTTGCCACGGAGAGCGGCAGCACGAGCGTCGTGCAGAAGTTTCTCCTGTTTAAGTTTAGTGACAGTCGGGGACTGCCAACGTTGAAAGTTTTCAGATTTTTCCACCTTGGTGGTGGGTGGCGTCACTTCCGGCGTCGCGGTGACTACCGGATCAGCCCAAGAGATGGAGCGCTTAAATTGTTTATTACAAGAATCAAAACAAGAAGATAATGGGACAGTGTCCCGAACTAATTTGAAGTCAATATTTTTCGAAATGCAATCTTCCTCCGTCTCGGAATCAAATTCCCTCCGAAGATCTACTTCTTCCTCACTGGACTGGTGCTCCTCCTTTTCTCCTTCAAATGGTTCTTTATCTTCTTCATTTCCTGCACAACTCAGAGATTCATCAAAAATAAAGAGAGGGGGAAGAGTGGATGTTTCAGTTATAGCTTTGGGGCAAGTGGGCTGCGACACCTTATTGGGTAGGAAGACACACCCCGTAGCGAAATCAAGGGTGGCACCGCTCTCTTTCAAGAACGGCACGCCCAAGATAGGGATAGAGTGATTTTCCTGGGGTCCCAACACCTGAAAATTAGCAACCACAATCGTCCCCTCAACTATCACTTCTACATTTTTCACTTCCCCCTCAGATTGTATAACGTTCCCATTAGCAAGCATAAGGGCTTTCCGATCCTCCGTGTTCATCTCAAGTTGCAATTTAGCAACGTCTTGCAACGCAATGACGTTGCGGGAGGAGCCGGAATCGCACAAAGCTTTCGTTTCAATATTATTGATGGAACAAGAAATCACTAACTCACTTGGATCAACCTCTACCACATCGCCGAGACTCTTCCCTTGATCTATTGGGTTCTTTTTAGTGTTGCTAGGAAGGGTCCCATGCGACCGCTCGGTTAGCACTTGGGCCAATTGGCCCAGCTGCGTTTCCAAGTTCCGCATGGATGCAGTTTGGTTCACCATATTTGAGGTAGCCGCTTGCATAAATTTTTCCATCATCTCCTCCAGATTACTCTTTTTTTTGGCTGGGGGGCCTTGGTTATAATCCGGGTGTGGTGGCCTCGGTTGGCTCCCGGAGGCGTAAGCATCGTTTTGATGCTGCCCCGGTGCCCATCGTTGGCCATGCGTGTTTGGGTTCCATGAAAAGTTCGGGTGACTTCTCACTCCCGGATGATAAGCATTATTAAGTGGCACCCCCTTAGACTGATTTCCTACAAAATTAACGGATTCATTCAAGGATAAGTGCGCGAAGTCACCTGATACATTGTTCCCTAAACATTCGTACGCGTGGTGGCCGCCTCCTCCACATCCTTCGCACGTAATGACAGCAGCAGGCGCGGGTGTAGGAGGAAGTGAGTCGACCACAAAGAAACCGCGGGCGTTCCTTGGTGCATTTCTCCCGGCAGTCCAGAATGTACTGTGGGAGGCGGTGTCGCGCAGAACCCGAAGGGCCTCCTCTGGAGTGTGGTTCATTAGAGTACCACCCGCAGCAGCATCAATCATTGCCCTGTAGTTGGGCTCGATCGCAAAGTAAAATGTCTCTACCACATTCCACGGTTGGAGCTCGTGGTTCGTGCAGCGGCGGAGAAGATCATTAAGGCGCTCCTACGCCTCGGCAAGGGTCTCTTGGTCAGCTTGGCGAAAGGTGGCGATCTCCCGCCGCAGGATCACAATTTTATCAACGGGATGGAATTTGGCCAGGAACTTGGATGCAAGAGCATCCCAAGTCGCGGCGGTCCCAGGAGGAATAGAATGGAGACACACCTTGGCCTTGTCGCGAAGTGAGAATGGGAACAGTCGTAGCTTGACTGTATCGTCAGGTATTCCAGTGTAGCGGAAAGTTCCGCAGATATCGGAAAACTCTGCCAGGTGCAGGTGCGGGTCTTCACTGGTCATCCCGGAGAACTGAGCATTGTTCCGGATGATGTTCAAGATCGCAGGTTTGATCTCGAACTGGTTGTTCATAATGTTGGGACCAAATCCCGGATACACACTCCCAGCTGTGGGAGCGGTATAATCTCTCATCGTTCTGGGTCGAGGCCTCACTACCTCTTGCTCATCTCCAGGTTGGTGCTGCCCCACATCGGGCACTCTTGGGTCAGCATTGTTTGGGTCTATGTTGTCACCCATTGCCGCCTGTACGTCTGCTGCGCGCCTTCGTGCGCGAGCGGTCCGTTCGATCTCTGGATCACAGGGTACAAGTTCCCCCGTGGCTTGTCTCTGCTTGCACAGTCACAACAAAAAGAAAACAAAACAAAGGAAATCAAAAACAACTGCTCTTGTAACAAAAGCTCACAACTCAAGACGTTACACGCCTGAACATTCCCCGGCAACGGCGCCAAAAACTTGATGCGATATTTCGGCAAGTGCACCGGTCGCGCAAGTAATAAAGTTTGGGAATAGGATCCCCGAGTGTCGGTCTCTTGAGGAATGCAGGTTGGGTGAACGAATCGCGTTGTGTGACTATTGTTACACAAGCGTAAACAAACACACAAAAGGGGGGGGGGGGTTTGGTTGGGTTTTCCTACTCTTAACAACAATGAAGGAAATGCGGGTCGAAAGCACCGCTTCGCAAGGCGAGATGGATGCAACGGCCGCGATGCCGTGCTTCGTGAGGCGGATGGAGCATGCTCTAGTGCGGGAAGGCGAGGGTCGCAAACACCTCTTCACAAACGCCGTTAGCTCTTACTAACGCGGATCGAACACCTTGAGTGCGTGAATGAGTGAGTGGATGAGTGGAGGCGAAGCGATTCACAAGCAAGTAATGATGAAAAGAGAAGAAACATTCATTTCATTTAAACCAAACATCATGATATTCAAGTTTAAAAGATTCAAAGATTACAACGAAGGAGAGAGGAAAGAGATAACCAATGGATGAAGACTAGCGGCCGTTCAAGGCCGGAATGGTAGTTTGTCAAGCTACCTCCAAACTCGGGCGGACTGTGCTTTCGGTGTAGAGAAACTGTCACGATCTCTCTACGTGGTTCCGTCATCTTCTACCTCAGGATTCCTCTTCTTCTCACCGGACTGGAGTGGAAAACAGCTGCTTGAGGGCTTGTGGATGGTGGAGAATGCTCCCGGACAATGGAGAAATACTTGGAATGGTTGGAGAGGACTTCCCCTTGCGTAGGAGATGAAGTGCAGGTGTCCAGGAATGCAAATCGCCGGCGTATGGACTGCCACTCAAGCTCTCGATGGCTCCCCCCCTGCCCTAAAAGCGGAACAGACATATATATAGGCGCTGGAATGAATACTGCGCACGGTCATTGGCGCACGACCAGTGGTCGTGCGCACTAGAGTTCTGCGATCGTGCGCGCTGCCTGGGTGGAGCCTGAAATGAAAGAAATTTATAAAATACATGTTCGCACGACCAGTGGCGCACGACCAGTGGTCGTGCGCACTATCGTAAGTGGTCGTGCGATAAGAAAGACAGAACTCATAAAATGGGCGTTAAGTGCGCACGATCAGTGGCGCACGACCAGTGGTCGTGCGCGATAGAGCCAGTGATCGTGCGCAGTATTCCTGTACAGAATTGTACCGGGAACACCTGCACGACTCCTGTTCCAGCATACAACACCAGTCTAGCCACTGAAGGTGGCACTTAACACTGCATGAAAACTAGTAACGAAGATGAACAAGAAATAACACCAAAACGGGCCTAGAAGTGCACTTAGCATGGAGTATTAAATAGGAAAGAAAACATGTCTAAAGTGAAGTGCAAAGACTAGAAAATCGGCCCAGATGAGTCCATAAATGTGTATATAATTGGGACTCATCACCTCTCCATCCAATAGATAGGTAGCTAGGGTTACCTTCTGCCTTTCCTCCGTCTCCATAGCCGTTATGATTTTCTGCACCTGAGACAGCCAATCCTCAACTTGCGTTGGCGTTCCTACCCATTTAAACGTAGGAGGGAGGAAACTCAGAAACTGCTTCAAGTGAACGTTTATCGCTTGGGTCGCCTCAACCGGTATTGCCGGTATTGGTCTTTCCGCAACAGGCTCAACTGCGACAACTGGCTCCGGGGCCACACCAAGGGCAGGAGGCTTTACAGGTCGTCCTAGTTGCACATTGATCATGGCGAACACTTCTTCAGCAATCCTTCGTATTGTTTTATCAGAAGGAGGAGGTGCAAGCATTTCAGCAGATGCACTACTCTCGGCAGTGTGTCGGGGTTGGGACTGCCCCTCCCCACTTCTAATCACCTATAATCATGTCAGACACAATTTAGTGACTATATGCACAATAAAATTGCAAGAAAGGAACACGCAGGTTTCATAACCATGCTAAAACTTATATATAATGCATTCCTAAGTGGACATTTTGGTTATTTGAATGAGTTAAACGGTGACGCACACATGTGCCCACCACCCCTTACAGGAATTCGACCATGAAGTCGCACGGAAGGGAATGAGACCCGTAGCTGATACCAAATTGTAATACCCAGCCCGTTGCAAAGTATATAACAGTAGGTCCGACCGGGACCGCCCGCCATATAAGGTGAACAAGCAAGACGGTAACATATTCAGTTAACCAACCAACAACATCTCAGAGAATACACATAAGCAGAAGTATAAATTCATTATATCTTGAAACTAGAAGAAATGTCCACAATAAAGAACAACAATGACTAATATATATATATATAAATATATATATATATATATTTATTTATATATATATATATTAAAGGTTTGGCACTAAGGCCATACATCAAACTGTGTTTCTCTTACTACATGATTAACAAACATTAGTGATGAGTCCAATATTTACACTATTTTATGGACTCATCCGGGCTAGTTTTCACTCTTGTGCACTACATTTTCAAGCCATATTAGCTTGTATTTCACTCACATTTTCTTTATTGATTTGTGCACTCTTAGGCCCGTTTTGGTGTGCATTTGCGCTCCATGTTGTTGGGGGTAAGCGCATGGTTCTCCCCAGCCATTTGTCTTCTTCTGGATTAAGTTGGAGGGGTATTCCTAGTTGTATGATTCCTGTGTTGATTGTTGTGTAGGTGGACAGTTCATCCAATTTTGCCCAGATCTCGTGTCTGCATGAATCGCACGGTCATGCATTTCCTTGACGCATGATCGCATCGACCGTGCGCTCTCATCGTTGTCTTAAAAAGATGTTCTATACCTGCTCGTGCGATTTGTTCACGCATGAGAAGTTTGCCCCTGCGTGAGTAAAATCGCACGAGCTCCTCTAGTAAGCTGAAATTATGCTTTCAAAATTTGTCGTGCATTTTTACGCACAGTCGGATTCAACCATGCGTGAGTAAAACGCATGGGCGCTCTGGGTCATCTTCTAGGGCTTTCGTCTAAATTAGTAACGTACGGTCCACGCACGGTCATGCGTTCGACCATGCGTGACAATTTTTCTGACTGTTTACTATAAAAGCAGCAGTATTCGCCCTTTTTCGGGGATCGGGGATCGAGCTAGCCATTTCCACACCAGCTCTGCCATTTTCATCGCTCCACAACCGCCCACTATAGGAGAAGCTCTGGCCATCATTCCTTTGCAAATTCAGCACTAAAGCTTCTTCCTCGGCCTCCTCCATCATCCTCGAGCTCAAGAATGACATTGCTTGAGAGTTTATGCTTCATTCAAGGTTCTCCGGTGAGAGCTAGTTTAAGCTATTTCATGATGAAGACGTGTAATATGGAAGAAGGTGACAGCTCCTCTAAACCCAGGACGGCAATTGAAGACTGAGCTCCGACGATTCTTGATAACCCTACGATTCCGACCATGAACCTTCGACAAGTCTTTGAGCATGGGTTTACTCCCCCCCCCCCCCCCCCCCCCGTGTATTTGTTCAGATATTTCATGTGAATGTGTGTTTATTAAGGATGATATGCATAAACCCTTTGTGAATGTTAATGTAATTTCATGTTAATGAAGTTTATTGCTGTTTATGTGAGTTGAGGAGCGCCACATTTCACTATCCATTCCATCACTGTGTTTTGTACCACACTAGAAATTTCTATTTGTGTGCTTTGTGGCGAGTTGATTACGACCCTCACTTCGCCGGTTACGAATCAACCATCTGTAATCCTACTCGTCCATCCACCAAGCGAAGCGGTGCAGTCGACCTGCATTAGTTAAATTAGATTTCTTTAATCGTGTCTCTCATAACCAAACCAAAACCCCCATCTTTTTATTGGTTTAGAAATCTCTATAATAATTTTCCAACGAGAAAATCACACACCCCAATTGCAGTCCATTGAGAACAATATTCAGGGAATCTCTCCCACTTTTATTACTTGTACGACTGGTGCACTTGCCGTGAACGCATCAAGTTTTTGGCGCAGTTGCCGGGGACTGCAAACGTTGGGTGATTTTTCCTCTTCCAGGAAATTATTATAAAGATTTGTTGTTTTTTATTTTTCTTTTTTGTTGTATAAGTTTTATGCAGGGGCAAGGCCCTGGTGATTTAGTAGCATTCGGTCCAGAAATAGAGCGGATGCTGCGTGCGCGCTGCCATGCTGCTGCCGCCATGGATGTTAATGTTAACAGAAATGGAGTTAACCTCGGGGGAGAAAATGTGCCAGCTGTTGGTCAAGCAGAGGATGAAAATGAGGTGGCCCGGCCATTGCCCAGAACAATGCGAGGTGACACCACTCCCACTGTTGGGAGTGTGTTTCCCAATTTTTTCCCATCCATCATGAATAACCAATTCGAGATAAAGCTAGCTATTCTGGATATAATCCGAAACCGTGCCCAGTTCTCTAGGATGGCAAGTGAAGACCCCCATCTTCACTTGGCCGAATTTTCTAAAATATGCGGAACATTCCAGTATGCCGGCATATCTGACGACACAGTGAAGTTAAGACTGTTCCCATTCTCTCTCAGGGATAAAGCAAAGTTTAGGCTCCATACAATCCCACTAGGCATAACGACCACATGGGAGATGCTTTCATCCAAACTCCTAGCGAAGTTCCACCCAGTGGACAAAACTGTAAACATGAGGCGAGAGATTGCAACCTTCTGGAAACACGATCAAGAGACCTTTGTGGTATGTTGGGAAAGATTTATGGAACTCCTCCGGAAGTGTCCTCAACATGAGTTGTAACCTTGGAACCTAGTGAAATATTTTTACTTTGCAATAGAGCCCAACTATAGGGCCATGATAGATGCTGCTGCCGGTGGAACTTTACTAATCCACACACCTGATGATGCATTGCGGATCTTGGAGGACACTACTACTCATAGCTCATTCTGGACTGCAGGAAGGAACACTAAAAGGAATACAAGAGGATTATTTGAAGTAAATGCTTCTGGTTCACCAGTTGGGGCAGTACCGTCACCATATGAGAGCATAGCATTGCTGAAGAGGCCCGCCTCTTCTTCGGCTCAGGTGATGGTCATAGCATGCCAAGGGTGATGGGAATCTGGGGCATCATTCTTATAAGTGCCCAGCCGGTGAGCTTGCTTCTGACCTTTCCAATTTAAATGTTGAGGAGAGTGTCAATTTTGTTAACAATCAAAACCGCACAACACCTTTTTCGAACACATACAACCCAGGTTTGAGAAATCACCCAAATTTCACTTAGAACCAAAACACTGCAGGACAATGATGGCAACCGGGCCAACATCAATTTGATGCCCAAGTGTTCGGAAGCCAATCGAGGCCGCCTCATCTGGGTTATAATCAAGGTGCTCCGGTGCAAAGAAAATGCGCTTTAGAAGAAATGATGGAAAAGTTTGTTGACGTGGCCTAATCTAATATGGCTAACCAAACATCCTCAATTAGGAACTTAGAGATGCAATTGGGCAAATTGGCTCAAGTGCTTTTTGAACAAACTCAATGTGCTCTCCCCAGCACGACGGAAAAGATTCCTCGTGAGCAGGGAAAGAGCCTAATCGAGTCAGATGGTTGCCATGAGGGCGACTTGACACTGAAATGTGAGGTCAATAATGTTGAAACCACCGCTCTTTGTGACACTGGATCATCGTGCAATGTTCTTGCACTACAAGATGTTGAAAAGCTGAACTTAAATATCAATGTTGATGATCACACTTACTTGTCCTTGCGAATGGAACGGTGGTGGAATCACAGGGAGATATTAAGGACATCAAGGTCGTTGTAGATGGATCTTCGGTTGTCACAAACTTTCATGTTCTGGTACCCATGGAAAACACTTCCATGCCTATTTTGGGTGTCACGTTCTTCAAGTAGAGTGATGCCACCCTTCACATTGATAAGTGGTGTGTCACCTTGTTATCCAAAGTGGCACACCATACTCTTCGATCTTCAATAACCAAGGATCTAAATTCTTTACCTGTCATTTCTGAAAAATTTCTTAGTAAGTTGAGTACGGTTGTGGAGAAACAAGGAAGGAAAATGAATGCTGAGTCAGAGGAGTTAGTGAAGAAATATGTGATGGATGAAGAAATTGTTGGAGCATGCGCTCCGCACTCGTCCGGTTTGAGAATAACAAATCCCGAATGTATTTGATCCTATATTTGATTAATTGTGTGCAGGGATAACAGATATTTTATGTACTAAGGATTGGCTGAACAGATCAATGAAGAAAACGAAACTCGCAGTATCGTTGGCGTTAACTCTATCGCCAGGCGATAGCGTCAACGGTTGCTGCTGACGTCAGCCATGTTCCACACATTGCCTTGCTCGAAGCCACGTTACAGCTCTATCGCGGGGCGATATCGCTATCGCCGAGCGACATCACACGATCAACCACGTTCCGCGCAACAGCCCACGTTGTCCAGCCACATTTCAGTGATATCGCAGGGCGATATCGATATCGCTGCGCGATAGCTGGCGGTTGTGAAAAGCTCTATAAAAGGCCACGAATTTTAGAGGTTTATGTTGTTGGTGAAGCCTTGATTCCCAGAGCAGATTCCAGACGAACTTCCTTTGTCCAGTACATTTTCAAGAGAGAAGGATATTCGACCGTAGTTTCCAGATTGAAGATCTTCCCATTGGTCGACCATCATCTTCAGAGCTCTTCTTGAGGGAGTTTTAGTTTCATATATTCTATTTACATTTTTCCATTTCATAAATTATAATTGGTTTGGGAAAATCATCGCCGTGTGTGCGGTGTCTAAGTCCGTGTGAGGCTTAGGGTAAATCATCACCTTGTGTGTGGTGTTAGATCCTTGTCTGGTCTAGGGTAAATCATCGTCTTGTGTGCGGTGTCAAGTCCTTGTGTGACTTGGGAGAAAATCGCCGCCGTGTGTGCTGCGTCTTGATCAAGATTTGATTTAGGGGGAGGCTAGTGTCGATATCTGGGAGATATAGGCTATAGCCAACCGGTCCTTAGGAGAAGGACCAGTGAAAAGAGACAAGAGATTTTATTTATTGTAAGCCTTTGATTCCAAGCTTTATTGGAATCATTTCTACTCATTATCTTTGATGAAATAAAATCTTGTTTTTAGATTCAATTATTTGTCTCCATATTCATATATTGTTTCATTTTTTCAAAAATTATCAAAGGTTTAAATTGCCCTTATTCACCCCCCCCCTCTAAGTGAGCCACAAGATCCAACAGAAAAAGCTGAGAACAAAGGCATCGAGGCCGCGAAGTTAGAAGTTACCATGGCCAACATGGATGAAAACTCTTTAATTGATTTTGTTAAAACTAAAGTAATCTGTAAACAGTTAAAACATGTTCGTTGAGCGGATCTGTCACCACTGGTGGGTGAAGAAATGAAGCCCCTAGCTGCTCCGAGACTGCTAGACACCGATTATGATAGAGTACATGTTTCTCATTGGCGCTCTTCTAATGTGGAGAAATTGAAACGTAAAAAGTTATAGCACGCTACCCGCTCTGCCGCCCTCCGACACGAGAAGGAAGAGTTTAGGGGCAAGGGAGAGACATCTTCTTTGATCCCTAAAGCCTTCACCTCCCTCCCATCTCATGTGGATAGGGAGAACCATCACAAATTAACATATAGCTGAGTCTTGATGGAGTCTCCGGGCTTTTGTCGCGGCTATTTCAGTCAGCTTTTATTTTATCTCTTTAGTGTGTGTGTCTGTTTCATTTGGTGATCTTGTGGTCAATTGCTAGAACTTTCTCTATTTAATACTAATACAAGTATTTGGTCCACCTTAAGGATGGTAAACAAAAGGGCTTATGGGAGATGACCCAATTTTGTTGTTTGTTTATGTTTCTGCGTATGCTGGAGATTCTATTTTGTAGGTGTGGCGACTGTGGTGGCGGACATTTATAGTTAAGTATGCAGGCTACCGCCAATCTCCTGGTGTGCTTATTTCTGAGCAAGCGGTAACCTCTCTTCCCACCTCCTTTTTTAATTATCGTATTACACTATGTGTTGCTTAGATCTAAGTTTGGGGAGAGTAGATTATCATACCCACATGCACATGGCATAACATGCTAGAAGTTATAATTTATTTCAATCAGTTATTTATTTGTTCATTTTCATCGCCAACCACAACACCCAAAAGAGAGCGCACTTAAACTTAAGCGCGTAACGAGTCTAACTCGTTTCTTTTGTATGATTGGGAAAATTGTTGTGTTGGCTAAGGATTGTGAGACGGAGTAAAATGTTGACTCCGGTAGTGCTCTAGTTTAGTACTCGTGTCTTTCATAGAATTGTGTGTAGAATAAATTATTCTTTATGCTTATAGTTGATTATTTTCTATTTGCACAATAATTATTTAATCTACTCAAAAGTGGTAAATCCTGTGTGAATCCGACGGTAGCGTAGGGATGTGTGTAGATGGTTGCTAGGTTTGTATTGCTCGAGTTGGGAGGACGAATTATCTTTCTCGGTGACTAAGAACTTGCACCAAGCGACTCTTGAAGCATTGGTATAAGTTGGTTCTGTACGTGAGGGTGATGTAGGCCATCCTTTTTGGCTAGTTTGAGCTATGTATACTGATCCTATCGTATAATCCTTGCTAGCCCCTTTGTGCCTACCCGGTCTTTTTGATCCAGATCCACTTACATTTCACCAAAGCATAAAAAAATTAATCCTAGTCACACACCCAATCCGAGCTCTAATGTTTTATTATTTTTAGTTGAGGGTGTTGATGAGGAGTAATTCTGTGAAACTGTGGATGTACTTCCTTGACATTTTTGCTGAAAGTGTTTTGAAAAAAAAAAGAAAAAAAAGGAAAATTAGAAAAAGAAAAAAAATATGTGATTGAGAAAATAGCTTAATTAAAAATCTATTTTAGATTTGTATTGGGAGTAGGTAGTGCACAAAACCATGTTTTCAGGTTCAAGTCAGGGGGTGTGGTTTACCCGCGTTTTTAGTGGATGCTTGGTTAGCTCTTTTACATGAGTTGTTTTGGGTTAGGTGCGTAAGCCTTCGAGTTTATCATTGTTTATCCTACCGCAACCCAAGCCCCATCTCTATCCTAAAGTCCTACTGACTGACGCAATGAACCAAACTAGTGGCGTGGAGAGAGTGTGACCGGGTGAGCTTATGGTCACCAACATTGATGGATTTCAATGGAGGTTGTTCCGAGTACTGATCTTATGCAAAACTCGCCTCAGCGATCAGATCACTTTTTCCTACGCATGACCAGAAAAATCACCGAGATTCGACTTTTGACTAAAAATAATATATAATTACGCTCTTAGATTTTTTTACAAACTATTTTGTATAATTAAAAATTCCCTCTATTGCATTTCTACGCGCGCGAGCATGCGACTTCGCATTGTTCTCCGCATTTGCAATTGTTAGGCCAGTTATTCCTTTTTCTCGTCTGCATAAGGGATGATTTGCTCGGGGAGAGAAAACGGTTAAGTCTGGGGGTGTGATGAGTCTAATATTTACACTATTTTCTAGACTCATCTGGGCTAGTTTTCACTCTTATGCACTACACTTTCAAGCAATATTAGCTTGTATTTCACTCACATTCGCTCTCTTGATATGTACACTCTTTAGGCCCATTTTGGTGTGCATTTGCGCTCATGTTTTTGGGGGTAAGCACATGATGCTCCCCAACACTTCTTCTTCTTCTGGATTGAGCTGGAGGGGTATTCCCAGTTGTATGATTCCTCTGTTGATTGTTGTGCATGTGGACAGTTCATCTAATTTTGCCCAGATTTCATGTATGCATGAATCGCACAGTCGTGCGTTTCCTTGACGCACAATCGCATTGACCGTACACTCTCATCTGTGTCTTAAAATGATATTCTATCCCTGCTAGTGCGATTTGTTCATGAACGAGCAGTTTTCTCGTGCATGAGTAAAATCACACGAGCTCCTCTTGTGAGCTGAAATTATGGCTTTCAGAATTTGCCTGTGCGTTTTTGATGGGAAAAACCCCTTTAATTTAACTTAACAAATTACCTAAAAGTGATTTTATTTCTTACGATTGAATTACCCCTTGTATAGTGAGGGTAATCTGGTCATTAGATGTCTTAGAATGTCACACTCAACCTAGGGTGTCAAGACCAGATCAAGGGAAGTAAAATTTGAGCTAAGTTAACATTTGCGTCGAATAGAATTCGATGCAACATCGAGTCCATATCGACGCTGCTCTGACTAGAAGTACAAGTGGTTCAACCCCTCTATCGAAGTAACTCAAGTCGATTTCACGTCAAATAGAAGTCGACGTAGAGGTCATGGGCTTATCAAAGTAATTTTAGAAGTTGACGCAGCTTTTACTTCAATTCGATGTAGAAGGGGATATCTGTCAAAGCCAACTAAAGTCGACGCAACGTCGACTTCATCTCGACGCAGTTGATGAAAGTCAGAGCCATGCAGATCAACTCGATGGTTACGTCGATATGATACCGATGCTACGTCGACTAGCACAGTTCAATCAGAGCAACGATCAAATCGAAGCTGCTTCTACAAGAACTCGAAGTTGCATCGATAAGAGAGGATGTAAACTCGACGCTACGTCGAATACACTCTGAAAGAGTACAACTTTTTAGATATCTTTTTGATCCGTCTCTCATGGCCCACCTATCTTAAGACTGTTCCCCAATGGCTCCTTAGTTACCTTAAATGGAATAGAGAATTAACTGAGGTTAGAGAAAAGCTTTCCTGGAAATAAGCTGAAATGTTGGTGGACGGGTCGGGAATTAAAAAAAGGAAGGAAGATTTTATTGTCCATACAAATATACCCTTCAAGAGATACCTAAAAGGGAAATCAAATTCAAATTCAATTGTGGGACAATAAAAGGGAGCAGAAGAAAGAGAAGGTACTACTCAAAATTGGCCATACTGTTCTATTGAGTCTTCTTCTTCTTCTTCCTCTCTCTCACAGGAACCCTAACAGAAGAAAATACGGAGGAGGAATGTCTGCTGCTCTTCTTCTTTCCAAGAACGGAACAGAACAAGGTTGCTTAACAACACGATCATATAGCAGCCAGAGTTCAATTAGAAAGAAGATAGAAGGATCTGACATTCATAACTTCTGCAAATCATCACCATCATAAGCAGAAGTTCATCAAGAGCAGATCCAGTGAAAAGACAAGAAGTTGTTTTTCATACAGCCCTCATAAGAATTCTGAAAACAGAATTCCTGCAACCTTCTTCTTTTTCTTTCACCTTCCCTTATGTACAGTGGTTTTATTAATCACTCTACAAGGGATTCAGTGGTTCGAGATCTCCTTATCAAAAGATCTGGTGGTTCAAGATCTCCTTATCAAAAGATCTGGTGGTTCATGATCTCCTTGTCAAAAGATCAGTGGTTCTAAGAGTCTCCATACAAAAAGACTCAGGCACAGTGGTGCATACCTACCAGGTGGTAGAAGAGGGGAGTACCCACATTTTGGGGAACCTATATAAAAATTCTGTGTGTCTTCTGGTTGCTAATTTTCTGTGTTGTCCCTCATAGACTAGATTTCAGTTTCTGCCTTTTATTTTATTACATTAACTGCAATAACTTAATTCTGAGATATATCTTGTGATGCATAATACTTAGGTTTATTGTATTTACACAACTAGAATAGGAATAATTTTTAAATCTCTATTCACACCCCTCTAGAGAATTCTTAGAGGCACACTGTGCACTTTCAGTTTTTACGCATGGTCAGATTCATTAGTGCATGAGTAAAATGCACAGGCGCTTTGGGTCGTCTTTCTGGGCTTTCTTCTTAATTAATAACGTACGGTCCACGCATGGTCATGTGTTCAACCGTGCGTGACAATTTTTTCTGACTGTTTACAATAAAATTTGCAGGATTCGCCCTTTTTCATGGATCGGAGACAAAGCCCACCATTTCCACTCCAGCTCCGCCATTTTCATCGCTCCACCACCTACTCAGCTAAGCCATGGCAATCAAATGAAGGACATTGACCATGTCTACTCAGCTGCTGAATGGATTAAGCACCTTGAGAGGGAATCCTTAAGGGAAAGGATTCTCAAAGAAAACTTGGTGAGAAGGGAAACTCCTGTAAGGATTCCCACAAGATATCTTCCCAAGCCTCTTCAATACTTCAAAGTAAAGGAGAAGATCAAGGCCGATGTAAAGCTAGAAAGAGGAAGTCCAAAGATGGAGAATGCTCTTCCCAGGGTCCATCTAAGAAGACCATGCCTTGAAATATTTTCTTTTACCAATCATCAGTTGTATTGTTTGAAATATCTGTACTAAACATTTAAATTGGAATGATATTTCATCTTTTGATCATAATGTTGTGTTTGTTACTATTGCTATATGTACTATGTACCTTTATCTTTAGTATTCAGGAGCTAGAATGAGATGTTCAATTTGAACAGGTTCGGTTATTACAGAAATTGCTCACCAATTAAGGGGGAGCAAATTCCCTGCTCAGGTTGAGGGGGAGATGGCAAATGCCAAGATTGTATAGGTTGACCTATAAGTTGATCCAAAGGGATCTATATATGTTGCCTCCCAAACCCTATTGGGATAAATAGTTGAAGAAACCAGAAAGGGGGAGAAAGAGCCATTGCTAAGTAAGAACATATGCTTAGGATATTAGCAAGAGGGAGATAGGTCCTATGCTTCACAGATCATTTTTCTGTGATATGATTTTTGTTATTAATGTACCTTAGCATTGGGGATGTTCTGCCTTCTTCAAATAGGGGGAGATTGTTGGGTATATTGCCCTCAATAGTACCTTTATTTGAAGAGGCATCACTCTCAATGCTAAGGACATTTTGTATTTGATGAGCTATACTTGTGTAAGATATACAGGTGCAGGTGACTCAAAAGGAAGAGCCAAACATGCCCTTAGATGTGGAGAAATCATCTTCGAAAAGATGAAGTTTTGTCTCAGCCGATTCGCTGATACGAAGGGGGAAAAACCGCTGAGACGAGGAGCCGTCTCAGCGTATCCGCTGAGAAGAAGGTGCCTCCGCTGAGAAGTTCATTATACGCTGAGAATCAGCGTGGTCGTCGAACTGGGCTCGATATTTGTCGAACACTGTGCGCCGTTCGTTGACCGCTGAGACAAGGTCGAAGCAGAAACCGCTGAGGCAAGGTCAAAGCAGAAACCGCTGAGACGAGATCAAAGATGGAGCCGCTGAGAAGACACACAAGGCAAGTTTGTCGAGCGCTGAGCTTGCAAGATCGTCGAATGCTGAACGTCATTCGACAAACGCTGAAATGAGGAGTCGTCTCAGCGGAACCGCTGAGAAGACACACAAGGCAAGTTTGTCGAGCGCTGAGCTGGCAAGATCGTCGAACGAAGGGGACAGCTGGTTCGTCGAACCCAGAGTGTTCCACGTTCATCGAGCGCAGTCCTTCTCTAAGGAAAATAGGGTGGCGGGTTCTGCGGTTAGGACTAGTTGCAGAAAAGCTGTGTGGGGTCCACCAGCTTTTCCCATACCTCTCAGCAGATCAACTAAGAGCCGTTGAAGATCAGAGATGTATAAAAGGAAGAGTTATGGCACATTTGAAATTCTCTCTCGGAAATGTGAAAAGGAGATCAACTGTTACATTGACGGCTGAAGCTCTCATCTTCTTCCTCCTACTCACTGAACAAGAAGAAGAAAACAGAGAAAGAAAGTTAGTTCCTTTGCAAGAAGGAGCAAGGTGATCTTCCATCACTCTGTCGAATAGGAAGATCAAGTTAGTAGCTGGCATCGACATCTTCAGCTACAGGAAGCACCAACGGTGCAGGATCTACAGGAGAGTAATTCTACTGTAGAATAAATTTCTAAATCATTTATCTGTAGGGCATCTTGCCTGAGCTGTAAGACCATTTGGTCTGAGTTTGTAGGAACCTGGGGGTTCTGCGCTGTAGGGCTGAAGGCCTGAGTGTAGGATCTGGAGCAGATCTGAGGTAGGGCTTAACAGCCTGAGGTAGGACCAGGAGCTGGTCAGAGCTGTAGGAGGAGGAGTCCTGTGCGTGGTAGGACCTGGTAGAGGTCTGAGTTGTAGGACATTATTGTCTGAGCCGTAGGAGGTGTTATCCTCTGAGTTTGTAGGGCAGCTGTGCCTGAGGTAGGAGCTGGTGATAGCTCTGAGTTGTAGGGACTTGTGTCCTGAGGTAGGATCATTCTTGATCTGAGAAGTTCTGAGGAACTTGTGCTGTAAGCTCTTTGAGCCGAGATTGGAGAAGTTGGCCCTGTCTAACACACTGTTAGAAGGGTGGAGGGGGAAGTGGACTACCCATAGACACACTGTCTTTGGGGAACCACTATAAATTATTGTGTGCTTTCTGTGTTTGCTGATTTGCTTGAACCAACTATGAAAACAGCTAAAGCTAATCAAGTAAAATTTAAAAGACCTATTCACCCCCCCCCCCTCTAGGTGACTTAGACTGCAATCCTTATATTCTTTCAGAGATAATGATGCCAAAGCATCAAAGCAAACACCACCGCAGCGAACTCTAGATCATGATTGGGGTAGTTGTGTTCGTTAACCTTCAACTGCCTTGACCCATAAGCAATAACACGGTCATTCTACATCAGGACACAACCCAAACCATCTCCGGAAGCGTCAGTGTAAACTGAAAAGTCCAACCCTTTTGACGGAAGAGCTAAAACAGGCGCTGAACACAAACGTTGCTTCGACTTAGAAAAAGACTGTTTGTACTGATCTGACCACTCGAATCTAGCATGCTTTTGAGTTAGTCGAGTCAGGGGGTAGCTAGATAGGAGAAACCCTTGACGATGCGTCGGTAATAGCCAGAAAAACCAAGGAAACTGTGGATCTCGGTAGGGGTAAAAGGTCGCTTCCAGTCCATAACTGCGGAAATCTTGATAGGATCAACCGAAAGTCCATCTCCTAAAATGACGTGGCCTAAGAAGGCAACACGATCCAGCCAGAACTCACATTTTGCCAACTTGGCATAAAGCTGATGGTGACGAAGGGTGGAGAGAGTGAGTCTAAGATGGGTTGCATGCTCCTCGCGGGTCTTGGAGTAGACCAAGATTTTATCAATGAAAACGATGATGAACTTGTCCATGTACTCACGGAAGACACGGTTCTTCATGTCCATGAATGCAGAAGGGGCATTAGTCAACCCGAAAGACATCACCAAAATTTGAAATGACCATAAAGAGTCTGAAAGGCCGTCCTGGGGATGTCAGAGTCCTTGATCTTCAGTTGATGGTAACCCGATCTGAGATCAATCTTGGAAAAGACTGTACTGCAATTAAGCTGATCGAATAGATCATCCACATGCGGAAGGGGGTACTTATTCTTGATGGTCACCTTATTAAGATTTCGGTAGTCGATGCACAATCTCATGGATCCATCCTTCTTTTTCACGAAGAGCATATGGGCTCCCCAAGATGATGAGGTAGGGTGAATGTACCCATGCTCAAGCAATTCGTCTAACTGCGATCTGAGTTCTTCTAGCTCACGCGACGCCATACGATAAGGAGCTTTAGATATGGGGCATGTTCCAGGCTCTACATCAATACAGAACTCTACATCTCGATCAGGAGGCATCCCGGGCAATTCAGCGGGGAACACGTCAGAAAAATCCGAAGCAATATGAATAAACTCGAGTTGAGGAGAGATAGCATCCGAGTGCAAAGCATAAATGAAGCGGATAGAAAATCCTTGGCTAAGAAGTCGAGTGGCGTGCACAACAGAGATTACCTTCAGGTGGCTGCGGGTCTGAACATGAACGATGTATTCCTTGCCATCAATTCTGAGATTGACCCTCTTCGCCACACAGTCCTACTTTGCTCTATACGCGACCAACCAATTCATTGTCAGGATTACGTCAAACTCTGTCATATACAGAACAATGAGATCGGCGACGACTTGCAATTCTCCAAAGGGATCGGGCAATTGAGAACGCCTCTGTTTGTGAGATGTAGATGGCCGGGTACAGAATTTTTTGGATCGGTAGGCGCCCTTAGAGGGGGGGGGGGGGGGCGAATAAGGGTTTTAAAAACTTTTACTTATATTTTGTAATACTTGAAATAATAAGTGATCAAAATAGTGATTTTGAATAACGATCTAAATTGTTTTATAATGAAAGAGATGATAATAAACAATTTAGAGAAATGAAGAACAAATCAGTTTTATTACACCAAAAGAGACATGATTTACTATTAATAAAAATGATTACAAAACTAGATTTCTATGACGCTAGAAATCGAAGGCGAATAATAAAACTCTTTTTGTTTTCAATATCGACTCGTATCCCCACGAACCGGTTGGCTTTAGCCGATCCTTCTCCGGATACGGCCTCAAGCCGCTCTAGCCAACCCTTCCTCGGATATGGCCTCGAGCACCCCCTAGACCTACACCTGAGACCTAGTCGCCAACACGAGGCGAATTTCTGCCCTAAGTCCTACCCAGACCTAGTCGCCAACACGAGGCGAATTCACTAAACGATTACAGAAAAGATATGAAATGAAAAGACAATAATATAAAAACTCCCTCTGTGTAGATCTCTTGGAGAAGTAGACGAAGACGCAGAGTATGATCATAGTCGATGCAGTCTTTTGTCACGATGATGATGCGTGTTGAAATCTTCTCCACGGATCTCCTTTAGTCTTTATGGATTTGTGGGAGTATCTCTTTGAACCTTCCTCTCTATGCTGTGGCACGAAGATCTGGAATTCTGGATCTCAAGAGGATGAAAAAGATGGATCCAAGGGGTCCTTTTTATAGCCTTGGAGCTAGCGCCTGCGCTAACGCTACCGTCGGCGCTATCCCAGTTTAAGAAATAATCTCCGTGTGAGAATCCTTCATTTTAAGCAAGCCGACCATCTTCCTCTATCGGTTTGCGCTATCGCCGGCGCTATCAGCTACCGTCGGCGCTATCCCAAATTAGGACATGTTTTGCACGGTAGAATCTTCAATCCGAGGAAACAATTCTCCCTTGCCTTCTGTGTGCGTCGCTACCGCCTGCGCTATCTCCTTCCATATGTGCTCCTAGAATTGAGCTATCATCGCTAGCGCCAGGCGCTAAGTGCTACCGTCGGCGCTAGTGGGAGTCTTGGAGTTGTTGGTTCAAAATTGGGGGCAACCATCTTTGAGTCATGTGGACTTTGATTTCCTGCACACTTAAACACACAAGATCAAATACACATAGGATTTGTTATTCTGAAACCTAGGAGATGCGGAAGACCATGTTCCAATAAACTCCCCTTTTTGATAATAACAAATCCATTAATGATAAATCAGAGCATTAATAAATAAGCATGATGAAACTATATTTGTATGTGTGTGTGAGGGTGATGACTTAGGATAATTATTGATTTTTAGCATTTAGAATTGCTCCCCCTAAGTAAATGCTCTCCTAATATGTAAGCTATCATCTTAATTGAGCATTATAGTTTGATAGTAGATGAATATTTATCATGTTAGTTCTCCCCCTTTTGTTATTAGCAAAAGTGGGTAAGGAGACACCACTTAAAAGCATGATCGAGCTTATAGAGAGAAGGAAATAATAAGGAGTTTTAGAATACTTTTCATTTAAATAGATCAGAGTTTGAGTATCTCAACATTTTCATAAATTAGAGTTTGTAGCATAAACCAAATGTAATGATTTCCAAGTAACTAAACTCCCCGGACAATATGTCTACACCCTAGCCCCGTACTAAGTGACGGATGGGCATGAGGAGCTGCAAACATGTCGTAGGTTGGGGTGTTAGTCCCATATGCAAACACTAGACAAAACTCAACCTAACACTCTTTCCCCCTAGTGCCTCGCAAAGCCCCACTGGAACCCTCCCCGGTTAAGGACAAGACATGACTAGAGATAAGGCTATCTAATGTCTAAAACCGTACGCCCCCACTATGGTGAGAAATGAAGTCATGGATAATAATTATTAGAAACATTTAAGCTTTTTAAATCTAATGACATAGCCTATGGATTTATATTTTTATTTGAAATTATGAAAACACTCACACAGCTATATTGAAATCCATTCATAAATCAGAATTTTAGCATTACAATATTTTCATAGAAATAAATCAGAGTTTTTAGCAAAAAGAAAATATTCATGTGTAGAGTAACCAATATAAATCTACCAAGCAAGTCTACCATTTGTTGAAAGAAAGGAATTTTGGTATTTAAGACTTTGATGAGAGCGCAAGGTAGAAATATATGGTGATGATGCGGAAGACTTATAGAAATACAAGAAACATCTTATTGTAAATGATGATCCATTTGTTAAATTTCATAAAAAAGAGGTTTTTGTAAATCATTTTTCAATTAAAATCTTTAAGTTTAACAATAATGTAACCAAGCATGAAATAATGTTATCAAAAAGAGATTACTACAAAGTTATTTTAATTCATAATTTCAAAACATACCAAACATTGTAGAGAGCATGCTAGGTTATCTAGTGCATTTCATAAGTAAAGAGTAGTATAGAATTTGCATTAGGATCCAATACTCATGAGAAGAAGTGTTATGGAAGATAATGATGTGTACAAAGGTGTATTTTTGAGTAGAGTAAACACATGTTTTAATCAAGAATACAAGTAATATATAAAGTAAAGAGCACAATAAAACACAAATAATTGTACTTCCACTCACTTCAATGCACAAAAAAAATATACAACTGCCAAGGTGCATTGCACAAACAATGCTCATTAAGACTTATTAGGGTGCAAAGTAGTGCTTGGGGGATCACATAATTTTATTCTTCAATATTGATTTTTTTTATTGTGATCCGGTGTACTTAAGAATAAGTGGTTTTTATTTTGAAAGAAAGTTATGGTTTGCACAAGATACTTTACTATTCTTTCCAAGGTGCTCAACCTCACAACGCTTATTAAGACTTATCAGGAGGTTCAAGTAGTTCTTGGTGGAGTTATCTTTGTCACTTTATTTTATGATTGTTGTTTTGTACAAAGTTCTCCGAATACACTTGTTTTGCAAACCAATATAATTTATGAAAAAGATAACCACTTTTCTTAACTTTTAAAAGTGCAAATAAAGGTTTTGTAGGCAAGATACTTGTGCAATTTTAATTCAATGTACTATTACAAAACATACACAAGCATTCTTAGATTAAACACAAATGTAGACAAAGCCAAAATAAGTGAGTGAATAAA
Source organism: Dactylorhiza incarnata (assembly GCA_033032865.1). Taxonomy (NCBI): domain Eukaryota; kingdom Viridiplantae; phylum Streptophyta; class Magnoliopsida; order Asparagales; family Orchidaceae; genus Dactylorhiza; species Dactylorhiza incarnata. The sequence continues at coordinate 11,294,588 of JAWHQI010000014.1, forward strand.
GATCATTATCAAACATAAAACATTTGCTCATACTTAGAGGCATGCTACGCATAGTTCTACACAACTTGTACAATATAATTAATGCACATATTAATAGATGTATCAAAGCATGATGAAAACAATGTTCAAAGTAGTTTGAAAAGATAAATTGCAATTATAGAAGTTCTAAATAATATATTAAATCATGCTTGATTTTCTCAATGATGTCCATACAGTATTTTTGATAATTTAAAGTTTGAACTCATAAGATTGATCTTGGACTTCCTGAGGACTACCTTGTGAGAGGTTTGCCCGGTACTAGGTGATATGATGGGATGATAGCCCAAATCACCCTTTCCCAAGATACATGTAAAATAGAAAAGTTACGTTCAAAATAATAATTTTTGATATATTTTTTTTGTTTTATATTTTTTTATTTGATTTTTGCTTTTAGAAATAGAATTTAAACAAATGACGAAAAACACAAAGGCAAAACATATATTTTTTTGTAATTTGGCTTTTGTATTTTTGTATTTGATTTTTCAAAAATATAATAAAAGCAAAAATGCAGAAATGAATAGTACACATAGTTTAATATATTTTTAGGGATTTTTCAAAATTTTAAAAATACAGAAAAACACATAGGTGTGCTAGCGCCGGCGTTAGCGCTAGCGCGGGAAACAGTACATGATTTTTTATGATTTTGAAATTTTTAATTATTGATCTTGATTAAGTGTCTCAATAGTAGTTTCATGCAGAAATTTCATAATTTTAGGAGATGTCTAGATAGTCCAAATTGCATGAAACATTAGTGATTTTGTATATGACTTTTAACATAAACTTTGCAAGTGATATATTTAATTATATCTCCATTTTAATATTTTTAAGGCTTATATTTACCAATGTAGTTTGAAAATCATAGGAAATGTAAGCATGAGAGGACATGAATGAACAAATCAAATATGCATGATTTTAGTGATTAACAATAATGTTCATGCACAATAATATCATGGATAAGCCCTAGATGAGAATACCCAGCCTGTATATCTTGGTAAACAAACAAAGTCTAACATAGACACAAATATTCTTTAGGTGGCAATGTTAGACTGATAAGTTTGAGATTAATGTTATACCACAGTTTGATAGTGTTTCAACTTATAGACCTAGAATGGAGTGACAATTGTAGTTGATTTGATATCAAGATGATTCAAAGGTCTAAACTAGAAATAAATCACAATACACACATAATAAACCAACCATGGTAAAAAAATTATAATATCAACTGTTATCATATAATTCATATGGATGTGATAGAAATAGTTGTTTTTAGAAGATATTTGATGTGAGTTATGATATATGATTTTAGAGAATTTTAGCAACGGACATCAATAGATCATGGTGGTGTGAGTGACATCAATATTCATTATGAAGATAAATTCTTTCAATATTTTAGTGACTTTCTTTTAATTAAGAATTTTGAATATGTGATTTTTGATAGGTGAACAATAGTGATGGCTTAGATCATGTTTGACATCAAGGAGTGAACAAAATATAATTGTTTGTTGTGAACAAAGACAACCATATTGAAAGTTGAGCTTTTATTTAGATCTTGAACTTTCTTGTAGATTATGTTATTTCTCTAAACCACTTGTTGGTGAAGGCTAAAAAGCTTAATAGCCTAATGACTTGTTTTAATTTTAAAATATCTTATTGCAAATTTTGAATTTGATTTATATGAATAATAAAAGATATTAATAAATAATGAATATGAGAGAGATGGTAGGTCATCAAAATTAGATATGACTTTTGAATTTTGATCGATTTGATTCTATAAACATATTAAGCTTTTAAGAGATAGGATCATATTTTCAATACTATATAGGATGACCATGACATGATAGTTTAAAAGAAAAATAACAAGAAAAATAAAAAGAACATTAAAGCTCATCATGAAGTAGAAATTTGTATATCTTATTTTGAAAAGTTTCTACTTCATGCATTTGATGATACCTAACGAATAAGAGTTTTAGGTATCCAAAGGGGACCATATGGGATGGTTCCTTTGGGTACCCAAATATAGCGAGATGGCTTTTGGGGAGACAAGGATGGATGGACCCTTTCTTTTGACATTAGTGCGTCATTCTTAAGTATGGGTCTCCATTCATACCTTGGACAAATACTATTTTTATTTTTCAAATTTCCATAGTCCTTTTCTTGTATGTTTGGATAAAAATGACTTTTGAATTTATCATTTAAAGGAAATTTGTTTGCGTTTAATTTTAAGTTGGGAGAAGATTGATATTGTAAATGATGATGATGATAAGGTTTTGGAATTTCATTTACAATCTTTTGATGTTTTAATTTCCATAGTTTAGCTTATTCACGTTTTGAGAAATCATATTCAACATGCTTTTGAATTTTGCTTTATATTGAGAATGTATGTTTTGAGAGTTTTTCTTTATGATTTCCTTAAGCAAGTTGATTTTAGCTTCTAATTCATTATTCTTAATTTTAAAATTATGTCTAGCTTTATTATAAGCGATTGTGCTATTTTTAAGAGTGGAAATAATTGCATCTATATGATCTTAATAGTTATTTCTATATTGATCAAATGTTTCATCCATCTCTTTAATTTCAATTTTATAACTTTTGCATGTAGTACAATCACCTTTTAAAGATGAATTTTCTAAAGATAAATTTTCATTATGTTCTTTTATACAAATAATTTCTTTTTCAAGTTCCTTAAGTTTTTCCTTAAAATTATCACAATCAAAACAAGGTTTTGTGTTTTCAAGTAAAGGACAAGATGGTGAAACCACATCACAATTTGATTCTAAATTAACATTAGCTTTTAATCTCTTATTTTCTAAACGTAAATTTTTATTAGTAATTTTCAATTTCTTGATCTTACGTTTAGCAGTTTTTAGTATATTGAAACTAGAAATGGAAGTTATCACACAAGAAGAAGATTTTGACTTTCTTACAGCGCTTTTGGTAGAGGCAAAAAGTGTGCATGAAGTTCCTTCGTTATCTTTTGGGCCTTCCTCCATCATAGATGAATTTTCATCTTCTTTTTCTTTTGATGTATTGCTCTCTTTTTCCAAGTTAGTTTCCATGATTTCCATGGCTTTGCTACGAGAGAGATCTTCTTGAATAGTAGTGGATGCTTGTATGTTCTTCTCCTCCTGTGTTTGATCTATACCTGTGAGAGGAAAATCATACATTTCTTCAAGAAATTGCCATACTTTGTATGCACTAGAAAAACAATATATTAATTTGAAATTTTCATTTGATAAAGCACAAAATAAATAATGTTTGGCTTTTGCATTTAGTTTACGTTCTTTTTTATTTAATTCATCCGCAGGTCTTACAATGGCTAAATTCCATACTTTGATATCTAAAGTCTTAATAAATTTTTCAATTAAAATTTTCCATCCTTTATAATTTCTCCCTTCGAATACGGTGGTTTAAGAGATTTTTCTTCTTCATAAAAATTTACCCCACTAGTAGAAGCGAGATCATGAGACGCCATTATTCCCGGTTGTTAAGCCAATTTGGAATAACCTCCCTCTGATACCACTTGTTGGATCGGTAGGCGGGCCCCTTAGAGGGGGGTGGGGGGGTGGGGGGGGGGGGATAAGGGTTTTAAAAACTTTTACTTATATTTTGTAATACTTGAAATAATAAGGGATCAAAATAGTGATTTTGAATAACGATCTAAATTGTTTTATAATGTAAGAGTTGATAATAAACAATTTAGAGAAATGAAGAACAAATCATTTTTATTACACCAAAAGAGACATGATTTACTATTAATAAAAATGATTACAAAACTAGATTTCTATGACACTAGAAATCGAAGGCGAATAATAAAACTCTTTTTGTTTTCTATACCGACTCGTATCCCCACGAACCGGTTGGCTTTAGCCGATCCTTCGCCGGATACGGCCTCAAGCCGCTCTAGCCAACCCTTCCCTGGATATGGCCTCGAGCACCACCTAGACCTACACCCGAGACCTAGTCGCCAACACAAGGCGAATTTCTGCCCTAAGTCCTACCCAGACCTAGTCGCCAGCACGAGGCGAATTCACTAAACAATTACAGAAAAGATATGAAATGAAAAGACAATAATATAAAAACTCCCTCTGTGTAGATCCCTTGGAGAAGTAGACGAAGACGCAGAGTATGATCGTAGTCGATGCGGTCTTTCGTCACGATGATGATGCGTGTTGAAATCTTCTCCACGGATCTCCTTTAGTCTTTATGGATTTGTGGGAGTATCTCTTTGAACCTTCCTCTCTATGTTGTGGCACGAAGCTCTGGAATTCTGGATCTCAAGAGGATGAAGAAGACGGATCCAAGGGGTCTTTTTTATAGCCTTGGAGCTAGCGCCTGCGCTAACGCTACCACCGGCGCTATCCCAGTTTAAGAAATATTCTTCGTGTGAGAATCCTTCATTTTAAGTAAGCCGGCCGTCTTCCTGTATTGATTTGCGCTATCGCCGGCGCTATCAGCTACCGCCGGCGTTATCCCAAATTAGGACATGTTTTGCACGGCAGAATCTTCAATCCGAGGAAATAATTCTCCCTTGCCTTCTGTGTGCGTCGCTACCGCCTGCGCTATCGGCTACCGCCAGGCGCTATCTCCTTCCATATGTGCTCCCGGAATTGAGCTATCATCGCTAGTGCCAGGCGCTAAGTGCTACAGCCGGCGCTAGTGGGAGTCTTGGAGTTGTTGGCTCAAAATTGGGGGCAACCATCCTTGAGTCATGTGGACTTTGATTTCCTGCACACTTAAACACACAAGATCAAATACACATAGGATTTGTTATTCTCAAACCTAGGAGATGCGGAAGACCATGTTCCAACAGAATTCTCAAAAGGAACTTCAAGTGGCGAAGTATGCCAACTATAAAGGTCCACGATGCGGCGAGCAATAAAGGAGTGTGATGCACCAGAATCAAATAATATTTGCATCCACTTATTCTTGACCCTAAAACTTCATAAAAAGGAAAACATAAATGCATAACAAGTTTACTCGACTAAGGCAACCAGATTTAAGAATGCAGAAAATTTAAAACTCTACACGAAAGGTACTAGAGATGACATCGGTAGATGCGAGCTCCTCGCCCTGAGTGACAATGTTCAGCACAGCCTTGCCCTGAGCTCTGGGGATAACTTGCAGAGGTTGAGCGGGGATCAGGCTCTCCTTTATAGGGCATTCGATCATGAGGTGCCCAACCTGCCCACATTTGAAACAGGACTTCTACTTACTGCGGCAGTCCTTTACCAAGTGGCTCGGCCTCTTATAGAAAGAACAGACGGAGGTAGTAGAGGCAAGCATCATCTGAGGTTGTTGCGCAGGAATAACCATTTTTTTCTTCTTTAGGAGGGAGCAGCAGACTTAGGTAACATGGCCCACCTTGTGGCAGAAGACACACACCTCTTTGGGCTTGAGGCCTTGCTCCGGAGATGGAGCACCCTTGCGTTTTAGGTTAGAGGTGACTGCGTTGCTAGAACCATGCTGGAATTTCTTTGCAGTACGATCCAGCTCAATAGTTTCCACCTGTAAGGAAGCATCCACCATCTCGGCGTAGGTAGTGGCGCCATGAGCTACCACGTGCTGGCAAAAATCATGTCGAAGCCCCTTCACAAAACGGCTGATCTTCTTGGACTCATCAGGCACAAACTCTGCGGCAAGAAGGGAAAGGCGAGAGAACTCCTTCTCATACTCGATCACCGTCCTGCAGGGCTGCTGGAGAGACAAGAACCTCTCAGATAGCTTGTCTCGCTCCATGGAAGAGTGAAACTTCTCCAAGACAGCTTCTTTGAACTGCCCCCAAGTCAAGGTGGCAGAATTTGAGATACTACGGCGCTGAAGCCACCAGGCAGGTGTACGCATCCTCGGTCAGCTAGTAGGCCGCAATGAGAACCTTCTGAGCTTCTGGAACTCCAGCATACTCGAAATGCTTCTCCATCTGGGAGAGCCATTCAGATATCACAAAGTAATCTCGATTGCCATCGAAAGACTGTGGATTTAGCCTCTTGAATGCTAGAGTATCTGCCATTGCTACGGGCGGGGTAGTCAGGCTTATCACGAGCGGGGGCACTGATATTTAATTTGGTAGGTTTTGAAATTTAGTGAAAGGTTGAGATTTTCTCAAAAACTATATCCGATAAAGGCAAGTGTACCTTATCGTCTGTAGTATAGGATATTTAGGAATATCAAGGTCGTATTCCACTGGGCGCGTTGATTACTTCTACTTCGAGGAAAATCACTATTATTTTATCGACGAAAATTTGAGGTTTTGATTACTTAGCTAAAAAGAGAAACTAATTGCAAGCTAAATGAGAAGATTAAACATTGCATGAAAGGAAAGAGAAATTGACATTGCATAAAAAGGAAGAAATTACTTAAGGAGAAAGAGAACATGAAAGAGGAAACTAAATTTTTCTTTATTGAAAATCAAAAACGATTACAAGCTTAAAGAGAGATTACAAAGCTAGGAAAGTAAAGTTACAAGCTTTAATTAACTAGTGCAAGCAATAAATAAAAACTAGTACATTACATGAAAAAGAGAACATGAAAGCTTAAGGAAGAACATGAACATGAACATGAAAGACTCACTATCAGCTCTAGCAGCACCTTCCCACTCCAAAATTCTGAACCCTGGACTCAAGGAGAACCTCTGAATTTATAGGAAAAAATTTCAGATTACACGCCCTCGGTCATGGGCGTGACCAAGGGCGTGACTACACTATTCACATCAGATCCGACAGCGGCGTGGGCTTGAGTTCGGCGCGGCGAAAAGTGACATGTCACGGGCGTGACATGTCGGGTCACGGCCGTGACTTTGGACGGCTGCATTAAATGCGGCGTGGGCTGGAATTCGGCGCGGTGGCAGAGCAGGGATCACGCTGGAAAGTCACGGCCGTGACATGTGGGTCACGGGCGTGACTTAGGTTGACTTCTCGACAGCATCTCCACGTCTCAACGGCGGCTCCACGTGGAAGATTCTAAGTTTACACGCCCTTGGTCACGGGCTTGACTTTGGGTCACGGGCGTGACCTGGGGCGTGACTTGGTGTGGGCTAGCTCAGGCAGCGCGACATCATTCTGGACTGATCTTTAGGTTACACGCCCTTGGTCACGGGCGTGACTGAGGGCGTGACATGCCATTTTTCCCGATTTGTCCCAAAATTCTGCAAATATTGAAATTAAGCTAATTTAGAAACAAAATTACAAAAAGAACTAACTTATAACCTAAAATTGACATAAAAGGAAAATTCATATTAAATATTTACAAAATTTTCTATTAAAAAGTTATAAAAATACTACTTATCAAATACCCCCATACTTGAGGTTTTGCAATTCCAGAGCAAAAGTGTGAGACATAATTTATAAGACATCCTTAAAAATTTTTAATTTAAAAGTAAAATTTCATTTAACCAAAAGTTAAATTAAGAGTAAATTCAAGGGGGAGTTAAGTCCTAAATTATGATGATGATTTGAAAAGAGGGAAAAATGTTTAGGCAAGAACTTCTCAAGAAAATTAAGTAGTTTGACAAAATTGTAGAAATTATAAAACTAAATTAAATTAAAATTATAAAAACTCTACTTTAAAAGAAACTTAAGGAAAAGTAAATTACTAAATATTGCTCTCTCCATAATTTTCAACTAAAACTAGAACAATGATAATTGGCTAAGGGGGATTTCATAAAATTTGGCATAAGAAGAGACATTTTTGAATGGAGGAAATGGAATTTATCATGAAATTTCCTTTTTTTTTCTTTCTTTCTCTCTTTTTTTTTCTCTTCTAATAAAAACCCAAAATGTATATGGTTTAGGAGTAATGAATTTTATCCTCTTACTCCATGCCATATAATCTTTTCAAATATTTTAGGTGCATATGTTTTAGGGAATAATGAATTTTATCCTCTTATTCCCATGACATATGATCTTTTAATACAATTTTTTTTATGCCATCAAAGGGGGTAGGGTAGGGGAAAATAAATCTAGCTAGCTTTAAATCATATTGAGAGCAAATTCTAGTAAAATTAAAATTCCTAAGATCTAAGAAGTTAGAAGAAAATATAATTGAAATCTAAAGAGTTTTAGGAAATTTACTACAAAATGAAGCCATTTAAAAATAAAAAGAGAAGTCATGCTAACAAAATTCTCTAATCAATTTAAAATCATAAGATGATTCTTAAATCAAGATTACCTCAAATTTAAAATTAACAAACTATGATAAGCAAAATTTTAGCCAATTAAAAACTTAAACATGCTTATAAACATTCTCAACTAGATTTCTAAGAAATCACAAAAACAACAAGAAGGAGGGATATAAGAATTTTTTGAATTTTTGATATTATCTTTTTTTTTGAATTTTTGATATTATCTTTTTTTGAATTTTTGACATTAAAAACTATTTACAAAGAAAGGAAACTAGCTTTAAAATTTAACAATTTTTGCAAGTCTTGGACTTCCGAAGGGCTACCCGGTGAAGGGTTCGCAAGGTACTAGGAGGTGTGATGGGATGAAATCCCAAACGTCCCTTTCCAAGATTTAAATTTTCGATTTTCTAAATTTTTTTGAGTTTTTGGATTTTACAAGTGCTTAAATAAAGGAAATCATAGAAACAAAATTAAAATTTTCTTTTTGTTGTTTTTTTTTATGAAAATTTTCTTTTTAAAACTATTTACAAATATTTACAAAGGGTTATTTACACCCCCATACTTAAAGTTAAACATTGTCCCCAATGTTTAAAAATAAGTATGAAGTAAGAAAAGGTAAAAAGAAATGCAAAAACGAAAGAAGAGAAGGAAAAAGGGATTCCCTGATTTTTTTGAAGCTTTTGTGGGGAAGCCGCGATTACTTGCAAAAGTTGTTAAAGAAGAAAAGAAAAGACAAGAGAAAATAACAAAAGATAACTTTGGGGTGCCTCCCAACAGCGCTTTGTTTAAGGTCGCGTAGCTTGACCCACTTGCCGATCATATTATAGGTTGAAATACAATCGAATCACTCTTTTCATTAGTTAACTCTCCCGGAAGATATAATTTAAGGCGGTGGCCGTTTACTTTGAAGGTACCTTTTTCCGGGTGGGAAATTAAAATTGTCCCATAGGACCAAACCTCTTTAACAATAAAGGGTCCGGACCATCGAGATTTTAGTTTTCCCGGAAAAAGGCGAAGGCGGGAATTATAAAGGAGGACGAGATCGCCCGGCGAAAAAGTTTTTGGAAATTTTATATGCTTATCGTGATAAAACTTCGTTCGCTCCTTATATAATTTATTGCTCTCATACGCATTCGCTCGCCACTCATCTAATTCGTTCATTTGGAATTTTCTTTGTTCTCCCGCTAGAGTGGAATCGAGGTTTAAAAATTTAAGCGCCCAAAATGCGTGGTGTTCTAATTCGACCGGAAGGTGGCAAGCCTTGCCATAAACTATTTGATACGGTGTACAACCGATAGCGGTCTTGTACGCCGTTCGATAGGCCCATAGCGCGTCATCGAGCTTTATTGCCCAATCCTTCCGATTGATAGAAACTGTTTTTTCTAAAATCTGTTTTAATTGTCGATTAACAACTTCGACTTGGCCGCTCGTTTGTGGGTGATATGCGGTGGATAATTTGTGAGTGACACCATATTTCGCTAAGATTTTTGTAAATTGAGTATTGCAAAAATGGGTGCCCCGATCACTCACAATAGCGCGCGGCGTGCCAAATCGAGAAAATAATTTTTTTAAGAAATTAACGACTACTCGCGCATCATTCGTGGGGAGAGCTTGCGCTTCCGCCCACCTCGATACGTAGTCGACCGCCACTAGAATATATTTATTTGAAAAAGATGGAGGGAGAGGACCAATAAAATCGATACCCCAAAGGTCGAAAATTTTGCATTCTAAGAAAATGTTTTGGGGCATCTCATCCCGGCGGGAGATGTTCCCCGACCGCTGGCAGCTGTCGCAAGTACTCACAAGGGTGTGAGCATCTTTGAAGAGCGAGGGCCAATAAAAGCCCGCCTCTAGCGCCTTCCTTGCGGTTCGGTTTGAATGATAATGACCTCCGGTGGGTCCCTCATGACAATGACGTAAAATTTTAAGGCCTTCCTCACTCGAGACGCATCATCTTACTACCTGGTCTGCGCATACACGGAATAAAAAGGGGTCCTCCCAAAGGTAATTCTTTAAATCAGAAAAGAATTTCTTCTTTTGCTGACTCGAGAATTCTTTTGGCACGACCCGGGCTACTAAATAGTTAGCCAGATCTGCAAACCAGGGGGTAGACGATGAATTAATATTTTTGAGAGTAAGGAGGCGCTCTTCGGGAAATTTATCATTAATGTCAGATTCTATTAATACGTCCGAGGCGGGGTTTTCTAAACGGGAGAGGTGATCGGCCGCCAAGTTTTCGGCTCCCCTTTTGTCCCGGATCTCTAAGTCAAACTCCTGCAAGAGGAGGATCCATCGCAAAAGACTAGGCTTGGCGTCTGATTTGCTTAAAAGATACCTAAGTGCGGAGTGATCCGTGAAGACGATAACTTTCGAGAGGGTGATGTATTACCTAAACTTATCGAAGGCAAAAATGATCGCTAGAAGCTCTTTTTCGGTAGTGGTGTAATTCGCTTGTGCCGACGTGAGTGTTTTGCTCGCATAATAAATAGGGTGGAAATACTTACTCACCCGTTGGCCTAAAACGGCACCAACCGCAATGTCACTCGCGTCGCACATGATTTCAAAAGGGAGCGACCAATCCGGCGTGACTAGAATCGGGGAGTTTATAAGTTTTTCTTTGATAAGTTTAAAGGCCAAATGGCATTCATCGCTAAAAATAAATGAGGATTCCTTTTCAAGAAGATGGGTTAACGACTTTGTGATTTTGGAAAAATTTTGTATAAAGCGCCGATAGAACCCTGCGTGGCCTAGGAAACTCCTAATAGCTTTTACGTTTGTGGGAGGGGGAAGTTTTTCAATTACTTCAATCTTGGCCCTATCGACCTCGATCCCCTTGCCCGAAATTTTATGCCAAGGACTAATCCTTCCTTGACCATAAAATGGCAATTCTCCCAATTAAGTGCTAAATTCGTTTCCTCACATCGCTGCAACATGCGCTCGAGATTTTTTAAACAGTTTTCAAATGAACTCCCGTACACGGAAAAATCGTCCATGAATACTTCCATCACCTCCTCCACTAACTCGTCAAAAATTGCCAGCATACATCTTTGGAATGTAGCTGGCGTGTTACAAAGACCAAATGGCATCCTTCGATAAGCGAAGGTGCCAAAGGGACAAGTGAAAGTGGTTTTCTCTTGGTCGTCGGGCGAAATCGGATTTTGGAAGTATCCCGACAAACTATCTAGAAAACAGTAGTAGGAGTGACCCGAAAGGCGTTCTAAAATTTGGTCGATAAATGGTAGACGGAAGTGATCCTTACGGGTGGCATCATTTAATTTCCGATAGTCGATGCACATCCGTCAACCCGTAACAGTACGGGTTGGGATCAATTCGTTATTTTCGTTCGCAACTACCGTGACACCACCTTTCTTTGGCACGACTTGTACTAGGCTAACCCAAGTACTGTCTGATATCGGGTAGATGATTCCCGCGTCCAGAAGTTTTATATTTTCGGTCTTAACGACTTCTTTCATGTTAGGGTTTAGTCGTCGTTGAGGATGGACTGAATTTCGGGAATTATCTTCGAGAAATATTTTATGAGTGCAGAAAGATGGGTTTATACCCTTAATGTCCGATAATTGCCACGCAATTGCATGGCGGTGCTTTCTTAAGACTATAGTCAACTCAGAAATTTCTGAGTCGCTAAGATCGGATGAAATGATGACGGGTAGCTTAGACTCTTTTTCCAAAAACAAGTATTTAAGGTGAGAGGGGAGTTGTTTCAACTCCAATACGGGTGGTTCTTCATAAGAAGTCTTGATTTTTAATTTTTCTAAAAATAATGGTTCGGGTGGTGTGGGGTGAGAAACTTCTTCTTCATCACAAAAGAGCTCTACGGGCTTGGAATCACTACTCGCCGATGAAACTAACTCGAGGGATGAATCGAACTCACAACACTCTTCTAAGTAAAAACATGAATCATCATTTTCTAGCGTGTTTCGCATTGAGGAATTTATGCCGAAAGTAACTTCATCGTCTCCAACCCGTAGGAGGAGCTTTCCGTTACTTACGTCGATAATAGCGCGGGAGGTGGCAAGGAAGGGGCGGCCGAGTATGAGGGGTACTTCGGCATCCTCTTCGATGTTAAGAATGACAAAATCCACCGGGAAGATGAATTTGTCAACCTTGACGAGCACGTCCTCCACTATTCCTATCGGATATTTTAAAGAATGATCCGCAAATTGGATACTCATTCGAGTGGGCCTTGGATTTCCTAAACCTAGCTTTTTGAACAAAGAAAACGGCATAAGGTTGATGCTTGCTCCAAGATCCGCTAAGGCGTGTTTTACTAACGAATTGCCAAAAAGACATGGGATGGAAAACCGTCTCGGGTCATTTGCTTTTTTCGGCAATTTGTTGAGTACAACCGCGGAGCATTCTGCGTTTAAAGAAATATGCGAAATATCTTCTAACTTTTTCTTATTGGAGAGCAACTCCTTAAGATATTTCGCATATTTAGGCATTTGTGAGATAGCCTCGCAGAAAGGTACATTAATATGGATTTGTTTTAAAACATCTAAAAACTTTTTATAATTTTTTTCGGCGCTTTCATTTTTAAATTTCGATGGATACGGAATATTAGAAGTAGGAGCGTGCGGATTTAAAATAGAAGTGTGTGGAGCTATCGTAGCGGGCAAATTCGAAGATGAATTAAAAGTAGGAGGAGGAGAGGAAATTACCTTGGGTTCGTCCTATTTTTGAACCACCTCCTTCCCGCTTCGGAGTGTAATCGCGTGCGCGCTCTCCTTTGGATTTTGCTCGGTGTTCCCCAGTAGTGCTCCTTGTTGACGCTCAGAAATCATCTTTGCGAGTTGGCCCACTTGATTCTCTAAATTTTTGATCGATCCGGTAAGGTTCCGGATGTTCGTTTCATTTGTAGCAACATATTTTGCAAAAACCTCTTCAATCGGAGAGAGTTTTTGCTGTTGGGTGGAAAACCGGGTGGATTATAATTTTGAGAAATCAAATTTGGAGGCGGAATTAAGTTAAGAAGTTGATTAGGGGGAGGTTGATTTAAATTCATAGGACGCTGAGCATTTCCTTGGTTGCTCCATGAGAAATTCGGATGATTCCTATAACCCGCATTGTAGGTGTTATTATACGGAGCGGTGTTCGGGTTATAGGAAGGCCGAGGTGGATTTCCCATGTAGTCAACATGTTCTTCAATTAAAATGTTATTAGCCCAAGGAGGAGTGGCGGAGGAAGCAGACATCTCCGCCACTTGCTTTGTTAAGCACTCAACTTGTAAAGCTAAATTTGCGTTTGCGTCTATTTCAAAAATTTCGGCCAGCTTATTAGGCCGTGCTCGGGGTATGTTCCATTGGTACGCATTTGTGGCCATCTCTTCGAAAAGCTCTTGAGCGGCGATCGGGGTTTTATTATTTAATGTCCCCCCGGCGGCCGCATCAATCATTTGCCACGTTTGTAGATTTAAGCCATTATAAAATATTTGCAATTATTGCCAAGTGGCAAGTGCGTGGTGAGGGCATCGACGCAAAAGCTCCTTGAAGCGCTCCCATGTGTCATAGAGAGTCTCTGAGTCGATTTGCATGAACGATGCAATATCGGTGCGCAATTTAGCGGTCTTTGAAGGCGGGAAATATTTATTAAGAAATTTTTCCGCCATTTCGGCCCATGTAGTGATGGATCCCCTTGGTAGGGAGCCCAGCCACTGCTTGGCCTTAGACTGCAAAGAAAAAGGAAAAACACGTAGCCGAATGGCGTCATCGGTGACGCCATTGATCTTAAAAGTGTCGCAAATTTCAAGAAAGTAAGAGATATGTGAATTTGGATCCTCGTCCGGTTGACCATCGAAGGTCACCGATTGTTGCACCATTTGTATGATGCTGGACTTGATCTCAAAATTATTGTTCGCCACCGTGGGGCGAACAATACTCGATTGTGTGCCTTCCAAATTCGGCCGCGCATAATAGGACATGGTCTGTTGCGCGTCCTCATTAGGATTTGGCTCGTTATGATTAGGAGGATTAAGATTATGATCCATATTTGCTGCGTTAATGTCCCCGATCGACTCTTCGGATTCTACTTGATTTCCCTGATCACGAGAACGACGGTGCCTCAAAAGGGTTCGCTCGATCTCCGGATCAAAAGGAAGAATCGAAGTGCTACCTCGGGTCATACACTAAAAAGAGAAGAAGGGAAGAGGAAAAACTGAAATAATTTTTTTTTCTTTTTGAAATTTAGAAAAAGGAAAATAAAATAAAAAGAAACATGATAAAATTAATAGCAATCCTCTTTTCAAAATATCTACGCAAAGTCCCCGGCAACGGCGCCAAAAACTTGATATTTAATTTGGTAGGTTTTGAAATTTAGTGAAAGGTTGAGATTTTCTCCAAAACTATATCCAATAAAGGCAAGTGTACCTTATCGTCTGTAGTATAGGATATTAAGGAATATCAAAGTCGTATTCCACGGGGCGCGTTGATTACTTCTACTTCGAGGAAAATCACTATTATTTTATCGACGAAAATTTGAGGTTTTGATTACTTAGCTAAAAAGAGAAACTAATTGCAAGCTAAATGAGAAGATTAAACATTGCATGAAAGGAAAGAGAAATTGATATTGCATAAAAAGGAAGAAATTACTTAAGGAGAAAGAGAACATGAAAGAGGAAACTAAATTTTTCTTTATTGAAAATCAAAAACGATTACAAGCTTAAAGAGAGATTACAAAGCTAGGAAAGTAAAGTTACAAGCTTTAATTAACTAGTGCAAGCAATAAATAAAAACTAGTACATTACATGAAAAAGAGAACATGAAAGCTTAAGGAAGAACATGAACATGAACATGAAAGACTCACTATCAGCTCTAGCAGCACCTTCCCCACTCCAAAATTCTGAACCCTGGACTCAAGGAGAACCTCTGAATTTATAGGAAAAAAATTTCAGATTACACGCCCTCGGTCATGGGCGTGACCAAGGGCGTGACTGCACTATTCACATCAGATCCGACAGCAGCGTGGGCTTGAGTTCGACGGGGCGAAAAGTGACATGTCACGGGCGTGACATGTTGGGTCACGGCCGTGACTTTGGACGGCTGCATTAAATGCGGCGTGGGCTGGAATTCGGCGCGGCGGCAGAGCAGGGATCACGCTGGAAAGTCACGGCCGTGACATGTGGGTCACGGGCATGACTTAGGTTGACTTCTCGATAGCATCTCCACGTCTCTAAGGCGGATCCACGTGGAAGATTCTAAGTTTACACGCCCTTGGTCACGGGCGTGACTTTGGGTCACGGGCGTGACCTGGGGCGTGACTTGGTATTGGCTAGCTCAGGCAGCGCGGCATCATTCTGGACTGATCTTTAGGTTACACGCCCTTGGTCACGGGCGTGACCGAGGGCGTGACATGCCATTTTTCCCGATTTGTCCCAAAATTCTGCAAATATTGAAATTAAGCTAATTTAGAAACAAAATTACAAAAAGAACTAACTTATAACCTAAAATTGACATAAAAGGAAAATTCATATTAAATATTTACAAAATTTTCTATTAAAAAGTTATAAAAATACTACTTATCAGGCACCAAGGTGATGGCAGGCAAGCCGGTCCCTGAATCAGTTGCATGAGGGGTGGCTCTAAGGGGGGCTGTAGTGTTAGCAACTTCAGTTGTCCCTGCACTGCCGAAACTAAGGGCTGGGTCAAGAGTTTGGCGATCCTCTTCCAGTCGGGTAACACGTTCCAGAATCTGCCTCAGGAGCTGGGCAGTGGCATCTCCATATGTTTCTCCCGCTGAAGAGGTAGTCTGCTTGCGCTGGGATCGCTTATAAGTCATCTAGAAGGAGACACAAAGAACTGGGTATAAGAAACAGTCAAGTTAAGCAAAAAGGATTTAGACTACAGGTTCTAGCATTCTAATACAGTTGAATACGTAAATCATGTAATAGTTACAACATTTTCATTGGAGAAATCTAGGTGATTGCCATGCAAGTTCAAATACAATGATAAGGTCGCTTGCGATAGAAAAATGATTTGAGGAATCCATGTGTGTACAATCGTCATCTGTTGCTCTCAGCTTAACACTCGTGCAATGAGTTATGTCATGCATGCAATGTATTTATTCCTACAATGCATCCTTAAGAATGTTCATGAATGGATACGCATGCCATGTTAAGCGCCCATATCACTTAACATGTCACGCGCATGATGATTCTAATGTCAGCGCACTTGAAAATATTAAACCGCCAATACAATTTAATATTCGCAAGCGGTGTATATCCTAGTGGAAATTCTGAAGCAAGCCAGTGAAACTGGAAAGTAACTGAAACAAGCAGAATTATCTATAAATATTAGCCTACTCCGGATATAGCATAAACATTCTGTTAACGACATAGGCTGTAATCGTTGAAATGCGTAGGTAATTAAAGTGGGTGCACATGGTTCACACTCAAGTTCAAGTAAAAATCTTACTAGAATAAGCGTATTTCCTGCATACCTTGACCATGCAATCAAGACGATGCACCTCCTAAACCCTAGCATTCAAGATTCACTTATGACACTCAGGACCTAAGTGTTTCAAGATTTTTCCGACGAGACTTCTATCACAACATGACATACATACGAGCGATGATTGTTGCGTTGTCAGAAGCAGTTAATAACTTAGATACATGTATAATGAACTAAATTTCTTTGTTTGTAAGCGAGAGGGAATTCTACACTTGCCTTAAGGTGAAGCCGAGACTAACAAAAAGATGGCGGCGACTAAGTGGCACAAGCAACACTCAAGTACCGAACTTAACCTATTCAGGGACCATGTATTTGACAAAGCCGGAAAAATATACCAACACAAGTAATTCACTTAACAAGCCTAAACATGAAGGGTTAGCATATTTACCTCCCCAAGAGTGATGGGAGAAGAGGCTACCATGAGCAAATTGGACATTTGGCAGCACTTAGGCGACGGGGACCCTAAATCAGAGAGGGTTTTGGAGAGGTTCCACTACTAGATCTGACAAGCGGCACCGGAAACACAAACAAATTCAGGATTAGACGATTATACAACGAACACAAGGGGGTACCGACGAAAGTACATTGATCAGAGAGCAAAAATCACAATGAAAAATAAGGGCATAACTGGAAATGAAAGTTTTGCAGAGATCCTTACCCAAGGAGACCAGATCTGGGCTCAAGAATCCAAGAGGAGGGGTTTTGAGCGAAACCCTAGGAGTCCCCTTGAATTTTGTCGGCTAAAATGGAGAGGAAGAGGGGTTGTCGACCTCTTTGAAGGAGGAGGAGAAGCTCCTTGCTCTTGTCGCTGTCCAGAAGAGGGGAAGAAAGAGGCGCAGAAGGGACTCCTCGCTGCAGCCGGTGTCCAGAAGAGGGGAAGAAGGACTAGGGCAGTCTGCTGCCAATCCACGGAGGAGAAGGGCTGCTTATGTCGGCCAGGAGAAGGGAAGGAGGAGGCACAGATGCTAGCTAGAGGCAGAGAAGGCGGCGGCGGCGGTGTTGCACGCAGGAGACGGGAGAGGGAGAGCGACCCAGGAGCGGAAATGGGAGGGAGGATTGCGTGCGGCACGGGAGCGAGATGGGGGGGGGGGGTGCGATTTGCTGAAAGACCTGGACCGAGGGGATTAATCGGGTGAGGGAAAGGTTGGGCTATGGTTAGAAGGGAATAAAGAGGGGAGAGGATTTATTGTCTAAAATTATTATTATTAATATTAAGGGTTGTTACAATCTCCCCTACATAGAAATTTTTGTCACGAAACTTCTTCGGATTTCCTGGCTGGTGGCTAAAATGATGAAGATTCAGATGTTTTTATGCATACAAGGTTTACAAATCAAAGCATGGAAACTAACTATGAATATAGCAAAACGAGAAGAGGACAAGAGCAGAGGCATACCTGGGTCAGGAGAAAAGGTGCAGATACTTGCTACGCATGTTAGCTTTGAGCTCCCAAGTGAACTCCTCAGACTTGCCATGCATCCAAAGTACCTTCACCATAGGAATAGTTCTCTTTCGAAGCTTGCACTCTTAATATTCCACTATCTTGGCGGGATCAATCGGATAAGTTAAGTTTGCTTTAGGAACCACCGGTATTTCCTCGAGAACACGATTAGAATCATGGATGTATTTCTGGAGCTAACTGACATAAAAACATTATGAACACCGGGCAACAAATCTGGTATCTCTAAATGATAAGCAGATCCTCCAACGCGCTGTGAGATAGCGTACAACCCCACAAACCTCGGGATGAGCTTATGATGGCGACGAAACCATTTCACCCCAAGAGTTGGACTAACCTTCAAGAACACTTTATCACCTACTACAAACACCAACGGATGGCGCCACAGATTAATATACTTCCTCTGCCTCTCAATGGCACGACTGAGCTGAAGACGAGTCTTCTTGGTGGCTTCTTCCATTTCCTGAAGTAACTCAGTGCCCAACACCACCTTCTCACAAACTTTTGGCCAATAGAGAGTAGTCCTACAATGACGCCCATACAACGCTTCGAAGGGGGCCATCTTGATGCTCTCCTGATAGCTATTGTTGTAGGCGAACTTGACCGAAGGTAGGTGCTCATCCCAAGCTCCCTTATAGTCCAGAATATAACACCGAAGTATGTCTTCAAGAATCTGATTAACCCATTCGGTCTGCCCATTGGTAGTTGGATGATATGCGGTGCTCAGGTTGAGTTCGGTACCCAAAGCATGCTGATAACCCTTCCAAAAGTGTGAAACGAAACTTGAATCACGATCATAAACAATCCGCAGAGGAATCCCATGTAGTCTAACTATCTCATAAACATAAAATTGGGCCATCTTCTCAGTGGAGTGACATTCCTTGTACGGGATGAAATGAGCCACTTTCGTCATGCGATCCACTATGACACAAATCGCATCATGCCCTCTCGGAGTACGCGGCAAACCCGTGATGAAGTCCATAGAGATATCTTCCCACATCCATTCGGGGATAGGCAAAGGCTGCAAAAGACCACCAAGACGGTGATGCTGAGCTTTCACCTTCTGGCATGTTATACATCGAGAGATGAAAGGAGCTATATAATTCTTCATACCAGGACACCAAACGATCTGCTTTAAGTCATGATACATCTTAATATTGCCTGGATGACCAGATGTGCGGGATTTGTGACCTTCTCAGCAAATACTATTGAGCAATTCAAGAACATCAGGAATGCAGAGGTGGCCTTTGAAACGCAGAACATCGTCAGAGATAGATAAATTCGGAAGAGTCCAAGGTTCAACCTGTCAGCGGATACCCTGGAGTGCGGGATCAGATGGCTATAAATCTTTCACCTGGTCTACCCATAATGGAATAGGAACCTCTTCATGACACTCTGGTGTGATGGATATATCCATCCGATCGAGGTTATCAATCAAGGCTGCTAGAATAGCTGACATGGGAGCACAAGCGGCTACGGAGGCATGTTGGCTCAACGCATCTGCCACTAAATTGGCTTTACTAGGAACATACGTGAGCTGCAAGACATAATTTTCCACGAACTCGAGCCAATGCCTCTGACGAAGATTGAGGTCCTTCTGAACAAAGATGTACTTTAAACTCTGGTGGTCGGTGAAAAAGTGACACTTCACACCATAAAGATAATGACGCCAAAGATTCAAAGCAAACACCACCACAGCGAACTCCAGATCATGAGTGGGGTAATTGCATTCGTGAACCTTCAACTGCCTCGACCCATAAGCAATAACACAGTCATCCTGCATCAGGACACAACCCAAACCAACTTCGGAAGCGTCGGTGTAAACTGAAAAGTCCAACCCTTCTGACGGAAGAGCTAAAACAGGCGTTGAACACAGACGTTGCTTCGACTCAGAAAAGGACTGTTCGCACTGATCTGACCATTCAAATCTAGTATGCTTTTGAGTTAGTCGAGTCAGGGGGCAGCAAGAGAGCAGAAACCCTTGACGAAGCATCGGTAATATCCAGCCAAACCAAGGAAACGGTGGATCTCGGTAGGGGTAGAAGGTCACTTCCAGTCCATAACTGTGGAAATCTTGGCCGGACCAACTGAAAGTCCATATCCTAAAATGACGTGGCCTAAGAAGGCAACACGATCCAGCGAGAACTCACATTTTGCCAACTTGGCATAAAGCTGATGCTGACGAAGGGTGGAGAGAGTGAGTCTAAGATGGGCTGCATGCTCCTCGCGGGTCTTGGAGTAGACCAAGATGTCATCAATGAAAACGATGATGAACTTGTCCAAGTACTCATGGAAGACATTGTTCATCATGTCCATGAATGCAGAAGGGGCGTTAGTCAACCCGAAAGACATCAGCAAAAATTCGAAATGACCATACCGAGTCTAGAAGGCCGTCCTGGGGATGTCGGAGTCCTTGATCTTCAGCTGATGGTAACCCGACCTGAGCTCTATCTTGGAAAAGACTGTACTGCCTTTAAGCTGATCGAATAGATCATCCACACGCGGAAGGGGGTACTTATTCTTGATGGCCACCTTATTAAGATCTCGGTAGTCGATGCACAATCTCATGTATCCATCCTTCTTTTTCACGAAGAGCACAGGGGCTCCCCAAGGTGACGAGCTAGGGCGAATGTACCCACGCTCGAACAATTTGTCTAACTACGATCTGAGTTCTTCTAGCTCACGCGGAGCCATATGATAAGGAGGTTTAGATATGGGGCGCATTGCAGGCTCTACATCAATACCGAACTCTACATCTCGATCAGGAGGTATCCCAGGAAATTCGGCGGGGAACACGTCAGGAAACTCCGAAGAAACAGGAATAGACTCGAGTTGAGGAGAGATAGCATCCGAGTGTGAAGCATAAATGAAGCAGACAGAACATCCTTGGCTAAGATGTCGAGTGGCGCGCACAACAGAGATTTCCTTCAGGTGGCTACAGGTCTGAACATGAACGCTGTAGTCCTTACCATTAATGTTGAGATTGACCCTCTTCGCCACACAGTCTGGCTTTGCTCGATAAGCAAACAACCAATTCATTCCCAAGATTATGTCGAACTCTGTCATATCCAGAACTATGAGATCGGGGATGACTTGTAATCTCTAAGCAGGATCGGGCAATTGAGAACGCCTCTGGTTGAGAGATGCAGATGACCGGGTACAAAAATCTCAAAAGGAACATCAAGTATCAAAGTATGCCAACTATAAAGGTCCACGATGCGGCGAGCAATAAAGGAGTGTGATGCACCAGAATTAAATAAGATTTGCATCCACTTATTCTTGACACTAAAACATCCTAAAAAGGAAAACATAAATGCATAACAAGTTTATTCGACTAAGTTAACCAGATTTAAGAATGCAAAAAAATTAAAATTCTACACGAAATGTACCAGAGATGACGTCGGTAGATACGAGCACCTCTCCCTAAGTGACAACGTTCAGCACATCCTTTCCCTGAGCTCCGGGGATAACTTGAAGAGGCTGAGCGGGTATCAGGCTCTCCTTTATAGGGCAGTAAAGCATGAGGTGCCCAACCTACCCACATTTGAAACAGGCCTTCTGCTTACGACGACAGTCCATTACCAAGTGCCCCGACCTCTTGTAGAAAGCACAGACGGAGGAAACAGAGGCAAGCATCATCTGAGGTTGTTGCGTAGGAATAACCATTTTCTGCTTCTTCAGGAGGGAGCGACAAACTTGGGTGACATGGCCCACCTTGTGGCAGAAGACACACACCACTTTGGGCTTGAGGCCTTGCTTCGGATATGGATCACCCTTGCGCTTGAGGTCAGATGTGACGACATTGTTAGAACCATGCTGGACTTTCTTGGTCGTACGATCCAACTCAATAACTTCCACCTGTAAGGAGGCATCCACCATCTCGGCGTAGGTGGTGGCGCCATGAGCTACCTTGTGCTGGAAGAAATCATGTCGAAGTCCCTTCAGAAAACGGCTGATCTTCTTAGACTCGTTAGGCACAAACTCTGCGGCAAGAAGGGAAAGATGAGAGATATCCTTCTTGTACTCGATCACCATATTGTCGGGCTGCTGGAGAGACAAGAACCTCTCAGCTAGCTTGTCTCGCTGCATGGAAGAGAGAAACTTCTCCAAGACAGCTTCTTTGAACTGCCCCCAAGTTAAGGTGGCAGAATTCAGGAGGCTGCGGCGCTGTAGCCACCAGGAGTACGCATCCTCCGTCAGCTGGTTGGCCGCAAGGAGTACCTTCCGAGCTTCCGAAACTCCAGCATACTCGAAATACTTCTCCATCTAGGAGAGCCATTCAGATATCACAATGTAATCTCGATTGCCATCGAAAGACGGTAGATTCAGCCTCTTGAATGCCAGAGTATCTGCCATTGCAATAGGCGGGGCAGTCAGGCTTGTCACGAGCGTAGGCACCAAGGTGACGATAGGAGAGCCGGTCCCAGAATCAGTTGCATTAGGGGTGGCTCCAAAGGGGGCTGTAGTGTTAGCAACTCCAGCTGTCCCTGCACTACCGGAACCAAGGGCTAGTCCAGGAGTTTGGCAATCATCTTCCAGTCGGGTGAGACGTTCCAGAATCTGCCTCAGCAGCTGGGCAGTGCCATCTCCAGATGTTCCTCCCGCTGAAGAGGTAGCCTATTTGCGATGCGATCGCTTAGAAGCCATCTAGAAGGAGACAAAAAGAATCGAGTAAGAGAAACAATCAAGTTAAGCATAAAGGATTTAGACTACAGGTTCTAGCATTCTAATACTGTTGAATACGTAAATCATGTAATAGTTGCAGCATTTTCATTGGACAACTCTACGTGATGGCCATGCAAGTGCAAATGCGACGATAAGTTCGTGTGCGATAGAAAAATGATTTGAAGAATCCATGTGTGTACAATCGTCATCAGTTGCTCTCAGCTTAACACTCGTGTAGTGAGTTATGTCATGCATGTAATATATTTATGCCTACAATGCATCCTTAATAATGTTCATGAATGGATACGTGATGAGTCCCATATATATACACTTTTATGGACTCATCTAGGATAGTTTTCTTGCATATGCACTTCACTTTTAGTTCATTATTACTTATATTTCACTTGAACACATTTCATCATGAAGTGCACATTTATGCCCGTTTTGGTGTGCAATTGCGCTCTTTGTTTGTTGGGGGTAAGCACATGGTGTTACCCAACCCTTTTTCTATATTTGGATTGAGCTGGAAGGTGTTTCCCCAGTTGTGTGATTGCTATTTGGTGATGTGCAGGTGGGTAGAACATCAATTTTGCCCAGATTTCATGTCTAAATGAATCGCGCGGTCGTACGTTTTCTTGACGCACGGTCTGATGCGATCGTGCGCTCTCATCTTTGGCCCAAAGTAGCATTCTGAATTTGGCCGTGCGTTTTTACGCACGGTCTTTTTTGACCGTGCGTGAGTAAAATTGCACGATCTCCTTTTATGTCTAAATAATTATGTTTTATTTTTTTCACGCACGGTCGTGCGTTTCTAAAACGCACGGTCGTGCATGAACAAAATTCTGCACTCTTTCTATTTAAGCTGCGATTTTTAGGTTTTCAAGATCCCGATTTTGTTCCGCGATTTCTTCCACCGGAAGGGGAAACAGCTCCGTTTTCTTCCCTTCTTCCTCCACCTTTTGCCCAAGGCCACCTCACATCATCTAAGCGCTTCAAGGAGAGGATTCTACACTCATCTTCATCGCCAAGCTAGGAGTTCTTCGCAGCGGACCTGGTCGGATTGTAGTTTACTAGAGAACAGGTCCATTGGGAGGAAGTGACAGCCCTTCTCTACCCCGGACGATAGCTGGGGCCGAGCTAGGACGCAGATTGACAACCCGACGATTCCTACGGAGAATCTACAGCAAGCCTCCGGATTCGGTCGTATCTCTTGCATTTTTCTCTTCTTAGGTTATTGTTGCTTGCAGTGTAATCTTCTATTTTATGATGATGTTTGTACTCTGCACTTGATTTGATTTTTATTTCATTGTTATGCAATGATATTATTTGTGTATGAGTGCTTGAGGTGAGCTCTTGTGGTGATTATGGTGTGAGAAATTTGGGTTGGCTGCACTAGCAATTGCTAGGTGTGAGCTTTGTGACGAGATGCATGCGACTCTCATTCCGCTTGCCTACTCGTCCATCCACCCTTGCGAATTGGTGCATAGCGGCCCGTGTAGTTTTCCATCCCGCCTGGCGAAGCATTGCATAGCAGCATTGCATAGGAGTAGTTGTAATTGTTTTCTTTTATTTTCCATAAGCCAATTCACCCCCTTTCGCATCCATTCGACTTAAGGACTTCGATCTCAAGTCCTTCCTCAATAATTAACTCCACCTTACTGTGTTCCTTAGAGATTCGATACTTGGGGATTTACTTCCTCATATTATTACTTGACAACGACCGGTTCACTGCCGTTTCGTGCCGCAGTCTTGCTACCGCCTATAGCGGTGTGCAAAGATATGCGCATCAATACGCATGCCATGTTAAGCGCCCATATCACTTAACATGTCTCGCGAATGATGATTCTAATGTCAGCGCACTTGAAAATATTAAACCACCCATACAATTTAATATTCGCAAGTGGTGTATATTCTAGTGGAAATTCATATGCATATAAATGTTAATTTGCCCATACTCCCTTCACATTTGTACGCATACTACTCATGCTAATGAGTGAGTGTGTGCGTGTTTCAGCCTCGAACAACAGACAACGACAAAGTGAGTGAGGAAATGATGCATGCACGTATATTTACATAATAGATTTCAAAATATATGAAAATTTTAAAATACCTTATCTTTAGATGCTCAACCTGGCTCTGATATCAACTGTCACAACCCGTCTCGACAAGGGTCAGAGCACACTTCGGGCTGGCCATGATGCCACAGGCATGGACAGAAAGGAACCTATGCCTGCTAAGGAAGAAACAAATATACTACAATAGTTTTAAAATCATTACTTCTTAAAAGAATTAAATATACTTTAAGAATATGTGGAAGCCACAATGAAAGGTTGATACTCATGCATTCTTTTAATAAAACTGATGTCACACACAGTGCTGAAACAATGAACATTGATGCGCAAAAACTATGCTTGCAAACGACAACGACAAGTGTACCGTATCGAATGTAGTATAGGTTATAAAAACCAAGGTCGTATTAGACTCGGGGCGGTTGAGTACTCTTACTTAAAGAAAATCTCTATTATTTTATCAATTAGAATTTGAGAGTGATTTTGCAAAAGGAAAATAAAACTAATAATTAAAAGAATGACTAGCACTCGATCTTTGAATCACGGCGGAATAAGAATAGAAGAAATAAGAAATCTAACTCTCTTGAGAAATTTGCTTTGACCGTGGAGGTTCCCGAATTATGAACGTACCTCTCTCGAGGATACGCTCAACTGAGTTTAGGATTGATCAATCGAACTTTCGCTCTAGAATCAAAACCCCTAAAACTAGCTTTATCGTAATGAACCCCTCTATTGGATTTGACTCCACTCCGGGAGATTTATGTCATCCTTTCTAAAGGGTTGCATTCAACTCTCTTTATCCTTGAAGGTTCGTTTCGTCTTACGAGCTTGTTCGGCTAACTAAAGAACGAAAACAAAAATGAGAATTATATATATTGAAAATATATTCTCATTCATTAAAATCAAGGATAAATCGAAAGTATTTCCAAGAAGAGAGGAAGAAAATCTAAATTACTTTATGATAATTATTTTTCCTTGGATTATCTCGATCGAGTACTAAAATAAATCTAAGTACTCATGGAGATAGAGGAATTAAAGAAAGTAAAAGAACACATGAAGAGGGGGGAAGGAATGAGAGAATAAAGTTATTTTATTAATTGCAATTGAAAAGAAATACAAGCTAGGAATTGAAAATTACAACTATTGAAATAAAAGAACAACTACAAGACTACTAAAACATGAAAATAAAACAAGAAAAGGAGAATTGAACTCCCAAAATTCGTCCCTTGAGATCTAGAGAAGCTCCCTTTAAATAGGTGAAAAATTGATGTTACACGCCCTTGGTCATGCCCGTGACCAAGGGGCGTGTAAGGGGCGTGATAGCAGCAGCAGCGGAGAGGGCGCCTTCTGGAGTAATTGCGAGCTTTTCGGCCGTGTCACGCCCTAGGTCACGCCCGTGACCTGGGGCTTGTAATCTTGAATTAGTGCTGCTGGCGGGAAACTCTGGCGGGAAGAAGTGCGGGGTGATTCATGCCCGTGACTGGAAGTCACACCCCCTGGTCACGCCCGTGACCTGGGCCGTGTAATTTTAAATGACGTGGCGGCGTGCTCTGGATGCTGATGGCAGGTCTCGGCCGTGACTCGGATGTCACGCCCCCTGGTCACGCCCGTGACCTAGGGCGTGTAAGGTTTGATCTCAGCGGTCTCCGCGGTTCTGCTTCATCTCAGCGGGTCGAAGTCGTGACATAGGGTCACGCCCTTGGTCACGCCCGTGACCTGGGGCGTGTACTTGGAGAGTTCTTCACGGAACGACCCCTGGTGGCAGAATTGGGTCTGGAACACATCTAGGCTGTCATGCCCCCTGGTCACGCCCGTGACCATGGGCGTGTACTTGACATTTTTACTCAAAGTGCCCAGAAAACCTGCAAAAAATAAACTAAGCTTAAAGTAGTGGCAGAAATAAAAAGGAATGATTATTATAAGATAAAACAAATAATTGACATGAATTTATATTAAAATTACATCAAAATTATACTAAAAGATGAGTACAAAAAGTACTCATCAAACACCCCCATACTTGAGTTTTTGCTATTCCAAAGCAAAAGAGTGAGGAAAGAATTACAAGACATCGATATTATTTCTAATTAACTAAAATTTTATTAAACCAAGAATAAGTCAAAAGCAAATTTTAGGAATTCAAGAATTAAGTCATAAGTTATGTTGATAATTTAAAAAGAGAAAATTGTTTAGCTAACTACTTCTCAAGATAACTATTTAGCGAACAAAATTATAGAAATTTTCAAACAAGAATAGATTGAAATTATAAACACTCTAACATAAAAGAATCTTAAGGAAAAGACACATACCAAAATATTGCTCTCTTAATAATTTAGTTTAGGACTAGAAATAATGAAATTGGCTAGGGATGGGTTTAAACGAAATGGCAAAATGAAGACAAAGGATATGAAGAGGTCTTTGATTGGGGTGATGAATTTTATCCTCTCAACACCTTTTTTTCATTTTTTTAGTATATGTAATACCAGAGAATGATAGTCTATTATCCTATCATTTCCACGACATATACACATTTTTTTCTCTCTTCATTTTTATTTTTGGGTTGCATATGTTTACCAGAGAATAAAAAACTAACATCTCCTTATTCCCGTGACATATGATCTAACAATAGGGGAAAAGAAAAAAAATTATCATGGGTAAAGAAATACTTCTAGTTTATAAATTAAACTATTTTGAGAGCAACTTTTTAGTGGAATGAAATTTCCTAAGATCTTAAAGTTAATAGCGAATATAATAAAAAAATCTAGAGATGTTTAGCCAATTTACCACAAAGTGAAGCTATTTAAAATTAAAAGGAGAAGTAGTGCTAAATAGATTCTCTAATCAAATTAAAAACATAAAATATTTCTTAAAACCAAATAACTTCAAACTTAAATTTAACAAATTCTGATAAAACGAAATATTAGCTAAATCAAAAATGTAGGAATACTTGTAATCGGACCTCAAACTAAATTTCTAGAACAATAACAACAACAAGGCTAGGCGTATTTATTATTATTAATAATTTTTTCTTTTATAAAATATTTCTTGGACTTCCTAAGGGCTACATGGTGAAGTGTTCGCAAGGTACTAGGAGCTGTGATGGGAGTTCAAGCCCAAAGCACCCTTTCCAAGAAATTAAATTTCTTTTTTTTTTATTTTTTTTTATTTATTAAATAAAAATGCAGGGAATGCAAAGCTACACCCCCATACTTAAAATTAAACATTGTCCCCAATGTTTAAAACTAAGGCTTCGTTTGGGGCGGCGTTTCGCCGCCCTGTTTTGGGCAAACGCCGCCGGAAGGCGGCAAAACAAATGCCTTCTGGCGGCGTTTAGGGCGTTTGAGCCCGCTGCGCTGAAGGAAACGGCGCCAAACGGTGCTTTTCGAACTTCTGCCTCCTCCCAGCTTCTCCACCCGCCGCCCGTCTCCTCCCGCCCCGTCTCCATCAGCCGCGCCAAATGAAGCCTAAGTATGAAGAATACTGAAAAATAAACTTTTAAAAGAAAAATGCATAAAAATTAAAGATATGCAAGGAGTGCCTCCCAAGAGCGCTTTCTTTTTCCCGTCTTTAAGCTAGACGGTTAGTGTTAGGAAAAAGGAAAATAAAAAGAGAAGTGAACAGACAACTCCCCTAATTCACGCGTAGGTGAATGTGTCGGCGTCAGTTGCACGACAACTCCTCCGCTTAACATATGATTCTTCGTTTGTCTTTGAATTTTAATAAGTAAATCCAAATCACCTATACATACCTGAGGTGATTTGAATTTATATAGATGAGCGGCATATGGATCGTCGATTATTTGGGGTAGCAACGGCCCATCGTCAACCTGAAAATTGTTAGTGTATAAAGAATCACAATTAAACGATTCAGATAATTTTTCGCAAGGAGGAGGCGCTCGCGAAAATATAAAATTAAGCTCTGGTTGTTCCTTTTCTAAAATAAAATTTTCATTAGTAAAATCTAGCGTATTACCAAGCGGAATACAATTTTCGGACACAAAAATTTCATGAATTTCTGGTTGAAATAAAATAGAAGGGATTTGCGAAAATTCATGATTAAGAAAAGAGGATCCGGGTGAAGTAGGGGAAGAAACTTGTTCTTCTTCTAGTTCATCCGGGGTGCCCAAAACATTAAGAATTTATTGGTAAGAGAATTTTTCTTCATAATTGGGAAAAGAAACTATGGGAGTACATGAGCAATCATGTTCCTCCATAACTAAATTTTCCAAAGACGAGGAAAAAACACTAGAAGAAAGAAAATTCTCATCTAAATTCTGGGGTGGAGTATCAAATTGAAAAAGCGGATATTCCCCAAAATTAGAGTACGAAAATTGCGGCGCAAAAGAAGAACAAGAATTCGGATCTAACGATTTATCTTCATCGCCCCGAAGACTATCCGGGTGACCGTGCCACCAAGAATAATCTACTTCGGGGCTAGAAGACAAATTATTAGAGGCCGAAAAATTATTCTCGTGAAAATTAGAAAAATTATTTTCCTCTAAATTTTTGGGGGAAGTATCAATTTGGATCTTCGAAATTTCCCCCAAATTAGAGAACGAAGACTGCGGAGTATAAGTAGAAAAACAAAATTTTGTGTCTAAAGATTTATCTTCATCGCTCCGAGAATTATCCGGGTGAGCTTGCCACCAAGAATAATCAACTTCGGAACTAGAAAAACAATTATTAAATGCCAAAAATTTGTTTTCATTATAATTAGAAAGTTTATTTTCATCAAAGTTTGAAAAAATATTCTCATTAAAAGATGAAAAATTATGATCGTAATTATTATCAAAATTATTATTTGCATTATATTGAAGATAATTATTTTCATAAAAATAATTTTGATAATAAGAATGTAAATAGCATTCCTCACTTTGATGAGGCGCATCACAATAATGACAACAAAATTGGCGTTCTTGTGCGGCTTGTAAGAGATAAAGTTGGTTTCGAAGCTGGGCAACCTTAACGGCCAATTCAGATTCTTTCATAATAAAAATTAAAAAAGAAACAACTTTCACTTAAATGAATGGAATTTTTTTGAAAATATTTTTATTATATATATTTCTTTGAAAAAGCGGGTTAAATTAGTCCTGGACTTCCCAAGATCTACCCGGTGAAGGGTTTGCAAGGTTCTGGAGGCTATGATGGGAATTCAAGCCCAAAGCGTCCTTTCCGAGAATTTAGATTGCGCTTTTTATGATTTTTTTTTAAATAAAAATAAAATTAAAGAGAAGGGGGAGAAGAAAGAGAATGATAAAATTAATAAATATTTCTTTTTCCGAATATCAACCGTGTCCCCGGCAACGGCGCCAAAAACTTGATGCGCAAAAACTATGCTTGCAAACGACAACGGCAAGTGTACCGTATCGAATGTAGTATAGGTTATAAAAACCAAGGTCATATTAGACTCGGGGCGGTTGAGTACTCTTACTTCAAGAAAATCTCTATTATTTTATCAATTAGAATTTGAGAGTGATTTTGCAAAAGGAAAATAAAAATATGAATTAAAAGAATGACTAGCACTCGATCTTTGAATCACCGCGGAATAAGAATAGAAGAAATAAGAAATCTAACTCTCTTGAGAAATTTGCATTGACCGTGGAGGTTCCTGAATTATGAACGTACCTCTCTCAAGGATACACTCAACTGAGTTTAGGATTGATCAATCAAACTTTCGCTCTAGAATCAAAACCCCTAAAACTCGCTTTATCGTAATGAACCCCTCTATTGGATTTGACTCCAATCCGGGAGATTTATGTCATCCTTTCTAAAGGGTTGCATTCAACTCTCTTTATCCTTGAAGGTTCGATTCGTCTTACGAGCTTGTTCGGCTAACTAAAGAACAAAAACAAAAACGAGAATTATATATAGTGAAAATATATTCTCATTCATTAAAATCAAGGATAAATCGAAAGTATTTCCAAGAAGAGAGGAAGAAAATCTAAATTACTTTATGATAATTATTTTTCCTTGGATCATCTCGATCGAGTACTAAAATAAATCTAAGTACTCATGGAGATAGAGGAATTACAGAAAGTAAAAGAACACATGAAGAGGGGGGAAGGAATGAGAGAATAAGCTATTTTATTAATTGCAATTGAAAAGAAATACAAGCTAGGAATTGAAAATTATAACTATTGAAATAAAAGAACAAATACAAGACTACTAAAACATGAAAATAAAACAAGAAAAGGAGAATTGAACTCCCAAAATTCGTCCCTTGAGATCTGGAGAAGCTCCCTTTAAATAGGTGAAAAATTGATGTTACACACCCTTGGTCACGCCCGTGACCAAGGGGCGTGTAAGGGGCGTGATAGCAGCAGCAGCGGAGATGGCGCCTTCTGGAGTAATTGCGAGCGTTTCGGCCGTGTCACGCCCTAGGTCATGCCCGTGACCTGGGGCGTGTAATCTTGAATTAGTGCTGCTAGCGGGAAACTCTGGCGGGAAGAAGTGCGGGGCGAGTCATGCCCGTGACTGGAAGTCACGCCCCCTGGTCACGCCCGTGACCTGGGGCGTGTAATTTTAAATGACGTGGCGGCGTGCTCTGGATGCTGATGGCGGGTCCCGACCGTGACTCGGATGTCACGCCCCCTGGTCACGCCCGTGACCTGGGGCGTGTAAGGTTTGATCTCAGCGGTTCTGCTTCATCTTAGCGGGTCGCGGCCGTAACATAGGGTCACGCCCTTGGTCACGCCCGTGACCTGGGGCGTGTACTTGGCGAGTTCTTCACGGAACGACCCCTGGTGGCAGAATTGGGTCTGGAACACATCTAGGCTGTCACGCCCCCTGGTCACGCCCGTTACCATGGGCGTGTACTTGACATTATTACTCAAAGTGCCCAGAAAACCTGCAAAAAAAAAACTAAGCTTAAATTAGTGGCAGAAATAAAAAGGAATGATTATTATAAGATAAAACAAATAATTGACATGAATTTATATTAAAATTACATCAAAATTATACTAAAAGATGAGTACAAAAAGTACTCATCAAACATGCAATAAGTCATAAAAGTAAAATGTCATAAATATAATGATCTGATATATCAAAACATCCTAGGAGTTGTCCACAATATATGAGAAAAATGCTGACAATAACTAATACATGATAGTAAATCCAACAGTACTGAAACAAAATACATAGAACCTGTTGAAACAGTAATCAAAATAAAACCTCCAAGCAAAGCTGCAGCCGAACGAAGAAAAACTCAGGGAGTAGACAGCGCGGTCACGAACGCTAAGGCACATCCAAACAGAAAGAAAATGCCTCAGAACAAGAAAATGATATTAAACAAGTTATAAATTTGGTTACGTGCATAATTTTATATAGAAATTTCTAAGGTACCAATTAATCCTGAAGCAAGCCAGTGAAACAGACAAGTAACTGAAACAAGCAGTACTATCTAGAAATATTAGCCTACTCCAGAGTATAGCATAAACATTCTTTTAAGGACATAAGCTGTAATCATTGAAATGCGTAGGTGTTTATATTGGGTGCACATGGTTCACACTCAAGTTCAAGTGTAAGTCTTACTAGAATAAGAGTATTTCCTACTTACCGTGACCATGCAATCAAGACGATGCACCTCCTAAACCATAGCTTTTAAGATTCGCTTATGACACTCAGGACATAAGTGATTCAAGGTTTTTCCGAGGAGACTTCTATCACAACATGACATACTTACGAGCGATGATTCTTGCATTGTCAGAAGCAGTTAATAACTTAGATACATGTATAATGAACTAAATTTCTTAGTTTGCAAGCGAGAGGGAATTCTCCGCTTGCCTTAAGGTGAAGCCAAGACTAACAAAAAGATGGCGGCGACTAAGCGGTGCAAGCAACCCTCAAGGACCGAATTTAACCTGTTCAGGGACCATGTATTTGACATAGCGGGAAAAATATACCAACATAAGTAATTCACTTAACAAGCCTAAACATGAAGGGTTAGCAAATTTAGCTCCCTTAAGAGTGAGGGGAGAAGAGGCTACCACGAGCAAATTGGAGATTTGGCAGCGCTTAAGCGACTGAGACCCTAAATCAGAGAGGGTTTTGGAGAGGTTCCACCACTAGATCTGATGAGCGGCACAAGAAACTCAAACAAATTCGGGATTAGACGATTATACGACGAACACAAGGGGGGACCGAAGAAATTACGTCGATCGGAGAGCGAAAATCACCACACAAAAATTAGGGCATAACTGGAAATGAAATTTTGGCAAAGATCCTTACCCAAGAAGACCTGATCTAGGCGCAAGAATCCAAGAGGAGGGGTTTCGAGCGAAACCCTAGGTGTCCCCTTGAAATTTGCCGGCCAAAATGGAGAGGAAGAGGGGATGTCGACCTCTTTGGAGGAGGAAAAGCTCCTTTCTCTTGCCGGCATGTAGAAGAGGGGAAGAAAGAGGCGCAAAAGGGACTCCTTGCTGCTGTCGGCGTCTAGAAGAGGGGAGGAAGGACTATGGCAGCCTGCTGCCGATCCTTGGTGGAGAAGGGCTGCTTCTGTTGGACAGGAGAAGGGATGGAGGAGGCACAAATGCCAGTTGGAGGAGGAGAGGCGGCAGCAGCGGCGATGTTGCACGCAGGAGACGGGAGCAGGAGAGTGACCCAGGAGCGGAAACGGGAGGGCGGCTTCTGTGCAGCACGGGTGCGAGATCGGGGGGGGGGGGGGGGGGGGGGGGGGGGGGGGGGGGGGGGGTTGCGAAAAGTCCTGGACCAGGGGGATTAATCGGGTGAGGGAAAGGCTGGGATGTGGTTAGAAGGGACTAAACATTGGTGATGCACTATGAGACCTGCCATCGGGCAAAGGCCAAATGCTAGTGCCCTGGAAGTTTTCTGTAACATCTCAATTTCCAGTGCACTGAACTCAGCAGTTTGGTTGTCTTGAAGCTAACGCCAGCGTTAATACTAACGCCCGACGTTAGCCCGAGATGTTTGTCAAACTCCGTTCGATGAACTCTAGGCCATTCATTGAACGTCGATCGGCAATCGCAACCTGCAGCGTGCTCGTCAAACGCCGTTCGACGAACTCTAGGCCATTCGTCGAACGCCGATCGACGAACGCAGCCTTCAGCGTGTTCGTCGAATGCCGTTCGATGAACTCTAGGCCGCTCGTCGAACGTCATTCGTCGAACGCCGTCGGGCTTTAAGCGACTGTGGGTAAGTTCTGCCACCGCCTTAGAGGCTAACGCCTGGCGGTAAGTGCTAGCGCCGGCGGTAGCTAGGAAAATATAAAAGGCAGCCAAATTCAGTTTGCCTTCTCATTTTTTTGATTCCAAGCTCGTGTAAGGCAGAGAAACGTGGGATCCTGAAGGAAGGAGGTCGATTTTGGCTAGCCGTGAGTTGTGTTGAGGGCAAATCCGTGAAGAAGATTACTTGAGTGCTTGTGCTATGTTGGAGAAAGATGTTTTTAAGAGAGTCCTGCCGAGTTCCTCTCAAATCTATGTCACCGAAACGAGCGCCGATGGTAACGATTCTCCTCCCTAGTCTTTGGACACGTTCGCCCTTTGATTTGCATAGTAGTAGGCAGATTTCCACTAACAAGTGTATAGATTTCTGTCGACAGGTCGATGTTATCGCCGTAGAAATTGCATATAGAGCCCGGAATTGAAGTACGGGCATAGGCATGCTGTGTGAAGCCCATCTGGACAGGTTGGTCTGGATTGGTGATGTTGATATGCTATTGCACTCCGGAGAAGACTCTGTGATTATGCTGTGTTTCTTGGGTGTTGTGTACTGTTTCGTACTGCAAAAGAGATCTGGAGGTATTTCCCAAAAAATACCCGAAAAAGAGTAGCAGAACTGGGTTCTGTTACTAGCACCTAGCGTTAGCGTTAACGCCGGCGGTAGCTCCAGGTGAGCAAATTGTGTGACCCAAAGTGGGTACAGTTAGACGGGCACAAGGGGAAGCCAAACCCGTGTCAGGCATAGTTGAATGCTAACATTTATGAGTGCGGGCACAAGCTGAACCGAACCCATTCCATAGCCAGTCAGTGATGAGGTCGTTCCTCCGGGGTCACTTAGGGAATTGTGGATTAGAAACTGTAAGGTAGTGCTAGCCTTGATGGTCGCAGCTCATAGTGTACATCCAACTTGAAAAAGTACTCGTCGATGTCGTGCCGAGGGTGCACAAAGCGTGTAAGCCTAAATTCGAGTTGAAAAAGTACTTGTCGATTAATTCATCGCTGTCAGTGAAAATGAATGCTTCTATGCGGTGCTTAGACGCACCTGTGATATACATACTGCTATTGCTTGCTTGCAGGGAAGGAGCACAGCTGCCCCGAGCATAGGGTGGGGTCGTTATAAATCTGGGTCAGCGAAAGTTGACCGGTTACTTGTTTTCCCACTGCTTGGTGGATTTGTTTATACAGGTCCTGGCGAGACTAGTGGGAAATAGCGGGCTGAATCCCCTGCTGCTGTGCTGTACTGGCCCTCGAAGGCCAAAGCTTTTGTTTACTATTTTCATGTGTGGCCGGCCTGCACGCCGATGTTTGGAATCCACCTTTATTATGTAAAGAACTTGTAATGTATTTCATTCCTCGTAGTTATTGTGGATAGTATAAACTGGTTTTAAATGAAATTAAATGCTCCCGTTGTACGACACTGTGTGCTGAGATGCTTATGTTATTAACTATTTAATGCTAATTCAGTAACACGCTCTTTTGTTCGTTTAATATGGCATGGGGTCCCGGCTGGACCTACTGCTATATTCTATGTAACAGGGAGGGTGTTACAAATTGGTATCAGCTCTGGGTCTCGATCCCTTTCCGTCTGAATTCGTGGTTGAATTATTTTAAGGGGTGGTGAGCACGTGTGTGCATTGCCGTTAACTCATGTACATAACCAGTAATTGTCCACTTTAGGAATGCATTACATGTATGTGTGTAGCATTGGGATGGAACTTTTGTGTTCCTCTAGTGATCCGTGTTATCTCTTAGTCGCTAATTGTGTTTTGTACACATGTATAGGTGACTGGGAGTGGAGCGGGGCCATCTCGACCCCCGCGTTCGACTACCAGCAGTACACCAGCTGAAGTACCTACTCCTCCTTCTGCTGAGACAGTAAGGATGATAGCGAAAGCAGTGTTTGCTATGTTCACTACACAACCTGGAGGGCATGTCCCTGGACAGCCTCCTACTCTTGGAGTGGCCCCAGTGCCGGTTGTGGCAGCTGAACCTGCGGTTGAAAGGCCAGTGCCGGTGAGGGCACGAAGAGCTCTGGACAACCAGCTGCAGTACTTTCTGAGTTTCCATCCTCCTATATTCACGGGGGCAGGAACCCCGACGCAAGCTGAGGATTGGCTATCAAAGGTGCGCAAGACCTTGAAGGCCACTAATACAGAGGAAGACCAGAAGGTTACTTTATTAACCTTCCTACTTGATGGGGAGGTGCAGTTGTGGTGGGATGAGATAGAGGTGCATCACCTAGCAGGAAGGCAGCTGGAGGACATCTCGTTTGATGAGTTTTTGAAATTGTTCTTGGCGCGGTATCTCCCACCTGCTCAGCAAATCGAGATGGAGAACCAGTTCAACCGTCTGACTCAGGATGATCATATGGTTGATGATTACCTGCAAGAGTTTACTCGATTGGGGAGATACGCAGGAGCGACCTTTGCCGATGAAGC
This sequence comes from Dactylorhiza incarnata, assembly GCA_033032865.1. Classification (NCBI taxonomy): domain Eukaryota; kingdom Viridiplantae; phylum Streptophyta; class Magnoliopsida; order Asparagales; family Orchidaceae; genus Dactylorhiza; species Dactylorhiza incarnata. The sequence goes on from JAWHQI010000014.1 coordinate 11,331,006, forward strand.
TCGGAAGACCAATTGGTTCTATGAAGGTCTACGAGAAGAGTTGCGGTTCCTTCTGTCGGGGGAAATGACACAGGGGTTTATGACCCTAGTCAATACGGCTCTTTCCTTAGAAAAGTATATGAAGCAGTCCCAGACCAGGAAGGAGCTAGCAGTGGTAAAGCCAGAGTTCAAAGCACCGAGCTCTGCGAAGTCGAGGCGAGGTAGTTGGAAGAACAGAGCGCGACCTTCTGGGTCAGCTCAATCTGCGGCTTTGGGTGTGACAACTGGGCGAGGCCCACTTATATGTTATAACTGTGGTAAGCCGGGTCATATGACCCGTGACTGTCGTGGAGTCAAGAAAGCGGCTGCGGCCTATGCGGCAGAGAAAGGGAAGGCGGCAGAGTTAACCGCATCCCATGCTACTCCAGCCCAGCCTAGGGTTTACAATCTTGGCTACTCCAGCCCAGCCTAGGGTTTACAATCTTGGCTAGCAGGAGGCCATCAAACAAAGTGATGTGGTGACAGGTATGTGCTAACATATAGCTTTTGTTACACGTTATACTTCATACCTTGTGCATAGCTGGTAACCTTGTGTGTATTTGGCTTTGTCCTAATATTTAACTGTCTGACGAGAGCGTTGTTCGATACGGGAGCTTCGCATTCTTTTCTATCGGAGGCCTTCATACGACAGCTTGGGGTGCCTTCGTCATTTAGAAAGGAACGTTTAGATGTGATGCTGCTCAATGGCTGCTCGATAAGTGTGGATCGAGGCTGTGTTGTAATGGTACGAATAGGAAGTCAGGATTTCGATTTGGAAGCACTGATACAGCCACTTTCAGAGTTCGATATGATCTTTGGTATGGACTGGCTGTCGGCGCAACATGCCTACATTGATTGCACTTCTAAGGAGGTCACACTAGGGCGGAATACTGAACGTGCGACTATGTTTGTTGGTTTGTGTCGGTCGAGCAAGACGCTGATGTCTGCTGTCCAGGTAGTCAAGGCCATTCGGCAAGGAGCAGATTTGTGTGTTGTGCTAGTGGAGGCTGCACAGCCTCAGCCCAGTCTGAGTGGCGTTCCTGTTATTTCAGAGTATCCTGATGTGTTTCCTAAAGATCTTCCTGGGGCGCCGCCTCAGCGAGAGATAGACTTCACTATAGAGCTGGTGCCAGGTGACAAGCCTATGTCACACTCTCCGTACCGTATTGCGCCAAAAGAGATGGCAGAGTTAAAGGTTCAGTTACAGGAGCTACTAGAGCAAGGCAATATACGCCCAAGTACATCACCTTGGGTTGCTCCGGTCCTTTTTGTTAAGAAGAAGGACGGAAGCCTGCGTCTATGCATCGACTACCGTTAATTGAACAAGCTGACCGAGAAGAACAAGTATCCGATTCCTCGAATCGATGACTTATTTGATCAGCTAGTGGGTTCGTCAGTGTATTCAAAGTTGGATCTCAAATCTGGCTACTACTAGTTGCGAATTCAGGATTGTGATTTTCCAAAGACGAAATTCAGTACCCGCTATGGGCACTACGAGTTTACAGTGATGTCGTTTGGATTGATGAATGCGCCGTCAGTATTTATGGATCTGATGAATAGGACCTTTCGAGAGTACTTGGATCGATTTGTCATCGTCTTCATCGACGATATCTTGGTATACTCTCAGTCTGAAGAAGAACACGCAATTCATTTGCGAGAAGTTTTGGAGACCCTACGACAGAGTCAGCTATATGCCAAGTTCTCCAAGTGTGAATTTTGGCTAGCTTCAGTAGCGTTCCTTGGTCATGTTGTTAGTGGCGAGGGTATCGCAGTGGATCCGGTAAAGATCGATGCAATCCAAAAGTGGCCCGTGTTGGCAACAGTAGCGGAGGTCAGGAGTTTCCTTGGACTTGCAGGCTACTATCGGCGCTTCGTGGAGAACTTTTCGCGGATCGCTCTACCTCTCACGACCTTGACAAGGAAGGATCAGAAGTTCGTTTGGTCACCGGAGTGTGAGCGAGCTTTTGAGGAACTTAAGAGTCGTCTGACCACGGCACAAATCTTGTGTTTGCCATGTGGTACGGAAGGCTACGAAATTTACAGCGATGCATCAGGAAGCGGCTTAGGTTGCGTACTTATTCAGCATAGTCAAGTGATAGCTTTTGGCTCTCGCCAGTTGAAAATGCATGAGCGGAATTACCCGGTCCACGACTTTGAGTTGGCGGCCGTGATCTTCGCTCTGAAATTGTGGCAACACTACTTGTGTGGCGTGAAGGTTGATATCTTTACGGACCATAAGAGCCTAAAATATCTGCAAAATCAGAAGGAGCTCAACATGCTACAGCGAAGGTGGATGGAGTTCTTGGGGGACTACACTTTCGAAATACACTATACTCCCGGGAAGGGAAATGTCGTCGCAGATGCTTTGAGCCGGAGGGCTTCTGCGCAGGCCAACTGGATTCAGATGTATGATCCACGTCTGATCAGTGACTTGGAAGCCTTGGAGATCTCCTGTGTGGAGAGGAGTTCTAGTGCAAGTGCGTGCTTGAACTGGACGGAGGTGCAATACGACCTCGCGGATAGAATACGACAGGCCCTGGAGCTTGATTCGAGCATGAAGTGCTATTTGGCAGAGTCTGAAGTTGGAACTGCTGCAGAGTTTGTGTTAGACGACGGTATGATGTGGAAAGACGGTCGGTTGTGCGTCCCGAATGTGGGTAAGTTGCAGGAAGAATTGATGTACGAAGTGCCCTTTACAAAGTACTCAATTGACCCGGAGAGCACAAAGATGTACCAAGACATGAAAAAGCTGTTTTGGTGGCCAGGTCTGAAGAAAGGCATCGCCTTGTACGTGGCAAAATGCAAAACTTGCGCACTTGTGAAGGCGGAATGTCAGAAACCTGGAGGTTTCCTGAAGTCGTTGCCTGTACCGGAATGGAAATTTGATGATATTTCTATGGATTTCGTGCACGGTTTGCTGAGATCTCAGAGTGGGAATGATGTCGTATGGATGATCGTGGATTGCTTGACGAAGGTATCCCAGTTTATTCCAAACCGGAGGGACGATTCAATTGAATGGTTGGCAAAGCTATATGTTGATCGCATTGTACGATTGCACGGTGTGCCCTGTAGCATCGTCAGTGACCGAGATGGGCGCTTTACGTCGAAAGATTGGAGGCTAATCCACCAGTTGTTGGGTACAAAGTTGAAGTTTAGTACTGCCTTCCACCCTCAAACGGATGGACAGACTGAACGTACGAATAGAACTCTGGAGGATATGCTCCTTATGTGCGTCTTGGATTTCGATAAGAAGTGGGAAGATCATCTTTTCATGATTGAGTTCGCTTATAATAACAGCTATCAGGCAAGTATTAAGATGGCACCCTTCGAGGCCCTATATGGTAGAGCTTGCCGCACTCCCTTAGCTTGGGCAGAGACAGGTGAGACGAAGCTGTTTAAGCGGAAGGAAGTCGAAGATGCAAATTTGGCTATTCAAACAATTCAGGAGAGATTGTTGATTGCGCAAGATAGGCAGGCAAAGTACTACAATGCCAAGCACAGAAACGTCGAGTTCACCGTGGGCGACTGGGTTTACCTAAAGATCAATCATTTCAAGGGTGTGTCCAGGATTCGACGCTTGAAAAAGCTGAGTCCGAGGTATCTTGGACCGTTTGAGATTCTGGAGCGTGTTGGTGAAGATGCCTATCGTCTCGCTCTTTCGACAGAGTTGAGCGGACTGCATGATGTCTTTCATATCTCTGTGCTGCGAAAAGCTGTGCCAGAGCCTAGCTAGGTCCTGGTAAAGAATTAGGTGTCAGTCGATGATGACTTGAAGACTTTGGTCACGCCTATTTGCATCGAAGACACTGATGTCAGGAAGTTACGGAATAAAATGATCTGAATGGTCAAAGTCCGCTGGAACAACTGCGGTCGTGAGGAGCTTTCATGGGAGCACGAGCAAACCATGCGGGATGAGTTCCCCGAATTGTTTCGTTGAGGTACAAGTTATGTTTTGTATCTTTCTGTTTCTTTGCACTGTTAAAATTTCGGGATGAAATTTCTTAAAGGAGGGGAGATTTGTAACACCTCAATTTCCAGTGCACTGAACTAAGCAATTTGGTAGTCTTGAAGCTAACGCCAGCATTAATACTAATGCCCTACGTTAGCCCAACACGTTCATCGAACGCCGTTCGACAAACTCTAGGCCGTTTGTTGAACGTCGATCGGTGAACGCAGCCTGCAGCATGTTCGTCGAACGCCATTCGACGAACTCTAGGCCGTTCGTCGAACGCCGATCGGCGAACGCAGCCTGCAGCGTGTTCGTAGAACGTCATTCGACGAACTCTAGGCCGTTCGTCGAACGACGTTTGTCGAACGTCGTCGGGCTTTAAGCGACTGTGGATAAGTTCAGCCACCACCTTAGAGGCTAACGGCCGGCGGTAAGTGCTAGCGTCGGCGGTAGCTAGGAAAATATAAAAGGCAGCCAAATTCAGTTTGCCTTCTCATTTTTCTGATTCCAAGCTCGTGTAAGGCAGAGAAACGTGGGATCCTTAAGGAAGGAGGTCGATTTTGGCTAGCCGTGAGTTGTGTTGAGGGAAAATCCGTGAAGAAGATTACTTGAGTGCTTGTGCCATCGTTGGAGAAAGCTGTTTTTAAGAGAGACAAGCCGAGTTCCTCTCAAATCTATGGCACCGAAACGAGCGCCAAGGGTAACGATTCTCCTCCCTAGTCTTTGGACACGTTCGTCCTATGATTTGCATAGTAGTAGGCAGATTTCCACTAACAAGTGGATAGATTTCTGCCGACGTGTCGATGTTATCCCCGTATAAATTGCATATTGAGCCCGAAATTGAAGTACGGGCATAGGCATGCTGTGTGAAGCCCATTTGGACAGGTTGGTCTGTATTGGTGATGTTGATATGTTATTGCACTCCGGAGAAGACTCCGTGATTATGCTGTGTTTTTCGGGTGTTGTGTACTGTTTCGTACTGCAAAAGAGATCTGGAGGTATTTCCAAGAAAATACCCGGAAAAGAGTAACAGAACTGGGTTCTGTTACTAGCGCCTGGCGTTAGTGTTAACGCCGGCGGTATATCCAGGTGAGCAAATTGTGTGACCCAAAGTGGGTACAGTTAGACGGGCACAAGGGGAAGCTAAACCCGTGTCAGGTATAGTTGAATACTGACATTTATGAGCGCGGGCACAAGCTGAACCGAACCCGTTCCATAGCTGGTCAGTGATGAGGTCGCTCCTCCGGGGTCACTGAGGGAATTGTGGATTAGAAACCGTAAGGTAGTGCTAGCCTTGACGGTCGCAGCTCATAGTGTACATCCAAGTTGAAAAAGTACTTGTCGATGTCGTGCCGAGGGTGCACAAAGCATGTAAGCCTAAATCTGAGTTGAAATAGTACTTGTCGATTAATGCATCACTCTCAGTGAAAATGAATGCTTCTATGCGGTGCCTAGATGCACCTGTGATATACATACTGCTATTGCTTGCCTGCAGGGAAGGAGCACCGATGCCCCGAGCACGGGGTGGGGTCGTTATAAATCTGGGTCAGCTAAAGCTGACCGGTTACTTATTTTCAGACCGCTTGGTGGATTTGTTTATACAGGTCCTGGCGAGACTAGCGGGAAATAGCGGGCTGAAGCCCCTACTGCTGTGTTGTACTGGCCCTCGAAGGCCAAAGCTTTTGTTTACTGTTTTCATGTGTTGCCATCCTGCGCGCCGATCTTTGGAAGCCACCATTATTATGTAAACAAACCTTGTAAAGAACTTGTAATGTATTTCATTCCTCGTAGTTATTGTGGACAGTATAAACTGGTTTTAAATGAAATTAAATACTTCCGTTGTACGACTCTGTGTGTTGAGATGGTTATGTTATTAACTGTTTAATGTTAATTGAGTGACGCCCTCTTTTGTTCGTTTAATATGGCGTGGGGTCCCGGCCGGACCTACTGCTATATTCTATGTAACAGGGAGGGTGTTACATTTTCTACAGCCGCCACCAGTCCCAGAGTAGATGTTCGAGGACATAGCCATGGATTTTGTGCATGAGCTACCGCAGTCCCATTCTGGGCACGCCACTGGGTCATAGTGAACAGATTGACCAATATGGCCAGATTCATTTCACTCCGGAAGGATGATCTAGTTGTTGTACTGGTGAGATTATTTGTGGAGCAGTTCGTCAAGTACCACGGCATGCCCAAGACGATTGTTTCATATAGAGATGGTCACCTCACATTGAGGGAGTGGAGGGCAGTGCAGCCGTACCTAGTGTCTCGACTCACCTTCAGCACTACCTTCCATCCACAGAGCGATGGCCAGACAGAGCGCATCAACAGGACGATGGAGTACTTGCTACGCTTGTGCATTCTAGATACGGGGAAACCCTGGGAGAGGTTGTTACCACTGATAGAGTTTTCCTACAATAACAACCACCAGAAGAGAATTGGGATGACACCATTTTAGTTCCTTTACAAAAGGAAGTGTCGGATGTCGTTGTCTTGGGTCCAAGATAAGGATCCAAGGGCACTCTGATCATAGTATATACATGATACATATGTGTTAGTATGGATGATCTGTGACTGGATGTTGGAGGCTCAGAGCTGGCAGGCCAAGTATTACGATGCGAGGTATCAAAAGGTGTAGTTCAAAGTAGGAGACAGGGTTTTCTTGAAGATACGACCATTGTATGGTGTCTCGCGGGTGCGTGGACAGAAGAAGCTCAGCCCTCGATTTATGGGGCCTTATATGATCCTCGAGCGGATCGACTTCTTGGCTTATAGGATGGAGACATCATAGTAGAGGCCAATGACTAGAGCAAGTGTATGCTCTGGATTTAGCTCAGGTGAGAAACCCCGAGGAGGTCATCACAGGTACTATAGATGATTTCTTTACAATTTACATGACACCTTGCAAAAAACATTAGTTTATTGAAACTTATAACCCGAACAACAAAATCACCCCAGCTATAGCGTTTTTATGGCAAACCGACATACACGTTATTCTACATGAGTGCATTGCACTCGTTCGTCTCGGAGGAGTTGGTAGACGATCTGGACCAAGTTCAGCACTTTGAAGGCATCCACAGAAAGGTGCGACTACCGAATGGGTCAGAGATAGAGTCGTGCCCCAAGTGCAACATGGTGGTGGAGATTGGCGAAAAGCCAATTGAGGCACCGATGACACGCCTGAAGATTCCAGATTTTGATTTGATCCTGGGAATGAATTGTCTATACTGGAACCATGCCGTGATCGACTGCCCGACAAAGAAGATCGTACTAAGGCATGTAGACTCCGAGGTGGTGATTGAATGTATTAGACCTGTCTTTTGAATTTTATTATCATCTATTCAAGCTGTTAAATCCCATCATAAGGGAGACAAGGTATACTGGGTCTTCTTTGGGATGGTAGAGGAGGATGCCTTCATGGTCGATATCCTGGTGGTTCGGGACTTTTCTGACGTATTTACAGAAAAATTGCCCGGACTACCATCACGATGAGACGTGGACTTTGAAATTCAGCTGGTGCTTGGAGCCAGGCCTATGTCTCTGGTACCATATCAGATGGAACCTAAGGAGTTGGTTGAGTTCCGCATGCAGCTCCAGGAGCTAGTGGAGTCAGGATTTGTTAGGACGAGCTCGTCACCATGGGGAGCTCCAGTGCTATTTGTGAAGAAGAAGGATAGGTCGCTCTGACTCTGCATCGACTACCGGGAGCTGAACCGGTTGACGGTGCGAAACACTTATCCTCTACCAAGGATCGACGAGTTGGTTGATCAGCTTTAGGTAGCACACTGGTTCTCCAAGATCGACCTGAGATCAGGGTATCTCCATGTAAGGATCTAGGAGGAGGATATACCAATGACAGAGTTTAGCTCATGCTATGGATTGTATGAGTTCACGGTGATGCCTTTCGGGTTCACGAATGCTCCCTATGCATTCATTAGTCTTATGAACCGTGTCTTCGAAGCCTACTTGTACATCTTAATCATAGTCTTCATCGACGATATCTTGATCTACTCCAGGACCATGGACGACCATACCCAGCACTTTACACTGGTGTTGGGCAAGTTGAGGGAGCACCAGATGTAAGCCAAGTTTTCAAAGTGCAAATTATGGCTATCGGAGGTAGCATTCTTGGGGCATACTATTAGCGGAGCCCGGTTGGTAGTAGACTCGGACAAGGTGCAAGTAGTTAGGGAGTGGCAGCAGCTTAAATCGGCATCAGATGTCCGTAGGTTCCTCGGACAAGCAGACTACTACCACAAGTTCGTGCAAGGGTTCTCGGAGGGCGCTCTCCCCGCTCACATCTTTGACGAAGAAGGATGCTACATTTACGTGGATGGATCAGTACGATGCAACAATTCAGGAGCTGAAGGACAAGCTCACCTCTTCCCAAATCGTGGACCTTCCATCTGGGAAGGAAGGATTCCAGATCTACACTGACGCATCTTATCAGGAGTTGGTTGAGTTCCTCACGCACGGTCGAATCCGATCGCTCATAAAAACGCACGGGTAACTTCAGATTGAACGAAAAATAGGCAAACGGGGAGCTCGTGCATTTTACCCACGCACGACCACATTCAGATCACCATTTTGCCAGCTACCATGAGCGCACGATCGCAGCCGTCCGTGCATCAAGAAAATGCACGACCGTGCGATTCATGCAGACATGAATTTAGGCAAAATGGGGATCTGCCCCTATTCACAGCCAAAGCACACGCTGGGAATACACTTCCAGCACCAACATAAGGAGAAAAATACCATGGGGAGCACAGTGTGCTTACCCCCAGCAATATAGTGCGCAATTGCACAAAACAACGGGCCTAAACATGCACTTCAAGTAAAAGCATGAACAAGGTGAATATAAACATAAGCGGAAGTACAAAAGCAAGAAAAAAAGCCCGGATGAGTCCAAAAATCAGTATATAAATTGGACTCATCACACCTCCAGACTTACCTGTTTGCACATCCCCAGGAAACAAATCCTAAGCAAGCAGGAACATAAAATAGCTAACTTAAAACTACAAAGTGGAATACCATGCGAAGTCGCATGCCCATGTGCATAGAAAAATACTAGAGAAGATTTCTAATTATACACATAGTTTATAAATTTCTAAAAGAATAAATAAATATTACTTCTACTCAAAATGGGAATCACGGTGAATCATCCGGTCACACATATGGAGAAAGTAAAATAATCGCTGAGACAAGCATTGCCAAAGCTGGGGTTCCGGACAAACTCCACCGAAATCCATCGGCGTCGGAGACCATAAGCTCACCCATTCACATTCTCTCCACGACACTAGATTGGTTCATAGCGTGAGTCGGTAGGACTTTTAGGTTTTTCAATGGGGCTTGGGTTAAGGTGAGGTAAACAAAGATAAACAAGATGGCTTGAAACACCTAAACCCAAATGAGCTTTAATACAACTCCTCGCACACCAACATCGAATGCAAGTGCACCACACCCCTAGACTTAGATTTTTGCAACATGGGTGAGTGCACCGCCTACTCCCAATCATAAATTTATACAAAGATTTTTCAATTAGGCTCATATTTTTTTCTTTTCTTTTCACTTCTTTTTCTTTTTCTCATTTTTTTTCTTTTCAAAACATTTTCAGCAAATTTGGCAAGAAAGCACAGCCATATTTTCACAAAAGAAATTCACCACATCAACACCCCAAAAATGAAAATACATCACGACTAAAGCTTAGATTTGGGTGTGCGACTATGATTGGCTTTTTTAGGCTTTGGTGAGATAGAGGTGGAGCTGAATCAAGGAACGGGTAGGCACAACTGGGCTAACGAGGATAAGATGATAGGAATGGCACAAAGGCTCAATCGGGCCAAAATGATGGCCTACGTCATTCTCACGCACTAGAACTATCCAATGTCAATGCTTCAAGAATCGCTTGGGGCAAGTTCTTAGCAACCGAGAAAGATCATCTTTCCTCCCGGCTGGAGCAATACACATCTAACAATCATTTACTCACATCCCTATGCTACCATTTGATTCACACTGGATTCACCATTTGAGTGGCGTAAACAATATTTATACTAACAGAAATGCATAAAGCTATGAGTATAGAAAGAAATCTAATCTACATAAATCCCTATACTCACATGAGTACTTGACTAGAAACACCGGAGTCAACATTTTATTCCGCTACATAATTTAAAAGCCAGCACAATCATCTTCTGAAATACAAAATGAAATGAGTTATACTCGTGACGCACTAAAGGTTAAGCATGCGCTCAAGTGGGTGTTTTGTGTGCAGACAAAATGAACAAAATAATTTAGATAAAAACTTCTAACATGCTAAGTGATTGTGCACGTGATTGGGTACATAAACAGGTTTCCCCCAGACTTAAATTACACAATTCAAAACAGTTTTTCATTAAGATATTCTAAAACAAAGTTAGGGGAAGAGAGTACCCAATGCTCAACAAGTAAGCATACCAGAAGATTGGATTGAAGCCCAGCAAAAGCTGCCCTACGAAGAATCATAACCCCCCCCTACACAAATAGAAAATACCTGCAAGGGGTTGTCTCCGCAAAAGCAAACTAAAATAACATATAATTAACTAATTTTTGACAATGATAAAATAAAAGACAAGAAAAAGTGATAAGTAATAAAATATATGTATTTTTGGTATAAGTATTAGTATAGTTTTAATTAATATTGTGAATTTTCTATGTAAATTAATGAATAAATTGCTTCTTTATTATTTCTGGTTTCTAACTTAGTTTTATTTTTGTTTTTGCAATTTTTTGCAAAATTTTCACAGGTCACGCCCTCAGACACGCCCGTGACCAAGGGCGTGTAATTTTAAAAGCCAAATTTCCAGCTGGCAGCCGTTTTCAGGTGAAATCTCGAAGAGTTGATCAAGTCACGCCCGTGACTCTACAAGTCACGCCCGTGTTCCAGCAGAGTCACGCCCGTGAGCCGCCAGCGCGTCACGTCTCGAAGCCGCACCCATGCTGCCGACATCAGCCACCCATAGTCACGCCCGTGACTCACCAAGTCACGCCCGTGACATACCAAGTCACGCTCGTGTGCAGCCATGTTTGACGGCCAGACCTTCCAGAAGGCGGCGAATACAGCCGAGCAAATGTCACGCCCTAAGTCACGGCCGTGACATTCAAGTCACGCCCGTGACCTAGGGCGTGTAAAACTCAAATTTTCCCTATAAATAGAGGGGCTCGGCTGAAGTAATTTTCATCCAAATTTTGAGTGGTTTTTGTTGTATTGTGAGTTCTTTTGAGTGATTGTGAGCTTCTCTTCTGCATTTAAGTTTAAGTTCGTTTGTAGTTTTTTTTTCGTCTTCCTAGTCTAGTTGTAATGCTGATTTCAGAAATAAAATGATGTTTTTCTCATTTGGATCATCTTCTTTTTATTAATGTTAGTGTGTGTGCGTGTATGAGTTTAGCTTTATTGCTTTCATAATTTAGTTTTATTGCTTTTATAGTTAGTTTTATTGCTTTCATAATCTAGGTTTACTGTTTTCATAGCTTAGATTTACAAGCTTTCATAAAATAGTTTTATCGTTTTCTTTTTCGCCTTATTTTATCGCTTTCATTTTAAACGCTTTCTTTTTCAGTTTCTTTTAGAGTGTGTGCGTGTATGAGATAGTATTTTCCTTTTTTGTAGCTTAGTTTTTATTTCAGTCTTTATATAACTGCTATATACCACCCCCTTCTCAAATAAGAGGCTAATTTACTTTAGCACTTATTTAAGTCGGTTGGGACGGATATTATTTCTGCACCTTTATAAGTCTTTTCATTTCTATACCACCCCCTTCTTAAATAAGAGGCTAAGAACTTTTTAGCACTTGTTTAAGGTGGTTGGGACGGATATTATTACTGTTTTTATATAAGTCTTTTTATTTCCTTTTTATCCGCTTATATCCGCTTTAATTATCAAACATGTATTTTTCAACCGATAATGCCGTCTCCATTCCGATGAGTGGCTAATTTCCTTTAGCGCACGACGTCGAAGAGCATTGGGACACAAAAATAGTTTTTCTATAAAAATTAAAACATCTCTTTCTAAAATAATTAACGCTTAAGGTTTACCCGAGAATCACGTTGAGTGGAGCCACATAATCGATGTGTGGTTTTCATTTCCGTTTTCGTACCTAGTTAGCCGAGAGGCTCGTGTGTACGGACTGATCACTCACGGGTAAAGAGAAGTGCGCTCTACCCTCGAGAGAGGACGAGGTAACTCTCCCGAATTGGAAATAAAAACCCAATAGCGGGGTTCGCAACATAAAGCGAGTATTAAGAACATTCGATTGTAGAACGAGAGTTCGGTCGAATATTCATAATCTCAGGTGGGCGTACCCTCGAGAGAGGAGCGTTCATAATTATGGAACCTCCACGGCCAAGTCATCTTAATATTTTGAAAAGTCATCACTTTTAATTCTACGAAAAATCTATTTTCGTCTCAAGGTAATTCGACGTCGCGCGCTATATTTCTCATCACTTAGAACTCTAGTAAATCGCTTAAATCATCTTTCGCATTTTATCATTTAGAACTCTAGTTAAATCAACTAAAAATATTATTCCGATAAAATAATAGTTCGTCCCTCGAAGTAGCATAATCAATACGACCCGCGGAAATATACGATCCCGATATTTTCTAAAAATATCCTGTATTACTTGCGATAAGGTATACTTGCCTTTATCAAATGATTAATTTGGACTAAAAATTCAAACACAGCTTTTCAAACTCATTTAGTGCAAAACTCTCCTTTTCTACTATTCAATTCAATAGAATTCGGCATTGTAGCCGAAGCGTAATTGTCAATATTCCGAAAGAAGAAAAAGATCGTTACTTCTATCCTTCGATAGGATAACGGTTAATTTCTCAAAGTAGGAGTACTTGCGAGACTCTTCGAAAATATCCGCCAATTCTAAACTCTTAATATAAAGGTTATCTTTTATTTATAAAACAAAAAGAAGAAGCCCAAGTGATCATCAAATTTTTGGCGCCGTTGCCGGGGACCTTTGTGTTGTTATTTGAAAGTAGGAACTGCTATTAATTTTATTCCTTATCTATATATTACAAAAAAAAAAGGCACAAAAAAAAAAGAGGTTACAAAACTAATAAAAAAAAAAATTATATAAATATAAAAACTTATATTAAAAAAAAAAAAATATAATAATAATAAAACAGAAAATCCAAAAATATTGTTTTTTTGTTTATGACCCGAGGAAACTCCTCGGACGATTCGACTATTCCTTTTGACCCCGAAATCGAGCGCACTCTTCGTGAGCGCATCCGATCTCGTGATCAAAACTTACTCGAAACCCCCGAAGAGTCAATCAGAGATACTGTAAATATGGGCGATCCAATTCCAAATGCGGCCCCGGCCCGGACCATGGCATATTATGCCCGGCCGAATTTGGAAGATACAGGATCCAGTATTACTCGCCCGACAGTTAATAATAATAATTTTGAAATAAAATCCAGCATAATTCAAATGGTACAACAGTCGATTCAGTTCGACGGTTTGCCAGATGAGGACCCAAATCAGCACCTTTCAAACTTTTTAGAAATATGCGACACCTTTAAAATTAATGGCGTCACTGATGACGCCATTCGTTTACGCTTATTTCCATTTTCGCTACGGTCAAAGGCCAAATCATGGTTGACTTCTCTTCCGAGAGGGTCCATAACCACGTGGGCCCAATTGACGGAATTTTTCTTAACTAAGTATTTTCCTCCGTCAAAAACCGCAAAACTACGCACGGATATCACATCCTTTGTGCAATTCGATTCCGAGTCTCTTTATGAGACTTGGGAGCGTTTTAAGGAATATTTGCGTAGGTGTCCTCATCACGCGCTACCAACTTGGCTACAGGTCCAAACGTTTTATAATGGTTTAAATTTTTCTACACGGCAGATGATTGATGCGGCTTCCGGGGGAACGTTAAACAACAAAACCCCTGAGACCGCTCAAGCTCTGATCGACGAAATGGCCATGAATGCGTACCAATGGAACGTGCCAAGGTCGCGTCCTACTAAACCGGCTGGTCTTTTTGAAGTGGACGCCACTACTTTCTTAGCCTCACAGGTAGAGCGGCTAAGTAAGCAGGTGGCGGAGATGACTATTTCCTCCTCCACTCCCGCTTGGAATAATAATAATAATAATAATAATAATAACGTAATCGAAGAATCGGTGGATTACCTCGGTAATCCGGTTAGGCCCCCCTTCAACCCTAATAACAACCCGTATAGTAATACTTATAATCCAGGTTGGAGGAGCCACCCTAATTTCTCCTGGAGCAATCCTAACAATGCTCAGAGGCCCCCAAATATGAATCCTCAGGGATTTCCGCAAGGATTTCCGCAGGGATTCCAGCCTCCTCCTCCAAAACCTTCGCCGCTCGAAGATATTTTGTCTAAATACATCGCGTCCAACGATTCAAATATCCGGAATCTTACCGGATCGATTAAAAGCTTGGAAAACTAGGTTGGACAACTTGCAAAGATGGTCTCCGAGCAGCCATACGGAGCTTTACCAGGGAATACAGAGCCAAACCCAAGGGAAAATGCCAACGCTATAACCCTTCGAAGCGGCAAGGAGGTCGTCTCCCCTTTGCGGGTTGAGCCTAAGGTATGCATTTCGCCTCCGACCCCTCCACCCTCTTCTTCGATTCTAATTGCTCCAGCTTCTCCGGTTGTGCCAAATGTTTCGAGTCCTCGAATTCCTTACCCGTCTAAAATTAATAAAGAGAAGGAGGACGAAAATTATCAAAAATTTTTGCGTATTTTAAAACAAATTCAAATAAACGTCCCCTTCTGCGAGGCACTCTCCCAAATGCCGAAATATGCGAAATATCTTAAAGAGTTGCTTTCTAATAAAAAGCGACTCGAGGATGTTTCGCGTGTTTCCCTTAATGCGGAATGTTCGGCTGTTCTCCTTAACAAATTGCCGCCAAAACTAAACGACCCGGGACGGTTCTCCATCCCGTGTCTCTTGGGCAATATGTTAATAAAGTACGCTCTTGCAGACTTAGGCGCCAGCATCAATTTGATGCCTTTTTCTCTTTTCAAAAAACTCAATTTAGGCGTCCCGAGTCCGACAAAAATGAGCATCCAACTCGCGGATCGCTCGGTAAAGTACCCAATCGGGGTAGCGGAAGATGTTCTGGTCATGGTTGACAAGTTTATCTTCCCGGTAGACTTTGTCATCCTGGACATAGAGGAGGACGTCGAGGTACCCATCATCCTCGGTCGCCCCTTTCTCGCAACCTCCCGTGCGTTAATCGATGTCAGTAACGGTCGCCTCCTCCTTCGAGTTGGAGACGACGAAGTTACTTTACATATCAACCCCTCCATGCGGAACTCACTATCGAATGATGATTCCTGTTTCAATTTGGAATCCGCGTTTGTGGACGAGTGTTCTTCTCTTTCAGAATTGCTATCCTTAATGATAGACGATTCGGATCTGGCGAATCAACCTCCTTTAGAAGAATTACCGCCAGATTCGCCTTTCGAGCCTTTCGACTCGAAAGATTTAAAAATCTCCACTTCCTACGAAGAACCTCCGGTCTTGGAGCTTAAGCAACTCCCCGACCATCTAAAATATGCTTTTCTAGCCGCGAACTTAAAGCTTCCGGTTATAATATCTTCTACTTTAACTGATTCAGAAACATCCGAATTGGTTGAAGTTTTATCTAAACATCGCCGTGCAATTGCATGGCAAATTTCCGATATCAGGGGAATTAACCCCTCATTCTGCTCCCACAAAATTTTTCTCGAAGAAAACCCCCGCAAAACAATTCAGCCTCAACGACGACTTAACCCGAACATGCGGGAAGTCGTTAAGACTGAAATTATTAAACTCCTTGATGCGGGGATTATCTATCCTATTTCCGACAGTACGTGGGTAAGCCCCGTACAAGTCGTCCCGAAAAAGGGCGGTATAACGGTCGTGGCAAACACGAATAACGAATTAATCCCAACTCGTACTGTTACGGGTTGGAGGGTGTGCATCGACTACAGAAAACTAAACGATGCCACCAGAAAAGACCACTTTCCGTTACCGTTTATTGATCAAATCTTAGAGCGTCTCTCCGGTCACCCTTTTTATTGCTTCCTTGATGGTCTCTCGGGATTTTTCCAAATCCCTATTTCACCCGAGGACCAAGAAAAAACGACTTTTACTTGCCCTTTCGGCACCTTCGCATATCGGAGGATGCCGTTTGGCCTCTGTAACGCGCCAGCTACATTCCAAAGATGTATGCTGGCAATATTTGGCGAGCTAGTAGAAGACATAATGGAAGTCTTCATGGATGACTTCTCCGTCTTTGGAAACTCTTTTAAAAATTGTTTAAAAAATTTAGATAGAGTCCTCCAACGGTGCGAGGAGACGAACTTAGTCTTGAACTGGGAGAAATGCAACTTCATGGTCCGAGAGGGTTTAGTCCTCGGCCATAAAATTTCTTCCAAGGGGATGGAGGTCGATAAGGCCAAAGTCGCTATAATTGAACAACTTCCTGTTCCTTCGAACGTCAAATCAATTAGAAGTTTTCTTGGCCACGCAGGTTTTTATCGGCGGTTCATTCAAGATTTTTCAAAAATAACCAAACCGCTAACTCACCTCCTGGAAAAAGATTCCCCATTCATTTTTGACACGGCCTGCGTAGAGGCGTTTAATTTTATTAAAAAGCAACTTATCAATTCTCCAATTCTGGTGGCGCCAGATTGGTCTCTTCCGTTTGAGATTATGTGCGACGCGAGCGATATCGCAGTAGGAGCTGTCTTAGGCCAACGCGTAAATAAATATTTTCATCCAATATATTACGCTTCTCGCACACTCAATGCCGCACAGGCTAACTACACCACAACGGAAAAGGAACTTCTCGCCGTCATCTTTGCTTTTGATAAATTCCGACCCTACGTAACCCTTTCACATGTAATCGTTTTCACTGATCACTCCGCCTTGAAATATCTTTTGGCCAAAGTTGATGCTAAGCCTCGCTTACTTCGATGGATCCTCCTTTTACAGGAATTTGACTTAGAGATCCGGGATAAGAAGGGGGCTGAAAATTTAGCAGCCGACCACCTCTCACGTTTAGAACACCCCGTCGCAGAAGCGCTCGTCGAACCCGAAATAGACGATCGATTTCCTGAGGAGCGCCTTTTAATCATAAATAATACCAAAACTTCTTCTACCCCTTGGTTCGCAGATTACGCGAACTATTTAGTCGCGCGGGTCCTTCCAAAAGATTTTTCGACTCAGCAGAAGAAGAAATTCTTCTCTGACTTAAAAAACTACTTTTGGGAGGACCCCTTTCTCTTTCGAGTCTGCGCAGACCAAGTGATACGAAGATGTGTTTCCAGCGAGGAGGGTGCGCAAATATTGCGACACTGCCATGAGGGGCCGGCTGGAGGGCATTATCAAGCCAACCGGACCGCGCGGAAAGCGTTAGAGTCAGGCTTTTATTGGCCCACTCTCTTTAAGGATGCTCACACTTTTGTGAGTATATGCGATAGCTGCCAGCGGTCGGGTAACATCTCCCGTCGTGACGAGATGCCCCAAAATTTTTATTTAGAATGCGAAATTTTCGATTTGTGGGGCATAGACTTTGTAGGCCCCCTACCTCCTTCTTTTAATAATCGCTATATCTTAGTGGCGGTCGACTATGTATCTAGGTGGGCGGAAGCGCAAGCTCTGCCCACCAATGATGCGCGAGTCGTCGTCCATTTTCTAAAAAAATTATTTTCTCGCTTTGGCACGCCCCGTGCAATAGTAAGTGATAGGGGCACGCACTTCTGCAATGCCCAGTTTTCAAAAATTTTATCTAAATACGGCGTCACGCATAAGCTCGCCACCGCCTATCACCCCCAAACGAGCGGCCAAGTAGAGGTAGTAAATCGCGAGATAAAACGCATTCTGGAAAAAACCGTCTCTTTAAATTTGAAGGATTGGTCCTCAAAACTCGACGACGCGTTATGGGCGTATCGTACGGCATACAAGACCGCTATCGGTTGTACGCCCTATCGATTAGTCTACGGCAAAGCGTGCCATTTACCGGTAGAATTAGAACACCGCGCTTTTTGGGCCTTAAAATTTTTAAATCTCGATTCGAACTTAGCCTCCGAGAATAGGAAATTCCAACTCAATGAACTCGATGAATGGCGTGCGAACGCTTATGAGAGTAATAAATTTTATAAGGAGCGTTCTAAGTTCTACCACGATCGAAAAATTAAATTTCCAAAAACTTTCGCGCCGGGCGATCTTGTCCTTCTTTATAATTCACGTCTTCGTCTTTTTCCGGGTAAGCTCAAATCCCGCTGGTCCGGCCCCTTTGCAGTCAAAGAGGTTTGGCCGTATGGGACCGTTCTTATCTCTCACCCCGAAAAAGGCGATTTTAAAGTCAACGGCCACCGTTTAAAACTATATCTTACGGGCGATCCGGTGGACGGACACACAGAATCTTTAACCCTCCCCAATTTATAATCTCACCACGCCAAATGCGTCAAGCTACGCGACGGTAAACAAAGCGCTCGTGGGAGGCACCCCATATTTATCTAATATTTTTATTATGCTTTTTCTCTATTTTTGCAGGGTTTCTTCCGACCCCCGCCAGCTTTACTTCAGGGAAGCCTTTTTGCTTCCTTTTTCCTTTTGTATATATTGCATTGTTATTTTCTCTTCTTCATACTTACAACATTGGGGACAATGTTGGGTTTTACGTATGGGGGTGTATTTCCCGTTTTCAAAAAAAAAAATAAAAATAAAAATAATATGTATTTTTTGTAGTTGAAAAAAAAAAAACAACAAAAAAAAAAATAAAAATAAAAAAAATAAAAGAAAAAACTCCAAAAATAATAAACCCTACTTTACTTTTATTCTTAAAGCATTTAGTTTCGAGAGTATATGTTTGTGGATTTTCATAATCGCTAGTTTTACTATTTGTTTGTTTATCTAAGATCGATAGATTTAAACGTTCGGGGTTAAGTTTTAAAGAATATCTTGTGTTTTTAATTTAAATAGAGGCTTTGTCATCAAGCACTACTTCTACTAGCTAAAATAGAGACATGTGTATTATGTTAGCAAAACAACTTTAGACTGCAATTATCCCTACTTTATGTCTTCAGAAATCTAGGAATATTCAACTTACTAAGGTTGCTCTCAAAACCTTTTTTTTATTATTCTAGAATTTCTCTTGAAAACCCCTTGTATACACCAATTTAGCATGGCAAAAACACAAAAAGAAGAAAAAAAAAAAGATCTTATGTCAATGGGAATACAAAAATTCCGTAAACATAGGCACCCAATATTTGTTAAAAGAAATCCTATGTCAATGGGAATTGCAAATTCCGTAAACACAGGCATTGGGTTAATTAAAAAGGTCAATTTTCCCTCGTCCCTTGTACACCAACGATGGGAGTCAAAGGAAACTTTATAAGAGGGGTGAGATGATACAATTCATCACCCCTAATCCAAGTACTCTTCTATTTGCCAAGGCTTTTTACCCCCTTTTCCCTTAACCAAATTATTGTTTCTAGTTTTAATTCAAAAAATCATTTGAGAGCATAATTAGTAACTTATATTTTTCCTTTATGTTTCTTTAAACAAAGGTTATTATAATTTCGATCTAATCTCGTTTACTAATGATTGCAATTTTGTTTGCTATTTGGTTAATTAAGAAGTCTTTTGGCCAGGACATTTCTTCTACTTAAATCATTTGCATAATTTAGGACTTAACTCTTATTACTCCGAATTTTTATTTTTCAGTCTCTTATGATTAAAATAAAATGATAGCCAAAAATTAGAACTTATGTTAATCCCGTATAGATCTCTCTTACTTTTGCCCTGGAATAGCAAAAGCTTAAGTATGGGGGTATTTGATAAGTAATAAAATATATGTATTTTTGGTATAAGTATTAGTATTGTTTTAATTAATATTGTGAATTTTCTATGTAAATTAATGAATAAATTGCTTCTTTATTATTTCTGGTTTCTAACTTAGTTTTATTTTTGTTTTTGCAATTTTTTGCAAAATTTTCACAGGTCACGCCCTCAGACACGCCCGTGACCAAGGGCGTGTAATTTTAAAAGCCAAATTTCCAGCTGGCAGCCGTTTTCAGGTGAAATCTCGAAGAGTTGATCAAGTCACGCCCGTGACTCTACAAGTCACGCCCGTGTTCCAGCAGAGTCACGCCCGCGAGCCGCCAGCGCGTCACGTCTCGAAGCCGCACCCATGCTGCCGACATCAGCCACCCATAGTCACGCCCGTGACTCACCAAGTCACGCCCGTGACATACCAAGTCACGCCCGTGTGCAGCCATGTTTGACGGCCAGACCTTCCAGAAGGCGGCGAATACAGCCGAGCAAATGTCACGCCCTAAGTCACGGCCGTGACATTCAAGTCACGCCCGTGATCTAGGGCGTGTAAAACTCAAATTTTCCCTATAAATAGAGGGGCTCGGCTGAAGTAATTTTCATCCAAATTTTGAGTGGTTTTTGTTGTATTGTGAGTTCTTTTGAGTGATTGTGAGCTTCTCTTCTGCATTTAAGTTTAAGTTCGTTTGTAGTTTTTTTTTCGTCTTCCTAGTCTAGTTGTAATGCTGATTTCAGAAATAAAATGATGTTTTTCTCATTTGGATCATCTTCTTTTTATTAATGTTAGTGTGTGTGCGTGTATGAGTTTAGCTTTATTGCTTTCATAATTTAGTTTTATTGCTTTTATAGTTAGTTTTATTGCTTTCATAATCTAGGTTTACTGTTTTCATAGCTTAGATTTACAAGCTTTCATAAAATAGTTTTATCGTTTTCTTTTTCGCCTTATTTTATCGCTTTCATTTTAAACGCTTTCTTTTTCAGTTTCTTTTAGAGTGTGTGCGTGTATGAGATAGTATTTTCCTTTTTTGTAGCTTAGTTTTTATTTCAGTCTTTATATAACTGCTATATACCACCCCCTTCTCCAATAAGAGGCTAATTTACTTTAGCACTTATTTAAGTCGGTTGGGACGGATATTATTTCTGCACCTTTATAAGTCTTTTCATTTCTATACCACCCCCTTCTTAAATAAGAGGCTAAGAACTTTTTAGCACTTGTTTAAGGTGGTTGGGACGGATATTATTACTGTTTTTATATAAGTCTTTTTATTTCCTTTTTATCCGCTTATATCCGCTTTAATTATCAAACATGTATTTTTCAACCGATAATGCCGTCTCCATTCCGATGAGTGGCTAATTTCCTTTAGCGCACGACGTCGAAGAGCATTGGGACACAAAAATAGTTTTTCTATAAAAATTAAAACATCTCTTTCTAAAATAATTAACGCTTAAGGTTTACCCGAGAATCACGTTGAGTGGAGCCACATAATCGATGTGTGGTTTTCATTTCCGTTTTCGTACCTAGTTAGCCGAGAGGCTCGTGTGTACGGACTGATCACTCACGGGTAAAGAGAAGTGCGCTCTACCCTCGAGAGAGGACGAGGTAACTCTCCCGAATTGGAAATAAAAACCCAATAGCGGGGTTCGCAACATAAAGCGAGTATTAAGAACATTCGATTGTAGAACGAGAGTTCGGTCGAATATTCATAATCTCAGGTGGGCGTACCCTCGAGAGAGGAGCGTTCATAATTATGGAACCTCCACGGCCAAGTCATCTTAATATTTTGAAAAGTCATCACTTTTAATTCTACGAAAAATCTATTTTCGTCTCAAGGTAATTCGACGTCGCGTGCTATATTTCTCATCACTTAGAACTCTAGTAAATCGCTTAAATCATCTTTCGCATTTTATCATTTAGAACTCTAGTTAAATCAACTAAAAATATTATTCCGATAAAATAATAGTTCGTCCCTCGAAGTAGCATAATCAATACGACCCGCGGAAATATACGATCCCGATATTTTCTAAAAATATCCTGTATTACTTGCGATAAGGTATACTTGCCTTTATCAAATGATTAATTTGGACTAAAAATTCAAACACAGCTTTTCAAACTCATTTAGTGCAAAACTCTCCTTTTCTACTATTCAATTCAATAGAATTCGGCATTGTAGCCGAAGCGTAATTGTCAATATTCCGAAAGAAGAAAAAGATCGTTACTTCTATCCTTCGATAGGATAACGGTTAATTTCTCAAAGTAGGAGTACTTGCGAGACTCTTCGAAAATATCCGCCAATTCTAAACTCTTAATATAAAGGTTATCTTTTATTTATAAAACAAAAAGAAGAAGCCCAAGTGATCATCAAAAAGTAAGATAACTACTGGGGTTAATGTCTTCCCAGCACGACTTATTCAGGAAGCGGAGGGTCTTAGCTAATGGGAGTATGAAAGGAGAAGTGGACAGGCAGCTATTCTAATATCCGTGTCGGTAACGGGTACCGATACGGTGATAGAACCACTACTCCTCTACCTAAATAATAATACCTGCTCATCACAGGTAGAGGAGAGAGAAAGAAGGAGGTGGAGGGAGAGTCCTCCACTCTACTTTCACCAAAATAAATTTCCTTGCCTAGCAAGGTGTCATCTTTATGGAGGCAGCAGGAGGGGAATACAATACATGGCAGGTCCTCTGTGGACGGGGAATTAACCTCCTCACACAAGAAGACGTGCGCATTATTGAATTATGCAAATTGCACCATGTCCTTCTGTAACGCCCCTGATTTTCGTTAATTATTTTACGTGCCCGCTGTGACGTAATTTTGGCATAAGGGCATTACGTCAGCTCGTCTAGTAATGTGTTGAGCCTTAGCTTAGTTAAAGTATGTCTTGTAGATCGAGCGTGCGAGATTTCGCATCATTTCGAGTTAAGGTAAAGATTTTGGGTGGATATCAAGATTTTAGCTTCGGGAGGATTTAGCCCGAGTTTGGCCCGTCGTAATTGAATTCTGACTTCGCCATTGGATTCGTAGCGCCGTATTTCAGTTAAGGTGCGAATTTCGTAGAAATTTGAGGTGATCTAGTTTCCCTCGCGGTTTTAAGTGAATGGGGGAATTAATTAATTAATTAAAAAATTAGGTTTTTATATAAAGCCTAAAATCTTCTTCCCATATTCATCTTCTTCCTCCCTCGATCAAATCAGCCGCCGAGCGAAAGGGCGAGTGCGGAGCTTCGAGGAGCGTTCGATCGGTAATTTCTAGGGCTGTAGTAGTCGGAATCGCGTTTGGAGAGTAGATTTAGAAAGCTCTCGGCGAGATCTTCGTTCTAGCGGTAAGCTTTTCCCGTTTTATGGAATTTTTGGAGTTAGGGTAGTGACCTAACCCCTTCTTTCGACCCGAAAAGTTTCAGGAATCTGTGCTCGTGTGTTTCCCTAGCCGATCCATAGCTTTCGGAGCGGAGATCTTCGAGTTTGCAAGGTTTAAGGCAAGTGGCTTCCTCCTCCTCTTTGTTTGGTTAAGTCGTGGTTTTTCTTTCTCCTGATAGATGCTTGGTGAACTGTGGGCTCGTGTTTCGAACGTCTTGTTTGATAGATAGAAAACCCTATACTTCTGGAGAAATCCCTTGTCCTCTCTCGAGAAATCCCTTGAGATCTCGAGAAATCCCCTGATCTCTCTCGAGAACTCCCTTGTCCTCTCTCGAGAAATCCTTCCGGTTCCCGAGAAGTGCTGCCTTGAATGCGGTCCTTCTTCTTCTCGATAAGTGCTGCCTTGAATGCGGTCCTTCTTCTCTCGAGAAATCCTTCCAGTCCCCTGATCTCTCTCGAGACCACCGCCAGGGGCGCTGCCCCTTGGACCCCGTTAGGGGCTCTGCCCCTAAGACCCCGCCAGGGGCGCGGCCCCTTGGAACCCCGCCCGGAACGCATGTGATTTCGTTGAGTTTTTGTGTTTGAATCTCGTGTCCCCTCAGGTGTACTTGGATGATTTCCAGCGACCCTTCGGTGCTCCTGATCTCGAATCCCCCTCGTTTGAACTTCTTTTTACTCATTGTGGTCTGTTAACATTTGAGTTACTCTTATGATTCATATTGATCGATGTGTACTTTGCCTTGACCCTATTTATTAGGGCCTTCCAGTGATTATCATTTCGGGCAGCGTCCCGTGTTTAATTAAAATTTAAGTAATAAGAAATACTGTCTTTAGCCTTACACAGTAGTTGTGTTTGGGGGACAGTGGGGGAAATGTTATAGCCTTGCACGGTAGTCGTGTTTGGGTGGTTGGGTCTAGTGGTACCCCCACATGGTTTTGGGCATTGGGTAGCGGAGGTAGTTAACCGCTCCCGTATAATTTGAGCTGATCAGCCTCTTTAATTGATGAAACTAAATAAATGAACGTGTTGTTCCTCTTTTAGTATTTAGTGCACTTGATGCTTTTTGACTCTTTGTTTAGAGCTCTCTTTCGGTAAATTTTGGCTTGGGTTGGTACCCCTTATGCCTTGTTTGTTTTTCTGCTAGTTTTCTGCCACTTGTAATTCCTTGCTGAGGCGTTCTTTGTTTTATTGAATGCCTCAGGTTCAGAGCTGTAACGGCTAGTGGCATAGCCTGAAGTTCAGAGTTTTAGTAGTTGTTCACCCCGCTGCTGTGAGGTAGTTGTTTTTAGTTACTTCTTGTGCTCAGACATACTAGTTGGTGCCAATGGGTTAGTGTCATGTTGTTGGCGCCCATTGTGCCCCTTTTTATACATTATAGTTTATTTGTCAGATTATGCCACTACTTTTAGATCTTGTGTATCTTACCCTCTGGGAATGATTTATGTTAGGCGCACTATAGTTATAAAATGGTTTTTCTTCATCGTCATTGCATTATTTCTAACTGAAACCCTTAACCTTAAAGTCGCCTAAAAGTATTTTCTACTCTTATAATACGCCTAGTTATGTGCATATCATTTACTTCATGCTCCGTCGTTTGCATACATGTAGGACTTTAAGTAAACTGAATCAAGTACTTTCCGCTGCAACTAAATATATTTTCTCGGTGGACTAGTTGATCCACGAACTGAGAGACACAGTTCTTACCTCAAAACCCCTAATAAATGATTTCAAATGATGACTTATCATTTAATCATGTTTTGTCTAGTTAAGTAATAGGTTTCCGCCTGAGCGTCTACACTTGTCTCCTGTATGACGTGGCATCATGACGTGTATTTTCTCTTACTCTGATATCCTTAAATTCAGAGAAAATGCGGGTTGTGACACCTTCTGCATTGCCTGTGAAGGCTCAACCTGCGTAGGCTAAGAAAAAGAAGGTGGGTTCTGGAATAAAAGAGAAGAAAAACATAAATGATCTAAAGTTGGGGGAGTGGTCCCGGACTCACTCCCATCAGGTTGGGGAAGTAAAATAATGTTTGCATTGTCGCCAATGCTATAAGATTCGGCGGGATCATCAATGGCCATACCCAAGATTTGGACTTCCTCCACCGGTGTTGAGGAAAGCTCCTCTTCACCTAGAAGGTTGTCCTCCTCCATAGGAGCAGGCATAACACATAGATCGCCAGCCTTATCCTGCGACACATCCTCAACAATGTCATCAGAGACGAATGTAGTATGCACAACAGGGGGGAAATAGGGCTTGGATAAAAGTCAAGCACCGATTCCTCCCAGAGAATTGAATCCACGCACAGTGATGGATGTACAGGGGAGATGGGCTCAGCCATGTCAGTGCCTAGATCAGTCACACATCTGGTGACTGTGTCCATATCATCCCCTTCAAAGCATGAAGGTGATACAGGAACATAACCAGATGTTGAAGGTGTGGTGCCAGAAGTTGGAGTCGGGACGATCCGGATATCCAATTCATCATCCTCGTCCAATTGGCGAAGATAAGCAGCACAATCCTTCAAAGCATGATCCATGCTCTGATAAAATAAGCACTGCCTTGCGGGCTTCTTTGGCACAATAGGTGCTGAAGCCGAAAAGAAGTATGACGGTAGAGGCGCAGCAGAATAGCCAAAGGACTTCCGTGCAACATATGGAGTACCAGACGAAGTCGGTGCTCCATATACTGGGCCATGAGTGCTAGGGTCATTATCTCCCTTTGGACATCTATCACTAGCGTGAGAGATATCTCCATACCAACGACAATGAAT
Source organism: Dactylorhiza incarnata (assembly GCA_033032865.1). Classification (NCBI taxonomy): domain Eukaryota; kingdom Viridiplantae; phylum Streptophyta; class Magnoliopsida; order Asparagales; family Orchidaceae; genus Dactylorhiza; species Dactylorhiza incarnata. Next base: position 11,356,966 of record JAWHQI010000014.1, read on the forward strand.
ATTAAAAGAAGCCCACATCGTGTGAAGATAAACGGATTCAAAAGGAAAATACTATTGTGCAAAATACTACACCTAACAACTCTGATACCAATTGAAAGGGACAATTGATATCCTCTGATGAGGGTGATTGATAAAATCAACCTGCTTTGATACCAATTTAAAGGAGAGTTTTAGTTCTTATTATCTGTTAAAACTCTTGTTTAAGTTTGCTTTCAAAATAAATGATATATATAAATATATATGAGTTTGTTGTAAGAGTAATAAGCACAAACAGTGAGAGTGCAAAGTAATAAACAGAAAAAGAAATAAAGCAAAACAAACAAGCACATCCAGATGACACAAGATATATAGTAGTTCCCCAAAACCCGGGTACATCTACTCTTCTACCAACTGGTAGGAATCCACTAGGAGAGTTGATCAGGTTCCCTCACACCAAGGTGTTTTTGATCAGGTGTCCACACACCAATGGAGGTTTGATCAGGTGCCCAATTCACCTATAAGATTTTGACCAGGTGCTTATAAACAAACTAGAATTTTTGTTCAGGTGTCTTGCCACCAAGGGGTTACACTTTTGAAGGGAGTATTAACCCTGTACAAGAGAGGTGAAGGAGAAAGGGAAAAGATTAATTATTCTTCTCTTTGTGCTGAGAAGAATCTTGATGAAGATCTTGATTGGTAGTTGTGTTTGGGTCTTGATGATGATGTTGAAGAGCTCCCCCTGTCTGATATAATTGTTGACAGTTTGTGGAGGCCTCTTCTCTTGATTGTACAAACTCCTTTCTTCTTTATGCAGTAATGTTCCTGAGCAAGTGATTGTGATTGGTGTCTCAGGATATTTGATCTGCAAGAAGGAGTTAGCAAAAAGAAGATAAATAATAGAAGATTTGCTTCTTCTTTTTGCTCCTGTATTTCTCTTCCTTTTCTTTTCCTGTACAGCAATATTAATATATTCTGTTCTGTTCTATTCTCTTCCTTACTATTCTGTCGAGAGATAACAACTATATATATCCTGATATATATTATCTGTTGTTGTATATTCTGTTTAAATCCTTGCCGTCCAAAGCGGAATAAAATAAATATATATTTCATTTCCCAGATCCTTGAGAACATCTCTTGCCGTATTTGGCATTGCTGCAACGGCTACAACATTTATTGCTTTCTGCCAACGGCTCAATTAATAAATGCTTCAACAGCTGTATAGTTAAATCAATAATATATATAGCAATATATAAAATAGAATAAAATATTGCTTTGAATTAATCTGACAGCAAAATATCAATTTTAGTCAAGCTAAATAATATTAAGTATTTCTGTCAGAAATTCGTCGAGCTAAGCTCTACGTTCATCGAGCTCAAAACATTTAATTCGTCGACCTCATTATTTGATTAACTGTTTCTGAACATCTGTTGGAATTCGTCGACCGTTGTTCGTCATTCGTCGACCGCTGCTTTCCTTGCTGTAATTTGTCGAGCGCTGCTGTAATACAGACTTTTCGCCGATCGCCGCTCGACGAATGCCGAGCGTCGTTCGACGTTTGTCGAACGCAGCTATTATATGAAATATATTATTTCTCTTATATTATCTCATATTAATTTCTCTTATAATATTTTTCTTATAATATTTTCTCTTATATTATTTTCTCTTATATTAATTAGCCTATTATTATATATATATTTTTCTTAGTATATTATATATATATATAATTTTTTTTCAACAATCTCCCCCTATTTCGTTTAAAATTCCTAAGCATAAAAAGTCTTGAGTTGCTTAAGGGTTAGAGATTATTTTTAAATTTCTTTTATAACTAAGCAATTTTTAATTTCCTGAATTTTGATTTAAATAGGATTTTTAAATGAAATGAATTGCTAGCTGTTAACAGATTCTAAGAATTTTTATAATCAGAAAGACAATATCTGATAGCTTCTTTCTATAGAATCCCCTTAATCAGAAGAGACTCGCACTCAGAGCTCTGATCATTTCTGATCCATGCTACTTGAGTAGAATGCTCAAACTGATTTTGGAGAAAAAAATATGTAAGAAGATGAAGTCTATCTGACTTGTTTTTAAGATAGAAAATTCAAAGAAACTTAAAACTGCTGTTTAATTTAATTTAACTAAAAATATTAAAAGTTTTAAAATTTGCCTTATAGATAAATATTTTGGCCTTTTTATCTCATTAAAGTACAATTTTGAAAGTTTATTTTGATTTTGCTGAACATAAGAAATTTCTTTTTCTTTAAAATTCTGTTTAAAGTTATCAGCTATAATTAACTTGTTTTCTAAACAGATAATTTGTTTTACTGATGCTTTCAAATTTTCTTTAATTTTATCAGAAATTACTTTGTTTATTATTAGCTTTTTACTGATTCTGTTTTCAGAGATTTTTATACCTGCACAAGGTGATGTAAAAACAGATCTGAATGGATCAGAGGTAAAGTTGGGAATAGAATTTACCTCAGTTACCTTTTCTGTTTCAGATTCAGCATCTGATTTATAGTTTAAGCCATATATTGCCAACATGCAGAAGTTTCTGGCTTTTTGTTCTTCCTTGCCGTCCTCTTCAGTTAGAGTAACTGATGGTTCTGCATCAAAAATGATGTTAGTGGAAGAAGTATGAGTGGATTTATTTACCATCCTAGAGAGGGAGTTCCAAATGCTCCTTGCCGAAGTGCAATCAGCCACTTTTAGAAGAATGTCATTTGACATTGATTTAGCCAATATCACCATGGCTATGGCATCAACACTAATCAACTTTTCTTGATCATCTGTTGAAGAAGAGGAAGTTGAAGTTCCTGTCAAAATAGACTTGTAAATACTTTCATCTATTGCATTCATATAAAATCTGATTCTAACTTGCCATAAATCAAAACTATCCAAATTAAATAAAGGTGGATCTGAAAAAGAGAAATCTGATAGTGCCATAAAATTTTTGAAAAACCTTTTTACAACAAAACAAAATAAGAACTAAGGTGATCTTTGTGATTTCAGGTGTTAGCCTGTGTGAAAAATCAACTTCCTCTGATACCAATTGAAAGGTACAATTGATATCCTCTGATGAGGATGATTGATAAAATCAACCTGCTTTGATACCAATTGAAAGGAGAGTTTTAGTTCTTATTATCTGTTAAAAGTCTTGTTTAAGTTTGCTTTCAAAATAAATGATATATGTAAATATATATGAGTTTGCTGTAAGAGTAATAAGCACAAACAGTGAGAGTGCAAAGTAATAAACAACAAAAGAAATAAAGCAAAACAAACAAGCACATCCAGATGACACAAGATATATAGTAGTTCCCCAAAACCTGGGTACATCTACTCTTCTACCTACTGGTAGGAATCCACTAGGAGAGTTGATCAGGTGCCCTCACACCAAGATGTTTTTGATCAGGTGTCCACACACCAATGGAGGTTTGATCAGGTGCCCAATTCACTTATAAGCTTTTGACCAGGTGCTTATAAACCAACTAGATTTTTTGTTCAGGTGTCTTGCCACCAAGGGGTTACATTTTTGAAGGGAGTATTAACCTTGTACAAGAGAGGTGAAGGAGAAAGGGAAAAGATTAATTGTTCTTCTCTTTGTGCTGAGAAGACTCTTGATGAAGATCCTGATTGGTAATTGTGTTTGGATCTTGATGATGATGTTGAAGAGCTCCCCCTGTCTGATATAATTGTTGACATTTTGTGGAGGCCTCTTCTCTTGATTGTACAAACTCCTTTCTTCTTTATGCAGTAATGTTCCTGAGCAAGTGATTGTGATTGGTGTCTCAGGATATTTGATCTGCAAGAAGGAGTTAGCAAAAAGAAGATAAATAATAGAAGATCTGCTTCTTCTTTTTGCTCCTGTATTTCTCTTCCTGTTCTTTTCCTGTACAGCAATATTAATATATTCTGTTCTGTTCTGTTCTCTTCCTTACTATTCTGTCGAGAGATAATAGCTATATATATCATGATATATATTATCTGTTGTTGTATATTCTGTTTAAATCCTTGTCGTCCAAAGAGGAATATAATAAATATATCTTTCATTTCCCAGATCCTTGAGAACATATCTTGCCGTGTTTGGCATTGCTGCAACAACTACAACATTTATTGCTTTCTGCCAACGTCTCTATTAATAAATGCTTCAACAGCTGTATAGTTAAATCAACAATATATGTAGCAATATATAAAATAGAATAAAATATTGCTTTGAATAAATCTGACAGCAAAATATCTATTTTAGTCAAGCTAAATAATATAAAGTATTTCTGTCAGAAATTCGTCGAGCCGCGCTCTATGTTCGTCGAGCTCAAAACATTTGATTCGTCGACCTCATTATTTGATTTACTATTTCTGAACATCTGTTGGAATTCGTCGACCGCTGTTCGTCGTTCGTCGATCGCTGCCTTCCTTACTGTAATTTGTCGAGCGCTGCTGTAATACAAACTTTTCGCCGATCGCCATCCGACGAATGCCGAGCGCCGTTCGACGTTTGTCTAACGCAGGTATTATATGAAATATATTATTTCTCTTATATTATCTCATATTAATTTTTATTATAATATTTTCTCTTATAATATTTTCTCTTATAACATTTTTTTTATATTATTTTCTCTTATATTAATTAGCCTATTATTATATATATTTTTTCCTTAGTATATTATATATATATATATATATATTATTTTCAGCCTTTTATTTATATGTCTATTTGCAGCCTTCTTTCTTAATGATAATTAATCTAAGTTATAATATGAGTTATGATATAAACTTAGATACTAAAGGTGGATCCTAACTCAAATCAAAACTGAGGTTCCAACACGGTAGAGTCGCAGCAGAATAGACAAAGGACTTTCGCGCAACATATGGAGTACCAGACGAAGTCGGTGCTCCATATACTGGGCCATGAGTGCTAGGGCCATTATCTCCCTTTGGACATCTATCACTAGCGTGAGAGATATCTCCACACCAACGACAACGAATATTAAATGAAGCCCACATCGTGTGAAGATAAAAGGATTCAAAAGGAAAATACTATTGTGCAAAATACTACACCTAACAATAATTACTAAAGCAACATAATAAAAATAGGAAAATAGAATACGAAGAAATTAAACAAAAGGATGCAATACACAAATGGAAGGGCTTCTCTCTCAGATTCTCCCTCTCCAGAAAACTCACACGTCTGTGTTCCCCCGCAACGGAGCCAAAAACTTGATGCACAAATCTCGCACACCGCTATAGGTGGTAGCTAGACTGCGGCACAAAATGGCAATGTACCGATCGTTCCAGTAATATAAAATGTGGGAGTGATTCCCCAAGTATCGAATCTTGAAGGAACACAGTAAGGTGGAGTTAACTATTGAGGATGGACTTGAGATTAAAGTCCTTAAGTTGGATGGATTGCGGGAGAGGGATTTTGGTTTGTGGAAATAAAATAAAATACTACAACTACACCTATGAAATGCCGCTATTCAAAGCTTCGCTTGCTGAGATGAAAAACTACGTAGGCCTTGAACGCACTACTTCGAAAGGGCGGATGGACGAGTAGGCTAGCGGATGGAGTGAGTCGCACCGGCAGAATGAGGGTCGCAATTACCTCGTCGATAAGCACGCCACTAGCAATTGCTAGTGCAGCACACGAACACGATGGCAGAATGGAAGATGGATGGGGGCGCACCTCATACACACATATAAACGAAAGATAACTTCACATAGACATGAAAAAAATTTATATAGCAAGGTTTATAGTGTTCATCATCAACATAAAAAAGATCTAACAATTACAACAATCAATACAAAGAAGAAGCAAGTGAGGAAACAACCGAATCTGAAGTCTTGTTGAAGATTCACGGTTGGAATCACTGGGTTGTAAATCCACGTCCAAGCTCGGTCCTCAACTGCGTCTAGGGTAGAGAAGGCTATCACTACCTTCCAATGGCCCATCTTCTTCGTGTCACGATCCAGCTGCACGACCAAGCTTTCTTCTCCTTGGATAATGGTGGATGTAGAGCTAGATCCTTCTCTTTAGAGCTTGAGGATGATGGAGGAGGCCTAGGGCAAAGACCTCATGGAAGGGTGGAAGGGTACGGAGCTGGAACTCCTTTGCGGTGGAAAAAGGGCAAGATTGTATGATCCCCCTCTTTAGGTTGGAAACTGCGCTTTTATAGAAAAGATCAAAAAATTGGTCACGCATGGTCGAACACACGACCGTGCGTGAACCGTGTGATACTTATACAAGAAGAATGGCTCGAAGAAGGAAGACGCGCCGGTGCGTTTTACTCACGTACGGTCGAATCCAACTATGTGTAAAAATGCACGGGTAACTTTAGATTGAACGAAAAGCAGGCAAACAGGGAGCTCGTGCATTTTACCCACGCACGGGCGAACCCGCCGGTGCGTAAAAATGCACGACCACATTCAAATCACCATTTTGCCAGCTACCATGAGTGCACGATCGCAGCTGTCTGTGCATCAAGAAAACGCACGACCGTGCGATTCATGCAGACATGAATTCAGTAAAAATGGGGATCTGCCCCTATTCACAGCCAAAGCACACGCTGGGAATACACTTCCAGCACCAACATAAGGAGAAAAATACCATGGGGAGCACAGTGTGCTTACCCCCAGCAATATATTGCACAATTGCACAAAACAACGGGCCTAAACATGCACTTCAAGTAAAAGCATGAACAAGGTGAATATAAACAAAAGCGGAAGTACAAAAGCAAGAAAAAAAGCCCGGATGAGTCCAAAAATCAGTATATAAATTGGACTCATCAACCAGCAAGAGGTGGAATCTAGGAGGACATTCTCAGGGAGGCACACTGCACCCGGTATTCAGTGCAACCCGGGATCACCAAGATCATGGAGGACCTGCAGAAGACTATGTACTAGCCTGGGATGAAAAGGGATATCATAACTTAGGTGACGTACTATAAGACCTGCCATCAGGTGAATGATGAGTGCAAGAGCCCTAAAGGTTTACTACAGCTGCTACCACTCCCATAGTGTATGTTCGAGGACATAGCCATGGATTTTGTGTATGAGCTACCGCAGTCCCATTCTGGGCACGATTCCATCTGGGTCATAGTGGACAGATTCACCAATGTGGACAGATTCATTCCACTCCGGAAGGATGATCTAGTTGTTGTATTGGTGAAATTATTTGTGGAGCAGTTCGTTAAATACCATGGCATGCCCAGGACGATTGTTTCATATAGAGATGGTCACTTCACATTGAGGGAGTGGATGGCATGTAACGCCCCGGATTTTTGTTAATTATTTACGTGGCCGCTGTGGCGTAATTTTGGCGTAAGGGCGTTACGTCAGCTCGTCAGGTTTAGTTTTGAGTCTTAGCTTGGTTTAAGTATGTAAATTAGATCGAGTGTGTGAGATTTTGTGTAGTTATTGAGATCTTAGCTTCGGGAAGCTTTCCCCCGAGTTTGGCTCGTCGGAATTAAATTCGAACTTTGCCATTGGATTCGTAGCGCTGAATTTCAGTTTAGGTGCAAATTTTGTAGAAGTTTGAGGTGTTTTAGTCGCTATCGTAGTTTAAGTAGAAGGGGATGTGGTTTTTGTGATTCCCTGTCTGCATTCGACGAACATCGGGCAGCCTGCGTTTGATGAACGTCAGGCAGCCTGTGTTCGATGAACGACAGGTAGCTTGCGTTCGACGAATGGCGGGCAGCCTGCGTTTGACAAACGACAGGCAGCCTGCATTCAACAAACGACATGCAGCCTGCGTTCGACGAACTGCAGGCAGTCTGCATTCGACGAACTGCGGGCTTGCTGCGTTCGATGATCTGCTGGCTGGGTTCGACGAATTCCTGGGAGCTTAGTATTTATACCTTATGTTTAGGTTTTATCTTTTCATCTCCTTTCCTGTCGGCCGACCTAGAGTTCTTGCGGGCGAGAGAGCGAGAGCGGCCTGTCGAGGAGTTCTGGCGATTTCTAGGGCTGTTGTAGTCGGAAACGTGTTTGGAGAGTTGATTTGGAAAGCTCTCGGCGAGATCTTCGTGTTAGATGTAAACTTTTCCCTATTCTTAGATTTTTTGGGGTTTGGGGTTCTGACCTAACTCCTCCTTTTGATCCGAAAGGTTCCAGGTTTTGTGCTCGGGTAAGTTCTTGGCTAGATCCTTAGCGTTTGGAGCAGAGAAATTTGTGGTTCGCTGGGTTTTGAGCCAAGTGGCTTTCTCCTCCTTCCTTCTTATTTCTTGAAGCACAATTTCTCCTTGTTTATGGGTTCTGGTTGTGCTTTCGGCTTGTATATATTTTTTAAGTGATGGCTTGATAATTAGCAACTGCCCCCCTTTCTGTCTTAATTCTTCCTGCTGTTTGATTTTCTCGAGAAATGCTTAGGACTTCTCGAAAAGTGTCATTGCTGCTTGTTTTAATCTCTTGAGAAGTACTGTCTTGATTTCCTTTTATTTCTCGAGAAGTGCCTGCCTGGCCTTTAATCTCTCGAGAAGTGCCTGCCTGACCTTTAATCTCTCGAGAAGTGTTGTCCTGATTTCCTTTAAAATCTCGAGAAGTGCTTGTCCTGATTCCTTTATTTTTTCCGAGAAATACTTGTCCTGATTCCCTTTAGTTCTCGAGAAATCCCTAGTTTGCTCCTTTATTTCTCGAGAAATCCTGTGCAGCCCCTTAGTTCTCGAGAAATCCCTTGTCTGCTCCTTTATTTCTGGAAGAATCCTATGATTTGCTTCTCAAGAAATGCCCAAGTTTCAACCCCTATTGTTATGGTATTTCGTATCTTGATTCTCCCTTATTTCTTTATGCCCTTGTGTTTGTTTGAGAACCCTAAACCCTTTTGAATCATTGAGTAGTGTTTTTTTCATGGTGACTCTATTCTTAGGGCATTATGGTGCTGTTATCTCGGGTTGCATCCCGTGCCTTAAGTAAATATTAATTTAATTATTTTTGGGTGGCAGAGGATACAGGACCACCGCCTGGTTTTGGATTTTAGGGTGGCAGTGGATAAAGGACCACCACCTGGCTTTGGATTTTTGGGTGGCAGTGGATAAAGTACCACCACCCAGTTTTGGCTTTTGGGTTCGCAGAGGATAAAGGACCGCCACCCGTTTAAATTGAGCTGATTAGTCTCATTATTAAAATTTACAAGATAATTGAACTATGGTTGTTCCTACTTAAGATATTGGTGCACTAGGTGCCTTGTTAGTTCTTTGTTTGGAGCTTCTCTTTCGGTAAATCTGGTTTGGGTTGGTACCCCTTATGCCTTGTTTACTTTTTCGCTTATGTTTTTCTGCCACTTGTAATTCCCTTGCTGAGGCGTTCTTAGTTTTATTGAATGCCTTAGGTTCAGAGCCATAACAGCTAGAGGTGTAGCCTGAAGTTTTCGGGAGTTTTAGTTGTTGTTTACCCCGTTGCTGCGAGGTAGTTGTTTTTAGTTTTCTTCTTGCGTTCAGACATACTAGTTGGAGCCAATGGGTTAGTGTCATGTTGTTGACGCCCATTGTGCCCTTTTTATACTTATAGTTTTTTTCCCAGTTAAATGCCACTACTTTTAGATCTTTTGTATCTTGCTCTCGGGGAATGATTTATGTTAGGTGCACTATAGTTTCAAAATGGCTTTCCTTTCATCCTCATTGCATTCTTTTTAAGAAGAAATACTTATCTTTAAAGTCGCCTAAAGTTATTTTCTATACTTATACTACGTCTAGATATGTGCTTATCATTTACTTTATGTCCTGTATTCACATACATTTAGGACCTTAAGTAAACTAAATCAAGTACTTTCCACTACAATTACATATATTTTCTCGGTGGACTAGTTGATCCACAAACTGAGAGACACAGTTCTTACCCCAAACTCTAATAAATGATTTCAAATGATGATCTATCATGTAAACATGTTTTTTTATATAAGTAATAGGTTTCTGCCTTAGCATCTGCAGTTGTCTCCTGCATGACATGGCATCATGACGCATTGTTTCTCTCACTCTGATATTCCTAAATTCGGAGAAAATGCGGGTTATGATAGTTGGTATCAGAGGTAGGTTGTTAGACAAGTTGGTCGGGCAACAAATTCTGATATAGTAGTTGTTTTGGGTTTCATTGCATACACACACCGATATGTCATCAGTACGTCTTGGCCGAAGCATGAACACTACACTCATAGCATGGTAAGAAGTATACGGGGCATATTATGTAGTATGGGATGCATAATGTGTCTGTATATGGATCCACCATTGGTGGCAACATGTGACGATTATGTAGTATGGGATGCATAACCATCATCACATAGATGCCCATAAGCACGTTTTCTCTTTCATTACATGCAATATTATGTAGTATGGGATGCATAATATTTCATGTGTACGCCGCTCATAACATGCATTAAGGCCTTTATTAGAATGCATAGCACAACATACATTACATAGCATTACATAAGCACCCGTGCGAAGTTAAAGACATATATGATGACACATTTACACCCATGATTTCAAAACAAATAGAAAATCCATGCAAAAATGCCCTTTGCACATGAGTCAAGAGGGACGATGTAGTATCGTTCCCGAATTTAGCATATCATCATGAAAATATCCCAAAGAATGGTAGTGGAAATGGCAAGTAACTGTACATGAATGTTCTGAACCAAGCAGTGTAGTTCTAGTGTAAGGTTAAGTTTTAATTATAGGTTTATGCGTATTAGCGGAGATGTCTCGGAGGCGTGTTGCGACGAGGTTGACCCCCCAATCGGAGGGTGAGTCTTCGGGTACGCAGAGTGAGGCCATGATCGAAAGTCTGCGACAAAGTAATGAGGCTCTGTCCAGGAAGTTAGTTGCGATGCAATCGCAGATTCAGACGCTGATGACTCTTGCCGCTGGGCAGCAGCCTTTGGTGCAAGACCCTGTAGTTGATCAGACTGTACTTGTTCCTCCTGCTCCTTTGGTGCCTCCTATTTTGCTGCCACCAGAGATGAACTTCATATCGCATTTCCAGCGACTAGGACCTCCTACGTTTGACGGAAGAGCTGATTTCATGGCATTAGATGACTAGTTTGTTGCCATTGAGGAGATGTTGTAATACTCAGGAATCTATGCAGACGAAAAAGTGATGGAAGCTGCTTACCAGGTGAAGGTACTTGCATAGAGCTTCTGGATTAGGGAGAGGGAAAGCCTTGTAGACGGATGTTCGTTTGAGTCGTTTAAGGCATTGGTGTTAAAGAAGTTCCTGCTGTCGGTCGAGCAAGACCATCTAATGAATAATTTTCTGCACCTGAAGCAAAGACAACTTACGGTTGGTGAGTATGAGATTGAATTCAGTAAGTTGAGCAGATTTGCTCCAGATTTAGTGGCTTCTGAGGCAGGAAGAGTGAAGCAATTTCTCGGAGGACTTTGTAGCAACATTCAACAATTGGCTAGCGCTTACAGATCTGAAAGTTATGTTGAAGTAGTAGAAGAAGCGCTGAAAGTCGAGTCTATCGACAACGCCAAGAATAGAGGTGCATTAATGAAAAAGGACAAGAGGAAAGTCGAAGAGGGGAAACCCCAAGGTATCAAGCCCGACTCCAAAGAAAAAAATTGTGATGTTTGTAGCTTCTGTGGTCGCCCGGGCCATCTGTTCGAGAAATGTTTCAAGAGGTTGGGAGCCAAGAAGCAGCAGCAAGAGTCAGCAATACAGAGCGCTCGCAGAGGAGATCTGACATGTACCTTCTGTAAGCAAAATGGGCATGATGTTGCCCATTGCTGGTCCAAGGATAAGGAGTGTTTTCAGTGTGGTCAGAAGGGGCACGTTAAGACTAGATGCCCGCGTTTCCAACTGCCTCTGCAGCCAGTGCCACTTCGGGCTTTGCCGCTGCCACAACCGCAGCATTAGGATAGAGGAAATGGCAAGTTGAATGTGGTGACTAGGGGAGAAGCTCATAATTTCACCCAAGTTATTTCAGGTTAGACCTTAATTTAACTCTCAGCCATTATCCTTAGTTTCAATTTCTGTTCAGCTAGTTATGTATCTGATTGTTATAGGAGAATTTAAGGTAAAGAACCATTGGGCGCGTGTCCTTTTCGATTCTGGTGCTACCCACTTTTTCGTGGCTAGGGCTTTTGTAGAGTGTGATCGTTTGATCCTCGATCAGATTGGCGATGCGTTTCGCGTTAAGTTTCCTTCTGGCGACTCCGTGGTGTCGGACCAGGGTATCCAAAATTGTCCTATCCTCTTAGGTAACTTCTTAGCTTTTGCGGATTTAAAATTGCTAGACGTGGAAGATTTCGATGTGATTATGGGCATGAACTGGTTGTCTAGATATGATGTGGTTATCCAATGCAAGGCTAAACGTTTGGACTTCAAGATGGACAACGGTCAACCCATGAGTGTGTATGGTTTTCCACGCCAGGGTTCCTCCATTATTTCTGCGGTATGTGCTCAGAAACTTTTAGATTCTGGTTGTTTTGCTTACTTTGTTTCTGTGTTAGAAACTGTTAGCAGTTTGCCTTGTATCGAGGGTGTTCCGGTGGTATGTGATTTTCCTGATGTTTTCCCGGTTAGTCTTCCTGGTCTTCTGCCTGAGAAAGATGTGGAGTTTGTTATTGATCTGGAGCCTGGTACTCGTCCTATTGCTAAGGCACCGTACCGTATGGCCCCCACGCTAGCTGGAAGAGTTGCGTACCCAGTTGGATGAATTGTTATAGTGTGAATTCGTTAGGCCAAGTTCTTCACCCTGGGGGTTCTCCAGTGTTGTTCGTGAAAAAGAAGGATGGTTCTATGAGGTTCTGCATAAGCTATAGGTAGTTGAATAAGGTAACCATAAAGAACAGATATCCATTGCCGCAAATCGATGATTTATTTGATCAGTTGCGTGGTAGTTCAGTGTTTTCAAAGATCGATCTTCGGTCAGGTTACCATCAGTTGAGGATCCGTGAGTCGGACGTCCCTCGGACTGCCTTTCGTTCCCGATATGGTCATTTTGAATTTCTCGTGATGTCTTTTGGTTTGACTAATGCACCCTCTGCATTTATGGATATGATGAACTGTGTGTTCAAGGACTTCCTAGGTCATTTTGTAGTGGTTTTCATTGATGATGTGTTGGTATACTCAAGAAGTGCTGAGGAGCATGGTATGCATTTGCGCTTAGTATTGTCTACTTTAAGAGAGCACAAGTTGTATGTGAAACTGAGTAAGTGCGAATTCTGGCTTTCACAAGTGTCATTCCTGGGTCATGTAGTGGGCAAGGATGGAATTTCTGTAGACCCGGCAAAGATCTCTGCTGTCTTGGATTGGAAGACGCCTGCAACGCCTAAGGAGATAAGGAGTTTCTTAGGGTTGGCAGGTTATTATAGGATATTTGTGCAAGGATTTTCTGTGCTGTCACACCTCTGACTAAGCTTACCCAGAAGAATGCAGCTTTTGTTTGGAGCGATTCCAGTGAAGGTGCTTTTCAAGAATTAAAGAGGCGTTTGTGTAGTGCTCCTGTTTTGGCTTTACCGACCGAGGGAGTTGAGTATGACGTTTATGTAGACGCATCTTACGTTGGTCTTGGTTGTGTTTTGATGCAAGAAGGAAAGGTGATCGCGTATGGATCCAGACAACTGAAAGTTCATGAAAGGAATTACCCTACGCATGACTTAGAGTATGCTGCAGTGATTTATGCTGTAAGGCTTTGGAGACACCTTCTTTATGGAGTGTCATGCAAGATTTATAAGGATCACAAGAGTTTGAAGTATGTCTTTACCCAGAAAGAGCTGAATTTGCGCCAGCTCAGGTGGTTGGAGTATGTGGCGGATTATGAAGTTTATATCCTCTATCATCCGAGTAAGGCTATTGTGGTGGTCGATGCCCTGAGCAGAAATACCACGCATATCTTCAATATCTCTATGTAGTCCTTAGTTGTGGAGTTTATGTTGATGGATATCTCAGTCGGTAGTAGTACCGCGCCTTCAAGTTTAGAAGCTGAAGAGCCCTCTTGGATTACCCTTACCAGACTACATCAGAAGGAAGATCCTGATTTGCAACATCTCCGGAATAGGACTGAAAAAGGTGAATTACCAGATTTTTTAATCGATGATAAAGATACTTTGAAGTATCGAGGTAGATATTGTATTCCCGCGTTTGAGGATATTCGAACAAAAATCTGTAGTGAAGCGCATGATTCTAGTGTTTCCTATCATCCTGGCTCCACAAAGATGTATAAAGACCTAAAGCAGATTGTTTGGTGGTCAGGTATGAAAAGCGATATAACAAGGTATGTTTCTGAATGTTTTACTTGCCAGCGTGTTAAGGCAGATCATAAGAGCCCTGGAGGTAAACTGAACCCTTTGGATATTCCAACCTGGAATTGGGAGAGTATTTCAATGGACTTCATTACCGGCTTGCCGAGATCTCCCACAGGACACGATTCGGTATGGGTCATAGTTGACAGATTGACAAAGTGTGCTCACTTTGTACCTTTTAAGACCGGCTTTTCTATGAAGAAGATAGCAGAACTTTATTTGAATGAAGTCATCAGATTGCATGGGGTGCCCGTGAGTATTGTGTCAGATCAGGATTCCAGGTATATGTCTCATTTATGGCATAGTTTGCAGGGAGCTTTGGGAACTGACCTTAGATACTCTACCTTGTCATCCTCAGACCAATGGTCAGACTGAAAGAGTAAATCAAATTTTGGAGGATATGATCAGGTGCTATATTTTGGATCATGGAGGAGCTTGGGATAAGCGTCTTGGATTGATGGAATTTGCCTAAAATAACAGTTATCAGGAAAGCTTGCAAATGGCCCCTTTGAGGCTTTGTATGGGAGGCGTTGCCGGACTCCCTTGTTTTGGGCAAAGGTTGGTGAAAGACCATTGTTAGGCCCAGAATCTTTGGAAGAGATGAGCGTTGTTGTGACTCATATCTGCGAGAAGCTTCATATTGCTCAGGATTGGTATGATAAGTATGCCAATCGAAGGAGGGTGGATCTAGAGTTTTCCATTGGAGACTTAGTGTTCTTGAAAGTTTCTCCGATGTCGGGCGTTAAGAGATTTGGAAGGAACCACAAGTTGGACCCCCGATATGTGGTACCTTTCCAGGTTATAGAGCGTGTCGGAGTGTCCGCTTATAGATTGGATTTGCCCGCTTCCTTCCCTAATGTTCACGATTTGGTTCATGTGAGCCAATGGAGGAAGTGTTTGCGTAGTGATAGGCTCGTTTTTTATTCGGTGCCCATTTTGCAGCCCAATCTTTCGTATGTTGAAGAGCCTGTCCGAATCTTGGAGACTCAAGAGCATGTGTTGCGGAGGAAGAAGATCCCGATGGTTAAGGTTCTTTGGAAGAATCAGGGTGTCGAAAGCGCAACGTGGGAGCTGGAGTCTGCCATGAGAGAGACTCATCCTTTTCTTTTCTCTTAGATTTCGGGTAAATCTTCTGTCTGGTAACCTTTGGATTTGATTCGTTTCTTTCTTAATCTTTGGATTTCAAGTTTCAGGATGAAACTTCTTTTTAGGGGGAGTGACTGTAACGTCCCTGATTTTCGTTAATTATTTACGTGGCCGCTGTGGCATAATTTTGGGGTAAGGGCGTTACGTCAGCTCGTCAGGTTTAGTTTTGAGCCTTAGCTTGGTTTAAGTATGTAAATTAGATCGTGCGTGCGAGATTTTTTGTAGTTATTGAGATCTTAGCTTCGGGAAGCTTTCCCCCCGAGTTTGGCTCGTCAGAATTAAATTTGGACTTCATCGTTGGATTCGTAAAGCTGAATTTCAGTTTAGGTGCAAATTTCGTAGAAGTCCGAGGTGTTTTAGTCGTTGTCAAAGTTTAAGTAGAAGGGGAAGTGGTTTTTGTGATTCCCTGTCTGCATTCAACGAACGTCGGGCAGCCTGCATTTGACGAACATCAGGCAGCCTGCGTTCGACGAACGGCAGGCAGCCTGCGTTCGACGAACGGCAGGCAGCCTGCGTTCGACGAACGGCAGGCAGCCTGCGTTCGACGAACGGCAGGCAGCCTGCGTTCGACGAACGGCAGGCAGCCTGCGTTCGACGAACGGCAGGCAGCCTGCGTTCGACGAACGGCAGGCAGCCTGCGTTCGACGAACGGCAGGCAGCCTGAGTTCGACGAACGGCAGGCAGCCTGCGTTCGACGAACGGCAGGCAGCCTGCGTTCGACGAACGGCAGGCAGCCTGCGTTCGACGAACGGCAGGCAGCCTGCGTTCGACGAATGGCAGGCAGCCTGCGTTCGACGAACGGCAGGCATCCTGCGTTCGATGAATGACAGGCAGCCTGCGTTCGATGAATGATAGGCAGTCTGCGTTCGATGAACTGTGGGCTTGCTGCGTTCGACGATCCGCTGGCTGGGTTCGACGAATTCCTGGGAGCTTAGTATTTATACCTTAAGTTTAGATTTTATCTTTTCATGTCCTTTCCTGTTGGCCGACCTAGAGTTCTTGCGGGCGAGATAGCGAGAGCTGCCTGTCGAGGAGTTCCGACGATTTCTAGGGCTATTGTAGTCGGAATCGTGTTTGGAGAGTTGATTCGGAAAGCTCTCGGCGAGATCTTCGTTTTAGAGGTAAGCTTTTCCCTATTCTTGGATTTTTAGGGTTTGGGGTTGTGACCGAACTCCTCCTTTTGATCCGAAAGGTTCCAGGTTTTGTGCTCGGGTAAGTTCTTGGCCAGATTCTTAGCGTTTGGAGCGGAGAAATTCGCGGTTCGCCGGGTTTTGAGGCAAGTGGCTTTCTCCTCCTTCCTTCATATTTCTTGAAGCACAGTTTCTCCTTGTTTATGGGTTCTGGTTGTTCTTTCGGCTTGTATATATATTTTGAGTGATGGCTTGATAGTTAGCAACTGCCCTCCTTTCTGTCTTAATTCTTCCTGCTGTTTGATTTTCTTGAGAAATGCTTAGGACTTCTCGAAAAGTGTCATTGCTGCTTATCTTAATCTCTCGAGAAGTATAGTCCTGATTTCCTTTAATGTCTCGAGAAGTGCCTGCCTGGCCTTTAATCTCTCAAGAAGTGCCTGCCTGACCTTTAATCTCTCGAGAAGTGTTGTCCTGATTTCCTTTAAATTCTCGAGAAGTGCTTGTCCTGATTCCTTTATATTTTTCTGAGAAATAGTTGTCCTGATTCCCTTTAGTTCTCAAGAAATCCCTAGTTTGCTCCTTTATTTCTCGAGAAATCCTGTGCAGCCCCTTAGTTCTCCTTTATTTCTCGAAGAATCCTATTATTTGCTTCTCAAGAAATGCCAAGTTTCAACCATTATTGTTGTGGTATTCTGTGTCTTGATTCTCCCTTATTTCTTTATGCCCTTGTGTTTGTTTGAGAACCCTAAAGCCTTTTGAATCGTTGAGTAGTGTTTATTTCATGGTGACCCTATTCTTAGGGCGTTATGGTGTTGTTATCTCGGGTTGCGTCCCTTGCCTTAGCTGAATCTTAATTTAATTATTTTTGTGTGGCAGTGGATACAGGACCACCATCTAGTTTTGGCTTTTAGGGTGGCAGTGGATAAAGGACCACCACCTGGCTTTGGATTTTTGGGTTGCAGTGGATAAAGTACCACCACCCAGTTTTGGCTTTTGGGTTGGCAGAGGATAAAGGACCGCCACCCATTTAAATTGAGCTGACCAGTCTCTTTATTAAAATTTACAAGATAATTGAACTAAGCTTGTTCCTCCTTAAGATATTGGTGCACTAGGTGCCTTGTTAGTTCTTTGTTTGGAGCTTCTCTTTCGGTAAATCTGGTTTGGGTTGGTACTCCTTATGCATTATTTACTTTTCTGCTTATGTTTTTCTGCCACTTGTAATTCCCTTGCTGAGGCGTTGTTTGTTTTATTGAATGTCTCAGGTTCAGAGCCGTAGCAGCTAGAGGTGTAGCCCGAAGTTTTTGGGAGTTTTAGTTGTTGTTTACCCCGCTGCTGCGAGGTAGTTGTTTTTAGTTTTCTTCTTGCATTCAGACATACTAGTTGGAGCCAATGGGTTAGGGTCATGTTGTTGACGCCCATTGTGCCCTTTTTATACTTATAGTTTATTTGCCAGTTAAATGCCACTACTTTTATATCTTGTGTATCTTGCTCTCTGGGAATGATTTATGTTAGGTGCACTATACTTATAAAATGGCTTTCCTTTCATCCTCATTGCATTCTTTTTAAGCAGAAATCCTTATCTTTAAAGTCGCCTAAAGGTATTTTCTATACTTACACTACGCCTAGATATGTGCATATCATTTACTTTATGTCCTGTCATCACATACATTTAGGACCTGAAGTAAACTAAATCAAGTACTTTCCGCTGCAATTACATATATTTTCTCGGTGGACTAGTTGATCCACGAACTGAGAGACACAGTTCTTACCCCAAACTCTAATAAATGATTTCAAATGACGGTCTATCATGTAAACATGTTTTATTATGTAAGTAATAGGTTTCCGCCTGAGCGTCTGCAGTTGTCTCCTGCATGACGTGGCATCATGACGCGTAGTTTCTCTCACTCTAATATTCCTAAATTCGGAGAAAATGCGGGTTCTGACAGGGCAGTGCATCGATACCTAGGGTCTCGACTCACCTTCAGCACTACCTTCCATCCACAGACCGATGGCCAGGCATAGCGCATCAATAGGACGATGGAGTACTTGCTATGCTTGTGCATTCTAGATACGGGGAAACCCTGGGAGAGGTTGTTACCTATAATAAAGTTTTCCTACAATAACTACCTCCAGGCGAGTGTTGAGATGGCACCATATGAGTCCCTTTATGGGAGGAAGTGTCGGATGCCGTTGTCTTGTGTCCTGGACGAGGATCCAAGGGCACTCAGATCAGAGTATATAGGTGATACATATGTGTTAGTACTGATGATCCGTGATCGGATGTTGGAGGCTCAGAGCTGGCAAGCCAAGTATTACGATGCGAGACATTGGAAGGTGGAGTTCTAGGTAGGAGATAGGGTTTTCTTGAAGATACAACCATTGTATGGTGTCTCGCGGGTGCGAGGACAGAAGAAGCTCAGCCCTCGATTTATGGGGTCTTATATGATCCTCGAGCGGATCGACCCCTTGTGTTATAGGCTGGAGCTGCAACAGGAGTTGGTGAACCTGCAAGATGTCTTCCACGTCTCCTCACATTGGAGAGCCCTACTTTGACCAGAGCAGCATGTTATGAGTACAGTTGGTCCGATAGCGTCTGAAAGATCATTCCGTCTAGAGACCATCTGTATCGATGATATAGCCGTCCGAGTTCTGTAAAGAAAGAATGTTCCCCTCATCAAGGTGTTGTGGTCCAATCATGGATGAGAGGAGCACACATGGGAACCAAAGGGCCTCATACAACAGCAGTATCCGGTACTATTCATCTTAGGTACAACCTAAAAACAATTTTAATTCCTTATTCTCATCTTGCATAGAACCCCGTTGGCCCGAACATAAATTTTGTGGATAAAATTATTATTTTTGTTTATTGGGATTTGTAACATCCGTAATCCAACTAGACCCCATGGTGGAGTTAGGTAAAAGCATGAGGAGAAAAGGGTGAGTGGAGGGAAGAGTATGACCTTATAGTTCAATAACTTAGGTTGAACACACATAGTGCTCACAAGTGAGCACAAGACAACTTTGGTCAAATAAGCCAAATTGAACTCAACAATACTGATTGAACTCACCACTATGTTTCTACCCTAAAAGAGACTCACTTTACCAAGAGCCCCATCAAGTGGTCAACCAAATAGGTCAAATTGACTAAATTCAAACATAGGTCAACATAGCCCTATTTAACACAATTTGACTCAATTGACCCCCAATATATCAAATGGACCTCACCTAGGTCCTCCCAACAATTAAAGAAGGTCATTAGGTCAATAATCACTAATTGTTTCCACTCAATTTCAAGGAATTGACTAAAGTCAACTCTTAGTTAACATAACCCAAACCAACCCAATCAAGGATCAATTGACCCTCAATTGACTTCGCCTCTAACCTTCTAACCCAGTTAGGAATCTATTGGACACAAAATCCTAATCAAGTGGTCAACTAATCCACCCAATTTGGCCAAAGTAAAATTACGCTAATTTCGGTCAAACTCATACCATATGGATCAGTTAACCAAATTTGAGCCACACCATGATCCAATGAGCTTTGGGTAAGGTCATATGACTCATGACCACCAAGTTGGGCTAACCCACCCATCAATTTGACCAAGTCAATCCAAAGGTCAACCATGGTCAAAATAAGGCCTTAAATAAGAAATTCAAAGACCCAATGAAATCCAAGTGGACCAAGGCCCCACACCAACCCAAAACAACATGCTACAAGTCTATTTGCACACAATCTTGAAATTAGAGAGAGAAAATGTGATTGGGGCAAAAATGACATTTTCCCCTTAAGGATAAAGGTGTTTTGAGGAATGGAGCTTCCATGGCCCTTACATCCTTGCCCAAGCCTTCAACAAAACCCCTCAGGAAATGAACAGTCACATCAGGGCATGGCAGCTGCTCGGACACAAGGGAGAAAGAAAAAATTCCTTAGTCGACAGCCCATGCTCTCCATCCTCCCTATACAGCCATCACCACCCACATTTGACATTCCCTATTAAGTTTTTGAAGTGGAAGTGGATTTGAGCTGGGCGGTCTGCAGATTGGAGACCGCAGAGACCGCACAGTCTGCATTGGTTCTCTGGTCGGTTTTGTCTCAGCGGTCTGATCTGGGAGACCGCCTCTTCTGTCTGGGCAGCTTGCGCGGGTTGGTCTGGCGACTTGTCCTAAGTCGGTCAGATGTTCTTGGTCTGCCTTCTTATAGTGACCGGGCGGTCTGACGACTATTCTAGTCGGTCTGGTTACTGAAGGAGTTCTTTGCTTTGTAATAAGACCGGGCGGTTTGCTTATTCAGACCGAGGTGACTGGGCGGTTTGGTTGTAACCGCAAGATTTAATAAGGGAGCTGTGAGCTATGCTGAGCTCGGGCGGTCTGCTTTGAGAGACCGCTCTCGATCTGATGGGCGGTTATTGTATCCCGGTTTGTGCGGTGAAGACATCTGTCTGTCCACCTATAAATCGGGGTGCAGAGCCCGTCATTAAAAATAAGAACTGTAAGTACCAAAGTTGGCTTGATTGTCCCGGTCTCACTTTGTGGTCGTGCGGTTTGAGATCTTTGTCTGACCAGTTTTTATGTTCGCAGGATAGCGGCTTGCAGCTGGCGGTCAGCTTGTCTCCCTTCTTCCAGCTTTGAATAAACCAGTCCGGGCGGACTATGTTTAGGTGTTCGCGGTCTGTACAGCGGACTCAGTTGATCAAGCGGTCTTAAGTGGCCAGACGGTGTTGAGGTGCAGTTTGTCACAGATAGCAGTTTCTCTGTTCAGAGTTTGCGAGTTCTTCCTTGATCAAGACCGTGTAGTCTGGGCGATCAAGAAGTTCAAACTTGTTGTTTTCAGTAGTGGAATAAAGTAGCAAGTTGGCGGTCTGTGGTTGCGGTCTGGCAGGTGCGTCTTGTACTCTGTTCGCGCGGTCTCAGCGGCTTCCGTCTGGCTTGTCTGTTCGAGCAGTTTGTTAGTCTCAAGAGTCAGATCGCTGAATCTTGTTTTAACATTGTGTTGTGTGCTTCTCTTCTACGTGATTCTTATGAATAATGTCTCGCCATGTATACCTCGCATTGTAAAGAGATAGTCAATACCATTGTACTATTCGTTCTGCCCATTCTCATTGTTGTGCTACACTTGTGAAAGGATTTGTGAAGTGTGTTCCGCATTATTTTACTTCACCTCTGGAGCTCAAGTTTTTCAACATGGTATCAGAGGGAGGTTACTGAGGTTGCGAAGTAGAAATTGCTGGTTCTTCTCTCGGGTTTCTTAAGTGATTAGCAATCAGTGGGATAGCGATGGAAGGAGGATATGCTAGAGGTCTCGGTATTGAGCTCCTTACGCAGACTAACTTCAAGAAGTGGAAGTCTTGCATGGAGAGCTATCTTCTTGGTGAGGATTTATGGGAGGTAGTAGGAGGAGAAGCAAGACAAGCTGTTGTTCCTGCTGATGGGAATGCTGAGCTCATGAAGGCTTGGAGAAGAACGAATGCTAAGGCGGAGTTCACTCTCAAGAGGGTTATCATTCCGGAGCTGTTTGATCACATCATCGGATGTGGATCTGCTGCTGAGATTTGGACAGCCTTGGATGGCTTGTTCAGTAAGAAGAATGTATCGAGGCTATAGTTCTTGGAAAATGAGTTGGCGAAAGCAACTCAGGGAGATCTGTCTACCTCAACGTTCTTCTTGAAGATGAAGAAACTCTAGAGATATCGGCTTTGGACCCGGATGAGCCTATCTCAGAAGCTAAGCTAAAGAGGCACATAATCCACGGCTTGCAGAGGGAGTATGTGGCCTTTGTGACTTCTGTTCAAGGCTGGGCCAATCAACCTTCGTTGCTGGAGCTGGAAAACTTACTTGCTTCGTAGGAAAGTTTAGCTAAGCAAATGGCTGGGATGTCTGTCTCTGGGGGGGGGGGGGGGGGGAGGCGAGGTTCTCTTCTCTGGCAAGAAGAAGAGACGGGACAAGAAGAAGACATCTAGAGATGATGGTATGTCTACTTCTTATCAGCAGGAGAGGAGCTATGCTCCTAAGCGTGATGGGAAGAAGCAGGAAGGACCTAGATGCTTCAGGTGCAATAGGCTTGGTCATTTCAAAAGGGACAGCAAGGTCAATCTTCAGTCAGGGCATGCTGCAGGGAAGGAGGAGGCTTGTTCCAATTCAGAAGGTAGTTGGGGTGGTGGAGGTGCATTCATGACGGGCACGTGTGTTCGGGCCATGGCTTCCATCAACTATCAGGATGATTGGATAGTTGACTCTGGGTGTGGTCATCACCTCACCGGGGATGAGTCAAAGTTATCCTCGTTGTAGGCATATACAGGTAATGACGCTATCATTATGGTTGATGATACTATTCATGCAGTTGAGAAGGAGGGTGTGATTTCATTGGACGATGATAGAGGTACTCTTACGCTGAATAGTGTCTATCATATTCCAGGGATGAAGAAAAACCTCTTCTCGGTGACCAATGAGGTTGATGCTGGCTATGACGTTCTGTTCGGTCCAACAGAAGTGAAATTTCTCTAAAACTTTTCAGCGGTGAAAGCTGAGGTCACTCATGTTGGGAGATGGGTAAAGTACTTGTTTGTTCTTTCAACAAGTTCTTATGTTGATAAGATGAGGGCTAACGAAAGCGCTTCTATCTGGCACAAAAGGATTGGGCATGTTGGAATGGATAAGCTGAAAGCTATGGTGGGAAGAGGCCTGGTGAAAGGTCTGCCTAGCTTGTCATCTTTCGGGGATGGTCATGTTTGTGCAGGTTGTTAGTTTGGTAAAGCTCAGCGCTTTCCATTTGACAAATCACAAAGCAGATGTAAAAGACCATTGGAGTGCATCCATGGTGATCTGTTTGGAACTACCAACACTGCCAGTCTTGGAGGTAGCAGGTATATGCTTATTTTGGTTGATGACTTCACCAGATATACTTGGGTATATTATCTAAAGGAGAAGTCGGAGGCGTTCGAGAGGTTTGTGGAGTTCAAGGAGCTGGTGGAAGGCCGTCTAAACCAGCGGGTGAAGAAGTTCAGAACAGACAATTGAGGGGAGTTCACCTCCAAGGCGTTCTTTAACTTCTGCAGGAAGCATTGCATCCAAAGGGAGCTTTCTTGTTCTCACACTCCACAACAGAATGGTGTTGCAGAGCGGAAGATCTGTCACCTGATGGAGACCTGCAAATGTTGGGTTCATGCCAAGAGTATCCCAAAGTCCTTCTGGGCAGAGGGAATGTCTTGTGCGGCCTATGTTATCAACCGGATGCCTCTCAGTCCCATCAACATGAAGACCCCTCATGAGTTGATGAACAAGGAGAAGCCAAGCATGGAACATTTTCGAGTGTTCGGTTCTACCTGCTATGTGCAAGTTCTGGATGCCATTCGAACGAAGCTAGATGCTAAGGCAAGGAAGCTAGTTTTCGTCGGTTATGATGACCAGAAGAAAGGGTGGAGATGCATGGATCCTGAGACATGGAGATATGTGGTCTCTAGGGATGTGGTATTCGACGAGCTGACGCCATCCCAAGGTATCTCTTCTGTTGAGTTACAATGAAGCAGGGTAGATGGTGGACCAGAGGAAGCTGCACTGGAAGTTCTAGTGGAGTTACCTGTTTCTCCAGGTGCTCCTGGTATTTCTAGCTCTGGGTCAGGTGCTTCATGTTCTGGAAGCAGGGGGACATATGCTCCATGTTTACCTGAAAGGAGAGCTAGTCCAGAACCTGCAGTGGAAGAGGTGGTTTAGAGTCAAGCTCTGAGGAGGTCCAAGAGGACAATTATAACACCTGATCGGTATACGAGCTGGAATTTGGTGGGTTTTGTCTCATGTTTCTTCGCAGGTCCCCTGGATGAGAGAGAGCCATCTTGTTATGAAAATGTCATTGGAGTCAAGGAGTGGGAAGGAGCCATGGATGAAGAGATGGCTTCCCTCAGGAAGAATGAGACTTGGGACTTGGTTCCTAAGGTTGAGGGTATTACTCCGGTGACTTGCAAGTGGGTTTTCAAACTAAAGAAGAAGGCTAAGCGGTACAAGGCTCTCCTTGTAGCTCGAGGTTTCTCTCAGAAGTATGGGGAAGATTATGAAGAAACGTTTAGCCCCATTGCCAATATGACTTCGGTTCGGGTGGTGATCGCATTGGCAGCTTGCCAACGGTGGAAGATTTGGCAACTCGATGTGAAGAATGCTTTCTTATATGGAGAGATTGACAAGGATATCTTCATGGATCAGCCACCTGGTTATGTATCCGAAGAGCACCCAAGATATGTTTGCAAGCTCAAGAAGGCTCTTTACGGCTTGAAACAATCGCCTCTGGCGTGGTATGGGAAGATCGCAGAATACCTCCTGTTCTGCGGATACTTTGCTTCAGATTCAGATTCAAGCTAATTTGTAAAGAAGACGGGGGAGTTTTATGTCTTGGTGCTGCTGTACGTGGACGATATGATCATCACGGGAAATTCTGAAGTGGAGGTAGCTAGGCTTCGTGCTGAGCTAGCTATCAGATTCGAGATGAAGGATTTGGGCGAGCTCCACCATTTCCTTGGGCTCGAAGTGGAGAGGAAATAGAGCGGTTTGTTTTTTTCCCAAAAGGGCTATGAGGATCGAATCGTGAAGAGATTCGGTATGGAAGGGGGGAAGAGCAGCTCTACTCCACTGGAGGTTGGAGTTCATCTTCGGCGAGATGAAGGGAAGGTTCTTACCGATCCTTTGGTGTTCCGGGATTTGGTCGGAAGCTTGATATACTTGACGATCACGAGGCCAGATATTGCTTATGCAGTTGGCAGGGTGAGTCGGTTTATGGCAGATCCTCGAAAGCCTCATCTTATGGCGGCTAGGAGTATATTGAAATATGTCAAATCCACCTCGGATTTGGGTCTCTTCTATGGAAGGGATTCGGGCTTTTGCTTGCATGGGTACATGTACGCTGATTATGGAGGAGATTTGGATGATCGGAGATCGACGTCTGGATATGTCTTTATGACGGGATCTACAGCTATATTATGGTGCAACAAGAAGCGGGATTCCGTGTCTATCTCTACCACAGAAGCGGAGTACAATGCTTTGGCTTGGCGGCTCAGGAAGCCATCTGGCTTAGGAGGCATATGGAGGACATTCATAGGGAGGTGGGAGGTCCTACTCTACTATGTGGTGACAACGAGAGTGCTCTCAAACTGGTGAACAATCCAGTTTTTCACGTGCGTACGAAGCACATAGAGATTCATCACAATTTCATTCGTGGGAAGGTGTTGGAGGGATCTCTGATTGTGGAGCATGTGTAGAGCAAGGAGAACGTTGCTGACATATTCACTAAGCCCTGGCGAAGGGACCTTTTGGTCAGTTGTGGAGTTTGCTTGGGCTGACTTCCACTTCCCACTTCAAGGGGGAGTGTTACATTTTTGAAGTGGAAGTGGATTTGAGCTGGGCGGTCTGCGGATTGGAGACCGCAGAGACCGTGCGGTCTACATTGGTTCTCTGGTCGATTTTGTCTCAGCGGTTTGTTTTGAGCGGTCTGATCTGGGAGACCGCCTCTTCTGTCCGGGCGGCTTGTGCAGGTTGGTCTGGCGACTTGTCCTAAGTCGGTCTGATGTTCTTGGTCTTCCTTCTTACAATGATCGGGCGGTCAGATGACTATTCTAATTGGTCTGGTTACTGAAGGAGTTATTTTCTTTGCAATAAGACCGGGCGGTCTGCTTATTGAGACCGAGGTCACCGGGCAGTTTGGTTGTAACCACAAGGTTTAATAAGGGAGCTGTGATCAATGCTGAGCTCGGGCGGTCTGCTTTGCGAGACCGCTCGCAATCTGATGGGCGGTTATTGTATCCTGGTTTGTGCCGTGATGACATCCGTCTGTCCGCCTATAAATAGGGGTGCAGAGCCCGTCATTCAAAATGAGAACTGTAAGAACCAAATTTTGCTTGATTGTGCCGGTCTCACTTTGAGGTCGTGCGGTTTGAGATCTTTGTCTGACCGGTTTTTGTGTTCGCAGGTTAGCTGCTTGCATCTCGCGGTCAGCTTGTCTCCCTTCTTCTAACTTTGAATAAACCAGTCCGGGCAGACTGTGTTTACGTGTTCGCGGTCTGTGCAGCGGACTCAGTTGATCAAGCGGTCTTAAGTGGCCAGGAGGTCTTGAGTTGTGGTTTGTCACAGATAGCACCTTCTCTGTTTAGAGTTCGCGGGTTCTTCCTTGATCAAGACCGTGCGGTCTGGGCGATCAAGAAGTGCGAACTGGTTGTTTTCAGCAGTGGAATAAACCAGCAAGTTGGCGGTCTGTGGTTGCGGTCTGGCAGGTGTGGCATGTACTTTGTTCGCGCGGTATCAGCGGCTTCCGTCCGGCTTATCTGTTCGCGCGGTCTGGCAGTCTCAAGAGTTAGATCGCTGAATCTTGTTTTACATTTGTGTTGTGTGCTTCTCTTCTCCGTGATTCTTCTGAATCATGTCTCGCCATGTATACCTCGCATTGTAAAGAGATAGTCAATACCATAGTACTATTCGTCCTTCCCATTGTCATTGTTGTGCTACATGATGCGCAAAACTATGCTTGCAAACGACAACGACAAGTGTACCGTATCGAATGTAGTATAGGTTATAAAACCAATGTCGTATTAGACTCGGGGCGGTTGAGTACTCTTTCTTCAAGAAAATCTCTATTATTCTATCAACAATACTTTGGATTGGATTTGCAAAAAGGAAAATTAAAATAAGATTAAACAATGAGTGAAAAGGCTAGCAATCGATCTTAGAATCACCGCGGAATAAAGAATAAGAAGAAGAAATAAAATCGCATTCTCTTAATAAAACAGCTATGACCATAGAGATTCCCAAATTATGAACTTACCTTGCGTCGAGGATACGCCCAACTAAGATTAGGAAATATCAACTGAATTCTCATTCTATAGTCGATAACCTAATACTCGCTTTACGAGGCGAATCCCGTTATTGTCTTTTACTCCAATCCAGAAGGGTAACGTCGTCCTCTCTCGAGGATTGCATTCTACTCTTCTTTATCCTTGAGTGATTTATTTGCCTTACGAGCCTCTCGGCTAACTAAAGATTGAAAACAAGAACAAGAATTATATATCGAAAATATAATCTCTTTATCTTAACAAGGATAAATCTTAAGCATTTTAGAAAAGAGAAAGAGCAATTCTAAATTACTTCAAAACCAATTTTATTCCTTGGATCATCTCGATCGAATACTAATAATATTTTAGTTACTATCTTAACAAGGATAAATCTTAAGCATTTTAGAAAAGAGAAAGAGCAATTCTAAATTACTTCAAAACCAATTTTATTCCTTGGATCATCTCGATCGAATACTAATAATATTTTAGTTACTCATGGAGATGGAGAAATTGAAGAAAATAGAAGGATACATGAAAGAAAGAAGAAGAGAAATAAGACAATAAGAAGAACTATTTTATTGATTGATGAAATTACAAACTATGAATTGAAATCTACAAACTATTTAATTGAAAATATAAATTGCAAGAAGAAGAAGGATTACAAGACTACTAAAACATGAAATGAAATGTCTAATCCTAAAATCCGCCCCGAACAGTTCTGGAGAAGCTCCCTTTAAATATGCAGAAATTTGATGTTACACGCCCTTGGTCACGCCCATGACCAAGGGGCGTGTAACAGGCGTGATTGAAGCAGCAGCGGAGAGGGCACCTTCTAGAGTAATTGCTGGCGGGAAGGAGACGCTGCTGAACATTCGTCGAACGCAGTTTGTTGAACTCTCGCCCGTTCATCGATAGGAGTTTGCCAGGCACAGTTCGTCGATCTCCCACATATTCATCAAACGCAGTTCGTCGATCTCTCGCTCGTTCATCAATCTCCCACATATTTGTCGAACACAGTTTATCGATCTCTCGCCTGTTCGTCCATCGAAGTTTGCTAGGTGCAGTTCATCGATCTCCCACATATTTGTCGAACAAAGTTCGTCGATCTCTCGCCCGTTCGTCAATCGGAGTTCGCCAGGCACAGTTCGTCGATCTCCCACACTTTCATCGAACGCAGTTCGTCGAACTCCTGGCAGCGCGTATCAAATCTCTTGGCCGCCAGGCGCAGTTCGTGGAACTCTCGATCTTTCGTCGAACGCAGCTGAATCCAGTGGTCACGCCCCCAGTTCACGCTCGTGACCTTGGGCGTGAATTTATAATTTTCGTCCAAAAATTTCCTGAAAACCTGAAAAATATAAACTAAGCGTAAATTATTTGAAGAAATAAAAAGGAATGAATTAAATAAGAAAATACATATAAATTATATAAATTCCTATTAAAACTATATTAAAATTATACTAAAAGATGAGTACAAAAAGTACTCATCAAACACCCCCATACTTGAGTTTTTGCTATTCCAGAGCAAAAGAGTGAGATAAAATATAAGACATTGATGTTATTTCTAACTAAAATTTCATTAGATCAAGACTAAGTCAAAAATAAATTCTAGAAATTCAAGAATTAAGTTGCAAATTATGGTGGTAATTCAAAAAGAGAGGCATGCTTAGCTAAAAAGACTTCTCAAGATAACTATTTAGCAGCCAAAATTGTAGAAATTAATATCCAAAGTTAGATTGAAATTATAGAAACTTTAACAAAAAAGAGGCTAAGGAAAAGACACCTACCAAAATATTGCTCTCTTAATAATTTTATTTAGAACTAAAATTAGTGAAATTAGCTAAGGAGAGGGGTTTGAATAAACTGGCAAATTGAAGAGATTTTAAATAGAGGTGAAGAATTTTATCCCCTCACCTTATTTGAATACGAATTTGTATATGTTTAGGAAAATAATGAATTTTATCCTCTTATTTTCCATGCCATATAATCTTTTAAAACTTTCTCTTCAATCAAAAACCCAAAATGTATAAGTTTTAGATGTAATGAATTTTATCCTCTTACATTATGACATATAATCTTTTAAATGATTTTCGGTGCATATGTTTAGGGGATAATGAATTTTATCCTCTTATTCCCATGACATATGATCTGTTAAAAAAAAAATTTATTTGCCAACAAAGGGTGGGGGTAAAGAAAATAATTCTTAGTTTTCAATTAAACTATTTTGAGAGAAAATTTTTTTTACTGGAATACAATTTCCTAAGATCTTTAAAGTTAAAAGAGAATATAATAAAAATCTAAAGTTGTTTTGCTAATTTTCTACAAAGTGGAGCCATTTAGAATTAAAAAGAGAAGAAGTGCTAAATACTATCTCTAATTGATTTAAAAACATAAAGTGTTTCTTAAAACTAAATTACTTCAAATTTAAATCTAACAAAATCTGATGAAACAAAATGTTAGCTAAATTAAAAACGTAAGAATGCTTATATTTACTCCTCAAACTAGATTTCTAGAAGAATAAAAACGACAAGTCTAGGCATATTTATTATTATTATTTTTTTTATAAATATTATTTCTAGGACTTCCTGAGGTCTACCCAGTGAAGGGTTCGCAAGGTACTAGGAGTTGTGTGGGAGTTCAAGCCTAAAGAGCCCTTTCTAAGAAATTAGATTTTTATTATATTATAATTTTTTTTCTTTTTTAAATAAAAATACAGTGAACGCAAAGCTACACTCCCATACTTAAAATTAAACATTGTCCCCAATGTTTAAATCTAAGTATGAAGAACATTTGAAGGAAAATAAACTTTAAAAAGAAAAAGAAAAAATACATAAAATTAAAGATAAGCAAGGGGTGCCTCCCAAGAGCACTTTCTTTTTCCCGTCTTTAAGCTAGACGGTTAGTGTTAGGAAAATGGAAATGGAAAAGAGAAGCGGACATGCAACCCCCTAATTCACGCGTAGGTGAATGTGCCGACGCCAGTCACCCGGCTACTCCTCCGCTTAACATGTGATTCTTCGTATGTCTTTGATCTTGAAAATGCAAATCCAAATCACCTATACATACCTGATGTGATTTGGTTTTATAAAGATGAGCGGCATATGGGTCGTCAATTCTTTGGGGTAGCAACAACTCATCTTCAACCTGTAAATTATTAGTTTTTACAGAATAACAAATAAACGATTCAGATAATTTTTTGCAAGGAGGAGGTGCTTACAAAAATATATGATTGAGCTCTGGTTGTTCCTTTTCTAAAATAAAATTTTCATCAGAAGAATCCAGTGCACTACCAAGTGAAATAAAATTTTCGGACATGAAATTTTCATGATTTTTAAGTTGGATAGAAGAAAATTGCAAAAATTCATGACAAAGAAAATAAGATTCCGGTGGAGTAGGGGAAGAAACTTGTTCTTCTTCTAGTTCATCCGGGGTGCCCAAAACATTAAGAAAATCATAGTAAGAAAATTTTTCTTCATCTTTGGTAAGAGAAGTTATGGGGTTACATGAAAGCACATGTTCCTCCATAACTAAATTATTAAGAGGTGGAGAGAAAACACTAGACGAAATAATATTTTCTTCTAAATTTTGGGGGGAAGTATCTATTTGAATCTGCAAAATTTCCTAAAAATTAGAGAACAAAAATTGTAGTGTATAAGAAGAAAAACAAAAATTCGGATCTAAAGATTCATCGCTCGGAGAACTATCCGGGTGAGCTTGCCACCAGGAATAATCTACTTCGGAGCTAGAAGAACAATTATTAAACGCCAAAAAATTATTCTCATTAGAAAAAAACATTTTCATCAAAGTTTGAAAAATTATTTTCATGAAAAGAGGAAAAATTATGATCGTAATTATAATCAAAATTATTTGCATAATATTGAGCATAATTATTTTCATAATAATTATTTTGAGAATATGAATGAAAATAACATTCCTCACTTTGATGATGCGCACCACAATAACAACAACTAAATTGGCGCCTTCGTGTGGCTTGTAATAGATAAAGTTGGTTTTGAAGCTCGGCAACTTTAACGGCCAATTCAGATAATTTCATAATAAAGATAAAAAAGGAAACAACTTTCACTTAAATGAATGGAATTTTTAAAATATTATTAATAAAAAAATATTTATATAATTTTTTTCTTCTTTTAAAAAGCGGGTTTAGTTAGTCCCGGACTTCCCAAGGTCAACCCGGTGAAGGGCTCGCAAGGTACTAGAGGCTGTGATGGAAATTCAAGCCCAAAGCGTCCTTTTTGAGAATTTAGATTACGCTTTTTTAAGATATTTTTTTTTAAAAAACTTTAAGAAAAGGATAAGGAAAGAGAACGATAAAATTAATAGATATTTCTTTTTTCGAAATATCAACCGTAGTCTCCCGGCAACGGTGCCAAAAACTTGATGCACAAAACTATGCTTGCAAACATCAACGACAAGTGTACCGTATCGAATGTAGTATAGGTTATAAAACCAAGGTCGTATTAGACTCGGGGCGATTGAGTACTCTTACTTCAAGAAAATCTCTATTATTCTATCAACAATAGTTTGGGTTGGTTTTGCAAAAATGAAAATTAAAATAAGATTAAACAATTAGTGAAAAGGCTAGCAATCGATCTTAGAATCACTACGGAATAAAGAATAAGAAGAAGAAATAAAATCGCATTCTCTTAATAAAATAGCTATGACCGTGGAGATTCCCGAATTACGAACGTACCTTGGGTCGAGGATACGCCCAACTAAGATTAGGAAATATCAACTGAATTCTTATTCTATTGTTGATAACCTAATACTTGCTTTACGAGGCGAATCTCGTTATTGTCTTTTTCTCCAATCCGGAAGGGTAACGTCGTCCTCTCTTAAGGATTGCAATCTACTCTTCTTTATCCTTGAGTGATCGATTCGTCTTACGAGCCTCTTGGCTAACTAAAGAGCGAAAACAAGAACAAGAATTATGTATCGAAAATATAATCTCTTTATCATAAAATCAAGAATAAATATTAAGCGTTTTAGAAAAGATAACGAGCAATTCTAACTTACTTCAAAACAAATTTTATTCCTTGGATCATCTCGATCGAGTACTATTAATATTTTAGTTACACATGGAGATGGAGGAACTGAAGAAAATAGAAGGATACATGATAGAAAGAAGAAGGGAAATAAGAGAATAAGAAGAACTATTTTATTGATTGCAAAATGAAATTACAAACTATGAATTGAAAGCTACAAACTATTTAATTGAAAATATAAATTGCAAGAAGAAGAAGGATTACAAGACTACTAAAACATGAAAATAAAACATGAAATGAAATGTCTAATCCTAAAATCCATCCCGAACAGTGCTGGAGAAGCTCCCTTTAAATAGGCAGAAATTTGATGTTACACGCCCTTGGTCATGGGCGTGTAACAGGCATGATTGAAGAAGCAGCGGAGAGGGCACCTTCTGGAGTAATTGATGGGGGGATGCTTTGGCGGGAAGGAGACGCTGCTGAACATTCGTAGAATGCAGTTCATCGATCTCTGTCTAGTTCGTCGATCGGAGTTCGCCAGGCGTAGTTCGTCGAATGTAGTTCGTCGATCTATCGCCCGTTCATCGATCTCCCACATATTCGTCGAACGCAGTTCGTCGATCTCTTGCCCGTTCATCGTTCGGAGTTCGCCAGGCACAATTCGTCGATCTCCCACATATTTGTCGAACGAAGTTCGTTGATCTCTCGCCCGTTCGTCGATCGGAGTTCGCCAGGCGCAGTTTGTCGATCTCTCGTGCTTTCATCAAACGCAGTTCGTCGAACTCCTGACTGCGCGTATCAAATCTCCTGGCCGCAAGGCGCAGATCGTCGAACTCCCAAACTTTCTTTGAACGCAGCCGAATCCAGTGGTCACGCCCATGACCTTGGGCGTGAATTTATAAATTTCGTCCAAAAATTTCCAGAAAACCTGAAAAATGTAAACTAAGCTTAATTATTTGAAGAAATAAAAAGGAATGAATTAAATAAGAAAATACATATAAATTATATAAATTCCTACTAAAACTATATTAAAATTATACTAAAAGATGAGTACAAAAAGTACTCATCACTACACTTTTGAAAGGATTTGTGAAGTGTGTTCTGCATTATTTTACTTCACCTCCGGACCTCATGTTTTTCAACATTCCCATCACCTTCAAAAGACTCTTAGGAGTCGAGCCAGCCCCTGAGAATATAGTATTTGGTTGAGGAACGTCTGATCATGCAAGCCCATATGAGGTGGAGAAATCTATGGTTACCAGTCAGAACACCCGCCGATGAGCCATAATTGATGTCTGTTACTCCTCCTCTCCCCTTGTGCTAGAGTCTATATCCATTTAGGATAGATTTTGAGCTCAATAGGGCTTCAATCCATGAGAGATGAGTGAAAAAATTTGGAGCATCTTACCTTGTTCGGGATCACCGGGGAGGCAGTTTCCGGCATGCATTTCTCTGCCAAATGATATCCACCACCTCAACGGAGGTGGTAGTGGTGGCTGGCCATGGAGTTGGAGGGGTGGTCGAGAAAGGGAGTTGGATGTCATCCCAGCTGGAAGAATTTTTGTTCATTGGCAAGATGTAGGAGACATAATCTGGGCCATTGATTCCCAAGGTTGATGGCTATATGCAGGCAAATTAATATAAATGATATTATTCTATCACACTCCATGCAGAAGATTAATCACCATATTTAGGCAACTTAGAGGCCCTTTTAGGCAACAGTGCCTGAGACAACTATTGTAGCCCTTTAGATCTACTATCTAGAGGGCTTTGAATCATTAGGTTTGGTTTCCTTCAGCTCCTTGTAGGTTCATTCTCCCGATGTGTGTCCTAAAGGGTGACCAGTCATTATTTTGTAAATCTAACTCACATAGAAGCTTCGACAGGTCTAATATTTTTTACATAAGAGTATATACCATAGACACACCTTCTGCGCAAAAATCAGGATTTTTGGGAAATATTTTTCCTAAGGTTTTGTGGTAAATATGATTTTTCATATTAATGAAATAATTCTGGTTAAATAAACTCAAAATGTCCCAAATCTTGGTTGATATGTCTGTTAGGTCATAAACTATCACATGTGTAAATTTTAAGTCATTTGGACCAATGTAGAATAATTTAAACTTATGCATATTAGGGATGAGCTATGGAAGGGTGGTGTGCATATAACACTTTTTGGTATTTTGTGATTTATCGCAAATGCCTAGTAGTATGCTAATGATTTTTGGGCAATACATATATTATTATGAAGGGTATAATCCCTAGAAAAGTTAGGATTTTTGGAATGAAAAATCATAAGTATTTAGTTAATAAAAATAATGTCACATAAGTATATTAATCAAACGAAAGTAACCAAAAGAATTAGAATAAATCTGAATTCCTTCCACATGATGTCTTAGAGTAATATTACACCTCTGGAAATTTTATTGGGATATTTGGAGCTGATTCCCATAATTATTTGAGCATAATTGATTTTGTCACAGGAGTGTATAAATGAAATAAACATAATCTAATATCTTGAAAAAAAATCCAATATTCTGTAACATGATACTTTATGATGAAATGCATCTCTGATAATTTTAGAAGGACATTTGGAAGTCATTCACACTATAATTTACCAAACACTCCCTTTGTCACACTTTTGTATTAATGAAATTTACATATTTAATATCATCTGGAAAATTCTGAATGTTTGGCTAGACTATGTTTAGAGAATTATAAACTTATGCTAATTTTTCGAAAAAATATGAATGAGTTATTTTGGTACTTACTGTGTAATATGATCAATTGACACAAATATTTAAATATTGAATTAATGGTCATAATCACTGTGGAAACTTTGCAAATTTAGTCTGTCATATTATTTCATCATTATATTATATTTATAAAATATTTGGAGCACTTTGAATTTTTATTCTTGGCCAAAATAATTAGGAAAATTATGAATTTCTGACCATTTATTAAGTTGGTCATTATTAACCTATGGTAAAAATTTTATGGCATTTGGCCAAGTTATAGTAAAGTTCACACCATAGAGATCAATCTAGCTCAATTCTAGTGCTGGTCTGCGAATAACAAAAACTTGAGGTAATTCATGGACTAGCCGGAACACATGGAAATTGAATAGAATTTGGAACACAAAGATATGGCATACATAACATCAGTTCCTATAAGTTGTAGCCTTACTGGAGGACTCCCGTCCTATACAACCTCGTGTTCGCTGAAGGGAGAAATGGGGCGAGTCGGGCATAGGCAAGGCGAGCAGGGGGTCGCCGTCCTGCGATGAGCGAGCCGCGACGGTAAGGGGAGGGAAGCCAGTCTTATCCCCTTAAGAGGAAAGTGATGCGAGGGCGAGGCAAGTGTGTACTCACATCTTTGGGGTGCATTTAGAAAAGGCAAGGCGAGCGAGGACTTGCCGCCTCGCGTAGGCAGCCCTGGTCGGTATTTATAGAGCTAGGGGGAACAAGCGGTGCCCTCACGAGCCACTCGCATGGGGAGATCTTGCAAGGCCCACTCACGAGAGGGCTGGCGCATGACGCCTTCATAGAACACTCGCCCAGCAAAGGTCCAGGGATCAATTTACCCAACTACTCTTGGAGGGATGTCAATAGCCCTTCAGAACAGCGGTGTGGTTGTTAGCAGACAAGTTTGGGGTGTGATTAGTAAAACCAAAAGACGGAGTTATGCTATTTGTAGACTAGTAAAGAAAAGCTATATATAGACCCTGAAAGTCACCTTTTGAGAGGATTTACTTCTTTGACTTCTTCCTCCTTAGGACATTCTTGGTTAGCTCCTCAGGCTCTCCATGGTGCCCGGCTTCAGTTCTGGCTTAGGCGGGGAAGCGCTCTAAAGATCTTAGGGTGTGTGGTAGGACCTCCACACTGTAGCCAAGGGTCAGTGTTTAGCTCAAAGTCTTCTGTCAGGTTCTTCCTTGGGATGAGTAAGTACCAGCTGCCCACTTTAGGGGTCTGAACTGCTCGTTGGGCTGATTCTCGGTTCCAACATTTTTCATGCGGTGAGCGCGGAGTTCTGTTCATATAAGAATTTCTCAAAGAAGCAACATGGCTGGAGAAATTGAGTGAGAGGTCGGCTTTGGCAGTTCGGCGCCATCTGGGACGGCAGTGACAACATGGATGGTGGCAGATCTCGAAAGGGAGGTTCTCAAGAAAATCAACTTCGCCTTCACTGTGGCGCGGGGCGAGTTCTTGATACTAGTACAGCAAAGTTGTCCCACCGCTGGGGGTCGGCAAGGCCGCCCCGGGGCAGAGAGCATGTAAGGAGATGATTGAGTAGGATTCAGTGTGAGATCTCGCTGGGCGAGAGCTCTTTCCCAGCCCGGCGAGTGCTTGCCCGACGAGTGTTTGCCCGGCGAGTGCTTGCCCGATGAGTGCTTGCCCGACGAGTGCTTGCCCGACGAGTGCTTGCCCGACGAGTGCTTGCCCGACGAATGCCTGTCCAGCGAGCGCTGGCCCAGTGAGAACAGGCCTGGTCAGAGAACTCGTGGGGCGAGTCAAGCAGGCGAGAGAAGCGGGCGGAGGAAGGCCGTTCTGCCAGCTGGTGCTCTTGGCACCACTCCCCGAGGGGTTCAGGGAGCCGGAGATGGTGTACTACACAGACAAGGATGACCCCATCCAGCACCCTTCAATGGTTCAAGGATATGGCCTCCCTTAGGCCCGTGTCTGGCACTTTTAAGTGCCGACTCTTCGCCACCACCCTGAAGGAGAAGGCGCGGGATTCGTTTCACCAGCTCTAGGGAGGATCGATCTATGCATTCGAGAATCTGCATCATATATTTTTGCTACGCTTCTCGACCTCGAAGAAAAGGAAGAATGATGCGGAGGCACTCTTCAAAATCAAGCAGGGGCCAGGGGAGTCGCTGGCCCACTATGTGGACCGATTCTAGGATGAGGTCCAGCTTACCCAGGAAGTGCCTCTATTCTCCCTCTAGCTCGCCATCACGGTGGGGTTGCGAGATGGATTCTTCAAGATGAGTCTGAAGCGGAAGGCCCCCGTTTCCTTTGAAGAGTTGATGGAAAGGGCGGCTGAGGAGATCGAAGCGGAGGAAGCCAAACCCGAGTTTGCAAGAAGGCTGGCAAAGTTGAGTGAGGCGGAGGTTAGGCACTAGGAGGTGAGTAGGAGGGAGAAGTTGACAGCCCTGGAGTTGGGGTGGAGATAGCAGGGAGGACGCGCGCAGGGTCCGGGAAGATGCTTCGCCCCAGGAGGGGGTAATTTCCAAGGGGGCCAAGGAAGACCCACCAATTAGGTTGGAGGTAGGGTCCTAGGCCACCCCCTCCCCTGCCCAACAAGCCATGGAAATCGGACGAGGGACAGGAGGAAGAGGTGCAGGAGCAGGAGGGCTAGGAGCTCGGATAAGGAACAGGGTCGCAGAGGCCGAGAAAAGGGAGGTGGTGTTGCCCTATTATGACGTCCACCTGGAGGAGGGTCATGCAATGGCCACCTGCCTGGTGTTCTTAGATTTGAGAGCAGCAAGAGGCCTGGCGCAGCCAAGATAGCAGCCAGTGAGGATCGAGGAAGTACAACCCAGAGAGGGGGAGGAGGAAAGGTGTGAGGATCGGACTAGGGATCGGGGTGATCCACAGTAGAGTGGGGATTGAGGCAACCTGGAAGGCAAGACTCCATACCATGTACCGTCAGAGTGTATCTTCAACTTCTTAGGCCCCACCCCCAGCAGAAAGGATCACCTTCTCTCAAAAGGATATGTCGGGTCATGAGGACCTGTTCTACGATGTGCTGGTTATCCAGACAGCCATCGAGAACTTCACCGTCGCCCGGATCCTCATGGATAACGGGTGTTCGGTCAGTGTCATTTTCAAGAAGGCATTCGACTAGATGAAGGTGGAGGCGAGGAGAGTTTTGGCCTCGGATGGCCCTCTGTTCGGATTCTCGGGAGAAATGTAGGAGGTGGAAGGAGGAGTGGGTCATTATGTCGTCTTGGGGGGACAGTCCCGCAACTGTCGGTTTGTCATCATTGATGCTCCAAGAAAATATATTGCTATCTTTGGATGGCCCCTCATCAGCGCACTCCAATTCGTCCCATCCTCATTCCACCAGTGTCTCAAGTTCATTGTGGGTGAAGTTCAAATCCGAGTGAGGGGGATCCAAAGGTGGCGAGACAGTGGTATGTCACTGCGGTCAATGTCATCACCTGGCAGGTGGGGGCAGAAGAGAAGGATCGGTATCAAGAAAGGAGGAGTGTAGGGGAAGGGGTCGTTGAAGGGACCGAGTCGGAGGAGATGGGAGAGGAAAGGGGAGAAGAAGACCAAGCCCAGGAGAGGGCTGTGAGGGAGCTGCTGGAAGTCTGGGAGGAGATGATGGAGGAGGTTGAGGCCAAGGAACTCGGTGGCGGAGGAAAGAAAGAAGGTACTTGGGGGGAACAATCTAGGCTAGAGGCCATGTAGAATATCATGGAGTTGGAGGTCGTCTCCCGAGCAGGAGTGGTAGAAAAGGTGAAGATCAGTGGGGAGATCAGCCCCGAGGACGAGGGGAGGATCCTGGCCGACGTCCAAGAGAACGTGGACGTGTTCACTTGGAGTGCGATAGAAATGCCAGGGATCAATGCGGATGTGGCTTGTCACCGCCTAAATCTTCACCCTGGCACTCGCCCGATCCGGCAGAAGAAGAAGTGCATCACCGAGAAACTGGAGGAGCCCATCAGGGAGAAGGTGAACTAGCTCCTCAATGCAGGTTTTGTATCTGAAATCCAATATCCAGGTTGGGTTTCCAATGTGGTGATAGTAAAGAAAGGGGATGGGAGGTGGAGGATGTGTCTCGATTTTTCCTTGTTGAATAAATCATGCCCTAAGGATTGCTACCCTTTGCCTCGAATCAACGCGCTGGTTGACTCAGCCGTCGGTTTTCTCTAATGAGTTTTCTAGATTCCTTTTCAGGTTATCATCAGATTCGCATGCATCCCCCCGACATCAAGGATGTTTCGTTCATTATAAGGGATGGATTCTACGGGTACAAGATGATGTCCTTTGGGTTGAAGAATGCAGGAGCAACATACCAGCGAATGATGGACAGGGTCTTTCATGAGCAAAAGGGGAGGAACCTTGAGGTATATGTGGACGACCTCATTATCAAAAGCCGAGATTTCGAATCCCACCTTCGGGACCTTGAAGAGACCTTCGGTACTTTGAGAAAGTTCAAGATGAAGCTCAACCCTCAAAAGTGTGTCTTTGGGGCCAGTAGCGGATGTTCTTGGGCTATTTAATCACCCCCGTCGAGGTAGAGCCTAACACCGACAAAGTAAAAGCAATTTTGGAGCTAGGGTCGCTAAGGAACGCAAAGGAGGTCCAACGCCTTACGGGGAAATTGGTCGGGCTGAGCAAGTTTCTCTCTAGGGTAGAAGAGAAGTGCTCGTCTTTCTTCAAAGTACTCCTATGGAGCCAAAAGTTTGAATGGATGCCAGAGTGTGAAGGAGCGTTCCAAGTGCTACAGGAGCAATTGACCCAGGCCCCGCTACTCTAGGGACCTAGGCAGGGGAAGGACCTATGTAACAACCCGGTCCAACCACCAAACCAGAGGCCCGCTCCAACTCACTGGCCAAGGCACACTCTGATGGGCTGGCTGCTGCGGTTGGACAAGGGCTACAGCCCGGTGCCATGCCAACCCGTCACTGGGCCTGTTTCTCAGCAACAGTAGGTTGTGGATGGCGGGTCTCGATCCCCCGCCACCCTTGATAAGGCACCTTCAGCAGTCCTCATCACCAACTGAGCTGCATTGGTGATGAGGACTGCTGAAGGTGCCTTATCAAGGGTGGCGGGGGATCGAGACCCGCCATCCATAACCTACTATTGCTGAGAAATAGGCTCAGTGACGGGTTGGCGTGGCACTGGGTTGTAGCTCTTGTCCAACCGCAGCAGCCAACCCATCAGAGTGTGCCTTGGCCACTGAGTTGGAGCGGGCCTCTGGTGTGGTGGTGGGCTGGGTTGTTACAAAAAAGTGCACTTTTTTGTAACAACCCAGCCCAACCACCACACTAGAGGCCCGCTCCAACTCAGTGGCCAAGGCACACTCTGATGGGCTGGCTACAGTAGTTGGACAAGGGCTGCATCCCGGTGCCACCCCAACCCCTCGCTAAGCCTGTTTCTCAGCTACAATAGGTTGTTGATGGCGGGTCTCGATACCCCGCCACCCTTGATAAGGCACCTTCAACAGCCCTCATCACCAACTGAGCTGCAGCTCAGTTGGTGATGAGGGCTGTTGAAGACGCCTTATCAAGGGTGGCGGGGGTTCAAATCCCGCCATCAGCAACGCACTGTGCTGAGAAACAGGCCAGAGAGGCGTTGGGGTGTCACGGGCAGCAACCCTTGTCCAACCGCAGTAGCTAGCCCATCAGAGTGCGCCTTGGCCACTGAGTTGGAGCAGGTCTCTGGTGTGGTGGTTGGGCTGGGTTGTTACAACACTATTTCTCTTTTATAATTTGAAAAGGATGAATATGATTTATTTTATATATACTTCACTTACATCATTATGAATAAGTAATTATGAGTACTTAATTCTATGTGTTAATGTTAATGATCATGTATAATAATCATGGAAAATCAAAAGATCTTTTAATTCAAACATCAAACATAAACTACAAAAGATCTTATTGCTTCCAACATATAGTTTGTGATCATGATCATTATATGAATCTATTATGTTTTACGCGTATCTCATTTATATATAGACCATAGAATAAACTTATATCAATAAGAATAATTCAAGTAGAATCATCACTTCATCCTGTGTCTAAAATTTGAAACACTATTGATAAATACGTGCAACATTTTATCAACTAATTTTATGGCATAACATTACATTCAAACTCATCATTCTAGCATTATCAAATAATAAATATGATCAACCATGCTAGCTTATTTTTTATTGCCATTATGAATTAATTCTAAAATAGAAAATTTGAATGTTAAAATTCATAATAACTATATGACTCTACAATCAAATATAATTAGAAATCAATCTCGCATAAAAGCCATAGTTTATAAATTGTTTCTATAGGATTAAATGCTTAGTATGTCCATGTTCATTCACCCATATTATGTGTCTCACAATAGCGAGGGCGTAGGATTATGTGCATTACAGACCTAACCTCTTTGTCAGGTCTTGTCCGTAACCGGGGAGGGTTCCAGTGGGGCCTTGCGAGGCACTGGGAGGAAAGAGTGCTAGGTTGTGTGTCATCTTCTGTATGCATATGGGATTAACACTCTAACCAACGACATATGTGAACTCTTCATGCCCATCTGTCACTTAGTACGGGGATATAATGTAGACATGTTGTTAGGGTATCTTGATCCTAGACATACTCATATTATATACATTGCATGAATATTATTTCACTCTTTATGATCATTTCACTCATGCATATTTTGTTCCTACATGTTATCTTATGTTTTTCATACTATATCTTATACTTTCGACCTTCTTGATTTTGAAAAACATAAGTATTTTGACACCTTAAGCCAAAAATCTTTTATCCACATCTTTCAAACTATTATTCAAAATTCTTTAGGGTACTTAGTGTCTCGTATCTTAGAAAACAAGAACCAAGAATAATCAGGTGAAAATTTTCAAAATCATACATTTTTCAAGAAAATACAACTTCTGTTACTATCGCACGGCGGTAGGTTGTTAACGTTGGCGGTAGTATAAAATCCTATGTTAATTAAATAATTTTATAGTTATTTATTTCTGTTAATCTTTAAATAATTAAAACAAAAAAATGTGTTGAACCACCTAATTACAGATATAGCTTAAGTGGTCAACATAAAAGTTGTAGTTGCTGGTCTTACCTTTCTAATGAGCTTTTAATCACTCAATTTGGAGCAGTAACGATCCCTGGGCATTCATCTTTGTGTCATGTACATATGGAGCTCTAGAAATTTGGAAAATAATTTAGGGAGATATATAACTCTAAATGAGTTGAAATTTGGGGCATGAATGAGTCATGCTTTAAAGTAGTCTCTACCAAAAATTGAGAATTTTTGGAAACAATTTTTCTAAGGTTTTGATCAACATTTCATTTTCCTTGAATGGCTTAGATCTAGAGTCATATTGGTCCAATCCACTCAAATTTTCTCTGGACGATAGACCAGGCCAAATATAATCTATGGTAGAAATTTAAGGTCATTTGGACCACTGCATGTTGGGCTAACCCACTTGCATATATTTGCATGGTTGAGGTGTGGTGTGCATATAGCCCAAATGGGTATTATGTGACCCTAGCTCATTTGACTTCGTTTTAGTCTCTAAAATTTTAGCCACACTTTTGTGATGATATAATACATCACCTAATGAAAAATTAGAATTTTTAGGACAAATGTTTCAAATGTTTATATAGAAATTTATTAAATCATGCTGGTGTATACTATAAGTTACCTTGACTCAAATCACTCCAAATCTCCTTTGAGTGGTTGGAAATGTGTGTATTAGCCTCTGGTAAAATTTTTGACTCAATTGGATCCTTTCATTTTAGTAGATCTATGTCTTAATGAACCATAGAAAAACCATTGTTTAGGTCACACTAAAGGTTGTTTTTGTCATAGTGAAATAGATCTAATGCACTCAAAAATTGAGGCCCTCAAAGGCCTTAAAATGGAAAATAGGCTGAGATAGAATTTGTAGGTTTTAGTGTCTACTGTTTGTAGAAACTAAAATTACACCATTTGGTGCCCAACTACTCTCTATAGGGTGGATTTGGTAGGACTGGTCCTAGAGAAGTACAATGCTTAAATGGTGAATAACTTTTATATGGTAGAGTATATGAAATTGAAAATTTGACCATATGTGTATGCACCCTAAATCTACAATGTGCCCAAAAATCAAAATTTTTGGGGCACATTTTTCTAAAGTTTTAGTAGAAATTTAATAAATCATATATGGTGTATATTAGTGGTGATTTGGACTCAAATCACTCCAAACCTCTATTGGGAGGTTGGTTATGTATATAATTGCCTCTAGTTAAAATCTTAGGTCATTTAGACCATTACAAGTAAACAAATCTAGGTCAAACCTGAAACTTGGTTGGACCACCTTTAAGATGTTCATTATAGGGGTAAACAAACCTTATTTTGAGAATTGTGGAAAATCCCCTTGGTCAACTCTCATGAAATTTAAAACATGCACTTAGGACCACATGACAATACTCCATGGAGAAAATCATCAACATTTGGGTTGATTTCCCTGGAAACTGGATTCCATATGATTTGGTCACAAAGACCCTAAGTGAGTATTATTAGGGTCAAAGCTTACTAAAATGTCTTGGAATTTTTTATATAGACCTCTTATATCTGTAGGAAACTCTGAGAATTTTGTTAGAAATAATTCATTGAGTAAATAACATACTTCCTTCACAAGGTAGAATTTTGGGCTTGTAACTTGAAAGATTAATACCTTGAGTTACTGATGCTGGATTGTAATGAAATTTTCTATATGGTCTTTATATATGAGTATAAAGCAATGGAATTTTAATTAGAATTAATCTCTGAGTAGGCTTCATACTTCCTTCACAAAGTAGTAATTGGACCTATAACTTGAGAAATTAATTCCCTGAATTACTGATGCTAAAATGTCATGAAACTTTGTACAAGGTCTTTTTATATCAGTATGAAGCTATGGATATTTTGGTTAGATTTAATCTCTGAGTAAACTTCATACTTTGTTCACAAAGTAGCTTTTGAAATTAAAACTTGAGAAAATAATTCCCTGAATTACTGATGTTGAAATGTCATTAAGCTTTGTACAAGGTCTTTTTATATCTGTATGAAGTTATGGAAATTTTATTAGGATTAATCTCAGAGTAGACTTCATACTTCCTTCACAAAGTAGTAATTGGATCTATAACTTGAGAAATTATTTCCATGAATTACTGATGTTGGATTGCTATAAAAAAATTGTATATGGTCTTATATATCAGTATGAGGTTATGGAGATTTTATTAGAATTAATCTCTGAGTAGACTTCATACTTCCTTCACAAAGTAGTAATTGGACCTATATCTTGAAAAATTAATTCCCTAAATTACTGATGCTGGATTATCATGAAATTTTGTATATGGTCCCTTTATATCAGTATGACGCTATGGAAATTTTATTAGAATTAATATCTGAGTATACTTCATACATCATTCACAAAGAGCATTTAGACATAAACCTTGAGAAATTAATTCCCTGATTTATTGATGCTGGATTATCATGAAATTTTGTATATGGTACTCTTATATCAGTATGAAGCTATGGAAATTTTATTAGAATTAATATCCGAGTAAACTTCATATTTCAATCACAAAGTGTCATTTGGACTTATAAGTTGAGAAATTAATTCCTTGAATTATTATTGCTAGAATATCATAGAAATTTGTACATAGAGGTTTGACACCAACATGAATCTCTAGAACTAAAATGGTCTCATACTTAGTTAGTAATCATATAGTCAACCTTGTAGGAGAGGTGGTTTCACTTAAAGGCAACTGGTCTACGATTAGTAAAACATGTATTACATGATTTAGACCACTCCTGACCATCACACATAGAACTATTATCCCATTGATCATTATGGAGGCATAGATGGATTATAGGATTAACCATTAGTGACATTTATTAGAAGAAATGGATTGGGGTGCATTTAGTAAA
The DNA here is from genome assembly GCA_033032865.1 of Dactylorhiza incarnata. Lineage (NCBI taxonomy): Eukaryota > Viridiplantae > Streptophyta > Magnoliopsida > Asparagales > Orchidaceae > Dactylorhiza > Dactylorhiza incarnata. Next base: position 11,401,906 of record JAWHQI010000014.1, read on the forward strand.
CTACCATTTTGGGAATTGACAATGATATGATAGTAGATGTGAGGAAAGACCCGTCAACAAGTTTAAGTGTGATTGATGCATGAATTAGGACATTACGTTGGTATTGAGTGATGACATACAAAATGATCGGTCACTAAGAAGGTAGGGTTCGATGTTCAATTGAACATCGACACTTGTCTGACCGATTTATATGTAATCTTCCTTAGGACTTTAGAGTAACTAGAGAGTAAATGGGTAGCCACCAATAAGAGTAAATATCATGGAAAAAAGGGGGATTTGATCTTCAATCCATTGTATTCCCTAGTACCACTGTGAGCCCTTCACCGAGTAACCCTCAGGAATCTGAGATTCAACCTAAACTTCTAAGTATAACTAAACGGTAGACAAGAGTAGTTTAAATAGGAGAACTTGATAGGATAATCCACATCCCAAATTTGGGATAGATTCATATTACTCAAGTAAGGATGGGTTAAGTCTCGTTATATTAGAAGGATGGGTTAAGTCCTGTGTGTAGTAGGCTCGGTATATTAGAAGGATGGGTTAAGTCCTATGAGTGGTAGGCTTGGTATATTTGAAGTACAGGCTAGTCCCGCGAGCGGTAGGCTCGGTGTTATATAAGGAAGGATTGGTCAAGTCATTCGAGCTGAGGGTTCGGTGCTTCACTTAGAGGCATTATTGCATCAAGTAGTACGCGGATAACCTGTGTGTTCTTAGTGGCATACATAAGTTATATGTTGGGAGGTGTAATACTAGCCTAGGAGTGGAGGACCCATTCCACTGCCCCTATTTGCCTCAACGGGGTGTACTTGAGCGGAGACTCAAAAAGCGGAATAGAGGTGGTGCTTACCAGATAGTACGAGGACACCCTGTGTGTTCTTAGGGGCGTACATTAGGTCTAGGCTGGGAGATGTGTGACATAAGCTTAGAAGTGGACAAACCTAATCCACTGCCCTATTTGCCTCAACCGGGTACCTGAGTTGACACACTCGAGCAGAGGGAACTAACAAAAGATATATATATACAGAGTTGGGTGGGTGAGTTGCATCATTGCATTGCACAATATAGCATAACATCCTTGCAGAAACAAGACCTCATCGTATAAATTAGTATGGGCTCTTATATACGATGAGTTTACCTTAGCGCCATATCCCCTAACTTATAAGTTTGTATGGGCATTCGTATAAATAAGGGTTATTTTTGTAGCTGCTTCTCTATATATACACTGCATTTATTACTTATATTGCTACAAGTTCTATTGACTGCTCATTGCTCTCTGTTTCTACTATTATAGCTTTTTCTTGTCTATTGCACTCTTATATAGACTGTATAGTAGAACTGCTAGAATAGATTCCTTTTTGGTCTATACTTATGCTAGCCAGCCCCACTATCACCTGCTTGTTTGATATACCCTTTGTTGTCCTCCACTTCATCCTCATGCACAGTGCCTAGGAGATGCAAGGAGAGGTGTGGACAAAACTGGCTTAGTCCTTATGACTAACGATCGGTTGTGACCGTAGGATTCCGAGGAGCTGGAGTAGCAGTTCGACCAGCAGGACGTGATGGCAAACTTGAGGAGTAGTTTCTGCGCAGCACTACTACTTAGCGACAGATTGAATAAGTTTGATAGATTCCGCATAGATGTAGAGTGAGAGAGTTGTTTTACTTTATTTTGGACATTTACCGGGCATAAGCCCTTTCTCTCTTTCACTTATTGTATTCATTTGTGGACTTGTCAAATTATGATGTATATATGTGTGATTGTGGAGTTGGTTTATTTTTACTTAATTTTCTTCTTATCTCTTATTGGTCTGTTGATCATTCTTGCTGACAGGATCAACATCTTGCAGAGGAAGCTAACTTGTTTGTTTGTGGCACTGTAAGGCGGCGGTTCTAGGCATAAGATCTGTGAGCTCTCCAGGTGCAGGAGAGGGATCGTAAACATCCCCCCTCTAAATTGTTGTAGTTATTTCTTGATATTTATTGCGGTTTATGGATGATGTGCATGTACCCAATATTTGATTTTAATGTTAATTTTATGTTTGTGAAATCATTTCTGTTTTATGTGATTTTGAGGAGCGCCCCATTCCACTATCCATTCCACCATTGCATTGTGTGCAACACTAGTAATTGCTAGTTGCGTACTTAGTGACATGGTGCTCAAGACCCTCATTATGTCAGTTACAAGATCATCCATCCGCAAGCCTTATCGTTCATTCACTAGCCTACTCTTCCATCCACTAAGAAAAGTGGTGCAGTTGACCCGCATTAGTTAATTTAGTTTTCATTAATTGTGTCTCTCACAAACAACCAAAACCCCTTTTAATTATTAGAAATCTTTATAATTAGTTTTCCTAACGATAAAACCACGAACCCCAACATGGATTCCTTGAGATCGATACTTGGTGATTTACTCTCCCCTTTTAGATTACTTGAACGATCAGTACATTGTTGTGTCATGTCGCAGTCTCACTCCCACTTATAACGGTGTGTAAGATTCGCGCATCAGAGACTACTCTGTCCACTTTCCTATTTTGATTTTAATTTTAACTAGCAAAACATACTCCATGTAGGTAGTTGAATTGCTTGAGATGAGCAATAATCCTAATCTAGGGGTATTTGATGAGCATACTATAATCCTAACTAGCAAAACATAGCATTTTATGCTCTATTTTAGCCTGGTTTTCACGAGATTTCGCTCTTCTTCTATGTGTTTATAGTATAAAATCCTTCTTATTTATACTTTGCATCATTTGAGCGAGTTTTGGCTAAATAGAGCATATTTGTGATCATTTAATGCATTCCCTTCCTTTATTTATGTCTATATACATTTTGATTGCATGGAATGTGATTATTATTGAGAATTCTGGTTGTTATGGACATTTTTCATGCATGTACAGTCTTGTGTAGAATTTTCGGGAAGTTTCAGCCCCATTTTGCATCATTATCCATTGATTGTGCATTTTTCTTCACGACGATCAGTGGATCCTTCGCGTACGACCAGTGGTCGTGCACGCTATTTGGCCAAAATTTTCCCGAGAAACGCATGAGTACTAGCCTTCCTTCACACATGAGTATAAGATTTCTTCGCGCACGACCAATGTTCGTGCCTTAAAAATCTTCTCATCGATTTTGCCGCCCACCATTTTTAATCGATACATGTTTCTTCGCGCATGAGTAGATGACTTTCCTTCATGCACGACTAGTGGTCGTGCGCCTAATCATGCACTCTTATTTTGCTACAGGTTCCTTTGCGCACGAGTAGAGGAATTTCCTTCGCGCACGACCAATGGTCGTGTGCCTACTCATGCGCGTTCTTTATTTCTGCTGCCAATAAATATAGGATTTGACGTAAATGTTAGGGCCCCCGAGTTTTCCTCCAAAACCAGTTCACAGTAAACACGCCTAGTCATGTGCAAACTGGTTTCAGAGGGAAAATCGGGGGCCCTAACATTTTTAACAAATCTTGTATTTATAGGCAGTGGAAATAAAGAACAAGCATGAGTAGGCGCACAACAACTAGTCATGCACAAAGGAAAGTCCTCTACTTGTGTGCGAAGAAACTCCCAAAAAATTCTACACAAGGCTATACGTGCATGAAAAACAACCATAACCACCAGAATTCACAATAATAATTGCATTCTATGCAATCAAAATGTATATATACATAAAGTAAGAAAGGAAATGCATGAAATGATCACAAACATGCTCTATTTATCAAAAACACACTCAAATGATGCAAAGTATGAATATGAAGGAATTTATACTATAACCACATAGAAGAAGAGTGAAACATCATGAAAATCAGGCAATAATAGAGCATAAAAAACTATGTAAAGTCCGTTCATCAGGTACCCAAATATATTATGATGTATTATTGGGAGACATGGATGAGTGGGCCCTTTCAAGTGGAGTGAAAGTTTCATTTTTAATTTTGGACCTCCATTCATACTTTGGTTTAATATTATTTTTATGTATCAAATTTCAATTGAAATTAATTTTATCTTAAGGCTTAGAATGATAATAATTGTTGAAATCCTTTTTCATAGGAAATTTGTGAACAACTAAATTTATGTTCGGAGAGGATTCAAATTTATATTGAGGCTTTAGAATGATAATGACTTTGTAAATCATGGTGATAGTGATAGTGATTTGGAATTTGATTTACAAACATTTGGTGTTTTTCACTTCCTTTATTTTTTTTGTTATGATGTGGAAATTCATATTCAACATGCTTTTGGATTTTGCTTGAGATGGAGCATTTATTTTTTGAGAGTTTTTATTTATGATTTCTGTAAGCATGTTGACTTTTGTTTCTAATTCTTTATTCTTAATCTTGAGATTTTCTCTAGCTTTTGTATAGGCGATGACGCTATTTTTAAGAGTGGAGACTATAGAATCAATATGAGTTTTACGATTATTTCTTAATTCCTCAAACATTTTATCTATCTCTTTAATTTTAATTTTATAACTTTTGCACATCGCACATTCAATTTTCAAAGATGAATTTTCTAAAAATAATTTTTCTTATTAATTGTATAGTAGAAAGCTCTTTTTCAAAAACCTTGAGTTTTTATTTAAGTGAAATACAATCAATAGAAGGTGTAGCAATTTCATGTAAAGAACAAGAAGAAGAACTAGACACATCAAACTTTGATTCTACATTAACTTTTGCTTTTAAACTTTAATTTTTTAAACGTAAATTGGATTTAGCATTTTTTAAATTTTTTAATCCTACATTTTACAATTTCAAGCATATGAAATGTAGAAATAGAATTTGTTATAAAAATAGAGGAATTTGCTTTGAATGCAAGGCTATCAGATGAGGCAAGATTTGAACATAACGTTCCTTTGACATCTTCTTGGCATTTCTCTTCCATTGATGATTTGTCATCATCCCTTTTGTTTGATGTGCACTCCTTGGATCTATCAAAGTAGGAGAATTCTAGAATACTTATGCAATCTTACATGTTTTCCAATTCTTGCATTTGATCCATACCTATATGAGGAAGACTGTAAAATTCATCATGGAATTTCCAAATTTTGTAAGCAGTAGAAAAAAAATAAAATAGTTCAAAAATGTCTTTAGAAATAGCATACAATAAACTATTTATAGCTTCAGCATTTGAACAAACTCTTCCCTACTTAATTCACTTTGGGGATATTTTATGGTTATATTCTAAACTCCTATATCTAATGATTTAAGAAATTTCACCATTAATATTTTCCAACCTTTATAACTTTTACCCTCAAATAAAGGTGGTGCTAAGATTTTTTCATTAAATAAAATTTCATCACCTATAGTAGATGCAAGATCATGAAGCAACATTATTCCCGGTGGTAAATCCATTTTGGAATAACCTCACTCTGATACCACTTATTGGATCTACTAATGCCCTTAGAGGGCGAGTGAATAAGGGTTTTAAATATTGTAAAACTAAATTTTAATATTCTTGTTAATTAAACAGGTTTTGAGATATTTAATAGAAAACTGTATTCTAACTTTGCAGAAAAGATTATATCAAAGGTTGCTTTTAGAAAAAGAGGAATTCAAACTTTCTTTGGTATTACCGGCGATAAGTGCAACCACAAAGCACTAGCTCACATGTATTGAATTCCTTGAGATATAGAACACTAATGAACCTTGCAATATATGTTGAGTATAAACTTCGATAGAAAATATTATTTAAAATATTTATGAAGAAGAAATAAAATCCAATTAGTGAACAACAAAGAGAGACAAGATTTTATTTCATAAAACTTTGATTACAAAATGTTTGATCTCTATGTCGCTAGAAATCAAGGCGATAATTAAAAGTCCTTTTTTGTTTTCTATACTGACCCTTCTTTCATGGACCGGTTGGCTCTAGCCCATCTCTCCCCAGATAAAGCCTCAAACTGCCCCTAGATATATGCCCTAGACCTACTCACCAACACACGTAGTGACTTCCCCCTAAGCCACACAAGGACCTAGTCTCCAACACGTGCAAAATTCTCTACGAGTAAGCAAAAGAAATTACAATATGTAGTAAAAACACCCTATAGAGATTTCTGAAGGAGATGGCAAAGAAACGCAGGAAATCGGTGTTGTAAATGTGTTCGTTCTTTGCGTTAAATAAGCGTGATGAATCCTCCTTCACAAATACTCCTTTTGATCTTGAAGTGGTAGATGAGAGTTCTCTCAAACGTCTGAAATAATGTCCCTTACAGAGTGCTCGACATCGTAGAGTTTGGGTTCCTCAATAATCAATGAGAGCATTAAAATTTGTTTTTTTTTTATAGATTATGACCTCTAGCACTGGTGGTATTAATAATACCTTGCGGTAACACTTAAGGAAACATTTTTAGTGCCAAAATGTTCATTTTGGGAATGAGATTCTAAGCTTTAGGAAACATTTCATTTTAGGCAATACAAATGCATGGCGTTAGCGATACCGCCTGGCGTTAGCGATACCGCCAAATGGTAATATCCTTCCATATGTGCGTCCCTCTTCTATGTTTTCTTGACCAACATCCATATCATCGTGAAGGTGACATGTCATCTTGACTAGCATCCATATCGTTGTGAAGGCTCCATGCCGTCAAGACTCTAATGACAACATTAGAGTTAACGTCACGCATTAGTGGTCACTGATGAATAGTAATTTATGCATATTTTCTATATTGTTTTTGTATAGTTTTATTTAAAAATGTGAATTTATTTGAAAATTAATGAATAAATAGCTTGTTTTTTTCTTTACTAACTCAATTTTCTCTAAATTTTTTGCTTTTTGGTAGGTCACGCCCCTCGATCACACCCGTGACTAAGGGCGTGTCTACTTAATCTACCTTTTCAGCTCACTGCCTCCTTCCAACTAGAATTGATCAAGTCATGCCCTCAGTCATGCCCGTGACCAAGGCTGTGTATTGGTCGCGCCCATATTCTCATGGTCAAGACAAAAGACCGCGCCTTCTCGACGATCGACTTGATGTCTCAACAAATTTGCAAAGTCACGCGCGTGTTAAATATGTCACGCCCGTGACATGAAAAAAACTTCTAGAAGCCACCGTACACACCAGCTGTCTTGCCTTGTAGCTGCCAGCGCCTACCAACATCAGTCATGCCCGTGACACTCAGGTCACGCCTATGTTCAGCCACCTATCCCATCAAAAGCTTCTGAAATCCTCCAGGAGATGCAAGATGTCCCCTCTAATCACACACAATAGGTCACGCCCAAAGTACATGCCCATGACCGAGGGGCGGGTACTTCCAAATTTTTTCTTATAAATAGAGGTCGTCCCCCTCATCAATCCCCCCTATTGGATTGCCCTATTTTGGTTGATCTTCCACCATCCTTTCCACTTTTTGTATTTTTCTTTTCTGTATTTTCTTTTTAAATATTATGTAATTTTATCTCTTAGTGCAAATGTAATTATATTTCTTGTAACCCCTTTATTATGACAATAAATAAGTTTAGTTTTTATTTCGTGCATTTTCAATTCTAACATTTCAATTTCATAGCGTAGTTTCAAATCTGTAATTTCAATTTTGTCATGCAATTTTAATTCCTAGTGTAGCTTCACTTTCTGCAATTTTAATTCCTGCATTTTTCCTTTCTTTTTCAAAGTTTATTTATCGCCATAATATTGGTTTTTCGCTTTGGTTCAAATTTATTTGCCTTCATAATTTTCATTTTTTTCTACCTTGACGCGGTAAAGATTAGGGCCGAATATTATGTTACCATTTATTTTGGTTTCAAAGCAATTTTTGTTTTAGTTATTTTCTGTTTTCATTATTTTCCATTTTCGTTATTCTTTGTTTTCGTTGTTTTTCCTTTTCGTTGATTTCTGTTTTTGTTGATTTCTGTTTTCATTTATTTTGATTTTGTTTTTAGTTTCAATTTTTAATAACTTATGCAATTTTCTTGAATAGTTTAGCTTTAACTTTTTGCAAAGCATTAATTTCCCGTCAATCGGTTTGGGTAGAACTCGCTCAGGCATTTATTTCCAGTCTATCCGTTTGGGTAGAACTCACTCACGTATTTATTTCCCCTCTACCCACTTGGGTAGATATTGTATTCTGTCTTTTAATTATGCATTTTTATTTCCTGTTTTAATTATACAATTTCATTTTCTGTAATTTCGTTTTAGTTTTAGTTAGTCTTAATTTACGCAATCTTTCGATAGTACAATATCCCATTTTCTCGAAGTAGAAGTACTCGAAAGACCCGAATCTAAATACGACCTTAATAATATTCTAAAAAAATATCCTATACTATACGTGATAAGGCGCACTTGCCTTTATCGAATGAGTAGTTTGGATAAACGATATAAAGACTCCGCAGAAAGCTTTTCCTTTCCATTTTCCTGTTTTCTCTTTAAAAACGTTTTTCGGCGTCGTTGTCGCGGCGTAATCGTCAATATTTCGAAAGAAGGAAAGACCATTACTTCTATCTCTCAAAGTAGGATAATGGTTAGTTTCTCGAAGTAGGAGTACTCGCGAGACGCCTCAAAAACGCCCGCTGAATTCTATCCTCATCAACAAAAACTTTTTTGTGGCGAAAACCCAATTTTATTCATCAAGTTTTTGGCACCGTTGCTGGGGATTTTTGGCGATATTTTGAAAAAGTAAACATTATTGATTTTATCCATATCTTTTTCCCTTTAAAAAAAGCAAAACCAAACAAAAAAATTAATACTCCCCAAAACACCTAAATATTTCATTCCTTATTTTATAAACTTTAAGAACTCTAAAAAATCACAAAAAAATGAAAAATTTTAAAAAAACCACACAAAAATGTGTCTTTCTTTTGTTTTCTTTTATTTCTTTTTGTAAGTCAAAAGAAAACAAAAATACAAAAACAATTATTACAAAACTCATAAATATGACTAAATTGTTTTCCATTCCTTTCTTTTGTCTTTCTTATTTTGTTTTGTATATTTTTGTTTTGTTTTTGTGTGTTTTTTATTTTCTTTTGTATATGAAAACAAAAATTAGTTTTTTTAACACATTTTGCAGGTATTCATGTGGTCGCCCCGTCTCAAAATTAGGGCAGAGCCCTTTCTCCTACTATGTCTTTTTTTGTCTTTTATTTTTACTCTTTTCATACTTTTATGCATATCTTTGTTCCTCAAACTTAATTTCAACATTGGGGACAATGTTGACTTTTAAGTATGGGTTGTTTTCCCCTCTTTTATAATTTTTCTCCCTCTCTTTTATCTTAGAAAAAAAAATTAATATTTCAAAAATTCAAAAAAAAGTTGATATACAAAAATCGAAAAAATATAAATATTTCAAAAATTCTGAAAAAAATGATGAAAAAATTTTACTTAGAAAAAACCAAAAAAAATCTTATATATGTATTTTTTTCTTATTTCTTTGTTTCATAAATTAAAAATGATGAAAAAAATTTTGAAGAAAAAAAAATTAATAAAGAAAACCCCACAAAAAATTATATTTGCATTTTTTTCTTTCTTCTTTTTTTTTTCTTCTTCTTTTCTTCTTTTCTCCTTTTTTGTTAAGTATTAATATGTATATTTATAACAAAACCAAAATCCCAAAAAACTATAACTTGGCCAAAAATCCAAAAAATAGAATAAAACACATACTTAGCTTTTTGTTATTCTCAAAGCTAGGTTGAATATATTTATAAGTATTTTCATTATTTTTGATTTGCTAAACCTTTTATTCTTATCATAGTTTGTATTAAATTTTCGAAAATTTAGTTGTAAAGAGTAAGTTATCATTTTAATTTAAGTAGAGAACAATTGTTTTAGCACTATTTCTTGTTACCACTAAATAGCTTCATTTTGTATTATATTGGCAAACCATTCTTAGATTTTAATTATTTTTACTTCAAACTTTTGAAACTTTAGGAATATTCTAATCTACTAAAATTTGCTCTAAAATTATCTTTATTTATAAACTCTAGAAATTTCTTGCTTACCCCTTATCCCATTTATTTGGTATTTTTATTTCAAAAGATCTTATGTTAATGGAAATAAGGTTTCATTCTGTGAACATAGACACCCAGTTTTATTAAAAGAGTATATGGCATGAGAATAAGATTTTCGTTCCCTAAATATATTGATGACTGATATTTTAGTCATCATTTTAAGGCTAATATCTTATTAGATATATAAATAAATTATCACATTTTTGTTCGTTGTTTTTATAAATTCTCGTAAAAATAATATTTTATATTCTAACTCATATTTTCTCTATTTTGTAAGATTTCAGCTGCGTTCGAAGAAAATTCAGGAGTTCGACGAACTGCGCCTAGCGGCCTGGAGATTTGATACGCGCTGTCGGGAGTTCGACGAAAGCATGGGAGATCGACGAACTACGCCTAGCAAACTGTGATCGACGAACGCGCTGTCCGAAGTTCGACGAACCGCGTTCGACAAAAGCGCGGGAGATCGACAAATTGCGCCTGGCGAACTGCGATCGATGAACGGGCGAGAGATCGGTGAACTGCGTTTGACGAATATGTGGGAGATCGACGAACTATCGCCTGGCGGACTCCAATCAACGAACAGGAGCGAGATCGATGAACCGTGTTTGATGAATATGTGGACGATCGACGAACTATCGCCTGGCGGGCTCCGATCGATGAACAGGCGAGAGTTCGACGAATTACGTTTGACGAATGTTCAACAACGCCTCCTTCCCGCCAATGCTTCCTGCCAGCAATTAATCCAGAAGGCGCCCTCTCCTCTGCTGCTTCAATCACGCCTGATTACATGCCCCTTGGTTACGGGCGTGACCAAGGGCGTGTAACACCAAAAAATTATCTATTTAAGGGGAGCTTTTCCTGACGATGAAAGACGAATTTTTTGGGAGTTTTAGCTTTAGTTTTTGCACTGTTTTCTTATTCTCAATCTTGTACTCTTCTTTCTTCTCAACTTGTACTTTCATTGCAAGGTTTGTAATTTTTAATTCCTTAGTTGTAACCTTTTTGCAATTCAATAAAATAATCCTTTTTCTCTTATTCTACTCTCTCTCTAATCATGCACCTCTTTATTTTCATTAATTCCTCCATCTCTATGAGTAGCTAATTTTTTATTAGTACTCGACCGAGATGATCCAAGGAAAATATAATTCACGTCTTAATTTTTAGCTTCTCTTTCAGTTCTTTAGAATGCTTTAGATTTATCCTTGAACTCTTTTTGATTTGAGATTATATTATCGATATATAATTCTCAATCTTGTTTTCGTAATCTAATAACTGAGAGGTTGTGATTTAGAATCGATCATTTCAAGGATAAAGAGAGTTGAATGCACACCTCGAGAGAGGATGACATAATTCTCCCGGATTGGAGTCAAATCCAATAGAGGGGTTCACTACGATAAAGCGAGTTTTAGGGTTTTTATTCTAGAGCGAAAGTTTGATTGATCAACCTAAACTCAGTTGCTTGTATCCTCGAGAGAGGTACGTTTATAATTCAGGAACCTCCACGATCAAGTAATTTCTTTAAGAGAATTAGAAGTTTTATTTCTTATATTTATTTTCCAAGGTGATTCAAGGTTGAGTACTAATCTTTTAATTCATAGTTCTTTTAAACAAGTTATCTCTCTTTCTTGCAAACCAACTCCAAAGTATTGTTGATAGAATAATAGAGATTTTCTTGAAGTAAGAGCATTCAACCGCCCCGAGTCTAATACAACCTTGGTTTTTATAACCTATACTACATTCGATACGGTACACTTGCCGTCATCGTTTGAGGATATAGTTTTTGCATATCATATATATATTTTGGGTTATTTTTTGAAGATTGAAAAATTTTTATGGGAATAAGATTTCATTCCCTAAAGCATATCCAAAAGAAAAAAAATGAGTGGGGTGAGAGGATAAAATTCATCACCCACAAAATCTAAAATCTCTTCTCTTACCAAGTTTCCCCTACCCCGTAACAAATAAAATTGAAGCCTAGATATAAATTAAAAATTTTGGGAAAGCATAATTTGTAGGTTTTATTCATTCTTGAAAATTTCTTTTAAAGTTAAAGTTTTTAAAATTCTACTCTAATTATGGTACTAATATTTGCAAACTTATGGTCATTATCTAGTATACCTAAGAAGTCTTATTGGCTAAAACTTTTTCGCTCTTTTTTAATCATTTTCATAATTTAGGATTTACCTCTTTAACTCTCCAAAGTTTATTTCAAGCTCACTTTTGAGTAAATAAAATTTTAGTAATTTAGAAATTTTATTAGTGTCTTCTTAGTATATTTCTTACTTTTGCTCTGGAATAGTAAAAGCTTAAGTATGGGGTATTTGATGAATAGTAATTTGTTGCGTATTTTCTATATTATTTTGTATAATTTTATTTAAAGTTGTGAATTTTATATATAAATTAATGAATAAATAGCTTGTTTTTTTATATTTTCTTTACTAACTCATTTTTTCTAATTTTATCTAAATTTAATGTTTTTGGTAGGTTACGCCCCTCCGTCACGCCCATGATCGAGTGCGTATCTACTTAATCTGTCTTTTCAGCTCACTACCATCTTTCAACTAGAATTCATCAAGTCATGCCCTCGGTCGGGCATGACCGAGGACATATAATTGGTCGCGCCCGTGTACTCATGGTCATGATGAAAGACCGCACCTTCTTGACGATCGACTTGATGTCTCGATGAATTTGCAAAGTCAAGCCCGTGTCAAATATGTCACGCCCATGACATGCCAAAAACATCCAGAAGCCACTGTACACACCAGCCATCATGCCTTGTAGCTGCAAGCGCCTGTCGACATCAGTCACATCCGTGAAACTCAGGTTACGCCCATGTTCGGCCACCTCTCATGTCAAAATCTTCCGGAATCCTCCAGAAGTTTCATGATTGCCCCTCTAATCATACACCATAGGTCATGCCCAAAGTACATGCCCATGATCGAGGGGCGTGTACTTCCAAATTTTGCTTATAAATAGAGGCCGACCCTCTCATCAATCCCCCATCTTGGATTGCCTTATTTTGGGTGATCTTCCACCATCCTTTCTGTTGGACATGTGTGTCACATCCCTTTGTTTGAGAATAACAAATTCCATATTGTATTTTATATTGCTTGTAGTGTGTTTATAGTGTGCAGGAACTATTGGTGCAATACTCCACAGGTAGAAGGCAGCATGGAATCAAAATTTTGAAAGGAGGAGCACAAATGCTAGCGCTACCGCTATCGCCAGGCGCTAGCTCGTTCGACGAACTTGAAGCTCCATTCGACGAAAATTTTTGTTCGACGAAAATTTCGTTCGACGAAAAATTCTGTTCGACGAACCTCGACCTCCGTTCGACGAATATTTCGTTCGATGAAAGTTTGTTCTGCCACGACGACCGACAGTTTCGCAATCGCTACTGCCAGCGCTAGCACTACCACCAGGCGCTATCTCAAGTTCGTGCACAGCGCTATGCCGCAGACGGTTTTGCAACCGCTCCACACAAACGCTACCGCAGGTGCTAGGAGCTAACGCAGGCGCTATCTCCAAGTTGTATAAAATGATGGGCTCTCTCTCATTTTGAGCTAGTGCTTCAGGGAGATTACTTGTGCCATATTTCCAGAGCTGCTACTCTGCCGAAAGTTCATCTCCCACTCAAATTCAAAAAGGATTTCTGGAGAAGGAAGCCACCATGCTGCATCCGAAGAACGATCGCTTCAACCTCGCTTATGCTACAACGATCCTTCATCCTCAACTTCAGAGAGCTCATATAGGGAGTTTCATTATTGTTAATTTTATTTTCATTCCATATTTCTATTGTAATCATTTAGTTAATTCACCTTGTGTTGGCAACTAGGTCTGGGTAGGACTTAGGGGAAAATTCGCCTTGTGTTGGCGACTAGTTTTAGGTGATTAGATCTAGGGGGCTCGAGGACATATCCGGGGAAGGATTGGCTAGAGCGCCTTGAAGCCTTATCCGGGGAAGGATAGGTTAAAGCCAACCGGTTTGTGGGGATACAAGTCGGTATAGAAAAGGAAAATATAATTACACTTGTATGCCTCCGATTTCTAGCGATATAGAAATCAAATTTATGTAAACACCTTTTTATGTAAATACAATCATGTCTCATTTTGTGTTTACTTGATTTCTATCATTTGGCATAATCTTTAAATTTTGGTTACAAAGTTTTCAATTCAAATTACTTTATCTAAACTGTTTATTTCAATCTCTTCAATCATAACACAATTTAGCAATTATTTTTAAACATGAAAATTATGATATTCTCACAAATTAGCTAAATTGTTATTTTGCCTTTCTCATATTATAAAACAATTTAGTAATTTTCTTAAAATTATAAGGAAGAATTTTATTCCCTTATTCACCCCCCCCCCCCATCTAAGGGCGTCTATCGATCCAACAAGTGGTATCAGAGCTAGGTTATTCCAAATCGGTTTAAAAACCAGGAATAATGGCGTCTCATGATTTCGCTTCTACTAGTGGGAAATTTTCTTATAAATGAAAAATCTTTGGCATCACCTTTATTTGAAGGCAAAAATTATAAAGGTTGGAAAATATTAATGGAATCTTTTTTAACTCATATGATATCAAAATTTGGAATACGGCAATTATAAGACCATCTGATGAATCAAATAACTTGTAATGTCATTTAAATGTGAAGGCTATGAATACTTTATTTTGTGCTTTATCAAAAGACATTTCCAAATTGATTTATTGTTTTACTAATGCTTACAAAGTTTGGAAATTTCTTGATGAAATGTTTGATCTTCCGTGTGTAGGTTTGGAGCATGCACAACATTTGGAAAACATTCAAATTGGAACAAGCAATCAAGAAAGAATCTCTCAGGATGAAACTATGGAGAGCACATCAAGTGGAAGAGAAGAAGAAATGTTGTCTTTGGAAGAGGAGTGCCAAAAAGATGTTAAAGGAACTTTATGTTCAAATCTTGCCTCTCCCGATAGCAATGTAAGTAAATCAAATTCTTCTATCTTTGTGACTAATTCTATTTCCACATTACATATGCTACAAGTTGCTAAACTTAAAATTAAGAAATTGAAAATTACAAATGATAAATTACGTTTAGAAAATAAAAGGTTAAAAGCTAATGTTAATGTAGAATCTAATTATGATGTGGCTTCTCCGTCTTGCTCTTTAGTTAAAATTCCTATTCCTTGTTTTGATTGCAATTTATTAAAAGAAAAATTCAAGGAAATTGAAAAAGGGATCTTAATTTCTAAAAGGCATAATGAAAAATTGATAATTGAAAATGATTCTTTATCTTGTAAGTTATTACAATTAAAATCTTTTGTTGAAAAATTTCAAATGTCATGTAATGAATTTCATCATAAGATTTTGAATAACAAGGATAAATTAACTTACAACATCATTTCTAAATAGGATCATTTTCACACATCAACTCAAAAGGAGTTTATATTCAAAAGGAATTAGGATCCTCACAAAATTCTTAAGAGTCATTATTATTGGTCTCAATATATCTTCAATCATGACTCATATTTAAAAACTCCTTTTCATGAAAAAAAACTATAAAATATTTTCCTTCATATTATAAGAGTATGTCTATAAGAAAGAGTGGAAATAAAAATCATCAAAATAGTAATCAATCTTTTAAAACATATTGTAACCCACTCTTTCAACAATCACTTCTAAAGAAAGACAATCACTCTTATAAACTTTCAAAGAATACATATAATAAAATTTGTTATGATTATCAACATCAAAGTATTTTGAAAAACAATTTGAATAAACATAAATCTCAAATGAATTATTTTTCAAACAAATATAATCATATAAAGATGCCACATAATCATAATATGGATTTAAAAGATAAACAACCAATGTATGAATGGAGACCCATAAAGAAAAATGACATATCATCTATAATTATAAAATCCCATTCATCATTATCTTCCCAAAAGCCACCACAATGTATTTGGGTACCCAAAGGAACCATCCCACTTGGTCCCCTTTGGATACCTAAATCTCTTATTCATTAGTTTCTTATCATTTACATGAAGTAGAAACAATTAAAAATGAAATATCAATACTCTACTTCATGATATGCTTATTGTCTCTTTTCTTTTGTTTATTTTTTATTATTTTTTGAACAAACACGCTAAGGTCACTTAGATATATTATGAAATATGACTTTTACATTTTTAAGCTTAATGTTTATCAAATCAAAATTGAATTAAACTAAATATAAAGTCATAAAATTTTTAAGTGATCTATCTTTCCTTTTTATATATTTTATCCTTTTTAAATCCATTGCCTATAAATGTCTTATATTATAATTATAAATTGAATGCTAAATTTTCTAAATGATATTATCAAGACTAATGAAATTACTTTCAAAATTGGATTTAAATGGACTTTTGGGGGTCTTAGGCTAAAATACTAAATGCGCAACTAATTGCATATTTGTCTATTTTTCGTTGCTGCATATAATAGCCCCTATATTGAAAATCATAATTGAGAAAAATCAGAATCAAATAATATCAAAAACTATGTGTTTTAAATCAAATATAGTAGCTTTGTTGCTAATGCCAGGCGTTATCACTGACGCTGGCGGTAGCATAGTTTCGTAAAAATTCTTATTTCTCTATTTATTATTTTACGAAAAATTATTTTACTGTGTTAAGTATCATTGTCTTCTACTTTCAGATAATCAAAATAATTTTGTTTGTCTCTTTAAAAGGATGAATATGAACTATTCACACACCACCATGATCTATTGATATCCTATGCTAAAATTCTCTATTATCATATATCATAATTCATGATCTATCAAGAATTATTTTAAATCAACTATTTCTATCAACCTTAGGAATTATGAAATATATGATGGCAATGGTATTATAGTTTCATATCTTATTACGTGTGTGATGTGTGTCACCAATGTTTGCATGTATTTTAGACCTTAGAATCATCTTGTATCATTAAAATTAAAAGTTTAATCATATCATTCTAGGTCTAATGAAAAAAAAATTGAAAACTTCTCATATTACATGCAACATTATCTCCATTAATCCTATGTAATAACATTGCATTCAAACTCATTATCCTAGCATCACTTTTTGGTCTATGCTTATATATTTATGCTAGGTATAACATGTACAATGTTATTTAAATTTGATGATAACTATGTGATTTGAAATTATAATAGAATACTAAAAATTCCAACAAACACATAGTTTATGGTTTGATCATTAGTATATATATCATGAAACTATATATCATCATGCAAAACCAAAGATCAATAAATCTAATTATCCCATGCAATTTTATTATAAATTTCAAAACGTTATATATGTGATCTTTATCTTTGGTATGATTGGATGATCATCATTTTTTCTAGGCTTAAAAATCAAACATGCTTATTCAAAGAAAATTCACTATATCACTATATCACAAGTCTAGACGGATTAGATTTATCATACATCATGATGATCCAACATATATTCTATGCAAAATTTCTCTATAATCATAATTCATAATTCATGTTATATCAAGAAATATCTCAAATCAATGATGTCTATCACCTAGGAATTATGAATATTATGATAAAAATATGAATAATGTTTTCTTTACATTATTTGATGTATTGATTTGCTTTGCTAGTGATTGCATGCATCTCTCATATTTGTAGACTCTAGAATCAACTTTGTAATGAAAGTATAAATCAAACTTAATCATCACTCTATTCTAGATCTATACTTTGAAACTCTATTTTGGAATACATGCAACATTAATATTAATTTTATGACATGACATTAAACCAAAAACTCATCATACTAGCATTGTCACTTATTGAATATTAGTAATTGTGCTAGTTATCTCATATCGTCATCTCATAATAGTAGAAAAACTATGCGGCAATATATAACTCATCACATTAAACAAAACCCATAGTTTAAAAGCATAGGTTGTCCAAGGATTATTCACCTATGACTTCATATCCCACAATAGCGGGGGCGTAGGGTTGTATGCATTAGAGACCTAACCTCTAAGTCATGTCTTGTCCTTAACCGGGGAGGGTTCCAGTGGGGCCTTGCGAGGCATTGGGGGGAAAGAGTGTTAGGTTGAGCTTTCTCTACTGTGTGCATATAGGATTAACACCCCAACCTACGGCATGTGGGCAGCTCCTCATGCCCATCCGTCACTTAGTACGGGGCTAGGGTGTAGACATTTAGTCGGGGTAGTCTATAATCTTAGGACATACTTATATTACTCTTCGCATAATCATTTTATTTACTTATCACTTAAATCATGCATATTTTGGGTTGTTTAATAAAAAATTTTCCTCTTGTGTCTTCATAGTTTATATTTTCATGTTTAAATGGTTTTGTAAAACACAAGAATTTGAAAAGCCAAAGTTCCTTGCAAATTTGATCCACTTAGAGATCTCTAAAAATTCTGAAATTACAGCAGGGAACTACTCTAAGGACACTTAATCAATATCAAAAATCAGATTTTTAAAATTCTCAAAAAATCACGTACTGTTTGCCGCGCTATCACTAGCGCCGGCGCTAGCGTGGGTATTTGATTTTTCTGATTTTTAAAATTTCTAAAAATCTATAAAAATATTTTAGTTCATATGTACTACTTAGTTTTTGTGTTTCTGACTTTTTGTTATTTTGTTTTTATTCATATTATGAAAAATCAAATAAAAAAAAGTCAAAATTCAAAAATACAAAAATATGTTTCTATTATCTGTGTTTTATTCATATTATGAAAAATTGACTACAAAAGTTAAAAATTCAAAAATACAAAAATATGTTTTTTAATATTTGTGTTTTATTCATATTATGAAAATCTACTACAAAAATTCAAAATTCAAAAATTACAAAAATATGTTTTATTGTGATTTTCTATTTTTTAATTGATTTAAAAATGATAAATCAAAAAAAAACTGTATGATCATTATTGCCAATATCAAGCATGTATGATTTCTATTATTTAGAATTATTTACAATGTTAAAATTTATTCCTTGAAATTACTATGAACAGTGTTTTGTTTATCATGCTTTGATATATCTATTTAAGTGCATCAATTGTATTGAAAAATGCGTAGAACCAAGATTATCATGCCTCGAAGTATGAGTAAATGTATTATGATTGATAATGATACCTTTCACTCACTTATTTTGGTAATCAACATGTGTGTTTAAATCTAAAAATGCTTGCTTGTGTATTGTATTTGTACAATGAATTAAATCTTGCATAAGTTTATTGCCTACACTACATTTGAATTGCACTTATGAAATTTAGAAAAGTGATTAAGTTAAAAGTTTGGGTTTGCAAAACAAGTGTATTCGGAGAATGTTGTCTCACAAATGAGAACAAAAAAAAATTATATATGTTGACAAATATAACTCCACCAAGCACTACTTGAACCTCCTGATAAGTCTTCATAAGCATTGTGAGGTTGAGCACCTTGGAAAGAATAGTAAAGTGTCTTGTGCAAACCTTAGTTATTACACCACTTTGTTAAAAAACATTATGTGCATTAAATGTGTGTGAAAGTAATTTACTTGTGTTTTATAGTGCACTCTACTCTACATATGTCTTGTATTTTGTTGATTTATATCAATTGTTAACATTTCCCAAAATACACTTATGTGCACATCATTCTCTTTCATAACACTTCTTCTCATAAGTATTGGATTCTAATGCTTTATCTATACTATTCTTTATATAAAAATGCACTAGATAACCTAGCATGATCTCTATAATGTTTTGGTAACTCTTGAAATTAAAATTAAGTAACATTATAGTATAATCTATCTTTGATTTGTTCATTTCATGCTTGGTATCTTAATGAAAAACTTTGAGATTTCAAAGGTTAAAACATCTTTCAATTTTGAACTTAAACTCATATTTTTTCTTCTTATGTTTTCATGCTTAGGAAAAGATGTTTATTATAATCTTCCGCTTGCTTACAACTCTTAACTTTTATTTGAAATCTCTTATATACTATGCTTAAAATCTTTATCATTATATATATTATGCTTAAAATCATTATCATTATCTATATTACAAAAGCTCGATCATGATTAATACTATGCTTAAAGAATGCCTCCTTACTACCCTCACCCCACCTTCTTTTGATAATACCAAAAGGGGGAGATTAATTGAAGAAATCTATATAGGAGAAATATAGAAGATTAAGGGGAGAATAATTCATGTAATCTATCATTTAGGGGGAGTAAAACATAAATTGCTTTTATGTAGGGGGAGCATTAAGATATGAGGAGTATGCACATTATCATGCTTATCATTTACTATAGTTGCACTATTATCTTGCTTATCATATACTATAGTTGCACTATTATCTTGCTTATCATATACTATAAACACTATTGTTGATTTCTTGCTTAGAGGGTTTGTTATTATCAAAAGGGCGAGATTGTTGGACATGTGTGTCACATCCCTTTGTTTGAGAATAACAAATCCCATATTGTATTTGATATTGCTTGTAGTGTGTTTATAGTGTGCAGGAACTATAGGTGCAATACTCCACAGGTAGAAGGCAGCATGGAATCAAACTTTTGAAAGGAGCAGCACTAACGCCAGCGCTACCGCTACCGCCAGGGGCTAGCTCGTTCGACGAACTTGAAGCTTCGTTCGATGAAAATTTTTGTTCGACGAAAATTTCGTTAGACGAAAAATTATGTTCGACGAACCTCGACCTCCGTTCGACGAAAATTTCGTTCGACGAATTTTGTTCGACAAAATTTTATTCTTCCACGACGACCGACGGTTTCGTAACCGCTACCGCCAGCGCTGGCGCTACCGCCAGACGCTATCTCAAGTTCGTGCATAGCGCCACGCCACCGACGGTTTCGCAACTGCTCCACACAAACGCTACCGTAGGCGCTAGGAGCTAACGCAGGCGCTATCTCCAAGTTGTATAAAATGATGGGCTCTCTCTCGTTTTGAGCTAGTGCTTCCAGGGAGATTACTTGTGCCATATTTCCAGAGCTGCTACACTGCCGAAAGTTCATCTCCCACTCAAATTCAAAGAGGATTTCTGGAGAAGGAAGTGTTGGAGTTTTGAGGTGATCTCAAAGCAATCAATAGTTAGTCTTACTGCCAACGCAATATGAGCCTATAGGGTCGCACATAAAAGCATTTGGAGAAATTGGAGAAAGGATTGTGTTGGTCTTACTCATATTGGATATGAGTGAAGGACGAATCATGTGACTGATTGGAATCAAGTTGAGAATGTCTCAAAAGGGAAATCGTTTAAAGTGTTTAAACGAACGGATTTACACTAGATAATTTGGCTAAAGGCATTAACCGAATTCGGCTAAAGGGTTTAGACAAATTCGGCTAATGGCATTAACCGAATTCCTCTAAAGGGTTTAGACGAATTCGGCTAATGGCAAATTCGGCTAAAGGGTTTCGCCGAATTTATATAGCCGAATTTTTATATAGTCGAATTCGTCGAAATGGTTTCGCCGAATTCGGTTATAGTGATTAGTCAAATTCAGTTAATTTGATTAGTTGAATTCGGCGAATGTAAATCTGGACATATATTCTGATTTTCCCTCTGGTCTGCGGATAGCCTTTCCTATACCTTGCGCGTATAAAGGCATGCGATTAGGTCTTCGTGAGACACGTTTTTTAGACTCAATCTTTTCGCGATTGAGAAGAACGGCCGACCGGAACTGTTCCGCGCGAGGGTACGTTCTTCCGTCCGCCGATCGTGTTCCGCCGCCGCTAGTCACCGTCGTCGTGGTCGCCGCCTCCCTTGGATCGGATCTAGCAGTCCGTGGGGACGTTGAGAGCTTCCTTCTCCGACCTAGTTCTTGTGCGACAAGAAGCTAGGGTTCTTCATCGCTTGTGTGGACTTCTGTAGAGGGATCGATCTATTTCGATCCTTGAAGAACTCAAAGGCAGATTTCGAATTTCTCTAGGAGCACCTTGGTTGAGTATTGACTCAATCCCGCGAAGGTATATATATTGTATTTTCTTTGCTTATTCTCTTGAATCATGAAAACCGCAAGATCCGTTGATCTCTTTTTGGGTTGTTCTTGTTCATTTCCGCTGCGCATATTCGATATGTCATCCCTTATGAAGGGGTACAGAAAACCCAACAGTGGTATCAGAGGGAGGTTGCGGTCAAGTGCGTGTAAATTGGGACATTTAGAAGCGTTCTAAAATCCCTAATTTCTTCTTGGAATATCACATTTGATGTGATTTTGTGTGGTTTCTGGTGGTGGGATTTCAAAAATTTGGTCGGGGCTTTGCCCCGCACCCCGCACGGGCTCTGCCCCTTGACCCCACTCGCTGATCGGTCAGCAAGACCCCCGCCAGGGGCGCGGCCCCTTGGAACCCTGCCAGGAACGCATGTGATTGCGTTGCGATTATCATGTTTCAGAGGTTGTTTCTCCTCTGCAGTAACTGTCCTTCAAAATGGTTTGTGAAACAAAATGCTTAGATTATTGAATCTGACATGAGAGATGAGCTTGTCTACTGCACAAGTGGAGTTGCTTTGCTTATGTGCAATGCTTGTAAATCTGAAGATCTAGAAGTGTTCTAAGTATTCAGATTTAACCCCCTTTTATCAAACTGTTGATAATCCTTTTATGTGCACATAGGGGATGCATTTGTTTTGTGTATGTGCATGGTGATTAAATGTTAATCACGATGAAACGTTCATCTATTGAAAAATAAAATCCCTTATCCAATATTAAGTATTCGGATGCCTTCCGATGGATGACACTCTTCCTGCCTCGATCGATGAAGTGTGGGCTTGCCAAAGCAAGGTGCATTAATCTATCTTAGTAAGGGTACGAGCGGATAATTGGGATATCCCACTGTCGACATCGGGTCAAACTTAACTAGGTGACCTCAAAGGTTTAGTGCCTAGAGGCATAGGGTTGGCATGCTCCATATGATGGATGCGAATAAAGAGTTATTCACCAACCATACAAGAGTTGCATAGTGATGGAATTGACAAATGTTGTCTACCTAAATAACCGCATTATGAGAGGAACGCCAAAGCGGACTCGTGGTGTTGGTGAAATACGGATCTTGTCCACTAAGAGAGTAGCTCGCATAAACTCTCCGAATCGATATCAAGGGTTATTGATTTGATTAAAATAGTGGGAGCTCTTTAATAAAAGTCCTTATTAAAATATATAAAATATATTTTGAAATATAGTACTAAAATTTTACTTTGCAAAATTCCTTGTAGAATATCCATGGCAAGTGGATCTCAGTCCGCCTTGTCCCTGAGAGTGATCCTTGAGAAGGATAAGCTAAATGGGACAAATTTCCTTGACTGGTATAGAAACCTGAGAATTGTTCTCAGGCAAGAGCGCAAGCTCTATGTCTTGGAAGAAGATCCCCCTGAAGAGCCAGCCTCTAATGCACCACGTGCAGATAAAGATACTTATAAGAAGTATGGAGATGACTCCTTTGATGTTGAATGCCTTATGCTCGCGACTATGAACTCTGAGCTTCAGAAGCAACATGAGAACATGAGTTGTTATGAGATGGTTGAGCACCTGAAGAAAATGTTTCAAGGGCAAGCTCCCCAAGAGAGGTTCGATATATCCAGGGCGTTATTTCAGTGTAAGATGGGAGCTCTAGACCCAGTAGGAACTCACGTACTCAAGATGATTGGGTATATAGAGAGCCTTGAAAGACTGGGGTTTCCTTTGAGCCAAGAGTTGGCCACTGATCTGATCTTGCAATCGTTGCCGGACAGTTATGAGCAGTTTGTCTTAAATTACAATATGAATGAAATTGACAAGACACTGCCCGAGCTCCTAGGCATGTTGAGAACTGCCAAGATCAATATGAAGAAGACCAAGCCTGCTAGCCCCATACTGATTGTGCATAAAGGCAAGGGCAAGGTCAAGGGAACCAAGAAGACTAAGGTAAGACCTAAGTCTCATCTTGATCCCAAGTCTTCAGCACTGAAAAGGAAAGGTTTGGCTAAGGAAGGGAAGTGCCACCATTGTGGGAAGGCAGGGCACTGGAGGAGGAACTGTCCTCAGTATCTAGAAGATCTGCAGAGGAAGAAGGGAAGTATGACTTCCACTTAAGGTATTTTCATTATAGAAATAAACCTTTCTGCTCCTTCATCCTGGGTATTGGATACCGGATGTGGTTCTCACATTTGAATAAATGTGCAGGAACTGAGAAGGAGAAGAATGCTGGGTAAAAGGGAGGTAGACCTACGCATCGGGAATGGAGCAAGAGTTGTTGCCGTCGCCGTTGGTGTTTACTGTCTTTCTTTGCCCACAGGGCTTGTAATAGAACTAGATAATTGTTATTATGTTCCCGCCATAACTAGAAACATTATTTCTATTTCATGTTTGGACATGATTGGTTTTTCTTTCGTAATTAAGAACAATTGTTGTTCTATTTATAAGAATGATGTTTGTTATGGCGTTGCCCAAATGTTTAATGGTTTATTTGTTTTGAACTTATACCATCCGATCTATAACATAGAAAATACTAAAAGACTAAAAACAAATGACTCGAATCCTACGTACCTATGACATTGTCGTTTAGGCCATATAAACGAGAAACGCATATCCAAGCTCCATAAAGATGGACTACTGGACTCATTTGATTATGAATCATTTGAGAGATGCGAGTCATGTTTGTTGGGCAAGATGACGAAAGCTCCTTTCACTAGTTGTAATGAGAGGGCTAATGATCTCTTGTGTATATTACATAGTGATGTATTCGGACCCATGAGTTCTATGGCTAGAGGTGGGTTCTACTACTTCGTTACATTTACTGATGATTTCAGTAGATTCGGATACGTGTTTCTTATGAGAACAAATCTGAGACCTTTGAAAAGTTCAAAGTGTTTAAAAATGAAGTGGAGAACGAACTGGGAAAAAGGATAAAAGCACTCCGATCTGATCGAGGTGGCGAATATCTGAGTCATGAGTTTCGTGATCATCTGAAAGAGTGTGGTATTGTATCACAGCTCACTCCACCCGGAACACCTCAGCATAATGGTGTTTCTGAGAAGAGGAATCGTACCTTGTTAGACATGGTGCGATCGATGATGAGTCATGCAGATTTGCCTGTTTCCTTTTTGGGGATTTGCTTTAGAGACTGCTGCTATCACACTAAATCGAGTTCCAATGAAAACATTTCTAAAGACACCATATGAGATATGGACTGGGAAGCGTCCTAGTATGTCGTTCATCAAGATTTGGGGCTGTGAGGCATACGTGCGACGTCAAATGCCTGACAAGCTGGAACCCAAATCGGATAAATGTTATCTAGTGGGGTATCTTAGGGAAACCAAAGGATACTACTTCTACTTACCGTATGAGGGCAAAGTGTTTGTTGCAAGGACTGGTGTCTTTTTTGAGAATGAGTTCTTATCTAGAAAGACTGCAAAGGTAGAACTTAAAGAAGTTCAAGAGCCACAAACAATGAACGAACCAGAATTGGAACCTAAGCAAGGACTACAAGAAGTTGTAGCTGGAGAGCCTGCTCAAGAAACACAAGTCCTACGTAGATCTGGTAGACCAAGATTTAAGCCTGAGAGATATGGATTTCTCATGACTCAAATAGGTAGTGTGTTGCTTATGGATCATGATGATGAGCCTGCAACCTACCAAGAGGCTATGAATGGACCCGACTCCGAGAAGTGGCTTGAGGCCATGAAATCTGAAATGGACTCCATGTATGCAAACCAAGTTTGGACCTTGGTGGAACCACCTGAAGGGGTACGACCCATATGGTGCAAGTGGGTCTTCAAGAAGAAGACCGACATGGATGGGAATGTACAGACATTCAAAGGCC
Organism: Dactylorhiza incarnata; assembly: GCA_033032865.1. Classification (NCBI taxonomy): domain Eukaryota; kingdom Viridiplantae; phylum Streptophyta; class Magnoliopsida; order Asparagales; family Orchidaceae; genus Dactylorhiza; species Dactylorhiza incarnata. The sequence goes on from JAWHQI010000014.1 coordinate 11,427,644, forward strand.
GGCTGGTGGCTAAAGGTTTCAGGCAAATTCATGATGTTGACTATGATGAAACCTTTTCCCCTGTAGTTATGGTCAAGTCTATCAGAATTCTACTTGCTATTGCTGTGTATTATGACTACGAGATCTGGCAAATGGATGTCAAAACGGCTTTCCTTAATGGAAACCTCCTTGAGGAAGTGTACATGACACAACCCAAGGGATTTGAATCTCCAAGTGAAGCCACTAAAATATGCAAGTTGAATCGATCCATTTATGGATTGAAACAAGCTTCTCGAAGTTGGAATCAAAATTTTGATGAGAAAATCAAAGAGTTTGGTTTCATCAAGAACGAAGATGAGCCTTGTGTTTACAAGAAGATTAGTGGGAGCATTGTTGTCTTCCTGATATTGTATGTAGATGACATACTGTTGATCGGGATTGACATTCCGACCCTGCAAGTTGTTAAGAACAACCTAGGGAAGTGCTTTTCTATGAAAGACTTGGGCGAAGCGACTTATATACTTGGTATTAAGATCTATAGAGATAGATCGAAGAAGTTGCTGGGTTTGACCCAGAGTACATACATTGACAAGGTGTTGAAACGGTTCAACATGCTTGAGTCCAAGAAAGGATTCTTACCCATGTCACATGGTGTGAGTCTCTCTAAGGACCAGTGTCCAAAATCTTTGGAAGATAAGGACCGCATGAAGTTGATTCCATAAGCTTCGGCAATTGGATCAATCATGTACGCAAAGTTATGTACTCGACCCGATGTCTCTTATGCTTTAACCATAACTAGCATGTATCAGTCTGATCCGGGTGATGGTCACTGGATCGCAGTCAAGAATATCCTAAAGTACTTGAGAAGGAATAATGATACATTCTTGGTGTTAGGTGGAGAGGAAGAGCTCAATGTAAATGGTTACACGGATGCAAGCTTCGAGACTGACAGAGATGACTCAAAGTCTCAGTCAGGTTTTGTGTTTTGCCTTAATGGAGGAGTTGTAAGCTGGAAGAGTTCCAAGCAAGAGACTGTTGCTGATTCTACGACTGAGGCTGAGTATATCGCTGCAGCGAATACGCCGAAGGAGGTTGTGTGGATTAGGAAATTCATCAGCGAGCTTGATGTAGTTCCTAGCATTGTTGATCCCGTAGTTCTCTACTGTGACAACAACGGTGCAATTGCACAAGCTAAGGAACCTAGATCTCATCAGCGCTCCAAGCACATACTTCGGCGCTTCCATCTTATTCGAGAGATTATCGATCGAGGAGATGTGAGCATATGCAGAGTACCGACTGAAGAAAATATAGCGGATCCACTGACAAAGCCTCTTGCGCAAAAGAAGCATGATGGTCAAGTTAGATCAATGGGTATTAGATACCTGAATGATTATATTTAGTGGGAGCCTTGTGGATTGCATATTTGTTGGTTGTTTGTTCATTGGATGAATTGTAATATGTACTATGTATTTCATTTTATTTTTATGGCAAGTTCTTTTATTATGTCATTTATATCTGTCTGATAAGATTAATTAGCATAATAAATGCCCTTAGAGTGTTTGCTTCCATAGGAATTCAAGTACGTGACTTGAATGTGAGGATCTATGTTTAAATGAAGCTTCATTCTTAAATAGTCCCTGGTCGAGGTATCATCCTAGAAATTTAGGGCGAGGATGAGACCATAAGACTAGCATGTGCGTTGAATGATGACCGGTTCTCACAGGTCATGATATTGTGATATCAAGTCATCACATGGGTACTTGTTGAGAACAAGTTGTACTGGACAGACCCCCCGTGAGACTACTTTGTGGATTGTTATATGAACGTGTCACAAGTAGGTCTCAAGTGACAATGGTGTTTGTGGTCCTTTGACCTGAAGTCATAGCATTCATCAGGTGAGGAAGAGCGTACTTTGATGCAATCTAAAGTCTTCTTTTGAGAAAGGTTGACGATAAGGGTGGTTGCTTGGTATGTTACGAATCATTTGGATGTTTGTGTGTGAGCATAAATGGGATGTGTCCTCCTGTATGACAGGAGTTACATCCATAGGCCCCTTGATGGAATGAGACTGAGAAATGCATGGCCATGCTTGGTAGAGTCAATATGTGATATTGAGCTCACCAATTTTCAGACAGTCTATTCTGGATCAAGAAACTAGGATTGAACGATTATGAGGGTGACACGGTCCATGCCTCTAGTTCTATCAGGATGTAAAGGACAAAGGGACATGACAACATTGATACATTGGTCATGATAGGCTTATATCAGTTATGAACTCTTATTGCTTGGGTCGCAATGATGTATTGCTAGATGTCGCTCATTGTTTGTGAGACTTTTGTTGATACTTTGTGATCAAGTGGGAGACTGTTGGAGTTTCTGAGGTGATCTCAAAGCAATTAATAGTTAGTCTTGCTACCAACGCAATATGAGCCTATAGAGTCGCACATAAAAGCGTTTGGAGAAATTGGAGAAAGGATTGTGTTGGTCTTACTCATATAGGATATGAGTGAAGGACCAATCCTGTGACTGCTTGGAATCAAGTTGAGAATGTCTCAAAAGGGAAATCGTTTAAAGTGTTTAAGCGAACGGATTTACACTAGATAATTCGGCTAAAGGCATTAACCGAATTCGGCTAAAGGATTTAGACGAATTCGGCTAATGGCATTAACCGAATTCGGCTAAAGGGTTTAGATGAATTCGGCTAATGGCAAATTCGGCTAAAGGGTTTAGCCGAATTTATATAGCCGAATTTATATATAGTCGAATTCGTCGAAATGGTTTCGCCGAATTCGGTTATAGTGATTAGTCGAATTCGGTTAATTTGATTAGTCGAATTCGGCGAATATAAATCTGGACATATATTCTGATTTTCCCTCTGGTCTGCGGATAGCCTTTCCTATACCTTGCGTATATAAAGGCATGCGATTAGGTATTCGTGAGACACATTTTTTAGACTCAATCTTTTCGCGATTGAGAAGAACGGTCGACCGGACTGTTCTGCGCGAGGTTACGTTCTTCCGTCCGCCGATCGTGTTCCGCCGCCGCTAGTCGCCGCCGTCGTGGTCGCCGCCTCCCTTGGATCGGATCTAGCAGTCCGTGGGGACGTTGAGAGCTTCCTTCTCTGACCTAGTTCTTGTGCGACAAGAAGCTAGGGTTCTTCATCACTTGTGTGGACTTCTGTAGAGGGATCGATCTATTTCGATCCTTGAAGAACTCAAAGGCAGATTTCGGATTTCTCTTAGAGAACCTTGGTTGAGTACTGACTCAATCCCGCGAAGGTATATATATTGTATTTGCTTTGTTTATTCTCTTGAATCATGAAAACCGCAAGATCCGTTGATCTCTTTTTGGGTTCTTCTTGTTCATTTCCGCTGCGCTTATTCGATATGTCATCCCTTATAAGGGGTACAGAAAACCCAACAGGAAGCCACCACGCTGCATCCGAAGAATGATCGCTTCAACCTCGCTTATGCTACAACGATCCTTCATCCTCAACTTTAGAGATCTCATATAGGGAGTTTCATTATTGTTAATTTTATTTTCATTCCATATTTCTATTGTAATCATTTAGTTAATTCGCCTTGTGTTGGCGCCTAGGTCTGGGTAGTACTTAGGGGGAAATTCGCCTTGTGTTGGTGACTAGTTTTAGGTGATTAGATCTAGGGGGCTCGAGGCCATATCCGGGGAAGGATTGGCTAGAGCGGCTTGAGGCCTTATCAGGGGAAGGATAGGTTAAAGCCATCCGGTTTGTGGGGATACAAGTCGGTATAGAAAAGGAATATATATTTACACTTGTACGCCTCCGATTTCTAGCGATATAGAAATCAAATTTATGTAAACACCTTTTTATGTAAATACAATCATGTCTCGTTTTGTGTTTATTTGATTTCTATCATTTGGCATAATCTTTAAATATTGGTTACAAAGTTTTCAATTCAAATTACTTTATCTAAATTGTTTATTTCAATCTCTTCAATCATAACACAATTTAGCAATTATTTTTAAACTTGAAAATTATGATATTCTCACAAATTAGCTAAATTATTATTTTGCCTTTCTCATATTATAAAACAATTTAGTAATTTTCTTAAAATTATAAGGAAGAATTTTTTTCCCTTATTCACCCCCCCACCTCTAAGGGCGCCTAACGATCCAACACTTTCCACTTTTTTGTATTTTTCTTTTTTGTATTTTCTTTTTAAATATTATTTAATTTTATTTCTTAGTGTAAATGCAATTTTATTTCTTGTAAACCCTTTATTATGGTTATTTCATGCATTTTTAATTATTTCATTTCAATTTCATAGCGCAGTTTCAATTTTGTAATTTCGATTATGTCATGCAATTTTAATTCCTAGTGTAGCTTTAATTTCTGCAATTTTAATTCATGCATTTTTCTTTTCTTTATCTAAGTTTATTTATCGCCGTAATATCTGTTTTTCACTTTGGTTCGAATTTATTTGCCTTGGTAATTTTCGTTCTTTTCCTCCTTGACGCGATAAATATTAGGGCCGAATATTATGATTCCATTTATTTTCATTTCAAAGCGATTTCTATTTTCATTTTTTTTGTTTTCGTTATTTTTTCGTTTTCGTTATTCTCTGTTTCGTTGTTTTTCATTTTCGTTGATTTCAGTTTTCGTTGCATTCTGTTTTGTTTTTAGTTTCAATTTTTAGTAGCTTATGCAATTTTCTTGAATAGTTTAGCTTTAACTTATCGCAATGCATTTATTTCTCGCTATCTATTTGGGTAGAACTCGCTCATGCATTTATTTCCCCGTCTTTCCATTTGGGTAGAACTCGCTCACGCATTTATTTCCTCTCTACCCGCTTAGGCAGAGATTGCACTTCTGTCTTTTAATTATGCAATTTCATTTCCTGATTTAATTATGCAATTTAGTTTTTTGTAATTTCATTTCAGTTTTAGTTAGTCTTAATTCACGCAATCTTTTGATAGAACAATAGTCTGTTTTCTCGAAGTAAAAGTACTCGAATGACCCGATCTAAATACGACCTTGATAATTTTCAAAAAAAATCCCCTATACTATACGCGATAAGGTACACTTGCCTTTATCGAATATGTAGTTTGGATAAATGATTCAAAAACTCCACAGAAAGCTTTTCCTTACCATTTTCCTGTTTGTTTCTTTAAAAAAGGCTTTCGACATCATTATCGCGGCGTATTCATCGATATTTTGAAATAAGGAAAGACCATTGCTTTTATCTCTTGAAGTAGGATAATGGTTAGTTTCTCGAAGTAGAAGTACTCGCGAGATGCCTCGAAAACGCCCGTGGTATTCTATCCTCATCAACAAAAGCTTTTTTTGCGGCGAAAACCCATTTTTTATTCATCAGTCAGTTTTCATCTTTGTCCATGATTAGTGCCCCATTCAGCTTATAACATCCTAGTGTCATACATGTGAGTTCTTATATACTATAAACACAAAATAAGATTGATCAAATATAATATGGGATTTGTTATTCTCAAACCAAAGAGGTATGAAAAACCATGTCCAACAGAGCGAGCTTAGGCGGAGGTGCATAAATAATAGGTAGAGTAAGGTTATTAAGAGTTGGTGGGGGTGTTGGTCTTGCGAAAAGTAAGGAGTATTTTTGAAAAATGTGATGTCAGTGGAGACATACTATTTTCAGAGAAGAGGGTCATAACATTGATATCCCTTTTGAATGGAAGAGTAGCTAAGAAAAATGCACTTTATGGAGCGAGGGGAGAGTTTATCTTGACTAGGTGATGTATGGTGGACAAATGTCATACAACCAAAGACTCGGGGGGTTAAAGGAAATGTTGTGACACCTAGGTATAGGATGGAGAAGGGGGACTAGCCTTGGAGAACCGAAGAGAAAATACGGTTGATGAGATAGCAAGAGATGAGGATGAAATTACACCAGTCTAAGCGAGGGACATTCATCTGAGCGAGAAGAGTATGAGCAATGTCAAGGAGATGTCGATTCTGTATTCAACCACACCATCTTGTTGGGTAGTATATGGACATCTGGTTTATGGATAATGCCATAATGCATATAAAATTTTGAAAATTGATTACTAAGATATTCTTTAGCATTATCAGTAAAAAGAACTTTAATAGACGCAACAAACTGTGCGAATTTCATTATAAAAAGTTGTGAATACAGAGAATAGATCTGATTGTTCTTTTAAAAGATATGTCCAGGTAGATTGAGAGAAGTCATCAATAAAAGTAGCAAAATACAGACTTCCCTTACCAATTGATTTAGTAGGAGAGGGACGCCAAATGTCCAAGTGAATAAAATCAAAGGTATGAGAAGAGCCACACCCTTATTTTGCTGGATAAGAGGAGTGGTGGTGTTTTCCGAGCAGGCAGGCATCATAATTGAGAGAGGAGTCTTCCTTTGGTAGGTCTGGTAGGAGCTAGTAGAGAAATCGAGGAGGAGGATGACCAAGGAAAAGATGCCACTATAGAAGAGAGGTTGCTTAAGAGAGAGCAGATACATTATCCAGGAAGAAGAGCCCGCCGTTTTAGTCCTAGTGGCTATCGTCTCCTTGGAGAGAGGATCCTGAAAAGAGCAAATAGTAGAAGTAAATGTTACTGAGTAATTTAGTTGTTTGCATAGAGAGGTAACCGAGAGCAAGTTGCTTTGAAAGGATGACACATAGAGAGTATCCTCAAGTTGAAGAGATGGAGTGACTTGGACTATACCAGTCCCGCACATAAGAGATGGAGAACCATAAACAATCAAAACTGGAAGTGACCTGTTATGTTTTTCCAAATGAGAGAAAAAAATAAGATTTCTTGTCATATGATTAGTAGCACCAGAGTCAATGATCCATTTACCCCTAGAGACCATATGGGCTCTCCCTGAAGTGGTGGAAAAAGAGGCCGACTTATTTGTGACCAAAAAAGTTGCTTCACTCATTGGTGGGCAAAGATGAGGATGCTTGACCTAGACATGATCCACAGAATATCCTGTCTTACCATAATGAAAGCAGAGGAATACGAATGAACCTCACCCACCTGAGTGACCTCCATGGCCACTAGTGTTGCTATGATGATGTGGATGAGCAATGTTGTAGGGAGGAGGTGGGGAGGAAAGCAGAGGACATTAAAGAAGTGTGGTGGCAGTGGAGAAGAGACCAGCGGTAGCATTAAGGGTGTAAGAGTCACCTTCTCCTAGAATTTGTTGTCGGATCATACCATAGGACTCTAAGAGGCGACGAAGGTAACACACCACCAGGAGTTCCTGGAAGTGTTTGTGTTGCTCGACAAGAACGGAGGAGAAGGGGTGATGCTGAAGAAGTTTGGCACCAAGAGCTTGCACCTCTTGATAAGCAGCAGCAGGAGTCATTGAGGGGTGAGGAAAGAGATCAGCATATAACATGTATATGTGAGAAGTCTGAGCCCCTTTGAAATAGATATCAGCAAGATGAGTCCACGCAACCTTAGCAGTCTCATCATGATGAATGATGGGCAGGCATTTGTCAGCTAGACTATTCACATGCCATGTTCTAACTAGAGCATCACTGGCATCCCAATTATCAAAGATTGCAGAGCCTCTTGTTGGTGTTGGAGCATGCATTCCGCACTCGTCCGATTTGAGAATAACAAATCCTAAATGTATTTGATCCTATTTTTGATTAATGGTGTGCAGATTGTACAACCCGTATTCGCCGAGTGGGTCCCTCAAGCCAACTGGCGAGACCTGGGTCAGCCAGATCATTCGCCCAGGCTAAGGAAGGTGGAGAGATCCCCAGATTAGTGGGGGTACGCTGCAGGGAGAAGAAGTTCGGCGAGTGGTGCCCTCACGGACCACTCGCTCAGTAGCATGGGCACTCACCCAGCTGAGCGGGAGATCGGTGAGTGGTGCCCTCACGGACCACTCGCCCCAAAGGTTTTGAGGGGAAAAAGACCATAATACCCCTGGTGGGCTGCAAATAGCCCTTCAGAACAGCGGAGTTAGGCTATCAGCAGACCAATTTGGGGTGCGATTAGTAAAGTTAAAAGGCGGATTCAGGCTATTTGCAGACCCGCCTAGGAAAAACTATAAATAGACCCTTAAGGGCACCTTGGAGGAGATCCGATTTTAGAGAATCCTCTCCTCCAGGCTAATTTTTGGTCGGCTGTTAGTGCCCTCCAAGGTGCCCGGTTGAGCTCTGGTTTGGGAGGGGAAGCTCTCTAAGATCTTCCAGGTGTGTGGCGGGACCTCTTTCCTTCATCCTTGGGTATTTTCTTATTCTCACATCCACCGTCAAGAGAGTCTAGTGAGGGAGAAGTAAGCATCGGTTGCACCCCTAGTGGGTCCGAACTCAAGAGACCTGTTGCAGGTTTCAACATTTTTGGTGCGGTGAGCGTGGACCGTAGCCAGTGAAGGAAAATCCCAAGCTAGGCTCGATGACAGGAGATGGAGGGAATGGTTCTGACTCAGGCCACTCGCAGCCACCAGCGACAGGGGAGTGGCTGGAGATGTTCGAGAAATTCAAGCGAGAAGTCTTGCAGACAGTTCTCGCGGCAAGGGGCGATTGCGAGACGCCAGCTGTTCCCATCATTCCACCCCAGTAGGTCGGCGAGAACGCTCCGGGGCAGCGGTTGGGAAAGGAGGTGCCAGCAGAAGGAAGTGCGCGAGATCTCCTGGGGCGGCAGCTGTTCAGCAGTCCGGCGAGTGCTGAGGTATGCGAGTTGGCTCCGCGCGAGAGGACCATTCGCCGAGCAGGGGAAGGGAGCCCCTTTTGCGAGATGATCCTCTCGGCTCCAGTGCCAGAGGGGTTCCGGGGGCCGGAGATGTCCTACTACACCGGAAAGGAGGACCCGGTCGTGCACCTACTGTGGTTTGAGGACATGACCTCAATTCTTCCCATGTCGGATGCATTCCAATGCCGGCTCTTCGCAACCACCCTGAAGGAGAAGGCAAGGGATTGGTTCCACCAGCTTCCCGTAGGTTCCATCTATGCGTTCGACGATCTGCGTCGGAGCTTCCAGCTGCGATTCTCGACGTCAAAAAAGAGGAAGAAGGATGCGGAGGCTCTCTTCAAGATCAGGCAGAGGGAGGGGGAGTCCCTGGCACATTACGTGGACAGGTTCCAGGAAGAGATACACCTTATGCAGGAGGTGCCAGGGTTCACCCTCAAAATGGCATTCATTGTGGGATTGAGAGACGGGTTCTTCAAGATGGACCTGAAGAGGAGGGCTCCAGTCTCCTTTGTGGAGTTGATGGAGCGAGCGGAGGAGGAGATAGAAGGGGAGGCGGCCAACCCAGAATTCTACAAAAGGTTGGCGAAGATGAGCGAGCCTGAGGTGAGGCAACAAGAGGGAAGAAGGAGAGAGGAACCCAGAGGTCAGTGGTTCGAGAGGCCACCTCAGAATTGGAGGTATCAGGAGCCCCACAACAGGTTGGGGTGGAGGAATCAGGAGGGACCAGCGAGAGGTCAGGAAGGAGGATACCAAGGAAGGGAGATGGGGGGAGTCAACCCGGGGTGGAGGCAGGGCCCCCGACCCCCTCGTCCTCCGCGGGAGCAAGCCATGGCGGTAGGCCGAGGAAGAGGAGGAGGAGGAGATAGAGGAGAAAGAGGAAGAGCGGGAAGAGGGGATAGAAAGGTGTTTCCCTATTGTGACTTTCATCAGGAAGAGGGTCACGCAACGGCCACCTGCCCCGAGTTCCTGGAGATGAGGGAGAGAGGGCAGCCACGGCAGCAGCCGATCAGGATTGAGGAGGTGTTCCCGGAATGGGAAGAGGATAGGTGTGAAAACCGGGCTGATGTAGGAACAAGGGGGGGAATCGGGGTGATTCATGGTGGGGTTAGGATAGAGGCCTCTCGCAAGAGGAGCTTCCAGGCGATGTTCCGAAGGGACATCGCGTCGACTTCCCAAACCCCACCCCCCTCGGAGAAGCTCACCTTCTCCTCGGAAGACATGCCAGACTATGAGGATCCATTCTGCGACGCCCTGGTGATCCAGACGGCGATTGAAAATTTCACGGTCTCCCGGATCCTGGTGGATAACGGGAGCTCAGTGAATGTGATCTTCAAGAAGGCCTTCGACGCGATGGAGGTGGAGAAGAAGAGGGTGCAGGCCTCCGACGGACCACTGTTTGGTTTCTCAGGGGAGCGAAAGGAGGTCGAGGGAGGCGTGGGTCTCCAAGTGACGTTAGGAGGGGTCCCAAGGAACTGCCGGTTCGTCATCGTTGACGCTCCGAGCAGCTACAATGCTATCTTCGGACGCCCTCTCATTAGTGCTTTCTGATGCGTTCCATCATCGTACCACCAGTGCCTGAAGTTCCATAGTGGAGGAGTCCAGGTCTGGATCCGAGGAGATGCTAAGGTGGCGAGGCAGTGCTATGTGACTGCCGTCAACACCATCTCTTGGATGGCGGAGGCTGAGAGGATGGATAAGGAGATAACGAGGCCGGAGGGGCCAGGAGAAGAAGTGGAGAAGAGAGGAGTAGAGGAAGAGGGCGGTGCCCGAGAGGAGAATATGGAGGTCGCTCAGGAGGAGCAGGAGATCGAGCCGATGGAGGCGGAAGGAGCCGCAGAGGAAGAGGCCCGGGAGGAGGGGCGAGAAGCAAAGGGCCAATGGGAAGAGCCAACCCGGCTCGAGGCGGCAGAAGAGGTGGTAGAGATGGAGGTCATCACCCAGGAGGGAAGAGTGAAAGAGGTGCAGATCAGCGGGGGTCTCGGCCCGGAGGACAGGGTGAAGATGCTGGAGTGCATCCAGAAGAACGTGGATGTCTTCGCGTGGAGCGCAGCTGATATTCTAGGCATCGAGACGGACGTGGCTTGCCATCGTCTCAACCTCGAGCCAGGAGCCCGCCCCATCCGGCAGAAGAGAAGGACCTTCGCCAGCAAGCTCGAAGAACCAATCCGCAGGGAGGTGACCAAGCTCCTCGAAGTAGGTTTTGTATCAGAGATCCAGTACCCAGGCTGGGTCTCCAACGTCATAATGGTAAAAAAGGCCGATGGCCGCTGGCGTATGTGTGTGGATTTTTCATTGTTAAACAAGGCCTGCCCTAAGGATTGTTATCCCCTACCTCGGATCGACGCGCTGGTTGACTCAGCCGTTGGTTTTTCTGTGATGAGTTTTTTGGATGCTTTTTCAGGTTATCACCAGATTAGGATGCACCCCCCGAACGTCAAAGACGTCTCGTTCATCACCAGGGAGGGATGCTACTACTATAAGATGATGCCCTTCGGGCTGAAAAATGCAGGAGCAACCTACCAGAAGATGATGGACCGGGTATTTAGGGAGCAAAGGGGAAGGAACCTGGAGGTCTACGTGGATGACCTTATGGTGAAGAGCAAGTGCGTGAACTCTCACATCCAGGACCTCGAGGAGACCTTCGCCACCCTACGCAAGTACAAGATGCGCTTGAACCCCCTGAAGTGTGTGTTCGGGGCTAGTAAGGGGAAATTCCTGGGGCACCTTCTCACCCCTTGGGGGGTAGAACCTAACCCAGATAAGGTTAAGGCCATATGGAGCTGGGGTCGCCGCGGAACGCCAAGGAAGTTCAGCGCTTGACCGGCAGACTCGCAGGGCTGAGCAGGTTTCTCTCCCGAGCCGGGGAGAAATGCTCCCCCTTCTTCAAAACATTACGAGGTAACCAGAAGTTTGAGTGGACAAAAGAATGCGAGGAGGCCTTCTAGGCCTTGAAGAGCCAACTCACCAAGGCTCCGCTACTCCAAGGTCCCAAAGAGGAGGAGGATCTATATCTATATCTCGGGGTTGGGGCAGAGGCCGTAAGCTCCGTCCTGGTTCGTGAGGAAGGCAAGAAGCAGCTGCCCGTCTACTACGTGAGCAGGGTCCTGAGGGAAACGGATCTCAGATACCCGATTTTGGAGAAGTTGGCCTTTGCTCTGGTCGTCGCAGCAAGGAAGCTTAGGCCATACTTCCAGGCCCATTCAATTCAAGTAGTGACGGACCACCCTCTCCGCCAGATCTTTGAAGGAGTGGAGCACTCGGGAAGGCTCGCAAAGTGGTCGATAGAGCTAAGTGAATTCAACATTACCTTCGTCTCTCGACTATCCATGAAGGCGCAGGTGGTGGCTGATTTCATGGCAAATTATGTGGCCGAGATGGAGGAAGATGGAGCCCCTCGTCACGTTCCGTGGAAGCTTCTGGGGGACGGGGCTTCGGGCAAGAATTCTCTCGGAGGAGGGGTGGTGCTGGAGAGTCCCCACGGAGTGAAGATCGAGCAGACACTAGTGATACACTTCCCAATAACCAACAACCAGGCGGAGTATGAGGCGGTGATCGCCGGTCTACGGCTGGCCCAGGAGCTCGGAGTCCATGACGTGGAGGTCCTCACCGACTCGATGGTAATAGCCTCTCAGATCAGGGGAGAGTTCGAGACGAGGGAATCTACGCTCATAAGGTACTTGGCCAAAGTGAGAGGTCTCGTGGGAACGTTCAAAACTTTCTCCATACGGCACGTCCCTCGGGAGGAGAGCACCCCGGCGGATCGGTTGGCCAAATCCGGTCCTCGAGCCAGGGGGACCCTGACAGACCTATTCTGCCCTCGATCGAGGAGGGAGAACTCATGGAAGTAGAGCAGCGGCCCTCCTGGAAGGATCCCTTCGTCACCTTCCTTGCAACGGGAAAGTTTCCGGAGGAGGTTCCGGACCAGAGGCGCTTCCGATATAAGTCCGCCTACTACGTGCTCCATGAGGGGGACTTGTATCGGAAGACCCTCTCGGGCCTCCTGGCCCGATGCATTTCAGAGGAGGAGGTCCCAAGGATCTTGGAAGAAGTTCAGTCCGGCGAGTGCGGCAGCCACTCGGGGAGCAGGATGTTGGAGGCAAGAATAATGAGGCAGGGGTACTTCCGGCCAACCCTAAGTAAAGACGCGGCAGCCTTCGCCAAGAGGTGCCAGAAGTGCCAAATGTTCGCCCCACTTCAGCTCATGCCAGCTCAGAGGCTAAAGAGTATCACAACGCCCTGGCCATTCGCCATATGGGGGATGGACCTGTAGGACCCTTCCCCCAGGCTAGTGGGCAGAGGAGGTTTCTCCTAGTCATGATTGACTACTTCTCAAAGTGGTTGGAGGTCAAGGCGTTGGCTAAGGTCACCTCCCAGGTAATCTGCAACTTTGTATGGGGGGAGATCATTTGTCGACATGGGCTTCCACAGGCCATAGTCACGGATAATGGTCTGCAGTTCGCAAGCGAGGAATTCATCAGCTTCTGTGGCCAGCTGGGGATAGACCTCAGGTTTGCATCCATTCACTATCACAGGAGCAACGGGCAGGTGGAGACGGCAAACAAGGTCATCGTGAACCTGCTCAAGAAGAAGGTGGAAAATCTGAAGGGCAATTGGGTGGAACAGCTTCCATCGGTCATGTGGGCCCTAAGAACTACCCCCAGCACCGCCACAAGAGAGACCCCTTTCAAGCTCTCTCACGGCTGCGAGGCCGTCATACCCATAGAGTTCGAGGTTATGACACCACGGGTAAAGGCCGCCGCAAGTGGAGAGGAAGATTGGAGAGCCGAGAACGAGGAGGAGTTGCGGCTCTCCCTCGACCTCATCGAAGAAGCTCGGGACCTAGCAGCCATTCGCCAAGAAGAGGTCAAGCGGCGGATGGCCAAGTACTTCGACAAGCACGTCAGGGTCAAGCAGTTCGAGAAGGGAGATCTAGTGCTCAAGAAGGTCGACGCGGCTGGGAGGTCCGCCGCGGTGGGGAAACTTAACCCCAACTGGGAAGGTCCCTATGTCGTGGAAGAGGCACTAAAGTCTGGGGGGTATCACCTTCAGAATGTGGAGGGCCAACCTATCAGCCACACATGGAGTGGCGACGACCTTAAACGCTTCTATCCCTAGCACTATGTAGTGACAGTGTTTTTGAATAAGAATATTTTGTTTAAACTATGTGTATGAGAGTGATGCTGCAGCTTGTAGGAAAGACTATGAAAGCTCCAGAAATGGCCCCGAGCAGACCCGCTGTCCAGGGTCTCATCTAGCTGGCAGGTCCGAAGGCTCACTCGGTGGCAGGTTCTAAGGTGATGAAGAAAATGGCCCCGAGCAGACCCGCTGTCCAGGCTCTCATCTAGCTGGCAGGTCCGAAGGCTCACTCTGTGGCAGGTTCCAAGGTGTTGAGAGATGGCTGCGAGCAGACCCGCTGTCCAGGCTCTCATCTAGCTGGCAGGTCCGAAGGCTCACTCGGTGGCAGGTTCTGAGGTGATGAAGAAAATGGCCCCGAGCAGACCCGCTGTCCAGGCTCTCATCTAGCTGGCAGGTCCGAAGGCTCACTCGGTGGCAGGTTCCTAGGTGTTGAAAAATGGCCCCGAGCAGACCTGTTGTCCAGGCTCTCATCTAGCTGGCAGGTCTGCAGGCTCATTCGGTGGCGGGTTCTAAGGTGATGAAAAAAATGGCCCCGAGCAGACCCGCTGTCCAGGCTCTCATCTAGCTGGCAGGTCCGAAGGCTCACTCGGTGGCAGGTTCTGAGGTGATGAAGAAAATGGCCCTGAGCAGACCCGCTGTCCAGGCTCTAATCTAGCTGGCAGGTCTGAAGGCTCACTCGGTGGCAGGTTCTGAGGTGATGAAGAAAATGGCCCCGAGCAGACCCGCTGTCCAGGCTCTCATTTAGCTGGCAGGGCCGAAGGCTCACTCGGTTGCAGGTTCCTAGGTGTTGAAAAATGGTCCCGAGCAGACCCGCTGTCCAGGATCTCATCTAGCTGGCAGGTCCGAAGACTCACTCGGTGGCGGGTTCTAAGGTGATGAAGGAAATCGCCCTGAGCAGACCCGCTCTCCAGGCTCTCATCTAGCTGGCAGGTCCGAAGGCTCACTCGGTGGCAGGTTCCTAGGTGTTGAAAAATGGCCCCGAGCAGACCCGCTGTCCAGGCTCTCATCTTGCTGGCAGGTCCGAAGGCTCACTCGGTGGTGGGTTCTAAGGTGATGAAGGAAATGGCCCCGAGCAGACCCGCTGTCCAGGCTCTCATCTAGCTGGCAGGTCCGAAGGCTCACTCGGTGGCGGGTTCTAAGGTGATGAAGGAAATGGCTCTGAGCAGACCTGCTGTCCGGGCTCTCATCTAGCTGGCAGGTCCGAAGGCTCACTCGGTGGCAGGTTCTAAGTTCTCAAGGGTGGATCTTGAGAGCACTCGCAGGGACCACGCGCCAGTAAGGTAATCTCACCTCTCTTCCTGACTACCTAAGCGAAACCCCGGTCTGGGTGAATGGTAAGGAGGTACGAGTGGGGCAGGAAGCGAGAAGTCGAAAAGGGGCAGCACACCTAAGTCATCTTCGAGCATTCGTTGGGTGGCCAGGACAGTCGCACTACGACCTAGCGTCCTAATGAGCCTAGCGAGATATAGCAGCGAATGAGAGAAAAGTTGAGATAGCACAAAAATTGAGATAGCACAAAAATTGTAGTCAATATATATATCTTATAAGGGCACTCGCCCAGTTCATGATTATATTCAAAATGGTAAGTACAAAAAAGAGTAAAAAATACAAAGGGCCCTTCTCAAGGGTCGGCAGACTTCTCGCCTGGAGATCCTTCGCTCTCGCCCGAATCCAGGATGAGGGCGTCTTCCCGCGGCTCGCCGTTATCATCCTCCGGGAAGGGGATCGGAATGTAGAGCTCGGGAACGACTTGACGAGCGGAAAGGCATTCGGCCTCCGCCTTCAGATATCCAGCCCGCCGCAGCACCTGCAGCGCATGCTTAACGGCGCTTTGCGCATTCTCCTGCATCAGTTGCTCTAGCTCGTGATGGGGGTAAAAGTGCCCCCCACTTCCCGGGGCGAGTGCCGACGCGCCGGCTACTCGCAACCATTGGACTTCGGCTTTGGCCAGGCGGACTTCCTCTTCAAGGTCGACCACCCGCGCGCGAAGCATCCCGACGCTTGTAGCATCCTGAAGAAATGAAATAAAACCTGAGATAAAAGTGCGGCAATCAGCAATGGTCATCCGCAGGGGTGAGAGAAAGTATACCTCTACAACCGGGCGGCTGGCGAGAAGCACTTCCGCGGCTTCCAGCTTCACCCTGAGCTCAGTCGCCTCCCTAGAGATGAGAGCCCTGGCCTCCTCGACCCCGGCCAGATTCCACGACAAGTTGATGCTCCGGCGAGAAGACATGTGCGAGAGCTCAAGGGCCCGCAGCATGGCTCGAACGGCCTCGTGGGCGAGAACTTGCGTCTTCTCAGCATCGAAGACCTTGGCATCCTCACGGCCAAAGAGGGCATACGCAATGGCATACGCCTCGCCGCTGGCGATGTTGCTCTCTATCCAGGTTGGATGGAGGGTGGAGAGCGAGACCCTGTTCGTGTTTCTGTCCCAATTGACTAGGGGAGCCCCTGAGGGATCCACGTACCTCTCGCCGTTCGGGAAGTTGCGGTGGTCCCTGGGCAGCGGAGGCGGCGGCAGCGACGATCTCGCCTGGACCACCGTCCCATCTGGCACACCCGACCCCAAGGTTGGGGCCGACACTTTGGTCCCCAGGGTTTGGGGCGGGACCTCCGTCCCTAGGGTTGGGATTGGAGCATTCGCTCCAGAGGTCTCGCCCACAACCCCCTTCCCTTTGATGGAAGGAGGGCATCGCGACTTGCTGGGGGGAGAGGAAGTAGTCGCCGCGGGTTTTCTCTTTCGGCTGCTGGGCTTGGAGGAGGAAGGCCCCTCCCGGCAGGCATCCGCGACAGCTTGCGCGAGAGGCATGCAAAACCCAGGAGGCCGCGGCGGATGAAGGGGGAGGCTACGCACGCCTACATAATATTGCGAATGGTTTTAACGAATGGTGTAAGAATCACAAAGCCAAAATGAATGAAGGAAGTCTCGAAAACTTACCCTCGCCCTGCGGAATGAGCGGGAGCGAGTTGACGTTTCGCCGGAGATAGACGAGGTCCATCCCGTGCTCCAGAATATATTGGTGGAGTTTGGCCTCGTGCCCCCCAAGGGTTGGGGGGCAGAAGGTTGACTCCTCCTCCTGCACCGGGGCGAGAAGGGTGTTTCCCAGGCTCCCGCTGACGAAGATGAAGCGGCGAACCCAGTCGTGGTTTTTGTTCGGGAGCCCGTAGTGCTTGAGTGGGTTTAGACCCGAGAAGAAGGAGATGTCGTTGGTGCAGCGGAAGGTGTAGAGTTTGCGGAAGACGGGCAGCGAGAACTCGATCCCCTCTTCTTGCAGATAGCTCGCGTACCCGACCAGCGTGGCGATGGAGTTGGGGTTGAGCTGGTCGGGCACGACCCCGTAGTACCTGAAGGTCTGGCAGAGTTTCGGCCAGATGGGAAGGCGAAACCCCACCTCGAAGTGCTCTAGCGGGATCGCGAGAGCACAGGTCGAGATGGAGTTTAGGCGCTCTTCCGGCCCGGGCTTTCGCGCCTCGAACCCCGGCGGAATGTAATCCACGACAACAGTCAAGTAAGCCTCTTCGGAGAGGTCACAGGAGTCGAAAGTGTGGTTGACGAATGCGCTGGCGCACCTGGCCCTACCTTCCGCATCACCACCCATTTCGCGAATGCCGAAGGAGAAGGGAGCAGCAGAGAAGGGAGAAGCGCGAGTGCTAGCGCGAGGAAAGAGGGGGAGCGGATGATAAGGTATTTAATACGGTGGTTGAAAGGCCTATTTATAGAAGGACTAAACGGCGTTTGGGCTTTCGAGGTAACGGGTGTGCGGATAGCAATCGCGCCTTCCCGACGCCTCGAAACCCGGGCCGATCCCTCTCGCCCTTTAATGGCGAATGCCCTGTGGCTATTCGCTCAACGGCTGCGCGAAAGAGCTAAGAAAACATTCGGCAATAGCATATCATTCGGCAATACCCAGGCAAGCTATGAGAAAAACAAAAAACGAGAAATAGAGCATTCGCAAAGCGTAGAGTATAAAATTATAACAGACAAATATAAAAGTCCAGCATCCGCAACACAGAAAACGAGGAATGAAATAACAGGAGGGGTGAATGTTGACTAGATCAGAACTCCTCCCAGACCCACCGACCCCGCCTTCGCGACCCAGCTTCCAGGGGCATTCACGGGCGGTAGTACGCGAGCATATTGGTGATCTCATGGGAAGCCAGTTGGAGTTGGTCCCGGGCTCGCGCGGCGTGTCTTCCGGGAGACAGCTCCCCTCCTTCACCCCCCAGGCGCTCCACCGTCGCGAGAAGGCGCGAGTAGTCCTGCCGAAGGTCCTTTAACTCACACATGACTCCCAGCCGCACATCATCCACCTGGCCGGCGACGTTCCGCTGGATGTGGATGAGCTTCCCCAAGACCTCTGTGATCCGCTCCTTCAGGGTCGCGTGATCTGAGGAGTCGCCTAGGAAGTCAGCGAGATCCCCAGGGGAGGGGAGAGGCGAGAGCATCCCCTCTTCCCACTCGTTGTAGGACTCAAGAGGGGAGGCTTCCCGATAGCCTGCGAAATCACAACTAGGTAAGTTGCGGTAAAATAAGCGAGTACGATAGGGGCAGGTGAGTAAACTGACCTGGGACGGGTTCCCTATGACCTGAAGGGCGAGACGAATGGGGGAGGACCCCAGACAAGCCTGCGGAAGGTGGTAGAACCTTCCCTTTCCCGGGGCGTAAAGGAGGAGGAGGAGGAGCCGGAGCATTCGCATGGTCATCAGCACGGAGGTGTTGACCCAGTTCCCGCTCAGGGGAGACCCTCGGTTCATTCGCGGTAACATAGGGGTTCTGCTGGGCAGGGGAACTTGGAGGAATGGAGTCCCGCGGCGGGACATCAGGGTTGAGGGCTGCGAAAAGGTAATGGTCAGTAACAAGCAACATGAAAGGAAAATTGAGAGGGTTCACAACTTACTGGATTGAAGTATGGTCTCGCCCGGAGGGGGTGGAGGAGCAAGCTCCAGATCTGGAGGAGGTGTCTCGTCCGTGAGAGGTGGCACCACGACACTATTCAAAATGGCCCCGTGGCCATCCTCAGGCACCGAAATCCCCTACGAATGGTCGGAGCGATTGCAGAATAAGGAGGCAGAAACTAAAAAGAATGGCAGGAGGAATCTTCATACCTGAGTCCCGGGGTCTGGAGGAGTATTCGTCGGAGAGTCCGAGGCGGTCTCGCCTTTTTGGTGATTCATCTGAATCGCTTTGGCTTGCCGCGAGACATATGGGGCGCTCGAGTCTCACTTGGATGTAAGCCAGGGAGCAAATCTGGCAGTTTTGGGGGCGGTTGCAGTCTGGGCCGCAGCCAGGCGTTCGATCATTTCTTGCGAGAGGGGTCTCGTGGAAGGCTTGTGGAAAGACACTGGAATTGGCGAAAGGTCCAGGGAGAGAAAACTCCGGGCCGAGATATAAAAATGGTCCAGAAAAGTCTGACATGAGGATGTATATATAGGATGACGGTGGAACCCACAGAGTCTTATGGGTCCAGTCAGCAAGCACTCACCGAATACAGGGTTGGACTGTTCTTTCCGAGTGTAGGAACCTCTCGCAAAGAGCGGGGATTGTGTACAACCCGTATTCGCCGAGTGGGTCCCTCAAGCCAACTGGCGAGACCTGGGTCAGCCAGATCATTCGCCCAGGCTAAGGAAGGTGGAGAGATCCCCAGATTAGTGGGGGTACGCTGTAGGGAGAAGAAGTTCAGCGAGTGGTGCCCTCACGGACCACTCGCTCAGTTGCATGGGCACTCGCCCAGCTGAGCGGGAGATCGGCTAGTGGTTCCCTCACGGACCACTTGCCCCAAAGGTTTTGAGGGGAAAAAGACCATAATACCCCTGGTGGGCTGCAAATAGCCCTTCAGAACAACGGAGTTAGGCTATCAGCAGACCAATTTGGGGTGCGATTAGTAAAGTTAAAAGGCGGATTCAGGCTATTTACAGACCAGCCTAGGAAAAACTATAAATAGACCCTTAAGGGCACCTTGGAGGAGATCCGATTTTAGAGAATCCTCTCCTCCAGGCTAGTTTTTGGTCGGCTGTTAGTGCCCTCCAAGGTGCCCGGTTGAGCTCTGGTTTGGGAGGGGAAGCTGTCTAAGATCTTTCGGGTGTGTGGCGGGACCTCCTCGCTTCAGCCTTGGGTCTTTTCTTATTCTCACATCCACCGTCAAGAGAGTCTAGTGAGGGAGAAGTAAGCATCGGCTGCACCCCCAGTGGGTCCGAACTCAAGAGACTTGTTGCAGGTTTCAACACAGATAACAGGTGCAAGAATAACATATTTGTAATTGGAGCAAAATACCGATTTTCCAGAAATTGGAGCTATCAGATTTCCGACAGCTGGCTAACGGATTTCCGACAGCGCACGATTTCTTCCGTTCTCCGATCTCTACTCAGCGGTTTAGAGCTATCGGATTTCCGACAGCAGTAACGGATTTCCGACAATGCACGATCTTCTCGTTACTCTACGACGGGCAACAGTTACGCAAGCTAACGAATATCCGATAGTGCTATCGGATATCCAACAACCCACGTCTCAACCACGACCTCCACTTCGCGCAGAAACTTCGAATTAGTGGGACACGTGGCAGCCTCTGGAGATATCGGATTCTGGCGATACCTAGCTAACGGACGGTGACAACTCTCTTTTATTAAAAGAGTTCAAAACTTCGTGGATTTCAAGCCTTCAGACCTTTAAGCCTTCTTCCTGAGTGTTATCATCCAGAGAGCTCCAGAGAACGAAAATCCCATCCTTGAAGAAGAAAAGAGAGAGCGGAGCCGAAGATTGTACACGCGTTCCAAGGAGATTTTCTCAAGGATTCTTCGCTGCTTTGGTCCAGAAATTTTAAAGGGGGTTTTTATTTTGTATTTCATTTATACTTACATTCATCTTGGAATCATTGTAGAAATCGTCGTCTTGCGTGCGACGTCTAAGTCCTTGTGTGGCTTAGGGGAAAATCGCTTCCTTGTGCGGAGCGTCCAAGTCCTTGCGTGGCTTGGTAGGAAATCGTGGCCTTGTGTGCTATGTCTAGATCTTGGGAAAATCTAGAGGATAGGCTTGGGCTTGGTCTAGGGAAAGACAAGTGATTGCCTTCCGATCCTGGGAGAAGGATTGGTAAACAAAAATTGTCAAAAATTTTATTATTATATTTGTTCCTTGATCTTAAGCATTGTTAAGATCATTTTTATTGTATGTGAATTTTATGATTAATGAAAGTATGCCTTTTTCTTTAATTGCAAATTTGGTTGCTTAATCTTTAACTTAGAAATTTGTGTTTGAAAATTTTTATAAGTAATTTTTAGAAAAGTAAAATTTGTTTAAAAATTCTTAAGTAAAAATCATAATTTAAAAAGGCCCTTATTCACCCCCCCCCCCCCCCCCCCCCCCTCTAAGGGCGCCACAAGATCCAACACGTGGTATCAGAGCCAGGTTACTTCAAAACGGTTTTACCACCGGGAGTAATGGCGCACAACGATCACGCGTTCGTTGAGGGGAAAGAAATTAGTAGGCCACCACTTTTTACGGGTACAGACTATAACTATTGGAAAACCCGAATGCGGTGTTTTCTAATAGCTCTCGACATGGAAGTCTGGAATATGGTCGAGACGAGTTATACTTCCCCAACAATTGTTGTAGGAAATGTAACTATGGATAAACCCAAAGACAAGTGGGATGACAATGATAAATTAAAGTGTAAGAACAATGCAAAGGCCATGAATGCCTTATTTTGTGCACTAGATCGCACTGAGTTTAATAGAGTTTGTGCTTGCGATACTGCTTTTGATATTTGGAATCTTTTAGAAATTACTCATGAAGGTACTTCACAGGTAAAGGATTCAAAGCTATTTCAACTGGAGTCAGAGTTCGAAAGTTTCAAAATGGAGGTGGATGAAGAAATTGATACAATGTACACACGATTCACTAAAATCGTTAATGATTCAAAGGTTCTGGGTAAGGTTTTCTCCAATGGAGATTTAGTAAGGAAAATCTTAAGATCACTTCCCCCGAAGTTCAATCCTAAAGTGACTGCAATTTCTGAGTCACATGATCTTAAGACCTTACAATTGGAGAGCCTTATTGGGAATCTAAAACCCATGAAGTGGAGTCGAAAATCTAAAGCCAAGAGTACAATTTGGAGCCCAAAAAGAAGAGCTTGGCGTTGAAATCAAGAAGGGAAGTTGAGACTGAATCTGAAGAAAGTGAGGAAGATGAGGAAGGACTATTTGTGAGGAACTTTAAAAAGTTTATGAGAAATCCGGAGAGGAGAAACTCATTTAAAAGATTTTTCAAAAAGAACGATTTTGTCTACCAAAAAGGCAAAGGAAAATGGAGAATGAAGAGGAGCGTCCGCTACCGGAGTGCTACCATTGCATGAAGATTGGTCATATCAGAAGCAAGTGCCCAAAGTATCTGAAAGAGAAAAAAGCAAAGAGGCACGATAAAAGTTACAAGAAGAAAGTGTTAAAGGCAGAGACTTGGGATGATTCTTCGTCTGGTGAAGAAAGTGATTCCTCAACACAGGAGGAAGAGGAGGCTAATGTATGCTTGATGGAAAAAGTCAACATTACATCTGACGATGATAGCAGTGTCCAAAGCGACACTGAGGTAACTCCTCCATCTTATGAAGATTTATATTCTGAATTTATGAAAACTTGCATATTTTTGGATAAAAGCCTAAAGGAAATTGATTTTTTAAAGTCTAAAAATAAAGGTCTTTTAAAAGTGAATAAAAAATTATCAAATGATTTAAAAACTATTGGGAAATATAAGGTAATTTGTCAAGACTGTGACCACTCTTCGACAAGGATAAAAGAACTTGAAAACACTATTTCTAAGTCCGATCAAAAAATTGATCAACTTCTAAAAGAGAAAAAGGACTTAGAAAAAGTGGTCAAAACTTCTCATTCTCAATTAGAGAATTATAAGAAAAATGTTGCAAATAGATGTGGCATGATAGTAAAAGAAAATTCAATTTTAAATTCCAAAGTAAATGAGTTGAACATGGCAATTGGAAAATTTGGTGTTGGAAAAAAAATCTCTGGATATGATTTTAGCCAACTAATGCCATGGGACAGCAAAATTTGGGCTAGGATACGTTTCTGGAAGCTCTGGAAGCTGTTGGAAATTCTCGACAGCTGATGTCGGAACCAGCGACAGCTCCAGGTTCAGAAAACCTATTTTTCAAAATGAAAATTTTTCTAAGTCCACACATAAAGATGTTTCCTCCAGCAAGAGTCCCGAGAAACCATTGAAAAATGGTTCCTCACCATTCATTGCATGTGCCAAATGTCATCGATTTGGTCATATCTCAGACTCATGTTGGAAGAAAGGAAAAGTTAATGTTAAACAAATCTGGGTACCTAAGGCGTCCACTTATACCATGGGATCGACCACTTGGGTAACCAGATCTTTACTCTCATCATCTTTTTAGGTGTGCGTGCAGGCTAGGAACAAGGAAGACGTGTGGTATTTGGACTCTGGATGTTCAAAACACATGACGGATGATAAATCAAAGTTCCTTAGCCTGGAGATGAAGAAAGGTGGAACAGTGACATTTGGAGATAATGGCAAGGGTAAAGTCAAAGGCATTGGAGTAGTAGGTAACGAAGAATTTAAAATTTCAAATGTTTTATATGTTAAAGGTTTGAAACATAATTTAATTTCTATTAGTCAGCTATGTGATAAAAATCTAAATGTTTTATTTGACTCTAGCTCAAACCTTTGCAAAATTATTGATTCTAAAACAAACAAAATCGTATTTACTGCACCAAGAATAAACAATGTCTATACAATCACTTTTCATAATTTATCTCATTCTACACTTAAATGTTTTATTTCAAAGAATGATGAACTTGAATTATGGCATAGGCGACTGGGACATTCTAGTGCCAAACGCATAGTAAAGCTTTCTAAAAATAAAATAATAAAAGGTTTGCCAAATTTGAATGGAAAGCTTTCTTCATTATGTTCACCATGCCAAAAGGAAAGTTTACAAAATCATCTTTTAAAAGCAAAAATATTATTTCTACTACTAGACCTTTACATTTATTACATATGGACTTGTTTGGTCCAATTACTACACAAAGTCTAGGAGGTAGAAAATATACGTTTGTTATTATTGATGACTATTTTTAATATGATCTCTAATAAAGTGATGTCTCACATCAATGTGTTTAGACCTTGAATGATGGACCGGGTTGTATGTTAAATCAATTGCACTTTTATTATTACACCATAATTCAATAGTTTGTTGTTTAATATTAAAATCTTCTAATGTTTGTTTCATCCAAAGAGCTTGTGCACAACAACTACAAAGTGCGATATATTCGGCCTCGGTGGTTGAGAGGGCAACAAAATTCTGTTTCCTACTCGACCAAGAGATAAGTGAAGGGCCTAAAAATTGACAAGTTCCACTAGTGCTTTTCCTATCTAGTGAACAACCGGCAAAATCGGAATCAGAATAACCAAATAAAGTAAAAACATCGCTATGAGGATACCACAAACCAAGTTTAGATGTGCCAATTAAATATCTAAAAATTATTTTTACCACTTTTAAATGTGATTCCTTGGGATAGGCTTGAAATCTAGTACATAAACAAACTGAAAACATAATATCCAGTCTAGAAGCAGTCAAATATAAAAGTGAACCTATCATGCCTCTATATAAAGTTTGATCTATAGATATTCCATTTCATCTTTTCCTAATTTTAAAGATACACTCGTAGGTGTATTTGCTTGTTTGAGATTTTCAAATCCAAATTGTTTTAAAACATCATGAATATATTTTGATTGGTCAATAAAAACTCCATCATGTTTTTGAACAATTTGAAATCCTAAGAAATATTTTAATTCTCCTACCATACTCATCTCAAATTCATTTTCCATCATTTTTACAACATAATTACACAACTCTTCATTAGTGGCTCCAAAAATAATATCATCAACATAAATTTGTAAAATAATTAAATCATCATCAACTTGCTTAATGAAGAGTGTACAATCAACACCACCCATTTTAAAACCATTTTGTAATAAATATATAGTCAATCTATCATACCATGCTCGTGGTGCTTGTTTTAAACCATACAAAGCTTTTAGCAATCTATATACGCGATTAGGAAATTTTTCATTTATAAATCCTGGGGGTTGTTCAACATAAACTTCTTCTTTAATCAACCCGTTTAAAAATGCAGTTTTAATATTCATTTGCAACAATTTGAATCTTTTATGACTAGCAAATGCAACAAAAATTCTAACTGCTTCCAATCGTGCTACGGGTGCAAATGTTTCATCAAAATCTACCCCTTCAATTGGATTATATCCTTTCGCTACAAGCCTAGCTTTGTTTCTAGTGACCCTAGAGTCACTATCTAATTTATTTTTGAAAACCCATTTGACTCCTACCACAGGATGATCACTAGGTCTATCTACAAGAATCCAAACTTTATTTCTTTCAAATTGGTTAAGTTCTTCATTCATAACTAGAAACCAAGATTCATCATTTAAAGCGGTGGCAACATCTTTTGGTTCTATATTTGACACAAAACATAAATTTGAAAAACTTTCATGTAAACTAGAACCTGTACGTACCCCACTTAATGGTTCTCCAATAACAAATTCTTGCGGATGATGTTTTGAGAACCTTAGCTCGGTTGGAGGTACATATCCTTGTTCTTCTTCTTCACCATCTTTTTCTTCTTCTTTCTCTATTTTTTCTTCATCATCATCATCATTTTTCCTCAGATTTTGTTCATTTTCTTCATTTTTCTCATTACCTGCAACTTTAGTATTTTCTACACAAGAAATATTTTCATCAAATTTTACATGAATACTTTCTTCAACCACTTTAGTACGTTTATTATAAACTCTATAGGTCTTGCTAGTTGAAGAATAACCAATGAAAATTCCTTCATCACATTTTTCATCAAATTTGCCTAAGTTATCTTTTGTATTCAAAATAAAGCATTTACAGCCAAAAACTTTAAAGTAAGATACATTCGGTTTTCTTTGAAAATAAATTTCATAAGGAGTTAATTGTAATGTAGGACAAATCATGACACGATTAATAATATAGCATGCAGTACTAACCGCTTCGGCCCAAAAATATTTTGGCAATTTAAATTCACAAAGCATAGTACGTCATAATTCTTGAAGTGTTCTATTTTTCCTCTCCACTACACCATTTTGCTGTGGTGTGCGAGGGGCGGAAAATTCGTGTTTTATCCCAAATTCATTACAATATGAAATAATTTTTTCATTATCAAACTCTCCTCCATGATCTGATCTAATGCATTTTACTTTTAAATCAAGTTCATTTTGAATACGTGAAATTAGTTTTACAAATTCATCAAAAGCATCAGATTTTGAATTTAAAAATAATGTCCACCATAAAAGCTTTGATTTATCCATGTGTATTTCTTGAATAGAATATGCTGGATAATCGCACCCAACGGAAGGGTGTGTGCCTTTTTCCACTCAGGATTTTTGAGGCAGAATGTATAACGAATCATAGACAAAAGAAGATCGGCCACATCAAATAATTCTTTCTCCACTATATAATAAGTCACACGACTAAGTTGAGCCGTAATACTATGAGTATCACCGGACTTCAACATAATCGTGTGCCTTAGTATATCTTGAACAAGATGAGCATCGTCTGTCAATGTCGTCATAGTGGTTATAAGGTTCTTTGTAGAATTTCCATGCAAAGACATGTTCATTAAGGTCCAATCTCTCTCTAGTCTATAATTCTCCACTATGTCCAAAACATTCTCACTTTCCATTATTCCAAATTCACTTCTTAAATCAATGGGAGTGATCTCCACATATTGGCCTTGAATTTTGGATCTAACTCCTCCATTCAAATCAGTATATGCAGGGTCCTCAAGAAGATTATAAAATTCTCGTACTAAAAAGGAGGAGAAGATATCTTGTATAATGACCGAAAGTATACCTGCCTCAGCAAGCATATAATAGACACGTTCATGTCGGGGGAGATTAAATTCCACAACTTTTGAAATTCCGATTTGGGCTTTCTCTATGCCCGGATAACTTTGATAAGACGAGTGAGCGTCTCTTGACTCACTCCTTCGCGATCTCCAACTGGATGACATATCTGCATAAGAGATAAGAAATTTCTTTTAAAAAAAAATGGACCTGTCGGATATCCGATACCCCTCTGTCGGATATCCGATAGCTAAAAATTATGCTTCCGAAAAATCATTTCACAAACATTCTTACTCTCATA
Organism: Dactylorhiza incarnata; assembly: GCA_033032865.1. Lineage (NCBI taxonomy): Eukaryota > Viridiplantae > Streptophyta > Magnoliopsida > Asparagales > Orchidaceae > Dactylorhiza > Dactylorhiza incarnata. The sequence goes on from JAWHQI010000014.1 coordinate 11,454,656, forward strand.
AATTCACAAATTTTTCACACAGAAAATGTTCTTCAACATCTATATAATTTTTGAAAAATCAAAACTTTGGTGAAAAACACTATTCATCATCTTCTACATATAAATCTTCTTCCTATAAACTTCTAGATCTACATAATAAAAAAAATAGGAAAATCATGTTTAAAAAAAAAGTTCTAATTTTTATTCACTATCTCAAAATCACAAGATCTAAACCTTCTTTTAAACACCAAGATCTAAAATGTCTAGATCTCCTAAAACTTCTACATTTTTTCTTCACAAAACACCATGAAAACCAAGAGGAATATCAAAATCACAAAACTATTTGAGAAATTCTAAGCAAAACTTGAAAAATCCAAATTTCTCACCTTCGATCTGAAGTTTTTCGGCGACGTGGAGCTCTAGATCTCAAAAATTTTCCTAAAACTGAAGTGAGGTGTCGGTGGAAAGACGAAACGCGTCTTTTTATCTGTTTCGAGGTATCGGATGGCGACATCCAGCTGTCGGATTTCCGACAGCTCCCAAAAATTAAATTTCCATTCTTCACTATCTTTTTCATTACCTGTTTCTATAAATGTTCATGTGGGAATTTCTTTTTAATCTTGCATAAATGATTCTTCATGTGTTATTTTTCATAAAAATAGCTTAACACATGCTTATGATGTTCAATCTTCAGTTATCAAAAATGACACTTTCATACAGTAATTAAGAATTATTTTTGCATGCCTCTAAGTATAAGAAATCTTTTATCTATGACAATGAGCAATCACAAACACTAACATTAGTAATTACATGTTAATAAAATTTATTTTATACATACATCATGATTGATCGAACTTAACAAAATATATTTCATAAATTCCACCTTTAACTATGCTACTTTGCACTTATTAAAATTATACTATTTTTGCATGCAAGTGAATTCAGAGATCCTTAACATATATGAATATTCAAAAAAAGGAGGCAAATTCAAATGCAAAACATACATTTTGCCAAAAAAATTTGCAAGAAATAAATAAAAAATTGAAAAGGATCCTCCACCAAGCACTACTTAGCCTCCTGATAAGTCTTAATGAGCACTGTTAGGTTAAGCACCTTGGAAAGAATTGTAAAGTGTCTTGTTATGCAAAAACAAAATGGTCCTTTTATATACTAGCAAAGTTTCTATAAGTTCATAAGTTTGGCTTTATGTATATTTATGTTATGTTTAACAATTCCATGATCATGTATATTTTAAATATATTCATATGTATTCTTTCACAAAGTATCACTACTACACTTCATTGTTATTTATAAAATTTCTTCTTATGAGAATTGGACCGAAACGATTCAATATTCACTCTGCCAATGTGTCTTTCTCTGATAATTGAACTTGAATCTCATAATGGTTAAGTATATTTGCTTTATGTATATTTATAACAGATAACTAGAATGCTTGGCCTCATCTCTAAGGTTTCCTATCTCGATATCATATCACATACAAAGCTTCCGCTAGTGTACTCCAACTTTCCCTATAATCTTTCTTATTTTTCTTCCATATCTTTCATTACTTTTGATAATATCAAAGGGGGAGAAGATAATAAGAAATCACTTAAAATACTTAATTAATATGTAGGGGGAGTTAATATGTCGGGGGAGAATATTTTTAGAAGGAGCTAATATTAAGGGGGAGATCATATTAAGGGGGAGATCATGGAGATCATATGTTCACATTTGTAGACACATGATATACTTCTCAATATCTCTATAGGATTTATTTGATTTCTTTTTATAAGGATTTGTTATTATCAAAATGGGGAGATTGTTGGAGCATGTGTTCCGCACTCGTCCGATTTGAGAATAACAAATCCCGAATGTATTTGATCCTATTTTTGATTAATGGTGTGCAGATAACAGGTGCAAGAAAAACATGTTTGCAATTGGAGCAAAATACCGATTTTCCAGAAATTGGAGCTATCGGATTTCTGATAGCTAGCTAACGGATTTCCGACAGCGCACGATTTCTTCCGTTCTCCGATCTCTACTCAACGGTTTAGAGCTATCGTATTTTCGACAGCATTAACGGATTTCCAACAGTGCACGATCTTCCCGTTACTCTACGATGTGCAGCAGTTACGCAAGCTAACGGATATCTGATAGTGCTATCGGATATCCGACAGCCCACGTCTCAACCACGACCTCCACTTCGCGCAGAAACTTTGAATTAATGGGACACGTGGCAGCCTCTGGAGATATCGGATTCTGGCGATACCTAGCTAACGGACGGCGATAGCTCTCTTTTATTAAAAGAGTTCAGAACTTCATGGATTTCAAGCCTTCAGACCTTCAAGCCTTCTTCCTGAGTGTTATCATCCAGAGAGCTCTAGAGAACGAAAATCCCCATCCTTGAAGAAGAAAAGAGAGAGCGAAGCCGAAGATTATACACGCGTTCCAAGGAGATTTTCTCAAGGATTCTTCGCTGCTTTGGTCCAGAAATTTTAAAGGGGGTTTTTATTTTGTATTTCATTTATATTTACATTCATCTTGTAATCGTTGTAGAAATTGTCGTCTTGCGTGCGACGTCTAAGTCCTTGTGTGGCTTAGGGGAAAATCGCTTCCTTGTGCGGAGCGTCCAAGTCCTTGCGTGGCTTGGAAGGAAATCATGGCCTTGTGTGCTACGTCTAGATCTTGGGAAGATCTAGAGGATAGGCTTGGGCTTGGTCTAGGGAAAGACAAGTGATAGCCTTCCGATCCATGGGAGAAGGATTGGTAAACAAAAATTGTCAAAAATTTTATTATTATATTTGTGCCTTGATCTTAAGCATTGTTAAGATCATTTTTATTGTATATGAATTTCATGATTAATGAAATTATGCCTTTTTCTTTAATTGCAAATTTGGTTGCTTAATCTTTAACTTAGAAATTTGTGTTTGAAAATTTTTATAAGTAATTTTTAGAAAAGTAAATTTGTTTAAAAATTCTTAAGTAAAAATCATAATTTAAAAAGGCCCTTATTCACCCCCCCCCCCCCTCTAAGGGCGCCACAAGATCCAACAGTTGGAGGGTAATCAGTGAGGTGATGACATTTGTGCTGGGACCTTAATAGAAATATGAAGGTGACACTCCAGTCTGGGTAGTTTGGCCCTGTCAACTTGGAGACGGTACCTAGATTTCTTGAAGCAGTGGAAGCTGGGGGGTTTAAAACTGCCGGGGCAGACATGGCAGAAGAAGAGATATCCAAAGTCATCATAGAGAGAGGAGGATGCGTTCAAAGAAACTTAATCGCACGTTCAAGGGACAAGAGAATGCACAAATCGCAGAGATCGCAGAGGCCGTGAAAAGCAAAGAGAAGACGAGGCGAGCGGTAAAAGAGAACTGAAGACCGCATAATAGGGATATAGGTGTTTGCCCAGAAAGCCCGCGCTCTCCTCATATAGGTCAAAAGAATCGGTCTTCGCGGTCTCAAGTTTGGAGATAGCCCAGACCGCCATCAGGAGTCAGCTGAATCCTCCAAGTCCCAGGCAGTCAGAAGATCGTCAGCTCGCTAGACCGCGCGGTCTGGTCTCTTTTTCTCCTTTTTTGGCTATATGCACCCCTTTTCCCTGTCCCGACTCTCCTGTATCCCGGGCAGCCCGTAGTTTTTAGATCTGCCCGCTTGGGCAGCCCCCTCGTCTATAAATAGAGGGGTAGGGGTACCTGAAAATGGACTTTTGCTTCGAGCCTCCAGCTTACAACCTGTGTAAGCGGTCTCGACTTTCTGTGATCGTTTTTCCCCTGTTTCTCAGCATCTTTTGTTTTCAGTAACCTGCACTCCGCAGTTTCCTCTCATCCCCCTAGTGTGAATTTTTGAGGTACCATTTTTGGTGCCAACAGAACGAACACGCGACCTTCAGATTCGGAGTGTCCTGGTGAATTTTCTGACTTTTTAGATGCCTGAGCGTAGAGGTCGCCCAGCTCGGCCTTCCAGCGACCACCCCAAAATCGATCACGGTTCCTTGCAATCCCTTGAGCGTCGTTTTGAGCTTCGCGTCGAGCAAGCTCTCAGAGAGGCCACTCGAGCTCGGCACGAGGTCGCCTCTACCCAACAATAGATCGCGTGGACTCAGCAGGATGCTGCTCGGGAGCGTCAAGAGGTCGTTCGGACTCAGCTTGAGTCCGCCAAGCAGATTGAGGCCATTAACCAGGTTCTGGCCGCGATCTCTCAAAAGATCTTTCCTCCTCCCAGCCAGGTCTCTACCCCTGACCGCATGGCAAGCTGTCAGCCTTGTGACCGCTCTAATTTTCAGCCCGCAGCTCCTCAGCGATCTCATTATGAGGAGTTCGCTGCCCGTCATAATTCTTTTAGAGCAGCCGCTCAGGGATCTCCGGCCCAAGCTTTGAACTTCGAAGAGGATTTTGCCTATCCCCAAGCCCCTCCTGCTCCTTCCTTTGCTCCCCCAGGTGCCTCTGGAATGGGGGATCCTTCCCCTTTTACTGATGAAATTCGTCGAGATCCTATTCCGAACGGCTTCAGGGAACCTCGTCTCCCTGTGTTCTCGGGAGAAAGTGATCCCATGTCCCACCTCCAAGCTTTTGAATCTGCCATTGCCCTCCGAACCATTTCAAATGGGGTGAGATGAAAGTTGTTAATAACTTCTCTCGATGGATCTGCTAGGGAGTGGTTCTACAAGCTGCCCTCCCAATCCATCCCGAGCTTTGCCGTCTTAAGAGATGAGCTCATCTTGAGGTTTGCAACCGCCAAGAAGAGGAAGAGTGGCCCTGGGACCCTCTTCAAAATAAAGCAAGGTGAAAATAAGACTGCCGCTCATTTTGTCGACCGATTCCAGAGAGAGATCTTAGGGATCAGAGAAATGGATCCTGCTCTTTATATGATAGCCTTGATTAGTGGCCTGAAGGAAGGTCCTCTCAAGTTCAAGGTTACCATTAAAGAGCCCGACTCTTATCAGGAGTTGATTAGCATTGTCAATCGTGATATAGAGGGGGAAATCAACAACCCCACCTATGTAACCAATCTGACCAATAGGGCTAGTCAGAAAGGCTTTGCAGGATTCTATCCCGCCCCGTCTTCCTCAAAGTCTAACAAAGAGTGTCCTCCTCCCGCTCTGAAGAGAGGAAGGAATTTCCGTAACAATCGTTTCAATCAGGGGAACCAGCAATTCCAGCCCAGAGGACCTCTGATCCCAACCCCTGTGGCTCCAGCTCCGCAAGCCACTCCTGTTCATCAGATTCAATATGTTCAGCCCCCTCTCCTGACCCTCCAGCCATCCTATAATGATTCCCAAGAGTCTTTTACAGACCTTGGTGTCTCCATGAAAGAAGTAGTTCAAGTCCTGCAGAAGCAGCCTTTTTTCAAAAGGCCGGCTCCCCTTAGCTCTGACATGAATTCCCGTAATTTGACTCTTTACTGTGAATATCACAGGGAAAGAGGTCATCTGACAGAAAATTGCAGAGCCCTCCGAGTGGTAGTGGAGAAGCTCCTAAAAGATGGAAAGCTTTAGGACCTTCTTCAAAAGAATGATCCCTCCAAAGCTTCAACTTCCAAGGCCAAAGAAGTAGTAGAGATCCGCTGGGAGTGCGAGGAGGTCGATGATGTTTGCCATCTTGGCAACATCGGTTTCCCCGGTGAATGCACGGATGCTAATGATGAGTGCGCTCTAGGCAACCTTTTCTGTATTCATGGTGGAGCAGGACCAGAGTCTTCCAGGAAGGCCAGCCTGAAAAGGGTCTGTCGTTCGGAGGTTGCTACTACCTCCTCAACCCCGGTTGGAGGAATAGTCACCTTCGGGGAAGAAGATCTTTCTTCAAACTCAAATCCTTTTGACGACGCGGTCGTCATAAAAGCAGTAATAGAAAATTATACGATAGAGAAAATTCTTATTGATACTGGGAGCTCGGTGAACGTGCTCTTCAAGCCGTCCTTCGATGCTTTGAAGATAGGTAAGCCTCTTCTCTCTACTGAAGGGCCTCTTTATGGTTTTTCAGGGGAAAAGAAGGACGTAGAGGGACTCAATACTCTCTCTGTAATTTTGGGAGGAATAGTAAAGCTTGTCAAATTCATAGTCGTTGATGCTCCTAGCAGCTACAACGCAATCTTTGGGAGACCAATTTTAAACGGATATCAGGCGGTGGTCTCGACATACCACCAAGCAGTAAAATTTGCCCTAAATGGCAAGCAGCATCGGATCAGGAGTGACCTGAGGAAGGCCAGGGAGTGCTACGTAAAAACTGTCAATGTAATCATGTCTTCTTCTCCCCAGGAAGCTGTGATGGCTATCTCAGCCCAAATTCCCGAACCAATCAAAATTGCTGAAGAGGCTGAAGAAGAAGATGCAAGAGATGGAGTTTGCTTGGAACCTTCCCAAGCGACTCAAGCCGTTCCAATCAGCAAAGGAGATGAGAGCAAGTGCCTCTCAATAAATGCTGAATTGTCTGAAGCCGACAAGGTTTGCCTGATCTCTTGCCTTCTGAAGAATCTGGATGTCTTCGCCTGGTCAGCAGACGACATGCCAGGAGTTGATCTGGATGTAGCTTGCCACCATCTCAATATTGATCCCAACTTCATCCCTATCAAGCAGAAAAAGAGAGCTGTTGCAACGACTCTTGCCCAGCCCATCCGAGAAGAGTCGGAAAAGCTGCTGAAGGCTAAGTTTGTTCAAGAAGTTCAATACCCTGAATGGGTATCAAATGTTGTAATGGTCAAGAAGTCTGGGGGAAAATGGAGGATGTGTGTCGATTTCACCAAACTCAATAAAGCGTGCCCTAAAGATTGCTACCCCTTGCCTCAGATAGATTCATTAGTGGATTCTGCGGTAGGTTATTCTTTCATGAGTTTTTAGATGCTTTTTCAGGTTATCATCAAATCAGAATGCAAAAACCCGATATACCTCATACTTCGTTTATCACAAACGACGGTTGCTTTTGTTATCTCGTAATGCCTTTTGGGATAAAAAATGCTGGAGCAACTTATCAAAAAATGATGGATACAGTTTTTAAAGATCAAAAGGGAAGAAATCTAGAAGTTTACGTTGATGACCTTCTAATAAAAAGCAAATCATTCTCTTCTCATCTTGGTGACCTCTCGGAAACTTTTGCAACCCTCCGAACTTTTAATATGAGGTTGAATCCATTGAAGTGTGTTTTTGGAACAAGTAGTGGGGAAATTCTTGGTCATCTCCTTACTCCGGAAGGGTTGGAGCCTAACCCATACAAAGTGAAGGATATTCTTGAAATGCCACCTCCCAGGTCTCCTAAGGAAGTTCAGTAGCTAGGAGGAAGAATGACAGGCCTGAGTCGTTTTATCTCTCGATCCGGAGATAAGAGTGCTCCTTTCTTCAAGACCCTCCGCAGAGGGGCTAAGTTTGAGTGGACAAAAGAGTGTGATGATGCTTTTAATGAGCTTAAGAAGAAATTGACATCAACCCCTTTGCTTGAAAGCCCAAGAGAGGGCGAGGATCTTTTTCTCTATTTAGGAGTTGGTACTGATGCTATAAGTTCAGTTTTGGTGCGAGAAGAGAAGAAGAAACAATTTCCAGTTTATTATGTAAGCAAAATTCTGAAAGATACAGAGACACATTACCCGATTCTTGAAAAGCTGGCCCTAATGCTTGTAACTTCAGCTAGGAGATTAAGGCCCTACTTCCAGGCTCATTAGATCCAAGTGGTCATTGATCTTCCATTAAAGAACGTTTTAGAGAAGCCAGAGCATTCGGGAAGGTTGGCTAAGTGGGCGATAGAGCTCAGTGAGTTTGATATCTCCTATGTTCCAAGGGTGGCAATCAAAGCTCAAGTTTTAGCAGATTTCATGGTTGATGCAAGTGAGTCTTCATTAGAGAAGGAAGTCGGAGTGCCTCTAGCTTGGACAATATTTGTTGATTGTGCTTCGGGAAGGAATTCGTGTGGGGATGGAGTAGTTTTGATCAATCCAAATGGGGTCAGATTGGATCAGGCTTTGAAGTTCTATTTCTCAACAACTAATAATCAAGCAGAATATGAGGCTTTGCTAGCCGGTCTTCGATTCGCTAGGGAATTGGGAATCGAGGACGTTCAAGTTAAAACAGACTCTCTAGTGATGGCATCTCAGGTTAACGGAACCTTTGAAACCAGAGATCAGACTTTGAAGCAATATCTAGCCTTGGTGAAAGGAGAGATTGGAATGTTCAAAAGTTTCTCTATCAAACATATTCCAAGAAAAGAGAAATCAGAAGCAGATGAGCTGGCGAAATTTGATCTTTTTTCGGGAGGAGCGTCCTCGGAGCTTTTTCGTCCTGCAATCGAGGAAGGAGAAGTTATGGAGATAGATCAATATCCATCTTGGATGGATCCATTCATCCTTTATCTTTCAACCGGAAAGCTCCACTCCACGGTAAAAGACAGAAAGAGATTTAAACTAAAAGCAGCTCATTATTACCTTGTTGCAGGAATCCTTTACCGGAGGACCTTTTTGTCACCTTTGTCCCGATGTGTCTCGGAAGAAGAGATCCCGGTTGTCCTTTAAGAAATTCATTCAGGAGATTGTGAAAGCCACTCTGGAGCTCGTACATTGGAGAAAAGAATGCTAAGGCAAGGATATTTCTGGCCTCAAATGAGGAAGGATGTAGAGAAATTTGCAAAGAAATGTGTCCAGTGCCAAAAGTTCGCTCCTCTTCAAAATCAACCTGCCCAACAACTTATATCTATAACAACCCCATGGCCGTTTGCAGTATGGGGAATGGATCTGATTGGGCCTTTTCCTACGGCAAGTGGGCAACGCTGATATATTATAGTCATGATTGACTACTTCAGTAAGTGGATTGAGGCAAGAGCATTGGCTAAAATTACTACTCAAGTTGTGAGAAATTTTATCTGGGGAGAAATAGTTTGCAGGCATGGGATACCGATGGCAATTATCACGGATAATGATTCTCAATTCAACAATCCTCAGCTCATAAGTTTCTGTGGACAGATTGGCACTAAATTACGTTTTGCTTCTGTACATCATCCTAGAAGTAATGGGCAAGTAGAAGCTACTAATAAGCTCATAATAAATCTCTTGAAGAAAAAGGTAGAAAATCATCAGGGAAATTGGGCGGAACAGTTACCATTAGTACTATGGGACTTGAGAACGACTCCCACCGCAGCTACAGGAGAAACTCCTTTTAAGTTGTCACACGGTTCAGAAGCTCTTATTCCTGTCGAGTTTGAGGTAAAAAGTCCAAGGTTGTTATTGGCTCAACAAAACCAGGATGATTGGATGGAAGAAAATGATGAAGATCTAAAGTGTAGCCTTGATCTCATTGAAGAGATGAGAGATACGGCGAAGATTAGGCAGGAGGAAGTTAAGAGGAGGATGGCAAGACTCTTCGATAAAAATGTCAGAATCAAAGAATTCACAATCGGAGATCTGGTCCTTAAAAAGGTAGATATAGCAGCAAGATCTGGTTCGGTAAGGAAGCTTAATCCAAATTGGGCAGGACCATTCATAGTGAAAGAAGTACTCAAAAATGGTGCTTACCGCCTCCAGACTTATGAAGGAGAGGAGTTGCCTCACACCTGGAGCGGTGATGACCTCAAGCGTTTTTTCTCTTAAAAATGTTTATGGATTTTTTCTTCTTCCTCTTTGCTTATCTTTTCTCTTCTTGAACATTATGATGATATTGTTCTAACCCTTTTCTTGGTATATAAATGATAAGGGAAGATATAAAAAAAATTGATATTAAAAGCTAAAATCCTGCCAGAAGAGACATCGAAGAATCCTACTTTTTCCCCTCGACTTGAAGCATGAGATGTAAATCTGCCAGGACCACAGATGTTGGGGAGATTTCACATCTGTGTAGCAGTAGCTCGCCAAGACGTTTAGGATATCGGGTCCTTGCTGACATCTGACACACCTCTAGATCAAGAGAGTTCAGGTGAATGTTCAGCTCTGTCATGCTTTTTAGGACACTGTTACAGACTGAGTGATCTTCTAGGGAAAGCAATGTTGGTATAGCCTCCGCGGCATAACCGCACCTGCCCTATAGATCATTTTTGTTCTGCAACTTTCGAATACTCATTGGAGCATGGTTAGCAAAAATGGCAAGTTTAAAATAGATTTAAACGATCTCTTGAGGAAAGTAATGCCGGTGTAGCCCTCGAGGCATGACCGTACCTGCCCTTGAGATCATTTTTGAACTCTTTCTCTTGAGGAAAGCAATGCCAGTGTAGCCCTCGAGGCATGACCGCACTTGCCCTAGAGATCGAGCGGTCAGAATAGCTTGAGACCGCAATTTTCTATTCTCACCCTCAGGAGAAAGAAATCTGAGTTATTTGAGATTGCTGGTTTGATCATCTCCAAAACTTGAACAGAAGTGATCGCCAAGATGATTTTTTAAGGAAAGAATGAGAACGATCTGGATTGAACGTGATCGACAGAACGCAAGCTCGGTATCGCCTCTTATAGCTCAGATTATATGGGGAGTATTCATAAAAATTATTTGTTATACACCAAGTAATAGTTTGAAAAATTGAGTCATTGTCGCGTGGCGACCTGAAGATGATGAGATCGCTGACTTATGATCGCCAAGGTCTATTATTCTCTCTTCAACAAACTGGCTAGAATTTCATCGAACATAGATTATCCTTCAGTTCGTCGGACGCAGGAAATTAATTCAAATGGCGATCTCAAATATGTTGAGACCGCCGTTTTATTTCCTCCAGGACTTGGTTGTTTGAGGTTGCCGGTTGAGCTCTCTATTTCTTCAGTGGTTTTCTCTTCAACGATCTCAAATATGTTGAGACCGCCGGTTTATTTCCTCCAGGATTTGGCTGTTTGAAATTGCCAGTCAAGTTATCCATTTCTTCAGTGGCATTCAAGAATATTCTTTCCTGTTTCACGCGCGATCAGGAAAAAGTGAGATCGCATGCTATCCAGTTAATAATATTTTAAGTTCCTGGTAATCTGGTATAATGAAGATCGTTAGATGTGACAGCTGCAAAGAAAATACCGTAAGATGTTTTCAATTCCAGGGCTCAGACTCATAAAATAGTATGGATAATTGAATGATCGCACCTGAGGGATTATTCAAAGGATTTTTATAAAAATTGATAAAGACTAAGGCATTGAGATCGAATGCCAATTTCACCTTGAAATGAAGAGACCGCACAGATACAGCCAGTATAGAAGAAATGCAAAAATAAATATCTGATCGAAAGAGGTACGAAAAATATGGCAAAACAATTCTTCATATTCATTCAAAATGTTTAGGTACATCGGACCGACCGGTCTCCAAAAGATAAAAATTACAATATTATCTATTTGCTTCTCGATCACTTGGGAGACCGCTCATCTGAAGAAGAGGACGAGTCGGCCTCATTAGATGATTCTTCTAAGCCCTTCCCTTGAACCTTGGATCAAGAGCTTGAGGCCGCTCCTGAGCTCGTGTCCTGGCCCTGCACATACTGGCTGCCGCTTAGCTGGGTTTCATCCTCAATCACAACATCTTCTTCACCGTCGTCGGCGGTCTCTTCCGTAGTTAAATATTGTTCATCAATCCTTCTTGACGCCCGGGGGAAAAGAGAAGCAAAGGTTGTGTCTTTGTACTCTTCAGAAAGACCGCCTCGATTTTGGAGCTCCGTTATTACTTGCTCGGCGGTCTCCCTTACATGGTGCGCCATGGCCCTTTTAAAATCAGGATTGTGTATGTCATAGGTCGTTTCCTTCGCTCGCTGTAGAGAAGAAATAATCAGACCGAGCGGTCTAAACGAATTCAGGAAAAACATCTAGTAGAAATATAATACCAGCAGGTCTTCATTCACTTTCAAGACACTTCGGAGGGTCCGCCCCAGATGATGCTGAAGAGTCACATTCTGAAGGGCCGTTTGAGCGCAAATATCTGGGAGCAAGTTGGTCTCAATATCGAATATTTCAGTTGTATTTTTCTTTCCATATAAAGCCGCGGTCACAGCAGTGGCATGGTGAGTCAGCTTTCCGCTCCAGAGGGGGAGGTCGGTAGAAACTCTCATGGCTTTTCCTTTGGCGCCCCATTTGAGCAAAGGTTTGCCTTTTAAATCTTTATGATGGCGCATATAGCCATGAAGAGGAAATGGCTCTAAAGCGGTCTTAGAGGAATTACCGGTCTCAGCGGTCTGAAACTTTTCTTCCCTCTTCAGCCTTCTTCCCTTTGGGTAAGTACTTCTTCCGCAGGTGCTACTGGATCCTCCGTCGGAATTACAAAGGATGCTGAAAATAAGAAGTTAGAAAAATAAAGAAAAATGTGTAAGAAATATTGGGAGATCGCTGAAAACAACTCACTTTCCTCAGGAACGATCTCAGCGATCTCGGGCCAGATCGCCAGATAATAAACAAGGTCCAGGCGCTTTCCAGCTAGAATTCCAGAATCTTTAACTCTTCTTTGGAGATCGATTTGCTCTTCTGAAAAATCTTGTCAGGTCGAGTAGAAGGGCGACTCTTGAGACCGCCAAGATTGCCTTCAAATACAAGAAACCTTTCTGTCCAGAAGGGAACCTTATTTGGAAGATTGAGAACTTTGAATCCTTCAGTAGAAAAGTATATTAACCTTTTGAATTCCTCTTTCTTTTGACCTTCTTTCAGGACCTTAGCAGTAAAGGACGCACGGAAGAGCGCCATCGTGAACTTTTTCTTCTCCGATCTCAGGTAGTTTATGAAAACACTAATGAGACCGATTGAGTTCGGCGGCAACTAGGCGAGTACCAGCCCATAATAATCCATGATCTCCAAAAATTTCCAAGGGAGAGGAATCCTTAACCCATACTCAAAGTGATCAATAGGAATGATAAACTTTTTCTCTTCTCCAAAATTGAGTCCTTCGACCTCAGATGGCGGTCTCACGATGATCTGAGTCTGAATCATGAGCTTCTTCAAGAACTCAACATATTCCTCTTTTGAAAGATAGCAGGGTTTGTGATCGGCTCTGAGGAAAACTGAGGCAGCAGTAGCTCGAGCGGACACCATTTTTGGAGATCGCTGTGACCGGTGCTTAGAGCGCATACAGAAAATATAAAGTGAAACCCAAAAAGGTGGCTATTTATAGAGAGCAAAGGATGATTTCGTCATCATTACATTTTCTCGAGACCGCCCAGTAAAGTCTTTCAGATCGCCCGTACCTGCAAGAAATCCTAGAGCGTCGGTATCTTTTCGATCTCAAAGAGGAGAGACTGCAACATCTCAGATCACACAATATAAACAAACATCACAAAATAACAGAGTTCGCAAGCAGCAGAAATTAAAAGCATATTACACAATAAACTGTTCATCATATTACAAAAACCATTCGAAAATGAAATATCCGAATGTCTATTTCATATGAGGCCTTTTTCTTCCTACAAAGGCCGCGATATCTTGCATTTCGTTAATAGAGCTAAAGACCAATGAAAGACCCTGGTTAGCGTTCATCGCGGCCCGGTGGATCCTTGACATCTCTTTGTCAACCACCTCCATAGGAACAACCATGATCTCGGAGCTCGATCTTACTTCTTGGTGATCGCCAGATGGTCCCGGTCTCATCGACATTTTCGTGGAGCCGCTCCTCAGCGCAGCGACCTCAGCGGACAGAGCAGCAGATTTTCCCTTGTAGTATTCAACGTCTTTCTCAGCTCGACGGAGTGCTTGAGTGAGCTCGCCAATCTTAAGACCGCTTGCCTCTTCAGTTCTTCGATGTGAGTGAATGAGCTCGACGGCCGGATCATAAGCTGAACGAAGCTTCTCTTCAAGATCGCGGATCTGATCATGGTAGGCCCATTCCCGAACCAACATAGACCGAACATCCTCAAACATAGGATTGAGGATATTGGCAAGTTGGTCGAAGACTGCAACCCTCTGCGCTGGAAGTTCTCCCTCTTCCATCTTAAGAATATTTTCATCTACGGGCAAAAGAGCAAAGGTTAGTCCGATTTTCAAAAGATTCAAAGTAACAAGGTTCGCACAGAAAGAATACTTGGAAAGGAATCAAGACCGCAGTAACGCAGTATATTTTCAGTATTAACTATGATCGCTTGTTCCGCGGTCAGTACGAGGCGGTCTGATCCCCTAAAATGCTCAAGGTTCATTTTCTCCAATTCTTTCTTTTGCGACATTTCCCCTTCTTTCCTTCTTCTTTTTAACTCCGCATTGCTAACAAGGATGTCATCGTTTTCGATGACAACGATCTCATGTTTTCTTTCCGGAGAATCGGGTCGGATCGTTGGAAGAGGAATATTTTTCAGCGATCTGGTCATAGTCAGCGCCTTACCAGTTCGAAGAGCGGAGACAGCGTTTGCGCAGTCTTCTGCTGCTCGGTCTAATTCTTCCTCTTGAGCGGCAGAAAGGGTTTGAAGACCGCTTGACAATGCAGCCTTTTCCTTAGCAATCTGCCGGCTCTTTTCTTCTGCCTCCTTCTCTTCTTCCTCTTTCTTTTTCTTTGCAGCGGTCTGGGCTGCCTTCTTCTCTTCTTCGTCTTTTATCCTTGCAGCGGTCTGGGCAGCCTTCTTCTCTTCTTCTTTTTTCTTCTTCACAGCGATCTGAGCTGCCTTCTCTTTTTCTATTTTTTCCTTTTCTTCCTGTTCAACGGCAATCCGACCTGCTTCTGCTTCTTTTCTTCCCTTCTCTTCTCGATCCCTCCTTTCCTTATCTTCTCTCAGCTTCGCTTTAGCGGCGGCGATCTCCTTCTCTTTTTCCAAAATCTCTTTCTCGGTGGCAGCTGCCCTGAGACTTTCTTCCTCGAAAGGGTCAAGCACCTATAAGGAAGAACAAGAAAATCGTTAGAAGAATCTTCTTCAAGGTAGGCGATCAGTTCAGGATCTGCCTCTCCTGAAAAAGTCGAGATCGCAGGAAGAGAAAAGAGATCGGCCGCATCATTTACCTTCAAAGGAGCACTCTCAGGATTCTCGAGACCGCCACCCTCGGGATGAGAGATCGCCTTAGGGGCGGTCACCTCTTTAGCATCACTATTTTTCAGCTTCTTAGTACTTTGAGTAGAAGGATTTAAGTTTTTTCTTTTACTCACTTTGGAAGAATTCTGAGAGTCACCTAACCTTTGCATAATCTGTTCAGCTTCAATTTTCTTTTCCCGCAAACCAGCCAGGATTGGAGGCAGTCTCATTATGCTGCACAGTGGCCAGGCCGAGCGCTTCCACAGTTTTCTGATAATTGAAAGAAATGGAAAAATTAGGAAGGATCAGTTCAGGTCCTGAAGAACTAGACGATAAAACGGCAGCAACATAACGTAGTGGAACCTCATTTTCGGGGAGGACAGTTGTTTTCTCCAGAAAAGGTCGCGCGGTCTCCTTAAACGCGCCCGCCTTCGGTGAAGCCTTAACAATTTTCACCACCTTCTTCGAGGTAGCGATCTTCTTCTTCTTTTTCTTCTCAGGGGAATCCTTTCCCGAAGAATCAAACGAGGAAAACAATGACGACATTATGGAGTTCGCTTTATCTACTTTTTTGAGACCGCTTGCAAGGTAAGTTCATTTGCTTTTTCAAGAAATTATGATTTCTCAAACCATGGAGGGGTATTTATAGCCCAGGGTGCATTTAAGACGATTGCGGTCTCGGCGGTCAAAGCTTACATTTTCGAAGTTCCAGTGCAACTTAAAAATGTGTGGGGATTATGTTGCCCGGAAAGCCCGCGATCTCCTCATATAGGTCAAAAAAATCGGTCTCTGCGGTCTCAAGTTTGGAGACCGCCTAGATTGCCAGCAGGTGTCAGCCGAATCCTCCAAGTCCCAGGCAGTCAGAAGATCGTCAGCTCGCCAGACCGCGCGGTCTGGTCTAATTTTCTCCTTTTTTGGCTATTTGCACCCCTTTTCCCTGTCCCGGCTCTCCTGTATCCCGGGCAGCCCGTAGTTTTCAGATCTGCCCGCTTGGGCAGCCCCCTCGTCTATAAATAGAGGGTAGGGGTACCTGAAAATGGACTTTTGCTTCGAGCCTCCAGCTTACAACCAGTGTAAGCGGTCTCGACTTTCTGTGATCGTTTTTCCCTTATTTCTCAGCATCTTTTGTCTTCAGTAACCTACACTCTGCAGTTTCCTCTCATCCCCATAGTGTGAATTTTGGAGGTACCATTTTTTGTGCCAACAATAGGGAGATCACATAGATCACAAGAAGAGGGTAGGCTGATGGTTAAGAAGGCTGAGACCACTCAGGCCACAAAGAAGAAAAAAAAGTACAGGGCGGGCGGTAATTGAACTGAAGTTCGCAGAAAATATATAAGGATGGGCGGGTAGTTAAGAAACTGAAGTCCGTACAACCAAAAAGATGTATCAAGGGGTGAGCAGATGACTAGGTGGGCATGGTACTGGCGAGCAGGTGACTAGGTGAGTAGTCGACAAGACAAGAATAGAGGTCACAACCAAAGGATCGAACCTTGGCTCTGATACCATATGATAACTTTGAAATAACATAATAATAATTAACAATAACACATAGGAAATTAAAAAAAATAGAATTTCTATTTCCAAAAAAACTGAATATTACAAGGTATGGCCTCCTTTACAAAGAATGGATGAGGTGAGAGAGATTACAATTTTGAAGTGTGGAAATAATATTACAAAGCTATAGGATACAACTAGAGGGATCACGACGGTCATAGTTTTTTTTACCGCAGTTGATGTTCGGCTATACAAGCTAAGAACCCATAACAAACCACCTTTGGGCATGTACTGAGGATGGAATGAAAAAGCTCTACCAACACACCTTGCGGTTATACACATCTAACCGAGCTGACCGCACGGTGCAGTTGGATAAAGCTAACTATACTGACTGCACGATTCGATTAAACATGTTTAACCGCCCATGAGCAAATATGTTCTAACATTATGAATAAGACCTATGTTGAGAACATAGCAAGTTGTGTTAACTCCCTCTGCATAAAAGTATATATGAATGTTATCCTTAACAAGTAATGCTCTACCAAATTCAATAAGGGTTCTATTCTTTCTCTCAACAACCCCATTTTGTTCTAGAGTTCTAAGAGCTGAGATGTAATGCCTCCCCTGCAACAATTATATAATATGGGTCCGTCCGGGACCCCGCAGCATATAGTCACCATAGCTTTAGCATTAAAAGATGATGCAAGATGCTTTCCCAACAACAACTAGAGCACACACATCAAAAACATACTAAGAAAGCACAGAAATTGTCCACGTCTATATGGGAGATATCTGGCCTTATGGCCTTACAACTACAATAGTTCAAGTCATCAATACATCACATCAAAACAGAGTAGCAAAGCTCCTACGCTACCTCGGCATGTAAGCTGGAATAATGCAAAAGGGAAAAGTAATGCAGTAAATCATGAGGAAGTACTCTTCGTGAAGCTTAGGACTTTTTGGATGGCAAGTTGATTCCAGCTTGCGATCCTTGCCCTGAAAACAACACAGAAGAAGCAGTATAACAAGGGTCAGCCAGGGCTGACCACAACTACATAACAGCACGCCTCCTCTCGGTCGTCCTAGCAGTCTTTGAGGAACTACATCACTGACGCGCAAATCTGCAACACCGCTATAGGCGGTAGCAAGACTACAGCACGAAACAGTAGTGTACCAATCATTTAAGTAATATAAAATATGGGAGTGAATCCCCAAGTATCGAATCTCTAAGGAACACAGTAAGGTGGTGTTTACTTTTGAGGAAGGACTTGATATTGAAGGACTTATCATGGTGCAAAGTAGTGCTTGGGGGATCACATATATTTTATCTTTTCTTTGTAATCCGGTGTACAAGAAGAAGTAGTGTAAAAAATAGTTTGCACAAGACACTATACAATTCTCTCCAAGGTGCCCAACCTCACAATGCTCATTAAGACTTATCAGGAGGGTAAGTAGTGCTTGGTTGAGTTATCTTTGCCAAATATTCATTTGAATTTTAATTTGTGACAAAGTTCACCGAATTCACTTGTTTTTGCAAACATAAGAGTTTTTTGGATTAAAAACCATACTTCTTGAAAAAATGTGTGTTTGAAAATATATCTTTATGAGGTGTAGGGAAACTAATCACACATCTAATAATGTTAAGTTATAACACTACACAATCATGTAAGAGTAAGATTAAATTCATATGTAGATGATCAAAGTGGTGAGTGAGTACATCATTATCAAATATAAAACATTACTCATACTTAGAGGCATGTTAAGAAATCCTACACAAGATTCCTATAATCAATTTCATTGCACGTTACAAGATAATGTTCAAGGCATGACACAAAACAATGTATTAAGATACTTAAAATTAGAATTTAGCATTGTATTTTAATCTTGAAAAGATAAACCTAATCATACTTGAAGCATTTCAATGATTAGTAATCAGTTTTTATAATTTTTTTTTTAATAAAAAATACAAAATAATAAACTCTTAAAGAAACAATAAGAAAAGCATATTTTTGTTCTTTGAAATTTGTTATGGGATTTTGTATTTGGTTTTTAAATGGTCAATTTAAAAAAAAAAACTTGTTTTTGATTTATTTTGATTGAATGGACTGTCCAGAATGTGACAATTATTAAAAAAATCTTATTCTAATTATTATTTGGTCTGCAGCTATCAGATCTTCCAGATCGGACGGCTAGGTGCTCATCTTCCTCCATGAGCCTGTGCCTCAAATTTCCTCTCCCAGGGCTGACTTTGGCCTTGGTTTCCGGCCATCTCCGGCAAAGCCCCTAAGCCACCACCACCAGTTGACATTTGGCCATCGACTAGTGGTGTCTGATGGGACTCAGGAGGCTGGAGGAAGGCTCCGACATCTTTAAATTTCTGGGTCAGGACATTAAAAATGACAATGGTAATCCATAATCTTCATCACTGGATTGAACAGGAACAGAGGGGGAAGGCTAGCACAAGGGGAGGGGAGGAGAAACCGGTCCTTGTTTGGGCTTGAGGTTTAGTGCCTCTCGGATTTGCCATGGTCAACGAGCTTGCTTGAGCTCCACCTCCTGATCTCAATTCTCAAGCAAAGAGCATGAAGTAAAGCTTCATTTCGACTGCCAAGATTATTTTGAAGCTGATGAAAGTGTCAATTTCGGCTGGGGGTGTTTCTTGTATTGACATCCATTAGAGGTGGCGATTTCCTCTATTCTCCACCACCATGGCAGCCAATGTCGGGGCTCCAATTCACCCAGATTTTATTCCTCTGCTCGAATTCATGTTGAGGGGGAGAAGATTGGGCCCAATGACAGCTCACCTCATGGATGTCCATTGATGTTGGCCGGCTACCTCTTTTCCCATGCAATTTCATCCCTCTACTTAGCTTCCACCTCATTCAAAACTGCTGGGAAATTCATGGGGAAGCTGAGAGGAGGCTTTGGGGTGAGGAAGGACATGCCATGTAACATCAATTCCATTAATCCCACCTTTATCTTCTCCAATTTGTGGGAAAACCCAATTTTACCCCTTTGCATGTCAATCCCTCCTCAATTCTACGGACATGCATGGTCAAGTGACATTGGGCTGCATGATGGACCTCCTATTAAGGCCTTAGCCCATAGGGCTTAGCTTAATTGATCCAAATGCCCATATTGCCCAATTTTGACCTATGTTGACTTTTTGGACTGACTTGGTCAACTGATGAGTTGAGTGGTCCAATGTGTTGGTCTTGACTCCCTTTACACCACCCACTATTGATTGGGTCATGGTGATGCCCTAATTGGGTCAATTTATCCATTATGTGTGATCTTGACCAAAATTGGGGTCTAAGTTGACTTTGATCAAATTGGACCAATTGTTGACCACTTGATGGAGCTTTCGGGTCCATTGGTTCCCCTATGATGTTATAAGACTAGGGGTAAAGTCAATTTCAATTTTGTGGGTCAATTGAACCTATTGGTGAAGGATTGACCTATGTTGACCTAAAGGGTACTTTGGTAAATTTGGGTCAATTGGTGACTCCATGATGGGGCTTTTAGGTTCTTTGCAGCCTGATTAGGTTTTGTAATATAGTGGTGGGGTCAATTTGATCATATGAAGTTTATTGACCCATTTGTGATGACTTGGCCTATGTTGACCTATTTTGACCTAGAGTTGACCTGGTCAAACTAGCAAAAATTGGTGACAATATGATGGGGCTTTTGGGTCACTTGGTCCTCTCATAGGGTTAGGGACCTATTGGCAAGCTCAATTTGATTTGGTGAGTCCAATTTGAAGTAAATTGGGCAAGGTTGACCTCTGCCCTTTTGGGGTGCTTATAACAATTTCTTAAGTCCAAGTTGACCTAGGATCATTCAATGATCTCTACTCACAATTTAAACCCTAAACTCACCCAAGGGGTCTAGAAGGAATGGGGATGTTACAAATCCCAATAAACAAAAGAATAATTTCATCCCAAAAATTTAAGATCGGGTCCACAGGGTTTCACGCACAATGAAAATGAAGAATCTTCAAGGAGGGTTAAATCGTACTTGAGGCGAAGGGTCCTTGGAATTGTTGCTGCATGGGACCCATCGGTTCCCATGTGTGCTCCTCTCATCCATGATTAGACCAGAATACCTCGACCAAGGGACCCTTCTTCTTTTATAGAACTCAGATGGCGATTTTATCAATACAGATTGGTTCAAAATGGACTGTACGATCGGATGCTATCAGGCCTATTGCGGTAGTGATTTGTTGCTCTGGCCAAAGGAGAGATATCCGAAGTGAGGAGACAAGAAAAACATCGTGCTATGCTGCCAATTCCGATGGCAGTTCCAGTCTATAAGTCGAGGGGCTGATCCATTCCAGGATCCTATAAGGCCCCTGTGCATCTCAGAATGAACTTCTTAGTCTCCATAACCGTGAGCCTCCATGTTCTTGATTTATTTTCCAAAGCACTTTGTCTCCTACCTGTAATTCCACCTTGCGATGCCATGCCTCGTAATAATTAGTCTAACCGCTCTGCGCTTCCAACATCTAATCCCATACCAGTCGTATATGGGCATCCATGTCCTTTATCTATCCTGTCCCCTAGTGCCTTTAGGTCCTCACCCCGAATCCATGATGGTGGAGTCCTACACTCCCTCCCATATATGGTCTCATAGGGGGATCTCATTGAACCTTCTAGTTTTCGTGTAATTTCATCGTGTATACACATGACAGTAAAAATATGTTTTCCATAGTCACGCATCTTTCTAACGGTGATTACGATGTCTTTTAAACGTACATGCTCCAGTTAAAAGATCATATACTTTGTATACATCTTGGTATATTGTCCGCCAATTTCAAGTCCTATTGGGTTATCACACTTTTAATGTCATACTATAGCAGATTAAACTTAGTTGTTCAACATCATGAACGTCAATATCTGTCTTCTAGTATGAAGTCTGCAATTACTCCACCTTATTTTAATCTGCAAGTTTCCGACATAATGAATTATTCAAATTGAAACGGTTTGGCTTTTGATCGAGTAAGCCAAGTATGAATCACCTTTGAATGCCCTAAAATGCAGAAATTCCTGCTATAAATCTAACTTGCAGGGATCCAGTTCAAATCCACATATCTCATAAGGTGATTTGTTTGTCCCAAGCAACTAGTTCGACCACCCTTTGTTTCTAACCATTCGACTAAATTCAGATATTTGTTCGACCAATGATATTGCACCTTTTTCCCCGAACATAACATAGATCATCGTCTCTGAATTGAGGAGGAAAATCTAAGGTACCACACCTCGCATGAGATTATTTATATTTGTTCATCTCTTAAGATAACTATGGTCTATTGCCCGTTCCATTCTTATCCAGTCCATATCCAACCTAAACCTGCACTAAGTCTATAGTTCATGTCGGTTTGTCTTTGCGCTTTTCATGAATTTATTAATCAATTATTAACCGACAATAAAGTCACAAATCATATGTTACAACAATTGAGTTATGATGGTAGAGCGTCTGGGACATACTAGCTGAGGCAATAATCACCACCTTAATTGTATGTAAAAATCTTTCTATAACTATTGTCGCCTCGAACTTTGCATCTTTTAAATGTAATTTTCTCAATTTTCCCATGGGCTTGCAAGTGATTCACACCATGTCTTGTGTTAGGGAGGGCATGATTGCTCCGTAAGTTGGGTACTATGTTGCTATCTACTACATTGTGCTCCAAATTTAATAATTCTCGAAGTCTTATACTATCTTCCTTGATTTCAAGAGTCGCATATCAATATGCATATGCGAACTGATCTATATCTTTGAAGACTTCCTTTATTACTTTCTTCGTTTACTTATCTGCATAATCCTTAAAGCAACAAGGGGGGGGGGGGGTGAAAAACCACTCTTTGAAAGGATTTATGCTCTTATTGCAATTGAGAGTTTATAATGGTCTCGTCATAGTATTAATAATTCACATATCTCAAGATGAAGGAATTCTTCAACGGTCTCAACTTATATGGAGGGTTGATCATCAAACCGATTATGCATACTTCAAATTCTCTTTTTCAGCCGAGTAATGTTTGAATATTTTAAGACCGCTTACGTTCGTGATGGACATTTCCAAATCAAAGGTCTATGGAACTCGAATTGGAACCAAACTGGCCCCAATAAACAAAAGGATTTGCCCCCGTACATTTTGGGCTAAGTTTCTTGATATCATTATGATTTATTTGTCCTAGATATGCACTCAATCCTTAGGGCATACAACTCTAGACTTGGAGTTCCATCCTGAGACCAATTGATATTCTACACACTTTAGGCCCCCAAGGTTACTAACTACCACAACCTTCTTAAGGTTAATCTATGGACAATCGACAAATGGGCCTTTTATGAGCTCGAATCCTTATCTAACCTCTTGTATTTGTTATGGTGATTGTTCCAATGTAACCTAGTTGCTTGTTTGAAGATTAAGTCGATGAGTCTCCTACTATCCTCTAATGGTTTTCATGCACCAAATCTCTTGATGTGGTTCTATCCATAGGGTAAGAAGTGGTAATATCACTTGATAGGAGAATTAGGGAGGCCGGAGTTTAAGCTTTAAGGGGCTACTTTCCCATTAGACTCTTCCCTTAGTCACTTTGGGTGTCATAATGCCTTGATCAATCTAAACCTGAGGTCGATTTGTGATTAGGGTACGCTATAAAATCATCTTGGTGTGACAAACTAAAATGATGTCCTAGTTGGGTTGTCCTAACTCATTGATTAATGGACTATTTTGTGTTATTTTTACACATGGCCAAACCACTGCTTCCGCTGCTAGTTTGTCCTTAAACTAACTCGAGCGGGGTGTCCCAAGGTTTTGTGGACTTCTTTCTCGTTAGATCGTTTGTTTTATACCAGTTGTAAGATCCCTCCCCCACACCTGGTGAGCTCTTGGATCTTATGCCAAGAACCACCGCCTTATGGTGACACTAACACATGAGTTAGCTGCCTCCGCAAGACGCCGATCCTGCTAGCAAGAATGATCAACAGGCCAACAAGAGAAAAGAAGAAAATTTATTAAAAATAAGCCAAGTCCACAATCACACATATATACATCATAATATAACAAGTCCACCAATGTGTATAATAAGTGAAAGAGAGAAAGGGCTTATGCCCTATTGATGATGAACCCTTGCTTATGATTGTGATGATTTGCAAGGGTTATTTATTCAGATCCTTTTCTATGAAAGTTTCTTGTAATCGGGATGTTGTGTGGTGAAGAAGAAGAAGCAACTAAGTATGTCTCCTATGCAGAGAGAGCATTGTATTTCTGTCTTAGGTTTAGAGAGAAGAAGGAGAATAAGCCCTATTTGACATAATGCAATAATGGTGTTGAAAATGTTGATGCGTGAAGTTGGCGGTCTGGGAGGTTGTCGCGCGGTCTGTCCATAGTCTCCTGTTTATTCGGCCTGACCGTCTTTCTCTCTGTCCAAGGCTGCCGAGGTGAGGCCGCGCGGTCTGGTTCATGTGACCGCATGGCGAGCTGTTATCCAGTACTGTGCGGGTTAAGCTGTTAACCGCACAGGGTTGCTGTTCTGGTATCCGGCAGTCCGGTCTGGTGACTGTCCGGGTTCTTGATGGTGCGCGCCTACTAAGGTTTTCTTAGTCGTGCAGTCTCCCCTTTGTGTTCGCATAAGCTGGTCCCTTGGTGATCTGCTGATGTTTGTGAACACTGGTGGTGGGCGTCATGACCATGCAGGATGTCATGATCGTGCGGCTTCTTGGTGGAGTGGCGATCTCCTGGCCAGGATTGAAGTCAGAGAGCTCACTAAGTATAGAGCGATCTTCTGCTGACTGCGCGGGTAGACCGATCTTGGTCGCGCGATCAGTGCTGTGACTCTATATCATCGGGTTATGACTGGATCTGGTCCTATGCCTATAAATAGGTGTCGTTGCAGCAGCAATTTTATCGCACCAAGTGTAAGCTAAACTCGTGCCTAGAACTTGCGGTCTCTTTTTTAGTGACCGCCCAGTTTGCTAATTGAACTTCCTTTGTGCGGCTTCTGCGGATTGTGCTGACTGCAGTGGTCACTTCTTCTTCTAAAGTGTCTGGGCGGTCTTGCGGCTTGCAGTGTGGGTTGCTGGAGTTCGAGGAGAATCAGTGGAGTTCGGGAGGTCGCAGAGCTTCAGTGGTGTTGTTCAAGTTGTCGGCAGACTATTCGTGCTGTCTCCTCTTCTAGTGGTGCGAACACCCTTGTCGCGCTGTTTGGCAGCTTCTGTGTTCAGACCGCAGTTATCTTTCTTCAGCATTGTATTTTTCCTTTTGGTTTTGTGTACTGGCAAAACCATGTCTCTCCATGTATACCTCGCTATGTAATGAAGATTCCTGTTGTCATCAATAAAGATTGTTTTGTTTCATGTGCTTCTGGTTATTGACTGTAACTTTAAGTTGTACGATTCCTGCTCACTCCAAGATCTACGGAAAATTTCACATGGTATCAAATCGAGGTTGGAGTGGATAGAGCAGTAAACAACTCAAAGTTGACATCGCCTTTGTGAAGAAGGAACCAGTGGTAGAGCCATGGAAGCAGGTTTTGCAAGAGGTCTTGGAATTGAGATGCTTATGTCGACTAACTTCAAGAAGTGGAAGTCGTGCATGCAAAGTTATCTTTTGGGCGAGGACCTCTGGGAGGTTGTTGGAGGAGATAGTACACAGGAAGTTGTCCCAGTTGGGGATAATGGTCATGAGGTGAGGAATTGGAGGAGGATTAATGTGAAAGCAGAGTTCACTCTGAAAAGGGTAATATCACCTGACCTATTCGATCACATCTTAGGGTGTGGATAAGCTGCCGAGATGTGGAGAGCCCTGGACGGGCTGTTTAACAAGAAGAATGTAGCGAGGATACAGTTCCTAGAAAATGAGCTGGCTAGGTCGGCTCAGGGAGATCTGTCTATCTCTACGTTCTTCCCGAAGATGAAGAACATGTGCACTGAGATTTCAGCACTGGATCATGATAAGCCAAATTCTGAGGCAAAGCTGAAGAGATACATCATCCGCGGCTTGCGGAAGGATTATGTGGCCTTTGAGACGTCGGTGCAGGGTTGGGCAAATCAGTCATCTCTGCTTGAGCTGGAGAATCTGCTTGCGTCGCAGGAGAGCATGGCAAGGCAGATGGCGGGGGTGTCAGTGTCTGGGGGAGAAGGCGAGGTACTCTTCACAGGGAAGAAGAAGAGATGGGATAAGAAGTAGAAGACCGCTGGAGGCAATGGGCCTTCAACTTCTGGACAGCAGGAGAGGGGCTATGCTCCTAAGGCTGAAGGGAAGAAGAAGGGAGAAGGACCCAAATGTTTTAAGTGCGGAAAGCTTGGTCACATTAGGAAGGACTGCCGGGTGAATCTTCAGCCAGGGCATGCTACTGCAGGGAAGGAGGAAACTGAGGCCAGGCCAAATGATGGAGGATGGGGAGGAGCCTTCTTGGCTTCTGTCGGAGCTGCGGATCCTATCAACTATCAGGAGGACTGGATCGTGGACTCGGGGTGTGGTCATCACCTCACCGGGGACGAGTCGAAGCTTTCTTCAGCGCAGCCTTACTCAGGTAATGATGCAATAATAACTGATGATGATACTATGCATACTGTCGAGAAGGTGGGGGTTGTTTCCTTGGGCAGTGATAGGGGTCCACTAACGTTGAAGAGTGTCTATCATGTGCCCGAAATGAGGAAGAACCTCTTCTCCGTGACCAACGTTGTATATACTGGGTATCACGTTCTGTTCGGTCCAACAGAAGTAAGGTTTCTACGAAATGTTGAGGCGGTAAAGGCCGATTTCGTTCATGTCGAGAGAAGGGCAAAAGACTTGTTTGTTTTATCGACAAGTTCTTATGTTGACAAGATGAGGACAAATGATAGTGTCGTTATATGGCACGAGAGGTTGGGGCATGTAGGGATGGATAAGCTGAAGGCTATGGCGTTAAAAGGTCTAGTCAAGGGACTTCCTAGTCTATCTTCCTATGGTGACGGTCATGTTTGCGCGGGATGACAGTTCGGCAAGTCTCATCGACTGCCGTTTGATAATGTTGGAGCCTATGTTCCGCATATCTTGGTTTGAGAAAAACAAATACCGTATTGTATTTGATCTAGTATTTTGTGTGTTTATAGTATGCAGGTTGTACAGGAATTAGAGCTACACATCCCTATGAATAGTTTGCTGATTGGAAATGACTATCTGGAAAGATAACTAACTCTCGCATTAGTAGTTAACGCCCAGCATTATCAACCGTTGAGAAGAAAACCGCTGAGAAGGAATAATGTCGAGAACAAAGTCATCGAGCTGCGGTCGACGAAAGAGAGCTAACGCTTGCGGTAACTCATAACGCCCCACGTTAACAAGAGGAGGAATGCCATCGAGTTGAGGTCGACGAATCTGCGTTCGACGAACTTGGAGTTCTGTTCGACGAATTTGTCTGCGTTCGATGAAAATTCCGTTCGACGAATATTCTGTTCGATGAAATTCTAAGGCCGCTCGACGAATTGGATTTCAACAAATTGAGCTCCTGCACAACAATATTGCGTTCGACGAATTTGAGGCCATTCGACGAATTTGAAGCTCCGTTCGACGAAAGTGTTTCCGTTCGACGAAATTGTTCCGTTCGACGAAAGTTTGTTCTGACATGTTCCTGGCAGTTTGCACGATCCTGATGGAGGCAGTTTTTTCGTTCGACGAAGGGTGCATTCGACGAAGGAGAGTTCGACGAAATTAGTTCCGTTCGATGAAAATTGTTTCTGTCACGCTCCCGACTTTATGCACGATGTCATCAACTGCCATACACGATTCACTAACGCCGGGTGTTAGCATTAACGCACACGTTAGCTTCCGAGGCTATTTAAAGTACAACCCCTCTCATTCTAAATTGACAAGAGATGATTCCAGAATTCTGATACTTTGGAGAGAGGTTCGTGTGCAGCAAATTAAGAGATCTCCCTTGGGCTAACATGAAGATCTAAATAAGATTTTGAAGGAGAAGGTCTACAACGCATAATACATACGAAGGACGATCGTTTCAAGAATGCCAACATCACCATCGACTTCATCTTCACCTTTAGAATTTCTTGGGGAGTTTCTCTTTAGTTATCATGTAATCTTTTATTTTTCCTTTTTGTATTTTGTGTGGAGAAATCGTTCGGTGAGAACGTCGAATTCCGGGAAGGATTCCGTGGGTAAATTCGCCTTGTGTTGGCGACTAGTTCCTTGTGAGGCTTAGGGGGTAATTTGCCGCCTTGTGCATGGGGACTAGGTCGAGGGTAGATCTAGGGGGTGGCTAGAGGCCTTATTTGGGGATAGATAGGCTATAGCCAACCGGTCCTTGGGAGAAGGACCGGTGAAACAACAAAAAGAGTTTTTACATATTTTTGCCTTGATTTCTAGCGTTATAGAAATTAAACATTTGTGTATTCAATTTATTATGAAATAAAATCACGTCTCTTAATGTTCTATTCAATTGATTTTATTTCCTCTTTGAGAATGTTTTAATTTCTATTTCCATCAAAATATTAAATTTAACATTATAATTATCTTTGAAATACAATAATAATTTTCATTATCTCTGATGTTCTGGAATTGTATTTCATTTAAGATTTCATAAGTAAAATCACTTTGGCAATTTTTTTGTTCTGAAGAATATTCTCTGGAGAGCTAACGCCCAGCTTTAAGACTTAACGCCAGGCGTTAGTAACAGTTAACAAAAAGTTTGTTTAAATTATTTAAAAAGGAATCTTCAATATAATCTTATCCGGAATATTTAAATATATTTACTTATAAAATATTCTGAAACTTTAGTTGCAAACTCTAATATTTTTAATTAAGAATTAAATTCCATAAAACCCTTATTCACCCCCCACCCCCCTCTAAGGGCGTCGTAAGATCCAACGCGTGGTATCAGAGCGCAGGTTATTCCAATACGGCTTCACAACCGGGAATAATGGCGCTTCATGATCTCGCATCTTCTAGAGGGGATAATTTTTATGAAAATGAAAAATCATTATGTCCACCATTATTTATGGGTGAAAATTATAATGGGTGGAGAATATTGAAAAATTTCTTAAATCAATAGATATTGAAGTTTGGAATATTACAATTAAAATGCCCCCAAATATTCTAAATAAAAATGAAAAGTTTTTAAATGCCAAATCTATGAATAGTCTATATTGTGCACTAGATCAAAATATTTTCAAACTTATTTATACGCTTCCTACTGCTTTTGAAGGTTGGAAATTTCTTGAGACTACTTGTAGTTTTCCTTCCACAGATGATGAACAAGAACAATTCCTTATTGATCCAAGAGGAGAAACCGATGAGGACTTATGGTTGGAGGAAGAAGAATTCAACATCATAATATTGGACTCATTTTGTTGGTCATACATCAAGCAAAAGAGAAGACGAAAATTCAACTATGGAAGAGGAATGCGAAGAAGATCTCAAAGGAACCCTTGGTTCAAATCTTGTCTCATCCCATAGCAATGTAAGAAAATCAAAAACTTCTCTTTTTGTAACAAATTCTATTTCTACATTTCGTGTGCTTAAATTTGCTAAACGTAAAATTTAAAGTTGAAACATGCTAATTTCAAACTATGTTTAGAAAATAAAGCTTTAAAAGCAAATGCTAAAGTAGAATCAATTATTGATGTGTTAAATTCTCATTCATGCTCTTTAATTAAAAATGCTAAACCTTGTTTTGATTGTAATACTTTTAAAGAAGAACTCAAGGTTTTAGAAAAAGGACTTTTAATTTCAAAAGAGCATAATGAAAAATTGATAAAAGAAAATGATAATTTAAAGGATAAACTAGAATCATTAAAATTGTTTATTGAAAATTTTTCAAGTAATAAAAATTCTCTTAACTCTAGTTTATTAAGAAATTTAAATTTAAAGAGCTTATCTTCATATTATAAGAGTATGTCTATAAGGAAGAGTGGAAATGAAAATCATCCAAATAAGAACCAATCATTTACAACATATTATAACCCACTCTTTCAACATTCAATTCTTAAGAAAGACCATCACTCTTATAAACTCTCAAAAAATCAATAATAAAATTCATTATGGTTATCAACATATGTGTTTGAAAAATAATTTGAATAAACAAAAATCCCAAATGAATTATTTTTCAAACAACTATCATTCCAAAAAGATGTCAAATAATCATAATATGAATTTAAACGATAAACAACCAAAGTATGAATGGAGGCCCAAAATTAAAAATGAAACACTAACTCCACTTATAAAGGCTCATTCATCACTATCTCTCCAAAAGCCTACATGATGTATTTGGGTACCCAAGGGAACCATCACACATGGTCCCCTTTGGATACCTAAATCTCTCATTCAATAGGAATCATTGTATTGCATGAAGTAGAAATAAATTAAAAATGAAATATCATTACTCTACTTCATGATATGATTAATTGCTTTTTCTTTTGTTTTTTTTTTTTGAGCCAACACACTATGATCACTTTATATATCATAAGATATGAATGTCATTTTAAGCCTAATGTTTAACAAATAAAATTGAATTAAATTGAATATAAAGTCAAAATTTTTAAGTGATCTATCTTTCCTTTTTATATATTTTATCCTTTTTAAATCCATTGCCTATAAATGTCTTATATTATCATTATCAATTGAATGCTAAATTTTCTAAATGTATCAAGACTAATGAAATTACTTTCAAAATTGGATTTAAATGGATTTTTAGGGGTCTTAGGCTAAAATATTAAATGCGCAACTAATTGCATATTTGTCTATTTTTCGTTGCTGCATATAATAGCACCTACATTGAAAATCATAATCGAGAAAAATCAAAATCAAATAATATAAAAAACTATGTGTTTTAAATCAAATATAGTAACTCTGTTGCTAACGCCAGGCGTTATCACTAACGCTGGCGGTAGCATATTTTCCTAAAAATTTTGATTCTCTATTTATTATTTTCTAGAAAATTATTTTACTGTGTTAAGTATCATTTTCTTCTACTTTCAAATAACCAAAACAATTTTGTTTGTCTCTTTAAAAGGATGAATATGAACTATACACACACCACCATGACCTATTAATATCCTATGCTAAAATTCACTATTATCATATATCATAATTCATGATCTATCAAGAAATATCATAAATCAACCTTAGGAATTATGAAATATATGATGGTTATTGGTATTATAGTTTCATATCTTATTTTGTGTGTGTAATTTGTATCTCTATTGTTTGCATGTATCGCATTATCTTTAGACCTAAGAATTAACTTGATATCAACAAGATGAAATCAAATAGAATTGTCACTTATTTCTAGGTCTATGAAAATTCAAAACTCTATGTATGAATACATGCAATTCAATTATATATTTGTCCAATTTTACTTAGCTTTGCACCATGTTGTCCTAACTCATCAGACTAGCATTATCACTTACCATAGGAAGAAATTAATATCCATGCTAGTTATATCTTGCAATGCTAAAGTAAATTATATCATTAAAATCTGAAAATCATATTTTCCTTTGTAGTTATTTGAATGAATAAAACTTTTCTAAATGGATTTAAAATCAACAATCTTCGATTAAATTGTAAATCCAAAACTAATCATGCAATTATAACACAGTTAATATATTTAAGGCTTACACGCTTAGTATGTCCATAATCAATAAACATATGACATGTGTCTCACAATAGCGAGGGCGTAGGATTGTGTGCATTAGAGACCTAACCTCTAAGTCATGTCTTGTCCTTAACCGGGGAGGGTTCCAGTGGGGCCTTGCGAGGCACTGGGGGAAAGAGTGCTAGGTTGAGCATCATCTTTTGTATGCATATAGGATTAACACCCCAACCTACGGCATGTGTGCAGCTCCTCATGCCCATCCGTCACTTAGTACGGGGCTAGAGTGTAGTCATGTTGTTGAGGTATCTTGATCTTAGATATACTTATATTATATTCATTGCATGAACATCATCTCACTCTTTATACATAAATTATGCATATTTGTTTTTATTCTAACATTGCATCTTGTGTTTGCATATTTTATTACTTTGATCTTTAATGATTTTACAAAACACAAGTATTTGAAAAATCACCAAATACATGCTAAAAGAGCCTTCAAATCTAATCAATATACTCTGAAATTTCAACTGAAGGAAGGTCTCTTTATAATACAAATGAATTGAGAAAAATATTTTTCAAAACATCAAGAAATGCAGTTCTGTTTTGGCATTAAGAAGTTAACGCCTGGCGTTATCTCCTTTGCTCCAAAATATTTTTTTTTGTTTTGAATTATTTCTGGTATTATTTTAATATTTTTTGTGTGTTTTATTTCTCTGTTTGTAAAAAGTTTTCTATCTTTTTATTTCCTTTAAAACAAAATTTTATTTTTAAAAAAAAATTATTATATGTATTTTCTTATGCATTATTTCTTTGGCATAGAATATCATTTACTGAAAGGGTTATTAAAGACTTCTATGTTTTCCAGAGAATATATATAAAAAAACAAACAAATTTACAAAACAATTTCAAAGAACAAAAATATGTTTTCCTTTATGTGTGTTTATTGTTTTGTACATATATAAAAAATTCAAAAAAAATATAAAAACTGATTGTTATTCATTGTCATTGTCAAGGATGATTAATTATATCAATTAAAGATTAAATACAATGTTTAATTTAACTTTCAAGTTTCTTAAAAGACATTGTTTTGTATTTATCATGCCTTGAATATTATCGTGTTATGTGCAATGAAATTGATTGTAGATAAACATGTGTAGAAACGCTTAGCATGCCTATAAGTATGAGTAATGTATTATGTTTGATAATGATTCATTCACTCACTTATTTTTGATAACCTACATGTGTTTACAATCTTATTCTTACATAATTGTGTAGTGTAATAACATAAATAATTAAAATGCTTAAATAGATTACCTACACAACATTGAATTGGTTATTACAATTCTTTGTCTTTCATGCACTTATTCTTTAGAGAAATGTGGTTTAAAAAAATGCTATGTTTGAAAATCAAGTGAATTCGGAGTCCTTAGTCACTAAACTAAAAAGCAAATAATAAATGACAAGGAAAACTCCACCAAGCACTACTCACCCTCCTAATAAGTCTTAATGAGCATTGTGAGGTTGAGCACCTTGGCTAAGAATTGTAAAGCGTCTTGTAGCAAAAATTTATAAACCACTTCTCTTAGTACACCGGATCATAACAATTTGAAAATAAAGCTAAAAAGTATAAAAGTGATCCCCCATGCACTACTTTGCACCCTGATAAGTCTTAATAAGCATTGTGTGTGCAGAGCACCTTGGTAGTTGTATAAATATTCATGTGCATTGAAATAGTGTGGAAGTAATATTATTTGTGTATTTTAATGTTGTGTTATTTCATTATATATGTCATGTGTTTTTGATTGATTCACTTGTATACTTTATCAAAACACTACTTTGTACACATCATTATCTTCCATAAAACTTCTACTCATGAGAATTGGATCCTAATGCTCATATATTCAAATCTCTACAAACTTAAGTAAATGCACTAGATAACTAAGCATGATCGCTACAATGTTTATGTTTACTTGAAATGCAAATTTTATTACATTGTAATTTTTGTATCTTTTCTTGATATTATGAAATCATGCTTGCAATATTATCTTAATGAAATACCATCTCTTCAATGATTAACTCAAACATCAACTTTTCAAATTTAAAACTCATTATCCTTTATATGGTTTTATCTTCTAAAATGATGTTTATGTTTAAGAGTGCTTATTATCTTTGACACCGTGTTTTCCTTTCAGCAAGTGGTATCATAATATAGAATGCTTACTTTATCATGTCAGTTATGTTGCTTACTATTTTATGTTACATCATGCTTATATTTTTCTCAACAAGTAGTATTTAACAAACTTTTGATTGCATCCTATTTTTCTTCTCAACATAGAACATACTACTCCTTATTGCATACTCTCACCTAAACCCTCTTTTGATTCTACCAAAAGGTGAGATTAAATTGCATAAATGTAATATTTAGGGGGAGTGCCTTATAATAATATTAAACTAAAAAAAAGTGGTATATTTGTAGGGGGAGTAATCATATAGGAGGTGCATACACTTTTATATACTCGATCATGAAAATCTTTCAATAAGTAGTTCCTTACCTATCTTATAAGATATACACTCATCCCTACCCACTTTTGTTAATAACAAAGGGGGAGAAGAAATTGAGAAATCTAGTAAAATAGATATTTAGGGGGAGTAAATTATAAGAGAACACTTATATAGGGGGATGACTTCATATAGAAAGAGTATGCATTATCGCTATCAAATCTATCTTGCTTTTAACATGTTATTCATGCATATATTATTACCTCACTTATATATAAACACAAATGGTTTTAAGTTCACTAATTTCTCATACAAGTATTTGTTATTATCAAAAGGGTGAGATTGTTGGAGCCTATGTTCCGCATCTCTTGGTTTGAGAATAACAAATATCGTGTTGTATTTGATCTAGTATTTTGTGTGTTTATAGTATGCAGGTTGTACAGGAATAATAGCTACACATACCTATGAATAGTTTGCTGATTGGAAATGACTATCTGGAAATATAACTAACTCTCGCGTTAGCAGTTAACGCCCAACGTTATTAACCGCTGAGAAGAAAACCGCTGAGAAGGAATGCCGTCGAGAACAAAGCCGTCGAGCTGCGGTCGGCGAAAGAGAGCTAACGCTCGTAGTAACTCTTAAAGCCCCGCATTAACAAGAGGAGGAATGCCGTCAAGTTGAGGTCGACGAATCAGCGTTCGACGAACTTGGAGTTCTGTTCGACGAATTTGCCTGCGTTCGACAAAAATTCCGTTTGACGAATATTCCGTTCAACGAAATGTGAAGGCCGCTCGACGAATTGGAGTTCGACGAACTGAGCTCCTGCACAAAAATATTGCGTTCGACAAATTTGAGGCCGTTCGATGAATTTGAAGCTCTGTTCGACGAAAGTGTTTCGGTTCGACAAAATTGTTTCGTTCGACGAAAGTTTGTTCTGTCACGTTTCTGGCGGTTTGCATGATCCTGATGGTGGCGGTTTTTCCGTTCGACGAAGGGTGCGTTCGACGAAGGCGAGTTTGATGAAATCAGTTCTGTTCAACAAAAATTGGTTCTCACGCTCCCAACTTTATGCACGATGTCAGCAACTGCCGTACACGATTCACTAACGCCGGGTGTTAGCCTTAACGCACGCGTTAGCTTCTGAGGCTATTTAAAGTACAACCCCTCTCATTCCAAATTGATAAGAGAGGATTCCAGAATTCTGATACTTTGGAGAGAGTTTCATGTGCAGCAAATTAAGAGACCTCCCTTGGGCTAACATGAAGATCTAAAGAAGATTTTGAAGGATAAGGTCTACAACACATATTACATACGAAGGACGATCGTTTCAAGAACGCCAACATCTACATCGACTTCGTCTTCACCTTCAAAATTTCTTGGGGAGTTTCTCTTTACTTATCTTGTAATCTTTTATTTTTCCTTTTTGTATTTTGTGTGGAGAAATCGTTCGGTGAGAACGTCGGATTCCGGGAAGGATTCCGTGGGTAAATTCGCCTTGTGTTGGCGACTAGGTCCTTGTGAGGCTTAGGGGGTAATTCGCCGCCTTGTGCGTGGCGACTAGGTCGAGGGTAGATCTAGGGGGTGGCTAGAGGCCTTATCTGGGGATAGATAGGCTATAGCCAACAGGTCCTTGGGAGAAGGACCGGTGAAACAACAAAAAGAGTTTTTACATATTTTCGCCTTGATTTCTAGCGTTATAGAAATTAAACATTTGTGTATTAAATTTATTATGAAATAAAATCATGTCTCTTAATGTTCTATTCAATTGATTTTATTTCCTCTTTAAGAATGTTTTAATTTCTATTTCCATCAAAGTATTAAATTTAACATTTGTATAATTATCTTTGAAATAAAATAATAATTTTCATTATCTCTGATGTTCTAGAATTGTATTTCATTTAAGATTTCATAAGTAAAATCACTGTGGCTATCTTTTTGTTCTGGAGAATATTCTCTGGAGAGCTAACGCACAGCTTTAAGACTTAACGCCAGACGTTAGTAAAAGTTAAGAAAAAGTTTGTTTAAATTATTTAAAAAGGAATCTTCAATATAATCTTATCTGGAATATTTAAATATATTTTCTTATAAAATTTTCTAAAACTTTAGTTGCAAACTCTAATATTTTTAATTAAGATTTAAATTCCATAAAACCCTTATTCACCCCCCCCCCCCCTCTAAGGTCGTCGTAAGATCCAACAGATAAGTCGCAGACAAGGAGTAGTGTGCCATTAGAGTGTATCCACGGTGACTTGATGGGACCGACTAATACTCCAAGACTCGGAGGCAGCAGGTATATGCTGGAGATGATCGACGATTAAACCAAATATGTCTGGGTCTATTTCCTGAACGAGAAGGCGGAGGCGTTTGCCAAGTTTGTGGAGTTCAAGGAGCTAGTGCAGGGCCAGCTATGCCTACGGATAAAGATGCTAAGAACTGATAAGGGGGGGGGGGGGGAGTTCACCTCTGGTGAGTTCTCTAGTTTTTACAGGAAGGCGGGCATCCGTAGGGAGCTTACTTGTGCGCATACTCCACAATAAAACAGAGTTGCAGAGCGAAAGATCCATCATCTGACGGAGACATGCAAGTGTTGGCTGCATGCCATGAGTATCCGAAGGTCCTTCTGGACGGAGGGAATGTCTTGTGCCGCCTACGTCATCAACAGGATGCCTCTCAGTCTCATCAACATGTTGACCCCGCATGATAAGATGTTCAAGGAAAAGCCAAGCGTGGCACACCTATGGGTGTTTGGTTCCACCTGCTATGTGCACATTCCATATGCTCTTCAGACGAAGCTAGATGCAAAAGCAAGGAAGCTAGTCTTCATGGGATATGATGATCGGAAGAAGGGCTGGAAGTGCATGGACCCGGAGACGCGGAGATTTGTTGTATCTCGCGATGTTGTGTTTGACGAGGTGACATCGTACAAGGGAAGTTATGGTGTTGAGTTACCAAAAAGCAGGGTGGAGGAGACGGAGAGAGCTGTGGAAAATCTTCAGGTGGAGCTGCCTTTGTCACTAGGTAGTCCATCCATTTCTAGTTCTAAGACGGAGGCTTTTGGATCAGGAAGCAGGGGGAGCGATGCTCCTAGTACATCTGGAAGGGGAGCTAGGGAAGAAGCTGGTGAGGATAATGCGAGTCAGGAGAAGGTGTTGAGGAGATTGAAGCGAACGATCTTTGCCCCTGATAGCTATACAGGAGGAAACATGGTGAGCTTTGTCTCGTGTTTCTTCGCTGGTCCCCTGGATGAGCGGGAACCAGTGAGCTTTGAAATGGCCAAAGGTGTGAAATAGTGGGATTCGGCTATGAAAGAAGAGATGGCAGCTCTTGAGAAGAATGACACTTGGTCTTTGGTGCCCAGGCCCAAGGGTATCACCCCTGTGACATGCAAATGGGTCTATAAGATCAAGAATAAGGCGGATGGCAATATCAAGCGATACAAGGCTCGCCTTATGGCTCGTGGATTCTCGCAGCAATACGGTGAAGATTATGAAGAGACATTTAGTCCGGTGGCGAAGATGACTTCAGTACGGTTCATTATTGCCTTGGCAACATTTTGTGGGTGGGATATTTGGCAACTCGACGTAATGAATGTTTTCTTGTACGACGAGATTGACAAGGATATCTTCATGATCCAGCCGCCATGATTCATATATAAGGATTTTCCAGACTATGTCTGTAAGCTGAAGAAGGCCCTGTATGGGTTGAAGAAAGCGCCGAGGGCGTGGTACGGGAAGATCGCAGAATATCTCCTATTCTGTAGATTTGTTGCTTCAGACTCTGACTCAAGCTTGTTTGTCAAGAAGAACAGGGAGCTTCGAGTCATCGTGTTGCTTTACGTCGATGATATGATCGTGACAGGGAATTTGAAGGAGGAGGTAGCAAAGTTTCGGGCTGAGCTATCTATCAGATTTGAGATGAAGGACTTGGGTGAACTCCACCATTTCCTTGGACTCGAAGTGCAGAGGAAGGAAAGTGGAGTGTTGGTGTCCCAGGCTTGATATGTGGAGCGATTCAGCATGAAGGAAGGGAAATGCATTTCTACACCTCTGGAGAAGGCCAAAAAACTTCGGAAGGATGAGGGGAGGATTCTGGAAGATCCGATTGGGTTCCGAGATCTGGTTGGGAGCTTGATTTATCTGACGAACACTAGGCCGGATATTGCGTAAGCAGTTGGCAGGGTGAGTTGTTATATGGCGGATCCACGGATGCCTCATCTACTAGGGGCCAAGAATATTTTGAAGTATGTCAAGGCAACTTCGGATATGGGTCTCCTATACAAGAGGGATGCGGGCTTCGAGATGCATGGGTATATGGATGCTGATTATGGGGGAGATTCGGATGATCGGAAGTCGACATCTGGATTCGTCTTCATGGCGGGCCCTACGGCTATATCATTGTGCAACAAGAAGCAGGATTTCGTGTCTGTCTCTACCACGGAAGCAGAATACAAGGCTTCGGCCTTGGCAGCTCAAGAAGCCATCTGGCTTAGGAGGTTGGTGGGAGACATACATAAGGAGATTCGGGGTCCGACTCTGCTCCGCGGCGACAATGAGAGTGCACTCAAACTGGTTACTAATCCCGTGTGTCACGCAAGGACCAAACATATCAAGATCGAGCATCATTTCATTCGTGAGAAGGTGTTGGAGGGGTCACTTTGGGTCGAGCATGTTCGGAGTCTGGATAACGTTGCTGGCATATTCACAAAGGCGCTGGCGAAGGGGCCGTTCACTCGACTGAGGAGTTTACTTGGGCTGTTTTAAACTTCCCACTTCAAGGGGGAGTGTTGAAAATGTTGATGTGTGAAGCTGGTGGTCTGGGAGGTTGTCGCGCGGTCTGGCCGCAGTCTCCTGTTTATTCGCCCTGACTGTCGTTCTCTCTGTCCAAGGCTGCCGAGGTGAGGCCGCACGGTCTGGTTCGTGTGACCGCGTGGTGAGATATTATTCTTTACTATGTGGGTTAAGCTGTTAACCGCACAGGGTTTTTGTTCTTGTATCCGGCAGTCCGGTCTGGTGACTGTCCGGGTTCTTGATGGTGTGCACCGACTAAGGTTTTCTTAGTCGCGCGGTCTACCGTTTATGTTCGCATAAGCTGGTCCTGTGGCGATCTGCTGATGTATGCGAACACTGGTGGTGGGCATCATGACCATGCGGGATGTCATGATCGCATGGCTTCTTGGTGGAGTGGCGATCTCCTGGTCAGGATTGAAGTCGGTGAGCTCATTAAGAGCAGAGCGATCTTCTGCTGACCGCACGGGTAGACCGATCTTGGTCGTGCGATCAGTGCGGTAACTCTATCTCACAAGGTGGTGACTGGATCTGGTCCCACACCTATAAATAGGTGTCGCTGTAGTAGCAATTTTATCGCACCAAGTGTAAGCTGAACTCGTGCCTAGAACTTAGGGTTTCTTTTTTAGTGACCGCCCAGTTTGCTAATTGAACTTCCTTTGTGCAACTTCTGTGGATTGTGCTGACAGCAGCGGTCACTTCTTCTTCTAAAGTGTCCGGGCAGTCTTGCGGCTTGCTGTGTAAGTTGCTGGAGTTCGGGGAGAATCAGTGGAGTTCTGGAGGTCGCGGAGCTTCAATGGTGTTGTTCAAGTTGTCGGCAGACTGTTCGCGTGGTCTCCTCTTCTAGTCGTGCGAACACTCTTGTCGCGCGGTTTGGCGGCTTCTATGTTCAGACCGCCAGTTATCTTTTTTTCAGCATTGTATTTTTCCTTTTGGTTTTGTGTACTGGCGAAATCATGTCTCGCCATGTATATCTCGCTCTATAATGAAGATTCCTGTTGTTATCAATAAAGATTGTTTTGTTTCATGTGCATCTGGTTGTTGGATGTAACTTTAAGTTGTACGATTCTTACTCACTCCAAGTTCTACGGAAAATTTCACAAATGTAATAACTCTGTGCTTTTCTTCTCCTCTTTTTGCATACTTATTCTGTATGATTGGGATTTCAAACAATTTTCTTCTTTTGGGCTGTCATGAAAAGGAATTGATCTTTCCCACTTTTTTTCTTTCTTCTTTTGTTCTCGACCCATCCATCAATTTTGAATACATTCCAAAATGATTTGATTTGTCCTGAAAAGATCCATTCCATTCTTGGCACTAAACTAGCCGTTGGAGAACTGTCTCTAGCCTGGCAGTCCTTCTAAAAAGGTCCCAAAAGGATAGCAGAAAAAGCATCCTTTTTCTGACTGTATTCGACGTTGTGTTGACTTCATCATTCTTCATGTTGACGCACCTCTAAGTTTTTATCACCGTAGCTTCGAATTCCTTCGTAGCTTTGGCTGAACTTAGATGTCGAGACTATGTCGATTCCTTATCGACATATCCGTCGAGTTGAAGACTTGGACTTTGAGCTTTAACTTCTGCGTCAAATTGTAGTCGAAGTTGCATCGACTTCTTGAATTGCTTCTACAAGCTCTTCCTTTTCCGTTGAGTTCCTTTCAACGTTGCATCGACTTGAATTATACTTCGACAGCCTTAATAAGTTGTTTGGACTTCTATTCAAAGTTGCGTTGATATCAAGTCAAAGTTGTGTCACCTTTCATTCGACACAAGTCGTAACTTAACTTATTTTGTGATTGTCTTGACTTGGTCTTGACACTCTAAGGTGAGTGTGACATCCTAAGACATCTAATGACCAATTTACCCTTACTATACAATGTGGGTAATATAACTAACAGGTAAAATCACTTATAGATAATTTATTAAGTTAAATCAAAAGGAGTTTTTCCCAACATAGTTTTTGACATATCCTAGGTCTTGCTCAGATAATTTGATTTCTTTGTCCATTGATCTCAGAATGGTGCTCTGAGCAACCACTAATTTCTCTGCAAGGTTAGATCACTTTGTCATCTGCTTATTAAGGAAGGAAGTTTCTTCCTTAATTTCTTGAACTTCATCCATGACTTCTTTCTTCACTCTCAAGATTGAGCTATCTATATAATCTTTAATTGAAGTCATATTACCTTCAATTATTGAGTTAATTGAGCTTTGGAGCTGTTCATGTGATTCTGCTATTGTGGAGGGATGGACTTCATGTACCACTGCCAATGGCTCCATTTTCTCTCCCTCAGCCTGAGTAGGGAAATGCTCCCCCTCAGCTACATCATCCTTTCTTGCCTCTTCAGCATGCTTTTTTTGCTCCCTCTGACTTAGAGCACCTTGATCTTTATCTTCAGAAGCTTTATTATGCTGCTCCCCCGCATATGGGGCAGTATCATCTTCAAGATCATCTCCCCAATAATCTGCTGGTTCAAGAGGGATTAGCATAAATCTTTTCTCTAGATTTGATATAATTACATCAATCTTACCCTAAAGATCAGCAACAGTGTACCCTTGATCATCCTCATGATCTTATAAAGAGGATTGCACATGTTGTACACTTTTATCAGCTACATCAGGATTAAGCATCACATGGAGTATGATCTCCTTCATTTCCTTCTGATTTTTCTTCATCATCAGCAGCAGCATCCTTATCCTTCTGATGCTCTTTCTCATCAGCATCATCTTTATCTTCTTAATGCTCTCCAGTAGCATCATGACCTTCATGAACTTTAGTGTCATGTTCTCCTCCTTGATCATTACTGGGTGGACTGCTGGTAGGAGCTTGATTGTCCTCAGCTGGGAGATTGTCTTCTACCTCTGACCCAGAATCAGAGCAAATCATTCTTACTTTCTTTAGTCCATTGACTAAACCTTTCTTCTTCTCCTTTGGCTCAGAGGGTTGGCCCATGTGGAACACCCTTGAGAACTTGTCCAAGGTCTTAATATCGATCCTTTTCCGATAATGAAGGTTTGAACCTTTTGACATGTCAAAGTCCTCTGGGTGGGTGTTCATTAGAAATAATGAAAGAATTCTGCCTAGGTTGGGGGCTTGCAGACATTCTTTGATCCTTTGAAATAGAACAGCAACCCATGATGTCTTCCTCTTCAGAATCACTCTTGACATTAGATCAAACATGTGCTTGGAGATTGTGTCATGAGATCCTGGCTTACACAGCAGTGCCTTGCCAGTTATATCAGAGAGCATTTTGCCTCTCTGATTGAAGAATTTCCTCTTGAGTGAGCCAGTCTTGGCATCACTATATTCACACCATGTTAGGGACATCTCTTTGTCTTTCTCAGACACTTAATCTTCTTCTTCATGACTGCATGATGTCAGTTCAAGGGCCATCTCCATCTTCCTTGGAGAAATCTGTATCTTAATGCTACCAATCTTGTACTTAATTGAAGAATTGGAGGATGACAGTTTGGCATTGTTGAATAATTCCATAACTTCGGTTTTGAGAATTACTGTCGGCTTTGATAGGATATATTCCAGTCCTTGAACATTTAGAATTTGAATCACTTATGTAATCTCTGCTTGGGCATGCTGAAATCCATTCCTAACAATTTCATATCCTTCCTGGAGATCTTTTGCCATCTTTGGTTCTGAGAATTACAAGTCGCTGAGACGGGATGGAGGAGGGTTCATCTCGTTGGCTAGGTTAAAAGGATTATAATTAATTAATCAACATTTTCACATTTATAGAGGCTTGCCATAGGTTTTGATTTTCCCTAATGATGTATGTTGATTAGGCCAATCATTTTAATTGATTTTACTTTACTGAATATTCAATTAAGACCTAATTTGATTGAATCAGCCCGTCTCAGCGGAACCACTGGGATAGGATATTGTCAACCCCTGAGGAAGTTTTAGCTGTCTCAGTGGATCAGCTGAGACTTTCTCAACTGTCTCAGCGATTCAGATGAAACTTTCTCAACTGTTTCAGCCGACCTCACTGCCTATCAGTGAACTATATAAGTAAGATTACTTCTAGTCCTTATCAAGATACTAAGTATTTTACATAGCAACCTATCCTAGAAGGGCTTTTGATACTTGTTTATATATTTTAGCAAAGCTAAGGAATAACATTATTAGCAAGATAGCTAAAATGACATGATGAAATCTATTCTAGATTCAACATACCAAGCTCAGTTTTGAAAGTATTAAATTTAGCCTCATCCAATGGCTTTGTAAAGATATCAGCTACTTGATTGTCAGTGGGGACAAATTCAAGGCAGATTTCCTTACTTCCTACATGTTCTCTAATGAAATTATACCTTATTTCTATATGCTTAGTCCTGCTATGTGAGACAGGATTCTTAGCAATAAAGATAGTGTTGGATGAGTCACAAAATTGGGGAGAATTACTTAACTTTAGGTTGCAATCCTCTAGTTGATGTTGTATCCACAATAGTTGTGCACAATAGCGCCCTGCAGCTATATATTCAGACTCAGCAGTGGATATAGCCACACTGGTCTGTTTCTTGCTACTCCATGAGATCATCCTCCTTCCTAAGAATTGATAAGTTTTGAAAAACTTGAGGTCCGGAGGTGAAGTAAAAAATGCGGAACACACTTCACAAATCCTTTCACAAGTGTAGCACAACAATGACAATGGGAAGACCGAATAGTGCTAGGGCATTAACTATCTCTTTTTAATGCGAGGTATACATGGCGAGACATGATTCATAAGAATCACGGACCAGACACTTAAGACTGCAAGACCGCGCGAACAGACAAGCCAGACGGAAGCCGCTGAGACCGCGCGAACAGAGTACAAGCCGCACCTGCCAGACCGCAATCATAGACCGCCAACTTGCTGCTTTATTCCACTGCTGAAAACAACCAGTTCGCACTTCTTGATCGCCCAGACCGCACGGTCTTGATAAAAGAAGAACCCGCGAACTCTGAATAGAGAAACTGCTATCTACGACAGGCCGCAACTCCAGACCGCCTGGCCACTTAAGACCGCCTGATCAACTGAGTCCGCTGCACAGACCGCGAACACCTAAACACAGTCCGCCCGGACTGGTGTACTCAAAACTGGAAGAAGGGAGACAAGCTGACCGCGAGCTGCTAGCCGCTAACCTATGAACACACAAACCGGTCAGATAAACTCTCAAACTGCGCGACCTCAATTTGAGACCGACACAATCAAGCCAACTTTGGTTCTTACAGTTCTCATTTTGAATGACGGGCCCTGCACCCCTATTTATAGGCAAACAGACGGATGTCGTCACCGCACAAACCGGGATACAATAACTGCTCATCAGATTGCGAGCGGTCATACAAGATAGACCGCACGAGCTCAGCAAAACAACCAGCTCCCTTTATTGAACCATACAGTTATCACAAACCGCCCGGTTACCGCGGTCTCCGAAAAATAGACCACCCGGTCTTATTGCAAAGCAAAGAACTCCTTCTATAACTAGACTGACTAGAATAGTCGTCAGACCGCCCAGTCACTACAAGAAGGCAGATCTACTTGAAATATGACCGACTTGAACAACTCACCAGAACACCCCGCGCAAGCCGCCCGGACAGAAAACGGTCTCTTAGATCTGTCCGCCTCAAACAAACCGTTGAGATAGAACCGACCAGAGAACCAGCGCAGACCGCGCGGTCTCTGCGGTCTCCAACCTTCAGACCTCCCAACACCCTTCCACTTCCACTTCAAAACTTTAACACTCCCCCTTGAAGTGGGAAGTGGAAGTCGGCCCAAGCAAACTCCGCAAATGACCAAATGGTCCCTTCGACAGTGTCTTAGTAAATATTTCAGCAATATTCTCCTTTCTCTGCACATGTGAAGCGCAAATCTTAGCACACCGCTATAGGCAGAAGTAAGACTGCGGCACGAAACGGCCGTGTACCGATCGTTCAAGTAATATAAAATGGGAATGAATCCCCAAGTATCGATCTCAAAGGAACATAGTAAGGTGGATCTATCTATCGGGGAAGGACTTGAGATTGAAGTCCTTTAGTCGGATGGAATGCGAAGGAGGGTGATTTGGTTTGTGGAAAATAAAGTAAAATAACTACAACAACTCCTATGCAATGCCGCTATGCAATGCTTCGGTTGGCGGGATAGAGACTAGGTAGGCCTTGAGCGCGCTACTTTGAAAGGGTGGATGAACGAGTAGGCAAACGGAATGAGGGTCGCAAGCACCTCTTCGATAAGCACGCCACTAGCAATTGCTAGTGCGACACACGAACATGATGGTGGAATGGAAAATGGATGGGGCGCACCTCATACACACATATAAACAAAAAGATACATTCACATGGACATGAAATAACTTTATAAAACAAGGTCTATAGTGCTCATCATCAAATAATAAAGGATCTAACTATTACAATCACAAAATACAAAGGAAGAGAAAGTAAGGAATCGACCGAATCTGAATTCTTGTTGATGGTTCACGGTTGGAATCGCTGGGTTGTCAATCCGCGTCCAAGCTCGGTCCTTGACTGCGTCCGGGGTAGAGAAGGCTGTCACTACCCTCCAATGGCCCGTCTTTTCGTGTCACGATTCAACACATAACCTAGCTTCCTTCTCTTTGAATAATGGCGGATGAAGAACTGGATCCTTCTCCTTGAAGCTTAAGGATGATGGAGGAGGCCTAGGGCCAAGCCCTGATGGAGTGGTGGAAGGGGTACGGAGCTGGAGCTCCTTTTGCAGCGGAAAAAGCGGAACAAGT
Organism: Dactylorhiza incarnata; assembly: GCA_033032865.1. NCBI lineage: Eukaryota > Viridiplantae > Streptophyta > Magnoliopsida > Asparagales > Orchidaceae > Dactylorhiza > Dactylorhiza incarnata. Next base: position 11,499,585 of record JAWHQI010000014.1, read on the forward strand.
ACGATCTCCTCGACTAGGGCAGAGAACTGCACTTTTATAGAAAAGAGTTAGAAAAATGGTCACGCACGGTCGAACGCACGACCCTGCGTAGGCCGTGTGAAACTTATTATAAAGATAGCGCAGGAAGATGACCTGGACCGTGCGAATTACTCCCGCACGGGCAAATCCGCCCGTGAGTCAAAACGCATGGGTAAATTCAAAAAGGGGAAAAACAAGGCCAATCAGGGAGAGCGTGCGATTCCTTCACGCACGGGCGCTGCCCGTGTGCAGAGACGCATGAATAACAATAGAACATCAGTTTCCTCCTCAGAAAAGGGCGCACGACCGAAACCGACCGTGCGCCAACATAACGCACGATCGTGCGATATGTACAGACATGAACTTAGGTTGAAACTGATGAAATGTCCACCTGCATTGGCCACAACAAAGCTGGGAATACCCTTCCAGCACAGGATATAAAGCATAAAAAGAAAGAGGAGCACGCTATGCTTACCCTCGACACTAAAACGTGCAAACGCACACCACAACGGGCCTAAGAGTGCACTAAGCAAGGAATAACAAATAAGAACAAAACATGCCTAAGGTGTAGTGCAAATACTAGAAATACGGCCCAGATGAGCCCATAGATGTGTATATAAATGGGATTCATCACACCCCCAGACTTACCTGTTTGCGCATCCCAAGCAAACAAATCCGGTGGAGTAGGAAAAGCATAGCTAGCTAAAAAAAACTGTGACATGGAGTAGTATGCGAAGTTGCATACTTGTATGCATAGAAATTCATTAGAAGAAGTTTCTACATATGCTAGTTAATTTATAAAAGTGTAAATGCGTAAAAAGAAATTTATTGTTACTCAAAAATGGAATGTTGATGAATCTCGTGGTCACGTGTAGTACGAAAGTAAGCAAGTCGCAAAGGTGAATGTTACCCAAGACTGGAACTCGGAATTATCTCCGTTGAAATTGATGAGTCCCTATTATATACATATTTTCGGACTCATTTAGGCTAGTTTTCCTGCATTTATACTTCAGTCTCGTCAATATTTCTTCCATTCATGCTTTTATTTGAAGTACATGTCTATGCCTATTTTTGTGTGCAATTGCGCACTTTGTTGTTGGGGGTAAGCACTTCGTGCTCCCCATCGTATTTTCTGTATTTCTGTGCTGCTGGAAGTATTTCCCCTGTTTGTGCTTGAGCTGTAAAATGAGGGTTGTTCCCCATTTGCTAGAATTCATTTCTGTATGAATCGCACGGTCGTGCATTTTCTTGGCGCACGGTCAGTTACGGTCGTGCGTTCATGATGCCCAGCAAAATGGAGCCTTGGAGTTTACTCATGCATTTTAATGCACGAGCGGGTTCGCCCGTGCGTGAGTAAAACGCACGGGCGCATTCCTTCTTCTCCTGCTCGCCTGCTGTGCTTAAGTATCGCACGGTCCACGTACGGTCGTGCATTCGACCGTGTGTGACCAAATTTCTGATGTTTTCCTATAAAAGCCGCAGTTTCGACCTAAATTGGGAGAGTTCTGTACACGCCGTACAGCAACGCTGATTTCGCCATTTCCACTAGGGTTTCATCCCTTTGGCCTCCTCCTTCATCCTAGAGCTTCAAGGGAGATCTAGCCGCCATTACCTTCAAGCAAGAGGAAGTTTGCAACCTCTACCGGATCGTGAGATGAAGAAGACGGGTTCATTGGAGAGTCGTGAAAGCTCTCTCTACCCCGGACGTAGTGGCAGACCGAGCTTGGACGCGTATTGACAACCCAGCAATTCCAACCGTGAATCTACAACGAGCCTTCGAATTCGGTCAATTTCTTGCCTTGTTCTTCTCTTATTGATGTGTATATGTTGTAGATCTTTATTATTATGATGAAGTAGCACTTAAACTAGTTTGTATTTCTATATATTTCATGTCTATGTGAAATGCTTTGGTGTTTATGTGATTTGAGGAGCGCCCCATTCCATCCTCCATCCCACCGTCGCGTTCATTTGCCGCATTAGCAATTGCTAGTGGCGTGCTTGTCGAAGAGGTGCTTGCGACCCTCATTCCGTTTGCCTACTCGTCCATCTGCCCTTACGAAGTAGCGCACTCAAGGTCTACGTAGTTTTCATCCCGCCTGGCGAAGCATTGCATAGCGGCATTGCATAGGATTGGTTACAGTATTTTCTCTTTATTTTCCACAATCCAAAACCCCCGTTTCCGCATCCATCCGACTAAAGGACTTCAATCTCAAGTCCTTCCTCGATAGATAGCTCCACCTTACTGTGTTCCTTTGAGATCGATACTTGGGGATTCATTCCCATTTTATATTACTTGAACGATCGGTACACTGCCGTTTCATGCCGCAGTCTAGCTACCGCCTATAGCGGTGTGCGAGATTTGCGCATCAAGTTTTTGGCGCCGTTGCCGGGGAACACGGTCGTGCAAGTTTTTTGGAGAGGGAGAATCTGAGATTTAAGCCCTTTTCATTTGTGTATTGCATTTTTTTGTTTTAATTCTTCTTATTCTGTTTTACTGTTTTTATTAGGTTGCTTAGTAAATTTTTGTAGGGTGTATTATTTTGCACAGTAGTGTTTATTCTGAATCGTTTTATCTTCACATTATGTGGGTTGCGTTTAATATTCGCTGCCACTTTTGTGGAGATACATCTCATGCTACTGATAGATGTCCAACGGGAGATAGTAACCCTAGCACTCAACGCTCAGCATATGGAGCACCGACTTCGTCTGGTACTCCATATGGTGCGCGTAAGTCCTATGGCTATTCTGCCGAGCCTCTGCCGTCATACTTCTTTTCGGCTTTAGCACTTGCTGTGCCAAAGAAGCCCGCAAGGCAGTGCTTGTTTTGTCAGAGAACGGATCATGCCCTGAAGGATTGTGCTGCTTTCCTTCGCCAAATGGACGAGGATGACGAACCGGATATCCGGATCGTCCCGACTCCTACTTCTGGCAGCACACCTTCAACATCCGGTTATGTGTCCATTTCACCTTCATGTTTTGAAGGGAATGATGTGGACACAGTCACCAGATGTGTGGCTGATCTAGACTCTGACATTGCAGTGCCCATCTCCCCTGTACATATATCACCATGCATAGATTCGATTCTTTGTGAAGAATCGGTGCCTGATTCTTTTTCAAGCCCTATTCCTCCTCCTATTATGCATCCTATTACATTTATTTCTGATAACATTGTTGAAGATGCGTCGCAAGAGGAGGAGGGCGATCTTTGTGTTGTGCCTATTCCTATGGAGGAGTATAACCTTCTAGGTGAAGAGGATTTTTCCTCAACACCGGTGGAGAAAGTGCGAATCCTGGAGAAGGCCACCATCAATCCCAGCGAACCTTGCGGCATTGTCAACAATGCCGACATTATTTTACTTCCCCAACCTGATGGGAGTGAGACCGGGATCACTCCCCCGATTGATTTTTATTCATGTTCTTCTTATTCTTTATTTCTTGATCCCCTTTCTTCATCTGAGCCTGTGCAGGTTGAGTCTTCACAGGTACTTCAGGAGGACTTGGAGCATTATGCTCAAGTCAATTATGAGAGCATCCTCTTATGTGAGGAGGTTGATCCCCCCTCCGTAGAGGAATCTCCACTCATTGCCTTCTCCCCCTGCTGCATCCCTGGAGATGATACCTTGCTGGGCAAGGATTTATTTTGTGGTGAGACGAGTGAGGACCAGCCTTCCTCCTCTTCTTACTTCCAATTTCCTCTACCTGTGTTAAGCAGGTATTATTATTTAGGTAGAGGGGTAACTGTTCTGTCTCCATATCGGTACCTGCTACCGACACACATATTAGAACAGTTACCTATTCATTTTCTCTTTCATACGCCCATTGTTGGAACACGGTCTTCCGCATCTCCTAGGTTTGAGAATAACAAATCCTATGTGTATTTGATCTTGTGTGTTCAAGTGTGCAGGTTAACATAGTCCACATGACTCAAGGAGTACTCATGATGTCTGCCCCCAAATTTGAGGCCAAAATTCGAAAAAGCTCACTAGCGCCGGCGGTAGCGATAGCGCCCGGCGCTAGCATTGATTAGCTCGATTCCGGCGGCATTTTTAGAAGGAGCTAGCGCCCGGCGGCAGCTACTAGTGCTGGCGGTAGCATGGCGCACAAGAGGCATAGAGCAAATTGTTGCCACGGATGGGAGATTCGGCCGTGCAAAATCATTCCTAATCCGGGCTAGCGCCGGTGGTAGCGCTAGCGCCGGCGGTAGCGCTAGCGCTTGCGGTAGCATGAAGGCTATAAATTGGATGTTTTGGCTCCAAATTCTTCATCCTCCTCCAATCCCAAACTCCAGAGCTTCGTGACACAGCAGAGAGAGGAAGATTCAGAGCAATACTCCCACAATTCCATAAAGCCTTAAGGAGATCCGTGGAGAAGATTTCAACACGCGTCATCATCGTGACGAAAGGCTGCATCGACTACGATCATACTCTGTGGGCCTTCATCCACTTCTCCAAGAGATCCACATAGAGGGAGTTTTTATATTATTGTCTTTTCATTTCATATCTTTTCTGTAAACGGTAGTGAAATCGGCTCGTGCTGGCGACTAGGTCTGGGGTAGGACTTAGGGCTGAAATTTGCCTCGTGTTGGCGACTAGATCTAGGTTAGGTCTAGGGGGTGCTCGAGGCCTTTTTGGGGATAGATCAGCAAGAGCGACTTGACGCCGTATCTGGGGAGAGATCGGCTAAAGCCAACCGGTTTGTGGGGATACGAGTCGGTATAGAAAACGAAAAAGATTTTTTATTAGTCGCCTCCGATTTCTAGCGTCATAGAAATCAAGTTTTGTAAAACATTATTTGATATTAATAAAGCATATCTCTTTATTATTGTTTTACTTGATGTCTCTTTATTAATCTTGCAATATTCTGAAGTTTTTCTAAATATAATCTAAAGTTTTTAAAAACCCTTATTCACCCCCCTCTAAGGGCGCCGACCGATCCAACAAGTGGTATCAGAGCGGTTTTATTCCAATCGGCTTAACAACCGGGAATAATGGCATCTCATGATCTCGCTTCTACTAGTGGGGGAGACTTTTGTGACGAGGAAAAATCACTTGCACCACCATTATTTGAAGGAACAAATTATAAAGGATGGAAAATTTTAATGGAAAAATTTATTAAAACTTTAGATATCGAAGTATGGAACTTAGCAATTATAAGACGTGTGGATGAATCAAATAAAAAGGAACTTCATTTAGATGCAAAAGCTAAACATTATCTATTTTGTGGTCTCTCAAATGAAGTTTTCAAATTTGTGTATTGCTTTTCTACTGCTTATAAAGTATGGAAATTTCTTGAAGAAATGTATGATCTTCCTCTCGCAGGTATGGAACAAACACAGGAGGAAAAGAACGTACATGCATCCATTATCATTCAAGAAGATCTCTCTTAGAGCGAAGCCATGGTGAATATTGAAATAGAAAAGGAGAACAATACACCAAGAGAAAAAGAAGAAGAAATCTTACTTTTGGAAGAGGAGTGCCAAGAAGAAGACAAAGGAACAATATGTTCAAATCCTCCCTCATCCAAAAGCAATGTAAGGAAATCAAATTCTATCTTTTGTACTTCTATCTCTTCATTACAATTGTTACAAAATACTAAGCGCAAAATTAAGAAATTAAAGAATGCTAATAAACTATTGCGCTTAGAAAATAAAATTTTAAAAGCAAAAGTTAAAGTAGTATCAAAATCTGATTTATTTAGCTTTACTCATGTCACTTCAATTGAAAATACAAAACCTTGTCTTGATTGCAATAATATTAAAGAAAAATTTAAGGAACTTGAAAAAGAAATTATTTTTATGAAAGAACAAAATGAAAAATTACATTTAGAAAATTCATCTTTGATAAATGATTGTGCTAAGTGTAAAGAATATAAAATTGAAATTAAAGAGATGGATGAAACATTTGATGAATATAGAAACAACTATTCAGATCATATTGATTCAATTATTTCCATTCTTAAAAATAGCACAATCGCTTATAATAAAGCTAGACATAATTTAAGAATTAAAAATGATGAATTAAAATCAAAAATCAACTTACTTATGAAAATTGTAAATACAAATTCACAAAATCAAACAATATCCAAAAGCAAGATGAATACAAATATGAATATCTTACTTAAACCTAATATTGGGAATAAGAAACAAAAAGCTTTTGGAAATCATAAACCAAGTCTTGAATGGAGACCAAAAAGCAAAAATGAAAACTTAAATGCAAGGATCCATTCATCACATTCTTTTCCCAACTTAAATTCAAATGAAAACAAATTTCCATTATATAATAAATTCAAGAGTAATGATTATGGAAATTTGAAAAACAAAAATTACATTTTTTTCATGGTACGAATGGAAACCCATACTTAAGAATGACACATTAATGTCAAACGAAAGGGCCCATTCAAACATATCTCCCCAAAAGAAAACACGATGTATTTGGGTACCCAAAGGAACCGTCACTCCCGGTCCTCTTTGGATACCTAAATCTCTTATTCATTAGTATCCCATCATTTGCATGAAGTAGAAATCAATTAAAATGAAATACACAAATTTCTACTTCATGATGTGCTTTAATGTCTTTTCTATCTTTTTCTTTTTGTTTTCTTTTAAACTATCATGTCATGGTCATCCTATACAATATTGAAAATATGATTTTATCTCTTAAAAGCTTAATATGGTTTTATAAAACAAATTGATCAAAATTCAAAATCATATTTTGATGACCCATCTTTTATTCTTATATTCATTACTTCTAAATATCTTATATTATCCATTTGAATCAAACTCTAAATTTTGTATAAGATATTTCAAATTAAATCCGGTTATTAGATTTTTAGCCTTCACCAACAAGTGGATAAAATTCTGAATTTGCTATGAGATACTTATCTAAATTAAAAAGAAAAACACATAAGACATATTGAAAGATTAATTGTCATAAATATTGATGTCATACGCACCACCATGATCTATTGATATCTTTTGCTAAAACTCTCTAAAATCATAATTATGTAAAATCAAAAGATCTCTAAATTCAAAAGATCCACTCAATTCTAACATTTCATTGGTGATCATAATAATTACATGAATGAATTAATGTAGTATGACTTGCATGTATCTCATTTGTTTATAAACCATAGAAACAACTTTATATTAATAAATCAAATGAAATCATTCATTCTATGTCAAAATATTAAATCATTATCTCAATTAAATCAAATGAAATCACTTTCTTGAATACATGCAATATTATCTCAATTAATCTTGTGGTATAACAATTACAATCAAACTCGTTATTCTAGCATTATCAACTAATAGATATTATTCATGCTAGTTATCTCATATTACCATAATGAATTAATTATGAAGTAAAATAAAATAAAATTGAACGATAAAATAACTATGTGACTTTAAATTGTGATAAAAGTCTAGAAAAATTTGAATTCACATACATTATGATAATCTATCTTATAGCTCATGCAAGATCTCATTTGTCACGCCTTGAGATAGGTGTCCTAGATCTTTCATGTTAAAACATGCTTACAAATGCAATTTTCTTCATTTTTAACCATCTAAAACATTTTCAAAAATTCTGCAAATTCAGCATGAAACTACTAATGGGACACCTAATCAAGTCCAAGCATCAAAATTTTCAAAACCCTAAAAAATCACTTACTATTTCCCGCGCTAGCGCTAGCGCCGGCGCTAGCGTCGAGGTTTGTTTTTCTATAATTTTAAAATTTTTAAAAATCCCTAAAATTATACAAATCTATATGTACTATTTAGTTTTGCACTTCGGATTTTATTTTATTTTTGAAAAATCAAATACAAAAATATAAAATCCAAATTACAAAAAAAATATGTTCTGCCTTTTTTTTGTCATTTATTTAAATTCTATTTCCTAAAGCAAAAATTAAATACAAAAATATAAAACAAATTTTTTTTATCAAAAATTAGTTTTTTGAACTTAACTTTTTACTTGTATCTTGCGAAAGGGTGATTGGGCTATCATCCCATCATATCACCTAGTACCGGGCGAACCTCTCACAAGGTAGTCCTCGGGAAGTCCAAGATCAATTTTATAAGTTCAATCTTTAAATAAAAATTATTTTTCAAAAATATCTATATGGACTTTATTGTAAAAATCAAGCATGATTTAATCTATTATTCAAAACTTCTATAATGTTGCAATTTATCTTTTCAAACTACTTTGAACATTGTTTTCATCATGCTTAGATATATCTATTAATATGTGCATAAATTATATTGAAAAAGTTATGTAGAACTATGCGTAGCATGCCTCTAAGTATGAGTAATGATTTATGTTTGATAATGATCGCAATTCACTCACTTATTTTGGCATTGTCTACTTATGTGTTTAATCTAAGAATGTTTGTGTATGTTTTGTAATAGTACAATGAATTAAAATTGCACAAGTATCTTACCTACACAACCTTTATTTGCACTTTTAAAAGTTAAGAAAAGTGGTTATCTTTTTCATAAATTATATTGGTTTGCAAAACAAGTGTATTCGGAGAACTTTGTACAAAACAAAATCATAAAATAAAGTGACAAAGATAACTCCACCAAGCACTACTTGAACCTCCTGATAAGTCTTAATAAGCGTTGTGAGGTTGAGCACCTTGGAAAGAATAATAAAGTATCTTGTGCAAACTATAACTTTCTTTCAAAATAAAAACCACTTATTCTTAAGTACACCGGATCACAATAAAAATCAACCTTGAAGAATAAAACTATGTGATCCCCCTAGCACTACTTTGCACCCTGATAAGTCTTATTGAGCATTGTGTGTGCAAAGCACCTTGGTAGTTGTACATTTTTTTTGTGCATTGAAGTGAGTGGAAGTAAAATTATTTGTGTTTTATTGTGCTCTTTACTTTACATATTACTTGTATTTTTGATTAAAACATTTGTTTACTCTATTCAAAATACACTTTTATGCACATCATTATCTTCCATAACACTTCTTCTCATGAGTATTGGATCCTAATGCTAATTCTATACTACTCTTTATTTATGAAATGCACTAGATAACCTAGCATGCTTTCTACAATGTTTGGTATGTTTTGAAATTGTGAATTAAAGTAACATTGTAGTAATATCTTTTTGATAAGATTATTTCATGCTTGGTTACTGTATTGTCAAAACAAAAATTTTAAATGCGAAATGATTTACAAAAACATCTTCTTTTTGAAATTGAACTCATATATCTTTTTATGAACCATCATTGATTACCATAAGATGTTTTTTTGTACTTCTATATGTCTTCCGCATCATAACCATATAATTGTTTTACCTTGCACTTTAATACTTATTTAAAATCTTTCATCTTGTGTGCATCATCACTTGAATCTTCAAATTCCTTTCTTGCAACAAGTGGTAGACTTGCTTGGTAAACTTTATATTGGTTGAATTTTTTTTGCTTATAACTCTGATCTGTTTCTATTCTAAACACTCCTCCAACAAGTGAAATATTGCTTATAAAACATCTCTTTTTAACTTAAACTCTTATTTAGTATTATGATGTTTCTTTTTCGAAATCTTCCGCAATACTCAAACTCTGATTCATTCATGAATTTCAATATAGCTATGTGAGTTTTATTTCAAAAATTCAAATAAAAATATAAACCCATATGCTATGATATTTCCCATTAGATTTAAATGCTTAATGTTTCCAATAATTGTTATCCATGACTTCATTTCTCACCATAGCGGGGGCGTAGGGTTGTAGACATTAGATAACCTTATCTCTAGTCATGTATTGTCCTTAACCGGGGAGGGTTCCAGTGGGGCCTTGCGAGGCACTGGGGGAAAAGAGTGCTAGGTTAAGTTTTTTTTCTAGTGTTTGCATATGGGATTAACACCCCAACCTACGACATGTTTGCAGCTCCTCATGCCCATCCGTCACTTAGTACGGGCTAGGGTGTTGACATATTGTCTGGGTAGATTGGTTACTTGGAAATCATGATTTTCTTTAGGCTTAAAACTCTTATTTAAAGGGAAAATCATTATTTTTTGCTAAACTCTGATTTATAAAAGGGGGAGAACTACAAACAAAAGGGATAAAATAAGTCATAACTCTGATCATTTTCAATGAAAGACAAGTCTAAAACTCCTTATCATTTACTTAAAAAGCTCGATCATGCCTTCTCTTTTATTTACACATTTTTAGTGCTTTGTTTCCCTACCCACTTTTGCTAATAACAAAGGGGGAGAACTAACATGATAAAATGCAAAAGGGGGAGAACTAACAATGATAAATGTAACCCGCTATCAATTACCCAACATGACAAATTCAGTTGATAGCATACATATTAAGGGAGCATTCACATAGGGGGAGCAATTCTAAATGCTAAAATCAATAATCATCCTAAAGTCATCACTCTCACACAAACACAAGTATAGTCTCATCATGCTTATTTATTAATGCTTTGATTTATCATTAATGGATTTGTTATTATCAAAAGGGGGAGTTTGTTGGAACACGGTCTTCCGCATCTCCTAGGTTTGAGAATAACAAATCCTATGTGTATTTGATCTTGTGTGTTCAAGTGTGCAGGTTAACATAGTCCACATGACTCAAGGAGTACTCATGATGTCTGCCCCCAAATTTTAGGACAAAATTCGAACAAGCTCACTAGCGCCGGCGGTAGCGATAGCGCCCGGCGCTAGCATTGATTAGCTCGATTCCGGCGACATTTTTAGAAGGAGCTAGCGCCCGGCGGTAGCTACTAGCGCTGGCGGTAGCATGACGCACAAGAGGCATAGAGCAAATTGTTGCCACGGATGGGAGATTCGGCCGCGCAAAATCATTCCTAATCCGGGCTAGCTCCGGCGATAGCATGAATGCTATAAATTGGATGTTTTGGCTCCGAATTCTTCATCCTCCTCCAATCCAAAACTCCAGAGCTTCGTACCACAGCAGAGAGAGGAAGATTCAGAGCAATACTCCCACAATTCCATAAAGCCCTAAGGAGATCCGTGGAGAAGATTTCAACACGCGTCATCATCGTGACAAAAGGCTGCATCGACTACGATCATACTCTGCGGGCCTTCGTCCACTTCTCCAAGAGATCCACATAGAGGGAGTTTTTATATTATTATCTTTTCATTTCATATCTTTTCTGTAAACGGTAGTGAAATCGCCTCGTGTTGGCGACTAGGTCTGGGGTAGGACTTAGGGCTGAAATTCGCCTCGTTTTGGCGACTAGATCTAGGTTAGGTCTAGGGGGTGCTCGAGGCCTTTCTGGGGATAGATCGGCTAGAGCGGCTTGAGGCCGTATCTGGGGAGAGATCGGCTAAAGCCAACCGGTTCGTGGGGATACGAGTCGGTATAGAAAACGAAAAAGAATTTTATTAGTCGCCTCTAATTTCTAGCGTCATAGAAATCAAGTTTTGTAAAACATTATTTGATATTAATAAAGCATATCTCTTTTTTATTGTTTGACTTGATGTCTCTTTATTAATCTTGCAATATTCCAAAGTTTTTCTAAATATAATCTAATGTTTTTGAAAACTCTTATTCACCCCCCCCCCCCTCTAAGGGCGCCGACCGATCCAACACCCATTAGCTAGAACTGTTATGTTTTTAAATAAGTCGTGCTGGGATGACAATAACCCCAGTAGTTATCTTACTTTTTCTTGTCCCTTATTTTATGGCCCACTCTAACGAGTTAGTTAGGTGTTATTTTAGTTTTTTTGTGCGAAGACCACCCTTTGCAGGTATTTTTTATTTGTGAAGGCGGTGGTCGTGATTCTTCGTAGAGATTCACTACAGGCTTCCGGAATGCTTACTTGCTGAGCATTGGGTACCCTCTTCCCCTAACTTTGTTTTAGAATATCTTATTGCATAGTTTAAGTCTGGGGGAGATATTTTTGTGTACCCACTCACATGCACATTTATTCAGCATGCTAGAAGTCTTATTTCAAATATTTGTTCATTTTGTCTGCTCACAAAGCACCCACTTTTGAGCGAGCTAACTTGTATGTGTATTTCCATTCATACTTATTTTGGTTGGACTCTGAAATAGGATGTTAGCTTAGGAATTGCAATTCGGAGTATAATGTTGACTCTTGTAGTGCTCTAGTCGCATCTGCATGCTTCCATAGAAACTTGAGTAAAAATTAGATTATCTCTATGCTTTAATTTACAATTAGTATTCTTGCTTAATCTTTGATGTACTTACTCATTTGGTGAATGTGACTGAAATTTACGGTAGCACGGTGTTGTGTGTAAGCGAGCGCTAGTTGTGTGTTGCTCGAGTCGGAAGGAAGGTTTACCTTTCTCGTGGGCTAAGAACTTGCCCCAAGCGACTCTTGAAGCAAGGGTGAGAGCAACTCATCTTGTTAAATATGATGTAGGCCTTTGTTTTGGCTAGTTTGAGCCTTGTTTTCCATGACCCATGCGCTTACCTTTGCAAGCCAAGTTTGTGCCTACCCCTCCTTTGTTTCAGCTCCTCTTTCAATCACCAAAGCCTGAAGCTTATCCAATTATCGCAACCAAAAATGTGTTAACTAAAATTACATTTCATATTTGGATGTGATGCTTGGAACCTTTGCGGTGTGAAAGAATGATCTATATTATTTGTAGAACTCCTTTTTGTAAACCAACCGGGGATAAAACAAAAAGAAAATAATGAAGTTAAAAGAAAAAAAAACAAAAAAAAAATTTAGAATGAACAGAAATCCCCTTGAGCATAATAGAAAATTCAGTTGGTATTTGCTGGAGTAGGCTGTGTGCACACCCAGTTTTCAAGCTAAGTCTGGGGGTGTGTCACACTAGCATCGCTTGTGGTCTTGTTTTGGGTTCAGCGTTATCCTTAGACTCAATTGGGTTGCGTAGCCTTCTCGTTTATCATTGAATATCATACCGTAACCTAAGCCCCGTTATAACCGTACTGCCCTATTGATTTAACTTGTGAGTTTGCTAGCGCCGTGGAGAGAGTGTAACCGGGCAAGCTTATGGTTCTCGTCGTTGATGGATTTCAGCGGAGTTATTCCCTAATTCTGGTCTTTCGTAACACCCTCCTGAGTGGCTTGTTTACTTTCACATCGGGCACGACCAATGAATTCTTCACGAATCACCATCTGAGTACAAATAAATCTCTATTTACGCATTTTTACTTTTGTAAATTTGTTAGTATAGTTAGAATCTTCTTTTACAGAATTTTTATGTGCATACGTATGATACTTCGCATCTTACTCTGTCTTTGCAATTTTCTACTCTAGCTATCTTTTTCAACTCCGTCAGATTAGTTTGCTCGGGACGCGCAAACAGGTAAGTCTGGGGGTGTGATGAGTCCCTATTATATACATATTTTCGGACTCATTTAGGCTAGTTCTCCTGCATTTGTACTTCAGTCTCGTCAATATTTCTTCCATTCATGCTTTTATTTGAAGTACATGTCTATGCCTACTTTTGTGTGCAATTGCGCACTTTGTTGTTGGGGGTAAGCACTTCGTGCTCCCCATTGTATTTTCTGTATTTCTGTGTTGCTGGAAGTATTTCCCCAGTTTGTGCTTGAGCTGTAAAATGAGGGTTGTTCCCCATTTTCTAGAATTCATTTCTGTATGAATCGCACGGTCGTGCGTTTTCTTGGCGCACGGTCAGTTGCAGTCGTGCGTTCATGATGCCCATCAAAATGGAGCCTCAGAGTTTACTCGTGTGTTTTAACGCACGGGCGGGTTCGCCCGTGCGTGAGTAAAATGCACGGGCGCATTCCTTCTTCTCCTTCTCGCCTGATGTGCTTAAGTATCGCACGGTCCATGCACAGTCGTGCGTTCGACCGTGCGTGACCAAATTTCTAATGTTTTCCTATAAAAGCTGCAGTTTCGACCTAAATCGGGAGAGTTCCGTACACGCCGTACAGCAGCGCCGATTTCGCCATTTCCACTAGGGTTTCGTCCCTTTGGCCTCCTCCTTTATCCTAGAGCTTCAAGGGAGATCTAGCCGCCATTACCTTCAAGCAAGAGGAAGTTTGCAACCTCTACCAGATTGTGAGACGAAGAAGACGGGTTCATTGGAGAGTCGTGATAGTTCTCTCTACCCCGGACGTAGTTGCAGACCGAGCTTGGAGGCGGATTGACAACCCAATGATTCCAACCGTGAATCTGCAACGAGCCTTCGGATTCGGTCGATTTCTTGCCTTGTTCTTCTCTTATTGATGTGTATATGTTGTAGATCTTTATTATTATGATGAAGTAGCACTTAAACTAGTTTGTATTTCTATATATTTCATGTCTATGTGAAATGCTTTAGTGTTTAAGTGATTTGAGGAGCGCCCCATTCCATCCTCCATCCCACCCTCGCGTACGTTTGCCGCACTAGCAATTGCTAGTGGCGTGCTTGTCGAAGAGGTGCTTGCGACCCTCATTCCGTTTGCCTACTCGTCCATCCGCCCTTAAGAAGTAGCGCGCTCAAGGCCTACGTAGTTTTCATCCCGCCTGGCGAAGCATTGCATAGCGGCATTGCATAGGAGTAGTTGTAGTATTTTCTCTTTATTTTCCACAATCCAAAACCCCCATTTCCGCATCCATCCGACTAAAGGACTTCAATCTCAAGTCCTTCCTCGATAGATAGCTCCACCTTACTGTGTTCCTTTGAGATCGATACTTGGGGATTCATTCCCATTTTATATTACTTGAACGATCGGTACACTATCGTTTTGTGCCGCAGTCTAGCTACCGCCTATAGCGGTGTGCGAGATTTGCGCATCAGAAATCCATCAACGTCGAGAATCATAAGCTCGCCAGGTCACACTCTCTCCACGGCGCTTGTGAACTCACAAGACAAATCGATACGACTTTAGGTGTACACGAGGCTTAGGTTACGGTTTGGAATGCAAAGATAAACATGATGGCTAATCGCAACCCAACAAAGCTCACAAAAGTGCTAATTCAAAGCTGCCACAATAATACACCTGTAACACACCCCCAGACTTGACTTTGAAACCGGGTGTGCACACGGCCTACAACAATCAATACTATTTAGATGTTTCAATTAAAATGCTGGGGATATAAATCTATTTTTTTTTACTTTGCTTTTCTTTTTCTTTTCTTTTCATCCCCATATCTAATAGCACAATTTTCAGCACATAGACATTTTTAAAACTTCCACATCAACACTGAAGTTTCGCATCACCGCCCCGCATTGGAAAATTACAATTCATAAATACTTTTAGCTTAATTTTGGTTGCGATAATAGGATTAGCTTTTAAGCCTTGGTGAAGTATGGTGGAGCTGAACAAAAAGGTTGGGTAGGCACAAAATGGGCTATCAACGGTTAGCGCATAGGAAAGGTAAAACAAAGCTCAAGCTTGCCAAAAAGATGGCCTACGTCACGCTCAACTTGCAAATCATTCACACCCATGCTACGAGAGTCGCTTGGGGCAAGTTCTTAGCCCCCGAGAAAGGTAATCCTTCCTCCCGACTCGAGCAACACGAACCTCGTGCTTGCCTACACGCAATACTGCGCTACCAGTAGATTCAACCACATTCACCATTTTGAGTAAAATAAATTAAAATCCACGCAAATCTACTAATTATAAATTAGAAGCATAAATAAAAAACTAATTCTACTCAAATTCCTAGGCAAGACACGAGTATTCAACTAGAGCACTACAAGAGTCAACATGCCACTCCAACTTGCATTTTTTAGGCTAATACAGCAATTTCTACATCACAACCAAGAATTGAATATATAGGAGCATACAAACAAGCGAGTGCGCTCTCAAGTGGGTGCTTTGTGTGCAGACAAAATGAACAAAAATAATTGAATTAAGACTTCTAGCATGCTAAATAAATGTGCACATGAGTGGGTACACAAAAATACCCCCCCCCCCCCCCCCCCAGACTTAAACTATGCATTAAGATATTCTAAAACAAAGTTAGGGGAAGAGGGTACCCAATGCTTAACAAGTAAGCATGCCGGAAGCCTGGAGTGAAGCTCTACAAAGAATTACAACCACCGCCTTCACAAATAGAAAATACCTGCAAGTGGTTGTCTCCGCAAAAGCAAACCAAAATAACATCTAACTAACTCGTTAGAGTACGCGATAAAATAAAAGACAAGAAAAAGTAAGATAACTACCGGGGTTATTGTCATCCCAGCATGACTTATTCAGGAAGGTGGGGGTCTTAGCTAATGGGAGTATGGAAAGAGAAGTGGACAGGCAGCTGTTCTAATTCCCGTGTTGGTAGCGGGTACCGATACGGCGATCGAACAGTTACTACCCTACCTAAATAAAAATACCTGCTAGACACAGGTAGAGGAGAGAGAAAGAAAGAGGTGGAGGGAGAGTCCTCCACTCTACTTTCACCAAAATAAATTTCCTTACTTAGCAAGGTGTCGTCTTCGGGGAGGCAGCAGGAGGGGAATACAATACATGGCATGTATTCTGTGGAGGGGGTATTAACCTCCTCACACAAGAAGCTGTGCGCAGCATTGAATGGTGCAATTTGCACCACCTCCTGCATAACCTGTGAAGGCTCAACCTGCCTAGGCTCGGAAAGGGAAGGGGGATCAAGAAATAAAAGAGACGAATAACATAAAGAATCAAAAATAGGGAGAGTGTTCCCGGTCTCACTCCCATTAGGATGGGAAAGTAAAATAATGTCGGCATTGTTGACAATGCCACAATGTTCGGTGGGATCAATGGTGGCCTTCTCCAGGATTTGCACTTCCTCCACCGGTGTTGAGGAAAAATCCTCTTCACCTAGAAGGTTGTACTCCTCCATAGGAATAGGCACAACACAAAGATCGCCAGCCTCCTCTTGCGACGCATCTTCAACAATGTTATCAGAAATAAATGTAATAGAATGCACAATAGGGGGAGGGATAGGGCTTGAAAAAGAATCAAGCACCGATTCCTCACAGAGAATCGAATCTATACACGGTGATATATGCACAGGGGAGATGGGCTCAGTCATGTCAGAGCCTAGATCAGCCACACATCTCGTGACTGTGTCAACATCATACCCTTCAAAGCATGAAGGTGATACGGGCACATAACCAGATGTTGAAGGTGTGCTGCCAGAAGTAGGAGTCGGGATGATCCAGATATCCGGCTCATCATCCTCGTCCAATTGGCGAAGGAATTCAGCACAATCCTTCAAGGCGTGATCCATGCTCTGACAAAACAAGCACTGCCTTGCAGTCTTCTTTGGCACAGCAGGAGCTGAAGCCGAAAAGAAGTGTGACGGTAAAGGCGCAGCAGAATAGCCATAGGACTTACGCGCACCATATGGAGTACCAGACAAAGTCGGTGCTCCATATGATGGGCCTTGATTGCTAGGGCTATTATCTCCCGATGGGCATCTATCACTAGCATGAGAAATATCTCCACACCAACGGCATCGAATATTAAATGAAGCCCACATTGTATGAAAATAACTAGATTCAAAAGAAAAACACTATTGTGCAAAATGCTACACCCAACAATAATTTACTAAGTAACCTATGTAAAACAAGAAAATGGAATAAAAAGAACTGAAATAAAATAAAGGATGCAATTTACAAATGGAAGAGCTTTTCTCTCAGATTTTCCCTCTCCAGAAAACTCACACGACTGTGTTCCCCGGCAACAGCGCCAAAAACTTGATGCGCAAATCTTAGCACACCGCTATATGCGGTAGTAAGACTGCGGCACGAAACGGCCGTGTACCGATCGTTCAAGTAATATAAAATGGGAATGAATCCCCAAGTATCGATCTCAAAGGAACACAATAAGGTGGAGCTATCTATCGAGGAAGGACTTGAGATTGAAGTCCTTTAGTCGGATGGAATGTGAAGGAGGGTGATTTGGTTTGTGGAAAATAAAGGAAAATAACTACAACTACTCCTATGCAATGCCGCTATGCAATGCTTCGCTTGGCGGGATGGAGACTAGGTAGGCCTTGAGCGCGCTACTTCGAAAGGGCGGATGAACGAGTAGGAAAACGGAATGAGGGTCGCAAGCACCTCTTCGACAAGCATGCCACTAACAATTGCTAGTGCGTCACACGAACTGGTAGTGGAATGGAAAATGGATGGGGGCGCACCTCATACACACATATAAACGAAAAGATACATTCACATGGACATGAAATAACTGTATAAAACAAGTTCTATAGTGCTCATCATCAAATAATAAAGGATCTAACTATTACAATAACAAAATACAAAGGAAGAGAAAGTAAAGAATCAACTGAATCTGAATTCTTGTTGAGGGTTCACAGTTGGAATCGCTGGGTTGTCAATCCGCGTCCAAGCTCGGTCCTCGACTGCGTCCGGGGTAGAGAAGGCTGTCACTACCCTCCAATGGCCTGTCTTCGTCGTGTCACGATTCAGCACATAAACTAGTTTCCTTCTATTTGAATGATGGCGGATGAAGAGCAGGATCCTTCTCCTTGAAGGTTAAGGATGATGGAGGAGGCTTAGGGACAAGCCCTGATGGATTGGTGGAAGGGGTACGGAGCTGGAGCTCCGTTTGCGGTGGAAAAAGCGGAACAAGTACGATCTCCTAGACTAGGGCAGAGAACTACGCTTTTATAGAAAAGAGTTAGAAAAATGGTCACGCAGGACCGTGCGTAGACCGTGCGAAACTTATTATAAAGATAGCGCAGGAAGACGACCTGGACCGCCCGTGCGTCAAAACGCACAGGTAAATTTGGAAAGGGGAAAAACAAGGCCAATCAGGGAGAGCGTGCAATTCCTTCACGCACGGGCGCTGCCCGTGCGCAGAGAAGCACGAATAACAACAGAACATCAGTTTCCTCCTCAGCAAAGGGCGCACGACCGAAACCGACCGTGCACCAACATAATGCACGATCGTGCGATATGTACAGACATGAACTTAGGCTGAAAATGATGAAATGTCCACCTGCATTGGCCAGAACAAAGCTGGGAATACCCTTCCAGCATAGGATATAAAGCATAAAAAGAAAGAGGAGCACGCTATGCTTACATTCGACACTAAAACATGCAAACACACACCACAACGGGCCTAAGAGTGCACTAAGTAAGGAATAACAAATATGAACAAAACATGCCTAAGGTGTAGTGCAAATACTAGAAATACTGCCCAGATGAGCCCATAAATGTGTATTTAAATGGGATTCATCAACATGCTCCACAGACAGAGATCCCTCCAACACCTTCTCACGAATGAAATGGTGATGAATCTAAATGTGCTTCGTATGCGCGTGACAAACTGGATTGTTCACCAGCTTGAGAGCACTCTCATTGTCACCACATAGCAGAGTAGGACCTCGCACCTCCCTATGAATGTCCTCCACAAGCCTCCTAAGCTAGATGGCTTCCTGAGCCGCCAAAGCCAAAGCTTTGTACTCACTTCTGTGGTAAAGACAGACACAGAATCCTGCTTCTTGTTGCACCATGATATAGTTGTAGAGCCTGTCATAAAGACATATCCAGACGTCGATCTCCAATTATCCGAATCCCATCCATAATCAGCATCCATTTACCCGTGCAAGCAAAAGCTCGAATCTCTCCCATAGAAGAGACCCAAATCTGAGGTGGATTTGACATACTTCAATATACTCCTAGCCGCCACAAGATGAGGCTTCCGAGTCTCTGCCATAAACCAACTCACCCTGCCAACTGCATAAGCAATATCTGGCCTCGTGATCGTCAAGTATATCAAGCTTTCGACCAAAGCCTAGAACACCAAAGGATCGGTAAGAACCTTCCCTTCATCTCGTCGAAGATGAACTCCAACCTCCAGTGGAGTAGAGCTGCTCTTCCCCCTTCCATGCCGAATCTCTTCACGATTCGATCCGCATATCCCTTTTGGGAAACAAGCAAACCGCTCTCTTTCCTCTCCACTTTGAGCCCAAGGAAATAGTGGAGCTCGCCAAAATCCTTCATCTCGAATCTGATAGCTAGCTCAGCACGAAGCCTAGCTAACTCCACTTCAGAATTCCCCATGATGATCATATCGTCCACGTACAACAGCATCAAGACATGAAGCTCCCCCGTCTTCTTTACAAATTAGCTTGAATCTGAATCAGAAGCAAAAAATTCGCAGAACTGGAGGTATTCTGCGATCTTCCCGTACCATGCCTAAGGCACTTACTTCAAGCCGTAAAGAGCCTTCTTGAGCTTGCAAACATATCTTGGGTGCTCTTCGGATACATAACCAGGTGGATGATCCATGAAGATATCCTTGTCAATCTCCCCATATAAGAAAGCTTTCTTCACGTCGAGTTGCCAAATCTTCCACCCTTGGCAAGCTGCCAATGCAATCACCACCTGGACCAAAGTCATCTTGGCAACGGGGCTATACGTTTCTTCATAATCCTACCCATACTTCTGAGAGAAACCTCGAGCTACAAGGCGAGCCTTGTACCGCTCAATACTTCCGTCAGCCTTCTTCTTTAGTTTGAAAACCAACTTGCAAGTCACCGGAGTAATACCCTCAACCTTAGGCACCAAGTCCCAAGTCTCATTCTTCCTGAGGGAAGCCACCTCTTCATCCATGGATCCTTCCCACTCCTTGACTCCAACGGCATTCTCATAACAAGATGGCTCTCTCTCATCCAGGGGACCTGTGAAGAAACATGAGAAAAAGCTCACCAAATTCCCACCCGTATACCGATCAGGAGGAATAATTGTCCTCTTGGACCTCCACAGAGCTTGACTCTGAACCACCTCTTCCACTGCAGCTTCTGGACTAGCTATCCTTTCAGGTAAATGATGAGTCCAATATTTACACTATTTTTCGGACTCATCTGGTCCAGTATTTTAGTCAATGCACTATATATTAGATCCATAATCACTCATATTTGTTCTCTATACTTCATTCCATGCTAAGTGCACTTTTAGTCCCGTTTCGGTGTATTTTCATGTCTATCTAACTCATGCATTATGTTGCAATTTAATTTCTATATTTGAGAATGTGTGGAATGCCCATTTTAGTGGCCCGATGATCTTTCATGTTGATATAGGGATCGTGCGAGTGTTCCGGGGTGCAAAAACTGCATAGGAACACTGCGCACGATCACTGGACAAAGTGCGCACGTCCACTGGTCGTGCGCCACTAATCGTGCGTTAATTCTCACTTAAAAATGGGTCGGGCAGGAAATAAGCACGACCACTGGACATAGTGAGCACGACCACTGGTCGTGCGCCACTAATCGTGTGCATTGAAAATCTGCACCTGTCTATAAATAGCTGCTCCGCGAAAACAGCCGGATACACTTCGTTTTTAAGTCTTTTTGAGCACCATTTTTTGTGTTTTTTCGTTCTAAGCCTCCTCTATTCATCTAAGGACTTCAAGGATGAGATTGGATCTTACTTTAATCATCAAGGATGGTTTAAAGAGCATTTGACATCGCAGGGTTGGGACACGAAGAAGACGGGCCTGGGAGGAAGTGATAACCCTCCTTTACCCCAGACGCAGTTGAGGACCGAGTTTGGATGCGGTTTGACAACCCAGCGATTCCTACCATGAATCCCAACAAGGCTTCAAAGTCGGTCGATTATCTTACTCTTTATTCATTTGAAATGATGTTTGTAGGCTAAACTCTTTATTTTGTGGATGAAGAACATGAAAAATCTAGATTTGTAACTTTTATTTCAAGTTTATGAAATTCCTTTTGATTTATTCATGTGTATGAGGTGCGCTATTGCCATTTATGTTATCGATTTCATTCTGCATTGCCTACTCCTCTATTCGCAAGCTCTCCGTCCATCCGCCTAGCGAAGCGTGGCATAGCGGCAAGTGTAATCCATCCGCCTCACGAAGCACTGCGCTCAAGGCCTGCACAGTTCGATTCCGCACTTATTCACCTCATCCGCTTGCTTACCGGCATTCTGCCTTGTGAAGCAGTGCGCTCAATGCATGCCTAGTTTCCATCTCGCCAAGCAAAGCATTACATAGCGGCATTGCATAGGAGTAGTTGTAGTTATTTTCTTTTATTTTTCATAAGCCAAAACCCCCCTTTTCCGCACTCCATCCGCTCTAAAGGACTTCAATCTCAAGTCCCTCCTCAATAGTTAACTCCACCTTACTGTGTTCCTTTGAGATTCGATACTTGGGGATTCACTCCCATTTTATATTACTTGAACGATCGGTACACTGTTGTTTCGTGTCGCAGTCTTGCTACTGCCTATAGCGGTGTGCTAAGATTTACGCATCAAGTTTTTGGCGCCATTGCCGGGGAACACAGTCGGTGAGTTTTCTGGAGAGGGAGTATCTGAGAGAGAAGCCCTTCCATTTGTAAATTGCATCTTTTATTTTATTTTAGTTCTTTTTATTCTATTTTCTTATTTTACATAGGTTGCTTAGTAAATTATTGTTGGGTGTAGTATTTTGCACAATAGTATTTTTCTTTTGAATCTTGTTATCTTCACACAATGTGGGCTTCATTTAATATTCATTGCCATTTGTGCGGAGATATATCTCATGCTAGTGATAGATGTCCAAAGGGAGATAATAGCCCTAGCACTCAAGGCCTAGTATATGGAGCACCGACTTCGTCTGGTACTCCATATGGTGCGCATAAGTCCTATGGTTACTCTTCCGCTCCGCACGTGCTTTTTTTGCATTCATGTCCGGTCTAATTTGAGCCGAAGATAAATGCAAAATAGTGCTTGTTTTTGCCAGAGAATGGATCATGCCTTGAAGGATTGTGCTGCATTTCTTCGCCAATTGGACGAGGATGACGAGCCGGATATCCGGATCATCCTGACTCCTAACTTTGGCAGCACACCTTCTACTTCTGATTACTTTTCTGTGTCACCTTCATGTTTTGAAGGGAATGTTGCAGACACGCTTATAAGAGTTGCGACGGATGTATGTTCCGACATCGCTGAGCCAATCTCCCCTGCGCATATATTACCGAGTATGGACTCGATTCTTTGTGAGGAATCGGTGCTTGACTTTTATCCAAGCACTATTCCTCCCCCCTTTTGTGCATACTACTACACTCGTCTCTGACGACATTGTTGATGATGCTTTGTATGATGAGGCAGGTGATCTAGGTATTATACCTATTCCTATGGAGGAGGACATCCTTCTAGGTGAGGAGGATTTTACCTCAGAACCGGTGGATGAAGTCCAAATCTTGGGCAAGGTCATTGTTGATCCTGTCGAACCTTGCAGCATTGTTAACAATGCCAACATTATTTTACTACCCCAACCTCTTGGGAGTGAGACCGGGACCACTCTCCCAATTTTAGATCATTTAGGTTATTCTTCTCTTTTATTTCCTAACCCCACTTCATCATTTGAGCCTGTGTAGGTTGAGTCTTCACAGGTGCTCCGGGAGGACTTGGAGCATTTTGCCCAAGTCAATGATGAGTGTATCCTCTCATGTGAGGAGGTTAATCCCTCCTCCCTAGAGGAAGCCTCACTCATTACCTTTTCTTCCTCCCGCCTCCCTGAAGACGTCACCTTGCTGGGCAAGGATTATTTTGGTGAGATGAGTGAGGATTCCTCCTCCTCTTACATTCTCTTCCCTCTACCTGTGACGGGCAGGTATTATTATTATTTAGGTAGAGGGGTAACTATTCTGTTGCTGTATCGGTACCCGCTACCAACACGCATATTATAACAGTTACCTGTTCATTTCCTTTTTCATACGCTCATTAGCTAGAACTATTATGTTTTCAAATAAGTCGTGTTGGGAAGACAATAACCCTAGTAGTTATCTTACTTTTCATGCATTTCTATTTCATCTAGTTTAATTTAGTTAGTTGTATTTCAATTTATTTTGTATATTTTCTTTTGTTTTTGGCGGAGCTCACCCCTGCAGGCTCTTTTTCTGGATGGGGATGCTGCAACTTTGTCTTTGTTTACATGCGTCTTCTGGTATGCTCACTTGCTGAGCATTGGGTACTCTCTTCCCCTAGCCCTCATTTAAATTTCATGTTGATATTTTATGTTGGTTTGTTCAGTTTAAGTCTGGGGGAGAGATATTTGTTGTACTCACTGATGAGTCCCATTTATATACACATTTATGGACTCATCTGGGCCGATTATCTAGTCTATGCACTACACTTTAGGCATGTTTTCATTCATATTGGTTATTCCTTGATAGGTGCACTCTTAGGACCGTTTCAGTGTGCATTTGCGCTCCTTGTTATTGGGGGTAAGCACATGGTGCTCCCCTTCCATTTCTCTATGATTATCTGGTACTGGAGGTGTATTCCCAGCAATTTTTATCTTGTATGCAGGTGGCCAGATTATCTTGTATCCAGTTTTCTCCCAGAATTCATAACTGTGTGAAACACACGGTCGTGCGTTTTCCTTGACGCACGGGCTGTTGTAGTCGTGCGCTCTGATCTGGGCAGAAAACGATCGATCTGAATTTAGTCGTGCGTTTTACGCACGGGCGGATTTTCCCGTGCGTGAGTAAAACGCATGGTTGGCCTGTGTTCTCCATGTTTTTGGTCATTCTGAATTTACCCGTGCGTTTGTACGCACGGGTGGATTTGCCCGTGCGTGATTAAAATGCACGGGCGGCGCTGCGTCTCCCTCAAGTCTGATTTTATCATTTAATAATGCACGGTGCACGCACGGTCGTGCGTTCGACCGTGCGTGACCATTTTTCTCCCTGTTTAGTACAAATGTAGATTACCTCGCAGAGAGCAGGGAGAGCGGAGAGGGGAGTGGGACATTAGGTCCTTCCCGCCGTTCCTGAGGTCTGAAGGCTTCTCCTTCACCTCCACCACCAAAGAGGCCATTTTCTGGCGTTTTCCACCACCATCCTTCCATTCGGGCGTGTTAGCAAGCATCCTCCGCCAAGTGCTCAAGCATTCCTCATCGTGGGAAGCCATAGAAGAGCTGTAGGTCTTTGGAGCGGTGACAGCCTCCATCGAATCAGCACACCATCTGAGGGCCGAGCCCGGAGAGAGCCCGACAACCTCTCATTCCAGCCGAGAACCCAAGCCGCCGTGATTTCTTCCTATTGGTCTTCTCTAAACTTTATGTTTGTGTTTTCCTTGTGTTGTTGTATTGAACTATCATTTAGCTTCATGTTATAAATCTTTTGTGATGTTCATGTGCAATGATGCGGTGGTGCGAGAATAGCACTTTCTTTGCTGTGTTTTTCTGAGATTTGTTGTGTGTGAAGCCCTAGCAATTGCTAGTGGTGTTGCTTGGAGAAGAGGTGTGTGCGACCCTCACCCATCATAGTTACTTTCCGTCCACGCGCCTCCCGAAGCACGGCATCGCGGCCATTGTATCCACCTCGCCTTGCGAAGCGGCGTTTTGACCCGCATTTCTCTTTTCTGCACTAGCTTAGGAAACCCAAAATCAATGCCCTTGTTTTTCCTTTATTCGCTCGTATAACGATCGATTCACCACGCGTTTCGTTCACCAGAACCTGCATTCCTTGAGAGACGATATTCGAGGAAGCTATTCCCAATTTTATTACTTGACAGCGACCGGTGCACTTGCCGAATACGCATCACTCACTCATGTGCACTATCGCATAGCATGCTAGAAGTATTTATTTTAGTTATTTTGTAATGTTCATGATGATTGCACACTACTACACCCACTTAAGAGCGCACTTACCTGCGAGCATGCTCTGAGTTTAATTCAATTAAATTGCTTAATTGGAAAATTGAGATGCTGGTTTTGGATTGTGTAGCGGAGTAAGTTGTGACTCGTGCAGTGCTCCTAGTCGAGTGCTCCCATTTGTTTAAAAATATGTGTAGAGTAGATTTCTCTTTATACTTTTAGTTTATTTAATTTCTGTAAGTGTAATTGTTAATTATTCTACTCAAATTGGTGAATGCATTGTGAATCGAATGGTAGATTGGGGATGAGTGTAGATAATCGTTAGACTCATATTGTTTGAGTTCAGAGGAAGGATTGCCTTTCTCGGGGGCTAAGAACTTGCCCCAAGCTATTCTTGAAGCATGGGCTTAGGATAGTTCATTTTAATGAGAGTGACGTAGGCCTCCATTCTGGCCCGGTTGAGCCTATCTTTCGCTCCTATCATCTTCCCTTGCTAGCCTCCTTGAGCCTATCCATGTCATTTGATTCAGCTCTACCTAGTTATCACCAAAGCCAAAATGCCTATCCTAGACATGCACCTAAATTCCAAGCAAGAGCGGATTTATATTTCTTATTTTGGGGATGTGATATGGAAAATGTTGTGGTGGTAGTT
The DNA here is from genome assembly GCA_033032865.1 of Dactylorhiza incarnata. Classification (NCBI taxonomy): domain Eukaryota; kingdom Viridiplantae; phylum Streptophyta; class Magnoliopsida; order Asparagales; family Orchidaceae; genus Dactylorhiza; species Dactylorhiza incarnata. The sequence goes on from JAWHQI010000014.1 coordinate 11,525,734, forward strand.
GTGCTTTTATTGAAAATATGCTGAAAATGATTAAAGAAAAAGTGAGAAAGAGAGAAAGAAAAAAAAGAAGAAGAAATGATTGAAAAAGAAAATAAAATGAAAAAAAGAGCTTATATGAAAACCTGTTTGAGATTTGTGTTTGGATTAGGCGGGGCAGACACCCATATTGTGAAGTTTAAGTCTGGGGGTGTGGTGCACTCGTGCACTTGGTGGTTGCTTGCTAGATTATTTTTATGATTAGCTCAGTTGGGTTTGGTGCATTTAGCCTTTATGTATCTCACCATGACCCAAGCCCCATTCAAACCTAAAGTCCTACCCACTAGTGTAGTGAACCAATCTAGTGTCGTGGAGAGAATGTAAACAGGCAAGCATATGGTCCCCGACACTAATGGATTTTAGTGGAGGTCATCCTGAATCCTAACCTTAGGCAATGCTCATAGCAGCGGTCCATCTATTTTCTCCTTACGCATGACAAGATGATTCACTGCAATTCCTATTTTGAGTAGAATAATAACTCTGTACTCTTTTTGAAATCTATAAACTTAGTATAATTAGAAATCTTTGTTGCTATATTTTTACGCATGTGAGTATGTGACTTCTCATTTTACTCTGTGTCGCAATCTCCTAACCAGCTGCTTTGTTTTCCCCTTTGCTTGAATTGGTTTGCTCGGGACGCGCAAATAGGTAAGTCTGGGGGTGTGATGAGTCCGATATTTACACTATTTTTCGGACTCATCTGGGCCGGTATTTTAGTCAATGCACTACATATTAGATCCATAATCACTCATATTTGTTCTCTAAACTCCATTCCATGCTAAGTGAACTTTTAGGCCCATTTCGGTGTATTTTCATGTCTATCTTACTCATGTGTTATGTTGCAATATAATTTTTATATTTGAGAGTGTGTGGAATGCCCATTTTAGTGGCCCGACGATCTTTCATGTTGATACAGGGGTCGTGTGAGTGTTCCACGGTGCAAAAACTGCACAGGAACACTGCGCACGATCACTGGACAAAGTGTGCACGACCACTGGTCGTGCGCCACTGATCGTGCGTTAATTCTCACTTAAAAATGGGCCGTCTAGGCAATATGCACGACCACTGGACATAGTGTGCATGACCACTGGTGGTTCGCCACTGATCATGCACATTGAAAATCTGCACCTGTCTATAAATAGCTGCTCCGCGAAAATAGTCGGATACACTTCGTTTTTAGGTCTTTTTGAGCGCCGTTTTTGCGTTTGTTCGTTCTAAGCCTCCTCTACTCATCTAAGAACTTCAAGGAAGAGGTTGGATCTTACTTTATCATCAAGGAAGGTTTAAAGAGCATTGGATATCGTCGGGTCGTGACATGAAGAAGATGGGCCATTGGGAGGAAGTGACAACCCTCCTTTACCCCGGACGCAGTTGAGGACCGAGTTTGGATGCGGATTGACAACCCAATGATACCTACTATGAATCCCAACAAGGCTTCGGAGTTGGTCAATTCTCTTACTCTTTATTCTTTTGAAATGATGTTTGTAGGCTAAACTCTCTATTTTGTGGATGAAGAACATGATAAATCTAAATTTGTAACTTTTATTTCATGTTTATGAAATTCCTTTTGATTTATTCATGTGTATGAGGTGCGCTATTGTCATTTATTTTATCGATTTAATTCCGCATTGCCTACTCCTCCATTCGCAAGCTTTCTGTCCATCCGCCTCGCGAAGCATGGCATAGCGGCCCGCGTAATCCATCCGCCTCACGAAGCAGTGCGCTCAAGGCCTGCACAGTTTGATTCCGCACTTATTCACCTCATCCGCTTGCCTACCGGCCATCCGCCTTGCGAAGCAGTGCACTCAAGGCCTACTTAGTTTCCATCTCGCCAAGCAAAGCATTCTATAGCGGCATTGCATAGGAGTAGTTGTATTTATTTTCTTTTATTTTCCATAAGCCAAAACCCCCCCTTTTCCGCACTCCATCCGCTCTAAAGAACTTCAATCTCAAGTCCCTCCTCAATAGTTAACTCCACCTTACTGTGTTCCTTTGATATTCGATACTTGGGGATTCACTCCCATTTTATATTACTTGAATGATCGGTACACTGCCGTTTCGTGTCGTAGTCTTGCTACCACCTATAGCGGTGTGCTAAGATTTGCGCATCGGTAAACATGGAGCGTCGCTTCCCCTGCTTCCACAACCTGAAGCACCTGACCCAGAGCTAGAAATACCAGGATCACCTGGAGAAACAGGTAACTCCACCAGAACTTCCCGTGCAGCTTCCTCTGGTCCACCATCTACCCTGCTCCCTTGTAACTCAACAGAAGAGTTACCTTGGTATGACATCAGCTATTCAAATACCACATCCGTAGAGACCACATATCTCTGTGTCTCGGGATCCATGCATCTCCACCCTTTCTTCCGGTCATCATAACCGACGAAGACTAGCTTCCTTGCCTTATCATCTAGCTTCGTTCGAAGGCCATCCAGAACATACACATAGCAGGTAGAACCAAACACTCGAAAGTGTTCCACGCTTGGCATCTCCTTGAACATGAACTCATGAGGGGTCTTCATGTTGATGGGACTAAGAGGCATCCGGTTGATAACATAGGCCGCATAAGACATTCCCTCTGCCCATAAGGACTTTGGGATACTCTTTGCATGAATCCAACATTTGTAGGTCTCCATCAAATGACGGATCTTCCGCTCTGCAACTCCGTTCTGTTGTGGAGTGTGAGCACAAGAAAGCTCCCTTTGGATGTCATGCTTCCTGTAGAAGTTAAAGAACGCCTTGGAGGTGAACTCCCCTCCATTGTCAGTTTTGAACCTCTTCTCCCGCAGGTTTAGCCAACCTTCCACCAGCTCCTTGAAGTCCACAAACTTCTTGAACGCCTCCGACTTCTCCTTCAGAAAATATACTCAAGTATATCTGGTGAAGTCATCAACCAAAATCAGCATATACTTGCTACCTCCAAGACTGGCAGTGTTGGTAGGTCCAAACAGATCACCGTGGATGCACTCCAATGGTCTTTTACATCTGCTTTGTGATTTGTCAAATGGAAAGCGTTGAGCTTTACCAAACTGACAACCTGCACAAACGTGACCATCCCCAAAAGATGATAAGCTAGGCAGACATTTCACCAGGCCTCTTCCCGCCATAGCTTTCAGCTTATCCATTCCAACATGCCCAAGTCTTTCATGCCAGATAGCAGCGCTGTCGTTAGCCCTCATCTTATCAACATAAGTATTTATTGAAAGCACAAACAAATCCTTCACCCGTCTCCCAACATGAGTGACCTCAGCTTTCACCGCTGAAATGTTTCGGAGAAATTTCACTTATGTTGGACCAAACCGAACATGATAGCCAGCATCCACCACATTGGTCACCAAGAAGAGGTTCTTCTTCATCCCCGAAACATGATAGACACTCTTCAACGTAAGAGTACCGTTATCATTGTTCAATGAAACCACACCCTCCTTCTCAACTGCATGAACAGTATCATCAACCGTAATGATAGCGTCATTACCTGTATATGCCTGCAATGAGGAGAACATTGACTCATCCCCAGTGAGGTGATGACCACACCCAGAGTCAACTGTCCAATCATCCTGATAGTTAATGGAAGCCATGGTCCGAACACACGTGCCCATCATGAATGCACCTCCACCACCCAACTACCTTCTGAATTGGAACCAGCCTCCTCCTTCCCTGCAGCATGCCCTGGCTAAAGATTGACCTTGCACTCCCTTTTAAAATGACCAAGCTTATTGCACCTGAAGCATCTAGGTCCTTCCTGCTTCTTCCCATCATGCTTAGGAGCATAGCTCCTCTCTTGCTGATATGAATTAGATGGACCATCATCTCCATATGTCTTCTTCTTCTTCTTGTCCCATCTATTCTTCTTGCTAGAGAAGAGAACCTCGCCTTCTGCCCCAGAGACAGACATCCCATCCATTTGCTTAGCCAAACTTTCCTGCGAAGGAAGTAAGTTCTCCAGCTCCAGCAACGAAGGCTGATTGGCCTAGCCTTGAACAGAAGTCACAAAGGCCACATACTCCCTCCGCAAGCGGCGGATTATGTGCCTCTTCAGCTTAGCTTCTGAGTAGGCTCATCCGGGTCCAAAGCCGATATCTCTGCGCAGAGGGTCTTCATCTTCAAGAAGAACATTGAGATAGACAAATCTCCTTGAGTTGCTTTCGCCAACTCATTCTCCAAGAACTGTAGCCTCGCTACATTCTTCTTATTGAACAAGCCATTCAAGGCTGTCCAAATCTCAGCAGCAGATCCACTCCTGATGATGTGATCAAACAACTCCAGAATGATAGCTCTCTTGAGAGTGAACTTTGCCTTAGAATTCGTTCTCCTCCAAGCCTTCACAAGCTCAGCATTCCCTTCAGCAAGAAAAACAGCTTGTCTTACTTCTCCTCCTACTACCTCCCACAAATCCTCGCCAAGAATATAACACTCCATGCAAGACTTCTACTTCTTGAAGTTAGTGTTCGTAAGGAGCTCAATACAAAGACCTCTAGCATATCCTCCTTCCATTCCTATCCCATTGATTTAATCTTTTGTGCTTTCTTAGCTGATGGCCCATGCACAAATGAATCCTAGTTCTTGAGGACTATCTCTGTTGAAAAACTTGAGGTCCGGAGGTGAACTAAAAAATTCGGAACACACTTCACAAATCCTTTCACAAGTGTAGCACAACAATGACAATGGGAAGACCGAATAATGCTATGGCATTAACTATCTCTTTACAATGCGAGGTATATATGGCGAGAAATGATTCATAAGAATCAAAGAGGAGAGAAGCACACAACACAAAGGTAAAACAAGCTGCAGTGACCTGACCCTTGAGACTGCCAGACCGTGCGAACAGACAAGCCAGACGGAAGCCGCTGAGACCGCGCGAACAGAGTACAAGCTGCACCTGCCAGACTGCAATCACAGACCGACAACTTGCTACTTTATTCCACTACTGAAAACAACCAGTTTGCACTTCTTGATCGCCCAGACCACACGGTCTTGATCAATGAAGTACTTGTGAACTCTGAACAGAGAAACTGCTATCTGCGACAAACCGCAACTCTAGACTGCCTGGCCACTTAAGACTGCCTGATCAACTAAGTCCGCTGCACAGACCGCGAACACCTAAACACAATCTGCCCGAACTGGTTTATTCAAAGCTGGAAGAAGGGAGACATGCTGACAGCAAGCTGCTAGATGCTAACCTGCGAACACACAAACCGGTCAGACAAACTCTCAAACAACGCGACCTCAATTTGAGACCGGCACAATCAAGCCAACTTTGGTTCTTACAGTTCTCATTTTGAATGATGGGCCCTGCACCCCTATTTATAGGCGAACAGACGGATGTCATCACCGCACAAACCAGGATACAATAACCGCCCATCAGATCGTGAGCAGTCTTACAAGACAGACCGCCCGAGCTCAGCAAAGCTACCAGCTACCTTTATTGAACCATACGGTTATCACAAACCGCCCGGTTACCGCGGTCTCCGAAAAAACAAACTACCCGGTCTTATTGCAAAGCAAAGAACTCCTTCAGTAACCAGACCGACTAGAATAGTCGTCAGACCGCCCGGTCACTGCAAGAAGGCAGACCAACTTGAACATCTGACCGACTTGAACAAGTTGCCAAAACAACCCTCGTAAGCCGCCCGGACAGAAAACGGTCTCCCAGATCAGACCTGTTGAAACCGATTTCTCGGCCTCTTGTGGAGCTCGGGGCCCTAACCAAAATGAGGGGCGATTAGCCCTTACTGATCCCTCGGAGAAGGTAGACCGAAGACTAGAAAAATGACTAAGACCTTAGTCACAGCGAGGAGGTCCCTCCACTAACCCGGAAGATCATTGAGCGCTTCCCCTCCCAAGCCAAAGCTGAGACTCGGGCACCTTGGAGAGCTCTGGAAATGCTAGCCAAGGAGAGCCTAAGGAGAGAGAAGCTAGAGTCAAGTCCTCTCCAAAGGTGCCCTTGAGGTCTTATTTATAGGTTTTTTGATCTGGCCTGCAAATAGCAGGATCCCGCCTTCTGATTTTACTATCCGCACCCCAAATGGGTCTGCTAATAGCCAAACTCCGCTGTTTGGAGAGGCTAAAGGCAGACCACCAAGGGTAAAAGGGTAATTTGGCCCTATCAACTTTTGGGCAAGGAACTGCGCGAACATTACTGCTGAAGCTCTCGCGGGCCTTCTCGCGAGTCCTGCTCGCGATGCCTCTCCCAGGCGATCGCCTTGCGAGGACCTCGCCGGCCAATTCTGGCGGTATCTGCCGAGGTCCGGTCTCGCGAGCCTTCCTGCGAGACCGCCTCTTGACTCCATCGAGTTCAACACACCTTTCGTCGAATGCAGAGCACTTCGTCGATCACAGATGAGCTCGACGAATGCAGAACGTTGAATTGTTTGCTGACTGCTGAGATGGGCGGTTCACCGACTGCTGCTTCCCTGCTGTAATTTGTCGGGCACCATCCGATGAATGTTGAGCTCCGTTCGACATTCGTAGAACGCCGAATTGAGCTCGCCAGACGCTGAGGCTCTAAACTTGCGAGCCTTCCTGCGAGATCGCCCATTGACTTTGCCGCGCACCGAACACATTTCGCTGGACATCTCTTTACTGAGCATAGGTCTCTTCTGCCAGCGGCATGCATGGTATTGATTTGCCAGCCCTCGCTCGGCCCAGTCTTTTGGGTATATATGCCGAGGTCTGGATCTCATGACTCCTCTTGCGAGACCGCCCCTTTAGCTTTAATGTGCATAGAACACCGTCGACCTCTAAAGATTTCTCTGAACAGGGGTGAGCTCGACGAACATAGGTGGGCTCGACGAACTCGGGAGAGTTCATCGAACGTAGTATTCCTTTCGTCAAACTCAGAAAACTTCTTCAAATTGCCTGCAAGTGTTGATCTCGCCACCGACCCTTCTCGCTCGCCTCTTAGCGAGCCCTGAGAGAGAGACTTCCCCAAGGTCCATCTTGCGAGGTCTTTGGCCCTAAGTCCTCCCTCTCTTTTTACTTTGTTCATTCTATTGCCCTCTTAAACCACGCCTCCTGGCCTGGCGAATATCAGGGTTGTACATAATCCCCGCTCTTCGCGAGGCTATTTAGGCTCGCGAAGAAACATCCAACCCCTGGTATTCGCCAGACCCTTGATGATCTGTCAGGAATCTTTGGTAGGGCCCACCCTGAGGGCTATAAATATCGTCCCAAGTCCTTAGTGGCGTGCGCCGCCTTTCCTTTTCTCTCTTCTTGCCTTGTCCTGTAGCTACCAGGAGATGCCGATTTTCGAAGAAGCTGAGGCTCGCCTGAGGGCTGTGAAAGCCGGCGGGCTACCCTCCACGACCAGGGTCCCCGCCTGGATGAATTGGACACCTCCCGCTCCATCGCCAAAGACTAAGAAGGCGAAGGCGGCTTGTCGAACCGGGGATGGCTCAATGCTGCTGGACTCCTCCCCGGATAGCCGTCTCCACGAGAAGGTATGAGCTACCCCTCTAGCTTAAGTCAATAAGTTTGCCTGTGATTCATGCCTACTCACATGATGCCCCGACGAACGAGGACGCTGGAGAACCTGCTGGTGGGTCTCGCAAAAGTCCGTCGGCGGATACGAATCTTGCTGGGAAAAATGTCGCGGGTATGCCCATGATTTTGCCTGCCAGCCTTCCCTTTGTCAACTATCTGACCCTCATTCCCTTCTTCTTCCAGTCTCGCCTCAGGAGTCCCCGTCTCGCAAAGCATCGCGGACTCCATCTCCGCCTCCTCCCGACAAAACTGTGAATAGGCCAGGGTTCCAACATCTGACGAGCGAGGAGACTGGGGCCTCTGTGCCGCCAAAGATCCCTCCGATCAACAGCACTGCCTACCCTTCTGGTCTGGGCAAATCTCTCTATCCCCACTATGGCAACGTCTTCCAGGGCTGCCCTGAGACCTCTCGCCCCACTCTGGGTAAGCATTCAGACGACCCCCCTGCCCTACGCGAACTCAAGCGCGCTATCTAACCTTCTCGTATCATCTTGCAGAGAATCCTAAAAATCCGCCCACCGATTTCGAGTTGGGCGACGACGAGATGTCCCCCCTTCCTGACCAGGTGGAAGACTTCTTAGGGGATCCGCGAGATCTTGAGACGATGAAACAACGAGCCGCAGAGTTGCTGAGAAAGCACGGTCGGATGCTGATGGACCTCAATATGCAGGCGAGGTGGGACAGAGAAGCCGCCGGGGACAGGCATGCTGTCCTGATGGAAGAGTGTGCGAGGCTCCAGGCCGCGAGACAACACGATCATGATGAGAACGTTACGACGCCGGAGGTGCATATAGCGAGGATGAGGGATTACGCTTTCCTCATGGACCAGGAGGGCCGCGCGGCTGAGGATTATTATAATTCTAGGGTACCGCCGTGGTCCGGGTCGCGAGGTGGGGGCAGTTGGAAATGGTTGCCCCATGACTCTCGCTAACTTTTATGTTGCTGCGAACTCTTATTACTTGTTATTGAGTGCAGCTATTCCGGACAATCTCGCAATGGATTGCAACTTATATACTAGTTCTATCTCGTCTGATAATAATTACTAGCTTTTTATTAGATCTCGTTCGCTGCTAATATGTCTGTTTCATCTTCATGCTATGTTGTCTTCGCGGGGGTCTCCGTTCTCGTTGAATGTATCTCGTGACGGCTCCCCCCCCCCCACCTTCTTATGCTATTATGTTTGCTTGCGCTGTTCTCGCAAAGATATTGCTTGTACTAACCTCGCAGGCCTTTTTCGCCCGCGATCGTGATGTGATGTTTTTGGCTAACCACGCTCGCCGGCGCTTGGACTTCTTCCCGCCCTTTTACTTTTGCTATAAATAGGCTATCCTGGCTGAGTCAACCACCGCATTTACTGTCACCCTTCTTCCTCCTCTGCTTAAGAGCTCTCGCTCCTTCCCGTTCTCGCTCTACTTCCTTTCTCGCAGGAATTTTGAAATGGGCGGCGATGCTAACGAGTCAGAGGGTCGGCGAAAGATTGCTAAGGCTTTCGCCGAGAATAGCTTCTTCCATTGCAACCTGACAGACAAGGAATACTTCAGCGCGGTCGCCGACTATGTCACCCCTCCATTCGCGGCGCGTCGTCCTAGCGAGAATGACGTGATCAACGTGCCACTTGTCGACGAGCTAGCCATCCCCACCCCTCTTTTCGCGGTCGGCTTGCGTCTCCTCTTGTGGCCGGAAGTTCGCCAGGTAATAATCGCTCTCGATCATTTCTTATTCTCTGCAGGTAGAGTCTCGCTCATTGTATAAAAAAAATCCTGGTTTTCTCGTCGCTCGCCAGGTGCTCAGGCATTACGGCGTTGTTCCGGCTCAGCTCACCCCCAACGCCATGGCGGTGGTCACCGCTTTCGCCTGCTACCTACGTGAGGAGTGTATCGAGTTCAGCCTTCCGGCCTTTCGGAAGCTGTTCTCCTTCCGCGCCTACAAGGACGGGACCGCCTACTTCGTGGGCTCAGGTCCTAAGGTCGACGAGACCGTCAACAAGGCCCACTTCTGGGCCCAGAAGTTCCTCTTCGTCAAGGGGAACTTCGGCAATATCCCGATCTCGCCAGTCCAGCACGGCGAGACCACCTACCGGCCCACCGCCCTCGGAGGACATGACGCCCTCCTTTATCAGTTCTTCTGTAAGAAGAACTTTGAGGTTGTTCATCTCCGCCGCAACCTCGACTCGCTGCCTCCAGTGCTCGCTGGGGAAGGTAAAGATCTCGCTAAACAACAACTTTATTCCCAGTAACTCCGTATTTATTGAAATTTCAACGCTTTTTTAGGCGAGCGGGATCTTCCCATCCATCCCCCCTACGCGAGAAATCGGAAGGCCGAGGCTACCCTTACTCTCGCGACCATGGGGGCGGAGGCTTGCCGAGGCACCGTCACACCAGGTGAGCCCTCCTCTCGCAAGAGACCGGGGGCTTCTAGCAGCCATGCCCTTCCCCCAAAATCTCCGCCGAAGAAAAAGAGTAAGAAGAGCAGGGTCTCGCTCGCCTCCTCGAAGGGGAAGGAGCCTCGCGAGGCCGCTTTCGATGAGTTCGACCTGTTGAAATTTGTTGAAGTGGAGTGGAAAGGAGTCCGGCCGGTCTGAAGGCTGGAGACCGCAGAGACCGTGCGATCTGCGCTGGTGCTCTGGCGGTTTGGTTCTGGCGATCTGGTGTGATCGGCCAGTTGCTTCTCTGTGTTGGCGATCTCAGGAAGGGTGATCGCTGTGTTCGCACGGCTTGTGCGCGGCTTGCTGCTGTCTTTGGTCTTGGACTGAATTTTGTTCAAGTGCTGTGTTCGCGCGGTCTATCTTTTGAGACCGTTCGCGATCTGATGGGTGGTGACTGTATCCCGGTTTGTGCGGTGACGACATCCGTCCACCCGCCTATAAATAGGGGTGCATGGCCCGTCATTCCTAACAAGAACTGTAAGAACCAGAGCCCGGATTGTCTCTTGCGGTCTCAAATTTGAGTTCGCGCGACTTGGATGCGAGTTAACCTTTGTGGTGTTCGCAGGTTTGCGGTCAGCAGGGTGCGGTCTCCTTCCTTGGTGATTTCCGGTGGCTTGAATAAACAGTTCGTCTGCGGTCTGTCAGCGAACTGGGTTATTGTGTTCTTGTGCTGTTTGCAGCGGACTCAGTGATCAGGCGACCTTCAGCGGTTAGGCGGTCTGAGTTGCGGTCTGGCAACAGCTTCAGTTCTTTGTTCCAATAAGCTTCAGTTCGTGCGGTCTGGGATTGCGGTCTGGCAGTGCAGTTTGTCTGCTTCTGTTCGCGCGGTCTCAAGGTGTTTCTGCGGTCTGACTGTGCAAGCGGTTTGGGAGTACAGCAGAACAAGCCGGGCGAGCTGAGCCTTTGTTGCAGTCCGAGCGGTCTCTTTCTGGCATACCGCTGGTTTCTGTTTTTTGGTGTGTTTGTTCTTCTCATCTCCGTGATTCTTATGAATCATGTCTCGCCATGTATGCCTCGCATTGTAAAGCAGTTCTATTTCAATAAAGATTTCTTGTGTTGCTGTTTTGGCATTGTGGTTGTTTGGCTATAACTCTTGTTGATACAACTCCTGCTTACTCCTAAACAGTTCAATCAAAAATTTTAACATGGTATCAGAGCTAGGTTGCTGGAGTGGATAAGTAGTGATCAACTAGAGTTGCCATCGTCTTTGTGAAGAAGAAACCACATTGGTTGCCATGGAAGGCGGATTCGCAAGAGGTCTTGGTATTGAACTCCTCACATCGACTAACTTTAAAAAGTGGAAGTCATGTATGGAGAGTTACTTGCTTGGCGAGGATCTTTGGGAGGTAGTTGGCGGAGAAGACACACAAGAGGTGTTTCTAGTAGGAGATAATATGGCAGAGGTGAGACTTTGGAGGAGGTTGAATGCTAAGGCAGAGTTCACTCTCAAAAGGGCTATCTCACCGGAGCTGTTTGATCATATTATCAGATGTAAGTCTGCTGCTGAGATTTGGACATCCTTGGATGGATTGTTCAATAAGAAGAATGTAGCGAGGCTACAATTTCTTGAAAATGAGTTGGCGAGAGCCTCTCAAGGCGATCTTTCTATTTCTACCTTCTTCCTTAAGATGAAGAACCTCACGGCAGAGATTTCTGCTTTGGACCCTGATGAGCCAATCTCTGAGGCAAAGCTGAAGAGGCATATCATCCGCGGATTGCGGAAGGAGTATCTTGCTTTTGTAACTTCAGTTTAGGGTTGGGCAAATCAGCCGTCGCTGTTGGAGCTGGAGAACCTTCTTGCTTCGCAAGAAAGTTTAGCAAGACAGATGACGGGGGTTTCTATTTCCGGGGGAGAGAGTGATGTGATGTTCTCTGGGAAGAGGAAAAAGAAGTGGGAAAAGAAGAAGCCGGGTCATGATGGACCCTCTACTTCAGGTCAGCATGATAGGGGCTATGCTCCTAAATCTGATGGGAAGAAGAAAGGAGAGGGACCGAGGTGCTTTAGATGCAACAAGACTGGGCATTTCAAGAAAGATTGCCGGGTGAATCTTCAGCCAGGACATGCAGTGGAGAAGGAGATGCCAAAGTCTGATGAAGTTGGATGGGGAGGAGCCTTTGTGTCTAATATAACGGCGATGCCCGTTAAGGCCTTGGCTTCCATCAACTATGAAGAAGATTGGATTGTTGATTCAGGGTGTGGACATCATCTCACCGGGGATGGATCAAAGTTCTCTTCTTTGGCACCTTACTCAGGTAACAATGCTATCATAACGGCTGATAATTCTATTCATCCAGTAGAGCATGAAGGAGTCGTCTCTCTGAGCAGTGATAAGGGTCCACTCACGTTGAGGAGTGTTTATCACGTGCCTGGTATGAAGAAGAATCTCTTCTCTGTGACCAATGCGGTCGATGCCGGTTATCACGTTCTGTTTGGCCCAACAGAAGTGAAGTTTCTCAAAACTCAACCGGAAATAAAGGGAGAAGTTATTCATGTCGGCAAGCGGGTGAAGGACTTGTTCGTTTTATCGACAAGTACCTATGTTGATAAGATGAGGACAAATGATAGTGCTGCCATCTGGCATGAAAGGTTGGGGCATGTAGGCATGGACAAATTAAAGGCTATGGCGGTAAGGGGCCTTGTCAATGGCTTGCCTAGCTTGTCCTCCTATGGAGACGGTCATGTCTGCGAAGGATGTCAGTTTGGTAAGTCTCATCGACTTCCATTCGACAAATCGCAAACAAGGTGCAAAGCACCGTTGGAATGCATCCACGGTGATTTGATGGGACCAACTGCCACCCCAAGCCTTGGAGGCAATAGATATATGTTGGTGTTGATTGACGATTACACCAGATATGTCTGGGTGTTTTTCTTGAAAGAAAAGTCAGAAGCCTTTGCAAGGTTTGTGGAGTTCAGGGAGCTGGTGGAAGGTCATTTAGGCCTGCGGGTGAAAAAATTGAGAACTGACAATGGTGGGGAGTTCACTTCTGGTGAGTTCTCAAGTTTTTGCAGGAAACACGGCGTTCGGAGAGAGCTCACTTGTGCCCATACTCCACAGCAGAATGGCGTTGCCGAAAGGAAGATCCGTCATCTGACGGAAACTTGCAAATGCTGGCTTCATGCCAAGAATATCCCAAAGTCCTTTTGGGCGGAGGGAATGTCTTGTGCAGCTTATGTCATCAACAGATTGCCTTTAAGTCCTATCAACATGAAGACCCCTCATGAACTAATGTTCAAGGAGAAGCCGAGTGTTTCTCACCTTCGGGTGTTCGGGTCAACCTGCTATGTGCATATTCCTGATGCTCTTCGAACAAAGCTAGATGCGAAAGCAAGGAGGCTAGTCTTTGTTGGGTATGATGAGCGGAAGAAGGGATGGAGATGCATGCATCCTGAGACACGGAGGTCAATTATTTCTCGGGATGTGGTGTTCGATGAAGTGACTTCCTACAAGGGGAGTTCAGGAGTTGAACTACCAGAGTGCAGGATTGATGAAGGAGGAAAAGCTGCGGGATGTCTTCAAGTGGAGCTGCCTGTTTCACCAGGAGCTCCAGTTGTGTCAAGCTCTGAGATGGGGGCTTCAGGTTCTGGTAGCAGGGGGAGCGATGCTCCAAGTTCATCTGGAAAAGAAGCTTGCACAGAAGAAGCGGCTGAGGAGGTGGTTAGTCAGGTGCAACCTCTTAGGAGGTCGAAGAGGACTATTCAACCACCAGATCGATACACAGGAGGAAATATGGTGAACTTCGTTTCATGTTTCTTTGCTGGTCCCTTAGATGAAAGGGAGCCGTCGAGCTTTGAAAAGGCCAGAGGTGTGAAGGAGTGGGACATTGCTATGCAAGAAGAGATGACAGCTCTCGAGAAGAATGAGACCTGGTCTCTTGTGCCCAAGCCCAAGGGCACTACTCCTGTCACTTGTAAGTGGGTCTTCAAGCTGAAGAAGAAAGCTGACGGTAGTATCGAGCGTTACAAGGCTCGTCTTGTAGCTCGCGGGTTCTCACAGCAGTACGGAGAAGATTATGATGAAACGTTTAGTCCAGTGGCAAAGATGACTTCGGTTCGATTTATTATTGCCTTGGCGGCTTCGAGTGGTTGGGAGATTTGGCAACTCGACGTGAAGAATGCCTTCTTATACGGCGAGATTGACAAAGATATCTTCATGACTCAACCGCAAGGTTTCATCTCGAAGGAGTATCCGGACTATGTTTGTAAATTGAAGAAGGCCCTGTACGGGTTGAAGCAAGCGCCTCGGGCGTGGTACGGGAAGATTGCAGAATATCTCTTATTCTGCGGATTCGTTGCTTCAGACTCTGATTCAAGCTTGTTCATCAAGAAGGAGGGGGTGCTTCGGGTGATTGTGCTACTGTACGTGGATGACATGATTGTCACCGGGAATTCCAAGGAAGCTGTTGCAAGACTCAGGGCTGATCTTGCTATCAGATTCGAGATGAAGGATCTGGGGGAGCTTCACCATTTCCTTGGACTCGAGGTACAGAGGCGGGAGAGCGGAGTGCTCATTTCTCAGGAAGGATATGCGGAGCGAATCGTGAAACGATTTGGCATGGAGGAAGGAAAGAGCAGCTCTATACCTTTGGAGCAACATCATAAGCTTCGAAAGGATGAGGGGAGAGTCTTATCTGATCCGTTGGTGTTCCGAGCTCTGGTTGGGAGCTTGATCTACTTGACGATCACAAGACCGGATATTGCTTATGCAGTTGGCAAGGTGAGTCGGTACATGGCGGAACAACGGAAACCTCATCTTCTAGCGGCCAAAGGCATCTTGAAGTATGTGAAGTCGACCTCTGATCTGGGTCTCCTATATATGAGAGGGTCAAGCTTGGAGTTGCATGGTTTCATGGATGCTGATTATGGGGGAGACGTGGATGATCGGAGATCAACGTCTGGTTTTGTCTTTATGACAGGTCCCACAGCTATTTCTTGGTGCAGCAAGAAGCAAGACTCGGTGTCTGTATCTACCACAGAAGCGGAGTACAAGGCTTCGGCCTTAGCAGCTCAGGAAGCTATTTGGCTCAGGAGGTTGGTAGAGGACGTTCATCAGGAGGTTCGAGGTCCCACTATGCTACGCGGGGACAATGAGAGTGCTCTCAAGCTGGTTAACAATCCAGTCTGTCACGCGAGGACCAAACATATAGAGATTGTGCACCATTTCATTCGTGAAAAGGTGTTGGAAGGATCTCTTATGGTCGAGCATGTTCGGAGTGCGGACAATGTCGTAGACATCTTCACAAAGCCGCTGGCGAAGGGACCGTTTACTCGGTTAAGGGAGTTGCTCGGGCTAGTTTCCACTTCCCACTTCAAGGGGGAGTGTTGAAATTTGTTGAAGTGGAGTGGAAAGGAGTCCGGCCGGTCTGAAGGCTGGAGAGCACAGAGACCGCGCGATCTGCGCTGGTGCTCTGGCGGTTTGGTTCTGGCGATCTGGTGTGATCGGCCAGTTGCTTCTCTGTGTTGGCAATCTCAGGAAGGGTGATCGCTGTGTTCGCACGGCTTGTGCGCGGCTTGCTGCTGTCTTCGGTCTTGGACTGAATTTTGTTCAAGTGCTGTGTTCGCGCAGTCTATCTTTTGAGACCGTTCGCGATCTGATGGGTGGTGACTGTATCCCAGTTTGTGCGGTGACGACATCCGTCCACCCGCCTATAAATAGGGGTGCATGGCCCGTCATTCCTAACAAGAACTGTAAGAACCAGAGCCCGGATTGTCTCTTGCGGTCTCAAATTCGAGTTCGCGCGACTTGGATGCGAGTTAACCTTTGTTGTGTTCGCAGGTTTGCGGTCAGCAGGGTGCGGTCTCCTTCCTTGGTGATTTCCGGTGGCTTGAATAAACAGTTCGTCTGCGGTTTGTCAGCGAACTGGGTTATTGTGTTCTTGTGCTGTTTGCAGCGGACTCAGTGATCAGGCGACCTTCAGCGGTTAGGCGGTCTGAGTTGCGGTCTGGCAACAACTTCAGTTCATTGTTCCAATAAGCTTCAGTTCGTGCGGTCTGGGATTGCGGTCTGGCAGTGCAGTTTGTCTGCTTCTGTTCGCGCGGTCTCAAGGTGTTTCTGCGGTCTGATTGTGCAAGCGGTCTGGGAGTACAGCAGAACAAGCCGGGCGACCTGAGCCTTTGTTGCAGTCCGAGCGGTCTCTTTCTGGCAGACCGCTGGTTTCTGTTTTTTGGTGTGTTTGTTCTTCTCATCTCCGTGATTCTTATGAATCATGTCTCGCCATGTATGCCTCGCATTGTAAAGCAGTTCTATTTCAATAAAGATTTCTTGTGTTGCTGTTTTGGCATTGTGGTTGTTTGGCTATAACTCTTGTTGATACAACTCCTGCTTACTCCTAAACGGTTCAATCAAAAATTTTAACACGACCTCACCGACCTCTCCGCTGGAGGTGAGGACGACGAGCCCAGCTAGGAGGTTGCCAGAACCTCTGCTCCGCCCATCCCCGTCAACCATTATAACTTCGGTCTCGGCCAGAGGCGCCGAGATGAGATCGGCGAGCTCTTAGTGAACTGGGAGCCGTAGAGGAACCGGGCGGACATCTCCACTATCCTCCCTACCTGGGTGGAGAAGGAGACCGTTAGCGGCCACGCCTTCGATTTCTCATTCGTCCTCTATGGACGCGAGGACGCGGGGGCTTATAAAGACAATACGGCGAGGACTCTCGCGTTCGAAAGCGCGAGGTCCACGTTGAGCTCTGCCGAGCTCGCCCACATGACAGGTAGGCGCTGCTAGCAACTGGAGATTTAGAACGTGGAGCTCGCGAGGGCCTATCAGGGGATTCTTGCCCAGAACGCGCAGCTGAAGGAAAAGCTGCTTGCCGTGGAGGGCAGTGTGGTGAGCTACCTATACCTCGTCACCGTCCTTTCTTTCGGCCATTTCGTTCCCTAAATTTATCTTACTTGCAGGATGTCGAGGCCGTCGGAAGAGCCGACGCTCGCATCCAGGACCTCGAGGGCGAGGTGGCCGAGCTAAAAGCTCGAAATTGCGAGCTTGCCCGTGCCGTCGTTCCCCCTTTCCCCCGCCGTCTGAAGGAAGAGTGGCGAGCGCGAGACGAGGACATCCGCTTGGAGTCTACCGAGTCAGCTCGCTACATCTTCTAGACAATGAAGGCGGACGGCCTCTTAGCCGACGACGTGGCCGACATGACTCTGGAAGACTTCGTCCCAGAGCTCTTTATCCCGCTTCGGCCAGTGAAGAGCAGTGTTGACGAGGAAGGGTTCATGAGTGATTCCTGAAGCTTGCCGCCATTCCCGTTTTTTGTAACTTATGATCGGCGAGATCGCCACAAATTGTAACCGAACTGTGGAATGTAAATGCAGGTTTTGCTTTGTTCATTGCGCTTGCCTTTTCTGTTTTGTTATTTTCATGTGTTGATATCCCGTTCTAGCTAACCTCGATGTTTGTCTTCGCAAAAGTTATTCTCGCGATATTCGTCCTCGCATATTATGTTATCGAATAGATAGGCATAGGACGTTTTTGGCTGCTCCGACCTTCCGCCGTTTGCCTTAGGATTATTACCCTTTAGGTATGCACCTTCCTCTAAGTTTCGTAGGGTACTTTCCTTCTCGGCGAGAGCTCGCCTCCTACCTTGTGCCGGTGACTCACTGCCGAGCACCGGATAACCCGGAGTGTTTAGAGTTGATTCTCGTCACTCGCATACTATCATGCGAAATCTTTCTTCTCGCCGAGCGAGCAGGCTCGCCGAGCGAGAAGGCTCGAGTCAGCGCCGAAGGCTCGCCAACCTGAGGCATATCATCCTGACCTTATGAACTCATCTCCTTGCCAACTTCCCCAGTGATCAACTTGCATCTCCCATCTAGTGAGAGCCCGGGAGCAGAATGGACCTGATGCACTCCAGCATTGATATTTGCTACCTTGCCAGCCTCTCCAGAGATCAACCTGAAACCCCCCGTCTAGTGAGAGCCTGGGAGTGGAATCGATCTGGGGCATTCCAGCACCAATACTTGTCACCTTGCCAGCATATCCAACGATCAACCTGAAACCCCCGTCTAGTGAGAGCCCGAGAGAGGAATCAATCTGGGGCATTCCAGCACCAATACTTGTCAGCTTGCTAGCCTCTCCAGAGATCAACCTGAAACCCCCCGTCTAGTGAGAGCCTGGGAGCGGAATCGATCTGGGGCATTCCAGCACCAATACTTGTCACCCTGCCAGCCTCTCCAGAGATCAACCTGAAACCCCCTATCTAATGAGAGCCCGGGAGCGGAATCGATCTGGGGCATTCCAGCACCAATACTTGTCACCTTGCCAGCCTCTCCAGAGATCAACCTGAAACCCCCCGTCTAGTGAGAGCCCAGGAGCGGAATTGATTTGGGGCATTCCAGCACCAATACTTGTCACCCTGCCAGCCTCTCCAGAGATAAACCTGAAACCCCCCGTCTAATGAGAGCCCGGGAGCGGAATCGATCTGGGGCATTCCAGCACCAATACTTGTCAACCTACCAGCCTCTCCAGAGATCAACCTGAAACCCCCCGTCTAGTGAGAGCCCGGGAGCTGAATCGATCTGGGGCATTCTAGCACCAATACATGTCACCCTGCTAGCCTCTCCAGAGATCAACCTAAAACCCCCTGTCAAGTGAGAGCCCGGGAGCGGAATCGATCTGGGGCATTCCAGCAAATACTTGTCACCCTGCCAGCCTCTCCAGAGATCAACCTGAAACCCCTCGTCTAGTGAGAGCCCGGGAGCAGAATCGATCTGGGGCATTCCATCACCAATACTTGTTACCTTGCTTGTCCTCGCATAAAAGTTATAACTATCAAGTGAAGAAGTAAAATATTCAACTAATATTGCAATAAAACATTCAAGGGTAGAATCGCTTCAAATCGTCTCCACTTCGGGCTCGGAAGAGAGGCACCCCTTCCACATCTTGGAGGTGATACCCCCCCGGCTTGAGCACTTCGCTTACAATGTATGGACCCTCCCAATTGGGGTTGAGCTTACCAACCGCGGACACTCTTCCGGCCACGTCGACCTTCTTCAAGACCAGATCACCTTTCTGAAAGTGCTTTACTCGGATGTGCTTGTCAAAATATCAGGCCATTCGCTGCTTGATTTCCTCCTGCCTGATGGTGGCCTGGTCCCGGAGTTCCTCCACCAGGTCTAAAGATAGCCTTTGTTCCTCATCATTAGCCACTAGCCACTCTTCGTCCCCCTCACCTGCGGCGATCACCCATGGGGTCTTTGCTTCAAATTCTATGGGAAGGACTGCTTCGGACCCATGAGAAAGTTTGAATGGGGACTCCCCGGTGGCGGTGTTTGGAGTAGTCCTCAGGGCCCAGAGGATGTATGGTAGCTGCTCTACCCAGTTCCCCTGAAGGTTCTCCACCTTTTTCTTTAGTAGGTTGACGATTACTTTGTTTGCCGCCTCCACCTGGCCGTTGCTTCTTGGGTAGTGAACCGATGCGAACCTGAGGTCGATGCCAAGCTAGGTGCAGAAACTAACAAATTCCTCGCTAGCAAATTGAGGCCCATTGTCCGTCACTATAGCCAGGGCGAGGCCGTGCCTACAAATTATTACCCCCACACAAAATTTCTCACAACCTGAGATGTTATCTTGGCGAGCGCCTTCACTTCTACCCATTTGGAGAAGTAGTCGATCATGACCAGTAAGAATCTTCTTTGGCCACTAGCTTTAGGGAAAGGGCCAACTAGGTCCATCCCCCATATGGCGAAGGGCCAGGGAGCCGTGATGGTCCGGAGTCTCTGGGCTGGGAGGAGTTGGAGTGGAGCATAGAAATGGCATTTTGGACACCTTCTTGCGAACTCCGCCACATCTTTGCTGAGGGTGGGCCAGAAGTAGCCTTGCCTCAACACCCTCCCCTCCAGGGTTCGGCTCCCGGAATGACTGCTACACTCCCCAGAGTGGATTTCTTCCAGGACTCTCGAAACCTCCTCCTCGGAGACGCAACGGGACAGGAGTCCCGAGAGCGTCTTCCTATATAGCCCTCCTGCATGCAAGGAGTAATAAGATGACTTATACCTGAAGCATCGTCTGTCTATGTCTCCTTCAGGGAACTTCCCTGATGATAGGAAAGTGACTAAGGGATCCATCCACGAGACCCGCTGATCCACCTCCATCAATTCTCCTTCCTCGATGGTGGGTCGGAAGAGCTCTGAAACTGTTCCCCCTGCTCGGGGACCGAATTTGGCCAATAGGTCTGCGGGGGTGCTCTCTTCCCTTGGCACATGCGTGATGGAGAAAGTGCGGAAATGCCCAATGACCCTCTTGACCTTTTCTAAGTACCGCAGGAGGGTCGGGTCCTTTGCCTCAAACTCTCCCCTGACTTGGCATGCTACCACCATGGAGTCCGTCTAGACCTCCACATCTTGCACCCCCAGTTTACGAGCTAACTGCAGGCCCGCTATCAATGCCTCGTACTTCGCTTGGTTGTTGGTAATCGGGAAGTGGATGTTCAAAGCTTGCTCGATCTTGCTCCCTTGGGGGCTCACCAAGATGATTCCCCCTCCATAGGAGTGTCTTCCTGACGCACCATCCACCAACATCTTCCACGCCACTGGGGGAGGCGGTTCATGCTCCCCCACTTCGGTTGTGTAGTCAGCCATGAAGTCGGCCACTGCTTGGGCCTTGATCGACGCCCTGGGCACAAACGTAACATCGAACTCACTTAGCTCCACGGACCACTTTGCCAATCTCCCAAAGTGCTCCACCCCTTCCATGACTTTGCGAAGTGGATGATCAGTTACTACCTTGATCGAATGTGCCTGAAAGTAAGGTCGAAGACTCCGGGCCGCCACCACCAATGTGAAGGCCAACTTTTCCAGAATTGGGTACCGTAGCTCCGCCTTCCTCAGCACTCGGCTGACAGATGGTGAACTATTTTCTCCCTTCTTCCCAAATCAGAACTGAGCTTACTGACTCGGACCCTACCATCAGGTATAGGGATAGGTCCTTTCTCGGTCTCGGCCCTTGGAGTAGAGGAGTTTGAGTGAGTTGTTCTTTCCAGGCTTGGAAGGCTCCCTCACACTCTGAGGTCCATTCGAAATTATTGTTTCCTCTTAACACCCTTAAGAAGGGGGCACACTTGTACCCCGCCTTGGAGAGGAACCTACTGAGTACGGCCAACTTTCCAGTAAGGGTTTGAACCTCCTTCGAGTTCTTGGGCGATCCCAACTCCATTATTGCTTTGACTTTGTCCGGGTTTGGCTCCACCCCCGCCGGGGTGAGCAGGTGACCTAGGAATTTCCCTCGGCTAGCCCCGAAGACACACTTCAAGGGGTTGAGTTTCATCTTATACTTCCGCAAAGTCTTAAAGGTCTCTTCAAGGTCTCGGAGGTGGGCTTCAAGGTCCCGACTCTTTACCATGAGATCATCGACGTAGAATTCTAGGTTTCTCCCCTTTTGTTCTCGGAAGACCCTGTCCATCATTCCTTAGTAAGTGGCACCTGCGTTCTTGAGCCCGAAGTGCATCATCTTATAACAATAACATCCATCCCCCGTGATGAAGGAGACATCCTTGATGTCCGGGGGATGCATGCGAATCTGATGATAACCTGAAAAAGCATCTAGAAAAGACATTATAGGGAAACCGACGGCTGAGCCAACCAATGCGTCGATTCTAGGCAAAGGGTAGCAATCCTTGGGGCATGATTTATTAAGCAAGGAAAAGTCGATACACATTCTCCACTTACCTCCCCCCTTCTTCACCATGACCACGTTAGAGAGCTAGCTTGGATACTGGATCTCTGATACAAACCCTGCCTGAATTAGATTACCCACCTCCTCTCGGATGGGTCCCTCCAGCTTGTCTGCTATGGCCCTCCTCTTTTGACGGATAGGACAGGTGTCGGGGTCGAGATTGAGGTGGTGGCAAGCAACATCCTCATCGATCCATGGCATCTCTGCGGCGCTCCAAGTGAAGACATCCACGTTCTCCTGAACGCAGGCTAGAATCTACTTCTGCTCCTCCAGGCCGAGCTCCCCGCTGATCCTGACTTTCTCTACTACCCCGGCTCGGGTGGTGAATTCGAGCTGCACGACCTCCTCCACGGCCTCCAACCAGGACTGCTCTCCCCAGTCTCCTTCCTTCCCTTCGCCACTAGCGAGTGCTTCAACCTCACCCTCCTTTCCTTCTTCTCCGACCACCATCAACTCTTCTGCCCCTCCTTCCTGGGCCTGACCCTCTACCTCCTCCTCCTTCATCGGCTCCTCTGACCTCTGCTCCACCTCCTCCTTCCGACCTTCTCCTTCAAGTCCTGCCAGCTCACCCACCTCCTGGTCCCATCTCTCGGCCTCCCCCATCCAAGAGATGGTGTTGACTGCCGTCACGTAGCATTGCCTCGATACCTTCGGATCTCCTCTGACTCGGACTTGGACTCCTCCGTCATTGAACTTAAGGCACTGGTGGAATCTGGAGGGGACACAGCAGAACGTGCTGATGAGCGGCCTTCCGAAGATGGCGCTGTAGCTGCTGGGAGCATCCACTATGACAAAGCGGCAGTTCCTTGATTGCCCTCCCAAAACCACATGGAGCCCTACTCCTCCTTCTACTTCTTTTCTCTCCCCGGAGAATCTGAACATTGGACCATCCGAGGCCAACACCCTTCGCGGCTCCACCTCCAACCCATCAAACGCCTTTTTGAAAATGACATTGACCGAACTCCCATTATCCACCAGGATTCAGGAAACGGTGAAGTTCTCGATCGCTGTCTGGATGACCAACGCATCGCAGAATGGGTCCTCATAACCCGGCATGTCCTTCTGAGTGAAGGTAATCTTCTCTGTCGGGGGCGGGGCTAGGGATGTCGAGGCCACGCTACGACGGTAGATTGTATGGAGGCTCGCCTTCCGTCATATCTGCTACTTGGAACTTTCTTGGACCAGCCACGCTCCATGCTCACCGCCCCAAAATGTTGCTCGGCCTCTTGTGGAGCTCGGGGCCCTCCCCTAAATGAGGGGCGGCTAGCCCTTACTGATCCCTCAGAGAAGGTAGACCGAAGACTAGAAAAATGACTAATAATTTAGTCACAGCGAGGAGGTCCCTCCACTAACCCGGAAGATCGTTGAGTGCTTCCCCTCCCAAGCCAAAGCTGAGACTCGGGCACCTTAGAGAGCTCTGGAAATTCTAGCCAAGGAGAGCCTAAGGAGAGAGAAGCTAGAGTCAAGTCCTCTCCAAAGGTGCCCTTGAAGTCTTATTTATAGGTTTTCTGATCTGGCCTGCAAATAGCAGGATCCCGCCTTCTGATTTTACTATCCGCACCCCAAATGGGTCTGCTAACAGCCAACCTCCGCTGTTTGGAGAGGCTAAAGGCAGACCACCAAGGGTAAAAGGGTAATTTGGCCCAATCAACTTTTGGGCAAGGAACTGCGAGAACATTACTGCTGAAGCTCTCGCGGGCCTTCTCGTGAGTCCTGCTCGCGATGCCTCTCCTAGGCGATCGCCCTGCGAGGACCTCGCCGGCCAATTCTGGCGGTATCTGCCGAGGTCCGGTCTCGCGAGCCTTCCTGCGAGACCGCCTCTTGACTCCGTCAAGTTCAACACACCCTTCGTCGAACGCAGAGCACTTCGTCGATCACAGATGAGCTCGACGAATGCAGAACATTGAATTGTTCGCTGACTGCTGAGACGGGCGGTTCGCCGACCGCTTCTTCCCTGCTGTAGTTTGTCGGGTGTCGTCCGACGAATGCTGAGCTACATTCGACATTCGTCGAACGCCGAATTGAGCTCGCCGGACGCTGAGGCTCTAAACTTGCGATCCTTCCTGCGAGATCGCCCATTGACTTTGCCGCGCACCGAACACATTTCGCTGGACATCTCTTTACTGAGCATAGGTCTCTTCTGCCAGCGGCCTGCGAGGTATTGATTTGCTAGCCCTCGCTCGGCCCATTCTTTTGGGTATATCTGTCGAGGTCTGGATCTCGCGACTCCTCTTGCGAGACCGCCCCTTTGGCTTTAATGAGCATAGAACACCGTCGACCTCTGATGATTTCGCCGAAGTGGGGTGAGCTCGACGACCACAGGCAGGCTCGACGAACTCGGGAGAGTTTGTCGAATGCAGTATTCCTTTCGTCGAACTCAGAAAACTTCTTCAAATTGCCTGCGAGCGTTGATCTCGCCGCCGACTCTTCTCGCTCGCCTCTTAGCGAGCCCTAAGAGAGAGACTTCCCCAAGGTCCCTCTTGCGAGGTCTTTGGCCCTAAGGCCTCCCTCTCTTATTACTTCTTTCATTCTGTTGCCCTCTTAAACCACGCCTCCTGGCCTGGCGAATATCGGGGTTGTACAAGACCGCCTCAAATAAACCGCTGAGATAGAATAGACCAGAGAACCAGCGCAGACCGCGCGGTCTCTGCGGTCTCTAACCTTCAGACCGCCCAGCACCCTTCCAGTTCCACTTCAAAAATTTAACAATAAGTGCCACTTGTTCTTTTCCTATCTTCTTTGCACCCTACAAAATATGCATCTGAAAAGCCAGTTAGTTCAAAATCATTGTTCTTAGGGTACCAAAGGCCGAGATGTTGGCTGCCTTTAAGGTATCTCAAAATCCTCTTTGCAGCTGAATAGTGAGATTCCTTAGGGCATGTTTGGTACCTAGCACAAACACATGTAGCATACATAATGTTTATTCTACTACCACTAAGATACAACAGGGATCCAATTATATACCTATATATAGATTCATCAAAGGGCTTACCCTTCTCATCCTTGTCCACGGAAATGTTTGACCGCATGGGAGTCTTCATGGTGGAAGTAGATTTGATCCCAAACTTCTTTATAAGCTCCCTATTGTTCTTAGTCTGAAAGATGAATATCCCCCATCTGACTGTTTCACTTGGAGTCCTAAGATTTTCATGAGCTCTCCCATACTGCTCATCTCAAACTCCCCCTGCATAAGGTTGGCAAACCTTTTGCAATGGCACCGATCGCAATTTCTCACAAAATTGTGAGCGTCTTTGAATAAGGAGGGCCAATAGAAGCCCGCCTCTAGCGCCTTCCTTGCGGCCCGGTTTGCTTGATAGTGACCATTGATTGGTCCTTCGTGGCAGTGCCGCAAAATTTGGACGCCTTCTTCGCCCGAAATGCACCTTCTTACCACTTGGTCCGCGCAGACACGAAATAAAAAGGGGTCCTCCCAAAAATAATTTTTCAAGTCTGAAAAGAATTTCTTCTTTTGCTGACTTGAAAAATCTTTTGGTAGGACCCGGGCCACTAAATAGTTGGCCAAATCCGCGTACCAAGGGGTGGAAGAAGTCGTTAACTTTACGATGGCGAGAAGGCGCTCTTCAGGGAATTTGTCTTCAATTTCGGCCTCCACTAGTGCTCCTGCAGCCGGGTTCTCCAACCTTGAGAGAAGGTCGGCCGCAACATTCTCCGCTCCCCTTTTGTCCTGGATCTCCAAATCGAATTCTTGTAGTAGGAGGATCCATATTAGCAGTCGAGGCTTTGCTTCTCCTTTTTGTAGTAAATACCGGAGAGCGGAATGATCTGTAAAAACAATAACTTTCGAAAGCGTTAAATATGATCGAAATTAATCAAACGCAAAAATTATTGCCAAAAATTCTTTTTCCGTTGTTGAATAATTTGCTTGTGCGGATGTTAGCGTTTTGCTTGCGTAATAAATTGGGTGAAAATGTTTATTCACCCGTTGGCCTAAAACTGCACCTACAGCAAAATCGCTCGCTTCGCACATGATTTCAAATGGAAGAGACCAATTTGGGGCGATTAAAATGGGAGAATTGATAAGTTCGTTTTTAATTTTATTAAACACTTTTAAACATTCATCATCAAAAAGAAATGCGGATTCTTTTTCTAAAAGATGAGTTAGCGGTTTTGTGATTTTTGAAAAATCTTTAATAAACCGCTGATGGCGCGAATCTCACACACCGCTATAGGCGGTAGCTCGACTGCGGCACGAAACGGCAGTGTACCGATCGTTCAAGTAATATAAAATGAGGAGTAATCCCCGAGTATCGAATCTCTCAAGGAACACAGTAAGGTGGAGTTAACGTTCGAGGAAGGACTTGAGATCGAAGTCCTTGAGTCGGATGGAATGCGGAAACGGGTTGATTTGGCTTTTGGAAAATAAAAGAAAACAACTATAACTACTCCTATGCAATGCCGCTATGCAGTGCTTCGCTTGGCGGGATGGAAGACTACGTAGGCCTTGAACGCGCTACTTCGTAAGGGCGGATGGACGAGTAGGCAAACAGATCGAACTATGCAGGCATTGAGCGCGCTGCTTCGTTAGGAGGGATGGAATACACGAGCCGCTATGCCACGCTTCGGTAGGCGGATGGGCGAGTAGGCTAACGGAATGAGGGTCGCCGACACCTCTTCGACAAGCACGCCACTAGCAATTGCTAGGGCGGCACCGAACACGATGGTGGAATGGAAATTAGATGGGGGCGCACCTCAATAAGCACATATGAACTAAATGATTCCAAATAAATGAAATAAACATTAAGCAATATTGATCATAGCACACATCATCAAAATATAGAGGGAACTAGTTTATACAATCAACAACATAAGGAAGGAAAAAGAGAGTAAAGGAGTCGACCACATTCGAAGCCTTGCAGAAGATTCACGGTTGGAATCGCTGGGTTGTCAATCCGCGTCCAAGCTCGGTCTTCAACTGCGTTCAAGGTAGAGGAGGGCTGTCACTTCCTCCCAATGACTCGTCTTCTTCGTGTCACGATCCAATCTCCTCCGATACACGATCTCCTTGCTCGACGTTGGCGATCTTTGGGCTAGAAACCTCTCCTTGGAGCTCAAGGATGATGGAGGAGGCCTAGGGGGTGGAGAACCTGTGGAAAGGGCGAAAACGGCGGACTGAACGGAGTTCCTGATCGTGATCCCGCCCTAATTCGCGAACAGGATAATATATAGGCGCTGGAATAAACAGCGCGCACGGTCATTGGCGCACGACCAGTGGTCGTGCGCACTAGCATCCTGTGATCGTGCGCCTGACTGGACGGAGCCTGAAAGGTAAGAAAATTATAAAATACAATGTTTGCACGACCAATGGCGCACGACCAGTGGTCGTGCGCGCTATCGTAAGTGGTCGTGCGATAAGGAAGACAGAACTCAGAAAATGGGCGTTAAGTGCGCACGATCAGTGGCGCACGACCAGTGGTCGTGCGCGCTAGAGCCAGTGATCGTGCGCAGTGTTCCTGTACAGAATTATACCGGGAACACCTGCACGACCCCTGTTCCAGCATACAACACCAGTCTAGCCACTGAAGGTGGCACTTAACACTGCATGAAAACTAGTAACGAAGATGAACAAGAAATAATACCACAACGGGCCTAAAAGTGCACTTAGCATAGAGTATTAAATAGGAATGAAAACATGTCTAAAGTGAAGTGCAAAGACTAGAAAATCGGCCCAGATGAGTCCATAAATGTGTATATAATTGGGACTCATCACACCCCCAGACTTACCTGTTTGCGCGTCCCGAGCAAACGAATTCGGCGGAGTGTGAAAATGGTGGTTAACAAAGAAAATTACACAAAGGAGTACAATGCGAAGTAACAAAAGCATGCAAATAGAAATTTAGTAAAAAGAGATTCTAACTATGCTAACTAATTTACGAAAGTATTATAGCGTAAGTAGAGATTTAGTTATACTCAGTTGCTGAATTATGAAGAATTCGAACGATCATGCCCGATGTGAAAGTAACAAGACACTAAGGCGGGTGTTGCACAAGGTCGGGGTTTAGGAATAACTCCGCTGAAATCCATCAACGTCGTGAACCATACGCTCGCCCGGTCACACTCTCTCCACGGCGTTAGAAAACTCACAAGTCAAATCAATAGGGCTTTTAGGATTATATTGGGGCTTAGGTTACGGTATGATATTAAAATTTAAACACGATGGCTACGCAACCCAAGTGAGCTAACGGAACGCTGCACCACACAAAACCAAAAACAATGCTCGTGTGACACACCCCCAGACTTATCAAGAAAACTAGGTGTGCACACGGCCTACTTCACAATTACCAACAGATTTTTTATTTAGCTCGGAAGGATTTCTTTACGACATATTTCTTTTTCATATTTTTTTTTCTTTTAACAACATACTTTTCTTCTTTTACTTATCCTCCGGTTGGTTCAAATTCAGCAAAATAAAATTTATTTCTTCATCACATCACAAAGATTCCAAAAATCACACCAAATCAAGAACATGAGTGCAGATAAACATCTATTTGGTTGCGAAAGTGGGCAAAGCTTCAGGCCTTGGTGAATGGAGGAGGAGCTGAACAAAAGAGTGGTAAGCACAATTTTGGCTTGCAAGGGTGAGCGAAAAGGACATGGAACGACAAGGCTCAAACTAGCCAAAAGGTGGCCTACATCACGTTTAACTCGACGAGTCGCTCTCGCCCATGCTTCGAGAGTCGCTTGGGGCATGTTCTTAGCCCACGAGAAAGGTAAACCTTCCTCCCGACTCGAGCAACACACGACTAGTGCTCGTACACACACAACACCGGGTTATCGTCAATTTCGATCACATTCACCATTTGAGTATAACAAATCTAAATTTACGCAAAAATACTAAACATAAATTAGATGCATTGAGACAATCTAGTTCTACTCAAATTCTACTGCAGCATGCTGGTGCGACTAGAACACTGCTCGAGTCAACATCGCACTCCAAATAGTAATTCCTAAGCTAACGTCCTATTTCACATTCCTAACCAAAATAGTTTATTTGGAAACAACACAAATAGGAAAGCGCGCGCTCATGTGGGTGAAGTGGTGCATGAAGCATGGAATAATGATGACGGCAATGAAAAATATAAGCAAACTTCTAGCATGCGGTGCAACTCGTACGCATAGTGGATAACACATGCTCTCCCCCGGACTTAATCTACACATTACATCACAAAACTGAAAGCTAGGAGGGAGAAGTGTTACCCAATGCTCAGAATTGAGCATACCGGAGGATTGGCGTTAATTTCGTGCACAATCCGCAGCATCCGCCAACACGAAGTACAAAGCACACCTGCAAATGGTACAACTAAAAGCAGCAAAAATAGATAAAAAAACTGAATTGAAACAAGTTAGAAAAACAAAAACAGCAAGTCTGGGTTGTCACCCATTGAGGTGAACCAGTTCCTGCGAATAAGATTAAGCAAATGCGCACATAACAGAAGGGATGAAATATGAAAACAAAATTCACAAAACGATGCCCAGATGAGCATCCAGAATCAAAGTGTTATTATTACAACAAAATAAAGTAAGCTCATACGACTCGAAGAGACATAAAAAAATAAACAGCAGCAAGAACAAGATAAGACTGAGATTGGCCTGCATACGGGGTGGAAAAATCACTCATCGTCGCTGTCACTATCTAAAACAACGACGGACGGCGGAGGTCTGGAAGAAGATGCGGCACGGCCAGGAGGTGGGGGTATATTCAATCCTCCCCGCAAGGCTTGCTGATACACGAAGTCCGTCAGCCAATACTGGTTCGCTTCCAAGTCGGAAAGGCGCTGGTTGAAGCTTGGGACCTCCGGTGCTCGTGAAGAACTACCCTCCTCCTTATGTTTCCGCTCCGGCTTGGATGACTGACGCCGCGGCTGCGGGAGGGCTATCTCTCGGTGAGTGGTCGGCGGCTCAGCCGGCTCTCCGTGCTCCTCATCAACTTGCCTCTCCCTAGGCGCATCACCTGGCATCACGACCACAAAACGCCTGCTACTCTTCTTCCCCACAACCGGCAGTAAATGAAAGCTCACCATGGTGGCCCTGGTGATGAAGGAGGGCGCAGTTACCTGCACCATCGGAGGCAGCTGACTCCAAACCCCCAATCCCTTAGCAAGCGAGTGATATAATATGCACCACCAATGGCACCAGTGAGACCGTAGGTGGCCTCGTGATGGAGGAAGAGAGCGAGCAAGTAGCCCAGATGCAAGGGCAGCCGGAATTCCATACTACATAAGCAGGTCAAATCTTGCCACCCCACGACATTCTGACCGAGAGCTCGGGCGACAAGAGAATGACTAAGAACGTGCTACAGGTATCGGAGAGCAGGCGCGACAATCCAGGTGGATTTGCTCTTCCTGGCAACATACTCTTTGTCACGACCTGTGAGGGCACACCACGCAGCACGCGGGGTGACGTCGTCAGGGAAGGAGATACTCGTACTCGAAAAATCAATCGCTGCAGCCTCCTCCTCAGTGTAAAAACCTGCGCTCACCGCCAACTCCGCCAGAGAAAGAGTGAAGACTCTCCCCATCATTCGGAAAGAACATTTTCCTGGACGTAGGCCGCAGGGCAGCAACTCCCACTCGAACGTTGCGAGAAACTCCAATGTGAGCTCCCGGTAGCCGAGGTCATCACACTCAAACACCCTGCTCCAGTGATCAAATGAATAATGAAGGCGGACGACCTCCCCCAACTCGCCATTGTCGCCGATAGAATTAAGCTCGTTCCAATCGACTAAACGTTGGGACAGAAATGGCTTCTCCTTCAATGAGTTTTATCGCCGTGTGTGCGAATCCTTGGAAAAGGTGGCCATTCGAGCAAGGATCTGAGCTGGAGAGGCAGAGGGACGGCCAGAGCGGTGGTAGGACTTGGCGAAATGGCGATTACTGGAACTCATGGTGGGATTAGGGTAAGGGAAGGAGGAAGAACCGAAATGGGCTCACCAGAGGGAGGGAGGACGCACGATCGGCGAGCACCCAGCGGAAACGGCGCACGAACAGTGGCGAGAGGACAACGGGAGCGAAGACCTAGGATGCGCACATAGGGCTCGGGCGAACTGGTTTTTATAAAGAAACTGGGCCGATCGCACGATCAATGATCGTGCGCGATAAATAATGCGCACGACCATCGATCGTGCGCGAAGGAAATTTTCTGGCGTCCAACTTCTTCATGAAAACTGAATCCACCGCGCCTTATGAGCGTTCCAGGGTCCACCGCGCATGAGGGGCCAAACGCAGCCGTAATAAAAACTAATTTAAAGAAAGAAAATAGGGTAGAAAGGAGAACAATGCAAATACGAAGAAAAAGATTAATCCTAGATAACTGTTGGGCTACATGTCCCCCCAACGGGACTTATTTAAGAGTTTTAGATGTATATTAACTGATAGGCGTATGATAGTGAAAATGAACAGGTAACTGTTCTAATACGCGTGTCGGTAGCGGGTACCGATACGGCGACAGAACAGTTACTCCTCTACACAAATGATAATACCTACTTAACGCAGGTAGAGGAAACAGAAGATAAGAAGAGAGGGGGGTATCCTCACTCAACTCACCAAACACATCCTTGCCTAGCAAGGTGTCGTCAACAGGGGGATAGCAGGAGGCGAAGGCAATGAGTGGGGCTTCCTCAACGGAGGGGGAATAATCCTCCTCACATGAAAGGATGCTCTCATCATTGACTTGAGCAAAAAGCTCCAAGTCCTCCTGAAGTACCTGTGAAGATTCAACCTGCACAGACTCCGATGAAGGAAGGGGATCAAGAAATAAAGAAGACGAAGAACATAAATAAACATCAATCGGGGGAGTGATCCCGGTCTCGCTCCCCTCAGGTTGGGAAAGTAAAATAATGTTTGCATTGTCATCAATGCTACAAGAATTGGTGGGATCAACGGTGGTCAGGCTTAGGATTTGGACTTCCTCCACCGGTGCTGAGGAAAACTCCTCTTCACCTAGAAGGTTGTCCTCCTCCGTAGGAGTAAGCACAATACTCAGATCAACCGCCTCCTCCTGTGACGAATCATCGACAATGTCGTCAGTGACGAATGCAGTATGCACAATAGGGGGAAGAATAGTGCTCGGATAAAAGTCGAGCACTGATTCCTCACAACGAATCGAATCCACTAGAGGTGGTGGATGCACATGGAGAATAGGCTCAGCAATGTCGGTGCATAGATCAGCCGCACATCCAGTGACCGTATCCATGCCATTCCCTTCAAGATGTGAAGGTGACAAAGACACATAACCGGATGTTGAAGGTGTGCCGCCAGAGTTAGGAGTTGGGACGATCCGGATATCCGGCTCGTCATCCTCGTCCAATTGGCAAAAATACTCAGCACAGTCCTTCAAGACATGATCAGTGCTCCGACAAAACCGGCACTGCCTAGCGGGCTTCTTTGGCACAGCGGGTGCTGAAGCCGAAAAGAAGTAAGACGGTAAAGGCTCAGCAGAGTAGCCATAAGACTTACGCGCACCATATGGAGTACAAGATGAAGTCGGTGCTCCATATGCTGGGCTATAAGAATTATGCCTACTATTCTCCGTAGGGCATTCATCACTAGAGTGGGAGGTAGCTCCACACCAACGGCAACGGAAATTAAGATGTGCCCACATAGTGTGAAGATAATACGATTCAAAATAAAAATGCTATTGTGCAAAATACTACACCTAACAAAAATTACTAAAGCAACCTAATTAAAATAGGAAAATGGAATAAAAAGAAATAAAACAAAGAAATGCAATTTACAAATGGAAGGGCTTCTCTCTCAGGTTCTCCCTCTCCAGAAAACTCACACGACTGTGTTCCCCGGCAACGGCGCCAAAAACTTGATGGCGCGAATCTCACACACCGCTATAGGCGATAGCTCGACTGCGGCACGAAACGGAAGTGTACCGATCGTTCAAGTAATATAAAACGGGGAGTAATCCCCGAGTATCGAATCTCTCAAGGAACACAGTAAGGTGTAGTTAACGTTCGAGGAAGCACTTGAGATCGAAGTCCTTGAGTCGGATGGAATGCAGAAACGGGGTGATTTGGCTTTTGGAAAATAAAAGAAAACAACTATAACTACTCCTATGCAATGCCGCTATGCAGTGCTTTGCTTGGCGGGATGGAAGACTACGTAGGCCTTGAACGCGCTACTTCGTAAGGGCGGATGGACGAGTAGGCAAACGGATCGAACTATGTAGGCCTTGAGCGCGCTGCTTCGTTAGGCGGGATGGAATACACGGGCCGCTATGCCACGCTCCGGTAGGCGGATGGGCGAGTAGGCTAACAGAATGAGGGTCGCCGACACCTCTTCGACAAGCACGCCACTAGCAATTGCTAGGGCGGCACCGAACATGATGGTGGAATGGAAATTAGATGGGGGCGCACCTCAATAAGCACATATGAACTAAATGATTCCAAATAAATGAAATAAACATTAAGCAATATTGTTCATAGCACACATCATCAAAATATAGAGGGAACTAGTTTATACAATCAACAACATAAGGAAGGAAAAAGAGAGTAAAGGAGTCGACCACATCCGAAGCCTTGCAGAAGATTCACGGTTGGAATCGCTGGGTTGTCAATCCGCGTCAAAGCTCGGTCTTCAACTGCGTCCGAGGTAGAGGAGGGCTGTCACTTCCTCCAATGACTCGTCTTCTTCGTGTCACGATCCAATCTCCTCCGATACACGATCTCCTTGCTCGATGTTGGCGATCTTTGGGCTAGAAACCTCTCCTTGGAGCTCAAGGATGATGGAGGAGGCCTAGGGGGGGTGGAGAACCTGTGGAAAGGGCGAAAATGGCGGACTGAACGGAGTTCCCGATCGTGATCCCGCCCTAATTCGCGAACAGGATAATATATAGGCGCTGGAATAAACAGCGCGCACGGTCATTGGCGCACGACCAGTGGTCGTGCGCACTAGCATCCTGTGATCGTGCGCCTGACTGGACGGAGCCTGAAAGGTAAGAAAATTATAAAATACAATGTTCGCACGACCAATGGCGCACGACCAGTGGTCGTGCGCGCTATCGTAAGTGGTCGTGCGATAAGGAAGACAGAACTCAGAAAATGGGCGTTAAGTGCGCACGATCAGTGGCGCACGACCAGTGGTCGTGCGCGCTAGAGCCAGTGATCGTGCGCAGTGTTCCTGTACAGAATTATACCGGGAACACCTGCACGACCCCTGTTCCAGCATACAACACCAGTCTAGCCACTGAAGGTGGCACTTAACACTGCATGAAAACTAGTAACGAAGATGAACAAGAAATAACACCACAATGGGCCTAAAAGTGCACTTAGCATAGAGTATTAAATAGGAATGAAAACATGTCTAAAGTGAAGTGCAAAGACTAGAAAATCGGCCCAGATGAGTCCATAAATGTGTATATAATTGGGACTCATCAACCACCTATAAAAACCTGCATGTCCAAGAAAACTCCTAAGAGATTTTATATTAGTAGGAGGGGGGAGTTTTTCTATGACCTCGATCTTGGCCCTATCGACCTCGATCCCCTTGCTTGAGATTTTATGCCCAAGGACTAATCCCTCTTGGACCAGGAAGTGGCACTTCTCCCAGTTGAGTGCCAAATTTGTGTCTTCGCAGCGTTGAAGAACACGATCAAGATTATTTAAACAATTTTTAAACGAATCGCCAAAAATAGAAAAATCGTCCATGAAAACTTCCATGATGTCTTCTACAAGTTCATTAAAAATTGCCAACATACATCGTTGAAATGTAGCCGGCGTGTTGCAAAGACCAAACGACAATCTTCGATATGCGTATGTGCCAAACGGACAGGTGTGTTAAAATTTTTGTAAGACCTTTATGGAGTGAGCAGGAGTTAGTCAACTTAGAGATACTTGCCAAAACAACCAGAAACAACTTGAGGCAAACAAGAGATCTTTATTGATAGCAACTTCAAATTACAAGGCAAGGCATGCTTGGCGAGAAATGATTCCGCCAGCACAAACACCAAAGGAAAAAACAGAAAATGAAGATAACTTGAGACCGCGCGGTCTCCCTTGCGACCTCAGCAACCCGCCAGACCGCAACCCGCTGCCGATCTCAGAACAACACCAGACCTTTGATCAGACCGCACCCCTCCTTCCGAACTCCTGATTCTCCCGAACTCCAGCAACATAACTCCAAGCCGCAGACCGCCCGAACACTTTCAGAGGAAGAGGTGATCACTGCTGCCCGCACTATCCGCAGAAGCTGCACAAGAAGAGTTCAATCAGCAGACCGCCCGGTCAGACAAATAGGGACCGCAGGAAAAAAGAGAACTCGGCTTACACTTGGTGTGTCTTAATTTGCTGCTACAGTGGCTGCTATTTATAGGTGTGGGACCTGATCCAGTCACCACCCTATGAGATAGGATCACCACCCTCCAGACCGCGTGACCTGACCGGTCACACCGCGCGACCAGCAACAATACTCCTGCTTCAATTTGGTGAACTCGCCAGCTTCAACATCAACCATGAGAGACCGCCACTCTCATAGCAGATCGCGACTCCAAAGGAGATCGCCAGACCGCCCGAAGCTGTTCACCTCCTGTGTTCGCCCGAGACCACGAACACAGCCAGTTCGCCATCAACCCACGAACTCCTGCTCGCATACCAGTCTCCTCCTCAGACCGCGAACTGAACCCGCGCGACTAAGACCCTTAGTCCGCGAATACCACCAGAAAGCCCGGTCAGCCACCAGACCGCAGTCTGGAGAAAACCTGGATCAAGCTGTGCGGTCACACCAGACCGACACAGCCTTGAGGAAGACAACCCGCCACGCGATCACGAACAGACCGCGCACACCTGAAGACGAACAACCCACCACGCGGTTAGAGACAGACTGCGCGGCCTTCACCTTCAGCCACCTTGGACCAGATACCAGTGGCCATACCAGGAGACTGCAGCTAAGATAGGACAAGCCAGACCGCAGAGGCAGACCACCATCTCGTGCGATCAAGACAGACCGCCCGACCTCCTCCCAGACCGCCCAGGTCCAAAAACCTCCTAACTTCCACTTCAACAAATTCAACACTCCCCCTTGAAGTGGGAAGTTGAAACCAACCCCAGTAGGCATCTTAGCCATGTGAACGTCCCCTTTGCCAGCGCCTTTGTGAAGATGTCTGCGACATTGTCCGCACTCCGCACATGCTCGACCGAAAGAGATCCCTCCAGCACCTTCTCCCGTATGAAGTGATGCTCAATCTCAATATGCTTAGTCCTTGCGTGACAAACTGGATTAGTCACCAGTTTGAGAGCACTCTCTTTGTCACCACGTAGCAGAGTCGGCTCTCGAACCTCCTAGTGAAGGTCTCCTACCAACCTCCAACGCCAGATGGCTTCCTGAGCTGCCAAGGTCGAAGCCTTGTATTCCTCTTCCATGGTGGAGACCGACACGGAATCCTGCTTCTTGCTGCACCATGATATAACTATAGGGCCTGCCATGAAGACGAATCTAGACGTCGACTTCCAATCATACGAATCTCCCCCGTAATCAGCATCCATGTACCCATGTACCTCGAAGCCCGCATCCCTCCTGTATAGGAGACCCATGTCCGAGGTCGCCTTGACATACTTCAGAATGTTCTTGGCCGCTAGCATATGAGGTACCCGTGGCTCCGCCATATATCGACTCACTCTGCCAACTGCATATACAATATCTGGCCTCGCG
Organism: Dactylorhiza incarnata; assembly: GCA_033032865.1. Lineage (NCBI taxonomy): Eukaryota > Viridiplantae > Streptophyta > Magnoliopsida > Asparagales > Orchidaceae > Dactylorhiza > Dactylorhiza incarnata. The sequence continues at coordinate 11,562,016 of JAWHQI010000014.1, forward strand.
ATCGTCAGATAGATCAAGCTCCCAACCAGAGCTCAGAACACCAATGGATCTTGCATAATCCTCCCCTCATCCTTCCGAAGCTTCATAGCCTTCTCCAGAGGTGTGGAAGTGCACTTCCCTTCCTTCATGCCGAATCGCTCCATGATCCGCTCCGCATATCTGGCCAGGGTCACCAGCACTCCACCTTTCTTCCTCTGCACCTCGAGTCCAAGGAAATGGTGAAGCTAACCTAAGTCCTTCATCTCGAACCTGATGGACAGCTCGGCCCGAAGCTGTGCTACCTCTTCCTTCGAGTTCCTCGTCACGATCATATCGTCGACGTATAACAACACGATGACCTGAAGCTCCCCGCTCTTCTTGACGAACAAGCTTGAATCTGAGTCTGAAGCACCAAATCCACAGAATAGGAGATATTCTACGATCTTCCCGTACCATGCCCTCGGCGCTTGCTTCAACCCATACAGGGCCTTCTTCAGCTTGTAGACATGCTCCGGAAAGTCTTCAGACACAAAGCCTGGTGGCTGGACCATGAAGATGTCCTTGTCAATCTCGCCGTACAAGAAAGCGTTCTTGACGTCGACAGCCAAATCTTCCATCCACTAAACGCTGCCAAGGCAATGATAAATCGAATTGAAGTTATTTTTGCCACCGGACTAAAAGTCTCCTCGTAGTCTTCACCGTATTGTTGCAAGAACCCCCGAGCTACAAGGCGAGCCTTGTACCGCTCGATACTGCCGTCATCTTTATTCTTGAGCTTGTAGACCCACTTGCATGTAACAGGAGTGGTGCCCTTGGGCTTGGGCACGAGAGACCAGGTCTCATTCTTCTCGAGAGCTGCCATCTCTTCTTGCATCGCAACATCCCACTCCTTCACGCCTCTGGCCTTCTCAAAGCTCGACGGCTCCCTCTCATCCAAGGGACCAGCAAAGAAATAAGAGACGAAGCTCACCATGTTTCCTCCTGTATAGCGATCAGAGGCGGTGATCACTCGCTTCGACCTCCTCAGCTCCTTCCCCTGAACCGCATTGTCTTCAGCTGCTTCTTCCCTAGCTTCCCTTCCAGACATACTAGGAGCATCGCTCCCCCTGCTCCCTAAACCAGAAGCCCCCGTCTCGGAACTAGAAGGAGATGGACCACCTGGTGACACAGGTAGCTCCACTTGATGATTTTCCACAGCTCGCTCTGGCTCCTCCACCCTGCTTTCTGGTAGCTCCACACCAGAAGACCCTTTGTAAGATGTCACCTCATCGAACACGACGTCGCGAGATACAACAAATCTCCGCGTCTTCGGGTCCATGCACTTCCATCCTTTCTTCCGCTCATCGTATCCCATGAAGACTAGCTTCCTTGCCTTTGAGTCTAGCTTCGTGCGAAGCGCATCTAGGACGTGCATATAGCAGGTGGAACCAAACACCCAAAGGTGTGCCACATTTGGCTTCTCTTAGAACATCATCTCATGCGGGGTGAACATGTTGATGGGACTCAGAGGCATCCTATTGATGACGTAGGCAGCACAAGACATTCCCTCCGCCCAGAAGGACTTTGGGAGACTCTTGGCATGCAGCCAACACTTGCAGGTCTCCGTCAGATGACGGATCTTCTGCTCTGCAACTCCGTTCTGTTGTGGAGAATGTGCACAAGTGAGCTCCCTCAGGATGCCTGCCTTCCTGCAAAAACTAGAGAACTCACTAGAGGTGAACTCCCCTCCGTTGTCAGTTCTCAGCTTCTTCACCCACAGGCCAAGCCGACCCTCCACAAGCTCCTTGAACTCCACAAACTTGGCAAACGCCTCTGCCTTTTCTTTTAGGAAAAATACCCAGACATATCTGGTGTAATCATCGATCAACACCAGCATATATCTGCTGCCTCCGAGGCTTGGGGTAGCAGTTGGACCCATCAAGTCACCATGGATGCACTCCAACGGCACACTACTCCTTGTCTGCGACTTGTCAAACGGTAGTCGATGAGACTTGCCGAACTGACATCCTGCGCAAACATGACCCTCTCCGTAGGAAGATAAACATGGCAGTCCCTTGACCAGACCTCTCACCGCCATAGCTTTCAGCTTGTCCATCCCTACGTGCCCCAACCTCTCATGCCATATTACGGCACCATCATTTGTCTTCATCTTGTCGACATAGGAACTTGTTGATAAAACGAACAAGTCCTTCACTCTCCTCCCGACATGGATGACCTCGGCCTTTACGGCCTCAACATTGTGTAGAAACTTCACTTCTGTTGGGCCGAACAGAACGTGATACCCAGCGTCTACAGCGTTGGTCATGGAGAAGAGGTTTTTCCTCATACCAGGCACGTGATAGACACTCTTCAAGGTAAGTGGGCCTCTATCACTGCCTAAGGAAACAACCCCAACCTTCTCGACTGGATGAACAGTATTATCTGCAGTAATGATTGCATTGTTACCTGTATAGGGCTGCGTAGAAGAAAGCTTTGTCTCGTCTCTGGTGAGGTGATGAGCCACACCCAGAGTCCACAATCCAGTCCTCCTGATAGTTGATAGGAGCCGAGGCTCCAACAGAAGCCGAGAAGGCTCCTCCCCATCCTCCATCCATATTCCTGGTTTTCGCTTCCTCTTTCTCCGCTGCATGCGCAGCTTAGGTAACCACCCTGCAATCCTTCCTGATGTTGCCAAACTTGCCACACTTGAAGCACTTGGGACCTTCTCCCTTCTTCTTTCCGTCAGCCTTGGGAGCATACCCCCTTTCCTGCTGTCCAGAAGTTGAAGGCCCATTACCTCCAGTGATCTTCTTCTTCTTATCCCACTTCTTCTTCTTCCCCGATAAGAGCACCTCGCCATCTCCCCCAGCCACTGACAACCCCACCATCTGTCTTGCCAAACTTTCTTGCGAAGCAAGCAAGTTTTCCAGCTCTAACAGAGACGGCTGATTTGCCCATCCCTGCACCGACGTCACAAAGGCAACATATTCCTTCCGCAAGCCGCGGATGATGTGCCTCTTCAGCTTCGCCTCAGAGATAGGCTCATCAGGATCCAATGCAGAGATTTCAACGCACAAGTTCTTCATCTTCAGAAAGAAAGTAGAGATAGAAAGATCACCCTGAGCCGACCTTGCCAGCTCATTCTCCAAGAACTGTAGCCTCGCTACATTCTTCTTGTTAATCAACCCATCCATGGCTCTCCAGATCTCTGCAGCTGATCCACATCCCAAAATGTGATCAAACAGATCAGGTGAAATTGCTCTCTTCAAGGTGAACTCAGCCTTCGCATTCGTCCTCCTCCAATTCCTCACCTCCTGACCATTCTCCCCTTCAAGGATAACTTCCTGCGTCTGATCTCCTCCAACTACTTCCTAGAGGTCCTTACCTAAGAGATAGCTTTGCATACACGACTTCCACTTTTTATAATTAGTCGATGTAAGCATCTCAATACCAAGACCCCTTGCAAATCCACCTTCCATTGTCCTTCCACTGGTTCCTTCTTCACAAAGGTGATGGCTACTCTAAGTCACTCACTTCTCAACCACTCCAACCTCCCTCTGATACCATGTTAAAATTTTTGTAAGACCTTATGGAGTGAGCAGGAGTTAGTCAACTTAGAGATACTAGCCAAAACAACCAGAAACAACTTGAGGCAAACAATAGATCTTTATTGATAACAACTTCAAATTACAAGGCAAGGCATGCTTGACGAGACATGATTCCGCCAGCACAAACACCAAAGGGAAAAATAGAAAATGAAGATAACTTGAGACCGCGCGGTCTCCCTTGCGACCTATGCAACCCGCCAGACCGTAACCCGCTGCCGACCTCAGAACAACACCAGACCTTTGATCAGACTGCACCCCTCCTTCCGAACTCATGATTCCTCGAACTCCAGCAACACAACTCCAAGCCGCAGACCGCCCGAACACTTTCAGAGGAAGAGGTGATCGCTGCTTCCCGCACAATCCGCAGAAGCTGCACAAGAAGAGTTCAATCAGTAAACCGCCCGGTCAGACAAATAGGCACCGCCGGAAAAAAGAGAACTCGACTTACACTTGGTGTGTATTAATTTGCTGCTATAGTGGCTCCTATTTATAGGCGTGGGACCTGATCCAGTCACCACCCTATGAGATAGGATCACCACCCTCCAAACCGCGCGACCTGACCGGTCACACCGCGCGATCAGCAACAGTACTCCTGCTTCAATTTGGTGAACTCGCCAGCTTCAAAATCAACCATGAGAGACCGCCATTCTCACAGCAGATCGCAACTCCAAAGGAGATTGCCAGACCGCCAGAAGTTGTTCACCCCTTGTGTTCGCCCGAGACCACGAACACAGCCAGTTCGCCATCAACCCGCGAACTCCTGCTCGCATACCTGTCTCCTCCTGAGACCGCGAACTGAACCCGCGCGACTAAGACCCTTAGTCCGCGAATACCACCAGAAAGCCCGGTCAGCCACCAGACCGCATTCTGGAGAAAACCTGGATCAAGCTGTGCGGTCATACCAGACCGACACAGCCTTGAGGAAGACAACTCGCCACGCGATCACGAACAGACCGCGCACACCTGAAGACGAACAACCCACCACGCGGTTAGAGACAGACCGCGCGGCCTTCACCTTCAGCCTCCTTGGACCAGATACCAGTGGCCATACTAGGAGACCGCAGCTAAGCTAGGACAAGCCAGACCGCAGAGGCAGACCGCCATGTCGTGCGATCAAGATAGACCGCCCGACCTCGTCCCAGACCGCCCAGGTCCAAAAACCTCCTAACTTCCACTTCAACAAATTCAACAAGGTGAAGGTTGTTTTCTCTTGGTCTTCGGGCGCAATTGGGATTTGAAAATATCCCGAAAGACCATCGAGAAAACAGTAGCGTGAATGACCGGATAAGCATTCTAAGATTTGGTCAATAAAGGGTAACAGAAAGTGATCCTTGCGGGTAACATCATTTAATTTTCTGTAATCGATGCATACTCGCCAACCCGTAATAGTACGGGTCGGAATCAACTCATTATTTTCATTAGTGATTACCGTTATTCCAAGTGCTATCAGATATTGGGTAAATAATTCCAGCATCTAATAATTTTATAATTTCGGCCTTAACGACGTCCTTCATATTTGGATTAAGCCGTCGTTGAGGCTGAATAGTACTTGCGAGAATTATTTTCTAAATTAATTTTGTGCGTGCAAAATGAGGGGTTAATCCCCTTAATATCCGAAATTTGCCATGCAATTGCATGGCGGTGATTATTTAATATTTTAATTAATTCAGAAATTTCCGAATCGTTAAGTGCGGAAGATATTATTACGGGCAATTTTGAATCTTTTTCTAGAAATATATATTTTAAATGTTCCGACAATTGTTTTAATTCTAAACTCGGTTGCTCCTCGTAAGATTTTTTATTTTAGAAATGTTCAATTTTACTTCTTCAAATTTGAGCGGCCGAGTTACTTCTTTTAGACAAAATAAATTTTCAATTTCCGGATTTTCAAATAAAGATGAAATTATTTTAGAAAATGACGATATTTCCTCTTCAAAATTTGATTCTAAAGTAAAACAAGAGTCGTCATTAGAAAAAGAATTTCTCATAGAGTTGTTTATACTAAAAGTCACTTCTTCATCTCCAACTCGTAGGAGAAGTTTGTCATTACTAACATCAATAATTGCCCGAGAGGTGGCGAGGAAAGGACGTCCGAGTATAATAGGGACTTCGGCGTCTTCCTCAATGTCTAGGATGACAAAATCTACCAGGAAGATAAATTTGTCAACCTTGACAAGCACATCCTCAATGACCCCTATCGGGTATTTTATTGATCTGTCCGCTAGTTGGATGATTTATTGGTTGGGCTTGGGGTGCCCAAACCGCCAACATCGTGTACGACCTCCAACAGATTATTCACGTTTTCATGGTTCTTTCAAGGAACAAGGGCGAAGCCAACAGATCATAAACATTGAATTGCAAGTAAGAATGGAAAATACAAGGGAATTCATGCCAACAAAAATGCCTTTTTATGGACTGGCAAAATGCAAGTTCTAAGCAGGTATAATTAGAAGTATAAAGGAAATGTAACACAGCTAGATCAAGGGAGACTGCTTGGAGCTATTATATGGAAAAGAAAAAAAAGAAACTAGAGCAAGATCACCACTTGCCTTAGGTTTTGCTGGAAAAACTCTCCGAATCGCTCCCCGTTATAGATCGGGTTAAGAGAAGGCGAGAGGAGTGAAGATCTACAAGAGATCGGGCAAGAAAAGGTTAGGGTACAAAAGACCTAACGAAAAAGTTTTATGAAGCGGAAGGAAATTACCGCGAGGACGAAGCTCTCGTCGAGAGCTTTCCGAATCTATGCTCGGCTCGCGATTTCGACCACCGGAGCTCTGTCGACGGCGTCCCGAAGATTCAAGAAATCGCCATTCCCGTCACTCGCTTTTCTCTCTGGTTCAGACAGAATGAGGAAGAAGCAGAAGCTGGGTTTCATTTTCTTTTAGGCAACATCACATAATTTTAATAATAATAATAATATTATTATTATTATTATTAATAAATGAAGGAAGGGGTCGACGCATGAACGGATGGGTCGACGCAATGAACGAAGGGGTCGACGCATGAAGAGCTGCTGAAGGGAGTCGACGCATGGAGGGAGGGAGGTCGACGCATGGGGGGTGGGAGGTCGACGCATGGAGGGAGGGAGGTCGACGCATGGGGGGAGGGAGGTCGACGCATGCATTTTCATGAATGTATATATATATACGTTTTGATTATTATAATAATAATAATATTATTATTATTATTTTATCACTAAAAATTAAACGAACGCCGAATCCAACGAAAATTTCGCCTAAGGTGAACGGCGGCGCTACGAATCCAACGACGAAGTTGGAATCAAAATCTGATGTGCCGTTTTCGAGATATGAATGGCGGAAGTTACGACGAGCTTTTCATGATTCCGCCAAAGAACTTTCACGATGGGAATAGATTTTCTCCGCAACTCCCGCTCTTGGGTCTCCAAAATGCGAATAGGCTCCTCAACGTAAGACAAATTGGGCTGAATATGAGGTACCGAATCGAGGACTTGACGATTGCTGCGGACACATTTCCTTAACTGACTCACATGGAACACATCATGGATGCCAGGGAAGGTAGCAGGTAACTCCAATCTATAAGCAGACACTCCGATGCGCTCAACGATCTGAAATGGCCCAACATATCTGGGATTCAACTTGTGGTTCTTCCCAAATCTTTTAACGCCCGACATCGGAGAGACCTTCAGGAAATCACTGGCCCCAACCACAAACTCCAGATCCGCCCTTCTTTGATTGACATACTTTTCATACCGCTCCTGAGCAACGCAGAGCTTCTCCCGAATATTAGTCACCGCCTCTTCCATTTCCATTAAAGCTTCCGGACCTAGCAACGGTCTCTCACCGATTTCGGCCCAAAACAAGGGAGTCCTGCAGCGCCTCCCATACAACACTTCAAAAGGGGCCATCTGCAGACTTTCTTGAAAGCTATTATTGTAAGCAAACTCCATGAGTCTGAGGCGCTCGTCCCAAGCTCCACCGTGCTCCAAAATGTAGCACCTAATCATGTCTTCCACGATCTGATTAACTCGCTCCGTTTGACCATTAGTCTGCGGATGGTATGCGGTCGAAAACCTGAGGTCGGTGCCCAAGGCTCCTTGTAAGCTCTGCCAGAATCGCGACGTAATCCTGGAGTCTCGATCTGACACGATACTCACTGGCACTCCATGCAAATGAATGACCTCATCCAAATATAACTCTGCTATCTTCTTCATAGAATAGCCGACTTTGAAGGGGACGAAATGCGCACACTTCGTCAATCGATCAACTATAACCCAGACTGAATCATGTCCACGAGGGGACCTCGACAAACCCGTAATAAGGTCCATCGATATGCTTTCCCATTTCCACATGGGGATCTCCAAAGGGGTCAGTTTTCCTCCAGGCCTGCCATGATCGGCCTTCACCCGCTTGCATGTGAAGCACTCCGATACAAATTTGGCAATGTCATTCTTCATGCCCGACCACCACACGATTTGCTTCAGATCTCTATACATCTTGGTGGAACCCGGGTGGTAGGCCACGCTAGATCCGTGAGCCTCCCTGCAAATCATAGCTTGAATATCTCCCACCGCCGGAATACAGAATCTACCTCTATACAAGAGGGTGCCAAGCTCATCTATGGAGAAATCAGATAATTCCCCTTTCTCGTCCCTTCCCCGGAGATGCTGAAGATCTGGGTCCTCTTTCTGATGTAACCTTGTGAGAGTGATCCACGAAGGCTCTTCTGCCTCCAAGCGAGAGCGCTCGCCATGGCTCACCGCCGAAATATCCATCAAAAGAAACTCCTCAACTAAGGCTTGAACAGATAAATTGAAGATCTGAGCCGTCTTCCTACTCAACGCATCGGCCACCACATTGGCCTTACCGGGATGATAAAGGATTTCCACTTCATAATCAGCAACATATTCCAACCACCGGCGTTGGCGCAAATTCAGCTCCTTTTGTGGGAATACATACTTCAAGCTTTTATGATCAGTATAAATCTTGCACACAGCGGCATACAGTAAGTGTCTCCACAGCTTCAGGGCATAGATCACAGCCGCAAACTCCAAATCGTGAGTGGGGTAATTCTTCTCATGAATCTTCAATTGCCTAGATCCATAGGCGACCACCTTCCCCTCTTGCATCAGAACGCATCCAAGTCCGATGTGGGAAGCATCAACATAAACCGCAAACTCCACTCCCTCGATAGGCAGAATGAGAATTGGGGCAGAACACAACCTTCTCTTCAGCTCTTGGAAAGCCTCCTCACACTTATCACTCCAAATGAAGGCGGCATTCTTCTGCGTAAGCCGGGTCATCGGAGCGGACAATGTGGAGAACCCCTCCACAAATCTCCTATAATATCCGGCCAACCCCAAGAAACTCCTGATCTCCTTTGGAGTAGAAGGTCTCTTCCAATCCATCACCGCTGAAACCTTGGCGGGATCAACAGAGATTCCATCCTTGCTCACCACATGTCCTAAGAAAGACACCTGAGGTAGCCAAAACTCGCACTTGCTCAGCTTAGCATACAGTTTATGCTCTCTCAAGATAGACAGAACCTGACGCAAATGATAGGCATGCTCCTCATCACTGCGAGAATAGATGAGAACGTCGTCGACGAAGACGACCACAAAACGGTCAAGAAAGTCCTTGAATACCCGGTTCATCAGATCCATGAGCGCAGAAGGCGCGTTGGTCAAACCAAAGGACAACACGAGGAACTCGAAATGCCCGTACCGGGATCTAAAAGCCGTCAGAGGAATGCCTGACTCACGAACCCTCAACTGGTGGTAGCCTGACCGAAGATCAATCTTCGAGAATTTTGTGCACCCACGCAACTGATCGAATAAATCATCAATCCGCGGCAACGGATATCTATTCTTGATCGTCACCTTTTTCAACTCCCGATAATCGATACACAGCCTCATGGAACCGTCCTTCTTCTTCACAAAGAGAATAGGAGCAGCCCATGGAGAAGTACTCGGTCTGATGAAGCCACACTCCAGAAGTTCATCCAACTGAACACACAATTCTTCTAATTCACGAGGCGCCATGCCGTACGGGGCCTTGGCAATGGGCCGGGTGCCTGGTTCGAGGTCTATGGAAAACTCCACCTCTCTTTCGGGAGGAAGAGCGGAATTCTTGTCTGGAAAAACATCGGGAAACTCTCGCACAACCGGGATACCCTCCACGGTTGGCTCCACACGAGAAGCATCCACAGCGCAGATAGAAACCAGAAAACCCAAACAACCAGAGGCTAAAGCTCGGCGGGGACGTACCGCAGAAATAATCGGAGAACTCTCCCGAGGGAGACCATAAATGCTCAATGGACGTCCGTCGCCCAACTTGAAATCTAGCCGCTTCTCCTTGCACTTGATCACGGCATCGTATTTGGACAACCAGTCCATCCCGAGAATCACATCGAAATCTACCAAATCTAGCATCTTCAAATCCGCTAGAACCTGGACACCACCCAATGAAATGGGGCACTCCCGGATACCTTGATCTGACGTAACCTGATCTCGAGATGGAAACTTAACGGATAGGGCATCATCCAACCGATCAACAGACCATCGATGCCTATCAACAAAACTTCTAACAACAAAAGAGTGAGACGCTCCCGAATCAAACAGGACACGCGCCCACTTATTCTTCACCTTGAATTCACCTAAATTAGCGTGCGTCACTAGACAACTAGTAAGCTAAATTTAGAAAAAAAAAGAGAACAAGTTAGGAGGAAAGAATCTAACCAGATATCACGTGCGCTGAGGTTTGAGCTTCCTCTCTAGTCAGCACATTAAGCTTGCCCTTCCTCTTGTCCACGAACTGAGGGGGTGGTGGCAAGGTCTGCAGGGGAACCGCTGACGTCACGGTCTGAGAGTTTGGGCAGTCAGCCCTACGATGTCCTTTTTGCCCACACAGGAAACAACAACCAGCCTTCTTGTAACACCGAGCCGCCTTATGCCCGGTCTTAGAACAGAATGAGCACACTAGGACCGCCTTGGGCGTGTCCTGAATTGCACTAACCTTTAACGGATCCAACGCCTCGAGCCTCTTGAAACACTTTTCGAACGGGTGGCCCCGCTTGCCACAGAAGCTATAGTGCCCCACATCCCTCTTCTTCGAGTCCGAGTGAGATGCCTTGGAACTCTCCCGATCATCCAACTTTCTCTTATCACTCTTTGTCTGCTGCCCATGAATCTTCGTCTTCTCAATAGATTCGGCCTTCAATGCGACCTCCACCACTTCAGCATAAGTCTTTGACCCATAGGCGCTAGCCCACTGCTGGACGTCGCCAGTGAGACCACCCAAAAACTGCTTCACTCTACCTTCCTCCGATGCCACCAATTCAGGGGCGAATCTGCTCAACTTGCTGAACTCGATCTCGTACTCACTGACGGTGAGCTGCCTCTGCTTCAAATGCAGAAAGTTGTTCATCAATCCGTCTCGCTCAACTGAAGGGAGGAACTTCTTAAGCAACAAACCCTTAAACGTCTCCCAAGAGCACCCCGCGGCGAGACCTTTGTTGGAAATTGTATTCACAATTACCTTGATTTGTGAGAAGTCACCCTTAAACTAAGATTGAATTGCATTTGTATTTGATATGCTTTTTCAGTATTGTCTTGCAGATTATCATTGCTAAGTGTAAATCAATGTCAGGTCACAATGGGTCTGCAAACACAGTTTCATACAATGTAATTCCTCATTATATGAAACATGGTGATGACTCATGTGTGATCTCTCTATTGGGGTACACTTCATTTTCAAGACTATTGAAGACTTTGGAGTGCGGTTGCAGCAAGTGTTCAAGAGAAGAAAAGGAGTAAATGAATAAAAATTTTCTAAGGATATGTCTCGAGAGATCAAGCATGTCTCGAGAGTTGAGGCATGTCTCGAGAAGCAAGTTCTGCTTATTTCGGTAATTCTGTTCTGAATGTCTCGAGAGATAAAGCATGTCTCGAGAAGTCCTTAAGACCGAAATTTCCGTCATGTTTCGAGAGATCCATCAGTTCTCGATACATTAGCCTTTTGTTCTTTCAACCTCAGTTCTCGAGAGATCCGTTAGTTCTCGAGAGATCCCTTATGTCTCGAGAATTCTGTCCGTTAATTTTTATTCTCTTTTCTCTGTTCTTATCATTTTGTAAACGCTCCTTCCCGATCCTAACGGCTATATTGAGTGTGTTTAAGGTCGATTTAGCCCTTAATCATTGCCCTCTATATATAGGATTGCTCTTGGGTTGTTTACAACAAGTTTTCCGAATCATTCTAAACCCTAATTTCTCTCCCGATCTAAAAGAACGAGAAAAGCGCTGCCTCGCTGTCGCCTACGATTGAAGATCGATCTACTCATTGGAGTTGCCAATTTCTATCAAAGAAGGATTCGATCGATCCGTGTTTTGATTCTACAACCTCTATTGGATCGTTTCGGATTGCCAAAGACAGATTTGAAGGATCGTTGTTCTTCCTCATCGTTCTCAAAAGCCATTCAAGAAGAAGGAAGAAAACGCCTCTGTTATTCAGATCTGGTATCTTATTGTTCAAAACCTTTTATCATCTATTGTAGGAGTTGTTATCTCCGAGCTGTAGGAGAGGTTGTTCTCCGAGTTGTAGGAGAAGTTTTTCTCCGAGTTGTAAGAGAGGTTCTCTCTGAGATTGTAGGAGTTTGACTCCGAGTTTGTAGGATCATTCTGATCCGAGATTTAGTGAGTAGTCAAGTCAAGCTGTGGTGCTAGATTGGCGAGGCCGGCAGTGGAGTACCCAAGTACGGGGAACCACTATAAATTCCTGGTGTTATCTGTGGCTGTGATCTATTTTGTGTGCTGTGCTTTACGTTTAATTTTTTAATTCCGCAAAAGATGTAGAGATCACCTATTCACCCCCCTCGACGAACTGTTAACACCTTGAATAGGGTCCATCCTTCTAGTTGCTAGCAAGCCATGGATAGAGTCAAGGAATCCTCTCTGAAACTGCCCATCTGCACTAAGGCCAACTTTCCTATGTGGAAGGAAAGAGTCCGTTTTTATATGGAAGCTGCAGATCCCAGAATCTTCCAAGTCGTGGAAGAAGGTCCCCATGTGCCCATGACCGTTTCGTCAACAAATCCTACTGTTCAGATACCTAAGAAAATGATGGATTTGAATAAGGATGAGATAGCTCTTATTGCTCTTGACAAGAAGGCTAAGAACATAATTGCTAGTGCAGTGGACGACTCCATGTTGCAAAACTTAATCCACTACAAATCAGCCAAAGAGATGTGGACATCCTTAATTGTTCTAATGGAAGGTACTGACGAGGTAAGAGAAGATAGAAGGTCTCTACTTAATCAAGAGTATGAGGCGTTTAAGCAGAATAAGAAGGAGTGCATTGCTGATGCGTACGAAAGATTCTTCAAAATAGTCAATGGTCTGAGAAACTACGACAGGGAGTTCACAAACGGTGAACTAAATGACAAATTTCTGCGTTCCCTGACAAAAGAATGGGATAGCAAAATTGTTGCTATTAGAGAGTTTGGAAAATTGCCCAGTCTAGAACCTCAAAATCTATTCGGGAAGCTGTTGTCTCATGAACTGCAAATGAACATCCGAAAGTCTTAAGAGGATGTAAATCGAGCTTCAAGCAAAGAAAGAACCTTAGCCTTGAAGGCAGAGAGTTCAAAGAAGAGCAAAGCCATGATACCGATCAGAGAAAAGGAATCTGATAATGAAGAAGAATTGGAAGCCAGCTCCTCCTGTTCCGAACTGTCTGATGGGGAGTTCTCTTTGATTTCCCGTCAGTTTAAGAAACTGCTGAACAAACGAAGGCACATGAACAACAAGCCGTCTTCCTCGGATCATAAACATTCTCGTCGTGATGGCGACTATCACAGGAAGGGCTCAAGCAATAATGACAGGTATAAATCCAAACAGAACAAACATTCTTCTTCTGACATTATTTGCTACTGTTGTAATAAGCCAGGGCACATAATTGCTGAGTGTCCCTACAAGAAGAAAGAAGGTGGAAGAAAAGAAGACAAGAAATCCACTCACGGAAAGAAGAAATCAGATAGAAGTTTCGTCGCTAAGAAAGCCAAAACTCTGAGCGACAGTGACTCCGATGAGTCGAGTGATGAAGAAGAATCTTACTTCGGCCTGATGGCCATGTCTGATGATGAAGAAGCACCCCCGTACACCGGAAAGGTAAATGATCACACTATTCTATCTGATTCTGATTATGCTTCGGCTGAACAAAAGGATAACCCCTCAGACGATGAATCTAAGCTCATCTCTCAATATACCAAAATGCTCCAAAGCTTTGACAAGTGCCGAAAGGTTGTCAAAACTCAGGGTAAGGAGATCATGGCTCTCAAGGAGGTGGAATCTAATTTGAGAAAAGAAGTTGAAGAACTTTCTTCTCTCAAAGAGGAAGTCCAAGCCTTGAAAGACAAGATCAAAAGCTCGGAAGAGACTCTTGCCTTGAGAGATCATTCGATAAATGTCTTGGAGGAACAGCTTGCGGCTGAGAAGAAGTTGGTTGAAGTATTCTCTCAACCTAAAACTGTTCTGCCAATTATTGGTACTTTTACCACTAAGGCAAAAGGAAGCGGTATAGGGCATGAAGCTAGTACTAGCAATTCTTCTAAAAACACAATTGCTAAGAAGAATGGTTTGGTTGCTAAGAAAGCTACCACCAAAGAAAAAGGGAAAGCTCATCAAGAGCCTGTAGCATTCAAGAGAGTTATATTCCCTACGAATGCTTATGATATGGAGAGTTCCTATGGTCATTTCACACGACCAATTCCTTTTGCGCCTGTGAATAATCATAAGGAATGGGCTCCTCCCCGAAACTTTGGTGATAGTGCTTTTCAAGCACCCTATCAAGAGATTAATCGGAAAGGGTACGGTCCATTTGTTCATGGCCCGAGTGCTAAGAGAGCACCAAAAGTGAAGGCTGTTGCACCAAAGCCGAAGAAGACAGTACCACCTTGTGTGTGCTGCCCCCTTGAGGCATCCTCATCTAGAAGGACTGCTCCTGCAAGAGCTAACGTTCAAAAAGTTAAGCAGGAGAGTGTAAAAAGAAGGTACAACAGATTCGACTGTTGGTGCTGCGGCAAAATTGGTCACTTTGCCGTTGATTGTTGGTTCAACACAACGTATACTAGGAGACCACAAGTGAACGTTGCAAGGCAGACCACTCGCAATGTTAACATTCATCGTGATGCTCAACTGACAAGGGACCAAGGACCCAAATCTGTTTGGGCTCCTAAGGCAAAATAATCTGTTTTCACGTCTTCCACCAGCATCCTCAGCCAGACACACTCCTGGGTTGCTAAGCTCGACGCCTTGTACTCAGCCTCTGTGGTGGATAGGGAGATAGAATCCTGTTTCTTGCTACACCACGAGATAGCAGCATCTCCACATAGAAACACATGAACTGAGGTCGACTTGCGATCATCAGCGTCACCCCCGTAGTCTGCATTCGTGTACCCATGCAGCTTGAAGTCAGACTTCTATCCATAAGACAACCCCATCTCAAGGGTCCCCTTAACGTACTTCAGAATCCCTTTAGCTGCCTCCAGATGAGGCTTCCGCGGCTCCTGCATGTACCGACTAACTCGGCCGACGGCAAAAGCGATGTCTGGCCTCATGATAGTCAGATAGATTAGACTCCCCATCAGTGCCCGGAAGATCTTCGGATCAGAAAGAATCCTCCATTCTTCCTTCCGAAGCTTTAGCCCAACCTCCAGTGGAACAGAGCCCAGATGCAAGGGCAGCCGGAATTCCATACTACAATAAGCAGGTCAAATCTTGCCACCCCACGACATTCTGACCGAGAGCTCGGGCGACAAGAGAATGACTAAGAACGTGCTACAGGTATCGGAGAGCAGGCGCGACAATCCAGGTGGATTTGCTCTTCCTGGCAACATACTCTTTGTCACGACCTGTGAGGGCACACCACGCAGCACGCGGGGTGACGTCGTCAGGGAAGGAGATACTCGTACTCGAAAAATCAATCGCTGCAGCCTCCTCCTCAGTGTAAAAACCTGCGCTCACCGCCAACTCCGCCAGAGAAAGAGTGAAGACTCTCCCCATCATTCGGAAAGAACATTTTCCTGGACGTAGGCCGCAGGGCAGCAACTCCCACTCGAACGTTGCGAGAAACTCCAATGTGAGCTCCCGGTAGCCGAGGTCATCACACTCAAACACCCTGCTCCAGTGATCAAATGAATAATGAAGGCGGACGACCTCCCCCAACTCGCCATTGTCGCCGATAGAATTAAGCTCGTTCCAATCGACTAAACGTTGGGACAGAAATGGCTTCTCCTTCAATGAGTTTTATCGCCGTGTGTGCGAATCCTTGGAAAAGGTGGCCATTCGAGCAAGGATCTGAGCTGGAGAGGCAGAGGGACGGCCAGAGCGGTGGTAGGACTTGGCGAAATGGCGAGTACTGGAACTCATGGTGGGATTAGGGTAAGGGAAGGAGGAAGAACCGAAATGGGCTCACCAGAGGGAGGGAGGACGCACGATCGGCGAGCACCCAGCGGAAACGGCGCACGAACAGTGGCGAGAGGACAACGGGAGCGAAGACCTAGGATGCGCACATAGGGCTCGGGCGAACTGGTTTTTATAAAGAAACTGGGCCGATCGCACGATCAATGATCGTGCGCGATAAATAATGCGCACGACCATCGATCGTGCGCGAAGGAAATTTTCTGGCGTCCAACTTCTTCATGAAAACTGAATCCACCGCGCCTTATGAGCGTTCCAGGGTCCACCGCGCATGAGGGGCCAAACGCAGCCGTAATAAAAACTAATTTAAAGAAAGAAAATAGGGTAGAAAGGAGAACAATGCAAATACGAAGAAAAAGATTAATCCTAGATAACTGTTGGGCTACATGTCCCCCCAACGGGACTTATTTAAGAGTTTTAGATGTATATTAACTGATAGGCGTATGATAGTGAAAATGAACAGGTAACTGTTCTAATACGCGTGTCGGTAGCGGGTACCGATACGGCGACAGAACAGTTACTCCTCTACACAAATGATAATACCTACTTAACGCAGGTAGAGGAAACAGAAGATAAGAAGAGAGGGGGGTATCCTCACTCAACTCACCAAACACATCCTTGCCTAGCAAGGTGTCGTCAACAGGGGGATAGCAGGAGGCGAAGGCAATGAGTGGGGCTTCCTCAACGGAGGGGGAATAATCCTCCTCACATGAAAGGATGCTCTCATCATTGACTTGAGCAAAAAGCTCCAAGTCCTCCTGAAGTACCTGTGAAGATTCAACCTGCACAGACTCCGATGAAGGAAGGGGATCAAGAAATAAAGAAGACGAAGAACATAAATAAACATCAATCGGGGGAGTGATCCCGGTCTCGCTCCCCTCAGGTTGGGAAAGTAAAATAATGTTTGCATTGTCATCAATGCTACAAGAATTGGTGGGATCAACGGTGGTCAGGCTTAGGATTTGGACTTCCTCCACCGGTGCTGAGGAAAACTCCTCTTCACCTAGAAGGTTGTCCTCCTCCGTAGGAGTAAGCACAATACTCAGATCAACCGCCTCCTCCTGTGACGAATCATTGACAATGTCGTCAGTGATGAATGCAGTATGCACAATAGGGGGAAGAATAGTGCTCGGATAAAAGTCGAGCACTGATTCCTCACAACGAATCGAATCCACTAGAGGTGGTGGATGCACATGGAGAATAGGCTCAGCAATGTCGGTGCATAGATCAGCCGCACATCCAGTGACCGTATCCATGCCATTCCCTTCAAGATGTGAAGGTGACAAAGACACATAACCGGATGTTGAAGGTGTGCCGCCAGAGTTAGGAGTTGGGACGATCCGGATATCCGGCTCGTCATCCTCGTCCAATTGGCAAAAATACTCAGCACAGTCCTTCAAGACATGATCAGTGCTCCGACAAAACCGGCACTGCCTAGCGGGCTTCTTTGGCACAGCGGGTGCTGAAGCCGAAAAGAAGTAAGACGGTAAAGGCTCAGCAGAGTAGCCATAAGACTTACGCGCACCATATGGAGTACAAGATGAAGTCGGTGCTCCATATGCTGGGCTATAAGAATTATGCCTACTATTCTCCGTAGGGCATTCATCACTAGAGTGGGAGGTAGCTCCACACCAACGGCAACGGAAATTAAGATGTGCCCACATAGTGTGAAGATAATACGATTCAAAATAAAAATGCTATTGTGCAAAATACTACACCTAACAAAAATTACTAAAGCAACCTAATTAAAATAGGAAAATGGAATAAAAAGAAATAAAACAAAGAAATGCAATTTACAAATGGAAGGGCTTCTCTCTCAGGTTCTCCCTCTCCAGAAAACTCACACGACTGTGTTCCCCGGCAACGGCGCCAAAAACTTGATGGCGCGAATCTCACACACCGCTATAGGCGATAGCTCGACTGCGGCACGAAACGGAAGTGTACCGATCGTTCAAGTAATATAAAACGGGGAGTAATCCCCGAGTATCGAATCTCTCAAGGAACACAGTAAGGTGTAGTTAACGTTCGAGGAAGCACTTGAGATCGAAGTCCTTGAGTCGGATGGAATGCAGAAACGGGGTGATTTGGCTTTTGGAAAATAAAAGAAAACAACTATAACTACTCCTATGCAATGCCGCTATGCAGTGCTTTGCTTGGCGGGATGGAAGACTACGTAGGCCTTGAACGCGCTACTTCGTAAGGGCGGATGGACGAGTAGGCAAACGGATCGAACTATGTAGGCCTTGAGCGCGCTGCTTCGTTAGGCGGGATGGAATACACGGGCCGCTATGCCACGCTCCGGTAGGCGGATGGGCGAGTAGGCTAACAGAATGAGGGTCGCCGACACCTCTTCGACAAGCACGCCACTAGCAATTGCTAGGGCGGCACCGAACATGATGGTGGAATGGAAATTAGATGGGGGCGCACCTCAATAAGCACATATGAACTAAATGATTCCAAATAAATGAAATAAACATTAAGCAATATTGTTCATAGCACACATCATCAAAATATAGAGGGAACTAGTTTATACAATCAACAACATAAGGAAGGAAAAAGAGAGTAAAGGAGTCGACCACATCCGAAGCCTTGCAGAAGATTCACGGTTGGAATCGCTGGGTTGTCAATCCGCGTCAAAGCTCGGTCTTCAACTGCGTCCGAGGTAGAGGAGGGCTGTCACTTCCTCCCAATGACTCGTCTTCTTCGTGTCACGATCCAATCTCCTCCGATACACGATCTCCTTGCTCGATGTTGGCGATCTTTGGGCTAGAAACCTCTCCTTGGAGCTCAAGGATGATGGAGGAGGCCTAGGGGGGGTGGAGAACCTGTGGAAAGGGCGAAAATGGCGGACTGAACGGAGTTCCCGATCGTGATCCCGCCCTAATTCGCGAACAGGATAATATATAGGCGCTGGAATAAACAGCGCGCACGGTCATTGGCGCATGACCAGTGGTCGTGCGCACTAGCATCCTGTGATCGTGCGCCTGACTGGACGGAGCCTGAAAGGTAAGAAAATTATAAAATACAATGTTCGCACGACCAATGGCGCACGACCAGTGGTCGTGCGCGCTATCGTAAGTGGTCGTGCGATAAGGAAGACAGAACTCAGAAAATGGGCGTTAAGTGCGCACGATCAGTGGCGCACGACCAGTGGTCGTGCGCGCTAGAGCCAGTGATCGTGCGCAGTGTTCCTGTACAGAATTATACCGGGAACACCTGCACGACCCCTGTTCCAGCATACAACACCAGTCTAGCCACTGAAGGTGGCACTTAACACTGCATGAAAACTAGTAACGAAGATGAACAAGAAATAACACCACAATGGGCCTAAAAGTGCACTTAGCATAGAGTATTAAATAGGAATGAAAACATGTCTAAAGTGAAGTGCAAAGACTAGAAAATCGGCCCAGATGAGTCCATAAATGTGTATATAATTGGGACTCATCAACCACCTATAAAAACCTGCATGTCCAAGAAAACTCCTAAGAGATTTTATATTAGTAGGAGGGGGGAGTTTTTCTATGACCTCGATCTTGGCCCTATCGACCTCGATCCCCTTGCTTGAGATTTTATGCCCAAGGACTAATCCCTCTTGGACCAGGAAGTGGCACTTCTCCCAGTTGAGTGCCAAATTTGTGTCTTCGCAGCGTTGAAGAACACGATCAAGATTATTTAAACAATTTTTAAACGAATCGCCAAAAATAGAAAAATCGTCCATGAAAACTTCCATGATGTCTTCTACAAGTTCATTAAAAATTGCCAACATACATCGTTGAAATGTAGCCGGCGTGTTGCAAAGACCAAACGACAATCTTCGATATGCGTATGTGCCAAACGGACAGGTGTGTTAAAATTTTTGTAAGACCTTTATGGAGTGAGCAGGAGTTAGTCAACTTAGAGATACTTGCCAAAACAACCAGAAACAACTTGAGGCAAACAAGAGATCTTTATTGATAGCAACTTCAAATTACAAGGCAAGGCATGCTTGGCGAGAAATGATTCCGCCAGCACAAACACCAAAGGAAAAAACAGAAAATGAAGATAACTTGAGACCGCGCGGTCTCCCTTGCGACCTCAGCAACCCGCCAGACCGCAACCCGCTGCCGATCTCAGAACAACACCAGACCTTTGATCAGACCGCACCCCTCCTTCCGAACTCCTGATTCTCCCGAACTCCAGCAACATAACTCCAAGCCGCAGACCGCCCGAACACTTTCAGAGGAAGAGGTGATCACTGCTGCCCGCACTATCCGCAGAAGCTGCACAAGAAGAGTTCAATCAGCAGACCGCCCGGTCAGACAAATAGGGACCGCAGGAAAAAAGAGAACTCGGCTTACACTTGGTGTGTCTTAATTTGCTGCTACAGTGGCTGCTATTTATAGGTGTGGGACCTGATCCAGTCACCACCCTATGAGATAGGATCACCACCCTCCAGACCGCGTGACCTGACCGGTCACACCGCGCGACCAGCAACAATACTCCTGCTTCAATTTGGTGAACTCGCCAGCTTCAACATCAACCATGAGAGACCGCCACTCTCATAGCAGATCGCGACTCCAAAGGAGATCGCCAGACCGCCCGAAGCTGTTCACCTCCTGTGTTCGCCCGAGACCACGAACACAGCCAGTTCGCCATCAACCCACGAACTCCTGCTCGCATACCAGTCTCCTCCTCAGACCGCGAACTGAACCCGCGCGACTAAGACCCTTAGTCCGCGAATACCACCAGAAAGCCCGGTCAGCCACCAGACCGCAGTCTGGAGAAAACCTGGATCAAGCTGTGCGGTCACACCAGACCGACACAGCCTTGAGGAAGACAACCCGCCACGCGATCACGAACAGACCGCGCACACCTGAAGACGAACAACCCACCACGCGGTTAGAGACAGACTGCGCGGCCTTCACCTTCAGCCACCTTGGACCAGATACCAGTGGCCATACCAGGAGACTGCAGCTAAGATAGGACAAGCCAGACCGCAGAGGCAGACCACCATCTCGTGCGATCAAGACAGACCGCCCGACCTCCTCCCAGACCGCCCAGGTCCAAAAACCTCCTAACTTCCACTTCAACAAATTCAACACTCCCCCTTGAAGTGGGAAGTTGAAACCAACCCCAGTAGGCATCTTAGCCATGTGAACGTCCCCTTTGCCAGCGCCTTTGTGAAGATGTCTGCGACATTGTCCGCACTCCGCACATGCTCGACCGAAAGAGATCCCTCCAGCACCTTCTCCCGTATGAAGTGATGCTCAATCTCAATATGCTTAGTCCTTGCGTGACAAACTGGATTAGTCACCAGTTTGAGAGCACTCTCTTTGTCACCACGTAGCAGAGTCGGCTCTCGAACCTCCTAGTGAAGGTCTCCTACCAACCTCCAACGCCAGATGGCTTCCTGAGCTGCCAAGGTCGAAGCCTTGTATTCCTCTTCCATGGTGGAGACCGACACGGAATCCTGCTTCTTGCTGCACCATGATATAACTATAGGGCCTGCCATGAAGACGAATCTAGACGTCGACTTCCAATCATACGAATCTCCCCCGTAATCAGCATCCATGTACCCATGTACCTCGAAGCCCGCATCCCTCCTGTATAGGAGACCCATGTCCGAGGTCGCCTTGACATACTTCAGAATGTTCTTGGCCGCTAGCATATGAGGTACCCGTGGCTCCGCCATATATCGACTCACTCTGCCAACTGCATATACAATATCTGGCCTCGCAATCGTCAGATAGATCAAGCTCCCAACCAGAGCTCAGAACACCAATGGATCTTGCATAATCCTCCCCTCATCCTTCCGAAGCTTCATAGCCTTCTCCAGAGGTGTGGAAGTGCACTTCCCTTCCTTCATGCCGAATCGCTCCATGATCCGCTCCGCATATCTGGCCAGGGTCACCAGCACTCCACCTTTCTTCCTCTGCACCTCGAGTCCAAGGAAATGGTGAAGCTAACCTAAGTCCTTCATCTCGAACCTGATGGACAGCTCGGCCCGAAGCTGTGCTACCTCTTCCTTCGAGTTCCTCGTCACGATCATATCGTCGACGTATAACAACACGATGACCTGAAGCTCCCCGCTCTTCTTGACGAACAAGCTTGAATCTGAGTCTGAAGCACCAAATCCACAGAATAGGAGATATTCTACGATCTTCCCGTACCATGCCCTCGGCGCTTGCTTCAACCCATACAGGGCCTTCTTCAGCTTGTAGACATGCTCCGGAAAGTCTTCAGACACAAAGCCTGGTGGCTGGACCATGAAGATGTCCTTGTCAATCTCGCCGTACAAGAAAGCGTTCTTGACGTCGACTGCCAAATCTTCCATCCAC
This sequence comes from Dactylorhiza incarnata, assembly GCA_033032865.1. NCBI lineage: Eukaryota > Viridiplantae > Streptophyta > Magnoliopsida > Asparagales > Orchidaceae > Dactylorhiza > Dactylorhiza incarnata. The sequence goes on from JAWHQI010000014.1 coordinate 11,584,350, forward strand.
TAAACGCTGCCAAGGCAATGATAAATCGAATTGAAGTTATTTTTGCCACCGGACTAAAAGTCTCCTCGTAGTCTTCACCGTATTGTTGCAAGAACCCCCGAGCTACAAGGCGAGCCTTGTACCGCTCGATACTGCCGTCATCTTTATTCTTGAGCTTGTAGACCCACTTGCATGTAACAGGAGTGGTGCCCTTGGGCTTGGGCACGAGAGACCAGGTCTCATTCTTCTCGAGAGCTGCCATCTCTTCTTGCATCGCAACATCCCACTCCTTCACGCCTCTGGCCTTCTCAAAGCTCGACGGCTCCCTCTCATCCAAGGGACCAGCAAAGAAATAAGAGACGAAGCTCACCATGTTTCCTCCTGTATAGCGATCAGAGGCGGTGATCACTCGCTTCGACCTCCTCAGCTCCTTCCCCTGAACCGCATTGTCTTCAGCTGCTTCTTCCCTAGCTTCCCTTCCAGACATACTAGGAGCATCGCTCCCCCTGCTCCCTAAACCAGAAGCCCCCGTCTCGGAACTAGAAGGAGATGGACCACCTGGTGACACAGGTAGCTCCACTTGATGATTTTCCACAGCTCGCTCTGGCTCCTCCACCCTGCTTTCTGGTAGCTCCACACCAGAAGACCCTTTGTAAGATGTCACCTCATCGAACACGACGTCGCGAGATACAACAAATCTCCGCGTCTTCGGGTCCATGCACTTCCATCCTTTCTTCCGCTCATCGTATCCCATGAAGACTAGCTTCCTTGCCTTTGAGTCTAGCTTCGTGCGAAGCGCATCTAGGACGTGCACATAGCAGGTGGAACCAAACACCCAAAGGTGTGCCACATTTGGCTTCTCTTAGAACATCATCTCATGCGGGGTGAACATGTTGATGGGACTCAGAGGCATCCTATTGATGACGTAGGCAGCACAAGACATTCCCTCCGCCCAGAAGGACTTTGGGAGACTCTTGGCATGCAGCCAACACTTGCAGGTCTCCGTCAGATGACGGATCTTCTGCTCTGCAACTCCGTTCTGTTGTGGAGAATGTGCACAAGTGAGCTCCCTCAGGATGCCTGCCTTCCTGCAAAAACTAGAGAACTCACTAGAGGTGAACTCCCCTCCGTTGTCAGTTCTCAGCTTCTTCACCCACAGGCCAAGCCGACCCTCCACAAGCTCCTTGAACTCCACAAACTTGGCAAACGCCTCTGCCTTTTCTTTTAGGAAAAATACCCAGACATATCTGGTGTAATCATCGATCAACACCAGCATATATCTGCTGCCTCCGAGGCTTGGGGTAGCAGTTGGACCCATCAAGTCACCATGGATGCACTCCAACGGCACACTACTCCTTGTCTGCGACTTGTCAAACGGTAGTCGATGAGACTTGCCGAACTGACATCCTGCGCAAACATGACCCTCTCCGTAGGAAGATAAACATGGCAGTCCCTTGACCAGACCTCTCACCGCCATAGCTTTCAGCTTGTCCATCCCTACGTGCCCCAACCTCTCATGCCATATTACGGCACCATCATTTGTCTTCATCTTGTCGACATAGGAACTTGTTGATAAAACGAACAAGTCCTTCACTCTCCTCCCGACATGGATGACCTCGGCCTTTACGGCCTCAACATTGTGTAGAAACTTCACTTCTGTTGGGCCGAACAGAACGTGATACCCAGCGTCTACAGCGTTGGTCATGGAGAAGAGGTTTTTCCTCATACCAGGCACGTGATAGACACTCTTCAAGGTAAGTGGGCCTCTATCACTGCCTAAGGAAACAACCCCAACCTTCTCGACTGGATGAACAGTATTATCTGCAGTAATGATTGCATTGTTACCTGTATAGGGCTGCGTAGAAGAAAGCTTTGTCTCGTCTCTGGTGAGGTGATGAGCCACACCCAGAGTCCACAATCCAGTCCTCCTGATAGTTGATAGGAGCCGAGGCTCCAACAGAAGCCGAGAAGGCTCCTCCCCATCCTCCATCCATATTCCTGGTTTTCGCTTCCTCTTTCTCCGCTGCATGCGCAGCTTAGGTAACCACCCTGCAATCCTTCCTGATGTTGCCAAACTTGCCACACTTGAAGCACTTGGGACCTTCTCCCTTCTTCTTTCCGTCAGCCTTGGGAGCATACCCCCTTTCCTGCTGTCCAGAAGTTGAAGGCCCATTACCTCCAGTGATCTTCTTCTTCTTATCCCACTTCTTCTTCTTCCCCGATAAGAGCACCTCGCCATCTCCCCCAGCCACTGACAACCCCACCATCTGTCTTGCCAAACTTTCTTGCGAAGCAAGCAAGTTTTCCAGCTCTAACAGAGACGGCTGATTTGCCCATCCCTGCACCGACGTCACAAAGGCAACATATTCCTTCCGCAAGCCGCGGATGATGTGCCTCTTCAGCTTCGCCTCAGAGATAGGCTCATCAGGATCCAATGCAGAGATTTCAACGCACAAGTTCTTCATCTTCAGAAAGAAAGTAGAGATAGAAAGATCACCCTGAGCCGACCTTGCCAGCTCATTCTCCAAGAACTGTAGCCTCGCTACATTCTTCTTGTTAATCAACCCATCCATGGCTCTCCAGATCTCTGCAGCTGATCCACATCCCAAAATGTGATCAAACAGATCAGGTGAAATTGCTCTCTTCAAGGTGAACTCAGCCTTCGCATTCGTCCTCCTCCAATTCCTCACCTCCTGACCATTCTCCCCTTCAAGGATAACTTCCTGCGTCTGATCTCCTCCAACTACTTCCTAGAGGTCCTTACCTAAGAGATAGCTTTGCATACACGACTTCCACTTTTTATAATTAGTCGATGTAAGCATCTCAATACCAAGACCCCTTGCAAATCCACCTTCCATTGTCCTTCCACTGGTTCCTTCTTCACAAAGGTGATGGCTACTCTAAGTCACTCACTTCTCAACCACTCCAACCTCCCTCTGATACCATGTTAAAATTTTTGTAAGACCTTATGGAGTGAGCAGGAGTTAGTCAACTTAGAGATACTAGCCAAAACAACCAGAAACAACTTGAGGCAAACAATAGATCTTTATTGATAACAACTTCAAATTACAAGGCAAGGCATGCTTGACGAGACATGATTCCGCCAGCACAAACACCAAAGGGAAAAATAGAAAATGAAGATAACTTGAGACCGCGCGGTCTCCCTTGCGACCTATGCAACCCGCCAGACCGTAACCCGCTGCCGACCTCAGAACAACACCAGACCTTTGATCAGACTGCACCCCTCCTTCCGAACTCATGATTCCTCGAACTCCAGCAACACAACTCCAAGCCGCAGACCGCCCGAACACTTTCAGAGGAAGAGGTGATCGCTGCTTCCCGCACAATCCGCAGAAGCTGCACAAGAAGAGTTCAATCAGTAAACCGCCCGGTCAGACAAATAGGCACCGCCGGAAAAAAGAGAACTCGACTTACACTTGGTGTGTATTAATTTGCTGCTATAGTGGCTCCTATTTATAGGCGTGGGACCTGATCCAGTCACCACCCTATGAGATAGGATCACCACCCTCCAAACCGCGCGACCTGACCGGTCACACCGCGCGATCAGCAACAGTACTCCTGCTTCAATTTGGTGAACTCGCCAGCTTCAAAATCAACCATGAGAGACCGCCATTCTCACAGCAGATCGCAACTCCAAAGGAGATTGCCAGACCGCCCGAAGTTGTTCACCCCTTGTGTTCGCCCGAGACCACGAACACAGCCAGTTCGCCATCAACCCGCGAACTCCTGCTCGCATACCTGTCTCCTCCTGAGACCGCGAACTGAACCCGCGCGACTAAGACCCTTAGTCCGCGAATACCACCAGAAAGCCCGGTCAGCCACCAGACCGCATTCTGGAGAAAACCTGGATCAAGCTGTGCGGTCATACCAGACCGACACAGCCTTGAGGAAGACAACTCGCCACGCGATCACGAACAGACCGCGCACACCTGAAGACGAACAACCCACCACGCGGTTAGAGACAGACCGCGCGGCCTTCACCTTCAGCCTCCTTGGACCAGATACCAGTGGCCATACTAGGAGACCGCAGCTAAGCTAGGACAAGCCAGACCGCAGAGGCAGACCGCCATGTCGTGCGATCAAGATAGACCGCCCGACCTCGTCCCAGACCGCCCAGGTCCAAAAACCTCCTAACTTCCACTTCAACAAATTCAACAAGGTGAAGGTTGTTTTCTCTTGGTCTTCGGGCGCAATTGGGATTTGAAAATATCCCGAAAGACCATCGAGAAAACAGTAGCGTGAATGACCGGATAAGCATTCTAAGATTTGGTCAATAAAGGGTAACAGAAAGTGATCCTTGCGGGTAACATCATTTAATTTTCTGTAATCGATGCATACTCGCCAACCCGTAATAGTACGGGTCGGAATCAACTCATTATTTTCATTAGTGATTACCGTTATTCCAAGTGCTATCAGATATTGGGTAAATAATTCCAGCATCTAATAATTTTATAATTTCGGCCTTAACGACGTCCTTCATATTTGGATTAAGCCGTCGTTGAGGCTGAATAGTACTGCGAGAATTATTTTCTAAATTAATTTTGTGCGTGCAAAATGAGGGGTTAATCCCCTTAATATCCGAAATTTGCCATGCAATTGCATGGCGGTGATTATTTAATATTTTAATTAATTCAGAAATTTCCGAATCGTTAAGTGCGGAAGATATTATTACGGGCAATTTTGAATCTTTTTCTAGAAATATATATTTTAAATGTTCCGACAATTGTTTTAATTCTAAACTCGGTTGCTCCTCGTAAGATTTTTTTATTTTAGAAATGTTCAATTTTACTTCTTCAAATTTGAGCGGCCGAGTTACTTCTTTTAGACAAAATAAATTTTCAATTTCCGGATTTTCAAATAAAGATGAAATTATTTTAGAAAATGACGATATTTCCTCTTCAAAATTTGATTCTAAAGTAAAACAAGAGTCGTCATTAGAAAAAGAATTTCTCATAGAGTTGTTTATACTAAAAGTCACTTCTTCATCTCCAACTCGTAGGAGAAGTTTGTCATTACTAACATCAATAATTGCCCGAGAGGTGGCGAGGAAAGGACGTCCGAGTATAATAGGGACTTCGGCGTCTTCCTCAATGTCTAGGATGACAAAATCTACCAGGAAGATAAATTTGTCAACCTTGACAAGCACATCCTCAATGACCCCTATCGGGTATTTTATTGATCTGTCCGCTAGTTGGATGATTATATTGGTTGGGCTTGGGGTGCCCAAACCAAGCTTTTTAAATAATGAAAATGACATCAAATTAATACTAGCGCCCAAATCTTCCAAGGCGTGTTTTATTAAGAAATTACCGAACAAGCACGGGATGGAGAACCGTCTTGGATCGTTTAATTTTTGCGGTAATTTATTTAATAAAACTGCCGAGCAATCAGGGTTTAGAGATATACGCGAAAAATTTTCTAGTTTCTTTTTATTAGAAAGTAAATCTTTTAGATATCTAGCATATTTGGGCATTTGGGCGATCGCTTCGCAAAATGGCACATCTATTTGAATTTGTTTCAAAATTTCAATAAATTTTTTATATTGCTCCTCATTGCGTTCCTCTTTAAATTGTGAAGGATAAGGAATAGAATGATTTTTAGGAATACGCGGAGCTAAATTAGAAGAAGGTAGAGTAGAAGAAATAACTTGCGGAGTTGAAGTTGAAACGTTTACCTCGGGTTCGACCAAATTTGAAGAAGTTACCTCCTTTCCGCTATGGAGGGTAATTACGTTGGTGCTCTCCCGTGGGTTGGGCTCAGTATTGCCCGGCAGAGGTCCTTGCTGGCGTTCGGAGAATATTTTGGCGAGCTGTCCAATTTGATTTTCCAAGCTTTTTATGGATCCGGAAAGGTTCCGGATATTGGAATCAGTAGAGGCGACGTATTTGGTGAAGACCTCTTCAAGTGAAGGGGCCTTTGGTGGTTGAGGTGGAGCGAATCCGGGAGGATTCGCTTGTGGGTGGCGTTGAGCATTATTGGGGTTGCTCCTTGAAAAATTAGGGCGGTTCCTTACACCTGGATTATAGCTATTAGGAAGATTATTATTTGGGTTATAAGGAGGACGATAAGAGTTCCCCATATAATTTACTTGCTCTTGATTAAAATTATTATTATTATTATAATAATTATTATTATAGCTATTAGCCCCATTAGTGGCCGAGGAAGCAGATATCTCCGCCAATTGCTTAGTAAGCCATTCTACTTGGTGTGCTAAATTCGGGTGGCCTCGACTTCAAAGAGTCCGGTCGGTTTGTTAGGACGCGACCGTGGCGCATTCCACTGATAAGCATTCAAGGCCATTTCTTCAAAAAGCTCTTGAGCAGCTTCGGAGGTTTTGTTATTAAGCGTCCCCCCCCCCCCCCCCCCCCCCCCCCCCCCCCGCGGCTGCATCAATCAACTGCCTTGTTTGGAGATTCAAACCATTGTAGAAAGTCTGAACTTGTTGCCATACGGGAAGGGCATGGTGAGGACATCTCCGCAAAAGTTCCTTGAAGCGCTCCCATGTGTCGTAGAGAGACTCCGATTCTATTTGCATGAATGAGAGAATGTCCGTACGTAATTTAGCGGACTTTGCCGGAGGAAAATATTTCGTTAAGAATTTCTCCGTCATCTCGGCCCATATGCTGATGGAACCTCTAGGAAGAGATCCCAACCATTGCTTGGCCTTAGTCCGCAAGGAGAATGGAAATAAACGCAAATGAATGGCATCATCGGTGACGCCATTAATTTTAAACGTATCGCAAATTTCCAAAAAATTTAATTAATGTAAATTTGGATCTTCATCTGGTAAGCCGTCAAAGATGACGGTTTGCTGTACCATTTGAATGATACTCGTTTTGATTTCAAAATTATTATTCGCCACAGCCGGACGAATAATGCTAGATTGTGTTCCCTCCCAATTTGGCCTCGCATAATAGGACATAGTCCGTAGCGGGGCCTCATTATGATCGGGGTTATCCATTAAGCCTTCGTTAGTTTCTCCAATTGACTTTTCTTGAATTATTGGTAGATCACTAAATCGGAGACGACGCCGCAAGGTGCGCTCGATTTCCGAATCAAAACAGAATTCTAGATTGAATGAAGAGTCTCCTTGGGTCATAAACCAAAAATAAAAGAGGAAAAGATGCGAAAAAGATAAATAAAATAAAATAAAATTGTAGATAAATACTTTAATTATATATATATATATATATATATATATATTTATATAAATTTTTTTAATATATAATTTTTTGCAGATTTTTTTTTATTTTTATTTTGGTGAATTAAAATTAGTCCTGGACTTCCCAAGGTCAACCCGGTGAAGGGCTCGCAAGGTACTAGAGGCTATGATGGGAATTCAAGCCCAAAGCGTCCTTTCCAGGAATTTATTTGCACCTTAAAAATAAGAAAAGAAAAGATAAAATTAATAGATATTTCGTTTTTCAAAATATCAACCGTAGTCCCCGGCAACGGTGCCAAAAACTTGATGCGCAAAACTATGCTTGCAAATGACAACGGCAAGTGTACCGCGTCGAATGTAGTATAGGTTATAAGAAACCAAGGTCGTATTAGACTCGAGGCGGTTGATTACTCTTACTTCGAAAAATATCTATTATCTTATCGAATAAAACTTGTGGTTGGTTGGTTGAAAGAAAGAGAAATAGCTTATTTTAAATTGATGAGTTTAAAGAATAGTACTCAACTTTGAATCACCTTGGGAAATAAAATATAAAGGAACAACTTCTAAATCTCTTAAGAAAATACTTGACCGTGGAGGTTCCCGATTTATGAACACACCTCTCTCGAGGATACACTCGACTGAATTTAGGCTGATCAATCAAACTTTCGTTCTAGAATCAAAATCCCTAAAACTCGCTTTATCGTAGTGAACCCCGCTATTGGAATTGACTCCAATCCGGGAGAATTATGTCATCCTCGCGTGAGGAGTGCATTCAACTGTCTTTATCCTTGAAATGATCGATTCGAATTCAAAACCTCTCGGTTATTAGATTACGAAAATAAGAATGAGAAATATATATCGATAATATAATCTCAATCCAAATAAATTCAAGGATAAATCTTAAGTATTCGAAGGAAGAGAAAGAGAAGCTAGAATTTAAATCATGAATTATATTTCCCTTGGATTATCTCGGTCGAGTACTAATAGAAATTAGCTACTCATAGAAATGGAGGAAACAACGAAATAAAAGAAGTGCATGATGAGAAAGAGAAAGTAGAATAAGAGAAAAGTAACTATTTTATTAAATTGCAATTAAAATTACAACTAGAAATTGAAAGTTACAAGCTTGGAAATAAAAGTACAAGAAGGAAAAGACATACAAGAGTAAGAAAACAGTGCAAGAAAATAAGCTAGAACTCCAAAAACTTCGTCCCTAGACATCTTGAAAAGCTCCCTTTAAATAGGCAAAATTTTGATGTTACACGCCCTCGGTCACGCCCGTGACCAAGGGCGTGTAAGGGGCGTGATCGGTGCTGGCGGAGAGGGCGCGATCTGGCATAAATGCGAGCGTTTCAGCCATGTCACGCCCTAGGTCACGCCCGTGACCTGGGGCGTGTAATCTTAAAATCTGACTTCTGGCGGGAAACTTCGGTGGGAATGAGCGCTGTTGAACATTCGTCGATCTCAGCGTATTCGTCGAACGCAGCAGCGGAGCAATTCGCCGAACTCGAGAATATTCGTCGAACGCAAGAATATTTGTCGAACGCAGCAGCCTAACAGTTCGTCGATCTCCTGAGTTTTTGTCGAACGCAGCAGCGGAGCAGTTCATCGATCTCCTAAGTTTTCGTCGAACGCAGCTCATATCCAGTGGTCATTCTCCCAGGTCACGCCCGTGACCTAGGGCGTGTAACTTTAAATGGCGTGGCAGGCATGCTGGCAGCTGGTGGTGGGGTTCCGGTCGTGACTATGATGTCACGCCCTTGGTCACACCCGTGCCTGGGGCGTGTACTTGGTGAATTCTTCACGGAACGACCCCGGGGTGGTAGATACAGGTCTGGAACACCGCGCAGGTTACACGTCCATTGGTCACGCCCGTGACCTGGGGCGTGTAAATGTACTTTTTGCTCCAAATGTCCAGAAAACCTAAAAACACAAAATAAACTTAAGTTAGCTTATGAAATTAAAATAGGAATGATTTATATGATATAAATTTATATAAATAACATAATTTCATATTAAAATTATAATAAACATATACTAAAAGAGGAGTAAATAAATCACTCATCAGGCACTTTTTCATTTGAGGGGTTCTAGTATTTCTAATAATTAAAATAAAATACAAGTCTGCATTCGATGAAATATGATCTGCATTCGACGAACTATGTTCTGCGTTCGACGAACGGCGTGCTTCAGTGCGCTCGACGAATCCCGATCTTCGCTCAACGAACTAATCCAGTTCGATAAAATAATTTAGTTCGGCGAATCAACTACGTTCGATGAACTCCGTGTTCAGTTTGTCGAACTCAACTATCAGTTCGACGAACTCCAGGTTCGGTTCGACTAACTCAACCATCAGTTCGTCGAACTCAAAATTTCTTCTACTCCGATGGACGAATTAATTAAATAAGAATATAACATAATCATTTACTCAGGATTCAAAATGAAATAACATTATAACATATAACATAATCACGTAAATCTGTGAATAACTGATCACGGCAGATCCGACGGCTCTTAGTCATCATCCTCATTGGATGGACGACGTGCGACAGCCCATCCTGTGTCGCTTCCGGGCCAGCCAATGCCACCACCACCTCCATTGAGGTCGGGGTCGGCGATAGGGGGTGGTTGGTCAGCCGCATGTGGTCGGAATCGGGTTTTGAGGAGGGGAAAGAGATCTCAAACTGAGCCCTTTCAGAAGCACGATCCGAGCCCAATTGAGCTCGGATCAAGCCCCAAATTATGAAAAGATCTATCACTAAGGGATAGGAGGTGGATCAGAGCCTGTGTGGGGGCTTGGTGGCGCATATTCCAGCGAGTTTCCAAGGTCGGAGGTGGAGCTTTCGGCACCATGTTGATCCTAGCGTCTGGTGCTCGATTTCTTTGGGGAAGAGGGGGGTTTCACTCCTTTCCAACCTCTGAAGATGTTAAAGGGGTCAATTGAGGCTAAGGGGGAGGAGTTACTCGGAATGCCATTAATGTCCATTAGTGAAGATTTCGGTTTCACTTGTGGGAGTGAATTTGGACATCAATGTGGCTGGGGAAGGGTTGAAAACTTCTCCTCTCCCCAAGGGGAGATGAATGGTGCCATTATTGAAGGAGATTGTCACAACCCGCATTTTCCCAACATTTAAAATGCTATCAGAGTAGGGAAATCTATGCGTTGTGATGCCACGTCACGTAGGGGATGCCTACTGATGTTAAGGCAATTCATCCTCCTTCGCAGTTCAAGCAATGTTATTATTAACTCAAAGAGATTCAAATAAAATTTAGGCAGAAAAATTTAACAAGCTGCGTCCCTCGGCTTGGTGGATCAACTAGTCCACGCTTTTAAAATATAGTTTTACGCAGCGGAAAAATACTTGATTTAATTACTTAGTGGCCTAAGTGTACATGAAGACCAAGTGAGGTACACCATGCATGATCGAATGTGTGGATTTACTATATATAAAAGTAGATTTATCACGCGCAGAAAGTAGTGAGATTAACATTTCAAAACAAGATACGCAATGCAACAATTACCTTAACATATCTAACAAGGGCCATAAGCCAACCAATATCTAACCATTCCAGAACAAGTGTTCAAAAGTGAACAACAAGTAATAGCAGCAGTGAAACAAAAATCCAACTAAACGACACCACGGGCGTCAACACCTGACACGAACCCATGGGCCGACAAGTCCACAGAATACTCTACCTCAAGAGAGTCAGAAGACGGCAACTAAAGAAGCTCCGCACTAACACCTGTTACTGTCCAGAACCTGAGGCATTCAAAGAAAGAACACCTCAGAAGCAAGTACAAGTGGTGAAGAAAATAAGAAAGTAAGCAAACCTCCGCGAGACCGGAGGGAAACAGAAGCTGCTAGGGTCAGTGATGACAAAGCTAGCAGCTAATAATCAACAGGAAAAGAAATAGTAGGAGTATCTAATCATCAGCAGAAAGGAAACAACAGAACAACTAAAAAACAGCAGAATATGCTCACCAGACAAAGGTGAGAACACATGCGATGACAAAACTCGCCATAAGCAAAAGAAAAGAACCATCAACTTTCAAATTATTAATCATGTTACTCTTATTCAGAAATATAGAGACTGATCAGCTCATCAGAAAAAAAGAGAGGTGCGGGGATAATACCATCACACATCGTCACGACCCTCAGAGCACCGCACCGGTGGCACCGCCAACATCGTGTACGACCTCCAACAGATTATTCACGTTTTCATGGTTCTTTCAAGGAACAAGGGCGAAGCCCAACAGATCATAACACATTGAATTGCAAGTAAGAATGGAAAATACAAGGGAATTTCATGCCAACAAAAATGCCTTTTTATGGACTGGCAAAATGCCAAGTTCTAAGCAGGTATAATTAGAAGTTATAAAGGAAATGTAACACAGCTAGATCAAGGGAGACTGCTTGGAGCTATTATATGGAAAAGAAAAAAAAGAAACTAGAGCAAGATCACCACTTGCCTTAGGTTTTGCTGGAAAAACTCTCCGAATCGCTCCCCGTTATAGATCGGGTTAAGAGAAGGCGAGAGGAGTGAAGATCTACAAGAGATCGGGCAAGAAAAGGTTAGGGTACAAAAGACCTAACGAAAAAGTTTTATGAAGCAGAAGGAAATTACCGCGAGGACGAAGCTCTCGTCGAGAGCTTTCCGAATCTATGCTCGGCTCGCGATTTCGACCACCGGAGCTCTGTCGACGGCGTCCCGAAGATTCAAGAAATCGCCATTCCCGTCACTCGCTTTTCTCTCTGGTTCAGACAGAATGAGGAAGAAGCAGAAGCTGGGTTCATTTTCTTTTAGGCAACATCACATAATTTTAATAATAATAATAATATTATTATTATTATTATTAATAAATGAAGGAAGGGGTCGACGCATGAACGGATGGGTCGACGCATGAACGAAGGGGTCGACGCATGAAGAGCTGCTGAAGGGAGTCGACGCATGGAGGGAGGGAGGTCGACGCATGGGGGGTGGGAGGTCGACGCATGGAGGGAGGGAGGTCGACGCATGGGGGGAGGGAGGTCGACGCATGCATTTTCATGAATGTATATATATATACGTTTTGATTATTATAATAATAATAATATTATTATTATTATTTTATCACTAAAAATTAAACGAACGCCGAATCCAACGAAAATTTCACCTAAGGTGAACGGCGGCGCTACGAATCCAACGACGAAGTTGGAATCAAAATCTGATGTGCCATTTTCGAGATATGAATGGCGGAAGTTACGACGAGCTTTTCATGATTCCGCCAAAGAACTTTCACGATGGGAATAGATTTTCTCCGCAACTCCCGCTCTTGGGTCTCCAAAATGCGAATAGGCTCCTCAACGTAAGACAAATTGGGCTGAATATGAGGTACCGAATCGAGGACTTGACGATTGCTGCGGACACATTTCCTTAACTGACTCACATGGAACACATCATGGATGCCAGGGAAGGTAGCAGGTAACTCCAATCTATAAGCAGACACTCCGATGCGCTCAACGATCTGAAATGGCCCAACATATCTGGGATTCAACTTGTGGTTCTTCCCAAATCTTTTAACGCCCGACATCGGAGAGACCTTCAGGAAATCACTGGCCCCAACCACAAACTCCAGATCCGCCCTTCTTTGATTGACATACTTTTCATACCGCTCCTGAGCAACGCAGAGCTTCTCCCGAATATTAGTCACCGCCTCTTCCATTTCCATTAAAGCTTCCGGACCTAGCAACGGTCTCTCACCGATTTCGGCCCAAAACAAGGGAGTCCTGCAGCGCCTCCCATACAACACTTCAAAAGGGGCCATCTGCAGACTTTCTTGAAAGCTATTATTGTAAGCAAACTCCATGAGTCTGAGGCGCTCGTCCCAAGCTCCACCGTGCTCCAAAATGTAGCACCTAATCATGTCTTCCACGATCTGATTAACTCGCTCCGTTTGACCATTAGTCTGCGGATGGTATGCGGTCGAAAACCTGAGGTCGGTGCCCAAGGCTCCTTGTAAGCTCTGCCAGAATCGCGACGTAATCCTGGAGTCTCGATCTGACACGATACTCACTGGCACTCCATGCAAATGAATGACCTCATCCAAATATAACTCTGCTATCTTCTTCATAGAATAGCCGACTTTGAAGGGGACGAAATGCGCACACTTCGTCAATCGATCAACTATAACCCAGACTGAATCATGTCCACGAGGGGACCTCGACAAACCCGTAATAAGGTCCATCGATATGCTTTCCCATTTCCACATGGGGATCTCCAAAGGGGTCAGTTTTCCTCCAGGCCTGCCATGATCGGCCTTCACCCGCTTGCATGTGAAGCACTCCGATACAAATTTGGCAATGTCATTCTTCATGCCCGACCACCACACGATTTGCTTCAGATCTCTATACATCTTGGTGGAACCCGGGTGGTAGGCCACGCTAGATCCGTGAGCCTCCCTGCAAATCATAGCTTGAATATCTCCCACCGCCGGAATACAGAATCTACCTCTATACAAGAGGGTGCCAAGCTCATCTATGGAGAAATCAGATAATTCCCCTTTCTCGTCCCTTCCCCGGAGATGCTGAAGATCTGGGTCCTCTTTCTGATGTAACCTTGTGAGAGTGATCCACGAAGGCTCTTCTGCCTCCAAGCGAGAGCGCTCGCCACGGCTCACCGCCGAAATATCCATCAAAAGAAACTCCTCAACTAAGGCTTGAACAGATAAATTGAAGATCTGAGCCGTCTTCCTACTCAACGCATCGGCCACCACATTGGCCTTACCGGGATGATAAAGGATTTCCACTTCATAATCAGCAACATATTCCAACCACCGGCGTTGGCGCAAATTCAGCTCCTTTTGTGGGAATACATACTTCAAGCTTTTATGATCAGTATAAATCTTGCACACAGCGGCATACAGTAAGTGTCTCCACAGCTTCAGGGCATAGATCACAGCCGCAAACTCCAAATCGTGAGTGGGGTAATTCTTCTCATGAATCTTCAATTGCCTAGATCCATAGGCGACCACCTTCCCCTCTTGCATCAGAACGCATCCAAGTCCGATGTGGGAAGCATCAACATAAACCGCAAACTCCACTCCCTCGATAGGCAGAATGAGAATTGGGGCAGAACACAACCTTCTCTTCAGCTCTTGGAAAGCCTCCTCACACTTATCACTCCAAATGAAGGCGGCATTCTTCTGCGTAAGCCGGGTCATCGGAGCGGACAATGTGGAGAACCCCTCCACAAATCTCCTATAATATCCGGCCAACCCCAAGAAACTCCTGATCTCCTTTGGAGTAGAAGGTCTCTTCCAATCCATCACCGCTGAAACCTTGGCGGGATCAACAGAGATTCCATCCTTGCTCACCACATGTCCTAAGAAAGACACCTGAGGTAGCCAAAACTCGCACTTGCTCAGCTTAGCATACAGTTTATGCTCTCTCAAGATAGACAGAACCTGACGCAAATGATAGGCATGCTCCTCATCACTGCGAGAATAGATGAGAACGTCGTCGACGAAGACGACCACAAAACGGTCAAGAAAGTCCTTGAATACCCGGTTCATCAGATCCATGAGCGCAGAAGGCGCGTTGGTCAAACCAAAGGACAACACGAGGAACTCGAAATGCCCGTACCGGGATCTAAAAGCCGTCAGAGGAATGCCTGACTCACGAACCCTCAACTGGTGGTAGCCTGACCGAAGATCAATCTTCGAGAATTTTGTGCACCCACGCAACTGATCGAATAAATCATCAATCCGCGGCAACGGATATCTATTCTTGATCGTCACCTTTTTCAACTCCCGATAATCGATACACAGCCTCATGGAACCGTCCTTCTTCTTCACAAAGAGAATAGGAGCAGCCCATGGAGAAGTACTCAGTCTGATGAAGCCACACTCCAGAAGTTCATCCAACTGAACACACAATTCTTCTAATTCACGAGGCGCCATGCCGTACGGGGCCTTGGCAATGGGCCGGGTGCCTGGTTCGAGGTCTATGGAAAACTCCACCTCTCTTTCGGGAGGAAGAGCGGAATTCTTGTCTGGAAAAACATCGGGAAACTCTCGCACAACCGGGATACCCTCCACGGTTGGCTCCACACGAGAAGCATCCACAGCGCAGATAGAAACCAGAAAACCCAAACAACCAGAGGCTAAAGCTCGGCGGGGACGTACCGCAGAAATAATCGGAGAACTCTCCCGAGGGAGACCATAAATGCTCAATGGACGTCCGTCGCCCAACTTGAAATCTAGCCGCTTCTCCTTGCACTTGATCACGGCATCGTATTTGGACAACCAGTCCATCCCGAGAATCACATCGAAATCTACCAAATCTAGCATCTTCAAATCCGCTAGAACCTGGACACCACCCAATGAAATGGGGCACTCCCGGATACCTTGATCTGACGTAACCTGATCTCGAGATGGAAACTTAACGGATAGGGCATCATCCAACCGATCAACAGACCATCGATGCCTATCAACAAAACTTCTAACAACAAAAGAGTGAGACGCTCCCGAATCAAACAGGACACGCGCCCACTTATTCTTCACCTTGAATTCACCTAAATTAGCGTGCGTCACTAGACAACTAGTAAGCTAAATTTAGAAAAAAAAAGAGAACAAGTTAGGAGGAAAGAATCTAACCAGATATCACGTGCGCTGAGGTTTGAGCTTCCTCTCTAGTCAGCACATTAAGCTTGCCCTTCCTCTTGTCCACGAACTGAGGGGGTGGTGGCAAGGTCTGCAGGGGAACCGCTGACGTCACGGTCTGAGAGTTTGGGCAGTCAGCCCTACGATGTCCTTTTTGCCCACACAGGAAACAACAACCAGCCTTCTTGTAACACCGAGCCGCCTTATGCCCGGTCTTAGAACAGAATGAGCACACTAGGACCGCCTTGGGCGTGTCCTGAATTGCACTAACCTTTAACGGATCCAACGCCTCGAGCCTCTTGAAACACTTTTCGAACGGGTGGCCCCGCTTGCCACAGAAGCTATAGTGCCCCACATCCCTCTTCTTCGAGTCCGAGTGAGATGCCTTGGAACTCTCCCGATCATCCAACTTTCTCTTATCACTCTTTGTCTGCTGCCCATGAATCTTCGTCTTCTCAATAGATTCGGCCTTCAATGCGACCTCCACCACTTCAGCATAAGTCTTTGACCCATAGGCGCTAGCCCACTGCTGGACGTCGCCAGTGAGACCACCCAAAAACTGCTTCACTCTACCTTCCTCCGATGCCACCAATTCAGGGGCGAATCTGCTCAACTTGCTGAACTCGATCTCGTACTCACTGACGGTGAGCTGCCTCTGCTTCAAATGCAGAAAGTTGTTCATCAATCCGTCTCGCTCAACTGAAGGGAGGAACTTCTTAAGCAACAAACCCTTAAACGTCTCCCAAGAGCACCCCGCGGCGAGACCTTTGTTGGAAATTGTATTCACAATTACCTTGATTTGTGAGAAGTCACCCTTAAACTAAGATTGAATTGCATTTGTATTTGATATGCTTTTTCAGTATTGTCTTGCAGATTATCATTGCTAAGTGTAAATCAATGTCAGGTCACAATGGGTCTGCAAACACAGTTTCATACAATGTAATTCCTCATTATATGAAACATGGTGATGACTCATGTGTGATCTCTCTATTGGGGTACACTTCATTTTCAAGACTATTGAAGACTTTGGAGTGCGGTTGCAGCAAGTGTTCAAGAGAAGAAAAGGAGTAAATGAATAAAAATTTTCTAAGGATATGTCTCGAGAGATCAAGCATGTCTCGAGAGTTGAGGCATGTCTCGAGAAGCAAGTTCTGCTTATTTCGGTAATTCTGTTCTGAATGTCTCGAGAGATAAAGCATGTCTCGAGAAGTCCTTAAGACCGAAATTTCCGTCATGTTTCGAGAGATCCATCAGTTCTCGATACATTAGCCTTTTGTTCTTTCAACCTCAGTTCTCGAGAGATCCGTTAGTTCTCGAGAGATCCCTTATGTCTCGAGAATTCTGTCCGTTAATTTTTATTCTCTTTTCTCTGTTCTTATCATTTTGTAAACGCTCCTTCCCGATCCTAACGGCTATATTGAGTGTGTTTAAGGTCGATTTAGCCCTTAATCATTGCCCTCTATATATAGGATTGCTCTTGGGTTGTTTACAACAAGTTTTCCGAATCATTCTAAACCCTAATTTCTCTCCCGATCTAAAAGAACGAGAAAAGCGCTGCCTCGCTGTCGCCTACGATTGAAGATCGATCTACTCATTGGAGTTGCCAATTTCTATCAAAGAAGGATTCGATCGATCCGTGTTTTGATTCTACAACCTCTATTGGATCGTTTCGGATTGCCAAAGACAGATTTGAAGGATCGTTGTTCTTCCTCATCGTTCTCAAAAGCCATTCAAGAAGAAGGAAGAAAACGCCTCTGTTATTCAGATCTGGTATCTTATTGTTCAAAACCTTTTATCATCTATTGTAGGAGTTGTTATCTCCGAGCTGTAGGAGAGGTTGTTCTCCGAGTTGTAGGAGAAGTTTTTCTCCGAGTTGTAAGAGAGGTTCTCTCTGAGATTGTAGGAGTTTGACTCCGAGTTTGTAGGATCATTCTGATCCGAGATTTAGTGAGTAGTCAAGTCAAGCTGTGGTGCTAGATTGGCGAGGCCGGCAGTGGAGTACCCAAGTACGGGGAACCACTATAAATTCCTGGTGTTATCTGTGGCTGTGATCTATTTTGTGTGCTGTGCTTTACGTTTAATTTTTTAATTCCGCAAAAGATGTAGAGATCACCTATTCACCCCCCTCGACGAACTGTTAACACCTTGAATAGGGTCCATCCTTCTAGTTGCTAGCAAGCCATGGATAGAGTCAAGGAATCCTCTCTGAAACTGCCCATCTGCACTAAGGCCAACTTTCCTATGTGGAAGGAAAGAGTCTGTTTTTATATGGAAGCTGCAGATCCCAGAATCTTCCAAGTCGTGGAAGAAGGTCCCCATGTGCCCATGACCGTTTCGTCAACAAATCCTACTGTTCAGATACCTAAGAAAATGATGGATTTGAATAAGGATGAGATAGCTCTTATTGCTCTTGACAAGAAGGCTAAGAACATAATTGCTAGTGCAGTGGACGACTCCATGTTGCAAAACTTAATCCACTACAAATCAGCCAAAGAGATGTGGACATCCTTAATTGTTCTAATGGAAGGTACTGACGAGGTAAGAGAAGATAGAAGGTCTCTACTTAATCAAGAGTATGAGGCGTTTAAGCAGAATAAGAAGGAGTGCATTGCTGATGCGTACGAAAGATTCTTCAAAATAGTCAATGGTCTGAGAAACTACGACAGGGAGTTCACAAACGGTGAACTAAATGACAAATTTCTGCGTTCCCTGACAAAAGAATGGGATAGCAAAATTGTTGCTATTAGAGAGTTTGGAAAATTGCCCAGTCTAGAACCTCAAAATCTATTCGGGAAGCTGTTGTCTCATGAACTGCAAATGAACATCCGAAAGTCTTAAGAGGATGTAAATCGAGCTTCAAGCAAAGAAAGAACCTTAGCCTTGAAGGCAGAGAGTTCAAAGAAGAGCAAAGCCATGATACCGATCAGAGAAAAGGAATCTGATAATGAAGAAGAATTGGAAGCCAGCTCCTCCTGTTCCGAACTGTCTGATGGGGAGTTCTCTTTGATTTCCCGTCAGTTTAAGAAACTGCTGAACAAACG
This sequence comes from Dactylorhiza incarnata, assembly GCA_033032865.1. Classification (NCBI taxonomy): domain Eukaryota; kingdom Viridiplantae; phylum Streptophyta; class Magnoliopsida; order Asparagales; family Orchidaceae; genus Dactylorhiza; species Dactylorhiza incarnata. The sequence goes on from JAWHQI010000014.1 coordinate 11,603,194, forward strand.
AAGGCACATGAACAACAAGCCGTCTTCCTTGGATCATAAACATTCTCGTCGTGATGGCGACTATCACAGGAAGGGCTCAAGCAATAATGACAGGTATAAATCCAAACAGAACAAACATTCTTCTTCTGACATTATTTGCTACTGTTGTAATAAGCCAGGGCACATAATTGCTGAGTGTCCCTACAAGAAGAAAGAAGGTGGAAGAAAAGAAGACAAGAAATCCACTCACGGAAAGAAGAAATCAGATAGAAGTTTCGTCGCTAAGAAAGCCAAAACTCTGAGCGACAGTGACTCCGATGAGTCGAGTGATGAAGAAGAATCTTACTTCGGCCTGATGGCCATGTCTGATGATGAAGAAGCACCCCCGTACACCGGAAAGGTAAATGATCACACTATTCTATCTGATTCTGATTATGCTTCGGCTGAACAAAAGGATAACCCCTCAGACGATGAATCTAAGCTCATCTCTCAATATACCAAAATGCTCCAAAGCTTTGACAAGTGCCGAAAGGTTGTCAAAACTCAGGGTAAGGAGATCATGGCTCTCAAGGAGGTGGAATCTAATTTGAGAAAAGAAGTTGAAGAACTTTCTTCTCTCAAAGAGGAAGTCCAAGCCTTGAAAGACAAGATCAAAAGCTCGGAAGAGACTCTTGCCTTGAGAGATCATTCGATAAATGTCTTGGAGGAACAGCTTGCGGCTGAGAAGAAGTTGGTTGAAGTATTCTCTCAACCTAAAACTGTTCTGCCAATTATTGGTACTTTTACCACTAAGGCAAAAGGAAGCGGTATAGGGCATGAAGCTAGTACTAGCAATTCTTCTAAAAACACAATTGCTAAGAAGAATGGTTTGGTTGCTAAGAAAGCTACCACCAAAGAAAAAGGGAAAGCTCATCAAGAGCCTGTAGCATTCAAGAGAGTTATATTCCCTACGAATGCTTATGATATGGAGAGTTCCTATGGTCATTTCACACGACCAATTCCTTTTGCGCCTGTGAATAATCATAAGGAATGGGCTCCTCCCCGAAACTTTGGTGATAGTGCTTTTCAAGCACCCTATCAAGAGATTAATCGGAAAGGGTACGGTCCATTTGTTCATGGCCCGAGTGCTAAGAGAGCACCAAAAGTGAAGGCTGTTGCACCAAAGCCGAAGAAGACAGTACCACCTTGTGTGTGCTGCCCCCTTGAGGCATCCTCATCTAGAAGGACTGCTCCTGCAAGAGCTAACGTTCAAAAAGTTAAGCAGGAGAGTGTAAAAAGAAGGTACAACAGATTCGACTGTTGGTGCTGCGGCAAAATTGGTCACTTTGCCGTTGATTGTTGGTTCAACACAACGTATACTAGGAGACCACAAGTGAACGTTGCAAGGCAGACCACTCGCAATGTTAACATTCATCGTGGTGCTCAACTGACAAGGGACCAAGGACCGAAATCTGTTTGGACTCCTAAGGCAAAATAATCTGTTTTTGCAGGTATGTCCAAAGGCCAATAAAAATCCTATCTGGTACTTGGACAGTGGATGCTCTCGGCATATGACCGGGACAAGAAGCCTTTTGCAAAACTACATTCCAGTTGCGAACGGTCCAAAAGTTATTTTTGGCGGTTCAGACAGAGGAATAACTAAAGGCTATGGTATGATTTCTAATGGTAATGTATCGTTTTCCGATGTAGCTTATGTGGAAGGATTACAACATAATCTGATAAGCATAAGTCAACTTTGTGATAAAGGATACATTGTTGATTTTCATAAAGATAAGTGTTTGATAAAGTCGGCTGAAAATCATGAAACGATTTTATCAGGCATTCGCTGTAGAAACATATTTTGCTTAAATTTTCTTTGTATATCATCTTCTACACCTGTGTGTCTTTTAGCTAAAGATAGTGCATCTCTTGTTGACCAATGGCATAAGAGATTAGCACATATAAATCTCAAAACTATTAATAAATTGTTTTCTCAAAACTTAGTGCGCGATGCACCAGATGTTAAGTGCGTTAAAGATAGACCTTGTCATGCATGTGTAAAAGGCAAGCAAACAAGGGCTACCTTTAAGAGCATTATTGGCAAAGATTCAACCAGGTGTTTATACCTGCTCCATATGGATTTGTTTGGTCCTTTGCAAATTAGGAGTTTAGGAGGAAAGTCTTACACATTGGTTATTGTAGATGATTACTCTCGTTTTGCCTGGATATTCTTTCTGAAACACAAGTCAGATACCTTTGACACTTTTACTAGCTTTGTCAGGCAAGTCCAGAATGAATTTAACTGTTCGGTGGTCAAAATCAGAAGTGACCATGGTACAGAATTTGAATCTGGAGCCATGACAGAATTTTGTGAAAGCCTTGGTATCTTTCATGAGTTTTCCTCTCCTCGAACTCCACATCAAAATGGAGTAGCTGAGAGAAAGAATAGAACACTTATTGAGGCTTGTAGAACCATGTTGAGTGACTCTTCACTACCTGAATATTTCTGGGCTGAAGCTGTCAATACTGCATGCCTTGTGCAAAACAGAGCACTCATAAACAAAAACCATGAAAAGACTCCTTATGAACTTCTAAAGGGCAAGAAACCGACCATTTCTTATTTTCGAATCTATGGTAGTAAATGCTTTGTGCTAAACAATGGAAAGCATTACAAAACTAAGTTTAGTGAAAAGAGCTTTGAAGGTACTTTTGTAGGTTATAGTAGCCATAGTAGGGCATGTAGAGTTTTTAATAAGAAAACCCTAGTGGTAGAAGAATCTATTAATGTTGTATTTGATGAGACGAGCATGCTACAAGGAAGCTCCTCTAGCATTTCTTCTGTAGACACTGGTTCAAAGCTGCAGGACTTAAGCTTGGATCAGCCAGTTGAAGAAAATTCTCAACACTTCATCAAGATTCCCCCAATAACTACCTATGAAGAAGATCATCCGGATGAAGAGCCAATTCAAGTGGAGGAAGATACTCCAACAGCAGAAGAAACTCCTATTGGTCCAAATCATGCAAGGAACCTCGGGCTACGACACATGAGGGATTATCCAGTTGATCAGATCATAGGAGATCCTCATGAAGGAATAAGAACAAGACGAGGTACCATTAACGAGAATATGCATTTGAGTTTTCTTTCGCAGGTCGAACCAAAGAAATTCCAAGAGGCAAATGAAGATCCATCTTGGATAATTGCTATGGAAGAAGAATTAAATCAATTCAAACGCTGTAAGGTATGGACACTTGTTCCAAAACCCAAAGACAAAAATGTCATTGAAACAAAGTGGGTGTATAGAAACAAGCTGGATGAAGAAGGAACAATCATAAAGAACAAAGCCAGACTTGTAGCTAAAGGATACAAACAAGAGGAAGGTATCGACTTCGATCAGACGTACGCTCCTGTAGCAAGGCTCGAAGCGATCAGACTCTTCCTTGCTTATGCTGCTTTCAAGGGTTTCACCGTATATCAAATGGATGTCAAATCCGCTTTCCTAAACGGAGACATTAAAGAGGAAGTATACGTTGAACAACCCCCAGGTTTTGTTAATCCTGATCATCCCAATCATGTTTATTTATTACAAAAAGCTTTATATGGTTTGAAACAAGCTCCTCGAGCTTGGTGTGAGACGCTATCTAACTTTCTTCTTGAGAACAAGTTCACAAGAGGAAAGATAGATAAAACATTATTTCTTAGGGAAGTAAAAGGCAAGATTTTGCTAGTGCAAATCTATGTCGATGACATCATATTTGGCTCTACGGACAATAACCTCTGCAAAAAGTTTTCTAAACTTATGCAAGGGAAATTTGAAATGAGCAGTATGGGTGAGCTGAAATATTTCTTAGGACTTCAAGTGAAACAGTCTGAAGATGGAACCTTCATTTCTCAGACAAAGTTCACTAAGGAGTTGATTAAGAAATTTGGAATGGAGAATGCAACCTCTATGAGGACTCCAATGAGCTCAGCTACATCTCTGGACAAGGATGAGAAAGGGAAACCTTTTGATGAAACCAAGTACAGAAGCATAATTGGCTCTTTGCTCTACCTTACTGCCAGTAGACCTGATATAATGTTCTCTACATGTGTATGTGCTAGATATCAGGTGAACTCTAAGGAATCTCACTATACTGCCGCAAAGCGGATTTTGAGATACCTTAAAGGCACACCAAATCTTGGCTTATGGTACCCAAGAAGTAATGATAGCGAACTAATTGGTTTTTCAGATGCAGACTTTGCAGGTAGCAAAGACGACAGAAAAAGCACTTCCGGGACGTGCCAATTCCTCGGAAGGAGACTTATTTCCTGGAGTAGCAAGAAGCAGAATTGTGTTGCAATATCAACCGCCGAGTCAGAATACATTTCTGCTAGTAGTTGTTGCGCACAACTTCTATGGATAAAGAATCAACTTCAAGACTACAACATGAAGATCAAAGACATTCCTATGTTTTGCGACTCTTCCAGTGCAATTGCTATCGCAAATAATCCAGTCTCTCACAGTCGGACAAAGCACATCGAGCTACGATATCACTTTATCCGGGAGCATGTGGAGATGGGTGACATAAATCTGAGTTATGTCCCCACGGATAAGCAAGTTGTAGACATATTCACGAAGCCACTGGATGAGACTAAGTTCTCTTTCTTCAAGACGGAACTTGGAATGCTCAACATGGAGTAATGATCAAATCAAGCAAAACCATGAAGACATGAAGATTACAAAAAAAAAATTCAGAACTTTTCCTGAAAACTTCAGGCATATGTCTCGAGAACTACATGTTGTCTCGGGAACTATCTGTTTTCTCGACAACTCAAGTCACTTTAAAATCTCGACATCATCCAAAGGACTTCAGGGAACTCTCGAGACAGGCTGGTTCTCTCGAGACAAGTTTAAGATCTCGAGATATGGTGATGTCTCGATATACGGATTGTCACTTGAGACATCAGGGAAGGAAAAACCGCGCAGAATCTTCTGAGTTCTCGAGACATAACCAATGTCTCGAGACATAGGTATTTTAAAGAATTCCAAAAATCAGGTACGCGCTGTTTCCTTTTCTATTTTTCTTCAAAATGTCACTTAAACGTCAAATCAAGATAGTATATATATATATTAGAACTCGAAAACTTGATGTTCACGCAAATCATTTCTGAGACCTCCAAGACCTTTCGACTTCTTCTCGAGCGGCGACAGGTCGGTGCTTCCGTGGTTCTCGGTGCTTCATCGTTTTCGCTCGTCACTTCTCCCTCTCTCTCGCATTAATGGCTCCTACTCCTCATCCAAAGATTGGCGTCGGGAATGAGGTCATTCGCTCAGGTATCGCCAGTCTATCCGATGACTTCAAGAATCTGTTTTGCTTGCTTGATGCCGCCGGTCTTGCTTTCATTCTTGAGCATCCTTGCCGGGTGCTGTTTGATGAGGTTGAAGAGTTCTTTATCAATGTGAAGCCTATCAAGGAAGGGAGAATGTTGGTTTCATTCGTCAAGGGCATTAAGATAAAAATCTCACCTAAGACCCTCGTGAAGTACTTGCATTTATCTGAGCTTGATACTAAAGAGGTGCTAGATGATAATGACTGGTTGAGAACAGCAAGGTACTGTGGTCTGGATTCAGATTTTTCTACAGTTAAGAGGCATAAGATGAATGATGCGGGGAAGCTCCTGGTGGACATTATCTTAAAGGTTCTATTCTGCAAGACAGGCACACAAGGGAATGTGTCTGAAGAGACTTTTCTATTGATGGTTGGAATTGTGTCAGGGAAAAAGAGAGATTGGGGCACAATCTTATTCTCCAATATCAAGGCTTGCATTAATTCTCCAAAATTTGCCCGGATCATCTCATTGTTCCTGAATCAGTTCAACCCAGCTATCTTTGACATGTCCAAAGGTACAGTTATCCATCATCTCAAGAAGATCGATGTCCTCTCCATGCAGAGATGGGACATTCGAATCAAGAAGCCGGGAGTGGCTAGTGCTACTTCTGAGGGGGAGACTCATCAGTCTGCAGTTGCAAGTGAAGCAGAAATTCCAATTCCATCTTCTGAAGGTCAGGTACCCAAAGTTACATCTTCTCCTCCTCCTCCACGGATTCGCTCTAAAGCTTCAGGTCGAGCCAAGCTACCAATCCGTTCCAAAGCCAAAGGTCAGCCCTCATCAGCTCCAACAGAACTCATTCCATTAGTGACACAGTCAGATCCTTCAGATTCTATTCCATCACCCTCTCATGTTCACATTCCAGATTCAGTTCCATCACCACCGCCTCCTTCTCCATCAGTTATTGAAGCAGAAACTTCTTTAGCAAAAGAGATAGTTTCAGCTGTTCTAAAGAATATTCAACAAGAAATATCTGAAGTGCACAGTCCCAGTGGCCAACAGGCAGGGTCTGGTGCTGATTTTGTTTTCGACAAAGAAGATGATGCTGATTCAGTTCATGAATTAACACCTCCCCTAGTACATGTTGAGGGGGGAGTCAGAGTTAGATACAACCAAGAATGCTCCAGATGAGCTAGGTTGTGAAGAAGATAATGTGGTTCATTCTCTTGAGATTGAAGAGCTCCCTGATGATGTTCCTGTTGCGGCCCCTGCTGCTCCTCTTCCTCCCTTTCATCCTTCCCCTCCAATCCATGATGCAGATTCTCTTCTGGGAAAGATTGAAGCTATGCTCAAGAAGCAGAGTGAACAGTTTGAGAACTCTTTGACAACTGTTCACAGGAAGATTGCCTCAGTTGAAAGTGACCTTGGTAGGAAGTTAGCTAAAATCTAATCAAATTATGAAAATCTCTCTGAATTGATGAGCCTAGGGAGCAAGCAAATTGAACATGCAACTGAAGGTGTAGGCACAGTGTTGGCTCAGACTATTACAATGACAAAGCTTCAAGACTCATTGTCTGACAAGGCTGAAGCACATACATTCAGGATTGTTGATGAAGTCGGAAATTTCAAAGATGATACTCTCCAAACCCTATCTGTAGAAGTCAGAAAGGGGGAGGACATTATAATGGAAAGAATGACAGATTTAGTGGAAAGCTGTGTGTCAGCTATTCAAAGCTCATGGAAATCGCAGTTTGATCAGTTCTCTTCCAGGGTGCTGAAGCAAATTGCTGATATTAATGCTTATTCCTTCAAAACAGCAACGTGGCTTCATAATCAGATTTTTCCTGAGTTAGAAATTGATCCAGATGTTCCTGTTCCTCAGTTTTCTCCAAGGCCAGAAGAACTACTTGGGAAGGCTCCTTTAGTTGAAGATCAATCAGATAGGGCTGGGACCAAAAGAAAAAGAAAACATGGTGAAGGTCCCTCTGCGAGTAGATCTGTTCCGAGTTCTAGCTCTGCAGACCATAGCAAAGCTCAAGTTGAGAAGGTTCTACCAGAAATCTGGAGCCCAGTCTCAAAAGACATAATTCTTGAATCCTATAAGTTAGTCCATGAAGGCAAAATGAATAGATCTGAATGCTACAGCTCACTTGAATGAGAAAAACATGAGACAGCTCAAAGGAAGAGAAGAATCCATTTCAGGGCATTTGGTAATAATAATTCTGATGCTCCGGATCCACCTCCGTTTTACCATTCCAAGCCTTATGCTTATTTCTCCAGACAAGAAGAAAAGAGGAAAAGGAGGTCTTGAAGGATAATGCTGATGCTGACAAGACATATTTTGCTTTGATTCTGATTTTGTGAATATCAAGTCTTCTTAACAATTCAATTTAGACATATATATATATATATATATATATATATATATATATATATATATAATTGTTGATTTGATGTTCTCTACTTGTTCATTTTCATATCATTGTGTAGTGTAGCATATTTATTCTATATTGTTGTAATTCAACTTAGTATATAGGGTTCTGACTTCTACAAATAGGGGGAGATTGTTGGAAATTGTATTCACAATTACCTTGATTTGTGAGAAGTCACCCTTAAACTAAGATTGAATTGCATTTGTATTTGATATGCTTTTCCAGTATTGTCTTGCAGATTATCATTGCTAAGTGTAAATCAATGTCAGGTCACAATGGGTCTGCAAACACAGTTTCATACAATGTAATTCCTCATTATATGAAACATGGTGATGACTCATGTGTGATCTCTCTATTGGGGTACACTTCATTTTCAAGACTATTGAAGACTTTAGAGTGCGGTTGCAGCAAGTGTTCAAGAGAAGAAAAGGAGTAAATGAATATAAATTTTCTAAGGATATGTCTCGAGAGATCAAGCATGTCTCGAGAGTTGAGGCATGTCTCGAGAAGCAAGTTCTGCTTATTTCGGTAATTCTGTTCTGAATGTCTCGAGAGATAAAGCATGTCTCGAGAAGTCCTTAAGACCGAAATTTCCGTCATGTTTCGAGAGATCCGTCAGTTCTCGATACATTAGCCTTTTGTTCTTTCAACCTCAGTTCTCGAGAGATCCGTTAGTTCTCGAGAGATCCCTTATGTCTCGAGAATTTTGTCCATTAATTTCTATTCTCTTTTCTCTGTTCTTATCGTTTTGTAAACGCTCCTTCCCGATCCTAACGGCTATATTGAGTGTGTTTAATGTCGATTTAGCCCTTAATCATTGCCCTCTATATATAGGATTGCTCTTGGGTTGTTTACAACAAGTTTTCCGAATCATTCTAAACCCTAATTTCTCTCCCGATCTAAAAGAACGAGAAAAGCGCCGCCTCGCTGTCGCCTACGATTGAAGATCGATCTACTCATTGGAGTTGCCAATTTCTATCAAAGAAGGATTCGATCGATCCGTGTTCTGATTCTACAACCTCTATTGGATCGTTTCGGATTGCCAAAGACAGATTTGAAGGATCGTTGTTCTTCCTCATCGTTCTCAAAAGCCATTCAGGAAGAAGGAAGAAAACGCCTCTGTTATTCAGATCTGGTATCTTATTGTTCAAAACCTTTTATCATCTATTGTAGGAGTTGTTATCTCCGAGCTGTAGGAGAGGTTGTTCTCCGAGTTGTAGGAGAAGTTTTTCTCCGAGTTGTAAGAGAGGTTCTCTCTGAGATTGTAGGAGTTTGACTCCGAGTTTGTAGGATCATTCTGATCCGAGATTCAGTGAGTAGTCAAGTCTAGCTGTGGTGCTAGATTGGCGAGGCCGGCAGTGGAGTACCCAAGTACGGGGAACCACTATAAATTCCTGGTGTTATCTGTGGCTGTGATCTATTTTGTGTGCTGTGCTTTACGTTTAATTTTTTAATTCCGCAAAAGACGTAGAGATCACCTATTCACCCCCCTCTAGGTGATTTAGGTAGGCAACCAGATACTTCAACCTTCCTTCTCTCTAATGCACCAACCTTTCGCCAAAGCCTTCAGTTGATAAGCAGCCACCATCACCTTTGAAGCCTCAGAGACACCTGAATAGGAGAACATCTCCTCCATGCTGATCACCCAATCATCCAAGGCCATGAAGTCTGCCCGGCCATCATAGGTAGGAGGTCCCAAACGCTGAAAGTGTGAAATGAAGTTCATCTCCGGTGGCAATGCCACTAGAGGCACTAGGGGAGCAGGAACGGCTGGACTTACCACCGGTTCTTGCACAACAGGCTGCTGCACCGAGGCAGCAGACACCAAAGACTGAATCTGAGCCTGCATCGCGACCAACTGTCTCGTCAAAGGCTCATTGCTCTGTCGCAGGCTTTCGATCACGGACTCACTCTGACCACCAGAAGACTCTCCCTCAGGCAGGGGATTCGATCGTGTCACTCTCCTACGAGACATGTCTACAAGAAAGATGGACATTCAATCAGAAACAGACTTACAAAGCTTAAGCCAAACAGACTCGGAAAAATTCACGAATCGATTTGGAACAGGAAAGAAAACAACCTGCTATTGTTGTTACCTTGTTCTGGAATTTCATGAAATGATGCCATGATTAACTTAGGATGATGCACCATCATCCTATTGACTCTTGTGCTATGACATGAGTGCATGAACATTTAAATTTCTTTTCAAATCATGTGTGTACATATGTCATATGATATGTCTTTAACTTGGCACGCGTGCTTATGCGATGATATGAATGTATGCAGTGCTATGCATTCTAGAAAGAGGCCTTAATGCATGTTATGAGCGGCATACACATGTAATGTTATGCATCCCATACTACATAACATTACATGTAACGAAAAAAGAAAACGTGCTAATGGGCATCCATGTAATGGTGGTTATGCATCCCATACTACATAACTGTCACATGTTGCCACCTATGGTGGATCCATTTACAAACACATATTATGCATGCCATACTACATAATATGCCCCGTATACTTCTTATCATGCTATGAGTGTTGTGTCCATGCTTCAGTCAAGACATATTGATCACATATCGGTGTGTGTATACAATGAAATGGTCTTATGAGGTTCTGCTTAGGATAGCGGTTATTTGGCTCACACGCCAAACCACCCTACTACCTTTTTAACAGAACCTCCCTCTGATACCAACTGTCACAACCCGCATTTTCCCAACATTTAAAATGTTATCAGAGTAGGGAAAGCTACACGTTGTGATGCCACATCACGTAGGGGATGCCTACTGACGTTAAGGCAATTCATCCTCCTTCGCAGTTCAAGCAATGTTATTATTAACTCAAAGAGATTCAAATAAAATTTAGGCAGAAAAATTTAACAAGCCGCGTCCCTCGGCTTGGTGGATCAACTAGTCCACGCTTTTAAAATATAGTTTTACGCAGCGGAAAAATACTTGATTTAATTACTTAGTGGCCTAAGTGTACATGAAGAACAAGTGAGGTACACCATGCATGATCGAATGTATGGATTTACTATATATAAAAGTAGATTTATCACGCGCAGAAAGTAGTGAGATTAACATTTCAAAACATGATATGCAATGCAACAATTACCTTAACATATCTAACAAGGGCCATAAGCCAACCAATATCTAACCATTCCAGAACAAGTGTTCAAAAGTGAACAACAAGTAACAGCAGCAATGAAACAAAAATCCAACTAAACGGCACCACGGGCGTCAACACCTGACACGAACCCATGGGCCGACAAGTCCACAGAATACTCTACCTCAAGAGAGTCAGAAGACGGCAACTAAAGAAGCTCCGCACTAACACCTGTTACTGTCCAGAACCTGAGGCATTCAAAGAAAGAACACCTCAGAAGAAAGTACATGTGGTGCAGAAAATAAGAAAGTAAGCAAACCTCCGCGAGACCGGAGGTAAACAGAAGCTGCAAGGGTCAGTGATGACAAAGCTAGCAGCTAATAATCAACAGGAAAAGAAATAGCAGGAGTATCTAATCATCAGCAGAAAGGAAACAATAGAACAACTAAAAATCAGCAGAATATGCTCACCAGACAAAGGTGAGAACACATGCGATGACAAAACTCGCCATAAGCAAAAGAAAAGAACCATCAACTTTAAAATTATTAATCATGTTACTCTTATTCAGAATTATTGAGACTGATCAGCTCATCAGAAAAAAAGTGAGGTGCGGGGATAATACCATCACACATCGTCACGACCCTCAGAGCACCGCACCGGTGGCACCGCCAACATCGTGTACGACCTCCAACAGATTATTCACGTTTTCATGGTTCTTTCAAGGAACAAGGGCGAAGCCCAACAGATCATAACACATTGTATTGCAAGTAAGAATGGAAAATACAAAGGGAATTTCATGCCAACAAAAATGCCTTTTTATGGACTGGCAAAATGCCAAGTTCTAAGCAGGTATAATTAGAAGTTATAAAGGAAATGTACCACAGCTAGATCAAGGGAGACTGCTTGGAGCTATTATATGGAAAAGAAAAAAAAAAGAAACTAGAGCAAGATCACCACATGCCTTTGGTTTTGCTGGAAAAACTCTCCGAATCGCTCCCCGTTGTAGATCGGGTTAAGAGAAGGCGAGAGGAGTCAAGATCTACAAGAGATCGGGCTAGAAAAGGTTAGGGTACAAAAGAACTAACGAAAGAGTTTCACGAAGCGGAAGGAAATTACCGCGAGGATGAAGCTCTCGTCGAGAGCTTTCCGAATCTATGCTCGGCTCACGATTTCGACCACCGGAGCTCCGTCGGCGGCGTCCGGAAGATTCAAGAAATCGCCACTCCCGTCGCTCGCTTTTCTCTCTGGTTCAGACAGAATGAAGAAGAAGCAAAAGCTGGGTTCGTTTTCTTTTAGGCAACATCACATAATTTTAATAATAATAATAATATCATTATTATTATTATTATTAATAAATGAAGGAAGGGGTCGACGCATGAACGGATGGGTCGACGCATGAACGAAGGGGTCGACGCATGAAGAGCTGCTGAAGGGAGTCGACGCATGGAGGGAGGGAGGTCGACGCATGGGGGGAGGGAGGTCGACGCATGCATTTTCATGAATGTATATATATATATACGTTTTGATTATTATAATAATAATAATATTATTATTATTATTTTATCACAAAAAATTAAACGAACGCCGAATCCAACGAAAATTTCGCCTAAGGTGAACGGCGGCGCTACGAATCCAACGGCGAAGTTGGAATCAAAATCCGATGTGCCATTTTCGAGATATGAATGGCGGAAGTTACGGCGAGCTTTAAATATATACAAAACTTCTAAAATTCGCCGAGGCTCCAAAATGGCTCGGATCGCGACGAAACTTGATAGGCAAGTCTAAAATTAAATAATCTAATTTCCTAACGTAAAATTTTCCAATTCCGGGTCGTCGCAAAATTTGGTCGACTTGACCCAAACGGACGCGAAAACGCGCAAACGGCAACACGCCGCTAACTCGACGTTAGAAGTAACGCCCCGACGTCATTAACACGCCATCACTGAATTAAACAAATACCGGAAAAATCAGGGGCGTTACAGAGATGAAAGGTTTCTCTTTCTCCTCCATTAACTCCCCCTTCTTTCTCTCTCTTCCAAATTGGTCTCTCTCTCTCCTGGCCGATTTCCCTGAAATTGAATGGCCCAATTAGTAGCACTCAATCCCGTTTGGTGGTGGACCACCTCAATTGGGTATAGCCCAATTGGATTGGGTTTAATTTGGGCAAATTAGGTCATTTTGACCAAAATTTAGGATAAGGTTTACTTTGGTCAAATTGACCAATTAGTCTGACCCAACTGAGTGGCTTAGGCTCCAATGTCCTCCCTTAAGAGTTAGGAGGGTGTAGGTGGAGTCAATTTGGCAAGGTGAGGGTGAATTGCCCCTTTATAGGGCACTTTGACCAAAATTAAGGCTAAGGTTGACTTATGGTAAATTAGTAAAATTGGAGGTCCCATGATGGGGCTTTTTGGTCCATTAAGTTCCTAATATCCCTATAAAGGTAGGGGCAAGGTCAATTTGGCATGGTGGAGGCCAATTGACCCTAATTGAGTTAGTTTGACCAATTTAGGGTTAAGGTTGACTTTAGACAAATTGGCCTCGTTTGTTGACCCCAATGGGTCCCTAGTGCTCCAAGGAGACCCCTAATGGATTAAGGATACTATGGTGGAGTCAAGATTCAAGGAAAGGCTCTAAAGCCCAAACTTAGGCTAGGTATCTGAAAACTGCTATATGCAGACCACTTTGATTTCCCCTTCTCATCCTAGCTCACATGGTCTTAAGCTCTTCCTATGGTTTTGTCATGACCTAGTCATGACAAAACTATCTTAGGGGGTCTAGTTGTTTGGGGGATGTTACAGTGTCTGACTTAGCTTTTAGAAAGAACACTCAGCTGAATCAAGAAAAATCATCAACAATGACAAGAGTGTAGGACTTACCTGCTAAGCTCTGAGTGGAGACAGGACCAAATTGGTCAAAGTGCAATAAGTATAAGGTTCTGGGGGAATCATTCTTACCAATTGGTTTGAATGATGATTTGATCTGCTTTCCTAGTTGGTAGACTCTACAGGGATGGACTTTATTAAACATACCAGTTGGTAAGACTCTTACAAGGTTAAGCTTAGACAACTTAGTGATGAGCCCGGATTTATAGTGATTTCCAGATTCATTTGGGTCATTTTCCATGTCATTGCACTACACTTTCGGCCCATTATTGCTTCTATTCGATTACATAGTCTATTTCACTTTTAGTGCACATTTTCAGCCTAGTCTAGCGTGATTTCTTACGTTTCATCTTTGCAATGATGCTCTACTATTTCTGTTGATCATTTGGAATGCATCTGCTAGTGGTCTGGACTGTTTTCCTGCAGATACAGGGATTGTGTTGTCGCTCGGTGTTGGATAGGCCATTGTTAGCATAATTTGCCTCTGTTCATGCATTTTTGTTCTCGCACGATCAAGCGCACGACCATTGGTCGTGCGCATCCCCCATTTTTCTCCCTAGTGGTTCGCACAATCATTGGATTCCTTCTCTCACTACCACTGGACGTGCGCCAATGATCGTGCGCTATTTTGGCATGCTAGATTTGGATACAGGTTATTCTCGCACGATCTGTGACATTTCTTCACGCACGGCCACTTGTCATGCGCCACTGATCGTGTGCCCTATTTATTCTGCTCCGTATTTAAATGCAGATTCCACGATTTAAGGGCAGACCCCAGGCATTTGCCGCTAGTTCCTCCAGTGCATCTGCGCCATTTTTGCTCTCCATCCATCTCCTTCCATTGGGAAGCTTCCTCTGCTGAATCCAAGCTACATCTAAGGTTCCGAAAGACTTCTCGGCCATCCACGACATGCAACTCAATGTGTTGGGCAATTTCCTCTTGGAGAGGAAGAAGACACCGCTGCAAGTTGAAGAAGACGGACAAAGGTCAGAGGTAGTGACAACCTCGAGATCCTATAAGAAACCAAGGACTGAGCACAAAGACGGCTTGACAACCCGCCATTCCGACCATGATCCACGACAAGTCTTCACTTCTATCGTTTTACTCTACCCTTCTCTCATTTGTGAAATGTACTTCTAAATGCTTGTACTGAATTTGGATCACTATTATTTATCTATGAATGAAAGTTTTCCTTGTTATTTTCTTCCTTGAGTTTGTTATGTTGTGAATGCGCCTCTCCTCCACTCACATCCACCCTCACACGCACTTGTTAAGCCACTCTAGCAAAAGCTAGAGGTGAGACTCCGAAGAGGTGCCTACGACCCTCATTTCCGCATTTGAGATCACTCCATCCACCTGCTTACTGTCCATCCGCTTACCAAAGTACGGCATCGCGGCCTGCAAATCATCTAGCCAAGCGAAGCGGTACTTTCAACCCGCATTTTACTTTTATTGTCGTTAAAGT
Organism: Dactylorhiza incarnata; assembly: GCA_033032865.1. Lineage (NCBI taxonomy): Eukaryota > Viridiplantae > Streptophyta > Magnoliopsida > Asparagales > Orchidaceae > Dactylorhiza > Dactylorhiza incarnata. The sequence continues at coordinate 11,618,348 of JAWHQI010000014.1, forward strand.
AGGAAACCAAAATTCAAGCCCTTTCTTTTCTTTCACTCACTGTAGCAATCTTTCCACGACACGATCGCTTCACCCATTCAGCATTCCTTGAGAGAATGATACTTGGGGATCATATTGCCAAATTTATAACTTGACAATGACCGGTACCTTTCCTTTCGGACCGCATTCTGCTCTCTCTTTTAGCGGTGCAAAATCTGCGCTTCATGTTTTTGGCGCCGTTGCTGGGGAGTGCAGGCGTGATGTGATTTTGGTTGTTGAAAAAATTGTTATAGGCGTCATTGTTTTTGAGTTGTTTTCTTTGTATTATTCTTTTGTGTATGCAGGGGCGAGTTCCAAGTGACCTGGTCCCTTTTGACCCTGAAATTGAGAGGACTTCCCGTGCACGGCGGCGTGCTATAGTTGCTCTTGCTGAAATGGGAGATAATCTAAATCAAGGAGAAGGCCATAGGGGCATAGGAGTGCCCGAGGATGGGGAAAATGTTATTGAGCATGAACCTGAAGTGAACCGGCCGAGACCTAACACCATGAGGAACTACCCCACTCCGACTGTAGGGATTGTAAATCCGAGGTTCGGCCCGGCTATCGCAAACACTCAGTTTGAACTAAAACCAGCTATTTTGAATATCATTCGGAATAATGCCCAGTTTTCTGGACTGCCTTCTGAAGACCCTCCAGCTTCACCTAGCCGTGTTTTCTGATATATGTGTCATTATCCGCTATGCAGGTATATCTGATGATACTGTCAAGCTGAGGTTGTTTCCATTTTCTCTGCGAGATAAATCCAAAGCATGGCTTCACACCATTCAGCTGGTAACCGCCGCTACTTGGGACGCTTTGTCTTCAAAATTCTTAGGGAAGTTCTACCCGGTGTATAGGATCATGAACTTGAGCCGGGAACTAGCTTCGTTCCACCAACAAGATCAGGAAATGCTAGCAGAAGTATGGGAGAGGTTCAATGACCTTCTGTGGAAATACCCTAACCATGAGCTCCAACCTTGGAACCTCGTGCACAACTTCTATTTTGCCATCGACCCCTACAGGGCGATGATTGATGTTGCGGTAGGAGGGACTCTTATGAACCATACTACGGAAGAAGCCTTGTATATACTTCGAGATACTGCATCGAACAACACATATTGGACACCAGGGAAGAACACATAGAAGAACACCAGAGGTATCTTCGCCCAAGAGAGGATCCCTCAGGTGATTTGGCAAACCTGAATATTACTAAATCCTTTAATTTCATGGCTAATCAGAATAGGGGAATGCTGTACGGAAATGCTTATAACCCGGGAGTGAGAAATCACCCCAATTTTTCTTGGAATAAAAATACTGCTGGCCAAAGATGACAGTCGGGGCAGCATCAGTTTGATACTTCTGCTTCCAGAAGTCAACCACGGCCGCCTCATGCGGGTTATAATCAAACACCTCCGACACCAAAAAAGAATAGCTTGGAAGAGATAATAGAAAAATTAATTAAAGTTACCCAAGCTAACATGACTAAAGAGACGACGTCGATGAGAAACTTGGAAGTGCAAATGGGCCAATTGGCCCAAGCATTTTCTGAGCGTTTTCAAGGCACCCTTTCTAGTACCACTGAGAAGAATCCGAGCAAAAATGGGATTATGGTTGCTGATGCTGAGGCCGCTAGCCATGGTGATTGGGTACTCCCGTATTGTATTAATTATGTGAACACTACAACATTGTGCAACTCAGGTTCATTACGCAACATTCTTGCTTTGCAAGATGTGGAGAAGTTAAATCTCCATATGAATGTGGATGACCGGACTTATCTTACTCTGCATAATGGAGCAATGGTGGAAACTGAGGGGGATGTAAAAAAGGTAAAAGTTGTGGTTGATAGGACTAAGGTGTTGACCGATTTCCAGGTTCTGGGACCCCGTGAGAACAACTCGATTCCAATTCTGGGTATCCCATTCCTGAAGGAGAGTGGTATGAAAATGGATTTTCCTAATGGGTGCGTTACTCTACCTCCTAGAGTGACAACCTATATCCTTACATTATCCACAACTTCTGACTTTGATACTTCACTGATTTTGGTTACTGATGATTTTTTAAGTGTTGTAGAGAACAGGGAAGAAGAAGAGAAGAAGAATGAGAAGGAAGACGTAGTGATCGATGGGACAGAAAAGATGGGATCCCCAAACTTGAAAACTATATTTTTGAAATTGGTGAACCTAGTTCTATTCGGGAGCAGCTCCCTAGATCTATCTGTAGTAAGGATTATAATGAACTTGTTAAGCGTTCTGTAACTTGGGCTGATTCGGTCGCCACTTTGGTGCCAGACATGATGCCGACCACCACTAAGGTGGGAAACAATGAGGAATAAATGCAATGATGCTCTCCCACTGTGGAGAAAATGAAGAAGGAAAAGCTCCAGTGCGCATCACGACTTTCGGCTCTCTGTGGTGAGAAAGTGGGGGCTAGGGGGAAGTTGGGTAAAACCAACTTTTGCCCTAAAGCTTCCACCCCCGGTCATTCTCAATCCAAGGGAGAGATGTAACATAAATCTGCTGTTAGTTGATTGCACTCTTTCAGTTTTTTATTTCTGGATTTTTGTGCTTGAGATGCTGAGACTATCTTATTTCTTGTACTTGTATGGTGAACCTTTCTATTACAAACAATTATAATACAGTTATTTGGTCCACCTGAAGGACGTTAAACAAAAGGGCTCATGTGAGACAACCCATTGGAACCACTTGGTTCCGTTCAGTTTCTTTTTCAATTCTATATATTAGTTTATTTCTGCTTTATTTGTGAGAATACTTTAATCATAGGTCCAAATCTATTTAGAGTATGCGGGACTGCCGCAATTGGACAAAAATAACTGATCTTCTGGTAGGCTCATTTATGAGCCTAGGTACCCTCTACCCTTAGCCCTTTTCACTATGCAAATGATTTATTTTGATTTGGATGACTTTAAGTCTGGGGAAGAGCCATACCTAGTGCTTACTACACGTGCACATGTTTTAGCTTACCTGTAGTACTTTTCATGTTTATTATAATTTCATATTCGCATCACACACCATTTCACCTACACGAGCGCGCACTCGCTTGTTTGTATGCCCCCGTACATTCAATTTTTGGTTGTGATGTAGAAGTTACTATTTTAGCCTAAAATTTGCAAGATGGAGTGACATGTTGACTCATGTAGTGCTCTAGTTGAATACTTGTGTCTTTCTTAGGGATTTGAGTAGAATTAGTTTTTATTTATGCATCTAATTTACAATTAGTTGATTTGCGTAGATTTTAATTTATTTTACACAAAATGGTGAATGTGGTTGAATCTAGTGGTAGCGGTGTATTGTGTGTAGTCGAGCGGGAGGTTCGTGTTGTCCGAGTAGGGAGGTTGGATTACCTTTCTCGGGGGCTATGAACTTGCCCAAAGAGACTCTCGAAGAATGGGTGTGAACGATTTGCAAGTTGAGCGTGATGTAGGCCACCTATTTGGCAAGTTAAAGCTTTGTTCTACCATTCCTATAGGCTAACCATTGTTAGCCCATTTTGTGCCAACCCGACCATTTGGTTCAGCTCCACCATGCTTCACCAAGGCCTAAAAGCTAATCCCATTATCACAACCAAAATTAAGCGAAAAGCATTATAATTTTCCAATGCGGTGCGGTCTTGTTAAACTTTTGTGTTGAGGTGGTTATCAAAAAAAAAATTCTATATGTTAAGATTTCTGCGAATAGATTTGAGGATAAGAAAAAAGAAAAAGAAAAAGAAAAGCAAAGAAACAAAGTATATCCGTAGTGTTTTAATTGAAACATCTAGTTCTATCGTTTGGAGTAGGTCGTGTGCACACCCGGTTTCAAAGTCAAGTTTGGCGGTGTGTTACACATGAATTATTGGGGCTGCTATGATTTAGCACTTTTGTGAGCTCTTTTGGGTTGCGATTAGCCATCATGTTTATCTTTGCATTCCAAACCGTAACCTAAGCCTCATGTATACCTAAATTCCTATTGAATTGTCTTGTGAGTTCATTAGCACCGTGGAGAGAGTGTGACAGGCGAGTGTATGGCTCTCGACGTTGATGGATTTCAACGAAGATAATTCCGAGTTCCGGTCTTGGGTAACACTTCCCTTCGCGTCTTGCTTACTTTCGTACTACGTGTGACCATGAGATTCACCAACATTCCTTTTTTGAGTAAAAATAAATAAATTCCTTTTTACGCATTTAAAATTTTATAAATTAGCTAGCATATTTAGAAAATTCATCTAATGAATTGCAATGCACACAAGTATGCAACTTCGCATACTAGTCCATGTTTGCAATTTTTGGCTAGTTATGCTTTTTCCACTCCGCTGGATTTGTTTGCTCGGGACGCACAAACAGGTAAGCCTGGGGGTGTGATGAGCCCGGTTTTTATAGTGATTTCTGAATTCATCTGGGCCGTTTTCCATATCGTTGCACTACACTTTAGGCCCATTATAGCTTCTATTCGATTACATTATCTATTTAACTCTTAGTGCACCTTTTCAGCCTAGTCTGGCGTGATTTCTTATGTTTCATCTTTGCAATGATGCTTTATTATTTCTGTTGAACAGTGGAAATCATCTGCTAATAGTCTGGATTGTTTTCCTACAGGTACATGGGTTGTGTGGACGCTCGGTGTTGGATCGGACATTTTTATCCTAATTGGCCTATGGTCATGCATTTTTGCTCTCGCACGATCAAGCGCACGACCACTAGTCGTGCGCATTCCCCCATATTTCTCCTGAGCGGTTCGCACGACCACTGGATTCCTTCTTGCACAACCACTGGCCGTGCGCTAATGATCGTGCGCTATTTTGGCATGCTAGATTTGGCTACTAGTTATTCTCGCATGATCAGTGACATTTCTTCGCGCACGACCACTGGTCGCGTGCCACTGATCGTGCGCCCTATTTATTCTGCTCCATATTTAAAAGGAGATTCTGCGATTTTAGGGCAGACCCCAGACATTTGCCGTTAGTTCCTCCCGCGCACCTACGCCATTTTTGCTCTCCATCTGTATCCCTTCCATCTCCTTCCATTGGAAAGCTTCCTCTGGTGAATCCAAGCTACATCCAAGGTTTCGGAAGACTTCCCAGCCATCCACGACAAGCATCTCAAGGTGTTGGGCATTTTCCAATTGGAGAGGAAGAAGACACCGCTGCAAGCTGAAGAAGTCAGACAAAGGTCAGAGGTAGTGACAGCCTCGAGATACCGGAAGCAACAAAGGAATGAGCACGGAGACGGCTTTACAACCCCCTATTCCGACCACGATCTATGGCGAGACTTCACTTCTATCGGTTTACTCTACCCTTCTCTCATTTGTGAAATGTACTTCTAAATGCTTGTACTGAATTTCGATCACTATTATTTTGTCTATGAATGAAAATTTACCTTGTTATTTTCTTCCTTGAGTTTATTATGTTGTGAATGCACCTCGCCTCCGCTCACATCCACCCTCACACGCACTTGTTAAGCCACTCTAGCAAAAGTTAGACGTGAGACTCCGATAAGGTGCCTGCGACCCTCATTTCCGCACTTGAGATCACTCCATCCACCTTCCTACTGTCCATCCGCTTACGGAAGCACAACATCGCGTCCTACAAATCATCTCGCCAAGCGAAGTGGTGCTTTAAACCCGCAATTTTCTTTTATTGTCGTTAAAGTAGGAAACCAAAATCCAATCCCTTTATTTTCTTTCGCTCATTGTAGCAATCTTCCACGACATGATCGCTTCACCCACTCTGCATTCCTTGAGAGAACGATACTCGAGGATCATATTCCCAAATTTATTACTTGAAAATGACCGGTATACTGCCGTTAGGACCTCATTCTGCTCTCGCTTTTAGTGGTGCAAAATCTACGCGTCACTTAGCTATGGTCTTAAAATTTAGGTGACTGAGTCTCCTATTCCACAACTTATTATTTTCTAATTGAGAGTTAAATAAGCACATATCTGACTTAGCATACTCAAAATTTACCAAATAGACCATCCCCTTCCTAAGACCAGTCAGTACTATCTGATAGGTTATTGAGCTAACTATATGGCATAAGGACTTGGTGAATTCAACTTTGTATTCACTATCACAAAACTGACTGATACTGATTAAGTTATGTCGAAGACCTTCAACATAAGCTATCTTAGAGAAAGATATTTCTCCAACTCTGAGCACACCATATCCTCTGGTCTGACCAGAGTGGGAGTTCCCAAAATTACCTTAGGGCCTTCCTTGGCCTTGAAGTTTTCCAGCATCTCCTTTGCTCCAGTCATATGCATGAAGAATCCACTGTCCAAATACCACTACTGGATTGTGGTAGAACTGTCTCCCTTCTGCACATGCAATTAAACATTACTATACACCCTCACTTGTCGGGGTCTCTTTTTTCTATCATAATATGGAGTTATAAAAGAGTATGTTGGTCTTTCTGTATACCCCTTAAGGTGAAGAAGTGATGGCTTATTATGCCAACAATTTTTAGATTTGTGCCCAAATTTGAAACAACAGGAGCATCTAGAATGGTGGTTAGAAATAAAAGAGAGAGAGGTCTAGATGATTGAATATTTCTTCCAGAAAGCATGCGTCGATAAGAAATCGACGCATCTTTGGAGTTGCATCGTGTGTAATTCAACGTGTCTGCATAGTTACGTTGATAATTATTCGATGCAGAATATTGGTTACGTCGAATAGAATTCGACACACCCTCACACTTGCTTTGAGATAATGTCTAGGCATATGCAGAACTCCGTTGAGTTGCATTCGACGTATCTTTAAAAGTACGTCGAGTTCTATTTGACGTACAATTTCTTTTATTAAGGATTTTATAATTTTTCATTAGATTTTCTGAGGGGTGTTTACCTAGAATGTCTATGTGATTAGTATTATTTACCCTACTGAAGGTAGTGAGTTTATTAGGATTATTAGTTAGTTCTTCCCCTTATTTTAAGTTATTATGAGGTTGATTTATAGTAGACCTAATGAATGCTACATGCTTTTCCCAGGCAAGTTTGCTAGGGATTAGTGTACTGGGGGATAGTAATGATTCTAGATCAAGATGGTTAAATCTCTTGGAGAGATTTTGTGAGATCTCCGTAAGCATTTGACTCCTCACATTGAGTGAGTCCTCAAAGGCTTTTGCCTTTGTAAGTTCTTACTTTAAATCAGAATTTTCATTTGTTAATGTTTATATTCCTTTTTCTTTCTAAAACATCTGATTTCTTAGATCATAGTTAACTGAGTACAGATTGTTTTTCCTAAGATCTTCTTGTTCTTTTCTGATTATGTTAAGTTCTTTTGGGCTGTTAATGTAATCTTGACAGAATTCTCTACAACAGTCTTTAAAATCTTTTGAAGAAAAGTCAAATTCATCAAAGATAGTTACCTGATTTTCTGCAGTAGAGTCTTCAAAGGCCATTAAGTAGGATTCTTTAGTTGCACACTCCTGATGCGCGAATTAAAAGCACACCGCTATAGGCGGTAGTAAGACTGCGGCACGAAACGGCAGTGTACCGATCGTTCAAGTAATATAAAACGAGGAGTAATCCCCGAGTATCGAATCTCGAAGGAACACAGTAAGGTGGAGCTATCTATCGAGGCAGGACTTGATATCGAAGTCCTTTAGTCGGATGGATGCGGAAACGGGGGTTTTGGTTTGTGGAAAATGAAGGGCAAAATCTATCACTACTCCTATGCAATGCCGCTATGCAATGCTTCACTTGGCGGGATGGAGACTACGTAGGTCTTGAACGCACGACTTCGTTGGGCGGATGGACGAGTAGGCTAGCGGAATCGAACTATGCAAGCCTTGAGCGCGCTGCTTCGTTAGGCGGGATGGATTACACGGGCCGCGATGCCACACTTCGATAGGTGGATGGACGAGTAGGCTAACGGAATGAGGGTCGCAAACACCTCGTCGACAAGCACGCCACAAGCAATTGCTAGTGCGGCACCGGACACGGTGGTGGAGTGGAAAATGGATGGCGGCGCACCTCATTAACACATATGAACTAAATAATTCCAAAGAAATGAAATAAGCATTACAAAGCATAGTTCATAGCATACATCATCAAAATATAGAGATTAGAAACATTACATCAACATAAGGAAGAGAAAAAGGCAAGAGATACTACCGATTCCGGAGTCTCGTTTCAGATTCATGGTAGGAAGCACCGGGTTGTCAATCCGCGTCCTAGCTCAGTCCCAACTATCATCCGGGGTAGAGGAGGGCTGTCACACCTCCCAATGGACCCGTCTTCTCCAACATTTTACAATCCGTCCACGTCCGATGCGAAGAACTCCTTCCCTGGCGATGAAGACGAGTGTAGAATCTCCTCCTTGAATCCCTTGGATGATGGAGGAGGCCTAGGGGGCGAACACCTGCGAAAATGGGCGGAACGGCGGAGCTGGGCGAGAAACAATGGTGAAGGATCCGACCTAAATCGCGAGCAGGAATATTTATAGGCGCTGGAATAAACAGTGCGCACGGTCATTGGCGCACGACCAGTGGTCGTGCGCACTGGAGTTCTATGATCGTGCGCCTGCTTGGGCGGAGCCTGCAATGTAAGAAATTTATAAAATAAAATGTTCGCACGACCAGTGGCGCACGACCGGTTGTCGTGCGCACTATCGTAGGTGGTCGTGCGCACTGGTCGAAACAGAACTTATAAAATTGATGTTAAGTGCGCACGAACAGCGGCACACGACCGGTGGTCGTGCGCAATATCGCTGGTGGTCATGCGCACTGTCCGAGACAGAACTCAAAAAATAGGGTTAAGTGCACACGATCAGCGGCGCACGACCAGTGGTCATGCGCAATAGAAACAGTGATCGTGCGCAGTTCTCCTGTACAGAATTGTACCGGGAACACCCGCACGACTCCTGTTCCAGCACAACCACGAATCCAGCCACTGAAAGTGGCACTTAACAATCCATGAAAACTACTAAAAATGAAGAACATGAAATAACACCAAAAACGGGCCTAGAGGTGCACTTAGCATGGAGTGTCAAATATGAGTGAAAACATGTCTAAAGTGAAGTGCATAGACTAGAAAATCGGCCCAGATGAGTCCATAAATTTGTATATATTTGGGACTCATCACACCCCCAGACTTACCTGTTTGCGCGTCCCGAGCAAACAAATTCTAAGCGAACGGGGAAAGAAAAGTAGATGGCTTAAAATTACAATATAGAGTACCATGCAAAGTCGCATGCTCACGTGCATGAGAAAAATAGTAGAGAAGATTTCTGATTATATAAACAGTTTATATATTTCTAAAAGAGTAAAAGCATATTACAACTACTCAAAATGGTGAACAACGGTGAATCATTCGGTCATGCATACGGAGAAAGTAAACTAAGCGCTGAGACGAGCATTGCTCAAGATCGGGATGCGGGACAAACTCCACTGAAATCCATCAGTGTCGGTGACCATAAGCTTGCCCGGTCACATTCTCCCCATGACACTAGATCGGTTCAAGGCGTGAGTCAGTAGGACTTTCAGGTTTTAATTGAGGCTTGAGTTACGGTGAGGTAAACAATGATAAACAAAATGTCTTATAACACAAAACCCAAATGAGCTTTAAAAGTAACTACCCGCGCACCATAATCGAATGCAAATGCACCACACCCCCAGGCTTGGACTTTTGCAACATAGGTGTGTGCACCGCCTACTCCCAATACATAATTTTTCTACATGATTTTTCAATAAAACTCATTTTTCTTATTTTTTTCTCTTTTTCTTTTCATTTTTTTTCTATCTTCTTTTTCTTGTCTTTTTTCTTTCAGCAAAATTTTCAAATGAGCATATCCACAGATTCACATAATAAACACCACAATCAACACCCCCCACAATGTAAATAAAACTACAACTAAAGCTCAAATTTGGGTGTGCGACTAGGTTAGGCTTTTAGGCTTTGGTGAGATATATGTGGAGCTGAATCAAGAAAAGGGTAGGCACGAAGGGGCTAGCAAGGGTAGACGATAGGCATGAAATAAAAAGTTCATCTGGGCCAAATAATGGCCTACGTCATTCTCACGTACTAGAACTTATCCTATGCCAATGCTTCAAGAATTGCTTGGGGCAAGTTCTAGCCACCGAGAAAGATTCTCCTTTCTCCCGACTAAAGCAATACGAGTCTAGCGATCGTTTACACACATCCCTATGCTACCATTTGATTCACACCGTATTCACCATTTGAGTAGAGTAAACAACATTTACACTAATAGAAAAAATATAAAACCATAAGTATAAAGAGAAGTCTAGTCTACACAAATTTCGATGCAACCGAGTACTCGACTAGGAGCACTACTAGAGTCAACATTTTACTCTGCTACATAGTCCTAAGACATCACCTAGACTTTCCCACATAAGAAGAAGAATTAAATTCACTACAGAGCACGCATACAGACGAGTACGCGCTCAAGTGGGTGCTGTGGTGTGCAATGAAAATGAACAACAATTTCCAATAAGCTAAAATAAAAGTACTTCTAGCATGCTATGCAAGAGTGCACGTGAGTGGGTACAAAAACTGCTCTCCCTCAGACTTAAACTAAACAATCCACAAAATATATGACATGAAAATCAGAAAAGGCTAGGGAAAGAGAGTACCCAGTGCTCAGAAATGAGCACACCAGAAGATTGGCGTGTAAGCTAAAATGAGCCGCAACATCCGCCATCCAGAAAAGATACCTGCAGGGGTCAGCTCCGCAAAAACAAAAGAAGAAGATAAACTAAAATAAACTACAGCTAACTAAGCAGGATTTAATAAAATGAAATGCATGGGAAAGTAAGATAACTATTGGGGTTATTGTCATCCCAGCACGACTTATTCAAAAACTAAAGGTTCTAGCTAATGGGAGTATGGAAGGAGAAGTGGACAGGTAACTGGCCTAATATCCGTGTCGGTAGCGGGTACCGATACGGTGATAGAACAGTCACTCCCCTACCTAAATAAAAATACCTGCTCTTCACAGGTAGAGGAAGCAGAAAGTAAGAAGTGGAGGTGGAGTCCTCCTCACTATTCTCACCAAAAACATCCTTGCCTAGCAAGGTGTCGTCAACAGGGAGGTGGCGGGAGGAAAAGGCAATGAGTGGAGCTTCCTCTATGGAGGGGGAATCAACCTCCTCACATAAGAGGATGCTCTCATCATTGACTTGGGCAATATGCACCAAATCCTCCTGGGGTACCTGTGAAGACTCAACCTGCACAGGCTCGGATGAAGAGGGGGGGATCGAGAAATAAACAAGATGAAGAACATAAATAATCAAAAATCAGGGAAGTGGTCCCGGTCTCACTCCCATCAGCTTGGGGAAGTAAAATATTGTTTGCATTGTCATCAATGCTACAAGATTCGGCGGGATCAACAGTGGCCAAGCTAGAGATTTGGACTTCCTCCACCGGTGCTGAGGAAAACTCCTCTTCACCTGGAAGGTTGTCCTCCTCCATTGGAACAGGCATGACACTAAAGTCACCAGCCTCCTCTTGCGACACATCATCAATAATGTCATCAGAGATGAGTGTAGTATGCACAACAGGGAGAGGAATAGTGCTCGGATAAAAGTCGAGCACCGATTCCTCACAAAGAATCGAATCCACTAGGGGTGGTGGATGCACTGGGAGAATAGGCTCAGAAATGTCGGTGCCCAGATCAGCCACACATCTGGTGAATGCGTCAATGCCATACCCTTCAAGATGTGAAGGTGGAAAAGACACAAAACCGGATGTTGAAGGTGTGCCGCCAGAGTTAGGATTCGGGACGATCTGGATATCCGGCTCGTCATCCTCATCCAATTCGCGACGAAAAGCAGCACAATCCTTCAGGGCATGATCTGTGCTCCGACAAAACTGGCACTGCCTAGCGGGCTTCTTTGGCAAAGCGGGTGCTGAAGCCGAAAAGAAGTAAGACGATAAAGGCTCAGCAGAGTAGCCATAAGACTTACGCACACCATATGGAGTATCAGACGAAGTCGATGCTCTATATGCTGGGCGAGAAGAATTATGCCCACCATTATCCGTAGGGCATTCATCACTAGAGTGGGAGGTAGCTCCACACCAACGGAAATGGATATTAAGATGTGCCCACATAGTGCGAAGATAAAACGATTCAAATAGAAAAACACTATTGTGCGAAATACCACACCTAACAAAAATTACTAAAGCAACCTAATTAAAACAGGAAAATGGAATAAAAAGAAATAAAACAAAGAAATGCAATTACAAATGGAAGGGCTTCTCTCTCAGGTTTTCCCTCTCCAGAAAACTCACATGACTGTGTTCCCCAGCAACGGCGCCAAAAACATGATGCGCGAATCTTAGCACTCCGCTATAGGCAGTAGTAAGACTGCAGCACGAAACGACAGTGTACCGATCGTTCAAGTAATATAAAACGAGGAGTAATTCCCGAGTATCGAATCTCGAAGGAACACAGTAAGGTGGAGCTATCTATCGAGGCAGGACTTGAGATCGAAGTCCTTTAGTCGGATGGATTCGGAAACGGGGGTTTTGGTTTGTGGAAAATGAAGAGCAAAATCTATCACTACTCCTATGCAATGATGCTATGCAATGCTTCGCTTGGCGGGATGGAGACTACGTAGGCCTTGAACGCACTACTTCGTTGGGCGGATGGACGAGTAGGCTAGCGGAATCGAACTATGCAGGCCTTGAGCGCGCTGCTTCGTTAGGCGGGATGGATTACACGGGCCGCGATGCCACACTTCGATAGGAGGATGGACGAGTAGGCTAATGGAATGAGGGTCGCAAACACATCGTCGATAAGCACGCCACTAGCAATTGCTAGTGCGGCACCGGACACGATGGTGGAGTGGAAAATTGATGGCGGCGCACCTCATTAACACATATGAACTAAATAATTCCAAAGAAATGAAATAAGCATTACAAAGCATAGTTCATAGCATAGATCATCAAAATATAGAGATTACAAACATTACATCAACATAAGGAAGAGAAAAAGGCAAGAGATACGACCGAATCCGGAGGCTCGTTTCAGATTCATGGTAGGAAGCACCGGGTTGTCAATCCGCGTCCTAGCTCAGTCCCAACTATCGTCCGGGGTAGAGGAGGGCTGTCACACTTCCCAATGGACCCGTCTTCTCCAACATTTTACAATCCGTCCACGTCCGATGGGAAGAACTCCTTCCCTGGCGATGAAGATGAGTGTAGAATCTCCTCCTTGAATCCCTTGGATGATGGAGGAGGCCTAGGGGGCAAACACCTGCGGAAATGGGCGGAACGGCGGAGCTGGGCGAGAAACAATGGTGAAGGATCCGACCTAAATCACGAGCAGGAATATTTATAGGCGCTGGAATAAACAGTGCGCACGGTCATTGGCGCAAGACCAGTGGTCGTGCGCACTGGAGTTCTATGATCGTGCGCCTGCTTGGGCGGAGCCTGCAATATAAGAAATTTATAAAATAAAATGTTCGCACGACCAGTGGCGCACGACCGGTGGTCGTGCGCACTATCGTAGGTGGTCGTGCGCACTGGTCGAAAAAAAAACTCATAAAATTGATGTTAAGTGCGCACGAACAGCGGCGCACGACCGGTGGTCGTGCGCAATATCGTTGGTGGTTGTGCGCACTGTCCAAGACAGAACTCAAAAAATAGGGTTATGTGCACACGATCAGCGGCGCACGACCAGTGGTCGTGCGCAATAGAAACAGTGATCGTGCGCAGTGTTCCTGTACAGAATTGTACCGGGAACACCTGCACGACTCCTGTTCCAGCACAACCACGAATCCAGCCACTGAAAGTGGCACTTAACAATCCATGAAAACTACTAAAAATGAAGAACATGAAATAACACCAAAAACGGGCCTAGAGGTGCACTTAGCATGGAATGTCAAATATGAGTGAAAACATGTCTAAAGTGAAGTGCATAGGCTAGAAAATCGGCCCAGATGAGTCCATAAATGTGTATATATTTGGGACTCATCAACTCCTCATCACTATCAGATGAAGAGGAGCTTGACTCAGACTCTGAGTCACTCCAGGTTTTAGTAATGAAAACTTTCCCCCTTTTCTTATCCTTCCTCATGGAGGATTTCTTCTTGTGCTCCTTCTTGCTGCTTTTGTTCTTTTCCTCTTCAGGACATTCTGTGGCAAAGTGCCCAGTTTTTCTGCAGGAGAAGCAGACAATTTCCTCTTTAGGGGTTTTGCCATAGCTTGTTTTGCTTGAACTCCTCTCCTTCCTTCTAGAGTCCTCTATATTGACACATCTCTTGAATCTCCTTGATAAGAGATTGAACATATCTTCTTCAAAAGTGGAAGGCTCTCCTTCAACAGCATTTAGAGCAAGCGTCCTTTCTTAGGAGTTGAGAATCTCTCCTCCGATTCTGACTTAGTCCTGCTTTTTAGAAAGAGCTCATAGGACTAGAGCATGCCTAGCAGAGCATCGTAAATATTTCTCTGAGACACCTGGAATCACTGATAGCCCAGATTCTTGAGTCCCATGTGCTTGGGAAGCACAGGAGGAGCTTGTCATTAATTTCTGTCAGAGAAATTTCTTTGTCAAGACCCTTCATCTCATTTATGATGAAACTGAACCTGTCATACATCTCAGTTATGCTTTCTTCAGCCTTTTTATGAAAGTTATCATATTGGGATATGTGAAGGGACTTTTTGTCCTTTCTTACATCAGAGCTGACATCAACTAATCTGGAATGTGATTCCCAGATTTCTTTGGCAGAGTTGCAATCAGCAACTTTCTGGAATATGTCATCAGACATAGTTGACACCCGAATATTCATGGCTTTAGCATCAGATGAATTCACCTTCTTTTCAGCTTCAATCCACTCTGCTCTGGGGACTACAATTTGTGTTACTGTCCCACTAGCATCTTTTCTGACTGGGACTGGGAGACCTGAAATAATGACATTAAAATGTATTCATCAATAGAGTTCATATATAAATTTATTCTGGCCTTCCAGAGTGTAAGCTTATTCAAGTTAGATACTAGTGGTCTTGTTGATGCATAGTTCTTATAACTCATTTTTCTTTATAAAATGATTTTAGATAATTTTAAATAAAGAAATAAGAGTGGGGAGTTCTTTTGATCAAGGTGTTAACCTTTTAATGATCAAACTCCCTCTGATACCAATTGAAAGTGCATAGTGTGCCTCTGAGTATTCTCTAGAGGGGGGGGGGGTGAATAGAGTTTTAAAATTTTTATACCCTAATTATGCTCATACAATATAACTACTAAGTACATGCAATCATCAATACCAAAACAGAATAAAGTAAACACAGAAAATATAAGGATTCGGCCTAGAAAAGATGCAATGAGAATGAAAGAAAATCAATTTATAACTATAATGCACCTAGGCATAAATCATTCCCAGAGAGCAAGATACACGAGATCAAAAAGTAGTGGCAATAACTAGCAAGTAAGCTACAATGTAACAAAGAGGCACCATCAGTGTCAACAATCTGACACCAACCCATTGGCTCCAACTAGCATATTTGAACACAAGAAGAAAACTAACTACCACTACCTCGCAGCAGCGGGGTAAGACAACATCTACAACTCCCAAGGTCTCAGAATTACACCTTTAACTTCTACAGCTCCTCAGCAAGGAAAGCACAAGCGGCAGAATAAAAACATAAAAGTCTTGCAAAAATAAGGCAATAAAAAGGCATAAAGTGTACCAACCCAAGCTAAACTTACAAAAGGAAAGAAGCTCCAAAGCATAGAGCTAAACAACGCACCGAGTGCACCAACACCTTCTAGAAATACAAGTAGAGTTCATTTATCTATTTAATTCTATTTATGAGACTGATCAGCCCAATTTAAATGGGGGTGGTCCTTTATCCTCTGCCACCCTAAGCCCAAAACCAGGGGGTGGTCCATTATCCACTGCCACCTAAACACGGCCCACGGGGCCACAAGCCAAGCCTACTGTTCATTCCCCTTAGAATGGCCACCGTGCAAGGCTATAAAAAAATCCCCACAGCCCCCCAAACATGGCCAACGGGACCACAGGACAAACGTGTTGTTCATGTCCTTTACAATGGCCACCGTGCAAGGCTAACGGCCATAGTCCTCATAATTAAATTTAGTTACCCCACGAGACTTAGCCCAGGGAAAAAAGCCAGAAAGATCCTAAGGACAAGGTTACAATGAGAAAAACACTGCTCAAAATGATCATAAGGAAAACCCAGAAATTTACATAGCCACATCAGGTATAAGAACTCAGGCAGGAAGCAATCATGATCAAGGGCACAATACAGACATTGACAACATCCATGTACACTTTAGAAGACACAAGATTTCAAAGAGAGGGGAGGAGTCTGAAGCATAGATCAAGGACATGGAACTAGACTGGCATTTCTCGAGAAGTAGAAGGCATTTCTCGAGAAATAGAGGGCGTTTCTTGAGAAATAGAATGATTTTCTCGAGAAAACATGAAGGAAGTCTAGGCATTTCTCGAGAAATAGGAGGCATTTCTCAAGAAAATAGGATGAAAGTCTGCAGGGATTTCTCGAGAAACAAAGAAGATTTCTTGAGAAAAAAAGGAGTTTTCTGCAGGGATATCTCGAGAGAGAAAGGCGATTTCTCGAGAGATCAAGGAGTTTTCTCGAGAGAGAAAGGAGATTTATCAAGAGATGGCTAGATTTCTCGAGAAATAAAGAGGAATTCTTGAGAGGCAAAGGAGATTTCTCGAGTAATGAACATAAGAATCTCTCAAGTAAAACAAGGATTTCTCGAGAAATACAAGGATTTCTCGAGAAATACTTGAAATTTTTTCGAGTACAGGCAGGCATTTCAAGGCAACAGGCAGATTTTCTTCTAGGGAAAATTTTAGACATTTAGGGTGAGATCAAAAGAAATCAAGAGTTAAACTAGCCAAGTAACACTCCAAAATAAAGAGTTAAAATTGCAATGAGAACTCAAGCATGGAATTAACACTTCAATCAAAAAAAGAGAAGGAGAAACTTCCACTTGCTTTAAACCTTCCAAACTGGAAGTTCTCCGCTCCAAAAGCTATGGATCGGCTAAGAACTCACCCGAGCACAAAAACCTAAAACTTTTCGGGTCAAAAAGAGGAGTTAGGTCGCTACCTTGACTCCAAAAATTCAAAAAAAAAGGAAACTCTTACCACTAGAACGAAGATCTCGTCGAGAGCCTTCCGATTCTACTCTCTGATTATGATTCTATCCACTACAGCTCTCGAATCACCAGTCGGAAGAAGTTCCCGTCACGCCTCTCTCATTTTCGCAAGAATCTGGTTCGGCTCTTTGGAGAAGAAGATGAATAGGGTTCTTTGGAAACATGGGTATTTAAATAAAACCTTAAATTCCTTGTTTAATTAAATTAATAATTTCCACATTCTATTTAAACTACGAGGGCGACTAAATCACCTCGAATTTTCACGAATTTTGCCCCTAAACTGAAAATCGGCGCTACGAATCCAATGACGAAGTAAGAATTCAATTCTGACGAGCCAAACTCGAGATTAAAATTCCCGAAGCTGAAATCTCAATAATTACTCAAAATATGCCCGAGTTTTCCCTTTAACTCGATATGCCGTGAAATTAAATAAATTAACTAAGTTAGGGCTCAAAGCTAATCATGACGAGGTGACGTAACACCCTTACACCAAAATTGCCTCACAGCGGGTATGCAAATAATTAACGAAAAACCAGGGGCGTTACAATCACTCCCCCTAAAAGGAAGTTTTGTCCAGAAACCTGAAATCCAACTATCACGGAAGGTACAAGAAAATTCAAAAATTACTAGACGGAAGATATACCCGAAAACTAGGAGAAGAGACCAGGATGAGACTCTCTCATGGCAGACTCCAGCTCCCAAGTTGCGCTATCAATGCCCTGATTTCTCCAAAGAACTTTAACCATCGGGATCGTCTTCTTTCGCAACACCCGCTCCTGAGTCTCCAAAATTCGGATAGGCTCTTCAATATAGGAGATATAGGGCTGCAATTGGGGCACCGAATCGAGAACAAGCATGCCACTACGCAAACACTTCCTCAATTGGCTCACGTGAAACACAACGTGAGCATCTGGGAACGAAGCATACAAATCTAGTCTATAAGCTGACACCCTGATGCGCTCAACAACCTGGAAAGGTCCCACACATCGAGTATCCACCTTGTGGTTCCTTCCAAATCTCTTGACGTCTGGCATCAGAGAAACTTTCAAGAACAGCATGTTCCTAACAACGAACTTCAGATCCACCCTTCTTCGATTAGCATATTTCTCATACCGCTCCTGAGCAATGGGAAGCTTCTCGCAGATATGAGTCACGACAACATTCATTTCTTCCAAATCCTCTGGGCCTAACAACGGACTCTCACCAACCTCAGCCCAAAATAAGGGAGTTCGACAATGCCTCCCATACAGAGCCTCAAAGGGGCCATTTGCAAACTCTCCTGATAACTATTATTATAAGCAAATTCCATCAGCCCAAGACGCTTATTCCAAGCCCCACCATGATCTAAAATATAGCACCTGATCATATCCTCCAAATTTTGATTCACTCTCTCCGTCTTCCCATTGGTCTGAGAGTGGTAAGTGGTAGAGTATCTATGGTAAATGCCCAAAGCTCCTTGCAAACTCTGCTAGAAGCGAGACATATACCTGGAATCCCGATCCGACATAATGCTCACGGGCACACCATGCAATCTGATGTCTTCATTCAAATAAAGTTCTGCTATTTTGTCCATAGAATAGCCGATCTTAAAAGGCACAAAGTGAGCACACTTTGTCAATCTGTCCACTATGACCCATACTGAATCATGACACCTGGGTGATCTCGGCAAACCGATAATGAAGTCCATTGAAATAATCTCCCACTTCCAGCTCGGAATATCCAAAGGGTTCAACTTAACTCCAGGCCTCTTATGATCTGCCTTAACGCGCAGTCAAGTAAAACATTCAGAAACATATTTTGCTATATCATTCTTCATACCTGACCACCAAACGATCTGCTTTAGGTCTTTGTACATTTTTGTGGAACTAGGATGATAGGAAACACTTGAGTCATGCACTTCACTACAGATCTTTGTTTGAATATCTTCCAACACGGGAATATAATATCTACCTTTGATACTTCAAGGTATCTTTATCATCAATTGAAAAGTCTGGTAATTCCCCTTTCTCTGTTCTATTCCGGAGATGCTGCAAGTCAGGATCTTCCTTTTGATGCAGTCTTGTAAGGGTACTCCAAGAAGGCTCTCCCGCTCCTAAACTCAAAGGTGTTGTATTACTACCGACTGAGATATCCATCAGCTTAAACACATCCACTAAAGACTGCACAAAAAGGTTGAAGACATGCGCGGTCTTTCTACTCAGGGCATCGGCCACCACATTAGCCTTTCCCGGATGAAAGAGGATGTCAACTTCATAATCCACAACATACTCCAACCATCTACGCTGGCGCAAATTCAGTTCTTTCTGGGTGAAGACATACTTCAGACTCTTGTGATCTGTAAAAATCTTGCATGACACTCCATAAAGGAAGTGTCTCCAAAGCTTTAAGGCATAAATCATTGCCGCAAATTCTAAGTCATGCGTAGGGTAATTCATTTCATGAACTTTCAGTTGTCTTGACCCATAAGAGATCACTTTTCCTTCTTGCATCAAAACACACCCCAGCCCAACGTGAGATGCGTCTACATAAACTATATAATCTACTCCCTCAATTGGTAAGGCCAGGATAGGAGCACTGCACAAATGCCTCTTTAATTCCTGGAAGGCTTCTTCACAGGAATCACTCCACACAAAAGTTGCATTCTTCTGGGTAAGCTTAGCCAAAGGTGCTGATAGCACCGAGAATCCTTGAACAAACCTCCTATAGAAACCTGCCAACCCTAAGAAACTCCTTATCTCCTTAGGCGTTGTAGGCGTCTTCCAATCCAACATGACAGAAATCTTAGCCGGGTCTATATCAATTCCATCCTTGTTCACTACATGACCTAGAAAGGACACCTGAGGAAGCCAGATCACACACTTACTCAGCTTCGCATAGAACTTGTGCTCTCTTAGAGTAGACAATACTATGAGCAAATGCAAAGCATGCTCCTCAGCACTTCTGGAATACACCAACACATCGTCGATGAAAACTACTACAAAATGATCCAGAAAATCTTTGAACACACGATTCATCATGTCCATAAATGTAGAGGGTGCATTTGTCAAACCAAATGACATTACCAGAAATTCAAAATGACCATAACGTCAACGAAAGGCAGTCTGAGGGACGTCTGACTCACGGATCCCCAACTGTAACCCGATCGAAGATCAATCTTTGAAAATACTGAACTACCACGCAAGTGATCAAACAGATCATCGATTCGCAGCAATAGATATCTGTTCTTGATGGTTACCATATTCAACTCCCTATATTCTATGCACAACCTCATAGAACCATCCTTCTTATTCACGAACAAAACTGGAGCACCCGAGGTCAAAGAACTTGGTCTAATAAATCCACATTGCAACAATTCATCTAACTGGGTCCACAACTCTTCTAGGTCACGCGGGGCCATACGACATGGTGCCTTAGCGATAGTACTAGTACTAGGCTCAAGATCAATAACGAACTCCACGTCTCTAACAGGGGGAAGACCAGGAAGACTAATAGGAAAGACATCAGGAAACTCCCGCACCACCAGAAAACCATCGATACACGGAGAATCACTAATAGTTTCTAACACAGAAACAAGGTAAGCCAAACAACTGGAATTTAGCAGTTTCCGAGCACACGCCATAGAAATTATCATGGAACTCTGGCACGGAGATCCAAAAATGCTCATGGGATGACTGTTGTCCATCATAAAGTCAATACGCTTTCCCTTGCAATGGATGACAACATCATAACTAGACAACCAGTCCATACCCAATATCACGTCAAAGTCTTCTTGTTCCAGCACCTTGAGATCAGTAAATGCCAAGAAATCTCTTAAGAGGACGGGGCATATCCGGATGCGCTGGTTCGAGGATACCAAATCTCCGGAAGGAAACTTAATGAGGAACGATTCGTCACCCAACTCAGGGGTCAAATAATGGCTCTCGATGAAAGTCCTAGCCACGAACGAATGGGTAGCACCGAATCGAATAGAACACTCGCCCAATGCTTCTTTACCTTAAATATCCCTATAAGTGTGAAAAAGAAACTAGTTTAACGTAACGAAAAAAAACCGAAACTTAATAGCTAGATTGAAGTCTAACCTGAGTTCACTTGGGTCTATGACTGAGCTTGCTCCTGGGTTAACACATGCAGCTTTCCTCTCCCTTTGTCATGATGCTGCTGTGGCGGCAAGGCTCAAAGTGGAACTGGCTGCAACGGGGTTTGGAATCACGGGCATTGAAACTTCATGTGCCATTTCTGTCCGCTCTGGAAGTAGACTTTCTCCTTGGTCCAACACTAGCCGCATCATGCCCCTTATGCTTGCATAACGGGCAAAGCACCTCTCCTTTCAGAGCACTCTATATTGCCAGCACTCACTGCTGCTTCTGAACTCCCTTTCTCTTGAAACATTTCTCGAATGGATGGCCAAGGCGGCCATAGAAACTGCATGCCTCTCCGCTTCCTTTCTTCGGGGCTGTGCCAGGTGTGCACCAGAACTCCCATCTTCTCCATCCTTCCTCTTTCCCTTCTTCACTGCCGATCCTTGGTTCTTGGCATTATCAATCACCTCAACCTTCAGCGCTGCCTCTACTACCTCGGCGTACTTCTCCGACCTGCACGCACTGGCCAGCTGCTGGATGTCACTGCGGAGACCACCCAAAAACCTTCTTCACCCTACCTTCTTCTGAGGCTACTAGGGCTGGAGCAAACCTGCTTAGCTTACAAAACTCAATTTCATACTCACTCACCGAGTGTTGCCTCTGCTTTAGATGCAGGAAGTCTTTAATTAACCGGTCCCATTCCACCGACAGCAGGAACTTCCTTATCAGCATCCCTTTGAAGGTTTCCCACGCATATCCTCCAGTAAGGTCTTCCTTCTCCCTCAACCACTAGCTCTTTGCGTGAACCTTAAGCTGGTACGTGGCGACCATCACCTTCTAGTCCACGATGATCCCTGAATATGAGAACATCTCCTCAATGGCTATAAGCCAATCATCCAAGGACACGAAGTCAGCTCGCCCATCATACGATGGAGGTCCCAACCTCTGAAAGTGTGAAATGAAGTTCATTTCCAGCGGTATCGCTACTGGGGGTACCAGGGGAGCAGGAGGGGTAGGTAATGTTTGTCCAACTATGTGGGCCTGCATCATTGTTTGCTGCCTTGCACTGGCTGACAACAACGCCTCAACTTGCAACTACATCGCAACCATTTGTCTCATCAGAGTCTCATTGCTCTGGCGCGGACTCTCGATCAAGGCTTCACTCTGTGCTCCGGACGACTCACCCTCCGACCGAGGAGTCGATCTAGTCGCGACTCGCTTAGGCACCATTTCTGCTAATACGCATAAACCTACAATCAAAACTTAACCTTACACTAAAACTACTCTGCTTGGTTCAGAACATACATGTATGAATACTTGTTATTGCTACCACCTTGCTCTGGGATTTTTATGTTGTTATGCTAAATCTTGGGATGAAACTACATCATCCCTCTTGACTCATGTGCAAAGGTCATGAATGCATGGATTTTCTTGTGTTCGTATTGAAATCATGGGTGTACGTGTGTCATCATATAAATCTTCAGCTTGGCACAGGTGCTTTATGCGATGTTATGATTTGCATGTTGTGTTATGCATTCTAAGAAAAGCCTTAATGCATGTTATGAGCGGCGTACACATGAAATATTATGCACCCCATAATACATAATATCGCATGCAACAAAAAATAAAAATTGAGCTAATGGACATCCATGGGACTGGTGTTATGCATCCCATACTACATAACGGTCACATGTTGTCACCTATAAGGATCCATGTACAAACACATATTATGCATCTCATACTACATAATATGCCATGTATACTTCTTATCATGCTTATGAGTGTAGTGTTCATACTTCAGCCAAGACGTACAGATGACACTTCGGTGTGTGTATGCAATGAGGCGAGATGACTATCACCATATCAAAAAAGCATTCGCTCGACCAACTTGTCAAACGAACCAACCTGCCTCTAATACCAACTGCATAACCCGCATTTTCTCAGCAATTAGAAATATTCGAGTAGAGAAAATACGCGTCATGATGCCACGTCATGCATGAGACAACTACAGGCGCTCAGGCGGGAACTTATCTCTTATTCCTTACAAAATAGGTTTACATGAAGACTCATTACTTGAAATCACTTATTAGGTTTGGGGAAAGAACTGTGTCTCTCAGTTCATGTGTAACACCCCAAAAATCGTGGTTCAGCGAAGTAGGCGGAGTGGTAGTGCTGCACTTGAAGCAGGCTAAATCTTCCCTTTCTGCTCTTAGCGCACGATCAGTGGCCTCATCGCGCACGACCGACGATCGTGCGCCAGCGATCGTGCGTTAATTCAGAAGAGAATCGAGTTCTGTCTCGGACAGTGCGCATGACCATTTCCCTCTTCGCGCACGACCAGTGATCGTGCGCCAGCGATCGTGCGCCCTGTTTATTCTGTTCCGCGATTTTGAGCGGAGAAGAAGATCGGACCGTCCAAATCTTTTGGAAATTGATCCAACGGCTAGGTTTAGTTGCGGGAGACCTTTAGGGCTGATGAGAGGGGGTTAAACCCTCATATCCTCTAAGCCATTCTCTCTCCAAACCCTAGAGAAAGAAGGAGGAGCCAAGGAAGAAGAAGGTAGATCCCGCCATTGACGGAGCTCCGGAGCTCCGTTTTGCGAGCCGTTTCCAGATTTGGAGAGTGCAGCCCGGTGCGGTCGTTTCTCTCCGTGTAGAATCTCGGATCTATGGCGAAAAAGAACGCGTCTAGGGTAACGATTCTTCCTCCCGAACTTTGGACTTGTATTTGTCCTTTCATTCCTCTTCCTATGTTTGCATGAGGTATCTCTTTCACCAAATGGGTGAAGTGTAGGATTTCCTCAAGTTCTTCGGAACTCCGGGTAGATTGTGTCCGTCCCCGGCATTATTGCAAGTAGAAAATCCGGTAGTCGTGCGGATTTAGGCATTTTGTGTGAAGCCTATTCGTGGCCGTGAGCCCGAATCGGTGATGCTTGATTTGCGACGTTGCATTTAGGTTAGGCCTAGAATGCGTGCTGGAG
Source organism: Dactylorhiza incarnata (assembly GCA_033032865.1). NCBI lineage: Eukaryota > Viridiplantae > Streptophyta > Magnoliopsida > Asparagales > Orchidaceae > Dactylorhiza > Dactylorhiza incarnata. Next base: position 11,642,526 of record JAWHQI010000014.1, read on the forward strand.
AATGACTCCGTGAACTCACCTATAGTATTGCGGGAACTAAGTGTAGGCGTCTTGTGAAGATCCTAACAAAAGCCCCATGCTTTGAGTTTTGGATGAAGGCAAACCTTCACCACGAAATTGATGCGGAGTGTATTGCACCTCCCTTGATGAGTATTCGTGAAACCTAGATCCTTGTGAAGGGGTTAGATGCGTAGCGTATATTTAGTGTAGCACTTGAAAGTGTTAAACCCTTATGGGCCGAGGCGAAGCCGTACCCGCGTCGTGCGATAGATCGCGACGATTAGAGCACGGGCAAAGCTAAACCGAACCCGTTTCCATGCAGATCGGTAAGAGGTCCCTTCCTCAGGAAAGCCGTGTGATCATGGGAGAGGTCGTGGAAGGTGTCATACCTAGACCGACCAAAAGCTCTTGTTTCCACCCAAGGTTGTGGCCCTTACGGTGGAGTGTTTTGTGAAATGGATGTTATGTTAGCCTCATGCGATTGCTTAGGCGGTTGTGGGGAACCTTCGGGTGAACCCAACCAACATCATGTGCATACTTAGGTTCCCTTCTTTTGATGCTCAACCTAGAAGATTGATTGTGCTTGAAACCTCACCTCGTGTAGTTGCACTTTCTTTATTTTTAGTACTTGTGCTAGTATGGCTTGCTTGCAGGGTAGAAGCTCCGCCACCCCGGAAAAGGGGTGGGGTCTTTATAATTTGGTCAGCTGTGCTGACCGTTACTTTGTTTGCCACCGCTTGGTGGAATGTTCTTATGCAGGTGCAGGTGAGCCTAGCGGTAAATATCGGGCGATGGCCCTTTGCAATGTTGGCCCTCGAAGGCCAGCCCTTTTCCTGTTATTCATGTATGGCCGGCCTGCGTGCCGATGTATGCTTATGGAGTTTTGTGCATTGGATGAATGTAAGGCCTTAAGGCCGAAACTCTTATTCTGGATACATTCTTATGATAGTGGACAGTTCTATTTGAATGGTTTAATTAATGCTTCCGCTTACGTTTTGTACTCTCGTTTAGTTGTTACTTTTCTGGTTATCACCTTTTAACTCCTAGCTAGTGTGGTTTGTATGGCGTGGGGTCCCGGCCGGACCTGCTGTTATACTCTTCGTACTGGCAAGATGTTACAATTTGGTATCGGACTTAAGGCGTCGATCCGTAGTTTAGGGAATTCGGGACGAATAACTTTTAAGGGGTGGTGCGCACGGGTTGTGCATTCACCTAAAACGACAAAAACTAATAAGAATGTCCACTTAGGAATGAAAAGAAAACATACTTGTTTGCGGAACCTGAGCGTTCCATGAGTGATGTTTGATATGTTTTGGGTCACTAAATTGTGCTTTGCATGATTATAGGTGACTAGAAGTGCTGCGGGGCAGTCTCGACCCCGTAACACCGCTGAAAGTAGTGGGTCGGCTGAAGTGCCAGCGACCACTCCTTCTGCTGAAATGATCAAATTAGTCGCAGAAGCGGTCTTCGCGATGATCAACGCTCAACCCCAAAGGCTGGTCCAGCCTGCTACTCCTACTCCGGATGTGGCCCCTGAGGCTGTTGCTGCAGTGGAACCTGCGGCGGAACCAAGGGTGGAGGCCCCTGTGCCTGTAGCTGCAGTAGAACCTGCGGTAGCGCCGAGGGTGGAACCTCAAGTTGCGCAAGTAGTTGCGGGGCGAGCGCGTGACCAGCAATTAAAGCATTTCCTGAGCTTTAATCCTCCTACCTTCTCGGGATCTGAGTCCCCAACGGAGGCCGAGGACTGGTTGTCAAGAGTTAGAAGAACTCTGAGGGCGACAGCGACGGACGAAGCCATGATGGTCACCTTAGCCACTTTCCTTCTTGATGGAGAGGCTGTGCTGTGGTGGGAAGAGCAGGAGCTGCATAAGTTCTGCGGTAGAGATATTACTGAAATCACAATGGCTGAGTTTTCAAAGTCGTTCCTCCAAAGGTTTATCCCCTCTGCCCAGCGCATTGCGTTACAAAACCAGTTCTTGAGGTTGACACAAGGTGATCGCTCCGTTGACGATTACTTGCATGAGTTTACCAGACTGAGTCGCTATGCGGGGTCCTTGGTGGAGGATGAGGAGGCAAAGACAAATAAGTTCTATGAAGGGCTTCGGGACGAGTTGAGGCTGCTCCTTGCAGGCCCTATGACGTTCGGCTTCCAAGTGATGGTGCAAACTGCCAAATCTTTGGAGTTGGACATGAAGAGGGTACAAGCAAGGGGTGTTGTAAAGAAACCTGAGTTTCATGCGCCGACCTCTCAGTCCAAGTCGGATTTCAGAAGGAACAAAAGGAAGTTCAAACAGTCAGAACCAGCTCCTTCAAATGTTTTGGGAGCCACGACCGCGCGGACTCCTATTACGTGTTTCACCTGCGGGAAGGTGGGACACAAAGCTGCGGTGTGTCGAAGTGGTCCCCCGAAGGCTGGTAATCGAGCGGTGGATTATGCTCGTACTATGGAAAAGGGTAAAGCTGCGGAGTCTTCGGCTTCCCAGCACATTCCGACTCAGCCGAGAGTCTATTCGCTTGGCCAACAAGAAGCTATACGACAAACTGATGTCGTCACAGGTACGAATTAGAAGTTAGCTTTTACAGCTATATATATAATTCATACTGTGGTACGACTATATGCTTTATTTGTGTGCAATTAGGTTTCGTCCTAATTTTCAACTATCCGGCGAGAGCTCTATTTGATACAGGTGCATCACACTCTTTTCTGTCCGAGGACTTCGTTGTGCGAATCGGAGTGCCGTCTACCTTTGTAGAGGATAGATTGGAAGTAGTGCTACCCAATGGATCTCGAATGAGTGCGGATAGGAAGAGCCGTGTGAAGGTGCGGATCGGAAGTCAGGATTTCGACTTGGAAGCGTCGTTATTACCGTTAGCTGAATTTGATGTGATCTTCGGCATGGACTGGCTCTCGGAGCAGGGGGCATGCATAGATTGCAATACAAAGGAGATCACTCTGGGAAGGGACACCGAAGGAGAAACCATGTTCGCCGGTATGCGAGGAGCGAGCAAGACGCTGATGTCTGCTCTCCAGGTGGTTAAGGCGGTGAGAAAAGGCGCCGAGTTGTTCTTCACCTTGTTGGAGACTTCAGAGCCAATGCTCAGGTTATGTGATGTCCCAGTTGTAGCGGAGTACGCCGACGTGTTTCCTAACGAACTCCCTGGGGCTCCGCCTCAGCGGGAGATCGATTTCTGTATCGAGTTGGTGCCAGGTGCCAAACCTGTGGCCCGCTCACCGTACCGGATAGCGCCAAAGGAATTGGCAGAGCTGAAGGTTCAATTGCAAGAGCTGCTAGAGCAAGGCTACGTACGTCCAAGTTCATCGCCTTGGAGTGCACCAGTCCTCTTTGTGAAAAAGAAGGACGGGAGCTTGCGTCTATGCATTGATTATCGAGAGCTAAACAAGTTGACCGAGAAGAACCGATATCCGATTCCAAGAATCGATGATCTATTCGACCAACTGGTGGGGTCGACGGTTTACTCCAAGCTGGACCTAAGGTCCGGCTACTACCAACTGCGGAGAAGGGAATGTGACATTCCAAAAACAGCGTTCAGTACCCGCTTTGGGCACTATGAGTTCACGGTGATGTCGTTCGGTCTGTCCAATGCACCGTCGGTATTCATGGACTAAATGAACACGACGTTCCATGAGTATTTGGATCAATTTGTGATCGTCTTTATCGACGACATTTTGGTATACTCTCAATCGGAAGAGGAGCATGTAGGGCATCTGCACGCTGTTCTGAGCACCTTGAGGAGGAGTCAGCTCGATGCCAAGTTCTCCAAGTGCGAGTTTTGGCTACTGTCAGTAGCATTCCTTGGTCACGTCGTTAGTGGAGATGGAATTGCAGTAGATCCGTCGAAGATAGAAGTCATCCGAGCGTGGCCTTTGTTGAAAAACGTAGCGGAAGTCCGAAGTTTCTTAGGACTTGCCGGCTATTATAGGCGCTTTGTGGAAAACTTCTCGAGGATCGCACTTCCTCTCATAAAACTGACTAGGAAGGATCATAAGTTCGTTTGGTCGCCCGAGTGCGCATGAGCTTTTGAAGAACTGAAGAGCCGTCTGACCACGGCGCCCATTCTATGCCCGCCACAAGGTACGGAAGGCTACGAAATTTATTGCGACGCCTCAGGAAGTGGTTTGGGTTGTGTCCTAGTGCAGTTCGGGAAGGTAATTGCATACGGCTCCCGGCAACTGAAGGTTCATGAGAGGAATTACCCGGTCCATGATTTGGAGCTAGCGGCCGTGGTATTCGCTCTTAAGCTTTGGAGGCATTATTTATATGGCGTGAAGATCGATATCTTTACCGACCACAAGAGCCTCAAGTACTTGCTGGATCAAAGGGAGTTGAATATGCGTCAAAGGAGGTGGTTGGAGTTCCTTGGGGACTACACCTTCGACATCAATTATACTCCCGGTAAGGGAAATGTAGTAGCGGACGCGCTGAGTCGTCGGGCTCCCGCTCAAGCAAATTGGATTTTGATGCACGATGAGCGTCTAATCCATGAGCTAGAGGAAATGGAGATCGTGTGCATTGATAGGAGAACGTCTACTTCAGCATGCTTGAACTGGACGGAGGTTCAATACGACCTTGCCGACCGAGTTCGACAAGCATTGGAGCTGGACGAGAGCATGAAACGCTATAAAGCGGAAACCGTTTAGGGGTTAAACGCTGATTTCTCCTTTGAAGACGACCTTATGTGGAAACAGGAAAGGTTGTGCATCCCAAACGTTGGCACTCTACGGGCGGAGTTGATGTACGAGGCTCATCATACCAAGTACTCGATCCACCCGGGGAGCGCTAAAATGTATATGGATTTGAAGAAATTGTTCTGGTGGCCGGGTATGAAGAAAGACATTGCCCTTTACGTGGCCAAGTGTCATACTTGCGCGTTGGTGAAAGCGGAATGTCAACGTCCCGGTGGGTTTCTGAAGTCCTTGCCGATTCCGGAATGGAAGTTTGATGATATTTCGATGGATTTCGTGCACGGATTGCCGAGATCGCAGCATGGAAACGACGCCATCTGGGTGATCGTGGACCGTTTGACGAAGGTATCACACTTCATTCCGAACAGGAAGGATGATTCTGTAGAGAAGCTAGCAAAGCTCTATGTAGATAGTATTGTGAGACTGCACGGTGTCCCCCGTAGTATCGTCAGCGATCGTGACGGGCGTTTCACATCGAAAGATTGGAGGCTTATCCATGAACTGTTGGGCACGAAATTGAAGTTCAGCACGGCCTTCCACCCGCAAACGGATGGACAGACCGAGAGAACCAACAGGACTATGGAGGATATGCTCCGAATGTGCACTCTAGATCTTGGAAAGAGGTGGGAAGATCATCTCTACATGATCGAGTTCGCCTACAATAATAGCTATCAAGCTAGTATAAAGATGGCTCCCTTCGAAGCCCTCTATGGTAAGAAGTGTCGTACGCCGTTGTCTTGGGCGGAAACGGGCGATACTAAGCTATTGAAGCGAAAGGATGTTGAAGAAGCAACTTCGACGATCCGGACTATACGTGAAAGGCTATTGGTTACCCAGGATAGGCAAGCAAAGTATTTCAATGCCAAGCATTGGAACCTAGAGTTTGGCGTCGGTGACCGGGTTTACTTGAAGATCAAACCGTGCAAAGGGGTATCAAGGATCCGATGCTTGAAAAAGCTCAGTGCAAGGTACTTAGGACCGTTTGAGATCGTGGAGCGTGTTGGTGATGCGGCTTATCGGCTTGCACTATCTGCAGAGCTGAGCGGTCTGCACGATGTGTTTCACATTTCAGTGTTGAGGAAGGCAGTGCAAGAGCCTACTCATATCGTTGCGGTCGGCAAAGTTCCGGTTGATAGTGGGTTGTCGACGAAAGTTAAGCCCTTACGCATCGAAGATACCGAAGTAAAGCAGCTGCGGAACAAGTCCATTCGGATGGTAAAAGTCCGGTGGGATAATTGCGGCCGAGAGGAGCTCTCTTGGGAGAGAGAGCAAGCGATGCTTGCGGAGTACCCCGAGCTATTTCTCTCAGGTAAATTATAGCTGAATTTCTTGCTATTTCTGTTTTATAAATTTCGGGACGAAATTCTTTTAAGGAGGGTGGAGTTGTAACACCCCAAAAATCGTGGTTCAGCGAAGTAGGCGGAGTGGTAGTGCTGCACTTGAAGCAGGCTAAATCTTCCCTTTCTGCTCTTAGCGCACGATCAGTGGCCTCATCGCGCACGACCGGCGATCGTGCGCCAGCGATCGTGCGTTAATTCAGAAGAGAATCGAGTTCTGTCTCGGACAGTGCGCACGACCATTTCCCTCTTCGCGCACGACCAGTGATCGTGCGCCAGCGATCGTGCGCCCTGTTTATTCTGTTTCGTGATTTTGAGCGGAGAAGAAGATCGGACCGTCCAAATCTTTTGGAAATTGATCCAACGGCTAGGTTTAGTTGCGGGAGACCTTTAGGGCTGATGAGAGGGGGTTAAACCCTCATATCCTCTAAGCCATTCTCTCTCCAAACCCTAGAGAAAGAAGGAGGAGCCAAGGAAGAAGAAGGTAGATCCCGCCATTGACGGAGCTCCGGAGCTCCGTTTCGCGAGCCGTTTCCAGATTTGGAGAGTGCAGCCCGGTGCGGTCGTTTCTCTCCGTGTAGAATCTCGGATCTATGGCGAAAAAGAATGCGTCTAGGGTAACGATTCTTCCTCCCGAACTTTGGACTTGTATTTGTCCTTTCATTCCTCTTCCTATGTTTGCATGAGGTATCTCTTTCACCAAATGGGTGAAGTGTAGGATTTCCTCAAGTTCTTCGGAACTCCGGGTAGATTGTGTCCATCCCCGGCATTATTGCAAGTAGAAAATCCGGTAGTCGTGCGGATTTAGGCATTTTGTGTGAAGCCTATTCGTGGCCGTGAGCCCGAATCGGTGATGCTTGATTTGCTACGTTGCATTTAGGTTAGGCCTAGAATGCGTGTCGGAGAATGACTCCGTTAACTCACCTATAGTATTGCGGGAACTAAGTGTAGGCGTCTTGTGAAGATCCTAACAAAAGCCCCATGCTTTGAGTTTTGGATGAAGGCAAACCTTCACCACGAAATTGATGCGGAGTGTATTGCACCTCCCTTGATGAGTATTCGTGAAACCTAGATCCTTGTGAAGGGATTAGGTGCGTAGCGTATATTTAGTGTAGCACTTGAAAGTGCTAAACCCTTACGGGCCGAGGCGAAGCCGTACCCGCGTCGTGCGATAGATCGCGACGATTAGAGCACGGGAAAAGCTAAACCGAACCCGTTTCCATGCAGATCGGTAAGAGGTCCCTTCCTCAGGAAAGCCGTGTGATCATGGGAGAGGTCGTGGAAGGTGTCATACCTAGACCGACCAAAAGCTCTTGTTTCCACCCAAGGTTGTGGCCCTTACGGTGGAGTGTTTTGTGAAATGGATGTTATGTTAGCCTCATGCGATTGCTTAGGCGGTTGTGGGGAACCTTCGTGTGAACCCAACCAACATCATGTGCATACCTAGGTTCCCTTCTTTTGATGCTCAACCTAGAAGATTGATTGTGCTTGAAACCTCACCTCGTGTAGTTGCACTTTCTTTATTTTTAGTACTGTGCTAGTATGGCTTGCTTGCAGGGTAGAAGCTCCGCCACCCCGGAAAAGGGGTGGGGTCGTTATAATTTGGTCAGCTGTGCTGACCGTTACTTTGTTTTCCACCGCTTGGTGGAATGTTCTTATGCAGGTGCAGGTGAGCCTACCGGGAAATAGCGGGCGATGGCCCTTTGCAATGTTGGCCCTCGAAGGCCAGCCCTTTTCCTGTTATTCATGTATGGCCGGCCTGCGTTCCGATGTATGCTTATGGAGTTTTGTGCATTGGATGAATGTAAGGCCTTAAGGCCGTAACTCTTATTCTGGATACATTCCTATGATAGTGGACAGTTCTATTTGAATGGTTTTGCTTCCGCTTACGTTTTGTACTCTCGTTTAGTTGTTACTTTTCTGGTTATCACCTTTTAACTCCTAGCTAGTGTGGTTTGTATGGCGTGGGGTCCCGGCCGGACCTGCTGTTATACTCTTCGTACTAGCAGGATGTTACATCATGGATCAACTAGTCCACAGAAGAAAATATACATGTAATTGCAGTGAAAAAATACTTGGTATAGTTCAATTAAGGTCCTATATGCACGTGATATTTGTACATAAAGGAAATGATATGCACATATCTAGATTTAGAATGGGTATGAAGATAATTGTATGTGACTTAAATATAAGGATTCGGCCTAGAAAATATGCAATGAGAATAAAAGAAAATCATTTTATAACTATATGCACCTAGGCATAAATCATCCCAGGGAGCAAGATACACGAGATCAAAAAGTAGTGGCAATAACTAGCAAGTAAGCTACAATGTAACAAAGAGGCACCATGGGCGTCAACAATCTGACACCAACCCATTGGCTCCAACTAGCATGTTTGAACACAAGAAGAAAACTAACTACCACTGCCTCGCAGCAGCAGGGTAAGACAGCAGCTATGACTCCCAAGGTCTCTGAATTATACCTAACTGCTACAGCTCTGAACCTAAGGCATTCAAATAAAACAAAGAACGCCTCAGCAAGGAAAGCACAAGCGGTAGAAAAAACATAAAAGTCCTGTTAAACAAGGCAAAAAAAGGAATAAGGGGAACCAACCCAAGCCAAACTTACAGAAGGAAAGAAGCTCCAAAGCATAGAGCTAAACAACGCACTGAGTGCACCAACACCATTTAGAAATACAAGCAAAGTTCATTTATCTTGTTAATTCAATTTATGAGACTGATCAGCCCAATTTAAATGGGTGCGGTCCTTTATCCTCTGCCACCCAAAGCCCAAAACCTGTTGGTGGTCCTTTATCCGCTGCCACCCAAACACAGCCCACGGGGCCCCAGGCCAGGCCTGCTGTTCATGACCCTTAGAATGGCCATCGTGCAAGGCTATACAAGAATCCCCACTGCCCCCCAAACATGGACCACGGGACCACAAGCCAAGCCTGCTATTCATGTCCCTTACAATGGCCACCGTGCAAGGCTAAAGGCAGTAGTCCTCATTAATTACTTTTAGTTACCCCACGAGACTTAGCCCACGGAACAAAGCCAGAAAGATCCTAAGGACAAGGTTATAATGAGAAAAACACCGCTCAAAATGATCATAAGGAAAACCTAGAAATTTACATAACCACATCAGGTATAAGAACTCAGGCAGGAAGCAATCATGATCATGGGCACAGTACAAACATTGGCAACATCCCTGTACACTTTAGAAGACACAAGATTTCCAAGAGAGGGGAGGAGTCTGAAGCATAGCTCAAGGACTTGGAACTGGACTGGCATTTCTCGAGAAGTAGAAGGCATTTCTTGGAAATAGAGGGCATTTCTCGAGAAGTAGAAAGCTTTTCTCGAGAAAACAGGAAGGAAGTCTAGGAATTTCTCGAGAAATAGGAGGCATTTCTCGGGAAAATAGGAAGAAAGTATTCAGGGATTTCTCGAGAAACAAAGAAGATTTCTCGAGAAACAAAGGAGTTTTCTTCAGGGATTTCTCGAGAGACAAAGGCGATTTCTCGAGAGATCAAGGAGTTTTCTCGAGAGGCAAAGGAGATTTCTCGAGAGATGGCTAGATTTCTCGATAAATAAAGAGGAATTATCGTGAGGCAAAGGAGATTTCTCGAGTAATGAACATAAGAATCTCTCGAGTAAAACCAGGATTTCTCAATACTTGAATTTTTTTTTAGTACAGGCAGACATTTCTAGGCAGCAGATAGATTTTCTTCTAGGGAAAATTTTAGACATTTAGGGTGAGATAAAAAAAAATCAAGAGTTAAACTAGCCAAATAACACTCCAAAACCAAGAGCTAAACATTGCAATGAGAACTCATGCAAGGAAACAACACTTCAATCAACAAAAGAGAAGGAGAAACTGCCACTTGCCTTAAACCTTCCAAACTCGAAGTTCTCTGCTCCAAAAGCTATGGATCGGCTAAGAACTCACCCGAGCACAAAAACCTGAAACTTTTTGGGTCAAAAAGAGGAGTTAGGTCGCTACCTTGACTCCAAAAATCCCAAAAAAACCAGAAACTCTTAGTACTAGAACAAAGATCTCGCCGAGACCCTTCCGATTCTACCCTCCGATTACGATTTCGTCCGCTACAGCTCTCGGATCACCGACGGGAAGAAGTTCCAGTCACGCCTCTCTCGTTCCTGCAAGAATCTGGTTCGGCTCTTTGGAGAAGAAGATGAATTTGGTTCTTTGGAAACTTGGGTATTTATATAAAACCTTAAATTCCTTGTTTAATAAATTAATAATTCTACCATTCTATTTAAACAATGAGGGTGACTAAATCACCTCGGGTTTTCACGAATTTTGCCCCTAAACTGAAAATCAGCGCTACAAATCCAACGGCGAAGTTAGAATTCAATTTTGACTAGCCAAACTCGAGATTAAAATTCCTGAAGCTGAAATCTAATAATTACTCAAAATACCCCCAAGTTTTCCATTTAACTCAAAATGCCGTGAAATCTTGCATGCGCGACCTAAATTAAATACATTAATTAAGTTAGGGCTCAAGGCTAATCCTGACGAGGTGACGTAACGCCCTTACGCTAAAATTACGTCTCAGCGGACACGCAAATAATTAACGAAAAACCAGGGGCGTTACAAAAACACCCTATGGATTTATCTTACAAATTATATAAAAGTGATTTCATCACCTAGGATTTATTACCCAAGCTGTATAGAGAGGGTAATTTGGTCATTAGATGTCCTAGGATGTCACAGTCATATTAGGGTGTCAAAGACCTGTCCAAAAGAGTGCAAAATCCAGTTGAGTTAAATTTGTGTCAAATGGAAGTCGACGCAGCTTCGACTTCAATTCAAAGTACCTTCGAATAGAAGTAAGAGCAACTCAGACTGAAGTCGATGTATAAGTGTAAGTCGATGCAACATCAAAATGTACTCGATGCAGAAGACAGAGTTAGTCAAAGCAGTATTTTAAGTCAACGCAACTTGGACTTATATTCGACGCAGAAGGAGTAGCTCTGAGTCCAGGATTTCATCTCAACAAATATGTCGATAAGTAATCGATGCAACGTCAACTACAGAGTCTAGTTCTAAATAAAGGAGCATTTCGATACAGCTTCTATTAAAAGTCAGAAGTGCGTCGATATGAAGAAAAATTAACTCGACGCTATTTCGAATACAAACAGAATTAGAATATCTTCTTTATTCTTTTCTAAAGATGATTCAGAGGTTATACATGGAAATAATCCGATCTCTAACGGGTCGATTATATACAAGAATGGAAAGGAAGTCTCTAGAGACATAATAAAGCTATTTCTGGATGATATTCAAATATGGATTGACGGGTTATCGACTAAAATAGAAAAAGAACATTGTTATTCCCTGGACATTCCAACTAAGGAGACATCAGAAGAAGAAAGTGATTCAAACATCATTCGACAATATTTTAAGGAAGATTGACAACCACATATTAATTCTATTATTCTTTCATCTTCTTATTTCTGGAGCTTTCTCTCAGATAGAACAACTCTCTGTACAGGATTCAATAAAAGGGCTTCTTCATCTTCCTCTTCTTCTCCTACAATAAGAAGACTACTGAATGATAGTGATTTTATCGATCTAATTTAGAACAGTACTTTCATCTCTCTCACTCAGCAAGGACTCCTCTACTAAAATAGAGATCCATCAACAAACACTAAGTGCCTAAATCCCCAGTGATTGCTGAAGGAGGATTCAACCAGAAGAACATTATTCATCCATTTCTTCATTCTCATATTCTTTTTTCACTTCTTATAAAATGAGTAAAGAGTTCTTAGAATCCCACTCCAAAGGATTCAGTGGTTCAAGATCTCCTTATGAAAATATCTAGAATGTTTCTAAGAGTCTCCTTATCAAAAGACTCAGTCTTTGTTTCTAAGAGCCTCCCTATCAAAATACTAAGTTGTTCTAAGAGTTTCCTTATCAAAAAACTCAAGCACTAGATAGTGTATTCCTACCAAGGTGGTAGAAGAGTGGACTACCAATATTTTGGGGAACCACTATATATCTTGTCACATTTGCTGTGAAATTTTTGAGCTATCCACTGTTATTATTTCTGTATTGCTATGTTTATTTTATTCTTGATTGGTAATATGAATGCATAGTTGTTAGATTAATTTATTATTGTGCAATAACTTGAAGAAAAGTTTTTAAACTCTATTCAGCCTCTAGAGAATACTCAGTGGACTAACTGTGCACTTTCAGGCCCAGATAAATGTATTGGTGAGTGCTCGCACGCACACTACAGGTGCTCGACCTCCATCTTCTCAAGATTGACCAATATTACTTCACCACGGAAGAAACGACATTCAAAGAAGGTTTCTTCCTTTTTTTCTTTGAGTCCTGTCCAGAGTTATTGCTCCAGCCTCTCGACATGTGACACTTTACAAGAAAGTTGCTAACACTCTTCCTAAGCTTCTATGTAGATTCATGAAATCTTTGGAGCTCAGTGCAACCACCACAACACTCAGAGAGTCATGTCCAAACTTCTTCGCAGTGCTTCCACTACTCTTGATGATAACGGAGAAATCACCCTGTGAAGGATCCAAGTCAAGATAAGTTTAGAAAAAAATAGTATCAGAAAGACTTGAAGTGCTCGCTCTCTCTATAGTATCAACAATGATTGCGTGAGTTTTCACCTCAAATAATAGAACATCTGAGCCAGATTAGTACACCACATTCACAAAGACATCAGGATAGATCATGACAAAACTCTTAGGTGCGAGGTCTTCTTGGTAGCAAAGTGGTGAGAATGTAACATTTCTATGAGTTTTTGATACAAATGATTTCTTCTTGGAGCTAGCCATTTGTCTTATTAGTACTCACCCAATAGTTGGAGAATATTGAGTTGCTATAAATTTGATTTATTCATCTAGCCCGATGTAATTAATAAATGATCAAGATCATTTATGACGATCGAAAAACTCGCAAACATCTACTTTTACTATAATATTTTGTTGATTTAGAAAAATACTGGAATTTTGTTTATCTAATATTTTGAGTTCCCCCCTCTATGATATTGCTCACCAGATCTCTCAAGGGCTTTGTAGTGATCATGAGGTTCATACATCTTCATGTTGAGATCCTATTGACCTACTATAGCTTCTTTTTGTTATATGTTTGTTTTCTCAATTTAGTCAGCCTTTTTGTACATACAACTTCCAATGTTGACATAAATTATGTAATGCCTCATTTTCGTACCTTGGTATTCATGAACATTGCTATGTGTATAAAGTGCCATAATAGGAAATTCATCATTCCGATCCCGGTGTTAAAGTTTGAAATTTTCATCATGCATGACCATCCACAACAAGAGATACGACTGTGCGCCCATGGAGTGGTTATATGATGATTTCAATTGTACTCCCTTTTGATCACGTGCCTTGCACCCGATCGGGCACATTTGAGCTACCGACATCCAATTTTGGGGAGTTTTGTATTCCGCTCAAGTGCCCCTACATGCATGACCGTCCATGCCTTCCAGGTGATCGTGCGCCTATAGGAGAATGCAACTTATGAGAGACAGATGACTTTGCATCTTAAAGAGCACAACCGTTCGTGCTTGGCATGAACTCAACAAATAATGTTAAATCACAATTGTGACTCACCCGATCATGATATTCTATGTATATGACTCTTCCTTATCTGTATTAGATTGGGAGTAAGACCTTAAAAAGTAAATTTTCATCATTTTCATGAGTTTAAGATAGAGAGTAGAAGAGGGGGAGGAGGATAGGGGTTGAGAAAAAAGAAGCCACCATTGTTGGATATTCAGAGCTTTGATCGAAGATCCATTTCTAGCAATGTGTAAAGGTTCCTTCCCCACTTCTACTCATCCCATTTGGTCGAATATCCCATGGTCGGAAGAAGATCGAAGAAGGTAACAGTGTAACACCACAATTATCCAAAAAGGTGAAATCAAGCAAACAGTCTCAGAATTGACCTCAGTTAGCTTCATTCGACTCATAACAACAATACGAGTCCAATAGAGTTGTCCGAATGCTATTCCGACATTGTTATGGTGGTTTTTGATGTTTAAGTCAAATTGGGTCAAAAACATTCTAGGAAGCATAAATTGAGCAAACAAACTCGAAATTAGCCCAGATCATTTCAGTGGGTGCAAATTGATGAGATGGTCGTAACTAGCCTATCTGAGATAAATTCCAAGTCCCATATTAGAAGTTACTGACATTTGAATGTTTCCTTTATAGGACATCCTAAAATATATATTAATATAAAAATAAATTCTTTTTATAACCTAAACCTAAGACCCGTTGCCCCCTATCTCATTCTCGATTTTCGCGAGCCCTCGTCCTCTCTCGCAAAACCGATAACAACCTCCTCCCAATTGTGAACCGAGCACCAATCCCTCCTCTTCTCAATACAAGTTTGACGTCGATAACTTATCCAAGGCCGATGACCATGTTTCTGTCGCCCCCCTGCCGAGCTCTCACTCTCTCTCAGCGTTTGAAGGAGGTAGAACTGAGAACCTCTCTCAGTCTCCCTCTCTCTCTCACACAATAAGAGGAACCGATAGAGGAATCTCATTCTGTCTCCCACACTCACATCAACCAATGGGGGAACTCACCAAGAATCGCAATAAAAGGGAGGTTGGAAGAACAAATCGGCAAGGGGAGTATGGATCTAAGCAAGGTCAACCACTACGATTGTATCTATTTACATTCATTCAAATCAAATGGCTTTGAGGACTGCTTTGAGGACTACTCCAAGGGTAATGATTCTTCCACCCCCCCCCCCCCCCCCCCCCCCACCACCGATTATGGATCATTGTTTGTAGATTTAAATTTCATGAAAATGCAATGAGAGTCCACTGACACCCCCAGGTTGAGGACAGGAACTCTGCTAGGGCAAGGGATTGCATCCCTTGTAAGACCCCAGGTTTCGCTGAGCGTGGAGGATGGAATGCCCAAGGACAAGTATGGGTTTTCTATATCTGGGAGCTAGCGCCGACACTAGGTGATAACACAGGCGTTAGCTGCCCTGTCGAGAAGACTAGCAGTTTTGACGGTTATGTTGAGATGGATTCGTCGAGACGGTTTCGTCGAGAGGCTACGTAGGCGGTAGCGCTAGCGCCGGCGGTTGGTTTCGTTGTGTGTTGCAGTTCTGTCGAGAAGTCGAAATGGTTTAGTCGAGAGGGTTTTCAATGAGAGGCTAGCGCGGGCTGTAACGCCCCTGATTTTTCGTTAATTATTTTTACGTACCCTCTATGTCATAATTTTGGCGTAAGGGCGTTATGTCAGCTCGTCTGGTAGTGTTTCGAGTTTTAGCTTAGTTAAAGCTTGTGATTTAGGTCAAGCGTGCGAGATTTCGCGTCGTTTCGAGTTAAAGTGAAGATTTTGAGTGGATATCAAGATTTTAGCTTTGGGAGGCTTTATCCGGAGTTTGGCTCGTCGGAATGGAATTCTGACTTCGCCGTTGGATTCGTAGCGCCGTTTTTCAGCTAGGGTGCGAATTTCATAGAAATCCGAGGTGTTTTGGTCGCCCTCGCAGTTTAAGTAAATTGGGGAATTAATTAATTACTTAAATAACAAATTTAGGTTTATATATAAGCCTAAAGCCTTCCCCTTTCCCTATTCATCCTCTTCCTCGATCAAAAGCAGCCGCCGTGGGTTAGGGCGAGAGCGGAGCTTCGTGGAGCCTTCAACCGGCGATTCCTAGGGCTGTAGTGGTCGGAATCGAGTTTGGTTTGAAGATTTGGAAAGCTCTCGGCGAGATCTTCGTTCTAGCGGTAAGCCTTTCTCGTTTCGTGGAGTTTTGGGAGCTTTGGTGGTGACCTAACCCCTCCTTTTGATCCAAAAAGTTTCAGGAATCTGTGCTCGTGTGTTTCCCTAGCCGATCCATAGCTTTCGGAGCGGAGATCTTCGAGTTTGCGAGGTTTAAGGCAAGTGGCTTCCTCCTCCTCTTTGTTTGGTTAAGTCGTGGTTTGTTTTTTCTCCTGTTAGATGCTTGATAAACTGTGGGCTCGTGTTTTGAGCGTCTTGTGTGATAGTTAGAAACCCTAAATTTTCTTCCCCGCGTAGAGTCAGGGCATTTCTCCTGGAAGACACCGTCGTTCCCTGGATTTTAGCCGCTGTTTGGCCCTTCTCGAGAAGTCTTTGAGAGTCTCGAGCAGTTGTTTTAGCCAAGTTTTCGAGAAGACCCCTTTACCTCTCGAGAAATGCTTGATTTCTCGAGAAATCCCCTGATCCCTCTCGAGAAATCCCCTGATCCCTCTCGAGAAATCCCCTGATCCCTCTCGAGAAATGCTTGATTTCTCGAGAAATCCCCTGATCCCTCTCGAGAAATCCCCTGATCCCTCTCGAGAAATGCTTGATTTCTCGAGAAATCCCCTGATCCCTCTCGAGAAATGCTTGATTTCTCGAGAAATCCCCTGATCCCTCTCGAGAAATCCCCTGATCCCTCTCGAGAAATCCCCTGATCCCTCTCGAGAAATGCTTGATTTCTCGAGAAATCCCCTGATCCCTCTCGAGAAATCCCTTGTCCTCTCTCGAGAAATCCCTGCCTACCTCTCGAGAACCCAAGAAATCCATCTCTCGAGAAATCCTTTATCTCTCGAGAAGTTCCCTGTAGTTTTCGAAAAGAAAAGATCCTACTCTTCTCTCGAGAAATTGCCGTTAGGGGCTCTGCCCCTAAGACCCCGCCAGGGGCGCAGCCCCTTGGAACCCCGCCAGGTGCGCATGTGATTTCGTTGCGATTCCCACGTTTTAATCTTTTGTCCTCTCTAGTGCACCTAGATGATTGTCAGTGTCCCTTCGGTGCTCCTGATCTTGAATCCCTCTTGGTGGTATTCTTTTACTCGTTGTGGTCTGTTAACTTTTGAGTTACTCTTATAGTTCTTATTGATCGAGGCGTACTTTGCCTTGACCCTATTTTTTTCTTAGGGCCTTCCAGTGATTATCCTTTCGGGCTGCGTCCCGTGTTTAAATAAAATTTAAGTAATAAGAACTACTGTCTTTAGCCCTTCACAGTAGTTGTGTTGGGGGGACAGTGGGGGGGGAACTGTTATAGCCTTGCACGGTAGTCGTGTTTGGGTGGTTGGGTCTAGTGGTACCCCCACCTGCTTTTGGGCTTGGGGTAGCGGAGGTAGTTAACCGCTCCCGTATAATTTGAGCTGATCAGTCTCTTTAATCGATGAAACTAAATAAATGGACATGTTTGTTCCTCTTTTGGTATATAGTGCACCGGATGCTTGTTGGTTCTTTGTTGGAGCTCTCTTTCGGTAAATTTGGCTTGGGTTGGTACCCCTTAAGCCTTGCTTGTTTTTCTGCTAGTTTTCTGCCACTTGTAATTCCTTGCTGAGGCGTTCTTTGTTTTATTGAATGCCTCAGGTTCAGAGCCGTAACGGCTAGTGGTGTAGCCAGAAGTTCAGAGTTTTGGGTAGCTGTCCACCCCGCTGCTGCGAGGTAGTTGCTGTAGTCAGCTCTCTTCTTGTTCAGACATACTAGTTTAGGCCAATGGGTTAGTGTCAAATTGTTGGCGCCCATTGTGCCTCTTTGGTACTTTCTAGTTTATTTGCCAGTTTTATGCCACTACTTTATGATCTGATACATCTTAATTTCTGGGGATGATTTATGTCTAGGTGCATTATAGTTATAAAATGACTTTCTTCATCTCCATATCACATCATTTTAACTGCAAAACCCTTATATTTAAAGTAACCTAAAGGTATTTTCTACACTTATACTACGCCTAGACATGAGCATATCATTTACCTTATGTCCTATCATCACGTGCATATAGGACCTTAAAATGAGTCAAATCAAGTATTTTCCGCTGCAAATATAATATATTTTTTTTGGGTGGACTAGTTGATCCACGAGCTGAGAGACACAGTTCTTCCCCTAAAACTCTAATAAATGGTTCCCAAATGATAAATTTCCATGTGATCATGTTTTGAATTAATAAGTAAGAAGTTTCCGCCTGAGCGTCTGCAGTTGTCTCCTGCATGACGTGGCATCATGACGCGTATTTTCTCTTACTCTGATATTCTTAAAGTCGGAGAAAAATGCGGGTTGTGACACGGGCGGTAGCGCTAGCGTCGACGGTAGCTAACGGAACCCGATCTGTAAGTAGCATTTTTTGGAAGTCCGATCTTCTTAGATATTGATCCAAAGGCTTAGATAAGTGCGTCATAAAGCCCTAAATAGTGCAGAGGAGTTATACTCTCTTTGGATTAAGTCATTTGTGCTTTTGTAGGCTTAGGAAAGAGGAAGGGTTTGGAGGATGAAGAAGGGCATGATCTGCCAATGTTGGAGCATCGGAGCTCCGTTTGTCGATCCAAAACCAGATCTGTGGAGAGGACTCGAAGGCACTCTTTTTTATCTGTGCTTTAAACCGATCCATGGCGAGGAAGAGAACTCTTAGGGTAACGACATATCTCCTCATGGTTTTAGGATTGGTGTGTGTCATCTCTTATTTTGCCTTTCTCTTTTCTGAAATTTTGGCACCGGATCTCTCAAATGAGAGGGGTTTGGGTCGCCTTGGTTCAAGTAGAACCATTGGTTTGATTGAGTCCATCCCTGACATGATCTTGCATTAGAGATCCACTCCATTAGAGGATTAGTCATTGTGGGTGAAGCCGAACTCGCGACCGATTGTCCCATTCGATGATGTTGCTTAACGTGCATTTTAGGGATTTTTGCTAGAAATCTG
Source organism: Dactylorhiza incarnata (assembly GCA_033032865.1). Classification (NCBI taxonomy): domain Eukaryota; kingdom Viridiplantae; phylum Streptophyta; class Magnoliopsida; order Asparagales; family Orchidaceae; genus Dactylorhiza; species Dactylorhiza incarnata. The sequence continues at coordinate 11,661,251 of JAWHQI010000014.1, forward strand.
ATTGCAACAAAAATGTCGTTGTGATACCCTTTTGTGTTTCGTCAGAGAACGAACATTGGTTTTGGGAAGGATGATTTGCGCGTGATGAAGGGCTTATGATGCTCGTTGGTATGAGAAGGCGAGGATTCATTTTTATGGTTGGCTGGCCAGCCCGTGACGTTGCAACTCATGTGGGGAGGCTGTCCCGAAAAGACATATACCCTTATGTTTTGGTTGTGTTGAAGCTGACGAGAACGTCTGTGTTGAAGGACAAGCCCAGTTGCATTGTGGGCCATGTTCGTGTGGGGTCTAGGCTAGAGCTTCTAGCACCGGTTGTACTCAGTGTGGTGATTCTGGTAAGAACGGGCGAGTTGATGGACAAGCCCGATGGCATTGAGGGCCATGTGCGGGTGGGGTCTCAATAGGAGTTCTTGGCCATGGGCTTGCATGCCCTTGGGGGAAATGATGAGTACCCCTGTGTTTTGTTGAACTGATGATGTGTGATGTTGTGTTAGAAGCATACACGCCAAAGGGTGCCTTGGGTGAAACCCAGGTTTGCATACATGCTGCATTGCTAGGCCCCTTACTTTAATTGCTCAACATAGATGTGGATGATTCTTGTGACACTCATACATGTTGTTTTTATGTTTTTGTTGTTTATTACATTTGCAAAAGAAGTTCTGACTTACAGGGTTATGTAGTTCCCCGGGGTATGCAAGGCCGTCCAGGAGGATGGGTGTTGTTACAACATTGTTGGTCATCCAAACCTGACCCTCGTTATACTGCTCTTTGTGTATTGGATGCGGGGCAAGGATCGCAAATTGGACCCAGCTCATCAGCTAAAAAGTCCTAAGCCTCGTGAAGTTTACCTTCTCCTATTTTCATGTCTGACCATGATATCTTTATTTTGTTCCGGCTTGCATACCAAGGTAGCATTGTAATGCTATTATCTTTTGGATATTTTATGTGATGTGGTTGATGACTTGAGCATTGGTTTTTGTAAGTCCTTAAGGCCGTGGTACTCTTATGTAGTTATGGATAACTTCTGGGTCTTGTTAAATGTTTTCGTTGTGCTTGCTCTGATTTTTGAGTTGGGTAGAATTGATATCACTTTTTAATACTAAAGTTGTGGCGATAATATGTTGTGGGGTCCTGGCTAGACCTATATTATATAGTCATTGCAGTGGAGGTGTTATAATTTGGTATCAAAGGGAGGTTAGCGTTCTTATTGAGTTTTAATGTAATCGGATTGCGTAAAGAGGTTGTCCACATAGGAGCACTTTGCGGGACCATGAGTTTCCTTGTGCTCGAGTCTTGTGAATAGAGTCTGATTCGTCGTTTCCTTGCTTATGATAAGATGGTGGCAACAAAGCAGGGACGTCGAGGCGACAAGAGGATCCTTCGGCAAGCAGTGCTACTATCCCAGCCCTTATGAATATGGGTGTGTCCCCTGTAGACTTCTGCCATATGCTAGCAGAGGCGTTTGTAGCGGCTCAAGCTGTGGTGAAGCCACAAATTGTGATGCCGGTTGTGTAGGTTGCGACTCTTGTTACCCCAATTACTGTGACACCAGAGGAGGGAGTGAGGTAGGTAGAGTCGTTAGCTGAGAGAGTGGTTGGGCAAGGAGATCGTCAGATGAAGTATTTTCTGAGTTTCCATCCTCGGACATTCAAAGGATTTGGCACTCCGACGGATACCGAGGATTGGTTGGCAAGGACTCAGGAAATCCTGAAAGCAGCAGAGACTCAGGAGGTCAAGCGGTCCCAGTTCGCGAAGTTTATGTTAAAAGGTGACGCCAAGTTGTGGTGGGTGAATCATAGCGGTCGTCATTTACCTGGACGTACCCCGTCTATGGAAGAGTTCGGGAATGCTTTCCTGAAGTGCTATATCCCTTCTTCAACGTGGTTAGCACTTCAGAGGCAATTCATGTACTTGGTGTAGTGTGAGAAGTTAGTAGATGAGTACCTGTAGGAGTTTACTCGGTTGGAATGGCCCCAAGCAGACCTGCTGACTAGGCTCTCACCTAGCTGGCAGGTTCGTATGCTTACTCGGTGGCAGGAAAAAGAAAGTTTCAAGAGGAGAATAGCCCCGAGCAAACCCGCTGACCAGGCTCCCATCTAGCTGGCAGGGTCATAGGCTCACTCGGTGGCAGGGAAAAGAAAGTTTCAAGAAATGAATGGTCCCGAGCAGACCCGCTTGTACAACCCCGTGTTCGCCTGAGGGAATAAGGCTCAATGATGTGGTTTAGGATGCAGTGGTCACCCCGCCACTGCGATCTCGCGAGATCTAGGCCAGGCGAGCCGGGGTGATCTCGCAGGGTAGAATGCGAGACCTAACCCGGGTGGGTCGTCGTCCGAAGGAAGGAGAGCAGGGCCTTCGCCGACCGCTCGCCTAAGGAGGGTTCGCAAACAGTACTCGCGAGGAGGCTTGCAAGAAGTGTTAGGAGTGTCGCTCTCGTAGGCCACTTGCTGAAGGGTTAAGGAGGTGAAATTACCCTTCTTCCCTTGGTGGGCTGCCAGTATCACTTCAGAACAACAAAGTTTGGCTGTTAGCAGACCAAATTGGGGTGCATTTAGTAAAACCAAAAGGCGGAACCCCAGTATCAGCAGACAAGTTCAGGAAAACTATAAATAAGACCCTAAGGGCACATTTGGAGAGGACTTCTTTTTGTCTTCTCTCTCCTCGGGTCATTTTTGGTTGGCCTTCTCAAAGCTCTCTAAGGTGCCCGACTTCAGTTCTTGGCTTGGGAGGGGAAGCACTCAACGATCTTCCGGGTGTGTGGTGGGACCTCCACACTGTCGCCAAGGGTCTCAGTTGTAAGTCTTTAGTCAAGTTGCTCCAGGGGATCAGTAAGCACGAGTTGTACCCATCTTTTGGGTCCGAACTCCTCCTTTGGGCCGAAACCCGGTCCAATCATTTTTGGTGCGGTGAGCATGGACAGTAGCTAGTGCAAGAAAGTTTCAAGGAAGCAGAATGGCAGGAGATGAAGAGCAGGGTAATGAATTTGGCGGCTCGCAGTCGGCGGTGATGTTGGGGATGCTCGCGGACCTCAGGAGGGAGATCCTCAAGATCATTGGTTTCGCTTTTGCCGCGGTACGAAATGAGTTCGTGACCCCAGCACCTCAAGTGCTCCCCCATCCAGGGGTCGACGAGTGTGCCCCGGAAGGAAGGGCAGGGAAAGAGGTGGCAGGAGTTGGGCGAGACCTCTTTAGGCGAGATCTCTTTGCCAGCCCATCGAGCACCTCACCGGCAGTCCGGTCCTGGCGAGCGCTGTTCCAGCGATCGCTTCCCCGGCGAGTGCAATCCCAGCGAGCGCTGTTCCAGCGAGCATAGCTCTGGTGAGCTCGGGTCCTGTGAGAAAAGTCGTAGGATGAGCCATGCATGAGAGGACCGCGAGCGGGAGCAGTCCTTTTTGCGAGTTGGTTCTTTCCGCACCAGTACCGGAAGGGTTCAAGGGGTGGGATAGGGTCTACTATTGCGGCAAGGACGACCCTATCCATCACTTGCAGTCGTTCGAGGACTCGGTCTCTATTCATCCGATGTCAGATGCATTCAAGTGTCGGCTCTTCGCCATCACTCTGAAGGAGAAGGCTAGGGACGGGTTCCATGAACTCCTAGCCGGGTCGATCTACCAGTTCGAGGACTTGCGAAGAGGCTTGTTGTTGCGCTTCTCGACTTCGAAGAAGAGGAAGAGGGTGATGCGCAAATCCGCAACACCGCTATAGGTGGTAGCAAGACCTCGACACGAAATGGCAGTGTACCGATCGTTCAAGTAATATAAAATGTGGGAGTGAATCCCCAAGTATCGAATCTCTAAGGAACACAGTAAGGTGGACTTTACTTTTGAGGAAAGACTTGATATTGAAGTCCTTTAGGTCAGAAGGATTGCAGAAGAGGGGTTATTTGGATTGTGGAAACTAAAAGAAAAGAAACTAAACTACTATTATGCTGGCCGCTATGCGCTGCTTCACTGGGCGGATGGAAACTATGCAGGCCACTCTGCACTGCTTCGCAAGGTGGATGGACAAGAAGGCAAGCGGATGAGGTGAGTGTAACTGCAGAATGGTTTGAGGGCTGTTAGCACCTCTTGGCTGAGTGGATGGATTATACGGGCCGCTATGCACCGCTTCACTGCGTGGATGGAAGAGTAGGCTTGCAGATGGAAGAGTAGGCTTGCGGATGGAATGGTTCGCACCGGCGGAGTCGAGGTGGAATATACGAGCCGTTACCACCGCTTAGCTTGGCGGATGGAAGAGTAGGCTCACATAGTGGAAGAGTAGTCAAGCGGAATGGAATAGTAGGCACACAGATTGGAATTTTGGGTTTGCGGAATGGAATGGTGTGGGGGCGGAATCGATTATGTGGCCACCTCAAATACACATACAAACAAAAGAGTAATTTCACATAGACATGAAATAAACATTACAAATCAAGGTTTGCATGTGCCACATCATCAAATAATAAGGATTACATTCATATACATCAACTCAAATAAGAGAAAAAGGCAAGCGATATGACCGAATCTGGAGGCTTGTTGTAGATTCACGGTAGGAATCGTCGGAGTGTCAATCCACATCCTAGCTCAGTACCAACTATCGTCTGGGGTAGAGGAGGGCTGCCACTTCCTCCCAATGGACCCTTCTTCTCCGGTAAACTATAATCCAGTCACGTCCGATGCGAAGAACCCTTGCTTGGTGATGAAGATGAGGGTGGAATCCTCTCCTTGAAGTGCTCGAATGATGCGAGGTGGCTGAGAGGATACTCCGGCTCAAGATTTGAGCCAAGAATGTGTCCGGAGCACCTACAAATGGTGGGCAGCGATGGAACGGCGGACTGGAATGGAGATGGAACCCTTAGGCGCGGGAAAGAATATGGATCGGGCGAACTCCCAATTAGGTCGAGATCTGCAGCTTTTATAGAAATAGTCAAAAATTTGGTCCCACACCGTCGAACGCATGACTGTGCGTGGACTGTGCGATATTAAGTGTTCGTAGCCCAAGAAGATGAAAAAGATCGCCCGTGCGATTTTACTCATGCACGGTCGAAACCGACCGTGCGTAAAAATGCACGGGCAAATTCAAAAAGCTCAAAATCCGGAAAATAACATGAGGTCGTGGTTTTTGTTCACGCACGGCTGAGGCCAAATGTGCGTGAGGAAAACGCATGAGCAGGGCAGATCACCATATTGACCAGCCGATCATTGCGCACGATCGCATTCGACCATGTGTCAAGTAAATGCACGACCATGCGATTCATACAGGTTAAATTCTGGGCAGTATGGACAATCTACCCACCTGTACAACAAAACACAACGCTGGGGACACACCTCCAGCACAATCATAAAAGCATACAAAGAATGGGAAGCACATTGTGATTTCCCCCAACAACAAAGCGCACAATTGCACACCACAAAAGGCCAAAAAGTGCATTTCGTGAGAGAAGAGTGAACTAGTGAAATATAAGCATTAATGGACAAAAAGTGAAGTGCAAATGCATGAAAACTAACCCAGATGAGTCCAAAAAAGGATATATAATTGGGACTCATCAGAGGGATGCCGAGTCGCTCTTCAAGGTCTAGCAGGAGCCGGGGGAGTCGCTGGCCCATTACGCAGACCGATTCTAGGAAGAGGTTCTGCTTACCCAAGAGATGCCTGGGTTTGCCCTCCAGCTCGCATTCACGGTGGGGCTGAGGGAGAGTTTTTTCAAGATGAGTTTGAAGAGGAAGACTCACATATCTTACGATGAGTTGATGGAGAGGGTGGCAGAGGAGATTGAAGGGGAGGAGGCTAACCCGGAGCTCATCAAGAGGCTAGCAAAGCTCAGTGAGCCAGAAGTCAAGCAGCAAGAATTGCGGAGAAGAGAAAAGCCCAAGGCCCCTGAGGTGGGGTGGAGGCATTATGTCGGAGGAGCGCAGGCTCAAGGGAAGGGTTACACCCCGGGAGTGGGTAACTTCCATGGGGGTCAGGGAAGACCCCATCAGTTGGGATGGAGGCAAGTTCCAAGGAAGATGCCTCCCCCACCTCAGCAGGCCATGGCAATAAGGAGAGGAAGAGGAGAAAGAGGAAGGAGAGAAGGGAAGGAGCATAAGTGGGAGCTGGAAGGAGAAGGGGGAATAGGGCGGTGGAGGCCGAAAGAGGGAAGGGGGTGGCGTTGCCATATTGTGACTTCCATCGGGAGGAATGGCATGCAACGACCACCTGCCCGGAGTTCCTGGAAGTGAGAGAGGCTAGGGCACCAGTGCTGCGGGAGCAGCGGGCAGAGATGATCGAGGAGGTCCTGTCTCAGGAAGAGGAGGACGAGAGGTGCGAACACCGGGCCGATGTGGGGGCCCGAGGGGGGATCGAGGTGATCCATGGGGGGGGGGGGGTAGGGATTGAAGCGACCCGGAAGGCCAGCCTCCATATTATGTACCGTCAAAGTGTAGCATCGACGCCCCTATCCCCTCCCCCGACGGAGAAGATGTCATTCACTCAGAAGGATATGCCGGGTCATGAGGACCCTGTTGGACATGTGTGTCACATCCCTTTGTTTGAGAATAACAAATCCCAAATTGTATTTGATCTTGCTTATCGTGTCTTTATAGTGTGCGGGAACTATAAGTGCAATACTCCACAGGTACAAAGCAGCTTGGAACCAACAAAACTGAGCTTAATCACTACCGCCAGCACTAGTGGTTACCGCAGGCGCTAGCGCTACCGCCAGCGCTTGCGCTACCGCCTGGCGCTAGCTCAAGTTCATGAATATCGCCAAGCCGCCGACAGTTTTGCAACTGCTCTACACGAACGATAGCGCAGGCGCTAGGTGCTACCCCAGGCGTTAGAGCAGAGTTCTATAAAATGGAGTTCTCTTTCTTGTTTTTTGTTGATCATCCTAGAGAGAGTCCCTTGCCAAATTCTAGAGATGTTACTCTGCCGAATTCGCATCTCCCACTCAAAGTCAAAGAAGAATTCTAGAGAAGGAAGCCATCACGCTGCATCCAAAGAACGATCGCATCAACCTCGCTTGAGCCACAGTGGTCCTTCATCATCAACTCCAGAAAATCTCATAGAGGGAGTCTTTATTTGAATTATTTCATTCCATTGTATTTTTGTAGTGAAATCGCCTTGTATTTGGCGACTAGGTCCTTGCACGACTTAGGGGGAATTCACCGCGTGTGTTAGCGACTAGGTCTGGGTGATTAGATCTAGGGGGTGCCCGAGGCCATATCCAGGGGAGGATTGGCTAGAGCGGATTGAGGTCATATCCGGGGAAGGATAGGATAAAGCCAACCGGTTCGTGGGGATACGACTCGGTATAGAAAAGGAAAAATTGATTTACTTTGTATGGCTCCGATTTCTACCGATATTGAAATCAAATTTATGTAAACACCTTTTTATATAATATAATCATAACTCTATTTGTGTTTACTTGATTTCTCTCTTTTGGGGTAAATTATAAAATTGCAAATTACAACTGTTTCTTCCTTTAAGCTAAATTGTTATTTCATTTACATTTACTTTAAAACAATTTAGTAAATCGTCTAAAAATTCAAACGGAATTTTATTCCCTTATTCACCCCCCCCCCTCTAATGGCGTCTATCAATCCAACAAGTCGTATAAGAGCTAGGTTATTCCAAACGGTTTAAAAAACTTGGAATAATGGCGTCTTATGATCTCGCTTTTTCTGAGGGTTAGGGAATAAGTAGACCTCCACTATTCAATGGGTCAGATTATAATTATTGGAAAAATAGGATGAGTGGTTTTTTATGACCCTAGGTATTTAGGTCTGGAATATGATAGAAGAAGAATACTCTCCTCCTACAGTTGTAGTTGGAGAAGTAACATTAGAAAAAACTAAGGATAGGTGGGATGATAGGGATAAACATAAATGCAAAAATAATGCCAAGGCCATGAATTCTTTATTTTGTCCGTTACATAGAAATGAATTTAATAGAATTTCCGCATGTACTACTGCATATGAAATTTTGAATCATTTGGAAATTACTTATGAAGGTACATCGCAGGTAAAAGATTCAAAGCTTTTGCAACTGGAGTCGGAATATGAAAAATTCCAGATGGATGAAAGTGAAGATGTTGATGCCATGTACACGCGCTTCACCAAGATCGTCAATGCCTTCAAAGGTCTTGGAAAGACCTTCTCCAACGAGGACTTGGTCCGAAAGATTCTTCGGTCTCTTCCTCCCAAATTCAATCTGAAGGTGATGACTATCTCGGAGTCGAATAATCTAAGAACGCTCCAAGTTGAGAGCCTCATTGGGAATCTCAAAACCAATGAGGTAGAACTCAAAATCCAACAACATGGAGCCAAAGAAGAAGGCGTTGGCACTAAAGTCAAAATAGGAGTGCCAAGAGGATGAGGATGAAGATGAAGAAAGCCTTTTGGTAAAGAACTTTCGAAAGTTCATGCGAAATCCGGAAAGGAGAAACACTTTCCGAAATTTTTTCCAAAAGGATGCAAAATGGAAAGAGTCATCTTCAAAGAAGGAAAAGGAGAGTGACGATAAAGAAGAAAGACCTCCACCGGAATGCTTTCATTATAGGAAGACCGGGCAAATTCAAAGATAGTGCCCAAAGTTCTTGAAGGAGAAGAAAGACAAGCTGCACAAAGGGAAGGAGAAGAGGAAGGTGCTAAAAGCTAGAACATGGGATGACTCCTCCTCTGAAGAATCAAGCGGGTCTTCATCAAGCGAAGATGAGGAAGCAGACATGTGCCTCATGGGACATGGAAATGACGGTGATGACACCGGTGTTCTTAGCGACACTGAGGTAACTCCTCCCACTTATGAAGAACTCTACAATGAATTTCTTGAAACTTGCAAAGCTTTTGAACAAAATATGAAAGATAGTATTTTATTGAATCGTGAAAATGAATCTCTTATTAAAGAAAATCAAAAGCTTTCAAAAAAATTAATTATTTTGGAAAAGTGGAAGGTTTCTTGCCAAGAGTGTGATCATTCCACTAAAATGACAAAAGATATTGAAGAGTCTCTTTCTAAAGCCCTCTCTCATGCCAAAACTCTTACAAAATAAAAGGGGGAATTAGAATGAAAATTAGAAGCCTCTCTTGTGCAAATGAAAAATAATAAAAAGGTTTTAAAAATAGGTGTGTCATGCTTGTGAAAGAAAACTTATCCCTTAAAGCACAAGTTCATGATCTCACTGTGGCCATTAAAAAATTTGGAATAGGCTAAAAATCACTATAAATGATTTTAGGGAACTAGTGCCATGGGTCTGGAAAATTTGGGCTCAAATATCGAGGTGAGGGCTACCGCCCGGCGCTAGCCACTAATGCCGTCGCTAGCACCTTATACACGAAGCCTGAATTTTCTTTTACAAAATGTTTTTCTTCTAAAAATCTGATTCCTTCAAGCAAGAAAAAATTCCAGAAAAGGGTCTCAACCCCCTTTATTACGTGTGCAAACTGTTATAGGTTTGGTCACACGTCTAGTTCTTGTAGGAAATCAAAACAAACCACTTTAAAGCAAATTTGGGTACCTAAGGCTTCCACTTATTCAATGGGTGGTACCACTTGGGTATCCGGATCTTTTTTCTCATCTTCTTTCTAGATGTGCAGGCAGGCTAAGGAAAATGAAGACGTGTAGTACTTGGATTCTGGATGCTCCAAGCACATGACGGGCAATAAAGCAAAGTTCCTTAGCATAGAAAAGAAGAATGGAGGGATCGTGATGTTTGGCGATAATGAAAAAGGAAGGATCATGGGAATTGGTACAGTTGGTAACGAATCCTTTACTATATCTAATGTTCTTTATGTGAAAGGATTAAAACACAATTTAATTTCTATTAGCCAATTATGTGATAAAGGATTAGATGTGTTATTTGAATCTTCCACTAATCTATGCAAAATATCAAATCCTACTACAAAAGATATTTTAGTAACTGCACCAAGAATACATAATGTTTATATAGTTTCTTTTCATGATCTTTATAAATCATCTATAAAATGTTTTATCACTAAAAATGATGAATTAGTACTTTGGCATAGAAGGCTAGGGCATGCTAGCACAAAGCTCATTGGAAAACTTGCCAAAAGTGATTTAATTAGAGGATTGCCTAGGTTAAATGGAACTTTACCTTCACTTTGTTCACCATGTCAAAAAGGTAAATTTTTTGGATCCTCTTTCAAAAGTAAAAATTTCATTTCCACTACAAGACCCTTGCAAATAATCCATATGGATCTTTTTGGTCCCGTTAACACTGCAAGTCTTGGTGGTAGATTATATACATATGTTTTAATAGATGATTTTTCAAGATATTGTTGGACATTATTTCTCTCTTCCAAATCCGATGCTTTTTGCGAATTTGCAAAATTATGCACTCGTATTCAAAATGAAAGTGATTTAAAAATTAAATACATTCGCTCGGATCATGGAGGAGAATTTGAAAATGAAAAATTTACATCCTTTTGTAATATGTTAGGTATTAAACATGAGTTCTCCGCACCACACACACCACAACAAAATGGTGTTGTAGAAAGAAAGAATAGGACACTTCAAGAACTAGCACGCACTATGCTATGTGAATATAAATTACCTAAGTCTTTTTGGGCCGAAGCTGTAAATACATCATGTTATGTTATGAATAGAATCATGTTTCGCCCATCTCTTATTCTCACACCATATGAACTTTATTTTCAAAAGAAGCTTAATGAATCTTATTTCAAAGTTTTTGGTTGTAAGTGTTTTATTTTGAATACAAAAGATAGCTTGGGAAAGTTTGATGAAAAATGTGATGAAGGAACTTTACTTGGGTACTCTTCAACTAGTAAAGCTTATAGAATTTTTAATAAAAGAACTAGTAGAGTTGAAGAGTCAATAAATGTGAAATTTGATGAGTTTGTTCCTTGTGTAGAAAAACTATCCGCAGGCAACGAGGATGATATCTTACAACCTTTGGAGCATGGTGATGAGGAACCTTCCAAAGAAGAAAGAGAGGAGGCCAAGTAAGATGTTTATGTGCCTCCAAGCACCTTGCAAATTATAAAGGATCACCCACGAGAACTAATAATAGGCGAACCATCTATTGGGGTAAGAACTCGCTCTTCTCTTCATGAATCTTATTGTAATATTTGTTTTGTTTACGAAATTGAACCAAAAACCGTTTATACCGCTTTAAATGATAAAATTTGGTTTTTGGCTATGAATGAAGAGTTAGAATAATTTGAGCGACATAATGTTTGGAAATTAGTGGAAAGACCATCTAGTCACCCGGTTGTAGGTGTAAAATGGATTTTTAAAAATAAATTAGATGGTGAGTCTACAATCACTAGGAATAAGGCACGCTTAGTAGCACAAGGATATTCACAAATCGAGGGGATAGATTTTGATGAAACTTTTGCACCCGTTGCTAGGTTGGAATCTATTAGAATTTTTCTAACATTTGCAAGCTTTAAAAGAATAAAACTATTTCAAATGGATGTAAAAAGTGCTTTTCTTAACGGGTTTGTAAAAGAAGAAGTTTATGTTGAACAACCCACTGGTTTTATTAATGAAAAATTTCCCAATCATGTTTATAAACTAGAAAAAGCGCTTTATGGTTTAAAACAATTGCCCCATGCATGGTATGAAAGACTTACATCATTTTTATTAAAGCACGGTTATATTATGGTAAGTGCCGATAATACTCTCTTCATTAAGCATAATAATGATGATTTAATTATTTTGCAAATATATGTTGATGATATAATCATTGGATCTACTAATGAAAAGTTGTGTAATGAAGTTATTAAAGTGATGAAAAATGAATTTGAAATGAGTCTAGTAGGAGAACTTTCTTATTTTCTTCGTTTTCAAATATCACAAAAAAATGATGGTATTTTTATATGTCAAACCAAATATGTCTATGATATGCTTAAACGCTTTGGATTTGAAAACCTTAAACACGCTTCTACACCAATGAGTGCATCACTTAAATTAAGAAAAGATGAATCGAGAATTTCAATTGATCAAACCTTATATAGAGGTATGATAGGATCCCTACTTTATCTTAGTGCAACTAGACCCAATATTATGTTTGTCTTATGCTTATGTACTTGATTTCAAGCCAATCCAAAAGAATCTCACTTAAAAGCGGTAAAACGCATTTTTAGATATCTAATTGGATCATTTAGATTAGGATTATGGTACCCGCACAATAATTCATTCACACTTCACGGCTATTCTGATTCGGACTATGCCAGATGCTTACATGATAAAAAAAGCACTAGCCTTACTTGCCACTTTCTAGGATCTTCATTAGTTGCATGGTCTAGTAGGAAACAAAATTCGATTGCACTCTCCACCACAAGCACTATGGATGAGCCAAACCTTAGAGGACTTTGGTTTTCATCTAAAACATATAGAATTAAAATATGACCACAAGAGTTCCATTGATCTTACAAATAATCTGGTACACCATTCTAGATCCAAACATATAGATGTACGCCATCATTTCATAAGGGATCACATTAAGAAAGAAAATGTTAGAATAAGTTTCAGTGGTACGGACTCTCAACTTGCTGATATATTCACTAAACTTCTTTGACACGTAAAATTTAGGATATAAATAATTTTCTCCAAATTCTACGAACAATAGGCAAGAGCACCTATCGTTCATAACATAGGATATTTAAAACAAATAAATATCAAGTGTCGTATTCCACGGGTTTGTTGATTACTTCTACTCACGCCAATTAATATTATTTTATAAGAAATAAAATAGAGTTTTGAAAATAATTTAAAGAAGAGAAAACATTTGATCGAGAATCCTTCTTAAGTATAATATTTCGTAAATCTAGAATTCATAAGAAATTGATTTAGACAAAACTTGACAGTGGAGGTTCCCAAAATATGGTAGAGCCTCTCTCGAGAGAACTACCACCTAACCTTAGGTTGATCGATTAAGACCCCTCGGCCAGTCGAAACCCCTAATCTTGCTTTATGCGGTGAGCCCCACTATTGGATTTGACTCCAATCTGGAAGATTTGCGTCACCCTCTCTCGAGGAATGCAAACAATTCTATCTTCCGATGAGCGATCTACCTGTATTTATGGATCTCTCGATACACTAAAATACGGATCAAACTTGATTTTCATACCCTAGAAATATGGAACCAATAATTGCAAATCAACGGTAAATCTTAGTTTTCCAGAACTAAACTATGAATAAGAGATTACGAAATATAAAAGCATTAGAATTCATCTGATCAAATGCCTTGAAAATTAGCTAAACATAATTGAGAAGAAAGACATTTTTATTTTTATGTAAAGAAAAGTACAATTGCAAGTAAAGTAAATCTAAGCTAGGAATTAAAAAGACAAGACATAAAATAAAGTTACACTAAGAACAATGCAGAAAAACTATACTAGAAATGATCCAAACTAAGCATGGACTGGATCTCCTACACTTTGGCAGCAGCTGGCTTTTATAGGAAGAAAATTGGTGAGTAACGCCCTTGGTCACGCCTGTGACCAAGGGCGTGTAAGCTGCATAATTGCTTCATGAAAGCCAGGGAATGTTGGGGGAGAGAAACCGCCAAAATTGATCATCTCAACGGGTTACAGCCTAGGTCACGCCCGTGACCTAGGGCGTGTCTTGACCGAGTCAAGAAACGGTGGGAAACAGTCACGCCCCTTGGTCACGCCCGTGACCTGGGGCGTGTAAGCTGGAACGCCTCGGCGGCGGAAATTTCTTGTATTGAAGCATGTCGGGCGAGTCACGCACGTGACATGAAGGTCATGCCCCAGGTCACGCCCGTGACCTGGGGCGTGTAATCTTAATCCGACGTGGCAGCGATTTCTGGGAGCTAAAAGTGGAGCACGACCGTGACCATGGTCACGCCCCCAGGTCACGCCCGTGACCTGGGGTGTGTACTGAAAATTTTGCAGATTTGTTCTGGAATTTCCCCTGAACATGGCTGTGGTCTTGAATTTGCTATATTAGCAGCCCCAGATTACCCGAAAACACAAAATAAAGTAAATTAGATATAAATTAAACTAAAAGAATATAAAAACTAATTAATTACGACTAAAATATTATATAAAAATAATTATAAATAATGCACTATCAAATACCCCCATACTTAAGCTTTTGCTATTCTAGAGCCAAAACTAATTTATAAGTATGAGAAGAATTTATAGGATATTTCCAAAAAGATTTACTTCTAATTATGTACTCCAAATCTTATAAAACTCATATCAAAATAAGTTATGAAGTTAAAATTCAGATTTATAAGAAATAATTAATAATTCATAAATTGAAATGAGTAGAATAAATATTAGTTTTGAAATTCTCTAACTAAATCTTCATAAACAAAATTGCATTGAATTAAGTAAAATATTCCAAGATTAAAATTATAGAAACTTTACAATCATGAGAAACTTTTAGAAAAGTACAAAATATTAACTATGCTCTCTCAATAATATCTTGGATAAGCATATGAACTTGGCTAAATGGGGTAAAATTGGCATTGAAGAAGTTACTTTGTATATAGGAAATGATGAATTTTATCCTCTCATTTCCATTTTTTTTAATTTCTTCTTCTTTTTATATCCCAAATGTATATGTTTAGGAGTGATGAATTTTATCCTCTCAACTCCATGCCATATAATCTTTTACTAATTTGGGTGCATATGTTTAGGAATGATGAATTTTATCCTCTCATTCCATGACATATGATCTTTTCAAATATTTTTTTTAATATGCCAAACAAAAGGGTTAATAAGAAAGGTAGGGGAAGGGCTAGGGTTTAAAGGCTACAAAAATTCCAAAGATATATTTTAAGAGCATAGAAAACAATTTGAGCAATCTAAAAGAGACCATAAGTTCAAGTTAATAAAAGTAAAATCTAAAGATATTTAACACAATTTCTACAAAATTGAATTATGATATTTTAAATAGAGAAAGTAAAACTAAGAAATGATCTAGACAAATCAAGATAATAAAAAACTCATTAAATCAAATTCATCTAAAATTTAAATCTAACATATTTTGAAGAGAAATATATGATTTAAAAATTCATAAAAAGAAAACTCTTTAAAAATGCCTAAAAAACAACTCATAATTAAAATTAATTTTGCAAAAATAATGTTTGGAGATATTTAATATTACAAAATTTATTTTATTAGATTTTTTGGATTTTTTTTATTTTTGTATTAAAACAAAATGTTTTTTTAATATTCTTGGAGTTCCCAAGGGCTACCCAATGACGGGCTCGCAAGGTACTAGGCAGTTTAGTGGGATGAAAACCCACACGGCCCTTTCGCAACAAATTAAATTTTTAAATTTATAATTTTTTTGGTATTTTTAATATTTGCATAAGAGAAAAATAAGACACAAAAACATAAAAATTTAAAAGAAAACATTTTTTTTGAATTTTTTAAATTTTTTATAACAAAATTGAAAATATAGAAAGAAGATCAAATTTTTATGAGTTTTGAAAAAGATTTTCTAATTTTTTGGATTTTTAATAAAAACTGAATATAGGAGAATACACCCCCATACTTAAAAATAAACATTGTCCCCAATATTTATAAGCTAAGTAGTAGGGAAAAGTAAATAAAATGCTGAAAAAGTAAAGTGCAAGAAAAATAAAGATAAGCAAGGGGTGCCTCCCAAGAGCGCTTTCTTTTTCCCGTCTTTAAGCTAGACGGTTATTGTTAGGAAAAAGGAAAATAAAAATAAAGGTACACATGCAACTACCTTAATTCACGCTCAGGTGAGCATGCCGAAATCCGGTGCCCGGCGACTCCTCCGCTATAGTCTTGATTCTTTTGTTGTCCGTTAGCTCGAAATTGTGAATCAAAATTACTTATATATACCATAGGTAATTTGGATTGCTGGAGATGAGCGGCAAATGGATCAGAGAAAATGTGTGATTGCAACGGCTCATCCTCTATATGAAAATCGTTAGAATAAAAAGAATCAAGATTAAGCGAGTCAGAAAATTTTTCACAAGGAGTTTCTTATGAAAATTCATGAATAAGGATCGGTTGTTCATTTTCTAAAATAAAATTTTTATCTGAAAAATCAATACCAAGGGGAGAAAATTCACGGGACACAATTTCTTCACAAATTATAATTTCATGAGAAAGAGAAGAAGGGGAGGGCAAAGGAGAAGAACAAAAATTTTCATTTTCTAATTCGCCCGGTGTCTCCATGACTTTGTGAAATTCTTGGTACAATTGTTCTTCTTGATCTTGAGAATAATTATTTAAATTTGGAGAAAAAATCGGAAAAATTTCAAGATCGGAAGAAGAACAAATTTGTGGAAAAGGTGAGGAATACAAAGCATGATTGAAGGAATTTTTTTCTTCGCACTGAAAACTATCTGGATGACCTTGCCACCATGAATAATTAACATCAGAGCAAGATGGAAATTCAATCGAATCATTATTTAAAGAAAAATTATTTTCATCATAAAAATTATTATTTTCATTATAAAAAGTATAATTTTCATTAGAAAAATTAATTTGATTTTCATGAGGAAATTTTTGAAATGGAAAATAGCATTCCTCACTAGAATGATGACCCCCACAAAAATGACCAATAATTTGGCGCATTCATGCGGCTTCCAAAAGATTGACTTTATTTTGAAGCTCAACAACTTTTGCAGCCAACAGCAATAACATCATTTTTTTGTGGAAAAGAAAAATAAACAACTGTTACCTAATAGAAATGAATTTTAAAAGAAAAAGCAAAAAGAGAAATGGTGGCGGAGAAAGAGAATGATAAAAGTAATAAAATTCGCGCTTTCAAAATATCAACAAAAATAATCCCCAATAATGGCGCCAAAAACTTGATACGTAAAATTTAGGATATAAATAATTTTCTCCAAATTCTACGAACTATAGGCAAGAACACCTATCATTCATAACATAGGATATTTAAAACAATAAATATCAAGTGTATTCCACGGGTCAGTTGATTACTTCTACTCACACAAATTAATATTATTTTATCGGAAATAAAATAGAGTTCTGAAAATAATTTAAAGAAGAGAAAACATTTGATCGAGAATCCTTCTTGTGTAAAATATTTCGTAAATCTAGAATTCATCAGAAATTGATTTAGACAAAACTTGACTGTGGAGGTTCCCAAAATATGGTAGAGCCTCTCTCGAGAGAACTACCACCTAACCTTAGGTTGATCGATTAAGACCCCTCGGCCAGTCGAAACCCCTAAGCTTGCTTTATGCGGTGAGCCCAACTATTGGATTTGACTCCAATCCGGAAAATTTGCGTCACCATCTCTCGAGGAATGCAAACAATTCTTTCTATCGATGAGCGATCTACCCATATTTATAGATCTCTCGATACACTAAAATACAGATCAAACTTGATTATCATACCCTAGAAATATGAACCAATAATTGCAAATCAACGGTAAATCTTAGTTTTCCAAAACTAAACTATGAATAAGAGATTACGAAATATAAAAGCTTAAGAATTCATCCGATCAAATGCTATGAAAATTAGCTAAACATAATTGAGAAGAAAGACATTTTTATTTCTATGTAAAGAAAAGTACAATTGCAAGTAAAGTAAATCTAAGCTAGGAATTAAAAAGACAAGACATAAAATAAAGTTACACTAAGAACAATGCAGAAAAACTATACTAGAAATGATCCAAACTAAGCATGGACTATATCTCCTTCACTTTGGCAGCAGCTGGCTTTTATGGCAGAAAATTGGTGAGTCACGCCCTTGGTCACGCCCGTGACCAAGGTCGTGTAAGATGCGTAACTGCGTCATGAAAGCCCGGGAACATTGGGGAGAGAAACCGCCAAAATTGATTATCTCGACGGGTCACGGCCTAGGTCACGCCCGTGACCTAGGGCGTTTCTTGACCGAGTCAGGAAACGGCGGGAAACGGCGCGATTTGGAGTTAATTTGGCAGTTGCGGGAGAGGTCACGCCCCTTGGTCACGCCCGCGACCTGGGGCGTGTAAGCTGGAACGGCTCGGTGGCGGAAACTGCTTGTATTGAATGCATGTCGGGCGAGTCATGCCCGTGACCTGTGTTGGACATGTGTGTCACATCCCTTTGTTTGAGAATAACAAATCCCATATTGCATTTGATATTGCTTGTAGTGTGTTTATTGTGTGTAGGAACTATTGGTGCAATACTCCACAGGTAGAAGGCAGCATGTAATCAAACTTTTGAAAGGAGCAGCACTAACGCCAATGCTACCGCTACCGCCAGGCGCTAGCTTATTCGACGAACTTGAAGCTCCGTTCGACGAAAATTTTCGTTCGACGAAAAATTCTGTTCGACGAACTTCGACCTCCGTTCGACGAAAATTTCTTTCGACGAATTTCGTTCGATGAAATTTTGTTCTGCCACGATGACCAACGGTTTTGCAACCGCTACCGCTAGCACTAGCGCTACCGCCAGATGCTATCTCAAGTTCGTGCCCAGCGCCAAGCCACCGACGGTTTCACAACCGCTCCACACGAACGTTACCGCAGGCGCTAGGAGCTAACGCAAGCGCTATCTCCAAGTTGTATAAAATGATGGGCTCTCTCTCATTTTGAGCTAGTGCTTCCATGGAGAGTACGTGTGCCATATTTCCAGAGCTGCTACTCTGTCGAAAGTTCATCTCCCACTCAAATTCAAAGAGGATTTCTGGAGAAGGAAGCCACCACGCTGCATCCGAAGAAGGATCGCTTCCACCTCGCTTATGCTACAACAATCCTTCATCCTCAACTTCAGAGATATCATATAGGGAGTTTCATTATTATTAGTTTTATTTTCATTCCATATTTCTATTGTAATCATTTAGTTAATTCGCCTTGTGTTGGCGACTAGGTCTGGGTAGGACTTGGGGGGAAATTCGCCTTGTGTTGGCGACTAGTTCTAGGTGATTAGATATAGGGGGCTCGAGGTCATATCCGGGGAAGGATTGGCTAGAGCAGCTTGAGGCCTTATCCGGGGAAGGATAGGCTAAAGCTAACCGGTTTGTGGGGATACAAGTCGGTATAGAAAAGGAAAAATTGTATTAATTTATTCGCCTCCGATTTCAAGCGCTATTGAAATCAATTTTTGTAAACACTTTTTTTCATAAAATGTAATCATGTCTTTTTGTGTTTACTTGATTTCTATCATTTGGCGTAATTCATAAAATTGCAAATTACAATTGTTTTCCTTCATTAAGATAAATTGTTATTTTCGTTCTAAGTTTCTCTAAACAATTTAGTAAAAAATTTACAAAGAATTTTATTCCCTTATTCACCCCCCCCCCCCCTCTAAGGGTGCCGCAAGATCCAACAAGTGGTATCAGAGGCAGGTTATTCCAAACGGTTTAAAAACCAGGAATAATGGCGTCTTATGATCTCGCTTTTTCCGAGGGTCAGGAAATTAGTAGACCTCCACTATTTACTGGGTCAGATTATAATTATTGGAAAAATAGGATGCATTGTTTTCTAATGACCCTAGATATTGAGGTTTGGAACATGGTAGAAGAAGAATACACTCCTCCTACATTTGTAGTTGGAGAGGTTATGTTAGAAAAACCCAAAGATAAATGGGATGATCGGGATAAACTCAAATGTAAAAATAACGCAAAAGCCATGAATGCTCTATTTTGTGCGTTAGATAGAAATGAATTTAATAGAATTTCTGCATGTACTACTGCATAGGAAATTTAGAATCATTTGGAAGTTACTCATGAAGGTACATCGCAGGTTAAAGATTCTAAGCTTTTCCAACTGGAGTCGGAATATGAAAAATTTTGAATGGATGAAAGCGAAGATGTTGATGGTATGTACAAGCGCTTCACCAAGATCATCAATGCCTCAAAAGCTCTTGGAAAGACCTTCTCAAATGGCGACTTGGTCTGTAAGATCCTTCATTCACTTCCTCCAAAATTCAACCCGAAGTGACGGCTATTTCGGAGTCGCACAACTTTAGAACGCTCCAAGTTGAGAGCCTCATTGGGAATCTCAAAACCCATGAGGTAGAACTCAAAATCCAATTTGATGAATATAACAAGGAGCCAAAGAAGAAGGCGTTGACACTAAAATCAAAGAAAGAGTGCCAAGAGGATGAGGATGAAGATGAAGAAAGCCTTTTGGTGAAGAACTTCCGAAAATTCATGCGCAATCCGGAAAGAAGAAACACCTTTCGAAAATATTTTCAAAAGGGTGAAAGATGGAAAGGGTCATCTTCAAAGAAGGAAAAAGCGAGCGACAATGAAGAAGAGAGACCTCCACCGGAATGCTATCATTGTAGGAAGACGGGGCACATAAGGAGCCAATGCCCAAAATTCTTGAAGGAGAAAAAGGAGAAACGGCACAAAGGGAAAGAAAAGAGGAAGGTTCTAAAGGAAAAGACATGGGATGACTCCTCTTCCTCCTCCTCTGATGAATCAAGCGGATTTTCATCAAGCGAAGATGAGAAAGCAAACATGTGCCTCATGGGACATGGAAATGACGGCGACGACACCAGTGTTCCTAGTGACACTGAGGTAACTCCTCCCACTTATGATGAATTGTTTAATGAATTTCTTGAAACATGCAAACCTTTTGATAAAAATATGAAAGATAGTATTTTATTAAATCGTGAAAATGAATCTTTTATTAAAGAAAATCAAAAGCTTTCCAAAAAGGTAATTGTTTTAGAAAAGAGAAAGGTTTCTTGCCAAGAATGTGATCACTCCAGAAAATTGGCAAAAGATATTGAAGAGTCACTTTCTAAAGGCCTCTCTCATGCCAAAACTCTTACAAAAGAGAAGGGGGAATTAGAAAGGAAATTAGAAGCCTCTCTTTTGCAAATCAAAAATAATAAAAAAAGGTTTTGAAAATAGTTATGTCAAGCTTGTGAAAGAAAACTCTTCACTTAAAGCACAAGTTCATGATCTCACCAGGGCCATTAAAAAATTTGGAATAGGCCAAAAATCTCTGGAAATGATCTTAGGGAACAAGTGCCATGGTTCAAGAAAATTTGGGCTCGGATATCGAGGTGAGGGCTACCGCCCGGCGCTAGCCACTAACGCCGGTGCTAGCACCTTATACCAGAAACTTGATTTTTCCTCTTCAAAATGTTTTTCTTCTGTAAATCCAATTTATTCCAGCAAGAAAATATTCCAGAGAAGGGTCTCAACCCCCTTTATTTCGTGTGCAAACTGTTATAGGTTAGGTCACACATCTAGTTCTTGCAGGAGAATAAAACAAAATGCTTTAAAACAAATCTGGGTACCTAAGGCTTCCACTTATTCTATGGGTGGTACCACTTGGGTATCCGGATCTTTACTCTCATCTTCTTTCTAGATGCGCAGGCAGGCTAAGGACAATGAAGACGTGTGATGCTTGGATTCAGGATGCTCCAAGTACATGATGGGCAATAAAGCTAAGTTCCTTAGCCTTGAAAAGTAGAAGGGAGGGATCGTGATGTTTGGTGATAACGGAAAAGGAAGGATCATGGGAATTGGTACAGTTGGTAACAAATCCTTTACTATATCTAATGTTCTTTATGTGAAAGGATTAAAACACAATTTAATTCTATTAGCCAATTATGTGATAAAGAATTAGATGTGTTATTTGAATCTTCCACTAATCTATGCAAAATATCTAATCCTATTACAAACAATATTTTACTAACTGCACCAAGATTACACAATGTTTATATAGTTTCATTTCATGATCTTTCAAAATCATCTTTAAAATGTTTTATTACCAAAAATGATGAACTTGAACTTTGGCATAGAAGGCTAGGACATGCTAGCACAAAGCTTATTGTAAAACTTGCCAAAAGAGAGTTAATTAGAGGATTGCCTAGATTAAATGGAAATTTACCTTCACTTTGTTCACCATGTCAAAAAGGTAAAATTACTAGATCCTCTTTCAAAAGTAAAAATGTTATTTCTACTACAAGACCTTTGCAATTAATTCATATGGATCTTTTTGGTCCCGTTAGCACCGCAAGTCTTGGTGGTAGATTATATACTTATGTTTTAATAGATGATTTTTCTAGATATTATTGGACAATATTTCTCTCATCCAAATCCGAATCGTTTTGTGAATTTTCAAAATTATGTACCCGTATTCAAAATGAAAGTGATTTAAAATTAAATGCATTCGCTCGGATCATGGAGGAGAATTTGAAAATGAAAAATTTACATCTTATTGTGATATGTTAGGCATAAAACATGAGTTCTCCGCACCACGCACACCACAACAAAATGGTGTTGTAGAAAGAAAGAATAGGACACTTCAAGAGCTAGCACGCACTATGTTATGTGAATATAAATTATCTAAGTCCTTTTGGGCCGAAGCCGTAAACACATCATGTTATGTTATAAATAGAATCATGCTTCGCCCATCTTTAAATCTCACACCATATGAACTTTATTTTCAAAAGAAGCCTAATGTATCTTACTTCAAAGTTTTTGGTTGTAAATGCTTTATTTTAAATACAAAAGATATCTTGGAAAAGTTTGATGAAAAATGTGATGAAGGAATATTTCTTGGATACTCTTCAACTAGTAAAGCTTATAGAGTTTTTAATAAAAGAACTAGAAAAGTTGAAGAATCAATTAATGTGAAATTTGATGAGCTTGTTCCTTGTATAGAAAGACTTTCCGCAGGCAAAGAGGATGATCTATTACCTACTTTGGAGCATGGTGATGAAGAACCTTCCAAAGAAGAAGAAGAGGAGGCCAAGAAAGATGAATATGTACCTCCAAGCATCTTAAAATTCACAAAGGATCATCCACGGGAATTTATAATTGGTGAACCATCCATCGGGGTAAGAACTCGCTCTTCTCTTCATGAATCACTTTCAAATATTTATTTTGTTTCCAAAATAGAACCAAAAAACGTTTCTACTGCTTTAAATGATGAATTTTGGTTTTTGGCTATGAATGAAGAGTTAGAACAATTTGAGCGACATAATGTTTGGAAATTAGTTGAAAGACCATCTAATCACCCGGTTGTAGGTGTAAAATGGATTTTTAAAAATAAATTAGATGGGGAGTCTAGAATCACTAGGAATAAAACACGATTAGTAGCACAAGGATATTCTCAAATCGAGGAGATAGATTTTGATGAATCTTTTGCACCCGTTGCTAGATTAGAGTCTATAAGAATTTTTCTAGCATTTGCAAGCTTTAAAAGAATAAAACTATTTCAAATGGATGTGAAAAGTGCTTTTCTAAACGGGTTTGTAAAAGAAGAAGTTTATGTTGAACAACCCCCCGGTTTTATTAGTGAAAATTTTCCAAATCATGTTTATAAACTAGAGAAAGCGCTTTATGGTTTAAAACAAGCGCCCTGTGCATGGTATGAAAGACTTACATCATTTTTATTAAAGCACGGTTATATTATGGGAAGTGCGGATAATACTCTCTTCATTAAGCACAACAATGATGATATAATTATTTTACAAATATATGTTGATGGTATTATTTTGGATCTACTAATGAAGAGATGTGTAAAGAAATTATTTTAGTGATAAAAATGAATTTGAAATGAGTCTTGTAGGAGAACTTTCTTATTTCCTTGGTTTTCAAATATCACAAAGAATTGATGGTGTCTTTGTATGTCAAACTAAATATGTCCATAATATGCTTAAACATTTTGGATTTCAAAACCTTAAACATGCTTCTACACCAATGAGTGCATCACTAAAATTAGGAAAAGATGAATCAGGAATTTCTATAGATCAAACTTTATATAGAGGTATGATAGGATCTCTACTTTATCTAAGTGCAACTAGACCCGATATTATGTTTGCCGTATGCTTATGTGCTCGATTTCAAGCCAATCCAAAAGAATCTCATTTAAAAGCGGTAAAACAAATTTTTAGATATCTCATTGGGTCATCTAGATTAGGACTATGGTACCCGCACAATAATTCATTTACACTTCACAGCTACTCCGATTCGGACTATGCCAGTTGTTCACTTGATAGAAAAAGCACTAGTGGTACTTGTCATTTTCTAGCACCTTCATTAGTTGCATGGTCTAGTAGGAAACAAAATTCGGTTGCACTCTCCACCAAGGAAGCCGAATACATTGCATTAGGGAATTGTTTTGCACAAGCACTATGGATGAGCCAAACTTTAGAGGACTTTGGTTTTCATCTAAAACTTATTGAATTAAAATGTGACAACAAAAGTGCCACTGATCTCACAAATAATCCGGTACACCAATCTAGATCCAAACATATAGATGTGCGTCATCATTTCATAAGGGATCACATTAAAAAAGGAAAATATAAGGATTAGTTTCATTGGCACGGACTCAAAAATTGCTGATATATTCACTAAACCTCTTCCCGATGCAAGGTTTCAAATGTTAAGGTTGGAATTAGGATTCTTAGACATCTTAGGATGAATAACATGTAAAACGCTAATGTTTTATGCAATTTGAGCAATCAAGACATCTCTGAATATTACACAATTTCTGCATAAGACTACTCTTAAGACCCCTAATCAATATCAAAAATCAAAAATTTAAAATTCTTAAAAAATCGTGTACTGTTTGCCGTGCTATCACTAGCGCCGGTGCTAGCGTGGGTGTTTGATTTTTTCTGATTTTTAAAATTTCTAAAAATCTATAAAACTATTTTAGTTCATATGTACTACTTAGTTTTTGTGTTTCTGATTTTTTGTTATTTTGCTTTTATTCATATTATGAAAAATCAAATAAAAAATTCAAAATTCAAAAATACAACATATTGTTTTCTTATCTGTGTTTTATTCATATTATGAAAAATCAACTACAAAAGTTCAAAATTCAAAAATACAAAAATATGTTTTTGATATTTGTGTTTTATTCAAATTATGAAAATCTACTACAAAAATTCAAAATTCAAAAATTACAAAAATATTTCTTTTGTGATTTTCTATTTTTTAATTGATTTAAAAATGATAAAACAAAAAAAAACTGTATGATCTTTATTGCCAATATCAAGCATGTATGGATTCTATTATTTAGAATTATTTACAATGTTAAATTTATTCCTTAAAATTACTATGAACATTTTGTTTGTTTATCATGCTTTGATATATCTATTTAAGTGCATCAATTGTATTACAAAATGTGTAGAACCAAGCTTAGCATGCCTCTAAGTATGAGTAAATGTATTATGATTGATAATGATACCTTTCACTTACTTATTTTGGTAATCAACATGTGTGTTTAAATCTAAAAATGCTTGCTTGGTATTGTATTTGTACAATGAATTAAATCTTGCATAAGTTTATTGCCTACACTACATTTGAATTGCACTTATGAAATTTAGAAAAGTGGTTAAGTTAAAAATTTGGGTTTGCAAAACAAGTGTATTCGTAGAATGTTGTCTCACAAATGAGAACAAAGAAAAATATATATATGTAGACAAATATAACTCCACCAAGCACTACTTGAACCTCCTGATAAGTCTTCATAAGCATTACGAGGTTGAGCACCTTGGAAAGAATAGTAAAGTGTCTTGTGCAAACCTTAGTTATTACACCACTTTGTTAAAAAAAAATTATGTGCATTAAAAGTGTGTGAAAGTAATTTACTTGTGTTTTATTGTGCACTCTACTATACATATGTCTTGTAATTTGTTGATTTAAATCAATTGTTAACATTGCCCAAAATATACTTATGTGCACATCATTCTCTTTCATAACACTTATTTTCATAAGTATTGGATTCTAATGCTTTCTCTATACTATTCTTTATATAAAAATGCACTAGATAACCTAGCACGATCTCTACAATGTTTTGGTATCTCTTGAAATTAAAATTAAGTAACATTGTAGTATAATCACTCTTTGATATGATCATTTCATGCTTGGTATCTTTATGAAAAACTTTGAGATTTCAAAGGTTAAAACATCTTTCAATTTTGAACTTAAACTCATATTTTTTTATGTTTTCATGCTTAGGAAAAGATGTTTATTATAATCTTCCGCTTGCTTACAACTCTTATCTCTTTATTTGAAATCTCTTTAATATTATGCTTAAACTCTTTATCATTTCATATATTACAAAAGCTCGATCATGATTTATACTATGCTTAAAGAATGCCTCCTTACTACGCTCACCCCACCTTCTTTTGATAATACCAAAAGGGGGAGTTTAATTGAAGAAATCTATATAGGAGAAATATAGAAGATTAAGGGGAGAATAATTCATGTAATCTATCATTTAGGGGGAGTAAAACATAATTTGCATTTATGTAGTTGGAGCATTAAGATAGGGGGAGTATGCATATTATCATGCTTATCATATACTATAGTTGCACTATCATCTTGCTTATCCTATACTATAAACACAATTGTTGATTTCTTGCTAAGTGGATTTGTTATTATCAAAAGGGGGAGATTGTTGGACATGTGTGTCACATTCCTTTGTTTGAGAATAACAAATCCCATATTGTATTTGATATTGCTTATAGTGTGTTTATAGTGTGCAGGAACTATAGGTGAAATACTCCACAGGTAGAAGGAAGCATGGAATTAAACTTTTGAAAGGAGCAGCACTAACGCCAGCGCTACCGCTACCGCCAGGCGCTAGCTCGTTCGACGAACTTGAATCTCCGTTCGATGAAAATTTCGTTCGACGAAAAATTCTGTTCGACGAACTTCGACCTCCGTTCGACGAAAATTTCATTCGACGAATTTCGTTCGATGAAATGTTGTTCTGCCACGATGACCGATGTTTTCGCAACCGCTACCGCCAGCGCTAGCGCTACCGCCAGGCGCTATCTCATGTTCGTGCCCAGCGCCACGCCACCGACGGTTTCTCAACCGCTCCACACGAACGCTACCGCAGGCGCTAGGAGCTAACGCAGGTTCTATCTCCAAGTTGTATAAAATGATGGGCTCTCTCTCGTTTTGAGCTAGTGCTTCCAGGGAGATTACGTGTGCCATATTTCCAGAGCTGCTACTCTGCCGAAAGTTCATCTCCCACTCAAATTCAAAGAGGATTTCTAGAGAAGGAAGCCACCACGCTGCATCCGAAGAATGATCGCTTCAACCTCACTTATGCTACAGCGATCCTTCATCATCAACTTCAGAGATCTCATATAGGGAGTTTCATTATTGTTAATTTTATTTTCATTCCATATTTCTATTGTAATCATTTAGTTAATTCGCCTTGTGTTGGCGACTAGGTCTGGGTAGGACTTTGGGGGAAATTCGCCTTGTGTTGGCGACTAGTTCTAGGTGATTAGATCTAGGGGGGATCGAGGCCATATCCGGGGAAGGATTGGCTAGAGCAGCTTGAGGCCTTATCCGGGGAAGGATAGGCTAAAGCCAACCGGTTTGTGGGGATACAAGTCGGTATAGAAAAGGAAAAATTGTATTACTTTATTCGCCTCCGATTTCAAGCGCTATTGAAATCAATTTTTGTAAACACTTTTTTTTCATATAATATAATTATGTTTTTTTGTGTTTACATGATTTCTATCATTTGGCGTAATTCATAAAATTGCAAGTTACAATTATTTTCCTTCATTAAGATAAATTATTTTTTTTGTTCTAAGTTTCTCTAAACAATTTAGTAAAAAATTTACAAAGAATTTTATTCCCTTATTCACCCCCATCTAAGGGCGCCGCAAGATCAAATAACCTGAAGGTCACGCCCCAGGTCATGCCCGTGACCTGGGGCAAGTAATCTTAATCCGACGTGGCAGCGATTTCTGGGAGCTGATTGCGGAGCACGGCCGTAACCATGGTCACACCCCCAGGTCACGCCCATGAGCTGGGGCGTGTACTGAAGATTTTTGCAGATTTGTTCTGGAATTTCCCCTAAACACGGCTGTGGGCTTAAATTTGCTATTAGCAGCCCCTGATTACCTGAAAACACAAAATAAAGTAAATTAGATATAAATTAAACTAAAAGTATATAAAAACTAATTAATTACTACTAAAATATTATATAAAAATAACTATAAATAATGCACTATCACTCTTCCCGATGCAAGGTTTCAAATGTTAAGGTTGGAATTAGGAGTCTTAGACATCTTAGGATGAATAACATGTAAAACGCTAATGTTTTATGCAATTTGAGCAATCAAGACATCTCTGAAAATTACAAAATTTCTGCATAAGACTACTCTTAAGACTGCTAATCAATATCAAAAAACAGAATTTTAAAATCTTCATTATTTCACTTACTGTTTCCCGCGCTAGCGCTAGCGTCGGCGCTAGCATGAGTGTTTGAATTTTGTGTTTTTCAAAATTTCTAAAAATCTACAAAAATATTTTAGTTCATATTTACTACTTTAATTTTGTACTTCTGACTTTTGTTATTTTTGTTTTATTTATTTTATGGAAAATCAACTACAAAATTTCAAATACAAAAATATGTTTTTGTGGTTTTCTCTTTTTTTTCTTTCATTAAAATTTTCAAAATAACAAAAAAACTATATGATCTTTATTGCTAATATCAAGCATGTATGGATTCCATCATTTAGAATTATCTACAATATTGAAGTTTATTTCTTCAAATTACTATGAACATTATTTTTTTTATCATGCTTTGATACATCTATTTAAGTGCATCAATTGTATTGACACATATGTGTAGAACAAAGCTTAGCATGCCTCTACGTATGAGTAAATGTTTTGTGGTTGATAATGATACATTTTCACTCACATATTTTGGTAATCTATATGTGTGTTTAAATCTAAAAATGCTTGCTTGTGTATTGTAATTGTACAATGAATTAAAATTTGCATAAGTTTATTATCTACACTACATTTGAATTGCACTGAAAAATTAAGAAAACTGGTTTAAAAAATTTATGTTGGGTTTGCAAAACAAGTGTATTCGGAGAATGTTGTCTCACAAAAGTGAACAAAAAATAGACAAATATAACTCCACCAAGCACTACTTGAACCTCCTGATAAGTCTTCATAAGCATTGTGAGGTTGAGCACCTTGGAAAGAATAGTAAAGTGTCTTGTGCAAACCTTGGTTAGTACACCACTTTTTTTCTAAAAATATTGTGCATTAAAGTGTGTGAAAGTTAATATACTTGTGTTTTTATTGTGTACTTTACTCTACATTTGACTTGTATTTTGTGATTTAAATCATTTGTTCACATTACACAAAATACACTTATGTGCACTTAATTATCTTTCATAACACTTCTCATGAGTATTGGATTCTAATGCTTTATCTATACTACTCTTTATATAAGAAATGCACTAGATAACCTAGCATTATCTCTACAATGTTTGGTATCTTTGAAAATTGAATTTAAGTATCATTGTATTATATTCTCTTTTTGATATATTCATTTCATGCTTGGTAACTTTAAGTAACACAATGAGATTTCAAAAAGGTTAAAACATCTTTACATTTTGAACTTAAACTCATATTTATACTTTTAATTTTCATGCATACAAAAAGATGTTTCTTATAATCTTCCGCGTGCATATAACTCTTTATTATTTGTTTGAAATCTCTTATATTCTATGCTTACACTTTTTATCATTACTTTTATTCAAAGGTTATGTTGGAACAACCCTATTTCTGATTTGGGCTAGGATCACTATCTGTTGACTAAGGACAAAGTTGACCCCAATGTATAGTTTATGGGTCAAGAGTTTTAGCTGTTAGAACTAGAGAATTCATTCAGATCCTGCATTCGACGAACTCCATACTGCGTTCGACGAACGTCTAGCTGCGTTCGACAAATGGCAAGCTCTCTGAGTTCGACGAAAAGGCTTATATTTTCCATTCGACGAGCGGTTTGCTTCGAGCCCATCTCAGCGGTTGGCGAGCCCATCTCAGCGGTCAACGAACCCGTCTCAGTGGTTCAGAGCTTGACGAACAGATTGGTTCAGCGGTCGACGAAAATATTGAGATCGACAAATCTGATTTCGACGAAAATATTGAGATCGACGAATTTTGCTCAGATCGAAGAAATACCATTTAAGTGCAGATTTATTTCAGAATATTATATTTATTCATTCTCTGAACTCAGCTCGACGACATCAATGGCTCTTTCCATTAGATCAAGTAAGTAAAATATATTTCCTTTATTATTTAAGTTATAGCCGTTGACACCTTCTCGAAAAAGGACATATTTATGGAAATGGAAAGAATTAAATGGCGCAGTTGTTTTATGTTTTTAAAATAACTCTCAGTGTTTTATATTCCTTAATTTAAGGAACCATCATTTAATGTCATTCAGTGATTTTCAAAAGAAAAGGAAAGAAGTTATAGCAGAATAATATATACAGCTGTTTTTACTCGACAACATCAATACAGATCTTCAGTACAGAAAAAGGAAGAGAGAAATATACAGGAAAAGTAAAAAGAACAAATATACATAGAACTTCATCTTCTTCTTCCTCAACAATTTTTCGACAGTGAACAGAACTTCATCTTCTTCCTCCTTCAGCAGCATACACTTTTTCTGAGAAAATCTTCAACACCATCTCAGATTTCCTGCTGCAAGAATCAGAAATGAAAGAATCTTTTGCTGCAAGTTCAAATCTCATAAAGAGCAACAACAATCTGAAGAACAATTTCTTCCAGATTAATCAGCTACAGGAAGATTTCTGTTTTCAAGAGAAAGCTTCTCCACCAAACTGTCAAATTCTTCTTTCAGACAGGGGGAGCTTTACATCAACATCCACTAGAGTCTTCTCTCAGCATATTGACAGAGAAGAGCATCATAACCCCTCTCTATCTCACTCTGTACAGGGTTCATACTCCCTTCAAAAGTTTACCCCATTGGTGGCAAGACACCTGATCAAAAAATCTAGTTGGTTTTTGGGCACCTTAACAAAAGCTGATTAGTGTGAGGGCACCTGATCAAAAATCCTAGTGGATTCCTACCAAGGGTGGTTGATGAGTAGACGTACCCAAGTTTAGTGGGGAACTACTATAGCTCCTTGTGTCTTCTGTGTTTAATTTCTTTTCTGTGTTTGTGCTGTGCTGATTTTCTTTACTTAGTTTCTATTACTCACTCTCATATACATATATATATATCACTATTTTTAATTCCTCTATAAAACTAAGGGAAAAAGTTTTTAAACTCTATTCACCACCCCCCCCTAGAGTTAATTTAAGATCTAACCTCCACTTTCAATTGGTATCAGAGGTTGGTTGATTATATCTATTACTCTCAACTGATACTCAATTGAACACTTTCATCTTCCGCGTGCATATAACTCTTTATTATTTGTTTGAAATCTTTTATATTCTATGCTTACACTTTTTATCATTACCTTTATTCAAAAGTTCGATCATGATTTATCATATCTAAAGAATGCCACCTTACTTCCCTCACCCCACCTTCTTTTGATAATATGAAAAGGGGGAGATTAATTAATTGAAGAAATCTAGACATTTAAGGGGAGAATACGTATTTCATGAAATCTATCATTTAGGGGGAATAACACATAGATTGCATTATGTAGGGGGGCATTAACATAGGGGGAGTATGCATTATTCTCATGCTTATCATATACTATAGTTGCACTTTTATCTCGCTTATCATTTACCATAAACATCTTTGTTGATTTCTTGCTAAGAGGATTTGTTATTATCAAAAGAGGGAGATTGTTGGACATGTGTGTCACATCCCTTTGTTTGAGAATAACAAATCCCCAATTATATTTGATATTTCTTGTCGTGTGTTTATACTGTGCAGGAACTATAGGTGCAATACTCCACATGTATAAAGCAACTTGGAACCAACAAAACTGAGCTTAAGAACTACTGTCAGTGCTAGTGGTTACGCAGGCGCTAGCGCTACCGCCTGGCGCTAGCTCAAATTTGTGCATGGCGCCATGCCGCCGACAATTTCGCAACAGCTCTACACAAACGATAGCGCAGGCGCTAGGTCCTACCGCAGGCATTAGCGCGGAGTTCTATAAAATGGAGTTCTCTTTCTCATTTTTTGTTGATCATCCTAGAGACAGTCCATTGCCAAATTCTAGAGCTGTTACTCTGCCGAATTCTCATGATCTCCCACTCAAAGTCAAAGATGAATTCTGGAGAAGGAAGCCATCACGCTGCATCCGAAGAATGACCGCATCAACCTCGCTTGAGCCACAATGGTCCTTCATCATCAACTCCAGAAAATCTCATAGAGGGCATCTTTATTTGAATTATTTCATTCCATTGTATTTTTGTAGTGAAATTGCCTTGTATTTGGCGACTAGGTCCTTGCACGGCTTAGTGGGAATTTTCTATGTGTGTTGGCGACTAGTTCTAGGTGATTAGATCTAGGGGTGCTCGAGGACATATCCGGGGGAGGATTGGCTAGAGCGGCTTGAGGCCATATCAGGGGAAGGATAGGCTAAAGCCAACCGGTTCGTGAGGATACGAGTCGGTATAGAAAAGGAAAAATTGTTTTACTTTGTACGCCTTCGATTTCTAGCGATATTGAAATCAAATTTATGTAAACACCTTTTTATATAATATAATCTTGTCTCTATCTGCATTTACTTGATTTCTCTCATTTGGGGTAAATTATAAAATTGCAAATTACAATTGTTTCTTCCTTTAAGCTAAATTGTTCTTCATTTACATTTACTTGAAAACAATTTAGTAAATCGTCTAAAAATTCAAAACGAATTTTATTCCTTTATTCCCCCACCCCCATCTAAGGGCACCTATTGATCCAACAAACCCGTTCTGCGATGCACTGGTCATTCAGACAGCGATCAAGAACTTCGCAGTTTCTCGAATCCTTGTGGATAACGGGAGCTCGGTCAACGCCATCTTTTAGAAGGTGTTTGATGAGATGCAGGTGGAGGCACGAAGGGTTTTGTCCTCGGATGGCCCATTGTTTGGATTCTCCAGGGAGAGGAAGGAGGTAGAGGGGAGAGTGGGACTCCATTTAGTCCTGGGGGGCAGTCCATGATTTGCCGTTTTGTTATAGTGGACACCTTTAGCAGCTACAGTGCCATCTTCGGACAGCCTCTCATCAGCGCATTCCGCTGTGTCCCCTCCACCTTCCACCAGTGCTTAAGTTCAATGATGGTGGCCCGACAGTGCTATGTGACTGCCATGAACACCATCTCCTGGATGGTCGAGGCGGAAGAGTGGGATCGAGAGATGGGGGAGCCGGCGAGGCTCGGAGAAGAAGGCAAGGTGGAGAGAGTGGGGGAAGGTTCGGAGGAGCCGATGAAGGAGGAGAAGGAGAAAAAGGAAGAAGAAGGGGAGGCCCAGGAGGAGGGGGCAGAAGAGATGATGGAGGTTCGGTAAGGAAGGAGAGAGGAGGTTGAAGCGCCAGCTTGCAAGGAGAAGGAAGAAGATTGGGCGAGCAGTCCCGGCTGGAGGCCGTTGATGAGGTCGTGGAGCTTGAGGTCACTACCCGGGCGGGGGTGGTAGAAAATGTCAAGATCAGCGGCGAACTCAGCCTAGAGGAACAGAAGCAAATCCTGGCCTACGTCTAGGAGAATATGGACATCTTTGCATGGAGTGCCATGGAGATGCCCTAAATTGATGTGGATGTGGCTTGCCATCACCTCAACCTCGATCCCGGCACCTGCCCTATCTGTCAGAAGAAGAGGGACATAACAGATAAGCTGTAAGGGCCCATCCGAGAGGAGGTGGGCAAGCTCCTCCATGCAGGTTTTGTATCGGGGATCCATTACCCAGGCTGGGTCTCCAACGTGGTTATGGTAAAGAAGGGAGGAGGTAAGTGGAGGATCTGTATTGATTTTTCCTTGCTTAATAAATCATGCCCCAATGCTTGCTACCCCTTGCCTAGAATCGACGCGCTGGTAGACTCAGCCATCGGTTTCCCTGTAATGTCTTTTAAAGATGGTTTTTCAGGTTATCATCAAATCCGCAAGCACCCCCCCCCCCCCCCCCCCCGACATCAAGGATGTCTCCTTCATCAAAGGGGATGGATGCTACTGCTATAAAATGATGCCCTTTGGGCTAAAAAATGCAATTTCAACATACCAACGAATGATGGACAGGGTCTTCCGAGAACAGAAAGGAAGGAACCTGGAGGTCTATGTAGATGACTGATGCGCGTTTGACAAGTGCACCGATCGCTGTCCAGTAATAAATTTGGAAATAGCTTCCCCGAATGTCGATCTCTTGAGGAATGCAGGTTCTGGTGAACGAAACGTGTGGTGAGTCGATTGTTACACGAGCGAATAAAATAAAACAGAGGCGTTGTGATTGGTGTCCTAAGATATTGTGGAAATGAGAGAAATGCGGGTCGAAAAGCAACGCTTCGCAAGGTGTGGGTGAGTGCAGCGGCCGCAATACCGCTATTCGGTAAGCGGGTGGAGTGGCCACAGAGCGGGATTTTGTGAGGGTCATATTCACCTCTTCGTCAACATCACCACTAGCTATTGCTAGATGGCTTCACACACAAACAACTTAGACTATCACAACAACAAGGAAAGCTATTCTCACCACCACACCATCATTGCACATGAACAACAAGCAAGGATCTATATCATTAATCTAACGAGCATTCATTACAACAAAACAAAGAGAAAGCACAAGCATCAAAGTTTAGAAAGGACCAAAAAGAGGATGTCACCGCGTCTTGGGTTCTCGGCCAGAATGAGAGGTTGTCGGGCTCTCTCCGGGCTCGACCCTTAGATGGTGTGCAGACTCGAAGGAGGCTGTCACCGCTCCAACGATCTACATCATTTCTATGCCCTCCACGACGAAGAGTGCTTGAAATAGTGGCGAAGAATACTTGCAAATGCTCCCGGATGGAAGAATGGTGAAGGAGATCGCCGGAAATGTTCTCCTCTCGTCTCCTCCGGTGGAAGGGACGAAAATGGTGGGATTCCTTGCTTTTCCCGCGAGGGGAATCGGGGGCCTCCGTTGACTGCAGCTTCTCCTGCTTTAAATACTAAACAGGCAGAGTTTTGTTCACGCACGGGCGAACGCACGATCGTGCACTGCCCGTGCGTTATTTAATGATAAAAATAGGGTTGAAGATGAAGTTGCGATGCCCGTGCGATTTACTCACGCAAGGGTAAACCCGCCCGTGCGTAAAACGCATGGGTAAATTCAGAAACGCTAAAACAACAAGAGGAAACAGGCAACCATGTGTTTTACTCACACACGAGTAAATCCGCCCATGCGTAAAAATGGACGACTAAACTCAGATTGTCTGTTTTCTGCCCAGATGAGAACACACGACCGAAACCGTCCGTGCGTACCCCAGCACCAAATAACCACAGGAAAAGGATTGGGGAGCACATGTGCTTACACCCAATAATAAGGAGCGCAAATGCACACCGAAACGGGCCTAAGAGTGCACCTAGCAAGGAATAACAAATATCATCAAAAACATGCCTAAAGTGTAGTGCATCGACTAGAAATACAGCCCAGATGAGTCCATAAATGTGTATATAAATGGGACTCATCACACCCCCAGACTTAACCATTTGCACGTCCCGGGCAACTACTCAGCTCTCCTGTCGGAACAATTGGATGTTAGAGTGTGATTAAGTGGTGGAGACTCATGCGAAGTCGCATGCTCACGTGCGTAAAAATACATTAGAATAGAGTTAAACTCAAGATATCTAACTATTTCTAGAACAGTAATTTGAAATCTACTTTACTTGGATGGTGAATCCCGGTGAATCTTTCGATCGCGCACAAGGGAAAATAGCATGACTAATGAGTAGAGTATTACTCGAATCAAAGCTCAGGACAATCTCCTAATAAATCCATCAAAGTTGGTGTTCATAGGATTGCACGTTCGCACTCTCTCTACTACATGAGACGACTCGTATCTAAAATCAATAGGACTTATAGGTTAAGATTTGGCTTAGGTTGAGTTTAGGCAAGATAAGTAGAAGGACGATGGGAATCGCACTCAACATAACCTGAGCACTCAAGAGAATAAAAATCACCAATACAACACTTTCAAGAACTACACAACACCCCCAGACTTCAACTGAACACTAGGTGCGTGCTAAGCCAATCATAATTTGTATTTGTCGAGAGAAAGTAATTGAAAGTTCTTTTTGAACAAAAATTTTTTCTTTCCTTTTCTCTACTCGACAGAATATCTTTTGTAGGCTTAATAAAAACTTCTCCTTCATCTTTTTCAAGGATACCATACACCACAGAGATAACACCAAAGGTGATAGATAACTAAATTCCTTTCAGCTCATTTGTTGGTGCGAAAATAGGTTTGGTCGTATGGCTTTGGTGAGATTTTAGTGGAGTTAAACAAGGAGGCCAGGTAGGTTCATGTAGGCTTGCAACGGTGATTACATTAGTAAGGATTTCAAAATCACAAATGGATCAAGAAATGGCCTAAATCACACTTTATAACAAGTACTTCAACGCAATCGTTTCAAGAGTCGCCTAATGCAAGTTCTAGCCACCGAGAAAGGTTGTCCTTCCTTCTGACCCTAGTAATAAGCTACTACTAGTGCAGCTACACTCGACCCTATGCTACCGTTGGATTCACCGGATTCACCACTAAAGTTAAATACATTGCAGCTACTATAATAGAAATAATTAAATTATAACATTGAATTTTATTCTACTCTAATTGAATTTCTAGGCGTGACGGGAGCACTCGACTAGAGCACTACTCGAGTCGACATTTTTCTCTACTCCTCAATCCTACAATAACAATCCAATTCTTACGAGTGGGGAACCTCGCAGCAATACCCAATAAGCGCGCATTATCAAGTGCGCGTGAACTAGGTGCAAGTGTATGCAATGTGCACAATAAAATTGAAAATTCCTAACTCAGCACATTCTAACATGCCATGCAAAGTGTGTGCATGTGCACAACTCGCTCTCCCCCCCCCCCCCCCCCAGACTTGATCAAAACCAAATAAAAAAAATTCAACCATAAGGAGAAGAGGGGTAGAGTGGACCTATGCATACGAATGAGCATGCCAGAAGTGCGGTAATTCCATCTTTATATTTTCTCCTTCCTCATCCATCACGCGAGAGCTTCAGCCTACGATGTTAGCAACAAGAAAATAACAGAACATACAAGAAATTAAAAGGAAAACGGAACCGGTTGGTTTCCATGGGTTGTCTCCCAAGAAGCCCTTTTGTTTAACGTCCTTAAAGGTGGAACAAATTCCTGTATTAAAGTTTGATAGCAGCAGTTATCTAGATTGTTTCAGACTGAATAAAAATACAACATAACAAGGCCGAGTAACGAAGCAAAAAATAGATAGAAATGCAAAGAATCTGAAATAAGAGTCAACGCTTGCGAACAAGGCCCCTGGCCGACAAGATCAAGCCTTACGACGCGAATTACAATTATATCAACACAACATCAAAACAAAAATTGTTCAAATAAATTAACCACACAACCTAGATACAGAGTAGCAACATTTAGTCAACTAAATATACAACTTAAAAATCAGACAAGGCAGTGCTTCCCACGTAGATCTTTAGGCGATGACCATTCACCTTAAATTTTCCTTCTTTTTCGCCGGAAATTTCAATTGCTCCGAAGGGTACAACGTTGGTTACCACGAAGGGCCCACTCCAACGTGACTTCAGCTTTCCCGGGAATAAACGGAGGTGGGAATTGTAAAGAAGAACATGATCTCCAATTTTGAATTCTTTTGACGCAATGCGTTTATCTTGCCACCGCTTCGTTCTTTCATTATATATGCGTGCGTTTTCATTAGCAAAACTACCGAAATTCGTTAAGTTCGTTTAACTGGGCGAGACGTCGGTCTGCCGTGGCATGGGTGTCCATGTTCAATAATTTGGTTTTCCATAGAGCTTTATGTTCTAATTCTACTGGTAAGTGGCATGACTTTCTGTAAACTAGCTGAAAAGGAGACATCCCGATAGGGGTCTTGAAAGCAGTTCGGTAGGCCCACAATGCATCATCCACTCTCATTGCCCATTCTATTCTATTATAGTGGATTGATTTTTCTATTATCCTCTTAAGCTCTCTATTAGAAACTTCCACTTGTCCACACGTTTGCAGGTGATAGGCTAACGAGACTTTATGATGCACACCAAATTTCTTCAATAGTTGAAGGAACTGTTTGTTACAAAAATGGCTGCCCCATCGCTTATGATTGTCCATGGCACTCTGAATCTGGAGAAGATGTTATTGTGGATGAACTTTAAGACCGTGCGGGCGTCATTCGCAGCAACTGCTTCTGCCTCCACCCATTTCGAGACATAATCTACTGCCACTATTATGTAAAGCTTTCCATGGGACATTGGGAATGGGCCCATGAAGTCAATCCCCCAATCATCAAATGGTTCGCAAACTAACATGTTATTGAGCGGCATTTCATCTTTCCTTGAGATGTTCCAAGTTCTTTGACATTCATTACATTCCTTCGCGTGCATAAAGGAGTCACGGAAGAGAGTGGGCCAATAAAAGCCACATTGAAGAACCTTATGTGTTGTCCGTACAGACCGCATGTGACCACCCGCTTCACGATCATGACAATGGAGTAATATAGACTTATGCTCCAGTTCGGGAATACACTGGCGGACAATCCCATCGGCGCACGTGCGTAATAACAGCGGGTCTTCCCAGAAATAATACTTCGTGTCTGAAAGGTATTTCTTTCTTTGCTGAAACGAAAGATTGGGGGGAAGTTTACCGCACGCCAAGAAATTGGCCTTATCAGCAAACCACGGGGAGTTGCTCGGGGACGTTCCCACTGTGAATAGCATCTCATCCGGAAAAGAGTCAGAGATTGGCGGAGCGCTGGGATGAGAAGGACCTCCATACTCTAGCCTGGATATGTGATCCGCAATCACATTCTCAACCCCCTTCTTGTCACGAATTTCAAGGTCATATTCCTGAAGCATCAGGATCCAACGAAGGAGCCTTGGTTTGGCATCCTTCTTTTGCTTAAGATATTTGAGAGCAGCGTGATCCGTGTGCACAATTACCTTAGACAGAATGAGGTATGAGTGAAATTTCTCGAGAGCAAAAATGACTGCCAATAGCTCCTTTTCGGTGGTTGTATAGTTCTGCTGAGCCCCATTCAGCGTGCGACTTGCATAGTGAATTGTGTAAAAGATCTTGTTTACTCTTTGCCCCAAGACGGCACCAACAGTGATGTCGCAGGCATCACACATAAGCTCAAAAGGAAGCGACAAGTCCGGTGATGTCAACACTGGGGCAGTCGTTAGACAACTCTTCAGCACGTTGAACGCATGCAGACATTCATTATTGAAGTCAAACCTCTCGTTTCCTAACAGATTTGATAGAGGCTTAGCTATAGACGAGAATTTTTTGATAAAACGTCGGTAAAAAACCTGCATGTCCCAAAAAACTGCGAATCCCTCTCACAGATGTTGGAGGAAGGTGCTTCTTGATAATGTCCACTTTGGCTTGATCGACTTCTATTCCTTTGTTTAAAATTTTGTGTCCCAGAACAACTCCTTCCCGGACCATAAAGTGACATTTCTCCCAGTTCAGCACTAGGTTGGTGCTCTCACATCGTGTGAGAACTGCCGAGAGATTCCGCAGGCAGGAGTCAAAATCAGCACTGAATAGAGTAAAGTTATCCATAAAGACCTCTAGGAACTCCCCTACCATGTCTTGAAAAATAGAGAGCATACATCGCTGAAAAGTGGCAGGAGCGTTGCACAACCCAAATGGCATTCGCATGAATGCAAAGGTGCCGGATGGGCAGGTGAACGTAGTCTTCTCTTGGTCTTCTGGGTCAATGAGAATCTGATTGTATCCCGAGTAGCCATCAAAAAAACAGTAATAATCCTATCCCGCCAACCTCTCAATCATCTGATCAATGAATGGGAGAGGAAAATGATCCTTGCGTGTCGCATTTTTGAGTTTCCTATAATCGATGCCCACTCTCCATCCTGTGACAACCTGAGTTGGCACTAGGTTACAATGCTCATTTTCGACAACAGTAATACCACCCTTTTTGGGGACTAACTGCACTGGACTTACACACTTGTTGTCACTGATCGGATATATAATTCCAACATCAAGAAGTTTGATCACCTCTTTCTTGAAAACTTCCTGCATCCTTGGATTGAGTCGCCGCTGAGGTTGTGCAGTTGGTTTGAAACTCTCTTCCAGCAATATTTTATGCATACACATAGTGGGGCTGATTCCTTTTAAGTCTGTGATGTTCTAGCCGAATGCGCTCTTATGCGTTTGCAGGAGATCGCCTAAGCGTCGCTCATGCTTGGGTGGAAGCAAAGCAGAGATAATAACGGGCTGAGTTTGCTGTTCTCCTAAAAACAAATATTTCAAAGTCGTCGGCAGGGTCTTGAGAGACAAAGCTGGAGGAGTATTGAAATACGCAGCAGTGGTGCATTCTACGTCAGGGTCTCGCGAATGATATGCCTTATTCGGGTTATCACTGGCGACATTCCAAGAAGCATCCTCAGCATCTTGAACCCAAGTAGGTGGAGACAAAGGATTGGGCTCACCGTCTAAGAGTTCGAGCGCGTCAACGTCTGCATGATGGTCCTTGCCGATGGCTTTATACATGTCAAAGGTGGTCAATACGTTGCCTAGACGGAGAGTTAACCTTCCCTTCTCGACATCGATGAGAGCTCGTGCTGTGGCTAGAAATGGTCTTCACAAAATAAGAGGGACTGCAACATCTGAAGCAATATCCATGATTACAAAGTCAGCAGGAAACACCGAATCATTGACAGATACCGCCAAGTCTTTGACAACACCAATGGGTTTCTTAATAGACCGATCTGCCAACTGGAGATTGATGTTTGTGGGCCTCAAGTTACCAGATCCGAGTTCCCGAAAAATTGATAGGGGCATCAAATTAATTGATGCGCCGGAGTCGCATAATGCCCGATAGCAAGCAGAGTGCCCAATGGTGCAAGGAATGGTGAAATTCCCTGGGTCCTTGTGTTTAACCGGCCAATGTGCAACATCAAAAGTGACATCCTCAGTCAGGGTGGACATGGACTTGGCAGTCTCGAGGCATTTGTTCTGAACAATCAAGTCCTTTAGATTCTTTGAATAGCTCGGGATCTTGATGAGGACGTCCAAGAGAGGAATATTAACATGCACCCCTTTCATAAGTTCTTGAAACTTCTGGAATTCTTTTTCCTTTCTCGTATTCTTCAGTCTATGCGGGAATGGGGGAGTAGTAGACGGTTGGGCAGAGACTGGGTTACTAAGCAATTGAGGGGGGTCAGAATCAGCATTTGGCCTTTCTTCGCTTGATGGGTTTTTTGGTCCTTCTTGAGATTTATCCCTTCTGATGGGTTCTGCGGTCGACTTTCCACTCCTAAGCTACATGGAGTTCAATGTCTCAGTTGGGGGGACCATAATTGCCGAGACTATTGATATGATGTTCACAACCATGGACTGGACCCTCTATAGAGCGTAGTTCTGGGCCTCTATGCATCCCAGGATACATTTAGTGAAAACACAAAACTTATCAACAGAAAGCTCAGGTGGGACGCTGTCGGCCGGCGACGATGCTATAGCGGTGATGTTCATGGCCTCATTACACCTCGTGGGGATACGCCACATCGTGCTGGTTTGCAAAACCTTTTTGACAATTTGCCATGCGTCGGAGATTGACCTGCTGAACAACGATCCACCTGCGGCCACATCGAAGTAAGGTCTATACCCAGCTGATACCCCACAATAAAATATCTGAAGGTGTGCTAGTTCTGTGAGGCTTTGCACAAAAAAAAACCTCTAAAGGGAAATGAATCTCTCCCACGCGTCAAGCAACGTCTCGCCCTCGTCCTGCGAAAACAATAACAATCTATTGTGAATTTCCAGAAGGTAACAGCGTGAACAGAATCTACCGAGGAATTCCTCTTCCACTTTGCTCCAAGATTGGATTTTGTTTGCTTGAATCTCTCGATACCAAACCCGAGCTTTTCCTGCCAAAGAGAATGCAAATAACTGAATCCTGACTTTCTCCGAATCATTTTCAACGTGCTAAAAAGTGCCACAAACTTCAAGAAAGTTCTGCAAATGGGACAATGCATCCTCACTAGGGATCCCCGAAAATAAGTTAGCCTGAGACACAAAAGTGATTAGCTCCGCAGATATTTCAAAACAGTCATTGGCCATGTTAAGAAAATAGATAAAAACAAAACTAGGTGTATCTTAATAGTAGCACAAAGGCTAGCAAGAAAAGATAACACAAACAAAAGTACTAAACAACATCTCTTATAACAATGATTCACAATGCAAAACGTTATACGCCTGCAATCCCTGGCAACGGCGCCAAAAACTTGATCCGCATTCGGCAAGTGCACCGGTCGCTGTCAAGTAATAAATTTGGGAATAGCATCTCCGAATGTCGATCTCTTGAGGAATGCAGGTTCTGGTGAACGATACGTGTGGTGAGTCGATTGTTACACGAGCGAATAAAATAAAACAGAGGCGTTGTGATTGGTGTCCTAAGCGATTACGGAAATGAGAGAAATGCGGGTCGAAAAGCACCGCTTCGCAAGGTGTGGGTGAGTGCAGCGGCCGTGATGCCGTGCTTCGGTAAGTGGGTGGAGTGGCCACAGA
Source organism: Dactylorhiza incarnata (assembly GCA_033032865.1). NCBI lineage: Eukaryota > Viridiplantae > Streptophyta > Magnoliopsida > Asparagales > Orchidaceae > Dactylorhiza > Dactylorhiza incarnata. Next base: position 11,703,610 of record JAWHQI010000014.1, read on the forward strand.
GCAGGATTTTTTGAGGGTCGTATTCACCTCTTCGCCAACATCACCACTAGCTATTGCTAGATGGCTTCACACACAAACAACTTAGACTATCACAACAACATGGAATGCTATTCTCACCACCACAGTATCATTGCACATGAACAACAAGCAAGGATCTATAACATTAATCTAACGAGCGTTCATTACAACAACACAAAGAGAAAGCACAAGCATCAAAGTTTAGAAAGGACCGAAAAGAGGATGTCACCGCGTCTTGGGTTCTCGGCCGGAATGAGAGGTTGTCGGGCTCTCTCCGGGCTCGGCCCACAGATGGTGTGCAGACTCAAAGGAGGCTGTCACCGCTCCAACGATCTACAACATTTCTATGGCCTCCACGACGAAGAATGATTGAACTAGTGGCGGAGAATACTTACAATTGCTCCCGGACGGAATAATGGTGAAGGAGATCGCCGGAAATGGTCTCCTCTCATCTCCTCCGGTGGAAGGGACGAAAATGGCGGGATTCCTGGCTTTTCCTGCGAGAGGAATTGGGGGCCTCCGTTGACTGCAGCTTTTCCTGCTTCAAATACTAAACAGGCAGAGTTTTGGTCACGCACGGGCGAACGCACGATCGTGCGCTGCCCGTGCGTTATTTAATGATAAAAACAGGCTTGAAGATGAAGCTGCGCCGCCCATGCGATTTACTCACGCACGGGTAAACCCTCCCGTGCGTAAAACGCACGGGTAAATTCAGAAATGCTAAAACAATAAGAGGAAACAGGCAACCGTGTGTTTTACTCACGCACGAGTAAATCTGCTCGTGCGTAAAAATGCATGACTAAACTCAGATTGCCTGTTTTCTGCCCAGATGAGAACGCACTACCGAAACCGTCCGTGCATCAAGGAAACGCATGACCGTGCGTTGTACACAATCATGAAATCTGGGGGAAAATTGGATGATCCGACCACCTGCACACAAGACAAAACCGCTGGGAAAACACCTCCAGCACCAAATAAACATAGGAAAAAGATTGGGGAGCACCATGTGCTTACCCCCAATAACAAGGAGCACAAATGCACACCGAAACGGGACTAAGAGTGCACCTAGCAAGAAATAACAAATATGATCGAAAACAAGCCTAAAGTGTAGTGCATCGACTAGAAATACAACCCAGATGAGTCCATAAATGTGTATATAAATGGGACTCATCAATGACCTCATGATCAAAAGCTGAGACCTGGGATCCCACCTTCGGGACCTCGAAGAGAATTTTGGGACTTTGCGGAAGTATAAAATGAAACTCAATCCCCAGAAGTGTATCATTAGAGCTAGCCGAGGGAAGTTCCTAGGTCACTTACTCACCCCAGCCGGGGTGGAGCCTAATCCAGATAAGGTCAAGGACATCATGGAACTGGGATCGCCAAGAAGCACCAAGGAGGTTCAGCACCTCACGGGGAAGTTGGTCGATCTCAGTAGATTCCTCTCTCAGGAAGGAGAAAAGTGTGTACCCTTCTTCAAGGTGCTGAGAGGGAATCAAATATTCGAATGGACCTCGAAGTGTGAGGAAGCTTTCCAAGCATTGAAGGGGCAACTCGCTCAGGTTCCCCTACTCCAGGGGCCAAGGCAGGGGGAGGACCTATCCTTACACCTATGGGTAGGATCTGAGGCAGTGAGTTCAGTACAAGTTTGGGAAGAAGGAAGAAGGAAACTTCCAATTTACTACGACAGCCGAGTGCTGAGGAAGGCGGAGCTCCGGTACACCATGCTAGAGAAGTTGGCCTTCTCCTTGGTGGTGTTGGCTCGGAAGCTCCAGCCTTATTTACAAGTGCATTCAATCAAGGTGGTAACCGACCACCCCCTTCGCAACATCATGGAAGGGGTAGAGCACTCGGGAAGGCTAGCCAAGTGGTCCGTGGAACTGAGCGAGTTTGATATCTCATTTGTACCAAGGTTATCAATAAAGGCATAGACGATGGTGGACTTCCTGGCAGATTACTTGACCGAGGTGGAGGAGCAGGATGCATCCCGCTCAGAGGCTTGGAAGATGTTAGTGGATGGGGCATTAGGGAAGCAATCCTTCGGGGGAGTGGTAATCCTGGTAAGCCCACAAGGAACAAGGATTGAGTAGGCCATCAACATTCATTTCCCAGTCACCAACAACGAGGCCGAGTATGAGGCGGTGATAGCTGGCCTGCGGCTGGCCTGGGAGTTGGGTGTGCAAGATGTGGAGGTTTCAATGGACTCCATGGTGGTGGCGTGCTAGATCAGGGGGGAATTCGAGGTAGAGGAGCCAACCCTCCAGCGCTACCTAGAGAAGGTCAAGGGGCTCATTGGGCAGTTTCTCATTTTCTCCATCGAACATGTGCTAAGGAAGGAAAGCACTTTGGCAGACCTTCTGGCCAAGTTCGGTCCCCGGGCAGGGGGGACGGTGTCGGAGCTCTTCCGACCATCCATCAAGGAAGGAGAGCTTATGGATATAGACCAGCAAAAGTCATGGATGAGTCCAATCATCACCTTCCTGACGTCGGGGAAGTTCCCCGAAGAGGAGGTGGACAAGCGACAGCTCAGGTATAAATCCTCCTATTACTCCATGCATGCAGGTGGGCTATATCGTAAGACCCTGTCGGGATTCCTCGCCCTTTGTGTGGACGAGAAGGAGGCCCCGAAGGTCTAGGAGGAGATCCACTCGGGGAAGTGTGGCAGCCACTCGGGGGTAGGACATTGCAGGGAAGGGTGCTGAGTCAAGGTTATTTCTGGCCTACCCTCAGCAAGGATCCGACTGAGTTTGCAAAGAAGTGCTCCAAGTGTCAGCTCTATGCTCCACTCCAACTTCTCCCAGCTCAGAGGCTCCGGACCATCACAGCTTCATGGCCCTTCGCGATATGGGGGCTAGACCTGGTTGGTCCCTTCCCCTAGGCAAGTGGTCTGAGAAGGTTCATGTTGGTGATGATATACTACTTCTCCAAGTGGCTAGAGGTGAAGGCGCTAGCCAAGATGACATCCCAAGTGGTAAGAAAATTTGTATGGGGTGAAATAATTTGCAGGCACGGGCTCCCATTGGCCATAGTGATGGACAACGGGCCGCAATTTGCCAGCGATGAGTTCGTCAGCTTCTGCACTCATCTTGGAATAGAATTTCGATTTGCGTTGGTCCACCACCCGAGCAGGTGGGGCGGCAAACAAAATAATTGTGAACCTACTCAAAAAAAAGGTCGAGACCCTCAGGGGAAACTGGGTAGAGCAGCTTCCCTCGGTCCTTTAGGCCCTAAGAACTACTCCAAATACGGCCACAGGGAAGACCCCTTTCAAACTATCTCATTGTGCCGAGGACATGCTTGCCATAGAATTCGAGGTGAAGTCCCCCCGGGTAGTCGCCGCGGGAAAAGGTGATGACGAGTGGCGGGCAGAGAATTAAGAGGAGCAAAGGTTATCCTTAGACCTGGTGGAGGAACTCCGGGATCTCGCCACCATTCGGCAGGAGGAGGTCAAGAGGTGGATGGCCCGATAGTTTGACCAACATATCATAAATAAAACAGTTCGAGAAAGGGGACTTGGTCCTAAAGAAGGTCGATGCGGGTGGGAGAGGAGCCGCAGTAGGTAAACTTGACCCCAATTGGGAGTGGCCTTACATTGTAAGTGAATTGCTCAATTCGGGAGGGTATCACCTCTAGGATGTGGAAGGGGTACCTCTCGGCCGGGCCAGGAGTGGGGATGACTTGAAATGATTCTATCCATGAAAGTTTTTGTAATTGACTTGTATGCTTTGCTCTTCTTATAACAACTTTGAAATTGTTTCTAAGAAGAAATCCTCAAGAGTTCTTTGGTGCTGGAATGCCCCATACTGATTCCGCTGCCGGGCTCTCATAGACGATGGGACAGGTTGATCTCTGGAGAGGCTGGCATGGTGACAAGTTCTTTGGTGCTGGAATGCCCCAGATCGATTCCGCTGCTGGGCTCTCATAGACGGTGGGATAGGTTGATCTCTGGATAGGCTGGCAGGGTAATTAGTTCTCTTGTGCTAGAATGCCCCAGATCGATTCCGCTGCTGGGCTCTCAAAGACGGTGCAACAGGTTGATCTCTGGAGAGGATGGCAGGGTGTTAAGTTCTTTGGTGCTGGAATGTCCCAGATCAATTCTGCTGCTGGGCTCTCATAGACGGTGGGACAGGTTGATCTCTGGAGAGGCTGACAGGGTGCCAAGTTCTTTGGTGCTGGAATGCCCCAGATCGATTCCGCTGTTGGGCTCTCATAGACGGTGGGACAGGTTGATCTCTGGAGAGGTTGGCAGGGTAACGAGTTCTCTGGTGCTAGAATGCCCCAGATTGATTCCGCTGCCGGACTCTCATAGACGGTGGGAAAAGTTGATCTCTGTATAGGCTGGCAGGGTGACAAGTTCATTGGTGCTGGAATGCCCCAGATCGATTCCGTTGATGGCCTCTCATAGATGGTGGGTTAGGTTGATCTCTGGAGAGGCTTGCAGGCTGACAAGTTCTTTGGTGCTGGAATGCCCCAGATCGATTCCGCTGTCAGGCTCTTATAGATGGTGGGACAGGTTGATCTCTGGAGAGGCTGGCAGGGCGACAAGTTCTTTGGTGCTGGAATGCCCCAGATCGATTCCGCTGTCAGGCTGTCATAGACGGTGGGACAGGTTGATCTCTGGAGAGGCTGGCAGGGTAACGAGTTCTCTGGTGCTGGATTGCCCCAGATCGATTCCGCTGTCGGGCAATCATATACGGTGGGACAGGTTGATCACTGGAGAGGTTGGCAAGGTAACAAGTTCTTTGGTGCTGGAATGCCGCAGATCGATTCCGCTGTCGGGCTCTCATAGACAGTAGGTCAGGAGGATCTCGCGGAGAGGCCGACAGGGTTACCAAGAAGGGTTGTCTCGCTCGGCAAGAGGGAATGACCTCGTGCAGCAAGGGAGGGAGAAGTTCATCCCAAGTGCTCTGGGCATAAGGTCCCCTATGAAATGGGGTCCTCACAAAAGATCGAAGGGGAAAAGCAGTGGCCATCCCAGACGGGCAGGCCAATTGCTCGCTAACATATAAGGGGTGTAGGAAGGATCACGTGAGTCCCCGAAGGCAATGCGAAGGGCATGGTATAGGTTCTCACTCACCCAGGTCAAAGGGTTGAGGGCTCACTCCCTGTGAGATAAAAACTCGAAGGATTGACCGCGAAATCCGCGACCCTAAGGTAGGAAAAAAGGGCGAGAATTAATGTGGTGAGTGCGCATTCTAAGCCGAAGCTTGTCCATTACACGGTAGGCGGGCGTGAGCATGGCGAACGCAATGGCAAAGAAGTAATATTAATGCGAGAAAAAAGCAGCATACATAGAAAGCGAGAATAAAATGAGCAAGTGGGCAAAAATTTTCATCTATTTCATTAAAGTCCGTTACATGTGTCGCGACGATCTCGCCAGCCAAAAACATGGAAAAAATAAAAAGTACAAGTTCTAATGATCGCTGGCGGCAGGATTCGGAGCCGGCATGAACAGCTCCAGGACCACATCCTTGATCGTCAGGTCAGCCGCCTCGGCAGATAGCAGGCCGACCCCCTACATGGCCCAAAAGATGTACCACGCCGCGGTGATGGAGGCTTCTCGACACTCTTCCCCCTTGGCTCGCTGAATAATCTTCTGGCGGCGAGGAGACGGGGGGACGGCGGCGCGGATCAGCTCATGGTTGTAAGCTTTCAACCCGGCAACCTCGATATCCAGGCTGGAGATGAGAGCGCGAAGCTCCCTGGCAGTCTCGGCATCCTGTAAAGAAGAGAGTAGGTAAGCCAGGGAAGCGTTGTTAGAAAAAGAGGGAAGCAAGAGCTCGATTACTTACCACTCCATCACGGGGGCTGGGGAGAGGTTCGTCGGAGCCAAGCAACCTCTCCTATAGGCTCATGATATCGGCAGCAGCATTTTTGTAGGCGATGACGTGCTCCTCGTTATGACGCTCCAGCTGAAGACATCGCCGACACGTCATATGACCGAGCTCCAGGGAACGGAGCTGGGCTCGCGCACTCTTATATTCCAAGGTCCTCGCGGTCTCAGCCTTATAAACCGAGGCGTCCTCGCGGCCGTAAAGCACGAAGGAGAGCGAGAACGCTTGCTCGTTAACCGTCGCCTGCTCCACCCAAGTGGTAAGGAGGGTGGAGATAGAGGCCTTGTTTACCTCAGGGTTCCAGTATAGCAGGTACTCGCCTGCCTAATCCTTGTGCCTTTGGCCGATACCAAAGTTCCAATATTGATCGGCACGAGAAGGGATGAGGTCCTGACGACCTCTTCGACCAGCTCGCTGGCCTCCCTTTCCGCAGGAAGGTCAGTTAGGGAGACCTTGCTCGGAGAGGCCTCGGCATGCCCCTGTCCCTTCTCAGATGGGAGGGGGTTCCTCTTGTCCTTCTTCTTCTTCTGCGGGGAATGCGAGGAGGAATCCTTGTGGCCAGAAGACTCAACCCTCTTCCTGGTAGGCAGAGCCATAGGGCGCGGAGTCTCGCAGCAGGCATCCGCTCCCATTTTTGGGAGAGCGAGGCCCGTAGGATCTGGACGGTTGCTCTCATAAGGAGGATGGACGGAGAGGTCTCGCTCAGCTGTAATAATTCAGCAATTAGAAACATTCGGTGAAATATTTAAGAAGAAACAAGCGAACGAGCATGATATATACTCTCCCCGGGGAGCACCAGAGGAAGCGAGTCGAGGTTTCAGTGGAGATGGACCACCTCGAAGTTCTTCTTGTTGAAGAACTGGAACAGGGTTGCATAATGGCCGCCGAGAGGTGGAGGGCGATAGGTTATCTCAACGTGTTGGATTGGCGAGAAGGGAACGTTGCCAAAATTCCCTTTGACGAAGAGAAACTTCTGCGCCCAGTAATGGCTCTTGTTGGCAGTCTCGACGACCTTGAGCCTCGAGCCCACGAAGTAGGCGGTGCCGTCCTTGTAGGACCTGAAGGAGAACAGCTTCCAGAAGACCGGTAAGCTGAACTCGATGCGTTCTTCTCGCATATAGCATGCAAATGCAACGATGACTGCCATGGCATTGGGGGTCAGCTGGCCTAGTATCACGTCGAAGTGTTTGAGCACCTGGAGAGCAAAATGGAAAGATGTTAAAAAGGCAAGCGAGAGTTTAAATTGTGGCAAGATTTGAAAGTAAGGGAGATCAGTAAGTACCTGGCGAACCTCCAGCCACAGAGGCAGGCGCAGGCCGACCCCGAAGTGGGTGGTAGGGATGGCCAGCTATTCTTGTATGGGGGGAGGCTGTAAGAAGCGAGAGAGCAAAAAATAAGCCGTCAGTCAGGATGTTAATCTTGGTAGGTGAGAGCGGGTAACTTACCAACTGTTTTCCCGTTATCGAGGTCAGTCATTGCCGGAGGATCGGGGCGAGATCCAGTTAAGTCCTCTCTCGCGCCCTTATCGATAGGTGGGGGCCTATGGTCAGGGGAGGTTTAGTGAAATCAAATGGGTAACTAAGCAAGAAGGATAGCTTTTACCTCCCCGGTGAGCCTGTTATCAGGAGAAGAGTCCAATATTACATTTCTATCCCCCCTTTGTGTAGGCTGACTGGCTTCATATTTTTCATCTTGGGTGGGGGAGGAGTGGTCTGACGGGTCATCCAGGAGGCAGCATTGGCCATGGCAGAGAGCTCGCCCGCCTTGGACTCCCTCAGGCGAGCTTTAAGTTCTTCCAAAAGAGGCATTTCCCGGCAGCTACAGTGGTAGGAGGCGGAGATGTAGGAAGAGAATGACGGTGCGCCCCACCCCGGCTTGGGTAGTATTTATAGCTATAAGGTGGGACCCACAGAAAGATTCCCGATAGATCAGCAGTCGCCGGCGGACACCCGGGGTTGGACGATTCATTGCGAGCTTAGAGTAACCTCGCAAAGAGCAGGGATTGTGTACAACCCCGTGTTCGCTTGAGGGAATAAGGCTCAAAGATGTGGTTTAGGCTGCAGTGGTCACCCCGCCACTGCACTCTCGCAAGATCCAGGCCAAGCGAGCCAGGGTGATCTTGCAGGGTAGATGATGAGTACTTTTTGTACTCATCTTTTAGTATAATTTTAATATAGTTTTAATATGAATTTATATAAATTATATGTATTATCTTATCTAATTCTTACCTTTTTATTTTTGCCACTAATTTAAGCTTAGTTTATGTTTTTCTGGTTTTCTGGACACTGTGAGCAAAAACGTCAAGTACACGCCCAAGGTCATGGGCGTGACCAAGGGGCATGACAGTCTAGACGTGTTCCAGACCCGATTTCGCCATCCCGGGAGCATTCCGTGAAGTTTTGCCAAGTACATGCCCCAGGTCACGGGCGTGACCTAGGGCGTGACATCCAAGTCACGGCCGGGACCCCGCCACCAGCTACCAGCACGCCTGCCACGTCATTTAAAGTTACACGCCCAAGGTCACGGGCGTGACCAGGGGGCGTGACATCTAGTTCACAGTCGTGACTCGCCCCACGCTCCTTCCCGCCGAAGATTCTCGCCAGAAGCCAGATTTCAAGATTACATGCCCCAGGCCACGGGCGTGACACAACTGAATCGCCCGCATTTACTCCAGAAGACGCCCTCTCAGCTGCTGCTTCGATCACGCCCCTTACACGCCCTTGGTCACGGGCGTGACCAAGGGCATGTAACCTCAACTTTTCAGCTATATAAAGCCAGCTCCAGCAAATGTTTAGGGACAAATTTTTAGGACTTAGACTTTTCATTTCTTGTCGTTATTTTCATATTTTAGTAGTTCTTGTATCCCTCCTTTATTTCTTGTAATTTTACTTTCAATTCAGTAGTTGTAATTTCTTCTCACTTAATAAAATAGTTCTTTTGTTTTCTCTTATTTCTCATTCTCCTCATTCTTCTCTTTTTTATTTCTTTTGTTACCAACTCCAAAGTTTTATTTGATAAAATAATAGAGATTATCTTGAATTAAGAGTACTCAACCGCCCGGAGTCTAATACGACCTTGTTTTAATAACCTATACTACATTCGATAAGGTACACTTGCCGTTGTCATTTGCGGATATAGTTTTGTCGCATCAAGTTTTGGCGCCATTGTCGGGGAACACGGTTGATATTTTGAAAAAAAGAAATATTTATTAATTTTATCGTTCTCTTTCTTCTCCCCCTTCTCTTTAATTTTTTTTATATAAAAAAAAATCTTAAAAAGCGCAATCTAAATTCTCGGAAAGGACGCGTTGGGCTTGAATTCCCATCATAGCCTCTAGTACCTTGCAAACCCTTCACCGGGTAGATCTTGGGAAGTCCGGGACTAATATAACCCGCTTTTTGAAAAAAAAATTCAATAAAAATATTTTTAAAATTCCATTCATTTGAGTAAAGGTTGTTTCCTTTTTATTTTTTTTATTATGCAATCACTTGATTTGGCCGTAAAAGTTGCCGAGCTTCAAAGCCAAGTATATCTTTTGGAAGCGGCACAAAAACGCCAAAATTGCTGTTATTATTGTAATGCGCCTCATCAAAGTGAGGATGCTATTTACATTCATATGCTCAAAATAATTAATATGAAAATAATTATCCTAAATATTATGCAAATAATTTTGATAATAATTACGATAATAATTTTTCATCTTTTAATGAAAATAATTTTTCTAATTTTAATGAGAACAAAATTTTGGCATTTAATAATTGTTCTTCTAGCTCCGAAGTTGATTATTCCTGGTGGCAAGCTCACCAGGATAATTCTCGGAGAGACGAAGATAAATCTTTAGACACAAATTTTTGTTTTTCTTCGTATACACCGCAGTTTTTGTTCTCTAATTTGGGGGAAATTCCGCAGATCCAAATAGATACTTCCCCCCAAAATTTAGAGGAAATAATTTTTCTAATTTTCACGAGAATAGTTTTTAGGCCTCTAATAATTTGTTTTCTAGCCCCGAAGTAGATTATTCTTGGTGGCACGGTAACCCGGATAGTTTTCGGGGCGATGAAGACAAATCTTTAGATCCGAATTCTTGTTCTTCTTTTGCGCCGCAAATTTCATACTCTAATTTTGGGGAATGTCCGCTTTTTCAATTTGATACTCCACCCCAGAATTTAGATGAGAATTTTCTTTCTTCTAGTGTTTTTTCCTCGTCTTTGGAAAATTTAGTTATGGAGGAACATGATTGCTCATGTACTCCCATAGTTTCTTTTCCCAATTATGATGAAAAATTCTCTTACCAAGAAATTCTTAATGTTTTGGGCACCCCGGATGAACTAGAAGAAGAACAAGTTTCTTCCCCTACTTCACCCGGATCTTCTTTTCTTTATCATGAATTTTCGCAAATCTCTTCTATTTTAATTCAACCAGAAATTCATGAAATTTTTGTGTCCGAAAATTTTATTCCGCATGGTAATACACTAGATTTTCCTATTGAAAATTTAATTTTAGAAAAGGAGCAACCAGAGCTTAATCTTATATTTTCGCAAGCGCCTCCTCCTTGCAAAATATTATCTGAATCGTTTATTTGTGATTCTTTAAAAACTAATAATTTACAGGTTGAAGATGAGCCGTTGCTACCCCAAAGAATAGACGATCCATATGCCGCTCATCTTTATAAATCCAAATCACCTCAGGTATGTATAGGTGATTTGGATTTGCATATTCAAGATCAAAGACAAATGAAGAATCACATGTTAAGCGGAGGAGTAGCCGGGTGACTGACGTCGGCACATTCGCCTCAACGCGAATTAAGGGAGTTGCCTGTCCACCTCTCTTTTAAATTTCCATTTTCCTAACAATAACCGTCTAGCTTAAAGACGGGAAAAAGAAAGCGCTCTTGGGAGGCACCCCTTGCTTATCTTTATTTTTATGCATTTTTCTTTTAAAATTTATTTTCTTTCAAGTATTCTTCATACTTAGTTTTAAACATTGGGGACAATGTTTAATTTTAAGTATGAGGGTGTAGCTTTGCGTTCGCTGTATTTTTAATTGAAAAAAAATGTAAAAAATAATAATAATATAAAAATTATAAAAATCTAATTTCCTGGAAAGGGCGCTTTGGGCTTGAACTCCCATCACAGCTCCTAGTACCTTGCGAACCCTTCACTGGGTAGCCCTCGAGAAGTCCAAGAAATATTTTATAAAATTATAATAATAATAATAATAATAATAAATACGCCTAGCCTTGTTGTTTTTAATATTCTAGAAATTTAGTTTGAGGTCCGATTATAAGTATTCCTACATTTTTAATTTAGCTAATTTTTTGTTTTATCAGAATTTGTTAAATTTAAATTTGAAGTAATTTAGTTTTAAGAAACATTTATGTTTTTAATTTGATTAGAGAATATATTTAGCACTACTTCTCCGTTTAGTTTTAAATAGCTTCACTTTGTGGTAAATTGGCTAAATATCTCTAGATTTTTTATTATAGTCGCTTTTAACTTTAAGATCTTAGGAAATTTCATTCCACTAAAAATTTGCTCTCAAAGTAGTTTAATTTATAAACTAGAAGTATTTCTTTACCCTTGGTAAACAATTGTGTTTTTTTCTTTTCACCAATTGTTAGATCATATGTCATGGGAATAAGGAGATGTTAGTTCCTTATTCTCTGGTAAACATATGCACCCCAAAAAAATGTGTATATGTCGTGGAAATGATAGGATAATAGTCTATCATTCTCTGGTATTACATATACTAAAAAAAAGAAAAAAAAGGGGTTGAGAGGATAAAATTCATCACCCCAATCAAAAACCTCTTCATATCCTTTGTCTTCATTTTGCCATTCCGTTTAAACCCATCTCTAGCCAATTTCATTGTTTCTAGTCCTAAACTAAATTATTAAGAGAGCAATATTTTGGTAGGTGTCTTTTCCTTAAGATTCTTTTATGTTATAGTGTCTATAATTTCAATCTAATTTTGTTTGAAAATTTCAATAATTTCGATTGCTAAATATTTATCTTGAGAAGTAGTTAGCTAAACAAATTTCTCTTTTTAAATTATCAACATGACTTATGACTTAATTCTTGAATTCCTAAAATTTGCTTTTGACTTATTCGTGGTTTAATAAAATTTTAGTCAATTAGAAATAATATCGATGTCTTGTAATTCTTTCCTCACTCTTTTGCTCTGGATTAGCAAAAGCTCAAGTATGGGGGTGTTTGATGAGTACTTTTTGTACTCATCTTTTAGTATAATTTTAATATAGTTTTAATATGAATTTATATAAATTATATGTATTATCTTATCTAATTCATTCCTTTTTATTTTTGCCAATAATTTAAGCTTAGTTTATGTTTTTCAGGTTTTCTGGGCACTGTGAGCAATAACGTCAAGTACACGCCCAAGGTCACGAGCGTGACCAAGGGGCGTGACAGTCTAGACGTGCTCCAGACCCGATTCTGCCATCCCAGGAGCATTCCGTGAAGTTTCGCCAAGTACACGCCCTAGGTCACGGGCGTGACCAAGGGCGTGACATCCAAGTCACGGCTGGGACCCCGCCACCAGCTGCCAGCACGCTTGCCACTGTTGGAGTTGCCATTGTGATCTAGAAGTGGTCAAACATGTAATCTCACTGCCAACGCGATATGAGCCTGCAGGGTCGCACATAAGAGCATGTGGAGAAGTTGGAAGATTGACTGTGTTGGTAAAGGTTACCAATCACCATATAGAATGGGGAAGTCCAGCAAATGTTGCTGTCTGAATTCGTCGGATATGATTCGTCGGAATTCGTCGGGTTTACACGGATTGGATTCGTCGGATTCGTCGGGATTCGTCGGGTCATTCCGTGGAAACTCGACGAACTGTGACAGAGATCCTTCACTCGACAAAGTGTTGTCGTCTGTCTGGATTCGTCGGATTCGTCGGGATTCGTCGGGTCATTCCGTGGAAACTCGACGAACTGTGACAGAGATCCTTCACTCGACAAAGTGTTGTCGTCTGTCTGGATTCGTCGGAACTCGTCGGGATTCGTCGGGTCATTCCGTGGAATCTCGACGAATTATCACAGAGAGCCTTGACTAGGCAATTGTTGCCGTCTGTTGTGATTCGTCGGATTTCGTCGGGTTGTCCCGTGAAATCTCGACGAATGATCTTCCGTGAAATTCCGACGAATTGTAACAGAAGCCCTTATTCTGGTGTGTGGTCTGCGGATAGCGATTCTTCTAGAAGCTGTTTATCCTTTGGGTATAAATAGGACTTCGTTTTAGGGTTCAAGAGAACCAAAAAAAAGAGAAAGCCGACGGAAGGAGTTCCGTTCTCGCCTCACGAACCCTAGTCGACGGAAGTGTTCCGCTGTCTCTGAATCGCGTCCGCCGACCTCCTCTCCGGCGATCGTCGCCGTGTGTGTTCTTCCTGAAGCGAACCTAGCATTTCGTGGAAGTCCAAGGTGCAGTCGTTCTTCTCCCGGCTCGTGTGGATCACTGTAGAGACGTAGACATTATTCTACGTGGGAACTCTTGCATAGCCGACGACAGGAATCAACTCGTGGAGCATCTAGGTTGGATTTGATCCAATCCCGCAAAGGTAATTTCATACCTAGAATTTTGTTAACTTCTTGATTCAACATTCATGGCCGATCCAAAGTCTTTTTGGGTTGTTTCTGTTTATTTCCGCTGCGCCTACATTTGATGTATGGTTCTAGAAAAACCCAACAGTGGTATCAGAGCCAGGTTCTGGTCATGAATTTTGTTTCAGAAGTTTGGTTATTCCAGTACGTGCAAATCTAGGTATTTGGAAGCGTTCTTAATGTCAAGATTTCTTCTTGGAATATCACATTTGATGTGATTTTGTGTGGTTTCTGGTGGTGGGATTTCGAAAATTTGGTCGGGGCTCTGCCCCGCACCCCGCAAGGGCTCTGCCCCTAAGACCCCGCCAGGGGCGCGGCCCCTTGGAACCCTGCCAGGAACGTCTGGGATTTCGTGGTCATTTCTAATTGTTAGAAATTGTTGTCTCCTTAGCAGTAACCGTCCCTCAAGTGGTTAATGAACCATTGTATTGTTCTGGATTTTGAATCCAACAATGAGAGACGAGCTTGTCTACTGCTTTAAGTCGAGTTGTCTTTGCCTTTGTCCAATGCATGTAAATCTGAAGATTTGGAAGAGTTCTAAATGTCCAGATTTAGCCCTTTCGTCTATCAAAGGTTGATAGTCTTATGTTGTGCACATAAGGGATGCATGTGGATTTAAGAAAGCTTGTTTTTCTGTGGATGTGCACTTTGATCAAATGTTGATCATGGTTAAGTGTTAACCTATTATTAAAATTAAAATCCCTTCATCAAATATTAAGTGTTCGGATGCCTTCCGATGGATGACACTCTTCCTGCCTCGATCGATGAAGTGTGGGCTTGCCAAAGCAAGGTGCATTAATCTATCTTGGTAAGGGTGCGAGCGGATAATTGTGATATCCCACTGTCGACATCGGGTCTAACTTAACTAGGTGACCTCAAAGGTTGAGTGCCTAGAGGCATAGGGTTGGCATGCACCATATGATGGATGTGAATAAGGAGTTATTCACCAGCCATACAAGAATTGCATGAGGATGCAATTGGCAAGCGTTGCCTACCTAAATAACCGCATTATGAGAGGAACGCCAAAGCGGACTCGTGGTGTTGGTGAAATACGGATCTTGTCCACTAAGAGAGTAGCTCGCAATGGACTCTCCGAATTGATAGCGAGGGCCATCAATTTGAATAAAATAGTGGGAGTATTTAATTGAAGTCCAAATTAAAAATAAATTGTATTTTGAAATTAGGGTACTAATTAAATTCTGCATGAATTCTTGTAGAATTCCATGGCAAGTGGTTCACATTCCACCTTGTCTCTAAGAGCTATCCTTGAGAAGGACAAGCTTAGTGGGACGAATTACATGGACTGGTATAGGAACTTGAGAATTGTTCTCAGGCAAGAGCGAAAGCTCTACGTCTTGGAAGAAGAAGCCCCCGAGGTGCCGACCGGGAACTCGTCCCGTGTTGATAAGGATGCTTATAAGAAGTATACCGATGACGCCTTAGACGTCGAGTGCCTTATGCTTGCCACCATGAACTCTGAGTTTCAAGGGCAAGCTCGTCAAGAGAGGTTCGATGTCACGAAGGCATTATTTCAGTGCAAAATGGGAGCTCGAGACTCAGTTGGTACTCACGTACTCAAGATGATTGGGTATATAGAGAACCTGGAGAGACTGGGTTTTCCTCTGGGTCAAGAGTTGGCCACAGATCTTATCCTGCAATCGTTGCCGGATAATTATGAGCAGTTTGTCTTGAACTACAACATGAATGAAATAGACAAGACACTGCCCGAGCTCCTAGGCATGTTGCGAACTGCCGAGATAAACATGAAGAAGGCCAAGCCTGCTAGTCCCATATTGATGGTACATAAAGGCAAGGGTAAGGCCAAGGGCTTCAAGAAGACGAAGGTGGGACCTAAGTCACATCTTGAGCCCAAATCTTCTGCGCTGAAAAAGAAGAGCACCGTGAAGGAAGGAAAATGCCACCACTGTGGCAAGGCTGGTCATTGGAGGAGGAATTGTCCTTCGTACATTGAGGGTCTGCAGAAAATGAAGGGAGGTATGACTTCCGCTTCGGATATTTATGTTATAGAGATAAACCTTTCTGCTCCTTCATCTTGGGTATTGGATACCGGATGTGGTTCTCACATTTGTACAAATGTGCAGGAACTAGGAAGGAGGAGATTGCTGAGTAAAGGAGAGGTGGACCTACGTGTCGGCAATGGAGCAAGAGTTGCTGCTGTAGCCGTAGGGGTTTACCGTCTTTCTTTGCCCAGTGGGCTTGTAATAGAACTTAATAATTGTTATTTTGTTCCGGCCATAACTAGAAACATTATATCCATTTCATGTTTGGACATGATTGGATTTTCTTTTATAATTAAGAACAATTGTTGTTCTATATTTAAGAATGATGTTTGTTATGCTGTAGCTCAATTGTTTAATGGTCTTTATGTTTTGAACCTGGACCATCCGATCTATAATGTAGATAGTAATAAAAGACTAAGAACAAATGACTCAAATCCTACATATCTCTGGCATTGTCGTTTGGGCCATATAAACGAGAAGCGCATATCCAAGCTCCATAAAGATGGACTATTGGACTCATTTGATTATGAATCATTTGAGCGATGTGAGTCTTGTTTATTAGGCAAGATGACTAAAGCCCCTTTCACTGGTTATACTGAGAGGGCTGAGGATCTCTTGGGTGTTGTACATAGTGATGTATGCGGACCCATGAGTTCTATGGCTAGAGGTGGGTATTTCTACTTCGTTACATTTACTGATGATTTCAGTAGATACGGATACGTGTATCTTATGAAGTGCAAATCCGAAACCTTTGAAAAGTTCAAAGAGTTTAAGAATGAAGTGGAGAACCAATTGGGTAAAAAGGTTAAAGCACTCCGATCTGATCGAGGTGGCGAATACCTGAGTCATGAGTTCCGTGATCATCTGAAAGAGTGTGGTATTGTATCACAGCTCACTCCACCTAGGACACCGCAGCATAATGGTGTGTCTGAGAGGAGAAATCGTACTCTGTTAGACATGGTACGGTCGATGATGAGTCATGCAGACTTGCCTGTTTCCTTTTGGGGTTTTGCTTTAGAGACTGCTGCAATGTCACTGAATCGCGCTCCGACGAAAACGGTTCTAAAGACACCATATGAGATATGGACTAGGAAGCGTCCTAGTATGTCGTTCATTAAAATTTGGGGCTGTGAGGCATACGTACGACGTCAAATGCCTGACAAGCTGGAACCCAAATCAGATAAGTGTTATCTGGTGGGATATCCTAAGGAAACGAAGGGATATTACTTTTACCTACCGTCTGAGGGCAAAGTGTTTGTCGCAAGGACGGGTGTCTTCTTGGAGAAAGAGTTCTTATCAAGATAGACGCAAAAGGTAGAACTTGAAGAAGTTCAAGAACCACAAATAGTGAATGAACCAGAGTTGGATTCTGAGCCAGGACTACAAGATGTTGTAGCTAGAGAACCTGCTCACGAAACACAAGTCCTACGTAGATCTGGTAGACCAAGATTTGAGCCTGAGAGATATGGATTTCTCGTGTCTCAAATAGGTAATGTGTTGCTTATGGATCATGATGATGAACCAGCAACCTACCAAGAGGCTATGAATGGACCGGACTCCGACAAATGGCTTGAGGCTATGAAATCCGAAATGGACTCCATGTATACAAACCAAGTTTGGAACTTGGTGGAACCACCTGAAGGGGTACGACCCATAGGGTGCAAGTGGGTCTTCAAGAAGAAGACCGACATGGATGGGAATGTACAGACATTCAAAGGGCGACTGGTGGCTAAGGGTTTCAAGCAAATTCATGGTGTTGACTATGATGAGACCTTTTCCCCTGTTGCCATGGTAAAGTCCATTAGGATATTGCTTGCTATTGCTGCGTATTATGACTACGAGATCTGGCAGATGGATGTCAAAACGGCTTTCCTAAACGGAAACCTCCTTGAGGAAGTGTACATGACACAACCCGAGGGTTTTGTATCCCCAAATGAAGCCACTAAAATATGCAAGCTGAATAAGTCCATCTATGGATTGAAACAAGCCTCTAGAAGTTGGAATCTTCGTTTTGATGAGAAGATCAAAGAGTTTGGTTTTGTCAAGAATGAAGATGAACCGTGTGTTTACAAGCGAATCAGTGGGAGCATTGTTGTCTTCCTGATATTGTATGTAGATGACATACTGCTGATCGAGAATGACATACCTACCCTGAAAGTTGTTAAGAACAACCTAGGGAACTGCTTTTCTATGAAGGACTTGGGTGAAGCGACTTACATACTCGGTATTAAGATCTATAGAGATAGATCGAAGAAGTTGCTGGGTTTGACCCAGAGTACGTACATTGACAAGGTGTTGAAGCGGTTCAACATGCTTGAGTCCAAGAAAGGATTTTTGCCCATGTCTCATGGTGTGAATCTCTCTAAGGACCAGTGTCCAAAATCTTGTGAAGATAAGGACCGCATGAAGTTGATTCCATATGCTTCGGCAATTGGGTCAATCATGTATGCAATGTTATGTACTCGACCCGATGTCTCTTTTGCTTTGAGCATGACTAGCAGGTATCAGTCTGATCCCGGTGAATGTCACTGGATAGCCGTAAAGAATATCCTGAAGTACTTGAGAAGGACTAAGGATGTATTCTTGGTGTATGGTGGAAAGGAAGAGCTCGTTGTAAGTGGTTACACGGATGCCAGCTTCCAAACTGATAGGGATGATTCAAAGTCTCAGTCAGGGTTTGTGTTTTGCCTGAATGGAGGAGCTGTGAGCTGGAAGAGTTCCAAGCAAGAGACAGTTGCTGATTCTACAACTGAGGCCGAGTTTATCGCTGCAGCTAATGCAGCGAAGGAGGCTGTATGGATTAGGAAATTCATCGGCGAGCTAGATGTAGTTCCTAGCATTGTTGGTCCCGTAGTTCTCTACTGTGATAACAATGGTGCAATTGCACAATCTAAGGAACCTAGATCCCATCAGCGCTTCAAGCACATACTTCGGCGGTTCCATCTTATTCGTGAGATTGTCGAACGAAGAGATGTGAACATTTGCAGAGTGCCGACTGAGGAGAATATTGCAGATCCACTGACAAAGCCTCTCGCGCAGAGAAAGCATGATGGTCATACTAGATCAATGGGTATACGATACCTGAATGATCAACTCTAGTGGGAGTCTTGTGGGTTGCATGTAAAATAAATATTCTGTTGGCTGTTCAAAATTTATTCATATGATGAATTGTGTACCAATTATTTCTTTTTACGATTAATGGCAAGTTCTTTTATTACGATATACTGTTTCTATATGATAGAATAAAATTCGTGATAAATACCCTTAGAATGTTCGCTTCCATAGGACATCAAGTACGAGACTTGAATGTGAGAGCCTATGATTTCGAAGCTTCATTCTTAAAAGGTCCCTGGTCGAGGTATCATCGTAGAAGCTAAGGGTGATGATGATACATTAAGACTAGCATGTGTGTTGACTGATGACCGGTTCTCACTGGTCATGATATTGTGATATCAAGTCATCACATGGGTACTTGTTAGTGAACAAGTTGTACTGGACAGACCCAACCAGAGACTACTTTGTGGATTGTTACTTAAAAGTGTCACAAGTAGGTCTCATTTGACAATGGTGTTGTGGTCCTTTGACCTGAAGTCACAGCATTCACCGAGTGAGGAAGAGCGTGCTTTGATGTCATCTAAAGTCTTCCTTGAAGAAGGTTGATGATAAGGGTGGTCGTTGGGTACGTTACGAATCATTTGGGTGTTTGGGTGTGAGCAGATATGGGATTTGTCCTCCTATATAACAGGAGTTGCATCCATGGGCCCCTTGATGGAATTGGACTGAGAAATGCATGGCCATGCTTGGTAGAGTCAATATGTGATATTGAGCTCACCATTCTCTGGAAGTCCGTTCTAGATCAAGAAACTTGGATTGAGCTATTATGAGGGTGACACGGTCCATACCTCTAGTTCTTTCCGGATGTAAGGGACAAAGGGACAAAGACAACGCTGGAACATTGGTCATAAAGGCTTATGAGTTATGAACTCTTATTGCTTGGGGAGCAATGATGCATTGCTAGATGCCGCTCATTGTTTGTGAGGTTTTTGGTTTGATACTTTCAAGATCAAGTGGGAGACTGTTGGAGTTGCCATTGTGATCTAGAAGTGGTCAAACATGTAATCTCACTGCCAACGCGATATGAGCCTGCAGGGTCGCACATAAGAGCATGTGGAGAAGTTGGAAGATTGACTGTGTTGGTAAAGGTTACCAATCACCATATAGAATGGGGACGTCCAGCAAATGTTGCTGTCTGAATTCGTCGGATATGATTCGTCGGAATTCGTCGGGTTTACACGGATTGGATTCGTCGGATTCGTCGGGATTCGTCGGGTCATTCCGTGGAAACTCGACGAACTGTGACAGAGATCCTTCACTCGACAAAGTGTTGTCGTCTGTCTGGATTCGTCGGATTCGTCGGGATTCGTCGGGTCATTTCGTGGAAACTCGACGAACTGTGACAGAGATCCTTCACTCGACAAAGTGTTGTCGTCTGTCTGGATTCGTCGGAATTCGTCGGGATTCGTCGGGTCATTCCGTGGAATCTCGACGAATTATCACAGAGAGCCTTGACTAGGCAATTGTTGCCGTCTGTTGTGATTCGTCGGATTTCGTCGGGTTGTCCCGTGAAATCTCGACGAATGATCTTCCGTGAAATTCCGACGAATTGTAACAGAAGCCCTTATTCTGGTGTGTGGTCTGTGGATAGCGATTCTTCTAGAAGCTGTTTATCCTTTGGGTATAAATAGGACTTCGTTTTAGGGTTCAAGAGAACTAAAAAAAAAGAGAAAGCCGACGGAAGGAGTTCCGTTCTCGCCTCACGAACCCTAGTCGACGGAAGTGTTCCGCCGTCTCTGAATCGCGTCCGCCGACCTCCTCTCCGGCGATCGTCGCCGTGTGTGTTCTTCCTGAAGCGAACCTAGTAGTTCGTGGAAGTCCAAGGTGCAGTCGTTCTTCTCCCGGCTCGTGTGGATCACTGTAGAGACGTAGACATTATTCTACATGGGAACTCTTGCATAGCCGACGACAGGAATCAACTCGTGGAGCATCTAGGTTGGATTTGATCCAATCCCGCAAAGGTAATTTCATACCTAGCATTTTGTTAACTTCTTGATTCAACATTCATGGCCGATCCAAAGTCTTTTTGGGTTGTTTCTGTTTATTTCCGCTGCGCCTACATTTGATGTATGGTTCTAGAAAAACCCAACAGCCACGTCATTCAAAGTTACACGCCCAAGGTCACGGGCGTGACCAGGGGGCGTGACTTCCAGGTCACGGGCGTGACTCGCCCGGCGCTCCTTCCCACCGAAGATTCCCGCAGAAGACAGATTTCAAGATTACACGCCCCAGGTCACGGGTGTGACCTAGGGCGTGACACAGCTGAAACGCCCGCATTTACTCCAGAAGACGCCCTCTCCGCTGCTGCTTCGATCACGCCCCTTACACGCCCTTGGTCACGGGCGTGACCAAGGGCGTGTAACCTCAACTTTTCAGCTATATAAAGCCATTTTCAGCAGATGTTTAGGGACCAATTTTTAAGACTTAGACTTTTCATTTCTTGTCGTTATTTTCATATTTTAGTAGTTCTTGTATCCCTCCTTTATTTCATGTAATTTTACTTTCAATTCAATAGTTGTAATTTTTTTCACTTAATAAAATAGTTCTTTTGTTTTCTCTTATTTCTCATTCTCCTCATTCTTCTCTTTTTTATTTCTTTTGTTACCAACTCCAAAGTTTTATTTGATAAAATAATAGAGATTTTCTTGAAGTAAGAGTACTTAACCGCCCCGAGTCTAATACGACCTTGTTTTAATAACCTATACTACATTCGATACGGTACACTTGTTGTTGTCGTTTGCGAATATAGTTTTGTCGCATCAGTAGAATGCGAGACCTGACCCGGGGGGTCGTCGTCAGAAGGAAGCCGTGCAGGGCCTTCGCCAGCCGCTCGCCTATGGAGGGTTCTCGAGCAGTACTCGCAAGGAGGCTTGCGAGAAGTGCTAGGAGCGACGCTCTCGCAGGCCACTTGCCCAAGGGTTAAGGAGGTGAAATTACCCTTCTGCCCTTGGTGGGCTGCCAGCCGCCCTTCAAAACAATGGAGTTTTGCTGTTAGCAGACCAAATTGGGGTGCGTTTAGTAAAACCAAAACGCGGAACCCCGCTATAAGCAGACCAGTTCAGGAAAACTATAAATAAGACCCTAAGGGCACCTTTGGAGTGGACTCCTTTTTGTCTTTTCTCTCCTCAGGTCATTTTTGGTTCGCCTTCTCAAAGCTTTCCAAGGTGCCCGACTTCAGTTCTTAACTTGGGAGGGGAAGCGCTCTACGATCTTCCGGGTGTGTGGTGGGACCTTCACACTATCGCCAAGGGTCTCAGTTCTAAGTCTTCGGTCAAGTTTCTCCACGGGATCAATAAGCGCGAGTTGCACCCATCTTTGGGGTCCGAACACCTCGTTTGGGATGAATCCCGGTCCCAACACCGCTGACTAGGCTCTCACCCAGCTGGCAGGGCCGTAGGCTCACTCCGTGGCAGGAAAAAGAAAGTTTCATGTGATGAATAGCCCTAAGCAGACCCACTGACAAGTCTCTCACCTAGCTGTCAGGGTCGTAGAGTCACTCGGTGGTAGGATGAGAAAGAAAGTTTCGAAGTATGAATGGCCCCGAGCAGACCCGCTAACCAGGCTCTCACTAGCTGGCATGGATGGGGGACACTCAGAGGTAAGGTCGACAACATAGCCAGAGCTGATCCTGCTGTCAGGCTCCCACCATCCGACGGGGCGGGAAGGCGTTCAGAAGGAAATACGAAAAGCAATTTTAGATGAGAGAATAAAGGTGAAGAAAATATGAGAAGGGGAAGATCAGTCTGAGGTACATGGGTGGGGTCCATTGAGAGGGGCACTCGCCTGGCGAATGCACCCGAGTTGCCAACCGAACTAAAGAGATATGAGAATCATTCGGAAAAGACACGTTCTCGGCAAGATCGCGCTTACGGTAGAATTATTGAGGTTGCCACCTAATTTCTAGAAAAGTATGGGTGTGTGTGGATGGACTGCAACATTGTTACATGCCATTGAGGTGAGAGCACCTTGATCACTGCCCAGGGTCAAGCACCAACATTGTGCGTGTGCGGGTACTATGTGCGAGTGGTAATAGGTAAGCAGAGAAAGAAGAATTAACCAAAAAATAAGTAGAGAGAAGAATGAACAAAAAAAATGTTTCATTTCATTATGAATGTTTCCGCTTACAAACAGGGTGGGGGGAGGGTCTCACCACTAACATATATTACAATCAAAAAGAGGAAAAGAAAAAGAACTAGAAAAAGGAGAGCGGGTGATCTTCTGTTGTTTATTGGGGTGTCTAATTAATCACCTAGAGGGGGGGGGGGGGTGAATAGGTTTTTCTTTTTATAATATCCCCCTTTAGGTTGTTCTTACTTTCTGGTTAATAGATCTAAGAAATAAAGAACAAACCACAGAAAGCACACAACGATCTATAGAGGTTCCTCAAGATCGGGTGTCTTGAGTAGTCCTCTCTCCCTCTGCTCATACACAGCAGTGTGCTAGGCTCGGCAAATGCAGCCAAAAACACTTCAGGCCCTCAAGCCTTACACCACGGACCCGCAAGTCCCAACAGCCTAGGCCCGCAAGCCCCTACTGCCCCTGAGCCCGCAAGCTCAACACTCAGGCCCTCAAGCCCTACAATACAGACCTGCAAGTCCCATAGCCTAGGCCCGCAAGCCCCTACTACCCTCGAGCCCGCAAGCTCGACAGATCGCACCCGCAAGGGCACTGCCCTGGCCCTCAAGTCTCACAGCTCTCCAGCCCTCAAGCTAGACAAAGTCGGACCCGCAAGTCCACTGCCCTGGCCCTCAAGCCTCACAGCTCTCCAGCCCTCAAGCTAGACAAATTGGCGTGCAAGCCTAACAAGAAAATACAGTAAAGTAAACTGTCTCTTCTGCTTGATGTTGATCGACAACTTAGCCTGATGGAGATCGGCTTCTTTAAGTTGAAGAAGATGCTTCTTGATTCAGAGTTTCAGCACTGGATATTCTTCAGCCTTCACTTCCTTTGCCTGGTGTTGATCGGCTACCGTTCAGTCGATGAAGATGACTAATTCTTCAGAGATCACTTGAGTCTTGCTTTCTACTTTTTTTCTTCTTCTCCGCCGAGAAAGATTGTAGAAGTTGAGCGGCGGGATACTTTTTCGCTCTTCTGTTCGAGAGAGTTCCTAGGGCACCCTTCGTTCCTTTTTATAGAACAGAGAACACTGCTCAATGGTCACAATCAATGTCCTTTTATGTCAAACGCCCAATTCAAAAGAGCACGTGCTCATAGATCTATTCCTTAGGTGCACGCGTTGATCGGACAATCAGGGGGCGGTATTAAATGCTGACAGCGCGCTGCGATGTTTGAATTCTATCTTGATGATATTTCCATTGTTATGTCGACATGGATAATATCTCAATGATAGACCTTTGTCGATGCCATGAACTCTGGTAGACCTTCATGTCTTCTTTCTTATGCCTCTGATGCTGGCATCGCGACAATACGAGACATTCTGACGATTCTTCATATACGAAGATATGCCGCTCCTGACTGTATCGTTGAGAGCTTCCTTCTTGCGATATGTCATCGTAATCATGTTGTTTACATGATGACATTCCTTCATTCGATATCTTGATTCTTCTCTGCATTCAACGAACAACATTCTGCGATCGATGAACTCGCCATGTCTCAGCATTCGACGATCGACAATCTTCGTTCGACGATCTCGCTATGTCTCAGCGTTCGACGATCAGCATTCTTTGTTCGACGATCTCGCCATGTCTCAGCGGTCGATGAATACTTTGCTTCTCAGCGGCTGCTGCTCTACCCGTCATTACGATGACAAGCACGCATTGTCGACGATATCTCCTATGCTTCTCGACGATATAGTACTTAGTTAAGTAACTAAGGTACATGACTTATTGTCGATTCCTGCAAGTATGAACTAAGTGGAAAATTAAATACAAAGTGAAGTATTCTTGACTTGTTGAATTCTTCAAATCAGGAATCATGTGAGCAGGATTCCCAACAATCTCCCCCTATTTGAAGAAGTCAGAATCTCAATTCAAGACTATTTTCACTTGACAGTAATTATTATAATCTTGCATAGAAAGCTATGTATTTAAGGGTTTACTTATCTTTTGCTGACCATATGAGTACATCAATCTTATGGCTCCCCTAGATTCGATGCCTCTTCTTTTGTAGCTCCCCCTTCTTCTTGATATCTTTGCTCCCACTATCTTTGAGGTCTTCTTGAGCATCTTAGTCTTGAGCATATTGATGCCATTCTCCCCCTTTCTGACTTCTTTCCTCCACTTGAGATTTTCTTGAGTGAGTGACTCCCCCTTGATGTGATAACGCCCCTTGGATTGACATGGGGTTAGGATTTCTTTAGTCCAGAGTTGACCCTGGATCACTTATGGTCCATTAGCCTTGTGTGCTGCTGATTGGCTAAGTGGACTTCCCAGCAAAATGGATTTAAAATTCCTTAGGAACCCAAGATAACATGGGTCCTAGGTTCTTGTTAGCCCAATAAGGAATTCTTATACTTACCTCAGCCGCTCCGGAAGGTCTCTTCTTTGTGCTGGGCACACTAGAGTTGTGCCAAAAGTCAATGGCAAAGTGTCCTATTTTTCCACAGCACCGGCATTCAAACCTGTTGTATCTTCCCTTTTGTCTGACTGTATGAGTAGAGGTTCTTTGTGTGCGAACGACTGAATGAAGCGAAGAAGGTGAACTATGTTGTTGGTGGACATGATTTTTGTTGCTGTCGACCATAGATATCCTTCTATAGTCAGTCCTTTTTAAGGGTTTCTTCTCTTGTCTAAGCTCAAAATGTTTTTGCCTCCTCACACCTTTCTGGGTCCCTTTGTAGACTCTAGGCATGATTTTGGATTCGAAGGAGCTTGCAACAGGCTTCATTTCATTGGCTAGCTTATCCTCCACCCTTCTGGTGTTGTCATTCATGACCTTCAGGACATTGGGCTGCATTTTGTCCTTCTTCAGAAGAACAACTTCTCTGGTTAGTGAGCGGCATAGCTCCTTGCTTTCAATCAGTGGCTTCAGAGTTTTCCCAAAGGCAAAACTCAGCACTCTCTAGAATTAGCTTTTCTACTTTCTGTGAGAGATCATGATTTCTTGCTTGAAGAGTGGAGATTTTTGCATCCTGCTGCTTGCACAGCATCTTGAGAGTCTTGACCTCTTCTTGAAGATCATTGTATAATTTTAACCAGTCATCATCGCTGGATGAGCTTGTCTCCGAATCTGATTCTGAAGTAGAAAGAGGAGCCCTTATGCACTTGGGACAAACCTCATCCTGATGACTCTATTCTTCTGACGCAGATGAGACGGTCAATCTAAGCTCATCCTGATGACTCTCTTCTTCTGACACAGATAAAATGGTCAATCCAAACTCATCCTGATGATTAGGTCCTTCCATAAGGATAGTTAGAGAATTCCACATCTCTTTTGCAGTCATGCAGTGCGCCAGTCTCTGGAGCATGGAGATATTAACTGCACCAGCAATAATGTCTTTGGCTTTCTTATCCAAGTTGTCTAGGATTTTCTTGGACACTGACTGAGAGAGATAATCCCTTCTTGAACAACTCCGAACATTCTAAGATCTATTGCCTCCATGAATATTCTTACTCGTACTTTCCATAGGGCAAAGTTCTCCCTGGAGCATACAGCTATTCTTGATTCTATAGCCATGAGAAATGGACACCATCTGGTAGATCTGTTCAAGCTGTTAAGCTTTATTTGAACAACCTCCCTCTGATACCACTTGTTGTTTATTGGGGTGTCTACTTAATCACCTAGAGTGGGGGGGGGGGGGTGAATAGGTTTTTCTTTTTATTTTATCCCCCTTTAGGTTTTTCTTACTTTCTGGTTAATAGATCTAAGAAATAAAGAACAAACCACAGAAAGCACCCAACGATCTATAGAGGTTCCTCAAGACCGGGTGTCTTGAGTAGTCCTCTCTCCCTCTACGCTTACCCAGCAGTGTGCTAGGCTCGGCAAACGCCGCCAAAAAAACTTCAGGCCCTCAATCCTTACACCACAGACCCGCAAGTCCCAACAGCCTAGGCCCGCAAGCCCCTACTGCCCCCGAGGCCGCAAGCTCGACACTCAGGCCCTCAAGCCCTATAATACGGACCCGCAAGTCCCAAAAGCCTAGGCCCGTAAGCCCCTACTACCCCCGAGCCCGCAATCTCGACAGATCGCACCCGCAAGCGCACTGCCCTGGCCCTTAAGCCTCACAGCTCTCCAGCCCTCAAGCTAGACAAAGTCGGACCCGCAAGTCCACTGCCCTGGCCCTCAAGCCTCACAGCTCTCCATCCCTCAAGCTAGACAAATTGGCCCGCAAGCCTAACAAGAAAATAAAGTAAAGTAAACCGTCTCTTCTGCCTGATGTTGATCGGAAACTTAGCCTGATGGAGATCGGCTTCTTTAGGTTGAAGAAGATGCTTCTTGATTCGGAGTTTCAGCACTGGATCTTCTTCAGCATTCACTTCCTTTGTCTGGTGTTGATCGGCTACCGTTCAGTCGATGAAGATGACTGATTCTTCAGAGAGCACTTGATTCTTGCTCTCTACTTTTTTTCTTCTTCTCCGTCGAGAAAGATTGTTCAAGTAGAGCAGTGGGATACTTTTTCACTCTTCGGTTCAAGAGAGTTCCTAGGGCACCCTTCGTTCCTTTTTATAGAACAGAGAACACTGCTCAATAGTCACAATCAATGTCCTTTTCTGTCAGACGCCCAATTCAAAAGAGCACGCGCTCATAGCTTTATTCCTTAGATGCATGCGTTGATGGACAATCAAGCGGCGGTATTAAATGCTGACAGCGCGCTGCGACGTTTGAATTCTGTCTCGATGATATTTCCATTGTTATGACGACATGGATAATATCTCGACGACAGCCCTTTGTCGATGACATGAACTCTGGTAGACCTTCATGTCTTCTTTCTTCTGCCTCTGATGCTGGCATCACGACAATACGAGACATTCTGACGATTCTTCATTTACGATGATATGCCGCTCCTGTCTGTGTCGTTGAGAGCTTCCTTCTTGTGATATGTCGTCATAATCATGTTGTTTACATGACGACATTCCTTCCTTCGATATCTTGATTCTTCTCTGCATTCGACGAACACCATTCTGCGATCGACGAACTCTCCATGTCTCAGCGTTCGATGATCGGCATTCTTCGTTCAACGATCTCGCCATGTCTCAGCGTTCGACGATCGGCATTCTTTGTTCGACGATCTTGCCATGTCTCAGCGGTCGACGAATACTTTGCTTCTCAGTGGCTGCTGCTCTGCCCATCATTACGATGACAAGCTTGCAATCTCGATGATATCTCCTATGCTTCTCGACGATATAGTACTTAGTTAAGTAACTAAGGTACATGACTTATTGTCGATTCCTGCAAGTATGAACTATGTGGAAAATTAAATACAAAGTGAAGTATTCTTGACTTGTTGACTTCTTCAAATCTGGAATCATGTGAGCAGGATTCCCAACATCTTCACGGGGAGCCGATGGACTTCTCGATGGAGGACTTGACGCTTTTGCCCAAAGGATGGATGGCTCCGCTCTCCTGTTGAAGATTGGCTTCGTCCTTTGCCATGTCTATTGAGGTAAAAAACCAAGGCATCACGCTATGAGCAGTTTGTCGCTTGCCACCTTCATTCAAGACCCAAGCATCCTGCGGTACCTGTAGTGCGTCCCTCGCTGCCCCTTATGCATTTTCCTTCATCACCACCTCGATCTCGTAGTTTGTATAATGATGCATCAGTAGGAGGTGGGACAACAGCGTCTCGCAGGCGCTGGTTCTCGGCCCGCAGCTCCTTGATCTCGCCCTCAAGGCTGGCCACTCGGGCGAGCAGTCGGTCTGCATTTGAGGTGTCCTAAGAGAAAGAAAAATGGTAGGTTCAGGGAAAAATGAAGCTACAACATAAGAATCTAAGAAGGGCTGCACTTACCACTATGGTCGGGTAGTTGGCTATGAGTGTCATGGCGGCCTCCAGCTTGCGTGTCAAAGACACAACTTCAGAAGAAGCGAGGGCCCGCATTTTTTCCACTTTGACGAGTTTTTGCGCTAGGTTGATGCTACGGCGCAATGCCATATGCATAAGCTTGAGAGCACGCATCTGGGCTCGCGCGGCTTCATGCGTGAGCGCCCGAGTGGACTCGACATTGAAGACTGTGGCTTCCTCTCAGTTGTAGAGTGTGAAAGAGAGGGCATAAGCCTTGCTTCTTGTGGTGTCCTGCTACATCCAGGACGGGAGGAGTGTGGAAATTAAGGCCCGATTGGCCTTTCGATCCCACTGAAGTAGGGGTTCACCTGCTTCATCATTGTACTTCTCACCTAGGCCAAAATTCTGGTGCCCTCTCAGCACCGGTCCCACAGAGGTTTCCGCCGGCGCATTCGAGGCCCCAAAAGACATATTCGCTGTAGTACTCGCCGATCACATCCCGACCGGGCCACCCACCCTGGGAACCTCAACGATGACTACCTTGCCTTTGGCGAGTGCCGAGGATTTTGACCGCTTGGAGGTAGGCGAGGCGGGAACGGTTTCGGTCTTCCGCTTCTGGCTGCTGGGCTTGGAGGGGAACGAAACTTTTCGGCAGCTTTGGTGGCAGCTCGCACGAGAGCTATGGTAGTGTCAGGAGATTCCTCGTTTGCGTGTGGCAGATGTAGTGGAAGATCCCGCGCTCCTGCATCAAGTTTTTTTACTAAGTAAGAAAGGTAGACCGAAAGACAAGCTCTAGCTAAGGCTGAAGTAGTCCTCCTTACCATATCCCAGTAGAACTGGGGGGAGCGAGTTGGTTGGACGACGTCCATGCCATGCTCCATGATGTACTGGTGGAGCTTATAGGTCGATTCTTCTTCCTGCATGGGAGCGAGAAGAATGATGCCAAAGTTACCGGTGATGAAGATGATGTGCCAAACCTGTTGGAGCTTGTGTTCCACATCTCTTAGTTTGAGAATAACAAATCACACTATTTATTTGATCTTGCTTGTGTTTATAGTGTGCAGGTACTATATTTAAATAACCCTATGAACAGGATGTTGATTGATGAAGATTCTCTGAAAAGTGATCTAACGACCCACGTTAAAAGTTAACGCCCGACGTTAAAATTCGTCAAAAAGGAATGACTTCTCAATGGATCTTAATGTCGAGATGGAGAATAGTTGGTTACTAAGTGACAACGCCAGCATTGAGTCCACAAACTACCACATTCTCGACAGTTGCATGATTTTAGCGGTTGCTATACACGATCACTAACGCTGGCGTTAACTTCTTTAACGCCATGCGTTAGCTCCCGTTCCTATTTAAAGAGTTGATTTCGTATGATCAAATGTTATGCTTTCCAAGCCTTCAATCTATATTTCAGAGAGAGCATTTCATCACGAATTCAGAGAGCACTCCCAACCACAATATTGAGGAACAAGAGTGAGAAGGAGATTTCCAATGACAAATTTGAAGAAGGACATTCGCTTCAACTCCGACATGGTCATTGCGTATCATCAACATCTCCTTCAGCGCTCTTCAATCTAGGGAGTCTTTTGTTCTGATTTTAACTTTATCTTTTCATTTTTTGTTAGTAACAGTAGTGAAATCGCCGCCTTGCGTGTAGCGACTAGGCCGGGTTCAGTTTAGGGGGAAATTCACGGCCTTGTGCGTGGAGACTAGGTCTAGGGTAGATCTTGGGGGTGGATAATGGCCTTATCTGGGGATAGATAGGCTATAGCCAACCGGTCCATGGGAGAAGGACCGTTGAAGGAACAAAAAAGTGAATTTTATCTTGTCGCCTTAATTTCAAGCGTTAATGAAATTATATGTTTGTAATCATCTTTTTGAAATATATAATATTCATTTTTATTATCTCTGATTTTCTGAAAGTACATTTCATTTAAGATTTCGCAAGTAATATCACATTGAATGTTTCTATAAAAATATTTTCTGGAAAGATAACGCCAGGAGTTAACTCTCTAACGCCAGGCGTTGGCAACAGAACCAAAAACTTTTCTGTTATTTTAAAATTTGTCAGTTTATCTCAAAATAGTAAACCCCTTATTCACCCCCTCTTTAAGGGCACAATCAGATCCAACACTTGGTATCAGATCCAGGTTATTCCAAAATGGTTACACAACCGGGAATAATGGTGCTTTATGATAATGCTTTTGCCGAGGGACAAGCGATTAGTAGACCACCACTATTTACCGGCACTGATTATAATTATTGGAAAACAAGAATGCATTATTTTCTAAATACTTTAGATAATTATGTGTGGGGTATGGTGGAACAATGCTAATCTCCACCAACAATTGTTGTTGGAGAAGTCACTATGGAAAAACCAAGAGACAAATGGGATGATAACGACAAGTTAAGATGCAATAACAACGCTAAAGCTATGAATGCTTTATTTTGTGCTTTAGATAGAACGGAATTTAATAGAACTTGTGCTTGGGAAACTGCATATGATATATGGAAATTATTAGAAATCACTCATGATGGTGCTCCGCAGGTCAAGGATTCAAAGCTTTTCCAACTTGAATCAGAATACGAGAAATTCTGGATGGAGGCGGATGAATACATTGATTCGATGAACACAAGGTTTACCAAGATCATCAACGACTCAAAAGTGCTTGGAAAATTGTTCTCCAACGGCAAATTGGTGAGAAAAATCCTAAGATCTCTCCCTCCAAAGTTTAATCCAAAGGTGACGGCTATCTCAGAGTCACACAATCTAAAGAAGCTCCAAATTGAGAGCCTCATAGGGAACCTCAAGACCCATGAGGTTAAACTCAAAATTCAACAACAAGAGTACAACATGGAGCCAAAGAAGAAGGCCTTAGCATTGAAGTCGAAGAAGGAGGTTGATGGACATGATGATGAGGAGGACGAGGAGAGCTTTTCTCTGAAGAAGTTCAAAAGGTTCATGAAGAATCCGGAAAGGAGAAACACCTTCCAGAAATATTTCATCAAGAAGGGATCTTCATCGAAGAAAGGAAGAGGTAGAGATGAGGACGATGATGAGCGACCACCACCGGAGTGCAATCATTATAGAAAGACCAGACACATCCGGAGCCATTGGGCGAAATATCTGAAAGAACATAACGAAAATCGGCACATGGGAAAAGAGAAGAAGGAGGTCCTAAAAGAGGCTACATGGGATGACTCCTCCTCCAAGGATTCAAGCGGCTCATCCACTAGCGATGAAGAAGAGGAAAATATGTGCCGTATGGGAAAAAGTAACAAGACATCCGAGGATGAAAGTAGTGTCCAAAGCGACACTAAGGTAACTCTCAGAACTACTTATGATGATTTATATATTGAGTATTTACAAACATGCAAATTTTTTGATAAAAATTTAAGAGATATTGATCTTCTAAATTCTGAAAATAAACTTTTGTTAAAAGAAAACAAAAAAATATCTGAACAATTAGGGAAAGAAAAGGTATCTTGTCAAAAGTGCAGTCACTCCTTGGCAAGAGTGAAAGAACTTGAAAACTATCTTTTTATGTCCCACTCCAATATTGAAATTCTTACTAAGGAGAAGGGAGATTTAGAAAGAACTTTAAAAACCTCTCTTTCTCAAATTGAGGAAGGAAAGAAAAGTTTTGCGAACAAGTACATTATGTTAGTAACGGAAAACACCGCTCTCAAAGCTCTATTCATCATTTAAATTTGGCTATTAAGAAGTTTGGAATTGGGCAAAGATCTCTGGACATGATCTTGTCTAACCAATGCCATGGAAGTGCCAAATATGGCCTTGGAAATGTTACTGGAAGCTATCGCCAGGCGTTATCTTCTAACAACTGTGTTAGCAATAATTCTAGAAATAGTAATTCAATAAATAATAAATTAAAAAATTCAAATGGTACCTCATATTCCAGCAAAAGTTTATCCAAAACTCCAAAAAGGGTCTCATCCCCTTTTATATCGCGTGCCAAATTTCATTTACTTGGACACACCTCAAACTCTTATTGTAAAAAGGGTCGTAGTGCTATAAATCTTATCTGGATGCCTAAGGTTTCCACCTATTCTATGGGAGGAACCTCTTGGGTATCCAGATCTTTACTCTCATCTCCTTTTTAGGTATGTTGGCAGGCTAAGGACAAAAGGGACGTGTAGTATTTGGAATCGGGATGCTCCAAACACATGACCGACAACAAAGCAAAATTTCTTAGCCTTAAGATGAAGAAAGGCGGGATGGTGACATTTGGTGATAACGGAAAAGGAAGGATCATGGGCATCGGCACAGTGGGTAACGATTCTTTCTCAATCTCAAATGTTTTTTTGTATATGGTTTAAAACACAATTTAATTTCAATTAGTCAATTATGTGATAAAGGTTTAAATGTATTATTTGAATCATCTACAAATCTTTGCAAAATCATAAATTCTAAAACAAATGATGTCGTACTCACCGCACCTAGGATGCATAATGTTTATATGATTACTTTTAATGATCTTTAAAATTCTTCTTTAAAATGTTTTATCTCTAAAAAAGAAGTATTAGAACTTTGGCATAGGCGCCTTGGTCACTCTAGCACCAAGCTTATTTTGAAATTATCAAAAGATAAATTAATTAAAGATTTACCTATGCTTAATAGTAATTTATCCTCTCTTTGTACGCCTTGCCAAAAAGGAAACTTTTCAAAAAATTCTCTTAAGAGCAAAAATGTAATTTCTACTTCTAGACCACTTCAATTAATTCATATGGATTTATTTGGACCGGTTAGCACTTCTAGTCTAGGAGGTAGAAAATATACTTTTGTAATAATTGATGATTATTCTAGATTTTGTTGGACTTTATTTCTATCTTCTAAATCTGGTGCATTTATTGAATTTACTAAACTATGCATTCGTATTCAAAACGAACTTGATTTAAAAATTAAATGCACACTTTCGGATCATGGAGGAGAATTTGAAAATGATAAATTTTCTTCTTTTTGTGATGATTTAGGAATTAAACATGAATTTTCCGCTCCTCGCACCCCACAACAAAATGTTGTAGTGGAGAGGAAAAATAGAACCCTTCAAGAGCTAGCAAACACTATACTTTGTGAATATGGGTTGCCTAAATCATTTTGGGCCGAAGCGGTTAATGCTTCATGTTATTTTAAAATTAACACCTTTTGGGCTATATTTTAAAAGAAAACCTAATGTGTCTTATTTTCATGTGTTTGGTTGTAAGTGCTTTATTTTAAACACTAGAGATGCACTAAGAAAATTTGATGAAAAATGTGATGAGGGAATTTTCATAGGGTACTCTTCAACTAGTAAGGCATATAGAATATATAATAAAAGAACTAAATTAGTTGAAGAGTCTATTCATGTAAAATTTGATGAGTTTGTTCCTTGTGTAGAAACTAATCGTACAGGAAACGAAGACAAACTGCTTTCCCCTTTGGAGCATGAGGATGATGAATTGCTTGGAGAAAAAGAAGAGGAGAAAGAAGAAGAACAAGTGGAATATGTTCCTCCAAGTGTGCTACAATTTTCAAAGGATCATCCAAGGGAGCTTGTTTAGGAGAACCATCAAAATGGTTAAGTACTCATTCTTCTTTACTTGAGTCTTTTTCAAACCATTGTTTTGTATCCGAAATAGAACCAGAAAACATTTCAACCGCTCTAAATGATGAAGTTTGGTTTTTAGCTATGAATGATGAATTAAATCAATTTGAACGTAATAAGGTTTGGAATTTAGTAGAGAGCCCATCTAATCATCCGGTTATAGGAGCCAAATGGATTTTCAAAAATAAGCTAGATGGTGACTCTAGGATAACAAGGAATAAAGCTAGACTAGTTGCACAAAGATATTCACAAATCGAAGGGGTAGATTTTGATGAGACTTTTGCACCCGTTGCTCGCCTTGAATCAATTAGAATATTTCTTGCGTTTGCGAGTTTTAAAAGATTTAAATTATTTCAGATGGATGTTAAATTTGTTTTTTTTCAACGGGATTATAAAAGAAGAAGTTTTTGTAGAACAACCCACCGGTTTTGTGAGTGAAAATTTTCCTAATCATGTGTAAGATGAGTCCCGATTATATAGGGGTTTTTTGACTCATATGGGCCTATTTTCTCACTCGTGCACTAAACTTTCAGCATTAAAAAGCTTATATTTGCTTTAGTTATCACTTTAGACATAGTGCACTCTTTTCTCCTTTCGGGGTGTACAATTGGACATTCTGTGTTGGTGGTATGCCTCGGCGGGTTCCCCATGCATGTCTTGCTATTATTTTGGATGTTAGCCCTGTGGTTGGAGCTATTTTTTTTGGATTGGTGCTGTGTTTTTAATTGTGTGCACGTAGTTTATACTCTTCAGCTGAGCATTGCAACCTGGGTAAATCGCACGACCGTGCGATTATTGTTAGCGTACGATTAAAGCGATCATGCTATTTACTCAGAGCTTGATGTGATGATTCTTATCGTGTGTTTTCCTTAATGCACGATTGAATCCAATCGTGCGTGAAGGAAAACACACGACCTACCTGGAGGCAAGGAAAATTGGCAGCCTGTCTTACACCGTGTGTTTTTGGTCGCACACGAGCATTCCGCTCGTGCGTGAATAAAAATGCACGACCTTCTTGTAGCTCCATGCATAGTTTATCTCTGCCAATCGTACCTCCCAAAATGCACGGTCGCGCGTTTTGGTCGTGCGTTTCTTTAAATTAACGCCTCTATTAAAGCGCACAGGATGGCCCGACCTAAGTATCTTTTTTTCATTCTTTTTCATCGGGTAGCCGCCGGGAGGAGCGGGAGAGATCCATTTCAGCCCTCAGCTGATCTCCACCTTGGGAGGGGAGCTCTGACCACCATTTATTTGTGGAACTCTTGCGATAGCTTCGTCTTCGACCACCGCCATTGTTGCCGCCTTTCAAGCTCCATTTCCGACCATTTTGTGCTGCATCTTTGGAAGTTTCTGGCAAGAGTACTACCAGCAAAGACCAGCGAAGAAGATGGGCTCACTAGAAGCTAGGAATTGACAACTCCTCTCCGTACCTCGGACATCAATCATGGACCAAGATTGGACAAGTACTGAGAACCCTTGAGTCTGGCCGTGAATCCCGACAAGCCTTCATATGCTTGGTTGTATTTCTTCTCCCCTTCCTTAGTTGTAGTTTGGTCTACGAACTTTTGGAATGTCGTAATGATGTTTTAAAACTCACTGTGCTTAGTTTTATTAATCATGTCTTCATGCTTGATTTTGTGGGTTTTTTACTTTCATGGTGCACCTAGCTTATTTCCTCATGGCTACTCATTGTATGCTTGTGTCGTCCTAGCTATTGCTAGGAGCGTGTTTGGTGAAGAGGTGATTGCGACCCTTGTTGCTCTTCCTTCAACCATATTACAAAATTGGGTGATCCACCCGAGCGACGCGGTGAAGGCGACCCGTATTTTATTTCCTATTTGTAGCGTAAAAACAAAATCACAAAACCTCCATTTGGTTCGTTTCACCCTTATAGTTATTATCTTGGATAGAGAACTCACACCCTCTACCTGCACTCGTCGAGAGATTGATACTTGGGGACTTGCTCCAACTTTTATTACTTGAGTGACCGATGCACTTGCCATTTTGCGCACCATGTTTTTGGCGCCGGTGCAGGGGAACACTGTCATGTGAGTTTTCTGTAAAGAAAGGGTAGAGAAAGAAGCCTTTCCATCGTGTATAGTCATTTTTTTCTTATTTGTTTGTTTGTTTGATTTAAGATACTTTTAATTGTTATTATTTCATCCTCTCCTGTTGTAAAGTCTTAGGCAAGTTTACTCCAAGGAGGTTTTAATAGTTTATGTAAAATTCCTTGCAAGGAATTTCAGTTTCGTTATATCTGAATTACTTGTTGAATATGTCTTCATTGGATATTTCTCCTAGAACTTACGACAAGATGGTATATTATACAGACCAAATGAAGGAGTTAAATGCTAGGCTGTGTAGGAACTTTGTTTGCTTGTTGTGTCGAGGAGAGGGTCTTGAATTGAAGGACTGTCCTAGTCTTTTCAATCCTGACTGTTGCTCCTTCACTCATCACAACATTGTCCCTATCGCTCATTCTTTACCCATGGAGGCAAACATGCCCTCTACCCTCGAGCTTATTTTGAGCATGGACTCCTCACTCCCTGTGTATGTCTCCACCCCTAGTGATGACGATGACTTATTTGATAGCCAACAAGGAGAGGAATGGGAGCTCCTAAATGCACGTTAGTGTGATGAGGAGAGTGCTCTTTCAAGTGGGGAGGTGCTTACGGATCTTTTTACGGAGAAATCTGATTTTTCATTTTCTGATCATGATATTAGATGCATTTCTCTAGTTTCTTTGCATAATTTTTGTACACCTCTTTTTTATAATCCTATCAAAGTAAGTGAGCGAGGTGATAACTTAGAGCCTGAGGTCGCACCTAGGTGGGATGAGGAGGATACTCTCTCTGATGAGGCGGTTTGCAATTCTTCATGGGACGAGGAGGTCCAAACCACAACTGAGGCCCTTGAGTTCTTAGGTCCCCCTTGCTATGATACTTACGATGATGATGGTGATCAAGCTTGGGAACTTGCTGGGAGTGAGACCGGGACCACTCCTCTGCTCTTAGATTATTTATGTTATTCTTCTCCTTTATTTCTTGATCCCCATTCACCATCTGAGCCTGTGCAGGTTGAGTCTTCACAGGTGCTTAAAGAAGACGTGGAGCAGTCTGCTCAGGTCAATGAAGAGTGCATCCTCTCATGCGAGGAGGTTGACCCCTTCTCTTTACGGGAATCCTCATTCATTGCCCGCTCTTCCTTCTACCTCCCTGAGGATGACACCTAGCTAGGCAAGGACCTTTTTGGTGAGAAGAGTGAGGATTCCTCCTCCTCTTCCTATATTCTCTTTCCTCTACCTGTGAAGAGCAGGTACTAATATTTAGGAAGAGGAGTAACTATTCTGTCACCGTATTGGTACCCGCTATCGACACAGATATTAGAACAGTTGCCTGTTCATTTCCTTTTTCATAGTCCCATAAGCTAGAAATTTTAAAATTTAGAATAAGTCAAGCTGGGAGGACAATAACCCCAGTAGTTATCTTACTTATGCTTGCATTATTATTTTTCTAAGTTTAGTTTAAGTATTTTATTTCATATTTGTTAGTATATTTTGTTTTGTTGATGCTAATCCCAGTGTAGGATCACGGTGAAGTCGCCGATATTATTTTGCTAAACTGAGGCTGAGAGCAAAAAATCAGATTCGAATTTGGTAACTTCTGATATGCCCCATTCTCGGGCATTGGGTAACGCGTTCCTATCCCTTTCTTTTTCCTACATTCCTCATTTTCATTCTTATATATATATATATATATATATTTGCATTGAGAACAATGCATTATTTAAGTCTGGTGGCATAGAATAGGTTATTCGATTGCTCGAGCACACACCATTTGGCATTCCAGTAGTGCTTATTTTTTCAATTTTGCTCTATTTTTTGAAAATTTTCAATTTATTTCACTCATTTCTATTCCGCTGCACCCACACGTTTCAAAGCTGAATAATTGTTCAACTCAAGCTTTCTTGTTCCATTTTATAAGTGTTAGATTAGTGTAAACTACGGTTAGTATGTGATTATGGGAGTATACAATGACTCATGCAGTGTTCTAGTTTTGTATACATGTTTGTGTTAGGAATTCTTGATAGGATTAGTTCCTTTATATGCTTCCTATTTATACTTCTCATTCATTATATCTAGGATTATATCCACTTTTAGGTAGAACGCAATTTCGTCCATAGATTAGTGTAGAATCATTTATAGCGAGCCACTAGTTGGGTATTCTCTGACTTTGATGAAAGGGTATCCTTTCTCGATGTCTAAAACTTGCCCATAGCGACTCTTGAAGCATATGTGTAGGAAAATTCCATTTTTGCAAAAATGATTTAGGCCTTTTATTGGATAGATTAAGCCTTTGCCTCCATGCCTTCATTTTTCTACCATTATATACACAATTTGGGCCTTATACTCATCCATTGTTTTACCCCCACCTCTTAATCACCAATGCCAAAATGACTAACCAAATCTCACACTTAGATTTGAGCTTAAACTAAAATTCTGAATTTCTACTTGTGCTTTTAGTGAATATTTGTGATTAGGTGTATTTTAAAAGATTCATATTTTGGGTACTTTTGAAAAAGCTGAGAAGAAAAAGAAAAGAAAAGAAAAGAAGAAAAGATAAATATATTTGAGTTTGGCCAATGTGGAATTGACCCCATATGTAAGAAGCTAAGTTTGGGGGTGTCAATTCCCAATTTTTATCCCTGGTAGACTGAGTTAGATGCTAGCTCTCATTTTTGTTTAAGTGTGATCAAACCTCCATGTTTATCCTTGATACACCTCACCTTAAACCCAAGCCTAATATTGCATCCTACTCTAAGTCCTATTGATTTGAATAACTGAAATTTACCAGCACCGCAGAGAGAGTGTGACCGGGCAAGCCTATGTCCATCGTCATTGATGGATTTCTTTGGAGGCTATCCCATAGTCTAAGGAGTAGAATGCTAAGCTCAGTGGCCGCGCTATTTTTTGTCTTCACAATGTCTAAGACATCTTTGTTTTTCTTCTTTAGAAGTGGATATAACCTTTTAATATTTTGTTGTGAATAGTATAGATACTTAGTATGCATAAGAACTAACTCTAGTTTTTATTTTTATTCAAATCATGAATATAAAACTTCCATGTTTACTCTTTAATTTCATGTCCTAATTGATAGTTTTGACTCTTCTAATACCCGTGAGAGCAATAGTTTGCTCGGGACAAGAAATAGTTTAAGTCTGGGGGTTTGATAATTCCGATTTATATATGGTTTTTCAGACTCATCTAGGCCTATTTTCTCACTGGTGCACTACACTTCTAGTGGTAAATTGCTTGTATTTACTTTATTCATCAATTTACACATAGTGCACTCTTTTTGCCCATCTGGGTGTGCAATTGTGCATTCTGTGTTGGGGGTATACTTCTGGGCGCTGCCCATGCCTGGCTTGCTATTTTTATGATTGTTAGCTCTGTGGTTGGAGCCATTTTCTGTTGATTGTTGCTTTGGTTTTGATTGTTAGCTCTGTGGGTGTGCAATTGTGATTTTTATGAGCTGAGCATTGCAATCTGGGTAGATCGCATGACCGTGCGATTATTGTTAACACAAGATCGAAGCGATCGTGCGATTCACTCAGACCTAGATGTAATGATGCTCATCGTGCATTTTCCTTAATGCACGATTGAATCCAATCATGCGTGAAGGAAAATGCACGACGTACCAGGAGGCAAGGAAAATATCCAGCCTGTCTTACCCCGTGCATTTTTGGTTGCGCACGAGCATTCCGCCCGTGCGTGAACAAAAATGCACGACCTTCCTGTAGCACCAGGCGTTGTTTATCCCTGTAAATCACATGGTACCAAACGCACGATCGTGCATTTTGATCGTGCATTTCTTAATTTAACGCCTCTGTTTAAGCGCACGGGATCAGTTACCAGAAGAATCGCATTTTTAGGAAAGAAAGCGTCGTTTCTTTCACTCCAGCCCGCCACTTTTGTCCCTCCAACACCGCCCACCTTTGGGAGGAGCTCCGACCGTCATTCTCGTGCAAATCTCTAGCCGAAGCACCCTCATGGCCTCCTCCATTGTTGATGCACCCCCAAAGATCTATTTTGAGGGATTCCTTTCTACATACATGAAGTTCTATGGCAAGGTTAGAAGCAAAGATGATTGACGGAGAAGACGGGTCAATTAGAAGGAAGTGAAAACTCCTCTCCGTACCCTGGACGGCTATTAGATCCTGAGCTTGAACAAGGATTGACAACCCTAGATTTCGGCCGTGAACCTCCAATGAGCCTCCGCCCCTTTGGTTGTAATCTCACCACCTTCATATTGTAGTATTGTTGTTCCTCTATTAATTGTGTCTATGGATAATGTATGCTAAACCTTATCATGCTATTAAGTATATTTTATGTCTATGTGAAATATCTCTGTGGCCTATTTTAATGAGGAGCGCCCCATTGCATTTTCCATCCCGCCATAATGTTCGTGTGCCGCACTAGTAATTGCTAGTGGCGTGCTTTGTGTCGAGGTGCTTGCGACCCTCATTCCACAGTTACACTCACTCCATCTGCCTAGTGAAGCAGTGGATAGCAGCCTGCGTAGTTTTCCATCCACCTAGCAAAGCATTGCATAGCGGCCTGCATAGGAGTAGTTGAGTTGTTATTTTCGTTTATTTTCCACAAACCAATCCAAACCCCCCCCCCTTTTCCGAAATCCACCCGACCTAAAGGACTTCAATCTCAAGTCCTTCCTCAATAGATAACTCCACCTTTCTGTGTTCCTTTGAGATCGATACTTAGGGATTCACTCCCACATTTTATATTACTTGAACGATCGGTACACTGCCGTGTTGTGGCGCAGTCTTACCACAGCCTACAATGATGTGTGAGATTCGCGCATCAGTGTATAAGTTAGAAGAAGCATTTTTATGGATTAAAGCAAGCGTTACGTGCTTGGTATGATAGATTAACATTATTTTTAATAAAGCACGGTTATAAAATGGGAAGTGCGGATAATACACTCTTCATTAAGCATGTAAATAATGATTTGATTATAATGCAAATTTATGTGGATGATATTATTTTTGGAGCCACTAATGAAGAGTTATGTAATGAAGTAATTTTAGTGATTAAAAATGAATTTGAAATGAGCTTGGTAGGAAACTCACTAATTTTCTAGGATTTCAAATCTCTCAAAAAACAGATGGTATATTTATTTGTCAAACTAAATATGTTCAAGATATTCTAAAAAGATTTGGATTTGAAAACCTAACAAAATCTAATACACCAATGTGTGCATCACTAAAATTAGCAAAAGATAAAGCAGGTATTTCTATTGATCAAACATTATCTAGAGGAATGATAGGCTCATTGCTATATTTGAGCGCATCTAGACCCGATATTATTTTTTTGTTTGTTTATGTGCTAGATTTCAAGATAATCCAAAATAATCACATTTAAAAGCGGTTAAAAGTATATTTAGATATTTAATCGGAACATCTAAATTAGGCTTATGGTATCCTCATAATGATTGTTTTATTTTACATGGTTTTTCTGATTCGGACTATGCGGGATGTTCATTAGATCGTAAGAGCACTAGTGATACGTGTCATTTTATAGGCCCCTCACTCATATCATGGTCAAGTAGGAAACAGAATTATGTTTCCCTCTTCACTACCGAGGCTGAATATATCGCACTATGTAGTTGTTGGGCACAAGCTTTATGGATGACCCAAACTTTAGAGGACTTTGGTGTTTATCTAAAGAACATAGAATTAAAGTGTGACAACAAGAGTGCTATAGATCTCACAAATAATCTCGTTCATCATTCTAGATCTAAACATATAGTTATCCGACATCATTTTATTAGAGATCATATCAAGAAGGAACATATTAAAATTTTCTTTATATGGACGGAATCACAACTTGCCGACATTTTTACCAAACCTCTACCCAATGTACGTTTTCACATTCTTAGGTTAGAATTAGGTGTCTTAGATATGTCACTTTAACCCTTATAAAAAGCTATCAAAATTATCTTATATACTTTGTTATATTTGTTTGCTTTAAAAAAATCAAAATATAAAAACCAACAAAAACATACAAAAAGAGCCTTCAAATCAACTCCATAATGTCAGATATTTCAACTGTAAGAAGGTCTCTTTATAAAACAAATGAATCATGAAGAAGATTTTTCAAAAAGTCAAAATTTAGTGTACTGTCTCGGCGTTAAGAAGCTAAGGCCTGGCGTTAGCCTCTATGCTCTAAAAAGTTTTTGTTCTGTTAAAAAATTATTTGTATTTTTTTCAGTATTTTGTTTTTAAATCTTTTTGTTTTCTATTTTTTTGTTATTTACTTCCAAACATTAAGAACAAAAAAATTAATATATGCTGAAATGCTTATTTCAAGGATGATTATATATATATTGCTTAAAGATTTTTTACAATGTTTAATTTAAACCTTCAAGTTTCTTAAAAACATTATTTTCCATTTATCATGCCTTGAATATTATCTTAAAACGTGCAAAGAATTTGGTTGTAGATTACGTGTGTAGAAATATTTTTACATGCCTCTAAGTGTGGGAAAAGTTTTTTTATCTTTGATAATGATTTTCTCACTTACACCTTTTTGTTAATCTACATGTGTTTAAATTCTTATTGCATGATTGTGTAGTATAAGAACTTATTTTGAATCGCATAAATAGTTTACCTACACTACATTGAATTCTTTCAAGAATTCTTTGTTATTCAAGTACTTGTGATTAGAAAAATGTGGTATTTAGAATATAAATTTATATGTTTGCAAAAACAAGTGAATTTGGAGTCCTTGGTTACAAAAATCAACATCAAGAATAAACAAAATATGTGACAAGGAAAACTCCGTCAAAAATTATGAAGAGTCTTGTGCAAACAAAATATTGACCACTTCTCTTACAAAAATTAAAATCTGTATGTGCATTGAAATTTGTGGAAGTAAAATTATTTATGTTCAATTCAAGTTATGTTCTTAAAATTACATACTATCACGTGGTTTGATTTATACACTTGTATACTTTGACGAAACACCTTTATTGAACACATCAATATCATTTATAATACTTCCACTCATGAGAATTGGACTTAAAGCTTATCTATACTATTCTTTACAATCTTGAGTAAATGCACTAGATAGCAACGCATGATCTTTACAATGTTTATGTATACTTGAAATGCAAATTTATTTACATTGTAAAAATATCTTTACTTAATATTTTTATACTCTTGCTTGCTACTTTTTATTACAAATTTCTAATGAACTTGCAACTTTTTGTTTCTAAATTTCAAAACATCTACTTATTTGATTTAAACGCTTATTATATTTTGTACTTACAATTTCTAAATGATGTTACAAATTGCTTTTGTTGTGTTAACTATTTTTTAAAAAACAGTTGCTATTATCTCTACTTAATGCATACTCTATTTCATATTTCTATTACTCTATCCCACCTCTTTTTTATTAAAAAACTGGGGGAGAATAAATTGAAAAAATAAATTAGAGAAATCTATGATTTAGGTGGAGTACATTAATAAATGCATTCATGTAGGGGGAGTATCCACATAGGGGGAGTATGCATGATTATCACACTTAACCTATACTATAAACACTACTCTAATTATGTTTTATTTCTTATTAGTGGATTTGTTATTATAAAAAGGGGGAGATTGTTGGAGCTTGTGTTCCACATCTCTTAGTTTGAGAATAACAAATCACACTATGTATTTGATCTTGCTTGTGTTTATAGTGTGTAGGTACTATAGTTAAATAACCTTATGAACAGGATGCGGATTGATGAAGATTCTCTGAAAAGTGAGCTAACACCCCGCGTTAGAATTTAACGCCCGACGTTAACATTCATCGAAAAGGGATGACTTCTCAACGGATCTTGACGTCGAGAAGGAGAATAGTTGGTTACTAAGTGACAACGCCAACATTGACACTTAACGCACGCATTGAGTCCACATACTTCCACGTTCTCGACGGTTGCACAATTTCAGCGGCTGCTATACATGATCACTAATGCTAGCTTTAACTTCTTAATGCCACGCGTTAGCTCCCGTGAGTATTTAAAGAGCTGATTTCGTCTGACAAAATGTTATGCTTTCCAAGCCTTCATTCTATACTTCAGAGAGAGCATTTCATCCCGAATTCAGAGAGAACTCATGACACAAACATTGATGAACATGAGTGAGAAGGAGATTTGCAAGGGAAATTTTGAAGAAGGACGCTGGTTTCAAATCCGACATGGTCATTGCGTATCTTCAACATCTCCTTCAACGCTCTTCAATCTAGGGAGTCTTTTGTTCTGATTTTAACATTATCTTTTCATTTTTTGTATGTAACGGTAGTGATATTGCCGCCTTGCGT
Source organism: Dactylorhiza incarnata (assembly GCA_033032865.1). Taxonomy (NCBI): domain Eukaryota; kingdom Viridiplantae; phylum Streptophyta; class Magnoliopsida; order Asparagales; family Orchidaceae; genus Dactylorhiza; species Dactylorhiza incarnata. Next base: position 11,748,109 of record JAWHQI010000014.1, read on the forward strand.
GTGGCGACTAGGTCGGGTTCGGTTTTGTGGGAAATTTGCCTCCTTAAATGTGGAGACTTGGTCTAGGGTAGATCTAGGGGGTGGCTAGTGGCCTTATCTGGGGATAAATAGGCTATAGCCAACTTGTCCTTGGTAGAAGGACCGGTGAAGGAACAAAAAAGTGAATTTTATCTTGTCGCCTTAATTTCAAGCGTTATTAAAATTATATGTTTGTAATCTTTTTTTTTGAAATATATAATATTCATTTTTATTATCTCTGATTGTCTGAAAGTATATTTCATTTAAGATTTCACAAGTAAATTAACTTTAAATTTTTCTGTAAAAATATTTTCTGGAAAGTTAACGCCAGGCGTTAACTATCTAACGCCAGACGTTAGCGACAAAACATAAAAGTTTTCTGTTATTTTAAAATCTGTCAGTTTATCTCAAAACAGTAAAACCTTTATTTACTCCCTGATGCAGGCTACGCTTTCCGACGCGATCGCTATGAACAAACACACGTTCCCTCTCAACATTCCAATTTATACGTTCGCACAAAAATTAACCGCAGCATACATGCAACGCAATATTTATCAATCCAACGGCTAATGTACGGGTCGGCAACACCCTTAGAGATCGAATATTGACTATAGGGCAAAATTCTCTCTAGCCAAATGGATCCACCCGATCCGGTCGAGCAAGTTTTGTACCAAAAGAGATCCACCGAAAATAACAATTTCGGAAATGGTAGATCTCTCCCAACAAAAAGAAAACCAGGTTTAGCAATTCTCACGAAGTTAAATAAAATAAGATCAACAACAATTTCAATCGAAGAAAACCAAGATAAATCAACGCTATCGAAAGTCACACCAAAATTAATCCACCACAAGATTATCTAGAGAGAAATCACAAAAGGGAAGAAATTTTTGTTACCCACTCGGAAAGAGATCTCGGAAAAAGATCTACACAAACATCGATCGCTCTTCAACGGATCCACCAGAGACGCGCGTAATGGAGAGAAGCTCGTCCGCCTTCTTCGCGTCAAGCCGAAACTTGATTCCACGAGATCAACACCTTAGTTTCTTGTCCTTGGCCGAAATTTCAATGGAGGAGAAAGGATGAATGAGGGCGGCTATGGAGATGGCGGATCCAATAGAGAGAAAGAAAAGAGGGGAGGAGAGGAGTGGCCGGAGGCCAAGAGGAAGGAGACAAGGAGGCGGCCAAGAGAGAGAGGTGGCTGAAATTTCCAAGGAGGAAGGAGAGAGGGAAAAATTAGAGGCAGGAGGAGAGCATAAGGAGGGAGGAGAAATTCCAAGTTTGGATTTCTAATTCAAATTTCAAATATAATCATCATTGTTCAAATCCTTCTACATCATGGCCTATTTATAGGCTTACAAATAAAAGAGGCTACATGCAAACCAAATTAAAAACAAAACAAAACATTGTCTAAATGCACACCATCATAAAATAAAGTCCAAACAATACAACTAATAATAAAGAAAACACGACAATAATTAATTTATAATTATAGTAGAATAATTATAACTATTAATTAAATATTCATGCGTCGCGTGCGGAGGTTGTAGCGGCGATGGCGTTGTTCACAATGGTGTGTCGATGGAGTTCTTCAAAATGGTTTTTGCAGAGATGGCGTGCACCATGATTGTTGTCGTGGCATCGTCCATCAGAGTCTTCAAATGTAATGTTGCGGCAGCGATCAAAATAATGCGTCTAGTAGGCGTCGTCAAGGAACTGGTCACGATCATGGTCACAAACATATGGCGGGGCGTCGTCGCCATCAATCCTCGCCCAATCAAAATCACTCATCACCGATGAGTGGACCATCTGCCAACACCTGTCAGACAAAGCAAAGGTTTGTGGAACCCTTGGAAATGTGTTAGGCAAATAAGGAGAAAACGTTTCATCATTAACATTTGTCGTACCTCCAATGGAGACCGATGGAGAGAGCGATGCAGTAACAATCTCACCCCCAAACCCATTAGAAAACTCAGTGGAACCAAACGGGAAGACAGACAATTCAAGCGGTGGAGAAACATAAGGCGTTAAATCTGAAACCTTGAAAATAGGGGAAATTCCCCAATCAGTGGGTAACTCCAAAAGATATGCGTTTTCTCCTAATTTCTTTAAGATTCGAAATGGACCAGCCCGCCGATTCGCAAACTTTTTTAGGGTGCCTGAAGGAAACCGTTCAGGGATGAGACGCACCAAGACTAAATCGACAACCTTCAAGTGAGACACTCTCTTATGTACTTTAGCATGTCATTGATAAGATGCATATTGTGTGGTTAGCGCTTCATTTATGTGCTTATGTAACTGGTAAACATGAGAGGAAAAATCCTGTCTAAATTGACTTGACGTATAAGATGGGGGTAGCGTAATCAAGTCAAGTGGCATTGGTGCCTTATATCCATGCATGAGTACAGGCGGCGCAAAACCGGTAAAATGATTTGGAGGATTGTTATCAACGAGTTGGCATGTGAGATAGTCTTTAATTATCTTGTGAATGAGTGCGTGTATACGTGATGAACAAAATGTTTTCTCTACTAACATTTAGTCTTATTACCACCAAGAAAAGATTCACGAACAATCTACCTATTCTCCATCAAACTTAGCGCTGTTTTCAAAATGATTTGCTTACCATTAAAGTTTATCTCATAAATATTAGCTTTTCCAAAAATTGTCACATTATGAACATAAAATCATGGTCGTCCAAACAATACATGACAAGCGTCCATCAACATCACACAACACCGCAGACTAGTCATAACAAGTTCGTGTCCAAAATTATAATCTGCTAATCGCGTCAAAGGTTCAGGATGGAGGGTTGGTGAAATCACATAAATCGAACCCGAGAGAAAATTTAAGTCGTATTGATTTTCCTGTAACGGTGGCAACCTCAAAACAAGTTCCTCCGGGTTTGCACCATTTAGGTCATCCAAAAGTATCCTTCCCTCGCTAGCTAACTCTTCCAATGCACTAGGTACGTCCTCCAAATCAGAATCATCAGACAATTCTAAAACTGGATCAGAGGGGAGGTCCTCTTCCATATCACTAGGGTAACCAAACTCCTCATCGTCGCTAAGATCTTCCTTAATAACGACATCGCCCTCAGCGGTAGGCTCAAGGGCACAAACTCAGTATTGTCAGAAGATTCAAAAACTATATCAGCAAGTTCGGGAGGAGACATTCCCGACGCATTGTGTGTAAAAATCGTGGGACTGGAATACTCTCACCCCTCGGGCTCTTGGCATCCCTAGCAGTAAAATATATCGAGTCTGAAACATATGGCCTAAGCTGCTTGTTTTCCCTAAAGGTGGAAGTAGGCACACTTTGGATAGTCCTTCAATTGTGGGGAATGGATCTAGCCTGAGGCATATGGTCATTCCTGTAAGCAAATACGGGTCTAGTGTTATAATTATACTCGGTCACTGTTGTGGTGCTATACCAACACACGGGCTTGGAGTTGTACGCACTCGCGAACTTTGTGCCAGTAGTACGGAGGTAGTCAGGGTCATATTGAGAAGTGAGAAGGCTACGCATTTGCGGCCAAGCATATTGATAATAACCAACACGGCGCTCTTCATTTAGCCAAAACACCTGGGCTCGACATACTAACCTCTCCCGAGCTATGACAACCTTGTGGTGGTCATCCCAATCGTGATAATCAAAATAATATTCCATTCCCTTAAGCCAATCCCGAAAAATTTATGGATTCTCTTTAGCATCATAAGTGGGTGCCTGTTTTCTCGTGTGAGGAATAGTGCATGGACGGTTGGTTTTCCTATGATATGTAGGCAAAGTTGGGTGTGATTTGCCATAACTTTAGCATACAAATAATCTAATCGGGAAACATAAACGTCATGAGCCATACCCGATGATTAGGTGTGTACTCGGACCAGAACAAGGGGACATGCAATGATAGAAAAATTTTGAATCTGAACTAGACAGATTTATAAAAGAGAATTTTATAAGAAGAAAATTTTTGAAATTCCAAACAAATTTGAATTTCCTGAAATATTTGAATTTTAAAAAGTTGAATTTTAAATTTTCAAAATTTGAATTTGAAATTCAAAAATTTGAATTTGAAATTCAAAATTGTAAATTTTGAATGTGAAAATCAAAAATTTGAATTTTAAAAATTTGAATTTTGATTTTCAAAAATTTGAATTTTGATTTTGAATTTCAAAATTTTGAATTTGAATTTCAAAATTTTGAAATTGCCTTTCCAGAATTTAATTTTTTTTTGTTATTTTTGCATAAAAATAAAAATTTTAGGCTGCTATTCGAAGACCAGAAATTTTAAACATTTCAATATTTTATGACAGATAATTTTATTCCCACTTAATAAATAAGGAAATTAAAATATTTTTTTTTTCTTACTGAGCAAAATATGGAGAATTCACAGAATTTTATTTTTTTGATTTTCGCAGAAAAATAAAAATTTTAGGCCGCTATTCGCTGACCACCAATTAAAAGTTTTGATATTTTGAACACGAAATCGTGTGAAGATTGTGTGTCCCGGCGTTCTAAGAAAATTTTAGGAATGCGTCAATTAAGAAATTGACACGAACCTATCTCTGATACCAAATTGATGCAGGCTACGCTTTCCGACACGATCTCTACGAACAAACACGCGTTCCCTCTCAACGTTCCAATTTATACCTTCGCACAAAAATTAACCGCAACATACACGCAACCCAATATTTATCAATCCAACGGCTAATGTACAGGTCGGCAACACCCTTAGAGATCGAATATTGACTATAGGCTAAAATTCTCTCTAGCCAAATGGATCCACCCGATCCGGTCGAGCAAGTGTTGTACCAAAAGAGATCCACCGAAAATAACAATTTCAGAAATGGTAGATCTCTCCCAACAAAAAGAAAACGAGGTTCACCAATCCTCACGAACTTAAATAAATTAAGATCAACAACAATTTCAATCGAAAAAAAAACCAAGATAAATCAACGCTATCGAAAGTCATGCCAAAATTAATCCACCACAAGATTATCTAGAGAGAAATCACAAAAGGGAAGAAATTTGTGTTACCCACTCGGAGAGAGATCTCGGAAAAAGATCTACACAAACTTTGATCGCTCTTCAACGGATCCACCAGAGACGCGCCGAATGGAGAGAAACTCATCTGCCTTCTTCGCGTCACGCCGAAACTTAATTCCACGAGATCAACACCTTAGTTTCTTGTCCTTGGCCAAAATTTCAATGGAGGAGAAAGGATGAATGAGGGCGGCTTTGGAGATGGCCGATCCAATAGAGAGAAAGAAAAGAGGGGTGGAGAGGAGGTGGCCGGCGGCCAAGAGGAAGGAGACAAGGGGCGGCCAAGAGAGAGAGGTGGCCGAAATTTCCACGGAGGAGGGAGAGAGGGAAAAATTAAAGGTCGAAGGAGGAGAGAATAAGGAGAGGAGGAGAAATTCCAAGTTTGGATTTCTAATTCAAATTTCAAATATAATCATCATTGTTCAAATCCTACTACATCTTGGCCTATTTATAGGCTTACAAATAAAAGAGGCTACATGCAACCAAAATTGAAAACAAAACAAAACATTGTCTAAATGCACACCAACATAAAATAAAGTCCAAATAATACAACTAATAATAAAGAAAACACGACAATAATTAATTAATAATTAGAGTAGAATAATTATAATTATTAATTAAATATTCATGCATCGCGTGCGGAGGTTGTAGCGGCGATGGCGTTCTTCACAATGGTGCATTGATGGCGTTCTTCAAAATGGTTGTCGCAGCGATGGCGTGCACCATGATTGTTGTCGCGGCATCGTCCATCAGAGTCTTCAAATATAATGTTGCGGCAGCGATCAAAATAATGCGTCGAGTCGGCACCGTCAAGGAACTGGTCACAACCATGGTCACAAACATATGGCGGGGCGTCGTCACCATCACCCCCCCCCCCCATGGGCGCCATCAGATCCAACAGAACCCAGTCGTGGTTCTTGTTGTAGAGACCGACAACCTTGAGTGGGTGCTGGCCAGAGAAGAGGGCTACCACGCCGTTCGCCCATAAATTGAATAGTTTGCGGAAGATGGGGAGGCTGAACTCGATCATCTCCGCGCATAGTACGCAGGCGAATTCTACCAGCATAGCTTTATAATTGGGGTTATGTTGCACAGGAATAACCCCAAAGTAGCGAAGGTCTGGTGCAGCTCCGGCCATATAGGGAGGTGGAATTCCATTTCAAAGTGATCTAGGGGGATGGCAAGTGTTGAAACCTATTTCTCGGTCTCTTGTGAAGCTCGGGCCCTCAATAAGTTGAGGGGCAGCTATCCCTTACTGGTCCCTCGAAAAGAGCAGACTGGTGACTCGGAAACAGACTAAGACCTTAGCCACAGCAAGGAGGTCCCACCGCAAACCCGGAAGATCGTTGAGCGCTTCCCAACCTAAGCCAAAGCTGGGACTTGAGCACCTTGGAGAGCTAGGGAGCTAAACCAAAGTAGCCAAGGGAGAAAGAAGCTCAGAGAACTGAGATCGGAATCCTCGCCCAAGGTGCCCATTAAGGTCTATTTATAGTTTCTTGCTAGTGGTCTGTCAATAGCGGAATTCTACCTTTTGGTTTTACTAAACGCACCCCAATTTGGCCTGCTAACAGATAAACTCCGCTGTTTGGAAAGACTAACTGTAGACCATCAGGGCCAGAGGGGTAATTTCACCCCCTTTGTCTATGGGTAAGTGGTCTGCGAGAGAGCTACTCGCGAGAGATCCCGCAAGTCCCCTCGCGAGTATGGATTGTAAAACCCCTCTTGAGCGGGCGCTCTGCGAAGGCCCAGCTTGCCCTCCCTCTGGCAACGTTCGCCGAGGCCAGGTCCCGCATTCACCCTTGCGAGTTCCACTCGGCCCTACAAATATCTACTAAATTGGCTTGACGACCGAGCTCGTCGAGCTTGGGAAGTAATTCCATCGAATTGAACATCTTGCTACTCATGCGTCGAACACAGAGCTGGGCTCGTCGACCTTAAACTAGAATACGTCGATCGTGGAGATCTGGCTCGCCCTCCTTCCTTTGAGCGGTCGGCGAGTTCCCGGCTCGCCCGCCTTCTTGTGAGCGAACTCTGAGACTCTGGCTCACAGGGACATTACTCGCGTGCCTCCCCACGAGCTTCCCCTGGCCTTGTGGAGATCTGCTGAACTGGCTGGACGATTGAGTTTTGACGAGCCGAGAAATCCATTCGCCAAACTATGAGTGAGACGCGAGTTCGTCGAGCGGAGAAGCCAGTTTGTCGAACTGAGAACGTTAAGCGAGTTCGTCGAACGGAGAATGGATTTCGTCGAATGCTGAGCTGAGTTCATCGATCTCAACTGAAGCCTAGCATTCGTCGAACGTAGAATGGATTTCGGCGAATGCAGATTGGAGTTCGCAGAACACGAAAATTTGGAAAGAATCTGACTCATCCCGAAGGCCGCTGCGAGCGGACCGTGAAGATATGGCTCGCCCGCCTTCCTTCGAGCGGTCGGCGAGTTCCCGGTTCGCCCGCATTTCTTGCGAGCGGTCGGAGAGTTCCTGGCTCACCCTCCTTCTTGCGAGCAAACTCTGAGACTTTGGCTCGCCTTCTTTGTCACCACCTCCGCCTGCTGACTTCTCAAATCCACGCTCAACTCCTGGAGAATATCGGGGTTGTATACAATCCTCGCTCTTCGCGAGGCTACCTGGGCTCGCGAAGAATCATCCAACCTGGGGTATTCGCCGGCCTTTCGACGACGTGGCGCGAATGTTTTGGTGAGGCCCATGCCCACCACTATAAATACCACCCTTCCCGGCTGGTGTTCAAACTTTTTCATCCTCTCTCCCTTTTCTTACTCGCCGTGATGTCCAAAAAGGAGTAGATGTTGGCTCTCCTGAAGGCTTCGCAGGCGGCACAAAAAGGGAAAGCCACCGCACTCGCTTCTTGGGCCTCTCCGCAGCGTGCACAGCCTCCACCCTCCATCAAAATGGCGAACACTAGCCGGTGCTCGCCTAGTCAGGATAGGTCCTCTTTTTCATCTCCATCCCCTTCTGACGGGCTCGCCTCGCAAGTACTATTGCCCAGTTCACCAATTAATGCCTTTCCCTTTTGACATTGCTTCTTCACTAGCAGAAAGCTTCCCCGGGGAAGCATACCCTGGGGAAAAAAATTATGGAGACCCACATTCCCACCCTAGGTGGGGCTGGTACCCTTCTCGCAGATGTGGGGGTCGCTGACCAGTGGGGCCCGCCTTAGCCACGGGGTGAGTAGCTCTCCTCGCCTTCCAATGTAACATATTTTCTCACTCGCTAAGCTTCCCTTTTTATGCAGTGTCTGATGCCGCAAATTTGGAGGACCGGATTCCTCCTCCCTTGTACCCGCCGGCCCCACCGAATCAGACTATCATCACTCCTGGATTCGGCACTCTGGGACCAAGGAGCCCTAGAGGGACATTACTTCCCGAGCACGGACTCGCTGCCGAAACCGTGCTCCCTCCCGGACTGGGGAAGGACGTCACTCCTGCCTTCGTCAAAGTGTTCCAGGGCCGGTCGGGCACCTCTCGCCAGCGGCCCAGTACCCAAATTTCTCCATTAGGTTAGTCCGCCCCTGCAGAGTGTCCTTTTCTACCCCTTTGCTAATTTCTACCTCGCAGGTGATCCCCTGACCCCGCCCACCGAGTCGGAGCCTGTAGCGTTGGAGATGTCGCCACCTCCATCGCCGAGTCAGGTCGTGGATTTTCTGGGGGACCCCGGTAATCCAGAGCAAACAAAGAGGCGGGTCACCGAGATATTCCAAAAACACACTTCCCTGCTGTGGGATCTACACAGACAAAATCGGTTGGATCGGCTCGCGTTTGAGTAACGATTTGCTTCGATGTAGAACGCGAATGCGCGCATCCTCGCCGAGGTGTGGCTGGTCGATCATGACGAGGTGACTTCCCCTGGGGTCTACATTGCTTGGATTGAGGATTACACGCGACTGATGACTCACGCGGCCCGGTCGGTTAGGGAGTACCACTACCCGTGAGTTCCCCCTCGCTCAGGTGTGCGAGGTCGCGGTCGCTGGAAGTGGCTACATTATTAAGGAACCTCTCTTCGCAGTTTGATTCCTGTTTATCTATTTTTCTTTACCCTTCCCTTCATAGGGAGGGGTCGCAAACAATTCAATGGTATGTAATAATAATACTTTGACTCGCCTGCGAGCCTGTACTTTCCACTTTTATTTATCTTTTTCCTGGCTATTTTTGGCTCGCATGCTCATTGATTACTTATGCCGATTATTATACTTTTATCGCTCGTTGTCTTGACCTGTTCTCGCATTTCGCTTTATTTCTTTATCTAGCCCTAGCTCGTCAATGACTAGCAGGAGGGACTTTGGCGAGACACCAGCTCGCTAGGAGCGGATAGGGCCCCTGGAGGCGGAGAAAATATCGCGCGCATCCGCTATCCGCAGCTACCGGCTCTTCGAATTCTTCCCGCTCTTTTCATTTCTATAAATAGCCTGCCTCTTTACCTTCTAACCACCGCATTTACTGTTCTTCCATCGCGTTTCCCTTCTCCTAACTCTCTCGCAAACCTTAGCTCACTCTCGCAAATTCTCTGCCTTGCAGCCCTTCAACGCCATGGTCGCAGATGTGGAGACAGAGGGGCGAGCCAAGTGTGCTGGAGCCTTTCGCGAGGGCCCCTTCTTATGCGCCAACCTCACTAAAGAGGAATACTTAGCCACAGTGGACCGATACCTGCATTCTGGGTATGTGACCCGCTGCCCCACCGACAGAGATACTATCAATGATCCCCCCGCCGATGAGCTCGCCATCCCCATTGCTTACTTTGAGAATGGGTTGCGACTCCTGATATGGCCTGAAGTGCGCTAGGTACACTTTTCTAGCTCGCCTAGCGAAGAATATTCTTAGTATCTTCTGGCTCGCCTCGCAAAAGGCGTCCTAACTCTGAAGGACTCTTCCAGGTACTCAAGTATTTTGGTGTACTGCTTAGCCAACTGACGCCGAATGCGATCGCAGTCCTAGTCACGTTCGCCAGCTACTTGAAAGCCGAGAAGATTGAGTTTAGTCTACTCGTCTTCCGCAAGGTGTTTTCGTTCCGCACATACAGGGATGGAACGGCTCACTTCGCAAGCCAACACGTCACCCTCTGCGAAACCATCAACAAGTCCCACTACTGGACGCAGAAGTACGTCCTAGTGAAGGGTCTCTTCGGCAATATCTCTTACACCCCACTCCAGTGAGAGGAGGACACTTTCCGCCCTCCTGCAATACTAGGGGCAATGATGTGAAGCTGTACCAATACCTCCATGGGAAAAACTTCGAGGTTGTCTATCTCCGACAGCAGGTAGACTCGCTGATGCCTGTCTCCCAGGGAGAAGGTCTGACTCGCACTTGCAAATTTCCCTACTCTCCCTCCCCCTCGTTGCTAGCTAATGCTCTTAGTCACCTTTGCAGGAGAGAGCGACCTTCCGTTCAGCCCTCCGCACGCGCCTTCTTCCTCCCTCGCCACTGGCCTGCTCGTGAGCGTGGCCGCCGAGGCATTTCACGACCTCCCGAGCTCTTCGTCGGGAAAGAAGCGTCCTCGCCCTCCAAGCCGGCCCGCCTTGCAGGGACAGGCGAAGAAGGCCAAGAAGGCCCCCTTTGCTAATAAGGGGAAAAACATTGTTGATCTATCCGGATCTGAGCCCCCTCTTTCCCCGCTGGCGAATCAGGAGCCCACCTTGGAGGGTGGCGAGCCTAAAGATGCAGCCGGCCAGCCTAAGCCGATGAGCCACAAGAATTTCGGGCTCGGTGCAAAGCTCCCGGACGCAGTTGGCGAGCTTTTGCTCGCGTGGGACCCCGAGCAGAATAAGATCGTCTACTCCTCCCTCCTCCCATCCTGGGTGGAGAGTGAAAAAATTGAAGGGGAGGAGTTCGCCCCGGCTTTGGGCTCTACGGCCGTTAGGACGCCTCCCTCTTCAGGACCATCACGCCGAAAGAGCTCGTTTATGAAGCCATGCGAGCCCAGTTCCGGGCAACGGATCTTACCCGCATGGTGGGCCGCCGGTACTTCACCGCGAACAGAGAATTCAGAGAGATGAACGTCGAGCTCCGGAAGTCCGCGGATGAGATCGTGGAGCTTAAGGGAAAGGAGGCCTTGTCTGAGGGCCTCCTCGCCAGCCTTCAGGGCGGCCTGGTAAGTAATGCTTGCAAAAGTCTTTTTCTGTCTCGCTTCGCTTTGCCTTTGCTAACTCCCTTTCTGCAGGATGCCGAGTCCGTGAGCAAACTAACCGTGAGGATCTCCGACCTGGAGATGGAGAACACTTTCCTCAAGGCCCGGGTTCGCGACCTGACCCTGGCGGTGCTCCCCCCGCCCCCTCCACGAGCCGAGACTCAAGGCCAGTCACGGGATGAAAAAGAGGCATCCCGCAAGAATTTGATAGGGATCGCCGAACTCATCTTTGAGCATTGAAAGAAATATTTTGTCCATCTTTTAAGTGTAACTTCTTTTTTATCTTTTACTCACGCACGCAAATCTTTAATGCTCGCGTGATTCCAACGTTCTGTACTTCTGCTTTCCTTGCGCTCGCATCTTAACGTTTTCATTTGTCACTCGCATTCGCATCTCCTCGCTTAATAATTCCCCCATATCAGTGTTTTCACTTGTCTTAATATTGCGAGCGGGGTCAATGTTACCTCGCCCCGCTTGCTCTCGCTTCTCGCTATCTTCCCTTGTGGCTCATGGGCTTCCGCGACGAAGAGCCCTCCCTGATTTGCCATTTTTACTCACACCGCCAAAATTTACTAGTAAATTTGCGAACTCGGGCCAGGCTTAGCGTGCCTCGTGAACAACAGGCTCAGTCGCTCTGTCGCGGTCTGTTCTCTTACGCGAATGGACTCCTGGTCTTGCCTTGCCTGGGCATTGAGATGGTTTGAGAGCCAGGTCCCCTTCTAGGAGCAACTTACCTTCCAACCCCTCCCAAGATAATCCTGACCCACCGTCTATGAGAGGCCGGCAGTGGAATTGGTCTGGGGCTGTGACCGCCAAAGGACTTGTAACCTTGCCAGCCTCTCTAGAGATCAACCTGACCCACCTTCTATGAGAGCCGGAAGCGGAATCGATCTTGGGCATTCCAGCACCAAAGAACGTGTAACCTTGCCAACATCTCCAGAGATCAACTTGACCCACCGTCTATGAGATCCCGGCAGCGGAATCGATCTGGGGCATTTCAGCACCAAAGGACTTGTAACCTTGCCAGCCTCTCCAGAGATCAACCAGACCCACTATCTATGAGAGCCCGGCAGCGGAATTGATCTGGGGCATTCTAGCTCTAAAGGACTTGTAACCTTGCCAGCCTCTCCAGATATCAACCTGACCCACCGTCCATGAGAGCCTGGCAACGGAAATGATCTGAGGCATTCCAGCACCAAAGGACTTGTAACCTTGCCAGCCTCTCCAGAGATCAACCCGACCCACCATCTATAAGAGCCCAGTAGCGGAATCGATCTGGGGCATTCCAGCACCAAAGGACTTGTAACCTTGCCAGCCTCTCTAGAGGTCAACCTGACCCACCGTCTATAAGAGCCCGGCACCGGAATCGATCTGGGGCATTCCAGCACAAAAGGACTTGTAACTTTGCGAGCCTCTCCAGAGATCAACCTGACCCACCATCTATGAGAGCCCGATAGCGGAATCGATCTGGGGCATTCCAGCACCAAAGAACTTGTAACCTTGCCAGCCTCTCCAGAGATCAACCTGACCCACCGTCTATGAGAGCCCAGCAGCAGAATCGATCTGGGGCATTGCAGGACCAAAGGAATTGTAACCTTGCCAGCCTCTCCAGAGATCAACCTGACCTACCTTCTATGAGAGCCCGGCAGCGGAATCGATCTAGGGAATTACAGCACCAAAGCGCATTTGTAACATGCTCAAGAACTACTTCAAAATATATGTATTGAGGAGGAAACATACAAAAGTTAGTTGCAAAAATTTGCTATGTGTAAAATCTCTTCAAATCATCCCCACTCCTGGCTTGGCTGAGAGATACCCCTTCCACATCCTGGAGGTGGTAACCCCCCCCCCCCCGACTTGAGCACTTCGCTTACAATGTAAGGCCCTTCCCAATTGGGCTCTAACTTACCTACAACGGCTCCTCTCCTTGCTGCATCTACCTTCTTCATGACCAAATCTCCCTTCTCGAATTGCTTTATACTGATATGTTGATCAAATTACAGGGCCATTCGCCTCTTAACTTCCTCCTGTTAGACAGTAGCGAGGTCCCGGAGCTCTTCTACCAGGTCTAGGGACAACCTTTGCTCTGCATCATTTTATATTAGCCATTCTTCATCTCCTTCGCCCGCGGTGATCACCCTAGGGGTTTTGACTTCGAATTCTATTAGGAGGACGACCTCGGACCCATGAGACAGTTTGAAGGGGGTCTCTCCTGTGGCCGTGTTTGGAGTAGTCCTCAAGGCCCATAGGACCGAGGGTAGCTGCTCCACCCAATTGCCTCCGAGATTCACCACCCTCTTCTTCAGCAGGTTGACAATTATCTTGGTCGCCGCCTCCACCTGACTGTTGCTCCTTGGGTGGTGGACCGACGTGAACCTGAGATCTATGCCGAGTTAGTTGCAAAAACTAACAAACTCTTCGCTGGCAAATTGGGGTCCGTTGTCCGTCACTATGGCCAACGGCAACCCGTGCCTGCAAATAATCTCGCCCCATACGAAATTTCTCACCACCTGGGAGGTTACCTTGGCCAGCGCTTTCACTTCTACCCACTTGGAGAAATAGTCAATCATTACCAACAGGAACCTCCTTTGGACACTAGCTTGCGGGAAGGGACCTACCAGGTCCAAGCCCCATTGAGCGAAGGGCCACGGAGTTGTAATGGTCCAGAGCCTTTAAGCTGGGAGGAGTTGTAGCGGAGCATAGAGCTGACACTTTGAACACTTCCTTGCAAATTCTGCCGCATCCTTGCTGAGGGTAGGCCAAAAATAGCCTTGTGTCAACACTCTTCCCTCCAGAGTCCGGCTCCCAGAGTGACTGCCACATTCCCCCGAGTGGATTTCTTCGAGGACTCTCAGGACCTCCTCCTCCAATACGCAGCGGGCCAGGAGCCCCGAGAGTGTCTTTCTATATAGTCCTCCTGCATGTAAGGAATAATAGGCTGACTTGTACCTGAAGCGCCGTTTATCTACGTCTCCTTCGGGGAACTTTCCCGATGCCAGGAATGTGACGAAGGGATGCATCCACGATGCTCGCTGATCCACCTCCATAAGCTCCCCCTCTTCGATGGAATTTCAGAAGAGTTCTGCTATTGTCCCTCCAGCCCGAGGACCAAACTTATCTAGGTGGTCTGTCGGGGTGCTCTCCTCCCTCGGCACATGTGTGATGGAGAAAGTGTGAAATTGGCTGATGACCCCCGTAACCTTCTCCAGGTAGCGTTGGAGGGTCGACTCCCTTGCTTCAAATTCTCCCCTGATTTGGCATGCTACCACCATGGAGTCCGTAGAGACCTCTACGTCCTGCACTCCCAGCTCCCTGGCTAGCCGCAGGCACGCTATCACTGCCTCGTACTCGGCCTGGTTGTTGGTAACTGGGAAATGGATGCTCAAGGTCTGCCCGATCTTTGTCCCTTGGGGGCTTATTAGGATGATTCCCCCTCCATATGAGTGCTTCCCTGACGCGCCATCCACCAACATCCTCCAGGACACCGGGGGACGTGATTCATGCTCCTCCACTTTAGTCGCGTAGTCCGCCATGAAATCCGCCACCGCTTGTGCCTTGATTGACATCCTGGGCACAAATGTGATGTCGAACTCACTTAGCTCTATGGACCATTTGGCTAGCCACCCCGAATGCTCCACCCCTTCCATGACTTTGCGAAGCGGGTGGTCGGTCACCACTTTTATGGAGTGTGCTTGGAAGTATGGCCTGAGCTTTTGAGCCGATACCACTATAGAGAAAGCCAACTTCTCCAAGATTGGGTATCGGAGCTCCGCCTTCCTCAGCACCCGGCTAACGTAGTATATGGGGAACTGCCTCCTCCCTTCTTCCCGGACCAACACCGAACCTACTACTTCAGATCCTACCCCCATGTATAGGGACAAATCCTCCCTTTGCCTTGGTCCCTAGAATAGGGGAGCCCGGGTGAGCTGCCCTTTCAAAGCTTGGAAAGCTTCCACGCATTCTGAGGTCAACTCGAACTTTTTGTTTCCCCGTAACACCTTGAAGAAAGGTGCACACTTCTCACCCTCCTTGGAGAGGAACCTGCTGAGCCCGACTAATTTTCCCTTGAGGAGCTAAACCTCCTTCGTGTTTCTTGGCGACTCCAATTCCAAGAATGTTTTAACCTTATCTGGGTTAGGCTCCACCCCCGCAGGGGTGAGCAAGTGGCCCAGGAATTTTCCCCTGCTAGCCCCGAAGACACACTTCAAGGGGTTAAGTTTCATCTTGTACTTCTGTAAGGTCCCAAAAGTCTCTCCAAGGTCTTGGAGGTGAGACTTGAGGTCCCGGCTCTTTATCATGAGGTCATCAACATAGACCTCCAGTTTCCTTCCCTTATGCTCCCGGAAGACCCTATCCATTATTTGTTGGTACGTAGCCCATACATTCTTGAGCCGGAAAGACATCATTTTATAACAATAGTATCCATCCCCTATGATGAAGGAGACATCTTTGACGTCGGGGGGGGGGGGGGGGGGGGGGGTGCTTTCAGATCATATGATAACCTGAAAAAGCATCTAAGAAAGACATTACAGGGAAAACGATGGCTGAATCAACCAGTGCGTCGAGTCTAGGCAAGTGGTAACAATCCTGGGGGCATGATTTATTAATCAAGGAAAAGTCGATACACATCCTCCACTTACCTCCTTTTCTTACCATCACCACGTTGGAGACCCAGCCGGGATACTAGATCTCCGATACAAAACCCGCTTGTAGAAGCTTACTCACCTCTTCTCGGATGGGCCCCTCCAGCTTGTGGGATGTGGCCCTCTTCTTTTGACGGATGGGGCGGGTGCCTGGGTCTAGATTGAGGCGATGGCAAGCCACATCCGCATCGATCCGGGGCATCTCCACGACACTCCAGGCAAAGACGTCCACGTTTTCCTAGACACAAGCCAGGATCTGCTTCTGCTCCTCCAAGACGAGCTCTTCGCTAATGCGGACCTTCTCCACCACCCCGGCCCGGGTGGTGACCTCGAGCTCCACGACCTCCTCCACAGCTCCTAGCCGGAACTGCTCTCCCCAAACCCTTTCCTTCTCCTCGTCGTAAGTCGGCGCTTCGACCTTCTCCTCTCCTTCTCCTCCCTGAACTTTCATCACCTCTTCCGCCCCTTCCTCCTGGGCCAGACCCTCTGTTAAAATTTTTGAAAGACCGTTTAGGAGTAAGCAGGAGTTGTATCAACAAGAGTTATAGCCAAACAACCACAATGCCAAAACAGCAACACAAGAAATCTTTATTGAAACAGAACTGCTTTACACTTCGAGGTATACATGGCGAGACATGATTCATAAGAATCACGGAGATGAGAAGAACAAAAAATACACCAAAATTGAAACTGGCGGTCTGCCAAAGCAGAGACCGCACAGACCGCAAAAAGGCTCAGGTCGCCCGGCTTGCTCTGCTGTACTCCCAGACCGCTTGCACAGTCAGACCGCAGAAACACCTTGAGACCGCGCGAACAGAAGCAGACAACCTGCACTGCCAGACCACAATCCCAGACCGCACGAACTGAAGCTTATTGGAACAAAGAACTGAAGCTGTCGCCAGGCCGCAACTAAGACCGCCTAACCGCTGAAGGTCGCCTGATCACTGAGCTCACTGCGAACAGCACAAGAACACAATAAACTAGTTCGCTGACAGACCGCAGATGAACTGTTTATTCAAGCCACTGGAAATCACCAAGGAAGGAGACCGCAACCTGCTGACCGCAAACCTGCGAACACAACAACCGGTTAGCTCACTTCCGAGATCGTGCGACTTCAAACTTGAGGCCGCAAGAAACAATCCGGGCGCTTGTTCTTACAGTTCTTGTTGGGAATGACGGGCCATGCACCCCTATTTATAGGGGGATAGACGGATGTCGTCACCACACAAACCGAGATACAATAACCGCCCATCAGATCGCGAGCGGTCTTATATAACAGACCGCGTGGACACAACACTTGGACAAGATCCACCCCAAGTCCGGAAGACAGCAGCAGCCCGCGCACAAGACACGCGGACACAGCGACCACCCTTCCTGAGATCGCCTAAGCAGGGACAAACATCTGGCCGACTTGACCAAGTCGCCAGAACAGCCCAAATAAGCCGCCCGGTCACTGCGGTCAACCAAGAATAGGCCGCCCAGAACAAGACCGGAAGAACTCGCAACAGGTCGCCAGAACCAACGACCAAACCAAGAAGCAAACTGGGCGATCACAGCAGATCGCCAGAACAGCAGGGAGATATCGCAGAACCAAACCGCCAGAGCACCAGCGCAGGCCGCGCGGTCTCTGCGGTCTCCAACCTTCAGACCGGCCGGACTCCCTTCCACTTCACTTCAACAATTTCAACACTCCCCCTTGAAGTGGGAAGTGGAAACTAGCCCGAGCAACTCCCTTAACCGTGTAAACGGTCCCTTCGCCAGCGGCTTTGTGAAGATGTCTGCGACATTGTCCGCACTCCGAACATGCTCGACCATAAGAGATCCTCCCAACACCTTTTCACGAATGAAATGGTGCTCAATCTCTATATGTTTGGTCTTCGCGTGACAGACTGGATTGTTAACCAGCTTGAGAGCACTCTCATTGTCCCCGCGTAGCAAGGTGGGACCTCGAACCTCCTGATGAACGTCCTCCACCAACCTCCTGAGCCAAACGGCTTCCTGAGTTGCCAAGGACGAAGCCTTGTACTCCGCTTCCGTGGTAGATACATACACCGAGTCTTGCTTCTTGCTGCACCAATAGATAGCTGTGGGGCCCGTCATAAAGACATAACCAAACGTTGATCTCCGATCATCCATGTCTCCCCCATAATCAGCATCCATGAAACCATGCAACTCCAAGCTTGACCCTCTCCTATATAGGAGATCCAAATCAGAGGTTGACTTCACATACTTCAAGATGCTTTTTGCCGCCAGAAGATGAGGCTTCCGTGGTTCCGCCATGTACCAACTCACCTTGCCTACTGCATAAGCAATATCTGGCCTAGTGATCGTCAAGTAGATCAAGCTCCCAACCAGAGCTCGGAAAACCAACGGTTCAGATAGAACTCTTCCCTCATCCTTCTGAAGTTTATGATGTTGCTCCAGAGGTATAGATCTGCTCTTCCCTTCCTCCATGCCGAATCGCTGAACAATCCGCTCTGCATAGCCAGCCTGAGAAATGAGCACTCTGCTCTCCCACCTCTGCACCTCGAGTCCAAGGAAATGGTGGAGCTCCCCCAGATCCTTTATCTCGAATCTGATAGCAAGCTCAGCCCTGAGTCTTGCAACAGCTTCCTTCGAGTTACCGGTGACAATCATGTCATCCACATACAACAGCACAATCACCCGAAGCACCCCCTCTTTCTTGATGAACAAGCTAGAATCAGAGTCTGAAGCAAAGAATCCGCAGAATAAGAGATACTCTGCAATCTTCCCGTACCACGCTCGAGGTGCTTGCTTCAACCCATATAGGGCCTTCTTCAATTTATAGACGTAGTCCAGATACTCTATCGAGATGAAGCCTTGTGGTTGGATCATGAAGATATCCTTGTCAATCTCGCCATATAAGAAAGCATTCTTCATGTCGAGTTGCCAAATCTCCCAACCACTTGAAGCCGCCAAGGCAATAACAAATCGAACCGAAGTCATCTTTCCCACTGGACTGAATGTCTCATCATAATCTTCTCCGTACTGCTGTGAGAACCCGCGAGCTACAAGGCGAGCCTTGTACTACTCGATACTGCCGTCAGCTTTCTTCTTGAGTTTGTAGACCCATTTGCATGTCACAGGAGTGGTGCCCTTAGGCTTGGGCATAAGAGACCAGGTCTCATTCTTCTCGAGAGCTGCCATCTCATCTTGTATAGCAACATCCCACTCCTTCACGCCTCTGGCCTTTTCAAAGCTCGACGGCTCCCTCTCATCCAGGGGACCAGCAAATAAACTTGAAACAAAGTTCACCATGTTCCCTCCCGTGTATCGATCTGGTGGTTGAATAGTCCTCTTCGACCTCCTAAGTGGTTGCTCCTGACTAATCACCTCCTCAGCTACTTCTTCTGTGCAAGCTCCTCTTCCAGATGAACTTGGAGCATCGCTCCCCCTGCTTCTAGAACCTGAAGCCTCCATCTCAGAGATTGACACAGCTGGAGCTCCAGGTGAAACAGGCAGCTCCACTAGAAGACTTCCCGCAGCTTTTCCTCCTTCATCAACCCTTGCCTCCAGTAGTTCAACTCCTGAACTCCCCTTGTAGAAAGTTACTTCATCGAACAACACATCCTGAGAGACAATCGATCTCCGTGTTTCAGGATCCATGCATCTCCATCCCTTCTTCCGCTCATCATACCCAACAAAGACTAGCTTCCTTGCTTTCGCATCTAGCTTTGTTCGAAGAGCATCAGGAATATGCACATAGCAGGTTGACCCAAACACCTGAAGGTGTGCAACACTCGGCTTCTCCTTGAACATCAATTTGTGAGGGGTCTTCATGTTGATAAGACTTAAAGGCAACCTATTGATGACATAAGCTGCACAAGACATTCCCTCCGCCCAAAAGGACTTTGGGATATTCTTGGCATGAAGCCAACATTTGCAAGTTTCCGTCAGATGACGGATCTTCCTCTCGGCAATGCCATTCTGTTGTGGAGTATGGGCACAAGTGAGCTCTCTCCTGATACCATGCTTCCTGCAAAAACTTGAGAACTCACCAGAGGTGAACTCCCCACCATTGTCAGTTCTAAGTTTTTTAACCCGTAGGCCTAGCCAGCCTTCAACCAGCTCCTTGAACTCCACAAATTTTGCAAATGCATCTGACTTCTCCTTCAGAAAATACACCCAGACATATCTTGTGTAATCGTCAATCAACACAAACATGTATTTGTTGCCTCCAAGGCTTGGGGTGGCAGTCGGTCCCATCAAATCATCGTGGATGCACTCCAACGACACTTTGCACCTTGTTTGCGATTTGTCAATTGGAAGTCGATGAGACTTACCAAACTGACATCCTTCGCAGACATGACCATCTCCATAGGAGGACAAGCTAGGTAAGCCATTGACAAGGCTCCTTACCGCCATAGCCTTCAATTTGTCCATGCCTACATGCCCCAACCTTTCATGCCAGATGGCCGCGCCATCATTGGTCCTCATCTTATCAACATAAGTACTTGTCGATAAAACGAACAAGTCCTTCACCCGCTTGCCGACGTGAATAACATCTCCTTTTATCTCCGGTTGAGTTTTAAGAAACTTCACTTCTGTTGGGCCAAACAGAACGTGATAACCGGCATCGACCGCATTGGTCACAAAGAAGAGATTTTTCTTCATACCAGACACGTGATAAACACTCCTCAATATGAGTGGACCCTTATCACTGCTCAGAGAGACAACACCTTCGTGTTCTACTGGATGAATAGAATTATCAGCCGTAATGATAGCATTGTTACCTGAGTAAGGCACCAAAGAAGAGAACTTTGATCCATCCCCGGTGAGGTGATGCCCACACCCTGAATCAATAATCCAGTCCTCATCATAGTTGATGGAAGCCAAGGCCTTAACGGGCATCGCCGTTATATTAGACACAAAGGCTCCTCCCCATCCAACTTCATCAGACTTTGGCATCTCCTTCTCCACTGCATGTCCCGGCTGAAGATTCACCCGTCAATCTTTCTTAAAGTGCCCAGTCTTATTGCATCTAAAGCACCTCAGTCCCTATCCTTTCTTCTTCCCATCAGACTTAGGGGCATAGCCTCTATCTTGCTGACCTGAAGTGGAGGGTCCATCATGACCCGACTTCTTCTTCTCCCATTTCTTCTTCTTCTTCCCAGAGAACATCACATCACTTTCTCACTCGGAGATAGAAACCCCCGCCATCTGTCTTGCTAAACTTTCTTGCGAAGCAAGAAGGTTCTCCAACTCCAACAACGACGGTTGATTTGCCCAACCCTGAACTGAAGTCACAAAGGCAAGATACTCCTTCCGCAACCCGCGGATGATATGCCTCTTCAGTTTTACCTCAGAGATAGGCTCATCACGGTCCAACGCAGATATCTCTGCTGTGAGGTTCTTCATTTTGAGAAAGAAGGTGGAAATAGACAGATAACCTTAAGAAGCTTTCGCCAACTCATTTTCAAGATATTGTAGCCTCGCTACATTCTTCTTATTGAACAACCCATCCAAGGATGTCCAAATCTCAGCAGCAGATTTACATCCAATGATGTGATCAAACAGCTCCGGTGAGATGGCCCTCTTGAGAGTGAACTCTGCCTTAGCATTCGTCCTCCTCCAAAGTCTCACCTCTACCATATTATCTCCTGCTGGAAACACCTCAAGTGTGTCTTCTCCTCCAACTACCTCCCATAGATCCTCGCCAAGCAAGTAACTCTCCATACACGACTTCCACTTTTTAAAGTTAGTCGATGTGAGGAGTTCAATACCAAGACCTCTTGCGTATCCACCTTCCATGGCAATCTATGTGGTCTCTTCTTCACAAAGACGATGGCAACTCTAGTTGATCACTGCTTATCCACTCCAGAAACCTCGCTTTGATACCATGTTAAAATTTTTGAAAGACCGTTTAGGAGTAAGCAGGAGTTGTATCAACAAGAGTTATAGCCAAACAACCACAATGCCAAAACAGCAACACAAGAAATCTTTATTGAAATAGAACTGCTTTATACTTCGAGTTATACATGGTGAGACATGATTCATAAGAATCACGGAGATGAGAAGAACAAAAAACACACCAAAACTGAAACTGGCGGTCTGCCAAAGCATAGACCGCACAGACCGCAAAAAGGCTCAGGTCGCCCGGCTTGCTCTACTGTACTCCCAGATCGCTTGCACATTCAGACCGCAGAAACACCTTGAGACCGCGCGAACAGAAGCAGACAACTGGCACTACCAGACCACAATCCCAGACCTCACGAACTGAAGCTTATTGGAACAAAGAACAGAAGCTGTCGCCAGACCGCAACTCAGACCGCCTAACCGCTGAAGGTCGCCTGATCACTGAGCTCGCTGCGAACAGCACAAGAACATAATAAACCAGTTCGCTGACAGACTGCAGACGAACTGTTTATTCAAGACACCGGAAATCACCAAGGAAGGAGACTGCAACCTGCTGACCGCATACCTGCGAACACAACAACAGGTTAGCTCACTTCCGAGATCACGCGACTTCAATCTTGAGGCCGCAAGAAATAATCCGCGCTCTTGTTCTTACAGTTCTTGTTGGGAATGACGGGCTCTGCACCCCTATTTATAGGCGGATAAACGGATGTCATCACCGCACAAACTGGGATACAATAACCTCCCATCAGATCGCGAGCGGTCTTATATAACAGACCGCGCGGACACAACACTTGGACAAGATCCAGCCCAAGTCCGCAAGACAGCAGCAGCCCGTGCACAAGCCGCGCGGACACAGCGACCACCCTTCATGAGATCGCCTAAGCAGGGAAAACATTTGGCCGACTTAACCAAGTCGCCATAACAGCCCAAATAAGCCGCCCGGTCACTGCGGTCAACCAAGAACAGGCCGCCCAGAACAAGACTGGAAGAACTCGCAACAGGTCGCCAGAACCAACGACCAAACCATGAAGCAAACTGGCGATCACAGCAGATCGCCAGAACAGCAGGGAGAGATCGCAAAACCAAACCGCCAGAGCACCAGCGCAGGCCGCGCGGTCTCTGCGGTCTCCAGCCTTCAGACCGGCCGGACTCCCTTCCACTTCACTTCAACAATTTCAACACCCTCTATCTCTTCCTTCTCCTTCTCCATTGGCTCCTCCAGCCCTTCCTCCACTTTCTCTCCACCTTCTTCTCTGAGTCTCGCCAGCTCACGCATCTCCTGGTCCCATTTCTCTGCTTCGGCCATCCAGGAGATGGTGTTTACTGCCGTCACGTAGCACTGCCTTACTACCTTTGGATCCCCTCTTACCCGAATCTGGACTCCCCTCAAGTTGAATTTGAGACATTGGTGGAAGGTGGAGGCGACACAGCGGAAAGCACTGATTAGGGGCCGTCTGAAGATGGCACTATAGCTACTGGGGGCATCCACAATGACGAAATGACAATTTCGAGATTGCCCGCCCAGGACCACATGGAGCCCCACTCCCCCCTCTAACTCCATCTCTCCGGAGAACCCGAACAATGGGCCATCCGAGGCCAACACCCTCTTGGTTTCCACCTTCATCTCATCGAACGCCTTCTTGAAGATGACGTTGACGGAGCTCCCGTTGTCCACGAGAATCCGGGACACCGTGAAGTTCTCGATGGCGGTCTGGATGACCAACACATCGCAGAAAGGGTCTTCATGACCCGACATGTCCCTTTGAGAGAAAGTGATTTTTTTTGCTGGGGGTGGAGCTGTGGATGTCGAAGCCACGCTCCGACGGTAGATGGTATGGAGGCTCGCCTTGCGGGTTGCCTCTACCCCTACTCCCCCATGGATCACTCTGATCCCTCCTTGGGTCCCCACATCGGCCTAGAAATCACACCTCTCCTCCTCATCCTCCTGAGGCAAGACCTCATCGATCTTCACCTACTGCTGCTGCCATGGCGCCGACATTCTAGCCCTCTTTGTCTCTAAGAATTCTGAGCAGGTGGCCATTGCGTGACCTTCCTCATCATGGAAGTCACAGTATGGAAACGCCACCTCTCCCCTCTCGGCCTCCGCCGCCCTATTTTCTCTTCTCCTTCCCACTCCTGCTTCCACGCTCCTTCTCTCTTTCCTCTTCCTGCTCTTCCCCGCCTGATCGCCATGGCCTGCTGAGGTGGGGGAGGCATCTGCCTCGGACCCTGCCTCCATCCCAGCTGTTGGGGTCTTCCTTGCCCTCCATGGAAGTTAACCCTCCCGGGGCATAACCTCTCCCTTGACCCTGCATTTGTCTGCCCTGCTGCCTCCATCCCCCCTCCGAGGCCCGGGGCTCTTCCCTTCACTGCACCTCCTGCTGCTTGACCTCCGGCTCACTGAGCTTTGCTAGCCTATTGGTGAGCTCCGGATTGGCCTCCTCACTCTCGCCTCCTCCGCCACCCTCTCCATCAACTCCTCGTAGGAGATGGGGGCCTTTCTCCTTAGATCCATCTTTAAGAAACTCTCCTTCAACCCCAACGTGAAGGCCAGCTGAAGGGAAAACCTGGGCATCTCCTGGGTGAGCAATACTTCTTCCTGAAACTAGTCTGCATAATGAGCCAGTGACTTCTTGGGCTCCTGCTTTACCTTGAAGAGGGACTCAGCGTCCTTCTTCATCTTTTTCGAAGTTGAAAACCGCAACAAGAAACTTCTACGTAAATCCTCAAAAGCATAGATTGATTTGACACGGAGTTGGTGGAACCACTACCAAGCCTTCTCCTTTAGGGTGATGGCGAAGAGCCGACACTTGAAGGCGTCCGTCATCGGCCTGATAGAGACCGAGTCCTCGAACGACTGTAGGTGCTGGACTGGGTCATCCCGGCCGTGGTTGTAGACCCTGTCCCACTCCCCGAACCCTTCCAGGATGGGTGCGAAAAGCACCAGCTCGCAGAAAGGTCTTCCTCCACCTGCTGTCCTTTCCTGCTCCACTCGCCCCTCGAGCTCCCTCACCTGGCTGGAGCTTGCTGGGGCACTACTCGCGAGAGCCACCCTCGTCGGGACCGCTCCTACGGGTGTTGCGCCCGCCGGGATCGTGCTCGCCTACGCCGCACCCACCTGCGTCGCACTTGCCTGAGCAATGCCCGCCTGCGCCGCTCTCGCCTACGCCGCGCTTGCTGGCACCGAACTCGCCAGACTGGCGAACAGCACTCGCCCCTCCAGGATTTGCACTGACCCCCCGACCACATCCTTTCCATCCTTCCTCCCGGGGCATCCTCGCGAACCGCTGCCGGAGGATGGGACACTTGATCCGCTGGGGTCGCAAACTCGCTACGCTACGCTGTGACCGCGAACACGAGGGTGTCGAGGACTTCCCTCCTGAAGTCTGAGAACATCCTTTGCATCGCCGGCGGGGGCGACCCGCAGAACTCCTCGCCCTACTCTTCATCTCCTGCCATGTCCCTTTCTTGGAATCTTCTTGGACTAGCCACACTCCACACTCATCGCACCAAAATGTTGAAACCAATTTCTCAGTCTCTTATGAAGTTCGGTCCCTCAACAAGTTGAGGGGTAGCTAGCCCTTACTTGTCCCTCGAAAGGAGCAGTCTGGGGACTCAAAAATAGACTAAGACATTATCCACAGTAAGGATGTCCCACCGCAAACCCGGAAGATCGTTGAGCGCTTCCCCTCCCAAGCCAAAGCAGAGACTTGAGCACCTTGGAGAGCTAAGGAGCTAAACCAAAGTAGCCAAGGGAGAAAGAAGCTCAGAGAACAGAGATCGGAAACCTCTCCCAAGGTGCCCATTAAGGTCTATTTATAGTTTCTTGCTCGTGGTCTGTCAATAGCAGAATTCCGCCTTTTGGTTTTACTAAACGCACCCCAATTTGGCATGCTAACAGCTAAACTCCGCTGTTTGGAAAGGCTAACTGTAGACCATCAGGGGCAGTGGGGTAATTTCACCCCCTTTGTCTATGGGTAAGTGGTCTACGAGAGATCTACTCGCGAGAGCTCCCGCAAGTCCCCCACGAGTATGGCTCGCAAAACCCCTATTGAGCGGGCGCTCTGCGAAGGCCCCGCTCGCCCTCCCTCTGGCGGCGTTTGCCGAGGCCGGGTCCCGCATTCACCCTTGCGAGTTCCACTCGGCCCTACAAAAATCTATTAAACTGTCTGGATGACCGAGCTCGTTGAGCATGGGAAGTAATTCCATCGAATTAAACATCTTGCTACTCATGCATCGAACGCAGAGCTCGGCTCGTCGACATCAAACTGGAATTCGTCGATCGTGGAGATCTGTCTCGCCCGCCTTCCTTCGAGTGGTCGGCGAGTGCCCGGCTCGCCCGCCTTCTTCTGAGCGAACTCTAAGACTTTGGCTCGTAGGGACATTACTTGTGTGCCTCCCCGCGAGCTTCCCTTGGCCTTGTGGATATCTGCTAAACCGGCTGGACGATATAGTTTTGATGAGCTAAGAAATCCATTCGCCGAACTATGAGTGAGACGCGAGTTCGTCAAGCGGAGAAGCCAGTTCATCGAACTGAGAACGTTAAGCGAGTTCGTCGAACGCAGAATGGATTTCATCGAACGCTGAGCTGAGTTCGTCGATCTCATCTGAAGTCGGGCATTCGTCGAACACAGAATGGATTTCGATGAACGCAGATTGGAGATCGCAGAACACGAAAATTTGGACAGAATCCGACTCGTCCAGAAGACCGCTGTGAGCGGACCGCTATGATCTGGCTTGCCCGCCTTCTTTCGAGCGATCGGTGAGTGCCCGGTTCGCCCGCCTTTCTTGCGAGCGGTCGGCGAGTGCTCGGCTCGGCTGCCTTCTTGCGAGCGAACTTTGAGACTCTGGCTCGCCATCTTTGTCACCTCCTCTGCCTGCTAACTTCTCAAATCCACGCTCAACTCCTGGCGAATATCGAGGTTATATAGCAAGCATGTCGGTCGATAACTGGTTAATGCAGTCACGACTTCTGGGTCGGCGCGCGATGAACCCAGGCGGAACGTAATCCGCAATCGCCATCAGGAACTCGTCCTCCGATAACTTGTAAGTTGTGAAATCATGAGTAGCGAATGCCTGGGAGCACTTAGCCCTGCCATCGAGTTTGGCATCCATCGTGTAAGGTTGGGGGTTAAAGTTGAGTCATGCGGAAGCCTAGATAGAGGCACGAGTGAAGGAAAGGAAGAAGGAAGGAGGGAAACAGTAATAAATACGGTGGGTAGGACCTGGCTATTTATAGAAAATGAGCAAATTGAGAAGTTTCCTAGGCGCGGAGTTGCGAGTAGTGACCACGCTGCCTCGACGCCTCAGAACTCAAGTCGGCCCCACCTTCGCCCCCCACTAACCTGCAGGTGGAGAGTGTCACGCTCAAAGTTCTCCACTGGAAGGCAGGAGGGGCAGGATAAAGCACAAGGTGAAACCAAAAGCGTTATGCGAGATATTAGCATTTGGCAAAACATAAAAGAAATCATGTGAAACGAAAACATGGTTATAACATTTAAAGTAAATGATTGTTCACAAAACAAGGTCAAGATCGGCATTCATTGCAAAATTAAATTATGGTAAGGAGAATATAGGGGGCAAGTGCTGGTAGGCTCAGTATTGGATTCATTTCCATCGACCCCGACCTCGCCTCCCTATCCTAGATGGCACTCGCGGGTAGTAGTACGCACTGATGGTAGTGAGTTCATGATTGACCAAGCGCATTTGGTCCCTCGCCCGCACGATGTGCCTCCTGGTGGAAGTTTCCACGCACCTGGCTCCCTGTCAATCCATCTATCCGACATGGTTCACGTTGTCCCTTTGAGAATGCTCATCCTGTGCTCGGTGGCTGCCCGATGTTCAACCCACTGACTGGAGAAGTCTCACTGCATACAGATGAGTTTGCCGAGAACTTCCCTCACTCGTTCCTTCATCATCTTAGCGTCTATGTGATGGCCAAGGAAGTATGAAAGATCATTGGGGAAGGGAGGCAGCGATACCACCTCCTCCACCACCTCAAAGTAAGGTTCCATCGGCAAAGCCTCTCGGTAGCCTGTGAGAGCAGAAGTTGGCTGGTCTTATTTAGTAGCACAAGTGATAGGGTGGAAGTGAGTGAAGTGACTAAACTGGTACGTTCTCCTTGCCTTGGTGCTAGAGAGATGGGGTAGGTTTCCCTTCGAATGGCCTATCAGGGAGGGGGGTGAAATGATTTTCCCTTCCCGGGGCGAGAGGGTACCTGGTTAGCAGCAGAGGTAGCGGCTTGATCGGCGTCAGGAGAAGTGTGGTTGAGGTCCCTTCCGGGCATTGTTCCAGCTCTAACATGAGGAGAGTTGTGATCTCACAAGCAGGAGAGTTCGCGGGGTGGAAGATAGTCCCGTAGTTTTGAAAGTGGGGGCTGGGGGAGGCAGGGTAAGAAAAAGACAGCGAAAGATAAAGGGGTATGTGAGAAGGTAATAAACAGCTTACCAGGCTCAGGCAAGGTCCCACTAGGAGTAGCCAGAAGGCCGGACCCCTGAGCCAACGGGACTTCCCTAACGGATGGAGGGAGCGCGTCGTTATCTGTCGGGTTGGTCTTGAGGCCATCCCCCGTATCCTGTGAATGGTGTGAATCATCAGGGTATCATGGAACCAGAGCTAGTAGCAAGACGAGAAAGATCAGAATACCTTGGGCAGGTCGTCAGAAGGATTGCGAGAGGGTGATGGAGTCTTCGACGTGGACGCAATCGCCTTTGGGTCCCGCCGAACCACCTTGGCCTTCTTTGGATGATAAGGCAAGCTTTGATCACACTTCGACGTAAGCCAGGGAGTTTACCTAATAGACTTTGAGGAGTTCTTCCCTTGCACTGTGATGACACGGTCCAGCAGCCCAAGCATGAGCAGTCTCGAGGATGGCCTCATGGACACCATTTAGGTTGCGAGAGCTCAGAGGGAAAAGAAGGAAAAAGTAGTAAGAAGAAAATGAGGCATTCCCGGCGCAGTGACCTGAGATATATATAACACAGTGGAGGGGCCCGCCAAAAGATTCTCTCCAGGTCTATAAACACTCACCGAATACTAAGGGTTGGAATTTTCATTCTGAGTGTAGAACTAGCTCGCAAAGAGCGGGGATTGTGTACAACCCTTTATTCGTCGAGTGGCCCCTCAGGCCCCAATGTCAGAAGGATGAACAAAGCAGGCAGGTCCGAGGGGCATTCGCCCATGTTAGCACTCGCTCGCCTGGGTTTTCGGATGCGCAGACGTCCAGGTGAGTGTGAGGAAGAACCTAATCGCCTAGAATTGCAGGGATCTGGAGAGTGGTACCTTTATAAACCACTCGCCTAGTTGGACCAAGGATCCACTGAGTGGTGCCTTCACGTACCACTCACCCAATCAGATCTAAAGAGCTAGGTGTGCAGGAAGTTAGGTGAGTGATTCCTTCATGGACCACTCGCCCATGGGACTAGGAGGTGAATTTACTTAGATACCCTTGAGGGACTTCCAATACCCCTTCAGAACAATGGAGTTTGGCTGTTGGCAGAACATTCTGGGTGCATTTAGCAAAACCAAAAGGGGGAGTTACCATACTGGCAGGCCAAATTAGAAAATCTATAAATTGACCCTTTAGGGTGCCTTTGGAGGGGATCCAATTTTTGGGCTTTCTCTTCCACTGGTTAGTTTTGGTTGGCTCCTAGTACCCTCCAAGGTGCCCAGTTCAGCATTAGTTTGGGAGGGGAAGCTCTCTAAGATCTTTCGGGTGTGTGACAGGACCTTCTCGCGGTAGTTTTGGGCCTATTCATTTTCCTCACCAATAGTCAAGTGAGCCAGTGAGGTGTAGGCTACAACCCCATGTGGGTTTGAACTCCTTAAGAGACCGGTTGACAGTTTCAACATAGAGGATTACCTATTCTTAATGGAAATTTATTTTCACTTTTCCCACCTTGCCCAAAAGTAAAAATGAAATTTCTACTACTAGACCCTTACAATTAATTTATATGGATCTTTTTGGTCCAGTGAGCACCGCTAGTCTAAGTGGTAGGAAATATACTTATGTTTTGATTGATGATTTTTCTAGATATTGTTGGACAATCTTTCTTACCTCAAAAGCCGACGTTTTTTGTGAATTTTCAAAATTATGTAAGCGTATTCAAAATGAAATTGATTTAAAAATTCAATGCATTCATTTGGATTATGGAGGAGATTTTGAAAATGAAAAATTTACCACTTTTTGTGATCTAGGAATTAAGCATGAATTCTGCTCTACACACCGCACAACTGTGTTGTGGAGAGGAAAAATAGAACCCTTCAAGAATTAGCACGCACCATGCTTTCTGAATTTGGGTTGCCTAGATCATTTTGGGCCAAAGTCATTAACACATCTTGTTATGTTATTAACCGTTTCATGCTTCGACCCTTTGTAAAATTAACCCCTTATGAATTGATTTTTCAAAAGAAGCCTAATGTATTCTATTTTCATGTATTTGGTTGCAAATGCTTTTTAATAAACACAAAGGATTCATTAGGAAAATTTGATGAAAATGTGATGAAGGAATTTTTCTTGGGTATTCTTCATGGAGATGTAGGTGTAGACTACAACCCCATGTGGGTCTGAACTCCTTAAGAGACCGGTTGACAGTTTCAACATAGAGGATTACCTATTCTTAATGGAAATTTATCTTCACTTTTCCCACCTTGCACAAAAGTAGAAATGAAATTTCTACTACTAGACCCTTACAATTAATTCATATGGATCTTTTTGGTCCAGTGAGCACCGCTAGTCTAAGTGGTAGGAAATATACTTATGTTTTGATTGATGATTTTTCTAGATATTGTTGGACAATCTTTCTTACCTCAAAAGCCGACGTTTTTTGTGAATTTTCAAAATTATGTAAGCGCATTCAAAATGAAATTGATTTAAAAATTCAATGCATTCATTTGGATTATGGAGGAGATTTTGAAAATGAAAAATTTACCACTTTTTGAAGTGATCTAGGAATTAAGCATGAATTCCGCTCTGCACACCCCACAACTATGTTGTGGAGAGGAAAAATAGAACCCTTCAAGAATTAGCACGCACCATTCTTTCTGAATTTGGGTTGCCTAGATTATTTTGGGCCGAAGTCATTATCACATCTTGTTATGTTATTAACCGTTTCATGCTTCGACCCTTTGTAAAATTAACCCCTTATGAATTGATTTTTCAAAAGAAGCCTAATGTATCCTATTTTCATGTATTCGGTTGCAAATGCTTTTGAATAAACACAAAGGATTCATTAGGAAAATTTGATGAAAAATGTGATGAAGGAAATTTTCTTGGGTATTCTTCATCTAGTAGAGACTATAGAGTATATAACAAAAGAACAAAAATAGTTAAAGAATTTATTCATGTTAGATTTGAAGAAGTTGTTCCTTATGTAGAGAAAATTATTGCAGGACATGAAGAGGAACCCCCCCCCCCCCCCCCCCCCCCCCCATTGGGGCATGAGGATGGCGAGTCACAGGAAGAGGAGATCAAGAAAGAGGAGGACAAGCTATAGGAGTATGTGCCTCCTGGTATGCTAAAGTTCACGAAAATCATCCAAGGGAGCTTGTCATTGAAGAGCCATCAAAAGGGGTAACAACTCGCTCTTCCTAACATGAATCTTTTTCAAACCATTGCTTTGTTTCCGAAACAAAACCAAAAATCATTTCAACCGCTTTAAATGATGAATTTCGGTATTTAGCTATGAATGAAGAATTAGAATAAATTGAACAAAATAAGGTTTGGAATATTGTAGAAAGACCATCTAATCACCTGGTATTAGTGGTAAAATAGATTTTCAAAAATAAATTAGATGGTGAATCTAGGATTACTAAGAACAATGCTCGCTTGGTGGCACAAGGGTATTCACAAATCGAGGGGGTAGATTTTGATTAAACATTTGCAACTGTTGCTCTCTTAGAATCCATTAGAATTTTCCTTGTATTTATGTGTTTGAAGAGATTTAAATTGTTTCAAATGGATGTTAAAAGTGCCTTTTTAAATGGGATTACTAAGGAAGGGTTTATATTGATCAATCCCCCGATTTCATAAATGAAAATTTTCCAAATCATGTATTCAAACTAGATAAAGCACTTTATGGCTTAAAATAAGCACCACATGCTTGGTATAAAAGATTAACTTCATTTTTATAAAAGCGCGGTTATACAATGGGAGTGCCAATAACACACTCTTCATTAAGCATGTTAATAATGATTTGATCATATTACAAATTTATGTACATGAGATAATTTTTGGAGCCACTAATGAAGAGTTGTGTAATGAAGTTGTACTAGTAATGCAAACAGAATTTGAAATGAGCTTCGTTCGAGAAATCACATATTTTCTAGGCTTTCAAATCAAACAAAGTAATGATGGAATATTTATTAGTCAATCTAAATATGTTCATGATATGTTGAAAAGATTTGGATTTGAAAACCTAAAACAAGCCTCTACTCCTATGAGTGCATCTCTAAAATTTGGAAAAGATAAAGCCGGAATCTATATTGATCAAACGTTATATAGAGGAATGATATGTTCATTATTGTATATAAGTGCTTCTAGACCCGATATTATGTTTATCGTTTTCTTATTTGCTAGATTTCAAGCTAATCCTAAAGAATCTCATTTAAAAGCGGTTAAACAAATATTTAGATATTTAATCGGATCATCTTATCTAAGCTTATGGTATCCTTATAATGATTCCTTTATTTTGCATGGTTATTCTGAATCGGATTATGCGGGATGTTCACTAGATCGTAAGAGCGCAAGTGGCACATGTCGTTTCTTAGGCCCTTTAATTGTAGCATGGTCAAATAGAAAACAGAATTATGTTGCCCTCTCCACCACCGAGGCCGAATATGTTGCACTAGGTAGTTGTTGTGCACAAACCCTTTGGATGAGTAAAAAACTAGAAGACTTTGGGGTTCATCTAAATAATATTGAATTAAAATGTGACAACAAAAGTGCCATCGATTTAACCAACAATCCCATTCGTCATTCAAGGTCTAAACACATAGATGTGCGTCATCACTTCATTAGGGACCACATTAAGAAAGAACATGTGAGAGTTATCTTCATAGGAAGGGAGTCCCAACTTGCGGACATCTTTACCAAACCTCTCCTCGATGCTCGTTTCAACATGCTTAGGTTAGAATTGTGTGTCTTAGATATATCCCATTAAAACCTATAAAACAAAAACATGCTTAAAGATCATTCTAATCATCTCTATAATATCTGAATTTTCTACACTGAGAAGGCATCTATATAATAACTCTAAATAAAGAAAATAAATTCAAAATTACAAGAAATCATGTATTGTTTCGGCATTAGGAGTCAATGCCCGACGTTAGGCGTCAACACTGGCATTAGGAGTCAACGCCTGACATTAGCCCATTTGCTCCAATTTTCATTCATTCAATTTTTAAAAATTCTGGGTATTTTATAATGCATACTTTTCTGTTTGTTTCTCTATTTTGAAAGTTCTCTATTTTGTATTAATTGCTTTGTTTTCCTTTATTAAAAAAAATTAAAAACAAATAATTGAAAATTTTCAAAAATATGTTTTGCTATATTTTTGTTTTACTATTTGACTATAGAATTTCACATGAGCAAAAATCTTGTTATTTTTTTCTTCAATGGTCAAAATTGACTACGCATACTCTTAAAGATTTTCTTCAATATTTAATTTTAATTTCAAGTGTCCTATACATTGTTTTTTTCTTGTCATGCCTTGACCCTGATCTTGTTATTTGCAATGAAATAGAAAATAGAATATTTTGTAAGGCTTTCTAGCATGCCTCAATGTATGAGTAATGTTTTATGTTAGATAATGATTCATTCACTCACTCTTTTGGTAATCTACATGTGATCTTAATTTTAGTCTTGCATGATTGTGTAGTGTAATAGTTTAACATGTTAAGTTGTAGGTCTAAATTACCTACACCATCTTTTCAAAAATAAATTTCTTGCACATATAGAAGTGTGATTTCAAAATATTAGTTGTTTGCTAAAAACAAGTGAATTCGGAAAGCTTTGTCCTAAATAAAAAATATGAATAAAATGACAAAGATAACTCCACCAAGCACTACTCAGCCTCCTGATAAGTCTTAATGAACATTGTGAGGTTCAACAACTTGGAAATAATTGTAATATGTCTTGTGCAAACACATCTTTATATCACTTCTATTTGTACACCGGATCGCCAAAAATAAAAATAAAATAAAAATGCTTATGTGATCCCCCAAGCAATACTTCGCTCCCTGATAAGTATTCATGAGCATTATGTGGGAGAAGCACCTTGGTAGTTGTACTATTTTATGTGCTTTGAAATAAAAATCTAGAATTGGTGTGTGGAAGTAATTCTACGATTACACTCTTAATGTTTTTACTACTTCATTACATGTCATGTGTTTTAATTATATCACTTGTATACTCTTATAAAAACACTATTTGCACACATCATTATCTTTCATAAATCTTCTACCCATGAGAACTAGATTCTTATGCACATCTACATAATTATCTAAGAACCTTAAGTAAAATCACTAGATTGCAATGCATGATCTCTACAAAATTTTCTTTACTTGACATGCGAATTAGTTACATTGTAGTTATTATCTATTTGAATATGACAAATCATGCTTGCCCTTAGTATTTGAAAATTTCAAGATCATTGTTACATACATGTGAAAACTCTTAAAAATTGTTTGCATTGATTTTCAAAGTCAAAACTATAAAAAAAATCTCTAAACATTAAAATGATTATCTTGGCTATATTGTTTTCCGCACTATTGATATTCCCATGTATTTTTACCATGCTTTATCATCCTTATCTCAAGTCTTAATTTTGAAGTATTTTCATCACTTGTGTTTCAAAACATTAAAACTCTTTTTCACTTTCTCTTTTTCAACAAGTGGTAGACTTGCTTGGTAAAATACTATGGTTATTCTTACACGCTTATCATATTTTTTTCTGCTATGCTAATCACTCTAAGCTCTGTCATGACTTCCTTTATTTACAACAAAACTATACAACCGCGTGTTTGCCAAAGGGGGGTAAATTGACTCAGATATGGGCGAAGCGAGCGGGGTCTCGCCACCTTGCGGAGAGCGACTAGCGAGGGTGAGGCCAGCAGGGCTGGCCGTCTAGCGACGAGAGGGTAACAGATAGGGAGAGCGACGGCTTACCGCCTTACAGCGAGCGGACAGCAAGTAGTCTCGCGCTTGCCTAGGTAGGTCGCAAGGGAAGGGACGAGAGACAACTTCATCAGCCCCAATTTTTTGGTGCAATATGTTGTTTATTTTTATTTTAGGCCTGTCTGCCAATAGCCATCCCAAACATTCGAGCTGGGTTGTGGCAGACCATTTTGGGGTGCGCTTAACCAAACCAAAAAGCAGAATTATGTTATTAGCAGACCCAGTTGAAAAAAATATATATACCCTGAAAGGCATCATTGGAGAGGATTCTAATTTTTTGGCTTCTTCCTCCTCTGGACAACTTTGGTTAGCTCCCAAGGCTCTCCAAGGTACCCAGCTTCAGCTATGTCTTGGGAGAGGAAGCGCTCTAATATCTTCTGGGTGTGTTTTGGGACCTCCGCGCTACAGCCAAGGGTCAGTTCTTAGTTCTGAGTTTTCTGTCAAGTTCTTCTACCGGACAAGTAAGTGTTAGCTGCCCCCTCTTAGGGGTCCGAACTCTTCCTTGGTCTGATTTTTCGGTTCCAATATTTTTGGTGCACTGAGCATGGAAAGAGGCTTGTACAAGAAAGTCCCTGGGAAGTAACATGGCTAGAGAGGATGAGCAAGGTGCCGTCTACGATGCCTCGCCACTGTCTGGCTCGCCGGTAACAATTGGGATGCTGGCTGACTTCTGAAGGGAAGTACTCGAGATGGTCAAACTCGCCTTCATCGCGGTACGAGGCGAATTCTCGACCCCCGCGACCCAGGTCGTCCTGCTACTGGGTGTAGGCGAGAATGCCCTGGGGCAGAGCCTCGACAAGGAGAAGGATGGAAAGGCGCCGAGGAGAGACCTCATCGGGCGAGATCTTTTCCCCAGCACGACGAGCGTGGGCCTGGTCACTGATCTCGTCGAGGGAGTGGAGCATGCAAGAGCGGCGAGAGGAGGAAGCCCGTCCTGCGAGCTGGTGGTTTCCGCACTAGTCCTGGAAGGGTTCAGGGAGCCGAAGATGGTATACTACACCGGCAAAGATGACCCAGTCCAACACCTACAATGGTTTGAGGACACAGTCTCCATCCAGCCAATGTCAGACGGATTCAAGTTCTGACTCTTTGCCATCACCTTAAAGGAGAAAGCACAGGACTGGATTCACCAGCTCCCCGTGGGGTCGATCTATAGGTTCGAGGATTTTCATCAAGTTTCCATCTGCGCTTCTTGACATTAAAGAAGAGAAATAAGGATAATGAGGTGCTCTTCAAGATCAAGTAAGGGTCAGGGGAGTCATTGGCCCACTACGTGGACATATTCCAGGAGGAGGTCCTGCTCATGCAGGAGGTACCCGGGTTCACCCTCCAACTTGCCTTCATGGTGGGGCTGCGAGAGGGACTCTTCAAGATGAATCTGAAGTGGAAGGCCCCCATGCCCTTTGAAGAGATGATGGAAAGGGTGGAGGAGGAGGAGGTTGAAGGAGAGGCGGTCAACCGGTAGTTCATGAGGAGGTTGGAGGAGCTGAGTGAAACAGAGGCAAGGCAGCAGGAAGTCAGGAGGAGAGACGAGTCGAGGGCCCCGCTGCTATGGTTGAAGCAGCAGGGAGTGGGCATGTAGGGCCAAGGAAGAGGGTTTGAACAAAGTGGGGGAAACTTCTAGGGAGGTCAAGGGAGACCCCACCCAGTGTGGAGATAGGGCCTGAGGCCACTCCACCCACACACACCCCCACCCCTACCCCTAACCCCCACCCCTACCCCTAACCCCCACCCCTCCCCCACCGCCGGCTTAACAAGCCAAGGAGATCGGTAAGGGAAGAGGGAGAAGAGCAGGAGGTGCAGGAGGAGCAGGAGTTAGAGGGGCAGGAGCTAGGTGGAGGAACCAAGCCACGGAGGCTGAGAGAGGGGGTATAGCAGTCAGTGAGAATAGAAGAGCTGATCAGAGTGGCGGAAGAGGAGGACAGGTGTGTGGACAGAGCCAACGTGTGAAATTTAGGAGGGATCGGGGTGATCCATGGGGGAGTGGGGTTCGAGGAAACCCAAACGTAAGCCTCCAAGCCATTTACCGTTGGAGCGTGGCTTCGACGTCTCAAACCCTGCCCATGGAGGAGAAGATTACCTTCTCTTAGAAGTATATGCCAGACCATGAGGATCCATTCTGCGACATGCTCGTGATCCAGGAGACCATAGAGAACTTCACCATCTCCCGGATCCTCATCGACAATAGGAGCTCGGTCAACGTCATTTTCAAGAAGGCATTCGACGAGATAATGGTGGAGGAAAGGAGGGTGCTGGCCTAGGATGGACCACTGTTTGGGTTCTTAGGAGAGAGGAAGGAGGTGGAAGGGGGAGTAGGACTCCATGTGACTTTGTGGGGATAGTCCTGCAATTGCCGGTTCGTCATCGTTGACGCTCTGAGTAGTAACAATGCCATCTTCGGACAGCCCCTCATCAGCGCATTCCGATGTGTCCCCTCCTCATTCCACCAATGCCTCAAGTTCAACGTAGGAGAAATCCATATCTGGGTGAGGGGATATCCATAGGTTGCAAGACAATGCTACGTCATCGATGTCAACACCATCACTTGTTAGGCAGAGGCGGAAGAGATGGGCAGGGAGATGGAGGAGCAAAAGGTGTTGGAAGGAGTTGAGGAAGAGCCCGAAGTGGAAATGGAGGAGGAAGAGGGAGAAGAGGTTCGTGCCCAGGGAGAAGGGTCAAATGTGTTGCATAAAACCCGGGAGTAGTGAATGATGAACGGGGATTAAGTCGAAGCACCCGCTCGGGGAGGAAGGATGGAAGGTGAATGGGGTGAACAGTCTCGGCTGGAGGCCGTGGAAGAGGTGGTGGAGTTGGAGGTCATTTCCCATGTAGGGGTGATCAAGAAGGTGAAGATCAGTGGGGAGCTCAGACCCAAGGACCAGGGAAAGGTCCTAGCATGTGTCCAGGAGAAGGTGGACATCTTGGCCTGGAGCGCGGTGGAGATGCCATGGATTGATGCAGGTGTGGCTTGCCACCGCCTCAACCTTGACCCCAACACTCATCCCATCCGTCAAAAAAAGAGGTCCATTGCCGACAAGCTGGTTGAGCCCATAAGTGAAGAGGTGGACAAACTTCTCAAAGTCGGATTTGTATCAGATATCCAGTATCTAGGCTGGGTCTCCAATGTCGTAATGGTAAAAAAGGGGGATGGGTGATGGAGGATGTGTGTAGACCTTTCATTATTGAATAAATCATATCCTAAGGATTGCTACCCCTTGCCACAAATCGACGCGATGGTTGACTCAGCCATCAGTTTTTCTCTAATGAATTTTCAAGAAGCTTTTTTAGGTTACCATCAGATCGGCATGCACCCTCCCGACATCAAGGATGTATCCTTCATCACAGGGGATGGGTGCTATTGCTATAATATAATGACCTTTGGGATGAAAAATGCATGAGCAACATACCAGTGGATGTTGGACAGGGTCTCCTTGAGCAAAAAGGGAGAAACTTGGACGTCTATGTGGATGACCTCATGGTCAAGAGTCGGGACCTCGAGTCCCACCTCCAGGACCTAGAGGAAACCTTAAGTACCTTGAGGAAATTCATGATGAGGCTCAACCTCTAGAAATTTGTT
This sequence comes from Dactylorhiza incarnata, assembly GCA_033032865.1. NCBI lineage: Eukaryota > Viridiplantae > Streptophyta > Magnoliopsida > Asparagales > Orchidaceae > Dactylorhiza > Dactylorhiza incarnata. Next base: position 11,786,575 of record JAWHQI010000014.1, read on the forward strand.
TTCGGGGACAACAGGGGAATGTTCTTGGGCCACTTGCTCACCCTGGCCGGAGTAGAGGCTATCCCTCACAAGGTAAAAGCAATCTTGGAGCTGGGATCACCGATGAATGCAAAGGAGGTCCTGCGCCTCACTGGGAAATTGGTCGGTGTAAGCAGATTTCACTTTAGAGCGGGGGAGAAGTGCTCGTCTTTCTTCAAGGTGCTGCGAGGGAGCAAAAAGTTTGAGTGGACCCCCGAGTGTAAGAGGGCATTTCAGGTGCTGAAGGAATAACTAACCTGAACACGGCTACTCCAGAGACCGAGGCAGTTGGAGGACATGTCCCTATACATGGGGGTGGGGGCAGAGGCGGTGAGCTCGGTTCTGGTCGGGGAAGAGGGTGTAAGACCCCTTTTTTCTCTACAAAACTGGGTCTTATACCCAGAACTGTCGCTTTTAGGTGACACCAACCCTTGGGAAGGTCGCCACTACAAAATGCCGATCCTGCCGACCATATCGATCACAGGAGAAGAAAAGTACAATTGAAGCAAAAGTAAGCTCAAGTCCACATCACATAATATATAGATCATAATGAAAGATGTCCACGGATAATAACTGAATAGAAGAGGTAGCAATAAAAAGGGCTCATGCCAGTAGATCATAGCCTCACTACAAAATCTCTCGCGAAAGCAAATCTACTAATAATCACTCACTGATCCTGAAACTTGTACTCCTGTGTTAGGCTGGCCCGCCTGCATCCGCACCGGACCCTGGTGGTGCTGCGTCTCCTCGGTCCCCTAAAATGATATGGTCCACCGACCATTAATGAAAAAGACTAAGCCTCATTTCCCACCACATATCCCCTAGTGGCTCTTAGGCACCGTACGAGAGGATGAAGAGTAGGACAGCAAGGGGTATATATCAAAGCAGATGACACGGCCTAGCTACAGTATGTCTACCACTACACAGGTGTATATATATAATTGAAGCAGTAAATAAAGCAGGGTAAAGAACAAGTAAAGAATGGTAAGTAGAGACAAGTATAGAATAGAAAAGTAACCATTGATTTATAGAAATGCCCATACAAACCTATAAACCTAGAGGCCGTTTAACAAGGTCTATCATATAAAAAGTTCCATAACCAATTTATACGATAGGGGTTGGGGTTGAAATGCAATTCTCATGCTATGACACACAATTTATGCAATTTAATGCTATGTTCACACAAGTGCAACACACACAACATACTCTATGCGCACAGACCTTTAGTTCCCCCATTTTGGAGCTAGCAAAACTCCCAGGATACCCCCGTAGTGGCAAACCGAAGTGGTGGGTTGGGCCTTGCCCACCTCTAGGTTAGCATTCACACTACCTAACCTAGACCTATCGTACGCCTCAACATGAAGAACAATACTGCGGAGCGCCTGCGTACTCTTGTTGGCTGGCGTACCAGTCTTTGTTTGGGAAAATGCCAATCCACACTTGTCGAGTCAGCATATTGGCATCGATGTGAATGACCATCCAATTCCGAAGACCCGCCACATTTATGCACATGCTATTATGATTACTATATACCTCCGAGCCATAAGCTCCCCGGGCTAGCCTGCCCAACACCATAACCTTCCGAGCCAACGGCTCGCCGGACTAACCCGTCCGTGCCTACAACCACCGAGCCTACCACTCGTAAGACTAAACCAACTAAACACCCATATGTATGAGGTGTAGGTGAGTGTACTATTGAGTTAATCTTGCTTAACAATTTATTCCCACAGCTTTGGGTTACCCATGGACTTCCAGAGGACTACCCTATGAGGGGCTCGCAGCGGTACTAAGAGATATGATTGGCTGAACCCCAAAGCTCCCTTTCCAAGACACTTACTCTTATTGTTGTCTACCCTTGACCCTGCCGCTATTAATGTTACACTTACTAACGCTAAGTGTGTTTTACTTCACCCCAAGGGAATGACGATCTTTCATCTATCCCAAGCACACTCTTGCCTCCTAGTTAACCAGGCATCTTACTCCTACTTTCCCTTGGTGACCCCTTCCTAACCCACTTAGTCTGGGTGCACCAAATTCTTTAACTTCCCATGTAAGACCTACATACTTGTCCTAATTCAGTGTTTTTACTATATGCAGACCATTTGAACTACATGAGGTGCATGAGAAGAGGTACTCCCAATAATCATCCAAATAACCCAAGATTATTATTGGGAGTGTGTTATGACATTTTTATACTATCTCCATAAATTCATAATTTTCTTAACTTATTTGGCATTTATTATAATTTTCTCAAAATTAGGGAACCTATGACTATGAACACCAAGTATGGTTTTATGATAAGTTATGGCCATAATAAAATTTGTACATTTATATATCATCAAAATAATAGCCATATATGAAGTTCATAAATTTCCAGAAAGGTTTTGACCTCCAAATAAAATATGGACTAATTTATCGAAATCAATGATTAACAAAGAAAGTACCAAAAATACTCATCTAAAAATTACAAGAAAATTATCAAATGTCTGTGATGATCAGTAAAGTTCACTGGTTGAGTTTCATAATTTTCCAGATTCATTTGTCCATATAAATTCTTTATTTAATTAAACAAATCAAAGGGCACTTTGTGAAGAGAACCATATAAAAACTCCTCCAAAAATTATAATAAAATTTACAGATCATATTCTTGCCTTAAAAAGTCCTCTGACCAAGTTTCATGATTTTCCAGTGAGTATTAAGTCCATAATTAATTTTTTTCTAAATAGGTCAAACAATGGACTTGTGAATGGAGACCATATAGATCAATCTAAAATTCACAATAAAATTATAAGAGAACAATACCACTAACATAAACTCACTGCCAAAATTTCATGAACATCCATGGTTATGTAAACATGTTAATTCCACTTTTAAGGAAACGTCCTAATTGGTTCTTAATTAATTCAGAGGGGATAAATGTTCCTAAAAATTCCAGATAAATTATCTAGGGCATAATACCACCCAATGAACCTCTCTACCAAGTTTCAAGTCAATCCGATGAAATATAATCCTATGTCCTTTAATAGGTTCAATAATCAACCCGAGTGTTTGAACTAGGGTTATAGGGCATATCCACCCAAAATCACCCAAAACCACTTGTAGGGGTGTTTTAAATGATGTTAAATCAGTGGCTAAGGTTTCACGGCACATGGATGAGGGTTGATCTCCCAAATCCATCAAGTGCACTTTTGATCAAATATACCATAGTTTGACCAAATTTGGGTTACTTAATTACCCTACCAATTCTATCCCAAATTTGATGAAATTTTTACCAGAGTCATGTCATGACCCTAAGGACCGCCCAACAAAATTGGTAGGGTTTGGAGGTCTCTAGACCCTAAAATTAATTCATACAAGGTTTATTAAATTTCTACAAAAACTATAGAAAATGGTCCTCCAAAAATTACCATTTTTGGATAAGTTGAGGGTAAGGGTATATCCAGTGTATGGTCCAAATTTCAAAGAATTTGGATTAGTAATTTAGCGGGAGCACCCATTTTAATTTCTAGTCATCCTTTTGACACCTTGCACCGAACTGAGTGTTGCAGTCAAACCAGTGGGCCAAATCGACTCAAATCAATTTTAAAATAAACTAGACATAAAGGTCTACAATTTTTTCTCTGGCCATTTTTTCCTAGAACGGCCTCTAAGGGGTTCAAATTTCAGTTTCAAAAACGTGCATTTCTAGGGGAAATAATGACGTTAATAATCATAAAATTTATAATCTGTCTAAATGGAGGGCATTGGTTCATCTTCTCCAATCAGCCAACGACCACAATTGGCCCGTCCTATACCAACATGGGAGGAGATTTCCTGGCCACCTAGACCCTCTCCCGGTCGGCTAATGCCACCACTACCTCCGTTAATGTTGCGGCCGGCGATGGACAGTGGTTGGCCGGCCGGAGGTGGCCGAAATCGGGGCTTTAACCAAGAAGAGTAAAGCTTGAACCCAATCTTTCGGCCATGCCGATTCAAGGCCAATTGGCCTCAAACCTTGCAACCAACAAGTTAAGATCTATCCACTAAGATAGAGGAGGAGGGGAGGACCTAAGTGGTGGCTTGTAGCCATGCTGATCGCCGGTCCGCCATGGTTGGTCGAGAGCTCTTGGGTGCCATGTCGATATGCGCTTAGATGGTGGATTTCTTCTGGGAAGTGGGGGAAACTCCTCCCCTTCACCACTCGACGCCTTTTAAAGAGCCAATTCAGGGATGGGAAGAGGCAAGGCTTGGGATTCCACCATTAACACCATTCATGGTGAGAATTTCGGCCATCCCCAAAAGCCATCACAATTAGCCACCATAAGAGTTGAAAAACCCTTTAAAATTATCCTAATTGATAGGGAGAATGAATCCCCATCATTTGGGAGGACTTTTGGCCTCCCTTGTCCATGAATATGTTGGGAAAACACCCTTTGATTTATCTTAACAAATTACCTACAAAGTGATTTTACCTCTAAGGTTGAATTACCCATTGTATAGTAAGGGTAATCTGATCATTAGATGTCTTAGGATGTCACACTCAACATAGGATGTTAAGACCATATTAAGAGAAGCAAGATTTGGGCAAAATTAACATTTGCGTCGAATAGAATTCGACGCAACATCGAGTTATAGTCGACGCTACTCTGACTAGAAGTCCAACTGGTTCAACCCTTCTGTCGAAGTAATTCAAGTCGATGTTACATCGAATAGATATCGACGTAGAGGTTATGGACCTGTCGAAGTACCTTGAGAAGCCGACATAGTTTCTACTTCTAATCAACGCATAAGGAAGTATCTGTCGAAGTCATCTAAAGTCGATGCAATGTCGACTTCAATTCGACGCAGATAATGAAGTTTAGAACCATGCCCTTCAACTCGACGGTTACGTCTATAAGATATCGACGTAACGCCGATTAGCAGAGTTTAATCAGAGCCAGGATGAAATCGAAGATGCTCTTACAAGAACTCAAAGGTGCGTCAATAAGAGAGAAAGAGAACTCGACGCAACATCGAGTACAGTCTAAAAAGGAAACCTTTTCAGCTGTTATTTTTGGACCCACTCTCATGGCCCACCTCACTCAAGACAGTTCCCCAACGGCTCCTTAATTGCCTCAAATAGAATCAATCAAATAATAGAGGACAGAGAAAAGCTTTCTTAGAAACAAGCTTATTGTTGGTGGATGGGTCGGGAATTAAAGAAGGAAGGAAAGGAGTAATTATCCAGACAAAAAAAACCTTTTCAGGACTTACCAGAAAAGGAAATAAATTCAAATTGAACATGGACAATAAAAGGGAAGAAATGAAAGAGAAAACTAGAGCATTGATCACAATCGGCTATACTGTTCTATTAGGTATTCCCCTTCTTCTTCTTCCTCCTCCTCAAGAATCTCTAACAGGGAACCTACAGAGAAGAAATAACTGCTGCACTTTATCTTATAGAACAGATGATCTGAAGGCTGCTCATCATCACAATCATATATCAGCCTGTGTTCAATCAGGAAGAAGAAAAGGATCTGACATTCATAGCTCCTGTAATACATCACTATCATAAGCAGGAGTTAATCAAGAGCAGATCCATTGAAAGATCCAAGAAGCTGTTCTTCATATAGTATTCATAAGAATTCTGAAAACATAATTCTTCCTCTCCCCTTTCTTTTTCCTTCTCTTTCTCTCCTGTAAAAGAGTTTTAAGAATCCCCCTTACAAAGGATTCAGTTGTTCAAGATCTCCTTGTCAAAAGACTCGAGCACAAATGGTGCAATCCTACTAGGTGGTAGAAGAGAGGACTACCCACATTTTGGGGAACATCTATAAAAATCTATGTATCTTCTGGTTGATAATTTTCTGTGTTGTCCACATTTACTTAACTATTTTCTAGCTTTTATTTTATACAACTTTATTTTATTCTGCGATAAGATTTTATTGAAGCATAAGCACTTAGTGTTTTATTATATCTGCATAAATAGAATAGAAATAATTTTAAATCTCTATTCCCCCCCCCCCCCCCCCCCCCCCCCCGCCCCCCCTCTAGAGTATATCTTAGGGGCACACTGTGCACTTCCAATTGGTATCAGAGCTAGGTTGATCATTTAAAGGTTAACACCTTCATCAAAAAGATATCATACTCTTTATTCTTTATTACAAACATATTTTATAAAGAAAATGAGTACTAAAGATTATGATTCCACAAGACCCCCAGTGTGTAACTTAAATAAGTTCACACTCTGGAAGGCCAGAGTAAGGCTTTATATGAATTCCATTGATGAAGAGATCTATACTATTCTTCTCATAGGTCCTCCAGCCCCTGTCAGACAAAAGGCAGGAGAATCCTCAACAACAGAGGCTGTCCCAAGAAATGACTGGACAGAGGCAGGAGAATCCTCAACAACAGAGGCTGTCCCAAGAAATGACTGGACAGAGGCTGAGAAGAAGGTCAAGGCATGTGATGCCAAGGCCATGAACATTCTGGTGTCAACAATGTCAAATGAAATTTTCCAGAAGGTGGCTGAATGTCAATCAGCAAAAGAGATCTGGGATTCACTCACCGTAATGGTGGAAGGAAGTGCTAATGAAAGAAAGGATAGAACGTCCCTTCTCATATCCCAGTATGAGAACTTTCAGAAGAAATCTGAAGAATATGTTGCTAATATGTATGACAGATTCAGTATTATCGTTAATGAACTCAGAGGCTTGGACAATGAGATTTCTTTGACTTAAATTAATGAAAAAAAATCCTCAAGTGCTTCCCTAGCTCATAGGATTCAAGAATCTGGGCAATCAGAGAGTCCAGGTGCCACAGAGAGATCTCAACTGAAGCTTTGCTAGGAATGCTTAAGTCATATGAGATGCTACTAAAGAACAGGGTGAGTCAAAAGAGAGGGAAACTACTCTAGCTCCAATACAAAGGAGCTTTGCTATGAAAGCTACTAAAGGAGAGCCCTCTACTACTGAAGATGAGATGTTCAATCCCCTAGCAAGGAGATTCTAGAAATGGGTCAAGACTGAAGACTAAAGGAGAAGAGAAAGAGATTCATGGCCTAAGTATGATAAAAATCCAAAGAGGGAGATTATCTTCTTCACTTGCAACAAGCCAGGGCACATTGCTCCTGAGTGCCCACAAGAGTAAAGGGAAAGAAGCAGCAACAAAGAGGAGAATAAGAAGAAGAAGTCCTTCAGAGGAAAGGATAAGAAGAAAGTCAAGGAGTTCATTGTTGAAATATGGAGTGATTTTAAAGCATAATTAAACTCCTCATCATCTGAAAGTGATGATGAAGCAGCAGTAGAAGCATCCTGCATGATGGCACTAGGGATGTTATCAGATGATGAAGAGGAACAGGTATCAGTCTCTGATGATTTTGATTTTAGCTTTGATGACTTTAAATCATGTTTTAAAGATTTCTGCATTGATCATCTTAGGGTAGAAAAAGAATTAAACATAGCTAGAAATGAATTAGAGAACCTTAATAAAGATTAAATGCACCTAATAAATCAAAACCTAACAAATGAAATTAATAATAAAGAGTTAGAATTGATTAAACTTAGAGAAGAAAACAAAAAATTAAAAGAAGAGCTAGCAAAGACAAAGGCCTTTGAGGACTCACTCAATGGAAGGAGTCAGAAGCTCAAAGACATCACAAAAAATCTCTCTATGAGATTTAATCACCTAGGGTTAGGAGCAGAGCCCTCCACTAGCACATAAGCACCTAGGAAACCTGCCTAGAAAAATCCAGTGTCATTTCTTAGACCTAGTGAGTACCAATCAAATGAGAAAAATAAATCATCTAAGGGTAATACTAGTAGTTATTCAGATAGGATAGATGAATCCAACAAAATGCATCTAACTAAGAAAGAAAAACCCTTAGGAAAGAACAATGTAGAGAAGTTAAGTAACAACAATCAAAAGTTTAAACGAAAATCTAGGATAATAAAACACTCTGCTGATCTTCTTTATTTAGATACATTTTATACTCATTTCAAGTATCAAAATAATAGGTTTGGGAAACCCATTCCTTATCATCCAAAAGGGTATCATGAAAGACCATTCTATTCCTTTATTGAACCCTATAATGGTAAAAGCAAAGGGCCCAAGGTAACCTGGGTTCCCTCTAATGTTTAAATTACTTATATAGGGTAAGCGAGGGTGCTATCTAGAAGATAGTGAGAAAAGAAATATAGAACTAAACTAAATCAAGGGAGTGATATCTTCTCTTAATTACCTAGTTATCTCTATAGTTCATAAAATTACTATCATAAACTCTATTTTCAATAAACATAATTGCTCGAAAAAAACAATAAGAATTTTCTAAGAAAATAGATCTGTTCATTCGGAGGTAAGTCGAATAGAAGTCGATGTACTGTCGACTTCTACTCGACATTAGCGTCAAGAAGCACGCAGAGTGGAAAAGTCAAATACAATTCAATGCAATGTCAAGTTCATATCGACGTATGTGTCGACTCATCGAACGTTGATTAAAATTGAAGTTACGTCGACAGGACCACGTTTTAGGACTGATCAACAATCTCGAAGGTACGTCGAGTACCAGTCGACGCAATGTCGTTATAGTATGGCGCGCAGAATTGCTTCTAGAAGCAATCTCAACACAGCTTTGTGCACCATATAATAAGTTTTATCGACGGTGTGTCGACCTAAACCCAAAGTTACGGCGATTCATCTGCTTTTAAGCAATTACTGCGTCGAAACATTTCCACTTTCAAATTTTCCTCTCTTTGCTCTCTTGCTCTCCTCCTTTCTAGCTCTCTTGCATTCTCTTCCCTCTTCCTCTCTCGTTTTCTCTGTGTTTTTGCAGGTACCTATAATCAAATGGCTCCACCCAAGTTTAACTCAGGATTCGAAGTGGATGTTGATTCGTTCAGCGCAGCTGCCAAAAGATTCAAGCCTATTCTAGTCCTATTTCAAGATGCTGGCTTAACTAAGCAGATATGCACAAGATGCAAGATCCTAGATATCGACCTGACAGAGTTTAAAGATAGTGTTATGATAGGAGAGGATGGTTCCTTCAAGGGAAAGGTGTCTGATACAAATGTACTGATAACAGAGGAGATATTGAACCAAACATATGATCTTCTTCCTGGAAATGAGTCAGATGAATTATCATGGGAAGAGACCAAGAGGGTCTTGGAGATTGTGCAATTCAAGAAACATAAGCCTATCAATCTAAAGAAGATTGATCTTGGGGAAGAATATAGGTTCCTTGCAGACATTGTAGGTAAGGTGCTGCTATGTAAAATAATAGCACATGATGTTGTTCCAAAGCAACAACTTCAAATAATGGGAGCTTTGGTTATGAAGAAAAAGATAAACTAGGGGAAGTTACTCCTTAGAATGATTGGGCATAAGTATGCCCATAACAAGCCATCATTCCAGCTATATCTACACCTTAACCATCCTCCATCATCTCAGACACACTGGATATGCCTCCACCTCCAATTCATACCTCACCAGAATTTTATCAACCACTCTCCCCAATCCCAGAAAATCCACCTCCATCACCTCCTCCATCTACTTCCTCCATAACCCCAATTAATCTTGAGCAAATAATCTCCAAAGAAGTTGGCCTTGCCTCCTCCACATTTGCAGATCTGGTGGCCTCCCAAGCAAGAAAATTTGATAGGAAGTACTCCCAGATGGAGGTTGAGTTGTTAGATTCAAAGAGATACCTCCAAGGTCTCAAGGAGTTTGTGTCTTCCTCCATGGTTACAAGGGAATTCTTAACCTCTATATCCAGCAAGGTTTAGAAGGGGGAGAACATCTTGGATGAAGAAAGACATGTCCTAGATTTTAGTGGACATGATAAAGGTGATGCTAATGAAGCTCTTGCTCATGAGAAAGTTACTAACTTTCAAGATGCACAGATCCAGTGGGAGCCTGCAGATCATGGGGAGAATTCTCCAAAAAAGTAGAATGAGGAAGAAAGAGTAGAAGCAGATTAAGGAGAGCTCCTAGATATTCAGGGGGAGCTGATTGACAAAGAGATGGAAGATGTGAATCAGTATCTAACAAATGAGGGGAACTCCCAGATTTGATGAATAAGGAACAAATAGATGCAGCAAATCAGGGGGAGCTCCCAGGTATTCAGGGGGAGCTTGCTCTAGATGTTCAAAGGAATTTGTATGCTGAAATGGAAACTGTGAGTACAGTAGTGGTTCAGGGTGAGCCCAGAATGAAGATCTACTAGATCAAGTACCTAAGATTGCTCAGGAAGCTGCCCAGCAGGCTGAAGTGAATACACACTCTCAGGGGGAGCTTCCCAAAGATATTACTAATGATGATGAAGAGGATGAGCCCTTGCAGATTTCTCCAAGGAAAGTTGCTCCAAAAGTGTTTTGCAGGAACAGAAGAACTCCTGGGAAGGAGTAATGAAGCTCAGGTATTCTGTAACAAATTATATTTCCTGGAAAACAACTGTGGAGACCGATATATTTCTTGACAATTGAATGATATGGCATGTGCTTTCAGTATGTTATTTTCATATGTGCGTATTGTCTTGAATGTATTCTTGATTATATAAAAGAAATGTGTAAAATCACTTTATTCAATTTGTAAAATTTATTAAGATAAATAGGGGGAGATTGTTGGGAAAAAACCTTTCGATTTAACATAACAAATTACCTACAAAGTGATTTTATCTGTTAGGTTGAATTACCCATTGTATAGTAAGGGTAATCTGGTCATTGGATGTCTTAGGATGTCACACTCAGCCTAGGATGTCAAAACCATATCAAGAGAAGCAAAATTTGGGCGAAGTTATCATTTGCGTCAAATAGAATTCGATGCAAGATCGAGTTAAAGTCGACGCGACTCTGACTAGATGTCCAAGTGGTTCAACCCTTCTATCGAAGTAATTTAAGTAGACGTTATGTCGAATATATATCGACGTAGAGGCCATGGACCTGTCGAAGTACCTTGAGAAGTCGACACAGTTTCTACTTCAAATCAACTGAACTTACAATTTTCGATATATTATTTCTCTAAATTCTACGAACTATAGACAAGAGCACCTATCGTTCATAGTATAGGATATTTATAAATAAATATCAAGTGTCGTATTCCACGGGTCTGTTGAGTACTTCTACTCATGCAAATTAGTATTATTTTATAGGTAATAAAATAGAGATCTTAAGACATGATAAAAGAGAGGAAACATGTAACACCCTGCCAGTACAAAAAGTATAACAGCAGGTCCGGCCGGGACCCCACGCCATACAAACCACACTAGCTAGGAGTTAAAAGGTGATAACCAGAAAAGTAACAACTAACGAGAGTACAAAACGTAAGCGGAAGCATTAATTAAACCATTCAAATAGACATGTCCACTATCATAGGAATGAATCCAGAAATAAGAGTTACGGCCTTAGGGCCTTACATCAAATCAATGTACAAAACTCCAAAAAGCATACATCGGCACGCAGGCCGGCAATACATGAGAAAACAGGAAAAAGGCTGGCCTTCGAGGGCCAACTCAGCAAAAGGACAGCAAAAGGACCAACGCCCGCTATTTCCCGCTAGGCTCACCTGCACCTGCATAAGAACATTCCACCAAGCGGTGGTAAACAAGGCAACGGTCAGCACAGCTGACCAAATTATAACGACCCCACCCCTTTCCCGGGGTGGCGGAGATTCTACCATGCAAGTAAGCCATACTAGCACAAGTACTAAATCTAAAGAGAGTGCAACTACACAAGGTGAGGTTTCAAGCACAATCAATCTTCTAGGTTGAGCATCAAAAAGAAGGGAACCTAGGTATGCACGTGATGTTGGTTGGGTTCACCCGAAGGTTTCCCACAACCGCCTAAGCAAATCGCATGAGGCTAAACATAACATCAAATTCACAACACTCCACCCTAAGGGTCACAACCTTAGGTGGGAAACAAGAGCTTTTGGTCGGTCTAGGTATGACACCTTCCCCGACCTCTCCCATGATCACACGGCTTTCATGAGGAAGGGACCTCTCGCCGATCTGCATGGAAACGGGTTCGGTTCAGCTTTGCCCGTGCTCTAATCGTCGCGATCTATCGCACGACGCGGGTACGGCTTCACCTCGGCCCGTAAGGGTTTAGCACTTTCAAGTGCTACACAAAAATATACGCTACGCACCTAACCCCTTCACAAGGATCTAGGCTTCGCGAATTCTCAACAAGGGAGGTACATACGCTCCGCATCAATAACGTGGTGAAGGTTTGCCTTCATCCAAAACTCAAAGCATGGGGCTTTCGTAGGGATCTTCACAAGACGCCTACACTTAACTCCCACAATACTATAGGTGAGTTCACGGAGTCATTCTCCGGCACGCATTCTAGGTCTAACCTAAATGCAACGTCGCAAATCAAGCATCACCGATTCGGGCTCACGGCCACGAATAGGCTTCACACAAAATGCCTAAATCCGCACGACTACCGGATTTTCTACATGCAATATGCCGGGGACGGACACAATCTACCCGGAGTCCCGAAGGACTTGAGGAAATCCTACACTTCACCCATTTGGTGAAAGAGATACCTCATGCAAGCAAAGAAAGAGGAATAAATGGACAAATACAAGTCCAAAGTTCGGGAGGAAGAATCGTTACCCTAGACGTGTTCCTCTTCGCCATGGATCCGAGATTCTACGCGGAGGGAAAGAACCGCACCGGGCTGCACTCTCCGGATCTGGAAACGGCTCGCGAAACGGAGCTCCGGAGCTCCGTCAATGGCGAAATCTCCTCTTCTTCTTCCTTGCCCCCTTCTTCTTCCTCTAGCCTAGGAGAGAGAAACACTATGAAATAATGAGGGTTTAATCCCTCTCCAAAGCCCTAAGACCCCCCAGCAACAAATCCCAGCCGTTGGATCGAATTCCAAGAAATTTGATCGGTCGGATCTTCTTCTCCGCTCAAAATCGCGGAACAGAATAAACAGGGCGCACGATCACAGGCGCACGGTCAGTGGTCGTGCGCGACGAGGGCAATGGTCGTGCGCACTATCCGGGACAGAACTCTGAATTCTTGCGAATAAGCGCACGATCGCTGGCGCACGATCACTGGTCGTGCGCGAAGAGGGAAATGGTCGTGCGCACTGTCCGAGACAGAACTCGATTCTCTTCTGAATTAACGCACGATCGCTGGCACACGATCACTGGTCGTGCGCGATGAGGCCACTGATCGTGCGCTAAGAGCAGACAGGGAAAATTCTAGCCTGCTTCACGTGCCGCACTACCACTCCGCCTACTTCGCGGAACTACCAGACTTGGGGTGTTACAACTCCACCCTCCTTAAAAGAATTTCGTCCCGAAATCCAGGAAACAGTAATAGCATAAATTACAGTTATACTTTACCTGAGGGAAATAGCTCGGGATACTCCGCAAGCATCGTTTGCTCTCTCTCCCAGGAGAGCTCCTCTCGGCCGCAGTTATCCCACCGGACTTTTACCATCCGAATGGACTTGTTCCGCAGCTGCTTTACTTCGGTATCTTCGATGCGTAAAGGCTTGACTTTCGTCGACAACCCACTATCGACCGGAACTTTGCCGACCGCAACGATATGAGTAGGCTCTTGCACTGCCTTCCTCAACACTGAAATGTGGAACACGTCGTGCAGACCGCTCAGCTCTGCAGATAGTGCAAGCCGATAAGCCGCATCACCAACACGCTCCACGATCTCGAACGGTCCTAAGTACCTCGGACTGAGCTTTTTCAAGCGTCGAATCCTTGATACCCCTTTGAACGGTTTGATCTTCAAGTAAACCCGGTCACCGACGGCGAACTCTAAGTTCCTATGCTTGGCGTTGAAATACTTTGCTTGCCTATCCTGGGCAACCAATAGCCTTTCGCGTATAGCCCGGATCGTCGACGTTGCTTCTTCAACGTCCTTTCGCTTCAATAGCTTAGTATCGCCCGTTTCCGCCCAAGACAACGGCGTACGACACTTCTTACCATAGAGGGCCTCGAAAGGAGCCATCTTTATGCTGGCTTGGTAGCTATTATTGTAGGCGAATTCGATCATATAGAGGTGATCCTCCCACCTCTTTCCAAAGTCTAGAGCGCACATTCGGAGCATATCCTCCATAGTCCTGTTGGTTCTCTCGGTCTGTCCATCCGTTTGCGGGTGGAAGGCCGTGCTGAACTTCAATTTTGTGCCCAACAGTTCATGGATAAGCCTCCAATCTTTCGATGTGAAACGCCCGTCACGATCGCTGACGATGCTACGAGGGACACCGTGCAGTCTCACGATACTATCCACATAGAGCTTTGCTAGCTTCTCTACGGAATCATCCTTCCGGTTCGGAATGAAGTGTGATACCTTTGTCAAACGGTCCACGATCACCCATATGGCGTCGTTTCCATGTTGCGATCTCGGCAATCCGTGCACGAAATCCATCGAAATATCATCAAACTTCCATTCCGGAATCGGCAAGGACTTCAGAAACCCACCGGGACGTTGACATTCCGCTTTCACCAACGCGCAAGTATGACACTTGGCTACGTAAAGGGCAATGTCTTTCTTCATGCCCGGCCACCAGAACAGTTTCTTCATATCCATAAACATTTTAGTGCTCCCCGGGTGGATCGAGTACTTGGTATGATGAGTCTCGTACATCAATTCCGCCCGTAGAGTACCAACGTTTGGGATGCATAACCTTTCCTGCTTCCACATAAGGTCGTCTTCGAAGGAGAAATCAGCGTTTAACCCTTCAACGGTCTCCGCTTTGTATCGTTTCAAGCTCTCGTCCAACTCCAATGCTTGTCGAACTCGGTCGGCAAGGTCGTAGTGAACTTCCGTCCAGTTCAAGCATGCTGAAGTAGACGTTCTCCTATCAATGCATATGATCTCCATTTCTTCTAGCTCACGGATTAGACGCTCATCGTGCATCAAAATCCAATTTGCTTGTGCGGGAGCCCGACGACTCAACGCGTCTGCAACTACGTTTCCTTTACCGGGAGTATACTTGATATCGAAGGTGTAGTCCCCAAGGAACTCCATCCACCTCCTTTGGCGCATGTTCAACTCCCTTTGGTCTAGTAAGTACTTGAGGCTCTTATGGTCGGTAAAGATATCGATCTTCACGCCATATAGATAGTGTCTCCAAAGTTTGAGGGCAAAAACCACGGCCGCTAGCTCCAAATCATGGACCGGGTAATTCCTCTCGTGAACCTTCAGTTGCCGGGAGCCGTAGGCAATTACCTTCCCGAACTGCACTAGGACACAACCCAAACCACTTCCTGAGGCGTCGCTATATATTTCGTAGCCTTCCGTACCCTGTGGCGAGCATAGAATGGGCGCCGTGGTCAGACGGCTCTTTAGCTCTTCAAAAGCTCGTGCGCACTCGGGCGACCAAACGAACTTATGATCCTTCCTAGTCAGTTTTGTGAGAGGAAGTGCGATCCTCGAGAAGTTTTCCACAAAGCGCCTATAATAGCCGGCAAGTCCTAAGAAACTTCGGACTTCCGCTACGTTTTTCAACAAAGGCCACGCTTGGATCGCTTCTATCTTCGACGGATCAACTGCAATTCCTTCGCCACTAACAACATGACCAAGGAATGCCACTGACGGTAGCCAAAACTCGCACTTGGAGAACTTGGCATATAGCTGACTCCTCCTCAAGGTGCTCAGGACTGCGTGCAGATGCCCTACATGCTCCTCTTCCGACTGAGAGTATACCAAAATGTCGTCGATGAAGACGATCACAAATTGATCTAAATACTCTCGGAATGTCCTATTCATCAAGTCCATGAATACCGACGGTGCGTTGGATAGACCGAACGGCATTACCGTGAACTCAAAGTGCCCAAAGCGGGTACTGAACGCTGTCTTTGGAATGTCACATTCTCTTATTCGCAGTTGATAGTAGCCGGACCTTAGGTCTAGCTTGGAGTAACCCGTCGACCCCATCAGTTGGTCGAATAGATCATCGATTCTAGGAATCGGATATCGGTTTTTCTCGGTCAACTTGTTTAGCTCTCTATAATCAATACATAGACGCAAGCTCCCATCCTTCTTTTTCACAAAGAGGACCGGTGCACTCCAAGGCGAAGAACTTGGACGTACGTAGCCTTGCTCTAGCAGCTCTTGCAATTGGACCTTCAACTCTGCCAATTCCTTTGGCGCTATTCGGTAAGGTGAGCGGGCCACAGGTTTGGCACCTGGCACCAACTCGATACAGAAATCAATCTCCCGATGAGGCGGAGCCCCAGGGAGTTCGTTAGGAAACACGTCGGCGTATTCCGCTACAACTGGGACATCACACAACCTGGGCTTTGGCTCCGAAGCCTCCAACAAGGTGAAGAACAACTCGGCGCCTTTTCTCACCGCCTTAACCACCTGGAGAGCAGACAGCAGCGTCTTGCTCGCTCCTCGCATACCGGCGAATGTGGTTTCATCGTCGGTGTTCGTTCCCAGAGTGATCTCCTTTGTATTGCAATCTATGCATGCTCGCTGCTCCGAGAGCCAGTCCATGCCGAAGATCACATCGAATTCAGCTAACGGTAGTAACGACGCTTCCAAGTCGAAATCTTGACTTCCGATCCGCACCTTCACACGGCTCTTCCTATCCGCACTCATTCGAGATCCATTGGGTAGCACTACTTCCAATCTATCCTCTACAAAGGTAGACGGCACTCCGATTCGCACCACGAAGTCCTCAGACAGAAAAGAGTGCGATGCACCCGTATCGAATAGAGCTCTCGCCGGATAGTTGAAAATTAGGACGAAACCTAATTGTACACAAATAACACATAGTCGTACAACAGTGAGAATCATATACATAGCTGTAAAAGCTAACTTCTAATTCGTACCTGTGACGACGTCGGTTTGTCGTATGGCTTCTTGTTGGCCAAGCGAATAGACTCTCGGCTGAGTCGGAATGTGTTGGGAGGCCGAAGACTCTGCCGCTTTGCCCTTTTCCGCAGCCCGAGCATAATCCGCCGCTCGGTTTGCCGCCTTTGGGGGACCACTTCGACACACCGCAGCTTTGTGTCCCACCTTCCCGCAGGTGAAACACGTAATAGGAGTCCGCGCGGTCGTGGCTCCCGAAACATTCGAAGAAGCTGGTTCCGCCTGCTTGAACTTCCGCTTGTTCCTTCTGAAGTCCGGCTTGGACTGAGAGGCCGGCGCATGAAACTCGGGTTTCTTTACAACACTCTTTGCTTGTACCCTCTTCATGTCCAACTCCAAAGATCTGGCGGTTTGCACCATCACTTGGAAGCCAAACGTCATAGGGCCTGCAAGGAGCAGCCTCAACTCGTCCCGAAGCCCTTCATAGAATTTATTCGTCTTCGTCTCCTCATCCTCCACCAATGCCCCCGCATAGCGACTCAGTCTGGTAAACTCATGTAAGTAATCGTCAACGGAGCGATCACCTTGAGTTAACCTCAGGAACTGGTTTTGTAACGCAATGCGTTGGGCAGGGGGGATAAACCGCTGGAGGAACGACTTTGAAAACTCAGCCATTGTTATTTCAGTAATGTCTCTATCGCCGAACTTGTGCAGTTCCTGCTCTTCCCACCACAGCACAGCCTCTCCGTCAAGAAGGAAAGTGGCTAAGGTGACCATCATGGCTTCGTCCGTCGCCGTCGCCCTCAGAGTTCTTCTAACTCTTGACAACCAGTCTTCTGCCTCCGTTGGGGACTCAGATCCCGAGAAGGTAGGAGGATTAAAGCTCAAGAAGTGCTTTAATTGTTGGTCACGCGCTCGCCCCGCAACTACTTGCGCAACTTGACGCTCCACCCTTGGTGCTAACGCCGGTTCCACTGCAGCTACTGGCACAGGGGCATCAACCCTTGGTGCTACCGCAGGTTCCACTGCAGGTTCAACTACCGGGGCTGCATCAGTAGTAGGCGTAGCAGGCTGTGCAAGCTTTTGCGGTTGAGCATTGATCATCGCGAAGACTGCTTCTGCGACCATTCTGATCATCTCAGCCGAAGGAGTGGTCGCTGGCACCTCAGCCGACCCACTACTTTCAGCGGTGTTACGGGGTTGAGACCGCCCCGCAGCACTTCTAGTCACCTATAATCATGCAAGGCACAATTTAGTGACCCTAAACATATCAAACATCAATCATGGAACGCTCAGGTTCCGCAAACAAGTATGTTTTTTTCATTCCTAAGTGGACATTCTTATTAGTTTTTGTCGTTTTAGGTGAATGCACAGCCCGTGCGCACCACCCCTTAAAAGGAATTCGTCCCGAATTCGCTAAACTACGGATCGACGCCTTAAGTCCGATACCAAATTGTAACACCCTGCCAGTACAAAAAGTATAACAGCAGGTCCGGCCGGGACCCCACGCCATACAAACCACACTAGCTAGGAGTTAAAAGGTGATAACCAGAAAAGTAACAACTAACGAGAGTACAAAACGTAAGCGGAAGCATTAATTAAACCATTCAAATAGACATGTCCACTATCATAGGAATGAATCCAGAAATAAGAGTTACGGCCTTAGGGCCTTACATCAAATCAATGTACAAAACTCCAAAAAGCATACATCGGCACGCAGGCCGGCAATACATGAGAAAACAGGAAAAAGGCTGGCCTTCGAGGGCCAACTCAGCAAAAGGACAGCAAAAGGACCAACGCCCGCTATTTCCCGCTAGGCTCACCTGCACCTGCATAAGAACATTCCACCAAGCGGTGGTAAACAAGGCAACGGTCAGCACAGCTGACCAAATTATAACGACCCCACCCCTTTCCCGGGGTGGCGGAGATTCTACCCTGCAAGTAAGCCATACTAGCACAAGTACTAAATCTAAAGAGAGTGCAACTACACAAGGTGAGGTTTCAAGCACAATCAATCTTCTAGGTTGAGCATCAAAAAGAAGGGAACCTAGGTATGCACGTGATGTTGGTTGGGTTCACCCGAAGGTTTCCCACAACCGCCTAAGCAAATCGCATGAGGCTAAACATAACATCAAATTCACAACACTCCACCCTAAGGGTCACAACCTTAGGTGGGAAACAAGAGCTTTTGGTCGGTCTAGGTATGACACCTTCCCCGACCTCTCCCATGATCACACGGCTTTCATGAGGAAGGGACCTCTCGCCGATCTGCATGGAAACGGGTTCGGTTCAGCTTTGCCCGTGCTCTAATCGTCGCGATCTATCGCACGACGCGGGTACGGCTTCACCTCGGCCCGTAAGGGTTTAGCACTTTCAAGTGCTACACAAAAATATACGCTACGCACCTAACCCCTTCACAAGGATCTAGGCTTCGCGAATTCTCAACAAGGGAGGTACATACGCTCCGCATCAATAACGTGGTGAAGGTTTGCCTTCATCCAAAACTCAAAGCATGGGGCTTTCGTAGGGATCTTCACAAGACGCCTACACTTAACTCCCGCAATACTATAGGTGAGTTCACGGAGTCATTCTCCGGCACGCATTCTAGGTCTAACCTAAATGCAACGTCGCAAATCAAGCATCACCGATTCGGGCTCACGGCCACGAATAGGCTTCACACAAAATGCCTAAATCCGCACGACTACCGGATTTTCTACATGCAATATGCCGGGGACGGACACAATCTACCCGGAGTCCCGAAGGACTTGAGGAAATCCTACACTTCACCCATTTGGTGAAAGAGATACCTCATGCAAGCAAAGAAAGAGGAATAAATGGACAAATACAAGTCCAAAGTTCGGGAGGAAGAATCGTTACCCTAGACGTGTTCCTCTTCGCCATGGATCCGAGATTCTACGCGGAGGGAAAGAACCGCACCGGGCTGCACTCTCCGGATCTGGAAACGGCTCGCGAAACGGAGCTCTGGAGCTCCGTCAATGGCGAAATCTCCTCTTCTTCTTCCTTGCCCCCTTCTTCTTCCTCTAGCCTAGGAGAGAGAAACACTATGAAATAATGAGGGTTTAATCCCTCTCCAAAGCCCTAAGAACCCCCAGCAACAAATCCCAGCCGTTGGATCGAATTCCAAGAAATTTGATCGGTCGGATCTTCTTCTCCGCTCAAAATCGCGGAACAGAATAAACAGGGCGCACGATCACAGGCGCACGGTCAGTGGTCGTGCGCGACGAGGGCAATGGTCGTGCGCACTATCCGGGACAGAACTCTGAATTCTTGCGAATAAGCGCACGATCGCTGGCGCACGATCACTGGTCGTGCGCGAAGAGGGAAATGGTCGTGCGCACTGTCCGAGACAGAACTCGATTCTCTTCTGAATTAACGCACGATCGCTGGCACACGATCACTGGTCGTGCGCGATGAGGCCACTGATCGTGCGCTAAGAGCAGACAGGGAAAATTCTAGCCTGCTTCACGTGCCGCACTACCACTCCGCCTACTTCGCGGAACTACCAGACTTGGGGTGTTACAATACATTTGATCGAAAATCCTTCTTAAGTAAAATATTTTGTAAACATCATAAATTGATTTGGACAAACTTGACCGTGGAGGTTCCCAAAATATGGTAGAGCCTCTCTCGAGAGAACTACCACATAACCTTAGGTTGATCGATTACGACCCCTCGGCCAGTCGAAACTCTTAAGCTTGCTTTATGCGGTGAGCCCACCTATTGGATTTGACTCCAATCCGGAAGATTTGTGGTACCCTCTCTCGAGGAGTAAAAGCAATTCCTTCTACCGTTGAGCGATCTACACGTATTCACGGATCTCTCGATCAACTAGAATACGACTCCAAAATGATTATCATTCCCCAGAAATATGAAATCAAATCATTGTAAATCAACAGTAAATCATAATTTTCCAAAACCAAACTATGAAGAAGAGATTACAAAATAACAATACTTAAGAAATCATCCGATCAAATGTTATAAAATTAGCTACTCATGATTGAACAAAAAGAACATTTTATAACTATGGAAAGAAAATTATAATTGCGAGAAATGGAAATTATTATTTTTAATTGAAATTGCAAAACATATAGTAAATTTGCGTAAAGAAAATACTATAAGAAAATGCAGCAAAACTACTCTAAAATTGAACCAATCTAAGCATGGACCGCCTCCCCCTAAGCTTTGAATCCTTGCCCTTTTTATAGGTGAAAACCTCATATACAATTAATTGGGGGCAGCACCATGAGTGGATTGGTGAATGGAGGAGCCGGATCTTGGAGAAATTAAGTGGGGGTGTTGAATGGAAATAACGGCAACATTAAAGATGTAGAAATAAATAGCTAAATTGAAGAGGAGGAGAACCGAATGACAGCATTGAAATGGACGGGTGAATGAAGGAGCCGGCTCTTGAAGATGAAGATTAAGGGAGTTGAATGGCTGCTCCATGTAGAAATTAACAACTGCTCCTTGGAATTAAATGCAAGTGAGAAAGGGCTGCTTGAAGAGAGAGAAGAAGTGGCTGCAATAATGAAGAAGAGTTGGAGGTTTTGATATGGGGAGGTAACGTGCATGATTAATTTATGGTGATGATGTGGAAGTCCAACATGAATGGCGTTTTATTTGTATGGATTTCACATCTCCACCTTTGTATGGAGGGTTGAGGTAAAGGTTTCATGTGCATGGATAAAATGGTAGTGGCGGCATGCATGAAATTAAAAGAGAGGCTCGACCAAGTTGCATGGATTGTCATGAGAAGTTGGAGTTGGCGGCACAATGCAAAGGTGGCGGCGATGGCGTCGTGTGCGGCTTGGACTTGTCCGGCATGAGCTTTCGGAGTTGGCAAAAATGGCGGGCGGCATGCATGGGCATAGTAGTAATGCATGCATGGGATTGATGAAAGGTTCACGTGCATGGAGATGTGATGGTTTGCATGACTTCACGTAAACATGGTCGGGTCTTTTCTTTAAACGTGCGTGAAATTCCTTCAAAATATAAAATAAAAATAATATAAGCGCAATTTCTAAGGGAAAGAGAAATTAAAAGTTAAATTGATATATTAATAGGTGAAAATATATATATTTATATATGAGAACAAATAATTTTACATTAATAATTTAAGCTACATTATGAGTTATCAAATTCCCCCAGACTAAGTATTTTGCTTGTCCCCAAGCAAACACATACGAGCTAGCAAAAATAAAATTAACTAACCAAACAATTTGGCTATGCAGAACACGAGTACGATGCGAAATTAAAGGTAGGGAAACCATGAAAAACAAGCTGAATTTTTTTACTTAATTTTAGCAAATAATTTTATAAATTCCACTAGCATAAAATAAATCATTCCGTATTTCAGCAAAAGTAAAAACTGAGTAACGTGATGAATGAAAAGCGTGTTGAATTGCAACTAAAATCTTAGAGACATTTTATAATCATATCAATTCATGTCAAAAATCCATACTCCTACCTAAATTTTTTACCGAATTTACTTCCTCGCTACCGTACTAAAAATAAACCTAGTACGCATGAATCAAAAGGACTTTCATTAGGCGTAACATTTTGGCTTGGGCTTAAAGGTGCGGAAATCAAAAAGATAGAAATGATGGGTTCAAGCACATAAGGGAGAGCTTTGCATGAAATGATGTTGCAAAAAAAAAATTTCTGATACCCCAAATTATTTTTGATAAATAGAATTGGGATCAAAATAAGCTTTTTTTCATAATCTTTTTCATCATAATTTTTCAAATAATTTTTCATCCTTTTTTTGTTTGCTTTTTGCTATTTATTTCCTTCTTTTGTAGCCATCATGAAATAATTGAAACTTCCACCATCTTCACAAAATGTAGTACTCACTAGCAACATATAAAGCTCAAAATAAATTTGTGTGCAACATAGGTAGGCTATTTGGCTTTGGTGAAAAATAAGTGGAGCTACCAAAAGGAAGGGAAAAGGCATAAGGTGGCTAACAATGATTAAACTTTTAAGGTTTGGAATACAAAGGCTCAATCTATTCAATAAATTGCCTTGATCATATTCATGCTTCTAAGTCAATTTTAGCAAAGTATTGAAAAATTCAAGAGAAGCAAATTCTAGATAGAAAATAAAGAGAATTGACATTTCATGAAAATGAAAATAACAAGCATCTAGATCGTTTCACATCTGCTACACTCAACACTAATCAACATTACAAAGATTTTTAGAAAAGAAAATAATAAAGGATGTTAGATTTTATAAAAGTGAAAAATATAAAAAGATAACTATGAAAAAGTGCAAATATCCAAGAAAGTTTTTCAAAAATAACATGCTACCTTAATTAGAAACACTGCATGAGTCAACATATTACTCATGAAACATAGGCAAAATGAAAATTAGAGAAATTTATTCTAACTAAGCAAGTATATAAATAATTAAAAACAAGAAAAGAAATAGTCACGGGGTACTAAAGACAAAACAAAAATTAACTCAAATTCTTACATGTTTTTTTCCATAAGTTTTATAATAAAATCTAATTTTCCTTGTTTTTTTTTGGAAAAGGTGCAACATACAAAACTGATAAGAAATATGAAAATATTTTTTTTTAGTTTGCTTTTAAAATAAACATGAAAACCAATATTCCCCCAGGATAGAGGGAAACATTGTCCTAAATGTTAAAAAACTAAGTAATAGAGAAAACAAAAAAAAAAGTGCATAGGGAAAATAATGCAAGAAAGGAAAAGATAAATAAGGGGTGTCTCCCAAGAGCGCTTTTGTTTTTCCCGTCCTTAAGCTAGACGGTTATTGTAGGAAAAAGGAAAATAAAAATAAAGGTACACAGTCAATTCCCTTAATTCACGCTTAGGTGAATGTGCTGAAGTCCGTTTGCCCGACGACACCTCCACTATAGTCGCGATTCTTTGGTTGTCCGTTAGCTTGAAATTGTGAATCCAAATTACCTATACATACCTTAGGTAATTTGGATTGTTGGAGATGAGCGGCAAATGGATCGGTGAAGACGTTTGGTTGCAATGACTCATCCTCTACATGAAAATCGTTAGTATCAAAAGAATCAAAAATTAGCGAGTTAGAAAAATTTTCGCAAGGAGGTGGCGCTTGCGAAAACACATGATTAAGTACCGGTTGTTCATTTTCAAAAATAAAATTCATATCCAATTTTTTTTTTGAAATATGAAGTGGACTAAATTCATGGGACACAATATTTTCATGAATTTCACTTTCAAAGTGAATATTTGGCGAGAGAGAAAATTCATGAAAAATAGGAGGAGATTCGGGCAGAGGAGGAGAAGAAACATGTTCTTCGTCAATTTCGTCTAGTGTCTCCATGAATCTTTTAAACTCGTGGTAAAGAAATTCTTCTTGAGCTTGGGAATAAATATTTAAATTTGGACAAATAAAATCTGGAGAATACCCAAGAGTGGAAGAAAAAGAATTTTGTGGGGTAAAAAAGGAGGAATGAAAATCTTGATTGACTGAATTTCCTTCATCGCACCGAAAACTATCCGGGTGATCTTGCCACCATGAATAATTAATATCGGTGCAAGAAGAAATTTCATATGAATTATCTTTCATAGAAAAAAATTTTGATAACAAAAACTATTTTGATTATAAAATGAACATTCCTCAATAGAATGATTTGCACCACAAAAATTACATATAATTTTGCGCTTTCGTGCGGCTTCCAAAAGATTGACTTTGTTTTGAAGCTCAGCAACTTTGGCGGGCAATTGAGATAACCTTTTTTTTATGTTTTTGAAAAAAAAATAACCATTACTAAATAGATGAGAATTTGAAAGAAAAAAATGGGGGGCGGAGAAAGAGAAAGATAAAAGTAATACAATTTATGCTTTCAAAATATCAACAAAAATTCCCGGCAATGGCGCCAAAAACTTGATATGTAAAATTTTCGATATATTATTTCTCCAAATTCTACGAACTATAAACAAGAGCACCTATCGTTCATAGCATAGGATATTTATAAATAAATATCAAGTGTCGTATTCCACGGGTCTATTGAGTACTTCTACTCACGCAAATTAGTATTATTTTATCGGTAATAAAATAGAGATTTTAAGAAATGATAAAAGAGAGGAAACTTTTGATCGAGAATCCTTCTTAAGTAAAATATTTCGTAAACATCATAAATTGATTTGGACAAACTTGACCGTGGAGGTTCCCAAAATATGGTAGAGCCTCTCTCGAGAGAACTACCACCTAACCTAAGGTTGGTCGATTAAGACCCCTCGGCCAGTCGAAACCCCTATGCTTGCTTTATGCGGTGAGCCCCACTATTGGATTTGACTCCAATCCGGAAGATTTGTGTCACCCTCTCTCGAGGAGTAAAAGCAATTCTTTCTACCGCTGAGCGATCTATACGTATTCACGAATCTCTCGATAAACTAGAATACGACTCCAAAATGATTATCATACCCTAGAAATATGAAATCAAATCATTGTAAATCAACGGTAAATCATAATTTTCCAAAACCGAACTATGAAGAAGATATTACAAAATAACACTACTTAAGAAATCATCCGATCAAATGTTATAAAATTAGCTACTCATGATTGAAGAAAAAGAACATCTTATAACTACGAAAAGAAAATTATAATTGCGAGAAATGGAAATTATTATTATGAATTGAAATTGCAAAACATATAGTAAATTTGCATAAAGAAAATTCAATAAGAAAATGCAGCAAAACTACTCTAAAATTGACCCAATCTAAGCATGGACCGCCTCCCCCCTAAGCTTTGAATCCTTACCCTTTTTATAGGTGAAACCTCATATAAAATTAATTGGGGGCAACACCATGACGTGGATGGGTGAATGGAGGAGCTGGCTCTTGGAGAAATTAATTAAGGGTGTTGAATGGAAATAACGACAGCATTGAAGATGAAGAAATAAATAGCTGAATTGAAGAGGAGGAGAACCGAATGGCAGCATTGAAATGGACGGGTGAATGGAGGAGCCGGCTCTTGAAGATGAAGAAGGGAGTTGAATGGATGCCTCATGTAGAAATTAACAGCTGCTCCTTGGAATTAAATGCACGTGAGAAAGGGCTGCTTGAAGAGAGAGAAGAAGTGGCTGCAATAATGAAGAAGAGTTGGAGGTTTTGATATGGGGAGGTAACGTGCATGATTAATTTATGGTGATGATGTGGCAGTCCAACATGAGTGGCGTTTTATTTGTATAGATTTCACATCTCCACCTTTGCATGGAGGGTTGATGGAAAGGTTTCATGTGCATGGATAAAATGGTAGTGGCGGCATGCATGAAATTAAAAGAGAGGTTCGACCAAGTTGAATGGATTGTCATGAAATGTTGGAGTTGGCGGCGAAATGCAAAGGTGGCGGCGATGGTGTCATGTGCAGCTTGGACTTGTCCAGCATGAGCTTGCGAAGTTGGCGAAAATGGCGGGCGGCATGCATGGGCATAGTAATTATGCATGCATGGGATTGATGAAAGGTTCACGTGCATGGAGATGTGACAGTTTGCATGACTTCACGTAAACATGGCCGAGTCTTTTCTTTAAACGTGCGTGAAATTCCTGCAAAATATATAATAAAAATAATATAAGCGCAATTTCTAAAGGAATGAGAAATTAAAAGTTAAATTGATATATTAATAGGTGAAATATATATATATATATATATATATATATATATATATATATATATTTATATATGAAAACTAATAATTTTACGTTAATAATTGAAGCTAAATTATGTGTTATCATCAACGCAGAAGGAAGTATCTGTCGAAGTCATCTAAAGTCGACGCAACATCGACTTCAATCCGACGCAGATAATGAAGTTCAGAACCATGCCCTTCAACGCGATGGTTACGTAGAAAAGATATCGATGCAACGTCGATTAGCAGAGTTCAATCAGAGCATGGATGAAATCGAAGCTGCTCCTACAAGAACTCGAAGGTGCGTCAATAAGAGAGGAAGAGAACTCGACGCTACATCGAATATTGTCTGAAAAGGAAACCTTTTCAGCTGTTATTTTTGGACCCTCTCTCATGGCCCACCTCACTCAAGAGCGTTCCCCAATGGCTCCTTAATTTCCTCAAATAGATCCAGGAATTAATAGAGGACAGAGAAAAGCTTTCTTGGAAACAAGCATATTGTTGGTGGATGGGTCGGGAATCAAAGATGGAAGGAATGGAGTAATTGTCCAGACAAAAATACCTTTTCAGGACGTACAAGAAAAGGAAACAAATTCTAATTGAAGAGGGACAATAAAAGGGAAGAAAGGAAAAAGAAAACTAGAGCATTGATCACAATCAGCTATACTATTCTATTAGGGCTTCCCCTTCTTCTTCTTCCTCCTCCTCAGGAATCTCTAATAGAAAACATATAGAGAAGAAACAATTGCTGCTCTTCATCTTATAGAATAGAGGATCTGAAGGCTGCTCATCATCACAATCATATAGCAGTCATAGTTCAATCAGAAAGAAGAAAAGGATCTGACATTCATAGCTCCTGCAATACATCACTATCATATGCAGGAGTTAATCAAGAGCAGAACCAGTGAAAGATTCAAAAAGTTGTTCTTCATACAGTCGTCATAAGAATTCTGAAAACAGAATTCTTCTTCTCCCCTTTGTTTCTCCTTCTCTTTCTCTCCTGTAAAAGAGTTTTAAGAATCCCTCTTCTAAAGGATTTAGTGGTTTAAGATCTCCTTATAAAAAGATCTGGTGGTTCAAGATCTTCTTATCAAAAGAACTAGTGGTTCATGATCTCCTTATCAAAAGATCAGTGGTTCTGAGAGTCTACTTGTCAAAAGACTCAGGCACAGTTGGTGAAATCCTACCAGGTGGTAGAAGAGAGGACTACCCATATTTTGGGCAACCTCTATAAAAATCTCTATGTCTTCTGGTTGATAATTTTTGGTGCTGTCCACATTTAATTAACTATTTTCTAGCTTTTATTTTATACAGCTTTGTTTTATTCTGTGTTAGGATTTTGTTGAAGTATAAACACTTAGTGTTTTATTTTATCTACACAAATAGAATAGAAATAATTTTAAGTCTTATTCACCCCCCTCTAGAGTATATCTCAGGGGCACACTGTGCACTTTCAGAATATGGCCACCAAAAATGATCCCGTCTGCCTCCTGTCGATTGAGCTACCGCCGACGCTAGAGGTAGTGTCAGTGCTAGCATCTCGACGACGTAATGCTCGTCGGGTTGGCCACTACCGCCAGCGCTACTGCTAGTGCTCGTGCCAATGATTGTGCCAGCGCTAGCGACTCGACAACATAATGCTCGTCTCGATGGTATGGAGCGCATCTCAGTGGTCTGTCGAGACAACCGCTAGCGCTAGCACTAGCACTCACGCCAGCGCTAATGTCTCGACGACATATGGCTCTTCTCAGCGGTTTGGAGCGCGTGTCGACGGTTCGCCTAGTAAACCGCTAGAGCCAGTGTTAGCACCTAGGGTCGGCGCTAGCTCTGAACTCTCATTACTTATGTTTCTGCAATTTGGATAATTTGGGTGTTACAAAGGGACCCCTTAGTGGGTTAGACATGTTATGGTGGGGTCATGGGTCATGGTGACGCCCTAAAGCCAACCTTAGATTGGGTTTGGAATGTGCTATTTGCAGTCCAATGTGGTCTTCATCCACTTGCCTAAGGTCTTATGTTCACTTTGTGCATCCTAGGGCTTTGCCATGACCTAGTCATGACAAAACCAACCTAGGGGTCTAGTTGTTTGGGGGATGTAACAAATCCCAATACACAAAAAATAATTTCGTCCCCAAAAGTCATGTTAGGATTGAAGTTAAACCTGACGCTAAGAGTAACGGCTACCTCTGCTGCATCAGTTCTAGTGGTTCCCAAATAAGCTCCTCCTGTCCATGATTTTACCACATGACTTTTACCTACGGAACCTTCTTGCGCCGCAAGGCTCGCACTGCCGTATCGTCTATCCTGACGAGCTCCACGCTAACTAATTGGTCAGAAGTTAACGGTCCATCTACAGTAGAAACCTGTTGCTACGGCTGCAGTAAAGCTCTCCTAAGGTGTGACGTGGAAGACGTCATGCAAACCCGCTACCTCCGGCTGTAGCTCCAGTCTATAAGCCAATAGGTTGATCCACTCCAGGATCTTGTAGAGCCCTATTTATCTTAGACCGAGCTTCTTTCGCCCAAATACCCGCAAGAATCCATGCATCATACATATCCTCAGGAACACCCGGTCCACAACCTGGAACTCTACCTGATGATGCCACGCATCGTAATACTTGGCCTGCCTTCTCTGGGACTCTAGCATCCTAACTTTAAATCAGTCGCACCTGAGCATCTGTGTCCGCCACAAATTCGGATCCGAGTGTATTTAAATCCTCATCATGGATCCAAGATAGTGGAGCCATATTCCTCCATCCCTCTGAGGGTGGAAAGTTGTGCTGAATGTCAACCAAGAGCCTAGATAAGCCTGGACTGATCTTCACTTCTTGGACGTAACCTGTCCATCCCGATCCGACATGATCGTCCCAAGTACACCATAATAATGGACAAACTGCTCAACACATCCCATCAACCACAAACGGGAGTGTCCTTCTGGCCTGGGGTGACCCTAGCTACCTTGGTCAATCTATCCTCGATGTTCCAAATAAGTATTTCCCCAGAGTCGGGGTGTGGTAATTTGTGTATGAAATCCATAATTAAATCCTCGATTTCCACCCCTAACACAGGCAGTGACTGTGGTGGTTCCGCAATGACTCTTGCATTTGGCCTTCACCAGTAGACAGACCTTACCGTGCATCACAAAACCTATGACGTCTTTCTTTATTCTGGGGAAATACACGCTCCGGAATACCCTATTTTCTAGTGACTAAAGCTCTTGTTTGTATGGGTAGACAACGCCTCTATAAAGTTTTCTCTACATGTTCAGCTTCTTATTCCTTCACGTACATCCGAGTAATCAATCAACTCAACTATACAACTTATCCAGTTCTTACCATTGATGGATCTGATCAGATCGTCAAGCATCCCAATTATCCTCAAAATTTAAGAGGGGGTTTACTCGTTAACCTTTATGAGTATATGTTAACTAATCATTATTATTGTGGTTAAATTTTTTACCACGACGGGGCGTGATTTTTAACAAATCATAAGTTAATCACTTCTGAAATCCCCAAACCACAAGAACTTTAAAATATAGTTATAGCTTATAAGCACTTATTTCAGTTCCCAACTTTCAGAAGGGCATCTGCGTCCCAAAGTGACTAAACTTGGCAACATTACATTTCTCAAGCTTCAACTAAGGTCAAGTCGTTGTTCGATCAACGATGTCAATTCATTGTCCTGGTAATACTATCAGTCACCATTCCAACCGTGCTTTTACAGAATCCCATCTTCGCCCAAGAAAAATTGAATAAGATCCGACTTCAAAATCACTATGTTCACGACGCAACACTTTCTAAATTAGAGCTAAGGGAAACCCAAGTTAGTAACTAATTCACCCAATAAACAAAAGGTATGCCCCAATAAACAAAAGATAAGCCACTATCTATGTTGGGCCAAGTATCTTCGATATCACTATCTTATATTTGTCCCAAGTATGCAAACAAGTCTTAGGGCACACAACCTTAGACTTGGGATTCTATCTTGAGACTTGTTGGAAAACTCCATACTTTAGACTCTTCAAGTTACCCTCTACGACAAACTTATCAGGGTCAACATGTGACGCAATCCCAAATGGGTCTCTTCTGAACTTGAATTCTTATCTGACCCTCGGTGTTTGTCATGGTAGCTGGGTAGAACAGCTCCCTCAGTTCTTCGGGCCTTGAGAACCACATCGAATACAGCCATAGGGGAAGCACCATTCAATCTCTCCCATGGATCTGAGGTCGTCCTCCCGATCGAGTTCGAGGTAAAGTCACCCAGGGTGGTTACAGAAGGTCAAGGAAATGAGGAGTGGAGGCTGGAGAATGAGGAAGAACAAAGATTATTGTTGGACCTGGTAGAAGAGCTCTGGGACCAGGAGGCCGTCCGACAAGAAGAAGTCAAGCGGCGGAAGGCTCAGTACTTTGAAAAGCATATCCGAGTGAAATAGTTTGAGAAGGTGGATTTGGTCGTAAAGAAGGTTGACGTAGCAGGAAGGGGAGTCATGGTCGGAAAGCTCAATCCCAACTGGGAAGGTCCTTACATTGTGGAGGAAGCACTCAAGTCGGGGGGGGGGGGGGGGAATCACCTCTGGGATGTGGAAGGGGTTTCCCTCAACCGAGCTTGTAGCAGAGACGCCTTAAAACATTTCTACCCTTGAACTATTATGTTGTGATATATTGGTATAAATTGATATAGTTACATCTTTTCTGTTATACGTCCATATGAAATGAAAGTTTATGCTGGATTGCCCCGGATGATTCCGCTGTCGGACTCCCATTAGCTGGTGGGTCAGGTCGATCTTGCGTAGAGGATGGAAAATGAACGTTTATGATGGATTGCCTCAGATTATTCTACTATCGGGCTCTCATTAGCCGGTGGGTCAGGTCGATCTCGTGGAGAGGATGACAAGTGAAAGGTTATGTTGGATTGCCCCGGATGATTCTGCTGCCGGGCTCTCAATAGCCGGTGGGTCAGGTCGATCTCGCGGAGATACTGGCAAGTGAAAGGTTATGTTGGATTGCCCCGGATGATTCTCTGTTAGGCTCTTATTACCCGGTGGGTTAGTTCGATCATGTGGAGAGGTTGTAAAATGAAATGTTATGCTGGATTGACCCAGATGATTCCACTGTCGAGCTCTCATTAGCCGGTAGCTCAGGCCGATTTCGTGGAGAGGCTGGCAAGTGAAAGGTTTTGATGGATTGCCCCAGATTATTCTGTTGTCGGGCTATTATTAGCCGATTGGTCAGGTCGATCTCGAGGAGAGGCTAGCAAATGAAAGGTTAAGTTGGATTTCCCCAGATGATTTCGTTGTCGAGCTCTTATTAGCCGGTGGGTCAGGTTGATCTCGTGGATAGGCTGGCAAGTTAAAGGTTATGCTGGATTGACCCAGATGATTTTACTACCAGGCTCTTATTAGCCAGTGGGTCAGGTCGATCTCGTGGAGAGGATAGCAAATGAAAGGTTATGCTGGATTACTCTGGATGATTCTGCTGACGGGATCTCTCTAGCTGGTGGGTCAGGTTGATCTCGCAGAGAGACTGGGAAATGAAAGGTTATACAGGATTGCCCTAGATGATTCCGCTGTTGGGCGCTCATAAGCGGGTGGATTTGGTCAATCTCGCGGAGAAGCTGGCAAGTGAGTTTATGTTGGATTGCCCCGGATGATTCCGACGCGGAGCTTTAATTAGCCGTTTGGTCAGGTCGATCTCGCTGAGAGGCTGGAAAATGAAAGGTTATGTTGGATTACCCCGGATGATTCCGCTATCGGGCTCTCATTAGCCGGTGGGCCCGGTTGATCTCGCGGAAAGGCTGGCAAGTGAAAGGTTATGCTGGATTGCCCCAGAAGATTCCACTGCCAGGCTCTTATTAGTCAGTGGGTCAGTTCGATATCGCGGAGAGGCTGACAAATGAAAGGTTATGCTGGATTGCCCCGGATAATTCCATTATCGGGCTCTCATTAGCCGGTGGGTCAGGTCGATCTCGCAGAGAGGCTGGCAAGTGAAAGGTTATGTTGGATTTCCCCAGATGATTCTGCTACTGGGCTTTTATTAGCCGGTGGGTCAGGTCAAACTCGTGGAGAGGCTGGCAAATGAAAGGTTATGCTGGATTGCCCCAGATGAATATGTTGTCGGGCTCTCATTAGTCGGTGGATCAGGCCAATCTCGCGTAGAGGCTGGAAAATGAAAGGTTATGATAGATTTCCTTGAATGATTCTGCTGCTGGGCTCTCATTAGACGGTGGGTCAGGTCAATCTTGCGGTGAGGCTGGAAAGTGAAAGGTTATGCTAGATTGCCCCAGATGATTTTGTTGTCGAACTTTTATTAGCTGGTAGGTTAGGTCGATCTCGCGGAGAGGCTGGCAAGTGTAAGTTCATGCTGGATTGCCCCGGATGATTTCGCTGCAGAGCTATCATTAGCAGGTGGGTCAGGTCGATCTCGCGGAGTGGATGGCAAGTGAAAGGTTATAATGGATTGCTCCAAATGATTCCGCTGTCGGGATCTCATTAACCGGTTGGTCAGGTCAATCTTGCGGAGAGGCTGACAAGTGAAAGTTTATGCTAGATTGCCCTGGATGATTCAGCTGCTGGGTTCTCATTGGCCGGTGGGTCAGGTCAATATCACGGAGAGGATGGCAAATGAAAGGTTAAGCTGGATTGCCCCGGATGATTCCGCTCTCGGGGGTTCATTAGCCAGCAGGGTCGACAAACCATTCAAAGGGCGAGGCAAAATGGAGCTCACCTCACGAACACCCTCAAAACGAATTGACAAAACAAGGCCTCCTGCGGAGTGAGACCCCACACGCAGGACCTAAATTGTGCAACTTGGCGGTATACCCAGATGGGTGAGCCGGGGGCGCGCTGGTCTGGAAAAATTGTATGCAAGATTGAAAGAACTCGGTCAAGTTAAAAGGCACTCGCGAAATGGTGTAGGGTAAGCCACGCTCACGGTATTCAAGGGTGGGCAAGTCGGATGATCGTAGGAGAGAAAATTTGATAAATGATCGAAAGGAATCGCCGTCGAATGGGTACGCGAGATAGCGCAGGAGTAGCGACACTCGTGAACTGCCGATTGGGGTAGGCGAGTGCATACTTAGCAAGTATCGATGTATGAAAGGTGTGCAAATACGCTACAGCAAGGCGAATGTGAATATATGTGACAAAATAGAAAAAAGACCTAAGTAAAAGTCTCATTTCATTTCATCAAAATATATTCTATTACAAGGGTCGCGGTGATCTTGCCCCAGCCAAAAATAAAAAATACATCAGCATTTAAGTATGCAAGTCCTAGGGGTGGTCCACGGACCGCTCACTCTTGCCACCAGGAGAGGCCTCGTCATTGGATTTAGGCAGCGGTAAGAACAGCTCTGGAACCACCTCCTTGATGGTGAGCCACGCGGCGTCATCGGTCAGAAAGCCTGCCTCCTACAGGGTTTGAAAGATGTGCTTTTCCACCGAACTCACACTCTGCTGCATCAAATCATCTAGCTCGCGCTGCGAGTACGACTCAGTCTTGCCACTGTGAGGATGTGGAGGAAGGATGGCCTGAGTCAGCTCGTTATTCTCGGCCTTCAACCCGAGGTTTTCCTTCTCCAAGTCAGAGGTGCGTGCAAGAAGCTGGATGGCAGTATTCGACATCCCGCAAAGGGAAAGACGAGTTAGTCAAAAGGTGCATCGATGCAGGGAGGAGTTCCTCAACAACTTACCATCCCACCCTAAAGACTAGCAAGGAGGCCGTCAGAAATATTCAGCTTCTCCTTGAGGCTCGCGACCTCATCCGTGGCAGCCTTTAGCTCAATTTTGAGCTCTTCGGAATGCCAGTCCAGCTGAAAGCAGCGCTTACCCGCCATATGTGCAAGATCTAGGCCGCCGAGTTGGGCTCGCGTGCTCTCATGGGCGAGCGGCCAGGTTGACAATTGGTCAAAGTCCGCGACGTCCTCCCGGCAATTGAACCCAAAAGAGAAGGCAAAGTCCTAGCCGACGATGGTCTCCTTCTCCATCCAGGAGGGGAGGAGGGTTGACACGGAGGCCCTGTTGGCCAGTGCGAGGCCAGGGGGATTGTTGAAATTTTCTAGCTCTGGTATCTAGGGATAGATTTCAGCTCGGATACCAAATTAATAAAAAATTTTAGAAGTGGGAGTCAGGCGCAGGAACATTACAACCATTCCAAGTTAAGTATCCAGCAACAATTGAAGAGCAAAACAATCATAAATTAATCTATCTCTTTACAATGCGAGGTATACATAGCGAACATGCTTCATCATAATACAAGGAGAGACAACAAACAACTGGCAAACAGTAAAAATTGAGACCGCCATAGACCGCTGAAATGGTCAGACTGCACGCCAACTACTGAGACCACGCGAACAACACAAGGTAATCAACCCGCTTCCTGTCAGACCGCCAACTCAGAATGCGAGAGATGCTGACTTATTGAACTACTAAAAAGCAACCTGTCTACACTTCTTGATCTCCTGACCGCACGGTCGCATAACCATATAAGTTGTAAGCGAACAGAGAACAGAACTGTAAAAGTTGTCACTTGAACGCAACTCTAGATTGCCTGACCGCAAGGTCGCCTGATCGCCAAGCTCGTTATGAACAACCCAAGAACTACAACACAGATTGTACATAGGAGACCACTTGCGAACTGGTTATTTAAAGATGGAAAGAATCACCAAGGAAGAAGACCGCTGACTGCTGTCCGCTCACCTGCGAACACAACAAATAATCAACCACTTCATGACCGCATGACCTAAGAATAGTGATACATAAAATTTATGATATAAATAATTTTCTTCAAATTCTACGAACTATAGGCAAGAGCACCTATCGTTCATTGCATAGGATATATAAAACAAATAAATATCAAGTGTCGTATTCGACGGGTCTGTTGATTACTTCTACTCACGCAAATGGTTATTATTTTATCGGAAATAAAATAGAGTTTTGAAAATAATTTAAAAAAGAGAAACATTTGATCGAGAATCCTTCTTAACTAAAATATTTCGTAAATCTAGAATTCATTAGAAATTGATTTTGACAAAACTTGACCGTGGAGGTTCCCAAAATATGGTAGAGCCTCTCTCGAGAGAACTACCACCTAACCTTAGGTTGATCGATTAAGGCCCCTCGGCCAGTTGAAACCCATAGGCTTGCTTTCTGTGGTGAGCCCACTATTGGATTTGACTCCAATCCGGAAGATTTGTGTCACCCTCTCTCGAGGAGTGCAAACAATTCTTTCTACCGATGTGCGATCTACCCATATTTATGGATCTCTCGATACACTAAAATACGGATCAAACTTAATTATCATACCCTAGAAATATGAAACCAATAATTGCGAATCAAAGGTAAATTTTATTTTCCAAATCCAATCTATGAATAAAAGATTACAAAATACAAAAGATTAGGAAATCATCAGATCAAATGCTATAAAATTAGTTAAACATGATTTAAAAAGAAGAACAATTTTATTTCTAAGAAAAGAAATAACACTTACAAGAAATAAAAGTCTAATCTAGGAATTAAAAAGTGCAAGACAAAAAGTAAACTGCATAAATAAAATTACACTAATAAAATGTAGAAAAACTAAGCTATGAATGAACCAATCGAAGCATGGATTGGATTCCTCTCATCAGGGCAGCAGCTGGCTTTTATAGGCAGAAAATTGGTGAGTCACGCCCTTGGTCATGCCCATGACCAAGGGCGTGTACGCTGTGTAACTGTGCCATGAAAGCCCAGGAATGTTGGGGGAGAGAAACCGACAAAATTGATCATCTCGACGGGTCACGTCCTAGGTCACGCCCGTGACGTAGGGCTTGTCTTGACCGAGTCAGGAAACGGTGGGAAACGGTGCGATCTGGAGTTAATCTGGCAGTTGCGGGAGAGGTCACGCCCCTTGGTCGCGCCCGTGACCAAGGGCGTGTAAACTGGAATGGCTCGGCGGCGTAAACTGCTTGTATTGAATGCTTGTTGGGTGAGTCACGCCCGTGACCTGAAGGTCACGCCCTGATGTCATGCCCGTGACCTGGGGCGTGTAATCTTAATCTGATGTGGCGGCGTGTTCTAGAAGCTGGAAGACGGCTCGCCTGGGTAACGATCGTGACATGGAGTCACGCCCCCAGGTCACGCCTGTGACCTGGGGCGTGTACTTGAGATTTTTGCAGATTTATTCCTTTATTTCTCCTGAACACGGCTGTGAGCTTGAATTTATTATTAGCAGCCCCAGATTACCTGAAAACACAAAATAAAGCGAATTAGATATATATTAAACTAAAATTATATAAAAACTAATTAATTACTACTAAAATACTATATAAATATAACTATAAATAATGCATTATCAAATACCCCCATACTTAAGCTTTTGCTATTCCAGAGCAAAAACTAATTTATAAGTATGAGAAGAATTTATAGGACATTTCCAAAAAGATTTACTTCTAATTATGTACTCCAAATCTTATAAGACTCATATCAAAATAAGTTAAGAAATTACAATTCAGATTTATAAGAAATAATTTATAATTCATAAATTGAGATGAGTGGAATAAATATTAGTTTTAAAATTCTCTAACTAAATCTTCATAAACAAAATTGCATTGAATTAAGTAAAATAACCAAGATTAAAATTATAGAAACTTTAAACATCATTAGAAACTTTTAGAAAACTACAAAATATTAACTATGCTCTCTCAAAAATATCTTAGGTAAGCAAATAAACTTGGCTAATTATGGGTAAAATTGGCATTGAAGAAGTTACTTTGTATATTGGAAATAATGAATTTTATCCTCTCATTTCCATCTTTTTTTTAATTTCTTCTTCTTTTTATATCCCCAATATATATGTTTAGGAGTGATGAATTTTATCCTCTCAACTCCATGCCATATAATCTTTTACTAATTTGGGTGTATATGCTTAGGAATGATGAATTTTATCCTCTCATTCCACGATATATTATCTTTTCAAATTCTTTTTTATGCCAAATAATGGGTTAAAAAGAAAGGTAGGGGAAGGGCTAGGGTTTAAATGCTACAAAAAAAAATTCCAAAGATACATTTTAAGAGCATAGAAAATAAATTGAGTAATCTTCAAGAAACTATGAGTTAAAGTTAATATAAGTAAAATCTAGAGATATTTAACACAATTTCTAAAAAATTGAATTATGATATTTTAAGAAGAGAAAATAAAACTAAGAAATATTCTAAACAAATCCAGATAATGAAAAACTTATTAAATCAAATTCATCTAAGAATTGAATCTAACATATTTTGAAGAGAAATATAAGATTAAAAATTCATAAAAAGAAAACTCCTTCAAAAGCCTATAAAGACAACTCATAATTAAAATTAATTTTGCAAAAATGATTTTGGAGAAATTTAATATTACAAATCTTATTTTATTAGATTTTTGGATTTTTTTATATTAAAACAAAATATTTTTTTTAATATTCTTGGACTTCCCAAGGGCTACACAATGACGGGCTCGCAAGGTACTAGGCGGTTTTCTGTGACGAAAGCCCAACACGGCCCTTTCGCAAGAAATTAAATTTTTTATTTTTAAATTTTTTTTTTGGTATTTTAATTTGCAAACAAGGAAAATAAGACACAAAGACATACAAATTTAAAAGAAAACATTTTTTTTTTTGAATTTTGTAATTTTTCATAACAAAATCAAAAATAAGGAAAGAAAAATAATTTTTTTATAATTTTGAAAAAGATTTTCAAATTTTTTTTGGATTTTTAATAAAAACTGAAAATAAGAGAATACACCCCCATACTTAAAAATAAACATTGTCCGCAGTGTTTATAAGCCAAGTAGGAGGGAAAAGTAAATAAAATGCTGAAAAAGTAAATTGCAAGAAAATTAAAGATAAGCAAGGGGTGCGTCCCAAGAGCGCTTTATTTTTCTCGTCTTTAAGCTAGACGGTTATTGTTAGGAAAAAGGAAAATAAAAATAAAGGTACACGTGCAACTCCCTTAATTCACGCTCAGGTGAGCATGCTGAAGTCGGTCGCCCGACTACTCCTCCGCTATGCTCTTGACTCTTTTGTTGTCTGTTACCTTGAAATTGAGAATCCAAATTACCCATACATACCTCAGGTAATTTGGATTGTTGGAGATGAGCGGCAAATGGATCGGTGAAGATGTATGGTTGCAACGGCTCATCCTCTTTATGAAAATTATTAGAATAAAAAGAATCAAGATTATGTGAGTCAGAAAAGTTCTCATAAGGAGGAGTTTCTTGTGAAAAAATATGATTAAGCTCCGGTTGTTTATTTTCAAGAATAAAATTATGATGAGAAAAATCAATACCAAGGGGAGTAAATTCATGGGCGAGAAAATTTTCATGAATTTTGATTCCAAAATATTTATGTGCTGGGTTTAAAAATTCATGAGAAAGCGGAATAGAGTCGGGCGGAGAATCACCAAGAGAAGAAAATTGATCAAAAGAATTTTACGGATAAAAAGTGGAGGAATAGAAATTTTGATCAATAGAAATTTTTTCATTGCACCTACACTATCCGGGTGATCTTGCCACCACGAATAACTATTATCGGACCAAGAAGGAATTTCAGAAGAATTATAATCTTGAGAAAAATTATTTTGATCAAAAATATTTTGATAATAAAAATAAGAATAACATTCCTCACTAGAATGATTTGCACCACAAAAATAACAAATAAGTTGGCGCTTTCGTGCGGCTTCCAAAAGGTTTACCTTATGTTGAAGCTCGACAACTTTTGCGGCAAACTGAGATATCATCATATTTTGTTTTGAAAAATAAAATTAAACAACCGTCACCTAATAGAAAGGAATTTTTAAAAAAAAAAGCAAAAAGAGAAATGGGGGCGGAGAAAGAGAATGATAATAGTAATAAAATTCACGCTTTCAAAATATCAACAAAACTATTCCCCGGCAACGGCGCCAAAAACGTGATACGTAAAATTTATGATATAAATAATTTTCTTCAAATTCTACGAACTATTGGCAAGAGCACATATCGTTCATAGCAAAGGATATTTAAAACAAATAAATATCAAGTGTCGTATTCCACGGGTCTGTTGATTACTTCTACTCACGCAAATTATTATTATTTTATCGGATATAAAATAGAGTTTTGAAAATAATTTAAAGAAGAGAAACATTTGATCGAGAATCCTTCTTAAGTAAAATATTTCATAAATTTAGAATTCATAAGAAATTGATTTAGACAAAACTTAACCGTGGAGGTTCCCAAAATATGGTAGAGCCTCTCTCGAGAGAACTACCACCTAACCTTAGGTTGATCGATTAAGACCCCTCGGCCAGTCGAAACCCCTAAGGCTGCTTTACGCGGTGAGCCCCACTATTGTATTTGACTCCAATCCGGAAGATTTGTGTCACCCTCTCTCGAGGAGTGCAAACAATTCTTTCTACCGATGAGCGATCTACCCGTATTTCTGGATCTCTCGATACACTAAAATACGGATCAAACTTGATTATCATACCCTAGAAATATGAAACCAATAATTGTGAATCAACGGTAAATCTTAGTCTCCAAATCCAAACTATGAATAAAAGATTACGAAATACAAAAGCTTAGGAAATAATCTGATCAAATGCTATAAAATTAGTTAAACATGATTTAAAAAGAAGAATAATTCTATTTCTAACAAAAGAAATAACACTTACAAGAAATAAAAGTCTAATCTAGGAATTAAAAAGTGCAAGACAAAAAGTAAACTGCTTAAATAAAATTACACTAATAAAATGCAGAAAAACTAAGTTATGAATGACCCAATCGAAGCATGGACTGGATTCCTCTCTTCAAGGCAGCAGCTGGCTTTTATAGGCAGAAAATTAGTGAGTCACTCCCTTGGTCACGCCCGTGACCAAGGGCGTGTAAGCTGCGTAACTGCACCATGAAATCCCGGGAACGTTGGGGGAGAGAAACCGCCAAAATTGATCATCTCGATGGGTCCCGGCCTAGGTCACGCCCGTGACCTAGGGCGTGTTTTGACCGAGTCAGGAAATGGCGGGATACAGCGCGATCTGGAGTTAATCTAGCAGTTGCGGGAGAGGCCACGCCCATGACCAAGGGCGTGTAAACTGGAACAGCTACGCGGCGGAAACTGCTTGTATTGAATGCTTGTTGGGCGAGTCACGCCCGTGACCTGAAGGTCACGCCCTGATGTCACGCCCGTGACCTGGGGTGTGTAATCTTAATCTGATGTGGCGACGTGTTTTGGAAGCTGGAAGATGGCTCAGCTGGGTCACGGACATGACATGGAGTCATGCCCCTAGGTCACGCCCGTGACATGGGGCGTGTACTTGAGATTTTTGCAGATTTGTTCCTTTATTTCTCCTGAACATAGCTGTGAGCTTTAATGTATTATTAGCAGCCCTAGATTACCTGAAAACACAAAATAAAGCAAATTAGATATATATTAAACTAAAATTATATAAAAACTAATTAATTACTACTAAAACACTATATAAAAATAACTATAAATAATGCACTATCAAATAGAGACCGGAAAAACCAACCCAAGCTCTAGTTCTTATAGTTCCCATTATGAATGATGGACCTTGCACCTCTATTTATAGGCAAATAGATGGAAGTCATCACTACCCCAAAAGAGATACATTAACCTCCCCAACCAGACCGCATAAGGGAAGATCATGTGATCAAAGAAGAACCATGTTTGAGCCCTATCCACATGACCAGTTGCCAACCAGAGTCTCTGCAGGTCGCACGATCTCTGCGGTATGTGAAAGTAAGGTATTAGATCTTAGCTTTACTCTAGAGGGGGGGGGTGGGGGTGAATAGAGTATTAAAAAGTTTTAATTTATTTTATAGCGGAATTAAAATAGTGATATATATATGCGTAACAGAGTGAGTGTAAAAGCAAAATAAACACAAATCACAGCATAGTACAGAAAGAAAAACACAATCACAGAAGACACAAGGATCTATAGTAGTTCCCCAATCAAACTGGGTACATCTACTCTTCTACCACCCTTGGTAGGAATCCACTAGGTTTTTGATCAGGTGCCCTATCACCACTGTGATTTTTGATCAGGTGCCCAAACACCACTAAGCTTTTGATCAGGTGCTCAAACCAAAACACAGGTTTTTGATCAGGTGCCCTGCCACCAAAGATTTAACTTTTGAAGGGAGTTAGAACCCTGTAGAAGATGAGGTAAAATAAACAAAATGATGTTTATGAAATTCTTCTCTGTCAATAAGCTGAGAGAAGACTAGTGGATTGTTGATTTAAAGCTCCCCCTGTTTGATAGAAATTCTTGACAGTTGAAGGATAGAGCTTTCTCTTGAATAAAGAAAATCTTCCTTAATAGCAGATGAATCTGAGAGACAAAGTTTCTCAGATTGTTGTTGCTCTTTGAAGATTAAGAACTAGCAGTTGAAAACTGAGAGAAGATTGTTGATGTTCTCAGGGATTGAAAATGTTGCTGTAGAAGAAGAAGATTTCTGAATCTCTAAGTATTTTCTCAAGTATCTTCTATATCTTCTTTGTTCTCTATTGAATCCACTGGTATATCTTCTTATCTGTAATTCTATGATATATTCTTGATTGATATCTTCTATATCTCTTTTTTTCATAGACATATATCTGACTTGAAATTCAAATCTTCTAAATAAGGAATAAAATATTCTGAAATGATAATTCTTGGAAATGCAATCTGATTCAGCAATAGACTTTAATTCTTTTTCCTTTTCCATGAATGTATCCTTTTCCAACATATGTCAATGGCTACTTTCTTGAAAGAAGAGAATAGAAATGAACAATAAAAGGAAAGATCATATCTTGACTTATCTGATAATGAATAAGTCCAAATAAGTTGAATAGATCCATTGTAGATTAGTCGAGCTGAGTTCAGAGATAAATAGATAACTGATCTATCAGAAGCTGTCAAGCTGGAGATGAAATTCGTCGAGCAGAAAACTGAGTTTGTCGAGCTGAGAGTTGAGTTTGTCGAACTAAAGGCTGAGTTCGTCGAACTAAAGGCTGAGTTCGTCGAACTGAACATTTAGTTACTTGTTCGTCGAGCACAGATCGGTGTCCATCGATCTCAAACTAGAGTTCATCGAACTAAAGATAAAATATGTTGAACTGGCTGGAGAACTAAATTCGTCGAGCTGGAGAGCAAGTTCGTCGAACTGAATTATGACGTTCGTCGAACGCAGAGAGGAGTTCATCGAACGCAGAATGAAGTTCGTCGAACACAGAAACTTTGAATTTTTCTTAAGTTCTATATAACTCAGCCAACTTAGACCTTGAACCTTAGACTATACAATGGGGTCAACTTGAGTCCTAGTCAACAGATAGTGATCCTAGCCCAAATCAGTAATATGGTTGTTCCAATAATCTCCCCTTATTTGGGTTAGGATACTATTTGACAAATAATAGAATAAAACAAACAACAAACACAGAGCATATATAACTGACATAATTTAAATCATTTTAGCAGATAAAATATATAGAACTCTGTGTTTTGGAATATTTACACTGAAAAACAAAATTAGCAAAATACCAAACAAGACTGAAGCTTTACTCTTTCACTTTGAGGAGGGCTTGAATATGATTTCTCTATTTAGATTTTCTGATTCCCTTTTGCACATATAGAGGTCATGAGCTCCCAGCAGGGTTTGAGATGATGCATGAGGAACCACTGCTGCTGGGTGCAACCTTAAATAATCTTCAGCATTAAACAGGTGTCTTGAGTTGTACCTTTCAAATTCTTATCTTCTGTAATTAGACATTGTAGTAAACTGAGAGAAATCCTTGCCTTCTTCTTTGGCTTTGTTTATCTGAGCTGTGGCAATTGATTCCTTGAATCTAGCTATGTGAACTATCTTATGAGATTCTGGATTTACTGGAGAAGGAGGCCTTTCATCAATATCACTGGCTTGATTTGAAAATTGTTCATCATAATTCCTTTTCCTGTGAGAGGAGCCATCAGAAATATGATATTTATACACTGAAGAAGATCTGGCAGATCCTGAAGGAGGAGCTCTAGCTGATTTAGAACCTTGGGAGCCACTGGAGCTTCTATGAGTTCCTTCAGATCTCCTTGAATACTGGGGAACAGATCTCTGAGAGGAGGAAGAAGACATGCCTGCTGATCCTGCTGCTGGAGGAGGAGGAGGAGGAGGAGGGTGATTGAACTTTACTGGCTTGTCAGAATAAAAGCCCGTCTTCTTTAATTTCTTCCTTCTATTATTCTCATTTCTGGAGAACCTCATCCATGCTGGTGAATCTTTTGTGAGGGTTATATTATGCAGAATATAATATGGGGTATCATTTGTACAGGATGAGGGTTTAGGAACAGCAACATCCTTTGCTTTGCTTCTATACTTTCTTTTCCTTGAAGGTTTAGCATCTGAATCATCACCATCACTTTCATCACTATCAGCATCAGACTGTACAGGGGCATTATATAAATCATCAATTGCTTGAATACCCTTAACAACATCTTGTTGTTCTGGAGGAGCAATATCCTCATCAACAAAATCAATATCCTCTGGAAGAGGAGAATCATCAAACACAAATGTAGGAGGAGAAAGAGAGGTTTCATCAAAAACAAAAGCTGGAGGTGAATTCACCAAGCCAACTACTTC
This sequence comes from Dactylorhiza incarnata, assembly GCA_033032865.1. Taxonomy (NCBI): domain Eukaryota; kingdom Viridiplantae; phylum Streptophyta; class Magnoliopsida; order Asparagales; family Orchidaceae; genus Dactylorhiza; species Dactylorhiza incarnata. Next base: position 11,830,591 of record JAWHQI010000014.1, read on the forward strand.
TGAACCTACAACTGTAACTTGAATCTGATCTGGAACTGGAACTTGAAACTTTTTTGTGATTTTCTTTAGTAACACTGTATCTATGGGAGCTGTATATGGAACTATTACTTTTGAATGAACTTGATGCTTAGGCAAGCTGTTGAAAACTGAATTGAACTTTGACAATAATGAAATAATATCTATTGAAGGATGAATAGAAATATTATTTATAGGAGTTGATTCTATAACTGTAACTGGAACTGAAGCTGTCATATCTGAATCTTCTTTATCCAAAACTATATCTACTATATAAAACACCATAACTGAATCTGCATCTGCATGATCTAGAACTTCATCAAGCATCTCCCCATGCCTAGTTTCAGAGAGACCTTAAGCTAGGCCCCTAGAAGAAGGGACAGGTGTATAGGAGGCTGGGAAGGATGCATGTTTGGAAGACATATCAGATGTAGCTTGCAAAATAGGAGCTAGCTTCTCATCAAGGAGAAGTGTTAGCTTGGGAGATATATGATTAAATATTTGGTCAGCTATATAGGAGAAATTAACATACACAAAATCATGTGTTTGCTGAGAAGATGATGGTTCTGGAATAAAAGAAGATGGAATAGAGGAGGGTATGAAGATGTTGGTAGCATCAGATAGGGGTGGAATGTGATCTTGATGGATAGGGGATTGAGGGTGGATAGATGACTGAGGATGGATAGGTGTGTGAGGATGGATAGGTGACTGAAGTGGGGAATGTGAAGGAGATAATAGGTCAAAAGTTGGAGGGGGAATGAGTGGAGGAAGAGAATCAGGAGGGGGAAGAGAATCATGAGGTGGAATGGAATCATCATCTGGAATATTGGATGATGAGGGAATATCTGCAGAAAGGTTTGTCTGAAGAGGAGGAGATGAGAGCAATGAAGATGGAGGATCTATGGGAGAATGTGAAGGAGGAATTTATTCAGGAGAGTTATGCTGAAGAGGTTGAGAGCGGAGAGGAGTGGAAGATTCAAGAGGAGCTTTTGGTAGGGTTAGGGGAGTGAGTGGGTCAGTCATGATGCCTTCAGAAGCTTGCATGGAGGCATCTGCCCTTGGAGTTTTCTTAGGGATCACCCTTTCCCATTTCCCAAAAAGGGTTGAGGTCAGCCTCTTGCTAGAATTTATAAAGACCTTTGGAGAGACCAACAGGTCTGGGCACTTTTCTTGAAGAACAAGCCCTAACACTCTGCCATAACACACATTCATCTTGCTTATCTTCCTTTTTATTGATTCAAAGAGAATCAATCCCCAATTGATTTTCTTCTTTTCAACTAACGCCACCATCAAAAGAAATTGGTGCCTAGTGATATAATCATGAGCAGAAGTTTTGCCTAGCAAAACTTTTCCAACAATATCTGCTACAAAATTGTATTCAATAGATAAATTTTTCTTTAAAAGATGATTGGGGTTTCCACTGGAGTGACCCATTTTCTCCAAAGCATTATTGAATTCATCAGAAGTTATATCCAACTCATCATCACCATTCAACAAACCAAAAACATTTGTTAAAACATCTGGGGTAAGAGGAACCTAGTTTCATGATATTGATCCTGATATTGTAGTTGCATTCTCTGTTTGAATGGTATGCACCCATTCTTGTGTCTCTGCCACATGGAGTTTGATTCTGGTTGTCATAAACTTTCTTAACTGTTGCTCTTCGAAAAGTCGAAGAATATCTTGGAACACTTGGTCTGAATGCGCAAATGACTCCATGTCGATGTCGAAACCTGCGTCAAACATCATGGAAGAAAGCACTGCTTGAGAGATTGCCATTGTACCTACTAGAGAAAATGAGAGATCAAGTGCAAGGGAACTAGAGGGAGAGAGAGCAAATTTTGTAGGCGCAAAGACGAAAAAGAATCAAAAATTGAGTATAAGGAAAGAGATCAGAGAAGGCGCACAAAATTTTGTGGAACTGAGGTCCGCTAAACCTAATAAAATCAGAAGTAGAAGGGTCTTAGGCTTCATCAAGATGCGTTCGACGAAAAATGAATTTTCATCGATCTTAGTGTTGAAAATGTTGAAGTGGAAGTTAGAGGGCTTTTGGACCTGGGCGGTCTGGGAGAAGGTCGGGCGGACTGGCGAGGTCGCGCGACCTGGCGGGTTGTCTGGGCGGTCTGGCTGGTATCATCCTAGCTGTGGTCTCCTGGAATGACTGCTGGTATCTTGTCCAAGGCGGCAAGGTGGAGCCGCGCGGTCTGCCTCTGACCGCGTGGCGGGTTGTCCTCTTCTAGGCTGTGGCGGTCTGGTGTGACCGCACAGGGTAGTCCATGTTCTCTGGTAGTATTCGCGGACTAAGGAAATTAGTCGCACGGTCTCAGTGCGTAGTCTCAGGAGGAGGCTGGTATGCGAGCTGATTGCTGTTCTCGGTCTCAGGAGGAGATCGGAATGTGGACAGGAGTTCGCGATCTTATGGCGAACTGGCAGTGTTCGCGGTCTCGGGCGAACACAAGTGGTGAACAGCTTCGGGAAGTCTGGCGAGCTCCTTGTGGAGTCGCGGTCTGCTGTGAGAGTGGCGGTCTCTCATGGTCGATGTTGAAGCTGGCGTGTTCACCAAAATGAAGCAGGAGTCCTGTTGCTGATCGCGCGGGTTGACCGGTCTGGTCGCGCAGTCTGGAGGGTGGTGATCCTATCTCATAGGGTGGTGACTGGGTCAGGTCCCGCGCCTATAAATAGGAGCCACTGTAGCAGCATAAAGAGAGACACCAAGTGTAAGCTGAGTCCGGCTTGTTCCTGCGGTCTGTTTTATTCTGACCGTGCGGTCTGCTGATTGAATTCATTTTGTGCAGCTTCTGCGGATAGTGCGGGCAGCAGCGTTCACCTCTTCCTCTGAAAGTGTTCGGATGGTCTACGGCTTGGAGTTGTGGTGCTGGAGTTCGGGAGAATCAGGAGGTTGGAAGAAGTGGGCGGCTTGATCAGCGAGTTGGTGGGGTTCTGTGATCGTCAAGTCGCTACGATCTGGCAGTGTGTTGAAGTCGCAGGGAGGTCGCGCGGTCTGGAGCGGTCTCAGTTATCTGCATTTCCTTGTTTTCCCTTTTTTGGTGTTTGTGCTGGCGAAATCATGTCTCGCCAAGCATGTCTTGCCCTGTAATGAAGTTTTATGCTATCAATAAAGATCACATATTTGCCTGAAGATTGTTTCTGGTTGCTTTGGCTAGTATCTCTTAGTTGCATAATCGATTCCTGCTTGCTCTCACAAGGTCCTTAGAGAAATTTTCACATGGTTTCAGAGGTAGGTTGGAGTGGATAGAGCAGGTTGCAACTTAGAGTAGCCATCGCCTTTGTGAAGGAGGAACCAGTGGAGAGCAATGGAAGGTGGATATTCAAGAGGTCTTGGTATTGAGATGCTTACATCGACTAACTTCAAAAAGTGGAAGTCGTGTATGCAGAGCTATCTTCTGGGTGAGGACCTATGGGAAGTTGTTGGAGGAAATGAGACAGAAGAGGTGAAGGCAACGGAAGAAGGTGATAACGGTCCGGCTGTAAGGGCATGGAGGAAGACCAATGCCAAGGCCGAGTTCACCTTAAAGCGTGCTATTTCACCTGATCTCTTTGATCACATCTTGGGGTGTGGATCGGCTGCAGAGATCTGGAGAGCCCTGGATGGCTGTTTAACAAGAAGAATGTAGCAAGACTACAGTTCTTGGAGAATGAGCTGGCAAGTTCGGCTTAGGGTGATCTATCTATCTCAAACTTCGTTTTGAAGATGAAGAACTTGTGTGCTGAAATCTCAGCACTGGATCCTGATGAGCCTATCTCTGAGGCGAAGCTGAAGAGACACATCATCCGCGGCTTGCGGAAGGAATATGTTGCCTTTGTAACGTCGGTACAGGGATGGGAAAACCAGCCGTCTCTGTTGGAGCTAGAGAACTTGCTTGCTTCGCAAGAAAGCTTGGCAAGACAGATGGCTGGGTTGTCAGTGACTGGGGGAGATGGCGAAGTGCTCTTCTCGGGGAAGAAGAAGAAGTGGGATAAGAAGAAGAAGACCACCGGAGGTTTTGGGCCTTCAACTTCTGGGCAGCAGGAAAGGGAATATGCTCCCAAGGCTGACTGGAAGAAGAAGGGAGAAGGTCCGAAGTTCTACAAGTGTGGCAAGTTTGGCCACATCAGGAAAGATTCCAGAGTGGTCACTCAAGCAGGGCATGCTGCGGAGAAGGAGGAAGCTGAGGTCAGACATATAGATGGAGGATGGAGAGGAGCCTTCTCGGCTTCTGTTGGAGCTTCGGCTCCTATCAACTATCTGGAGGACTGGATCGTGGACTCGGGGTGTGGTCATCACCTTACCGGAGACGGGACCAAGCTTTCTTCTGCACAGCCCTACACAGGTAACAATGCTATCATTACTGCTGATAATACTGTGCATCCAGTAGAGAAGGTGGGGGTTGTTTCTTTGGGCAGTGATAGAGGGCCACTTACTTTGAAGAGTGTCTATCATGTGCCCAGAATGAAGAAAAACCTCTTCTCCGTGACTAACGCTGTAGACGCTGGGTATCACGTTCTGTTCGGCCCAACAGAAGTGAAGTTTCTACGTAATGTTGAGGCCGTGAAGGCCGAGGTCGTTCATGTCGGGAGACGGGCAAAGGACTTGTTCGTTTTATCGACAAGCTCCTACGTCGACAAGCTCCTACGTCGACAAGATGAAGACGAATGATGGTGCCGTTATATGGCATGAGAGGTTGGGGCATGTAGGGATGGACAAACTAAAAGCTATGGCGGTGAAAGGTCTGGTCAAGGGCCTGCCAAGTCTATCTTCCTATGGAGAAGGTCCTGTTTGCGCGGGATGTCAGTTCGCCAAGTCTCATCGACTACCGTTTGACAAGTCGCAGACAAGGTGTAGTGTGCCGTTGGAGTGCATCCATGGTGACTTAATGGGACCGACTGCTATCCCAAGCCTCAGAGGCAGCAGGTATATGCTAGTGTTGATCGACGATTACACCAGATATGTCTGGGTTTATTTTCTAAAGGAGAAGGCGGAGGCGTTCGCCAAGTTTGTGGAGTTCAAGGAGCTCGCGGAAAGTCGGCTGGGACTGCGGGTGAAGAAGCTGAGGACTGACAACGGAGGGGAGTTCACCTCTAGTGAGTTCTCTAGTTTCTGCAGGAAGGCGGGCATCCGGAGGGAGCTTACTTGTGCGCATACTCCACAATAGAACGGAGTTGCGGAACGGAAGATCTGTCATCTGACGGAGACCTGCAAGTGTTGGCTGCATGCCAAGAGTATCCCAAAGTCCTTCTGGGCGGAGGGAATGTCTTGTGTTGCTTACGTCATCAACCGGATGCCTCTTAGTCCCATCAACATGTTAACTCCGCATGAGATGATTTTCAAGGAGAAGCCAAGCGTGGCACACCTTAGAGTGTTTGGTTCCACCTGCTATGTGCATGTTCCAGATGCTCTTCGGACGAAGCTAGATGCGAAAGCAAGGAAGCTAGTCTTCGTGGGATACGATGAGCGGAAGAAAGGATGGAAGTGCATGGACCCGGAGATGCGGAGATTTGTTGTATCTCGCGACGTTGTATTTGATGAGGTGACATCTTACAAGGGGTCTTCTGTTGTGGAACTACCAGAGAGCAGGGTGGAGGAGCCGGAGCAAGCAGTGGAAGATCTTCAGGTGGAGCTACCTGTATCACCAGGTGGTCCATCTCCTTCTAGTTCCGAGACGGGGGCTTCTGGTTCAGGGAGCAGGGGGAGCATTGCTCCTAGCACGTCTGGAAGGGGAGCTAGGGAAGAAGCAGCTGAAGACAATGCGGTTCAGGGGAAGGAGCTGAGGAGGTCGAAGCGATCGATCGTTGCCCCTGATCGCTATACAGGAGGAAACGCAGTGAGCTTTGTCTCATGTTTCTTCACTGGTCCCTTGGATGAGAGGGAGCCGTCGAGCTTTGAGAAGGCCAAAGGCGTGAAGGAGTGGGACGTTGCGATGCAAGAAGAGATGGCAGCTCTCGAGAAGAATGAGACCTGGTCTCTTGTGCCCAAGCCCAAGGGCACCACTCCTGTGACATGCAAGTGGGTCTACAAGCTGAAGAAGAAAGCTGACGGCTGTATCGAGCGGTACAAGGCTCGTCTTGTAGCTCGGGGGTTTTCGCAGCAATACGATGAGACATTCAGTCCGGTGGCCAAAATGACTTCAGTTCGATTCATCATTGCCTTGGCGGCGTTCAGTGGATGGAAGATTTGGCAGCTCGATGTCAAGAATGCCTTCTTGTACGGCGAGATTGACAAGGACATCTTCATGGCTCAGCCACCAGGTTTCATGTCTGAAGATTTTTCGGAGCATGTCTGCAAGCTGAAGAAGGCCCTGTATGGGTTGAAGCAAGCGCCGAGGGCGTGGTACGGGAAGATCGCAGAGTATCTCTTATTCTATGGATTTGTTGCTTCAGACTCGGACTCAAGCTTGTTCGTCAAGAAGAGCGGGGAGCTTCAGGTCATCGTGCTGCTGTACGTCGACGATATGATCGTGACGGGGAACTCAAAGGTGGAGGTAGCTAGGCTTCGGGCTGAGCTATCTATCAGGTTCGAGATGAAGGATCTGGGGGAGCTTCACCATTTCCTTGGACTTGAGGTGCAGAGGAAGGAAGGTGGAGTGCTGGTGACCCCGGCCGGGTATGCGGAGCGGATCGTGGATCGATTCGGCATGAAGGAAGGGAAGTGCACCTCCACACCTCTGGAGAAGGCTATGAAGTTTCGGAAGGATGAGGGGAGGATTATGCAAGATCCGTTGGTGTTCCGAGCTCTGGATGGGAGCTTGATCTATCTGACGATCACAAGGCCGGATATTGCATATGTGGTAGGCAGAGTGAGTCGGTATATGGAGGAGCCACGGGTACCTCATCTGCTAGCGGCCAAGAACATTTTGAAGTATGTCAAGGCGACCTCGGACTTGGGTCTCCTGTACAGGAGGGATGCGGGCTTCGAGGTGCATGGATACATGGATGCTGATTACGGGGGAGATTCAGATGATCGGAAGTCGACATCTGGATTCGTCTTCATGGCGGGCCCTACGGCTATATCATGGTGCAGCAAGAAGCAGGATTCCGTATCGGTCTCCACCACAGAAGCGGAATACAAGGCTTCGGCCTTGGCAGCTCAGGAAGCCATCTGGCTTAGGAGGTTGGTAGGAGACGTCCACAACGAGGTTCGGGAGCCGACTCTGCTACGCGGTGACAATGAGAGTGCTCTCAAACTGGTAACCAATCCAGTTTGTCACGCGAGTACCAAGCATATCGAGATCGAGCACCACTTCATACGGGAGAAGGTGCTGGAGGGGTCTCTTTCGGTCGGGCATGTGCGGAGTGCGGACAATGTCGCAGACATCTTCACAAAGGCGCTGGCAAAGGGGCCGCTCACACGGCTAAGGGAGTTACTTGGACTGGTTTCAACTTCCCACTTCAAGGGGGAGTGTTGAAAATGTTGAAGTGGAAGTTAGAGGGCTTTTGGACCTGGGCGGTCTGGGAGAAGGTTGGGCGGACTGGCGAGGTCGCTGATGCGCGTCGGCAAGTGCACCGGTCGCTGTCAAGTAATAATTGTGGAGAATAAATTCCCCGGATGTCGGTCTCTTGAGGAATGCAGGATGGGTGAACGAATCGCGCAGTGATTATTGTTACACAAGCGTTTCACAAACACAAAGAGGGGTTTTTGGTTGGTTTTCCTAACTTTAACAACAACAACAGAGATGCGGGTCGAGAACACCGCTTCGCAAAGTGAGGTGGATGCAACGGCTGCGATGCCGTGCTTCGTGAGGCGGATGAAGTGAACTCAAGTGCGAAAGGGTGAGGGTCGCAAACACCTCTTCACAACCGTCGTTAGCTCTTGCTAACACGGAGCAAACACCTTGCGTGCGTGTGCGAGTGAGTGAGTGAGAACGGAATGAATCATGAGCAAACCATGGAGAAAACAAAGAAATATTCATTTTCATCAAAGTAAATATCACAATATTCATCTAGTACATGGTTCAAAGAGTGCAATGAAGGGAAAGAAGGAAGAAATAACCGGCGGTGAAGACTAGCGGCCGTTCACGGCCGGAATGGTAGGTTGTCGGGCTACCTCCGGACTCGGACGGGCAATGCTTCCGGCGTAGAGAGCTGTCACAATCTCCCTACGTGCTCCGTCGTCTTCGACTCAAGGTCTCTTCTTCTTCTCACCGGGCGGAAAGCGAAAATGGGTGCTTGGAGGCTTGCGGACGATGGAGAACACTCACGGACGATGGAGGAAGGCTTGGAATGGATGGAGGAGGCTTCCCCTTGCGTGGAAGATGAAGTAGGGGCGTTCCAGGGCGGTGGTCGGCGGCGTACGGAACAGGAACCTCGCTCCCGGAAGATTGATCCGCCCTAAAATCGCAACAGGCGTTTAAATAGGCGCTGGATTGAATACTGCGCACGATCATTGGCGCACGACCAGTGGTCGTGCGCACTGGAATTCTGCGATCGTGCGCACTGCCTGGACAGAACCTGCAAGAGACGAAATTATAAAATGCAATGTTCGCACGACCAGTGGCGCACGACCGGTGGTCGTGCGCATTGGAGTTGATGGTCGTGCGCACTACAGCAAACGGAACTCAGAAATTTAATGGTCAATGCGCACGAGCAGTGGCGCACGACCGATGGTCGTGCGCACTGGAGTCGATGGTCGTGCGCACTGCACCAGACAGAACTCGTGAAAAAGGGTTAAGTGCGCACGATTAGTGGCGCACGACCGGTGGTCGTGCGCACTAGAACAAGTGATCGTGCGCAGTGTTCCTGTGCAGAATTGCACCGGAAACACTTGCACGCCTCCTATTCCAGCACAAACACAGATCTAGCCACTGAAAGTGGCACTTAACAACATATGAATACTACTAAAGATAATACACACGAAAACACACCAAAGTGGGCCTAAATGTGCACCTAGCATGGGTTATCAACTATAGACTATAATAAGGCTAAAGTGCGGTGAATTTACTGAATAATGGCCCGGATGAGTCCATAAATGTGTATATGATCAGGACTCATCACACCCCCAGACTTAACTGTTTGCGCGTCCCGAGCAAACGAATCCGGTGGAATGTGAAAACAATAGCTAACATAGAGAATTACACAAGGGAGTACGGTGCGAAGTAACGTACGCATGCGAGTAGAAATTCTAGTAGAAGAAGATTCTAATTATGCTAACTAATTTACATAAGTATTAAAGCGTAAGTAAAGATTTAGTCCTACTCAGTTGGTGAATTATGAAGAATTTGACGATCATGCCCAGTATGAAAGTGACGAAACACTGAGGCGGGTGTTGCAAAAGATCGGGGCTTAGGAATAACTCCGCTGAAATCCATCAACGTCGTGAACCATACGCTCGCCCGGTCACACTCTCTCCACGGCGCTAGCAAACTCGCATATCAAATCAGTAGGACTTATAGGATTAAAACGAGGCTTAGGTTACGGTATGATATTCAAAGTTAAACACGATGGCTGCGCAACCCAAGTGAGCTATCGGAACGCTGCACCCCACAAAACCACAAACTACGCTCGTGTGACACACCCCCAGACTTATCATGAAAACCAGGTGTGCACACGGCCTACTTCACAAACACCAACAGATTTTCTGTTTTAAGCTCGGGAGGACTTTTTTTTTTCAAACTACTGTTTTTTTTTTCTTTTACATATTTTTTCTTCTTTTATGTATCCTCCGGTTGGTTCAAAGTCAGCGGATAGACAATATTTTCCCTTCATAACAAAATGATTCCACACGACACGCATATTGAGACTTATGAGCGCAGTTAAAAACAATTTGGTTGCGGGTGAAGGATAGGCTTCAGGCTTTGGTGGATGAAGAGGAGCTGAACAAAGGATTGGTAGGCACAAATTTGGCTCGCAAAGGTGAATGAAATGGACATGGAACAACAAAGCTCAAACTAGCCAAATGGTGGCCTACGTCATTTTTAACTCGACGAGTCGCTCTCACCAATGCTTCGAGAGTCGCTTGGGGCAAGTTCTTAGCCCACGAGAAAGATAAACCTTCCTCCCGACTCGAGCAACACACGACTAGCAATCGTGCACACACAATACCGGGTTATCGTCAATTTCATACAAATTCAGCATTTGAGTATACTAAATCTAAATTTACGCAGAAATACTAAATATAAATTAGATGCATAAAGAAAATCTAGTTCTACTCAAATTCTACCATAACATGCGACGTGACTAGTACACTACATGAGTCGACATCGTGCTCCAAATAATAATTCCTATGTTAACAAACTATTTCACATTCCAACCAAACTAATTTAAACGGAACAACACAAAAAGACAAGCATGCACTCAAGTGGGTGAAGTGGTGTGTAAGGAATGCAACAATGATAATGATAATGAAAAATAAAAAGCAACCTTCTAGTATGCAATGCAGCTCGTGCACAGTGGATAATAACAACCGCTCCCCCAGACTTAAGCTAAACACGATATCTAGAAATTTGAAGCTGAAAGAGGGGAGGAAGTGTTACCCAATGCTCAGAAATGAGCATACCAGACGATTGGCGTTTACGATCAAGAATAGTCCGCAGAATCCGCCATCGAACACGAAACCTGCAAGCACAAACTCAAGGCAACAAAAGCAAATACAAAAGCTGAACTAAAAAAAAAGAAATACGAAAACGGAAATCTAGGTTGTCTCCCAGTAGCGCTTTCATTTAACGTCCTTAAGCTGGACCAAATACCTGTATTAACAGTGTTTATAAAGAGTGCAGGAATTAAAAAGAAATACTCAAAAATAGTTCATCACAGCAAAAGAAAACACACATCAACTAAAAGCGCTCTTATGGTGCGCTTCTCCCGTATCACGTAGGCGGGAGGTGAAGGCTTTAGGGCCAGCACTGGTATTACCCAATGCTCCCCTAACCTCCGCCACCTTGCCACGGAGAGCAGCAGCACGAGCGTCACGCAGAAGTTTTTCCTTTTTAAGTTTGGTGACAGTTGGAGACTGCCACCGCTGAGAGTTCTCAGATTTTTCTGCCTTAGAATCAGGTGGCGTCACTTCCGGCATCGTGGTGACTACCGGATCGGCCCACGAGATGGAGCGCTTACATAGTTTATTACATGATTCATCACACGGAGATAAATAAATATCATCCCTAACTATATTCAAGTCAACGTTTCCCGAACTGTCGTCTTCCTCCATCTCGGAGTCGAACTTTTTCCGGAAGTCGACCTCTTCTTCCTCATCCGATTGGAACTCTTCCATTCCTCCTTCACCTGTTTCTTGAACATGTATCTTTCCTGCACCGCTTAGAAATTCATCAGAAATAACGAGAGGGGGCGGAGTGAATATTTCAGTTGTGGCTTCAGGGCAAGTAGGTTGCTGCACCACATTGGTTAGGGAAATGCACCCCGTAGCAAAATCAAGGGTAGCACCGCTCTCTTTCAAGAACGGCACCCCCAAGATAGGAATGGACTTGTTTTCATGCGGGCCTAGAACCTGAAAATCAGCTACTACAGTTGTCCCCTCAACCGTTACCTCCACATTCTTTACTTCCCCCTCAGATTGGATAATCGTGCCATTAGCGAGAATCAGCGATTTCCTTTCCTCCGTGTTCATCTCCAGCTGTAACTTCGCAACATCTTGCAGTGCAATAACGTTGCGGGAGGAACCGGAATCGCATAAAGCCTTGGTTTCAACCTTATTGATGGAGCATGAGATTACCAGCTCACTCGGTTTGGCATCTACCGCATCTCCCAGACTTTTCCCTTGATCAATAGGGTTCTTTTCCGTGTTGCTGGGAAGGGTTCCCTGCGAACGCTCGGTTAGCGCTTGAGCCAATTGGCCCAATTGCGTCTCCAAGTTTCGCATAGATGCGGTTTGATTTACCATGTTTGAATTAGCTGCAAGCAGGAATTTCTCCATCATCTCTTCTAAATTACTTTTCTTTTGGGTGGGGGGTGCTTGGTTATAATCCGGGTGCGGCGGCCTCGGTTGGCTCCCGGAGGCGTAAGCATCATTTTGATGCTGCCCCGGTGACCATCGTTGGCCGGGCGTGTTGGGATTCCAAGAGAAGTTTGGATGACTTCTCGCTCCCGGATTATAGGCGTTATTGTAAGGCGCCCCCTTGGGTTGATTTCCTACATAGTTCACAGATTCATTTAAGGTCAAGTGTGCGAAATCACCTGCCATGTGGTTCCCCGAACATTCATAAGCATGATGGCCTCCGCCTCCACATCCTACACAAGTAATGATAGCAGCAGGCGTAGATGGAGTGGGGAGTGAGTCGACCATGAAAAGACCTCGGCCGCTTCTCGGGGCATTTCTCCCTGCAGTCCAGAATGTACTGTGGGAGGCAGTGTCACGAAAAATCCGAAGGGCTTCGTCCGGAGTGTGGTTCATCAGGGTACCACCCGCTGCGGCGTCGATCATTGCCCTATAGTGGGGCTCGATTGCAAAGTAGAATAACTCGACCACATTCCATGGCTGGAGCTCGTGGCCAGGACAACGGCGAAGGAGCTCGTTAAGGCGCTCCCATGCTTCAGCAAGGGTCTCTTGGTCCAGTTGACGAAATGTGGCGATCTCCCGCCGCAAGCTCACGATCTTGTCCACAGGATGGAATTTAGCGAGGAACTTGGATGCAAGGGCATCCCAAGTTGCAGCAGTCCCGGGCGGAATGGAGTGAAGCCACACTTTTGCCTTGTCCCGGAGAGAGAAGGGGAACAGTCTCAGCTTGACTGTGTCATCAGCAATCCCGGCATAGCGGAAGGTTCCGCAGATATCAGAAAATTCTGCCAGATGCAGATGCGGGTCTTCGCTAGCCAGCCCTAAAAACTGAGCATTGTTGCGGATAATGTTTAAGATCGCTGGCTTGATCTCAAACTGATTATTCATGATGTTGGGCCCAAACCCCGGGTACACACTCCCAGCAGTGGGGGTGGTGTAGTCTCTCATCGTGCGGGGTCGAGGCCTCGCCACCTCCTGCTCGTCGCCAGGCAGATGTTGCCCCTCGTTGGGCATTCTCGCATAATCATCGTTCGGGTTTACTTGATCACCCATGGCCGCTTGTACGGCTGCAGCGCGCCTTCGCGCGCGAGCAGTCCGTTCGATTTCTGGGTCAAAAGGTGCGAGTTCACCGGCGGTCTGTCTCTGCATACACTGTCAGAAACAGGAGAAAACAAGGAAGTTCAAAGACAACAGCTCGTATAACGAAAATCACTACACAAGACGATACACGTCTGCATTCCCCGACAACGGCGCCAAAAACTTGAAGCGCGTCGGCAAGTGCACCGGTCGCTGTCAAGTAATAGTTGTGGAGAATAAATTCCCCGGATGTCGGTCTCTTGAGGAATGCAGGATGGGTGAACGAATCGCGCAGTGATTATTGTTACACAAGCGTTTCACAAACACAAAGAGGGGTTTTTGGTTGGTTTTCCTAACTTTAACAACAACAACAGAGATGCGGGTCGAGAACACCGCTTCGCAAAGTGAGGTGGATGCAACGGCTGCGATGCCGTGCTTCGTGAGGCGGATGAAGTGAACTCAAGTGCGAAAGGGTGAGGGTCGCAAACACCTCTTCACAACCGTCGTTAGCTCTTGCTAACACGGAGCAAACACCTTGCGTGCGTGTGCGAGTGAGTGAGTGAGAACGGAATGAACCATGAGCAAACCATGGAGAAAAACAAAGAAATATTCATTTTCATCAAAGTAAATATCACAATATTCATCTAGTACATGGTTCAAAGAGTGCAATGAAGGGAAAGAAGGAAGAAATAACCGGCGGTGAAGACTAGCGGCCGTTCACGGCCGGAATGGTAGGTTGTCGGGCTACCTCCGGACTCGGACGGGCAATGCTTCCGGCATAGAGAGCTGTCACAATCTCCCTACGTGCTCCGTCGTCTTCGACTCAAGGTCTCTTCTTCTTCTCACCGGGCGGAAAGCGAAAATGGGTGCTTGGAGGCTTGCGGACGATGGAGAACACTCACGGACGATGGAGGAAGGCTTGGAATGGATGGAGGAGGCTTCCCCTTGCGTGGAAGATGAAGTAGGGGTGTTCCAGGGCGGTGGTCGGCGGCGTACGGAACAGGAACCTCGCTCCCGGAAGATCGATCCGCCCTAAAATCGCAACAGGCGTTTAAATAGGCGCTGGATTGAATACTGCGCACGATCATTGGCGCACGACTAGTGGTCGTGCGCACTAGAATTCTGCGATCGTGCGCACTGCCTGGACAGAACCTGCAAGAGACGAAATTATAAAATACAATGTTCGCACGACCAGTGGCGCACGACCGGTGGTCGTGCGCACTGGAGTTGATGGTCGTGCGCACTACAGCAAACAGAACTCAGAAATTTAATGGTCAATGCGCACGAGCAGTGGCGCACGACCGATGGTCGTGCGCACTGGAGTCGATGGTCGTGCGCACTGCACCAGACAGAACTCGTGAAAAAGGGTTAAGTGCGCACGATTAGTGGCGCACGACCGGTGGTCGTGCGCACTAGAATAAGTGATCGTGCGCAGTGTTCCTGTGCAGAATTGCACCGGAAACACTTGCACGCCTCCTATTCCAGCACAAACACAGATCTAGCCACTGAAAGTGGCACTTAACAACATATGAATACTACTAAAGATAATACACACGAAAACACACCAAAGTGGGCCTAAATGTGCACCTAGCATGGGTTATCAACTATAGACTATAATAAGGCTAAAGTGCGGTGAATTTACTGAATAATGGCCCGGATGAGTCCATAAATGTGTATATGATCATGACTCATCAGTCGCGCGACCTGGCTGGTTGTCCGGGCGGTCTGGCTGGTATCAGCCTAGCTGCGGTCTCCTGGAATGACTGCTGGTATCTGGTCCAAGGCGGCAAGGTGGAGCCGCGCGGTCTGCCTCTGACCGCGTGGCGGGTTGTCCTCTTCTAGGCTGTGGCGGTCTGGTGTGACCGCACAGGGTAGTCCAGGTTCTCTGGTAGTATTCGCGGACTAAGGAAATTAGTCGCACGGTCTCAGTGCGCAGTCTCAGGAGGAGGCTGGTATGCGAGCTGATTGCTGTTCGCGGTCTCAGGAGGAGATCGGTATGCGGAGAGGAGTTCGCAATCTGATGGCGAACTGGCTGTGTTCGCGGTCTCGGGCGAACACAGGTGGTGAACAGCTTCGGGCGGTCTGGCGAGCTCCTTGTGGAGTCGCGGTCTGCTGTGAGAGTGGCGGTCTCTCATGGTCGATGTTGAAGCTGGCGTGTTCACCAAAATGAAGCAGGAGTCCTGTTGCTGATCGCGCGGGTTGACCGGCCTGGTCGCGTGGTCTGGAGGGTGGTGATCCTATCTCATAGGGTGGTGACTGGATCAGGTCCCGCGCCTATAAATAGGAGCCACTGTAGCAGCATAAATAGAGACACCAAGTGTAAGCTGAGTCCGGCTTGTTCCTGCTGTCTGTTTTATTCTGACCGTGTGGTCTGCTGATTGAATTCCTTTTGTGCAGCTTCTGCGAATAGTGCGGGCAGCAGCGTTCACCTCTTCCTCTGAAAGTGTTCGGGCAGTCTACGGCTTGGAGTTGTGGTGCTGGAGTTCGGGAGAATCAGGAGGTCAGAAGAAGTGGGCGGCTTGATCAGCGAGTTGGTGGGGTTCTGTGATCGTCAAGTCGCTGCGGTCTGGCAGTGTGTTGAAGTCGCAGGGAGGTCGCGCGGTCTGGAGCGGTCTCAGTTATCAGCATTTCCTTGTTTTTCCCTTTTTTGGTGTTTGTGCTGGCGAAATCATGTCTCGCCAAGCATGTCTTGCCCTGTAATGAAGTTTTATGCTATCAATAAAGATCACATATTTGCCTGAAGATTGTTTCTGGTTGCTTTGGCTAGTATCTCTTAGTTGCATAATCGATTCCTGCTTGCTCTCACAAGGTCCTTAGAGAAATTTTCACACTTAGTTCGACGATTGAGTTAACTTCGTCAATCTCTGGACCTAATAGGCTTCGTCGATCTCCGTTCGACGAACGATTAAATTTCGTCGATCTCTGTTCGACGAAATGATGGGATACATAGAAAATTAAATTTTTAATTGATTGAATATCCATCTATCATTCCTAACTGATTTATAAAGAAGATATGCTTCTTTTCATCCAAGGGTTTGGTGAAAATATCATCTCTTTTTAAGTCAATAGGAATAAATTGTAGGCAAATTTTATTTGTATCCACATTATCTCTGATAAAGTGGTGCCTAATTTATATGTGTTTAGTCCTACTATGGAGTACCGGAATTTGTGCTATAGATATTGCACTTGTATTGTCACAAAATAAAATTGACTTATTTAAGTTGATACCATTGTCTAGAAGTTGATTTTGAATCCACAGAATCTGTGAGCAGCAACTGCCAACAACAACATATTCTGCTTCAGCTGTTGATGTAGACACATATGCTTGTTTCTTACAAAACCAAGACACAACCCTATCACCAAGGAACTGGCAAGTTCCTGATGTGCTTTTCCTGTCTACTCTGCATCCAGCATAATCAGAATCTTAGAATCCAGTTAATTCAAATTCTAATGCTGTTGTATACCAGAGTCCTAGATTTGGGCAACCCTTTATATATCTCAAAATTCTTTTTAGTAAAATAAGGTGAGATTCTTTTGGGTTAACTTGGAACCTAGCACACAAACATGTAGCAAACATTATGTATGGTCTACTAGTTGTTAAGTAAAGTAAGGAGCCAACAATTTCTCTATATACTTTTTGATCAACAGGTTTCCCTGATTCATCATTGTCTACAACAGCATTGGAGGGCATGTGTGTTTTCATAGTTGAAGCATCAGACATACCAAATCTTTTCACTAATTCCTTAGCATATTTGGATTGTGATATGAATATGCCATTTGGAGTTTGCTTCACTTGAAGGCCAAGGAAGTAAGATAACTCGCCCATACTACTCATTTAAAATTTGGATTGCATTAGGTCAGAAAACTTTTTGCATAGATTTGAATCAGTAGAGCCAAAAATAATATCACTACATAGATTTGAACTAGTAAAGTTTGATTTTTATGTATCCTGAAAAATAAGGTTTTATCAACATTGCCTCTACAGAACTTGTTCTCTAAAAGAAAATTAGTTAGGGTCTCATACCATGCTTTGGTAGCTTGCTTGAAATGATAGGGAGGTTTATTGAGCTTAAAGATATAGGAAGAGTGAGTTGGAGATATAAAACCTGGTGTTTGTTCAACATAAACTTCTTCTTTAATATCTCCATTTAAGAATGCACTCTTCACATCCATCTGATAAACTTTAAATTTCTTGAAAGCAGCAAAGGCAAGAAATATCCTGATAGCTTCAAGTCTAGCAACACGAGCAAAGTCTTGATCATAATCAATTCCTTCTTCCTGAGAATATCCTTGGGCTACCAATCTTGCTTTATTTCTGATTATGAAGACTTGATCATCTAGCTTGTTCCTAAAAACCCATTTAGTGCCAATGACTGGATGGCCCTTTGGTCATGGAACCAAATCCCAAACCTTGTTTCTCTCAAATTGATTGAGTTCCTCTTGCATTGCAAGAATCCAGCTTGGATCTTGTTCTGCATCTTTTATGGATTGTGGTTCAATCTGAGATAGAAAACAAGTATGCATCTGATTTTGGTTGAGTTGATGCCTTATTTGAACACCTGCTGAGATATCTCCAATGACTTGAGATATTGGATGATCTCTAACTGTGATGTGATCAATAGTTGGAATGGGTTCAACATGAGTTTCCTCTTGAGGGATTTGTTCAGCTGTCACTTGATTTGAATTATCAGCAAGATCTTTTGGAATATCTTCTTCTTCACTGTCTTCAATAGTTTGAGATGATGGAAGTACAGACTCTTCATTCTGTAGATTTAATACATTGAGCTCTTCGCATAGATCTGGTACCTGCAAAATGTCTCTAGTAGAGGTGGTGTTCCTCTCCTCATTTAACATATTAGTTTCATCAAAAGATACATGCATGGACTCGTCTATCTTAAGAGTTGATTTGTTGTAAACTCTATATGCCTTACTAGAAAGAGAGTATCCAAGGAATATACCTTTAGCAGAATTTGCTTCAAATTTCCTTAGATATTTCTTATCATTGTTATGCACATAGCATTTACAGCTAAAAATCATAAAATAGTTAACCATAGGCTTTTTATTCTTAAGTAATTCATAGGGTGTTTTACGCTTAAGTTTATGTATCAGACTTCTGTTCAACACATAATTTGCTATGTTCACTGCCTCTGCCCAATAAGAGATTGGCAAGTGAGCATCAACAAGCAATGTAGTTGCAGATTCAAGTAGTGTTCTATTTTTCCATTCAGCTACCTGATGAGTAATTTATTTACTCATCTTTTAGTATAGTATTATTACAATTTTATTTTGAAATTATGTTATTTTTATAAATTATATCGTATAAATCTTTCCTATCTTTATTTCATAAGCTAACTTATGTTTATTTTATATTTTCAGGTTTTCTGAACATTTGGAGCAGAAAATGCATTTCCACGCCCCAGGTCACGGGCGTGACCATGGGCGTGTAACCTACGAAGTGTTACAGACATGTTTCAGCCGCCCCGGAGTCATTCCGTGAAGAATTCGCCAAGTACACGCCCCAGGTCACGGGCGTGACCAAGGGCGTGACCCTGGCTGCTGCGTTAGACGAAAATTAAGGAGATCGATGAACAGGCGAGAGTTTGACGAATGTTCATGTACACGCCCCAGGTCACGGTCGTGACCAAGGGCGTGACATCAAAGTCACGGCCGGGACCCCACCACCAGCTGCCATCACGCCTGCCACATCATTTAAAGTTACACGCCCCAGGTCACGGGCGTGACCATTGGGCGTGACATCCAGTCACGGGCGTGACTCGCCCCGCGCGCCTTCCCGCCAAAGATTTCCCGCCAGCAGCACATTTAAAGATTACACGCCCCAGTCACGGGCGTGACCTAGGGCGTGACGCATCCGAAACGACTACATTGAAGCCAGAATGCGCCCTCTCCGCACCAGCACCGATCACGCCCCTTACACGCCCTTGGTCACGGGCGTGACCGAGGGCGTGTAACCTCAACTTTTAAGCTATATAAAGCCAGCTTCTCCAGAACTTCAGGGACCAATTTTTAGGATTAGAATTTTCATTTCTTGTATTATTTTCATGTTTTAGTAGTTCTTGTAATTCTCTTTCTTTCAGCAATTCATATTTTCAATTAAATAGTTATAGCTTTCAATTCCTAGTTGTAAATTTCTTTTGCAATTAATAAAAATAGTCCATCTAATTCTCTCATTTCTCTTCTGCTTTCTTCCATGTATCCTTTTATTTTCTTCGATTCCTCCATCTCCATGAGTAACTAAAATTCTATTATTACTCGACCGAGATGATCCAAGGAATGATATAAGTCATGAAATAATCTATAGTCGCTATTTCTCTTTTCGAAAATGCTTAAGATTTACCCTTGATTTTAAGATAACGAGATTATATTTTTGATATATAATTCTTGTTCTTGTTTTCGTCCTTTAGTTAGCCGAGAGGCTCGTAAGTCGAATCAATCACTCAAGGATAAAAAAGAGTAGAATGCAATCCTCGAGAGAGGACGACGTTACCCTTCCGGATTGGAGTAAAAGCCAATAGCGGGATTCACTTCGATAAGGCGAGTTTTAGGGGTTTCGATTCTAGATCGAGAGTTCGATTGATCAACCTAAACTCAATTGAGCGCATCCTCGAGAGAGGTGCGTTCATAATTTGGGAATCTCCACGGTCGAAGCTATTTTATTAAGAAAATGCGCTTTTATTCTTTGTTCTTATTTTTATCTCCAAGGTGATTCAAAGATCGAGTGCTAATCGTTCATTTAATTCTTATTTTAATTTTCCATTTGCAAAACCAACCTCAAGTTTTAATTGATAGAATAATAGAGACTTTCTTGAAGTAAGAGTACTCAACCGCCCCGAGTCTAATACGACCTTGTTTTAGGAACCTATACTACATTCGATATGATACACTTGTTATTGTCGTTTGCAAGCATAGTTTTGCCCGCATCACTACCCCATTTTGTTGAGGAGTTCTAAGAGCAGAGAAACATTGCCTGATCCCTTATTTTCCATAGAATTCTCTTATCAGAAGAGATTCAAACTCAGTGCCATGATCACTTCTGATCAATGCAACTAGAGTAGAGTACTCAATCTTGATGGACCTGAGAATGTCTGTCAGAACACTAAAAGTGTCAGACTTGTTCCTAAGAAAGAACACCTAAGTGAATCTTGAGAAGTCATCTACAATAACTAAAGTGTAATGCTTCCCTCCTAAACTCTGTATTGCAGTGGGTCCAAAGAGATCCAAATATAGTATGTACAGAATCCTAGGTGAATCACTCTTGGATAATGATTTAAAACTACTCTTGGTCTGCTTTCCTAGTTGACAAGCCCTACAAAGTCCTTCCTTCTTGTATGAACCAAAAGACAGTCCTCTTACTAGACTGTCCTTGGAGAGCTTAGAGATAGTTCTAAGGTTAATATGTCCTAGCCTTTTATGCCACAATTCATTTGTTTTACTTATAGAATTAAATAAACAAATGTCTGAATTGACAGAGTCAAAATTGACTAAATAAAGGTTTCCATGTCTAATACAAGATAACACATTAATGTTTTTATTATTGGTAATAAGACATAAGGAATGGTTAAAAGTTACCTGATAACCTTCATCACAGAACTGTCTTATGTTAATGAGGCTATACTTGAGACCCTTGACATATGCTACCTCTTTGAAGGTAACTGCTCCTACTTTAATTTTTCCATAGCCTTTGGTTTGACCACAGTTGGAGTCTCCAAAAATCACTTTCGGTCCAAGCTTTGCCTTGTAATTGCTTAAGTTGGCCTTGTTTCCTGTCATGTGCTTGGATAACCCAGTATCCAAATACCACTATTCTTTTATTTTTGGATAGCCTTGTACCTGCACAACAGAAGATAAACTAGTTGTTCTTGGCCCAGACTACCTTGGGTCCTTTTGTCTTACCACAAAATTCTGAAATGTCAGAAATCTCAGGTTGATCCTTATAGCCTTGTGGATGATATCTCCTTGGAGGAATAATCCACTCAGTAAAGGGATTCTTAGTATGTTGAGAATTAGAAATCTTTTTAAATTTAGTACAATTTCTATTCGACGAACTTGATTGAGTTCGTTGATCGCCATTCGACGAATTGAAGTGATTTCGTCGAGCACCGTTCGAATAATAACTGTAATAAAAATCTGTCTTCAGCGTTCGTTGATCTACGTTCGATGAATTTATGTGATTTCATCGAGCGTCGTTCGACAAATTGTTTTGAATTCCTTTATTCTTAACATCCTTGCTTGAGGTATTCTTACCTACTTCTACTGCCTCTTTGCTCTTGGCAGAAATGAACTTCGCTCGTATAGATAAAATATTTTTCTTAAGAAGATGTGGCTGACTTGATGATGCACCCAAGCACAGTTTGCCATTTAGTCTGTCATTCACAGTGCTTGTGATGTCCATCAGTTTGATGCTTCTCCCAATGAGGGATTCTTCAAACTTTTTAGCCTCAGATAGTTTGTTCTCAATGAGAACAATGTGTTCTTTTGAGGCAGCCAATTCTTTCTTAAGATTGACATTATCTTCAGTCAGTTGATTCATTTTAACCAACTTATTTCTGAGGGAAATTATTTCCTTCTCAGATTTAATTAAATCCAAACAAAGAGTTTTAAATTCATTTTTGAAATCATTTGAATTAAAGTCAAAGGTAGAGATTACTTGATCACTGTCATTATCAGATTCTAATTCATCAAAATTACTTCTTGAGGCATTGATAACCATCATACAGAAGTTTATTTCATCTTCATCATCTTCATCATCACTGGAGCTTGATGATAATGCAAGTTCTGAATCATTGCATGAGTCATAAACAACCATCAAGCATTGATCCTTTTCATTTGCATCATTTTCATCTTCAAATGAGCTGGATGATGACTCTGACTCTGTATCACTCCATGTTTCAGCTACAAAGCCTCTTCTCTAATGTTTATGTTTGTGGGAGGATGGCTTGCTGGAGTTCCTCTTTTATTCTTTCTCTTTTCTTTTGTCCTTCTTTTGGTTCTCTGGACACTCAGGTAGAATGTGTCCAGGTTTCCTGCAAAACAAAGCAAATAATTTCTTTAGAATTTGATTTGTCATACCTTGGTTTTTCTTTGGATCTGGAGTCCTTCTTTTTGAAGTCCTTTCTAGCCATTTTGTAAAATCTCTTGGCTAGGAGGCTCATAAACTCCATTTCTCCTGGAGCTTTATCTTCCTCTTCTGTAGCTTGTAAAGCAATGCTTCTCTCCTTTTTGATGGATGCAGAGGAGGTAGACTGTTCAGCTTCTCTGGTTTTGATAAGCTGCTCATAGGATTTTAATTTGCCTTATAAGGTCTCAGTAGAGATCTCATTTAGTTTTCTGGCTTCCTTGATTGGCCAGATCCTAGAGTCCCATGTGCTGGGGAAGCACATTAAGATCTTATCATTAACTTCAGTGATTGAAATCACTTTGTCCAAAGATTTCAGTTCATTGATTATGAGACAGAGTCTATTGTACATGTCTGCAACTATTTTAGTTTCTCCCTTTTTGAAGTTTTCATATTGAGAGATAAGATGAGATCTTCTGTCCTTTCTCTCATCTGCAGAACCTTCAACCATGTTGTTGAGGGAGTTCCAGATATCCCTGGCTGAGGTGCAGTCCACAACCTTCTGGAAAATATCATCAGACATAGTCTGTGCCAAAATATTCCTAGCCTTGGCATCTGCATTTCTTTGTTTCTTTTGAGCTTCTGTCCACTCAGGAGGTGGAACAGCATTATAGTTAGTTGCTGTCTCAGTACTAGTTGATGTTGAAGGAGTAGGAGGTCCGATCAAAATGGAATTGAAAATATCCTCATCAATAGAATTCATATATAACTTGATCCTTGTCTTCCATAATGCAAACTTATTAAGATTGCACATATGAGGCCTTGTGCTTGAGTAATCTTTGTTCTGTTACATTAGTTTTTAGAAAAAGAAAACTCTAGAAAAAGTTAAGGTCTAATTGATCTTTTGATTCAGGTGTTAGGCTATGTAATCAATCAACCAAGCTTTGATGCCAATTGAAAGTGAGGTATTAGATCTTAGCTTTACTCTAGAGGGGTGAATAGAGTATTAAAAAGTTTTAACTTATTTTATAGCGGAATTAAAATAGTGATATATATATATATGTAACAGAGTGAGTGTAAAAGAAAAATAAACACAAATCACAGCACAGTACAAAAAGAAAAACACAATCACAGAAGACACAATGATCTATAGTAGTTCCCCAATCAAACTAGGTACATCTACTCTTCTACCACCCATGGTAAGAATCCACTAGGTTTTTGATCAGGTGCCCTATCAACACTGACATTTTTGATCGGGTGCCCAAATACCACTAAGCTTTTGATCAAGTGCTCAAACCTAAACATAGGTTTGTAATTAGGTGCCCTACCACCAAAGATTTAACTTTTGAAGGGAGTTAGAACCCTGTAGAAGATGAGGTAAAATAAACAAAAAGATGTTTATGAAATTCTTATCTGTCAATAAGCTGAGAGAAGACTAGTGGATTGTTAATGTAAATCTCCCCTTGTCTGATAGAAATTCTTGATAGTTGAAGGATGGAGCTTTCTCTTGAATATAGAAAATCTTCCTTGATAACAGTTGAATCTGAGAGACAAAGTTTCTCAGATTGTTGTTGCTCTTTGAAGATTAAGAACTAGCAGTTGAAAACTTAGAGAAGATTGTTGATGTTCTCAGGGAAAGAAAATGTTGTTGTAGAGGATGAAGATTTCTGAATCTCTGAGTATTTTCTCAAGTATCTTCTATATCTTCTTTGTTCTCTATTGAATCCTCTGGTATATCTTCTTCTCTGTAATTCTCTGATATATTCTTGATTGATATCTTCTATATCTCTTTTTTTTCTTAGACATATATCTGACTTGAAATTCAAAATTTCTAAATAAGGAATAAAATATTCTGAAATGATTATTCTTGGAACTGCAATCTGATTCAGCAATAGACTTTAATTCTTTTTCCCTTTCCATGAAAGTATCCTTTTCCAATATATGTCAACGGCTACTTTCTCGAAAAAAAGAGAATAGAAATGAATAATAAAAGGAAAGATCATATCTTGACTTATCTGATAATGAATAAGACCAAATAAATTGAATAGATCCATTGCTGATTAGTCGAGCTGAGTTCAGAGATAAATAGATAACTAATCTATCATAAGTTGTCAAGCTGGAGAAGAAATTCGTCGAGCAGAAAACTGAGTTCGTCGAGCTGAGAGTTGAGTTCATCGAACTGAAGGCTAATTTCGTCAAACTGAACATTTAGCTACTTATTCGTCGAACACAGAGCTGAGTTCGTCGATCTCAAACTGGAGTTCGTCGAACTAAAGTTAAAATCTGTTGAACTGGATGGAGAACTGAATTCGTCGAGTTGGAGAGCAAGTTCGTCGAACTGAAGTATGACGTTTGTCGAACGCAGAGAGGTGTTCGTCGAACGCAGAATGATGTTCGTCGAACACAGAACTTGGAATTTTTCCTAAGTTCTATCTAACTCAGGCAACTTAGACCTTGACCCTTAGGCTATACAATGGGGTCAACTTGAGTCCTAGTCAACAGATAGTGATCCTAGCCCAAATCAGTAATAGGGTTGTTCCAACAGTATGACCTTTTTCAGACCGCCCAGACTTCTTCCACTCCACTTCAAAAAATTCAACAGGGATAACCCTAGCACTAACATAAGGGGGGGTGGAGTAGAAGATCCTGCTCTCCTGAGAATGACCCGTAACAATTAGGGGTTAGCTAATGGACAGAACATAAAGGCGGGGACGAACACGAGTAGTGCATGCCCCAGGTAGCACGGGGAGTAGCGAGTCGATGTTTAGCTGTAGGTAAGCGGCTTCAAATTTATTCCCCATGAAGAACTTGAATAGTTTGGCATCGTGACCACCCAGGGTGGGAGGGCGGTAGGTCACCTCATCGTGCTGGACAGGCAAGAAGGGAATATTGATAAAGGGCCCCTTGATAAAGACAAACTTCTTGAGAGAATGAGGACTCTTGTTGATCGTCTCGCTAACCTTGGTGTGCGGGCTCGTGAAGTAGGCAGTCCAATCCTTGAACGCCCGAAAGGAGAACAGCTTATGGAAAATCGGCATGTTGTACTCGATTCATTCTTCCCTCAGGTAGCAGGTGAAGGCGACTATGACGGTGATGGAGTTAGGGGACAGATGGCCCGATATTATGTCGAAGTACTTGAGTATCTTCCGAACCTTTGTCCATAGGGGCACCGCAGGCCGACATCAAATTGGGTTGCGGAGATAGCGAGCTCGTTAGGTGAGAGGTCATTGATGGCCTCTATCTTCGATGGTTGGTGGGCGGTGTACCTGAGAGAAATGTATTGAGCGACCAATGCATGGTATTCGATCTCGGAGAGCGTGCAACAAAAGAATGTGTGGTCTGAAAAAGTCCAAGTGCACTTGTCTCGGCCTTCGGCAACACCTCCGTCACCACCCATCTAGAAAACATTGGGCGAGAGTTGAAAAAGTAAGAGCGAGCACGGGAAGAGAGGTACAAGTTCTCGAGAATGAAAGAAGCGGAAGGCTAAAGCGATAAATGTGGTAGTTGGGTGGTAAGGGACCAATTTATAAGAAAATGGAAATGGCTGGAAGCAATCAAAGCAGTGAATGTGTGTTTAACATAATTTCATTTCGATATGCCTCGATCCTCGAATCAGCCCCATTTCCTCACCTGCACGCAATAATGCAGCAAAATAAGCATGTTATAGGCGAAGCGATCGCGCGGCAGGCGAGGCGAGCCTATTAAAAAATTGCATGCGAGAATGACAAAAAATGTGTGAATGCGGCACAAGCAATAATATCACAGTGCGAATAGATACAGGGGAAAGGCCCCATCGCGAGCAAGAAACACCAAACCAATAATTGAAAGTTCATTCGCATGGTTGTTTATTGGAATCTTTTAAATAAATGAAAATTACATCTTCAAAGGTCACCGAGCAGGTACAATTGTGAGCGGGATCAGTATTGGATCCACATCCATCAGCCTCGGCCTGACACCCCCGAGCTCGGTGGTATGCGAGGATAGTGGTATGCGTGGATGGCACGGAGCTGGCGCTGCAGCAAGCACACATGATCCTTCGCCTGCAAAAGGTGCACCCCTATTGTGGTGACCTCGCTGCGAGTTTCCAACCACTTCTCAGCAAGAAGTCGCTTGTAGTCATCCTAAAGGGCGGTGAACCGTTCATCGGAGGATGTCCTTGTTGGAGCCTATGTTCCGCATCTCTTGGTTTGAGAATAAAAAATATTGTGTTGTATTTGATCTTGTATTTTGTGTGTTTATAGTGTTCAAGTTGTACAGGAACTATAAATACACATCCCTATGAGTAGTATGCTGATACGAGATGATTCTTTGGAAAGAGAGCTAACGCCCCTCTTTAAGAGTTAACACCCCGCTTTAACTCTTAACGCCCCACTTTAAGAGTTAATGCCCCGCTGTAACTCTTAACGCCCCGCTTTAAGATTTAACGCCTCGCTTTAACACTTAACGCCCCGCTTTAAGAGTTAACGCCGCGCTTTAACTCTAAACGCCCCGCGTTAGCATTAACGCACTACGTTAACTTTTTCGTCGATAAGGGATGTCGTCGAAGAGGGAATGACATCGAGAAGAAGTATCATCGAGTACCAAGAGACAACGCCAGTGTTTTTCTTAACACAAGCATTGAGTCAATGATCTGCCACGATCTTGACGGTTGCGCTGTTTCACCCACGAATGTGCACGATCACTAATGCTGGCATTAACTCTTAAAGACAGGTGTTAGCTCCCGTGCCTATTTAAAGAGCAACCCCTCTCATTATTTTGTTGTTGATTCCATTGCCTCTAAAGCCAGCATTCTGATTCTTTTGAGAGAGGCTCGTGTACAAAATTGATATATCTCCCTTGGGCAAACATGAAGATCTAAAGAAGATTTTAAAGGAGAAGGTCTACACTGTATATTCCATACGAAGGATGATCGCTTAAAGAACGCCAATGTCTACATCGCCTTCATCTTCACCTTCAGAATTTCTTGGGGATTTTCTCTTACTTTACCTTTATCTTGTATTCTTTTACTTTTTCCTTTTGTAATTTGTGTGGAGAAATCATTCGGGGAGAACGTCAGATTCCGGAAAGGATTTTGTGGGTAAATTCGCCGCAGTTGTTGGTGACTAGGTCCTTGTGCAGCTTAGGGGTTAATTCACCACCTTATGTGTGGCGACTTGGTCAAGGGTAGATCTAGGGGTGGCTAGAGGCCTTATCTGGGGATAGATAGGCTATAACCAACCATTCCTTGGGAGAAAGACTGGTGAAACATCAAAAAGTGATTTTTATATTCTCGCCTTGATTTCTAGCGTTATAGAAATCAAATATTTGTGTAATCAATTTATTATGAAATAAAATCATGTCTTATAATGTTCTATTCAATTGATTTTATTTCCTCTTCAAGAATGTGTTAATTTATATTTTCATCAAAGCATTAAATCAAACATTTGTGTAATTATACTTGTAATACAATATTCATTTTTATTATATCTGATTTCTAGAATTATATTTCATTTAAGATTTCATAAGTAAAATCACTGTGGCATTCTTTTTGTACTAAGGAAAATTTCCTGGAGAGCTAACACCCAGCGTTAACCCTTAACGCTAGGCGTTAGCAACAGTTAACAAAATGTTTTGTTTCTCTGCTTTAAAAAGGAATCGTCAATATAATCTTATCTGAGACATTTAAATATATTTTCTTATAAAATATTCCAAAACTTTGGTAGCAAACTCTGATATTTTTAAATAAGAATTAAATTCCATAAAACCCTTATTCACCAACCCCCCTCTAAGGGCACCGTAAGATCCAGCACGTGGTATCAGAGCAAAGGTTATTCCAATACGACTTCACAACTGAGAATAATGGCGCTTCATGATCTCGCATCTTCTAGAGGGGATAATTTTTATGAAAATGAAAAATCATTATGTCCACCATTATTTATGGGTGAAAATTATAATGGGTGGAAAACACTTATGGAATTTTTTTTTTTAAACTTTGGATATTGAAGTTTGGAATATTACAAATAAAATGCCCCCAATTATTCTAAATAAAAATGAAATGTTTTTAAATGCCAAATCTATGAATAGTCTATATTGTGCTCTAGATCAAAATATTTTCAAACTTATTTATACGCTTCCTACTGCTTTTGAAGTTTGGAAATTTCTTGACAATACTTATAGTCTTCCTTCCACAGATGATGAACAAGAGGGATTCCTTATGGATCCAAGAGAAGAAATCGACTAGGACTCGTGCTTGGAGGATGATCTATCTAAGAGAGAAACAATATTGATATCAATTGATGGCAAAACATCAATCAAAAGAGAAGACGGAAACTATATCAAGGTAAGAAAATCTAAATCTTCTCTTTTTGTAACAAATTCTATTTCTACATTTTGTGTGCTTAAATTTGCTAAACGTAAAATTTCAAAGTTGAAACATGCTAATTCCAAATTATGTTTAGGAAATAAAACTTTAAAAGCAAACACTAAAGTAGAATCTTATATTGATGTTTCAAATTCTCTTTCATGCCCTTTAATTAAAAATGCTAAACCTTGTTTTGATTATAATACTTTTAAAGAAGAAATCAAGGTTTTGGAAATAGGTCTTTTAACTTCGAAAGAGCATAATGAAAAATTGATAAAAGAAAATGATAATTTAAAGGATAAACTAGAATCATTAAATATGTTTATTCAAAATTTTTCGTATAATAAAAAAATCTTTTATTTATAGTTTATCAAATTATCAAAAGTCTAAGATCTTAACTTCATATTATAAGAGTATGTCTATAAGAAAGAGTGGAAATGAAAATCATCAAAATAAGAACCAATCATTTAAAACATATTGTAACCTACTCTTTCAACATTAAATTCATAAGAAAGACCATCACTCTTATAAACTCTCAAAGAATCCATATAATAAAATTCATTATGATTATCAACATCAATGTATTTTGAAAAATAATTTGAATAAACAAAAATCCCAAATGAATTATTTTTCAAACAACTATCATCACAAAAAATGTCAAATAATCATAATATGAATTTAAAAGATAAATAACCAAAGTATGAATGGAGGCCCAAAATTAAAAATGAAACACTAACTCCACTTGTAAAGGCCCATTCATCACTATCTCCCCAAAAGCCAACATAATGTATTTGGGTACCCAATGGAACCATCACACTTGGTCCCCTTTGGATACCTAAATCACTCATTCACTAGGAATCATTGTATTGCATGAAGTAGAAATAAATTAAAAAAGAAATATCATTACTCTACTTCATGATATGCTAAATTGCTTTTTCTTTTGTTTTATTTTATATTTTTGAGCCAACACACTATGATCACTTTACATATCATGAGATATTACTTTCATTTTAAGCCTAATGTTTATCAAATCAAATTGAATTAAATTGAATATTAAGTCATAAAGTTTTCAAGTGATCTATCTTTGTCTTTTTATATGTTTTATCATTTTTAAATCCATTGCCTATAAATGTCTTATTTTATCATTATAAATTGAATACTAACTTTGCTAAGTGATAATATCAAGACTAATGAAATTACTTTCAAAATTGGATTTAAATAAGCTTTTAGGGGTCTTAGGCTAAAATATTAAATGCGCAACTTATTGCATATTTGTCTATTTTCTTTGTTTCATATGATAGCCCCTATAATGGAAAATCATGATTTAGAAAAATCAAAATTGAAAAATTACAAAAATGATGAATATGGTTTCACAATCACCACCATGATCTATGCTAAAATTCACTATAATCATATATCATAATTCATGATCTATCAAGACTTATCTTAAATCAACTAATTCTATCAACCTTAGGAATTATGAAATATATGATTGTGATTGGTATTATAGTTTCATATCTTGTTTAGTTTGTGTGATGTGCATCTCTATTATTTGCATGAATCTCATCATATTTAGACCTTAAAATTAACTTGACATTAACAAGATGAAATCAAATAGAATTGCCTCTTCATTCTAGGTCTATAAAATTTCAAAACTCTATAATTGATTACATGCAAACCAATTATATATGTTTAGCATATTTTGCATAACATCCAAAATCATTATCCTAGCTGCACCTTTTGATATATGCTCAATTTAGTATTTATGCTAGGATTATCAATATAGTGAAATGCTAAATGTTGATACCGGCAACCGATATCTGAGTTCAGACCCACAGGGGGTGTAGCCCGCGCCTACTTCTCCCTCACCAAACTCTCCTGACCGAGGATGAAAAATCTGGAATAGACCCAGGGCTGCAGTGAGGAGTTCCCGCCACACACCCGGAAGATCTTAGAGAGCTTCCCCTTCCAAACCAATGCTCAGTCGGGAACCTTGGAGGGCACTAGCAGCCAACTCTAAAAATTGCCTGGAGGAGAGAGCTCAAAAGATCTGATCTCCTCCAAGCTACCCTCAAGGGTCTATTTATAGATTTTCTAGTCTTGGACTGCAAATAGCATAAATCCGCCTTTTGGTTTTACTAATCGCACCCCTAATTGGTCTGCTAACAGCCTAACTCCGTTGTTCTGAAGGGCTATTGGAAGCCAACAAGGGGTATCTAGTTAATTTCCCCCTCAAAGCCCTCTGGGCGAGTGGTCCATGAAGGCACCACTCGCCAGGCTCCCTGCCTACCACGGTTCGCTGGGTGAATGGATTATGAGGTCATCACTCGCCATGTTTGACTCGCTTGAGGGGAGAGACCTTGGCCGCTCTCGCCTATCTGCCAGGATGCCCTATGCGAGTGGTCCGCTAGTGTGGGCCTCACTCGCCCAAAGACCGCTTAGACTCCTTATTCCACTCCTTGCCCTGCCACCTGGCCCCCCGGGGCCCCTTGGGCCCACTCGGCGAATACGGTGTTGTACACAATCCCCGCTCTTTGTGAGCGAGTCCTGCGCTCGGAATGAAAAGTCCTAACCCCAGTATTCGGCGAGTTCTTTGCTGACCTGGAGGGAATCTTCTTGGTGGGGCCCTCCACTCAACTATAATTACGGCCCTAGCTGTTGTCTTTAGCTTGCCCATCTTTTAATCAATGTTCCTCATTTTCTCCCTCGGAGCACTCACCATGACGTTCATGAAGCCGACACCACGACGACTTTCGAAGAGAATGATGGATCATCTTGTCGCCGCGCAGGGAGGGACCGCTCCCAAGACTACCTGTTACGCCCCCTAGCTCTCATCGGCAAGAGACCCCTCCTAGCTCTACAGGCTCAAGAAGGTCAAGACGGTCCAGCGAGACCGGGGGGAGAAGGAGTCTGCGTTTGAAACTCCCACCACTCTGACCTTCCTCCTGTCAATACCAACGAGGTAACACAATATATCTCGCTTTCGAGGTTGATTATGATGATGCGACTGACCTCTGCCTATCTTACCATTCCCAGGATCTGTCGACGACCGAGGGTGGCCCTGGACTCAATCAGGCGAGTGCAGCCATTCCTCCTCCTGCTCTTGAGAACGCCCCTCCGACCCAGGAGCCCACCCTTTTCGGCACCTCTGGAGGAGCCCTGTCCTCGCTTGGTGAGCATGCTTCTTCCCCCCTCGCTTACTTTTTCTCTTCTCGCAACTCGTCTAACATAGTCTTTAGCAGCCCCTACCTTTGGGACATTCGAGATTACGGGTTTGCCTCCTCCTTCCCGTACTTCTACTGTTCCCGAAGCCACCAAGAGTCCTCCCCCCCGGAGCAGGAACGTCCGGCGAGGAAGAGTCCCGGGACTGATTCTCCTGCTGCTGACCCGGCTGTCACTTCCGCCGGGGCCGATCAGACGTACAGCCCCAGAAAAGGGAAATCTCTCCACCTCCCATGCCAATCATTCGCAGGGCATTCCAGCACCTCTCGCCAATCTCCTGATGAATAATATGTGCCGGGTTGGTTGTCTCCTTTCGCAGAACTCGCGGCTCGCATATGAGAGAGGTCTAATTTCTTCTTTTGTAGGATTTCGCCAGATCCCAATCACTGATCCTTCAAAGGAGGAGGGGCTGAACTCGCCTCCCCCTCTCCCAGCGACCTCTCCGAATTTCTCGGTGACCATGAGGATGCCCGTACTATGAAGGAATGGGTGACAGAGATCTTCGGCAAGCTAATATGGATGCAGCGAGACCAAGCCAACCTGACAGAGGAGCATCGGGCGGCCTTTGAGCATCAGACACCTGGTCGGGGAGATGAAGCGCCAGGGGGTGGGTGCGAGGAGACCTCTCCTAGGAGGCACATTGTGTGAGCTAGGGATCAAATGCGCTTGATCAACCAAGAGTTGACGGCATTCAGCATGTTTCACTACCCGCGAGTGCCTCCCAGGACAGGGAGGCGAGGCCGGGGCCGATGGCGGTGGGATCAGTACTAAGCCTACCATCTCTCGCTCCCTGCGTTTTCTTGTCCCCCTGCTATTTCTTCTTCTTTGTTTACTTCTTCCTTTTTTCCTTTTCGTACAGGACCAAGGCGAGAACCTTTTTGTCTCGCGAACCATTACTTGATTGTGTGTTTGTATGTTTATATCTTGCTTTCTGCTATTTTCCCGAATACTGTCTTGCGAGTGCTCTTGCTCTTTCTCCTGTTGTGCTATTTGCTTTGCATTTGCAGGGGAGATCTCATGTACCGCTCTCACCTTCTATAAGCGGCTAGTTTCTGGTGGGTGGTTCAGACCCCGAGGCTTCAGGAGCTCGTGACATCTATCTGCACCCTGCGCGCAAATGATTTCAAACATTTTCCTCCTATTTTCTATAAATAGTTCCCCCAACCACCGTCATTACTATGCTTTTATCTCTCTCTACTCCTTTGCTCTCGCGATATCACTCTCCCTTCTCTCTACTCTTCTGCTCTCGCGTGATCACTCGCCTTCCTCCACGATGCCGAAAGATGCGGATGGTAGGGCTAACTGCGCCCGGGTTTTCTCCAATCGAGACTTCGACACCTGCGACCTCTCGGAGGTGGATTTCAACCAATCCGTTGTGGATTTTGTCCCTCCGGGTATTGTCAGGTGCCTCCCGGGGAGCCATGATCGCATCAACCAGTTCTCGCCCAACACACTCGCGATCCCCCTAGAACACTTTGAGGTAGGGCTTCGCCTCCCGCTGTGGCCAGTGGTGCGCCTGACCCTACTCTATTTCAGGGTAGTTCCTACGCAGCTCAACCCCAACTCCATCTATATGCTGATAACATTCTCCTGCTATCTGCGTGAGGAGGGGATTGAGTTCTCGCTCCCGGTCTTCCGCAAGCTCTTCACCTTCAGGGCCACTCACGGAGTGGCATTCTTCTCTGGGCAGAGCCCCCTTAACGTGATCGGCAACGCCAATAAGAACCATGACTGGGTTAGGTGGTTCATCTTCATCACAGGGAAGTTTGGCAACGTGCCATTCGCACCCGTGCAGGAGGACGAGTCGACCTTTTGGGCTCCAATGCTGGGAGGGTTCGAGGCTAAGCTCCACTGTAACGCCCCTGATTTTCATTAATTATTTTACATGCCCGTTGTGACGTAATTTTGGCGTAAGGGCGTTACGTCAGCTCGTCTAGTAGTGGGTTGAGCCTTAGCTTAGTTAAAGTATGTCTTGTAGATCGAGCGTGCGAGATTTCGCATCGTTTCGAGTTAAGGTAAAGATTTTGGGTGGATATCAAGATTTTAGCTTCAGGAGGCTTTAGCCCGAGTTTGGCCCGTCGAAATTGAATTCTGACTTCGCCGTTGGATTCGTAGCGCCGTGTTTCAGTTAAGGTGCGAATTTCGTAGAAATCTGAGGTGATCTAGTTTCCCTCGCGGTTTTAAGTGAATGGGGGAATTAATTAATTAATTAATTAATTAGGTTTTTATAAAGCCTAAAATCTTCTTCCCATATTCATCTTCTTCCTCCCTCGATCAAATCAGCCGCCGAGCGAAAGGGCGAGTGCGGAGCTTCGAGGAGCGTTCGATCGGCAATTTCTAGGGCTGTAGTAGTCGGAATCGCGTTTGGAGTGTAGATTTAGAAAGCTCTCAGCGAGATCTTCGTTCTAGCGGTAAGCTTTTCCCGTTTAATGGAATTTTTGGAGTTAGGGTAGTGACCTAACCCCTTCTTTCGACCCGAAAAGTTTCAGGAATCTGTGCTCGTGTGTTTCCCTAGCCGATCCATAGTTTTCGGAGCGGAGATCTTTGAGTTTGCAAGGTTTAAGGCAAGTGGCTT
This sequence comes from Dactylorhiza incarnata, assembly GCA_033032865.1. Classification (NCBI taxonomy): domain Eukaryota; kingdom Viridiplantae; phylum Streptophyta; class Magnoliopsida; order Asparagales; family Orchidaceae; genus Dactylorhiza; species Dactylorhiza incarnata. Next base: position 11,864,837 of record JAWHQI010000014.1, read on the forward strand.
CCTCCTCCTCTTTGTTTGGTTAAGTCGTGGTTTTTCTTTCTCCTGATAGATGCTTGGTGAACTGTGGGCTCGTGTTTCGAGCGTCTTGTTTGATAGATAGAAAACCCTAATCTTCCCCCATCCGTAGTGTCAGAAATTTCCTCCCGGAGGGCACCACCGTTGCCTAATTTATCCGTTGATTGTCCTTCTCGAGAAGTACTGGTAGTTTTCGAGAAGTTGTTTTAGCCAAGTTTTTGAGAAGACCCTTTGACATCTCGAGAAATGCTTGATTTCTCGAGAAATCCCCCGCTGAAACCCCTCGACCTCTCGAGAAATGCTTGATTTCTCGAGAACTTTCCCCGCTGGAACCCCTATACTTCTCGAGAAATCCCTTGTCCTCTCTCGAGAAATCCCTTGAGATCTCGAGAAATCCCCTGATCTCTCTCGAGAACTCCCTTGTCCTCTCTCGAGAAATCCTTCCAGTTCCCGAGAAGTGCTTCCTTGAATGTTGTCCTTCTTCTTCTCGATAAATGATGGTAAGAACTTCTTTTTGGGGTGATTTTTCTGTGGCTTCTGGTGGTGGGATCTCAAAATTTTGGAAGGGGCTCTGCCCCGCACCCCGCAAGGGCTCTGCCCCTAAGACCCCGCCAGGGGCGCGGCCCCTTGGAACCCCACCCAGAACGCATGTGATTTCGTTGAGTTTTTGTGTTTGAATCTCGTGTCCCCTCGGGTGTACTTGGATGATTGCCAGTGACCCTTCGGTGCTCCTGATCTCGAATCCCTCTCGTTTGAACTTCTTTTTACTCGTTGTGGTCTGTTAACATTTGAGTTACTCTTATGATTCATATTGATCGATGTGTACTTTGCCTTGACCCTATTTCTTAGGGCCTTCCAGTGATTATCCTTTCGGGCAGCGTCCCGTGTTTAATTAAAATTTAAGTAATAAAAACTACTGTCTTTAGCCTTACACAGTAGTTGTGTTTGGGGGACAGTGGGGGAAATGTTATAGCCTTGCACGGTAGTCGTGTTTGGGTGGTTGGGTCTAGTGGTACCCCCACCTGGTTTTGGGCTTTGGGTAGCGGAGGTAGTTAACCGCTCCCGTATAATTTGAGCTGATCAGCCTCTTTAATTGATGAAACTAAATAAATGAATGTGTTGTTCCTCTTTTGGTATTTAGTGCACTTGATGCTTGTTGACTCTTTGTTTAGAGCTCTCTTTCGGTAAATTTGGCTTGGGTTGGTACCCCTTATGCCTTGCTTGTTTTTCTGCTAGTTTTCTGCCACTTGTAATTCCTTGCTGAGGCGTTCTTTGTTTTATTGAATGCCTCAGGTTCAGAGCCGTAACGGCTAGTGGTGTAGCCTGAAGTTCAGATTATTAGTAGCTGTTCACCCCACTGCTGTGAGGTAGTTGTTTTTAGTTACTTCTTGTGCTCAGACATACTAGTTGGTGCCAATGGGTTAGTGTCATGTTGTTGGCGCCCATTGTGCCCCTTTTTATACTTTATAGTTTATTTGCCAGATTATGCCACTACTTTTATATCTTGTGTATCTTACCCTCTGGGAATGATTTATGTTAGGCGCACTATAGTTATAAAATGGTTTTTCTTCATCGTCATTGCATTCTTTCTAACTGAAACCCTTAACCTTAAAGTCGCCTAAAAGTATTTTTCTACTCTTACAATACGCCTAGTTATGTGCATATCATTTACTTCATGCTCCGTCATTTGCATACATGTAGGACTTTAAGTAAACTAAATCAAGTACTTTCCGCTGCAACTAAATATACTTTCTCGGTGGACTAGTTGATCCACGAACTGAGAGACACAGTTCTTACCTCAAAACCCCTAATAAATGATTTCAAATGATGACTTATCATATAATCATGTTTTGTCTAGTTAAGTAATAGGTTTCCGCCTGAGCGTCTACAGTTGTCTCTTGTATGACGTGGCATCATGACGTGTATTTTCTCTTACTCTGATATCCTTAAATTCGGAGAAAATGCGGGTTGTGACAGTTGGTATCAGAGGGAGGTTGTTCGACAAGTGGGTCGGGCAACAAATTCTGATATAGTTTAGCAGTTGTTTGATTTCATTACATACACACACCGAAGTGTCATCAGTACGTCTTGGCCGAAGCATGAACACTACACTCATAGCATGATAGGAAGTATACGAGGCATATTATGTAGTGTGGGATGCATAATATGTGTTTGTATATGGATCCACCATAGGTTGCAACATGTGACGGTTATGTAGTATGGGATGCATAACCATCATCACATGGATGCCCATTAACACGTTTTCTCTTTCGTTACATTCAATATTATGTAGTATGGGATGCCTAATATTACATGTGTACGCCACTCATAACATGCATTAAGGCCATTATTAGAATGCATAGCACAACATACTTTACATAGCATTGCATAAGCACACGTGCGAAGTTAAAGACTTATATGATGACACACGTACACACATGATTTCAAAATGAATAGAAATTTCATGCATTCATGCCCTTTGCACATGAGACGAGTGGGACGATGTAGTATCGTTCCCAAGATTTGCATATCATCATGAAAATATCCCAGAGAAAGGTAGTGGAAATGGCAAGTAACTGTACATGTATGTTCTGAAACAAGCAGTGTAGTTCTAGTGTAAGGTTAAGTTTTAATTAGAGGTTTATGCGTGTTAGCAGAAATGGCGCGCAAGCGAGTCGCGACTAGGTCGACTCCCCAGTCGGAGGGCGAGTCTTCGGGTGCGCAGAGTGAAGCCTTGATCGAGAGTCTGCGCCAGAGCAATGAGACTCTGGCTAGGCAGATGGTTGCGATGCAGTCGCAGGTCGATGCGTTGTTGGCTGCAGGTGCTAGGCAGCAACCCGTAGTGCAGGCCCCAGTAGTAGGACAGACTCTACCTACCCCTCCTGCTCCCTTGGTACCCCCAGTAGCGATACCACCGGAAATGAATTTTATTTCGCATTTTCAAAGGTTGGGACCTCCTACGTTTGACGGAAGAGCAGATTTCATGGCATTAGATGACTGGTTTGTTGCCATTGAGGAGATGTTTTCGTACTCAGGAATCTCTGCAGACCAAAAGGTGATGGTCGCCGCTTACCAGCTGAAAGGACTTGCTAAGAGCTGGTGGATTAGGGAGAGGGAAAATATCGTAGGTGGATGTTCGTGGGAGTCGTTCAAGGCGATGGTGTTAAAGAAATTCCTGTCGTCGGTCGAGCAAGACCGTTTAATGAATAATTTTCTGCACCTGAAGCAAAGACAACTCACGGTTAGTTAGTATGAGATCGAGTTCAGTAAGTTGAGCAGATTTGCTCCAGATTTAGTGGCTTCTGAGGCAGGAAGAATGAAGTGATTTCTAGGAGGTCTTCATAGCGATATTCAGTTGTTGGCGAGTGCTTATAGATCTGAAAGTTATGCTGAAGTGGTAGAAGCAGCACTGAAAGTCGAGGCTATCGACAACGCCAAGAATCGGGGTGCTCTAATGAAAAAGGACAAGAGGAAAGTCGAAGAGGGGGAGACCCCCAAGGTATCTAGACCGGCTCCAAAGAAAAGGAGTGGAGAGGTGTGTAGCTTCTGTGGCCGCCCCGGCCATCCAGTGGAGAAATGTTTTAAGAGGAAGGGAGCTCAGAAGCAGCAGCGAGTGCTAGCAATCCAGGGTGCTCTGAAGGGTGAGGTGCACTGCCAGTTGTGCAAGCAGAAAGGGCATGATGTGGCCCAGTGTTGGACCAAAGATAAAGTCTGCTTCCAGTGCAAGCAGAAGGGGCACATGAAGTTCCAATGCCCGCTGATTCAACCCCCGTTGCAGCCTGTTCCGCTTCGAACCTTGCCGCCGCCGCAGCATCAGGATAAAGGAAGAGGAAAGCTGAACGTGTTAACCCAGGAGCAAGCGCAGTCTTCGACCCAAGTGATCGCAGGTTAGACCTTAAGACAACTGTTTAGTCTTGTTTCCTTTTTAGTTCGCTGTATTAGACTAGTTTCTCTTCGCGCTTATAGGAAGATTTAAGGTAATGAATCGTTGGGCGCGTGTTCTGTTCGATTCGGGTGCTACCCATTCGTTCGTAGCAAGGGCCTTTGTTGAGCGTCACCGTTTGACCCCTAAGCTGGGCAACGATTCGTTCCTCGTTAAGTTCCCTTCTGGTGACCTGGTGTCCTCGAACCAGTGCGTCCGAAGTTCCCCGTTCTCTTAGGAGATTTCTTGGCTATTGCTGATCTCAAAGTGTTGGACTTAGAAGACTTTGACGTAATATTGGGTATGGACTGGTTGTCCAGTTATGATGCGGTCATCCGATGCAAGGAAAAGCGTCTGGACTTCGTGATGGATAACGGTCAACCCATGAGTGTTTTTGGTTCTCCGTACCAGAGTTCTTCGATAATTTCTGCGGTATGTGCTCGGAAACTGTTAATTTCTGGTTGTTTGGCTTACCTTCTTTCTGTAGTAGAAGTTGTTGGTGGTTCGCCGTGTATCGAGGATATTCTGGTGGTGCGAGAGTTTCCCGATGTTTTCCCTGCTAATCTCCCTGGTCTCCCGCGCGTTAGGGATGTGGAGTTCGTTATTGATCTTGAGCCTGGTACTCGTCCTATTGCTAAGGCACCGTACCGTATGGCCCCGCGCGAGTTAGAAGAGTTGCGAACTCAGTTAGACGAGTTGTTGCAGTGTGGTTTCATTAGGCCAAGTTCTTCGCCCTGGGGTGCTCCAGTGTTGTTCGTAAAAAAGAAGGACGGTTCCATGAGATTGTGCATAGACTATAGAGAATTAAACAAAGTGACCATCAAGAACAGGTATCCGTTGTCAAGGATAGATGATCTGTTTGATCAGTTGTGTGGTAGCACGGTGTTTTCAAAGATTGATCTTCGATCAGGCTACCATCAGTTGAGGATCCGTGAGTCGGACGTTCCCCGGACTGCCTTTCGTTCTCGTTATGGCCATTTTGAATTTCTAGTCATGTCGTTTGGTTTGACAAATGCACCCTCTGCATTTATGGACATGATGAACCGCGTGTTCAAGGATTTTCTGGACTATTTTGTGGTGGTATTCATAGATGATGTGCTGGTTTATTCTAGAAGTGCTGAGGAGCATGCTATGCATTTGCGCTTAGTGTTGTCTACTCTTAGAGAGCACAAGTTGTATGCGAAGCTGAGTAAGTGCGAATTCTGGCTTTCTCAGGTGTCCTTCCTGGGTCATGTGGTGAACAAAGATGGAATTACGGTAGACCGCGCTAAAATTTCTGCCGTATTGGATTGGAAGATGCCTTCGACGCCTAAGGAGATAAGGAGTTTCTTAGGGTTGGCCGGGTACTACAGGAGATTTGTCCAAGGATTTTCAGTGCTTTCCGCACCCTTGACTAAGCTTACCCAGAAGAATACTGCTTTTGTATGGAGCGATAAGTGCGAAGAGGCCTTTCAGGAATTGAAGAGGCGTTTGTGTGATGCTCCGGTGTTGGCCTTGCCGATCGAAGGAGTCGAGTATGCAGTTTATGTAGACGCATCTCACATTGGACTGGGTTGTGTGTTGATGCAAGAAGGGAAAGTGATTGCTTATGGGTCTAGACAATTGAAAGTTCATGAAAAGAATTACCCTACGCATGACTTAGAATTCGCCGCAGTAATCTATGCTTTGAAGCTTTGGAGACACCTGTTATATGGAGTGTCATGCAAGATTTTCACGGATCATAAAAGTCTGAAGTATGTCTTCACCCAGAAGGAGCTGAATCTGCGCCAGCGGAGGTGGTTGGAGTATGTGGCGGATTATGAAGTAGATATTTTGTACCATCCGGGTAAGGCTAATGTGGTGGCGGATGCCCTGAGCCGGAAAACCGCGCATATCTTCAATCTCTCAGTGCAGTCCTTAGTAGAGGAGTTTATGTTGATGGATATCTCAGTCGGCAGTTGTACCGCACCCTCGAGCTTAGAGGCTGAAGAGCCTTCTTGGATTGCCCTTACTAGGATGCATCAGAAGGAAGATCCTGACTTGCAGCATCTTCGAAGTAAAACTGAAAAAGGAGAATTGCCAGATTTTTCGATCGATGATAAGGATACTTTGAGGTACCGAGGTAGATATTGCGTCCCCGCGTTGGAAGAAATTCGGACAAAGATCTGTAGCGAGGCACATGATTCTAAGGTTTCCTACCATCCTGGTTCCACGAAAATGTATAAAGATCTGAAGCAGATCGTTTGGTGGTCAGGTATGAAGAATGATATAGCAAAGTTTGTGTCAGAATGTTTAACTTGTCAGCGCGTGAAAGCAGATCATAAGAGGCCTGGAGGTAAGTTAAACCCTTTGGATATTCCAAGCTAGAAGTGGGAGAGTATTTCGATGGACTTCATTACCGGTTTGCCGAGATCTCCCAGTGGTCATGACTCGGTGTGGGTTATAGTAGATCGCTTGACAAAGTGTGCTCACTTTATGCCCTTTAAGATTGGATACTCGATGGAGAAAATAGCAGAACTGTATTTGGATGAAGTTATCAGATTGCATGGTGTGCCTGTGAGCATTGTGTCGGACCGAGACTCGAGGTACACGTCTCGTTTCTGGCAGAGTTTGCAGGGAGCCTTGGGTACTGACCTTAGGTACTCTACCGCTTATCATCCCCAGACCAATGGTCAGACAGAAAGAGTTAATCAGATTTTGGAAGATATGATAAGGTGTTATATCTTAGATCATGGTGGAGCTTGGGATAAGCGGCTTGGATTGATGGAGTTCACGTATAACAACAGTTATCAAGAAAGCCTACAAATGGACCCGTTTGAGGCTCTGTATGGGAGGCATTGTCGGACTCCGTTGTTTTGGGCCGAGGTAGGTGAGAGTCCTTTGCTAGGCCCAGAGGCTTTGGAAGAGATGAATGTTGCTGTGACTCATATCCGCGAGAAGCTCCGCATTGCTCAGGAGCGGTATGAGAAGTATGCGAATCGAAGAAGAGTGGATTTAGAGTTTGCCGTTGGAGACAGGGTGTTCTTGAAAGTTTCTCCGATGCCAGGTGTTAAGAGGTTTGGAAGGAACCACAAGTTGGATCCCCGGTATGTGGGACCTTTCCAAGTTGTTGAGCGCATCGGAGTGTCAGCTTATAGGCTGGAGTTGCCCGCTACTTTCCCAGGTGTTCACGATGTGTTTCATGTGAGCCAGTTGAGAAAGTGCGTGCGTAGTGATCGTCAAGTCCCTGGCTCGGTGCCCTAGTTGCAACCTAATTTGTATTATGTCGAAGAACCTGTCCGAATCTTGGAGACTCAGGAGCGTGTGTTGCGAAAGAAGACGATCCCGATGGTCAAGGTTCTTTGGAAGAATCAGGGTGTCGAAAGCGCGACGTGGGAGCTGGAGTCTGCCATGAGAGAGACTCACCCTAGCCTCTTCTCTAAGATTTCGGGTAAATCTTCTGTCAGTTAATCTTTTAAATTTGATTCTGTATATTTCTTGATCTTCGGATTCCAAGTTTCGGGACGAAACTTCCTTTTAGGGGGAGTGACTGTAACGCCCATAATTTTCGTTAATTATTTTACGTGCCCTCTATGACGTAATTTTGGCGTAAGGGCGTTACGTCAGCTCGTCTAGTAGTGTGTTGAGCCTTAGCTTAGTTAAAGTATGTCTTGTAGATCGAGCGTGCGAGATTTCGCATCGTTTCGAGTTAAGGTAAAGATTTTGGGTGGATATCAAGATTTTAGCTTCGGGAGGCTTTAGCCCGAGTTTGGCCTGTCGGAATTGAATTCTGACTTCGCCGTTGGATTCGTAGCGCCGTGTTTCAGTTAAGGTGCGAATTTCGTAGAAATTTGAGGTGATCTAGTTTCCCTCGCGGTTTTAAGTGAATGGGGGAATTAATTAATTAATTAATTAATTAGGTTTTTATATAAAGCCTAAAATCTTCTTCCCATATTCATCTTCTTCCTCCCTCGATCAAATCAGCCGCCGAGCGAAAGGGCGAGTGCGGAGCTTCGAGGAGCGTTCGATCGGCAATTTCTAGGGCTGTAGTAGTCGGAATCGCGTTTGGAGAGTAGATTTAGAAAGCTCTCGGCGAGATCTTCGTTCTAGCGGTAAGCTTTTCCCTTTCGACCCGAAAAGTTTCAGGAATCTGTGCTCGTGTGTTTCCCTAGCCGATCCATAGCTTTCGGAGCGGAGATCTTCGAGTTTGCAAGGTTTAAGGCAAGTGGCTTCCTCCTCCTCTTTGTTTGGTTAAGTCGTGGTTTTTCTTTCTCCTGATAGATGCTTGGTGAACTGTGGGCTCGTGTTTCGAGCGTCTTGTTTGATAGATAGAAAACCCTAATCTTCCCCCATCCGTAGTGCCAGAAATTTCCTCCCGGAGGGCACCACCGTTCCCTAATTTATCCGTTGATTGTCCTTCTCGAGAAGTCCTGGTAGTTTTCGAGAAGTTGTCTTAGCCAAGTTTTTGAGAAAACCCTTTGACCTCTCGAGAAATGCTTGATTTCTCGAGAAATCCCCCGCTGGAACCCCTCGACCTCTCGAGAAATGCTTGATTTCTCGAGAACTTTCCCCGCTGGAACCCCTATACTTCTCGAGAAATCCCTTGTCCTCTCTCGAGAAATCCCTTGAGCTCTCGAGAAATCCCCTGATCTCTCTCGAGAACTCCCTTGTCTCTCGAGAAATCCTTCCAGTTCCCGAGAAGTGCTGCCTTGAATGCTGTCCTTCTTCTTCTCGATAAATGATGGTAAGAACTTCTTTTTAGGGTGATTTTTGTGTGGTTTCTGGTGGTGGGATCTCAAAATTTTGGAAGGGGCTCTGCCCCGCACCCCGCAAGGGCTCTGCCCCTAAGACCCCGCCAGGGGCGCGGCCCCTTGGAACCCCACCCGGAACGCATGTGATTTCGTTGAGTTTTTGTGTTTGAATCTCGTGTCCCCTCGGGTGTACTTGGATGATTGTCAGTGACCCTTCGGTGCTCCTGATCTCGAATCCCTCTCGTTTGAACTTCTTTTTACTCGTTGTGGTCTGTTAACATTTGAGTTACTCTTATGATTCATATTGATCGATGTGTACTTTGCCTTGACCCTATTTCTTAGGGCCTTCCAGTGATTATCCTTTCGGGTAGCGTCCCGTGTTTAATTAAAATTTAAGTAATAAGAACTACTGTCTTTAGCCTTACACAGTAGTTGTGTTTGGGGGACAGTGGGGGGAATGTTATAGCCTTGCACGGTAGTCGTGTTTGGGTGGTTGGGTCTAGTGGTACCCCCACCTGGTTTTGGGCTTTGGGTAGCGGAGGTAGTTAACCGCTCCCGTATAATTTGAGCTGATCAGCCTCTTTAATTGATGAAACTAAATAAATGAACGTGTTGTTCCTCTTTTGGTATTTAGTGCACTTGATGCTTGTTGACTCTTTGTTTAGAGCTCTCTTTCGGTAAATTTGGCTTGGGTTGGTACCCCTTATGCCTTGCTTGTTTTTCTGCTAGTTTTCTGCCACTTGTAATTCCTTGCTGAGGCGTTCTTTGTTTTATTGAATGCCTCAGGTTCAGAGCCATAACGGCTAGTGGTGTAGCCTGAAGTTCAGAGTTTTAGTAGCTGTTCACCCCGCTGCTGTGAGGTAGTTGTTTTTAGTTACTTCTTGTGCTCAGACATACTAGTTGGTGCCAATGGGTTAGTGTCATGTTGTTGGCGCCCATTGTGCCCCTTTTTATACTTTATAGTTTATTTGCCAGATTATGCCACTACTTTTAGATCTTGTGTATCTTACCCTCTGGGAATGATTTATGTTAGGCGCACTATAGTTATAAGATGGTTTTTCTTCATCGTCATTGCATTCTTTCTAACTGAAACCCTTAACCTTAAAGTCGCCTAAAAGTATTTTTCTACTCTTACAATACGCCTAGTTATGTGCATATCATTTACTTCATGCTCCGTCGTTTGCATACATGTAGGACTTTAAGTAAACTAAATCAAGTACTTTCCGCTGCAACTAAATATATTTTCTCGGTGGACTAGTTGATCCACGAACTGAGAGACACAGTTTTTACCTCAAAACCCCTAATAAATGATTTCAAATGATGACTTATCATATAATCATGTTTTGTCTAATTAAGTAATAGGTTTCCGCCTGAGCGTCTACAGTTGTCTCCTGTATAACGTGGCATCATGACGTGTATTTTCTCTTACTCTGATATCCTTAAATTCAGAGAAAATGCGGGTTGTGACATCCACGCCTACCTCCTGAAGCACGACATGGACGTCGTGCACCTGCGAAAGCGCGTCGGTTCGCTGCCGATGGTCCCGCCGGGAGAAGGTAAGTTGAATTACCTTGACTTGAGCTCTCTCTCCTTCTACATTCGCTTTTGCTTATTTTAACTAACCTTTTGAAAGCAGGGCTTCAGAGCCTCCTCCTTCATCCGCCAAATACGAATGTGGGGGTCCCTCCTGCCGACGCCCTCACCCGCGCGCAGTCTGCTGCCGCGGCATGCCGCGAGAAGCCACCTCCCGGGAAGTCCAGCGGGCAAAAGACGAAGATGAAGCGGAAGCCTGACGCCGCTTCGAGCCCTTCCGCCAAGCGGTCAAAACCGTCAGCTGCCGATAGGGCAAAGCGACCGTGGAGGATGTCCTGCACTCGAGTACTCATGTGGATGGGGTCTTAGCCGTCCAGCCTTCCGCCGCGCCAGTGGCAACTTCTTCGGGGCCTGTGCCGAGAGGTCACCAAAACTTTCCTCTCGGCGAGAAGTACGCCGATCTCATTGGCAAGCCCCTCGTTAATTGGGACCGGCGGGCCAACCGAGTCTCCATTTCCACCCTTCCTCCATCCTGGTCGAAGAAGGAAGCCATCAGATGCCAGGCTTATGGCCTCTCGTACGCGCTTTACAACTGCGAGGGCGCTTCTTCCTTCGACATTGAGTCCACTCAGAACCTCGCGCACGAGGCGGCGAGAGCTATGATGCGGGCCCATGAGCTGACCCATATGTCCTCTCGCCGGGGGATGACACTCGCGTGAAAAATCATAGAGTTTGAGAAGACTCGCTCTATTGCGTCCGCCGAGGCCGCGACAATGAAGCAACAACTGGCTGCTGCCGAAGCTCTTCTCGCCAGCCACCCGAGCCAAGAGGTATCCCTTTCCCCCTCACGCATTTCGAGCTCTCGCTTCCCTTTCTTTCTTCCTTGTGTGTTAGTCTACTTTTCTCCTGCAGGAGATAGCCGATTATGACACCTTGCTCGTTCGGTCTCGCATCCTCGAAGAGCGAAATACATCGCTGGAGGCTGAGAACCAGAGGCTGCGAGATGCTGTCGCTCGGTAACCTCCTGTGGAGAGGGAAATTCAGCATCTCTACTTCAACGCCGAGTTTGACGGGTTGATGCAGAGGACTGCCCAGGGAGCGGCGGAGCATGCGCTGGACGTGCTGCGGAGGGCCGTCCTTCTGAATGAAGAAGGCGAGAGGATCCTAGCCCCTCATATGCTCTCAGAGCTCTTCGCCCCGATCGATGTCGCGGATGAAGCTAGCGATGGGCTAGACCATGGAGGCCTCTCCTCTCCGGGCAGCGGGTATTCTGACGACGAGGCCGATGACCCTTGAAATTTTTTTCTTTCTTTTGATGTAACACGAATGCCTCTTGTAATTTTATGAAAAAATAGAGAGTGATACTTTTGTTGTCGTTCGTGATCTTAGTTACCACTTGCGCATTTCTTTTTCTGCACTTCTCGTTATCGTCACCCGATAGCTCGCTCACTCGCATTCCCTTTCGCGTGTTTTCAAGCTATCATGCTTACACTCGCATCTCTTACTTGCTTGAGTGTCGATGGCCCCTACCCTTAGGTCATGACCGAGATGATTTTGCCACGTAGGTGCGCCCCGCAGGCGCAACCCTTTTCGTGCTCGTACATGCCCTTTAAATACTTAGACAATTTTATTTATTTCTCCCAGGAGCGAAATTGCGGCGTGGACCCGTTTCGTCTCGCATGCTTCCCGTGCCCTTTGGGACAACTCACCCTCTGTCGTGCATTCGTCCCGCGAATGCCTTTCTCATATAGCCCCATTCGCGGGAGAGTGATCCTTGTGATGGACACCACTCGCCACTTTTGTACCAAGACTTACCTTGTGAGGACTGAGTTCGACGAACAGTGATGAGTACTTTTTGTACTCATCTTTTAGTATAAGTTTAATCTATTTTTAATATGAAATTATATAGTTTTTATGCTTTTCTTATTTAGTTTATTATCTTTTCAATTTTATAAAATAAATTAAGCATTTTCTGTGTTTTTCAGGATTTCTGGGCATTTTGAGCAAAATTGTCAAGTACACGCCCAAGGTCACGGGCGTGACCAAGGGCGTGACAGCAAAAGATGTGTTCCAGACCTGCCTCCACTTCCCAGAGTCGTTCCTTGAAGAATTCACCAAGTACATGCCCCAGGTCACGGGCGTGACCCTGGCTGCTGCGTTCGACAAAAATTCAGGAGATCGACAAACAGGCGATAGTTCGATGAATGTTAAAAATTATCAAGTACACGCCCCAGGTCACGGGCGTGACCAAGGGCATGACATCCAAGTCACGGTCGGGACCCCACAACCAACTGCCATCATGCCTTCCACATCATTTAAAGTTACACGCCCCAGGTCACGGGCGTGACTAGGGGGCGTGACATCTAGTCACGGGCGTGACTCGCCCCGCGCGCATTCCCGCCAAAGATTTCCCGCCAGCAGCACATTCAAAGATTACATGTCCCAGGTCACGGGCATGACCTAGGGCATGACGCGCCCGAAACGCCTGTATTGAAGGCAGAACGCGCCCTCTCCGCCTGCACCGAACACGCCCCCTACACGCCCCTTGGTCACGGGCGTGACCAAGGGCGTGTAACACCAAATTTCTGCCTATTTAAAGCCAACTTCACCAGATGTTTAGGGAGGAATTTTGGAGACCAATTTTCTAGGACTTAGACTCTTCTTTTCATATTTTATTTTCATGTTTTTGTAGTTCTTGTATGTCCTTTTCTTACTAGCATTTGTAGTTTTCAATTCAATAGTTGTAACTTTCAATTCCTGTCTTGTAACTTTTCTTGACAATTCAATAAAATAGTTCTTTTCTTCTCTCATTTTCCCTCACTTATTTTATCATGTACACTTTTATTTTTGTTGTTTCCTCCATCTATATGAGTAGCTAAATTCTATTAGTACTCGACCGAGATGATCCAAGTAAAATATAATTCATGATTCTAGCTTCTTTTTCTCTTCCTTAGATAGCTTAAGATTTATCCTTGAATTTTAATTGATTGAGATTATATTTTCGATATATAATTCTCATTCTTATTTTCGTAATCTAATAACCGAGAGGTTTTGAATTCGAATCGATCATTTCAAGGATAAAGAGAGTTGAATGCACTCCTCAAGCGAGGATGACATAATTCTCCTGGATTGGAGTCAAATCCAATAGAGGGGTTCACTACGATAAAGCGAGTTTTAGGGATTTTGATTCTAGAATGAAAGTTCGATTGATCAACCTAAACTCAGTTGAGCGTATCCTCGAGATAGGTGTGTTCATAATTCGGGAACCTCCACAGTCAAGTAATTTCTTATGAGAATTAGAAGTTGTTTCTTTATATTTTATTTTCCAAGGTGATTCAAAATCGAGTGCTAGCCTTTTTACTTGTTGTTTTAATCTTATGTTTATTTCCTTTTTGCAAAACCAACCCTCAAGTTTTATTTGATAAAATAATAGAGATTTTCTTGAAGTAAGAGTACTCAACCGCCCGAGTCTAATACGACCTTGGTTTTTATAGCCTATACTACATTCGATACGGTACACATGCCGTTATCGTTTGTGGATATAGTTTTGTGCATCAAACAGTATGTTGGATCTCGCCGATCCGAACATCTGTTGTTGATTCGTCGAACGCAGACTGGAATTCGCCGAACTCAAGAATAAGCTGCTATGTCGGGCTGGAAGTATTGAATTTGTCAAGCTGCGAAGGAATTTCTTCGACCGCTAGACTGAGGCAAGCCATTCGTCGAACGCAGACTGTATGTCGTTCATCGAACGCAAAGAGAAATCCGTCGAACGCAAAGTTCATGCCGTTCGTCGAACGCAGAAAGCGATTTGTCGAACGCAGAGTGCATGCCGTTCGTCAAATGCAGAAAGTGATTCGTCGAACGTAGAACCTTATCTTTCCTTTCAGTTCTAGCTGACTCAATAGCCCTAAACCTTGACCCTTTATGTCATATAATGGGGTCAACTTAGTCTTGGTCAATGATGATGCAAATCTTAGCACACCGCTATAGGCGGTAGCTCGACTGCGACACGAAACGACAGTGTACCGATCGTTCAAGTAATATAAAACGAGGAGTAATCCCCGAGTATCGAATCTCTCAAGGAACACAGTAAGGTGGAGTTAACGTTCGAGGAAGGTCTTGAAATCGATGTCCTTGAGTCGGATGGAATGCGGAAACGGGGTGATTTGGCTTTTGGAAAATAAAAGAAAACAACTACAACTACTCCTATGCAATGCCGCTATGCAGTGCTTCGCTTGGCGGGATGGAGACTAGGCAGGCATTGAGCGCGATGCGTCGCATGGGAGGATGGACGAGTAGGCAAGCGGAGTCGAACTGTGCAGGCCTTGAGCGCACTGCTTCGTTGGGCGAATGGATTACACGGGCCGCTATGCTACGCTTTGCTAAGCGGATGGAATGGTTCGCACCGGCGGAGTCGGAATGGATTACACGGGCCGCTATGCCACGCTTCGCTAGGCGGATGGAAGAGTAGGCATACGGATGAGGGTCGCAAGCACCTCGTCGACAAGCACGCCACTAGTAATTGCTAGTGCGGCACACGAACGTGACGGCGGGATGGAGGATGGATGGCGGCGCACCTCGTACACATATGAACAAAATATAACTTCACATAGACATGAAATTATGATTACAAGCACGATTCATAGTGTTCATCATCAATACATGAGAGATCTAGCTACAAACGCATCAATAAGTAGAGAAAAAGGCAAGAGATATGACCAAATCCGGAGCCCCGTTGTAGATTCATGGTAGGAAGCACCGGGTTGTCAATCCGCGTCCTAGCTCGGTCCCAACTATCGTCCGGGGTAGAGAAGGCTGTCACTACCTTCCAATGGACCCGTCTTCTCCAGCGTTTTACAATCCGGCCACGTCCGATGCAAAGAACTCCTTCCTTGGCGATGAAGATGAGCGTAGAATCTCCTCCTTGAAGCTCTTGGATGATGGAGGAGGCCTAGGGGGCGAAAAACCTGCGGAAGGGGCGGAACGGTGGAGCTGGGCGGAAGAAATGCGGAAGATCCCGACCTAAATCGCGAGCAGGAATATTTATAGGCGCTGGAATAAACAGTGTGCACGGTCATTGGTGCACGACCAGTGGTCGTGCGCGCTGGAATCCTGTGATCGTGCGCCTGCCTGGGCGGAGCCTGCAATGTAAGAAATTTATAAAATAAAATGTTCGCACGACCGGTGGCGCACGACCGGTGGTCGTGCGCACTATCGTAGGTGGTAGTGCGCACTGGTCGAAACAGAACTCATAAAATTGATGTTAAGTGCGCACGAACAGCGGCGCACGACTGGTGGTCGTGCGCAATATCGTTGGTGGTCATGCGCACTGTCCGAGACAAAACTAAAAAAATAGGGTTAAGTGCACACGATCAGCGGCGCACGAGCAGTGGTCGTGCGCAATAGAAATAGTGATCGTGCGCAGTGTTCCTGTACAGAATTGTACCGGGAACACCCGCACGACTCCTGTTCCAGCACAACCACGAATCCAGCCACTGAAAGTGGCACTTAACAATCCATGAAAACTACTAAAAATGAAGAACATGAAATAACACCAAAAACGGGCCTAGAGGTGCACTTAGCATGGAGTGTCAAATATGAGTGAACACATGTCTAAAGTGAAGTGCATAGACTAGAAAATCGGCCCAGATGAGTCCATAAATGTGTATATATTTGGGACTCATCACACCCCCAGACATAATTGTTTGCGCGTCCCGAGCAAACCATCTCTCGCGGACAGGAAAAACATAAGCTGGCGATGAAATTATCAAGCGGAGTACCATGCGAAGTCGCATGCTCATGTGCGTAGAAATATAGTATATAAAATTTCTAATTATACATATTAGTTTATAATTTTCTAGGAGCGTAGATATATATTACGTTTACTCAAAAAGTGAATCACGGTGAATCATAAGGTTGTACATAGGAAGAAAGTAAACTGAACGCTGAGGCGAGCATTGCCAAAATTCGGGGCTCGAGACAACTCCATTGAAATCCATCAATGTCGGTGACCATAAGCTTGCCTGTTCGCACTCTCTCCACAACACTTGTTTGACTCAAATGCGTGAATCAATAGGACTTTAGGTTTTAAATGGGGCTTGGGTTTAGGTGAGGTATACAATGATAAAGACGATGGCTCAAATACTAAACCCAAATGAGCTAGTGCAGAAATTCTCCTCATTCACCACACAAATACGCGGGTACACCACACCCCCAGACTTGGATTTGACTACATGGGTGTGTGCACCGCCTACTCCCAAACATACATTTATACACAGATTTTTCAATAAATCTCATATCTTCTTCTTTTCTTCTCACTTCTCTTCTTTTTTCTGATTTTCTTTTTCTTTTCACATATTTGCAGCAATTTAAACAATGATGCATATCCGCATTTTCACAAACATATCACTACATCAATAACCCAATCATGAAAGTAATATACTAGAGCTCAAATTTGGGTGTGCGACTAGGATTGGCTTTTGGGCTTTGGGAAATAAAAGTGGGGCTGAATCAAAGAACGGGTAGGCACAACAGGGCTAGCGAGGATAAAGCGATAGGACTGGGTAAAAAGGCTCAACCGGGCCAAAATGATGGCCTACATCACATTCACACAAATGACTAACCGTATACCCATGCTTCAAGAATCGCTTGGGGCAAGTTCTAGCCACCGAGAAAGATGATCCTTCCTCCCGACTCGGGCAATACAAGGCTAACGAACGCCCACACACATTCCTATGCTACCGTCTGATTCACACCGGATTCACCACTTTTTTGAGTAAAGTAAACAATATCTATGCTAATAGAAAAATACAATCTAAAAGCCTAAAAAGAAATTGAATCTACACGAATTTCTAACCGAGACATGAGCACTCGACTAGAAGCACTACAGGAGTCAACAATTTACTCCACCTCATAATCCTAAGCCAGCACAATGATTTTCCAAATCACACAAAAAGAAATGAGTTCAGATCAAGACGTGCCAACAGCTAAGTGCACGCTCGAGTGGGTGTAGTGGTGTGCAATGCAATTGAACATAACTAAATATCTGAAATTAAAATACTTCTAGTATGCAAATGAGATGTGCACGTGCAGTGGGTAACATATAGCGGCTCTCCCCAGACTAAATCTAAGCAATAGACATAAATGATGTAACCATGAAAATTGAAAATGAAGTCTAGGGAAAGAGATTACCCAATGCTCAGAAGTGAGCATACCAGAAGACGCGTGAAAAACTGAAGCAAACCCGCCATTCAGAATTTGCAATAAGTACCTGCAGGGGTGAGCTCCACAAAAGCAGAAGAAAGCAGAAATGCTAAAAATGAACAGAAATTAACTAACTACTCTAACTAGGAAAATGAAAATGCAATAAAAGTAAGATAACTACTGGGTTATTGTCATCCCAGCATGACTTATTCAGGTTTTGTACAGTTCTAGCTTATAGGCCTATGAAAAGAAAAGTGGACAGGTAACTGTTCTAATATGCGTGTATGTAGCGGGTACCTATACGGAGAAAGAATAGTCATACCTCTACCCGAATATAAATACCTGCTCTTCACAGGTAGAGGGAAAAGAAAGTAAGAAAAGGAGGAGGCATGGTCCTCACTCATCTCACCAAAACTATCCTTGCCCAGCAAGGTATCATCTCCAGGGAGGCTGTAGGAGGAGAAGGCAATGAGTGGGGCTTCCTCTACGGAGGGGGATCAACCTCCTCACGTGAGAGGATACACTCATCATTGACTTGAGCATCATGCTCCAAGTCCTCCTGGGGTACCTGTGAAGACTCAACCTGCACAGGCTCAGATAGAGAAAGGGGATTAAGAGATAAAAAAGAAGAAGAACATGAATAAAAATCAATCGGGGGAGTGATCCCGGTCTCACTCCCAGCAAGATCCAAGGATAGATCGCTATCATCATCGTAAGTATCATAGCGAGGGGAACCCAAGAACTCAAGGGCCTCAGTGTTGGTTTGGACCTCCTCGTCCCATGAAGAAGTGCAAACCTCCTCATCAGAGAGAGTATCCTCGTCATCCCACCGAGGTGCACCATCGTGTTCAAAGTATTCATTCTCCCCTTCAGGGAAAACAAACTCCTCATCCCACTTTGGAGCATCCTCCGAGTCAGAAGCATCACCCCACTCCTTCACTTCGATAGGATCATAAAGAATGTGTGTAGAAAAATCATGCAAAGAAACTGGAGGAACATCAGAATCAGAAAGTAGAATATCAGGTTCCTCCGCAAAAAGATCTGCTAATGCCTCCCCGATGGAAAGAATACTTTCCTCATCCCACTCAGATGCATCTAGGAGCTCCCATTCCTCTCCTTGTTGGCCAACGGATGAGTGATCATCATCACTAGGAGTGAAGCCATACACAGGGAGTGAGGAGTCCATGCACGAAATAAGATTGGGGGTAAAGGGCACAATTGCCTCCATGGGTAAAGAATGAGCGATAGGGACAATGTTGTCATGAGTGGAGGAGCAGCGGTCAGGATTGAAAAGACTAGGACAGTCCTTCAATTCATGACCCTCTCCTCGACACAACAAGCAAACAATGTTCCTACACTACCTAACATTTAACTCATTCATTTGGTCTATATAATAGATCATCTTGTCGTAAGTGCTAGGAGAAATGTCCCATGATGACATATTTGACAATTAAAGAAGATATAACGAGACTGAAATTCTTTGCAAGAAAATTTACACAAACTAATAAAAAATCTTGGATTAGACTTTCCTAAAACTTTAAAATAAGAGGGAAAGAAATAATAACACGCGGTAAATAAGTAAAAAGCAAACAAAAATAATAAAGCGGCTATACACACTGGAAGAAACTTCTCTCTCTCAGCTCTCCCTCTCAAGAAAACGCACACGTCTGTGTTCCCCGGCAACGGCGCCAAAAACTTGATGACGCAAATCTTAGCACACCGCTATAGACGGTAACTCGACTGCGACACGAAACGGCAGTGTACCGATCGTTCAAGTAATATAAAACGAGGAGTAATCCCCGAGAATCGAATCTCTCAAGGAACACAGTAAGGTGGAGTTAACGTTTGAGGAAGGACTTGAGATCGAAGTCCTTGAGTCGGATGGAATGCGGAAACGGGGTGATTTGGCTTTTGGAAAATAAAAGAAAACAACTACAACTACTCCTATGCAATGCCGCTATGCAGTGCTTCGCTTGGCGGGATGGAGACTAGGCAGGCCTTGAGCGCGCTGTGTCGCAAGGGCGGATGGACGAGTAGGCAAGCGGAGTTGAACTATGCAGGCCTTGAGCGCACTGCTTCGTTGGGCGAATGGATTACACTGGCCGCTATACCACGCTTCGCTAGGCGGATGGAAGAGTAGGCAAGCGGATGGAATGGTTCGCACCGGCGGAGTCGGAATGGATTACACGGGTCGCTATGCCACGCTTCGCTAGGCGGATGGAAGAGTAGGCATACGGATGAGGGTCGCAAGCACCTCGTCGACAAGCACGCCACTAGCAATTGCTAGTGCGGCACACGAACGTGACGGCGGGATGGAGGATGGATGGCGGCGCACCTCGTACACATATGAACAAAATATAACTTCACATAGACATGAAATTAAGATTACAAGCAGGATTCATAGTGTTCATCATCAATACATGAGAGATCTAGCTACAAACGCATCAATAAGGAGAGAAAAAGGCAAGAGATATGACCGAATCCGGAGGCTCATTGTAGATTCACGGTAGGAAGCACCGGGTTGTCAATCTGCGTCCTAGCTCGGTCCCAACTATCGTCCGGGGTAGAGAAGGCTGTCACTACCTTCCAATGGACCCGTCTTCTCCAGTGATTTACAATTCGGCCACGTCCGATGCGATGAACTCCTTCCTTGGCCATGAAGATGATCGTAGAATCTCCTCCTTGAAGCTCTTGGATGATGGAGGAGGCCTAGGGGGCAGCTCTTGGATGATGGAGGAGGCCTAGGGGGCGAAAAAGCCGCGGAAGGGGTAGAACGGCGGAGCTGGGCGGAAGAAATGCGGAAGATCCCGACCTAAATCGCGAGCAGGAATATTTATAGGCGCTGGAATAAACAGTGCGCACGGTCATTGGCGCACGACCAGTGGTCATGCAAGTTGGAATCCTGTGATCGTGCGCCTGCCTAGGCGGAGCCTGCAATGTAAGAAATTTATAAAATAAAATGTTCGCACGACCAGTAGCGCACGACCGGTGGTCGTGCGCACTATCGTAGGTGGTCGTGCGCACTGGTCGAAACAGAACTCATAAAATTGATGTTAAGTGCGCACGAACAGCGGCGCACGACTGGTGGTCATGCGCAATATCGTTGGTGGTCGTGCGCACTGTCCGAGACAGAACTCAAAAAATAGGGTTAAGTGCACACGATCAGCGGCGCACGACCAGTGGTCGTGCGCAATAGAAACAGTGATCGTGCGCAGTGTTCCTGTACAAAATTGTACCGGGAACACCCGCACGACTCCTGTTCCAGCACAACCACGAATCCAGCCACTGAAAGTGGCACTTAACAATCCATGAAAACTACTAAAAATGAAGAACATGAAATAACACCAAAAACGGGCCTAGAGGTGCACTTAGCATGGAGTGTCAAATATGAGTGAAAACATGTCTAAAGTGAAGTGCATAGACTAGAAAATCGGCCAAGATGAGTCCATAAATGTGTATATATTTGGGACTCATCAGTCAACAGATAGTGGTCCTGACACAAATCAGTAAAAGGGTTGTTCCCGATGATAATCTTCCTCCTTAGGTCCTTCATTTATAACTTTCCCTTTCCATGGGCTAACCTTCGAGCCTTTGGAACTTTTGGAACCTGCCACCGAGTGAGCCTTCGGCCCTGCCAGCTAGGTGAGAGCCTAGACAACTGGTCTGCTCGGGGACAACCTTTGAAAAATTTGGAACCTACCACCGAGTGAGCCTTCGGCCCTGCCAGCTAGGTGAGAGCCTGGACAGTGGGTCTGCTCGGGGCCAACCTTTGAAACTATTGGAAACTGCCACCGAGTGAGCCTTTAGCCCTACCAGCTAGGTGAGAGCCACGACAACGGGTCTGCTCGGGGCCAACCTTTGAAACTTTTGGAACCTGCCACCGAGTGAGCCTTCGGCCCTGCCAGCTAGGTGAGAGCCTGGACAGCGGGTCTGCTCGGGGCCAACCTTTGAAACTTTTAGAACCTGCCACCGAGTGAGCCTTCGGCCCTGCCAGCTAGGTGAGAGCCTGGACAGCGGGGCTGCTCGGGGACAACCTTTGAAACTTTTGGAACCTGTCACCGAGTGAGCCTTCGGCCCTGCCATCTAGGTGAGAGCCCAGACAGCGGGTCTGCTCGGGACCAACCTTTGAAACTTTTGGAACCTGCCACCGAGTGAGCCTTCGGCCCTGCCAGCTAGGTGAGAGCCTAGACAGCGGGTCTGCTAGGGGACAACCATTGAAACTTTTGGAACCTGCCACCGAGTGAGCCTTCGGCCCTGCCAGCTAGGTGAGAGACTAAACAACGGGTCTGCTCGGGGCCAACCTTTGAAACTGTTGGAACCTGCCACCTAGTGAGCCATCGGCCATGCCAGCTAGGTTAGAGCCTAGACATCGGGTCTGCTCGGGGCCAACCTTTGAAACATTTAGAACCTACCAACGAGTGAGCCTTCGGCCCTGCCAGCTAGGTGAGAGCCTGGACACCGGGTCTGCTCGGGGCCAACCATTGAATCTTTAGGAACCTGCCACCGAGTGAGACATCAGCCCTGCTAGCTAGGAGAGAGCCTGGACAGCGGGTCTGCTCGGGGCAAACCTTTGAAACTTTTGGAACCTGCCACCGAGTGAGCCTTTGGCCCTGCCAGCTAGGTGAGAGCCTGGACAGCGAGTCTGCTCGGGGCCAACCATTGAAACTTTTGGAACCTGCCACCGAGTGAGCCTTCGACCCTGCCAGCTAGGTGAGAGCCTGGACAGCGAGTCTGCTCGGGGCCAACCTATGAAACTTTTGGAACCTGCCACCGAGTGAGCCTTTGGCCCTGCCAGCTAGGTGAGAGCCTGGAGAGCGGGTCTGCTCGGGGTCAACCTTTGAAACTTTTGGAACCTGCCACCGAGTGAGCCTTCGGCCCTGCCAGCTAGTTGAGAGCCTGGACAACGGGTCTGCTCGGGCCAACCTTTGAAACTTTTGTCATCATTACGCAAGCCATCATACCGCACATGTATATATAAAAAATCAAGTTGTAAAGCAAAGCACTCTTATTACATGGACTTAGGGATAGAAACGCCTTAAGTCCTCACCACTCCACGTGTGATTGAGGGACTCGCCCTCCACATTTTGGAGGCTGTACCCTCCTGATTTCAATGCTTCTTCCACAACATAGGTGCCTTCCCAATTTGGATGGAGCTTCCCTACTGCGGCCGACCTTCCGGCCGCGTCGACCTTTTTCAACACGAGGTCACACTTCTCGAATTGTTTGATCCTAACGTGCTTGTCGAAGTATTTGGCCGTCCGCCGCTTGACTTCAACTTGACGAATGGCAGCGAGATCTCGGACTTGTTAAAATTTTTGATTTGAATCATTTAGGAGTAAGCAGGAGTTGCATCAACAGAGTTATAGCCAAACAACCACAAAAGGCCACACAACAACACAAGGCTTTATTGAATCACAATACTTGATTACAGTGCGAGGTATAAGTGGCGAGACATGATTCATAAGAATCACAAAGGAGAGAAGAACAAACACACCAAAAACAAAACTGGCAGTCTGACAAGAAGAGACCGCACAGACCGCTCGACTCCAGAGATCGCCCGGCTTGACCTGAGATCGCGCGAACAGAAAATAGACAGACCGCCTGCACTGCAAGACCGCCACCTCAGCCCGCACGAACTGGAGCTTATTGAATTGAATGAAGAACAGCTGTCGCCAGACCGCAACTCAGATTGCCTAACCGCTGAAGGTCGCCTGATCGCCGAGTTCGCTGTGAACGGCACAAGAACCAGTTCGCAGACAAGCCGTTCACAAATTATAATCCAAGCCGCTGGAGAATTACCAAGGAAGGAGACTGCAACCTGCTGACCGCAAACCTGCGAACACAACAAATAGTCAACTCGCTTCCGAGACCGCCCGACCTCAAAGTTGAGACCGCACGAATTAACCCAGGCTCTAGTTCTTACAGTTCTCGTTATGAATGACGGGCCCTGCACCCCTATTTATAGGCAGTTAGACGGATGTCGTCACCACACAAGCGGGATACAATCACCACCCGTCAGATCGCCAGCGGTCTCACAAAGCAGACCGCGCGATCAGACAACTTGGACAACCTTCCTTCCAAGACCGCAGATCAGCAGACAGATCGCCTACAAGTCGCGCGAACACGAGACCGCGCACAAACCACGCGGGCACAAGAACGCTCCTTCCTTATATCACCAAGAGCAAACCAAGAACCATCTGGCCGACTTCAGACAAGACGCTAGATCGCCAACACAAGCCGCCCGGTCTCAGCGGTTACATTAGAACAGACCGCCCGGTCTTCTACAAAGAAGATAGACAGACCAAGCAGAACAACCCGGAGAGAGACTGCAACAACCAGGAATAAACCGGCCAACCAGCAGACCGACAGAACTAGACCGCAGAGCCAGACTGGCAGAATACCAACATAGACCGCGCGGTCTCTGCGGTCACCCAAAATCAGACCGCCCGGTCACCTCCACTTCACTTCAATAATTTCAACACTCCCCCTTGAAGTGGGAAGTGAAAACTAGCCCGAGTAAACTCTGCAACCGGGTAAACTTTCCATTCGCCAGCGGCTTTGTGAAGATGTCTGCAACATTGTCAGCACTCCGAACATGCTCGACCATAAAAGATCCTCCCAACACCTTTTCACGAATGAAATGGTGTTCAATCTCAATATGCTTGGTCCTCGTGTGACAGACTGGATTATTAACCAGCTTGAGAGCACTCTCATTGTCCCTGCGTAGCATAGTGGGACCTCGAACCTCCTCATGAACGTCCTCTACCAACATCCTGATCCAAACGACTTCCTGAGCTGCCAAGGCCGAAGCCTTGTATTCTGCTTCTATGGTAGATACAGACACCGAGTCCTGCTTTTTGCTGCACCAAGAAATAGATGTGGAGCCCATCATAAAGACAAAACCAGAAGTTGATCTCCGATCATCCACGTCTCCCTCGTAATCAGCATCCATGTATCCAAGCAACTCCAAGATTAACCCTCTCCTATATAGGAGACCCAAATCAGAGGTTGACTTCACATATTTCAAAATTCCTTTTGCCGCAAGAAGATGAGGCTTCCGTGGCTCCGCCATGTACCGACTCACTTTGCCAACTGGCTATGCAATATCAGGCCTCGTGATGGTCAAGTAGATCAAGCTCCCAACCAGAGCTCGGAACACCAACGGATCAGATAGAACTCTCCCCTCATCCTTCCAAAGTTTATGATGCTATTCCAAAGGTATAGAGCTTCTATTCCCTTCCTCCATGCCAAGTAGTTGAACGATCCGCACTGCATATCCGGCCTGAGAAATGAGCACTCCTCTCTCCCGCCTCTGAACCTCGAGTCCAAGGAAATGGTAAAGCTCACCCAGATCCTTCATCTCAAATCTGATGGCAAGCTCGGCTCTCAGCCTTGCTACTGCCTCCTTCGAGTTCCCGGTGACAATCATGTCATCCACATACATCAGAACAATAA
The DNA here is from genome assembly GCA_033032865.1 of Dactylorhiza incarnata. Taxonomy (NCBI): domain Eukaryota; kingdom Viridiplantae; phylum Streptophyta; class Magnoliopsida; order Asparagales; family Orchidaceae; genus Dactylorhiza; species Dactylorhiza incarnata. The sequence goes on from JAWHQI010000014.1 coordinate 11,889,677, forward strand.
ACCAAAGCGCCCCCTCCTTCTTGACGAATAAGCTAGAATCAGAGTCTGAAGCAAAGAACCCGCAGAATAGAAGATACTCTGCGATCTTTCCATACCACGCCCGAGGCGCTTGCATCAACCCATACAGGGCTTTCTTCAGTTTGCAGACGTAGTCTGGATACTCCTCCGAAATGAAGTCCAGCGGTTGGATCATAAAGATATCCTTGTCAAACTCTCCGTATAAGAAGGCATTCTTAACGTCGAGCTGCCAAATCTCCAATCCACTTGAAGCCGCCAAAGCAATAACAAATCGGACCGAAGTCATCTTTGCCACTAGACTAAACGTCTCATGATAATCTTCTCCATACTGCTATGAGAACCCGTGAGCTACAAGGCGAGCCTTGTATCGCTCGATCGTACTGTCAGGCTTCTTCTTGAGTTTATAGACACATTTGCATGTCACAGGGGTAATTCCCTTGGGCCTGGGAACTAGAGACCAAGTCTCATTTTTCTTGAGAGCATCCATCTCCTCTTGCATAGCAATATCCCACTTCTTCACACCTTTGGCCTTCTCAAAGCTCGACAGCTCCCTCTCATCCAAGGGACCAGCAAAGAAACATGAGACGAAGCTCCCCATGTTTCCTCCTGTGTATCGATCCGGTGGTTTAATAGTCCTCTTCGACCTCCTAAGAGGTTGCACCTGACTAGCCAACTCCTCAGCTGCTTCTTCTGTACTAGCTCCTCTTCCAGATGAACTTGGAGCATCGCTCCCCCTGCTTCCAGAACCTGAAGTCTCCATCTCTGAGCTTGACACAACAGGAGCTCCTGGTGAAACAGGCAACTCCACTTGATGATTTTCCGCAGCCTTCCCTTCTTCATCAACCCTGCTCTCTGGTAGTTCAACTCCTGAACTCCCCTTGTAGGAAGTCACCTCATCGAACACCACATACCGAGAGACAAAAGATATTCGAGTCTCAGGATCCATGCATCTCCATCCCTTCTATCGCTCATCATATCCAACAAAGGTTAGCTTCTTTGCTTTCGCATCTAACTTTGTCTGAAGAGCATCAGGAATATGCACATAATAGGTTGACCCGAACACCCGAAGGTGTGCAACACTTGCTTTCTCCTTGAACATCAGTTCGTGAGGGGTCTTCATGTTGATAGGACTTAGAGTCATCCTATTGATGACATAAGTCTCACAAGACATTCCCTCCGCCCAGAAGGACTTTGGGATACTCTTGGCATGAAGCCAGCATTTGCAAGTTTCCGTCAGATGACGGATCCTCCGTTCTGGAATGCCATTTTGCTGTGGAGTATGGGCACAAGTGAGCTCTCTCCGAACGCCGTGTTTCTTGCAAAAACTTGAGAACTCACCAGAGGTGAACTCCCCACCATTGTCAGTTCTCAATTTTTTTACCCGCAGGCCTAACCGACCTTCAACCAGCTCCTTGAACTCCACGATCCTCGCAAAAGCTTCCGACTTCTCTTTCAAAAAATACACCCAGACATATCTGGTGTAATCATCAATCAACACCAACATATATCTATTGCCTCCAAGGCTTGGGGTGGCAGTCGGTCCCATCAAATCCCCGTGAATGCACTCCAACGGCGCTTTGCATCTTGTTTGTGATTTATCAAATGGAAGTCGATGAGACTTACCAAATTGACATCCCGCACAAACATGACCGTCTCCACAGGAGGACAAGCTAGGAAAGCCCTTGACAAGGCCCCTTACCGCCATAGACTTCAATTTGTCCATGCCTACATGCCCCAACCTTTTATGCCAGATAGCCGCGCTATCATTGGTCTTCATCTTGTCAACATAGGTACTTGTCGATAAAACGAATAAGTGCTTCACCCGCTTTCCAACATGAATAACATCTCCCATTATCTCTGGTTGAGTTTTAAGAAACTTCACCTCTATTGGGCCAAACAGAATGTGATAACCGGCATCGACCGCATTGGTCACAGAGAAGAGATTTTTCTTCAAACCCGGCATGTGATAAACACTCCTCAAGGTGATTGGACCCTTATCACTGCTCAAAGAGACAACACCTTCTTGTTCTACTGCATGAACAGAATTATCAGCCGTAATGATAGCATCGTTACCTGAGTAAGGCGCCAAAGAAGAGAACTTTGATTCATCCCCGGTGAGATGATGCCCAAACCCTGAATCAACAATCCAATCCTCTTCGAAGTTGATGGCAGCCAAGGCCTTAACGGGCATAACCGTCATATTATCCGCAAAGGCTCCTTCCCATCCAGCTTCATTAGACTTTGGCTTCTCCTTCTCCGCTGCATGTCCCGACTGAAGAATAACCTGACAATCTTTCTTGAAGTGCCTGGTCTTATTGCACCTGAAGCACCTTGGTCCCTCTCCCTTCTTCTTCCCATCAGGCTTAGAAGCATAACTTCTATCCTGCTGACCTGAAGTAGAGGGTCCATCATGACCCAACTTCTTCTTCTCCCACTTCTTCTTCTTCTTCCCAAAGAATAACACATCACTATCTCCCCCAAAGATAGAAGTCCCAAAGGCAAGATACTCCTTCTGCAACCCGCGGATGATATGCCTCTTCAGTTTTGCCTCCGAGATGGGCTCATCAGGGTCCAATGCAGAAATTTCTGCTGTGAGGTTTTTCATCTTGAGAAAAAAGGTAGAAATAGAAAGATCACCTTGAGAGGCCCTTGCCAACTCATTTTTAAGAAACTGTAGCCGAGCTACATTCTTATTTTTAAACAACCCGTCCAAAGACGTCCAAATCTCAGCAGTAGATTTACATCCAATGATGTAATCAAATAGCTCTGGTGAGATAGCCCTCTTAAGTGTGAACTCTGCCATAGCATTAGTCCTCTCCAAAGTCTCACCTCCGCCATATTATCTCCTGCTAGAAATACTTCTTGTGTGTCTTCTCCTCCAACTATTTCCCATAGATCCTCGCCAAGTAAGTAACTCTCCATACATGACCTCCATTTCTTATAGTTAGTCGATGTGAGGAGTTCAATACCAAGCCCTCTTGCGTATCCACCTTCCATGGCAATCTATGTGGTCTCTTCTTCACAAAGATGATGGCAACTCAAGTTGATCACTGCTTATCCACTCCAAGAACTGGCTCTGATACCATGTTAAAATTTTTGATTTGAATCGTTTAAGAGTAAGCAGGAGTCGCATCAACAGAGTTATAGCCAAACAACCACAAAATGCCACACAGCAACACAAGGCTTTATTGAATCACAATACTTGATTATAGTGCGAGGTATATGTGGCGAGACATGATTCATAAGAATCACGAAGGAGAGATGAACAAACACACCAAAAACAAAACTGGCAGTCTGAAAAGCAGAGACCGCACAGACCGCTCGACTCCAGAGATCGCCTGGCTTGACCTGAGATCACGCGAACAAAAAATAGACAGACCGCCTGCACTGCAAGACCGCCACCTCAGACCGCACGAACTGGAGCTTATTGAATTGAATGAAGAACAGCTGTCGCCAGACCGCAACTCAGATTGCCTAACCACTGAAGGTCGCTTGAACGCTGAGTTCGCTGCGAACAACACAAGAACCAGTTTGCAGACAAGCCGCTGCCGAACTGTTATCCAAGACGCTGGGGAATTACTAAGGAAAGAGACCGCAACCTGCTGACCGCTAAACTGGGAACACAACAAACAGTCAACTCGCTTCCGAGACCGCCCGACCTCAAAGTTGAGACCGCACGAATTAACCCAGGCTCTAATTCTTATAGTTCTCGTTATGAATGACGGGCCCTGCACCCCTATTTATAGGCGGGTAGATGGATTTCATCACTGCACAAGAGGGATACAATCACCACCTGTCAGATCGCCAGCGGTCTCACAAAGCAGACCGTGCGATCTGACAACTTGGACAACCTTCCGTCCAAGACCGCAAATCAGCAGACAGATCTCGTACAAGTCGCGTGAACACGAGACCGCGCACAAACCGCGCGGGCATAAGAACGCTCCTTCCTTAGATCACCAGGAGCAAACCAAGAACCATCTGGCCGACTTCAGACAAGTCGCCAGATCGCCAACACAAGCCGCCCGGTCTCAGCGGTTACATAAGAACAAACTGCCCGGTCTTCTACAAAGAAGATAGACAGACCAAGCAGAACAACCCAGAGAGAGACCGCAACAACCAGGAACAAACCGGCCAACCAGCAGACCGATAGAACCAGACTGCAGAGCCAGACCGGTAGAATACCAACACAGACCGCGCGGTCTCTACGGTCACCCAAAATCAGACCGCCCGGTCACCTCCACTTCACTTCAATAATTTCAACAGGACTTCCTCGATCAAGTCCAAGGAGAGCCGCAGCTCCTCCTCATTTTTTGTTCTCCATTCTTCATCCCCCTCTGAGATGGACCGTACCCGCGGCGTCTTGACTTCAAATTTTACGAGGATGACGGCCTCGCAACCATGAGAGAGCTTAAAGGGGGTCTCTCCAGTGGCTGTGTGATGAGTCCCATTTATACACACTTTTATGGACTCATTCGGCCTAGTTTTCACTCTCTTGTGTGTCAGTCTCGAGCTATTATTGCATATATCACTCTTATGCTCATTCATGCAAACTTGCGTGCTTCGTGCTTCTTCTACGCCCGTTTTGGTGTGCATTTGTGCTCCATATTATTGGGGGTAAGCACATGGTGCTCCCCAATCCTTTTTCTCTGTCTGATTGGTGCTGGAGGTGTATTCCTAGATGGATTGATGTGCTTGCAGGTGGATGGATCATCTCCGTTTGCCCATAAATCATGATTGTGTATAACTCACGGTAGTGCGTTTTCTTGACGCATGGATGGTTGCGGTCATGCGCCTTCATCTGGGTAGAAAACCAGTGATCCGACTTTGTTCGTGCGTTTTTACGCACAGGCAGTCGCCCGTGCGCGAGTAAAACACATGATCGCCTGTTTCGACTGATTTTTAGCCAATCTGAATTTGTTCGTGCATTTTTACGCACGAGCGGATTTGCCAGTGCGTGATAAAAATGCACGGGTGCTGCTGCTTCTTCCTCAAGCCATTTTATTCGTTAAATAATGTACGGGCAACGCACGGTCGTGCATTCGACCGTGCGTGACTAATTTTCTGACCGTTTAGTATTTAAGGAAGGAAATCTGCTGCAATGGGGATCCCCCGCGGGAAAATCTTCAGAAGCCTGCCATTTTCTCCCAGTTCACCTCTCCACCACCGTTTTACCTAGGATGATCTCTGGTGACCTTTGGCATGCAAATCTTCCACCAAAGCTCCCTCCTTGGCCTCCTCCATCATCCTTGAGCTCAAGAATGCCATAGACGGAGAGCTTCTGCTGCATTCAAGGTGTCGAACAAGAGTTACCTCAAGCTAGACCATGAAGAAGATGGGTAATAGTAGAGGAAGGTGACAGCTCCTCCGGACCCCGGACGCAACTGAAGATCGAGCACGGACGAGGCTTGATAACCCTATGATTCCGGCCGAGAATCTTCAGCATAGTCTTCGGGCTTCGGTTTTCTATTTTCCCCTGCGCTTTGCTTCAGAGTTTTCCTTGTATGTGTTTGTTATTGTGGATAATGTTCATTAACATTGTGTTTTAGTTAATATGATTTAATGTTTTTGAGATCTTTTGTGGTTTATGAGATTTGAGGAGCGCTGTAGTCCGCCATCCACTCCACCGCTTTGTAGTGCTCCGCACTGGCAATTGCTAGTTGCTTGATCCGCGACGAGGTGCCTACGACACTCATCTGCTAACCTTATCGTCCACCTGCTCACCAAAGCACGACATCGTGTCCTGCACTCCATCCCGACAAGCGAAGCGGAGTTTTGACCCGCATTTCATTTCTGTGTAGTAATTTAGGAAACCAAAATCAAAGCCCCGATTTTTCCTTTAATTTACTCTTGTAATTATTTTCTCAATCCGAATAGTCAAACTAACCACGTGCACTCTTTGAGAGACGATATTCGGGGACGTACTCCCAACTTTATTACTTGTTTCACCGGTGCACTTGCCGAAATCGCATCAAGGTTTTGGCACCATTGCCGAGGAACGCAGGCATAGTTTGATTTTGGTGTTTGAGTTAATAGTTACATGAGTTGTTGTTGTTTTTTTTCTATTGTTTTTGGGTTGTGTGTATGCAGGAGCGATGTCATGTTCTTTACTTCCTCTGTCATAACATGATGAGGATACAACCTATTTGGAGGAGAAATTCTTCAAATTTGCTCAAATTATAATTCAATGCCTTGAAACGCAGCAAGAGTATATTGATAGATTGACTATGCAAGTTGAGACTTTGTTGTCTCTTGCCTCGGCCTTGTAGCAAGAACCTCCTCATGATGTGATAGTTGTACAATCAGAACCTGCAGGGAGTGAAACCGGGATCAATCCCTCGGCTAATGATTCTTTATGTTCTTCATCTACTTTGTTTCTTGACCCTCTTTAATTGGTTACAATTCAACAGGAAGAGTTTGTGTTGGTCATGCAGGTGTAATCTGATTATCTCTCACGGGAGGATGTTACTTGTGACATTTCTCCCTCCTTCATTGCTCCTACGGATGTTGAGTCTACTCTCGCTCCATCTCTTCATGTTATTTCTAACATCGTTTCATTTATGCCCCCGCAGAATTTGGAATATGTTGACCCAATTTTGGGCAGTCAGATGATGAATTCCTGGCAGGATAAGCATGTTGCAGTGGCAGACGATATTGCTCTGTCCACTCCAGTGTCACCGCATGTGCTTCCCCTAAAGGACTGGCTGCAGGGGGAAAAGTGATTTTTCTTTGAAGAAATACTCTTGGAAGAGAGAAAGAGAGCAAGAAAAGAGGAGACTTGGGGATGGAGGCTAAACCTCTTACTTCGTTGCCATCAGTTGTGGGTCTCTGGACCTTTTTCGTCTATCTGCAGTTACTATTTTAAATCAACGTATAGTTGATTTCTCCATATGGTTGTGTAATAATACTACGAAGACTTGGATGATCTCCTCTCTTTAATTTTGCGTGAACAATTCTATAATCTGCTAATGCAGGTATTTGGTCCACCTTAAGGACGTTAAACAAAAGGGCTTCTTGGGAGACAACCCATGGGGAAACATTCGGTTCCGAACATTCATTCAGATTTTTTGTTATTATGTTTTGTTATTTTCTTTATGCTAACATCGCAGGTTTAAGCTCTCACTTGGGGGATGAGGAAGGGGAAATTTAAAGAAGGAATTGTCGCACTTCTGGCATGCTCATTCGTGAGCATAGGTCCACTCTACCCCTAATTTCCTTAGTCATGAATTCTTTATTTTATATAGCTTTGATCAAGTCTGGGGGAGAGATCGAGCTATGCACGTGGACGCACTTTGCATAGCATGTTAGAATGTGCTGAGTTAGGATTTTCAATTTTGTTGCACACATTGCATACATTTGCACCTAGTTCACGCGTACTTGATCGCACACGCTTATTGGGTATTGCTGCGATGTTCCTCGCTCGTAAGAATTGGATTGTTAGTGTAGGAGTGAAGGGTGAAGAAAAATGTTGACTCGAGTAGTACTCTAATCGAGTGCTCCCGTCGCGCCTAGAAATTCAATTAGAGTAGAATAAAATTCAATGTTATAATTTAATTATTTCTATTATAGTAGTTGTAATTTATTTTACTCTAGTGGTGAATCCGGTGAATCCAACGGTAGCATAGGGTCGAGTGTAGCAGGATTAGTAGTAGCTTATTACTGGGGTCGGAAGGAAGGATAACCTTTCTCGGTGGCTAGAACTTGCACTGGGCGACTCTTGAAACGATTGCGTTGAATAACTCGTTTTTAAGCGTGATGTAGGCCTGATCCGTTTGGGCTTTTGAAATCCTAACCAATGTAATCACCCTTGCAAGCCCACTTGAGCCTACCTATCCTTCTTGTTTAGCTCCACTTAAATTTCACCAAAGCCATATGGACAAACCTATATTCGCACCAACAAATGAGTTTGAAAGAAATCTATATATCTATCACGTTTGGTGTTATCTCTGATGTGTATGGTAATTTTGAGAAAGCTAAAGGAGAAGTTTATAAAGTGCTTACAAAAGATATATATGTCGAGAAGAGAAAAATAAAAATAATTGTGCAAAAAGAACTTTCAAATACAATCTCTCGATAAAACAATGTATTGTCGGCTTAGCACACACCAAGTGTCCATTTGAAGTTTGGGGGTGTTGTGTGGTTCTTGAAATTGTTGTATTAGTGATTTTATACTCTTGAGTGCTCAGGTTATGTTGAGTGCGATGCCCATCATTCTTCTACTTATCTAACCTAAACTCAACCTAAGCCAAATCTTAACCTATAAGTCCTATTGATTTTAGATATGAGTCATCTCATGCAGTGGAGAGAGTGCGAACGTGCAAGCCTATGGACACTGACTTTGATAGATTTCTTAGGAGATTGTCCCATGTTTTGATTCGAGTAATACTCTACTCATTAGTCACGCTATTTTCCCTTGTGCGCGACCAAAAGATTCACCGGGATTCATCATCCGAGTAAACTAGATTTCAAATTACTGTTCTAGAAATAGTTAAATATAATCTTGAGTTAAATTCTATTCTAACGTATTTCTATGCACGTGAGCATGCGACTTTGCATGGGTCTCTACCGCTCAAACTCACTCTAACACCCAGGTGTTCCGACGGGAGAGCTGAGTAGTTTGCCCGAGACGTGCAAGCGGTTAAGTCTGGGGGTGTGATGAGTCCCATTTATACACACTTATATGGACTTATCCGGGCTAGTTTTCACTCTCTTGTGCGTCAGTCTCGAGTTATTATTGCATCTATCTCTCTTATGCTCATTCATGAACACTTGCATGCTTTGTGCTCCATTTAAGCCCATTTTGGTGTGCATTTGCGCTCCATATTATTGGGGGTAAGCACATGGTGCCCCCCAATCCTTTTTCTCTGTCTGATTGGTGCTGGAGGTGTATTCCGAGCTGGATTGCTGTGCTTGCAGGTGGATGAATCATCTCCTTTTGCCCAGAAATCATGATTGTGTATAACGCACGGTCGTGCATTTTCTTGACGCACGAACAGCTGGGGTCGTGTGCCTTCATCTTGGTAGAAAACCAGTGATCCGACTTTGTTCATGCATTTTTACGCACAGGCAGTCGCCCGTGCGGGAGTAAAATGCACGATCGCCTATTTCAACTGATTTTTAGCCAATCTAAATTTGTTCGTGCGTTTTTACGCACGGGCGGATTCGCTCGTGCGTGAGTAAAACGCACGGGCTCTACTGCTTCTTCCTCAATCTATTTTATTCGTTAAATAACGCACGGGCAACGCATGGTCGGGCGTTCGACCGTGTGTGATTAATTTTCTGACAGTTTAGTATTTAAGGCAGGAAATCTGCTGCAATGGGGATCCCCCGTGGGAAAAGCTTCAGAAGCCCGCCATTTTCTCCCAGTTCGCCTCTGGACCACTGTTTGACCTAGGAGGAGCTCCAGTGACATTTGGCATGCAAATCATCCGCCAAAGCTCCCTCCTTGGCCTCCTCCATCATCCTTGAGCTCAAGAACGCCATAGACGGAGAGCTTCCGCTGCATTCAAGGTATCGAACAAGAGTTACCTCGATCTAGACCATGAAGAAGACATGTAATAGTAGAGGAAGGTGACAGCTCCTCCGGACCCTGGATGCAACTGAAGACCAAGCACGGATGAGGCTTGACAACCCTATGATTCCGGCCGAGAATCTTCAGCATAGTCTTCGAGCTTCGGTTTTCTCTTTTCCCCTGTGCTTTGCTTCAGAGTTTTCCTTATATGTGTTTGTTATTGTGGATGATGTTCATAAACATTTTGATTTAGTTAATATGATTTCATGTTTTTGAGATCTTTTGTGGTTTATGAGATTTGAGGAGCGTCGTAGTCCGCCATCCACTCCACCGCTTTGTAGTGCTCCGCACTAGCAATTGCTAGTTGCGTGATCCGCGACGAGGTGCCTACGACCCTCATCTGCTAACCTTCTCGTCCACCCGCTCACCGAAGCACGACATCGCGGCCTGCACTCCATCCTGATAAGCGAAGCGGAGCTCTGGGCCCGCATTTTCTTTCTCTGTTGCTAACTTAGGAAAACCACCATCAAAAACCTTTTTTTATTAAGTGTTTAAGAATCTATATAAGCGTTTCCCTGACAAGGATTCATACTATCCAACCTGCAGTCCTTTGAGAACGATATTCAGGGAGTCTCTCCCAATTTTATTACTTGTACGACCGGTGCACTTGCCGAAATCGCATCACAGTGTTGGGGGTAGTTCTCAGAGGCCATAGGACCGAGGGGAGTTGCTCCACCCAGTTCCCCTTCAAGTTCTCTACCTTTTTCTTGAGCAGGTTCACTATGCCCTTGTTTGCCACCTCCACCTGCCCGTTGCTCCTGGGGTGATGGACGGATGCAAACCTGAGGTCTATCCCCAGCTGGCTGCAGAAGCTGATGAACTCCTCGCTGGCAAACTGTGGATCATTATCTGTGACGATGGCTTGAGGGAGCCCATGTCGATAGATAATCTCTCCCCATACGAAGTTGCGGACTACCTTGGAGGTGACCTTTGCTAGGGCCTTGACCTCCAACCACTTCGAAAATTAGTCGATCATAACCAAGATGAATCTTATTTGCCCGCTGGCCTGAGGAAAAGGTCCTACCAGATCCATCCCCCATATGGTGAAGGGTGAGGGCGCAGTGATGCTCCTTAGCCTCTGAGCTGGCAAAAGTTGAAGTGGGCAGAACAACTGGCACTTTCGACATTGTTTGGCGAATGCCGCTGCATCCTTTCCCAGGGTTGGCCAGAAGTATCCTTGCCTCATTATCCTTGCTTCCAACGTCCTGCTCCCCGAGTGACTGCCACATTCGCTGGAATAAGCCTCCCCCAGGTCCCTCGCGGCTTCTTCCTCCGAGACGCATCGCGCCAAGAGTCCGGAGAGGGTCTTCCGATACATGTCTCCTTCATGAAGCACGTAGTAGGCGGACTTATATCGAAAGAGTCTTTGATCTGGTACCTCTTCTGGAAACTCTCCCGTTGCCAGAAAGGTTATGAAAGGATCCTTCCACGAGCGGCATTGTTCTATGTCCATGAGCCCCCCCTTCCTCAATCGAAGGATGAAAAAGATCTGTCAAAGTCCCTCTGACCCGAGAGCCAGACTTGGCCAGCCGATCTTCCTGGATGCTTTCTTCCCTTGTTATGTGCCTAATGGAGAAGGTCTTGAATGCTCTAATGAGACCCCTTACTTTGGCTAAATATCTCATGAGTGTGGGCTCCCATGCCTCAAATTCACCCTTGATTTGCAAGGCTATCACCATCGAGTCCTTGAGAACTTCCACGTCGTGAACCCCCAACTCCTGAGCCAAACGTAGGCAGGCGATTACTGCCTCATATTCCGCCTGGTTGTTGGTGATGGGAATGTGTATTACTAGCGTTTGTTCGATTTTCATCCTCTGGGGGCTCTCCAACACCACCCCTCCTCCTAATGAATTCCTGCCAGACGCCCCATCGACCAACAGCTTCCATGGTATGTGACGAAGAGCTTGACCTTCCTCCATTTCGATTACGTAGTCTGCCATGAAATCTGTGACCGCTTGAGCCTTCATCGACAATCAGGGAACAAAGGAGATGTCGAACTAACTCAACTCCACCGACCACTTCGCGAGCCTTCCCCGAGTGCTCCACCCCCTCGAAGATTTTGCGGAGGGGATTGTCCGTCACAACCTGGATTGAGTGGGCCTGGAAATACGGCCTGAGCTTCCTAGCCGAGATGACCAGAGCGAAGGCTAGTTTCTCCAGAATCGCGTATCAGAGTTCTGCCTTCTTCGAGACCCTACTTACATAGTAAACAGGCAGTTGCTTCCTGCCCTCTTCCTGGACCAAGACGGAGCTTACGGCTTCAACCCCGACCCCTATATACAAGGATAGGTTTTCTCCCTCCTTAGGACATTGGAAGGCCTCCTCATATTCCCCCGTCCATTTGAACTTATGGTTACCTCGCATCACCTTGAAGAAGGGGGAGCATTTCTCTCCGGCCCTGGAGAGAAACCTACTCAACCCTGCTAGCTTCCCAGTTAGACGTTGAACTTCCTTAGCATTTCGCGGCGATTTAAACTCCATTATAGCTTTGACCTTGTCCGAATTCGATTCTACCCCCGCGTGCAGGGTAAGGAGATGTCCTAGAATCTTCCCCTTGCTGGCTCCGAATACGCACTTCAGGGGGTTTAGGCGCATTTTATACTTGCGCAGAGTGGCAATGGTCTCTTCGAGATCGTTGAGGTGAGATCTCACGCTCTTACTCTTGACCATGAGGTCATCTACATAAACCTCCATGTTTCTCCCTCTTTACTCTCGGAAGACCCGGTCCATCATTCATTGGTAAGTCGCCCCTGCGTTCTTTAGCCCGAACGACATCATCTTATAGCTATAACACCCTTCCCTTGTGATGAAGGAGACGTCCTTGACGTCCGGGGGGGGTGCATACTAATTTGATGATAACCTGAATAAGCATCTAAGAAAGACATTACAGAAAAACCGACAGCTGAATCAACCAGCACGTCGATTTGAGGCAAAGGATAACAATCCTTGGGGCAGACTTTGTTCAATAAAGAAAAATCAATACACATACGCCAGAGACCGTCGCCCTTCTTTACTATAACTACATTAGATACCCAGACTGGATACTGGATCTCTGATATGAAACCTGTCTAGAGGAGCTTCTCTACCTCCTCGCGAATCGGCTCCTCTAGCTTGTTAGCGATGACTCTCCTCTTCTTCCTGATGGGGCGGGCTCCTGGCTCAAGGTTGAGGCTGTAGAAATCCACGTCTGCATCGATGCCTGACATGTCCATCGCGCTCCATGCAAAGATGTCCACGTTCCTCTGGATGCATTCCAGCATCCTCTTCCTGTCCTCTGGGCCAAGACCCTCGCTGATGCACACCTTCTCCACTCTTCCCCCTTGCTTGTGACCTCCATCTCAACAACCTCTTCAGCCGCGACCTCCCCTCGGGTAGGGTCTTCTCTTCCTCCGGAGCCTCCTCCTACCCTCCTGGGATGCTGATCTCTCCTTCTCCTTACCCTATCTCCTCCTAGCCCCTTCGGCGCCTTCATCTCCCTATGAACCTTTTCTGCCTCCGCCATCCAATAGATAGTGTTAACGACAGTCACATAGCACTGCCTCGCCACCTTTGCATCACCTTGGATCCGGATCTGATCTCCTCCGCTGCGGAACTTCAAGCATTGATGGAAGGGCGAGGGAACGCACCGGAAGGTGCTGATGAGAGGGCATATAAATATGGCGTTGTAGCTGCTCAGAGCGTCAACAATGACGAATCATCAGTTCCTGGGGACACCTCCCAACGTCACCTAGAAGCCGACTCCTCCCTCGACTTCTTTCCTCTCCTTTGAGAACCCGAACAAGGGTCCATATGAGGCTTGCACTCTCTTCGTTTCTACCTCCAGCGCGACAAAGGCCTTCTTGAAGATAACATTCACCGAACTCCCGTTGTCGACCAAGATTCTGGAGACTGTGAAGTTTTCGATTGCCTCCTGGATCACCAATGGGTCTTCAAAATCTGGCATGTCTTCCACCAAGAAGGTGAGCTTCTCCGAAGGGGTGGGGTTTGGGAGGTCGATGCGATGCTCCTCCTGAACATCGCCTGGAAGCTTCTCTTGCGAGTCGCTTCTATTCCCACCCCACCGTGGATCACTCTGACCCCTCCCCTGGCTCCCACATCCGTCCTGTCTTCGCATCTATCATCTTCATCTCCTGGTAGTACCTCTTCAATCCTCACAGGCCATTGCTACTGCTGGCCTTTCCCCCTTACCTCCAGAAATTCCGGGCAGGTGGCTGTCGCGTGACCTTCTTCCTGATGAAAGTCACAATAAGGCGACACCACCCTGCTCTTCCTCCTCCTCCTCTTCCTCCTCTTCCTCGGCCTACTGCCATGGATTGCTCTCGAGGGAGGTGAGGTGGTCTGGGACCTTGCCTCCATCTCGGATGATTGACCCTCCCCTCCCCCCTTCGTTGGTGATCTCTTTCCAGACCTCTCGCCGGTCCTTCTTGGGGCCTCCAAGCCAGCCGCTTATTGGGCTCCCGATACCCAATCCCGCTGCTGCCCCAAAACCCCTGACCTCTGGGTTCTTGCCTTCTTCCCTCCTGGTGCCTTACCTCTGGCTCGCTCATCCTAGCCAATCACTTTGCAAACTCTGGATTGTCGGCCTCTCCCTCGATCTCCTCCGCTAACCGCTCCATCAGCTCCTCAAATGATAGAGGGGCCTTCCGCTTCAGGTCCATCTTGAAGAATCCCTCCCGTAGCCCCACTATAAAGGCTAGCTGGAGGGTGAACCCCGACACCTCCTAGACTTGCAGGACCTTTTCTTGGAACCTATCCATATAATGGGCAAACAATTCCCCGGGCCCTTGCTTGATCTTAAAGAGTGCCTCCGCATCCTTCTTCCTCTTTTTTGACATTGAGAAGCATAACCTGATGCTCCGACACAAGTCCTCGAAGGTGTAGATGGAACCTACTAGGAGCTGGTGGAACCAGTCCCTCACCTTCTCCTTCAGAGTGGTGGCAAAGAGCCGACACTGGAAGGCATCTGTCATAGGGAGGATCGAGACCATGTCCTCAAACCACTATAGGTGCAGGACTGGGTCATCTTTGCCGGTATAGTAAGACATCTCCGACCCTCTGAACCCCTCTAGCACCAGAGCCGAGAGGATTAACTCACAGAAGGGGCTCCGTTCCCCTGCTCGGCGAGTGGTACTCTCGCGCGGAGTCAGCTCACACACCTCCGCACTTGCCGGGAAGCTGAACAGCTGCTGCCAGGGGAGATCTCGCGCGCTTGCTTCTGCCGCGACCTCCTTCCCAAGCCGCTGGCCCTGAGCATTCTTGCCTATCTGTTGGGGCGGAACCACGGGAACCACGAGCGTCTCGCACTCGCCTCTTCCCATGAAAGCTACCTGCATAGTCTGCATGACCTCTCGCTTGAACATCTCGAACATTTCCAGCCACTCCATTGCTGCTGGTAGCTGCGAGTGGCCTGGATCGGAACCATTTCCTCCATCTCCTATCATCGAGCTCAACTTGGGATTTTCTTGCACTGGCTACGGTCCACGCTCACCGAACCAAGAATGTTGAAACCGTCAACCGATCTCTGTGTTCGGACCCACAGGGGGTGTAGCCGCTCCTACTTCTCCCTCACCAAACTCTCCTGACGGAGGATGAAAAATCTGGAACAGACCCAGGGCTGCAGCGAGGAGGTCCCGCCACACACCCGGAAGATCTTAGAGAGCTTCCCCTCCCAAACCAATGCTCAGCCGAGCACCTTGGAGGGCACTAGTAGCCAACTCCGAAAATTTCCTGGAGGAGAGAGCTCAAAAGATCTGATCTCCTCCAAGGTGCCCTTAAGGGTTTATTTATAGATTTTCTAGTCTTGGACTGCAAATAGCGTATATCCGCCTTTCGGTTTTACTAATCGTACCCCAAATTGGTCTGCTAACAGGCTAACTCCGCTGTTATGAAGGGCTATTGGCATCCCACAGGGGGTATCTAGGTAATTTCCCCCTCAAAGCCCTCTAGGCGAGTGGTCCATGAAGGAACCACTCGCTAGGCTCCCTGCCTACCACGGTTCGTCGGGCGAATGGTTTATGAGGCCATCACTCGCCATGTTCAACTCACTTGAGGGGCGAGACCTTGGGAGCTCTCGCCTATCTGCCATGATGCCCTATGCGAGTGGTCCGCGAGTGTGGGCCTCACTCGCCCAAAGAGATCTTGGACTCCTTATTCCGCTCCTTGCCCAGCCACCTGGCCCCTCGGGGCCCCTTGGGCCCACTCGGCGAATACGGGGTTGTACACTAAAGGTAGAGAAATTTTGAACTTTAAAATTCATGAGTACATTGTGGTTTCAAAATCCACTATATATTCTAGAATTAAAATAAACTGATGTTTTATGAATAATCCTTAGACTAAAATGCTTAGTATATCCATAACCATTAACCCATGACTTGTGTCTCACAATAGCGAGGGCATAGGATTGTGTGCATTAGAGACCTAACCTCTAAGTCATGTCTTGTTGATGAGTCCCATTTATATACACTTATATGGACTCATCCAGGATAATTTTCTCGCATATGCACTTCACTTACTACTCATAAATGCTTCTATTGACCATATTTCGTCATTCCATTCTAAGTGCACTTGTTGGCCCGTTGTGGTGTGCAATTGCGCGCTTTATTGTTGGGGGCAAGCATAATGTGCTCCCCATTCTTTTTATGCTTTTATACTTGTGCTGGAGGTGTGTTCCCAGCGTTTGGATGTGTTGTGCAGGTGGGCAGAACGTCCATATTGCCTAGAATTCTTCCTGTATGAATCGCACGGTCGTGCATTTTCTTGACGCACGGTCGGCTGCGCTTGTGTGTTATGATCAACTGGTCAATATGGTGATCTGCCCCGCTCGTGCATTTTCTTCACGCACGGTTAGCCTCAACCGTGCGTGAACAAAATGCACGACCTTCTATTGGTTGCCAGATTTCGAGTTTTCTGAATTTGCCCGTGCATTTTTATGCATGGCGGCTTCGACCGTGCGTGAGTAAAATGTATGGGCGCAGCTGCTTTGTCTTCCTGGCATTTGTTTTCGATTAATATCGCACGGTCCACGCACGGTCGTGCGTTCGAACGTGCGTGACCAATTTCTGAATATTTCTCTATAAAAGCTGTAGACTTCGCCCTAGACCGGATCGACCTTCTTTACCCAGCCCAAGAGCTCCAGTTTCGCCCTTTTTCACCGCTCCATCACCGCCACCTTCGGGAGGAGCTCCGACCGACATTCTCTTGCAAATATCAAGCCAGAGCGTCCTCTAGGCCTCCTCCATTATCGGTGCACCTCCAAAGCTCCATTTTGAGGGATTTTCTGCTGCATATATGAAGTTCTCCGGTGAGATCATGGCCAAAGAAGATTGACGGAGAAGACGGGTATAATTGAAGAAGGTGACAGCTCTTCCGGAGCCTGGACGGCAGTTGGAGCTCAAGCTCGGACAAGGATTGACAACCCTAGATTCTGGCCGTGAACCTCCAATGAGTCTCCGTGCTTTGGTTGTAATTTCAACCTCCTTTACATTATAGTGTGTTATTCCTTAATTATTTGGGTGTATGAACAATGTTTGCTAAACCTTGTTTTGTCATTTAATATTTCATGTCTATGTGAAATCGTTATGTGTGGTTTATGCCAATGAGGAGCGCCCAATTCCATCCTCCATCCCGCCGTCATGTTCGTGTGCCGCACTAGCAATTGCTAGTGGCATGCTTGTTCACGAGGTTCTTGTGACTCTCATTCCGCCATGTGACCCACTCCATTCCATAAGACTACTCTTCCATCCGCCTAGTGAGGCGTGGCATAGCGGACTGTGTAATCCATTCACCTAACGAAGCAGTGCGCTCAAGGCCTGCACAGTTTGATTCCGCACTAATCACTCCATCTGCTTGCCTACTCATCCATCCGCTTATCGAATTGGTGCATAGCAGCCCGTGTAGTTTTCCATCCCGCCTTGCGAAGCATTGCATAGCGGCATTGCATAGGAGTAGTTGTAGTTATTTTCAATTATTTTCCACAATCCAAATCACCCCCTTTCGCATCCATCCGACCTAAAGGACTTCAATCTCAAGTCCTTCGTCAAAAGTAAACTCCACCTTACTGTGTTCCTTCGAGATCGATACTTGGGGATTCACTCCCACATTTTATATTACTTAAACGATCTGTACACTGCCGTTTCGTGCCGCAGTCTAGCTACCACCTATAGCGGTGTGTGAGATTTGCCCATCAAGTTTTTTGCGTCGTTGCGGGGGAACACAGTCGTGTGAGTTACTGTAGAGGGAGACAAGAGATAGTAGTTCTTCCAGTGTTGATAGCCGCCTAATTATTTTTGTTTGCTTTTTAATTATATATTGTTTGTTATTATTTCTTTCTCTCCTATTTTAAAGTTTTAGGCAAGTTTAATCCAAGGATTTTTATTAGTTTGTGTAAATTTCCTTGCAAAGAATTTTAGTTTCATTTTATCTGCTTTAATTATTGAAAATGTCTTCATGGGATATTTCTCCAAGCACTTACGACAAGATGGTTTATTATATAGACCAAATGAAGGAGTTAAATGCTAGGCAGTATAGGAACCTTGTTTGCTTGTTGTGTCGAGGAGAGGGTCATGAATTGAAGGACTGTCCTAGTTTTTTCAATCCTGACCGCGGCTCCTGCACTCATGACAACATTGTCCCTACCACTCATTCTTTACCCATGGAGGCAATTGCCTACTCACCCCTTGAGCTTAATTCATTCATCGGTTCCTCTCTCCCTATTTATGGCTTCACTCCTAGTGATGATGATCACTCATCTGTTGGCCAACAAGAAGAGGATTTCGAACTTATGGATGCACCTAAGTGGGATGAGTAAAGTATTCTCTCCATCGGGGAGGCATTAGCAGATCTTTTTGCGGAGGAACCAATTCACCACATTTTTTATGATCCTGTCGAAGTAATTGAGCAGGGTGATGATTCTGAGCCTGAGGCTGCTCCAAGGTGGGATGATGAGGATACTCTTTCTGATGAGGAGGTCTGCACTTCTTCATGGGATGAGGAGGTACAACTCACCACCGAGGTCCTTGAGTTCAGGGCCACCCCTTGCTATGATACTTACGATGATGACAGTTATCTATCCTTGGACCTTGCTTGGAGTGAGACCAGGACCACTCCCCCGATTTTTTATTATTTAAGTCATTCCTCTCTTTTATTTCTTGAACCCCTTTCTTCATCTGAGCTTGTGTAGGTTGAATCTTCACAGGTACTTTAGGAGGACTTGGAGCATTTTGCTCAAGTCAATGAGGAGCGTAACCTCATATGTGAGGAGGTTGACCCCTCCTCCATAGTGGAAACCCCACTCATTGCCTTTTCCTCCTGCCACCTCCATGAAGACGACAACTTGCTGGGCAAGGATAGTTTTGGTGAGTTTAGTGAGGATTCCTCCTCTTCTTACTTTTTATTCCCTCTACCTGTGACGAGCAGGTATTATTCATATTCGGGTAGAGGCGTGAATGTTCTATCGTCGTATCGGTACCCACTACCAACACGCATATTAGAACAGTTACCTGTGCATTTCCTTTTTCATAGACCCATTAGCTAGAACTGTTTTAAATTTAAATAAGTCGTGCTGGGAGGACAATAACCCTAGTAGTTATCATGCCTTTTCCTGCATTTTTATTTTCATCTAGTTTAGTTTAGTTAGTTGTATTTCATTTTGCTTTGTACATTTTTTTTGTTTTTGCGGAGCTCACCCCTGCAGGTCCTTTTCTAGATGGTGGATGCTGCAGCTTTTTCTTTGTTTACACGCCAATCTTCTGGTATGCTCACTACTGATCATTGGGTACTGTCTTTCCCTAGACTTCATTTTGAATTTCATGGTTATATCTTGTGTTGGATTGTTTAGAGTAAGTCTGGGGGAGAGGTGCTTCTCGTTACCCACTGTGCACGCACATGTTGCATTGCATACTAAATGTAACTTTATCTCATTTATTTAGCATTGCTCATCATTACCACACACCACAACACCCACTTGAGCGCGTAATCATTTGTATGCATGCTCTGAGTTGAATTTAATTCTTCTGCATATTTGGGAAAGTCTAGGTGATGGCTTTGGACTATGTAACGGAGTAAGATGTTGACTCCAGTAGTGCTCCTAGTCGAGTGCTCAGTTGCATAGAAATTTGTGTAGATTAGACTTCTTTTTATACTTATGGTTTTATATTTTTCTATTAGTGTAAATGTTGTTTACGCTACTCAAATGGTGAACCCGGTGTGAATCAAATGATAGCATAGGGATGTGTGTAAACGATCGCTAGACTCGTATTGCATGAGTCGAGAGAAAGGAGAATCTTTCTCGATGGCTAGAACTTGCCCCAAGCGATTCTTGAAACATTGCCATAGGATAGTTCTAGTGCATGAGAATGGCGTAGGCCGTATTTTGGCCCGGTTGAGCCTTTGTGCCATTCCTGATATCATCTACCCTTGCTAGCCCCTTTGTGCCTACCCCATTCTTTTTGTTCAGCTCCACTATTGTTCACCAAAGCCTAAACTCCAATCCTAGTCGCACACCCAGATGCAAGCACTGTCTAAATTTTAAATTGGTGTTGTTGATTGTGGAAATACAATGTGAAAGTATGGATGTGCATCTTTGAAAATTTGCTGAAATCACTAAAGAAAGAAAAAAATGAGAAAAAGAAAAAGAAGTGAAAAGAAAAGAAAAAAAAAGAGATGAGCTTAATTGAAAAATCTCTGTATAAATTTCTGATTAGGAATAGGCGGTGCACACACCCATGTTGTTAAGTTCAAGTCTGGGGGTGTGGTGTACCCGCGTATTTGTGTGGTGCTTGAGGATAGTTTTCATGTTTGCTCATTTGGGTTTAGGTGTGCTCAGCCTATGTGTTTATCTTTGTTTACCTCACCATAACCCTAGCCCCATTTAAAACCTAAAAAGTCCGACCAATCTAGTGTCGTGGAGAGAATGTGACCGGGCGAGCCTATGGTCACCGACACCGATGGATTTCTGTGGAGTTTGTCCTGCACCTCAATCTTGAGCAATGCTCATCTCAACACTTAGTTTACTTTCTCTGTATGCATGACCGGATGATTCACCGTAGTTAACCATTTTGAGTAGTTGTAATATGCTTTTACTCTTTTAAAAATATATAAACTGTTTGTATAATAAGAAATCTTCTCTATTATTTTTCTTATGCACATGAGCATGCGACTTCGCATGGTACTCTGTATTATAATTTTGAGCCATCTACTTTCCTTTCCCCATTTGCTTAGAATTTGTTTGCTCGGGATGCGCAAACAGGTAAGTCTGGGGTGTGATGAGTCCCATTTATATACACTTTTATGGACTCATCCGGGATAGTTTTCTCGCATATGCACTTCACTTACTACTCATAAATGCTTCTATTGATCACATTTCGTCATTCCATGCTAAGTGAACTTGTTGGCCCGTTGTGGTGTGCAATTGCGCGCTTTATTGTTGGGGGCTAGCACAATGTGCTCCCAATTCTTTTTATGCTTAAATACTTGTGTTGGAGGTGTGTTCCCAGCTTTTGCATGTGTTGTGCAGGTGGGCAGATCATCCATATTGCCCAAAATTCATCCTGTATGAATCACAAGGTCGTGCGTTTTCTTGACACACGGTCGGCTGCGCTCGTGCGTTATGATCGGCTGGTCAATATGGTGATCTGCCCCGCTCATGCATTTTCTTCACGCACGGTTGGCCTCAACCATGCGCGAACAAAATGCATGACCTCCTATTGGTTGCCGAATTTTGAGTTTTCTAAATTTTCCCGTGCATTTTTACGCACGGTCGGCTTCAACTGTGCGTGAGTAAAATGCACAGGAGCGGCTTCTTCGTCTTCCTGGCATTTGTTTTCGATTAATATCGCACGGTCCATGCACGGTCGTGCGTTCGACCGTGCGTGACCAATTTCTGACTATTTCTCTATAAAAGTTGCAGACTTCGCCCTAGACCAGATCGATCTTCTTTCCCGCGCCCAAGAGCTCCAGTTTTGCCCTTTTTCGCCGCTCCATCACCGCCACCTTCGGGAGGAGCTACGACCTCCATTCTCTTGCAAATCTCAAGCCAGAGCGTCCTCTAGGCCTCCTCCATTGTTCGTGCACCTCCAAAGCTCCATTTTGAGGGATTTTCTGCTGCATATATAAAGTTATCCGGTGAGATCATGGCCAAAGAAGATTGATGGAGAAGACGGGTATAATAAGTGAAGGTGACAGCTCTTCCGGACCCCGGATGACAGTTGGAGCCCGAACTCGGACAAGGATTGAAAATCCTAGATTCCGGCCATGAACCTCCGATGAGTCTCCGTGCTTTGGTTGTAATCTCAACCTCCTTTAGATTGTTGTGTTATTCCTTAATTATTTGGGTATATGAACAATGTTTGTTAAACCTTGTTTGGTCATTTAATATTTCATGTCTATGTGAAATTGTTATGTGTGGTTTATGCAAGTGAGGAGCGCCCCATTCCATCCTCCATCCCGTCGTCATGTTCGTGTGTCGCACTAGCAATTGCTAGTGGCGTGCTTGTTGATGAGGTGCTTGCGACCCTCATTCCGCCGGTATGACCCACTCCATTCCGTAAGACTACTCTTCCATCCGCCTAGCGAAGTGTGGCATAGCGGCCTGTGTAATCCATTCGCCTAACAAAGCAGTGCGCTCAAGGCCTACGCAGTTCGATTCCGCACTCACCACTCCATTTGCTTACCTACTCGTCCATCCGCCTAGCGAATCGGTGCATAGCGGTCTGCGTAGATTTCCATCCCGCCTGGCGAAGCATTGCATAGCGGCATTGCATATGAGTTGTTGTAGTTATTTTCTTTTATTTTCCACAATCCATATCACCCACTTTCGCATCATTTCGACCTAAAGGACTTCAGTCTCAAGTCCTTCCTCAAAAGTAAACTCCACCTTACTGTGTTCCTTCGAGATCGATACTTGGGGATTCACTCCCACATTTTATATTACTTGAACAATCGGTACATTGCCATTTCGTGCCGCAGTCTAGCTACCGCCTATAGCGGTGTGTGAGATTTGCGCATCACTTGTCCTTAACCGAGGAGGGTTCCAGTGGGGCCTTGCGAGGCACTAAGGGGGAAGAGTGCTAGGTTGAGTGTCATCTTTTGTATGCATATGGGATTAACACCCCAATCTACGGCATGTGTGCAGCTCCTTATGCCCATCCGTCACTTAGTACGGGGCTAGAGTGTAGTCATGTAGTTAAGGTATCTTGATCTTAGATATACTTATATTATATTCATTGCATGAACATCATCTCACACTTTATATTTAAATCATGCATATTTTTTTGTTCTTTCTTTGCATCTTCTGTTTGCATATTTTATTATTTTGAGCTTTAAAGATTTTACAAAACATAAGTATTTGAAAAATCACCAAAAACATGTTAAAAGAGCCTTCAAATCTAATCAATATACTCTGAAATTTCAGCTGATGTAAGGTCTCTTTATAATACAAATGAATTGTGAAAAATGTTTTTCAAAACATCAAAATTTAGTGTTCTGTCTCGGTGTTAAGAAGCTAACGCTTGGCGTTAGCTGCTTTGTTCCAATTTTTTTTTATTTTGAATAATTTCTGGTATTATTTTAATGTTTTGTGTGTTTTTTATCTCTCCGTTTGTAAAAAGTTTTCTATCTTTTTATTTCTGTTAAAACAAAATTTTATTTCTTTTCAAAAAAAAATATATTTATTTTCTCATGCATTATTTTGGGATTATTTCTCTGGCATAGAATATCATTTACTGATAGGGCTAAAAAGGCTTCCATGTTTTCTAGAAAATATTTAAATTTGAATATTTAAAAACAAATAAAAAATTACAAAACCATTTCAAAGAACAAAAATATGTTTTTCTCTTTATGTGTGATTATTGTTTTGTACTTATATAAAAATTAAAAAATATTTAAAAATTGATTGTTATTCATTGCCATTGTCAAGGATGATTAATTATATCAATTAAAGATTAAATACAATGTTTAATTTAACTTTCAAGTTTCTTAAAAAACTTTGTTTTGTATTTGTCATGCCTTGAAAATTATCTTGTTATGTGCAATGAAATTGATTGTAGATAAACATGTGTAGAAACGCTTAGCATGCCTCTACGTATGATTAATGTATTATGTTTGATAATGATTTATTCACTCACTTATTTTTAATAATCTACATGTGTTTCCTATCTTATACTTGCATGATTGTGCAGTGTAATAACATAAATAATTAAAATGCATAAATAGAATACCTGCACAACATTGAATTGGTTATTACAATTCTTTGTCTTTCATGCACTTATTCTTTATAGAAATATGGTTGAAAATGCTATGTTTGCAAAACAAGTGAATTCGGAGTCCTTAGTCACTACACTAAAAAGCAAATAAAAAATGACAAGGAAAACTCCACAAAGCACTACTCACCCTCCTGATAAGTCTTAATGAGCATTGTGAGGTTGAGCACCTTGGCTAAGAATTGTAAAGTGTCTTGTAGCAAACAATTTATACACCACATCTCTTAGTACACCGGATCACAATAAAATGAAAATAAAGCTAAAAAGTTTTAAAGTGATCCTCAAGCACTACTTTGCCCCTGATAAGTCTTAATAAGCATTGTGTGTACAAAGCACCTTGGTAGTTGTACTCTTTATTCATGTGCATTGAAATATTGTGGAAGTAATAGTATTTGTGTATTTTAATGTTGTGTTAATTCATTATATATGTCATGTGTTTTTGATTGATTCGCTTGTATACTTTATCAAAACACTATTTTGTACACATTATTATCTTTCATAAAACTTCTACTCATGAGAATTGGATCCTAATGATCATCTAGTCAATTCTTTATAAACTTAAGTAAATGCACTAGATAACAAAGCATGATGGCTATAATATTAATGTTTACTTGAAATGCAAATTTTATTACATTGTAGTTTTTGTATCTTTTCTTGATATTATGAAATCATGCTTGCAATTTTATCTTAATGGAATAGGATCTCTTCAATCTTTAACTCAAACATCAACTTTTCAAATTTAAAACTCATTATCCTTTCTAGGATTTTACCTTCTAAAATGATGTTTATGTTTAAGAGTGCTTATTATATTCTTCTGCTAAGTTTACCACTTATGCTCATTCATGCCTTTTTTTAACACCGTGGTATTCTTTTTTTTTAAAAGTGTATCTTAGAATAGAATGCTTACTTTGTCATGTCAGCTATATTGCTTACTACTATATGTTCCATCATGCTTATATTTTTCTCAACAAGTAGTATTTAACATAGTTTTGATTGCATCCTATTTTTCTTCTCGACATAGAACATATTACTCCTTATTGCACACTCCACCTAAACCCTCTTTTGATACTACTAAAAGGGGAGAACAATATACATAAATCTAATATTTAGGGGGAGTACATTATAATAATATCAAACTCAAAAAGGCATTTATGTAGGGGGAGTAATCATGTAGGAGGTGCATACACTATCATACGCTCGATCATTACAATCCTTCAACAAGTGGTTCCTCATCAATCTTAGTAGATATACACTCATCCCTACCAACTTTTGCTAATAACAAAGGGGGAGAAGAAATTGAGAAATCTATTCATATAAATATTTAGGGGGAGTAAATTATAAGAGAACACTTATGTAGGGGGAGGACTTCATATAGAAAGAGTATGCATTATAACTTCCAAATCTATCATGCTCTTAACCTATTATTCATGCATATCTTATTACCGCACTTATCTATAAACACAAATGGTCTTAATCTCACTAATTTCTCATACAGTTAGTTTTTATTATCAAAAAGGGGAGATTGTTGGAGCCTATGTTCCGCATCTCATGGTTTGAGAATAACAAATACCGTGTTGTATTTGATCTTATATTTTGTGTGTTTATAGTGTGAAGGTTGTACAGGAACTATAGATACACATCCCTATAAGTAGTATGCTTATTGGAGATGATTCTCTGGAAAGAGAGAGCTAACGCCTCACTTTAAGAGTTAACGCCCCGCTTTAACTCTTAACGCCCCTCTTTAAGAGTTAACGCCCCGCTTTAACTCTTAACGCCCCGCATTAAGAGTTAACGCCCCGCTTTAAGAGTTAACTCCCCGCTTTAACTCTTAACGCCCCCACGTTAGCGTTAACGCCCCACGTTAACTTTTTGTCGATAAGGGATGTCGTCGAAGAGGGAATGACGTTTATAAGAAGTATCGTCGAATACCAAGAGACAACGCCAGCATTGACTCTTAACACTCATGTTGAGTCAACGATCTACCATGATCTTGACGGTTGCATGGTTTCAACCATGAAAGTGCACGATCACTAATGCTAGCATTAACTCTTAATGCTAGGCGTTAGCTCCTGTGCCTATTTAAAGAGCAGCCCCTCTCATTACTTTGTTGTTGATTCCATTGCCTCTAAAACCAGCATTCTGATTCTTTTGAGAGAGGCTCGTGTACAACAATTGAGAGATCTTATAACACCCCAGAATTTCCTTATAGTCTTCTAAGTGGGGATGCGAAATGATAATGTCTTATATTTGAATTTATTGTTGCGTAGTGTAAATGTGAGGGGGGCGTTACCATTTCGTAATCGTCGTGGTCCCCGTCCGGTGGGTTTAATGCTAGGTTTTTTCGTATAAGTGTGTATAGGCAACTATTATCATTTATAAAGAAATATATTATATATATATATATGTATAAAATTGAGCAGAGCTATTCAGATTCCATTCCTCTTCCCGTGCTCCTCTTGTGCTATTTAGGAGGATTAGGGTTTCCGTCAGGCGGGTGTCGCTAGGCGCCAGAGCTGTCGGTGGAGGAAGGATCTTGGTTGTTGGGGCTTGTCTTCGTCGCCGGGGCTATGTATTCAGCGAGCTTGTCGCGGTCCGGTGGTTCTCCGGTTCATTTGGAGGCAAGAAAACTTCTTCTTCTTCCTCTTCTTCTTCTTTTGCTTCTTTTTACCCCAGTTTGACTACAACTGCTCCTCATTATGATATTGCAAAATAAAAACAAAAGTAAAATGCTTTTACTTGTGCAAAAAATGTTGCCTGCTACCATATGACCCATCACATGTTTTTATTATATGCCTGCTGCTACTTCCCTGTTGCTTTAATTGTTGGGCGTTGCTGCTGCTATACATGTAGATTTTGGGAATTTTCCTTGGATGCCCGCTACTTTGAGGTCGGATCCATACATTTTTTTGGGAGAACTTTCTACTGCTATGTGATAAATTGTTTTGTTGGTTGTATAAGGCTCAGCTATTTGGTATTTTCCCCCTTGGTTTATGATAACAGCTATTTGGTATTTTCCCCTTTGGTTTATGATAACAGCTACTTGGTATTTCCTTGGGTTCATGATTAGCAGCTATTTGATTTTTCCTTGGTGTCATAGTTAGCAGCTATGTTGATTATGTTCGTAGTTTTGATAAATTCCCTTAGTTATGCTAGTAATGATCCGATTATGTGTTGAAGTTTAGTGAATCCCCCATGGTTTCATCCTAAAATAAACTCTTGATTTATGAAATTCGGCATCTATATGCTAGGAATTTACTTGGGTATTTGCTAAGTTAAATTTTGTTGGGCTATATGTGGTATTTCCTCTTGTTTGTTAGCAAAGCTTTCTAGAATTTTTAAATAGCAGATTCCCAACCTTGGTTAGCAAACTCTGGATTTTTGTTGGGGGCTGCTATATTCATAATCTATTGCTGGATTTATTTGGGGGCTGTTTTATATAATTCTATCCTCGATGTTATGTTCAATTGTTGTTATATGACTGGTGGACCGCCTTCAGGTTGCATGTCTTGACAATTCAAGTTGCGTAATCGATTCATAGTTCCAGCTTATTCTTGTTATACGACATTCAATTGCTTTGGTTATATTGTCTTGGTTATAAGAGGATAAGGATGTCATGTTTGGCAATTATATTCAAATGTTGGTTAAATTATAAAGTCACTCATAGTCTCACATTAGTAGCATAGCTGTTGAGGTCATCTATTGCCTTTTCCCTTCTCTTTTAATCCTTTTTTCCTAGTCTTGTTTCCTCTTCCCCTTTAATGATTGTTTCTCCCCCTTTTCTGCAAGTGAAGTTCTGTTTGTGGTTTTCCTTGTTGTTCTGATAGATTCTCCCAGAAAAGTCATTTTATTTGTATTCTCGAAAATCAAGTTTCTTCTTGTGCATTTTGATTCCCGTTTATGCCATAGACTTGTTTAGAAGTTCTCTCAGTGTAGCTCCTGAATTTTCTAGCCATTTGGTCCAGAATTTATTAAAACATCTGCCATGAAATTTTTAGTCTTTCTGTCCAGAATTTCTGTCCAGAACTCCCTTGTTTTCTGTGTAATCTGCCTTTTGTTTTTGAGTATTTTAAACCCTTTCTGACCCAGTCTTCCATGTAATTTTTGTGTTAACTTTCTCATTGAAGGGTAATGCTTCCTATTCACTGTCTTAGCAATCGGGTTGAATGTAAAGATTTCTATTTAGTGGTTGTGGGCTGCAAATAGCGGTCCTTCTCCTTAATGACTTTGTTCTTGAAGCTTAGTTATACTATGCTCTCTTGTTGGTTGTGTCCTTCAAGTAGTAGTAGTTCCCTTGGCTTGATTTTGCTGGGTGATTGAAAGTCCTTCATTTCAGTCCTTTCTTCTTCCATGTCTGCCTAACCTGTTGATTTTAGGTTAGGGGCTGTTGTGTTTCCCTTTTGGGGTCTTATTGGTGTTCTGGGTTCTTGATTCCTGCTGTCATCCCCTTGGAATCTGGATAGCTTCTATACATGTATAGTTATACTACCAGGTAGTCTGATAAGACTTCCCTAGGTTTAGGAAAGTTTGCTCGCCTTAAGATCGTGCAATTACTTCTTCTTCTTTTAAGAAGTTTCCCATCGACTTTGGTATGAGTCTTTCTCGTCGACTTTGATATAAGTCTTTCTCGTCGACTTTGATATAAGTCTTTCTTGTCGACTTTAATATAAGTCTTTCTCGTCGATTTCTTCGCTTATTCTGAATTGTTTCCTCATATATTTATATGTTCTTTTGTCGGGTGTTCCCGGGTATCTTAACCGATGTTATCAAGCGTTTTAAGCCCTTTTGTTGAGACTTTTGATGAAGCTATGCTTTATTCTTTGAGTTGTCCTGCATCTGGTTAGCTATCTCTTATGGTGTCTTGTCGTGCCTTATTCATTGTACTGTTACAGGAGGTTCGTTGGGAGTCAAATTTGGACTCACCAAGTGTTTTCAAATGAATCGTTGAGTAGTGTTTATTCCTTTGTGACCCTATTCTTAGGGTGTTATGGAGCTGATATCTTGGGTTACGTCCCGTGTCTTAATTGAAACTTAATTTAATTATTTAGAACCTTTGTCTTAAGCCTTGTGCGGTGGGTAGTTTTTGGCTGGCAGTGGATAAAGGACCACCACCCGGTATTGGCTTTTTGGGTGGTAGTGGACAAAGGACCACCACCAGGTATTGGCTTTTCGGGTGGCAGTGGATAGAGTACCACCACCCGGTATTGGCTTTTTGGGTGGCAGTGGATAGAGTACCACCACCCAGTTTTGGCTTTTTGGGTGGCAGTGGATAGAGTACCACCACCCGGTTTTGGCTTTTTGTGAGGCAGCGGATAGACTACCACCACCCGGTTTTGGCTTTTTGGGTGGCAGTGGATAGAGTACCACCACCCGGGTTTGGCTTTTTGGGTGGCAGTGGATAGAGTACCACCACCCGGTTTTGGCTTTTTGGGTGGCAGCGGATAGAGTACCACCACCCGGTTATGGTTTTTCGGGTGGCAGTGGATAAAGTACCACCACACGGGTTTGGCTTTTTGGGTTGGCAGAGGATAAAGGACCGCCACCTATTTTATTTGAGCTGATCAGTCTCAAGTTCTTATAAACATATATGCTTATATATATGTATTATGATATTATATGTATAACCACCACCTCTGAGCCGCATGGCGGACACGTGGTTGGCTTTGATTGCTTTGGCTATTACCTTATGGTGCAGGATTTTCCTCTTACCGGGTGCACTTGTTTGAGCTGGCTCGAGTTATTGTAAGATTATTGATGTTTATCTACTAAGTTCTCCTTTCTGCAATCTTTTATTTCTGATTGCTGCTAATCTTGTTTTTCTTGCACCCTTTGGGCTAAGGCATTCTTTTCTTATGAATGTCTCAGGTTCAGGTCTTTAGCTGCCATAGGAGTTAGAGCAGTGTCATTCAGTTTTCCTGTCGAGGCCCTTCCTCTCTTCTAGGTAAGGGCAGTTCTTTAGTTGTTGCCGTCTTTTGGATGTTTTCCTTCTTTTCTATGGGCTCGTGTCAGTTGTTGACGCCCATAGCTCTAGTTTTCTTGTGCTAGTTTACATTCTAGTTGTTTTGCTGTTACTTTCAGGTTATTTACCTACTTGCTCTCTGGGAAGCTTTAGGCTAGGATGCATTAGTTACTTTATTGGTATAAAAATGTCATTTTTGCATATCATGATTTTAATTAAATGTCACATACCTTGAAGATCGTAGAAAATCCTTTCTTACTATACTAAACATAGATATATGCATACCATTTCTGGGATGTTGATCTTCATGCTCATGTAGGCTAAAATGAACCTATTTTCTGCTGCGTATGTATAGTTTTTTACTTGTGGACTAGATGATCCACCGGACTGAGGGACACAGTCCTAAGCTAAAATGTAAAATTTTGTTTTTATTCCAAGCACATTTATGTCTTTTATAAAATAATTGTAAGGAGTGTTTGCCTGAGCGTCGGCAGTTGTCCACTGCTTGACGTGGCATCATAGCGCGTATTTTCCCCTTGCTCTGATAATATTTATTAAATTCGTGGGAAAATGCGGGTTGTGACAGATATCCTTTGGGCAAACATGAAGTTCTAAAGAATATTTTGAAGGAGAAGGTCTACAATGCATATTCCATACGAAGGACGATCGCTTCAAGAACGCCAACATCTACATCGCCTTTGTCTTCACCTTCAGAATTTCTTGGGGAGTTTCTCTTACTTTACCTTTATCTTGTATTCTTTTACTTTTTCCTTTTGTAATTTGTGTGGAGAAATCATTCGGGGAGAATGTCGGATTCCGGGAAGGATTCTGTGGGTAAATTCGCCGCGGTTGTTGGCGACTAGGTCCTTGTGTGGCTTAGGGGTTAATTCACCGCTTTGTGTGTGGCGATTAGGTCGAGGGTAGATCTAGGGGTGGCTGGAGGCCTTATCTGTGGAAAGATAGGATATAGCCAACCGGTCCTTGGGAGAAGGGCCGATGAAACATCAAAAAAGTGATGTTTATATTCTCGCCTTGATTTCTAAAGTTATTGAAATCAAATATTTTTGTAATCAATTTATTATGAAATAAAATCATGTCTTTTAATGTTCTATTCAATAGATTTTATTTCCTCTTCAAGAATGTGTTAATTTATATTTTCATCAAAGCATTAAATCAAACATTTGTGTAATTATCCTTGTAATATAATACTCATTTTTATTATCTCTGATTTTCTGGAATTATATTTCATTTAAGATTTCATGAGTAAAATCACTGTGGCAATCTTTTTGTACTAAGGAAAATTTTCTAGAGAGCTAACACCCAGCGTTAACAGTTACAGCCAGGCGTTAGCAACAGTTTACCAAAAGTTTTGTTTCTCTGCTTTAAAAAGGAATCGTCAATATAATCTTATCGGAGACATTTAAATATATTTTCTTATAAAAAATTCCAAAACTTTGGTAGCAAACTCTGATATTTTAAAATAAGAGTTAAATTACATTAAACCCTTATTCACCCCCCCCCCCCCCCCCCGCTAAGGGCGTCGTAAGATCCAACATTCCTGTCCTCCCGCGCCTGGTTGTATAGGTCCTGCAACATGAGACCGTACTTCCAGATCACCTCGATTATCCATGTTGGATTTGATGGCGCCCTTAGAGGGGGATGAATAAGGGGTTTACTGTTTTGAGATAAACTAACAGATTTTAAAATAACAGAAAACTTTTTGGTTCTGTCTCTGACGCCAGATGTTAGATAGTTAACGTCGGGCGTTATCTTTCAAGAAAATATTTTTACAGAGAAATTCAAAGTGAATTTACTTGCGAAATCTTAAATGAAATATACTTTCAAACAATCAGAGATAATAAAAATGAATATTATATATTTCAAAAAGATGATTACAATCATATAATTTCAATAACGCTTGAAATTAAGGCGACAAGATAAAATTCACTTTTTGGTTCCATCACATGTCCTTCTCCCAAGGACCGGAAAGCTATAGCCTATCTATCCCCAAATAAGTCATCTAGCCACCCCCTAGATCTAACCTAGACCTAGTCGCCACGCACAAGGATGTGAATTCCCCCCTACACCAAACCCGGCCTAGTCGCAACACACAAGGCAGCGATTTCACCACTGTTACATGAAAAAAATGAAAAGATAAAGTTAAAATCAGAACAAAATACTCCCTAGATTGAAGAGCGCTAAAGGAGATGTTGAAGATACACAATGACCATGTCGGAGTTGAAGCGAGCATCCTTCGTCAAATTTGTCATTGTAAATCTCCTTCTCACTCTTGTTCCTCAATGTTGGTGTTGGGAGTGCTCCATAAATTAGGGATGAAATAATCTCTCTGAAGTATAGAATTAAGGCTTGGAATGCATAAACTTTGATCAGATGAAATCAACTCTTTAAATAAGCATAGGAGATAACACGTGGCATTAAGAAGTTAACGCCAGCGTTAGTGATCGTGTATATCAACCGCTGACATCGTGCAACCGTCGAGAAATGTGGCAGTTTGTGGACTCAATGCGTGTGTTAAGTGTCAACGTCGGCGTTGTCACTTCGTAACCAACTATTCTCCATCTCGACGTTAAGATCCGTTGAGAAGTCACCCCTTTTCAACAAATGTTAACGTCGGGCATTAACTTCTAACACGGGTCATTAACTTACTTTTCAGAGAATCTTCATCATTCAGCATCTGTTCATAGGGTTATTTAACTATAGTACCTGCACAGTATAATCACAAGCAAGATCATATACATAGTATGATTTGTTATTCTCAAACTCAGAGATGTGGAACACAAGCTCCAACAATCTCCCCCTTTTGATAATAACAAATCCCCTAATAAGAAATAAAACATAATTAAAGTAGTGTTTATAGTATATGTTAAGCATGATAATCTTATATACTCCCCCTATGTGGATACTCCCCTTACATGAATGCATTTCCTAATGTACTCCCCATAAATCATAGATTTCTCTAATTTATTTCTTCAATTTATTCTCCCCCTTTTGGTATAATCAAAAAGAGGTGGGATAGAGTAAAAGCAATATGAAACAATATGCATTAAGTAGAGATAATAACAATTGTTTTTAAAAAATAGTGAACACAACGAATGCAATTTGTAACATCGTTTAGAAATTGTAAGTACAAAATATAATAAGCGTTTAAATCAAATATGTAGATGTATAGAAATTTAGAAACAAAAGTTGCAAGTTCATTTGTAATTTCTAAAAAAAAGTAGCAAGCAAGATTATAAAAATATCAAGTAAAGATATGTTTACAATGTAAATAAATTTGCATTTCAAGTATACATAAACATTGTAAAGATCATGCGTTGTTTTATAGTGCATTTACTCATGATTATAGAGAATAGTATAAATAAGCTTTAAGTTCAATTCTCATGAGTGGAAGTATTATAAATGATAATGATGTGTTCAATAAAGGTGTTTCGTCAAAGTATACAAGTGTTTAAATCAAACAACATGATAGTATGTAATTGTAAGAACATAACTTGAATTGAACATAAATAACTTTACTTTCACAAATTTCAATGCACATAAAGATTTTCATTTTTTAAAAGAAAAAATGGTCAAAATTTTGTTTGCACAAGACACTTTACAATTTTTGGCAGAGTTTTCTTGTCATATATTTTGTATACTTAATATTTATTTTTGTGACCAAGGACTCCAAATTCACTTGTTTTTGCAAACATATAAATTTATATTCAGAAAACCACATTTCTCTAATCACAAGTTCACGAAGAACCAAGAATTTATGAAAGAATTCAATGTACTGTAGGTAAACTATTTATGTGATTCAAAATAAGTTCTTATACTACACAATCATGCAATAAGAATTAAAACACATGCAGATTAACAAAAATATGTAAGTGAGAAAATCATTATCAGAGATAAAAACTTTACTCATACTTAGAGGCATGTAAAAACATTTCTACACATGTAATCTACAACCAAATTCTTTGCACATTTTAAGATATTATTCAAGGCATGATAAATGCAAAATAATTTTTTTAAGAAACTTGAAGGTTTAAATTAAACTTTATAAATAATCTTTAAGCAATATATATAATCATCCTTGAAATAAGCATTTAAGCATATATTAATATTTTTGTTTTTAATGTTTGGAAGTAAATAACAACAAAAAATAGAAAAAAAAAAGATTTATCAACAAAATACTGAATAAAATAAAACAAATAATTTTTTAACAGAACAAAAAAATTTTTGGGAGCATAGAGGCTAACGCCATACATTAGCTTCTTAACGCCGAGACAGTACACTAAATTTTGACGTTTTGAAAAATCATTTTCAAGATTCATTTGTATTATAAAGAGTCCTCCTTATAGTTAAAATATCTGACATTATGGAGTTGATTTAAAGGCCCTTTTAGTATGTTTTTTTATATTTTGAATTTTTTTTAAAAAACAAACAAATATAACAAAGTATATAAGATAATTTTGATAGATTTTTATAAGGGTTAAAGTGACATTTCTAAGACACCTAATTCTAACCTAAGCATGTGAAAACGTGCATTGGGTAGAGGTTTGGTAAAAATGTCGGCAAGTTGTGATTGCGTCCCTATAAAGCTATTTTTAACATGTTCCTTCTTGATATGATCTCTAATAAAATGATATCGGGCATCTTTATGTTTAGTTCTAGAATGATGTATGGGATTGTTTGTGAGATCTGTAGCACTCTTGTTATCACACTTTAATTCTATGTTCTTTAGATAAACACCAAAGTCCTCTAACGTTTCGGTCATCCATACAGCTTGTGCACAACAACTATCTAGTGTGATATATTTAGACTCGGTGGTGGAGTGATGAGTCCCATTTTTATAAACATTTTTGGACTCATCTGGGTAAGTATTTTGGTCAAAGCACTACATTTTAGATCCATAATCACTCATATTTGTTCTCTATACTTCATTCCATGCTAAGTGCACTTGTAGGCCCATCTTGGTATGCTTTTGTGCTTTATTGTTGGGGGCAAGCAGAAGGTGCTCCCCATTCTTGTTGTGCATTTATGCTTGAGTTGGAGGGGTATTCCCAGCTGTGTTGTGGTTGATGCAGGTGGACGGTTCATCCATTTTTATCCAGAATTCATGTCTGCGTATATCACACTGTCGTGTGTTTTCCTTGACGCACGGTCATAGGTGATCGTGCATTCTCTTCTGTGGTGGAAAATGATGTTTGTCGTTGATCGTGCATATCTACGCACGGGCAGTGCCTGTGCATGAAGGAATCGCACGATCGAACTGTTTAGCCTTGTTTTTGGCTTTCTGAATTTGACTGTGCGTTTTTACGCACGGTTGGCTTCGACCATGCATGATTAAAATGAACGGGCGCTTTGGTTCATCCTCTTGCTATTATGTTCGATTAATATCGCACGGTTCACGCACTCTTGTGCGTTCAACTATGCGTGACCAATTTTCTGATTCTTTTCTATAAAAGCCGCAGATTTCAACCTAAAAAGGGAGTCCGTACAATCCACTTTTTTTCGCCGAAAAGGGAGCTCCAACTCTATTTTTCTCTCCTTCTTCCTACACCTTTTGGCCAAGGCCACCTCCATCATCCAAGTGCTTCAAGGAGAGGAGGCTACACTCATCTTCATCACTAAGCTAGGAGTTCTTCACAGCAGACGTGGCCGGATTGCAGTTTACTGGAGAAGACGGGTCCATTGGGAGGAAGTGACAGCCCTCCTCTACCCCGGAAGATAGCTGGGACCGAGCTAGGACGCAGATTGACAACCCGACGATTCTTACTTAGAATCTACAGCAAGCCTCCGGATTCGATCGTATCTCTTACATTTTTCTCTTCTTAGGTTATTGTTGTTTGCAGTGTAATCATCTATTTTATGATGAGGTTTGTACTCTGCACTTAATTTGATCTTTATTTCATTGTTATGCAATGATATTATTTGTGTATTAGTGCTTGAGGTGAGCTCTTGTGGTGATTATGGTGTGAGCAATTTGGGTTAGCTACACTAGCAATTGCTAGGTGTGAACTTTGTGATGACATGCTTGCGACCCTCATTCCACCGGTGCGATTCACTCCATCCGCAAGCCTTCGCATCCATCCGCCTTGTGAAGCAGAGCGCTCAAGGCCTGCATAGTTTCCATCTCGCCAAGCGAAGCATTGCAAAGGAGTAGTTGTAGTTATTTTCTATTATTTGCCATAAACTAATCCCCCCTTTTTCCGCAATCCATTCGACCGAAAGGACTTCAATCTCAAGTCCTACCTCAAAAGTAAACTCCACCTTACTGTGTTCCTTCGAGATCGATACTCGGGGATTCACTCCCATATTTTATATTACTTGAATGATCGGTACACTACCGTTTCGTGTCGTAGTCTCGCTACCGCCTATAGCGGTGTGCTAGATTTGCGCATCAAGTTTTTGGCGCCGATGACGGGGAACACAGACGTGTGAGTTTTTTGCAGAGGGAGAATCTGAGAGAGGTGCCCTTCCATTTGTAAATTGCATTCTTTTGTTTTATTCCTTCGTATTCTGTTTTACTGTTTTATATTAGGTTGCTTTAGTAATTATTGTTAGGTGTAGTGTTGTGCACAATAGTGTTTTTCTTTTGAATCTAGTTATCTTCACACGATGTGGGTTTCATTTAGTATTCGATGTCGTTAGTGTGGAGATATTTCTCATGCTAGTGATAGATGCCCATTGGGATACAGTAGCCCTAGCACTCAAGGCCCAGCATATGGAGCACCGACTCCGTCTGGTACTCCATATGGTGCGCGTAAGTCCTATGGCTACTCTTCCGCTCTGCACATGCCCTTTTTGCATTCATCTCCGGTAGAATTTGAGCCGAAGAAAAATGCAAAATAGTGCTTGTTTTGTCGGAGCATGGATCATGCCTTGAAGGATTGTGTTGCATTTCTTCACCAATTGGATGAGGATGACGAGTCGGATATCCGGATCGTCCCAACTCCTGACTCTGACAGTACCCCTTCCACCTCTGATTACATTGATGTATCACCTTCAAGTTTTGAAGGGAATGATGCATACATGCTCATCAGAGTTGTGGCTGATCTAGGCTCTGACATGGCTGAGCCCATCTCCCCTGTCCATATATCACCATGCATGGACTCGATTCTTTTTGAGGAATCGGTGCTTGACTTTAATCCAAGCACTATTCCTCCCCCTGTTGTGCATACTACATTCGTCTTCGACAACATTATTGAGGATGTGTCGCAAGATGAGGCTGGCAATCTAAGTATTATGCCTGTTCCTATGGAGGAGGACAACCTTCTAGGTGAAGTTGAGTCTTCCTCAGCACCGGTGGAGGAAGTCCAAATCTTAAGCCTGACCACTGTTGATCTCGCCGAACCCTGTAGCATTGAT
This sequence comes from Dactylorhiza incarnata, assembly GCA_033032865.1. Lineage (NCBI taxonomy): Eukaryota > Viridiplantae > Streptophyta > Magnoliopsida > Asparagales > Orchidaceae > Dactylorhiza > Dactylorhiza incarnata. Next base: position 11,926,848 of record JAWHQI010000014.1, read on the forward strand.
GACAATGCTGACATTATTTTACTTTCCCAACCTGATGGGAGTGAGACCGGGCTCACTCACCCAATTGATTTTTATTCATGTTTTTCTTCTCTTTTATTCCCTAACCCCCCTTCTCTATCTGAGCCTATGCAGGTTGAGCCTCCGCAGGTACTCCAGGAGGACTTGGAGCATTTTGCTCAAGTCAATGATGAGTGTATCCTCTCATGTGAGGACGCTGATCTCTCCTCCATAGAGGAAGCCTCATTCATTGCCTTCTCCTCCTTCCGCCTCCCTGAAGATGACACCTTGCTAGGCAAGGATTATTTTGGTGAGATGAGTGAGGACTCCTCCTCTTATTGCTTTCTACTTCCTCTACCTGTGTTAAGAATGTATTATTATTTAGGTAGAGGGGTAACTGTTCTGTCGCCATATCGGTACCTGCTACCGACATGCATATTAGAACAGTTACATGTTCATTTCCTTTTTCATAAGCCCATTAGCTAGAACTGTTATGTTTTTAAATAAGTCGTGTTGGGAGAACAATAACCTCAGTAGTTATCTTATTTGTTTTTGTCTTTTAATTTATCTCTGTCAAAAATTAGTTAGTTATATTTTGCTTTAGAGTTTTTGCAAAGCTCACCCCCTTGCATGTATTATCTATTTATGAAGGCGGTGATCGTGATTCTTTGTATGGCGGCTTTGCCGAGGTTTTACATGCCAGTCTTCTGGTATGCTCATTTCTGAGCATGGGTAACTTTATCTTCCCCTAGTCTTTTATTTAATTTTCATGATTACATTATTTGTGTATATCGCTTAGATTAAGTCTGGTGGAGAACTGTGTATCTGTTTCTCACTGCACACACTCAAAGTCAGCACATGCTAGAAGTATTTTATTTTAGTTATTGTACTTGTTCATCTTCACCGCACACCACAACACCCACTTGAGCGCGCACTCACTTGTTTGTGTGCTTCCATATACGCTATCTGGGTTTGGAATGTGAAATAGGATGTTAGCTTAGGAATTGCAAATCAAAGTACAATGTTGACTCTTGCAGTGCTCTGGTCGCATCCAAATGTTCCCATAGAAATTTGAGTAAAATTAGATTATCTCTATGCTTTTAATTTATCTTTAGTATTCTTGCGTAGTTCTTCATTTATTCTACTTATTTGGTAAATATGAATGAAATTTGCGGTAGCACGGTGTTGTGTGGAAGCGAGCGCTAGGTGTGAGTTGCTCGAGTTAGAAGGAAGGTTTATCTTCCTCGTGGGCTAAGGACTTGCCCCAAGAGACTCTCGAAGCATGGGTGAGAGCAGCTGTTTAAGTTGAGCGGGACGTAGGCCATCTTGTTGGCTAGTTTGAGCCTTTATTCCCATGACCTATGCACTTACCTTTGTAACCAAATTTGTGACTACCCATCTGTTGTTTAAGCTCTTCCGTCAATCACCAAAGCCTGAATCTTATCCTATTATCGCAACCAAGTAGTGAGTTAACTAAAATTTATTTCTTATTTGGGTGTGATGTATGGAATTTTTGCGATGTGAAAAAATTATATCATGTGCTGAATGCATTCTTGTAAACCAATCAGGGGATAAAATAAATAGAAAGAAAATGAAAAGAAAAATCTGAGGAAAAAATAGAAATGAAAAAACAAAATCCCCTTGGGCGTAATAGAAAAATTCAGTGGTATTTGTTTGGAGTAGGCCTTGTGCATGCCCAGTTTTCAAGCTAAGTCTGGGGGTGTGTTACACTAGCGCTGTTTTGGGCTTGTTCAGGGTGAGAGTTTTGATGTTGCTCATTTGGGTTGCGTAGCCTTTCAGTTTATCTTTGTATATCATTCCGTAACCTAAGCCTCGAAAAAAAAAACCGAAAGACCTACTGATTCACCTTAAGAGTTTGCTAGCACCGTGGAGAGAGTGTGACCGGGCAAGCTTATGGCTCACGACGTTGATGGATTTCAGCAGAGTTACCCCTGAATTCCGGTCTTTAGCAACACCCTCCTAAGTTGCTCGTTTACTTTCACACCGGGCATGACTGCAAAATTCTTCATGATTCACCATATGAGTACAAATAAATCTCTATTAACGCATTTATACTATTGTAAATTAGTTATTATAGTTAGAATCTTCTTTTACTTAATTCCTATTTGCATGGGTATGATACTTCGCATCTTACTCTTTCTTTGCAAGTCTCTACGCTAACTACCATTTTCATTTCCCGCCGGATTTGTTTGCCCGGGACGCGCAAACAGGTAAGCCTGGGGGTGTGATGAGTCCCATTTTTATACACATTTTTGGACTCATCTGGGTCAGTATTTTAGTCAAAGCACTACATTTTTGATCCATAATCACTCATATTTGTTCTCTATACTTCATTCCATGCTAAGTGCACTTTTATGCCCTTCTTGGTATGCTTTTGTGCTTTATTATTGGGGGCAAGCACAAGGTGCTCCCCATTCTTGTTGTGCATTTATGCTTGAGCTGAAGGGGTATTCCCTGCTTTGTTGTGGCTGATGCAGGTGGACGGTTCATCCATTTTTTATCCAGAATTCATGTCTGCGTATATCGCACGGTCGTGCATTTTCCTTGACGCACGGTGATAGGTGATCGTGCATTCTCTTCTATGGTGGAAAATGATGTTCTATCATTGATCGTGCGTCTCTACGCACGGGCAGTGCCTGTGCGTGAAGGAATCGCACGATCGACCTGTTTAGCCTTGTTTTTGGCTTTCTGAATTTGCCCATGCGTTTTTACGCACGGTCGGCTTCGACCATGCGTGAGTAAAATGCACGGGCGCTCTGGGTCATCCTCCTGCTATTATGTTCGATTAATATCTCATGGTTCACGCACGGTCGTGCGTTCAACCGTGCGTGACCAATTTTCTGATTCTTTTCTATAAAAGACGCAGATTTCAACCTAAAAAGGGAGTCCGTACAGTCTGCCTTTTTTCCGCCACAAAGGGAGCTCCAGCTCCATTTTTCTCTCCTTCTTCCTCCACCTTTTGCCCAAGACCACCTCCATCATCCAAGTGCTTCAAGGAGAGGAGGATACACTCATATTCATCACTAAGCTAGGAGTTCTTCGCAGCAGACGTGGCCGGATTGCAGTTTACTCGAGAAGACGGGTCCATTGGGAGGAAGTGACAGCCCTCCTCTACCCCGGAAGATAGCTGGGACCGAGCTAGGACGCGGTTTGACAACCCGATGATTCCTACCGAGAATCTAAAGCAAGCCTCCGGATTCGGTCGTATCTCTTGCATTTTTCTCTTCTTAGGTTATTGTTGAGTGTAATCTTCTATTTCATGATGAGGTTTGTACTCTGCACTTGATTTGATCTTTATTTCATTGTTATGCAATGATATTATTTGTGTATGAGTGCTTGAGGTGAGCTCTTGTGGTGATTATGGTGTGAGCGATTTGGGTTAGCTACACTAGCAATTGCTAGGTGTGAGCTTTGTGACGAGGTGCTTGGGACCCTCATTCCGCCGGTGCGATTCACTCCATCCGCTAGCCTTCTCGTCCATCCGCCTTGTGAAGTAGCGCGCTCAAGGCCTACCTAGTTTCCATATCACCAAGCGAAGCATTGCATAGCGGCATTGCATAGGAGTAGTTGTAGTTATTTTCTTTTATTTGCCATAAACCACCCCCCCCCCCTTTTTCCGCAATCCATTCGACCGAAAGGACTTCAATCTCAAGTCCTACCTCAAAAGTAAACTCCAGCTTACTGTGTTCCTTTGAGATCGATACTCGGGGATTCACTCCCACATTTTATATTACTTGAACGATCAGTACACTGCCATTTCGTGTCGCAGTCTCGCTACCGTCTATAGCTGTGTGCTAGATTTGCGCATCATGGAGAGGACAACATAATTTTGTTTCCTCTCGACCATGATATGAGTGAGGGGCCTATAAAATGGCAGGTGCCACTAGTGCTCTTACGATCTAATGAACATCCCGCATAGTTTGAATCAGAAAAACCGTGTAAAATAAAACAATCATTATGAGGATACCATAAGCCTAATCTAGATGTTCCGATTAAATATCTAAAAAAACATTTAATCGCTTTTAAATGTCATTCTTTTGGATTAGCTTGAAATCTAGCACATATACAAATGTAAAACATAATATCGGGTATAGATGTGCTCAAATATAGCAATGAGTCTATCATTCCTCTAGATAATGATTGATCAATAGAAATACCGGCTTCATCTTTTCCTAATTTTAGTGATGCACTCATTGGTGTATTAACAAGTTTTAGGTTTTCAAATCCAAATATTTTTAGAATATCATGAACAAATTTGTTTGACAAATAAATATACCATCTTGTTTTTGTGAGATTTGAAATCCTAAAAAATAAGTGAGTTCTCCTACCAAGCTCATTTAAAATTCATTTTTCATCACTAAAACTACTTCATTACATAACTCTTCATTAGTGGCTCCAAAAATAATATCATCCACATAGATTTGCAATATAATCAAATCATTATTTACATGCTTAATGAAGAGTGTATTATCCGCACTTCCCATTTTATAACCATGCTTTACTAAAAATAATGTTAATCTATCATACCAAGCACATGGCGCTTGCTTTAATCCATAAAGCACTTTTTCTAACTTATACACATGATTAGGAAATTTTTCACTCACAAAACCGGGGGGTTGTTCCACATAAACTTCTTCTTTTATAATCCCATTCAAAAAGGCACTTTTAACATCCATTTGAAATTATTTAAATCTCTTAAAACTTGCAAATGCAAGAAATATTCTAATTGGTTAAAGGCGAGCAACCGGTGCAAAAGTCTCATCAAAATCTACCCCTTTGATTTGTGAATATCCTTGTGGAACTAGTTTAGCATTATTCCTTGTTATCCTAGAGTAACCATCTAGCTTATTTTTGAAAATCCATTTGACTCCAATAACAGGATGATTAAATGGCCTCTCTACTAAATTCCAAACCTTATTACGTTCAAATTGATTTAATTCATCATTCATAGCTAAAAACCAAAATTCATTATTTAGAGCGGTTGAAACGTTTTTTTGGTTCTTTTTCGGATATACAACAAAGGTTTGAAAAAGTCTCATGTAAGGAAAAACGAGTACTTACCCATTTTGATTGTTCTCCTATCACAAGCTCCCTTGGATGATCCTTTGAAAATTGTAGCACACTTGGAGGAACATATTCCACTTGTTGTTCTTCTTTCTCCTCTTCTTTTTCTCCAATAGATTCATCATCCTCATGCTCCAAAGGGGAAAGTGGTTCGTCTTCGTTTCCTATACGATTAGTTTCTAAACAAGGAACAAACTCATGAAATCTTACATGAATAGACTCTTCAACTACTTTAGTTCTTTTATTATATATTCTATATGCCTTACTAGTTGAAGAGTACCCAAGAAAAATTCTATCATCATATTTTTCATCAAATTTTTCTAGTGCATCTCTAGTGTTTAAAATAAAGCACTTACAACCAAACACATGAAAATAAGACGCATTAGGTTTTCTTTTAAAATATAGCTCAAAAAGTGTTAATTTTAAAATAGGATGAAGCATGACACGATTAATAATATAACATGAAGTATTAACCGCTTCGGCCCAAAATGATTTAGGCAACCCATATTCACAAATCACAGTGCATGCTAGCTCTTGAAGGGGTCTATTTTTCCTCTCCACTACACCATTTTATTGTGGGATGCGAGGAGCGGAAAATTCATTTTTAATTCCTAAATCATCACAAAAAGAAGAAAATTTATCATTTTCAAATTCTCCTCCATGATCCGAACGTATGCTTTTAATTTTTAAATCAAGTTCGTTTTGAATACGAATGCATAGTTTAGTAAATTTAATAAATGCATCGGATTTGGAAGATAGAAATAAAGTCCAACAAAATCTAGAATAGTCATCAATTATTACAAAAGTATATTTTCTACCTCCTAGACTAGAAGTGCTAACTAGTCCAAATTAATCCATATGAATTAATTGAAGTGGTCTAGAAGTAGAAATTACATTTTTGCTTTTAAAAGAATTTTTTAAAAACTTTCCTTTTTGCAAAGGCGTACAAAGAGAACATAAATTACCATTAAGTATAGGTAAACCTTAAATTAATTTATCTTTTGATAATTTCAAAATAAGCTTGGTGCTAAAGTGACCAAGGCGCCTATGCCAAAGTTCTAATTCTTCATTTTTAGAGATAAAACATTTTAAAGAAGAATTTGAAAGATCATTACAAGTATCATATACATATTATGCATACTAGGTGCAATGAGTACGATATCATTTGTTTTAGAATTTATGATTTTGCAAAGATTTGTAGATGATTCAAATAATACATTTAAACCTTTACCGCATAATTGACTAAGTGAAATTAAATTATGTTTTAAACAGTCTACAAATAAAACATTTGAGATTGCGAAAGAATCGTTACCCACTGTGTCGATGCCCATGATCCTTCCTTTTCTGTTATCACCAAATGTCACCATCCCTCCTTTCTTCATCTCAAAGCTAAGAAACTTTGCTTTGTTGCTCGTCATGTGTTTGGAGCATCCCGAGTCCAAATACCACATGTCCTTTTTGTCCATAGCCTGCCAACATTCCTAAAAAGGAGATGAGAGTAAAGATCCGGATACCCAAGAGGTTCCTCCCACAGAATAGGTGGAAACCTTAGGCACCTAGATTTGCTTTATAGCACTACGAACCTTTTTCCTACAAGAGTTTGAGGTGTGTCCAAATAAACGACATTTGGCACACGATATATAAGGGGATGAGACCCTTTTTGGAGGTTTGGATAAACTCTTGCTCGAATATGAGGTAACATTTGAATTTTTTAATTTATAATTGATAGAATTACTATTTTTGGAATTATTGCTAACACCGGCGTTAGGAGTTAACGCCTGGCGATAGCTTCCAGTAACATATCCAAGGCCATATTTGGCACTTCTATGGCATTGGTTGGCCAAGATCATTTCCAGAGATCTTTGCCCAACTCCAAACTTCGTAATAACCATATTTAAATCATGAATACGAGCTTTGAGAGCGGTGTTTTTCGTTACTAATATAACGCATCGATTTGCAAAACTTTTCTTTCCTTCCTCTATTTGAGAAATAAAGGTATTTAAAGTTCTTTCTAAATCCCCCTTCTCCTTAGTAAGAATTTTAATATTGGAGTGGAACGTAAAAAGAGCTTCTTCAAGTTCGTTCACTCTTGCCAAGGAGTGACTGCACTTATGGCAAGATACCTTTTCTTTCCCTAATTATTTAGAGAATTTTTCTGTTTTCTTTTAACAAATGTTTATTGTCAGAATTTAGAAGATCAATATCTTTTAAAACTTTATCAAAAAATTTACAGGTTTGTAAATACTCAATATATACATCATCGTAAGTAGTAGGGAGAGTTAACTCAGTGTCGCTTTGGACACTGCTTTCATCTTCGGATGTTATGTTACTTTTACCCCTAAGGCACATATTTGCCTCATCTTCATCGCTAGTGGATGAGCCGCTTGAATCCTCAGAGGAGGAGTCATCCTATGTAGCCGCTTTTAGGACCTTCTTCTTCTCTTTTCCCACGTGCCGCTTTTCTTTACGTTCTTTCTGATATTTCAGGCACTATCTCCGGATGTGTCCGGTCTTTCTACAATGCTAGCACTCCGGTGGTGGTCGCTCATCATCGTCCTCATCGCTACCTCTTCCATTCTTCGATGAAGATCCCTTCTTGATGAAATATTTCCGGAAGGTGTTTCTCCTTTCCAGATTCTTCATGAACATTTTGACCTTCTTCACAAAAAGGCTCTCCTCATCATCTTCATCATCATCTCTGTCAACCTGCTTCTTCAACTTCAATGCTAAGGCCTTCTTCTTTTGCTCCATGTTGTACTCTTATTGTTGAGTTTTAAGTTCAACCTCATGGGTCTTGAGGTTCACAATGATGCTCTCAATTTGGAGCTTCTTTAGATCGTGTGACTCCGAGATAGCCGTCATCTTTGGATTGAACTTTGGAGGGAGAGATCTTAGGATTTTTCACACCAAGTCGTCATTGGAGAACACTTTTCCATGCACTTTTGAGTCGTTGACGATCTTGGTAAACCTTGTGTACATCAAATCAATGTCTTCATCCGCTTCCATCCGGAATTTCTCGTATTTGGATTCAAGTTGGAAATGCTTTGAATCCTTGACCTGCGAAGTACCTTCATGAGTGATTTCTAATAATTTCCATATATCATATGCAGTTTCGCAAGCACAAGTTCTATTAAATTCCGTTCAATCTAAAGCACAAAATAAAGCATTCATCGCTTTAGCATTGTTCTTGCATCTTAACTTGTCGTTATCATCCCATTTGTCTCTTGGTTTTTCCATAGTGACTTCTCCAACAACAATTGTTGGTGGAGAGTAGCATTTTTCCACCATACCCCACACATCATTATCTAAAGCATTTAGAAAACGACGCATTCTTGTTTTCAAATAATTATAATCAGTACCGGTAAATAGTGGTGGTCTACTAATCCCTTGACCCTCGGCAAAAGCATGATCATAATGCGCCATTATTCCATGTTGTGAAACCATTTTGGAATAACCTTCCTCTGATACCAAGTGTTGGATCTGATGGCGCCCTTAGAAGGTGGCGAATAAGGGGTTTAGACTTTTGAGATAAACTAACAGATATTTAAATTACAGAAAACTTTTTGGTTCTGTCGTTAACGTTTGACGTAAGATAGTTAACGCTGGGCGTTATCTTTTCAGAAAATATTTTTACAGAAAAATTCAAAGTGATTTTACTTGCGAAATCTTATGTGAAATATACTTTCAGACAATCAGAGATAATAAAAATGAATATTATATATTTCAAAAAGAAGATTACAAACATATAATTTCAATAACGCTTGAAATTAAGGCGACAAGATAAAATTAATTTTTTTTCCTTCGCAGATCCTTCTCCCAAGGACCGGTTGGCTATAGCCTACTATCCCCAGATAAGGCCTCTAGTCACCCCCTAGATCTACCCTAGACCTAGTCACCACGTACATGGCAGCGAATTTCCCTCTAAACCGAACCCGGCCTAGTGGTCACACGCAAGGAGGAGATTTCACTGCCGTTACAAGAAAAAAATGAAAAGATAACGTTAAAATCAGAACAAAAGAGTCCCTAGATTGAAGAGCGTTGAACGAGATGTTGAAGATACGCGACCATGTCGGAGTTGAAGCCCGCATCCTTCTTCAAATTTGTCATTGGAAATCTACTTCTCACTCATTTTCCTCAATGTTGGTGTTGGGAGTGCTCTCTGAATTCGGGATGAAATGCTCTTTCTGAAGTATATAATGAAGGATTGGAATGCATAACCTTTGATCAGACGAAAGAAGCTCTTTAAATAGGAACGGGAGCTAAAGTGTGGAGTTAAGATGTTAACGCCAGTGTTAGTGATCGTGTATAACAACCGCTGACATCGTGCAATTGTCGAGAAACGTGGCAGTTTGTGGACTCAAAGTGTGCGTTAAGTGTCAATGTTGGTGTTGTCACTTAGTAACCAATTATTCTCCAACTCAACGTCAATATCCGTTGAGAAGTCATCCCTTTTCGACGAATGTTAACGTCGGGCGTTAACTTCTAACGCGGGGCGTTAGCTCACTTTTTAGAGAATCTTCATCAATCAGCATCCTGTTCATATGGTTACTTAACTATAGTAACTGCACACTATAAACACAAGCAAGATCAAATACATAGTGTGATTTGTTATTCTCAGACTAAGATATCTGGAACACAAGCTCCAACAGTCCGCCTCTTTAGCACCTCAGGATCTCAGGGATCGCCCAAGAAGTTGGAGATCATGTCTAGCAAAGGTGGGGGTGAGAGCTCTTCCTCCCCAAAGTTAGGGTAGGCAGGGGAGATCTCGTCGGTACCTGCAAGAAAATATATCAAACTAGCGAAGGCGAGGTACAAGTAATCGCTAAGGCGCTATCCAACCTGGCGAGGGTATAATCCCCTTACTAAGGGACTGGCAGGAGGAGCTCGGCTGACCCTGGAAGGCCTCAGTGTAAGTGAATGTAACCGACTTCCCCATGCCAGGGGGTGCGGTGTAACATCCTACAAGTACAAACAATACTACAGTAGGTCCGACTAGGACCCCACACCATATTGAACACACTAGCTAGACGTTAATAAGATGATAACAGTAAAGAACTACACGAGAGTATCATAAGTGTAAGTGGAACCATTAAATACATTGCTTTCAGAATTATCCACTATCCCAAGACTGAAACAATAAAGTGTTACAGCCTTAAGGCCTTACATTCATACAATGTCTTTAACTCAAAACATACATCGACACGCAGGCCGACAATATGAGGAAAGCAGTAAAAGAGAGGTTGGCCTTCAAGGGCCAACACAATATATGGCTTCAGCCCGCTAGTTTCCACTTGGCTCATCAGCACCTGCACCAACATCCAATAGGAGGTAAATGAGGGTCAGCTATGAGCTGACCACAAACTGCGTAATGATCCCCCCCCCCCCCCCCCCCCGTCGCCATCTAGACGGCTCAGTAGCGTGTCACCGCTAATCATGCAAACAAGTCGTACATGCAATATGTAATCATAACAAGAAAGCGCAACTACACTACACAGGGTGAGGTTTCAAGCACAATCAATCTTCTAGGTTGACCAGCAAAATAAGGGGAACCTAGGTAATGCACATGATGTTGGTTGGTTTCACCCGAAGGATCCCCACAACTGCCTAAGCAACCACATGAGGCTAACGCAACAACAATCCACAATCAACTCCACCCTAAGCAACACAATCTTAGGTGGGAAAAAGAGCTTTTGGTCAGTCTATGTATGAACATTCCACGGCCTCTCCTATGATCACACGGTGTACCAAAGGTTGGCACCTATCTTTGATCGGCATGGAAATGAGTTTGTTTCAGCTTTGCTCGCGCTCTAGTCATCGTGATCTTACTGCACGATGCGGGTACAACTTCACCTCATCCCGTAAGGGCTTAACACATTCAAGTGTAACACAAAATGATGGCTACACACCTAATCCTCCAAGAGGACTTAGGCTTTACACACATAATCCAATGAAGGAGGTACAAGACTACTCCACCTCAAATCTCATGGTGAAGGTTTGCATTCAACCACATTCCAAGCATGGGGCTTCCATTCGGCTCTCCGAAAGACACCTAAATCTTAAGCCCCGCAATACGATGCCATTTCTTACGGAGTCATTCTCCGGCACGAATTCAAGGCTTAACCTAAATGAACGTCACAATCAAGCATCACTGATCTGGGCTAACGGCCACGGGTAGGCTTCACACAAAATGCCTAAATCCATTCGTCTACCGGATTTCTACATGCAAATAATGTCGGGGATGGTCACAATGTACCCGGAGTTTCGAAGAACTATTGGAATTCCTACACTTCACTAATTAGTGAAAGAGACAACCTCAATATGCATAGAAAAAAGAATGAATGGACCAAACACATCCTAATATTTGGAGGAAGGATCGTTACCCTTCCCGCACTCTTCGGCACCATGAATCCGAGATTTCAATCAGACTGAAAGAACTGCACCGGGATGCTCTCCGTAGTTCTGGAAATGTCTCGCAATTCGGAGCTTCGGAGCTCCATCAATGGCGGAAGTTGCCTTCTTCTTCTTCCTTGAGATCTCAGTTTTCTTACGCTTGGAGAGAGAGTGTAAAGGTAGAAATAAACCAAAAGTTATCTCCAAAACCTCTATAAAGGATTTCGAAATCATGATAGTTGTCGGATCGACATTTCAAGTAGATTTGGACGGCTGTGATGAAGGATCGACACTTACGTTTCTGTTAAAATTGAAATAATGAAAATTCATCGCTTTGTCTGCATTCGTCGAGTCCTTTCGATAATTCGTCGAGACAATAGCTTTCGTCGAGATGTTTCAACAAAGTCGTCGAGACACTTCGACGATTCGTCGAGACCACTCGAGACATTTTGACGATTCATTGAAACTAAACCAGAACTAGTGTTCATCGATACTCGCTGAAACCATTCGATGATTCGTCGATATCATTCGACGATTCATCAAGAGTACTCGATAACATTCGTCAAATAAGTCCAATTCGTCGAGACCACTAGAGACATTTTGACGAATCCTGACAGTACTTCTCTTCAGCCCTTATTAGGGAAAAGTGGGTTTTACAACTCCACCACCCTTAAAAGAATTTCGTCCTAAAAATTACGAAAATAGCAAGGTACAAAAATTAAAATTTATTCCTAAGGGAAATAGCTCGGGGTACTCCGCAAGCATGGTTTGCTCTCTACCCCTAGAGAGTTCCTCTTTCCCTTAATTTTTCCAACAGACCTTTACCATTTGGATGGCCTTGTTCCGCAATTCCCTCACCTCAGTATCTTCAATGCATATGGGCTTGACTTTCATCTCTAGCCCACCATCAATCGACACTTTGTCAACCGAAACAATATGAGTAGGTTCTTTCACGACCCTTCTCAACACGGAGATGTGAAATATGTCGTGTAGACCGCTTAACTCCTCAGATAGAGCAAGCCGGTAGGCAGCTTCACCAATGCATTCCATGATCTCAAACGGTCCTACGTACCTTGGACTCAACTTTTTCAAGCGTCGGATCCCTAATACTCCCTTGAACGGTTTGATCTTCAGGTACAACCAATCACCAATGGCAAACTCGACGTTCCGGTGATTTGCATTGTAGTACTTTGCCCGCTTATCCTAGGCAATGAGCAACCACTCTCGTATTGCCCGAATTGACGTATTCGCTTCATCCACATCTTTGCGCTTTAACAACTTCGTGTCGCCCATTTCAGCCCAAGCCAACGGCGTATGACACTTCCTACCATAAAGGGCTTCGAACGGAGCGATTTTAATACTTTACTGATAGTTGTTATTAAAGGCAAACTCAATCATATAGAGATGGTCCTCTCATCTCTTTCTGAAATCCAGGGCGCACATCTGGAGCATGTCTTCCATCGTCCTATTGGTCCTTTTGGTATGCCCATCCTTTGCGGGTGGAGGTCTGTGCTAAACTGTAGCTGTTAAAATTTTTGATTTGAAACGTTTAGGAGTAAGCAGGAGTTGCATCAACTGAGTTAAAGCCAAACAACCACAATATGCCACACAGCAACACAAAGCTTTATTGAATCACAATACTTTATTACAGTGCGAGGTATACACGGCGAGACATGATTCATAAGAATCACGAAGGAGAGAAGAACAAAACACACCAAAAACAAAACTGGCGGCTTGACAAGCAGAGACCGCACAGACCGCTCGACTCTAGAGATCGCCCAACTTGACCTGAGACCGCATGAACATAAAACAGGCAAGATGACCTGCACTGCAAGACCGCCACCTCAGATCGCATGAACTGGAGCTTATTGCACTAAACAAAGAACTAAAGCTGTCACCAGACCGCAACTCAGATCGCCTAACCGCTGAAGGTCGCCTGATCGCTGAGCTCGCTGCAAACAGCACAAGAACAACATAAACCAGTTCGTAGACAAACCGCTGCCGAACTATTTATTCAAACCGCTGGGAAATCACGAAGGAAGGAGACCGCAACCTGCTGACCACAAACCTGCGAACACAACAAATAGTCAACTCACTTCCGAGACCGCCTGACCTCAAAGTTGAGACCGCACGAAACAACCCAGGCTCAAGTTCTTACAGTTCTCGTTATGAATGACGGGCCATGCACCCCTATATATAAGCGGGTAGAAGGATGTCGTCACCACACAAGAGGGATACAATCACCACCCATCAGATCGCCAGCGGTCTCACAAAGCAGACCGCACGATCAGACCACTTGGACAACATCCGTTCCAAGACCGCAGATCAGCAGAAGACCTCGCACAAGCCGCTCGGACACAAGACCACTCCTTCCTTAGATCGCCAAGAGCAAACCCAAGAACATCTGGCCGTCTTCAGATAAGTCGCCAGATCGCCCAGCATAAGCCGCCCGGTCACGACGGTTACACAAGAACAGACTGCCCGGTCTTCTACAAGGAAGATAGACCAACCAAGCAGAACAACCCGAGAAGAGACCGCAGCAAACTAGAACAGATCGGCCAAACACAGCAGGACGCCAGAGACAAACCGGCAGAGCCATACCGGCAGAACACCAGAGCAGAGACCGCGCGGTCTCTGCGGTCACCAAAATTCAGACCCCCGGCCACCTTCCACTCCACTTCAACAATTTCAACACTCCCCCTTGAAGTGGGAAGTGGAAACTAGCCCAGGTAAACTCCGCAACCGAGTAAACGGTCCCTTCGCCAGCGGCTTTGTGAATATGTCTGCAACATTATCCGCACTCCGAACATGCTCGACCATAAGAGATCCTCCCAACACCTTTTCATGAATGAAATGGTGCTCAATCTCAATATACTTGGTCCTCGCGTGACAGACTGGATTATTAACCAGCTTGAGAGCACTCTCATTGTCCCCGCGTAGCATAGTGGGACCTCGAACCTCCTCATGAATGTCCTCCACCAACCTCCTGAGCCAAACGGCTTCCTGAGCTGCCAAGGCCGAAGCATTGTATTCCGCTTCTGTGGTAGATACGAACACCGAGTCCTGCTTTTTGCTGCACCAAGAAATAGCTGCGGGGCCTGTCATAAAGACAAAACTAGACGTTGATCTCCGATCATCCACGTCTCCCCCATAATCAGCATTCATGAATCCATGCAACTCCAAGCTTGACCCTCTCCTATATAGGAGACCTAGATCAGAGGTCGACTTCACATACTTCAAAATTCCTTTTGCCGCCAAAAGATGAGGCTTCCGTGGTTCCGCTATGTACCGACTCACCTTGCCAATTGCATAAGCAATATTAGGCCTTGTGATCATCAAATAGATCAAGCTCCCAACCAGAGCTCGGAACACCAACGAATCAGATAGAACTCTCCCCTCATCCTTCAGAAGTTTATGATGTTGTTCCAGAGGTATAGAGCTGCTCTTCCCTTCCTCCATGCCAAATCGTTGAACGATCCGCTCCGCATATCCAGCCTGAGAAATGAGAACTCCACTCTCCCGCCTCTGAACCTCGGTCCAAGGAAATGGTGAAGCTCACCCAGATCCTTCATCTCAAATCTAATAGCAAGCTCGGCTCTCAGCCTTGCTACTGCCTCCTTCGAGTTCCCGGTGACAATCATGTCATCCACATACAACAGAACAATAACCCGAAGCGCCCGCTCCTTCTTGATGAACAAGCTAGAATCAGAGTCTGAAGCAAAGAACCCGCAGAATAGAAGATACTCCGCGATCTTCCCGTACCACGCCCGAGGTGCTTGCTTCAACCCATACAGGGCCTTCTTTAGTTTGCAGACGTAGTCCAGAAAATCCTCCGAGATGAAGACTGGCGGTTGGATCATGAAGATATCCTTGTCAATCTCTCCGTATAGAAAAGCATTCTTCACGTCGAGCTGCCAAATCACCCATCCACTTGCTGCCGCCAAAGTAATAACAAATCGGACCGAAGTCATCTTTGCCACTGGACTAAACGTCTCATCATAATCTTCTCCGTACAGCTGTGAGAACCTACGAGCTACAAGGCGAGCCTTGTATCGCTCGATCGTACCATAAGCCTTCTTCTTGAGTTTATAGACCGACTTGCATGTCATATGGGTAATGCCATTGGGCCTGGGCACTTGAGACCAAGTCTCATTCTTCTTGAGAGCATCCATCTCCTCTTGCATAGCAATGTCCCACTACTTCACGCCTTTGGCCTTCTCAAAGCTCGACGGCTTCCTCTCATCCAAGGGACCAGCAAAGAAACATGAGACGAAGCTCACCATGTTTCCTCCTGTGTATCGATCTGGTGGCTTGATAGTCCTCTTCGACCTCCTAAGAGGTTGCACCTGACTAGCCACCTCCTCAGCTGCTTCTTCTATGATAGCTCCTCTTCCAGATGAACTTGGAGCATTGCTCCCCCTGCTTCCAGAACCTGAAGCCTCCATCTCTGAGTTTGACACAACTGGAGCTCCTGGTGAAACATGCAACTCATCTTGAAGATTTTTAGCAGCCTTCCCTTCTTCATCAACCCTGCTCTCCGGTAGTTCAACTCTTGAACTCCCCCTGTAGGAATTCACCTCATCAAACACCACATCCCGAGATACCACTGATCTCCGTGTCTCAGGATCCATGTATCTCCATCCCTTCTTCCGCTCATCATATTCAACAATGACTAGCTTCCTTGCTTTCGCAAATAGCTTTGTCCGAAGAGCATCTGGAATATGCACATAATAGGTTGACCCGAACACCCAAAGGTGTGCAACAGTTGGTTTCTCCTTGAACATCAGTTCGTGAGGGGTCTTCATGTTGATAGGACTTAGAGGCATCATGTTGATGACGTATGCCGCACAAGACATTCCCTCCGCCCATAAGGACTTTGGGATACTCTTGGCATGAAGCCAGCATTTGCAAGTTTCCGTCAGATGATGGATCTTCCGCTCTGCAATGCCATTTTGTTGTGGAGTATGGGCACAAGTGAGATCTCTCCGGACGCCGTATTTCCTGCAAAAACTTGAGAACTCAACAGAGGCGAACTCCCCACCATTGTCAGTTCTCAATCTTTTCACCCACAGGCCTAACCGACCTTCCACCAGCTCCTTGAACACCACAAACTTCGCAAAAGCTTCTGACTTCTCTTATATATAATACACCCAGACATATCTGGTATAATCGTCAATCAACACCAACATATATCTGTTGCCTCCAAGGCTTGGGGTGGCAGTCGGTCCCATCAAATCACCGTGAATGCACTCCAACGGTGCTTTGCATCTTGTTTGCGATTTATCAAATGGAAGTCGATGAGACTTACCAAACTGACATCCCGTACAAACATGACCGTCTCCATAGGAGGACAAGCTAGGCAAGCCCTTGACAAGGCCCCTTACTGCCATAGCCTTCAATTTGTCCATACCTACATGCCCGAACCTTTCATGCCAGATAGCCACGCTATCATTGGTCTTCATATAATCAACATAGGTACTTGTCGATAAAACGAACAAGTCCTTCACCCACTTTCTAACATTAATAACATCTCCCTTTATCTTTGGTTGAGTTTTAAGAAACTTCACTTCTGTTGGGCCGAACAGAACGTGATAACCGACATCAACCGCATTGGTCACAGAGAAGAGATTCTTCTTCATACCCGACATGTGATAGACACTCCTCAAAGTGAGTGGACCCTTATCACTGCTCAGAGAGACAATTCCTTTTTGTTCTACTACATGAACAGAATTATCAGCCATAATGATTGCATTGTTACCTGAGTAAGGTGCCAAAGAAGAGAATTTTGATTCATCCCCGGTGAGGTGATGCCCACACCCTGAATCCACGATCCAATCCTCTCCGAAGTTGATGGCAGCCAAGGTCTTAACGAGCATAGCCGTCATATTAGCCGCAAAGGCTCCTCCCCATCAAGCTTCATCAAACTTTCGCTTCTCCTTCTCCGTTGCATGTCCCGGCTGAAGATTAACCCGACAATCTTTCTTGAAGTGCCCGGTCTTATTGCACCTGAAGCACCTTGGTCCCTCTCCCTTCTTCTTCCCATCAAACTTTGGAGCATAACCCCTATCCTGCTGACCTGAAGTAGAGGGTCCATCATGACCCGGCTTCTTCTTCTCCCACTTATTCTTCTTCTTCCCAGAGAACAACACATCACTATCTCCCCCCCAAGATAGAAGTCTCTGCCATCTGTCTCGCGAAACTTTCTTGTGAAGCAAGTAAGTTCTCCAGCTCTAACAGAGATGGTCGATTTGCCCAACCCTAAACTGACATCATAAAGGCAAGATACTCCTTCCGCAACCCACTGATGATATGCCTCTTCAGTTTTGCCTCGAGATGGGCTCATCAGGGTCCAATGCAGACATCTCTGCTGTGAGGTTCTTCATCTTAAGAAAGAAGGTAGAGATTGAAAGATCACCTTGAGAGGCCTTCGCCAACTCATTTTCAAGAAACTATAGCCGATCTACATTCTTCTTATTAAACAGCCCGTCCAAAGACATCCAAATCTCAGCAACAGATTTACATCCAATGATGTGATCGAACAGCTCTGGTGGGATAGCCCTCTTGAGTGTGAACTCTGCCTTTTCATTAGTCCTCCTCCAAATTCTCACCTCTGCCATATTATCTCCTGCTAGAAACACTTCTTGTGTGTCATCTCCTCCAACTATCTCCCATAGATCCTCGCCCTGTAAGTAACTCTCCATACACGACCTCCACTTCTTGTAGTTAGTCGATGTGAGGAGTTCAATACCAAGCCCTCTTCGTATCCAGCTTCCATGGAAAACCTATGTGGTCTCTTCTTCACAAAGACGATGGCAACTCAAGTTGAACACAGATTATCCACTCCAACAACCTACCTCTGATACCATGTTAAATTTTTTGATTTGAATCATTTAGGAGTAAGCAGGAGTTGCATCAACTGAGTTATAGCCAAACAACCACAATATGCCACACAGCAACACAAAGCTTTATTGAATCACAATACTTGATTACAGTGCGAGGTATACATGGAGAGACATGATTCATAAGAATCACAAAGGAGAGAAGAACAAAACACACCAAAAATAAAATTGGCGGCATGACAAGCAGAGACCGCATAGACCGCACAGAGCGCTCGACTCCAGAGACCGACCGGCTTGACCTGAGACCGCACGAACAGAAAACAGGCAAGATGACCTGCACTGCATGACCGCCACCTCAGACCGCACTAACTGCAGCTTATTGCACTGAACAAAGAACTGAAGCTGTCGCCACACCGCAACTCAGATCGCCTAACCGCTGAAGGTCGCCTGATCACTGAGCTCACTGCGAACAGCACAAGAACAACATAAACCAGTTCACAGATAAACCGTTGCCGAACTGTTTATTCAAACCGCTGGCAAATCACCAAAGAAGGAGACCACAACCTGCTGACCGCAAACCTGTGATCACAACAAACAGTCAACTCGTTTCCGAGACCGCCTGACCTCAATGTTGAGACCGCACGAAACAACCCAGGCTCAAGTTCTTACAATTCTCGTTATGAATGACGGGCCATGCACCACTATTTATAGGCGGGTAGACGGATGTTGTCACCGCACAAGAGGGATACAATCACCACCCGTCAGATAGCCAGCGGTCTCACAAAGTAGACCGCGCGATCAGACCACTTGGACAACATCTGGTCCAAGACCGCAGATCAGCAGAAGACCGTGCACAAGCCGCGCGGACACAAGACCACTCCTTCCTTTGATCGCCAAGAGCAAACCCAAGAAAATCTGGCCATCTTCAGATAAGTTGCCAGATCGCCCGACATAAGCCACCCGGTCACGACGGTTACACAAGAACAGACTCCCTGGTCTTCTACAAGGAAGATAGACCAACCAAACAGAACAACCCAGGAAGAGACCACAGCAAACTAGAACAGACCGGCCAAACACAGCAGGCCGCCAGAGCCAGACCAGCAGATCCAGACCAGCAGAACACCAGAGCAGAGACCACGTGGTCTCTGCGGTAACCGAAATTCAGACCGCCGGCCACCTTCCACTCCACTTAACCAATTTCAACAGTAGCTTGGTACCCAATAGTTGATGGATTAGTTTCCAGTCATTAGATGTGAAACGCCCATCACGATCGCTCACGATGCTACGAGAAACTCCGTGCAATCCTACGATATTATTAACATACATTTTTGCTAGCTTTTCTACAGAATCATCTTTCCGGTGCGAAATAAAGTGCGATACTTTCTGCTGGTGCGAAAATTGCACCTCCACGTCTTGCACTTGAGAATCGGAAAAGAAACTTTGGACTGCTAGTTACTATGGTCAGAGAGTGTTGAACACGGTGTCGATGAGCGACAAGAAGAGATCGCCGCTCTGATAATTCCTAGCTGCGAGAAAGATCTTACCAAGAAAAGGTTAGTGATTAGAAGAGGCTTGAAATATACCAGATCAGAAGGAAGCAGGTGATCTAAATATTAAGACCTCTTGGCTCCTTAATTATCTCCTCCCCCTTTCCAAAAGTCCTTTTCTGGGGACCCCTACCCCCCTATTTATAGACAAGGAGGTTGCCCAAATGGGTAGCTTTTGAAATCACGGGATGCCCGGGATCCAGGAGAAGTTATGTAAGGAGAAAGGGGTTACCTATCATACATTTATCATGATAGATGGAGAAATCCAGATTGTGTGAGCTCGGGGTAGCTGATGACCTGAACTGATGAGGTCACCAGGCGGTTATATCAATGAGGTTGAGCGGTCAGCTAGATAAGAATCAGTCTCCCAGATGAGACCGCGTGAACTCCTCTGTTGGTTGACATGGCGATCTTCCGGGCAAACATAATCCCAACACATTTCCAAGTTCCAAGGTGCTTTGGAAATGTTGACTTCAGACCATGGAGATCGCGAAGGTCTTGATTATTTAAATCTTTCTTTTCAAACTATAAATAGACCCGGGGGCTCTTTTATTTACATTCATATTGGATTCTTGAGATAAAAAATCTGCCAAGCGGTCTTAGAATTGAGCTCGCTGTAACTCGTCGAGCATGGGTTTACTGAAGAGTGTGGCGGCAGAGAAGAGGATCATCCCTCCTGTGACTGTAAGGAAACTGCTTCCTCAAAAAGAAAAAGTGATTACATCTCCTTGAAAGAATGCACCAGTAATGTGCCGACTAGAGCTCTCCCTCCACCGACCTTAAGCTTTATGGACCTTCCCAATTCTTCTTTGGCGGCTACTGAGACCGATCGATCCAAAGCTCTGACTCATGCTCCTAAAAAGGAGCCGAAGAATTTCTATCAGACTGCTTGGATGTATTCTAAGGAGATCTCAGCAGGCCTCAAAGAAAAGGCATCTTTAGCTATGAAGATGAGACAGCAAATCAATGATCAGGGGCTGAGATAAAAAAAGGATAAAACAAAGCTTCTTGATAAGACCCTTGCGGTCAAGCCTGCCGGTGTTTGATTTCCTGTTGGACCTCTCGAGATCGCTCCTCTACAGGTAGTTTTGATCTCAAGGCATTATCTTAATATTCTTTGTTAACGTTTCTTTTCTCTTTTTTGTAGTCCCTTAACCCCTTTGAGAACAAGCGATCTAGAGCTTTACTTGATTCAGGAAGCTATATGTCGGCTGCTCCTATCATCGTCAAGACTGAAAGCCAACTAGATCGAGCTGTTCTGGAGAAGCAGAGGATGGAGATGATAGATAAACAGTCTAGGGCCTCTTTAGACGCTGAGATGCAGCGGAAAAGTGATGAAAAGGAGCGGAAGAGAAAAGAGGATGAAGAAAATATGGAGGAGGAGAAAACGAAAAAGGAAGAAGATGAAAAGGAAAGGGATTTAGAAATCGACCCTGAAAAGAAGCTCGATGTTTCTGGAGGGTAAAACACAACATCTAAAGGTACAATCACCATAACAGATGCTGAGACCGCGCGGTCGCATAGTCAGATCCCCGGGCTAGAGGACAAAGATGGAGAGGCGGAAGGGAATGAAGAAGTGGAGAAAGAGGAGAGGAAAAAAGAAAAGAAAAGTAAAAAGAGGAGAAGAGAGGAAAAGAAATCCAAGGGGGTGTATCCGATGAAAGGAAAAGAAAGAAAGGATGACCTTGAGAAGGTCAGCGCGATCTCAATAGAGACCGAGACAATCTTCGATTCTACTCATGGGGAAAACAAAGGAGAAGAAGAAGAAGAAGACCGCGAAGAGGGAGAAAAAAGGGAGGGGGAAAACGAGGAAGAGATTGAAGGGCGGCCTGACTTGGATGTTCAGCTGCACAAGGAAAAAGATATTCTTTCTGACAAAAAAATTCTGGCCTCTGAGGAGGATATCAACATAACGAGGTAGGCAACATGTCGTGCGATTGCCATCTCTGCGATCCGAGCTGGTTAGCTTTGCTTGACCGCTCCACTTGATATTTCTCTGCCTATCTATATTAGGCCACAATCTCCGATTTGGCAATGTGAGATCAATCTCATTGAGACCCACGACAATCTTCTTAGCTCTAAAGAGCTGAAATGACGGAGAAAAGAAGGAGATCGGTCAAAAAAAAGATAGTTAGAAAAGATTGACCTTGAGCGTCAAAGGCGTCCTAGTCGTCTGATTTTAGACTCTGCATCTGCGGTCTTTGAGACCGCTCGGGATCGCTTTCCTGTCTGCCCTATTTTTATTTATCCAATTATGGATTCCATGTTTGCTAGTCTTTCCTTTTTGACCATTGCTGATTGAACTTCTTTCCTGACCAGGTGAAGATGAGGAGGCACAAAGGTTGCTGGAAGAGACTGGGTTGGCCAACCCTCAGACTGATCTACCTCCTCTTCCAGTCCTTGCATCTCCTTTTATGCAGGTGATTCATGCTTTCCAGGTTCGGGAGAGAGAGCTTGATAGAAGGTTGCTAGAGAAAGATGAGGTGTTGTTAGCTGCTAAGATCAAGGAGGAGGATGTTGTTAAAACACTTCGGGCGACCTTAGTTCAAAATAAGCAAAATTTAAACGACCAAAGGAAGTCGCTTGAACAGCGAGAAAGAGATGTTAGGAAGAAGCTGGAAGAGGAGATGGTCAATCTTCGAAGAAGACTTCGTGAATCCAAGGAGGAAACAATTTTCTTCAAGGGAAAAGCCCATGCTTTACATACTGCATTTTCTCAGCTGAGGTCAGGCTTTTTGGCTCCTTTGCTTACGGGATCGTCAAACACTGCTCTTGATGATCGCGCGGACCAGGATGAAAACATTCCATGGGAGGAGCTGAAGCGAGATGCCGGCAATCTCCAGCGATAAGTTGTTGATGCTAACACGGGCATTTGCATGACACTCACGACGGTCAACAAGCTTCAAAACAGGGTGGCCTTCTTAGGGAAGAAAAAAGATCCTCCAAAATAGTTTATAATTCTTATCTAATTGTGGTTTGTATAATGAACTCAGAAATTTGTTTGATAGATTTGAAACCTGTCAATATGGTATATATTTATGTTGCAGTTCATTTTATTTCATGTTTTCATCTTCTGCTTTGTTCGATTTTTATCTCCCAGAAAGTCTGTTATAAGCTCGCTCGGTCTAACTTTTTTATTTATGCAATTTATCTGCTGCGACAATAGTTCTGAATTTTAGAATTCTTATCCGAGCTCGCACAAACTGATCAGCGATCTCTAGTTCAAGATTTTGTAATGATTATATCTTGATTGCTTTTGAAATTATGAATATCATGTTGGTGGCCTTATTAAATACGTTCTTCTGAAAATTTTCACTCAAGCGGTCTAAATTTCTTCGAAGGATGGTGTCCGCGCGAGCTGGTGCCTGCAAAAATTTTCTTGAGTAGGAGCAGCAGCCTTGCCGACTCTCTCAAGCTGAGTTTCTTGATTTTCTGAGGGACTACCCCATGAGTTCGCAAATAATGATTCGCTTCACCGCCATAGGGAAACGTCTCAACTTCTGCGGGGTGAATGAGATTGTAGTACCTATTGACCATTTTTATCATGGCTTCCGCTTTCCTCTGCCGTGAGAGATGAGGAAATTCTTCTGATTTTACGGTCTCGTGCCCGGCCAGCTCCCACCTAATTCCATTATGCTGATTTTAACTTATATCTGTTATTTGTGATCGACCGGAGTTAGGTTCACCCTGGATTTATTCAGGTCTCTCTTCACCCTGAAAATCCTAAAGGAAGGTTCAAGAAAAGAAGACTTCAAAGGCCTGCTGTATTTTACCTGCAACGGTCTGAAGGTGCTTAACCTTCCCAACAAGGTCCCAAATTGGGTGGAGAGATATCTGATCTTCCAGGGGAGGTTAGGCGATCTTCAAACTTTCCCCAAGCTCTGAAATGAATTGGTCTTTCGAAAACCAAAGGCCCTCTCTGAAGTTGAAAAGCAGATAAAGGAAATGCTCAAGGATCACAGGGCCGATCTGGATCATTACCTTGGGCTTTGAGCTCAAGTCTCCGCCATCAAATGGAAAAAAAGTGAGTTCCCGCAATCTCTATGTCCTGACCGCTTATTACAAAAAAAATTTACCAAAAGAATTTTTTTTCCTGCAGCGATCTTACAAATACCACATACTTTACCTTATGCCCCAGAGGGTGAGCTTACCCAGAGGGAGAGGAGGCAAAAGAAAGATCGGGATCGATATCACTCCCAGACCACTGGCCCTTCGGGCTATTCTGATAGACCCTTTGATTTATATGGATATAGAAGTTCCATGACGGACACTCAAGGGAGACCACTCATGAAATGGGATGTCAAAGGGAAATGTGTGGGGGTTTCCACATGTCTTCAAAACTGAGGCGGCGAGCTTTCCTGGCATGCCACCGCGGTCTCAGCTGATTTGTATGGCGATCAAAACTTCAAGGAAGCTTATAGCTGGGAAGACAGCCTTATCCCGGACATGTGTTCGCAGACTGGCCTCAGGCATCAGGTTTTCTGCCATCACATGGGAAGGTTACTGCGGAGGTATATGCAGGAGAATAAGGCTATCAAGGCCGAACTTTAGGTATGTTAGATCGCGCGGTAAGAACTTTTCCTCATTGTTTCTTTTAGTTCGAGTGATCTGACCTGTAATTTTCTTTGCAGAAAATGAAGAATGAAATGTATGACGAAAACAATCCAGCTTACCAAAAGGTGAAGCTGAAAGAAATAAATGAAGCGGTTGAAATGACCATCTAGAAATTTCGAGATGATGGTGCTCAGATTCCAGAGAGTGCCAGCTTCTCATCATTATTTCCTGAAGCCGTTGCTCATCAGTTGGAAAGGGAAGAAGGGATAGAAGAGGAAGAAAATTTTGATGAGGATGGAGAGTGGGCGGGAAAGGATGGAGAAGAAGGCAGAGATGAGCCTGGAGTTGAGCATGACAGAGAGGAGGAGAGGAGGCAGGATGATCTTGGAGAAGGTCAAGCGATCATGCAAACCAATTTTGATTCCATTGATTATGATTACCTCGATGATTTCCTTAACGCTGATTTCAATCTGCCAATAGATGGGGGTGAAGATGAGCTGAGTGGAAGCCAGTTCAATCCAAATGAGGAGCTGAGCTCAGCGGCAAGGTCAGACGTGGGCTCCCAGGGGGAATTCTCTGGCTCGAGCGAATCTAGCGCTGATTCTAGCTCGTCTGAGGAGGAAGAGCTTCACTCCAAGAAGAAGAAAAAGTAGAAGGATATATTTTCTTTCCTTGATGTACTTGACTTTTGATGCAGCGGTAAGGTTTTTTAACCGATCTACCTGTAATCACATTTTGTTATGAAATAGTAAAAAAAATATAATTTTGCATACCTTTATTTGTTCGCAGCATCTGGTTTTATGTTATTTTATGTATGACTGAACAATCTCATAGGCCTTTTGTGTAACGACTGAACGAACTGGAAATGAAATTGAGCGATCCTAAAATTAATTTAGTTGCTCATTTCGCTTGCTTCATACGCCGAATCTGTCTTTTATTCAGGCATTCTGAATCATGCTCCAGAGCCTGTTGACCGCATATTCATAGCGAAAAGTACTGAATATATAGTTAGATATAGTGACCTTTAATATCAGACCGCTCCTGCTCTATGTAGAATCATAAAAATCTATGTGTTGGCGACCTCGATAATTACCACAATATTTTAAGATTGTAATTCAGTTAGCCTAACACTGTCATTTATAGAAAAGACATGGAAAAATTTTCATTATACCAAAATTTCCCGAAACAGTAGCTCGAGAACGGAGACCGCTCGGTCTCTATACTGAGATTTCAGAAAAGACAACCTAGGTGATGGCTTTACGAATTCCGAGGCTGCCCCTGTCTAAAGCAGAAATTCTTGGGATCGCTCGAGCTTAAAGATGAAAAAGGGACACATCATGAGATATCTCTCTCTGGTAGATGTTTGCTAAAAATGACCATATTATTTTTCCCCAGAGAGATCATAAAAGTTGTGTCACCTCTGAGAAACAACCCTGAAGGTCGTGAGGATAAGAGAGAGAGAGGAGGAAATGACCTTACGGTCATATACGAAAGAACAGATGAGATGATCTAGGCATGATCATAAGATGAGAAATAGACGAAGTGACCCTTTCGGCTAGGGTTCGGGGGGGTGACTATAGTGGTCTGTAATTATCAAGGAAATGGATACTTCCTTTCCTTACATAGTTGTTAGTCTGAGAGCAAGACTACTCCTATTTCAGATAGAATTCATCTCAAAAAGAAGCAACCAAGTAGGATTCGAGTGTAACAGACTATGATGACCTGATGCCACAATCTGAAGGCAGGACATAGGTGGAATTCACCAAGATCTCCCTTGATGCAGTGGTGTGCTCACATATCATCCAAGATCCAGGATATCACTTAGAACCCTCTAAATGAGATTGGTGAGCTACTGCTATACGGAAGCGAAATCTCCCCGCTATCCGTGGTCAATGTAGGTGTAACACTTAGCATCAATTCATGGGGGTTCATGTGTGTTCCAGCGATATCTGCCTTGGTGCAACTTAAGTTTGCGTCCTATTTTCACCTCAGGGTTCCCTCTCAAACCACATAGGAAGATAGTGGTAGTAATTTATGTTGAATAAATGTTTCGTAGAGATGAATACACTTATTGAAAAGATGAGAAGCTTATTAAGAATAAAAGCGCTTCAAGTCGTCTCCACTCCAGGTATTGGCGATCTCCTTTACATCATAAGTATTGAGGTTGTAAGCCCCATTTTTCAGTGCTTCTTTTATGATATAAGGACCTACCCAGTTTGGGTTTAACTATCCCACTGAGCCGGATCTAGCTGCTGCATTGACCTTCTTTAAGACCAGATCTTTAGTAATGAATTCCTTGACCCTTATATTCTTGTCGAAATATCTTGCCATTCTTCTTTTTATCTCTTCTTGCCTTGTTATGACTTCATCTCTTAGTTCTTCAATTAGATCAAGACTATGTTTGAGATCTTAATTATTATCTTCTATCCAGGTATCTTTATCTTGTTGAGCTAGTAAGACCCTGGGACTTTTTACCTCAAACTCGAATGGAATCAGAGCTTCAGAACCATGAGATAATTTAAAGGGAGTCTCACAAGTTGCATTTGTTGGAGTAGTTCTAAGAGTCCAAAGAACTGCCGGGAGCTGCTCTGCACAATTACCTCTGAGATTTTCTACCTTCTTCTTGAGGAGATTCAGGATACATTTATTAGCTGCTTCCACCTGTCCATTACTTCTAGGATGATGAACTGATGCGAATCGAAGCTCAATTTCCATTCCATCACAGAAGTTGACCATTTCTGAATTATTAAATTGAGGCCCATTGTCCGTTATTATGGCTATAGGAATCCCATGCCTGCAGATAATTTCTCCCCAGATAAAACTTTTTACTATCTGAGTAGTCATTTTTGCTAAAGCTTTTGCCTCAATCCATTTGCTGAAGTAATCTATCATAACAAGAATGAAACGTCTTTGTCCACTTGCGGTGGGAAAGGCCAAGTAGATCCATTCCCCATACAGAAAATGGCCATGGAGTCATAATGGACATTAACTGCTGAGCGGGTTGATGCTGAAGTAGAGCAAACTTCTGACATTGAATACACTTCTTAGCATAATCAGCTGCATCTTTCCTCATCTTGGGACAAAAATATCCCTGCCTCAGAATTCTTCTTTTCAGAGTTCTTGCACCAGAATGAATGGCACACTCACCTGAATGTATTTCTCAGAGAACAACCGGAACTTCTTCTTCTGAAATACATCTGGATAGAGCGGCTAAAAAGTTTTCCAATATAAGATACCTGAAATCAGATAATTTTAGACTGCCTTTAGTCTGAACCTTTTCTTATCTTTGATACTAGTGTAAAATTCCCCTGATGAGAAATATAAGATAAAAGGATCCATCCAAGAAGATTTACGATCGATCTGCATCACTGAATTTCCCTCAATCGCTGGATGAAATAGATCCGAAGTGGTTCCACTCGATAATAACCTAAATTTAGCTTGTTGATTAGCGTCTGAATTTTCTTATCTCAGGATATGCTGAATAATAAAACTCTTGAACTTCCCAATCTCTTGCTTCACCATCTTCTGATATCTCTTTAAGACTAGTTCCTTGATTTCATAGGTGATGTTTACCTGAGACGTCATAACTAATGAATCTATTTTACCTCAATATCCTCAATACCCAATTCCCTGGAGAAACGAAGTCCTGCTAAGAGAGCCTTGTATTCTGCCTGGTTGTTGGTGACCGGAAAATGAAACCTCAGAGCTTGATTTAATCTCATCCCATTTGTATTTATCAGGACTACTCCTGCACCTGAAGAACATTTCCATGAAGCTCCATCGACATACATTATCCAGGGAAGATGCCTTTTGATATCATTTTTAGATTCGTTGCCTGCTGTATCGATTAAGAAGTCCGCTAATACCTGCACTTTAATTGATATTCGAGGAAACTACGAGATGCTGAATTCACTCAACTCGATAGCCCATTTAGCCTATCTCACCGAATGATCTGGTTTTCTAGCACACCCTTTAGAGGTAAATCTGTGACTACTTGAATAGAATGAGCTTGAAAATAAGGTTTGAGTTTTTCGGCTGAAATGATAAGAGCTAAAGCAAGCTTTTCTAATATTGGATATCTGGTTTCTGCATCCTTCAGGATCCTACTGACGTAATAAACTGGAAATTGTTTTTTCTTTTCTTCTCTGACTAAAACTGAGCTAACCGCATCAGCTCCAACACGTAAATATAGAAATAAGTCTTCATCCTCTCGAGGGATCTGGAGAAGAGGAGTTGAAGTTAAATGTTTCTTTAGTTGGTCAAATGCTGAATCACACTCCTTGGTCCATTCGAATTTGGAAGCTTTTCTGAGAATCCTGAAGAAGGGAGCACTTTTATCTCCTGAACGAGATATAAATAAGCTCAACCCTACCATTCTTCCTCCCAGCTGCTGAACTTCCATTGGAGACCTCAGAGGTACCATCTCTAGGATTGCCTTCACCTTATCTTGATTGGTCTCAAGACCATCTGGGGTCAGGAGATGACCTAAGAATTTACCCTTGCTAGCTCCAAATACACACTTCAATGGATTCAGCTTCATATTGAATACTCGGAGCGTCGAGAATGTTTCTTCAAGGTCTCTTAAGTGAGCTGAAAACTGCTTACTCTTGATAAGCAAATCATCTACATATACTTCAAGATTTCTACTCTTCTGCTTCTTGAATTCAAAATCCATCATCCTTTGATAGGTTGCACCTGCATTCTTCAAACCAAAAGGCATTACCTTATAACAAAAACACCCATCGTTTGTCATAAAAGAGGTATGAGGAATATCTGGTTTATACATTGTGATTTGATGAAACCCTGAGAAGGCGTCTAGGAAGCTCATATAATGAAATCCGACCGCTGAATGAACAAAAGAATCTATTCGGGCCAAGGGATAACAATCCTTTGGACAAGCCTTATTAATTTTAGTGAAGTCCACACACATTCTCCACTTACCACCGGGCTTTTTCACCAGGACCACATTTGGGACCCAATCAGGATATTGAACTTCCTGAATAAAATTAGCTTTGAGAAGTTTTAGAACTTCTTCTCTAATAGGTTCATCCAAGGTAATGGCGACTGCTCGTTTCTTCTGAACAACTGGTTTGAAGGCTGGATCTATGTTCAAGTGATGGAAAACTATATCAGGATCCATTCCTGGCATGTCATTTGCCGACCAAGAGAACACATCTATATTTCTAAATAAGCATGTTATTAATTCCTTTGTTCAATTTCGAAAAGTTTTACGTTAATTGAAAGCATCTTGCCTTCATCTCCTTTTATCGGAATAACCTGAATGCCTTGAGCAGGTTCTAAGTGAGTTCCCTCAGCTCTACTTTTAATATCAACCTCCTGATCTTCTAAAATGGATTCTATTGAGGTTTCCATTTTTTGACCTGAGCGTGTTAAAGAAAATAACGAAAAGAGAACTGCAAAGTGATTTAAGAAGGGCAATTTAATAAGGTAAAAGACCATAAATCAGTTTGAATTGAATGAAATAAAAGCAGCTGACAAAAATGAAGAAAAGGCTCATTTTATTGAAAGAAGATTCAATTACCAACAACGGCCTTTGAAGAGGCTTTAGGGGAGCGGAATAGCTAAAAAACAAAAGGACAACCATTAGCTAAAAAATGAACTCAAACTCAAATACTGGGATCCCTCCTTCAGAACTCAGATGAATCAACACTTCATCTTTGACTCCCAACTGAGAACCAATGCCGATAATACTAATAGTCTTGACATAGCATTCCTGGGCTAGCCTAGAGTCACTCCTGACCCTAATCTGCTTCCCTTGGGCATAGATTTTGAGGGCAAGATGGAATGTAGAGACTACAACTCTATATTAGTTGAGGATGGGTCTACCAAAAATCGTGCAGTAGCTGCTAGGAGCGTCTACTAATACGAATTCAGCCTGCTTGATGATCCTCCCCATCATCACAGTTAGAGGAATTCTCCCTTCGACTTCTTTCTTTTCTCCTGATAAGCCATAAAGGGGTCCTTCTGTGGAAAGCATTTGTTTCTCGGTCTTCAGGGCTTTGAAGGAAGAATTGAACAATAAATTTACCGAGCTTCCGGTATCCACTAAAATCCTTTCGACTGTGAAATTTTCTATCACGGCCTTAATGACAAGGGCATCATTAAAAGGGTCCCATGGGGTTGAAGATCTTCCTTGCAGAATACAACCACCCCGGGAACATGGGCCGAGGTAGAGGCAACAGAGACTTCATCCCTGAAGACTCTGTACATACTGGACTTCTTGGAAGACTCAAGTCTAGTGCCTCCATGGATGCAAAATAGCAAACCATTTCCCCCCTCATTGTCCGCCTCCACGCACTCATAGTCGATGTGGAGACTGCCAAAGAGGCCGGCATCCTCCACCTCCTCGCACTCCCAACCAACTTTAGCGATGATCTTTGCCTTCTTTGACTGATCTTCAACTTTCTTATTGATCAGGTCTTGGAGTTTTCCTTCTTTGAGGAGCTTCTCAATCAGGAACCTAAGTGCTCTGCAGTTTTCAGTCTGATGCCCCCTCTCTTTATGTAATTCACAATAGAGACTTTGATTTCTGAATTTAACATCGGATTTCATCGGAGCTGGCCTCTTGAAGAAGGTTTGTCTTTCGATAATTTCCAAAATCTCTTATATAGGAAGGGGCAGATCTGCAAAACACTCTTGAGAATTGTTGAAGGGCTGCTTAGGTTGGTTAGTAGGAAGAGGTAGGAGAGCAGGACAAGCTAATGGTTGATCCTGAGCAGGCTGCTGCCATTGAGTGAGTTGTTGATGGTTGATGACCGGACGATGATGACAAAAATTACTACCTCTGGGGGCATGAGGCTGATACTCTTGGTGAGCTGGCTTCTAATGATGTTGAGGGGCTGAAGAAGAGGATTCTCTACTCCCCTTATTATCCATGTTGGAGAGGTATGAGACATACTCTGGGTTGCAGATCCCACCCTTGATAAACCTATTCACAATTGGGATTAGTTCTTGGTATGATCGAGGCTCCTCAGTAGTGACTTTTAGTTTTAGAGAGCCTTCTCGAAGGTCATTGATGAATGCAACTTGGTGGAGGATGGGGCCGATATCACGGATACTCAGAATTTCTTCCTGGAAATGAGCAACGAAGTGAGCTATCGTCTCACTTTCACCTTGTCTGATTTTAAAAAGTGCTGCAGGGCCACTTTTTCGTTTCCTAGAGGTGGCGAACCTCAAGAGAAACTCTCTCCTCAGTTCTACAAAAATGGTAACAGACCTGGCAGGGAGGCTAAAGAACCACTCCCTGGCTTCACCTCCAAAGGAGGTCACAAATAATTTACAGCGGAGATCCTCAGACAAGGTCCTCATCGACACTGTAGCTTCGAAAGCTTGTAGGTGAGAAATCAGATCTCTCTTCCAGTAAACACTGGAAGCTGGGGCTCTCAGAAGCCCGTGGGAATAGGTTCCCACCTAACTTGATCCACGAACGGGGAGGGCTCCTGCCACAAGTCAACAGGGAGAGGAGTAATGCCTTCCTAAAAACTCAGAGCTCAGATGGGGCTTCCCCGGGCAGCGGCCTGGTAAAACTCATGTCGAGCAGTGAACTCGGCCCCCTTGGACCACAAATGCATGAAAGACTCGAGGACGGCGCGGTCAGAAATCTGACCGCATGCAGGTTGGACAGTTGCTGGTGTAGTCACCTCAATCTCTTGAGGGGCTAACTGCTGGGAAATTACTTCTAGAGCTTTTCCCATTACTTCTATCTGATGGGCAGTCTCGCACTGCACTCGAACAAACTCTTGACGAGTTTGCTCGAGTGCTCACTCGAAGCGTGCTTCTAGATCTTAAGAGGTCGCGCAACCTGCATCTGAAGGACCACCACCGAACTGACTCTGCAACTCCCGATCTGACATCTCAGACCACTGCACTTTACCAGCAAATCCAAATCTGAAGGTCGCGTGTTCGTTTTGTTGGTGCAAAAATTGCACCTCCACGTCTTGCATTGTAGAATCGGAAAAGAAACTTCGGACTGCTAGTTACTAGGGTCGGAGAGTGTTGAACACTGTGTCGATGAGCGACAAGAAGAGACTACCCCTCTGATAATTCCTAGCTGTCAGAAAGATCTTACCAAGAAAAGGTTAGTGATTAGAAGAGGATTGAAACAAACCAGATCAAAAGGAAGTAGGCGATCTAAAAATTGAGACCGCTTGGCTCCTTAATTAGCTCCTCCCCCTTTCCAAAAGTCCTTTTTTGGGGACACCTACCCCACATTAATAGATAAGGAGGCTGCCCAAATGGGTAGCTTTTGAAATCACAGGCTTCCCGGGATCCAGGAGAAGTTATGCAAGGAGAAAGGAGTTACTTGTCATACCTTTATCGTGATAGATGGAGAAATCCAGATCATGTGAGCTCGGGGGTATCTGATGACCTAAACTGATGAGGTCACCAGGCGGTTATATCAATGAGGTTGAGCGGTCAGCCAGATAAGAATCGGTCTCCCAGATGTGACCGCTCAAACTCCTCTGTTGGTTGACTTTTTCTTTCGGGCAAACACTTTCATTAAACGATCTATGACCACCCAAACGACGTCATTTCCATGTTGTGATCTCGGTAATCCGTGCACAAAATCCATTGAAATATCGTCAAACTTCCATTCCGGGATCGGTAAATACTTCGGAAACCCACGAGGTCTTTGACATTCAGCCTTCACTAACGCGCAAGTTTGACACTTTGCCACATATAGAGCAATGTCTTTCTTCATTCCTGACCACCAGGAGAGTTTCTTCATTTCCATATACATCTTTGTGCTCCCCGGGTGTGTCGAGTACTTGGTAAAGGGTGAATCGTACATCAATTCTTCCCGTAGATTGGACACTTCCGGGTCACACAATCTAGCATCTTTCCATAGAAGACCATCATCGAAAGAGCATTCAGCGTTAGAACCATCCACAGTCTCCGCTTTGTAACGTTTAATGCTTTCATCCATGTCCAAAGCTTGTCAAAATCAGTTGGCAAGGTCATATTGAACCTCCATCCAGTTCAAGCATGCTAAAGTAGATGCTCTCCTATCGACACAAGTGATCCCCTAGGATTCAAGATCATGTATTAGAAGCTCATCATGCATCAAAATCCAATTTTCTTGCGAGGGAGCCTGATGACTCAACGCATCAGCAACAACATTTCCCTTCCCGGGAGTGTAACGTATGTCAAATGTGTAGTCCCCAAGGAACTCCATGCACCTCCTTTGTCGCATATTCAACTCCTTTTGATCCAACAGGTACTTGAGGCTCTTGTGGTTCGTAAATATGTCGATCTTCACGTCGTATAAGTAATGCCTCCATAACTTAAGAGCGAATACTATGTCCGCTAACTCCAAGTCATGGATCGGGTAGTTACTCTCATGTACCATCAACTATCGGGATCCATATGCAATTACCTGCCCGAATTGCACCAAGACGCAACCCATGCCACTCCCTGAGGCGTCGTTATATATTTCATAGCCTTCTGTTCCATATGGAGAGCATAAAATGTGCGTCGTAGTCCGACTGCACTTTTGCTCCTCAAAAGCACATGCGCACTCAGGTGACCAAACGAACTTCTTGTTGGAACCTTAGTTTTTGATTTGAGTCGTGATCTATCTTTATATTTATTCTGTGATCCACGAAATCCCATTAAGACAGGAGACAGGAGAAAAATATACAAGTTCTCTGGGTTCGACGAACGCTTTCCTGGGTTCGACGAACGGCTTGCTCTTTGCGTTCGACGAACGACTTACATTCTGCATTTGACGAACGGCTTGCTTCTATCTCAGCATCTCAGCGGGTCAGTCTCAGTGGTCGACGAACAGGCTCAGCGGCTCAACGGTCGACGATTTTATCC
This sequence comes from Dactylorhiza incarnata, assembly GCA_033032865.1. Taxonomy (NCBI): domain Eukaryota; kingdom Viridiplantae; phylum Streptophyta; class Magnoliopsida; order Asparagales; family Orchidaceae; genus Dactylorhiza; species Dactylorhiza incarnata. The sequence goes on from JAWHQI010000014.1 coordinate 11,961,100, forward strand.
CATCTCAGCGGTCGACAAATTTGCTCAGTTAAGCGATCGATGATCTTATTCAGCGGCTCAGCGGTCGACAAAAAGCTGCATTCGACGAATCTTAAACAGAAGCTCAGGTCGATGAATTTAATGTTCAGAACGATGAACATCAAGCTCAGATCGATGAATTATTGTCTGCTATTATAATATCTCATTTCTTAAATCGACTAATATTTCTATATCTGATAAAGCAATATTTTGATTAAATTCTATTTATATATTGTTGCCCTTTCTTCAATTATATAAATTAATAATATAGCTGTTGCAGAGCAATAAATATTATAACCGTTGCAGAAAAGCTAAAGACATCAATTTATCTTCTCGAGGAATCTAGGAAATTAAAAGAGACGTTATCTCTTTCCTTCTGTCGGGCAAGACTTCAAATAGCTTTGAAAGCCATCTCCAGATTATATATACAAAGAGAAGTACAGAGAAGAAAATAAGAAGGCAGAACCAGAATAGGAAGAAGTTAAATATACAGAAATACAGAGAAGTAAAAAGAAGGAGCACATATACAGAGTTCTTGATAAGAACAACATATATTATTTATCTTCCTTTTGCTATCTCTTCTCTACAGATCATCTTTTCCATGAGACTCCCATCTAGATCATTTGCTCAAAGATCTTAACTGCAAAAGAAGAAAAGATACCACATCCAAAAGAAGAAGCTTCCTAACCCGAACATCAACACTAATCAAATCAGGGGAGCTCTTCAACATCATCAAGATCCACTCTCAACAACACCATCTGGATCTCTAGAGTCTTCTCAAGCAAAGAGAAGAACAACATATTCTTTTCCCTTTCCATCTTGTATAGGGTTATAACTCCCTTCAAAACTTACAGTCATTGGTGGCAGGGCACCTGATCAAAAACCTGTAGTTGGGTTAGAGCACCTTATCAAAAGCTCACTTGGTGTGTGGACACCTGATCAAAACTCCCTTGGTGGCAGGGCACCTGATCAAAAACCTGTAGTGGATTCCTACCAAGTGTGGTAGAAGAGTAGATGTACCCAGGTTGATCGGGGAACTACTATATTTCTTTGTGTATTCTGATTGCTTGGCTTATATTTTATTTCTTGTTGCTATGCTGTGATATCTGTGATTAGTATTTTAGTTTTATAACTCACCTAACTACACATATTTATATATCACTATTTTAAATAAGCCAAAACCTTTTAACTCTCTATTCACCCCCCCCCCCCCCCCCCCCCCCCTTCTAGAGTAAATCTATGATCTAACCTCACTTTCAATTGGTATCCAAGCATATCAATTGACTTTCAATTGGTATCAGAGGTAGGTTGATTTTTTTACAGGCTAACACCTGAATCATAAAGATCAATTAGTTCATAATTTTTTTTTAAAAAAACTCATGGAACAAGAAGAATATTCAATCACAAGACCACCGATCTGAAATTTGGATAGATTTTCTTTATGGCAAGCTAGAATTAGATTATATATGAATGTCATAGATGAAGAAATTTATAACTCTATTTTGCCAGGACCTCCAACATCATCAACATCAACAGATGCTCAAAAGAAGTGTAAGAGTGTTGATGTCAAGGCTATGAAAATACTAGCTCAATCAATGTCAAATGACATTCTTCAAAGAGTTACTGATTGCACTTCAGCAAGAGGCATCTGGAACTCCCTCACAAGGATGGTAGCTGAACCTTCTTCCACTTTCTGTAATTATGATATTGAACCATCACCTAGTCAAAGTGAAGACGAAGAAGAAGAATAAGAATAAAAGGCTAGAGATTTCTGCATGATGGCCATAAATTGCTCATTCCACAACTCAGATGCAGAATCTGAATATGATAAAGATAATGTAACTTCAAGGTTTGATTCCATTTCTGATCAAGTCAAATCAGATTTTAAAATACCATATACATATCTAATAAAACCTGAGAAAGAAATAAAATCTCTCAAAACAGAGTTAATAGAAATAAATAATTTAACTTCTTAAAATACTAAACCTAAAGAAGATTTGAAAACATAAGAAGAGAAAATTACTTCCTTGAAAAATAAATTAATTAAGGCTGAAAAATTTAAACAATCTTTTAATAAAAAAGAAGTAAAAGACTCTTTAGAATTTACTGAATTTCTTTATGTTAAAATAAAATCTAGAAATCAGTTTAGTTTATCAAATTTATATTTTAATGAGATAAAAAGGCTAATATATCTAACTATAAAGCAATGCTTAACATTTTTAATCTTTTAACTCAAATTATAATTAAACAAGCAGATATACTTTTCATTTGAATTTTTCTATCTTAAAAACAAAGTCAGATAACTTCAAAGCTCTTACAGACTTTCTCCAAAATCATGTTGAGCATTCTACTCAGATTGCATAGATCAGAAATGATCAGGGCACTGAGTGTGAGTCTCTTCTGATAAGGGGATTCTTTAGAAGGAAGGTATCGGGCAATGTTTTTCTGAGAAGATAAAAATTCCTTAGAATCCATTAACAGTTGTAGTAATTCAAAGCTAATAAGAAAAATTTTCTATCTAAAAAATTCCTTAGAATCCATTAAAAGCTGTAGCAATTCTTCATATTATTAAAATCCTATTAAAAACTAAATCTAGGATTGTTTAAATGTTTTTAAAAGAAGAAGGATTTTAGAATTTAAAAGAAGAAGAAAACAATAATATAATTTATGATTAAACATTTTCAAAAGAACAATAATTTTTTTTTCAGTTTTTATTCAGCACATCTCCTCTAAGCTTTATATTTCTAACTGTTATGCTTGCAGTTATTCTATTTTTTATGCTTAGTATCCTAAACCAAATAGGGGGAGATTATTAGAACCTAGTCTTGATTTGGATTAGGATCCCAACTCAAATAAGGGGAGATTGTTGGAACCTTAGTTTTTGATTTGATTCGTGATCCATCTTTATATTTATTTTGTGATCGACGAAATCCCATTAAGACAGGAGAGAGGAGAAAACTATACAAGTTCTCTGGGTTCGATGAACGCCTTCCTGGGTACGACGAACGGCTTGCTCTCTGCGTTCGACGAACGGCTTACATTCTGCGTTTGACGAACGACTTGCTTCTATCTCAGTGTCTCAGTGGTTCAGTCTCAGCGGTCGACGAATAGGCTCAGCGGCTCAGCGGTCGACGATTTTATCCCGTCTCAGCGGTCGATGAATTTGCTCAGTTCAGCGGTCGACGATCTTATTCAGCGGCTCAGCGGTCGACGAAAAGCTGCGTTCGATGAATCTTCAACAGAAGCTCAGGTCAACGAATTTAATGCTCAGAACGATGAACTTCAAGCTCAGATCGATGAATTATTATCTGCTATTATAATATCTCATTTCTTAGATCGACTAATATTTCTATATCTGATAAAGAAATATTTTGATTAAATTCTATTTATATATTGCTGCCCTTTCTTCATTTGTATAAATTAATAATATAGCCATTATAAAGCAATAAATATTATAGCCATTGCAGAAAAGCTAAAGACGGCAATTTATCTTCTCAAGGAATCTAGGAAATTAAAAGAGACGTTATCTCTTTCCTTTTGTCGGGCAAGAATTCAAATAGCTTTGAAAGCCATCTCCAGATTATATATACAAAGAGAAGTACAGAGAAGAAAATAAGAAGGCAGAACCATAATAGGAAGAAGTGAAATATACAGAAATACAGAGAAGCAAAAAGACGGAGCACATATACAGAGTTCTTGATAAGAACAACATATTTTATTTATCTTCTTTTTGCTAACTCTTCTCTGCAGATCATCTTTACCCTGAGACACCTATCTAGATCATTTGCTCAGGGATCTTCACTGCAGAAGAAGAAAAGAGTTACAACATCCAAAAGAAGAAGCTTCCTCACCTGAACATCAACACTAATCAAATCAGGGGGAGCTATTCAACATCATCAAGATCCACTCTCAACAACACCATCTGGATCTCTAGAGTCTTCTCAAGCAAAGAGAAGAACAACATATTCTTTTCCCTTTCCATCTTGTACAGGGTTATAACTCCCTTCAAAATTTACATCCATTGGTGGCAGGGCACCTGATCAAAAACCTGTAGTTGGGTTAGAGCACCTGATCAAAAGCTCACTTTGTGTGTGGACACTTGATCAAAACTCCCTTGGTGGCAGGGCACCTGATCAAAAACCTGTAGTGGATTCATGCCAAGTGTGGTAGAAGAGTAGATGTACCCAGGTTGATTGGGGAACTACTATATTTCTTTGTTTCTTCTGATTGCTTGGATTATATTTTATTTCTTGTTGCTGTGTTGTGATATCTGTGATTATTATTTTAGTTCTATAACTCACCTAACTACACATATTTATATATCACTATTTAAAATAAGCCAAAACCTTTTAACTCTCTATTCACCCCCCCCCCCCCCCCTCTAGAGTTAATTTAAGAACTAACCTTACTTTCAATCGGTATCAGAGCATATCAATTGAAATTCACTTCTGATCTTTCCTAGTCAATTTAGTGAGAGGGAGTGCAATCCTTGAGTAGTTCTCCACGAAGCGCCTATAGTAGTCGGCAAGTCATAAGAAACTTTGGACTTTCGCCACATTTTTCAACACAGACCACTCTCGGATAGCCACTATCTTCGACAGATCGACCGCGATTCCTTCAGCACTAATGACATGACCAAGGAATGCTATTGATGATAGCCAAAACTCAGATTTTAAGAACTTGGCATATAGCTGACTCCTACTTAAAGTGCTCAAAACTGTGTGCAGATGCTCTGCATGCTCCTCTTCAGACTAAGAGTATACCAAAATGTCATCGATGAAGACGAGCACAAATCGGTCAAAGTACTCTCTGAACATTATATTCATCAAGTCCATAAATACCGATGGTACATTGGAAAGACTGAACGACGTGACCGTGAATTGTTAGTGCCCAAAGCGGGTATTGAACGCTGTCTTTGGAATATCACATTCCCATATTATCAGTTGATAATTTCCGGACATCAAGTCTAGCTTATAATACACTCTCGACCCAACCAGCTAGTCGAATAACTCATAGATTCACGGAATCAGATAACGGTTTTTCTCTTTTAGCTTATTCAGCTCTCTATAATCGATGCATTAACACAATCTCCCTTATTTTTTCACAATGAGGACCGGTGCACTCCAAGGGGATGAACTTGGATGTACATTGCCTTGCTCTAGCAGTACTTGTACCTGAACTTTTAACTCTGCCAATTCCCTTGGCGCTATCTGGTATGGTAAGCGCGACAAAGGCTTGGCACCTGGCACCAACTCGATACAAAAAACAATCTCTCGCTGAGGGGGAGCCCTTGGGAGTTCATTAGGAAACACGTCAACGTACTCCACCACTACCTGGACATCACTTATACTAGGCTTAGGCTTTGAAGCCTCCAACAATGTGAAGAACAACTCCGCGCCTTTTCTCACCGCCTTAATCACTTGGAGAGCAGACATCAGTGTCTTGCTCGCTCCTCGCATTACAGCAAATGTGGTCTCATCACTAGTGTTCTTTCCCAGAGTAATCTCCTTCTGATTGCAACTATGCATGCTCGCTGCTTTGAGAGCCAGTATATGCCAAAGCTTACGTCAAACTCAGCTAGTGGTAGTAATGATGCTTCCAAGTCGAAATCTTGATTCCCGATCCGCACCCTTACATGACTCAACCTCTCCGCGCTCATGTGAGATCCATTGGGCAGCACTACCTCCAATCTATCCTTCACCAGGGTAGATGCTACTCCTATTCACACCACAAAGTCCTTAGACAAGAAGGAGTGCGATGCACAAGTATCAATAAGAGCTCACGCCGGATAGTTGAATATTAGGACGAAGCCTAATTGCATAACAACAAACATATTGTCACACACGAAGTATAAATCACGTCAAGATGTACAAGCTAAATTATAGTTCATACCTGTTAAGACATCATTCTGTCGGATGGCTTCTTGTTGGCCAAGCGAGTAGACTCTCGGTTGGGTCGGAGGTTCCTGGGAAGTCGAAGACTCCGTAGCTTTGTCTTTCACCGCATAAGATGGACCCACCGCACGAACATAGTCCACTACTTGGTTTTCTGCCTTCGGGGGACAACTTCGACATGCTCGGGCTTTGTGTCCCACTTTTCCACAAGTGAAACACTTAGTACAACACCATGTAGTAGTTGCTCCCGATACATTAGAGGGAGCTGATTTCGTGAACCTAGACTTCCTATTGTTTCTTCTAAACTCAGGCTTTGATTGAGAGGTCTGCGCGTGAAACTATGACTTCTTTGCGTTGAGGCCTTTCACGCACTGCACCCTCTGCATATCCAATTCCAATGATCTAGCTGTCTTCACCAGAACATGGAAGCCAAATGTCATTGGGCCTGCTAGAAGAAGCATTAACTCATCACGGAGACCTTCATGGAACTTATTCGTCTTTTTCTCCTCGCCTTCCACCAAAGCTCCCGCATAGCGACTTAGTCTTGTAAACTCAAGCATGTAGTAGTCTACCTAATGGTCACCTTGAGTTAACCGTAAGAACTGATTCTACAATGTTATGCGTTGGGTAGAGGGGATAAACCTCTGGAGAAATATTTCTGAAAACTCTGCCATCGAGACATCAGTGATATCTCAATCGGCCATCTTGTGCGCTTCAAATTTTCCCACCAAAACACTGCCTCTCCATTTAGAAGGAAAGTAGCTATGGTGACCATCATCACCTCTTCAGTTTCTCTCACCCTCAGAGTTTTCTTTACTATTGAGAGCCAGTCCTCTGCCTCTGTTGGGGATTTTGTCCCCAAGAAGGTTGGATGATTGAAGCTTAGAAAGTGCTTCAATTGCTGGACACGTGCTCGTCCCACAACTATATGTTCAACTCTATGTTCCTCCCTAGGCTCTATTGTGGGTTCTGCTATCAGTTCCATAACAGCAACATGCACCGGGGCCATATAAGGACTAGGAGTAGTAGGCTGTGTACCACATCCTGGCTGATTATTAATCATTGCGAAGACCGCTTCAGCGACTAATCTAATCATTTCAGTAGAAGGAGTGGTCATTGGTACCTCATCGGACGCACTACATTCAGGAGTGTTACGAGGTCGATATTGCCCCGCACCACTCCTAGACATCTATAATCATGTAATACATAATTTAGTGATCGAAAACATAGCAAAAAAAATCAAGGAATGCTCAGGTTCCGCAAACAAGCATGTTTTTATTCATAAGTGGATATTCTTATTAATTTTTATCATTTTGTGTGAACGCACATCACGTGCACACCACACCTTAAAGAAATTCGGCCTCGAATTTGCTAAACTACGGATTGACTCCTAAAGTCCTATACCAAATTGTAACATACTGCAACTACAAACAATATAACAGTACGTCCGGTCGGGACCCCACGCCATATCGAACACAGTAGCTAGACATTAATAAGAAGATAATAGAAAAGAACTACACAAGAGTATCACAAGCGTAAGCGGAAGCATTAAATACATTACTTTCATAATTGTCCACTATCCCAAGAATTAAACAACAAAGATTTACGGCCTTACATTCATACATTGTCTTTAACTCACATCGACACGCAGGCCGACAATATGAGGAAAGCAGTAAAAGAGAGGTTGGACTTCAAGATCCAACACAGCATATGGCACCAGCCAACTGCTTTCCACTTGGCTCACCAGCACCTGCACCAACATCCAATGAGTGGTAAACAAGGGTCAGGTATGATCTGACCACAAACCGCATAACGATCCCCCCCCCCCATCAATCAAGCCAGCTCAGGGGTGTGTCACCGCTAAAACTGCAAGCAAGTCGTACATGCAACATGTAATCATAAAATGAAAGTGCACTTACACTACATAGAGTGAGGTTTCAAGAACAATCAATCTTCCAGGTTGAGCAGCAAAATAAGGGGAACCTCCTAAGAAACCACATGAGGCTAACACAACATCAATCCACAATCAACTCCACCATAAGCAACACAATCTTAGGTGGGAAAAAGTGCTTTTGGCTGGTCTAGGTAAGCACCTTCCACGGCCTCTCCCATGATCACATGGTGTACCAGAGGTTGGCACCTCTCACCGATCTGCATGGAAATGGGTTCGGTTAAACTTTGCATGTGCTCTAGTCATCGTGATCTTACTGCACGATGCTGGTACAACTTCGCCTCAGACCGTAAAGGTGTAACACATTCAATTGCTACACAAAATGATGGCTACACATCTAATCATCCAAGAGGACATAGGATTTGGACACATAATCCAATGAAGGAGGTAGAAGACTACTCCACTTCAAATATAGTGGTGAAGGTTTGCATTCAACCATATTCCATGCATGGGGCTTCCGTTTGGCTCTCCGAAAGACACCTAAATCTCAAGTCCCCCAGTACAATGTTATTTCTCACTGAGTCATTCTCCGACACGCATTCTAGGCTTAACCAAACTGCACATCACAATCAAGCATCACCGATCTGGGATAATGGCCATGGGTAGGCTTCACACAAAATGCCTAAATCCATTCGTCTACCAGATTTCTACATGCAAATAATTTCAGGGACAAACACAATCTACTCGGAGTTCCGAAGAACTATAGGAAGTCCTACACTTCACTAATTAGTGAATGTGTCAACCTCAATATGCATAGAAAAAAATGAAAGGACTAAATACGTCCTAAAACTGGGAGGAAGGATTGTTCCCCTTCTCGCTCTCTTCGGCGCCATGAATCCAAGATTTCAATCGGATGGAAAGAACCGCATCGGGCTGCTCTCTGTAGAACTAGAAACATCTCGCGATTCGAAGCTTTGGAGCTCCATCAATGAAGGAAGATGCATTCTTCTTCTTACTTGAGCTCTCAGTTTTCTTACGCTTATAGAGAGAGTGTAAAGGTAGAAATAAACCTAAAGTTATCTCCCAAACCTTTATAAAGGATTTTATAATCATGACAGTCATCAGATAGACATTTCAAGTGGATTTGGACAGCTGCGATGAAGGATCGGCACTTACATTTTTGTCGAAATCAAAATAGGTAAGATTCATCGCTCTGTCAGCATTCGTCGAGTCCTTTCGATAATTCATCGAGATAATAGCTTTCGTCGAGATGTTTTGACGAATTCGTCGAGACACTTCAACAATTCGTCGAGACCACTGGAGACATTTCGACAATTCATTGAAATTAAACTAGAACCAGTGTTCGTCGATACTCGCTGAAACCATTCGATGATTTGTCGAGATCATTTGACAATTCATCGAGAGTACTCGGTAACATTCATCGAATAAGTCCAATTTGTGGAGACCACTTGAGACATTTCGATGAATCATGACAGTACATCTCTTCAGTCGTATTTGGGAAAAGTGGGGTGTTACATGCGGCGTGTTACTTGCGATCTGGAGGGTGGTGGGTAGCGAGCCGTCAGGGACCTTCTCGCCTAGGAGGCCAGAGCTTGGGATCGCAGTGACCGCATCTGGTGGGGCCGGTGACCTTGATAGAGAGGAATGTCTTCCGGACATCGCTAGGAGGGTGACTATAAGAGGCGACAGTGGGGGATGTCAATGGACAAGGGAAGACAGATTGCCGGGAGAAAGGCGAGTAGATAACCAGGTTGTGGCTAGGAGTCGTGCAGGGCTGCGGGGTCTATGTCCATGGCTGCAGTACTGGCCCTCCCAGGGGATTAAGGGAGAGCGCCCGACAGGTCCTCGCCCGCGGCTTCTTCCTCAAGGAGCGTGTTCTGCGAGCAAGAAAAGATGATTTTAACCAGATTCAGGGAAGATCAAGAGCATCAGCTCATATACCTACTGGGAGAGCCCGGTCTCAGGTGGCGGATCCGGGAGAGAGGACCCATCCTCCTTCGGGTGACGCCTGACCATCTTTGCTTTCTTGGGCTTTGGGGAAGCAATAGAGGCTCGTCGGCCGATCTATGGAGCAAGCTCGATGGTGAACGACCATATGTTCTCCATCATAATATCTAGGCAAGCTTGGGCTCCTTCTGAAAGAGGCATTTTGTTTCTAGAGTAGTGGACGATGAAAGAAAGAAGGCGCTGAGAAGTTCCCCATCGCCTGTGATTGGTGATATTTATAGCGCTGGGGATGGGACCCACCAAAAAATTCTTTCCAGTTCAGTAGCCGACTGGCGAACACCAGGGTTTGGACTTTTCTTTACGATCTTAGGATAATCTCACAAAGAGAGGGGATTGTGTACAACCCCGTGTTCACCGAAGGGGGGGAAATTGACTCGAATATGGGCAAAGCGAGCGGGGTCTCTCCACCTTACGATGAGCGGCTCACAAGGGTGAGGCAAGTTAGGCTCGCTACCTAGCGATGAGAGAGTCATAGGCAGGGCAAGAGGGGCTCGCCGCCTTGCGGTGAGCGGACCGTGAGTTGTCTCGCTCTCGCCTAGGTAGGTCGCAAGTCAATGGGCGAGTGACAGCTTTGCCAGCCCCCAGGTTTTTGGTGCAATACATTATTTATTTTTATTTTAGGCCTGTCTGCCAATAGCCCTCCCAAACAGCAGAGTTTGGCTGTTGGCAGACTATTTTGAGGGGCTCTTAACAAACCCAAAAGGCAGAATTATGCTACTAGCAGACCCAGTTGAGAAAACTATATATTGACCCTAAAGGGCACCTTTGGAGAGGATTCCAATTTTTTGGCTTCTTCCTCCTCTAGACAACTTTGGTTAGCTCCCAAGGCTCTCCAAGGTGCCAAGCTTCAGCTTTGGATTAGGAGGGGAAGCACTCTAAGTTCTTCCGGGTGTGTGGTGGGACCTTCGCGCTGCATCCAAGGTCAGTGCTTTGTTCTTAATTTTCGGTCAAGTTCTTCTATGGGACCAGTAAGTGCTAGCTGTCCCTTCTTAGGGGTCTGAACTCCTCGTTTGGCTGATTTCTTGGTTCCAACAAAAACTCTTAACCCACTCTTAGTAGTCCTAACTTTCACCTCTTTACCTTATTCTAGCATAATTTTGTTTCACTCCACCCACCTTTTCTAATAACAAAAGGGGGAGAATAAAATGATAAATCTTAAAGATTAAGGAGTATGATTCACTAGATTAAGGGGGAGCACCTAAATAGGGGGCGCACATGTATTGGACTAGTCTTTATTCTAGAAAGGCTCTACAATGAATAGTGTCATATCTCTTTATAAAAACACGTCCTTTACCTTTGTAATCTGATTTATCTTAATTGAATTTGTTATTATCAAAAGGGGGAAATTGTCGGAACACGATTTTCCGCATCTATTTGGTTTGATAATAACAAATCCTACTTATATTTGATCAAGTTTACCATTAAGTTTTTAGTATGCAGGAATGAACAATTATGACACTAGGATGCTGCATTTGGTCTGGACTGCATAATTTGTTAAAAGAGAAGAAAGTGGTCTAACGCCAGGTGTTAGAGTCAACGCAGGAATTGACCCTCGATCTCTCCAATGTGAAAATGTTATGGAGGGATCTGCCATGATTGTGGGAATACTTTTGGAATGATTCGGTCTAACACCAATGTTAGACTTAATGCCAGAGTTAGGGTTGCCTAAATTTGAGCACTTCAATCATGCACTATGTCCTTCCCAGAATGTGGATACGCTCCATCAAGCATTACCAAAAATAGATAACGCATGACATTAGCTCTAACGCCAGTGTTAGCTTCCTCTCCTATAAAAGTGTGGCTTTCATTCTCGACAATGTTAGAACTCCTGGTGCACTAATCCACCTATATGAAATCTCTGTGAGGGTCGTATTTCTAGACCACCAAAGTTCTCCCATTCAAATCCAAGAGAAGGAATTAAAGGAGGATCAGATCAACGCAAACTCAATGCAAAGAACACACACTTCGACTAGGACTATCTTCAGCGGTTCTTCGACATCTCCTTCATATTTCTTCATAGGGAGTTTTAATTTTGAATTTCATATTTTGTAATACCTTTTTATCTTTGTGATCGTCTAATGGAGAATTCATCGTGGTTGTTGGGGACTAGGTCCGCATATGGCTTATGGGGAATTCATCGCATGTGTTGGCGACTAAGTCTAGGGTTAGATCTAGGGGATGCTCGAGGCCTTTTTGGGGATGGAAGGGCTAGAGCGACTTGGGTCCGTATCTAGGGATAGATCGGCTAAAGCCAACTGATTCATAGGGAGAAGTGTCGGTATATAAAACAAAATGTTATTTTCATATTCATGCCTCAATTTCTAGCGTCATAGAAATCCTATTTTGGAATCAATTTTATCAATAATATTCATGTCTCTATTTGTTCAATAAAATAGATTTGGTTTTCAATTCTAGCAATTTACTTTTGATATAATCTCTTTCTTATAAAATATCAAAAGTTTTCTTTTAAAATATAAAGATTTCTAAAACCATTATTCACCCCCCCTCTAAGGGTGCCATAAGATCCAGCAAATAGAAATGTGTCACGAATAAGAACTTCAAAAAGTGACAAACATCATGGACTACTTAATTTTAGTCTAACCATCAACAATAATACCAGTTTTTAGGGAGAGTGTCAACAAAATGGGACCAAAGTTGGGCATAATATGTAACATCCCTATTCCTTTTAGACCCCTTGGGTTAGGTTTAGGGTTGAAATTGTGAGTAGAGATCATGGAATGATCCTAGGTCAACTTCGACTTAGGAAAATTGCTATATGCACGCCAAATGGGAAGAGGTCATCCTTGCCCAATTTACTTTAAATTAGACTCACCAAATAAAATTGAGCTTACCAATAGGTCCCTAACCCTAATAGAGGCCCAAGTGACCCAAAAGCCCCATCATAGGGTCACCAAATTTGGCTAATTTGGCCAAATCAACTCTATGTCAAAATAGGTTAACATATGTCAATTCATCTCAAATTGGGTCAGTTAGACATCATATGTTCAAATTGACCCCACCACTATATTATAAACCATAATTGGGGTGCAATGAACCTAAAAGCCTTATCATGGAGTCACTAATTGGCCCAAATTGACCAAAGTGCTTTTTAGGTCAACATAGGTTAATCCGTCACCAATAGGTCCAATTTACCCCCAAAACATGAAATTGACCTCACCCCTAGTCTTATAACATCATAGGGGACCCAATGGACCGAAAAGCCGCATCAAGTGGCCACCAATTGGTCCAAATTGACCAGTCAACGTTAACCCAATTTTGGTCAAAATTACACATATTGGCTAAATTGGCCCAATTGCGATCATCATCCTGGCCCAATCAACATTGGGTGGTGTCAAGGGACTCAAGACCAACACATTGGACTAGTCAACCCATCACCTTGACCAACTCAACACAAGGTCAACCATGGTCAAACCTTAGCCTAGAGAGGGGAAATGAAAACCCAAGCTTATTCCAATGGGCTAAGGCCCTAAACCTGGGCCCATTTTGTTGCCCAAGGTGCTAAAGACCATTAATAACCCCTGATTTCAAAATAGATGCCATGCATGGTGGTATTTTCGAGAAATTACTAAATTTGGAATGTGACAAACCAAGAATTCATGGAATGAGCTCCACATGGCTCCAATACCTTCTCCCAACACCTTATTGTTGGAACATGGTCTTCCGCGTCTCCTAGGTTTGAGAATAACAAATCCTATGTGTATTTGATCTTGTGTGTTTAAGTGTGCAGGAAACAATTCCACATGACACAAGGATAACATAAGAAGGTTGCCCACATGTTTGAAGCCAAAATTCCAGCATGCCCACTAGCGCTGGCGGTAGCCACTAGCGCAGGCGCTATCGCTGATTAATGCAATTTCGGGAGGCATTTTTAGAAGGCGCTAGCGGCTAGCGCAGGCCCTATCTCGGCACACATGAGGAATGTTGACAGGGTTTCCATGGAATGAAGATACGCACACAGAGAATGTTTCCTAATCCAAGATAGCGTTGGCGGTAGCGCTATCGCAGGCGCTAGCTTGCTCTCCAATAAAAGGATCCCTAATCTCTCGTTTTCAACACACAAGTTTGGGATAGGTTGAGTGCCAAAATTCCAGAGCCCTATTCTACCAAGAATTCATCTCCCACCTAAAGTTCCGTGAGTTTCTGAAGGATGATTTCTTCACGCCGCATCCGACCGACGATCGCTTCAACCATGCCTATTCTATAGCGGTCTTTTATCTCCAACATCAGAAGTTCTTCAAGAGGGAGATTTAATATTGTTGTAGTTATTTTCATCTCTTTTTATTATAATCGTGTAGTAAATTCACCTCGTGATGGCAACTATGTCTGGATAGGACTTAGGGAGGAATTCGCCTCATGTTGGTGATGGCGAATCTAGCACACAGCTATAGGCGGTAGTGAGCCTGCGGCACGAAACGACAGTGTACCGATCGTTCAAGTAATATAAAATGTGGGAGTGAATCCCCAAGTATTGATCTCAAAGGAACACAGTAAGGGGAGTTTACATTTGAGGAAGGACTTGAGATCGAAGTCCTATAGGTCGGATGGTTGCGAAAGAGGGTGATTTGGATTGTGGAAAATAAAAGAAAACAACTACAACTACTCATATGCAATGCCGCTATGCAATACTTCTCCAAGCGGGATGGAAAACTACACTTGTCGCTATGCACAGATTCGCAAGGGCGGATGGATGAGTAGGCAAGCGGATGGAGTGGTAAGTGCAGAATCGAACTGTGCAGGCCTTAAGCGCACTGCTTCGTTAGGCAAATGGATTGCACGATCTGTTGGGGAAATGATTTATCTTAACCCCTAGAATTAAGAAGAATATAAATTCTAAGTGTGAAAAAATTAGGCTAAGTAAATATGCGTCGAATAGTATTTGACGCAACGTCGAAATACATTTGACGTCACTCTCAGAATGAGTCGAAGTAACTCTTAGAAGAATTCAACGCATTTTATGTCGACGTTACTCTGACTTCTTGTCGACGCATCTAGTGAAGTCGACGCACCTTAGTCGACGCTCCTTCCTTATTCTCCTCTCAAAGTTTAGTCAGGATGAATTCGATGCTTACGTCGAATAGTAATCGACGCACATCGATATCTACAAGAATTTCAAAAACACGCCATATCTCTTTCCTTCTTTCTGTAGATCTGATTTATATGGAATGATATTATTCTTTTATAGCCGTTCTGAATCATCCTTTCCATCTATTTGATTCTTGGCTTATTTGATTCTGATTATTAAGGATATTATTTGAAATCAGAATGAATTCTTTTCCTTCTACAGAAATATTAATTATGGAAACTCTTACCTCTTTCTAATTCTTTGTCTCCTAATTGATTATTCTCCTTTAGCATTATATTTCAAACAGAGCTATAAATAAGAAGGAGGTCGGCAAAGAATAACAACTAGTGATCCACTTCATCCACTTTGAAATAGAGGAAGAGCTCCCAAGTAAAGAGTGAGAAAGTTGAGAAAAGAAATAGTGTGTTGCAGCAAAAGAAAAAGCCTTCATCTTCTCCTTCTTCTGAAGTCATTCTGCTGCAAATTCTGATAGCTCTCATAAAAGAGAGAAAAGCTTACAATCTCCTTCTCACTATAGAAGAGAGATCCTATTCACTATACTTGTGCCTCTAATCTTCTTGCTAGGAAGAAGATTCCTTCTTACATATATTGTTTCTTGTTCTTCTACTTGATTCTACTTCTTCTTACTGTGTAAAAGAGTTTTTAGAATCTCTCTTCAAAAAATTCAGTTGTACTGGTTCTAAGAGTCTCCTTTTCAAAAGACTCAGGCTGGTTCTAAGAGTCTCCTTATCAAAAGACTCAGGCTGGTTCTAAGAGTCTCCTTATCAAAAGACTCAGTGCAAGATAGTGAATTCCTACCAAAGGGGGTAGAAGAGTGGACTACCCAAAGTTTGGGGAACCACTATATTTTCTTGTGTTGTGCTGTGATTTTCTTGTTGTCATTTTTCTTCTTTACTTGCTTAATTCTTGTTGGTGTGTGGGAAGCTTAAATCTGTGATCATTACACACACATATATATATATATATATATAATTATTAACTTTGCACAGAAATATTTTTAAATCTCTATTCACCCCCCCCCCTCTAGAGAATTCTAGTGTGGTCAACTGTGCGCTTTCAATTGGTATCAGAGCTAGGTTGATCTAAAAAGGTTAACTCCTAGATCAAAAAGGTCCTACCTCTTATAAATATATATCTCTAAAAATTATTTCTCACATGGCACAAATAAAAGATTATGCTTCCACCAGACCACCAATTTGCAACCTTGAAAAGTTTGCACTTTGAAAAACAAGAATTAGAATTTATCTGAACTCTATTGATGGAGAATTGTTTGATGTAATTATGACAGGTCCTCCCAGGCCATACAAGAAGGACTCAAGTGGAAAGGTCACACAAACACTTGCTCCAAAGGCTGAATGGATAGATGAAGAAAAGAAAGCTCAAGCATGTGATGCCAAGGCTATGAATATCTTAGTCTCAACCCTCTCAGATGAAATCTTCCAAAAGATTGCTGAATGTGAGTCATCTAAGGAAGTATGGGAAGCTCTCACCAAAATGGTAGAGGGAAGTGCTGATGAGAAAAAGGATAGAAAGGCACTACTCATCTCTCAATATGAAAACTTCCAGAAGAAAGAAAGGGAAAGTGTTGCTGACAAGTATGCCAGATTCAGCCTCATAGTAAATGAGTTGAGAACACTTGAGAAGGACATATCTCTCACTGAGATAAATGACAAATTGCTAACTTGCTTCCCTAGCTCTTGGGATTCAAGAATCTGGCCATTAGAGACTCCAGAAGTCCAAGAGAAATCTCAACAGATGTCCTGTTGGGTAAACTAAAATCTTATGAACAACTGTTGAAAACAAGAGCTGAGAAAGAAGAGAAAGAAAAGGCTCCTTCACTCTCAAAAGAAAAGAGTATTGCATTGAAGGCTGTTGAAGGTGAACCCTCTACAAGTGATAAGGAGCTGATCAGTCTACTGGCCAGAAGGTTCAAGAAGTGGATCAAAACAGAAGGATCCAGGAGGAGAGACTCAAGAACCAGGTATGACAAAACTCCTAATAAAGAGATTATATGTTACTCTTGCAGGGAACCTGGACACATTGCGCCTGAATGTCCTAAAGAGATCAGCAAAAAGAAAGATCTGAAAAGAACAGATCTAAAGAAGAAGATGAAGAAGAAGAAGAAGAAGGAGAAAGGTTTTATTGCTAAATCATGGAGTGATTCAGAAACTGAAGAAAGTACCTCATCTGACAATGATCAGGAAGAGCTAGAGGAAACCTGTTTGATGGCCACTAAGAATTCTGAGGATACATCTATGGTAAATATATTTGATGATATAGATTTTTCTTCCACTGATTTTAAAAACAATTTCAAAGAATTCTGTTTAGATCTAATCAAATCTGAAAAAGAAATAAAAGAACTAAGAAATGAATTAAACAATCTCAAACAAATGAACACACAATATAAAAACTATGAGCTCAGTCTGGGACTCTCAGAGGAGGAACTAGATAAAATCTATACAGAAAATCTAACACTAAGAAATGAGTTAGCAAAGGCAAAAGCCTTTGAAGACTCTCTAAATGGGAGAAGTCAGAAGCTCAAGAATATTTCTGAGAATCTCACTAACAGATTTAGACAACTAAAGTTTAACACTAATGAAGAACCCAAACCTCAATCATCCAGTAAATCTGTCTGGAAACATCCTATTCACTTCACTAGGGAGAATCATCCAACAGGAGAGAGGTCACATGAAAATCCAGAAACAACCACTGTCTTTAATAAAAATAATCTCATTACATATGAAGGAATCCTAGGTAAATATCCTCAGAAAAGAAGTAAACATGCGTCAAATTCTTATCAACGTGCGTCGATTTCTAATCGACGCTTACACCAAAGTGCGTCGACTTCTACCCGACGCAACTTCTTCCATGCTTCGACTAAAAGTGAATGCAGAATGAAGGAAGCATCGACCTTTACTCGACGCAACCTTCAGCATACGTCGACTTCATATCGACGAAACTAATCTGACAGAAATTTCTCCTCTTCCAAACAGTCCTCTCAACGACATTACCAAAGAAAATTGGTATGATAAGCCAATACCCCTAAAGGAGGAAGGATATTCTGAAAAACCCACTTATTCTTTCATTAAATCTTTTACTGTTGGGAGGAAGGGACCCCAGCTCAGCAGGGTCCAAACTAATGTTTAAATTCTTATGTGCAGATGTATCACATCTCGAGGCTGGTGTGGTACTTGGACAGTGGATGCTCCATGCACATGACAGGGTACAGAAATCTGTTAACCAATTTTGAGGATAGACATGGACCACCAGTGACCTTTGGAGACTCTAGATGTGGGCAAACCAGAGGCTTTGGAGATTTTAAAGAAGGAAAAGTTACCTTCAAGAATGTGGCAGTAGTCAAAGGACTGAAGCACAATCTGATAAGTATAAGTCAGATATGTGACAGTGGTATGTATGAGGTAAAATTCACCACACTACTTTGTCATATTATTGATGTCAAGTCTGGTGCCATAGTACTCAATGGAATTAGAAAAGGGAAAGTATTATAGTGGATTTTAGCTCCTCACCCACAGAAGTTTGTTTATTTAACAATATTATTGATAAAAGTGAATTATGGCATAGGAGATTGGGTCACCTAAACCATAAAACCATTAGTAAACTAGCAAAGAATAACCTAGTCAGAGGCCTACCAAAGGGTAGGTACTCTAAGGACTCTCCATGTAGACCTTGCCAACTAGGAAAATAGACCAAATCATCCTTTAAACCAATTGGTAAGGATGTCTCTCCCAGGATTCTCTACTTACTAAATATGGATCTCTTTGGTCCCATATCCACTTAGAGCTTAGGTGGAAAATCTTATACACTAGTCATTGTGGATGACTATTATAGGTTTAGCTGGGTATTCTTTCTAAGAACTAAGTCTGAAACCCATAAGATTCTCTCAAAATTCATAAGATAGATTCAATATGAGTTTAACACTCATGCTTCAATTATTAGAAGTGATCATGGGATTGAATTTGAAAATCAGTTGATTTGTAGTTTCTGTGAGGATATAGGTATTAAACAAAGTTTCTCAGCCCCTAGAACTCCTCAACAGAATGGAGTTGCTGAAAGAAAGAATAGAACTTTAATTGAATCAGGAAGGACCTTACTTGCAGAATCAGGATTACCAAAAACCTTCTGGGCTGAAGCAGTCAACACTGCCAACTATGTTCTAAATAGAAGCCTCATTCACAAAACTAAATCAAAGACTCCATATGAGCTCCTGAAAGGAAAAACACCCATGGTTAAATATTTTAAAATTTTTGGATGTGTTTGCTTTATTCTAAATAATGGGAAAGATCATATTGCCAAATTTGACAAGAAGTCTGATGATGGAATATTTCTGGGATACTCATCATCTAGTAAAGCCTATAGGTGCTATAACAAGAGAACTCTTAAAATTGAAGAATCTATGCACATCATATTTGATGAAACTAACATGCTGTTTAAGGTGGAGGAAACTCCCACTAGTTCTTTTCCACAGGAAAACAGCAGCATAGAAACTCAGCTTGAGCAACTGGTTCTAGAGAACACAGATAATGGAAAAGAAAACCAACTAGAGGAATCAAGTGCGGAATCTGAACAAGAACATTCAGAAAATAGCATTCAAAACAATCTCCCACAAGAGAACATGGTTCAGGAAGAACAGGTGGACAATGATCCCATTGCTAATGAGGAAGAAGAACATCTGACAAGTCCAAGCAGGACAGGGGTCAATTTGAAAGATCATCCACAATCTCAAGTAATTGGAGACCCCAATACAGGAGTAAGAACAAGACACCAAGTCTCCAATGGGATGATGCTCCAATGCTTCTTATCACAAGTTGAACCAAAGAAGTTTGAGGAAGCAAAGTGTGATCCTCACTGGATTATGGCCATGCAAGAAGAACTAGGCCAATTTGAGAGAAACAAAGTATGGAACTTAGTTGAAAGACCAAGAAACTACCCAGTGATTGGTACAAAGTGGGTGTACAGAAACAAACTAGATTCCACTGGAGTAATTGTCAGAAACAAGGCAAGACTTGTAGCACAAGGATATAGACAAGAAGAAGGAATAGACTACAACCAAACCTTTGCTCCAGTAGCCAGATTGGAGGCAATCAGGCTCTTTCTTGCCTATGCAGCTTTCATGAAGATGAAAGTCTATCAGATGGATGTCAAGAATGCCTTTTTGAATGGTGACCTTCAAGAAGAGGTATATGTGGAGCAACTGTCACAACCCGTATTTTCCCGAAATAAATTATAATATCAGAGTAAAGGGGGAAAACACGCGTCATGATGCCACGTCCTGTAGGGGACAACTACAGACGTTCAGGCGAGCACTCAAACGAACATTTTTACGAGAAATGATATGAATTAATAAAAGCATTATCTTTTAAGATTATTCTCATTTGGTTAGGAAGCCGTGCCCCTCGGCCCTGCGGTTTACATAGCCGCTTTTTATGAAAAATATGCGTACACAACGAAAGAAAATAAGTTCATTTTATTCCTAACGGCGCTGAAGACCAGAGATGTCTCCAGGGCGATCGCCGGTCTAAATTTAGTATATAATAAAGAAGTATCATTATATTCCGTTTTACGCTTTGCAAATAGGTGATACTTAATAGTAAATGCAACAAACAGTTAAAAGGTTAACTTTTTATAATGCCAAAAGAACTGCATTAATATTCAGCAAAATCGGCTTTTCCCAGAGTGTACGAATATAAAATAACTAAGTAGCAGTAAAGGAAGCTAGCAGCAGCATCAGCAAGTAAACCAAACAAAAGTCATACGGGCGTCAACAACTGACACGAACCCGCAAGAAAAGAGTCAACAACCCAAAAGAAAATCTACAACAAAAGAAACTAAATCCTTACCTACAAGAGAGGAAGGCCTCGACAGGGAACTGATCGACCCCGCTCAAACTCCGGCGGCATCTACAAACCTGAATCTGAGGCATCCATAAGAAAAGAATGCCTCAGCCCAAAGGGTGCAAGAAAACAGCATGGGTATAAGAAAAGAAAAAGGCAGGGTGACAAGTAGCGTACACAGACTGAAACGAGCATATAGTACATATATATATACACATACATTCATATATATATAACTATATATATATGCTTATATAAGGGTTCAGTAATAGAACTTTAAGAAGATCCCGCATATAACTAGCCCGAGAAACGAGAGCATGACTAAACTTGGCATATAATGCAAACAGGGACAGGTGGTGGCGGACCCAAAACAATGTCACTATCCACTCACATAAAGGGGACATTCACCCCAACTAAAAAAAAGCGTCGTGGTGGTGGTCTCATCGCCCCACCAACCACTATTAACATAACTATGATGGAGGACCCCATTGTTCCCTGTACCCATCATTCCAATGCAACCAAGTCCATCAATATTTAGCCAAGTAATAATAAGGGATATGCAGAGTTAAACACGCAAACACCATTCGGGTTAAGCATAGACAATCCCAAGGGGCAGCCCCCACCATACTAACCACATAAACAGCAATCCCCAAATGCACGAGGTGCAGCCCTTAAAGCAAACAAAGCACACAAAGGCAGCCCCAAACAGAGCCCCCAACAACACCAACAGCCCTCAATTCAGCAAGGAGCAGCCCCTAAAAGCATAACATCCCCCAATTCAACAAGGAAAGGAGCAGCCCCAAATCAACAACAAAAGATATATCACCCGAGGGGTAAGAAAGGGTAGAAGAATCATGAAATTCCCATGGATCTCATTCATTAGCTTAGCGTTAGATTTCTCACGGGACGGACCAAGCTCTCAGGCAACCAATTTGCATAGATGCGGCCAAAACTATAGCAGGACTCTTACCAAAAATAAAATGAGCCGATTCGGTGGCAAGCAACTGAGTATATACCTTTATACATATAGCCAAACCTATTGCAACAGGCAACCATAACTTCCAATGTTATCATAGTAATAGGCAGACCAAAAAAAAGGGATATATGCATATAAAACATTGAGCTGGACCTTATACAACCAATAGGGAATCTATCACATAGCAGCAGAGAACTCTCCCAACAACAAGTTGAATGAATCTAACCCAAAACATCAGCTCCCACGGCAACAAAGAAATAGCAGCAGGCATAATCAACAAAAGAGGTCCTACGCTGGGGCTTAATAAGCAGGTAACCATTTTCCTTGCCCCAGCAAAAGCAAAAGAAGAAATTTCCTTTGCAATAACAATATGAAGAACAGGTGAAATTGCGCTGGGGTAAGAAGGCAGTAAAAGTAGGAGAAGGGAGGAGAAGAGGAAGTTTTCTTCCCTTGATTCGGAAGCCAACCCAATCGCCGAACTGAAACCTACGGCCGGAAGACCGCACCGCCAACGCCGATCCCGATGAGATCTCTCAGCAACCCCGCTCCGGCGACGAAAATCGAGCTTCCGACAACCCCTAACCCTCCTCCGACGGCGTACGCCTCCGACGAAACCCTACCTCGACGCGAACTCCCACTTCGGCAGAACTGGAGCCATCGGGGTGGGGGGGGAGGGGAAAAATGAGTAAAGTGGCTGAGTGCTTAAGTCTTGCTCATATATATACATATTATAATATATAAACTTTTATATATATACAAGAAAATAACTTATATATATATGTATATGAATTTTATGTACATATTAAACTTATAAATACTTATACAAGAACCTTTATACACGTATATATCTCCACCTACATATGCCTCCCTATACGAAAATATGATTGTATAAATTCACCCATACAAAAACCCATATACACGTGTATATATATACCTGCAAAAGAGCCTCTTCCTAGAAACAAAAATGTCGGATGGTGACGACGCTCCCGCAACGGTAATGCCCCTTCGCATCGACACCGTGAATTAATACCTTGTTTTCAAATAATTATTATTAATTTCATATGTTTTATTAAAAATAATTATATAAAAAGAAAAAAAAAACCCGGGGCGTTACAGCCACCCCTCCTAACAAAAAGTTTCGCCCCGAAACTTTACCACAACAATACCAAATAAGAGAAACACCAGAGGCGAAGACTTACCAGGGATACTAGGCGAAAAGATGAGGATAGGACTCCTTCACCAAAGGGAAGTAAATCCTCGATACACAACAAACTACTACCGGTTTCTAACATAGAAACAAGGTAAGCAATGCCATAGAAAACTAAAGGCTCCTGGCACACACCGCAGAAATAATGGGGGAAAACATAATAACAAATGGTTTTAACCATAACTCAAGACGAGAGAATCAGGGAACACCGGATTCAGCACTTAATCAATATATCAATATTCAACTTACAACAAGGTCAAAGATTTCAGAAAGACGACACCATGCAAGGCTTGGTGTCGGAATAAGACGAAGGTAAACTTAACACACAAGGACAAACACCAGAGCCACACTCAAAGGTCAAAAGAAAACACTTGGTGAGTCTTAACTTGACTCCCAACGAACTTCTCGTAACAGTACGATGAATAAGGTACGACAAGACACCACAAATGAACACTGGCCAATTACAAGGCAACTTAAAAATAGAGCATAACTTAGTTTGACGGTCAAGGAAGGTCTCATGATCAACACAGGGAGATGAACTAAACATTCGCTATAAGAGAGCAAAGCTGTCGGTCACTGGAGCAGGTAAAGGACCCAAAATCGAAATTCATCCACTTATCCTCCAAATTAAACAATTGCTAGCCCCGCTAGGTCACCGAGAACTAGGAGAAATATCCAGAAAATTTAGCCCACCGCAATAAACAACTTAGCCAACCAAAGGAAGAAATGCAGGATCTGGAAATTTGCCGAGCAAGACCACTTGTGCTTAACTAAATTAAATAAGCCCAGCATAAAACAATTAGCCGACAAGCTCAACCTTCCCCACGAAAACGGAATCTCTAACGTTTGCACCTTAAGTATAAAGCCATGTAATAATATTTGTTCACTTATCTAGAGAGCGAAGCGGCAAATGGTTTGAAGCAGTTATAAAGCTCGAAACCGAAATAAATCTACATAACCTCCGAGTTTAACGATTTACAACTTTGCCAAAAAGAAAATTCGGGAAGAACAAAAGAGATTCCTAGGAAATTTAGCACCTAACTCTCAAGCCCGTCAGGAATTAGGAAACAAACGTTCCGGGGAATCCAAGACCTAATGCTTCCCAACCCCACTAGAGATTACAAAATAGATTTCCAGAAAGATTAGCCCGCCCAACCACCAAAACCTTTAGCTAGAGAAAAGCGCAAAGTTTGCATCCATCCCAATCTTCTGCTACCAAAATAAGCAAGATTAGCCAAGCGCAAAGGCAGAACTAACCAAGTGATCCAACCATATAACCATCCGGAGCTAGCTAAACACAAACCCAGTGCATGGCCAAGATAACCCAAAATAGTACGATAGCTGAAACTAGGACCACTGCTAGCACACCCTACAATAGATGTTAACAAAAATTTGGAGAAAACTACTAGCATAAACCACATAACTATCAACGGAAACTTGAAGGAAGCTGTTAACATGATCCAACATAAATGTTAACAGGTACTTGGGGAGTCCTTCTGGCAAGATTTAGCATAAAGCAGCCTAATGTTTCAGCATATTAGGCACACCAGCAAATTTAAGATAAGGAGATTTCTAACGAAATTTCCTAATTAGACTTTACGATCCCCATACCCGAACAACCCATCAAATTTGAAAAAAACTCCTTTGAGCCGAAAGTATCAAGTCAAATTCGATAAATAGATTTCTATATATATCCTGGAACTAAGCCTCAAGAAAAACTGAGAGTTCACAACTTTGAAAGCTTCGCCGGATTTCTGTTTCCACAAACATAATTGCTGAACAGACTGAAGATTTTTGGGAAATAGGAGAATGAGAGAAATCAAAATAAAATTGAAATAATCAGGTTTTACCGGACCTGGAATAGCTATATCTAAGATAATATGAATCTCGTTATGCTGGCGTTAAGGGAAGCCTAAACCAGAAATAGAAATTCTAATTTTGGATACACCCAAAAAAAAACCCCCATAGCAAAACAACAATTACCCAATCAGATCGCACACATAGCAGCCCCAAAACAGCATACTAACAGGAGTCAGCACAGCAGCCCGACTAACGGCATACGTGCACGGGTTTCACTTGGGAATGTTGATGTGCTTGATGAGAAGCTTTTCGGAAAAAGAGACTTTCATACACTGGTTGTATTATGAGGCTATAAGTAAGGAATCTTGATATTATTTTCCTTCACAACGACAGTTTCCTACACATCTGAACATAGAGATCTAGAAAAAGATTTTACCAACACGCAATAGATTCAGGAAATTCTAGCATAAGAACCAAGAATTTATTAGCATATAACCAAACAAGAACCGAGCATCAAAGGGGGGCTGCTCACCCCGCAATCGCAAGCAATATCAGTTGAGCAGAAGAAAAGAGGAGAGGGGGAAAAAGAGGAGAAGAGTTTCCTTGCCTCCCTGAAAACATGCCGCAAGCAAAACAGAAACGAAACAGACACGACCATCAAACTCCGCCAAGGCCTGGGCACAGACCACTAACCTAACTGAGGAAGTCTGACACGGGAAGCCAAACACGCTCCTGGGCTGGCCATCATCCATCAGGAAATCCAGACGCTTATCCCTACACTGGATCACGGCGTCATAACGGGCTAGCCAATCCATGCCCAAGATCACGTCAAAATCCTCCAAGTCGATCACCTTCAGATCTGCATGCCCCAAAAATCCATCCAACACAATCGGACATTGTCTCACGCACAGATCTGACACCACTGACTCTTTGGACGGGTACTTGACACAAAAAGGATTACCAACTCGCTCCAAAGCCCAGCGATGCCGATCAACAAACCTCTTGGCCACGAAAGAGTGAGTGGCACCAGAGTCAAAAAGAACATGCGCCGAACAATCTCGAACCTTAAACTCGCCTAACAAATCATTATAGTCAAACGACATAACAAAGATAGAACGCTGCTATAGCGACTAAATTACCACAGAAAGATTGGACTACAATGAAAACGAGGAAGAACCTGATACAAACTGCCTGTTAAGATTGAACTCAAACCTCTAGGAAGGGAAGACATACAAATACTTGCTTTTGCTACTGCTTTTTCTCTGGGAAAAGTAAATACATAATATCACGCTATACTCAGGATGGTGTGCCATCCTTTAGCTCTCGTGCACCTCTCCCGTATGCATATAAACTTAAAATCTTACTTTTTTTTAAAACCATGCGTGTACATGTGTCATCGTGTAGATCTCTGGCTTGGCACGCGTGCTTATGCAATGTTATGCTATGCATGCAGTGCTATGCAAACTAAGAAAAGGCCTTAATGCATGCTATGAGCGGCGTACACATGCGATCTTATGCATCCCATACTACATATTATCGCATGCATCGAAAAAGAAAATCTAATGGACACGCATGCGACCTACGTTATGCATCCCATACTACATAACAGTCACATGTTGTCACCTATGAGGATCCATATACAAACACATATTATGTATCCCATACTACATAATATGCCCCGTATACTTCTTTCATGCTTATGAGTGTAGTGTTCGTGCTTCAGCCGAGATCTACCGATGACCCATCGGTGAGTGTATGCAATGATTAACAATCCTCACTGGACGGTTAACCGGGCCAACCAGAACATTTCCAGCAACCGGGCTAACCTCCCTCTGATACCAACTGTCACAACCCGTATTTTCCCGAAATAAATTATAATATCAGAGTAAAGGGGGAAAACACGCGTCATGATGCCACGTCCTGTAGGGGACAACTACAGACGTTCAGGCGAGCACTCAAACGAACATTTTTACGAGAAATGATATGAATTAATAAAAGCATTATCTTTTAAGATTATTTTCATTTGGTTAGGAAGCCGTGCCCCTCGGCCCTGCGGTTTACATAGCCGCTCTTTATGAAAAATATGCGTACACAACGGAAGAAAATAAGTTCATTTTATTCCTAACGGCGCTGAAGACCAGAGATGTCTCCAGGGCGATCGCCGGTCTAAATTTAGTATATAATAAAGAAGTATCATTATATTCTATTTTACGCTTTGCAAATAGGTGATACTTAATAGTAAATGCAACAAACAGTTAAAAGGTTAACTTCTTATAATGCCAAAAGAACTGCATTAATATTCAGCAAAATCGGCTTTTCCCAGAGTGTACGAATACAAAATAACTAAGTAGCAGTAAAGGAAGCTAGTAGCAGCATCAGCAAGTAAACCAAACAAAAGTCATACGGGCGTCAACAACTGACACGAACCCGCAGGAAAAGAGTCAACAGCCCAAAAGAAAAGCTACAACAAAAGAAACTGAATCCTTACCTACAAGAGAGGAAGGCCTCGACAGGGAACTGATCGACCCCGCTCAAACTCCGGCGGCATCTACAAACCTGAATCTGAGGCATCCATAAGAAAAGAATGCCTCAGCCCAAAGGGTGCAAGAAAACAGCATGGGTATAAGAAAAGAAAAAGGCAGGGTGACAAGTAGCGTACACAGACTGAAACGAGCATATAGTACATATATATATACACATACATTCATATATATATAACTATATATATATGCTTATATAAGGGTTAAGTAATAGAAGTTTAAGAAGATCCCGCATATAACCAGCCCGAGAAATGAGAGCATGACTAAACTTGGCATATAATGCAAACATGGACAGGTGGTGGCGGACCCAAAACAATGTCACTATCCACTCACATAAAGGGGACATTCACCCCAACTAAAAAAAAGCGCCATGGTGGTGGTCTCATCGCCCCACCAACCACTATTAACATAACTATGATGGAGGACCCCATTGTTCCCTGTACCCATCATTCCAATGCAACCAAGTCCATCAATATTTAGCCAAGTAATAATAAGGGATATGCAGAGTTAAATACGCAAACACCATTCGGGTTAAGCATAGACAATCCCAAGGGGCAGCCCCCACCATACTAACCACATAAACAGCAATCCCCAAATGCACGAGGTGCAGCCCTTAAAGCAAACAAAGCACACAAAGGCAGCCCCAAACAGAGCCCCCAACAGCACCAACAACCCTCAATTCAGCAAGGAGCAGCCCATAAAAGCATAACATCCCCCAATTCAACAAGGAAAGGAGCAGCACCAAATCAACAACAAAAGATATATCACCCGAGGGGTAAGAAAGGGTAGAAGAATCATGAAATTCCCATGGATCTCATTCATTAGCTTAGCGTTAGATTTCTCACGGGACGGACCAAGCTCTCAGGCAACCAATTTGCATAGATGCGGCCAAAACTATAGCAGGACTCTTACCAAAAATAAAATGAGCCGATTCGGTGGCAAGCAACTGAGTATATACCTTTATACATATAGCCAAACCTATTGCAACAGGCAACCATAACTGCCAATGTTATCATAGTAATAGGCAGACCAAAAAAAAGGTATATATGCATATAAAACATTGAGCTGGACCTTATACAACCAATAGGGAATCTATCACATAGCAGCAGAGAACTCTCCCAACAACAAGTTGAATGAATCTAACCCAAAACATCAGCTCCCACGACAACAAAGAAATAGCAGCAGGCATAATCAACAAAAGAGGTCCTACGCTGGGGCTTAATAAGCAGGTAACCATTTTCCTTGCCCCAGCAAAAGCAAAAGAAGAAATTTCCTTTGCAATAACAATATGAAGAACAGGTGAAATTGCGCTGGGGTAAGAAGGCAATAAAAGTAGGAGAAGGGAGGAGAAGAGGAAGTTTTCTTGCCTTGATTCGGAAGCCGACCCAATCGCCGAACTGAAACCTACGGCCGGAAGACCGCACCGCCAACGCCGATCCCGACGAGATCTCTCCGCAACCCCACTCCGGCGACGAAAATCAAGCTTCCGACAACCCCTAACCCTCCTCCGACAGCGTACGCCTCCGACGAAACCCTACCTCGACGCGAACTCCCACTTCGACAGAACTGGAGCCATCGGGGGGGGGGGGGGGGGGGGGGGGGGGGAGGGGGAAAATGAGTAAAGTGGCTAAGTGCTTAAGTCTTGCTCATATATATACATATATAATATATAAACTTTTATATATATACAAAAAAATAACTTATATATATATATATATGTATATGAATTTTATGTACATATAAAACTTATAAATACTTATACACGTATATATCACCACCTACATATGCCTCCCTATACGAAAATATGATTGTATAAATTCACCCATACAAAAACCCATATACACGTGTATATATATACCTGCAAAAGAGCCTCTTCCTAGAAACAAAAATGTCGGATGGCGACGACTCTCCCGCAACGGTAACGCCCCTTCGCATCGACACCCTGAATTAATACCTTGTTTTCAAATAATTATTATTAATTTCATATGTTTTATTAAAAATAATTATATAAAAAGAAAAAAAAAACCCGGGGCGTTACAGCAACCACCAGGTTTTGTCAATCCCTCCTCTCCTAACTTTGTTTATAGATTTAACAAAGCACTTTATGGTCTTAAGCAAGCACCTAGAGCTTGGTATGAAACTCTCTCCAACTTTCTTTTAGAAAATTCTTTTGAAAGTGGAAAAGTAGATAAAACACTTTTTACTAGAACCCATAAAAATCAACTCCTTCTTGTTCAAATCTATGTAGATGACATCATCTTTAGCTCAACTCATCCCAAACTTTGTAAAAGATTTGCTAATCTAGTGCAATCTAAATTTGAAATGAGTAGTATGGGAGAACTCTCTTATTTCCTAGGACTACAAGTAAAACAAAGTAGTGAGGGAATCTTCATCTCACAGTCTAAGTACACTAAATAATTAATCAAAAAGTTTGGTATGGAATCAGCTTCTACTATGAAAACACCTATGGCAACTAATGCCATTATAGAAAAGGATAACAAGGGAAAATCAGTAGATCAAAAGAAATATAGGGCAATAATAGGATCCCTTCTATATCTAACAGCCAGCAGACCTGACATTATGTTTGCCACTTGCATATGTGCTAGATTTCTGGTTGATCCAAAAGACTCCCATCTCACCTCTGTAAACAGGATTCTTAGATACTTATAGGGAACCCCTGAACTAGGTCTATGGTACTCAGCAGAAACCAACTTTGAATTAATAGGTTTCTCAGATGCAGATTATGCTGGATGTAGGGTTGATAGAAAAAGTACATCTGGCACTTGCCAATTCCTAGGTGACAAATTAATATCATGGTTTAGTAAGAAACAAACCTCAGTCTCAACCTCAACAGCTGAAGCTGAATACATAGCTGCTGGGAGCTGTTGTTCACAAATCCTGTGGATGCAAAATCAGCTTCTTGACTACAAATTGGAGGTCAATAACTCTAAGATCTATTGTGATAGCTCCAATGCTATAACCATAGCATCCAACCCAGTCCTTCATAGTAGAACCAAACATATAGAAATCAGACATCACTTCCTTAGAGACAATGTAGAAAAAGGTAAGATAACCTTAGAATACATTCCTACAGACAGTCAAAGAGCAGACATCTTCACAAAACCCTTGGATGAAACTAAGCATAATTACTTCATCAACACCTTAGGAATGCTTGATGGAAGCCTGTAACCATCATTGTTGGGGAAATCTAAAAGATCTAAGAAAGTATTTGAAGATACGTCGAATACATATCGACGCACCGTCGACTTTATATCGACGCAAGTCTATGAACACGTCGACAAAATGCTAGGATGACATATCTCCACGGAGCGTCCACTCCATATCGACGCATACGTCGACATCAATGCCCATGCGTCGACAACAATTCGCCGTAATGTCGACCTCTTCTCAAAATTAGAATCAAATCCTTACTTCCTCTTTTGACGATTGGATTACCTGATATACCTTGATTTCTGTTTCCTTTCTCGACGTTTCACCTTCTTTAAATAATACCTCTTATTCCATAACATATACTCTCCTCAATCGCCAAAACTTCATCTTCTACCTCTCTCTCTCACTCTGCATCAATGGCACCAACTCCTGATCAATCGGCCCTCATCAAAGAGATGAACGATGCTCTTGAACAACTAGTAAATGACTTCCAGACTCGACTGAACCACTTCGCCAATGAGTGTGCTGCCATGATCAACACCTGTGCAGCCAAACTGGCAAATCTCTCTGTTGGATCGTGTGACGCCCTTAGAGGGGGGGTGAATAAGGGCCTTTTAGAGATTACGAATTTTACTTAATAATTTTTTAAACAGATTTGACTTTTCAAAAAATTACTTATAAACAATTTTAAACCAATGCAATTTTTGTATTAAACCAAACACAAATTTCTAAGATAAAGATTTAAGCAAACAAATTTGCAATTAATGAAAGAAGAATAATTATATTAATCATGAAATTTACATACAATAAAATGATCTTAACAATGCTTAAGATCAATGCACAAATATGATAATATAAATTTCAATAATCTTGATTTTACCAATCCTTCTCCCAAGGATCGGAAGGCTATCACTTGTCTCTCCCAAGACCAAGCCCAAGCCTATCCACTAGATCTTCCCAAGATCTAGACATAGCACACAAGGCCACGATTTCCTACCAAGCCACGCAAGGACGTGGACGCTCCGCACAAGGAAGCGATTTTCCCCTAAGTCGCGCAAGGACTTAGACGCCGCACGCAAGACGACGATTTCTCTACCAATACAAAGTTGAAAGTAAATGAATGAAAATACAAAGTCAAGTGAAGAACTCCCTAGAAAATCAGATCTCTGAAAGGAGGGTTGAAGCCTTGAGATGATCGTTGATGTAGAAGCGCGCCCAATTTTGTCTTCAATCTTAATACTTCCTTGCACAAATGGGAGTTGAAGAGGTTCTGTAGCTCTCTGGTTCGTATGCACTCAGGAAGGGACTTGGAATTCTCAATGCTTGGAATGCACGAACACAAGGAGTCAATTTATAGAAATTCGCTGTCGCCTGGGCGACATCGACTGTCGGAATTTCCGACAGCACTAAACTGCCGCCGTAGTGCTGTCGTGCATGCAGTTGCTGTAACCTCCGAGTTGTCGCCTGGGCGACATCGATGTCGGATTTTCTGACAGCGCAAAACTGCCGCACGTAGTGCTGTCGTGGGGGCAGTTGCGCTAATCTCTGAGTTGTTGTAACTTCTCTGCTGTCGCCTGGGCGACATCAGCTGTCGGAAAATTCCGACAGTGAAATTTTCATACACGCAAATTTAGCTCCAGCAGAATTGTGAACATCTCATACATGTTACCTGCACACCATTAATAAGAAATAGAATCAAATACAAACGGGACTTTGTTATTATCAAACCGGAGGAGTGCGAAACGCATGCTCCAACAATCTCCCCCTTTTGATAATAACAAATCCGTATAAAAAAGAAATCATGTCTATTTAGGTTGTTGATTTTTAACATATGGTGTGTGCACAAAAATAACATGATATATTCCTCTTAAAATAAATAATCTCCCCCTAGATGAATGATTCTTCTAAATGAATACTCCCCCTAAATTAATGCTTCTCCTAAATGAATACTCCCCCTAAATTAATGCTCCCCCTAAATGTTAAAGTAAGTTGAAATGATGTATTGTTTAGGTGGAATATTTAGGTGGAATAGTTGTTTGATTTCCTGAATATACTTAATTCTCCCCCTTTTCGTATTAGCAAAAGATAATATGAGATAAATGAGTAGTTCTTAAGGGAAGAGATAGGATATAGAAAAAAAAAGTAAGCAGAAGCACTTGCTGGGAAAATGATTGAAGGTCTCGAAGTAATAGGAATATGCCATTGTATTGAATAAACTCATGAAGAGACGGTATAGCCATATGAAGTCATAAAATAAAATAACTTGAACATGATTAAGGTCATTTGAAAGTATCATAGAAAGACACAATAGTGTATAGAAATTTGGAATATTTTCGGTCCAATTCTCATGAGATGAATGTTTATATAACATAATGATGTGTACTTGTGATACTTAGATCAAACATATGAAGTTACTTAATGTACATGATCATTGGAATTGAGAACATAATAGTAGCATATAAAGACAACTTTGACCTTGAAGATATAGCACAAGAAGAATAGAATACCATTTTTCTTTTGCACAAGACACTTTACAATTCTTTCCAAGGTGCTTACCCGCACAATGCTCATTAAGACTTATCAGGAGGGTAAGTAGTGCTTGGTGGAGTATCCTTGTCTTTAATTTAAATTTTTTTGACTACATATTTTGTGATATCTTAATTTTGAGATATTTATAATTTTTTAATTGACCAAGGATCTCCGAATTCACTTGAATCGCAGAAAATGGTGTATATTTGGTTGTGCTAACAAATCAAGGTTGAAAGTAGTTTTTATGAGGTGCTATTGTAGTATGTTAAAGCAAATATGATTCATGTATATATTAAATAGAAAGACATATGTATGGATCAAAAGAAGTGAACGTGATAGTTCATTATTATATATAAACAATTTCTCATACTTAGAGGCATGCGAAAACAATTTCCAATGGTCTAAACAACTAAGTAGGAGTGTCAATACGATGATAGATTGGAAATGAAATCATATAAGCATGTAAGAGCCATTTTTCTTTAAAAATAAAAAGCACATGGTGTGGCATCAAATCATGAGTTGTAGCATTAATAAAGACATATAACTATTGGAAAATATCAAAGGGACCAAAAACTGAAGATTTAAGCAAATTGGGAGCTGTCGGAAATTTCCGACAGTCACTGTCGCCTGGGCGATAGCTAAAAATATAAATACGACTTTAGACCGAGTTAAACCCTATTGTGCATCATTTCCTAGACTTAAGGACGAGAGTAAGGTGTTGGATTTCGGCGACAACCCTAGATATAAGGTATGGGGTTTTTGATTTTGAAGTTTTGGACTTAAAACCCTTAGAGATTTTTGATATTGGAAAGGAGAGAAGATGAAAAATGTTTTTTTTTTTTATTTTACCTTTGATTAATGGTGTAGATCTTTGAGGTTTTGTGTATCAAAGGTGTAGATCTAGTGTAAATCAAGTTGATCTTTGTGGATCTTTGTGGATCTTGTTTGGATTTTGTGATTTTTGTGTTTAAGTGTTGTATGTTTGGGGTGTAAGTGTTTTACATGGTTTAATTTCAAAAATGGACGATTTTTCTTTTGTAGAAGGTTGAAGAAGATGAATAGTGAGAAGATGTATTTTTGATCTAAAAAAAAAAATTTGAAAGATGTTAAATCAAATATGAAATATAGTTTGATTTTGAGTAGATCTGGAAGTGTATTTAAAAAATTTCAAGAAAAGTTCACTGGAGTACTGTCGAAATTTTCTGACAGTCAATGTCGCCTGGGCGGCATCGTTCCAGTACATAGAACATGTTTAATCCATTTTTGTTATGTTATGTTTGCAGAATGGCTTCCAGTTCTAAAGCGCGAAGGAGTACGTCTGAAGATGCGCAAAGTTCGTATCAAGTTTACCATGGAATTGAGAAATCCATAGTTGGAGTAGCGAAATATGTTGAATTTGACTCTCCGAAGCACGATCATATCTATGATCGTCTTGCGAATGCAGGTATAATTTCAGTAATCACAGCAGATTCGTTCTCATCCTTTTTGATTCGAGAATTTTATAATCATTTGGAAGACCCGAGTTACACTGAATTGGATGGGGGAGTGAGATCTAGAATCCAGGGTCAACATGTGGAAATAACACATGTTGATCTTAGAGAGGAATTCGGTCTTCTTATGAGTGAAAATATGCCGGATATAGTGGAGAGCTATAGAAAAGATAGAGATTGGACCCTTATAAACATGAGTTTACATGGGAGTCAAAAGAAGACCCTAACCACTGAAGTTTCATCACTCACTCCAGATGCATATTTAGTCCAAGATATATTAAGGAACTCAGTTATGTTAAAAAGTGGAGATACACGAAGTATCAAGGCACAGTTGACGCTGATTACATCCTTTATTATGGAGGAGGAACCTTTTGATGTAGCGGACTTTATACTTTCCCAGATTCGGTATGCTTTTAGATTAAAACATCCAAAATGGGTGAAGGTTCATACTCTGCCAATGGGGGCTTTAATTCAGCGTATACTATATAAGAAGTATGGGTGGATAGTTCAAGATTCGTATTTTGATGATTGTTTTCCTGAGATATATTATACGGGTACTATGAAAGTGAAGAAGACGCATAAAAAGGCCCATCCTGGAATTGAGATTAGAGAGCCTCCAATGCCTAGGGCAGGATCACTACGAGAGTCTATAGATGATCTTCGTGATTCACTAGAGGATCACAAGAAGGAAGTGAAGAAGGATCGTAGTAGAATGCAAAAGTTTATGAAATTTTTGGTGAAAGGTTTGAAGTTAAAGCCTACCCCGGAAGAAGCGGCCGAATGGCAAATTCCAGATGAAGTACCGCCACGCCAATCGGTGAGGCGGACTCGACGTGGTAAGGTCGTAAGACGAGGACCTCCAAAAGACTGTCCAGAGAGCAGCGGGGCTGGTTATGAGGATTCTGAGTAGTTTTTATCAGGGTGCTGCTTCTGATTGATGTCGAAATTTTCCGACATCCACTGTCGCCTGGGCGACAGTGAACTTCTTCAGATTTCGTTTTCTGTTAATGAACTTAAACTTATGTTGAATTCTACTGCTTTATGGAACAATTTTTATGTAATATTAATGATGTGTGAATTTTTGTTAAGTCATTTCAAATTCTATGGTTTGAATTAAAATTTTAGTTTTTCTTTTTAAAATGTGTAAGTTTTGTGATGATTTTTTTTTAAATTTTATATGTTTTTAAGTAGTGATATATTCATTGTGAAATGTCTAGGATTCCCAATTCTAGCCTAAGCATAGAAAAACGGGAATCCGGTAACGGTTTAGTGAATATATCCGCTAGTTGTGAATCCGTTCCTATGAAATTTATTTTTACATTACCCTTCTTAATATGATCCCTTATAAAATGATGTCGGACATCTATATGCTTAGATCTAGAATGTAATACAGGATTGTTAGTTAAGTCTATAGCACTTTTATTATCACACTTTAATTCTACACTACTTTGTTATATGCCAAAATCTTCTAACGTTTGTGACATCCAAAGAGCTTGGGCACAACAACTACCTAGTGCAATATATTCTGCCTCGGTAGTAGAGAGGGCAACAGAATTCTGTTTCCTACTCGACCATGAAATAAGTGAAGGGCCAATAAAATGACAAGTGCCACTAGTGCTTTTCCTATCTAAAGAACATCCCGCATAATCTGAATCCGAAAAACCATGCAAAATAAAGGAATCATTATGAGGATACCATAATCCTAATTTAGATGTTCCTATAAGATATCTGAAGATGCGTTTCACCGCTTTTAAATGTGACTCTTTAGGATTAGCTTGAAATCTAGCACATAAACAAACGACAAACATAATGTCAGGTCTAGATGCGGTTAAATACAATAAAGATCCTATCATACTTCTATAAAGGGTTTGTTCAATTGAAACACCACTTTCATCTTTTCCTAATTTTAGTGAGGTACTCATAGGAGTGTTTGCATGCTTTAGATTTTCAAATCCAAATCTTTTTAACATATCATGAATATATTTGGTTTGACATATAAAAATACCATCATGTTTTTGTGTAATTTGAAAACCTAGAAAATATGAAAGTTCTCCAACCATGCTCATTTCAAATTCATTTTTCATAATTTGAACTATTTCATTACACAACTCTTCATTAGTGGCTCCAAAAATAATATCATCAACATAAATTTGCAAAATAACTAAATCATGATCAAATTGCTTAATGAAGAGTGTAGAATCCGTACTTCCTATTTTATAATCATGCTTTAATAAATGTTGAGTTAATCGATCATACCAAGCACGAGGCGCTTGTTTTAATCCATAAAGCGCTTTATCTAATTTATAAACATAATTTGGATATTTCTCATTTACAAAGCCAGGGGGTTGTTCTACATAAACCTCTTCTTTTATATACCCATTTAAAAATGCGATTTTGACATCCATTTGATATAATTTAAATCTTTTAAAACAAGCAAATGCAAGAAATATCCTAACCGCTTCTAATCTTGCTATGAGTGCAAAAGTTTCATCAAAATCTACCCCTTCAATTTGTGCATAACCTTTTGCAACTAATCTGGCTTTATTTCTAATAATTCTAGATTCACTATCCAATTTATTTTTTAAAATCCACTTAACTCCAATGAGAGGATGATTTTTGGGTCGTTCTACAAGATTCCAAACCTTATTACGTTCAAATTGATTAAGTTCTTCATTCATAGCTAAAAACCAAAATTCATCATTTAAAGCGGTGGAAACATCTTTTGGTTCTATTTCAGAGACAAAACAAAGGTTTGATAATAAAACATGTAACGATGAACGAGTACTAACCCCTTTTTGCGGATCTCCAATGATAAGCTCCTTTGGATGATCCTTTGAAAATTTCAATTCACTTGGAGGCATATATTCTTCTCTTTCTTCTTCTTCTCTATCTTCTTCTTCTCTTTCTCCTTCTCTTTCTTCTTCTTTTTCTTCTTCATTTTCTCCAAGTTCTTCATCATCATTCTCCACCGAAGGAAGGGGTTCATCTTCTTTTCCTGTAATTTTCTTTTCTACACATGAAGCAAACTCATCAAACCTAACATGAATAGATTCTTCAACTATTTTTGTTCTTTTATTTAAAATCCTATAAGCTTTACTAGTTGAAGAATAGCCAATAAAAATACCTTCATCATATTTTTCATCAAATTTTCTTAAGGAATCTTTAGAATTCAAAATAAAACATTTACAACCAAAAACTTTGAAATAAGAAACATTTGGTTGTTTATTAAAAATTAATTCATAAGGAGTTAATTTTAAAATAGGGCGAAGCATTACTCTATTAATTACATAACATGCCGTACTAACCGCTTCAGCCCAAAAAGATTTTGGTAATTTAAATTCAGATAGCATCGTACGGGCTAACTCTTGAAGAGTTCAATTTTTCCTCTCCACTACACCATTTTGTTGTGGTGTGCGTGGAGCGGAAAATTCATGTTTAATTCCTAACTCCGTACAAAAAGAAATAAACTTTTCATTTTCAAATTCTCCTCCATGATCCGATCGTATGCGTTTAATTTTTAACTCAAATTCATTTTGAATATGCAAACATAATTTTGAACTTCTGAAAATGCATCGGATTTGGAGGTTAGAAATAAAGTCCAACAAAAACGAGAATAATCATCAATCAATACAAATGTGTATTTTCTACCTCCTAAGCTAGAAATTCCAATTGGCCCAAATAAATCCATAAGTATTAATTGAAGTGGCCTAGTGGTAGAAATAATGTTTTTACTTTTGAAAGATGATTTTGAAAATTTTCCTTTTTGGCAAGGCACACATAGTGAAGAAGATAAATATCCATTTAACAATGGTAAACCTATAATTAATTTATCTTTTGAAAGTTTTGTAATTAACTTGGCACTAGTATGTCCAAGTTGCCTATGCCATAAATCTAATTCATCATTTTTTGATAAAAAACATTTTAAGGTAGAATTTGAAAAATCAAGAAATTTAATCATATATACATTATGACATCTAGGTGCGGTAAAAACAATTTCATTTGTTTTGGAATTAATAATTTTGCACAAATTTGTAGAAGATTCAAATAAAACATTTAAACCCTTATCACATAATTGACTAATAGAAATCAAATTATGCTTTAATCCTTCTACAAATAGAACATTTGAAATTGAAAAATTTTCGTTACCCAAAACTCCGATGCCGATGATTTTTCCTTTTCCATTGTCTCCGAATGTAACAACTCCTCCTTTCTTCATCTCCAGGCTAAGGAACTTCTCTTTATTGCCCGTCATGTGTTTTGAACAACCCGAGTCCAAGTACCACACGTCTTCTTTGTCCTTAGCCTGCCAACACACCAAGAAAGAAGAGGTGAGTAAAGATCTGGTTACCCAAGTGGTTCCTCCCATAGTATAGGTAGAAGCCTTAGGCACCCAGATTTGTTTAATTTTACTTTTTCCTTCCTTCCAGCAAGAGTTCGTAGTGTGGACAAATCTATTGCATTTGGCACATGTAATGTATTTAGAAGAGTATAACTTTTCTGGACTTTTACTGGATGAGGATGCAGTATTTGACAATTCATTAAATTTAGAAATTTTTAAAGTAGATTTTCTGGACTTTTCAATGTCGCCGACGACAGTGGTTGTCGCCGGGCGACAGCTTCCTGACGTGTATCCGAGTCCAAACCTTCCAGATCGATGGCGTTGGTATCCTAAGATCATATCCAGTGATCTTCGGCCCATTCCAAATTTTTTCATGGCTAGTGTTAAGTCATGAATCTGGTTTCTCATTTCTGTATTCTCGGATACTAGATTTACGCATCTACGTTCAAAAGATTTCTTTTCCTCATGGACTTTGGAAATTGAAGATTTCAGATCTCTCTCTAAAATCTCATTCTTTTTAGTAAGAATTTTTATTGTAGAATGAGATTTGGAAAGAGATTCTTCAAGTTCTTTAATTCTTCCCATAAAGTGATCACACTCTTGGCAAGAAATATCTCTTTTTCCAATAGTCTTAATTTCATTTAACAATTTTTTGTTTTCTTTAAGCAAAATTTCATTTTCAGATTTAAGAAGATCATTATCTTTTAAACTTTTTTCAATAAATTTGCAAGTCTTTAAAAATTCAGAAAAAATTCATCGTAGGTTGGAGGAGTTACCTCAGTGTCGCTTTGGACACTGCATTCATCATCAGATATGATGCTCTTTCCCATTAAGCACATGTTGGCCTCCTCTTCTTTACTTGAGTCTGAACTGCTTGCATCCTCAGAAGTAGTATCATCCCATATTTCCGCCTTCAACAAATTTTTCGACCCTTTGTGCTTCTTTTCTTTAAGTTCTTTCAAGTACTTTGGACACTTGCTTCGGATGTGTCCTAACTTCTTGCAGTGATAGCACTCCGGTGGCGGTCTCTCTTCCTCCTCATCGCCTTCCTTTCCTTTTTTCTTCCTAAAAGTCTCCTTCTTAAAATACTTCTTAAACGAATTCCTCCTCTCTGGATTTTTCATAAATTTTCTAAATTTTCTAACAAATAAACTTTCCTCGTCTTCTTCTTCCTCCTCAGAATCACTAGTTTCTTCCTTCTTAGATCTTAGAGCCAATCCCTTCTTCCTTGGCTCCATATACTCTTGTTGTTGAATTTTTAATTCAACTTCATGAGTTTTCAAGTTCCCAACGAGGCTCTCGAATTTTAAGGTCTTAAGATCATGTGACTCGGAAATTGCAGTCACTTTAGGATTGAACTTTGGGGGAAGTGATCTTAAGATTTTCCTTACTAAGTCTCCATTTGAGAACACCTTTCCTAGCACCTTTGAGTCGTTCACGATTTTTGTGAATCGTGTGTACATCGTATCAATCTCTTCATCTACCTCCATTTTGAACCTTTCAAATTCAGACTCTAGTTGAAATAGCATTGAATCCTTTACCTGCGAAGTACCTTCATGAGTGATTTCTAACAGATTCCAAATTTCAAATGCAGTATTACAAGCACAAACTCTATTAAATTCAGTGCGATCTAGTGCGTAAAATAAAGCTTTCATGGCTTTTGCATTATTCTTACATTTTAATTTATCATTGTCATCCCACTTGTCTTTGGGCTTATCCATAGTTACATCTCCTACAACATATGTTGGAGAAGTGTAACTAGATTCTACCATATTCCAGACTTCTATATCTAGCGCAATTAGAAAACAACGCATACATGTTTTCCAATAATTGTAGTCTGTGCCCGTGAATAAAGGTGGTCTACTTACGCCTTGCCCCTCAACGAACGCATGATCGTTGTGCGCCATTACTCCCGGTGGTAAAACCGTTTTGGAGTAACCTAGCTCTGATACCACTTGTTGGATCGTGTGATGCCCTTAGAGGGGGGGGGGGTGAATAAGGGCCTTTTAGAGATTACAAATTTTACTAGATAATTTTTTAAACAAATTTTCCTTTTCAAAAAATTACTTATAAACAATTTTAAACCAATGCAACTTTTTGTATTAAACCAAACACAAATTTCTAAGATAAAGATTTAAGCAAACAAATTTGCAATTAATGAAAGAAGAATAATTATATTAATCATGAAATTTACATACAATAAAATGATCTTAACAATGCTTAAGATCAATGCACAAATATGATAATATAAATTTCAATAATCTTGATTTTACCAACCTTCTCCCAAGGATTGGAAGGCTATCACTTGTCTCTCCCAAGTCCAAGCCCAAGCCTATCCTCTAGATCTTCCCAAGATCTAGACGTAGCACACAAGGCCACGATTTCCTACCAAGCCACGCAAGGACTTGGACGCTCCGCACAAGGAAGCGATTTTCCCCTAAGCCGCGCAAGGACTTAGACGCCGCACGCAAGACGACGATTTCTCTACCAATACAAAGTTGAAAGTAAATGAATGAAAATACAAAGTCAAGTGAAGAACTCCCTAAAAAATCAGATCTCTGAAAAGAGGGTTGAAGCCTTGAAATGATCGTTGATGTAGAAGCGCGCCCGATTTTGTCTTCAATATCAATCCTTCTTTGCACAAATGGGAGTTGAAGAGGTTCTGGAGCTCTCTGGTTCGTATGCACTCAGGAAGGGACTTGGAATTCTGAATGCTTGGAATGCACGAACACAAGGA
The DNA here is from genome assembly GCA_033032865.1 of Dactylorhiza incarnata. Taxonomy (NCBI): domain Eukaryota; kingdom Viridiplantae; phylum Streptophyta; class Magnoliopsida; order Asparagales; family Orchidaceae; genus Dactylorhiza; species Dactylorhiza incarnata. Next base: position 12,002,676 of record JAWHQI010000014.1, read on the forward strand.
GTCAATTTATAGAAATTCGTTGTCGCCTGGGCGACATCGACTGTCGGAATTTCCGACAGAGCTAAACTGCCTCCATAGTGCTGTCGTTCGTGCAGTTGCTGTAACCTCCGAGCTGTCGTCTTGGCGACATCGATGTCGGATTTTCCGACAGCGCAAAACTGCCGCACGTAGTGCTGTCGTGGGGGCAGTTGCTCTAACCTCCGAGCTGTCGCCTCGGCGACGTCGATGTCGGATTTCTGACAGTGCAAAACTGCCGCTCGTCGTGTTGCTGTGGGGGAAGTTGTTGTAACTTCTCTGCTGTCGCCTGGGCGACATCAGCTGTCGGAAAATTCCAACAGTGAAATTTTCATACACGCAAATTTAGCTCCAGCAGAATTATGAACATCTCATACCTGTTACCTGCACACCATTAATAAGAAATAGAATCAAATACAAACGGGACTTTGTTATTATCAAACCGGAGGAGTGCGAAACGCATGCTCCAACACTCTCTACTTCTCTTCCTGAGCTTAATGCTCTCATTCAAGAACAGCCTCTGTCGCCAGAAGGGTTTAAATCCTTTATGCAGGATATAAACCAGGGGGAGAGTTGCTCCAGAAACCCCCCTTGTCAGGTTCTCTATCTCTCTTAAAAGCTCAAGGTTAATTTCCTCTCCAACTCTAAATATTATCTCTAAAGTATTACACCAACTTCTGTTCTTACAATAGGCTCCAATCTTCTCCAATCACTCTGACTACACCTTCAACAAACACTTTGGAGAGACCTCTTCTTACCATACTGAAGGAGATCATAATGTGGATTCAGCATTCAGAGTAGATGCCCCATATTCCCAGGGGGAGATTGCTGTGGTAAAGAACACAGAAGTCCAGGGGGAGGAAGAAGCATCCTCCTCTGATGACTGGAGAGGACAAGTGTGGATTGAAGCAACCCCATATGAGGAAGAAATTCAGCATCACTCTCCTGGCTTCTCTGCCAGTTATATCAAACTGAAGACACCCCTACTTGAAGATATCCCTTCAGGAGAGATTGAAGGAGACAGACATCCCTCAGCAGAAATTGCCCTACCAGAGGACATTCTGCCTTCCATTGCAGATCAAACTCCTCTTCTTGAAGAAGTTCCTTCTCCACCTAAAAAGAAAACTCCACTTCAACCTTCCTCTCTACCTCCACCAGTAATAAAACTTACCAAGCAGCTTAAAGCACCTACCCAAATCCTACCTAGGCAAAGTCCAGGAGGACAAATAAAAAGAAAAAGAGAAGCCACCCCCTACTGGCAAAAATTCTCCAAAGAAGAAAGAAAAGAATATGCAAAGGAAAAGAAATATAAAAAGGCTGTTGAGGAGATAAAGAGTTTTGAAAAAAATGCCTAATATCACTCCCAACAGTCCCGTAAAGGAATACCATGATCCTGACATGGAAAGGAGGCATGAAGAAATAAGAGAAAGAGAGCTGTATGAATATGAAGCAGCCAGGAAAGAAGTAGAAGATAGGAGGAAAGTCTGGATGGAAAAGATCAACAGGGGAATGACCAAGGAACAAATTCTTGCTGAATCTACCATCAAACTTCCAAAGAAACTGTTTGATGTTGAAGCTTATCAGAAGAAAAATCCTCAGACAGGACTCATTCTAGAAAAGGGACAAAAACACAAGAGGGGTGTAGGGTGTGCTGAAGACACTTACATTCCCTATAAGAAGCCCAAAAGACCTGCAAAATTAGACAAATGGCTTGACTCACCCTAGAAAGGGAAAGGAAAGATGACTGAGATCCCTGAAAAATAGCCACCAGAAAAGAGAAAATATAGGCCAAAGGTTGACAACAAAGGACCACCTGAGTCCATGCCTACTCAAAAGAAACCTCAAGATATTACAATTGAGATGATTGATGAAAAGGCAGCAATCATCAGCAAGGGCTATTCTCTAAATGACACTCTCCCTGATGCTGACAAAGTCGTGGAGAAATTACACACAATCGTCAGAAATGTCCAGGAGCATCCAGATAGAGCCAGGGGCCATATTTTTGATGCCATTGAAAACTTATCTAGAAAACTTTATTCTGCCTTTGTCAATTTCTAGTACAACAAGAAGTTTCTAGCTTAAATTTTGTGAAAGACAATTACATATTCTATTCTTTTCTGATTGCTTAGCATATTTCTTCTCTATATAAATGCTCTGTTGATTAAAAGACTGATACAATTTCTCTCTATGTAGGGTTAAGACAAATAGGGGGAGATTGTTGGGGAAATGATTTATCTTAACCCCTAGAATTAAGAAGAATATAAATTCTAAGTATGAAAAAATTAGGCTAAGTAAATATGCGTCGAATTGTATTCGACGCAACGTCGAAATACATTCGACGTCTCTCTCAGAATGAGTCGAAGTAACACTTAGAAAAATTCAACGCATTTTATGTCGACGTTACTCTGTCTTCTAGTCGACGCATCTAGTGAAGTCGACGCACCTTAGTCGACGCTCCTTCCTTATTCTCCTCTCAACGTTCAGTCAGGATGAATTCGACGCTTACGTCGAATAGTAATCGACGCACGTCGATATCTACAAGAAATTCAAAAACACGCCAGATCTCTTTCCTTCTTTCTGTAGATCTGATTTATATGGAATGATATTATTCTTTTATAGCTGTTCTGAATAAGCCTTTCCATCTATTTGATTCTTGGCTTATTTGATTCAGATTATTATGGATATTATTTGAAATCAGAATGAATTCTTTTCCTTCTACAGAAATATTAATTATGGAAACTCTTACCTCTTTCTAATTCTTTGTCTGCTAATTGATTATTCTCCTTTAGCATTATATTTCAAATAGAGCTATAAATAAGAAGGAGGTCGGCAAAGAATAATAACTAGTGATCCACTTCATCCATTTTGAAATAGAGGATGAGCTCCCAAGTAAAGAGTGAGAAAGTTGAGTAAAGAAATAGTGTGCTGCAGCCAAAGAAAAAGACTTCATCTTCTCCTTCTTTTGAAGTCATTCTGCTGCAAATTCTGATAGCTCTCACAAAAGAGAGAAAAGCTTACAATCTCCTTCTCACTATAGAAGAGAGATCCTATTCACTATACTTGTGCTTCTAATCTTCTTGCTAGGAAGAAGATTCCTTCATACATATATTGTTTCTTGTTCTTCTACTTGATTCTACTTCTTCTTACTGTGTAAAAGAGTTTGTAGAATCTCTCTTCAAAAAATTCAGTTGTACTGGTTCTAAGAGTCTCCTTTTCAAAAGACTCAGGTTGGTTCTAAGAGTCTCCTTATCAAAAGACTCAGGCTGGTTCTAAGAGTATCCTTATCAAAAGACTCAGTGCAAAATAGTGAATTCCTACCAAAGGGGGTAGAAGAGTGGAAAAGTTTGGGGAACCACTATATTTTCTTGTGTTGTGCTGTGATTTTCTTGTTATCATTTTTCTTCTTTACTTGCTTAATTCTTGTTGGTGTGTCGGAAGCTTAAATCTGTGATCATTACACACATATATATATAATTATTAACTTTGCACAAAAATATTTTTAAATCTCTATTCACCCCCCCTCTAGAGAATTCTAGTGAGGTCAACTGTGCACTTTCACGATCCGCTATGCCACGACTCGCTAGGCGGATGGAAGAGTAGGCTTGCGGATGGAGTGGGTCACACCGACAGAATGAGGGTCACAAGCACCTCGTCAACAAGTACGCCACTAGAAATTGCAAGTGCGGCACACGAACATGACGGCGGGATGGAGGATGGAATGGGGCGCTCGTCACTTGCATAAACCACATATAACTATTTCACATAGACATGAAATATTAAATGACAAAACAAGGTATAGCAAACATTGTTCATACACCCAAATAATTAAGGAATAACACACTACAATGTAAAGGAGGTAGAGATTACAACCAAAGCACGGAGACTCAACGGAGGTTCACGACCAGAATCTAGGGTTGTCAATCCTTGTCCGAGCTCGGGCTCCAACTGCCATCCGGGGTCCGGAAGAGCTGTCACCTTCTTCTATTATACCCGTCTTCTCCGTCAATCTTCTTTGGCCACGATCTCACCGAAGAACTTCATATATGCAGCAGAAAATCCCTCAAAATGGAGCTTTGGAGGTGCATGAAAAATGGAAGAGGCCTAGAGGATGCTCCGGCTTGAGATTTGCAAGAGAATGGCGGCCAGAGCTCCTCCCGAAGGTGGGCGGTGATGGAGCGGTGAAAATTGCGCATTGGAGTGGGAAAACGACGCTAGAAAATGATCCCCCGATTAGGGCAAGAGCTGCAGCTTTTATACAAAATAATCAAAAATTTGGTCACGCACGGTCGAACGCACGACCGTGCGTGAACTGTGCGATATTAATTAAGAAATAATGCCTGAAAGACGTCCCAGAGCGCCCGTGCGTTTTACTCATGCACGGTCGAAGTCGATCGTGCGTAAGAACGCACGGGTAAATTCGGAAAGCTAGAAATCTGGCAAAGAACAGGATGTCGTGCATTTTGTTCGCGCACGATTGAGTCCAACCGTGCGTGACAAAAACGCACGAGCGGGGCAGATCACCATATTGACCAGCCGATCATAGCGCACGATCGCAGCCGACCGTGCGTCAAGAAAATGCACGACCCTGTGATTCATACAGGATGAATTCTGGGCAATATGGACGATCTGCCCACCTGCACAACACATCCAAATGCTGGGAACACACCTCCAACACAAGTATAAAAGCATAAAAAGAATGGGGAGCACATTGTGCTTGCCCCCAACAAAATAGTGTGCAATTGCGCACCACAACAGGCCTAATCATGCACTTCAAGTAAAAGCATGAACATGGTGAATATAAGCAATTATGAACAAAAAATGAAGTATAAATGCAGGAACAAAAGCCCAGATGAGTCCGAAAATCAGTATATAAATTGGACTCATCACACCCCCAGACTTACCTGTTTGCACGTCCAGAGCAAACAAATCCGGCGGAGTATGAAAATGGTAGTTATTGAAGAGAATTGCCAAATAGGAGTACGGTGCGAAGTAGCATACTCATGCAAATAGAAATTCAGTAAAAGGAGATTCTAGCTATGCTAACTAATTTACAAAAGTGTTAAAGCGTAAGTAGAGATTTAGTTATACTCAGATGGTGAATCATGAAGAATTTGTGTGGTCGTGCCCTGTGTGAAAGTAAACAAGCCACTCAGGAGGGTGTTGCAAAAGACCGGAGTTCAAGGATAACTCTGCTGAAATCCATCAATGACGAGAGCCATAAGCTTTCCCGGTTACACTCTCTCCATGGCGCTAGCGAACTCATAAGTTAAATCAGTAGGACTTTCAGGTTATAATGGGGCTTAGGTTTTGGTATGATATTCAATGATAAATTAGATGGCTACGCAACCCAATTGAGTTATCAGATAACGCTGCACCAAAACAAGAATAAGACCAATGCTAGTGTGACACACCCCCAGACTTGACTTGAAAACTGGGTGTGCACACAACCTACTCCAACAAATACCAACTGAATTTTCTATTACGGTCTAAGGGATTTCTTTTCATTCCAATTCTTTTCAGATTTTTTTTCTTTTAACTTCATTTTTTCTTTTATCCCCCAGTTGGTTCACAATAATGAGTTCAACAAATAATACAGATTTTTCTTTCACATCACAATGGTTCCATACATCACACCAAATCAAGAGATATGATTTCAGTTAACTCACTACTTGGTTGCGATATTAGGATAAGCTTCAGGTTTTGGTGATTGAAAGAAGAGCTGAAACAAAGGAGGGGTAGACACAAATTGTCTTGCAAAGGTAAGTGTGTAGGTCATGGAAATCAATGCTCAAACTAGCCAACTAGATGGCCTACCTCACGCTCAACTTTGTGAGTCGCTCTCACCCATGCTTCAAGAGTCGCTTGGGGCAAGTTCTTAGCCCACGAGAAAGATAAACCTTCCTTCCGACGTGAGCAACGCACAACTAGCGCTCGCTTACACACAACACCGTGCTACCGCAAATCTCAGTCACATTCACCAAATGAGTAAAATAAATCAATAACTACGCAAAAACACTAATTGTAAATTAAAAGCATAGAGATAATCTAATTTTACTCAAATTTCTATGCAAGCACGAATATGCGACAAGAACACTACTGGAGTCAACATCACACTCCAACTTGCAATACCTAAACTAACATCCTATTTCATAATCCCAACCAAAATAAGCGTGAACGGAAGTACACAAACAAGTGAGTGCGCGCTTGTGTGGGTGAAATGGTTTATGATATAATGTGACATAATAAAAATATACTTCTGGTCTGCTAAAACGTGTACACGTGTAGGGAACACTCCGTACACTTCCCCAGGACTTGAATTGGATAATCACATGAATTATGACAATGAGAATATGGAAATGCTAAGGAAGAGGGTACCTATACTCAGATATGAGCATACCAGAAGATTGGCGTTAGTACAAAGAATCCACTCCAATATCTGCCATACAAGAAAATCGCCGCGCACCTGCAGGAAAAAGACTCCAAGCAAAAATATAAAATGCTAAACTGTTAGCATATTAGTACAATAAAACACAAAGATTTGGGTTGTCTCCCAGCAGCGCTTTTGTTTACCGTCCTTAAGCTGGACTTAATGCCTGTATTATGCAGTTTTATACGATTGTCTAAGCATAAAGCGATAATAATAAAGTCTACTTATTATTATTACACAACAATTAAATAAATCAACAATATGTTGATTTAAAGTAGTAACTAGAAATGAATGAAATGGGTTTGAAGTCCCAGCAGTGGGGGGCAGAAGGGAGGATTTATCTTCCATCCCCGAATCTCTTTCTTTTTTGCCTTCTTCTTCTCTTCCGACCTTAGATCAAGATATGAATATCTTTTGCCTCCCTGCAGCCAATCCTTTAAAGGAAACACCGTCATTGCACTGTAATTCCCTTGCCAGAATTGATTTTCAACATTACCCAAAAATGGGTCAACATACTCAAAATCCTGCAGGGAAGGAAAATAATAAGCATTAAAAATATCAGGAAGAGGAGAAAGAGGTGGGTCAACAGTGGAGGGCATTTCAGATTCAGCTTCCAAAAGATTAACCACTACTGAATCCCCCTGCACATGTTCAAGCAAAGAGGGGTGGTCAGGAAACAAAATAGAAGAAAGACATTAATAATTAGTAATCATGGAGGTGATCCCGGTTTCACTCCCGGCAAGTTCTAAGGATAGATCACTATCATCATCATAAATATCTTAGCAAGTGGGGCCAATGAACTCAAGGGCCTCGGTGGTGAGTTGGACCTCCTCGTCCCATGAGGAAGTGCAAGCCTCCTCATCAGAAAGAGCATCCTCATCATCCCACCGGGGTGCAACCTCAGGCTCAGAATCATCACCCTGCTCAATTACTTCGACAGGATCATAAAAAATGTGTGTAGAAAAATTTTGCAAAGAAACTGGAGGAACAAAAAGATTTGGTTCCTCCGCAAAAAGATCTGCTAACGCCTCCTCGATGGAGAGAATACTTTCCTCAACCCACTCAGGTGCATCCATAAGTTCAAAATCCTCTCCTTGTTGGCCAACAAATGAGTGATCTTCATCACTGGAGTGAAGCCAGAAACAGGGAGAGAAGAACCGATGCGAGAATTAAGCACAAGGGGTGAGTAGGCAATTGCCTCCACGGGTAAAGAATGAGTGGTAGGGACAATGTTGTCATGAGTGAAGGAGCGGCGGTCAGGATTGAAGAGACTAGGACTGTCCCTCAATTCATGACCCTCTCCTCGACACAACAAGCACGCAAAGTTCCTACACTGCCTAGCATTGAACTCCTTCATTTGGTCTATATAATAAACTATCTTGTCGTGAGTGCTAGAAGAAATATCCCATGACAACATTTTCAATAATTAAAGCAGATATAATGAAACTGAAATTCTTTGCAAGGAAATTTACATAAACTAATAAAACTCCTTGGATTAAACTTGCCTAAAACTTTAAAATAGGAGAGAAAGAAAAAATAACAAACAATAGATAATTAAAAAGCAAACAAAAATAATAAAGTGGTTATACACATTGGAAGAACTACTATCTCTTGTCTCCCTCTACAGCAACTCACACGTCTGTGTTCCCGGGCAATGGCGCCAAAAACTTGATGCGCGAATCTAGCATACCGCTATAGGCGGTAGCGAGACTGCGGCCCAAAACGGCAGTGTACCGATCGTTCAAGTAATATAAAATGTGGGAGTGAATCCCCAAGTATCGATCTTGAAGGAACATAGTAAGGTGGAGTTTACTTTTGAGGAAGGACTTGAGATCGAAGTCCTATAGGTCTGATGGATGCGAAGGGGGTGATTTGGATTGTGAAAAATAAAAGAAAACAACTACAACTACTCCTATGCAATGCCGATATGCAATGCTTCGCCAGGTGGGATGGAAAACTACACGGGCCGCTATGCACCGATTCGCAAGGGCGGATGGACGAGTAGGCAAGCGGATGGAGTGGTAAGTGCGGAATGAAACTGTGCAGGCCTTGAGCGCACAGCTTCGTTAGGCGAATGGATTACACGGGCCGCTATGCCACGCTTCGCTAGGCGGATAGAATAGTAGGCTTGCGGATGGAGTGGGTCAAACCGGCGGAATGAGGGTTGCAAGCACCTTATAAATAAGCACGCCACTAGCTATTGCTAGTGCAACACACGTGCATGACGGCGGGATGGAGGATGGAATGGGGCACTCCTCACTTGCATAAACCATATATAACTATTTCACATAGACATGAAATATTAAATGACAAAACAATGTTTAACAAACATTGTTTATACAACCAAATAATTAAGGAATAACACACTACAATATAAAGAAGGTTGAGATTACAACCAAAGCACGGAGACTCATCGGAGGTTCACGACCAGAATCTAGGGTTGTCAATCCTTGTCCGACCTCGGGCTCCAACTGCCGTCCGGGGTCCGGATGATCTGTCACCTTCTTCTATGATACTCGTCTTCTCCGTCAATCTTCTTTGGCAACGATCTCACCGGAGGACTTCATATATGCAGCAGAAAATCCCTCAAAAGGGAGCTTTGGAGGTGCACGAACAATGGAGGAGGCCTAGAGGATGCTCTGACTTGAGATTTGCAAGAGAATGGCGGCCGGAGCTCCTCCCGAAGGTGGGCGGTGATGGAGCGGTGAAAATGGTGCACTGAAGCGGGAAAACGGCGCTAGAATACGATCCGCCGAATAGGGCAAGAGCTGCAGCTTTTTTACAAAATAATCAAAAATTTGGTCACGCACGGTCGAACGCACGACCGTGCGTGAACCGTGCGATATTAATTAAGAAATAATGCCAGGAAGATGACCCAGAGCGCCCGTGCATTTTACTCATGCACGGTCGAAGCCGATCGTGCGTAAGAATGCTCGGGTAAATTTAGAAAGCTCGAAATCAAGCAAAGAATAAGATGTCGTGAATTTTTTTTGCGCACGGTTGAGTCCAATCGTGCGTGGCGAAAATGCACGAGCCTGGAAGATCACCATATTGACCAGCCGATCATAGCGCACGATCGCAGCCGACCGTGCATCAAGAAAACGCACGGCCGTGTGATGCATACAGGATGAATTTTGGGCAATATGGACGATCTGCCCTCCTGCACAACACATCCAAACACTGGGAACATACCTCCAGCACAAGTATAAAAGCATAAAAAGAATGGGGAGCATATTGTGCTTCCCCCAACAAAATAGTGCACAATTGCACACCACAACGGGCCTAAACATGCACTTCAAGTAAAAGCATGAACATGGTGAATATAAGCAATTACGAACAAAAAATGAAGTACAAATGCAGGAACAAAAGCCCGGATGAGTCCGAAAATCAGTATATAAATTGGACTCATCAGTTGGCGACTAGATCTAGGTTTGATTTAGGGGATGCTCGAGGACATATCTGGGGAAGGATTGGGTTGAGCGGCTTATGGTCATATCCGGGGAAAGATATGCTAAAGCCACCGGTTCGTGGGGATACGATTCGGGATAGAAAATTAAAAAATGTTTTTACTATTCGCCTTTGATTTCTAGCATTATAAGAAGTCAAGTTTTGTAATCTTATATTTCTTATTAATAAAATCATGTCTCTATTTTATTTCAATTGATTTGTTTTGGTTTTCCACTATTTTGATCTCTTATTGTTTCAAGTATTTCATTTGAGTCATCCATAAATCTTTGCAAATTATTTAATCCTAACACAAAAGATGTTTAACTAACTGCACCTAGAACTCATAACGTATATATAGTTTCATTTCATGATCTTTCCAAATCATCTTTAAAATATATTTATAACTAAAAAATACGAGTTAGAACTTTGGCATAGACGTTTAGGTCATGCTACTACAAAGCTCATTTTAAAACTAGCCAAAAAGGAATTGATTAGAGGATTGCCTAGATTAAATGGAAATTTATCTGCACTACGTTCTCCATGTCAAATAGGAAAATTTACAAAATCGTCTTGTAAAAATTAGAAAAAAACTTATATAATATTTAACAAAAGAACGAGTAAGGTTGAAGATTCTATTAATGTAAAATTTGATGAATTTATTCCTTGTGTAGAAAAACTTCCTACATGTACAAATGATGGACCCTTACCATCTTTGGAGCACGACGAAGAGGAACCTTCCAAAGAGGAGTAGGAGGAGCCCAAGGAAGATGAATATGTGCCTCTAAGCATCTTAAACTTCTTAAAGAATCATCCAAAGGAGCTTGCTATTGGGGAAAAATTTATAAGGGTAAGAACTCGATCTTCTCTTCTTGAAATGTTTTCAATTATTTGCTTTATTTCTGAAATTGAACCAAAAAACATTTCAACTGCTTTAAATGATGAATTTTTGTTGTTGGCTATGAATGAAGAACTAGATCAATTTGAACGAAATAAAGTTTGGAATCTAGTAGAACGTCCATCTAATCATCCCGTTGTTGGCGTAAAATAGATTTTTAAAAATAAATTAGATGGTGAATCTAGAATTACAAGAAATAAAGATCGCTTAGTCGCTCAAGGCTTTTCTCAAATCGAGGGGGTAGATTTTGAAGAAACTTTTGCACCAGTTGCTCGCTAAGAATCTATACGAATTTTTTTGGCATTTGCGAGTTTTAAAAGAATAAAATTATTTCAAATGGATGTTAAAAGAGCTTTTTTTAATGGGTTTATAAAAGAAGAAGATTATGTAGAACAACCTCCCAGTTTTATAAATGAAAATTTTCCTAATCATGTTTATCAATTAGAAAATTTGCTTTATGGTTCAAACAAAGCGCCCAGTGCATGGTATGAAAGACTTACATCATTTTTGTTAAAGCACGGTTATGTCATGGGAAGTGCCGACAACACACTCTTCATTAAGCATAATAATAATGATTTAATTATTTTACAAATATATGTTGATGATATAATGTTTGGAGCCACTAATGAAGAGTTGTGCAATGAAGTAGTCTTAGTAATGAAAAATGAATTTGAAATGAGCATCGTAGGAGAACTCTCTTATTTTCTTGATTTTCAAATTTCACAATGAAATGTTGGTATTTTTATTTGCCAAACAAAATATGTTCATGATATGCTTAAATGATTTGGATTTGAAAATCTTAAACAAGCTTCTACACCTATGAGTGCTTCTTTAAAACTAGGAAAAGATGAATCTGGAATTTCTATCGATCAAACTTTATATAGAGGAATGATTGGATGTCTTCTTTACTTAAGTGCATTTAGACAAGATATAATGTTTGGCATATGTTTATGTGCTCGCTTTCAAGCCAATCCAAAAGAATCTCATTTCAAAGCGGTAAAATGTATTTTTAGATATCTATTAGGGTCATCTAAATTAGGATTATAGTACCCACATAATGATTCAATTACACTACACGGCTATTCCGATTCAGATTACGCCGAATGTTCACTAGATCAAAAAAGCACTAGCGGTACTTGTCACTTTTTAGGACCCTCATTAGTTGCATGGTCTAGTAGGAAACAATCTTCAGTTGCACTCTCCACAATGGAGGCTGAATACATCGCTCTTAAGACATGTTGTGCACAAGCCTTTTGGATGAGCCAAACTCAAGGATTTTGGTTTTCATCTAAAAAATATTGATCTCAAATGTGACAATAAAACTGTCATAGATCTTACAAATAATCCAGTACACCACTCTAGATCCAAACACATAGATGTTCGCCATCACTTCATTAGGGATCCTATTAAGAATGAATATGTAAAAATAAGTTTCATTGTTATGGACTCCCAACTTGCTGACATATTCACTAAACCTCTTCACGGTGCAAGATTTTGATTGTTAAGTCTTGAATTAGGTGTTCTAGATCAGTCAGGCAAAGTCACATTCATAAACGCAATCGGTTTATGCATTTTTTACCTATCTAGAGATCTCCAAAAAATTCTTAAATTTCTGCATAAAATAACTCTTGGGACACTTAATCAAGATCAATAATCAGAATTTTTAAAATCTTAAAAATTAGTGTGCTATTTATCACGCTAGCGCTAGCACCGGCGCTAGCTCGAGTGTCCAATTTTCTGTGTTTTTTAAATTTCAAAAAATCACTAAAAATATGTTCTTTTATGTGTACTACTTATTTTTGCATTTCTGCATTTAATTGGTTTTTGAAAAATTAAAAGCCAAATTACAAAAAATATTTTTATTCACTCACTTTCTTTGTTTATTTGTCATATTTCTATTCCTATATGCAAAAAATCAAATACCAAAATATAAAACATAAAAATTAGCAAAAAGTATTTTTTGAACTTAACTTTTCTATTTACATGTATCACGCGAAAGAGAGATTTGGGATGTCATCCCATCGCATTTCCTAGTACCAGTGTGAACCCCTCACAGGTTAGACATTGGGAAGTTCAAGATCAATTATAAGAGTTAAAATTTTATTCACAACATTCTTTTTCAAAATATCAAAAAAAAATTGTATGAACTTTATTGTTAATATCAAGCATGGTTTAATCTATCATTTAGACCTTCTACAATGTTGGAATTCATCTTTTCAAATTACTTTGAACATTGTTTTTATCATGCTTTGTTATATCTAATCACATGCGCATCAATTGTATTGAAAAAGTTGTGTGTAGAACCAAGCTTAGCATAACTCTAAGTATGAGTAAATGTTTTATGGTTGATAATGATATTTATTCACTCACTTATTTTGGCAAAGTCTACATTTTCTTTTAATCTAAGATTACGTGCTTGTGTATTATAATTGTACAATGAATTAAATTTGCACAAGTATCTTACCTACACTACAATTATTTGCACTATTAAAAATTAAGAAAAGTGGTTGTCTTTTCAAAACTAAATTGGTTATAAGTGTATTCAGAGATCTTTGTACAAAACAAAAAAATCATGAAATAAATTGACAAAGATAACTCCACCAAGCACTACTTGAACCTCCTTATAAGCCTTAATAAGCATTGTAAGGTTGAGCACCTTGGAAAGAATAGTAAATTGTCTTGTGCAAATCATAAGATTTTTTAACACCACGTATTCTTACGTACACCTGATCACGAAAATATCAATATTAAAAAATAAAGTACGTGATCCCCCAAGCACTACTCTGCACCCTGATAAGTCTTCATGAGCATTGTGTGTGCAAAACACCTTGGTAGTTGTACATATTTTTGTGTATTGAAGTGTGTGAAAGTAAAATTATTTATATTTTATTGTGCATTTTACTCTACATATGTCTTGTATTTTTGATTAAATCATTTGTTTACTCTCTTCAAAATACACTTATGTGCACATAATTATATTCATTAACACTTCTTCTCGTGAGTATTGGATCCTAAAGCTAATTCTGTACTCTCTTTATATATAAAATGCACTAGACATCCTAGCATGCTCTCTATAATGTTTGGTATGTCTTGAATTTGTGAATTAAAATAACATTTTATTAGTCTCTTTTTGATATCTTTTTTCATGTTTGGTTACTTTATGGTAATATTTCAAAATTTTAAAAGAAAAATGATTTACAAAAACATCTTTTCATTTTGGACTTTCACTCATATTTCCTCTTCTGAATAGTCATGATCATTATAAAAATATGTTTCTTGTATTTCTATAGGTCTTCTGCATCATTACAATATAACTTTTATACCTTGCGCTTTCATGCTAATTTAAAGTCTTTTTGTTTGTGTGCATCATCACTTGAATCTTAAAAATCCTTTCCTTCAATAATTGGTAGACTTGCTTGGTAAACTTTATATTGGTTGTTCTAAGCATGAATATTATTTTTATGGTAAAACCTCTGATTTATTTCAATGAATATTTTTATGTTAAAACTGCTTATCATTTCATTTCCTCTAAAAAGCTCGATCATGGCTTTTTTTTTCAAAAAAACCTCTTTCTATGTGTTTTGCTACCTTAACCCACTTTTGCTAATAACAAAAGGGGGAGAACTAACATATAAATAAAAATGCTATCAAATGGGAAACTATCATGATTAATGATTAAGAAGATATCGTACATATAAGGGGAGAATTCACATAGGGGGAGCATGTATTTAGGTGGAGCAATTCTAAATACCAAAATCAATAATTATCCTAAGTCATCACTCTCACACACACACAAGTAGGTTTCATCATGTTATATGTATTAATGCTCTGATTTATCATTAATGGATTTGTTATTATCAAAAGGGGGAGTTTATTGGAACATGGTCTTCCGCATCTCCTAGGTTTGAGAATAACAAATTCTATGTGTATTTGATCATGTGTGTTTAAGTGTGCAGGAAACAATTCCACATAACACAAGTATAATATAAGAAGGTTGCCCCCAAGTTTAAAGCCAAAATTTCAGCATGCCTACTAGCACGGGAAGTAGCCACTAGCGCAGGCGCTATCACAGATTAGAGCAATTTTGGGAGGCATTTTTAGAAGGCGCTAGCGGCTAGCGCAGGCGCTATCTCGATGCACATTAGGAATGTTGGTAGGGTTTCCTTGGAATGAAGATACGCATGCAGGGAATGTTTCCTAATCCAAGATAGCGCCGGCGATAGTGCTAGCGCAGGTGCTAGCTCGTTCTCCCATAAAAGGATCCCTCTTCTCTCTTTTCAATACACAAGTTTGGGAGAGGTTGAGTGCCAAAATTCCAGAGCCCTATTCTCCCGAGAATTGATCCCCCACCCGAAGTTCCGTGAGTTTCTGAAGGAGGATTTCTTCACGCCGCTTCCTACCGACGATCGCTTCAACCACGCTTATTCTACAATGGTCTTTTGTCTCCAACTTTAAAAGTTCTTCAAGAGGGAGTTTTAATATTGTTGTTGTTATTAACATCTCTTTTTATTGTAATCGTGTAGTAAATTTGCCTTGTATTGGCAACTAGGTCTAGGTAGGACTTAGGGAGGAATTCGCCTTGTGTTGGCAACTAGATCTAAGTTTGGTCTATGTGGTGCTCGAGGCCATATCCGGGGAAGGATTGGCTAGAACGGCTTGAGGCAGTTTCCGGGGAAGGATAGGCTAAAGCCACCGGTTCGTGGGGATATGAGTCGGGATAGAAAACTAAAAAGTCTTTTTACTATTCGCATTGACTTCTAGAGTTATAAGAAGTCAAGTTTTGTAATCTTATATTTCATATTAATAAAATCATGTCTCTATTTTATTTCACTTGATTTGTTTTGGTTTTGCACTATTTTGATCTCTTATTATTTCAAGTATTTCAAAATATAACATAAGTTTTTAAAACCCTTATTAACCCCCCCCCCCCCCCCCTCTAAGGGTGCTTACAAATCCAACACTTTTCCCATCTCTCATAATCAATTCTAGCCGAATTCATGCAAGGGGGTAGCCAATTGGAGGGGAATTGAGGAGCACATTGGCTAGCCGAGAGGTGTCATTAATGGCAACCCATCTAATACCCTCCCCATATCTCAACTGAACTCACCATCACCTTCAAAAATTCGAGAGAAGAAGAAGCCCCATTCTTCTGAGAGGAGTCATGCACTGGTGGTGGAGATCAGCAAGGAGCTCGAGCATGGTGGTTGGCCATGGCAAATCCGGGAATTCCTCCACATCAAGCCCAATCCAGGTTTGGTTTCTCCCACTCTCCCTCTGTATTAGTATCTCATATTTTCGGTTTTCAAAATCGAAGAGAAATGGAGAGATCCCATTTCGGTTTTTGATGTTCCTCAACAAAAAAATTGAAAGGTTCTGAAGGGCTACTCCAGCCACCTCAGGCCAAATGGCCACCGCCAATCTCTAGCCCTATGTCAGATGGTGGTGGCAGCGAAAGGGTTTCACCGGATACCACTGAGACCTGCCAGAAATTGGCCCGCAAAATGCACCAGGCTTGGGAAATCCAAACGTTTGGCTCACCATGGAAGATGACCCCGTTGCCGTTCGATTATAGAGGCCTGTTAAATGATGACTAGACTTAAATAAAATGTTATTTTTGTCACATTGCAGCATAGATCTTGAGTTAATTTTATGGGGTATTTAGAGGAAAAATATTGAAATATGCTCAACACCAATGTTGTAGGGAATGCTCTTAACAAATTGTAGAAATTTGTTTCATGTCATTTGGAGCAGTAATGCTCCCTGGGCACCCATTTTGGTGGGGCATGTCCTTAAGGTGACCTAGTCACATTTTCTTTAATTCCCATTGATTTGGACTCTACCATGAGCTGAAATTTTGTCTATGTTTGAGGTATGCCTAGAAACAATATCTGCCCGAATTTCACAATTTTAGGACAAAACTTTTCTAAAGTTTTGTTCAAAATTTCATTTTCCTCATATGACCTAGATCTAGGGTTATACTAAACCAAATCCACTCAAATTTTTTCTGGATGATAGATTAGATCAAATATAGTCCATGGTAAAAATTTAAGGTAATTTGGACCTATGCATTTTGGTGTATTCCACATGCATGTGTAAGGGAAATTTGGTGTGCATATAATATTACCATATAGCACTAGATTTACATGGATAAATCAACTCAAAATAACCCAAGTCTGGGGCATCATGTTAATTAGATCAAATATAGTCCATGGTAAAAATTTAAGGTCATTTGGACCTTTGCATGTTGGTGTGTTCCACATGCATGTGTAAGGGAAATTTGGTGTCCATATAGCATTACCATGTAGCACTAGATTTACATGGGTAAACTCAAATTAACCCAAGTCTTTTGAAGCATATTAATTATATCAAATATAGTCCATGGTAAAAATTTAAGGTCATTTGGACCTTTGCATGTTGGTGTGTTCCACATGCATGTGTAAGGGAAATTGTGTGTTCATATAGCATTACCATGTAGCACTATATTTACGTAGGTAAATCAACTTAAATTAACCTAAGTCTTGGGCAGCATGTTAATTAGATCAAATATTGTCCATGGTAGAAAATTTAAGGTCATTTGGACCTTTGCATGTTGGTGTATTCCACATGCATGTGTAAGGGAAATTTGGTGTGCATATAGCACTACCATGTAACACTAGATTTACATGGGTAAATCAAGTAAAATTAACCCAAGTCTAGGGCAACATGTTAAGTAGATCAAATATAGTCCATGGTAAAAATTTAAGATGATTTGGACCTTAGCATGTTGGTGTATCCCACATGCATGTGTAAGGGAAATTTGGTGTGCATATAGCATTACCGCGTAGCACTAGATTTGCATGGGGAAATCAACTCAAATTAACCCAAGTCTTGGGAAGCATGTTAATTATATCAAATATAGTCCATGGTAATAATTTAAGGTCTTTTGGACCTTTGCATGTTCGTGTATTGCACATGCATGTGTTAGGGAAATTGGTGTGCATTTAGCATTACCATGTACCACTAGATTTACATGGGTAAATCAACTCAAATTGACCCAAATCTTGGGTAGCATGTTAACTAGATCAAATTTAGTCCATGGTAAAATTTAAGGCCATTTGGACCTTTGCATGTTGGTGTATTGAAAATGCATGTGTAAGGGAAATTGGTGTGCTAAAAGCACTACAGTGTAGTACTAGATTTTCTTGATTAAATAAACTTATCTTAACCCAAATTTTGGGTGGCATGATAATAAGACCATGAATATGCCTCAATTAATGGTTGAGCCCAATTGGACTCTTGTATGTGAATGAAATCCACATGCCGAAAATCTAGGTGCAAAACGGCGATCAATAAGGTTCTTAAGCAATAATGTTTTGAAAATTTATAGGTATTCCCTTGGTCAATTCACATGAAACATAAAACATACACTTAGGGTTATGAGACAATGTCACTTGGAGAAAAACATAAACTTTTGGGTTGATTTCCCTAGGAATTTTAGAATTTAGGTGAATTGTCACATAGACCTTAAATGAGTATTTTTAGGGTCAAAACTTCCTGAAAAGTTATAAATTTCTAGAATTCACTTAATAGAGTTAGATTACACTCTGTTGATTTTTGGTGGAATTTTCGAAGATAATATAGTTCATTATTCATTATTTACTCAATTATCCCAATTTACTTCACCCCACATGTAGGTAAGCTAATGAACTTAAAGCTGCATGAAATTGGACATCTAGATTTATGAGGCGAACTGAGACCTCTGGAAAGTTTTATGGAATTTATTGGAATATATATTTGGTACTTCCTTCACAATATTGAATATGGAGTTATAACTTGAGAAATTTACATCTTGAATTATTAACACTGGAATGCTATAGGAATCTGAAAATAAACTTGTGATAACATTATGAACCTCTAAAATTTTTTATGGAATTTATGGTTATATATATTCAGTACTTCATTCACAATGTAGAACATGGAGTTATAACTTGAGAAATTCATATCATGAATTATTGACACTAGAATGTTATTGAAATTTGTACATAGACTTTTTATATCATTATGAACTTCTGTAAATTTGGTGAGATTTATTTATTGAGAGGTTATCATACTTCCATCACAATGTAGCATATGGAGTTATAGCTTAAGAAATTTACATATTAAATTATTGACACTGGAATGCTATAGAAATTTGTATATAGTCTTTTGATAGCAATATGAACCTCTGAAAATTTTGTTAGATTCATTTATTAAGAGGTCATCATACTTCCGTCACAATATAGAACTTGGAGTTATTACATGAGAAATTTATATCTTGAATTATTGACATTGGAATGCTATAGAAATTTGTACATAGACTTTTGACATCAATATGAACTTCTGGAAATTATATTAGATTTATTTATTGAGAAAACATCATACTTCATTCACAATGTAGAACATGGAGTTATAACTTGAGAAATTCATATCTTGAATTATTGACACTGGAATACAATTGGAATATGGGCATAGACTTGTGTTAACATTATGAACCTCTGGAAATTTTTATGGAATTTATGGTTATATATATTTAGTACTTCATCACAATGTAGAACATGGAGTTATAACTTGAGAAATTCATATATTGAATTATTGACACTGGAATGCTATAGAAATTTGTACATAGACTTTTGATAACAATATGAACTTCTAAAAATTATATTAGATTTATTTATTGAGAGGTCATCATACTTCCTTCACAATGTTGAACTTGGAGTTATAACTTGAGAAATTTATATCATGAATTATTAATACTGGAATGCGATAGAAATTTGTACATAGACTTTTGATAGCAATATGAACCTCTGGAAAATTAATTGGACCCATTGGGCCATGATTGTTGACACTTCATGTGTAAATTGATGAATATCTTAAATATAAGGAATTAAGTTATAGGCCCAGTATAATTTAATTAAAGGAAAAGAATGAAAATCTGAAGTTTATCATCTATAAAACTCCTAGAATCTTGTTTGAGTACTTATTAGATAGAGGATCATGTAGTCTCCCTTCTAAGTCAGGTTATCACACTTGAGGAACAATTGGGTCTGCAAACAATAAATCTGAATAATTGACATAGACCCCATATTATCATCACAAGTAATTGTTAAACCACCGATCATTATGAAAGCATAGATTGTTTAAGGGATTAATCATTAGTGACATATACTACAAGAAAGAGGTTGGTGTGCGTTTAGTAAAACTACCAATTCGGGAATTGACAATGATATGATAATAGATGTGTAGAATGACCCGTCAACAAGTATAAGTGTGATTAATGTATGAATTGGGACCTTAAGTAGGTATTGAGTGATGACATACAGAATAATCGACACTCATTTGTCCGATCTATTTGTAATCCACCTTAGGACTTTAGAGTAACTAAAACGGGTATAAAAGAATGGGTATCCACCAATAAGAGTAAATATTCAGGAAAGAGGGGATTTGGGCTTTATCCCATTGTATTCCCTAGTACCCCTGCGAGACCTTCATCGGGTAACCCTTGGGAAGTCCAGGATCACCCTACACTTCTAAGCATAACTAAACGGTTGACAAGAGTAGTCTAAGTAGGAGAATTTGATAAGGTAAACCTCATCCCAAATTTGGGATGGAATGGTACAAGGTTAGAAAGTCCTGCAAGCTGTTGGCTCAGTATTATAAGGAAGGATGGGTTAAGTCCTGCGAATGGTAAGCTCAATATTATATAAAGAAGGATGGGTTATGTCCTGCGAGTGGTAGGCTCAGTATTATATAAGGAAGGAAGGGTTAAGTCCTGCGAGCTGTAGGATATGTATTTTATAAGGAAGGACGGGTTAAGTACGGCGAGCGATAGGCTCGGTATTATATAAGAAAAGACTAGGGTGTCCTGCGAGCTGAGGGATCGGTGTTTCACTTAGAGGCATTATTGTATCAAGTATATGCCTATACCCTATATGTTCTTAGGGGCGTACAAGAGGTCTAGGCTGGGAGATGTGTGACATAATCCTAGAAGTGGACATGCCCGATCCACTACCTTGTTTGCCTCAACCGGGTACACGTGTTGTCATACTCGAAAAGAGGGAACTAAAAAGGTCTGTACGTAATGATTCGGGTGGGTGAGTTGCATCATTGCATAGCATAGCATCATTGAATAAACAATACCTCATCGTATAAATTAGTATGTGCTCTTTTATATGATTAGTTTACCTTAGTGCCAGATCCCTTAACTTATAGGTTTGCATGGGCATTCCCATAAGTTAAGGTTATTTTCGTAGCTGCTCTTCCTTATTACAATAAATGCTCCTTTTTGTACTGCTTTTATTTGATGTTGATATACCATACAGGTGCTAGCATAGAAATCACTTTCAATACTTGTTTAGTAGATATACCTTGATAATCTTACTGCTTTTCACCTGCTTGTTTTTACCCCTTGTTGTCTTCCGCTTTGTCCTCCCGCACGGTGCCCAGGAGTCGCGGGGGAGGTGGGGAAAAACCTGGCTTAGTCTTTATGACCAACGGTCGATTGTGATCGTAGGATTCCAAAGAGCTAGAGCAGCAGTATGACCAACAGGATGTGATGGCAGGACTCGAGGAGCAGTTTTCGCGCAGAAGCACTACTTAATGACAGACTGACAAAAGTTTGATAGCTTCAGCATAGATGTAGAGTGAGAGAGTTGCTTTACTTTATTTTGGGCAGGTACCGGGAATAAGCCCTTACTCTCTTTTATTTATTGTAGTCATTATTGGACCTATATTCATTTGGACATATATACAGATTTGTGTGATTGTGGACTTGGTTTATTTTACTTAGTTTTCTTCTTATCTCTTATTGTCCTATTTGACCGTTCTTTCCGACAGGATTGGCGTCTTGTGGAGGTGGCTAACTCACGTGTTAGCGCCACTATAGGGTGGTGGTTCTGGGCATAAGATCCGGGAAATCTCCAGGTGCGGGAGAGGGATCTTTCATAATACATCAACCGAAAAAATTGTTCTAAACCAAAAGCTTAAATCTATCTGTGAAAATCAAGGAATTTCTAAGCCAACAGTTGTTTTTACCTATAAATGTGAGATTAAACCCACTATTCACACTGCCCAACACAAAACTGTATATTTTACCTGCATGCATCATGAACCTTGTCAACCTTCTCTTCGTCATAGGGAAGATAATGTTGCAACATAGCGATGTCGCCAACACTTTTAATGATATCCATCTCCTCATATTGCTCATTTCCACGAATAGTTACTGCTTATTGTATACCTGTAGAACATAATCATAGCAGAAAAGAAGCTTCTATGTTCAGAAATTTAGAAAAAGAGAGAATATTAAGTCCTTGTTAGGTTCAAAAAATATTTAAGACCATTAAAATTTAGCTAATCTCTCATAGAATTTCCTCCCTAGGTTCACGCGGATAGAGGGGCAGGAGTTTCTTTTCACTTCGTGGCCTAGTTTCACGTGAGAGGAGCTGTGAGATTTTGGTCTCTTAAAAGATCACATGTACCTTATCATACCGTTTTGATTGATCAAAAATACGTTCGTTTTTCAATACAATTGTATTTCCCTTCTATTTTCACAAACATTCTTCATCGTTCGATCATGGATCATACGATTATATTTTATCCCGCACGGTGATCTTTGATGGTCACCGTGCGTTACCCGTACCTAAATATCTCCCATTTGGAGTTAGTTTGAAAGGGTGGGAGGACAAGGAGAAATTTTCTGGTCTGCGCAGCGTACCATGTGCATGGTACGTTGCGCGTATTAATCCATATTTTTGGTATCTATGAAATTTTTTTATTAAAAAAAATACATAATATTAATGAGGAGATTTTTATAATCATTTTTAGTAACTATTTGTCCATATTATGATCATTTCTTGAAAAAAATTCGATCGGGCTTAATATAATCCGATCGAAAAACCCAAAATATGTGTTATACCATTTTCGACCGTATTTTATTAAGTTCTATCAGATATTTTTAAGAAATGATCATAATATGGATAAATAGGTACTTACAATGATTGTAAAAATCTCCTCATTGATATTCTGTAATTTTTTTTATAAAAAACAATATTATGATACCCAACATAAAATGGGTTTTGTTAGTCTTCCATTGCGTATTCGTAGCTTCAATAAAACCCAACAGAAAATTCATCATATTTATCTGTGTCAAGAAAATGACTGATATTATTACTATCATCAATAGTGTCGATACTACCATGTCGGTACTCTTTTGTAAGGAAAACAACATTTTGTTACTATATTTTGTTATTAGTAACAAATTTTATTTTCGTTACAATTTGGCACTTACTAAAAATGTAGTTTGCTGTAATGTGTGAGCTATTAGATGTCTTCTTTTCTTTGTCATAAGCTTAGGTTACATGATCTCCTCAAAGCATGTGTTGTACATGATTGAATTGTATGTGACACAAATTAAATAAGTATATGAGAATTAATGTTTAAATTAATATTAATATATTTACGCATAAGCTATGGATAAATTAAAAAACTAAATTTTAGTCAATTATCTCATACTAATTTTTTTTCCATGGCAAAAAATAGTGGCTATACTTCTGTATTTGCCACGAATTAAGAATTGTGGCTAAAATATTAGCCACAAATTTGGAAAATGTCGCCAACAGTATATTTTTAGCCACGAAATCGATAAGTCGTGGCTAATGTATTTGTATGTTTAGTGTAGTATATCACCTAGAGGGGAAGTGAATAGGTGTTTAAGTCTTTTTCGATTGTTAGAAAATATTCAAAGAATCAACACAGAAAGAGCATGCACACCACATTGTACAAAGTGATTTATAGTGGTTCCCCGAGTTGGGTACGTCCACTTTCCCGCTCCGCTTATCTAGCAATGAGCTAACCTCGACAAACTTCAACCAAAACTCAGATCCTCAAATCCTACAACTCAGAGACAAAGTCTCATACCTCATATCCAAATACTAGATCCTACAGCTCAGAGTATACCACTCCAACAACTCGGATTCAACTTGAATCCTACCTCAGGAACTGTACCAAGTTCCCTACCTCAGATCCAAACACAGGATCCTACACCAAGGCTTCAAAGGACATTACACTCAGATTTCCTCAAAAATCCTACAGAAGATGAGATAAGAGATTACAATGACTCTTTAGACTCATAATGGTTTATCTTGAATAGCGCGAGTCTTCTTGAAGCATATTGCAGAATAGATTCTTCTGAAATCTTCTTTCAAAGAGATGAATAAGATTTTGAATCAGCAAGATGATTTTTCTTTTCTTCAGGAGACTTGATTGATTGGCTTCAAAGTTTGCCTCCTCTGTTCTTGAGCTCTTTGATAGAGAATATGCGATGATGGCTGAGAACTCTTTCTCTTAAATGCAATGATTAGAAAAACTTGGGTTGGTTGTTTCCCATCGCGTCCCTTTTATAGGGTCATTTAATAATGGTCGAATACTTGAACTATTTATGCCAGATATCTTTTGCTTTTAAGGATAAATCTTATTGACCCAACCTGCGATGACATTAAATGATATAACGCCACAATTCTGCTTCAATTTGAATTTATGTCTTTCCCTCAATTCGACTGGAAGTCTGGTTGAATCATCTTGATGTCTACTTGAATGTATGCTTGTTGTCTTCGACGATATTGGCATTGTCTAGACGATATTCTTCTCGATGATATTTGTATTATCCAGACAATATTCTTCTCGACAATATTGTATTGTCTAGACAATATTCTTCTCGATGATACTTGTATTCTTTAAGGCGATATTTGACTACCATTGTCTTCTAGTCGAATGCTCAAGCTTATCAAGTCGAATTCGGAATTCAGCATGGTCATTATCTTCTAGTCGAATTATAAGCTTATCAAGTCGAATTCTGTCACTATCGTCTAGCCGAATATTTAAGCTTATCAAGTCAAATTCTAAAATGTTGTGTAGGCTCCTCGATGACATTTCACTTGTCCTCGATGATAAATGACATGACTTTGATAATAACGGGCTTCGTTTAGATGATAATGGACTTAGACAAATTCTTCCTTCAAAGAAGAGCTTTCAAACACCTTGTTGATTATCTTCACAATGATATGAGTATAGATGGTCCTTATTAAGACGATATCATCTTGGATAATATATTACCAAGGTGATATTTGGAGGTTGAGCTGCTTCTTCTGGTCAAGACGATATTAGACTTCTGCTGAGAGTCTACAAGGCGATATCATCTTGTATAGTATATCACCAAGATGATATTTGTAAGTTGAGCTGCTTCTTCTAGTCAAGATGATATTAGACTTCTCTTGAGAGCCTACAAGATGATATCATCTTGAAGCTTAAGGTCTTCAATCTGATATCGATACCTCTACAAGACTTTATTTGCACTCTCCAAGATGATATGACTTAGTCAATTTCTGATCTTTCTCAATTCAGATCTGTTGCTTTAACCAACTTGGTAGACCTTCATTCTTGATGTTAATAAGTGAGGGCCAAGTCTAATATAGTCCAGATCATAGGTTGAAATGGTGTTTTGCACAATGAAGGATTGCATTGGCAAAACAATGTCTGCTGACACTAAGTCTAACCTTATGTTAGGTTTGCACTATCTAATACCTGAAAACCAATATTCTAAACATATGCATCAAATACAAAGTGTATTTAACCTTGACTTGAGCACTTCTTTAAATCAGGAACATTGTACGTAAGCTTCCCAACATTGTTCTTTTTTGCCACAAATTTGACGTTTGTGGCTAATACTTGCTTATTAGCCACGAATTAACGGTCGTGGCTAATACTTAAATATTAGCCATGATTTTTCTTGCAGTGTCATATGATCCATACGAGTGCAACGCAACTTGCTTCGTTTGAATTTGAGGTCGTTTAGTGAAAGTAACCATTTAAGTAACATTGTTCGACAAAATGACCCTAAAATGCCATTTTGATCAAATGAGCTCAGAATTGACTTATGTAAGTTGCGTTAGTCTCGTATGATCCATATAAGTGCAACTTATTTCGTTCGGATCCAAGGTTATTTAGTGAAAATGCTTGTTATAATTAACGTTGTTCGACACAACAACCCTAAAATGTTGTAATTAGCAAATGAGCTCGGAATTGACTTTTGTCAGTTGTGTCAAACTCGTATGATCCATAAGAGTGCAACGCAATGTAACACACTCCCTGTTACATAGAATATAGCAATTTGTCTGACCGGGACCCCACACCATATTAAATGAACAGAAGAGTGTGTTACTGAATTAGTTTTAAACAGTTAAGAACATAACCATCTTAGGACACGGAGTCAAACAACGGAAGCATTTAATTTATTAAGATAAAACCAGTTCACAACTTGTCCACTTATTTACAGGGAATGAAATTACAACAAAAAGCTTTATATAGTCTATTTTACATCAACTAGGTGGCTTGCAAACATCGGCACGCAGGCCGGCCACATATGAAAATAGTAAACAAAGCACTTGGCCTTCAAAGGCCAGCAAAGCTCAGCAGGAGGGGCTTCAACCCGTTATTTCCCGCAAATCTCGCCAGGACCTGTACAAACAAATCCACCAAAAGACTGGGAAAACAAGGAACCGGACAGCTTTAGCTGACCCAGAATATAACGACCCCAACCCATGCTCGGGGCGGCGGTGCTCCTTCACTGCAAGTAAGCCATAGCAACATATATATTTCACAGGTGCGTCTAAGCACCGCATAGAAACATTCATCACAGGGTGATGCCAAGTCACACGTCATGTGCACTCAGGGAACGTCCTCCTCAAGTCCTTTTTCAACTTGGATGATCAGATTGAGCTAGGTCGTATACACGAAGTTCCGGCACTCTTTGAGCTCGGTCGTACACACGAAGTTCTGGCACGATCATTATGAGCTAGATGTCAGGATTCACCTATGTCTGGCCCGAGTTTGGTTCAGCTTATGTCCGCACTCATAAATGTCAGGATTCAACTTAGCCTGACACGGGTTTGTCTTCCCCTTGTGCCCGACAAACTATAACCTCACAGGGTCATCTCCTCAGCCTCAGGGGCTACTTTCGAGTTCCCCAAGCAATCTCAAGGATCACTAGCACTAGCGTCGGCGCTAGCGCTAGCGCCTGCTGCTATCAAACATTACACATATCTGTTAGCAATTTCGAGTATTACCTGAGGGTAACCTCCAGGATTCCCTACAGTACATCATAGTACCAAAAACCCGAAAACATATATACGCGGAGTCTTCTCCGGAGTGCAATATAGCATATCAACATCACCATTCCAGACCAACCTGTCTAGAAGGGCTTCACACAGCATTCCTATGTCTGTACTGTTATTCCGGACTCAATATGCAATTTCTATAGGGATAACATCGACCCGTCAATAGAAACCTATCCAGTGATTAGTGGAAATTTGCCTACTACTATGCAAATCAAAGAACGAACATGTCCAGAGATGAAGAAGTAGAATCATTACACTCGGCGCTCATTTCGGTGCCATATAGCTGCGCTTGATCTGGAGGGAACTTGCTGAAATAGCTTCCTCTCCATGGAGTCGATGATGGCGCAAGCACGTGGGATCTCCTTTGCGGATTCGCCCCAACTGGTTTCTCACCTCCATCCCTCAGCTTCTTCTCTTGGAAGGGTAGAGGACTCTTTAGAAAATGAGAGGAAATCTAAAAACCAGCCTACATATAGTTTTCCGCTACCGCCGACGCTAGCTACTAGAGCCTCAGAGCCGGTACCGCTTTAACACACTACATCTAGCGCTAGTGCTACCACCTGCGCTGTCATTTTCTTGACGAATCCTCTTGTGATTAACTCGGTTCGTCGACGGGACACATTCATCGACAAAACCTCTGCTACCACTAGCACTAGCGCTACCGCCAACGCTAGCATTCATCGATGAATTTACTTGCGTTCAACGTGGTTCGTCGATGACACACATTCGTCGATGAAACTCGCTAGCATTCGTCAAGACGTCTTGATGCTTTTGTCGATAAACACATGTCCCTTCGTCGAGATGCTACTGATGTGTCTAAGAGCTACCGTCGATGATAGCACTAGCGCCTAGCGCTAGCTCCTTAGCATCAGAACATTTCCATTTTACTTGCACATGAATATTGGGGTCTTGCAATTCCCCCCCCCCCCCCCCCCCCCCCCCCCCCCCCCCCCCCCCCCCCCCCCCCCCCCCCCCCCCCCCCTAAAAAAATTTCGTCCCGAAATTCTAACAATGCAAATAACAACAAGATATATAAGCTACCTTATACCTCAATGGAACAATTCGGGGAACTTGTCACGCATGGTTTTGCCCATGCTCCCATGAAAGCTCTTCATGACCGCAATTGTTCCAGCGAACTTTGACCATCTTGATCAGCTTATTTCGCAGGTGCTTAATATCAGTGTCTTAAATGCAAATAGGCGTGACCATCATCTTCAACCCATCATTGACCTACACCTTTATTCACCACCAACACCTAGCTCGGCTCTGGCACAGCTTTCTTCAGCACTGGGATGTGAAATACATCATGCAAACCGCTCAGCTCCGTCGAAAGAGCGAGCCGATAGGTAGCTTCACCAACACGGTCTAGTATCTCGAACGGCCCAAGGTATCTCGGACTCAGCATTTTCAAGCGTCGAACCCTTGACACATTTTTGAAAGGCTTGATCGTGAGATACACCCAGTAGCCCACTGTGAATTCTTCATTCCTATGTTTGGCATTGTAGTATTTTGCATGTCTATCTTGCGCCACCAACAATCGCTCACAGATTGATCGGATAGTCAAATTTGCATCTTCGACTTTCTTCTGCTTAAACAGCTTTGTCTATCCCGTGTCCGCCCAAGCTAAGGGAGTACAACAAGCTCTACTATAGAGGGCCTCGAAGGGCGCCATCTTTATACTTGCTTGATAGATGTTATTATAAGCGAATTCGATCATAACCAAATGATCTTCCCACTTCTTACCGAAGTCCACGATGCACATGCGGAGCATATCCTCCAAAGTTTTGTTAGTATGTTCAGTCCGCCCATCCGTTTAAGGGTGGAATGCAGTACTAATCTTCAACTTGTTACCCAACAACTGGTGGATTAGCCTCCAATCTTTCGAAGTAAAGCGCCCATCTTGGTCACTTACGATGCAACGGGGCACACCGTACAATCGTACAATGTTATCAACATATAGCTTTGCCAACTTCTCCACTGAGTCATCCATTCGGTTAGGAATAAAGTGGGCTACGTTCGTCAAGCGATCCACGATCACCCAAATAGCATCATTCCCACTCTGCGATCTCGGCAAACCGTGCACGAAATCCATCGAAATGTCATCAAATTTCCATTCTGGTATGGGCAACGACTTCAGGAACCCACCAGGTTTCTTACATTCGGCTTTCACCAGTGCAAGTGTTTTACACTTTGCCACGTAAAGGGTGATGTATTTCTTCAAACTTTGCCACCAAAATAACTTTTTCATGTCTTGGTACATTTTTGTGCTCCCCAGGTGAATTGAGTATTTCGTAAAATGTGCTTCATACATCAAATCTTCCCACAATTTACCCACATTTGGGACGCACAACTGACCGTCTTTCTGTTGGAACATGGTCTTCCGCATCTCCTAAGTTTGAGAATAACAAATCTTATGTGTATTTAATCTTGTGTGTTTAAGTGTGCAGGATAACAAAGTCCACATGACTCAAGGAATACATAAGAAGGTTGCCCCCAAAGTTGAGCCAACAAATCCAAAACATCTACTAGCGCTGGCAGTAGTACTAGCGCAGGCGCTAGCTGTCGTTCGACGAACTATAAGCGGCGTTCGACGAAAATTTCGATCGACGAACTCTTAGCTGTGTTCGACGAAATTTCAATCGACGAAATATTTTCCTTAGTACAATTGACGGGAGAACTTATAGAAGGAGATAGCGCCAGGCGGTATCCGATAGCGCATGCGATAGCGAGGAGCACAGTAGGCAAGAGAGAATTGTTTCCCCTGATTGACGATTCTGCCGCGCAGAATGTGTCCTAATATGGGATAGCGTCGGCGGTACCAGTATCGCAGACGCTAGTGCTAAGTCTACAAAAAGGACCTCTTGGCTCCGTCTTCCTTAAGCCTCTTGAGATCCAGAATTACAGAGCTTTGTGCCATAACATAGAGAGGAAGTTTCAGAGAAATAATCCCACAAATCCATAAAGACTAAAGGAGATCCGTGGAGAAGATTTCAACACGCATCATCATCGTGACGAAAGTCCGCATTGACTACGATCATACTCTGTGTCTTCGTCTACTTCTCCAAGAGATCCATATAGAGGGAGTTTTATATTATTGTTATTTTATTTCATATCTTTTGAAACCGTTAGAGAATTTGCCTCGTGTTGGAGACTAGGTCTGGGTAGGACTTAGGGCAGAAATTTGCCTTGTGTTGGCGACTAGGTCTCGGGTGTAGGTCTAGGGGGTGCTCGAGCCCATATCCGGGGAAGGGTTGGCTAGAGCGGCTTGAGGCCATATCCGGGGAAGGATCGGCTAAAGACAACCGGTTCGTGGGGATACGAGTCGGTATAGAAAACAAAAAGAGTCTTTCTTTTAGCTTTGATTTCTAGCTTCGATAAGAGATCAAGTTTTGTAATCAGGCTTCTCAAGTTAATAAAATCATGTCTTTACTTTTACTTCATTTGATTTGTCTTGATCTTCTCTAGTTTAATAATCAAAGTTTTTTCAAAGTTATACAAAATATAATATAAGTTTTTACAACCCATATTCACCCCCCCCCCCCCCCCCTCTAAGGACGCCTACCGATCCAACAAGTGGTATCAGATCCAGGTTATTCCAAATCGGCTTAACCACCGGGAATAATGGCCTCTCATGATCTCACTTCTACTAGTGGGGTAAATGTTTATGAAGAAGAAAAATCTCCTAAACCACCTTTATTCGAAGGGAGAAATTATAATGGGTGGAAATTATTAATGGAAAAATTTATTAAAAATTTAGATATCAATGCATGGGATATAGCAATAGTTAGACCAGTGAACGAATCAAATAAACCGGAACGTCATCTAAATGCAAAAGCCAAACATTATTTATTTTGTGCCCTATCAAATGAAATTTTCAAATTAATATATTGCTTTTCTAGTGCATACAAAGTATGGAAATTTCTTGAAGAAATGTATGATTCTCCTCTTACAGGTATGGAACAATCGCAAGAACCGGAGAATATGCAAGCTTGCACAAGTCTTCAAGAATGCTCCTCTCACGACGGATCAATGGAGCACACATCAAATGGAAGAGAAGAAGAAGTATTGTGTTCGAAAGAGGAGTGTCAAAAAGATGTCAAAGAAATGATGTGTTCAAATCGTGCCTCTCCCGAAAGCAATGTAAGGAAATCAAATTCCATCTTTTGTACTTCTATCTCTTCATTACAATTGCTTCAAACTACAAAGCGCAAAATTAAGAAATTAAAAAATGATAATAAACATTTGCGCTTAGAAAATAAAAATTTAAAGGCAACAATTAATGAACAATCAAATTCAAATTTATCTAGTTCTATACATGGTTCCTTAGTTGAAAACACTACACCTTGTATGGAATTTGATGAATTAAAAGAAAAATGCAAGGAACTTGAAAAGGAACTTCTTTTTATAAAAGAACAACATGAAAGATTATGTTTAGAAAATTCAACTTTGAAAAATGATTGTGCTATGTGTACAAATTATAAAATTGAAATTAAAGAGAAGGATGAAACATTTGATGAATATAGAAATAACTATCAAGATCATATAGATTCAATTGTTTCAACTCTTAAAAATAGCACAATCGCCTATAATAAAGCTAGACATAATTTAAAGATTAAAAATGATGAATTAAAATCCAAAATCAACTTGCTTATGAAAATTGTAAATACAAATTCACAATATCAAACTATATCTAAAAACAAGTTGAATATGAATATGAACATCTTAACTAAGTCTAATAATGGGAGCAAGAATCACAAAGTGTTTGTAAATCAAAATCAAAATCATCATTACTTGCAAAATCATGTTTCTCCCAACTCAAAATTAAAATTGCACAAATTTCCTATGAACAATACTTTTAATAATCATTACAATCATAATCATAAATATGAAGATTATCATAATGGAAATTTGAAAACTAAAATTAATGTTAAACCAAGATTTAAATGGAGACCCAAAGTTAAAGATGAAACACAAACTCCACTCAAAAGGGCTCATTCACTTCCATCTCCCCAAAAGCAAACACGATGTATTTGGGTACCCAAAGGAACCGTCACACCCGGTCCTCTTTGGATACCTAAATCTCTCATTCATTAGTATCCAATTATTTGCATGAAGTAGAAATCAACTAAAAAATAAAATATCAATTATCTACTTCATGATATGCTTTATTTCCTTTTTGTTTTTTATTTTTATTTTTGTTGAACCATCATTATTTGATCACTTTATATGAATTGTGATATGACTTTCTCATATTAAACCAAAATTAATAAATAAATCAAATTGAATAAAATTGAGTAAATAGTCATGTCATTTTTCAAGTGATCTACTTATTCTTTTTATCCTTCTAAATCAATTTCCTAAAAGTCTTATAAAATTTGAAAAACTAAATTTGTTATACGATATTATTAAGACTAAATGAAATAAGTGTCAAAATGGATTTAAAAGGTGTATTTTAGGGGTATTAGGCTAAATTTATAAAATGCGCAAGTTTTGCTTAGGTAGTTAATATATTTGCGTCATTTTCAATTACCCCAAGTATGTTTGATCATAATCATGTTTAAATCGGAATTAAAAAATTGCATGAATATTATTTCACTTATTTATGATCATTTCACTCATGCATATGTTGTGCAAAACTCAATAATTAAGGTTTAATAAATATGAAACTCTAATGAAGATGAAACTCATGTACTAATTTTAACTTCCGCAACTTTTTGAGATTTCTTCTCGTCTCATCACTTCATTAGACAGGCCTTACATTGCAAAAACATAATTAAGAAAAATCGAAATCAAAATCAAAGAAAATCTAGGCCATATGATTAAAATAAGCACTCTCTGTGAGCTAACGCAGGTGCTAGGACCTAACGCCGGCGCTAGCTCGAGTCTCGGATTTTCTGAAATTTTAAAATTCTGAAAAATCAATAAAAATATATGTATTTGTTTAAATTCAAAAACCAAAGAGAAAATTTACAAAACTCTTCAAAATAAACATATTTTCTCATATTCATTATTCACCTTACAACGTTTCTATTTAATAATTTGAAAAGGTTGAATATGAATTTTCTTTAATAATACCTCATGTACATTATCATGAATAATTAATTACGAGTACTTAATCACTATGAATTAATATTAATGATCATATATAATAAGCATGCAAAAACATATGATCTTTTAAGTCAAACATCAAATATAACTACAAAAGATTTTATTCCTTCCAAATATATAGTCTGTGATTATGATTATTATATGAATCTATTATGTTTTTTGCATGTATCACACTTATTTTAGACCATAGAATCAACTCTATATCTATATGAATAAATAAATTAGAATCATCACTTTATTCTATGTCTAAAACTTGAATCTCTATTGTTACATACATGCAACATTGTATTAATTAACCTTATGGGATAACACTACATTCAAACTCATCATATCTAGCATTATCAACCAATAAAGATTACCATTCATGCTAGTTATCAAATAATGCCATAATGAATCAATCCAAAAAAAGGGGATAAAGGATTAAATGTTTTACGTCACATTCATAAATCATTCCATTTTTTTGCATGAACATTACTCTTTATTCACCGAAACCATGCATATTTGATTTGTTCAAACATGATATCTTGGGTTTTCATTTCCTATCTATTTCAAGTTAAAAGCACAAGCCTTTAGAAAAGTCAAAACGAAAACATAAGCAAATATATCTCATGCAATGATTATCTTGTCAAGTCATATAAGAAATCGCTAACGTTTCATGCAATTTGGACCATCCAAAACATCTCCTAAAAATTTGAAATTTCTGCATAAAACTACTATTGGGACACTTAATCAAGTTCAACAATTAAAATTTTCAAAAACATAAAAAATTGTGTACTGTTTCCCGCGCTAGCGCTAACGCCGGCGCTAGCACACCTATGTGTTTTCTGTATTTTTAAATTTTGAAAAATCCCTCAAAATATATTAATCTATGTGTACTATTCATTTTTGCACTTTTGCTTTTATTACATTTTTGAAAAATCAAATACAAAAATACAAAAGCCAAATTACAAAAAATATGTTTTGCCTTTTTGTTTCTTTTTGTCATTTGGTTAAATTCTATTTCTAAAAAGCAAAAATCAATTACAAAAATATAAAACAAAAAAAAACAGTATCAAAAATTATTATTTTTGAACTTAACTTTTCTATTTACATGTATCTTTGCGAAAGGGTGATTTGGGCTATCATCCCATCATATCACCTAGTACCGGGCGAACCTCTCACAAGGTAGTCCTCGGGAAGTCCAAGATCAATCTTATGAGTTCAAACTTTAAATAAAAATTATTCTTCAAAATATCAAAAATATTGTTTGAACTTCATTGAAAATCAAGCATGATTTAACTCATCATTTAGAACTTCTATATTGTTGCAATTTATCTTTTCAAACTACTTTGAACATTGTTTTCATCATGCTTTGATATATCTAGTCATATGTCCACCAATTATAATAAAAAGGTTGTGTAGAATAAATGTTTTATGTTTGATAATGATCGCTATTCACTCACTTATTTTGGCATTGTCTACTTATATGTTTAATCTAAGAATGCTTGTGTATGTTTTGTAATAGTACAATTAATTAAAATTGCACAAGTATCTTACCTACACTACTTTTATTTGCACTTTTAAAAGTTAAGGAAAGTGGTTATGTTTTCATAAATTCTATTGGTTTGCAAAACAAGTGTATTCGGAGAACTTTGTACAAAACAAAAATCATAAAATAAAGTGACAAAGATAACTCCGCCAAGCACTACTTGAACCTCCTGATAAGTCTTAATAAGCGTTGTGAGGATGAGCACCTTGGAAAGAATAGTAAAGTATCTTGTGCAAACCATAACTTTCTTTCAAAATAAAAACCACTTATTTTTAAGTACACCAGATCACAAAAAAAATCATCAATATTGAAAAATAAAATATGTGATCCCCCAAGCACTACTTTGCACCTTGATAAGTCTTAATGAGCATTGTGTGTACAAAGCACCTTGGTAGTTGAACATTTTTTTGTGCATTGAAGTTTGTGGAAGTAAAATTATTTGTGTTTTATTGTGCTCTTTACTTTACATATTACTTGTATTTTTGATTAAAACATTTGTTTACTCTATTCAAGATACACTTATGTGCACATCATTATCTTCCATAACACTTCTTCTCATGAGTATTGGATCCTAATGCTAATTCTATACTACTCTTTATTTATGAAATGCACTAGATAACCTAGCATGCTTTCTACAATGTTTGATATGTTTTGAATTTGTGAATTAACATAACATTGTAGTACTCTCTTTTTGGTAACTTTATTTCATGCTTGGTTACTATATTATTGAATTTAAAGATTTTACATGAACAAAGATTTACAAAAACATCTTCTTTTAGAAATTTAACTCATATATGTTTTTATGGATCATCATTGATTACAATAAGATGTTTCTTGTATTTCGATAAGTCTTCCGCATCATCACCTTATAATTGTTTTTCCTTGCACTTTCATGCTTATTTAAAGTCTTTCATTTTGTGTGCATCATCACTTGAATCTTCAAATTCCTTTCTTGCAACAAGTGGTAGATTTGCTTGGTAAACTTTATATTGGTTGCTTTTAACATGAATTATTTTTAAACTATGATTTATTTCGATGAAAATATTGTTATATTAAAAACTCTGATTCATTAATGGATTTCAAAATAGCTATGTGTGTGTTTTCATAAATTCAAATAAAAATATAAACCCATAGGCTATGAACTTATCACTAAATTTAAAACGCTTAAATGTTTCCAATAATTATTATCCATGACTTCATTTCTCACCATAGCGGGGACGTAGGGTTGTAGACATTAGATAACCTTATCTCTAGTCATGTCTTGTCCTTAACCGGGGAGGGTTCTAGTGGGGCCTTGCGAGGCACTGGGGGAAAGAGTGTTAGGTTGAGTTGTGTCTAGTGTTTGCATATGGGACTAACACCCCAACCTACTGCATGTATGCAGCTCCTCATGCACATCCGTCACTTAATACGGGGCTAGGGTGTAGACATATTGTCTGGGTAGTTTAGTTACTCGGAAATAATTACATTTATTTATGCTACAACCTCTGATTTATGAAAATATTGTTCTACTTAAACTCTGATCTATTTTCATGAAACGTATTCTAAAAACTCCTAATCATTTCCTTCTCTACAAGCTCGATCATGCTTTTATCTTATTATCAACTTTTAAGTGGTGTCTCCTTATCCGCTTTTGCTAATAACAAAAGGGGGAGAACTAACATGATAAATATTAATCTGCTATCAATATATAATGCTTAATTAACATGATAGCTTTCATATTAGGAGAGCATTCACTTAGGGAGAGCATGTATTTAGGGGGAGCAATTCTAAATGCTAAAATCATAAATTATCCTAAGTCATCACTCTCACACAAACACAAGTAGGTTTCTTCATGCTTACATATTAATGCTCTGATTTATCATTAATGGATTTGTTATTATCAAAAGGGGGAGTTTGTTGGAACATGGTCTTCCTCATCTCCTAAGTTTGAGAATAACAAATCCTATGTGTATTTGATCTTGTGTGTTTAAGTGTGCAGGATAACAAAGTCCACATGACTCAAGGATTACATAAGAAGGTTGCCCCCAAAGTTGAGCCAACAAATCCAAAACATCTACTAGCACTGGCGGTAGTACTAGCGCAGGCGCTAGCTGTCGTTCGACGAACTGTAAGCGGCGTTTGAAGAAAATTTCGATCGACGAACTCTTAGCTGTGTTCGACAAAATTTCGATCGACGAAATATTGCCTTAGTACAATTGCCGAGAGAACTTATAGAAGGAGATAGAGCCAGGTGGTATCTTATAGCGCAGGCGATAGCGAGGAGCACAGTAGGCAAGAGAGAATTGTTTCCTCATATTGAATATTCTGCCGCGCAGAATGTGTCCTAATATGGGATAGCGCCGGCGGTACCACTAGCGCAGGCGCTAGCGCTAAGTCTACAAAAAGGACCTCTTGTCTCCGTCTTCCTTAAGCCTCTTGAGATCCAGAATTCCAGAGTTTTGTGCCACATCATAGAGAGGAAGGTTCAGAGAGATACTCCCACAAATCCATAAAGACTAAAGGAGATCCGTGGAGAAGATTTCAACACGCATCTTCATCGTGATGAAAGACCGCATCGACTACGATCATACTCTGCATCTTTGTCTACTTCTCCAAGAGATCCACATAGAGGGAGTTTTATATTATAGTTATTTTATTTCATATCTTTTTTAACCGTTAAAGAATTCTCCTCGTGTTGGCGACTAGGTCTGGGTAGGACTTAGGGCAGAAATTCGCCTTGTGTTGGCGACTAGGTCTCGGGTGTAGGTCTAGAGGGTGCTCGAGGCCATATCTGGGGAAGGGTTGGCTAGAGCAGCTTGAGGCCATATCCGGGGAAGGATCGGCTAAAGCCAACCGGTTCGTGGGGATACGAGTCGGTATAGAAAACAAAAAAAGTCTTTCTATTAGCTTTGATTTCTAGCTTCGATAAGAGATCAAGTCTTGTAATCATGCTTCTCAAGTTAATAAGATCATGTCTTTACTTTTACTTCACTTGATTTGTCTTCATCTTCTCTAGTTTAATAATCAAAGTTTTTTCAAAGTTATGCAAAATATAATATAAGTTTTTAAAACCCTTATTCACCCCCCCCCCTTTATGGACGCCTACCGATCCAACACTTTCCACATAAGACCGTCGTCATACACAAACTCTGCAGCAGACCCAACTCTAGTCTCTGCCAAGTAGCGCCACATGCTCGAATCAAGCTCCAAAGACTATCCCATTCTGTCCGCGAGGTCGTATTGCACCTCTGTCCTGTTCAAGCAGGCACTTGCACAAGAATTCCTCTCCACACAGGAGATCTATAAGTCTTCCATGTCCCTGATCAGAAGCGAATCATGCATCTGAAACCAGCTAGCTTGTGGAGAAGTCCTCCGTCTCAAAGCATCTGCGACAACATTTCGCTTCCCGGGAGTGTAGTCCCCCGGGAAATCCATCCACCTTCGCTGTTGCATTTTGAGCTCTTTATGATTTAGCAGATACTTTACGCTCTTATGGTCTGTAAAGATATCAACCTTCACACCATACAAGTAGTGCCGCCACAATTTCAAAGCAAAAATCATGGCCGCCAACTCCAAATCGTGGACCGGATAATTCCGCTCAGGCACTTTCAATTGGCGAGAACCATAATCTATCACTTGACCATTCTGAAGAAGTACGCAGCCTAAGTCGCTCCATAACGCATCACTGTAAATTTCATAGCCTTCTGTACCACATGGCAAACACAAAATTAGTGTCGTGGTCAGACGATTCTTTAACTCCTCAAAAGTTCGTGCACACTATGGTGACCAAATAAACTTCTAATCTTTCCTTGTTAAGGTCGTGAGAGGAAGAGAAATCTGCGAAATGTTCTCCACGAAGCACCGATAGTAGCCAGCAAGTCTGAGGAAACTCCTGACTTGCGCTACTGTCGTCAAAATGGGCCACTCCTGGATAGCAACTATCTTTGCTGGATCCACTACGATACCCTCGCCACTAACAACATGATCAAGGAATGCCACCGAGACTAGCCAAAACTCACACTTGGAGAACTTGGCATACAGTTGACTCTGTCACAGGGTCTCCAAAACTACGCATAAATGAATCGTGTGTTCTTCTTTAGATTGAGAGTATACCAGAATATCGTCAATAAAGACGATCACAAACCGGTCAAGGGACTCTCTAAATGTCCTATTCATCAAATCCATGAACACTGATGGCGCATTAATCAGTCCAAACGGCATCACAGTGAACTCATATTGCCCGTAGCGGGTACTAAATGTCGTCTTGGGAATGTCGCACTCCTGAATTTGCAACTGGTAGTAGCCAGACTTAAGATCCAGCTTTGAATACACCGTTGATCCAACTAGCTGATCAAACAAGTCATCGATTCGAGGAATCATATACTTGTTCTTCTCGATCAGCTTGTTCAACTCATGATAGTTTATGCATAGTTCTTCTTCACAAAGAGGACTGGAGCACCCCAAGGGGATGTACTTGGGCGAATATAGCCTTGCTCTAGCAACTCCTGTAATTGAATCTTCGATTCCACCATCTCCTTTGGCGCAATCCAGTATAGTGAGCGTGACACAGGCTTGGCACCTGGCACCAGCTCTATTGTGAAGTCAATCTCTCGTTGAGGTGGTGCCCCCAGGAAGATCTTAAGGAAACTACATCTGGATACTCCGAGATAACAGGAACGTCACTCAGACTGGGTTGAGGCTTTGCATCCCCAACTAGCACAACACACAATTCTGCGCACTGCCAAACTGCCTTGACTACTTAGACAGCAGACATCAACATCTTGCTCGATCCATGCAAACCAGCAAATGTAGTCGCATGCTCAGTATTCCTCCCAGAGTGACCTCCTTAGAAGTCCAATCAATGTAGGCATGCTGCGCCGACAGCCAGTCCATACCAAAGATCACATCGAACTCCAAAAGCGGCAGTATTAGTGCGTCCAAATCAAAATCTTGACTTCCTATTCGTACCTTTACCTCACAGTCTTGATCCACACACATAGAACACCCATTGGGAAGCATCACATCTAACCTTTCCTTTATCACTATCGAAGGCACTCCAAGTTGTCGTATGAAGGCCTCAAAAAGAAAGGAATGCGAAGCTCCGTATCAAATAGTGCTCTCGTCGGACAGTTAAATATTAGGACAAAGCCTAACCCACATAAGGTTAACAAGCAATGCACAAGTTATGAAGTATAAAAAGCTACAAAAGTTGTATACTAACGCATACTTGTCACCACATCACTTTGCTTTATGGCCTCCTGCTGGCCAAGGTTGTATACTCACGGTTGGGCTGGAGTGTAGTGGGATTCAGACAACTCCGCTGCTTTCCTTTCTCTGCCGCATAAGCCGCAACTACCTTTTTGCCGCCACGACAGTCTCGGGCTATATGTCCTGGCTTACAACAATTAAGGCAAATGATTGGGCCTCTCCCAATCATTGCTCCCGAGCCAGCAGATTGAGCTGACCCAGAAGGTCTCTCTCTTTTCCTCCATCTGCTTTGGCCAGACTTCGCAGAGCTCGGTACTTTGAACTCTGGCTTCACCACAGCTAAATCCTTTCTGCTTTGGGACCGCTTCATGTCCTTCTCCAAGGAACGAGCCATATTGACCAGGGTCATAAACCCTTGCGTCGTTGTCCCCGATAGAAGGAACCGCAATGCTTTCCACAGACCTTCGTAAAACCGGTTAGTCTTTCGAGCTTCATCTGCAAATGTTGCGCCTGCGTACCTCCCCAACTGGGTAAACTCGTGTAGATAGTCATCAATCATACTATCGCCTTGAGTTAGATGGTTGAACTGATTCTCCATCTCAATCTGTTGAGCAGGAGGTAGATACCGTGCCAAGAACAATCTCAAAAACTCCTCAAAAGAGATGTCCGCCAGGTGCCTTCCTACAAGTTGATGCATCTCTAACTCGTCCCACTAAAGCTGCGACTCCCCATCAAAAAAGAAGGTTGCCAATGTAACCTTCTGCTCTTCCCCTGTATCTGTGGCCTTCAAGGTCTTTCTCACTCTTGATATTCAATCCTCAGATTGGGTCGGGGTCCCTGCCCCCGTGAACGTCGTAGGGTGGAAACTTAGAAAGTGCTGCAGCTGTTGATTTAGAGCTCTCCGGGCCCTCACTGACACTGGTCTATCGATGACAGGTATAGCTTCCACAACCGGCACCGGAGCCACTCCGAGGGTAGGAGGCTGTCTAGGGACATGCCCTCCAGGTTGTGCAGTGAACATAGCAAACACCACTTCAGCTACCATCCTCACTATCTCAGCAGAAGGAGGAGTAGGCACCTCAGCTGGTGCACTGCTCGCAGTCGAACGCGGGGGTCGAGATGGCCCCACTCCACTCCTAGTCGCCTATACATGTGCACAAAACATAATTAGCGACTAAGAGATAGCATGAATCAACAAAGGAACACACACATTCCATCATAATGCTTCTATCATACTTGTAATTCATTCCTAAAGTCGACAGTTATTGGTTATTTACATGTTTTAACGAGACGCGCACACGTGCACACCACCCCTTAAAAGAATTCGACCACAAATTCATACGGAAAGAGATTTAGAACCGTCTCTGATACAAATTTGTAATACCCTACCTGTTACATAAAATATAGCAATAGGTCCGGTCGGGACCCCACGCCATATTAAACGAACAGAAGAGCTCGTTACTGAATTAGTTTTAAACA
Organism: Dactylorhiza incarnata; assembly: GCA_033032865.1. NCBI lineage: Eukaryota > Viridiplantae > Streptophyta > Magnoliopsida > Asparagales > Orchidaceae > Dactylorhiza > Dactylorhiza incarnata. Next base: position 12,043,949 of record JAWHQI010000014.1, read on the forward strand.
GTTAAGAACATAAACATCTCAGCACACAGAGTCGTACAATGAAAGCATTTAGAAAATTATGATAAAACCAGTTCACAACTTGTCCACTTATTTACATGGAATGAAATTACAACAAAGAGCTTTATATAGTCTGTTTTACATCAACTAGGTGGCTTGCAAACATTGACACGCATGTCGGCCACACATGAAGATAGTAAACAAAGCACTTGACCTTCAAGGGCCATCAAAGCTCAGCTGGAGGGGCTTCAACCCATTATTTCCCGCAAGTCTTCCAGGACCTGTACAAACAAATCCACCAAAAGATAGGGAAAACAAGTAACCGGTCAGCTTTAGCTGACCCAGAATATAACGACCCCACCCCATGCTCGCGGCAGTGGTGCTCCTTCCCTGCAAGTAAGCCATAGCAGCATATATATTTCATAGGTACGTCTAAGCACCGCATAGAAATATTCATCACATGGTGATGCCAAGTCACACGTCATGTGCACTCGCGACACATCCTCCTCAATTTCTTTTTCAACTTGGATGGTCAGATTGAGCTAGCTCGTACACACTAAATTCTGACACTTTTTGAGCTCGGTCATACACACGAAGTTCTGACATGATCGTTATGAGCTAGATGTCATGATTCACCTATGCCTGGCCCAGGTTTGGTTCAGCTTGTCCTAGTGCTCATAAATGTCAGGATTCAACTTAGCCTAACACGGGTTTGGCTTCCCCTTGTGCCCGACAATCTATAACCTCACATGGTCATCTCCTCATCCTCAGGGGCTATTTTAGAGTGCCCTAAGCATCTCAAGAATCAATGGGACTAGCGTCGGGGCTAGCGCTAGCGCCGGGCTTTATCCAACCGAATGGATATCTGTTAGCACTTTCAGATATTTCCTGAGGGTAACCTCCAGGACTCCCTGCAGTACATCATAGTACAAAGAACCCAAAAACATACATACACGGAGTCTTCTCCGGAGTGCCATATAGCATATCAACATCATCATTCTAGACCAACCTGTCCAGAAGGGCTTCACACAGCATGCCTATATCCATACTGTTATTCCGAACTCTATATGCAATTTCTACGGGGATAACATCTACCCGTCGGCAGAAACCTATCCACTGATTAGTGGAAATCTGCCTACTACTATGCAAATCAAAGGACGAACATGTCCAGAGATGAAGGAAGAGAATTATTACCCTCGGCGCTCGTTTCCGTGCCATATAGATGTGCTTGATCTGGAGGGAACTTGCAGAAATAGCTTCCTTTCCACGGAGTCGACAATGGAACAAGCACGCAGGATCTCCTTTGCGGATTCGCCCCAACTTGTTTCTCTCATCCAGCCCTCAGCTTCTTCGCTTGGAAAGGTAGAGGACTCTTCAGAAAATGAGAAGGAAATCTGAAAACCAGCCTAGATATTGTTTTCTGCTACCGTCGGCGCTAGCTACTAGTGCGTGGCACTAGCCCAGAGTCGGTACTGCTTTAACACACTACCGCTAGCGCTAGTGATGAGTCCCATTTATATACGCATTTATGGACTCATCTGGGCCAATTATCTAGTCTTTGCACACCACTTTAGGCATAATTTCATTCATATTTTTTATTCCTCGCTAGGTGCACTATTAGGCCCATTTTGGTGTGCAATTGCGCTCCTTGTTATTGGGGGTAAGCACATGGTGCTCCCCTTCCATTTCTTTATGTTTATCTGGTGCTGGAGGTGTACTCCCAACTATTTCTATCTTGTATGCAGGTGACCGGATTATCTTGTATCCAGTTTTCTCCCAGAATTCATGACTGTATGAAACGCACGGTCGTGCGTTTTCCTTGACGCACGGACGATTGCAGTCGTGCGATATCGAGAACGAGCGATCTGAATTTGCTCATGCATTTTGACGCACGGACGGATTTGCCCGTGCGTGCGTAAAACCCACGGTTGGCCTGTGTTCTCTTGGTTTTTGTCATTTCTGAATTTACCTGTGCATTTTGACGCACGGACGGATTTGCCCGTGCGTGAGTAAATCGCACGGGCGGCGCAGCGTCTCCCTCAAGTCTGGTTTTATCATTTAATAACGCACGGTTCACGCACGGTCATGCGTTCGACTGTGCGTGACCATTTTACTTCCTGTTTAGTATAAAATGCAGGTTACATCGCATGCAGACGGGAGATCGCAGAGGGGAGCGGGAAATTAAGTCCTTCCCGCCATTCTTGAGGTCTGAGGACTTCTCCTTCACCTCCACCACCAAAGAGGTCATTTTCCAGCGTTTTCCACCACCATCCTTCCATTCAGGAGTGGTAGCAAGCATCCTCCGCCAAGTGCTCAAGAATTCCTTGTCGTGGGAAGCCATAGAAGAGCTGTAGGTTGTTGGAGCGGTGACAGCCTCCATCGAATCAGCACACCATCTGAAGGCCGAGCCCGGAGAGAGCCCGACAACCTCTCATTCCGTCGAGATCCCAACACGCGGTGATTTCTTCCTATTGGTCTTCTCTAACTTTATGTTTGTGTTTTTCCTTGTGTTGTTGTAATGAACTATCATTTAGCTTTATGTTATAAATCCTTTGTGATATTCTTGTGCAATGATGCGGTAGTGCGAGAATAGCACTTTCTTTGCTGTGATTTTCTATGATTCGTTGTGTGTGAAGCCCTAGCAATTGCTAGTGGTGATGCTTGGAGAAGAGGTGTGTGCGACCCACACCCGTCATAGTTACTTTCCGTCCACGCGCCTCCCGAAGCACTACATCGCGGCTGTTGCATCCACTTCGCCTTGCGAAGTGGAGTTTTGACCCGCATCTCTCTTTTCTGCACTAGCTTATGAAACCCAAAATCAATGCCCTTGTTTTTCCTTTGTTCGCTCGTATAACAACCGATTCACCACACGTTTCGTTCACCAGAACCTGCATTCCTTGAGAGACGATATTCGGGGAAGTTATTCCCAATTTTATTACTTGACAGCGACCGGTGCACTTGCCGAATACGCATCAAGTTTTTGGCGCCGTTGCTGGGGAGTGCAGGCGTGATGAGATTTTGGGTGTGAATCGATTGATTGCGATTGAGTCTTTTATTTCTTTTTAATTTACTCTTTTTCATGCTATTTTCTTCTTCTATATCATGTGGGCACATTTGAATATCCGATGTCGTTGGTGTGGGGACACATCCCACGCTAGTGATAGGTGTCCCAAAGAGTATGGTGTTGTTCAGAAACCATAAAGGTCCCATAAATCTTTTGGCTCCTCTACTGCGCCTCCTATGTCGCACTATTACGCGACTACCGCACCTTGGGTGCCGGCAAAGCCGGTAAGGCAGTGTTTATTTTGCAAAAGTAGAGAGCACGCCTTGAAGGACTGTGCGGATTATCTTTGCCAATTGGCGGATGACAATGAGCCAGATATCTGGATCATCCCATCCTCGAATTCGGCGAACACAGCTCCTTCCTCTGGTTATGTGTCCCTTCCACCTTCACTGCTTGAAGTTTCTGGAATCGACACGTGCATCAGTGCCCCTCATGACTCTATTTCTGATGCGACCCATACCTCTTCGGTTCACGCACCACTTTGCATGGATTTGTGCCCTTGTGTGGAGAGTGAGCACGAGCTCTTAAGAAGCACGTATTCTCCCACTACACACGAAACTACATCTATTTCTGATGTTATCAGTGAGATCAATTTGCAGGATGGTGCAGACCTGCGCAGTGTCGTGCCCACTCTCATGGAGGAGGACAGTCTCGATTGTGCTGAAGCAACCATTTCGGTCCAGTGCGAGGACGTTGAAGTTATAGAGGAGGCCATTGTGTGCTCTGCCGAGTCTAGTGAGATCTTCGACGATGTCATCAGTTTGTCATTGCCGCAACACATGGGGGATGAAGCCCGGATTATCCCCTCAAATGAGATTTCTTTTAGTTTTTCTTCTAATTTATTTCCTGACCCCCTTTCTTTTTGTATAAGGATGCAGTATGTCCCTCCTACGGTTGATCAGATCTTATGCATGGAGGAGCCGAAAGCCTGGCAGGATGAGGAAGGTACAGTGAAGGAACATCTTGTTTCCTCATCATCGTTGGTGCTTCCCCTTGAGGATTGGTTACAAGGGGGCAAGCGGTTCTTCTTTGAAGACATAATACTGGAGGAGAAGAAGAGAGCGAAAAAGGAGGAGATTTGGGGTTGGAGGCTGAGCATCCTACTTAATTTCCACCCCTACTACCAGATCCCCGGTCCTTTCTATTTCATCAGTCGTTACTACTTCAAATCAGCTTATAGCTGATTTATTTTGAGCTTGTAATAATAATTAGAATTTATTAACTTTTGTGTATTCCTAGACTTTATAAATTGCTTAATACAGGTATTTAGTCCACCTTAAGGACATTAAACAAAAGGGCTTCTTGGGAGACAACCCCTGGGACCCACCCGGTTCCGTTTGCTTGCTTTAATTTCTATTATGTTTTGTTTGTTTTTGCTTTGGTGCTAACAATGCAGGTGTGAACTCGATTGGATGAAGAGGAGGAGATCTTTAAAAGAAGGATTATACCGCTCTTCTGGCATGCTCTTATGAGCATAGGCACCCTAACCTAGCTTTATTTTTGCTATGAAATGTTATATTTGATGTGTGTTTTCAAATCAAGTCTGGGGGAGTGGGCCTTTGCTTACGCTACACGCACATAATGCTAGAATGGGCTGAGTTAGGAATGTTCAAATGTATTGTCGTATTGCATACCACACACCACATTCGTTTTCTTGTTATTCGTGCGCAGTTATCGTCTAAGTGCTTAATTTGTATGTTTGGAAGTCTGTTCATTGATTTTGGATTGTGTGGCAGAACAAGTTGTGATCAGTGCGGTGCTGCTAGTAGAGCGCTAACGTGGCTTAAAAAATTCTTGTAGAGTAGATTTTATTACAAAATTATAGTTTTATTTATTTCTGTAGTGTAACTATAAAATACTCTACTCGAACGGTGAATTTGGTGAATCTAGCGGTAGCCCTAGGTCGAGTGTAGAAGAGCTGTTAGCCTCGCATTGTTTGAGTTGGAAGGAGAGGAGACCTCGCTCGGTGGTTAAGAACTTGCCCCTAGCTATTTTCAAAATGAGTGCGTTGAATGATCTTGTTGGGAGCATGACGTAGGCCATCCTTTGATCCGATTGAGCTTTGATTTCCCAACCTAATATCACCCTTGCTAGCCTCGTTGAGCCTTACCTTTTCTATTTGTTAAACCCCACCAAACTTTCACCAAGACCACATATCCTAACCTAAAACGCACTTGAGCCCAGCTTTGAATCTTATACATTTTGTTGATGATTGTGCGATGTGGAGTAATAAAAATTTGGTGGTGTGATGTGTTGTGTGCGCGCAGAAAAATGAAAAAAAATTTGATTGATCCTAACTTATGTTATTTTGGATCTAGAAAAAAAGATAGAGTTAATGAACTCTAAAAAGTATAGAACCATAAGTATGGTAGTCTCGCGCACACCATAGTGCTTAATTGAAGTCTGGGGGAGTGTGCTTCATGGTGAAGATGTTAAGGTTGAATTTTGCTTATTTACAGGAGGTTGGGTGCGTTTAGCCTACGTTCTTCTACTTCATTACCGTACCTCAACCCAAGCCCAAGTCTAGCCTAGAAGCCCTGCTGATTCTTGATAAGATCGTCTCATGCAGTGTAGAAGGTGTTAAAGGGCAAGCATATGACCATCGACCTTGATGGATTTCTTGGAGAGCTCTTTCTTGAGATCCAATTTGAACAACGCTCACCTCAGCAGTTCACGCTATTTTCCCTAGGGCGCGACTGTTCGATTCACCAATATTTCACCTCAGAGTAGTAGTATTTTGTATTTTACACTTGTAGAAGTTCATAAGATATAGTCTTTGTTTTAAAATCTTTGCTACTTTATTTTAAACGATCGTTATTTCTTTGCTTCCCATCGTGTTTTGCCTGCGCAGTTGCTTCTTTAACGTGCACTTTTCTACCATAGGATTAAGTGTTTGCCCGAGACATGCAAACGGGTAAGTATGGGGGTGTGATGAGTCCCATTTATATACGCATTTATGGACTCATCTGGGCCGATTATCTAGTCTTTGCACACCACTTTAGGCATAATTTCATTCATATTTGTTATTCCTCGCGAGGTGAACTATTAGGCCCGTTTCGGTGTGCATTTGCGCTCCTTGTTATTGGGGGTAACCACATGGTGCTCCCCTTCCATTTCTTTATGTTTATCTGGTGCTGGAGGTGTATTCCCAGCTATTTCTTGTATGCAGGTGACCGGATTATCTTGTATCCAGTTTTCTCCCAGAATTCATGACTGTGTGAAACGCACGGTCGTGCATTTTCCTTGATGCACGGACGATTGCAGTCGTGCGATATCGAGAACTAGCGATCTGAATTTGCTCGTGCGTTTTGACGCACGGACGGATTTGCCCGTGCGTGCGTAAAACGCACAGTTGGCCTGTGTTCTCTTGGTTTTTGTCATTTCTGAATTTACCCGTGTGTTTTGACGCACGAACGGATTTTCCCGTGCGTGAGTAAATCGCACGGGCTGCGCAGCGTTACCCATGTGTTTTGACGCACGAACGGATTTGCCCGTGCGTGAGTAAATCGCACGGGCTGCGCAGCGTTACCCATGTGTTTTGACGCACGAACGGATTTGCCCGTGCGTGAGTAAATCGCACGGGCTGCGCAGCGTCTCCCTCAAGTCTGATTTTATCATTTAATAATGCACGATTCACGCACGGTCATGCGTTCGATCGTGCGTGACCATTTTTCTGCCTGTTTAGTATAAAATGCAGGTTACATTGCAGGCAGACCGGAGATCGCAGAGGGGAGCGGGAAATTAGGTCCTTCTCGCCGTTCTTGAGGTCTGAGGGCTTCTCCTTCACCTCTACCACCAAAGAGGTCATTTTTCGGCGTTTTCCACCACCATCCTTCCATTCGAGAGTGGTAGCAAGCATCCTCCGCCAAGTGCTTAAGCATTCCTTGTCGTGGGAAGCCATAGAAGAGCTATAGGTTGTTGGAGCGGTGACAGCCTCCATCGAATCAGCACACCATCTGAGGGCCGAGCCCGGAGAGAGCCCGACAACCTCTCATTCCGGCCGAGAACCCAAGACGCGGTGATTTCTTCCTATTGGTCTTCTCTAACTTTATGTTGGTGCTTTTCCTTGTGTTCTTGTAATGAACTATCATTTAGCTTTATGTTATAAATCATTTGTGATATTCTTGTGCAATGATGCGGTAGTGCGAGAATAGCACTTTCTTTGCTGTGATTTTCTGTGATTCGTTGTGTGTGAAGCCCTAGCAATTGCTAGTGGTGATGCTTGGAGAAGAGGTGTGTGCGACCCTCAACCGTCATAGTTACTTTCCGTCCACGCGCCTCCCAAAGCACGGCATCGTGGCCGTTGAATCCACCTCGCCTTGCGAAGCGGAGTTTTGACCCGCATCTCTCTTTTCTGCACTAGCTTAGGAAACCCAAAATCAATGCCCTTGTTTTTCCTTTGTTCGCTCGTATGACAACCGATTCACCACACATTTCGTTCACCAGAACCTGCATTCCTTGAGAGACGATATTCGGGGAAGCTATTCCCAATTTTATTACTTGACAGCGATCGGTGCACTTGCCGAATACGCATCAGCTAGCGCTACTGCCTGTGCTATCATTTTCTCGACGAATCCTCTTGCGTTCAACTCGGTTCGTCGACAGGATGCATTCGTCGATTAAATTTATGCTACTGCTAGCGCTAGCGCTATCGCCGGCGCTAGCATTCATCGACGAATTTACTTGCGTTCAATGTAACGCCCCTGAATTTTCAGGAATTATTTTAATCCTTTTGTGACGTCATTTTTGACATAAGGGCATTACGTTAGTGCGAAGTTAGCGGTGCGCCACCGTTTGAGCATTTTCGCGTTCGTTCGGTCAATTCGACCAAATTTTGGAGTGTCCCGGATTTGGAAAATTTTACGTTAGGAAATTAAATTATTTAATTTTAGAGAGGTTCGTCGAAGTTTCGTTGCAATCCGAGCGTTATTGGAGCCCCGGTGATTTTCCGAAGATTTGTGTATTTATCGTCGCCCCAATCTTCAAAAATTTATATCTTGAGTTTGGCTAGTCGGATTTTGATTCCGCCTTCTCCGTTGAATTCGTAGCGACGACATTTGTCTTCAGCGCGATTTTCGTTGGAATTGACAACTGTTGGTTCGACCTTCTCTTCTTCTTCTCTTCTTCTTCTCTTCTTCTTTATTATTAATATAAAATGAATTTATAACTATACGTTATATATAAATTCTTGGAATGAATTCTAATTAGAGTTCGGTTTATTAAATTCTTTGAATGAATTATTCATTCAACGAATTGTATTTCGCATATTCTGATTCTTTGAATGAATTATTCATTCAATGATGATAATTCCTTTTTCCTCTCCCCCTATTATTATTATTATTATTATTATTATTATTATTATTATTATTATTATTATTTTATTATTACATGTATATATATGCATATTTCTTCTTCTCGTCGGTGAGCCAAACCCTATTCATCTTCTTCCCGATCTTTTTGCGAACCGAAGCGGAGGCGTGTCATTCCGCGAGCCTTCAGATTGCCGCCACCGGAGCTCCGGAGCACGAAATCCTCGCCGGAGCATGGATCTGGAAAGCTCTCGTCGAGCTTTCGCGTGTGCGGTAAGTATTTTTAGTTTCGTAGAATTTTGAGCTTAGAGCCGGTAGCCCTAACCCTCCTTTTCGTTCCATAAGTTTCAGAGATTCTTCCTCGTTGTTTTCTAGCAGCCGATCTGCGACGAGGAGTTGTTCGGAGAACATTTTCGGTGAAAACTAGGCAAGTGGTGGACAAAACCCCTCTTGTGTGTTTTTTCCCCTTTACCATTTATTTTCCTCGTAGAGAGTGATATGTAAAATGTTTAGTTATTGATGCACAAATCTTAGCACACCGCTAAAGGTGGTAGTAAGACTGCGGCACGAAACGGCAGTGTACCGATCGTTCAAGTAATATAAAACGAGGAGTAATCCCCGACTATCGAATCTCTCAAGGAACACAGTAAGGTGGAGTTAACGTTTGAGGATGGACTTGAGATTGAAGTCCTTTACGTCGGATGGATGAGGAACGGGGGATTTGGTTGTGGAAAATAAAGAGAAAATATTACACTACTCCTATGCAATGCCGCTATCCAATGCTTCGCTTGGCGGGATGGAGACTAGGCAGGCCTTGAGCACGCTGCGTCGCAAGGGAGGATGGATGAGTAGGCAAGCGGAATCGAACTGTGTTAGCCTTGAGCGCGCTGCTTCGTTAGGCGAATGGATTACACGGGCCGCTATGCCACACTTCGCTAGGCGGAGGGAAGAGTAGGCATACGAATGGAATGGTTCGCACCAGCGGAGTCGGAATGGATTACACGGGCCGCTATGCCACGCTTCGCTAAGTGGATGGAAGAGTAGGCATACGGATGAGGGTCGCAAGCACCTCTTCGACAAGCACGCCACTAGCAATTGCAAGTGCGACACACGAACGTAACGGCGGGATGGAGGATGGAATGGGGCGCACCTCAAGCAACTCAAACAACAAAACATTTCACATAGACATGAAATATATAGAAATATAAACTAATTTAAGTGCCACTTCATCATAAGAATAAAGATCTACAACATATACACATCAATAAGAGAAGAACAAGGCAAGAAATCGACCGAATCTGAAGGCTCGTCGAGGAGTCACGGTTGGAATCGCTAGGTGGTCAATCTGCGTCCAAGCTCGGTCCTCAACTACGTCCGGGGTAGAGAGAGCTGTTACGACTCTCCAATGAGCCCGTCTTCTTCGTCTCACGATCTGGTAAAGGTTGCAAACTTCCTCTTGCTTGATGGCAATGGCGGCTAAATCTTCCTTCGAAGCTCTAGGATGGAGGAGGAGGCCGAGATGATCTCCAGGCTCAAGATTGGCGTGAAGAACAAGCCCGGAGCACCTCCTGAAAGTGGGCGGCGATGGACGGCGAAAAGGGCGTGGAGCTGGAGCTCTGGGAGCGGGAAGAACGAACGATCCCGAATAGGGCAAGACCTTCGGCTTAAATAGAAAATCTGTCAGAAAATGGTCACGCACGATCGAACGCACGACCGTGCGCAGATCGTTCGTTATTAAATGATAAAATTTGACTTGGGGAAGACGCTGCGCCGCCCATGCGAATTGCTCACGCACGATCAACACCGTCCGTACGTACAAACGCACGGGCAAAATCCGACGCTCTGAAATCAGCAAGACACAGGTCGACCATGCGTTTTGTTCACGCACGGGCGAATCCGCCCGTGCGTCAAAATGCACGAGTAAACTCCGATGCTCCGTTTTTCTGCCAAGACACAAACGCACGACCGCAACCGACCGTGCGTCAAGGAAACGCACGACCGTGCGATATGCACAGACATGAATTCTGGGGAAAACAGGACGAACTAGCCACCTGCATACAAGATACAATGGCTGGGAATACACGTCCAGCATCAGAAAAACATAGAAGAAGAGAAGGGGAGCACCATGTGCTTACCCCCAACAACAAGGAGCGGAATTGCACACCGGAATGGGCTAAAAAGTGCACCCAGCATGGAATAGTACATATGAATGAAAACGTGCCTAAAATCTGGTGCAAAGACTAGAATACCAGCCCAAATGAGTCCAAAAATGTATATATAAATGGGACTCATCACACCCCCAGACTTACTTGTTTGCGCGTCCCGAGCAAACAAATCCGGCGGAGCAGGAAAAGCATAGCTAGCCAAAAAATTTGCAAACATGGAATAGAATGCGAAGTTGCATACTCGTGTGCATAGAAGTTCATTAGAAGACGTTTCTACAGATGCTAGCTAATTTATAAAAGTGTAAATGTGTAAAAAGAAATTTATTTTTACTCAAAAATGGAATGTTGGTGAATCTCGTGGTCACGCGTAGTACGAAAGTAAGCAAGACGCGAAGGTGAATGTTACCCAAGACCGGAACTCGGAATTATCTCCGTTGAAATCCATCAACGTCGAGAACCATAAGCTCGCCCGGTCACACTCTCTCTACGGCGCTAGTGAACTCACAAGACGAATCGATAGGACTTTAGGTTTACATGAGGCTTGGGTTACGGTTTGGAATGCAAAGATAAACATGAAGGCTAATCGCAACCCAATTGAGCACATAAAAATGCTAAATCAGAGCAGCCTCAATAATACACGTGTAACACACCCCCACACATGACTTTGAAACCGGGTGTGCACACGGCCTACAACAATCAATACCATTTAGATGTTTCAATTAAAACGTTGGGGGTATACATCTATTTTTTCTTTGCTTTTCTTTTTCTTTTCTTTTCATCCCCAGATCAAATAGCACAAATTTCAGCACATAGACATTTTTAAAACTTCCACATCAACACTGAAGTTTCGCATCACCGCACCGCATTGGACAATTACAATTCATAAATGCTTTTAGCTTAATTTTTGGTTGCGATAATAGGATTAGCTTTTAGGCCTTGGTGAAGTATGGTGGAGCTGAATCAAAAGATCGGGTAGGCACAAAATGGGCTAGCAATGGTTAGTGTATAGGAATGGTAAAACAAGGCTCATGCTTGCCAAATAGATGGCCTACGTCACGCTCAACTTGCAAATCGTTCGCACCCATGCTTCAAGAGTCGCTTGGGGAAAGTTCTTAGCCCCCGAGAAAGGTAATCCTTCCTCCCGACTCGAGCAACACGAACCTCGCATTCGCTTACACACAATACCACGCTACCACTAGATTCAACCACATTCACCATTTTGAGTAAAATAAACTAAAATCTACGCAAATATACTAATTATAAATTAGAAGCATAAATAGAAACTAATTCTACTCAAATCCCTATGCAAACACGAGTACTCAACTAGAACACTGCAGGAGTCAACATTCCACTCCATCTTGCAATTATTTTGGCTAATACAGCAATTTCTACATCACAACCAAGAATTGAATATACAGGAGCATACAAACAAGCGAGTGCGCGCTAAAGTGGGTGTAGTGGTGTGTGGTGAAAATGAACAAATAAAATAATTGAAATAAAATACTTCTAGCATGCTATGCAAAAGTGCACGTGAGTGGGCACATATAGCAGCTTTCCCCCAGACTTAATCTAAGCAATCGATACGAATGATGTAATCATGAAAATCGAATAAAACACCAGGGGAAGAAAAGTTACCCATGATCAGAAATGAGCATACCAGAAGACGCATGAAAACTAAGACAAAGATCAGCTTCCGCCATCCAGAATATGAACCTGTAGGGGTCAGCTCCGCAAAAACAAAAGAAAATAGAAAATTAAAATAAAGTGCAATTAACTAAACAGAATTAGAAAAGAAATGAAAATGCAGGAAAAATTAAGATAACTACTGGGGTTATTGTCCTCCCAGCACGACTTATTCTAAATTAAAACGGTTCTAGCTAATGGGAGTATGGAAGGAGAAGTGGACAGGTAACTGGCCCAATATCCGTGTAGGTAGCGGGTACCGATACGGTGATGGAACAGTCACCCCTCTACCTAAATATAGATACCTGCTCCTCACAGGTAAAGGGTGGAGAATGTAAGTGGAGGAGGAAATATCCTCACTCAACTCACCAAAAACATCCTTGCCTAGCAAGGTACCGTCTTCAAGGAGGCGGCAGGAGGAGAAGGCAATGAATGAGGCTTCCTCTGTGGAGGAAGGATCAACCTCCTCACACAAGAGGATGCACTCATCATTGACTTGATCAGAATGCTCCAAGTCCTCCTGAAGTACCTGTGAAGACTCAACCTGCACAGGCTTAGATAGAGAAAGGGGATTAAGAAATAAAAAGGAAGAAGAACATGAATAAAAATCAATCGGGGGAGTGATCCCGGTCTCACTCCCGGCAGGATCCAAGGATAGATCGCTATCATCATCGTAAGTATCATAGCGAGGGGAACCCAAGAACTCGAGGGCCTCAGTGGTGGTTTGGACCTCCTCGTCCTATGAAGAAGTGCAAACCTCCTCATCAGAGAGAGTATCCTCCTCATCCCACCGAGGTGCACCATCGTGTTCAAAGTATTCATTCTCCCCTTCGGGGAAAACAAACTCCTCATCCCACTTTGGAGCATCCTCCGAGTCGGAAGCATCACCCCACTCCTTCACTTCGATAGGATCATAAAGAATGTGTGTAGAAAAATCTTGCAAAGAAAATGGAGGAACAAAAAGATTTGGTTCCTCCGCAAAAAGATTTGCAAATACCTCTCCGATGGAAAGAATACTTTCCACATCCCACTCAGGAGCATCTAGGAGCTCCCATTCCTCTCCTTGTTGGCTAACAGATGAGTGATCGTCATCACTAGGAGTGAAGCCATACAGAGGGAGTGAGGAGTCCATGCACGGAATAAGATCGGGGGTAGAGGGAATGATTGCCTCCATGGGTAAAGAATGAGTGATAGGGACAATGTTGTCATGGGTGGAGGAGCAGCGGTCAGGATTGAAAAGACTCGGACAGTCCTTCAATTCATGACCCTCTCCTCGACACAACAAGCAAACAAAGTTCCTATACTGCCTAGCATTTAACTCCTTCATTTGGTCTATATAATAGACCATCATGTCGTAAGTGCCAGGAGAAATATCCCATGAAGACATTTTCAACAATAAAAGCAGATATAATGAAACTGAAATTCTTTGCAAGAAAATTTACACAGACTAATAAAACTCCTTGGATTAAACTTGCCAAAAATTTAAAACAAAACAGAAGAGGAAGAAATAATAACAAACAATATGTACTTAAAAAGCAAACAAAAATAACAAAGCGGATATACACACTGGAAGAACTACTATCTCTCGGCTCTCCCTCTCAAGAAAACTCACACGACTGTGTTCCCCGCAACGGCGCCAAAAACTTGATGCGCAAATCTTAGCACACCGCTAAAGGCGGTAGTAAGACTGCGGCACGAAACGGCAGTGTACCGATCGTTCAAGTATTATAAACCGAGGAGTAATCCCCGAGTATCGAATCTCTCAAGGAACACAGTAAGGTGGAGTTAACATTCGAGGAAGGACTTGAAATTGAAGTCCTTTACGTCGGATGGATGCGGAACGGGGGATTTGGTTTATGGAAAATAAAGAGAAAATATTACACTACTCCTATGCAATGCCGCTATGCAATGCTTCGCTTGGCGGGATGGAGACTAAGCAGGCCTTGAGCGCGCTGCGTCGCAAGGGCGGATGGATGAGTAGGCAAGCAGAATCGAACTGTGCAGGCCTTGAGCGTGCTGCTTCGTTAGGCGAATGGATTACAAGGGCCGCTATATCACGCTTCGCTAGGCGGATGGAAGAGTAGGCATACGAATGGAATGGTTCGCACCGGCGGAGTCGGAATGGATTACACGGGCCTCTATGCCACGCTTCGCTAGGTGGATGGAAGAGTAGGCATACGGATGAGAGTCGCAAGCACCTCTTCGACAAGCACGCCACTAGCAATTGCTAGTGCGGCACACGAACGTAACGGCGGGATGGAGGATGGAATGAGACGCACCTCAAGCAACTTAAACAACAAAACATTTCACATAGACATGAAATATATAGAAATATAAACCAGTTTAAGTGCCACTTCATCATAAGAATAAAGATCTACAACATATACACATCAATAAGAGAAGAACAAGGCAAGAAATCGACCGAATCCGAAGGCTCGTCGAGGAGTCACGGTTGGAATCACTAGGTTGTCAATCCGCGTCCAAGCTCGGTCCTCAACTACGTCCGGGGTAGAGAGAGCTGTCACGACTCTCCAATGAGCCCGTCTTCTTCGTCTCACGATCCGGTAAAGGTTGCAAACTTCCTCTTGCTTGATGGCAATGGCGGCTAAATCTTCCTTCGAAGCTCTAGGATGGAGGAGGAGGCCGAGATGATCTCCGGGCTCAAGATTGGCGTGAAGAACAAGCCCGGAGCACCTCCTGAAAGTGGGCGGTGATGGACGGCGAAAAGGGCGCGGAGCTGGAGCTCTGGGAGCGGGAAGAACGAACGATCCCGAATAGGGCAAGACCTGCGGCTTAAATAGAAATTCTGTCAGAAAATGGTCACGCACGATCGAACGCACGACCGTGCGCAGACCGTGCGTTATTAAATGATAAAATTTGACTTGGGGAAGATGCTGCGCCACCCGTGCTAATTGCTCACGAATGATCAACACCGCCTGTGCGTACAAACGCACGGGCAAAATCCGACGCTCTGAAATCAGCAAGACACAGGTCGACCGTGCGTTTTGTTCACACACGGGCAAATCCGCCCGTGCATCAAAACGCACGAGTAAACTCCGATGCTCTGTTTTTCTGCCAAGACACAAACTCACAACCGCAACCGACCGTGCGTCAAGGAAACACACGACCGTGCGATATGCACAGACATGAATTCTGGGGAAAACAGGACGAACCGGCCACCTGCATACAAGATACAATGGCTGGGAATACACGTCCAGCATCAGAAAGACATAGAAGAAGAGAAGGGGAGCACCATGTGCTTACCCCCAACAACAAGGAGCACAATTGCACACCGGAATGAGCTAAAAAGTGCACCCAGCATGGAATAGTACATATGAATGAAAACGTGCCTAAAATGTGGTGCAAAGAATAGAATACCAGCCCAAACGAGTCCAAAAATGTATATATAAATGGGACTCATCAGTTATTCGAACAAAATTTCTGTAGTAGTATCGTAGAGTATGTCGATTTGGCTAAAGTAGAATTCATATAGAAGTTAAGTTGATTCGTCGAGTGGAGTCAGTTCGTCGAATGGAATTGTTGAGTTCGAGTTTATTTCGTCGAGTGACTTTGTCGTTTCGTCGAGTGATCATTAAATTCGTCGAGTGCCCTATTATTTATTCGTCGAGTGCCCTTTTATTTATTCGTCGAGTGGCCATTTCTAATTTTCATGTAAAGTTTAAATTTCGCCAAGTGCAGTCCAAATTCATCTGGCGTTTTGGTCGATATCGCTTGCCCTTGGGAAGCGATTTGTCAGACTAATCTGTGGCGTCTTGTCAGCTTCTCGCTTGATTTATGTTCGCTTGTGTTTTGTCAATTGAATGGTGATACTTTGCCTTCAGGAAAAGCATCAATTTTGGTGATTTTAAAGTGTATTATGTTTGCATCATAACTCTGCATAGTCCTTTGTCGGTTGCATGCTCCTTCATCAACTGTGTGGTTGCATGCTTCATAATTTTGTATAAGTCTCTTTATCAACTGCATGATCACTTTTGCTTTGTTTAAGTGTTTTGCTGCAGGAATTTTACCTATTGATTGTGTACATTCGGTTTGTCGACCGCTTGATTTTTATCATCTGCATAATTTGAGACTTCACATCGTCTGCATGACCCATGTTCCCCTTTCTCATGCATAGTTAGGTAATTTCAGCTAACTGCACAAATCTAAGTCAACTGTCGCCCCTGGCGAGTTCATTCAATGCATAATCTAATTGCGACTGTATAGTTCAATTCACATAAGTTCTTTGTTGACTGCATGCATAAAGTCGATTTTTTGGTGTTGACTGCATGATAACCCTATACGATCAGTGTTGTGGTAATCGCTTGTTTAAGGTTTGTTGACTGCAAGACATCTTTTGCATGCCCTTTGTTGATAGTATGGTCCAGATTCTTCTCCTCCGCTTAATCTAAGGATGTTGTTGACTGTTTGGTTCTTTTGGCTATCGACGAGATCCTTGTTTCCTTGTCAACTGCATGACCCTTTCATTGTTGACTGCTTCACTCAGTATTTCCCTTTTGAGATAATTCAGTGCTAGAGCATTGCTTGTGTTTGGCTTGAGTGTTAAAATCTTATCATGGTCGTGTTACACCGCTAAGTCTTGTACGGGTCGGTGTGCCAAAATCTTCAACCTTTTACTAAGTTGAATGATGATCTAAGTATTAAATGATAAATCTTGTGCTTACTGTTCCCCTCATTATGAGTTGCTGCTAGAACCATCTGAAATCCTTTTTTTCCTGTCTGGCACTCTTTTGGTTTGGCCTGTTGGATTTGAAGAGCGATGTTTGCTCTGTTGAATATTGACAGCCAGGTATGCTCTGTTGGGGTCTGTTGCTTGTGTGGGCTAAAAGTCAGCGCCACAGTGCCTTTGTTGGGCTGTTGGTTTGTGTGGACTCGAGTCACTGCCACAGCTCCCCTGGTTTGGTTTATTTTGGGCCAAGATGGCAGCGGATAAAGGACCACCACCTCAATGCCTGTTTGTGGATCATACACCTGAGGCCTTGTGTATTGCCCGGCGTTAAATGATGCCCCTTTCTCGAGCTGATCAGTCTCAAGCACTTGAAAAATACATATATCTATATCATTATGCTATAGTTGGCCCTAACTTTTGGTGCATGCATTTCTCTTACCGAGTGCACTCGATCGAGCTGGCTCGAGTTGTTTTATGCTAATCATTGCCGATATGTCAATTTCTCTTTGCAACAATGTTTTACTTTGGACTTACTGTTAACCCTTGTTTATTGAAAGCCTCGGTTTTATTCTTGTTGCCACTTGCACTTTCTTGCTGATACATTCTTTTCTTTTGAATGTCTCAGGCTCGGAGCAGTAGCAGTCTGGGTAGTAGAGTTGGTGTTTCTCAGAGCTGTTCTTAGTTGCATTTGTTGCTTACTCCTCACGGTGGTGATATAGTTGTTTCTCTTATTTCAGCTTAGACTTGTATTCTTTTGTTTCTATGGACTCGTGTCAGTTTGTTGACGCTCATAGTTTGTGTTAGAATACTTGACAGCTACTCTGTTGTTACTTTCTGGCTAATTTTCATGCCTGCTCTCTGGGAAGTTTTATGTTAGGATGCATGAGTTATTTTATGTATAGAAAATGACAGTCTTGCATAGCATGATTTTAAGTAAATATCACCTACTTTGAAGATCGTGGAAAAAAAATCCTTCCTTACTTATACTAAATTTAGATATGTGCATATCATTTCTGAACTGTTTGATCTTCATGCTCGTGTAGGCTAAAATAAACCTATTTTTTTGATGCGTTTGTATAGTTTTCTACTCGTGGACTAGTTGATCCACTAGACCGAGGGACATGGTCTTAAGCTAAAAATATAAATTTTTTTTATTTAACTAAATCATATTAATGTCTTTTATAAATGTTCATAAGGAGTGATCGCTTGAGCATCTGTAGTTGTCCCCTACATGACGTGGCATCATGACGTGTATTTTCCCCTTGCTCTGATAATATTTATTAAATTCGTTGGAAAATGCGGGTTGTTAAAGTTGGTATCAGAGGAAGGTTTGCTCGGCAATTTGGTCGAACGACTTTTTCTGAGCAAGTGTTAATTATCTTGTCTCATTGCATACACACATCGAAGGGTCATCCGTATGTCTTGGCTGAAGCCTGAATACTACACTCATAGTGTTGAAATTGTTGAAGTGGAAGTTTGGAGGCTTTTGGATCTGGGCGGTCTGGGTGAGGTCGGGCGGTCAGGCGAGTTCGCGCGAACTAACGGTCTGATTCTGCGGTCAGGCAAGTTTGCCGACTTGGCGGTCTGGATCGGCGGTTTGGCATGATCTGTGCCTAGTCGCGGTCTCCCGGGTTGACTGTTGGTCTGGTCCAAAGTCTGCTGAAGGAGGAGCCGCGCGGTCTGTGCGTGATCGCGTGGCAGGCTGTCCTCTTCAAGGCTGTGGCGGTCTGGTGTGACCGCACAGCTTGATCAAGGTTCTCTTCAGGATGCGGTCTGATAGCTGACCGGGCCTTCTGGGAGAGTTCGCGGACTAAGGGTCTTAGTCGCGCGGTCTCAGCTCGCGGTCTCAGGAGGAGGCTGGCTTGCGAGCTGGTTGCTGTTCGCGGTCTCAGGAGGAGATCGGCATGCGGACAGGAGTTCGCGGTCTGATGGCGAACTGACTGTGTTCGCGGTCTCATGCGAACACAGGTGGTGAACAGCTTCGGGCGGTCTGGCGATCTTCGTTGAAGTCGCGATCTGCCGTGAGAGCAGCGGTCTCTCATGGCTGATGTGTGAAGCTGGCGGGTTCACCAAAATGAAGCAGGAGTTCGGCTGCTGATCGCGGGTTGACCGGTTTGGTCACGCGGTCTGAGGGGTGGTGATCCTATCTCATAGGGTGGTGACTGGATCAGGTCGCATGCCTATAAATAGGAGGCCACTGTAGCAGCAAACACAACACACCAAGTGTAAGCTGAGTTCGCGTCTTTCTTGCGGTCTGTGTTTTCTGACCGGGCGGTCTCTGATCGAATTCTTCTTGTGCAGCTTCTGCGGATAGTGCGGGCAGCAGCGATCACCTCTTCCTCTGAAAGTGTTCGGGCGGTCTGCGGCTTGGAGTTGTGTTGCTGGAGTTTGGGAAGATCAGGAGGTCGAAAGAAGGGAGCGGTCTGTGCAGCGGTTTGGTGGTGGTCTGAGGTCGGCAGGGTGTTGCGGTCTAGCAACAGGAGGAGATCGCAAGGGAGATCGCGCGGTCTGTGCAAGAGAGGTCGCGCGGGTTGTGCGGTCTGAAGTCTTTCAGTATTCTTCTCTGTATTGGTTCTGGAGTGTTGTGCTGACGAAATCATGTCTCGTCAAGCATGTCTTGCCCTGTAACTGAAGTTAGAAAATCAATAAAGATCAATTGTTTGCCCCAAATTGTTTCTGGTTGTTTTGGCTTGTAACTCTAGTTGTTATTCCTGCTTGCTCTCACAAGGTCCGGAAAAAATTTCACATGGTATCAGAGCCAGGTTGGAGTGGTTAGAGCAGTGAATAACTTAGAGTAGCCATCGCCTTTGTGAAGAAGGAACCAGAGGGAAAACAATGGAAGGCGGATTTGCAAGAGGTCTTGGGATTGATATGCTTACTTCGACCAACTTTAAGAAGTGGAGGTCATGTATGCAGAGCTATCTTCTAGGGGAGGACCTCTGGGAGGTTGTTGGAGGAGATGCAACTGAAGAGGTGAAGGCAACGGAAGCAGGTGATAATGGTCCGGCTGTGAGGGCGTGGAGAAAGACCAATGCTAAAGCCGAGTTCACCTTGAAGCGTGCCATTTCACCGGAACTATTTGATCACATCTTAGGGTGTGGATCAGCTGCCGAAATCTGGAGAGCCCTGGATGGGCTGTTTAACAAGAAGAATGTGGCGAGGCTGCAGTTCTTGGAGAATGAGCTGGCAAGGTCGGCTCAGGGTGATCTTTCTATCTCAAACTTCTTTCTGAAGATGAAGAACCTCTGCGCTGAGATATCAGCACTGGATCCTGATGAGCCTATCTCTGAGGCAAAGCTGAAGAGGCACATCATCCGCGGCCTGGGGAAGGAATATGTTGCCTTTGTGACGTCAGTGCAGGGATGGGCAAATCAGCCGTCTCTGCTAGAGCTGGAGAATCTGCTAGCTTCGCAGGAAAGTCTGGCAAGGCAGATGGCGGGAGTGTCAGTGACTGGGGGAGACGGCGAGGTGCTCTTCTCAGGGAAGAAGAAGAAGTGGGAGAAGAAGAAAAAGATCGCGGGAGGCTATGGGCCTTCAACTTCTGGGCAGCAGGAAAGGGGGTATGCTCCCAAGGCTGACGGGAAGAAGAAGGGGGAAGGTCCGAGATGCTTCAAGTGCGGGAAGGTTGGGCACTTCAAGAAGGAATGCCCAGTTGTTACTCAATCGGGGCATGTTGCTGGAAAGGTGGAAGTGGAGGCCAGGCACATTGATGGAGGATGGGGAGGAGCCTTCTCGGCTTCGGTTGAAGCCTCGGCTACTATCAACTATCAAGAGGACTGGATCGTGGACTCGGGGTGTGGTCATCACCTCACCGGAGATGAGTCGAAGCTTTCATCAGCACAACCCTATACAGGTAACAATGCTATCATCACCGCTGATAATACTGTGCATCCAGTCGAGAAGGTGGGGGTTGTTTCTTTGGGCAGTGATAGAGGGCCACTTACCTTGAAGAGTGTCTATCATGTGCCCGGGATGAAGAAAAACCTCTTCTCAGTAACCAACGCTGTTGACGCTGGGTATCACGTTCTGTTCGGCCCAACAGAAGTGAAATTTCTACGAAATGTAGAGGCCGTGAAGGCGGAGGTCGTTCATGTTGGGAGACGGGCAAAGGACTTGTTCGTTTTGTCGACAAGTTCCTACATCGACAAGATGAAGACGAATGATGGTGCCGTGATATGGCATGAGAGGTTGGGGCATGTAGGGATGGACAAGCTGAAAGCAATGGCGGTGAAAGGTCTTGTCAAGGGCCTGCCAAGTCTATCTTCCTACGGAGAAGGTCACGTTTGCGCGGGATGTCAGTTCGGCAAGTCTCATCGACTACCGTTTGACAAGTCACAGACAAGGTGTAGTCAGCCGTTGGAGTGCATCCATGGTGACTTGATGGGACCAACTGCTACCCCAAGCCTCGGAGGCAGCAGGTATATGATGGTGCTGATCGATGATTACACCAGATATGTCTGGGTTTATTTCCTGAAGGAGAAGGCGGAAGCGTTTGCCAAGTTTGTGGAGTTCAAGGAGCTCGTGGAAGGTCGGCTGAATCTGCGGATCAAGAAGCTGAGGACGGACAACGGAGGAGAGTTCACCTCTGCTGAGTTCTCCAGTTTTTGCAGGAAGGCAGACATCCGGAGGGAGCTTACTTGTGCATATACTCCACAGCAGAACGGTGTTGCAGAGCGGAAGATCCGTCATCTGACGGAGACCTGCAAGTGTTGGCTGCATGCCAAGAGTATCCCAAAGTCCTTCTGGGCGGAGGGAATGTCTTGTGCTGCTTACGTCATCAACAGGATGCCTCTGAGCCCCATCAACATGTTGACCCCGCATGAGATGATGTTCAAGGAGAAGCCAAGCGTGGCACACCTTCGGGTGTTCGGTTCCACCTGTTACGTGCACATCCCTGATGCTCTTCGGACAAAGCTAGAAGCGAAGGCTAGGAAGCTAGTCTTTGTGGGATACGATGAGAGGAAGAAAGGGTGGAAGTGCATGGACCCGGAGACGCGGAGATTTGTTGTATCTCGCGACGTCGTGTTCGATGAGGTGACATCTTACAGGGGGTCCTCTGGAGTGGAGTTACCAGAGAGCAGGGTGGAGGAGCCGGAGCAAGCTGTGGAAAATCTTCAGGTGGAGCTACCTGTGTCACCAGGTGGTCCATCGCCTTCTAGTTCTGAGACGGGAGCTTCTGGTTCAGGGAGCAGGGGGAGCAATGCTCCTAGCACGTCTGGAAGAGGAGCTAGGGAAGAAGCAGCTGAAGATGATGCGGTTCAGGGGAAGGAGCTGAGGAGATCGAAGCGAGCGATCATCGCCCATGATCGCTATACAGGAGGAAACACAGTGAGCTTTGTCTCATGTTTCTTCGCTGGTCCCTTAGATGAGAGGGAACCGTCGAGCTTTGAGAAGGCCAGAGGCGTGAAGGAGTGGGATGTTGCAATGCAAGAAGAGATGTCAGCTCTTGAGAAGAATGAGACCTGGTCTCTTGTGCCCAAGCCTAAGGGCACCACTCCTGTTACATGCAAGTGGGTCTACAAGCTGAAGAAGAAGGCTGACGGTAGTATCGAGCGGTACAAGGCTCGCCTTGTAGCTCGGGGGTTCTCGCAGCAATACGGTGAAGATTACGAGGAGACTTTCAGTCCGGTGGCAAAAATGACTTCAGTTCGTTTTATTATTGCCTTGGCGGCGTTCAGTGGATGGAAGATTTGGCAGCTCGATGTCAAGAACGCCTTCTTGTACGGTGAGATTGACAAGGATATCTTCATGGTCCAGCCTCCAGGTTTTGTGTCTGAAGATTTTCCGGAGCATGTCTGCAAGTTGAAGAAGGCCCTGTATGGGTTGAAGCAAGCGCCGAGGGCGTGGTATGGGAAGATCGCAGAATATCTCTTATTCTGTGGATTTGGGGCTTCAGACTCAGACTCAAGCTTGTTCGTCAAGAAGAGCGGGGAGCTTTAAGTCATCGTGTTGTTATACGTCGACGATATGATCGTGACGGGGAACTCGAAGGAGGAGGTAGCGCAGCTTCGGGCCGAGCTGTCTATCAGGTTCGAGATGAAGGACTTAGGTGAACTTCACCATTTCCTTGGACTCGAGGTGCAGAGGAAGGAAGGTGGAGTGCTGGTGACCCAGGCCGGCTATGCGGAGCGAATCGTGGAGCGATTCGGCATGAAGGAAGGGAAGTGCACTTCCACACCTCTGGATAAAGCTATGAAGCTTCGGAAGGATGAGGGGAGGATCATGCAAGATCCGTTGGTGTTCCGAGCTCTAGTTGGGAGCTTGATTTATCTGACGATCACGAGGCCGGATATTGCATATGCAGTTGGCAGAGTGAGTCGATATATGGCGGAGCCACGGGTACCTCATCTGCTAGCGGCCAAGAACATTCTGAAGTATGTCAAGGCGACCTCGGACATGGGTCTCCTGTACCGGAGGGATGCGGACTTCAAGGTGCACGGGTTCATGGATGCTGACTACGGGGGAGATTCGGATGATCGGAAGTCGACGTCTGGATTCATCTTCATGGCGGGCCCCACAGCTATTTCATGGTGCAGCAAGAAACAAGATTCCGTGTCAGTCTCTACCACGGAAGCGGAATACAAGGCTTCGGCTTTGGCAGCTCAAGAAGCCATCTGGCTTAGGAGGTTGGTGGGAGACGTCCATAAGGAGGTTCGGGAGCCGACTCTGCTACGCGGTGACAACGAGAGTGCTCTCAAACTGGTAACCAATCCAGTTTGTCACGCGAGGACCAAGCATATCGAGATCGAGCATCACTTCATACGGGAGAAGGTGCTGGAGGGATCTCTTTCGGTCGGGCATGTGCGGAGTGCGGACAATGTCGCAGACATCTTCACAAAGGCGCTGGCAAAGGGGCCGTTCACACGGCTAAGGAGCTTACTGGGGCTGGTTTCAACTTCCCACTTCAAGGGGGAGTGTTGAAATTGTTGAAGTGGAAGTTTGGAGGCTTTTGGATCTGGGCGGTCTGGGTGAGGTCGGGCGGTCTGGCGAGTTCGCGCGAACTAACGGTCTGATTCTGCGGTCAGGCAAGTTTGCCGACTTGGCGGTCTGGATCGGCGGTTTGGCATGATCTGTGCCTAGTCGCGGTCTCCCGGGTTGACTGTTGGTCTGGTCCAAAGTCTGCTGAAGGAGGAGCCGCGCGGTCTGTGCGTGATCGCGTGGCAGGCTGTCCTCTTCAAGGCTGTGGCGGTCTGGTGTGACCGCACAGCTTGATCAAGGTTCTCTTCAGGATGCGGTCTGATAGCTGACCGGGCCTTCTGGGAGAGTTCGCGGACTAAGGGTCTTAGTCGCGCGGTCTCAGCTCGCGGTCTCAGGAGGAGGCTGGCTTGCGAGCTGGTTGCTGTTCGCGGTCTCAGGAGGAGATCGGCATGCGGACAGGAGTTCGCGGTCTGATGGCGAACTGACTGTGTTCGCGGTCTCATGCGAACACAGGTGGTGAACAGCTTCGGGCGGTCTGGCGATCTTCGTTGAAGTCGCGATCTGCCGTGAGAGCAGCGGTCTCTCATGGCTGATGTGTGAAGCTGGCGGGTTCACCAAAATGAAGCAGGAGTTCGGCTGCTGATCGCGGGTTGACCGGTTTGGTCACGCGGTCTGAGGGGTGGTGATCCTATCTCATAGGGTGGTGACTGGATCAGGTCGCATGCCTATAAATAGGAGGCCACTGTAGCAGCAAACACAACACACCAAGTGTAAGCTGAGTTCGCGTCTTTCTTGCGGTCTGTGTTTTCTGACCGGGCGGTCTCTGATCGAATTCTTCTTGTGCAGCTTCTGCGGATAGTGCGGGCAGCAGCGATCACCTCTTCCTCTGAAAGTGTTCGGGCGGTCTGCGGCTTGGAGTTGTGTTGCTGGAGTTTGGGAAGATCAGGAGGTCGAAAGAAGGGAGCGGTCTGTGCAGCGGTTTGGTGGTGGTCTGAGGTCGGCAGGGTGTTGCGGTCTAGCAACAGGAGGAGATCGCAAGGGAGATCGCGCGGTCTGTGCAAGAGAGGTCGCGCGGGTTGTTCGGTCTGAAGTCTTTCAGTATTCTTCTCTGTATTGGTTCAGGAGTGTTGTGCTGACGAAATCATGTCTCGTCAAGCATGTCTTGCCCTGTAACTGAAGTTAGAAAATCAATAAAGATCAATTGTTTGCCCCAAATTGTTTCTGGTTGTTTTGGCTTGTAACTCTAGTTGTTATTCCTGCTTGCTCTCACAAGGTCCGGAAAAAATTTCACACATAGCATAATAAGAAGTATACGAGGCATATTATGTAGAATGGGATGCATAATATGTGTTTGTATATTAATCCTCATAGTTGACAACATGCAATGATTATGTAGTGTGGGATGCATAACGCCGTTCCCATGGATGTCCATTAGCTCAATTTTTCTTTTTCGTTATTGATGCACAAATCTCGCACACCGCTATAGGCGGTTGTAAGACTGCGGCACGAAACGGCAGTGTACATATCGTTCAAGTAATATAAAATGGGAATGAATCCCCAAGTATCGATCTCAAAGGAACACAGTAAGGTGGAGCTATCTATCGAGGAAGGACTTGAGATCCAAGTCTTAAAGGTCGGATGGAATGCGGGAGAGTTGGTTTGGCTTTTGGAAAATAAAAGAAAACAACTACAACTACTCCTATGCAATGCCGCTATGCAATGCTTCGCTTGGCGGGATGGAGACTAGGAAGGCCTTGAGCGCGCTGCGTCGCAAGGGCGGATGGACGAGTAGGCAAGCGGAGTCGAACTGTGCAGGCCTTGAGTGCACTGCTTCGTTGGGCGAATGGATTACACGGGCCGCTATGCCACGCTTCGCTAGGGGAATGGAAGAGTAGGCAAGCAGATGGAATGGTTTGCACCGGCGGAGTCGGTATGGATTACACGGGCCGCTATGCCAAGCTTCGCTAGGCGGATGGAAGAGTAGGCATACGGATGAGGGTCGCAAGCACCTCGTTGACAAGCACGCCACTAGCAATTGCTAGTGCGGCACACGAACATGATGGCGGGATGGAGGATGGAATGGGGCGCTCCTCACTTGCATAAACCACTCATATCAATTTTACATTAACATGAAATACAAAAATAACATGATAAGGTTTAAGCAAACATTGTTCATACAACCAAACTATAAAGGAAAACGATACTA
The DNA here is from genome assembly GCA_033032865.1 of Dactylorhiza incarnata. Lineage (NCBI taxonomy): Eukaryota > Viridiplantae > Streptophyta > Magnoliopsida > Asparagales > Orchidaceae > Dactylorhiza > Dactylorhiza incarnata. Next base: position 12,069,978 of record JAWHQI010000014.1, read on the forward strand.
CAGTATAAAGGGGGTTTAGATTACAACCAAAGAACGGGGACTCATCGGAGGTTCACGGCCGGAATCTAGGGTTGTCAATCCTTGTCCGGGCTTGGGCTCCAACTGCCGTCCGGGGTCCGGAAGAGCTGTCACCTTCTTCTATTATACCCGTCTTCTCCGTCAATCTTCTCTGGCCACGATCTCACCGGAGAACTTCATATATGCAGCAGGAAATCCCTTGAAATGGAGCTTTGGAGATGCACGATCAATGGAGGAGGCCTAGAGGAACCGGCTTGATATTTGTAAGAGAATGGCGGTCGGAGCTCCTCCCGAAGGTGGGCGGTGATGGAGAGGCGAGATGGGCGCTCTGGAGCAGGAAACGACGCTGAAATCGGTCTGAATATGGATTAGGGCGGAACCGGCGCTTTTAATAAGGAGCAGAATAAACACTGCGCACGGTCAGTGGCGCACGACCAATGGTCGTGCGCGAAGGAATGCCTGTGATCGTGCGCAGTCAACCTGTAGCAAACAAAAAGATGGAAAATAACGCACGGTCAGGGGCGCACGACCAATGGTCGTGCGCGAAGGAATATTCTGATCGTGCGCACACGCTCTGTCAGGGAAGGGAATTAACGCACGACCACTAGTCGTGCGCCTGATCGTGCGCGAAGGAATGCGCACGATCAGAGGCTTTTTAGGCCAAAAATTGCCCCGCACCATCCCGAACGTTCACGCGATCCCAGGGCCTGCAGGAAAAATACTAGACCACAAAAAAACATGAAATCACACCAAGATGGGGCATAAATGTGTACTAAGCATCGAATATCAAATATAAATGAAAACATGCCTAAAATGTAGTGCAGAGACTAAATAATCGGCCCAGATGAGTCCATAAATATGTATATAAATGGGACTCAGCACACCCCCAGACTTACCTGTTTGCGCATCCCGAGCAAAATATCTCCCATGTGGACTAGAAAAATCATAAGCTGGCGTAGTAATTGAATATGCGTAGTACCATGCAAAGTCGCTTACTCGCACTTGTAGAAATTTTAGTAGAAAAATCTTTTAAACATGCAAAGTATATTAACATTTTCTAAATTGCGTATCTACTTATTATTATTACTCGTAATTTGAATCGCGGTGAATCCTTTGGTCACGCATAGGTGGAAAGTAGCTTGATCACTTAGTGGAATATTACTAAAGATCGAAGATCAGGACAACCTCCAAAGAAATCCATCAATGACGATGGCCATAAGCTTGCCCGTTCACACTCTCTCCACGACACTGGTTACGTTCAAAGTGCAAATCAATAGGACTTTAGGTTATGATTTAGGCTTAGGCTATGGTGTGGTAAACAATGATAAATGTGGGGGCTTAGCACACATAACCCAAATGAGCTCGCAATAAAAACACTATCCCAGCAATAATAAAAATTTGTACACCACACCCCCAGACTTAAACATGAACTTATGGGGGGTGTAAACCGCCTATTTACATCTCTTTGCACATTTTTTTTTACTTTCATTTCTTTTCACATTTTTTCTTTTCAACTTTATAACTTTGCACAATTAATAACAAAGACAGCTATATCTTCAATAACGCATTTCCACCACAATCACAAATATACACCGCATCAACACCCAACCCTTTTTTTAAATGCAAAAATTGCTTGAGCTCATAATTTGGTGTGCAATTAGGATAGTCATTTTGGCTTTGGCGAATTGAAGGTGGAGCTGAATCAAGAGGTGGCGGTTAGGAACAAAATGGCTAAGCAAGGATAGAGCGTGTAGGAATGGTGCAAAGACTCAATCGGGCCAACGAATGGCCTATATCACACTTGGACAAATGAACTAACCTATACCCATGCTTCAGGAGTCGCTAAGGGCAAGTTCTTAGCCACCGAGAAAGAATATCCTTCCTCCCGACTCGAGCAATACATCACTAGTGATCGCATACACACTCACCTACACTACCATCGGATTCTAATGGATTCACAAATTACGAGTAGAATAAACAGTAGTCACGCAATTAGAAAATTATAAAACTTAATGCACGAGAAAAAGCTAATTCTACACGAATTCTACACGTAACACGAGCACTCGACTAGGAGCACTACAAGAGTCGACATGTTACTTCACAACTCAATCCTATGCCAGCACAAAAAAAAACTTTCCAATCGAACATGAAAAATTGGGTTTGACCCAAGACGCTCAAAACAAGTGAGTACGCGCCCAAGTGGGTGTAGTGATGTGCATGGAAAAAGCTGAAAATTATTGAATTTTGAAAAGTTAAAACGAAATTTGCTTTTGGTATTCAGATGAAGTGGTGCACGGGCATGTGGGTAATAAAGTTCGTTACACTCTCCCCCAGACTTATGACATACTATGCGTGGAAATAATATAACATTACAATCTAAAGCAAGAAGAGGGGAAGAGTTTACCCAATGCTCAGTAAATGAGCATACCAGAAGATTGGCGTTAAACTCTAAAAATTTAACTCCAAGAGTCCGCCACCAAAGAAATTGTCGCACACCTGCAGGAAGAAGACTCCACGCAAATATATATATATATATAACTAAACTATTAGCGTATTAGAGAAATAAAAACAAAAGAGACTTGGGTTGTCTCCCAGCAGCGCTTTTGTTTACCGTCCTTAAGCTGGACTTAATACCTGTATTAAGTAGTTAATAATATTGTCTAAACATAAAAGAGAAAACTAAAATATCCTAATTATTACAAGCATGCCAAAAAGATCAACTGTACGTTGATTTAAAGTGGTAACTGAAAATAAAAAAGATTGGCCCGAAGACCCAACAACAACAGTCAAGAGGATCAGGAGCTTTCCCTCTCCATATTTCATCTTTCTTCATCCTCTTCCTCTCCTCCAATCTGCGGTCATGGATGAAGTAGCGTTTACCACCCTGCACCCAGTCTTTCAAGGAAAACGCAGGCAATGATGATGAGGTGGAATAGGCGATGGATTTCATCATTGTCGTTTGCTTTTCCTTCCAAGACTGCCACACAGAATTGCCCAAAAATGGGTCTAGATATTCATGCACCTGCAGAGGGGTAAATGAAATATCAGACAATAAAGTAGGCGAGGAAACAGGAAGGATGAATTTATCAATATTAGCATTAAAAGAGGGATGATTAGGAAATAAAATAGATGAAGAAGTAAAAGGTTCAAATAAAGGAGGAGTGGCCCCGGTGTCACTCCTGGCAGGTTCCCAAGCCTGATCACTGTCGGTGTCATAAGAATCAAAATGAGGTGCATCTGAGAACTCGAAGGAATCAGTGGTGCGGCAGATCTCCTTCACCAATAAAGAGGTGCACAACTCCTCATTAGAATGGTCGTCCTCGTCATCCCACTTCGGTTCAGCTTGGAGGTCCAAAACATCACTCTGCAAATAATCTTCGACAGGATCATAAGAAAAAGGTGTAGAAAAAGCATGCAAAGAAACTGGAGGAACATCAGAATCAGAAAGTAAAATATCAGGTTCCTCCACAAAAATATCTGCATGCACCTCCCCACTAGAGAGAACACTCTCCTCATCCCACTCTGGTTCATCATGGAGCTCCCAAATCTCACCTTGTTGGCCATCAAATGAATCATCGTCATCACTAGTAGTAAAGCCATATACAGGGAGCGAAGAGTCCATGCAAGAAATAAGCTCGGGGGTTGAGGGCTCGGTTCCCTCCACGGGTAAAGACTGAGCGATAGGGACTTTGTCATCAGGATGTGAAGGACTGCAGTCGGGAATTGGAATAGGTAAAAGACTTGGGCAGTCCTTCAAAACATGATTTTCACTTTTAGAAATTAAACAAACAAAGCCCTTACTATACGTAGCATTTAATTCCCTCATTTGATCAATATAAGCGCTCATCTTGTCATAAATGCTAGGTTCAGTCCAGGAATACATTTTTTTGAAGGATGCAGATATAACAAAAATTGAAATTCTTTGCAAGAAAATCTACACAATCAACTAAAACTACTTCGGAACAACTTGCCTAAAAAAAAAATTAAACAGGAAAGTGGGAAATAATAAAAATAAGAAAAGCAAAAATTAAATAAAAAGCAAACAAAATAACAAGAGGACTATACACAATGGAAGAACTTCTAACTCTCGTCTCCCTCTCCAAAAACTCACACGACTGTGTTCCCCGGCAACGGTGCCAAAAACTTGATGCACAAATCTCGCACACCGCTATAGGCAGTAGTAAGACTGCGGCACGAAACGGCAGTGTACCGATCGTTCAAGTAATATAAAATGGGAATGAATCCCCAAGTATCGATCTCAAAGGAACACAGTAAGGTGGAGCTATCTATCGAGGAAGGACTTGAGATCGAAGTTTAAAGGTCGGATGGAATGCGGGAGAGTTGGTTTGGCTTTTGGAAAATAAAAGAAAACAACTACAACTACTCCTATGCAATGCCGATATGCAATGCTTCGCTTGGCGGGATGGAGACTAGGCATGCCTTGAGCGCGCTGCATCGCAAGGGTGGATGGATGAGTAGGCAAGCGGAGTCGAACTGTGCAGGCCTTGAGCGCACTGCTTCGTTGGGCGAATGGATTACACGGGCCGCTATGCCACGCTTCGCTAGGCGGATGGAAGAGTAGGCAAGCAGATGGAATGGTTCGCACTGGCGGAGTCGGTATGAATTACACGGGCCGCTATGCCACGCTTCGCTAGGCGGATGGAAGAGTAGGCATACGGATGAGGGTCGCAAGCACCTCGTCGACAAGCATGCCACTAGCAATTGCTAGTGCGGCACACGAACATGACGGCGGGATGAAGGATGGAATGGGGCGCCCCTCACTTGCATAAACCACTCATATCAATTTTACATTAACATGAAATACAAAAATAACATGATAAGGTTTAAGCAAACATTGTTCATACAACAAAACTATAAAGGAAAATGATACTACAGTATAAAGGGGGTTTAGATTACAACCAAAGCACGGAGACTCATCGGAGGTTCACGACCGGAATCTAGGGTTGTCAATCCTTGTCCGGGCTCGGGCTCCAACTGCCGTCCGGGGTCCGGAAGAGCTGTCACCTTCTTCTATTATACCCGTCTTCTCCGTCAATCTTCTCTGGCCACGATCTCACCGGAGAACTTCATATATGCAGCAGGAAATCCCTTGAAATGGAGCTTTGGAGATGCCCGATCAAAGGAGGAGGCTTAGAGGATGCTCCGGCTTGAGATTTGCAAGAGAATGGCGGCTGGAGCTCCTCCCGAAGGTGGGCGGTGATGGAGAGGCGAGATGGGCGCTCTGGAGCAGGAAACGGCGCTGAAATCGGTCTGAATATGGATTAGGGCGGAACCAGCGCTTTAAATAAGGAGCAGAAAAAACACTGCGCACGGTCAGTGGCGCACGACCAATGGTCGTGCGCGAAGGAATGCCTTTGATCGTGCGCAGTCAACCTGTAGCAAAGAAAAAGATGGAAAATAACGAACAGTCAGGGGCGCACGACCAGTGGTCGTGCGCGAAGGAATCCTCTGATCGTGCGCAGACGCTCTGTCAGGGAAGGGAATTAACGCACGACCACTGGTCGTGCGCCTGATCGTTCGCGAAGGAATGCGCATGATTAGAGGCTTTTTTGGCCAAAAATTGCCCCGCACCATCCCGAACGTTCACGCGATCCCAGGGCCTGCAGGAAAAATACTAGACCACAAAAAAACATGAAATCACACCAAGATGGGGCATAAATGTGCACTAAGCATGGAATATCAAATATGAATGAAAACATGCCTAAAATGTAGTGCAAAGACTAAATAATCGGCCCAGATGAGTCCATAAATATGTATATAAATGGGACTCATCAGTTATATGCAATAATATGTAGTATGTGATGCATAAGATTGCATGTGCATGCCGCTCATAGCATGCATTAAGGCCCTTTTAGACTGCATAGCACTGCATGTACATCATAACATAGCATTAGCACACGTGCCAAGTTAAAGATTTACATGATGACGCTCATACACACATGATTTGAATAAAATTTTGGCATTCATGCATTCATATTATGTGCATAAGAGTTAATAGGATGATGAAATATCATCCTATGTTAAACATAACATCATTTCATGAATCCTCAAAGCAAGGTAACAACAAGAGCAAGTATGTACACTTTTCTGATCTGTATCGAGTTAGGAAATTCTAGTTTGCTAGATGTTGTGTCTTAAGCTAGGTCTAGTGAGGTGTTCGTTCGTAATCGCAGTCGATGACTCCTGAGCATAGTGCGTCAGAGTCGGCTCTCCGGTTAGAGGATGAATCCTCGGGTGCGTGCAGTGAGGCGATGATTGAGGAGTTGCGTCAGAGTATCGAGGCATTGTCGAGACAAATGGCCATGATGCAGGCACAAATTCAGATTTTGATGGAGGCTACTTTTGGGAAGTAGCCTGGGGTGCAGAACCCTATTGTGGGTCAGGATGAGGTGTCGAGGAAAGGAAAGAGGAAGGATGGTGATAGTGGCAGCCCTGCCCCAAGTAAGAAAGACAAGCAGGAGTTAGATCTTCAAGGTGCTCCGAAGAATATCAGTTATTGCACTTTTTGCAAAAAGATGGGGCACAATCTTGCCCAGTGTTGGAAGAAGGACAAGAAATGTGAGTATTGTGGGAAAGAGGGCATGATGCGACTCGATGATGGTTGAAGGATAGGGAGTGCTATCAGTATGGGAAGAAAGGTCATGTGCAATCCCAGTATTCGCAGTTCCAGTTGGCCGGCCAGGAGCTTGCTCTTACGACTCTGGCACCACCACTGCCTCAACAGCAGCAGTTAGGTCGAGGAGAGGCCGAAATGTAGTAGCAAAGGAAGGAGATTAGTGCCCCCAGGTGATTTCAGGTTAGATTCTAATCTAACTCTTAGTTTTCAGATTTTGCCCTAGTTTTCTTTCGCTGGTTTAGCCGCGTATCCGATTTTATAGGGGAATTTAAGGTAAAGAACCGTTAGGCGTGCGTCCTTTTTAATTCTGGTGCTGCCCACTCGTTCGTGACTAGGACTTTGGAGAGCGTCATTGTTTGACCCTCGTTTAGGTTGGTGATCCGTTTAGTGTTAAGTTCCCCTCTGGTGGCTCTGTGGTGTCGAATCAGGGTATCCAGAGTTGTCCTATCCTCTTAGGTGAATCCTTAGCTTTTGTTAATCTCAAGGTGCTAGACCTGGAAGTTTGCGTTGTGATTTTGGGCATAAACTGATTGTCCGGATATGATGTTGTTATCCAACGCAAAGTAAAGCGTTTGGTCTTCAAGTTGTGTTGGGTTTTCTCTACCCCTCCAAGGGATGACATATCAAATATGCGCAGCGGAAATAACAAGAACAACCCAAAAGAGACAACGGATCTTGCGGTTTTCATGATTCAAGAGAATAGGAAAGCAAATGCAATATACCTTCGCGGGATTGAGTCAATACTCAACCAAGGTGCTCCAAGATGAAATCCAAAATCTGAGTTCCAAGAACCGAAGTGTATCGGCTCCTTTACAGCGATCCACACGAACAATGGAGAACCCTAGCTTCTTGTTGTACAAGAACTAGGTCGGAGAAGGAAGCTCTCAACGTCCTCACGGACTGCTAGGTCCGATGCAGAGGAGGCGGCGACCGACGACGGCGACTAGCGGCGGTGGAAAATGATCGGTGGAGGGGGAAAAACGAAAAGCCTTCGTGCGGAACAGTTCTGGTCGGCCGTTCGTCCAAAATCGCAAAAGGATTAAGTCTACTGTAAACCTAGAATTGCAAGCCCTTTTATACTAAAACGCATAAATCAGGCTATCCGCAGACTAGAACATTTCTGTCCAGATTTACATTCGCCGAATTCGACTAATCACTATAAACGAATTCGATTCAGATTCGGCGAAACCATTTCGACGAATTCGTCTATATGCTATAGCCGATTCGACTATATAAATTGGGTTATATCATTTCGTCGAAACCATTTCGTCGAACTGATATATTTCGGCTAAACCATTTAGTCGAATTCGGTTAATCACATTAGCCGAATCGATATAGCCGAATTCCATTAGTCGAATCAACATAATTCGGTTAAACCCTTTAGCCGAATTTGACATAGTTCGGTTAAACCCTTTACGCGAATTTGTCTAGCATAAATCCATTCGTTCAAAACCCTTTAAACGATTTCCCGTTGAAACATTCTCAAGTTAATGCCAAGCAGTCACAGGATTGGTCCTCCACTCATATCCAATATGAGCAAGGCCAACACAATCCTTTCTCCAACTTCTCCAAACGCTTTTATGTGCGACCCTATAGGCTCATATTGCGTTGGCAGCAAGACTAACTATTGATTGCTTTGAGATCACCTCAGAAACTCCAACAAGTTGGACATCGGTCATCCCTTGAGCGTGTTTGGCTTTCCGCGCTAGGTTTTCCCCAATTATTTATGCGGTGTGTTCTCGGAACCTTTTTGTTTTCGGTTGGTTTACTTACCTTGTTTCTTGCTAGAAACTGTTAGCAGTTTACTATGTATCGAGGATTTTTTCCTGTGGCGCGAGAGTTCCTTGATATTTTCCCAGTTAATCTCCCTGGTTTTCTGCCTGTGAGAGTTGTGGAGTTTGTTTTTGACCTTGAGCTGGGTACTCGTCCTATTGCTAAGGGACCATACCTTTTGGCCCCGCGTGAGTTGGAAGAGTGCGCACTCAGCAAGATGAGTGGTTGCAGCGTGGCTTGTTCTAGCCTAGTTCTTCGCCCTGGAGTGCTCCCGTCTTATTCGTGAAGGAGAAAGTTATTTCTATGAGATTGTGTATCGATTATCGAGAGCTGAATAATGTAACCATTAAGAATAGATATCTGTTACCGCAAATCGATGATTTGTTTGATCAGTTGTGTGGTAGTTCGGTGTTTTCAAAGATTGACCTTCGTTCAGGTTACCCTTAGTTGAGGATCCGCGTGTCAGATGTTCTGCGGTCTGCTTTCTATTATCGGCTGAGACATTTCAAGTTCTTGGTAAGGTCCTTTTCCTTTTTGTTTTTCCTTCGCTTAGGCTAATTTGGGAGGTGTTGAATTTAGGAGGCTTTGGCCTGAACTTTGATTAGGGAGCGGGTGATCTATTTTTGAGTGCTGAGAAGAAATCTTATCTGCATCTGTGTTCCTAACCCTCTTCGGTTAGCATTTCTATCCAGCGAGTGTTAGCTTATCTCCCCTTTTGACCCTCTTTTTGTCGTTTGTATTCTAAGTTTCGGTTCTATGATTCGACCAATTTTGGAGTGTGCCGGATTTGGAAAATTTTACGATATGAAATTAAATTATTTAATTTTAGAGAGGCTCGTCGAAGTTTCGTTGCGATCCGAGCGTTATTGGAGCCCCGGTGATTTTCCGAGGATTTGTGTATTTATCATCCCACCAATCTTCAAAAATTTATATCTTGAGTTTGGCACGTCGTATTTTGATTCGGCCTTCTCCATTGAATTTGTAGTGTCGACATTTGTCTTCAGCTTGATTTATGTTGAAATCGGCAACCGTTGATTCGGCGTTCTTTTCTTCTTCTTATTACTATTATTAATATAAAATGAATTTATAATTATACGTTATATATAAATTTGTGGAATGATTTCGAATTAGAGTTCGGTTTATTAAATTCTGTGAATGAAATATTCATTCAACGAATTGTATTTCGCATATTCTGATTCGTTGAATGAATTCAACGATGATAAATCCTTTTTCCTCTCCCCCTATTATTATTATTATTACCATTATTATTATTATTTTATTACATGTATATATATATATGCATATTTCTTCTTCTCCTCCGTGAGCCAAACCCTATTCATCTTCTTCCCGATCTTTTTGCGAACCGAAGCGCAGGCATGTCTTTCCGCGAGCCTTCAGATTGCCGCCACCGGAGCTCCGGGGCACGAAATCCTCGCCGGAGCATAGATCTGGAATGCTCTTGCCGAGCTCTTCGCGTGTGCGGTAAGTATTTTGAGTTTCGTAAAATTTTGAGGTTAGAGCCTGCAGCCATAACCCTCCTTTTTGTTCCAAAAGTTTCAGATATTGTTCCTCGAGGTTTTCTAGGGGCCGATCTGCGACGAGGAGTTATTCGGAGAACATTTCCGGTGAAAACTAGGCAAGTCGTGGACTAAACCCCTCTTGCGCGTCTTTCTCCTTTACCGTTTATTTTCCTCGTAGAGAGCTGATATGTAAAGTGTTCAGTTATTCGAACAAAATTTCTATTGTAGTATCGTAGAGTACGTCGATTTGGCTAAAGTAGAATTCGTCCAGAAGATAAGTCAATTCGTCGAAAGGAATTGTTGAGTTAGAGTTTATTTCATCGAGTGACTCTGTCATTTCGTCGAGTGACTCTGCCCTTTTATTTATTCGTCGAGTGCCCTTTTATTTATTCGTCGAGTGCCCTTTTATTTATTCGTCGAGTGGCCATTTCCAACTCTTCATGTAAAGTTTAAATTTCGGCAAGTGCAGTCAAAATTCATCTGGCGTTTAGGTCGATATCGCTTGCCCTTGGGAAGCTTTGTTTTAAGGGCCTTGGCGATTTGTCAGGCAAATCTGTGGCGTCTTGTCAGCTTCTCACTTGATTTAAGTTCGCTTGCGTTTTGTCAATTGAATGGTGATACTTTGCCTTCAGGAAAAGCTTCAATGTTGATGATTTTAAAGTCTATTCTGTTTGCATCATAACTCTACATAATCCTTTGTCAGTTGCATGCTCCTTCATCAACTGCGTGGTTGCATGCTTCATAATTTTGTATAAGTCTCTTTATCAACTGCATGATCACTTTTGCATGGTGTAAGTGTTTTGCTTCATGCATTTTACCTATTGATTGCGTACATTCGGTTTGTCGACCGCTTGATTTTTATCATCTGCATAATTTGAGACTTTGCGTCGTCTGCATGACCCATGTTCCCCTTTCTCATGCATAGTTAAGTAATTTCAGCTTACTACACAAATCTAAGTCAACTCTCGCCTCTGGCGAGTTCATTTAATGCATAATCTAATTGCGACTACATAGTTCAATTCGCATAAGTTCTTTGTTGACTGCATGCATAAAGTCGATTTCTTCGGTGTTGACTGCATGATAACCTTGTGCGATTAGAGTTGTGGTAATCGCTTGTGTAAGGTTTGTTGACTGCAAGACTTCATTTGCATGCCCTTTTGTCGACAGTATGGTCCAGACTCTTCTCCTCCGCTTAATCTAAGGATGTTGTTGACTGTTTGGTTCTTTTGGCTATCGACGAGATCCTTGTTTCCTTGTCAACTGCTTGACCCTTTCGTTGTTGACTGCTTCACTCAGTATTTCCCTTTTGGTATAATTCAGTGCTAGAGTATTGCTTGTGTTTAGCTTGAGTGTTAAAATCTTATCATGGTCGTGTTCCGACGCTAAGTCTTGTAGGGTGTCGGTGTGCCGATATCTTTAACCTTTTACTAAGTTGAATGATGATCTAAGTATTAAATGCTAAATCTTGTGCTTACTATTCCCCTCATTATGAGTTGCTGCTAGATCCATCTGAAATCCTATTTTTTTCCTATCTGGCACTCTTTTGGTTTGGCTTGTTGGATTTGAAGAGCGATGTTTGCTCTGTTGAATATTGAGTGCCAGGTATGCTCTGTTGGGGTCTGTTGCTTGTGTGAGCTATGAGTCACTACCACAGTGCCTCTGTTGGGTTGTTGGTTTGTGTGGACTGGAGTCACCGCCATAGCTCCCCTAGTTTGGTTTTTTTGGGCTAAGGTTGGCAGCGGATAAAGTACCACCAACTCAGTGCCCATTTGTGGATCATACACCCGAGGCCTTGTGTATTGCCCGACGTTAAATGGTGCCCTTTTCTCGAGCTGATCAGTCTCGAGTACTTGAAAAAATATATATACACACATATATATATGTATATATATATATTTATATATATATGTATCATTATGCTATAGTTGGCCTTACTTTTGGTGCATGCATTTCTCTTACCGAGTGCACTCGATCGAGCTGGCTCGGGTTGTTTTAAGCTAATCGTTGCTGATCTGTCAATTTCTCTTTCCTACAATGTTTTACTTTGGACTTACTGCTAACCCTTGTTTATTGAAAGCATCGGTTTTATTCTTGCCGCCACTTGCACTTTCTTGCTGAGGCATTCTTTTCTTTTGAATGTCTGAGGCTCGGAGCAGTAGAAGTCTGGGCAGTAGAGTTGGTGTTTCTCGGAGCTGTTGTTAGTTGCAGTAGTTGCTTACTCCTCACAAATATGAGGTAGTTGTTTCTCTTGTTTCAACTTAGACTTGTATTCTTTTGTTGCTATGGGCTCGTGTCAGTTTGTTTATGCCCATAGTTTGTGTTAGAATACTTGCTATCTACTATGTTGTTACTTTCTGGCTAATTTTCATGCCTGCTCTCTGGGAAGTTTTATGTTAGTATGCATGAGTTATTTTATGTATTGAAAATGATAGTCTTGCATAGCATGATTTTAAGTAAATATCACCTACTTTGAAGCTCGTAGAAAAAAATCCTTCCTTACATATACTAAATTTAGATATGTGCATATCATTTCTGAACTGTTTGATCTTCATGCTCGTGTAGGCTATAAAAACCTATTTTTCGCGGCGTTTGTGTAGTTTTCAACTCGCGGACTAGTTGATCCACTAGACCGAGGGACATGGTCTTAAGCTAAAAATATTAATTCTTTTTATTTAACACAATCATAATTACGTCTTTTATAAATGTTTGTAAGGAGTGTTTGCCTGAGCGTCTGTGGTTATCCCCTGCACGACGTGACATCATGACGCGTATTTTCCCCTTGCTCTGATAATATTTATTAAATTCGAGGGAAAATGCGGGTTGTGACATTCAACACTGTTCGTCAACGGGACACATTCGTCGACGAAACTACCGCTACCGCTAATGTTACCGCCGGCGCTAGCATTCGTCGAGGCGTCTTGATGCTTTCGTCGATAAACACAAGTCCCTTCATCGAGATGCTATGATGTGTCTAAGAGCTACCGCCGGTGCTAGCACTAGCGCCTGGCGCTAGCTCCTTAGCTTCAAAACATTACCACTTTACTTTCATATGAATGTTGTGGTCTTACACGCAACTCGTTTCATTCGAATCCATGGCCGTTTAGTGAAAGTGATAGTTTTAAGTAACATTATTCGACACAATGACCCCAAAACATCATTTTGAGTAAACAAGCACAGAATTGACTTCTGCCAGTTGCGTTAGACTCATATGACCCACATGTGTGCAACGTTACTAGTTTCATTTGAATATGAGGTCGTTTAGTTAAAATGACTGTTTAATTTCACGTCGTTCGACACGATCTCCCCAAAACCACTTTTTAAGCAAACAAGCTTGGAATTGACTCCAGTCAGTTGCATTGGAACCGTATGGTCAATACGAGAGCAACGCGACTCATTTTGCTCAATTCCAACATCGTTTAGTCAAGTAAATTAAAATAATTCTCATAAAATTATGCGATTTCTCGAAATACGTGAATGCTTGAATTCCACCCCGTCGCATCAACATTGACTCGACACTCAATGAATAAGACCCACATTGACTTTGCCATGCATGGGGGCCCACTTAGGGTTGACTTTGGTCAAACCCTCTTATAAAGTGGTGGTTCATAAATTTTAAACCCCCCTCCATTTAACCCCTACTCAACCAAAACACACCAAGCTTGTCCATTAATCCCAATGCCATCCCCGGAGATTGGCTGATCTAATTAAACCTAGGCTAATACAAGCCTAGTTGTAGGTTTAACCAAACCTAACATTAACCCTACAGTAGCCCTAACCCAAACCTAAACTAGGTTTAACACAAACCATAATCTAAACCCCAGCAGGTACAAGTGCCTAGTAGGATGGATCCATATGCCCCTTATATGACTAAAGTTGTAGGAGAACCCTACCTGACCTTCACCTGGGTTGGCTTAACCGAGGAGAAAGAAGAGGGAGGAGAGGTCTCAACCCCGTCTATTTAAGCCCCTCCTCCTCTATGCGTGGGAGCCCCCCTCCCCTCCCCTGATACCTCCACCTCCAAACTCCATAAAGGTCCATGGACCTCTGCCAGCGCTGGAGGAGACGAGCCTAAGGACCCTCCCTTCCTACACCACCTTCCTTGAGGGCCAAGTAAAGAAGGGTTTCACCTATGCCTCTAAGACTAGGAGGCTCCCACTTTGCTGTAAAGGGGTCAGCGACCCTCTTCGAAAGCTCCGTGCGATAACGCTTTTTGATGTAGGAGCTCCAACGAGCCTATTAGTACCGCCCCATATATCAACTCATCCCGGCGGAGGCCGACGACACTAGGCTGTCAGACCACCACCGTAAGGGATGCCCGCCTCTAGCGACCTAGTCGAATATGGAGGTGCGACCAAACTGGCGGTGGCCGAGCATTATTTATTATCACCACCGTCGGCCTACAGGAGCCGTCCGATACAGACCAGAGGATCGGGTGGCCTTGTTATTATTAGAAACCACAAATAATCATTATGCTCCATATCAAATGGGTGCCAGATTCTCTTTGGAGCTGGTTTTCGATCCATGTTTGGCTCTATCTCAGCCACAGGAAGATTTCAAGAGTCGTGTTATAGCTTTATTTTAATAAACATGGGGTTTTGATTTTCAGAGACTGATCTATAGCTCAAATAGAAAAACATTGAACATCAAAGTTATAGCCCACATCATGATCTATCTCCTATAAAAAGTTCATATTTTTCAGGGTTGGTTTAGTATTATTAATAATTTGAATGCTAGTTTTATTTCAAGTTGAAAATTTAAATAGGAATCTCCTATTTTGAAATAATCCGGAAATACTTATGGTATATCTATAATACTGATCTTCATCCACTGTAAAATGTTGATGATTTTAGGTGTTGAATTGCTATTTTAATAGTTAAAAATGAAAGTGAACTGTGTGCCCCTTAGATATACTCTAGAGGGGGGGGGGGGATGAATAGAGATTTACAAATATTTCTATCCTATTTGTGCAAATACAGTAAAAACACTAATTGTTATGCTCAACAATTCCACACACAGAATAAAACACAGGTTTTAAAGTAAAGTAAGAAAAGTAGTAATAGAGAAAGTAAACTATATGGGACAACATAGAAAATGAGCAACCAGAAGACACAAAGATTTTATAGAGGTTCCCCAAAATGTGGGTAGTCCTCTCTTCTACCACCTGGTAGGATTGCACCATCTGTGCCTGAGTCTTTTGACAAGGAGACTCTCAGAACCACTGATCTTTTGATAAGGAGATCATGAACCAACCAGATCTTTTGATAAGGAGATTTTGAACCAACCAGATCTTTTGATAAGAAGATCTTGAACCACTGAATACTTTGGAAGAGGGATTCTCAAAACTCTTATACAGTTGGGAGTGAGAAGGAAAAATAAGAAGAGGGAGGAGGAAGAATTCTATTTTCAGAATTCTTATGAAGCCTATATCAGGAACAGCTTCGTTATTCTTTTCACTGGATCTGCTGATGATGAACTCCTGCTTATGATTTTGATGATTTGCAGGAGCTATGATGGTCAGGTCCTTTCTCTTTCTTTTGGCTACTATATGATATATATGATGAGCATCCTTCTATTGTTCTGTTCTAAGAGAGGGAGAGCAGTTGTTCTTTCTTCTCTGTGTTTTCTCTATTAGGGTCCTAGAGGAACAAGTAAAAGAGGGAGCCCTAATTGAAAAAGTTTTTCTGATTGTAATGAATGCTCTATGTTTCTCTCTCTGCTTATGCCTTATATTGTCCCTCTTTAATTTGAATTAATTTCCTTTTCTGGTAGGTCCTGAAAAGGAATTTTTTTCCTTGCATAATTTCTCTTCCTTCCCTTCTTTAATTCACGACCCGTTCACCAACTGTAAGCTTGTTTCCAAGAAAGCTTTTCTGTCCTTCTTTAATTCTTCTTTCTATTTGAGGAAATTAAGGAGCCGTTGGAGAACATTCTTCAGTATTGTTGGAAATGAGAGAGAGTCCAAAATGACAGCTGAAAAGGTTTCCTTTTCAAACTGTATTCGACGTAGCGTCGAGTTCTTTTTCTCCCTTATCAATGCACCATCGATTCCTTGTAAGAGCAGCTTCAAATTCATTCTTGCTCTGATTAAAGTCAGTTTGTCGATGCTGCATTGATATCTTATCAACGTTATCGTCAAGTTGAATGCATGGCTCTGAACTTCATTATCTGTGTGGAGATGAAGTCCACGTTACGTTGACTTTAGATGTCTTCGACGGATTCTTTTTTCTACGTTGAGTTGATGTAGAAGTTGCGTCGACTTCTCTAGGTACTTCGACAAGTCCATGGCCTCTACGTCGATATCCATTAGACATAGCGTCGACTTGATCTACTCCGACAGAGGGAGTGAGTTGCTTGGACTTCTTGTTAGTGTAGCGTCAACAATAACCAGATGTTGTGTCGATTTCCATTCGACGCAACTGTTAACTCTACCCAAATTGTGCTTCTCTTGATATGGTCTTGACACCATAGGTTGAGTGTGACATCCTAAGACATCTAATGACCAGATTGCCCTCACTATACAATGGGTAATTCAACCTAAGATATAAAATCACTTTTTAGATAATTTGTTAAGTTAAATCATGGGAGTTTTTCCGAACAATCTCCCCCTATTTATCTTAACAAATTTTACAGATTAAATAAAGTGATTTTACACATTCCTTTTTATATAAAACAAAAATATATTCAAGACAGCATAAACATAAGAAAATGACTGACTGTAATCACAAGCCATTTTATTCAATTATCAAGAACTATATATAGATCACCATAGCTGTTTTTCAAGAAATATAAGACTTTTCAGAATACCTGAACCTCATTTCTCCTTCTCAAGAGTTTTTCTTTTTCTTGAAAATACTTTTAGAGTAACCTTCCTTGGAGCAATCTTCTGAGGCTCACTATCTTCATGGGACATTTCTGCTTCTTCAGCAATGTTGTTATTGAAAAGTTCCCCCTGACTGTGTGCATTCAGCTCAGCAAAGTCAATAGCTTCCTTGGCAATCTTTGCCACTTCATCTAGTAAATCCTCTTGGACTTCCCCTTAGACCACTGGTGTACTCACATCTGCCATCTTTTATCCAGATTTCTTTGGACTTCTGGAGTAGGATCCCCCCTGAGTTGATGGAAGCCCCCCTGATTATCTACAATAATATCCACTTGATTCTCTGGCTCATTTACTTTTTCATTACCTTCTTGATGCTTTGGAACTGGCTCCCTCTGAACATTAGGACCCTAGAAGAGGGTCACTTTCCCATGTTCTTCAGCATCTTTCCCTTTATTAAGTCCATTCTCATCTAGTACAGACCTTTCTTCCTCCAAACTATTTTCTACCTCCCAAACATTCTCCCCATTCTTAACCTTGCTGGTAAGAGAGGTTAAGAATTCCTTGCTCACTAGGGAGGAAGACATGTAGTCCTTGATGCCCTGTAAGGATCTTTTGGAGACCAGCAGTTCAGCTTCCACTTGAGAGTACTTTTTATCAAATCTTCTTGATTGAGCAGCCAGAAGATAAGCAAAGGTACTAGAAGCTAGCCCTACTGCTTTTGAGATGACTTGCTCAAGGTCAATTGAAGTGATAGGTGTGGTAGATGGAGGAGGTGATGGATTGAAATCTTCTTGGATAGGAGAGAGTGCATTATATATTTCAGGTGAGATATAAATTTGATGGAGGTGGAGAAAACTGAGATTCTGAGGTGGAGGGATGTTGTGATCGAATGTGAGGTGATGGATCTGGGACTGAGGTAGAAGGAATGGATTGATGGATCTGCTACTGTTGTTGTTGCTGTTGTTGCTGAGGGGATGGATGAGTTGGAACATCATCCTGAGGGTGAGCTGGAACATTGTCTAGTGGAGTTACAGAGGGAGGAGGAGGAATATTATCCCTTGGGGGATCTGGTATTTGCCTCTCTAAATCTTGAAGGGGAGGAGAGGTAGGAGGTGAAGGTGCAGACTGACCAGGCTTTAGAATCTGCATGGTCCACTTGGAAAAGATCCCGATATTTATCCTGTTACCAGGAGGTATTTGAACTCCTTTGGATTTGCAGATGCTTGGATAATGTTGGAAGAGTACTTGGCTCATTATTCTTATGTAAGGATTTTCTTTGTGGGCATATTTGTACCCAATCATTCTCAGGAGTAACTTCCCCCAGTTTATCTTTTTCTTGAGGACAAGAGTGCCCATAATCTGCAGCTGCTGCTTTGGAATTGCATCATGAGCTGAGATTTTGCATAATAAAACTTTCCCAACTATGTCAGCCAGGAACCTGCACTCTTCTGCCAAGGCGATCTTTTTTAGATTTATAGGTCTGTCATTCTTGAATTGCATGATCTCTAGGACATTCTTTGTCTCTTCTCTTGTCAATTCTTCTGAGTAACTCCCAATAAGTAGATCAAATGTTTGGGAGAGAACTTCTCCAGTTATGTTGATATATTTTCCAGAATATGTCCCCTGAAGGGATCCATCATCTGCAGCATGGACACTATCCTTGAATTCTGTAAGTTCTACATCTAGAATCTTACACCTTGTGGAGATAAGCTTGGTTAGGCCAGCTTTCTGAAACAAGCCAAGAATGGATTTGAAGCTATCTGTCGCTGCACCGAATGAGTCCATATCGACGTCAAACCTTGAGTTGACCTTGGGTGGAGCCATTTGATTGAAGGTACCTACAAACACGAAAAACAATGAGAGAGAGAGAGAGAGGCATGGGAGAACTGGAGAACAAGAGTGCAAGAAAGCAAGGAGAGGAAAATTCGAAAGCGTAATGATCTCGACGTGTAATTGTTTAAAAGGAGATGAATCGCTGCAACTTAGGGTTTATGTTGACGCACCATCGATAAAGCTTATTATTTGGCACGCAAAGCTGTGCCGAGATTGCTTCTAGAAGCAGTTCTGCGCGCGCTGTTATTTCGACATTGTGTCGACAAATATTCGACGTAATCCTATCGACGATGCGTCGATTTCCAATCGATGCTACCTTGACTTTTGGCAGCGACCATTGAGTCAACGCATGTGTCGATATAAACTTGACGTTGCGTCGAATTCTATTCGAATTGTCAACTCTGAGTGCTTCTTGACGCTAGCATTGAGTAGAAGTTGATGGTACGTCGACTTCTATTCGGCGCACCTATGAATGAACATATCCATTTCCTTAGAAAATTCTCGTTGTTTTTCCCAGCAATTGTGTCATATGGAAAATAGAGTTTATGATAATAATTTTATGAACTATAAATATAACAAGGGACTTAGGTAAAGTATTACTCCCTTGATTGAGTTTAGTTCTTTATTCCTTTTCTTACTATCTCTTAGATAGTCCCCTTCCTTACCCTACACAAGTAATTCAAACATTAGAGGGAACCCAGGTTACCTTGGGCCATTTGCTTTTACCATTGTAGGGTTCAATGAAGGAATAGAAGGGTCTTTCATGATACCCTTTTGGATGATAAGGAATGGGTTTCCCAAACCTATTATTTTGATACTTGAAATGAGTGTAGAATGTATCTAAATAAAGAAGATCAGCAAAATGTTTTATTACCCTAGGTTTTGCTTTTATATTTTGGTTGAGGTTATTTAATTTCTCTACTTTATTCTTGCCTAAGGGTTTTTCTTTCTTATTCTGATTTACTTTGTTAGGTTCATCTATCCCTTCTGGATAACTACTAGCCTTACTCTTAGATGATGGATTTTTCTCACTTGGTTGATACTCACTAGGTCTAACAAATGACACTGGATTTTTTTAGGCAGTTTTTCGAGGTGCTTCTGTGCTAGTGGAGGGCTCTGCTCCTAACACTAGGTGATTAAATCTCATAGAGAGATTTTCTGTGATGTCTTTGAGCTTCTGACACCTCCCATTGAGTCTTCTGACACCTCCCATTGAGTGAGTCCTCAAAGGCCTTTGCCTTTGCTAGCTCTTCTTTTATCTTTATGTTTTCTTTTCGAAGTTCAATCAATTATGACTCTTTATTATTAATTTCATTTGTTATGTTTTGATTTCATAGGTATATGTCATCTTGTTTAAGGTTTTCTAACTCACTTATAGATGTGTCTAATTCTCTTTCTACCCTAAGGTGATCAATATAAAAATGTTTAAAACTGGTTGTAAAATCATCTGAACTAAAATCAAAGTCATCAAATACTGATACATGTTCCTCTTCATCATCTGATGACATCCCCAGTGCCATTATGCAGGTTTCTTCTGATTCTGCTTCATCATCACTTTAAGATGATGATGAGCTTAACTCCGCATCTGAGTCACTCCATGTTTCAGCAATGAAGCCCTTGGATCTCCTCTTGTATTTCCCGTTGAAAGACTTCTTCTTCTTCTTTTCAACCTTTTTGCTGCTTTTGTCCCTTTGTTCTTGTGGACACTCAGGAGCTAAGTGCCCTGGTTTGTTGCAGGTGTAGCAGATAATCTCCTTCTTTGGAGTTTTATCATACCTTGGCCTTGAGTCCCTTTCTCTTCTCCTTGAGTCTTCTGTCTTGACCCATTTCTTGAATCTCCTTGCTAGGAGATTGAACATCTCATCTTCAGGAGTAGAGGGCACTCCTTCAGTAGCTTTCAGTGCAAGATTGCTTTGGATTGGAGTTGTAGTAGTCTCTATTTCTTCAGACTCACCCCTGTTCTTTAGAAACATCTCATATGACTTAAGCTTCCCTAGCAAAGATTCAGTAGAGATTTTTCTATGGCACCTGGACTCTCTTATTGCCCAGATTCTTGAATCCCATGAGCTAGGGAAGCACATGAGGATTTTATCATTAATTTCAATCAAGGATGTCTTCTAGTCCAAGCCTCTGAGCTCATTAATTATATTGATAAATCTGTAATGCATATCAGCAACATATTCTTCAGTTTTGTTCTGAAAGTTCTCATACTAGGATATGAGAAGAGACATTTTGTCCTTACTTTCATCTGAGCTGCCTTCCACCATTCTGGTGAGAGAATCCCAGATATAGCCTTGGCATCACATGCCTTGACCTTCTTCTCAGCTTCTGTCGACTCATTTCTTGGGAAAGCCTCAGTTTTTGAAGATTCTCCTGTCTTTTATCTAACTGGAGCTAGAGGACATGTGAGAAGAACATTATAGATGTCTTCATCAATGGAATTGATATAAAGTCTTATTCTGGCCTTCCAGAGTGTGAACTTATTCATGTAACACACTGGGGGGCTTGTTGAAGCATAATCCTTAGTACTCATGTTCTTTATATATAAAAAGAATATTTGTAATATAGAAATAAGTGTATGAGGTCTTTTTGATCAAGGTGTTAACCTTTTAATGATCAACCTCCCTTTGATACCAATTGAAAGTGCACTTTGTGCCCCTGAGATATACTCTAGGGGGGGGGGGGGGGTGAATAGAGATTTACAAATATTTCTATCATATTTCTGCAAATACAAGGAAAATGCTAAGTGTTATGCTCTACAATTCCACATACAGAATAAAACACAGGTTGTTTAAGTAAAGCAAGAAAAGCAGTAATAGAAAAAAGAAAACTAAATGGGACATAACAAAAAATGAGCAACCAGACGGCAAAGATTTTATAGAGGTTCCCCAAAATGTGGGTAGTCCTCTTTTCTACTACCTGGTAGGATTGCACCACCTGTGCCTGAGACCTTTGACAAGGAGACTCTCAGAACCACTGATCTTTTGATAAGGAGATCATAAACCAACCAGATCTTTTGATAAGGAGATATTAAACCAACCAGATGTTTTGATAAGGAGATCTTGAAGAACTGAATCCTTTGGAAGAGGGATTCTCAAAACACTTATACAGTTGGGAGTGAGAAGGAAAAATAAGAATAGGGAGGAGGAAGAATTCTATTTTCAGAATTCTTATGAAGCCTGTATCAGGAACAGCTTCTTTATTATTTTCACTGAATCTGCTGATGATGAACTCCTGCTTATGATTGTGATGATTTGTAGGAGCTAAAATGGTCAGATCCTTTCTCTTTATTTTGCCTGTTATATGATATAGATGATGATCAGCCTTCTGTTGTTCTGTTCTAAGAGAGGGAGAGCAGTTGTTCTTTCTTCACTGTGTTTTCTCTATTAGGGTTCCTAGAGGAAGAAGAAAAAGAGGGAGCCCTAATTGAAAAAGTTTTTCTGATTGTAATGAATGCTCTATGTTTCTCTTTCTGCTCATGCCTTATATTGTCCCTCTTTAATTTGAATTAATTTCCTTTTCTGGTAGGTCCTGAAAAGGTATTTTCCCTGCATAATTTCTCTTCCTTTCCTTCTTACACCTGAAAAGGTTTCCTTTTTAGACTGTATTTGATGCAGTGTCGAGTTCTCTTCCTCCCTTATCGAGGCACCTTCGATTCCTTATAAGAGCAGCTTCGAATTCATTCTTGATCCAATTTAAGTCAGTTTATCGATGTTGCGTCGATATCTTATCGACATAACGGTCGAGTTAAAGGTCTGGATCTGAACTTCATTATCTCTGTCGAGATGAAGTCCACGTTGCGTCAACTTTTGATGGCTTCGACAGATTCTTTCTTCTGTGTTGAGTTGAAGTAGAAGCTGCGTCGACTTCTCTAGGTACTTCGACAAGTCCATATCCTCTACTTTGATATCCATTCGACGTAGCATCAACTTTATCTACTCCAACAGAAGGAGTGTGTTTCTTGGACTTCTTGTCAGTGTAGCATCGATAATAACCCGATGTTGCGTCGATTTCCATTCGACGCAACTGTTAACTCTACCCAAATTATGCTTCTCTTGATATGGTCTTGACACCCTAGGTTGATTGTGACATCCTAAGACATCTAATGATCAGATTACCCTCACTATACAATGGGTAATTCAACCTAAGATATAAAATCACTTTTTAGATAATTTGTTAAGTTAAATCAGAGGAGTTTTTTGCAACAAAAAATAGGTCAAGAATGTTATTAAAAATTAATTGAGGGAAAGCCCTTCTTTTAAAACTTCTAAAATATTTATGGATGACTAATTAAGGCTAGATGCAACCTCTAAAAATGTGTAAGGATTTTATATGTATTTTTATTATTTTATGAATTTATTTTGTGGTCAAAGGAGGCTAAATAAATTATTAGAGGCTTATTATGACCTAAGAAGGCTCTAAGAATTTATCGTAGCACCCTTAGGGCATTATAGATTCTCTATAAAAGTTTGACGAATTTTGGAATTGGGCTACTATTTTAATGATTTAAAAATAGGACAAAAACTCTGACTTTAAATTATGAGAGGACATTCTTCTTAATCTAAATTTTCTCAAAAAATTTGGATTGATTAGTGGAGGTGATTCCACCGACTATAAAAGTTTATTGATTTTTGAATTGTTCTGGTATTTGTAGAAGTTTAATTGGTGGTGAAATGTGACAAAGTAATTTATTAGAGGCTAATATAGAACTCAACATGACTTGAGAAAATTACAGGGAGTGCTCATTGTAAACCTAACCTCTAATTTCAATTTCATAATTTTTTGGTCATATCTAATATTTTAATAAATTATTAAAGGCAAAGCATTCGTATTTAATTAAAAGAAATAAAGGCTCGGACAAACAATTGAACCCTAAAAAGGATTATAATTTGATAATTCAAGATAAGGAAAGGGCACTTAAATGATAATCGGGTACGAACAACTTGAAACTCGGCGCTCCCCGAAAATCAATTAACACTTAAAAGCCGATGTGGTAATAATGGAACCTGCCTCCTTGGAATGAAGAAGGAACCACAAATGCAGGGGACTTTAGCTTATGCAGACTTGCTTCTTATTTCTGTTATTTACTGTCCTATATACTGCTCCTTATTTACTCCTGCACTTTATTTACTACACCTTACTTTAGTGTTGATTTAGCATTATTGAACTTCTGAGAATGCCTAATTAGAGTTAGCCTAGAGATGAGAGATTCTTTTGAGGCTAATCCTAAATAATATTGAACTCGATCAACTCTCATATAAGTAGAGCGTTGAGGTTGAGTTCAATGTTTTGGCCTGTTATCTATTTTGCACTACTGCTTTATGATTCCATACAGGCTAACCTGTTAGGAATATTGACCACAAGATTCCTTATTGGAAGAAGCCCTCAAGATAATAAAAAACACATCATGTATTTGATGTTCTATCCTTGTTTTGATGTGACAGGTATAACAAAAGTGCATGGCTAATATAGGGTTAGGCTTATAGTCTCTCAAACAGTGTTTTGCCTATGTAATCCCTCAGGGTGCATAACATATATTGACTTATGATCTAACACTATATTAGACTTGTCACTATCAAGGAAAAATCATTTGGAAAAGGTCTGTAAGTGAAGCTGCAAAGATAGCCAATAGGTTGGAATAAGCCTAAAATTGGCCAAGGCAAAAATCGGCTAGATGATCTATACGACAAGGATTCTATGTCGTTTAGACAACTGCTGTATTGGCTAGACGATCTCGACGACAAAATTCTATGTCATCTAGACCACTACTGTATCAGTTAGATGATCTTGATGACAAAATTCATTGTCGGCTAGATCATATCTACATCAGCCATATATGATCTATCTCTTAATATTGGTCAAGTACAGTATCGTCTAGAAGAGTTGTATTGGCTAGAAGAGGTGTATCGTCTAGAAGGGTTATATCGTCCAGATAGCTTATATCGTCTAGAAGACTTATATTGTCCAAACGGCGTATAGAAGACTTATAGCGTCCAGACGGCTTGTATCATCCGGAAGACTTATATCGTCCAGACAACTTATATCGTCTAGAAGAGCAAATCATCCAAATGATTTCTATATATGCAAAGCATAGGAATAAAGCCAAGAATTATGACTTAGCTTATTTTTAATTTGAAATTCACCATTTGATGCGCCAATCAGGGGATTTCTTCTAGAAGGTATTAATTAAATAAATCCTTCTTTATTCCTAGTCGTTAGCAGTGGTTTCCTATAAAAATAGGCATTAAGGGCTCACAATTTAGAATACAATAAAGATAACTTTCTATCTGAAGCTTTTGTGAATCATCTGCAACAAAGAACGAGAACATCAATCCATTGGAGGGAGAAGCAAATTTCTTAGGAAAGAACCTTAAGCTACTGCTACAGTTCGTTCTCAATTTTTCTTACAAGAACTTCAAAGCCTGTACAATCAAGATCTGATTCAACTCATTGCTCAAGTATTACTCAGCAATTAAATTTCTCCATGAAGATTATCTATCTGAGTAAGAAGTTTTATTCTGCAAGAAAATTTATTTTAATCAAGATCACATCCTTCAAGAAGATTATTTCCGAGATCTGATTAAGGAAGAAGAAGCTTATTTATTGTGATTCTATAGAAGACTCAAGTTTATTCTTTATTCATCTTTTGAGTCTAAGTTGTATTGTAATCAGTGAAATTATAAATGGACTTTTGTAGGATCTTTTGAGATTTGAGTTGTAGGGCTTCTTGTGTAAGCCTGAGTTGTAGGTCTCTTGGAGATTGAGCTATAGGATTCTTATGAGAATCTGAGTGTAGGATCTTGAAATAGGTATAGTCTAGATCTCTTGTTAGAGAGTTTGAGGTAGGGCCTTGGTGGCCTGAGTGTAAGTCTTGGAAAAAAATTAAGATTTGGAGGAGTTTACCTAGTCTAGTACATTGCTAGATAGGTTGTGTGGAGAGAGGACTACCCAAGGCATTTTTGGGGAACCTCTAAAAATCCTTGTGTGCTTTCTGTGCTTGCTTTTTTGTAATCATCTTGCTAAAATTTTAAAAATGATTAAAAAGCACCCATCACACTTTTCACACCCCCTACCCTCTAAGTGTGATTTATGTGACCTAAAGTAAAATAACAATTGGAATCAGAAGTAGGTTGAGTTCTAACTATCCTAACAGCTATAGAACAAGATCTATTTGGGTTCATTCAAGATCAAGAATCATGTCTACTATAACACCGCAAGTTTTCTCAGCTGTAGAAAGCAAGGGTATCTATAGTAGGAGCTAACGATGGCATTAGTGATAATGCCAGGCGTTAGATATCGAGTAGAAGATATTGACGAGACGTCAAGTCGATCGGATAGATCGATTTGACTAAACATCAAGTCGTCTGCTAACACCTGGCATTAGTGCTAAAACTGGCGTTAGTTCCAATGTTGGCGTTAGGTATCAACTTAATACCTTGTCATCGTGAAGCATATTTACGGTCGAGAGGTCTCGACAATTCGACTAGATGGATAATGGCTGGCGTTAGGGGGCTAATGTCGGCATTGAGTTTTCTAGCCAAATTGTTAAGTGGCGCTGGATAAGATCAAGTCCACCACTCTTCAGGTTTAGCACTAGCGTTAGGGATAACACCGGTGTTAAATCTATAAATAGATTCAGCAAATGAATCATGGCTGTCCATTTCTATTGACAAATTGGATCTGAGGGATGGGATTTATCATGACCTAGTTAAAGCAGCAACAGAAATTATCTTCTTCTCACTTTTGATCATTTTTATAACTCTCTCTCCAAAGTAAAGGAAGATGAGAGTTAAGGAAGAAGAAGACTTCATCTTGCCATTAGAAGAGCTTCAAAGCTCCGTTCAACACGCTGAGTTCAAATCTGTGGAGGGGACCTTACTGTGAACCTTTACATCCTGATCGTTTGTGGATTCAAGGCAACAAAGTGATCGTCAAGGGTAACGACCCTTCTTCTTGATAATGAGACATGCTAGTCCTATGTTTGTCTATTAGCATAGTGCATGAAACTGCCTCCTTCACTAATTAGTGAAAGGCTATACTTTCACTGTTCATCCCCGGTATGAACTGCATATAGAATCTGATTCGTTTACGGATATAGGCATGCTGTGTGAAGCCCATCTGCGACAGGTTGGTCTGGATTGGTGATGGCTAAATTGCGTGTCAGGGAAGACTCCGTACTTATTATGTTATTTTTTATAGCTTGAATGATGTATACTGGGTGGTATACTATGTTGAAGAGCAACAACAAGAAACACATTCATTTCTGGAAGAAATGGAGTTCTGTTGCTAACTCTCGGCGTTAGCGTTAACGCCGACATTATCGCATGTGATACCAGATATCACTTGGTGTGCTTGGAAATTTCCCTTGAGGTTGCGTTGATGATCTAGTGGTGATTATCATGTTGACGGGCCGATGTGAAGTTGTACCCGCATCGTTCTGGTTGTTCACGATGATTGATTCGGGCAAGGATGATCTGAACCAATTCCTTGCTGGTCGGTGAAGAGTTCACCCCTCAGTGCACTTCCTTATCTTGGAAGGAAAGTCTTGTAAGCGAGAGGCTTGACCGGCGTAGCTCAATTATTATCTAAGTTTGTATAACTAAGGATGGAGGTGGGACTCGGGGAGTACACTGAAAGTGTACTGTGAGAGCATGAAGTGTGTGGCCATGCATGCCAATATTTGTGATGATTGTGCATATATCGATTGTGTTAGCCACACTTTCTTGTTGAGATATATGTTGTTAGTGTGTTGACTTGCACGAAAGGAGTACCACTGCCCCCGGAATGGGGTGGGGTCATAATACAATTTGGTTAGCTAAAGCTGACCAGTGTTTTGTTTTTGCACATCTTTGTGGACTGTACCTGTGCAGGCACTGACGAGCTGAGCGGGAAGTAGCTAGGTGAAGCCCATTGCTATGCTGGCACTTGAAGGCCAATCTTTTGAGTGTTTGCTTTTCATATATTACCGGGCTGCGTGCCGATGCATGTAAATCATTTAGGGAGATAAACATTTGTGTAGAACAACATGTATGGCCTTAAGGCCTAACAATTATATATATATATATATATATATATATATATTGGTCATTCATAGTTTGGTGTGGTGGACATATCATGTACTGGTTCAAGATTAATATTATGCTTCCATTAACTCTAAGATGTATTTAGTTGATTTTACTATTTCCTAACTCTTTAGCTTGCACATTTAATATGCCATGGGGTCCCAGCCAGACCTGCTATTATATTTCTTTACACGGGCAAGGATGTTATAATTTGGTATCAGCTTCTAGTCTCGATCCCTTGTCGTTTAAATTCATGGTCCAATTCTTTTAAGGAGTGGTGAGCGCGTGTGTGCGTCGCTATTTAAATCATCTAAATAACCAGTCAATGTCGACTTAGGAATGCAATATATACATGTTGTTGGATCTTGAGGCGCACTTAGAGGGGGTGAATAACGGTTTTAGAAAACTTTAGGATTTTAAGGAAAACTTTTGATATTTAATATGAAATAAATTGAATCAAAAATAAAAAACTAGAAATAAGAAATGAAATCAATTTTATTGAACATGAAAAGACGTTATTATCATTTATAAAATTGATTACAAAATTTGATTTCTATAACGCTAGAAATCAAGGCGAATATGAAAGAATCCTTTTTGTTTTCTATACTGACTCTTCTAACTAATTATAAGGCCTCAAGCCACTCTAGCCTTTCTATCCCCAGAAAGGGCTCGAGCACCCCCTATATCTACTCCCTAAACCTAGTCACCAATAACTACAGTGAATTACCCCTATGCCGCGCACGGACCTAGTCGTCAACAACCGCGGGGAATTCACTAAATGATAACAATGAAAGAGGTACAATAAAATATAAAAGACAAGTTAAACTCCCTATGAAGAATTCTGGAGATGGCGAATACCCATTGAATATCGCCGAAGTTGAAGCATGCTTTCTTCGCATTGGGTGAGCATTGATCTGATCCTCCTTTGAATTCTTCTCTTGAATTTGTGTGGGAGATGGTGGTCTAGAAATACGGCACTCACAGATTTTCTGAAGTGTTGGAATAGGGCTCCTTGGGATCATTGGTTGAAGAGAATGAATGTCACCTATTTATAGGACTGGAAGCTAACGCCGGCGTTCAAGCTAACACTAGCGTTAAGGATATCGACAGACATTGACTCAGTATAGAAATAAATTGATGGCTCGGATCTTCAAAATATGAAGGAGATTATGCATCTTTGGAAACATTCATTTTAGGCAACCTTAATGCTGGTGTTAAGGCTAACGCCCGATGTTAAGCCAAATTATTCCCAAAATGCTCCTGCAATCACAACAGCTTCCCTCAATGCCATTTTCGTCTTGGTGGGAACAAAAGTCAGCGCTGATGTTAAGTCATAATGCCTGACGTTAGACCACATTCATCATTTCAGCTGTGAGCAAATCCAGACCAATAATGCAGCATCATTTTGTCAATTTTGTTCAAACCTGCATGTTAAGAACATAATGGCAAACTAGATCAAATACAAGTAGGATTTGTTATTCTCAAATCAAAGGGATGCGTAAAACCATGTTCCAACAATCTCCCCCTTTTTATAATAACAAATCCAATAGAGATAAATCAGATTCATATATAAGAGATGTGTTTTCAGAAAGATATATGACACTAAGCAACACTAAGATAAGAATTATAATTATAGTTCGTTAAATTGTTCCCCCCTACATAAGTGCTTCCTCTTAGTGTATGCTCCCATAAACTAGATTCATGCTCACCCTTAAACTAGTGAATCCTTCTCCTTTAGTCATTAAGATTTATCATTTTATTATCCCCCTTTTGTTATTAGCAAAAGTGGGTGGAGAGAAAACAAAACTAGAATAAGGAAGACAAAAGTTGGGACAAACTAAGAGATGATAAGAGTTTTGTTTTAAGCATAAAGTAGGTCATGATTGAGCTAAGAGAGAATGTAGCACAGCGGAAAAAGAATGTGATAAGCAAGGTAACCAAGATAAGCAAAAAAAAAAGTATTTTTGTTTTGGATGGATAATTCCAACAATATTTCTAGACTTTTCACATAAAATAAGCATTATCCTTGAAATTTTTTCACAATTAATAGACAAGCATGATTTAATGTATTCAAAAAGATAAGAGCTACAATATAACTAATTCGTATTTCAAGTAATGAAAACATTGTAGAAATCATGCATTGCAATCTAGTGCTTTTACATAAGTTTTAAGAGAATCATATAAATATGCATTAAGATCCAATTCTCATGAGTAGAAGTTTCATGAAAAACAATGATGTGTGTATAAAGTGTTTTGATAAGAGTATACACGTCATATAATCAAAACACATGACATATGCAAGGGAATTGTAGAAACAATATTAAGATTATAATCGTATAGTTACTTTCACACATCAGTTCTACAATAAAATTTCAAAGCATAATAAAATAGTACAACTACCAAGGTGCTTCGCCCACACAATGCTCATTAAGACTTATCAGGGAGCGAAGTATAGCATGGGGGATCACATAAGCATTTTTATAAATTTTGATTTTAAGTGATCCAGTGTACAAATAGAAGTGATAAAGAAAATTTATTTGCACAAGACACTTTACAATTCTTTCCTAGGTGCTCAACCTCACAATTCTCATTAAGATTTATCAGGAGGGTGAGTAGTGCTTGGTGGAATTATCTTTGTCATTATATTTCATATTTATAATTTTGGGGCAAAGGTCTCCAAATTCACTTATTTTTGCAAACACCAATAATATTGAAATAACACTTCTATATGTGCAAGAGATTTATTGTTTGAAAGAAGGTGTAGGTAATGTTAGACATACAACTTAATATGTTAAAACTATTACACTACACAATCATGCAAGACTAAGATTATGAGCACATGTAGATTACCAAAATAGTGAGTGAATGAATCATTGATTAACATAAAACATTACTCATACTTAGAGGCATGCTTGGCAATCTTACAAAAAATTTTATAGACCAATTCTATAGAGCATTTAATTGCACATAATAAGATTAAGATCAAGGCATGACAAGATAAAATAATATTTAGGAAAACATGAAATGAAAATTAGGCATTGAAGAAAATCTGTAAATGTATGTGTTTGCCCAGAAAGCCCGCGACCTCCTCTCATTGTTCAGTTTTCCCGGTCTCAGCGGTCTCAAATTAGGTGATCGCCCAGATCGTCAGATGCCTCCTCTACCGAGATTTTCTAAGTACCCAGCGGTCAAGACAGTGCGAGATCGCCAGTTCAAGCGGTCTGGTCGTTTTTCTTATTTTTGTTATTTGTATCCCATTTCCCTGCCCCGGCTCTCCTGTACCCCGGGCAGCCCGTAGTTTTCAGTTCTGCCCGTTTGGGCAGCCCCCTCGTCTATAAATAGAGGGGTAGGGGTACCAAAAAAGGACTTTTGCTCGGAGGCTCCAGCTTACAACCTGTGTAAGCGGTCTCATTTCTTCGTGATCGCCATTTCGTGGTCGTTTTCCCTTTGTTCCAGCATCTTCTGTTTTAGTAACCTGCACTTCGCAGTTTTCTCCCATCCCCTTTAGTGTGAATTTTGGAGGTACCATTTTTTGCACCAACAAAACGAACACGCGACCTTCAGATTTCGAAGTGTCAGGTGAAATCCATAGACTTTCAAGATGGCTGATCATCGTAGAGGTCGTCCCCTGCGATCTCCCAGCGTTCCCCCTTCCGATCACAACCCGTTAGAAGCACTTGAGCGCCGCTTCGAGCTTCGTGTTGAACAAGCTCTCCGTGAGGCCGCCCGATCTAGGCAGGACGCCACCTCTGTTCAGCAGGAGATCGCGCGGTCTCAGCAGGAGGCCGCTCGAGATCGGCAAGAAGTCGTCCGGGCTCAGCAGGAGTCTGCGAAGCAGATTGAGGCTATGAACCAGGTTCTAGCCGCGATCTCCCAGAAGATCCTTCCCCAATCCTCTCAGGACGCCACTCCAGACCGCATGGCAGGCGGTCACCCGAGCGATCACCCCGTTTTTCAGCCCGCAGCTCCTCAGCGATCTCAGCATGAGGAGTTCGCCGCCCGTCGTAATTCTTTTCGAACCGCAGCCCAGGGGCCTCCGGCTCAAACCCTGAATTTTGAAGAAGGGTTTGCTTACCCTCAAGATCCTCCTGCCTCTTTTCTTCCTCCTCCAGGACCTTCTGTTTTTGGGGAGCCTTCCCCCTTTACCGATGAGATTCGTCGGGATCCAATTCCTCATGGATTCAGAGAACCTCGCCTTCCAGTGTATACAGGAGAAACCGACCCAATGTGTCATCTTCAAGCCTTCGAATCTGCTGTTGCCCTCAGGACCATTTCAGATGGGGTAAGGTGCAAGCTGATGGTCACCTCCTTTGATGGGTCAGCCATGGAATGGTTTTATAAGCTGTCTTGTCAATCTATCTCGAGCTTTGCTGCCCTGAGGCAAGAGCTCCTTCTAAGATTTTCCACTGCGAAGAAAAGGAAGAGTGGTCCTGCGACCCTCTTCAAGATTAAGCAAGGCGACAACAAAACTGCGGCGCATTTCGTTGACCGTTTTCAGAAAGAGATCTTGGGAGTTAGGGATATGGATCCCGAGCTCTATATGGTGGCTTTGATCAGTTGTCTGCAGGAGGGTCCTCTGAAGTTCAAAGTCACAACCAAGGAGCCTAGCTCCTATCAGGAGCTGATCAGCATTGCCAATCGCTAAATAGAAGGGGAGATCAACAACCCCAGCTATGTGAGCAATTTGACAAACAGGGCCACTAAGAAAGGCTCTACAGGATTTTATCCGGCTCCGTCCTCCTCAAAATCTCGACCAGAACTCCCACCTCCAGCTCCGAGAGGTAAGAATTATTGCAACGACCGCTTCAATCGAGGTAACCATTCTTTCCCACCTCAAGGTTCATTTCTTCAAACCCCTGCTACCCCTGCTTCGCAAGTCACCCCAGTCCACCAGATCCAGTACGCCCAACCTCCTCTTCTGCCCATTCCTTCGCTCTACAATGAATCCCAAGTGTCTTTTACAGACTTTGATGTTTCAATGAGTGAAGTGCTCCAAATCCTTCAAAAGCAACCCTTTTTCAAGAAGCCAGCTCTGCTAAACTCGGATCCAAAGACCAGAAATACTACTCTCTACTGTGAGTACCATAGAGATAGGGGACATTTGACAGAGGATTGTAGAGCTCTCTGCCTGTTCTTAGAGAAGCTTCTGAAGGAGGGTAAGCTTCGAGATCTCATCCAGAAGAATGATTCTTCCAAAGCCTCAACCTCCAAGGCTAAGGAAGTAGCGGAAGTCCATTGGGAATGCGAAGAAGTGGATGATATTGGCCATCTCGGCAATATCGGCTTTCCCAATGAATGCGTGGATGCTGATGACGAAGGCGCCTTGGGCAATCTCTTCTGCATCCACGGAGGTGCAGGTCCGAAATCTTCAAGGAAGGCGAGTCTGAAAAGGGTTTATCAATCAGAGGTTGCTGCCACCTCTTCAACCCCGGTCCGAGGAACGGTCACTTTTGGTGATGAAGACCTTCCTCAGACCGCGAATCCCTTTGACGATGTGGTCGTCATCAAAGCTGTAATTGAAAATTATACAGTTGAGAAGATTCTGATTGACATCATCATTTTTTTTATTTTTGTAATATCAATGGGTGATTGTTCTTGTTGATACCCCCCCCTCAGATGAAGCACACACTAGTTGTTGAGGATCTGGGTTCTACATTAATTAAATGTCATATTTGACTAACTATTGTTATTAGCTATGATTAATGAGTTAGGAGGAGTTGAATTAGTTACCAGAATTTATGACTTTGACCAGCTGTTGTGGATGGACAGGTTCAGTTGGCAGGTCATTTGGTGTAGTCTCTTTGTAAAGAATGCTGTGTGACCCAATGTCAGCACCAACATCTTCATCTTTGTCGGAATGATCAGACTCAGAACTAGACATGATCAGCCATGTTTTCTTAGAAGATGAGGGGTTTGTCTTCTCTTTTCCTTTAGTTTCAGAGGGCTGACTCATAGGAAATACCCTGGTGAATCTTTATAAAGTCTTGATGTCCATTCTCTTGAGATAGTGAAGATTTGCTCCTTTTGATGTGTTGAACTTGTCATGGTGGGTTTGCAGGAGGTATAAGGAGAGAATTCTTCCCATATTGGGTGCCTGAAGGCATTCCTTTATTCTTTGAAAGATGACCTCTCCCCAAGAGGTTTTCTTTTTCAGAATTATTCTTGTCATGAGATCAAACATGTACTGTGAGATTGTATCATGGGACCCTGGTTTGCAAAGAATGGCTTTTCCTACAATGTCTGATAAAAGTTTTCCCTTGTGGTTGAAAAATTTCCTCTATAATGAGCCAATTATGGCATCAATGTACTCAGTTCATTTTAGAGCCTTTTTCTTGTCTTTTTCAGAGATGTCATCCTCCTCACTTGGACTCCAGGATGGAAGATGTAATGCTTTTTGTCATTTTGTTGGGGTTATCTTGATTCTATCTTCTCCAATCTTTGACTTGAGGGAGTATTTGGAGGTGGACAACTTGACATTACCAAACCATTCCAGAACTTCAGTTCTGAGAATGACACGGGGTTCAGATAGTAGAAATTCCAGGCCTTGGTCTTCTAGGAGTTGAATCACTCCCTTAATTTCTTCTGGAGCAAGTGCAAACCCATGCCTTACTATCTTATATCCTTCAAGAAGATCTTTAGAGATTTTGGGAGCAATTATAGTGGAGGAGGAATGCGCTGGGACGGAAGAGTAGGTGATTTGTCTCGGCGGCTGGAAGAGAAGGGTCGTGTGCTTTTCACTAATCAGATTGGCTATTTATATGGCTTAAGACTTAGGTAAAATTAAACCTAGTAATTGGATTTGATTGCTCTTATAATTGTAAGTGTAAATGGAACTACATCATAAAGCTGAGTTCGTCGAACACAAACTGAGTTCATCAAACACAAAGCTGAGTTCGTCAAACTCAAACTGGAGTTCGTCGAATACAAAGCTGAGTTCATCTGAAACTACATCATAAAGCTGAGTTCGTCGAACACAAAGATGAGTTCATCGAACTCAAACTGGAGTTCGTCGAACTGAGGACAAAATCTGCTGAACTGGCTGGAAGACTGAATTCGTCGAGCTGAGGAGCAATTTCGTCTAGCTGAAACACGACGTTCGTCGAACCCAGGAAAGAGTTCGTCGAACTGAAGTGCAACCTGAAGCTCAGCTAAAACATATTATTCTGGTTAAGCTGATCATACTACTTTAAAATCATTAGAGGTAGGATTACTTGAATGCCTAATCATGTCTCTCATAGGGTTGATGTGTCAACATTTTAAGTTATATCAAATCAAGATTGGAAGAATGAAGTGTTTTACACTATTCTACATTTAACATTCCTAGTTCAATCTTGAAGGCATTAAACATGGCCTCATCCAATGGCTTAGTGAAGATATCAGCCACTTGACTATCAGTGGGGACAAATTCAAGGCAGATATCTTGAGATTCTACATGTTCTCTTATAAAATGATATCTTATTTCAATATGCTTAGTCCTACTGTAAGAGACATGATTCTTAGCAATAGAGATAACACTGGATGAGTCACAATAAAGAGGAGAGTTACTTACCTTGAGGCTGTAGTCCTCTAGCTGGGTTGAATCCACAATTGCCATGCACAACAGCTCCTTACAATAATGTATTCAGACTCAGCAGTGGAGATAGCCACACTTGTCCACTTTTTGCTGCTCCTAATATCAGCCTTCTTCCTAGGAATTGACAAGTGCCACTTGTGCTTTTCTTGTCTTCTTTGCAGCCTGCAAAATCTGCATCTGAAAATCAAATTAGTTCAAAATCATTATTCTTAGGGTACCAAAGGCCAAGATGTAGGCTTCCTTTAAGGTATCTCAGAATCCTCTTTGCAGCTGGGTAGTGAGATTCCTTAGGACCGCCAAGCACCACTCCACTTTCGCTTCAAAATTTTAACACTCTCTTATTGGATTGAGTAGAGAAGGAGTCAATAATAGGGAGCACAGATTTTGGCTTGGAGAATTCAGCAACTAGGCTTCTTTCTTTCACAAGCTTCTCCACAAGATCCTTGATGACCTTGTTCTTCAGGGATATGGTGCTCAGATGGGTGATAGTTATCGCCTTCAGATGGCTAATTTCCTTATACATCTGACTCATCTTGGTAGATGATTCAATGCATTCTTGTTTTTCCATCTTAAGGGAATCAATCTCTTGGGCTTGCCTCTTGGCTAGCTTTTTACTCCTTTTCAGAGCTTCCAAGAGAGCATCATACTTGTCAATCAATTGATTGACATCTACCTCAGCTTCTGAATCACTTCCACCAATTGATGAAGGTGCTCCAGATTCTAGGCCAGTCTCATAATCAGAAGAGGATATGGAATGAATTAATACCTATTCATTTTCAGAGATGTTCTGACTGTCCTCCTCATCATTGATGGCCATGAGGCCTAGATGAACATTGTCCTCTTCATCCTCCCCAATATCACTGTCTAAGTATGATAGAGGGGCCCTGACTCCAACCTTGGCAGCAGGATAATCTTCAACCTCTTCTATTGTAAAGAGCCCTATGTAGGCCTATTCTTCATTCTCTGAATCTGAAGTTGAGGATTCAGATTCACTTCAGCTTTTTCCATTCTTTGCTAGGAAGGATTTTTCACCATTCCTATCACTTTAGTGATGATGCATCTAATCACTCTTATCCTTTCTTTTGGCTGGACAGTCAACTATGATATGTCTAAGTTTGCTGGAGCAATAGCAAATAATATTATTTGAAACATGTTTACTAGATTTAGAATCATACCTGTCACCCTTTGGGTGCTGTCTTTCAGGTTTCCTATGGTCTTTCTTGGAGTGTGATGAGGAGTAGGGCTTGCTCTTCCATTACTTCCTCCTCATCGTCTTCTTGAATAGCCTTGAGAAGGAAGCAAACCCTTCATCAGAGGAAGAGCTATCTGAGGTGCTGATTTCAGATTTTTCAGATTGAGCACCTCTCCTTGTAGGAGACACCATCCTTCCCTTGCTTTTTTTGGAGCTGTCAGCTTTGAGAGCTACAGATTTCTCCCTTTCCTGAGCCCTTGTTGAGGTGCCCTTTTCCTTTCTTGCAGACAGCTGCTTCTCATAAGAGAGCAGCTTTCCAAACAGTGTATGAGTGGGGGTCTCACCAAGCCTATCCACTTCCCTGATAGCACATATTTTTGTGTCCCAATCCCTTGTTAGAGATCTAAGGAACTTATCATTCAGCTCATAAACAGTGAACACTCTCTCATAGGTTCTCAACACATTGACTGTTCTGAAGAACCTTTCATAGCACAAAGAGATGCTCTCCTGGCTGAGCTGCCTGAAGGCTTCATACTCTTGGTTAAGGAGTGACTTTCTATCATCCCTCACTTCAGCTGTCCCTTCCATATATACTACTAATGTATCCCACATTTCCTTGGCAGTAGTGTAGTGTACTAAGTTTTGAAATGTGGAATCATCAATAGCATTAACTATGATGTTCTGGGCTCTTTTGTCCATGCTGAACAATGCAAGTTCATCCTTGGTCAAGTCATTGAAAGTCTTGGGCACTCTTCTTGTTGGATCTATGGTGGAGGCAGTTTGAAATATGAAAGGCCCTTGCTTTACAGTTATGTAGATCCTTAGATCAGATGCTTCCATAAACAATCTAACCCTTTGCATCCATATGCCAAAGTTTTCTTTGTTGCATATGGGCAACTTCATGGATCCCGTCTCCTTCTGCAATCCAGAGGAAGCCATTGGATTGATAAGACTATTCCGTTATAGGATCTGGTCAGACAGTTATGTCCTTATTGACCAACCTCCCTCTGATACCACTTGATAGTTTATATATAATGTAGTCTTAAACACCTAGAGGGGGGTGAATAGTGTTGGAAAAACCCTATTACTGATTTGGGCTAGGATTACTATGTGTTGACTAGGATTAAGTTGACCCCCATTGTATAGTCTAAGGGTCATAGCTTTAGGCTGATAAGATAGCTAGAACTTAGGATTTCTCTAAGTTCCTGCGTTCGATGAACAGCTTGCTCTCTGCGTTCGACGAACGGCTTGCTCTCTGCGCTCGACGAACAGCTTGCTATCTGCGTTCGACGAATGGCTTGCTCTTTGCGTTCGACGAACGGCTTACACTTGGCGTTCGACAAATGGATTGATTTAGTCTTAGCGGTCGATGATCTTCTATAATCAGTGGGTCAGCGGCTCAGCGGTCGATGAATTCATCAGTTCGACGAAATATAACTTGAGATTGACGAACTCCAGCCTGTGTTCGACGAATCTTTATCAGATGTTCAGTTCGACGAACTCATCCTTCTGGTCGACGACTTCTTATCTCAGCTCGACGAATTTTCTCTCAGTCTATTCAGATCAATTATTCTAATTCTGTGAACTCAGTTCAACTATCAGATTCAGTTCTATTCTTCATTTGGAGTTATTCTTCCAGATAAGACAAGTTTTATCCTTCCTTTATTTTATTCCCTTTCCATTACCTTCTCTCGAGAAAAATAGCTATTTGGCTTATTGGAAAAGGATATCATTTATTGTAGAAAAGGAAAGGAATTAAGATTTGCTGAATCAATTGAAGTTCTAAAGAAATAATTAATGCAGATTATTCTATTCCTATTCAGAGATTTGAATTTTAAATCAGTTATATTTGTTGAAATTTTGAAGTGGTGTAGAGGAGACTGGGCGGTCTGCTTTGGGAGACCGCGGAGACCGCGCGGCTTGTGTATGTTATCTACCGGTCTGGCTCTGCCGGACTGTTCTGGTAATCTGCTGACTGGCTGGGTTGTTCTTATTCGCTGCGGTCTGTTCCCGAGTTGGTCTGCTTGGTTGGCTTATCTTCCTTGTTGGAAGATCGGGCGGGTTGTTCTTATATGACCATTTTCTCGGGCGGTCTGTCTTGGCGATCTGGCGACTTGTCTGAAGTCGGTCAGATGGTTCATGGTTTGCTCCTGGTGGTCTAAGGAAGGAGTACCTTTGTGACCGCGCGACTTGTGAGCGGTCTCATGTTCGCGCGATCTGTGCGCGACCTTATCTGCTGATCTGCGTCTTGGTCGGGTATTCGTCCAAGAGGCCTGATCGCGCTGTCTGCTTTATGAGACCGCTGGCGATCTGATGGGTGGTGATTGTATCTCTTCTGTGCGGTGATGACATCCGTCTACCCTCCTATAAATAGAGGTGCAGGGCCCGTCATTCCTAACAAGATTTGGAAGAACAAGAGCCCAGATTGTTTCTTGCGGCCTCAAGTTTGAAGTCGCGTGATCTCGGAAGTGAGCTAACCGGTTGTTGTGTTCGTAGGTTTGTGGTCAGCAGGTTGCGGTTTCCTTCCTTGGTGATTTCCGGTGGCTTGAATAAACAGTTCGTCTGCGGTCTGTCAGCGAACTGGTTCATTGTGTTCTTGTGCTGTTCGCAGCTAGCTCAGCGATCAGGCGACCTTCAGCGGTTAGGCGATCAGAGTTGCGGTCTGGCGACAGCTTTAGTCCTTTGTTCCATTCAATAAGCTTCAGTTCGTGCGGTCTGGGGTTGCGGTCTGGCAGTGCAAGTTATCTGTTTCTGTTCCCGCGGTCTCAAGGTGTTTCTGCGGTCTGACTGTGCAAGCGGTCTGGAGGTACAGCAGAGCAAGTCAGGCGATCTGAACCTTTTTGTGGTCTGTGCGGTCTCTGTTTTGGCAGACCGCCAGTTTCAGTTTTTGGTGTGTTTTGTTCTCATCTCCGTGATTCTTATGAATCATGTCTCGCCATGTATACCTCGAAGTGTAAAGCAGTTTTGTTTCAATAAAGATTTCTTGTGTTGCTATTTTGGCATTGTGGTTGTTTGGCTATAACTCTTGTTGATACAACTCCTGCTTACTCCTAAACGGTCTTTCAAAAATTTTAACATGGTATCAAAGGTAGGTTTCTGGAGTGGATAAGCAGTGATCAACTAGAGTTGCCATCGTCTTTGTGAAGAAGAGACCACATAGATTGCCATGGAAGGTGGATACGCAAGAGGTCTTGGTATTGAACTCCTCACATCGACTAACTTTAAAAAGTGGAAGTCGTGTATGGAGAGTTACTTGCTTGGCGAGGATATATGGGAGGTAGTTGGAGGAGAAGACACACAAGAGGTGTTTCTAGCAGGAGACAATATGGCAGAGGTGAGACTTTGGAGGAGGACGAATGCTAAGGCAGAGTTCACTCTCAAAAGGGCTATCTCACCGGAGCTGTTTGATCACATCATCGGATGTAAATCTGCTGCTAAAATTTGGACATCCTTGGATGGGTTGTTCAATAAGAAGAATGTAGCGAGGCTACAATATCTTGAAAATGAGTTGGCGAAAGCCTCTCAAGGTGATCTTTCTATTTCCACCTTCTTTCTCAAAATGAAGAACCTCACAGCAGAGATTTCTGCGTTGGACCCTGATTAGCCTATCTCTGAGGCAAAACTGAAGAGGCATATCATCCGCGGGTTGCGGAAGGAGTATCACCTTTGTGACTTCAGTTCAGGGTTGGGCAAATCAACCGTCGTTGTTAGAGCTGGAGAACCTTCTTTCTTCGCAAGAAAGTTTAGCAAGACAAATGGCGGGGGTTTCTATCTCCGGGGGAGAGAGTGATGTGATGTTCTCTGGGAAGAAGAAGAAGAAATGGTAGAAGAAGAAGCCGGGTCATGATGGACCCTCCACTTCAGGTCAGCAAGATAGAGGCTATGCCCCTAAGTCTGATGGGAAGAAGAAAGGAGAGGGACCGAGGTGCTTTAGATGCAATAAGACCGGGCACTTCAAGAAAGATTGCCGGGTGAATCTTCAACCGGGACATGCAGTGGAGAAGGAGATGCCAAAGTCTGATGAAGTTGGATGGGGAGGAGCCTTTGTGTCTAATATAACGGCAATACCCGTTAAGGCTTTGGCTTCCATCAACTATGATGAGGACTGGATTGTTGATTCAGGGTGTGGGCATCACCTCACTGGGGATGGATCAAAGTTCTCTTCTTTGGCGCCTTACTCAGGTAACAATGCTATCATTACGGCTGATAATTCTATTCATCCAGTTGAACACGAAGGTGTTGTCTCTCTGAGTAGTGATAAGGGTCCACTCACGTTGAGGAGTGTTTATCACGTGCCTGGTATGAAGAAAAATCTCTTTTCTGTGACCAATGCGGTCGACGCCGGTTTTCACGTTCTGTTTGGCCCAACAGAAGTGAAGTTTCTTAAAATTCAACCGGAGATAAAGGGAGATGTTATTCATGTCGTCAAGAGGGTGAATGACTTGTTTGTTTTATCGACAAGTACCTATGTTGATAATATGAGGACCAATGATGGCGCGGCCATCTGGCATGAAAGGTTGGGGCATGTAGGCATGGAAAAATTGAAGGCTATGGCGGTAAGGGGCCTTGTCAATGGCTTGTATAGCTTGTCCTCCTATGGAGACGGTCATGTCTGCGAAGGATGTCAGTTTGGTAAGTCTCATCGACTTCCATTTGACAAATCGCAAACAAGGTGCAAAGTGCCGTTGGAGTGCATCCACAGTGATTTGATGGGACCGACTGCCACCCCAAGCCTTGGAGGCAACAGATACATGTTGGTGTTGATTGATGATTACACCAGATATGTCTGGGTGTATTTTCTGAAGGAGAAGTCGGATGCATTTGCAAAATTTGTGGAGTTCAAGGAGCTGGTTGAAGGCCGGCTAGGCCTGCGGGTTAAAAAACTTAGAACTGACAATGGTGGGGAGTTCACCTCTAGTGAGTTCTCAAGTTTTTGCAGGAAGCATGGCATCAGGAGAGAGCTTACTTGTGCCCATACTCCACAACAGAATGGCATTGCCGAGAGGAAGATCCGTCATCTGACGAAAACTTGCAAATGCTGGCTTCATGCTAAGAGTATCCCAAAGTTCTTCTGGGCAGAGGGAATGTCTTGTGCAGCTTATGTCATCACCAGGTTGCCTTTAAGTCCTATCAACATGAAGACCCCTCACGAATTGGTGTTCAAGGAGAAGCGAGTGTTGCACACCTTCGGGTATTCGGGTCAACCTGCTATGTGCATATTCCTGATGCTCTTTGGACAAAGCTAGATGCGAAAGCAAGGAAGCTAGTCTTTGTTGGGTATGATGAGCGGAAGAAGGGATGGAGATGAATGGATCCTGAGACACGGAGGTCAATTGTTTCTCGGGATGTGGTGTTCGATGAAGTGACTTCCTACAAGGGTAGTTCAGGAGTTGAGCTACCAGAGGGCAGGGTTGATGAAGGACGAAAAGCTGCGGGAAGTCTTCAAGTGGAGTTGCTGGTTTCACCAGGAGCTCCAACTGTGTCAAGCTTTGAGATGGAGGCTTCAGGTTCTGGAAGCAGGGGGAGCAATGCTCCAAGTTCGTCTGGAAGAGGAGCTTGCACAGAAGAAGCAGATGAGGAGGTGGTTAGTCAGGAGCAACCTCTTAGGAGGTCAAAGAGGACTATTCAACCACCAGATCGATACACAGGAGGGAACATGGTGAACTTTGTTTCATGTTTCTTTGCTGGTTCCCTGGATGAGAGGGAGCCGTCGAGCTTTGAGAAGGCCAGAGGCGTGAAGGAGTGGGACATTGTTATGCAAGATGAGATGGCAGCTCTCGAGAAGAATGAGACCTGGTCTCTTGTGCCCAAGCCCAAGGGCACCACTCCTGTGACATGCAAATGGGTCTACAAGCTCAAGAAGAATGCTGACGGCAGTATCGAGCGGTACAAGGCTCGCCTTGTAGCTCGCGGGTTCTCACAGCAGTACGGAGAAGATTATGATGAGACGTTCAGTCTAGTGGCAAAGATGACTTCAGTTCGATTTGTTATTGCCTTGGCGGCTTCAAGTGGTTGGGAGATTTGGCAACTCGACGTGAAGAATGCCTTCTTATATGGCGAGATTGACAAGGATATTTTCATGATCCAACCGCAAGGCTTCATCTCAAAGGAGTATCTAGACTACGTATGTAAGTTGAAGAAGGCCCTGTATGGGTTGAAGCAAGCGCCTCGAGCATGGTACGGGAAGATTGCAGAGTATCTCTTATTCTACGGATTCTTTGCTTCAGACTCTGATTCTAGCTTGTTCATCAAGAAGGAGGGGGTGCTTCGGGTGATTGTGCTGCTGTATGTGGATGACATGATTGTCACCGGGAACTCGAAGGAAGCTGTTGCAAGACTCAGGGCTGAGCTTGCTATCAGATTCGAGATGAAGGATCTGGGGGAGCTCCACCATTTCCTTGGACTCAAGGTGCAGAGGCGGGAGAGCGGAGTGCTCATTTCTCAGGCTGGCTATGCGGAACGGATTATTCAGCGATTCGACATGGAGGAAGGGAAGAGCAGCTCTATACCTCTGGAGCAACATCATAAGCTTCGGAAGGATGAGGGGAGAGTTTTATCTGAACCATTGGTGTTCCGAGCTCTGGTTGGGAGTTTGATCT
This sequence comes from Dactylorhiza incarnata, assembly GCA_033032865.1. NCBI lineage: Eukaryota > Viridiplantae > Streptophyta > Magnoliopsida > Asparagales > Orchidaceae > Dactylorhiza > Dactylorhiza incarnata. Next base: position 12,113,005 of record JAWHQI010000014.1, read on the forward strand.
ACTTGACGATCACAAGGCCAGATATTGCTTATGCAGTTGGCAAGGTGAGTCGGTACATGGCGGAACCACGGAAACCTCATCTTCTGGCAGCAAAAGGCATCTTGAAGTATGTGAAGTCGACCTCTGATTTGGGTCTCCTATATAGGAGAGGGTTAAGATTGGAGTTGCATGGTTTCATGGATGCTGATTATGGGGGAGACGTGGATGATCGTAGATCAACGTCTGGTTATGTCTTTATGACGGGCCCCACAGCTATCTCTTGGTGCATCAAAAAGCAAGACTCGGTGTCCGTATCTACCACAGAAGCGGAGTAAAAGGATTCGGCCTTGGCTGCTCAGGAAGCCATTTGGCTCAGGAGGTTGGTAGAGGATGTTCATGAGGAGGTTCGAGGTCCCACTATGCTACGCGGGGACAATGAGAGTGCTCTCAAGCTGGTTAACAATCCAGTCTGTCACGCGAGGACCAAGCATATAGAGATTGAGCACCATTTCATTCGTGAAAAGGTGTTGGGAGGATCTCTTATGGTCGAGCATGTTCGGAGTGTGGACAATATCGCAGACATCTTCACAAAGTCGCTGGCGAAGGGACCGTTCACACAGTTGCGGAGTTTACTCGGGCTAGTCTCCACTTCCCACTTCAAGGGGGAGTGTTGAAATTTTGAAGTGGTGTAGAGGAGACCGGGCGATCTGGTTTGGGAGACCGCGGAGACCGCGCAGCTTGTGTATGTTATCTACCGGTCTGGCTCTGCCGGACTGTTCTGGTAATCTGCTGACTGGCCGGGTTGTTCTTGTTCGCTGCGGTCTGTTCCCGAGTTGTTCTGCTTGGTTGGCCTATCTTCCTTGTTGGAAGACCGGGAGGGTTGTTCTTATATGACCGTCTATCCGGGCGGTCTGTCTTGGCAATCTGGCCACTTGTCTGAAGTTGGTCAGATGGTTCATGGTTTGCTCCTGGTGGTCTAAGGAAGGAGTACCTTTGTGACCGCGCGACTTGTGCGCTGTCTCGTGTTCGCGCAATCTGTGCGTGACCTTGTCTGCTGATCTGCGTCTTGGTCGGTTATTCGTCTAAGAGGTCTGATCGCGCGGTCTGCCTTATGAGACCGCTGGCGATCTGACGGGTGGTGATTGTATCTCTTCTGTGCGGTGACGACATCCGTCTACCCGCCTTTAAATTGAGGTGCTGGGCCCATCATTCCTAACATGATTTGTAAGAACAAGAGCCCAGATTATTTCTTGCGGCCTCAAGTTTGAAGTCGCGCGATCTCGGAAGTGAGCTAAACAGTTGTTGTGTTCGCAGGTTTGCGGTCAGCAGGTTGCGTTCTCCTTCTTTGGTGATTTCCGGTGGCTTGAATAAACAGTTCGTCTGCGGTCTGTCAGCGAACTGGTTTATTGTGTTCTTGTGCTGTTCACAACTAGCTCAGCAATCAGGTGACCTTCACCGGTTAGGCGATCAGAGTTGCGGTCTGGCGACAGCTTCAGTCCTTTGTTCAATTCAATAAGCTTCAGTTCGTGCGGTCTGGGGTTGCGGTCTGGCAGTGCAGGTTATCTGTTTTTGTTCGCGCAGTCTCAAGGTGTTTCTGCGGTCTGACTGTGCAAGCGGTCTGGAGGTACAACAGAGCAAGTCGGGCGATCTGAACCTTTTTGCGGTCTGTGCGGTCTCTGTTTTGGCAGACCGCCAGTTTCAGTTTTTGGTGTGTTTTGTTCTCATCTCCGTGATTCTTATGAATCATGTCTCGCCATGTATACGTCGACGTGTAAAGCAGTTTTGTTTCAATAAAGATTTCTTGTGTTGTTATTTTGGCATTGTGGTTGTTTGGCTATAACTCTTGTTAATACAACTCCTGCTTACTCCTAAACGGTCTTTCAAAAATTTTAACAATCTTCTCTCTAAGAAAAGATACCAGCAAGAAAAGAAAACTGTAACAGAGATAGAAAATATCAGAGCATCAGTCGAGAGAAAAATTGTTCAGAAAGAAAAAGAAAGATCATCTTCCTCAAGCAGCTGATCTCATTCTCTGAGAACTTCTTCAAGATCAATCTCTCAGTTTTCTACTGCAAGTTTCAAATCTTCAATAGAGAAACAATAATCTGAGGAATTTCTATCTCTCAGATTCATCAGCTTATCAAGGAAGATATTTTCATTCAAGAGAAAGCTCCCTCCTCAAGCTGTCAAGAATTTCAATCAGACAGGGTGAGCTTTACACCATCAATCCACTAGAGTCTTCTCTCAGATTGTTTACAGAGAAGAACGTCTTAACCCCTTTATTCCATCTTGTGCAGGGTTCTATCTCCCTTCAAAAGTTAACCTCTTGGTGGCAGGGCACCTGAACAAAAACATGTGGTTTGGTTAGAGCACCTGATCAAAATCTCCTTGGTGTGTGGACACCTGATCTAAAACCCCTTGGTGATAGGGCACCTGATCAAAAACCTAGTGGATCCTACCAAGTGTGGTAGAAGAGTAGACGTACCCAGGTTTATTGGGGAACAACTATAAAATCCTTGTGTCCTCTGTGTTGTGATTTTCTGTGTACTGTGCTGTGTGCTTTGTTTTCTTTATTTAGTTTTTATAAATCACTCTGCTATACACATAATCTAACCTCACTTTTAATTGGTATCAGAGGTAGGTTGATTATTTACAGGCTGACACCTGAATCATATAGATCAATTAGATCATAAATTTATTTTAGAGTTTCTTTTTCTAGAAACTCATGGTACAAAACAAATAATATTCTAGCACAAGACCTCCTATGTGCAATCTAAATAAGTTTGCAGTATGGAAGGCAAGGATTAGATTGTTCATGAATTCTATTGATGAGGATATCATTAATGTAATTTTGACAGGACCTCCAACACCTACAACAACAACAAGTGCTGAAGCACCAATAAATAACAATGCTGTTCCACCACCTGATTGGACAGAGGCCCAGAAGAAGCAAAGAAGTGCAGATGCCAAAGCTATGAATATATTGGCACAAACAATGTCTGATGACATTTTCTAGAAAGTGGTGGAATGCACTTCAGCCAGGGAAATCTGGATCTCACTCAACAACATGGTTGAAGGATCAGCAGATGAAAGAAAGGATAGAAGATCTCACTTAATCTCCCAGTATGAAAATTTCAAGAAAGGATAATCTGAGACAGTTGCTGATATGTACAACAGGCTCAGCCTCATAATCAATGAGCTGAAGACCTTGGACAAAGCGATCTCTATCACTGAGATAAATGATAAGATCCTAATATGCTTCCCCAACACATGGGACTCTAGGATCTGGCCAATCAAGGAAGCCAGAATCCTTAATGAGATCTCCACTGAGAGCTTGTTAGGAAAACTCAAATCCTATGAGCAGCTTATCAAAACCAGAGAAGCTGAACAATCAATTTCATCTTTAGAATCCAAGAAGGAGAAGAATATAGCTTTCTAAGCTACTGAAGAAGAAGAAAAAGCTCCAAGATATGAGGAGTTCATGAGCCTTCAAGCCAAAAGGTTCTACAAGATGGCTAAGAAGGACTTCAGAAAGAAGGTCTCCAGATCCAGAGAAAAGCCAAGGTATGACAAATCAAATTCTAAAGAAATTATTTGCTTTGGCTGCAGGAAACCTGGACATATTCTGCCAGAATGTCCAGAGAATTAGAAGAAAGAAACAAAAAAGGACAAAGAAGACAAGCGGCACTCCAGCAAGTCTTCCTCCCACAAACACAAACACAAGGGAAGAGAATTTGTAGCAGAAACCTGGAGTGAAATAGATTCTGAATCTTCATCCAGCTCTTCTGAAGATGAAGATAAATCAAATGAGAATGACCAATGCTTGATGGCCATTTATGACTCAAGCAGTGAGTCAGATCTTGCATCTTCATCCAGCTCTTCTGATGATGAAGTTAATGAAGAAGAAAGAAGCTTTCATAAGATGGCTATCAATGCCTCAGCAAACAACTCAGATGAATTAGAATCAGGATCAGAAGCTGATAATGACACTGATCAGGTAATATCAAATTTTGATTTCAATTCAGTTGAATTCAAAGATGAATTCAAAGTTCTTTTCTTGGACTTAATAAAAGCCGAGAAGGAAATAATCTCTCTCAGAAATAATCTAGCTGAAATGAATAAATTATGTGAAGAAAATGCTAATCTTAAGAAAGATTTGGCTGCCTCTAGAGAACATATTATTCTCATTGAGAATAAACTATCTGAGGCCAAGAAATTTGAAGAATCCCTAAATGGGAGAAGCATCAAATTGATGGACATCACAAGCACAGTAAATGCCAGATTAAATGACAAACTAGGCTTGGGTGCATCATCAAGTGAGCCACCTCTAATTAAGAAAAACATACTGTCTACACCTATAAAATTCATTTCTGCTAAGAGAAAAGAGGTTGTAGATGTAAATAAAAACATTTCAAGTAAGGCTGTTAAGAATAAAGGAATTCAGCAGAATTTGGAGAACGGAGCTCGACGAAATCAGACGAATTCGTCGAACGAAGATCGACGAACTCTGAAGACAGATTTCCTATATAGTTATTATTCGAATGGCGCTCAACGAAAGCACATCCATTCGTCGAACGGCGATCGACGAAATCAGCCCAGTTCGTCAAACAGAAAATATACAAAAAATTTATAGAATTCTTATTCTTCAAATACTTTCAATCCTTTCACTGAATGGATAATACCTCCAAGAAGATATCATCCACAAGGTTATAAGGACCAACCTAAAATGTCTTTTATTTCAGATTTTTGTGGTAATACAAAAAGACCCAAGGTAGTCTGGGTCAAAAACAACTAGTTTATTTTTCTGTTTTACAGGTACACAGCTATCCAAACAAGAATGAACAATGGTATTTGGATAGTGGCTATTCAAAACACATGACAGGAAACAAGGCCAACCTGAACAACTTCAAGGCAAAGCTTGGACCCAAGGTGATCTTTGGAGACTCCAACTGTGGACAAACCAAAGGCTATGGACAGACCAAAGTTGGAGTAGTGACCTTCAAGGAGGTAGCCTATGTCAAGGGCCTGAAGCACAACTGCATCAGCATAAGCAAGTTATGTGATGAAGGTTATCAGGTAACTTTCAATCATTCCTTATGTCTTATTAACCATAATAAAAATATTACTGTATTATCTGGTATTAAAAATGGAAATATTTATTTAGTCAACTTTGAGTCTGCCAATTCTGATATTTGCTTATTCAATTCTATAAGTAAAACAAATGAATTATGGCATAAAAGGCTTGGACATATTAACCTTAGAACTATTTCTAAGCTTTCTAAGGACAATCTTGTTAGAGGATTGCCTTCTGGTTCATACAAGAAGGAAGGACTCTGCAGGGCTTATCAATTAGGTAAGCAAACTAGAAGAAGTTTTAAATCTTTATCCAAGAGTGATTCACCTAGGATTATATATTTGTTGCATTTGGACCTTTTTGGAACTACTGCAATACAAAGCCTAGGAGGGAAGCATTACTCTCTAGTGATTGTAGATGACTTCTCAAGATTCACTTGGGTGTTCTTTCTTAGGAACAAGTCTGACACCTTCAGTGTTCCGACAGACTTTCTCAGGTCCATCAAGATTGAGTACTCTACTGTAGTTGCATTGATCAGAAGTTATCATGGCACTGAGTTTGAGTCTCTTCTGATGAGAGAATTCTGTGGAAAAGAAGGGATCAGGCAGTGTTTCTCTACTCCTAGAACTCCTCAACAAAATGGGGTAGCAGAAAGGAAAAGTAGAACCCTAATTGAATCAGCAACTACATTGCTTGCTGATGCTCACTTGCCACTCTCTTTTTGGGCAGAGGCAGTGAACACAACTAATTATGTGTTGAACAGAAGCCTGATACATAAGCCTAAGGGTAAAACTCCCTATGAATTACTTAAGAATAAAAGGCCTAAGGTTAACTATTTTAAGATATTTGGCTGTAAATGCTATGTGCACAACAATGATAAGAAATATCTCAGGAAGTTTGAAGCAAAAGCTGCTGAAGGCATTTTCCTTGGATATTCTCTTTCTAGTAAGGCATATAGAGTTTTTAACAAATCTACTCTTAAGATAGAAGAGTCCATGCATGTATCTTTTGATGAGACTAACATGTTACTTGAGGAGAGGAATACCACCTCTACCAAACATACTATGCATGTACCAGCTCTATGTGAAGAGCTCAATGGATTAGATCTACAGAAAGAAGACTCACTACTTCCATCAACTCAAAATCTTGAAGACAGTGAAGAAGATGATCATCCAGATCTTGCTGCCAGTTTTAATCAAGTGACAACTGAACAAATTCCCCAAGTGGATATCTTTGCTGAACCAACTCCAACTGTTGACCACATCACAGTTAGAGATCATCCAATATCACAAGTGATTGGTGATATTTCAGTAGGTGTTCAAACAAGGCATCAACTACACCAAAATCAGATGCACGCTTGTTTCCTATCACAAGTTGAACCTCAAACCATAAAAGATGCAGAACAAGATCCAAACTAGATTCTTGCAATGCAAGAGGAGCTCAACCAATTTGAAAGGAACAAGGTTTGGGATTTGGTTCCAAGACCAAAGGGCCATCCAGTCATTGGCACCAAATGGGTCTTCAGGAACAAGCTTGATGATCAAGGCAACATAGTTAGAAACAACGCAAGATTGGTAGCTTAAGGATATTCATAGGAAGAAGGAATTGACTATGATTAGACCTTTGCTCCTGTTGCAAGACTTGAAGCTATAAGGATCTTTCTAGCCTTTGCTGCATTCAAGAAATTCAAGGTATATCAAATGGATGTGAAGAGTGCATTTCTTAATGGAGACATCAAAGAAGAAGTCTATGTGGAACAACCACCAGGTTTCATCTCTCCAACTCACTCCTCTTATGTATTTAAGCTTAATAAAGCTCTCTATGGTCTCAAACAAGCTCCCAGAGCATGGTATGATACCTTAGCTAATTTTTATTTGGAAAATAAGTTCTGTAGAGGCATAGTTGATAAAACCCTATTTTTTAGGATACATAAAAATCAAACTCTACTAGTTCAAATTTATGTAGATGATATTATTTTTGGCGCTACTGATTCAAATTTATGCAAAAGGTTCTATAACCTAATGCAATCCAACTTTGAAATGAGTAGTATGGGTGAATTATCATACTTCCTTGGTCTACAAGTGAAGCAAACTCCCAATGGCATATTCATATCACAATTCAAGTATGCTAAGGAATTAGTGAAAAGGTTTGGTATGTCTGATGCTTCCACCTTGAAAACACCCATGCCCTCAAATGCTGTTGTTGATACTGATGAATCCGGGAAACCTGTTGATCAGAAAGTATATAGAGTAATCGTTGGCTCACTACATTATTTAACAACAACTAGGCCTGATATAATGTTTGCTACTTGTATTTGTACTAGGTTTCAAGTTAACCCCAAAGAATCTGACCTAATTTTATTAAAAAGAATTTTGAGATATATAAAGGGTTGTCCTAATCTAGGACTCTGGTATCCAACAGCATCAGAATTTGAATTAACTGGATTCTCAGGTTCTGATTATGCTGGATGCAGAGTAGACAGGAAAAGCACATCAGGAACTTGCCAGTTTCTTGTTGATAGGCTTGTGTCTTGGTTTTGTAAGAAACAAATATCTGTTTCTACATCAACAGCTGAGGCTTAATACGTAGCTGCAGGCAGTTGCTGCTCACAGATATTGTGGATACAAAATCAGCTCCTAGACTATGGTGTCAATCTAAATAATTCAATTATATTTTGTGGCAATACTAGTGCAATATCTATAGCACAAAATCCAGTTCTCCATAGTAGGACTAAACACATAAAAATTAGGCACCACTTTTTAGAGATAATGTGGATAAAAATAAAATTTGCCTACAATTCATATCTACTGATTTGCAAAGAGCTGATATTTTTACCAAACCTTGGATGAAAAGAATCATATTTTCTTTATAAATCAGCTGGGAATGATAGATGGAGATTCAATCTGATAAGAAATTTAATTTTCTATTTATCCCCTCATTTCATCGAACGGAGAACAACGAAATGCTATCGTTCGTCGAACGGAGATCGACGATACATAATAGGTCAGGATCGACAAAGATAAGCGCGGTCGTCGAACGGAGATCGACGAAAATTATTTTTTCATCGCACGCAGTCAGACGAAGCCCTAAGTCTTTTCGGCTTCTGATTCTATTAGGTTTAGCCGAACCCTATTCTACGAAAGTGTGCGCCCTTCTCCGATCTCTCTATATAATCAAATCTTTCATCTTATTTTATCTTTGCGCCTACAGAATTTTCTCTTCCCTCTAGTTCCCCTTTGCACTTGATCGTTCTATTTTTTGCAGGTAACAATGGCCATTTCTCAAGCAGTTCTTTCCTCAATAAAGTTTGACGCCGGGTTTGACATTGACATCGAGTCGTTTGTGCAATCCGATCAAATATTCCAGGACATTCTTCATCTATTTGAAGAACAACAGCTTAAGAAGATTATGACAATAAGAATAAAATTACAAGTTGAAGAAACTAAAGAATGGGCTTATACGGCAAAGGCAGAGAATAATACATTATCAGGAAGCATATCAGGAAACCAGGTTCTTCTAACCCCAGTAACACTATCTGAAGTTTCTGGTTTAGTGAATGGAAATGATGATTTGGATATATCCTCTTCTGAGTTCAATAATGCTTTGGTTAAAATGGGTCATTCCAGTGGAAACCCTAACCACCTCTTAAAGAAGAACTTATCTATGGAATATAAGTTTTTAGCCGATGTATTTCACAAAGTCTTGCTAGGGAAAACTTCAGACCATGACTACATAACATGGCATCAATTTCTTGTGATGGTGGCCTTGGTAGAGAAGAAGAAAGTCAATTGGGGACTGATCATTTTTGAATCAATAAGGAAGAAAATCAGTAAGATAAATGTTGGTTATGGCAGAATATTGGGAATCTATCTTCAGGAAAGGCATCCAGACCTTTTGGTTTCTCCTAAAGTTTTTATTAATGCTAGTAAGAGGATGTCTTCAGCTCTTTTTGGAAAATGGGAAAGGGTTATCCCAAAGAGGACTCCAAGTGCAGAACCATCAATTACAGCTTCTGAGGGCACAAAGACTAACACAGTCACTCCCTCAACCCTACTAGAAGATCCCCTTTCTGAATCCTCAACTCCAATCCCTCCTCCACCTCCTCAGACAACCATCTCTGAAGAAGTTCATCTTTCCACCTCTCACACTAACACACCTACCTCAATGCCTTCTCCTCTACCTCCTCAAGTAAATGACTCATCAACAATTCCATCTTCATTTACTCCAGATGACAATACTCTTCCCCCATACATTCCACATCATTCATATGAACCTTTGTCACCCAACCAACATTCTCCATCATTAAACATCTCATCTCCACCTCAATTACCTACCCTTCCTCAGTCTCCTATCCCTCAAGATATCTCTCCACCTCACTCACCTATCCACCCTCAATCACCTATTCATCCACACTCACCTATCCACCCTCATTGCCCTATTCATCCACCCATAGCACATGTTACTAACATCGCTTTCCCATACTCCATCCCATCATCTTCTCACCCTAACCCAGATCTTGTCTATATTTATTTCTCATCTGTTGCTGATCAGATCTATCAACACCTTGCTCCAAGGCTGAATGATCTACTGGATGCAAAATTTGTTCCAGTTCTTCAAGCCCTAGCTGATCTATCTGCTAAAATAGCTTCCTTCCCTTCACCCTCTTATTCTGTCCCTTCTTCAAGGGGCCTAACTTCAGGTTTTCCTGAAACTAGGCAAGGGGAGATGTCCAATGAAGAAGCTCAAGTTCTTACAGTTTTCAGTGCAAATGCAGTTGTGTTTGATGAAATTTCAGTTCAAGCAGATTCAGTTATTCCTATTATAGAAGAAATAAATAATATTTCTATTCATCCATCTATAGATATTAGTTATTTGCTTTCTAAGTTCAATATAGTTTTCAGAAATTTGCCAAAGCTTCAAGTTTGTTCAAAAGCAGTTTTTCCTTATACTGCTCCTATAAATAAAGCTATATTGAAAGAATTTCTCAAGAATTTTGAAGTACTAGTTCCAGTTCCAGTTATTGAAGGAAGTCCAACCCCATTTCAAGATCAGATTGTTAATGCTGAAAATGTTAATATTGAGAAAGATATCTCTGAAGCCCTGAAGCTTATTGATGATCTTTATGATAATCCTCAATCATCTGATGATAGTGATGATGATGATAGTGATGATGATGATTCTGATGATAAGTCATCAAAGAAAAGAAAGGCTAAGTATATGTCAAAGGATGATCCTAAGCCTCCAAATCCAACCAATGGTATTCCCTACTACATCCTGCATAATATCACACTCACCAAGGATTCTCCTGCCTGGATGAGAATTTCACGAAATAAAGCAAATAGAAGGATGAAAATGAGGAAGACTGGTTATTATCCTTATAAGCCAGTTAAATTCAATCCTCCTCCTCCTCCTCCTCCAGCAGCAGGTACAGCTGGATCAGCAAATGTTTCTTCCAACTCTCAAAGATCTTATTCTCAGCATTCCAAGAGACCAGCTAGTTCCAGTGGTTATCAAAGCTCTAGGTCTTCCAGACCTCCTTCCAATTCTTCCAGATCTAGTTCTTCAGGATACAAGTATCAAGTATCTGATGGATCATTGCATAGGCAAAGAAATCCTCCTGCTCAGCCATTCTATGAGGCCAATGAAATTGATGATAGGCCTATTTCTCCCAATCCAGAAGAGGAGAGGATATCTCAAATGGCATGATTCAGAGAATCTATTGCAGTAGTTCAGATTAATAAAGCAAAAGCTGAAGGCAAAGATTTCTCCCAATATTCAACCATGTCAGAATTCAGAAGAAAAGAATTTGAAAAATACAAATCAAAGAATGTGTTCAATGCTGAAGAGTATTTAGAGATGCACCCAGAAGCAGTAGTTCCTCTAGTCAAATCTCAAACTATTCTGGGAGCTCGGGATCATTATAAGAGCAAGAAAGAATCAGAAAATCCCAACATACAGATAATTTTCAAGCCTCCTTCTAAGTAAGAGGTTAAGACCTATTTGTTTTTGTTATATTTCTGTTTCATTGTAATATTGTTAAACTCAGAGCAATATACTTATTTTATCTATTGAAATGGTTTTATATTCTGTCAGATATATATATGCTCTGTTGTTTTTCTGTTGAAATATATCAAATAGTATCCTAACCCAAATTGTGGGAGATTGTTGGAACAACCCTATTACTGATTTGGGCTAGGATTACTATGTGTTGACTAGGATTAAGTTGACCCCCAATGTATAGTCTAAGGGTCATAGCTTTAGGCTGATAAGATAGCTAGAACTTAGGATTTCTCTAAGTTCCTGCATTCGATGAACGTCTTGCTCTCTGTGTTCGACGAACGGCTTGCTCTCTGCGTTCGACGAACGACTTGCTCTCTGCATTCGACGAATGGCTTGCTCTCTGCGTTCGACGAACGACTTGCTCTCTGCATTCGACAAACGACTTACACTATGCGATCGATGAACAGTTTGCTTCAGTCTCAGCGGTCGACGATCTTCTATACTCAGCGGCTCAGCGGTCGACAAATTCTTCAGTTCGACGAACTCTAACTTGAGATCGACGAACTCCATCCTGTGTTCAACGAATCTTTATCAGATGTTCAGTTCGACGAAGTCATCCTTCAGGTCGACGAATTCTTATCTCAGCTCGATGAATTTTCTCTCAGTCTATTCAGATCAGTTATTCTAATTCTTTGAACTCAGTTCAACTATCAGATTCAGTTCTATTCTTCATTTGCAGTTATTCTTCCAGATAAGACAAGTTTTATCCTTCCTTTATTTTATTCCCTTTCCATTTCCTTCTCTCGAGAAAAATAGTCATTTGGCTTATTGGAAAAGGATATCATTTATTATTGAAAAGGAAAGGAATTAAGATTTACCGAATCAGTTGAAGTTCCAAGGAAAGAATTAATGCAGATTATTCTATTCCTATTCAGAGATTTGACTTTCAAATCAGTTATCTTCTCTCTAAGAAAAGATATACCAGCAAGAAAAGAAAACTGTAACAGAGATAGAAAATATCAGAGAATCAGTCAAGAGAAAAATTGTTCAGAAAGAAAAAGAAAGATCATCTTCCTCAAGCAGCTGATCTCTTTCTCTGAGAACTTCCTCAAGATCAATCTCTCAGTTTTCTGCTGCAAGTTTCAAATCTTCAATAGAGCAACAATAATCTGAGAAACTTCTGTCTCTTAGATTCATCAGCTTATCAAGGAAGATATTTTCATTCAAGAGAAAGCTCCCTCCTCAAGCTGTCAAGAATTTCAATCAGACAGGGGGAGCTTTACACCATCAATCCACTAGAGTCTTCTCTCAGATTGTTGACAGAGAAGAACTTCTTAACCCCTTTATTCCATCTTGTATAGTGTTCTAACTCCCTTCAAAAGTTAACCTCTTGGTGGCAGGGCACCTGGACAAAAAACCTTTGGTTTGGTTAGAGCCCCTGATCAAATGCTCCTTGGTGTGTGGACACCTGATCAAAAACCCCTTGGTGATAGGGCACCTGATCAAAAACCTAGTGGATCCTACCAAGTGTGGTAGAAGAGTAGACGTACGCAGATTTATTGGGGAACTACTATAAAATCCTTGTGTCCTCTGTGTTATGATTTTTTGTGTACTGTTCAGCATGCTTTGTTTTCTATATTTTGTTTTTATAAATCACTCTGCTATACACATATATATATCACTATTTTAATTCCGCTATAAAATTAAGTGAAAACTTTTTAATACTCTATTCACCCCCCTCTAGAGTAACTTTAAGATCTAACCTCACTTTCAAATAGGTTTCTCTTATTTTAGGCTTAGTGTTTTCTGAATTTAGGTTAGCAAATTATCAAGCACAGAAAGCACAAAGAGATTTATAGAGGTTCCTCAAGACAGGGTGTCTTGAGTAGTCCTCTTTCCCCTTTCACCTTTCTAACAATGAGTTAGACAAGGCCAACTTCTCCAAACTCAGCTTCAAGATCTTACAGCACAGATCCCACAGGATCTCTCAGGTTTTCCCAAACCCTACCTCAGGCACAGTAGCCCTACCTCAGAGGAATCCACCTCCTACAACTCAGACCACCTCCTGCTCCTACCTCAAGCTGACCTCTCAGCTCTACAAATCGGGCCAATCAGCCTTACAAACTCAGGCAATAAAGCCCTATAGTCTCAGAACCCAAAGGCTCCTACAAATGATATAATAAGGTTTACAGATTGAAGGAAGAAGAGATCAAGCTTTGTTCTTCTTCTTCTTAACAGTTATTGCTGCAGACTTAAACCAGGGAGGAGAAGTGCAGCTCCAACTTGATTCTTCTTGATCAGCCCTTCAGATGATGGACTTGATCTACTTGCTTTATCTTGAGATGAATTAAGATAAGTAATCTCTTTTCTCCTTGCAGCCTTGTGTAAGCTCAGTTCTTGGCTGCCTACAATGGACCTGTATTGTTCTTGAGTTTATGTGCTGGAGAGTAATAGCAAAAGTTCTTTTCTCAACCCTAACTCATTCCTTTTATACACCACTGAACCTCAACGACTCTTAGTTGTCCTCCTGACAGGTATGGGAGTGATTGGTGGACCCCAATATGTATTTTTGCAGCTTGCACCAAAAGTAGAACCCGCCAGGTCACTTTTGAATCTGTCTCAGCGGTTGGGCTGAGATGGTCAGCCGTCTCAGCGATTGCTTCTATCCCATCTCAGCGGATCTGCTGAGACAGACAGTTGTCTCAGCGGTTTCTTCTATCTGCAGCTCAGCTTGCCAAGCCACCTTCTCAGCGGCTCCTGGTCTTGTCTCAGCGGTTCAGCTGAGACAGAGAGCTCGTCTCAGCTGATCATACATTACACGATGGTGTGCCCTTGTCCTGCATACTTATGAGATAGAAATAGGGTTTATGAAATACAACTTGTACTTAGCATTGAGTGTGAGGTCTCTTCAAATCAAGGGAACATTGAGGGTCATTTTCCCAACAACCACTACCGCTCGGCACTAGCCACTAACGTCCGCGGTAGACCATCATTTAAAAATTCTTCTGTTTTTTTCTTTAAATCAAACCTCTTCTAGTAAGAGTGGTGTAGAATTTTAGAAAAGGGTCGCAACCCCCTTTATTCTGTGTGCAAACTATCATAGGTTTGGACACACCTCTAGCTTTTGCAGGAAAATAAAATAGGGATCTTTAAAGCAAATCTGGGTACCTAAGGCATCCACCTATTCTATGGGTGGTACCTCTTGGGTATTCAAATCTTTACTCTTATCTTCTTTCCAGATTTGCAGGAAGGCTAATGAAATGGAGGACATGTGGTACTTGGACTCGGGCTGCTCCAAGCATATGATGGGCAGTAAAGCAAAGTTCCTTAGCCTAGAAAAGAAGAAAGGAGAGATTGTAACCTTTGGAGATAACGGTAAAGGAAGGATCATGGGAGTAGGTACAGTGGGTAACGAATTCTTTCTTATCTCTAATGCTCTTTATGTAAAAGGATTAAAATATTTCCTAATATCTATTAGTCAATTGTGTGATAAAGGATTAGATGTCTTATTTGAGTCATCCACAAATCTTTGCAAAATATTTAATCCTAATACAGAAGATGTTTTACTAACTGCACCTAGAATTCACAATGTTTATATAGTTTCTTTTCATGATCTTTCCAAATCATCTATAAAATGTTTTATGACTAAAAATGACGAGTTAGAACTATGGCATAGACGTTTAGGTCACGCTAGTACAAAGCTCAGTTTAAAACTAGCAAAAAAGGAATTGATTAGAGGATTGTCTAAATTGAATGGAAATTTATCTTCACTATGTTCTCCATGTCAAAAAGGAAAATTTACAAAATCCTCTTTTAAAAGCAAAAACAAAATTTCTACTACAAAACCTTTGCAATTAATTCATATGGATCTCTTTGGTCCCGTTAGCACCGCAAGTCTTGTTGGTAGAATATATACTTTTGTTCTAATATATGATTTCTCTAGATATGGTTGGACTTTATTTCTCTCTTCCAAATCTGATGCGTTTTGCGAATTTTCAAAATTATGTACTCGTATTCAAAATGAACTAGATTTATAAATAAAATGCATTAACTCAGATCATGGAGGAGAATTTGAAAATGAAAATTTTAAATCTTTTTGTGAAATGTTAGGTATTAAGCATGAGTTCTCCGCTCCACACACACCTCAACAAAACAGTGTTGTAGAAAGAAAGAATAGGACAATCCAAGAACTAGCACGTACTATGATATCTGAATATAAATAACCTAAGTCCTTTTGGGCCGAAGCCCTAAGCACATCATGTAATGTAATGAATAGAGTCATGCTTCATCCATCTTTAAATCTCACACCATATGAACTATATTATCAAATGAAACCTAATGTATCATATTTTAAAGTATTTGGTTTTAAATGTTTTATTCTAAAAACAAAAGATGCCTAAGGAAAGTTTGATGAAAATGTGATGAAAGAATATTTCTTGGATACTCTTCAACTAGTAAAATTATAGAATATTTAACAAAAGAACGAGTAAGGTTGAAGAGTCTATTAATGTAAAATTTGATGAACTTATTTCTTAGGTAGAAAGACTTCCTACAGGTACAGATGATGAAACTTTGCCATTTTGGATCATGATGAAGAGGAACCTTCCAAAGAAGAGGAGGAAGAGGCCAAGGAAGATGAATGTGTGCCCCCAAGCATCTTAAACTTCTCAAAAAATCATCCAAAGGAGCTAGTTATTGGGGAACCATCTATTGGGGTATGAACTCGAGCTTCTCTTCATGAAACGTTTTCAAATATTTGCTTTGTTTCCGAAATTAAAGCTAAATACATTTCAACCGCTTTAAATGATGAATTTTGGTTTTTGGCTATGAATGAAGAGTTAGATCAATTTGAATGAAATAAAGTTTGGAATCTAGTAGAACGTACATCTAATTATCCCGTTGTTGGCGTAAAATGGATCATTAAAAATAAATTAGATGGTGAATCTAGGATTACAAGAAATAAAGCTTGCTTAGTCGCTCATGGCTTTTCTCAGATCGAGGGGGTAGATTTTGAAGAAACTTTTGCACCCATTGCTCGCTTAGAATCCATATGAATATTTTTAGCATTTGCGAGTTTTACAAGGATACTATTATTTCAAATGGATGTTAAAAGTGCTTTTTAAATGGGTTTATAAAAGAAGTATACGTAAAACACCCCTCGGTTTTATAAACGGAAATTTTCTAAATCTTTTTTATAAATTAGAAAAAGTGTTTTACGGTCTAAAACAAGCGCCCCGTGCATGGCATGATAGACTTACATCATTTTTGTTAAAACACGGTTTTGTCATGGGAAGTGCCAACAACACACTCTTCATTACGCATAATAATAGCTATTTAATTATTTTACAAATATTTGTTGATGATATCATTTTTGGAGCCACTAATGAAGAGTTGTGTAATGAAGTAGTCTTAGTAATGAAAAATGAATTTGACATGAGTCTTGTAGGAGAACTCTCTTATTTTCTTGGTTTTCAAATTTCACAACGAAATGATGGTATCTTTATTTGCCAAATAAAATATGTTCACGATATGCTCAAACGATTTGGATTTGAAAATCTTAAACAAGCTTCTACACCCATGAGTGCTTCTTTAAAATTATGAAAAGATGAATCTAGAATTTCTATTGATCAAACTTTATATAGAGGTATGATTGGATCTCTTCTTTACTTAAATGCATCTAGACCAGATATAATGTTTGTCGTATATTTATGTGCTCGCTTTCAAGCCAATCCAAAAGAATCTCATTTAGCAGCGATAAAACGTATTTTTCATTATCTATTAGGGTCATCTAAATTAGGATTATGGTACCCACACAATAATTCACTTACACTTCACAGTTATTCCGATTCAGAGTACGTCGGATGTTCACTAGATCGAAAAAGCACTAGCGGTACTTGTCACTTTTTAGGACCCTCATTAGTTGCATGGTCTAGTAGGAAACAATCTTCGGTTGCACTCTCTACCACAGAGGTCGAATACATCGCTCTTGGGAGTTGTTGTGCACAAGCTTTATGGATGAGCCAAACTCTAGAGGATTTTGGTTTTCATCTAAAAAACATTGATCTCAAATGTGACAACAAAAGTGCCATAGATCTTAAAAATAACCCCATACACCACTCTAGATCCAAACACATAGATGTTCGCCATCATTTCATTAGGGATCATACTAAGAAAGAGCATGTAAAAGTAAGTTTCATTGGTATGGACTCCCAACTTGCTGACATATTCACTAAACCTCTTCCCGGTGCAAGATTTTGATTACTACCACTTGAATTAAGTGTCCTAGATCTTTCAGGTTAAATCACATTCATGGCCACTAGTACTAGCACTAGCGTCGGCGGTATAATCTATATGGAATGTCTACCACTATGCAATACATATAATAACTGAAGCAGTAAATAAAGTAGAGTAAGAACAGGTAAAGTAAACAAGTAGAGCAAATATGTAAAGGTAAGTAAGGAAAAGTAACCATTGATTTATAGGAATGCCCACACAAACCTATAGAGCAAGGGGTCGTTTAGCAAGGCCTATCGTATAAGAAGTCCCATAACCAACTTATACGATAGGAGTAGGGGTTGAAATGCAATGTTGATGCTGACATACAAGGTATGCAGTTAAATGTTATTTTCACACAAGTGCAACTCACACACCACGACTATATGTGCAAAGACCTTTAGCTCCCCCTTTTTGGAGCTAGAAAAACTCCCAGGATACTCCAGTAGTGGCAAACAGAAGCCGTGGGTTGGGCCTCTCCAACCTCTAGTTTTGTATTTGCACTACCTAACCTAGACCTATCATACGCCTCAACGCTAAGAACACAACATCGGAGTCCCTACATACTCTTGCTGGCTAGACCACCAGACTTGTCTTGGTAAAGGGTTATCCACACTTACCGAGCCCAAGTATTAATGTTGGTGCAACAACCATCAACACTAGGGACCCACCACCTTATGCACATACAAACATGTTTATCACCTACTTCGAGCCATAAGCTCCTTGGACTAACCCGTCCGGCACAATAAACATGGTTGAGTCACAACTCACCAGACTAATAAGTCTATTGCTACAACCACCGAGCCTACCGCTCGTAAGACCAAACCGGCTAAAGCACCCATGAAAATGGAGTGTGAGTGAGTATATTACTTAGTTAATCTTTTATAACAACTTATCCCTACAATTTATGGTTAATCTTGGACTTCCCGGGGATTACCCTGTTAGGGGCTCGCTACGGTACTAGGAACTATACTGGGATGACACCCCAAGGCTCCCTTTCTCAAGGAATTTAATGTTATGGGTTTCTACCCACATGCCTAAGCCTCTTACCATTTCACTTGTATTAACCCTAGGTGGTTTTTGACACGCTAGGGGAAGGACGATCTTTCGTCAATCCCAAGCACGACCTTACCCTTAGCTCACCTAGCACTCTTATCTCCTAAACTCCTTTTTGATGACCTCAACCTCTTCACCTTGACCATGTACACCAACTACATACCAATTCCACTTGGTAGGCCCCTAAATACCAAGTTTCACATTTTTACTATACGCAGACCAAACTAACTATATGAAGCTAATAAGTAGAAACACTCCAAATATTCATCCCCATGACACAAGGTTTTTACTGGAGGACTATCATGGCATTATAAGAATAAATCCAAAGATTCATACTTTTCCTTAACATTTTAGAATTTATTTTATCTTTTCCAATATTTGCCAAGCATGAATATGAACATGAAGTGTAAGGTATTATTATGATATGGCTCCCATAAAATTAAGGTAAATCTATCATGCTAAAATAACAATAAGTACCGAATGCCACAATTTTACAATAAGGAATTGTGCTCTAATTATAATATTTAACATCTATCCAAAGTTGGAGGTTAATGAAGGAACCATCAAAATTACTTAACCAAAAATTATGGAAAATTACTAGACCTTCATATTAGTTAGAAAAGTCTACTGGCCAAGTTTCAGAATTTATGAAGGCAAATTAATTACATAAATGAATATTCCAAAGAAACCCTGTCTAGGGAAAATTGTGAAGGAACCCGTTGTTAAATAATTCCAAAAATTATGAAAGAAATACTAGATCTCCAATATGTTCATAAAAGCTTGCTGACTGAGTTTCACAATTTATGGAAATCATTTTCTCACCTAAATAAATATTCCAAATAAATCCTAATATGAACATGTTGTGAAGTAGCCTACTGATAACAATCTACAAAAATTATATAAAAATTTACAGAGCTTCCTAGTGCCTTGAAATGTCCTATCACAAAGCTGCACATTTTTCCAGAGAGTATTGGACCCTTAATTATATTTCTTAAGGTTAAGGTAATATAAGTGCCTTGTGAATGAAGTGCTGGTTAAATCATTATATTAATTACACAAAAATTACTAGAGGCCTTTCATGTGATATTAAAGGCACAACCAAGGTTTCACCATCATCCAAGGCCATTTGAGCATGTAAATTTCCTTTACAAGAAAAAGCCCTAAAGTGGTTATAATCTAATTTAGGGGGAAATAATACTCCTAAAATTCTCTCAAAATTCCCTAGGGTATTATTACACCCCATGAACATATCTACTAAGTCCCATGACCATTCTAGGAATTTTGACCACATGACCTTCACAAGGTTCAATATGCACCACTAGGGATAAAGCTAGGGTCCTAGGGCATATGCACCTCCACACCACCCCAAATCACTCATGGGGGTGTTGTAGGTGATCCTAGACTAGTGGCCAAGGTTTCACATCATGGTGATGAGTTTTGTCCACCATATTCCTTCATGTGCACTTTTGACCTAATTTGACCTAGTTTGACCAAACTTGGGTTAACTAATTACCCAACCAAATCAGTTCCAATTGGGCTAAAATTTTAACCAGGGTTGTATAATAACCCTAAATAGAACCCACAAAAATTGGGAGGGGAGTAGGGGTCATTAGACCCTTTAATTAATTAACATTTGATTTATAAAATTATTATAAAAATCATAGAAAAATATTCACCTAAAATTCCCATCTTTGGGTATGTTAAGGGGGTTGGTATAAATAGCTTAGGTTTCAATGTTCATGTCCATAGCATTTTTCCATCAAGAGTTATTCAAGGAAAGGTGACTGCCCTACCCAAGGGACAAGTCTTAGCAAAATGGCTGCACAGGGGGCTACAGTGCCCCTATTGACCTGAAATTAATTTTTATTTAATCTACACACCAACGGCTACGAAGTTTATGTTGAGTACTTTACCATCAAAGGTAGTCTAGTATTTTTAATAATTAAAAGAAAATACTGCAGGATGTGTGACAAAAATGAAATGTTTATATAACATAACTAATCAATCTGCGGATAGCAAATTGCGGCAGATCCAACGGCTCTCAGTCATCGTCCCCGATTAATGGACGGAGCGCGACATCCCATCTTAAGCATCTTTGTGGGGTGACTTCCCGGCCACCCTCACCTCTCTCCGATCGACAAGTGCCACCACCACCTCCGTTGAGGTTGTGGCTGGCGATAGGAGGTCCCTTGCCGGCCAGTGGTGAACGGAGTAGGTGTTTCAGGGAGGGGAAAGAGGGCTCGAAACGAACCCTTTCGAAAACATGATCTGAGCCCAATTGAGCTTGGATCAAGCCCCAAATCATCAGACGATCTAGCACTAGAGGAGAGGAAGCGGATCGGACCTGTGTGGGGGCTTGGTGGCGTGTATTCCGGTGAGTCGCCATGGCCGGAGGTGGAGCTTTTGGTGTCATGTCAATCCTAGCTTCTGGTGCTCGATTTATTCGGGGAAGAGGGGAATTTCACTCCTTTCCGACCTCTGAAGGTGTTAAAGAGATCAATTGGGGGAGGGGAGGGGCCATGTCATCAATTGCCATTAACACCATTAATGGTTATTTCGGCCACCTCTAATTCTCCCCTAATTCACCTCCCCTGGCCATAGAAACTTTAGGATTCTGTTTGTAACTGAAGGGGAGGTGAATCTCATCAATTGGGGAGGGATTGAAGGGTCCGATGCATTCAATCACCATGACTATTCTCCTCCTCTCTCCAATTTGGGGGAAACCACCATTTTCCCTCTCCTAATCATCATTTACAAAATTTGAGTGGTAATTTTAGTAATTACCAAGCCCACTAGGTGGTGGACCACTTTAGTTTGGACTAGCCAAAATGGATTGGGTTTAATTTGGGCAAATAGGTTCATTTTGACCTAATTTTAGGCTAAGGTTGACTTTGGTCAAATTGACCAATTAGGTTGACCAAAATGGGTGTATAGTGACCCATTGGACTCTCTTATTGAATAGGAAGGTTTAGGTAGGGTCAATTTGACAAGGTCAGGGTGAATTGCCCCTTTATAGGGCGCTTTTGACTAAATTAGGGCGAGAGTTGACTTTGGTAAAATTGGCCAAATTGGAGGTCCCATGATGGGGATTTTTGGTCCATTAGGTCCCTAGTGTCCCTATGAGGGTAGGGGCAGGGTCAATTTGGCATGGTGGGGGCCAATTGGCCCTTATTGAGTTAGTTTGACCAATTTAGGGTTAGGGTTGACTTTGGTCAATTTGGCCTCTTTGGTTGACGCCAATGGGTCCCTGGTGCTCCAAGGGGACCCCTAATGGGTTAGGGATACTATAGTGGGGTCAAGGTTCAAGGTGAAGCCCTAAAGTCCAACTCTAGGATAGGTATCTGAGAACTGCTATCTGCAGACCACTTGGGTTTTCTTCCTCTCACCCAAGCTCACATGGTCTTAAGCTCTTCCTATGGTTTTGTCATGACCTAATAATAACAAAACCAACTTGGGGGTCTAGATATTTGTGGGTTGTTGCAAATCCCAATACCTAAAAATAAAAATTTCGTCCTCGAAATTTAGGTTAAGCTTGTGGGATTTCTACTACAAGTGAGAAAATGTAACATCCCAGAAAAATTAAATTATACCTGCTGCAAAGGGCTCCGGGTACTTTTGCTGCATCAGGTCCAGTGGATCCCATGTGTGGTCCTCTTGTCCATGGTTCCTCCATAGGACCTTGACTAGCGGGACCTTCTTGCGCCGCAAAACTCGCAAGTCTGTGTCATCTATCTGAACCGGCTCCAGGCGAACCGATCGATCAGTAGCTACCAGCCCCTCCATAGTAGATATCTGCTTCTCTGGCTGTAGTAGAGAACTCCTAAGTGAGGAGACATGGAAAACGTTGTGCAGTCCTTCTAACTGTTGAAAAGCTTGAGGTCCGGAGATGAAGTGAAAAATATGCGGAACACACTTCACAAAACCTTTCACAAGTGTAGCACAACAGTGACAATGAGAAGAATGAATAGTACTATGGTATTGACTATCTCTTTACAATGCGAGGTATACATGGCAAGACATGATTCATAATAATCTCGGAGGAGAGAAGCACAAAACACAAGTGTAAAACAAGCTGCAGCGATCTGGCACTTGAGGCCGCCAAACCGCGCGAACAGAACAAGCCGGACGGAAGTCGCTAAGACCGTGCGAACATAGTATAGACTACACCGGCCAGACCGCAACCACAGACCGCTAACAGTTCTGCTTTATTCCTCTACTGAACAAATAGTTCGAACTTCTTGATCGCCCAGACCGCACGGTCTAGATCAAAGAAGAACCCGCGAACTCTAAACAAAGAACTGCTACCTGCGATATACCGCAACTCAAGACTACCTAATCAACTGAGCCCACTGCACAGACCGCGAACACCTAAACACAGTCCGCCCGGACTGGTTTATTCAAAGATGGAAGAAAGGAGATAAGCTTGCCGCGAGCTGCAAGCCGCTAACATGCGAACACAGAAATCGGTCAGACGAAAACTCAAACCGCGCGACCTCAATTGAGAGAACGGCACAATCAAGCCAACTTTGGTTCTTACAGTTCTCATTCTTGGTTGTAAATGACGGGCTCTGCCACCTATTTATAGGCTGACAGACGGATGTCGTCACCGAACAAACTGGTATACAATAACCGCCCATCAGATCGCGAGCGGTCTCGCAAAGCAGACCGCCCGAGCTCAGCATAGCTCACAGGTCCTTTATTAAACCTTGCGGTTACACCCAAACTTCCCGGTCACCGCGGTCTCAATAAGCAGACCTCCCGGTCTTATTGCAAAGCAAAGAACTCCTTCAGTAACAAAACTGACTAGCATTGTCGTCAGACTGCCCAGTCACTGCAAGAAGGCATACCAAGAACATCTGGCCGACTTAGGACAAGTCGCCAGACCAACCCACGCAAGCCGCCAGGACAGAAGAGGCGGTCTCCCAAATCAGACGCTCAGAATAAACCGCTGAGACAAAACCAACCAGAGAACCAATGTAGACCGCGCGGTCTCTGCGGTCTCCAATCCGAAGACCGCCCAACTCAAATCCACTTCCACTTCAAAAATTTAACACTCCCCCTAGAAGTGGGAAGTGGAAGTCAGCCCAAGCAAACTCTGCAACCGACCAAAAGGTCCCTTCGCCAGCAGCTTAGTGAATATGTCAGCAACGTTCTCCTTACTCTGCACATGCTCCATAATTAGAGATCCCTCCAACACCTTCTCACGAATGAAATGATGATGATTCTCTATGTGCTTCGTACGCATGACAAACTGGATTGATCACCAGTTTGAGAGCACTCTCGTTGTCACCATATAGCAGAGTAGGACCTCCCACCTCCCTATGAATGTCCTCCAAAAGCCTCCTAAGCCAAATGGCTTCCTAAGCTGCCAAAGCCGAAGCTTTGTACTCTGCTTCCGTGGTAGAGACAGACATAGAATCCTGCTTCTTGCTGCACCATGATATAGTTGTAGAGCCCATCGTAAAGACATATCCAGATGTCAATCTCCAATCATCTGAATCTCCACCATAATCAGCTTCCATGTACCCGTGCAAGCAAAAGCCTGAATCCCTTCCATAGAAGAGACCCAAATCCGAGGTGGTTTTGACATATTTCAATATACTCCTAGCCGCCACAAGATGAGGCTTCCGAGGCTCTGCCATAAACCGACTCACCCTGCCAACTGCATAAGCAATGTCTGGCCTCGTGATCGTCAAGTATATCAAGCTTCCGACCAAAGCCTGGAACACCAAAGGATTGGTAAGAAACTTTCCTTCATCTTGCCGAAGATGAACTCCAACCTCTAGTGGAGTAGAGCTTCTCTACCCCCCTTCCATGCCAAATCTCTTCATGATTCGATCCGCATAGCCCTTCTGGGAAACGAGCATACCGCTCTCTTTCCTCTCCACTTCGAGCCCATGGAAATGGTGGAGCTCGCCCAAATCCTTCATCTCAAATCTGATAGGTAGCTCAGCACGAAGCCTAGCTACCTCCATCTCAGAATTCCCCGTGACGATCATATCGTCCACGTACAATAGCACCAAGACCTGAAGCTCCCCCATCTTCTTTACGAACAAGTTTGAATCTGAATTAGAAGCTAAATAACCGCATAACTGGAGGTATTCTGCGATCTTCCCATACCACGCCCAAGGCGCTTGCTTCAAGTTGTAAAGAGCCTTCTTGAGCTTGCAAACATATCTTGGGTGCTCTTCGGATACAAAACCATGTGGCTGATCCATGAAGATATCCTTGTCAATCTCGCCATATAAGAAAGCATTCTTCACGTCGAGTTGCCAAATCTTCCACCCTTGGAAAGCATCCAAAGCGATCACCACCCGAACCAAAGTCATCTTGGTAATGGGGATAAACGTTTCTTCATAATCCTCCCCATACTTCTGAGAGAAACCTCGAGCTACAAGGTGAGCCTTGTACCGCTCAATACATCCATCAGCCTTCTTCTTCCGCTTGAAAACCCATTTGCAAGTCACCGGAGTAATATGTTGGGTATATTGCCCTCAATATCACCTTGATTTGAAGAGGCAACTCTCTCAATGCTAAGGAAATATTGTATTTAACAAAGCTATACTTGTGTAGGATATACAGGCACAGGTGACTCAAAAGGAAGGGCCAAACATGCCCTTAGATGAGAAGAGATCATCTACAAGGAGATGAAGATCTGTCTCAGCAGGACCGCTGAGACGAAGGGTCAAAACCGCTGAGACGAGGAGCCGTCTCAGCGGATCCACTGAGAAGGAGACTGGAGCAACCACTGAGACTGGAAGCTGTCTCAGCACAATCGCTGAGACAGATTCAAATGCGCCGACGGGATCTGCTTTTGGCGCAAGCAAAAATAAAAAGTGAAAAGCAACTCCAATCTGCCCCATACTGTGTCAGGAGGATCAAAATAGCCGTTGAAGCCTTCTGGAGGTATAAAAGCAAAGGCTAGGGCACAACAACAAGCACTGTTCTATTGAAAAACCTTTGCCGTAAGCCGCAATCGAGCATTCACGTCTCAGCCAGTTGAAGTTGTTCTCTGAAGCTGAAGTTAATCTCATGAAGGAGATTAGTTAGCTCTTCCTTTACCAACTCAAGAAGGGCAAGTTGATCTTCTGCTTTGCTTAATGAGAAGATCAAGGTGATTCAAATATGAAGCTGCTGTCCTTCAGATCTGAAGAAAGGAAACAGAAGACCTGAGAGTAATACTTTTATCTTCTTTATTTAGTACAAACACTCTTATAACCTTGTAAGGCATTGTTGCCTGAGTGAAAGGCTATTGAGCCTGTGTGTAAAGTTGTGTTGACAGCTTGGGTGGTAGGACTTCTTGATAGGTCTGAGGTAGGAGATCTATGTGATTTCTGAGCGGTAGGAGTTTCATAACTCTGAGGTGTAGGGCTGCTGAACCTGAGTGTAGGGCTGCTGTGCCTGAGGTGTAGGGCTGCTGAGCCTGAGTGTAGGGATGCTGAGCCTGAGTGTAGGGTTGGTGTGCCTGAGGTGTAGGGCTGCTGAGCCTGAGTGTAGGGATGCTGTGCCTGAGGTGTAGGGCTGCTGAGCCTGAGTGTAGGGCTGCTGTGCCTGAGGTAAGGTCACTCTTGATCTGAGAAGTTCTGAGGAACTTGTGGTGTAAGCTCAAGGAGCTGAGATTGGAGTTTGTGTCCTTGTCTAACTCACTGTTAGAAAGGTGAAGGGGGAAAGAGGACTACTCAAGACACCCTGTCTTGAGGAACCTCTATAAATCCTTATCTGCTTTCCGTGATTGAGTTTTCTGCAGCTAGATACATTAGCATTATATAAAGTAAATAAGTAAAACCTATTCACCCCCCCCTATAGGTATTATTGACTACACCTAAGTAAACTGTCAAGTGGTATCAGAGCTAGGTTGATCAAAAGGACTTAACAGTCTGATCAGATCCTATACAGGAGTAGTCAAATCTGAAATCCAATGGCCAACAGTGGAATGAAGAAGGAGTTGGTGTCAATGAAGTTGCCCATATGCTCCCAAGAAAACTTTGGTATATGGAAGCAAAGGGTAAGGCTATTCATGGAAGCCTCGGACCCTAGGATCTTTTTGACTGTCAAAAATGGTCCTTACACCTTTGAGAAAGTCTCCACTATTGACCCTACTAGAAAAGTACTTAAGGTATTTTCTGAGCTGACCAATGATGAGATAGCATTGTACACCATGGACAAGAGAGCCCAAAACATAATAGTAAATACCATTGATGACACTACATTTCAGAATTTGGTACACTGCCAAACTGCCAAGGAAATGTGGGACACATTGGTTGTTTATATGGAGGGAACAACTGAAGTGAGGGATGATAGAAAGTCACTCCTCAATCAGGAGTTTGAAGCCTTCAGACAGCTGAGCCAGGAGAATATCTCCATGTGCTATGAAAGGTTCTTTAGGATTGTAAATGAACTAAGAACCTATGGAAGAGTGTTCACAGATTATGAACTCAATGACAAGTTCCTTAGATCTCTAACTAGAGATTGGGATACTAAAACATGTGCAATCAGGGAAGGGGCAAGGCTTGGAGAAACCCCTATCCATACACTATTTGGGAAACTGCTCTCATGTGAGATGCAGCTTTCTGCAAGGAAGGAGGAGGACACTTCCTCCAGGGCTCACACAATGGGGAGATCTGTTGCACTCAAAGCTGAAAGCTCTAAGAAGAACAAGGGTAGAGTGCAGTCACCTCCAAGAAAGACTGCTGAATCTGAGAAATGTGAGAGCTGCAAATCAGATAGCTCCTCTTCTGATGAGGAGTTTGCTGCCTTCACAAGGCAGTTCAAGAAGATGATCAGGAGGAAACAATGGAAGAACAAACCTTCTTCCTCTTCTCATCTAAAGAAGGATCATCACAGATCTGAGAGGCAACATCCCAAAGGGGACAGGTAAGACTCTAAATCTAGTAAACATGTTTCAACTAACATAATTTGCTTTTGTTGTAGTAAGCCTGGACATGTCATTGCTGACTGTCCAGTCAAGAGAAAAGAAAGAGGTGACAAGAAGCCTCATCACCAGAAGGAAAGGAAGGGAGAAAAATCCTTTCTAGCTAAGAAAGGCAAGAGCTGGAGTGAATCTGAATCTTCATCTTCAGATTCAGATGGTGAGGAGGAAGCCTACTTGGGGCTGTTTGCTGACCAGGAGGAAGAAGACTATCCTGCTGCCAGGATAGGAATCATGGCCCCTCTATCACATTCAGATAGTGATATAGAGGAATATGAGGTCACTCTAGATGACCATGGACTGATGGCTATAACTGAAGATGAGGACAGCCACAATAATTCAGAACATGAGCAAGTACTGATACACTGCATTTCTTCTTCTTCTGATTATGAAACAAGTCCTGAATCTGAATCTTCTCCATCTAAAGTTGGAAGTGAATCATATTCTAAGGAGGATGTCAATCAATTGATTGATAGGTATGGTGCTTGGACAGTGGGTTCTCAAGGCACATGACAGGAACTAACGATCTTCTAAAGGAATACCATCCAGTGAAGAATGGACCCAAAGTTATCTTTGGTGGATCTGAAAAGGGAGTCACCAAAGGATATGGTATGATCTCAAATGGCATAGTCTCAATCACAAGGGTAGCTTATGTTGAAGGGTTGCAACACAACCTTGTAAGCATAAGCCAACTATGTGACATAGGCTATGTCATTGAATTCCACAATGACAAGTGCTTGATCAAAAAATCTAATGACTTGGAGACCATTCTCTCAGGCAGTAGGAGTGGAAATGTTTATTGCTTAGACTTCATTTGCAATTATTCTATCTCTTCTGTGTGTCTTGTAGCTAATGAAAGTGAGTCTCTTTGTGTCCAATGGCACAAGAGACTTGCCCACATTAACTATAAGACAATGTATAGATTATTTTCTAAAAACCTTGTTAGAAATAGTCCTAAACTAAAATGTGTTAAAAGTGGTCCCTGTCATGCTTGCCAAATGGGTAAGCAAACTAGGACCACCTTTAAAAGTATTGGCTCCAAGGCTACTGAAAGGTGTTTATACCTATTGCACATGGACTTGTTTGGTCCTTTGCCAATTTAGAGCATAGGTTGGAAGTTGTATACCTTGGTAATTGTAGATGATCATTCAAAGTATACATGGGTATTCTTCCTTAAGAAGAAGTCAGACACCTTACATGTCTTTATAAATTATGTCAGGGCTATTCAGAATGATCTACTATGTACTATGGTCAGGACAAGAACTGACCATGGCACAGAATTTCAATCTGAAGCCATGACAAAATTTTGTCAAGAATTTGGTATCACCCAAGAGTTCTCCTCCCCAAGGACTCCACAGCAAAATGGTGTGGCTGAGAGGAGGAATAGAACCTTGATAGAAGCTAGGAGAACATTGTTGGAACATGGTCTTCCGCATCTCCTAGGTTTGAGAATAACAAATCCTATGTGTATTTGATCTTGTGTGTTCAAGTGTGCAGGTTAGCATAGTCCACATGACTCAAGGAGTACTCATGATGTCTGCCCCCAAAATTGAGGCCAAAATTCGAGGAGGCTCACTAGCGCCGGCGGTAGCGCTAGCGCCCGGCGCTAGCATTGATCTGCGAAATTCTGGCATCGTTTTTAGAAGGAGCTAGCGCCCGGCGTTAACTACTAGCGCTGGCGGTAGCATGGCGCACAAGAGGCATGGAGCAATATGTTGCCGCGGATTGAAGATCCTGCCGCGCAAAATGTTTCCTAATCCGGGCTAGCGCCGGCGGTAGCGTAAAGGCTATAAATTGGATGCTTTGGCTCCGAATTCTTCATCCTCCTCCAATCCCAAACTCCAGAGCTTTGTGCCACAGCAGAGAGAGGAAGTTTCAGAGCGATACTCCCACAATTCCATAAAGCCTTAAGGAGATCCATGGAGAAGATTTCAACACGCGTCATCATCGTGACGAAAGGCCGCATCGACTACGATCATACTCTGCTGGCCTTCGTCCACTTCTGCAAGAGATCCACATAGAGGGAGTTTTTATATTATTGTCTTTTCATTTCATATCTTTTCTGTAAACGGTAGTGAAATCGCCTCGTGTGGCGACTAGGTCTGGGGTAGGACTTAGGGCTGAAATTCGCCTCGTGTTGGCGAATAGATCTAGGCTAGGTCTAGGGGGTGCTCGAGGCCTTTCTGGGGATAGATTGGCTAGAGCGGCTTGAGGCCGTATCTGGGGAGAGATCGGCTAAAGCCAACCGGTTCGTGGGGATACGAGTCGGTATAGAAAACGAAAAAGAGTTTTTATTATTCGCCTCCGATCTCTTTTTGTTTTACTTGTCTTCTTGTTTTAATATTGCAATATTCCAAAGTTTTTCTAAATAAAATCTAAAGTTTTTGAAAACCCTTATTCACCCCCCCTCTAAGGGCGCCGACCGATCCAACATGTGTATCAGAGCGGTTTTATTCCAATCGGCTTAACAACCGGGAATAATGGCATCTCATGATCTCGCTTCTACTAGTGGGGGAGATTTTTGTGAAGAGGAAATATCACATAAACCACCCTTGTTTGAAGGAACAAATTATGAAGGATGGAAAATTTTATTGGAAAAATTTATTAAAACTTTAGACATCGAAGTATGGAACTTAGCAATTATAAGACGAGCGGATGAATCGAATAAAAAAGAACGTCAGCTAAATGCCAAAGCCAAACACTATTTATTTTGTGCACTATCTAATGAAATTTTCAAATTCATATATTGCTTTTCTAGTGCATACAAAATATGGCGCTTTCTTGAAGAAATGTATGATCTTCCTCTCGCAGGTATGGAACAAACACAGGAGGAAAAGAACTTATAAGCATCCATTATCATTCAAGAAGATCTCTCTCGGAGCGAAGCCATGGAGAATATTGAAATAGAAAAGGAGAACAATACACCAAGAGAAAAAGAAGAAGAAATCTTACTTTTGGAAGAGGAATGCCAAGAAGAAGACAAAGGAACAATATGTTCAAATCCTCCCTCATCCAAAAGCAATGTAAGGAAATCAAATTCTATCTTTTGTACTTCTATCTCTTCATTACAATTGTTACAAAATACTTGGCGCAAAATTGAGAAATTAAAGAATGCTAATAAACTATTGCGCTTAGAAAATAAAAATTTAAAAGCAAAAGTTAAAGTAATATCAAAATCTGATTTATCTAGCTTTACTCATGTCACTTCAATTGAAAATACAAAACCTTGTCTTGATTGTAATAAAGAAAAAGTTAAGGAACTTGAAAAAGAAATTATTTTTATAAGAGAACAAAATGAAAAATTATGTTTAGAAAATTCATCTTTAAACATTAATTGTGCTAAGTGTAAGAACATGAAATTGAAATAAAAGAGATGGGTGAAACATTTGATGAGTATAGGGATAAATATGAAAAACATATTGACTCAATTGTTACCACTCTCAAAAATAGCACAATAAATTATAATAAAGCTAGACATAATTTAAAAATTAAGAATGATGAACTAAAATCAAAAATCAACTTGCTTAAGGAAATCATTAAGAAAAACTCTCAAAACATACAATCTCAAGGTATATCTAAAAGCAAGTTGAATATAATTTCTCAAAATGTTGATAAATCCAACAAAGGAAATAAAGAATATCAAATGCTTGAAAATAAAATTCCAAATCATTATCATTTACAAAATAACCACTCTCCCAACATAAATTTAAAGATAAACAAATTTCCTATAAAGAATGTTTTGCAAAATCGTCATGAAAATTTGATAAATAAGAATAATATTAAACCAATGTTTGAATGACGGCCAAAAGTTAAAGATGAAACACAAACTCAAATCAAAAGGGCCCATTCAATCACATCTCCCCAAAAGAAAACACGATGTATTTGGGTACCCAAAGGAACCGTCACTCCCGGTCCTCTTTGGATACCTAAATCTCTTATTCATTAATATCCCATCATTTGCATGAAGTAGAAATCAATTAAAATGAAATACACAAATTTCTACTTCATGATGTCCTTTAACGTCTTTTCTATCTTTTTCCTTTTTGTTTTCTTTTAAACTATCATGTCATGGTCATCCTATACAATATTGAAAATATGATTTTATCTCTTAAAAGCTTAATATGGTTTTATAAAACAAATTGATCAAAATTCAAAATCATATTTTGATGACCTATCTTTTATTCTTACATTCATTACTTCTAAATATCTTATATTATCCATTTGAATCAAACTCTAAATTTGTTATAAGATATTTCAAATTAAATCCGGTTATTAGGCTATTAAGATTCTTAGCCTTCACCAACAAGTGGTTTAGTGAAATAACTTGATCTAAAAGAAAATTCAAGATTTAAATAAAAGCTCAACTTCCAATATGGGTGTCATTGTTCACAACAAAAAAAATTGTGTTCTCTCCTTGATGTCAAACATGATCTAAACCATCACTATTGTTCACCTATCAAAAAATCACATATATATATTCAAAATTCTTAAGTAAAATCACGAAAATGTGTTGAAAGAAGTTATCTTCATAATGAATATTGAATTCACAAACACCACCATGATCTAGTGATATCTTTTTGCTAAACATCTCTAAAATCATATTTCATATCAAGAATCATCTATAAACATCTATCACAAATTATATGATAAACAATTGACATTATAATTGTTTACCATGGTTGGTGTTATGGTATATTATGTGTGTATTGTGATTTATTTCTAGTTTAGACCTTTTAATCAATTTGATATCAAATCAAATAGAATTGTCACTCCATTCTAGGTCTCTAAGTTGAAACACAATCAAACTTTGGCAAAACATTAATCTCAAATTTATCATTCTAACATTGCCACCTAAAGAATATTTGTGTCTATTTTAGGCTTTATTTGTTTACCAAGATATACAGGCTGGGTATTCTCATCTAGGGCTTATCCATAGTATGATTGTGCATGAACATTATTGTTAATCTCTAAAATCATCCATATTTGATTTGTTCAAACATGATATCTTGGGTTTTCATTTCCTATTTTTTTTCAAGTTATAAGCACAAGTCTTTAGAAAAGTCAAAATGAAAACATAAGTAAATATATCTCATGCAATGATTATTTTGTCAAGTATATAAGAAATCGCTACCGTTTCATGCAATTTGGACCATCCAAAACATCTCCTAAAAATCTGTAAATTCAGCATGAAACTACTAATGGGACACCTAATCAAGTCCAAGTATCAAAATTTTCAAAACCCTAAAAAATCACTTACTGTTTCCCGCGCTAGCACTAGCGCCGGCGCTAGCGTCGAGTTTCGAATTTCTGTGTTTTTAAAATTTCTAAAAATTCCTAAAAATATTTTGATCTATATTTTCTACTTAGTTTTGCACTTCTGTGTTTCTTTATTTTTTGAAAAATCAAATACAAAACTACAAAAACCAAATTACAAAAAATATGTTTTGTTTTTTCGCTTGTGTTGTTTCCTTTATTTAAAGTTCATCTTTATGCAAAAATCAAATATAAAAATTACAAAAGCAAAAATTACAAAAATATGCTTTTATTTGTAAAAATCAACTAAAAAAATATAAAACAAAACAAAACCAAGTATCAAAATTATTCTTCTGAACTTAACTTTTCTATGTATCTTGCGAAAGGGTGATTTGGGCTATCATCCCATCATATCACCTAGTACCGGGCAAACTTCTCACAAGGTAGCCCTCGGGAAGTCCAAGATCAATTTTATAAGTTCAAACTTTAAATAAAAATTATTTTTCAAAAATATCTGTATGGACTTTATTGTAAAAATCAAGCATGAGTTAATCTATTATTCAAAACTTCTATAATGTTGCAATTTATCTTTTCAAACTACTTTGAACATTGTTTTCATCATGCTTAGATATGTCTATTAATATGTGCATAAATTATATTGAAAAAGTTGTGTAGAACTATGCGTAGCATGCCTCTAAGTATGAGAAATGTTTCATGTTTGATAATGATCGCAATTCACTCACTTATTTTGGCATTGTCTACTTATGTGTTTAATCTAAGAATGTTTGTGTATTTTTTGTAATAGTACAATGAATTAAAATTGCACAAGTATCTTACCTACACAACCTTTATATGCACTTTTAAAAGTTATGAAAAGTGGTTATCTTTTTCATAAATTATATTGGTTTGCAAAACAAGTGTATTCGGAGAACTTTGTACAAAACAAAATCATAAAATAAAGTGACAAAGATAACTCCACCAAGCACTACTTGAACCTCCTGATAAGTCTTAATAAGCGTTGTGAGGTTGAGCACCTTGGAAAGAATAATAAAGTATCTTGTGCAAACCATAACTTTCTTTCAAAATAAAAACCACTTATTCTTAAGTACACCGGATCATAATAAAAAAAACAATATTGAAGAATAAAATTATGTGATCCCCCAAGCACTACTTTGCACCCTG
Source organism: Dactylorhiza incarnata (assembly GCA_033032865.1). Classification (NCBI taxonomy): domain Eukaryota; kingdom Viridiplantae; phylum Streptophyta; class Magnoliopsida; order Asparagales; family Orchidaceae; genus Dactylorhiza; species Dactylorhiza incarnata. Next base: position 12,146,751 of record JAWHQI010000014.1, read on the forward strand.
ATAAGTCTTAATGAGCATTGTGTGGGCAAAGCACCTTGGTAGTTGTACATTTTTTTGTGCATTGAAGTGAGTGGAAGTAAAATTATTTGTGTTTTATTGTGCTCTTTACTTTACATATTACTTGTATTTTTGATTAAAACATTTGTTTACTCTATTCAAAATACACTTTTATGCACATCATTATCTTCCATAACACTTCTTCTCATGAGTATTGGATCCTAATGCTAATTCTATACTACTCTTTATTTATGAAATGCACTAGATAACCTAGCATGCTTTCTACAATGTTTGGTATGTTTTGAAATTGTGAATTAAAGTTACATTGTAGTAATCTCTTTTTTGATAAGATTATTTCATGCTTGGTTACTGTATTGTCAAAACAAAAATTCTAAATGCAAAATGATTTACAAAAACATCTTCTTTTTGAAATTGAACTCATATATCTTTTTATGAACCATCATTGATTACCATAAGATGTTTTTTTTGTACTTCTATATGTCTTCTGCATCATAACCATATAATTGTCTTACCTTGCACTTTAATACTTATTTAAAATCTTTCATCTTGTGTGCATCATAACTTGAATCTTCAAATTCCTTTCTTGCAACAAGTGGTAGACTTGCTTGGTAAACTTTATATTGGTTGAATTTTTTTTTGCTTATAACTCTGATCTATTTCTATTATAAACACTCCTCCAACAAGTGAAATATTGCTTATAAAATATCTCTTTTTAACTTAAACTCTTATGTAGTATTATGAAGTTACTTTTTCGAAATCTTCCGCAATACTCAAACTCTAATTCATTCATGAATTTCAATATAGCTATGTCAGTTTTATTTCAAAAATTCAAATAAAAATATAAACCCATATGCTATGATATTTTCCATTAGACTTAAATTCTTAATGTTTCCAATAATTGTTTTCCATGTCTTCATTTCTCACCATAGCGGGGGCGTAGGGTTGTAGACATTAGATAACCTTATCTCTAGTCATGTCTTGTCCTTAACCGGGTAGGGTTCTAGTGAGGCCTTGCGAGGCACTGGCGGGGAAAGAGTGCTAGGTTAAGTTTTTGTCTAGTGTTTGCATATGGGATTAACACCCCAACCTACGGCATGTTTGCAGCTCCTCATGCCCATCCGTCACTTAGTATGGGGCTAGGGTGTTGACATATTGTCTGGGTAGATTGGTTACTTGGAAATCATGATTGTTTTTTACTCTTATTTAAAGAGGAAATCATTATTTTTTGCTTAAACTCTGATATATAAAAGGGGGAGAACTACAACCAAAAGGGATAAAATAAGTCATAACTCTGATTATTTTCAATGAAAGACAAGTCTAAAACTCCTTATCATTTACTTAAAAAGCTCGATCATGCCTTCTCTTTTATTTACACATTTTTTTAGAGCTATGTTTCCCTACCCACTTTTGCTAATAACAAAGGGGGAGAACTAACATGATAAAATGCAAAAGGGGGAGAACTAACAATGATAAATGTAACCCTCTATCATAAACACAACATGACAAATTCAGTTGATAACATACATATTAAGGGAGCATTCACATAGGGGGAGCATATATTTAGGGGTCGCAATTCTAAATGCTAAAATCAATAATCATCCTAAAGTCATCACTCTCACACACACACAAGTATTGTCTCATCATGCTTATTTATTAATGCTTTGTTTTATCATTAATGAATTTGTTATTATCAAAAGGGGGAGTTTGTTGGAACATGGTCTTCCGCATCTCCTAGGTTTGAGAATAACAAATCCTATGTGTATTTGATCTTGTGTGTTCAAGTGTGCAGGTTAGCATAGTCCACATGACTCAAGGAGTACTCATGATGTCTGCCCCCAAAATTGAGGCCAAAATTCGAAGAGGCTCACTAACGCTGGCGGTAGCGCTAGCGCCCGGCGCTAGCGTTGATCTGCTCGATTCCGGCATCGTTTTTAGAAGGAGCTAGCGCTTGGCGTTAGCTACTAGCGCTGGCGGTAGCATGGCGCACAAGAGGCATGGATCAATATGTTGCCGCGGATTGAAGATCCTGCCGCGCAAAACGTTTCCTAATCTGGGCTAGCGCCAGCGGTAGCGTAAAGGCTATAAATTGGATGCTTTGGCTCCGAATTCTTCATCCTCCTCCAATCCCAAACTACAGAGCTTCGTGCCACAGCAGAGAGAGGAAGTTTCAGAGCGATACTCCCACAATTCCATAAAGCCTTAAGGAGATCCGTGGAGAAGATTTCAACACGCGTCATCATCGTGACGAAAGGCCACATCTACTATGATCATACTCTGCGGGCCTTCGTCCACTTCTCCAAGAGATCCACATAGAGGGAGTTTTTATATTATTGTCTTTTCATTTCATATCTTTTCTGTAAACGGCAGTGAAATCGCCTCGTGTTGGCGACTAGGTCTGGGTAGGACTTAGGGCAGAAATTCGCCTCGTGTTGGCGACTAGATCTAGGCTAGGTCTAGGGGGTGCTCGAGGCCTTTCTGGGGATAGATTGGCTAGAGCGGCTTAAGGCCGTATCTGGGGAGAGATCGGCTAAAGCCAACCGGTTCGTGGGGATACGAGTCGGTCTAGAAAACGAAAAAGAGTTTTTATTATTCGCCTCCGATCTCTAGCGACATTGAGATCAAGTTTTGTAAAACTTATTTAATATCAATAAAGCTTGTCTCTCTTTTTGTTTTACTTGTCTTCTTGTTTTAATATTGCAATATTCCAAAGTTTTTCTAAATAAAATCTAAAGTTTTTGAAAACCCTTATTCACCCCCCTCTAAGGGCGCCGACCGATCCAACAAACATTGCTTAGTGACTCCTCACTCCCAGAATACTTCTGGGCTGAGGCAGTCAATACAGCCTGTTATGTTCTCAATAGAGCCTCCATCAATAAGGTCCTTGGGAAAACCCCTTATGAGATTCTGAATGGCAAACAACCTACAATTTCTTGCTTTAGAATCTTTGGTTGCAAATGCTACATTCTAAATAATGGAAAATCTCAATTAATAAAGTTTGCAGAAAAATACAATGTGGGGGGTTCTTGTTGGGTATAGCTCACATAGTAGAGCTTATAGAGTTTATAACAAGAAAACCCATGTTGTAGAAGAATCTATGCATGTTGTGTTTGATGAGACCAGCCTTCTCTACAAAGAATGGTCTAGCTCTTCTATTTTGACAGGAAATGAAGAAGGGATGCATTAGCTGATTGTCCAAGACAAGCCCAGCAGCAGCAAAACACAAACAGCTGCTGCAATTCCTGAAGAGGAAGAGGTACAAGATGGTGAAGTCACAGCTGAACCAGTGGAACAAACACAGCCACCAGAGGACCCTCTTCCTACTGCTGCAAGGCACCTGAGAGATCATCCAAGAGATCTAATAATTGGAGATCATACCTAAGGCATATTGACAAGATGCAGAGCTCATAATGAAGCACTATTCTTAAGCTTCCTTTCTCAAATGGAGCCCAAGAAATTTGAAGAGGCCAATCAAGACACCTTCTGGATTGAAGCCATGCAAGAGGAGCTCCTACAATTCAAGAGATGCAAAGTATGGAAGCTGGTGCCAAGACCTCAGGGACACAATGTGATTGGCACCAAATGGGTATACAGGAACAAGCTTGATGAGAATGGTACAATCATCAAGAACAAGGCCAGATTAGTAGCCAAAGGATACATGCAAGAGGAAGGTATAGACTTTGATCAAACCTTTGCACTAGTTGCAAGGTTGGAAGCAATTAGGCTATTCCTTGCCTATGCTGCCCACAAGGGGTTAAAAGTCTACCAGATGGTTGTCAAATCAGCCTTCCTCAATGGAGACTTGAAGGAAGAGGTATATGTTGAACAGCCTTCAGGTTTTGTGCATCCAACCCTAACTTCTCATGTTTACTTTCTTAGGAAAGCATTATATGGTCTCAAGCAAGCTCCAAGAGCTTGGTATGAGACTTTGTCCAACTTTCTCCTCAAGAACAAGTTCATGAGGGGAAAGATTGATAGCACATAGTTTCTTAGGGAAACAAGGGGAAAGTGTCTCTTAGTCAAAATTTATGTTGATGACATAATCTTTGGGTCTACTGATGACAACCTCTGCAAGAGATTTGCAAATCCAATGCAGGGGGAGTTTGAAATGAGCAGTATGGGTGAGCTCAAATATTTCCTTGGGCTCCAAGTGAAACAGTCTGATGATGGAATTTTCATCTCCCAGACCAAGTACACTAAGGAGCTCATCAAGAAATTTGGGATGGAATCAGCCTCCACCATGAGAACACCCATGGGTCTAATGTATCATTAGACAAGGATGAAAAGGGAAAGGCCTTTGATGAGTCCATGTACAGATGCTTCATTGAATCCCTATTGTACTTGACTGCTAGTAGGCCAGACATTATGTATTCTACATGTGTTTGTGCTAGGTATCAAGTCTGTCCTAAGGAATCTCACTACACCTCTGTGAAGAGGATTTTGAGATACCTTAAGGGCAGCTTGCATCTTGGCCTGTGGTACCCTAAGAACAATGACTTTGAACTAACAGGCTTTTCAGATGCAGATTTTGCAGGTTGCAAAGAAGACAGGAAGAGTACAAGTGGTACTTGTCAATTCCTAGGGAGAAGATTGATATCTTGGAGCAGCAAGAAACAAACCAGTGTGGCAATATCCACAACTGAGTCTGAATACATTGCTGCAGGCAGCTGTTGTGCAAATCTCCTTTGGACACAACATCAGTTGGAGGATTACAACCTCAAGGTAAGGGAATCTCCTTTATATTTTGATTCATCCAGTGCAATCTCTATTGCTAAAAATCCTGTCTCTCATAGCAGGACTAAGCATATAGAGATTAGATATCATTTCATTAGAGAACATGTAGAATGTAAGGATATATGTCTTGAATTTGTCCCCACTGACAAACAAGTAGCTAATATCTTTACAAAGCCACTGGATGAATCCAAATTTAGTGCTTTCAAAATTAATCTTGGCATGCTTAGTTTGGAATAGTCCTAAATGTATGAATGGTAGCTGTCACTATTGTTGATTCTGAATTGTGAATTATAAAACTTTACATTATTACACATTACAACTTAGTGACATGACTAGGACATTGACTCAGCCAAAATATCTACATTAGGTCTAAACCTTATGATCAGCTAAACTGCAGAAGCATGTTCAGCTGAATCAGCTGGGAAAAATCCTAGCTGAACCGCTGAGACGAGCAATCTGTCCTAGCGGTTGACAGTTCTCTGTCCCAGCGGCCTAGGTCTCGGTCTCAGCTGAACCACTGAGACGGGTTGTGTTCAGAATAAAATCTTATAATCAATCCTTAATTAACCCAAAATTCCTTAACACAATAAGGCAATTAAGTCTAAAAACCCAGGGTTAATAAAAACGAAACTGAAACCCTATAAATAGATACATTGTGACTCAAAACACACCACAAAGTCAAACCCTTAGCCGCCGAGATGATTCATCTTCTCTCCCATCTCAGCACCTCGACTTCCTGCTTCCATGGCGCCAAAAGGTTCAAGAGATCTCCAGGAGGGCTATGAAATCGTCAGAGAAGGATTCTCTCATGCCTCAGAAGAAATAAAATAAGTGATTCATCTGATGGAAGCTTAGAGTCTGGAGTATATGCTGTCTGAACCCTGCTGCATTCTCAGAACTGAAGTTCTGGAATGGTTCAGCAATGTCAGATTATCTCCTTCCCAAACCATCCTGAAGTCCAAGATAGGAAATGAGAAGATAAAGATAATAGCCAAAAGGGTGGAGAAGGGACTGAAACTAACTCCTTGCAGTAAAAATGAAGAGGAGGAGATATTTGAAAAGGACAAGCTGACTGCCCTTAAATGGATAGGGTACAGTGATGCTAAAACCAGTTGTCTAAGGAGGAAGTTCTTCAATCAACAGGGGAAGCTGTTGTCTGACATAGTGGACAAAGCCATCCTATGCAAGCCAGGTTCACATGACACTGTATCACAGTTCATGTTTGAACTAATGATTAGGATAATTTTGTCCAAGAAAACCTCATGGGGAGAGGTTGTTTTTCAAAGAATAAAGGAATGTATAAATGCCCCCAATATGGGAAGAATACTATCTCTGTACCTACAGAATAGTTATTTAGAGACATTTGCAAATTCAAAGGGGTCAAATCTCCATTATCTCAAAAGAATGGACATTAAGACTCTGGATAGATTCTCCGGAGTGCTCCCTATGAGCCATCCATCTGTGGCAAAGGAAAGGAAGAAAAAGTCAACCCAGCAGAAATCTGATTCATCCTCAAAATCAGATGGGTCTGACCTTAGATCTGCCAGCAGCCCAATGAATATAGATAATGAAAATGTTCCCAGGACAAGAAGGGAGGAGGAGCCCCAAGGAAGAGTTGAACCCAATCCTGAGCCAACTCAGAAGAATACTGATCCAGCTGTTCCTCAAGATGAAGATGAAGTTCCCAATTCACCTATCCATGGTAAATTAGGATTTCAGTTAGACCTCTCCTCTCTATCAATAGTATATTCTAGGTGTTTAACTCATCAATCATTTTTCAGGTAACCTTAGAAAAAATTCTCCACCTATGGATGCCCCAAGTGAGGGGGAGCATAGCCCTGCCTATGAAGGTGGAGGTGCGTATGCTAGTGGGGAGGAACATCAACAGGAACCAACACCCCCAAATCTTCAAGGTACACCTAATGCCCCATCTGAGGAGGAGCAAATCCCTGATGATGGAAGGGATATTGCTCATAGTAGAGTTGAAGAGGTGGTTGAAAAGGAATTGGTCCAAGAAAAGCCAGTTGCTGCTCTGGACACATCTGACCTGCTAAACTCAATACAACCAATGATTGAGGGTCATATGTTGTCTATGAAAGAGATTGTTGCTGAAAAGGTCCATGATGTCTCTGCTCAGATAAGAGATGAGCTGTATGCAACAAGAGCTGCATTGACTCAGGAAATCCAGGCCAGTGAGCAAAGAATGGAGTCAAGAGTGGCTGCAGTGAAAACTGAGCTAAATGCCAAGGTTAATGATGTCAAAACTGCATCAGATCATATCCTCCTGCAAATGACAAGATGATTTTAAATGGCCAAAGGCACAGTTGCTGCTCAGCACACTATACTGAAGCAAATTGCTGATCATCAAGGGGACTCCACCAAAGACATCACATATGTAAAGAATCATCTTTACAAAAACCAAAATGTCTGCGAGAATGCAGTTGCAAGGATGGCACAAGTAGCTAACACATCTAGCAGCCATGTCATGACCCACATTGACAAGGTCAAGGAAAGTATTTTGGATGATATGGACAGCACTCTTCAAACTCTCTCCCAATCCATACTACATCAACACTCTGAAATAGAGAAGAAGATAGTGGAAAATAGCAAAGAAGGGGAGGAGAAGATTACTAATCTACATGCTAAGCTGAAAGGAGCTCACATACAGCTGTATAACAACATGGATTCTGCCCACAAACTAATACTCTCTAATCAAGCAGAAGCAAGCAAGCAAGTGGTGGAAGTGGTAAATAATGCTTCCAGTGCTATTCAAGAAAATATCCTTACCAAGGTCAGAAAGGTCACTGATAATCAGTGGGACTCAAGCTTAAAAGTGCTGCAAGGAACAAGAATTGCATTGAATCTTCCAATCTTGAACCCAAGCAGAAATGAAGACTTTGACTTCCAAAGTCAATCAAATATGATTGCTGATGAGAGAGCAGCAAAGAGGAGAAGGGCAGAGGGCATTCAATCTGCTGAAGAATATATGGCCCAGAAAAGAATGGAAAGATTAGAGGATCCTCTCCATGAAGATGACAATCTGGAGTTGGACACAATTGTTGTCAATACTTGGGTGAGCCATGGAAATCAAATGAAGGACATTGACCATGTCTACTCAGCTGCTGAATGGATTAAGCATCTTGAGAGGGAATCCTTAAGGGAAAGGATTCTCAAAAAAAACTTGGTGTGAAGGGAAAATCCTGTAAGGATTCCCACAAGATATCTTCCCAAGCCTCTTCTATACTTCAAAGTAAAGGAGAAGATCAAGGCTGCTGCTGAAGCTAGGAAAAGGAAGTCTAAAGATGGAGAATGCTCTTCTCAGGGTCCAACTAAGAAGACCATGCCTTGAAAATTTTTAATCATCAGTTGTATTATTTGAAATATCTGTACTGAACATTTAAATTGAAATGATATTTCATCTTTTGATCATAATGTTGTGCTTATTACTATTGCTATATGTACTTTGTACCTTTATCTTTAGTATTCAGGAGCTAGAATGGGATGTTCAATTTGAACAGGTACAGTTATTACAGAAATTGCTCACCAATTTAGGGGGAGCAATCTCCCTACTCAGGTTGAGGGGGAGATGGCAAAAGCCAAGATTGTGTAGGTTGACCTATAAGTTGATCCAAAGGGATCTATAGATATTGCCTCCCAATCCATAATGGGATAATTAGTTGAAGAAACCAGAATGGGGGAGAAAGAGCCATTGCTAAGCAAGAACCTATGCTTAGGATATTAGCAAGAGGGAGATAGGTCCTATGCTTCACAGATCATTTTTCTATAAGATAATTTTTCTGTGATATGATTTTTATTGTTAATGGACCATAGCATTGGGGATGTTCTGCCTTCTTCAAATAGGGGGAGATTGTTGGGTATATTGCCCTCAATATCACCTTGATTTGAAGAGGCATCACTCTCAATGCTCATATTGTATTTAACAAAGCTATACTTGTGTAGGATATACTGGCACAGGTGACTCAAAATGAAGGGCCAAACATGCCCTTAGATGAGAAGAGATCATCTACAAGGAGATGAAGATTTGTCTCAGCAGGACCGCTGAGACGAAGGGTCAAAACCGCTGAGACGAGGAGCCGTCTCAGCGGTTCCACTGAGAAGGAGACTGGACCAACCGCTGAGAATAGAAGCTATCTCAGCCCAACCGCTGAGACAGATTCAAATGCGCCGATGGGATCTGCTTTTGGCGCAAGCAAAAATTAAAAGGGAAAAGCAACTCCAATCTGCCGAATACTGTGTCAGGAGGATCGAAATAGTCGTTGAAACGTTTTGGAGGTATAAAAGCAAAGGCTAGGGCACAACAACAAGCAATGTTCTATTGAAAAGCCTTTGTCGTAAGCCGCAATCGAGCATTCACGTCTTAGCCAGTTGAAGTTGTTCTCTGAAGCTGAAGTTAATCTTCTGAAGGAGATTAGTTAGCTCTTCCTGTACCAACTCAAGAAGGGCAAGTTGATCTTCTGCTTTGCTGAAGGAGAAGATCAAGGTGATTCAAATATGAAGCAGCTGTCCTTCAGATCTGAAGAAAGGAAACAGAAGACCTGAGAGTAATACTTTTATCTTCTGTATTTAGTACAAACACTCTTATAACCTTGTAAGGCATTGTTTCCTGAGTGAAAGGCTGTTGAGCCTGTGTGTAAAGTTGTGTTGACAGCTTGGGTGGTAGGACTTCTTGATAGGTCTGAGGTAGGAGATCTGTGTGATTTTTGAGTGGTAGGAGTTACATAACTCTGAGGTGTAGGGCTGGTGAGCCTGAGTGTAGGGCTGATGTGCCTGAGGTGTAGGGTGATGAGTCCCAATTATATACACATTTTTGGACTCATCTGGGCCGATTTTCTTGTCTTTGCACTTCACTTTAGACATATTTTCATTCCTATTTAATACTCCATGCTAAGTGCACTTCTAGGCCTGTTTTGATGTTATTTCTTGTTCATCTTCGTTACTAGTCTTCATGCAGTGTTAATTACCACCTTTAGTGGCTAGACTGGTGTTGTATGCTGGAACAGGAGTCGTGCAGGTGTTCCCGGTTCAATTCTGTACAGGAACACTGTGCACAATCACTAGCTCTATCGCGCACGACCACTGGTCGTGTGCCATTGATCGTGTGCACTTAACACCCATTTTATGAGTTTTGTTTGGCATATCGCACGACCATTGACGATAGTGCGCACGACCACCGGTCGTGCGCCACTGATCGTGCGAACTTGTATTTTATAAAAATCTTTCATTTCAGGCTCCGCCCAGGCAGCGCGCATGATCGCAGAACTCCAGTGCGCACGACCACTGGTCGTGCACCAATGACCGTGGGCAGTATTCGTTTTAGCACCTATATATATCCTGTTCACGAATTAGGGCGGGATCGGGCTTCCGAGAGCGGGTTTTTCAGTCCGTACGCCGCCGGTTTCCATTCCTGGACGCCTCCACTTCATCTCCTACGCAAGGGGAAGTCCTCTCCAACCATTCCAAGCATTTCTCCATTGTCCGGGAGCATTCTCCACCATCCGCAAGCCCTCAAGCAGCTGTTTTCCACTCCAGTCCGGTGAGAAGAAGAGGAATCCTGAGGTAGAAGACGACGAAACCACGTAGAGAGATCGTGATAGTTTCTCTACACCGGAAGCACAGTCCGCCCGAGTCCGGAGGTAGCTTGACACACTACCATTCCGGCCGTGAACGGCCGCTAGTCTTCATCCATTGGTTATCTCTTTCCTCTCTCCTTCGTTGTAATCTTTGAATCTTTTAAACTTGAATCTCATGATATTTGGTTTAAATGAAATGAATGTTTCTACCCTTTTCATAATTACTTGCTTGTGAATCTCCTCGCCTCCACTCATCCACTCACTCACTCACGCACTCAAGGTGTTCGATCCGCGTTAGCAAGAGCTAACGACGTTTGTGAAGAGGTGTTTGCGACCCTCACCTTCCCGCACTAGAGCACGCTCCATCCGCCTCACGAAGCATGGCATCGCGGCCGTTGCATCCATCTCGCCTTGCGAAGCGGTGCTTTCGACCCGCATTTCCTTCATTGTTGTTAAGAGTAGAAAAACCCAAACAAAACCCCTCTTTTTTGTGTGTTTGTTCATGCTTGTGTAACAATAGTCACACAACGCGATTCGTTCACCCAACCTGCATTCCTCAAGAGACCGACACTCGGGGATCTTATTCCCAAACTTTATTACTTGCGCGACCGGTGCACTTGCCGAAATTATCGCATCAAGTTTTTGGCGTCGTTGCCAGGGAATGTTCAGTCGTGTAACGTCTTGAGTTGTGAGCTTTTTTTACAAGAGCAGTTGTTTTTGATTTCCTTTGTTTTGTTTTCTTTTTGTTGTGACTGTGCATGCAGAGACAAGCCGTGGGGGAACTTGTACCCTTCGATCCAGAAATCGAACGGACCGCTCGCGCATGAAGGCGCGCAGCAGCTGTACAGGCAGCAATGGGTGACCACATAGACCCAGACAATGTTGAACAAAGAGTGCCCGCCGTGGGGCAGCACCAACCTGGAGATGAGCAAGAGGTAGTGAGACCTCGACCCAGAACGATGAGAGATTATACCACTCCGACAGCTGGGAGTGTTTATCCTGGGTTTGGTCCCAATATTATGAATAACCAATTCGAGATCAAACTTGCGATCTTGAACATCATCCGGAACAATGCTCAGTTCTCTGGGATGGCCAGTGAAGATCCGCACCTGCACCTGGCTGAGTTTTCTGATATCTGCGGAACTTTCCGCTATGCTGGGATTCCTGATGACACAGTCAAGCTGCGACTGTTCCCATTCTCGCTTCGCGACAAGGCCAAGGTGTGGCTTCATTCTATTCCTTCGGGGACCGCTGCGACTTGGGATATTCTCGCATCCAAGTTCCTAGCCAAATTTCACCCCGTCGATAAAATTGTAATTCTGCGGCGGGAGATCGCCACCTTTCGCCAAGCCGATCAAGAGACCCTTGCCGAGGCGTGGGAGTGTCTTAACGATCTTCTCCGCCGTTGCCCGAACCACGAGCTCCAACCGTGGAATGTGGTAGAGACATTTTACTTTGCGATCGAGCCCAACTACAGGGCAATGATCGATGCTGCTGCGGGTGGTACTCTAATGAACTACACTCCAGAGGAGGCCCTTCGGATTCTGCGCGACACCGCCTCCCACAGTACATTCTGGACTGCCGGGAGAAATGCACCAAGGAACGCCCGCGGTCTCTTTGTGGTCGACTCACTTCCTACTACACTCGCGCCTGCTGCTGTCATTACGTACGAAGGATGTGGAGGCGGCGGCCACCACGCGTACGAATGCTCAGGGAACAATGTATCAGGTGACTTTACGCACTTATCCTTGAATGAATCCGTTAATTTTGTAGGAAATCAGTCTAAGGGGGTGCCATTTAATAATGCTTATCATCCGGGAGTGAGAAGTCACCCGAACTTCTCATGGAACCCAAACACGCATGGCCAACAATGGGGACCGGGGCAGCATCATAATGATGCTTATGCCTCCGGGAGCCAACCGAGGCCACCGCACCCGGATTATAACCAAGGCCCCCCAGCCCAAAAAAAGAGTAATCTGGAGGAGATGATGGAAAAATTTATGCAAGCGGCTACCTCAAATATGGTGAACCAAACCGCATCCATGCGGAACTTGGAAACGCAGCTGGGCCAATTGGCCCAAGTGCTAACCGAGCGGTCGCATGGGACCCTTCCTAGCAACACTGAAAAGAACCCAATAGATCAAGGGAAGAGTCTCGGCGATGTGGTAGAGGCTGATCCAAGTGAGTTAGTGATTTCTTGTTCCATCAATAATATTGAAACGAAAGCTTTGTGCGATTCCGGCTCCTCCCGCAACCCTATTGCGTTGCAAGACGTTGCTAAATTTCAACTTGAGTTGAACACGGAGGATCGGAAATCCCTTATGCTTGCTAATGGGACCGTTATACAATCTGAGGGGGAAGTGAAAAATGTGGATGTGATAGTTGAGGGGACGATTGTGGTTGCTGATTTTCAGGTGTTGGGACCCCAGGAAAATAACTCTATCCCTATCTTGGGCGTGCCGTTCTTGAAAGAGAGCGGTGCCACCCTTGATTTCGCTATGGGGTGTGTCTCCCTACCCAATAAGGTGTCGCAGCCCACTTGCCCCAAAGCTATAACCGAAACATCCACTCCTCCCCCTCTCTTTATTTTTGATGAATCTCCAAGTTGTGCAGGAAATGAAGAAGATAAAGAACCAATTGAAGGAGAAAAGGAGGAGCACCGGTCCAGTGAGGAAGAAGTAGATCTTCAGAGAGAATTTGATGCCGAGACGGAGGAAGATTGCATTTCGAAAAATATTGACTTGAATTTAGTTCGGGACGTTGTCCCATTATCTTCGTGTTTTGATTCTTGTAATAAACAATTTAAGCGCTCCATCTCTTGGGCTGATCCGGTAGTCACCGCGACGCTGGAAGTGACGCCACCCACAACCAAGGTGGAAAAATCTATAAAATTTCAACGTTGGCAGTCCCCGACTGTCACTAAACTTAAACAGGAGAAACTTCTACGCGACGCTCGCGCTGCCGCTCTCCGTGGCAAGAGGGCGGAGGTTAGGGGAACACTGGGTGACACCAGTGTTGGCCCTAAAGCCTTCACCTCCCGCCTACGAGCTACGGGGGACGCGCACCATAAGAGTGCCTATAGCTGATTTGTGTTGTCTGAATTTGTGAAACTGCTTCTGTGAACTTCTCCTTGAATTTCTGCACTCTTTAAACATTTATAATATAGGTATTTGGTCCAGCTTAAGGACATAAAACAAAAGCGCTGCTGGGAGACAACCCAGATTTCCTGATTTTATTTTTATCTAACATGTTTAGTTCAGTTTTTATATTTGTTTTTGCTGTTTTTAGTCTTGTGCTTGCAGGTGTGTTGTGTTCTTTGGTGCGGACGCTGCGGACTGCTCCTTATCTTAATCGCCAATCGTCTGGTATGCTCAATTCTGAGCATTGGGTAACACTTCTTCCCCCCCTTAGCTTCCAATTTCTGTGATGTAATGTTTAGACTAAGTCTGGGGGAGAGCATGTGTTATCCACTATGCGCACGAGTTGCACCGCATGCTAGACGTGTTTTAAATCTTTTCATTGTCATTATCATTATTCCATGCTTCATGCACCACTTCACCCACATGAGCGCGCGCTTACCTATTTGTTGTAGTTCCGGATAAACTATTTTGGTTAGGAATGTGAATGGGGATGTTAGCTTAGGAATTACTATTTGGAGTGCGATGTTGACTCGAGCAGTGTTCTAGTCGCATCCGCATGCTACAATAGAATTTGAGTAAAACTAGATTATCTCTATGCATTTAATTTATGATTAGTATTCTTGCGTAGTTTTAGATTTATTATACTCAAATGGTGAATGTGAATGAAATTGGTGATAACCCGGTGTTGTGTGTGTACGAGCACTAGTCGTGTGTTGCTCGAGTCGGGAGGAAGGTTTACCTTTCTCGTGGGCTAAGAACTTGCCCCAAGCGACTCTCGAAGCATGGGCGAGAGCGACTCGTCGAGTTAAACATGATGTAGGCCACCTTTTGGCTAGTTTGAGCCTTGTCGTTCCATGTCCTTTTCGCTCACCCTTGCAAGCCAAAATTGTGCCTACCACACTTTTGTTCAGCTCCTCTTCATCCACCAAATCCCGAAGCTTATCCTACGCCCGCAACCAAATTGATGTTTAACTGCGCTTATAATTCTCAATTTGTTGTGATGTTTGGAACTTGTGCGTTGTGAAGAAAAAAAAACATGTTTTATTTTGCTGAATTTGAACCAACCGGAGGATAAGTAAAAGAAGAAAAGTATGTTGTAAAAAGAAAAAAAAATCTGAAAAAGAAATATGTCATAAAGAAATCCTTCCGAGCTAAATAGAAAATCTGTTGGTAATTGTGAAGTAGGCTTTGTGCACACCTAGTTTTCATGATAAGTCTGGGGGTGTGTCACACGAGCATTGTTTTTGGTTTTGTGTGGTGCAGCGTTCCGTTAGCTCACTTGGGTTGCGTAGCCATCGTGTTTAAATTTGAATATCATACCGCAACCTAAGCCCCAATATAATCCTAAAAGATCTATTGATTTGACTTGTGAGTTTGCTAACGCTGTGGAGAGAGTGTGACCGGGCGAGCGTATGGTTCACGACGTTGATGGATTTCAGCGGAGTTATTCCTAAACCCCGACCTTGTGCAACACCCGCCTTAGTGTCTTGTTACTTTCACACCGGGCATGATCGTTCGAATTCTTCATAATTCACCAACTGAGTATAACTAAATCTCTACTTACGCTCTAATACTTTCGTAAATTAGTTAGCATAGTTAGAATCTCTTTTTACTAAATTTCTATTTGCATGCTTTTGTTACTTCGCTTTGTACTCCTTTGTGTAATTTTCTTTGTTAACTACCATTTTCACACTCCGCCGAATTCGTTTGCTCGGGACGCGCAAACAGGTAAGTCTGGGGGTGTGATGAGTCCCAATTATATACACATTTTTGGACTCATCTGGGCCGATTTTCTAGTCTTTGCACTTCACTTTAGACATGTTTTCATTCCTATTTAATACTCCATGCTAAGTGCACTTCTAGGCCCGTTTTGATGTTATTTCTTGTTCATCTTCGTTACTAGTCTTCATGCAGTGTTAAGTGCCACCTTCAGTGGCTAGACTGGTGTTGTATGCTGGAACAGGAGTCGTGCAGGTGTTCCCGATACAATTCTGTACAGGAACACTGCGCACGATCACTGGCTCTATCGCGCACGACCACTGGTCGTGCGCCATTGATCGTGTGCACTTAACGCCCATTTTATGAGTTCTATTTGGCTTATCGCACGACCATTGACGATAGTGCACACGACCACCGGTCGTGCGCCACTGATCGTGCGAACTTGTATTTTATAAAAATCTTTCATTTCAGGCTCCGCCCAGGCAGCGCGCACGATCGCAGAACTCCAGTGCGCACGACCACTGGTCGTGCGCCAATGACCGTGCGCAGTATTCGTTTCAGCGCCTATATATATCCTGTTCGCGAATTAGGGCGGGATCGGGCTTCCGAGAGCGGGTTTTTCAGTCCGTACGCCGCAGATTTCCATTCCTGGACGCCTCCACTTCATCTCCTACGCAAGGGGAAGTCCTCTCCAACCATTCCAAGCATTTCTCCATTGTCCGGGAGCATTCTCCACCATCCGCAAGCCCTCAAGCAGCTGTATTCCACTCCAGTTCGGTGAGAAGAAGAGGAATCCTGAGGTAGATGACGACGGAACCACGTAGAGAGATCGTGACAGTTTCTCTACACCGGAAGCACAGTCCGCCCGAGTCCGGAGGTAGCTTGACACACTACCATTCCGGCCGTGAACGGCCGCTAGTCTTCATCCATTGGTTATCTCTTTCCTCTCTCCTTCGTTGTAATCTTTGAATCTTTTAAACTTGAATCTCATGATATTTGGTTTAAATGAAATGAATGTTTCTACCCTTTTCATAATTACTTGCTTGTGAATCGCCTCGCCTCCACTCATCCACTCACTCACTCATGCACTCAAGGTGTTCGATCCGCGTTAGCAAGAGCTAACGGAGTTTGTGAAGAGGTGTTTGCGACCCTCACCTTCCCGCACTAGAGCACGCTCCATCCGCCTCACGAAGCACGGCATCGCGGCCATTGCATCCATCTCGCCTTGCGAAGCGGTGCTTTCGACCCGCATTTCCTTCATTGTTGTTAAGAGTAGAAAAACCCAAACAAAACCCCTCTTTTTTTTTGTGTGTTTGTTCACGCTTGTGTAACAATAGTCACACAACGCGATTCGTTCACCCAACCTGCATTCCTCAAGAGACCGACACTCGGGGATCATATTCCCAAACTTTATTACTTGCGCGACCGGTGCACTTGCCGAAATTATCGCATCATAGGGCTGCTGAGCCTGAGTGTAGGGCTGTTGAGCCTGAGTGTAGGGATGTTGTGCCTGGGGTATAGGGCTGCTGAGCCTGAGTGTAGGGCTGTTGTGCCTGAGGTGTAGGGCTGCTGAGCCTGAGTGTAGGGCTACTGTGCCTGAGGTAGGATCACTCTTGATCTGAGAAGTTCTGAGGAACTTGTGGTGTAAGCTCAAGGAGCTGAGATTGGAGTTTGTGGCCTTGTCTAACTCACTGTTAGAAAGGTGAAGGGGGAAAGATGACTACTCAAGACACCCTGTCTTGAGGAACCTATATAAATCCTTGTGTGCTTTCTGTGATTGAGTTTTCTGTAGCTAGATACATTAGGACTATATAAAGTAAATAAGTAAAACCTATTCACCCCCCCCCCCCCTCTAGGTATTATTGACTACACCTAAGTAAACTATCATAATACCCTCAACCTTAGGCACTAAGTCCCAAGTCTCATTCTTCCTGAGGGCAGCCATCTCTTCATCCACGGATCCTTCCCACTCCTTGATTCCAACGACATTCTCATAACAAGATGGCTCTCTCTCATCCAGGGGACCTATGAAGAAACATGAGACAAAGCTCACCAAATTCCCGCCCGTATACCGATCAGGTGGAATAATGGTCCTCTTGGACCTCCTCAGAGCATGAATCTGAACCACCTCTTCCACTGCATCTTCTGGACTAGCTCTCCTCTCAGGTAGACATGGAGCCTCGCTCCCCATTCTTCCAGAACCTGAAGTACCTGACCCAGAGCTAGTAATACAAGGAGCACCTGCAAAAACAGGTAACTCCACCAGAACTTCCTTAGCAGCTTCCACTGGTCCACCATCTACCCTGCTTCCTTGTAACTCAACAGAAGAGTTACCTTGGTATGACATCAGCTCATCGAATACCACATCCCTAGAGACCACATATCTCCGTGTCTTAGGATCCATGCATCTCCACCCTTTCTTCCGGTCATCATAACCGACGAAGACTAGCTTCCTTGCCTTAGCATCTAGCTTCGTTCGAAGGGCATCCGGAACATGCACAAAGCAGGTAGAACCAAACACTCAAAAGTGTTACATGCTTGGCTCTCCTTGAGCATCAACTCATGAGGGGTCTTCATGTTGATGGGACTGAGAGGCATCTGGTTAATAACAGAAGCTGCACAAGACATACCCTCTGCCCAAAAGGACTTAGGAATATTCTTGGCATGAAGCCAACATTTGCAGGTCTCCGTCAGATGACGGATCTTCCGCTTTGCAACTCCATTCTGTTGTGGAGTGTGAGCACATGAAAGCTCCCTTTGGATGTCATACTTCCTGCAGAAGTTAAAGAACTCCTTGGAGGTAAACTCCCCTCCATTGTCCGTTCTGAACTTCTTCCCCCGCAGGTTTAGCCAACCTTCCACCAGCTCCTTGAACTTCACAAACATCTCGAACGCCTCTGACTTCTCCTTCAGAAAATATACCCAAGTATATCTGGTGAAGTCATCAACCAAGATCAGCATATACCTGCAACCTCCAAGACTGGCAGTGTTGGTAGGTCCAAACAGATCACCATGGATGCACTCCAATGGTCTTTTACATTTGCTTTGTGATTTGTCAAATGGAAAGTGTTGAGCTTTTCCAAACTGACAACCTGCACAAATGTGACCATCCCCGAAAGATGATAAGCTAGGCAGACCTTTCACCATGCCTCTTCCTGCCATAGCTTTCAACTTATCCATTCCAACATGCCCAAGCCTTTCGTGCCAGATAGCAGCGCTGTCGTTAGCCTTCATCTTATCAACATAAGAATTTGTTGAAAGAACAAACAAATCCTTCACCTGTCTTCCAACATGAGTGACCTCAGCTATCACCGCTGAAACATTTCGGAGAAATTTCACATCTGTTGGACCGAATAGAACGTGATAGCCAACATCCACTGCATTGGTCACCGAGAAGAGGTTATTTTTCATCCCCGGAACATGATAGCCACTCTTCAACATAAGAGTACCTCTATCATCATTCAATGAAACCACACCCTCCTTCTCAACAGCATGAATATTATCATCAGCCGTAATGATAGAGTCATTACCTGTATATGCCTGCAACGAGGAGAACATCGACTCATCCCCGGTGAGATGATGACCATACCCAGAGTCAACTATCCAATCATCCTGATAGTTGATTGAATCCATGGCCCGAACACACATGCCCATCATGAATGCACCTCCACCACCCCAACTACCTTCTGAATTGGAACCAACCTCCTCCTTCCCTGCAGCATGCCCTGGCTGAAGATTAACCTTGCAGTCCCTTCTAAAATGACCAAGCTTATTGCACCTGAAGCATCTAAGTCCTTCCTTCTTCTTTCCATCACGCTTAGGAGCATAGCTCCTCTCCTGCTGATATGAATTAGACGGACCATCATCTCCAAATGTCTTCTTCTTCTTGTCCCATCTCTTCTTCTTGCCAGAGAAGAGAACCTCGCCTTCTCCCCCAGAGACAGACATCCCAGCCATTTTCTTAGCCAAACTCTCTTGTGAAGCAAGTAAGTTCTCTAGCTCCAGCAACGAAGGATTATTGGCCCAGCCTTGAATAGAAGTCACAAAGGCAACATACTCCCTCCGCAAGCCGCAGATTATGTGCCTCTTTAGCTTAGCTTCTGAGATAGGCTCATCTGGGTCCAAAGCCGATATCTCTGCGCAGAGGTTCTTCATCTTCAAGAAAAATGTTGAAATGGACAAAACTCCCTGAGTTGCTTTCGCCAACTCATTTTCCAAGAACTGTAGCCTCGCTACATTGTTCTTATTGAACAAGCCATCCAAGGCTGTCCAAATCTCAGCAGCTGATCCATATCCTATGATGTGATCAAACAGATCAGGAATGATATCTCTCTTGAGAGTGAACTCCGCCTTAGCATTCGTTCTCTTCCAAGCCTTTCACGAGCTCAGCATTCCCATCAGCAGGAACAACAGCTTGTCTTACTTCTCCTCTTACTACCTCCCACAAATCTTTGCCAAGAAGATAGCTCTCCATGCAAGACTTCCACTTCTTGAAGTTAGTCTGTGTAAGGAGCTCAATACCGAGACCTCTAGCATATCGTCCTTCCATTGCTATCCCACCGATTGCTAACCACTTGAGAAACACGAGAGAAGTACCAGCAATTTCTGCTTCACAACCTCAGCAACCTAACTCTGATACCATGTTGAAAAACATAAGGTCCATAGATGAAGTGAAAAATATGCGGAACACACTTCACAAAACTTTCACAAGTGTAGCACAATAGTGACAATGAGAAGAACGAATAGTACTATGGTATTGACTATCTCTTTACAATGCGAGGTATACACGGCGAGACATGATTCATAAAAATCACAGAGGGGAGAAGCACAAAACACAAGTGTAAAATAAGCTGCAGCGATCTGGCACTTAAGACCGTCAAACCGCACGAACAGACCAAGCCGGACGGAAGCCGCTGAGACCGCGCGAACAGAGTACAGACTGCACCTGCCAGACCACAACCACAGACCGCCAACTGTTCTGCTTTATTCCTCTGCCGAACAAACAGTTCGCACTTCTTGATAGCCAAGACCGCATGGTCTAGATCAAAGAAGAACCTGCGAACTATAAATAAAGAACTGCTACCTGCGATAGACCGCAACTCAAGACCGCCTGATCAACTGATCCCGCTGCACAGACTGCGAACACCTAAACACAGTCCTCCCGGACTGGTTTATTCAAATATGGAAGAAAGGAGACAAGCTGACCGCGAGCTGTAAGCTGCTAACCTGCGAACACAGAAACCGGTCAGACGAAAACTCAAACCACGTGACCTCAATTGAGATACCTGCACAATCAAGCCAACTTTGGTTCTTACAGTTCTCATTTTTGGTTGTGAATGACGTGCTCTGCACCCCTATTTACAGGCGGACAGACGGATGTCATCACCGCACAAATCGGGATACAATAACTGCCCATCAGATCGCAAGCGGTCTCGCAAAGTAGACCGCCCGAGCACAGCATTGCTCACAGCTCCTTTATTAAACCTTGCGGTTACACCCAAACCGCCCGGTCACCGCGATCTCAATAAGCAGACCGCCCGGTCTTATTGCAAAGCAAAGAACTCCTTCAGTAACCAGACTGACTAGAATAGTCGTCAGGCCGCCCGGTCACTACAAGAAGGCATACCAAGAATATCTGGCCGACTTAGGACAAGTCGCCAAACCTACCCACACAAGCCGCCCGGACAGAATAGGCGTTCTCCCAGATCAGACCGCTCAGAAAAAACCGCTAAGACAAAACCAACCAGACAACCAACGCAGACCGCACGGTATCTGCGGTCTCCAATCTGCAAACCGCCCAACTCAAATCCACTTCCACTTCAAAATTTTAACACTAACTCCGATGGTAGCTCAAGTATATAAGCCAAAGGACCGATTGATGTAGGCCACCACGTTCACAACGCCCGATCGTATCGTAACTTGTTAACCGCGCGAGACTAAAGAAGAATGATGCAAATGCAAGCCGCACAGTGCAAGTGCACCGGACTAGGCAAAGAGAAACACTTGCCACACGAAGGTTGCCAAACCTCTTGAGATCTCCCAAGGGCGAAGAGCCAATGTTTTATCAAGCAAAAGGACCCACCCGGTCCGAACAAGCTATGCGTCGTACCAAGGAGATCCTCCGAAAAACAACAATTTCGGAAAATAGGAGGATCTTCTCCAACAAAATCAAAAGGGGATCACCACTCCCCGTCGAATGAAAATAACCCTAGATCGTTCCACTAACACGAGAAAATAACCGCGAGAAAATCAACGAACGAAAAACTCATCACAGAACCTATCCATCACACCTATGCTTATAAATAAAATCTCACAAATTGTTGAGTTGTTACCCCGCCCGGAATAGGAGATCCTGGATGTAGAAGTCCTAGTGTTATCCACGTGGTGGTCGCCGGAGGAGGATTTCTTGATGGAGTGCACGTTCGCCTTCACGATCCGCCTCCACGAACAAAGCCCTAGAGGGGCCTCTTTGCCTTGGTCGAACTTGCCTCTCTCGGATCTGGGAGTTGGCCGCAAATCTCCAAGGGAGGATCGGGAAAGTGGCCGACTGAGAGCTATCACGAGGGTGGAGGAGGGGTCGGTTCAGCCTTTTTCGGATCTGGGAGGAGGCCGCAAAACTACAAGGAGGTATGGATGGAGGTCGGCCGAAAGCTCTCAAGGAGGGTGGAGGAGGGGACGGGTCTTGAGGAGCAGGTGGAGGAGGGGTTCGAGAATAGGGAGAAGGGAAAAGTCCGGCGGCCTAGGAGTGGGAGAGAGAGGATGAAGAGGTCGCACCTCAAGGGGAGAGAAGGAGGGGACCGGCGGCCACAAGGAGGCGAGGAGGAGTACGGGAGATTAGGTTTTAGGAAGCTTGTTTTTCATTTCATTCAGCACTAACAAAATAGAGAAAGCTTTGGCCTATATATGGGCCTGCAAGAAGGAGCGGCTAAACGCAGCCCAACACAATTTGCTAAACGCAAACCAAAGTAAATAAAGTCCCAAATTTGAAATAAAATAAATAAGCAAGTGCAAATAAATAAAAAGAGAGTGACCGGGCGCCGAATAAGACTCAAGGGGGTTCCTTGACATCTTCATCTTCATTCCTCATCGGCAAGGGTGGCTCCAAATCAGCATCGAGTCTCGTCCAATAAAGAGGTGGTGGTCCATCCGTAGCAACAAACGGTGTAGGCTCATTCTTGTCCGGAGGTGGCGGCTCCAAGTGCTTCGCCGCAACAGAAGTCTTCTTCCACGTAGTGTCCCTAGCAACATCTGTCCCTTTCATCCATGACCTCAGCATCAACGGATCATCAGTAGTAGTCCCTACCCAGAATAGGAAGGGGTCTTCAACAGCAATAGTAGGGGAATGAGAGGGAATGAAGGGATGGTCCCCATCAATCCTCCCCGCTCGAAAAGACTCACCCCAGGTGAGTCGGCGCAGTCAGGTGTAGGTCCAGGCAAGAGTGCTCCTCCAAGATTCCTGTCAAGAACAAAAGAGGTCTCGGGGACCTTGATCAAGGCATGGGAAAATGAAGGAGAAAATGCAGCACTATCAATAAAATCCATACCTCCAGAGAACACCAATGCAGTGAATAACAGACTACCCATCTCACTTCTCAACCCAACAGAAGATTTAGTGGAGGGGAACGAGAAGGAAGCATGATGCAGTTGAATTAGGAAAAGTGAAAAGCAATTCAGATCGTTAAAAATGGGGTTTGGGCCCCTCTCAGCAAAAAATTTTACGTGACCAGCAAAACTCTCCAAGAATTCAATTACTCGGCGGTAATTGGGTACCCTACTGACTTTGATTTCTATGATTCCATTTGGCATCCGTTCAAGGGAAGTGTCTACTAAATCCAAATTTAGTTCTATGCGGGATTCTCCAACGGGTGCGGTGACAACAGAGTGAATGGAGCTGAGTGGGTCGGCTAACACCAAGTCATCATGTTTGGGGGAGTTAAGACTTCTTGGAACACCCACTAATTCATTATATAATTTTAAATCCAAGTTCATCGTAGGATGGGTAGTCGCACGAACTATAGCAGCGGGGTCTTTGGGAGATAAGAATGTTAAAAAGTTCCTAACTTCGTTCCCAAGACTAGATTCAAAAATGCTAGCACTCCCAAAGGGCGTGGTATCGGGAGCACAAAACCTAGGATGATCCCAAAAGTGATGGTCAACAAGCATAGGAAGGACAACCCAACGAAACCACTCATCTCGTCCCGCGGTGGTAACGGGTTCCATACCATACTTCAAGGTCGGGACTGAAGTAGGGGGGTCCCAAGCAACCATAAGTGGGTGACGGTTCAACGGGGGATCTAACACTAGCATATGGTCCACTAGCGTAGAGAATGTGCCCACACAACTATTACCAACAGATAACGGATTGGGCCACTTGTCCTCCCCACTAGAAGATACAGGAAACTCACTAGCCCTAATCCCGATATCAAGAGTGTGAGAAGCTAATAAGGGTCGCCCCATCTCTTCGGCTTTCTCACCAACATCATCAGAATCACCTGGTTCTAGTTCAGAATTTTTAACAACACCCGGATTGATCTCGGGATGATCAACAAGAGGCTCCCGAATGCTAATGGGATCATGTAAAGATTGACTATTCAGGGCAACCTCAGTCTCAGACACTAAGCTAATCATGGGAGTATCAACAGGGACAATATGGCCTATGGGCAGGCTAGGTCTAACCGGACCAGTCTCGGGTTTAACGGTTAGGCATAAAGTGTGCGTTTCAGAGTGGCTAAGACCGTCTATAGGCTGATTTTGACTAGTGGTGTCAACATCCCTTTTCGTTGCTAAGCATAGGGTTGTCGACTCAGCAGGGCTACAAATATCCCCAGATGGGACCGATGGCTTCGTAGGCGGAGTGGACCTAAGAGATGTAAGATGACCTTGTTGCATGAAGTCTAAGGTGTCATCGCGATCATCGTATATAATATCATGGCTAGCAAGCCAAGGGTGTCCTAACAACACATGGAAGTCCTTCATAGGAAGGACATCACACCAAACACGCTCAGAATAGGCTTTAATGGTGAGGGGCACCAAACATCGTTGGGACACAAAAATAACACTCTCATCAGGACCTATAAGGTGGTATGGGCAAGGATGTGGTTCGGTGGTCACCAACATCCTAGACATCGCGTTCTCCGTTATAGCGTTGGTATGACAGACGCTATCAACGAACAATCTGCACCACTTCTCACCGCGCTTAAAGTATAAACGGAATTGATGTGCCGAATCACGGCTAAGCCTTGTCGTTGTAGGTTCATGGAATGGGTCTCTAGTCCCATGACGGAATTTAGTGAACTCCATCGGGTCCAAACCCATATGGGAATAGTGCGGGGACAACCCCATTCATAGAGTTGAGCTCATGGGCTAGGGGAGGCAAATCTGACTAAAATTTTATAAAAACGTAATTTTATTCCCGCCTGATAACTAGGGTAAATTAATATGTTTTTTTTATTTTAATGCTGAAAATAGAGTGAGGATTGTCCAGAATTTTTTTTTGATTTTCGAAAAAAATTTCAGATTTCAGACCGCTATTCGCACACCGCAGAAAATCAATTTTTTTTTTATTTTGATTTCAGATTTTTTTTTTTTGGGAAAAATGTGGGTGCAAGTGTCCTACAAGAAAAACGATGAGGATTGTGTCAATTAGGAAACTGGCCCTAACCTGGCTCTGATACCAAATTGATGTAGGCCACCACGTTCACAACGCCCGATCGTATCGTAACTAGTTAACCGCGCGAGACTAAAGAAGAATGATGCAAATGCAAGCCACACAGTGCAAGTGCACCGGACTAGGCAAAGAGAAACACTTGCCACATGAAGGTTGCCACACCTCTTGAGATCTCCCAAGGGCCAAGAGCTAATGTTTGATCAAGCAAAAGGTCCCACCCGGTCCGAACAAGCTATGCGTCGTACCAAGGAGATCCTCCGAAAAACAACAATTTCGGAAAATAGGAGGATCTTCTCCAACAAAATCAAAAGGGGATTGCCACTCTCTGTCGAATGAAAATAACCCTAGATCGTTCCACTAACACGAGAAAATAACCGCGAGAAAATCAACGAACGAAAAACTCGTCACAGAACCTATCCACCACACCTATGCTTGTAAAGAAAATCTCACAAATCGTTGAGTGGTTACCCCGCCCGGAATAGGAGATCCGGGATGTAGAAGTCCTTGTGTTATCCACGTGGTGGTCGCCGGAGGAGGATTTCTTGACGGATTGCACGTTCGCCTTCACGATCCGCCGCCACGAACAAATCCCTAGAGGGGCCTCTTTGCCTTGGCCGAACTTGCCTCTCTCGGATCTGGGAGGAGGCCGCAAATCTTCAAGGGAGGATCGGGAAGGTGGCCGACTGAGAGCAATCACGTGGGTGGAGGAGGGGTCGGTTCAGCCTTTCTCGGATCTGGGAGGAGGCCGCAAAACTGCAAGGAGGTACGGGATGGAGGTCGGCCGAAAGCTCTCAAGGAGGGTGGAGGAGGGGATAGGTCTTGAGGAGCAGGTGGAGGAGGGGTTCGAGAATAGGGAAAAGGGAAGAGGCCGGCATCCTAGGAGGGGGAGAGAGAGGATGAAGAGGCTGAACCTCAAGGGGAGAGAAGGAGGGGACCGGCGGCCACAAGCAGGCGAGGAGGAGTACGGGAGATTAGGTTTTAGGAAGCTTGTTTTCAATTTCATTCAGCACTAACAAAATAGAGAAAGGTTTGGCCTATATATGGGCCTACAAGAAGGAGCGGCTAAACACAGCCCAACACAATTTGCTAAACGCAAACCAAAGTAAATAAAGTCCCAAATTTGAAATAAAATAAATAAGCAAGTGCAAATAAATAAAAAGAGAGTGCCCGGGCGCCGAATAAGACCCAAGGGGATTCCTTGACATCTTCATCTTCATTCCTCATTGGCAAGGGTGGCTCCAAATCAGCATCGAGCCTCGTCCAATAAAGAGGTGGAGGTCCATCCGTAGCAACAACGGTGTAGGCTCGTTCTCGCCCGGAGGTGGCGGCTCCAAGTGCTTCTCCGCAACAGAAGTCTTCTTCCAGGTAGTGTCCCTAGCAGCATCTATCCCTTTCATCCATGTCCTCATCATCAACGGATTACCAGTAGTAGTCCCGACCCAGAATAGGAAGGGGTCTTCAACAACAACAGTAGGGGAAAGAGAGGGAATGAAGGGATGGTCCCCATCACCGATCCGCTCTAGGATCCTGTAAGGCCCCATGTATCTTAGACTGAGCTTCTTCCGCCCGTGAACCCGTGAGACTCCATGCATCAGACGTATTTTCAAGAAAACTCAATCTCCCAGCTGGAACTCCACCATACGATGTCGTGCATCATAGTACTTTGCCTGCCTGCTCTGGGCCTCCAACATCCTATCTCGAATCAGCCTCACCTGAGCCTCCATGTCCTCTACGAACTCCGAGCCAAGTTCCTTGGGATCCTCATCCTGGATCCAAGACAAAGGGGTCCTGCACCTCCGTTCGTATAAAGCGTCGTACGGTGCCATGCCTATACGGGCTTGGTGACTGTTGTTGTATGAGAACTCGACTAACGGTAACAGCTTCTCCCATGGCACCACGCGGTCCAGAATACAAACGTAGGAGGTCCTCAAAGGTCCGGTTGATGCACTCTGTTTCCCCGTCTGTCTGGGGGTGGAATGAAGTGTTTAATGTCAATCCGGTGACCAAGTAGGTCTGCATTGCTCTCCACTCCCTAGATGTAAACCATGCATCCCGGTCCGACACGATCGTCCTAGGCACACCATGATACCGAACAAACTACTCCACGAACCACCGTACCAAAACACGGACTGGATCGTCCTTCCTCACTGGAATGAACCTGGCCACCTTAGGCAATCTGTCGATGATCACCCAAATCGAGTCATTTCATGCATGTGATTGGGGAAGACCATATATGAACTCCATCGCGATGTCGTCTAAGTTCCACTCCGGTACCGGGAGTGGCTGTTATAACCCGGCTGGGTTCCGGCACTCCGTCTTTACGAGTTGGCAAGACTCGCAGTGGGTCAAAAAATAGGTGATGTCCTTCTTCATACCCGACCAGTACATAGTCCTCTTCAGATCCGCTGTCATCTTGGATATACCTGGGTGCCCGGAATATCTACTGCAATGAGCCTCTGACATTATATTCTCCCAAATCTGGCTCCCTTCTGGTATATATATTCGCCCTCTAAAACTTAATAGGCCCTCCTTCAACGAATATTCTCCGGCCGAGCCTACCTCCAAGGCTCTGAAAATCGGCTCTAGCTTGGCATCCTTCCTCTGCTCATCCCTGATGTGGTCTCAAATATCATAAGTGGCACCCATCGCTGCTAAGTACTACTCCTCGTGAAAGTAACCTCTGATAGAAGTTGAAAGGAGGTTTAGATCTTAGATTTACTCTAGAGGGGGGGGGGGGGGGGGTGAATAGAGTATTAAAATGTTTTTCACTTATTTTTATAGCGGAATTAAAATAGTGATATATATATGTGTACTGAGTGAGTTATAAAAACAAATAAGGAAAACATAGCACAGCACAGTACAGAAAAATAAACACAAACACAGAAGACACAAGGATCTATAGTAGTTCCCCAATAAACCTGGGTACATCTACTCTTCTACCACCCTTGGTAAGAATCCACTAGGTTTTTGATCAGGTGCCCTATCACCAATGGGGTTTTGATCAAGTGTCCAATACACCAACTGTAGGTTTTTGATCAAGTGCCCTGCCACCAAACAATTAACTTTTGAAGGGAGTTAGAACCCTGTACAAGATGGGTTAAAGGGGGTTTATGAAGTTCTTCTCTGTCAACAAGCTGAGAGAAGACTAGTGGATTGTGTTATTGTAAAGCTCCCCCTTGTCTGATAGAAATGGTTGAGAGTTGATGGATGAAGCTTCCTCTTGAATGTAAATGAATATTCGTGATAGCTGATGAATCTGAGAGACAATATTTCTCAGATTATTGTTGCTCTTGAAGATTTAGAAACTTGCAGCAGAAAACTGAGAGAAGATTTGTGTTGTTGTTCTCAGAGAATGAAAGAGCTGCTGTTGAGGATGAAGATCTGAAAAACTTTTCTTTTTTGTATTTCTCTCGACTGTTTCTTCTTCTATTCTTTTTTTCTTGCTGCTGCTGTAATGCTGCAACTCTGTTTCTTCTTTCTTTTTCCTTTTGAGAATTCTGATTGAATTGAAATCAAATCTTTTTAATTAAGGAATAAAATATTCTGAAGAGATATTCTTGGAACTGTAATCTGATAAACTTTATTTCTTTTCCTTTTCCATGAAAGTGTCCTTTTTTAATATATGTCAATGGCTACTTTCTCGAGAAAAGAGAATGAAAAGGAAATAATAAAAGGTTAGAATCAAATCTTAACTTTTCTGAAAGAATATATCCATTGCTTAAAGCCGATCTGAGTTTAGAGAATAATATAATTGATCCTTCTGAAATTAACAAGTTGAAAAGAAAATTCGTCGATCTGAGAACTGAGTTCGTCGAACAGAATGTTGAATTTGTCGAACTGAATCTGGAGTTCGTCGAACTGAGAGATAAAATCTGATAAGCTAGCTGGAATATTGAATTTGTCGAGCTGAGAAGAACTTTCATCGATCTGAACATCTTATTACTTATTCATCGAGCGCAGAGCTGAGTCCGTCGAACGCAGAATGAAGTTCGTCGAACTGAAGACTAAACTATTGGACAGGTTGGAGAACTGAGTGCGTCGAGCTAGAGAGCAAGTTCGTTGAACGTGGAGAGAATTTCATCGAACGTAGAATAGAGTTCGTCGAACGCAGATCCTTGGCATGTTCGTCGAACTGGAGCATGTCGTTCGTCGAACGCAGGATGGAGTTCGTCGAACGCAGTATGGAGTTCGTCGAATGCAGAAACTTATCTTTTCCTTAAGTTCTAGTAGCCTAAAACCTTGGCCCTTAGACTATACATTGGTGTCAGCATAGTCCTAGTCAACAGATAGTGATCTAACCCAAATCAGTAATAGGGTTGTTCCAACAATCTCCCCCTTTTTGGGTTAGGACACTATTTGACAAAATTAAATAATAAAATAAACAACAAAACAACAAAGCATATATATCTGACAGATTTTAAACATTTCAGCAGATATAAAATATGATACTCTAAGTTTTGAAATTTTACATTAAAAACAGAAATAATAAAAACAAATAATCAGAACCTTTGTCTTTCTCTAAAGGAGGCTTGAATGTGATTTGCCTTTGAAATTCTTGCTTTCTGAATTCTGACATTGTAGAGAACTGAAATAAATCTTTGCCTTCAGCTTTTGCTTTTGTTGATCTGAGCTGTAGCAATAACTGGAACTGCTTTGTTGATTCTGAATCTGCATTTTTCAGCTTTTGCTTTTGTTGATCTGAACTGAATCTGCTCTATCAAAAATTATTTCTGAATCTGCATTTGCATCTATCTTATTAGAATCTTCAAACTGAAACTGCTGGAGCTTCTTCAAATAACTGAAACCTATCATAAAGGAGTTTCTTCATCAAGAACTGATTTTTGCTTCTTCATACAGTATCTCCCCCTGAAACTTGAGCTTCTACATACAGTATCTCCCCCTATCAAAAAGGAAAGCATCTCCCCCTATCAAAAAGGAGCTTCTTCAAAACATTTCCCCTACCTAGTTTCAGGAAGACCTGGAGCTAGGCCCCTTGAAGAAGGGACAGTTATATAGGAGGTGAGGATGCAATTTTTTGAAGAAATATTGCCATTGTTCCCGCAAAAGAAAAAGAGAGATCAAGTGCAAAGGAACTGGAAGGAGAAGCAGATTCTATAGGCATAAAGTCAAAAAAATAAAATAAAAGATTTGATTAAAATGAAAGAGATCAAAAGTCGAAAAGACTTAGCTTTCGTCAGACTGCGTTCGATGAAAATTTAATTTTCGTCCATCTCAGTTCGATGATCGAGCTTGTCTTCGTCGATCCCTGGATCTAATAGATATCATCTCAGCGGTTTGGTCTCAGTGGATCCAGACAGCTTCTCAGCGGCCCAAGGCCTTGTCTCAGCGGTTCAGCTGAGATTAATAGATTGTCTTAGCTGTTCAGTTAAGACTGAGAGCTTGTCTTAGCTGCTTAGACAGCAAACCAACTGAACTTAATTCACACAGTGAGGGATAAATAAAAGATATAAATTTTTTAATTGATTGAATATCCATCTATCATTCCTAGCTGATTTATAAAGAAAATATGCTTCTTTTCATCCAATGGTTTGGTGAAAATATCAGCTCTTTGTAAGTCAGTAGGAATAAATTGTAGGCAAATTTTATTTTTATTCACATTATATCTGATAAAGTGGTGCCTAATTTCTATGTGTTTAGTCCTACTATGGAGTACTGGATTTTGTGCTATAGATATTGCACTAGTATTGTCACAAAATATAATTAATTTATTTAGATTGATACAATAATCTTGAAGTTGATTTTGTATCCATAGTATCTGTGCGCAGCAACTGCCAGCAACAATATATTCTGCTTCAGCTGTTGATGTAGACACAGATGTATGTTTCTTACAAAACGAAGACATTACCATATCACTAAGAAACTGGCAAGTTCCTGATGTGCTTTTCCTGTCTACTCTGCATCCAACATAACCAGAATCTGAGAATCCAGTTTGAAAGTGGACAGTTAACCACAGTAGAATTCTCTAGGGGGTGAATAGAGATTTAAAGAAATTTTGTGCAAAATTAACAAATATATATATATGTGTAATAATCACAGAATTAAGCTTCCCACACACACCAACAAGAATTAATTAAATAAAGAAAGAAATAGCAAAATGACAATCACAACACAACACAAAGAAATATAGTGGTTCCCCAAACTTTGGGTAGTCCACTCTTCTACCCCTTGGTAGGAATTCACTATCTTGCACTGCGTCTTTTGATAAGGAGACTCTTAGAACCAGCCTGAGTCTTTTGATAAGGATACTCTTAGAACCAGTACAACTGAATTTTTTGAAGAGAGATTCTAAAACCTCTTTTACACAATTGAAATTGAAATAAGAATGAGAAGAAGAATTAGAAGAAATAATTAAAACAAGAAAGAATCTTCTTCCTAGCAAGAAGATTAGAAGCACAAGAATAGTGAATGTAATCTCTCTTCTATAGTGAGAAGGAGATTGTAAGCTTTTCTCTCTTTTGTGAGAGCTTTCAGAGTTTGCAGCAGAATGGCTTCAGAAGGAGGAGAAGATGAAGGCTTTTTCTTTGCTGCAGCACACTATCTCTTTTCTCAGCTTTCTCACTCTTCTCTTGGGAGCTCTTCCTCTTTTTCAAATGTATATGGTGGATCACTCAATCATCTTATTCTCTGCCGACCTCCTTCTTATTTATAGCTCTGTTTAAAAAAGATATTGCTAAAGGAGAATAATCGATTAGCAGACAGAGAATTAGAAAGAGATAAAAGTTTCCATAATCAATATTTCTGTGGAAGGAAAGAATTCATTTTGATTTTAAATAATATCCATAATAATCTTAATAAAATTAGCCAAGAATCAAATAGAAGGAAAGACTGATTCAGAACGGCTATAAAAGAATAATATCATTCCATAAAAATTAGATCTACAGAAAGAAGGAAAGAGATCTGGCGTGTTTTTGAATTCTTTATAGAAATCGACGTGCGTCGATTCCTATTTGACGTAAACATCGATTTCATCCTGGCTGGACGTCAAGAGGAG
The DNA here is from genome assembly GCA_033032865.1 of Dactylorhiza incarnata. Lineage (NCBI taxonomy): Eukaryota > Viridiplantae > Streptophyta > Magnoliopsida > Asparagales > Orchidaceae > Dactylorhiza > Dactylorhiza incarnata. Next base: position 12,178,629 of record JAWHQI010000014.1, read on the forward strand.
AATAAGGAAGGTGCGTCGACTTTATTAAATGCGTCGACTAGAAGTCAGAGGTACGTCGACAAAGATTACGTCGAATTCTTCTTAGAGTTACTTCGACTCATTCTGAGAGAAATGTCGACTACATTTCGACGTTGTGTCGAATACTATTCGACGCATATTTACTTAGCCTAATTTTTTATTCTTAGAATTTATATTCTACTCAATTCTAGTGGTTAAGATAAATCATTTCCCCAACAATCTCCCCCTATTTGTCTTAACCCTATTTAGAGAGAAATTGTATCAGCTTTTAATCAACACAGCAAAGCATTTATATAGAGAAGAAATATGCTAAGTAATCAGAAGAAGTCATATAACAAGTAATTGTCTTTCACAAGATTTAAACTAGAAACTTCTTGTTATACATGAACTTGACAAAGGCAGAATAAAGTTTCCTAGATAAATTTTCAATAGCATCAAAAATATAGCCCCTGGCTCTATCAGGATGCTCCTGGATATTCCTGATAATTGTGTGCAATTTCTCTAGTATCTTGTCAGCATCCGGGAGGGTGTCATTTATGGAATAGCCCTTGCTGATGATAATTGTTGCCTTTTCATCAATCATTTCAATTGTAATGCTTTGAGGTTTCTTTTGTGTAGACTTGGGCTCAGATGGTCCCTTGTTATCAACCTTGGGCCTATATTTTATTTTCTTCTCTGATTCCTGTTTCTCAGGGATCTCAGACATTTTTCCTTTTCCTTTCCAGGGTGAGTCATGCCATTTGTCTAATCTTGTAGGTCTTTTAGGCTTCTTAAAGGGAATGTAGATATCTTCTGCACACCCTACACCCCTCTTGTGCTTTTGTCCTTTTTCTAGGATGAGCCCTGCCTGAGGATTTTTCTTTTGATAAGCTTCAGCATCAAACAATTTCTTTGGAAGTTTGATGGAATATTCAGCAAGAATCTATTCTTTATTCATCCCCTTCTTGATCTTTTCCAACCAGATATTCCTCTTATCTTCTACTTCTTTCATAGCTGCTTCATATTCATACATCTCTCTTTCTCTTATTTCTTCATGCCTCTTTTCCATGTCAGGATCATGGTACTCCTTTATAGGACTGTTAGGAGTGATATTAGGCATTCTTTCAAACCTTTTTATCTCCTCAACAGCCTTTCTATATTTCTTTTCCTTTGCATAGTCTTTTCTTTCTTCTTTGGAGAATTTTTGCCAATGAGGGATGGCTTCTCTTCTTCTTTTCATTTGTCCTCTTGGTTTTTCCCTAGATAGCATGTGTGGAGGTAAAGGTAGTAGAGGAGGTAGAGATGGAGGTTGAAGTGGTGTAAGAGGCAGAGGTGGAGATGTAGTTTTCTCTTTAGAAGGAGAAGGTGAAGAAGGAACTTTTGTAGGAGAGGGAATTTGTTCTGTAATAGGAGGCAAAATGTCCTCTGGAGGAGTATCCTCAAGTAGGGGTGTCTTGAGTTTGATATAGCTAGCAGAGAAGCCGGGAGAGTGATGTTGATATTCTTCCACACACAAGGGTGCCTCAATCCAGACTTGCCCTTTTAGGTCATCAGAGATAGCTGTTTCTTCCTCCCCCTGGACTTCTATATTTTGTACTGCAACAATCTCCCCCTGAACATATGGGGCTTCTATTCTGAATATTGAATCTACAGCATGGTCTCCTTCTGTATGGTAGGAGGAGGATTCACAAAGGTGTTTGTTGAAGGTGTAAAAAAAATGATTGGAGAAGATTTGTGCCTATGGTAAAAGAAAAAAATGAAGTTGGTTTAATACTTAAAGATAGTATTTAGAGATTGGAGAAGAGTTAGCCCTGAGCTTTAAAAAAATATAAAACCTGGATAGGGGGGTTTCTGGAGCAACTCTCCCCCTGGTTTATATTCTTCAGAAAGGATGTAAACCCTTTTGGCGAAAGAGGTTGTTTTGAAGAAGAACATGAAGCTCAGGAAGAGAAGCAGAGAGGTTGGCCAATTTGGCTTCACAGGTGGTGAGCATGTCGGCACACTCATTTGAGAAGTTGGTCAGACGTGTCTAGAAGTCATTCAGAAGTTGTTCCAGAGCATCGTTTATTGTTTTGATGAGAGCAGATTGAGCAGGGGTTGACGCCATTGATGCAAAGAGAAAGGTAGAATACGAAGATTTTGGAGGTTTGGGAGAGTATGAGTTATGAAATAAGAGGTGTTATTTAAAGAAGGTGAAACGTCGAAAAGGAAACAGAAATCAAGGTATATTAGGTAACCAATCGTCAAAAGAAGAAGGGAAGATTTGTTTCCAGTTTTATTATGAAGTCGATGTTACGTCGAATTGGAGTCGAAGCATGGTCGATGTGTAGGAGCATCTGTGACGTTGGTCATTGATGTCGATGTATGCGTCAATATGGAGTCGACGCTCCGTCGAAACATTGTCAGCCTAATGTCCTGTCGACGTGGTCGCAGACTTGCGTCGAGATTTGATCGACGGTGCGTTGATAAGGGATCGACATATCTTTGTCTTTAAGAAGTCAATGCTAGCGTCGAGTTCCTCTCGACGGTGCGTCGATAGGTAATCTACGTGTCTTTAAGTACTTGCTTAGTTTTTCTGATCTCTTTTAGATTTCCCCAACAATGGTGTTTACAAGCTTCCATCAAGCATTCCCAAGGTGTCGATAAAGTAAGTATGCTTAGTTTCATCTAAGGGTTTGGTAAAAATGTCTGCTCTTTGACTATTTGTAGGAATATATTCTAAGGTTATATTACCTTTTTCTACACTATCTCTATGAAAGTGATGTCTGATCTCTATATGTTTGGTTCTACTATGAAGGACTGGGTTGGATGCTGTAGATATAACACTAGATCTATCACAATAAATTTTAGAGTTATTGACTTCCAATTTATAGTCAAGAAGCTGATTTTGCATCCAGAGGATTTGTGAACAACAGCTCCCAGCAGCTATATATTCAGCTTCAGCTGTTGAGGTTGAGACTGAAGTGTGTTTCTTACTGAACCATGATATTAATATGTCACCTAGGAATTGGCAAGTACCAGATGTGCTTTTTCTATCAACCCTACATCCAGCATAGTCTGCATCTGAGAATCCTATTATTTCAAAATTTGTTTCTGCTGAGTACCACAGACCTAGTTCAGGTGTTCCCTTTAGGTATCTAAGAATCCTTTTTACAGAGGTGAGATGGGATTCTTTTGGATCAACCTGAAATCTAGCACATATGCAGGTTGCAAACATAATGTCAGGTCTGCTAGCTGTTAGATAGAGAAGGGATCCTATGATTGCCCTATATGTCTTTTGATCTACTGATTTTCCCTTATCATCCTTTTCTATAATGGCATTAGTTGCCATAGGTGTCTTCATGGTAGAGGCTGATTCCATACCAAACTTTTTGATTAATTCTTTAGTGTATTTAGATTGTGAGATAAACATTCCCTCACTACTTTGTTTCACTTGTAGCCCTAAGAAATAAGAGAGTTCTCCCATACTACTCATTTCAAATTTTGATTGCATTAGATTAGCAAATCTTGTACAAAGTTTGGGATGAGTTGAGCTAAAGATGATGTCATCTACATAGATTTGAACAAGGAGTTGATTTTTATGGGTTCTAGTAAAAAGTGTTTTATCTACTTTTCCTCTTTCAAAAGAATTTTATAAAAGGAAGTTGGAGAGAGTTTCATACCGGGCTCTAGGTGCTTGCTTAAGACCATAAAGTGCTTTGTTAAGTCTATAAACAAAGTCAGGTGAGAAGGGATTGACAAAACCTGGTGGTTGATCTACATACACCTCTTCTTGAAGGTCACCATTCAGAAAAGCACTCTTGACATTCATATGGTAGACTTTCATCTTCATGAATGCTGCATAGGTAAGAAAGAGTCTGATTGCTTCCAATCTGGCTACTGGAGCAAAGGTTTGATTGTAGTATATTCCTTCTTCTTGTCTGTATCCTTGTGCTACAAGTCTTGCCTTGTTCCTAACAATTACTCCAGTGGAATCTAGTTTGTTTCTGTATACCCACTTTGTACCAATAACTGGGTAGTTTCTTGGTCTCTCAACTAGGTTCCACACTTTGTTTCTCTCAAATTGGCTTAGTTCTTCTTGCATGGCTATAATCCAGTGAGGATCAAAAATTGCTTTCTCAAACTTCTTTGGTTCAACTTGAGATAAGAAGCATTGGAGCATCATCCCATTGGAGACTTGGTGTCTTGTTCTTACTCCAGTATTGGGGTCTCCAATTACTTGGGATTGTGGATGATTTTTCATATTGATCCCTGTCCTGCTTGGATTAGTTAGATGCTCTTCTTCCTCATTAACAATGGGATCATTGTCCAACTGTTCTTCCTGAACCAAGTTCTCTTGTGGGAGTTGGTTTTGATTGCTCTTCTCTGAACCTTCTTCATGCTCTTCTTCAGACTCCTCACTTGGTTCCTGTAGCTGGTTTTCTTTCCCAGTGTCTCTGTTCTCTAGAGTCAGTTGTTCAAGCTGAGTCTCTATGCTGCTATTTTCCTGTGGAAAAGGATTGGTGGAAGTTTCCTCCCCCTTAAACAACATGTTAGTTTCATCAAATATAATGTGTATAGATTCTTCAATTCTAAGAGTTCTCCTGTTATAGCATCTATAAGCTTTACTAGATGATGAGTACCACAGAAATATTCCATCATTAGACTTCTTGTCAAACTTGGCAAGATGATCTTTCCCATTATTTAGAATAAAGCAAGCACATCCAAAAATTTTAAATTATTTAACAATAGGTGTTTTTCCCTTCAGAAGCTCATATGGAGTTTTTGCCTTAGTTTTGTCAATGAGGCCTCTATTTAGAACATAATTTGCAGTGCTGACTGCTTCAGCCCAGAAGGTTTTTGGTAATCCTGATTCTGTAAGTAAGGTCCTTCCTGATTCAATTAAAGCTCTATTCTTTCTTTCAGCAACTCCATTTTGTTGAGGAGTTGTAGGGGCTGAAAAACTTTGTTTAATACCCATATCCTCACAGAAACTACAAATTAACAGATTTTCAAATTCAGTCCCATGATCACTCCTGATAATTGAAACATGAGTATTGAACTCAGATTGAATCTGTCTTATGAATCTTGAGAGAACCTTATGGGTTTCATACTTAGCCCTTAGAAAGAATACCCAGCTAAACCTAGAATAGTCATCTACAACGACTAAGGTATAAGACTTTCCACCTAAGCTCTGAGTGGATATGGGACCAAAGAGATCCATGTGCAGTAAGTAGAGGATCCTAGGGGAGTCATCCTTACCAATTGGTTTGAAGGATGACTTGGTTTGTTTTCCTAGTTCGCAAGGTCTACATGGAGAGTCCTTAGACAATTTACCCTTTGGTAGGCCTCTGACTAGGTTATTCTTTGATAGTTTACTAATGGTTTTGTAGTTTAGATGACCCAGTCTCCTATGCCATAATTCACTTTTATTAATAATATTGTTGAACAAACAAACTTCTGTGGGTGAGGAGCTAAAGTCTACTATATATACCTTCCCTTTTCTAGTTCCATTGAGTACTATGGCACCAGTCTTGATATCAATAATATGGAAAAATAGTGTGGTGAATTTTACCTCACACTTACCACTATCAAATATCTGACTTATACTTATCAGATTGTGCTTCAGTCCTTTGACTACTGCCACATTCTTGAAGGTAACTTTCCCTTCTTTGAAATCTCCAAAGCCCCTGGTTTGGCCACAGCTAGAGTCTCCAAAAGTCACTGGTGGTCCAAGTCTATCCTCAAAATTGATTAATAGGTTTTTGTACCCTGTCAGGTGCATGGAGCATCCACTGTCCAATTACCACACCATCCTGGAGATGTGATACATCTGCACATAAAATTTTAAACATTAGTTTGGACCCTCCTAAGTTGGGGTCCCTTCCTCTCAACAGTAAAAGGTTTAATGAAAGAATAAGTGGGTTTTTCAGAATATCCTTCCTCCTTTAGGGGTATTAGCTTATCATACCAATTGTCTTTGGTAATGTTGCAGAAATAGTGTTTATAATAAAAGGGGATGGATTGAGAAGTCTTTTTGGAGAAGGAGACATTTCTGTTAGATTGGTTGCGTCGATATGAATTCTACGTATGTTTAAAGTTGCGTCGAGTGGAAGTCTACACTTCCTTCATTCTGTGGTTACTTTTAGTCGAAGCATAGGAGAGATTGCGTCGATTGGGAGTCGACATATTTTGGTGTCTGCGTTGATTAGAAATAGATGCATTATTTGAGTTGAGTTGAGTAGAATTCGACGCATGTCGATAATGATTCGACGCAAGTTTGTTTATTTTCTGAGGATATTTACCTAGGATTCCTTCATGCACAGTGAGATTATTTTTGTTAAAAACAGTGGTTGTTTCTGGATTTTCTTGTGATCTTTCTCCTGTCAAATGATTCTCCCTAGTGAAGTGAATAGGATGTCTCCAGATAGATTTGCTGGGTGATTGAGGTTTGGGTTCTAAGTCAGTGTTATATTCTAGTTGTCTAAATCTATCAGTGAGATTGTTAGAGATATTCTTGAGCTTCTGACTTCTGCCATTTAGAGAGTCTTCAAAGGCTTTTGCCTTTGCTAGCTCATTTCTTAGTGCTTGATTTTCAGTATTGATTTTATCCAGTTGCTCCTCTGAGAGTCCTAGACTGAGCTCATAGTTTTTATGTTGTGTATTTATTTATTTGAGATTGTTTAGTTCATTTCTTAGTTCCTTTACTTCTTTCTCAGATTTGACTAGATCTAAACAGAATTCTTTGAAACTATTTTTGAAATCAGTGGAAGAGAAATCTATATCATCAAATATATTTACCAGAGATGTATCTTCAGGCTTTTTAGTAGCCATCAAACAGGTTTCCTCTTGCTTAGTCTTTTCCTGATCATCTTCAGATGAAGTACTTCCTTCAGATTCTGAATCACTCCATGATTGAGCAATGAACCCTTTCTCTTTCTTCTTCTTCTTCTTTAGATCTGTTCTTTTCAGATCATTCTTATTGCTGATCTCTTTAGGACATTCAGGTGCAATGTGTCCAGGTTTCCTGCAAGAGTAACATATAATCTCTTTATTAGGAGTTTTGTCATACCTGGTTTTTGAGTCTCTCCTTCTAGATCATTCTATTTTGATCCACTTCTTGAACCTTCTGTCCAGCAGACTGATCAGCTCTTCATCACTTGTAGAGCGTTCACCTTCAGTAGCCTTCAAAGCAATGCTCTTTTCTTTTGAGAGTGGAGGAGCCTTTTCTTTCTCTTCTTTCTCAGCTCTTGTTTTTAACAACTGCTCATAAGATCTTAATTTACCCAATAGGACATCTGTTGAGATTTCTTGTTGACTTATGGAGTCTTTAATTGGCCAGATTCTTGAATCCCAAGAGCTAGGGAAGCAAGTTAGCAATTTGTCATTTATCTCAGTGAGAGATATGTCCTTCTCAAGTGTTCTTAACTCATTTACTATAAGGCTGAATATGACATACATGTCTGCAACACTTTCATTTTCTTTCTTCTGGAAGTTTTCATATTGAGAGATGAGTAATGCCTTTCTGTCCTTTCTCTCATCAGCACTTCCTTCTACCATTTTAGAGAGAGCTTCCCATATTCCCTTAGCTGACTCACATTCAACAATCTTTTGGAAGATTTCATCTGAGAGTGTTGAGACTAGGATATTCATAGCCTTGGCATTATATGCTTGGGCTTTCTTTTCTTGATCTGTCCATTCAGCCTTTGGAGCAAGTGTTTCAGTTACTTTTCCACTTGAGTCCTTTCTGAATGGCTTGGGGGGACCTATCAAAATAACATTGAATAATTCATCATCAATAGAGTTTAAATAAATTCTAATCCTTGTTTTCCAAAGTGCAAACTTTTCAAGGTTGCAAATTGGTGGTCTGGTGGAATCATAATCTTTGATTTGTGCCATGTGAAAAATAGTTTTTAGAAATATATATATATATATAAGAGGTAGGATCTTTTTGATTAAGGAGTTAACCTTTTTAGATCAACCTCACTCTGATACCAATTAAAAGTGCACAGTTAACCACACTAGAATTCTCTAGAGGGGGGGGGGGGGGGGGGGAGGTGAATAGAGATTTAAAGAAATTTTGTGCAAAATTAACAAATATATATATATATGTGTGTGTAATAATCGCATAATTAAGCTTCCCACACACACCAACCAGAATTAAGTAAATAAAGAAAGAAATAGCAAAATGAAAATCACAGTGCAACACAAAGAAATATAGTGGTTCCCCAAACTTTGGGTAGTCCACTCTTCTACCCCCTTGGTAGGAATTCACTATCTTGCACTGAATCTTTTGATAATGAGACTCTTAGAACCAGCCTGAGTCTTTTGATAAGGAGACTCTTAGAACCAGTACAACTGAATTTTTTGAAGAGAGATTCTAAAAACACTTTTACACAATTGAAGTTGAAATAAGAATGAGAAGAAGAATTAGAAGAAATAATTAAAACAAGAAAGAATCTTCTTCCTAGCAAGAAGATTAGAAGCACACGAATAGTGAATGTAATCTCTCTTCTATAGTGAGAAGGAGATTATAAGCTTTTCTCTCTTTTGTGAGAGCTTTCGGAGTTTGCAGCAGAATGGCTTCAGAAGGAGGAGAAGATGAAGGAATTTTCTTTGCTGCAGCACACTATCTCTTTTCTCAGCTTTCTCACTCTTCTCTTGGGAGCTCTTCCTCTTTTTCAAATGTATATGGTGGATCACTCAATCATCTTATTATCGGCCGACCTCCTTCTTATTTATAGCTCTGTTTAAAAAAGATATTGCTAAAGGAGAATAATCAATTAGCAAACAGATAATTAGAAAGAGATAAAAGTTTCCATAATCAATATTTCTGTAGAAGGAAAGAATTCATTCTGATTTCAAATAATATCCATAATAATCTTAATCAAAATAGCCAAGAATCAAATAGAAGGAAAGACTGATTCAGAACGGCTATAAAAGAAGAATATCATTCCATAAAAATCAGATCTACAGAAAGAAGGAAAGAGATCTGGCGTGTTTTTGAATTTCTTATAGAAATTGACGTGCGTCGATTCCTATTCGACGTAAACGTCGATTTCAACCTGGCTGGACGTCGAGAGGAGAATAAGGAAGGTGCGTCAACTAAGGTGCGTCGACTTTATTAAATGCGTCGACTAGAAGTTAGAGGTACGTCGACAAAGATTACGTCGAATTCTTCATAGAGTTACTTCGACTCATTCTGAGAGAAATGTCGACTATATTTCGACGTTGCGTCGAATACTATTCGATGCATATTTACTTAGCCTAATTTTTCATTCTTAGAATTTATATTCTACTCAATTCTAGGGGTTAAGATAAATCATTTCCCCAACAATCTCCCCCTATTTGTCTTAACCCTATTTAGAGAGAAATTGTATCAGCTTTTAATCAACACAGCAAAGCATTTATATAGAGAAGAAATATGCTAAGTAATCAGAAGAAGTCATATAACAAGTAATTATCTTTCACAAGATTTAAACTAGAAACTTCTTGTTATACATGAAGTTGACAAAGGCAGAATAAAGTTTCCTAGATAAATTTTCAATAGCATCAAAAATATAGCCCCTAGCTCTATCAGGATGCTCCTGGATATTCCTGATAATTGTGTGTAATTTCTCCAGGATCTTGTCAGCATCAGGGAGGGTGTCATTTATGGAATAGCCTTTGCTTATGATAATTGCTGCCTTTTCATCGATCATTTCAATTGTAATGCTTTGAGGTTTCTTTTGTGTAGACTTGGGCTCAGATGGTCCCTTGTTATCAACCTTGGGCCTATATTTTATTTTCTTCTCTGATTCCTGTTTCTCAGGGATCTCAGACATTTTTCCTTTTCCTTTCCAGGGTGAGTCATGCAATTTGTCTAATCTTGCAGGTCTTTTAGGCTTCTTATAGGGAATGTAGATATCTTTTGCACACCCTACACCCCTCTTGTGCTTTTGTCCTTTTTCTAGGATGAACCCTGCCTGAGGATTTTTCTTTTGATAAGCTTCAGCATCAAACAATTTCTTTGGAAGTTTGATGGAAGATTCAACAAGAATCTGTTCTTTAGTCATCCCCTTCTTGATCTTTTCCAACCAGATTCCTCTTATCTTCTACTTCTTTCATAGCTGCTTCATATTCATACAACTCTCTTTCTCTTATTTCTTCATGCCTCTTTTCCATGTCAGGATCATGGTACTCCTTTACAGGACTGTTAGGAGTGATATTAGGCATTCTTTCAAACCTTTTTATCTCCTCAACAACATTTCTATATTTCTTTTCCTTTGCATAGTATTTTCTTTCTTCTTTGGAGAATTTTTGCCAATGAGGAATGGCTTCTCTTCTTCTTTTCATTTGTCCTCTTGGTTTTTCCCTATATAGCATTTGTGGAGGTAAAGGTAGTAGAGGATGTAGAGATGGAGGTTGAAGTGGTGGAAGAGGCAGAGGTGATGTAGTTTTCTCTTTAGAAGGAGAAGGTGAAGAAGGAACTTTTGTAGGAGAGGGAATTTGTTCTGTAACAGGAGGCAAAATGTCCTCTGGAGGAGTATCCTCAAGTAGGGGTGTCTTGAGTTTGATATAGCTAGCAGAGAAGCCGGGAGAGTGATGCTGATATTCTTCCGCACACAAGGGTGCCTCAATCCAGACTTGCCCTTTTAGGTCATCAGAGATAGTTGTTTCTTCCTCCCGCTGGACTTCTATATTTTGTACTGCAACAATCTCCCCCTGAACATATGGGGCATCTGTTCTGAATGCTGAATCTACAGCATGGTCTTCTTCTGTATGGTAGGAGGAGGATTCACCAAGGTGTTTGTTGAAGGTGTAATCAGAGTGATTGGAGAAGATTTGAGCCTATGGGAAAAGAAAAAAATGAAGTTGGTTTAATACTTAAAGATAGTATTTAGAGATTGGAGAAGAGTTAGCCCTGAGCTTTAAAAAAATATAAAACTTGGATAGGGGGGTTTCTGGAGCAACTCTCCCCCTGGTTTATATTCTTCAGAAAGGATGTAAACCCTTTTGGCGACAGAGGTTGTTCTTGAAGAAGAACATGAAGCTCAGGAAGAGAAGCAGAGAGGTTGGCCAATTTGGCTTCACAGGTGGTGAACATGTCGGCACACTCATTTGAGAAGTTGGTCAGACGTGTCTGTAAGTCATTCAGAAGTTGTTCCAGAGCATCGTTTATTGTTTTGATGAGAGCAGATTGAGCAGGTGTTGGCGCCATTGATGCAAAGAGAACGGTAGAAGACGAAGATTTTGGCGGTTTGGGAGAGTATGAGTTATGAAATAAGAGGTGTTATTTAAAGAAGGTGAAACGTCAAAAAGGAAACAGAAATCAAGGTATATTAGGTAACCAATCGTCCAAAGAAGAAGAGAAGATTTGTTTCCAGTTTTATTATGAAGTCGATGTTACGTCGAATTGGAGTCGACGCATGGTCGATGTGTCGAAGCATCTGTGATGTTGGTCATTGATGTCGACGTATGTGTCAATATGGAGTCGACGCTCCGTCGAAACATTGTCAGCCTAATGTCCTATCGACGTGGTCGCAGACTTGCATCGAGATTAGATCGACGGTGCGTTGATAAGGGATCGACGTATCTTTATCTTTAAGAAGTCAATGCTAGCGTCGAGTTCTTCTCGACGGTGCGTCGATAGGTAATCGACGTGTCTTTAAGTACTTGCTTAGTTTTTCTGATCTCTTTTAGATTTCCCCAACAATGGTGTTTACAAGCTTCCATCAAGCATTCCCAAGGTGTTGATAAAGTAAGTATGCTTAGTTTCATCAAAGGGTTTGGTAAAAATGTCTGCTCTTTGACTATCTGTAGGAATATATTCTAAGGTTATCTTACCTTTTTCTATATTGCCTCTAAGAAAGTGATGTCTGATCTCTATATGTTTGGTTCTACTATGAAGGACTGGGTTGGATGCTATGGATATAGCACTAGAGCTATCACTATAAATTTTAGAGTTATTGACTTCCAATTTATAGTAAAGAAGCTGATTTTGCATCCAGAGTATTTGTGAACAACAACTCCCAGCAGCTATATATTCAGCTTCAGCTGTTGAGGTTGAGACTGAAGTTTGTATCTTACTGAACCATGATATTAATCTGTCACCTAGGAATTGGCAAGTACTAGATGTGCTTTTTCTATCAACCCTACATCCAGCATAGTCTGCATCTGAGAATCCTATTAATTCAAAATTGGTTTCTGCTAAGTACCACAGACCTAGTTCAGGTGTTCCCTTTAGGTATCTAAGAATCCTTTTTACAGAGGTGAGATGGGATTCTTTTGGATCAACCTGAAATCTAGCACATATGCAGGTTGCAAACATAATGTCAGGTCTGCTAGCTGTTAGATAGAGAAGGGATCCTATGATTGCCCTATATGTCTTTTGATCTACTGATTTTCCCTTATCATCCTTTTCTATAATGGCATTAGTTGCCATAGGTGTCTTCATGGTAGAGGCTGATTCCATACCAAACTTTTTGATTAATTCTTTAGTGTATTTAGATTGTGAGATAAAGATTCCCTCACTACTTTGTTTCACTTGTAGCCCTAAGAAATAAGAGAGTTCTCCCATACTACTCATTTCAAATTTTGATTGTATTAGATTAGCAAATCTTTTACAAAGTTTGGGATGAGTTGAGCTAAAGATGATGTCATCTACATAGATTTGAACAAGAAGGAGTTGATTTTTATGGGTTCTAGTAAAAAGTGTTTTATCTACTTTTCCTCTTTCAAAAAAAATTCTAAAAGGAAGTTGGAGAGAGTTTCATCCCAGGCTCTAGGTGCTTGCTTAAGACCATAAAGTGCTTTGTTAAGTCTATAAACAAAGTCAGGTGAGGAGGGATTGACAAAACCTGGTGGTTGCTCTACATACACCTCTTCTTTAAGGTCACCATTCAGAAAAGCACTCTTGACATCCATTTGGTAGACTTTCATCTTCATGAAGGCTGCATAGGCAAGAAAGAGTCTGATTGCTTCCAATCTGGCTACTGGAGCAAAGGTTTGATTATAGTCTATTCCTTCTTCATGTCTGTATCCTTGTGCTACAAGTCTTGCCTTGTTCCTAACAATTACTCCAGTGGAATCTAGTTTGTTTCTGTATACCCACTTTGAACCAATAACCAGGAAGTTTCTTGGTCTCTCAACTAGGTTCCACACTTTGTTTCTCTCAAATTGGCTTAGTTCTTCCTGCATGGCTATAATCCAGTGAGGATCACAATTTTCTTCCTCAAACTTCTTTGGTTCAACTTGAGATAAGAAGCATTGGAGCATCATCCCATTGGAGACTTGGTGTCTTGTTCTTACTCCAGTATTGGGGTCTCCAATTACTTGGGATTGTGGATGATTTTTCATATTGATCCCTGTCCTGCTTGGATTAGTTAGATTCTATTCTTACTCATTAACAATGGGATCATTGTCCAACTGTTCTTCCTGAACCATGTTCTCTTGTGTGAGTTGGTTATGATTGCTCTTCTCTGAACCTTCTTCATGCTCTTCTTCAGACTCCTCACTTGGTTCCTGTAGCTGGTTTTCTTTCCCAGTGTCTCTGTTCTCTAGAGTCATTTGTTCCAGCTGAGTCTCTATGCTGCTATTTTCCTGTAGAAAAGGATTGGTGGAAGTTTCCTCCCCCTTAAACAACATGTTAGTTTCATCAAATATAATGTGTAAAGATTCTTCAATCCTGAGAGTTCTCCTGTTATAGCATCTATAACCTTTACTAGATGATGAGTACCCCAGAAATATTCCATCATCAGACTTCTTGTCAAACTTGGCAAGATGATCTTTCCCATTATTTAGAATAAAGCAAGCACATCCAAAAATTTTAAAGTACTTAACAATGGGTGTTTTTCCCTTCAGAAGCTCATATGGAGTTTTCGCCTTAGTTTTGTGAATGAGGCCTCTATTTAGAACATAGTTTGCAGTGTTGACTGCTTCAGCCCAGAAGGTTCTTGGTAATCCTGATTCTACAAGTAAGGTCCTTCCTGATTCAATTAAAGTTCTATTCTTTCTTTCAGCAACTCCATTTTGTTGAGGAGTTCTAGGGGCTGAAAAACTTTGTTTAATACCTATATTCTCACAGAAACTACAATTTGACTGATTTTCAAATTCAGTCCCATGATCACTCCTGGTAATTGAAACATAAGTATTGAACTCAGATTGAATCTGTCTTATGAATCTTGAGAGAATCTTATGGGTTTCAGACTTAGCCCTTAGAAAGAATACCCAGCTAAACCTAGAATAGTCATCTACAACGACTAAGGTATAAGACTTTCCACCTAAGCTCTGAGTGGATATGGGACCAAAGAGATCCATGTGCAGTAAGTAGAGGATCCTAGGGGATTCATCCTTACCAATTGGTTTGAAGGATGACTTGGTCTATTTTCCTAGTTGGCAAGGTCTATATGGAGAGTCCTTAGAGAATCTACCCTTTGGTAGGCCTCTGACTAGGTTATTCTTCGATAGTTTACTAATGGTTTTGTAGTTTAGATGACCAAGTATCCTATGCCATAATTCACTTTTATTAATAATATTGTTGGACAAACAAACTCTGTGGGTGAGGAGCTAAAGTCTACTATATATACCTTCCCTTTTCTAATTCCATTGAGTACTATGGCACCAGTCTTGATATCAATAATATGGCAAAATAGTTTGGTGAATTTTACCTCACACTTACCACTGTCACATATCTAACTTATACTTATCAGATTGTGCTTCAGTCCTTTGACTACTGCCACATTCTTGAAGGTAACTTTCCCTTCTTTGAAATCACAAAAGCCCCTGGTTTGGCCACAGCTAGAGTCTCCAAAAGTCACTGGTGGTCCAAGTCTATCATCAAAATTGATTAATAGGTTTTTGTACCCTGTCATGTGCAGTTAGCATCCACTGTCCAAGTACCACACCAGCCTAGAGATGTGGTACATTAGTTTGTACCCTCCTAAGCTGGGGTCCCTTCCTCTCAACAGTGAAAGGTTTAATGAAAGAATAAGTGGGTTTTTCAGAATATCCTTCCTCCTTTAGGGGTATTGGCTTATCATACCAATTATCTTTGGTAATGTTGCAGAAATAGTGTTTATAATAAAAGGAGATGGATTGAGAAGACTTTTTGAAGAAGGAGGCATTTCTGTTAGATTGGTTGCGTCGATATGAATTCAACGTATGTTTAAAGTTACGTCGAGTGGAAGTCGACGCTTCCTTCATTCTGTGGTTACTTTTAGTCGAAGCATAGGAGAGATTGCGTTGATTGGGAGTCGACGTATTTTGGTGTCTGCGTTGATTAGAAATAGATGCATTATTTGAGTTGCGTTGAGTAGAATTTGACGCACGTCGATAATGATTCGACGCAAGTTTGTTTCTTTTCTGAGGATATTTACCTAGGATTCCTTCATGCATAGTGAGATTATTTTTGTTAAAAACAGTGGTTGTTTCTGGATTTTCTTGTGATCTTTCTCCTGTCAAATGATTCTCCCTAGTGCGTTATATTCTAGTTGTCTAAATCTATCAGTGAGATTGTTAGAGATATTCTTGAGCTTCTAACTTCTGCCATTTAGAGAGTTTTCAAAGGCTTTTGCCTTTGCTAGCTCATTTCTTAGTGCTTGATTTTCAGTATTGATTTTATCCAGTTGCTCCTCTGAGAGTCCTAGACTGAGCTCATAGTTTTTATGTTGTGTATTTATTTGTTTGAGATTGTTTAGTTCATTTCTTAGTTCCTTTACTTCTTTCTTAGATTTGACTAGATCTAAACAGAATTCTTTAAAACTATTTTTGAAATCAGTGGAAGAGAAATCTATATCATCAAATATATTTACCAGAGATGTATCTTCAGGCTTTTCAGTAGCCATCAAACAGGTTTCCTCTTGCTTAGCCTTTTCCTGATCATCTTCAGATGAAGTACTTCCTTCAGATTTTGAATCACTCCATGATTGAGCAATGAACCCTTTCTCTTTCTTCTTCTTCTTCTTTAGATCTGATCTTTTCAGATCTTTCTTATTGCTGATCTCATTAGGACATTCAGGTGCAATGTGTCCAGGTTTCCTGCAAGAGTAACATATAATCTCTTTATTAGGAGTTTTGTCATACCTGGTTTTTGAGTCTCTCCTTCTGGATCCTTCTATTTTGATCCACTTCTTGAACTTTCTGGGCAGCAGACTGATCAGCTCTTCATCACTTGTAGAGGGTTCACCTTCAGTAGCCTTCAAAGCAATGCTCTTTTCTTTTGAGAGTGGAGGAGCCTTTTCTTTCTCTTCTTTCTCAGCTCTTGTTTTTAACAACTGTTCATAAGATCTTAATTTACCTAATTGGACATCTGTTGAGATTTCTTTTTGACTTATGGAGTCTTTAATTGGCCAGATTCTTGAATCCCAAGAGCTAGTGAAGCAAGTTAGCAATTTATCATTTATCTTAGTGAGAGATATGTCCTTCTAAAGTGTTCTTAACTCATTTACTATGAAGCTAAATCTGGCATACATGTCTGCAACAATTTCATTTTCTTTCTTCTGGAAGTTTTCATATTGAGAGATGAGTAATGCCTTTCTGTCCTTTCTCTCATCAGCATTTCCTTCTACAATTTTAGAGAGAGCTTCCCATATTTCCTTAGCTGACTCACATTCAGCAATCTTTTGGAAGATTTCATCTGAGAGGGTTAATGTTGGATCGGTAGGCGCCCTTAGAGGGGGGGGGGGGGTGAATAAGGGTTTTCAAAAACATTAGTGATATTTTTGAAACTTTGTAATAATGCAAGATTAAGACAATAGAAAGTCAAGTAAAACAATTGAAATAAAGTAGAGACACGCTTTATTAATATTAAATATGGTTTTAAAAAAGTTGACTTCTATGACACTAGAAATCAGTGGCGATGAATAGTAAACTCTTTTTGTTTTCTATACCGACTCGCATCCCCACGAACCGGTGGCCCTAGCCTATCCTCCCCGGATTCGGCCTCAAGCCACTCTAGCCAACCCTTCCCCGGATGTGGCCTCGAGCACCCCCTAGACCTAGCCTAGATCTAGTCGCCAACACGAGGCGGATTTCCCCCTAAGTCCTACCCAGACCTAGTCGCCAACGTGAGGCTATTTCACTAACCGTTTACAAGAAGAATATGAAATGAAAGTAAATAAAAAAACTCCCTTCTGAAGTTGGAGGCAAAGATCTACTGTAGAATAAGCGTTGTAGAAGCGGACTTCATTTGGATCCGGCGTGATGAGATTCTCCTTCAGAAGTTTGCAGAACTTTGGTAGGACTTCAACTTTCGGCCAAGATAGCCTCTGGAATTCTAGCACTCTATCTCTCTATGATATCTCTCTGATGTGTATCTGAAACGACAGGAGAGGAGTCCTTTTTATAGCCTTAGCTCTAGCACCTGCGCTACCGCTGGCGCTATCCCCAATTAGGACATGTTTTGCGCGGGAGAATCTTCAATCCGAGGAAATAATTCTCCCTTACCATCTGTGTGCGTCGCTACCGCCTGCGCTATCGGCTACCGCCAGGCGCTATCTCCTTCCATAGGTGCTCCAGGAATTGCGCTATCATCACTAGCGACAGGTGCTAAGTGCTACCGCCGGCACTAGTGGGAGTCTTGGAATTGCTGGCTCAAAATTGGGGGCAACCATCCTTGAGTCATGTGGACTTTGATTTTCTGCACACTTAAACACACAAGATCAAATACACATAGGATTTGTTATTCTCAAACCTAGGAGATGCGGAAGACCACGTTCCAACAAACTCCCCCTTTTGATAATAACAAATCCATTAATGATAAATCAGAGCATTAATAAATAAGCATGATGAAACTATATTTGTGTGTGTGTGTGAGAGAGTGATGACTTAGGATAATTATTGATTTTAGCATTTAGAATTGCTCCCCCTAAATACATGCTCCCCCTAAGTGAATTCTCTCCTAATATGTAAGTTATCACCTTAATTGAGCATTATAGTTTGATAGTAGATTAATATTTATCATGTTAGTTCTCCCCCTTTTGTTATTAGCAAAAGCGGGTAAGGAGACACCACTAAAAAGTTGATAAGAAGATAAAAGCATGATCGATCTTGTAGAGAAGGAAATGATAAGGAGTTTTAGTTTCATTTAAATAGATCAGAGTTTGAGTATCTCAACATTTTCATAAATCAGAGTTTGTAGCATAAACAAAATGTAATGATTTCCAAGTAACTAAACTACCAAGACAATATGTCTACACCCTAGCCCCGTACTAAGTGACGGATGGGCATGAGGAGCTGCAAACATGCCATAGGTTGGGGTGTTAGTCCCATATGAAAACAATAGACACAACTTAACCTAGCACTCTTTCCCCCCAGTGCCTCGCAAGGCCCCACTGGAACCCTCCCCGGTTAAGGACAAGACATGACTAGAGATAAGGATATCTAATGTCTACAACCCTACGCCCCCGCTATGGTGAGAAATGAAGTCATGGATAATTATTATTGGAAGCATTATAAATCAAATTATAATTTCATTGCCAATGGGTTTTAATATTTGAATTTTTAAAGAAAAGTTCACATAGCTAATCCATTACTAAATCAGAGTTTTAGTATTACAATATTTTTATAGAAATAAATCAGAGTTTTATAGCAGAAAAAATTCAACCAATATAAAGTTTACCAAGCAAGTCTACCACTTGTTACAAGAAAGGAATTCAAAGATTCAAGTGATGAGCCACACAAAATAAAAGACTTTAAATAAGCATGAAAGCGCAAGGTAGAACAATTATATGGTAATGATGCGGAAGACTTATCGAAATACAAGAAACATCTTATTGTAAATGATGATCCATAAATGATATATGAGTTATATTTCATAAAAAGAATGTTTTGTAAATCATTGTTCAATTAAAATCTTCAATAATATAACCAAGCATGAAATAATGTTATCAAAAAGATTACTACAAAGTTATTTTAATTCATAATTTCAAAACATACCAAACATTGTATTAAGCATACTAGGTTATCTAGTGCATTTCATAAGTAAAGAGTAGTATAGAATTTGCATTAGGATCTAATACTCATGAGAAGAAGTGTTATGGAAGATAATGATGTGCACAAAAGTGTATTTTGAATAGAGTAACCAAATGTTTTAATCATAAATACAAGTAATATGTAAAGTAAAGAGCACAATAAAACACAAATAATTTTACTTCCACGCATTTCAATGCACAAAAAAATGTACAACTACCAAGGTGCTTTGCACACATAATGCTCATTAAGACTTATCAGGGTGCAAAGTAGTGCTTGGGGGATCACATATTTTATTTGTAATGTTGGGACTAGTGATCCGGTGTACTTAAGAATAAGTAGTTTTTTATTTTGAAAGAAAGTTATGGTTTGCACAAGATACTTTACTATTCTTTCCAAGGTGCTCAACCTCACAACGCTTATTAAGACTTATCAGGAGGTTCAAGTAGTGCTTGGTGGAGTTATCTTTGTCACTTTATTTTGTGTTTTTTTTGTTTTGTACAAAGTTCTCCGAATACACTTGTTTTGTAAACCAATATAATTTATGAAAAAGATAACCACTTTTCTTAATTTTTAAAAGTGCAAATAAAGGATGTGTAGGTAAGATACTTGTGCAATTTTAATTCATTGTACTATTACAAAACATACACAAGCATTTTTAGATTAAACACATATGTAGACAATGCCAAAATAAGTGAGTGAATAGCGATCATTATCAAACATAAAACATTTACTCATACTTAGAGGCATGCTAAGCTTAGTTCTACACAACTGTTTCACAATAATTGATGCACATATTAATAGATATATCAAAGCATGATGAAAGCAATGTTCAAAGTAGTTTGAAAAGATAAATTGGAACATTATAGAAGTTCTAAATAATAGATTAAATCATGCTTGATTTTCAATGAAGTCCATACAATATTTTTGATATTGTTGAAGAATAATTTAAAGTTTGAACTTATAAAATTGATCTTGGACTTCCCGAGGACTACCTTGTGAGAGGTTCATCCGGTACTAGGTGATATGATGGGATGATAGCCCAAATCACCCTTTCGCAAGATACAAGTAAAAAGTTAAGTTCAAAAATAACAATTTTTGATAATTTTTTTTTTGTTTTATATTTTTGTATTTGATTTTTGCTTTTAGAAATAGAATTTAAACAAATGACAAAAAACCAAAAAAGGCAAAACATATTTTTTGTAATTTGGCTTTTGTAATTTTGTATTTGATTTTTCAAAAATGTAATAAAAGCAAAAGTGCAGAAATGAATAGTACACATAGATTAATATATTTTTAGGGATTTTTCAAAATTTTAAAATTTCAGAAAAACACATAGGTGCACTAGCGCCGGCGTTAGCGCTACTGCGGGAAACAGTACACGATTTTTGATTATTTTGAAATTTTTGTTTGTTGATCTTGATTAAGTGTCCCAATAGTAGTTTCATGCTGAAATCTAAGATTTCTAGTAGATGTTTTCGATGGTTAAAACTTGCAAAAATTATCTTTTGTGAATGTGTTTTAACACGAAATATCTAGGACACCTAACTCAAGTCGTAATAATCGAAATCTTGCATCGGGAAGAGGTTTAGTAAATATGTCAGCGAGTTGAGAGTCCGTGCCAATGAGTCTTACTTTTACATGCTCTTTCTTAATGTGATCCCTAATGAAATGATGACGAACATCGATGTGTTTGGATCTAGAGTGGTGTACAGGATTATATGTGAGGTCTATTGCACTTTTGTTGTCACATTTAAGATCAATGTTCTTAAGATGAAATCCAAAATCCTCTAGTGTTTGACTCATCCATAGAGCTTGTGCACAACAGCTACCAAGTGCGATATATTCGGCCTCCGTGGTGGAGAGTGCAACCGAAGATTGTTTTCGACTAGACCAAGCTACTAAAGAGGGTCATAGAAAGTGACAAGTACCGCTAGTGCTTTTTCGATCTAGTGAACACCCGGCATAGTCCGAATCGGAATAGTCGTGGAGTGTGAATGAATCAATGTGTGGGTACCATAATCCTAATTTAGATGACCCTAATAGATAACGAAAAATATGTTTTACCGCTTTTAAATGAGATTCTTTTGGATTGGCTTGAAAGCGAGCACATAAACATATGGCAAACATTATATCTGGTCTAGATGCACTTAAGTAAAGAAGAGATCCTATCATTCCTATATATAGCATTTGATCAATTGAAATTCCGGATTCATCTTTTCCTAGTTTTAAAGAAGCACGGATGGGAGTAGAGGCTTGTTTGAGATTTTCAAATCCAAATCGTTTAAGCATATCGTGAACATATTTTGTTTGACAAATAAAGATACCATCAGTTTCTTGTGAGATTTGAAAACCAAGAAAATATGATAGTTCTCCTACAAGACTCATTTCAAATTCATTTTTCATTACTAATACACCTTCATTACACAACTCTTCATTAGTGGCTCCAAAAATGATATCATCAACATATATTTGTAAAATAATTAGATCATTATTATTATGCTTAATGAAGACTGTGTTGTCGGCACTTCCCATAACATAACCGTGCTTTAACAAAAACGATGTAAGTCGATCATACCATGCACGGGGCGCTTGTTTTAACCATAAAGCGCTTTTTCTAATTTGTAAACATGATTAGGGAATTTTTCATTTATGAAACCGGGGGGTTATTCTACATAAACTTCTTCTTTTATAAACCCATTTAAAAGGCACTTTTAACATCCATTTGAAATAATTTTATTCGTTTAAAACTCGCAAATGCCAAAAATATTCGTATAGATTCTAAGCGAGCAACGGGTGCAAAAGTTTCTTCAAAATCTACACCCTCAATTTGAGAATAACCTTGAGCAACTAAGCATGCTTTATTTCTTATAATCCTAGATTCACCATCTAATTTATTTTTAAAGATCCATTTTACGCCAGTAATTGGATGATTAGATGGTCTTTCTACTAGATTCCAAACTTTATTTCTTTCAAATTGTCCTAACTCTTCATTCATAGCCAAAAACCAAAATTCGTCATTTAAAGCGGTGGAAACGTTTTTAGGTTTGATTTCGGAAACAAAACAAATATTTGAAAACGTTTCATGAAGAGAGGATCAAGTTCTTACCCCAGTAGAAGGTTCCCCAATGACTAGCTCTTTTGGATGATTTTTTGAGAAGTTCAACACACTTGGAGGTACATATTCAACTTCATTTGACTTCTCCTCCTCTTCTTTGGACGGTTCTTCTTCGTCGTGCTCCAAAGATGGCAAAGGTTCATCATTTGTACCTGTAGAAGGCTTCTCTGCACATGGAATAAACTCATCAAATTTAACATTAATAGACTCTTCAACCTTACTCGATCTTTTATTAAATATTCTATAGGCTTTACTGGTTGAAGAATATCCAAGGAATATTCCTTCATCACATTTCTCATCAAATTTTCCTAAAGAATCTTTCGTATTAAGAATAAAACATTTACATCCAAATACTTTAAAATATGATACGTTAGGTTTCTTTTGAAAATATAGTTCATACGGTGTGAGATTTAGTGTCGCTAAGAACACTGGTATCGTCATCGTTCCTCTTTACCATTAAGCATAAGTTTGCTTCCTCCTCTCTACTTGACTCAGACTCGTTTGACTCTTCAGAGGAAGAATCATCCCAAGTTGCGGCTTTTAGTACTTTCTTCTTCTCTTTTGCTTTGTGTTGTTCTTTTTGCTCCTTTTGATACTTTGGGCACTGGCTTCGAATGTGCCCGGTCTGTCTGCAGTGGTAGCACTCTGGTGGTGGTCTTTCTTCTTCATCTTCACTTCCTTTTTCTTTCCTTGATGAAGAGGAAGATCACTTTCGTCGAGTATCCTTTTGGAAGTATTTGCGGAATGTGTTCCTTCTTTCCGGGTTCCTGATGAACTTCCTGAAGTTCTTCACCAGGAGACCTTCTTCATCTTCATCATCATCTTCGATGCTCTCCTTCTTTGACTTTAGTGTTCACGCCTTTTTCTTTGGCTCTTTGTTGTATTCATCGTGTTGAATCTGGAGTTCTACCTCATGGGTTTTAAGATTCCAAATAAGGTTCTCGATCTGGAGCGTTCTTAAGTTGTGCGACTCCAAGATGGCTGTCACCTTTGGATTGAACCTTGGAGGTAAGGAGCGAAGAATTTTCCTCACCAAGTCCGCGTCAGAGTAGGTCTTTCCGAGTGCCTTTGACGCATTGACGATCTTGGTGAAGCGGGTGTACATCGAGTTAATGTCCTCTTCGGTATCTATCCCGAATTTTTCATATTCAGATTCCAGTTGGAATAGCTTTGCATCTTTCACCTGCAATGTACCTTCATGAGTAACTTCCAATTGATTCCAAATATCATAAGCAGTTGTGCATGCAGGAATTCTATTAAACTCAGTCCTATTTAAAGCGCAATATAAAGCGTTCATTGCTTTAGCATTATTTTTACACCTTAGTTTATCGTTATCATCCCATTTATCTTTAGGTTTTGCTAATGTCCCCTCTCCTACTACAGTTGTAGGAGGAGAGTACCGAACTTCTACCATGTTCCATACTTCTACATCCATGGTCATAAGAAAACACATCATTCGATTTTTCCAGTAGTTAAAATCTGACCCAGTAAAGAGAGGTGGTCGACTAACCCCTTGACCCTCAGGACAAGCGAGATCATGAGGCGCCATTATTCCTGGTTGTTAAGCCGATTGGAATAACCTGGCTCTGATACCACTTGTTGGATCAGTAGGCGCCCTTAGAGGGGGGGGGGGGTGAATAAGGGTTTTCAAAAACTTTAGTGATATTTTTAATACTTTGTAATAATGCAAGATTAAGACAATAGAAAGTCAAGTTAAACAATTGAAATAAAGTAGAGACATGCTTTATTAATATTAAATATGGTTTTACAAAAGTTGACTTCTATGACGCTAGAAATCGGTGGCGATGAATAGTAAACTCTTTTTGTTTTCTATCCCGACTCGCATCCCCACGAACAGGTGGCCCTAGCCTATCCTCCCCGGATTCGGCCTCAAGCCGCTCTAGCCAACCCTTCCCCGGATGTGACCTCGAGCACCCCCTAGACCTATCCTAGATCTAGTCGCCAACACGAAGCGAGTTTCCCCCTAAGTCCTACCCAGACCTAGTCGCCAACACGAGGCGATTTCACTAAACGTTTACAAGAAGAATATGAAATGAAAGTAAATAAAAAAACTCCCTTCTGAAGTTGGAGGCAAAGATCTGCTGTAGAATAAGCGTTGTAGAAGCGGACTTCGTTTGGATCCGGCGTGATGAGATTCTCCTTCAGAAGTTTGCAGAACTTTGGTAGGACTTCAACTTTCGGCCAAGATAGCCTCTGGAATTCTAGCACTCTATCTCTCTATGATATCTCTCTGATGTGTGTCTGAAACGAGAGGAGAGGAGTCCTTTTTATAGCCTTAGCGCTAGCACCTGCGCTAACGCTACCGCTGGCGCTATCCCAAATTAGGACATGTTTTGCGCGGCAGAATCTTCAATCCGAGGAAACAATTCTCCCTTGCCTTCTGTGTGCGTCGCTACCGCCTGCGCTATCGGCTACTGCCAGGCTCTATCTCCTTCCATATGTGCTCCCGGAATTGAGCTATCATCGCTAGCGCCAGGCGCAAAGTGCTACCGCCGGCGCTAGTGGGAGTCTTGGAATTGCTGGCTCAAAATTTGGGGCAACCATCCTTGAGTCATGTGGACTTTGATTTTTTGCACACTTAAACACACAAGATCAAATACACATTGGATTTGTTATTCTCAAACCTAGGAGATGCGGAAGACCACGTTCCAACAGTTGAGACTAGGATATTCATAGCCTTGGCATTATATGCTTGGGCTTTCTTTTCTTCATCTGTCCATTCAGCCTTTGGAGCAAGTGTTTCAGTTACTTTTCAACTTGAGTCCTTTCTGAATGGCTTGGGGGGACCTGTCAAAATAACATTGAATAATTCATCATCAATAGTGTTTAAATAAATTCTAATCCTTGTTTTCCAATGTGCAAACTTTTCAAGGTTGCAAATTGGTGGTCTGGTGGAAGCATAATCTTTGATTTGTTCCATGTGAAAAATAGTTTTTAGAAATATATATATATATAAGAGGTAGGATCTTTTTGATCAAGGAGTTAACCTTTTTATATTAACCTCCCTCTGATACCAATTGAAAGTGCACAGTTAACCAAACTAGAATTCTCTAGGGGGGTGAATAGAGATTTAAAGAAATTTTGTGCAAAATTAACAAATATATATATATATATATGTGTAATAATCACAGAATTAAGCTTCCCCCAGACACCAACAAGAATTAAGTAAATAAAGAAAGAAATAGCAAAATGAAAATCACAGCACAACACAAATAAATATAGTGGTTCCCCAACTTTGGGTAGTCCACTCTTCTACCCCCTTGGTAGGAATTCACTATCTTGCACTGAGTCTTTTGATAAGGAGACTCTTAGAACCAGCCTGAGTCTTTTGATAAGGAGACTCTTTGAACCAGTACAACTGATTTTTGTGAAGAGAGATTCTAAAAACTCTTTTACACAATTGAAGTTGAAATAAGAATGAGAAGAAGAATTAGAAGAAATAATTAAAACAAGATAGAATCTTCTTCCTAGCAAGAAGATTAGAAGCACAAGAATAGTGAATGTAATCTCTCTTCTATAGTGAGAAGGAGATTGTAAGCTTTTCTCTCTTTTGTGAGAGCTTTCAGAATTTGCAGTAGAATGGCTTCAGAAGGAGGAGAAGATGAAGGCTTTTTCTTTGCTGCAGCACACTATCTCTTTTCTCAGCTTTCTCACTCGTCTCTTGGGAGCTCTTCCTCTTTTTCAAATGTATATGGTGGATCACTCAATCATCTTATTCTCTGCCGACCTCCTTCTTATTTATAGCTCTGTTTAAAAAAGATATTGCTAAAGGAGAATAATCAATTAGCAGACAGAGAATTAGAAAGAGATAAAAGTTTCCATTATTAATATTTCTGTAGAAGGAAAGACTTCATTCTGATTTCAAATAATATCCATAATAATCTTAATCAAATTAGCCAAGAATCAAATAGAAGGAAAGACTGATTCAGAATGGTTATAAAAGAGTAATATCATTCCATAAAAATCAGATCTACAGAAAGAAGGAAAGAGCCCTAGCGTGTTTTTGAATTTCTTATAGAAATCGACGTTCGTCGATTCCTATTCGACGTAAACGTCGATTTCATCCTGGCTGGACGTCGAGAGGAGAATAAGGAAGGTGCGTCGACTAAGGTGCGTCGACTTTATTAAATGCGTCGACTAGAAGTCAGAGGTACGTCGACAAAGATTACATCGAATTCTTCTTAGAGTTACTTCGACTCATTCTGAGAGAAACGTTGACTACATTTCGACGTTGCATCGAATACTATTCGACGCATATTTACTTAGCCTAATTTTTCATTCTTAGAATTTATATTCTACTCAATTCTAGGGGTTAAGATAAATCATTTCCCCAACACAGTTAATTCAAATTCTGAAGCTGTTGGATACCAGAGTCCTAGATTTGGACAACCCTTTATATATCTCAAAATTCTTTTTTGTAAAATTTGGTGAGATTCTTTGGGGTTAACTTGGAACCTAGCACAAATACATGTAACAAACATTATGTCAGGTATACTAGATGTTAAGTAAAGTAGTGAGCCAACAATTACTCTATAAACTTTCTGATCAATAGGTTTCCCTGATTCATCATTGTCAATAACAGCATTGGAGGGCATGTGCATTTTCATGGTGGAAGCATCAGACATACCAAATCTTTTCACTAATTCCTTAGTGTACTTAGATTGTGATATGAATATGCCATTTGGAGTTTGCATCACTTGAAGACCAAGGAAGAAAGATAACTCACCCATTCTACTCATTTCAAATTTAGATTGCATTAGGTCAGAATACCTTTTGCATAAATTTGAATTAGTAGAGCCAAATGTAATATCTACATAAATTTGAAATAGTAAAGTTTTATTTTTATGTATCCTGAAAAATAAGGTTTTATTAACAACGCATCTATAGAAATTATTCTCCAAAAGAAAATTAGCTAAGGTCTCATACCATGCTCTGGGAGCTTGTTTGAGACCATAGAGAGCTTTAATAAGCTTAAATACATAAGAAGAGTGAGTTGGAGATGAAACCTGGTGGTTGTTCCACATAGGCTTCTTCTTTGATATCTCCATTCAAGAATGCACTCTTCACATCCATCTGATATACCTTGAACTTCTTGAATGCAGCAAAGGCAAGAAATATCCTTATAGCTTTAAGTCTAGCAACATGTGCAAAGGTTTGATCAAAATCAATTCCTTCTTCCTGAGAATATCCTTGAGCTACCAATCTTGCTTTATTTCAGATTATGAAGCCTTGATCATCTAGCTTTTTCCTGAAGACCCACTTGGTGCCAATGACTGGATGGCCTTTTGGTCTTGGAACCAAATCCCAAATCTTGTTCCTTTCAAATTGGTTGAGCTCCTCTTGCATTGCAAGAATCCAGTTTGGATCTTGTTCTGCATCTTTTATGGTTTGAGGTTCAACTTATGATAGGAAACAAGTGTGCATCTGATTTTGGTGTAGTTGATGCCTTGTTTGAACACCTGCTGAAATATCTCCAATGACTTGGGATATTGGATGATCTCTAACTGTGATGTGATCAACAGTTTGAGTTGGTTCAGCAATAGTTTCTTCTTGAGGGATTTGATCAGCTGTCACTTGATTTGAATTGTCAGCAAGATTTTCTGGATGATCTTCTTCTTCACTGTCTTCACTAAGTTGAGATGATGGAAGTAGAGACTCTTCATTCTGTAGATTTAGTCCATTTAGCTCTTCACATTGAGCTGGTACCTGCAAAGCATTTTTGGTAGAGGTGGTGTTCCTCTCCTCATTTAACATATTAGATTCATCAAAAGATACATGCATGGACTCTTCTATCTTAAGAGTAGATTTGCTGTAAACTCTGTATGCTTTACTAGAAAGAGAATATCCAAGGAATATACCTTCAGCAGATTTTGCTTCAAATTTCTTGAGATACTTCTTATCATTGTTATGCACATAACATTTACGGCCAAAAATCTTAAAATAGTTAACGTTAGGCTTTTTATTCTTGAGTAATTCATAGGGAGTTTTACCCTTAAGCTTATGTATCAGGCTTCTGTTCAACACATAATTTGTTGTGTTCACTGCCTCTGCCCAAAAAGAGATTGGCAAGTGAGCATCAGCAAGCATTGTAGTTGCTGATTCAATAAGTGTTCTGTTTTTCCTTTCAGCTACCCCATTTTGTTGAGGAGTTCTAGGAGCAGAGAAACACTGCTTGATCCCTTCTTTTCCACAGAATTCTCTCATCAAAAGAGATTCAAACTCAGTGCCATGATCACTTCTGATCAATGCAACTAGAGTAGAGTACTCAATCTTGATGGACCTGAGAAATTCTGTCAAAACACTGAAGGTGTCAGACTTGTTCCTAAGAAAGAACACCCAAGTGAATCTTGAGAAGTCATCTACAATAACTAGAGAGTAATGCTTCCCTCCTAGACTTTGTATTGCAGTGGGTCCAAAAAGATCCAAATGCAGTAAATACAAAATCCTAGGTGAATCACTCTTGGATAAAGATTTCAAACTACTCTTGGTTTGCTTACCTAATTGATAAGCCCTGCGGAGTCCTTCCTTCTTGTATGAACCAAAAGGTAGTCCTCTAACAAGATTATCTTTAGAGAGATTAGAGATAGTTCTAAGGTTAATGTGTCCAAGCCTTTTATGCCATAATTCATTTGTTTTACTTATAGAATTAAATAAGCAAATATCTAGTTGGCAGAGTCAAAATTGACTAAATAAATATTTCCATGTCTAATACTAGATAATACATTTATGTTTTTATTATTGGAAATAAGACATAAGGAGTGGTTAAAAGTTACCTGATAACCTTCATCACATAACTGGCTTATGCTAATGAGGTTGTGCTTTAGACCCTTGACATTTGCTACCTCTTTGAAGGTAACTGCTCCAACTTTGATTTGTCCATATCCTTTGGTTTGTCCACAGTTGGAGTCTCCAAAGATCACTTTGGGTCCAAGCCTTGCCTTGTAGTTTCTTAGGTTGGCCTTGTTTCCTGTCATATGCTTTGAGCACCCACTGTCCAAGTACCACTGTTCTTTTATTTTTGGATAACCTTGTAGATGCAAAACAAAAAACATTCTAGTTGTTCTTGACCCAGGCTACCTTGGGTCCTTTTGTCTATCCACAAAATTTTGAAATGAAAGACATCTCAGGCTGATCCTTATAGCCTTGTGGATGATATCTCCTTGGAGGAATTATCCACTCAGTAAAAGGATTTTTAGTATTTTGAGAATAAGAATTCTTCAGATTTTCTGTATATTTTCCATTCGACGAATTTGGGTGAATTCATCGATCCCCTTTCGACGAATTGAGGTTAATTCGTCGAGCGCCGTTCGAATAATAAATATACTGAAAATCTGTCTTCAGAGTTCGTCGATCTCCGTTCGACGAATTCGTGTGATTTCGTCGAGCTCCGTTCGACGAATTCTGTTGAATTCTTTTATTCTTAATATTCTTGCTTGAAATATTCTTATTAACATCTACTACCTCTTTGTTCTTAGCAGAAATGAATTTTACTAGTGTAGAGAGAAATTTTTTCTTAATAAGATGTGGCTCACTTGATGATGCACCCAAGCCCAGTCTGCCACTAAGTCTGGCATTCACTGTGCTTGTGATGTCCATCAGTTTGATACTTCTCCCATTGAGGGATTCTTCAAACTTCTTAGCTTCAGACAACTTGTGCTCAATGAGAACAATGTGTTCTCTGGAGGCAGCCAATTCTTTCTTAAGATTGACATTATCTTCACTTAGTTGGTTCATTTCAGCCAACTGATCTCTGAGAGAGATTATCTCTTTCTCAGATTTGATTAATTCTATACAAAGAGATCTCTGAATTCATCTTTGAATTCATTTGAATTGAAATCAAAGGTAGAAATTACCTGATCACTGTCAATTTCAGATTCTGATTCTTCAGAGTTGTTCCTGAGGCATTGATTGCCATCATGCAGAAGTTTCTTTCTTCTTCATCATCACTGGAGCTGGATGATGATGCATATTCTGACTCATTGCTTGAGTCATATATAGCCATCAAGCATTGGTCCTTCTCATTTGCATTTTCTTCATCTTCAGAAGAGCTGGATGAAGATTCTGATTCTGTTTCACTCCAAGATTCAGCTACAAAGCCTCTTCCCTTATGCTTGTGTTTGTGGGAGGAAGGCTTGCTGGAGTGCCTTTTCTCTTCTTTCTCTTCTCTCTTTTCTTTCTTTTGGTTCTCTGGACACTCAGGTAGAATGTGTCCAGGTTTCCTGCAACCAAAACAAGTTATTTCTTTAGAATTAGATTTGTCATACCTTGGTTTTTCTCTTGATCTGGAATCCTTCTTTCTAAAGTCTTTTCTATCCATTTTGTAGAACCTTTTGGCTAGTGGGCTGATAAACTCCATTTCTCCTGGAGCTTTATCTTCCTCTTTTGTTGCTTGGAAAGCAATGCTCCTTTCCTTCTTGGATGCTGGTGAGGAAGTAGATTGTTCAGCTTCTCTGGACTTGATAAGCTGCTCATAGGATTTAAGCTTGCCTAACAAGGTCTCGGTAGAGATCTCATTGAGGCTTCTGGCTTCCTTGAATAGCCAGATCCTAGAGTCCCATGTGCTAGGGAGGCACATCAAGATCTTATCATTGACTTCTGTGATGGAGATCACTTTGTCTAGAGATTTCAGCTCA
The DNA here is from genome assembly GCA_033032865.1 of Dactylorhiza incarnata. Taxonomy (NCBI): domain Eukaryota; kingdom Viridiplantae; phylum Streptophyta; class Magnoliopsida; order Asparagales; family Orchidaceae; genus Dactylorhiza; species Dactylorhiza incarnata. The sequence continues at coordinate 12,209,325 of JAWHQI010000014.1, forward strand.
TTGATTATGAGGCTGAGTCTGTTGTACATATCTGCAACACTCTCAGTTTCATCTTTCTTAAAATTTTCATACTGAGAGATGAGATGAGATCTTCTATCTTTTCTCTGATCTGCAGATCCTTCAACCATGTTGTTGAGGGAGGTCCAGATTTCCCTGGCTGAGGTGCATTCCACAACCTTTTGAAAAATGTCATCAGACATTGTTTGAGCCAATATGTTCAATGCTTTGGCATCAGTACTTCTCTGCTTCTTTTGAGCTTCTGTCCACTCAGGAGGTGGAACATCATTATTTGTTTTATTGTTTCAGTGCTTGTTGTTGCTGTAGGAGTAGGAGGTCCTGTCAAAATAACATTGAAGATATCCTCATCAATAGAATTCATATATAATCTGATCCTTGCCTTCCATAATGCAAACTTATTTAGATTGCACATAGGAGGTCTTGTGCTAGAGTATTCTTTTTTCTGTGCCATGGATTTTTAGAAAAATAAAACTCTAGAGGAAATTAATATCTAATTGATCTTTTGATTCAGGTGTTAGCCTCTAAACAATCAACCAACCTCCGATACCAATTGAAAGTAACCTCTGATAGAAGTTGAAAGGAGGTGTGGATCTTAGATTTACTCTAGAGGGGGGGGGGGTGAATAGAGTATTAAAAAGTTTTTCACATATTTTTATAGTGGAATTAAAATAGTGATATATATATATGTGTGTGTGTGTGTGTGTACTGAGTGAGTTATAAAAACAAATAAGGAAAACACAGCACAACACAGTACAGAAAAATAAACACAAACACAGTAGACAAAAGGATCTATAGTAGTTCCCCATTAAACCTGGGTACATATACTCTTCCACCACCCTTGGTAGGAATTCACTAGGTTTTTGATCAGGTGCCCAATCACCAATGGGGTTTTGATACCAACTGCAAGTTCTTGATCAGGTGCCCTGCCACCAAACATTTAACTTTTGAAGGGAGTTAGAACCCTGTACAAGATGGGATAAAGGGGGTTTATGAAGTTCTTCTCTGTCAACAAGCTGAGAGAAGACTAGTGGATTGTGTTGTTGTAAAGCTCCCCCTGTCTGATAGAAATGGTTGACAATTGATGGATGGAGCTTCCTCTTGAATTTAAATGAATCTTCCTGATAGCTGATGAATCTGAGAGACAATGTTTCTCAGATTATTGTTGCTCTTGAAGATTTAGAAACTTGCAGCAGAAAACTGAGAGAAGATTTGTGTTGTTGTTCTCAGAGAATGAAAGAGCTGCTGTTGAGGATGAAGATCTGAAAAACTATTTCTTTTTTGTATTTCTCTCGACTATTTCTTCTTCTATTCTTTTTTTTCCTTGCTGCTGCTGTAATGATGTATCTCTTTTTCTTCTTTCTTTTTCCTTTTGGGAATTCTGACTGATTTGAAATCAAATCTTTTTAATTAAGGAATAAAATATTCTGAAGAGATATTCTTGGAACTGCAATCTGATAAACTTTATATTTTCCTTTTCCATGAAAGTGTCCTTTTCCAATATATGCCAATGGCTACTTTCTCGAGAGAAGAGAATGGAAAGGAAATAATAAAAGATTAGAATCAAATCTTAACTTATCTGAAAGAATATATCCATTGCTGAAAGTCGATCTGAGTTCAGAGAATAATATAACTGATCCTTCTGAAATTAACAACCTGAAGAGAAAATTCGTCGATCTGAAAACTGAGTTCGTCGAACAGAATGTTGAGTTCGTCGAACTGAATCTGGAGTTCGTCAAACTGAGAGATAAAATCTGATAAGCTAGAGGGAAAATTGAATTCGTCGAGCTGAGAAGAACTTTCATCGATCTGAACATCTTGTTACTTATTTGTCGAGCACAGAGCTGAGTTCGTCGAACGCAGAATGAAGATCATCGAACTGAAGAATAAACTGCTTAACTGGCTGGAGAACTGAGTGCGTCGAGCTTGAGAGCAAGTTCATTGAACGAAGAGAGAAGTTCGTCGAACGAAGAGAGAAGTTCGTCGAACGCAGAATAGAGTTCGTTGAACGCAGAACCTTGGCAAGTTCGTCGAACTGGAGCATACCGTTCGTCGAACGCAGGATGGAGTTCGTCGAACGCAGTATGGAGTTCGTCGAACGCAGTATGGAGTTCGTCGAACGCAGTATGTAGTTCGTCGAACGCAGAAACTTATTTTTTCCTTAAGTTCTTGCAGCCTAAAACCTTGACCCTTAGACTATATATTGGGGTCAACTTAGTCCTAGTCAACTGATAGTGATCCTATCCCAAATCAGTAATAGGGTTGTTCCAACACCTCGTATAGCTCCGGATCGTCCTCAGATACTAAGGAGATCTAAATGTCCTCGAACATCCATACTAACTCCATGGCCATCAACTTGGGCTCCGCTTTTGATGTGGTAGCTCTCCTGCTCAGAGCATCTGCTACTACATTCACCTTTCCTGGGTGGTAGTGCATCGTGCACTGGTAGTTTGATAAAAACTCCACCCATCGTCTTTGTCGGATGTTCAGCTCCTTCTGCGTATCTACGTACTTCAGTTTCTTATAATCTGAGAATATGTCGCAGTGGACGTCGTAGAGATAGTGTCGCTAGATCTTTAGAGCAAAAACAACTCTCCCATCTCCAAGTAATGCACCGGGTAATTTCACTCATGATTCTTCAACAGGCGGGAAGCGTACGCTATCACGTGCTCATTCTACATCAGAATGACACCCATCCTATGGTATGATGCATCCGTGTACACCTGAAATCCTTCCCTCCCCGATGGAAGGGCAAGGATGTGGGTCGTAGTAAGTCGACTCTTCAGCTCCTGGAAGGCTGCCTCACACTGTGGTGTCCATGTGAAGGTAGCATCCTTTTTCGTCAGGGATGTGAGCGGGAGGGCTATCTGTGAAACCCCCTGCATGAACTTCCAGTAATCGCCGACAAGTCCCAAGAAACTCCTCACGTCAGTTCCCATCTTCAGCGGTGGCCAATCCCGCACTGCCTGGATCATCGTTGGGTCCACTGCTAGGCCTGCTCCACTGCTAGGCCTGCTCCACTGATAATATGGCCTAGGAAGGCCACCTCCTTCAGCCAAAACTGGCACTTGTTGAACTTCGCATACAACATAGAAAATGTTCACCTAAAATTCCCATCTTTGGGTATGTTAAGGGGGTTGGTATAAATAGCCTAGGTTTCAATTTTCATGCCCATAACATTTCTCCATCAAGAGTTATTCAAGGAAAGGTGACTGCCCTACCCTAGGGACCAGTCCTAGCAAAATGTCTCCACAGGGGGCTACCGTGCCCCTATTGATCTGAAACAAAATTTCATTTAATCAATACACCAAGGGATACAAAGTTTTTGTTGGGCTCTTTTCCATCAGAGGTAGTCTAGTATTTTTAATAATTAAAAGAAAATGCTGCAGGATGTGTGCCAAAAATGAAATGTTTATATAACATAACTAATCAAATCTGCGGATAGCAGATTGCGGCAGATCCAACCGCTCTCAGTCATTGTCCCTGATTAATGGACGGCGCGCCATAGCCCGTCCTGGGCATCTTTGCGGGGCGATTTCCCGGCCACCCTCACCTCTCCCCGGCCGGCAAGTGCCACCACCACCTAAGTTGAGGTGGTGGCTGGCGATAGGAGGTCCCGTGCCAGCCGGTGGTAGCCGGAGTATTGGTTTCAGGGAGGGGAAAGAGGGCTCGAAATGAGCCCTTTTGGAAGCACGATCCGAGCCCAATTTAGCTCAGATCAAGCACCAAATCATCAGAAGATCCAGCACTATAGGAGAGGAAGCGGATCGGACCTGTGTGGGGGCTTGGTGGCGTGTATTCCGGCGAGTCGCCTATGTCGGAGGTGGATCATTCGGCTCCATGTCAAACATAGCTTCTGGTGCTCGATTTCTTCGGGGAAGAGGGGGATTTCACTCCTTTTCGACCTCCGAAGGTGTTAATGAGGTCAATTGGGGGGGGGGGCATGGCATCAATTGCCATTAACACCATTAATGGTGATTTCAACCACCTCTAATTCTCCTCTAATTCAGCTCCACTAGCCAGAGAAACTTTAGGATTCTGTTTGTAACTGAAGGGGGGAGGTGAATGCTCTTCAATTGGGGAGGTATTGAAGGGTCCAATGCATTCAATCACCATGAGTGTTCTCCTCCTCTCTCCAATTTGGGGGAAACCACCATTTTCTCTCTCCTAATCATCATTTACAGAATTTGAGTAGTAATTTCAGTAATTACCAAGCCCATTAGGTGGTGGCCCACTTTAGTTGGGCCTAGCCCAAATGGATTGGGTTTAATTTGGGCAAATTTGGTCATTTTGACCTAATTTTAGGCTAAGGATGACTTTGGTCAAATTGACCACTTAGGTTGACCACAATGGGTGGATAGTGACCCATTGTACTCTCTTATGGGTTAGGAAGGTTTAGGTAGGGTCAATTTGACAAGGTGAGGGTGAATTGCCCCTTTATAGGGCACTTTTGACCAAATTAGTGTGAGAGTTGACTTTGGTAAAATTGGCCAAATTGGAGGTCCCATGATGGGGATTTTTGGTCCATTAGGTCCCTAGTGTCCCTATGAGGGTAGGGGCAGGGTCAATTTGGCATGGTGGGGGCCAATTGGCCCTTATTGAGTTAGTTTGACCAATTTATGGTTAGGGTTGACTTTGGTCAATTTGGCCTCTTTGGTTGACCCCAATGGGTCCATGGTGCTCCAAGGGGACCCCTATTGGGTTAGGGATACTAAAATGGGATCAAGGTTCAAGGTGAGGCCCTAAAGTCCAACTCTATGATAGGTATCTGAGAACTGCTATCTGCAGACCACTTGGGTTTTCTTCCTTTCACCCAAGCTCACATGGTCTTAAGCTCTTCCTATGGTTTTGTCATGACCTAGTCATGACAAAACCAACATGGTGGTCTAGTTGTTTGGGGGATGTTACAAATCCCAATACATAACAATAAAAAGTTCGTCCTCGAAATTCAGGTTAAGCCTGTGGGGTTTCTACTACAAGTGAGAAAATGTAACATCCCAGAAAAATTAAATTATACCTGCTGCAAAGAGCTCTGGGTACTTTTGCTGCATCAGGTCTAGTGGCTCCCAGGTGCGCTCCTCTTGTCCATGGTTCCTCCATCTGACCTTGACTAGTGGGACCTTCTTGTGCCGCAAGACTCGCAACTCCATGTCGTCTATCCGAACCAGCTCCAGGCAAACCGATCGATCAGTAGCCACCGGCCCCTCCGTAGTAGATATCTGCTGCTCTGGACATAGTAGAGCCCTCCTAAGAGTGGAGACGTGGAAAATGTTGTGCAGTCCTTCTAACTCTGGTGGTAGCTCAAGTCGATAAGCCAAGGGACCGATCCGCTCCAGGATCCTGTAAGGCCCCATGTATCTCGGACTCTGCTTCTTCCGCCCGTGAACCCGTGAGACTCCAAGCCTCAGACGTATTTTCAAGAAAACTCAATCTCCCACCTGGAACTCCACCATACGATGTCATGCATCGTAGTACTTGGCATGCCAGCTCCGGGCCTCCGACATCCTGTCTCAAATCAGCCTCACCTGAGCCTCCATGTCCTCTACGAACTCCGAGCCAAGTGCCTTCGGATCCTCGTCCTGGATCCAAGACAAAGGGGTCCTGCACCTCCGTCCGTATAAAGCCTTGTATGGTGCCATGCCGATACTAGACTGGTGACTGTTATTGTACGAGAACTTGACTAATGGTAACAGCTTCTCCCATGGTTCCCCGCGGTCCAGAATACACAGACATAGGAGGTTCTCCAAGGTCCGGTTGATGAGCTTTGTTTGCCCGTCTGTCTGGGGGTGGAATGCAGTGCGAAATGTCAATCGGGTGCCCAAGTAGGCCTGCACCGCTCTCCACTCCCTAGAAGTAAACCATCCATACCGGTCCGACACGATCATCCTGGGCACACCATGATACCGAACAAACTGCTCCAGGAACCTCCATACCAAAACACTTACCGGATCATCCTTCCTGACTAGAATGAACCTGGCCACCATCGGCAATCTGTCGATGATCACCCAAATTAAGTCATTCCCCGTATGTTATCGGGGAAGACCATGTATGAATTCCATCGCGATGTCGTCGAACTTCCACTCCGGTAGCTGGAGCGGCTGCAATGACCCGGCTGGGTTCCGGCACTCCGCCTTCATGAGTTGTCAAGACTCGCAGTGGGACACAAAATAGGTGATGTCCTTCTTCATACCCGGCCAGTACATAGTCCTCTTCAAATCCTCTATCATCTTGGTGATACCCGGGTGCACAGAATATCTACTGCAATGAGCCTCTAGCATAATATCCTCCCGAATCTAGCTCCCTGCCTGTATATATATTCGCCCTCTAAAACTCAATAGTCCGTCCTTCAACGAATATTCTTCAGCTGAGCCTGCCTCCAAGGCTCTGAAAATTGGCTCTAGCTTGGCATCCTTCCTCTGCCCATCCCTGATGCGGTCTCGAATGTCATAAGTGGCACCCATCGCTGCTAAGTACTCCTCGTATAGCTCCGAATTGTCCTCGGATACTAAGGATATTTGCATGTCCTCAAACATCTGTACTAATTCAATGTCCATCAACTTGGGCTCCGCTCCTGACGTGGTAGCTCTCCTGCTCAGAGCGTCTGCCTCTACATTCGCCTTTCCTGGGTGGTAGTGCATCGTGTACCTGTAGTATGATAAAAACTTCACCCATCGTCTTTGCTGGATGTTCAGCTCCTTCTGCGTATCTACGTACTTCAGATTCTTTTGATCTGAGAATATGTCGCAGTGGACATCGTAGAGATAGTGTTGCCAGATCTTTAGAGTGAAAACAACTGCTCCCATCTCCAAGTCATGCACTGGGTAATTCCGCTCATGATTCTTCAACTAGTGGGGAGCAAACGCTATCACATGCCCATTCTACATCAGAACGACACCCATCCTCTGGTATGACGCATCCGTGTACACCTGGAATCCTTCACTCCCCGATGGAAGGGCAAGGATGGGGGTCGTAGTTAGTCAAATCTTCAGCTCCTGGAAGGCTGCCTTACACTGTGGTGTCCATGTGAAGGTAGGATCCTTTTTCATCAGGGATGCGAGCGGGAGGGCTATCTGTGAAAACCCCTGCACAAACTTCTGGTAATAGCCGGCAAGTCCCAAGAAACTCCTCACATTGCTGGCCGTCTTCAGCGGTGGCCAATCCTGCACTGCCTGGATCTTCGCTGGGTCCACTGCTAGGCCAGCTCCACTGATAATATGGCCTAGGAAGGCCACCACCTTCAGCCAAAACTGGTATTTGCCGAACTTCGCATACATCATAGAAAATCGTTTACCTAAAATTCCCATCTTTGGGTATGTTAAGGGGGTTGGTATAAATTGCCTAGGTTTCAATTTTCATGCCCATAACATTTCTCCATCAAGAGTTATTCAAGGAAAGGTGACTGCCCTACCCTAGGGACCAGTCCTAGTAAAATGGCTCCACAGGGGGATTATGTTCCCTTATTGATCTGAAACAAATTTTCTTTTAATCTACACACCAAGGGTTACAAAGTTTATGTTGGGCACTTTTCCATAAGAGGTAGTCTAGTACTTTTAATAATTAAAAGAAAATATTGCAGGATGTGTGACAAAAATGAAATGTTCAAATCTGTGGATAGTAGATTGCGGCAGATCCAACAACTCTCAGTCATCGTCTCCAATTAATGGACGGCGCGTAATAGCCCATCCTAGGAATCTTTGTGGGGCAATTTCCCGGCCACCCTCACCTCTCCCCGGCCGGCAAGTGCCACCACCACCTCCGTTGAGGTGGTGGCTGGCGATAGGAGGTCCCTTGCCGGCCGGTGGTGGCCGGAGTAGGGGTTTCGGGGAGGGGAAAGAGGGCTCGAAAAGATCCCTTTCGGAAGCACGATCCAAACCCAGTTGAGCTCGGATCAAGCCCCAAATCATCAGAAGATCTAGCACTATAGGAGAGGAAGCGGATCAGACCTGTGTGGGGGCTTGGTGGCGTGTATTCCGGTGAGTCGCCATTCGCGGAGGTGGAGCTTTCGATTCCATGTCAATCCTAGCTTCTGGTGCTCGATTTCTTCGGGGAAGAGTGGGATTTCACTCCTTTTCGACCTCTGAAGGTGTTAAAGAGATCAATTGGGGGAATAGAGGGGGCATGACATCAATTTCCATTGACACCATTAATGGTGATTTCGGCCACCTCTAATTCTCCCATAATTCAGCTCCCCTGGCAATAGAAACTTCAGGATTCTGTTTGTAACTGAAGGGGGAGGTGAATGCTCATCAATTGGGGAGGGATTGAAGGGTCCAATGCATTCAATCACCATGAGTGTTCTCCTCCTCTCTCTAATTTGGGGGAAACCTCCATTTTCTCTCTCCTAATCATCATTTACAGAATTTGAGTGGTAATTTCAGTAATTACCAAGCCCACTAGGTGGTGGACCACTTTAGTTGGGCCTAGCCCAAATGGACTGTGTTTAATTTGGTCAAATTGGGTCATTTTGACCTAATTTTAGGCTAAGGATGACTTCAGTCAAATTGACCACTTGGGTTGACCACGACCCATTGGACTCTTTTATGGGTTAGGAAGGTTTAGGTAGGGTCAATTTGACAAGGTGAGGGTCCATGATGGGGCTTTTTGGTCCATTAGGGCCCTAGTGTCCCTATGAGGGTAGCGACAAGGTCAATTTGGCATGGTGGGGGCCAATTGGCCCTTATTGAGATGGTTTGCCAATTTAGGGTTAGGGTTGAGTTTGGTCAATTTGGTCTCTTTGGTTGACCCCAATTGGTCCCTGGTACTCCAAGGGGACCCCTAATGGGTTAGGGATACTATAGTTGGGTCAAGGTTCAAGGTGAGGCCCCAAAGTCCAACTCTAGGATAGGTATTTGAGAACTGCTATCTGCAGACCTCTTGGGTTTTCTTGGGGGTCTAGACGTTTGGGGGATGTTGCAAATCCCAATACATAAAAATAAAAATTGTGTCCTCGAAATACAGGTTAAGCCTGTGGGGTTTCTACTACAAGTGGGAAAACGTAACATCCCAGAAAAATTAAATTATACCTGCTGCAAAGAGCTTTGGGTACTTTTGCTGCATCGGTTCCAGTGGCTCCCAGGTGTGCTCCTCTTGTCCATGGTTCCTCCATTGGACCTTGACTAGCGGGACCTTCATGCACCGCAAAACTCGCAAGTCTAGAAAAAAGTTCACCTAAAATTCCCATCTTTGGGTATGTTAAGGGGGTTGGTATAAATAGCCTAGGTTTCAATTTTCATGCCCCTGGCATTTCTCCATCAAGAGTTATTCAAGGAAAGGTGTCAGCCCTACCCTAGGGACCAGTCCTAGCAAAATGGCTCCATAGGTGGCTACAGTGCCCCTATTGACCTAAAACAAATTTTCATTTTATCTACACACCAAGGGATACAAAGTTTATGTTGAGCATATTTCCATCAAAGGTAGTCTAGTATTTTTAATAGTTAAAAGACAATACTGCAGGATGTGAGACAAAAATGAAATGTTTATATAACATAACTAATCAAATCTGCGGATAGCAGATTGCCGCAGATCCAACGGCTCTCAGTCATCGTCCCCGATTAATGGATGGCGCGCGAAAGCCCGTCCTGGGCATCTTTGCGGGGCGATTTGTCGGCCACCCTCACCACTCCTCGGCCGGCAAGTGCCACCACCACCTCCGTTGAGGTGGTGGCTGGCGATAGGAGGTCCCATGTCGGCCGGTGGTGGCCGGAGTAGGGGTTTCGGGGAGGAGAAAGAGGGCTCGAAATGAGCCCTTTCGGAAGCACGATCCGAGCCCAATTGAGCTCAGATCAAGCCCCAAATCATCAGAGGTGAGGAAGTGGATCAGAACTGTGTGGGGGCTTGGTGGCGTGTATTCCGGGGAGACGCAATGGCCGGAGGTGGAGCTTTCGGCGCCATGTCAATCCTAGCTTCTGGTGCTCGATTTCTTCAGGGAAGAGGGGGATTTCTCTCCTTTCCGACCTCTGAAGGTGTTAAAGAGATCAATTGGGGGAGGGGAGGGGCCATGGCATCAATTTCCATTAGCACCATTAATGGTGATTTCGGCCACCTCTAATTCTCTCCTAATTCAGCTCCCCTGGCCTTAGAAACTTCAGGATTTTGTTTATAACTGAAGGGGGAGGTGAATACTTATCAATTGGGGAGGGATTGAAGGGTCCAATGCATTCAATCACAATGAGTGTTCTCCTCCTCTCTCCAATTTGGGGGGAAACCTCCATTTTCTCTCTCCTAATCATCATTTACATAATTTGAGTGGTAATTTCAGTAATTACCAAGCCCACTAGGTGGTGGACCACTTTAGTTGGGCCTAGCCCAAATGGATTGGGTTTCATTTGGGCAAATTGGGTCATTTTGACTTAATTTTAGGCTAAGGTTGACTTTGGTCAAATTAACCACTTGGGTTGACCACAATGGGTGGATAGTGACCCATTGGACTCTCTTATGGGTTAGGAAGGTTTAGGTAGGGTCAATTTGATAAGGTGAGGATGAATTGCCCCTTATAGGGCACTTTTGACCAAATTAGGGCTAAAGTTGACTTTGGTAAAATTGGCCAAATTGGAGGTCCCATGATGGGGATATTTGGTCCATTAGGTCCCTAGTGTCCCTATGAGGGTACGGGCAGGGTCAATTTGGAATGGTGGGGCCCAATTGACCCTTATTGTGTTAGTTTGACCAATTTAGGGTTAGGGTTGACTTTGGTCAATTTGGCCTCTTTGGTTGACCCCAATGGGTCCCTGGTGCTCCAAGGGGACCACTAATGGGTTAGGGATACTATAGTGGGGTCAAGGTTCAAGGTGAGTCCCTAAAGTCCAACTCTAGGATAGTATTTGAGAACTGCTATCTGCAAACCACTTGGGTTTTATTCCTCTCACCCAAGCTCACATTGTCTTAAGCTCTTCCTATGGTTTTGTCATGACCTAGTCATGACAAAACCAACTTGGGGGTCTATTTGTTTGGGGTATGTTACAAGAATTCCTACTTTCTGAACCCACTCACATTATTAATCAAGAAGTACATGAGTTTTACCAGCATGCTAAGATAAATCCCAGCGGAACAAGGATAAAAAGCAGTATAGGCAGTCGAGCAGTTTGGATATCTGCAAGCATTCTTGGTTGTCATTTCCAGCTTCCTCAACTAGAAGAGAAGGAAGTGGAAGAGTCACTGAATGAAGAAGAAAGGGAATCTGCCCTGGAATTTTGTGAGTATGTTGAGGAGACTAAGGGGTCCCTTCACAGGATGTAGATGAATTCTCAGGGAAGAAAATTTGTAACTGATATTGTGGGAAAGTCTCTTATATGCAAACCAGACTCTATTGATATAATCTCCAAGGACATGTTCTATTTAATGACAAGGATAATCCTAGTCAAGAAGACTGACTGGAGCAAGATTTTGTATGAAAAGATTGTGCAAAACTTGGAAAGCCCAAATTTTGGGGGGATATTATCTCTTTACCTCACTCACTGTCTTCCTACTGAAATGGATCATAGTTTGGGGATGCCAATCCATTACCTGGAAAAAATTGATCTCAACACCATTAAAAAATGGGATCAGTATGTTTCTCACCCAGGAAGAAGTAAGGAATTAACACCTAACAAGAAAAAGAAAGCCCAACCTCTTCTCTTAACTCCCCACTCTCCTGAGGGGGTATCCATAGCACCACTAATTTCTACAATAGACCAACTGCCAACCACATCTACCCAATATCTCACTGATGTAATGGGTGAGTCTAGTGAACAAACTGTGTCAATCCCCTCGCCCATTGAAGATGATCTTGAGACATATCTTCAAATAGATACAATCATTACTGAGTTAGAACAAATAAACCCTAAAGAAGCAAGAGTTACTAATCTAGAATAGATAAGACCACCTAAGAAATCCAACTCCATTGCTAAAATAGAGGTAGTTGTCTCTCACAATGATGATGACTTTGATGGGGAGTCTGAGTTAAAAGACTCTGCCCAAAACCTTCCTCCTAAGACCCCGGAATAGGATAACATAGAAGACGACCTGATAGGATGTGAAGTAGTTCTTTATAGATGAAAAGCAGTTGCAGAAGAATCTTCACCACCCAAGCAATCAAAAGCAGTCACACCAGACTGTCTCTATGAGGACATGGACTTTGGCACAAACATACCAAGTCACCCCCAGCTATACATCAAACACCCATTCCCTCCAGCAACATGCCTGAAACATCTTCTAGCCCATTCTAAATCATATTCAAGCTCTACTTGAGATCCAAAGAAAGCACATATAATCTTATGTTGACAAATCTGTTCAAACCCTGAGGACAGAAATGAAGAAGAATTACTCAGCCTTAAAGAAGAATGTAGAAAAGATGACCATGCATTCTTATTAGTTCCTTGTCAAAGCAGTAGGAGCAGTTGATTATACGGCCATGCTTCTGAAGGATGCCAACAAAAGAATAGATGATATCATCAGCAATCAATATACTACCAATGAAAACCTGAGGAATGCCTTTGAAGATTCTGAACATAATGTTAAATTTTTGAAGTGGAAGTGGACTGTCCGGGCGGTCTGTTCTTGGAGACCGTAGAGACCGCACGACCTGTATTACGGTTTACCTCTGGAATCCATGAGCTTGGTGTGGCGACTTGGCTGGTGTGGTCGCGTGTCTCTTGTGTTGGCAGCCTATGTTTGGTCTGCCTGTTTTGCCCAAGTATCCTTGTTCTGGTTTGGACCGGGCGGTCTGTACTGGAGGTCGCTTCTGCGGTCTCATACTGCGGCCTGCATGTGTTCATTCTGGCGGTCAGCTTGGTCTGTCAGGATGTTCCTGTGGTGCCGGTCTTATATGAGTCTGGGCGGGTTGTATGAGCTCATTTCTGGCGATCTGCTCATGATCAGTCAGATGCTCATATGTCTGTTCTTATAAGAAGACTGGGCGGTCTAACGGTTTGTTCTTGGCAAGCTATCTTGGACAGTTTTTCTTAAGTGCAATAAGGTCTTCATGAGACCGCGTGGTCTAGTACTGGAGACCGCGTGCTTCAATAAGGAAGGTGACTGTATCCCTTGGGGTGGTGACGACATCCGTTCGTTTGCCTATAAATATGGACACCATGCTAGCCATAAATATGCAAGAACTGTAAGAACTCAAGTTGGCTTGATTGTGCCGGTGTCTTTCTGAGGTCGCGGGGTTTGAGTTGTCTGACCGGTTTGTTTGTTCACAGGTTAGCGGCTAGCAGTCACCGTCATCTTTCTCCCTTCTTTCCAGCTTTGAATAAACTAGTTCGACAGTAGTCTGTCTGTGCAGACTATGTTTAGGAGTTCTTGGACTGTGCAGCGGACTCAGTTGATTAGGCGGCCATAAGTGGTCGTGCGGTCTTGAGTTGCGGTCTTGTAGTTGGAAGCAGTTCTTCGTCAAGTGTTTGCGGGTTCTTCTATGATCTTAAGATCGTGCGGTCTAGGAAATCAAGAAGTGTGGACAGTTGTTCTCAGCAACTGTATAAAGCAACAAGTCAAGCAGTCTGTGGTTGCGGTCTGACAGCAGCGGCTTGTGCTCTGTTCTCATGGTCTCAGGGATAGTCGTGCGGCTTGCATGTTCGAGCGGTCTGGTGCTCTCTACTTTTACAGTTTGCTGGCGGCTTGTTTTTGTGTCTTGTGCTTCTCTCCTCTGTGATTCTTATGAATCATGTCTTGCCATGTATGTCTCGCGCTGTAAAGAGATAGTTAATACAAGTGCACTATTCTGTCTTCCCATTGTCATTGATTGTTACACTTGTGGATTGTGGTGAAGTATTCCGCATTTTTACTTCACTCCAGACCTCTAAGAAAGTTTAACATGGTATCAGACGGAGGTTTCTGAGAAGTAATCAGCGTTGCCTTATGCTTGGGTTTCTGCAAGTGGGTTGTCAATTAGTGGGATAGCAATGGAAGGAGGATATGCAAGAGGTCTTGGTATTGAGCTCCTTACGCAGACTAACTTTAAAAAGTGGAAGTCGTGCATGGAGAGCTTTCTTCTTGGCAAGGACTTATGGGAGGTAGTTGGAGGAGAAGCAAGACAAGTTGTTGTTCCTGCTGAGGGGAATACTGAGCTCGTGAAGGCTTGGTAGAGAACAAATGCGAAGGCTGAGTTCACACTCAAGCGAGCTATCATTCCGGAGTTGTTTGACCACATCATCGGGTGTAGGTCAGCTACTGAAATTTGGACAACCTTGGATGGCTTGTTCAATAAGAAGAATGTAGCTCGGCTATAGTTCTTGGATAATGACATGGCGAAAGCAACTCAGAGAGACTTGTCCATTTCAATGTTCTTCTTGAAAATGAATAACCTATGCGCAGAGAGATCAACATTGGACCCGGATGAGCCTATCTCAGAAGCGAAGTTGAAGATGCACATAATCTGTGGCTTGTGGAGGGAGTATGTGGCCTTTGTTACTTCTGTGCAAGGCTAGGCCAATCAGCCATCATTGCTAGAGCTGGAGAACTTACTTGCATCACAAGAGAGTTTGGTTAAGCAAATGGCGGGGATGTCAGTCTTTGGGGGAGAAGATGAGGTTCACTTTTCTGGGAGGAAGAAGCGTTGGGACAAGAAGAAGAAAACATCTGGTAATGATGGTCCATCAACTTCATATCAGCAAGAGAGGAGTTATGCTCCTAAGTCTGAAGGGAAGAAGAATGAAGGGTTGAGATGTTACAGATGCAACAAGGTTGGTCATTTCAAAAGAGACTGCAAGGTCAATTTTTAGCTGGGGCATGCTGCAGGCTAGGAGGAGGCTGGTTCCAATGCAGATGATAAATGGGGTGATGGAGCTTTCATGACGGGAACATGTGTTCGTGCTATGGCATCCTCAACTATCAGGATGATTGGATAGTGGACTCGGGTTGTGGTCATCACCTAACCATAGACGTGTCAAAGTTCTCTTCTTTGCAGGCATATAAAGGTAATTATGTTATCATTACGGCTGATGATACTATACATGCAGTAGAGAAGGAGGGTGTAGTATTTGTGAATGATGATAGAAGTACTCTTACGTTGAAGAGTGTCTATCATGTTCCGGGGATGAAGAAAGACCTCTTCTCGGTGACCAATGTTGTGGATGTTGGCTATCATGTTCTGTTTGGTCCAACAAAAGTGAAGTTTATTCGAAACGTGTCAGCGGTGGAGGCTGAAGTCACTCATGTCGGCAGAAGGGTGAAGGACTTGTTTGTGTTATCTACAAGTTCATTTGTTGATAAGATGAGGACTAATGATAGCGCTGCTATCTGGCATGAAAAACTTGGGAATGTTGGGATGGACAAATTAAAAGCTATGGTAGGTAGAGGCCTTGTGAGAAGTCTGCCTAATTTGTCATCCTTCGGCGAAGGTCACGTTTATGCAGGATGTCAATATAGCAAGGCTCATCGCCTTCCATTCGACAAGTCACAAAGCAAATGCAAGGTGCCATTGGAATGTATTCATGGTGATCTGTGTGGACCTATCGAGAATGTCAGTCTTGGAGGCAGCAGGTATATGCTGATTTAGATTGATGACTTCACTAAATATACTTGGGTATATTTTCTGAAGGAGAATTCAGAAGCATTCGCGAGGTTTGTGGAGTTCAAGGAGCTAGTGGAGGGTCGGCTCAACCTGTGGATAAAGAAGTTCAGAACTGACAATGGAGGAGAGTTTACCTCCAATGCATTTTTTATCTTCTGCAGGAAGCATGGCATCCTGAGAGAGCTCTATTGTGGCCACACTCCATAACAGAATGGCATTGCAGAGTGGAAGATCTGTCATCTGATGGAGACCTGCAAGTTCTGGCTTCATGCCAAGAGTATCCTAAAGTCTTTCTGGGCAGAGGGAATGTCTTGTGCAACCTATGTCATCAATCAGATGCCTCTTAGTCCAATCAACTTGAAGACCCCTCATGAGTTGATGTTCAAGATAAATCCTACGGTGGAACACCTTCGAGTGTTTGGATCTACCTGTTGGATCGGTAGGCGCCCTTAGAGGGGGGGGGGGGTGAATAAGGGTTTTAAAAACTTATAATATATTTTGAATAACTTTGAAAAAGCTTTGATTATTAAACTAGAGAAGATCAAGACAAATCAAGTGAAGTAAAAGTAAACACATGATTTTATTAACTTGAGAAGCATGATTACAAAACATGATCTCTTATCAAAGCTAGAAATCAAAGCTAATAAAAAGACTCTTTTTGTTTTCTATACCGACTCGTATCCCCACGAACCGGTTGGCTTTAGCCGATCCTTCCCCGGATACGGCCTCAAGCCGCTCTAGCCAACCCTTCCACGGATATGGCCTCGAGCACCCCCTAGACCTACACCCGAGACCTAGTCGCCAACACGAGGCAAATTTCTGCCCTAAGTCCTACCCAGACCTAGTCGCCAACACGAGGCGAACTCACTAACTATTACAAGAATAAAGATGTGAATATAAAAACATCAATAATAAAAACTCCCTCTAAGAACTTCTGAAGTTGGAGACGTTGGACCGCTGTAATGTAAGCGTTGTTGAAGCGGTCGCCAGTCGGGTGAAGCGTGAGGAAGTCCTCCTTCAAAAATTCTCTCTAAGCTTTTGGTGGGAGTATCTCTCTGAACCTTCCTCTATATGCTGTGGCACGAAGCTCTGGAGTTTAGGGTTATGGAAGTGTAAGGAAGACGGAGCCAATGGGTCCTTTTTATAGCCTCAACGCTAGCGTCTGCGCTAGTGCTACCGCCGACGCTATCCCATATTAAGTAATATTTTGCGCGCAAGAATCTTTAATTTGGGGAAAGAATTTCGCCATTCCTCTTGTGCTCCGCGCTACCGCCAGCGCTAGTCGATACCGCCTGCATTAGCTGCTATCGCCTGGCGCTAGCACCTTCTAAAATTATTTCCAAAATTTTCTCAAGTCAGCGCTAGCGCCTGCGCTAGCGCTAGCGCCGGTGCTAGCGGGCATGTTGGAATTTTGGCTTCAAATTTTGGCGCAACATTCTTATGTTATCCTTGAGTCATGTATACTTGTTTTCCTGCACACTTAAACACACAAGATCAAATATACATAGGATTTGTTATTCTCAAACATAGGAGATGCGGAAGACCAAGTTCCAACAAACTCCCCCTTTTGATAATAACAAATCCATTAATGATAAATCAAAGCATTAATATATATAAGCATGAAGAAACATACTTGTGTGTGTGTGAGAGTGATGACTTAGGATAATTGTTGATTTTAGCATATAGAATTGCTCCTCCTAAATGCACGCTCCCCCTAAGTGAATGCTCTCCTAATATGTAAGCTATCAACTTAATTAAGCATGTTAGTTTTATATTTTGATAGCAGATTATATTTATCATGTTAGTTCTCCCCCTTTTGTTATTAGCAAAAGCGGGTAAGGAGACATCACGAAAAAGTTGCAAAGAAGATAAAAGCATGATCGAGCTTGTAGAGAAGGAAATGATAAGGAGTTTTAGAATACTTTTCATTTAAATAGATCAGAGTTTGAGTATTACAACATTTTCATAAATCAGATTTTGTAGTATTACCAAAATGTAATGATTTCCAAGTAACTAAACTACCCAGACAATATGTCTACACCCTAGCCCCGTACTAAGTGACGGATGGGCATGAGGAGCTGCATATATGCCGTAGGTTGGGGTGTTAGTCCCATATGCAAACACTAGACACAACTCAACCTAGCACTCTATCCCCACAGTGCCTCGCAAGGCCCCATTGGAACCCTCCCCGGTTAAGGACAAGACATGACTAGAGATAAGGTTATCTAATGTCTACACCCTTACGCCCCCGCTATGATGAGAAGTGAAGTCATGGGTAATAATTATTGGAAACATTTAAGCATTTAACTTGAGTGATAAGTTCATAGCCTATGGGTTTATATTTTTATTTGAATTTATGCACACACTCACATAGCTATTTTGGAGTTCATTAATAAATCAGAGTTTTCAATATAACAATATTTTCATAAAAATAGATCAGAGTTTTATAGAAAAAAAATCAACCAATATAAAGTTTACCAAGCAAGTTTACCACTTGTTGCAAGAAAGGAATTTGAAGATTCAAGTGATGATGCACACAAAATGAAAGACTTTAAATAAGCATGAAAGCGCAAGGTAAAACAATTATATGGTTATGATGCGGAAGACTTATAGAAACATCTTATTCAATGATGATCCATAAAAAGATATATGAGTTAAATTTCAAAAAGAAGATGTTTTTGTAAATCATTGTTCAATTAAAATCTTTAAGTTCAATAATATAACCAAGCATGAAATAATGTTATCAAAAAGATTGCTACAATGTTATTTTAATTCACAAATTCAAAACATACCAAACATTGTAGAAAGCATGCTTGGTTATCTGGTGCATTTTATAAATAAAGAGTAGTATAGAATTTGCATTAGGATCCAATACTCATGAGAAGAAGTGTTATGGAAGATAATGATGTGCACATAAGTGTATTTTTGAGTAGAGTAAACAAATGTTTTAATCAAAAATACAAGTAATAGGTAAAGTAAGAGCAAAATAAAACACAAATAATTTTACTTCCACGCACTTTAATGCACAAAAAAATGTACAACTACCAAGGTGCTTTACACACACAATGCTCATTAAGACATATCAGGGTGCAAAGTAGTGCTTGGGGGATCACATAAATTTATTCTTCAATATTAATTTTTATTGTGATCCAGTGTACATAAGAATAAGTGGTTTTTTATTTTGAAAGAAAGTTATGGTTTGCACAAGATACTTTACTATTCTTTCCAAGGTGCTCAACCTCACAACGCTTATTAAGACTTATCAGGAGGTTCAAGTAGTGCTTGGTGGAGTTATCTTTGTCACTTTATTTTATGATTTTTGTTTTGTACAAAGTTCTCCGAATACACTTGTTTTGCAAACCAATATAATTTATGAAAAACATAACCACTTTTCTTAACTTTTAAAAATGCAAATAAAGGAGTGTAGGTAAGATACTTGTGCAATTTTAATTCATTGTACTAATACAAAACATACACAAGCATTCTTAGATTAAACACAAATGTAGACAATACCAAAATAAGTGAGTGAATAATGATCATAATCAAACACAAAACTTTTACTCATACTTAAAGGCATGCTACGCATAGTTCTACATAACTTTTACAATATAATTGATGCACATATTAATAGATGTATCAAAGCATGATGAAAACAATCTTTAAAGTAGTTTGAAAAGATAAATTGCAACATTATAGAAGTTCTAAATATTAGATTAAATCATGTTTGATTTTCTCAATGATGTCCATACAGTATTTTTGATAATTTAAAGTTCGAACTCATAAGATTGATCTTGGACTTTCCGAGGACTACCTTGTGAGAGGTTCGCTCGGTACTTGGTGATGTGATGGGATGATAGCCTAAATCACCCTTTCGCAAGATACAAGTAAAAAGTTAAGTTCAAAATAATAATTTTTGATATTTTTTTGTTTTATATTTTGGTAATTGATTTTTGCTTCTGAAATAGAATTTAGGCAAATGACAAAAAGCAAAAAGGCAAAACATATTTTTTGTAATTTGGCTTTTGTATTTTTGTATTTGATTTTTCAAAAAATGTAATAAAAGCAAAAATGCAGAAATGAATAGTACAAATAGATTAATATATTTTTAGGGATTTTTCAAAATTTTAAAAATACTGAAAAGCAAATAGGTGCACTAGCGCCGGCGTTAGCGCTAGCGCAGGAAACAGTACCCGATTTTTGATGATATTGAAATTTTTAATTGTTGATCTTGATTAAGTGCCATAATAGTAGTTTCATGCTGAAATTTCAGATTTTTAGGAAATGTCTAGATAGTGCAAATTTTATGAAACATTAGCAATTTTGTATATGACTTTACCAACTAAACTTTGTAAGTGATATATTTCATTATATCTCCATTTTAATATTTTTAAGGCTTATATTTACCAATGTAGTTTGAAAATGATATGAAATGTAAGCATGAGAGGTCATGAATGAACAAATCAAATATGCATGATTTTAGAGATTAACAATAATGTTCATGCACAAGAATACCATGGATAAGCCCTAGATAAAAATATCGAGCCTGTAAGTCTTGTTAAACATATAAAGCCTAACATAGACACAAATATTCTTTAGTCGACAATGTTAGTATGATAAGTTTGAGATTAATGTTATACCAAGGTTTGTTGATATAATGTTGCATGTGTGTAACAATATAGATTCAAGTTTTAGACATAGAATAACGTGATGATTCTAATTTATTTATTCATATGGATATAGAGTTGATTCTATGGTCTATGCAAAACATAATAGATTCATATAGTAATCATGATCACAGACTATATGTTTCGAAGGAATAAAATCTTTTGTAGTTATATTTGATGTTTGACTTAGAAGATCATATGATTTTGCATGACTATTATATGTGATCATTAATATTAGTTCATAGTGATTAAGAACTCGTAATTAATTATTCATGATAATGTTCATGAGAATTTTTAAAGAAAATTCATATTCAACCTTTTCAAATTATTAGATAGAAACGTTGTAAGGAGAATAGTGAATATGAGAAAATATGTTTATTTTGAAAAGTTTTGTAAATTTTCTCTTTGGTTTTTGAATATTAAACAAATACATATATTTTTGTTGATTTTTCAGAATTTTAAATTTTTAAAAAATCAGAGACTTGGGCTAGCGCCGGCGTTAGGTCTTAGCGCCCGCGTTAGCTCACAGAGAGTGCTTATTTTGATCGTATAACCTTGATTTTCATCGATTTTGCTTCCAATTTTTCTTAATTATGTTTTTGCAATGTAAGGCATGTCTAATGAAGTGAAGAGACGAGAAGAAAACCCAAAAAGTTGTGGAAGTTAAAATTTTAGTACATGGGTTTAATATTCATTAAAACTCCATATTCATTAAACCTTAATTCTTGTGTTTTGCACAATCATTTAAGCTTAATATTATTGGATAAGCAAACAAAGAAGACATGTTTGAACAAAAATAGATATGCACTAATATTCTTTAGGTGGCAATGTTTTGAGATTAAGTTTGAAATGAATGTTATGCCAAAGTAAGATAGTGTTTCAATTTATAGACCAAGAATGAAGTGAAGATTTGATTTGATCTTATTAATATCAAGATGATTCTAAGGTCTAAACTTGAAATTAATTACAATGCACACAAATTACACCAACCATGGTATGCAATTATAGTACCAATTGTCATCATATAATTCATATAAATGTGATAGAAATAGTTATTTTTAGATGATTCTTGATATGAATTTATGATATATGATTTTAGGGAATTTTAACAAAGGACATCAATACATCATGGTGGTGCATATGAATTCAATATTCATTATGATGGTAAATTCTTTTAATACCTTTTGGCTATTTTCTTTTTAGTTATGAATTTTGAATATATATATGTGATTTTTGATAGGTGAACAATAGTGATGGTTTAGATCATGGGCATACAAAGCATTTAGATTTAATAATAATTTATAAATTATGATAATATAAAACTTCCTAGTTATCATGAATTCTAAGTTCCAAATTGAAGTTCATGATTTCATTAATTTAGATAAATATCTCATAACAAATTTAGAGTTTGATTTATATTGATAATATAAGATATTTATAGGCAATGAATTTGAGAAAGATAGATAGGTCATCAAAATAAAAATATGATTTTGAATTTTGATCAATTTGCTTTATAAACTCATAATGTTTTATGAGATAAAATCATATTTCCAATAATATATAAGATGACCATAACATGATAGCTTAAAAATAAGAAAATAAAAGGAAAAAAGAAAAAGACATTAAGGCATATCATGAAGTAGAAATTTGTATATTTCATTTTGAAAATATTCTACTTCATGCATTTGGATGATACTAGTAGATAAGAGATTTAGGTATCGAAAGTTTACCATGTGTGATGGTTCCTTTGGGTACCCAAAGGCATCGTGATGATTTTTGTGAAGACAAAGATGAATGAGTCCTTTCATGTGAAGTGAATGTTTCATTTTTAATTTTAGGCCTCCATTCAAACCTTTGTTTAATGTTATTCTTATTCATCAAATTTCCATTGAGATTATCATTATATTGATGATTATGATTGTAATGATTATTAAAAGTGTTGTTCATAGGAAATTTGAGTAGTTTTATTTTTAAGTTGTGAGAAACATGATTTTGTAAATAATGGTGATTTTGATTTTGATTTGCAAATCCTTTATGTTCCTTACTCCCATTATTAAACTTAGTTAAGATGTTCATATTCATTTTCAACTTGTTTTTAGATATAGTTTGATATTGTGAATTTGTATTTACAATTTTCTTAAGCAAGTTGATTTTTAATTTTAATTCATCATTCTTAACTTTAAAATTATGTCTTGCTTTATTATAGGCTATTGTGCAATTTTTAAGAGTGGATACAATAGACTCAATATGATTTTGATAATTGTTTCTAAATTCTTCAATGTTTCATCCATCTCTTTAATTTCAATTTTATAGTTTTTTGCACAAAGCACAATTAGTTTTTAAGGATGAATTTTCTAAAGATAGTTTTTCATTTGGTTCTTTAAGATGCTCTTCTTCATATACCTTGAGTTTTTCTTTAAGAGTATTGCAATCAAAACAGGGATTTATATTTTAAATTAAATAGCATGATGAAGAAACTACATCACAGCTAGATTCTATATTAACACTAGCTTTTAACCTTTTATTTTCTAAACGTAATTTCTCATTAGCAATTTTTAGTTTCTTAATCTTACGTTTAGTAGTTTGTAGTAATTGTAATGTAGAAATAGAATTACAAACAATAAGAGATTTAGATTTCCTTACAGCGCTTGTAGATGCAATGAGATTAGAGCATAGATTTTCTTTGTTATCTTCATCTATTTGGCATTCCTCTCCCAAAGGTAGGATTTCTTCTTTTCCACTTGATGATCACTCCATTGATTCATCATGAGAGGAGCCTTCTTGACCATTTGTGCAATCTTGTATGTTCTCCACTTCTTGCGTTTGTTCCATACCTGTAGATGGAGAATCATAAGTTATGTCAAGAAAATTCCATATCTCGTATGCAGTAGGAAAAGTATAAATAAGTTTGGAAATATTTTGATCTAACGCACAAAATAGACTATTCATAGATTTTGCATTTAAAACCATTTAGTTTCTATTTAATACGCTAGGTGGTTTTTTAATAGTGATATTCCAAATATTTTCATCTAAACCTTTAAGAAAATTTTTCATTAATATTTTCCATCCTTTATAAGTTCTTCCTTCAAATAAAGGTGGTGCTAGAGATTTTCCTTCTTCATAAAAATTTCCCCCACTAGTTGAAGCGAAATCATGAGACGCCATTATTCCCGGTTGTTAAGCCGATTGGAATAACCTAGCTCTGATACCACTTGTTGGATCGGTAGGCACCCTTAGAGGGGGGGGGGGGGGGTGAATAAGGGTTTTAAAAACTTATAATATATTTTGAATAACTTTGAAAAAGCTTTGATTATTAAACTAGAGAAGATCAAGACAAATCAAGTGAAGTAAAAGTAAAGACATGATTTTATTACCTTGAGAAGCATGATTACAAAACTCGATCTCTTATCGAAGCTAGAAATCAAAGCTAATAAAAAGACTTTTTTTTTCTATACCGACTCGTATCCCCACGAACCAGTTGGCTTTAGCCGATCCTTCCCCGGATACGGCCTCAAGCCGCTCTAGCCAACCCTTCCCCGGATATGGCGTCGAGCACCCCCTAGACCTACACCCGAGACCTAGTCGCCAACACGAGGTGAATTTCTGCCCTAAGTCCTACCCAGACCTAGTCGCCAACAAGAGGTGAATTCACTAATGATTACAAGAATAAAGATGTGAATATAAAAACATCAATAATAAAAACTCCCTCTAAGAACTTCTGAAGTTGGAGACGTTGGACCGCTGTAGTGTAAGCAATGTTGAAGCGGTCGCCAGTCGGGTGAAGCGTGAGGAAGCCCTCCTTCAGAAATTCTCTCTAAGCTTTTGGTGGGAGTATCTCTCTGAACCTTCCTCTATATGCTGTGGCACGAAGCTCTGGAGTTTAGGGTTATGGAAGTGTAAGGAAGACGGAGCCAATGGGTCCTTTTTATAGCCTCAGCGCCTGCGCTAGTGCTACCGCCGACACTATCCCATATTAAGTAATATTTTGCGCGCGAGAATCTTTAATCCGGGGAAATAATTTTGCCATTCCTCTTGTGCTCCGCGCTACCGCCAGCGCTAGTAGATACCGCCTGCGTTAGCTGCTACCGTCTGCGTTAGCTGCTATCACCTGGCGCTAGCACCTTCTAAAATTGTTTCCAAAATTTTCTTAAGTCAGCGCTCGCGCCTGCGCTAGCGCTAGCGCCGGTGCTAGCGGGCATGTTGGAATTTTGGCTTCAAATTTTGGCGCAACATTCTTATGTTATCCTTGAGTCAAGTGGACTTGTTTTCCTGCACACTTAAACACACAAGATTAAATACACATAGGATTTGTTATTCTCAAACCTAGGAGATGCGGAAGACCATGTTCCAACACTACCTGCTATGTGCATGTTCCTGATGCCCTCAGAACAAAGCTAGATGCGAAAACAAGGAAGCTAGTCTTTGTTAGTTATGATGACCGGAAGAAGGGTTGGAGATGCATGGATCAAGAGTCACGGAGAGCCTTGGTCTCAAGGGATGTGGTATTCGACGAGTTGACGCCATACCAGGGTAGCTCTTCTGTTGAGATAAAAGGAAGTAGGGTAGATGGTGGACCAGGTGAAGCTACTAAGGAGGTTCTGGTGGAGTTGCATGTTTCTCCAGGTGCTCCAGGTGCTTCTAGCTCTGGGTAAGGTGCTTCAGGTTTTGGAAGCAGGGGGAGCGATGCTCCAAGTATTCCTGAAAGGAGAACTAGTCCAGAACAAGTAGCTGGAGAGGTGGATCAGAGTAAAGCTCGAAGGAGGTCTAAGAGGACCATTATTCCACCAGATCGGTATAGGGGGAAACTAGGTGAGCTTCGTCTCATGTTTCTACGCAGGTCCCCTGAATGAGAGAGAGACATCTTGTTATGAAAACTCTGTTGGAGTCAAGGAGTGGGAAGGAGCCATGGATGAAGAGATGGCTACCCTCAGGAAGTGAGACTTGGGACTTGGTGCCTGAGGTTGAGGGAGTTACTCCGGCGACTTGCAAGTGGGTTTTCAAGCTGAAGAAGAAGGCTGATGGCAGCATCGAGCGGTACAAGGCTTGCCTTGTAGCTCGAGGGTTCTCTCAGAAGTATGGGGAGGATTATGAAGAGACTTTTAGCACCGTTATGAAGATGACTTCAGTACGGGTGGTGATCACGTTGGCAGCTTGCTAAGGGTGGAAGATATGGCAACTCAATGTGAAGAATGCCTTCCTTTACTGCGATATTGATAAAGATATCTTCATGGATCAGCCACCCGGGTATGTTTCTGAAGTCTACCCAAGACATGTGTGTAAGCTCAAGAAGGCTCTTTACATCTTTAAGCAGATGCCTCAGGCGTGGTATGGGAAGATCGTAGAATACCTCAAGTTCTGCAGATATTTTTCTTCTGATAATGATTCAAGCTTATTCGTAAAGAAGACGGGAGAGCTTCATGTCTTGGTGCTGCTATACATTGATGATATGATCGTCACGAGGAATTTTGAAGTGGAGGTAGCTAGGCTTCGTGCTGAGCTAGCTATCAAATTTGAGATGATGGATTTGGGTGAGCTCCACCATTACCTTGGACTCGAAGTGGAGAGGAAAGAGGGAGGAATGCTTGTTTCCCAAAGGGGTATACAGAACGAATTGTGAAATGATTCGGCTTAGAAGGGGGGAAGAGAAACTCTACTCCACTGGAGGTTGGTATTCATCTTCGACGTAATGAGTGGAAGGTTCTTTCTGATCCTTATATATTCCAGGCTTTGGATGGGAGTCTGATATATTTTATGATCACAAGGCCAGTTATTGCTTATGCGGTTGTCCGGGTGAGTCAGTATATGGCAGAGCCATGGAAACATCATTTGATGGCGGCGAGGAGCATTTTGAAGTATGGCAAAACCACCTCGGATTTGGGTCTCTACTATGGGAAGGACTCGGGCTTTTGCTTGCATTCATACATGGATGCTGATTATGGAGGAGATTCAGATGATCGGAGATCGACTTCTGGATACGTC
Organism: Dactylorhiza incarnata; assembly: GCA_033032865.1. Taxonomy (NCBI): domain Eukaryota; kingdom Viridiplantae; phylum Streptophyta; class Magnoliopsida; order Asparagales; family Orchidaceae; genus Dactylorhiza; species Dactylorhiza incarnata. The sequence continues at coordinate 12,235,470 of JAWHQI010000014.1, forward strand.
TTTATGACGGGTTATACTACTATATCATGGTGCAGCAAGAAGCTGGATTCTGTGTCTGTCTCTACAACCGAAGCAGAATACGAGCTTCGGCTTTGGCAGCTCAGGAAGCCATCTGGCTTAGGAGGCTTTTGGAGGACATTCATAGGGAGGTGTATGGTCCTACTCTGCTTCGGGTGACAATGAGAGTGCCCTCAAACTGGTGAACAATCCAGTTTGTTATGCGCGAACCAAGCACATAGAGATTCAACATCATTTCATTCAGGAGGAGTTGGAGGAATCTCTTATGGTTGAGCATGTGCAGATCAAGGAAAATGTCACAGACATATTTACAAAGCTGTTGTCGAAGGAACCGTTCACACTGTTGAGGAGGTTACTTGGGCTGACTTCCGCTTCCCACTTCAAAGGGTAGTGTTAAACTTTTGAAGTGGAAGTGGACTATCCAGGCGGTCTATTCTTGGAAACCGCAGAGATAGAGCGACCTATGTTGTGGTTTACCTCTGGAATCTGCGAGCTAGGTGTGGCGACCTGTATGGTGTGGTCGCGCGTCTTTAGTGTTGGTGGCCTGTGTTTGGTCTGCCTATTTTGACCAAGTATCCTTATTCTGGTTTAACCAAGTATCCTTATTCTGGTTTAGACCAGGCGTTCTATACTGGAGGTCGCTTCTGCGGTCTCATACTGCTGCCTGCATGTGTTCGTTCTAGCGATCAACTTGGTCTTTCAGGATGTTCCTATTGTGCCGGTCTTATAAGAGTCCATGCGGGTTGTATGAGCTCATTTCTGGCAGTCTGCTCCTGATCGGTCAGATGCTCATATGTCTGTTCTTATAAGAAGACCGGGCGGTTTTCCAGTTTATTCTTGGCAAGCTGCCTTGGACAGTTTTGCTTAAGTGCAATAAGGTCTTTTCGAGACTGCGTGATCTGGTACTAGAGACCGCATGCTTCAATATGGAAGGTGACTGTATCCCTTAGGGCGGTGACGACATCCGTTCGTTTTCCTATAAATAGGGACGTCGGGGTAGCCATAAATATGCAAGAACTATAAGAACTCTAGTTGGATTGATTGTGCTAGTCTCTTTCTAAGGTCACGCGGTATGAGTTGTCTGACCGGTTTGTTTGTTCGCAGGTTAGTGGCTAGCTGTAACCGTCAGCTTTCTCCCTTCTTTCTAGCTTTGAATAAACCAGTTTTGCAGCGTTTTGTCTGTGCGGACTATATTTAGGAGTTCCTGGACTGTGCAGTAGACTCAGTTGATCATGCGTCCTTAAGTGATCAGGCGGTCTTGAGTTGCGGTCTTGCAGCAGGAAGCAGTTCTTCGTCAAGTGTTCGCGGGTTCTTCTGTGATCTTGAGACCGTGCAGTCTGGGTGATCAAGAAATATAGATAGTTGTTCTCAGCAGTTGAATAAAGCAGCAAGTCGAGCGGTCTGTGGTTGCATTCTGACAGCATCGAGTTGTGCTCTTTTCGCGCAGCCTCAGGGATAGCCGTGTGGCTTTCCGTTCAAGCGGTCTTGCGGTCTCTACTTTGGCTGTTCGCTGGCAGCTTGTTTTTGTGTCATGTGCTTCTCTCTTTTGTGATTCTTTTGAATCATGTCTCGCCATGTATGTCTCGTGCTGTAAAGAGATAGTTAATACAAGTGCACTATTTTGTCTTTCCATTGACATTGATTGTTACGCTTGTGGATTGTGTTGAAGTATTCCAAATTTTTACTTCACTCCAGACCTCTAAGAAATTTTAACACATAACATCCAAGAAAATAGAAGGATCATACAGGAAGAATAGTTGCAGAAACTCAGTTGTTGGATACTCATCTTCTGGAAACTAAAAATCACATCACAGAAGGAATCAACTATCTACACAGAAAAATAACTGACAGCACAATAGAAATCTGCACTACCCTATCTGAAGAAGTCTGAAAGGGGGAGGAGAATCTGAGAAAGTCAGGAAGTCAGGGGCAGATCAAGCTATCTAGATAGCTAATGAGGTAAGAGCTACAATGAACCTTCGATGATTAAATTATGAGATTCAGTATGATGATGAAGAAAGCTATGCTCCACCTGAACAATACTATAACAGACCCCTAAGGATTAAAGCAGGTCCATCTCACAAGAGAAAGGCTCCTAGTAGTGAATAAGACTAATGACAGTACATGCAAAGAAGGAGAGAAGAAATCAAACAAATGTTTAGCTAAGAAGAATGGAGCCCCCTTTCTAAAGAAATAATTCTCTCCAACTGGAGAGATTTTGGTAGTAAAAGACTCCATATGGAGAGAATTTATAACTCAACTGAATTGAAAAAGTATGAAGACAAAGAAACCAAATGGAGTCTCCATTAGAAGAACAAGTCAGAGGGTCCAGTGCCTCCATGATATATTCCAATGCCCAGGAATTACTTCTCCAGGAAGAAGAGGAAGGCCAATGGTGAAAGTGATTGAATCTGGGAATTCAATATGTGGACATTATGATTATTGTTATTAATATATCTTAAGCCCATGAACTCTAGTGTTTACTATATATTAAAATGCTCACTTCATCTCTAATTGCTTTATCTTTCATTTATAATAGCTTATTAATATGTGAGGTTCAGACTTCTTCAAGTAGGGGGAGATTGTTGGGAATTAATAATAAACTTATTGTGTTTGATACATTCTTAATGATGATTGAGATAGGTACTATTAGTAAATATCTGAATATTGCCTAGGGTCACTAAGACCAAGCATTTATTTATGTTATATGACTTCAAGTATTTATTTGAATTCATACTAACATCTATATTGAAGACTCTACCTGAAAAGTTCAAAGAAAATTACTGAATTCAGAAGGCTGTGAAAGTCAGAATTTAATTCAAGTAAAAATCGACGGGATTGTCTATCAATTGAACTCAAAACATCGACGTGATAAGTTGACAGAATTAATTGACGAGATGGACTAACTACTCTGAAAGTCGACTGGAAAAAGGGTCGACTAGATCAATATCGATCGACGGGATGATCTCAATAATGATGGGACAGACTCCAATTAATTCAGAATTATTCTAAGTGCTTGAATAGCACGTGACAACATTAATTATCCAATCTTTTCACGCTGATCAAGGCGCATGTCAATGGTACATCTATGTAAGACCTTAATGGATTAAATTCATTAAAGAATTGTTTATGGGGTAGTATATTCAATTATCATGACTGGAATAGCAAACATATTCATGCATTCCATTCTGATCCTTACTTACCATATGTGGAATATTCCTAATTGAGTCAAATTTGAAATATTCCCGTTAATAATTAAATTTGAAGATTCAAATTCATAGACAATTATGGATTTCCATATACAACTCTAATTCCTTTTTAGTGAAAGCATCATTATAAAAGCAGAAGGCCTTGACCTATTTATATTAATGATCTGAAGCATACAAAAAATTCAACAACAAAGAATTTTAAGCCATTCTGCTATCAAGAGAAGGATCCTTCTATGTTCTCAAGAGTCCTGTTTATCCAAATTCTAAAGAAAGAGTTTACTGAATATAAGAAAAAGGATTTCTGCTGATGCTAGTTTCCTTGATATAGATATAAACTTATAAATTTACATTATATCATCTGTCCAGGGAGAAGAAGCCTATTGCTAGACAACTACTGAAGACTCAAGATCTAAATCATATTCTCTACTGAGTATATCATTGTAAACCATTGTAAATATATAAACAGTGTGTATGATCTTTGTGATCTGAGTGTAGGATTCCTGTGGGAATCTGAGGTAGGATCTTGGTGATCTGAGTGTAGGGTCATTGTGACCTGAGTGTAAGATCTGAGTGATCTGAGTGTTGGATCTATTTGTAGATCTGAGAGTAAGTCTTTTGTAGTACAAGACTGAGGCATAAACTCTGTGTGAGTTCTGAGTTTTGGAGGAGTTTTGCCTTATCAAGCACACTGTTTGAAAGGTGTAAGGTTAGTGGACTACATCTTGACACATTTTCTAGAGGGAACCAATATAAATCTCTGTGTGCTTTGCTGTGATTGTTTGTTGTGTGCCATTAATTCTAAAAAGACATCATAAATCACCCATCACATTATTCACCCCCTGCCCTCTAAGTGTGATCATAATCATTCCACAAGAATAAAGTAAGGGACTAGTCTCTATTGAAGACAGTTGTAGACGCCCGCAGTAGCAGGATATTACCGCAAGTTTGTAGAAGGATCTCGAATATTTCCCTCCCTCTTACAACCCTAACCAAAATGGATAACCCATTCTTTTGGACAATGCTGTGTTAAGTAGCCTTTCAGAATCATAAGACGAGGCTTACATTGGCATCTATCCTTACCCTCCCCTCTGGGAAGGAATGTTTCCAAATATACATGGATGCCTCGCTCCAAAGAATGGGAGCGTTCCTAATGCATATTGGGAAGGTAATTTCTTATGTGTCAAGACAACTTAAGAAACATGAGCAAAATTAACTAGTGCAAGATTTAAAACTCGGAGTTGTCATCATTGCTTTGAAAATCTGGAGGCACTACCTTTATGGAGTGCACTATAAGATCTTCCCGAATCAAAAATTCTTAAAATATATACATACCCAAAATGATATGAACTTGCAGAGAGGAACTGGTTATAATTCTTATGTGATTATGAATTCACATTGCAATACCACCAAGGTAAGTCTAATTCGATATCAGACGCTCAAAGTTGAAGACTATTAATCTCTTGTAATGGAGTTGAAGAGCTAGCTTAAATGCTGGAGAAAATGGATATTACTTAGGTATCTCAATCTCACCCTGAGTCATATAACGAGTTTCTAAACTGGTTGAAATTCAAGTGCAATATAAGAGACCAGATCAAAGAAGGCGAGAAGGAGGATATAATTTTGGATTCAATCATTCAAGCCCCCTTGGAAGGCACACAGGTGGATCAATCAATGATGGATGGTTTAATCCACTTTTTAATCGCATATATACCCCTGCAGTCAGACGAATCAAAGAAGATATAAGCAAGAAGATAACTGCACCAAGTACTTATTACATCCAGGAGTCAGCAAGATGTATGAATACCTTTAAAGGACTTTTTATTTTCCAGGGATGAAGAGAGACATAAATTAGTTCATAACACACTATAAAGCCTGCCAAATGGTAAATGCCGAGTGCAAAATCCCTGGAGTTTTATTACAACAACTGCTCATACCCAAATTGAAGTTCAAAGACATCTCCATGGACTTTGTCCACAGTTTACCACACTCATGTTCAGGAAACGAATTCATATGGGTAATAGTAGACCGACTAACCAAAGTGGCACGGTTCATCCCAGTTCGTAAAGAAGCCTTGTTGGGTATCTTAGTCTGCCTTTTTTTTCAAACAATTGGTACACTACGATAGGGTACCAAAAACTATTGTATCTGATAGGTATGGTCGCTTTACCTCCAAAGAATGGAAAATGGTATGATCCTATATAGGCTCAAAATTAGCATCCAATACCGCATTTCATCCCCAAACAGATGGCCAAACCGAGCGGACAAATTGGACGATTGAATACCTACACTAATTATGCATCATAGATTATAACAAACTGTGGGAGAAACTCATACCTCGTATAGATTTTTCTTATAATAATAGTCTTCATTCATGTATCGGTATGGCTCCAAATGAATCCTTATATGGTAAGAGCCGTCAAACACTATTGTCATGGGTTCAAGAGGAAGACCCAAATGCATTGGGATTACATCTCATGGATGACACTGACACTGTAATCAGAATAATCCGAGAAAGAATGCTCGAGGCTCAGAGTCCCCAGGCTAAGTATTATGGTCGGAAGCACTATATGATCGAGTTACATGTTGCAGACCAAGTATTCTTAATGATTAAACTAGTACGCGGGGTTTCTCATATCCATAGTCATCAAAAATTCAGTCTTCGATATTTGGGATAGTGCACAGTCTTAGAGCTTGTTGGATCTCTGGCTTATCGATTAGAGCTGCCACCAGATATTGCCATCCTGCATGACATATTTCAAGTCTCTTCTCTTCGACGGGCTCTACTTCACTCAGATCAACACATCTCCTCCCCATCAGGACCAGTAACATTAGATAGATCAATTCGTCTTGAACCAATATGAGTCGTAGACTCGAATACTCAGACGCTGCGGAAAGGAAGGTCCCTTTGGTAAAGGTCAACTGGTCTAATCATGGGCGGGAAGAATTCACTTGGGAACCTCAGGATTTGATGCAACTTAAATATCCAGAGTTATTCCTTTCATGTACGACATAAAACCTTCTGGCACTAGTTTATGTCTTAACTCCTTTTATATACATTTGCACACCAATGAACTTAACTTCAATCTTGGGGACAAAATTATGTTTTTTATTTGTTGGATTTGTAACATCCCAATTTTAATAAGGACCCTAGAAGCATTGGCATCCCAATTGATGCACTACATCTCTTGGAGACAAGGTGGAACCCTTAAAAAGGCAAGGTGTGCAGATATGAAAAATTTGAGAAATATTTTTCTCCAAATTCTTCGAACTATAGGCAAGAGTACTTATCGTTCATAGTATAAGATATTTTAAAATAAAATATCAAGTATCATATTCCATTGGGCTGTTGAGTACTTATACTCATGAAAATTACTATTATTTTATCGGTAAATAAAATTGGTTTTTTAAATAAAATGAATAAGTAAAGAGAGCATTTGATCGAGAATCAATCTTAAGGAAAATAATTAGTTAAATTCATAAACGTTGGATTAAAGTAACTCGATTGTGGATGTTCTGAAATCATGATTGCACCTCTCTCGAGGAATACTACCAAATATCCTTAGGTTGATCGATTAAGATCTCTCGACCAGTCGAAACCCCTAAGCTTGCATTACGAGGTGAACCCCACTATTGTATTTGACTCTAATTCGAAAGATTTATGGCATACTCTCTTGAGAGGTGCATGCAACACCTTTTATGGACGATCAATCTACTCGTATTTGCGGATCTCTAGATCAAGTAGAATACAGATCAAGACTTGATTATCATAAACTAGAAATAACAAATCAAATATTAGTGAAACAAAGGTAAATCGAGCTCTTCATGCGAAGCTAATGAGAAAGGAATTACATATTTATAATTCTTAAGAAATCATCCGACTAAAGGCTAGAAAATTAGCTAGACATAATTGAAACAAGAGATAATTTTATAAATAAGAATAAAAAGGGCACAAGTACATGGAAATATATCTTTAAATTATGAAATGAAAATACATGACGTACATAAAGTAAATTGCATAAAAGAAAGTACACTAAAAATGTATTAAAACTAAGCTAGAAATGATCCAATCAAAGCATGGACTGGATTATGATCAACTTGGCATCAACTTACTTTTATAAATAGAAAATTCCAAGTACACGACCTTGGTCATGTCCGTGACCTAGGGGGTGTAACTTATGAAAAACTGCAAAAATAAAATCCATGGAACATTGGGAGAAAACCACCAAATTCTAAAGTAATTGAAAGTTACAAGCCCTGGGTCATGCCAATGACCTAGGGTATGCCTAGCTAGATCTAAAATTGTAGGAAAATTGTTGATCTTGAATCAATTATGGCATTTGCTGGAAAGGTCACTCTCTCGGGTCACGAGCATGACCGAGGTCGTGTAATTAGAAAAGGCGCTGGCAGACAGTTCTGTTTCATTAGAGGGAGGTCATGGCCATGACCATTGTCACGCCCAAAGGTCACGACCGTGTTCTAGGGCAAGTAAATTAAAACTAAGCTAGAAAGTAGTTCTGGCATCCTGGAGTTATCTTGTCCATGAACATAGGTCACACCCCTAAGTCACGGGCTTGAACTAGGGCGTGTACATTGAGATTTTGCAAAATTGCTCCAAATCTTCTTCTGATCATGTCAATTTGCTCCATATTGTTATTAGCAGCCCAAATTACCTAAAATGTGTAAAAAGGAAGAATATTAACTATTATTAAATTAAAATATAAAGATAAAACAATATTTTAATATATAAATATCATAATAAAATATAGATAAATATTATACCATCAAATACCCCCATATTTATGTTTTTGCTATTCTAGAGCAAAACTATTTCATAAGTATGAGAAATATTTATAGAACTTTTCCAAAAAGATTTACTAATAATTATACACTTTTAATAATACATGACTCAAATAAAAATGTGTTTTGAGATAAAATTTAGATTTATAAGAAATAAGTCAGGATACACAAATTAATATGAGTAGAATAAATATTAGTTCCAAAATTCTCTAATTGAATTTTCATAAACAAGATTTTATTGAATTATGCAAAATAATCTAAGATTAAAATTATAAGAACATTAGTTCGCTAAAAACTTTTTAGAAAACTATAAAATATTAACTATGCTCTCTCATAAATATCTTGGATATGCAAATGATATGGGTTAAAGGGTGTTAAAATTAGTAAAGAAGAATATATTTTACTTATATGTGTATGTTTAGGAAATGATGAATTTTATCCTCTCATTTCCATGACATATACTCTTTTAAGAGCATTCTTCTTTTTAAACTGTCCAAAATATATATGTTGAGGAGTGATGAATTTTATCCGCTCATCTACATGACAAAGAATCTTTTAAAACTCTGGGTGAATATGTTTAGGAATGATAAAATTTATCTTCTCATTCCATGACATATGATCTTTTGTCATTTTTTAAATATTGCCAATCAATGGGTTAACTGCAAGGTAGAGGAAGGTCTGGGATTTAAAGGCTATAAAATTCCAAATATCTCTGTGTTGAGAGCATAGAAAATAAATTGATAAATTTTAAAATTTCATGAGCTAAAGTTAATATAAGTAAAATCTAAAAAAATTTAGCACAATTTCTACAAAATTGATTAATATTTTTTAAAAGAGAGAAAGCAAAACTTAGAAAAATTTTATTCAAATCAAGATAATGAAAAATTCTTTAAATCAAATTCATCTAAAAGTTAATTCTAACAAATTACGAAGAGACAAATAAAAAAATAAAAAAAAATAACAATCTTTACAATGCCAATAAATAAAACTCAGAATTTAAATTAGTTAAACTCAAATAGAAATAAGGAGGAATCTAATATTACAAGATTTATAAACATATATTAGAAACTATTTTCTTAATAATTTTTTAGTAATTTTTTCATATTTTTTTGATGCTATTATATTAATTTTTCAAAAAAACATTAAAACATAAAATATTTTTTTAATCTTGGACTTACCAAGGAATACCCAATGACGGGCTCCCAAGTTACTAGGAACTTTTGTGGGAAGAAAGCGCAACATGGCCCTTTTGCAAGAAATAGATATCATTAATTTTTTTATTTTGTTTGTATATTAGTTGGCTTAGAAAGGAAAATAATAATTAAACAAAAAAATTGAAATAAAAGAAAAACATTTTTTAATTTTGTAAATTTTCTAAACAAAATAGAAAACAATGAAAAACAATTTGTTTCCATGATTTTAATTATTCTTTTTAATTTTTTGGGGGTTTTGTAGTAAAAATAAAACATAAGTTAATACACCCCCATACTTAAAAGTAAATATTGTCCCCCAATATTTGTAGACTAAGTATGAAGAAAGTAAATAAGTTAAGACTAAAAATAAATAGGAAAAGAAAGGATAACCAAGGGGTGCCTCCCAAGAGCGCTTTGTTTAACATCTTCGAGCTAGATGTTAAGGGTTAGCTAAATGGATATTTATATGAAAAATGCACATGCAACTCCCTTAATTCACGATGAGGTGAATATGCCAAAATCTGTTGCCTAGCAACTCCTCCGCAATTATCTTGATTCTATTGTTGACGTTTGACTTGAAATTGTGAATCCAAATTATCCATACATACCTGAGGTAATTTGGATTATTGGAGATGAGCGACAAATGGATCATCAAAGATGGTTGGTTGTAACGGCTCAACATTTAAATTGAAATGGTTTGGAAAAAAAGAATAAAAAACAAGCGAGTCAGAAAATTTTTCATAAGGAGTTTCTTGTGAAAGTAAAAGATTAAGCGTAGGTTATTCATTTTTAAAAACAAAATTGTTATCCGAAAATGCATTGGAAATACCAATTGGACTAAATACATGGGAAACAATATTTTCATGAATTGCATTTTCAAAGTAAATAGTTGGTGAGTGAGTAAAGTTATGAAAAATATAAGCAAATTTGGACGAAGTAGAAGAAGAAAAAAAATTCATTTTCTATTTCGCCTGGTGTCTCCATGGCGCTTGTAAATTCTTGGTATAAAGGTTCTTCTTGATCTTGGGAATAACTATTGAAATTTGGAAAAAGAAATTATGTAGAAGTCCCAAGATTAGAAGAAGAGTTTTGTGGGCGAAACGTGGAGGAATGAAAAACATGATCAAATGAATTTTCTTCATTGCACCGAAAACTATTCGGGTGATTTTGCCACAATGTATAGTTAATATCGGAGCAAGAACGAGATTCACTAAAATCCCGATCTAAAGAAAAATTATTTTGATTGTAAAAATTTTGAGAATAAAAATAAAATTTCTCCACACTATAATGATTTTCACCACAAAAATGACAAATAATAGTATGCTTTGTTGCAACATTGAAAGTGGAGGTTAGATCTTAAGTTACTCTAGAGGGGGGGGGGGGGGTGAATAGAGTATTAAAAAAAAACTTTTGCTGAGTTTTTATAGCGGAATTAAAATAGTGTTATATATATGTGTAAGTAGTGTGAGATAAATATATAAGCCGAAAAGCTGAATAAATAAAAGCACACAGCACAGCACAAAGAAATAATCACACACAGAAGACACAAGGAATTTATAGTGGTTCCCCAATAAATTTGGGTAGTCCACTCTTCTACCACCCTTGGTAGGAGTCCACTAGGAGGGTTGATTAGGTGCCCTAACACCAAGGTGATTTTGATCAGGTGTCCACATACTAGAGAGTTTTTGATCAGGTGCTCAAAACCAACTAGATTTTTTGATCAGGTGTCTTGCCACCAAGGGAATACACTTTTGAAGGGAGTATCAACCCTATACAGGAGAGGTGAGAAAAGGGTTATAGTGTTATTCTCTGTCAAGATGTTGAGAGAAGACTCTAGTGGACTTGTTGTAAAGCTCCCCCTATCTGATTCAAGTATTTGACAGATGATGGAGAAGCTTTCTCTTGAAGACACAAATCTTCTGTAGCAGATTGATCTGGAAGAAAGGTTCTTCAGATTCCTTGTTGCTCTTTTAGAAGACTTGAACTTGCAGCAGATATCTGAGAGATGGATCTTGAAGAAGATGTTCTCAGAGAAAAGATGAGTGCTGCTTGAGGAAGAAGAAGACCAAGAATGTTGACTGAGTATCCTTCTTTTTCTTTCTCTATATTTGTTGTTTATATTCTCTCTCTGTATATTGTAAGAATATATTTGAATTTTGTCGAGAGCTGAGACAATAATGTCTGTCTTGATATATTCTCTTTTTAGAAATAGAATAATCAGCCTTTAATCCTTTCATGGAATAACAACAAAAACCAAACGACTTTGGCAGGTCCTTTAATTCCTTAGCCGTGTAATATTCCTTTGCATTAATTGTCAACGGCTATTTCTGTCTTGGAAAAAAGGAAAGAAAGAATATAATATTCTTACTTATCTGACTTGAATATGTCCAAAGATATTTGAATAGATCCATTAAAGTTGTCGATCTGTGTTCATAGAACTGGTATTTAAGGTATTAATTGATCTGGAATCAATATTTGTCGATCTGAGACTTAATAAAGAATTTGTCGAACGCTGGCTGGAATTTGTCGAGCGCTGCTCAGAAAATGTAGAACGCTGGCTAGAAATCTGTCGAGCGCTGGCTGGAGAACTGTCGAGCACTGGCTGGAAAACTATAGAGTGCTGGAAGGAATTCGTCGAGCGCTAGCAGCCATCTGTCGAGCGCCGATAGATATTTGTCGAACACTGGGAACTTAACTTTTCCTTAAATTCTAGCTAATCTATGAGCCTAAAGACCTGACCCTTAAACTATACAATGGGGTCAACTTGATCCTAGTTCAACATATAGTGATCCTAGCCCAAATCAGTAATAGGGTTGTTCCAACAATCTCCCCCTATTTGACAATCAATTAATTAAATACAATAAAAGAAAACAAACAGCAGAGCAAAATATATATATCTGACAGAATGTAAATCCATTTCAGCAGATAGAATAAATCATAGTGCTCTGAGTTTAGAAGTTTTACAACAACAATGTTAAAAAGAACACAATAAAGTCTGAACATTTTCATTGATTTGCTGAGGGAGGCTTGAAAATGATTTTTCTGTTAGGATCTTCAAATTTTTTCTTACTTAAGTAAAGATCCTGGGCTCCCAGAATGGTTTGAGATTTTCTTTGAATGACAACTGCTTGAGGGTGCTGGATCAAGAATTCTTCAGCATTGAAAAGATTCTTTGATTTATACTTTTCAAATTCTTTTCTTCTATATTCTGACATAGTTGAATATTGAGAATAATCCTTTCATTCAGTTTTAACTTTATTTATCTGAGCTGTGGCAATTGATTCCATGAATCTAGCCATTTGTGCTATTTCTTCAGCTTCTGTATCAACAGGAGAATAAGATATTTCATCAAGATCAGTGTCCTGTACTGAAGGTTGGTCAAAAGGAATATTTCTTTTCCTGTGCATGGATCCATCAGATATATGATATTTGTATTCTGTAGAAATATTTCTGGAAGAACTTGAAGGATGTCCTGAAGACCAAGATCTCTGATGACCACTTGTGCTAGCTGGTCTCCTTGATTGCTGAGGTGTGGATTTCTGAGAGGAGGAAAATGGTGCTGCTGAGCCTTCTGCTGGAGGAGGAGGAGGATGGTTATATTTGACAGGCTTGTCAGAATAGTAACCAGTCTTCCTCATCTTCTTTCTTCTTTTGTTCTCATTCCTTGAGAATTTCATCCATTATGGTGTATCTTTATCAAGAGTAATGTTATGAAGAACGTAATAAGGAATATCACTCTCAGGGTTTGGAGGCTTGGGGACAGCCTTTGACGTTGCCTTTCTCTTCTTTCTCTTCTTTGATAAAGTATCATCAGAATCACTATCACTATCTTCTTCATTAGAATCAGAAGAAGGAATTGGATCATCATATAAATCATTGACCAATTTAAGAGCTTTGATCCTTTGCTCTTGAACTTCAAAAGCTTCATCTCCTGCTTTCCAAATTTCATCAAAATCTGGAATTGTTGATTCATCAAAAACAAAAGTTGGGACATTAAAACAACTGATAATTTCCTCTGAAATTTCAACTGATTCAACTGCATGACTTTGATTTTGAACTGAGGTAGGAGCTGGATCAGCAAACTGAACTTTAAAACTTTTTGATGATCTTTTTCAAGAACACTTTATCTATGGGAGCATTGTATGGAACAATTGGTCTACAATATTCATGATATCTTAGTAGAACCGAGGAAACGAAATTGAACTTGAGCAGCAAAGAAATAATATCTATGGAGGGATGAATACAGATATTATTTATCTCTTCTATGACTGGAGCTGTATCTTCAAACAAATCAAACATTTCTAAATCAGAAACTGAAACTATATCTTCAACAAAACTGTGGCCTCTGAACCTAGAGCTTTTGGAGCTTCTTCATAAGGCATATCCCCGTGCCTAGCTTCAGGGGAAATTGAATCTAGGCCCCTAGAAGAAGGGACAAAAAAGGAGGAAGGAATTGAAGATATTATGGAAGATAGTTCAGAAATTGCTGTAAGAATTGGAGCAATTTTTGCATCCAAGAAGGAGTCAAGATTAGAAAGAATGTGATGCACTAGAGCAAGTTTTGCATCAAGGATTTGATCTATCTTGGGAAGAATGTGATCAAGGATCTGATCAGCAACAGATTAGAAATGTAGAAATAGAAATTCAGGTGGCTTGGATGAAGAGGATTGAGAAGTGGATGCGATTGAAGTTGGTACAAAGATGTTTGAAACATTTTCATGTTTTTGAGGGATGTCTGAATGAATAGAACAAGAGGGATGGATGGGTGACTGATGGTCATCATCATGCATGGGAGATGGAGGTGGAGAGGTCTGCGGAGGTAGAAGGGTAAATAAAGGGGGTGGAATATCATCAATGGGTGTGGGAGAATTTGGAGGTGGAGTTTGTGCACGGGAAATATGCTGAGGTGGAGATGGGAGAGGAGGAGAAGAAACAAGAGGAGGAGGAGAAGAAGCTTCTGGAAGGGTTGAGGGAGTGACTAGATTAGTCCTGGTGCCTTCAGAAGTTTTCTTTTGTGCAACTGCTCCTGGGTTCTTCTTGGGAAACACCCTGTCCCATTTTGCAAAGAGAGCTGAGGTCAGCTTCTTGCTAGCATTTATGGTTACTTTGGGAGAGACCAGAAGGTCTTGGTGTCTTTCCTGCAATACAATACAATACCTATGATTCTTCCAAAACATACACTATCCTTAGATACCTTCTTCTTAATCAACTCAAAAAGTATTGATCCCCAATTAACTTTCTTCCTTTCCATTAAGGCCACCATCAACAGAAATTGGTGCCTTTTAATATAGTCATGACCAGTTGTCTTCCCTAATAGAACTTTTCCAACAATATCAGATAAAAACTTATAGTTCAAAGACAAGTTTTTCTTAAGCAGATGGTTAGGGTTTCCAGTAGAATGACCCATTTTAACCAAAGTTTCCTCATATTCACCAGAACTTATCTCTATATCATCATCACCATTCTCAAAACCAAAAACTTCAGATAAAATAGTTGGGGAAAGAGAGACCTGATGACCTGAAATTGTTCCAGTTATGCTCTCATCCTCTGGCTTAGCCGTGTAAGCCCACTCTTTGATTTCTGCGATGTGCAATTTTATTCTGGTGCTCATGAACTTTTTCAGCTGTTGCTCTTCAAAGAGTTGAAGAATATCTTTGAAGACTTGGTCGGACTGTGCAAATGATGCCATATCGATGTCAAACCTGGCTTCGAACTTCATCGAGTAGAGCGCTGCTTGAGAAACCGCCATTTGTACCTGCAAGAGAGAATGATCAAGTGCAGAGGGGAACTGGAGGGAAACGATTTCTGTAGGCGCGATCTATTAAGAAATTAAAATAAGGATTATATAGACCGGAGAAGGGGGCACATTTGAGGAGCGGCGTTCGGCAAAAACGTAATAAAAGCAGAAGTCGAAAAGACTTTATGTCTCCGTTAGACGGCATTCGACAAAAATATGTTTTCCGTCAATAACCGTTCGACAGGTGAAATTTTCTTTATCGACTCTAAGGTTAAGAGGATTCGTCGACCACCGTTCGACAAATGTTACAAATTCGTTGTCCTCCGTTCGACGAATTTGGGGGATAAATAGAAATTTTAATTTTAGCAGATTGAATCTCCATCTATCATTCCTATTTGATTTATAAAGAAGATATGCTTCTTTTCATCCAATGGCTTGGTGAAAATGTCAGCTCTTTGTAAATCAGTAGAAATAAATTGTAGGCAAATTTTATTTTTATCCATATTATCCCTAAGGAGGTGGTGCCTAATTTCTATTTGTTTAGTCCTACTATGGAGAACTGGATTTTGTGCTATAGATATTGCACTAGTATTGTCACAAAATATAGTTGAATTATTTAAGTTGACACCATAGTCTAGGAGCTGATTTTGTATCCACAATATCCGTGAGCAGCAACTGCCAGCAGCTATGTATTCAGCTTCAGCTGTTGATGTGGACACATATGTTTATTTCTTACAAAACCAAGACACAAGCCTATCACCAAGAAACTGACAAGTTCCTGATGTGCTCTTCCTGTCTACTCTGCATCTAGCATAACCTGAATCTGAGAATCCTGTTAATTCAAATTCAGATGCTGTTGGATACCAAAGTCCTAGATTAGGGCAACCCTTTATATATCTCAAAATCCTTTTTAATAAAATTAAGTGAGATTCTTTGGGGTTAACTTGAAACCTAGCAAAAATACATGTAGCAAACATTATGTCAAGCCTACTTGCTGTTAAATAAAGTAGTGAGCCAACAATAGCTATATATACTTTTGAATTAACAGGTTTCCCTGATTCATCATTATCAACAACAACATTTGAGGGCATGGGTGTATTCATGGTGGAAGAATCAGACATACCAAATCTTTTCACTAATTCCTTAGCATATTTAGATTGGGATATGAAGATTCCATTTGGAGTTTGCTTCACTTGAAGACCAAGGAAGTATGATAACTCAACCAAACTACTCATTTCAAATTTAGACTGCATTAGATTAGAGAATCTTTTGCACAAATTTGAATCAGTAGAATCAAAAATAATCTCATCTACATATATCTGAACTAGCAAAGTTTTATTTTTATGTATCCTGAAAAATAGGGTTTTATCTACTATGCCCCTATAGAAATTGTTTTCCAATACAAAACTAGCTAAAGTCTCATACCATGCTCTAGGAGCTTGTTTGAGACCATAAAGAGCTTTCTTAAGCTTAAATACAAAAGAGGGTTGAGTTGGAGAGATGAAACCTGGTGGTTGTTCCACATATACTTCTTCTTTGATTTCTCCATTTAAGAAAGCACTCTTTACATCCATTTGATATACCTTGAACTTTTTATATGCAGCAAATGCAAGAAAAATTCTGATTGCTTCAAATCTTGCAACAGGAGCAAAGGTCTAATCATAATCAATCCCTTCTTCCTGTGAATATCCTTGGGCTACCAGTCTTGGTTTATTTCTTACAATGTTGCCTTGTTCATCTAGCTTGTTTTTTAAGACCCATTTGGTGCCAATCACTAGATGGTCTTTTGGTCTAGGAACTAAATACCATACTTGGTTTGTCTCAAACTGATTGAGTTCCTCCTGCATAGCAATGATCCAGTTGGGATCTTGTTCTACATCTTGTAGAGATTGAGGTTCAATCTGAGAGAGAAAATAGGTGTGCATCATGTTCTGATTTATTTGATTCCTTGTTTGCACACCTGTTGAAATATCACCAATCACTTGTGATATTGGATGATCTCTAACTGTGATATGGTCAACAGTTGGAGCTGTTTCAACAATAATTTCTACTTGGGGAATTTGTTCAGCTGCTATATCCTGTGAAGAATGATCTGCTGTTATCTGTTCTGAACTTTCAGCAAAATCTGGGAGATTTTCTTCTTCACTCTCTTCAGCATTCTGCTGTTCAGGATTCAGAATTCCTTATTTGTGTAGAGCTAATTGATCTAGCTGCTCACTTAATATAGGTACCTGCAGATTTTCTATGGTAGAAGGAATCTTCTCCTTGTAAAACATGTTAGTTTCATCAAAAGAGACATGCATAGATTCTTCTATTTTAAGAGTAGATTTATTATAAATCCTATATGCTTTACTGATTAGTGAATAACCTAAGAAAATTCCTTCATCTGATTTTGGTTCAAATTTCCTAAGGTATTTCTTATCATTATTGTGAATGAAACATCTACAGCCAAATGCTCTAAAATAGTTAACCTTAGGTTTCTTCCCTTTAAGTAATTCATAAGGAGTCTTTCCCTTAAGTTTGTGTATCAAACTTCTATTCAGAACATAATTTGCTGTGCTAACAGTCTCTGCCCAAAAAGATAGGGGCAAATTAGCATCTGCAAGCAATGTTCTTGCTGATTCAATTAGAGTTCTATTTTTCCTTTCAACTACCCCATTTTGTTGAGGAGTTCTAGGAGCTGAGAAACAATGCCTGATACCTTCCATCTCACAGAATTCTTGCATAAGAAGAGACTCATACTCAGTACCATGATCGCTTTTGATCAATGCAACTACAGTAGAGTACTCAATCTGTATGCTCTTAAGAAAGTCTGGAAGAACTTTAAAGTTATCTGACTTTTCTCTCAAAAAGAACACCCAAGTGAATCTAGATAAGTCCTCTACAATAACTAGAGTGTAAGACTTCCCCCCTAAACTCTTTGTTGCTATAGGTCCAAAAAGGTCCATTTGTAGCAAATATAAGATTCTAGGTGAATCACTTTTAGATAATGATTTAAAGCTATTTTTAGTTTGCTTGCCTAGTTGACATGCCCTACAAAGACCTTCTTTCTTATATGATCCTAAGGGTAAACCTCTAACAAGATTGTCCTTAGATAATTTAGGAATGGTCCTAAGGTTTACATGCCCTAATCTCTTATGCCAAAGTTCACTAGATTTGCTTACATCACTAAATAAACAAACTTCTGAAGTAGGTGAATTAAAGTTCACTAAATATATATTACCCTGCCTAATACCTGATAAAACAGTAATACCATTAGTAGATTTAATAAGACAATTCAATTTATTAAATGTTACCTGAAACCCTTCATCACATAATTGACTTATGCTGATAAGGTTATGCTTCAGTCCCTTCACATAAGCTACTTCTTTGAAGGTGACTTCTCCAACCTTGACTTTTCCATAGCCTTTGGTCTGTCCACAGTTGGAGTCTCCAAATATGACTTTTGGTCCGAGCTTTGCCTTGTAATTTTTCAGATTTGCCTTGTTACCTGTCATATGTTTTGAACAGCCACTGTCCGTATACCATTTTTCACTTGTTCTTGGACAGTTGTGTACCTGCAAAGACATAAACATAAACTAGTTGTTTTTGACCCAGACTACCTTGGGTCCTTTTGTCATACCACAATAATCAGAAATAAAGGACATTTCAGGCTGATCCTTATAGCCTTGTGGATGATATCTCCTAGGAGGTATAATCCATTCAGTAAAAGGATTCTTAGTGTGTTTAGAATTAGAATTCCTGAAATTCTGTGTATTGTATCTGTTCGACAAATTTAGGTAAATTCGTCGACCGCCGTTCGACGAATGTGCATGATTTTGTCGAGCGCCGTTCATATGATAACAATACTGAAAATCTATTTTCAGTTTTCGTCGATCTCCGTTCGACACATTTGAATCTTTTCGTTGAGCTTCGTTCGACGAATTTTTCTGAATTCTTTTATTCTTAACATACTTGCTTGAAACATCTTTATTTGCTTCTACTGCCTCTTTGCCTTTAGCAGATATGAATTTTATCGGTGTAGACAATATATTCTTCTTAACTAGAGGTGGATCACTTGATGATGCACCCAAGCCCAATTTGCTATTAATTCTAGCATTTACTGTGCTTGTTATGTCCATCAGTTTGATGCTTCTCCCATTTAGGGATTTTCAAACTTCTTGGCTTCAGACAACTTGCTCTCAATGAGAACAATATGTTCCCTGGAGGCAGCCAAATACTTTTTAAGGTTTATATTTTCTTCACTTATTATTTTCATATCATCTAGCTTACTTCTAGTGAGATTATTTCT
Organism: Dactylorhiza incarnata; assembly: GCA_033032865.1. Taxonomy (NCBI): domain Eukaryota; kingdom Viridiplantae; phylum Streptophyta; class Magnoliopsida; order Asparagales; family Orchidaceae; genus Dactylorhiza; species Dactylorhiza incarnata. The sequence continues at coordinate 12,254,715 of JAWHQI010000014.1, forward strand.
TTCTCAGATTTTAGTAAGTCTAAGCAAAGAACTTTGAATTCAGCCTTGAATTCAACTGAAGTAAAATCAAAATGAGGTAATACCTGATCTGCATCATCTTTTGCTTCAGATTCTGATTTTTCCTTATCAGAATTATGTCCTGAGGCATTAATAGTCATCATGCAGAAAGTTCTTTCTTCTTCATCATCACTGGAGCTGGATGAGGAAGCATATTCTGACTCACTGGCTGAGTCATATATAGCCATCAGACATTGGTCACTTTCCTTTGAATTTTCTTCATCATCATCAAATGAGCTGGATGAAGATTCTGATTCAGTGTTACTCCAGGATTCTGCTATAAATCCTCTTCCCTTCTTTTTGTGCTTGTGGGAGGAAGACTTGCTGGAGCTTCTCTTTTTTCTTTATCCTTTTTCTTCTCTTTCTTTTGATATTCTGGACATTCTGTCAGGTAGTGTCTAGGTTTCCTGCAACCATAACAAATAACTTCTTTAGGAGTTGAATTGTCATACCTTTGCTTTTCTCTTGATCTGGACTACTTCTTTCTGAAGTCCTTCTTAGCCATTTTGTAAAATATCTTGGCTATGAGACTCATAAACTCCTCATCTTTTGGAGTTTTTCTTCTTCTGCATCAGCTGCTTTGAAAGCTATGCTCTTTTCTTTCTTTATTGCTGGAGATAAAGTGGATGATTCAGCTTCCCTAGATTTGATGAGCTGCTCATAAGATTTGAGTTTGCCCAACAAAGCTTCAATGGTAATCTCATTTAGACTTCTGGCTTCCTTGATTGGCCAGATTCTAGAATCCCATGTGCTGGGGAAGCACATTAGGATCTTATCATTTATTTCAGTGATAGATATCACTTTGTCTAGAGATTTCAACTCATTGATTATGAGACTGAGTCTGTTATACATGTCAGCAACTGTCTCTGTTTCTCCTTTCTTGAAGTTTTCATACAGAGAGATCAAGTGTGATCTTCTGTCTTTTCATTCATCTGCAGAACCTGCAACCATATTATTTAGTGAGATCCAAATTTCTCTAGCTGAAGTACATTCAACCACTTTTTGAAATATGTCATTAGACATAGTTTGAGCCAGAATGTTCATGGCTTTAGCATCTGCATTTCTTTGCTTTTTCTGTGTTTCTGTCCACTCAGGAGGTGGGACAACATGATTGTCTGTTGTAGCCTCAGTGCTTGTTGATGCTGTAGGTGTTGGATGCCCTGTCAGAATAACATTGAAAATCTCTTCATCAATAGAGTTCATATAAAGCCTAATCCTTGCTTTCCAAAGTGCAAACTTGCTAAGATTGCACATAGGAGGTCTTGTGCTTGAGTACTCCTTGTTCTGTGCCATGAGTTTTTAACAGAAAATAAATAAAATAAAAACTCTGAATTAATTTAAGATCTAATTGATCTTTGTGATTCAAGTGTTAGCCTGTAAAGAATCAACTTCCTCTGATACCAATTGAAAGTGGAGGTTAGATCTTAAGTTACTCTAGAGGGGGGGGGGGGGGGGTGAATAGAGTATTAAAAAAAACTTTTCCTTAGTTTTTATAGCAGAATTAAAATAGTGTTATATATATGTGTATGCAGTGTGAGATAAATATATAAGCAGAAAAGCTGAATAAATAAAAGCACACAGCACAGCACAAAGAAATAATCACACACAGAAGACACCAGGAATTTATAGTGGTTCCCCAATAAATCTGGGTAGTCCACTCTTCTACCACCCTTGGTAGGAGTCCACTAGGAGGGTTGATCAGGTGCCCTAACACCAAGGTGATTTTGATCAGGTGTCCACACACCAGAGAGCTTTTAATCAGGTGCTCAAAACCAACAAAATTTTTTGATCAGGTGTCTGGCCATCAAGGGATTACACTTTTGAAGGGAGTATTAACCTTATATAGGAGAGGTGAGAAAATGGTTATAGTGTTCTTCTCTATCAAGATGCTGAGAGAAGACTCTAGTGGACTTGTTGTAAAGCTCCCCCTGTCTGATTGAAGTATTTGACAGATGATGGAGAAGCTTTCTCTTGAAGACACAAATCTTCTACAGCAGATTGATCTGGAAGAAAGGTTCTTCAGATTCCTTGTTGCTCTTTTAGAAGACTTGAACTTGCAGCAGATATCTGAGAGATGGATCTTGAAGAAGATGTTCTCAGAGAAAAGATGAGTGCTGCTTGAGGAAGAAGAAGACTGAGAATGTTGACTGAGTATCCTTCTTTTTCTTTCTCTATATTTGTTGTATATATTCTCTCTATGTATACTGTAAGAATATATTTGAATTCTGTCGAGAGTTGAGACAATAATGTCTGTATTGATATATTCTCTTTTTGGAAATAGAATAATCAGCCTTTAATCCTTTCTTGGAATAACAACAAAAACCAAACGACTTTGGCATGTCCTTTAATTCCTTAGCTGTGTAATATTCCTTTGCATTAATTGTCAACGGCTATTTCTGTCTTGGAAAAAAGGAAAGAAAGAATATAATAACTGAATATTATATTCTTACTCATCTGACTTGAATATGTCCAATGATATTTGAATAGATCCGTTAAAGTTGTCGACCTATGTTCATAGAACTGGTATTTAAGGTATTAATTGATCTGGAATCAATATTTGTCGATCTGAGCCTTAATAAAGAATTTGTCGAACGCTGGCTGGAATTTGTCGAGCGCTGCTCAGAAAATGTCAAACGCTGGCTAGAAATCTATCGAGCGCTGGCTGGAGAACTATCGAGCACTGGCTGGAAAATTGTCGAGCGCTGGCAGGAATTCGTCGAGCGCTGGCAGCCATCTGTCGAGCGCCGATAGCCATTTGTCGAACGCGGGGAACTTAACTTTTTGCTTAAGTTATAGCTAATCTATCAGCCTAAAGACCTGACCCTTAAACTATACAATGGGGTCAACTTGATCCTAGTTCAACATATTGTGATCCTAGCCCAAATCAGTAATTGGGTTGTTCAAACAAGCTTCCAAAATAATATTTTTTTGAGTAAGCTCGGCAACTTTATCGGCTAAATGAGATAACATGTTTTAATAAAAGAAAACAACCGTTACCTAATATAATGGAATTGGAAAAGAAAGATAAGAGTAGAGAATTTGGGTGGGGGAGAAATTAAAAAGAAAAATGATAAAAGTAATAAAATTTGCACTTTCAAAATATCCAAAAAAGTATCCCCGACAACGTCGTCAAAAATTTGAAACATCAAAATGTAAGAAGTTGTATTTTTCTCCAAATTCTACGAACTATGGGCAAGAGTACTTATCATTTGTAGTATATGATATTTTAAAATAAATATTAAGTGTCGTATTCCACAGGGATGTTGAGTACTTATACTCATGACAATTACTATTATTTTATCAGTAAAGAAAATTGGTTTTGTAAATAAAATGAATAATGAAAGAGAGCATTTGATCGAGATTCAATCTTAAGGAAAATATTTAGTAAAATTCACAAGCATTTGATTAAAGAAACTCAACCATGGAGATTCCCATATCATGATAGCACCTCTCTTGAGGAATACTACCAACTAACCTTTGGTTGGTCGATTAAGATCTCTCGGCCAATCAAAACACTCTTACTTTACGTGGTGGACCCCACTATTGGATTTGACTCCAATCCAAAAGATTTATGTAACGTCCCCCAAACAGCTAGACTCCTAAGTAGGTTTTGTCATGACTAGGTCATGACAAAACCATAGGAAGTGCCCAAGACCATGTGAATTTAGGTGAGAAGGAGAAAACCCAAGTGGTCTGCAAATAGCAATTTTCAGATACCAAGCCTAGGGTTGGACTTTAGGGCCCCATCTTGAACCTTGACCCCACCATAGCATCCCTAACCCATTAGGGGTCTCCTTGAAGCACCAATGACCCATTGGGGTCAATCTAAGAGGCCAATTTGACTAAAGTCAACCTTAACCCTAAAGTGGTCAAACTAACTCAATTAAGGTCAATTGGCCCGCACCATGCCAAATTGACCCTGCCCCTACCCTTGTATGGGTACTAGGAACCTAATGGACCAAAAAGCCCCACCATGGGGCCTCCAATTTGACCAATTTGCCATAAACCCTAATTTGATCAAAGTGCCTTAATAATGGGCAATTCACCCTCACTTTGCAAAATTGACTCCACCTAAGCCTTCCTAACTCACAAGGGAGTCATATGGGTCACTACCCACCCATTGTGGTCAACCCAAGTGGTCAATTTGACCAAAGTCAACCCTAGCCTAAATTTAGGTCAAAATGACCTACTTTACCCAAATTGAACCCAATCCACTTAGGCTAGACCCAAATGAGGTGGTCCACCACCTAATGGGGATTGAATGCTGCTGAGTTGGCCATTTAATTTGAAGGATTTCGGCCAGGAGAGAGAAAGCTCTATTTTCCCCAAAAATGGTGGAGAGAGGAAGAGGAGGAGACTGGCATTTACGGCCAAATAAACTCAATTTATGGCACCATTCATCTCCCCTTGAGGAGAGGAGAAGTTTCAGCCCTTTTTCCAGCCTAATTGATGACCAATTTGTTTCCTCCCATAAGAAACCAAAAATCACCATTAATGGTGATTATGGTAATTAATGCCAAGGCTCTTCCCCTCCCCCTTTTGATTTCCTTAACACCTTCAGAGGACTAAAAGGAGTGACACCCCCCTCTTCTCTGAAGAAATCGAGCCCCAGAAACCTAGATTGACATGGCGCCGAAAGCTCCAGCACCGTCCATGGCAACTCGCCGGTACATGCGCCACCAAGCCCCCATACAGGTCTGATCCGCCTCCTCTCCCTTAGTGCTAGATCTTTTCATAAATTGGGGCTTGATCCGTGCTCAATAGGGCTCAGAACGTGCTTCCGAGAGGGTTCGATACGTACTCTTTTTCATCTCCTCTAAACCCCGATCTGACCACCTCCGGCCGGCCAACCACCCCCTATCGCTGGCCACCACCTCAACGGAGGTGGTGGTGGCATTGGCTGGCTGGGAACCGACACTGGTGGCCGGGAAATCATCACGCAAAGAATCCCAGGTCGGGTTGTCGCGTGCCGTCCATTCCTCGGGGACAATAACTGAGAGCCGTCGGATCTGTTTTTAATGTTTATGTTTATTTCATCTAATTCGTCGATCTGATTGTTGAAGTTCGTCGAACGGAATCCTAAGTTCGTCGAACGGAACTGATTCGTTGATTGCGTTTTATACTTCGTCGATCTGATAGTTGAGTTTGACGAACTGAATATGGAGTTCGTCGGACGGAATTCATTTCGTCGAGTGCAGGTTAGATTTCATCGAATGCAGATTTATTCTGTTTTCGTCGAGCGTAGGTTAGATTTTGTCGAACGCAGATTCGTTCTGTTTTCGTCGAGCGTAGGTTAGATTTCGTCGAACGTAGATTTGTTCTGCTTTCGTCGAGCGCAGGTTAGCTTTTGTCGAATGCAGATTTATTCTGTCTTTGTCGAGCGTAGTTAGTTTTCGTCGAACGCAGATGTGTTGAGCTTTCGTCGAGCGCAGAGTCAGTAATATAATTAAATGTTTATAGTGTTTTATGTCACATAATAAGCAGTGTTTCATTTTAAATATTAACAATACTATAACACCTCAGATGAAAAAGTGCCCAACACCAATATAGTAGCCCTTGGTGTGTAGATTAAGTGAAAATTTGTTTCAGCCCAAAAGGAGCAATGTAGCTCCCTATAGAGCCAAAATAGTGGGACTGGTCCCTAGGGTAGGGCAGTCACTCTTTCCTGCATATCCTTTTATTGGTAGATGATATGGCCTTGATATTTAAAACCTAGGCTAGTTACATACACCCACACAACATATTCATAGATGGGATTTTTAGGAGAACCTTTTTCTAAGCTTTTTGAGATTATTTCATAAATCATTTAGAAATTATTTAGTTGGACAAAGGACCTCCAATGACCTCCAAATTTTGGTGGGTGCTCCTTAGGGTTATGTTATGACCTTGGTAAAAATCTCAGCCCAATTGGGACTGTTTTGATTGAGTAATTTGTAAACCCAAGTTAGGTCAAATTGGGTCAAAGTTAGGGCATGGTGTTTATCTTGGGGTGTGGTGGTCAAAACTCATCACCATGAGTTGAAACCTTGGACACTGGTGTAAGATCACCTAAAACACCTTCATGAGTAAGATGGGGTGGTGTAGAGGTGGATATGCCCTAGAACCTTAGTTTTAACCATAGGGTTGCACTTTGAACCTTGTGAAGGACATGGGGTCAAATGTTCTTGAATGGTCATGGAACTTGGTGGATAAGTTCATGGGATTTAATTAGACCCTAGGTAATTTTATAAGGATTTTAGGAGCATTTATTCCCCCTAAATTAGGACACAACCCCTTTAGGGATTTTTCTTATGAGAGATATTTACATGCACAAAATGTCTTGGATGGAGATGAAACCTTGGTAGTGCCTTTATTATTATGATATACACCTCTGGTAATTTTTGTGCTTTTTATTAAATGATTTAACCAGTACTTCATTCACAAGGCACCTATTTTGTCTTAGGCTTAATAAAATTAATTGAGGGTCCTACACTCTTTGATAAATTGTGCAAATTGGTGACGGGACATTTCAAAGCATTAGGAAAGTCTGTGATGTTTTATATAATTTTTGGAGACGTAAATCAGTAGGCTACTTCACAACTTGTCTTATTTGAGGTTTTCTTAAAGTATTTATTTAAGTAAGAGAATTATTTCCATAAATCCTGAAATTTGGTCAGTAGACTTTTCTGATGAATACAACAGCTTGGTATTTTTCCTATAATTTTGGAGTAGATATTTTTGGTGGTTCCTTCATAAATCTACAAGTTTGGATAGATGATAAATATAAAAAATAGGGGACAATTTCTTACTGTAAAAATATGATATGTTGTATTTGCTGTTATTTAGTCATCATAAGTTTATCATAATTTTTGGAGAGCTATATCATAAGAATTCCTTACACTTCATGTTCATTTTCATACTTGGCAAAGGTTTGGAGAAATTAAAATAAATGCTAAATAATTAATGAAAAATATGATTCACTGGATTTAGTCTTATAACATCATGATAGACCTCCAGTAAATATCTTAAATCAATTGGATGAATATTTGGAGTACCTCTACTTATAGGCTTCATATAGTTAGTTTGGTCTGTGTTTAGTAAAACTGTGAAATTTGGGTAACTAGTGGCCTACTAAGTGGAAATGGCATGTAGTTGGTGTACATGGTCAGGATGAGAGTGCACTTGGTGGGTTAAGGGTTAGGTTGTGCTAGGGATTGATGAAAGATCGTCTTTCCCTGGTGTGTCATAAAGCACTTTGGTTTAACTCAAGTGAAATGGTAAAATGGGTAATCTTATGGGTAGATACCAACAACACTAAGTGTCTGGAGAAAGGGAACTTTGGGGTGTCATCCCATTACTGTTCCTAGTACCATAGCGAGCTCCTTACAGGGTAATCCTCGGGACGCCCAAGATAAACCGTAAATTGTAGGGATAAGTCGATATACAAGATTAACTTAATAACGCACACACCCACACCTCATGGTTACAGGAGGTTAGTTAGTTTGGTCTTACGAGCGGTAGGCTCAGTGGTTGTAGCAGCAGACTAACTAGTCCGATGAGCTTGTGACTCAGTAATGTTGTTGGTGCGGACGGGTTTGTCCGACGAACTGGTGGCTCAGAAGGTTATTGATGACGGGCAGGTTAGCTCGGTGAGCCTATGGCTCGGAGATAGATAGTAGAACAGGTTTGCATGTGCACGAAGGTGGTGGTTCTTCGGTATTGGACGGTCGTTCACACCGACGTCAATACGTTGACTCGGCAAGTGTTGAATTTGTACTTAGCCATAAAAGTCTGGAGGTCCAGCCAGTAAGAATACGCAGATGCTCTGCGGTTTTGCGTTGAGGCGTACTATAGGTCTAGGTTAGGTAGTGTGAATACCAACGTAGAGGTGGGCGAGGCCCAACCCACCGCTTCTGTTTGCCACTACGAAAGTATCCTGGGAGTCTTGCTAGCTCCAAAAAGGGGGAACTAAAGGTCTGTGCGCATAGAGTTGAAGTGTGTGATTTGCACTTATATGAACATAGCATAAACTGCATAACTCTGCATGTCATGGTGAAAGTGGAGGTCAGATCTTAAGTTACTCTAGAGGGGGGGGGGGGGGGGTGAATAGAGTATTAAAACTTTTTATTTAGTTTTATAGCCGAATTTAAAATACTGTTAAGTATATGTGTAATCAGTGAGAGTTAAAGATAAAGACAGAAACAGTAAAAAGAAAATCACACAGCACAAGCACAGAAGAATAAGCAAGCACAGAAGACACAAGGAGCTATAGTAGTTCCCCAATAAATCTGGATACGTCTACTCTTCTACCACCCTTGGTAGGAATCCACTAGGAGGGTTGATCAGGTGCCCTAGCACCAAGGGTTTTTTGATAAGGTGTCCACACACCAATAAGCTTTTGATAAGGTGCTTAAAAACCACACAAGGATTTTTTGATAAGGTGTCTTGCCACCACTGTGTAAACTTTTGGAGGGAGAATTAACCCTGTACAAGATGAGATAAAGAGGTTTAGAGTGTTCTTCTCTGTCAATGATCTGAGAGAAGACAAGATGGTGTTGAAGCCGAAAGCTCCCCCTGTCTGATGAGAGTTGATGACAGTTTGTGGACAGAGTTTTCTCTAACACAAGTCTTTTGTAGCAGATTATCTGGAAGAAACGAATCTTCAGATTGTTGTTGCTCTTTGAAAGACTTTAACTTGCAGCAGTTCTGAGAGGTTGAGTGTTGTTCTCAGAATGATGAGGGTGCTGCCTTGAGTAAGAAGAAGACTGGGAAAAATGAATAATGTTCTGTCCTTCTTCTTCTTTCTCTAATACTTCTCCATGTTATTCTTGTTATGTAATAACAGAGAGACTGAGAAAAACTTGTGAATGTATCTCTGTGCTCTGTATGAAGGAAAAAATTGACTCCTCTATTCTGTTTCTTCTTTGATGACTTTTTAATCTTGCAAATTCAAATCATCTGCTTTTAAGGAATATATTATTCTGACTTAAATCCTTCTTGGAACTATGCAGCCACCCAAAACAGTTTTGGCAAGTCCTTTCAATTCCTTTTGTCGTGAAAGATGCCTTGGCATTAAATGTCAACGGCTATTCTTTTTCTTGGAATAGAAAGAATATAAGGATATAATAAATAAGAAAGATATCCTTACATAACTGACTGAATACGTCCAAAAAGAATTAAATATATCCGTTATTCTGTCGATTTGTGTTCAGAGAACTGATATCCAACTGAAAATATTAATCTGAGCTTCAGAAAGGAATTTGTCGAGCGCTGGCTGAAATTTGTCGAGCACTGCCTGGAATTTGTCGAACACTGACAGACAAATCGTCGAACGTCGCTAGCCATTTGTCGAGCTTGAATTTTCCTAAGTTCTGACTAATCTAATCAGCCTAAAAACTTGACCCTAAGACTATACAATGGGGTCAATACAGATCCTAATCAACATATAGTGATCCTAGCCCAAATCAGTAATAGGGTTGTTCCAACAATCTCCCCCTATTTGGGTTAGGATACTATTTAACAATCATTCAAATAATATACAACTGAAAAAGAAAACAACAAAGCATAAATAAATCTGACAGAATGAAAAATCATTTCAGCAGATGAAATAAGAAGTGCTCTGAGTTCTCACAGTATTACAACAAAGTAGAATCTATCAAACAAACAAAGATGATTGTTTAGAACCTTTTATTTCTTTGCAGATGAAGGCTTGAAAATTATTTGCCTGTTTGGATCTTGAGATTTCTTCTTGCTGATGTATTGATCTTGAGCTCCCAGAACAGTTTGAGATTTAACATGAGGAACAAAAGCTTCTGGGTGCAACTGCACTCTTCTTAGAAGGAGGAGCATTGGCTGATCCAGAGGCTTGAGAACCACTAGAACTACCAGGTCTCCCTGATTGTTGAGAGCTTTGCCTCTGAGAAGAAGATGAAAAACATGCTGATCTAGCTGATCCTACTGCACCAGCTGCTAGAGGAGGAGGTGGAGGAGGATGATTGTGCTAAATAGGTTTGTCAGGAAGATAGCCAGTCTTCTTGAATTTCTTATTCCTTTTATTCTCATTTCTGGAGTTTTTCATCCAGGATGGAGTGTTCTCATTAAGAGGAATGTTGTACAGAATATAAAAAGGAATGTCATTCTTTGGATTGGGAGGATTAGGAGAAGCCTTTGTCTTTGCTTCCCTTTTCTTTCTTTTCTTGGATGATGTGTCATTAGAATCACTGTTATCATCATCATCATCATCTTCAGAGTCAGAAGAAGAAATTGGTTTATTATATAAATCATCAATTGTTTTGATTACTTCAAGAGCTTTTAATCTTTCTTCTTCAGCTTTGTCAAACTCTACATCTGGCTCATTCCAGATTTCATCATAACTTGGCATTGATTCTTCATTCCGTAAAAGAGTTGGAGGTGAGGAAACAATTCTTGAAGCTGTTTCATCTGATGGAGTATCATCTGATGGAGTAGGGTGATCTTCTATATCATCTAGAAATTCTACAAGATCATCCTCATATTCTGCAAAAGTGTCCTTCATCTGAATATCTTGATTAGAGATTGAAGGAATAGAAGAGATGAAACTTTTTATGATGTCAGAATGAGTCTTCTGAGGAAGGCATATCAGAGACTTTGATAAATCCTCTATGTATACTTTTGGTGACACCCTTGATATATATTTAGTATCAAATTGTGATAATAAGCTATGCAGATCACAAGAGGGATGAATGCAAATACTATTTATTTCTTCTATAACTTGTATATCTGATACTATACAAGAATCAACCATATCTGTATCATAAACTATAATTAAATCTTCTTTACTTTGTACTATCTCAGAACAAATTCCAGGAGTTGGTTTAAAATCTATAACTTCTGCTACTTCTGGAGCAACTTCTGCTTCTGGAGCTTCTTCACAGGACATCTCCCCCTGCCTAGCTTCAGGGATGCCTGAATCTAGGCCCCTAGAAGAAGGGACAGCAATAGAGGAAGGAAGGGAAGAAAGCTTAGCAGATAAGGTAGAAATAGCTTAAAGGACTGGAGCAAATTTTGCATCCAGGAGTTGGTTTATTTTAGGAAGAATGTGATCAAAAATTTAATCAGCAATAGAGGTGAGGTTGAGAGATAGATAGTCTGATGGAAGTGATGTAGATGGTTGTGAAGTGGATGGGATGAAAGTTGGTAGAAGGATATCTCTGACAGTTTCAGAATGTGTGGAAATGCTATCTGGATGGTTTGAACTTGAGGAGTGAATTGGTGACTAATGTTCATCATGTATTGGAGATGGAGGTGGAATAGGTGATTGAGGTTTAGTGTTGATAGGAGATGGAGGAGGGGAAGGGAGTGGTTCTGGAGATAGAGGGGAAATATCATTGATAGGTGGTATATCAGTTGAAGGAGGTGGTGGAGAGTTTGGAGGTAGAAATTGTTCAGGAGACTGTTGAGCAGGTGGAGATGGGATATGAGAAGGAGAAGGAACTGAGGGAGGAATTTCTGGAAGGGTAGAGGGAGTGACTTGGTCAGTCCTTGTGTCCTCAGATGTTTTCCTTTTCCTAGAAGCATCAGCTCTTGTATTCTCCTTGGGGATTACCCTATCCCAATTAGCAAAGATTGTTTAGGCCAGCCTCTTGCTGGCATTTATAGTCACCTTGGGTTACACCAGAAGGTCTGGATGCCTTTCCTGCAGGAAGATACCTATAACTCTTCCAAAACTGACACTATCTTTAGAATTTTTCATTTTAATCAATTCAATGAGAATTGATCCCCAGTTAATTTTCTTCTTCTTCATCAAGGCTACCATCAACAGAAATTGGTGCCTGTTGATATAGTCATGCCCAGAAGACTTGCCCAGCAAGACTTTTCCAACAATGTCAGCTAAGAACTTGTAGTCCTGAGATAAGTGCTTTTTCAGTAAGTGATTAGGGTTTCCAGTTAAGTGACCCATTTTGACTAAAGCTTCATCAAATTGTTCTGAGCTTATGTCTAAGTCATCATCACCATTCTCAAAACCAAAAATTTCAGAAAGAATGGTGGGAGAGAGAGAGACTTGATGACCTGAGATGGTGCCAGACATCTTCTCATCCTCTGTCTGAACAGTATGAACCCATTCTTTAATATTTGCAACTGGTATTTTCTGCCTGGTGCTCAAAAAACTTCTTTAGATGTTGGTCTTCAAGTAGTTGAAGAACATCCTTGAAGATTTGGTCAGATTGTGCAAAAGAATCCATGTCGATATCAAAACCTGCGTCAAACTTCATTGAGTGCAGAGAGGCCTGAGAAATCGCCATTGTTCCTGCAAAGAAAACGAAGATCAAGTGCAGAGGGGAACTGGAGGGAAAGACGATTTCTGAAGGCGCAAACATAGAAAGAGATAAAATAAAGCTTATATAGAAAGATCGAAGAATGAGGGCGCATTCGTAGACCGCTGTTTGACAAAACCTAAAAAATTAGAAGTCGAAAAGGCTTTATTTCTTCGTCAGACTGCGTACGAAAACATCTTTTTCGTCGACCACCGTTCGACAAATGAGATTTTCGTTGTCGATTCTGAAGTTAAGGGTTTTCATCGATCATCGTTCGACGAATGAATCAAATTCGTCGTTCTTCGTTCGACGAATTTATGGGATAGATAGAAAATTTAATTTTTAACAGATTGAGTCTCTATCTATCATTCCTAGTTGATTTACAAAGAATATGTGCTTCTTTTCATCCAAGGGCTTGGTGAAAATGTCAGCTCTTTGCAAATCAGTAGAAATGAATTGTAGGTAAATTTTGTTTTTATCCACATTATCCCTAATGAAGTGGTGCCTAATTTCTATGTGTTTAGTTCTACTATGGAGAACTGAATTTTGTGCTATAGATATTGCACTAGTGTTGTTACAAAATATAATTGAATTAATTAAGTTGACACCATAGTCTAGGAGCTGATTTTGTATCCATAATATATGTGAGCAGCAACTTCCAGCAGCTATGTATTCAGCTTCAGCTGTTGATGTAGACACAGATGTTTGTTTCTTATAAAACCAAGACACAAGCCTATCACCAAGAAACTGACAAGTTCCTGATGTGCTCTTCCTGCCTACTCTGCATCCAGCATAAGCTGAATCTGAAAATCCAGTTAATTCAAATTCAGATACTGTTGGATACCAAAGTCCTAGATTAGGGCAACCCTTTATATATCTTAAAATTCTTTTTAGTAAAATAAGATGAGATTCTTTAGGGTTAACTTGAAACCTAGCACAAATACATGTAGCAAACATTATATCTGGCCTACTAGCTGTTAAATAGAGTAGAGAGCCAACAATTGCCCTATACACTTTCTGATCAACAGGTTTCCCTGATTCATCAGTGTCAACAACAGCATTAGAGGCCATGGGTGTTTTCATGGTTGAAGAATCAGACATTCCAAATCTTTTCACTAATTCCTTAGCATACTTAGATTGGGAAATGAAGATTCCTGATGGGGTTTGCTTCACCTGAAGACCAATGAAGTATGATAATTCACCCATGCTACTCATTTCAAATTTAGATTGCATTAGTTTAGAAAAATTTTTGCATAAATTTGAATCTGTAGAGCTAAAGATAATATCATCTACTTATATTTGAACTAGTAAGGTTTGATTTTTATGTATCCTGAAAAATAATGTTTTATCTACTATGCCCCTACAGAAATTATTTTCCAAAAGAAAATTAGCTAAAGTCTCATACCATGCTCTGGGAGCTTGTTTGAGACCATAAAGAGCTTTATTAAGCTTATATACATAGGAGGAATGAGTTGGAGAGATGAAACCTTGTGGTTGTTCCACATAGACTTCTTCTTTGATGTCTCCATTTAGAAAGGCACTCTTCATATCCATTTGATATACTTTGAACTTTTTATATGCAGCAAATGCAAGGAAGATTCTGATTGCTTCTAACCTTGCAACTGGTGTAAAAGTTTGATCATAGTCTATTCCTTCTTCCTATGAGTACCCTTGAGCTACTAGCCTAGCTTTGTTTCTCACAATATTGCCTTGATCATCAAGTTTGTTCCTGAAGACCCACTTGGTGCCAATAACAGGATGGCCTTTTGGTCTTGGAACCAAATCCCAAACCTTGTTCCTTTAAAACTGGTTGAGTTCCTCTTGCATTGCAAGAATCCAGTTTGGATCTTGTTTTGCATCTTTTATGGTTTGAGGTTCAACTTGTGATAGGAAACAAGTATGCATCTGATTTTGGTGTAATTGATGCCTTGTTTGAACACCTGCTATGATATCACCAATTACTTGTGTAATTGGATGATCTCTAACTGTGATGTTGTCAACAGTTGGAGTTGGTTCAGCAGCAATATCCATTTCGGGAATTTGTTCAGCTGTTGTGTCATGTGGAGGATGTTCTGCTGTTACTTGATTTAGGTTAACAACAAGATCTGGATGATCTTCTTCTTTACTATCTTCAAGAGTTTGAGGTGATGGATGCAGTGAATCTTCTGTCTGTAGATTTAATCCATCAAGCTCTTCACATAGAGCTGGTACCTACAGATTGTTTTTGGTAGAAGAATTCTTCTCCTTGTAAAACATGTTAGTTTCATCAAAGGAAACATGCATAGACTCTTCTATTTTATGAGAAGATTTATTAAATACCCTATATGCTTTGCTAACTAATGAATATCCTAAGAAGATTCCTTCTTCAGATTTTGGTTCAAATTTTCTAAGGTACTTTTTATCATTGTTATGAACAAAACATCTACATCCAAAAGTTCTAAAATAATAAACTTTAGGTTTCTTCCCTTTAAGTAATTCATATGGAGTTTTACCCTTAAGTTTGTGTATCAAACTTCTATTCAGAACATAATTTGCTGTGCTGACAGCCTCTGCCCAAAAAGATAGGGGCAAGTTAGCATCTGCAAGCAATGTTCTTGCTTATTCAATTAGAGTTCTATTTTTCCTTTCAACTACCCCATTTTGTTGACGAGTTCTAGGAGTTGAGAAGCAATGCCTGATACCTTCCATCTCACAGAATTCTTGCATGAGAAGAGACTCAAACTCAGTGCCATGATCACTTCTGATCAATGCAACTACAGTAGAGTACTCAATCTGTATGCTCTTTAGAAAGTCTGTAAGAACTTTAAAGTTATTTGACTTTTCTCTCAAAAAGAACACCCAAATGAATCTAGAGAAGTCATCTACAATAACTAGAGTGTAAGACTTCCCCCCTAAACTCTTTATTGCTATAGGTCCAAAAAGGTCCATATGTAGCAAATACAAGATTCTAGGTGAATCACTTTTAGATAATGATTTAAAGCTGTTTTTGGTTTGCTTGCCTAACTGACATGCCCTACAAAGACCTTCTTTCTTATATGATCCTGATGGTAAGCCTCTAACAAGATTATCCTTAGCTAGTTTAGCAATGGTCCTAAGGTTTACATGTCCTAATCTTTTATGCCATAATTCACTAGGTTTGCTTAGCTCATTAAATAAACAAATTTCTGATTTGGATGAGTTGAAATTTACTAAATATAAATTTCCTTGCCTAATACCTGATAGAACAATAACATTATTAGAGGATTTAATAATGCATTCTGATTTATTAAATGTTACCTGATAAACTTCATCACATATGACTTATGCTGATGAGGTTGTGCTTCAGACCCTTGACATAGGTTACTTCCTTGAATGTCACTGCTCCAACTTTAATTTCACCATAGGCTTTGGTTTGTCCACATTTGGAGTCTCCAAAGATCACCTTGGGTCCAAGCTTTGCCTTGTAGTTGTTCAGGTTGGCCTTGTTTCCTGTCTTGTGCTTTGAGCAGCCACTATCCAAGTATTATTTTTGATTTAATCTTGGATAGTTGTGTACCTGCAAATACAAAACATAAACTAGTTGTTTTTGACCCAGACTACCTTGAGTCCTTTTATGTTACACAAAATTCAGAGATAAATGACATTTCAGGCTGATCCTTATAGACTTATGGATGATATCTCCGTGGAGGTATAGTCCACTCAATAAAAGGATTTTTAGTATATTTAGGATTAGAATTCTTAGAGTTTTTTGTATAATGTCTGTTCGACAAATTTGGGTAAATTCGTCGACCGCCGTTCAACGAATGTGCATGTTTTTGTCGAGCGTCGTCCATATTATAACTATACTGAAAATTTGTTCTCAGTTTTCGTCGATCCCCGTTCGACAGATTTGAATCTTTTTGTCGAGCTTCGTTCGACGAATTCTTCTGAATTCTCTTATCCTTAACAGACTTGCTTGAAATATCTTTATTTCTTTCTGCAGCCTCTTTTCTTTTAGCAGAAATGAATTTTATGGGTGTGGAGATGATGTTTCTCTTAATCAGAGATGGCTCACTTGATGAAGCACCCAAGCCCAGTTTACTATTGTTAAATCTAGCATTGACGGTGCTTGTGATGTTCATCAGTTTGATGCTTCTCCCATTGAGAGATTCTTCAAATTTCTTGTCTTCGGACAACTTATTCTCAATGAGAATAATGTGTTCTTTGGAGGCAGCCAACTCTTTCTTAAGACTTGCATTCTCTTCACTTATATTATTCATCTCAACTAACTTATTTCTGAGAGAGATTACTTCTTTCTCAGATTTTATTAAGTCTTGACAATGAATTTTGAAATCATCTTTGAATTCAATAGAAGTAAAATCAAAGCCAGATAATACCTGATCAGTATCATCTTTTGTTTTTGATTCTGATTTCTCTTCATCAAAATTGTTGGTTGAGGCATTGATTGCCATCATGCAGAAATTTCTTTCTTCTTCATCATCACTGGAGCTGGATGATGATGCAGATTGTGACTCACTGTCTGAGTCATAAATAGCCATCAAACATTGGTCATTGTCTTTTGTTTCCTCTTCATCAGATGAGCATGATGAAGATTCTGACTCAGACTCTGTATCACTCCAGGATTTTGCTACAAATCCTCTTCCCTTCTTTTTGTGAGAGTGGGAGGAAGATTTGCTAGAGTTCTTCTTTTCTTCCTTTTCTCTTCTCCTGTCCTTCTTGTCCTTTTTGTTCTGATTATCTGGACGGTCAGGAGCAATGCGTCCTGGTTTTCTGCAACCAAAACATATAATTTCATTAGAGTGATTTTTGTCATACCTTGGCTTGTCATGGCTTCTGGATGACTTTTTCCTGAAATCCTTTCTAGCCATTTTATAGAATCTTTTGGCTATCAGACTCATAAACTCCTCATTGTCAGGAGCTTTTCCTTCTTCTTCTGCAGCCTTGAAGGCTATGCTTCTTTCCTTCTTGGGTGCTGGAGATGAAGTAGATTCTTCAGCTTCCCTAGCTTTGATAAGCTACTCATAAGACTTGAGCTTCCCCAACAAAACTTCAGTGGTGATCTCATTGAGACTTCTGGCTTCCTTGATTGGCCAGATTATGGAGTCCCATGTGCTGGGGAAGCACATAAGAATTTTCTGATTGATCTCTGTGAGTGAGATCACTTTGTCCAGAGACTTCAGCTCATTTATTATGAGGTTGAGCCAATTGTACATATCAGCAACACTTTCTGATTCTCCCTTCTTGAAGTTCTCATATTGAGAAATCAGATGAGATCTTCTATCTTTTCATTCATCTGCTGAGCCTGCCACCATGTTGTTGAGAGATTCCCAAATTTCTCTTGCTGAGGTGCACTCAACAACCTTCTGGAATATGTCATCTGACATAGTTAGGGCCAGAATGTTCATGGCCTTTGCATCTACATTTCTCTGCTTCTTCTGAGCTTCAGTCCACTCAGGAGGTGGAACAACAGTATTGTATGTTGCTGCATCAGTAAATGTTGATGTTGTGGTAGCTGGAGGTCCTATCAAAATGACATTGAAAATTTCTTCATCAATGGAGTTCATATACAGCCTAATCCTTGCTTTCCATAGTGCAAACTTATTGAGATTGCACATAGGAGATCTTGTGCTGGAATATTCCTTGTTTTGTGCCATGAGTTTTAAATAAGATAAAAATAAAGAGAAAGAAACTCTAAGGAAATTTAAGATTTGGTTGATCTTTGTGATTCAGGTGTTAGCCTGTAAAGAATCAACCTAGCTCTGATACCAATTGAAAGTGGAGGTCAGATCTTAAGTTACTCTAGAGGGGGGGGGGGGGGTGAATAGAGTATTAAAACTTTTTATTTAGTTTTATAGAGGAAATTAAAATACTGTTAAGTATATGTGTAATCAGTGAGAGTTAAAGATAAAGACAGAAACAGTAAAAAGAAAATCACATAGCACAAGCACAGAAGAATAAGCAAGCACAGAAGACACAAGGAGCTATAGTAGTTCCCCAATAAATCTGGGTACGTCTACTCTTCTACCACCCTTGGTAGGAATCCACTAGGAGGGTTGATCAGGTGCCCTAGCACCAAGGGGTTTTTTATAAGGTGTACACACACCAATAAGCTTTTGATAAGGTGCTTAAAAACCACACAAGGATTTTTTGATTAGGTGTCTTGCCACCACTGTGTAAACTTTTGGAGGGAGAATTAACCCTGTACAAGATGAGATAAAGAGGTTTAGAGTGTTCTTCTCTGTCAATGATTTGAGAGAAGACAAGATGGTGTTGAAGCTGAAAGCTCCCCCTGTCTGATGAGAGTTGATGACAGTTTGTGGACAGAGCTTTCTCTAACACAAGTCTTTTGTAGCAGATTATCTGGAAGAAATGAATCTTCAGATTGTTGTTGCTCTTTGAAAGACTTTAACTTGCAGCAGTTCTGAGAGGTTAAGTGTTGTTCTCAGAATGATGAGGGTGTTGCCTTGAGTAAGAAGAAGACTGGGAAAAATGAATAATGTTTTGTCCTTCTTCTTCTTTCTCTAATACTTCTCCTTGTTCTTCTTGTTCTGCAATAACAGAGAGACTGAGAAAAACTTGTGAATGTATCTCTGTGCTCTGTATGAAGGAAAAAATCGACTCCTCTATTATGTTTCTTCTTTGATGAATTTTAATCTTGCAAATTCAAATCATCTGCTTTTAAGGAATATATTATTCTGACTTAAATCCTTCTTGGAACTATGCAGCCACCCAAAACAGTTTTGGCAAGTCCTTTCAATTCCTTTTGTCGTGAAAGATGCCTTGGCATTAAATGTCAACGGCTATTCTTTTTCTTGGAATAGAAAGAATATAAGGATATAATAAATAAGAAAGATATCCTTACATAACTGACTGAATACGTCCCAAAAGAATTTAATATATCTGTTATTCTGTCGATTTGTGTTCAGAGAACTGATATCCGACTGAAAAAATTAATCTGAGCTTCAGAAAGGAATTTGTCGAGAGCTGGCTGAAATTCGTCGAGCACTGCCTGGAATTTGTCGAACACTGACAGACAAATCGTCGAACGCCGCTAGCCATTTGTCGAGCTTGAATTTTCCTAAGTTCTGACTAATCTAATCAGCCTAAAAACTTGACCCTAAGACTATACAATGGGGTCAATACAGATCCTAATCAACATATAGTGATCCTAGCCCAAATCAGTAATAGGGTTGTTCCAACACATGACATAAACATTGAATTACAACCCCTACCCCAATCGTATAAATTGGTTATGGAACTTTTTATACGATAGGCCCTGCTAAATGACCCCTTTGTCTATAGGTTTGTATGGGCATTCCTATAAATCAATGGTTACATTCTATTATACACCTGTCTTTACTTACTGCACTTTATTTATTCTTTACCTGCTTTTACTATGCTCTTTTACTGTTTCAATTATTTATAATCACATGTGGTCATCAGGGGAGCGGTGGGGGATTGGCTTAGTATTTTTTACTAACGGTAGGTGGACCTTATCATTTTAGGAGACCACGGAGATGGAGCAGCACCAGAGGCCGGTGCAGATGGAGGCGGGGCAGTCTAGAACAGGAGCACTAGATTCAGGATCAGTGAGTGATTGATAGTTAGCTTCTGCGAGTGACCTTGTAGTGAGGACATGATGTATAAGGAATGAGCCCTTTATTATTGTAATCATTTATTCCGTTATACTATGTGGACATCCCTTGTGATGTTTTACTTTTCTATGTGATGTGGACTTGGCTCTTTTTTTAAGTTTCATTATTCTTGCTTCTTTGTGATCGATTTGGCCTGCAGGATTGGCGTTTTGTAGTGGCGACCTTCCTGAGTGAGGGAGCCACCGCAAAGCGGCGGTTCTTGGCATAAGACCCGGGTTTTCAAAGAAAAAAGGGGTCTTACAATTTATGTCATCCTCTCTCGAGGGGTGCATGCAACTCCTTTTACCAATAAGCAATCTACACGTATTCACGTATCTCTCGATCAACTAGAATAATGTTCAAGACTGGATTATCCTACACAAGAAATATGAAATCAAATATTAGTGATTCAAAGGTAAATCGAGCTCTTCACGCGAAACTAATGAAAAATGAGTTACATAATTATAATTCTACATTAATCAACCGACCAAATGCTAGAAAATTACCTAGACATAATTGAAGCAAAGTGAAAATTTTATAAATATGAATAAAAAGGCTACAGGCGCATGGAAATAAAACTTTAAACTAGGAAATGAAAGTGCAAGGCATAAAGTAAAATCATAAAGGAAATTACACTAAAAATATAGTAAAACTAAGCTAGAAATGATCCAATCAAAGCATGGAATGGATTGTGATCAACTTGGTTGCAACTGACTTTTATAGGAAGAAAATTCCAAGTACACGCCCTTGGTCACGCCCATGACCTAGGGCATGTAACTTGTGAAAAACTGCCAAATAAAAGTCCGGGAATGTTGGGAGAAAAACAGCCAAATTCTGAAGTAACTCAAAGTAGCACACCCTGTGACACCCCAATTTTCACAATGCTGTGGAAACATGCGTCTGTTGCTAACGCCAAGCGGTAGGTACTACCGCTGGTGGTATATGTCCTGACTAGATGTCGAGAGGCCTCATTGTGGGGCTTCGTCAAGAGGTTTCGTCGAGAAGGTTTCGTCAAGAAGTTAGCACGGCGCGGTATAGATACCTCCAGCGGTATGTTCATCATATCTCACAGTAGCATTGAGAAGAGTTCATCAAGGAGATATCATCGAAAGGGTTCTTCATGACATTAGTGCAACGCGGTAGCGCTACTGCCCCCATGGTAGCGCTACCGCCGCGCGTTATTTTATTAGAACAGATTTGTAAGCAACGTTTTCTGGGCATCCGATCTTCTTAGATATTGAACTAAGGGCTTGCATAGGTTTGTCCAAAAGTCCTAAAAAGGGCAGAGGAGTTCTCTTTTCTTTTGTTAAGTCCTTTGTGTTTTGGTGGGCTATGGTGAGAGGGAGAGCTTGGAGGAAGAAGAAGGGTAAGATCCGCCATTGTTGGAGCATCAGAACTCCGTTCGTCGATCCGAAACCAGATCCATGGGAAGGATGCAAAGGCTCTCATTTCTATCAGTGCCTTTCAACCGATCCATGGTGAGGAAGAGAGTTCAAAGGGTAACGATATCTCTCCTCCCAGTTTTACGGTGCATGTATGGCATCTCTCATTTTGCCTTCTTTTTTCTGAAATTTGTGGCACCGGATCTCTCAAATGAGAGGGATTTGGGCTGTCTTGGTTCAAGAGGAACCATCGGGTTGATTGAGTCCGTCCCCGACATTATTTTTTCCTTAAAGATCCGCTCCGTTAGCAGATTAGGCATTGTGGGTGAAGCTAAAATTGCGACTAGTGGTCTGATTAGGTGATGTTCTTAACACGCATTTATGGATTTTGCTAGAAATCTGATTGCGGCGAAAACATCATTGTTATGCCCTTTATGTTTCATATGAAAACGAACATTAGTCCGGAAAGGGAAATACTGTGTGTGGTGAATATCTTGTGATGTCGCTTGTATGTGAAGGCGTCTCATCATCTTTGTGGTCGACTGGCTAGCCCGTGAATGCTGGGATTCATGTGTAGAGAGTGTCCCGGCAAGACGAGTCCACTTTTTTGTTAAATGTCGAGAACAAGTAATTTGATGCGCCCGATGGCATTATGGTCAATGTGCGGGTGAGGTCTCAGCAGAGTTCTTGACTTTTGGCTTGGTGTTTGTGGCGAGAACAAGTAAGCGGATATGCCCGATGGCATTGTGGGCCTTGTGCGGGTGAGGTTTCAGCAGTGTTCTTGGCCTTGGGCTTGCACGCCCCGGGGGAAATGATGAGTACCCTTTGATTGTTGTGAAAGGATGAAGTGTGATGTTATCTTAGAAGCATACACACTATAGTGTGCCTTGTGTGAAACCCAGGTTTGCATACATGTTGCATTGTTAGGCCCCTTACTTTAATTGCTCAACATCAAAACGTGGATCATGCTTATGATACTCATGCCTGTTATTTTATGTTACTATTATTTATTATATTTGCATACAAAGTGTTGACTTGAAGGGTGATGTAGTTTCCCGGGGTTCGCTAGGACGGCTATGAGGAGGGGTGTTGTTACACTATTGTTGGTCAGCCAAAGCTGACCCTCGTTATACCGCTCTTTGTGTATTGGATGCAGGGCAAGGATCGCAGGTTGTACTCAGCCCGTCGGCCAAAAAGGCCTAAGCCTCATGAAGTGTACCTCCTCCTATTTTCCTATTTGTTTAAGCTGTCTTTACTTTGTTTCGACTTGCATGTCGAGGTAGCATAGGAATGCTATATTTTTTGAATATTTTATGTGCTATGATTGATGACTTGAGCATTGATTTTGTAATCCCTTAAGGTCGTGGTACTCTTATATAGATGTGGACAACTTCTGTTCTTCTTGTTAATGTTTTTATGTGTTTGTTCTGAGTTTTCAGTTGGGTAGAATCTATATCATCTTTTAATACTAAAGTTGTGGCGGATATATGTTGTTGGGTCCTGGCTAGACCTATATTATATGGTCATTACAGGGGATGCATTACAATTTGGTATCAGAGGCAGGTTAGCGTTCTTGTTGAGATTTAGTGTAATCAGATCGCGTTAAGAGGTTGTTTACATAGGATTACTTTGCGGGACCATGATTGTCCTTGTGTTTGATGTATTGCGAATGGAGTTTGATTCATTGTTTCCTAGCATATGCCAGGATGGTGGCAACGATGGGGGATGTCGAGGCGACAAGAGGAGCCTTTGGCTAGCAGTGCTACTGTCCCAACCCTTATGAATATGGGTGTGTCCCCGTCAGACTTATGTTGTGTGCTAGAAGAGGCGTTGGTGGCGGCTCAAGCTGCGGTGATGCCACCGATTGCGACACCTATTGTGCAGGCTACGAATCCTATTACCCTGGTTACTGTTACACCAAAGGTGGGAGTAAGGCAGGTAGAGCCGTTAGCTGAGAGAGCAGTTGGGCAGGGAGAATGTCAGATGAAGTATTTTCTTAGTTTCCATCCTCCGACATTCAAAGGAGTTGGCACTCCAACGGATGCCGAGGATTGGTTGGCAGGGATTTAGGAACTCCGAAAAGCGGAAGAGACCCCAGAGGACAAGCAGTGCCAGTTCGCAGTATTTATGTTAGAAGGTGATGCCAAGCTGTGGTGGGTGAATCACATTGGTCGTCATTTCCCTGGACGTACCCCGTTTATGGAAGAGTTTGGGAATGCTTTCCTGAAGCACTATATCTGTAAAATTTTCCGAAGATCTAGGAGCGAGCAGGAATAGAACAACTCAAAGCAATAGCCAACAACCAGAAGCACATGAAAAACTTCAATCTTTATTGATACTTGTAGAAACCTTCATTACAGAGCGAGGTATACATTGCGAGATATGATTTCTCCAGTACACAAAATCAGAAGAAAATACAAGCTGAGAAAGATAACCAGCGGTCTGCTCACTGAGACTGTCTGACCGCTCGACCTGCGAGTTCGCGCGACTAGACAATGAGACTGCCCGAACTGCCTGCCTGCGACTTGAACAACACCAACCGAGAACTCTGCGACCTCCACTGATTCTCCCAAACTCCAGCAACTTGCACTGCAAGCTGCGAGACCGCCCGAACACCTTTGAAGAAGAGGTGACCGCTGCTGCCCGCACAATCCACAGAAGCTGCACAAGGAAAGTTCAATCAGCTAACCGGGCGGTCACAAGAATGAGACCGCAAGAAATATACGCGAGCTCAGCTTACACTTGGTGCGATGATTTTGCTACTACAGTGACTCCTATTTATAGGCATGCGACCTGATCCAGTCACTACCCTAAGAGATAGAGTCACCGCCCTCTGACCGCGTTACCAAGAATGGTCAACCTGTGCGGTCAGCAGATCGCTCTGCGTCATGAGCTCGCCGACTTCAACAAAAAGCCGCGCGATCATGATAACTCGCCCGGTCATGATGCTCACTACCTGTGTTCGCCACACAACCTCCTCCAGAGACCGCGAACACACCAGGCCGACTAGGGCAACAGCCCGCCAAGTCGACCAAACACCAATGACCGCATAAACTAGCAGGTCGCCGAAGGACCAGCTATGCGAACACAAACCGGAGACCACGCGACTAAGAATACCTTAGTCCACGCGCTCCACCATGAGACCGGGCAGCCGCCAGACCGGACTGCCCGTTCCATAACACAACCCTGTGCGGTCAACATCTTAACCCGCACAGTTTAGAACAGCCCGCCACGCGGTCTCATGAACCAGACCGCGCGACCTCACCTTCCTGAAGACTGCTCGCCACGCGATCATACGACCAGACCGCGCAGCCTCACCTCGGCACCTTGGACAGAAAGAACGGCGGTCACACCGAAGATACAGCTGCTAGACTGAACAGGTCAGACCGCAGAGGGAGACAGCAAGACCGCGCAATTTTTCAGACCGCGCGACCTCCCCCCCCCCCCCCCAGACCGCCAACTTCCACTTCAACATTTTCAACACTCCCCCTTGAAGTGGGAAGTTGAAAATAGCCCAAGTAAACTCCTTAGCCGAGTGAACGACCCCTTCGCCAGCACCTTTGTGAATATGTCAGTAACGTCATCCTGACTCCAAACATGCTCAACCGAAAGAGACCCCTCCAACACCTTCTCACGAATGAAATGATGCTCGATCTCGATATGCTTGGTCCTCGCGTGACAAACTGGATTAGTAACCAGTTTGAGAGCACTCTCATTGTCACCGCAGAGCAGAGTCGGACCCCGAACCTGTTGGGTTTTTCTACAACCATACATCGTATGTAGGCGCAGCGGAAATAAAGAGAAACAACCCAAAAAGATTCGGATCGGCCATGAACATTGAATCAAGAAGTAATGAAAACTACTAGGCATAAATTACCTTAGTGGAGTTGGATCGAATCCAACCTAGGTGCTCCAAGAAGAAGAATCCTGTCAGCGGCTATGCGAGAGTCCTCATGTAGAATGATGTCTACGTCTCTACAGTGATCCACACGAGCCGGAAGAAGAACGACTGCACCTTGCACTTCCACGAACTGCTAGGTTCGCTCCAGGAAGAACAATCATGGTGACGATCGTCGGAAGGAGGTCTGCGTAGACGAGCGAAATGGCGGAACACTTCCGTCGGCTAGGGTTCGTGAGGCGGAACTCTTCCGTCGGGTCTTCTTCCAGGAGGCGTAAGAAGAGCATTTTGAACCCTTAAAACAGGTCCTATTTATACCCGAAGTATAAAAAGACCTAGACAAATCGCTATCCGTAGTCCATACAGAAGTTTAGGGTTTCTGTTACAATTCGTCGAGTTTCCACAGAACAATCCGACGAATTCCGACGAATTTTGACGAATCATATTAGACGGCAACATTTGTCGAGTTTATTGTTTCTGTAACAATTCGTCGAGTTTCCACGGAACAATCCGATGAATTCCGACGAATCATATCAGACGGCAACATTTGCGGAGTTTAGGGTCTCTGTAATAATTCGTCGAGTTTCCACGGAATGATCTGACGAATTCCGACAAATCCGACGAATCATATCCGACGAATTCCGATAGCAACATTTGCTTTACCTCCCCGATTCTATATGGTGATTGGTAACCTTTACCAACACAGTCAATCTTCCAACTTCTCCACATGCTCTTATGTGCGACCCTGCAGGCTCATATCGCGTTGGCAGTGAGATTACATGTTTGACCACTCTAGATCACAATGGTAACTCCAACAGTCTCCCACTTGATCTTGAAAGTATCAAACAAAAACCTCACAAACAATGAGCGGCATCTAGCAATGCATCATTGCTCCCCAAGCAATAAGAGTTCATAACTCATAAGCCTTTATGACCAATGTTCCAGCGTTGTCTTTGTCCCTTTGCCCCTTACATCCGGAAAGAACTAGAGGCATGGACCGTGTCACCCTCATAATAGCTCAATCCAAGTTTCTTGATCTAGAACGGACTTCCAGAGAATGGTGAGCTCAATATCACATATTAACTCAACCAAGCATGGCCATGCATTTATCAGTGCAATTCCATCAAGGGGCCCATGGATGCAACTCCTGTTATATAGGAGGACAAATCCCATATCTGCTCACACCCAAACACCCAAATGATTCGTAACGTACACAACGACCACCCGTATCATCAACCTTCTTCAAGGAAGACTTTAGATGACATCAAAGCACGCTCTTCCTCACTCAATGAATGTTGTGACTTTAGGTCAAAGGACTACAACACCATTGTCAAATGAGACCTACTTGTGACACTTTTAAGTAACAATCCACAAAGTAGTCTCAAGTTGGGTCTGTCCAGTACAACTTGTTCACTAACAAGTACCCACGTGATGACTTGATATCACAATATCATGACCTGTGAGAACCGGTCATCAGTCAACACACATGCTAGTCTTAATGTATCATCATCACCCTTAGCTTCTACGATGATACCTCGACCAAGGACCCTTTAAGAATTAAGCTTCGAAATTATAGGCTCTCACATTCAATCGTACTTGATGTCCTATGGAAGCGAACATTCTAAGGGTATTTATCAAGAATTTTATTCTATCATATAGAAACAGTATATCATAATAAAAGAACTTGCCATTAATTGTAAAAAGAAATAATTGGTACACAATTCATCATATGAAAAAATAATAAACAGCCAACAGAATATATATTTTACATGCAACCCACAAGACTCCCACTAGAGTTGATCACTCAGGTATCGTATACCCATTGATCTAGTATAACCATCATGCTTTCTCTGCGCGAGAGGCTTTGTCAGTGGATCTGCAATATTCTATTCAGTCGGCACTCTACAAATGTTCACATCTCCTTGTTCTACTATCTCACGAATAAGATGGAACCGCCGAAGTATGTGGTTGGAGTGCTGATGGGATCTAGGTTCCTTAGATTGTGCAATTGCACCATTGTTATCACAGTAGAGAACTACGGGACCAACAATGCTTGGAACTACATCTAGCTTGCCGATGAATTTCCTAATCCATACAGCCTCCTTCGCTGCATTTGCCGCAGCGATATACTCGGCCTCAATTGTAGAATCAACAACTGTCTCTTGCTTGGAACTCTTCCAGCTCACAGCTCCTTCATTCAGGCAAAACACAAACCCTAACTGAGACTTCGAATCATCCCTATCAGTTTGGAAGTTGGCATCCGTGTAACCACTTACAACGAGCTCTTCCTTTCCACCATACACCAAGAATACATCCTTAGTCCTTCTCAAGTACTTCAGGATATTCTTTATGGCTATCCAGTGACATTCACCGGGATCAGACTGATACCTGCTAGTCATGCTCAAAGCAAAAGAGACATCATGTCGAGTACATAACATTGCATACATGATTGACCCAATTGCCGAATTATATGGAATCAACTTCATGCAGTCCTTATCTTCACAAGATTTTGGACACTGGTCCTTAGAGAGATTCACACAATGAGACAGGGGCCAAAAATCCTTTCTTGGACTCAAGCATGTTTAACCGCTTCAACACCTTCTCAATGTACGTACTCTGGGTCATACCCAGCAACTTCTTCGATCTATCTTTATAGATCTTAATACCGAGTATGTAAGTCGCTTCACCCAAGTCCTTCATAGAAAAGCAGTTCCCTAGGTTGTTCTTAACAACTTTCAGGGTAGGTATGTCATTCCCGATCAGCAGTATGTCATCTACATACAATATCAGGAAGACAACAATGCTCCCACTGATTCGCTTGTAAACACACGGTTCATCTTCATTCTTGACAAAACCAAATTCTTTGATCTTCTCATCAAAACGAAGATTCCAACTTCTAGAGGCCTGTTTCAATCCATAGATGGACCTATTCAGCTTGCATATTTTAGTGGCTTCATTTGGGGATACAAAACCCTCGGGTTGTGTCATGTACACTTCCTCAAGGAGGTTTCCATTTAGGAAAGACGTTTTGACATCCATCTGC
Source organism: Dactylorhiza incarnata (assembly GCA_033032865.1). NCBI lineage: Eukaryota > Viridiplantae > Streptophyta > Magnoliopsida > Asparagales > Orchidaceae > Dactylorhiza > Dactylorhiza incarnata. The sequence continues at coordinate 12,282,980 of JAWHQI010000014.1, forward strand.
CAGATCTCGTAGTCATAATACGCAGCAATATCAAGAAATATCCTAATGGACTTTACCATGGCAATAGGGGAAAAGGTCTCATCATATTCGACACCATGAATTTGCTTGAAACCCTTAGCCACCAGTCGCCCTTTGAATGTCTGTACATTCCCATCCATGTCGGTCTTCTTCTTGAAGACCCACTTGCACCCTATGGGTCGTACCCCTTCAGGTGGTTCCACCAAGTTCCAAACTTGGTTTGTAAACATGGAGTCCATTTCGGATTTCATAGCCTCATGCCATTTGTCGGAGTCCGGTCCATTCATAGCCTCTTGGTAGGTTGCTGGTTCATCATCATGATCCATAAGCAACACATTACCTATTTGAGACCTGAGAAATCCATATCTCTCAGGCTCAAATCTTGGTCTACCTGATCTACGTAGGACGTGTGTCTCTTGAGCAGGTTCTCTAGCTACAACATCTTGTAGTCCTGGCTCAGAATCCAATTCCGGTTCATTCACTACTTGTGGTTCTTGAACTTCTTCAAGTTCTATCTTTTGCGTCTTTCTTGACAAGAACTCTTTCTCCAAGAAGACACCCGTCCTTGCGACAAACACTTTGCCCTCAGACGGTAGGTAAAAGTAATATCCTTTCGTTTCCTTAGGATATCCCACCAGATAACACTTATCTGATTTGGGTTCCAGCTTGTCAGGCAAATGACGTCGTACGTATGCCTCACAGCCCCAAATTTTAATGAATGACATGCTGGGATGCTTCCCAGTCCATATTTCATATGGTGTCTTTAGAACCATTTTCATCGGAGCGCGATTCAGTGTCATTGCAGCAGTCTCTAAAGCAAAACCCCAAAAGGAAACAGGCAAGTATGCATGACTCATCATCGACCGTACCATGTATAACAGAGTACGATTTCTCCTCTCAGGCACACCATTATGCTGCAGTGTCCTAGGTGGAGTGAGCTGTGATACAATACCACACTCTTTCAGATGATCACGGAACTCATGACTCAGGTATTCGCCACCTCGATCAGATCAGAGTGCTTTAACCTTTTTACCCAATTGGTTCTCCACTTCATTCTTAAACTCTTTGAACTTTTCAAAAGTTTCAGATTTGCACTTCATAAGATACACGTATCCGTATCTACTGAAACCGTCAGTAAATGTAACGAAGTAGAAATACCCGCCTCTAGCCATAGAACTCATGGGTCCGCATACATCACTATGTACTATACCCAAAAAGATCCTCAGCCCTCTCAGTATAACTAGTGAAAGGGGCTTTAGTCATCTTGCCTAATAAACAAGACTCGCACCGCACAAATGATTCATAATCAAATGAGTCCAATAGTCCATCTTTATGGAGCTTGGATATGCGTTTCTCGTTTATATGGCCCAAATGACAATGCCAGAGATATGTAGGATTTGAGTCATTTGTTCTTAGTCTTTTATTATTATCTACATTATAGATCGGATGGTCCAGGTTCAAAACATAAAGACCATTAAACAATTGAGCTACAGCATAACAAACATCATTCTTAAATATAGAACAACAATTGTTCTTAATTATAAAAGAAAATCCAATCATGTCTAAGCATGAAATGGATATAATGTTTCTAGTTATGGCCGGAACAAAATAACAATTATTAAGTTCTATTACAAGCCCACTGGGTAAAGAAGACGGTAAACCCCTACGGCTACAGCAACAACACTTGCTCCATTGTCGACGCGCAGCTCCACCTCTCCTTTACTCAGCAATCTTCTCCTTTTCAGTTCCTGCACATTTATACAAATGTGAGAACTACATCCGGTATCCAATACCCAAGATGAAGGAGCAGAAAGGTTTATCTCTATAACGTAAATATTCGAAGCGGAAGTCATACCTCCCTTCATTTTCTGCATACCCTCAATGTACGAAGGACAATTCCTCCTCCAATGACCAGCCTTGCAACAGTGGTGGCATTTTCCTTCCTTCACGGTGCTCTTCTTTTTCAGCGCAGAAGATTTGGGTTCAAGGTGTGACTTAGGTCCCACCTTCGTCTTCTTGAAGCCTTTGGCCTTACCCTTGCCTTTATGTACCATCAATATGGGACTCTTATCTGATTTGGGTTCCAGCTTGTCAGGCATATGACGTCATACGTATGCCTCACAGCCCCAAATTTTAATGAATGACATGTTGGGATGCTTCCCAGTCCATATTTCATATGGTGTCTTCAGAACCATTTTCGTCGGAGCGCGATTCAGTGTCATTGCAGCAATCTCTAAAGCAAAACCCCAAAAGGAAACAGGCAAGTATGCATGACTCATCATCGACCGTACCATGTCTAACAGAGTACGATTTCTCCTCTCAGGCACACCATTATGCTGCGGTGTCCTAGGTGGAGTGAGCTGTGATACAATACCACACTCTTTCAGATGATAAGGAACTCATGACTCAGGTATTCGCCACCTCGATCAGATCGGAGTGCTTTAACCTTTTTACCCAATTGGTTCTCCACTTCATTCTTAAACTCTTTGAACTTTTCAAAAGTTTCGGATTTGCACTTCATAAGATACACGTATCCGTATCTACTGAAATCGTCAGTAAATGTAACGAAGTAGAAATTCCCGCCTCTAGCCATAGAACTCATGGGTCCGCATACATCACTATGTACTATACCCAAAAAGATCCTCAGCCCTCTCAGTATAACCAGTGAAAGGGGCTTTAGTCATCTTGCCTAATAAACAAGACTCGCACCGCACAAATGATTCATAATCAAATGAGTCCAATAGTCCATCTTTATGGAGCTTGGATATGCGCTTCTCGTTTATATGGCCCAAACGTTAATGCCAGAGATATGTAAGATTTGAGTCATTTGTTCTTAGTCTTTTATTATTATCTACATTATAGATCGGATGGTCCAGGTTCAAAACATAAAGACCATTAAACAATTGAGCTACAGCATAACAAACATCATTCTTAAATATAGAACAACAATTGTTCTTAATTATAAAAGAAAATCCAATCATGTCTAAGCATGAAATGGATATAACGTTTCTAGTTATGGCCGAAACAAAATAACAATTATTAAGTTCTATTACAAGCCCACTGGGTAAAGAAAGACGGTAAACCCCTACAGCTACAGCAGCAACACTTGCTCCATTGCCGACGCGTAGCTCCACCTCTCCTTTACTCAGCAATCTTCTCCTTTTCAGTTCCAGCACATTTGTACAAATGTGAGAACCACATCCGGTATCCAATACCCAAGATGAAGGAGCAGAAAGGTTTATCTCTATAACGTAAATATTCGAAGCGGAAGTCATACCTCCCTTCATGTTCTGCAGACCCTCAATGTACGAAGGACAATTCCTCCTCCAATGACCAGCCTTGCCACAGTGGTGGCATTTTCCTTCCTTCACGGTGCTCTTCTTTTTCAGCGCAGAAGATTTGGGTTCATGGTGTGACTTAGGTCCCACCTTCGTCTTCTTGAAGCCCTTGGCCTTACCCTTGCCTTTATGTACCATCAATAAGGGACTAGCAGGCTTGGCCTTCTTCATGTTTATCTCGGCAGTTCGCAACATGCCTAGGAGCTCGGGCAGTGTCTTGTCTATTTCATTCATGTTGTAGTTCAAGACGAACTGCTCATAACTATCCGGCAACGATTGCAGGATAAGATCTGTTGCCAACTCTTGACCTAGAGGAAAATCCAGTCTCTCCAGGTTCTCTATATACCCAATCATCTTGAGTACGTGAGTACCAACCGAGTCTCGAGATCCCATTTTGCACTGAAATAAGGCCTTCGTGACATCGAACCTCTCTTGACGAGCTTGCCCTTGAATCATTTTCTTTAGGTGCTCGTCAATCTCCTTGCACCCCATGTTCTCGTGTTGCTTCTGAAGCTCAGAGTTCATGGTCGTAAGCATAAGGCACTCGACGTCTAAGGCGTCATCGGTATACTTCTTATAAGCATCCTTATCAACACGGGACGAGTTCCCGGTCAGCACCTCGGGGGCTTCTTCTTCCGAGACGTAGAGCTTTCGCTCTTGCCTGAGAACAATTCTCAGGTTCCTATACCAGTCCATGTAGTTCGTCCCACTTAGCTTGTCCTTCTCAAGGATAACTCTCAGGGACAAGGTGGAATGTGAACCACTTGCCATGGAATTCTACAAGAATTCATGCAGAATTTAATCAGTATCAAAATTTCAAAATACAACTTATTTTAATTTGGACTTCAATTAAATACTCCCACTATTTTATTCAAATTGATAGCCCTCACTATAAATTCGGAGAGTCCATGCGAGCTACTCTCTTAGTGGACAAGATCCGCATTTCACCAACACCACGAGTCTGCTTTGGCGTTCCTCTCATAATGCGGTTATTTAGGTAGGCAACGCTTGCCAATTGCATCCTCATGCAACTCTTGTATGGCTGGTGAATAACTCCTTATTCGCATCCATCATATGGTGCATGCCAACCCTATGCCTCTAGGCACTCAACCTTTGAGGTCACCTAGTTAAGTTAGACCCGATGTCGACAGTGGGATATCACAATTATCCGCTCGCACCCTTACCAAGATAAATTAATGCACCTTGCTTTGGCAAGCCCACACTTCATCGATCGAGGCAGGAAGAGTGTCATCCATCGGAAGGCATCCGAACACTTAATATTTGATGAAGGGATTTTAATTTTTAATAATAGGTTAACACTTAACCATGATCAACATTTGATCAAAGTGCACATCCACAGAAAAACAAGCTTTCTAAAATCCACATGCATCCCTTATGTGCACAACATAAGACTATCAACCTTTGATAGACGAAAGGGCTAAATCTGGACATTTAGAACTCTTCCAAATCTTCAGATTTACATGCATTGGACAAAGGCAAAGACAACTCAACTTAAAGCAGTAGACAAGCTCGTCTCTCATTGTTGGATTCAAAATCCAAAACAATAAAAGGGTTCATTAACCACTTGAGGGACAGTTACTGCTAAGGAGACAACAATTTCTAACAATTAGAAATTACCACGAAATCCCAGACGTTCCTGGCGGGGTTCCAAGGGGTCGCGCCCCTGTCAGGGTCTTAGGGGCAGAGCCCCTGGCGGTGGTCTCGCTACCACTGTTGGGTTTTTCTACAATCATACATCGTATGTAGGCGCAACGGAAATAAAGAGAAACAACCCAAAAAGATTCGGATCGGCCATGAACATTGAATCAAGAAGTAATGAAAACTAATAGGCATAAATTACCTTAGTGGAGTTGGATCGAATCCAACCTAGGTGCTCCAAGAAGAAGAATCCTGTCAGCGGCTATGCGAGAGTCCTCACGTAGAATGATGTCTACGTCTCTACAGTGATCCACACGAGCCGGGAGAAGAACGACTGCACCTTGCACTTCCACGAACTGCTAGGTTCGCTCCAGGAAGAACAATCACGACGACGATCGCCGGAAGGAGGTCTGCGTAGACGAGCGAAACGGCGGAACACTTCCGTCGGCTAGGGTTTGTGAGGCGGAACTCTTCCGTCGGGTCTTCTTCTAGGAGGCGTAAGAAGAGCATTTTGAACCCTTAAAACATGTCCTATTTATACCCGAAGTATAAAAAGACCTAGACAAATCGCTATCCACAGTCCATACAGAAGTTTAGGGTTTCTGTTACAATTCGTCGACTTTCCACAGAACAATCCGACGAATTCCGACGAATCATATCAGGTGACAACATTTGCCGAGTTTATAGTTTATGTAACAATTCGTCGAGTTTCCACGGAACAATCCGACGAATTCCGACGAATCATATCAGACGGCAACATTTGCCGAGTTTAGGGTCTCTGTAATAATTTGTTGAGTTTCCACGGAACGATCCGACGAATTCCGACGAATCCGACGAATCATATCCGACGAATTCCGACGAATTCCGATAGCAACATTTGCTTTTCCTCCCCGATTCTATATGGTGATTGGTAACCTTTACCAACACAGTCAATCTTCCAACTTCTCTACATGCTCTTATGTGCGACCCTGCAGGCTCATATCGCGTTGGCAGTGAGATTACATGTTTGACCACTTCCAGATCACAATGGTAACTTCAACAGAACCTCCTCATGGACGTCTCCCACCAACCTCCTAAGCAAGATGGCTTCTTGAGCTGCCAAGGCCGAAGCCTTGTATTCCGCTTCCGTGGTAGAGACAGACACGAAATCCTGCTTCTTACTGCACCAAGATATAGCCGTGGGGCCCGCCATGAAGACGAATCCAGACATCGACTTCCGATCATCTAAATCTCCCCCATAATCAGCATCCATATACCCATGCACCTCGAAGCCCGCATCCATCCCATATAGGAGACCAATATCCGAAGTCGCCTTGACATACTTCACAATATTCTTGGCCACTAGTAGATGAGGCATCCGTGGTTCTGCCATATAACGACTCACCCTGCCAACTGCATATGCAATATCCGGCCTAGTGATAGTCAGATAAATCAGGCTCCCAACCAGAGCTCGGAACATAAGCGGATCTTCCAGAATCCTCCCCTCATCCTTCCGAAGTTTCATGGCCTTCTCCAGAGGTGTAGAAATGCACTTCCCTTCCTTCATGCCGAATCGCTCCACGATTCGCTCCGCATATCAATCCTGGGACACCAGCAATCCACTTTCCTTCCTCTACACTTTGAGTCCAATAAAATGGTGAAGCTCACCCAAGTCCTTATTATTAATGCACGATCTAACTTCGGTCTCAGCCAGAGGCGCCGAGATGAGACCGGCGAGCTCTTGGTGAACTGGAAGCCAGAGACGAACCGGGCGGACATCTCCACTGTCCTCCCTACCTGGGTGGAGAAGGAGACCGTTAGCAGCCACGCCTTCGATTTCTCCTTCATCCTCTATGGATGCGGGGGCTTATAAAGACGAGACGATGAGGACTCTCACTTTTGAAAGCGTGAGGTCCCAGTTGCGCTCTGCCGAGCTAGCCCACATGACGGGAAGGCGCTGCTTGCAACTGGAGCTTCAGAACGTGGAGCTCGCGAGGGCCTATCAGGGGCTTCTTGCCGAGAATGCGCAGCTGAAGGAAAAGCTGCTTGCCGTGGAGGGCAGTGTGGTGAGTTACCTAGACCTCGTCACAGTCCTTTCTTTCGGCCATTTCGTTCCCAAAATTTATCTTACTTGCAGGATGTCGAGGCCGCCGGAAGAGCCGACGCTCGCATCCAGGACCTGGAGGGCGAGGTGGCCGGGCTTAAAGCTCGAAACTGCGAGCTCGCCCGTGCCGTCGTTCCCCCTTACCCCCGCCGTCTGAAGGAAGAGCGGCTAGCACGAGATGAGGACATCTGCTTAGAGTCCACCGAGTCAGCTCGCTACATCTTCCAGACGATGAAGGAGGCCGGCCTCCTAGCCGACGACGTGGCCGACATCACTCTGGAAGACGTCATCCCGGAGCTCTTTATCCCGCTTCCGCCAGTCAAGAGCAGCGATGATGAGGAAGGGTTCGCAAGTGATTCCTGAAGCTTTTGTAACTTTTAATCGGCGAGATCGCCGTGAATTGTAACTGAAAAGTGGAATATAAATGCAGATTTTGCTTTGTTCATTGTGCTTGCCTTTTCTGTTTTGTTATTTTCATGTGTTGATATCCCGTTCTCGCTTACCTCGATATTCATCTTCGCGAAAGTTATTCTCGTGACATTCGTTCTCGCATATTATGTTATCGAATAGAGTCATAGGACGTTTTTGGCTGCTCCGACCTTTCGCCGTTTGCCTTAGGATTATTACCCTTTAGGTATGCACCTTCCTCCAAGTTTTGTAGGGGACTTTCCTTCTTGGCGAGAGCTCGCCTCCTACCTTGTGCCGACGACTTCTCTACCGAGCACCGGATACCCCGGAGTGTTTAGAGTTTATTCTCATCACTCGCATACTATAGTGCGAAATTTTTCTTCTCGCCGAGCGAGAAGGCTCGGGTCAGCGTCGAAGGCTTGCCAACATGAGGCATATTATCCTGACGATATGAAGAACTCATCTCCTTGCCAACTTCCCCAGTGATCAACTTGCATCTCCCGTCTAGTGAGAGCCCGGGAGTGGAATGGACCTGATGCACTCCAACATTGATATTTGTTACCTTGCCATCCTCTCTAGAGATCAACCTGAAACCCCCCGTCTAGTGAGAGTTCGGGAGAGGAATCGATCTGGGGCATTCCAGCACCAATACTTGTCACCTTGCCAGCCTCTCCAGAGATCAACCTGAAACCCCCCGTCTAGTGAGAGCCCGGGAGCGGAATCCATATGGGGCATTCCAGCACCAATACTTGTCACCCTGCCAGCCTCTCCAGAGAACAACCTGAAACCCCCCGTCTAGTGAGAGCCCAGGAGAGGAATCGATCTGGGGCATTCCAGCACCAATACTTGTCACCCTGCGAGCCTCTCCAGAGATCAACCTGAAACACCCCGTCTAGTGAGAGCCCGGGAGCGGAATCGATCTGGGGCATTCCAGCACCAATACTTGTCACCCTGCCAGCCTCTCCAGAGATCAACCTGAAACCCCCCGTCTAGTGAGAGCCTGGGAGCGGAATCGATCTGGGGCATTCCAGCACCAATACTTGTCACCCTGCCAGCCTCTCCAGAGATCAACCTGAAATTCCCCGTCTAGTGAGAGCCCGGGAGGGAATTGATCTGGGGCATTCCAGCACCAATACTTGTCACCCTGCTAGCCTCTTCAGAGATCAACCTGAAACCCCCCGTCTAGTGAGAGCCCGGGAGCGGAATCGATCTGGGGCATTCCAACACCAATACTTGTAACCCTGCCAGCCTCTCCAGAGATCAACCTGAAACTCCCCGTCTAGTGAGAGCCCGGGAGCGGAATCGATCTGGGGCATTCCAGCACCAATACTTGTCACCCTGCCAGCCTCTCCAGAGATCAACCTGAAACACCCTGTCTAGTGAGAGCCCGGGAGCAGAATCGATCTGGGGCATTCCAATACCAATACTTGTCACCCTGCAAGCCTCTCCAGAGATCAACCTGAAACCCCCCGTCTACTGAGAGCCTGGGAGCAAAATCGATCTGGGGCATTCCAGCACCAATACTTGTTACCCTGCTTGTCCTCGCATAACAGTTATAACTATCAAGTGAAGAAGTAAAATATTCAACTAATATTGCAATACCCTACTTGGCCGAGAGGTACCCCTTCCACATCTTGGAGGTGATACCCCCCCCCCCCCCCCAACTTGAGCACTTCGCTTGCAATGTATGGACCCTCCTAATTGGGGTTGAGCTTACTAACGCGGACCCTCTACCGGTTGCGTCGACCTTCTTCTAGACAAGATCTCCTTTCTGAAAGTGCTTTACTCGGATGTGCTTGTCAAAATATCGGGTCATTCGCCGCTTGATTTCCTCCTGCCTGTTGGTGGCCTGGTCCCGGAGTTCCTCCACCAGGTCTAAAGATAGCCTTTGTTCGTCATCATTAGCCACTAGCCACTCTTCGTCCCCCTCACCTGCGGCGATCACCCTGGGGGTCTTTACTTCAAATTCTATGGGAAGGACTGCTTCGGACCCATGAGAAAGTTTGAACGGGGTCTCCCCGGTGGCGGTGTTTGGAGTAATCATCAGGACCCAGAGGACGGATGGTAGCTACTCTACCCAGTTCCCCCGGAGGTACTCCACCTTTTTCTTTAGTAGGTTGACGATTACATTGTTTGCCGCCTCCACCTGGCCGTTGCTTCTTTGGTGGTGAACCGATGCGAACCTGAGGTCGATGCCAAGCTGGGTGCAGAAACTAACAAATTCTTCGCTAGCAAATTGAGGCCCATTATCCGTCACTATAGCCAGGGGGAGGCCGTGCCTGCAAATTATTTACCCCCACAAAAAATTTCTCACAACCTGAGATGTTACCTTGGAGAGCGCCTTCACTTCTACCCATTTGGAGAAGTAGTCGATCATGACCAGTAAGAATATTCTTTGGCAACTAGCTTGAGGGAAAGGGCCAACTAGGTCCATCCCCCATATGGCGAAGGGCCAGGGAGCAGTGATGGTCCAGAGTCTCTGGGCTGGGAGGAGTTGGAGTGGAGCATAGAATTGGCATTTTGGACACCTTCTTGCGAACTCCGCCGCATCTTTGCTGAGGGTGGGCCAGAAGTAGCCTTGCCTCAACACCCTCCCCTCCAGGGTTCGGCTCCCGGAATGACTTCCACACTCCCCGGAGTGGATTTTTTCAAGGACTCTCGGAACCTCCTCCTCAGAGACACAACGGGCCAGGAGTCCCGAGAGCGTCTTCCTATATATCCCTCCTGCATGCAAGGAGTAATAAGCTGACTTATACCTTAAGCGTCGTCTGTCTATGTCTCCTTCAGGGAACTTCCCTGATGATAGGAAAGTGACTAAGGGATCCATCCACGAGACCCGCTGATCCACCTCCATCAATTCTCCTTCCCCGATGGTGGGTCGGAAGAGCTCTAAAACTGTTCCCCCTGCCCGGGGACCGAATTTGTCCAAGAGTTCTGCGGGGGTGCTCTCTTCCCTTGGCACGTGGGTTATGGAGAAAGTGCGGAAATGCCCAATGACCCCCTTGACCTTTTTTAAGTACCGCGGGAGGGTCGGGTCCTTTGCCTCAAACTCTCCCCTGACTTGGCATGCTACCACCATAGAGTCCGTCGAGATCTCCACATCTTGAACCCCCAGTTCCCGAGCTAACCGCAGGCCCACTATCACTGCCTCGTACTCCACTTGGTTGTTGGTAATCGGGAAGTGGATGTTCAAAGCTTGCTCGATCTTGGTCCCTTGGGGGCTCACCAAGATAATTCCCCCTCCATAGGAGTGTCTTCCTGATGCACCATCCACCAACATCTTCCACGCCACTAGGGGAGGCGGTTCATGCTCCCCCACTTCGGTTGTGTAGTCAGCCATGAAGTCGGCCACTGTTTGGGCCTTGATCGACGCCCTGGGCACGAACGTAACATCGAACTCACATAGCTCCACGGACCACTTTGCCAATCTTCCCGAGTGCTCCACCCCTTCCATGACTTTGCGAAGTGGATGATCAGTTACTACCTTGATCAAATGTGACTGAAAGTAAGGTCGGAGCCTCCGGGCCACCACCACCAACGCGAAGGCCAACTTTTCCAGAATCGGGTACCGGAGCTTCGCCTTCCTCGGCGCTCAGTTGACTTAGTAGATGGGGAACTATTTTCTTCCTTCTTCCCGGATCAGTACTGAGCTTACTGCCTCTGACCCTACCCCCAAGTATAGGGATAGGTCCTCTACCGGTCTCGGCCCTTGGAGTAGAGGGGTTTGAGTGAGTTGTTCTTTCAAGGCCTGGAAGGCTCCCTCACATTCCGAGGTTCATTCAAATTTTTTGTTTCCTCTTAACACCTTGAAGAAGGGGGCACACTTGTCCCCCTCCTTGGAGAGGAACCTACTGAGTATGGCCAACTTTCCAGTAAGGCTTTGAACCTCCTTCGAGTTCTTGGGCGATCCCAACTCCATTATTGCTTTGACTTTGTCCGGGTTTGGCTCCACCCCCGCTGGGGTGAGCAGGTGACCTAGGAATTTCCCTCGGCTAGCCCCGAAGACACACTTCAAGGGTTTGAGTTTCATCTTATACTTCCGCAAAGTCTTCAAGGTCTCTTCAAGGTCTCGGAGGTGGGCTTCGAGGTCCCGGCTCTTTACCATGAGATCATCAACGTAGACTTCTAGGTTTCTCCCCTTTTGTTCTCGGAAGACCCTGTCCATCATTCTTTGGTATGTGGCACCTGCGTTCTTGAGCCCGAAGGGCATCATCTTATAACAATAACATCCATCCCCCGTGATGAAGGAGACATCCTTGATGTCCGGGGGATGCATGCGAATCTGATGATAACCTGAAAAAGCATCTAGAAAAGACATTATAGGGAAACCGACGGCTGAGTCAACCAGCGCGTCAATTCTAGGCAAAGGGTAGCAATCCTTGGGGCATGATTTATTAAGCTAGGAAAAGTTGATACACATTCTCCACTTACCTCCCCCCTTCTTCACCATGACCATGTTAGAGACCCAACCTGGATACTGGATCTCTGATACAAACCCTACCTGAATTAGCTTACCCACCTCCTCTCGGATGGGTCCTTCCAGCTTGTATGCTATGGCCCTCCTCTTTTGACGGATGGGACAGGTGCCGGGGTCGAGATTGAGGCGGTGGCAAGCCACATCCGTATCGATCCCTGGCATCTCTGCGGCTCTCCAAGCGAAGACATCCACGTTCTCCTGAACGCAGGCTAGAATCTGCTTCTGCTCCTCCAGGCCGAGCTCCCCACTGATCCTAAATTTCTCCACCACCCCGGCTCGGGTGGTGACTTCGAGCTCCAGGACCTCCTCCACGGCCTCCAACCGGGACTGCTCTCCCCAGTCTCCTTCCTTCCCTTTGCCACTAGCGAGTGCTTCAACCTCACCCTCCTTTCCTTCTTCTCCGACCACCATCAACTCTTCTGCCCCTCCTTCATGGGCCTGACCCTCTACCTCTTCCTCCTCCATCGGCTTCTCTGACCTCTGCTCCACCTCCTCCTTCTGACATTCTCCTTCAAGTCCTGCCGGCTCACACACCTCCTGGTCTCATCTCTCGGCCTCTCCCATCCAAGAGATGGTGTTGACCGCCATCACGTAGCATTGCCTCGCTACCTTCGGATCTCCTCTGCTTCGGACTTGGACTCCTCCGTCATTGAACTTAAGGCACTGGTGGAATGTGGAGGGGACACAGCGGAACGCGCTGAAGGGCGGCCTTCCGAAGATGGCGCTATAGCTGCTGGGAGCATCCACTATGACAAAGCGGCAGTTCTTTGATTGCCCTCCCAAAACCACATGGAGCCCTACTCCTCCTTCTACTTCTTTTCTGTCCCCAGAGAATCCGAACAACGGACCATCCGAGGCCAACACCCTTCGCGGATCGACCTCCTTCCCATCAAACGCCTTTTTGAAAATGGCATTGACCGATCTCCCGTTATCCACCAGGATTCGGGAAACGGTGAAGTTCTCGATCGCTGTTTGGATGACCAACGCATCGCAGAATGGGTCCTCATAACCCGACATGTCCTTCTGAGTGAAGGTAATCTTCTCTGTCGGGGGCGGGGCTAGAGATGTCGAAGCCACGCTACGACGGTAAATAGTATGGAGGCTCGCCTTCCAGGTTGCCTCAATCCCTACACCCCCCCCCCCCCCCATGGATCACTCTGATCCCCCCTCGGGACTTCAAATCGGCCCGGTCCTCACACCTTTCCTCCTCCTCCTGAGGCCCAACCTCCTCAATCCTTACCGGTTGCTATTGTCACGACCCGGGAACTCGGGCCCTTTTTGTCTCTAGGAATTCCGGGCAGGTGGCCTTCGTGTGACCTTCCTCATCATGGAAGTCACAGTACGGCAGCGTCACCTCTCCTGTCTCGGCATCCGCCATCCTATTCCTTCTTCTTCTTCCTGCTCCAGCTTCTTCTCTCGCCTCTTCTCTCCTTCCTCTTCCCCCTCTTCCCTGCCAGATTGCCATGGTTTGCTGTGGTGGAGGAGGGATCGGCCTCGGACCCTGCCTCCATCCCAGCTGATGGGGTCTTACTTGACCCCCATTGAAGTTACCCCTCCCCGGAGCGTAACCCCTTCCCTGGCCTTGCATACCTCCGCCATGATGCCTCCACTCCCACTCCGGGGACCTGGGCTCTTCCCTTCTCCTCACCTCTTGCTGCCTGACCTCCGGCTCACTGAGCTTTGCTAGCCTCTTGGTGAGTTCCGGGTGGGCCTCTTCACTTTTGATTTCTTCCGCCACCCTCTCCATCAGCTCCTCGTAGGAGACGGGGGCCTTCCTCTTCAGAGCCATTTTGAAGAAACTTTCCCTTAGCCCGACCGTGAAGGCTAGCTGGAGTGCGAACCCAGGCATCTTGTTGGGAAAATGATTTCTCTTAACCCCTGAAAATGAGTCAAAAATGAATTCCAAGAATGAAAAATAAGGCTAAGTAAATATGCGTCGAATAATGTTCGACGCAACGTCGAAATGTAGTCGACGTCTCTTTCAGATTAAGTCGAAGTAACTCTAGGAAGATTTCGACGTATGTGTTGTCGACATTACTCTGTTTTCTAGTCGATGCAACTAGTGAAGTCGACGCACCTTAGTCAACGCACCTTCCTTATTCACCTCTCGACGTCCAGACAGGATGTACTCGACGCTTGCGTCGAATGGCAATCGACGCACGTCGATTTATTTGACAGACTTAAATATGCGCCAGATCTCTTTCCTTCTTTCAGTAAATCTGATTTGTATGGAATAATGTTAATATTTTATAGCCGTTCTGAATCATTCTTTCCTTCTATTTGATTCTTGGCTAATCTGAATAACTCTATTTTGGATATTATTTGAAATCAGAATTCATTCTTTCCTTCTACAGAAATAAACATTATGGAAACATTTTTTCTTTTTATTCTCTCTAACTGCTAATTGATTATCCTCCTATAGTATTATGTTGAATTAACAGAGATATAAATAAAGAGGAGGTCGGCAGAAAATAAAGAAGAGTGATCTACCACACACATTTGAAATAGAGGAAAAGCTCCCAAGAGAAAAGAGAGAAATTGAGAAAAAGCTCTGCAGCAACATTCAAGCACTTCTTCTTCTGCTTCTGAAGTCATACTGCTGCAAAATCTGATAGCTCTCACAAAGAGAGAAAGGCTGCAAATCTTCTTCTCTCTATAGAAGAAAGATTCAATTCACTTCTTGTGCTTCCAATCTTCTTGCTAGGAAGAAGATTCTTTCTTGTTTTTTATTTCTTCTCCTTTCTTTCTTTCTCACTTAAACATTGTAAAAGAGTTTTTAGAATCTCTCTCCAAAAAATTCAGTGTACTGGTTCTAAGATTCTCCTTATCAAAAGACTCAGTGGTTCTAAGAGTCTCCTTGTCAAAAGACTCAGGGTGGTTCTAAGAGTCTCCTTATCAAAAGACTCAGTGCAAGACAGTGAATTCCTACCAAGGGGGTAGAAGAGTGGACTACCCAAAGTTTGGGGAACCACTATATTTTCTTGTGTTGTGCTATGATTTATTTTCTTGCATTTACTTTATTTTCTTGCTTAATTCTTGTTGGTGTGTGGGAAGCTCTAATCTGTGATCATACACATATATATATTAACTTTGCACAAAATAATTTTTAAATCTCTATTCACCCCCCCTCTAGAGAATTCTAGTGAGGTTAATTGTGCACTTTCAATTGGTATCAGAGCTAGGTTGATCTAAAAAGGATAAATCCTTGATCAAAAAGATCCTACCTCTCATATATATATATATTTTTCAAAACTATTTTATCATATGGCACAAATCAAAGATTATGCTTCCACCAGACCTCCAATGTGCAATCTTGAAAAGTTTGCAGTTTGGAAAACAAGAATTAGAATTTATATGAATTCCATTGATGCTGACTTGTTTAATATTACTATGACAGGTCCCCCAAAGCCTTATAGAAAGGATGCAAATGGCAATGTCACACAAACACTTGTTCCAAGATCTGAGTGGACAGAAGATGAAAAGAAGGCAAGAACATATGATCTAAAGGCCATGAACATACTTGTCTCAACTCTCTCAGATGACATTTTTCAAAAGGTTGTTGACTGTGAATCATCCAAAGAAATTTGGGATGCTCTCACAAAGATGGTGGAAGGAAGTGCTGATGAAAATAAAGATAAAAAGGCTCTATTGATTTCTCAATATGAGAACTTCCAAAGGAAGGTTGAAGAAAGCATCTCTGAAATGTATGACAGATTCAGTCTGATCATCAATCAACTAAGAGACTTGGACAGAGAAATCTCTCTCACTGAGATTAATGACAAATTGCTAATGAGTCTCCCTAGTTCATGGGACTCAAGAATATGGGCAATAAGAGACACAAGAGGACAAAAAGAGATTTCAACAGATGCTCTCTTAGGAAAACTCAGATCCTATGAGCAATTGCTGAAAACTAGAGAAGAGAAGGAAAGAAGAGAAAACACTCCAATTTCCTCAAAAGGCAGGAACATTGCTCTAAAGGCAACAGAAGGAGGAACCCCTGTCACTGAAGAAGAACTATTCAGTTTCTTGGCCAGAAGATTTAAGAAATGGGTCAAGACAGATGGATCAAAAAGGAGGGAGTCAAAACCAAGGTATGACAAAACCCCCACTAAAGAAATTATTTGCTATTCTTGCAAGAAACCTGGACATATTGCCCCAGAATGTCCAGAGAATGCTGAAACAGAAAAGGATCTGAAAAAGAAAGATCTGAAGAAAAAGGGGAAGAAGAAAGAAAGAGGCTTCATTGCAGAAGTCTGGAGTGAAACAAACTCTGAGGATAGTTCATCCTCTAAGAGTGACAATGAAGAATCTAGGCAAGAAGACCTATGCTTAATGGCCTTTGAAGACTCAAAGAATGATGATAAATCATGGAGTGAAACAGGATCAGAAGAAAGCATATCTTCTGATGATGAAAAAGAAAAGAACCTCATTCTCATAGAGGATTCTGAGGATGAGGATGAGGTAAGCATGTTTGATGAAATAGATTTTCAAAGTGATAACTTTAGAAATGATTTTATGAGAATGTATCTAGATCAACTAAAAGCAACAAAAGAAATTAAAGATCTAAAAGAACAAATCAATGTAGCTAAAAACCAGAGAAACACAGAAATTAAATCCTTTAGAGATTATGAATCAATAGCCAGCAGAATAGAAAAGGAAATAGAAAGGGCTAGAATAGAAAATCAGTTCCTTAAGGATAAAGTAACCCAGGCAAAAGCCTTTGAAGAATCAATAAAAATGAGAAGCCAAACTCTTGAAGAGATCACTGAAAAACAAACAATAAGACACAAGAATCTTGGGCTAGGGGCTGATCCCTCAATCAGCCTAATTCCATCCAACAAACCTGCTTGGATGAGCCCTGTAAAATTCACTAAACCTGTCAAATTAGACAACCAAGAAAAAGAATCACAACATAAGAAAGAACACCTCTCCAAGGAAATAGATGATACATCATATTATTCAGCTGATGACTCACAAATTTCATCTGAAGAGATAACTAAACCAAGAGAAACAACTCATAAAGAAGTAAAAATAGAAAAAGGAATAGTAAAAATCTATGAAGATTCAGTTGCATCGACTTCATATCGACGCATGCATAATAGTGCGTCGACATCTACTCAACGCAACCTCTCAGAGGCATCGATCTCTTCTCGACGCTTAAACAAAAGTACGTTGACTTCCAATCGACGCAACTCTTTTTACGCGTCGAAATCAGATCGACGCCACCTAAAGAAAGCGCCGAATAGAAATCGACGCGACTATCAACATGCGTCGAATCGATATCGACGCGCACATATTCAGAGCAACGTAAATGTCTTCCCTTCAAAAATCTCTCATCTAAACCCCTATTCAGGACCCATTCATCCTGATCAAAATTTCTACTCTAAACAATATTCCTATCCCAATCAACACTTCTATCCTTCTCTAAAATCAAATCCTTACAACTATAAGACAATCAAATGCTATATATGTAACAAACCCGGCCACCTTGCCAAACAATGTTGGCATAATCAATCAAACTATATGTAAAAGAAAATCAGTCCAAAATTGAATTAGAAACCTTTAGGAATAGGAAGAGACAAAAAGAAATAAGCACATAAAGCTGTTCTGAAAAATTAAAAGTCACGTCGACTTATAATCAACGCACCATTGACGACTCAGATCAATAGGTATAATCGACGCATACGTCGACTATTATCGACGCGTACGTCGACTAGAAATCTCTTCATCCCAAAGCAGACTATATCGACGCTCACGACGAATCCCACTCGACTTAACGTCGACTTCATAAAAACGAGCGGCAAGGCTGAATCATTTTCGGTCACATCCACTGAAGTACCTAATAAGGCTCGAATTGAGTCCTGTTTCGACGCTTCACCTGACTTAAATAGACTCTTCAGTTAGAAACCTTCACGACCTCTGCATCTTTTATTCTCCTTGCTCCTCCGACCAGTCGTCTCTTTCTCTCTCTTTCCCACTGATCTACAATGGCTCCAAAGATAAATTTTGGGTTCGACATTGACCTTGAGTCCTTCCAGGCTGCCGCAGAAAACTACAAGAGCATCTTTGCTCTCTTCAAAGAAGCTGGATTAGACAAACTCATCTCCACAAGGTGCAAGCTACTGGAAACAGAGCTCACAGAGCTGCTGACTCATGTTCAGATATCTGAACAAGGAGAAATCCAGGGAACACTATATGAGACACCTGTCTCAATCTCAGCAGAACATGTTAGGGCCACCTTTGATCTTCCATCAGGTATATCCTAATATCATCCTTATTTAAATGAAAAAGGGGAAGAAAATAAGTTTGAGAAGAATGACTAAATAAGTCTTAATTATCCCCCTATTAGGTGATGAATCCATTGACCTCACACCTGATGAAATCAAGCATGTGCTCTCCACCATGAAATTCTCAAAAGACAGACCAATCCATCTGAAAAAGATAGACTTTTCAGATGAGTACAGATTGCTGGCAGATATAGTAGGGAAGATACTGCTATGCAAGATTTCAGCCCATGATGCAGTGCCCAAACAGCAGCTGAACATCATGGGGGCCCTTGTGCCGATGAAGAAGGTGGATTGGGCCAGCTGTCTTCTCAAATTGATAGCCTCCAAATATTCCCACAAGGAAAATGCTTATATGAGAATCATGAGTCAGGTTCTCTTCTATTCCTTCCCTGATCTCTGCAGGTCAAAAGGAATTCCTATCCCTCCTGGAAAGAGGATGTCCATTGCCCTCTTCTCCAAATGGACCAGGCAAATTCCCAAGCCTGGTTCCATCCATGAAAATACTCCATCTCCTCCTATCTCTCCTGCTCATCCTCCTCCTTCTCAAACAGTCACATCTTCTGTCCCAGCATCATCCTCACCAATACCTCCTCAATCACCTTCTCAGCCTTCTTCTAACCCTCCACCTCCTCATTCAGATACACCTCATCCAGATAATAGACTACCCTCTCCTCCTCCTCCACCATCACCTCATCATCTCTCACACCATGAACCATCTGAATCCCCTGAGGCTCTCATCACCCAGTGCATATAATCCACAGCTCAAAGATTCCAAGCAATGCTAGATGAGCATTGCTCCCAGATTCATTCCTCCATCCTTCACATGCACACCCAAATAGATGGGGTCAGTGCCTCTGTGCAAGATCTGAAGTCATCTCTCTCTTCCTCTAGAGTGACTAAGTCTTTCTTAACCTCCTTGGCCAAGAAGGTCAAGAAGGGCGAGAATCTAGATGAAAATCAGCCCTCCAATCCTAAATCTCCTTCTCACAAATCCCCTTCTTCTTCAAAATCTGACAGTCTTGCACTGCTCAAGACAATTGGGAATGAGTTAGTACATGAGCTCCATATTGATGAACAAACAATTGAGGTACTCAGCATAGCAAGAGAGGCTGCAGACCAAGTGGTACTACTGCAAGGGGAGGGAAGCAGAGCAGAAAATGAGGCTGAAAAGGAAGAAGGTGAGAAAGAATTGAATACTGCTATAAAACAAGAAGAAAATGAACCAGCTGCTGAAACTGAAAAAGGAAATGAAGCTAATGCTGTGATGGCTGAAGAAGGGGCTCAGGAGTCAGGGGCAGGGGGAGCTGAGACCCAGGGGGAGCTGAGGGAATCACCTGCTACTGGGAAAGAGCAATCCACAATAGTATTCAAGAGAAAAAGAAAAACTCCTCCTACTCCTCCTGAATAATACTTGAAAACAATGTTTCACATACTTTACTTTGTGATTGGTCTGAAAATGAAGTTTGTTTATATATTCTCTTCTGATTGTGTGAAATCTTCATTATCTTTACAAATGCTTTCCTATGTTAATTATATGCTAATTTCTCTCTAAGAAGGGTTAAGACAAATAGTGGGAGATTGTTGGGAAAATGATTTCTCTTAACCCCTGAAAATGAGTCAAAAATGAATTCCAAGAATGAAAAACAAGGCTAAGTAAATATGCGTCAAATAGTGTTCGACGCAACGTCAAAATGTAGTCGACGTCTCTTTCAGATTAAGTCGAAGTAACTCTAGGAAGATTTCGACGTATGTGTTGTCGATGTTCTCTGTTTTCTAGTCGACGCAACTAGTGAAGTCGACGCACCTTAGTCAACGCACCTTCCTTATTCACCTCTCGACGTCCAGACAGGATGTACTCGACGCTTGCGTCGAATGGCAATCGACGCACGTCGATTTATTTGACAGACTTAAATATGCGCCAGATCTCTTTCCTTCTTTCAGTAAATCTGATTTGTATGGAATAATGTTAATATTTTATAGCCGTTCTGAATCATTCTTTCCTTCTATTTGATTCTTGGCTAATCTGATTAACTCTATTTTGGATATTATTTGAAATCAGAATTCATTCGTTCCTTCTACAGAAATAAACATTATGGAAACATTTTTTCTTTCTATTCTCTCTAACTGCTAATTGATTATCCTCCTATAGTATTATGTTGAATTAACAGAGCTATAAATAAAGAGGAGGTCGGCAGAAAATAAACAAGAGTGATCTACCACACACATTTGAAATAGAGGAAAAGCTCCCAAGAGAAAAGAGAGAAATTGAGAAAAAGCTCTGCAGCAACATTCAAGCACTTCTTCTTCTTCTGCTTCTGAAGTCATACTGCTGCAAAATCTGATAGCTCTCACAAAGAGAGAAAGGCTGCAAATCTTCTTCTCTCTATAGAAGAAAGATTCAATTCACTTCTTGTGCTTCCAATCTTCTTGCTAGGAAGAAGATTCTTTCTTGTTTTTATTTCTTCTCCTTTCTTTCTTTCTCACTTAAACATTGTAAAAGAGTTTTTAGAATCTCTCTCCAAAAAATTCAGTGTACTGGTTCTAAGAGTCTCCTTGTCAAAAGACTCAGTTGGTTCTATGAGTCTCCTTGTCAAAAGACTCAGGGTGGTTCTAAGAGTCTCCTTATCAAAAGACTCAGTGCTAGATAGTGAATTCCTACCAAGGGGGTAGAAGAGTGGACTACCCAAAGTTTGGGGAACCACTATATTTTCTTGTGTTGTGCTGTGATCTATTTTCTTGCATTTACTTTATTTTCTTGGTTAATTCTTGTCGGTGTGTGGGAAGCTCTAATATGTGATCATACACATATATATATTAACTTTGCATAAAATAATTTTTAAATCTCTATTCACCCCCCCTCTAGAGAATTCTAGTGAGGTTAATTGTGCACTTTCACATCTCCTGAGTGAGCAGCACATCTTCCTGGAACCTATCTGCGTAGCGAGCCAACGACTCCTTCGGCTCCTGCTTCACTTTGAAGAGAGACTCGCCGTCCTTCTTCCTCTTCTTTGAAGTTGAGAATCGCAATAGAAAACTTCGGCGCAAATCCTCGAAAGCGTAGATCGACCTTGTTGGGAGTTGATGGAACCAGTCCCTGGACATTTCTTTAAGGGTGACGACGAAGAGCTGACACTTGAAAGCATATGACATCGGCCTGATAGAGACCGAGTCCTCAAAAGACTGGAGGTGTTGGACAGGGTCATCCCTGCCGTTGTTGTACACCCTGTCCCACTCTCTGAACTCTGTCGAGACAGGTGCAGAAAGTACTAACTCGCAGAGGGGACTTCCCCCTCCTGCCACCCTTTCTCGCTCCACACGCCCCCCGAGTTCTCTCGCCAGACTTGGGCTCGCGGGGACCGCACTTATGAGAGCGGCACTCGCCTGAACCACCCCCATAGTCGCTACATCCCCCAGGCGCGCGCTCCCCTGCACCGCTCTCGCCGGCATAGAGCTCGTCGGCACGGAGCTCGCCGGACTGGCGAACAGCACTCGCCCCTCCAGGTCTTGCGCTGAACCTCCGACGACTTCCTTTTCGGCCCTTCCCCCAGGGGCGTTCTCGCCAACCGCTGCTGGGGTAGGGGTTACCTGGGTGCTGGGGTCGCGAACTCACTTCGCAGCGCCGCGACCGTGAGACCGAAGGTGTCAAGCAACTCCCTCCTAAAATCTGCGAACATCCTCGGCGTCACCACCTGCGGCGACTCGCTCAACTCCTTGCCTTGATCCTCGCCTCCCGTCATATCTACTCCTTGGAACTTTCTTGGACCAGCCACGCTCCACGCTCACCGCACCAAAATGTTGAAACCAATTTCTCGGCCTCTTGTGGAGCTCGGGGCCCTCACCGAAATGAGGGGCGGCTAGCAATTACTGATCCCTCGGAGAAGGTAGACCGAAGACTGGAAAAATGACTAAGACCTTAGTCACAGCGAGGAGGTCCCTCCACTTTCCCGGAAGATCGTTGAGCGCTTCCCCTCTAATGCCAAAGATGAGACTGGGGCACCTTGGAGAGATCTGGAAATGCTAGCCAAGGAGAGCCTAAGGAGAGAGAAGCTAGAGTGAAGTCCTCTCCAAATGTGCCCTTGAGGACTTATTTATAGGTTTTCTGATCTGGCCTGCAAATAGCAGGATCCCGCCTTCTGATTTTACTATCCGCACCCCAAATGGGTCTACTAACAGCCAAACTCCGCTGTTTGGAGAGGCTAAAGGCAGACCACCAAGGATAAAAGGGTAATTTGGCCCTATCAACTTACGGGAAAGGAACTGCGAGAACATTACTGCTGAAGCTCTCGCGGGCCTTCTCGCGAGTACTGCTCGCGATGCCTCTCCTAGGCGATCGCCCTACAAGGACCTCGCCAGCCAATTCTGGCGGTATCTGCTGAGGTCCGGTCTCACGAGCCTTCCTACGAGACCGCCTCTTGACTCTGTCTAGTTCAACACAATCTTCGTCGATCACATATGAGCTCGACGAATCTAGAATGTTGAATTGTTCGCTGACTACTGAGATGGGAGGTTCGCCGACCGCTGCTTCCCATCTGTAATTTGTCGGGCGCCGTCCGACGAATGCTGAGCTCCGTTCGACATTCGTCGAACGCCGAATTGAGCTCGCCGGATGCTAAGGCTCTAAACTTGAGAGCCTTCGTGCGAGATCGCCCATTGACTTTGCCGCACACCGAACACATTTTGCTGGATATCTCTTTACTGAGCATAGGTCTCTTCTGCCAGCGGCCTGTGAGGTATTGATTTGCCAACCCTCGCTCGGCCCAGTCTTTTAGGGATATCTGCCGAGGTCTGGATCTCGCGACTCCTATTGCGAGACTGCCCCTTTGGCTTTAATGAGCATAAAAGACCATCGACCTCTGATGATTTCGCCGAACAGGGGTGAGCTCGACGACGACAGGCGGGCTCGACGAACTCGGGAGAGTTCGTCGAACGTAGTATTCCTTTCGTCGAACTCAGAAAACTTCTTCAAATTACCTGCGAGCATTGATCTCGCTGCCGACCCTTCTCGCTCGATTCTTAGAGCCCTGGGAGAGAGACTTCCCCAAGGTCCCTCTTGCGAGGTCTTTGGCCCTAAGGCCTCCCTCTCTTATTACTTCTTTCATTCTGTTGCCCTCTTAAACCACGCCTAATGTCCTGGCGAATATCGAGGTTGTACAGGCAGCCCCCAATAGAATTTGATAACAGCAACCCAATTAGACAAATATATATCTATACTATTCTATAAAGGAAAACTACCCTTTGGTGCAACATTCATAATACCCAAAATACCCTCATTTCTTTTCATTAAAGACTAACATTCTTAAAAAAAATTCAAATAATTTCAAAAAAAATGACCTTTTCTGTAATTACTCATTCCCCCCGCCAAAAAGCACATCCCGTCGCCCTGCCCGCTCAAATCACATCAGTCCGCTTCGACTTCATTTCACGTCTTTCCATCACGTCTTTGCCTCCTGCTCCTGCAGCTACCCCGCCGCTCCCGCTATTCCTACAGCGATTTGGGAGTAGTCTTCCTCCAGCGAAGTCCTCTTCCTCCAGCGATCTCGCAGCTACACCATCCAACGATTTGGGAGCCATCTTCCTCCCGCGTAATCGTCCTCCACCTCCAGCGACTCACCACATTCAGCGTGTTCAAGCCGTTGGAGATTCCATATGTGGCACTTCGCTTCTTCAATCATTCGCCGCTCCCGGTATGAACTCCTCATCACAAAATATTCGAAGCATTTGCACACCTAATATTTTATTTCCTCCATTTCTCTAGGGTTTACATCTCTGCTTTCCCTTGATCCTGCACTACCATCGTGGACCTGCAATTTGGCGCAGGTATAAACCCGACGCTCCCGGTATAAACCCGACGCTGCACTGAAGGTTCGTTCTTCTTTCTCTTGCCAACCCCTTAACTATTTGTTTCCTTTAGGTCATCAAGTTCCTGCAGATTTTGGTCTTCAAGAGCTACTAACTGGCTTCTGACCTGTTCCCACCGGTTGGGAATTCCTCCAGTGACAGGTATGATATGCGACGTCCGATTTCCTCCCATGTAGCTTTTCTGCAGCTATATTTATGTCTATGGTTGTTCATATCCACAATGTAATAATAGTTTATTTTTTCAGTGTTTTTTATGTATTTCTTATACATGAGTTCAAATCTATCTTCGCTTAATTATATATATTAGTCTGTGATTTTTATGTATTTCTCATACATGAGTTCAAATCTATCTACACATTATTATATGTCAATCTTCCATCCAGGTTGCAGGAATAGAGAGCTTCAACCCTATTATGAATCATTCCATCAGATCTCACATCAGGTAAACTTTCCATGACCTGCTGCTCTCTTCATGCATTAATGTTCCGCTTCAAGCCTTAGAAATGTTTAATCCAAGGACATCCTCCTTCCTCTGCCTATTCACGGTACTCAAGTAAATTAAATGATTCTTATCCTTCTGGGTTATGCAGATTTTTTTAAAATTATGTTGTCATTTAAATTTTTTAAGATGTTGTCATTTACATTTTTTTGAGATGTGTACCTCTTCATAAATTAAACTGGAGAAAAAAATGTAAATGACAACACTCTCTTTTCTATGGTTTTGTTTTTTTTCCTCGGTTCAATTTGATTTGGTAGATCTGTTTGTCTTTGCTACACTAATTTTTGATTAAACTAATTAGATCCATTTGATTGTGTTTCCTGGATATCATGCTTCATTATTTTAGTGCGTACAAATTTACCTTCTTTGAAAACAATAATAGTTTTGATTTGTTTATTTTTTTGCAGTACGGGTTACATTAGCATGATTAATATAAATGGGATTTACTGATCTGAAGAATTGACTGATTTCCTGTAAATTGAATCCGAGAAACTTAATTTCGCATATCTTTTATGCGGGCCATTTCTCTAATTACAGGTACAATCTTATTTATCCCATTTTCAAATCTATATTGGTTGTAATATCTTCTACCTTTTCCTCATCATGTGCAGTACTTATTTCCATTTCATAATCTGCATTGGTGAATGCGAGTATACTTTATTCCTTCTTTAAAACTAATTGCATTACTTTACAACATTCACATGGCATTGGTGCCTAAATGTATGGAAAGATATATAGTAAAATCTTAGTATTCTTAGTTTTTTACCATGTATTTTATTAAAGTATTGTGTTTTTTGATGTTGATCAGAGAGACGATTCAAGCTATGATACAAATCTCATGAAGAGATTAGTAAAATCTTTCATTTAAATGCATTTAGATCTTTACCTCTTGATCCTCCAAAATACTTTTCATAGCAGCCACAGAATAATTAGATATAGAACACTCTAGCCACAAATATTTCTCTTGATTTTTTATTATTACTTCCATGATTAATTCCAAGCCCATGCTCGATTTTAGGAACTGTTTTTTGTTAAAAGACTAATGCTGCTCTTTCTAGCTCATGAAGTTTATTATTCATGGAGTTTGAATGGTTTTTTAAATTTCTTCTGAATTTAAGCTTACTTTGAGTTTTCTTGCATTTGTCCGCAAACCTGCTAATCTTTTTAGTGTCTAATTGTGTACTTTTGATCTCTTCAACATCTGGCAGTAGAAGATATGTGTATGTGTGATTTGGGAAAAAGCTGTTTTTACGTATGCATTTTAAAATTGTTCATGTGTACAGAACCATTTGGTGCTTGAGTGTGGGTGGTGTTAGAGTGTGCTGAACTGTCTTGGCTTGCTAAAGTGTTTCTTCCAGGTATGAATATTGCTGAATTTTGATTTCTTTCATTAATTCAATGTTGTCATCAATAAATCAATGATGTATATATATATATTGTTTAATAACAATTGTTTAATAATAATTGTTTAACTTATCAAGTGTTTTATTGTTGTACCATGTTTCTCATTTCAAGTGTTCTTTATAATAATTATTATATAGCTTTGGATGAATATCATGTGTACAGAAGCTTTGGATGAATATCATGTGTACAAAAATTGTTGGTGGTTTAATAAAATTATATAGCTTTGGATGAAATCAGATTAGATATGAAAGTTTTTTTTAATGGGCTGGTCATGTCTTTTTTGAAACTTAGGCTTGCTCTATTTTATATAGAATTGTTTTGGCAAAATGGTCGGGCATGATAAATTGCGATTATTTTTTGATAAATTTATTCTTTACAAATATTGTTTTCTGTATTTGTTTCTATGGCAATTTCAATTATCAATTTTTGCAATGCACTACCCCATTTGCAATAGTGATTTCACAAAGTCAACGATGGCCCACCAGCCAAATGAGCATGATAAAATTGGTCACAAACGCAATAGGGCTTCCACATCAGGATCAACGCTTCCTCGACACACACTACACCCAACAATAGACACAATTTCTTCAATTGCTGAAGGTTTTACTCGATTCTCCTCTTCAATCACGTCTCCTTTACATATTCAATATACGTGGACATTTCTTCCCATGCACAGGCCCATCACTTCACGTTGATGCACCGTCTCGGTCAACCGCATACAGAAGTTCACTGACGAATGTTCAACGAACTACACGGAATGCAACGAGACGACAACAACGACGTGATCAGCAATCTAATATCCAAAATCACATTGACCATCCCTCAACGGCTGCGGAGATCCTACCACAAGGCAATTTCATAACATCTTCATTTCATACTTCTCCATAACCCACTTAAATAAATGTATTTTAGGTAGTTAATATTCTAACACAATTGCTTGGTCCATCAATTAGGGGACCTCCATGATGCATCAACCGAGGCAGAGCATCAATTACCGGTTGTGGTCCCAAATCTACGAGCACCTAACCTAAATTCAGCAAGAATTTCTACTCAAATTACAAACGTTCCTAGGATGGAACTTCCACCTCCGACATTTTGTCGTCATTGTCATGCAAAATTGTTCTATAAGGAATCAAAGAACTTATGCTGCAACAATGGTAAAATTATCATTCCTGGGATTCCTACTCCGCCCGAGCTATTTGATCTATTCACTCAACAAGGTTCTCAAGGGCGCCATTTCCGACAAAATGTACGTGCATATAATCACGTCTTCTCATTCACGTCGATGGGTGTAACATTGGATGAATCCATCCCGTCATTTGCTCAAGGAATCTACACCTTCAGAGCACATGGGGCACTATACCATAGAATCGGCTCTCTTATACCAACTCCGGGTAATAGACCAAGGTTTCTACAAATGTTCATATACGACACGGACTGTGAAAATGAACATCGCTTGGAAGAGGGGCATGGGTTGGACGTCGAGGTTCTGCATAAAATCAAAACAATACTTGATATGTATAATCCGTTTGTCCAACGCTTTCGACAGATATCACAACATCCTCAGATAATGTCTTGCCGACTTCTTATTCGAGATAGGCCAGCTACAGATCGTCAATACATTCTTCCAACAGCATCACAAGTTGCGGCAGTCTTGGTTGGTGGTGAAGATTTCATGGAGTCCGATGATAGGGACATATTAATATGCGCCACAGATGGAAATTTACTTACTTTGAAAGAGTATACTGGATATTATGATCCAATGCAATACCCTTTATTACATCCACACGGAACCTACGGATGGGACAAATGCTTACAATCAAACGAAGGGATACGGATAAGCTGTTGCGATTACTACGCCTCTTTGTTGCAGGTTTGACTGTGACATCTTTAAATCAATAATATCTAAGTTATATTATATTATTTTTATAACTAAATTTTACATATACTGCATTAACGTAGATACGCAACAATAATCAGTCCATTCTTCTTCATGCGGGGAGACTACTACAACAATTTGTGGTCGATAATTTTATCAAAATTGAAACACAGAAGCTGCGTTGGATTAAACTTAATCAAAGCAAGATACGTGCGGAATTGTACCAAGGATTGCAGGATAGCTTCGTAGCAGGTGAAACTGATGCAGGTAACCTCTTTTTGCTTCAACTTGCAAGCTAAAGCATTCACGCAATAATTGTGAGTTGCACTCATGAAAAACTACGCATTGATGTTTTCTTCAGCTGCCGTTGGCCGTCGTCGTATAATTCTGCCTTCCTCATTTATTGGGAGTCCCCGTGACATGTACCAGCGCTACCAAGATGCAATGGCAATCGTACAACAATACGGGAAGCCAGATGTGTTTTTAACAATGACATGCAACTCTAACTGGAAAGAGATAAAGGACGAACTATATCCTGGTCAAGCAGCACATGAACGACCAGATTTGTTGTCTAGGGTTTTCCAATCAAAATGTGAAAGTCTCAAGGATGATATCTTCCATAAAGGGGTTCTGGGGAAAGTGGTGGGTCACGTTCATGTTATCGAATTTCAAAAGCGAGGCTTGCCACACGTCCATATGCTGATAATTTTTGGAGAGGAAGACAAGTTAAATAGCCCCGAAGAGTATGACTGTATTGTTAGGGCTGAGATACCACAAGCAGATATTGAGCCCGACTTACATGAGGCTGTGCGTAGGCATATGATACATGGCCCGTGTGGATGCCACAACCCTAACGCTCCGTGTATGAAAAATTTAAAGTGCAAAAAAGGTTATCCAAAGCCATATGCAGAATGCACATCACAGGGTATTGATTCATATCCAGTTTACAGGCGAAGGAGAAACAATGTTAGCGTTCAAAATAATCTCATTGACCAAAGTGTTGTCGACAACGGTTGGGTAGTCCCGTATAATCCTTATTTGCTTTTGAAGTACAATTGCCATATAAATGTTGAAATCTGCAGTAGTATCAAGAGCATCAAATATTTGTACAAATATATTCATAAAGGTTCAGACCGTGTTGCTTTTGAAGTCAGAGCAGCGCCAGATTACGATGAAGTCAACAAGTACGTCGACGGTAGATGGATTTGTGCTCCAGAAGCAATGTGGAAGATATTTAAGTTCGAGATGACTAGAATGTACCCTTCCGTTGCCAGATTACAAATACACTTACCAAACTTACACCAAGTTCAGTACAATAGCAACCAACAAATTGCAAGCGTACTTGCAAATGAGAGAAATTCCAGGACGATGCTAACAGAGTTCTTTCGCATATATCATGATAATCAAGGGAATGAGAATTACTTATATAGGGACTTTCCAAAGCGCTACAGGTGGCTTATACCTCAGCGGAAGTGGGTACAAAGATGCACTAATACTAAGGCCATTGGAAGGATTTACTCAGTTTCTCCTTCTGAGGGTGAAAAATATTATCTACGTTTGCTTCTAAATCATGTAGCCGGGCCCACTTCTTTCCAATGCCTTCAAACTGTCAGTGGCGTTACATACTCAACGTTTAAGGAAGCGGCCGAAAAATTTGGTCTTTTAGAGGAAGATAACAACATTCGAGACTGTATGTCTGAAGCGAGGACCTTTAGAATGCCTGCGGGATTGAGACGGTTGTTTACAACTATTCTGCTATACTGCACACCCAGTTCAGTAAGAGAACTGTGGGATGAAAATTTTCAAAGTATGATTGAGGATTACACGTGCTCAAGCACTGCAAGTGAAACGTACATGATGAGTAAGTTATTAATGGAATTAGATGGAATTCTCCAACAACAAAATAAGAGTATAAAAGATTACGACCTTCCACGCATATCTGATGGCTACGCAAATTTACATGACTTTTCAAGCCTAATTGAACATGAACTGTCAATCCCGATTTCAGATGATGATTTAAAATCAATTGGTTGTCTTAACAGTGCTCAGCTATCCGCGTTCAACATTATCAGTGCATCAATAAGAGGAAGGGAAAGTGCTATTTACTTTGTCGATGGACCAGGGGGGACTGGAAAGACATTCCTCTATCGATCAATATTGGCATGCTTTCGGCAAAATTGTTATATTGTTTTAGCCACTGCTACTTCGGGGATTGCAGCTAACCTACTTCCGGGAGGACGAACGGCTCATTCTAAATTTAGAATTCCAATTGACTTCGATTCTGTGTCCTCCTGCGGTATTGCAAAACAATCTGATTTACGCGGACTAATAGAACAATCATGCGCAATAATTTGGGATGAAGCGCCGATGGCTCACAGGAAGGCATTTGAAGCGGTTGATCGTACATTCAAAGATGTACTTGGGGTAGGCCTGCCATTTGGTGGGAAGATATTGATCATGGGCGGTGATTTTCGACAAGTAACACCTGTTGTCGTAAACGGAACCAAAGCACAAATAATTAATTCAAGTATTGTTGATTCTTATTTATGGCCACATGTCAAAGTCCTTCGTTTGACTGAAAATATGAGAGCACACGAAGATGCAAGCTTCTCAGATTTTTTGTTGAGGGTTGGCAATGGAGAAGAGACAACATTTGAAGGTGACAAAATTCGAATCCCGGACTCCATGGTAGTCCCTTGGGAAGGTGAAAACTCCATCGATGCTTTGGTCACACAAATTTTTCCAAATTTAGGTGCTGGGAATCACGATGATCGTTACATGGATGGTCGAGCAATATTAACTCCACTTAATGAAGATGTAAATAAATTAAATGAAAAATGTCTTCAATCGTCTCCAGGTGAAAAAGTAACTTACTATTCCTTTGATTCGGTGACGGATGATGTGCGGAATTTGTACTTACCAGAGTTTTTGAATTCACTGAACCCGGGCAATCTACCACCGCACGAGCTCACTTTGAAGATTGGATGTCCAATCATGCTTCTTCGAAACATAGATCCTAAAATTGGGTTGTGCAATGGGACACGGTTGAAATGTCTCCGCTTCTCGAGGAATGTCATCGAAGCGGAAATATTAAATGGCCTTTTCAATAACTTGAGGGTATTTATACCACGTATACCATTACATTGTGCTGAGGATGCAAGAATGCCCTTCGAGCTAATTCGAAAGCAATTCCCTGTGCGTTTGAGCTACGCACTTACAATAAATAAATCGCAAGGTCAAACAATAAAAAATGTAGGGATATATCTTCCAAATCCCGTGTTTAGTCATGGACAACTATACGTCGCATTATCAAGGGGTGTTTCCAAGCAAAATACAAAGGTCTTGGTGAAAAATGGAGAAGTTGATGGCCATGAAGGGGTCTACACTAGAAATGTGGTGTACAAGGAAATATTTGCTAGAATACGACCAAACAACACGGAAGCGTAATGCTACTTCAACTTCAAACTCCCCGATTTCTCAAAACAAGCGTGAATTGTATGTTTTCAAATGCTAAATAAAACTCTCTACATGTTAAACTCACTTTACACAATCTTGATTGTTTTGCAAATGTCTACCATTTCCTCAGGGGACTGGCTTCTGGATTTCAATTTTTGGCATAAAATTGAATGAAGTTCGAGCAGCGCCAGATTACGATGAAGTCAACAAGTACGTCGACGGTAGATGGATTTGTGCTCCTGAAGCAATGTTGAAGATATTTAAGTTCGAGAAAACAAGCTTTGAACATAAAATTGAATGAAGTTCCTTAGGTGAGGTCGGGCGTTGATTTGCAAATATATTTACTAATACCGTGCTCCTATGATTAATTTGTCCATTGCTTATCATAGTTCAGGGATCTACTCTGACATACAAAATTTAATGCATTCACTTCAACCTGCTCCAATGACCCGCCAGCGCAATCATAGTTCTTTTTAATTTGCAATCTACAATTTGTCCCCCATTTTGAATGGTTTAATTAAGAACATAAGACAACTACTTACATTTAATGTACAACATATTTGTTTTTTGCATAATCGTTAAACTATTATTATGTTTTGATACAAGTTCTCAAACACATGCAGATGCCAGACAAAATTCAAGCTGACGGGGCATCGTCGTTGCCAGGTGTGGGTGACCCGATCCAAAGTAAGTGTCTTATAAAATGCAAATCTATCTGAGTGCATTTTAAATAGTTTAACATAGCATTGATTGTTAAACACTTTCATTCACATCGATTGTTTCATTTGTTCCTTAGGTTTGTCCGAGACAACACAAAATATTCGCAACACCGATGATGCAGACGATGATTGTGATTACTATGACGAACTTTTTAATATTACTACGGCCAGGTGGTCTGATGGCCCACGCATTAGAATCGAAGGATTCAGACTAATTATACCGGCCGTGCCAAGAGGTTTGACTGCCCAAGAAGAGTGGAATTTTGTGTTCACAATGATTAGGAGGTAAGACCAAATTATTAATACATAGTATGGCTTAATTTTTTTGTAAGCCCAGTGAAACATGTAATTTGTTGATTTATATCCTTAACATATTATATCAATACAGGGTCTCCCACGGCCATTAAATGGACTCTATTGGCGTTTGGATTGCTGCATCAGTGGAGGATGCCAAACTTTTGTCATAAATTATGCTGCTTGCTATGCTTGGCTGTCTTTTTGGCGTTTTCTGATTTCTATAACTGATGTAAACATTGGCATGTTTTGTTTTTGGGGAACATTACTATTTATATGCTATTGCACGTCTATTTCTATGTTCCACTTATATATATAAATTTTTTAATGCTCATTCATGAATTAATAGTCATGTGATTTTGTGATCTTCGTACTTTTAATCCAAGTGTTCTTCGTGGATTAAATTAGAAGGCCGACTCAATGGTAGATTAAACTGCAGGGCCTTCATGTCGCGGGCCGGGTACTGTCACGCTTGGCAGTAGGGGCGGAGCCCCCACAAATGAATGTCGCACCCACGACGAATGTCGCCCCCACAAAGAATGTCGCCGCCCACGACGAATGTCGCCGCCCACGACAAATGTCCCCGCCACGACGAATGTCGCCACCCCGAGGAATGTCGCCGCACACGACGAATGCAGCCACACACGACCAATGTCGCCGCCCACGACGAATGTCGCCTCCAGGACGAATGTCGCCACTACGATGAATGTTGCCGCCACGATGACTGTCGCCGACCACGAAGAATGTCGCCCGCACGACGAATGTCGCCCCCACGACGAATGTCTCCCACACGACGAAGGTTGCCCCCACGACGAATGTCGCCACCCACGATGAATGTCCCCGCCACGAGGAATGTTTTCCCCACGACGAATGTCGCCCCACGGCAATTGTCCCCGCCCACGACGAATGTCGCCACCCACGACGAATGTCGCCGCCCACGACGAATGTCCCCGCCACGACGAATGTCGCCGCCCACAACAGATGCGGGCGCAGCCCGCTCGAATGCGGGCGCTGCCTGCTTAAATGCCAAGCGGGCGAAGCCCGCTTGGTTACGGGCGAAGGCCGCTGCGACGCATCGAGAACGGGCGTAGCCCGTTCGAAGATGCTAGTATATATATATACAAGAAGCAGCCCTCAATCAGGTTATATAAAAGCAGCCTCAAACCGATTCTACAAGGCAGCCCCAAACAGAGTGCATAACAGCTGCCCCCCAAATCAAATTAAGAAATCAAGTAAAGGATCTGCCAGC
The DNA here is from genome assembly GCA_033032865.1 of Dactylorhiza incarnata. Classification (NCBI taxonomy): domain Eukaryota; kingdom Viridiplantae; phylum Streptophyta; class Magnoliopsida; order Asparagales; family Orchidaceae; genus Dactylorhiza; species Dactylorhiza incarnata. The sequence goes on from JAWHQI010000014.1 coordinate 12,316,609, forward strand.
ATAACTCCATACAAGAAGAGCTACAGGAAAAAGGGGGGAGGAGAGATGAAGAAGAAGAGTTTTCTTGCCTCAACAATGGGGGTCCGTCAAAATCCGACGAGCGAGGAAGTAGCCGGCCGGATCGATAGCCCTGGCGACCAAGATCCATCCTCCTTCGACTGCACCGGCGCCTTGCGTCACTCGCCCAACGGAAACCCTAAACCTCCTAAACAGTGCAAGAGGGGCACGGGAAGAGGAGAGGAATTCCCAGCTCAGCAGTCGATTCTATATATATATATACTAGCATCTTCGAACGGGCTACGCCCGTTCTCGATGCGTCGCAGCGGCCTTCGCCCGTAACCAAGCGGGCTTCGCCCGCTTGGCATTTAAGCAGGCAGCGCCCGCATTCGAGCGGGCTGCGCCCGCATCTGTTGTGGGCGGCGACATTCGTCGTGGCGGGGACATTCGTCGTGGGCGGCGACATTCGTCGTGGGTGGCGACATTCGTCGTGGGCGGGGACAATTGCCGTGGGGCGACATTCGTCGTGGGGGAAACATTCCTCGTGGCGGGGACATTCATCGTGGGTGGCGACATTCGTCGTGGGGGCAACCTTCGTCGTGTGGGAGACATTCGTCGTGGGGGCGACATTCGTCGTGCGGGCGACATTCTTCGTGGTCGGCGACAGTCATCGTGGCGGCAACATTCATCGTAGTGGCGACATTCGTCCTGGAGGCGACATTCGTCGTGGGCGGCGACATTGGTCGTGTGTGGCTGCATTCGTCGTGTGCGGCGACATTCCTCGGGGTGGCGACATTCGTCGTGGCGGGGACATTTGTCGTGGGCGGCGACATTCGTCGTGGGCGGCGACATTCTTTGTGGGGGCGACATTCGTCGTGGGTGCGACATTCATTTGTGGGGGCTCCGCCCCTACTGCCAAGCGTGACAGTACCCGGCCCGCGACATGAAGGCCCTGCAGTTTAATCTACCATTGAGTCGGCCTTCTAATTTAATCCACGAAGAACACTTGGATTAAAAGTACGAAGATCACAAAATCACATGACTATTAATTCATGAATGAGCATTAAAAAATTTATATATATAAGTGGAACATAGAAATAGACGTGCAATAGCATATAAATAGTAATGTTCCCCAAAAACAAAACATGCCAATGTTTACATCAGTTATAGAAATCAGAAAACGCCAAAAAGACAGCCAAGCATAGCAAGCAGCATAATTTATGACAAAAGTTTGGCATCCTCCACTGATGCAGCAATCCAAACGCCAATAGAGTCCATTTAATGGCCGTGGGAGACCCTGTATTGATATAATATGTTAAGGATATAAATCAACAAATTACATGTTTCACTGGGCTTACAAAAAAATTAAGCCATACTATGTATTAATAATTTGGTCTTACCTCCTAATCATTGTGAACACAAAATTCCACTCTTCTTGGGCAGTCAAACCTCTTGGCACGGCCGGTATAATTAGTCTGAATCCTTCGATTCTAATGCGTGGGCCATCAGACCACCTGGCCGTAGTAATATTAAAAAGTTCGTCATAGTAATCACAATCATCGTCTGCATCATCGGTGTTGCGAATATTTTGTGTTGTCTCGGACAAACCTAAGGAACAAATGAAACAATCGATGTGAATGAAAGTGTTTAACAATCAATGCTATGTTAAACTATTTAAAATGCACTCAGATAGATTTGCATTTTATAAGACACTTACTTTGGATCGGGTCACCCACACCTGGCAACGACGATGCCCCGTCAGCTTGAATTTTGTCTGGCATCTGCATGTGTTTGAGAACTTGTATCAAAACATAATAATAGTTTAACGATTATGCAAAAAACAAATATGTTGTACATTAAATGTAAGTAGTTGTCTTATGTTCTTAATTAAACCATTCAAAATGGGGGACAAATTGTAGATTGCAAATTAAAAAGAACTATGATTGCGCTGGCGGGTCATTGGAGCAGGTTGAAGTGAATGCATTAAATTTTGTATGTCAGAGTAGATCCCTGAACTATGATAAGCAATGGACAAATTAATCATAGGAGCACGGTATTAGTAAATATATTTGCAAATCAACGCCCGACCTCACCTAAGGAACTTCATTCAATTTTATGTTCAAAGCTTGTTTTCTCGAACTTAAATATCTTCAACATTGCTTCAGGAGCACAAATCCATCTACCGTCGACGTACTTGTTGACTTCATCGTAATCTGGCGCTGCTCGAACTTCATTCAATTTTATGCCAAAAATTGAAATCCAGAAGCCAGTCCCCTGAGGAAATGGTAGACATTTGCAAAACAATCAAGATTGTGTAAAGTGAGTTTAACATGTAGAGAGTTTTATTTAGCATTTGAAAACATACAATTCACGCTTGTTTTGAGAAATCGGGGAGTTTGAAGTTGAAGTAGCATTACGCTTCCGTGTTGTTTGGTCGTATTCTAGCAAATATTTCCTTGTACACCACATTTCTAGTGTAGACCCCTTCATGGCCATCAACTTCTCCATTTTTCACCAAGACCTTTGTATTTTGCTTGGAAACACCCCTTGATAATGCGACGTATAGTTGTCCATGACTAAACACTGGATTTGGAAGATATATCCCTACATTTTTTATTGTTTGACCTTGCGATTTATTTATTGTAAGTGCGTAGCTCAAACGCACAGGGAATTGCTTTCGAATTAGCTCGAAGGGCATTCTTGCATCCTCAGCACAATGTAATGGTATACGTGGTATAAATACCCTCAAGTTATTGAAAAGGCCATTTAATATTTCCGCTTCGATGACATTCCTCGAGAAGCGGAGACATTTCAACCGTGTCCCATTGCACAACCCAATTTTAGGATCTATGTTTCGAAGAAGCATGATTGGACATCCAATCTTCAAAGTGAGCTCGTGCGGTGGTAGATTGCCCGGGTTCAGTGAATTCAAAAACTCTGGTAAGTACAAATTCCGCACATCATCCGTCACCGAATCAAAGGAATAGTAAGTTACTTTTTCACCTGGAGACGATTGAAGACATTTTTCATTTAATTTATTTACATCTTCATTAAGTGGAGTTAATATTGCTCGACCATCCATGTAACGATCATCGTGATTCCCAGCACCTAAATTTGGAAAAATTTGTGTGACCAAAGCATCGATGGAGTTTTCACCTTCCCAAGGGACTACCATGGAGTCCGGGATTCGAATTTTGTCACCTTCAAATGTTGTCTCTTCTCCATTGCCAACCCTCAACAAAAAATCTGAGAAGCTTGCATCTTCGTGTGCTCTCATATTTTCAGTCAAACGAAGGACTTTGACATGTGGCCATAAATAAGAATCAACAATACTTGAATTAATTATTTGTGCTTTGGTTCCGTTTACGACAACAGGTGTTACTTGTCGAAAATCACCGCCCATGATCAATATCTTCCCACCAAATGGCAGGCCTACCCCAAGTACATCTTTGAATGTACGATCAACCGCTTCAAATGCCTTCCTGTGAGCCATCGGCGCTTCATCCCAAATTATTGCGCATGATTGTTCTATTAGTCCGCGTAAATCAGATTGTTTTGCAATACCGCAGGAGGACACAGAATCGAAGTCAATTGGAATTCTAAATTTAGAATGAGCCGTTCGTCCTCCCGGAAGTAGGTTAGCTGCAATCCCCGAAGTAGCAGTGGCTAAAACAATATAACAATTTTGCCGAAAGCATGCCAATATTGATCGATAGAGGAATGTCTTTCCAGTCCCCCCTGGTCCATCGACAAAGTAAATAGCACTTTCCCTTCCTCTTATTGATGCACTGATAATGTTGAACGCGGATAGCTGAGCACTGTTAAGACAACCAATTGATTTTAAATCATCATCTGAAATCGGGATTGACAGTTCATGTTCAATTAGGCTTGAAAAGTCATGTAAATTTGCGTAGCCATCAGATATGCGTGGAAGGTCGTAATCTTTTATACTCTTATTTTGTTGTTGGAGAATTCCATCTAATTCCATTAATAACTTACTCATCATGTACGTTTCACTTGCAGTGCTTGAGCACGTGTAATCCTCAATCATACTTTGAAAATTTTCATCCCACAGTTCTCTTACTGAACTGGGTGTGCAGTATAGCAGAATAGTTGTAAACAACCGTCTCAATCCCGCAGGCATTCTAAAGGTCCTCGCTTCAGACATACAGTCTCGAATGTTGTTATCTTCCTCTAAAAGACCAAATTTTTCGGCCGCTTCCTTAAACGTTGAGTATGTAACGCCACTGACAGTTTGAAGGCATTGGAAAGAAGTGGGCCCGGCTACATGATTTAGAAGCAAACGTAGATAATATTTTTCACCCTCAGAAGGAGAAACTGAGTAAATCCTTCCAATGGCCTTAGTATTAGTGCATCTTTGTACCCACTTCCGCTGAGGTATAAGCCACCTGTAGCGCTTTGGAAAGTCCCTATATAAGTAATTCTCATTCCCTTGATTATCATGATATATGCGAAAGAACTCTGTTAGCATCGTCTTGGAATTTCTCTCATTTGCAAGTACGCTTGCAATTTGTTGGTTGCTATTGTACTGAACTTGGTGTAAGTTTGGTAAGTGTATTTGTAATCTGGCAACGGAAGGGTACATTCTAGTCATCTCGAACTTAAATATCTTCCACATTGCTTCTGGAGCACAAATCCATCTACCGTCGACGTACTTGTTGACTTCATCGTAATCTGGCGCTGCTCTGACTTCAAAAGCAACACGGTCTGAACCTTTATGAATATATTTGTACAAATATTTGATGCTCTTGATACTACTGCAGATTTCAACATTTATATGGCAATTGTACTTCAAAAGCAAATAAGGATTATACGGGACTACCCAACCGTTGTCGACAACACTTTGGTCAATGAGATTATTTTGAACGCTAACATTGTTTCTCCTTCGCCTGTAAACTGGATATGAATCAATACCCTGTGATGTGCATTCTGCATATGGCTTTGGATAACCTTTTTTGCACTTTAAATTTTTCATACACGGAGCGTTAGGGTTGTGGCATCCACACGGGCCATGTATCATATGCCTACGCACAGCCTCATGTAAGTCGGGCTCAATATCTGCTTGTGGTATCTCAGCCCTAACAATACAGTCATACTCTTCGGGGCTATTTAACTTGTCTTCCTCTCCAAAAATTATCAGCATATGGACGTGTGGCAAGCCTCGCTTTTGAAATTCGATAACATGAACGTGACCCACCACTTTCCCCAGAACCCCTTTATGGAAGATATCATCCTTGAGACTTTCACATTTTGATTGGAAAACCCTAGACAACAAATCTGGTCGTTCATGTGCTGCTTGACCAGGATATAGTTCGTCCTTTATCTCTTTCCAGTTAGAGTTGCATGTCATTGTTAAAAACACATCTGGCTTCCCGTATTGTTGTACGATTGCCATTGCATCTTGGTAGCGCTGGTACATGTCACGGGGACTCCCAATAAATGAGGAAGGCAGAATTATACGACGACGGCCAACGGCAGCTGAAGAAAACATCAATGCGTAGTTTTTCATGAGTGCAACTCACAATTATTGCGTGAATGCTTTAGCTTGCAAGTTGAAGCAAAAAGAGGTTACCTGCATCAGTTTCACCTGCTACGAAGCTATCCTGCAATCCTTGGTACAATTCCGCACGTATCTTGCTTTGATTAAGTTTAATCCAACGCAGCTTCTGTGTTTCAATTTTGATAAAATTATCGACCACAAATTGTTGTAGTAGTCTCCCCGCATGAAGAAGAATGGACTGATTATTGTTGCGTATCTACGTTAATGCAGTATATGTAAAATTTAGTTATAAAAATAATATAATATAACTTAGATATTATTGATTTAAAGATGTCACAGTCAAACCTGCAACAAAGAGGCGTAGTAATCGCAACAGCTTATCCGTATCCCTTCGTTTGATTGTAAGCATTTGTCCCATCCGTAGGTTCCGTGTGGATGTAATAAAGGGTATTGCATTGGATCATAATATCCAGTATACTCTTTCAAAGTAAGTAAATTTCCATCTGTGGCGCATATTAATATGTCCCTATCATCGAACTCCATGAAATCTTCACCACCAACCAAGACTGCCGCAACTTGTGATGCTGTTGGAAGAATGTATTGACGATCTGTAGCTGGCCTATCTCGAATAAGAAGTCGGCAAGACATTATCTGAGGATGTTGTGATATCTGTCGAAAGCGTTGGACAAACGGATTATACATATCAAGTATTGTTTTGATTTTATGCAGAACCTCGACGTCCAACCCATGCCCCTCTTCCAAGCGATGTTCATTTTCACAGTCCGTGTCGTATATGAACATTTGTAGAAACCTTGGTCTATTACCCGGAGTTGGTATAAGAGAGCCGATTCTATGGTATAGTGCCCCATGTGCTCTGAAGGTGTAGATTCCTTGAGCAAATGACGGGATGGATTCATCCAATGTTACACCCATCGACGTGAATGAGAAGACGTGATTATATGCACGTACATTTTGTCGGAAATGGCGCCCTTGAGAACCTTGTTGAGTGAATAGATCAAATAGCTCGGGCGGAGTAGGAATCCCAGGAATGATAATTTTACCATTGTTGCAGCATAAGTTCTTTGATTCCTTATAGAACAATTTTGCATGACAATGACGACAAAATGTCGGAGGTGGAAGTTCCATCCTAGGAACGTTTGTAATTTGAGTAGAAATTCTTGCTGAATTTAGGTTAGGTGCTCGTAGATTTGGGACCACAACCGGTAATTGATGCTCTGCCTCGGTTGATGCATCATGGAGGTCCCCTAATTGATGGACCAAGCAATTGTGTTAGAATATTAACTACCTAAAATACATTTATTTAAGTGGGTTATGGAGAAGTATGAAATGAAGATGTTATGAAATTGCCTTGTGGTAGGATCTCCGCAGCCGTTGAGGGATGGTCAATGTGATTTTGGATATTAGATTGCTGATCACGTCGTTGTTGTCGTCTCGTTGCATTCCGTGTAGTTCGTTGAACATTCGTCAGTGAATTTCTGTATGCGGCTGACCGAGACGGTGCATCAACGTGAAGTGATGGGCCTGTGCATGGGAAGAAATGTCCACGTATATTGAATATGTAAAGGAGACGTGATTGAAGAGGAGAATCGAGTAAAACCTTCAGCAATTGAAGAAATTGTGTCTATTGTTGGGTGTAGTGTGTGTCGAGGAAGCGTTGATCCTGATGTGGAAGCCCTATTGCGTTTGTGACCAATTTTATCATGCTCATTTGGCTGGTGGGCCATCGTTGACTTTGTGAAATCACTATTGCAAATGGGGTAGTGCATTGCAAAAATTGATAATTGAAATTGCCATAGAAACAAATACAGAAAACAATATTTGTAAAGAATAAATTTATCAAAAAATAATCGCAATTTATCATGCCCGACCATTTTGCCAAAACAATTCTATATAAAATAGAGCAAGCCTAAGTTTCAAAAAAGACATGACCAGCCCATTAAAAAAAACTTTCATATCTAATCCGATTTCATCCAAAGCTATATAATTTTATTAAACCACCAACAATTTTTGTACACATGATATTCATCCAAAGCTTCTGTACACATGATATTCATCCAAAGCTATATAATAATTATTATAAAGAACACTTGAAATGAGAAACATGGTACAACAATAAAACACTTGATAAGTTAAACAATTATTATTAAACAATTGTTATTAAACAATATATATATATACATCATTGATTTATTGATGACAACATTGAATTAATGAAAGAAATCAAAATTCAGCAATATTCATACCTGGAAGAAACACTTTAGCAAGCCAAGACAGTTCAGCACACTCTAACACCACCCACACTCAAGCACCAAATGGTTCTGTACACATGAACAATTTTAAAATGCATACGTAAAAACAGCTTTTTCCCAAATCACACATACACATATCTTCTACTGCCAGATGTTGAAGAGATCAAAAGTACACAATTAGACACTAAAAAGATTAGCAGGTTTGCGGACAAATGCAAGAAAACTCAAAGTAAGCTTAAATTCAGAAGAAATTTAAAAAACCATTCAAACTCCATGAATAATAAACTTCATGAGCTAGAAAGAGCAGCATTAGTCTTTTAACAAAAAACAGTTCCTAAAATCGAGCATGGGCTTGGAATTAATCATGGAAGTAATAATAAAAAATCAAGAGAAATATTTGTGGCTAGAGTGTTCTATATCTAATTATTCTGTGGCTGCTATGAAAAGTATTTTGGAGGATCAAGAGGTAAAGATCTAAATGCATTTAAATGAAAGATTTTACTAATCTCTTCATGAGATTTGTATCATAGCTTGAATCGTCTCTCTGATCAACATCAAAAAACACAATACTTTAATAAAATACATGGTAAAAAACTAAGAACACTAAGATTTTACTATATATCTTTCCATACATTTAGGCACCAATGCCATGTGAATGTTGTAAAGTAATGCAATTAGTTTTAAAGAAGGAATAAAGTATACTCGCATTCACCAATACAGATTATGAAATGGAAATAAGTACTGCACATGATGAGGAAAAGGTAGAAGATATTACAACCAATATAGATTTGAAAATGGGATAAATAAGATTGTACCTGTAATTAGAGAAATGGCCCGCATAAAAGATATGCGAAATTAAGTTTCTCGGATTCAATTTACAGGAAATCAGTCAATTCTTCAGATCAGTAAATCCCATTTATATTAATCATGCTAATGTAACCCGTACTGCAAAAAAATAAACAAATCAAAACTATTATTGTTTTCAAAGAAGGTAAATTTGTACGCACTAAAATAATGAAGCATGATATCCAGGAAACACAATCAAATGGATCTAATTAGTTTAATCAAAAATTAGTGTAGCAAAGACAAACAGATCTACCAAATCAAATTGAACCGAGGAAAAAAAACAAAACCATAGAAAAGAGAGTGTTGTCATTTACATTTTTTTCTCCAGTTTAATTTATGAAGAGGTACACATCTCAAAAAAATGTAAATGACAACATCTTAAAAAATTTAAATGACAACATAATTTTAAAAAAATCTGCATAACCCAGAAGGATAAGAATCATTTAATTTACTTGAGTACCGTGAATAGGCAGAGGAAGGAGGATGTCCTTGGATTAAACATTTCTAAGGCTTGAAGCGGAACATTAATGCATGAAGAGAGCAGCAGGTCATGGAAAGTTTACCTGATGTGAGATCTGATGGAATGATTCATAATAGGGTTGAAGCTCTCTATTCCTGCAACCTGGATGGAAGATTGACATATAATAATGTGTAGATAGATTTGAACTCATGTATGAGAAATACATAAAAATCACAGACTAATATATATAATTAAGCGAAGATAGATTTGAACTCATGTATAAGAAATACATAAAAAACACTGAAAAAATAAACTATTATTACATTGTGGATATGAACAACCATAGACATAAATATAGCTGCAGAAAAGCTACATGGGAGGAAATCGGACGTCGCATATCATACCTGTCACTGGAGGAATTCCCAACCGGTGGGAACAGGTCAGAAGCCAGTTAGTAGCTCTTGAAGACCAAAATCTGCAGGAACTTGATGACCTAAAGGAAACAAATAGTTAAGGGGTTGGCAAGAGAAAGAAGAACGAACCTTCAGTGCAGCGTCGGGTTTATACCGGGAGCGTCGGGTTTATACCTGCGCCAAATTGCAGGTCCACGATGGTAGTGCAGGATCAAGGGAAAGCAGAGATGTAAACCCTAGAGAAATGGAGGAAATAAAATATTAGGTGTGCAAATGCTTCGAATATTTTGTGATGAGGAGTTCATACCGGGAGCGGCGAATGATTGAAGAAGCGAAGTGCCACAAATGGAATCTCCAACGGCTTGAACACGCTGAATGTGGTGAGTCGCTGGAGGTGGAGGACGATTACGCGGGAGGAAGATGGCTCCCAAATCGTTGGATGGTGTAGCTGCGAGATCGCTGGAGGAAGAGGACTTCGCTGGAGGAAGACTACTCCCAAATCGCTGTAGGAATAGCGGGAGCGGCGGGGTAGCTGCAGGAGCAGGAGGCAAAGACGTGATGGAAAGACGTGAAATGAAGTCGAAGCGGACTGATGTGATTTGAGCGGGCAGGGCGACGGGATGTGCTTTTTGGCGGGGGGAATGAGTAATTACAGAAAAGGTCATTTTTTTTGAAATTATTTGAATTTTTTTTTAAGAATGTTAGTCTTTAATGAAAAGAAATGAGGGTATTTTGGGTATTATGAATGTTGCACCAAAGGGTAGTTTTCCTTTATAGAATAGTATAGATATATATCTATACATTTATATAAAGATATTCTGCATTTGAACAGTAGCGTTTAGGTGTGTCGCAATTAAAGATCCACCTGTTTTAAAATCACGAAGCAGTATGTTCCTAGCTGTATTCCTTTTCTGTGTCCTAGGCTCTCTCTTCGTGCGCATCGCCAGAGGCGAAGATCGCGTCCGTTCGACCCCTTCTTCAGTGATTCGGACGTTCAACCTCGCCGTCCACGGCTTGATTTTAGGTTGTGAGGAGTCCTATAGCCCCCTTTTTCGTGCCTAAAGGCAAGGACGATGCCGCTCACCTTTACTTCGCGCCTAATCGCCATCACCAGTGGCCGAGTGACTCGCCTATGTCATCCTCGCTTTCTTCGCTTCCTACCCCGCTATTTTCATCCGAACCCTGAAAGGTACCTCTCTCTCTCTTTTTCTCTCCCTCCCTCCCTCCCTCTCTATCTCTCTTCCTCTCTCTCTATTTCTCTGAAGCTGAAATGTTTTGGCTTGCAGGGTACTGTCGGGGACCATCGTTGGGTTGCTGCTCAAAAATAGGCTTCATTTCTTTGCATTCCAATAGCTGTTGCTCAAATTATCCAAAGTACAAACATATAGAAAAATTACTTCCACATGGACTCTCAAATTACTGCAGGTATTTACTTCCACTCTCTTCTTCAAAAAAACTTATTTGGGCCTCTGGTTTGTTTTTATTTTAATTTTCATGATCTTTTCATTCTGGACCTGTCTAATTACTAAATCAATGCTTAAAAGATGTTTGGTCAATTGCCACAATGATGCATACAAGTTGTTTGGTCAACTTCGTTTCTACGATGTGGGACAACATAAGTTGTTTAATTTTTCTACTTTTAGATGTTTTGCATCTCTTCCATTGTTGATTAATGCATGTAGGGGTTCCTACTTACTTTTTCACAAAATAATTAAGAACATTGAGACGTCTACTCTATTAGTTGCACCAATACTACGTTGTTTGAATGTGACTCACCACATTTTGCATACCATTAAATCAAATGATGATAATTTCCCTATGTTTATTTCATTCGTGATGCGATTGCTGCTGGCCTAGATTTTGCTCCTGAGTTTCTAGTGCCAGCGTGAAATTTATCTTCATAGCAAAAAAAATTTGATATTTGAGTTGATATTGAGCAGCTCCTTTATGTACTCGGCTCTCAAATTCTCCAACTCTAGATTATCTCTCCCCCTCCACTCCGCTCCTTGCTTCTCCTTCGCGCGCGACCGCTGGCGCGCCCGACTTCTGGCGGATAGTGTGTAGTTTTTTGAGAGTTTTGCTGAAAGAACTGCTGTACAACAGCTCTATGGCGGAAGAAAAGAGGAAGCATATATTCTATCTAAGCTTCTTTTATGATGACGTTGAAGATATAATTGACAATCTTATCAAAATGAGAGTAGAGGTAGTGCAGGTTTTGCTAAGTTTTCAAGCATGTGGTCTTTTTATTTCAAGCAGTGTCGGAACTGATAAATTATCTGCCACTCCTATTTGATTTGATGAAGATTGCAGAAGGTCTCCACAACGACATTTAGGGCGGTTCCTCGCCTTCAATCAGTCAGATCTCCTTTCCTTCAATCAGTTAGGTCGCCTTCAATCCTTTCTGGTTTTTGTTTAAATTTCTAATTTCCTTTTCATGTATTAAAAAGCAATATTAATGCGCACTTAGGGAAAGATGAGAATGTTAAGATAAATGTGACAAATTTAGGAATAACAATTAAAGAAATGGTATAGTAAGAGATGGTTGGGTTAGCAGAATGTTAAGATAGAATGCATTGTTAAATGCGTTCAGCTGCTGAATGCCTTTGCATTCAGATGAATAGATGTTGATCATGTTTTGATTAGGTCTGATATTTGCTCAACTTTGCAACGATATATCATTTTTGTAACCCGTGTGCTTTTGGAAGAACAGGGAAGAGATTTTATTACTCAAGAATAATTAGAAAATCAACATTTTTTTGTGGTGGTGGTGGGGGGGGGGGGGGGGGGGGGGGGGGGGTAATTTGATAAATAGGAAATTATGATTTACATGGTTTTCAGAAGAGCATTAGTCATGAGAAATTTTGGGGAGGTTTTGATATATATCTTCATTAGCGTTTTAACAGTTTTTGGGGAGGTCCTTCTTGGTGATTGTTGCTTCTTTTGGAAGAACAGGTTGCTTGGTGAGGTCCTGCTTTTGACGAGGTCCAGCTTGGTGAGGTTTAGATATAATTAGAAAGAATACCTTCAAGAATACCTTCAAGAATGTCGATAATGTTTTGATTAGGTCTGATATTTACTCAACTTTGCAAGGATTTATCATGCTTCTATTATTGACTTTGTTTTCTTTTGCTATGTATATAGTATATCGTTTTTGTAGCCCGTGTACTTTTGGAAGAACAGGGAAGCGATTTTAACACTCAAGAAGAATTAGAAATTCAACATTTTTTTGTGGTGGTGGAGGGGGGGGGAGGGTAATTAGATAAATAGGAAATTATGATTTACATGGTTTTCTGAAGAGCATTAGTCGTGAGAAATTTTGGGGAGGTTCTGATATATATCTTCATTAGCATTTTAACAGTTTTTGGGGAGGTCCTGCTTGGTGATTGTTGCTTCTTTTGGAAGAACAGGTTGCTTGGTGAGGTCCTGCTTTTGACAAGGTCCAGCTTGGTGAGGTTTAGATATAATTAGAAAGAATACCTTTAAGAATATCTGCTTGGGGAGGAACTGCTGCACACCTCCTCAGGTATTCGATTCTTCCACCTTCTGTTAGAAAGTAGTTCTTAATTTTTCTAGCTATTTTTTGTTTCAATCTTTTTCTGGCTATTTTGTGTGTGAATTTATTTTTTATTTATATTATCAGGATCATCACCAACATCATAAATGAAAGAAAAAACTGATTCGGGGTGAACTTTGCATTGCTCCTTTATCGATACTTTGAATCTTCATTTTTCGTAAAAATTTTAAGATGGATGCAAATACCTTTTGTTTTTTCCATGCTCATAATGTGTTTGATTGATCGATACTTTGAGTCTTCATTGCTCCTTTATCGATACTTTGCATTGCAACTGTTTACCTTCGGTGCAAATACCCCTTCTTCTCTGGTGAGTTTCAGCCTACCCCTCCACCCCGGCTACTTCGACCTAACCCTCTTTTTTTGTACTTGGTCTCTTTCTAACCTACCATGCTTTGTAGCTGAACCTAATTAGTTTGCCAAGGTATTAACAATCTTATTAAGTTTCAATCTGAAGTGATTTAATATAGTTTTGAATGAATCTACTTAGATTTTTGTATATGTCGGGCATACAAATAGCTCAGCCGCTGTATTTTTTTTAATAATGTTGCTAATGAATATAGTTTTAATATATTGGATAGTTCTTGCAATGAATATAGTTTTAATAATATTGCTAATGAACTATTATATTGGTATAACATCAGCATGATCCCCAAAATTATGGAAGGAAAATTTAATTTTGCCCGTGAAGAAAATAATTTCTTCTTGCAATTTTTGAGAAAGCAACTCTTTAATCTTTTCATAGTCTTCTCTGTTTTCCTTATCATAGCATCGTTCTGGAACTCAAATTCTCGTTGGTGCGTAGTTTTTCGATCGTTGCCTTTCATTTTTTTGTTTTGCCTTTGATTTTTAAGATGCCCGATCATCTCACTCTAGGATAATAGGTTTGACTGCCTACACGCCGACATTGGCATCTTCGCCTTGGGCGCCTCCATTGCATCGTTCTGGAACTCAAATTCACAGAAATTATTGCCTGTGCTATTGTCGACCTACTGTTGTATGCACGCCATGTGTTTCATTAATTTCACATAAGCTTCCATCTTTGTTAATAACTTGCATGGTAGTGTCATATATAGTCAAAGCAGAAGCAATACATGGGGCTTTGTAAGCAGCTACATTTCTTTGATCTTCCGAAAGTTTGTTCATTGTTGCTTAAATTCAGAACTCATCAATCGTCAATCTTAATTTTTTCCTCCGATTCAAAACTCATCATATAGATGTATGTTGGAGAATTGGCAAGAATATTACTCTTTAAGAAATAAAACCTCTTCGTCAATAAATCAGTTTAAGTACTAAATATAAATGATATTGTAGGTATAGCTCCAACAGGTACCGGGTGATTGGAGTTCACTCCAGTTTAGATAAGAACACTAAGGATTGAGGTGAGCTTAAAGTTGATACATTTGATTATGTTTTCACATAAGTACGATGTGTTTGTTAGCACGTACATAGGAAATTAATGTTTAGCATCTGAAAAAGTTGGCCAGTTGCTACTTGAAAAAAATCAAAATTTTATCTATGAAAAGCTTGGCCAGTTGCAGCAGAACATTACACAACTCCTTCAGGCGAGCTTCATGATTTTCTTTTATTGGAAGTGAATGTAAACTTTATTAAATATTAGACAAATAATTCTGGGCGATTTAGAATTATTCAGTCTATCTTCCAGCCCACAATGATCTTTCTCTTCCAGTTGGCATGCCAAATCTTCCCAATCTACTTCTCATTGTCGCACCCTCAAGATTTTTTTTAACTTATGCATTACTATGTGTTTATAATGGAAACAGTGCTATCAGGAACTCAACAGGCAAGATTAGCAGCACAAACAACCTGGAGCATATGGTAATAGATGGAGTTGACTAAGCCTGAAGTAGTAAACCTTAATTATGTTATTTCACATGCTTATCAAGTCTAGGCCAACCTGGAGCAGGCTCCTGATGAAACCAAGTACTGAGGATAGGAAATTACTAAGGATGTGTCTTCACCACTAGCGCACGAAGCTTCAGATTGTATATTGCCCCGGTAAAGAATTTAATATATCTGATTGTTGACTGATGTTGTTTTGTTCTAATAGATGATGCTTTCTGTATAACCCAGTTTAAGCTACAACTGAATTCGGTACTCATAGCAGCCAATGGCGGTCATGATAGAATATATTATAAAGAGCCTGTCAGATGCATGTATCATCAAGTGTTGGATTGTATTCGTGTGAGATAACCAATTATTGACATTCCATGCTCATTTCAATTCAAAAGTGCATCCCATGGTGGTTCATAGTCCTCAAGAATCTCCATATTTGATGTATAGCAATAATGTACAGATAACCATAAAAATGTATTACTTCTTTTGCACAGATAACTGATTGTTGAATCAAATGGGAGTATTTATTCCAGTGCTATTGTTTTTTGGATGTATGTATTCTTTCATAGAAAAATGCATTGTATTCTTTTTCCAAAAAATGAGTAGTCTAATGGACATTGTTTGATAAACGACAAGTTAGATCCTGAACATTATTTTATTTTTTTGCATTTGAGTAGACCAAAAAATTGAAACAAGAAATAGATGGAATCCTCATTAATTCATTTATTTTTGTAAATTTTCAAAATATGTATCTTCCATAGAATACGAGCATTTTCGCACGGGCTACCGCCCGTGCTCGATGCTCTCCGCATCGACAGTACCCTAGCAGCGATGGTACCTCCGCCTAAAATTGCCCCTCTATGACGCTCGGTCAATTGACAGTGCATGGGTAGCCCCCGTGCCCCGCGCGGCAGTATCCCTGCCTCAACAGTGTCCCGTCGCGACGGCGCTCCCACCGCTCGCGAACCCCCGTGCCCGGTGCTCTCCCCTGTCCCGATTTTGTTGTGCGCAAGGGAGTTCTCGAGAGTAGGGAGTGCCGCCACTACGGGACACTGTCAAGGCGGGGATACTGCCGCGCAGGGCACGGGGGCTACCCATGCACTGTCAATTGACCGAGCGTCTTAGAGGGGCGAGTTTAGGCGGAGGTACCGTCGCTGCTAGGGTACTGTCGATGCAGAGAGCATCGAGCACGGGAGGTAGCCCGTGCGAAGATGCTCGTATATATATATGTGTGTGTGTATATGTATATATATATTTACATATATATATACATATATTTCTTTATGAAAATAAAAATTGCCTATACGAACTCACGTAATAACCTAGCATTAAACTCACCGGACGACGAGGTACACAAAAAAGTAACGCCCACCCGCATTAGTACCACGCAATGATAACTTTAGTATTTAAACTATCAATATTACCATAACCCTACTTAGAAGACTATAAGTGAAATACTTGACATCCTTCTGAGCACCTTGAAGAGCCAACGACTAAAACTGCATCTGATTCACCTGAAGCTGCTTCTGCGCGCCCAATCTCTTGAAACACTTCTCGAACGGATGGCCCACGCAACTGCAAAAACTGCACACCATCTTGCCATGCTTACTTGGAGCAGGGAGGCCGCTATCACCAACCTTCCTCTTTCTGTTTATCGACACCGCATCTAAACCCACAACAGGGTTCTCCACCCCAGGCTGCTGCCCAAAGGTAGCCGCCATCAAAGTCTTAATCTGTACCTACATCTCGACCACCTGCCTTTATATTGCCTCATTACTCTAATGCAACTCCTCAATTACCGCTTCCATACGCGCACCCGAAGATTCGCCCTCTGACTGTTGAGCCGACTCTGACGCACTACGCTCTGGAGTCATCGAATGCAATTACGAACAAACACCTCACTACACCTAGCTTAAGAAACAACAGCTAGGAACTAGAATTTCCTAACTCGATAAAGATCAATGAAGTGTAGATACTTGCTCTTGCTAATACCTTGCTCTGGGAATTCATGAAATGATGTTATGTTTAACTTAGGATAATATACCATCATCCTATCAACTTATGTGCATATAATATAAATGCATGAATGCCAAATTTTTATTTCAAATCATGTGTGTACGAGCGTCATCATGTATGTCTTTAACTTGGAACGTGTGTTAATGTTATGTTATGATGTGTATGCAGTGCTATGCAATCTAAAAAGGCCTTAATTCATGCTATGAGCGGCGTACACATGCGATCTTATGCATCACATACTACATATTATTGCATGAAACAAAAAAGAAAATAGAGCTAATGGACATGCATGCGACCTACGTTATGCATCCCATACTACATAACAGTCGTATGTTGTCACCTATGAGGATCCATATACAAACACATATTTTGCATCCCATACTACATAATATGCCCAATATACTTCTTATCATGGTATGAGTGTAGTGTACATGATTCAGCCAAGACATATTGATGCCCTTTTGGTGTGTGTATGCAATGAATAATGATTCTCACTAGGCGGTTAACTGGGCCAACCAGACTATCCCAGCAACCAGGCTAACCTAGCTCTGATACCAACTGTCACAACCCGCATTTTCCCATGAATTTAAATAAATATTATTAGAGCAAGGGGAAAATATGCGCTATGATGCCACATCAAGCAGGGGACAACTAACGACGCTCAGGCAAACACTCCTTATGATTACTTTATATAATACATAAATGTGCTTGGATTAAAAAAATAATTTTACATTTTAGCTTAGGACCGTGTCCCTCGGTCTGGTGGATCATCTAGTCCACAAGTGGAAAACTATACAAACGCAGCGGAAAATAGGTTCATTTTAGCCTACATGAGCATGAAGGTCAACATTCCAGAAATGATATGCACATATCTATGTTGAGTATAGTAAGAAAGGATTTTCTACGATCTTCAATGTATGTGACATTTACTTAAAATCATGATATGAAAGAATAACATTTTTATACCAATAAAGTAACTAATGCATCCTAGCATAAAGCTTCCCAGAGAGTAAGTAGGTAAACAACCCGATAGTAACAGCAAAACAGCTAGCAAGTAATCTAGCACAAGAAAACTAGAGCTATGAGCGTCAACAACTGACACGAGCCCATAGGAAAACAAGGTACAAGCCTAAATCTAAAATAGAAGGAACAACTACCACACAACCGAGAGGGGAGAACAAACTACTGCAACTAACTGCAGCTCCAGAGAACACCAACTCTACTAGCCGAACAACTACAGCTCCGAGCCTGAGAAATTCAAAAGAAAAGAATGCCTCAGCAAGAAAGTGCATGAAAACCCAAGGTCAACAGCAATAAAAAATAAATGATTTCAGAAAGGAGGACTAATCTGATAAGCATCAATAATCTTACAACAACTAGAGCCATCTCAAACGAGTGCACTCGGTAAGAGGAAAGGCCAACAGACTCCAACATAGCACCAGAAGCAGTGGTGCATAAACATATATATAAGTATATATATATATAAGAATATAAATAAAACACACTACAGATCACCCAAAAACACTCAGAGCATTAGACAACATAGCATACTTAGATCATATATCCAACATAGCAAATAGAGGAGTGCCAGGCAGGAAAACAGGATTTCAGATGGTTATAACCACAACTCAAGACTAGAGAATCAGTAAACACCAGGTTCAGCAATTAATCAATATATCATTATTCAACTCACAACAAGGTCGAAGATTTCTGAAAGACGACACCATGAAAGGCCTGAGGTCAGAACAAGAAGAAGATAAACTTCACACGAAGGCCAAACACCAGAACAATACTCAATTGTTCATCTAAGAACACTTGGTGAGTCCAAACTTGACTCCCAACGAACTTCTCGTAACAGTACGATGAATAAGGCAGGAAAAGACACCATAAAAGATCACTAACCAAATACGGGACAACTCAAAGAATAAAGCATAGCTTCATCAAATGTCTCAACAAAAGGGCTTAAAATGCTTGATGACATCGCTTAAGATACCCTGGAACACCCAACAAAAGAACATATAAATATATGAGGAAACAATTCAGAATAAGCGTTGAAGTCGACAGAAAAACTTATCAAAAGTTGACGGGAAAAGACTTATATCAAAGTCGACGAGAAGGACTTATATCAAAAGTTGACTAGAAGACTTCATGTCAAAGTCGAAGGGAAACTTCATAAAAGAAGAAACAATTGCACGATCTTAGGGCAGGCAAACTTTTCTAAACCTAGGGAAGTTTTATCTGACTACCTGGCAGCATAACTAAATAGGTATAGAATCTATCCAGATACCAAGAAGGATGACTGCAGGAATCAAGAACCCAGAACACCAAATATGACCCAAAAGGGAAACACAACAACCACTAACCTAAAAAATCAACAAGTTAGGCAGACAAAGAAGAAGAAAGGACCAAAATGAAGGACTTTCAATCATCCAGCAAAATCATGCCAAGGGGACTACTACTACTTGAAGGACACAACCAACAAGAGAGCCTAGCATAACTAAGCTTCAAAAAAAAATCAAAGTCATTAAGGAGAAGGACCGCTATTTGCAGACCACAACCACAAAAAAAGAAATCTTTATATTTAACCAGATTGCTAAGACAGTGAAGAGGAAGCATTACCCTTCACTGAGAAAGTTAACACAAAAATAACATGGAAGACTGAGTCGGAAAGGGTTTTAAATACTCAGAAGTGAAAGGAAGATTACATAGAAGACCACGGAGTTCTGGACAAAAATTCTGGACAGAATAACTATAAAATTCAGGGCAGAAGTTCTAATAATTTCTGGACAAAAAGGTTAGAAAATTCTAAAACTACACAGAGATAACTTCTAAACAAGTCTATGGTATAAATAGGAATCAACAAGCACAATAAGAAACTTGATTTTTGAGAATACATAGAAAACAACTTCTCTGAGAGAATCTATCAGAACACAAGGAAGACCACAAACAAAACTTCACTTGCTGAGAAGGGGAAAAATAATCATTAAATGGGAGGAGGAGCGAAACCAGGAAATATGATTAAAAGAGAAGGGAACAGGTAATAGATGACCTCAACAGCTAGGCTACTAGTGCGAGACTATGAGTGGTTTTGTAATTTAGCCAACGTTTAAATAATTGTCGAACTTGACAGCCGTATCCTTTTATACCTAGTGCCGTATAACCAGGGTGATTGAATGCCATAAAGCAAGAATAAACTTGATCTCTGAGTTGCCTACGCAACTTGAGTTATCGAGAATTACAACCCGAAGACAGCCCACCAGTCATATAACAATAATTGAACGAAATATTGGGAATGGGATTTTTATACGGCAACCCCCAAATTAAAATTTCAGAATAGAAATATGTGTATATAGCTAATAGAACCATATGTATATAAAGCAGCCCCAAGGGTTCACTGGGATTATACCTAGCAGCCCCAAAACACGAGACAACCCCAAAACAATAGTATGACAGCAACCCCTCCACTAACCATATGAAGCAGCCACAATTACAATCCTGATAAGTCTAGGATCATAAATAAAGCAGCTCGGGATGGGGTATAACAGCCCCCTCATACAAGAATTACATATATATAAAGCAGCCCCCCCCCCCCCCCCCAAATCAAAATATATAACAGCAGCCCCCAACAAAATTTTATAAAAGGCAGCCCCCAACAGAATGTATAAAAGGCAGCCCCCAAAACAATTTATAAAAGGCAGCCCCCAATGGAATTTATAAAAGGCAGCCCCCAACAGGATGTATAAAAGGCAGCCCCCAATAGAATTTTATAACAACAGCCCCAATTAGACAATATATATATAAGAAGCAGCCCCCAATCAGGTTATATAACAGCAGCCCTAAACCGATTCTATAAGGAAACCCCAAATAGAGTGCATAACAGGAGCCCCCCAAATCAAATTAAGAAATCAAGTAAATGATCTGCCAGCATAACTCCATACAGAAGAGCAACATAAGAAAAGAGGTGGAGGATAGAAGAAGAAGAAGAAGAGTTTTCTTGCCTCAACAACGGGGCTCCGTCAAAACCCAACGAGCGAGGAATTAGCCGCCCGTATCCACAGCCCCGACGACAAAGACAGTCCCGGCGACCAAGATCCTTCCTCATTTGACTGCTCTGGTGCCTTGCGACACTCGCCCGATGGAAACCCTAAACCTCCTAAACAGTGCAAGAGGGGCACGGAAAGAGGAGAGGAATTCCCAGCTCAGCAGTCGATTATTTATATATATATATATATATATATATATATATATATATATTTATATATATATGTAAATATATAGACACATTTCTTTATGAAAATAAAAATTGCCTATACGCACTCACGTAATAACCTAGCATCAAACTCACCGGATGGCAACGTACACGAAATGGTAACGCCCACCCGCATTAGCACCACACAATGATATCTTTAGTATTTAAACTATCAATATTACCATAACCCAACTTAGAAGACTACATGGAAATTCTGGGGCGTTACACGCCTAGCGAAGCAGTGCGTTCAAGGCCTGCATAGTTTCCATCCACACGATGAAGCAGTGCATAGCGGGCTGCATTGTAGTGTTAATTTAGTTTCTTTTATTTTGCTTTCCACAAACCAATCCACCTTTCCCGCAATCCATCTGATCTAAAGGACTTCGATCTCAAGTCCATCCTCGATAGTAAACTCCACCTTACTGTGTTCCTTTAAGATTCGATACTTGGGGATTCACTCCCACATTTTATAATACTTAAACGATCGGTACACTTCCGTTTCGTGACGCAGTCTTGCTACCGCCTGTAGCAGTGTGCTAGATTTGTGTATCAAGTTTTTGGCGCCGTTGCTGGGGAACAGAGTCGTGCGAGTTTTCTAGAGAGGGAGAACCTCAGAGAGATGTTCTTCCATTTGTATATTGCAACCTTTTTGTTTTATTTTTTTTCTGTATTCTGTGTTTATTCCTTTTAATATAGGTTGCTTTAGTGAATTATTGTTGGGTGTAGTATTTTGCACAATAGTGTTTTTCTTTTGAATCTAGTTATCTTCACGCAATGTGGGCCTTATTTAATATTCGTTGTCATTGGTGTGGAGATATATCTCATGCTAGTGATAGATGTCCAAAGTGAGATAATAGCCCTAACACTCAAGGCCCAGTATATGGAGCACCAACTTCGTGTGGTACTCCATATGGTGCGCGTAAGTCTTATGGCTATTCTTCTGTGCCTTTACCGGCATACCTCTTTGCGGCTTCAGCACCTGTTGTGCCAAAGAAGCCAGCAAGGAAGTGCTTGTTTTGTCGGAGCACAGATTATGCCTTGAAGGATTGTGCTGCTTATCTTTGCCAATTGGACGAGGATGACGAGCCGGATATACGGATCGTCCCGACTCATAACTCTGACAGTACACCTTCTACCTCTGATTATGTAGTTGTGTCACCTTCATGTTTTGAAGGGAATGATGCAGACACGCTCATCAGAGTTGTATCTGATGTATGTTCCGACATAGCTGTGCCCATCTCCCCTATGCATATATTACCATGCGTGGAGTTGATTCTTTGTGAGGAATCAGTTCTTCACTTTTATTCAAGCACTATTCTTCCCCCTATTGTGCATTCTACTACATTTGTCTATGACGATATTATTGAGGATGTTTCATAGGATAAGGCATGTGATTTATGTGTTGTGCCTATTCCTTTGGAGGAGGATATTTTTTAAGGTGACGAGGATTCTACCTCAGCACCGGTGGAGTAAGTCGAAATCATGGAGGAGGCCACAGATGATCCTACCGATCCCTGCAGCATTATCGACGATGCCGACAATATCCTTTTGCTTCAACCTATTAGG
This sequence comes from Dactylorhiza incarnata, assembly GCA_033032865.1. NCBI lineage: Eukaryota > Viridiplantae > Streptophyta > Magnoliopsida > Asparagales > Orchidaceae > Dactylorhiza > Dactylorhiza incarnata. The sequence continues at coordinate 12,339,375 of JAWHQI010000014.1, forward strand.
AGTGAGACCGGGGCCACTCCCCCGATTGATGCTTATTTAAGTTTTTCTTCTCTTTTATTTCCTGACCCCCCCCCCCCCCCCTTCTTCAGTGTCTGAGCCTGTGCAGATTGATTCTTCACAGGAACTCCTGGAGGACTCAGAGCATCTTGCTCATGCCAATGAGGAGAGCAGTCCCTTATGTGAGGAGGTTGATTACCCCTCCATGGTGGATGCTCCACTCATTCCCTTCTCCTCCTGCATTTGTCCTTAAGAAGACAACACCTTGCTGGGAAAGGACATATATTTTAGTGAGAATAGTGAGGAGGAATCCACCTCCACTTCTTACTTTCTTCTTCCTCTACCTGTGAAGAGAAGGTATGATTTATATTTAGGTAGGGGAGTAACTGTTCTGTCGCCGTATCGGTACCCTCTACCAACAATCATATTAGAACAGTTACCTATTCATTTCCTTTTTCATAGACCCATTATCTAGAACTATTTTAAATTTGAATAAGTCGTGCTGGGAAGACAATAACCCCCGTAGTTATCTCAATTTTCATGCATTTCTATTTCATCAAAATTAGTTTAGTTAGTTGTGTATTTCATTTTAGTTTGTATATTTTCTTTTGTTTTTGGCGGATCTCACCCCTGCAGGTCCTTCTTCTGGATGGCGGGTGCTGCACCTTTTTCTTGGTTTATAAGCCAATCTTCTGGTATGCTCACTTCTGAGCATTGGGTAACTTCTCTTCCCCAGCTTTTATTTTAGTCTGTATTGTATATCTTGTATTTGAATGTTTAGATTGAGTCTGGGGGAGAGCCGCTATGTGTTACCCATTGCACGTGCACATATCATTTGCATACTAGAAGTCAATTTTAGTTCAGTTTTATAATTATTGTTTCATATGCACCGCACACCACTACACCCAGTTTAGCGCGCACTAGCTTGTTTGAATGCTCCTGTATATTCAATTCTTGGTTGTGATGTAGAAATTGCTATATTAGCCTAACAATTGCAAGATGTAGTGGCATGTTGACTCCTGTAGTGCTCTAGTTGAGTACTCGTGTCTTACCTATGAATTTGAGTAGAATTAGTTTTTATTCATACTTCTAATTTACAATTAGTAGATTTGCGTAGATTTTAATTTATTTTAATCAAAATGGTGAATGTGGTTGAATCTAGTGGTAGCATTGTATTTTGTGTAAGCGAGCGCGAGGTTTGTGTTGCTCGAGTCGGGAGGCAGGATTATCCTTCTTGAGGACTAAGAACATGCCCCAAGCGACTCTCGAAGCATGGGTGTGAACGATTTGCAAGTTGAGTGTGACGTAGGCCATCTATTTGGCAAGACTGAGCTTTGTTCTACCATTCATATACGCTAACTGTTGCTAGCCTATTTTTGTGCCTACCCGACCTTTTGGTTCAGCTCCACCATACTTCACCAAGGCCTAAGAGCTAATCTCATTATTGCAACCAAAAATATGCCAAAAGCATTAATGAATTGTAATTTGCCAATGCGGTGTGGCGATGTGAAATTTTAATGTTGATGTGGATTTCTTAAAAATTTATATATGCTGAGATTTTTGCAAATAGATTTGGGGATAAAAAAAGAGAAAGAAAGAGAAAAGCAAAGAAAAAAATATATCCCTAGCATTTTAATTGAAACATATAGTTCTATCGATTGGAGTAGGCCGTGTGCACACTCGGTTTCAAAGTCAAGTCTACGGGTGTGTTGCACGTGTATTATTGGGGCTGCTATGATTTAGCACTTTTGTGTGCTCAATTGGGTTGCGATTAGCCTTCATGATTATCTTTGCATTCCAAACCGTAACCTAAGCCTCGTATTAACAAAAAAAGTCCTATTGATTCATCTTGTGAGTTCACTAGCGCCGTGGAGAGAGTGTGACAGGGCGAGCTTATGGCTCTCAACGTTGATGGATTTCAACGGAGATAATTCCGAGTTCCGATTTTGGGTAACACTCCCCTTAGCGTCTTGCTTACTTTCGTACTACGTGTGACCACGAGATTCACCAATATTCCATTTTTTAGTAAAAATAAATTCCTTTTTATGCATTTACAGTTTTATAAATTAGCTAGCATATTTATAAACCTCTTCTAAGGAGCTTCTACGCACACAAGTATGCAAGTTCGCATACTACTCCATGTTTGTAATGCTTTGGCTTGCTATGTTTATCCTACTCCGCTGGATTTGTTTGCTCGGGATGCGCAAACAGGTAAGTCTGGGGGTGTGATGAGTCCAATTTATATAGGGTTTTTCAGACTCATCCAATCTTGTTTTCTTGCATTTGCACTACACTTTCAGCCTTGAATTTCTTATATTCTACTTGTTCATGCATTCACTTTAAGTGCTATGTTTTGGCCCATTTTGGTGTGCATTTGCGCTCCACGTTGTTCGGGGTAAGCACATGGTGCTCCGCACCCCTTTTTCTGTATTTATATTGAGCAGGAAGGGTATTCCCAGCTGTGTGATTGCTGTTTGGTGTATGCAGGTGGACGGTTCATCCAATTTTACCCAGATTTTTGTCTGCATGAATCGCATGGCTGTGTGTTTCCTTGACGCACGGTTGGCTGCGATCGTGCGCTCTCATCTATGGTGGAAAATGATTTCTGTATTTGATCATGTGTTTTACGCATGGGCAGTTGCCTGTGCGCGAAGGAATCGCACGATCACCTGTTAAGCCTGATTCTTAGGCCATGTGGATTTGGTCATGAGTTTTTACGCTCGGGCGTCTTCAACTATGCGTGAGTAAAATGCACGGGAGCTCTGGGTCATCTTCCTGGACTTTCTTCTTAATTAATATTACACGTTCCACGCACGGTCGTGCGTTCGACCGTGCATGACCAAATTTCTGACAGTTTTCTATTTAAGCCGCAGAATCCACCCTAGACCGGATCGATTATCTTTTCCGCGCCCAAACGGTTCCAGTTCCGCCATTTCGCCGCTCCATCACCGCCCACCTTAAGGAGGAGCTCCGGCCACCATTTCCTTACAAATCTAAAGCCAGAGTATCCTCTCGGCCTCCTCCATCATCCATGTACTTCAAGGAGGGGATTCTACACTCATCTTCATCGCTAAGCTATGAGTTCTTCACATCGGACGTGGCCGAATTATAGTTTACCGGAGAAGACGGGTCCATTGGGAGGAAGTTACAGCCCTCCTCTACCCCGGATGATAGTTGGGACCGAGCAAGGACGCGGATTGACAACCCGACGATTCCTGCCGTGAATCTACAACAAGCCTTCGGATTCGGTCATATATCTTGCCTTTTTCTCTTATTTGTGTAGATGTATATGAATGTAATCTTCATTATTTGATGATGTGCACTATAAACCTTGCTTTGTAATGTTTATTTCATTTTTATGAAATTATCTTATTTATTTGTGTATTTGAGGTGCGCCAACAAATCCACTCCACCCTCCACTTCATTCTGCTAGCCTACTCGCCCATTCCACAAGCCTCCTCTTCCATTCCGCTTGACTACTCTTGCATTCCGCAAGCCTACTCGTCCATCCACCTAGCGAAGCATGGCACAGCGGCCCGTGTAATCCATTCGCCTCATGAAGCAGTGCGCTCAAGGCCTACACAGTTCAATTCCGCACTTATTCACCTCATCCGCTTGCCTTCTCGCACATCCGCATAGCGAAGCAGTGCGCTCAAGGCCTGCATAGTTTCCATCCACCCGGCGAAGCAGTGCACAGCGGCCTGCATTGTAGTGTAAATTTAGTTTCTTTTATTTTGCTTTCCACAAACCAATCCACCTTTCCCGTAATCCATCCGATCTAAAGGACTTCGATCTCAAGTCCTTCCTCAATAGTAAACTCCACCTTACTGTGTTCCTTTGAGATTCGATACTTGGAGATTCACTCTCACATTTTATATTACTTGAACGATCAGTACACTTCTGTTTCATGCCGCAATCTTGCTACCGCTTGTAGCGGTGTGCTAGATTTTTGCATCACTCTGCAAATTGAGTCCATGAATCAATTGATGTCTGAGCTATCCAAGAGATTGATTCCTCAAGCCGATCAGGTCGCGACCCCTGATCGGTTAGCCGCCGGTCATCCTCTAGACCGCGCGACCTCTCAGCCCGCAGCTCCCTTGCGATCTCAAGTTGAAGAGTTCGCTGCCCATCAAGCTTTTTTCAGAGGAGCAGCCCAGGGATCTCCGGCTCTAGCCCTAAATTTTTGAGAGGATTATGTCTATCCTCCAGCTCCCGCTGCTGCCCCTCTTGCTCCTTCTGGTATATATGAAGTAGAAGAGCCTTCTCCTTTTTCTGATAGAATCCGTTGGGAGCCAACTCCCCATGGCTTTAGTGAGCCATGAATGCCCATGTTTCCTGGAGATAGCGATCCCAGTTCTCATTTTCAAGCCTTTGAATCCGCAGTCGCTTTGAGGACTCTCTCGGATGTGATGAGATGCAAGTTGTTAATCACCTCTCTGGATGAGCAGGCAAGGGAGTGGTTTTATAATTTACCTCCCCAGTCCATCTCCTGCTTCACCGTCTTGAGGCAGAAGCTTCTTCTGAGGTTTGCTACCTCAAAGAAGAGAAAGAGTGGTCCTGCGGCCCTCTTTAAGATTAAGCAGAATAAAGGCGAAACCACAGATAGCTTCCATGATCGTTTCTACAGAGAGATTCCGGGAATAAGGGATGTTGATCCCTCATTGTATCTGGTCGCCTTGATAAATGGTTTGCAGGAGGGACCTCTCAAGTTTGAGGTCACAACCAGAGAGCCCAGCTCTTATCAAGAACTGATCAGCATAGTTAATAGGTTCATTGAAGGGGAAGTCAATAACCTCATCTATGTTTCCAATTTATCATGCAAGGAAGTTCAGAAAGGCTCCGCGGGTTTTCCTCTAGCCCCTCCATCATCAAAGCCATCGCGTCAAGATTTCCAACCTCCAGCTCAAAGAGGAAGGAATTTTCTTCATCATCATCCTTACCAGGGGCATCAGCAGTTCCAACCACAAGTGCCTCTGCTGCTAGCTCCAGTCAACCCAGCTACCCAGCAAGCCCCGATTCATCAAATACATTTTGTTCAGCCACCTCACCCGCTTCCTCAGCATTCTTATAATGCTTCTCAAGTATCATTTACCGAACTCAATATCCCAATGAGTGAGGTAATCCAGATCCTCCAGAAGCAGCCTTTTTACAAAAGGCCAACCCCCATGCATTCAGACCCAAGATCTAGGAATCCTTCTCTGTACTATGAGCATCATAGGGAGAAAGGTCATCTGACAAAAAACTGCAGGGCTCTCTGAATGTTGCTGGAGAAGCTCATGAAGGAGGGAAAGAGGCAGGGGTTAGTGCAGAAAGCAGATCCTTCCAAAGCCTCCACATCCAAGAGGAAGGAAGTGGTAGAGGTCCACTGGGAGTGAGAAGAGGTTGACGACGTTGGCCCCCTTGGTAACGTTGGTTATCCAAGTGAATGCGTGGATGCAAATGATGAAGGAACTTTAGGTAATCTTTTTTGCATTCACGGGGAGCAGGGCTAGAATCATCGAAGTAGGCTAGCCTGACCAGAGCTTTTAGATCAGAAGTAGTCGTTACCTCCTCCTCTACTCCAGTCTGAGGGACAGTTACTTATGGGCAATAATACCTTCCTGCAACTGCCAACCCTTTCAAAGATGCAGTCGTTATAAAGGCGGTCATTGAGAATTATACAATTGACAATATTTTGATCGATACTGGGAGATCAGTGAATCTTCTCTTCAAACCAGCTTTCGAGGCCCTGAAGACCGAGAAGACTCTTCTTTCCACCGAAGGGCCGCTCTATGGTTTCTCTAGATAAAATAAGGAAGTGGAAGGAAATGTCACTCTCTCTGTGATGCTTGGATGCATTACAAAGCTAGTCAAGTTCATAGTCGTTGAAGCTCCAAGTAGCTACAACGCAATTTTTGGAAGGCCAATTCTCAATGAATATCAAGCCATGGTTTCAAATTACCACCTCGATGTAAAGCCTTAAACGACAAGCTATATCGGATCAGGATCGATCTGAGGAAAGCTTGGGAATGTTATGTTAAGTCAGTTAATATGACTAAATCTTTTCCCCCTCAGGTAAAGCCTCTTTAGTTCTTCAAGTCTCCAATCCTAACGAAGTTATGGAAGAGGTTGTAGAGTAAGAGAAAAAAGATAGAGTTCTCTTAGAACCTGCCTAAGAAACTCAAGTTGTGACCATCAACAATGAATTTGAGAGTATAAAACTCTCATTCAATGCGGAATTGCCCGATGTTGAAAAGATTCAACTCATCTCCCGCCTCCTGCAGAATCTGGATATATTTGCTTGGTCAGCAGATGATATTCTAGGAGTTGATTTGGACGTCGCTTGCCATCACCTCAACATTAACCCAGCTTTTACTCTTGTTAAGCAGAAGAAAAGAGCGGTTATAATGGCCTTAGCTCAACCCATCCGAGAGGAGGTGGAAAAGCTTCTCAACGCTAATTTTGTTAAGGAGATTCAATACCTAGATTGTGTATCGAATGTTGTAATGGTGAAAAAAGTTGGTGGGAAGTGGTGAATGTGTGTGGACTTTACCAAACTTAATAATGATTGCCCTAAAGATTGCTACCCTTTGCCTCAGATATAATCTTTAGTTGATTCTGCGGTAGGGTATTCTTGCATAAGTTTTTAGATGCATTCTATTGTTATCACGAAATAAGAATGCATAAGCCCGATATCCCTCACACCTTATTCATCACGAATGACGGTTGCTTCTTCTATCTCGTAATTCCTTTCAGGCTAAAGAGTGTTGGTGCTACCTATCAGAAAATGATGGACTCCATTTTCAAAACTCAAAAAGGAAGGAATTTGGAGGTCTATGTCGATGAACTTCTAATAAAAGCAAGCTTTTCTCAACTCATCTTAAAGACCTGAATGAAACATTCGCAACCCTCCGAACCTTCAATATGAGGTTGAACCCATTGAAATGCATTTTTGGAGCTAGCAAAGGAAAGTTTCCTGTCCATCTCCTTACGCCAGCAGGGTTAAATCCAAAACCCGATAAGGTGAAGACTATCCTAGAAATGTCACCTCCCAAGACCCCCAAGGAAGTTCAGCAGCTGGGTGGGAGGATGGCAGGCTTGAGACGTTTCATCTCCCGCTCTAGAGATAAGAGTGCTTCTTTCTTCAAAACTCTCTGTGGAGGTGTTAAGTTTGAATGGACAAAGGAATGCGAAGACGCTTTTGATCTGCTCAAAAAGCAGCTAACATCTACCTCTTTACTCCAATGCCCGAGAGATGGAAAAGATCTCTTCTTATATCTTAGAGTCAGTTCTGATGCCATCAGCTCTGTGTTGGTAAGGGAATAAATGAAGAAATAATATCCGGTTTACTACGTGAGTAAAACCTTGAAGGATGCGGAAGCTCGGTACCCAATCTTGAAAAGTTGGCTTTGATGCTTGTGATCTCAGCATGAAGGCAAATACCTTATTTCCAAGCTCATTCTATTCAGGTTATCACTGATCTTCCATTGAAGAGCGTGTTGGAAAAACTGGAACATTCGAGTAGATTGGCAAAGTGGGCGATAGAGCTTAACGAGTTCGATATCTCTTACACTCCTAAAGTGGTGATCAAAGCTCAAGTGTTAACAGATTTTATGATTGATGCGAAGGAAGTTAGCTCAGAAAAAGAGGTTGGAAAACCTTTGGCATGGACATTCTACATGGATGGAGCTTTTGGGAGAAATTCATCAAGAGCTAGAGCTGTGTTAATTAATCCCAATAGGGTTAGATTAGACCAAGCTCTAAAGTTATACTTTCCAACAAGAAACAATCAGGCAGACTATGAATCCTTACTCGCCTGTCTAAGATTTGCAAGAGATCTAGGGATCGAGTATTTCTAATGTAAAATTGATTCCAGAGATTCTATTTTGAAATGGAACCTATGAAACCAGAGATTCTATTTTGAAGTTATATAAAACGTTGGTAAAAATTATGATTGGAAAGTTCAAAAGCTTCACAATTAAACATATTCCAAGATAATAGAACACAGAAGCTGATGAGTTGGACAAATACGGTCTCCTTTCAGGAGGAACTACTTCAGAATTATTTCATCCAGTTGTTGAAGAAGGAGGCATCATGCTGATTGATCAACGGCCATCCTGGATGGAACCCCTTGTTCTCTATCTCTCAAGTGTTAAATTCCATCCGGCGGTAAAAGATAAAAAGCGGTTTGAGTTAAAAGCAGCTTATTATTATCTTTTTGCAGGAATTCTCTATAGGAAGACTTTTCTCTCACCTTTGGCAAGATGCGTCTCTGAAGAAGAAATTCTAGTTGTTCTTTGGGAATTTCATTCAGGAGAGTGCGGAAGTCACTCTAGAGCTAGAACCATGGAAAAAGGATTCTGAGGCAAGTTATTCCTTGACTCAAATGAGGAAGGATGCATAGAAGTTCGCAAAGAAGTGTGTTCAATGCCAAAATTTCGCTCCTCTTCAGCATCAACCAGCTCAACAACTTAAGTCAATAGCAACTCCATGACCATTTACGGTTTGGGGAATGGATTTGATTGGACCTTTTCCCTTGGCTAGTGGTTAGCGCAAGTTTATTCTAGTAATGATCGATTATTTCAGCAAATGGATCGGGGCAAAGGCACTGGCTAACACTACTACTCAAGTTGTGAGGAATTTTATCTGGGGGGAGATAGTATGTATGCACGGAATTCCCATGGAAATTATCACAGGTAATGGTCCACAATTCTACAACTCAAGTCTTATAAATTTCTGTGATCAAATCGCCACTGAGTTGCGATTTGCTTCTGTGCATCATCCTTGGAGTAATGGTTAGGTAGAAGTCGCCAATAAACTCATAATCAATCTCTTGAAAAAGAATGTTAAGAATCTCAGAGGCAATTGGGCAGAGCAATTACCTTCGATATTATGGGCTCTAAGGATGACCCCCACCTTAGCTACCGGATAAACTCCCTTCAAATCTCTCATGGCTCAGAAGATCTCATTCCCATTGGGTTTGAAGTTAAGAGTCCAAGAGTATTATTATCTCAACAACATAAAGATAACTGGATGGAAGGAAATAATGTAGAGCTGAGATGCAACCTTGATCTTATTGAAGAACTAAGGGATACAACAACCATCAGGCAAGAAGAAGTAAAAAGGAGAATGGCCAAATATTTCGACAAAAATGTTATGGTTAAAGAGTTTGCTTTCGATGATCTTGTCCTCAAGAAGGTAGACACAACAACAAGATCTTGCTCGATTGAGAAGCATAGTCCAAATTGGACAAGGCCATTCATTGTTAAAGAAGCGCTCAAGAATGGATCTTATCGTCTCCAAACTTATGAAGGGGAAGATCTATCTCATAGTTGGAGTGGAGATGGTCTCAAACGTTTCTTTTCTTAAAAACTTGTATTTTTCCCATCTAGTTCCCTCTTTTTGCAAGTATCATGATTTTATGGATGTAACCTCTTACATTATGTATATCGGAAAGGAAGCATTGTGATATATTGACTAATTATCCAAGGCTAAAGATCCTTCCAAATGAGATATCGACGGATGCTACATGCTGCCCCCTTGACTTGAAGCTTGAGATATAAATCTTCCATGACAACAAGTAGTGGGGAGATTTTACACTTGTGTAGTAGTAGCTCGCCAAGCTCGTGCGGAGGAACTTTAGGATGTCGGGTCCTTGCTAACATCTGACACACCTCTACATACAGGGAGGTCTGGGTGAATGTTCAGCTATGTTATGCATTTCAGGACATTGTTACAGCTTTGATGATCTTTCAGGGAAAGCAATGTCGGTATAGCCCCTGCGACATGACCACACCTGCCCTATGGATCATCATGAGTTGTAACCCTCGAATACTCAGTGGTGTAATGATAGCCAAGTGGCGGTCGGTTGCATTTATGGCCATTATTAGATCTCTTAAGTGGCTAGGGTGTTACAAACTTAATGATCTCTTGAGGAAAGAATTGTCAGTATAGCCTCCACGACATAACCACACCTTCCTTTTTGATCATTTAGAGTTGTTCGCCTCTCTTCTCCTCCCTCTTTTAGGGTGTTACAACCTTAATGATCTCTTGAGAAAAGCAAAGCCGGTATAGCCTTTGCGCCGTAAATGAACCTGCCCTTTTTATCTTTAGAATTGCTCACCCCTCTCTCTCTCTCTCTCACTCTCTCTCTCTCTCTCTCTTTCTGAAAAGTGTTAGAATTTTTATAATCTCTTGAGGAAAGCAATGCTAGCGTAGCTTTAAAGCATGGTCACACCTGTCCTTTTGATCATTACTGATTTTGCACCCTCAAGTTTGTTATTTTGAACAGGCGATCTGGCAAAATGAAGACCGCCAATCTTATTTTTTTTACTATTTTGGAAGTTGGGTGGTCTGGAATAATTGAGACCGCCTCCTAAAGTCCTTTAGAACTTTTTAAAAATCTTTAGTGATCTGAAACACTACTGTATGTTTACGGCTCCGACCCGTGGAATGGTGGTCTAGAAAATCTGAGGCTGTCGCCAGGGTTCTTCTACATACAATTAAGTATTGTCTTAAAAAGTAGATCATTTACAACTTTTCTAATATCTGCTCTCATATCAATCGGTCTGGCAAAATGAAGACCGTGGGTCCATCTTACAAATACCCAAGTATAGCAGCCTGGAATATATGTGATCGCTGATTATCTACCGTGAAAGGGTTATTTTTCTCCTAAATATCATCCAAGGAAGGAGCGGCCTACATTATTGAAGATCACATCATTTATTCTTGGTAGAGGTTATTCGGGAATCAACATTTGAGGATTATAATCTTTTATCACTACAGATCTTAAGAACTGGAGATCGTGATATGACATGTGATCTCATATCATTGTGTTATAATGATTCTTGCATAATTTCTCATCACACGTCATGTGGTTTAACAAATACGAGACCGCTATTATTGATTATCATTTTCTCTAATTATATACAACATTCCTCTGCATGGTTGCATATTCGAGATCAACAAGACCTAAAGCATTAAGATCGAATGTTATTTTTATCTCGCAAAATTTAGATCGTTGAGATGAAGATTATCGCGGAAATGAAAATTATCGCCGAGATGAAAATTATCCTATGAGACCATAAATGATGAAAATTAGTCTGCTGAGATTAATTCTTTCTCGCTAAAATTTTAGAGTGAGCTCGCAAAAAGAAAGTGATCGACATAAACATAGGTAAATTGAGCATTCATCCACAAAAGAGAAAGGTATATCAATATTCTATTTACATTTCATGGTTTGGGTACATTGTCCGGTCGGTCTCAATACCAGTGATTGAAAATAAAACTAAACAATTACAAAGGGAAATATATTTTCTCTTCGTTCTCTTCAGAGGCCGCTCATCTGATGAAGAAGAACTGGTATCTTCTGAGGATTCTCCTGAATTTCCAGGAGATATTTTAGATCCAGAACTTGAGTCCCCCGTGGAGCTTATGTCATTACATTCAATATATTGGCTTCCACTTGCTTCATCGACATGTCCATCAATATCTACATCCTTTTCTTCTTCTTACTCTTCTTCTTCAGTAGTGTTCTCGCTTGTAGTGAATGACTGATCATCTATAACTCTTGCAGCGTCCGGGAAGAGATCAACAAACATAACATATCTGAACTCATCAATGAAAACGCCGTGGGCATGAAGTTTTGTGATCGCCTGCTGCACATTCTCTTTCACGTGATGGATTAAAGCATTCTAGAAATTATGATTATCTTCATCATATGTTGCTTTCCTTGATCACTACAAGAAAAAAATAGTCAAATCATGCGGTCACAAAAAAGAAAAGATGGAAACCTCAGGTAAAATAGTTTTACATTTAACTCTTCCTCCAGGCGTTCAATGTCTCTTAGGGCACCTAAAAGAGATTTCCCCGTGTGGTGGTTCTAGACCGTGCTCCTAGAGGTCGCTTGCGCACAGATATTAAGGAGCATGTCAGTCTCATTATGGTAGGCCTCCCTGGCATTACTTTTTCTGTAGAGAGCAGAAGTGACCGCAAAAGCATGGCGCGTCAGCTTTCTACTATGGGGGAGATTGATTAACACTTTCACATTTTTTCCTTTTGCGCGCCACTTGAGAAGGGGTTTTCCCTTGGTATCTCTCATCTTCTTTGAAAAGCCGATCAGGGGAAATGGTTCGCTGGCGGTCTCAGACTCACCACCGAACCCCATGATCTCGCGTTCGTGGTCTCTCTTCTTTCTTTGCTCCCTCTAGGTAAGAACTTCAGCTGGTGCCACAGGGTCAGCCGTGGGGACGATAATGGCCGCTGAAAGGAAAACACTTAGAAGAAATAGAAAAAAAGATCTCTGATGAGATCGCTTGAGGCCGCAGGTAAAACTATTTACTGTCTTCTAGAGAGACCGCAACGATCTAAGGCCAGATCGCCAGATAGTGAATTGTTGGAACGTGGTCTTCCGCATCTCCTAGGTTTGAGAATAACAAATCCTATGTGTATTTGATCTTGTGTGTTTATGCGTGTAGGAAACAATGTCATATGACTCAAGGATAACATAAGAAGGTTGCCCCAAAGTTTGAAGCCAAAATTCTAGCATGCCCATTAGCGCCGATGGTAGCTACTAGCACAAGCACTACCCCTGATTAGAGCAATTTTGGGAGGCAGTTATAGAAGGCGCTAGCATAGGTGGTAGCGGCTAGCATAGGAGGTAGCTCGACGCACAACAGGAATTTCTGCAGGGTTTCCTTGGAATAAAAGATATGCATATGGAGAATATTTCTTAATTCAAGATAGCGCCAGCGGTAGCAATGGCGCATGCGCTAGCTCTCTCTCCTATAAAAGGAGCCCGCTTCTCTTATTTTCAACGCATATGCTAGAGAGAGGTTGAGTGCCAAAATTCCAGAGCGATATTCTGCCGAGAATTGATCTCCCACCAAATGTTCTGTGAGTTTCTAAAGGAGGACTTCTTCGCGCGGCTTCCAACCATTGATCGCTTCAACCATGCTTATTTTATAGTGATCTCTCATCTCCGACTTCATATCTTAGAGGGAGTTTTAATATTGTTGTTTATTTCAATTCATAACTCTTGTAATCGTGTATGAATTTGCCTCGTGTTGGCGACTAGGTCTTGGTAGGACTTAGGGAAGAAATTCGCCTCGTGTTAGTGACTACGTCAAGGGTGTAGATCTAGGGATTGCTCGTGGCCTTATCCGGTGGAGGATTGGCTAGAGCGGCATGAGGCCGTATCCTGGGAGGATAGGCTAAAGCCACCGGTTTGTGGGGATACGAGTTGGGATAGAAAACAAAATGAGATTTTATTATTCGCCTTCGATTCTACCATCTTAAGAAATTAAGTTTTGGAATCTTCTATTTCAATTTAATAAAATCATGTCTTTATTTTATTTCACTTAATTTGTCGGGTTTTGCACTATTTTGATCTACTTAGTTTTCAAGTCATTTAAAATATATTAAAAGTTTTTAAAACCCTTATTCACCCCCCCCCCCTCTAAGGGCTCCTACATATCCAACAAGCGGTATAAGAGGAGGTTATTCCAAATCGGCTTAACAACCGAGAATAATGGCGTCTCATGATCTCGCTTCTATTAGTGGGGGAAATTTTTATGAAGAAGGAAAATCTCTTGCACCACCTTTATTTGAAGGAAGAAATTATAAAGGGTGGAAAATTTTAATGGAAAAGTTTATTAAAACATTAGATATCGAAGCGTGGAATGTAACAATAGTAAGACCAGCGGATGAATCAAACAAAATGGAATGTCACCTAAATGCAAAGGCTTTGAATAGTATTTTTTGTGCTTTATCTCAAGATATTTTCAAATTGATATATTGTTTTTCTAGTGCATTCAAAGTTTGGAAATTTCTTGAAGAAATGTATGGTCTTTCTCTCATAGGTATGGAACTAACACAAGAATTGGATAACATACAAGCTTGCACTGAAGAAATCTCCTCTCATGATGGATCAATTGAAAGCACATCTAGTGAAAGAAAAGAAGAAATCTTATCTTTGGAAGAGGAGTGCCAAAAAAAGCCAAAGGAACTTTAAGTTCAAAACTTGCCCCTTTCGATTGCACTGTAAGCAAAACTAGTTCCTCTCTTTTTATTACAAAATCGGTTTCCTCATTTCACATGCTTAATATAACTAAACGAAAAATAAAAAAGTTAAAAGAGGCAAATTCAAAATTATGCATGGAAAATAAATATTTAAAATCAAATGCTAAAATTATTGATTTACAAAATTCTGATCTAAATTCTTCTCAAGAAAACTCTTCTCCTTGTTTTTATATTAAAGAAAAATACTAGGAACTTGAAACATAACTTATTTTTGTAAAAGAACATAATGAAAAATGTCTATAGACAATTCATCTTTGAAAAGTGATTGTGCTACGTGCCAAAGCTATAATATTGAAATCAAGGAGATGGATGAAACCTTTGTTGAATTAAGAAATAACTATCAAACTCATATTAACTCTATTGTTTCCAATCTTAAAAATAGCACAATAGCTTATAATAAAGCTATACATAATCTTAATATCAAGAATGATGAATTAAAATCAAAAATCAACTTGCTTATAAAAATTATGAATAAAAATTCAAAACACACAAATTCACAATATCAAGCAATATCTACAAACAAGCTGAATATTAATATGAATATCATGACTAAGCCTAATAATGGGAGAAAGAAACACAAAGTATTTGTAAATCAAAATCCAAATCACTATTATTTACAAAATCTTGTTTCTCCTAATTTAAATTCAAATGTGCAAAAATTTCATATACAAAGTATTTTCAAAAGTCATTATAATTGTAAGCCGGAGTTTAATTAATATGGAAATTTGATGGATAATTATAACACTAAATCTAAGTATGACTGGAGACCCAAAATTAAAGATGAAACATTAACTCCGTTTGGAAGGGTCCTTTCATTCTAATCTCCCCAAAAGTCATCTCGCTATATTTGGGTATCCAAAGGAACCGTTACACTTGTTTCCCTTTGGATACCAAATTCTCTTATTCATTAGGTATCATCAAACACATGAAGTGGAATCTTTTCAAAATGAAATTTACAAATTTCTACTTCATGATATGCTTTAATGTCTTTTTCTTTTTCTTTTCTTATGTTTTAAGCTATCATGTCATGGTCATCTTATACATTATTGGAAATGTGAAATTATCTCTTAAATCTTAATGAGTTTATAAATCAAATTTATCAAAATTCAATGTCATATTTTACTTTGGTGACCAATCTATCTTTCTTAAATTCATTGCCTAAAAATATCATATATTATCCATATAAATCTAATTCTTAATTTGTTATGAGATATTTATCTAGATTAATGAAATCATGAATATTAATTTTCCTCTTTCGGAATACTTTGAGTCTATAAATTTTAAATATTAAGTTGGGTAGCAACCAATAACACTTAAATATCTTGAGAAAGGGAGATTTGGGATGTAACCCCATCACATTTCCTAGTATCGGTGCGAACCCATCACTGGGTAGAGCTCGGGAAGACCAATATCCACTCTAAATTGCTAAATCCAACTAAAGTCTAGCAAAGATCCAATTAATTGTAGACTCATGTGTACTCTCGCAATAATCAAAAAAGAAAACTATTGTTGTCTTGCCTTTCAGAAAAGTATATATATTCATATTTCGTTATTAAAAATAAAATCATAAAAGTCATGTTGAACGAATGTATTATCATACTAACTGTACAACCCTTATTCGCCGAGTGGGCCCCCCCAGCCAACTGGCGAAACCTGGGTCGTCCGGATCATTCGCCGGGTCACTCGCCCAGGCTGAGTGAGGTAAAAATGCCCTCAAGATGGTGGAGGTAAGCTATAGGAAAGAAGACGCTAGGCGAGTGGTGCCCTCACGGACCACTCGCCCAGAAGTGAGGGCATTCGCCCAGCCAGGGGACCACTCGCCCAGAAGCGTGGGCATTCGCCCAGCCAGGCGGGTGCCCAGCGAATGGTGCCCTCACGGACCATTCGCCCAAATGGGTGTGAGGGGAGAATGACCAGGATACCCCTGGTGGGCTGCAAATAGCCCTTCGGAACAGCGGAGTTAGGCTGTCAGCAGACCAATTTGGGGTGCGGTTAGTAAAATTAAAAGGCGGATTCAGGCTATTTACAGACCAGCCTAGGAAAACTATAAATAGACCCTTAAGGGCACCTTGGAGGAGATCCGATTTTAGAGAATCCTCTCCTCTAGGCTAGTTTTGGTTGGCAGCCAGTGCCCTCCAAGGTGCCCGGTTGAGCTTTGGTTTGGGAGGGGAAGCTCTCTAAGATCTTCCGGGTGTGTGGGGGGACCTCCTCGCTTCAGCCTTGGGTCTATTCCGTTTCCAGCATCCACCGTCAAGAGAGTCTAGTGAGGGAGAAATAAGCATCGGCTACACCCCCAGTGGGTCCGAACTCAAGAGACCAGTTGCTGGTTTCAATATTTTTGGTGCGGTGAGCGTGGACCGTAGCCGGTGAAAGAAAATCCCAAGCTGGTTTCGATGACAGGAGATGGAGGAAATGGTTCTGACTCAGGTCACTCGCAGCCACCAGCGGCAGGCGAGTGGCTGGAGATGTTTGAGAAGTTCAAGCGAGAGGTCCTGCAGACGGTTCTCGCAGCAAGGACCGAGTGCGAGACCCCGGTGGTCCCAGTGGTCCCGCCTTTGCAGATTGGTGAGAACGCACCGGGGCAGCGGCCGGGGAAGAGGTGCCAGCAGAAGGAAGTGCGCGAGACCTCCCCGGACGGCAGCTGTTCAGCAGTCCGGCGAGTGCTGAGGTGTGTGAGTTGGTCCCGCGCGAGAGGACCACTCGCCGAGCAGGGGAAGGGAGCCCCTTTTGCGAGATGATCCTCTCGGCCCCAGTGCCAGAAGGGTTTCGTGGGCCGGAGATGTCCTACTACACCGGCAAGGAGGATCCAGTTGTGCACCTGCAGTGGTTCGAGGACATGACTTCAATCCTTCCCATGTCGGATTCTTTCCAATGCCGACTCTTCGCGACCACCCTGAAGGAGAAAGCAAGGGACTGGTTCCACCAACTTCCCACAGGTTCCATCTATGCGTTCGATGATCTGCGCCGAAGCTTCCGACTGCGTTTCTCGACGTCAAAAAAGAGGAAGAAGGATGCGGAGGCTCTCTTCAAGATCAGACAGAGGGAGGGGGAATCCCTGGATAAGTACGTGGACAGGTTCCAGGAGGAGATACACCTAGTGCAGGAGGTGCCGGGATTCGCCCTCCAGATGGCATTCATCGTAGGGCTGCGAGAGGGGTTCTTCAAGATGGACCTGAAGAGAAGACCTCCGGTATCCTTCGAGGAGTTGATGGAGAGAGCCGCAGAGGAGATTGAAGGGGAGGCAGCCAATCCCGAATTCTATAAAAGGTTGGCAAAGATGAGCGAGCCCGAGGCGAGGCAGCCAGAGGGAAGAAGGCGAGAGGAGCCCAGGGGCCAGGGGTTCGAAAGACCACCTCGGGTTTGGAGGAACCAAGAACCCAACAACAGGTTGGGCTGGAGGAACCAGGAAGGACCCGCGCGAGGTCAGGATGAAAGGTACCAAGGAAGGGAGGCAGGAGGAGTGAATCAGGGGTGGAGGCAGGGTCCCAGACCCCCTCACCCCCCGAGGGAGCAAGCCATGGCGGTAGGCCGGGGAAGAAGAGGTAGGGGAGCAAGAGGAGGAAGAGGAAGAGCTGGAAGAGAGGACAGGGTGGCGTTGCCTTACTGTGACTTTCATCAGGAAGAAGGTCACGCGATCGCCACCTGCCCGGAGTTCTTGGAGATGAGGGAAAGAGGACAGCCACAGCGTCAGCATGCCAGAATTGAGGAAGTGCTTCCAGAGGCAGAAGAGGGCCGGTGTGAGGATAGGGCAGATACAGGAACCAGGGGGGAATCGGGGTGATTCACGGTGGGGTTGGGATAGAGGCCTCTCGTAAGAGAAGCTTCCAGGCCATGTTCCGAAGGGACGTCGCGTCGACTTCCCAGACCCCACCCCCCTCCGAGAAGCTCACCTTCTCCTCAGAAGATATGCCAGACTACGAAGACCCATTCTGCGACGCCCTGGTGATCCAGACGGCAATAGAAAACTTCACGGTCTCTCGGATCCTGGTGGACAACGGGAGCTCGGTGAATGTGATCTTCAAAAAAGCTTTCGACGCGATGGAGGTAGAGAAGAAGTGAGTGCAGGACTCCGACGGACCACTGTTTGGTTTCTCGGGAGAGCGGAAGGAGGTCGAGGGAGGCGTAGGTCTCCAGGTGACGCTAGGAGGAGTCCCAAGAAACTGCCAGTTCGTCATTGTGGATGCTCCGAGCAGCTATAACGCCATCTTTGGCCGACCCCTCATCAGCGCCTTCCGGTGCGTGCCCTCGTCGTACCATCAGTGCTTAAAGCTCCATAGTGGAGGAGTCCAGATCCACGTCTGAGGAGATGCTAAGGTGGCGAGGCAGTGCTACGTGACTGCCGTCAACACCATTTCATGGATGGCAGATGCCGAAAAGATGGATGAAGAGATGGTGAGGCCGGAGGGGCCAGGAGAGGAAGTGGAGAAGGGAGAAGTAGGGGGAGAGGGCGAAGCCCGAGAGGAGTTGATGGAGGTTGCTCGTGAGGAGCAGGAGGTCGAGGTGTTGGAGGTCGCTCGTGAGGAGCAGGAGGTCGAGGTGTTGGAGGTTGCTCATGAGGAGCAGGAGGTCGAGGTGTTGGAGGTTGCTCACGAGGAGCAGGAGGTTGAGCCGAGGAAGGCGGAAGGAGCTGCGGTAAAAAAGGCCCGGGAGGAGGGGAGAGAAGCAAAGGGCCAGTGGGAAGAGCCAGCCCGGCTCGAGGCGGCAGAAGAGGTGATAGAGATGGAGGTTACTACCCAGGCAGGAAAGGTGGAGAAGGTACGGATCAGCGGGGGCCTCGGCCCGGAGGACCAGAGAAGGATGCTGGAGTGCATCCAGAAGAATATGGACATCTTCGCGTGGAGCGCAGCGGACATGCCAGGCATCGAGGCGGACGTGGCTTGCCATCGTCTCAACCTCGATCCAGAAGCCCGCCCCATCCGGCAGAAGAGAAGGACTATAGCTGACAAGCTCGAAGGACCGATCCGCGAGGAGGTGGCGAAACTCCTCGAAGCAGGTTTTGTAACGGAGATCCAGTATCCAGGCTGGGTCTCCAATGTCGTAATGGTAAAAAAGGCCGATGGCCGCTGGCGTATGTGTGTGGACTTTTCATTGTTAAATAAGGCCTGCCCTAAGGATTGTTATCCCTTGCCTCGGATCGACGCGCTGGTTGACTCAGCCGTCGGTTTTTTTGTGATGAGTTTTTTGGATGCTTTTTCAGGTTATCACCAAATAAGAATGCACCCCCCGGACATCAAAGATGTCTCGTTCATCACCAGGGAGGGATGCTACTGCTATAAGATGATGCCCTTCGGGCTGAAAAATGCAGGAGCAACCTACCAGAAGATGATGAATCAGGTATTTAAGAAGCAAAGGGGAAGGAACCTGGAGGTCTACGTGGATGACCTTATGATAAAGAGCAAGTGTGTGACCTCTCACATCCGGGACCTCGAGGAGACCTTCGCCACCCTACGCAAGTACAAGATGCGCCTGAACCCCCTGAAGTGTGTGTTCGGGGCCAGCAAAGGGAAGTTCCTGGGGCACCTTCTCACCCCCTGGGGGGTAGAACCTAACCCGGACAAGGTTAGGGCTATAATGGAGCTGGGGTCGCCATGGAACGCCAAGGAAGTTCAACGCTTGACCGGAAGACTCGCCGGGCTGAACAGGTTTCTCTCCCGGGCCGGGGAAAGATGCTCCCCCTTCTTCAAAGCGCTACGAGGCAACCAGAAGTTTGAGTGGACAAGAGAATGCGAGGAGGCCTTTCAGGCCTTGAAGAGCCAACTCACTAAGGCTCCGCTACTACAAAGTCCCAAAGAGGGGGAGGATCTACATCTATATCTCGGGGTCGGGGCGGAGGCCGTAAGCTCCATCCTGGTTCGGGAGGAAGGCAAGAAGCAGCTGCCAGTCTACTACGTAAGCAGGGTCCTGAGGGAAGCGGAGCTCAGGTACCCAATTTTAGAGAAGTTGGCCTTTGCCCTGGTCATCGCAGCAAGGAAGCTCAGGCCATACTTCCAGGCCCATTCGATCCAAGTAGTGACGGACCATCCTCTCCGCCAGATCTTCGAAGGAGTGGAGCACTCAGGGAGACTCGCCAAATGGTCAATCGAGCTAAGTGAATTCAACATTACCTTTGTCCCTCGATTATCTATGAAGGCGCAGGTGGTGGCTGATTTCATGACGGATTTCGTGGCCGAGATGAAAGAAGACGGAGCCCCTCGTCACATTCCGTGGAAGCTGCTGGTGGACGGGGCTTCGGGCAAGAATTCTCTCGGAGGAGGGGTGGTGCTGGAGAGTCCCCACGGAGTAAAGATAGAGCAGACGCTAGTGATACACTTCCCAATCACCAACAACCACGCGGAGTATGAGGCTGTAATCACCGGCCTGCGGTTGGCCCGAGAGCTCGGGGTCCATGACGTGGAAGTCCTCACGGATTCCATGATAATAGCTTCTCAGATAAGGGGAGAGTTCGAAACAAGGGAACCTGTGCTCATGAAGTATTTAGCAAAAGTCAAAGGTCTCGTGGGGACGTTCAAAACTTTCTCCATCTGGCATGTCCCTCGAGAGGAGAGCACCCCGGCAGATCGGTTGGCAAAATCTGGTCCTCGAGCCGGAGGGACCCTGACGGACCTATTCCGTCCTTCGATCGAAGAGGGAGAGCTCATGGAAGTAGAACAGCGGCCCTCCTGGAAGGATCCTTTCGTCACCTTCCTTGCAACGGGAAAATTTCCGAAAGAAGTTCCGGACCAGAGGCGATTCCGATATAAGTCTGCCTACTACGTGCTCCATGAGGGTGACTTATATCGGAAGACCCTCGCGGGCCTCCTGGCCCGATGCATCTCGGAGGAAGAGGTCCCAAGGATCTTGGAAGAAGTCCACTCCGGCGAGTGCGGCAGCCACTCGGGGAGCAGGATGTTGGAGGCAAGAATAGTGAGGCAGGGGTACTTCTGGCCAACCCTAAGCAAAGACGCGGCAGCCTTCGCCAAGAGATGCCAGAAGTGCCAAATGTTCGCCCCGCTTCAGCTCATGCCAGCTCAGAGGCTGAAGAGTATCACGGCACCCTGGCCATTCGCCATATGGGGAATGGATCTGGTAGGACCCTTCCCCCAGGCTAGTGGGCAGAGGAGATTTCTCCTAGTCATGATTGACTACTTCACAAAGTGGCTGGAGGTCAAGGCGTTGGCTAAGGTCACCTCCCAGGTAATCCGCAACTTCGTATGGGGGGAGATCATTTGTCGACATGGGCTTCCGCAGGCCATAGTCACGGATAATGGATCGCAGTTCGCAAGCGAGGAATTCATCAGCTTTTGTGGCCAGCTGGGGATAGACCTTAGGTTTGCGTCCGTCCACCATCCCAGGAGCAACGGGCAGGTAGAGGCGGCGAACAAGGTCATCGTGAATTTGATCAAAAAGAAGGTGGAAAATCTCAAAGGCAATTGGGTGGAGCAGCTCCCCTCGGTCCTATGGGCTTTAAGAATCACCCCCAACACCGCCACGGGAGAGACCCCTTTTAGGCTCTCTCACGGCTGCGAGGCGGTCATCCCCATAGAGTTCGAGATTACGACACCACGGGTAACGGTCGCCGCAAATGGAGAGGAAGATTGGAGAGCCGAGAACGAGGAGGAGTTGCGGCTCTCCCTCGACCTCATCGATGAAGCTCGGGATCGAGCAGCCATCCATCAAGAAGAGGTCAAGTGGCGGATGGCCAAGTATTTTGACAGGCACGTCAGGATCAAGCAGTTCGAGAAGGGAGATCTGGTACTCAAGAAGGTCGACGCGGCTGGGAGATCCGCCGCGGTGGGAAAACTTAACCCCAACTGGGAAGGCCCCTATGTCGTGGAAGAAGCACTAAAGTCTGGGGGGTATCGCCTTCAGAATGTGGAGGGCCAACTCCTCAGCCACACATGGAGTGGCGACGACCTTAAACGCTTTTATCCTTAGTACCATGTAATAAATGATGTTTTTTGAATAAAAGCATTTTGTTTAAACTATGTGTATGAAAATGATGCTACAGCTCGCAGGAGAGACCCTGGATGTTCCAAAGGTTGGCCCCGAGCAGACCCGCTGTCCAGGCTCTCATCTAGCTGGCAGGTCCGAAGGCTCACTCGGTGGAAGGTTCAATGTTCCAGAGGTTGGCCCCGAGCAGACCCGCTGTCCAGGCTCTCATCTAGCTGGCAGGTCCGAAGGCTCACTCGGTGGCAAGTTCTACGTTCCAGAGGTTGGCCCCGAGCAGACCCGCTGTCCAGGCTCTCATCTAGCTGGCAGGTCCGAAGGCTCACTCGGTGGCAAGTTCTACGTTCCAGAGGTTGGCCCCGAGCAGACCCGCTGTCCAGGCTCTCATCTAGTTGGCAGGTCCGAAGGCTCACTCGGTGGCAGGTTCTATGTTCCAGAGGTTGGCCCCGAGCAGACCCGCTGTCCAGGCTCTCATCTAGCTGGCAGGTCCGAAGGCTCACTCGGTGGCAGGTTCTATGTTCCAGAGGTTGGCCCCGAGCAGACCCGCTGTCCAGGCTCTCATCTAGCTGGCAGGTCCGAAGGCTCACTCGGTGGCAGGTTCTATGTTCCAGAGGTCGGCCCCGAGCAGACCCGCTGTCCAGGCTCTCATCTAGCTGGCAGGTCCGAAGGCTCACTCGATGGCAAGTTCTACGTTCCAGAGGTTGGCCCCGAGCAGACCCGCTGTCCAGGCTCTCATCTAGCTGGCAGGTCCGAAGGCTCACTCGGTGGCAGGTTCTATGTTCCAGAGGTTGGCCCCGAGCAGACCCGCTGTCCAGGCTCTCATCTAGCTGGCAGGTCCGAAGGCTCACTCGGTGGCAGGTTCAATGTTCCAGAGGTTGGCGAGAAAGGCAAAAGACATTAATAACAAGGGTTAGTAAGCATAAAGTCGTCAATCAGCAACAAGTCATTCGCGAGAAAGGCGAAAGCATACATACCTCTGCGACAGGGCGGTTGGCGAGAAGGGTCTCCGCAGCCGTCAGCTTGGTCCTAAGCTCCATCGCCTCAGCAGAAGCAACGGACCGGGACTCCTCAACCGCCGCCAAGTCCCGCGCCAATTTGATGCTCCAGCGCGAAGACATGTGCGCGAGCTCGAGAGCCCGCAGCATGGCCCTGGCACTCTCATGCGCGAGAATCTGGGTCGTCTCGGCATCATAAACTTCGGCGTCTTCTCGGCCATAGAGGGCATACGCGATGGCGTAAGCCTCCCCACTGGCGAGATCGCTCTCTATCCACGACGGATGGAGGGTGGAGAGCGAGACCCGGATCGCATTCCTGTCCCACTTGACCAAGGGAGCCCCCGAGGGGTCCATGTACTTCTCGCCGCTGGGGAAGTTCCGATGGTCCCTGGGAAGTGGGGGCGGCGGCAACGATGGTCCCGCGCGAGGGGTGGTCTCTCCTGGCGCACTCGTCCCCAGCGCTTGGATCTGAGCACTCGCCGCGAGGGTCTCGCCCAGGACCCCTTTCCCCTTGGCGGAAGGGAGGTTTTTAGATTTCTTGGAGGTGGAAGGGGTCGGCACCGCTGGCTTGCGCTTCTTCCCTCCAGGCGTGGAGGAAGAAGGTTCCTCCCGGCAGGCATCCGCGGCGGCCTGTGCGATAGAGAGGGTAGATCCGGAAGGACGCGGCGGATGGAGAGGGAAATGGCGCACACCTGTACAATATAACGAACGGTTCTAGCGAATGATGTAAAAATTACAAAGCGAAAGCGAATGAAGTCTCGAACACTTACCCTCGCCCTGCGGAATAGGTGGAAGCGAGTTGACATTCCGCCGGAGATGGACGAGATCCATCCCGTGCTCCAGGATGTATTGGTGGAGTTTGGCCTCGTGCCCCCCTAGGGTCGGGGGGCGGAAGGTTGACTCCTCCTCCTGCACCGGCGCGAGGAGGGTGTTCCCTAGGATCCCGCTTACGAAAATAAAGTGGCGAACCCAATCATGGTTCTATTCGGGAGCCCGTAGTTCTTTAGGGGGCTCTGTCCCGAGAAGAACGAGATACCATGGGTGCAGCGGAAGGTATAGAGCTTGCGGAAGATGGGTAGCGAGAACTCGATCCCCTCTTCTCGCAGGTAGCTCGCGTACCCGACCAGCATGGCGATGGAGTTGGGGTTGAGCTGGCCGGGCACGACCCCATAGTATCTGAAGGTCTGGCGGAGTTCCGGCCAGATCGGTAGGCGAAACCCCACCTCGAAGTGCTCTAGCGGGATCGCGAGAGCACAAGGCGAGATGGAATTCAGGCGCTCATCTGGCCTGGGCTTTCGCGCCTCGAAACCCGGCGGGACGTAGTCGGCGACGGCAGACAGGTAAGCCTCCTCAGAGAGGTCGCAGGAATCGAAGACGTGGTTGGCGAATGCGCTGGCGCACTTGGCTCTGCCTTCCGCATCGCCGCCCATTTTTGCGAGTGAAGAAGAAAAGAGGAGCAACAGACGAGGAAGAAGCGCGAGTGCTAGCGCAGGGAAGGAAAGCGGATGGTTAGGTATTTAATACGGTGGTTGAGAGACCTATTTATAGAGGGAGTAAAATGGCGTTTGGACTTTCGAGACCTCGGGTGTGCGGATAGCCATCGCGCCCTCCCGACGCCTCGAAGCCCGAGCCGGTCCCTCTCACCCGTTAATGGCAAATGCCCTATGTCTATTCATTCCGCGGCCACGCAACGAAATAGGAGGAGCATCCGGCTAAAGGTTATCACTCGGCAAAACCCAAGTAGAGTTATGAGATACGAAAAATAAATAAAGAAGCATTCGCAAAGCATAGAAAAATTATTACAGATAAAAACAACGTTCGACATTCGCAGCATGATGTAAGAAAAGAAAACAACAAGAGGGATGGACGTTGGGTAGGTCAGATCTCCTCCCAGACCCACCGACCTCGCTTTCGCGACCCAGCTTCCGTGGGCGCTCGCGGGCGGTAGTGCGCGAGCATACTGGTGATTTCCTGGGAAGCAAGGTGGAGTTGGTCCCGGGCTCGCGCGGCATGCCTTGCGGGAGACAACTCCCCTCCTTCACCCCCCAGCCGCTCCACCACCGCGAGAAGATGCGAGTGACTTCGTCGAAGGTCCTTCAGCTCCCGTGTGACCCCCAGCCGCACCTCATCCACCTGACCGACGACGCTTCGCTGGATATGGATAAGCTTCCCCAGGACCTCCGAGATCCGATCCTTCAGGGTCGCGTGATCCGAGGAATCACCCAGGAAGTCAGCGAGATCCCCAGGGGAAGGGAGAGGAGAGAGCATTCCCTCTCCCCCCTCGTAGTAGGAGTCGAAGGGGGAGGCTTCTCGATAGCCTGCGGAATCACAATTAGGATTAGCGGTGATAAAGTGTGCGAGTGCAATAGAGGCGGGTGAGTGAACTGAACTGGGATGGGATCCGGGTGACCCGAAGGATGAGACGAATGCGGGTGCATCCCAAACAGCCAGGCGGGAGGTAAGACCTTTCCCTTTCCTGGACGGTAAGGCTGTGAAGAAAGGGCCGGAGCCTCCGCACGGTCATCAGCACAGAGATGCTGATCCAGCTCTCGCTCAGGGGAGACCCTCCGTTCATTCGCGGTGGCAGAAAGGTTCACCTGAGCAGGGGGACTGGGAGGAATGGAGTCCCGCAGCGGGACGCTAGTGTTGAGGGCTGCGAAAAGATAGTGGTTAGTAGCCGACAACATAAAAGGGAGTAGCGAGAAGGTTCACAACTCACGAGATTGGGGTACAGTCTCCCCAGGAGGAGGCGGAGGAGCAAGATCCGAATCGGGAGGAGGTATCTCGTCCGCGGGAGGTGGCACCACCACACTGCTCAAAACGGCCCCATGGCCGTCCTCAGGTACCAAAGCCCCCTGCGAATGGTCGGATTAAGTGCAGGGTAAGGGACAGGAACCAAATGGAGACAAGAAGAATCCTCATACCAGCACCGCGGGGTCCGGAAGGGCATCCGCCAGCGTATCCGCCGGTGGAGTATCCGCCGGAGACTCCGAAGCAGTCTCGCCTCTCTGACGATTCAGTCGAATCGTCTTGGCTCGATGCGAGACATAGGGGGCGCTCGGATCCCGTTTAGACATTAGCCAGGGAGCAAATTTGGATGCTCGGGGGGCAGTCGCAGCTTGGGCCGCAGCTAGGCGGTCGATCATCTCTCGCGAGAGGGGTTTCGCAGAAGGTTTGTGGAAAGACATTGGGAAGTGGAGGAACTCCGAGCCGAGATGAGAGAGTGGTCCAGAAAAACCTGACATGAGGATATATATATATAAGGTGGCGGTGGGACCCACAGAATCTTATGGATCCAGTCAGCGGGCACTCACCGAATACAGGGTTGGACTGTTCTTTACGATCGTAGGAACCGCTCGTAAAGAGCGGGGATTGTGTACAACCCTTATTCGCCGAGTGGGCCCCCCCAGCCAACTGGCGAAACCTGGGTCGTCCGGATCATTCGCCGGGTCACTCGCCCAGGCTGAGTGAGGTAAAAATGCCCTCAAGATGGTGGAGGTAAGCTATAGGAAAGAAGACGCTAGGCGAGTGGTGCCCTCACGGACCACTCGCCCAGAAGTGAGGGCATTCGCCCAGCCAGGGGACCACTCGCCCAAAAGCGTGGGCATTCGCCCAGCCAGGCGGGTGCCCAGCGAATGTTGCCCTCACGGACCAAACGCCCAAATGGGTGTGAGGGGAGAATGACCAGGATACCCCTGGTGGGCTGCAAATAGCCCTTCGGAACAGCGGAGTTAGGCTGTCAGCAGACCAATTTGCGGTGCGGTTAGTAAAATTAAAAGGCGGATTCAGGCTATTTACAGACCAGCCTAGGAAAACTATAAATAGACCCTTAAGGGCACCTGGGAGGAGATCCGATTTTAGAGAATCCTCTCCTCTAGGCTAGTTTTGGTTGGCAGCCAGTGCCCTCCAAGGTGCCCGGTTGAGCTTTGGTTTGGGAGGGGAAGCTCTCTAAGATCTTCCGGGTGTGTGGCGGGACCTCCTCGCTTCAGCCTTGGGTCTATTCCGTTTCCAGCATCCACCGTCAAGAGAGTCTAGTGAGGGAGAAATAAGCATCGGCTACACCCCCAGTGGGTCCGAACTCAAGAGACCAGTTGCTGGTTTCAACACTAACATTGTATCCTAATGAATATTATTAGTTATCTTGCTAATCTCATGCACCGATAGTTATCATATGCTTGTCAACAAATAAAAATATTAAATTTGGAACTTATAATTCATGTTAACTATGAGGTTTTATATTATCATTTTAAAAATTCAAATAAACTCATAGTCTATAAATCATTCATAAACTTAGAACTCTTTGTATGCCCATGATCATATACCAATATTGTATGTCTCACAATAGCGGGGGCGTAGGATTGGATGAATTAGAGACCTAACCTCTAAGTCATGCCTTGTCTTTAACTAGGGTGGGTTCCAGTGGGGCCTTGCTAGGCACTGGGGGGAAGAGTGCTAGGTTGAGAGTTCTCTAGTGTATGCATATGGGAGTAACACTGCCAACCTACGACATGTGTGCAACTCCTCATGCCCATCTATCACTTAGTACGGGGCTAGGGTGTAGACATATAGTCTGGGTATTTTTATCTAAGGCATATCTATTTTTATTTTATGCATGATCATTATTTTTATATAATCACTAAAATCATGAATATTTGATTTGATCAATAATGTTTTCTTTGTTTGCATCTACTATCATATTAAGCTTAAATTATTGTGTAAGACTTAAGTTGTTAGAAATAAGTTTTTTTTGGAGCTCATGATCTAAAATTGTAACTACCGCAACTTTTTGCGATTTCTTCTTGTCTTTTCACTTCATTGGACAGGTCTTAATTTGCATAGACATTTGATCAAAATCGGAAGTGAAATTGAAGAAAATATGGGCTATGCGATTAAAATAAGGACTCTGTGTGAGCTAACGCAGGCGCTAGGACATACCGCCGGCAGTAGCTCCAAGTTTCAAAACTTAGTGCTTCAAATTTCAGAAAAATTTATAAAAATATGATCTTATAATGTTTTCTATTTATTTCAGCGTTTTTGGCATTTTGTGTGTGTTTTCCTCATCTTATGAAAAGTCAAAATATAAAATGTCAAAATATTAAGAAAAACCGTATGGAATTTCTTGTTAATATCAAGCATGGTTTAATCTATCACTTATACTTTCTACAATGTTGAAATTCATTTTTTTTCAAACTACTTTGAACATTGTTTTGCTTTTTATCATGCTTTGATATATCTAATCACATATGCATCAATTTTATTGAAAAAGTTATGTAGAACCAAGCTTAGCATGCCTCTAAGTATGAGTAAATATTTTATGATTGAGAATGATATTTCTTCACTCACTTATTTTGGCAATTCTACAATTGCTTTTAATCTAAGAATGCTTGATTGTGTATTGTAATTGTACAATGAATTAAAATTGCACAAGTATCTTACCTACACTACATTTATTTGCACTCCTACAAATTAAGAAAAGTGGTTGTGCTTTCAAAATTACACTGGTTTGCAAAAGAAGTGTATTCGGAGATCTTTGTACAAAACAAAAAATCATGAAAATAATTGAAAAAGATAACTCCACGAAGAACTACTTGAATCTCCTGATAAGTCTTAATGAGCATTGTGAGGTTGAGCACCATGGAAAGAATAATAAAGTGTCTTGTGCAAACCATTATTCTTTCATTACACCACTTATTCTTAAGTACATAGGATCACAAAACAATCAATATTTAAAAATAAATTGTGTGATCCCCCAAGCACTACTTTGCACCCTGATTAGTCTTAATGAGCATTGTGTGTGCAGAGCACCTTGGTTGTTATACTTTTCTTTATGTGCATTGAAGTGTGTGGAAGTAAAATTATTTGTGGTTTATTGTGCACTTTACTCTCCATATGTCTTGTATTTCTTGATTAAATCATTAGTTTACATTCTTGAAAATACACTTATGTGCACATCATTATCTTCAATAACACTTCTTCTCATGAGTATTGGATCCTAATGCTAATTCTATACTACTCTTTATATATAAAATGCACTAGATTACCTAGCATGCTCTCTACAATTATAGGTATATCTTGAATTTGTGAATTACAATAACATTGTAGTAGTCTATTTTTAAAAACTTTCTTTCATTCTTGGTTACTTTATTATAAACCTTAAAGATTTAAAAGAAAAATGATTTACACAAACATCTTCTTATTTTAAAATTTAACTCTTATTTCTTCTTATGAATCGTCATGATTACAAAAGATGTTTCTTGTATTTCTATAAATCTTCCGCAATATTAACTTATCACATTTACCTTGCACTTTCATGCTTGTTTTAAGTCTTAAATCTCAATATTCTTTTTCTTCAACAAGTGGTCGACTTGCTTGGTAATGGTTATTTTAAGTTGTTCTAACATGCATACTTTCTATAAAAACTATGATATACTTCTGTGAAATAATTTTTATGCTAAAAACTCCTTATCATTTCATTTCCTCTAAAAGCCCGATCATGCCTTGTTTTTTTAATCAAAATCCTCTTTTTATGTCTCTTACTTCCTTAACCCACTTTTGCTAATAATAAAAGGGGGAGAACTAACATGATAAATAAAAATGCTATCAAATGGGGAGAAATAACATGATTAATGATTAAGATGATAGTATGCATATAATTGGAGCATTCACATAGGGGGGTATGCATTTAGGGGAGTAATTTTAAATACCAAAATTGACAATTATACTAAGTCATCACTCACACACACACACACACATAAGTAGGTTTCATCATACTTTATGTATTAATGCTCCAATTTATCATTAATGGATATGTTATTATCAAAAGGGGGAGTTTGTTGGAACCTGGTCTTCCGCATCTCCTAGGTTTGAGAATAATAAATCCTATGTGTATTTGATCTTGTGTGTTTAGGTGTGGAGGAAACAATATCATATGACTCAAGGATAACATAAGAAGGTTGCCCCCATGTTTGAAGCCAAAATTCTAGCATGCCCACTAGCACCGGCGGTAGCCACTAGCACAGACGCAAGCCCTGATTAGAGCAATTTCGGGAGGCAGTTAAAGAAGGCGCTAGCGCATGCACTAGTGGCTAGCGTAGATGATAGCTCAACGCACAAGAGGAATTTTGGCAGGGTTTCCTTGGAATGTAAGATACGCACGCAGAGAATATTTCCTAATTCAAGATAACACCGTTGGTAGCGCCGGCGCAGGCGCTAGCTCGCTTTCCTATAAAAAGAACCCTCTTCTCTCATTTACAACACACATGCTAGTGAGGGGTTGAGTGCCATAATCCCAGAGTCTTATTCGACCGAGAATGAATTTCCCACCAAAAGTTCTGTGAGTTTCTGAAGGAGGACTTCTTCACGCGACATCCGACTGACGATCGCTTCAACCACGCTTATTCTAAGACGATCTCTCATCTCCGACATCAGAAGTTCCTTAGAGGGAGTTTTCATATTGTTGTTTATTTCAATTCATAACTTGTGTAATCGTGTAGTGAATTCATCCCGTGTTGGTGACTAGGTCTGGGTAGGACTTAGGGAAGAAATTTTCCTCGTGTTGGCGACTAGGTCTAGGGTCTAGATGTAAAGGGTGCTCAAGGCCATATCCGAATGGAGGATTGGCTAAAGCGGCTTGAGGTCATATCCGGGTAGGATAGGCTAAAGCCACTAGTTCGTGGGGATACAAGTGGGGATAGAAAATGAAAAGAGATTTTACTAGTCGCCTCTAATTTCTAGTGTCATTAGAAATCAAGTTTTGTAATTTTCTATTTCAAGTTAATAAAATCATGTCTTTATTTTATTTCTCTTGATTTGTTTGGTTTTGCACTATTTTGATCTACTTTGTTTTCAAGTCATTTAAAATTTATTAAAAGTTTTTAAAACCCTTTTAACCCCACTCTAATTGCGCCTACAGATCTAACATGAATGAGATCGAGGTGCTTGCCCGCCAGGAAGGCCAATATCTCAAGCTCACCTTATGAGAAATTCTTGAGATTTCTAAAAATATTTTCTACTATTGGAGATGGTTGGCTACTGAGACCGCCAAGATCACCTTCAAAAACAAAAAACATCTCCATCCAGATAGGGACCTTATTATGGAGATTCATAACTTGTATGCCTTTATATGAAAAATATACTAATCTGTTAAACTCTTCTAAATTCTGCCTTTCTTTCAGCGACTTCACGGTGAAGGTCGCGTGGAAAAGAGCCATGAATATTTTATTTTTTCCGATCTCAAATAATTTATGAAAACTCTCATGAGACCGATGGAATTGGAAGGTAGTTGATTGAGCACAAAACCATAATAATCCATCACTTCTAGAATTGCCCAAGGAAGAGGGAACTTTAGGCCATAATCGAAGTGATCGATTGGAATAATATGTTGGTTCTCCTCTCCAAAATTCAGCCCTTCATCTTTTGTCGGTGATCTCAGGACGATCTGATTTTGAACCATTTATTTCCCCAGAAAAGCTAAATATTCATTCTTCGAAAGCCTAGAAGGTTTGTGATCGGCATTTAGAAAGGTATCAGCAGAAGAAGCTCTAGCAGACACCATTATGGGAGTTCGCTGAGATTGGTGTTTCGGGCGCATTCAAAAAGCACAAAATGAAGAAACTAAAACCAACTATTTATAGAGCTGGAAGGGTGATGTCATAATCATTACTTTTTAGTAGACCGCCCAAGATGCACGCCAGACCGCTGAACCTGCTCGAGAGTGAAAATGCAACATGCAATATCTTCGATCTCAAAAAGTAGAGATCTTTATAATCATCCAACAAGCAATGCAGAAATAAGCAAAGGAAATAAATCGGCATCACAACAATTATAGAGATCGCATAAAATCGAAGTCAAATTATCACAATATATTACAGCAAGATCAAATTGTTCAGAATTATTGTCTCAAGACCGCGCGAAATCAAGAATAAAAATTTATCTCCTTGGTTGACGTTTTCTCCTAATGAAGGCTGCTACATCATGCATTTCATTAACAGCAAACAGAGCAGTTGATGAGTAGTATTTTTATCTAATATTATTATAGTTTTTATGCTAATAATAATTTGAATTTATAAAAAATATGTCTATTTTATCTAAATAATCATTTCTATTCATAATTGTCCACTAACTTAAGTTTGTTTTATATTTTTCAGGATTTCTGGAGTTTTTGTCGAAAAATGCATGTACACGCCCCAAGTCACGCCCGTGACCAAGGGCGTGTCAACATAAAACTCGTTCCAGACCTGTTGCCGCCAACCTGAGCTCATTTTGACAAGAATTTCGATGTCACGCCCGTGCCTTGCCAAGTCACGCCCGTGACTTTCCATTGTCACGCCCGTGAACCCTGCCTCCAGCTTAGCCGGCCGTGTCCTGAAGCCATGATGCAATTCGCCAAGTACACACCCATGACTTCAAATGTCACGCCCGTGTAGCCTCCCTGCCAGCATATCACGCCCCAGATCACGCCCCAAGGATGCTTCGCAATGTCACTCCCATGTAGCTCCAATGACACGGGCATGTAACTCCTTTTCCGTCAGAGCCACGCCCTTCCCGCCAAAGATTTCACGCCCTTGGTCACGGGCGTGACCAAGGGCATGACACGCCCAAAATTCCTACATTGAAGCCTGAACGCGCCCTCTCTGCACCAGCACCGATCACGCCCCTTACACGCCCTTGGTCACGTGGGTGACCAAGGGCGTGTAAGCCCAACTTTTGTCTATAAAAAGGCAGCTCTTCCAGGTCTTAGAGAATCCCTTTTTCCACCCTTCTTGGGTCGAAACTTCTTTCCTTCTGCCCCCTTTTGGGGCAGAATTGTTCTTTTCAATTCCTGTATTAGTTTAGATTTTAATTTTATGTAATTTCAATTTATGCAATGTAGTCTTAGTTTTTATTTCTTGCAAAACTTTCAATCCTTATGTAATTCAATTTCCTTTCAATAAGAAATGTCTTTTCCATTCATTTCCTCTCCTTTTTATTTTCATGTCATTTTGATTAATTTTTAGATCTTGAAATTTGCAAGTCTTAAATGAAATAATTTCTTATTCATTTTTATCTCTTTTCCTCCTTCGATTTATTCTTGATTTATCTTGATTTCATATGTCTATGTATGACTTCAAATCTGTTTTCATATTCTAGTTAGCCGAACCAGCTCGTGAGTACGAATCGATCGCTCAGAAATAAAAAGAGTTGCACTCAACCCTCGAGAGAGGATGACGTAAATCTTCTGAATAGGAGTTAAATCCTATAGTGAGATTCACCTAGTTAAAGCAAGTTTAGGGGTTTCGATTATAGAACGAGAGTTTGGTCGATCAACCTAATCTTAGTTGGGCGCAATCCTCGACCAAGGCGCATCCATACTCCGGGAATCTCCACGGTCAAGGATCGGATTATAATTTATCTCTTTTGATTTTCATTTCAAGTGCACTTTGATTAAGATTTATTTTCTTTTCTTTATTTTGCATTTTAGTTCATTTATAAAAATCACTTATAAAATATTATTCGATAAAATAATAGTTTTGTTTTCCCGAAGTAAAGGTACTCGACAGCCCCGAGTCTAATACGACCTTGATATTTTTTATATCCTATGCTATATTTTGATAGGTACGCTTATCTTAATCGAGTATTGATTGGAGAACACGATTTTCTCTATCAAGTTTTTGGCACCGTTGCTGGGGAACTTTTTGTCGATATTTCGAAAAGGGGAAACGCTATTAATTTTATCTTTCTTTTTCTTTTTATTTTATAAAAAAAAAATTTGTAAAAATGAAAAAAAATTATGCTATAATTAAATTCTTGGAAAGGACGCTTTGGGCTTGAATTCCCATCACAGCCTCTAGTACCTTGCGAGCCCTTCACCGGGTTGACCTTGGGAAGTCCAAGACTAATTAAAACATATCAAAAAAAATTTATTTTCCCATTTTTTTCTTTCTTTTCTTTTTCATACTTAGTTTTCAACATTGGGGACAATGTTGAATTTTAAGTATGGGGTATATTTCCTAATATTTAAAATTTTTAATAATTAATTCAAAAAAAAACAAAAAAATATATAAAAATCTCAAAACTTAACAAAAAAATTAATAATAATCAAGTAACCCCTTACTTTGGTTTTTATTATTTCTAAAATAAAACATTTGAGAGTTTATTTATAAGCATTTTTAACAATTTTTAATTGGCTAATCTTCTATTTTTCATGGTTAGAAAAAATTTAATTTTTAGTTGATTTAGTTTTAAGGAATTTATTATGATCTTAATTTTATTTGAGTAATTTATTTAGCAATTTTTCTCTTTTATTTTAATTAGTCTCAATTTTGTAGTAGTTGTGCTTAATAACTTTAGATTTTAATTATTTTTACCTCATGCTTTTAGATCCTTAGGAAATTTCAATTTACTATAGTTGCTCTCAAAATATTTCAATTTAATCTAAAATTTATTTTAGCCCTACCCAAAAAAGAGCTATTAAAAGATCATATGTCATGGAAATAAGAGGATAAAATTCATTATTTCCTAAACATATGCACCTCCCTTTTATGAAGTTTATTATGAAAAGATTATATGTCATGGAAAATGAGAGGATAAAATTCATCATTTTCCTAAACATGTACAAGTAGAAAAAAATGGGGTGAGAGGATAAAATTCATCACCCACAATCAATGCTAGCTTCATGTTTACCCAAACCCCTTTATCCAATATAATTGATTTTAGACTCAAATTAAAATATTGGGAGAGCATAAGTAGTAGTTTGAATTTTTCCGTAAGCCTCTTTAAAGTTGGAGTTTTTATAATTCTAATCTAATTTTGATTTGTAAATTACTTAATTTTGTCTGCTATTTAAATAATTTGAGAATTCTTGGCTAAACATTTCTCTCTTTTTATCTTATTTTCATAATTTAGGACTTATCTCTTAAATCCCTAAATTTTATATTTAAGCTTTTTTTGATTCAAGAAAATTTTAGTTTAATTACAAATATTATTAATGTCTTATGAATATCTATCATACTTTTGCTCTGGAATAACAAAATCTTAAGTATGGGGGTATTTGATGAGTAGTATTTTTATCTAATATTATTATAGTTTTTAGGCTAATAATAATTTGAATTTATAAATAATATGTCTATTTTATCTAAATAATCATTTCTATTCATAATTGTTCACTAACTTAAGTTTGTTTTATATTTTTCAGGATTTCTGGAGTTTTTGCCGAAAAATGCATGTACACGCCCCAAGTCACGCCCGTGACCAAGGGCGTGTCAACATAAAACTCGTTCCAGACCTGTTGCCGCCAACCTGGGCTCATTCTGAGAAGAATTTCAATGTCACGCCCGTGTCTTGACAAGTCATGCCCGTGACTTTCCATTATCACGCCCGTGAACCCTGCCTCCCGCTCAGCCGGCCATGTCCTGAAGCCATGACGCAATTTCGCCAAGTACACGCCCGTGACTTCAAATGCCATGCCCGTGTAGCCTCCATGCCAGCAGATCACGCCCCAGATCACGCCCCAAGGATGCTTCGCAATGTCACACCCGTGTAGCTCCAATGACACGGGCCTGTAACTCCTTTGCCGCTAAAGCCACACCCTTCCCGCCAAAGATTTCTCGCCCCAGCGTCTGTTTTAAGATTACATGCCCTTGGTCAAGGGCGTGACCAAGGGCGTGTAACCCTAACTTTTGCCTATAAAAAGACAGCTCTTCTAGGTCTCAAGGCATCCCTTTTTCCACCCTTCTTGGGTCGAAACTTCTTTCCTTATGCCCCCTTTTTGGGCAGAATTGTTCTTTTCAATTCCTGTATTAGTTTAGATTTTAATTTTATGTAATTTCAATTTATGCAATGTAGTCTTAGTTTTCATTTCATGCAAAACTTTCAATCCTTATGTAATTCAATTTCCTTTCAATAAGGAATGTCTTTTCCATTCATTTCCTCTTTTTTTATTTTCATGTCATTTTGATTAATTTTTAGATCTTGAAATTTGCATGTCTTGGATGAAATAATTTCTTATTCATTTTTATCTCTTTTCCTCCTTCGATTTATTCTTGATTTATCTTGATTTCATATGTCTATTTATGACTTCAAATCTGTTTTCATATTCTAGTTAGCCAAACCAGCTCGTGAGTATTGTTTTACCCAGAAATCGGCGATCCCCTCCGAGCTAACTTTTTCAGGTATTGCGGTATTTTCGGAGATCCGGGCAGATCTCGCTCCTCCGGGGGGCGATCTCGTCGAACCCAGGTGGTCTCGCAAAGGGAAGGTCGCCCCTTCCGGGCGACCTCACAGAGGGAGATCGCCCCTCCCGGGCGATCTCGCAGCAGGGAAGGTCGCCCCTTCCGGGCGACCTCACAGAGGGAGACCGCCCCTCCCGGGCGATCTCGCAGCAGGGAAGGTCGCCCCTTCTGGGCGACCTCGCAGAGGGAGATCGCCCCTCCCGGGCGATCTCGCAGAGGAGAGATCGCCCCTCCTGGGCGATCTCGCAGGGACATCGCCCCTCCCGGGCGATCTCGCAGCAGGGAAGGTCGCCCCTTCCGGGCGACCTCGCAGAGGGAGATCGCCCCTCCCGGGCGATCTCACTCCGGAGGATCTTAGTCCTATGCTGACTCTGTTTTATGTGGTCTGTTCAGGTAAGCAGGTCCAGTCCGGACGATCTCAGCGGTCTCAACAGACGATCTCAGCACATCCGGACGATCTCAGTAGCGGTCTCAGGCGATCTCAGCAGTTCCGGGCAGCCCGTTACTTCTAGATTTGCCCGTTCGGGCAGGCCCCTACGTCTATAAATAGAGGGGTAGGGGTACCAGTTTCTGGACTTTTGGGAGAGCTTCCAGTCCCAGCCAGTGGTTTGAGCGGTCTCAAATTTGAGTGAACGCTGAGACCTCTCCGATCTCCCTTCAGGCCCCTTTTTCTTCATGTTTTATACTGTTTCTTTCATACTTTTCTATTGTAACCTCAGTTGTAACTCAAGCTTTATATCAATAAAATAGCCTTTCCTTCAGCTCAAAGTAACCAGCCACCCAACAGTCTCACCCCCCATCCCTCAGTTTCAGCGATCGTGGAGTTGGTACATTTTTTGGTGTCAACAGAAAACACGCGACCTTCAGATTTTGAGTAGTTGGTGAAACAGCAGCTGCGGTGAATTCGACCTAAAATACACCAAAACTTCAAGCAGTCATAACTTTTGATCCGGGTGTCGGAATTCAAAAATTCAAAGCCCGCTGCGACCGTCTCGGCCTGAACTATCCAAAAATTGAACGGGCTACCTCGTTCAGGCATTTTCTGCCCTCAGATTTCCAAAATTCGACTCCGTTTGGAAGTTATCACAGCTTTTTCCTTTTCGGCAATTCCTGTTTTCTGGGTTTCAATGGAGATACCAGAAGTTCAGGCTCCTATTGAGAAAGCTCCTCCTCCTCGATTTGTGGATCCATTTGTTCCTTTGCAACCCCAAGCTTAGGAGTTCACTTCTACTCATCGTGAATTTTTCAGGCTAGTTGCCCAAGGAGGTCCCGTAGAAATGTCTAACCCTCAGGAAAAGTGTACTAGTTTTCCAGCCCCAGCTGATGCGTATTATCCTTCATCTCCTCCAGATTTTGTTGAAGAGGAAGATCCTTCTCCCTTCACAGATAGAGTTCGTTGGGTGACTGCTCCTGACAGTTTTAGAGAGCCTCGTCTGCCAACCTTCACTGGAAAAGAAGATCCCTTCTCCCATCTCCAAGCCTTTGAGTCAGCCATTTCTTTAAGAGCGTTAATGGATGGCGTCAAGTGCAAGCTCTTTGTTATGACCCTTGACAGTCATGCAAGAGAATGGTTCTATAGCTTGCCATCTGGATCAATTGCTTGCCTTGAGGATTTGCGGAGAATTTTTTTCTTAAGGTTTTCTACCAACAAAAAACGGAAAAGAGGTGTTGCAGCCCTTTTCCAAATCAAGCAAGGAGTTAACGAAACTCTCGCCCACTATGTCGATAGATTCCAGAGAGAAATTCTTCAAATTGTTAGTACAGATCAAGAACTGTATCAAGTCGCTTTAATCAACGGACTCCAAGAAGGCCCTCTCAAATTCAAAGTTACCGCAAATGAGCCCAAGTCTTATAGGCACCTCATTGAAATAGCAAACCGGTTCATTCAAGGTGAGGCAATGAATCCTAATTATATGAATTCTCGGAACCGGCGCACTAGGCGGCATCGGGTGAATAGATATCATCATCATCATTCATCTTCATCACAAATCCCTCCGCAAGATGAGCAGTTCAAGTCTCATTCATCTCCTCCGGATATGTCTACTCCACCTCAAGAGATATGCCATCTCCATTCTTGGAAGTCTCTCCCATCATGTCTTATGATCCTATAACATTTAAATATGAAACTTACTCAGAAGGATTTGGTCAGTTGAATATCCCTTTGGAAGAGGTTTTTCCAATTATTCAGAATATGCCAGAGTGTAAAAGACCCCATCCTATGAGGTCTAATGTTGCAAAATGCAATCAAGAACTCTACTGCCAATACCATTTAGCTTCTGGTCATGATACAGAAGATTGTCGTGCTCTCCGAAAATTGATAGACCAACTATTGAAGGCAGGAAAATTACAGGATTATGTTGCTTAATAACATGAAGATCTTATTTTCCAGCAAAGACCACTTCACAAAGCAAATTTTCTTTCATTCAATAAAAGAAATGCATGAAATATAGATGAGATAGTGTCAATTTTGTTTTGTATGTCTCCCATTTGTTTGGAGTTTCTGCATCTTTTATTTTCTAAGTTTTGCTTGTAATAAGAATAGCAGTTATCTGTGTTCTACAAGCAACTATCATCGCAAGGATGATTTCCAGCAGTCAGCTATATCAACCTTCATACCCATATTCACTGCGGACATCCAGCCAAGTACGTTTAATACTCTTTCATTACTTTACTTTTCCTTACATTTACCTGTCTACATTCATATTTCTACAAATACGTTGATATGAAAAGTAGAAATTGGCCAGATCAACCGGAACGGGTAAAGCTTTATCATCACTTTACTTTTTCCTGTTTACGTTAATACCTCGTGAAATACGCAGACATGGATATGAAAGGTAGAAATACCATCCCTATTGTTTGATAGGAATTATGGAAGTAACATCTCCAATTCTCTCTTCTCTGGGTCATAAAACCCACAACGACCGCATCACGCTCGAATCACTCGCAGATGCGTAGTGGGTAGCCCAACCCCCATTCTCCCAACCTCTCTTCCTCAATCTCTTCCTATATGATGATTACCATCAATAGTTGAGACATCTGGGTGAGATAAAAAGAATGGTTATGTTCATTGATTTGTGAGCTCCCGCTACCGACTTTTATTAGCCGATAGGGCTGGGGCTGGGTTGATTTCACATAAAGGTTTCCATGAAGAAGTTATGTTGAAATGTTCCAGATTTTTCTAAGAGAAATGGTCTCAAATGTTAAAAAACACTGGTTAGTTGTTCTCCAAAGCTTTATTTGAAAAAGAGGTTCTTCAGCGATCTGAAGGATTTGAGACTGCCGTTTCTTATTTCTCCCTTGTGGAAAGAGATCTGGGTTATTTGTGATCGCCGGCTTGATCTTCTCCTAGACTTAGATGGAAGTGATCACCAGGCGTGGTTTTCTAAAGAGGTGAAAAAAATTTGGATTTCTTGTGATCGCCAGGCATGGTTTTCTATAGAGGCATGGTTCTTCAAAAGAAGTGGAAAGTGATCTGGGTTATTTGTGAGTGCCGGGTTAATTTTCTCCAAGATTTGGAAGTTAGAGATTGCCGGTGGGATTTCCAGAGTTTATTTGGTTTTTCAGGTTTCTTCAGCGATCTGAAAGTTTTGAGACCGCCGGCTTAATTTTCTCCAAGATTTGGAAGTTAGAGATTGCCGGTGGAATTTCCAAAGTTTATTTGGTTTTTCAGGTTTCTTCAGCGATCTGAAAGTTTTGAGACCGCCAGCATAATTTTCTCCAAGATTTGGAAGTTAAAGATTGTCGGTGGGATTTCCAGAGTTTTATTTGGTCTTTCTGGTTTCTTCAGCGATGTGAAACATTTCAGACCTCCGGCTTAATTTTCTCCAAGATTTGGAAGTTAAAGATTGTCGGTGGGATTTCCAGAGTTTTATTTGGTTTTTTAGGTTTCTTCAGCGATCTGAAAGTTTTGAGACCGCCGGCTTAATTTTCTCCAAGTTAAAGATTGTCTGTGGGATTTCCAGAGTTTTATTTGGTCTTTCTGGTTTCTTCAGCGAAGTGAAACATTTCAGACCTCCTGCTTAATTTTCTCCAAGATTTGGAAGTTAAAGATTGTCGGTGGGATTTCAAGAGTTTTATTTGGTCTTTCTGGTTTCTTCAGCGAAGTGAAACATTTCAGACCGCAGGCTTAATTTCCTCCAGGACTTGGATGTTAGAGATTGCTGGTGGGATTTTCAGAGTTTTTCGAGGACTTTCTGGCAATCTGAAGTATTGAAGATTATTAACTGGTTCTCTTCAAAGAAGCTTTTTTGACAGGTGTTTTGGGACATCTGTGATCGTCATCTTAAAACAACTTATTTTTGGGCGATCTGGAGAAATTGAGATCACAATTTGAGTGCTCATCCGTTTATCAAGCAATCTAAAGCACATGAAACTATTCATGAGGTCTTTTCTTCTATTATTCAACAAAGAAGCGGTCGGAAAAACTGAGTTTGACAATATTCTATCTCAAAAGACCAATGTTTTCAAGATTCATTTTTCATTCACAGAAGGAGCAGTTTGGATTATTTGGTACCTTCATTTATCAAAGTACATGACAGAGTTCAGAAATATCATTTTTGGATTATCATGATCTGATTCCTCTACAAAACATCTCGAATATTAAAGATCGCCATTTGAAATCCGAATTATTTCATAACAAAGCAGTTTCAAATGGCGAAAGTTAATATCTTCTCCAAAAAAGTTTTGACAACCACAAGATAGTCATTCTTAAATTATCGATTCTATCTCAAATATAGGCAAGATAAGTATCAAAAAGTTGTTACAGGTACCTGATGTATCTTTACTTTTCCACATACCTGCTCAGAATATCTTTTGTACACAAAAAAAGGGTGTTCACATCTTCTCTCCAGGTACTCATGTAACATATGTTTCTTTTATACCTGCTCTAACCGATCTTTTACAGAGGTAGGCAGGTGCACACTAGTTCTTTTCAGGTACTCACAACATCAAATGGCCGCAAGTTCTCTTATAGAGAGAGAGTTTTTCAAGCATGCTTGGAGGTAGTAAGTTCGCACAGGTATTTACATTTTCCTATCATACACGCTTTAATATGGCAGGAAAGGTGGATCGCGATTCTCGTGGGTAAGTTTTAATTTTTTCGATGTTTTTTCAAAACTTAAAAAAAATGCGGGGATTATGTTTTACCCAGAAATCGGCGATCCCCTCCGAGCTAACTTTTTCAGGTATTGCGGTATTTTCGGAGATCCGGGCCGATCTCGCTCCTCCGGGGGGTGATCTCATCGAACCCAGGTGGTCTCGCAAAGGGAAGGTCGCCCCTTCCGGGAGACCTCGCAGAGGGAGATCGCCCCTCCCGGGCGATCTCGCAGCAGGGAAGGTCGCCCCTTCCGGGCGACCTTGCAGAGGGAGACCGCCCTCCCGGGCGATCTCGCAGCAGGGAAGGTCGCCCCTTCCGGGCGACCTCGCAGAGGGAGATCGCCCCTCCCGGGCGATCTCGCAGAGGAGAGATCGCCCCTCCTGGGCGATCTCGCAGGGACATCGCCCCTCCCGGGCGATCTCGCAGCAGGGAAGGTCGCCCCTTCCGGGCGACCTCGCAGAGGGAGATTGCCCCTCCCGGGCGATCTCACTCCGGAGGATCTTAGTCCTATGCTGACTCTGTTTTATGTGGTTTGTTCAGGTAAGCAGGTCCAGTCCGGACGATCTCAGCGGTCTCAACAGACGATCTCAGCACATCCGGACGATCTCAGTAGCGGTCTCAGGCGATCTCAGCAGTTCCGGGCAGCCCGTTACTTCTAGATTTGCCCGTTCGGGCAGGCCCCTGCGTCTATAAATAGAGGGGTAGGGGTACCAGTTTCTGGACTTTTGGGAGAGCTTCCAGTCCCAGCCAGTGGTTTGAGCGGTCTCAACTTTGAGTGACCGCTGAGACCTCTCCGATCTCCCTTCAGGCCCCTTTTTCTTCATGTTTTATGCTGTTTCTTTCATACTTTTCTATTGTAACCTCAGTTGTAACTCAAGCTTTATATCAATAAAATAGCCTTTCCTTCAGCTCAAAGTAACCAGCCACCCAACAGTCTCACCCCCCATCCCTCAGTTTCAGCGATCGTGGAGTTGGTACATTTTTTGGTGCCAACAAGTATGAATCAATCGCTTAGGAATAAAAAGAGTTGCACGCAACCTTCGAGAGAGGATGACGTAAATCTTCTGAATAGGAGTTAAATCCTATAATGGGATTCACCTCGTTAAAGCAAGTTTAGGGGTTTCGATTATAGAATGAGAGTTCGGTCGATCAACCTAATCTTAGTTGGGTGCAATCCTCGACCAAGGCGTGTCCATAATCCGGGAATCTCCACGGTCAAGGATCGGATTAGAATTTATCTCTTTTGATTTTCATTTCAAGTGCGCTTTGATTAAGATTTGTTTTCTTTTCTTTATTTTGCATTTTAGTTCATTTATAAAAATCACTTATAAAATATTATTCGATAAAATAATAGTTATGTTTTCCCGAAGTAAAGGTACTCGACAGCCCCGAGTCTAATACGACCTTGATATTTTGTATATCCTATG
This sequence comes from Dactylorhiza incarnata, assembly GCA_033032865.1. Taxonomy (NCBI): domain Eukaryota; kingdom Viridiplantae; phylum Streptophyta; class Magnoliopsida; order Asparagales; family Orchidaceae; genus Dactylorhiza; species Dactylorhiza incarnata. The sequence continues at coordinate 12,382,081 of JAWHQI010000014.1, forward strand.
CTATATTTCGATAGGTACACTTGCCTTAATCGAGTATAGATTGGAGAACACGATTTTCTCTATCAGCAGTCACCAAGCTTTGACTTGCTGACATTGCAGCACAATGAATATTTGCGACCTCCCTATCTACCTGCTCCATGGGGATGAACCTTATCTCCAAAGATGGTCTCTCTTCTGGGAGACAACTAGAAGTCCTTGGCTTCATAATCATTGGAGCAGAGCTGACTCTAAGAGAAGCAACCTCAGCGGCCAGCATAGTGGACTTCCCCTTATAATCAGCATCTCTCTCTACCCTCCAAAGCGCCTTGGTGAGATCGGCAATCTTCAAGTCGCCCTCCTCGCGCACTTGTTTCTCCTTAGCTCGCATCTTCTCTTCGAAATGAGTGGTCAACACTCGGAGCTGGTCTTCATGAGCCCGCTCCCGAGCTCGCATTGTTTTGACATCCTCAAATATGGGTTTGAGGATATCAACAAGCTGAGGAGGAAGCATCAACGGTTACTGCTGGATTTTCCACTCTTAAGGAGTTGCATCGACCTCATCAATATCTGCGATAAAAAACAAAGAACAGTTAGCTCAACTGTAACATATTAAGAATGGAAGAGTCCGTGTAAAGGGAGTACATGGAATGAAATTTAGACCGCAGTCACGTAAGGAATTTTCATCATCTTTTGTGACCGCATGGCCTGCGATCAGCAAAAGGCAGTCTGATCCCCTAAAGCGTTCATGGTCCATTCTTTCCAATTCTCTCTTCTATGATCTCTCTCCTTTGTTCTTCATCTTTTTAATTCTGCATTGCTGACAAGGATGTCATCAGTTTCTATGATAATGATCTCACGCCGCTCTTTAGGAGACCTAAGATGAGGAGCGGGCAGAGGAAAAATATCCAATGGTCTTACAGTCAGCTTCCCACTACCAGCCCGCAGAATAGAGATCACTGCCGCACGGTCTTCTACTGATTTTTCCATCTAACTCTCCTGGACAACGAAGAGATTTGTTAGATCTCCAGAGAGCGCGATCTTCTCCTTTTTGATTTGCCAGATTTTCTCTGCCTTTTACTTTTCCTCCTCTTTCTTCTTCTCAGCGGCGATTAACATCGCCCTCTCCTCTTCTTTTTTCTTCTCGGCAGCGATTTGTCCGCCCTTCACCTCTTCTTCCTTTTTCTTCTCAGCAGCGATCTGCACTGCCTTCGCTTCCCCATCTTTCTTCTGCTCACCAGCGATCTTCTTCGCTTTCTGCTCTTTTTCTTTCCTTTCCTTCTCATCGTTCTTTTTCTCCTCCTCCTCAGCGACCTCCTGAAGGCTCTGAGCTTCGAAAGGGTTAAACAACTGCGAGATCAAAGAGACAAAATCATTGGAAGGATTGATCTAAGTCATTTGCGGATATAGTTTCCCCGGCAACGACGCCAAAAACTTGATGAGTAGAAACTATATCCGCAAACGACAATGGCAAGTGTACCGCGTCGAATGTAGTATAGGTTATAAAAACCAAGGTTGTATTAGACTCAGGGCGGTTGAGTACTCTTACTTCAAGAAAATCTCGATTATTCTATCAATTAAATATGTGGGTTGATTTTGCAAAAAGAAAATAAAAATAAGATTAAAACGATAAGTAAAAAGGCTAGCACTCGATCTTGAATCACCTTGGAAAATAAATATAAGAAATAAAACTCCTAATTCTCTTAAGAAATTGCTTGACCGTGGAGGTTCCTGATTTATGAACACACCTCTCTCGAGGATACGCTCAACTGAGTTTAGGTTGATCAATCGAACTTTCGTTCTAGAATCAAAATCCCTAAAACTCGCTTTATCGTAGTGAACCCCTCTATTGGATTTGACTCCAATCTGAGAGAATTATGTCATCCTCGTTTGAGGAGTGCATTCAACTATCTTTATCATTGAAATGATCGATTTGAATTCAAAACCTCTCGGCTATTAGATTACGAAAACACGAATGAGAATTATATATCGAAAATATAATCTCAATCAATTAAAATTCAAGAATAAATCTTAAGCGATCTAAGGAAGAGAAAAAGAAGCTAGAATTTAAATCATGAATTATATTTCCCTTGGATCATCTTGGTCGAGTACTAATAGAATTTAGCTACTCATAGAGATGGAGGAAACAACTAAAATAAAAGAGTACATGATTAAATAAGAGAGGGAAAATGAGAGAAGAAAAGAACTATTTTATTGAATTGCTAAGAAAAGTTACAAGACAGGAATTGAAAGTTACAACTATTGAATTGAAAACTACAAATGCTAGTAAGAAAAGGGCATACAAGAACTACTAAAACATGAAAATAAAATATGAAAAGAAGAGTGTAAGTTCTAAAAATTCATCTCCAAAATTCCTTCTCAAATATCTGCTGGAGCTGGCTTTTTATAGCTGCGAAATTGAGGTTACACGCCCTTGGTCACGCCTGTGACCAAGGGCGTGTAAGGGGCGTGATCGGTGCTGGTGCGGAGATGGTGCGTTCTGGCATCAATGCAGGCATTTCGGACGCTCGTGACCTGGGGCGTGTAATCTTTAAATGTGCTGCTGGCGGGAAATCTTTGGCGGGAAGGCGCACGGTGCGAGTCACGCCCGTGACTGGGTGTCACACCCTCGGTCGCGCCCGTGAGCGAGGGCGTGTAACTTTAAATGATGTGGCGGCTCGCTCTGGATGCTGGTGGCGGGGTCCCGACCGTGACTTGGATGTCACGCCCGTGGTCACGCCCGTGACCTGGGGCGTGTACTTAACAATTTTGAACATTCGTCGAACTCTCGCCTATTCGTCGATCTCCTAAATTTTCGTCGAACGTAGCAGCCAGGGGTCACGCCCTTGGTCACGCCCGTGACCTAGGGCGTGTACTTGGCGAATTCTTCACGGAACGACTCCGGGGTGGCAGAAGCAGGTCTGGAACACCTCTTTGGCTGTCACGCCCTTGGTCACGCCAGTGACCTTGGGCGTGTACTTGACAATTTTGCTCAAAATGCCCAGAAATCCTAAAAAACACAGAAAAGGCTTAAGTTAGTATATAAAATTTAAATGGAACATATTAAATAAGAAAATACATATAAATTATATAAATTCATATTAAAACTATATTAAAATTATACTAAAAGATGAGTACAAAAAGTACTCATCAGGGTGCAACAACCATTAGTCTATAAAGACTAAGTGGTTTCACATCCTCTCTCCCGAGGACTCTTAGGCACCAGGCGGATGAAGGGAAACTAAGCTACAATATAGTCTATAATACAAGCAGGTGATATGTAAAAAGAGTACATCATATATAATCCATGGTTATTAAAACATGTGTATGAAAACACATGAACTCCTCCATTCATATAACCTTTATAAGAAAGCGCATATATGTATCATCAAGGCATATGACATGTATAGAAGAGAATAATTATAGTAGAGCAGTAAAGAACTGTATTAACTTAACATATAAAAATGCCCATACAAATTTATAAGTTAAGGGTCTTTCACAAAATAAATAACTCATCATATAAAGGTGCCCATAGAAGTTTTTATGATGAGGATCATTAGGTGGTTCAATGCAATGCAATGCATGTATAATGACACACCCATGATTTGCTCATGCACTTTGATTTGCTATGTCGACATAGACTTGTACTTACCGCTTTTTGAGGGTAGCTAACCACTCAAGTACCTCACATCGTGGCCAGACTAAGATAGTGGAGCGGGCTTCTCCACTACTTGGTGGGTATGCGCACTACCAGACCTAGGCCTTACATATGCCTCAATGCTAAGAATACAATAGCAGAGACCCTGCATACTCTTGCTGGCTAAACATGCTGAGCCTTGTGACGTGGAAGGGGTCTTTGGGAAGTAAGCACCAAAGGACCTAGCCCAACCGATCCTAGAGTTTATTCTTCGGATCCTATCGGTGTGATGACTAGCAAGCCCATAGACTCGCCGTATGTAATCCTCCAACATAAATCATTACACATTCGTGGGTAAGCCATAGACCCCCAAGTAATTCCCATGCTCAACCTATGCTATCAAGCACCCAAGTAATCACGAACGGATCCTCAATACATTTCACTTCTTACAAGTTCAGCAGATGCTAATTAGCATCCAAGGTCCCACCAACTGGGTTCTTAACATTTCACCATAAGATATAACCATATCTTATAATCTACACCATGACATCAATGCTACCCATACCGAGTTACCATAACTATTGTGCAGTGGCGTGCATATATCATGGAAAATACTTTATATGTTCCTGTAGAACTACTTGTGCGTATAACATTGTCATCTTGTTTTACTAGGTAAATATGCCCAAACATATTACCAATATCCAATCCTCATGCTCAATTCACAACATGTTTGAACACAATTGAAACCATCAACTTTATTAATACATTATAACAAATCTAAACCCTCTGATAGATTATCAAGTGATATGAATACTAATATATACATGCCCCCCAAAATCTTAGTTCAAATTCTCATCATAATTTTTCATTTTAGCATAATAATTATATGCATCACATTCAATTGAAATGCACATCCAAAAAGTTCTGAAACATAATGGGGGGGGGGGATCTGAAGTATTCAAGTAAGCGCTACCGCCGACATTAACTACTACCGCACCGCGTTAGCATCAAGAGGACAAAACATCTCGACGATATTGAAAGATGATCTCATCAATATCTCTAAGTCAATATAACAAGTTAATATGTTATTGCTGGCGGCAGAGGTACCGCCCAGTGTTTGCTAAAAGTACCCAAATCTGTTATTATAAACAGCCTATTTCTTCTCCCGCGACATCTCATCTCCGAATGTCATCAAATTTTCTTCCCTCTAGGGGCTGGACCCCAATTGTATGCATATATCAATAATAATCATCACATGCCCATTCTTCTAAAGAATCATCAATATAATAATTAAATCAGAGATTGATTTTTAAGTTTAAACACTAATATCTTATCAAAAGATGCAGTTACTACTATAGACATTTTCCTAAAAATTATGGCTCAATCAGGCATCATAATAAATCATATTCAGCATAATAATTTATGACAAAATATTTAATCAAGAATTCATCTCAGAACCAAATCCTTTGAAATTTCTACCATAGCTCATAATTATCATTCTGAACATTTCCACTAAATTTAGCTTCATCTGTTAACACAATAATTATTTACGACAAGATAAATTTACATGATGATATTGACAATATCACCGTAAATATAAATCCAAACATTGTAAATCTTAGCAGGGGTGTTCTCAATATCATTAAGCACATATCCACCAAATTTTGTAGGCATCCGATAAATATTTTTTGATAAATTCATAAACCATCACAATTTGTACATGTGCGTCACCGTTTACCAAAATAGGATTTCTAGGAGTTACACTCCACCAAAAATATTGTGTCACCCCATTTTAAAAAGGTCTTTCCGAGAACTACAACTTTCATGTTTAGCCCAAAGTCTAGATCTAAATATTTCATTCCTAACACTTGGTTTGAAGTTGGCAGTGTAAAAGTGGACAGAACCAGTTTGGTACTTACATTATAATTCTCCTCGGCACAGCGATTTCATTTTTTTCTAGGGTGCAACAGAGCTCCTCAGAAAATTTGCAACCACATTTCAGGAAGGACTTTCCGAGGGCTAGAGCTTTCATGTTGAGCCCGAGGTCTGGATCTAGCTGGAACATACCCAAAAAGTTGCTTGAACCCAATTGCACACATAAAAATTGATCCACATTGGTCTGCATATGAAAAATATGCACAGATCTTAAAGGAGATCTACAGGTAGCTATTCATCTTCTTCCCCCAGCAAAAGGGGTGATTTTCTATAAACTTTCTTCCCTTTATTACTCCCACAATAGACCACCGTTCTTCACGAAATCAAGCCCCACTACTTCATATTGAAGAGAGGAGTTGATTGAAGAGAGGAGTTCTAGCGTGGTCTCTTCCTACAAAACTACCTGAATCTCTCTGAACCAAGCTCTTTTAAACTCAATATCTCTCCTATTTTGATCTACAGATCTAGCACCAAGGAAGTGGGGCGAAAGTCACTTGATTTCCATCAATGGGTTGAGTTTGTCTTCTTGGTATCATGGTGGTGGTCAGCCAAGCTTCAATCCTTCTCCCTAGACTTGTTCCTTCAATAAAGTTGTTGGTTAGCTTCTTGAGGTGTGAGGAAGAGTAAGAAGAAAAATTATTAGACTTTTAGGTTGAGGGAATGAGGTTCAAGGCATAAGGGAGAAGAGAGAGAGAGAGAGAGTGGAGTTCATTTGACGAGCGTTAATGGGAAATTGTGGCTGATTTGACTATCCCATTAAAGTTTTCTGCATTGGGTTGGACTTCCAATGATAGGTGTCCTCTACCTATAGGGCCTACAGATCACTTGTGGCTTTGAGATAAGCAATAATTGTGGCTGATTTGACTATCCCATTAAAGATTTCTGCCATAATTAATGAGGAAGCATTTCCCATGCTTTGGAAGGACAACCCAATGCCATGTGTCATCCTCCTAGTGGTTAGGAGTCACTTCTTAGCCATGGGAATAAGCAGAGATAAGGCACGAGAGTCAAGTAGAGACATGTCATGTTCTATCTGGACTACTTGGAGTCTGTCAAGACTGCATGGACTTTGTCAAGACTACATGAATTCTGTTAAGACTACTGGTATGAATTCTGTAAAGACGATATGGATTCCGTCAAGACTATATGGATTAATTATGTCAAGACTACATGGATTCTGTCAAGACTACATGGATAAATTCTGTCATGACGACATGGATTATATCAAGATAACATGGATTTTGTCAATTCAACATGGATGAATTCTATCAAGATGACATGGATTCTATCAAGACTACATAGATTCTTTCAAGACTACATGAATTAATTTGGTCAAGACTACATGGTAAGTTCTATCAATATGACATGGATTCTGTTAAGACTACATGGATTTTGTCAAGACTATTGGAACATGGTCTTCCGCATCTCCTAGATTTGAGAATAACAAATGCTATGTGTATTTTATCTTCTGTGTTTAAGTGTGTAGGAAATAAGACCACATGACTCAAGTATAACATATGAAGGTTGCCCCCAAATTTGAAGCCAGAATTCCAACGTGCCCACTAGCGCTGGCGGTAGTACCTAGCGTAGGCGCTAGCTCTGATTAGGTAAGTTCAGGTGGTAAGTATAGAAGGCGATAGCGCCATGTGGTAATAGATGGCGCATGCGGTAGCGCAGAGCACAAGAGGAATTTTGGAAAGGTCTCCTAGGAATGAAGATATGCACACGGAGAATGTTTCCTATTTCGGGATAGCGCTGATGATAGCGATAGCGCAGGTGCTAGATCCAAGGCTATAAATAGGACCCCTCTTCTCTTATTTCAATAACACATCCTAGAGAGAGGCCATGTGCCAAAATTCCAGAGACTTATTCTACCGAGAGTTGATCTCCCACCATAAGCTTAGAGAATTTCTGAAGGAGTACTTTTCATCACGCTATCTCCGAAGGGCGATAACTTCAACCTTGCATATTCTACAATGAACTCTCATCTCCAAATTCAGAAGTTTCTAAGAGGGAGCTTTTAATATTGTGGTTGTTAATTTATTTCATATCGTTTGTAACCGTTTAGAGAATTTGCTTCGTGTTGGCGACTAGGTCTGGGTAGGATTTAAGGCAGAAATTTTCCTCGTGTTGGCGACTAGGTCTAGGGTGTAGATCTAGGGGGTGATCGAGGCTGTATCCAGGGGAGGATTGGCTAGAGCGTCTTGAGGCCATATCCGGGGGAGGATAGGCTAAAGCCACTGGTTCGTGGGGATACGAGTCGGGATAGAAAATGAAAAAGTTGTTTTATTATTCGCTTTCGATTTCTAGCGTTATAAGAAATCATGTTTTGTAATTTGTCATTTCATATTAATAAAATCATGTCTCTATTTTATTTCAACTATTTTACTTGATTTCTCTCTATTTTAGTCTCTTATTATTTCAAGTATTTAAAAATATATAAAAAGTTTTAAAACCCTTATTCACCCCCCCCCCCCTCTAAGGGCGCCTACCGATCCAACAAGTGGTATCAGAGCTAGGTTTTATTCCAAAATGGTCTAACAATAGGAAATAATAGCATCTAATGATCTCGATTTTCCCGAGGGTCAGGGTGTTAGTAGACCACCTCTTTTTATAGGGTCAGATTTCAACTACTGGAAATCTAGGATGATGTGTTTTCTTATGACCATGAATATAGAAGTATGGAACATGGTGGAAGTTCAGTACTCTCCTCCTACAACTGTAGTAGGAGATGCTACGATTGAAAAACCTAAGGATAAATAGGTTGATAGCGATAAACATAAATGCAAAATAATGCAAAGGCAATGAACATTTTATATTGTGCTTTAAATTGAACTGAATTTAATTGAATTTCTGCATGTGTAACTGCTTATGATATTTAGAACCAATTAGAAATTACTCATGAAGGTACATCGCAGGTGAAAGACGCAAAGCTATTCCAACTGGAATCAGAATATGGAAAATTCAAGATGGATGTTGAAGAAGACATCAACTCGAGGTACACACGCTTCATCAAGATCATCAATGCTTCAAAAGATCTTGGAATGATCTACTACGACGGCTACTTGGTCGAAAAAATCTTAGCTCTCTACCTCTGAGGTTCAATCCAAAGGTGAAGGCAATCTCAGAGTCACACAACCTAAGAATGCTCCAGATCGAGAATCTCATTGGGAATCCCAAAACCCATGAGGTAGAACTCCAAATTCAACACAAAGAATACAACAAGGAGCCAAATAAAAAGGTGCTGGCACTAAAATCAAAGAAGGAGAGAAACGAAGATGATGATGAAGATGAAGAAGGTCTCTTGGTAAAGAACTTCAAAAAATTCATTAGAAATCTGGAAAGAAGGAACACCTTCCGGAACTTCTTCCAGAAGGATGCTCGACGTAAAGGATCTTCCTCTTCATTAAAAAAAGAAAAGAAAAGTGAAGACGAAGAAGTATAACCACCACTGGAGTGCTTTCACTGCAGGAAGACCGGGCACATTCGGAGCCTGTTCCCGAAGTATGTAAAGGAGCAAAAAGAAAAACGATACAAAGGGAAGGAGAAAAATAAGGTGTTGAAAGCTACAACATGGGATGATTCTTCCTTTGAAGAATCAAGCGAATCTGAGTCAAGCAGCGAGGAGGAATTAAAATTATGGTTGATGGCAGAAGACAACGATGACAACCACAATGTTCTTAGTGACACTGAGGTAACCTTTCCCACCTTCGAAGAACTTTATGATGAATTTGTTTTAACCTGCAAAGCATATGATAAAAGTATAGAAGATAATATTATTTTAAATCATGAAAATGAATCTCTCATCAAAGAAAATCATAAGCTTACTAAAAAATTAATCTCCTTTGAGAAATGAAAGGTTCCATGCCAAGAGTGTGAGAACTCCTTATGCAAGGCAAAAGAACTTCAAGTTTCTCTTTCTAAGGCCCTCTCAAAATCAAAACTCTTACAAGAGAAAAGGGGGACTTAGAGAGAAAACTAAAAACATCTCTCTTACAAATTAAAAATAACAAAAAAGGATTTGAAAATAAATGTATCATGCTTGTAAAATTCATCTCTTAAAAAACAAACTCATGACCTCAATATGACCATCAAAAACTTTGGAATTGGTCAAAAATCCCAGGACATAATTTTGGGGAACCAATGTTATCGTTCTGGAAAATTTTGGCTCGGATATCAAAGTGATAGCAACTTCTCGGCGCTAGCTACTAACACCAGCGGTAGCTACACACATCTAGCTCTTGCAGGAAAATAAAACATGGATCTTTAAAGCAAATTAGGGTACATAAGGCCTCCACTTATTCTATGGGTGGTACCACTTGGTTATCCGAATCTTTACTCTCATCCTCTTTCTAGATTTGTAGGAAGGCTAAGGAAATGGAGGACGTGTGATACTTGGATTCTGGCTGCTCTAAGCACATGACGGGCAACAAAGAAAAGTTCCTTAGCCTAGAAAAGAAGAAGGGAGGAATCGTAACTTTTGGAGATAATAGAAAAGGAAGGATCATGGGAGTCGGTACAGTAGGTAACAAATCCTTTACGATTTCTAATGTTCTTTATGCAAAAGGTGTAAGACTTAACTTAATATCAATTTGTCAATTATGTAATAAAGGATTAGATATTTTATTTGAGTCATCTACAAATCTTTGCAAAATATTTAATCCTAACACAAAAGATGTTTCACTAATTGTACCTAGAACTCACAACGTATATGTAGTTTCTTTTCATGATCTTTCCAAATCATCTATAAAATGTTTTATAACTAAAAATGACGAGTTAGAACTTTGGCATAGACATTTAGGTCATGCTATTACAAAGCTCATCTTAAAACTAGTCAAAAAGGAATTGATTAAAGGATTGCCTAGAGAAAATGGAAATTTATTCTCACTATGCTCTCCATGTCAAAAAGGAAAATTTACTAAATCTTCCTTTAAAAGCAAAAACAAAATTTCTACTACAAGACCTTAGCAATTAATTCATATGGATCTTTTTGGCCCCATTAGCACCGCAAGTCTTGGTGGTAGAATATATACTTTTGTTCTAATAGATGATTTCTCTAGATATTATTGGACTTTATTTCTCTCTTCCAAATCTGATGCATTTTGTGAATTTTCAAAACTATGTTCTCGTATTCAAAATGAACTAGATTTAAAAATAAAATGCATTCTCTCAGACCCTGGTGGAGAATTTTAAAATGAAAATTTTAAATCCTTTTGCGAAATATTAGGTATTAAGCATTTATTCTATGCTCCTCACACACCTCAACAAAACGGTGTTGTAGAAAGAAAGAATAGGACAATTCAAGAACTAGCACATACTATGTTATCTGAATATAAATTACCTAAGTCCTTTTGGGCCGAAGTCATAAGCACATAATATTATGTAATGAATATAGTCATGCTTTGTCCATCTTTCAATCTCACACCGTATGAACTATACTATCAAAAGAAACCTAATGTATCATATTTTTAACTATTTGGTTGTAAATGTTTTATTCTCAATACAAAAGATGCCTTAGGAAAGTTTGATGAAAAATGTGATGAAGGAATATTTCTTGGATACTCTTCAACTAGTAAAGCATATAGAACACTTAACAAAAGAATGAGTAAGGTTGAAGAGTCTATTAATGTAAAATTTGATGAATTTATTCCTTGTGTAGACAAACTTCCTATAGGTGCAAATGATGAACCTTTGTCATCTTTTGGGAACAACGAAGAGGAACCTTCCAAAGAGGAGAAGGAGGAGGTCAAGGAAGATGAATCGTGCCTCCAAGCATCTTAATCTTCTCAAAGAATCATCCAAAGGAGCTAGTTATTGGGGAATCATCTATTGGGGTAAGAACTCGATTTCTCTTCATGAAACTTTTCCAATTACCTGCTTTGTTTCTGAAATTGAACCAAAAAATATTTCAACAGCTTTAAATGATGAATTTTGGTTTTTGGCTATGAATGAAGAGTTAGATCAATTTGAAAGAAATAAAGTTTGGAATCTAGTAGAACGTCCATCTAATCATCCCATTGTTGGCGTAAAATGGATTTTTAAAAATAAATTAGATGGTGAATGTAGAATTATAAGAAATAAAGCTCGCTTAGTCGCTCAAGGTTTTTCTCAAATCGAGGGGGTAGATTTTGAAGAAACTTTTGCACCCGTTGCTCGCATAGAATCTATATGAACTTTTTTGGCATTTGCGAGTTTTAAAAGAATAAAATTATTTCAAATGGATGTTAAAAGTGCTTTTCTAAATGGTTTTAAATAAGAGGAAGTTTATATAGAACAACCCCTTAATTTATAAATGAAAAATTTCCAAATAATGTTTATAAATTATAAAAAGAGCTTTATGGTTTAAAACAAGCGCCCCGTGCATGGTATGAAAGACTTACGTCATTTTCATTAAAGCACAGTTATGTCATGGGAAGTGCCGATAACACACTCTTCATTAAGCATAATAATAATGATTTAATTAATTTACACATTTTTGTTGATGATACCATTTTTGGAGCCACAAATTAAGAGTTTTGTAATGAAGTTTTCTTAGTAATGAAAAATGAATTAGAAATGAGCCTTGTAGGAGAACTCTCTTATTTTCTTGGTTTTCAAATTTCACAATGAAATGATGGTATTTTTATCTATCAAACAAAATATGTCCATGATATGCTTAAACGATTTGGATTTCAAATCTTAAACATGCTTCTACACCTATGAGTGCTTCTGTACAACTAGGAAAAGATGAATCTGAAAATCTTAAAAATGTTTGTCGTATGTTTATGTGCTCGTTTTCAAGCCAATCGAAAAGATTCTCATTTTAAAGCGGTAAAACGTATTTTTAGATATCTATTAGGTTCATCAAAATTAGGATTATGGTATCTACACAATGATTCATTTACACTACACAACTATTCTTATATGGATTACGCCGGATGTTCACTAGATCAAAAAAGCACTATAGGTACTTGTCACTTTTTAGGACCCTCATTAGTGGCATGGTCTAGTAGGAAACAATCTTCGGCTGCACTCTCCACCACGGAGGCCGAATACATCGCTCTTGGGAGTTGTTGTGCACAAGCCTTATGTATGAGCCAAACTCTAGAGGATTTAGTTTTCATCTCAAAAATATTGAACTTAAATGTGACAACAAAAGTGCTATTGATCTCACATATAATCTCGTACACCACTCTATATCCAAACACATAGATGTTCAACATCACTTCATTAGGGACCACATTAAGAAAGAGCATGTAAAAGTAAGTTTCATTGGTACGGACTCCCAACTTGCTGACATATTCATTAAACCTCTTCCCGATGTAAGATTTTGTTTGTAATACTTAAATTAGGTGTCCTAGATCTCTCAAGTTAAATCACATTCATTAATCGCTAATGATTCATGCAATTTGCACTATCTAGACATGTCCAAAAATTCTAAGATTTCTGCATGAAACTACTCTTTGGACAGTTAATCAAGATCAAAAATTATAATTTTCAAAATCATGAAATTTAGTGTTGTACTATTTGTCGTGCTAGCGCTTGCGTCGGCGCTAGCGCACCTGTCTGATTTTCTATATTTTTCAATCTTTTAAAAACCCCTGAAGATATGCTATATTATATGCACTGCATATTTTTGTATTTCTGCCTTTAATTGATTTTTTGATAAATTAAAATACAAATTTACAAAAGCCAAATTACATAAAATATTTATTTTCTCTTCCGTTCATTGTTTATTTATCTGATTTCAATTTCTATATGCAAAAATCAAATACAAAAATATAAAACAAAGAATTGTCAAAAATTATTTTTTGAACTTAACTTTTCTATTTGCATGTATCTTGCGAAAGGGAGATTTGAGATATCACCCCATCACATCTCCTAGTACCAGTGTGAACCCCTCACAGGGTAGACCTCTGTAAGTCCAAGATCAATTTTAAGGGTTGAAATTTAAATCAAAATTATTATTTTTAAATATCAAAAAAACTGTATGGACTTTATTATGAAAATCAAGCATGGTTTAATCTATCATTTAGAATTCATCTTTTCAAACCACTTTGAACATTGTTTTTATCATGCTTTGATATATCTAATCAAATGTGCATCAATTGTATTGAAAAGGTGGTGTGTAGAACCAAGCTTAGCATGTCTCTAAGTATGAGTAAATGTTTTGGGATTGATAATGATATTAATTCCCTCACTTATTTTGGCAAAGTCTACATATGCTTTTAATCTAAGAATGCTTGCTTGTGTATTGTAATTGTATAATGAATTAAATTTGCACAAATATCTTACATACACTAAGTTTATTTGCACTTTTAACATTAAGAAAAGTGGTAGTTCTTTCATGTTATATTGGTTTCCAAAACAAGTATATTCAGAGATCTTTATACACATCAAAAATCATGAAATAAATTGACAAAGATTACTCCACCAAGCACTACTTGAACCTCCTGATAAGTCTTAATGAGCATTTTGAGGTTGAGCACCTTGGAAAGAATAATAGCAAAGTGTCTTGTGCAAACCATAGCACTTTCTTTACACCACACACTACAAGATATAGGCTCTACGGCGACGTTTTTTTTGCGACGTTTTTGAAAGCGTCGCTGTTAGTTTTATATTTAGCGACGTTTTTTTCATAAACGTCGCTAATGCAAAAAAATAGTATTCGCTACGTTTTTTTAGGAAAACCGTCACCATACGTGTTTAGCTCTTGTGACGATTATTTTTAAAACGTCACTAAAATAATGTTTTTATTGTGACGTTTTTGAAAACGTCGTTGTTAGTTTACATTTAGCGACAATTTTTTTTAAAACCGTCGCCATTATAAAAAATTAGCATTAGCCACGATTTTCATGAAAACATGTCAGCATACATGTTTATCTTTCGTGACGATTTTTTTTAAAAAAACGTCATCAAAATACATGATCTTCTGTCAAAATTTGTTATCAAACATTTCAAAAGATTTTTTGTTAAAAGGGATATGAGTGATATAGTTATTATCATTTATCAAATGACTGAACATGAATCATCTCATGTACTTAGTGAGCATGATGCATGAAATACATGAAGTATGTATACGACGCACATTATGCATGTTTAAGTCGATGATATATATCAGTCTTATCTATATGCGCATGTGCATGCACACACCCATAACCATACAATTGGTTATGCGTACTCCAATGATATATGGTAGTTTGTTATGCACAAATGCACCCATAATCATGCGCTTGGGGCTATATATGCGCATGTACACCACATGATCGATGGCCGGATATTTTGTTATGCGCACACACTATATTTATGCACACACCCATGCATGTGTACGCTGGGTTATTTCGCTATGCGCACACCCATAGCGCTATGCACACCTGGCCCGGCCCCATGATGGGGTATATATTTTGATATGAGCACCACCCATAACTACGCTTGGCTATGCGCACCCTAGCCTCATGATGTGGGTGTTTTTCTATGCGCATACATATAATCATACACGCTTGGCTATGCACATCGCCATCATAGGGTATTTTGCTATGCGCACACCCATCACCATACACCTGACTATCTGCACTCCCATGATCGATCGGGAGATGGCTGCGGCAGACAGTGAGCGCGGCGTCATCAAAACATACGTACGATCTTCTATTAAAGTTCTAATAATGATATTTTTGATGCTAGTGAAGTTATATTGATGATAGCGATGATCTCGATCGTAAGCTTGATGCGAGTAGTTAAATATATATAATATGAATGTGTTCACTGTGGATATTATATATCTCCACAAATGTACATATTATATAACTGTTAGGGTCGACATACATACGTACATCATGTAGCCATGTATTCTTTGGCCTGTAGCTCAATGATCTTGTCAAATGTTACTAGTTATGAAATACCCTGCAATCATTCCAAGATATTTCTTTATGTATGGAGAATATGTTTACATTAATCGATGATGCGTTAGGTGAATGTTCCAATATTGTAAGTATTATGAGTTGCGCTAACGATGAAGATGACTGCATCGATCAATGACGAGTCAATTAAACAAAATCTAAGATAAGAGATCATAACCTCATATCAAATGCTCCTACGTATATGAATTTTGAGTTTACCTTCAAAAATAGCGCTAGCAACTATTTTTGTTGGTGCAAAAATAACAATGAATTGTTTTGTTACGAAATACATATTTTTAAATAAAAATGAAATATACATTTCCAAAATTTTCATGCTAATATTTTAAGGGAATTGTTAAAGGCAAACCCAATATGGCTATCCGCAAACCAATTTCTATGAGTTATTATGCGCCTTTTGAAAATACGCCGTGTACATGCATTTTTAGGAAAAGTATTCAACACGAAAATTGTAGATCTCGTCGAGATCTACAACTTTCGTGTTGAATAATTTTCCTAAAAATGCACGCACAAGGCGTATTGCCGCCCTGATCGTAACTATAACGATTTTTTTGACGATTTTTTGAAAATACGCCTTGTCCATGCATTTTAGGAAAAGTGTTCAACATGAAAGTTGTAGATATCGACGAGATCTACAATTTTCGTGTTGAACACTTTTCCTAAAAATGCATGTACAAGGCGTATTTTCAAAAGGCGGGTAATAACTCATAGAAATTGGTTTGCGGATAGCCATATTGGATTTACCTTTAACAATTCCCTATTTTAATATAAAATTATTTATGGAGGGAAAAATTCATTTCCCTCAAAAATTTATGTAGGGAAAAATTCATTTCCCTCCAAAAATTTATGGAGGGAAAAATTATTTATGGAGGGAAACTGGTTTGCGGATAGCCATATTGGATTTGGCTTTAACAAGACATCATGGAATCACAGCCGTTCATCTAAACAGCGCTATCCCCGTATAAACGCAAACTCACTCTCAAACCTAATTTCTATCGCAAACCCTACTCCCTCCCGGTCTCGACGCCCGCGCTCTTCCACGCCGTCGCTCTTCCACGCCGTCGCTCTTCCACGCCTTCAACCGAGCAATCAAATACGCCCCCTGTGTCTCGCAATTTCACCGACGCGAGCTTCCCGTCCCTGACTACGACCCCTGTGTCTTCTCCAGCCACCGTCCCTCGCAAAAAGGTAAGCCCTAAATCCATATATTGACTCACCCAAATGCAAACCCCTAACTCCATTCCATCCTCATCGATTCCTGTAGGAGGATCTCCGACTACGCTCTGCGACATCCGCCGGCCGATTACGCTCTGCGACATCATCATCAATCCCTGTACCCAGCAGGCTCTCCGACATCGCCATCTAACATAGGTACTCTACATCTCCTCATTCCACACTTCCTGCTATCACACATACTTTCTGCTATAAGGTTTCTTTTTACATACTCTCTTTGATATTGATTCAATTTCTTTTCAGGGATCCACATTTCTGCTTCAGTCTACTGAAGATCTTTGCTCCATAGGTTCGCCTTTCTCAATACTTCAGATCAATAATTTTATATATAAGTTCTAACTAATTTCCAAGATGCGTTCATTCTTCTTTCAGTATAAATCTAATCTTTTACACTCATTTTAAACAATCAACCAACACATGTACTTTGCTCCATCTGAGATTGTGCAAAGTACATCTAGATTTCTAAAAATATTTTCAATTATTTGCTGGAGATCAAAAGGCGTTCATTCAAAGCTCTCAAGGTATCATACAACCTTTCATTACAAGATATACTCATTGTTGTTTTTTTATACTCCCATTCCTTTTTGGAGATATATAGAATGTTTCAATGAAGTACACCGTAAATGTTTTCATTGAAATATTAAACACAATAGGGATTCACATTTCTGATTTCAATCGATTCAACTTGAGGGGATTATATAATATCTATATTATCCTTTGGAGAGCTCTATGATAATTATCCTTTAAAGCACCTTGCATCAGGAGTGTTTACCTGGATACAGTCTAAAGCAACATACTGTAACTTTGCCTATGCAATTAAACAGAGTGTCATATATGTTCATTTTGCATATTAAAAATAATAATGCTGCATTATTATTTTGTTTAAATTAATATTAATTTGATGCAATTCATATTCTTTTGATGCAAATAAACATAACCATTTGATGAATATTTTGTTTATTCATCTTCATTATTTTGATTTAAATGAAAATCTGCAATATTTTGTTTACTCTGCTGCCATGTTAGCTGCTGCATTTCTCGATTGTTTTTAATAACTTCCTTTGATGAAATTGAATTCCTCCTGGGTATTTAATGGCTAAATATTGCAATGGTGGGAAATTAACCTTAATCTATATTTTTCATGCAAATGATGCAGCATTTCTCGATTGTTGTAAATTTTGTATCAAAATAACCATTTGATAAAAATTTTGATGCAAATAACACAGCAGCTATCATGACCATTTAGTGTTCATAATAATATTAATTAGCTAACATGACATGTTCATCTGCATTATTTTGATTTAATGCAGCTAATATGAAAATTATGTACATTATATTATGATTGATCAAACTAAAATGTGTTCATAAACATGGCATCAAAATTATGTACATTATATTAGAAACATGGTAGACTCTGTCCGTCTATTATACTCATCACCGTTAAATTATGTTAGACACAGGATGATCATAAATAACTTATTTATTGTTTTCTTTTAATGTGAGGCGATGAAGAATGACAACTTGAAATGATATAGTGGAGTTTTACTCTACAATGTTTAGGGCATTGAGGACCTTTGGTGTCGAAATAGGGGTACAAAGACTACTCTTCCCATGGTGCCGATTTCGTGGACCTTTGGTGTCGAAGTCAAGGTAACAACATTTCCTAACCACCCCACTTACCATAACTACCCACCGCTCAATAATCACTAATTAACCGCCCAAAACTGCCCGCTGTTTTCTCCTGTTTCCTGCTGTAATCATCTCTTTCCCATGCCTCAAATATATGTAATCACCAATAACCACCTTCCCATTACCCATAACTACCATAACCACCTATTACCCTCACCCATCATCCAATTAACTACCTATAAACCCCTGCAACTACCTTTTAATTCTACCAAAATTCATATTCCAACTGCTGTAACTGCCAACTAAAAACAATTTTTAAACAGTTTACCCCACTTTGCAGCCCAAACGTGAACTCTCCACTCTCTTCTCCAGCCTTAATCAACACTTCCACCTTCAATCTCCACCCCTCCCCTTACAATTCCAGCACACAGTTTCGGTTTTTTGCATCCGCCAGCCAACCGTCCAGCAGTATAACTTATCCGACCACCACAATTCATTCCCAGCAACACCACAACATTTTCACTCATAACCAACCCATTCCCAGAGTGCAGAATTTCAGTCCCTGAAGCCCAATCAGCACCGGATTTCATTTAAATTGCTGTCCAGCCCCAATTCAGCCACCAATTTACCTTCTGGGCTCCTATTATTCGGGTAAGTTCTTGTGTGAAGTCTCATTTATTTTAGATAATAATTCGTATTTGCTGTCCAGCCCCAATTCAGCCACCAATTTGCCTTCTGGGCTCCTATTATTCGGGCAAGTTCTTGTGTGCAGTCTCATTTATTTTAGATAATAATTCGTATTTGTTTGTCTCATACTTTGTTCTATTTTGGGATCTATTCTCCTAATATTTAATTTAAGCATTCTTAACTTTAACTTACCTAGCAATTGCCATTTATTTAATACTTTAATATCACTTGTGGCTATTTGAGGATTTCTTTATTAAATTCAAAATTTATTGCTATTTAATTGTAGGAAAAGTGCTCGTGCATCACATCACTTAGGTTTCCCTACACTACACTTGCATTCATACATTAGAGTTCCCATTAGGACACATACCCTCTACATCTATTCAGCGTCACATTGTTGATTTTGTCTCATTATGCTTCGTCTCACCCCGATCAATCAAATTCCTTATCCCCGCTTCGTAGATTTCCTTTGTTCTTACTGCTTCGTCGCTCCCGCTTCTCCCTGCTTCATCAATTTCCTTGGTTCTTCCTTCTTCGATGCTCCTGTAGGTGTCGATCAGGGCCAGCCCACATTCTACTTCGTCACTCTTGTTCCAGAATGTGGTTCTCCATTCTTGTTGTCCGGTCTGCTCCAGTGGAGGACTGATATTACTCCCTCATGTATTCTGCTCCTCCTCAAAGGTATTCAAAAGTCACTTGGTGTTCCCTATCTTTGGACATCTACCTCATTCTCGTTAACCATGAGTGCTCCTGAGGAGAGGATATTGTCGAATCGTGCGCTTGTAACTAATGTGGTTCACGCTCAACTTACGAATCGCAAAATGAAAGAAGAGGAGAACTACCTAGTGTGGAAGAATACAATTATGATGAGCCTGAAAGGCCACGACAATGTCAATAACCTTACAGTGAATTCCCCTGATGTGTCATCCACGAGAGGGGCACACAATGTCAACTTGTGAATATCATATGGGACAACATGGACACTCATGTTTTAGATCTTGTTTCACATTGCCTTAGTGTGAAACTTTGAACCTACTTGGAGATGACCTATTCAGGACAAAATAATGTCAGTCACATATATAAGGTGCCCCGGGCATGGACTGGACGTGCTATGAGAAATAAATTTGTCACCGAGTTATTTGGCAAATTCTGGAAACTTCATGAAGAATTGAATGCCCTACTACCTATTACAATTGACGGGGAATTGTTGTCCATGATAATATTCTTAGGGCGCAATATACCATGAATTTAGTGCACTTCGTTCTCAAACATTAAGGGATGTTTCTGTGATCACTTTATCAACAACATTTTAGAGTTATGCGAGCAGTTTTCAGCCATGTCATATTTCTTGTGCAAGGTTGCGTGCATGACAAATTAATATAACTTGTTCAAATCTAATCTATATGATGCATGCATGATAAATTGATAATCATTATTCCATATTCATAGTTTCTTCGTCCTTTCCATGTCATATTTCTTTGCCACAAAATTTTCTCCTACCTCTTGGAGATTGAAGTGGACTAGTAAAGATTTTGAGAATTGAAGAATAATCTTTAATCATTTTGTTGTTCTCTTATGTAGGCACCAATCAGATTCATTATTAACAATGGACACAAGTTGGATGAGAGAGTTACGTCATTCAAAGGCTTATTTAGATGGCGTGAAATATCTGCTAGATTCATTCTATTCATATACACCAATTGGTGAGAAGTGCCCATGTCCTTGTAAAAAGTGCGTAAATCTAAAGAAGTGGGATAGGGATGAGGTAGAGGGGCATCTTGTGTGGAATGGTATTATGGAGAACTACACAAATTGGATTTACCATGATGGACGTCTAGCTAACAACGGAGTCTTACAAAATAATAATTTTCCTTTTATGGAACCTCTGATCCATGATAACAACTCGAGTGATCTGATGAATGAACTTCTACATACCGCTATTCCTAATTTAACAAACAATGAGAGCTTGCATGAACAAGAATTACCCTATGATGGTATCAGTGTAGACACATATTTTGAGAATCCTCAAGCTCCAATTAATGCAGATGCGAATAATCTATACACATCTCTCTTAGAGGAAAATAAGCCATTGTGGGAAGGATGTCAAGAGTACACTAAACTATCTTTCTTATTGAATCTCCTTCATATCAAGACACTTGGAAATTGGAGTAATATACATTTTGATATGTTATTGAAAGTTCTACAAGGTGCAATTCCAGGCGGATATGAATCAGTGCCAGCTAATTATCATGAGGCCAAGAAAATCACATCTAAATTGGGTCACAAATATATTAAGATTGATGCATGTGAAAATGATTGTTCATTATTTTGGGATGTACACAAAAATGATAATGCTTGTCATATATGCGGGCAATCACGATGGGTTGAAATACAAGACGATCAATTGACACATCAACCGAGAAAACGTAAGCAACAAGATATGATCAGCATGAGAAAGACTGCCAAAAAAGTATTTCGATATTTTCCACTAAAAGAACGTTTGGAGAGACTATTTCTTTGCAAGCAAACTGCCGAGATGATGCAGTGGCACGCCAAAGAGCTTAATCACGACAGTTTCATGCATCACCCTAGAGATGGCATGGCATGGAAAGATTTTGATCAACGCCATAAAGAGTTTTCAAGCGATCCTCGCAATATTCGTTTAGGACTTGCTACCGATGGATTCAATCCATTTGGTGATCTTAGCAGTACACATAGCACATGGCCAATTATGCTAGTGATATATAATGTGCCACCTTGGGAGTGCATGAAAAAAAGATCTATCATCATGTCGGGTTTGATACCTGGACCGAAGATGTCAGGAAATAACATTGATGTGTATCTACAACCATTAGTAAATGAGTTGAATGAGTTATGGCATGTGGGTGTAGAAGTGTTTGATGCTTCAGATGGGAAAAAATTTACACTACATGCTGCACTTTTATGGACTATTAGTGATTTTCCGGCACTTGGTAATCTATCAGGATGGAACACACATTCCAAACTTGGATGCCCATCATGCGGGTTGGACACTCAATCATGTTGGCTAAAGAATAGTCAAAAAACAGTTTACCAGGCTCACCGTCGATTCCTACCAGTTGATCATCCATATCGAAAAGCAAGAAAGTTTGGTCGACATGAAGTACGTATTGGTTGTAAAAAACCTCCTAATGGACGAAGAGTATCCGAGGCAACACAAAATCTTCAAGTTGTATTTGGTAGAACAAATCAGTTGGGAGGACCTACTAAGTATTGGAAAAAAAGAAGTATATTTTTTGATCTTCCTTATTGGAAGACAAATTTACTCCGCCACTGTCTTGATACAATGCATATAGAAAAAAATGTGTGCGATAATATTTTGAACACTATATTAGGTGACCCGATCAAATCCAAGGATAATGTGCGTGCCAGAAGGGATTGCAAGGATCTCGGGATTCTAAAACATCTATGGCTCCAAGAAAGAGATGATGACACTGAGATTATTCCTCCAGCTTGCTTCACCATGAGTAAGACAGAGAAAGATACTTTTTTAGGAATGATAAAGTCATTACGAGTTCCTGATGGATATGCCTCCAACATATCACGTTGTGTTAAACTGAAACAATGCAGAATACAAGGTTTAAAGAGCCATGATAATCACATTATAATGCAACAATTATTGTCGATTGGTCTATGATCAGTGTTATCAAGGCATATAGTGTCACCATTGATGGAGGTTTCCATGTTCTTTAGAGAATTATGTTCAAAAAGACTAAATGTTTCTGATTTGTTAAAGATTGAATATCGCATTATCTTGGCTTTATGTCATCTCGAATTAATTTTCCCCCCTTCATTCTTCACTGTAATGATTCACCTTATGGTTCATCTTTCACAAGAAGCTATCTTGGGTGGCCCGGTACAATTTAGATGGATGTATCCTATCGAGAGGGAACTTGGACATTATAAAAAATATGTACGAAATAAAGCAAAACCAGAAGGATCTATAGCAGAGGGTTATATAGCAGAGGAGACTTTAACATTTTGTTCTCGATTCTTAGAAGGGATTGAGACTCGATTTAATCGACCAAGTCGTAATAGTGCAAATTCCACATCTCCAGTCCCCGCATTTAGGATGCTTCCACAAGTTGGGAGTGCAATAAGAGGCGCCGTCTTGAAGGCACTTGATCCAGTTAGTCTTCTGCAAGCTCATCGATATATTTTATTCAACTGTGTTGAGCTTGAAGTTTTTCGAAGGTGAGTTTCAATAAACTTCAAAATTATTTCTACTCAAGTTAATTATTATTAAAATGTACACTAATTAATAATTTTTTTAATAGTGAACTCCGAGAAGAATTGAAGAGTCGTTGTCAATCCCTACATATTGACGTGGAGCGCTTGGAAAATCTACTTCATAAAGAATTTTCAGAATGGTTTAGGCAAAGAGTAAGAAACACCATTTTTGCACACTAGTGCTCGTATCTAGATTTACAAATGAACACTGTCAATGAAATGAATTATTTTCATTTGATCTTAGCAGGTTGATCGTGATGGCGCGATTGTTGATGACCCTCAATTACGACAATTGGCTCTCGGACCAAACTCTATTGTTCGTAGCTATAAAGGATATAACATAAATGGGTTTTCATTTCGAACTGTAGCAAGTGAGATTCATAAGAGGACGCAAAATAGTGGGGTTGAAGTTATGTCAAACCATGACGAATCTCAAGATGATATCAATTATTTTGGTAGGATAACTGAGATCATAGAATTGGATTACTTTGACTTTGCAAAAGTGATGCTTTTTAAATGTGATTGGGTGAATCCTACAAAAAATGTAGGTGTGAAGAAAGATTTTTATGGGTTCACATTGGTTAATTTCACAAACTTAATACATACAGGAGCAACACTTGAGCACGACCCATACATTTTTCCTTCTCAAGCAAGAATGGTATATTATATTCGTGATCCTACACAAACAAATTGGGAATTGGTCATCAGGATGGTACCACGGGATGAGTACGAAATGGGAGATATCGAAGCTACAAGTGTTGATGATCATGAAAACTTCATTCAATGTGTTAGTAATGATATACAAAATATTCAAAATGCATATCAAGATGATGAAGGCATCGAGATGGTTAGAACAGATGTTGAGCCTAGAATTGTGGAAAGAGAAATATAACTTCACATGCTGGGTGTAGGCTCGGTGAGATGGAGGTATTATAACTAGACCATACTTGCAAAAAATCTAACACTTCCTAATGTTTTGGAACTCAAGATGTTTAACTCTATGCAGTGATACGGGATCGATAAAATTGTATCAAGTTTTCACGTCCCAAGTTCTGAACATCAATTCCTGTGTTTCTAGTGTAAGGAAAATACTTGCTCCCTTCTTGTTTTTGTGAGCTTATGCTCTTCTCTATTGAATGCCATTTTTTCCATCAAATTATATTTTTCTGTTTGCTTGGTTAGATGCAATCTTGCAAGTCCTTCATTTATAAAATGTAAAACTTAGTTATACTCTTCTTGATAATGTTGCAGAAGAATTTCTGCAAGAGGACAAAAACTGCATGCTATCAGAACTTTGGCCATACTTGGATTGGATAGGCAGACCTTTGTACCATACATGGATAGAAAGGGATGCTGGCCTATTCAAGGGAGATCAGGCTATGAGAAGATGGGTTGCATATGACTAGAACTCTGCCCAGATTTCTCGACATTTCTGGGCAGAGTTCTGCCCAGATTTCTCGAGAAATCTGGGCAGAAGTACGCCCAGATTTCTCGAGAAATATGGGCAGAAATCTGCCCAGATTTCTCAAAATTTCTGGGCAGAGTTCTGCCCAGAAATGTCGAGAAATCTGGGCAGAACTCTGCCCAGATTTCTCGACATTTCTGGGCAGAGTTCTGCCCAGATTTCTCGAGAAATCTGGGCAGAAATCTGCCCAGATTTCTCAAAATTTCTGGGCAGAGTTCTGCCCAGAAATGTCGAGAAATCTGGGCAGAACTCTGCCCAGATTTCTCGACATTTCTGGGCAGAGTTCTGCCCAGATTTCTCGAGAAATCTGGGCAGAAATCTACCCAGATTTCTCGAAATTTCTGGGCAGAGTTCTGCCCAGAAATGTCGAGAAATCTGGGCAGAACTCTGCCCAGATTTGTCGAGAAATCTGGGCAGAACTCTGCCCAAATTTCTCGACATTTCTGGGCAGAGTTATGCCCAGAAATCATTGATATATTTAGTTTGATATATTTAGTTCTGGGCTAAGTAAATCATTGATATATTTAGTTTGATTTATGAAAATACCTTTAGGCTGCTGTGAGATACGAAGTCCCAGAAAGTAGTTCATTTCCCCTAAATCTGACATCTCATAACTTTGCATCTCATATTATGCTAATATTTGATTTTGTTATCATACAGGTATATGATGGTTCCTAAGAGAACATTTGCTCCAAGAAAATTATTTGTTTCAAGAGATAACACTCTATCTAAAGATCAACACAAAGGTGTTAGCGGTGGCCCTCATGTGAGCACTTCAAATGCCCAAAAGGAACCACCACATGATCCAACAACTACGCATTATTTTTCAACAGATGAAAGCTCTGATGAGGATCAACGTAGTGATCAAGAAGCTGTCAATCTTAGTAAGGAAGCCCAAGAGACTTCAGGTAAATAGTGCATGTTTTTCTGTATATGATTTGCTATAAATGCAAGTAGAATAATCAAAAATTTTATACGTAGGTAAAAATAGAAGTAAAAAGTTACGAGGAGCAACGACATGTAAGGATATTCATCTTATGCCATCAGATAAAGTTATCTCATTGGAGCGAAACAAACATGGGCAATTTGTTGGAAGTGGCGCACCTCAACTTTCATCATTCTTAGGGACACTTGCACGAAATACATCATTATTTCCAATGACCCCTCTATCTTGGACGCATGTGTCTCGATATAGCAAGGAAACTGCATGGAGTATGGTTAAGGTGAGTGCACATAAGCAAAAATCATGATTTCATTGAATATAACAATAGTTTTATAAGCTTTATGTTTTATTCTTGCAGCAAAGATTTCTCGTATTTGAGACCGACAAAAAGCTTATCATGGAAATTATAAGAGAAAGTTTTAGGAATTGGAAGTCAACTTTTAAAAAACAATATTATGACCCATTGGACACTCCGGAAGCACTTATTGCACGAGGTGGTCCTACAGATATGCCAGAGAGCCAATTTGTTGACATTGTGACATATTGGTATTCTACAAAAGGAAAGGTATTGTATCTTTATTTGTTTATTCTTCCAACATTTTTGTTTAAATTTCCAACATATTAAAAGTTTGAGAGTATGACTTTTCTGATGTGGCAGAGTATAAGTGAAAGAAATAAAGCTTGTCGCAAAAAAAATATTGGTGCACATACTCTTGGACGGATGAGCCTTGCTAATCGAAAAAAAGACTTGGTATACATACATATATATATTCTTTATTATTTCTTATTTTATTACAAAAAGCTAAATAATTTATTTTTTATAAGGAAATTGAATTGGGCAGAGAGCCAACTCGCATTGACTTATTCTTAGACAGCTGCACAAGCAAAAAAAATAGGAAAACTTTGGTGAATGACGATGCAATATCAAAAAAAGTAAGTGTTTCGTTCTTTAGCTAAATTAGTTAAACGTTTAAATAATATCCAAATTGTTTATTAAAGATTTCATTTGTGTACTTTTTAATAGGTTGCATTGGACAAGGCTATAGAGGCACAAATATCTCAGCATCCTCCTGACACACCAATAAATGAAATTCATGAAGGTGCTTTTAGGTAAAAAATGTTTTATTACACTTTATTTCAATTTAGAGTATTATACAATATATTTTTATTTCTTCTTTAGATCTACATTTGGACCGGAATACTATGGCCGATGTCGTGGTATGGGAATGGGTGTCACTGCGATTCAGATATACCCTGATTTATCACGTCGCTCAAGAACAACTGGCTTGAAACATACAAATCCAGAAGAGTTGCAGGAGATTGAACAATTGAAATTACAAATGTCTATCATGCAAAAGACCATAGATCGTCTTGTCGATGCCAGGTTGCAGCAAGATTCTAGGGAAGATTCATCAGGAACATCAGTGGGACAAGGGATACATCTATCACCAGACCAAGTAATAATTTTGTGTTTAAATTCAGTTAATAATGCTTAATTTAATTACAATAGTTTAATAAATATTTATTATGTGTGCAGTTCTTGAGAATGATGACTTCTATTCAAAGATCAAATACAAATTTGTCCACCCCTAACAACAACCCAACACCATCTTCTACTACAAATTCCAATCCGAACCAAGGTTTGGTTTCTCTCTTCTATTTATTTTTTCATGATTGTGTGATGCATGATCAGTTTTCATTCTGATACCGTATGTAGAGAGTACTATTTAAAAGCTAGTATTATAGTTTACTTAGGTTACTTGAACTCAAAATATAATTTCAGTGGAGAAGTACATATCCGAGATTTGGACTAGATATTTTTTGGGGCGCGAATAGCTAAATTTGAATTGCCTATAACATCACCCTTTGCAACCTGCTGCCAGCAGGCCTGCGGGCAGCAGGTTTGCGCAAACCTGCTGCAGTTTGCGCAAACCTGCTGCCCGCAAGCCTGCGGGCAGCAAACCTGCTGCCAGCAGGTTTGCGCAAACTGCAGCAGTTTTGCGCAAACTGCAGCAGGTTTGCGCAAACTGCAGCAGGTTTGCGCAAACTACAGCATGTTTGCTCAAACCTGCTGCCCGCAGGCCTGCTGGCAGCAGGTTTGCGCAGCCTGCTGCCACTGCCGGCAGCCGGTTTGTGCAGCCTGCTGCCACTGCCGGCAGCAGGTTTACGCAGCCTGCTGCCACTGCCGGCAGCAGGTTTGCGCAGCCTGCTGCCACTGCCGGCAGCAGCTTTGCGCAAACTGATGCCACTGCCGGCAGCAGCTTTGCGTAAACTGATGCCACTGTCAGCAGCTTTGCGCAGCTTTGCGCACCTTTGCGCACCTTTGCGCACCTTTGCGCACCTTTGCGCAAAGCTGCTGCTACTGCAGTTTTTCGCAAAGCTGCATCCAACTGTGCTGCTGCCAGTACTGCTATTTTGCACAAAGCTGCTGCCATCAGTTTGCAATTAAAAACGTCTCATACAGTTTGTAATGACAAATATTCATTATATGCACATACTCATTACATTATATTATGTGGAAAGTTGACTAAATTTTTAAGTACCCCACCTGCTCGTTTCATTTTGAGTTCATTGTCAATATTGAATTGTTTGATTGGTCTTATTTTTATTCGTTCATGTGGATACATGTGACCTCTTTATTTTTTGTTCTCCACATTGTTATGGTGCTTTTCCTAGTTTTATTTATTTTAACCTTAGAAGCTTTTAGAATGAATATTAAACCTGTGTTTCAATTTTGTTTGTTATGCAGGCAATTGATGGATTTTGCTTGTTATGCTTTAATTTTGAAAAGATGACGTGGTAGATGGTATATGAACGAAGTTGAATGCTCATCATGCATGTTTCAATACAATGCCAATGAAGCCAATGGTTAAAGAAGAAAATCTTCAAGTTGTTTGGTGCTTGTTTTGTTTCAATGAGTTTTTTTTTGTACTGAAAACAATGTATATATTGAATGATTATATGTTTTTTGCAAGCTTATATTACTTGAAACAAGTTTGGTTTATCATTAATGTGATCCTTTGCAAGTTTACACTCTTCAATCTTATTGATGATGTATTATGTGAGTATTTTAATTAATATTTCATTTCTTTTGCTATAATTGGAAATATATTATTTGGACAAGTTGTAGAAAATCACTAACATATCTTAATATCACTCTCAAAAATATTTGAAATATGAAATTATTTTTATGACGTTTTCTGGAAAAGTGTCATGGTAGAGCAACTGTCAAAAATGACGTTTTTGAAAAAATGTCACGATAGAGCAACAGTCAATTATGACATTTTTTGAAAAAGTGTCACGATAGAGCAATTGTTAATCATGATGTTTTTAGAAAAGTGTCACGATAGAGTAACTATCAACTGTGACATTTTTTAGAAAGTGTCGCGATAGATCAATTGTCTATCCTGACACTTTTTTTAAAAAGTGTCACAATAGATCAATTATCTATCTTGACATTTTTTTTAAAAAGTGTCACGATAAAACAATCATCAATCGTGATGCTTTTCTGTAAAAACGTCACGATAAAACAATCATCAATCGTGACGCTTTCATGTAAAAGCGTCATCATAAAATAATCATCAATCGTGATGCTTTTCTGTGAAAGCGTCGCAGAGGGCTACGACGACACGCGCAATCACGACGATTTTGTGACGTTTTTATAAACGTCACCGAAACTATCGCGACGCTTAAAAATCGTCACTAAAGATATAAAAAAAACATCGCCGTAAAGCGATTTTGTTGTAGTGACATATTATTAAGTACACCGGATCACAAAAAAAAATCAATATTGAAAAATAAAGTGTTTGATCTCCGAAGCACTACTTTGCACTCTTATAAGTCTTAATGAGCATTGTGTGTGTGAAGCACCATGGTAGTTGAACATACTTTATGTGCATTGAAATGTGTGGAAGTAAAATTATTTGTGTTTTATTGTGCATTTTACTTTACATATGTCTTGTATTTTTGATTTAATCATTTGTTTACTTTTTTAAAATACACTTATGTGCGCATCATTATCTTCCATGACACTTCTTCTCATGAGTATTGGATCCTAATGCTAATTCTATACTCTCTTTATATATAAATGCACTAAACCTAGCATGCTCTCTATAATGTTTGGTATGTTTTGAATTTGTGAATTATAATAACATTATAGTAGTTTCTTTTTGATATCCTTCTTTCATGCTTGGTTACTTTATTGTCAAACATAAGGATTTTAAATGAATAATGATTTACAAAAACATCTTCCTTTACGTAATTTAACTCATATCTCTTTTTATGAATTTTCATGATTACACTAAGATGTTTCTTGTATTTCTATAAGTCTTCCGCATCATAACCATATAATTTTACCTTGCGCTTTCATGATTATTTAAAATCTCTTCTTTTGTTTATATCATCACTTGAATCTCAAAATTCTTTTCCTTCAACAAGTGATAGACTTGCTTGGTAAAATTTATATTGGTTGTTCTAAACATGAATTTTATTTTTATGCTAAAAACTCTGATGTATTTCTATGAAAATTCTTATGCTAAAAACTCCTATAATTTCATTTACTCTAAAAAGCTCGATCATGCCTTATCTTTTTTTATCAAAAAACCGCTTTCTATGTCTCTTGCTACCTTAACCCACTTTTGCTAATAACAAAAGGAGGAGAACTAACATGATAAATAATAATCGCTATAAAAAGGGAAAACTAACATGATTATAGATTAAGAAGATAGCTTATATATAAAGGGAGAATTCACATAGGGGGGCATGTATTTAGGGGGAGCAGTTCTAAATACTAAAAATGACAATTATCCTAAGTCATCACTCTCTCACACACACAAGTAGGTTTCATCATGCTTATATATTAATGCTCTGATTTAATCTTAATGAATTGGTTATTATCAAAATGAGGAGTTTGTTGGAACACTGTCTTCCGCATCTCCTAGGTTTGAGAATAACAAATCCTATGTATATTTGATCTTGTATATTTTAGTGTGCAGGAAACAATGCCACATGACGTAGGGATAACATATGAAGGTTGCCCCAAAATTTGAAGCCAGAATTCCAAAATGCCTACTAGCGCTGGCGGTAGCACCTAGCACGGGAGCTTGCTCTGATTAGGCAAGTTTAGGCGGCAAGTATAGAAGGCGATAGGGCCATGCGGTAAAGGATAGCGTAGGAAGTAGCGCGGAGCACAAGAGGATTTTTGGAAATGTTTCCTTGAAATGAAGATACGCACGTGGAGAATGTTTCCTAATCCGGGATAGTGCCAACGGTAGAGATAGTGCAGGCGCTTGCTCCAATGCTATAAAAAGGACACCTCTTCTCTCGTTTCAAACAAATATCTTAGAGAGAGGTCCAATGCCAATATTCCAGAGCCTTATTCTGCCGAGAGTTGATCTCCCACCTAAATCTTAGAGAGATTCTGAAGGAGGACTTCGTCACGCTATATTCGAAGGGCAATCGCTTCAACCTTGCTTATTCTACACCGATCTCCTGTCTCCGACTTTAGAAGTTTCTTAGAGGGAGCTTTTAATATTGTGGTTGCTATTTTATTTCATATCATCTGTAACCATTTAGAGAATTTGCCTCGTATTGGCGACTAGGTCTGGATTGGACTTAGGGCACAAATTCGCCTTGTGTTGGCGACTAGGTCTAGGGTGTAGATCTAGGGGGTGCTCGAGGCCGTATCTGGGGGAGGATTGGCTAGAGCGGCTTGAGACCGTATATGGTGTAGGAGCACTGGTTCGTGGGGATACGAGTCGGTATAAAAAAAGTCATTTTATTATTCGCTTTCAATTTCTAGCGTTATAAGAAATCAAGTTTTGTAATCCTTCATTTCATATTAATAAAATCATGTCTCTATTTGATTTCAATTATTTTACTT
Organism: Dactylorhiza incarnata; assembly: GCA_033032865.1. Classification (NCBI taxonomy): domain Eukaryota; kingdom Viridiplantae; phylum Streptophyta; class Magnoliopsida; order Asparagales; family Orchidaceae; genus Dactylorhiza; species Dactylorhiza incarnata. The sequence goes on from JAWHQI010000014.1 coordinate 12,413,629, forward strand.
GATTTCTCTCTATTTTAATCACTTATTATTTCAAGTATATCAAATATATTAAAAGTTTTAAAACCCTTATTCACCTCCCCCCCCCCCCTCTAAGGACGCCTACATATCTAACAAAGACTGCAAGGATGAATTCTGTCGAGATGACATGGATACTGTCAAGACTATATGGATGAATCTATCAAGATGACAAGGATCCTATCAAGACTACATGGATTATATCAATACTACATGGATGAATTCTGTCAAGACTATATGAATTCTGTCAAGACTACTTGGATTAATTCTGTCAGACTACATGAATTCTGTTAAGACTACATGAATTAATTCTGTCAAAACTACATGTATTAATTCTGTCAAGACTACATGAATTCTTTCAATACTATATGAATTCTGCCAAGACTACATGTATTAATTCTGTCAAGACTATTTTGTTAAGTCCCATATCATTTTGAAGGCTACCGTCAGCAGTATCACTACAGGGCAATGTTAGCATCTCATCGATACAATATCATCGAGAAGATAACCCCTTATCTATGACAAGGTACCCTTTTCAACGACAAGGTGCCCATATCGTTTTGAATGCTACCGTCAGTGGTATCACTACCGCAAGATGTTTGCATCTTCTACAAGTTTTTCACCATATTCCCTATCTTTAAGGAGTGGGAGCGCTACACCCACCCTTGTTGAACGTGACTCAAACTTGAACACCTCAGGGTCCTAGTGATTCTACCATGCCTAATTCAACTCCCAGTGACGCAAAACACTCATGAGGTGTCTAGTGCAAATTGGGATGTTACAAATCCAATTAATGAAAAAACAATTTTATCCCCGAAATTTATGTTGGAACATGGTCTTCCACATCTCCTAGGTTTGAGAATAACAAATCCTATGTGAATTTGATCTTGTGTGTTTAAGTGTGTAGGAACCAATGCCATATGACTCAAGGATAACATAAGAAGGTTTCCCCCATGTTTGAAGCCAAAATTCTAGCATGCCCACTAGCGCCGGCGGTAGCCACTAGCGCATGTGCTAGCCCGGATTAAAGCAATTTCGGGAAGCAGTTATAGAAGGTGGTAGCATAGGCTGTAGCAGCTAGTACAGGCGGTAGCTCGATGCACAAGAGGAATTTTGGCTGGGTTTCCTTGGAATGAAAACGTGGAGAATTTTTCCCTAATTCAAGATAGCATTGGTGGTAGTGCTAGCGCAGGTGTTAACTCGCTCTCCTATAAATGGAGCGCTCTTCTCTCATTTTCAACACACATCTTTGAGAGTGTTCTAGCACCTAAATTCCATAGCCTTATTCTCTCGAGAGTTGATCTCCCACCAAAAGTTATGTGAGTTTCTGAAGGAGGAATTATAAAGTGTTGAAAATTTTAATGGAAAACTTTATTAAAACCTTAGATATTGAAGAGTGGATTATAATAATAGTATGACCAGAGGATGAATAAAATAAAAAAGGACATCACCTAAATGCAAAGGCTTTGGATAGTATTTTTGTTCTTTAACTCAAGATATTTTCAAATTGATATATTATTTTTCTAGTGCATACACAGTGTGGAAATTTCTTGAAAAATGCATGATCTTTTTCTCACAGGTATGGAACAAACGCATGAAGTGGAGAACATACAAGCTTGCACAAATGGTCAAGAAAGTTCCTCTCATGATGGATCAATGGAGTGCACATCAAGTGGAAGAGAAGAAAAAAAATTTATCTTTGGAAGAGGAGTGCCAAAAAGATGAAGATAACAAACGAACTCTATGCTCAAATCTCACCGCATCCAAAAGAACTGTAAGGAAATCAAACTCCCTTTTTGTTTGTAATATTATTTCTACATTACAATTGCTACACATTACAAAATGCAAAATTTAGAAATTGAAAAATGCTAATTGCAAATTCCGTTTAGTAAATATAGGCTTAAAAGCAAATGTTAATGTAGAATCAAATTCAAATTTATCTAGTTTTACCCATGTCTCTTTAGTTGAAAATACTACACCTTGAATAGAATTTAATGAATTAAAAGAAAAATACAAGGAACTTGAAAAGTAACATAGTTTTGTAAAAGAACATAATAAAAAATGTCTTTGGAAATTTCATCTTTGAAAAGTGATTGTGCTACGTGCCAAAGTTATAAAATTGAAATCAAGGAGATGGATGAAACATTTGAGGAATTAAGAAATATCTATTTAACTCATATTTACTCTATTGTTTCCACTCTTAAAAATAATACAATAGCTTATAATAAAGCTATACATAATCTTAAGATCAAGAATGATGAATTAAAATAAAAAATCAACTTGCTTATGAAAATTATGAATAAAACTTCACAACACACAAATTCACAATATCAAGCAATATCTAAAAGCAAGTTGAATATGAATATGAATATCTTAATTAAGCATAATAATGGGTGTAAGAAACACAAAGTTTTTTTAAATCAAAATCCAAATCAACATTATTTATAAAATCATGTTTCTCCCAACTTAAAATTAAAATTACACAAATTTCCTATGAATGATACTTTCAATAATCATTACAATCATAATCTTCAATATAAAGATAATCACAATAGAAATTTAATGCACAAGGATAAAATTAAACCAAGGTTTGAATGGAGGCCCAAATTTAAAATAGAAACATTTACTTCACCTGAAAGGACCCATTCATCACTATCTCCCCACAAGCCAACACGTTATATTTGGTTACCCAAAGGGACCACTACACTTGGTCCCCTTTGGATACCTAAATCTATTATTCATTAGGTATCGTCAAATGCATGAAGAAGAATCTTTTCAAAATGAAATATACAAATTTCTACTTCATGATATGCTTTAATGTCTTTTTTTTTTTCTTTTTTTTCTTATATTTTTAATCTATCATGTCATGGTCATCTTATATATTATAGGAAATATGATTTTATCTCTTAAAGCTTAATGAGTTTATAAATCAATTTGATAAAAATTCAAAGTCATATTTTAATTTGGTGACTATCTAACTTTCTTAAATTTATTGCCTATAAATATCTTATATTATCCATATAAATCAAATTCTAACTTTGTTATGAGATATTTATCTAGATTATTGAAATCATGAACTTCAATTTTTCTCTTTCGGATTACTTTGAGTCTATAAATTTTAAATATTAAGTTGGGTAGCAACCAATAACACTTAAATGTCTTGAGAATGGGAGATTTGGGATGTTACCCCATCACATCTCCTAGTATCGGTTCGAACCCTTCACAGGGTAGAGCTCGGGAAGTCCAAGATCCACTCTAAATTGCAAATTCCGACTAAAGTCTACCAAAGATCAAATTAATTATAGACTCATGCATACTCTTGTAATAATTGAAAAGAAAACTATTATTATCTTGTACTTTTAAAAAATTATATATAAAAAGAAAATCACAAAAGACATATTGAAAGAATCAATTATCATAACTCAACAGAATGAATATTGAAGTCACACACGCCACCATGATCTTGTGATATCCTATGCTAAAATTCTCTATAATCATATATCATAATTCATGATCTATGAAGACTTATCTTAAATCAACTACTTCTGTCATACATAGGAATTATGATTTATATATTGGCTATTAGTATTATAACTTCATACCATGGTAGGTGTATTTTGTGTGAAATGTGGTTCACTAATTTTGCATGCATAGTACTATATATAGACCTTAGAATCACCTTGATATCAATAAACATCAAATCAAATCATCACTTAATTCTAGGTCTATAAATTGAATCTCTATTAATTTAAGAAACATGCATTATTCATTTGGCATAATATTAACTCGTCATGCTAACATTGCCACCTAATGAATATTATTAGTTATCATGCTAATCTCATGTATTGTTAGTTATAATATGATTTCCAAGATAGAAAAATATAAAATTTGGAACTTTGAATTCATGATAACTATGAGGTTGTATATTATCATTCTAAAATTCAAACAAACTCATAGTTTATAAATCATACTTAAACCTAATCGCTTTTATGCCCATGATCATATACCAATATTATTTGTCTCACAATAGCGAGGGAATAAGATTGGATGCAGTAGAGACCTATCATCTAAGTCATGTCTTGTCTTTAATTGGGGAGGGTTCTAGTGGAGCCTTTAGAGGCACTAGGGGGAAAGAGTGCTAGGTTGAGAGTTCTCTAATGTATGCATATGGGAGTAACACCCCAACCTATGTCATGTGTGCAACTCCTCATGCCCATCCGTCACTTAGTACGAGGCTAGGGTTGTAGATATATAGTCTGGTTTTTTTTTATCTAGGGCATACCTATTCTTATTTTATGCATGAACATTATTTTTATATAATCACTAACATCATGCTTATTTGATTCATTCAATCATGTATTCTTTGTTTGCATATCCTATCATATTAATCTTAAATGATTGTGTAAAACTCAAGTTGCTTAAAAAAATTAGAATTAAAGGTTTTTTGTTGGAGCTCATGGTCTAAAATTTTAACTTCTGCGACTTTTTGCGATTTCTTCTCGTCTTTTCACTTCATTAGACAGGTCTTACTTTGCACAAACATAATTGATCAAAATTGGAAGTGTAATCATAGAAAATATTGGATATACGATTAAAATAAGCACTCTATATGAGCCAACGTAGACGCTAGGACCTAATGTCGGCCCTAGCTCCATGTTTCAAACCTCAGTGCTTCAAATTTCTGAAAAATTTATAAAAATATGATCTTATAATTTTTCTCCTTATTTCTGTTTTTTTGGCATTTTTTGTGTATTTCTTTGTTTTATGAAAAAAATCAAATACAAAATTCCAAAATGCAAAAATATGTCTTTTCTTTAAGTTTATGCAAAAATTATGCAAAAATTATTTTTGGTTTTATGAAAAGAAACCTATTACAAAATTTATGAAATTTGTTTTGTTTGTTTTTCCTCATCTTATGAAAAATCAAATTATTAAATGTCAAAATATCAAAAAAGTTGTATGGAATTTCTTGTTCATATCAAGCATGGTTTAATCTATCATTTAGACTTTCTACAATGTTGAAATTCCTCCTTTCAATCTACTTTGAACATTATTTTGCTTCTTATCATGCTTCGATATATCTAAACATATGTGCATCAATTGTATTGTTAATGTTGTGTAGAACCAAGCTTTGCATGCCTCTAAGTATGAGTAAATGTTTTATGATTGATAATGATTTTACTTCACTCACTTATTTTGGCAAGTCTACATGTGCTTTTAATCTAAGATGGCTTGCTTGTGTATTGTAATTGTACAATGAATTAAAATTGCACAAGTATCTTACCACGACTACATTTATTTGCACTCTTAAAAATTAAGAAATGTGGTTGTGCTTTAAAAATTACTTTGGTTTGCAAAACAAGTGTATTTGGAGATCTTTGTACAAAAAAAATCATGAAATAAATTGATAAAGATAACACCACCAAGCACTACTTCAACCTCCTGATACGCCTTAATAAGCATTATGAGGTTGAGCACCTTGGAAAGAATAGTAAAGTGGCTTGTGCACTCCAAGTACTACTTTGCACCCTGATAAAGTGTATGATCCCCCAAGTACTGCTTTGCACCCAGATAAGTCTTAATGAGCATTGTGTGTGCAGAGCACCTTGTACATTTTTTTATATGTGCATTGAAGTGTGTTGATGTAAAATTATCTATGTTTTATTGTGCACTTTACTCTCCATATGTCTTGTATTTCTTGATTAAATCATTTGTTTACTTTCTTCAAAATACACTTATATGCACCTAATTATCTTCCATAACGCTTCTTCTCATGAGTTTTGGATCCAAATGTTGTTTCCATAGTACTCTTTATATATAAAATGAACTAGATTACCTAGCATGCTCTCTACAACATTTGGTTTATCTTGAATTTGTGAATTACAATAACATTGTAGTAGTCTCTTTTTGATATCTCTCTTTCATGCTTGGTTACTTTATTATAAACCTTATTGATTTTAAAAGAAAAATGATTTACACAAACATCTTCTTATTTGGGATTTAACTCATATTTCTTCTTATGAATTGTCATGATTACAAAAAGATGTTTCTTGTATATATATAAATCATCCGCAATATTAACTTATCACTTTTACCTTGCACTTTCATGCTTGTTTTAAGTCTTAAACCTCAATATTCTTTTTCTTCAACAAGTTGTCGACTTGCTTGGTAAAGGTTATTTTAAGTTGTTCTAACATGCATACTTTCTATAAAAACTCTGATATATATCTGTGAAATTATTTTTATGCGAAAAACTCCTTATCATTTCATTTCCTCTAGAAGCTCGATCATGCCTTATTTTTTATCAAAATCCTCTTTTTATCTCTTGCTTCCCTCACCCACCTTTGCTAATAACAAAAAGGGGAGAACTCACATGAGAAATAAAAATACTATCAAATGGGGAGAACTAACATGATTAATGATTAAGATGATAGCCTACATATAAGGGGAGCATTCACATAGGTGGAGCATGCATTTAGGGTGAGCAATTCTAAATACCAAAATCAACAATTATCCTAAGTCATCACTCACACACTCACACAAGTAGGTTTCATCATGCTTTTTGTATTAATGCTCCGATTTAACATTAATGGATTTGTTATTATCAAAAGGTTAGTTTGTTGGAACATGATCTTCCGCATCTCCTAGGTTTGAGAATAACAAATCCAATTTGTGTTTGGTCTTGTGTGTTTAAGTGTGCAGGAACTAATGCCAAATGACTCAAGGATAACATAAGAAGATTGCCCCTAAGTTTGAAGCCAAAATTCTAGCATGCCCACTAGCGCCAATGGTAGCCACTAGCTCAGGCACTAGCCCTAATTAGAGCAATTTTGGGATGCAGTTATAGAAGGCGCTAGCGCAGGCTGTGGCGGCTAGCGCAGGCGGTAGCTCGATGGACAAGAGGAATTTTGGCAATCTTCCTTGGAATGAAAGATACGCATGTGGAGAATATTTCCAAATTCACGATAGCACTGGCGGTAGTGCTAGCGCAGGCGCTAGCTCGCTCTCCTATAAAAGGAGCCCTATTCTCACGTTTTCAACACACATCCTTGAGGGAGTTCTAGTGCCTAAATTCCATAGCCTTATTCTGCCGAGAGTTGATATCCCACCAAAAGTATTGTGAGTTTTTGAAGGAGGACTTCTTCACACCACATCCAACCGATGATCGTTTCAACCACGCTTATTTTACAATAATCTCTCATTTCCAACTTCAGAAGTTCATTAGAGGGAGTTTTCATATTGTTGTAGTTTATTTCATATCTTTACTCTTGTAATCGTGTAGTGAATTCGCCTTGTGTTGGCGATTTTGTCTGGGTAGGACTTATGGCAGAAATTTGCCTTGTATTGGCGACTAGGTCAGGGGTGTAGTTCTAGGGGGTGCTCGAGCATGTATCCAGGGGAAGATTGGCTAGAGTGGCTTGAGGCAATATCCGGGTAGGATAGGCTAAAGCCACCGGTTCGCGGGGATACAAGTCGGGATTGAAAACAAAAAGACATTTTTCTTTTCGCCTTCGATTTCTAGCGTCATAGGAAATCAAGTTTTGTAATCTACTATTTCAAATTAATAAAATTATGTCTTTATTTTATTTCACTTGATTTGTTTTGGTTTTTCACTATTTTGATCTACTTAGTTTTCAAGTCATTTAAAATGCAATAAAAATTTTTAAAACCCTTATTCACCCCCCTCTAAGGGCGCCTACATATCCAACAATTTATGTTGAGGCTATGGAGATTGAAGGTCAGATTACGAAAGTCGACTTTTATTGCACCTTTGGTCTAAAATCTTCTAAGATCAGTGAACCTGATACTCATGAGATCAATACTCATGTACCTAGATAAAATTTAGACTCTTCCTTCAAAAGCATAATATGCTTTTATATTTTGCATAATTAATTTGATTCTTCCAATCCCAAACATCGTTATCCAAATAACTTGTAGCACTAACAATGTCGTCATGCTCGTGATAAGAATAATGTTTCCCTTTGCGATGAATATTTCTATTGCTTTCTACAGTTAGAGACTTGTAACTTTTCTCAACATGATCTAGTTCTGTATTTCCATCGCATATGCATAAGTTGTCGATCAATGCAATCATTTTAATACATCCAAAATTTAGCATTTATTGAGAGTGGCCACAAGGTCAAGCTGGTAAACAACTATATAATTCAAGATATCATATCTTGGGGGGTCAAAGCCTAATCTTCCAGCACAAACCAACATTATCCTTGTCATTAACAATTGATTCCATCATTGTTATCTCGTCCAAGGCAATCACATGTAGCTAGTCATTAAAATCATTTCAGTTCCCTAGAGTTTCGGGGAGTTACTCTTTTCAACCCTATGATCAAGTATCAAATTATTACCAACAAGAGGAGGGGATACCCATTTAAATTCAAATTGTACACATGAATTTATTTTTTAAAATTTTAAGAAAAGTTTTTCTCAAAATCAAGAAACTTTTGTCGATGATAAAATGTCGAGGTACTCATGCCTTTCGATTCTCAAAACCATCTTAACCATATCCAAATGATCATACCTACAATACACATCTTCCAAACATATCATGATGCCGACTAGTTTTTACGTATTCCAGGGTCCTTATATTTCCAATATCAAGTCATGGTAAGATAATTAAAATTGTAAAATATCATAGATGTTTACCGCTTGACTTCTAATTCACATAATGGTCATGTCCCGCAATTACACCACCTAACTTGACATGACATTATGCCCTTTCAATCCACCAATTACCAAACAAGATGTTACTACCTCAAGGGTTTAAGCTCAAAAAGCTTTTATGTTTCTAAATTGTTCCCAAAATTCGTATATGATCATCCGGTGATGCTTAAAAATTGGTCCCAGTGATATTACGAAGCATTATTGTAGGCACATATCAAGGTGAATCCATGACTCTACACCTCGCATAGGTTATAATCACATCATTCCCATCTAAGAATACGAGACCCGAGTCAAGTGTTACTTTTTTCTAATCCAGGTCTTATTTAGACTTGGACCGAATTCAGAAATTGGTGCCAATTTTCTATTTTGATTTATATCATTTCATTTAAGGGTTATTCAACCGTGAACGTAATCCTTATCCAACAGTTGGGCGACGATAAAGAGCCTCTAGAAAACTGCCTTGTTGAGGAAATACTATTACATGTACTCCTACTTGCACATATATTCTTCCCAAACTCCAAGTTCGTCCAAAAATTCGAACCTTTGAAGGCAATTTGCTCAACCTCTTAGTGCATTTACAACTGCACTTTACAGAAAGGAGGTAATCATGCATTAAGACATCATGACTACTTGTACGTACGTTTAGAATGGGGTATGTCCATTACTATTCATAATTCCCAATGCCATTAAAAAGTCAACCGTGGAATAGGAGATCAAGTACTCAACTTTTTCGATGATGATCAAGTTGCATCCAATCATCCTGAAAGCATATACAAATAACATCCAATTATCAGATATGCATTTCATATGTTTTGAACTTGACCTGAATCAAAGGTAGTTCGTGATGATTTCCTTAGACTACCAAAAGTAATGGCGTAATTGACAACATGATAAACTAAATCAAATCAGTTTCAAATACCCTTTAATCTTTGCCAACGATCATTCATAACATGTTTATTTCATGAGGAATTTTCAAGATTTTAAATTACCAAACGAGTCATTTTAATCTTGTTGACTCCATCATGTAACACTTATTAATTCCCCAATGTCATGTATTTATAAAATTGAAGGGAGTCTTCACCAGAATTTCCAAACTTAGGGATAGTTTATCATCAAACCATCCATGCATGCAGCAAATTTTATCAACTTCTTAGCTATAATGTTGTCACAAATATATAAACTGACAAACATAGATGTATATCCCAAAGTGTTAGTTTACTACTCTCCTCGTTTACTCATCCACATAGTCTTAGAACAGTATATAGAGAATTATCATCCTTAAAATGCTCTATTTTCTTTTCCGCTAATGAAAATTCTATTGATCAAAGCATGGCATTTAGCAGTCCACCTTGCTTAAGGCGAACAAATTTTTTTTAAGGATCACAAACTTCCAATGTAGAAAATTGCAAAGATTTTTAATTCCCAGAGAAACCCAAGGCGATATATAACTAGCCCAATAAACAAAGAGATAAGCCCGCGTATCTCTTTGGCTAAGTTTCTACTACCACCAATATGTTACATTCATCCCATGTAAATGTACAATCCTTAAAGATGTATAGTCTTAAACATGGGGTTCCACCCTAAGACTCATTGATATCGTCTATGATTTAGGTCCTCAGAGCTACTATTTATGACAACCTTCTCAAGGCTCAACATATGACCCACCAAAAAGGTCCTTCTCTGGATCCGAATTCTTATTGTATCCTATCCATATGAAACCTTCTACAAAATTAGAAGTGGGAGGTATTCACATACCATATAAAAGTCAAGCTTAGTAGTCTCTAACTATGCTGATAGTAATTTATATGCATCCAATCTTATTGATATTGTCCTAATTATTTGGGTAAGGGTGATAATATTACTCCGTATTTTAGATAGAAACCTCAGAGTGTAAGCCTTGAGCACTACACTCATGTTAAACTCTTACCTTAGTCACTTGAGGACATTTATTGCTTGGCCAAATCATCATCAAGATCGATATAAGGCTAGGATATGTCACGTAATATCTTGCTAAATCAACCAAAATGGTATCCTAGTTGGTTTGACACTAATCTTATGCCAAACCAACTTTGATCGTTGGAAGGGGAATACTAATTACTGTCTCAGAAGGCGCCAACATTTACACATAAGGGTATGCGTTTTGGATTAGGTTGGAAATTTTATAGGAAAAAGTGGACATACTTAATGTGAATCACACATGGGCACACCACTACTTTCGCTAAATCATTTTGTCCTCAAACTGAACTATCAAGCGGGGTGGCACATTGGTTTAATAGACTTCTTTTTTTCAGGATTGTTGCAAGCTGATACCATTTATAAGGCCTCCTCCCGGAACACTGAACATGGTCGAGGGGAGTTGATTGAAAACATTTTCTCAGCAAACAATGCCCTAGAACATAAGTACTAGCGTGGTCTTTTCCTACGAAACTACATGAATCTCTCCGAACCAAGCTCTTTTGAGCTCAAAATCTCCCCTATTTTGATCTAAAGATCTACCACCAAGGGAGTGGGGGCGGAAGTCACCTGATTTCCATCGATGGGTCGAGTTTGTCTTCTTGGTGGCATGGTGGTGGTCAGCCAAGCTTCAATCATTCTCCCTAGACTTGTTACTTCAATAAAGTTACTGGTTATCTTCTTGAGGTGTGAAGAAGAGGAAGAAGAAAAATGATTAGACTTTTATGGTGAGGGAATGAGGTTCTAGGTTTAAGGGAGAAAAGAGAAAGTGGAGTTGATTTGACGAGCATTAATGGGAAACAACTTCCCATGTATTGGGTTGGACTTGCAATGTTGGGTGTCCTCTACCTATATGGCCAATAGATCACTTCTGGCTTTGTGATAAGCAAAAATTGTTGCTGATTTGACTATCCCATTACAAATTTCTGCCATAAGTAATGAGGAAGCATATCCCATGCTTTGGAAGGACAACCAAATGCCTTGTGTCATCCTCCTAGTGGTTAGGAGTCACATCTTATCCTTGGGAATAAGCAGAGATAAGGCACGAGAGTCAAGGAGAGACATGTCGTGTTCTGTTTGGACTACTTAGAGTCTGTCAAGACTACATGGATGAACTTTGTCAAGACTACATGGATTTTGTCAAGACTACATGGATTCTGTTAAGACTACAGGGATGAATTCTGTCAAGACTACATTAATTCTATCAATACTACATGGATTAATTATGTCAAGACAACATGGATTCTTTCAAGACTACAAGGATAAATTCTATCATGACGACATGGATTATGTCAAGACAACATGGATTCTGTCAATACAACATGGATGAATTCTGCCAAGACGACATGGATTCTATCAAGACTACATAGATTCTTTCAAGACTACATGGATGAATTCTGTCAAGACTATATGGATAAGTTTTGTCAAGATGACATGGATTCTGTTAAGACTACATGGATTTTGTCAAGACTGTTAGAACATGGACTTCCACATCTCCTAAGTTTGAGAATAACAAATCCTTTGTATATTTGATCTTGTATGTTTACGTGTGCAGGAAACAATGCCACATGACTCAATGATAACATATGAAGGTTGCCCCAAAATTTGAAGCCAGAATTCCAACATGCCCACTAGCACTGGCGGTAGCACCTTCCGCGAGCGCTAGCTCTGATTAGGCAAGTTCAGGTGGCAAGTATAGAAGGCGATAGCGCCAGGAGGTAGTGAATAGCGCAGGCGATAGCGCGGAGCACAAGCGGAATTTTTGAAAGGTTTCCTTAGAATGAAGATATGCACGTGAATAATGTTTCCTAATCCGGGATAGCGCATGCGCTAGCTCCAAGGATATAAAAAGGACCCCTCTTCTCTTGTTTCAAACACACATCCTAGAGAGAGGTCTAGTGCCAAACTTCCAGAGCCTTATTCTGCCGAGAGTTGATCTCCCACCAAAAGCTTAGAGAGTTTTTGAAGGAGGACTTCGTCACGCAATCTTCGAAGGGCGATCGCTTCAACCTTGCTTATTCTACAATGACCTCTCATCTCCATCTTCAGAAGTTTCTTAGAGGGAGCTTTTAATATTGTGGTTGCTATTTTATTTCATATCTTTTGTAACCGTTTAGAGAATCTTCCTCGTGTTGGCGATTAGGTGTGGGTAGGACTTACTGCAGAAGTTTGCCTCATGTTGGCGACTAGGTCTAGGGTGTAGATCTAGGGGGTGCTCAAGGCCGTATCCGTGGGAGGATTGTCTAGAGTGTCTTGAGGCCGTATTCGGGGGAGGATAGGCTGAAGCCACTGGTTTGTGGGGATATGAGTCAGGATAGAAAATGAAAAAGTCATTTTATTATTCACCTTCGATTTCTAGCGTTATAAGAAATCATGTTTTGTAATCCTTCATTTTATATTAATAAAATCATGTCTCTATTTGATTTCAATTGTTTTATTTGACTACACTCTATTTTAGTCTCTTATTATCTTAAGTATATCAAAATATATTAAATTTTTACAACACTTATTCATACTCCCCTCTAAGGGCGCCTACATATCCAACAAGTGGTATCAGAGCTAGGTTTTTTTCCTAAACGGTCTAACAACCGAGAATAATGATCTCTAATGATCTCTCTTTTCTCGAAGGTCAGGGTGTTAGTAGACCACCTCTTTTTACTGGGTCAGATTTCAACTACTGGAAATCTAGGATTATGTGTTTTCTTATGACCATGGATATAGAAGTATGGAAATTGGTGGAAGTTAGGTACTCTCCTCCTACAACTGCAGTAAGAGAGGCTACGATAGAAATACCTAAGGATAAATGGGATGATAGCGATAAACATAAATGCAAAAATAATGCAAAGTCAATGAACATTTTATATTGTGCTTTAAATCGAACTGAATATAATCGAATTTCCGCATGTGTAATTTCTTATGATATTTGGAACCAATGAGAAGTTACTCATGAAGGTACATCATAGGTAAAAGATGCAAGGCTATTCCAACCTGAATCGGAATATGAAAATTGAGGATGGATGTTGAAGATGACATCAACTCAATGTACACATGCTTCACCAAGATCATCAATGCTTCAAAAGCTCTTGGAAAAATCTACTCCGACGGCTACTTGGTCAGAAAAATTCTTCGCTCTCTACCTCTGAGGTTCAATCCAAAGGTGACAGCCATCTCAGAGTCACACAACCTAAGAATGCCTCAGATCAAGAATCTCATTGGGAATCACAAAACCCATGAGGTAGAACTTCAAATTCAACACAAAAAATACAACAAGGAGCCAAAAAAAGGCGTTGGCACTAAAATCAATGAAGGAGAGCAACAAAGATGAAGAAGACCTGCTGGTCAAGAACTTCAAAATATTCATTAGAAATCCGAAAAGAAGGAACATCTTATGAAACTTCTTCCAGAAGGATGCTCGACGTAAAGGATCTTCCTCTTCATAAAAAAAAAAGAAAAGGAAAGTTAAGATGAAGAAGAAAGACCGCCACTAGAGTGATTTCATTGCAGGAAGACCGGGCACATTCGGACCAAGTGCCCGAAGTATCTAAAGGAGCAAAAAGAAAAATGATACAAAGGGAAGGAGAAAAAAAGGTGTTGAAAGCTACAACATGAGATGATTCATCCTCTGAAGAATTAGGCGAATCTGAGTCAAGCAGCGAGGAGGAAGCAAAATTATGCTTGATGGCAAAAGTCAATGATGATAACACCAGTGTACTTAGTGACCTTGAGGTAACTCCTCCCACTTTTGAAGAACTTTATGATGAATTTGTTATAAGCTGCAAAGACCATGTTAAAAGTATAGAAGATAATATTATTTTAAATCCTAAAAATGAATCTCTCATCAAAGAAAATCATAAGCTTACTAAAAAAATTAATCTCCTTTGAAAAAAGAAAGGTTCCATGCCAAGAGTGTGAGAACTCCTCATGCAAGGCAAAAGTACTTGAAGTTTGTCTTTCTAAGGCCCTCTCACAAATCAAAACTCTTACAAGAGAAAAGGGGGATTTAGAGAGAAATATAAAAACTTCTCTCTTACAAATTGAAAATAAAAAAGGGATTTGAAAATAAATGTATCATGCTTGTACAAGAAAATTCATCTCTTAAAAAACAAACTCATGACCTCAATATGACCATTAAAATTTTTGGAATTGGTCAAAAATCCCTGGACATAATTTTTGGGAACCAATGTTATGGTTCTGGAAAATTTGGGCTTGGATATCAAAGTGATAGCTATCGCATGGCGCTAGCTAATAACGTCGGCAGTAGCTACACACGTCTAGCTCTTGTAGGAAAATAAAATATGGATCTTTAAAGTAAATCTGGGTACATAAGGCCTCCACTTATTCTATGGGTGGTACCACTTGGTTATCCGGATCTTTACTCTCATCCTCTTTCTAGGTTTGCAGGAAGGCTAAGGAAACAGAGGACGTGTGGTACTTGGGTTTGGGATGCTCTATGCAAATGATGGGAAAGAAAGCAAAGTTCCTTAACCTAGAAAAGAAGAAGGGAGGAATCGCAACTTTTGGAGGTAATGGAAAAGAAAGGATCATGGGAGTCGGTACAGTGGGTAACGAATCCTTTACTATTTCTAATGTTCTTTATGGAAAAGGTTTAAAACATAACTTAATATCGATTAGTCAATTATGTGATAAAGGATTAGATGTTTTATTTGAGTCATCTACAAATCTTTGCAAAATATTTAATCCTAACACAAAAGATGTTTTACTAACTGCACATAGTGTACAACCCGGAATTCGCAGAGTGGGTCCCCGGGGCCCAAGATGGCATTAAGCCAAATATCTTTTAAGAGGCACTTTGATGGGAAAATGATTTCTCTTAACCCCTGAAAATGAGTTGAATATGAATTCCAAGAAAGGAAAATCAAGGTTATGTAAATATGCGTCGAATAGTATTCGACGCAACGTCGAAATAAAGTCGAGGTTTCTATCAGAATGAGTCGAAGTAGCTCCAAGCAGAATTTGACGTATCCTATGTCGACGTAGCTCTGACTTTTAGTCGACGTATCTTGAGAAGTCGACGCACCCTAGTCGACGCACCTTCCTTATTCTCCTCTCGACGTTCTGCCAGGACGAATTCGACGCCTATGTCGAATAGTAATCGACGCACGTCGATTTCTATGATTAATTCAAAAATCGCCAGATCTCTTTCCTTCTTTCATAGATCTGATTTATATGGAATCAAATTATTCTTTATAGCCGTTCTGAATTATTCTTTTCCTCTAATGAATTCTTGGCTAATTTGATTAAATCCATTATGGACACTATTTGAAATCAGAATGAATACTTTCCATCTATGGATATAATTGTTATGGAAATTTCTCCTTCTTTCTAATACTCTGCTTGCTAATTGATTACTCTCCTATAATGTTATTTTAATGAACAGAGCTATAAATAACAAGGTGGTCGGCAGAGAGCAACAAGAAGTCATCCACCATTTTTACATTTGAAAAAGAGGAAGAGCTCCCAAGTGAAAAGAGAAAATTGAGAAATAGTGCTGCAGCAAAGATCAAGCTTCCTTCTCCTTCTCACTCTGAAGCCATACAGCTGCAAACTCTGATAGCTCTCACAAAGAGAGAAAAGGCCTACAATCTCCTTCTCACTATAGAAGAGAGATTTTATTCACTACTTCTTGTGCTTCCAATCTTCTTGCTTGGAAGAAGATTCTTACTTGTCTTAAAAAAACTTCTTATTCTTTTTCTTACTTTCACTTTCACACATTGTAAAAGAGTTTTTAGAATCTCTCTTCAAAAAATTCAGTTGTACTGGTTCTAAGAGTCTCCTTTTCAAAAGACTCAGTTGGTTCTAAGTGTCTCCTTGTCAAAAGACTCAGGGTGGTTCTAAGAGTCTCCTTATCAAAAGACTCAGTGCAAGATAGTGAATTTCCTACCAAGGGGGTAGATGAGTGGACTACCCAAAGTTTGGGGAACCACTATATTTCCTTGTGTTGTGCTGTGATTTCTTTTCTTGCATTTATTTTCTTTACTTGTTTAATTCTTGTTGGTGTGTGGAGCTCTAATCTGATCACTACACACATATATATATATAATTATTAATTTTACACAAAAATATTTTAAATCTCTATTCACCCCTCCTCTAGAGAATTTTAGTGAGGTTAACTGTGCACTTTCAATTGGTATCAGAGGGAGGTTAATCTAAAAAGGTTAACTCCTTGATCAAAAAGATCCTACCTCTTATTTATATATATATATTTTTCTAACAATTATTTTTCACATGGCACAAATCAAAGATTATGCTTCCACCATACCACCAATGTGCAATCTTGAAAAGTTTGCAGTTTGGAAAACAAGAATTAGGATTTATATGAATTCTATTGATGAAGAGTTATTTAATGTTATCTTGACAGGTCCTCCCAAACCTTATAGAAAAGACTCAAGTGGTGAAGTGACTCAAACACTTGTCCCAAATGCTGAGTGGACAGTTGAAGAGAAAAAGGCAGGAACATGTGATGCAAAAGCTGTAAATATTCTGGTCTCAACCCTCTCTGATGAAATCTTTCAAAGGGTTGTTGATTGTGAATCAGCCAAAGAAATTTGGGAGGCTCTCATAAAGATGGTAGAAGGAAGTGCTGATGAAAGAAAAGATAGGAATGCTCTATTGATCTCTCAATATGAGAACTTCCAAAAGAAGAATGAAGAAAGCATCTCTGAGATGTATGACAGATTTAGTCTGATCATCAATCAACTAAGGGACTTGGATAGAGAAATCTCTCTTACAGAAATCAATGACAAATTGCTGATGAGTCTCCCAAGCTCATTGGATTCATGGATATGGGCAATAAGAGACACAATAGGACAAAGGGAAATTTCAACAGATGCTCTCTTAGGAAAACTCAGATCCTATGAGCAACTGCTGAAAACCAGAGAAGAGAAGAAGAGAAGAGAAAACACCCCAACTTCTTCAAAAGACAGGAACATTGCATTAAAAGCAACAGAAGAAGGAAGCTCTATCACTGAAGAAGAACTATTCAGTTTTGATGAATAGTAAATATACGCATTTTTCTTTATAATTTTTAGTATAATTTTAATTAGATTTCTAAATAATATATGTAAATTAATGAATAAAATGTTTGTTTTTGTTATTTTTGTTTTTAACTTAGTTTTATTTTAATTTTGTAAAGTTTTTGTAATTTTGTTAAGTCACGCCCTTGGTCACGCCCGTGTCCTAGGGCGTGTTCACTAATCCCTAACATTTTCTTTTCCCTGTTCTTTTTCCAACTCAAACATCAAGTCACGCCCTCGGTCACGCCCGTGACCGAGGCCATGTACATCAGTCACGCCCGTGACCGAGGCCGTGTACATCAGTCACGCCTGTGTTGAATGACCAAGCCCAGATTCGAGCCAAGATGTCAATGTCACGCCCAATGTCACGGCCGTGATCGGGTCACGCCCGTGACCGAGGCCGTGACTCAGCAAATTCTTCCAGAAGAACAAGGACACGCAAGGTGTCACGCCCAGCACACTGCCGACGAAGAACACGCCCGTGTTACTTAGAACACGCCCGTGTACTTTCGAAGTCGCCGGTCAAGCCTTCCAGATGCCTGCCTGGATCCAGCTGTTCTGGCTATTCGCACCCCAAGCCGTGTCACGCCCTCAGACACGCCCGTGTCCGAGGGCGTGTAATCCTAAAATTTTTTCTATAAATAGCCAGTTTCAGCTGAGTCCAAGGGTTCAAAATTTTGGGAGCTTCTCTTAAGGTTTTGTTCCATTTTGCTGATTTTTGGTGTTTTGTAATTTTTGTAATTTTGCACTTTCTCTCTCTAGTTTTGTAACCCCCTTTTTTGATGGAAATAAATTAAGCTTGTAATTATTGTCTCTCTTTGTTTTAGTGTGTGTGTTCTCTTTTTGTTCTTTTTCTTTTTATTTTTAGTTTTATGTAATTTTGTAATTTTTGTTAAGTTGTCATTTTAATTTGGGTGTGTGTGTGTATGAGTGTAATTTTCTTTTTTTTAGCTTTGTTGTAATTTTTAGATGATTTCATATTAGTGTGTGTGAGTGTAGGAGTTTAAATAGTTTTTTTGTTTTGTTTTGATTTGGTGTTTTTACTCTCTTTTTGTTTTTTTTGTAAGTGTGTGTGTGTGTGTATGAGAGTAGATTTTCTTTTCTTTTTAACTTAGTTTCATTATATTATTGTGTGTGTGAGTGTATGAGTTTAGATTTGTTTTATTTTAATTAGATTTCATTAACGTAGAGTGGGTGTGTGTATGAGTATAAAGTTTGCGCCTTTTTTGTAATCGAATAGTTTCCATTTCCGTCATGCATTTATTTCCCGCCTATCCGTTTGGATAGGACTTGCTCACGCATTTATTTCCCGCCTATCCGTTTGGATAGGACTTGCTCACGCATTTATTTCCCGCCTATCCGTTTGGATAGGACTTGCTCACGCATTTATTTCCCCTCTACCTATTTGGGTGGGGATCGCATTTCTTTAATTCCTGCAATTTACAGCTTTCATTTTAATTCTGTAGAGTGTGTGCATTTTCAATTAGTGCGTCTTTTATTTTTTATATATTTGCTTTTTGCTTAATTCCGCTACCCGCTCAATCGCTTATTATCGCCGTAGTTATCATTATCGTTTTATAAAACCCTAAAAAATTCTAAGCAAAACTACTTTTTAAATTAACGTTTTCGTTCTTTTTCTTTTCATCGCTTTTCTTGGTTTTTGCTAAACGCACACCAAGCCCGCGATAGTTATCATTTTCGTCACTAGCTTTTCTATAAAATCATAAAAATCAATTTCAAACTCTTTTCGATAAAATAATAGCGCGTTCCTAAGAAGTAGAAATAATCGATACGACCTTGGAAAAATACGACCTTGATATTTCAAAAGAAATATCCTATACTACTATCGATAAGGTCCACTTGCCTTTATTGATTTTAGTCCGGATAATTACATAAACCCAAAATCTTTCTCTCTAAAGCACTTTTTAAAAACTCTCTTTTAAAAACACTAAAAAATTTGTTGCAACACCTCTTTGGTTGTTGCAACTAGCTCAAGGTAAAAGAAGTTTTAAAATGCTCTTAAAGAATTGTTGCAACTACTCAAAAAATTGTTGCAACAATATTTTCAAAAAGCTTTCAATTTTAATTTCAACATAAAGCCCTTTTTCAATCTTTTCTACTTAGCTTTTGGCGACGCGGCCAAAGAGTAATCTTCGATATTTCGAAAGAGGAAAAGGCCGTTACTTCTATCTTTCGATAGGATAACGGGTAATTCTTCGAAGTAGGATTACTCGCGGGACTCTTCGAAAACGCCGCCGAATTCTAATAAAAGAAGAAAGCAAGGCTTCACACCTTTTTCAAAAAACTAATTTTAACGCATCAAGTTTTTGGCGCCGTTGCCGGGGACTTGTGTCGTTATTTTGAAATAGGAAACGCTATTAATTTTATCTTATATTTCATCTCTTTTTCTATCTAAAAAACCAAAAACTAAAAAAAAAATATACTATCTAAGTAAAGAAAAAAAAAATATATACTTATATTTTTCAATTTTCCTTTTTTACATATATTTTCGAATACAGCTACATATATTTTCATATAAAAGCCCCACAAAAGTCAAACCCAAAAAAATATATATTTATATATTTTACTTAAGTAAAGAAAAACCCAAAAAATATATTATTCTCTTTTACTTTCTTTCCTTTCTTTTTCATCTTTGTAAAAATATTTCTAAAACAAAAACATCAAAAAAATCTATAAAAGAAAAAAATAAAAGAAAAAAAAAACTCTTCAAAAAATTAATTAAAAAAAATAGTGTATGACCCGAGGCGAATCTTCGGATAATCCAATATTACCTTTTGATCCCGAAATCGAGCGCACGCTTCACGAGCGCCGCCGATCTCATAATCAAAATCTACAAATAGATCCCGAAGAATCCGTCGGCGATATACATATAAGCGTGATGGGCGATCCTAATCTAAATGCGGCCCCACCGAGGACCATGGCCTATTATGCTAGGCCAAATTTAGAGGATACAGGATCGAGCGTTACCCGCCCTGCGGTAGCTAATAATAATTTCGAAATCAAATCCAGTATAATTCAAATGGTACAACAGTCGATTCAGTTCGACGGTTTGCCAGATGAGGACCCAAACCAACACCTTAATAATTTTTTAGAAATTTGCGACACCTTCAAGATTAATGGCGTCAGCGATGACGCCATTCGCTTGCGCTTATTTCCCTTTTCCCTGCGGACAAAGGCGAAATCGTGGTTGACTTCTCTTCCGAGAGGGTCCATAACCACGTGGGCCGAATTGACGGAGAATTTTCTAACTAAATATTTTCCTCCGTCAAAAACCGCTAAATTACGCACCGATATCGCATCCTTCATTCAATTCGATTCCGAGTCTCTCTACGAGACTTGGGAACGTTTTAAAGAATATTTGCGTAGGTGTCCTCATCACACGCTACCAACTTGGCTTCAGGTACAAACGTTTTATAACGGCTTGAATTTCTCAACGAGACAGATGATCGACGCAGCCGCCGGGGGAACGTTAAATAACAAAACTCCGGAGGCCGCTCAAGCTCTGATCGAAGAAATGGCCATGAACGCGTACCAATGGAACGTGCCAAGGTCGCGTCCTCCTAAACCGGCTGGTATTTTCGAAGTGGATGCCACTACTCACTTAGCCTCGCAGGTAGAGCGGCTAAGTAAGCAAGTGGCGGAGATGACTGCTTCCTCCTCCACTCCCGCTTGGGCTAATAATCCTAATAATAATAATAATAATAATTTTAATAATCCAAATAATAATAATAATAATTTTAATAATCTTAATAATAATAATCTTAATAATAATATTAATAATAACAATAATTTAAGCGAGGAATCGGTGGATTACGTGGGTAACCAAGTGCGGGCGCACTTCAACCCATATAGTAATAACTATAACCCGGGTTGGAGGAGTCACCCGAACTTCTCCTGGAGTAACCCTAATAATGCGCAACGCCCTCCACCTGCGATCCCACAAGGATTTCCGCATGGATATCCCCAAGGATTTCAGCAGGGTTTTGCGCCTCCTCCTCCAAAACCTTCTCCGCTCGAGGAGCTTTTTGCAAAATACATGGCTTCCAACGACGCAAATATCCGAAATATAACCGGATCGCTAAAAAATTTAGAAATGCAGGTTGGACAGCTTGCAAAAATGGTCTCCGAGCGGCCACTTGGAGCACTACCGGGGAACTCGGAGCAGAACCCGCGTGAAAATGCCCACGCCATTACCCTTCGCAGCGGCAAGGAGGTCGACTCCCCATTGCGGGTTGAGCATCAGGTAACTGTTTCGCCTCTGACCCCTGCACCCTCGTCTTTTATTTTAGTAGATACGGAAAAAATATTAGCGCCGGGCGTCTCGAGCCCGCAAATTCCGTACCCCGCAAATCTTAATAAAGAGAAGGAGGACGAACATTACAAAAAGTTTTTACAAATTTTTAAACAAATTCAAATTAACGTCCCCTTCTGCGAGGCACTCTCACAAATGCCGAAATATGCGAAATACCTTAAGGAGCTCCTTTCTAATAAAAAGAAGCTCGAGGGTATTTCGCGTGTTTCCTTAAATGCGGAATGCTCGGCGGTCCTACTTAATAAATTGCCGCCAAAACTAAACGACCCGGGAACGTTTTCCATCCCGTGCCTATTCGGCAATTTATTTATAAAGTACGCCCTAACGGACCTGGGAGCGAGCATCAATTTGATGCCCTTCTCCCTCTTTAAAAAACTAGATTTGGGTGTTCCCACCCCAACAAAAATGAGCATCCAACTCGCGGATCGCTCGATAAAATATTCTATCGGGGTAGTGGAGGACGTTCTGGTCAAGGTTGACAAGTTTATCTTCCCGGTAGACTTCATCATCCTCGACATTGAGGAGGACGCCGAGGTACCAATTATCCTCGGTCGCCCTTTCCTCGCGACCTCCCGCGCATTAATTGATGTGAGTAACGGTCGCCTCCTCCTTCGGGTAGGGGACGACGTTGTTACCCTTCTTATTAATCCCTCGATGCGAAATTCTTTATCGAACGATGATTCTTGCTTTCACTTAGAATCCGCGTTCGAGGATGAGTGTTCTTCGCTTTATGAATTACTCGCTTTAAATTTAGACGAACCGGATTTGGCGGACCTCGCCCCTTTGGACGAGCTACCGCCAGATTCGCCTTTCGAATCTTTTAATTCTAAAAGTTTAAAAATAACAACTTCTTACGAAGAACCCCCGGTCTTGGAGCTTAAGCCACTCCCCGACCATTTAAAATACGCTTTTCTCGCCGCAGACTTAAAACTCCCGGTTATTATTTCGTCTTCTTTATCTGATTCGGAAACTTCCGAATTAGTTAAAGTTTTGTCCACGCATCGCCATGCAATTGCATGGCAGATTTCCGATATTAGGGGGATAAATCCCTCTTTTTGCACGCACAAAATCTTCTTAGAAGATAATTCCCGCAAAACCATCCAGCCTCAGCGATGACTTAACCCGAATATGCGGGAGGTCGTTAAGGCTGAAGTAATAAAATTAATGGATGCGGGGATTATCTACCCTATATCCGACACCACGTGGGTTAGTCCCATTCATGTCGTGCCTAAAAAGGGCGGTATAACGGTAGTGGCAAATGAACATAATGAATTAATTCTAACTCGTACTGTTACGGGTTGGAGGGTGTGCATCGATTACCGAAAATTAAATGATGCCACCCGCAAAGACCACTTTCCGTTACCGTTTATCGATCAAATTTTGGAGCGACTATCGGGTCATCCTTATTATTGTTTTCTCGATGGTCTATCGGGATTTTTAAAAATTCCTATCTCCCCCGAAGACCAGGAGAAAACAACCTTTACGTGCCCCTTCGGTACCTTCGCGTACCGAAGGATGCCATTCGGCCTCTGCAACGCGCCAGCTACATTTCAACGATGTATGATGGCGATCTTTGGAGAGCTCGTAGAGGATATTATGGAAGTCTTTATGGATGACTTCTCGGTTTTTGGAAGCTCCTTCCAAAACTACCTCCAAAATTTAGATCGAGTCCTCCAACGATGCGAAGACACGAACCTGGTTTTAAACTGGGAAAAGTGTAATTTTATGGTTCGAGAAGGCTTAGTTCTCGGCCACAAAATTTCTGAAAGAGGGATGGAGGTCGACAAGGCCAAGGTCGAAATAATTGAAAAACTCCCCGCGCCCTCAAGTATAAAATCAATCCGTAGTTTTCTTGGCCACGCGGGTTTCTATAGGCGGTTTATTCAAAACTTTTCCAAAATAACAAAACCGCTAACCCACCTCCTGGAGAAGGAATCTCCATTTATTTTTGATAACGCGTGCGTAGAGGCATTCAATGCCATAAAAAATACTTATCCATTCTCCCATTCTGGTGGCGCCCAATTGGACCCTTCCGTTTGAGATTATGTGCGACGCGAGTGATATAGCGGTAGGGGCCGTATTAGGCCAACGCGTTAATAAATATTTTCATCCTATCTATTACGCGTCCCGCACGCTCACGGCCGCACAGGCTAATTATACGACAACGGAAAAGGAACTCCTTGCCGTCGTCTTCGCCATAGATAAGTTTAGGCCCTACGTCACGCTTTCAAAAATTATTATATTTACCGACCACTCCGCCCTAAAATATTTATTAGAAAAAATGGACGCTAAGCCCCGCCTTCTTCGATGGATCCTCCTATTACAAGAATTTGATTTAGAGATCCGCGATAAGAAGGGGGCCGAAAATTTAGCGGCCGACCACATTTCTCGTTTAGAGCACCCAATCGCGGAAGCGCTCTTCGAACCGGAAATCGATGATCGATTTCCCGAGGAGCGTCTTTTAGCTTTAAATAATTTAAAAACTTCTCCCTCGCCTTGGTTCGCAGACTACGCCAACTATTTAGTTGCGCGGGTGCTCCCGAAAGACTTTTCAAAACAGCAAAAGAAGAAATTCTTTTCTGATTTGAAAAATTACTTTTGGGAGGACCCTTTCTTATTTCGCGTCTGCGCGGACCAAATCGTGCGGAGATTCATTTAGAACGAGGAGGGTGCACAAATTTTGCGGCACTGCCACGAAGGGCCGGCCGGGGGGCATTATCAAGCCAACCGGACCGCGCAGAAGGCGCTGGAGGCAGGCTTTTATTGGCCCGCTCTCTTCAAAGACGCTCACACTTTTGTGAGCGCATGCGATAGCTGTCAACGGTCGGGTAACATCTCTCGTCGCGACGAGATGCCCCAAAATTTTTATTTAGAATGCGAGATTTTCAATTTATGGGGCATAGATTTCATAGGCCCCCTACCTCCTTCATATACAAATCGCTACATTTTAGTGGCGGTCGACTACGTATCTAGGTGGGCGGAAGCGCAAGCTCTCCCCACCAACGATGCGAGAGTCGTCGTCAACTTTCTTAAAAAATTATTTTCTCGCTTCGGTACGCCCCGTGCGATAGTTAGTGATAGGGGTACGCACTTTTGCAACGCCCAGTTTGCTAAAATATTAACCAAATATGGCGTCACGCATAAGCTCGCCACCACCTATCACCCTCAAACGAGCGGCCAAGTGGAGGTAGTAAATCGGGAAATCAAACGCATATTAGAAAAAACCGTTTCAACTAATAGGAAGGATTGGGCACTTAAATTAGACGACGCGCTGTGGGCATATCGTACGGCGTACAAGACCGCAATCGGTTGTACGCCTTATCGATTAGTCTACGGCAAGGCATGCCATTTGCCCATAGAATTAGAGCACCGCGCTTTTTGGGCGTTAAAACTCTTAAATCTCGATCATAATTTAACCGCCGAAAACCAGAAATTCCAATTAAACGAACTCGATGAATGGCGTGCGAACGCTTACGAGAGTAATAAATTTTATAAGGAACGCTCGAAATTTTACCACGACCGCAAAATTAAATTTCCAAAATCATTTGCGCCGGGCGATCTCGTCCTTCTTTATAACTCACGTCTTCGTCTTTTTCCGGGGAAACTAAAATCCCGTTGGTCCGGCCCCTTTCAAGTGAAAGAGGTTTGGCCATACGGGACCGTCCTTATCACCCACCCGGAAAAAGGCGACTTAAAAGTTAACGGTCACCGACTAAAACTCTACCACGCGGGGGATCAACTGGGAGGGAAGTTAAATTCCATACCCCTCCCCCACCTCTAAAAAGATCGTACCCCGCCAACGTGTCAAGCTACGAGACGGTAAACAAAGCGCTCGTGGGAGGCACCCGTATATTTATCCAATTACGTTCCTTTTTTTTTATAAAACCAAAAAAAAATGAAAATGATGAAATAAATTTTCATCTCAAAAAAAATAAAAACTTAAACAAAAATAATAATAACAAATAATAATAATAATAAATAAAAAATAAAAAATAAAATAAAAAAAAATAATAAAATTAATAATTATGCATATTTTAAATTATCATTCTTTTTCAAAAAAGAAACATAAAACAAAATAAAATAATGCAAAAACTTTAAAACAAAAATCAAAAATAATTTTGGGAATTTTAAGATAAGACAATAGGAAGTTTCTCAAAGTAGGATTACTCGACAGACCCGAGAGGGGATTTTTGTCGATATTTCGAAACGAGAAAACCCCGTTGCTTTTACCTTTTTATTTCTCTTCTTTCTTCCTTGGTTTTTATCTTAAAGCCTTTTCTTTATTTTACCTTATTTTATCTTTCTTAAAATTTAGATATATTTTAAAACATGCATATTTTAAAATTAAAAAAAAAAAAAAACCTATAATATAAATAATCACATAAAAAGATGATAAAAATTTATTTTTATCATACCAAAAAATATATGTTTTTTTTTACTTCTTTTATACGTATTCTATTCGTGTTTTGTACATTTCGAAAAACTAAAACAAGCCAAAAAAAAAAAACAATTTTGTATATATTCGTGGAGTTCCTTTTTTTTGTAACTATCCTTGAATATATTTTATTCTCTATTTTGTAATTAAAATCTTCATCTTTCCTTTTTTGTAAATATTTTCGTTCCTCACACTTACCTTCAACATTGAGGACAATGTTGGTTTTAAGTATGGGGGCGTGTTTTCCCTCTTTTTGTAATCATTTTTGCCCCTCCCATATTAGAAAAAATCCAAAAAAATCTTTAATTAACTTAGAAAAAATTAAAAAACACACAAAAACAAAAAAAAAATTTTATAAATGTTTTATGTTTATGTCTTTTATTTGTATATAAAAATCCTTATTTATAATAATAAATCAAAATCCAAAAAAATGATGAAAAATGTACTTAAAAATTTGTTATAACAAAATTCATTTTGTCACCAAAAATGTTTTTCCTTCTCTCTTTCCTTTTCTTTTCCTTTTTTTCTATTAATGTACATATTTTTAACAAAATTAAAAAATCAAAAAAATATATGATGAAAAAAAATTTTTTAGAAAAAAAAAAAAAAAAAATCATAAATATTTTGTATATAACTTTTCTTAATTTTCTTCTTCCTCTTTTTTGTATTTATATATGTATTTTGTTATGAAAAATCAAAAATAAAAAAAATATATCATATCTTAAAAAAAAAAAAAAAAAAAAAATTTGCTGAAAAACTTATCAAAAATCCAAAAATAAAATAAAACCCCTACTTAGCTTTTTGTTATTTCCAAGGCTAGGTTAGTTTTATCTTTAAGCGTTTTTTATTATTTATGATTTGCTAAATCAATTTTATTCATTTCATAGTTTGAAAAATTTAAATCGAGGAATTTTTAGTAGTAAAGAAAATCTTGCGATCTTAATTTAATTTGAGAACAGAATTTTTAGCACTACCTCGGGTTTACCCTAAATAGATTCCTTTTTGTATTATATTGGCAAACCATCTTTAGATTCAATTATTCTAACTCTAAACTTGTGAAACTTTAGGAATGTTTTTAATCTACTAAACTTGCTCTCAAAAATCTTTTTTTATTAATCTAGAATTTCTCTTGAAACCCCCCTTATAAACACCCTTTAGCTTGACATAAAAATAATAAAAGTAGGAGTTTTAAAAGAAATCCTGTGTCAATGGGAATAAAGGATTCCGTAAACACAGGCACCCAATATTGTTAAAAGAAATCCCGTGTCAATGGGAATAAAAAATTAATAATTCCGTAAACACGGGCATTGGGTTAAGTTGAGAAATGATTTCAATTCTCCCGCGTAAACCAACGCTGGGAATCAAAGCAAAGGCCACCAAAAAGGTGGGGTGGGAGGATAAAATCCGTCACCCCTTTATCCAAGCACTCTTCTTTTTGCCAAAGCTACCTTTTTTCCCCTACCCCTTAGCCAACAAAATTGTACCTAGATTTTTAATTTAAAAAAGTTTGAGAGAGCATAATTAGTAGGCTTTATTTATTCTTAAAAACTTTCTTAAAAAAGGTTATAGTTTTATATAATTCTATTCTAATTAAAAGGTACCAAAGACTGCAATAATCGACGCTATTTAGCTAACTTTAGAAGTCTCGCTAAAAATTTTTCGCTCTTTTTAAATTACTTTCATAGTTTTGGACTTACCTCTTTAAATACCCTAAATTTATTTCGATCTTACTTTTGATTTAATAAAAACTTTAGTAAATTAGAAATTTTATTAAACGTCTTATAGGTATCCCTTACTTTTGCTCTGGAATAGCAAAAGCTTAAGTATGGGGGTGTTTGATTTATAGTAAATATACGCATTTTTCTTTATAATTTTTAGTATAATTTTAATTAGATTTCTAAATAATATATGTAAATTAATGAATAAAATGTTTGTTTTTGTTATTTTTGTTTTTAACTTAGTTTTATTTTAATTTTGTAAAGTTTTTGTAATTTTGTTAAGTCACGCCCTTGGTCACGCCCGTGTCCAAGGGCGTGTTCACTAATCCCTAACATTTTCTTTTCCCTGTTCTTTTTCCAACTCAAACATCAAGTCACGCCCTCGGTCACGCCCGTGACCGAGGCCGTGTACATCAGTCACGCCCGTGACCGAGGCCGTGTGCATCAGTCACGCCCGTGTTGAATGACCAAGCCCAGATTCGAGCCAAGATGTCAATGTCACCCCCAATGTCACGGCCGTGATCGGGTCACGCCCGTGACCGAGGCCGTGACTCAGCAAATTCTTCCAGAAGAACAAGGACACGCAAGGTGTCACGCCCAGCACACTGCCGACGAAGAACACGCCCGTGTTACTTAGAACACGCCCGTGTACTTCCGAAGTCGCCGGTCAAGCCTTCCAGATGCCTGCCTGGATCCAGCTGTTCTGGCTATTCGCACCCCAAGCCGTGTCACGCCCTCAGACACGCCCGTGTCCGAGGGCGTGTAATCCTAAAATTTTTTCTATAAATAGCCAGTTTCAGCTGAGTCCAAGGGTTCAAAATTTTGGGAGCTTCTCTTAAGGTTTTGTTCCATTTTGCTGATTTTTGGTGTTTTGTAATTTTTGTAATTTTGCACTTTCTCTCTCTAGTTTTGTAACCCCCTTTTTTGATGGAAATAAATTAAGCTTGTAATTATTGTCTCTCTTTATTTTAGTGTGTGTGTTCTCTTTTTGTTCTTTTTCTTTTTATTTTTAGTTTTATGTAATTTTGTAATTTTTGTTAAGTTGTCATTTTAATTTGGGTGTGTGTGTGTATGAGTGTAATTTTCTTATTTTTAGCTTTGTTGTAATTTTTAGATGATTTCATATTAGTGTGTGTGAGTGTAGGAGTTTAAATAGTTTTTTTGTTTTGTTTTGATTTGGTGTTTTTACTCTCTTTTTGTTTTTTTTGTAAGTGTGTGTGTGTAAGAGAGTAGATTTTCTTTTCTTTTTAACTTAGTTTCATTATTGTTGTGTGTGTGAGTGTATGAGTTTAGATTTGTTTTATTTTAATTAGATTTCATTAACGTAGAGTGGGTGTGTGTATGAGTATAAAGTTTGCGCCTTTTTTGTAATCGAATAGTTTCCATTTCCGTCACGCATTTATTTCCCGCCTATCCGTTTGGATAGGACTTGCTCACGCATTTATTTCCCGCCTATCCGTTTGGATAGGACTTGCTCACGCATTTATTTCCCGCCTATCCGTTTGGATAGGACTTGCTCACGCATTTATTTCCCCTCTACCTATTTGGGTGGGGATCGCATTTCTTTAATTCCTGCAATTTACAGCTTTCATTTTAATTCTGTAGAGTGTGTGCGTTTTCAATTAGTGCGTCTTTTATTTTTTATATATTTGCTTTTTGTTTAATTCCGCTACCCGCTCAATCGCTTATTATCGCCGTAGTTATCATTATCGTTTTATAAAACCCTAAAAAATTCTAAGCAAAACTACTTTTTAAATTAACGTTTTCGTTCTTTTTCTTTTCATCGCTTTTCTTGGTTTTTGCTAAACGCACACCAAGCCCGTGATAGTTATCATTTTCGTCACTAGCTTTTCTATAAAATCATAAAAATCAATTTCAAACTCTTTTCGATAAAATGATAGCGCGTTCCTAAGAAGTAGAAATAATCGATACGACCTTGGAAAAATACGACCTTGATATTTCAAAAGAAATATCCTATACTACTATCGATAGGGTCCACTTGCCTTTATTGATTTTAGTCCGGATAATTACATAAACCCAAAAGCTTTCTCTCTAAAGCACTTTTTAAAAACTCTCTTTTAAAAACACTAAAAAATTTGTTGCAACACGTCTTTGGTTGTTGCAACTAGCTCAAGGTAAAAGAAGTTTTAAAACGCTCTTAAAGAATTGTTGCAACTACTCAAAAAATTGTTGCAACAATATTTTCAAAAAGCTTTCAATTTTAATTTCAACATAAAGCCCTTTTTCAATCTTTTCTACTTAGCTTTTGGCGACGCGGCCAAAGAGTAATCTTCGATATTTCGAAAGAGGAAAAGGTCGTTACTTCTATCTTTCGATAGGATAACGGGTAATTCTTCGAAGTAGGATTACTCGCGGGACTCTTCGAAAACGCCGCCGAATTCTAATAAAAGAAGAAAGCAAGGCTTCACACCTTTTTCAAAAAACTAATTTTAATGCATCAAGTTTCCTGGCCAGAAAATTCAAGAAATGGGTCAGGACAGATGGATCAAGAAGGAGAGAGTCAAAACCAAGGTATGACATAACTCCTACTAAAGAAATTATTTATTATTCTTGCAGGAAACCTGGACATATTGCCCCAGAATGTCCAGAAAACGTTGAGACAAAGAAAGATCTAAAAAAGAAAGATCTCAAGAAAAAGGGGAAGAAGAAAGAAAGAGGCTTTATAGCAGAAGCCTGGAGTGATACATACTCTGAGGACAGCTCCTCTTCTAAGAGTGACAATGAAGAACCTAAGCAAGAAGACCTATGCTTAATGGCATTTGAAGGCTCAAAGAAAGATGATGGTACCAACTCATGGAGTGAGACAGGATCAGAAGAAAGCATATCTTCTGAAGATGAAAGAGAAAATAGCCTCATTCTCATAGAGGAATCTGAGGATGAGGATGAGGTAAACATTTTTTATGAAATAGATTTTCAAAGTGATAATTTCAGAAATGATTTTATGGGAATGTGTCTAGATCAACTAAAAGCTACACAAGAAATTAATGATCTAAGAGATCAAATTAATATGGCTAAAAACCAAAGAAATAGAGAGGTTAAATGCTCTAAAAATTATGAAGAAAGGGCTAACATCATAGAAAAGGAAGTAGAAAGGGCTAGAATAAAAAACCAGCTCCTTAAGGATAAGGTATCCTAGGCAAAAGCCTTTGAAGAATCAATAAACATGAGAAGCCAAACTCTCAAGGAAATCACTGAACAACAAACAAGGAGACATAAAAATCTTGGTCTAGGGGCTGATCCCTCAACCAGCCAAATTCCATCCAACAAACCTGCTTGGATGATCCCTATAAAATTCACCAAACCCATCAAATCAAACCAAGAGAAAGATTCACCAAATAAGGAAGAAGACTTCCTCAAGGAAATAAAATAATTCGATGAAACATTATATTATTCAGCTGATGACTCTCAAACTTCATCTGAAGAAGCAACTAAGCCAAAAGAAACAATACATAAAAGAGCAAAATCAGAAAAAGGGAAAAAGAAAATTTATGAAGATACAGTTGCGTCGACTTCATATCGACGTATGAATAATAGTGCGTCGACTTTCACTCAACGCAACCTCTCAGATGCCTCGACCTCTACTCAACGCTTGAATAAAAGTACGTCGACTTCCAATCAACGCAACTTTTTCCATGCGTCGATATCAGATCAACGCTATCGGGAGAAAGCGCCGAATATAAATCGAAGCAACTATCAACATGCGTCGAATAGATATCGACGCACAAAAATTCAGAGCAACTTAAATGCCTATCATCCAAAAACCTTCAATAATTCCCATTCAGGATCCATTCATCCTAACCATGATTTCCATCATAATCAACACCTCTATCCTAACCAAAATTTCTACCCTAAACCTGGTAACCAAACTTCCCATCCTAATCAAACTTTTTATCCTAATCAACCCTTCTATCCTTCTCTAAACTCAAATTATCATAAGAATAAGATAATCAAGTGCCATATATGTAACAAAACTGGCCACCTTGCCAAACAATGTTGGCACAACCAATCAAACTATATGTAAAAATTAGTCCAAGACTGACTTAGAACTAGGAAGAGATGAAAAGAAATAAACACCTAAAATTCTTCAAGAAAATCAAAAGTCACGTCGACTTCTAATCGACGCACCGTCGATGACTCAACTCAATAAGTGAAATCGACGCATACGTCGATTACAATCGATGCAGACGTCGATACGAAACCCTAACATCTTAACGCTGGCTATATCAACGCTTACGTCGAATTCAACTCGACGTAACGTCGACTTCATAAAAATGAGCGGCAATGCTAAAATATTTTCGGTCACATCCACTGAAGTACCGAATAAGCCTCGAATTGAGTCCCTTTTCGACGCTTCACCTGACTTACAAAGACTCTTCAGTTAGAAACCTTCACTACTCTGCATCCTTTATCCTTCTTGCTCCTTAGTCCAGCCATTTCCTCCTCTCTTTCACTGACCTAAAACGGCTCCCAAGATAAACTCTGGTTTCGACATTGACCTCGACTCCTTCCAAGCCGCTGTAGAAAATTATAAGAACATCATAGCTCTCTTCACTGAAGCTGGATTGGACAAACTCATCTCCACAAGATGCAAGCTCCTGGAAATAGAGCTCACAGAGCTGATGACTCATGTTCAGATATCTGAACAAGGAGAAATCCAGGGAACAATCTATGAGACACCAGTCTCAATCTCTGCAGAACATATTAGGACCACCTTTGATCTTCCATCAGGTATATCCTAATATTATCTTTGTTCAAAAAAAATAGGGAAAGGAAATCAATTTCTAAAGAGTAACCTCATAAGTCT
Source organism: Dactylorhiza incarnata (assembly GCA_033032865.1). Taxonomy (NCBI): domain Eukaryota; kingdom Viridiplantae; phylum Streptophyta; class Magnoliopsida; order Asparagales; family Orchidaceae; genus Dactylorhiza; species Dactylorhiza incarnata. The sequence goes on from JAWHQI010000014.1 coordinate 12,446,621, forward strand.
TCATCATTCCCCTATTAGGTGATGAATCTATAGACCTCACACCTGATGAAATCAAGCATCTGCTAACCACCATGAAGTTTTCAAGGGATAAACCAATCCATCAAAAGAAAATAGATTTTTCTGAGGAGTACAGACTGCTAGCAGATATAATAGGAAAGATACTACTATGCAAAATTTAAGCCCATGATGTAGTACCCAAGCAGCAACTGAACATCATGGGGGCCCTTGTGCTGAAGAAGAAGGTGGACTGGGGCACATGGTTGCTCAAGATAATAAGCTCCAAATACTCACAAAAAGAAAATGCATATATGAGGATTATGAGTCAAGTACTCTTCCACTCCTTCCCTGACCTCTGTAGGTCAAAAGGAATCCCCATTCCTCCAGGAAAAAGAATGTCAATAGCCCTATTCTCCAAGTGGACCAGGCAAATCCCTAAGCCTGGTTCCATTCCTGAAAGGACTCCCTCTCCTCCTAACTCTCCTGCTCATCCATCTCCTCCTCCTCCTCCTCCTCAAAGAGACAATCCTTCTCTACCACCATCATCCACTCAAATAGTCTCTACCACCCTCACAACTCCTACTCTACCTACCTCTTCTCAAACACCTGCTCCTCAAATAACAGTTTCTCCATCTCCTCCTCCTCATACTCTCTCATCCTCTTCAACTCCATTATCACCAATACCTCATACATCAACTAACCTTTCTCCACCCTCATCACAACCTCGACCACTCTCTCCTCATCACCAACCACAACATGAACTATCTGCATCCACTGAAGCCCTCCTTACTCAGTGCATTGCATCAGCAGCTCAAACATTCCAAGCAATGCTGGATGAGCACTGCTCCCAGATTCATTCCTCCATCCTTCACATGCACACCCAAATAGATGGGGTCAGTGCCTCTGTAAAAAATCTGAAGACCTCTCTCACTTCCTCTAGAGTGACAAGGTCTTTCTTAACCTCCCAGGCCGAGCAACTCAAGAAGGGGGAGAATCTAGATGAAGAGCAACCCTCCAATCCTAAATCTCTCTCTCACAAGACCCCTCCTTCCTCAAAAGATAATAGTCTTGCACTTCTCAAGACAATTGGAAATGAAGTTGTACCTGAGCTACACTCTGAAGAACAAACAATAGAGGTACTTAATATAGCAAGAGAGGGTGCAAATCAAGTAGTACTATTACAAGGGGAGGCAAGCAGAGCAGACAATGAAGCTGAAAAGGAAAATGTGGCAGATGGTAAGAAAAATAAAGAAACTGAAACTCAGGGGGAGCTGGATACTATTATGAATGAAGCTGGAGTAGGTGAAGTAGGAGCTGATACAGCTGGAGCTAAGGAGCCAGATACAGCTGGAGTAGGAGCTAAGGAGCCAGATACAGCTGGAGCTGAAGATGATAAAGAAATTGAAGAAGTAGAAGGATCAAAGGAAGTTCCATCCCAGGGGGAGCAATCTGCTCAGGGGGAGCTATGTGAACTTCCTGCAACTGAGAAGGATAAATCCTCCTCTCCTAAAATAGTAGTATTCAAGAGAAAGAGAAAGACTCCTCCTACCCCTCCTGAGTAATGTTTGAAAATAATACTGATATACTTTACCCTATAGTTAAATACTAATTGGTATGAAAATGAAGTCTGTTTATATAATTCTTGAAAATTTGGTTATATGATCTCTCTTTCCAATTGCTTTTCTGCTTGATTGACATATCTCTTGTCTTTACAAATGCTGTGCTGGGTTAATTATATGCTAGTACAACTTCCCTCTAAATAGGGTTAAGACAAATAGGGGGAGATTGTTGGGAAAATGATTTCTCTTAACCCCTGAAAATGAGTTGAATATGAATTCCAAGAAAGGAAAATCAAGGTTAAGTAAATATGCGTCGAATAGTATTCGATGCAACGTCGAAATAAAGTCGACGTTACTATCAGAATGAGTCGAAGTAGCTCCAAACAGAATTCGGCGTATCCTATGTCGACGTAGCTATGACTTCTAGTCAACGTATCTTGAGAAGTCGGCGCACCCTAGTCGACGCACCTTCCTTATTCTCCTCTCAACGTTCTGCCAGGACGAATTCGACGCCTTCGTCGAATAGTAATCGACGCACGGTGATTTCTATGATTAATTCAAAAATCGCCAGATCTCTTTCCTTCTTTCATAGATCTGATTTATATGGAATCAAATTATTCTTTATAGCCATTCTGAATTATTCTTTTCCTCTAATGAATTCTTGGCTAATTTGATTAAATCCATTATGGACACTATTTGAAATCAGAATGAATACTTTCCTTCTATGGATATAATTGTTATGGAAATTTCTCCTTCTTTCTAATACTCTGCCTGCTAATTGATTACTCTCCTATAGTGTTATTTTAATGAACAGAGCTATAGATAACAAGGTGGTCGGCAGAGAGCAACAATAAGTGATCCACCATTTTTACATTTGAAAAAGAGGAAGAGCTCCCAAGTGAAATGAGAAAATTGAGAAATAGTGTTGCAGCAAAGATCAAGCTTCCTTCTCCTTCTCACTCTGAAGCCATACTGCTGCAAACTCTGATAGCTCTCACAAAGAGAGAAAAGGCCTACAATCTCCTTCTCACTATAGAAGAGAGATTTTATTCACTACTTCTTGTGCTTCCAATCTTCTTGCTAGGAAGAAGATTCTTACTTGTCTTAAAAAAACTTCTTATTCTTTTTATTACTTTCACTTTCATATATTGTAAAAGAGTTTTTAGAATCTCTCTTCAAAAAATTCAGTTGTACTTGTTCTAAGAGTCTCCTTTTCAAAAGACTCAGTTGGTTCTAAGTGTCTCCTTGTCAAAAGACTCAGGGTGGTTCTAAGAGTCTCCTTATCAAAAGACTCAGTGCAAGATAGTGAATTTCCTACCAAGGGGGTAGAAGAGTGGACTACCCAAAGTTTGGGGAACCACTATATTTCCTTGTGTTGTGCTGTGATTTCTTTTCTTACATTTATTTTCTTTACTTGTGTTTACCCAGAAATCGGCGATCATCTCAAATTAGCTGTCCAAGCCCTGGCGGTCCCCCATCGCCCGAGTGGTCTCTCTTTTTCTTTCCTCGTAAAGGTCGAGCTTCGTGCCCCGCATGACTTTTCCCCCGGAGGGTCGCCCCCTTGGGCGACCTCGCCTCCGCGAGGAGGAGATCGCCCCTTGGGCGATCTCCCCCCGTGAGATCGCCCTTTGGGCGATCTCCCCTGTGAGGAGGTCGCCCCCTTGGGCGACCTCGCCTCCGCGAGGAGGAGATCGCCCCTTGGGCGATCTCCCCTGTGAGGAGCGCCCCCTTGGGAGACCTCGCCTCCGCGAGGAGGAGATCGCCCCTTGGGCGATCTCCCCCCGTGAGATCGCCCTTTGGGCGATCTCCCCTATGAGGAGGTTGCCCCCTTGGGCGACCTCGCCTCCGCGAGGAGGAGATCGCCCCTTGGGCGATCTCCCCCCGTGAGATCGCCCTTTGGGCGATCTCCCCTGTGAGGAGGTCTCCCCCTTGGGCGACCTCGCCTCCGCGAGGAGGAGATCGCCCCTTGGGCGATCTCCCCCCGTGAGATTGCCCTTTGGGCGATCTCCCCTGTGAGGAGGTCGCCCCCTTGGGCGATCTCCCCCCGTGAGATCGACCCTTGGGCGATCTCCCCTGTGAAGTCTCCCCTCTGAAATCCCTGTTTGTGTGATATGTTCAGGTGCACCAGGTCCAGACGATCTCAGCAGGTCCAGACGATCTCAGCAGGTCCAGACCATCTCAGCAGGTCCAGACGATCTCAGCAGGTCTAGACGATCTCAGCATCTCCAGACGATCTCAGCAGTCTCAGCTGACGATCTCAGCAGGTCTAGACGATCTCAGCGATCTCAGCGGTCTCAATAGCGGACTCAGGCGGTCTCAGCAGTTCCGGGCAGCCCGTTACCTTCCAGATCTGCCCGTTCGGGCAGGCCCCTGCGTCTATAAATAGAGGGGTGGGGTACCAGTTGGAGGACTTTTGGAGAGCTTCCAGTCCCAGCTAGTGGTTTGAGCGGTCTCAACTTTGAGTGACCGCTGAGACCTCTCCGATCTCCCTTCAGGCCCCTTTTTCTTCATGTTTTATGCTGTTTCTTTCATTCTTTCCTGTTGTAACCTCAGCTGTAACTCAAGCTTTATATCAATAAAATAGTCTTTCCTCCAGTTCAAAGTAACCGGCCACCCAACAGTTTCACCCCCCATCCTTCAGCTCGAGCGAGTGTGGAGTTGGTACCATTTTTGGCACCAACAACTTGTTTAATTCTTGTTGGTGTGTGGAGCTCTAATCTGATCACTACATACATATATATATAATTATTATTTTTGCACAAAAATATTTTAAATCTCAATTCACCCCCCCCCCCCCTCTAGAGAATTCTAGTGAGGTTAACTATGCACTTTCACACTTCCCCAGGGCGGGTGAGATTTCGGACGGGCTCAAGTCCGAGGGGCGCAACCCTAGGCTATTCCGAAGTGGGGGGGGGGGGGGAGGGCGAACAGGGAGGGCGGTCAGCCCCCTATCTCGCCCAGCCCTTTAGGGGAGGGGGGCGAGCAGGGTGGGCGACCTACCCCTATCTCGCCCCAGCCACTTTGCGGGGCAAGCAGGGAGGGCGTCCTGCCCCCTGTCTCACCCCAGCTCCTTTGGGGGGGGGGGGGCGAGCAGGGAGGGCGGACAGCCCCCTGTCTCGCCCCAGCTCTTTAGGGGGGGAGAAGGGAGGGCGGCCAGCCCCCTGTCTCGTCCCAGCTCCTTGGGGGGGGGGGGGGGGGGGGGGGGGTGAGTAGGGAGGGCGGCCTGCACCCTGTCTCTCCCCAGCTCCCATGGGGGGCGAGCAGAGAGGGCGTCTTGCCCCCTATCTCACCCAGCTCCTTTGGGGCCGAGTAGGGAGGGCGGTCAGCCCCCTGTCTCGCCCCATTTCCTTTGAGAGGCGAGTTGGGAGGGAGGACTGCCCCCTATCTCGTCTAGCCCCAAGCGAAGGGGGCGGTCTGAGTTTAGCGACTCAGAATGACGGGATTTGGCTGTTGGCAGGCCAAACCCGGGGGTATTTTCGTAATCTCGTAGGCTAAAATTTTGCTATTGGCACACCAAGTTCAGAAATCTATAAATAGGACCAAGGGGGCACCTTTGAAGGTAGATCTCTCTCTTTAGGCCACTCTCCCCCTAGGATTCTTTGGTGGGGGAAGAGAGCCTCCAAAGGTGCCCCAAGCCTAGCATTGGCTTGGGAGGGGAAGCACTCTAACATCTTTTGGGTGTGTGGTGGGACCTCCTCGCTGAGCCCTTGGTCTTGTTCCTATTTTCCTAAGACTTCGGCCTAGCGCTCTCCCTTGAGAGAAGTAAGTGTGAGGTCACCCACATTTTTGGGGACCCGAACTCCACAAAGACCAAGTCTTGGTTTCAACATTGTGGAGCGGTAAGCGTGGAGAGTGACAAGCATGGAAAATCTCAAGCTGAGCTCTATGGCTAGATGTTGTGGAGGTGGATCCGACCCGGGCCACTCGGAGACGCCGGTGGCTGCGATGATAATGGAAATGTTTGAAGATTTCAAGTAGGAGGTCCTGTATCCCTTACAACTAGCTTTTGCCGCGAGAGGCGGATGCGAGGAAGGAGGCGGTCTGGAGGTTTCGCCCCAGCAGATGGGCTAGAGCATTCCAGGCCAGCAATCCAGGAAGGAGGTGATAGCGGGGGCAAGTGGGGAGGCATCCGGCCCCCACTCGCCTGACCTCAAAAGAGGGAGCGAGTAGGGAGGTGGACTTGCCCCACTCACCCAGTCCCAAGGGGGCGAGTGGGGAGGCGGCCTGCCCCCACTCGCCCAGCCCCAAGGTGCGAGCGGGGAGGCATCCGACCCCCACTCGCCCAGCCCCGAAGTGGGCAAGCGGGGAGGCATCCGGCTCCCACTCGCCCCGCCCCAAAAGAGGTCGAGCAGATGCGGGTGGGCGAGCCGGGGGTGGGGGGGGGGGGGGGAGGAAGTCCCTTTTGTGATTTGATTCTCTCAGCCCCGGTTCCATAGGGGTTCAGGGAGCTGGAGATGTCTTACTACTCCGGCAAGGATGATCTAGTCTTACACCTGCAGTGGTTCGAGGACATGGTCTGTATCAGGCCTATGTCAGATGCCTTCCAGTGTCGGCACTTTGCCACCACCCTGAAGGAGAATGCAAGGTACTGGTTCCACCAGCTCCCCGTGGGGTCAATCTGGGCCTTTGAAGATTTGCGTCGAGGTTTTCTATTGTGCTTCTCGACGTCGAAGAAAAGGAAGAAGGATGCTGAAGCACTCTTAAATGTCAAGCAAGTGCCAAGGGAGTCGCTAGCTCACTACGTTGATAGGTTCCAGGAAGAGGTCCTGCTTACCCAGGAAGTGCCCGGGTTCACCCTCCAGCCCGCCTTCATAGTGGGGTTGCGGGAGGGGTTCTTCAAGATGAGCCTAAAGAGGAAGACCCCCACTATCCTTTGAAGAATTGATGGAAAGGACGGCGGAAGAAATTGAGGAAGATAAGGCCAACCCAGAGTTCGCAAAAAGGTTGGCCAAGCTAAGTGAGCCGGAGGCAAGGAAGCCAGGAGGCGGCGTGGACTATCCCGAAACAAAGTTTGAACGAGGAGAGGGTAGCTTCCAGGGGGAGAGACCCGACCCCCCAAGGTGGAGGCAGGGACCGACAACACACCTCCCACCACCTACGCAAACCATGGCGCTTGGCGGGGGAAGAAGGAGGAGGGCCATGAAATCAGAAAGGAGAGGAAGAGGAGATGATAGGGTTGCGTTACCCTACTGTGACTTCCACGAGGAGGAAGGTCACGTGACTTCCGCCTGCCATGAGTTTTTGGAAAGGAGTGAGGCAAAGGGTCCGAGGTAGCAATAGCAGCAACCGGAGGGGGTCAAGAAAGACCAGGCCTGGGAGTAGGAGACCAAGTTTTGGTTTCCATACATAGTATTTTCTTTAAGCCCATGTAGTGTGATGGTTTACTTACATACTTAGTTTTTTCGTGCATGTAATGTGATAACTAATGTGATGAAAAGTTTCTAAGGAACTTAACCCCGATGCTGGCCCGCTGACCAGGCTCCATCCAAGCTGGTAGGGATGGGAACCGCTCAGTGGCTGGATGTTTCAGAAGTACTTAGCCCCGATGCTGGCCCACTGACCAGGCTGCCATCAAGCTGGCAGGGTCGGGAACCGCTCAGTGGCTAGAGGTTTCAGAAGTACTTAGCCCCAATGCTGGCCCGCTGACCAGGCTCCCATGAAGCTGGCAGGGCTGGGAAATGCTCGGTGGGTGGAAGTTTCAGAAGTACTTAGCCCCGATGCTGGCCCTCTGATCAGGCTCCCATCAAGCTGGCAGGGATGAGAACCGCTCGGTGGCCAGAGGTTTCAGAAGTACTTATCGTCGATGTTAGCCCGCTGACCAGGCTCCCACCAAGCTGGCAGGGCCGGGAACTGCTCGGTGACCGAAAGTTTTCAAAGTACTTAGCCCCAATGCTGGACCGCTGACCAGGCTCCCACCAAGCTGGCAGGCCCGGGAACCACTCAGTGGCCAGAGATTTTCAAAGTACTTATCCCCAATGTTGGCCCGCTGACCAGGCTCCCACCAAGATGGCAGGGCCGGGAACCGCTCAGTGGTCGTAGGATTTTAAATTTCTTAGCCTCGATGCTGGCCCGCTGACTAGGCTCCCACAAAGCTAGCAGGCCAGGGAACCGCTCGGTGGCCAGAGGTTTTCAAAGTACTTAGCCCTAATGTTGTCCCGCTGTCCAGGCTCCCACCAAGCTAGCAGGTTAGAGAACCGCTCAGTGGCCGAAGGTTTTCAAAGTACTTAGCCCCAATGCTGTCCCGCTTACCAGGCTCCCACCAAGCTGGCAGGGCCTGGAACTGCTCGATGGCCGTAGGATTTCAAAGTCCTTAGCCTCGATGTTGTCACGCTGACAAGGCTATTACTAAGCTGGCAGGGCCGGGAACCGCTCAGTGGCTGAAAGTTTTCAAGGTACTTAGCCCCGATGCTTGCCCACTGACTAGGCTACCACCAAGATGGCAGGGCTGGGAACCGCTCGATGGCAGAAGATTTTCAAGTACTTAGCCCCAATGCTGGCCGCTTACCAGGCTCCCACCAAGCTGGCAGGGCCGGGAACCGCTTGGTGGTCGTAGGATTTCAAAGTACTTAGCCTCGATGCTGGCCCGCTGACCAGGCTCCCACCAAGCTGGCAGGGCCGAAAACTGCTCGGTGGCTGGAGGTTTTCAAAGTACTTATCCCCGATGCTGGCCCACTGACCAGCCTGCCACCAAGATGGCACGACATGGAACCGCTCGGTGGCCGGAGGTTTTCAAACTACTTAGCCCCGATGTTGGCCCACTGACCAAGCTCCCACCAAGCTAGCAAGGCCGGGAACCGCTCGGTGGCCGTAGTATTTCAATGTACTTAGCATCGATGCTGAACCGCTGACAGGCTCCTACTAAGCTGGCAAGGCTGGGAACCGCTCGGTGGCCGGAGTTTTGATGAGTCCTCATCATATACACTTTTATGGACTCATCTGGGCCGTTTATTTAGTCATTTCACTGCACTTTAGCCCTGTTTTAGTTCATATTTGATATTCTATGCTAGGTGCACCTTCTGGCCTATTTTGGTGCGATTTCATATCTATCTTCATTAGTAGTTTTCATGTGTTGTTAAGTGTCACTTTCAGTGGCTAGATTAGTGTTGTACGCTGGAACAGTAGTCGTGCAGGTGTTCCCGGTGCAATTCTGCACAGGAACACTGCGCACGATCACTGGTTCTATTGCGCACGACCACTGGTCGTGCGCCACTGATCGTGCGCATTTGACGCCTTTTTCTGAGTTCTGTTTGGTGCAGTGCGCACGACCACTGACGCTAGTGCGCACGACCACCGGTCGTGCGCCACTGCTCGTGCGCACTTACCATTTAATTTCTGAGTTCTGTTTCACCTATTGCGCACGACCACCGACGCTAGTACGCACGACCACCGGTCGTGCGCCACTGGTCGTGCGAACATGTTATTTTATAATTTCTGTCTTTGCAGGTTCCGTCCAGGCAGAGCGCACGATCACAGGATTCTAGTGCGCACGACCACTGGTCGTGCGCCACTGACCGTGCGCACTGTTTAATTCCAGCGCCTATAAATATGCTGCTCGCGATTTAGGTCACATCCCCCGCTTTCTTCCGCCGTTTTCCGCCTGGTTTGGTCCGACTTCGCCCCTCCATCGTCGCCCACCTTAGGGAGGATCTCCGGGCTTGTTCTTCACGCCAATCTTGAGCCGGAGTTTCCTCTCGGCCTCCTCCTTCATCCAAGAGCTCCAAAGGAAGACCTAGCCGCTATCTCCATCGAGCAAGAGGAAGTTGGCAACCTCCACCGGATCGTGACACGAAGAAGACGGGTCCATTGGAGAGTCGTGACAGCTCTCTCTACCCCGGACGTAGTTGTGGACCGAGCTTGGACGCGGATTGACAACCCGGCGATTCCAACCGTGAATCTTCAACGAGCCTTCGGATTCGGTCGATTTCTTGCCTTGTTCTCCTTTTATTGATGTATTTGCAACTAGATCTAACATTATGATGAAGTGTATTTTGATTAAATAGCATTTTTACTTGATTATGTCTATATGATTGAGTATTTTTGTTTATATTATTGAGGTGCGCCTTGTGGTGTGGTTTGTTGGTTGCGTTGTGCCGCCCTAACAATTGTTAGTGGTGTGCTTTTTGAAGAGGTGCTTGCGACCCTCAATCCGTAAGCCTACTCGCCCATCCGCCTACCGAAGCGTGGCATCGCGGCCCGTATTCCATCCCGCCTTACGAAGCAGCGCGCTCAAGGCCTGCATTGTTCAATTCCGCTTGCCTTCTCGCCCATCCGCCCTTGCGACGCAGCGCGCTCAAGGCCTGCCTAGTCTCCATCCCGCCAAGCGAAGCTTTGCATAGCGGCATTGCATAGGAGTAGTTGATAGCTTTTATTTTATTTTCCAAAAGCCCAATCACCCCGTTTCCGCATTCCATCCGACGTTAAGGACTTCAATCTCAAGTCCTTCCTCGACATTTAACTCCACCTTACTGTGTTCCTCAAGAGACCGACACTCGGGGATTTTCCCCATTATTATTACTTGCGCGACCGGTGCACTTGCCGAATCATCGCATCAAGTTTTTGGCGCCGTTGCCGGGGAACACAGTCGTGTGAGTTTTCTGGAGAGGGAGAATCTGAGAAGGGAGCCCTTCCATTTGTAAATCGCATTTCTTTGTTTTATTTCCTCATTTTCTGTTTTCTTGTTTTTTTTATAGTAGGTTGCTTTAGTAAATTTTTGTTAGGTGTAGTATTTTGCACAATAGTGTTCTTCTTTTTGAATCGTTTTATCTTCGCACTATGTGGGCACATCTTAATTTCCGTTGCCGTTGGTGTGGAGCTACCTCCCACTCTAGTGATGAATGCCCTATGGAGAATAGTAGGCATAATTCTTATAGCCCAGCATATGGAGCACCGACTTCGTCTGGTACTCCATATGGTGCGCGTAAGTCTTATGGCTACTCTGCTGAGCCTTTACCGTCTTACTTCTTTTCGGCTCCAGCCCCCGCTGTGCCAAAGAAGCCCGCAAGGCAGTGCCAGTTTTGTCGGAGCACTGATCACGCCCTGAAGGATTGTGCTGCTTTTCGTCGCCAATTGGATGAGGATGACGAGCCGGACATCCGGATCGTCCCAACTCCTAACTCTGGCGGCACACCTTCAACATCCGGTTATGTGTCTTTGTCACCTTCACATCTTGAAGGGTATGGCATGGACACGGTCACTGGATGTGTGGCTGATCTGGGCACCGACATTGCTGAGCCTATTCTCCCGGTGCATCCACCACCCCTAGTGGATTCGATTCTTTGTAAGGAATCGGTGCTCGACTTTTATCCGAGCACTATTCCTCTCCCTATTGTGCATACTACACTCGTCTCTGACGACATTGTTGATGATGTGTCGCAGGAGGAGGTGGTTGATCTGAGTGTTGTGCCTATTCCTATGGAGGAGGACAACCTTCTAGGTGAAGAGGAATTTTCCTCAGCACCGGTGGAGGAAGTCCAAATCCTAAGCCTGGCCACCGGTGATCCCGCCGAATCTTGTAGCATTGATGACAATGCAAACATTATTTTACTTCCCCAACCTAATGGGAGTGAGACCGGGACCACTCCCCCGATTTTTGATTATTTATGTCATTCTTCTCTTTTATTTCCTGACCCCCCTTCTTCATCTGAGCCTGTGCAGGTTGAGTCTTCACAGGTACATCAGGAGGACTTGGAGCATGATGCTCAGGTCAATGATGAGTGTATCCTCACATGTGAGGAGGTTGACCCCTCCTCCATAGAGGAAGCTCCACTCATTGCCTTTTCCTCCTGCTGCCTCCCTGTTGACGATACCTTGCTAGGCAAGGATGTGTTTTGTGAGATGAGTGAGGACCAGGCCTCCTCCTTTTCTTACATTCTCTACCCTCTACCTGTGAGAAGCAGGTATCTATATTTAGGTAGAGGGGTGACTGCTCTGTCTCCGTATCGGTACCCGCTACCGATGCGCATATTAGAACAGTTACCTGTGCACTTTTCTTTTCATAGGCCTATAAGCTAGAACTGTACAAATGCTAAATAAGTCGTGCTGGGATGACAATAACCCCAGTAGTTATCTTCCTTTTCTGCATTTCTATTTTTATCTAATCATGTTTAGTTAGTAGTATTTTCTTTTCAATTTTCTTTTGTCTTTTGTTTTTGCGGAGCTGATCCCTGCAGGTATCTTCTCTGGATGGCGGACGCTGCAGCTTAGTCCAGGTTTTCACGCCAATCTTCTGGTGTGCTCATTTCTGAGCACTGGGTACCCTCTTTCCCTAGCATTATTCTGAATTTCATAGCTGCATTTTGCGCATATTGTTTAGTTTAAGTCTGGGGGGGAGTGTACCGAGTGTTCACTACACGTGTACACGTTTTTGCATATCAGAAGTGTATTTTTATTATTGCATACACCACAACACCCACTTGAGCGCGTACTCATCTGTTTGTTCGCCCTGTTGTGAATTTAATTCTTTTGCTTATTTGGAAAAGTCTAGATGATGGTTTAGGATTATGTAGCAGAGTAAAATGTTGACTCTAGTAGTGCTCCTGGTCGAGTGCTCAGTTGCATAGAAATTTGTGTAGATTAGACTTCTTTTTATACTTATGGTTTTATATTTTTTTCTATTAGTGTAAATGTTGTTTACTCTACTCAAATGGTGAATCCGGTGTGAATCAAACGGTAGCATAGGGATGTGTGTAAACGATCGCTAGATTCGTATTGCTTGAGTCGGGAGAAAGGAGAATCTTTCTCGGTGGCTAGAACTTGCCCCAAGCGATTCTTGAAGCATGGGTATACGGTTAGTCAATTGTGTGAATGTGATATAGGCCATCATTTTGGCCCGGTTGAGCCTTTGTGCCTATCCCTACCGCTTTGTCCTCGTTAGCCCAGTTGTGCCTACCCGTTCTTTGATTCAGCCCCACTTTTAGTTCACCAAAGCCTAAAAGCCAATCCTAGTCGCACACCCAAATCTGAGCTTTAGCTGTTATTATTTTCATGAGTTGGGTTGTTGATGTGATATTATATTTGTGAAGATGTGGATGTGTCCTATTGTTTATTTGCTGAATATGATAAGAAAAAAAAAATGAAATGTAAAAAAGAAGTTAAAAAGAAAGGAAAGAGAAGGAGTGTTTAATTGAAAATCTTTATGTATAGATTTCTGTTTGGGAGTAGGCGGTGCACGCACCCATGTTGTTAAGTTCAAGTCTGGGGGTGTTGTGTACCCGCGTGTTTGTGTGGCGAATGAGGATAGTTTCCTGCATTAGCTCATTTGGGTTTAGTGCTTGAGCCGTCGTTTTTATCTTTGTTTATCCTCACCTAAACCCAAGCCCCAATTAAAACCTAAAGTCCTATTGATTCACGCAATTGAGTCAAACCAGTGCCGTGGAGAGAATGTGACCGGGCAAGCTTATGGTCACCGACACTGATGGATTTCAGTGGAGTTTTTCCCGCATCCCGATCTTGAGCAATGCTCGTCTCAGCGCTTAGTTTACTTTCTCCGTATGCATGACTGAATGATTCACCGTTGTTCACCATTTTGAGTAGTTGTAATATGCGTTTACTCTTTTAGAAATATATAAACTGTTTTTATAATCAGTAGTCTTTTCTACTATCGTTCTTATGCACGTGAGCATGCGACTTCGCATGGTACTTTGTATTGTAATTTTAAGCCATCTACTTTTCTTTCCCCGTTCGCGTAGAATGTGTTTGCTCGGGACGCGCAAACAGTTAAGTCTGGGGGTGTGATGAGTCCTCATCATATACACTTTTATGGACTCATCTGGGCCGTTTATTTAGTCATTTCACTGCACTTTAGCCCTGTTTTAGTTCATATTTGATATTCTATGCTAGGTGCACCTTCTGGCCTATTTTGGTGTGATTTCATATCTATCTTCATTAGTAGTTTTCATGTGTTGTTAAGTGTCACTTTCAGTGGCTAGATTAGTGTTGTACGCTGGAACAGTAGTCGTGCAGGTGTTCCCGGTGCAATTCTGCACAGGAACACTGCGCACGATCACTGGTTCTATTGCGCACGACCACTGGTCGTGCGCCACTGATCGTGCGCATTTAACGCCTTTTTCTGAGTTCTGTTTGGTGCAGTGCGCACGACCACTGACGCTAGTGCGCACGACCACCGGTCGTGCGCCACTGCTCGTGCGCACTTACCATTTAATTTCTGAGTTCTGTTTCACCTATTGCGCACGACCACCGACGCTAGTACGCACGACCACCGGTCGTGCGCCACTGGTCGTGCGAACATGTTATTTTATAATTTCTGTCTTTGCAGGTTCCGTCCAGGCAGAGCGCACGATCACAGGATTCTAGTGCGCACGACCACTGGTCGTGCGCCACTGACCGTGCGCACTGTTTAATTCCAGCGCCTATAAATATGCTGCTCGCGATTTAGGTCACATCCCCCGCTTTCTTCCGCCGTTTTCCGCCTGGTTTGGTCCGACTTCGCCCCTCCATCGTCGCCCACCTTAGGGAGGATCTCCGGGCTTGTTCTTCACGCCAATCTTGAGCCGGAGTTTCCTCTCGGCCTCCTCCTTCATCCAAGAGCACCAAAGGAAGACCTAGCCGCTATCTCCATCGAGCAAGAGGAAGTTGGCAACCTCCACCGGATCGTGACACGAAGAAGACGGGTCCATTGGAGAGTCGTGACAGCTCTCTCTACCCCGGACGTAGTTGTGGACCGAGCTTGGACGCGGATTGACAACCCGGCGATTCCAACCGTGAATCTTCAACGAGCCTTCGGATTCGGTCGATTTCTTGCCTTGTTCTCCTTTTATTGATGTATTTGCAACTAGATCTAACATTATGATGAAGTGTATTTTGATTAAATAGCATTTTTACTTGATTATGTCTATATGATTGAGTATTTTTGTTTATATTATTGAGGTGCGCCTTGTGGTGTGGTTTGTTGGTTGCGTTGTGCCGCCCTAACAATTGTTAGTGGTGTGCTTTTTGAAGAGGTGCTTGCGACCCTCAATCCGTAAGCCTACTCGCCCATCCGCCTACCGAAGCGTGGCATCGCGGCCCGTATTCCATCCCGCCTTACGAAGCAGCGCGCTCAAGGCCTGCATTGTTCAATTCCGCTTGCCTTCTCGCCCATCCGCCCTTGCGACGCAGCGCGCTCAAGGCCTGCCTAGTCTCCATCCCGCCAAGCGAAGCTTTGCATAGCGGCATTGCATAGGAGTAGTTGATAGCTTTTATTTTATTTTCCAAAAGCCCAATCACCCCGTTTCCGCATTCCATCCGACGTTAAGGACTTCAATCTCAAGTCCTTCCTCGACATTTAACTCCACCTTACTGTGTTCCTCAAGAGACCGACACTCGGGGATTTTCCCCATTATTATTACTTGCGCGACCGGTGCACTTGCCGAATCATCGCATCAAGTTTTCCGAAGTACTTAGCCCCGATGCTGTCTCGATGACCAGGCTCCTACTAAGCTGGTAGGGGCGGGAACCGCTCGGTGGCTTGAAGTTTTCAAGGTACTTAGCCCCGATGCTGGCCCACTGACCAGGATCCCACCAAAGATGGCAGGGCCGAGAACCGCTCGCTGGCCGGAGATTTTCAAAGTACTTATCCCCAATGCTGGCCCGGTGACTAGGCTCCCACCAAGCTGGCAGGGCCGGGAACTGCTCCGTGGCCGTAGGATTTTAGAGTACTTAGCCTCGATGCTGGCCCACTGACCAGGCTCCCACCAAGATGGCATTGCCAGGAACCGCTCGGTGGCCAAAGGTTTTCAAAGTACTTAGCCCTGATGCTGGCCCGCTGACCAGGCTCCCACCAAGCTGGCAGGGTCGGGAACCGCTCGGTGGCCGAAAGTTTTCAAGGTACTTAGCCCTGATGTTGTCCCGCTGACGAGGCTCCCACCAAGCTGGCAGGGCCAGGAACCGCTCGGTGGCCGGATATTTTCAAAGTACTTAGCCCCGATGGTGGCCCGCTGACCAGGCTCCCACAAAGCTGAGAGGATCGGGAACCACTCGATGGCCGTAGGATTTCAAAGTTCTTAGCCTCGATGCTGGCCCGCTAAGCAGGCTCCCACCAAGCGGGCAGGGTCGGGAACCACTCGGTGGACAGAGGTTTTCAAAGTACTTAGCCCCGATGTTGGCCCGCTGACCACGCTCCCACCAAGCTGGCATGGCCGGGAACCGCTCGGTGGCTGTAGGATTTCAAAGTACTTTGCCTCAATGTTGTCCCGCTGACCAGGCTCCTACTAAGCTGGTAGGTCTGGGAACCGCTCAGTGGCAAAAAGTTTTCAAGGTACTTAACCCCGATGATGGCCCATTGACCAGGCTCCCACTAAGATGGAAGGGCTAGGAACCGCTCGGTGGCTGGAGATTTTCAAAGTACTTAGTCCCAATGCTTGCCCGCTGATAAGGCTCCCACTAAGTTGGCAGGGCTGGGAACCGCTCGGTGGTCATAGGATTTGAAAGTACTTAGACTCGATGCATTCCAGTTGTCCAGGCTCCCACCAAGCTGGCAGGGCCGGGAATCGCTCGGTGGCCGGATGTTTTCAAAGTACCTAGCCTCGATGCTGGCCCGCTGACCAGGCTCCCACCAAGCTGGCAGGGCAGGGAACCTCTTGGTGGCCGGAGGTTTCCAAAGAACTTATCACCAATGCTGGCCCGCTGACCAGGCTCCCACCAAGCTGGCAGGTCCGGGAACCGCTCGGTGGTCGTAGGATTTCAAAGTACTTAGCATCGATGCTGGCCCGCTGACCAGGCTCCTACTAAGTTGGCAGGGCCGGGAACTGCTCGGTGGTTGGAGGTTTTCAAAGTACTTAGCCCCGATGCTGGCCCGCTGACCAAGCACCCACCAAGCTGGCAGGGCCGGGAACCGCTTGGTGGCAATAGGAGTTCAAAGTACTTAGCCTCGATGCTGGCCCGCTGACCAGGATCCTACTAAGCTGGCAGGGCCGGGAACTGCTCGGTGGCCGGAAGTTTTCGAGGTACTTAGCCCCGATGCTGGCCCGCTGACCAGCTCCCACCAAGATGGCTGGGCCGGGAAATGCTCGGTGGCCGAAGATTTTCAAAGTACTTAGCCCCGATGCTGGCCTGCTGACTAGGATCCCACCAAGCTGGAAGGGCCGGGAACCGCTCGGTGGCAGTAGTATTTCAAAATACTTAGCCTCGATGCTGGCCCACTAACCAGGCTCCCACCAAGCAGGCAGGGTTGGGAACCGCTCAGTGGCCGGAAGTTTTCAAAGTACTTAGCCCCGATGCTGGCCCACTGACCAGGCTCCTACCAAGCTGGCAGGGCCTGGAACCGCTCGGTGGCCATAGGATTTCAAAGTCCTTAGCCTCGATGTTGTCCCGCTGACCAGGCTCCTACTAAGCTGGCAGGGCTGGGAACCGCTCGGTGGCCGGAAGTTTTCAAGGTAATTAGCCCCGATGCTGGCCCACTGACCATGCTCCCACCAAGATGGCACGGCCGGGAACCGCTCGGTGGCTGAAGATTTTCAAAGTACTTAGCCCCAATGCTGGCCCGCTGACCAGGCTCCCACCAAGTTGGCAGGGCAGGGAACCTCTAGGTGGCCGAAGGTTTTCAAAGTACTTAGCCCCGATGCTGGCCCGCTGACCAGGCTCCCTCTAAGCTGGCAGGGCCGGGAACCTCTCGATGGCCGTAGGATTTCAAAGTACTTAGCCTCGATGCTGTCCCGCTGACTAAGCTCCTACTAAGTTGGTAGGGCTTGGAACCGCTCGGTGGTCGGAGGTTTTCAAAGTACTTAGCCCCAATGCTGGCCCGCTGACCAAGCACCCACCAAGATGGAAGGGCCGGGAACCCCTTGGTGGCAATAGGAATTCAACGTACTTAGCCTAGATGCTGGCCCGCTGAACAGGATCCTAATAAGCTAGCACGGCCAGGAACGGCTCGGTGGCCGGAAGTTTTCAAGGTACTTAGCCCCGATGTTGGACCGCTGACCAGGCTCCAACCAAGATGGCAGGGACAGGAAGCGCTCGGTGGCCGGAGATTTTCAAAGTACTTAGCCCCGATGCTGGCCTGCTGACTAGTATCCCACCAAGCTGGAAGGGCCGGGAATCGCTCGGTGGCCATAGGATTTCAAAATACTTAGCCTCGATGCTGGCCTGTTAACCAGGCTCCCACCTAGCAGGCAGGGCCGGGAATCGCTCACTGGCCGGAGGTTTTCGAAGTACTTAGCCCCGATGATGGCCCGCTTACCAGGCTCCCACCAAGATGGCAGGGTCAGGAACCGCTCGGTGGCCAGAGGTTTTCAAAGTACTTAGCCCCAATGCTAGTTCGCTGACTAGGCTCCCACCAGGCTGGCAGGGCTGGGAACCGATCGGTGGCCAGAGGTTTTCAAAGTACTTAGCCCCATTGCTGGCCCGCTGACCAGGCTCCCACCAAGCTGGCAGGGCCAGGAACAGCTCAGTGGATGGAAAATTTCAATGTACTTAGCCCCGGTGCTGGCCCGCTAACTAGGCTCCTGCCAAGGTGGAAGAACCGGGAACCGCTCGGTGGCCAAAGGTTTTCAAAATAGCCCCAAAGTTGGCCAGCTGACCAGGCTCCTACCAAGTTGGCAGGGCCGGGAACCGCTCGGTGGCCAGAGGATTTCAAAGTACTTAGCCCCGGGATGGTTCTGCTAGTCGGGATCTCACTAGCCGGCATGGTAGGATTGCCTCTCGGGGAGGCTAAGTAGTTTTTACACCGAGGTGGCTCCGCTAGCTGGGCTCTCACTAGCTGGCAGGGTAAGATGGCTTCTCGGGGAGGCTAAGTGGTTTTTCCCCTGAGGTGGCTCCTCT
The DNA here is from genome assembly GCA_033032865.1 of Dactylorhiza incarnata. NCBI lineage: Eukaryota > Viridiplantae > Streptophyta > Magnoliopsida > Asparagales > Orchidaceae > Dactylorhiza > Dactylorhiza incarnata. The sequence goes on from JAWHQI010000014.1 coordinate 12,464,932, forward strand.
AGCCGGGCTCTCACTAGCCGGCAGGGTAGGATGGCCTCTCGGGGAGGCTAAGTTGTTTTTCCCTCGAGATGGCTCCGCTATCCGGGCTCTCACAAGACGGCAGGGTAGGATCTCCTCTTGGGGAGGCTAAGTAGTTTTTTCCCCGAGATGGCACCGCTAGCCGGGCTCTCACTAGCCGGTAGGGCAGGATTGGCCTCTCTGGGAGGCAAAGTGAATTTTTCCCAGGACAAGGTGGAGTCTTCTTAACTTCGTTCAGTGCCACTCGCTGAATATGCAGGGTTGGAGTTTTCTTTCGGCGCATGTGACATGCTCGAAAAGAGCGGGGATTGTGTACAACCTTGTATTCACCGAGTGGGTCCCCGGGGCCCATGATGTCATTAAGCCCAATATCATTTAAGAGGCACTGTCCCAGGTAAGAGGGGCGGGTTAGCCATCCAACGGGCTCAAGTCCGAGGGGCGTAAGCCTAGACTATTATGAAGAGGGGTGCAACCAGGGAGGGCGATCATCCACCTATCTCGCCCGCCTTCTAGGTGGGAGAGCTGGGAGTGTGTCCTGCCCCCTGTCTCGCCCCAACCCCTTTAGGGGGGGGGGGAGCAGGGAGGGAGGCCTGCCCCCTGTCTTGCCCCAGCTCCTTTTGGGGGGTCAAGCAGTGAGGGCAGCCTGCCCCCTATCTCGCGCCAGATCCTTTGGGAGGTGAGCAGGGAGGGTGTCCTGCCCCCTGTCTCATCCAGCCCTAAGAGGAGGGGTCGGTCTGCGTTTAGCGCCTCAGAATGGCTAGATTTGGCTGTTGGCTGGACAAACCCTGGGATATTTTTGTGATCTCGTATGCCGAAATCTGTCTATTGGCAGACCAAGTTCAGAAATCTATAAATAGGACCAATGAGGCACCTTTGAAGGCAGATCTCTCTCTTTAGGACAATTTCTCCCCTAGGCTTCTTTGGTTGGGGAAGAGAGCCTCCAAAGGTTCCACAAGCTCAGCATTGGTTTGGGAGGGGAAGCACTCTAAGATCTTCCGAGTGTGTGGTGGGACCTCCTCGCTGATCCCTTGGTCTTGTTCCTAGTTTCCTAATTCTTCGGCCTAGCGCTCTCCCTTGAGAGAAGTAAGTATGAGGTCACCCCCTTTTTTGGGGACCCCAAACTCCACAGAGACCAAGTCTTGGTTTCAACACCTAAAACTAATAACGTATATGTAGTTTCCTTTCATGATCTTTCCAAATCATCTATAAAATGTTTTATAACTAAAAATGACGAGTTAGAACTTTGGCATAGACGTTTAGGTCACGCTAGTACAAAGCTCATTTTAAAACTAGTCCAAAAGCAATTGATTAAAGGATTGCCTAGACTAAATATAAATTTATCCTCACTATGCTCTCCATGACAAAAAGGAAAATTTACTAAATCTTTTTATAAAAGCAAAAACGAAATTTCTACTACAAGACCTTTGCAATTAATTCATATGGATCTTTTTGGCCCTGTTAGCACCGCAAGTCTTGGTGGTAGAATATATACTTTTGTTCTAATAGATGATTTCTCTATATATTGTTGGACTTTATTTCTCTATTCCAAATCTGATGCATTTTGCAAATTTTCAAAACTATGTACTCGTATTCAAAATGAACTAGTTTTAAAAATAAAATGCATTCACTCAGATCATGGGGGAGAATTTGAAAATGAAATTTTTAAATCCTTTTGCTATATGTTAGTTATTAAGCACGAATTCTCTGCGCCTCGCACACCTCAACAAAATGGTGTTGTAGAAAGAAAGAATAGGACAATTCAAGAACTAGCACATACTATGTTATCTGATTTAAATTACCTAAGTCCTTTTGGGCCGAAGCCGTAAGCACATCATGTTATGTAATGAATAGAGTCATGCTTTGTCCATCTTTAAATCTCACACCGTATGAACTATACTATCAAAAGAAAGCTAATGTATCATATTTTAAACTATTTGGTTGTAAATGTTTTATTCTTAATACAAAAGATGCCTTAGGAAAGTTTGATGAAAAATGTGATGAAGGAATATTTCTTGGATACTCTTCAACAAGTAAAGCATATAGAATACTTAACAAAAGAATGAGTAAGGTTGAAGAGTCTATTAATGTAAAATTTGATGAATTTATTCCTTGTGTAGACACACTTCCTACAGGTGCAAATGATGAACCTTTGTCATCTTTTGGGCATGAAGAAGAGGAACCTTCCAAAGAGGAGAAGTAGGAGGCCAAGGAAGATGAATACGTGCCTCCATGCATCTTAAACATCTCAGAGAATCATCCAAAGGAGCTAGTTATTGGGGAACCATCTATTGGGGTAATAACTCGATCTTCTCTTCATGAAAAATTACCAAATATGTGCTTTGTTTCCGAAATTGAACCTAAAAACATTTCAACAACTTTAAATGACGAACTTTGGTTTTGTCTATGAATGAAGAGTTAGATCATTTTGAAAGAAATAAAGTTTGGAATCTAGTAGAAAGTCCATCTAATCATCTCGTTGTTAGCGTAAAATGGATTTTTAAAAATAAATTAGATGGTGAATATAGAATTACAAGAAATAAAGCTAGCTTATTCGCTCAAGGTTTTTCTCAAATCAAGGGGGTAGATTTTGAAGAAAGTTTTGCACCCGTTGCTCGCTTAGAATCTATACGAATTGTTTTGGCATTTGTGAGTTTTACAAGAATAAAATTATTTAAAATGTATGTTAAAAGTTCTTTTCTAAACGAGTTTATATAAGAGGAAGTTTCTGTAGAACAACCCCCCAATTTTATAAATGAAAAGTTTCCAAATAATGTTTATAAATTAGATAAAATGCTTTATGGTTTAAAACAAGCTCCTTATGCATGGTATGAAAGACTTTCATCATTTTTATTAAAGCACGGTTATGTCATGGGAAGTGCCGATAACACACTCTTCATTAAGCATAATAATATGATTTAATTATTTTACAAATATATGTTGATGATATCATTTTTGGAGCCACAAATAAAGAATTTTGTAATGAAGTTATCTTAGTAATGAAAAATGAATTTGAAGTGAGCCTTGTAGGAGAACTCTCTTATTTTCTTGGTTTTCAAATTTCACAACGAAATGATGGTATTTTTATCTGTCAAACAAAATATGTCCATGATGTGCTTAAATGATTTGGATTTGAAAATCATAAACATGCTTCTATAACGATGAGTGCTTCTTTAAAACTAAGAAAAGATGAATCTGGAATATCTATCGATCAAACTTTATATAGAGGTATGATAAGATCTCTTCTTTACTTAAGTGCATCTAGACGAGATATAATGTTTGTCGCATGTTTACGTGCTCACTTTCAAGCCAATACAAAAGAATCTCATTTCAAAGCGGTAAAATGTTTTCTTAGATATCTATTAGGGCCATCAAAATTAGGATTATGGTACCCACACAATGATTTATTTACACTATACAGCTATTCTGATTCAGATTATGCCAGAAGTTCGCTAGATCGAAAAAGCAATAGCGGTACTTGTCACTTTTTAGGACCCTCAATAGTTGCATGGTCTAGTAGGAAACAATCTTCGGTTGCACTCTCCACCACGGAGGCCGAATACATCGCACTTGGGAATTATTCTGCACAAGCCTTATGGATGAGCCAAACTCTAGAGGATTTTGGTTTTCATCTTAAAAATGTTGATCTCAAATGTGACAACAAAAGGGACATCGATCTCACAAATAATCCCATACACCACTTTAGATCCAAACACATAGATGTTTGGCATGACTTCATTAAGGATCTCATTAAGAAAGAGCATGTAAAAGTAAATTTCATTGGTACGGACTCCCAACTTGCTGACATATACACTAAACCTCTTCCCGATGTAAGATTTTGATTACTAAGACTTGAATAATGTGTCCTAGATGTATCGGGTTAAGTCACATTCATTAATCCTTAACGATTTATGCAATTTGTACTACCTAGACATGTCCAAAAATTCTAAAATTTTTGCATGAAACTACACTTTGGACAGTTAATCAAGATCAAAAATTATAATTTTCAAAATCATAAAATTTAGTGTTGTAGTGTTTATCATGCTAGCGCTAGCGCCGGCGCTAGCGCACCTGTATGATTTTCTGTATTTTTCAATTTTTTAAAAAACCCTAAAAATATGCTCTATTATATGCACTACTTATTTTTATATTTCTGCATTTAATTGATTTTTTGATAAATTAAAATACAAAATTACAAAAGCCTAACTACATAAAATATTTTTTTTTCTCTTCCGTTCTTTGTTTATTTATCAGATTTCTATTTTGATATGCAAAAATCAAATACAAAAATATAAAATAAAGAATTATCAAAAATTATTTTTTGAACTTAACTTTTCTATTTGCATGTATCTTGCGAAAGGGAGATTTGGGATATCACCCCATCACATCTCCTAGTACCGGTGTGAACCCCATTAGGTAGACCTCGGGAAGTCGAAGATCAATTTTAAGAGTTCAAACTTTAAATCAAAATTATTTTTTTAAAATATCAAAACAACAATATGGACTTTATTATGAAAATCAAGCATGGTTTAATCTATCATTTAGACCTTCTACAATGTTGGAATTCATCTTTTCAAACTACTTTGAACATTGTTTTTATCATGCTTTGATATATATAATCAAATGTGCATCAATTATATTAAAAAAGTGATGTGTAGAACCAAGCTTAGCATATCTCTATGTATGAGTAAATGTTTTATGATTGATAATGATATTAAGTCACTCACTTATTTTGGCAAAGTCTACATATGCTTTTAATCAATGAATGCTTGCTTGTGTATTGTAATTGTACAATGAATTAAATTTGCACAAATATCTTACCTACACTACGCTTATTTGCACTTTTAACATTAAGAAAAGTGGTAGTGCTTTCAAATTATATTTGTTTCCACAATGAATTAAAATTTCAAAAATATCTGACCTACACAATGTTTATTTGCACTTTTAGCATTAAGAAAAGTGGTAGTGCTTTCAAATTATATTGGTTTCCAAAACAAGTATATTCGGAGATCTTTGTACACATCAAAAATCATGAAATAAATTGACAAAGATAACTCCACCAAGCACTACTTGAGCCTCCTGATAAGTCTTAATAAGCATTTTGAGGTTGAGCACCTTGGAAAGAATTGTCAAGTGTCTTGTGCAAACCTTAGTACTTTCTTTACACCACTTTTTCTTAAGTACACCGGATCAAAAAAACATTTAATATTGAAAAATAAAGTGAGTGATCTCCCAAGCACTACTTTGCCCCCATATAAGTCTTAATGAGCATTGTGTGTGTGAAGCACCTTGGTAGTTACACATTTTTTTATGTGCATTGAAGTGTGTGGAAGTAAAATATTTGTGTTTTATTGTGGCACTTTACTCTACATATGTCTTGTATTTTTTATTTAATCATTTGTTTATTTTTTTTAAAATACACTTATGTGCACATCATTATCTTCCATATCATTATTTTTTTTTAAATACACTTATGTGCTAATTCTATACTCTCATTATATATAAATGCAATGGATAACTTAGCATGCTCTTTACAATGTTTGGTATGTTTTGAATTTGTGAATTATAATAACATTGCAGTAGTTTCTTTTTGATATCCTTCTTTCATGCTTGGTTATTTTATTGTCAAACTTAAAGATTTTAAATGAATAATGATTTACAAAAACATCTTCCTTTCTGGAATTTAACTCATATCCTTCTTATGAATTATCATGATTACAAAAAGATGTTTCTTGTATTTCTATAAGTCTTCCGCATCATAAGCATATAATTTTACCTTGCGCTTTCATGCTTATTTAAAATCTCTTCTTTATGTGTATCATCACTTGAATCTCAAAATTCATTTCCTTCAACAAGTGATATACTTTCTTGGTAAAATTTATATTGGTTGTTCTAAACATGAATATTATTTTTATGCTAAAAACTCTGATCTAATTCTATGAAAATTCTTATGCTAAAAACTCCTTATAATTTCATTTCCTCTAAAAAGCTTGATCATGCCTTATCTTTTTTATTATCAAAAAAACGCTTTCTATGTCTCTTGCTGCGTTAACCCACCTTTGCTAATAACAAAAGAAGGAGAACAAACATGATTAATAATAATCGCTATCAAAAGGGAAAACTAACATGATTAAAGATTAAGAAGATAGCTTACATATAAAGGGAGCATTCACATAGGGAAGCATGTATTTAGGGGGAGCAATTCTAAATACTAAAAATGACAATTATCCTAAGTCATCACTATCTCACATACACAAGTAGGTTTCATCATGCTAATATATTAATGCTCTGATTTAACATTAATGGATTTGTTATTATCAAAAGGGGGAGTTTGTTGGGACATGGATTTCCGTATCTCCTAGGTTTGAGAATAACAAATCCTATGCATATTTGATCTTGTGCGTTTAAGTGTGTAGGAAACAATGTCACATGACTCAAGGATAACATATGAAGGTTTCCCCCAAATTTGAAGCCAGAATTCAAACATGCCCACTAGCACCGGCGGTAGCACTTGGCAAGGGCGCTTGCTCTAATTAGGCAAGTTTAAGCGGCAAGTATAGAAGGCGATAGCACCAGACATTAGCGTGGAGCACAAGAGGAATTTTAGAAAGGTTTCCTTGGAATGAAGATATGCACGCGGAGAATGTTTCCTAATCCAGGATAGCGCTGATGGTAGCGATTGCGTAGGCGCTAGAACCAAGGCTATAAAAAGGATACCTCTTCTCTCGTTTCAAACACACATCTTAGAGAGAGGTCCAGTGCCAATATTCCAGAGCCTTATTCTGCCGAGAGTTGATCTCCCACCAAAATCTTAGAGAGTTTCTGAAGGAGGACTTCATCACGCTATATCCGAAGGGCAATCGATTCAACCTTGCTTATTCTACAACGATCTCTCACCTCCGACTTTAGAAATTTCTTAGAGGGAGCTTTTAATATTGTGGTTGTTATTTTATTTCATATCTTTTGTAACCGTTTAGAGAATTAGCCTTGTATTGGCTATTAGGTATGTGTAGGACTTAGGGAAGAAATTTGCCTCGTGTTGGCGACTAGGTCTAGGGTATAGATCTAGGGGGTTCTCAAGGCCGTATCCGGGGGAGGATTGGCTAAAGCGGTATGAGGCCGTATCCGTGCGAGGATAGGCTAAAGCACTGGTTCATGGGGATATGAGTCAGGATGAAAAATGAAAAAGTCATTTTATTATTCGACTTTGATTTCTAGATTTCTATGAAATCATGTTTTGTAATCCTTCATTTTATATTAATAAAAGCATGTCTCTATATGATTTCAATTATTTTACATGATTTCTCTCTATAATAATCTCTTATTATTTCAACTATATCAAAATATATTAATAGGTTTAAAACCCTTATTCACCCCCCCCCCCCCCCCCCCGCCATCTTAGGGCGCCTACAGATCTAACAAAGACTACATGTATGAATTAAATCAAGACGACATGGATACTGTAAAGACTACATGGATGAATCAATCAAGATGACAAGGATTCTGTCAAGACTACATGGATTCTATCATGACTACATGGTTGAATTCTGTCAAGACTACATGAATTCTGTCAAAACTATATGAATTTTGTCAAGACTACATGGATAAATTCTGTTAAGACTACATGAATTAATTTTGTCAAGACTACATGGATTAATTCTATCAAGACTACATGAATTCTGTCAAGACTACATGAATTCTGTCAAGACTACATGTATTAATTCTGTCAAGACTATGTTGTTAAGTCCCATATCATTTTGAAGGCTACCGTCAGCAGTATCACTACAGGATGACGTTAGCATCTCGACGATATGATATCATCGAGAAGCTAACCCTTCTCGATGATAAGGTACCCGTCTCGATGACAAGGTACTCATATTGTTTGGAAGGCTACCGCAGGTGGTATCACTACCGCCAGATGTTTGCGTCTTCTATAAGTTTTTCACTTTATTCCCTATCTTTATGGAGTGGGAGCGCTACACCCACCCTTGTTGACCATGGCTCAAACATGACCACCTCAGGGTCCTAGTGCTTCTACCATGAGTCAACTCCCGGTGACCCAAAACACTCATGAGGGGTCTAGTGCAAATTGGGATGTTACAAATCAATAAACAAAAAAACAATTTTTCCCCAAAATTTATGTTGGAACATGGTCTTCCACATCTCCTAGGTTTGAGAATAACAAATCCTATGTGTATTTTATCTTGTATGATTAAGTGTGCAGGAACCAATGCCATATGAATCAAGGATAACATAAGAAGGTTGCCCCCAAGTATGAAGCCAAAATTCCAGCATGCCAACTAGCACCGACTGTAGCGACTAGCAAAGGTGCTAACCCTGATTAGAGTAATTTTGGGAGGCAGTTATAGAAGGCACTAGTGCATGCGGTAGCGGCTAGCGTAGGCAGTAGCTCGACGTAAAAGAGGAATTTTGGCAGGGTTTCCTTTGAATGAAAGATATGCATGCGGAGAATATTTCCTAATTCAATATAGCAATGGCGGTAGCACTGGCGCAGGCGCTAGCTCGATCTCCTATAAAAGGAGTGCTCTTCTCTCATTTTCAACACACATCCTTGAGAGAGTTCTAGTGCTTAAATTTCAGAGCCTTATTCTGCCGAGAGTTGATCTCCCACCCAAAGTTCTGTGAGTTTCTGAAGGAGGACTTCTTCACACCGCATCCGACCGATGATCACTTCAACCATGCTTATTCTACAACGATCTCTCATCTCCAACTTTAGAAGTTTTTTAGAGGGAGTTTTTCATATTTATGTTATTTATTTCATATCTTTACTCTTGAAAAGGAACTTATTTTTGTAAAAGAACATAATAAAATTTTGACTTTAGAAATTTCATCTTTGAAAAGTGATTGTGCTATGTGCCAAAGTTATAAAATTGAAATCAAGGAGATGGATGAAACACTTGAGGAATTATGAAATATCTATCTAACTCATATTGAATCTATTGTTTCCACTCTTAAAAATTACACAATAGCTTATAATAAAGCTAGGCATAATCTTAAGATCAAGAAAGATGAATTAAAATAAAAAATCAACTTATGAAAATTATGAATAAAAATTCACATCACACAAATTCACAATATCAAGCAATATCTAAAAGCAAGTTGAATATGAATATCTTAACTAAACATATATAAAAAATATAGACTCATGCGTATTATAAATTGCTAAGTCCAACTAATGTCTAGAAAAGATCAAATTAATTATAGACTCATGCGTACTCTTGCAATAATTGAAAAAGAAAAATATCATTATCTTGTACTTTCAGAATATTATTTATATAAAGAAAATCACAAAAGACATATTGAAAGAATCAATTGTCATAACTCAACAGAATGAATATTGAAGTCACACACGCCACCATGATCTTGTGATATTTTATGCTAAAATTATCTATAATTATATATCATAATTCATGATCTATCAAGAATTATCTTAAATCAACTAATTCTGTCATACTTAGGAATTATGATTTATATGTTGTCTATTGGTATTATAACTTCATACCATGGTAAGTGTATTTTGTGTGAATTGTGTCTCACTATTTTTGCATGTATCTTACTATATCTAGGCCTTAGAATCACCTTGATATCAATAAACATCAAATTAAATCGTCACTTAATTCTAGGTCTATAAATTGAATCTCTATCAATTTAAGAAACATGCATTATTCATTTGGCATAATATTAACTCGTCATACTAACATTGTCACCTAATTAATATTACTAGTTATCATGCTAATCTCATGAATTATTAGTTATCATATGATTGCCAAGATATAAAAATAGAAAATTTGGAACTTTGAATTCATGATAACTATGAGGTTGTATATTATCATTCTAAAATTCAAACAAACTCATAGTTTATAAATCATACTTAAACCTAATCTCTTTGTATGTCCATGATCATATACCAATATTGTATGTCTCACAGTAGCGGGGGCGTAGGATTGAATGCAGTAGTGTCCAAACCTCAAAGTCATTTCTTGTCCTTAACCGGGGAGGGTTCTAGTGGAGCCTTGTGAGGCACTGGGGGAAAGAGTGCTAGGTTGAGAGTTATCTTGTGTATGCATATGGGAGTTACACCGCAACCTATGGCATGTGTGCAGCTCCTTATACCCATCCATCACTTAGTACGGGGCTAGGGTGTAGACATATAGTCTGGGTATTTTTATCTAGGGCATACCTAATCTTATTTTATGCATGAACATTATATTTATATAATCACTAACATCATGCTTATTTGATTCGTTCAATCATGTCTTTTTTGTTTGCATATCCTATCATATTAAGCTTAAATGATTGTGCAAAACTCAAGTTGCTTAAAAAAATTAGAATTAAAGGTTTTTTGTTGGAGCTCATGGTCTAAAATATTAACTTCCGCAACTTTTTGCATTTTCTTCTCATCTTTTCACTTCATTAGAGCAAAATTGAGCAAAATTGAGCAAACATAATTGAGCAAACATAGACTGGTCTTACTTTGCACAAACATAATTGAGCAAAATTGGAAGTGAAATCAAAGAAAATCTGGGCTATATGATTAAAATAAGCACTCTATTTGAGCTAACGTAGGTGCTACGACCTAATGTCGGCCCTAGCTCCATGTTTCAAATTTCTGAAAAATTTATAAAAATATGATCTTATAATTGTCTACTTATTTATGTGTTTTTGGCATTTTGTGTGTATTTCTTTTTTTTATGAAAAAAATCAAATTCAAAATTCCAAAATGCAAAAAAAAATATGTCTTTGCTTTAAGTTTATGCAAAAATAATGCAAAAATTATTTTTTGTTTTATGAAAAGAAACCTATTACAAAATTTATGAAATTTGTTTTGTTTGTTTTTCCTCATCTTATGAAAAATCAAATTATTAAATGTCAAAATGTCATAAAAGTTGTATGAAATTTCTTGTTCATATCAAGCATGGTTTAATCAATCATTTAGACTTTCGATCTACATTGTTGAATTTCATCCTTTCAAACTACTTTGAACATTGTTTTGCTTTTTATCATGCTTTGATATATCTAAACACATGTGCATCAATTGTATTATTAAAGTTGTGTAGGACCAAGCTTAGCATGCCTCTAAGTATGAGTAAACATTTTATGATTGATAATGATATGTCTTCACTCACTTATTTTGGCAAGTCTACATGTGCTTTTAATCTAAGAAGGCTTGCATTGGTATTGTAATTGTACAATGAATTAAAATTGCATAAGTATCTTACCTACACTACATTTATTTGCACTCTTAAAAATTAAGAAAAGTGGTTGTGCTTTAAAAATTACTTTGGTTTGCAAAACAAGTGTATTTGGAGATCTTTGTACAAAACAATAAAAATCATGATATAAATTGATAAAGATAACTCCACCAAGCACTACTTTAACCTTCTGATAAGCCTTAATAAGTATTGTGAGGTTGATCACCTTTGAAAGAATAGTAAATTGTCTTGTGCAATCCTTAGCTTTTTCTTACACCACTTATTTATATATACACCAGGTCACAAAAATATCAATATTGAAAAATAAAGTGTGTGATCCCCCAAGCACTACTTTGCACCCTCATAAGTCTTAATGAGCATTGTGTGTACAGAACAACTTAGTAGTTGTACATTTTTTCTATGTGCACTGAAGTGCGTGGAAGTAAAATTATTTGTGTTTTATTGTGCACTTTACTCTCCATATTGTTGGGTTTTTCTAGAACCATACATCAAATGTAGGCGCAGCGGAAATGAAGAGAAACAACCCAAAATATTCGGATCGACCATGAATATTGAATCAAGAAGTTAATCAAAATGCTAGGTATGAAATTACCTTGACGGGATTGGATCAAATCCAAACTAGATGCTCCAAGAAGAATATTGCCTTCGTCGACTTTGCAAGAGTTCTCACGTAGAATAATGTCTACGTCTCTACAGCAGTCCACACGAGCCGGGAGAAGAAGACTACACCTTGCGCTTCCACGGATTGCTAGATCTGCTTCAGGAGGAACAACACCGACGACAATCGTCAGAGAGGAAGTCGGCGGAGGCGATTCAGACGGAACACCTTCCGTCTAGGGTTCGAGCGGAACTCCTTCCATCGGCTTCTATTTCGTTAGTAATGAGAACCCTAAAAGAAGTCCTATTTATACCCAAAGGATAAATAGCTTCTAGAAGAATCGCTATCCGCAGACCACACAGCAGAATAGGGGCTTCTGTTACAATTCGTCTGGATTCCACGGAACAGCATTCGTCGAGTTTTCACGGGACAATCCGACGAATTCCGACGAATCACATCAGACGACAACATTTGCCGAGTTAATGCTCTCTGTGATAATTCGTCGAGATTCCACGGAACAATCCGACAAATCCCGACGAATCCGACGAATCATGTCAGACGGAAACATTTGCCGAGTTAATGATCTCTGTAACAGTTCGTCGAGTTTCCACGGAACGACCCGACGAATTCCGACGAATCCGATCAGACGGCAACACTTGCCGAGTTAAGGGAATCTGTAATAATTCGTCGAGTTTCCACGGAACAATCCGACGAATCCCGAAGAATCCGACGAATTCTATCCGTGTAAACCCGACGAATTCAGACAGCAACATTTGCTGGACTTCCCCCATTCTATATGGTGCTTGGTAACCTTTACCAACATAGTCAATCTTACAACTTCTCCACATGCTCTTATGTACGACCCTGCAGGCTCATATCACGTTGGCAGTGACATTACATGTTTGACCACTTCTAGATCACAATGGTAACTCCAACAGTCTCCCACTTGATCTTGAAAGTATCAAACAAAAACTTCACAAACAATGAGCGGCATCTAGCAATGCATCATTGCTCCCCAAGCAATAAGAGTTCATAACTCATAAGCCTTTATGACCAATGTTCCAGCGTTGTCTTTGTCCCTTTTTCCCTTACATCCGGAAAGAACTAGAGGCATGGACCGTGTCACCCTCATAATAGCTCAATCCAAGTTTCTTGATCTAGAACGGACTTCCAGAGAATGGTGAGCTCAATATCACATATTGACTCTACCAAGCATGGCCATGCATTTCTCAGTCCAATTCCATCAAGGGGCCCATGGATGCAACTCCTGTTATATAGGAGGACAAATCCCATATCTGCTCACACCCAAACACCCAAATGATTCGTAATGTACCCAACGACCACCCTTATCATCAACCTTCTTCAAGGAAGACTTTAGATGACATCAAAGCACGCTCTTCCTCACTCGATGAATGCTGTGACTTCAGGTCAAAGGACCACAACACCATTGTCAAATGAGACCTACTTGTGACACTTTTAAGTAACAATCCACAAAGTAGTCTCAGGTTGGGTCTGTCCAGTACAACTTGTTCACTAACAAGTACCCACGTGATGACTTGATATCACAATATCATGACCTGTGAGAACCAGTCATCAGTCAACACACATGCTAGTCTTAATGTATCATCATCACCCTTAGCTTCTATGATGATACCTCGACCAGGGACCTTTTAAGAATGAAGCTTCAAAATCATAGGCTCTCACATTCAAGTCACGTACTTGATGTCCTATGGAAGCGAACATTCTAAGGGTATTTATCACGAATTTTATTCTATCATATAGAAACAGCATATCGTAATAAAAGAACTTGTCATTAATTGTAAAAAGAAATAATTGGTACACAATTCATCATATGAATAAATAATAAACAGCCAACAGAATATTTATTTTACATGCAACCCACAAGACTTCCACTAGTGTTGATAACTCAGGTATCGTATACCCATTGATCTAGTATGACCATCATGCTTTCTCTGCGCGAGAGGCTTTGTCAGTGGATCTGCAATATTCTCCTCAGTCGGCACTCTGCAAATGTTCACATCTCCTCGTTCGACAATCTCACGAATAAGATGGAACCGCCAAAGTATGTGCTTGGAGCACTGATGGGATCTAGGTTCCTTAGATTGTGCAATTGCACCATTGTTATCACAGTAGAGAACTACGGGACCAACAATGCTAGGAACTACATCTAGCTCACCGATGAATTTCCTAATCCATACAGCCTCCTTCGCTGCGTTTGCCGCAGCGATATACTCGGCCTCAGTTGTAGAATCAACAACTGTCTCTTGCTTGGAACTCTTCTAGCTCACAGCTCCTCCATTCAGGCAAAACACAAACCCTGACTGAGACTTCGAATCATCCCTATCAGTTTGGAAGCTGGCATCCGTGTAACCACTTACAACGAGCTCTTCCTCTTCACCATACACCAAGAATGCATCATTAGTCCTTCTCAAGTACTTCAGGATATTCTTTACGGCTATCCAGTGACATTCACCGAGATCAGACTGATACCTGCTAGTCATGCTCAAAGCAAAAGAGCCATCGGGTCGAGTACATAACATTGCATACATGATTGACCCAATTGCCGAAGCATATGGAATCAACTTCATGCGGTCCTTATCTTCACAAGATTTTGGACACTGGTCCTTAGAGAGATTTACACCATGAGACATGGGCAAAAATCCTTTCTTGGACTCAAGCATGTTGAACCGCTTCAACACCTTCTCAATGTACGTACTCTGGGTCAAACCCAGCAACTTCTTCGATCTATCTCTATAGATCTTAATACCGAGTATGTAAGTCGCTTCACCCAAGTCCTTCATAGAAAAGCAGTTCCCTAGGTTGTTCTTAACAACTTTCAGGGTAGGTATGTCATTCCCGATCAACAGTATGTTATCTACATACAATATCAGGAAGACAACAATGCTCCCACTGATTCGCTTGTAAACACACGGTTCATCTTCATTCTTGACAAAACCAAACTCTTTGATCTTCTCATCAAAACGAAGATTCCAACTTCTAGAGGCTTGTTTCAATCCATAGATGGACCTATTCAGCTTACATATTTTAGTGGCTTCATTTGGGGATACAAAACCCTCGGGTTGTGTCATGTACACTTCCTCAAGGAGGTTTCCATTTAAGAAAGCCGTTTTGACATCCATCTGCCAGATCTCGTAGTCATAATACGCAGCAATAGCAAGCAATATCCTAATGGACTTTACCATGGCAACAGGGGAAAAGGTTTCATCATAGTCAACACCATGAATTTGCTTGAAACCCTTAGCCACCAGTCGCCCTTTGAATGTCGGTACATTCCCATCCATGTCGGTCTTCTTCTTGAAGACCCACTTGCACCCTATGGGTCGTACCCCTTCAGGTGGTTCCACCAAGTTCCAAACTTGGTTTGTATACATGGAGTCCATTTCGGATTTCATAGCCTCAAGCCATTTGTCGGAGTCTGGTCCATTCATACCCTCTTGGTAGGTTGCTGGTTCATCATCATGATCCATAAGCAACACATTACCTATTTGAGACACGAGAAATCCATATCTCTCAGGCTCAAATCTTGGTCTACCAGATCTACGTAGGACTTGTGTCTCTTGAGTAGGTTTTCCAGCTACAACATCTTGTAGTCCTGGCTCAGAATCCAACTCTAGTTCATTCACTACTTGTGGTTCTTGAACTTCTTCAAGTTCTACCTTTTGCGTCTTTCTTGACAAGAACTCTTTCTCCAAGAAGACACCCGTCCTTGCGACAAACACTTTGCCCTCAGACGGTTGGTAGAAGTAATATCCTTTCGTTTCCTTTGGATATCCCACCAGATAACACTTATCTGATTTGGGTTCCAGCTTGTCAGGCATTTGACGTCATGCGTATGCCTCACAGCCCCAAATTTTAATGAATGACATACTAGGACGCTTCCCAGTCCATATCTCATATGGTGTCTTTAGAACCATTTTCGTCGGAGCGCGATTCAGTGTTATTGCAGCAGTCTCTAAAGAAAAACCCCAAAAGGAAACAGGCAAGTCTGCATGACTCATCATCGACCGTACCATGTCTAACAGAGTACGATTTCTCCTCTCAGACATACCATTATGTCGCGGTGTCCTAGGTGGAGTGAGCTATGATACAATACCACACTCTTTCAGATGATCACAGAACTCATGACTCAGGTATTCGCCACCTCGATCAGATCGGAGTGCTTTAACCTTTTTACCCAATTGGTTCTCCACTTCATTTTTAAACTCTTTGAACTTTTCAAAGGTTTCGGATTTGCACTTCATAAGATTCACATATCCGTATCTACTGAAATCATCAGTAAATGTAACGAAGTAGAAATACCCACCTCTAGCCATAGAACTCATGGGCCCGCATACATCACTATGTACAACACCCAAGAGATCCTTAGACCTCTCAGTATAACCAGTGAAAGGGGCTTTAGTCATCTTGCCTAATAAACAAGACTCACATCGCTCAAATGATTCATAATCAAATGAGTCCAATAGTCCATCTTTATGGAGCTTGGATATGCGCTTCTCGTTTATATGGCCCAAATGACAATGCCAGAGATATGTAGGATTTGAGTCATTTGTTCTTAGTCTTTTATTATTATCTACATTATAGATCGGATGGTCTAGGTTCAAAACATAAAGACCATTAAACAATTGAGCTACAGCATAACAAACATCATTCTTAAATATAGAACAACAATTGTTCTTAATTATAAAAGAAAATCCAATCATGTCTAAGCATGAAATGGATATAATGTTTCTAGTTATGGTCGGACCATAATAACAATTATTAAGTTCTATTACAAGCCCACTGGGCAAAGAAAGACGGTAAACCCCTACGGCTACAGCAGCAACTCTTGCTCCATTGCCGTCGCGCAGGTCCACCTCTCCTTTACTCAGCAATCTCCTCCTTCCCAGTTCCTGCACATTTGTACAAATGTGAGAACCACATCCGGTATCCAATACCCAAGATGAAGGAGCAGAAAGGTTTATCTCTATAATGTAAATATTCAAAGCGGAAGTCATACCTCCCTTCATTTTTGCAGACCGTCGATGTACGAAGGACAATTCCTCCTCCAATGACCAGCCTTGCCACAGTGGTGGCATTTCCCTTCCTTCACGGTGCTCTTCTTTTTCAGCGCAGAAGATTTGGGCTCAAGATGTGACTTAGGTCCCACCTTCGTCTTCTTGAAGCCCTTGGCCTTACCCTTGCCTTTATGTACCATCAATATGGGACTAGCAGGCTTGGCCTTCTTCATGTTTATCTCAGTAGTTCGCAACATGCCTAGGAGCTCGGGCAGTGTCTTGTCTATTTCATTCATGTTGTAGTTCAAGACAAACTACTCATAACTATCCGGCAACGATTGCAGGATAAGATCTGTGGCCAACTCTTGACCCAGAGGAAAACCCAGTCTCTCCAGGTTCTCTATATACCCAATCATCTTGAGTACGTGAGTACCAACCGAGTCTCGAGCTCCCATTTTGCACTGAAATAAGGCCTTCGTGACATCGAACCTCTCTTGATGAGCTTGCCCTTGAAACATTTTCTTTAGGTGCTCGTCAATCTCCTTGCACCCCATGTTCTCGTGTTGCTTCTGAAGCTCAGAGTTCATGGTGGCAAGCATAAGGCACTCGACGTCTAAGGCGTCATCGGTATACTTCTTATAAGCATCCTTATCAACACGGGACGAGTTCCCAGTCGGCACCTCGGGGGCTTCTTCTTCCAAGATGTAGAGCTTTCGCTCTTGCCTGAGAACAATTCTCAGGTTCCTATACCAGTCCATATAGTTCGTCCCACTAAGCTTGTCCTTCTCAAGGATAGCTCTCAGGGACAAGGTGGAATGTGAACCACTTGCCAAGGAATTCTACAAGAATTCATGCAGAATTTAATCAGCACCTTAATTTCAAAATACAATTTATTTTAATTTGGACTTCAATTAAATACTCCCACTATTTTATTCAAATTGATAGCCCTCACTGTCAATTTGGAGAGTCCATGCGAGCTACTCTCTTAGTGGACAAGATCCGTATTTCACCAACACCACGAGTTCGCTTTGGCGTTCCTCTCATAATGCGGTTATTTAGGTAGGCAACGCTTGCCAATTGCATCCTCATGCAACTCTTGTATGGCTGGTGAATAACTCCTTATTCGCATCCATCATATGGTGCATGCCAACCTTATGCCTCTAGGCACTCAACCTTTGAGGTCACCTAACTAAGTTAGACCCGATGTCGACAGTGGGATATCACACTTATCCGCTCGTACCCTTACCAAGATAGATTAATGCACCTTGCTTTGGCAAGCCCACACATCATCGATCGAGGCAGGAAGAGTGTCATCCATCGGAAGGCATCCGAACACTTAATATTTGATGAAGGGATTTTAATTATAAATAATAGGTTAACACTTAACCATGATCAACATTTGATCAAGGTGCACATCCACAGAAAAATAAGCTTTCTAAAATCCACATGCATCCCTTATGTGCACAACATAAGACTATCAACCTTTGATAGACGAAAGGGCTAAATCTGGACATTTAGAACTCTTCCAAATCTTCAGATTTACATGCATTGGACAAAGGCAAAGACAACTCGACTTAAAGCAGTAGACAAGCTCGTCTCTCATTGTTGGATTCAAAATCCAAAACAATACAGGGTTCATTAACCACTTGAGGGACGGTTACTGCTAAGGAGACAACAATTTCTAACAATTAGAAATAACCACGAAATACCAGACGTTCCTGGCGGGGTTCCAAGGGGCCGCGCCCCTGGCGGGGTCTTAGGGGCGGAGCCCCTAACGGGGTCCAAGGGGCAGCGCCCCTGGCGGTGGTCTCAAAAGATTCGGATCGACCAAATTTTTGAAATCCCACCACCAAAAACCACACAAAAATCACATCAAATGTGATATTCCAAGAAGAAATCTTGACATTTAGAACTCTTCTAAATACCTAGATTTGTACGTACTGGAATAACCAAACTTCTGAAACAACATTCATGACTAGAACCTAACTCTGATACCACTGTTGGGTTTTTCTAGAACCATACATAGAATGTAGGCGCAGGGGAAATGAAGAGAAACAACCCAAAAGATTCGGATCGACCATGAATATTGAATCAAGAAGTTAATCAAAATGCTAGGTATGAAATTACCTTGACGGGATTGGATCAAATCCAACCTAGATGCTCCAAGAAGAATATTGCCTTCGTCGGCTTTGCAAGAGTTCTCATGTAGAATAATGTCTACGTCTCTACAGCAGTCCACACGAGCCGGGAGAAGAAGACTACACCTTGCGCTTCCACGGATTGCTAGATCCGCTTCAGGAAGAACAACACCGGCGACAATCGTTGGAGAGGAAGTCGGCGGAGGCGATTCAGACGGAACACCTTCCGTCTAGGGTTCGAGCGGAACTCCTTCTGTCGGCTTCTATTTCGTTAGTAATGAGAACCCTAAAAGAAGTCCTATTTATACCCAAAGGATAAACAACTTCTAGAAGAATCGCTATCCGCAGACCAAACAGCAGAATAGGGGCTTCTGTTACAATTCGTCGGGATTCCACGGAACAGCATTCGTCGAGTTTTCACGGGACAATCCGACGAATTCCGACGAATCACATCAGACGGCAACATTTGTCGAGTTAATGCTCTCTGTGATAATTCGTCGAGATTCCACGGAATAATCCGACGAATCCCGACGAATCCGACGAATCATGTCAGACGGCAACATTTGCCGAGTTAATGATCTCTGTAACAGTTCGTCGAGTTTCCACGGAACGACCCGACGAATTCCGACGAATCCGATCAGACGGCAACACTTGCCGAGTTAAGGGACTCTGTAATAATTCGTCGAGTTTCCACGGAACAATCCGACGAATCTCGACGAATCCGACGAATTCTATCCGTGTAAACCCGACGAATTCAGACAGCAACATTTGCTGGACTTCCCCCATTCTATATGGTGATTGGTAACCTTTACCAACATAGTCAATCTTCCAACTTCTCCACATGCTCTTATGTGCGACCCTGCAAGCTCATATCGCGTTGGCAGTGACATTACATGTTTGACCACTTCTAGATCACAATGGTAACTCCAACACATATGTCTTGTATTTCTTAATTAAGTCATTTGTTTACTTTCTTCAAAATACACTTATGTGCACCTCATTATCTTCCATAACACTTCTTTTCATGAGTATTGGATCCTAATGTTAATTTTATAGTACTCATTATATATATAATGCAGTAGATAACCTAGCATGCTCTCTACAATATTTGGTATATCTTGAATATGTGAATTACAGTAACATTGTAATAGTCTCTTTTTGATATCTTTCATTCATTCTTGGTTAATTTATTATAAACCTTAACGATTTTAAAAGAAAAATGATTTACACAAACATCTTCTTATTTGGGGATTTAACTCATATTTCTTCTTATGAATTGTCATGATTACAAGAAGATGTTTCTTGTATTTCTATAAATCTTTCGCAATATTAACTTATCACTATTACATTGCACTTTCTTGCTTGTTTTAAGCCTTAAATCTAAATATTCATTTTCTTCAACAAGTGGTCGACTTGCTTGGTAAAGGTTATTTAAAGTTGTTCTAACATGCATACTTTCAATAAAAACTCTGATCTATATCTGTGAAATTATTTTTATGCAAAAAAACTACTTATTATTTCATTTCCTCTAAAAGCTCGATCATGCCTTATTTTTTTATCAAAATCCTATTTTTATCTCCCGCTTCCTTCACCCACTTTTGCTAATAACAAAAGGGGGAGAACTAACATGAGAAATAAAAATGCTATCAAATGGGAAGAACAAACATGATTAATGATTAAGATGAGAGCCTACATATAAGGGGAGCATTCACATAAGGGGAGCATGCATTTAGTGCAATCAATTCTAAATACCAAAATCGACAATTATCCTAAGTCATCACTCACACACTAACACAAGTAGGTTTCATCATGTTTTTGTATTAATGCTCTGAATTATCATTAATGGATTTGTTATTATCAAAAGGGGGAGTTTATTGGAACAAGGTCTTCCGCATCTCCTATGTTTGAAAATAATAAATCCTATGTGTATTTGATCTTGTGTGTTTAAATTTGCAGGAACCAATGCCAGATGACTCAAGGAAAACATAAGAAGGTGATGAGTCCCAGTTATATACCCTTTTATGGACTCATCTGGGTCGATAATCTAGTCAAAGCACTACATATTAGACTTATTATCATTCATATTTGATTGCTATCTGTTATTCCATGCTAAGTGCACTTCTAGGCCCGTTTTGGTGTAATTTCATGTTTTTCCTATTTATAAGTAATCATGCAATGTTGAGTGCCACTTTCAGTGGAGTGATGTGCGTTTCTGCTGGAACAGGGGCCGTGTAGGGGCCGTGTGCGTTCGACGAATGGCAGCCTGCGTTCGACGAACGGTAGCCTGCGTTCGACAAACGGCTGCTAAACCTGCATTCGACAAACAGCTGCCTGTGTTCGATGAACGGCGGCCTGCGTTCGACGAACGGCTGCTAAACCTGTGTTCGATGAACGACAGCCTGTGTTCGACAAACGGCGGCCTGCGTTCGACGAACGGCGGCCTGCGTTCGACGAACGGCTGCTAAACCTCCATTCGATGAATACTAAAGCAGATTCGACTATATAGTAGAGAAATTCGTCTATATCATATAGCCGAATTAGCCTATACCCTTTAGCCAAATTTTCAACAGCCTATAGCCGAATTTTCAACCCTTTAGCCGAATTAGCCTATATCCTTTAGCCGAATTAGCCTATACCTCGTAGCACACCAGGTTTTGGGGTGTTACACGGAGGCCATCTCCTCCATTCGCAAGCAAACAAATCAAGATTCCGCATTTCCGTTCGGTGAGAAGAAGAGGAATCCTGAACGTAGAAGACGATGGAAGAAGGTCAGAGATCGTGACAGTCTCTTGACTCCGGAAGCACAGACCGCCCGAGCCCGGAAGTAGATTGACAACCTACTATTCCAGCCGAGAACAGCCGCTAGTCTTCGTCTATTGGTTTACTCTCTCCTTTACCTTGTTGCACTTTGTGAACGATTTGAAGATGAATATTGCTATATTTGCTTTGAATGTTAGTGTTATTTCCTTGTTGCTCAACTACAATGTTTGCTTGTGATGCACTTCGCTTTCCCCCACTCACTCACTCACTCGTGTAGTTTTCGATTCGCGTTAGCAAGAGCTAATGGTGACTAGTGAAGAGGTGATTTCAACCCTCATTCTCCACATTTAAGAACTTTCCATTCGCATGCGCACCGTCCACCTGCCTCACGAAGCTCGGCATAGCGTTCGACGCACTCCATCTCGCCTTGCGAAGCTGTGATTGCGACCCGAACTTTTGTTTTATTGTTGTTAGAATTAGGAAACCCAAATCAAAGCCCTCTTTGTGTTTGTGTTCGCTCGTGTAACAATTGTCACACGACGCAATTCGTTCACCATAACCTGCATTCCTCAAGAGATCGACATTCGGGGAAACTATTCCCATATTTATTACTTGACAGCGACCGGTGCACTTGTCGTACACGCATCAAAGCGCATCTTTAAATTGAGTCAGCCACTACTGCCTGCAGTAGTACTACCGCCCCGCGGTAGCCACATTAGGCAATGATTAAGCACACGGATCGTGGCAACTTAGGCAACTTTTGACTGCCAAAACTTTGAGCTCCGACTAGCGCACCAAAGTAGCGCTAACGCTCCACGATAGTGAGATAACCTTCCTTCAGCCAATATCTCCTTCCATATTTTCTCCTCAATCACATGCAGAGGGGAGAATTCCAAAAGCTACAGCCGGGCGTTAGCCTTAACGCGTTGCGATAGTACTTGCCAAAATATCATCCCATCGACATTCCTTCTTCTCCAATGTTTCCTTCCCGACAATTGTTTCCATTTATGCTAGCGCCAGCGGCATTGCTAATGCTCTGCGGTAGAGCATATCTCTTTTCATCGAACACATCATCGTCGAAAGGCCTGACATTTCGTCGAACGCTGCTTTCATTTCGTCGAACTCAATTTCGTCGAGCACCAGTTCGTCGAACAACATCTATTTTCGCCGAACACCATTTCGTTGATTCGCTAGCGCCTGCGGTAGTGCTAACGCTCCGCGGTAGAGCACATCTCTTTTCGTCGAACACATCTTCGTAGAATGGCCTCACATTTCGTCGAGTGCTAGTTTCATTTCGTCGAACCACTAGCGACAGCGGTAATGTTACCACGCCACGGTATAAATCAAAGAATCGTCTTGATGTCGTTTCGACGTCTTTCTTTTTCACACTCCTTTGGGGATTGAATGTTGAAGATCCTGCACACTATAAACACCATGCAAGTATGATCAAATACAATAGGATTTTTTATTGTCAAACCAAGAGATGCGGAAAGCATGTTCCAACAAACTCCCCCTTTTGATAATAACAAATCCCTTTAGAAAGAAATAGTTCAAAAGATAGGAATTGTGTTTACTAAAAATGATTAGCATGAAATTTAAGGCATGTGCATATGATCCCCCTAAATGAATGCTCCCCCTACAACAAAAATTCCTATGAACTTGACTCCCCAAACATGTGAATTTCTTTCAAATTTATTATCCCCCTTTTGGTATTATAAAAAGAGGGTGGAGAGAAAGTCAAACGTTAATGTGTGCAATAAATGTGTAGAGAGGGAATGAACATGATAAAGAGTTAAACGCTTAGAAAAAATACAATATATAGGAGTGAAAAGGGAATGTGAAGAAATTGTCATAAGGAAACCACTTGTTGGAAAAACGTATTCATGATCGAGCGTACAAGTAATAAAGAGGTGGAAAGCATGAAGAAATATATTTTTGAAGTGAACATCTATATAAGAATGGTGAAGCATAGTAGATGATTAAGAGTTTTAGATATAACAAAAATAGATGTTGTAGCATTTTAAGTACACAAAATGATTTTAGTTGCAACATAACCATACACTTGTTTTGAAAAGGAAATATTCATGATCAAGCGAAAGGAGAGAGTAGCACAGCGAAAAAGATATCGGATAAGCGTGAAAGAACATTAATTAATGAATATATATAAATAATCACTTGCCATTTTAAATTAATTTTAAGAGGTGTTGTACTTGTTTAAGGGAGATGCAATGTTGTGTGACCACTACATGTAAAGAATAAGCATGAAAATAATGTAGGCAAGTAGGAATGTGGAAAGTTAAAACAAGGTTAAAAGATTAATATTTTTATAATAGTTTGACCATTTCAACAATTGAGCAACTTAACTTTGAAAATTTTCATAACAAATAGGCAAGCATGAATTAACATATCCAAAGAGATAATAACTACAATGTAACCAATTCATATTTCAAGTAAGGAAAACATTGTAGAAATCATTCATTGCAATCTAGTGCTTTTACTTGAGTTTTAGAGAATTATGTAATTTTGCATTAGGATCCAATTCTCATGAGTAGAAGCTTTATGAAAATCAATGATGTGTGCATAAGGTGTTTGATAAAAGTATACAAGTAAAATAATCAAAACATATGATATATATAATGAGATAGTAACAACAATATTAAGGATGCAATCTTATAATTACTTTCACACATCAAATCTAGAATAAAGTTTCAAGGCACAAATAATGAGTACAACAACCAAGGTGCTTCGCCCACACAATGCTTATTAAGACTTATCAGGGAGCGAAGTATTGCCTGAGGGATCACATAAGCAATTTTATTGATTTTTTTTAGTGATCCGGTGTACAAATAGAAGTGATAAAAGATGAATGTGTTTGCACAAGACACTTTACAATTCTTTCCAAGGTGCTCAACCTCACAATGCTCATTATGACTTATCAGGAGGGTGAGTAGTGCTTGGTGGAGTTATCATTGGCTTTTTATTTTAGATTTTTATTTTGGGCCAAAGGTCACTAAATTCACTTGTTGTTGCAAACATTAATATTATTGAAATAACACTTCTATATTGTGCATGAAATTTATTTTTGAAAGATGGTGTAGGTAATTTAGACATACAACTTAATATGTTAAAACTATTACACTACACAATCATGCAAGACTAAGATTATGAACACATGTAGATTATCAAAGTAGTGAGTGTATGAATAATTGAAAAACATAAAACATTACTCATACTTAGAGGCATGCTAGGCAATCATACATAATTATCTATAGACTATTTCATTGCACATAATCAGATTAAGGTCAATGCATGAAGATAAAATAATGTTTAGGAAAATTGAAATTAAAATTAGACATTCAAGACTATCTTTAAGTGTATGCCAAACATAATTTTGACAATTTTGAAACAAAAATAACTAAGATGTTTGCACTTGTGAAATATTATAGTCAAACTAAAATTTTGTAAAGAGACAAAGCAAAACAAATTACAAAAACATATTTTTGATTTGTTTTATAGTTTGTTTTATTCTTAGAATTTTAAAAGAAAATAACAGGAACTGAAAAATAAAAAAATAAAAAAGAAAATGGAAATTCAGAAATACCTACTATCACCAGTGGTACCCAGCTATCACCGGGCGGTAGTGACAGAACTCGAATTTTGGGGAAAACGTGAAATTTTTCCGAATTTTCTTTTGAATATATTTGTGCAGATTAGTGATAATGAAGTTCAGCAATGAAATCAGACATATGCATAAACAAAAATGCAGATTTTGCAAGTTTAAGCTAATATGTCCAAAACCCCAAATTCTAGCCTAAGTTGTCACAATACACTTTCAAAATACTTATGTTTTCACATGCATGAGAGTTCAGAAATAGATAATATGAAGAACATAAGATAACATGTTTGAGTACAAATATGCATGAGTGAAATGATCATAAATAAGTGAAATAATATTCATGCAATGTATACAACATAAGTATGTCTAAGATCAAGATACCCTAACAACATGTCTACACTCTAGCCCCATACTAAGTGAAGGATTGGCATGAGGAGCTGCACGCATGCCGTAGGTTGGGGTGTTAATCCCACATGCATACAAAAGGCAATGCTAACCCTAGCACTCTTTCCCCAGTGCCTCGCAAGGCCCCACTGGAACCCTCCCCGGTTAAGGAAAAGACAGGACTTAGAGGTTAGGTTTCTAATGCACACAATCCTACGCCCTCGCTATAGTGAGACACATAATGTGGTTGAATGATCATGGGCATACTAAGCATTTAATCTTACGGAAAAACAATTTATAAACTATGGCTTTTATGCAAGATTAATTTCTCATTATATTTGGTTTTAAAGCATATAGTTATTATGAATTTTAACTTCCAATATTTCAGATTTTGGTTAAGCATGATAGGGGCAAACAAATGACGCAAATATATTAAGTAAATAAGCAAAACTTGCGCATTTTATAAATTTAGCCTAATACCCCTAAAATACCTTTTAAATCCATTTCGATAATTATTTCATTTAGTCTTATAAATATCATATGATAAATTTAGTTTTCAAATTGTATAAGACTTTTAGGAAATGGATTTAGAAGGATAAAAATAAAGGATAAATAGACCACTTGAAAATAATATGACTTTTTATTTAATTGTGTTCAATTTGATTTATTAATGAATTTTGGTTTAATATGTGAAAATCATATCACAAGTTATATCAAGTGATCTTATCATGATGGCTCAAAGAAAAGGAAAATAAACAAAAAAATGTAGGTTAGTCATATCATGAGGTAGAATAATGATATTTCATTTTTAGTTGATTTTTACTTCATGCAAATGATTGGATACTAATGAATGAGAGATTTAGGTATCCAAAGAGGACCGGGTGTGATGGTTCCTTTGGGTACCCAAATACATCGTGCTTGCTTTTGGGGAGATAGTGATGAATGGGCCCTTTTGAGTGGAGTTAGTGTTTCATCTTTAACTTTGGGCCTCCATTCAAACCTTGGTTTAATATTGTTTTTATTTGTCAAATTTCCATGATGATTTTATAAAACATTGTTTATGGGAAATTTGTGAACATTTAATTTTATGTTGGGAGAAACATGACTTTGTGAATAATGGTGATTTTGACTTTGATTTACAAATACTTTGTGTTTCTTACTCCCATTATTTGTCTTAGTTAAAATATTCATATTCATATTCAACATGCTTTTAGATATTTATTGATATTTGGAATTTTTATTTATAAATTTCATAAGCAAGTTGATTTTTGTTTTTAATTCACCATTCTTGATCTTTAGATTATGCTAGCTTTATTATAAGCTATTATGCTATTTTTAAGACTGGAAACAATTGAATCAATATGATTTTGATAGTTATTTCTATATTCTTCAAATGTTTCATCCATCTCTTTAATTTCAATTTTATAGTCTTTACACTTAGCACAATCATTTTTCAAGGAGAATTTTCTAAACATAATCTTTCATTTTGTTCTTTTATAAAAAGAAGTTCCTTTTCAAGTTCCTTGCATTTTTCTTTTAAATCATTAAATTCTATACAAGGTGTAATGTTCTCAACTAAGGAGCCATGGGTAGATCTAGATAACTCAAGATTTGATTCTTCATTAATTTTTGCCTTTAAATATTTATTTTCTAAGCGCAGTTTGCAATTTGCATTTCTTAATTTCTTAATTTTTCGCTTTGTAATTTGTAGCAATTATAATGTAGAAATAGAAGTAACAAAAAATAGGAGATTTTGATTTCCTTACAGCGCTTGTGGATGAGGCAAGATTTGAACATATTGTTCATTTGTCTTCTTCATCTTCCTCTTCCAAACAAGAGTTTCCATCATCCTTTCCGCTTGATAAGCATTCTATGGATCCATCATTTGAGTAGCTTTCTTGAATATTTGTGCAAGCTTGTATGTTCTCCACTTCTTGTGTTTGTTCCATACCTACAGAAGGAGAATCATAAGTTCTTTAAAGAAAATTCCAAATCTTATAAGCGGTAGGTAAAGTATAAATAAGTTTGAAAATATTTTGGTCTAACGCACAAAATATACTATTCATAGATTTTGCATTTAAAATAATTTCGTTTCTAGTTAGTACGCTAGGTGGCTTTTCAATAGTAATATTCCAAACTTTTTCATCTAAGGCCTTAAGAAAAATTTTCATTAATGTTTTCCTCCTTTTATAATTTTTGCCCATAAATAAAGGTGGTGATAATCCTTTTTCATTTACACTAAAATTTTCCCCACTAGTAGAAGCGAGATCATGATCAAGAGATGTCATTATTCCCGATTGTTAAGCTGAATTGGAATAACCTTGCTCTGATACCACTTGTTGGATCTGTAGGAGCCCTTAGAGGGGGGGGGGGGAATAAGGGTTTTAAACTTTTTATGATTATTAAACAAAATTATTCTCTATTGCTACTGCCAGCGGTAGTGTTATCGCTCAGTGTTAGTGACAGAGAAAATACGTTTAGGTTAAACCAATGAAAATCAGAGAGCACGAATCAGAGATGAAGAAACAAACATATTTTCATTAATATTAAATTGAAATAGTTATGATTACAAAAACTTTTCCAAATGACGTTTGGAAAGTGGCGACCAATGAAAACTCTTTTGGTTTTCTATACCGACTCGTATCCCCACGAACCGGTTGGCTTTAGTCGATCTCTCCCCAGATATGGCCTCAAGACGCTCTAGCCTCCTATCCCCAGAAAGGCCTCGAGCACCCCAAAGATCTACTCCCTAGACCTAGTCGCCAACATAAGGCGAATTACTCCCTAAGTCCTACCCAGACCTAGTCGTCGTGTGGCGAATTCCTCTACCGAACAAAAGATATAAAGGTTACAATTAGAAACTAAAACAAAACACAAACTAGAAACTCCCTCAAAAGAAGAACTTGATGTTGATGTAGATTCGATTGGATCGGTCTTCAAGTTCTTTGCGTTCACGAACGTTGACGGTGTTCTTCGGGCTGCTTGGAGAAGGCACTCACGAGCGCTTTGAATATATGGCTTCAATTCGTTCTATAGCAGCAAGCAACAATGGAGGATGCACGCATCTTTAAATAGAGTCAGTCATTACCGCCTGCGGTAGTACTACCGCCCCGCGGTAGCCACATTAGGCAATGATCAAGCACACGGATTGTGGCAACTTAGGCAAATTTGGATCGCCAAAACTTTGAGATCTGACTAGCACGCCGCGGTAACGCTAACGCTCCGCGATAGCGAGATAACCTTCCTTCATCCAATATCTCCTTCCATATTTGCTCCTCAATCACATGCAGATGGGAGGATTCCAAAAGCTACCGCGGGCATTAGCCTTAACGCGCCACGATAGTACTTGCCAGAATAGCGTCCCGTCGACATTTTTTTTTCTCCACAATTTCCTTCCTGGCAAATGGTTCCATTTATGCTAGCGCCAGCGGTAGTGCTAACGCTCTGCGGTAGAGCACATCTCTTTTCGTCGAACGCATCATCGTCGAACGGCCTGACATTTTGTCGAATGCTACTTTCATTTCGTCGAACTCAATTTCGTCGAGCACCAGTTCGTCGAATGGCATCTATTTTCGCCGAACAACATTTCGTCGATTCGCAATTGCCAATGGTAGTGTTAATGCTCCGCGGTAGAGCACATCTCTTTTTTTCGAATGCATCTTCATCGAACGACCTAACATTTTGTCGAACGCTGGTTTCATTTCGTCGAACCGCTAGCGCCATCGGTAGTGTTACCGCGCCGTGGTATCCCCTGATGTCGCTTTGACGTCTTTCTTTTTCACACTCCTTTGGGGATTGAATGTTGAAGATCCTGCACACTATAAACACAATGCAAGTATGATCAAATACAATAGGATTTGTTATTGTCAAACCAAGAGATGTGGAAAGCATGTTCCAACAAAAAGTATCTCGACGCGGGAGGAAGAGCCAGTCAAAGCTATCTGAGAAGTCAACGCAATGTCGACTATATTTCGATGAAGAAGTTAAGAGATCAAGTCCAAGGCTTCAACTCGACGGGTACATCGATAAGTAATCGACGTAAAGTCGACATCTGAGTTCAGTCAAAGCTAAGAAGAAATTCAAAGCTACGTCGATAAGAACTCAGAGGTGCGTCGACAGGAATATTGATGAAGACGACGCAGCATCGAATACAGCCTGAAAAAGAAAGTCTTTCCAGCTGTCTCTCTAACACCTTTTCAGAAGAACCACCAGATTGAAGACAGTTCTCCAATGGCTCGTTTGTTGCCAGGAAAGGAATGAAGCATTCCAGAAGGGCAAACGCATTCTTGGAATGTTTTTCAAATATGATGGACGGGTTGGGAATAAAAGAAGAAAGAAGAATTAATGTACCCAATCAGAATTCCTTCTTAGGACTGTACAAAATTAGAGAGAAATTCAAATCTCAATGATGGACAATAAGTAAGCAGAGAAGAGAAGAAAACAATAGAGCATTCATTACAAAAAGCTAGTTGTCAATTAGGGTTTCTTCTTCTTCTTCCACCTTCAACCCTAAGAGATACAGACAGAAATCAATTGCTCTCTCTGCACAGGAAATATACAGGGTTATTTCTTCTTCTACATCTCACAGCAGCCAGATTACTAGAAGCTTACAGAGAAAAGGATCTGATAAACATAACCCTTGCAAATCATCACAATCATAAGCAAGGGTTCATCATCAGCAGATCCTGTGAAAGAAAACATAAGCTGAACTTGAGAAAAGCTTCTAAAGAATTCTGAGAATAGAATTCTTTATCTTTTACTTCTTTCTTTCTTCTTACTCTATTCTACTACTATAACAGAGTTTTAAGAATCCCTCTTCCAAAGGATTCAGTGGTTCAATATCTCCTTATCAAAAGATCTGAGTGGTTCAAGATCTCCTTATCAAAAGATCTTTGGTTCTAAGAGTCTCCTTATCAAAAGACTCAGGCACAGGTTGTGCAATCCTACCAGGCATGTAGAAGAGAGGACTACCCACATTTTGGGGAACCTCTATAAAATCTTTTGTCTTCTGGTTGTTCATTTTCTATGATGTCCCTCGTATAGCTTACTTCTTAGAGGCACACTGTGCACATTTAGGTTGGACTCTCCTCATAATTTACTCTGCACATTGGTGTTGCTGAAGCATAATCCCTTATTATTTTTATTGTATGCTCAGTTAGGATAGGAAAGATTTTTAATCTTTATTCACCACCCCCCCCCACCCCCCCCGCCCCCTTTAGAGAATTCTTAGAGGCACACTGTGCACATTTAGGTTGGGCTCTCCTCATAATGGATTCTTCACTACATGGGCCGAAATGGCGGAGAAAATCTTGACGAAATATTTTCCTCCCACCACAACACTTAAATTGCGCACCAATATTGGATTGTTTTTGCAAATTCACACGGAGACTCTCTAAGATACATGGGAGCGCTTCAAGGAACTTTTGCGGAGATGCCCTCACCATGCTCTTGCTAATTCACAACAAGTTCAAATCTTCAACAATTGTTTGAATTTCCAAGCGAGGCAAATGATTGATGCGGCCATCGGAGGTACTTTAAATAATAAAACCCCGGAATCCGCTCAAGAATTTTTGAGTAAATGGCCATGAATGCTTACCAGTGGAATGCGCCAAGGACGCGCCCTTTTGGGAACAGTGCCCTGCAATGTTCCTGATTTGAAGAAGTGCTCAGGTCAATGATAAAATCACTATGTATTTGATGGTCTGCTTAGTTTACATTTGCAGAGATTAAAATATCACTAAGTCTGAAATCATCGAGAAGGACTGGATATATCATCGAATTAACACTCAGATATCGTCAAAATGATACTCAGGGTTAAGTAGAAGATTCATATCAGCTATCATCAAGATAATATGGACATTCTGACGATATCATCAAAAGAACAAGAATAATCGAACAAAGTCCAGTATCGTCGTGTCAATCGAAATCACGCGACGACATTGTTGTAAAGTCTAAGAAAAGTTAAGTCAAAGTACTCGGGAATGTCGACGACATTGTCGTGAAGAGATCTTGTCGTTAAGACAAGAAAGGAATCTATCTGAAGACCTAAGTAAAAGTGCTTGGGAGTGTCAACGACATCATCGTGAAGAAGCCTAGTTGTCAAGAAGGCTAAGGAAGAACTCTTGAAGATAGCTTATGAAAGAAGAATTGCTTGTCGTCGAAATGATCAAGATGACATCGTCAATATGACAGTATGGTTTCAACAATATTGTAGATAAGACAGAATGGTCTCAATGACATTGTCGAGAAGACAGAATGGTCTTAATGACATCGTCGAGAAGACAGAATGGTTTCAATGACACCATCGAGAAGATCGTAAGTTGATAACAAGATTACGATGACATCTTTAAGATGAATTTATGTCATCGTAAGTGAAAGTGCAGCTGTGATATCTTGTATCATCAAGATATCACTCTCTAAAGAAGATTGAGGTAGACTTGCAGATTTGTCAAAGTCCAAGGTGGATCAGCATAACGACAAGTTCTGTCATCGAGACATTGCAAATATCGTCGAGACAGATCAAGACATTTCAAATCGCACTATCTACATTTAATGTCGCCATCTGGTGGTCCAATCAGCGCGTGCCGTTAAGGAATGCGCCTCTGACACTAATAGGATACACTAGGAGATCGTTAGCCGGCTACTCGGTCTTATAAATGGGATAAGTGTCTGCCCTAATTTCAAGAATCAAGAAACGCAGAGAAGGAACAAGAACCAGAGAACAACACGATCTCCATCAATTGTTCTGCAAGTTTCAGTCAAGCAACATCGGCTGATAAGAAGTGTTCCAGATTGAAGAAGGGATTGAAGAAGAATATGTGTTATCCAAGAAATCATCAAAGCATTCCCTTCAAGTCTAAGAAGCCGTTCTTCATCCTGCTAAGAAGTATTTCTCAATTCTTTTTCTGTAGGGCTTGCGGGCCTGAGCTTGTAGGATATGTTTCAGATCTGAGTTATAGGGCTTGAGGGCTTGAGCTGTAGGGCTTGAGGGCCTATATTTGTAAGGCTTTAGGGCCTGATTTTTGTAGGTCTTGATGGTCTGAGTTGTAGGGCTTGAGGGCCTAAGTTTGTAGGGCTTGAGGGCCTGAGTTATAGGGCTTGAGGGCCTGAGATTGTAGGGCTTGCGGGCCTGATTTTTGGCAAAGTTTGCCAACCCTAGCACACTGCTAGAAAGGCGCAGAGGGAAAATGGACTAGTCAAGACATCCTGTCATGAGGAACCACTATATATCTGGTGTTCTTGTGTGTTGTGCTTATATGGTTTATTATTGTGATGTGATTTAGTTAATTAGTTCTGGTGCATAGAAATTCAAACAAAACCATATCACCTATTCCCCCCCCCCCCCCCCCCCTCTAGGTGATAGTTACATAACCAACAAGTGGTATCAGAGGTAGGTTGATCAAAAAGTGACTTAACAGTCAGATCTAGGTCAAGGAACTATTCATTATGGCTGGAGGTGATCAACACAGAGAAATGAGATCTATGAAGCTTCCAACCTGCACCAAAGAGAACTTCCCTCTCTAGAAAGATAGTTTAAGACTTTTCCTGGAAGCTGCTGATCCCAGGGTATTTGTTGTTGTTCAAGAGGGTCCCTTCTTGCACATAACTGCATCTACAATTGATCCTACTCAAAGAGTGCCAAACAAATATGATGATATGAGTAAGGATGAACTTGCACTGGTAAGCCTAGATAAGAGAGCACAGAACATCATTATGAGTGCAATTGATGTCTCAACACTCCAAAACCTTATTCACTGCAAAACTGCCAAGGAGATGTGGGACTCCCTGGTTGTTTACATGGAGGGGACTGAGTAAGTAAGGGATGACAGGAAATCCCTTTTGATTCAGGAGATTGAGGCCTTCAAGCAAGGCAAGATTGAAAATATCTCCAGCTGCTATGAAAGATTTTTCAAGATAGTCAATGGGCTGAAGAATTATGGAAGAGAATTTACAAATTCAGATCTTAATGATAAATTATTTAGATCCCTCACTAAGTAATGGGACATCAAAATTTGTGCAATTAGAGAAATGGGCCAACTGGGCATCATGGAGCCATGGGAAGTTGCTCTCCCATGAGCTTCAGCTTAACACCAGAAAAGCTATGGAAGAAAGCTTAAGGGGGAGCACCAGAAAAAATTAGTAGCTCTCAAGGCTGAAAGCATGAGGAGGTCCAGGGACAAGACTCCTGCACACCAGGACATATCTGAAAGCAGTGGAGCTTCTGATGCTAGCACATTAGAATCTGACAACATTAAAAAAGAGATGGCCACCCTATCTAAGCAGTTCAAAACACTGATCTATATAAGGAGAAGAGACAACTACAAACCATCTTCATCAAGATCCAAAAGATCTGGTCAACATGACAGATCTAAATCCTTAAGGGAGGACTGGTACAAATCAAAACTAGTAAATTTGATTTAACCAACACTATTTGATATTCTTGCAATAAAGCAGGTCACATGAGTACTGATTGCCCTTCCAAGAAGAGGTAATCAAAGAACCATGAAGACAAGAGAAGGTCAAGGGACAAGAAGAAACCTGACAAAGGGTTTATAGCAAAGAAGATAAGAACCCTGAGTGATTCTGATTCAAGCTCTTCAGAAACTGAAGAGGAAGCACTTATTAGCCTTATGGCCATAAATGAAGAAATCCACGATGACAATGTCTCTCCTGGGAAGGTACTAATCAGATCCCCCCTATCTGCTTCTGATTCTAAATTAGTGCCAAATTCTTTGCATGATGATGAGGGTGAGTCTGTTGCCAATAGCACATACTCAAGATCCTCCAATGAGGTTGAATCTGAGTTGATACAACAATATAAAGCTTTGTGGAAAACTTTCAAGAAAAGCAAGAAACTCCTCAAAGTTTAGACTAAGGAGTTGGATTCCCTGAGAACTACCCACTCTGAGCTCCAGGAGACAACTGAGAAGCTGGCTGCTATGAGCAAGGAAGTGGACAGATTCAAGGAAGGCACAAAGATCAAAAATGCTGAACTAGCTAAGAAGAACAAGGTCATTAAGGACCTTGAGGAGATGTTGTTGGCTGAAAAGAAGATTATTGCCAACTTTTCAAAACCCAAGACTGACCTTCCCATTATTGATAGTTTTTTCTGCACCATTCAGAGCTGGTGTAGGATTCAATAGTGAGACAGTGAAGGGTAAATCCTCTGAATAACTACCCACTTTTAATAAGGTGCTACTTGCATCAAACCACTTTGACCAAGAATCTTCATATGGTCATCTGACCAACGCCTGCTCAGCAAGTGGCAGTAAGCCCACTATTTCAAATAGAAGAGCAGGCTTTGGGCTAAGTGCTTTTAAAGCACTTCATGAGGAGGTTCAGATGAAGAATCCACGTGTCTTTGTCCAAGGACCAGAGCAACAACACTATTAAGCAAGGGAAGTGTTGCTCATACAAAGCCTGTTCCCAAGAAGGTGAACCAAAAGGTACTGAGACCAGCTCCACTTCATACTCGCACCTGTGAGGTTCACCCAAGACCTGTTAGGCTAGGTGTCTTCACTCTTGCCCACTAATATTGCCATCCTACTCATATGATGAGAAAGAAGAGAAGATACAACAGGTATGAGTGTTGGTGTTTTGGGAAAGTGGGTCACTTTGCCTTGGACTTTTGGTTCAACCCAATAGGGCCTAGAGCAAAGAGAATGCAGACCACTCAGAGGTGTGGTGTCCCAGTTTGTGCACCTAACAGAAACCTAGGACCCAAATCAAATTGGATGCCTAAGGTTAAGTTATTTTTCTTGCAGGTATGTCCAAATGCCAACAAATCTCCCATTTGGTATTTGGACAATGGTTGCTCCAGACACATGACTTGAGTAAGGACCTATCTAAGAAACCTCACCCCTGAGTATAATGGACCAATAGTCATACTTGGAGGTTCAGAAAAAGGGGTGACAAAAGGTGATAGTGCATTATTTATAGTTATTTTATATAATATTTTAGTAGTAATTAATTAGTTTTTATATACTTTTAGTTTAATTTATATTTAATTTACTTTATTTTGTGTTTTCAAGTAATATGGGGCTGCTAATAACAAATTCAAGCCCACAGCCGTGTTCAGGGGAAATTCCAAAACAAATCTGCAAAAAACCTCAGTACACGCCCCAGGTCACGGGCGTGACCTGGGGGCGTGACCATGGTCATGGTCGTGCTCTACCTTCAGCTCCCGGAAGATATTGCCATGTCGGATTAAGATTATCTTCCCCAGGTCATGGGCGTGACTGGGGGCGTGACTTTCAGGGACCTTGGTGTGACTGGGGGCATGACCTTCAGGTCACGGGCGTGACTCGCCTCACAAGCATTCAATACAAGCAGTTTCCGCTGCCGAGCCGTTCCAGCTTACACGCCCATGGTCACGGGCGTGACCAAGGGGCGTGACCTCTCCCGCAACTGCCAGATTAACTCCAGATCGCACCGTTTCCCACCGTTTCCTGACTCGGTCAAGACACGCCCTAGGTCATGGGCGTGACCTAGGCCGTGACCCGTCGAGATGATCAATTTTGGCAGTTTCTCTCCCCCAACGTTCCGGGGCTTTCATATCGCAGTTACGCAGCTTACACGCCCTTGGTCACGGGGGTGACCGAGGGCTTGATTCAGCAATTTTCTGCCTATAAAAGCCAGCTGCTGCCAAAGTGATGGAATCCAATCCTTGCTTCGATTGGGTCAATTTTAGAGTAGATTTTCTGCATTTCATTAGTGTAATTTTATTTATTCAATTTATTTTATGCTTTGCAATTCCAATTCATAGCTTAGATTTACTTTACTCGCACTTGTAATTGTCTTCCTTAGTTATAAAATTATCTTTCCTTCAATTATGAGTAGCTTAGATTTTTTTTTGTATTCTGGTACGTTTCATAGTACAAGAATTTATTAAAATAATGGGTGTGCCGAGTGAAATAGAAGAAGAAAATGTTTCATCTTCTACTTCGCCCGACTATATTCTTCTTTCTCATGAATTTTTAAACCCACCACATAAATATTTTATAGTCAAAATTCATGAAAATTTTGTCACCCATAAATTTACTCCCCTTGGAATTGATTTTTCTGATCATAATTTTATTCTTGAAAATGAACAACCGGAGCTTAATCATGTGTTTTCGCAAGCGCCTCCTCCTTGCAAAAATTTTTCTGACTGGCTAATTTTATTCTTTGGATACTAACAATTTTCATGTGGAGGATGAGCCGTTGCAACCAAACGTCTTCACGGATCCATTTTGCCGCTCATCTCCAGCAATCCAAATTACCTAAGGTATGTATAGGTAATTTGGATTCACAATTTCAAGCTAACGGACAACCAAAGAATCAAGACTATAGCGGAGGAGTAGCCAGGCGACCGACTTCGGCATGCTCACCTCAGCGTGAATTAAGGGAGTTGCCTGTGCATTTTCAATTTTATTTTCCTTTTTCCTAACAATAACAGTCTAGCTTAAAGACGGGAAAAAGAAAGCGCTCTTGGGAGGCACCCCTTGCTTATCCTTTTTGCAGTTTTTCTTTTCTTTATCTACCTTTTCTTTTCAAGTTTTTCCCTCTTCATCCTTGTTTATAAACATTGGGGACAATGTTTATTTTTAAGTATGGGGGGGAGGGGGGGTGTTCTCTAATGTTTGTTTTTATTCAAAAAATTCAAAAAAATTAGAAAAACACATTTAATACGAAATTTTTTTTTTCAAAAATATTTAAAAATCATAAAAAATCTTCTTTTGTCTTCTTTTTCAATTTTGTTTTTTATATGGAAATTACAAAAAAAAAAATTTAAAAAACATTTTGTTTTAATATAAAAAAAATCCAAAAATCTAATAAAATAAATTTTGTAATATTAAATTTCTCCAAACTTCATTTATGCAAAATTAATTTTAATTATGAGTTGTCTTTTTAGGCTTTTTAAGGAGTTTTCTTTTTATGAATTTTTAAATCTAATATTTCTCTTCAAAATATGTTAGATTTAATTTTTAGATAAATTTGATTTAATGAGTTTTTCATTATCTTGATTTGTTTAGAATATTTCTTAGTTTTATTTTCTCTTCTTAAAATATCATAATTCAATCTTGTAGAAATTGTGTTAAATATCTCTAGATTTTACTTATATTAACTTTAACTCATGGTTTCTTTAAGATTGCTAAAATTGTTTTCTATGCTCTTAAAATATATCTTTGGAATTTTTGTAGCCTTTAAACCCTAGCCCTTCCCCTACCTTTCTTATCAACCCTTTTGTTTGACATAAAATTTTTTTTGAAAAGATCATATGTCATGGAATGAGAGGATAAAATTCATCATTCCTAAACATATTCACCCAAATTAGTAAAAGATTATATGGCATGGAGATGAGAGGATAAAATTCATCACTCCTAAACATATACATTTGGGATATTAAAGAAGAAGAAATTAAAAAAATGGAAATGAGAGGATAAAATTCATCATTTCATATATGCAAAATAATTTCTTCAATGCCAATTTTACCCCATTTAGACAAGTTTATTTGCTATCCAAGATATTTTTGAGAGAGCATAGTTAATATTTTGTAGTTTTCTAAAAGTTTCTAATGATGTTTAAAGTTTCTATAATTTTAATCTTGGTTATTTTACTTAATTCATTGCAATTTTGTTTATGAAGATTTAGTTAGAGAATTTCAAAACTAATATTTATTCTACTCATTTCAATTTATGAATTATAAATTATTTCTTATAAATCTGAATTTTAACTTCTTAACTTATTTTGATATGAGTTTTATAAGATTTGGAGTACATAATTAGAAGTAAATCTTTTTGGAAATGTCCTATAAATTCTTCTCATACTTATAAATTGGTTTTGCTCTGGAATAGCAAAAACATAAGTATGGGGGTATTTGATAGTGCATTATTTATAGTTATTTTTATATAATATTTTAGTAGTAATTAATTAGTTTTTATATACTTTTAGTTTAATTTATATCTAATTTACTTTATTTTATGTTTTCAGGTAATATGGGGATGCTAATAACAAATTCAAGCCCACAGCCGTGTTCAGGGGAAATTCCAGAACAAATCTGCAAAAATCCTCAGTACACGCCCCAAGTCATGGGCGTGACCTGGGGGCGTGACCATGGTCACGGCCGTGCTCTGCCTTTAGCACCTGGAAGATTTTGCCACGTCGGATTAAGATTACATGCCCCAGGTCACGGGCGTGACCGGGGGCGTGACCGGGGGCGTGACCTCCAGGTCACGGGCGTGACTCGCCCGACAAGCATTCAATACAAGCAGTTTTCGCCGCCGAGCCGTTCCAGCTTACACGCCCATGGTCACCGACGTGACCAAGGGGCGTGACCTCTCCCGCAACTGCCAGATTAACTCCAGATCGCGCTGTTTCCTGACTCGGTCAAGACACGCCCTAGCTCACCTGCATGACCTAGGCCGTGACCGGTCAAGATGATCAATTTTGGCAGTTTCTATCCCCCAATGTTCCTGGGCTTTCATGACACAGTTACGCAGCTTACACGCCCTTGGTCACTAGCGTGACCAAGGGCATGACTCACCAATTTTCTGCCTATAAAAGCCAGTTGCTGCCAAAGTGATGGAATCCAGTCATTGCTTCGATTGGGTCAACATTAGAGTAGATTTTCTGCATTTCATTAGTGTAATTTTATTTATGCAATTTATTTTATGCTTTGCAATTCCAATTCATACCATAGATTTACTTTACTCGCACTTGTACTTCAATTTTCATAGTTATAAAATGTTCTTTTTCTTCAATCATGAGTAACTAATTTTATAGCATTTGATCGGATGATTTCCTAAGCTTTTGTATTTCGTAATCTTTTATTCATAGTTTGGATTTGGAAACTAAGATTTACCGTTGATTTGCAATTATTGGTTTCATATTTCTAGGGTATGATAATCAAGTTTGATCTGTATTTTAGTGTATCGATAGATCCGTAAATATGGGTAGATCGCTCATCGGTAA
The DNA here is from genome assembly GCA_033032865.1 of Dactylorhiza incarnata. Lineage (NCBI taxonomy): Eukaryota > Viridiplantae > Streptophyta > Magnoliopsida > Asparagales > Orchidaceae > Dactylorhiza > Dactylorhiza incarnata. The sequence goes on from JAWHQI010000014.1 coordinate 12,504,666, forward strand.
AAAGAGTTGTATGCATTCCTCGAGAGAGGGTTACACAAATCTTCCGGATTGGAATCAAATCCAATAGTGGGGCTCATCGCATAAAGCAAGCTTAGGGGTTTCGGCTGGCCGAGGGGTCTTAATCGATCAACCTAAGGTTAGGTGGTAGTTCTCTCGAGAGATGTTCTATCATATTTTGAGAACCTCCACGGTCAAGTTTGTCTAAAACCATTTCTTATGAATTCTAGATTTACGAAGTATTTTACTTAGGAAGGATTCTCGATCAAATGTTTCCTTTCTTTTATTATTTCCTTTATAAACCCTTTTAAATATTTTTCCGATAAATAATATTAATTTGCGTGAGTAGAAGTAATCAACAGACCCGTCGAATACGACACTTGATATTTATTTGTTTTAAATATCCTATGCTATGAACGATATGTGTTCTTGCCTATAGTTCATAGAATTTGGAGAAAATTGTTTATATTGTAAATTTTACGTATCAAAAGGCTATGGAAAAGGTCAGGTTAAGTGCTGAAGGACCTCTCAAGAAGGGTTGAACATTGTCTAAGCCAAATAAGCATCTGATGGTTGTCTCGACGACATGATCAGTTGTTTCGACGACATACCGAAGTATCGTCAAAATAGTTCAGTAGAAGAAGTCAAAGAAGGTTGCCGAGGAAGTGGCCTCAAAGGAGGAGGAGTCCTCCAGTAGCTCTGAGGAAGTAAGCGCCTCATCCCAACAGAACCCAGATTAGATTGAGGGGGGATGTCTATACCTCATGATATTCCAGAGCCAGAAGTTGTACCTACTAACACATTGGTAGCTGAAGAGAGGAGAAGGCCAATCGTGGACAGTGATCTAATTGACGGGGAGTTCCAACCTAGGAGAGCAGCCCAAAATATTGCAATGGTTGAGGGGGAGACCCATCTGGGGTGCTCTACCCTAGAAGCTCAGGAAAATCTTCTCCAGATGGAAGTCATCACAGAAGAAAGAAATGAAAGGCTGATCTCAATGCAAGAAACCCTGGATGAACGATTAATTGAAGAAGTCTTAAAGGGGGAGAAGGCAATCATAAATGCTGGATCCACGGGCAGGGAGTACTGGCAGAAAAGGCTTTGAAAGATTGAGAAGGATCCATAGGCAGGAAAGTTGAGTCCTACTTCCTTGGAGATCATCTCAGAAAGCTGGATTGAATTTGGACTCCCTTAGGAAATGCAGGATCCACAGGCAGGGAGTACATGCAGAAAAGGCTGAGAGAGATTGAGAATGATCCACAAGCAGGCAAGTGGAGTCCTACCCCTAGGGAGATCATCTTAGAAAGCTGGATTGAATATGGATACCATCAGGAAAGCTCGGAGAGGGTATACTACTCAGCTAAGATCTATATAATGCTTGGTAGTTTAATTAATTTGAATTACCTAAAATTTGATTCTTTCTATGTGTGACATTTATCATTGAGGTAAGTTAGAACTTCTTCAAATAGGGGGAGATTGTTGGGAATAGTGCCCAGCACTATTCTTGATTTGAAGAAGTGCTCAGGTCAATGATAAAAACACTATGTATTTGATGGTCTGCTTAGTTTACATTTGCATAGATTAAAATATCACTAAGTCCAAAATCGTTGAGATGGACTGGACATATCATCGAATAAACACTCATAGATCGTCAAGATGATATTCAGAGTTAAGTAGAAGGTTCATTGATGAGTCCCAATTATATAGGGTTTTTTGGACTCATCTGGGCCTATTTTCTCACTCGTGCACTACACTTTCAGTGCTAAAATGGTCATATTTTCTCTTTTCATCACTTTACACATAGTATACTCTCTTTACCTAGTAGGGTGTGCAATTGCACAGTCTGTGCTGGGGGTATGCCTCTGTGGGTTCCCCATGCCTGTCTTGCTATTAATTTGGGTGTTAGCCCTGTGGCTGGTGCTATATTCTGTGGATTGGTGTTGTGATTTTTATTGTGTGTAGGTGGACTATGCTCTTGAGCTGAGCATTGCAATCTAGGTAAATCGCACGACCGTGCGATTATTGTTAATGCACGATCTAAGCGATCGTGCAATTTACTCACAATTATGTGTGATGATGTTCATCGTGCATTTTCCTTAACGCATGATTGAATCCAATCGTGCGAGAAGGAAAACGCATGACCGACCTGGACGCAAGCAAAAATCCGAGGCCTGCCCCACCCCGTGCATTTTTGGTCGCGCAAGAGCATTCTGCTCGTGCATGAACAAAAATGCACAGCCTTCCTGTAGCTCCAGGCGCTGTTTATCTCTGTCAATCACACGTCCCAAAATGCACAGTCGTGCATTTTGATCGTGCGTTTCTTAAAATTAATGCCTCTATTTAAGCCGCAGGTTCATTCGACCTAAGGATCGCATTATTCTTCCCCGCCGATTTTCGAGCTCCATTCCGCCCCCTTCGCCTCCCCATCACCGCCCACCTGCGGGAGGAGCTCCGGCCGCCATTCTCTTGCAAATATCTATCCGGAGCAACCTCTTTGCCTCTTCCATTGTTGATGCACCTCCAAACCTACATTTTGAGGGATTCTTTGCTGCATACATGAAGTTCTCTGACGAGGTCAGAATCGAAGATGATTGACGGAGAAGACGGGTCAAATAGAAGGAAGTGACAACTCCTCTCCATACCCCAGACGGCAGTTGGAGCCAGAGCTCGGACAAGGATTGACAACCATAGATTCTGGCCGTGAACCTCCGATGAGTACTTTGGTTGTAATCTCACCCCCTTCATACTGTAGTACTATTTTCCTTTATTAACTGTGTGTATGAACAATGATTGCTAAACCTAGTTATGTGATGAGTAGTTTATATACTCATCTTTTAGTATAGTTTTAATATATTTTTAATATAAAATTATAAAAATTATATGAATTATATCATATAAATCTTTCTTTTTATATATATACATATGTCTGTTTATATATATATATATATATATGTTTTATATATATATATATGTTTATTTATATATATATATGTTTATTTATATATACATATATGTTTATATATATATATATATATATATATATATATATATATATATATATATATGTTTATATATATATATATCAGATATTTGTTTAACGCAGTTCGTCGATCGGAGGCCACAGTTCATCGATCTCCCGCCCATTCGTCGAACGCAGTTCGTGAAACTCTTGCCCGTTCATCGATCGGAGGCCGCCAGGCGACAGTTCGTCGATCTCCTGCCCATTCGTCAAACGCTTCGGCGATCTCTCGCCCGTTCGTCAATCGGAGGCCGCCAGGCAACAGTTCGTCGATCTCCCGCCCATTCATTGAACGCAGTTTGTCGATCTCTCGCCAGTTCGTCGATCTCCTGCCCGTTGGTCGATCGGAGACCGCCAGGAGATAGTTCGTCGATCTCCCGACCGTTCGTCGATCGGAGCCCGAATTCATTGATCGGAGCCCGCGTTCGTCGATCGAAGCTTATTCCTTGATCGTGGCCATTCGTCGTTCGTCGATCGCCCATCAAAATAGCTCCGTTGGCCACCTCCAGATCCTCCACCATGCAAGCAGCTCTCCTGTGCACCTTCCATGCAAGCCTCCAGCCACCATGCAGAAATCAATTCTGCTTCCTCCAGGTCAGTGATCTGAGCTCCTCCACTTACGCCTCCTCCTCCATGCAGCGCCATCACCCCCAGCGATCCAGCCCGGGCTCCCCTTTAATGCTATCGTTACACTATAGCAGCCTAGTCCTCCACATCAGCAATCCAAGTCCTCATCTTCAATGCTCCATTGATGTCGCTTCCAACTCAGCCTCCAATTATTGCAGTCAGCCTCCTCCCGCCCATACAGTTTCAATTCCAGAAAAACCTATTTAAAGCCAGCTCCAGCATTTTTTAGTGAGGAATTTTTGGAGACCAATTTTTAGGATTAAAACCTTCATTTTCATGTTTTATTTTCATGTTTTTTTAGTAGTTCTTATAATCATCTTTTTACTTCTTGCAAATTGTACTTTTCAATTCAATAGTTGTAATTTTCTTTTCATAGTTTGTAATTTCTTTTGCCTCACTTAATAAAATAGTTTTGTTGTCTTATTTTATTCTTTCTTCATTATGTACTCTTTTATTTCTTTTGATTCCTCCATCTCCACGAGTGACTAAAATATTATTAGTACTCGATCGAGATGATCCAAGGAATTAAATTGGTTTAGAAGTAATTTAGAATTGCTCTTTCTCTTTTCTAAAACGCTTAAGATTTATCCTTGATTTTAATGAAATGAGATTATATTTTCGATATATAATTCTCGTTCTTGTTTTCGTTCTTTAGTTAGCCAAACTAGCTCATAAGACGAATCGATCAACTAAAGGATAAAGAAGAGTAGAATGCACTCCTCGAGAGAGGACGACGTTACCATTCCGGATTGGAGTAAAAGCCAATAGCGGGATTCATCTCGTAAAGAGAGTATTAGGTTATCGACTATAGAATGAAAATTCGGTTGATATTCCTAATCTTAGTTGGGCGTATCCTCGACCCAAGGTACGTACATAATTTGGGAATCCCCACGGTCAAAGTTATTTTAGTAAGAGAATGCAATTTTCTTTCTTCTTCTTATTCTTTATTTTGCGGTGATTCTAAGATCGAGTGCTAACCTTTTTACTCATTGTTTAATCTAATTTTAATGTTCCTTTTTGCAAAACCAACCCAAAGTATTGTTGATAGAATAATAGAGATTTTCATGAAGTAAGAGTACTCAACCGCCTCGAGTCTAATACGACCTTGGTTTTATAACTTATACTACATTCGATATGGTAAACTTGTCGTTGTCGTTTGCGGATATAGTTTTGTGCATCATTATGTTTTTTAGTATTTCATGTCTATGTAAAATTATTATTTGTGGTTTATGCAAGTGTGGAGCGCCCCAGTCCATCCTCCATCCCGCCATCACGTTCGTGTGTCGCACTAGCAATTGTTAATGGCATGCTTTGTGACGAGGTGCTTGCGACCCTCATTCCGCCAGTGCGAACCATTCCATCTGCTTGCCTACTCTTCCATCCGCCCTTGCGAAGTAGTGCATTCAAGGCCTACATAGTTGCCATCCTGCCTAGCAAAGCAGTGCATTCAACCTGCATGGGAGTAGTTGAGTAGTTGTTTTCTTTTATTTACCAACTCCACCTTACTGTGTTCCTTTGAGATCGATACTTGGGGATTCACTCCCATTTTATATTACTTAAACGATCGGTACACTGTCGTTTCGTGTTGTAGTATTGCTACCGCCTATCGCGGTGTTGCAGATTTGCGCATCATTCATATCAGCTATTGTTGAGATTATATGGACATTCTGACGATATTATTATGACATCAAAGTACACACGATGATATCATTATAAGAACAAGAAGAATCGAACAAAGTCCAGTATCATCATGTCAATCGGAATCACACGACGACATCACTATAAAGTCTAAGAAGAGTTAAGTCAAAGTACTCGGGAATGTCGACGACATCGTCGTGAAGAGATCTTGTCGTCGAGACAAGAAAGGAATCTCTAAGAAGACCTAAGTAAAATTGCTCGGGAGTGTCGACGACACTTTCATGAAGAAGCCTAGTCATCGAGAAGGCTAAGAGAGAACTCTTGAAGACAGCTTATGAAAGAAGAATTGCTTGTCGTCTTAATGATAAAGACGACATCATCGTTATGATAGTATGGATTCAATGATATCGTCGATAAGACAGAATGGTCTCCACGACATCGTCGAGAAGATAGAATGGTCTCAACGACATCATCGAGAAGACAGAATGGTTTCAACGACACCGTTGAGAAGATCGCAAGTTGATAACAAGATTACGACGACATCTTTAAGATGACTTTATAACGTCGTAAGTGCAAGTGTAGCTGTGATATCCTTATCATCAAGATATCACTCTCTAAAGAAGATTGAAGTAGACTTGAAGATTAGTCCAAGTCCAAGGTGGATCGGCTAACGGCAAGTTCTGTTGTCGAGACGTTACAAATATCGTCGAGACAGATCAAGACATTTCAAATCGCACTGTCTGCATTTAATGCCACCGTCTAGTGGTACAATCAGTGCGTGTCATTAAGTAATAGGCCTCTGACACTTATAGGACATCCTAGGAGACCGTTAACCGACTCCTCAGTCTTATAAAAGGGATAAGTGTCTGCCCTAATTTGCAGAAGCAAGAAATGCAGAGAATACACGCATGAATCAATAGAACAGTAAAGCTACGTTAAGAAGGAACAAGAACAAGGGAACAACACGATCTCCATCAAGTGGCTCTAAGTTTCAGTCAAGCAACATCGGCTGATAAGAAGTGTTACATATTGAAGAAGGGATTGTAGAAGAATTTGTGTTATCCAAGAAATCATCAAAGCATTCTATTTAAGTCCAAGAAGCCGATCTTCCTCCGGCTAAGAACTTTTTCTCAAATCTTTTTCTGTAGGGCATGAAGGGCCTGAGCTTGTAGGATTTGTTTCAGATATGAGTTATAAGGCTTGAGGCCCTGAGTTGTAGGGCTTGAGGGCATGATTTTTTAGGGCTTGAGGGCCTGAGTTATAGGGCTTGAGGGTCTGAGATTATAGAGCTTACGGGCCTAAGTTTTAGCAGAGTTTGCCCACCCTAGCACACTGCTAGAATGGCGCGGAGGGACAATGGACTACTAAAGAAATCATGTCTTTAGGAACTACTATATATCTGGTGTTCTTGTGTGTTGTGCATATGTGGTTTATTGTTGTGATGCGATTTAGTTATTTAGTTCTTGTGCATAGAAATTCAAAAACAGCCATATCACCTATTCCCCCCCCCCCCCCTCTAGGTGATAGTTCCATAACTAACATGCCTTAATAAGCCGGTTGAACTCTATGAAGTCGAGGCCACCACTAATTTAGAGTTACAAGTAGAAATGTTAACCAAGCAAGTGGCGGAGATATCTGCTTCCTCCTCCACTACAAATAGGGCGAATAATAATATAAATAATAATATTTTAATTAAAGAGCAAGTGGACTACATGCGAAATTAATATATTCCATCAACCAGTAAAATGTTCCATTTAATTACACTTATAATTTGCTTTTAAGGAACCAACCTCATTTCTCATGGAGCAACCACAATAATGCTTAGCGCCCACCAATTATGAATCCACCTGGATTTCCTACACCACCCCTGAATCTCTCTTCATTGAAGAGGTCTTCTCTAAATATGTTGCCTCCAATGAGTCCAATATCTGGAATCTCTCCAGATCTATTAAAAGCTTGGAAAATCAAATTGGACAGCTCGCCAAAATGTTCTCCAAACTCCAGCAAGGAGATCTACTGGCAATATTGAGCACAATCCACGAGAGAGCACCAACGCAAAAACCCTTCGCAGTGGAAAGGAGGTAAAATCTTCAAAATTGGTCGAGCCCGTGGTAAACATTTCAACCCCACCTCCGCATTTAATTTCTTCTGATTTAGCCTCTTGCAATATTCAAGCTCCTTATATTCCTTATCCTTCTAAAATTCAAAATGAGCGCAACGAGGAGCAATATAAAAAATTTATAAATATTTTAAACCAAATATAAATTAACATTCCATTCTGCGAGACACTCTCTCAAATGCCCAAATACGCAAAATATCTCAAAGATTTGCTATCAAATAAAAAGAAACTTGAAGATATTTCACGCATTTCTCTTAACGCAGAATGTTCGGCGATTGTTTTAAATAAATGGCCGCAAAATGTAAATGATCCGGGCGGTTTTCCATCCCGTGTTTGTTCGGCAATTTATTAATCAAACACGCCTTGGCCGACTTAGGAGCTAGCAAAAATTTGATGCCATTCTCCTTGTGTAAAAAGCTTGGTTTGGGCACCACAAGCCCAACTAATATGAGCACCCAACTAGTAGATCGGTCCATTAAATACCCAAGAGGATTCATAGATGATGTGCTAGTAAAGGTTGACAAGTTTATCTTCCCCATAGACTTTGTCATCCTCGATATCGAAGAGGAAGTCGAAGTACCCCTCATACTTTGTCGACCCTTCCTAACCACCACTAGGGCGATAATTGACGTAAGTAACGGAAAACTTCTCCTTCGGGTTGGGGATGAAGAAGTAACTTTTCGCATAAATTAATCAATGAGAAATGGGCTTCCTAACGATGATTCTTGTTTCACTTTAAAATCAAATTTTGAAGAAGAATTGTCATCCTTTTGTGAAATTATTTCTCCTCTTTTTGAAAATCTTGAGTTAGAAACTATATTTTGTTTAAAAGAAATGACTCGGCAGTTTAATTTTGAACAAATAAATTTAGATAATTTAAAAATTAGAACATCTTATGAAGAGTTGCTGAGTCTAGAATTAAAATAACTCCTGGACAATTTAAAATATTTATTTTTAGAAGAAAACTCTAAACTGTCAGTGATTATTTATTCTGCGCTAAAAGATTCAGAAATTTCTGAATTAACAAAAATTTTAAATAATCACCGTCATGCAATTGCATGGCAATTTTCTGATAAAAAGGGAATACATCCCCCATTTTGCAGGCACAAAATAATGCTAGAGGATAATTCCCGCTGCACTGTGCAGCCTCAACGATACCTCAACCCCAATATGAAGGACGTCGTTAAGGCTGAAATAATAAAATTATTAGATGGGGGTATTATTTACCCATTTTTGGATAGCACTTGGGTTAGCCCAGTACAAGTCGTGCCTAAGAAGGGCGGAATAATGGTAGTTTTAAACGAAAATAATGAATTGATTCCAACCCGTACTGTTATGGGTTGGCGGATGTGCATTGACTATAGAAAATTAAATGATTCAACCTGCAAGGATCACTTTATGTTACCCTTCATTGATAAAATTTTAGAACGTCTCTCTGGTCACTCCCACTACTATTTTCTCGATGGTCTTTTGGGATATTTTCAAATCCCAATCGCACCTGAAGACCAAGAGAAAACTACTTTTACTTGTCCCCTCGGCACCTTCGCCTATCAGAGGATGTTGTTTTGTCTTTGCAATGCGCTGGCTATATTCCAGAGATGTATGCTGGCAATTTTTAAGGAGATGGTGGAAAACGTGATGGAGGTGTTCATGGACATTTTTTCGGTGTTCGGTAATTCTTTTCAAAATTGTTTAAATAATCTTGATCATGTTCTTCAATGCTGCAAATACACAAATTTGGCACTCAACGGGGAAAAGTGCCACTTTATGGTCCAAGAGGGATTAGTCCTCTGACAAATTTTATAGTAAAGGGATCGAGGTCGACCGGGCCAAAATCGAAGTCATAAAAAAACTTCTTCCTCCAATCAACGTTAAATCAATTATAAGTTTTTTAGGACATGCGAGATTTTATAAGCGGTTTATATGCAATTTTTCAAAAATAAAAAAACTGCTAACGCAATTATTAGAAAAAGAATCTCGGTTTACTTTTTGATGAAGAATGCTTAAAAGCGTTTAATAAAATTAAAAATGAACTCATAAATTCGCCGATTTTAATTGCACCAAATTGTTCTTTACCATTTGAAATTATGTGTGATGCAAGTGATTTTGTTGTATGGGTTATTTTAGGTCAATGGGTGAATAAATATTTCCACCCCATTTATTACGCAAGCAAAATGCTCACATCCGCGCAAGCAAATTATACATCAATGCAAAAAGAAATTTTGGCATTTAGTTTCATATTTGATAAATTTTGATCAAATATAACGCTTTCGAAAGTTATTGTTTTTACAGATCACTCTGCTCTCCAATATTTACCTAATAAAGGAGATGCAAAACCCTGACTGCTAAGATGGATCCTCCTCCTACAAGAGGTTGATTTGGAGATCCAGGACAAGAAGGGAGCAGAGCATGTAGCGGACGACCACCTCTCACAGTTGGAGAATCTGGCTACAGGAGCACTAGTGGAGGCTGAAATAAATGACAAATTCCGTGAAGAGAGCCTCCTCGCCATCAATACGGTAACAACTTCTTCCACACCTTGGTATGTGGATCTTGCCAACTATTTAGTGGCACGGGTACTACCAAAATATTATTCAAGTCAACAAGAGAAGAAATTCTTTTCAGTCTTGAAGAATTATTTTTGGGAAGACCCCTTTCTATTTCGTATCTGTGTGGACCAAGTGGTAAGAAAGTGTATTTTGGGCGAGGAAGGTGAGCAGATTCTGCGGCACTGCCATGAAGGACCAACCAGTGGACACTACCAAGCAAACCGGACCGATATGAAGGTTCTAGAGGCGGGCTTCTATCGGCCCACCTTATTCAAAGACGCTCACATTTTTGTGAGTAAATGTGATAGTTGCCATAGGTCAGGCAATATTTCTAACCGGGACGAAATGCCCCAAAACATTTTTTTAGATTGTGATGTTTCTTATTTATGGGGAATATATTTTGTAGGTCCTTTACCTTCTTCGTATAATAATAAATATATTCTTATTGTGGTCGATTACGTGTCGAGATGGGCGAAAGCATAAGCCCTTCCCACCAACGATGCAAGAGTCATTGAATATTTTAAAAAAAATTTATTTCCATGATTTGGCACACCCCAAGCACTAATTAGTGATTGGGGCACACATTTCTGTAACAACCAACTTGCTAAAATTTTAGCAAAGTATAGAGTTACACACAAGCTTTCCACTGCGTATCACCCACAAGCAAATGGCCTAGTGGAGGTAGTGAACTGTGAATTAAAAAGAATCCTAGAAAACTGTGTACGTTAATAGGATGGATTGGTCGCTAAAATTAGACGACGCACTATGGGCCTATCGGACAGCGTAAAAAACCACCATCGGGTGTACACCATACCTATTAGTCTATGTAAAAGTGTGCCACTTACAGATGGAATTAGAGCATCGCGCATTTTGGGCGCTTACTTTTTAAATTTAGATTTAAACTTAGCCTCCGAACCACGAAAATTTCAATTAAATGAATTAGACGAATGGCGTGGAAACGCATATGAACATAATAAATTTTATAAGGAGGGCACTAAGTTTTATCATGATAAAAAAACTAAATTTCAAAAATCTTTTTCACCGGGAGATTTAGTCCTTTATAATTCTAGAATAAAACTTTTTCCGGGCAAATTAAAATCTCGATGGTCCGGCCACTTTGTTGTAAAAGAGGGTTGGCCATATGTGACCGTGCTAATAGAGCACCCAGAAAAAGGCTCTTTTAAGGTTAACGGGCACCGTTTAAAATTATATCACCCTGGTGAACCATTAGCAAAAATTAAAACAATTAAATTTCCTATTTTTTTAAAAATTGCTACTTAGTTAAGCTACGCGACGGTAAACAAAGCGCTTTTGGGAGGCACCACAACATTATCCTTTTCACTTTTCTTCTGTTTCATTTATTTTTGCAGGTTTAGTTTCGGCAACCCTGACTACCAACCAGGGAAGCCCTCTCCTCCCCTCATACCCTCCCTATTTTGACTTTTCTCTTACTTTTAACAACAATTTAATTTATGTATTTTTAATTAATCTTGTTGGTACTGCATACTTAGTTTTAAACATTGGGGACAATGTTTAATTTTAAGTACGGGGGTATAACATAGTTATCTAAGTAATTTTGTTTGAAAAAAAATATTTATGTATATATATAAATCTAATTTCTTGGAAAGGACTGTGCTGGGCTTTCATCCCACAAAGCCACCTCGTACCTTGCGAACCCTTCACTGGGTAGACCTTGGGAAGTCAAAGAATAAAAAAAAAGAACCCTCACTTGTTGCTTTTATTAGTTTCTAGAAATCTAGTTTGAGGAGTAATTATAAGCATTCCTACGTTTTTAATTTAGCTAATTTTTTTGTTGCATCAGAATTTGTGAGACTTAAATTTGAAGTAATTTAGTTTTAAGAAACATTTTATGTTTTTAATTCGATTAGAGAATTTATTTAGCACTACTTCTCTTTTTAATTTTAAATGGCTCCACTTTGTAGTAAATTAGCTAAACATCCTTAGATTTTTATTATATCTTCTGCTAACTTTCAGATCTTAGGAAATTTCATTCCACTAAAAAGTTCTCTCAAAATAGTTTAGTTTAAAAATAAGAAGAATTTCTTTATCCCACGCCCTTTGTTGGCAAATATAAAAAGAGTAATAAAATATAATATGTCATGGGAATAAGAGGATAAAATTCATTATCCCCTAAAAATATGCACCCAAAATCATTTAAAAGACTATATGTCATGATATAAGAGGATAAAATTCATTAGTTCTAAACATAAACATTTTGGGTTTTTGTTTGAAGAGAAATTTTTAAAAAGATTATATGGCATGAAAAATGAGAGGATAAAATTCATCATTTTCCTAAACATATACAATTATGAATTTATGAGTGAGGTTTCACCACCTCAATTCAAGATCTCTTCATTTTTCCATTTTGATACTAATCCCTCCTTAGCCAATTTTATTGATTCTAGTCCTAAATAAAATTATTAAGAGAACAATATTTTGGTAGGTGTCTTTTCCTTAAGCCACTTTTATGTTAGAGTTTCTATAATTTCAATCTAATTTTGTATATCAATTTCTACAATTTCGTTTGCTAAATAGTCATCTTGAGAAGTCTTTAGCTAAGCATGTTTCTCTTTTTAAATTAATTCCATAACTTATGACTTAATTCTTGAATTCCTAGAATTTGTTTTTAACTTACTCTTGGTTTAACAAAATTTTAGTTAAATAGAAATAATATCGATGTCTTGTAAATGATCTCTCATTCTTTTGCTCTGAAATAGCAAAAGCACAAGTATGGGGATGTTTGTTGAGTTATTTATATACTTATCTGTTAGTATTTTTTAATTTAGTTTTAATATGAATTCTTATAATTTATATGAATTACCTCTTATAAATTGTTTCTTTTTATTTCTATGAACTAACTTAAGCTTATTTTATGTTTTTCAGGTTTTTCTGGACTTTTGAGCAAAATTGCAAGTACACGGCCAAGGTAATGGGCATGACCAAGGGCGTGATAGCTTAAGATATGTTCCATACCTTCTACCGCCATCCAGGGCTCATTCCAAGAAGAATCGCAAAGTAAACGCCCTAGGTCACGAGCGTGACCAAGGGCGTGTCAACATAAACCATGCCTCCAGCTCAGCAAAACATGTTCCACATCCATGACGTGCATTTCAACAAGTACACACCCGTGACTTTCCAAGTCACGCCCGTGTTTGATCAATGCCACGCACTCTCAGCCTAGATCATGCCCCAGATCACGCTCAGAGGATGATTCACCAATTTCACGCCTATGTACTTCCAAGGTCACGGGCGTGTAACCCCATACCCCCAGAGATTTCCCACCAGGTACGCTTAAAGATTGAATGCCCTCGGTCACGGGCGTGACTGAGGGTGTGTCGCGCACTGATGGACAAAACTATATCCGCAAATGACAACGGCAAGTGTACCGTATCGAATGTAATATAGGTTATTAAAACAAGGTCGTATTAGACTCGAGGCAGTTGAGTACTCTTACTTTAAGAAAATCTCTATTATCTTATCAATTAGAATTTGAGAGTGATTTTGCAAAGGAAAATAAAAATAAGATTAAAACGACGAGTAAAAGAGGGCTAGCACTCGATCTTGAATCACCGCGGAAAATAAACATAATAAAAACAACTTCTAATTCTCTTAATAAATTACTTGACCGTGGAGGTTCCCGATTTATGATCATACCTCTCTCGAGGATACGCTCAACTGAGTTTAGGTTGATCAATCAAACTCTCGTTCTAGAATCGAAACCCCTAAAACTCGCCTTATCGTAGTGAACCCCTCTATTGGATTTGACTCCAATCCGGGAGAATTATGTCATCATCGCTTGAGGAGTGCATAAATCTCTTTATCCTTGAAATGATCGATTCGAATTCAAAACCTCTCGGTTATTAGATTACGAAAACAAGAATGAGAATTATATATCAAAAATATAATCTCAACCAATTAAAATTCAAGGATAAATCTTAAGCGACCTAAAGAAGAGAAAGAGAAGCTAAAGATTAAATCAGGAATTATATTTTCCTTGGATCATATCGACCGAGTACTAATAATAATTAGCTACTCATGGAGATGAAGGAATTTAACAAAAATAAAAAGAAGTGCATGATAAAATAAGAGAGGGGAATGAGAAAAGAAAATAACTATTTTATTAAATTGCTAAAGAAAATTACAAGCTAGTAATTGAAAATTACAACTATAGAATTGAAAACTACAAATGCTAATAAGAAAAAAGACATACAAGAACTACAAAACATGAAATTAAAACATGAAAAGAAAAGTCTAAGCCCTAAAAATTCCCCCTCAAACATCTGCTGGAGCTGGCTTTATAGAGCTGAAAAAATGAGGTTACACGCCCTTGGTCACGCCCGTGACCAATGGGCGTGTAAGGGGCGTGATAGCAGCAACAGCGGAGAGGGCGCCTTCTGGAGTAATTGTGAGTGTTTCGGTCGTGTCACGCCCTAGGTCACGCCCGTGACCTGGTGCGTGTAATCTTGAATTAGTGTTGCTGGCGGGAAACTCTGGAGGGAAGAAGTGCGGGGCGAGTCACGCCCCCAGGTCATGCCCGTGACCTGGGGCGTGTAATTTTAATTGACGTGGAGGCGTGCTCTAGATGCCTATGGAGGGTCCCGACTGTGACTTGGATGTCACGCCCCATGGTCACGCCCGTGACCTGGGGCGTGTAAGGTTTGATCTCAGTGGTTCTGCATCATCTCAGTGGGTCGCGGCCGTGACATTGGGTCACGCCCTTGGTCACGCCTGTGACCTGGGGCGTGTACTTGGTGAATTCTTCACGGAACGACTCCGGGGTGGCGGCATCGGGTCTGAAAAACATCTAGGCTGTCATGCCCCTTGGTCACGCCCGTGACCTTGGGCGTGTACTTGACAATTTTGCTCAAAGTGCCCAGAAAACCTGCAAAACATAAACTAAGCTTAAATTAGTCGCAGAAATAAAAAGGAATGATTATTATACAATAAAATATACAATTTATATAAATTCATATTAAAATTACATTAGAATTATACTAAAAGATGAGTACAAAAAGTACTCATCAAACACCCCCATACTTGAGTTTTTGCTATTCCAGAGCAAAAGAGTGAGGAAAGAATTACAAGACATCGATATTATTTCTAATTAACTTAAATTTTATTAAACCAAGAATAAGTCAAAAGCAAATTTTAGGAATTCAAGAATTAAGTCATAAGTTATGTTGATAATTTTAAAAAGAGAAATTTGTTTAGCTAACTACTTCTCAAGATAACTATTTAGCAATCAGAATTATAGAAATTTTCAAACAAAATTAGATTGAAATTATAAACACTCTAACATAAAAGAAACTTAAGGAAAGGACACCTACCAAAATATTGCTCTGTTAATAATTTAGTTTAGGACTAGAAATAATGAAATTGGCTAGGGATGGGTTTAAACGGAATGGCACAATGAAGACAAAGGATATGAAGAGGTTTTTGATTGGGGTGATGAATTTTATCCTCTCGACCCCTTTTTTTTAGTATATGTAATACCAGAGAATGATAGACTATTATACTATCATTTCCACGACATATACACATTTTTTCTCTCTTCATTTTTATTTTTGGGTTGCATATGTTTACCAGAGAATAAAGAACTAACATCTCCTTATTCCCATGACATATGATCTAACAATAGGGGAAAAAGAAAAAAATACATATGTTTAACAAGGGTGAAGAAATACTTCTAGTTTATAAATTAAACTATTTTGAGAGCAACTTTTTTAGTGGAATGAGATTTCCTAAGATCTTAAAGTTAAAAGAGAAAATAATAGAAATCTAGAGATGTTTAGCCAATTTACCACAAAGTGAAGCTATTTAAAATTAAAAGGAGAAGTAGTGCTAAATAGATTCTCTAATCAAATTAAAAACATAAAATGTTTCTTAAAACTACATTACTTCAAATTTAAATTTTAACAAATTCTGATAAAACAAAATATTAGCTAAATCAAAAATGTAAGAATACTTATAATCAAACCTCAAACTAAATTTCTTAAATATTAAAAACAACAAGGCTAGGCGTATTTATTATTATTATATTTTTTTATATAATATTTCTTGGACTTCCCGAGGGCTACCCGGTGAAGGGTTCGTAAGGTACTAGGAGCTGTGATGGGAGTTCAAGCCCAAAGCGCCATTTCCAAGAAATTAGATTTTTATATTTTTATAATTATTTTTCTTTATCGAATAAAAATACAGGGAATGCGAAGCTACACCCCCATACTTAAAATTAAACATTGTCTCCAATGTTTAAAACTAAGTATAAAGAACACTTGAAAAATAAATTTTTTAAAAGAAAAATACATTAAAATAAAGATAAGCAAGGGGTGCCTCCCCAGAGCGCTTTATTTTTCCCGTCTTTAAGCTAGACGGTTAGTGTTAGCTAAACGGATATATAAATTTAAAATGTACTAGCAACTCCCTTAATTCATGCCGAGGTGAGTATGCTGTCATCCATTGCCCGATGACTCCTCCGTTTATCTTCTGATTCTCCTCTTGTCCTTGAATTTGAATATATAAATCCAAATCACCTATACATACCTGAGGTGATTTGAATTTATAAAGATGAGCGGCATATGGATCGTCAATTCTTTGGGGTAGCAACAGCTCATCTTCAACCTGTAAATTATTAGAATAAAGAGAATCACAAATAAATGAGTCAGAAAATTTTTCGCAAGGAGGAGGTTCTTGCGAAAATAAATGATTTAGCTCCGGTTGTTTCTTTTTTAAAATTAAATTTTCATTAGGGAAATCTAGCGTATTACCAAGTGGAATAAAATTTTCGGACACAAAAAATTCATGAATTTCCGGTTGAATTAAAATAGACGAGATTTGCAAAAATTCATGATAAAGAAAAGAAGATCCGGGTGAAGTAGGGGAAGAAACTTGTTCTTCTTCTAGTTCATTCGGGGTGCCCAAAACATTAAGAATTTCTTGGTAAGAGAATTTTTCTTCATAATTGCGAAAAGAAACTATGGGAGTACATACGCAATCATGTTCCTCCATAACTAAATTCTCCAAAGACAAGGAAAAAACACTAGAAGAAAGAAAATTCTCATCTAAATTCTGGGGTGGAGTATCAAATTGAAAAAGCGGATATTCCCCAAAATTAGAGTACGAAAATTGCGGCGCAAAAGAAGTACAAGAATTCGGATCTAAAGATTTATCTTCATCGCCCCGAAGACTATCCGGGTGACCGTGCCACAAAGAATAATCTACTTCGGGGCTAGAGGACAAATTATTAGAGGCCGAAAAAATATTCTCGTGAAAATTAGAAAAATTAATTTCCTCTAAATTTTGGGGGGAAGTATCTTTTTGGATTTGCGAAATTTCCCCCAAATTAGAGAACAAAGACTGCGGAGTATAAGTAGAAAAAAAAATTGTGTCTAAAGATTTATCTTCGTCGCTCCGAGAATTATCCGGGTGAGCTTGCCACCAAGAATAATCAACTTCAGAACTAGAAGAACAATTATTAAATGCCAACAATTTGATTTCACTATAATTAGAAGAATTATTTTCGTCAAAGTTTGAAAAATTATTCTCATTAAAAGGGGAAAAATTATGATCGTAATTATTATCAAAATTATTTGCATAATATTGAGAAAAATTATTTTCATAATAATTATTTTGAGCATATGAATGTAAATAACATTCCTCACTTTGATGAGGTGCATTACAATAATAACAGCAATTTTGGCGTTTTTGTGCCACTTCTAAAAGATATACTTGGCTTTGAAGCTCGGCAACTTTTACCGCCAATTCAAGTGATTGCATAATAAAGAAATAAAAAAGGAAACAACATTTACCTAAATGAATGGAATTTTATAAATATTTTTATTATATATTTTTTTTCAAAAAGAGGGTTAAATTAGTCCCAGACTTCCCAAGATCTACCCGGCGAAGGGTTTGCAAGGTACTCGAGGCTATGATTGGAATTCAAGCCCAAAGCGTCCTTTCCGAGAATTTAGATTGCGCTTTTTAAGATTTTTTTTATATAAAAAATTAAAGAGAAGGGGGAGAAGAAAGAGAACGATAAAATTTATAAATATTTCTTTTTTCGAAATATCAACCGTGTCCCCGGCAACGGCGCCAAAAACTTGATGGACAAAACTATATCTGCAAACGACAATAGCAAGTGTACCGTATCGAATGTAGTATAGGTTATTAAAACAAGTTCGTATTAGACTCCAGGCGGTTGAGTACTCTTACTTCAAGAAAATCTCTATTATCTTATCAATTAGAATTTGAGAGTGATTTTGCAAAGGAAAATAAAAATAAGATTAAAACGACGAGTAAAAGAGGGCTAGCACTCGATCTTGAATCACCGCGGAAAATAAACATAATAAAAACAACTTCTAATTCTCTTAATAAATTACTTGACCATGGAGGTTCCCGATTTATGAACATACCTCTCTCGAGTATACGCTCAACTGAGTTTAGGTTGATCAATCGAACTCTCGTTCTAGAATCGAAACCCCTAAAAGTCGTCTTATCGTAGTGAACCCCTCTATTGGATTTGACTCCAATCTGGGAGAATTATGTCATCCTCGCTTGAGGAGTGCATTTAAATCTCTTTATCCTTGAAATGATCGATTCGAATTCAAAACCTCTTGGTTATTAGATTACGAAAACAAGAATGTGAATTATATATCGAAAATATAATCTCAACCAATTAAAATTCAAGGATAAATCTTAAGCGACCTAAAGAAGAGAAAGAGAAGCTAAAGATTAAATCATGAATTATATTTTCCTTGGATCATCTCGACCGAGTACTAATAATAATTAGCTACTCATGGAGATGAAGGAATTTAACAAAAATAAAAAGAAGTGCATGATAAAATAAGATAGGGGAATGAGAGAAGAAAATAACTATTTTATTAAATTGCTAAAGAAAATTACAAGCTAGGAATTAAAAATTACAACTATAGAATTGAAAACTACAAATGCTAATAAGAAAAAGGACATACAAGAACTACTAAACATGAAATTAAAACATGAAAAGAAAAGTCAAAGTCCTAAAAATCCACCCTCAAACATCTGCTGGAGCTGGCTTTATATAGCTGAAAAAATGAGGTTACACGCCCTTGGTCACGCCCGTGACCAAGGGGCGTGTAAGGGACGTGATAGCAGCAGCAGCGGAGAGGGCGCCTTCTGGAGTAATTGTGAGCGTTTCGGCCGTGTCACGCCCTAGGTCTCGCCCGTGACCTGGGACGTGTAATCTTGAATTAGTGCTGCTGGCGGGAAACTCTGGCGGGAAGAAGTGTGGGGCAAGTCACGCCCGTGACTGGACGTCACGCCACCAGGTCATGCCCGTGACCTGGGCCGTATAATTTTAATTGATGTGGAGTCGTGCTCTAGATGCTGATGGCGGGTCCGGACCGTGACTTGGATGTCACGCCCCATGGTCACGCCCGTGACTTGGGGCATGTAAGGTTTGATCTCAGTGGTTCTGCTTTATCTCAGCGGGTTGCGGCCGTGACATAGGGTCACGACCTTTGTCACGCCCGTTACCTGGGGCGTGTACTTGGCGAATTCTTCATGGAACGACTCCGGGGTGGCGGCATCGGGTCTGGAACACATCTAGGCTGTCACGCCCCTTAGTCACGCCCATGACCTTGGGCGTGTACTTGACAATTTTGCTCAAAGTGCCCAGAAAACCTGCAAAACATAAACTAAGCTTAAATTAGTGGCAGAAATAAAAAGGAATGATTATTATACGATAAAACATACAATTTATATAAATTCATATTAAAATTACATTAGAATTATACTAAAAGATGAGTACAAAAAGTACTCATCACGCACGTAACACCTACAATCAATCCAGAAGGTGTTTCTCCCACAGCTGCTTCAAACATGCTCCTTACACGCCCTTGGTCATGGGTGTGACCAAGGGCATGTAACATCAACTTTTCACCTATTTAAAGGCAGCTTTTCAAGAACTCCAGGGATAAATTTTGGGAGTTCTTTTCTTCATTTCATGCACTATTGTCCTTCTTTAAGCATTCTTGTAATTCAATTTTCTCTTTGTTCTTGTAATTTCAATTCTATTAGCTTGTAATTCTTTTTTTCAAAGATAGATAAAAGTTTTTGTTTCTCTTCTTATTCTGATCTTATTTTCATCGTGAACTCTTTCACTTTTGTTAATTATGTAATCTCAATGAGTATCTAAATTCTTATTAGTACTCGATCGAGATGATCCAAGGAATGATATAAGTTATGAATAAATTTAGGCCTTCTCTTTCTCTTCTTTTGATTGCTTAAGATATTGAATTGAGATTATATTTTTGATATATAATTTTCATTCTAATTTTCGTAATATATTAGCCCAGAGGCTCACAATTCTGATCGATCACTCAAGGATTAAGAGAGTTGCATGCAACCCTCGAGAGAGGATGACATAAATCTCATGGATTGGAGTCAATTCCAATAGAGGGGTTCACCACGATAAAGTGAGTTTTGGGGGTTTTTATTCTGGAGCGAAAGTTCGATTGATCAACCTAAACTCAGTTGAATGCATCATAAACAGAGGTGTGTTTAGAATTCGGGAACCTCCACGGTTGAAGCAATTTTCTTAAGAGAATTAGAATTCTTATTTCTTCTATTTTATTTTCATTCCGAAGAGATTCAAGATCGAGTGTTAGCCTTCTAATCATTATGTAATCTTTATTTAAATTCACCATGTTTTTCTTATAACAAACAACCCAAAGTTCTATTGATAGGTGTTTTCCCAGAAATCTATGTACTCCCCTCTCCAGCCAGAATGACCCTTCCCAGCTAATATATAAATTTATCATTTTGGATTTTTATGAATTTGAGAGATTTGTTGTTGATGTTCTCCAATTCTATATCTGATGAAGGCAAGCGTACCTTATCGTCTATAGTATAGGATACTTAAGAAAAATATCAAGGTCGTATTAAAACATGGGTATGTCGAGTACTTCTACTTCAAGAAAGCTAACAATTATTTTATCGAAAATAATATTGGAAAAGAGCTTATAATTAAAACTAGTTAAAAGAGAACTAAATAAATAAAGAAAATAAAACAAAAACAAAACTTGATTAGAACTCACTTTAAAATGAAATAAAAAGATAAATATTAACATTCCAAACTATGCCATGACCGTGGAGATTCCTAGATTATGAATGCACCTCTCTCAGAATACGCCCACCTGAGATTAGGTTGATCAACCGGACTCTCATCCTATAATCGAAATGCCTAATACTTGATTTAATGAGGTGAATCCCACCATAGGATTTGACTCATATCCAGAAGATTTATGTGATCCTCTCTCGAGGGGTGCGTGCAACTCTTTTTATTCTCGAGTGATCCATTCATATGCAGGAGCCTCTCGACTAACTAGAATACAAAAATAAATACCAAAATTCATAACTGACATATGAACTCGATTTCATTATTTTTTTTGAGAATAAATCGAAGGAGAGAGGAAACGATAATAAGGTAAGGAGATGAATTCAAATCAAAGCTTGCAAAAATCAAGAACAATTAAATATTTGCTAAAGGAAAAATATAGAAAAAAAGAGGATTAAGAGGGAAGGAGGAGATTTTGCATAAGTGAAAAAGAGCTTAAAATTTCATTACATAAAAAGAGATTAGACAAATGGAAAACTAAGTTACATTGCATGGAAATAAACCTAGATTATCTTGCATGAAATAAAGAAGAACAAGAAATATGACTAATCTTAAGAAAGGAAATTACATTAATTAAAAATTAAACATAAACATGAAAATAAAAAAATTCTATACAACAAGAGCCCAAATGGGCAGGGGGCAGGAGAAGGGATTGCTTGAAATGGGCTTCTGAATTTATAGGAGAAAATTTTGGGTTACACGCCCTCGGTCACGGGCATGACCAAGGGCGTGTAATATCTGTTCTGCAGCTAGGACAGCAGCGTGGGCGATTGCGTGATAGTGGGAGAAAATCAGACATTGCACGCCCGTGTAACTTGGGTCACGAGAGTGTACTTGGACTGCTTCATTAATGCAGCGTGGGCTAGACTGCGGCGCGGGGGAGAGCAGAGATCATGCGCGAAAGTCACGGGCATGACCTATGGGTCATGGGCGTGACTTGGGTCAACTTCTCGATGGCAACTCCTTGTCTCTATGGCATCACTGCTGGCAAGATTCAATGTTTACACACCCTTGGTCACGGGTGTGACCTTTGGGTCACGAGCGTGACCAAGGGCGTGACATGCTGTGTACTAGCTCAAACGCGCGACAATAACTCTGGACTGATCTTATGATTACGCACCCTTGGTCATGGGCGTGACCTTGGGCGTGTAATGCAAATTTTGAGCAAAAACTCCTGAAAAACTGCAAGATAAAAATACAACTATATTTAGAATAGAAATTATAAAAGAAGTGATTTTTAACTAAAATATAAATAATATTTACAATGTTATATTAAACTTGACCTAAAAATTATAATTAAAATACGCATAAATCATACTCATCAAATACCCCCATACTTAAGCTTTTGCTATTCCAGGGCAAAACTATGAGAGATATTTATAAGTCTTTAATAAGGTTTTTTAATTAAGGCGAAAATTCTTTTTAAATCAAAAATAAGCTTAAAATAAAACTTTAGAGATTCAAATAATAAGTCCTAAATTATAATAAAAATTTGAAAAGAGAGAAGTGTTTAGCCAAGTCTTCTCAAGTTACATAACTAGTAAACAAAATTGGAGTAACTAGCAAACATCTTTAGATTTAAAATTATAAAAAAACCATTACTTGAAAGAAACTTAAGGAAAAAGTAACCTACTAAATATTGCTCTCATTATAATTTAAATTAAATCTAGACTAAAGATATTGGTTATGGGGGTTCACAAAATTTGGCATAAGAAGAGATCTTAGAAAGGAGGTGATGAATTTTATCCTCACACCTTACATAATTGTTTGTATATGTTTAGGAAAATGATGAATTTTATCCCCTCATTTTCCATGTCATATAATCTTTTAAAAATCCTCTTCTAATAAAATCCCAAAATGGATATGTTTAGGAGTAATGAATTTTATCCTCTTACTCCATGTCATATAATCTTTTAAAATGATTTTGGGTGCATATGTTTGTTTAGGGAATAATGAATTTTACCCTCTTATTCCCATGACATATGATCTTTTAAAACATTTTTTTATATGCCACAAAAGCGTAGGGGAAAGAAAAAATTTCTAGCTTATAAATTAAATTATTTTGAGAGCAAATTCTAGTAAATTAAACTTTCCTAAGATTCTACAAGTATGAGGTAGAAATAATTTAAATCTAAATGCGTTCAACACAATTACTACAAAATTGAAACTATTTAAAATAAAAGAGAAAAAGTGCTAAAGAAAACACTATAACCAAATTAAAATCATAAATTATTTCTTAAAACTAAATCACCTAAAAAATTAAATTTAACAAACCATGATAAAATAAAAATTATCAAATTAAAAAGACAAATACAAATGCTTATAAATAAACTCATAAAACAAAATTGATTTTGGAAATAAATAAAAAAACCAAAGCAAGGGTTTATAATATTTTTGGAATTTTTCTAAATTTTCTTCAATTTTTTTTTTTGGAAATTTTCATATTTTCTTTTTTTTCGGAATTTTTTATATTTTTTTTTTGAATTCTTGATATTACCTTTTTTGGATTTTTGATATTACCTTTTTTTATATTATCTTTTTTTTTTTGATTTTTGATATTATCTTTTCGGGGATTTTTGATATTATTGAAAAAATGCTAAACATGAACTAAAAAGCCTAAATTTTTTTTTGCTATTTCTTGGACTTCCCGAGGTATACCCCGTGAAGAGTTCTCAACGGTACTAGGAGATGTGCTGGGATGATGGCCCAAACGTCCCTTTCCAAGAAATTAATTTTCTATTTTCTATTTTTTTTTAAAGCTAATTTTTCAATTTGTAAAACACAACAAAATAGGAAATACACAATGTACAAAAAGAAAATAACTATGTACAAACAAAATAATTTTTGAATTTTGGGATTTTTATAAAAAATTTGGAAATTTTCTATGATTTTATAATTTAAAAGAAAGGGAAAAGTACCCCCATACTTAAAATTCAACATTGTCCTTAATGTTGAAAGCTAAGTATGAAGAAGAAAAATAAAATACAAGTACATGATTATGAAAGAAAATGAACAAGGAGGGGAGAAAGAAGCACGTCCCTGATTTCGAGACGGACGACTACCACGATCACCTGCAAAATTATTTTTAAAATAAAATAAAACACAAAATAAAAAGGAATAAAACATAAAAGTTACTTTTTTTAAAAAGTAATAGAGCTTTCTCTTTTCAAAATATCGACAAAATCTCCCCGGCAATGGCGTCAAACACTTGATATAAAAATTGTTGATTTAGGATTTATGAATTTGAGAGATTTGTTTTTGATATTCTCTAATTCTATATTCGATGAAGGCAAGCGTACCTTATCGTCAATAGTATAGGATACTTAAGAAAAATATCAAGGTCGTATTAAACACGGGTATGTCGAGTACTTCTACTTCAAGAAAGCTAACTATTATTTTGAAAGTGGAGGTTAGATCTTAAATTAACTCTAGAGGGGGGGTGAATAGAGTTTAAAACTTTTCCCTTAGTTTTATAGCGGAATTGAATATAGTGATATATATATATTTGTATGGAGTAAGTGATTTATAAAAGATAAATAAAATAAATCAGCACAACAACAAAACACAGAAATTTACAGCACAGAAGACACAAGGAGCTATGGTAGTTCCCCACTAAACTTGGGTACGTCTACTCTTCTACCACCCTTGGTAGGAATCCACTAAGATTTTTGATCAGGTGCCCTCACACCAAGGTGATTTTGATCAGGTGTCCAACACCACAGAGCTTTTAATGAGGTGCTCAAAACCAACTAGATTTTTTGGTCAGTTGTCATGCTACCAATGGGGTCAAATATTGAAGGGAGTTTTAACCCTGTACAAGATGGGATAGAGAGGGGTTTAGATGTTCTTCTCTGTCAAGATGCTGAAAGAAGACTCTAGTGGATTTGATGTAGAAAATAACTCCTCTGTCTGATATGAGATGTTTGACAGAGGATTGGCTGGAGCCTTTTCTTGAAGAATTAATCTTCCTGTAGCTGATAAATCAGAGAAACAAGAATGCTTCTAAGATTGTTTGTTGCTCTTTGAAGATTTGTGCTTGCAGCTGATGACTGAGAGATGAAAGCAAATGTTCTCAGAAAATAAATGCTGCTTTGAGGAAGAAGAAGATCTGTATAAGCTTTTTCTGTTCTTCTTTCTTCTTGTAGCTTTTCTTCTTTATTTTGATCTGATTCTTTGCAGCAAATGACTGAGAGGAGGTGTTAAAGATGTTCTCAGTATGTAAGAGCTGCTGGAGAAGGAAGAAGAAGATTTGTGTTCTATTGTTCTTCTTTTTCTTCCTTTCTCTTTTCTTCCTTTCTTTTTCTCTGTATTTTTCTGTACAGCAAAACTGTAAAAATTAATCTGTATTGATGCTGTCGTGTGTAACTGAATTATGATCTGCTATGTATTAATCTACTATATCTTATTCCTTATTTCTTTTGAATCACTGACAGAATTACATGCAAATCCCTTATCTTAAGGAATATAATATATCTGAGAAGATATTCTGGTAACACTACAGCTGCAGCGCCATTTTCCTTTTCCTTTTCCACGAAATGTCCTTTTCTGCTGGATGTCAACGGCTATAATCTTGGAATAATAAAAGAAATATATTTTTCTTACTTGATCTGATGAAAAGAGTCGTTGCTGTCGTCAAGCTGAGTTCGGAGAATGATTTTGAATTAATCCTTCGGAATTCTCTGAACTAAAATAACATTTCTTCGATCTGAATGAAATTCGTCGATCTCAACAAATTTCTTCGAACGCAGATTCATCGATCTCAATATTTTCGTCGACCGCTGAACCAATCTGTTTGGCAAGCTCTGAACCGCTAAGACGGGATCGTCGACCGCTGAGACGGGATCGTCAACCGCTGAGACGGGCTTGAAGCAAGCCTTTCATCGAACGCAGATAGCCGTTCGTCGAACGCAGAATGTAATTAGTCCAGCGCTGCACTTAGATAAATTCTTCGACCTCTGAGATTTGAGTTGTTCGTCGAACGCAGAATATAAGCCATTCTTCAAACACAGAGCGCTTCCCGTTCGTCGAACGCAGAGAGCACGCCGTTCGTTGAACGCAGATAGCCGTTCGTCGAACGCAGAGAACATGCCATTCGTTGAACCCAGAGAGCAAGTCGTTCGTCGAATGCAGAGAGCTTGTCGTTCATCGAACGCAGCTAGCCGTTCGTCGAACGAAGTGTGGAGTTCGTCAAACGCAGAATCTGAATGAAATCTTGAGTTCTAACAGCCTAAACTCTTGACCCATAAACTATACATTGGGGTCAACTTTGTCCTTAGTCAACAAATAGTGATCCTAGCCCAAATCAGAAATAGAGTTGTTCCAACAATCTCCCACTATTTGGGTTAGGACACTATTTGACAAAAATTGAAAATAAATAGACACTAATACAGCAAAAACAACAGAGCATGAATATATCTGATATATCTTAAATATTTTATCCGGTATAAAATGAATAGTACTCTGAGTTTTGAAATTACATTTCAATGAAAGTTAATAAAAAGAACCTTTGACTTTCTCTGAATTCTTGAATTCTGATATTGTCTGAACTTTATTGTTCTAAATTCTGATCTGTAACTGAACTGCATCTGCTATGTAAATCAGCTTTTTGAATTTGTCTCTCTGATGTCTGAATTCTGATTAGCTGAGCTTGTAGCAATAACTGATACTGAATTTGTTTTATCAAAAATTCTTCTTTTGAGTTGTATCTGCATCTGAACTAGATCATGAACTTATCTGAATTTTTCTGAAACAGCAAACTGCTGTGAGCTTTATCAAGATTCTTCAAACAATAACTCCTCGTGAGAGTGTCTCCCCTTGAGAGTGTCTCCCCCTGAGACTGGAGGTTCTTCAGCTTTCTCTCCTTGCCTAGTTTATAGAACAACTCCCCCTGAGCAAAACACTACATCAAATGGAGCTTGTTCATATAAACTTCTCCCCCTGCCTAGTTTCAGGAAGGTTGAAGCTAGGCCCCTTGAAGAAGGGACATTTGATGGAGGTAGGGAAGGATGCAAGATTGTCATTGCTACTGTTCCTGCACAATAAAGTAGAGATCAAGTGCAAAGGGAACTAGAAAGAGAATTAATTCTGTAGGCATTTACATAATTAGAAAAACTTAGTTTGATATGATAAGGAATGAGAGTTAAATAGAAATTTAATTTTTATCATATTGAATCTCCATCTATCATTCCTAACTGATTTATAAAGAATATATATTTCTTTTCATCCAAGGCTTGGTGAAAATGTCAGCTCTTTGCAAATCAATAGAGATGAATTGTAGGCAAATTTTGTTTTTATCCACATTATCCCTAAGGAAGTGGTGCCTAATTTCTATGTGTTTAGTCCTACTATGGAGAACTGGATTTTATGCTATAGATATTGCACTAGTATTGTCACAAAATATAATTGAATTATTTAAGTTGACACCATAGTCTAGGAGCTGATTTTGTATCCACAATATCTGTGAGCAGCAACTGCCTGCAGCTATATATTCAGCTTCAGCTGTTGTTGTAGACACAGATGTTTGTTTCTTACAAAACCAAGACACAAGCCTATAACCAAGAAACTGGCAAGTTCCTGATGTGCTTTTCCTGTCTACTCTGCATCCAGCATACTGAATCTGAGAATCCAGTTAATTCAAATTCAGATGTTGTTGGATACCAATGTCCTAGATTAGGGCAACCCTTTATATATCTCAAAATTCTCTTTAATAAAATTAGATGAGATTCTTTGGGGTTAACTTGAAATCTAGCACAAATACAAGTAGCAAACATTATATCTGGCCTACTTGCTATTAAATAAAGTAATGAGACAACAATTGCTCTATATACTTTTTGATTGATGAATAGTAAAATATACGTATTTTAAGTATAATTATTAGTATACTTTTAATTAATATTGTAAATTTTATATGTAAATTAATGAATAATTGCTTGTTTTATTATTTATGTTACTAACTTAGCTTTATTTCTTTTTTTCAGATTTTTGACAATTTTCTGAGGTCATGCCCTCGCTCACGCCCGTGACCAAGGGCGTGTAAATTTAAAGTTCAAAATTCGTCGAATCCCGAGCTGAGGTCGACAAAAGACGAGCTGAGTTCGACGAACGGCAAGTCACGCCCTCCGTCACGCCCGTAACCAAGGGGTGTAAATTTAAAGCTCTGCGCCCGATGAACCCCTTTCAAGCTCACTCCAGTTGACTAAGTGACGCCCGTGACTCTAAAAGTCATGCCCGTGTTCCAACAGAGTCACGCCCGTGATCCCCCAGCGCGTCACGACCCAAAGTCGCGCCCATGCTGCCGACATCTACCGCCCATAGTCACGCCCGTGACATACCAAGTCACGCCTGTGTGCAGCCCTGTTTGACGGCCATACCTTCCAGAAGGCGGCGAATACAGCCGAGCAAATGTCACGCCCTAAGTCACGGCTGTGACATCCAAGTCACGCCCGTGACCTAGGGCGTGTAAAAATAAAATTTTGCCTATAAATAGAGGGGCTCGGCTGAAGTAAAATTCATCCAAATTTTGAGTTCTTGTGAGTGTTGTAATGTTCTTTTGAGTGATTGTGAGTTCTCTTTATGCAATTAAGTTTATGTTCGTTTGTAATTTTCGCCTTTTAGAAATAAAATGTTATTTTCTCATTTGGATCATCTTCTTTTTATTTATGTTAGTGTGTGTGTGTGTGTATGAGAATAGTTTTATTGCTTTCATAACTTAGTTTATTGCTTTCATAAAAATAGTTTATCGCTTTCTTTTAACGCTTTATTTATCGCTTTCTTTTAAATGCTTTCTTTCGATTCAGTCTTTTTATTACAAGTAGAGTGCGTGAGTTTATGAGATAGTGTTTTTCTTTTTTGTAACTTAGCTTTATTTAAGTCTTTATATAACTGCTTATACCACCCCCATCTTGAATAAGAGGCTAATTTACTTTAGCACTTATTTAAGTCGGTTGGGACGGATATTATTTCTGCACCTTTATAAGTCTTTTCATTTCTATACCACCCCCATCTTGAATAAGAGGCTAAGAACTTTTTAGCGCTTATTTAAGATGGATGGGACGGATACTATTACTGCTTTTATATAAGTCTTTTTATTTCTCCTTTTTTATCCGCTTATATCCGCTTTAATAATTAAACATGTATTTTCTTAATACCGTCTCCATTCCGATGAGTGGCTTATTTCCTTTAGCGCACGATGTCGAAGAGAATTGGGACATAAAAATAGTTTTTCTAAAAATAAAACATCTCTTTCTAAAATAATTAACGCTTAAGGTTTACCCGAGAATAACGTTGAGTGAAGCCACATAATCGATGTGTGGTTTTCATTTCCGTCTCCGTACACTAGTTAGCCGAGAGGCTCGTGCGTACGGACTGATCGCTCACGGGTAAAGAGAAGTGCGCTCTACCCTCGAGAGAGGATGAGGTAAGTCTCCCGAATTGGAAGTAAAAACCCAATAGCGGGGTTCACAACATAAGGCGAGTATTAAGAAGATTTGATGGTCGAAAATTCATAATCTCAGGTGGGCGTACCCTCGAGAGAGCAGCGTTCATAATTATGGAACCTCCACGGCCAAGCCGTTTTAATGTTTTAAAAAGTCATCTCTTTTACTTCTAAAAAAGAATATTTTCGTCTCAAGGTAATTCGACATCGGGCGCTATTATCATCATCGTTTAGAACTCTAGTTATACACTTATTATAATTCATTTTTAAAAACCCACATTAAAAACTTATTTCGATAAAATAATAGTTCGTTCCTCAAAGTAGCTTAATCAACACGATCCGCGGAAATATACGACCTCGATATTTTCTAAAACAAAATATCCTGTATTACTCACGATAAGGTATACTTGCCTTTATTATATGGTTAGTTCGGATTAAAAAATTAAACAAAAGCTTTTCAAACCAAATTATTGCAAAACTCTCCTTTTCTATTTTTAAAATCAATAGAATTCGGCGTTGTAGCCGAGGCACAAACATCAATATTTCGATAGCAGAAAAAGACCGTTACTTCTATCTTTCGATAGGATAACAATTAATTTCTCAAAGTAGGAGTACTTGCGGAACTCTTCGAAAACACCCGTCGAATTCTAATCTCATCAAATAAAGGATAACCAAATCAAAGAAACAAGAAGCAATCCGAGCTAAATCATCAAGTTTTTGGCGCCGTTGCCGGGGATAAATTAGTGTTGTTATTTGAAACAAGGAATTACTATTACTTTTATCATATATATCAAATATATATATATATATATATTTATAATATATATATATATATATATATAATTACAAAAAGCAAAAAATATATCATTTTTATTATTAGTATATGACCCGAGGAAACTCCTCGGACGATTCGAATATCCCTTTTGACCCCGAAATCGAGCGCACTCTTCACGAGCGCCTCCGACTTCGTGATCAAAACTTACTCGAATTTCTCGAAGAGTCAGTCGGAGATACTTACACTGAACCTATTTCCGATCAAATTCCAGATGTGGCCCCGCCATGGACCATGGCATATTATGCCAGGCCAAATCTTGAAGATACCGGATCGAGCATAACGCGCCCAACAGTGGCTAATAATAACTTTGAAATAAAATCTAGCATAATTCAAATGGTATAACAGTCAGTCCAATTCAACGGTTTGCCAGATGAGGATCCAAACTTACATCTTTCGAATTTTTTGGAAATCTGCGATACATTTAAAATTAATGGCGTTACTGACGACGCCATTCTTTTACGTTTATTTCCATTTTTGCTGCGGACGAAAGCCAAGGTGTGGTTAACTTCTCTTCCCAGAGGATCCATAACCATCTTGGCCCAATTGACGGAACACTTTTTAACTAAATATTTCCCCCCGTCAAAAACTGCTAAGTTACGTACGGATATCGCCTCTTTCATTCAATACGATTCTGAGTCTCTCTATGAGACTTGGGAACATTTTAAAGAGTTCCTGCGTAGATGTCCTCATCATGCGTTGTCGTCCTGGCTACAGGTCCAGACGTTTTATAATGGTCTAAATTTTTCCAAGCGACAGATGATCGATGCAGCCGCCGGGGGAACGTTAAACAACAAAACCCCGGCGGCCGCCCAAGCTCTGTTCGAGGAAATGGACATGAACGCCTATCAATGGAATGCGCCTAGATCTCGCCCTGCCAATCCGACCGGGATTTATGAAGTGTATGCCACTGCTCACTTAGCCTCGCAAGTGGAGCGGCTAAATAAGCAAGTGGCGGAGATGACTGCTTCCTCCTCCACTCCTGCATGGGCTCCTAATAATAATAATATTATTATTTTCGTCGAAGAAACTGTAGATTACCTAGGCAACCCAGTTAGCCGCCCCTTCAACCCTAATAACAATCCGTATAGTAATAATTATCATCCGGGTTGGAGGAACCACCCAAATTTTTATTGGAGCAATCCTAACAATGCTCAGAGGCCCCCAAATGTAAATCCACAAGGATTTCCGCAAGGATTTCTGAACGGATTTCAGCCTCCACCTCCAAAACCTTCTCCGCTCGAAGATATTTTTGTTAAATACGTTGCGCCCACCAAGTCAAATATCTGGAACATCACGGGATCGATTAAAAACTTGGAAAATCAGGTGGGACAGCTGGCAAAGATTGTCTCCGAGCAGCCATATGGAGCTCTACCAGGGAACACGGAGCCAAACCCCCGTGAAACTACCAACCCCATAAATCCTCGCAGTGGCAAGGAGGTAACCTCCCCAAAATGGGTCGATACTATGGTACATGTTTCGACATCGACCCCTAAACCCTATCCTTTGATAGATAAATCACCGAGTCTTCCGATCGTGCCGAACGTTTCTTGCTCGCCTCTTCCTTATCCCTCAAAAATAAACAACGAGCGGAAGGACGAGCATTATAAAAAATTTCTACAAATTTTAAAACAAATTCACATAAACGTTCCTTTCTGCGAGGCACTCTCCCAAATGCCGAAATACGCAAAATATCTTAAGGAGTTGCTTTCTAATAAAAAGCGACTCGAAGATGTTTCGCGTGTTTCCCTTAACGTGGAATGCTCGGCTGTCCTCCTTAACAAATTGCCACCAAAATTAAACGACCCGGGACGGTTCTCTATCTCGTGCCTCTTCGGAAATATGTTAATGAAGTATGCTCTAGCAGACTGGGGCGCCAACATCAATTTGATGCCTTTTTCTCTTTTTAAACAACTCGACTTGGGCGTCCCAAGCCTGACAAAGATGAGTATCCAACTTATGGATAACTCGATCAAGTACCCTATAGGGTTAGTGGAGGATGTTCTGGTCCAGGTAGACAAGTTTATCTTCCCGGTAGATTTCGTCATCCTGGACATCGAGGAAGACGCTGAGGTGCCTATCATCCTCGGTCGTCCCTTCCTCGCCACCTCCTGTGCGCTAATAGATGTCAGTAATGGTCTCCTCCTCCTTCGGGTGGGAGACGATGAAGTTACTTTGCACGTTAATCCCTCACTACAGCACTCCCTATCAAACGATGATTCCGGTACTTTAGTTTAGTCAAGCTACGCGACGGTAAACAAAGCGCTTGTGGGAGGCACCCCATATTTATCTAATATTTTATTATGCTTTGTTCTTTTTATAGGTTTTTGCAGGGTTTCGTTTGGCCCCGCCAGTTTTAGTTCAGGGAAGCTTTTTGCTCTCTCTATCTTTTTCATACAAACTGCATCTTTTATTTTCTCTTCTTCATACTTACATTACAACATTGGGGACAATGTTGGGTTTTAAGTATGGGGGTGTTTTACTGTCTTTATTTAAACAAAAACTTTTAAGAATAAAAAAAAAACAAAAAGAACAAAACTATAACAAAAAAAAAATTTCTTGTTTTCTTCTGCATTTTGCTTACTTTTGTAAATATAAACTTAAACAAAAAAAATAAAAAAAAAGAGAACAAAACTATAACAAAAATTTTTTTTCCCTTTTTTCTTCTGCATTTTGCTTACTTTTGTAAATATAAACTTAAACAAAAATTATAAAAAAAAAGAGAACAAAACTATATAAAAATAAGTTTTTTCCTGTTTTCTTCTGCATTTTGCTTACTTTTGTAAATATAAGCTTAAACAAAAAATTCCAAAAAAAAAAAATCCAAAAAAATTGCAAAACCCCAAAACATTTCAAAAAATATATATATATATAACTATATAGTAGTTGAAAAACAAACAAAACACAAAAAAACCCTACTTTACATTTATTCTTAAAGCATTTAGTTTCGAGAGTATATGTTCGTGGATTTTCATATTCGCTAGTTTTACTATTTGTTTGTTTATCTAAGATCGATAGATTTTAACATTCGGGGTTAAGTTTTAAAGAATTTCTTGTGTTTTTAATTTAAATAGAAGCTTTGTTATCAAGCACTACTTCTACTAGCTAAAATAGAGACATGTGTATTATGTTGGCAAAACAACTTTAGACTGCAATTATCCCTACTTTATGTCATCAGGAATCTAGGAATATTCAAATTACTAAGGTTGCTCTCAAAACTTTTTTTTATTATTCTAGAATTTCTCTTGAAAACCCATTGTATACACCAATTTAGCATGGCAAATAAAAAAAAGATCTTATGTCAATGAGAATAAAAAAATTCCGTAAACATAGGCACCCAATATTGTTAAAAGAGATCCTATGTCAATGGGAATTAAAATTTCCGTAAACACAGGCATTGGGTTAATAAAAAAAGGTTTAATTTTCCCACGTAAACCAACGATGGGAGTCAAAGGAAACTATAAAAGAGGGGTGAGAGGATAAAATTCATCACCCCTAATTCAAGTACTCTTCTTTTTGCCAAGGCATTTTACCCCCTTTTCCCTTAACCAAATTATTGTTTCTAGTTTTAATTTAAAAAATCATTTGAGAGAATAATTAGTAACTTATATTTTTCCTTCATGTTTCTATAAACAAAGGTTATTATAATTTCGATCTAATATCGTTTACTAATTATTGCAATTTTGTTTGCTATTTGGTTAATTAAGAAGTCTTTTGGCTAGGACATTTCTTTCTACTTAAATCATTTGCACAATTTAGGACTTAACTCTTATTACTCCGAATTTTTATTTTTCAGTCTCTTATGATTAAAATAAGACGATGGCCAAAAATTTGAACTTATGTTAATCCCATATAGATCTCTCTTACTTTTGCTCTGGAATTGCAAAAGCTTAAGTATGGGGGTATTTGATGAAAGTAAAATATACGTATTTTAAGTATAATTATTAGTATAATTTTAATTAATATTGTAATTTTTATATGTAAATTAATGAATAATTGCTTGTTTTATTATTTCTGTTACTAACTTAGCTTTATTTCTTTTTTTTCAGATTTTTGACAAAATTTTCTCAGGTCACGCCCGAGCTGAGGTCGACGAAAGATGAGCTGAGTTCGACGAACGGCAAGTCACGCCCTCCGTCACGCCCGTGACCAAGGGCGTGTAAATTTAAAGCTCTGCGCCCGACGAACCCCTTTCCAGCTCACACGAGTTGACCAAGTCACGCCCGTGAATCTACAAGTCATGCCCGTGTTCCAACAGAGTCACGCCCGTGAGCTGCCAGCGCGTCACGACCCAAAGTCACGCCCATGCTGCAGACATCTGCTGCCCATAGTCACGCCCGTGACATACTAAGACACGCCCGTGTGCAGCCATGTTTGACGGCCAGACCTTCTAGAAGGTGGCGAATACATTCGAGCAAATGTCACGCCCTAAGTCACGACCGTGACATCCAAGTCACGCCCGTGACCTAGGGCGTGTAAAAATAAAATTTTGCCTATAAATAGAGGGGCTCGGCTGAAGTAAAATTCATCCAAATTTTGAGTTCTTGTGAGTGTTGTAATGTTCTTTTGAGTTATTGTGAGTTCTCTTTATGCAATTAAGTTTATGTTCGTTTGTAATTTTCGCCTTTTAGAAATAAAAATGTTGTTTTCTCATTTGGATCATCTTCTTTTTATTTATGTTAGTGTGTGTGTGTGTGTGTGAGAATAGTTTTATTGCTTTCATAACTTAGTTTATTCCTTTCATAAAAATAGTTTATCGCTTTCTTTTAACGCTTTATTTATCGCTTTCTTTTAACCATTTTCTTTCGATTCAGTCTTTTTATTACAAGTAGAGTGCGTGAGTTTATGAGATAGTGTTTTTCTTTTTTATAACTTAGCTTTATTTAAGTCTTTATATAACTGCTTATACCACCCCCATCTTGAATAAGAGGCTAATTTACTTTAGCACTTATTTAAGTCGGTTGGGACGGATATTATTTCTGCACCTTTATAAGTCTTTTCATTTCTATACCACCCCCATCTTGAATAAGAGGCTAAGAACTTTTTAGCGCTTATTTAAGACGGTTGGGATGGATACTATTACTGCTTTTATATAAATCTTTTTATTTCTCCTTTTTTATCCGCTTATATCCGCTTTAATAATTAAACATGTATTTTCTTAATACCGTCTCCATTCCGATGAGTGGCTAATTTCCTTTAGCGCACGATGTCGAAGAGCATTTGGACATAAAAATAGTTTTTCTAAAAATAAAACATCTCTTTCTAAAATAATTAACGGTTAAGGTTTACCCAAGAATAACGTTTTGTGAAGCCACATATTCGATGTGTGGTTTTCATTTCTGTCTCCGTACACTAGTTAGCCGAGAGGCTCGTGCGTATGGACTGATTGCTCGCGGGTAGAGAGAAGTGCGCTCTACCCTCGAGAGAGGATGAGGTAAGTCTCCCGAATTGGAAGTAAAAACCCAATAGCGGGGTTCACAACATAAGGCGAGTATTAAGAAGATTCGATGGTCGAAAATTCATAATCTCAGGTGGGCGTACCCTCGAGAGAGGAGCGTTCATAATTATAAAACCTCCACGGCCAAGCCATTTTAATGTTTTAAAAAGTAATCTCTTTTACTTCTAAAAAAGACTATTTTCGTCTCAAGGTAATTCGACATCGGGCACTATTATTATCATCGTTTAGAACTCTAGTTATACGCTTATTATAATTTGTTTTTAAAAACCCACATTAAAAACTTATTCCGATAAAATAATAGTTCGTTCCTCAAAGTAGCTTAATTAACACGATCCGCAGAAATATACAACCTCAATATTTTCTAAAACAAAATATCATGTATTACTCACGATAAGGTATACTTGCCTTTATTATATGGTTAGTTCGGATTAAAAAATTAAACAAAAGCTTTTCAAACCAAATTAGTGCAAAACTCTCCTTTTCTATTTTAAAAATTAATAGAATTCGGCATTGTAGCCGAGGCGCAAATGTCAATATTTCGAAAGCAGAAAAAGTCAGTTACTTCTATCTTTCGATAGGATAACAGTTAATTTCTTAAAGTAGGAGTACTTGCGGAACTCTTCGAAAACACCCGTCGAATTCTAATCTCATCAAATAAAGGTTAACCAAATCAAAGAAACAAGAAGCAATCTGAGCTAAATCATCACTGATCAACAGGTTTCCTTGATTCATCGGTATCAACAACAACATTTGAGGGCATGGGTGTTTTCATGGTGGAAGAATCAGACATACCAAATCTTTTCACTAATTCCTTAGCATACTTAGATTGGGATATGAAGATTCCATTTGGAGTTTGCTACACTTGAAGACCAAGGAAGTATGATAGCTCAACCATAATACTCATTTCAAATTTAGATTGCATTAGATTAGAAAATCTTTTACATAAGTTTGAATTAGTAGAGCCAAAGATAATATCATCTACATGTATTTGAACTAGTAAAGTTTGATTTTTATATATCCTGAAAAATAATATTTTATCTACTTTGCCTCTACAGAATTTATTCTCTAAAAGAAAACTACCTAAGGTCTCATACCATGCTCTGGGAGCTTGTTTAAGACCATAGAGAGCTTTCTTAAGCTTAAATACAAAAGAAGAGTGAGTTGGAGAGATGAAACCTGGTGGTAGTTCCACATAGACTTCTTCTTTGATTTCTTCATTCAGAAATTCCCTCTTTACATCCATTTGATAAACCTTGAATTTCTTGTATGCAGCAAATGCAAGGAAAATTCCTATTGCTTCTAACCTTGCAACTGGTGCAAAAGTTTGATCATAGTCTATTCCTTCTTCTTGTGAGTATCCTTGAGCTACTAATCTAGCTTTGTTTCTCACAATGTTTCCATCTGCATCTAGTTTATTCCAGTAGACCCACTTAGTTCCAATGGCTGGATGATTCTTTGGTCTAGGAACCAATTCCCAAACTTTGTTTGTCTCAAACTGATTGAGCTCCTCTTGCATAGCAATGATCCAGTTGGGATCTTGTTCTGCATCTTGTAGGGATTGAGGTTCAATCTGAGAGAGAAAACAAGTGCGCATCATATTCTGATTTACTTGATGTCTTGTTTGCACACCTGCTGAAATATCACCAATTATTTGAGATATTGGATGATCTCTAACTGTGATGTGATCAACAGTTGGAGTGGGTTCAGCAATGATTTCCACTTGGGGAATTTGTTCAGCTGCTATATCCTGTGGAGGATGATCTGCTGTAATCTAATTTGAACTGTCAGCAAAATCTTCTTCACTATCTTCAGCATCCTGCTATACAGGATTTAGAAATCTTTCTTTATGTAGAGCTAATTGATCTAGCTGCTCACATAGTGTAGGTACCTGTAGATTTTCTATGGTAGAAGAATTCTTCTCCTTGTAAAACATATTAGTTTCATCAAAGGAAACATGCATAGATTCTTCTATTTTAAGAGAAGATTTGTTATAAATCCTATATGCTTTGCTTACTAAAGAATAACATAAGAAAATTCCTTCTTCAGATTTTGGTTCAAATTTCCTAAGGTATTTCTTGTCATTATTGTGAATGAAACATTTACAACCAAATGCTCTAAAATAGTTAACTTTATATTTCTTCCCTTTAAGTAACTCATAAGGAGTCTTGCCCTTAAGTTTGTGTATCAAACATCTATTCAACACATAGTTTGATGTGCTAACAGCCTCTGCCCAAAAAGATAGTGGCAAATTAGCATCTGCAAGCAATGTTCTTGCTGATTCAATTAGAGTTCTATTTTTCCTTTCAACTACCCCATTTTGTTGAGGAGTTCTAGGAGCTGAGAAGCAATGCATGATACCTTCCTTCTCACAGAATTCTTGCATGAGAAGAGACTCAAACTCAGTTCCATGATCACTTCTGATCAATGCAATATGAGTAGAGTACTCAATCTTTATGCTCTTAAGAAAGTCTGTAAGAACTTTACAGTTATCTGACTTTTCTCTCAAAAAGAACACCCAAGTGAATCTAGAGAAGTCGTCTACAATAACTAGAGTGTAAGACATCCCCCCTAAACTCATTGTTGTTATAGGTCCAAAAAGGTCTAGATGTAGCAAATATAAGATTCTAGGTGAATCACTTTTAGATAATGATTTAAAACTATTTTTAGTTTGCTTGCCTAGTTGACATGCCCTACAAAGACCTTCTTTCTTGTATGAACCTAAAGGTAAACCTCTAACAATATTGTCCTTAGATAATTTAGCAATGGTCCTATGTTTTACATGTCCTAATCTCTTATGCCATAGTTCACTAGGTTTGCTTAATTCATTAAATAAACAAATTTCTGATGTAGATGAATTGAAATTTACTAAATATATATTACCTTGCCTAATACCTGATAAAATAATAACATCATCAGAAGATTTAATAAGGCATTTTAATTTATTAAAGGTTACCTGATACCCTTCATCACATAATTGACTTATGCTGATGAGGTTGTGCTTTAGTCCCTTGACATAAGCTACCTCTTTGAAGGTGACTTCTCCAACCTTGACTTTTCCATAGCCTTTGGTCTGTCCACAGTTGGAGTATCCAAATATAACTTTTGGTCCAAGCTTTGCCTTGTAGTTGTTCAGGATGGCCTTGTTCCCTATCATATGCTTTGAACAGCCACTGTCCAAATACCATTTTTCATTTATTCTTGGACATCTATGTACCTGCGAAAAACAAGAAAACAATCTATTTGTTCTTGACCCAGATTACCTTGGGTCTTTTTGTATTTCCACAAAAATCTGAAATAAAAGACATTTCAGGTTGGTCCTTGTAATCTTGTGGATGATATCTCCTTAGAGGTATAATCCATTCAGTGAAAGGATTGATAGAATGTGAAGAATGAGAATTGTTCAGATTTGTCGTATTGTTTCTATTCGACGAACTAGGCTGAGTTCGTCGAGCGTCGTTCGACGAATGACTAAGATTTCGTCGAGCGCTGTTCATATAATTACTATATTGAAAATCTGACTTCAGAGTTCGTCGAGCTCCGTTCGACGAAGTGGATGCATTTCGTCGAGCTCCGTTCGACGAATTCTGTTGAATTCTGCTATTCTCGACAGTCTTACTTGAAATGTTTTTATTTACTCCTACAACCTCTTTGCTCTTAGTAGAGATGAATTTTATGGGTGTAGATAATATATTCTTCTTAATCAGATGTGGCTCACTTGATGAAGCACCCAAGCCTAGTTTGCTATTAAGTCTAGCATTAACAGTGCTTGTAATGTCCATCAGTTTGATGCTTCTCCCATTTAGGGATTCTTCAAACTTCTTGGCTTTAGACAACTTGCTCTCAATGAGAACAATATGTTCCCTAGAGGCAGCCAGATCTTTCTTAAGATTTTTTTTTCACTTATATTATTCATTTCAGCTAGCTTATATCTAAGTGAGATTATTTCTTTCTCAGAATTTATTAAGTCTGAGCAACGGACTTTGAATTCAGCTTTGAATTCAACTGAATTGAAATCAAAGTTAGATATTACCTGATCTACATCAATTTCTGTTTCTGATTCTGATTCTTCTTCATCCGAATTATTGGCTGAGGCATTGATTGTCATCATGCAGAAGTTCTTCTCTTCTTCATTATCTTCATCATCACTGGATGAAGAAGCATCTGCTGACTCACTGCTTGAATCATAAATGGCCATCAAGCATTGGTCATTTTCTTTTGTTTCTTCATAATCTGAAGAGCTGGATGACTGTTCTGATTCAATTTCACTCCAGGATTCTGCTACAAATCCTCTTCCCTTCTTTTTGTGCTTGTGGGAGGAAGACTTGATGGAGTGTCTTCTTTCTTCTTTTTCAGTTCTCTTCTCCTTCTTCTGATTTTCTGGACAATCTGGCAGAATATGTCCAGGTTTCCTACAGCCATAACAAACAATATCTTTATAATTTGACTTGTCATACCTTGGCTTTTCCCTTGATCTGGAGTCCTTCTTTCTAAAATCCTTCTTGGCCATTTTGTAGAAACTTTTGGCTAGAAGGTTCATGAACTCCTCATCTCTTGGAACTTTTTCTTCTTCTTCAGCTGCTTTGAAGGCAATGTTCTTTTCCTTCTTTGTTGCTGGAGATGAAGTAGACTGTTCAGCTTCCCTGGATTTGATGAGCTGCTCATACGATTTGAGCTTGCCCAACAATGCTTCAGTAGAGATCTAATTGAGGCTTCTGGCTTCCTTGATAGGCCAGATCCTAGAATCCCATGTGCTGGGGAAGCACATTAAGATCTAAACCTCTAGTAGGAATCCACTGGAGGTTTTTTATCAGGTGCCCTCACACCAAGGTGATTTTGATCAGGTGTCCACACACCACAGAGCTTTTGATCAGGTGCTCAAAACCAAGATGCAGGTTTTTGCTAAGGTGTCCTGTCACCGGGAGTTAACTTTTGAAGGGATTTATAACCCTTTACAAGATGGGTAGGAATAAAAGAAAACAGAAAAAGGTTATGTTGTTCTTCTCTTTTGCTGAGAAGACTCCTGATGAAGATGTTGAAGAGAGCTCCCCCTGTCTGATTTAGTTTTGATGAGAGCTTGTGGATGGAACTCCTTCTCTTGATTGAAATAACACTTCTTCTTCTTCTTCTTGCAGTTTAGATCCTGAGCAATTGATAGTGTTTGATGTCTCAGGATATGTATAGAATATCTGCAAGAGAAGAGTTAGCAAAAACAAGACACAAAATAATATTGTTGTTGTTCTTTGTTTTTGCCCTTGTTCTTCTTTTTCTCTTCTTCTTCTCTTTTTCCTGTACAGAAAGTGTAATATGTTCTATCTGATTCTTCCTGCTATATTCCTATATCTTATTCTACTGCTTCTTCTCGGCTTTGTATATTTAATCTATAGAGCAGTTGGGCAGATTTGAATCCTTGCCGACCAGAAAGGAAGGATATATTATCTCTTTCATTTCCCAGATCCTCGAGAAGACAAATTGCCGTCTTTGGCTTTTGCAACGGCTATATTAATTAGTGCCGCAACGGCTATATTGTTAGATCAACAATATATATAGCAATATATAAAATAGAATAAATAAAATATTGCTTTATAAATAACTCTGTCAATATATATATAATATTTAATGATATAAAATAATACTGAAGAAATTCGTCGAGGTGAGGTTCACGTTCATTGAGCTCATCATTTGATTCGTCGACCTGATCATTAAATTCACTGTTCTACACTTCTGCTGAAGATTCGTTGAATGCAGACTTGAGTTCATCGAACGGAACTCTTCGTCAAACACAGAGACTGGCTGGATCATCGACCGCTGAATATTGAGCTGTTAGTCGAACGCAGATAGCCGTTCATCGAACACAGGATTTTGTCGACCGCAGCTTTGAACCATTTCGTCGACCGCGGAGCTTTGATAAAATCGTCGACCGCTGAATATGATTAGTTGAGCGCTGCACTTAGACAAATTCTTCGACCGCTGAGACGGGTTCGTTTACCGCTGAGATAATCTATTCGTCAACCTCTGAACAACTGAGATGGGTTCGTTGACCGCTGAGATGGGCTCGCCAACCGCTGAGACGGGCTCGCCAACCACTGAGACGGGCTCGAAGCAAGCCGTTCGTCGAACGCAGTTGGACGTTCGTCGAACGCAGAGAACTTATGTATTTTTTAATTCTTCTCTTATTTTCTGCCTATTAATATATATACATTTTTCAGCCCATTATATATGTATATTTCAGCCTATTATATATATTTTTTTTTTTTCTCAGTATATTACTTATATATATTCTTTTCAGCTTATTTAATATATCTATTTTTCAGCTTTCTTTCTTAATAGGATTTGTTCTAAGTTATAAGATAAGTTATGATAGAAACTTAAACAGTAAAGGTGGATCCTAACTCAAATCAAAACTAAGGTTCCAACAATCTTCCCCTATTTGAGTTGGGATCCTAATCCAAATTATGACTAGGTTCTAACAATCTCCCCCTATTTGGTTTATGATACCTAAGCATAAAGAGTCTTTAAAGCTTTAGGGTTAGAGATTATTTACTTCTTATAAAATTCATTTAAGCAATTCTGATTTCCTAAATTTTGATCTAATAGGAATTTAATATGATGAATTGCTAGTTGTTATTAGATTCTACGAATTTTAAAATTAAAAATACATAGCCTGATAGCTTCTTTCTATAGAATCCCCTTAATCAGAAGAGACTCGCACTCAGAGCACTGATCATTTCTGATCTATACTATTTCAGTAGAATGCTCAACTTAATTTTGGAGAAAATCTGGAAGAATGTGAAGTTTATCTGACTTTGTTTTTTAGACAGAAAATTCAAAAGAATCATATAACTGCTTATTTTAGTTATAAAATTTTTAAAAGGAAATGTTTTATAATTAGATATTTTGGCCTTTTTATCTCATTAAAATACAAATTTGAAAGTTTATTTTGATGTTGCTGAACATAAAAT
The DNA here is from genome assembly GCA_033032865.1 of Dactylorhiza incarnata. NCBI lineage: Eukaryota > Viridiplantae > Streptophyta > Magnoliopsida > Asparagales > Orchidaceae > Dactylorhiza > Dactylorhiza incarnata. The sequence goes on from JAWHQI010000014.1 coordinate 12,547,471, forward strand.
TTTCCTTTTTCTTTACAAGTTTGTTTAAAATTTTCAACCTTAATGAACCTATTTTTTAAACAAATATGTGTTCTGCTGATATTTTAAAATTATATTCATAAGTCAAACTATTTATTTTTGTTAACTTCTTTTTAACTTCCTTCTTAAATATTAAATCTGTATATGTTATTTTAAAATCAGATTTGTGATTTTTAGATTTGTAATTTTCAGCAATTATTAAATCTGTACATAATGAGTTGAAAACAGATTCAAAATCAGAGGTAGAAATAAAATGTGAAGTTACCTCTACTACCTTTTCTGATTCAGATTCAGATTTGTAGTTTGAGCCATATATTGCCATCATACAGAAAGCTCTGGCTTTTTGTTCTTCTTCTTCTTCTTCAGTTAGAGTAGAAGATGGTTCTGCATCAAAAATGATGTTAGTGGAAGAGAAAGAAGATGGTTCATTTACCATCCTTGAGAGGGAGTTCTAGATGCTCTTTGTTGAAGTGTAGTTATTAACTCTTTGATAAATGTCATTTGACATTGATTGAGTTTATCTCCATGGCCTTTGCATCATCACTGATCAACCTTTCTTGATCATCAGATGAAGAGATTAAAGATGGAATTCCTGTCAAAACAGATTTGTAAATATTTTCATCTATGGCATTCATATATAACTTAATTCTAACTTGCCATAAAGGAAAACTATCCAAATTACATAAAGGTGGATCTGAAATAGAAAAATCTGCTAGTGCCATTTAGAAAAACCTTTTTAAAAACAAAATAAGAACAAAGTGATCTTTGTGATTTCAGGTGTTAGACTGTGTGAAAAATCAACCTCCTCTGATACCAAATGAAAGTGGTTTAGTTCTTAAATATATGTTAAAAGATACCAATTAAAGGTGTTCAATTGAGTATCAGTTGAAAGTAATTGATATAATCAACCAACCTCTGATACCAATTGAAAGTGGAGGTTAGATCTTAAATTAACTCTAGAGGGGGGGGGGGGGGGGGGTGAATAGAGTTTAAAACTTTTCCCTTAGTTTTATAGCGGAATTGAAAATAGTGATATATATATGTGTATGGAGAAAGTGATTTATAAAAGATAAATAAAATAAATCAGCACAACAACAAAACACAGAAATTCACAGCACAGAAGACACAAGGAGCTATAGTAGTTCCCCACTAAACTTGGGTACGTCTACTCTTCTACCACCCTTGGTAGGAATCCACTAGGATTTTTGATCAGGTGCCATCACACCAAGGTGATTTTGATCAGGTGTCCACACACCATAGATCTTTTGATCAGGTGCATAAAACCAACTAGATTTTTTGATCAGGTGTCTTGCCACCAATGGGGTCAACTTTTGAAGGGAGTATTAACCCTGTACAAGATGGGATAGAGAGGGGTTTAGATGTTCTTCTCTGTCAAGATGCTGAAAGAAGACTCTAGTGGATTTGATGTAGAAAATAACTCCTCTGTCTGATATGAGATGTTTGACAGAGGATTGGCTGGAGCCTTTTCTTGAAGAATTAATCTTCCTGTAGCTGATAAATCAGAGAAACAAGAATGCTTCTAAGATTGTTTGTTGCTTTTTTAAGATTTGTGCTTGTAGCTGATGACTGAGAGATGAAAGCAAATGTTCTCAGAAAATAAATGCTGCTTTGAGGAAGAAGAAGATCTCTATAAGCTTTTTCTGTTCTTCTTTCTTCCTGTAGCTTTTCTTCTTTGTTTTGATCTGATTCTTTGCAGCAAATGACTGAGAGGAGGTGTTGAAGATGTTCTCAGTATGTAAGAGCTGCTCGAAAAGGAAGAAGAAGATCTGTGTGCTATTGTTTTTCTTTTTCTTCCATTCTCTTTTCTTCCTTTCTTTTTCTCTGTATTTTTTTGTACAGCAAAACTGTAAAAATTAATATGTATTGATGTTGTCGTGTGTAACTGAATAAATGATCTGCTATATATTAATCTACTATATCTTCTTCCTTATTTCTTTTGAATCTCTGACAGAATTAAATGCAAATCACTTATCTTAAGGAATATAATATATCTGAGAAGATATTCTGGGAACAATACAGCTGTAGCGTCGTTTGCCTTTTCCTTTTCCACGAAATGTCCATTTCTGCTGGATGTCAACGGCTATAATCTTGGAATAATAAAAGAAATATATTTTCCTTACTTGATCTGAGGAAAAGAGTCATTGTTGTCGTCGAGCTGAGTTCAGAGAATGATTTTGAATTAATCCTTCTGAATTCTCTGAACTAAAATAACATTTCTTCGATCTGAATGAAATTCGTCGATCTCAACAAATTTCGTGGAACGCAGATTCGTCGATCTCAATATTTTCGTCGACCGCTGAACCAATCTGTTCGTCAATCTTTGAACCGCTGAGACGGGATCGTCCACCGCTGAGACGGGCTTGAAGCAAGCCATTCGTCGAACGCAGATAGCCGTTCGTCGAACGCAGAATGTAATTAGTTGAGCGTTGCACTTAGACAAATTCTTCGGCCTCTGAGATTTGAGCTGTTCGTCAAACGCAGAATATAATCAATTCTTTGAATGCAGAGCGCTTGTCGTTTGTCGAATGCAGAGAGCACGTCGTTCGTCGAACGCAGGTAGTCGTTCATCGAACACAGAGAACATGCCATTCGATGAACCCAGAGAGCAAGTCGTTCGTCGAACGCAGAGAGCTTGTCGTTTGTCGAACGCAGCTAGCCGTTCATCGAACGCAGTGTAGAGTTCGTCGAATGCAGAATCTGAATGAAATCTTGAGTTCTAACAGCCTAAACTCTTGACCCATAAACTATACATTGGGGTCAACTTTGTCCTTAGTCAACAGATAGTGATCCTAGCCCAAATCAGAAATAGGGTTGTTCCAACATATTTTATCGGAGAAATAGCGGAAAAGAGATTATAACTAAAACTAGTTAAAAGAGAACTAAATAAATAAAGAAAATAAAGAAAAAACAAAACTTGAGTAGAACTCGCTTTGAAATGAAATAAAAAGATAAATATTAAAATTCCAAAATATGCCTTGACCGTGGAGAATCCTAGATTATTAGCGCACCTCTCTCGAGGAATATGCTCACCTGAGATTAGGTTGATCAACCGGACTCTCGTCCTATAATCGAAATGCCTAATATTCGCTCTAACAAGGTGAATCCCACTATAAGATTTGACACCTATCTAGAAGATTTACCTCATCCTCTCTCGAGGGGTGCGTGCAACTGTTTTCATTCTCGAGTGATCGATTCAGACGCACGAGCCTCTCAGCTAACTAGAATACGAAAACAAATACCGAAATTCATAATCCGCATATGAACTCGATATCATTATTTTTTTCCGAGAATAAATCGAAGGAGAGAGGAAATGATAATAAGGTAAAGAGATGAATTCAAATCAAAGCTTACAAAAATCAAGAACAGCTAAATATTTGCTAAAGGAAAAAATAGAAAAGAAGATGATTAAGAGGGAAGGAGGAGATTTTGCATAAGTGAAAAAGAGCTTAAAATTTCATTAGATAAAAAGAGATTACACAAATTGAAAACTAAGTTACATTGCATGGAAATAAACCTAGATTATCTTGCATGAAATAAAGAAGAACAAGAAATAAAACTAAGCTTAAGAAAGGAAATCACTTTAATTAAAAACTAAATATAAACATGAAAATAAAGAAAATGTACACAAGAAGAGCCCAAATGGGCACGGGGGCAGGAGGAGGGATTGCTGGAAATGGACTCCTGAATTTATAGGAGAAAATTTGGGGTAACACGCCCTCAGTCACGGGCGTGACCAAGGGCGTGTAATATCTATTCTGCAGTTGGGACAGCTATGTGGGCGATTGCGTGACTGTGGGAGAAAATCAGACATTGCATGCCCATGTAACTTGGGTCACGGGAGTGTACTTGGACGGCTTCATTAATGTAGCGTGGGCTAGACTACGTCGCGGCGAAGAGCAGAGATCACGCGCGAAAGTCACGGGAGTGACCTATGGGTCACGGGCGTGACTTGGGTCAACTTCTCGACGGCAGCTCCTCATCTCGATGGCATCACTGCTGGCAAGATTCTATGTGTACACGCCCTTAGTCATGGGCGTGACCGAGGGCGTGACTTGTTGTGGACTAGCTCAAACGCGCGGCAACAACTCTAGACTGATCTTATGATTACACGCCCTTGGTCACGGGCATGACCTTGGGCGCATAGTGCAAATTTTGAGCAAAAACTCCAGAAAATCTACAAAACAAAAATACAACTATATTTAGAACAGAAATTATAAAAGAAGTGATTTTTAACTAAAATATAAATAATATTTACAATTTTATATTAAACTTAACCTAAAAATTATAATTAAAATACGCATAAATCCTTAATATTCCGTTTACAAGACTTAGCGCTTGAATGGGTTTTCTTGGGAATCTGATTACAAAATATGCGTCATAATCCTTAGAATTTTGTTTCAATGGGAGGATTGAAAAATATGATAGAAACTCGTTATAGATAACTACCACCTAATTTTAATAATATTTCAAACATAATCTCTTAAAATCTGAAATTAATTAAAATCGCATGAACATTAATCCCAATTCCAAAAGCAGCTTTGTTTCCAATTCTTAAAGAAAACACAACGAACCCTTTATTTCTGAGAGATCTAAAGCATCAACAAGCCTCTCGGCCAACTAGAATACCAAAAGGGATAGCGAAATTTATATACCGGCAATATAAACTCGCAACAAAGAAATTAATTGGAAATAAATTGAAACGAAGTTCTAAAAATTAGAGATGATGGATTATAATTTAATCCTCATCCCAATACTAACCCAACAAGCACTAAGAGAAAATTTAATTACTCAAAGTAAATGAAAAGACAATAATTAAAGAAGAAAATTGCATTTTCATTAGAAGGAAAAGTGAGTACAAAATTAAACTAAGCAATACATAAGCGTGAAAAATTCTTGAAAATTAAAGCTGTCATACAAGGTGGTGTTAAATTTTTGAAGTGGAAGTGGAAGGGTGCTGGGCGGTTTGAAGATTGGAGACCGCAAAGACCGCACGGTCTGCGCTGGTTCTCTAGTCAGTTCTATCTCAGCGGATTGTTTGAGGCGGTTTGATCTGGGAGACCGTCTTCTGTACGGGCGGCTTACGCGGGTTGGCCTGCCGACTTGTCCTAAGTTGGCCAGATGTTCTTGGTCTGCCTTCTTGTAGTGACCGGGCGGTCTGACGACTATTCTAGTCGGTCTAGTTACTGAAGGAGTTCTTTGCTTTGCAATAAGATCGGGCGGTCTGCTTTTGGAGACCACGGTAACCGGGTGGTTTGTGATAACTGTATGGTTCAATAAAGGGAGCTGGTAGCTATGTTGAGCTCGAGCGGTCTGCTTTGTGAGACCGCTCGCGATCTGATGGGTAGTTATTTTATCTTGGTTTGTGCGGTGACGACATCCGTCTGTCCGCCTATAAATAGGGGTGCAGGGCCGGTCATTAATAACGAGAACTGTAAGAACCAAAGTTGGCTTGATTGTGCCGGTCTCACTTTGAGGTCGTGTGGTCTGAGATCTTTGTCTGACCGGTTTCTGTGTTCGCAGGTTAGCGGCTTGCAGCTTGCGGTCAGCTTGTCTCCTTCTTCAAGCTTTGAATGAACCAGTCCGGGCGGACTGTGTTTAGGTGTTCGCAGTCTGTGCAGCGGACTCAGTTGATCAGGCGGTCTTAATTGGCCAGACGGTCTTGAGTTGCGGTCTATCGCAACTAGCAGTATCTCTGTTTAGAGTTCGTGGGTTCTTCTTTGATCAAGACCGTGCGGTCTGGGCGATCAAGAAGTGCGAACTGTTTGTTTTCAGCAGTGGAATAAAGCAGCAAGTTGGCGGCCTGTGGTTGCGGTCTGTCAAGTGCGGCTTGTACTCTGTTCGCGCAGTCTCAACGGCTTCCGTCCGGCTTATCTGTTCGCGCGGTCTGGCGGTCTCAAGAGTCAGATCGCTAATGCTTGTTTTTACCTTTGTGTTGCGTGCTTCTCTCCTCCGTGATTCTTATGAATCATGTCTCATCATATATACCTCGCATTGTAAAGAGATAGTTAATGTCACAGCACTATTCGTTCTTCTCATTGTCACTATTGTGCTACACTTGTGAAAGTTTTTGTGAAGTGTGTTCGGCATCTTTTTACTTCACCTCCGGACCTCAGGTTTTTCAACATGGTATCAGAGGGAGGTTGCTGTGGTTGCGAAGCAGAAATTGCTGGTACTTCTCTCAGGTTTCTCAAGTGGTTAGCAATCAGTGGGATAGCAATGGAAGGAGGATATGCTAGAGGCCTTGGTATTCAGCTCCTTACGCAGACCAACTTCAAGAAGTGGAAGTCTTGCATGGAGAGCTATCTTCTTGGAGAGGATTTGTGGGAGGTTGTAGGAGGAGAAGCAAGAAAAGCTGTTGTTCCTGCTGATGGGAATGTTGGGCTCGTGAAGGCTTGGAGAAGAACGAATGCTAAGGCGGAGTTCACTCTCAAGATAGCTATCATTCCAGAGTTGTTTGATCACATCATCGGGTGTGGATCAACTGCTGAGATTTGGACAGCCTTGGATGGCTTGTTCAATAAGAAGAATGTAGCGAGGCTACAGTTATTGGAGAATGAGTTGGCGAAAGAAACTCAAGGATATTTGTCTATCACAACATTCTTCTTGAAGATGAAGAACCTCTGCGCAGAGATATCGGCTTTGGACCTGGATGATCCTATCTCAGAAGCTAAGCTGAAGAGGCACATAATCGGCGGATTGCGGAGGGAGTATGTGGGCTTTGTGACTTCTGTTCAAGGCTGGGCCAATAAGCCTTCGTTGCTGGAGCTGGAGAACTTACTTGCTTCGCAAGAAAGTTTAGCTAAGCAAATGGTTGGAATGTCTGTCTCTGGGGGAGAAGGTGAGGTTCTCTTCTCTGTCAAGAAGAAGAGATGGGACAAGAAGAAGAAGACATCTGGAGATGATGGTCCGTCTACTTCATATCAGCAGGAGAGGAGCGATGCTCCTAAGCGTGATAGGAAGAAGCAGGAAGGACCTAGATGCTTCAGGTGCAATAAGCTTGGTCATTTCAAAAGGGACTGCAAGGTCAATCTTCAGTCAGGGCATGTTGCAGGGAAGGAGGAGGCTGGTTCCAATTCAAAAGGTAGTTGGGGTGGTGGAGGTACATTCATGACGGGCACGTGTGTTCGGGCCATGGCTTCCATCAACTATCAGGATGATTGGATAGTTGACTCTGGGTTTGGTCATCACCTCACCGGGGATGAGTCAAAATTCTCCTCATTGCAAGCATATATAGGTAATGACACTATCATTACGGTTGATGATACTATTCATGCTATTGAGAAGGAGGGTGTGGTTTCATTGAACGATGATAGAGGTACTCTTATGTTGAAGAGTATATATCATGTTCCGGGGATGAAGAAGAACTGCTTCTCGGTGACCATTGCAGTTGATGCTGGCTATCACATTCTGTTTGGTTCAACATAAGTGAAATTTCTCCGAAATGTTTCAGCAGTGAAAGCTGAGGTCACTCATGTTGGGAGACGGGTGAAGGATTTGTTTGTTCTTTCAACAAATTCTTATATTGATAAGATAAGGGCTAACGACAGCGCTTCTATTTGGCACGAAAGACTTGGGCATGTTGGAATGGATAAGCTGAAAGCTATGGAGGGAAGAGGCCTGGTGAATGGTCTGCCTAGCTTGTCATCTTTCGGGGATGGTCACGTTTATGCAGGTTGTCAGTTTGGTAAAGCTCAACGTTTTCCATTTGACAAATCACAAAGCAGATGTAAGAGACCATTGAAGTGCATCCATGTTGATCTGTTTGGACCTACCAACACTGCCAGTCTTGGAGGTAGCAGGTATATGCTGATTTTGGTTGATGACTTCACCAGATATACTTGGGAATATATTCTGAAGGAGAAGTCGGAGGTGTTCGAGAAGTTTGTGGAGTTCAAGGATCTGGTGGAAGGTCGGCTAAACTTGCGGGTGAAGAAGTTCAGAACTGACAATGGAGGGGAGTTCACCTCCAAGGCATTCTTTAACTTCTGCAGGAAGCATGGCATCCAAAGGGAGCTTTCTTGTGCTCACACTCCACAACCGAATGAAGCTGCGGAGCGGAAGATCCGTCACCTGACGGAGACCTGCAAATAATGTCTTCATGCCAAGAGTATAGCAAAGTCCTTCAGGGGAGAGGGAATGTCTTGTGCGGCCTATGTTATCAACCGGATACCTCTCAGTCCCATCAACATGAAGACCCCTCATGAGTTGATGTTCAAGGAGAAGCCAAGTGTGGAACACTTTCGAGTGATTGGTTTCTACCTACTATGTGCATGTTCCAGATGCCCTTCGAACGAAGCAAGATGCTAAGGCAAGGAAGGTAGTCTTTGTCAGTTATGATGACCGGAAGAAAGGGTGGAGATGCATGGATCCCGAGACACGGATATATGTTGTCTCTAGGGATGTCGTATTTGACAAGCTGACGTCATACCAAGGTAGCTCTTCTGTTGAGTTACAAGGAAGTAGTGTAGATGGTGGACCAGAGGAAGCTGCACGGGTTGTTCTGGTGGAGTTACCTATTTCTCCAGGTGCTCCTGGTATTTCTATCTCTGGGTCAGGTGCTTCAGGTTCTGGAAGCAGGGGGAGCGACGCTCCATGTTTACCTGAAAGGAGAGCTAGTCCAGAAGCTGCAGTGGAAGAGGTGGTTCAGATTCAAGCTTTGAGGAGGTCCAAGAGGACCATTATTCCACTTGATCGGTATACGGGCGGGAATTTGGTGAGCTTTGTCTCATGTTTCTTCGCAGGTCCCCTGGATGAGAGAGAGACATCTTGTTATGAAAATGCCGTTGGAGTCAAGGAGTGGGAAGGATCCATGGATGAAGAGATGGCTGCCCTCAGGAGGAATGAGACTTGGGACTTGGTGCCTAAGGTTGAGGGTGTTACTCTGGTGACTTGCAAGTGGGTTTTCAAACTGAAGAAGAAGGCTGATGAAAGCAGTGAGCGGTACAAGGCTCGCCTTGTAGCTCGAGGTTTCTTTCAGAAGTATGGGAGGATTATGAAGAAACATTTAGTCCCATTGCCAAGATGACTTCGGTCCGGGTGGTGATCGCATTGGCAGCTTGCCAAGGGTAGAAGATTTGGCAACTCGATGTGAAGAACGCTTTCTTATATGGCGAGATTGACAAGGATATCTTCATGGATCAACCACTTAGTTATGTATCCGAAGAGCACCCAAGATATGTTTGTATTCTTAAGAAAGCTCTTTACGGCTTGAAGCAAGCGCCTCGGGGGTGGTATGGGAAGATCGCAGAATACCTCCAGTTCTGTGGATATTTTGCTTCTGATTCAGATTCAAGCTCATTCTTAAAGAAGACGGGGGAGCTTCAGGTCTTGGTGCTGCTGTACGTTGACAATATGATCGTCACGGGGAATTCTGAAGTGGAGGTAGCTAGGCTTCGTGTTGATCTAGCTATCAGATTTGAGATAAAGGATTTGGGTGAGCTCCACCATTTCCTTGGGCTCGAAGTGGAGAGGAAAGAGAGCGGTTTGCTTGTTTCCCAAAAGGGCTATGCGGATCGAATCGTGAAGAGATTTGGCATGGAAGGGGGGAAGAGCACATCTACTCCACTGGAGGTTGGAGTTCATCTTCGGCGAGATGAAGGAAAGGTTCTTACCGATCCTTTGGTGTTCCGGGCTTTGGTCAGAAGCTTGATATACTTGACGATCACGAGGCCAGATATTGCTTATGCAGTTGGCAGGGTGAGTCTGCTTGTGGCAGAGCCTCGGAAGCCTCATCTTGTGGCGGCTAGGAGTATATTGAAATATGTTAAATCCACCTCAGATTTGGGTCTCTTCTATGGAAGGCATTCAGGCTTTTGCTTGCACGGGTACATGGACACTGATTATGGAGGAGATTTGAATGATCCGAGATCGACGTCTGGATATGTCTTTATGACAGGCTCTACAGCTATATCATGGTGCAGCAAGAAGCAAGATTCTGTGTCTGTCTCTACCACGGAATCAGAGTACAAAGCTTCGGCTTTGGCGGCTCAGGAAGCCATCTGGCTTAGGAGGCTTGTGGAGGACATTCATAGTGAGGTGCAAGGTCCTACTCTGCTACGTGGTGACAATGAGAGTGCTCTCAAACTGGTGAACAATCCAGTTTGTCATGCGCGTACGTAGCACATAGAGATTCATCATCATTTCATTCGTGAGAAGGTGTTGGAGGGATCTCTGATTGTGGAGCATGTGCAGAGCAAGGAGAATATTGCTGACATATTTACTAAGCCGCTGTCGAAGGGTCCATTTGGTCATTTTTGGAGTTTGCCTGGGCTGACTTCCACTTCCCATTTCAAGGGGGAGTGTTAAATTTTTATAGTGGAAGTGGAAGGCTACTGGGCGGTCTGAAGATTGGAGACTGCAGAGACCACGCGGTCTGCGCTGGTTCTCTGGTCGGTTCTATCTCAGCGGATTGTTTGAGGCGGTCTGATCTGGGAGACCGTCTTCTGTCCGGGAGGCTTGCGCGGGTTGGCCTGGCGACTTGTCCTAAATCGGCCAGATGTTCTTGGTCTGCCTTCTTGCAGTGACTGGGCGGTCTGACGAATATTCTAGTCGGTCTAGTTACTGAAGGAGTTCTTTGCTTTGCAATTAGACTGGGCGGTCTGCTTTTGGAGACCGCGGTAATAGGGAGGTTTGTGATAACTGTATGGTTCAATAAAGGGAGCTGGTAGCTATGCTGAGCTCCAGCGGTCTGCTTTGCGAAACCGCTCGCGATCTGATGGGCGGTTATTGTATCCCGATTTGTGCGGTGACGACATCCGTCTATCCGCCTATAAATAAGGGTGCAGGGCCCATCATTAATAACGAGAACTGTAAGAACCAAAGTTGGCTTGATTGTGCTGGTCTCACTTTGAGATCGTGCGGTCTGAGATCTGTCTGACCGGTTTCTGTGTTCGCAGGTTAGCGGCTTGCAGCTCGCAGTCAGCTTGTCTCCTTCTTCCAACTTTGAATGAACCAGTCCGGGCAGACAGTGTTTAGGTGTTCACATTCTGTGCAGCGGAATCAGATGATCAGGCGGTCTTAAGTGGCCAGGCGGTCTTGAGTTGCGGTCTGTCGCAGGTAGCAGTTTCTCTGTTCAGAGTTTGCGGGTTCTTCTTTGATCAAGAGCGTGCGGTCTGGGCGATCAAGAAATGCGAACTGTTTGTTTTCAGCTGTGGAATAAAGCAGCAAGTTGGCAGTCTGTGGTTGCGGTCTAGCAGGTGCGGCTTGTACTTTGTTCGTGCGGTCTCAGCGGCTTCCGTCCGGCTTGTCTGTTCGCACAGTCTGGCGGTCTCAAGAGTCAGATCGCTGAAGCTTGTTTTTACCTTTGTGTTGTGTGCTTCTCTCCTCCATGATTCTTATGAATCATGTCTCGCCATGTATACCTCGCATTGTAAAGAGATAGTTAATACCATAGCACTATTCGTTCTTCTCATTGTCACTGTTGTACTACACTTGTGAAAGGTTTTGGGAAGTGTGTTCCGCATCTTTTTACTCTACCTCCGGACCTCAAGTTTTTCAATAGGTGGAACTCTCTCCAACTTGATAACTTCTTCAACCCTCCCCCCTCATGCCATGTACCCATGCTCCTTTTATAGATGTGTTAAATTTTAGAGGCCAAGGAGTGAAGTAATAATGCGGAACACTTCAATACAATCCACAAGAATGGCAATCGGTGACAATGGGAAGACAGAATAGTGCTCTTGTATTAACTATCTCTTTACAGATCGAGACATATATGGCGAGACATGATTTATAAGAATCACAAAGGAGAGAAGCACAAGACCAAAATAGGCCACCAGCGAACTACCAAAGCAGAGACTGCCAGACTGCACAAACAGCCAAGCTGCACGGATATCCCTGAGACCGCGCGAACAGAGCAAGCATGATGACTTGTGAACTTCCAGACCGCAACCACAGACCGCACAACCTGCTTCCTTATTCAACTGCTGAAATCTAAACAACCTGTTCGCACTTCGAGACCGCCTGACCGCGAGGTTGCCTGATCATAGAAGCTTCAGCGAATAGAAAACCAGAACTGCACAAGCTGTCGCCAAACCACAAACTGAGATCTCCTGACCGCTAAGGTCGCCTGATCGCCAAGTTCACCGCGAACAGCTCAAGAACTACACTACAGATCGCCTAGAAGAAAGCCACTGGAGAACTGGTTATTCACAACTGGGAGGTCACTAAGGAAGAAGACCGCACCCTGCTGGCCGCTAACCGGCGAACACAACTAACGGTTAAACCACTTCCAAATCGCGCGACCTTAAAGGTGAGACCGGCACAAACAACCCAAGTTGTAGTTCTTACAGTTCTCTCTACATATGATGGGCCCTGCACCTCTATTTATAGGCCAGCTAACAGATGTTGTCACCGCCCAAAATGAGATACACTAACCGCCCATCAGATCGTGAGTGGTCTCACAGGACAGACCGCCTGAACTTAGCACATGGGCAACAGATCGTACAAGGCAAAACCACGGCCAGAATACCCGCGTAGACCGTGCGGTCACTGTGGTCTCCTTTCTTCAGACCGCCCAAACCCTTCCACTTCTACTTCAAAAAATTCAACACTCCCCCTTGAAGTGGGAAGTGGAAGTCAATCCAAGCAAACTCCACAACCGACCAAATGGACCCGTTGAAAACGGCTTTGTAAAGATGTCAGTGATATTATCCTTGCTCTGCACATGCTCCACAATCAGAGATCCCTTTAACATCTTCTCACGAATGAAATGGTGATGAATCTCTATGTGCTTCGTACGCACGTGACAAACTGGATTGTTCACCAGTTTGAGAGCACTCACATTGTCATCACGTAGCAGAGTAGGACCTCGCTCCTCCCTATGAATATCCTCCACTAGCCTCCTAAGCCAGATGGCTTCCTAAGCTGCCAAAGCCGAAGCTTTGTATTCCGCTTCCGTGGTAGAGACAGACACAGAATCCTGCTTCTTGCTGCACCATGATATAGATGTAGAGCATGTCATAAAGACATATCCAGAAGTCGATCACCGATCATCTGAATCTCCTTCATAATCAGCATTCATGTATCCATTCAAGCAAAAGCCCGAATCTCTCCCGTAAAAGAGACCCAAATCCGAGGTGGACTTGACATACTTCAAAATACTCCCGACCGCCATAAGATGAGGTTTCTGAGGCTCTGCCATAAATCGACTCACCCTGCTAACTACATAAGCAATATCCGGCCTCGTGATCGTCAAGTATATCAGACTTCTGATGAAAGCTCAGAACACCAAAGGATCGGTAAGAACCTTCCCTTCATCTCGTCGAAGATGAAATCCAACCTCCAGTGGAGTAGAGCTGCTTTTCCCTCCTTCCATGTTGAATCTCTTCACAATCCGATCTGTATAGCCTTTCTGGGAAATAAGCATACCGCTCTCTTTCCTCTCCACTTTGAGTCCAAGGAAATGGTAGAGCTCACCCAAGTCCTTCATCTCAAATCGGATAGCTAGCTCAGCACGATGCCTAGCTACCTACATCTCAGAATTTCCCGTGATGATCATATCATCAACGTACAGCAGCACTAAGACCTGAAGCTCCCCCGTCTTCTTTATGAATAACTCAAATTAGAATCAGAAGCAAAATATCTGCAAAACTAGAGGTATTCTGCAATCTTGTCATACCACACCCGAGGCGCCTGCTTCAAGCCGTAAAGTGTCTTCTTGAGCTTGCAAACATGTCTTGGGTGCTCTTAGGAAACATAACTAGGTGACTGATCCATGAAAATATCCTTGTCAATCTCGTTGTATAAGAAAGCATTCTTCACGTCGAATTGCCAAATCTTCCACCCTTGGCAAGCTGCCAACGCGATCACCACCCGGACCGAAGTCATCTTGGCAACAGGGCTGAAGGTTTCTTCATAATCTTCCCCATACTTCTGAGAGAAACCTCGAGCTACAAGGCGAGCCTTGTACCCCTCAATGCTACCACCAGCCTTCTTCTTTAGCTTGAAAACCCACTTGCAAGTCACTAGAGTAACTCCCTCAACCTTAGGCACCAAGTCCCAAGTCTCATTCTTCCTGAGGGAATCCATCTCTTCATCCATGGCTCTTTCCCACTCCTTGACTCCAACGGCATTTTCAAAGCAAGATGGTTCTCTCTCATCCAGGGGACCTGTGAAGAAACATGAGATGAAGCTCACCTAATTTCCCCATATATACGGATCTGGTGGAATGATAGCCCATTTGGACCACCTCAGAGCTTGATTCTGAACCACCTCTTCAGCTGCAACTTCTGGACTAGCTCTTTTCTCGAGAACACTTGGATCATCGCTCCCCCTGCATCCAGATCCTGAGGCACCTGACCCAGAGCTAGAAGCACCTGACTTAGAGCTAGAAGCACCTGGAGCACCTGGAGAAACAGGCAACTCCACCAGAACTTCCCATGCAGCTTCTCCAAGTCCACCATCTGACCTGCTCACTTGTAACTCAACAGAAGAGCTATCTTGGTAAGACATCAGCTCGTCAAATACCACATCCCTTGAGACCACATATCTCCGTGTCTCAGGATCCATGCATCTCCAACCCTTCTTCCGGTAATCATAACCGATGAACACTAGCTTCCTTGCTTTCGCATCTAGTTTCATTCTAAGAGCATCAGGAAGATGCATGTATCAGGTAGATCTGAACACTCAAAAGTGTTCCACATTTGGTTTCTCCTTGAACATCAACTCATGAGTAGTCTTCACGTTGATAGGACTGAGAGGCATCTGATTGATGACATAGGCCGCACAAGACATTCCCTCTGCCTAGAAGGACTTTGGAATACTTTTGGCATGAAGCCGGCATTTGCAGGTCTCTGTCAGATGATGAATCTTCCGCTCTGCATCTCCGTTCTGTTGTGGAGTGTGAGCACAAGAGAGCTCTCTCTAAATGTCATGCTTCTTGCAGAAGTTAAATAACGCATTTGAGGTGAACTCCCCTCCATTGTCGGTTCTGAACTTCTTTATCCGCAGGTTAAGCCGACCTTCCACCAGATCCTTGAACTACACAAACCTCTCGAATGCCTCTGACTTCTCCTTCAGAAAATATACCCAAGTATATCTGGTGAAGTCATCAATCAAGACCAACATATACATGTTACCTCCAAGACTGGCGGTTGTGGTAGGTCCAAACTGATCACCATGAATACATTCCAATGGTGCTTTGCATATGCTTTGTGATTTGTCAAACGAAAGATGTTGAGCCTAGCAAAAATGACAACCTGCACACACATGACCATCACCGAAAGATGATAGACAAGGCAGATCTTTCACAAGACCTCTTCCCTCCATAGCCTTTAGCTTATCCATCCCAACATGCCCGAGTCTTTCATGCCAGATAGCAGCGCTGTCGTTAGCCCACATCATATCAACATAGGAACTTGTTGATAGAAAAACAAGTCCTTCACCCATCTCCCTACATGAGTAACCTCAGCCTTCAAGGCTGAAACATTTCGAAGAAATTTCACTTCTGTTTGACCAAACAAAACGTGATAACCAGCATCAACAACATTTGTCGCTGAGAAGAGGTTCTTCTTCATTCCCGGCACATGATAAACACTCCTCAAAGTGAGTGGACCTTTATCACTGCCTAAAGAGAAAACATCCTCCTTTTCTACTGCATGAACCATGTCATTGGCTGTAATGATAGCATTATTACCTGAGTATGTTTGCAACGAGGAGAACTTCGACTCATCCCCGGTGAGGTGATGACCACACCCAGAGTCCACTATCCAATTATCTTGATAGTTGATGGAAGCCAATGCTTGAACACAAGTGCCCGCCATGAAAGCACCTCCACGACCCCAACTACCTTCAGCAATGAAACAGCCTCCTCCTTTCCAGCAGCATGCCCTGGCTGAAGATTGACCTTGCAGTCTCTTTTGAAGTGACCAAGCTTGTTGCACCTGTAACACCTCGGCCCTTCCTTCTTCTTTCCATCAGACTTAGGAGTATAACTCCTCTCTTGCTGATATGAAGTAGATGGACCATCTCCAACAGGCGACTTCTTCTTCTTGTCTAATCTCTTCTTTTTTCCAGAAAAGAGAACCTCACCTTCTTCCCCACAGACTGACATCCCCGCCATTTGCTTAGCCAAACTCTCTTGTGAAGCAAATAAGTTTTCCAGCTCCAACAATGATGGTTGAATAGCCCAGACTTGCAAAGAAGTAACAAAGGCCACATACTTCCTCCGCAAGCCGCGGATTATGTGCCTCTTCAGCTTTGCTTCTGAGATAGGCTCATCCGGGTCCCATGTCGATATCTCTGCGCATAGGTTCTTCATCTTCAAGAAGAATGTTGAAATGGACAAATCTCCCTGAGTTGCTTTCACCAGCTTATTTTCCAAGAACTGTAGCTGTCACAATCCGCATTTTCTCAATATTTAAAATATATCAGAGTGAGAGAAAATATGCGCCGTGAAGCCACGCCGTGCAGGGAACAACTGCAGACGCTCAGGCAAACTCCTAAATCTAATGCTCTTTTATGAAAAGACATGTTATTATGATAAAACAATATTTAAGTTTAAGTTGAGAACCGTGTCCCTCGGTTCAGTGGATCAACTAGTCCACGAGTAAAGTATATGTGGTCGCAGCGGAGAAATACTTGATTCAATTCTTTTATGGTCCTATATGAGCCCGAAGACCTAACATACAGCTAATGTTATGCATGACACTAGATTTATTATAAGAAATAAAAAAAGGTTTTATAACGTTCAAAATATGGTGGCTTTCAGTTAAAGATATGCGATGAATCTAAGTTAAATGCATCTTTTTATATTTAAAGTAACTAACATGCATCCTAACATAAATCCTTCCCAGAGAGCAAGAGTAAGAGCTAACAGTAGGTAACAGCAGTGAACACTAGCAAGTAGTCTAACACCCAAGACAAAACACTATGGGCGTCAACAAACAGACACAAACCCATAGGAGCAAATCTAGTCAGAAAAGACAAAACTACCTCACATAAGGAGGTGAAACAAACGCTGCCACTACCTACAACACAGAAACCTTGAGCTCTACCAGACGAACCTGCTACTGCTCTGAACCTGAGGCATTCAAAGAAGAACACCTCAGAAACAAGTTGCAAGTGGTGCAAGAGAGAAAAAAGAGCTAAACAAACCTCCAAGTAAACGGGAGGTAAACCAACAGCCTGCAACAGACGTCAGTACAAGAGTGCAGAAACAGGGAAGAGAAACCAGCTAAATAGATAAAATCATGAGAGTTCACTAATAGAAGCAAAAGAAATGCATAGCTATATATATATATATTTACTAGATTTCAAATTCTTATTCGTATTCATATTCACAAGAGACTGATCAGCTCATCAAAAAGAAGAGCACCGCACCGGGGGAAAAACCACACCGCGTACTTCCTCCCAATCAAAAGCTTAAAAGAACACCGCATCGGGGGCAAAAACCACACCGCGTACGGCCTCCTACACATTTAGGTTACGGTTAGGAAGCATCATGCCGGGGGTAAAAACCACACTGCGCACAACCCTCAATATAGCATTTTATTAAGACGGTTCTGAACTACGAAGCCGAAAAAGAACTTAGGCCAAACTGAATATATGGTCGACGTAACTGCGTAGACCATCCATGTACAAGTCCAAGTCCCTAACAACACATATCTCCAAAATAAACCGGGAAAAACTAGCCATCTAACGGTGTTCCGATACCGAGGCAATTCAGTTAAATCATTCCGCCTAACGAGGCGACGATCCAAAAGACGCGACGACCAAGTTGACACGACATCTAGAAACACACTATTCAAAGTTCAACACTTAGACCAACACCCTACTTAAAAGCGAGTTGAGGATTTGATAAAATCATCGTAAAGGACTATGAACGATACAATCGTTAATAGGAAACCAAGCGGTCGACCAACGATGATGACCTGACCGACAAGAAGCCAAAACCTGCATTAAATTATACAAAAGGAACGAATCGGGTCCATACAGTTAATAGAGAATAGGCAAAAAAAGTCTCACTGTAAACAACCCTAACGGGTGCAGTTACCAAATTAAAGCACTGACTGTGCAGCATCATTATGCAATCATCAAGGTGAAATTTAACTTCAAGCAAGCAGTCGACCAAGGACTATACAGAGATATGATGCAATCGACGAATGACTTTAAAATCACCATTTAGTTGATAAAAGGAAGTAGACTCAACTCAAGCGCGATGTCGGCACGATGACACAGATTGGCCCGACATAACTTCAAGACACACACCACGATGGTTTCCAAGAACAACGGTATTTACTATTAATAAAGCGGTCAAATTGAGAGATTTGGTCAAAACAACTCAACGGAAAGCAATCGGGCTTCCGTCATACTAAACTCCATCAGAAAACGACAAGGTTTCTTGATAAAGTGAATTTTCTAATAGCAATGATACAATACTTACCCTAGCAAAGTAATTAACTTAGCCGAAATAACACGACGATTCAATCAACAAGATGACAATGACACGACGAACTCCCACTGGTATAAATCCATTACTAGACGCCTTCGAAGTTTTAAGGGGAATATGAGCAAAACACTAACAAAAGAGGTTAACGCTGTAGGCATAACCTTTCTGTGTGTAATCTACTAATATATAATCAATTCAACGTAAGTGAGGAGAAAAAAATGAACAAGCGGAGCACCACTTGCCCCAATCGCGACCAGAAAACATCCACTAAAAAAAGTACCCGACGCTGCGGATCGGTCCAAGTGAAGGCATGAGGAAGCGAGATCTACAAGATAAAATGACCAAACGGGGTTATGGTTGAAAAACCCTAACACAAAACTTTGCTAAATAGGCCCCACTCCGTGAGTGAACGTCCCTGCCGTTGGATTTAGAAGACTCTACCGGACTTTCACGACCCAAAATAAATTCTAAAACACTAACTTTGACGAAGGGATTTGCTTGACGCGACGCGACAATAATATGGCAAATGTTACGAGATTATGATAACAATTGGAGGCAATAATACTACGATAGATTGCAAGTGAAAAATTCATATCATATACCCTAACGAGACGAGTCGAAACGAACGCCCTACAGAATCGAGTGACAAAACAAACGTTCAAGATCGCAGATCGGGCATAGCGGTGCGTCAAATACGCATTTGTAAACGAATAATAAAAGATTTTACCATGATCGGAAGAGGAAGAAAGGAGGGAAAACCACCACTTGCCTTAGGTTTTGCTGGAAAAACTCTCCGAATCGCTCCCCGTTGTAGATCGGGTTAAGAGAAAGCGAGAGGAGTCAAGATCTACAAGAGATCGGGCTAGAAAAGGTTAGAGTACCAAAGACCTAACGAAAAAGTTTCACGAAGCGGAAGGAAATTACCGCAAGGACGAAGCTCTCGTCGAGAGCTTTCCGAATCTATGCTCGGCTCGCGATTTCGACTACCGGAGCTCCGTCGGCGGCGTCCGGAAGATTCAAGAAATCGCCACTCCCATCGCTCGCTTTTCTCTCTGGTTCAGACAGAATGAGGAAGAAGCAGAAGATGGGTTCGTTTTCTTTTAGGCAACATCACATAATTTTAATAATAATAATACCATTATTATTATCATTATTAATAAATGAATGAAGGGGTCGACGCATGGAGGGCTGTTGAAGGGGTATCGATGCATGGAGGGAGGGAGGTCGACGCATGCATGCAAAAAGGGGGAGAGAGGTCGACGCAAGGGGGGAGGGAAGGCGACGCATGCATTTCATGAATGTATATATATATATATTCATATAATAATAATAATAATAATATTATTATTATTATTATTATTATTATTTTATCACTAAAAAATAAACGAACGCCGAATCCAACGAAAATTTCGCCTAAGGTGAACTGCGGCGCTACGAATCCAACGGCGAAGTCGGAATCAAAATCCGACGTGCCGTTTTCGAGATATGAATGACGGAAGTTACAGCGAGCTTTAAATATATACAAAACTGCGCCGAGGCTCCAAAATGGCTCGGATCGCGACGAAACTTGATAGACAAGTCTAAAATTAAACAACTTAATTTCCTATCATAAAATTTTCCAATTTCGGTAACTTTTAAAATTTTGCCGGCTTGACCAAACGGACACGAGAACGCACTAATAGCGATGCGTCGTTAACTCTGCACTAGCGTAACGCCCTTACGACATTATTACGACAATTAAAACAATTAAAATAATAGTCGAAAATCAGGGGCGTTACAGTCACTCCCCCTAAAAAAAAGTTTCGTCCTGAAACTTAGAACGCAAAACGAATCTAGAGGCTAGGAAAGATAGACTGAGATTCGATGGATAGGAACGCTACCCGAAGAGGCTTTGGAGAACAGATGAGGATAAGATCCTCACTCATCATTGACTCTTACGTCCCCAGAATACAGTCAAACGACTCGACAAAGGAAGGATTACGCTGCAAGAGAGACACTGAGCTAGGGGCATGACCAACAAAAGCACAAACTTTCACCACTGGCTCACGTGAAACACATCTTGAAAACCATGGAAAGGAGCAGCCAAACACAGCCTAACAGCAGACACTCTGATGCACTCACTCTGGCGTCAGAGAAACTATCTAGAAAACCATGCCCCCAACTACGAGCTCTAAATTAGCACTCTGCCAATTGCAAATTTCTCATATCGCATCTGAGCCAACAGTAGCTCCTCATGGATAAGCGAAACCGCGACACTCAAATCCACCAAAGCTTCCAAAATCTGCCTCAAATCGCCCGCAAGCACAACATTCAGATACAAACCTTGTCACGCCATCTAGTACTTCCAAACACCGACCTATCTCCCTAAACCACAGCACATTCCATTTGGAATCCAAACGGTAGGCATGCTAGAACTTTACGCTTCACCACAGATCCTTGCCCGAATATTTTCAATAGAGGGAATACAATATTTACTTCTAAATTTCTATGTGATAAAATCTTTCTCAAAGAGTCCAGAAAATCTTTGCATTAGACTTAACCCCGAATGAAACGCAATTCCAATTTATAAAAGGCTCTCCCAACACTAAGCTGGTCAACATTAATATTGCTTCCAACAGTTGCCAATGAAATTCTCTCTGCCAGCTACTACACTAAAACACTAATGATGAGGGTAGGGTAATTCTTCCTATAAAATTTCAAATTCCATGAACCATTCGCAAGCACAATCCCTGTCTACGTCAGAACAGAACACCCAAACCACGATCAAAATTCACGACAAGGTCTTCTAAATCCAACACTTCCAAATCAACCTAAGCGATAAAAACCACTTAGAAGGGAATATAGCACTAACGGGATCAACTAAACGATCGACAATCTAACGATGATCAGCCACGAAACTGAATCAGGAAGAACGCTAGCTCTACTAACCTACATTTTCAATCCACTTGTCTCAATAATGCCTCATTACCCTTACACAATTCCTCAATCACTGAATCGTTGCGAGCACCCGAGGACTCATCCTCTATCTGGGGAATCGATCCCGACGTACTATGCTCTGAAGTCATCTCCTGCGATTACGAACGAACATCTCATTTATACCTAGTTACCTAGCTTACTACCTCAACTAGGAAACTAGAATCATCTAACTCAAATAGATCAGAAATGAATAGACACTTGCACTTGTTGTTACCTTGCTCTGGGATTTCGTAAATGATGTTATGCTCTAATACTTGGGATGATGCTCTGTCTTCCCTTTTTGACTCTTGTGCCAATGATATGAATGCATATATTCTTTATTCTCTTTTGAAATCATGTGTGTACGTGTGTCATCATGTAAACCTTAGCACGCGTGCTTATGCGATGATATGTTATGCATGTAGTGCTATGCATTCTAAAAAGGCCTTAATGCATGGCATGAGCGGCGTACACATGTAACGTTATGCATCCAATACTACACAACATTACATGTAACGAAAAAAGAAAACGTGCTAATGGGCATCCATATAATGGTGGTTATGCATCCCATACTACATAACTGTCACATGTTGCCACCATTGGTGGATCCATATACAAACACATATTATGCATCCCATACTACATAATATGCCCCGTATACTTCTTATCATGCTAAGAGTGTAGTGACTATGCTTTGGTTAAGATGTACTGATGACACATCAGTGTGTGTATGCAAATAAATGGAGGAAATAACACTTATCAGATTGGCTGGTTCGACCAACTTGTCAAACCAACCTCCCTCTGATACCAACTGTCACAACCCGCATTTTCTCAATATTTAAAATATATCAGAGTGAGAGAAAATACACGCTGTGATGCCACGCCGTGCAGGGAACAACTGCAGACGCTCAGGCAAACTCCTAAATCTAAAGCTCTTGTATGAAAAGACATGTTATTATGATAAAATAATATTTAAGTTTAAGTTGAGAACCGTGTCCCTCGGTTCAGTGGATCAACTAGTCCACGAGTAAAGTATATGCGGTCGCAGCGGAGAAATACTTGATTCAATTCTTTTATGGTCCAATATGAGCCCGAAGACCTAACATACAGCTAACGTTATGCATGACTCTAGATTTATTATAAGAAATAAAAAGGTTTTATAACGTTCAAAATATGGTGGCTTTCAGTTAAAGATATGCGATGAATCTAAGTTAAATGCAACTTTTTATATTTAAAGTAACTAATATGCATCCTAACATAAATCCTTCCCAGAGAGCAAGAGTAAGAGCTAACAGTAGGTAACATCAGTGAACACTAGCAAGTAGTCTAACACCCAAGACAAAACACTATGGGCGTCTACAAACAGACACAAACCCATAGTAGCAAATCTAGTCAGAAAAGACAAAACTACCTCACAACAGGAGGTGAAACAAACGCTGCCACTACCTGCAGCACAGAAACCTCGAGCTCTACCAGACGAACCTGCTACTACTCTGAACCTGAGGCATTCAAAAGAAGAACACCTCAGAAACAAGTTGCAAGTGGTGCAAGAGAGCAAAAAAAGCTAAACAAACCTCCAAGTAAACGGGAGGTAAACCAACAGCCTGCAACAGGCGTCAGTACTAGAGTGCAGAAACAGGGAAGAGAAACCAGCTAAATAGCTAAAATCAAGAGAGTTCACTAACAGAAGCAAAAGAAATGCATAGCTATATATATATATATTTACCAGATTTCAAATTCTTATTCGTATTCATATTCGCAAGAGACTGATCAGCTCATCCAAAAGAAGAGCACCGCACCGGGGGCAAAAACCACACAGCGTACGGCCTCCCAATCAAAAGCTTAAAATAACACCGCACCGGGGGCAAAAACCACACCGCGTACGATCTCCTAATCAAAAGCTTAAAAGAACACCGCACCGGGGGCAAAAACCACTCGCGTACGGCCTCCTAATCAAAAGCTTAAAAGAACACCGCATCGGGGGCAAAAACCACACCGCGTACGGCCTCCTACACATTTAGGTTACGGTTAGGAAGCATCATGCCGGGGGTAAAACCCACACCGCGCACAACCCTCAATATAGTATTTTATTAAGACGGTTCTGAACTACGAAGCCGACAAAGAACTTAGGCCAAACTGAATATACGGTCGACGTAACTGCGCATACCATCCATGTACAAGTCCAAGGCCCTAACAACACATATCTCCAAAATAAACCGGGAAAAACTAGCCATCTGACGGTGTTCCGATACTGAGACAATTCAGTTAAATCATTCTGCCTAACGAGGCGACGATCCAAAAGACGCGACGACCAAGTTGACACGACAGCTAGAAACACACTATTCAAAGTTCAACACTTAGACCAACGCCCTACTTATAAGCGAGTTGAGGATTTGATAAAATCATCGTAAAGGACTATGAACGATACAATCGTTAGTGGGAAACCAAGCGGTCGACCAACGATGTTGACCTGACCGACAAGCAGCCAAAACCTGCCTTAAATTATACAAAAGGAACGAATCGGGTCCATACAGTTAATAGAGAACATGCAAAAGAAGTCTCACAGTAAACAACCCTAACGGGTGCAGTTACCAAATTAAAGCACTGACTGTCCAGCATCATTATGCAATCATCAAGGGGAAATTTAACTTCAAGCAAGCAGTCGACCAAGGACTATACAGAGATATGATGCAATCGACGAATGACTTTAAAATCACCATTTAGTTGATAAAAGGAAGTAGACTCAACTCAAGCGCGATGTCGGCACGACGACACAGATTGGCCCGACAGAACTTCAAGACCCACACCACGATGGTTTCCAAGAACAACGGTATTTACTATTAATAAAGCGGTCAAATTGAGAGATTTGGTCAAAACAACGCAACGGAAAGCAATCGGGCTTCCGTCATGCTAAACTCCATCAGAAAACGACAAGGTTTTTTGATAAACTGAACTTTCTAATAGCAATGACACAATGCTTACCCTAGTGAAGTAATTAACTTAGCCAAAACGACACGACGATTCAATCAACAAGACGACAACGACACGACGAACTCTCACTGGTATAAATCCTAAACCAGACGCCTTCGAAGTTTTAAGGGGAATATGAGCAAAACACTAACAAAAGAGGTTAACGCTGTAGGGATACCTTTCTACGCGTAATCTACTAATACAGAATCAAATCAACGTAAGTGAGGAGAAGAAAATGAACAAGCGGAGCACCACTTGCCCCAATCGCGACCAGAAAACATTCACTAAAAAAAGTACACCACGCTGCGGATCGGTCCATGTGAAGGCATGAGGAAGCGAGATCTACAAGAAAAAAATGACCAAATGGGGTTATGGTCAAAAAACCCTAACACAAAACTTCGCTAAACAGGCCCCACTCCGTGAGTGAACGTCCCTGACGTTGGATTTAGAAGACTTGACCGGACTTTCATGACCCATAATAAATTCTAAAACACTAACTTTGACGAAGGGATTCGCTTGACGCGACGCGACAATAATTTGGCAAATGTTACGAGATTATGATAACAATTGGAGGCAATAATACTACGATAGATTGCAAGTGAAAAATTCATATCATATACCCTAACGAGACGAGTCGAAACAAACGCCCTACGTAATCGAGTGACAAAACAAACGTTCAAGATCGCAGATCGGGCATAGCGGTGCGTCAAATATGCATTTGTAAACGAATAATAAAAGATTTTACCATGATCGGAAGAGGAAGAAAGGAGGGAAAACCACCACTTGCCTTAGGTTTTGCTGGAAAAACTCTTCGAATCGCTCCTCGTTGTAGATCGGGTTAAGAGAAAGCGAGAGGAGTCAAGATCTACAAGAGATTGGGCTAGAAAAGGTTAGAGTACCAAAGACCTAATGAAAAAGTTTCACGAAGCGGAAGGAAATTACCGCGAGGACGAAGCTCTCGTCGAGAGATTTCGGAATCTATGCTCGGCTCGCGATTTCGACCACCGGAGCTCCGTCGGCGGCGTCCGGAAGATTCAAGAAATCGCCACTCCCGTCGCTCGCTTTTCTCTCTGGTTCAGACAGAATGAGGAAGAAGCAGAAGCTAGGTTTGTTTTCTTTTAGGCAACATCACATAATTTTAATAATAATAATACCATTCTTATTATCATTATTAATAAATGAATGAAGGGGTCGACGCATGGAGGGCTGCTGAAGGGGTATCGACGCATGGAGGGAGGGAGGTCGAAGCATGCATGCAAAAAGGGGGAGAGAGGTCGACGCAAGGGAGGAGAGAAGTCGACGCATGCATTTCATGAATGTATATATATATACATTCTGATTATTATAATAATAATAATAATATTATTATTATTATTATTATTATTTTATCACTAAAAAATAAACGAACGCCGAATCCAACGAAAATTTCGCCTAAGGTGAACGGCGGCGCTATGAATCCAATGGCGAATTCGGAATCAAAATCCGACGTGCCGTTTTTGAGATATGAATGGCGGAAGTTACGGCGAGCTTTAAATATATACAAAACTTCTAAAGTGCGCCGAGGCTCCAAAATGGCTCGGATCGCGACGAAACTTGATAGACAAGTCTAAAATTAAACAACTTAATTTCCTATCATAAAATTTTCCAATTTTGGTAACTTTTAAAATTTTGCCGGCTTGACCAAACGGACACGAGAATGCACTAACAGCGATGCGTCGTTAACTCTGCACTAGCGTAACGCCCTTACGTCATTATTACGACAATTAAAATAATTAAAATAATAGTCGAAAATCAGGGGCATTACAGTAGCCGAGCTACATTCTTCTAAATTGAACAAGCCATCCAAGGCTGTCCAAATTTCAGCAGCTGACCTACAACCAATGATGTGGTCAAACAACTCCGGAATGATAGCTCGCTTGAGAGTGAACTCAGCCTTTGCATTTGTTCTCTTCCAAGCCTTCATGAGCTCAGCAATCCCCTCAGTAGGAACAACAGTTTGTCTTGCTTCTCCTCTGACTACCTCCCATAAGTCCTCGCCAAGAAGATAGCTCTTCATGCACGACTTCCACTTTTTATAAATCATTCCCAGAGAGCAAGATAAACGAGATCTAAAAGTAGTGGCATTTAACTGGAAAGCAAACTATAAAGTATAAAAAAAGGGCAAACGACAACTAGAACTCCCGAAGACTCTGGGCTACACTGCTAGCCGCTACGGCTCAGAACCTGGGCATTCAATAAAAAGAAAGAACGCCTCAGCAAGGGATTACAAGTGGCAGAAAACAAGAAGAAAAGTAAATAAGGCATAAGGGGTACAAACCCAAGCCAGATTTACCGAAAGAGAAGCTCCAAACAAAGAACTGAGCAAAGCACCAAGTGCACCAAAATGCCATAAAGAGGAACAAATAAAGTTCATTTATCTTGTTAAATTTAATTAAAGAGACTGATCAGCTCAAATTAAACGGGGGCGGTCCTTTATCCACTGCCACCCAAAGCCAAAAATGGGTGGGGGTTTCTATCCCCAACCACCCAAACACGGCCCACGGGACCACAGGCCAAGCCTGCGGTTCACCACTAAAATGTCCATCGTGCAAGGCTACAACGCTCCCCACTGCCCCCCCCCCCCCCCAAAACACGACCCATCGTGCAAGGACAAAGGCAATGGTCTTATTAATTAATTCCTTTAATTATGGCATGGGACGAAGCCCGAGAAAAACACTCACCAGGATACCCTAAGGATAGGGTCACAAATGGATTAAACACTATATAAGGCGATGCATAAGAGAAGACCTAAATTATCTAACAACAACGGGTACGAGGTTTCGAAGAGGAGAAGTAATCGGAGGCATAACTCAAGTACTGAGAAGTAGAGGGCATTTCTCGAGAACCGAAAGGATAAGAACATAGTCCTCGAGAAATCAAGGAGTGGGGTCATAAAGTTCTAGGGAAAGCCAAGGGCAAAATTTCATATAGTTCTCGAGAGAAAGTAAAGGCAGAGAACCAGAGATTCTAGAGAAATCCAAGGGAAATACCCTTTTCTCGATAAATCCCCAGCAGGGGGTTATGATTTCTCGAGAAATTAAGTGCAGGGGACAAGCTATTTCTCAAGAAAAACAAAGGCAGGGATAAAAGTTCTCGAGAAATTAAAATGCAGGAGAAAGGATACTCTCGAAAAATTAAAGCAGGGAAAACTATTTCTCGATAAAAAAATTGAAGCAGGGATCAAAACCGAGAAATTCGTCGAATGCGCCGGGCCGTTCGACGAACGCCAGGCCTTTCGTCGAACAGGCTATTCGACGAACGCGGACCGTTCGATGAACGCCTAGCCGTTTGTCGAACGCAACAATCGGCGAATTCCGAGCAGCTCGACAAACTCCAAGCAGTTTGTCGAACGCTCGGATCGACGAATTCTAACCAGTTCGACGAACTCTAGGCCGTTCGACGAACATCAGGAAAAAAACAATCTGATTTCACAGGAAAAACTCCAGATATGAAAAGAAAACTTGCAGGAAGGAAGGAGGTAAATAATAAGAAGAGTACTTCAACAAAAGAAGAGTGCTTCAACAACCAAAAAGGAGGAAAATAGCCACTTGCCTTAAACCTTGTTAAACTCGAAGACCACCGCTCCAAAAGCTATGGATCGGCCAAGAACTCAACCGAGCACGAAATCCTGAAACTTTTGGGTCGAAAAGAAGAATTAGGTCACTACTATAACTCCAAAAATTCCACAAAACGGGAAACACTAACCACTAGAACGAAGATCTCGCCGAGAGCATTCCAAATCTATACTCCAAACGCGATTCTGACCACTACGGCCTTCGAATCACCGACCGAAAGCTCCACGACACTCCGCTCTCACCTCTCTCGCTCGGCGGCTGGTTTTGTTTGACAAAGGAAGAAGAAGAATAGGGAGAGAATTTTAGGTATTTATATAACCCTCAATTCCATATTTAAATAATTAAATAATTCTCCCCTTTTACTCAAACAGCGAGGACGAGCAAAACACCTCGGATTTTCATGAAAATCGCAACTAAACTAAAAATCGGCGCTACAAATCCAACGGCGAAGTCAGAATTCAATTCCGACGAGCCAAACTCGGGATAAAGCTTCCCGAAGCTAAGGTCTGGATAACTACACAAAATCTTCTCTACAACTCAAAACGACGCGAAAACTCACACGCTCGATCCAAATTACACACTTTAACTAGGCTAAGGCCCAAAACTAAACCTGACGAGCTGACGTAACGCCCAAACGCCAAAATTACGTCACCGTGGCCACGTAAATAATTAATGAAAATCAGGGGCGTTACAGTCACTCCCCCTAAAAAGGAGTTTCGTCCCGAAACTTGAAATCCAAAGATCAAGAAATATACAGAATCAAATTCAAAGGTTATCTGACAGAAGATTTACCTGAAATCTAAGAGAAGAGGCTAGGATGAGTCTCTCTTATGGCAGACTCTAGCTCCCATGTTGCGCTTTCGACACCCTGATTCTTCTAAAGAACCTTAACCATTGGGATCGTCTTCCTCCGCAACACACGCTCCTGAGTCTCCAAGATTCTGACAGGCTCTTCAACATACGAATGATTGGGCTGCAATACGGGCACTGAATCAAGAACAAGTCGATCACTACGCAAACACTTCCTCAGCTGACTCACATGAAACACATTGTGAACATTTGGGAAGGGAGCAGGCAAATCCAATCTATAAGTTGACGCTCTGATGCGCTCAATAATCTGGAAAGGTCCCACATACCGGGGGTCCAACTTGTGGTTCCTGCCAAATCTCTTAACGCCCGGCATTGGAGAAACTTTTAAGAACACTAAGCCTCCAACGACAAACCCAAGATTCATCCTTCTCCGATTCCCATACTTCTCGTACCGCTCCTGCGCGATACGAAGCTTCTCGCAGATAAGAGTCACGACAATGCTTAGCCCTTCCAAAGCTTCTGGGCCTAACAACGGACTCTCACCAACCTTGGCCCAAAACAAGGGAGTTCGGCATCACCTCCCATACAATGCCTCAAAGCGGGCCATTTGCAAACTCTCCTGATAACTATTATTGTAGGCAAATTCCATCAATCCAAGACCCTTATCCCAAGCTCCACCATGATCTAGAATATAGCACCTTATCATATCCTCCAAAATTTGATTCACTCAATCTATCTGACCATTGGTCTGAGGATGGTAAGCGGTAGAGTATCTAAGATCAGTGCCCAAAGATCCTTGTAAACTCCGCCAGAAACTAGACATATACCTTGAATCTTGGTCCGACACAATGCTCACGGGCACACCATGCAATCTGATAACTTCATTCAAATAGAGCTCTGCTATTTTCTCCATAGAATAGCCGGTCTTAAAAGGCACAAAGTGAGCACACTTAGTCAATCTGTCAACTATAACCCACATGGAATCATGTCCTCCAGGAGACCTCGGCAAACCGGTAATGAAGTCCATAGAAATGCTCTCCTACTTCCATCTTGGAACTTCCAACGAGTTCAACTTACCTCTAGGCCTCTCATGATCCGCCTTCACGCGCTGACAAGTTAAACATTCAGAAACATATCTGTCTATATCATTCTTCATACCTGACCACCAAACAATCTGCTTCAGGTCCTTATACATCTTTGTGGAACCAGGATGATAGGAAACACTAGAGTCGTGCGCTTCACTACAGATCTTTGCTCGAATATCTTCCGAATCGGGAATGCAATATCTACCTCGATACATCAGGGTATCTTTATCATCGATTGAAAAGTCTGGCAGTTCCCTTTTCTCAGTCCTACTCCGAAGATGCTGCAAGTCAGTATCTTCCTTCTGGTGCAATCTCGTAAGGGTAATCCAAGAAGGTTCTTCAGCCTCTAAGCTCGAAGGCACGGTACAACTACCGACTGAAATATCCATCAACATAAACTCCTCTACCAAGGACTGCACAAAAAGGTTGAAGACATGCGCGGTCTTTCTGCTCAGGGCATCGGCCACCACATTAGCCTTACCCGGGTGATACAGGATATCAACCTCATAATCCGCAACATACTCCAACCACTTGTGCTGGTGCAAATTTAGCTCTTTCTGGGTAAAGACATACTTCAGACTCTTGTGATCCGTATAAATCTTGCATGACACTCCAAATAATAGATGTCTCCAAAGCTTTAAAGCATAAATCACTGTAGCGAATTCTAAGTCATGCGTAGGGTAATTATTTTCATGAACTTTTAATTTTCTAGACCCATAGGAAATCACCTTTCCGTCTTGCATCAAAACACACCCTAGTCCAACATGAGATGCGTCCACATAAACAGCATACTCTATTCCTTCAATCGGGAAGGCCAACACAGGTGCACTTCACAAACGCCTCTTTATTTCTTGAAAGGCTTCTTCGCAATTATCGCTCCAAACAAAAGCGGTATTCTTCTGGGTAAGCTTAGTTAAAGGTGCCGACAGCACTGAGAATCCTTGAACAAATCTCCTGTAGTACCCAGCCAACCCTAAGAAACTCCTTATTTCCTTAGGCGTTGAAGGCGTCTTCCAATCCAACACAGCAGAAATCTTAGCGGGGTCTACAGTAATTCCATCCTTGCTCACCACATGACCCAGAAAGTATAACTGAGGAAGCCAGAACTCGCACTCACTCAGCTTTGCATACAACTTTTGCTCTCTAAGAGTAGACAATACTAAGTGCAAATGCTTAGCATGCTCCTCAGCACTTCTGGAATAAACCAACACATCATCGATGAATACCACAACAAAATGATCCAGAAAAACCTTGAACACTCGGTTCATCATGTCCATAAACGCAGAGGGTGCATTCGTCAAACCAAAAGACATAACCAAAAACTCAAAATGACCATAACGGGAATGAAAGGCAGTCTGGGGAACGTCCGACTCACGGATCCTCAACTGATGGTAGCTTGATCGAAGGTCAATCTTCAAAAACACTGTGCTACCACGCAACTGATCAAACAGATCATCTATCCTCGGCAATGGATACCTGTTCTTGATGGTCACTTTCTTTAATTCTCTATAATCAATGCACAACCTTATGGAACCATCCTTATTTTTCATGAACAAAACTTGAGCACCCCAGGGAGAAGAACTTGGCCTAATAAAACAACACTATAGCAGCTCATCTAACTGAGTTCGCAACTCTTCTAACTTGCGCGGGGCCATATAGTACGGTGCCTTAGCGATAGGACGAGTACCAGGCTCAAGATCAATAATGAACTCCACATCTCTATCAGGCGGATGACCAGGAAGACTGACAGGGAAGACATCAGGAAACTCGCGCACCACCGGAACACCCTCAATACACGGCGATCTAGTAACAGTTTCTACTAAAGAAACAAGGTAAGCCAAATAACCAGAAATTAACAGTTTTCGGGCACATATCGCAGAAATTATCGGGGAGCACTGGCACGGAGACCTAAAAACGGTCATGGGATGACCATTGTCCATCACGAAGTCCAGACGCTTTTCCTTGCATCGAATGAGCTCATCATAACTGGACAACCAGTCCATACCCAATATCACGTCAAAGTATTTTAAGTCCAACACTTTCAGATCAGCAAGAGCCAAGAAATCTCCTAAGAGAACGGGGTAACTTCGGACGCACTGGTTTGAGGATACCAAATCACCAGAAGGGAACTTAACGAGCAACGAATCGTTGCCTAGCTCAGGGCTCAAACGGTGTTGCTCGACGAAATCCCTTGCTACGAACGAATGGGTAGCACCCAAATCGAACAGAACATGCGCCCAACGATTCTTTACCTTAAATCTCCCTATAAGCGCGAAAAGAAACTAGTCTAATACAGCGAAACTAACAAGAATCAAGACTAACCAGTTGGCTTAAGTTCGAACCTGCGATCACTTGGGTCGAAGACTGCGCTTGCTCCTGGGTTAACACGTTTAGCTTTCATCTTCCTTTATCCTGATGCTGCTGCGGCGGCAAGGTTTGAAGCGGAACTGGCTGCAATGGGGCTTGAACTCGCGGGCATTGAAACTTCATGTGCCCTTTATGTTCGCACTGGAAGCAGACTTTCTCCTTGGTCCAACACTGGGCCACATCATGCCCCTTCCGCTTGCACAACGGGAAGAGCACCTCTCCCTTCGGAGAACCCTGCATTGCCAGCACTCGCTGCTGCTTTTGAACTCCTTTCCTCTTGAAACACCTTTCAAACGGATGGCCAGAGCGGCCACAGAAACTGCAGACCTCACCACCTTCTTTCTTCAAGATCAAGGCAGGCGCACCAGAATTTCCTTCTTCTCCAGCCTTTCTCTTTCCCTTTGATAAGTAGTATTTTTATAACTTTTTAATAGAAAATCTTGTAAATATTTAATATGAATTCTCTATTTTATGTCAAATTTAGGTTATAAGTAGTTCTTTTTGTAATTTTGATTCTAACTTAGCTTAATTTCGATATTTGCAGATTTTTGGGACAAATCGGGAAAAATGGCATGTCACGCCCTCTGTCACGCCCGTGACCAAGGGCGTGTAAGCTGAAGATCAGTCCAGAATCGATGCCGCACTGTTTGAACCAGTCCACACCAAGTCACGCCCCAGGTCACGCCCGTGACCCAAAGTCACGCCCGTGACCGGGGGCGTGTAATCTTAGAATCGTCCACGTGGAGCCGCCATCGAGACGAGGAGATGCTGTCGAGAAGTCAACCTAAGTCACGCCCGTGACCCACATGTCACGCCCGTGACTTTCCAGCGTGATCCCTGCTCTACCGCCACGCCGAATTCCAGCCCACGCCGCATTTAATGCACACGTCCAAAGTCACGCCCGTGACCATGTTACACGGGCGTGTAATGTCCAACTTTTCTGCCGCCGACACGCCAAGCCCACGCCGCTGCCAGATCCAATGTTACAGTGATTACACGCCCTTGGACACGCCCGTGACCGAGGGCGTGTAACTTGAAAATTTTGCCTATAAATTCAGAGGCTCTCCTTGAGTCCAGGGTTCAGAAATTTGGAGATGGGGAGGTGCTGTTAGAGCTGAGAGTGAGTTTTTCAAGTTAATGTTCATGTTTCTTAAGGCTTTCATGTTCTCCTCCTTCCCTTTTCATGCAATGTTGTAGTGTAACTTTCGTGTACTAGTTTTCTTAAGCTTGCAACTTTCATTTTCCTTAGCCTTGCACTCTTAATTTAAGGCTTGTAATAGTTCTTTGATTTTCAATAAAATTAGTTTTCTCTTTCATGTTCTTTTTCTCCTTAAGTAATTTCTTCCTTTTCATGCAAGGTTAAATTTTTCTCTCCTTAGTAATGTTCTTTTTTTTTATGCAATGTCAATTTCTCTTTCTTTTCATGCAATGTTCAAGCTTTTCATTTAGTTTGAATTTAGTTTTAATTTTAGTTAAGCGAAAACAAACCACCTCAAATTTTCGTCGATAAAATAATAGTGATTTTCCTCGAAGTAGAAGTAATCAACGCGCCCCGTGGAATACGACCTTGATATTCCTAAATATCCTATACTATAGACGATAAGGTACACTTGCCTTTATCGGATATAGTTTTGGAGAAAATCTCAACCTTTCACTAAAAATCTAAAATCCGCGCATGCAAATATCATATCAAGTTTTTGGCGCCGTTGCCGGGGACTTTGCGTAGATATTTTGAAAAGAGGATAGCTATTAATTTTATCATGCTTCTTTCTATTTTAGTTTGCTTTTTCTAACTTTCAAAAAGAAAAAGAAAAATATTTTTAGTTTTTCTTCTTCCTTTCTTCTCTTTTTAGTGTATGACCCGAGGTAGCACTTCGATTCTTCCTTTTGATCCGGAGATCGAGCGAACCCTTTTTAGGCACCGCCGTTCTCGTGATCAGGGAAATCAAATAGAATCCGAAGAGTCGATCGGGGACACTAACGCAGCAAATATGGATCATAATCTTAATCCTCCTAATCTTAACGAGCCAAATCCTAATAAGGACGCGCAACGGACCATGTCCTATTATGCGTGGCCGAATTTGGAAGGCACACAATCGAGTATTGTTCGCCCCACGGTGGCGAACAATAATTTTGAGATCAAGTCCAGCATCATACAAATGGTGCAACAATCGGTGACCTTTGATGGTCAACCGGACGAGGATCCAAATTCACATATCTCTTACTTTCTTGAAATTTGCGACACTTTTAGGATCAATGGCGTCACCGATGATGCCATTCGATTACGTATTTTTCCTTTTTCTTTGCGGTCTAAGGCCAAGCAGTGGCTGGGCTCCCTACCTAGGGGATCCATCACTACATGGGCCGAAATGGCGGAAAAATTTCTTAATAAATATTTCCCGCCTTCAAAGACCGCTAAATTGCGCACGGATATTGCATCGTTCATGCAAATCGACTCGGAGACTCTCTATGACACATGGGAGCGCTTCAAGGAGCTTTTGCGTCGATGCCCTCACCATGCACTTGCCACTTGGCAACAAGTGCAAGTTTTTTATAATGGCTTAAATCTCCAAACGAGGCAAATGATTGATGGGGCCGCCGGGGGGACATTAAATAATAAAACCCCAATCGCCGCTCAAGAGCTTTTCGAAGAGATGGCCACAAATGCGTATCAATGGAACATGCCCCGAGCGCGGCCTAATAAGCCGGCCGGAATTTTTGAAATAGACGCAAACGCAAATTTGGCTTTACAAGTTGAGCGCTTAACAAAGCAAGTGGCGGAGATGTCTGCTTCCTCCACCACTCCTCCTTGGGCCAATAACGTTTTAATTGAAGAACATGTTGACTACATGGGAAATCCACCTCGGCCTTCCTATAACCCAAACACCGCTCCGTATAATAACACCTACAATGCGGGTTATAGGAATCATCCGAATTTCTCATGGAGCAACCAAGGAAATGCTCAGCGTCCTATGAATTTAAATCAACCTCCCCCTAATCAACTTCTTAACTTAACTCCGCCTCAAAATTTGATTTCTCAAAATTATAATCCACCCGGTTTTCCACCGCAACAGCAAAAACTCTCTCCGATTGAAGAGGTTTTTGCAAAATATGTTGCTACAAATGAAACGAACATCCGAAACCTTACCGGATCAATCAAAAATTTAGTGAATCAAGTGGGCCAACTCGCAAAGATGATTTCTGAGCATCAACAAGGAGCACTACCGGGGAACACTGAGCAAAATCCAAAGGAGAGCGCGCACGCGATTACACTCCGAAGCGGGAAGGAGGTGGTTCAAAAACAGGACGAACCCAAGGTAATTTCCTCTCCTCCTCCTCCTACTTTTAATTCATCTTTGAATTTGCCCGCTACGATAGCTCCGCACTCTTTTATTTTAAATCCGCGCGCTCCTACTTCTAATATTCCGTATCCATCGAAATTTAAAAATGAAAGCGCTGAAAAAAATTATAAAAAGTTTTTAGATGTTTTAAAACAAATCCATATTAATGTTCCTTTCTGCGAGGCTATCTCACAAATGCCTAAATATGCGAAATATCTTAAGGAGTTGCTCTCCAATAAAAAAAAGTTAGAAGATATTTCGCATATTTCTTTAAACGCAGAATGCTCCGCGGTTGTACTCAACAAATTGCCGAAAAAAGCAAATGACCCGGGACGGTTTTCCATCCCATGTCTTTTTGGCAATTCGTTAGTAAAACACGCCTTAGCGGATCTTGGAGCAAGCATCAACCTTATGCCGTTTTCTTTGTTCAAAAAGTTAGGTCTAGGAAATCCAAGGCCCACTCGAATGAGTATCCAATTAGCGGATCGTTCTTTAAAATATCCAATAGGAATAGTGGAGGACGTGCTCGTCAAGGTTGACAAATTCATCTTCCCGGTGGATTTTGTCATTCTTGACATCGAAGAGGATGCCGAAGTACCCCTCATACTCGGCCGCCCCTTCCTTGCCACCTCCCGCGCTATTATCGACGTAAGTAACGGAAAGCTCCTCCTACGGGTTGGAGACGATGAAGTTACTTTCGGCATAAATTCCTCGATGCGGAACACGCTAGAAAATGACGATTCATGTTTTTACATAGAAGAGAGTTGTGAGTTCGATTCATCCCTCGAGTTAGTTTCATCGGCGAATAGTGATTCCAAGCCCGTAGAGCTCTTTTGCG
Source organism: Dactylorhiza incarnata (assembly GCA_033032865.1). Classification (NCBI taxonomy): domain Eukaryota; kingdom Viridiplantae; phylum Streptophyta; class Magnoliopsida; order Asparagales; family Orchidaceae; genus Dactylorhiza; species Dactylorhiza incarnata. Next base: position 12,583,878 of record JAWHQI010000014.1, read on the forward strand.
ATGAAGAAGAAGTCTCTCACCCCACACCACCCGAACCATTATTTTTAGAAAATTAAAAATCAAGACTTCTTATGAAGAACCACCCGAATTAGAGTTGAAACAACTCCCCCCTCACCTTAAATACTTGTTTTTGGAAAAAGAGTCTAAGCTACCCGTCATCATTTCATCCGATCTTAGCAACTCAGAAATTTCTGAGTTGACTATAGTCTTAAGAAAGCACCGCCACGCAATTGCGTGGCAATTATCGGACATTAAGGGTATAAACCCATCTTTCTGCACTCATAAAATATTTCTCGAAGATAATTCCTGAAATTCAGTCCAGCCTCAACGACGGCTAAACCCTAACATGAAAGAAGTCATTAAGGCCGAAGTTATAAAACTTCTGGATGCGGGAATCATCTACCCGATATCGGACAGTACTTGGGTTAGCCCAGTACAAGTCGTGCCAAAGAAAGGTGGTGTTACGGTAGTTGTGAACAAAAATAACGAATTGATCCCAACCCGTACTGTTACGGGTTGGCGGATGTGCATCGACTATCGGAAATTAAATGATGCCACCCGTAAGGATCATTTCCCTCTACCATTTATCGACCAAATTTTAGAACGCCTTTCGGGTCACTCCTACTACTGTTTTCTCGATGGTTTGTCGGGATACTTCCAAATTCCGATTTCGCCCGACGACCAATAGAAAACCACGTTCACTTGTCCCTTTGGCACCTTCGCTTATCGAAGGATGCCATTCGGTCTTTGTAACGCGCCAGCTACATTCCAAAGATGTATGCTGGCAATTTTTGACGAGTTAGTGGAGGAGGTGATGGAAGTATTTATGGACGATTTTTCTGTGTACGGGAGTTCTTTTGAAAATTGTTTAAAAAATCTCGAGCGCGTGTTGCAGCGATGTGAGGAAACAAATTTAGCGCTTAATTGGGAAAAATGTCATTTTATGGTCAAGGAAGGACTAGTCCTTGGCCATAAAATTTCGGGCAAGGGGATCGAGGTCGATAGGGCCAAGATTGAAGTAATTGAAAAACTCCCCCCTCCCACAAACGTAAAAGCTATTAGGAGTTTCCTAGGCCACGCGGGGTTCTATCGGCGCTTTATACAAAATTTTTCAAAAATTACAAAGCCGTTAACCCATCTTCTCGAGAAAGATTCTTCTTTTCTTTTTAGCGATGAATGTCATTTAGCTTTTCAACTTATCAAAGAAAAACTTATAAACTCCCCGATTCTAGTCGCGCCGGATTGGTCGCTCCCTTTTGAAATCATGTGCGACGCGAGTGACATTGCGGTTGGTGCCGTTTTAGGCCAACGTGTGAGTAAGTATTTCCACCCTATCTATTATGCGAGCAAAACACTCACGTCGGCACAAGCAAATTACACCACGACCGAGAAGGAACTTCTAGCAATCGTTTTCGCCTTCGATAAGTTTAGGTCGTATATCACCCTCTCGAAAGTCATCGTCTTCACGGATCACTCCGCACTTAGATATCTTTTAAGCAAATCGGACGCCAAACCTCGTCTTATGCGATGGATCCTCCTCTTGTAGGAGTTTGACTTAGAGATCCGGGATAAAAGGGGAGCCGAAAACTTGGCGGCCGATCATCTCTCCCGTTTAGAAAACCCCGCCTCGGATGTATTAATAGAATCTGACATTAATGATAAATTTCCCGAAGAGCGCCTCCTTGCTCTCGAAAATATTAATTCATCGTCTACCCCCTGGTTTGCAGATCTGGCTAACTATTTAGTAGCCCGGGTCCTGCCAAAAGAAGTCTCGAGTCAGCAAAAGAAGAAATTCTTTTCTGATTTAAAGAATTACTTTTGGGAGGACCCCTTTTTATTCCGTGTATGCGCAGACCAGGTAGTAAGACGATGCGTCTCGAGTGAGGAAGGCCTTAAAATTTTACGTCATTGTCATGAGGGACCCACCGGAGGTCATTATCATTCAAACCGAACCGCGAGGAAGGCGCTGGAGGCGGGCTTTTATTGGCCCTCGCTCTTCAAAGATGCTCACAACCTTGTGAGTACTTGCGACAGGTGTCAGCGGTCGGGGAACATCTCTCGCCGGGATGAGATGCCCCAAAACATTTTCTTAGAATGCAAAATTTTCGATCTTTGGGGCATTGATTTCGTTGGTCCTCTCCCTCCTTCGTTTTCAAATAAGTATATTCTAGTAGCCGTCGACTATGTGTCAAGGTGGGCGGAAGCGCAAGCTCTCCCCACTAACGATGCGCGAGTCGTCGTTAACTTTTTAAAAAAATTATTCTCTCGATTTGGCACTCCGCGCGCTATTGTGAGTGATCGGGGCACCCATTTTTGCAATACTCAATTCACAAAAATCTTAGCAAAATATGGTGTTACGCACAAATTATCCACTGCATATCACCCACAAACGAGCGGCCAAGTTGAAGTTGTTAATCGAGAATTAAAACGGATCTTTGAAAAAACGGTTTCTATTAATCGGAAGGATTGGGCAATAAAGCTCGATGACGCGCTATGGGCCTATCGAACGGCGTACAAGACCGCTATCGGTTGTACACCGTATCGAATGGTTTATGGCAAGGCTTGCCACCTTCCGGTCGAATTAGAACATCGCGCATTTTGGGCGCTTAAATTTTTAAACCTCGATTCCACTCTAGCGGGAGAACAAAGAAAATTTCAAATGAACGAATTAGATGAGTGGCGAGCGAACGCATATGAGAGCAATAAATTATATAAGGAGCGAACAAAGTTTTATCACGATAAGCATATAAAATTTCCAAAAACTTTTTCGCCGGGCGATCTCGTCCTCCTTTATAATTCCCGCCTTCGCCTTTTTCTGGGAAAACTAAAATCCCGATGGACCGGACCCTTTATTATTAAAGAGGTTTGGTCCTATGGGACAATTTTAATTTCCCACCCGGAAAAAGGTACCTTCAAAGTTAACGGGCACCGCCTTAAATTATATCTTCCGGGAGAGTTACCAAATGAAAAGAGTGATTCAATTGTTTTTCAACCTTTAATATGACCGGCAAGTTGGTCAAGCTACGCGACCTTAAACAAAGCGCTTTTGGGAGGCACCCCAAAGTTATCTTTTTATTGTCTTCTCTTATTCTTTAATATATTTTGTAGGTAATCGTCGCTTCCCCGCGCAAACTTCAAAAATCAGGGAAGCCCCTTCTCTTTCTTCCTTCTCCTTTATCATGCATTTCCTTTTTATTTTGTTTAGCACTTCTTCTTTTTTTTTCCTTTACTTCATACTTAGTTTTAAACATTGGGGACAATGTTTAACTTTAAGTATGGGGGTGTAAATAGCTTTTTTGTAAATAGTTGTTAAATCAGAAAAATTTCAAAACAAAAAAATATATATTTTTTCTTATGTTTTCTTCTATTTTAGCATTTATAAAACCCAAAAACTCAAAAAAAAATATAGAAAACAGAAAAATTTAAATCTTGGAAAGGGACGTTTGGGATTTTATCCCATCACACCTCCTAGTACCTTGCGAACCCTTCACCAGGTAGCCCTTGGGAAGTCCAAGACTTGCAAAAAATTTTTTTTTAAGTTTTAAAGCTAGTTCCCTTTCTTTGTAAATAGTTTTTAATGAGAAAAATTCAAAAAAAAGATAATATCAAAAATTCCAAAAAATTCTTATTTCCCTCCTTGTTGTTTTTGTGATTTCTTAGAAATCTAGTTGAGAATGTTTATAAGCATGTTTAAGTTTTTAATTGGCTGAAATTTTGCTTATCATAGTTTGTTAATTTTAAATTTGAGGTAATTTTGATTTAAGAATCATCTTATGATTTTAAATTGATTAGAGAATTTTGTTAGCATGATTTCTCTTTTTATTTTTAAATGGCTTCATTTTGTAGTAAATTTCTTAAACCTCTTTAGATTTTAATTATATTTTCTTCTAACTTCTTAGATCTTAGGAATTTTTAATTTTACTAGAATTTGCTCTCAATATGATTTAAAGCTAGCTAGATTTTTTTTTTCTTCCCCTACCCTACCCCTTTGATGGCATAAAAAAAATGTATTAAAAGATCATATGTTATGGGAATAAGAGGATAAAATTCATTATTCCCTAAAACATATGCACCCAAAATATTTGAAAAGATTATATGGCATGGAGTAAGAGGATAAAATTCATTACTCCTAAACCATATACATTTTGGGTTTTTATTAGAAGAGAAAAAAAAAAGAGTAAGAAAAAAAAAGAGAAGGAAATTTCATGATAAATTCCATTTCCTCCATTCAAAAATTTCTCTTCTTATGCCAAATTTTATGAAATCCCCCTTAGCCAATTATCATTGTTCTAGTTTTAGTTGAAAATTATGGAGAGAGCAATATTTAGTAATTTACTTTTCCTTAAGATTCTTTTAAGATAGAGTTCTTATAATTTTAATTTAATTTAGTTTTATAATTTCTACAATTTTGTCAAACTACTTAATTTTCTTGAGAAGTTATTGCCTAAACATTTTTCCCTCTTTTCAAATCATCATCATAATTTAGGACTTAACTCCCCCTTGAATTTACTCTTAACTTAACTTTTGGTTAAATGAAATTTTAGTTTTAAATTAAAAATTTTTTAAGGATGTCTTATAAATAATGTCTCACACTTTTGCTCTGGAATAGCAAAACCTCAAGTATGGGGGTATTTGATAAGTAGTATTTTTATAACTTTTTAATAGAAAATCTTGTAAATATTTAATATGAATTCTCTATTTTATGTCAAATTTAGGTTATAAGTAGTTCTTTTTGTAATTTTGATTCTAACTTAGCTTAATTTCGATATTTGCAGATTTTTGGGACAAATCGGGAAAAATGGCATGTCACGCCCTCTGTCACGCCCGTGACCAAGGGCGTGTAAGCTGAAGATCAGTCCAGAATCGATGCCGCACTGTTTGAACCAGTCCACACCAAGTCACGCCCCAGGTCACGCCCGTGACCCAAAGTCACGCCCGTGACCGGGGGCGTGTAATCTTAGAATCGTCCACGTGCAGCCGCCGTCGAGACGAGGAGATGCTGTCGAGAAGTCAACCTAAGTCACGCCCGTGACCCACATGTCACGCCCGTGACTTTCCAGCGTGATCCCTGCTCTACCGCCGCGCCGAATTCCAGCCCACGCCGCATTTAATGCACACATCCAAAGTCACGCCCGTGACCATGTTACACGGGCGTGTAATGTCCAACTTTTCTGCCGCCGACACGCCAAGCCCACGCCGCTGCCAGATCCAATGTTACAGTGATTACACGCCCTTGGACACGCCCGTGACCGAGGGCGTGTAACTTGAAAATTTTGCCTATAAATTCAGAGGCTCTCCTTGAGTCCAGGGTTCAGAAATTTGGAGATGGGGAGGTGCTGTTAGAGCTGAGAGTGAGTTTTTCAAGTTAATGTTCATGTTTCTTAAGGCTTTCATGTTCTCCTCCTTCCCTTTTCATGCAATGTTGTAGTGTAACTTTCGTGTACTAGTTTTCTTAAGCTTGCAACTTTCATTTTCCTTAGCCTTGCACTCTTAATTTAAGGCTTGTAATAGTTCTTTGATTTTCAATAAAATTAGTTTTCTCTTTCATGTTCTTTTTCTCCTTAAGTAATTTCTTCCTTTTCATGCAAGGTTAAATTTTTCTCTCCTTAGTAATGTTCTTTTTTTTATGCAATGTCAATTTCTCTTTCTTTTCATGCAATGTTCAAGCTTTTCATTTAGTTTGAATTTAGTTTTAATTTTAGTTAAGCGAAAACAAACCACCTCAAATTTTCGTCGATAAAATAATAGTGATTTTCCTCGAAGTAGAAGTAATCAACGCGCCCCGTGGAATACGACCTTGATATTCCTAAATATCCTATACTATAGACGATAAGGTACACTTGCCTTTATCGGATATAGTTTTGGAGAAAATCTCAACCTTTCACTAAAAATCTAAAATACGCGCATGCAAATATCATATCACCCTTCCTCATCCTTGATCCTTTGTTCTTGGCATTATCGATTGCCTCAACCTTCAGCGCTGCCTCTACTACCTCGGCGTACTTCTCCGACGTGTACGCACTGGCCAGCTGTTGGATATCACTGTGGAGACCACCCAGAAATCTCTTTACTCATCCTTCTTCCGAGGCTACCAGGGCCAGAACAAACCTGCTCAACTTGCAAAACTCAATCTCATACTCGCTCACTGAGAGCTGTCTCTGCTTCAGATGCAGGAAATCATTCATCAACCGGTCTTGCTCTACCGACGGCAAAAACTTTCTTAGCAGCATTCCTTTGAAGGTTTCCCACGAATATCCTTCGGAAAGGTCTTCCTTCTCCCTCAACCACCAACTCTTTGAGAGACCCTTAATCTGGTACGCTGCAACCATCACCTTCTGATCCATGGTGATTCCCGAATACGAGAACATCTCTTCCATGGCTATAAGCCAATCGTCCAAGGCCATGAAATCAGCTCGACCGTCATACGATGAAGGACCCAACCTGTGAAAGTGCGAAATGAAATTCATTTCCGGAGGTATCGCTACTGGGGGTACCAAGGGAGCAAGAGGAGTAGGTACTGTCTATCCTAATACGGGGCCTGCACTACGGGTTGCTGCCTAGCACCGGCAGACAACAACGCCTCAACTTGCGATTGCATCGCAACCATCTGCCTAGTCAGAGCCTCATTGCTCTGGCGCAGACTCTCGATCAAAGCTTCACTCTGCACTCCGGATGACTCACCCTCCGACTGGGGAGTCAACCTAGTCGCGACTCGCTTGCGCGCCATCTCTGCTAATATGCATAAACCTATAATTAAAACCTAACCTTACACTAGAACTACACTGTTTGGTTCAAAACATACATGTACAGATACTTACCAATGTTACCACCTTGCTCTGGGATTTTCATGATGCTATGCTAATTTGAGGATGATACTACATCAGCCCTCTTGACTCATGTGCAAGGGTCATGAATGCATGAATTTTCTGTTCATTTTGAAATCATGGGTGTATATGTGTCATCATATAAGTCTTTAACTTCGCACGTGTGCTTATGTAATGCTATGTAATGTATGTTGTGCTATGCATTCTAATAAAGGCCTTAATGCATGTTATGAGTGGCGTACACATGAAATATTATGCATCCCATAATACATAATATTGCATGTAATGAATGAGAAAGCGTGCTAATGGGCATCCATGTGATGATGGTTATGCATCCCATACTACATAACCGTCACATGTTGCTACCTATGGTGGATCCATATACAGACAAATATTATGCATCCCATACTACATAATATGCCACATATACTTCTTATCAATGTGTCTATGCAATGAAACCAAAACAACAACTATATCAGAATTTGTTGCCCGACCGACTTGTCGAATAACCTCGCTCTGATACCAACAGTCATAACCCGCATTTTCTCCGAATTTTTAGAAAATCAGAGTAAGAGAAAATACGCGTCATGGTGCCACGTCATGCAGGAGACAACTGCAGACGCTCAGGCGGGAACCTATTGTTGGATCTGTAGGCGCCCTTAGAAGGGGGTGAATAAGGGTTTTAAAATTTCAGAGATTATGAGAGAAAATAATTCTCAGATACTACCGCCAGCAGTAGTGTTAACGCTCGGCGTTAGCAACAGTGAGAATACTTTTACATTTGAACAATGAGAATCACAGAGTACGACTCAGAGATGAAACAATAAACATATTTTCATTAATCATTAACTGGAAGTAAAAAACAATTACAAAACTTTTCCCAATAACACTTGGAAAGAGGCGACCAATGAAAACTCTTTTGGTTTTCTAAACCGACCCTTCTCCCAAGGACCGGTTGGCTTTAGCCTATCTCTCCCTAGACAATGCCTCAACCCGCTCTAGCCCTTCCTCACCGGAAAGGCCTCAAGCACTCCCTAGATCTACACCCTAGACCTAGTCGTCAACACGAGGCGAATTTCCCCTAGTCCCCGCAATGTCCTAGTCACTGTGTGGCGAGTTCCTCTACCGAGCAAAAGATATAAAGGTTACAATAAGAAAAGTAAAACAAGACACAAACTAGAAACTCCCTCAAAAGTAGAACTTGATGTCGATGTAGATATGATCGTATTGGTCTTCAAGTTCTTTTGTGTTCACGAACATTGATGGAGTTCTTTTTGGATGCTTCTGAAGGTTCACTCGAGTGCTCTTAAAGTAAGGCTCCAATAACTTCTGTAACAGCAAAAACCTAATGGAGGAAGCACCGATCTTTAAATAGATTTGACATCTACCGCCTGCGCTAGTACTACCGCCCCGCGATAGTGACACGACGCGCACACGGATCGTGGCAGTTAAGGCAACTTCTGAGCGCAAACGGTTGTGACAGCCTAGCGCGCCGTGGTAACACTATCGCCCCGCGATAGTGTGATTTCCATCCTTCAGCCAATATCTCATTCCAAATTTGCCCCTCAATCAACTGCAGACGGGATGTTTCCAAAAGCTACCGCCGGTCTTTAGACCTAGCGCGCCGCGATAGTACTTGTCAAACATAGCGACCCGTCGACATTCCTTTTTCTCCGCTTTCCTTTCTGTCAATAGTTTACAAATATGCTAGCGCCAGCGTCAGTGCTAGCGCTCCGCGGTAGATCATTTTATCGGGCACATCTTCGTCGAGCTGACCTCAGCTTTCGTCGATCTCAATCTGGTTTGTCGAACGGAAACTTCTTTTCGTCGATCTCAATCTCGTTCGTCGAACGGCGTCATTTTCTTTGAACACCATTTCGTCTTTCGGACGCTAGTGCCAGCGATAGTGCTAACACTCCGAGGTAGAGCAGCAGTTCGTCGATCGGCCTTCAGCTATCGTCGATCGTCGAATGCCCTGATATGAATTTCGTCAAATGGAACTAGCGCCAACGATAGTATTACTGCTCTGCAGAATGTCATTCATTTCGTCGAGCACCGCGGTAGAGCATGCAGTTCGTCGAACGGAGCACGGAGTTCATCGAACCTAGTTCGTCGAACGCAGCATCCAGTTCATCGAACGCAGGATTCCTTCTCAGCGGTTTCGTCTCAGCGGTTGTTAGCGCTAGCGGTAGGCTTAAGACGGCGCGGTAGAGCTTTCAGATCTTCTCAGCGGTTTCGTCTCAGCGGTTTTTTCTCAGCGGTTTCGTTAGTGCTAGTGCTAGCGGTAAGGTTAGCGCGACGCGGTAGCAACAACACATAGAACCATGGAGATTTGAAAGCACAGAATACTGCATTCTATAAACACAAAACAAGTATGATCAAATACAATAGGATTTGTTATTGTCAAACCAAGAGATGCGGAAAGCATGTTCCAACAAACTCCCCCTTTTGATAATAACAAATCCCCTTAGAAAGAAATAATACAATTGATAGGAATTTATGTTTATAATAGAGATAAGCATGAAATTTAAGACATGTGCATATGCTCCCCCTAAATGAATGCTCCCCCTACAACAAATCTTCCTACGAACTTAACTCACCAAACATGTAAATTTCTTTCAAATTTATTCTCCCCCTTTTGGTATTATCAAAAGAGGGTGGAGAGGAAGGCCAACAAAAAGAGTGAAATTACTGTGTAGAAAGGGAATGAGCATGATAAATAGGTAAACACTAAGGACAAATATAATAGATAAAAGTGAAAAGAGAATGTGAAGAAATTGTCATAAATGAACCACTTGTTGGAAAACGTATCCATGATCGAGCATACAAGTAGTAAGGAGGTGGAAAGCATGACAAAATATGTTTTAAGTGAACATCTTTATAGGAATTGAGAAGCATAGTAGATGATTAAGAATTTTGGATATAATAAGATTAGATGTTATAGCATTTGAAGTACACAAAATAATTGCAGTTGTAACATAGCCATATACTAGTTTTGAAAAATATGCAATATAGAGTTTTCATGGCGTAGCGGAAAAAAACGTAAGCATGATACAAGAGATCAAGTCAAGATGGAAGAATACAAAGTTCTAAATTCAGAATACAAGTACACTTATACATTGTAATGATCATGCAGGGCTATCTAGTGCATTTACTTAAGAATTTAGAGAATACATGTAGATATGCAATAGACTCCAATTCTCATGAGTAGATGGCTTACAGGTGAAAATGATGTGTAAAAAATAGTGTTTTTGATAAAAGTATACATATGAGTTAATCAAAACACATGACATGTATGATGAAATAACCACAATATTATTGAAGAAGCACTTTTAGAGTTACTTCTACCCACAAAGCTATATAAAATTTTCAATGCACATAGAAGAATAGTACAACTACCAAGGTGCTCTGCACACACAATGCTTATTAAGACTTATCAGGGTGCAACGTAGTGCTTGGGGAATCACAATTATTATTTTGAATTTTAGTTTTTTTTTTGTGATTCGGTGTACAAGAAGAACTAGTGTAAAAGGAAAAATGTTTGCAACAAGGCACTTTACAATTCTCTCCAAGGTGCTCAACCTCACAATGCTCATTAAGACTTATCAGGAGGGTGAGTAGTGCTTGGTGGAGTTATCTTTGTCAATTATTCATTTGAATTTTTTTTTTTGCTTAACGACAAAGGTCTCCGAATTCACTTGTATGTGCAAACAAAAAGATTTTTGAAAAGACACACTTCTTCAAAGATAGGTGCTTGAAAATGATTTTAACATGTGGTGAAGGTAAAACTAAGCATGCCTAATAATAATATGACGTTGTTACACTATACAATCATGTAAGAGAAGATTAAATGCATATGTAGTTTGTCAAAAAGCGTGAGTGAAACAAAATCATTAGCAAATATAAGCCATTTACTCATACCTAGAGGCACGCTATGCAATACTATACATGATTTCTATAATCAATTTCAAAGCACTCATTAGAGAATGATCAAGGCATGGTACAAAAACAATGTTATTAAGATACTTGAAATAGAGAGCGAAACATTGTATACTAAACTTGGCAAGATAGACCATATCATCCTTGAAACATAAAAATTACATCAGTTTTTATAAATTTTAAGTTTTTCAAAAAACAAAAAAAAAGCATGTTTTTGTTGTTTTTATTGGTTTTTCAAATTTTGTGGTTGGTTTTGATATATAGAATCACAAAGCATGTTTTTGGCTGGATTTTGATTTGTCTTACTGTTTTTTGTGTTTTTGGAATTTTTAAAAGAGAATAGCAGGAACTGAAATGTTGAAACCAGCAACTGGACTCTTGAGTTCGGACCCACTGGGGGTGTAGCCGATGCTTATTTCTCCCTCACTAGACTCTCCTGACGGTGGATGCTGGAAACGGAATAGACCCAAGGCTGAAGCGAGGAGGTCCCGCCACACACCCGGAAGATCTTAGAGAGCTTCCCCTCCCAAACCAAAACTCAACCGGGCACCTTGGAGGGCACTGGCTGCCCACCAAAACTAGCCTAGAGGAGAGGATTCTCTAAAAATTGGATCCCCTCCAAGGTGCCCTTAAGGGTCTATTTATAGTTTTCCTAGGCTGGTCTGTAAATAGCCTGGCTCCGCCTTTTAATTTTACTAACCGCACCCCAAATTGGTCTGCTAATAGCCTAACTCCGCTGTTCCGAGGGGCTATTTGCAGCCCACCAGGGGTATCCTGGTCATTTTCCCCTCACACCCATTTGGGCGAATGGTCCGTGAGGGCACCATTCGCTGGGCACCCGCCTGTCTGGGCGAATGCCCACGCTTCTGGGCGAGTGGTCCCCTGGCTGGGCGAATGCTCTCATTTCTCGGCGAGTGGTCCGTGAGGGCACCACTCGCCTAGCGTCTTCTTTCCTATAGCTTACCTCCACCATCTTGAGGGCATTTTTACCTCACTTAGCCTGGGCGAGTGACCCGGCGAATGATCTGGACGACCCAGGTTTCGCCAGTTGGCTGGGGGGGGCCCACTCGGCGAATACGGGTTGTACATGAAAAATAACAATGAAAAAGAGACTGGAAATACAGAAGTATTCACTAATGCTAGCGGTACAATGCTATCGCCTGACATTAGTGACAGAACTTGAATTTTTGGGAAAATATGAAATTTTTCAGAATTTTTCTTATGAATATAGTTATGCAGATTGGTGACACTGTGATTCAGTACAGAAATCGGATATGCGTGGTCACAAAAATACGGGCTTTGCAAGTTCAAGCTAGAATGTCCAAAACCCCTAGTTTTAGTCTAAGTAGATGAAATCGTGCATCAGGTAGAGGCTTGGTAAAGATGTCCGCAAGTTGCGATTCAGTTCCTATGAAGTTTACATGAACGTGTTCCTTTTTGATGTGATCCCTAATGAAGTGGTGTCTTACGTCAATATGTTTAGATCGTGAGTGATGAATGAGGTTGTTTGTTAAGTCAATAGCACTCTTGTTGTCACACTTAAGTTCAATATTAGTTAAATGAATACCAAAGTCATCTAATGTTTGTGTCATCCATAATGCTTAGGCGCAACAACTTCCTAGTGCAATATATTCTGCCTCGGTGGTGGAGAGGGCAACATAATTTTGTTTTCTACTTGACCATGCAACTAGAGAGGGACCTAAGAAGTGACATGTACCACTAGTGCTTTTCCTATCTAGGGAACAACCCGCATAATCAGAATCGGAATACCCATGCAGGAGAAAAGAATCATTATTTGGATACCAAAGTCCTAATTTTGATGTGCCTATTAGATATCGAAAAATTCGTTTCACCGCTTTTAAATGATATTCCTTTGGATTTGCTTGAAATCTAGCGCATAAGCATACGAAAAACATGATATCGGGTCTAGATGCACTAAGGTATAATAGGTATCCAATCATTCCTCTATATAAAGTTTGATCAATTGAAATTCCGGCTTCATCTTTTCCTAATTTTAGTGATGCGCAAATTGGAGTACTAGCTTGTTTTAAATTTTCAAAGCCAAAATGTTGTAGCATATCATGGACATATTTGGATTGACATATAAAAATTCCATCATTTCTTTGGGTTATTTGAAATCCTAAAAAGTATGATAGTTCACCCCCTAGACTCATTTCAAATTCATTTTGCATCACTTGAATAACTTCTTTACACATCTCTTCATTAGTGACTCCAAAAATAATATCGTCAATGTATATTTGTAAAATAATCAAATCATTATCATAGTGCTTAATGAAGAGCGTGTTATTGGCACTACCCATTTTGTAACCGTGCTTTAATAAAAAATATGTTAAGCGTTCATACCAAGCACGGGGCGCTTGTTTTAGACCATAAAGCGCTTTTCTAATCTATATACATGATTTGGAAATTTTTCATCAATAAATCCGGGGGGTTGTTCGACATAGACTTCTTCTTTAATTATCCCATTTAAGAAAGCACTTTTAACATCCATTTGAAATAATTTAAATTTCTTATAACTCGCAAATGCTAGAAAAATTCTAATCGATTCAAGGCGAGCAACGGGTGCAAATGTTTCATCAAAATCTACCCCCTCGATTTGAGAATAACCTTGTGCTACTAATCGAGCTTTGTTCCTAGTTATTCTAGATTCTCCATCTAATTTGTTTTTAAATATCCATTTGACACCTATAACCGGATGATTTGATGGTCTTTCAACTAGTTTCTAAACCCTATTGCGTTCAAATTGATACAATTCATCATTCATAGCAATAAACCAAAATTCATCATTCAAAGCGGTGGAAACATTTTTCGGTTCTATTTCGGAAACAAAACATAAGTTTGAAAAAGATTCATTAAAAGAAGAACGTGTAGTTACCCCTCTTGATGGTTCTCCAATGATAAGCTCCCTTGGATGATCCCTTGTAAATCGAAGCAAACATGGAGGCACGAACTCCTCTTGCACAATCTCTACCCCTTTTTCTTCTCCAAGTGGATCATCATCATCATGCTCCAATGGTGAAAGAGGTTCATCTTCATTTCCTGCACAAGTAGAGTCTACACAAGGCACAAGTTCATCAAACTTCACATGAATAGACTCTTCCACCTTTTTAGATTTTTTATTATACACTCTATATGCTTTGCTAGTGGAAGAATAACCAAGAAAGATACCTTCAACACACTTTTCATCAAATTTAGCTAACGCATCCTTGGTGTTTAGAATAAAACATTTACACCCAAAGACATGAAAATAAGACACATTAGGTTTCCTTTGAAAGTACAATTCATAAGAAGTTAATTTCAAAACAGGGCGAAGCATAACACGATTTATAACATAACTTGCTGTATTTACGGCTTCGGCCCAAAAATATATGGGCAATCCATACTCGGATAGCATAGTGCGTGCAAGTTCTTGAAGAGTTCTATTTTTCCTCTCCACCACACCGTTTTGTTGGGGGGTGCGTGGAGCGGAAAATTCGTGCTTAATACCAAGATTATTACAAAAAGTAGTGAAACTATCATTTTCAAATTCCCCTCCATAATCCGATCGTATACACTTGATTTTTAAATCTAATTCATTTTGAATGCGATTGCAAAGCTTTGAAAATTCAGAAAACGCATCGGATTTTGAGGTAAGAAATAAGGTCCAAGTAAATCTAGAAAAATCATCAATTAAAACAAAAGTGTACTTTTTACCACCAAGACTACACGTGTTAATGGGTCCAAAAACATCCATGTGAATTAGTTGTAAGGGTCTTGAGGTGGATATTTCCTTTTTACTTTTAAACGTTGTTTTTGAAAATTTTCCTTTTTGGCATGGCGAGCATAAGGAAGACAGATGAAAGTGCACAGTTAACCTCACTAGAATTCTCTAGAGGGGGGTGAATAGAGATTAAAAATACTTTGTGCAATTATATATATATATATATATGTGCGTGTAATAATCACAGATTTAAGCTTCCCACACACAAACAAGAATTAAGCAAGTAAAGAAGAAAAATAACAAGAAGAAAATCACAGCACAACACAAAGAAATATAGTGGTTCCCCAAACTTTGGGTAGTCCACTCTTCTACCCCCTTTGGTAGGAATTCACTATCTTGCACTGAGTCTTTTGATAAGGAGACTCTTAGAACCATCCTGAGTCTTTTGATAAGGAGACTCTTAGAACCAGCCTGAGTATTTTGAAAAGGAGACTCTTAGAACCAGTACAACTGAATTTTTTGAAGAGAGATTCTAAAAACTCTTTTACAATATTTGAGAATGAAATTAGAAAGAGAAGAAGAAGTATTTGAAACAAGAAAAAATCTTCTTCCTAGCAAGAAGATTAGAAGCACAAGAAATAGTGAATGAAATCTCTCTTCTATAGTGAGAAGGAGATTGTGGGCCTTTTCGCTCTTTTAGTGAGAGCTATCAGAGTTTGCAGCAGTATGGCTTGAGAATGAGGAGAAGAAAGCTTGATCTTTGCTGCAGCACTATTTCTCAATTGTCTCTCTTTTCACTTGGGAGCTCTTCCTCTTTTTCAAAATGAATATGGTGGAACACTTGTTATCATTCTCTGCCGATCTCCTCCTTATTTATAGCTCTGTTCAAAAGATATTGCTAAAGGGGAATAATTAATTAGCAGACAGAAAATTAGGAAGAGATAAGAGTTTCCATAATGAATATTTATGTAGAAGGAAAGGAATTCATTCTGATTTCAAATAATATCCATAACAATCTTAATCAAATTAGCCAAGAATCAAATAGATGGAAAGGCTGATTCAGAACGGCTACAAAAGAATAATATCATTCCATAAAAATCAGATCTACAGAAAGAAGGAAAGAGATCTGGCATGTTTTTGAATTACTTGTAGATATCGACGTGCGTCGATTACAATTCGACGTAAGCGTCGAATTCATCCTGGCTGAACGTCGAAAGGAGAATAAGGAAGGAGCGTCGACTAAGGTGCTTCGACTTCACTAGATGCGTCGACTAGAAGTCAGAGTAACGTTGACATAGAATGCGTTGAAATCTGTTTGGAGTTACTTCGACTCATTCAGAGAGAAACGCCGACTTCATTTCGACGTTGCGTCGAATACTATTCGACGCATATTTACTTAGCCTAATTTTTCATACTTAGAATTTATATTCTTCTTAATTCTAGGGGTTAAGATAAATCATTTCCCCAACAATCTCCCCCTATTTGTCTTAACCCTACATAGAGAGAAATTGTATCAGTATTTAATCAACACAACAAAGCATTTATATAGAGAAGAAGTATGCTAAGCAATCAGAAGAAATCATATAACAAGTAATCGTCTTTCACAAGATTTAAACTAGAAACTTCTTGTTATACATGAAATTGTCAAAGGCAGAATAGAGTTTTCTAGATAAATTTTCAATAGCAGCAAAAATATAGCCCCTGGCTCTATCAGGATGCTCTTGGACATTTCTGATGATTGTGTGCAGTTTGTAACACCCCCATCCGTTAAGAAGCATATAGCAGAAGGTCCGGCCGGGGCCCCACGCCACATACTACAAAACAAACGGGAACGTCACTATTGAATTTACAACGACACTATACCACGGAGCCTAACTCAGAGCATTCTATGCGGAAGTAAAAGAGAGAGACAGAATTTTAAACCACAAGACCCGAACTCGGGTATGTCCACTTCTATTAACTTGGAATAAAATGTTTTACAACATACAAAAGAGGCACGACGGCCTTACAGTTTACCAACATCGGCGCGTAGGCCGGCCATACATGAAAACAGAAGAAAGGACAAAAGGCCTTCAAGGGCCGCAGCAGCGCAGGGGCTTCAGCCCGCCAAGTTCCCGCTCGGTCCAGCTCCTGTACAACAAGCCCACCAAAGACGGTGGCAAAACAGGGCAATGGTCAGCTAAAGCTGACCAAGTTATAACGACCCCACCCCTTCGAGGGGGTGGCAGTTCTAAACATCCCTGCAAAACAGTCTCAACAGCATATATATATATATATATATAAGAGTGCGACTAGCAAAGCCCACAACATTTCATACATATGCAACGAACACAAGCGTGGGAATGGCCTCCACGTCTCGTGCACTCAGGCACTCTTTGGTGTACTCCGCCTTCCACCACCATCCACTCTTGATGGCTTTGCCCTCCGAGGCTAAAGTCGGCGGCCCGAATACCAGGGTCCTCCGTGCTTTAATTGTGAACTTACGCAGTCCGAAGACTCTTCCCCGTTGCCTCCCGACATGCTATTCGAGACTTACTAATCAGGTGCTGGAATGGTTCGGGTGCAGGTACGCCAAATGCCCGTTGTTCACACACTCGTTGCACAACACGAAATGCGGGTATGGCGTCCCCTCAGCCCAGGTATTCTCAATTAGCTGGCTCCACAGGCCGCTAAGTCATCCACCAGGACACCCTTACAGGTCGGGCACGCCGACCTCAGGTCCCCTCAACAGGTGGGCACAACAAACATCACCAGACCCATGTCTGGGAGCTGTCGCCCAGGCGACATTCACTGTCGCCAGCGACAGCGCACAAACCCTAATTTGGCTTCTAGCTGTGGATGCTTCCCGGGGCACACCCCCAGGCATTGCTGCACATGCAGTAGCACTCCCTAGCCTCAGAACACCCAAATTCATCAGAATCCAATTCTGGGGAGCTGTCGCCCAGGCGACAGTCACTGTCGCGCCGGCGACAGCTAGACAGAACTCCATTTCTGCCTTTTAACTTCGGGTGCTCCCCGGGGCACACCCCCGGGCGTTGTTGCGCATGCAGTAGCACTCTCTAGTCCTACATAGCAGGATAACAACACGGGGTTTTCCCCGAGCACGCACAATACCACAAGGCATCACCAATCCGGACGAACCGTCATGAATGGGCATCACACAGCGCGCCTACGTCCGTATTATGCATGGACTCTATATGTATGCAACTTGGACGGGGATAACACGAATCGACCCGTCGGAGTCCACGACCTCACCCTTTTGAGTAGGGGCCTCAACGATGCAAGGGAATGGACTAAGGCATGTCCAAGAGATGGTAGAAAAGTTCGTTACCCTTAAATGCCGCTTCGAGCCCATGGCTTGACGTTCCACACGGATGGAAAGGAGCGCCTTGCCCTCCTCTACGCGTAGCCACCAACCTTGAAGGGATTGGATGAGTGTAGCTCCTCCAAACCCAAGCTCCAAGCTAGGGTTCACTATTCCCCCTTCTTCTCCAAGCTCCTCTCTCTCTCTCTCTTAAGAACCCTTAAGGAATTAAATGGAAAAGAAGAGGATTCGGCCTTATTAGCTGCCACTGAGCCTCCCAAGCCAAAACCAGCCCCCAAGTCAAAGTGCAATCAATGCCCTTGATTTCGGCCACAAAGTCCAATTTTGAGCTATCGCCCGGCGACAGCCGCTGTCGCCCCGGCGACAGTGATATGAACCGACATTGACCAGTCAACGCCGTCCGACAGCTCACGGCAGAACCTTCTCAACAGAGCGCTATTGCCCAGGCGACAGCCACTATCGCCGGCGACAGCTCTGGATTCCAGAATTCTGAATTTTCTGATTTGGGGTCTTACAACACTCCCCTCCTTATAAATATTTCGTCCCGAAATTTGTAAAAAAAACATGCATATATAAATATCAAACAAAATGTCTTTACACAAAGGGGAAAAAGATAAACGTCACCGAAACAGCTCGGGGAACTCCTCCATCATGGTCTGCTCACGCTCCCATGAGAGCTCCTCGCGACCGCAGTTATCCCAATGGACCTTTACCATACAGATCGCCCTGTTCCGCAACTGATGCACCTCAGCATCCTCGATGCTAACGGGCCTGACCGCCGTCTTAAGCCCACTATCCACGGGCACCTGATCCGCCGCGACCACCTGCGTAGGCTCTTCCACTGCCTTCCGCAATACGGAGATGTGGAATACCTCGTGTAGCCCGCTCAGTTCCGCTGATAGCGCAAGCCTATAAGCCGCCTCGCCGACGCGCTCGATGAACTCAAATGGTCCAAGGTATCTCAGACTCAGCTTTTTCAAGCGTCGAACCCTGGACACGCCCTTGAATGGCCTGATCTTCAAGTAAACCCAATCGCCAATGGCGAACTGGACGTCGCGGTGCTTCGCATTATAGTACTTCGCCTGCCTATCCTGCGCAACCAAAAGCCTCTCCCGGATCAAACGCACCGTCGAAGTGGCCTCTTCGATGTCTTTCCTCTTGAAGAGCTTCGTCTCGCCCGTTTCCGCCCAAGCTAAGGGAGTGCGGCACTTCCTGTCATAGAGGGCCTCGAAAGGCGCCATCTGAATACTCACCTGATAGCTGTTGTTGTACGCGAACTCAACAAGAAAGAGGTGATCTTTCCACCCCTTGCCAAAAACCAGGACGCACATCCGGAGCATGTCTTCCATCGTCCTGTTGGTACGCTCAGTTTGGCCATCCGTCTGCGGATGAAAGGCCGTGTTAAACTGCAGCTTCGTACCCAATAGACGGTTGACTAGCCTCCAGCCTCTCGAAGTAAAGCGTCCAACTCGATCGCTGACGATGCTACAGGGCACACCGTACAATCGCACTACTGCATCGACATACAGTTTCTCCAACTTTTCCACCGAGTCATCCCTCCGGTTGGGGATAAAGTGCGCCACCTTCGCCAGCCGGTCTACGACTACCCAGATGGCATCGTTCCCGCGCTGCGATCTCGGCGGCCCATGCACGAAATCCACAGAAATGTCAACAAATTTCCACTGCGGAACAGGCAATGACTGCAAAAAGCTATTGGGCTTCTGACATCCCGCCTTCACTAGCGCACAAGTGTGGCACTTGGCCATGTAGTGAGCGATGTCCCTCTTCATACCCGGCCACCAGAAAAGGACCTTCATGTCCATAAACAACTTCGCGCTCCCCGGATGAACTGAATACCTGGTACGATGCGCCTCGTACAACAACTCATCGCGCAGCTCACCCACCTAGGGGACGCACAAACGGTCACCTCTCCACGGCAACCCGACACGCACCCGAAACTGGCATCCGGCCCCAACAGCAGGTTTCTCCGCGAAGCGCTTCAAACTCGGAGCGAGTTCTACAGCTCCATACCTCGGCCCACGAGATCACGCTGCACCTCAAACCGCTTCGCGCACACACCAGCGCTGCTCCCTCTCTCCACACAAGAGATGTCCAGGGCCTCCAGATCATGTATCAAATGCTCAATGCGCATCTGAATCCAGCTTGCCTATACTGGAGCCCTTCGACTAAGCGCAACAGCGACGACATTCCCCTTCCCGGGAGTGTAGTGAAACTCGATGGTGTAGTCCCCGAGGACTCCATTCACATTCGCTAACGCCTGATCAGAAACTTCTGCGACAGAAGGTGCTTCAGGCTCTTACGGTCCGCAGAGATGTCGCTCTTCACATTACAAACATGAAGCCACCACAACACACACACACTGCCTTCAATCCCGGCAACCGACTCCAAGTCGTGAACCGGATAGTTTCGTTCGTGCACCTTTCTCTAGTGAGGGTCATACGCCACCACCTTACCCTGCTACAGCAGAACACAACCAAGGCCACTACCAGACGCATCACTACAAGTCTTGTAGCCTTTTGTGTCGCAAGGGAAATATAAGATCAGGGAAGTGGTACGCCACTGCTTCAGCTCTTCAAAAGCTTGCGCACACGCGGGCGTCCTCATAAACTCCCACATCTTCCGTGCCAGCGTCACAAGAGGCAGCGCGATCCGTGATAAGTTCTCCACGAAGCGCCTGTAACAGCCGGCCAGCCCGAGAAAGCTACGGACCTCCGCTACAGAAGAAAGAACAGGCAACTCCCTGATGGCCGCAACCTTCACCGGATCCACCGCCACACCCGCTCCACCAACCACACGGTCTAAGAATGCCACGGAAGGTAGCCAGAACTCGTACTTCGAGAACTTGGCATACAACTAGTTCCTCCCCAGAACCTCCAAGACTACTCGCAGGCGATCACTGTGCTCCCCCCCCCCCGGACTGAGAGCAGACAAGTATGTCGTCAAGGAAGACGACCACAAACCGGTCAAGGTACCCTCGGCAAGTTCGGAGCATCAAGTCCTTAAACACCAAAGGCGCATTAGACAGCCCAAACGGCATCACGGTGAACTCATACTGTCCGTACCTTGTACTGAAGACAGTCTTCGGGATGTCGCACTCCCTGATCCGCACCTGATAATAGCAGGACATCAAGTCTAGCTTTGAGTATACTGTCGAACCAATGAGCTGGTCGAACAAATCGTTTATCCTCGGAAGAGGATACTTGTTCTTCTCGGTCAGCTTGTTCAGCTCCCGATAATCGATGCAAAGCCGCAGGCTACCGTCCTTCTTTTTGACAAAGAGGACCGGTGCACTCCAAGGTGAGGAACTCGGACGCATGTAGCCCTGCTCAAGCAGCTCCTGCAACTGCAGCTTCAACTCCGCCAACTCTTTCGGAGCTAAACGATACGGCGAGTGGGCCACCGGCTTAGCGCCTGGCACCAACTCAATCGTGAAATCTATCTCCCGCTGCGGTGGAGCGCCGGGGAGATATCTCGGGAATACCTGACAACTCCCACACTACCGGAACGTTAGCTAAGCTAGGCTTTGGCTCTGAAGCCTCAACTAGGGAAAAGAGCAGCTCTGCCCCTCTACCGCACCGCCTTGGACACCAAGAGAGCAGACAACAACATCGTGCTCTTTCCATGCATGCCCGCAAAACTGCCTTGCGGTCGGTATACCGCCCCTGCCTAACTTCCTAAGACGTATTTGCACGAAGGTTCTCGGACTCCAACGGCACCTGCTATCACAACGTCACGACGTTTAGACTTTGCGTGGGGTTTGAACACGTAAGTGTCTCACCTCTGCATAATTCTATACTTTCCTGCACCAGCTTAGTGCCCAATGCATAAAGCACATATTAAAAGCTAGCTACGCATTAAAAGAAGAGTGGGGCCACAAAGGCACCCAACAGCATGGTTAAGCTTTAACAACATCTCATTACCACCAAAGTGTGCAAAAAGAGCAGTACAAACTATATACAAGCATACATTGCCATCATAGTTTTACCCAAAGATATTGGCTACCCTGCTCTCCCCCTGTCTATACCAGACTTACAATACACTCGCAGGCGCTATGGCCTAACTCGCCACAGCAATAACAAACAGGGAGCTCTCGGCTAGTCATTGCACCCGAAGCTCGCGGAGGAGTTGGCTCCTCTACTTTCCTCTTCTTCCGGCCACTGCGACAATCTCGAGCCATATGCCCCGCCTTACCATAAGTAAAGCATAATAGGGGAGCTCGTCCCACAAGCTTAGCCTTCTTCCTCCTATTCTTTCGCGATCACTTTTTGGGCTGATGACATTCCAGCTTTTCAGCATTCACGGCTTGTTTCCTTTGGATATGCTGGAGGTCTCGCTCCAACTCCCTCGCAGAGGTTACCAATGAATGAAAGCCCAATTGATTTGGGCCCAGAAGCAACAACCGTAAGTCATCTCGCAAGCCCCAGTAGAACCCATCTACCTTGGTCTTTTCGTCCTCCTTCGACGATGATCCCACAAAGCAAGTTAACTTAATAAACTCACATAAGTACTCGTCTACCGAGCGCTCACCTTGCCCCACACACAAGTGGAACCACTGATTGAAGTCTCTTGTCATTACGTTTGGCTCAATGACTACTGCTCGCTTCGTGACCACCATGGGAGAAGGAAGGTGTTCAGGTCTTCCTGACTGAGCATTGAGCACGTCTACGACCACTTCAGCAATCATACGGATCATCTGCACCAGGGAAGGAGGTGTAGACACCTCAGCAGATCCACTGCTTCGAATCATCTCATGAGGACGCGACGGTCCCGCAGCACTTTGAGTATCCTACACAAGTGCATCGCACGGTTAGGCGACAAGCATGGTCGCAAACTAACCACAAAAGGAACACTCAGGTTCCAAAATCATGCATTAATTGTTGGTTTGTTGTTACATTTTATTCCTAAGTGGACATTTTTGGGTTTATTTTACGTCTCAACTGTAGCGCACACACGTGCTCACCACCCCTTAAAAGAATTCGCCCACGAATTCCTTAGAAGGATACGGAACCCTAGTAGCTGATACCAATTTGTAACACCCCCATCCGTTAAGAAGCATATAGCAGAAGGTCCGGCCGGGGCCCCACGCCATATACTACAAAACAAACGGGAACGTCACTATTGAATATACAACGACACTATACCACGGAGCCTAACTCAGAGCATTCTATGCGGAAGTAAAAGAGAGAGACAGAATTTTAAACCACAAGACCCGAACTCGGGTATGTCCACTTCTATTAACTTGGAATAAAATGTTTTACAACATACAAAAGAGGCACGACGGCCTTACAGTTTACCAACATCGGCGCGCAGGCCGGCCATACATGAAAACAGAAGAAAGGACAAAAGGCCTTCAAGGGCCGCAGCAGCGCAGGGGCTTCAGCCCGCCAAGTTCCCGCTCGGTCCAGCTCCTGTACAACAAGCCCACCAAAGACGGTGGCAAAACAGGGCAACGGTCAGCTAAAGCTGACCAAGTTATAACGACCCCACCCCTTCGAGGGGGTGGCAGTTCTAAACGTCCCTGCAAAACAGTCTCAACAGCATATATAAATATATATAAGAGTGCGACTAGCAAAGCCCACAACATTTCATACATATGCAACGAACACAAACGTGGGAATGGCCTCCACGTCTCGTGCACTCAGGCACTCTTTGGTGTACTCCGCCTTCCACCACCATCCACTCTTGATGGCTTTGCCCTCCGAGGCTAAAGTCAGCGGCCCGAATACCAGGGTCCTCCGTGCTTTAATTGTGAACTTACGCAGTCCGAAGACTCTACCCCGTTGCCTCCCGACATGTTATTCGAGACTTACTAATCAGGTGCTGCAATGGTTCGGGTGCAGGTACGCCAAATGCCCGTTGTTCACACACTCGTTGTACAACATGAAATGCGGGTATGGCATCCCCTAAGCCCAGGTATTCTCAATTAGCTGGCTCCACAGGCCGCAAAGTCATCCACCAGGACACCCTTACAGGTCGGGCACGCTGACCTCAGGTCCCCTCAACAGGTGGGCACAACAAACATCACCAGACCCATGTCTGGGAGCTGTCGCCCAGGCGACATTCACTGTCGACAGCGACAGTGCACAAACCCTAATTTGGCTTCTAGCTGTGGATGCTTCCCGGGGCACACCCCCAGGCATTGCTGCATATGCAGTAGCACTCCCTAGCCTCAGAACACCCAAATTCATCAGAATCCAATTCTGGGGAGCTGTCGCCCAGGTGACAGTCACTGTCGCGCCGGCGACAGCTAGACAGAACTCCATTTCTTCCTTTTAACTTCGGGTGCTCCCCGGGGCACACCCCTGGGCGTTGTTGCGCATGCAGTAGCACTCTCTAGTCCTACGTAGCAGGATAACAACACGGGGTTTTCCCTGAGCACGCACAATACCACAAGGCATCACCAATCCGGACGAACCGTCACGGATGGGCTTCACACAGCGCGCCTACGTCCGTATTACGCACGGACTCTATATGTATGCAACTTGGATGGGGATAACACGAATCGACCCCTCGGAGGCCACGACCTCACCCTTTTGAGTAGGGGCCTCAACGATGCAAGGGAATGGACTAAGGCATGTCCAAGAGATGGTAGAAAAGTTCGTTACCCTTAAACGCTGCTTCAATCCCATGGCTTGACGTTCCACACGGATGGAAAGGAGCGCCTTGCCCTCCTCTACGCGTAGCCACCAACCTTGAAGGGATTGGATGAGTGTAGCTCCTCCAAACCCAAACTCCAAGCTAGGGTTCACTATTCCCCCTTCTTCTCCAAGCTCCTCTCTCTCTCTCTCTTAAGAACCCTTAAGGAATTAAATGGAAAAGAAGAGGATTCGGCCTTATTAGCTGCCACTGAGCCTCCCAAGCCAAAACCATCCCCCAAAGTCAAAGTGCAATCAATGCCCTTGATTTCGGCCACAAAGTCCAATTTTGAGCTGTCGCCCGGCGACAGCCGCTGTCGCCCCGGCGACAGTGATATGAACCGACATTGACCAGTCAACGCCGTCCGACAGCTCACGGCAGAACCTTCTCAACAGAGCTCTATCGCCCAGGCGACAGCCACTATCGCCGGCGACAGCTCTGGATTCCAGAATTCTGAATTTTCTGATTTGGGGTCTTGCACAGTTTCTCTAGGACTTTGTCAGCATCAGGGAGAGTATCATTTATAGAATAGCCTTGATGATGATAATTGCTGTATTTTCATCAAATAATTTCTTTGGAATTTTGATGGTAGATTCTGCAAGAATTTGTTCCTTGGTCATTCCCCTGTTGATCTTTTCCATCCAGACATTCCTCTTATCTTCTACTTCTTTCATAGCTGCTTCATATTCATACAGCTCTCTTTCTCTTATTTCTTCATGCCTCTTTTCCATGTCAGGGTCATGGTATTCCTTTACAGGGTTGTTAGGAGTGATAACAGACATCTTTTCAAACCTC
Source organism: Dactylorhiza incarnata (assembly GCA_033032865.1). Lineage (NCBI taxonomy): Eukaryota > Viridiplantae > Streptophyta > Magnoliopsida > Asparagales > Orchidaceae > Dactylorhiza > Dactylorhiza incarnata. The sequence continues at coordinate 12,609,139 of JAWHQI010000014.1, forward strand.
TTTATCTCCTCAACAGACTTTTTATATTTCTTTTCCTTTGCATATTCTTTTCTTTCTTCTTTGGAGAATTTTTGCCAGTAGGGGTGGCTTCTCTTTTTCTTTTTATTTGTCCTCCTGGACTTTGCCTAGGTAGGATTTGGGTAGGTGCTTTAAGCTGCTCAGTAAGTTTTGTTACTGGTGGAGGTAGAGGTAGCAGTGGAGGTAGAGAGGAAGGTATGGAAGGCAGAATGTCCTCTGGTAGGGCAATTTCTGCTGAAGGATGTTTGTCTCCTTCAATCTCTCATGAAGGGATATCCTCAAGTAGGGGTTTCTTCAGTTTGATATAACTGGCAGAGAAGCCAGGAGAGTGATGCTGAATTTCTTCCTCACATGGGGTTGCTTCAATCCACACTTGTCCTCTCCAGTCATCAGAAGAGGCTGCTTCTTTCTGGAGCAACTCTCCCCCTGGTTTATATCCTGCATAAAGGATTTAAACCCTTCTGGCGACAGAGGCTGTTCTTGAATGAGAGCATTAAGCTCAGGAAGAGAGGCAGAGAGGTTTGCCAGTTTGGCTGCACAGGTGTTGATCATGGCAGCACACTCGTTGGTGAAGTGGTTCAGTCGAGTCTGGAAGTCATTTACTAGTTGTTCAAGAGCATCGTTCATCGCTTTGATGAGGGTCGATTGATCAGGAGTTGGTGCCATTGATGTAGAGAGAGAGAGAGAGGTAAAAGACGAAGTTTTGGCGGTTGAGGAGAGTATATGTTATGAAATAAGAGGTATTATTTAAAGAAGGTGAAACGTCGAGAAAGGAAACCGAAATCAAGGTATATCAGGTAATCCAATCGTCAAAAGAGGAAGTAAGGATTTGATTCTAATTTTGACAAGAGGTCGACATTACGGCGAATTGTTGTCGACGTATGGTCATTGATGTCGACGTATGCGTCGATATGGAGTCGACGCTCCGTGGAGATATGTCAGCCTAGCGTTTTGTCGACGTGTTCATAGACTTGCGTCGATATAAAGTCGACGGTGCGTCGATATGTATTCGACGTATCTTCAAATACTTTCTTAGATCTTTTAGATTTCCCCAACAATGGTGGTTACAGGCTTCCATCAAGCATTCCTAAGGTGTTGATGAAGTAATTATGCTTAGTTTCATCCAAGGGTTTTGTGAAGATGTCTGCTCTTTGACTGACTGTAGGAATGTATTCTAAGGTTATGTTACCTTTTTCTACATTATCTCTAAGGAAGTGATGTCTGATCTCTATATGTTTGGTTCTACTATGAAGGACTGGGTTGGATGTTATGGATATAGCACTGGAGCTATCACAATAGATCTTAGAGTTATTGACCTCCAATTTGTAGTCAAGAAGCTGATTTTGCATCCACAGGATTTGTGAACAACAGCTCCCAGCAGCTATGTATTCAGCTTCAGCTGTTGAGGTTGAGACTGAGGTTTGTTTCTTACTAAACCATGATATTAATCTGTCACCTAGGAATTTGCAAGTACCAGATGTACTTTTTCTATCAACCCTACATCCAGCATAATCTGCATCTGAGAAACCTATTAATTCAAAGTTGGTTTCTGTTGAGTACCACAAACCTAGTTCATGGGTTCCCTTTAGGTATCTAAGAATCCTTTTTACAGAGGTGAGATGGGATTCTTTTGGATCAACCTGAAATCTAGCACATATGCAAGTGGCAAACATAATGTCAGGTCTGCTAGCTGTTAGATATAGAAGGGATCCTATTATTGCCCTATATGTCTTTTGATCTACTGATTTTCCCTTGTCATCCTTTTCTATAATGGCATTAGTTGTCATAGGTGTTTTCATAGTAGAAGCTGATTCCATACCAAACTTTTTGATTAACTCTTTAGTGTACTTAGACTTTGAGATGAAGATTCCCTCACTACTTTGTTTTACTTGTAGTCCTAGGAAATAAGAGAGTTCTCCCATACTACTCTTTTCAAATTTAGATTGCATTAGATTAGCAAATCTTTTACAAAGTTTGGGATGAGTTGAGCTAAAGATGATGTCATCTACATAGATTTGAACAAGATGGAGTTGATTTTTATGGATCTTAGTAAAAAGTGTTTTATCCACTTTTCCTCTTTCAAAAGAATTTTCTAAAAGGAAGTTAGAGAGATTTTCATACCGAGCTCTAGGTGCTTGCTTAAGACCATATAGTGCTTTGTTAATTCTATAAACAAAGTTAGGAGAGGAGGGATTTACAAAACCTGGTGGTTGCTCTACATATACCTCTTCTTGAAGGTCACCATTCAAAAAGGCACTCTTGACATCCATCTGATAGACTTTCATCTTCATGAAAGCTGCATAGGCAAGGAAGAGCCTGATTGCCTCCAATCTGGCTACTGGAGCAAAGGTTTGGTTGTAGTCTATTCCTTCTTCTTGTCTATATCCTTGTGCTACAAGTCTTGCCTTGTTCCTGACAATTACTCCAGTGGAATCTAGTTTGTTTCAATATACCCACTTTGTACCAATCACTGGGTAGTTTCTTGGTCTTTCAACTAAGTTCCACACTTTGTTTCTCTCAAATTGGCCTATTTCTTCTTGCATGGCCATAATCCAGTGAGGATCACAATTTGCTTCCTCAAACTTCTTTGGTTCAACTTGTGATAAGAAGCATTGGAGCATCATCCCATTGGAGACTTGGTGTCTTGTTCTTACTCCTGTATTGGGGTCTCCAATTACTTGAGATTGTGGATGATCTTTCAAATTGACCCCTGTCCTGCTTGGTATTGTCAGATGTTCTTCTTCCTCATTAGCAATGGGATCATTGTCCACCTGTTCTTCCTGAACCATGTTCTCTTGTGGGAGTTGGTTTTGAATGCTCTTTTCTGAATCTTCTTCATGTTCTTGTTCAGATTCCTCACTTGATTCCTCTAGCTGATTTTCTTTTCCATTATCTGTGTTCTCTAGAACCAGTTGCTCAAGTTGTGTTTCTATGCTGCTGTTTTCTTGTGGAAAAGAACTGGTGGGAGTTTCCTCCCCCTTAAACAGCATGTTAGTTTCATCAAATATAATGTGCATAGATTCTTCAATTTTAAGAGTTCTCTTGTTATAGCACCTATAGGCTTTACTAGATGATGAGTATCCCAGAAATATTCCATCATCGGACTTCTTGTCAAATTTGGCAATATGATCTTTCCCATTTTTTAGAATAAAGCAGGCGCATCCAAAAATTTTAAAATATTTAACAATGGGTGTTTTTCCTTTCAGGAGCTCATATGGAGTCTTTGATTTAGTTTTGTGTATAAGGCTTCTATTTAGAACATAGTTGGTAGTGTTGACTACTTCAGCCCAGAAGGTTTTTGGTAATCCTGATTCTGCAAGTAAGGTCCTTCCTGATTCAATTAAAGTTCTATTCTTTCTTTCAGCAACTCCATTTTGTTGAGGAGTTCTAGGGGCTGAGAAACTTTATTTAATACCTATATCCTCACAGAAACTACAAATCAACTGATTTTCAAATTCAGTCCCATGATCACTTCTGATAATTGAAACATGAGTGTTAAACTCAGATTGAATCTGTCTTATGAATTTTGAAAGAATCTTATGGGTTTCAGACTTAGCCCTTAGAAAGAATACCCAGCTAAACCTAGAATAGTCATCCACAATGACTAGTGTATAAGATTTTCCACCTAAGCTCTGAGTGGATATGGGACCAAAGAGATCCATATGCAGTAAGTAGAGAATCCTGGGAGAGTCATCCTTACCAATTGGTTTGAAGGATGATTTGGTTTGTTTTCCTAGTTGGCAAGGTCTACATGGAGAATCCTTAGAGTACCTGCCCTTTGGTAGGCCTCTGACTAGGTTATTCTTTGCTAGTTTACTAATTGTTTTGTGGTTTAAGTGACCCAGTCTCCTATGCCATAATTCATTTTTATCAATAATATTGTTAAACAAACAAACTTCTGTGGGTGAGGAGCTAAAATCCACTATATACACTTTCCCTTTTCTAATTCCATTGAGTATTATGGCACCAGACTTGACATCAATAATATAGCAAAGTAGTGTGGTGAATTTTACCTCATACTTACCACTGTCACATATCTGACTTATACTTATCAGATTGTGCTTCAGTCCTTTGACTACTGCCACATTCTTGAAGGTAACTTTTCCTTCTTTAAGATCTCCAAAGCCCCTGGTTTGCCCACAGCTAGAGTCTCCAAAGGTCACTGGTGGTCCATGTCTATCCTCAAAATTGGTTAATAGATTTCTGTACCCTGTCATGTGCATGGAGCATCCACTGTCCAAGTACCACACCAGCCTGGAGATGTGATACATCTGCACATAAGATTTTAAACATTAGTTTGGACCCTGCTGAGCTGGGGTCCCTTCCTCCCAACAGTGAAAGATTTAATGAAAGAATAAGTGGGTTTTTCAGAATATCCTTCCTCCTTTAGGGGTATTGGCTAATCATACCAATTTTCTTTGGTAATGTCGCAGAAATAGTGTTCATAATAAAAGGACATGGATTGAGAGGACTGTTTGGAAGAGGAGAAATTTCTGTCAGATTGGTTGCGTCGATATGAATTCGACGTAGGCTTATGGTTGCGTCGATATGAAGTTGACGTGTGCTCAAGGTTACGTCGAGTAGAATTCGATGCTTCCTTCATTCTGCGTTCATTTTTAGCCGAAGCATGGGAGAAGTTGCGTCGGATAAAAGTCGACGCACTTTGGTGTAAGCGTCGATTAGAAATCGACGCACGTTGATAAGAATTCGACGCATGTTTATTTCTTTTCTGAGGATATTTACCTAGGATTCCTTCATATGTAATGGGATTATTTTTATTAAAGACAGTGGTTGTTTCTGGATTTTCATGTGACCTCTCTCTTATTGGATGATTCTCCCTAGTGAAGTGAATTGGATGTTTCCAAACAGATTTGCTGGATGATTGAGGTTTGGGTTCTTCATTAGTGTTAAACTTTAATTGTCTAAATCTATTAGTGAGATTCTCAGAAATATTCTTGAGCTTCTGACTTCTCCCATTTAGAGAGTCTTCAAAGGCTTTTGTCTTTGCTAGCTCATCTCTTAGTGTTAGATTTTCTGTATAGATTTTATCTAGTTCCTCCTCTGAGAGTCCAAGACTGAGCTCATAGTTTTTATATTGTATTCATTTGTTTGAGATTGTTTAATTCATTTCTTAGTTCTTTTATTTCTCTTTCAGATTTGATTAGATCTAAGCAGAATTCTTTGAAATTGTTTTTGAAATCAGTGGAAGAAAAATCTATATCATCAAATATATTTACCATAGATGTATCCTCAGGCTTCTCAGTGGCCATCAAACAGGTTTCCTCTAGCTTGGCCTCTTCCTGATCATTGTCAGATGAGGTACTTTCTTCAGATTCTGAATCACTCCATGAATGAGCAATGAAACCTTTCTCTTTCTTCTTCTTCTTCTTCTTCTTCTTCTTCTTCTTTAGATCTGCTCTTTTCAGATCTTTCTTTTTGCTGATCCCTTTAGGACATTCAGGTGCAATATGTCCAGGTTTCCTGCAAGAGTAACATATAATCTCTTTAGTAGGTGTTTTATTATACATGGTTTTTGAGTCTCTTCCTCTGGATCCTTCTGTTTTGATCCACTTCTTGAACCTTCTGGCCAGTAGACTGATCATCTCCTCATCACTTGTAGAGGGTTCACCTTCAACAGCCTTCAATGCAATACTCTTTTCTTTTGAGAGTGAAGGAGCCTTTTCTTTCTCTTCTTTCTCAGCTCTTGTTTTCAAAAGTTGTTCATAAGATTTTAGTTTACCCAACAGGACATCTGTTGAGATTTCTCTTTGACTTCTGGAGTCTCTAATTGGCCAGATTCTTGAATCCCAAGAGCTAGGGAAGCAAGTTAGCAATTTGTCATTTATCTCAGTGAGAGATATATCCTTCTCAAGTGTTCTCAACTCATTTACTATGAGGCTGAATCTGGCATACATGTCAGTAACACTTTCTCCTTCTTTCTTCTGGAAGTTTTCATATTGAGAGATGAGTAGTGCCTTTCTATCCTTTTTCTCATCAGCACTTCCCTCTACCATTTTGGTGAGAGCTTCCCATACTTCCTTAGCTGACTTACATTCAACAATCTTTTGGAAGATTTCGTCTGAGAGGGTTGAGACTAAGATATTCATAGCTTGGCATCACATGCTTGAGCTTTCTTTTCTTCATCTGTCCATTCAGCCTTTGGAGCAAGTGTTTGTGTGACCTTTCCACTTGAGTCCTTCTTGTATGGCTTGGGAGGACCTGTCATAATAACATCAAATAATTCTCCATCAATAGAGTTTAGATAGATCTAAATTCTTGTTTTCCAAAGTGCAAACTTTTCAAGATTGCAAATTGGTGGTCTGGTGGAAGCATGATCTTTGATTTGTGCCATGTGAAAAATAATTTTTTTTTTGAAATATATAAGAGGTAGGATCTTTTTGATCAAGGAGTTAACCTTTTTAGATCAACCTCCCTCTGATACCAATTGAAAGTGCATAGTTAACCTCACTAGAATTCTCTAGAGGGGGGGTGAATAGAGATTAAAAATACTTTGTGCAATTATATATATATATATATATATGTAATAATCACAGATTTAAGCTTCCCACACACCAACAAGAATTAAGCAAGTAAAGAAGAAAAATAACAAGAAGAAAATCACAGCACAACACAAAGAAATATAGTGGTTCCCCAAACTTTGGGTAGTCCACTCTTCTACCCCCTTTGGTAGGAATTCACTATCTTGCACTGAGTCTTTTGATAAGGAGACTCTTAGAACCAGCCTGAGTCTGTTGATAAGGAGACTCTTAGAACCAGCCTGAGTCTTTTGAAAAGGAGACTCTTAGAACCAGTACAACTGAATTTTTTGAAGAGAGATTCTAAAAACTCTTTTATAATATTTGAGAATGAAATTAGAAAGAGAAGAAGAAGTATTTGAAACAAGAAAGAATCTTCTTCCTAGCAAGAAGATTAGAAGCACAAGAAATAGTGAATGAAATCTCTCTTCTATAGTGAGAAGGAGATTGTGGGCCTTTTCTCTCTTTTAGTGAGAGCTATCAGAGTTTGCAGCAGTATGGCTTCAGAATGAGGAGAAGAAAGCTTGATCTTTGCTGCAGCACTATTTCTCAATTGTCTCTCTTTTCACTTGGGAGCTCTTCCTCTTTTTCAAAATGAATATGGTGGAACATTTGTTATCATTCTCTGCCGATCTCCTCCTTATTTATAGCTCTGTTCAAAAGATATTGCTAAAGGGGAATAATTAATTAGCAGACAGAAAATTAGGAAGAGATAAGAGTTTCCATAATGAATATTACTGTAGAAGGAAAGGAATTCATTCTGATTTCAAATAATATCCATAACAATCTTAATCAAATTAGCCAAGAATCAATTATATGGAAAGGCTGATTCAGAATGGCTATAAAAGAATAATATTATTCCATAAAAATCATATCTTCAGAAAGAAGGAAAGAGATCTGGCATGTTTTTGAATTACTTGTAGATATCGACGTGCGTCGATTACAATTCGATGTAAGCGTCGAATTCATCCTGGGTGAACGTCAAAAGGAGAATAAGGAAGGAGCGTCGACTAAGGTGCGTCGACTTCACTAGATGCGTCGACTAGAAGTCAGAGTAACGTCGACATAGAATGCGTTGAATTCTGTTTGGAGTTACTTTGACTCATTGAGAGAGAGACGTCGACTTCATTTCGACATTGCGTCGAATACTATTCGACGAATATTTACTTAGCCTAATTTTTCATACTTAGAATTTATATTCTTCTTAATTCTAGGGGTTAAGATAAATCATTTCCCCAACAACAGATTTCCATTTAGCGTAGGCAAACCTTTAATGAGTTTATTCTTTGACAATTTTAAGATTAGGTTTATACTAGAGTGACTGAGACGCCTATGCCATAATTCAAGTTCTTCATTTTTTGATATAAGACATTTTAGTGACGCATGTGATAGATCATGAAAGGCAATTAGATACACATTGTGAATTCGTGGTGCAGTGAGTACAATACTATTGGTTTTAGGATCAATAATCTTACATAAATCAGTAGAAGACTCAAATAAGACATTTAGTCCTTTATCACAAAGCTGACTAATAGAAATCAAGTTATGTTTCAAACCTTCTACATATAAAACATTAGTTAGAGAGAAAGAATTGTTACGCACAGTACCGGTGCCTAAAATCCTTCCCTTTCCATTGTCCCGAAATGTCACAATTCCTCCTTTCTTCATAGTGAGGCTAAGGAATTTTGCTTTATCGCCTGTCATGTTTTTGGAGCAACCTGAGTCCAAGTACCACATGTCTTCCTTCTCCTTAGCCTACCAACATACCTAACAAGAAGATGAGAGTAAAGACCCGGATACCCAAGTGGTTCCTCCCATAGAGTGGGTGGAAACCTTAGGCACCCAGATTTGCTTGACAGTTCATCTACCCTTCATCCTGCAAGAGTCCAAGGTATGCCCGAAGTTATGGCACTTGGCACACAACACAAAAGGGGTTGAGACCTTTTTCAGTTTTTGTTGTGGACTCATGCTGGAGGATGGGGAATCAGCAGAATAGATTCCAGATTTATGATTTTTCCAAGAGTTATGAGGTTTGTTACTACCGTCAGCGTTAGTAGTTAACGTCATGCGGTAGTTAGCAGAGTCAAAAACTAGACCAATTTTTGCTCTACCATGCCTTTGGTTTGCCAAGATCATATCAAGACTTTTCTGGCCAACACCAAATTTTTGTATGGCTAAGTTAAGGTCATGGATTTTGGCTTTTAAAGCAAAATTTTCACTAACTAAATTTCTGCATCTATTTGCAAAAATTTTCTTTTCATTTTTATCATTAGAAAGAGAGAGTTTTAAATTTCTTTCTAAGTCTCTCTTTTGTTTCGTGAGTGATTCGGTATTTGAGAGAGCATTAGAAAGATCAACTTCGAGTTTGCTAGTCCTTGCCAAAAGATCATCATTCTTTTGGCAAGACTCCATCTCCTTTCCCAAAGCAAAAACTTCCTTACACAATTTTTTATTTTGTTTCAAAAGAAATTTATTTTCAGTTGTAAGTAAAATATAATCTTTTAAAGTTTTACCAAAAGATTTGCAAGTTCTTAAATATTCGGAATAAAGATCATCATAGTTAGAGGTGATTACCTCAGTGTCGCTTTGGACACTGCACTCGTCGTTGGTTGATTCATTGATTTCCCCCATAAGGCACAAGTTTGCCTCATCATCATCGCTTGAGATTGAACTAATTGAGCAACCGAAGGAAGAGTCATCCCATGTTGCAGCTTTTAAGACCTTCTTCTTCTCCTTCCCTTTAACCCGTTTTTCTTTTTGCTCTTTCAGGAATTTTGGGCATTGACTTCTAATATGCCCGGTCTTCCTACAGTGGAAGCACTCGGGAGGTGGGCGCTCTTCGTCATCGTCGCTAGACTTCTCCTTCTTCTCTCTTTTGGATGAGGAGCCTTTGCGGAAAAATTTCCGGAAGGTGTTTCTCCTTTCCGGATTTTTTATGAATTTAGTGAACTTCTTCACAAATAAACTCTCCTCATCATCTTCCTCGTCGTCATCTTCTTTTCTTGACTTCAGTGCCAAGGATTTCTTCTTCGGCTCCTTGTTGTACTCCTCTTCTTGAATCTTGAGTTCTACCTCATGTGTTTTGAGGTTCCCAATGAGGCTCTCAATTTGGAGCCGCCTAAGATCATGCGATTCAAAAATCGCCGTCACCTTTGGATTGAACTTTGGTGGGAGTGATCGAAGAATCTTTCTCACCAAGTCGCCGTTTGAGAATGTCTTTCCAAGAATTTTTGAGGCGTTGACGATCATGGTGAATCGAGTGTACTGTTGGAACACGGTCTTCCGTATGTCCTAGGTTTGAGAATAACAAATCCTATGTATATTTGATCTTGTGTGTTCAAGTGTGCAGGTTAACATAGTCCACATGACTCAAGGAGTACTCATGATGTCTGCCCCCAAAATTGAGGCCAAAATTCGAACAAGCTCACTAGCGCCGGTGGTAGCGATAGCGCCCGGCGCTAGCATTGATTAGCTCGATTCCGGCGGAATTTTTAGAAGGAGCTAGCGCCCGGCGGTAGCTACTAGCGCTGGCGGTAGTATGGTGCACAAGAGGCATAGAGCAAATTGTTGCCACGGATGGGAGATTCGGCCGCGCAAGATCATTCCTAATCCGGGCTAGCGCCGGCGGTAGCGCTAGCGTCGGCGGTAGCGTGAATGCTATAAATTGTATGCTTTGGCTCCGAATTCTTCATCCTCCTCCAATCCCAAACTCCAGAGCTTCGTGCCACAACAGAGAGAGGAAGATTCAGAGCAATACTCCCACAATTCCATAAAGCCTTAAGGAGATCCGTGGAGAAGATTTCAACACGCGTCATCATCGTGACGAAAGGCTGCATCGACTACGATCATACTCTGCGGGCCTTCGTCCACTTCTCCAAGAGATCCACATAGAGGGAGTTTTTATATTATTGTCTTTTCATTTCATATCTTTTCTGTAAACGGTAGTGAAATCGCCTCGTGTTGGTGACTAGGTCTGGGGTAGGACTTAGGGCTGAAATTCACCTCGTGTTGGCGACTAGATCTAGGTTAGGTCTAGGGGGTGCTCGAGGCCTTTCTGGGGATAGATCGGCTAGAGCAGCTTGAGGCCGTATCTGGGGAGAGATCGGCTAAAGCCAACCGGTTCGTGGGGATACGAGTCGGTATAGAAAACGAAAAAGAATTTTTATTAGTCGCCTCCGATTTCTAGCGTCATAGAAATCAAGTTTTGTAAAACATTATTTGATATTAATAAAGCATATCTCTTTATTATTATTTTACTTGATGTCTCTTTATTAATCTTGCAATATTCCGAAGTTTTTCTAAATATAATCTAAAGTTTTTGAAAACCCTTATTCACCCCCCCCCCCCTCTAAGGGCGCCGACCGATCGAACAAGTGGTATCAGAGGGGTTTTATTCCAATCGGCTTAACAACCGGGAATAATGGCGTCTCATGATCTCGCTTCAACTAGTGTGGCAAATTTCTGTGAAGATGAAATATCACATAAACCACCTTTGTTTGAAGGAACAAATTATAAAGGATGGAAAATTTTAATGGAAAAATTTATTAAAACTTTAGATATCGAAGTATGGAACTTAGCAATTATAAGACGTGTGGATGAATCAAATAAAAAGGAACTTCATTTAGATTCAAAAGCTAAACATTATCTATTTTGTGGTCTCTCAAATGAAGTTTTCAAATTTGTGTATTGCTTTTCTAGTGCTTATAAAGTATGGAAATTTCTTGAAGAAATGTATGATCTTCCTCTCGCAGGTATGGAACAAACACAGGAGGAAAAGAACGTATAAGCATCCATTATCATTCAAGAAGATCTCTCTCAGAGCGAAGCCATGGAGAATATTGAAATAGAAAAGGAGAACAATACACCAAGAGAAAAAGAAGAAGAAATCTTACTTTTGGAAGAGGAGTGCCAAGAAGAAGACAAAGGAACAATATGTTCAAACCCTCCCTCATCCAAAAGCAATGTAAGGAAATCAAATTCTATCTTTTGTACTTCTATCTCTTCATTACAATTGTTACAAAATACTAAGCGCAAAATTAAGAAATTAAAGAATGCTAATAAACTATTGCGCTTAGAAAATAAAAATTTAAAAACAAAAGTTAAAGTAGTATCAAAATCTGATTTATCTAGCGTTACTCATGTCACTTCAATTGAAAATACAAAACCTTGTCTTGATTGTAATGATATTAAAGAAAAATTTAAGGAACTTGAAAAAGAAATTATTTTTATAAGAGAACAAAATGAAAAATTATGTTTAGAAAATTCATCTTTAAAAATTAATTGTGCTAAGTGTAAGGACTATGAAATTGAAATAAAAGAGATGGATGAAACATTTGATGAGTATAGGGATAAATATGAAAAACATATTGACTCAATTGTTACCACTCTTAAAAATAGCACAATCAATTATAATAAAGCTAGACATAGTTTAAAGATCAAGAATGATGAATTAAAATCAAAAATCAACTTGCTTATGAAAATTGTAAATACAAATTCACAATATCAAACTATATCTAAAGACAAGTTGAATGAGAATATGAATATCATAGCAAAGTTTAATAATGGGAGTAAGGAACATAAAGGATTTGTAAATCAAAATCAAAATCATCATTATTTACAAAACCATGCTTCTCCCAACCTAAAATTAAATGCAAACAAATTTCCTTTCAAAAATCACTTTTATCCAAATATTCAAGTAAATGATTATGGAAAATTGAGAACTAAAAATAATGTTTATCCAAGGTATGAATGGAGACCCATTCTTAAGAATAACGCTCTAATGTCAAAAGAAAAGGTCCATCCAAACATATCTCCCCAAAAGAAAACACGATGTATTTGGGTACCCAAAGGAACCGTCACTCCCGGTCCTGTTTTGATACCTAAATCTCTTATTCATTAGTATCCCATCATTTGCATGAAGTAGATATCAATTAAAATGAAATACACAAATTTCTAATTCATGATGTGCTTTAATGTCTTTTCTATCTTTCTCTTTTTGTGTTCTTTTTAAACTATCATGCCATGGTCATCCTATATAGTATTGGAAATATGATTTTATCTCATAAAGCTTAATGAGTTTATAAATCATTTTTGATCAAAATTCAAAATCATATTTTTATTCTGATGACCTATCTTTTATTATTATAAATATCTTATATTATCTATATGAATCAAACTCTAAATTTGATATAAGATAATTCAAATTAAATCTGGTTATTAGGCTATTAAGATTCTTAGCCTTCACCAACAAGTGGTTGAGTGAAATAACTTGATCTAAAAGAAAATTCAAGATTTAAATAAAAGCTCAACTTTCAATATGGGTGTCATTGTTCACAACAAAAAATTATATTGTGTTCTCTCCTTGATGTCAAACATGATCTAAACCATCACTATTGTTCACCTATCAAAAAATCACATATATATATATTCAAAATTCTTAATTAAAGGAAAATCACTAAAATGTGTTGAAAGAAGTTATCTTCATAATGAATATTGAATTCACAAACACCACCATGATCTAGTGATATGTTTTGCTAAACATCTCTAAAATCATAATTCATATCAAGAATCATCTATAAACAACTATCACAAATTATATGATAACAATTGACATTATAATTGTTTACCATGGTTGGTGTTATGGTATATTATGTGTGTATTGTGATTTATTTCTAGTTTAGACCTTTGAATCATTTTGATATCAAATAAAATAAGAATTGTCACTCCATTCTAGGTCTCTAAGTTGAAACACAATCAAACTTTGGCAAAACATTAATCTCAAATTTATCGTACTAACATTGTGACCTAAAGAATATTTATATCTATGTTAGGTTTTATATGTCAGGGCATATCCATGTTACTATTTGCGTGAACATTACTCCTTGTTCACCGAAACCATGCATATTTGATTTGTTCAATCAAGATATCTTGGGTTTTCATTTCCTATTTTTTGTAAGTTATAAGCACAAGTCTTTAGAAAAGTCAAAATGAAAACATAAGTAAATATATCTCATGCAATGATTATTTTGTCAAGTCATATAAGAAATCGCTTACGTTTCATGCAATTTGGACCATCCAAAACATCTCCTAAAAATCTGCAACTTCAGCATGGAACTACTATTGGGACACCTAATCAAGACCACCAATCAAAATTTCTAAAATCCTAAAAAATCGTTCACTGTCTCTCGCGCTAGCGCTACCGCAGGCGCTGCGTCCATGTTCATTTTTCTGTATTTTTTAAATTTCTAAAAATCCCTTAAAATATATAAATCTATATTTTCTACTTAGTTTTGCACTTCTGTGTTTCTTTATTTTTTGAAAAATCAAATACAAAACTACAAAAACCAAATTACAAAAAATATGTTTTATTTTTTCGCTTGTGTTGTTTCCTTTATTTAAAGTTCATCTTTATGCAAAAATCAAATATAAAAATTACAAAAGCAAATATTACAAAAATATGCTTTTATTTGTAAAAAACAACTACAAAAATATAAAACAAAACAAAAACAAGTATCAAAATTATTCTTCTGAACTTAACTTTTCTATGTATCTTGAGAAAGGGTGATTTGGGCTATCATCCCATCAAATCACCTAGTACCGGGCGAACCTCTCACAAGGTAGCCCTCGGGAAGTCCAAGATCAATTTTATAAGTTCAAACTTTAAATAAAAATTATTTTTCAAAAATATCTGTATGGACTTTATTATAAAAATCAAGCATGAGTTAATCTATTATTCAAAACTTCTATAATGTTGCAATTTATCTTTTCAAACTACTTTGAACATTGTTTTCATCATGCTTAGATATGTCTATTAATATGTGCATAAATTATATTGAAAAAGTTGTGTAGAACTATGCGTAGCATGCCTCTAAGTATGAGTAATGTTTTATGTTTGATAATGATCGCAATTCACTCACTTATTTTGGCATTGTCTACTTATGTGTTTAATCTAAGAATGTTTGTGTATGTTTTGTAGTAGTACAATGAATTAAAATTGCACAAGTATCTTACCTACACAACCTTTATTTGCACTTTTAAAAGTTAAGAAAAGTGGTTATCTTTTTCATAATTTATATTGGTTTGCAAAACAAGTGTATTCGGAGAACTTTGTACAAAACAAAATCATAAAATAAAGTGACAAAGATAACTCCACCAAGCACTACTTAAACCTCCTGATAAGTCTTAAGAAGCGTTGTGAGGTTGAGCACCTTGGAAAGAATAATAAAGAATCTTGTGCAAACCATAACTTTCTTTCAAAATAAAAACCACTTATTCTTAAGTACACCGGATCACAATATAAAAAAATCAATATTGAAGAATAAAATTATGTGATCCCTCAAGCACTACTTTGCACTCTGATAAGTCTTAATGAGCATTGTGTGTGCAAAGCACCTTGGTAGTTGTACATTTTTTTTTGTGTATTGAAGTGAGTGGAAGTAAAATTATTTGTGTTTTATTGTGCTCTTTACTTTACATATTACTTGTATTTTTGATTAAAACATTTGTTTACTCTATTCAAAATACACTTTTATGCACATCATTATCTTCCATAACACTTCTTCTCATGAGTATTGGATCCTAATGCTAATTCTATACTACTCTTTATTTATGAAATGCACTAGATAACCTAGCATGCTTTCTACAATGTTTGGTATGTTTTGAAATTGTGAATTAAAGTAACATTGTAGTAATCTCTTTTTGATAAGATTATTTCATGCTTGGTTACTGTATTGTCAAAACAAAAATTTTAAATGCAAAATGATTTACAAAAACATCTTCTTTTTGAAATTGAACTCATATATCTTTTTATGAACCATCATTGATTACCATAAGATGTTTTTTTGTACTTCTGTATGTCTTCCGCATCATAACCATATAATTGTCTTACCTTGCACTTTAATACTTATTTAAAATCTTTCATCTTGTGTGCATCATCACTTGAATCTTCAAATTCCTTTCTTGCAACAAGTGGTAGACTTGCTTGGTAAACTTTATATTGGTTGAATTTTTTTTGCTGATAACTCTGATCTATTTCTATTCTAAACACTCCTCCAACAAGTCAAATATTGCTTATAAAACATCTCTTTTTTTAACTTAAACTCTTATTTAGTATTATGATGTTTCTTGTTTGAAATCTTCCGCAATACTCAAACTCTGATTCATTCATGAATTTCAATATAGCTATGTGAGTTTTATTTCAAAAATTCAAATAAAAATATAAACCCATTTGCTATGATATTTCCCATTAGATTTAAATGCTTGATGTTTCCAATAATTGTTATCCATGACTTCATTTCTCACCATAGCGGGGGCGTAGGGTTGTAGACATTAGATAACCTTATCTCTAGTCATGTCTTGTCCTTAACCTGGGAGGGTTCTAGTGGGGCCTTGCGAGGCACTGGGGGAAAAGAGTGCTAGGTTAAGTTTTTTGTCTAGTGTTTGCATATGGGATTAACACCCCAACCTACGGCATGTTTGCAGCTCCTCATGCCCATCCGTCACTTAGTACGGGGCTAGGGTGTTGACATATTGTCTAGGTAGATTGGTTACTTGGAAATCATGATTGTTTTTAGGCTTAAAACTCTTATTTAAAGGGAAATCATTATTTTTTTGCTTAAACTCTGATATATAAAAGGGGAAGAACTACAAACAAAAGGGATAAAATAAGTCATAACTCTGATCATTTTCAATGAAAGACAAGTCTAAAACTCCTTATCATTTACTTAAAAAGCTCGATCATGTCTTCTCTTTTATTTACACATTTTTTAGTGCTTTGTTTCCCTACTCACTTTTGCTAATAACAAAGGGGGAGAACTAACATGATAAAATGCAAAAGGGGGAGAACTAACAATGATAAATGTAACCCGCTATCATAAACCCAACATTTCAGTTGATAGCATACATATTAAGGGAGCATTCACATCGGGGGAGCTTATATTTAGGGGGAGCAATTCTAAATGCTAAAATCAATAATCATCCTAAAGTCATCACTCTCACACACACACAAGTATAGTCTCATCATGCTTATTTATTAATGCTTTGATTTATCATTAATGGATTTGTTATTATCAAAAGGGGGAGTTTGTTGGAACACGGTCTTCCGCATCTCCTAGGTTTGAGAATAACAAATCCTATGTGTATTTGATCTTGTGTGTTCAAGTGTGCAGGTTAACATAGTCCACATGAATCAAGGAGTAATCATGTTGTCTGCCCCCAAAATTGAAGCCAAAATTCGAACAAGCTCACTAGCGCCGGCGGTAGCGATAGCGCCCGGCGCTAGCATTGATTAGCTCGATTCCGGCAGCATTTTTAGAAGGA
Source organism: Dactylorhiza incarnata (assembly GCA_033032865.1). NCBI lineage: Eukaryota > Viridiplantae > Streptophyta > Magnoliopsida > Asparagales > Orchidaceae > Dactylorhiza > Dactylorhiza incarnata. The sequence continues at coordinate 12,626,010 of JAWHQI010000014.1, forward strand.
GCTAGCGCCCGGCGGTAGCTACTAGCGCTGGCGGTAGTATGGCGCACAAGAGGCGTAGAGAAAATTGTTTCCACGGATGGGAGATTCGGCCACGCAAGATCATTCCTAATCCGGGCTAGCGCCGGCGGTAGCGTGAATGCTATAAATTGGATTCTTTGGCTCCGAATTCTTCATCCTCCTCCAATCCCAAACTCCAGATCTTCGTGCCACAGCAGCGAGAGAAAGATTCAGAGCAATACTCCCACAATTCCATAAAGCCTTAAGGAGATCCGTGGAGAAGATTTCAACACGCATCATCATCGTGACGAAAGGCTGCATCGACTACGATCATACTTTGCGGGCCTTCGTCCACTTCTCCAAGAGATGCACATAGAGGGAGTTTTTATATTATTGTCTTTTCATTTCATATCTTTTCTGTAAACGGTAGTGAAATCGCCTCATGTTGGCGACTAGGTCTGGGGTAGGACTTAGGGCTGAAATTCGCCTCGTGTTGGCGACTAGATCTAGGTTAGGTCTAGGGGGTGCTCGAGGCCTTTCTGGGGATAGATCGGCTAGAGCGGCTTGAGGCGGTATCTGGGGAGAGATCGGCTAAAGCCAACCGGTTCGTGGGGATACGAGTCAGTATAGAAAACGAAAAAGAATTTTTATTAGTCGCCTCCGATTTCTAGCGTCATAGAAATCAAGTTTTGTAAAACATTATTTTATATTAATATTGCATATCTCTTTATTATTGTTTTACTTGATGTCTCTTTATTAATCTTGCAATATTCCGAAGTTTTTCTAAATATAATCTAAAGTTTTTGAAAACCCTTATTCACCCCCCCCCCTCTAAGGGCGCCGACCGATCCAACATGTACATGGTGTCGACGTCCTTATTCAGATCCATCCTGAACCTCTCGAATTCAGATTCTAGTTGGAATAGTTTAGAGTCTTTGACCTGCGAGGTACCTTCATGCATTATTTCTAATAGGTTCCAAATATCATACGCAGATTCACATGCACTGACTCTATAAAATTCAGTCCTATCAAGAGCATAGAACAAGGCATTCATTGCTTTTGCATTATTCTTACACCTAGCCTTATCTCCATCGCCCCATTTATCCCTAGGCTTTTCCATAGTTACTTCTCCAACAATGTATGTAGGAGAAGTGTATGGAGTTTCAACACATGCCCATACATCTAGATCTAGGTTTATCAGAAAACAACGCATACGCGTTCTCCAGTAATTATAATCAGTTCCAGTAAACAACAGAGGTCTACTTATTCCCTGCCCCTCATGGAATGCGAGATCACAGAGCACCATTATTCCCGGTTGTCAGACCGAATTGGAATAACCTCACTCTGATACCACTTGTTGGATCTGTAGGCGCCCTTAGAGGGGGTGGTGAATAAGCATTTTAAAATTTCAGAGATTATGAGATAAAATTATTCTCAGATACTACCGCCAGCGGTAGTGTTAACGCTCGGTGTTAGCAACAGTGAGAATACATTTACGTTTGAACAATGAGAATCACAGAGTACGACTCAGAGATGAAACAATAAACATATTTTCATTAATCATTAACTGGAAGTAAAAAACGATTACAAAACTTTTCCCAATAATTCTTGGAAAGAGGCGACCAATGAAAACTCTTTTGGTTTTCTATACCGACCTTTCTCCCAAGGACCGGTTGGCTTTAGCCTATCTCTCCCTAGACAAGGACTTAAGCCGCTCTATCCCTTCCCTCACCGGAAAGGCCTCAAGCACTCCCTAGATCTACACCCTAGACCTAGTCGCCAACACGAGGCGAATTTCCCACTAGTCCCCGCAAGGCCCTACTCGTCGTGTGGCGAGTTCCTCTACCGAACAAAAGATATAAAGGTTACAATAAGAAAAGTAAAACAAGACACAAACTAGAAACTCCCTCAAAAGTAGAACTTGATGTCGATGTAGATGCGATCGTATTGGTCTTCAAGTTCTTTTGTGTTCACGAACATTGATGGAGTTCTTTTTGGCTGCTTCTGAAGGTTCACTCGAGTGCTCTGAAAGTAAGGCTCCAATAACTTCTGTAACAGCAAAAAACTAATGGAGGAAGCACCGATCCTATATAGATTTGACAACTACCGCCTACTCTTGTACTACCGCCCCGCGATAGTGACATGACGCGCACACGGATCGTGGCAGTTAAGGCAACTTCTGAGTGCAAACGGTTGTGACAGCCTAGCGCGCCGCGGTAACACTATCGCCCCGCGATAGTGCGATTTCTGATAGAGAAAATTTGTGTTCTCCAATCTATACTCGATTAAGGCAAGTGTACCTATCGAAATATAGCATAGGATATAAAATATATCAAGGTCGTATAAAAACTCGGGTCTGGCAAGTACTATTACTCACAACGACTCTATTATCCTACCGAACGATTGATTGGGTTTTGAAAATAAAAATAAACTAAGCTTAATTAAAAGAGAAATAAACTATTACGAAAAGAGTGCTCGATCGACGATTCACTTTGAAATAAAATAACGGAATAAATTAGTTTGACATTTGCAATTTTATAAAGACCGTGGCGGATCCGAAAATGAGAAATAATCTCGCTAGAGCATTAATTCTCCTAACTTCTAGACGTTTTGACTGAAATCTCTTTGCAAATCAAAAAGGCCTAAAGTTGCATTATCGAAGTGACCCGCACTATTGGATTTGACTCCAATCCGGAGGATTTACGTCATCCTATCTCTAGGGTTGCGTGCAACTCCTTCCTTCCTTGAGTGATCTTTCACATTCACGAGCCTCTCGGCTACTCAAATATGAGATCAGAATCTACTACCGTATACATGAAATACGGAGTCGATACGATAAAAATCAAGGTTGGATCAAAAATAAAATTACAAAAGTGAAACATAAAATAAAAGATGCGTTATTTCATCGCAAAGATCATCGTGATCGGGCACTAAATAAAATTAGCTACTCATTAGAGAGAGTAAAGAGAAAAAAAGAGAAATTGCATTTTCATTAAACTAGAAATAAGAGTACAACAATAAGAACAAAATTTAACTAGTGCAATACTATTCTACCAAAAGAGAATTACAATAAAGAAAATTTAACAAGAAAAGAAACACTTGCTCTCTACTTTCCAAACTACACTCCACCTCCTCATGCTTGAGATATGGGGTCCTTATATAGGAGAGGGAGAAGGATCTAGAAAGAAGAGGAGATGAAGGGACATATGGGGTGGAGAGATGCATGAATGGATAGGTGCATGCCTTGTATTGATGAGGGAGAAGAGAGAGAGAAGCAAATGCAATGTATGTTATTGAAAAGAGAAATAAAATTAAAATAGAAAATTAAAAATAAAAGAAGAGGGGATGAATGAGGAATAAAGAAGAAGAAAATAATAAAAAGGAGAGAGAGAGGATAGGATAGAGAGAGCCATGCATGCATTAAGGTGGCAGTTTTGGATGATTTATGGAGTGGCCGGCTGTATGGAATTTAATGGAGGAGCTGCTTGGTTAATGAAGTGGGCTGTTTTATATTTGAAGTGGGCTGTTTTCATGAATGAAATGAAGTGCATGGGCTGCTATGGAAGTGAAGTAAGTGGGCTCGGGCTGCATCATTTTTAATCTTCAACAAAGGAGCGAGCTCAGGCTGGACAAGGGTCTGCACGTAAGCTGGATTTGAATGAGGAGCTGCTGCGTAGTTGTTCACGGGTTGCATGTGTGGGCTTCATCTTGTGAAAATGGTCGGGCAGCACCAATTGAAGTGGATGGTGAGGAGGTGGCGTTGCGGCATGAATATTGACGGCGCGGCAATGGCGACATGGACGGGCACACGACGGCGAACACAATGACTCCATGCAAAGGTGGCGGCGAGCATGGCGGCGATGGCGACGACAACAACATTCCTACAAAATAAAATAAAATAAAACATTACCATTAGTTAAGAAAATTTACAAATATAAAACTAAAACATTACATAAAATAAAACATTACATAAAATTAGCTTAAGAAATATAAAAACATGAAATTAAAACATAACATAAAATAAAACATTAGTTTTTTTGAAAATAGGAAAAAAACAAAATAACAAAAACATGCATAAAAATATAACAAAAGATGAAAATAAAAACGCAAATAACATAATAAACTAACCTAAAAATTATGACTAAAAACTAATTATCAAACTCCCCCATGCTTAGGCTTTTGCTTGTCCTCAAGCAAATGGAAATCAAAATAGAGGGGAAACAAAAAGGAAAATAATTTTTAAGTTGCATAATTAAGAAAACCAAAATGTGGAAAATTAAACTATCCTAATTTCTATGCTAGCAACTAGTGAGGTGAGATATCCAAAATAGAAAACTTGAAAAGAGGAGACCTAAAAATATTATTAAAACATAAAGAAGGATTACACATTTCTAAATCCCTAAAACAAGACATCCAAAAGTTTAGGAAAATAAGATAAACAAAAATATAGAGTTTCTAAATAAACGGTGCATTAGACGAATTACTAGGTTGCTAAAATAGCGACTACCCCTAAATCACCTCAAAATAACCTCCAAAGAAATCCATCAATGATGGTGTCCATAGGCTTGTCCGTTCACACTCTCTCCACTACGCAGATTTGTAACACGTTCTAATGATCACTAGGACTTAATAGGCGTAATAATTTGGTTTAGGTAAATGATTAGGAGTGATAATTCAAAGATAAAAAGGAAAACTAAACACACTAAACCAAAGTTGAGCACAAAAACAAGAATTGAGAGGTACAACATTTTTCATTTCAAAAATAAAAACAAGGCCATGTAGTTTTTTTCTTTTCATAATTGGCCACGAATAAACTTCATTTTTTTTTTCACACAATTTTTTTTTTTGATGATGATCTTCTTCTTTTTGGTACTACTTTTTCTAAATGGGAGCTCCAAATGTAAGCTTTCAAGTTTCTTTTCATTTTTCAAATATAAACCCCATCACAAAAATGAGTAAACATAAAGCTCAAGGTTTAGTGTGGAAAAAGGGTTAGGCATTTTGGCTTTGGTGAAAAAGTGGAAAGTGGAGCTTAGACAAAGAAAAAGGGAAAGGCCCAAAATAGTTTGCAATGGTGTAATGTTTAGGTGGGCAAAAAGGCTCAAACGGGTCAAAGGGTGGCCTAGATCATTTCTAAAGTTCGTGAAAATCAAAAACTACGCACATGCTTCGAGAGTAGCTAGGGACAAGTTCTAGACACCAAGAAAGAATTATTCCTAAATGAAAAAGTGATAACGCTATTTAGCAACCGTTCCTAGGCAATAACACCGAATAAAAAGAAAAACTACAATTTGTTAACTTATAGTCCTTAAAGGACTGATGTCTATATTTAGAGATTAGAAAATCGTAAAACTAAAATATGTTAAACTAATAAGTTTAGAAAACCTATTCAAGAAAATTCTACCTAGGACAAAAGAACCGCTCGGGCATACACATCACTAGAGGACGCATAAAAATAAAGATAGAAAATAATTTTTGACTTTGATTTTTTGGATTATTTCATAAGGCTAAAGAAACAAAATAGTACTATAATAAAAAAAAATTTATTTTGTTTTGTTTTCAAATTTTTTTGTGTTTTTTGTAAAAGACTTAAAAAGAAAGGGAAAACACTCCCCCATGCTTAAAGTTCAACATTGTCCCCAATGTTGAATAGTAAGTATGAGGAAAAAAAAAGAAGAAAAGAAGAGGGGGTGCAATAAAGTAAAATAAAAAAACGACTTCCCCGGATTCGTGAGGCCGAATGCTGATGTTGCTCCCCCATGCTTGATCTGGAAACCGACTCAGGCCTAAGGAAGAGAAGATGGAGCCAAACGAATAGCCGAAGGTTTTATTCCTGCAAAACAAAATAAAAAGAAAAAAGAAAGAACAAAAATGGTAAGCAAGGGGTGCCTCCCAAGAGCGCTCTTTGTTTAACGTCGTCTGAGCCCGACGTTATTGGTTAGCTAAATGGAAAATAAAAACTAAAGTGAAGTGGTAACTCCCTAAGTATGCGCTTAGGAGAGTAATTCAAAAAGAAGAAAAATTGAAGAATCGCACCGACATGCGGTGGAATCTTCAAGGGGATGACGCCCGAAAATGAACGGATGGAGTTATAGAAGAACTCTGCCGCATGTAGAATGGGAAAGAAGGGGTCGTCAAAAGAAGAAGAAGAAAAAGAAGAAGAAATAGAAAGAGAAATAAAAGAAGTAGAAAAAGAAGTTTCATTAATTGAAATTTCACAAGGAGAACGAGATACTTGTGAAATTTCGGGAGAAGAAAAAGGGATAGAAAGAACTAAAGAGGAAGTATCTAAAATAAAAGGAGGGGAAGAAAAAGACTCGTTAAAAATCGAAAAAGTTGGAACAGTTGAATTTAAATCAGAAATGAAATCACCAACGTCTTCAGAAAAAGAAGGAGAATTTTGAGGCATCTCGTCATCCTCAAAAGGTAAAAAGCACGCCGGAATAACCATAGGGGTGTCATCCAAAGGAGGAAGGAAATAATCCGGAATATCCGAATAGTTATCCTCCTCGAGAGGAAAAAGACAAGCCGGGATATCCGGTGACTCATTACACGAAGAAATTGGAGGAGACGGAGAAGAAGACGAAGAAAAAGATGTGGCCTCACGAGAAAAATAATCGATAATGGTCTTAAAATGCGAATTGATATTATTTAAAGAAGTTTGCAATTCAAGATACCCATTATCGATAGAATTAAAAATTTGAGGCGCGGCGCTTTGCGGGGCAAAATCATGCGAAAAATAAGACGGGTTCCCCATCTCCCATGTAGGATAAAAATTTGAGTAAGGGTCAAATTGGCCACTTTGACCTACTCCAGAAAAATTGAAATCATATGAGGGAGGGGTTCCCGAAAAACATGCAAAATTAAAGTGGTCGGGCGACCCGCAAAGAGCGCAAAAAGAAGATGATTCCATGATAAAGAAAAATTGTTACCGAAAAAGAAAGAAAAAATTTAATTTTTTTGATTTTTTGGCGGATTATGTTAATCCTGGACTTCCCGAGATCTGCCCTGTGAGGGGTTTGCAACGGTACTAGAGGCTGTGATGGGAATTCAAGCCCAAAGCGTCTTTTCCAGGAATTTAGGTGGAATAGAAAAACGATGATGTGGGTTAATTATAATTTATAATAATAATATTTTTTTTTTTTGAATTTTAGTATAAGTAATAAACTCGGTGCTTTCGTAATATTGCCAAAAATATCCCCGGCAACGGCGCCAAAAACTTGATAGAGAAAATTTGTGTTCTCCAATCTATACTCGATTAAGGCAAGTGTACCTATCGAAATATAGCATAGTATATAAAATATATCAGGGTCATATAAAAACTCGGGTCTGGAAAGTACTATTACTCACAATGACTTTATTATCCTACCGAACGATTGATTGGGTTTTGAAAATAAAAATAAACTAAGCTTAATTAAAAGAGAAATAAACTATTACGAAAAGAGTGCTCGATCGACGATTCACTTTGAAATAAAATAACGGAATAAATTAGTTTGACATTTGCAATTTTATAAAGACCGTGGCGGATCCGAAAATGAGAAATAATCTCGCTAGAGCATTAATTCTCCTAACTTCTAGACGTTTTGACCGAAATCTCTTTGCAAATAAAAAAGGCCTAAAGTCGCATTATCGAAGTGACCCGCACTATTGGATTTGACTCCAATCCGGAGGATTTACGTCATCCTATCTCTAGGGTTGCGTGCAACTCCTTCCTTCCTTGAGTGATCTTTCACATTCACGAGCCTCTCGGCTACTCAAATATGAGATCGGAATCTACTGCCATATACATGAAATACGAAGTCGATACGATAAAAATCAAGGTTGGATCAAAAATAAAAATACAAAAGTGAAACATAAAATAAAAGATGTGTTATTTCATCGCAAAGATCATCGTGATCGGGCACTAAATAAAATTAGCTACGCATTAGAGAGAGAATAAAGAGAAAAAGGAGAAATTGCATTTTCATTAAACTAGAAATAAGAGTACAACAATAAGAACAAAATTTAACTAGTGCAATACTATTCTACCAAAAGAGAATTACAATAAAGAAAATTTAACAAGAAAAGAAACACTTGCTCTCTACTTTCCAAACTACACTCCACCTCCTCATGCTTGAGATATGGGGTCCTTATATAGGAGAGGGAGAAGGATCTAGAAAGAAGAGGAGATGAAGGGACATATGGGGTGGAGAGATGCATGAATGGATAGGTGCATGCCTTGTATTGATGAGGGAGAAGAGAGAGAGAAGCAAATGCAATGTATGTTATTGAAAAGAGAAATAAAATTAAAATAGAAAATTAAAAATAAAAGAAGAGGGGATGAATGAGGAATAAAGAAGAAGAAAATAATAAAAAGGAGAGAGAGAGGATAGGATAGAGAGAGCCATGCATGCATTAAGGTGGCAGTTTTGGATGATTTATGGAGTGGCCGGCTGTATGGAATTTAATGGAGGAGCTGCTTGGTTAATGAAGTGGGCTGTTTTATATTTGAAGTGGGCTGTTTTCATGAATGAAATGAAGTGCATGGGCTGCTATGGAAGTGAAGTAAGTGGGCTCGGGCTGCATCATTTTTAATATTCAATAAAGGAGCGAGCTCAGGCTGGACAAGGGGCTGCACGTAAGCTGGATTTGAATGAAGAGCTGCTGCATAGTTGTTCACAGGCTGCATGTGTGGGCTTCATCTTGTGAAAATGGCCAGGGAGCACAAATTGAAGTGGATGGTGAGGAGGTGGCGTTGCGGCATGAATATTGATGGCACGGCGATGGCGACATGGACGGGCACACGACGACGAACACAATGACTCCATGCAAAGGTGGCGGCGAGCATGGCGGCGATGGCGACGACAACAACATTCCTACAAAATAAAATAAAATAAAACATTAGCATTAGTCAAGAAAATATAAAAATATAAAACTAAAACATTACATAAAATAAAACATTACATAAAATTAGCTTAAGAAATATAAAAACATGAAATTAAAACACAACATAAAATAAAACATTAGTTTTTTTGAAAATAGGAAAATAACAAAATAACAAAAACATGTATAAAAATATAACAAAAGATGAAAATAAAAACGCAAATAACATAATAAACTAACCTAAAAATTATGACTAAAAACTAATTATCAATTTCCTTCCTTCAGCCAATTTCTCTTTCCAAATTTGCCCCTCAATCAACTGCAGACGGGATGTTTCCAAAAGCTATTGTCGGGCGTTAGACCTAGGGCTCCGCGATAGTACTTGCCAAATATAGCGACCCGTCGACATTCCTTTTTCTCCACATTCCTTTCTGTCAATAGTTTACAAATATGCTAGCGCCAGCGTCAGTGCTAGCGCTTCGCCGTAGATCATTTTGTCAGGCGCATCTTCGTCGAGCTGACCTCAGCTTTCGTCGATCTCAATCTGGTTCGTCGAACAGAAACTTGTTTTCGTCGATCTCAATCTGGTTCGTCGAACGGCAACATTTTCTTCGAACACCATTTCGTCTTTCGGACGCTAGCGCCAGCGTTAGTGCTAATGCTCTGCGGTAGAGCAGCAGTTCGTCGATCGGCCCTCAGCTTTCGTCGATCGTCGAACGCCCTGATATGAATTTCGTCGAACGGAACTAGCGCCAACGGTAGTATTACCGCTCCGCGGTATGTCATTCATTTCGTTGATATGAAAAACTTCAGATATGAAAAGAAAACTTGCAGGAAGGAAGGAGGTAAATAATAAGAAGAGTACTTCAACAAAAGAAGAGTGCTTCAACAACCAAAAAGAAGGAGGAAAATAACCACTTGTCTTAAACCTTGCTAAACTCGAAGACCACCGCTCCAAAATCTATGGATCGGCCAAGAACTCAACCGAGCATGAAATCCTGAAACTTTCGGGTCGAAAAGAGGAATTAGGTCACTACCATAACTCCAAAAATTCCACGAAACGGGAAACGCTAACCACTAGAATGAAGATCTCGCCGAGAGCATTCGAAATCTATACTCCAAACGTAATTCCGACCACTACGGCCTTCGAATCGCCGACCGGAAGCTCCACGACACTCCGCTCTCGCCTCTCTCGCTCGGCGGCTGGTTTGGTTTGACAAAGAAAGAAGAAGAATAGGGACAAAATTTTAGGTATTTATATAACCCTAAATTCCATATTTAAATAATTAAATAATTCTCCCCTTTTACTCAAACAGCGAGGACGAGCAAAACACCTCGGATTTTCATGAAAATCGCACCTAAACTGAAAATCAGCGCTACGAATCCAACGGCGAAGTCAGAATTCAATTCCGACGAGCCAAACTCGGGATAAAGCTTCCCGAAGTTAAGGTCTGGATAACTACACAAAATCTTCTCTACAACTTGAAACGACCGAAAACTCACACGCTCGATCCAAATTACACAATTTAACTAGGCTAAGGCCCAAAACTAAACCTGACGAGCTGACGTAACGCCCAAACGCCAAAATTACGTCACCGCGGCTACGTAAATAATTAACGAAAATCAGGGGCGTTACATCCGTCTCGAATAATGTGACGACTCTGGCAAAATCTCCATAAATCATGCGCGCGACATCAATAAAATTCAGCAGCGGGCTTTCACATCGAGACGTACAAAAATTACCCCCGGGCCTGCAAAATAACAAAACATTAGTGAAAAATTATATAAACTAATTTATAAGCAAAATTAAATATTATTTAGAGAAAATATATATAATTTATATCAAAATTTAATATTTTTGCTAAAGTAATATAAGTCAAATTACGCATTATCACAGATCTGAATGAAATCTTCAGACCTTGATCCTATCTGATCCTTCACTTCAATGGATGATAAAGGATCACCTTGCTCTTCTGAATAGAAGAGCTATCTTCTCTCCTTGTATCTTCTTGCTGGGTATGGAAGCAGAAGGAGAGAGCTCTTGCAAGCCGTCAATGGAACAGTGAAAAAATGGCTCTCTTCTTTTCAGCAACACCACTTCATTTGAAAGTTCCCTAACTTGTTCTTTTATACTTCATTTCTCTTCAACGGCTCTTGGAAAGGGGCCCTGACACTTTGGAAATGGATAGAATACTTTATCCACCCTTTATAGTTGTTTGCGCCAAAAGCAGGAGCTGCCAGTGTCATCTTTCTGATTTGAATCTGTCTCAGTAGTTTGGCTGAGACAGACTGCCGTCTCAGCGGTTAAGCTGTCTTGGTCTCAACGGATCCACTGAGACAGAAATTCCTCTTAGTAGATTTTGTCTACCTGTAGCTCAACTGAGGCAAACCTCTTCTCAGCAGCTCCTGGCCTCATCTCAGCGGTTCCTCTGAGATAATGAGTTCTTCTCAGCGGTTTTGTCAGCAAACCACTGATTCTACTCCAATGCTTGGAATATCTTAACCTTGCATAATCCTGATGCAAAATAAGGTTTATCAAATACAATATGTACTTAGAATTATGAGTGATGCCTCTTCAAATTAAGGGAACATTGAGGGCAATATTCCCAATAGAGAGGACTCGATGAATCCGTCGAGTGGGACTCGATGATTCGTCGAGTGGGACTCGACGATCATCGAGTGGGGCTCGACAATCGTTGAGAGGACTCGACGATCCATTGAGTTGGTTTCGACGACCCGTCGAGTGGGTCTTGATGGTCTTTCGAGTCAGTCTCGATGATCCATCGAGACCACTCGACGGTCTCGAAGATCCGTCGAGACCACTCAACGGTCACGACGGATCCATCGAGTTGGTCTCGACGGTCTCGACAATTCCTCGAGACCACTCGGCGGTCATGACGAATCTGTCGAGTATCGGCCCTGTACAGATTTTTTCGATGCTTTTGATGTTTCAGGATGTGTGCCGACCGGATAAGAGACTTTTGGGTTATTAAAGACTATTTTATGTTTTGTAATCAAGGAGGTCCTATAGGATAATGACACATGGAGGTGTTGTCCAATCCAGAGCATGGGAGGTATCTTTTCCATTAATAAGAGTCAAATCAGCCACCATTTTCTCTCTCCTCCCTTAAACCTTGAACCTCATGCCCTCACCCTAAAAGGCTGATCATTTTCTTCTTCCTCTTCCTCACACCTCAAGAAGCTAATCAGCAACTTTCTTGAAGGAACAAGGCTAGGTAGAAGTATTGAAGCTTGGCCGACCGCCACCATGCCGCCAAGAAGACAAACTCGATCCATAGCCGGAAATCAGGTGACTTCCGCCCCCTCTCCCTTGGTGCTAGATCCTTAGATCTGATTTAGGAGAGATGTCAGCTCAAAAGAGCTTGACCTTGGTGAGTTTAATGGAGTTTTCTAGGAAGAGACCACACTAGAACTTTTGTTCTAGGGCGTCATTCACCGATAAAATATCTTCAATCAAGTCCTCTCTTAAATACGAAGTTGTAGGAACTAATTTCGTGAAGAATGGTGGTCTATTCAGGGAGTATTGGAGGAGAGAAGGCGAAATAATATATTTGTGTGATGGAGAAAGAAGATGAACAGATGTTGTTTATCTGTCTTAAGATCCGTGCAGATTTTATAATATTTAGATAGAAATTTGTTTCTTGCACGTGACGGACTTCAAGCCTAAGTTTAGGCATGATCTGACCACATTCAGGTCTTGGGCTCAACACGAAAGTTGTATCCCTCATAAAGACCTTTCCAATGAGTGGTTGTGAGTTTTTAGGGGAGCTCTATAACTCCGACAAAGTGAAACTGAAAATGGCTGGGCATAATATAATTCGGTGTATGAACATGACAACTTGCTGTCCAGATTCACTCTGCTGGGTTCAAACCTGATTTTAGGGAGGTTAGGCTTAGATCTGGACCTTGGGCTCAACACGAAAGTTGTAGCCCTTTGTGATACCTTTTCGGAATGGGGTGGCACAATAATTTTGGTGGTCTGTAGCTCCTAGAAATCTTATTTTAGTAAACATTAATGAATATGTACAGAGTTTTAATGTTTTATCGATTTCTCCCAAAATATTTATCGGATGCTTATAAAATTAGGTAGCAATGTGCCTGATGTTGTTGTGATTACCCCTATTTAGTTTCATAATTTTTGGATACATATTTACCATGAAATTGCTTTTTGTATCATATAAATGTAGAGCACCATAAATAAGTATTGAGTAATTCAATGAGGTCGAAATTTGGTGGGAATGATTCAGGCATTAATTATGACCTAAGGTAGAAGTTTCAGTTGATTTGGCTTTGAATTAAGTCCTTAATTAAATGTGTTATTATAATTTATTATGCTTAATTGAAATGTTAAGGTGCTCATTTAGACAAGGATTTTGGATACGTGACATTAAACGCACAAGTAGTCCTATAGGATCAAAGAGAGTATTTCCCTTATATACACATGCACTACACGAGATTTATGATGACTCGGTATGAGGAGCAGTGATGGTTAGTGTGGATTATAGGATATATTTTATCATAAGGTGTTTGTTAAGGACCCAGTTGGTAGGTCCTTGTATGTTAAGTAGCATCGATTGAAATTGTAATGGTAACTATCTTATGGACTTAGTTAGGAGTCCTTGGGTTCTTGATAGCATGGGTTGAACATGGGAATTACTTGGGTGTGTATAGATCTCACACGATTGCATAATGATCCTAGTTGGAAGATTGCTTGTGGCAGATCTACGGGCTGGCCTGTCGTCACACCGACGAGACCTGGAAGATAGATCTTGGCTAGTTGGGCTGGGCTCTTTGTGTTTACTTCCAAAGACCCCTTATGTGCCATTGACCAGTTGGGATGGGCTCTTGGTGTTCACTTCCCAAGACCCCTTCCATGTTCAGTACGCAGGTGCTCCACTATTGTGTTCTTAGCATCGAGGCGTATGTAAGGCCTAGGTCTGGTAGTGTGCATACCAACCTAGCTAGTAGTGAAGAGTCTGATCCACTGTCACCGTCTGGCCACGATGGGTGATGCCTGAGAGGTTAGCTACCCTCAAAAAGTGGGAAGTACATGTCTATGTCGACATAGCAAATCAGAGTGAGTGTGTAAATCATGGTTGGGTCATCATACAAATATTCATTGCATTGCACCGCATAAAGATCCTCATCATATAAACTTGTATGTGCACCTTTATATGATGAGTTACTTATTATTATTGCAAAAGACCCTTAACTTATAAGCTTGTATGGGCATCCTTATAAGTTATGTTCAATTCAGTTATTTATATACTGTGTTCTTTTATACTCTGTGGTTGAGCATACTACTAAAGTAGATGTACTCTTATACTCTTGTTATATATAATGTGATAACTATTTCCTGCCACTTGCTATATTGATTATTACTGATTATTTTGCATCGTTCTCCCTCTTTCTTTTCACCCAGTGCCTAAGATTCGTCGGGGGAGAGGATGTGAAGCCACTTAGTCTTTATGATTAACGGTTGCTACGTCACTATTTTTAGGAGGACATACAGCGGAAGGTGGAGCAGCAGCATACGACTCAGGAGGAGAGCCAGGCCAGGGCGAAAGGGCCTGAGACTACGATACCTTCTCTTCCATCAGTGACCGATGTGAGTGAGAGCTTGAGATGTAGCCCTTGAGGCAATTCTATACTATGATATTTTGCAGGAGCTTTTGTATCCACCTATCATTTCGTATAATTTGTTGGGACACTTTTACTTATAGTGAATCTATGACTTCTGTTGTTTTCTGTTATTGATGGGTTGTCATGATTATATTGGTTTAGCCGGCAGTATAGACATCTTGGGGTACATGTTAGCCCGTGTGCTGACATTACCGCAAGGCGACATTTCTGGGCATAGGAGTCCCCTCGGCCGTGTCTTGTGTTCCGGGAGGTCTTACAGACACCACCAGGGCGAAGGCTAGCTTCTCTAAGATGGGATACCTGAGCTCTGCCTTCCTTAGCACTCTACTGACGTAGTAGATTTGGAGTTGTTTCTTGCCCTCCTCCCTGACCAAAATAGAGCTTACTGCCTCGGCCCCCACCACCAAGTACAGGGATAGGTCCTCCCCCTGCCTAGATCCCTTGAGAAGCGGGGCCTATGTCAATTGCTCCTTTAGCGCTTGGAACGCTCCTTAACACTCAGGGGTCCATTCAAACTTCTGGCTCCCTCGGAGTACTTTGAAGAAAGATGAGCACTTTTCCCCTGCCCAGGAGAGAAACCTGCTCAGTCAGACCAATTTCCCGAGAGGCGCTAGGCCTCCTTTGCGTTCCTTGGCGACCCCAGCTCCAATATGGTCTTCACTTTGTCAGGGTTGGGCTCTACCACAGCCGGGGTGAGCAATATTGGATCGGTATGCGCCCTTAGAGGGGGGGTGAATAAGGGTTTTAAAAACTTTTAATATATTTTGAATAACTTTGAAAAAGCTTTGATTATTAAACTAGAAAAGATCAAGACACATCAAGTAAAGTAAAAGTAAAGACATTATTTTATTAATTTGAGAAGCATGATTACAAAACTTGATCTCTTATCGAAGCTAGAAATCAAAGCTAATAGAAAGACTCTTTTTGTTTTCTATACCGACTCGTATCCCCACGAACCGGTTGGCTTTAGCCGATCCTTCCCCGGATACAGCCTCAAGCTGCTCTAGCCAACCCTTCCCCGGATATGGCCTCGAGCACCCCCTAGACCTACTTCCGAGACCTAGTCGCCAACATGAGGCAAATTTCAGCCCTAAGTCCTACCCAGACCTAGTCGCCAACACGAGGCAAATTTACTAAACGATTACAGAAAATATGTGAAATAAAAAGACAATAATATAAAAACTCCCTCTATGTAGATCTCTTGGAGAAGTAGACGAAGACGCAGGGTATGATCGTAGTCGATGCGGTCTTTCGTCACGATGATGATGCGTGTTGAAATCTTCTCCACGGATCTCCTTTAGTCTTTATGGATTTGTGGGAGTATCTCTCTGAAACTTCCTCTCTATGTTGTGGCACGAAGCTCTGGAATTTTGGATCTCAAGAGGATGAAGAAGACGGATCCAAGGGGTCCTTTTTATAGCCTTGGAGCTAGCGCCTGCGCTAGTGCTACCGCCGGCGCTATCCCATATTAGGACATATTCTGCGCGGCAGAATCTTCAATCCGAGGAAACAATTCTCCCTTGCCTACTGTTCTCCTCGCTACCGCCTGCGCTATCGGATATCGCCTGGCGCTATCTCCTTCTATAAGTTCTCCCGGCAATTGCGCTTCGAGCCAATATTTCGTCGAACAGGAATTCGTCGACCGTTGCTAAGAGTTCGTCGAACGGCAGCTAGCATATGCGCTAGTACTACCGCCAGCGCTTGTAGATGTATAGGATTTGTTGGCTCAACTTTGGGGGCAAACTTCTTATGTAATCCTTGAGTCATGTGGACTTTGTTATCCTGCACACTTAAACACACAAGATCAAATACACATGGGATGTGTTATTCTCAAACCTAGGAGATGCGGAAGATATGTTCCAACAAACTCCCCCTTTTGATAATAACAAATCCATTAATGATAAATCGGAGCATTAGTATATAAGCATGAAGAACCATACTTGTGTGTGTGTGAGAGTGATGACTTAGAATAATTTTAGCATTTAGCATTTAGAATTGCTCCCCCTAAATATATGCTCCCCCTAAGTGAATGCTCCCCTAATATATAGGTTATCATCTTAATTAAGCATGCTAGTTCTCCCCCTTTTATATTTATCATGTTAGTTCTCCCCCTTTTGTTATTAGCAAAAGCGGGTAAGGAGACACCACTTAAAAGATGATAACAAGATAAAGGCATGATCGAGCTTGTAGAGAGAAGGAAATGATAAGGAGTTTTTAGAATAATTTTTATAGAGATAGATCATAGTTTTTAGCTTAAAGATGAGCAATATTAGTTTTCTACTTTATATAAGAGTTTTAAGCATAAACAAATGTAATGATTTCCGAGTAACTAAACTACCCAGACAATATGTCTACACCCTAGCCCCGTACTAAGTGACGGATGGGCATGAGGAGTTGCACACATGTCGTAGGTTGGGGTGTTAGTCCCATATGCAAACACTAGACACAACTCCACCTAGCACTTTTTCCCCCCAGTGCCTCGCAAGGCCCCACTGGAACCCTCCCCGGTTAAGGACAAGACATGACTAGAGATAAGGTTATCTAATGTCTACAACCTTACGCCCCCACTATGGTGAGAAATGAAGTCATGGATAATAATTATTGGAAACATTTAAGCATTTTAAATCTAATGACATAGCCTATGGATTTATATTTTTATTTGAATTTATGAAAACACTCACATAGCTATTTTGAAGTCCATTAATAAATCAGAGTTTTAGCATTACAATAATATTTTCATAGAAGTAAATCAGAGTTTTAAAAAAAATATTCATGTTTAAACACAACCAATATAAAGTTTACCAAGCAAGTCTACCACTTGTGGCAAGAAAGGAATTTGAAGATTCAAGTGATGATGCACACAAAATAAAAGACTTTAAATAAGCACGAAAGCGCAAGGTAAAACAATTATATGGTGATGATGCGGAAGACTTATCGAAATAGAAAAAAACATCTTATTGTAATCAGTGATGATCCATAAAAAGATATATGAGTTAAATTTCAAAAAGAAGATGTTTTTGTAAATCTTTGTTCAAGTAAAATCTTTAAATTCAATAATATAGTAACCAAGCATGAAATAATATTACCAAAAAGAGAGTACTACAATGTTATGATAATTCACAAATTCAAAACATACCAAACATTGTAGAAAGCAGGCTAGGTTATCTAGTGCATTTCATAAATAAAGAGCAGTATAGAATTAGCATTAGGATCCAATACTCATGAGAAGAAGTGTTATGGAAGATAATGATGTGCACATAAGTGTATTTTAAATAGAGTAAACAAATGTTTTAATCAAAAATACAAGTAATATGTAAAGTAAGAGCACAATAAAACACAAATAATTTTACTTCCACACACTTCAATGCACAAAAGAAATGTACAACTACCAAGGTGCTTTGCACACACAATGCTCATTAAGACTTATCAGGGTGAAAAGTAGTGCTTGGGGGATCACATATTTTATTTTTGAATATTGATGATTTTTTTTGTGATCCGGTGTACTTAAGAATAAGTGGTTTTTATTTTGAAAGAAAGTTATGGTTTGCACAAGATACTTTACTATTCTTTCCAAGGTGCTCAACCTCACAATGCTTATTAAGACTTATCAGGAGGTTCAAGTAGTGCTTGGTGGAGTTATCTTTGTCACTTTATTTTATGATTTTTGTTTTGTACAAAGTTCTCAGAATACACTTGTGTTGCAAACCAATAGAATTTATGAAAACATAACCACTTTCCTTAACTTTTAAAAGTGCAAATAAAAGTAGTGTAGGTAAGATACTTGTGCAATTTTAATTCATTGTACTATTACTAAACCTACACAAGCATTCTTAGATTAAACACATAAGTAGACAATGCCAAAATAAGTGAGTGAATAGCGATCATTATCAAACATAAAACATTTACTCATACTTAGAGGCATGCTAAGCTTAGTTCTACACAACCTTTTTATTATAATTGGTGCACATATGAGTAGATATATCAAATCATGATGAAAACAATGTTCAAGGTAGTTTGAAAAGATGAATTGCAACATTAAAAAAGTTCTAACTGATGAGTTAAATCATGCTTGATTTTCAATGAAGTTCATACAGTATTTTTGATATTTTGAAGAATAATTTTTATTTAAAGTTTGAACTTATAAGATTGATCTTGGACTTCCAGAGGACTACCTTGTGAGAGGTTCGCCCGGTACTAGGTGATATGATGGGATGATAGCCCAAATCACCCTTTCGCAAGATACATGTAAATAGAAAAGTTAAGTTCAAAATAATAATTTTTGATACTTGTTTTTGTTTTATATTTTTGTATTTGATTTTTGCATATAGGAATAGAAATCAACCAAATGACAAAAAGAAACAAAAAAGCAAAACATATTTTTTGTAATTTGGCTTTTGTATATTTGTATTTGATTTTTCAAAAATGTAATAAAAGCAAAAGTGCAGAAATGAATAGTACACATAGATTAATATATTTTTAGGGATTTTTCAAAATTTTAAAAATACAGAAAAACACATAGGTGCACTAGCGTCGGCGTTAGCGCTAGCGCGGGAGACAGTACCCTATTTTTGATGATTTTGAAATTTTAAATTGTTGATCTTGATTAAGTGTCATAATAGTAATTTCATGCTGAAATTTCAGATTTTTAGGAAATGTCTAGATAGTGCAAGTTTCATGAAACATTAGCGATTTTGTATATGATTTTACCAACTAAACTTTTGCATGAGATGACATGAATGAACAAATAAAATATGCATGATTTTAGTTAATAACCATAATGTTCATGCACAGGAATACCATGGATAAGCCTTATATGAGAATACCCAGCCTGTATGTCTTGGTAAACATATAAAGCCTAACATAGATACAAATATTCTTTAGGCAACAATGTTAGTATGATAAGTTTGAGATTAATGTTATACCAAGGTTTGATAGTGTTTCAACTTATAGACCTAGAATGGAGTGACGATTCTATTTGATTTGATATCAAGATGATTCTAATTTATTTATTCATATAGATATAGAGTTGATTCTATGGTCTAAAATAAGTGTGATACATGCAAAAATCATAATAGATTCATATAATATTCATGATTACAAACTATATGTTTGGAAGGAATAAAATCTTTTGTAGTTACATTTGATGTTTGACTTAAAAGATCATATGATTTTGCATGATTATTATATATGATCATTAATATTAATTCATAGTGATTAAGTACTCGTAATTAATTATTCATGATAATGTAACATGAGGTATTATTAAAGAAAGTTCATATTCAACCTTTTCAAATTATTAAATAGAAACGTTGTAAGGTGAATAGTGAATATGAGAAAATATGTATATTTTGAAGAGTTTTGTAAATTTTCTCTTTGGTTTTTGAATTTTAAACAAATACATATATTTTTATTGATTTTTCAGAATTTTAAAATTTTAGAAAATCGAAGACTCGAGATAGCGCTGGCTTTAGGTACTAGCGCCTGCGTTAGCTCACAGAGAGTGCTTATTTTGATCATATAGCCTAGATTTTCTTCGATTTTGCCTCCGATTTTTCTTAATTATGTTTGTGCACTATAAGGCCCGTCTAATGAAGTGAAGAGATGAGAAGAAATTGCAAAAATATGCGGAAGTTAAAATTAGTACATGAGTTTCATCTTCATATTCATTAAACCTTAATTATTGAGTTTTGCACAACATATGCATGAGTGAAATGATCATAAATGAGTGAAATAATATTCATGCAATATTTCAATTCTGATTTGACATGATTATGATTAAACATACTAGAGATAATTGAAAATGACGCAAATATATTAATTACCTAAGCAAAACTTGCGCATTTTATAAATGTAGCCTAATACCGCTAAAATACACCTTTTAAATCCATTTTGACACTTATTTCATTTAGTCTTAATAATATCATATAACAAATTTAGTTTTTCAAATTTTATAAAACTTCATGGGAACTGGATTTAGAAGGATAAAAAAAGGATAAGTAGATCACTTGAAAAATGACATGACTTTTTATTCAACTTTATTCAATTTGATTTATTTATGAATTTTGGTTTAATATGAGAGAGTCATATCACAAGTTATATAAAGTGATCATATCATGATGGTTCAACACAAATAAAAAGCAAAAACAAAAAGGAAATTAAGCATATCATGAAGTAGAGAATTGATATTTTATTTTGAGTTGATTTCTACTTCATGCAAATGATTGGATACTAATGAATGAGAGATTTAGGTATCCAAAGAGGACCGGGTGTGACGGTTCCTTTGGGTACCCAAACACATCGTGTTTGCATTTGGGGAGATGGAAGTGAATGAGCCCTTTTGAGTGGAGTTTCTGTTTCATCTTTAACTTTGGGTCTCCATTCAAATCTTGGTTTAACATTATTTTTAGTTTTCAAATTTCCATTATGATAATCTTTATATTGATGATTATGATTGTAATGATTATTAAAAGTATTGTTCATAAGAAATTTGTGCAATTTTAATTTTGAGTTGGGAGAAACATGATTTTGCAAGTAATGATGATTTTGATTTTGATTTACAAACACTTTGTGATTCTTGCTCCCATTGTTAGACTTAGTTAAGATGTTCATATTCATATTCAACTTGTTTTTAGATATAGTTTGATATTGTGAATTTGTATTTACAATTTTCATAAGCAAATTGATTTTGATTATAATTCATCATTTTTAATCTTTAAATTATGTCTAGCTTTATTATAGGCGATTGTGCTATTTTTAAGAGTTGAAACAATTGAATCTATATGATCTTGATAGTTATTTCTATATTCGTCAAATGTTTCATCCATCTCTTTAATTTCAATTTTATAGTCTTTGCACATAGCACAATCATTTATCAAAGATGAGTTTTCTAAGGATAATTTTTAATTTTGTTCTTTTACAATTAATAGTTCTTTTTCAAGTCCCTTGTATTTTTCTTTTAAATTATTAAATTCCTAACACGGTGCAATAGTTTCATTCAAAGAGACATGGGTAAGACTAGATGAATTAGCATTTGATTTTATTTTAACTTTTGCTTTTAAACATTTATTTTCTAAGCGCAAATGTTTATTAGCATTTTTTAATTTCTTAATTTTACGCTTTGTAGTTTGAAGCATTTGTAATGTAGAAATAGAAGTACAGAAAATAGGATTTGATTTCCTTACATTGCATTCAGGAGAGGCACGATTTGAGCATATCGTTTCTTTACATCTTTTTGGCACTCCTCTTCCGAAGACAGTACTTCTTCTTCTTTTCCATTTGATGTGTGCTCCATTGATCCGTCATGAGAGGAACATTCTTGAAGACTTGTGCAAGCTTGCATATTCTCCGGTTCTTGCGATTGATCCATACCTGTAAGAGGAGAATCATACATTTCTTCAAGAAATTTCCATACTTTGTATGCACTAGAAAAATAATATATTAATTTGAAAATATCTTGAGATAAAGCACAAAAAATATAATGCATAGCTTTTGCATTTAGGTGACGCTCTTGTTTATTTGATTTGTCCGCTGGTCTAACTATTGTTATATCCCATGCATTGATATCTAAACTTTTAATAAATTTTTCCATTAATAATTTCCACCCTTTATAATTTCTCCCTTCGAATAAAGGTGGTTTAGGAGATTTTTCTTCTTCATAAAAATTTACCCCACTAGTAGAAGCGAGATCATGAGACGCCATTATTCCCGGTTGTTAAGCCGATTTGGAATAACCTCCCTCTGATACCACTTGTTGGATCGGTAGGCGCCCTTAGAGGGGGGTGAATAAGGGTTTTAAAAACTTTTAATATATTTTGAATAACTTTGAAAAAGCTTTGATTATTAAACTAGAGAAGATCAAGACACATCAAGTAAAGTAAAAGTAAAGACATGATTTTATTAATTTGAGAAGCATGATTATAAAACTTGATCTCTTATCGAAGCTAGAAATCAAAGTTAATAGAAAGACTCTTTTTGTTTTCTATACCGACTCGTATCCCCACGAACCGGTTGGCTTTAGCCGATCCTTCCCTGGATACGGCCTCAAGCCGCTCTAGCCAACCCTTCCCCGGATATGGCCTCGAGCACCCCCTAGACCTACTCCCGAGACCTATTCGCCAACACGAGGTGAATTTCATCCCTAAGTCCTACCCAGACCTAGTCACCAACACGAGGCAAATTTACTAAACGATTACAGAAAAGATGTGAAATAAAAAGACAATAATATAAAAACTCCCTCTATGTAGATCTCTTGGAGAAGTAGACGAAGACGCAGGGTATGATCGTTGTCGATGCGGTCTTTCGTCACGATGATGATGCGTGTTGAAATCTTCTCTACGGATCTCCTTTAGTCTTTAGGGATTTGTGGGAGTATCTCTCTGAAACTTCCTCTCTATGTTGTGGCACGAAGCTCTGGAATTTTGGATCTCAAGAGGATGAAGAAGACGAATCCAAGGGGTCCTTTTTATATCATTGGAGCTAGCGCCTGCGCTAGTGCTACCGCCGGCGCTATCCCATATTAGGACATATTCTGCGCGGCAGAATCTTCAATCCGAGGAAACAATTCTCCCTTGACTACTGTGCTCATCGCTACCGCCTGCGCTATCGGATATCGCCTGGCGCTATCGGATATCGCCTGGTGCTATCTCCTTCTATAAGTTCTCCCGTCAATTGTGCTTCGAGCCAATATTTCGTCGAACAGGAATTCGTCGACCGTTGCTAAGAGTTCATCGAACGGCAGCTAGCGTCTGCGCTAGTACTACCGCCAGCGCTAGTAGATGTATAGGATTTGTTGGCTCAACTTTGGGGGCAAACTTCTTATGTAATCCTTGAGTCATGTGGACTTTGTTATCCTGCACAGTTAAACACACAAGATCAAATACACATGGGATTTGTTATTCTCAAACCTAGGAGATGCGGAAGACATGTTCCAACAAGCAAGTGCCCTAAGAACTTTCCCCAGCTGGCCCCGAAGAGGCACTTCTAGGGTTTGAGTCTCATCTTGTATTTTCTCAGGGTACCGAAGTTCTCTTCAAGGTCCCGAAGGTGGGACTCGAGATCTCGGCTTTTGACCATGAGTTCGTCCACATATACCTCAAGGTTCCTCCACTTTTGCTCGTGAAAGACCCTGTCCATCATTCGTTGGTATGTTGCTCCTGCATTCTTCAGCCCAAAGGGCATCATTTTGTAGCAGTAGCATCCATCTCCTGTAATGAACGAAACCTCCTTGATGTCGGGTGGATGCATGTGAATCTAATGATAACCTGAAAAGGCATCTTGAAAACTCATTACGTAAAAACCGGCGATTTAGTCAACCAGTGCGTCGATTCGAGGCAAAGGGTAGCAATCCTTATGGCATTATTTATTCAACAAGGAAAAATTGACACACATCCTCCACCTTCCATCCCCCTTCTTTACCATAACCACGTTGGAGACCCAACCTGGATACTGGATCTCAGTTACAAAACCTTCTTTGAGGAGCTTGCTCACCTCCTCCGTGATGGGCTCCTCTAATTTGTCGGTGATGGAACTCTTCTTCTGTAGGATGGGGCGAGTGTCAGGGTCAAGGTTGAGGCTGTGACAAGCCACATCCAAATCGATCCACGGCATCTCTGTCGCACTCCAAGAAAAGACATCCACGTTCTCTTGGGCGCAAACTAGGATCTGTCTCTGGTCCTCGGGGCTGATTTCCCCACTGATCTTCACCTTTTCTACTGATCCCGCCCGGGAGACGACCTCCAGCTCCACGATCCTCTCCACGGCCTCCAGCCTAGATTGTCCCCGCCCCCCCAAGTACCTTTGATGCGAGGATTCGGCAAGTGCACCGGTCGCGCAAGTAATAATAATGGGGAAAATCCCCGAGTGTCGGTCTCTTGAGGAACACAGTAAGGTGGAGTTAGGTTTCGAGGAAGGACTTGAGATCGAAGTCTAGTGATAGGTGGAGTGCGGACGAAAGGGATTTGGTTTGTGAAAAATAAAGAGAAAATACTACGACTACTCCTATGCAATGCCGCTATGCAATGCTTCGCTTGGCGGGATGGAGACTAGGTAGGCCTTGAGCGCGCTGCGTCGCAAGGGCGGATGGACGAGTAGGCAAACGGATCAAACTATGCAGGCCTTGAGCGCGCTGCTTCGTTAGGCGGGATGGAATACGGGCCGCGATGCCACGCTTCGGTAGGCGGATGGGCGAGTAGGCTAATGGAATGAGGGTCGCAAGCACCTCTTCGACAAGCACGCCACTAGCAATTGCTAGTGCGGCACCGGACGTGACGGCGGGATGGAGGATGGAATGGGGCGCACCTCAAGCACACAAATAAACAAAAAAGGGTATTTCACATAGACATGAAATAACTTTAAATAGCAAGGTCTATAGTGTTCTTCATCAAAATACAAAAGATCTAACTATTACAACAATCAATAAGAGGAGAACAAGGCAAGAAATCGACCGAATCCGAAGGCTCATTGGAGATTCACGGTTGGAATCGTCGGGTTGTCAATCCGCGTCCAAGCTCGGTCCGCAACTACGTCCGGGGTAGAGAGAGCTGTCACGACTCTCCAATGGACCCGTCTTCTTCGTGTCACGATCCGGTAGAGGTTGCAAACTTCCTCTTCCTTGATGGTAATGGCGGCTAGGTCTTCCTTTGGAGCTCTTGGATGAAGGAGGAGGCCGAGAGGAAACTCCGGCTCAAGATTGGTGTGAAGAGCAAGCCCGGAGCACCTCCATATGGTGGGCGACGGTGGAGGGGCGAATCTGGGCGGAACCGGGCGGAAAACGGCGGAAGAAGACGATCGATCTGACCTAAATCGCGAGCAGCGGATTTTATAGGCGCTGGAATAAACAGTGCGCACGGTCATTGGCGCACGACCAGTGGTCGTGCGCACTGGAATCCTGTGATCGTGCGCTCTGCCTGGACGGAGCCTGCAAAGACAGAAATTATAAAATAACATGTTCGCACGACCAGTGGCGCACGACCGGTGGTCGTGCGCACTATCGTAGGTGGTCGTGCGCACTGGTTGAAACAGAACTCATGAAATTGATGATAAGTGCGCACGAACAGTGGCGCACGACCGGTGGTCGTGCGCACTAGCGTAGATGGTCGTGCGCACTGCACCAAACAGAACTCATAAAAAAGGGTTAAGTGCACACGATCAGTGGCGCACGACCAGTGGTCGTGCGCAATAGAACCGGTGATCGTGCGCAGTGTTCCTGTGCAGAATTGAACCGGAAACACCTGCACGACACCTGTTCCAGCGTACGACACCAGTCTAGCCACTGAAAGTGGAACTTAACGGAGCATGAAAACTACCAATGAAGAAAAGCATGAAATCACAACAAAATGGGCCTAGAGGTGCACCTAGCATGGAATATCAAATATAAACAATAACAGGGCTAAAGTGCGGTGAAATGACTGAAAAATGGCCCAGATGAGTCCATAAAAGTGTATATGATCAGGACTCATCACACCCCCAGACTTAACTGTTTGCGCGTCCCGAGCAAACGAATCCGGTGGAGTGTGAAAAAGGTAGTTAGCAAAGAAAATTACGCAAGGGAGTACAATGCGAAGTAACAAAAGCATGCAAATAGAGATTTCGTAAAAAGAGATTCTAACTATGCTAACTAATTTACGAAAGTACTAGAGCGTAAATAAAGATTTATCAATACTCAGTTGGTGAATTGTGAAGAATTTGATGATCATGTCCGGTGTGAAAGTAATAAGCCACTAAGGAGGGTGTTGCAAAAGATCGGGGTTCGGGAATAACTCCGCTGAAATCCATCAACGTCGGGAACCATACGCTTGCCCGGTCACACTCTCTCCACAGCGCTAGCAAACTCGCGAGATAAATCAATAGGACTTTTAGGATTATATTGGGGCTTAGGTTGCGGTATGATAATCAAAGGTAAAAACGAAGGTTACGCAACCAACATGAGTCAACGGGACGCTGCACCAAGCAAAACCAAAAACAAAGCTCGTGTGACACACCCCCAGACTTATTGTGAAAATTAGGTGTGCACACGTCCTACTCCACAAATACCAACAGATTTTCTAAAATGCTCGGGAGGATAACTTTTCAATACACTTTTTTCAGATTTTTATTTCAATACCAAATTTTTCTTTTTCTTTTTTTATCCTCCGGTTGATTCAAAATCAGCAAATAGAGTTTATTTCTCCTTCACAACACGACAATTCCAAACATCACACCAAATCTAAAACATGAGTGCAGATAACATATACTTGGTTGCGACAGTGGGATAAGCTT
Source organism: Dactylorhiza incarnata (assembly GCA_033032865.1). Taxonomy (NCBI): domain Eukaryota; kingdom Viridiplantae; phylum Streptophyta; class Magnoliopsida; order Asparagales; family Orchidaceae; genus Dactylorhiza; species Dactylorhiza incarnata. The sequence goes on from JAWHQI010000014.1 coordinate 12,652,788, forward strand.
TAGGCCTTGGTGTATGGAGGAGGAGCTGAACAAAGGGAGTGGTAGGCATAAGTGTTGGGAAGCAAAGGTGAGCGAATAGGATATGGAAAGCGAAGGCTCAATCTAGCCAAAAAGTGGCCTATATCACATTTATCTCAACGAATCGCCCGCACCCATGCTTCAAGAGTCGCTTGGGGCAAGTTCTTAGCCCACGAGAAAGGTAAACCTTCCTCCCGACTCGAGCAACACACAACTAGCGCTCGTATACACACAACACCGGGCTATCACCAATTTCATTCACATTCACCACTTGAGTAGAATAAATCGAAGACTACGCATAAATACTAATCATAAATTAAAAGCATAGAAATAATCTAATTTTACTCAAATTCTATTGTAGCACGCGGATGCGACTAGAACACTGCTCGAGTCAACATTGCGCTCCCAATAGTAATTCCTAAGCTATCATCCCAATTCACATTCCTAACCAAGATAGTTTGTTCAGAACAAAACAAATAGATAAGGACGCGCTCATGTGGGTGCTGTGGTGTGCAATGAAATTAAACAAAACATTTTAAATGAAATCTTCTAGTATGCAGTGCAATAGTGCACGTGAGCGGGTAAACAAAACTACTCTCCCCCAGACTTAAACTAAACAATCCGCATAATATATGACAGAAAAATCAAAATAGGGCTAGGGGAAGAGAGTACCCAATGCTCAGCAAGTGAGCATACCAGAAGATTGGCGTTTAAACCAAGACTAAGCTGCAGCATCCGCCATCCAGAAAAGATACCTGCAGGGGTCAGCTCCGCAAAAACAAAAGACAAAAGAAAACTGAAAAGAAAGTACTACTAACTAAACATGATTAGAAGAAATAAGAATGCAGGAAAATAAAGATAACTACTGGGGTTATTGTCCTCCCAGCATGACTTATTCAAACTTTAAGAGTTCTAGCTAATGGGCCTATGGAAGGAGAAGTGGACAGGTAACTGGCCTAATATCCGTGTCGGTAGCGGGTACCGATACGGTGATAGAACAGTCACCCCTCTACCTAAATATAGATACCTGCTCCTCACAGGTAGAGGGTAGAGAATGTAAGAAGAGGAGGAGGCCTGGTCCTCACTCATCTCACAAAACACATCCTTGCCTAGCAAGGTATCGTCAACAGGGAGGCAGCAGGAGGAAAAGGCAATGGGTGGAGCTTCCTCAACGGAGGGGGAATAAACCTCCTCACATGAGAGGATACTCTCATCATTGACTTGAGCAAAAAGCTCCAAGTCCTCCTGGGGCACCTGTAAAGACTCAACCTGCACAGGCTCGGAAGAAGAAGGGGGGTCAGGAAATAAAAGAGAAGAATGACAAAAATAATCTGAAATCGGGGGAGTGGTCCCGGTCTCACTCCCATTAGGTTGGGGAAGTAAAAAAATGTTTGCATTGTCATCAATGCTACAAGATTCGGCGGGATCAATGGTGGCCAGGCTTAAGATTTGGACTTCCTCCACCGGTGTTGAGGAAAACTCCTCTTCACCTAGAAGGTTGTCCTCCTCCATAGGAATAGGCACCACACTCAGATCGCCAGCCTCATCCTGCGACACATCCTCAACAATGTCATCGGAGACGAGTATAGTATGCACAATAGGGGGAGGAGTAGTGCTCGGATAAAAGTCGAGCACCGATTCCTCACAAAGAATCGAATCCACTAGGGGTGGTGGATGCACATGGAGAATAGGCTCAGCAATGTCGGTGCATAGATCATCCGCACATCCGGTGACTGTTTCAACGCCATACCATTCAAGATGTGAAGGTGGCAAGGACACAAAACTGGATGTTGAAGGTGTGCCGCCAGAGTTAAGATTCGGGACGATCCGGATATCCGGCTCGTCATCCTCATCCAATTGGCGACGAAAAGCAGCACAATCCTTCAGGGCATGATCTGTGCTCCGACAAAACTGGCACTGCCTAGCGGGCTTCTTTGGCACAGCGGGGGCTGGAGCCGAAAAGAAGTATGACGGTAAAGGCTCAGCAGAGTAGCCATAAGACTTACGCGCACCATATGGAGTACCAGACGAAGTCGGTGCTCCATATGCTGGGCTATAAGAATTATGCCTACTATTCTCCGTAGGGCATTCATCACTAGAGTGGGAGGTAGCTCCACACCAACGGCAACGGAAATTGAGATGTGCCCACATAGTGTGAAGATAAAATGATTCAAAATAAAACTGCTATTGTGCAAATACTAAACCAAATAAAAATTACTAAAGCAACCTGCTATAAAACAAGAAGAAGGAATAAAAAGAACAGAAATAAAATAAAAGATGCAATTTACAAATGGAGGGCTTTTCTCTCAAATTCTCCCTCTCCAGAAAACTCACACGACTGTGTTCCCCGGCAACGGCGCCAAAAACTTGATGCGAGGATTCGGCAAGTGCACCGGTCGCGCAAGTAATAATAATGGGGAAAATCCCCGAGTGTCGGTCTCTTGAGGAACACAGTAAGGTGGAGTTAGGTTTCGAGGAAGGACTTGAGATCGAAGTCCAGTGATAGGTGGAGTGCGGACGAAAGGGATTTGGTTTGTGAAAAATAAAGAGAAAATACTACGACTACTCCTATGCAATGCCGCTATGCAATGCTTCGCTTGGCGGGATGGAGACTAGGCAGGCCTTGAGCGCGCTGCGTCGCAAGGGCGGATGGACGAGTAGGCAAACGGATCGAACTATGCAGGCCTTGAGCGCTATGCTTCGTTAGGCGGGATGGAATACGGGCCGCGATGCCACGCTTCGGTAGGCGGATGGGCGAGTAGGCTAACGGAATGAGGGTCGCAAGCACCTCTTCGACAAGCACGCCACTAGCAATTGCTAGTGCGGCACCGGACGTGACGGCGGGATGGAGGATGGAATGGGGCGCACCTCAAGCACACAAATAAACAAAAAAGGGTATTTCACATAGACATGAAATAACTTTAAATAGCAAGGTCTATAGTGTTCTTCATCAAAATACAAAAGATCTAACTATTACAACAATCAATAAGAGGAGAACAAGGCAAGAAATCGACCGAATCCGAAGGCTCGTTGGAGATTCACGGTTGGAATCGCCGGGTTGTCAATCCGCGTCCAAGCTCGGTCCGCAACTACGTCCGGGGTAGAGAGAGCTGTCACGACTCTCCAATGGACCCGTCTTCTTCGTGTCACGATCCGGTAGAGGTTGCAAACTTCCTCTTCCTTGATGGTAATGGCGGCTAGGTCTTCCTTTGGAGCTCTTGGATGAAGGAGGAGGCCGAGAGGAAACTCCGACTCAAGATTGGCGTGAAGAGCAAGCCCGGAGCACCTCCATATGTTGGGCGATGGTGGAGGTGCGAATCTGGGCGGAACCGGGCGGAAAACGGCGGAAGAAGACGATCGATCTGACCTAAATCGCGAGCAGCGGATTTTATAGGCGCTGGAATAAACAGTGCGCACGGTCATTGGCGCACGACCAGTGGTCGTGCGCACTGGAATCCTGTGATCGTGCGCTCTGCCTGGACGGAGCCTGCAAAGACAGAAATTATAAAATAACATGTTCGCACGACCAGTGGCGCACGACCGGTGGTCGTGCGCACTATCGTAGGTGGTCGTGCGCACTGGTTGAAACAGAACTCATGAAATTGATGATAAGTGTGCACGAACAGTGGCGCACGACCGGTGGTCGTGCGCACTGCACCAAATAGAACTCATAAAAAAGGGTTAAGTGCACACGATCAGTGGCGCACGACCAGTGGTCGTGCGCAATAGAACCGGTGATCGTGCGCAGTGTTCCTGTGCAGAATTGCACCGGAAACACCTGCACAACACCTGTTCCAGCGTACGACACCAGTCTAGCCACTGAAAGTGGAACTTAACGGAGCATGAAAACTACCAATGAAGAAAAGCATGAAATCACACCAAAATGGGCCTAGAGGTGCACCTAGCATGGAATATGAAATATAAATAATAACAGGGCTAAAGTGCGGTGAAATGACTGAAAAATGGCCCAGATGAGTCCATAAAAGTGTATATGATCAGGACTCATCAACCTTCTTTCTTTCATCCTCAACCAAATGCTTCAGCCTCTCCCTCCTCCATCTTATCCTCCGGGACCTCCAACAGCTCCCATGCCCCTTCATCCTGGGCTTGGTCTGCTCCTCCCCTTTCCTCTCTCATCTCCTCCGCCTCGGGCCCTTCAACGACCCCTTCCCCTACACTCCACATCTCCAGCTCCCAATCCACCTCTTCCATCTCAACCTGCTAGGTGACGGCATTGACCGTGGTGACATAACACTACCTTGCCACCTTTGGGTCCCCCCTTACCCAAATTTGAACTCCACCCACGCTGAACTTGAGACACTGGTGGAATGAGGATGGGATGCATCGGAACGCGCTGATGAAGGGTCGTCCAAAGATAGCATTATAGCTTCTCGGAGCATCAATGATGATGAACCGACAGTTGCAGGACTGTCCCCCCAAGATGACATGAAGCCCCACTCCTCCTTCCACCTCCTTTTTTTCTCCTGAGAATCCGAACAAAGGGCCATCTGAGGCCAACACCCTCCTCGCCTCCACCTTCATCTCATTGAATGCCTTCTTGAAAATGACATTGACCGAGCACCCGTTGTCCACGAGGATCCGGGCGACGGTGAAGTTCTCGATGGTCGTATGGATAACCAATGCATCGCAGAATGGGTCCTCATGAGCAGACATATCCTTCTGAGAGAAGGTGATCTTTTTCGCTAGGGGTAGGGCTTGGGAAGTCGAATCCATGCTCCGATGATACATGGTATGGAGGCTCAACTTCCGGGTTGCCTCAATCCCCACTCCCCCGTGGATCACCCTGATCCCTCCTCGGCTCCCCACATCAGTCTGATCCTCACACCTTTCTTCGTCCCCCTCTCTGGGTAGTACCTCCTCAATCCTCACCTGTCGCTGTTGTGGCTGCATCGAGCCTCTCACTGCACTCATCTCTAAGAACTCTGGGCAGGTGGTCATCGCGTGACCTGTTCCTGGTGGAAGCCACAATGGGAACTCCACCTCCCTTCTCTCGGCCTCCGCGGCCATGTTCCTTCTCCGAGCTCCTATTCCTCCTGCACCTCTTCCTCCTCTCCCTCGTCCGATCGCCATGGCTTGCTGCGGCGGGGGAGGGGTGGTCTAGGACCCTGCCTCCACCCTAACTGGTGAGGTCTTCCTTGGCCCCCTTAGAAATTAACCCCTCCTGGGGAGAATCCTCTTCCTGGACCCTGCGCACCTCCTCCCTGCTGTCTCCACCCTAACTCTGGGGTTCTCATCTCTTCTCTCCTCTTAACCTACTGTTGCCTAACCTCTAGCTCACTTAGCTTTTCCATCCTTCTTGCGAACTCCGGGTTGGCCGCCTCTGTAAGACCCCTTTTCTTTTCAAAACCGAGTCTTATGCCCAGAACTGCCGCTTTGCGGTGACACCAACACTCGGGAAGGTCGCCACTACAAAGTGCCAATCCTGTCAACTATATCGATCACAGAAGAAGAAAAGTACAAAGGAACAAGTAAAGGTCCAAGTTCACATCACATAATATATAAAATCATAAAGATAGGTGTCCATAGATAATAACTGAATAAATGGGTAATAATAAGAAAGGCTCATGCCCAGTACATCATATCCTCACTACAAGATCTCTCGCAGAAGAAAACTACTAATAACCATTCACTGATCCTAAGACTGGTGCCCCTGTGCTAGACTGGCCTACCTCTATCTACACCGGCCTTTGGTGGTGGAGCGTCTCCTGGTGATGCTCCTCAATCCCCTAAAATGACATGGTCCACCGACCGTTAGTCAAAAGTCTAAGCCTCGTTTCCCCACCCCTCCCCCCTAGTGGCTCCTAGGCACCGTGCAGGAGGGATGAAGTGGAAGGATAGCAAGGGGTATAAATCATAGCTGATGACATGACCTACCTATAGGAATATCTACCACTACACATGTGTGTATATATATAGAACAGTAAGTAAATCAGGTTAAAGAACATGTAAAGAATAGTAAATGAGTAAAGTACAAATTACAACTAGCTACCACAGATAAAGTAAAGTGAAGTAAGTAAGATAGGCAACCTTGATTTATAGGAATGCCCATACAGACCTATAGACCAAGGGGTCGTTTAGCAAGGCCTATAGTATAAAAAGACTCATGACAATTTATACGAAAGGGGTGGGGGTTGAAATGCAATGCTTATGCTATAACATGCAGTGTTATGCAGACTAATGTTATGTGTAAGCAAGTGCAGGATTATTATTGGGGGTGTGTTATGACATTTTAAGACTATCTCAAGAAATTCATAATTTTCATAATTTATTTGGCATTTATTGTAATTTCTTCAAAATCAGAAAACCTTTGACTTTGAACACAAAGTATAGTTTTCTGATAAGCTATGGCCTTACTAAAATTTGTTATATTATATATCATCAAAATAACATCCATATATGAAGTTCATAAATTTCCAGAAAGGTTTTGACATCCAACTAAAATAATGATTAGTTTAACAAAATCAAGGATTAACAAAGAAAGTACCAAAAATTCACTTTCGAAAATTACAAGGAAATTAGCAGGTGTCTAAAGTGATCAGAAAAGTTCACTGCTTGATTTCCATAATTTTCCAAATTCATTTGACCATATAAATCCTGTATTCAAATAAACAAATCCTAGGGCACTTTGTGAAGGGAACCATATATAAATTCCTCCAAAAATTATACTAAAATTTACAGATCATATACGTGCCCTAAAAAGTCTTCTAACCAAGTTTCATAATTTTCCAGTGAATATTAAACTCATAATTAATTCCCCTTATAAATAGGTGAAACAATAGACTTGTGAATGAAGTACTATATAGATCAATCTAAAATTCACAATAAAATTATTAAAGAACAATATCACTAATACAAGCTGACTGCCAAAATTTCATGAACATCCAAGATTATATAAACATGTAAATTGTTCTTATAAGAAAGTGCACTAAATGGTTCTTGATTAATTCAGAGGGGATAAATATTCCTAAAAATTCCAAGTAAATTATCTAGGGCATAATACCACCATATGAACCTCTCTACCAAGTTCCAAGTCAATCCAAGGACATATGACCTTATGTCCTATAATAGGTTCAATATACAACCCTAGGGTTTGAACTAGGGTTCTTGGAACATCCACCCCAAACCACTTGTGGGGGTATTTTATGTGATAATAAATTAGTGGTCAAGGTTTAATCACTTTTGGATGATGATTGACCACTCAAACTCATAGGTGCATCTTTGACCTAATTTTCCCCTTAAGTAACCAAACTTGAGTCATTAAATTACCTGACCAAAACAATCCAAAATGGGATAAAAATTTTACCAAAGTCATGACCTGACCCTAAGAACCACCCACCAAAATTTTGAATGGTTTGGAGGTCTTTAGACCCTAAAATTAAATCATACATGATTTATTAAATTTTTGCAAAAACTATAGAAAAAAAGTCATCCAAAAATTCTCATTGTTGGATATGTTGTGGGTGTGGGTACATCTAGCTCCAAATTTCAAAGCATTTGGATGTCTGGATTGGTGGAGGCACTCAAATCAATCTCTAGTCAACCCTATGTATATGCTGCACCATTTTCAGTGTTGTGGTCAAACCACTAACCCATTGGGGGTGAAATCAATTTTAAAATAAACTAGACTTCAAGGCCTGCAACTTTGGTGTTGACCACTTTTCCAGGTGAGGGATATAAGTATTTTTTAATAAATTAAAACATACATAGAATAATATGTGACAGAATTTGTATAACAAATAATATATATCATAAGGGCCTGCGAATATCAGATCACGCAGATCGGACGACCCCTGCTCATCATCCCCAATGAGCCAACGGATCTGGTGATCCCGTCCTGGAGCAACTTATCGTGCCTTTTCCCAGCCGCCTATACCCCTCCTCGGCCGGCCAATGCCACCACCACCTCCGTTGAGGTGGTGGACGGCGATAGGCGGTGATAGGACATCCGGACATGGCCGGAATAGGGTTTTAGATGTGGGGAAGAAGCTTGAAAACCAAGCTCTCGGCCTACCCTATCCAGGGCCAATTGGCCCCAAACCTTGCGGCCAACAAATATAGATATATACATTGAGAGAGAGGAGTAGGGAAGGACCTGAGTGGTGGTGTTTTGCCTCTCCGATCGTCGACTCGCCATTGCCAGCCATGGAGCTTTCGGGGCCTTGCTTATCTCTGTCATAGAGGCTCAGTTTCTTCAGGGGGATGGTGGAAAATGACTCCTCTGAGTCCAGTGAGGGTGTTAATAACCTTAATTGGGTGAGTGGAAGGGCCAAGCTTTAATTTCTCCATTAATGGCCATTAAGGAGATTTCGGCTTTGGCTTGGGGGAGATGAATAGGGCCTCAATCTGGCCGGGAAAGGGCTGGAAACTTCTCCTCTCCCCATGAGGAGATGAATGGGGTCATTAATGGGGGAGATTGAAGGTTTCTTCTTCCTACCCATTAATTTCCCCTTTCTCTCTCTCTCTCTCTCTTCCAATTTGGGGGTTTCTCTCTCCTGGTCAAATTTTCTGAAATTAAAGGGCAAATTATGTAATTCTCAACACCATGAGCTAGTGGGACACCTCAATTGGCCCTAACCCAAGTGAATTAGGCTTGATTAGGTCAAAATAGGGCATTTTGACATAAAATTAGGGTTGAGTTGACTTTAGTTAATTTGACCATGTGGGTTGACCCCACTGGGTGGCTAGAAACCCATTGGCCTCCCATAAGGGTTAGGAAGGTCTAGGTTGGGTCAATTTGGCAAGGTGGAGGACAATTGACTCTCAATAGGCCACTTTGACCAAATTAGGGCTAGAGTTGACATGGGTCAAATTGGCCAAACTAGAGGCCCCATGATGAGGATTTTAGATCCATTGGGTCCCCAATAACATTATGAGGTTAGGGGCAAGGTTAATTTAGCAAGGTAGTGGCTTATTGACCCTAATTAGGCTACTTTGACCCCCTTTAGGGTTAGGGTTGACTTTGGTCAACTTTACCACTTTGGTTGACGCCATTGGGTCCTTGGTGCTCTAAGGAACCCCCTAAAGGGTTAGGTATTCTATGTGAGGTCAAGGGGTCAAGGTGAGGCCCTAAAGTCCAACCCTATGCTTGGTAATTGTAAAGTGTTATCTATAGACCATGGTGATCTTCACCTTCATGCCAAAGCTCTTATGATCTCTTTGTGCTTCCTAGGGTTTTTTCATGACCTAGTCATGACAAAGCTGAAAGTATGAAGTCGTGGCCTAATTTACCTAGAGGGGGGTGAATATGTGGATTCAATGGCTTTTCGCAGAATTATAAACTTTAAGAATAAACGCACACAGAAACCAGAAGAGCACAGCACAACACAAGGATTTATAGTGGATCCCCGATGTGGGTAGTCCACTTTCCACCTCACCTATCTAGCGCGACTGGCTAGACTAGGCTACTTCACTATTCTCGGGTTATGAATAATCCTAACACTCGGAGTCACCACTCCTACAACTCGGAGACAAAGCTCCTACAAACTTGGAAGAGAAACTTCCTATAAGCTCGGAGACAACGCTCCTACAACTCAGAGTAAAACTCCTACACTCGGAAGCAAGCTTCCTACAACTCGGAGAACAATCTCTCCTACAAAAATATTGTAAATAAATTTTACAAAACTTTAGATTGAGAAACAATCTTCTTAAAATATCCTTGAGACTTGACTTGATCAGGTTTGAAAATGAGAGATTTTCTTCTTCCTTGACTGAATCAGAAATCTGGACCTAGAATGAAGGAAGAAGAAATCTTGCTTTAAAAGAACTTGATCTGAGCAATTAGGTGACAACTAGATCTGAAAGAAACTTGAGGAAGTTTAAGATCAGAGATCTAGTTGAATCTTTTCTTCAAGAAGAATCGACCAAAAACTTTGTCGGCAGCAGCAAGGGATTTGCAAGAACGAACAAAGCCGACGACGCTTTTGAGATCTTTTTCGATTTGTGATTCGTTAGGGTTGAGCGAAATAACCCTTAGATACTTATATGATTCTTCTCTAACGGCCATAAGCGAGATTTAAGGAAAAACATCCACATGGACTGTACATGGAGATAACCCTAAATGGCAGCTTTAAACAAATTCAAGCGGAAACAGGCAAATAGCGGATTCGTCGAAATGAAGGGAACAATCGACGAAAGGATTAGCTGAAATATACGAAAGCTCTTTCGACGAATGCATATTCGACGAAACTGATTCGTCGAATAAGATATCGACGAAATCGTATTCGACGAATTCTTTTCGACGAAATCTTATTCGAGGAAATCTTATCGAAGAAATCTTATTCGACGAAATCTTATCGATGAAATCTTCTTAGGATTAAATCTTCCAAACTTAAGATCAGCAACATCTTCTTCTTTGCTTCTCCTTTGACTGTTCCATAGTGTTTGAATATGAAGTACATCCCAATATAGAGATTCCACATGAGTCAACACCTTGGTCTACACAATGAGGAATTACATTGCGTAGGCCTGTGTTTGATGACCCATTGAAACCTGACATTGGTTTGTACTTAGCCATTTATAACCTGCAAACATACAACTAGACAACAACATCAAATACAAACTCAATTCAACTTAGTTCAAGGGGACTTCTTCAAATCAAGGTAATTGTGGATACAATTACCAACAATCTCCCCTTATTTGAAGAAGTCAGAACCTATGTACTGAGTTGAATTGCACATAGAGTAAATATACAGAGAAATACATAAAGAGATAAGGAGAGTTAAAAACTTAGCTTTTCAACCTTCACTCCTTTTCAACTTTCTCTCTCGACTCCAACTTCTCTCCCAACTTCAACTTCTCTCCCCCTTTCTGACTACTTCAGATAGGGAAGAAAAAGCATGAGAGATCAACAGAGTTCTCCCCCTCAGCAACTGCATTGGAGTCCTCATTTGGAGTATACTTTGAAGATGTTGAATCATCTCCCCCTCAATCTTTTCTTCATCTTAAAATTTTAGTGCCTGGACTGATTTCCTTATCTTTTTAGCAATCTTGTTATATACTTCTTGTTCTGGTCATGTACCGCAAACATCCACTGTCCAAATGCCCGATTAGAGTTTTGGTTGGCCTTTGGACATGCCTGCAATCACGGATTAATTACCCTTAGGAACCCAAATGGATTTGGGTCCTAGGTTCCTGGTTAGATCAACACCACTCGGAGTGTTAACATTGCGAGGGGTCATTCTTACATTGTTAACCCGTGGAGTCTTATAATTTCTGGGATTAAACCAGCTATCTATGGCGAAGTGACCAACTTTGCCACAACACCAACAATCAAATCGATTGTATCGTCTCTTGTTCTCCTGCTTAACCTTTTGGACGGGAGGTCTAGTAGGAGAAACATTCTTAAAAGTAGAAGCCTCGTGGTTGCAATACACGCATGACTCCTGTTGTTTATAAGGTGTCTACTTTATCACCAAGATGGGGGTGAATAGGTTTTTCAAATTATATTATCTCCTTTTAGGTGTTCTTGATTTCTGGTTAGTAGATCTAAAAGTTGTAAAGCATAACACAGAAAACACACAATGATGTATAGAGGTTCCTCAAGACAGGGTGTATTGAGTAGTCTGATGCGCGAATCTAGACACCGCTATAGGCTGTGGCGAGACTGCGGCACGAAACGGCAGTGTACCGATCGTTCAAGTAATATAAAATGAGGAGTAAATCCCCAAGTATCGAATCTCAGAAGGAACACAGTAAGGTGGAGTTTACGTTCGAGGAAGGACTTGAGATCGAAGTCCTAAAGTCGAATGGATGCGAAAGGGGGTGAATTGGCTTATGGAAAATCAATGAAAACAACTAAACTACTCCTATGCAGGCCTTGAGCGCACTGCTTTGCCGGGCGGATGGAAACTACACGGGCCGCAATGCACCGAATCGCTAGGCAGATGGACGAGTAGGCTCGCGGATGGAGTGGAGAGAATGGCGGAATCGAACTGTGCAGGCCTTGAGCGCACTGCTTCGTTAGGCGGATGGATTACACGGGCCGCTATGCCACGCTTCGCTAGGCGGATGGAAGAGTAGGCATACAGATGAGGGTCGCAAGCACCTCGTCGACAAGCACGCCACTAGCAATTGCTAGTGCGGCACGCGAACGTGACGGCGGGATGGAGGATGGAATGGGGCGCTCCTCAAATCACATAAACCACAAAGATAACCACAAAACTATGGAAAAATACACTAATAACATTTAGGGTTTATGGACATCATTCGTATAGAAACATACAACCACACATATCAAATAGAATCAGCAAAAATAACAAGGAGGAGGTAAGATTACAACCGAAGCACGAAAACTCGTTGGAGATTCACGACCGGAATCTAGGGTTGTCAATCCTCGTCCGGGCTCGGTCTTCAACTGCCGTCCGGGGTAGAAGAGGGCTGTCACTACCTCCCAATTGACCCGTCTTCTTCGTCAATAGCCTTCAGCCACGATCTTGCCGGAGAACTCCAAGGATATAGTGCACAATCCGTTGAAATGGAGCTTGGAAGCTTCTGAATGATGGAGGAGGCCGAGAGGATACTCCGGCTGGAGATTGGCGTGGAGAGTATGTTCGGAGCACCTCCAGATGGTGGGCGGCGATGGAGGGGCGAAATGGGAGCTCTGGAGCAGGAAACGTCGCAGCTGGGCGGAGTCGGGAGATGGATCCCGACCTAAAATCGCGCTTGCCTATTTATTGGCGGAGCAGAAATAAACAACGCGCACGATCAGGCGCACGACCAATGGTCGTGCGCGAAGGAATGCCTCTGATCGTGCTCGAAGAACCTGTAGCTCAATCCAGACCTGCACAAAAGCGCACGGTCAGTGGCGCACGACCAGTGGTCGTGCGCACTAATGTCCAGTGGTCGTGCGCAGTGCCGGACAGGCCCATTTTAAGTGAGAATTAATGCACGATCAGTGGCGCACGACCAGTGTTCGTGCGCACTAATGTCCAGTGCTCGTGCGCGGTGTTCCAATGCAGTTTTTGTGCCCCGGAACACTCGCACAACCCCTGTATCAACATGAAAGATCATCGGGCCACGCAAATGGGCATTCCACACATTCTCAAATATAGAAATTAAATTGCAACATAAAGCATAAGTAAGATAAACATAAAAATACACCAAAACGGGCCTAAAAGTGCACATAGCATGGAATATCAAATATGAATGAAAACATGCCTAAAGTGTAGTGCAAAGACTAGATAATCGGCCCGAATGAGTCCAAAAATATATATATATAATTGGGACCCATCACACCCCCAGACTTACCTGTTTGCGCGTCCTGAGCAAACAAATCCGGCGGAGTAGAGAAATGGTGGTTAGCGTAGAGAATTGCAAAGAAAGAGTCAGATGTGAAGTATCATACCCATGCAAATAGAAATTCTGTAAAAGAAGATTCTAACTATACTAATTAATTTACAAAAGTATACATGCGTAAATAGAGATTTATTTGTACTCAGATGGTGAATCATGAAGAATTTGTGCGGTCGTGCCCGATGTGAAAGTAAACAAGCCACTCGGGAGGGTGTTGCTAAAGACCGGAAGTCGGGAATAACTCCGCTGAAATCCATCAACGACGAGAACCATAAGCTTGCCCGGTTACACTCTCCACGGCGCTAGCAAACTCACAAGTTAAATCAATAGGACTTCGGGTTATAATTCGGCTTAGGTTAAGGTATGATATTCAATGATAAACGAAACGGCTACGCAACCCAATTTAGTCAAAAAGTAATGCTGTACCAAAACAAGGCCAAGAACGATGCTAGTGTGACACACCCCCAGACTTAGCTTGAAAACTGGGTGTGTAAACAGCCTACTCCAAACAAATACCAACTGAATTTTTTTCTATTACGCCTAGGGGGCTTTCTTTTCATTTTTATTCTTTACAGATTTTTTCTTTTAACTTCATTTTTTTCATTTATCCCCCGGTTGGTTTACAACAATATGTTCAGCACACAATACACATTTTCTTCACATCACAAAAAATTCCATACATCACATCCAAATATGAAATGTAATTTCAGTTAACTCACTACTTGGCTGCGATAATAGGATAAGCTTCAGGCTTTGGTGATTTAAAGAAGAGCTGAAACAAAGGAAGGGTAGGCACAAACTTGGCTTGCAAAGGTAAACGCATAGGTCATGGAAAACAAGGCTCAAACTAGCCAAAAATGGCCTACATCACATTTAACAAAATGAGTTGCTCTCACCCATGCTTCAAGAGTCACTTGGGGCAAGTTCTTAGCCCACGAGAAAGGTAAACCTTCCTTCCGACTCGAGCAACACACAACTAGCGCTTGCTTACACATAACACCGTGCTACCGCAAATTTCGGTTGCATTCACCAAATGAGTACAATAAATCAAAAACTACACAAGAATACTAATTGTAAATTAAAAGTATAGAGACAATCTAATTCTACTCAAATTTCTATGCAAGCAAGGAATATGCGACTAGAGCACTACAAGAGTCAACATCGTACTCCAATTTGTAATTCCTAAGCTAACATCCTATTTCACATTCCAAACCAAGATAAGCGTGAACGGAAGCACACAAACAAGTGAGTGTGCGCTCAAGTGGGTGCAGTGGTGTGCAATGCAATTGAACATAACTAAATAACTGAAATTAAAATACTTCTAGTATGCAAATGAGATGTGCATGTGCAGTGGGTAACATATAGCGGCTCTCCCCCAGACTAAATCTAAGCAATAGACATAAATGATGTAACCATGAAAATTGAAAATGAAGTCTAGGGAAAGAGATTACCCAATGCTCAGAAGTGAGCATACCAGAAGACGCGTGAAAAACTGAAGCAAACCCGCCATTCAGAATTTGCAATAAGTACCTGCAGGGGTGAGCTCCACAAAAACAAAAGAAAGCAGAAATGCTAAAACTGAACAGAAATTAACTAACTACTCTAACTAGGAAAATGAAAATGTAATAAAAGTAAGATAACTACTGGGGTTATTGTCATCCCAGCACGACTTATTCAGGTTTTGCACAGTTCTAGCTTATAGGCCTATGAAAAAGGAAATGCACAGGTAACTATTCTAATATGCGCATCGGTAGCGGGTACCGATACGGAGACAGAGCAGTCACCCCTCTACCTAAATATAGATACCTGCTCCTCACAGGTAGAGGGTAGAGAATGTAAGTGGAGGAGGAAATATCCTCACTCAACTCACCAAAAACATCCTTGCCCAGCAAGGTATCATCTCCATGAAGGTGGCAGGAGGAAAAGGTAATGAGTGGAGCTTCCTCTACGGAGGGGGGATCAACCTCCTCACATAAGAGGATGCTCACATCATTGACTTGAGCAAAATGCTCCAAGTCCTCCTGGGGTACCTGCGAAGATTCAACCTGCACAGGCTCAGATGAAGAAGGGGGGTTAGGAAATAAAAGAGAAGAATGACTTAAATAATCAAAAATTGGGGGAGTGGTCCCGGTCTCACTCCTAGTAGGATCCAAACATAGATCACTGTCGGTGTCATATGAGTCATAGCAAGGGGAATTCGGGAGCTCAAGGTCCTTTGTGGTGAGGTGGACCTCCTCATCCAATAAGGAAGTACAAACCTCCTCATCAGAAGAGGAATCCTCCTCATCAGAAGAGGAATCCTCCTCATCCCACTTCGGCGCATCATCGTGGGCCAAGGAGTCACACTCCCCATCGGAGAGAATAACATCCTCGTCCCACTTTGATGCAACCTCAGGCTCCGAATGAACCTCCTGCACAACATCATCAACCAACACAAAAGGAATAGGAATAGAAAATTCTTGCAAAGAAAGAGGAGGAACAACGGTACTAACATCAGGGAATATATAAACAGGTTCCTCATGGGGTGAATCCAAAAGAGGAGATGAACGCAAAGGGAGAGGAATCTCCACCACGTCACCACACTGAGCAGTTGAAAGTCTGATGGGAATATCTGCAGCAGTCCCCCATATACAAGGTGGTACTGTGAACTCATCATCAGAATCAGAAGGGGCAACCAAATGAGAGGTGGATGGACAAACACGGACATCCGGTTCATCATCCATCTCCAACTGGCGCTGGAATTCTGCACAGTCTTTCAATGAATGCTCAGTGCTATGACAACACAAACATAATTTTCTATTCCTCGTCAGTCCTTGCGGGGCCGGTGAGGAATACAAAGATGATGGAAGTGGCGAAGAAGAGTGACCATAAGACTTGGGTACAATGTATGAAGTGTCGTAGGAAAATGATGCTTCATGCACTGAACCACGAGAATTATGCCCACCATCTTCAGTGGGGCACTCATCACTAGAATGCCTAGCATCCCCACACCATTTGCAACGGATATTTAGATAAGCAAACATGGTGCAAAGGAAGATAATTCACCAATAGAAATATTCTAAGCAAGAATTAACTATACACACACAATAAAATTGAAAACCTGCTTTTGAAAAATTGCAAATAAAGATTAGAAACAAAAAATTAAAAGATGCTACTTATATAACAGGAAATACAAAAGATGGTATAAACAAAGGGCACAAGGGCTTCTATCACTTGTCTCCCTCTCCAGAAAACTCACACGTCTGTGTTCCCCGGCAACGGCGCCAAAAACTTGATGCGCGAATCTAGCACACCGCTATAGGCTGTGGCGAGACTGCGGCACGAAATGGCAGTGTACCGATCGTTCAAGTAATATAAAACGAGGAGTAAATCCCCAAGTATCGAATCTCAGAAGGAACACAGTAAGGTGGAGTTTACGTTCGAGGAAGGACTTGAGATCGAAGTCCTAAAGTCGAATGGATGCGAAAGGGGGTGAATTGGCTTATGGAAAATTAATGAAAACAACTAAACTACTCCTATGCAGGCCTTAAGCGCACTGCTTCGCCGGGCAGATGGAAACTACACGGGCCGCAATGCACCGAATCGCTAGGCGGATGGACGAGTAGGCTCGCGGATGGAGTGGAGAGAATGGCGGAATCGAACTGTGCAGGCCTTGAGCGCACTGCTTCGTTAGGCGGATGGATTACACGGGCCGCTATGCCACGCTTCGCTAGGCGGATGGAAGAGTAGGCATACGGATGAGGGTCGCAAGAACCTCGTCGACAAGCACGCCACTAGAAATTGCTAGTGCGGCACACGAACGTGACGGCGGGATGGAGGATGGAATGGGGCGCTCCTCAAATCACATAAACCACAAAGATAACCACAATACTATGGAAAAATACACTAATAACATTTAGGGTTTATGGACATCATTCGTATAGAAACATACAACCACACATATCAAATAGAATCAGCAAAAATAACAAGGAGGAGGTAAGATTACAACCGAAGCACGAAGACTCGTTGGAGATTCACGACCAGAATCTAGGGTTGTCAATCCTCGTCCGGGCTCGGTCTTCAACTGTCGTCTGGGGTAGAAGAGGGCTGTCACTACCTCCCAATTGACCCGTCTTCTTCGTCAATAGCCTTCAGCCACGATCTTGCCGGAGAACTCCAAGTATATAGTGCACAATCCGTTGAAATGGAGCTTGGAAGCTTCTGAATGATGGAGGAGGCCGAGAGGATACTCCGGCTCGAGATTGGCGTGGAGAGTATGTCCGGAGCACCTCCAGATGGTGGGCGGCGATGGAGGGGCAAAATGGGAGCTATGGAGTAGGAAACGGCGCAGCTGGGCGGAGTCGGGAGATGGATCCTGACCTAAAATCGCGCTTGCCTATTTATAGGTGGAGCAGAAATAAACAACGCGCACGATCAGGCGCACGACCAATGGTCGTGTGCGAAGGAATGCCTTTGATCGTGCGCGAAGAACCTGTAGCTCAATCCAGATCTGCACAAAAGCGCACGGTCAGCGGCGCACGACCAGTGGTCGTGCGCACTAATGTCCAGTGCTCGTGCGCAGTGTTCCTATGCAGTTTTTGCGCCCCGGAACACTCGCACAACCCCTGTATCAACATGAAAGATCATCGGGCCACGCAAATGGGCATTCCACACATTCTCAAATATAGAAATTAAATTGCAACATAAAGCATAAGTAAGATAAACAATAAAATACACTGAAACGGGCCTAAAAGTGCACATAGCATGGAATATCAAATATGAATGAAAACATGCCTAAAGTGTAGTGCAAAGACTAGATAATCGGCCCGAATGAGTCCAAAAATATGTATATAATTGGGACTCATCATAGTCCAATATCCATCTGCGCCTACCCAGCAGTGTGCTAGGCTCGGCAAACTCCGCCAAATCTTCAGGCCCTCAAGCCTTACAACTTGGACCCGCAAGTCCCAACAGCCTAGGCCCGCAAGCCCCTACTGCCCCCGAGCCCGCAAGCTCGACACTCAGGCCCTCAAGCCCTAAAACATGGACCTGCAAGTCCCAACATCCTAGGCCCGCAAGCCCCTACTGCCCTCGAGCCCACAAGCTCGACCCTCAGGCCCTCAAGCCCTACAACACGGACCAGCAAGTCCCAACGGCCTAGGCCCGCAAGCCCCTACTGCCCCCGAGCCCGCAAGCTCGACAAATCGCTCCCGCAAGTGCACTGTCCTGGCCCTCAAGCCTCACAGCTCTCCAGCCCTCAAGCTAGACAAGTTGGCCCGCAAGCCTTACAAGAAATTACAGTAATAAAACAATTTCTTCTGCCGGATGAAGATGGGCAACTTTAGCCTAATGAGGATTGGCTTCTTACGATTGAAGAAGATTTTTCTGATTTAGATCTTTGACAGCGCAGTTCTTCTTCAATCTCTACTCTTTGTCTGATGAAGATCGGCTTCTCTTTTCAGTCGATGAAGATGACTGATTCTTCTGAGAAATCTTAAATCTTGTTCTCGTTCTTCTTCTCCGCTGAATATAATGTTCTATTGAAGAGCGGCGGGATACTTTCTCGTTCTTTTTCTCTTTCTCCTTCGGTTGTTTTCTAGGGCATCACTGTTCCCTTTTATAGGATAGATGAGTTGCATAACGGTAACATGTGATATCCTTTAATGTCAGATGCCCATTCCATAAGAGCACGCGTTGATTGGACAATCAGGCGGCGGCATTAAATGCTGACAGCACATCCGCAACATTTGAATTCTGTCTCGATGATATTTCCACCTTCAAGCAGAAACCGACAGTATCTCGACGATATGGACAATATCTCGACGACAAGACTTTGTCGATGTCTTGGGCTTTAGTAGACCTTCAATTCTTCTTACTTCTGCCACTGATGGTGGTATCTCGGCGACACAAGATATCCTGGCGATTCTGCATATACGACGATAAGCTTTCTCTGACTGTGTCGTTGCGATCTTCTTCTTTCTATCTGTCATCGTAATCATGTTGTTCTCTCGACTACATGAGTGATGTTATGTCGACGCTTCAGCAGCTGCTGGTCTTCAGCTTGTCTTTCTTCAGTCGACATGCCTTCTTTACGATGATGTCCAACAACATCAGTCATACTTAGCCTTCTCAGCGACAAGGCTTCTTCACGAAGATATCTATTCTTCTCAACGACAAGGCCACTTTGATGAAGTCGATGATACTGCGTCTTCTTTGTGTTCGACGATCTTGCCGAGTCTCAGCGGTCGATGATCTTCCTCCTGAGTTCGACGATCTTGCTTCTGCGTTCGACGAACACGCCAAATCTCAGCGGTCGACGATCTTCCTCCTGAGTTCGATGATCTTGCTTCTGCGTTCGACGAACACGCCAAATCTCAGTGGTCGTTGATCTTCCTTCTGAGTTCGACGATCTTGCTTTTGCGTTCGATGAACACGCCAAATCTCAGCGGTCGTCGATCTTCCTTCTGAGTTCGACGATCTCCATTCTGCGTTCGACGAACTCCCTTCTGCGTTTGACGAATGTTGTTCTTCTTGACGATATATATAGTACTTTCAGAAATAGTTAAAGTACTTGACATTTGTCGATCTCTGCAAGCATGAGCTAGATGGAGCATTAAATACAGCTTGCACTTATCAATGAGCTGAGCACTTCTTCAAATCAGGAACATTGCTGGGCACTGTTCCCAACAATCTCCCCCTATTTGAAGAAGTCATAACTCACTCAATGATAAATGTCATTCACATAAAAAGGTTTAACATTTCAAGCAGATAAGCATGTAGTGATGATATTTCAGCTAAACATGAGTGAACACAGAAATTTGGCGAATGTCACTTCATTTATAAATAGTGTCAAATGTTTTCAAAAGTTTTGACATTTCTACAATTATCCCCTTAAAGTTTTAGCCATCTATTGCTCTGGTGCTCTCATATCAGCAGCATCCTTTGCTTTCTTGGCACTGGCTTCCTGCAGCTTATCAGCTTGCCTAATGAAGAACTCAAACGGTTTAGGATGATATTTCTCTGGTGCTCTCAGATCAGCAGCATCCTTTGCTTTCTTGGCACTGGCTTCCTGCACCTTATCAGCTTGCCTGATGAAGTACTCAAACGGTTTAGGATGATATTTTAAAGGTTCAGGAGTGTTAGCTGGAATACTTCCTGCTCGCTTATTTCTTCTGTGTTCTCTCCTTACTTCTTCTTGATCTTCATGCTTAGCCCATTCTTGAGGATTGTATACATTGTACCTTTCTCCTTTGTTAACTTTCACTTGCTCCCATGCTTTTAGAATGATGGTCCTCGATATAGGACTCCATCTTTCATAGTCATCCTTTTTCTCCATTTCTTCCCTGTACTTTCTCTTCCTCACTTTTGTTTCTTCATCCTCCAGTGCTTCCTTTTCTTTACCTTTATCAGTAACAGGAATATTTGTATGTTGCTCTTCAGCAGGCTCGTCATAATATAGAGGAGGGAGATTCATTGCTTCACTGATGGTGTTTGTGGTCCAGGTGGCATGATCACTACTGGCCTTTATCATTGATCTTTCCCCCTTTATTACTTCTTCAGATATCCCTCTGTGGAGATTCTCCTCGGATGCCAGTATTTTGTTCTTGAGCATGTGGATTGTTTCCAAGTGATTCTTGGTTTCAAGCAGGTGACAGTCTAGATCTTTATTGTGTTGATCTAGACTTTCTTTGAGATCAGTTTTATGTTCAGCCATCCTCTTGGTGGATGCAATGTAGGCCTTTTCTATGTTTCCGACAATCATTGACCGATTGGTCCCTAGATTAGATATACCCTTGTGAGTACGGGCAGTGAATTCATGCAGATTTTTTACATCATTACTTAGGGTTGCCGTTTCAGCAGACAGTTCTTTTCTTAGATCATTGATAGCAGCGGTGACATAACTTTCAAGCTTTAATCTTTGCTCTTCCAGGAGCATCTTTATCTGAGATAAAAGTGTGAGCTCCACTGGACTAAC
Source organism: Dactylorhiza incarnata (assembly GCA_033032865.1). Lineage (NCBI taxonomy): Eukaryota > Viridiplantae > Streptophyta > Magnoliopsida > Asparagales > Orchidaceae > Dactylorhiza > Dactylorhiza incarnata. The sequence goes on from JAWHQI010000014.1 coordinate 12,674,071, forward strand.
CTCTGGAGGTGAACCATCTTGTTCCTCTTCTTTCTCCCCTTCAATTATTGGAGATAGAGATTTTTCTTATGAGTGAATGGTTTGGCTCATTCTCCTTTTCACGACTTTGCTGATCTTTGCTAGTTTCATCATCAGGGTTCTCTTGGTTGTCCCCTGGCATTGCTGATTCAAAATGACTAGTATCCTCAGCTCCAATGATCTTATTGATCACTTCTTCCACTTGAGCAGGGAGCTCACTATCCTTCTCCCCCTCAGTTTCAGCACTACCTTGATCTGATTCTGCTGTTGTGCTGGATCCCTGACTTGGAGTAGGATTCTGGAGGACGGCGTTCCTTGTCTCCATAACTGCCTCAGAGTCAGATGGAGGTGAGCTGTTGCCTGACTCACTTTCTTCAGACATACTTCCTGCCTTCCTTTTCACATTTTCTGCAGTCTTCAACTTCTTGGGAGGCCTAGTTAGAACTTTTCCCATCTTTCCAATATTCTGATATCCATCCTTTTCGTGTGATGGATTTTTACTCCATACGTTTTGTTAAAATTTTCAGGGTAGGAAAGCAGAAAGTATAGTGATAGAATCCTTCCCAGATTTGGGGCTTGAAAGCTTTCTTATATCCTCTTGAAGATTTACTGACCCCAGTTGGTCCTTTTACTTAGGATTATCCTTGTCATCATCTCGAACATGGGCTTGGATATCCTATCATGAGACCCTACCTTGCAGATGAGGGCTTTTCCCACAATGTCTGCCAACAGCTTTCCTTGTTGATTTAAGCTTTTCCTTTCGAGAGATCCATAGGTTTTGCTCGAATGGCCGCACCAAGCCAGAGCCTTGACAAGGTCTTCCTGAGTAATCTTTTCGTCTTCCTCCCCCTTGGCAAAGGCTAGCAACTGAAGAGCCCCGTACAATCTTTTGGGATTCAACTTAACCTTTATCCCGTTAATTTCGCTCTTCAAAGACGTTCCCTTCGAGCCACCCTTGGCATTTGAGTAGAACTCCAGCACTTCTCTTTTTAATATTACTGTTGGCTCAGAGAGGGCGAACTCCAGGCCGATGGTCTCGAGCAGCTTAATGGTGCTCTGGATTTCTTCTAATCCTTCTGAGAATCCATTCCTCACCACTTCACTTCCTTCGAACAGAAAATCTTCCTTCTTTGGCGCCATCGTTTGCTTGACCCAAGAGGATTTCAGCACAGTCGACTCATTCACTCTTAGAAGGCGTGGAGAACATGACAGCTTTTTAGGGCTAATGTAGAGAGTGTATTAACCTTAAGACATTTGACCTTATTTATAGAGTCAGAGTTGGAAGTTGAAGTGTCATTTGTTAAATGTTTGACTAACTCTAGTTTGCTAAAATGATTGAGCTTAGGTCTAATTAAGAGTCCGCTGACGATTGGATATCGCCGTGATGCAAATTCGATGTTGAGGGGTCATTTCGACGATTCCAATCATTATTCCGATGATATGGTTTTTGAAAATTACTTTTACAATATTAGATAAAGATGAGTTTATGTGTTAAACATTAACACGGTTACCTTCACCTTGGCTTTTAAGTCTCCTTGAGCTAGTGGCTCCCCCTCAATGGAATGTCCACTTATTTTTACTACTAGCTCCCCCTAGATTAGTGCACCTTGGTATGTGGTGAGTTATTCTTAGTCCAGATTTTAGCCTAGAGCCCTTATTGTCCATTAGCCTTGTTTGCTTTTTAATGGCTAAATGGACTAACCTACAAGACAGATTTAATATCCCTTAGGAACCCAAGATGACTTGGGTCCTAGGTTCTTGTTAGCATAATAGGGAATCTCTCTACTCACCATAGCCCTTCCAGGAGGTCTCTCCTTTGCATTAGGCACACTAGGGTTGTGCCAACAGTCAATGGCAAAGTGTCCCACTTTGCCACAGCACCAACATTCATGGATGTTGTACCTTCTTTTCTGAACAATTTTTGAAGTATGTTCTATAGAGAAGGCAGCAGCATTCTTCCTATCTCTCTCAGCCAAGAGCTGACTAGCTGCTCTAGTATCATTATTTCTTCTTGATTTTATCTGTTTGACAGCAACAAATGTCAGCTTGGTAGCTGACAGGGTGTTGATGGCATCAGATATGTTCAAGTGAGAATTGATCATACTGGGGCTACTAGTCTGCTTCTTATCTGGAAGAGATTGAGAAGATGTTGCACCTTTATCCTTGAGAGTGGGGGCTGGGACACCAAATACAAATGGTCCATGATGGGCCATTTGAATTTCCTCATGGGGAGCCTTTAATGCACTCATCCCCATGCCCTTTCTCTTTCCATAGTCAGGAGCATTTTCATGACTAGTGGAGCTTCCATTCATCCAGTGACCATGGACACTGTCCTGATCATACCTATTTAAGGGAAGCACTACCTTCTGAAAGGTGGTGTGAGGCGTTGCTTTAGTTTTGCCCCTTTCTCCATTCCCAGCATCTGTTGCCTCTTCATTGTAACCTAATCCCCTCCTATTTTTATAGGAGGAGAAGGTGTCAATGATGGGCAGAACAGTTTTGGGCTTAGAGAATTGAGTCACCAAGCTTCTTTCCTTAAGAAGGTAATTCTTAAGCCTCTTGATAAGTTCTTCCCTTCGGCTTCTTTCATCAAAGAGCTTGTCTATGATTTTGTTGAGCTCACAGGAGTTGGTGCCCTCATTAGGGGACATACCCATTTCCTTCTTCAACTCAGCCTTAATGGGCCTGAGTGATTCTAACTCCTTAGCTTGCTCCTTAGCAAGCTTCTTGCTCTTTCTCAGAGTTTCCAAGAGATCACCAAATTGTTCTATTAGATCAGCGTGGTTCTTATTGTTGCATGATGAGCAGTCTTCTGCATCATCTTCAGAAGATGAACAATCACCTGATGCACTCTTGGTTTTCTTAATTGAAGCAGGTAGTAAAGATGTGTGAGTAATGCATACCTGATCATGATGTGATTCATCATGATTTTCTTTATCTGATAGAGCCATCAACCCACGGACTTCCTCAGAGTCACAGTCTGTGAGAGTCAAGGGTACACTTATTCTTTCTCCCGCTCCAGAGCATTCTTTATCATCTGATTCACTGTCTGAAGTAGTCAGTGGTGCTCTGATACATACTTCTTCATGAGAGGTTTCTTCTTCAAAGTCTTCCTCTGACCCTTCCATGAGGACTTCTAAGAAGTCCCACATGTCCTTTGCTGTTGTGCAACGACTCAGCTTCTGGTGTGTTGCCAGATCTACTGCACCAGCTAGAATGCTTCTTGCTTCTTTGTCCAAGCTAGCAAGAAGAGTCTCGTCTTTTAATATTGTCAGGGAGGGACCTTTTTGAACAATCAAGTACATTCTTGGATCCATTGCCTCCATGAATATTCTTGTTCTAACTTTCCAAAGGGCAAAGTTCTCTCTGGAACAGATAGCTATTCTTGACTCCATAGCTATGATACTTGGACACCCAATGGCAGATCTGTTCAAGCTGTTAAGCTTTTCTTTGAACAACCTAGATCTGATACCACTTGTTGTTTATAGGGTGTCTACTTTATCACCTAGAGGGGGGTGAATAGGTTTTTCAAATTATATTATCCCCTTTTAGGTGTTCTTGATTTCTGGCTAGTAGATCTAAAAGTTGTAAAGAAAAACAAAGAAAACACACAATGATGTATAGAGGTTCCTCAAGATAGGGTGTCTTGAGTAGTCCTCTGTCCCTCTGCGCCTACCCAGCAGTGTGCTAGGCTCGGCAAATTCTGCCAAATCTTCAGGCCCTTAAGCCTTACAACTCGGACCCGCATGTCCCAACAGCCTAGGCCCGCAAGCCCCTACTGCCCCCGAGCCTGCAAGCTCGACACACAGGCCCTCAAGCCCTACAACATGGACCCGCAAGTCCCAACAGCCTAGGCCCGCAAGCCCTTACTGCCCCCGAGCCCGCAAGCTCGACCCTCAGGCCCTCAAGCCCTACAACACGGACCCGCAAGTCCCAACATCCTAGGCCCGCAAGCCCCTACTGCCCCCGAGCCCGCAAGCTCGACAAATTGCACCCACAAGTGCACTGCCCTGGCCCTCAAGCCTCACAGCTCTCCAGCCCTCAAGCTAGACAGGTTGTCCCACAAGCCTTACAAGAAATTACAGTAATAAAATTGTTTCTTCTATCGGATGAAGATTGGCAACTTTAGCCTGATGAGGATTGGCTTCTTACGATTGAAGAAGATTTTCTGATTCAGGTCTTTGACAGCGCAGTTCTTCTTCAATCTCTACTCTTTGCCTGATGAATATCAGCTTCTCTTTTCAGTCGATGAAGATGACTGATTCTTCTGAGAACTCTTGAATCTTGTTCTCGTTCTTCTTCTCCGCTGAATATACTATTCTATTGAAGAGCGGCGGGATACTTTCTTGTTCTTTTTCTCTTTCTCCTTACGGTTCTTTTCTAGGGCATCACTGTTCCCTTTTATAGGACATATGAGTTGCATAATGGTAACATGTGATGTCCTTTAATGTCAGACGCCCATTCCATAAGAGCACGCGCTGATTGGACAATCAGGCGGCAGCATTAAATGCTAACTGCGAGTCCGCAACATTTGAATTCTGTCTCGACGATATTTCCACCTTCAAGCAGATACCGACAGTATCTCGACGATATGGACAATATCTCGACGACAAGACTTTGTCGATGCCTTGGGATTTAGTTGACCTTCAAGTCTTCTTACTTCTGCCACTGATGGTGGTATCTCGACGACACAAGATATCCCGGCGATTCTGCATATACGACGATAAGCTTTCTCTGACTGTGTCGTTGAGATATTCTTTCTTGCTGTCTATCGTCGTAATCATGTTGTTATCTCGACAACATGAGTGATGTTATGTCGATGCTTCAGCATCTGCTGGTCATCAGCTTGTCTTTCTTCAGTCGACATGCCTTCTTTACGACGATATCCAACAACATCAGTCATACTTAGCCTTCTCAGCGACAAGGCTTCTTCACGAAGATATCTATTCTTCTAAACGACAAGGACACTTTGATGAAGTCGATGATTCTGCGTCTTCTCTGCGTTCGACGATCTTGCCGAGTCTCAGCGGTCGGCGATCTTCCTCCTGAGTTCAACGATCTTGCTTCTTCGTTCGACGAACACGCCAAATCTCAGTGGTCGACGATCTTCCTCCTGAGTTCGACGATCTTGCTTCTGCATTCGACGAACACGCCAAATCTCAGCGGTCGTCGATCTTCCTTGTGAGTTTGACGATCTTGCTTCTGCGTTCGACGAACACGCCAAATCTCAGCGATCGTCGATCTTCCTTCTGAGTTTGACGATCTCCATTCTGCGTTCCACGAACTCCCTTCTGCGTTCGACGAATCTTGTTCTTCTTGACGATATATATAGTACTTTAAGAAATAGTTAAAGTACTTGACATTTGTCGATCTCTGCAAGCATGAGCTAGATGGAGCATTAAATACAGCTTGCACTTATCATTGAGCTGAGCACTTCTTCAAATCAGGAACATTGCTGGGCACTGTTCCCAACAACTCCTTCTTTTCAAGAGGCATAACAACAATAGATTTAATCTTTTGTGCTTTCTTAGCTGACAGCCCATGCACAAATGAATCGTAGTTCTTGAGGACTATCTCTGTTGAAAAACTTGAGGTACGGAGGTGAAGTGAAATAATGCGGAACACACTTCACAAATCATTTCACAAGTGTAACACAACAGTGACAATGAGAAGAACGAGTAGTACTATGGTATTGACTATCTCTTTACAATGCGAGGTATACATGGCGAGACATGATTCATAAGAATCACGGAGGAGAGAAGCACACAACACAAAGGTAAAACAAGCTTCAGCGACCTGACACCATGAGACCGCCAGACCGCGTGAACAGACAAGCCGGACGGAAGTCATTGAGACCGCTCGAATAGAGTACAAGCCACACCTGCTAGACCGCAATCACAGACCGCCAACTTGCTGCATTATTCCACTGCAGAAAACAATCAGTTCGCACTTCTTGATCACCCAGACTGCACGGTCTTGATCGAAGAAGAACCCGCGAACTCTGAACAGAGAAACTGCTATCTGTGACAAACCGCAACTCAAGACCGTCTGGCCAATTAAGACCGCCTGATCAACTAAGTCCGCTGCACAGACCGCGAACACCTAAACACAGTCCTCCCGGACTGGTTTATTCAAAGCTGGAAGAAGGGAGACAAGCAGACCGCGAGCTGCAAGCCGCTAACCTGCGAACACAGAAACCGGTCAGATAATGATCTCAAACCGCACGACCTCAAAGTGAGACCGGCACAATAAGGCAAACTTTGGTTCTTACAGTTCTAGTTTTTAATGACGGGCACTGCACCCCTATTTATAGGCGGACAGACGGATGTCGTCACTACACAAACCGGGATACAATAACCGCCCATCAGATCGCGAGCGGTCTTGCAAAGCAGACCGCCCAAGCTCAGCATAGCTCACAGTTCCTTTATTAAACCTTGCGGTTACAACCAAACCGCCCGGTCACTGCGGTCTCATCAAGCAGACCGCCCGGTCTTATTACAAAGAAAAGAACTCCTTCAGTAATAAGACCGACTAGAATAGTCATCAGACCGCCCGGTCACTGCAAGAAGGCAGACCAAGAACATCTGGCTGACTTAGGACAAGTCGCCAGACCAACCCGCGCAAGCCGCCCGTACAGAAGAGGCGGTCTCCCAGATCAGACTGCTCAGAACAACCGCTGAGACAAAACTGACCAAAGAACCAACGCAGACCGCGCGGTCTCTGCGGTCTCCAATCCGCAGATCGCCCAGCTCAAATCCACTTCCACTTCAAAAATTTAACACTCCCCCTTGAAGTGGGAAGTGAAAGTCAGCCCAAGCAAACTCCGCAACCGACCAAAAGGTCCCTTCGCCAGCGGCTTAGTGAATATGTCAGCAACATTCTTCGTGCTCTGCACATGCTCCACAGTCAGAGATCCCTCCAACAACTTCTCACGAATGAAATGGTGATGGATCTCTATGTGCTTCGTACGCGCGTGACAAACTGGATTGTTCACCAGTTTGAGAGCACTCTTGTTGTCACCACGTAGTAGAGTAGGACCTCCCACCTCCCTATGAATGTCCTCCACATGCCTCCTAAGCCAGATGGCTTCCTGAGCTGCCAAAGCCGAAGCTTTGTACTCCTCTTCCGTGGTAGAAACAGACACAGAATCCTGCTTCTTGTTGCACCATGATATAGCCGTAGAGCCCGTCATAAAGATGTATCCAGACGTCGATCTTCGATCATCCGAATCTCCCCCATAATCAGCGTCCATGTACCCGTGCAAGCAAATGCCCGAATCCCTTCCATAGAAGAGACCCTAATCCGAGGTGGATTTGACATATTTCAATATACTCCTAGCCGCCACAAGATGAGGCTTCCGAGGCTCTGCCATAAACCGACTCACCCTGCCAACTGCATAAGCAATATCTGGCCTCGTGATCGTCAAGTATATCAAGCTTCCGACCAAAGCCTGGAACACCAAAGGGTCGGTAAGAACCTTACCTTCATCTCGCCAAAGATGAACTCCAACCTCCAGTGGAGTAGAGCTGCTCTTCCCCCTTCCATGTCGAATCTCTTCACGATTCGATCCGCGTATCCCTTCTGGGAAACAAGAAAACCGCTCTCTTTCCTCTCCACTTCGAGCCCAAGGAAATGGTGGAGCTCGCCCAAATCCTTCATCTCAAATCTGATAGCTAGCTCAGCACGAAGCCTAGCTACCTCCATCTCAAAATTCCCCGTGACGATCATATCGTCAACGTACAGCAGCACCAAGACCTGAAGCCCCCCCCGTCTTCTTTATGAATTAGCTCAAATCTGAATCTGAAGCAAAGTATCCGCAGAACTGGAGGTATTCTGCGATCTTCCCATACCACGCCCGAGGCGCTTGCTTCAAGCGGTAAAGAGCCTTCTTAAGCTTGCAAACATACCTTGGGTGCTCTTTGAATACATAACCAGGTGGCTAATCCATGAATATATCCTTGTCAATCTCGCTATATAAGAAAGCATTCTTCACGTCGAGTTGCCAAATCTTCCACCCTTGGCAAGCAGCCAAAGCGATCACCACCCAAATCGAAGTCATCTTGGCAATGGGACTAGACGTTTCTTCATAATCCTCCCTATACTTCTGAGAGAAACCTCGAGCTACAAGGCGAGCCTTGTACCGCTCAATACTTCCATCAGCCTTCTTCTTCAGCTTGAAAACCCATTTGCAAGTCACCGGAGTAATAACCTCAACCTTAGGCACCAAGTCCCAAGTCTCAAATTTCCTGAGGGCAGCCATCTCTTCATCCATGGCTCCTTCCCACTCCTTGACTCCAACGGCATTCTCATAACAAGATGGCTCTCTCTCATCCAGGGGACCTGCGTAGAAACATGAGACAAAGCTCACCAAATTTCCGCCCGCATACCGATCAGGTGGAATAATGGTCCTCTTGGACCTCCTCAGAGCTTGACTCTGAACCACCTCTTCCACTGCATCTTCTGGACTAGCTCTCCTTTTAGGTAAACATGGAGAGTCGCTCCCCCTACTTCCAGAACCTGAAGCACCTGACCCAGAGCTAGAAATACCAGGAGCACCTGGAGAAACAGGTAACTCCACTAGAACTTCCCGTGTAGCTTCCTCTGGTCCACCATCTAAGCTGCTCCCTTGTAACTCAATAGAAGAGCTACCTTGGTATGATGTCAGCTCATCGAATACCACATCCCTAGAGACCACATATCTCCGTGTCTCGGAATCCATGCATCTCCACCCATTCTTCTGGTCATCATAACCGACGAAGACTGGCTTTCTTGCCTTAACATCTAGCTTCGTTCGAAGGGCATCCGGAACATGCACATAGCAGGTAGAACCAAACACTCGAAAGTTTTCCACGCTTGGCTTCTCCTTGAACATCAACTCATGAGGGTTCTTCATGGTGATGGGACTGAGAGGCATCCGGTTGATAACAGAAGCTGCACAAGACATACCCTCTGCCCAAAAGGTCTTAGGAATATTCTTGGCATGAAGCCAACATTTGCAGGTCTCCGTCAGGTGATGGATCTTCCGCTCTGCAACTCCGTTCTATTGTGGAGTGTGAGCACAAGAAAGCTCCCTTTGGATGTCATGCTTCCTGCAGAAGTTAAAGAACTCCTTGGAGGTAAACTCCCCTCCATTGTCTGTTCAGAACTTCTTCACCCGTAGGTTTAGCCGACCTTCCACCAGCTACTTGAACTCCACAAACCTCTCGAACGCCTCTGACTTCTCCTTCAGAAAATATACCCAAGTATATCTGGTGAAGTCATCAACCAAGATCAGCATATACCTGCTACCTCCAAGACTGGCAGTGTTGGTAGGTCCAAACAGCTCACCATGGATGCACTCCAATGGTCTTTTACATCTGCTTTGTGATTTGTCAAATGGAAAGCGTTGAGCTTTACCAAACTGACAACCTGCACAAATGTGACCATCCCCGAAAGATGACAAGCTAGGCAGACATTTCACCAGGCCTCTTCCCGCCATAGCTTTCAGCTTATCCATTCCAACATGCCCAAGCCTTTCGTGCAGATAGTAGAGCTGTCGTTAGCCCTCATCTTATCAACATAAGAATTTGTTGAAAGAACAAACAAATCCTTCACCCGTCTCCCAACATGAGTGACCTCAGCTTTCACCGCTGAAACGTTTCGGAGAAATTTCACTTATGTTGGACCAAACAGAACGTGATAGCCAGCATCCACCGCATTGGTCACCGAGAAGAGGTTTTTCTTCATCCCCGGAACATGATAGACACTCTTTAATGTAAGAGTACCACTATCATCGTTCAATGAAACCACACCCTCCTTCTCAATTGCATGAATAGTATCATCAGCCATAATGATAGCGTCATTACCTGTATATGCCTGCAATGAGGAGGACTTCGACTCATCCCCGGTGAGGTGATAACCACACCCAGAGTCCACTATCCAATTGTCTTGATAGTTGATGGAGGTCATAGCCCGAACACACGTGCCCGTCATGAATGCACCTCCACCACCCCTACTACCTTCAGAATTGGAACCAGCCTCCTCCTTCCCTATAGCATGCCCTGGCTGAAGATTGACCTTGCTGTTCCTTTTGAAATGACCAAGCTTGTTGCACCTGAAGCATCTAGGTCCTTTCTGCTTCTTCCCATCATGCTTAGGAGCATAGCTCTTCTCCTGTTGATATGAAGTAGACAGACCATCATCTCCAGATGTCTTCTTCTTCTTGTCCCGTCTCTTCTTCTTGCCAGAGAAGAGAACCTCGCCGTCTCCCCCAGAGACAGACATCCTAGCCATTTGCTTAGCCAAACTTTCTTGTGAAGCAAGTAAGTTCTCCAGCTCCAGCAACGAATGCTGATTGGCCTAGCCTTGAACATACGTAACAAAGGCCACATACTCCCTCCGCAAGCCGCGGATTATGTGCCTCTTCAGGTTAGCTTCTGAGATAGGCTCATCTGGGTCCAAAGCCGATATCTCTGCGCAGAGGTTCTTCATCTTCAAGAAGAACGTTGAGATAGACAAATCTCCTTGAGTTGCTTTCGCCAACTCATTTTCCAAGAACTGTAGCCTCGTTACATTCTTCTTATTGAACAAGCCATCCAAGGCTGTCCAAATCTCAGCAGCAGATCCACATCCGATGATGTGATCAAACAGCTCTAGAATGATAGCTCTCTTGAGAGTGAACTCTGCCTTAGCATTTGTTCTCCTCCAAGCCTTCACGAGCTCAGCATCCCCATCAGCAGGAACAACAGCTTGTCTTGCTTCTCCTCCTACTACCTCCCACAAATCCTCGCCAAGAAGATAGCTCTCCATGCAAGACTTCCACTTCTTGAAGTTAGTCTACGTAAGGAGCTTAATACCGAGACCTCTAGCATATCTTTCTTCCATTGTTATCCCACTGATTGCTAACCACTTGAGAAACCCGAGAGAAGTATCAGTAATTTCTGCTTTGCAACCTCAGCAACCTACATCTGATACCATGTTGAAAAACTTGAGGTCTGGAGGTGAAGTAAAATAATGCGGAACACACTTCACAAATCCTTTCACAAGTGTAACACAACAGTGACAATGAGAAGAACGAATAGTACTATGGTATTGACTATCTCTTTACAATGCGAGGTATACATGGAGAGACATGATTCATAAGAATCACGGAGGAGAGAAGCACACAACACAAAGGTAAAATAAGCTTCAGCGACCTGACACCCTGAGACTGCCAAACCGCATGAATAGACAAGCCGGACGGAAGCCGATGAGACCGCGCGAACAGAGTACAAGCCGCACCTGCCAGACCGCAATCACAGACCGCCAACTTGCTGCTTTATTCCACTGCTGAAAATAACCAATTTGCACTTCTTGATCACCCAGACCGCACGGTCTTGATCAAGGAAGAACCCGCGAGCTCTGAACAGAGAAACTGCTATCTGTGACAAGCTGTAACTCAAGACCGCCTGGCCACTTAAGACCGCCTGATCAACTGAGTCTGCTGCACAGACCGCGAACACCTAAACACAGTCTGCCCAGACTGGTTTATTCAAAGCTGGAAGAAGGGAGACAAGCTGACCGCGAGCTGCAAGTCGCTAACCTGCGAACACAGAAACCGGTCAGACAAAGATCTCAAACCACATGACCTCAAAGTGAGACTGGCACAATCAAGCCAACTTTGGTTCTTACAGTTCTAGTTTTTAATGACGGGCTCTGCACCCCTATTTATAGGAGGACAGACGGATGTCGTCATTGCACAAATCGGGATATAATAACCGCCCATCAGATCGCGAGCGGTCTCGCAAAGCAGACCGCCCGAGCTCAGCATAGCTCACAGCTCTATTATTAAACCTTGCGGTTACAACCAAACTGCCCGTTCACTGCGGTCTCAACAAGCAGACCGCCTGGTCTTATTGCAAAGCAAAAAACTCCTTCAGTAACCAGACCGACTAGTATAGTCGTCAGACCGCCCGGTCATTGCAAGAAGGCAGACCAAGAACATCTGGCCGAATTAGGACAAGTCTCCAGACCAACCCGCTCAAGCCACCCGAACAGAAGAGGCGGTCTCCCAGATCAGACCGCTCAGAACAACCGTTTAGACAAAACCGACCAAAGAACCAACGCAGACCGCGTGGTCTTTGCGGTCTCCAATCCGCAGACCGCCCAGCTCAAATCCACTTCCACTTCAAAAATTTAACAATCTCTTCGTAAGGAGCTTTGAAAGCAGTCGTTCTGAAGTTTCGGGGACAGCTCCAACCTTGGATACTCTTACTTGACTCAACGTGAGTTGGTCTCGTAACGTGACCATACATTGTCTTAAAGTCATGTGTTAGTGGGAAACACTACCTTCTTGAAGGGAGGTTGACTTTGATCAGCTTTGCCCTTACCCTTCATGGCTCTTTTCTTTGCAGCCTCACTTTTCTTGGTTTCAAGACCAAATCCACTACCCTTCTTAGGAGCTGAAAATCCATCAATGAGTGGAAGGATGGTCTTTGGCTTTGAGGAGCTTTCTACGAGCTTCCTTTCCACCATCAATTTTTCTTCCAGTTCTTTGACGGCTTTCTCTTTCATACTTACTAGTTCAGTAGAGCTTTTAAGTTCATCATTCAAGATTTGGACATCATCTTTGAGAGGAGTCAATTTTTCAATTTCCTCCCTCAATTCTGATTCCGCCATTTTGAGAGATTCAATCTCTTTTGTTTGAGATTTAACTACCTTGCGGAATTTGTCAAATCCCACCAATAAAGCTTTATACTGAACCATTAGGTCTAAGTCTTCCTCAGAAGAATTGCCTTCATTCGCAGTGGATCCAGTTTCCAAATCAGAAAGAGGAGTGTGCGATTTTACCTTCCCTTCATAAAGGGTGTCGTAGTTATCCGAATCTGAATGCGCCATATGCCCAAAATAGGCTTCATCAATCGAGCTTGACTCGACTGAGTCGTTATCACTAAGAGTCTTCAATTTCTTAGCGATGAAGCTCTTTTCTTCTTTCTTATTTCCTTTGAAGGATTTCTTCTCTTCCTTCTTTTTGTGTGGACATTCTGTACCTAAATGTCCTGGCTTATTACAACAATAACAAATAATATCAGTAGAAATATGTTTATTTGGTTTAGTTTTATACATGTCATTACTGTGTCCCTTCTTGTGATGTTCATCATCACGCCTTGATCTTCTATGACCTGAAGAGGACTGACTTTTCCTTTGGCTTCTTTTTTCTGAGCAACCTCTTGAATTGCTTGGAGAGAGATGAGAATTCTCCATCGGACATGTCTGAGCTTGATGAGCAAGCATCTGATTCATCATCTTTATCTGAGGATTGTCTCCTAACAGATGACGTAGCTTTATTTCTTCTTGACCCTTCGGCTCTCAAGGCTACCGACTTCTCTCATCCAGAAGTCGAGCATCCTTCTTCTTCTACTTTTCTGATGCTGAGCTTGAGCTCATGGGACAGATGCTTTCCGAACGGAATCTTTGGCTCCATCGTAGCCAACTTTCCGAATTCCGGTATGGCAATTGCCTTGGTATCCCATTCTTTCGTTAGGGATCTCAAGAACTTGTCATTCAATTCTCCGACGGTGAATTCTCGATCATAGTTCCTAAGACCGTTTACGATCTTAAGGAACTTCTCATAAGTATCAGAGATGGAGTCTCTTGGATCTTGCTTGAATGATTCATATTCTTGATTCAGCAATGTTGAAACCGATTTCTCGGTCTCTGGTGGAGCTCAGGGCCCTCAACGAATCGAGGGGCAGCTAGCCCTTACTGGTCCCTCGGAAGAGGTAGGCAAATAACTTGGACAAAGAACAAAGACCCTAGTCTTAGCGAGGAGGTCCCTCCACTAACCCGAAAGATCGTTGAGCGCTTCCCCTCCCAAGCCAAAGCTAAGACTCGGGCACCTTGGAGAGCTAGAGAGACCAAACCAAAGCGACCTAAGGAGAGAAGAAGGCTCAAAGATTCTGAACCGGTCCCTTTCCAAGGTGCCCTTTGAGGTCTATTTATAGATTTTAGTTTTGTGGTCTGTCAATAGCCAAATCCCGCTGTCTATTCTTACTACACGCACACCGGGTTGATCTGCTAACAGCCAAACCCCGCTGTTTGGAGAGGCTAACCGCAGACCACCGGGGGCCTCCTGGTAAAAATCCCTTCCTGGACTTTTACTGGGCGAGCCAGCCCGCTTCGCGACCTCCCTTGCGAGTGGAGCTCGCGAGCCTCTGGGTTGGCGAGCCCCAGAATTACTATTGGCACATTGCCTGGCTCGCTCGCCTACACTACCTTGGCTGGGACCTCCCTTGCGAGTGGAGCTCGCGAGCCTCTGGGTTGGCGAGCCCCAGAATTACTATTGGCACATTACCTGGCTCGCTCGCCTACACTACCTTGGCTGGGACCTCCCTTGTGAGTGGAGCTCGCGAGCCTCTGGGTTGGCGAGCCCCAGAATTGCTATTTGGCACTTACTCTAGGCGGGCTCGCCTGTCTTGCCTCGGCGAGCCCCAGAATTGTTATTGGCACTTACTCTAGGCGGGCCCGCCTGTCCTAGCTCGCCTCACCGGGGTTCGCCCATCTTGGCTCGCCTCGCCGAGGTTTGCCCACCTTGGCTCGCCTTCTTGGGTGTGAACCATCTGACTCTTCCTGGCGAACATCGGGGTTGTACACAATCCCCGCTCTTCGCGAGGTTGTCTTTAAGCTCGCGAAGAAACATCCAACCCCTGGTGTTCGCCGATTCGGCTGACGTGGCGGGAATCTTTTGGTGGGTCCCATGCCCAAAACTATAAATACCGTCCGCCATGGCTAGTGATCAAGCATTTCCTTCCCCTTCTTCCTTGCTGAAAACATCCTTTCTCCAGAATGTCTTTCTAGCCGAGCGCGCGGGATCGACTGAAGGCTTCCAGAGAGATGGCGAAGGCCCAGGCCGCTGAGCGCAATGCCTAGATGTTCAACCCCGCCACATCCCCTTCCCCCCAGTCTAAGAAAGCCAAGGAGGTTTGGAGGTCGCAGGGGGAGGACGTGTCGTCACCTCCTGCCTCGCCCTCGCCGCCGAATACTGGGCTCGCGCAACAGGTATTCTTCGTCTAGAGATTTTTTTTTTATATCGACTCCCTACTCATTCCTTCTCCTCTCGCAGAATCCTCCACCTGAGGAATGCATGGCGGGCCTTACGCTGACCTCTTCTCATGCTCCGTCCCCCGCGAGGCTGGGATCGCTAGGTGCTGGGATTGGGACCTCGACCCAACAGGCGCCTCTTTCGCAACCCCGTAAGTCATAAGTACCTTCCTTTCTCTGATTAAGTCTGTGCGATATCCATGCGTTTATGGCCTATGCAGATACCCCACCGCCGAGCCCCGAGAAGAGAGGCTCCACACCGGTGCGCTCGCCGATTCCGCCTACGGTTAACGTGGAGACCCCGGCCTTCGGTATTGTGGGCAGGCGAAGCCCGGGCGGTACGCTTCTCGACGGCGCTCAGGTCGCGGAGAGGGTGGTGTATCCCCCTGGTCTGGGGAAACCCCATGTCCAAGGGTTCCGCGAAAACTTCCAGGGTCGACCGGAGCCCTCTCGCAAGCAACGTCGCGAGTCCCCCTTCTCCCAAGGTTAGTACATCTGTGCGGGCTCACTTTCTCGCTCGTCCCCTGATCCTACTAACTCTCCCTTCGCAGAAATTTCGGAAGCCACGCCTGAGTCAGAGCATGGGAGGGTGGAGATATCACCGCCGCCCTCGCCGAGCCAGATGGAAGACTTCTTGGGCGACCCGGGCGACCCCGCGCGAATGAAGAGACGGGTGTCAGAGGTGCTTCAGAAGCATGTTATGATGCTGCGCGAGCTGGAGGAGCGGTATGACGCGGACCGAGCTTCCTTCAACGAGAGATTCGCCGCGATGGAGGACGCAAATGCACGCTTGCTCACTGAGGCAGGGCCGGTGACTCGCGCAGACGCTACCTCGCCCGACGTGCACATCTCGCGGGGCGAGGACCAAGCACACCTGATCCTGCGCGAGCTCAAAGTACTTCACGAAAACCACTATCTGATAGTGCCGCCGCGTGCGGGGAAACGAGGCCGGGGTCGCTGGAAATGGCTTCCTTACCCCTGAGCCTGCCGTGGGTTTATTTTTACTGTCCCCTTGCTTTCATTTCTTTCACGATGCTCCTGTTGAACGATATCTGTGGTGTGATAATACTTGCGAGTCCATCGTGACTCGCCTTTTATCTTTTTTGTTTGCCCTTTATTTCTGTGGTGCGCCTGTGATTTATTCCGCTCGTTCGCCGTGTTTGATATGATTGCGCCCGTGGAGCGCTCGCGAACTTCTGGGCAACGTTGCGCCCAAATCCCCTTCCCTCGCGGGCTGGCCTCAGGCGGGGCTCAGTTACTGCACAGTGGCGAGCCTGGGCTCGCAAGGCTGTAGCCTTATTGAGTAAAAATCTGCTTTATTTTCACTATCCGCACTCCCGACGCTTCAATTCCCGTGCCCATCCTATTTTCCTATAAATAGTTCGGATTTACTTTTCCACCTGCCGCATTTATTTCCTAAGTCCTCTCGCCTCTACGCTCCTTTCCGTTCTCGCAAGCTTGTGCTCGCTTTCATTATTTGCAGGTTGCTTCTTCCTGGATCACTGCGAGCAAGTCCTTCAATGGGAGCAGACAGCGAGAGCGAGGGGCGGTCAAGGTGCGCCTCAGCATTCCAAGCTCACGAGTTTTACTGTGCGAACCTCACGGCGGAGGAATACAAATACGTCGTGGATCGTTATCTCCCGGAGGGCTATTCAGCTCGCTGTCCAAGCGAGAGAGCTACATTGAACGAGACCGAGGCTGGCCAGCTCGCGATCCCCATTGCTCACTTCAAGAATGGGTTGCGACTCCCTTTATGGCATGAAATTCGTCAGGTACTTCGCTTAGCCCTCTCGTCGCTCCCTGTTCGCTGTCGCAATTTTTTTCACTCTGTTCTTTGCAGGTGCTGCGATATTATGGAGTGCTGCCGAGCCAGCTGACCCTGAATGCGATCACGGACATTGTCGCGTTCGCTAGTTACATGCGGGAGGAGAGGATCGAGTTCAGCCTCCTCATCTTCCGCAAAGTGTTTTCCTTCCGCGCCTTCCGGGATGAGACCACCTATTTTGCGAGTCAGCACGTCACCGTCTGCGAGATGGTGAACAAGAGTCACTATTGGACTCAGAAGTTCATCTTGGTGAAGGGGCCCTTCGGTAACCTCCACTTCACTCCTCTTCAACGGGATGACGCCACCTACCGCCCTCCAAGCTCGCTGAGCGGCGCCGACGCCAAACTCCTCCACTACCTTTCTGGGAAAAACTTCAAAGTCGCCCATCTGAGGCGCAACGTCGACTCGCTACTCGCGGTTCCTCAAGGGGAAGGTACGGCTCGCTCTCGCCCTACACCCCTTTTCTCTTCTTCGCTATGTAACGCTCTTATTCTACAGGCGAGCGCGAGATCCCCGTTAATCCTCTGCACGCGCAAGGCACCACGCTTACGGCGGACACACTCGCGACCGCGGCGGCAGAGGCTTGCCGCAATCTTCCTACCCCTGGGTCCGGCAAGAAGCGGCATCCGTCTGCGAGTCAGCCTGGTTCGCAACCCTCTTCCAAGAAGTCAAAGGGGAAAACTTTCGTTGTCAAAGACAAGAGCGCGGTCATTGATCTGAGCGAGACCGACGGCTCGCCCCCTTCCCCTGCTAAACAGCCAGACCCCTTGGCAAGCCAGGGCGCTGGGAGCTCTTCCGCAACCCCCCAACCCAAGGGACACAAGAACTTCGGTCTAAGTGAGAAGGTTTCTGATACCCTCGGCGAGCCCCTGCTCTCTTGGGATCCTGACGCCAACCGGATTTCCTGCTCCACCCTTCACCCCTCCTGGGTGGAGCTTGGTAAGGCCGGGGAGGAGGCGTTCTCTATCTCCTTCGGCTTATACGGCCGCGAGGACGCCGCCGCCTATAAAGAGATGGGGACAAGGCAACTGGTCTACGAAGAAATGCGAGCCCAGTTCCACTCGACGGAGCTCGCACACATGGCGGGGCGCCGTTATCTGCAGGCGGATAGGGATATCCGCGCATATAGGAAGGAGCTTAAGAGAGCTCGCGAGGAGATCAAAGGTCTTAAGGAGAGAGAGAAGGCGTCGGAAAGTCTTCTCGCCGGGATGCAGGGCAAGATGGTAAGCGGCCCTGGGCCCCCTTTCTTTGTTGTTCGCGACCCCCGACCTTTGTCTAACTCATTTGATGTTAACCCAGGATGCCGACGTAGCAACCAAACTTCTCGCTCGCAACAGCGAGCTGGAGTTGGAGAATACCATGATGAAGGCTCGGGTGGACGAGCTGGTTCGCAGCGTGCTACCTCCTTCTCCTGGGTGAGCCGGGTCTCAACAGAGGGTTGCCGAGAGCGAGGAACAGAGGCGGCAAGATGCACAGGAGGTCGCTAACCTCATCTTCACGACCCTTAAGAACACGAGTCTACTAGCCGAAGACACGATGGAGTTTACAGCCGAAGACGTCTGCCCGGACCTCTTCGACTTGGCGCCATGGTTGGGGGCTCGCAAGAATGGCGAGGGCCCCCAGAATGAACCCCCTTAGCTTCCCTTCTCCCTCTTTCCTTCGAATGTATATTATTCTTTTTGGGCTGGCGAGATCGCCGCCGAACATAGAAAAATCTTGGGGAATGACAGTTATGATTTTTTCATTAGTATTTATGCGCATGCTCGCGTTTCTTTTTTCTCTCGCACTTGATCTCTTTCTTTTGAACTCTCATGACTAGTTGTTATGCGACAGTGCTTCCGGGGGGCTCGCGAATGCGTGTGTCTGGGCTCGCCTCGCCAAGATTCTCCTCTTATGGATTTCGCGAACCCAGGCTGTCGCCGCCCGCGGATACTGCCCGGCGAACCCAACCTTGGCGAACTCAGACATAGGCATCCTGCGAACTAAACCTCCCTGACTTTAGTATCTCAACCCGCTACCTTAGGCCTTACCATCCTCAACCCTTTCAATTTTGCGAACCCAACCCCCTCTGGCTCTAACACCCCACCCTGTTACCTTAGGCCTTACCAGCCTCAACCCTTTCAATTTTGCGAACCAAGCCCTCTCTGGCTCTAACACCCCAACCTGTTACCTTAGGCCTTACCAGCCTCAACCCTTTCAATTTTGCAAACCAAGCCCTGTTGGCTCTAACACCTCAACCTGTTACCTTCAGACCGTGACCCCTATTGCCAGCCTCTCCAGAGATCAACCTGGACCCCCCGTCTAGGTGAGAGCCCAGGAGCGGAATCGATCCTGGGCATTCCAGCACCCACATATCCAACCTTGCCAGCCTCTCCAGAGATCAACCTGAACCCCCCATCTAGGTGAGAGCCCGGGAGCGGAATCGATCTGGGGCATTCCAGCACCAACATATCCAACCTTGCCAGCCTCTCCAGAGATCAACCTGAACCCCCCGTCTAGGTGAGAGCCCGGGAGCGGAATCGATCTGGGGCATTCCAGCACCAACATATCCAACCTTGCCAGCCTCTCCAGAGATCAACCTGAACCCCCCGTCTAGGTGAGAGCCCGGGAGCGGAATCGATCTGGGGCATTCCAGCACCAACATATCCAACCTTGCCAGCCTCTCCAGAGATCAACCTGAACCCCCCGTCTAGGTGAGAGCCCGGGAGCGGAATCGATCTGGGGCATTCCAGCACCAACATATCCAACCTTGCCAGCCTCTCCAGAGATCAACCTGAACCCCTCGTCTAGGTGAGAGCCCGGGAGCGGAATCGGTCTGGGGCATTCCAGCACCAACACATCCAACCTTGCCAGCCTCTCTAAAGATCAACCTGAACCCCCCGTCTAGGTGAGAGCCCGGGAGCGGAATTGATTTGGGGCATTCCAGTACCCACATATCCAACCTTTGTCACCCCGGCACGGCAGTAGTCATAAGCACCACAAAAAAGAAGTAAGACATTCATTAAACAACATAATAGAGCTTTCAAGGGTAAAACCGTTTCAAATCATCCCCACTCCGGGCTCGGTCGAGGGGCACCCCTTCCACATCCTGGAGGTGATACCCCCCCCCCCCCCCCCCCCCCGACTTGAGCACCTCGCTTACAATATATGGACCCTCCCAGTTGGGGTTAAGCTTACCCACCGTGGCCCCTCTGCCGGCCGCATCGACCTTCTTCAGGACTAGGTCGCCTTTCTGAAAGTGCTTTATCCGGATATGTTTGTCAAAATATCGAGCCATCCGCCGTTTGACCTCTTCCTGCCTGATGGTGGCCAAGTCCCGGAGTTCTTCCACCAGGTCCAAAGATAGCCTCTGCTCTGCGTTGTTATATTTTAGCCACTCTTCATCCCCCTCGCTCGCAGCGATCACCCGGGGGGTCTTTACCTCAAACTCTATGGGGAGAACGGCCTCGGACCCGTGAGAGAGCTTGAACAGAGTTTCCCTGGTGGCGGTATTCGGAGTAGTCCTCATGGCCCAGAGGACGGAGGGTAGCTGTTCTACCCAGTTTCCCCGAAGGTTCTCCACTTTCTTTTTTAATAGGTTAACGATTATTTTGTTCAC
Organism: Dactylorhiza incarnata; assembly: GCA_033032865.1. NCBI lineage: Eukaryota > Viridiplantae > Streptophyta > Magnoliopsida > Asparagales > Orchidaceae > Dactylorhiza > Dactylorhiza incarnata. The sequence goes on from JAWHQI010000014.1 coordinate 12,694,569, forward strand.
CGCCTCCAGCTGCCCATTGCTCCTCGGGTGGTGGACCGACGCGAACCTGAGGTCAATGCCGAGCTGAGTGCAGAAGCCAACAAACTCTTCACTAGCAAACTGCGGCCCATTGTCCGTCACTATGGCTAGAGGTAGCCCGTGCCTGCAAATTATCTCTCCCCACACAAAATTCCTTACCACCTGAGAGGTGATGAGTGCCAAATATATACACATTTATGGACTCATCTAGGCCGATTTTCTTGTCTATGCACTTCACTTTAGACATGTTTTCACTCATATTTGATACTCCATGCTGCGTGCACCTCTAGGCCCGTTTTTGGTGTTATTTCATGTTCTTCGTCATTATTAGTTTTCATGCATGGTTAAGTGCCACCTTCAGTGGCTAGATTGGTGTTGTATGCTGAAACAGGAGTTGTGCAGGTGTTCCCGGTACAACTCTGTACAGGAACACTGCGCACGATCGCTGGTTCTATAGCGCACGACCACTAGTCGTGCGCCGCTGATCTTGTGCACTTAACCCTTTTTTCTGAGTTCTGTCTAGGACAGTGCGCATGACCACCTACGATAGTGCGCACGACCACCGGTCGTGCGCCACTGTTCATGCGCACTTAACATCAATTTCATGAGTTCTGTTTCGACCAGTGCGCACGACCACCTACGATAGTGCGCACGACCACCGGTCGTGCGCGACTGGTCGTGCAAACATGGTATTTTATAAATTTCTTACTTTGCAGGCTCCACCCAGGTAGGCGCACGATCACAGAACTCCAGCGTGCATGACCACTGGTCGTGCGCCAATGACCATGCGCACTGTTTATTCCAGCGCCTATAAATTGTCCTGCTCGCGATTTAGGTCGGGGACTCCGCATTTCTACTGTCCAGTCCGCCGTTTTCGCCCCTTCCGCCGGTTCTCCGCCCCGCTAGGCCTCCTCCATCATCCTTGAGCTCCAAGGAGAGGTTTCTAGCCCAAAGATCGCCAACGTCGAGCAAGGAGATCGTGTATCGGAGTAGATTTGATCGTGACACGAAGAAGACGAGCCATTGGGAGGAAGTGACAGCCCTCCTCTACCTCGGACGCAGTTGAAGACCGAGTTTGGACGCGGATTGACAACCCAGCGATTCCAACCGTGAATCTTCGGCAAGGCTTCGGATGTGGTCGACTCCTTTACCCTCTTTTTCCTTCTTTATGTTGATGATTGTTTAAGTTAGACTCTTCTATATTTTGATGATATACACAATGAATCTTGTTATGTAATGTCTATTTCATTTATTTGAGATTATACTATTCATATGTGTTTATGAGGTGCGCCCCCATCTAATTTCCATTCCGCTTTTGTGTTCGTGTGCCGCACTAGCAATTGCTAGTGGCGTGCTTGTCGACGAGGTGCTTGCGACCCTCATCTGTATGCCTACTCGTCCATCCGCCTACCGAAGCGTGGCATCGCGGCCCGTATTCCATTCGCCTAACGAAGCAGCGCGCTCAAGGCCTGCATAGTTCGATTCCGCTAGCCTACCCGTCCATCCGCCCAACGAAGTAGTGCGCTCAAGGCCTACGTAGTCTTCCATCCCGCCGAGCGAAGCTTTGCATAGCGGCATTGCATAGGAGTAGTTGTAATATTTTATTTTATTATTCAGAAACCAAATCCCTTTCGTCCGCACTCCCCCTATCGCTGGACTTCGATCTCAAGTCCTTCCTCGAACGTTAACTCCACCTTACTGTGTTCCTTGAGAGATTCGATACTCGGGGATTACTCCTCATTTTATATTACTTGAACGATCGGTATACTGCCGTTTCGTGCCGCAGTCTTACTACCACCTATAGCGGTGTGCTAAGATTTGCGCCATCAAGTTTTTGGCGCCGTTGCCGGGGAACTACAGTCGTGTGAGTTTTCTGGAGAGGGAGAACCTGAGAGAGAAGCCCTTCCATTTGTAAATTGCATTCCTTTGTTTTATTTCCTCGAATTTTGTTTCCTGTTTTATATTAGGTTGCTTCTGTAATTTTTGTTAGGTGTAGTATTTTGCACAATAGCTTTTTATTTTGAATCGTATTATCTTCACACTATGTGGGCACATCTCAATATCCGTTGCCGTTGGTGTAGAGATACCTCCCACTCTAGTGATGAATGCCCTACGGAGAATAGTAGGCATGATTCTTATAGCCCAGCATATGGAGCACCGACTTCGTCTGGTACTCCATATGGTGCGCGTAAGTCTTATGGCTACTCTGCTGAGCCTTTACTGTCATACTTCTTTTTGGCTTCAGCTCCCGCTGTACCAAAAAAGCCCGCAAGGCAATGCCGGTTTTGTCGGAGCACTGATCATGTCTTGAAGGACTGTGCCGAGTATCTTCGCCAATTGGACGAGGATGGCGAGCCGGATATCCGGATCATCCCAACTCCTAACTCTGGCGGCACACCTTCAACATCCGGTTATGTGTCTTTGTCACCTTCACATCTTGAAGGGTATGGTATGGACACGGTCACCGGATGTGCGGCTGATCTATGCACCGACATTGCTGAGCCTATTCTCCATGTACATCCACCACCTCTAGTGGATTCGATTCTTTGTGAGGAGTTGGTGCTCGACTTTTACCCGAGCACTATTCTTCCCCCTGTTGTGCATACTACATTCGTCTCTGACGACATTGTCGATGATGTGTCATAAGAGGAGGCTGTTGATCTGAGTGTTGTGCCTACTCCTATGGAGGAGGACAACCTTCTAGGTGAAGAGGAGTTTACCTCAGCACCGGTGGAGGAAGTCCAAATCCTAAGCCTGGCCACCGTTGATCCCGCTGAAACTTGTAGCATTGATGACAATGCAAACATTATTTCACTTCCCCAACCTGATGGGAGTGAGACCGGGATCACTCCCCCGTTTGATTTTTATTTAAGTCATTCTTCTTCTTTATTTCTTGATCCCCCTTCTTTATCTGAGCATGTGCAGGTCGAGTCTTCACAGGTACTTCAGGAGGGCTTGGAGCACGATGCTCAAGTCAATGATGCGAGCATCCTCTCATGTGAGGAGGCTGATTTCCCCTCCGTAGAGGAAGCTCCACTCATTGCCATTTCCACCTGCCACCTCCCTGTTGACGACACCTTGCTAGGCAAGGATGTGTTTGGTGAGTTGAGTGCGGATATCTCCTCCTCTTCTTACTTTATGTTTCCTCTACCTGCGTTATGTAGGTATTATCATTTGGGTAGAGGAGTAACTGTTTTGTCACTGTTCGGTACCTGTTACCGACACGCGTATTAGAACAGTTACCTGTTCATTTCCTTTTTCATACGCCCATTAGCTAGAACCTTTAGTTTTTGAATAAGTCGTGCTGGGATGACATTAACCCCAGCAGTTATCTTTCTTTTTCCTGAATTTTTATTTTTCTTCTAGCTTAGTTAAGTTGTTCATAAGGTTGTGATTGTCTCGCTGCATGCGCTGAACCCTATTTGTACGCATACTGCACGGTGGATTGGGTTTTCACTACAAATTTGGCTGCCCGAAAATTCCCTTTGAACACGACCATTGATCGTGCGCATTACTTATCGCGCATGACCACTGGTCGTGCGATCGGCCCAGATTATTATAAAATCCGATTCGCCCGAGCTATCTGCGCACATTCTAGGTTTCCGCTTTCTGGGTTCATTCGTTGTTGTTCGTGCGCCGCTCCACTTAGTATCCCGCTGATCGTGCGTGCCGCCTCTCCTCCGGTGAGTTCCGTAGCTTCCTCCCCTTTCTTATCCGCCTATTACTACCATGAATGCGGGAGATCGTCACTCCGCCAAGACCTACCGTCGCTTAGGTCGGGCCTCTGCATCTCCGGCCCAGATCTTGGCATGTATGGGTAAATTCTCAAAGGATGTGCACACCCGGCGCTACAACTCGCTAAAGGATAAACCATTTCTCTCTCAGAGATTGGTAGATTGGAATGAGCTTAGCTCAATCGGAGACAATGGAGTTTTGATGGAGGCCGTCCTCCTCCGCTACTCGTTCGATCACTGGAGTAAGGTGTTTGAGTGCGATGATCTTGGCTACAAAGAGCTCACCTTAGAGTTCCTTTCGACGTTCGAGTGGGAGGTGATGCCCTCCGTTTGTCGGCCGCCAACATGCTCTTTCCGAATTATGGGGAGTGTCGTTACATTGTCTTTGCCGGAGCTCGTTGTACACGCAGGCTTCTACACTGAAGCGGAGGCTGCTGCGATCGATATTCAGAATATGGATGTCTCCTTCCCTGACGGCGTCACCCCGCGTGCCGCGTGGTGTGCTTTCACGGGACGGGACGAAGAGTATGTGGCCAGGAAAAGTAAATCCACCTGGATCGTCGCGCCTGCTCTCCGATTCTTGCAGCATGTCCTTAGTCATTCTCCTGTCGCCCGAGCTCTCAGTCAGAACGTCGTGGGGTGGCAAGATTTGATCTTCTTATATAGTATGGAATTCCGGCAGCCCGTGCATCTGGGCTACATGCTTGCTTTCTTCTTCCATCACGAGGCCACCTACGGTCTCACTGGTGCCATTGGTGGTGCCTATTTTATCACACGCATTGCAAAGGGATTGGGGGTTTGGAGTCAGCTGCCTCCGATGGTGCAGGTGACTGCGCCCTCCTTCATCACCAGGGCCACCATGGTGAGCTTTCATCTACTTCGGGTCATGGGGAAGAAGAGTAGCAGGAGTTTTGTAGTCGTGATGCCGGGTGATGCGCCTAGGGAGAGGCGTGATGATGAGGAGCATGGAGAGCCGGCTGAGCCACCGACTACTCACCGTGAGATAGCCCTCTCGCAGCCGCGGCGTCAGTCATTCAAGCAGGAGCGGAGACCCAAGGAGGAGGGCAGTTCTTCACGAGGACAGGAGATTCCAAACGTCAACCAGCGTCTCGCTGATTTGGAAGCAAATCAGTATTGGCTGACAGACTTTATCTACCAGCAAGCTTTGCGGGGAGGGCTGCATGTACCTCCGCCTCCTGCTCGTTTTGCGTCTTCATCCAGGCGTCCTCCATCTCCTGTTATTATTCATGACACTGATAGCGACGAGGAGTGATTTTTAGTCATGTGTGCGAGTCAATCACAGCCCTGTCGTGTTTTTCTTGTTTTTATTAACTATCTTGTTATTTGACCAATCATCTCTTAGTATGTTTTGTATTATTATTAACATTAGTTTTGTGAATGCTCTTCTGGGCATCATTTTGGAACTTCATCTATATTATGTTCTCTTGTCTTTTTGGTGTTGTGCTTACTTTACTCGCAGGAGCAGTGATTTTTTGGGCAGGGAACCTGGTGATTTTCAGAATTTAACGCCAATTCTTCCGGTATGCTCACTTCTGAGCATGGGTTAAACTCTTCCTTTTCTCCTTAGTTGAATGTTTATAGGATCATATTTTAGATTATGCTTTCACGTAAGTCTGGGGGAGAGTGAGAACCATGCACGTGCACGCACGCACGCATTCCGGTAGTATTATTATTTTTGCTTTTAGTTTATTTTAGTTTATAAGTTTTTCATATGCACTGCACACCACTACACCCACTTGAGCGTGCACTTAGCTGTTGGCACGTCTTGAGCTGAACTCATTTCTTTTTTTGTGTGATTTGGGAAAATCATTGTGCTGGCTTAGGATTGTGAGTAGGAGTAAAATGTTGACTTCGATAGTGCTCCTAGTCGAGTGCTCATGTCTCACAAAGAAATTCGTGTAGATTCAATTTCTTTTTATGCTTTTAGTTTATATTTATCTATTAGCGTAAATATTGTTTACTACACTCAAAAATTGGTGAATCCGGTGTGAATCAAATGGTTGCATAGGGATGTGTGTAGACGTTCGTTAGCCTCGTATTACCCGAGCCGGGAGAAAGGATTATCTTTCTCGGTGGCTAAGAACTTGCCCCAAGCGATTCTTGAAGCATGGGTATACGGTTAGCCAATTGCGTGAATGTGATATAGTCCATCATTTTGGCCCGGTTGAGCCTTTGTGCCATTCCTATCATTATTTCCTCATTAGCCCAGTTGTGCCTACCCCATTCTTTTGGTTCAGCTCCACTTGTTGGAAATTGCATTCACAATTACCTTGATTTGTGAGAAGTCACCCTTAAACTAAGATTGAATTGCTTTTGTATTTGATATGCTTTTCTAGTATTGTCTTGCAGATTATCATGGCTAAGTGTAAGCCAATGTCAGGTCACAATGGGTCTGCAAACACAGTTTCATAAAATGTAATCCCTCATTATATGAAACATGGTGATGACTCATGTGTGATCTCACTATTGGGGTACACTTCTTTTTCAAGACTATTGAAGACTTTGGAGTGCGGCTGCAGCATGTGTTCAAGAGAAGAAAAGAAATTCTTGTGAAACAATTTTTCCTAAGGATATGTCTCGAGAGATCAGACATGTCTAGAGAGATCGTGTTTGTCTCGAGAGATCTTAAGTCTGAATTCTTTGCAATGTCTCGAGAGATCATCGAGTTCTCGAGACATCCCTTTCCTGCTCTCTCCGTTTCATGTCTCGAGAGATCCCTTATGTCTCGAGAGATCCCTTATGTCTCGATACTTCTGTCCGTAATTTTTCTGTTTCGTTTTATCTGTTCTGGACGGATCGTGATCGCCCCTTCTCGTTTCTAACGGCTATATGGAGCGCTTTTAAGGCTAATTAATCCTTTATTTGCTCTTCTCCATATATATAGGTTTGTTTTAAGAGAAGTTCTAGAATCGTTCTAACCCTAATCTCTCTCCCGATCAAAAAGAATGTGAAAAACGCCGCTCGCCGTCGTCTACGATTGGAGATCGTTCTACTCTTTGGAGTTGCCGATTTCTATCAAGAAGGATTCGATTGATCCATGCTCAGGTTCTGCAATCTCTATTGGATCGTTTCGGATTGCCAAAGACAGATTTGAAGGATCGTTGTTCTTCCTCATCGTTCTCAAAAGTCATTCAAGAAGAAGGAAGAAAACGCTTCTGTTATTCAGATCTGGTTTAGTATTGTTCAAACCCTTTTCAATCTATTGTAGGAGTTGTTATCTCCGAGTTGTAGGAGTTGTTATCTCCGAGTTGTACGAGAGGTTGTTCTCCGAGTTGTAGGAGAAGTTTTCTCCGAGTTGTAAGAGAGGTTCTCTCTGAGTTTGTAGGAGTTTGACTCCGAGACTGTAGGATCGTTCTTGATCCGAGATTTAGTGAGTAGTCAAGTCTAGCTGTGGTGCTAGATTGGCGAGGCCGGCAGTGGAGTACCCAAGTACGGGGAACCACTATAAATTCCTGGTGTTATCTGTGGCTGTGATTAATTTTGTGTGCTGTGCTTTACGTTTAATTTTTAATTCCGCAAAAGACGTAGAGATCACCTATTCACCCCCCTCTAGGTGATTTAGGTAGGCAACTAGATACTTCAATTGGTATCAGAGGGAGGTTGTTCGTTGCTAGGTTAACACCTTGAACAGGATCCATCCTTCTAGTTGCTAGCAAGCCATGGATAGAGTCAAGGAATCCTCTCTGAAATTGCCCATCTGCACTAAGGCCAACTTTCCTATGTGGAAGGAAAGAGTCCGTTTTTATATGGAAGCTGCAGATCCCAGAATCTTCCAAGTCGTGGAAGAAGGTCCACATGTGCCAATGACTGCTTCGTCAACAAATCCTACTGTTCAGATACCTAAGAAAATGATGGATTTGACTAAGGATGAGATAGCTCTTGTTGCTCTTGACAAGAAGGCTAAAAACATAATTGCAAGTGCAGTGGACGATTCCATGTTGCAAAACTTAATTCACTGCAAATCAGCCAAAGAGATGTGGACATCCTTAATTGTTCTAATGGAAGGTACTGACGAGGTAAGAGAAGATAGAAGGTCTCTACTTAATCAAGAGTACGAGGCGTTTAAGCAGAATAAGAAGGAGTGCATTGCTGATGCGTACGAAAGATTCTTCAAGATAGTCAATGGTTTGAGGAACTACGACAGGGAGTTCACAAACGGTGAACTAAATGACAAATTCTTGCGTTCCCTAACGAAAGACTGGGATAGCAAAATTGTTGCCATAAGAGAGTTTGGAAAATTGCCAAGTCTAGAACCTCAAAATCTGTTCGGGAAGCTGTTGTCTCATGAATTACAAATGAACATCCGAAAGTCTGAAGAGGATGTAAATCGAGCTTCAAGCAAAGAAAGAACCTTAGCTTTGAAGGCAGAGAATTCAAAGAAGAGCAAAGCAGTGATACCCATCAGAGAAAAGGAATCTGATATTGAAGAAGAATCGGAAGCCAGCTCCTCCTGTTCCGAACTGTCTGATGGGGAGTTCTCTTTAATCTCCCGTCAGTTTAAGAAACTGCTGAACAAGCGGAGGCACATGAACAACAAGCCGTCTTCATCGGATCAGAAATATTCTCGTCGTGATGGCAAATATCACAGGAAGGGCTCAAGCAATAATGACAGGTATAAATCCAAACAGAACAAACACATTTCTTCTGACATTATTTGCTACTGTTGTAATAAGCCAGGACACATAATTGCTGAGTGTCCCTACAAAAAGAAAGAAGGTGGAAGAAAAGAAGACAAGAAATCCACTCATGGAAAGAAGAAATCATATAGAAGCTTCGTCGCTAAGAAAGCCAAAACTCTGAGCGAGAGTGACTCCGATGAGTCGAGTGATGAAGAAGAAGCTTACTTCGGTCTGATGGCTATGTCTGATGATGAAGAAGCACCCCCGTACACCAGAAAGGTAAATGATCACACTATCCTATCTGATTCTGATTATGCTTCGGCTGAACAAAAGGATAACCTCTCAGACGATGAATCTGAGCTCATGTCCCAATATACCAAAATGCTCCAAAGCTTTGACAAGTGCCGAAAGGTTGTCAAAACTCAGGGTAAGGAGATCATGGCTCTCAAGGAGGTGGAATCTAACTTGAGAAAAGAAGTTGAAGAACTTTCTTCTCTTAAAGAGGAAGTCCAAGCCTTGAAAGACAAGATCAAAAGCTCGGAAGAGACTCTTTCCCTGAGAGATAATTCAATAAAAGTCTTGGAGGAACAGCTTGCGGCTGAGAAGAAGTTGGTTGAAGCATTCTCTCAACCTAAAACTGTTCTGCCAATTATTGGTACTTTTACCACTAAGGCAAAAGGAAGCGGTATAGGGCATGAAGCTAGTACTAGCAATTCTTCAAAAAATACAATTGCTAAGAAGAATGGTCTGGTTGCTAAGAAAGCTACTACCAAAGAAAAAGGGAAAGCTCATCAAGAGCCTGTAGCATTCAAGAGAGTCATATTCCCTACGAATGCTTATGATTTGGAGAGTTCCTATGGTCATTTCACACGACCAATTTCTTTTTCACCAATGAATGATCATAAGGAATGGGCTCCTCCCCGGAACTTTGGTGATAGTGCTTTTCAAGCACCCTATCAAGAGATTAATCGGAAAGGGTACAGTCCATTTGTTCATGGTCCGAGTGCTAAGAAAGCACCAAAAGTGAATGTTGTTGCACCAAAGTCGAAGAAGACAATACCACCTTGTGTGTGTTGCCCCCATGAGGCATCCTCATCTAAAAGGGCTGCTCCTGCAAGAGCTAACGTTCAAAAAGTTAAGCAGGAGAGTGTAAAGAGAAGGTACAACAGATTCGACTGTTGGTGCTGCGGTAAAATTGGTCACTTTGCCGTTGATTGTTGGTTTAATACAACGTATACTAAGAGACCACAAGTGAACGTTGCAAGGCAGACCACTCGCAATGTTAACATTTATCGTGGTGCTCAACTGACACGGGACCAAGGACCCAAATCTGTTTGGGCTCCTAAGGCGAAATGATTTGTTTTTGCAGGTATGTCCAAAGGCCAATAAAAATCCAATCTGGTACTTGGACAGTGGATGCTCTCGGCATATGACCGGGACAAGAAGCCTTTTGCAAAACTACATTCCAGTTGCGAACGGTCCAAAAGTTATTTTTGGCGGTTCAGACAGAGGAATAACTAAAGGCTATGGTATGATTTCTAATGGAAATGTATCTTTTTCCGATGTAGCTTATGTGGAAGGATTACGACATAATCTGATAAGCATAAGTCAACTTTGTGATAAAGGATACATTGTTGATTTTCATAAAGATAAGTGTTTGATAAAGTCGGCTGAAAATCATGAAACGATTTTATCAGGCATTCGCTGTAGAAACATATTTTGTTTAAATTTTCTTTGCATATCATCTTCTACACCAGTATGTCTTTTGGCAAAAGATAGTGCATCTCTTGTTGACCAATGGCACAAGAGATTAGCACATATAAATCTCAAAACTATTAATAAATTGTTTTCTCAAAACTTAGTGCGAGATGCACCAGATGTTAAGTGCATTAAAGATAGACCTTGTCATGCATGTGTAAAAGGCAAGCAAACAAGAGCTACCTTTAAGAGCATTATTGGCAAAGATTCAACCAGGTGTTTATACCTACTTCATATGGATTTGTTTGGTCCTTTGCAAATTAGAAGTTTAGGAGGAAAATCTTACACATTGGTTATTGTAGATGATTACTCTCGTTTTGCCTGGGTATTCTTTCTGAAACATAATTCAGATACCTTTGACACTTTCACTAGTTTTGTCAGGCAAGTCCAGAATGAATTCAACTGTTCGGTGGTCAAAATTAGAAGTGACCATGGTACAGAATTTGAATCTGGAGCCATGACAGAATTCTGTGAAAGCCTCGGTATCTTTCATGAGTTTTCCTCTCCTCGAACTCCACAACAAAATGGAGTAGCTGAGAGAAAGAATAGAACACTTATTGAGGCTTGCAGAACCATGTTGAGTGACTCTTCACTACCTGAATATTTCTGGGCTGAAGCTGTCAATACTGCATGCCATGTGCAAAACAGAGCACTCATAAACAAAAACCATGAAAAGACTCCTTATGAACTTCTAAAAGGCAAGAAACCGACCGTTTCTTATTTTCGAATCTTTGGTAGTAAATGCTTTGTGCTAAACAATGGAAAGCATTACAAAACTAAGTTTAGTGAAAAGAGCTTTGAAGGTATTTTTGTAGGTTATAGTAGTCATAGTAGGGCATATAGAGTTTTTAATAAGAAAACCCTGGTGGTAGAAGAATCTATTAATGTTGTATTTGATGAGACGAGCATGCTTCAAAGCAGCTCCTCTAGCATTTCTTCTGTAGACACAGGTTCAAAGCTGCAGGACTTAAGCTTAGATCAGCCAGTTGAAGAAAATTCTCAACACTTCATCAAGATTCCCCCAATAACAACCTATGAAGAAGATCGTCCTGATGAAGAGCCACTCCAAGTGGAGGAAGATACTCCAACAGTAGAAGAAACTCCTATTGGTCCAAATCATGCAAGAAACCTCGGGCTACGACACATGAGGGATCATCCAGTTGATCAAATCATAGGAGATCCTCATGAAGGAATAAGAACAAGACGAGGTACCATTAACGAGAATATGCATTTAAGTTTTCTTTCGCAGGTCGAACCAAAGAAATTCCAAGAGGCAAATGAAGATCCATACTGGATAATTGCTATGGAAGAAGAATTAAATCAGTTCAAACGATGTAAAGTATGGACACTTGTTCCAAAACCCAAGGACAAAAATGTCATTGGAACAAAGTGGGTGTACAGAAACAAGCTGGATGAAGAAGGAACAATCATAAAGAACAAAGCCAGACTTGTAGCTAAAGGATACAGACAAGAGGAAGGCATCGACTTCGATCAGACGTACGCTCCAGTAGCAAGGCTCGAAGCGATCAGACTCTTCCTTGCTTATGCTGCTTTCAAGGGTTTCACCGTATATCAAATGGATGTCAAATCCGCGTTCCTAAACGGAGACATTAAAGAGGAAGTATACGTTGAACAACCCCCAGGTTTTGTTAATCCTGATCATCCCAATCATGTTTATTTATTACAGTAAGCTTTATATGGTTTGAAACAAGCTCCTCGAGCTTGGTATGAGACGCTGTCTAACTTTCTTCTTGAGAACAAGTTCACAAGAGGAAAGATAGATAAGACATTATTTCTTAGGGAAGTAAAAGGCAAGGTTTTGCTAGTGCAAATCTATGTCGATGACATCATATTTGGCTCTACGGATGATAACCTCTGCAAAAAGTTTTCTAAACTTATGCAAGGGAAATTTGAAATGAGCAGTATGGGTGAGCTGAAATATTTCTTAGGACTTCAAGTGAAACAGTCTGAAGATGGAATCTTCATTTCTCAGACAAAGTTCACTAAGGAGTTGATTAAGAAATTTGGAATGGAGAGTGCAACCTCTATGAGGACTCCAATGAGCTCAGCTACGTCTCTGGATAAGGATGAGAAAGGGAAACCTTTTGATGAAACCAAGTACAGAAGCATAATTGGCTCATTGCTCTACCTTACTGCCAGTAGACCTGATATAATGTTCTCTACATGTGTTTGTGCTAGATATCAGGTGAACTCTAAGGAATCTCACTATGCTGCTGCAAAGCGAATTTTGAGATATCTTAAAGGCACACCAAATCTTGGCTTATGGTACCCAAGAAGTAATGATAGTGAACTAATTGGTTTTTCAGATGCAGAATTTGCCGGTAGCAAAGACGACAGGAAAAGCACTTCTGGGACGTGTCAATTCCTCGGAAGGAGACTTATTTCCTGGAGTAGCAAGAAGCAGAATTGTGTTACAATATCAACCGCCGAGTCGGAATACATTTCTGCTGGCAGTTGTTGCGCACAACTTCTCTGGATAAGAAATCAACTTCAAGACTACAACATGAAGTTCAAAGACATTCCTATGTTTTGCGACTCTTCCAGTGCAATTGCTATCGCAAATAATCCAGTCTCTCACAGTCGGACAAAGCACATCGAGCTACGATATCACTTTATCCGGGAGCATGTGGAGAAGGGTGACATAAATCTGAGTTATGTCCCCACGGATAAGCAAGTTGCAGACATCTTCACGAAGCCACTGGATGAGACCAAGTTCTCTTTCTTCAAGACGGAACTTGGAATGCTCAACATGGAGTAATGGTCAAGTCAATCAAAACCTTGGCGACAAGAAGTTTTCTAATGACAAGTCATGTCTCGGGACCTGGCAGGATTTCTCGAGACAAGAAGAAAATTTCGAGATAAGGTGATGTCTCGAGACACGGGTAATCTCTCGAGACATCAATGAAGAAAATATCTCATGAGCTCTCGAGACATAGCCGATGTCTCGAGACATAAGTTTTTTTTTTAAGAAATCTCAAACGTCAGGTACGCGCTAATTCCTATTTCTAATTTTCTATTTTTCGTAAAATCAAAAAAAAAATATATATATATATAAACACGAAATCGGAAACTTGATGTTCACGCGAGTCATCTCCCGAGACCTCCTCGACCTTTCGTCTCCCTCTCGAGCAGTGATCGTCCGCGACTCGACTCTGTGTTTCGGCTGTTCTCGGTGGTTCTCGGTGGCTCCTGGTGCTTCAGCTCTCTCCGTCGGCATCTCTCTCTCCCTCTTGCTGCTATGGCTCCTTCTCCTCATCCGAAAATTGGAGTCGGCAACGAGGTTATTCGGTCAGGTCTTGCGAGTTTATCCGATGATTTCAAGTCTCTGTTTCACTTACTTGATGCCGCCGGTCTCACTTTCGTTCTTGAGCATCCTTGCCGGATTTTGTTTGATGAGGTTGAAGAATTCTTCATCAATGTGAAGCCAATCAAGGAAGGAAGTATGTTGATCTCCTTCGTTAAGGGTATCAAAATCAAAGTCTCTCCAGAGACTCTCGCTAAATATTTGCAGTTGTCTGAAGTGGAAGCTGAAGAAGAGCTAGTTGACATTGATTGGTTGACTACAACAAGGTTCTGTGGTCTTGATTCAGATTTTTCTACAGTTAAAAGGAATAAGTTGAATGCTGTGGGGAAGCTCCTGCTGGACATTATCTCAAAGGCACTTTTCTGCAAGACAGGCTCTCAAGGACATGTGTCTGAAGAGATGTTTCTGTTGATGATTGGCATTGTTACTGGAAAGAAGAGAGATTGGGCCTCAATCTTATTCTCAAATATCAAAGCTTGCATAAACACTCCGAACTTTGCCCGGATCACTCACTGTTTCTAAATCAGTTTAACCCTGCTATTTTCAACATGTCCAAAGGTACAGTTATCCACCACCTTAAGAAGATCGATGTCAACTCCTTGCAGAGATGGGACATTCGTATCAAGAAGCCGGAAATGGCTGGTGCTCCTTCTAAGGGGGAGACTCTTAAATCTGCAGTTGCAAGAGAAGCAGAAACTCCAGCTCCTTCTTCTGAAGATCTAGCACCCTTCGTACCATCATTGCCACTTTCATCTCGGACTCGCTCTAAAGCTTCAGGTCGAGCCAAGCTGCTAATCCGTTCTAAAGCCAAAGGTCAATCCTCATCAGCTCCAACAGAATCTATTCCAGTATCTGAAGAGCACAGTCCCAGTGGCCATCAGGCAGGGTCTGGTGCTGATTTTGTTTTTAACATAGATGATGATGATGTTATGTCAGTTCATGAATTGTCACCTCCCCTAGTACATGTTGAGGGGGATTCAGAGTTTGACACAACCAAGAATGCTCCAGATAGGCTAGGTTGTGCAGAAGATTCTCTTCTAGGAAAGATTGAAGCACTGCTCAAGAAGCAGAGTGCACAGTTTGAAAATTCTTTGACAACTGTTCACAGGAAGATTGCCTCAGTTGAAAGTGAACTAGGCCGAGAGTTAGCTAAGATAAAATCCAATTATGAAAATCTCTGATTTGATGAGCCTAGGGAGCAAGCAAATTGATCATGCAACTGAAGGTGTAGGCACAGTGTTGACTCAGACTGTTATACTGACAAAGCTTCAAGAATCAGTGTCTGACAAGGCTGAAGCCAATACATTCAGAATTGTTGATGAAGTCGGAAAGTTCAAAGATGATACTCTCCAAACCCTCTATGTAGAAGTCAGAAAGGGGGAGGAAAATATAGTAGCTAAAATGACAGATTTGATTGAAAGCTCCATTTCTGCTCTTCAAAGCTCATGGAATTCTCAGTTTGAGCAGTTCTCTTCCAGGATGTTGAAGCAAGTTGCTGATATTAATGCTTATTCATTCAAAACAGCAACGTGGCTTCATAATCAGATTTTTCCTGAGTTGGCAATTGATCCAGATATTCCTGTTCCTCAGTTTTCTCCCAGGCCAGAAGAACTACTTGGGAAGGCTCCTATAGTTGAAGATCAATCTGATAGGGCTGGGACCAAAAGAAAAAGAAAATTTGGTGAAGGTTCTTCTGCCAGTCGATCAGTTCCTAGTTCTAGCTCTACAGGTCAGTGCAAAGCTAAGGCTGAGAAAAGTTTTCCAGAAATCTGGAGCCCAGTCTCAAAAGACATTATTCTTGAAACCTATAAGTTAGTTCATGAAGGTAAAATGAACAGATCTGAATGCTACAGCTCTCAAGAATGGGAAAAACATGAGACAGCTCAAAGGAAGCGAAGGATTCATTTCAGAGCTTTTGGTTATAATAATGCTGATGCTCCGGAACCCCCTCCGTTTTACCATCCCAAGCCTCATGCTTATTTCTCCAGACAAGAAGAAAAGAGGAAAAGGTGGTCTTGAAGGATGATGATGATGATGCTGACAAGACATATTTTGTTTTCATTCTGATATTAGTGAACATCAAGTCTTCTGAACAATTCAATTTAGATATATATATATATATTTGATGTTTTGATGTTCTTTACTTTTTCATTTCTATATCTTTGTGTAGTGTAGCATATTTATTCTTTAACTGCTGTAATTCAACTTAGTGTACAGGGTTCTGACTTCTACAAATAGGGGGAGATTGTTGGAAATTGCATTCACAATTACCTTGATTTGTGAGAAGTCACCCTTAAACTAAGATTGAATTGCTTTTGTATTTGATATGCTTTTCTAGTATTGTCTTGCAGATTATCATGGCTAAGTGTAAGCCAATGTCAGGTCACAATGGGTCTGCAAACACAGTTTCATAAAATGTAATCCCTCATTATATGAAACATGGTGATGACTCATGTGTGATCTCACTATTGGGGTACACTTCTTTTTCAAGACTATTGAAGACTTTGGAGTGCGGCTGCAGCATGTGTTCAAGAGAAGAAAAGAAATTCTTGTGAAACAATTTTTCCTAAGGATATGTCTCGAGAGATCAGACATGTCTCGAGAGATCGTGTTTGTCTCGAGAGATCTTAAGTCTGAATTCTTTGCAATGTCTCGAGAGATCATCGAGTTCTCGATACATCCCTTTCCTGCTCTCTCCGTTTCATGTCTCGAGAGATCCCTTATGTCTCGAGAGATCCCTTATGTCTCGAGACTTCTGTCCGTAATTTTTCTGTTTCGTTTTCTCTGTTCTGGACGGATCGTGATCGCCCCTTCTCATTTCTAACGGCTATATGGAGCGCTTTTAAGGCTAATTAATCCTTTATTTGCTCTTCTCCATATATATAGGTTTGTTTTAAGAGAAGTTCTAGAATCGTTCTAACCCTAATCTCTCTCCCGATCAAAAAGAACGTGAAAAACGCCGCTCGCCGTCGTCTACGATTGGAGATCGTTCTACTCTTTGGAATTGCCGATTTCTATCAAGAAGGATTCGATTGATCCATGCTCAGGTTTTGCAATCTCTATTGGATCGTTTCGGATTGCCAAAGATAGATTTGAAGGATCGTTGTTCTTCCTCATCGTTCTCAAAAGCCATTCAAGAAGAAGGAAGAAAACGCTTCTATTATTCAGATCTGGTTTAGTATTGTTCAAACCCTTTTCAATCTATTGTAGGAGTTGTTATCTCCGAGTTGTAGGAGTTGTTATCTCCGAGTTGTAGGAGAGGTTGTTCTCCGAGTTGTAGGAGAAGTTTTCTCCGAGTTGTAAGAGAGGTTCTCTCTGAGTTTGTAGGAGTTTGACTCCGAGACTGTAGGATCGTTCTTGATTCGAGATTTAGTGAGTAGTCAAGTCTAGCTGTGGTGCTAGATTGGCGAGGCCGGCAGTGGAGTACCCAAGTACGGGGAACCACTATAAATTCCTGGTGTTATCTGTGGCTGTGATTAATTTTGTGTGCTGTGCTTTACGTTTAATTTTTAATTCCGCAAAAGACGTAGAGATCACCTATTCACCCCCCTCTAGGTGATTTAGGTAGGCAACTAGATACTTCACCACTATTGGTCACCAAAGCCTAAACTCCCATCCTAGTTGCACACCCAAGATGCAAGCATTTTGTTTAAATTTTAAATTGGTGGTGTTGATTGTGGAAGTACAATGTGGAAATGTGGATGTGCATCTTTGAAAATTTGCTGAAATTGCTAAAGAAAGAAAAAGGAGAATGAAAAGTTCAATTAAAAAAAAATCTGTTTGGGATTTATATTTGGGAGTAGGCGGTGCACACACCCTTGCGTCTAACTCTAAGTCTGGGGGTGTGGTACACCCGCGTGTTTTATGGCTACTTGGATAGTGTTATGCATTTGCTCGTATGGGTTTTTGTGTTCTAAGCCTTCATGTTTATATTTGTTTACCTCACCTAAACCCAAGCCTCATCTAAAACCTTAAGTCCTATTGATTCACGCATTTGAGTCAAACCAGTGTCGTGGAGAGAATGCGAACGGGCAAGCTTATGGTCACCGACATTGATGAATTTCAATGGAGTTGTCCCGAACCCCGATCTTTGGCAATGCTCACCTCAGCGTTCAGTTTACTTTCTTCCTATGTACGACCTTATGATTCACCGTGATTCACTTTTTGAGTAAACGTAATATATAAATACGCTCCTAGAAAATCATAAACTAATCTGTATAATTAGAAATTTTGTCTACTGTACTTCTACGCACATGAGCTTGCGACTTCACATGGTACTCTGCTTGATAATTTCTTCGCCAGCTTATGTTTTTCCTGTCCGCGAGAGATGGTTTGCTCGGGACGCGCAAACAGTTAAGTCTGGGGGTGTGATGAGTCCCAAATATATACACATATATGGACTCATCTGGGCCGATTTTCTAGTCTATGCACTTCACTTTAGACATGTTTTCACTCATATTTGATACTTCATGCTGCGTGCACCTCTAGGCCCATTTTTGGTGTTATTTCATGTTCTTCGTCATTATTAGTTTTCATGCATGGTTAAGTGCCACCTTCAGTGGCTAGATTGGTGTTGTATGCTGAAACAGGAGTTGTGCAGGTGTTCCCGGTACAACTCTGTACAGGAACACTGCGCATGATTGCTGGTTCTATAGCGCACGACCACTGGTCGTGCGCCGCTGATCGTGTGCACTTAACCCTTTTTTCTGAGTTCTGTCTCGGACAGTGCGCACGACCACCTACGATAGTGCGCACGACCACCGGTCGTGCGCCACTGTTCGTGCGCACTTAACATCAATTTCATGAGTTCTGTTTCGACCAGTGTGCACGACCACCTACGATAGTGCGCACGACCACCGGTCGTGCGCGACTGGTCGTGCGAACATGGTATTTTATAAATTTCTTACTTTGCAGGCTCCACCCAGGTAGGCGCACGATCACAGAACTCCAGCGCGCACGACCACTGGTCGTGCGCCAATGACCGTGCGCACTGTTTATTCCAGCACCTATAAATTGTCCTGCTCGCGATTTAGGTCGGGGACTCCGCATTTCTGCTGTCCAGTCCGCCGTTTTTTCCCCTTCCGCCGGTTCTCCGCCCCCCTAGGCCTCCTCCATCATCCTTGAGCTCCAAGGAGAGGTTTCTAGCCCAAAGATCGCCAACGTCGAGCAAGGAGATCGTGTATCGGAGTAGATTTGATCGTGACACGAAGAAGACGAGCCATTGGGAGGAAGTAACAGCCCTCCTCTACCTCGGACGCAGTTGAAGACCGAGCTTGGACGCGGATTGACAACCCAGCGATTCCAACCGTGAATCTTCGGCAAGGCTTCGGATGTGGTCGACTCCTTTACCCTCTTTTTCCTTCTTTATGTTGATGATTGTTTAAGTTAGACTCTTCTATATTTTGATGATATACACAATGAATCTTGTTATGTAATGTCTATTTCATTTATTTGAGATTATACTATTCATATGTGTTTATGAGGTGCGCCCCCATCTAATTTCCATTTCGCTTTCGTGTTCGTGTGCCGCACTAGCAATTGCTAGTGGCGTGCTTGTCGACGAGGTGCTTGCGACCCTCATCCGTATGCCTACTCGTCCATCCGCCTACCGAAGCGTGGCATCGCGGCCCGTATTCCATTCGCCTAACGAAGCAGCGCGCTCAAGGCCTGCATAGTTCGATTCCGCTAGCCTACCCGTCCATCCGCCCAATGAAGTAGTGTGCTTAAGGCCTACGTAGTCTTCCATCCCGCCGAGCGAAGCTTTGCATAGCGGCATTGCATAGGAGTAGTTGTAATATTTTATTTTATTATTCACAAACCAAATCCCTTTCGTCCGCACTCCCCCTATCGCGGGACTTCGATCTCAAGTCCTTCCTCGAACGTTAACTCCACCTTACTGTGTTCCTTGAGAGATTCGATACTCGGGGATTACTCCTCGTTTTATATTACTTGAACGATCGGTACACTGCCGTTTCATGCCGCAGTCTTAATACCGCCTATAGCGGTGTGCTAAGATTTGCGCCATCAAGAGGTTACCTTAGCGAGTGCTTTCACTTCTACCCACTTGGAGAAGTAGTCGATCATGACCAGCAGGAACTTCCTCTGGCCGCTGGCTTGGGGGAAGGGACCAACCAGGTCCAACCCCCATATGGCGAAGGGCCAGGGAGCCGTGATGGTCCGGAGCCTTTGAGCTGGGAGGAGTTGGAGTGGAGCATAGAGCTGGTAGTTCGGACACTTCCTCGCGAACTCTGCCGCATCCTTGCTGAGAGTGGGCCAGAAGTAGCCTTGCCTCAACACCCTCCCTTCCAGGGTCCGACTCCCGGAGGGGCTGCCGCAACTCCCCGGAGTGGATTTCTTCCAGGACTCTCGGAACCTCCTCCTCGTAAACACAACGGGCCAGGAGTCCCGAGAGGGTCTTCCTATATAGCCCCCCTGCATGCAAGGAGTAATAGGCGGACTTGTACCTGAAGCGCCTCTTGTCCACGTCCTCTCCAGGGAACATCCCGGAGGATAGGAAGGTGATGAATGGGTCCATTTACGAGGCTCGTTGATCCACCTCCATCAATTCTCCTTCCTCGATGGAGGGCCGGAAGAGTTCCGAAGTCGTCCCTCCCGCTCTGGGACCGAACTTGGCTAAGAGGTCCGCCTGGGTGCTCTCCTCCCTCGGCACGTGCTTGATGGAGAAGGTGCGGAACTGCCCAATGACCCCCTTAACCTTCTCCAGGTATAGCAGGAGGGTCGGGTCCTTCGCTTCAAACTCTCCCTTGATTTGGCATGCTACCACCATGGAGTCCGTGGAGACCTCCACGTCCTGCACCCCTAGTTCCCGGGCCAGCCGAAGGCCCGCTATCACTGCCTCGTACTCAGCCTGGTTGTTGGTAATTGGGAAATGGATGTTTAAGGCTTGCTCAATCCGAGTCCCCTGAGGACTTACCAGGACTATCCCCCCTCCATAGGAGTACTTTCCCGACGCTCCATCCACCACCATCTTCCATGCCTCTAAGGGAGGCGGCTCGTGCTCCCCCACCTCGGCCGCATAGTCGGCCATGAAGTCTGCCAGCGCCTGAGCCCTGATGGACGTCCTGGGCACGAACGTGATATTGAATTCACTTAACTCCACGGACCACTTTGCCAACCTTCCCGAATGCTCCACCCCCTCCATGATTTTACGGAGCGGGTGGTCCGTCACTACCTTGATTGAGTGGGCTTGGAAGTAAGGTCAGAGCCTCCGGGCCGACACCACCAACGCGAAGGCTATCTTTTCCAGGATCGGGTACAGGAGCTCTGCCTTCTTCAGCACTCGGCTGACGTAGTAGATAGGGAACTATTTCTTCCTCTCCTCACGGATCAACACGGAACTTACTGCTTCGGACCCTACCCCCAGGTACAGGGATAGGTCTTCTCCTGGCCTCGGCCCTTGGAGCAGAGGGGTTCGGGTGAGTTGTTCCTTCAGAGCCTGGAAGGCCTCCTCGCACTCCCGGGTCCATTCAAACTTCTTGTTCCCCCGTAGCACCTTGAAGAAAGGCGCACACTTTTCCCCTGCCTTGGAGAGGAACCTGCTGAGCCCAGCCAACTTCCCTGTAAGGCTCTGAACTTCCTTCGGATTCCTCGGCGACCCCAACTCCATTACCGCCTTAACCTTGTCCGGGTTAGGCTCCACTCCTGCGGGGGTGAGTAAGTGGCCTAGGAACTTTCCTCGGCTTGCCCCGAAGACACGTTTCAAGCGATTGAGTTTCATCTTGTAGCGCCGCAGGGTTCCGAACGTCTCCTCAAGGTCTCGGACGTGAGACCCAAGGTCTCGGCTCTTTACCATGAGGTCGTCAACATAAACCTCCAGGTTTCTTCCCTTCTGCTCGCGGAAGACCCTGTCCATCATCCTTTGGTATGTGGCACCTGCATTCTTGAGCCCGAATGGCATTATCTTATAACAGTAGCATCCATCCCCGTGATGAAGGAGACATCCTTGATGTCCGGGGGGTGCATGCGGATTTGATGGTAACCTGAAAAAGCATCTAAGAAAGACATCACAGGAAAACTGACGGTTGAGTCAACCAGCGCGTCGATCCTAGGCAGGGGGTAACAATCCTTAGGGCATGATTTATTAAGTAAAGAAAAGTCGATACACATCCTCCATTTACCTCCTCCCTTCTTCACCATAACGACGTTGGAGACCCAGTCTAGGTACTGGATCTCCGTTACAAAGCCTGCCTGTAGGAGCTTGCTCACCTCCTCGCGGATGGGCCCTTCCAGCTTGTCGGCGGTGGCCCTTTTCTTCTGGCTGATAGGACGGGTGTCGGGGTCGAGGTTGAGGCGATGGCAAGCCACATCCGCGTCGATCCCGGGCATTTCCGCGGCGCTCCAAGTGAAGACGTCTATGTTCTTCTGCACGCACGCCAGGATCTCCGCTTGATCTTCCGGGTTGAGTCCTCCGCTGACCCGGACCTTCTCTACCACCCCTAGCTGGGTGGTGACCTCAAGCTCCATGACCTCGTCCATAGCCTCCCTCCGGGACTGCTCTCCCCAAGCCCTCTCCTCCTCGGCACAAGCGAGAGCCTGGGTTCCTTCCTCGACCTCCTTCTCTACCACCATCAGCTCCTCCGCCCCTCTCTCCTGGGCCTTCTCTTCTTCTTCCTCTCTTTCCGCCCGGGGTCCCTCAGCTGCCCCTTCCTGGGCATGGACTTCATCTCCCTCCAACTTCTCCTCGGTTACCTCCTTACCTCCGGCTTCAGCCGCCTCCTCCATCATCTTATCCCACTCCTCCGCTTCTCCCATCCAGGAGATGGTGTTGACAGCCGTCACGTAGCACTGCCTTGCCACCTAGGGATCCCCCCTGATTCGCACCTGAACCCCTCCATCGTTGAACTTAAGGCATTGATGAAAGGTGGAGGGGACACAGCGGAATGCGTTGATGAGTGGCCGTCCGAAGATGGCGCTGTAGCTGTTTGGAGCGTCCACTATGACAAAACGGCAGTTCCTGCACTGCCCACCCAGGGTCACATGAAGTCCTACTCCCCCTTCTACTTCTTTCCTCTCCCCCGAGAATACAAACAGAGGGCCATCCCAGGCCAACACCCTTCTGGGCTCCACCTCCATCCTGTCAAACGCCTTCTTGAAGATGACGTTGACCGAGCTCCCATTGTCCACTAGGATTCGGGAGACGGTGAAGTTCTCGATCGCCGTCTGAATGACCAGCGCATCGCAGAATGGGTCCTCATAGCCCGGCGTGTCCTTCTGGGTGAAAATGATTTTTTCGGCCGGGGGCGGAGCGGTGGATGTTGAAGCTACGCTCCGGCGGTAGATGGTATGGAGGCTAGCCTTGCGGGTCGCCTCCACCCCTACTCCCCCATGGATCACCCCGATCCCTCCCCTATTCACCACATCGTTTCTATCCTCACACCTTTCCTCGTCCTCTTCTCGAGGCTCGACCTCCACGATCCTCACTGGCTGCAGCTGCTGTGGCGCGGGCGCTCTGCCCCTCTTCACTTCCAGGAACTCCGGGCAGGTGTCCATTGAGTGACCTTCCTCATCATGGAAGATACAATATGGTAACGTCACCTCCCCTGCATCGGCCTCCACCACCCTATTCCTTCTCCTCCTAACGGCTGCTGCTTCCACCTCGCCTCTCCTTCCTCTTCCTCTTCCCCGGCCAATTGCCATGTCCTGTTGAGGTGGGGGAGGCATCTGCATTGGACCCTGCCTCCACCCTAACTGGGGGGGTTTCCATTGGCCTCCGAAATGGTTACCCCTTCCTGGGCCGTAACCCCTTCCCTTCCCTTGCATTCCTCCACCTTTCGGCCTCCATCCCCCCTCCGGGGCCCGGGGTTCTTCCCTTCTCCTGACCTCCTGCTGCCTCACCTTCGGCTCACTGAGCTTTGCTAACCTCTTGGTGAGCTCCGGGTTGGCTTCTTCACTCGCGACTTCCTCCGACACCCTCTCCATCAACTCTTCATAGGGGACGGGGGCTTTTCTCTTCAACGCCATCTTGAAGAAACTCTCTTTCAACCCGACCGTGAAGGCGAGTTGGAGTGCAAACTCAGGCATCTCCTGAGTGAGCTGCACTTCCTCCTGGAACCGATCGGCATACTGAGCCAGCGACTCCCTGGGCTCCTGCTTCACCGCGAAGAGGGAATCAGCATCTTTCTTCCTCTTTTTTGAGGTCGAGAACCTTAGCAAAAAACTTCGGCGCAAATCCTCGAACGCGTAGATTGATCCTACAGGGAGATGATGGAACCAATCCCTGGCCTTCTCCTTGAGGGTGACGGCAAAGAGCCGACACTTGAAGGCATCTGACATCGGCCTGATGGAGACCGAGTCTTCGAAACTCTGCAGGTGCTGGACAGGGTCATTGATGGCGCAAATCTCACACACCGCTATAGGCGGTAGCTCGACTGCGCACGAAACGGCAGTGTACCGATCGTTCAAGTAATATAAAACGAGGAGTAATCCCCGAGTATCAAATCTCAAAGGAACACAGTAAGGTGGAGTTTATTATCGAGGAAGGACTTGAGATTGAAGTCCTTTCGAGCGGATGGATGCGGAAACGGGGATTTTGGATTGTGGAAAATAAAGAGAAAATGCTATGACTACTCCTATGCAATGCCGCTATGCAATGCTTCGCTTGGCGGAATGGTGACTAGGCAGGCCTTGAGCGCGCTGCGTCGCAAGGGCGGATGGACGAGTAGGCAGACGAAGTGAGGGTCGTAAGAACCTCTTCAACAAGCACGCCACTAGAAATTGCTAGTGCGGCGACGAACGTGACGGCGGGATGGAGGATGGAATGGGGCGCACCTCAAGCAACTCAAACAACAAACATTTCACATAGACATGAAATATATAGAAATACAAACTAGTTTTAAGTGCAACTTCATCTTAATACATAGTTCTAACTACATACACATCAATAAGAGAAGAATAAGGCAAGAAATCGACCGAATCCGAAGTCTCGTTGTAGATTCACGGTTGGAATCGCCGGGTTGTCAATCCGCGTCCATGCTCGGTCCGCAACTACGTCCAGGGTAGAGAAAGCTGTCACTACTCTCCAATGAACCCGTCTTCTTCATGTCACGATCCGGTAGAGGTTGCAAAATTCCTCTTGCTTGATGGTAATGGAGGCTAGGTCTTCCCTTGGAGCACTAGGATGAAGGAGGAGGCCGAGAGGAAGCTCCGGCTCAAGATTGGCGTGAAGAACAAGCCCGGAGCACCTCCATATGGTGGGCGGCGATGGAGGGGCGAAAAACCTGCGGAATGGGCGAAAACGGCGGAGCTGGGCGGAAGAAAATGCGTTGATCCAGACCTAATTCGCGAGCAGGTCAATATATAGGCGCTGGAATAAACAGTGCGCACGGTCATTGGCGCACGACCAGTGGTCGTGTGCACTAGCATCCTGTGATCGTGCGCCTGCCTGGACGGAGCCTGCAAGGTAAGAAAATTATAAAATACAATGTTCGCACGACTAGTGGCGCACGACCAGTGCTCGTGCGCACTATCGTAAGTGGTCGTGCGATAAGGAAGACAAAACTCAGATTTCAGGGAGTAAGTGCGCACGATCAGTGGCGCACGACCAGTGGTCGTGCGCAATAGAACCAGTGATCGTGCGTAGTGTTCCTGTACAGATTTGTACCGGGAACACCTGCACGACTCCTACTCCAGCATACAACACTAATCAAACCACTGAAAGTGACACTTAACCATGCATGAAAACTAATAATGAAGATAAACAAGAAATAACACCAAAACGGGCCTAGAGGTGCACGTAGCATGGAACAACAAATATGAGCGAAAACATGCCTAAAGTGTAGTGCATAGACTAGAAAATCGGCCCAGATGAGTCCATAAATGTGTATATATTTGGGACTCATCAGTCATCCCTACCGTTGTAGTACACCCGGTCCCACTCTCCAAACCCCCATGGGACGGGTGCGGAAAGCACCAGCTCGCAAAAGGGGCTTCCTCCTCCAGTCACTCTTTCTGGCTCCACTCGCCCCCCAGGCTCTCTCGCCAGACTTGAGCTCGTCGGGGCTGCACTCGCGAGGGCGGTGCTCGCCTGAACCACCCCGACCGTCGTCGCATCGTATTGGCGCGCACTCGCCTGTGCCGCACTCGTTGGGACGGAGCTCGTCAGCACTGAGCACGCCGGCACGGAGCTCGCCGGACTGGCGAACAACACTCGCCCTTCCCTGTCCTGACCTAATCCGACGGCAACTTCCTTTCCATCCCTTCCCCCTGGAGCATTGTCGCCGACCGTTGTAGGGGGAGGGGTCGCCCGAGGGGCTGAGGTCGCAAACTCGCTTCGCAGAGCTGTGACCGTGAACCCCAAGGTGTCGAGCACCTCCTTTCTGAAATCTGCGAGCATTCTGGCCATCTCCTCTTGAGGTGTCTCGCCGAACTCCTCGCCTTGCTCTTCATCTCCCGCCATAACCCTTCTCCGGAACTTTCTTGAACCAGCCACACTCCACGCTCACCGCACCAAAATGTTGAAACCGATTTCTCGGTCTCTGGTGGAGCTCGGGGCCCTCAACGAATCGAGGGGCAGCTAGACCTTACCGGTCACTCAGAAGAGGTAGGCAAATAACTTGGACAAAGAACAAAGACCCTAGTCTTAGCGAGGAGGTCCCTCCACTAACCCGGAAGATCGTTGAGCGCTTCCCCTCCCAAGCCAAAGCTAAGACTCGGGCACCTTGGAGAGCTAGAGAGCCCAAACCAAAGCGACCTAAGGAGAGAAGAAGGCTCAAATATTCTTAACCGGTCCCTTTCCAAGGTGCCCTTTGAGGTCTATTTATAGATTTTAGTTTTGTGGTCTGTCAATAGCCAAATCCCGCTGTCTATCCTTACTACCCGCACACCGGGTTAGTCTGCTAACAGCCAAACCCCGCTGTTTGGAGAGGCTAACCGCAGACCACCGGGGGCCTCCTGGTAAAAATCCCTTCCTGGACTTTTACTGGGCGAGCCAGCCCGCTTCAAGACCTCCCTTGCGAGTGGAGCTCGCGAGCCTCTGGGTTGGCGAGCCCCAGAATTACTATTGGCACATTGCCTGGCTCGCTCGCCTACACTACCTTGGTCGGGACCTCCCTTGCGAGTGGAGCTTGCGAGCCTCTGGGTTGGCGAGCCCCAGAATTACTATTGGCACATTACTTGGCTCGCTCGCCTACACTACCTTGGCTGGGACCTCCCTTGCGAGTGGAGCTCGCGAGACTCTGGGTTGGCGAGCCCTAGAATTGCTATTTGACACTTACTCTAGGCGGGCTCGCCTGTCTTGCCTCGGCGAGCCCCAGAATTGCTATTGGCACTTACTCTAGGAGGGCCCGCCTGTCCTGGCTCGCCTCACCGGGGTTCGCCCATCTTGGCTCGCCTCGCCGAGGTTCGCCCACCTTGGCTCGCCTTCTTGGGTGTGAACCATCTGACTCTTCCTGGCGAACATCGGGGTTGTACAACCAAAGATCTTCGGTCATCCATTACCTCTTCCGTACCTTCCATCAGAATAACCAGAGAGCCCCACATTTCTTTAGTTGATTTGCAGTGAATAAGATTTTGTAACATAGAGTCGTCCACTGCACCTGCTATGATGTTCTTTGCCTTCTTGTCCAAGGCGACAAGTGCAATCTCATCTTTGGTTAGTTCCAACATCTTCTTTGGAATTTGAATGGTTGAGTTTATTGAAGAAGGTTTCATCGGAACATGGGGACCTTCCTCAACTATCTGAAAAATTCTCGGGTTGGTGGCTTCCATGTAGAACTTCACTCTTTCCTTCCACATGGGGAAGTTCTCCTTAGAGCAGACGGGCAGCTTCACAGAGGAATCCTTGGTTCTATCAATTCCATACATACTATCTCTTGCAACTAGACTTAGAGATCTTGTTCAAGGTGTTAACCTTTAGAGAACAACCTCGCTCTAATACCAACTGAAAGTATCTAGTTGCGTCCTAATTCACCTAGAGGGGGGTGAATAAGTGGATTCTATGGCTTTTCGCAGAATTATAAACTTTAAGAATAAAAGCACACAGAAACCAGAAGAGCACAGCACAACACTAGGATTAATAGTGGTTCCCCGATGTGGGTAGTCCACTTTCCACCTCACCTATCTAACGCGACTGGCTAGACTAGGCTACTTCACTATTCTCGGATTATGAATAATCCTACAATTCGGAGTCACTATTCCTACAACTCGGAGACAAATCTCCTACAAACTCGGAAGAGAAACTTCCTACAAGCTCGGAGACAGCGCTCCTACAACTCGGAGTAAAACTCCTACACTCAGAAGCAAGCTTCCTACAACTCGGAGAACAATCTCTCCTACAAAAATATTGTAAAGAAATTTTACAAAACTTTAGATAGAGAAACAATCTTCTTAAAATCTCCTTGAGGCTTGACTTGATCAGATCTGAAAATGAGAGATCTTCTTCATCCTTGACTGAATCGGAAATCTGGATCTAGAAAGAAGGAAGAAGAAATCTTGCTTTGAAAGAACTTGATCTGAGCACTTAGGAGACAACTAGATCTGAAAGAAACTTGAGGAAGTTTAAGATCAGAGATCTAGTTGAATCTTTACTTCAAGAAGAATCGACCAAAAACTTTGTCGACAATAGCAAGGGATTTGCGAGAACGAACAAAGCCTACGGCGCTTTTGCGATCTTTTTTTATTTGTGATTCGTTAGGGTTTAACGAAATAACCCTTAGATACTTATACGATTCTTCTCAAATGGCTATAAGCGAGATTTAAGGAAAAGCAACCACGTGGATTGTACATGGAGATAACCCTAAATGGCAGCCGTAAACAAATTCAAGTGGAAACAGGCAAATAGCGGATTCGTCAAAATGAAGGGAACAATCGACGAAAGGATTAGCTGAAATATTCGAAAGCTCTTTCGACGAATGCATATTCGACGAAACTGCTTCGTCGAATAAGATATCGATGAATTCTTTTCGACAAAATCTTATTCGACGAAATCTTATCGATGAAATCTTATTCGACGAAATCTTATCGACGAAAACTTCTTAGGATTAAATCTTCCAAACTTAAGATCAGCAACATCTTCTTCTTTGCTTCTCCTTTGACTCTTCCATAGTGTTTGAATATGAAGTACATCCCAATAGAGAGATTCCACATGAGTCAACACCTTGGTCTACACCATGAGGAATTACATTGAGTAGGCCTGTGTTTGATGACCCATTGAAACCTGACATTGGTTTGTACTTAGCCATTTATAACTGTTGGAACATGGTCTTCCGCATCTCCTAAGTTTGAGAATAACAAATCCTATGTGTATTTGATCTTGTGTGTTTAAGTGTGCAGGATAACAAAGTCCACATGACTCAAGGATTACATAAGAAGGTTGCCCCCAAAGTTGAGCCAACAAATCCAAAACATTTACTAGCGCTGGCGGTAGTACTAGCGCAGGCGCTAGCTGTCGTTCGACGAACTGTAAGCGGCGTTCGACAAAAATTTTGATCGACGAATTCTTAGCTGTGTTCGACAAAATTTCGATCGACGAAATATTTGCCTTAGCAGAATTGATGGGAGAACTTATAGAAGGAGATAGCGCCAGGCGGTATCCGATAGCGCAGGCGATAGCAAGGAGCCCAGTAGGCAAGAGAGAATTGTTTCCTCGGATTGAAGATTCTGCCGCGCAGAATGTGTCCTAATATGGGATAGCGTCGGCGGTACCACTAGCACAGGAGCTAGCGCTGAGGCTATAAAAAGGACCCCTCTTCTCTCGTTTGGAACACACATCAGAGAGACATCAGAGAGAGATAGAGTGCTAGAATTCCAGAGGCTACCTTGGCCGAAAGTTGATGTCCTACCAAAGTTCTGCAAACTTCTGAAGGAGAATCTCATCACGCTGGATCCAAACGAAGTCCGCTTCTACAACGCTTATTCTACAGCGGATCTTCGTCTCCAACTTCAGAAGTTCATCAAGAGGGAGTTTTAATTATTTTCATTTCTTATTTCTTATAAACGGTTAGTTAATTCGCCTCGTGTTGGCGACTAGGTCTGGGTAGGACTTAGGGGGAAACTCGCCTCGTGTTGGCGACTATATATAGTCTAGGTCTAGGGGGTGCTCGAGGCCACATCCGGGGAGGGATTGGCTAAAGCGGCTTGAGGCCGAATCCGGGGAGGATAGGCTAGGGCCACCGGTTCGTGGGGATGCGAGTCGGGATAGAAAACAAAAAGAGTTTACTATTCATCGCCATCGATTTCTAGCGTTATAGAAGTCAATTTTTGTAAAACCGTATTTGATATTAATAAAGCATGTCTCTACTTTTTTTCAATTGTTTTACTTAACTTCTTATTGTCTTTTGTCTTGCATTATTACAAAGCTTTTCAAAATATCACTAAAGTTTTTAAAACCCTTATTCACCCCCCCCCCCCCCCTCTAAGGGCGCCTACTGATCCAACAAGTGGTATCAGAGCCAGGTTATTCCAATCGGCTTAACAACCAGGAATAATGGCGTCTCATGATCTTGCTTTTTCGGAGGGTCAAGGGGTTAGTCGACCACCTCTCTTTATTGGATCAGATTTTAACTACTGGAAAAATCGAATGATGTGTTTTCTTATGACCATGGATGTAGAAGTATGGAACATGTTAGAAGTTCGGTACTCTCCTCCTACAACTGTAGTGGGAGAGGCGACATTATTAAAACCTAAAGATAAATGGGATGATAACGATAATCTAAGGTGTAAAAATAATGCTAAAGCTATGAACGCTTTATATTGCGCTTTAAATAGGACTGAGTTTAATAGAATTTCTGCATGCACAACTGCTTATAATATTTGGAATTAATTGGAAGTTACTCATGAAGGTACATCGCAGGTGAAAGATGCAAAGCTATTCCAACTGGAATTTGAATATGAAAAATTCAGGATGGATACCGAAGAGGACATCAACTCGATGTACACTCGCTTCACCAAAATCGTCAACGCTTCAAAGGCACTTGGAAAGACCTACTCCGACGGGGACTTGGTGAGGAAAATTCTTCGCTCCTTACCTCCAAGGTTGAACCCAAAGGTGACAGCCATCTCGAAATCGCACAACTTAAGAACGCTCCAGATCGAGAACCTTATTGGGAATCTCAAAACCCATGAGGTTGAACTCCAGATTCAACACGATGAATACAACAAAGAGCCAAAGAAAAAGGCGCTAGCACTAAAGTCAAAGAAGGAGATCATCGAAGATGATGATGAAGATGAAGAAGGTCTCCTGGTGAAGAACTTTAGGAAGTTCATCAGGAATCTGGAAAGAAGGAACACATTCCGTAAATACTTCCAAAAGAATACTCGACGAAAGGGATCTTCCTCTTCATCAAGGAAAGAAAAAGGAAGTGAAGAAGAAGAAGAAAGACCACCACCAGAGTGCTACCACTGCAGAAAGACCGAGCACATTCGGAGCCAGTGCCCAAAGTATCAAAAGGAGCAAAAAAACAACACAAAGCAAAAGAGAAGAAGAAAGTACTGAAAGCCGCAACTTGGGATGATTCTTACTCTGAAGAGTCAAACGAGTCTGAGTCAAGTAGCGAGGAGGAAGCAAACTTATGCTTAATGGAAAAAAGCAACGATGAAGACACCAGTGTTCTTAGCGACACTGAGGTAACTCCTCCTACTTTCGAAGAACTCTATGATGAATTTGTTTTAACTTGCAAATCCTATGATCAAAGTATAAAAGATAATATTATATTAAATCTTGAAAATGAATCTATTATCAAAGAAAATCATAAGCTCACAAAAAAGGTGATTTCCCTTGAAAAGAGAAAGGTTTCATGTCAAGAGTGTGAGCACTCTTTATTTAAGACAAAAGAACTTGAAGTTTCACTTTCTAAGGCCCTCTCACAAAACAAAATTATTGCAAAAGAAAAGGGGGACATAGTGAGAAAACTAAAAACCTCTCTTTTACAAATTGAAAATAACAAAAAGGGATTTGAAAATAAATGTGTTATGATTGTACAAGAAAATACTTTTCTTAAAAAACAAAATCATGACCTCAATATAGCCATAAAAAATTCGGGATTGGTCAAAAATCACTGGATATGATTTTGGGAAACCAATGTTATGGTTCTGCAAAATTTGGGGTCTGATATAAAAGTGAACCCTACCGCCCAGCGCTAGCCACTAACGCCGGCGGTAGCTCAATTGATAAAAAATCTTCTATTTTTTCTAATGTTCAAACATCATCAAGCAAGAGCAACGTAGAAACTCAGAAAAGGGTCTCAACCCCCTTTATTTCGTGTGCTAACTGTCTTAAGTTTGGACACACGTCTAGCTCTTGCAGGAATATAAAACAACGATTATTAAAACAAATCTGGGTACCTAAGAAATCCACTTACTCTATGGGTGGTACCTCTTGGGTATCTGGATCTTTACTCTCATCTTCTCTCTAGATTTGCAGGAAGGCTAAGGAAATGGAGGACGTGTGGTACTTGGACTCAGGCTGCTCCAAGCACATGACGGGCAACAAAGCAAAATTCCTTAGCCAAGAAAATAAGAAAGGAGGTATCGTAATGTTTGGTGATAACGGTAAAGGAAGGATCATGGGAGTTGGTACAGTGGGTAACGAATCTTTTCTTATCTCAAATGTTCTTTATGTAAAAGGTTTAAAACATAACTTAATATCTATAAGTCAACTATGTGATAAAGGATTAGACGTATTATTTGAATCATCCACTAATCTTTGCAAAATAGTTAATCCTAAGTCAAAAGATGTATTACTAACTGCACCTAGAATTCACAATGTTTACATAGTTTCGTTTCATGATCTTTCCAAATCATCTATAAAATGTTTTACAACCAAAAATGATGAATTAGAACTATGGCATAGACGTTTAGGTCACGCTAGTACAAAGCTCATTTTAAAACTAGCAAAAAGGGAATTGATTAGAGTATTGCCTAAGTTGAATGGAAATTTATCTTCACTATGCTCTCCATGCCAAAAAGGAAAATTTACAAAATCATCTTTTAAAAGCAAAAACGAAATTTCTACCTCAAAACCATTACAATTAATTCATATGGATCTCATTGGTCCCGTTAACATCGCAAGTCTTGGTGGTAAAATATACACTTTCGTTCTAATAGATGATTTCTCAAGATATTACTGGACTTTATTTCTCTCTTCCAAATCTGATGCGTTTTGCGAATTCTCAAAATTATGTACTCGTATTCAAAATGAACTAGATTTAAAAATAAAATGCATTCGCTCAGATCATGGAGGTGAATTTGAAAATGAAAATTTTAAATCTTTTTGTGAAATGTTACGTATTAAGCATGAGTTCTCCGCTCCACGCACACCTCAACAAAACGGTGTTGTTGAACGGAAAAATAGGACAATCCAAGAACTAGCACGCACCATGTTATCTGAATATAAATTACCTAAGTCTTTTTGGGCCGAAGCCATAAGCACATCATGCTATGTAATGAATAGAGTCATGCTTCGCCCATCACTAAATCTCACACCGTATGAACTATATTATCAAAAGAAACCTAACGTATCATATTTTAAAGTATTTGGATGTAAATGTTTTATTCTTAATACAAAAGATTCTTTAGGAAAATTTGATGAAAAATGTGATGAAGGAATATTTCTAGGATATTCTTCAACCAGTAAAACCTA
Organism: Dactylorhiza incarnata; assembly: GCA_033032865.1. Lineage (NCBI taxonomy): Eukaryota > Viridiplantae > Streptophyta > Magnoliopsida > Asparagales > Orchidaceae > Dactylorhiza > Dactylorhiza incarnata. The sequence continues at coordinate 12,727,638 of JAWHQI010000014.1, forward strand.
TAGAATATTTAACAAAAATGGAGTAAAGTTGAAGAGTCTATTAATGTCAAATTTGATGAGTTTATTCCATGTGCAGAGAAGCTTCCTATAGGTACAAATGAAGAACCTTTGCCATCTTTGGAGCACGATGAAGAAGAACCTTCCAAAGAAGAGGAGGAGAAGTCCAAGGAAGATGAATATGTACCTCCAAGCATTTTGAACTTCTCAAAAAATCATCCAAAAGAGCTAGTCATTGGGGAACCATCTACTGGGGTAAGAACTAGATCCTCTCTTCATGAAACGTTTTCAAATATTTACTTTGTTTCCGAAATAGAACCTAAAAATGTTTCCACCGCTTTAAATGACGAATTTTGGTTTTTGGCTATGAATGAAGAGTTAGGACAATTTGAAAGAAATAAAGTTTGGAATCTAGTAGATAGACCATCTAATCATCCAATTATCGGCATAAAATGGATCTTTAAAAATAAATTAGATGGTGAATCTACGATTATAAGAAATAAAGCACGCTTTGTTGCTCAAGGCTATTCTCAAATCGAGGGGGTAGATTTTGAAGAAACTTTTGCAACCATTGATCGCTTAGAATCTATACGAATATTTTTGGCATTTGCGAGTTTTAAAAGAATAAAATTATTTCAAATGGATGTCAAAAGTGCCTTTTTAAACGGGTTTATAAAAGAAGAAGTTTATGTAGAACAACCCCTCGGTTTTATAAATGAAAAATTTCCTAATCATGTTTACAAATTAGAAAAGGCGCTTTATGGTTTAAAATAAGCGCCCCGTGCATGGTATGATCGATTTACATCATTTTTGTTAAAGCACGGTTATGTTATGGGAAGTGCCGACAACACACTCTTCATTAAGCATAATAATAACGATCTAATTATTTTACAAATATATGTTGATGATATCATCTTTGGAGCCACTAATGAAGAGTTGTGTAATGAAGTAGTCTTAGTACTGAAAAATGAATTTGAAAAGAGTCTTGTAGGAGAACTATCATATTTTTTTGGTTTTCAAATCTCACAACGAACTGATGGTATCTTTATTTGCCAAACAAAATATGTTCACGATATGCTTAAACGATTTGGATTTGAAAATCTAAAACAAGCTTCTACTCCTATGAGTGCTTCTTTAAAACTAGGAAAAGATGAATCCGTAATTTCAATTGATCAAACGTTATATAGAGGAATGATAGGATCTCTTCTTTACTTAAGTGCATCTAGACTAGATATAATGTTTGCCATATGTTTATGTGCTCGCTTTCAAGCCAATCCAAAAGAATCTCATTTAAAAGCGGTAAAACGTATTTTTCGTTATCTATTAGGGTCATCTAAATTAGGATTATGGTACCCGCACAATGATTCATTCACACTCCACGGCTATTCCGATTAGGACTATGTCGGGTGTTCACTAGATCGAAAAAGCACTAGTGGTACTTGTCACTTTCTAGGACCCTCTTTAGTAGTTTGGTCTAGTAGGAAACAATCTTCGGTTGTACTCTCCACCACGGAGGCCGAATATATCGCACTTGGTAGTTGTTGTGCGCAAGCATTATGGATGAGTCAAACACTAGAGGATTTTGGATTTCATCTCAAAAACATTGATCTTAAATGTGACAACAAAAGTGCAATAGACCTCACATATAATCCTGAACACCATTCTAGATCCAAACACATCGATGTTCGTCATCATTTCATTAGGGATCACATTAAGAAAGAGCATGTAAAAGTAAGTTTCATTGGCACGGACTCTCAACTCGCTGACATATTTACAAAACCTCTTCCCGGTGCACGATTTCGTTTATTACGACTTGAGTTAGGTGTCCTAGATCTTTCGAGTTAAAACACATTCACAAACGCAATTTTGTAATTTTTAACCATCGAAAACATCTCCTAAAATTCTGAAATTTCAGCATGAAACTTCTATTGGGACACTTAATCAAGATCAACAATTAAAAATTTCAAAATCATAAAATATCATGTACTGTTTCCCGCGCTAGCGCTACCGCCAGCGCTAGCGTACTTATTCATTTTTCTGTATTTTTAAAATTCTGAAAATTTCTTAAAAATATATTAATCTATATGTACTATTTATTCTTGCACTTATGATAATATTTTATTTTTGAAAAATAAAATTCAAAGGCCTAATTACAAATAAAAAAATGTCTTGCTTTTTGGTTAAAGTTTATTATTATGCGAAAATCAAATACAAAATTACAAAAGCCAAATTACAAAAATTTTATATTTTGCCTTTTTTATTTTTTCCATTTGTTTAAAGTTTATGTATTTTTGCAAAAATCAAATACAAAAATATAAAACACAAAAATATCAAAAAAAATTGTATGGTTTTTCCTATGAAAATCAAGCATGATTTAATCTATTCTTTAGAACTTCTATAATGTTGCAATTTATCTTTTCAAACTATTTTAACATTGTTTTCATCATGCTTTTATATATCTATTAATATGTGCATCAAGTATCGTTTAAAAGTTGTGTAGAACTAAGCATAGCATGCCTCTAAGTATGAGTAAATGTTTTATGTTTGATAATGATCTTTATTCACTCACTTATTTTGGCATTGTCTACATATGTGTTTAATCTAGGAATGCTTGTGTATGTTATGTATTAGTACAATGAATTAAAATTGCACAAGTATCTTACCTACATTCCTTTATTTGCACTTTTAAATGTTAAAAAAAGTGGTTATCTTTTTCATAAATTATACTGGTTTGCAAAACAAGTGTATTCGGAGAACTTTGTACAAAACAAAAATCATAAAATAAAATGACAAAGATAACTCCACCAAGCACTACTTGAACCTCCTGATAAGTCTTAATAAGCATTGTGAGGTTGAGCACCTTGGAAAGAATAGTAAAGTATCTTGTGCAAACCATAACTTTCTTTCAAAATAAAAACCACTTATTCTTAAGTACACCGGATCACTAGTTTCAATATTAAAATAAAATAAAATATGTGATCCCCCAAGCACTACTTTGCACCCTGATAAGTCTTAATGAGCATTGTGTGTGCAAAGCACCTTGGTAGTTGTACATTTTTTTGTGCATTGAAGTTTGTGGAAGTAAAATTATTTGTGTCTTATTGTGCTCTTACTTTACATATTACTTGTATTTTTTATTAAAACATTTGTTTACTCTACTCAAAAATACACTTTTGTCCACATCATTATCTTCCATAACACTTCTTCTCATGAGTATTGGATCCTATTGCTAATTCTATACTCCTTTTTATTTATGAAATGCACTAGATAACCTAGCATGCTTTCTACAATGTTTAGTATATTTTAAAATTATGAATTAACATAACATTGCAGTACTCTCCTTTTGATAACATTTTTCAGGCTTGGTTACTTTATTTGTGAATTTAAAGATTTTTTACTTAAACAATGACTTACAAAACATCTTCTTTATGAAATTGAAATCATATATATTTTTAATCTTCATGACTTACAAAAGATGTTTGCTTGTATTTTTCTAAGTCTTCCGCAACTTTACATTTACCTTGTATTTGTTAATGCTACAAACTCTGATTTATGAAAATATTGTGATACTCAAACTCTAATCTATTTAAATGAAAAGTATTCTAAAACTCCTTATCATTTCCTTCTCTACAAGCTCGATCATGCTTTTATCTTATTATCAACTTTTAAGTGGTTTCTCCTTACCCGCTTTTGCTAATAATAAAAGGGGGAGAACTAACAGGATAAATATTAATCTGCTATCAAAATATAATGCTTAATTAAGATGATAGCTTACATATTAGGAGAGCATTCACTTAGGGGGAGCATGTATTTAGGGGGAGCAATTCTAAATGCTAAAATTGTAAATTATCCTAAGTCATCACTCTCACACACACACACAAGTATGTTTCTTCATGCTTATATATTAATGCTCTGATTTATCATTAATGGATTTGTTATTATCAAAAGGGGGAGTTTGTTGGAACATGATCTTCCGCATCTCCTAAGTTTGAGAATAACAAATCCTATGTGTATTTGATCTTGTGTGTTTAAGTGTGCAGGATAACAAAGTTCACATGACTCAAGGATTACATAAGATGGTTGCCCCCAAAGTTGAGCCAACAAATCCAAAACATCTACTAGAGCTGGCGGTAGTACTAGCGCAAGCGCTAGCTGTCGTTCGACGAACTATAAGCAGCGTTCGACAAAAATTTCGATCGACGAACTCTTAGCTGTGTTCGACGAAATTTCGATCGACGAAATATTTGCCTTAGCACAATTGCCGGGAGAACTTATAGAAGGAGATAGCGCCAGGCGATATCCGATAGCGTAGGCGATAGCGAGGAGCACAGTAGGCAAGAGAGAATTATTTCCTCGGATTGAAGATTCTGCCGCGCAGAATGTGTCCTAATATGGGATAGCGCCGGCGGTACCACTAGCGCAGGCGCTAGCGCTGAGGCTATAAAAAGGACCCCTCTTCTCTCGTTTGGGACACACATCAGAGAGACATCAGAGAGAGATAGAGTGCTAGAATTCCAGAGGCTACCTTGGCCGAAAGTTGATGTCCTACCAAAGTTCTGCAAACTTCTGAAGGAGAATCTCATCACGCCGGATCCAAACGAAGTCCGCTTCTACAATGCTTATTCTATAGCGGATCTTCGTCTCCAACTTCAAAAGTTCATCAAGAGGGAGTTTTAATTATTTTCATTTCTTATTTCTTGTAAACGGTTAGTTAATTTGCCTCTTGTTAGCGACTAGGTCTGTGTAGGACTTAGGGGGAAACTCGCCTCGTGTTGGCGACTAGATCTAGGCTAGGTCTAGGGGGTGCTCGAGGCCACATCCGGGGAGGGATTGGCTAGAGCGGCTTGAAGCCGAATCTGGGGAGGATAGGCTAGGGTCACCGGTTCGTGGGGATGCGAGTCGGGATAGAAAACAAAAAGAGTTTACTATTTATCACCACCGATTTCTAGCGTTATAGAAGTCAATTTTTGTAAAACCGTATTTGATATTAATAAAGCATGTCTCTACTTTATTTCAATTGTTTTACTTGACTTCTTATTGTCTTTTGTCTTGCATTATCATAAAGCTTTTCAAAATATCACTAAAGTTTTTAAAACCCTTATTCACCCCCCCTCTAAGGGTGCCTACCGATCCAACAATAACTTGCAAACACACAACTAGACAACAACATCAAATACAAACTCAATTCAACTTAGTTCAAGGGGACTTATTCAAATCAAGGTAATTGTGGATACAATTCCCAACAAAAGCCATCCTAGGGGTCTAGTTGTTTGAGGGATGTTACAAATCCCAATATATAAAAATAAAAAATTTGTCCCCGAAATTCAGGTTAGGCCTGCGGGATTTCTACCGCAAGTGATTGAATGTAACAGCCCTTAAGAAATGAATTATACCTAACGCAAAGAGTTCCAGATAATTCCGCCGCATCAGGTCCAGTGGCTCTCAGGTGTGCTCCTCCTGTCCGTGATTCCTCCACAGGACCTTGACCACCGGGACCATCTTGCGCCATAAGACTCGCATCTCTGTGTCATCTATCCGGACCGGCTCTAGGTGAACCGATCGATCAGTAGCTACTGGCCTGTCTGTAATAGATATCTGCTGCTCCGGCCGTAGTAGAGCTCTCCTAAAGGCGGAGATGTGGAAGACATCGTGCAATCCCGCAAACTCTGGCGGCAGCTCCAGTCTGTAAGTCAGTGGGCTGATCAGCTCCAGGATCCTGTAAGGCCCTATATACCTAGGACTAAGCTTACTCCGCCCACGTACTCCCCAGACTCCATGCATCGGACGTATCTTCAAAAACACACAGTCTCCAACCTGGAACTGCACTGGACGATGTCGTGCATCGTAATACTTGGCCTGCCTGTTCTGGGCCTCCAGCATTCTGTCTCGGATCAGTCTCACCTTGGCATCTGTATCCTCCATGAACTACGAGCTGAGTGCCTTGGGATCCTCATCCTAGATCCAAGATAGTGGAGTCCTGCACCTAAGTCCGTATAATGCCTCGTAAGGGGCCATTCCTACACTAGACTGATGACTGTTGTTATAGGAAAACTCTATTAGCGGCAACAGTTTCTCCCAAGGCTCTCCGCAGTCCAGAATGCATAGGCATAAAAAATCTTCCAGCATTTGGTTGGTACGCTCCATCTGCCCGTCTGTCTGTGGTTGGAATGTTGTGCTGAAGGCCAGCCGAGTACCCCAAATAAGCTTGGACCGATCTCCACTCTTTGGACGTAAATCGTCCATCCCGATCCGACACGATCGTCCTAGGCACGCCATGGTATCGGACAAACTGCTCCACAAACCTCCATACCAATTCACCGACCGGAGCATCCTTCCTGGCCAGAATGAATATTGCCACCTTCGTCAACCTGTCGACGATCACCCATATCGAATCATTCTCAGCATGTGATCGGGGAAGTCCATGTATAAAGTCCATCGCTATATCGTCAAATTTCCACTCTGACACTGGGAGTGGCTACAATAATCTGGTCTGGCTCTTGCATTCTGCCTTCACGAGTTGGCAAGATTCACAGTGGGTCACAAAGTGATGTCCCTCTTCATGCCCGGCCAGTACATGGTCCTCTTCAAGTCCGTCGTCATCTTGGTGATACCCGGGTGCACTGAATACCTGTTGTAGTGAGCCTCAGTCATGATGTCGTCCCGAATCCTTCCACCTGCCGGTATATAAACTCAGCCTCTAAACACAACAGATCATCCATCAACGAATAGTCCACGGTCGTGCCTGCCTCCAAGGCCCTGAATATTGTCTCCAACTTGGCATGCTGCCTCTGCACATCCCTGATGCGGTCTCGAATGTCATCTGTGGTACTCATCGCCGCCAAGTACTCATGGTAGAGCTCAGGGTCATCTGAGGATACCAAGGTGATATGCATGTCCTTTAGCATCCTCACCAGCTCCAAAGCCATCAGTTGGGGCTCTGATCCTGATGTGGTAGCTCTCCGGCTCAGCGCGTCTGTTAAAATTTTTGATTTGAATCATTTAGGAGTAAGCAGGAGTTGCAACAACTGAGTTATAGCCAAACAACCACAAAATGCCACACAGCAACACAAAGCTTTATTGAATCACAATACTTGATTATAGTGCGAGGTATACGTGGCGAGACATGATTCATAAGAATCACGAAGGAGAGAAGAACAAAACACACCAAAAACAAAACTGGCGGCTTGACAAGCAGAGACCGCACAGACCGCTCGACTCCAGAGATCGCCCGGCTTGACCTGAGACCGCTCGAACAGAAAACAGGCAAGATGACCTACACTGCCAGACCGACACCTCAGATCACACGAACTAGAGCTTATTGCACTGAACAAAGAACTGAAGCTGTCGCCAGACCGCAACTCAGATCGCCTAACCGCTGAAGGTCGCCTGATCGCCGAGTTCGCTGCGAACAGCACAAGAACGACATAAACCAGTTCGCAGACAAGCCGCTGCCGAACTATTTATTCAAGCCGATGGGAAATCACCAAGGAAGGAGACCACAACCTGCTGACCCCAAACCTGCGAACACAACAAATAGTCAACTCACTTCCGAGACCGCCCGTCCTCAAAGTTGAGACCGCACGAAACAACCCAGGCTCAAGTTCTTACAGTTCTCATTTTAAATGACTGGCCCTGCACCCCTATTTATAGGCGGGTAGACGGATGTCGTCACCGCACAAGAGAGATACAATCACCACCCGTTAGATCGCCAGCGGTCACACAAAGCAGGCCGCGCGATCAGACCACTTGGACAACATCCGGTCCAAGACGCAGATCAGCAGCAGACCGCGCACAAGCCGCGCGGACAAAAGACCACTCCTTCCTTAGATCGCCAAGAGCCAACCCAAGAACATCTAACCGACTTCAGACAAGTCGCCAGATCGCCCAGCAAAAGCCTCCCGGTCACAGCGGTTACACAAGAATAGACCGCCCGGTCTTCTACAAAGAAGATAGACCAACCAAGTAGAACATCCCAGGAAGAGACCGCGGCAAGCTAGAACAGACCGGCCAATCACAGCAGGCCGCCAGAGATGGACCGGCATAGCCAGACCGGCAGAACACCAGAGCAGAGACCGTGCGGTCTCTGCGGTCTCCAAAAATTAGACCGTCGGCCACCTTCCACTCCACTTCAACAATTTCAACACTCCCCCTTGAAGTGGGAAGTGGAAACTAGCCCGAGTAAACTCCGCAACTGAGTAAACGGTCCCTTTTCCAGCGGCTTTGTGAAGATGTCTGCAACATTTCCACACTCCGAACATGCTCGACCATAAGAGATCCTCCCAACACCTTTTCACGAATGAAATGGTGCTCAATCTCAATATGCTTGGTCCTCGCGTGACAGATTGGATTATTAACCAGCTTGAGAGCACTCTCATTGTCCCCGCGTATCATAGTGGGACCTCGAACCTCCTCATGAACGTCCTCCGCCAACCTCCTGAGCCAAACTGCTTCCTGAGCTGCCAAGGCCAAAGCCTTGTATTCCGCTTCTGTGGTAGATACGGACACCGAGTCCTACTTTTTGTTGCACCAAGAAATAGTTGTGGGGCCTGTCATAAAGACAAAGCCAGACGTTGATCTCTGATCATCCATGTCTCCCCCGTAATCAGCATCCATGAATCCATGCAACTCGAAGCTTGACCCTCTCCTATATAGGAGACCCAGATCAGAGGTCGACTTCACATACTTTAAAATTCCTTTTGCCGCCAGAAGATGAGGCTTCCGTGGTTCAGCCATGTACCGACTCACCATGCCAACTGCATAAGCAATATCATGCCTTGTGATCATCAAGTAGATTAAGCTCCCAACCAGAGCTCGGAACACCAACGGATCAGATAGAACTCTCCCCTCATCCTTCCGAAGTTTATGATGTTGTTCCAGAGGTATAGAGCTGCTCTTCCCTTCCTCCATGCCAAATCGTTGAACGATCCGCTCTGCATATCCATCTTGAGAAACGAGCACTCCGCTCTCCCGCATCTGAACCTCGAGTCCAAGGAAATGGTGAAGCTCACCCAGATACTTCATCTCAAATCTAATAGCAAGCTCGGCTCTGATCCTTGCTACTGCCTCCTTCGAGTTCCCGGTGACAATCATGTCATCCACATACAGCAGAACAATAACCCAAAGCGCCCCCTTCTTCTTGACAAACAAGCTAGAATCAGAGTCTGAAGCAAAGAATCCGCAGAATAGAAGATACTCCGTGATCTTCCCGTACCACGCCCGAGGCGCTTGCTTCAACCCATACAGGGCCTTCTTTAGTTTGCAGACGTAGTCCGGACAATCCTCCGAGATGAAGCCCAGCGGTTGGATCATGAAGATATCCTTATCAATCTCTCCATATAGAAAAGCATTCTTTACGTCGAGCTGCCAAATCTCCCATCCACTTGAAGCCGCCAAAGCAATAACAAATCAGACCGAAGTCATCTTTGCCGCTGGACTAAACGTCTCATCATAATCTTCTATGTACTGCTGTGAGAACCTGCGAGCTACAAGGCGAGCCTTGTATCGCTCGATCGTACCGTCAGCCTTCTTCTTGAGTTTATAGACCCACTTGCATGTCACAGGGGTAATGCCCTTGGGCCTGGGCACTAGAGACCAAGTCTCATTCTTCTTGAGAGCATCCATCTCCTCTTGCATAGCAATGTCCCATTGCTTCATGCCTTGGGCCTTCTCAAAGTTCGACGGCTCCCTCTCATCCAAGGGACCAGCAAAGAAACATGAGACAAAGCTCACCATGTTTCCTCCTGTGTATCGATCCGGTGGCTTGATGGTCCTCTTCGACCTCCTAAGAGGTTGCACCTGACTAGCCACCTCCTCAGCTGCTTCTTCTGTGCTAGCTCCTCTTCCAGATGAACTTGGAACATCGCTCCCCCTGCTTCCAGAACCTAAAGCCTCCATCTCTGAGCTTGACACAACTGGAGCTCCTGGTGAAACAGGCAACTCCACTTGAAGATTTTCCACAGCCTTCCCTTTATCATCAACCCTGCTCTCTGGTAGTTCAACTCCTGAACTCCCCTTGTAAGAAGTCACCTCATCGAACACCACATCCCGAGATACAAAAGATCTTCGAGTCTCAGGATCCATGCAGCTCCATCCCTTCTTCCGCACATCATATCCAACAAAGACTAGCTTCCTCGCTTTCGCATCTAGCTTTGTCCGAAGAGCATCAGGGATATGCACATAACAGGTTGACCCGAACACTCAAAGGTGTGCAACACTTGGTTTCTCCTTGAACATCAGTTCATGAGGGGTCTTCATATTGATAGGACTTAGAGGCATCTTGTTGATGACGTATGCCGCACAAGACATTCCCTCTGCCCAGAAGGACTTTGGGATACTCTTGGCATGAAGCCAGCATTTGCAAGTTTCCTTCAGATGACGGATCTTCTGTTCTGCAACGCCATTTTGCTGTGGAGTATGGGCACAAGTGAGCTCTCTCCGAACGCCGTGTTTCCTGCAAAAACTTGAGAACTCACCAGAGGTGAACTCCCCACCATTGTCAGTTCTCAATTTTTTCACCCGCAGGCCTAACCGACCTTCAACCAGCTCCTTGAACTCCATGAACCTCGCAAAAGCTTCTGACTTCTCTTTCAAAAAATACACCCAGACATATCTGGTGTAATCGTCAATCAACACCAACATATATCTGCTGCCTCCAAGGCTTGGGGTGGCAGTCGGTCCCATCAAATCACCGTGAATGCACTCCAACGGCGCTTTGCATCTTGTTTGTGATTTATCAAATAGAAGTCGATGAGACTTACCAAACTGACATCCTGCACAAACATGACCGTCTCCATAGGAGGACAAGCTAGGCAATCCCTTGACAAGGCCCCTTACCGCCATAGCCTTCAATTTGTCCATGCCTACATGCCCCATCCTTTCATGCCAGATAGCCGCGCTATCATTGGTCTTCATCTTATCAACATAGGTACTTGTCGATAAAACGAACAAGTCCTTCACCCGCTTTCCAACATGAATAACATCTCCTTTTATCTCCGGTTGAGTTTTAAGAAACTTCACTTCTGTTGGGCCAAACAGAACGTGATAACCGGCATCAACTGCATTGGTCACAGAGAAGAGATTCTTCTTCATACCCAGCACGTGATAGACACTCCTCAATGTGAGTGGACCCTTATCACTGCTTAGAGAGACAATTCCTTCTTGTTCTACTACATGAACAGAATTATCAGCCATAATGATTGCATCGTCCTCGGAAGGGTGATGCCCACACCCTGAATCCACGATCCAATCCTTTTCGAAGTTGATGGCAGCCAAGGCCTTAACGGGCATAGCCATCATATTAGCCGCAAAGGCTCCTCCCCATCCAGCTTCATCAGACTTTGGCTTCTCCTTCTCCGCTGCATGTCCCGGCTGAAGATTAACCCGGCGGCAATCTTTCTTGAAGTGCCCAATCTTATTGCACCTGAAGCACCTTGGTCCCTCTCCCTTCTTCTTACCATCAGACTTAGGAGCATAACCCATATCCTGCTGACCTGAAGTAGAGGGTCCATCATGACCCGGCTTCTTCTTCTCCCACTTCTTCTTCTTCTTCCCAGAGAACAACACATCACTATCCCCCCCGAGATAGAAGTCCCTGCCATCTGTCTTGCCAAACTTTCTTACTTTCTTGCGAAGCAAGTAAGTTCTCTAGCTCCAACAGAGATGGTTGATTTGCCCAGCCCTGAACTGACGTCACAAAGACAAGATGCTCCTTCCGCAACCCGCGGATGATATGCCTCTTCAGTTTTGCCTCCGAGATGGGCTCATCAGGGTCCAATGCAGAAATCTCTGCTGTGAGGTTCTTCATCTTAAGAAAGAAGGTAGAGATTGAAAGATCACCTTGAGAGGCTTTCGCCAACTGATTTTCAAGAAACTGTAGCCGAGCTACATTATTTTTATTAAACAGCCCGTCCAAAGACGTCCAAATCTCAGCAGCAGATTTACATCCAATGATGTGATCGAATAGCTCTTGTGAGATAGCCCTCTTGAGTGTGAACTCTTCCTTTGCATTAGTCCTCCTCCAAAGTGTCACCTCTGCCATATTATCTCCTACTAGAAACACTTCTTGTGTGTCATCTCCTCCAACTATCTCCCATAGATCCTCGCCAAGTAAGAAACTCTCCATACACGACCTCCATTTCTTATAGTTAGTCGATGTGAGGAGTTCAATACCAAGCCCTCTTATGTATACAGCTTCCATGGCAAACCTATGTGGTCTCTTCTTCACAAAGACGATGGCAACTCAAGTTGATCACTGCTTATCCACTCCAACAACCTCGCTCTGATACCATGTTAAAATTTTTGATTTGAATCGTTTAGGAGTAAGCAGGAGTTGCAACTACTGAGTTATTGCCAAACAACCACAAAATGCCACACAGCAACACAAAGCATTATTGAATCACAATACTTGATTACAGTGCGAGGTATACGTGGCGAGACATGATTCATAAGAATCACGAAGGAGAGAAGAACAAAACACACCAAAAACAAAACTGGCGGCTTGACAAGCAGAGACCGCACAGACCCCTCGACTCCAGAGATTGCCCAGCTTAACCTGAGACCGCTCGAACAGAAAATAGGCAAGATGACCTGCACTGCCAGACCGCCACCTCAGACAGCACGAGCTGGAGCTTATTGCACTGAACAAAGAACTGAAGTTTTCGCCAGACCGCAACTCACATCGCCAAACCGCTGAAGGTCGCCTGATCGCCGAGTTCGCTGCGAACAGCACAAGAACGACATAAACCAGTTCGCAGACAAGCCGCTGCCGAACTATTTATTCAAGCCACTGGGAAATCACCAAGGAAGGAGACCGCAACCTGCTGATCGCAAACCTACGAACACAACAAACAGTCAACTCACTTCTGAGACCGCCCGACCTCAAAGTTGAGACCGCATGAAACAACCCAGGCTCAAGTTCTTACAGTTCTCGTTTTAAATGACGGGCCCTACACCCCTATTTATAGGCGGGTAGACGGATGTCGTCACCGCACAAGAGAGATACAATCACCACCCGTCAGATCGTCAGCGGTCACACAAAGCAGACCGCGCGATCAAACCACTTGGACAACATCCGGTCCAAGATGTAGATTAGCAGCATACCGCGCACAAGCCACGCGGACACAAGACCACTCCTTCCTTAGATCGCCAAGAGCCAACCCAAGAACATCTGGCTGACTTCAGACAAGTCGCCAGATCGCCCAGCAAAAGCCGCCCGGTCACAGCGGTTACACAAGAACAGACCGCCCGGTCTTCTACAAAGAAGATAGACCAACCAAGTAGAACAACCCGGGAAGAGACCGCAGCAAGCTAGAACAGAACGGACAATCACAGCAGGACGCCAGAAACAGACTGGCAGAGCCAGACCGGCAGAACACCAGAGCAGAGATCGCGCGGTCTCTGCGGTCTCCAAAAATCAGACCGCCGGCCACCTTCCACTCCACTTCAACAATTTCAACAGTGTCCGCCAGCACATTCTCCTTCCCTGGCTGGTAGTGCATCGTATACTGATAATCTGATAAAAACTATTCATATCGTCTCTGACGGATGTTAAACTCCTTCTGCGTGTCCACGTACTTCAGGTTCTTGTGATCTAAAAATATATCGCAGTGCACACCGTAGAGATAGTACCGCCAGATATTCAGAGTGAATATAACCGCTCCCATCTCCAAATCGTGCACTGGGTAGTTCCGCTCATGATTCTTAAATTGACGGGAGGCGTATGCTATCACATGCCTATTCTGCATCAGAACGACACCCATCCCCTGATACGACGCATCTGTATACACCTGAAATCCTTCCTTCTCAGACGGAAGGGCAAGGAACGGGGCCGATGTAAGCCGACCCTTTAGCTCCTGGAAGGCCACCTCGCACTGCGGCGTCCAAATGAAAGTGCTATCCTTCTTCGTCAAGGATGTGAGCGGGAGGGCTATCTGGGAAAATACCTGCACGAACTTCCGATAATAACCGGCAAGTCCCATGAAACTCCACAGGTCGGTGGCCGACTTCAGCGGTGGCCAATCCCGTACTGCCCGGATCTTTGCTGGGTCCACTGTCAGTCCATCTCCACTGATAATGTGACCCAGGAAGGCCACCTCATTCAGCCAAAACTGACATTTACTGAACTTCGCATAGAGACTGTGCTCTCGAAGTATCTCCAATGTTAATGCCAGATGTCGTGCATGCTCCTCTTCTGTCCTCAAGTAGATGAGAATATCGTCGATGAACACAATGAAGAAGACGTCGAGATAAGGCTCGAACACCCAGTTCATCAGACTCATAAATATCGACGGTGCATTCATGAGCCCGGAGGGAATCATGGTGAACTCATAAAGGTCATATATGCTGCTGAATGCGGTCTTCGGGATGTCCCCCTCCTGAATCCGCAACTGGTAATATCTCGACCTCAAATCTAGCTTCGAAAAACAGTTAGCTCCTTCTAACTGGTCGAACAGTCGGTAGCGGGTACGTGTTCCGCACCGTCAGCTAGTTCAGTTCTCTATAATTGATGCACAGTCTAAACGTCCCATCCTTCTTCTTCACAAATAGCCCCGGAGCTCCCCAAGGCGAGGAACTCGGTCTAACAAACCCTAGCTTCCACCAGCTCCTGCAACTGGCTCTGAAAATCCATTAACTCCTTCGGCGCCATCCAGTAAGGGGATCTAGATACCGCCTTAGCCCCTGGCACTAGCTGGGTCTAAAAATCCTTCTCTCGGTGCGGTGGCAACCCTGTCAACTTCTCCGAGAATACATCGGTAAAATCCCGCACCACCGAAATGCTTGAAACAGAATCCTTGGCCTTGATCATCTCGGACAACACCAGATATACTTTGTCTCCCTGCAGGTGGGCCTTGACGGCCTAAATAGATGATAATAAATGACGAGAGGTGGGTCTAATACCTTCGATCACTACTTCAGAGTCTTCATGCCTTAGTACAATTTTCCTTGTCGGGCAGTCAATCTTAGCATGGTTCCAATGCAGCCAGTTCATGCCCAAGATCAGATCAAAATCTTTCATCTTCAAAAGTGTCGACGGTGCTTCGAATAGTTTTCCTCCAATCATTACATTCATGTTGCACTTGGCGTATGATAATATATCTCTGACCCATCCGGAAGTCGCACCTTCATATGGATGCCTTCGAAGTGTTTCACTTGATCCAGATCGTATCTGAATTCCTCTGAGACGAACGAGTGCGAGGCAACATATCAAACAAGGTATATGCGGGCTTGTCGCAGACAAATACTATACCTGGGTGATTTTTGTTGTTTGGTTCATAAGTTAAAGTAAATCTAAGATTTGCAAAGTACTAAGTAATTATAAGGAAAACACTAAAGTACCTATGATGACCCTCGTCGGGTTCCGGGGCTGAGCTAGGTCCAAGACATACATCTAGTCTCTGTCTTGCCTACGGTCTCCAACCTGAAATCCATGACCTCGTCCACGTCCTCGGCCCCCGAAATTCTGGGCTTGTGGGGAAGCCTGTGGTGTTGGTGGTGGTACATTCCTCAGAGGGCAGTTCCTCCAAATATGGCCCGGGTGGTGGCACCGGTAGCACTCCTGTGGGGGGAGGTGGCCCATCTCCTAGCCTCGACACCTTTTGCATCTGTAGATGTTGAGGAGACAACACTATCGGCTCCCTCTGCTCCTGCCTCTCCTCCTGGCAAAGTCGGTCCTCATTTCTCCTTTTCCCGATATAACGACCCATCTGCTGGTCTCTCCTGCCACCCTAGCCTGGTCCTCTATCGGTCT
The DNA here is from genome assembly GCA_033032865.1 of Dactylorhiza incarnata. Classification (NCBI taxonomy): domain Eukaryota; kingdom Viridiplantae; phylum Streptophyta; class Magnoliopsida; order Asparagales; family Orchidaceae; genus Dactylorhiza; species Dactylorhiza incarnata. The sequence goes on from JAWHQI010000014.1 coordinate 12,743,380, forward strand.
CTTCCTTCCTTGAGCAGTGTGTTGGTCACCCTCCAGCTTCTTGGCCATCTCCAAGATCCTGGCCAGACTGCCGTCAAAAACAAAGAGGAGGGCCTGCCTTAGGTCATCACGGAGGCCCTTATAGAACCTCTTTGTGTATCCCGTGTCGTCCAGCTGGTAAGAGTCTGCAAACCGGGCCAGGTAAACTCCCGGTGGTACTCCAGAACTATCTTGCTTCCCTGCCTCAACTGTAAGAATCAGTCTTCCAACTCATCTCTCGTATACTATGGTATGAAATGCTCCAGCAGCGCTGCACTGAACTCATCCCATGAAATGTCTGCAGCCTCCAATCCATCATAGGTGGTGTCCAGCAACGAATTCCACCACCTCTTCGCATGGGATTCCAAGCATGAAACCACTAAGGGTACTGCCATCTCCGTCGGGCACAATCCCTGCCAGCATCTCGTACATAATATCCAACCACTCCTCCGTTCCAACAGCCGACTCAGTCTCAAGGTATGTGTAAGACCCCTTTTTTTCTTTTTCAAACCCGGGGCCTTATGCACAGAACCGCCATTTTGCGGTGACACCCTCACTCGGGAAGGTCGCCACTACAAAACGTCGATCCTGCCAGCCTTATCGATCACAGAAAAGTTAAGCTTAAACAAACTTTAGAGAAGCCAAGTCCACATCACATATAAATAAACCATCATAAGGAGGTCCACATAAACATAACTGAAATAAAAGACACAAATAACAAGGTCTCCTGCCCGATACATCAGATCCTCACTACATAAACACTCGCGGAAGCAAATCAACTATTAGTAACACTCACGGATCCCGACACTGGTGCTCTTGTGCTAGACTGCTCCGCCTCCATCTGCACCGTCCTCTGGTGTTGCTCTGTCTCCATGGTCTCCTAAAATGATAAGGTCCACCGACCGTTAGTCAAAAAGACTAAGCCAATCCCCCACCGCTCCCCCGGTGACTCCTAGGCACCGTGCGGGAAGAATGAAGTGGAGGACAACAAGGGGTATAATAATAGCAGGTGACAGGGGTACAGGGAATGTCTACACTACACATGTATATATATAATTTAAGCAGTAAAAGAGCATAGTAAGAGGAGGTAAATAAGTAAAATGCAGAAAGTAAAGACATGTATAAAATAGAAAGTAATCATTAGTTTATAGAAATGCCCACACAAACCTAGAGACCAAGGGTTCGTTTAGCAGGGTCTATCGTATAAGAAGTCCCATAACCGACTTATACTATAGGGGTAGGGGTTGAAATGCAATGTTTATGCTATGCCATGCAAGGTATGCTGTTAAATGTTATGTTCACACAAGTGCAACTCACACACTTCGATTCTATGCGCACAGACCTTTAGTTTCCGCTTTTTGGAGCTAGCAAAACTCCCAGGATACTCCCGTAGTGGCAAACGGAAGCGGTGGGTTGGGCCTCGCCCACCTCTAGGTTGGTATTTGCACTACCTAACGTACGCCTCAATGCTAAGAACACAATAGCGGAGCTCCTGCGTACTCTTGCTGGTTAGACCACCAGACTTGTCTTGGTAAAAAGGTTATCCACTCTTACCGAGCCCAAGCATTAATGTCGGTGCAACAATCATCAACACTAAAGACCCACCACTTTATGCACATGCAACCATGTTTACCATCTATCTCTGAACCATAAGCTCACCGGCTAATCCTCCCGGCACAACAAATATTACTGAGCCACAAGCTCACCGGACTAACTAGTCCGCTGCTTCAACACTAAGGACCCACCACCTTATGCACAAATATTACTCCTGCAGTTTATCGTTAATCTTGGATTTCCCGAGGATTACCCTGTTAAGGGCTCGCTACGGTACTAGGAGCTATACTGGGATGACACCCCAAAGCTCCCTTTCTTAAGATAATGTTTTTGGTAGCTACCCGTAAGAATACCCTTTTTTTACCTTTACACTTGGATTACCCTAAGTATCTTCTGACTCCACACGGGAAAGACGATATTCCGTCTATCCCGAGCACAACTTTACCCTTAAGTCACCAAGCACACTCTCATCACCTAAACTCCTTTTTGGTGATCTTCAATCTCTTCAACTAGGCTTGGTACACTATCTACCTTCCATTCCCACCTACTGATCCACAAATAACTCAAGTTTTACTGTTTTACTATACACAGACCAAATGAGTCATATGAGTTGCATAATGGGAGGTACTCCAAATATTAACTGACTCAATATTATTACTGGGAGTCTATCATGATATTCTAAGATTAAATCCAGAGTTTCATATTTTTCCTCAACATTTTTGCATTTATTTAAATTTCTCCAATATTTGCAAAGTATGAATATGAACATGAAGTGTAAGGTATTCTTATGATATGACTCTCAAAAAATTAGGATAAATCTATCATGCCAAAATAATAGTAAATCCAGGGTGTCACAATTCTACAATTACGAATTGTCCTCTAATTATAATATTTATCATCTATCAAATGTTGAAGATTTATGAAGGAACTACAGATGAGTCCTGATCATATACACATTTATGGACTCATCCGGGCCGTTATTTTGTCAATATCACGCACTTTAGCCTTATTATAGTCTATATTTGATAACCCATGCTAGGTGCACATTTAGGCCCACTTTGGTGTGTTTTCGTGTGTATTATCTTTAGTAGTATTCATATGTTGTTAAGTGCCACTTTCAGTGGCTAGATCTGTGTTTGTGCTGGAATAGGAGGCGTGCAAGTGTTTCCGGTGCAATTCTGCACAGGAACACTGCGCACGATCACTTGTTCTAGTGCGCACGACCACCGGTCGTGCGCCACTAATCGTGCGCACTTAACCCTTTTTCACGAGTTCTGTCTGGTGCAGTGCGCACGACCATCGACTCCAGTGCGCACGACCATCGGTCGTGCGCCACTGCTCGTGCGCATTGACCATTAAATTTCTGAGTTCTGTTTGCTGTAGTGCGCACGACCATCAACTCCAGTGCGCACGACCACCGGTCGTGCGCCACTGGTCGTGCGAACATTGTATTTTATAATTTCGTCTCTTACAGGTTCTGTCCAGGCAGTGCGCACGATCGCAGAATTCCAGTGCGCACGACCACTGGTCGTGCGCCAATGATCGTGCGCAGTATTCAATCCAGCGCCTATTTAATGACCTGATCGCGAATTAGGTCGGAGAGACGCAATTTGGCTCCGTTCCGTCCGCCGTTTTCGCCGTTTTCAGAGGGATTTCATCCCCTAGGCCTCCTCCATCATCCAAGGGCTTGAAAGAAGGGTTCCTACACTCACTTTGATCGCTAATGAAGAGGTTCTTCGCTTGAGACGTGGCCGGATGGTAAATCGCTGGAGAAGACGGGTTCATTGGGAGGTGTGACAGCCCTCCTCTACCCCGGACGCAGTTGGGACCGAGTTAGGACGCGGATTGACAACCTGGTGCTTCCTACCGTGAATCTACAACGAGACTCCGGATTCGGTCGTATCTCTCGCCCTTTTCCCTCTACTTATGTGGTTATAGTGTTGTATTCTCTTTATATCGATGATGAACGCTATGAATGATGTTTAAGATTGCTTATTTCATGATTATGAAATCATTTTGTTCATTTGTGTTAATGAGGTGCGCCCCGATTGATTTTCCGCTCCATTACCATGTCCGGTGCCGCACTAGCAATTGCTAGTGGCGTGCTTGTTGAAGAGATGTCTGCGACCCTCAATTCGTTAGCCTTCTCGCCCATCCACCCTTTCGACGCAGCGCGCTCAAGGCCTGCCTAGTCTCCATCCCGCCAATCGAAGCATTGCATAGCGGCATTGCATAGGAGTAGGCATAATATTTTATTTAATTACTTGCAAACCAAACCACTCACTCATTGTAGCACCGACTAAGGACTTCGATCTCAAGTCCTTCCTCGAAACCTAACTCCACCTTACTGTGTTCCTCAAGAGACCGACACTCGGGGATTTTCCCCATTATTATTACTTGCGCGACCGGTGCACTTGCCGAAATTATCGCATCAAGTTTTTGGCGCCGTTGCCGGGGAATACAGTCGTGTGAGTTTTCTGGAGAGGGAGAATCTGAGAGAGAAGCCATTTCATTTGTAAATTGCATCCTTTAAATTTTATTTTTTTTCTTTTTATTCCGCTTCCTTATTTAGTATTAGGTTGCTTTAGTAATTTCTGTTTGGTATAGTGTCTGCATAATAGCATTCTTATCTTGAATCGTATTATTTTTACACTATGTGGGCACATCTCAATATTCGTTGCCGTTGGTGTAGAGATAACTCTCACTCTAGTGATGAATGCCCTACGGAGAATAGTAGGCATAGTTCCTGCAGCCCAGCATATGGAGCACCGACTTCATCTGGTACTTCATATGGTGCGCATAAGTCTTATGGCTACTCTGCTGAGCCTTTACCGTCATACTTCTTTTCGGCTCCAGCCCCCGCTGTGCCAAAGAAGCCCGCTAGGCAGTGCCAGTTTTGTCGGAGCACAGATCATGCCCTGAAGGATTGTGCTGTTTTTCGTCGCCAATTGGATGAGGATGACGAGCCGGATATCGGGATCGTCCCGAATCCTAACTCTGGCGGCACACCTTCAACATCCGGTTTTGTGTCATTGCCACCTTCACATCTTGAAGGGTATGGCGTTGACACAGTCACCAGATGTGTGGCTGATTTGGGCACCGACATTGCTGAGTCTATTCTCCCAGTGCATCCACCACTTCTAGTGGATTCGATTCTTCCCGCTGTTGTGCACACTACACTCGTCTCCGACGACATTGTCGATGAGGTGTCATACGAGGAGGCAGTTGATCAGAGTGTTGTGCCTATTCCTATGGAGGAGGACAACCTTCTAGGTGAAGAGGAGTCTCCCTTAGCACCGGTGGAGGAAGTCCAAATCCTAAGCTTGGCCACCGTTGATCCCGCCGAGCCTTGTAGCATTGATGACAATGCAAGCATTATTTTGCTTCCCCAACCTGATGGGAGTGAGACCGGGACCGCTCCCCCGATGTTTGATCATTTACGTCTTTCGTCTCTTTTATTTCCTGACCCCCTTTCGTCATCTGAGCCGGTGCAGGTTGAGTCTTCACAGGTGCTTCAGGAGGACTTGGAGCTGGTTGCTCAAGTCAATGATAAGAGCATCCTCTCATGTGAGGAGGTTTATTCCCCCTCCGTAGAGGAAGCTCCATTCATTGCCTTTTCCTCCTGCTACCTCCCTGTTGACGATACCTTGCTAGGCAAGGATGTGTTTCGTGAGATGAGCGAGGACCAGGCCTCCTCCTTTTCTTACGTTCTCTACCCTCTACCTGTGAGGAGCAGGTATCTTTATTTAAGTAGAGGGGTGACTGTTCTATCACCGTATCGGTACTCGTTACCGACACGCATATTAGAACAGTTACCTGTGCACTTCTCCTTCCATAGGCCCATTAGCTAGAACTTTTATACTTTCGAATAAGTCGTGCTGGGATGACATTAACCCCAGTAGTTATCCTTATTTTTCCTGAAACTTTATTTTGTTTGGTTTAGTTGAGTTTTTGTTAAGGCTATGAATGTCTCGCTGCGTGTGCTGACTCCTGTTTGTGCGTAAACTGCACGGCGAATGGTGTTTTTACTAAAATTTTGGCCGCTGAAAAATTCCTAAAGCGCACGATCACTGATCGTGCGCACTACTTATAGCGCACGACCACTGGTCGTGCGATCGGCCCAGATTTTTATAAAAAAGCCCGTCCGCCCGAGCCTTTCGCGCATGACCTAGGGTTCTCGTTCGCGATCGCCCGTGCGCCGCTTCTGCCCGCTTGCCGCCGATCGTGCACCTCCTTCCCTTCCGGTGAGCTCATCCTCTATTTCTCCTCCTTCCTTCGGCCTCCTACCACCATGAGCTCCCGTGGTCGTCAAAATGTCTACCAACGCTCCGGCCGAACTTCCGCCTCTCCCGCTCAGATCCTCGCTAGGATGGCTACCTTTTCCAAAGATTCGCACACGAGGCGATTCAACTCTCTTAAGGAGAAGCCGTTCCTATCGCAGCGTCTAGTGGATTGGAACGAGTTGAATTCTATCGGCGATAATGGAGAGTTGTGCGAGGCCGTCCGCCAACGTTATTCCTTCGATCACTGGAGTGGGGTGCTTGGGTGCGATGATCTCGGCTACCGGGAGCTCTCCTTGGAATTTCTCGCTACATTTGAGTGGGAAGTGTTGCCCTCCGGCCAACGTCCGGGAAAGTGCTCTTTCCGAATTTTGGGCAAGGTTTACACTCTCTCCTTATCCGAGTTGGCGGTGTGCGCTTGATTTTACACTGAAGCCGAGGCCGCGACGATCCCTTTTCTGGACTTGGATGTCTCCTTCCCAGATGGCGTTACTCCGCGTGCTGCGTGGGGTGCTATTACGGGTCGTGATGAGGAATACGTGGCCAGAAAAAGCAAATCCACATGGATCGTCGCGCCTGCTCTCCGATACCTGCAGCACGTCCTTAGCCACTCTCTTGTTGCCCGTGCCCTTAGTCAGAATGTAGTAGGGTGGCAAGATCTGATCTCCCTCTATAGTATGGAATTTCGGCAGCCCTTGCATCTCGGCTACATGTTGGCCTTCTTCTTCCATCACGAGGCTACCTACGGTCTCACAGGCGCCATTGGTGGTGCCTACTATATCACCCGCATTGCCAAAAGCTTGGGGATCTGGAGTCATCTGCCTCCGATGGTGCAGGTGACTGCACCCTCATTCATCACGCGGGCCACCATGGTGAGTTTCCATCTATTACGGGTCGTGGGGAAGAAGAGTAGTAGACACTTTGTGGTCGTGATGCCGGGAGATGCGCCTAGGGAGAGGCAAGGCGGCGAGGAGCACAGAGAGCCGGCTGAGCCGCCAAATACTCACCGCGAGGTAGCCCTTCTGTAGCCGCGAAGGCATTCATTTCAGCAGGAGCGGAGAGCCAAGGAAGAGGGCAGTTCTTCTAGAGCACCGGAGGTGCCAAGTTTCGATCAGCGCCTCTCCGATTTGGAGGCAAACCAGTACTGGCTTACGAATTTCGTCTATCAGCAGGCATTGCGGGGAGGGCTAAATATTCCCCCACCTCCGGGTCGGGCCGCATCATCTTCCAGACGGTCGCCGTCCGTTGTGGTGTTAGATAGCGACAGCGACGACGAGTGATCTTCCCCCCCTGCATGCGAGATATTCTAAGCCTTGTTTTCTGTTTAGTTTCTTTTGTTGAGTCGTTTGAACTCCTTATCTTTTATTAATTGTAATAATAACATTTTGCTTGTGGAGTGCTCTTCTGGGCATAGTTTATTTATTCAGTTTTTTTCTGTTCCCTTATTTTGTGTGCGAGTGCTCAATATTAATGGCAGGAACAAGTTCACTCCCATGAGTGATAACTTAGATTTCTTGATTTTTTTCTTTTTGTGCTCTCACATGTTTAGTTCAGTTTTCACTATTTTTGTTGCTCTAGTGTATAACTTTCAGGTGGCCTTTGTTTCTCATGATGGCGGACGTTGCGGACTGTTCTTGATCTTAAACGCCAATCGTCTGGTATGCTCATTTCTGAGCATTGGGTAACACTTCCTCCCCTCTTTCAGCTTCAAATTTCTAGATATCGTGTTTAGCTTAAGTCTGGGGGAGCGGTTGTTATTATCCACTGTGCACGAGCTGCATTGCATACTAGAAGGTTGTTTTTTATTTTTCATTATCATTATCATTGTTGCATTCCTTACTCACCACTTCACCCACTTGAGTGCGTGCTTGTCTTTTTGTGTTGTTCCGTTTAAAATTAGTTTGGTTGGAATGTGAAATAGTTTGTTAACATAGGAATTATTATTTGGAGCACGATGTCGACTCATGTAGTGTACTAGTCACGTCGCATGTTATGGTAGAATTTGAGTAGAACTAGATTTTCTTTATGCATCTAATTTATATTTAGTATTTCTGCGTAAATTTAGAGTTAGTATACTCAAATGCTGAATTTGTATGAAATTGACGATAACCCGGTATTGTGTGTGCACGATTGCTAGTCGTGTGTTGCTCGAGTCGGGAGGAAGGTTTATCTTTCTCGTGGGCTAAGAACTTGCCCCAAGCGACCCTCGAAGCATTGGTGAGAGCGACTCGTCGAGTTAAAAATGACGTAGGCCACCATTTGGCTAGTTTGAGCTTTGTTGTTCCATGTCCATTTCATTCACCTTTGCGAGCCAAATTTGTGCCTACCAATCCCTTGTTCAGCTCCTCTTCATCCACCAAAGCCTGAAGCCTATCCTTCACCCGCAACCAAATTGTTTTTAACTGCGCTCATAAGTCTCAATATGCGTGTCGTGTGGAATCATTTTGTTATGAAGGGAAAATATTGTCTATCCGCTGACTTTGAACCAACCGGAGGATACATAAAAGAAGAAAAAATATGTAAAAGAAAAAAAAAACAGTAGTTTGAAAAAAAAAGTCCTCCCGAGCTAAAAACAGAAAATCTGTTGGTGTTTGTGAAGTAGGCCGTGTGCACACCTGGTTTTCATGATAAGTCTGGGGGTGTGTCACACGAGCGTAGTTTGTGGTTTTGTGGGGTGCAGCGTTCCGATAGCTCACTTGGGTTGCGCAGCCATCGTGTTTAACTTTGAATATCATACCGTAACCTAAGCCTCGTTTTAATCCTATAAGTCCTACTGATTTGATTTGCGAGTTTGCTAGCGCCGTGGAGAGAGTGTGACCGGGCGAGCGTATGGTTCACGACGTTGATGGATTTCAGCGGAGTTATTCCTAAGCCCCGATTTTTTGCAACACCCGCCTCAGTGTCTCGTCACTTTCATACTGGGCATGATCGTCAAATTCTTCATAATTCACCAACTGAGTAGGACTAAATCTTTACTTACGCTTTAATACTTATGTGAATTAGTTAGCATAATTAGAATCTTCTTCTACTAGAATTTCTACTCGCATGCGTACGTTACTTCGCACCGTACTCCCTTGTGTAATTCTCTATGTTAGCTATCGTTTTCACATTCCACCGGATTCGTTTGCTCGGGACGCGCAAACAGTTAAGTCTGGGGGTGTGATGAGTCCTGATCATATACACATTTATGGACTCATCCGGGCCGTTATTTTGTCAATATCACGCACTTTAGCCTTATTATAGTCTATATTTGATAACCCATGCTAGGTGCACATTTAGGCCCACTTTGGTGTGTTTTCGTGTGTATTATCTTTAGTAGTATTCATATGTTGTTAAGTGCCACTTTCAGTGGCTAGATCTGTGTTTGTGCTGGAATAGGAGGCGTGCAAGTGTTTCCGGTGCAATTCTGCACAGGAACACTGCGCACGATCACTTGTTCTAGTGCGCACGACCACCGGTCGTGCGCCACTAATCGTGCGCACTTAACCCTTTTTCATGAGTTCTGTCTGGTGCAGTGCGCACGACCATCGACTCCAGTGCGCACGACCATCGGTCGTGCGCCACTGCTCGTGCGCATTGACCATTAAATTTCTGAGTTCTGTTTGCTGTAGTGCGCACGACCATCAACTCCAGTGCGCACGACCACCGGTCGTGCGCCACTGGTCGTGCGAACATTGTATTTTATAATTTCGTCTCTTGCAGGTTCTGTCCAGGCAGTGCGCACGATCGCAGAATTCCAGTGCGCACGACCACTGGTCGTGCGCCAATGATCGTGCGCAGTATTCAATCCAGCGCCTATTTAATGACCTGATCGCGAATTAGGTCGGAGAGACGCAATTTGGCTCCGTTCCGTCTGCCGTTTTCGCCGTTTTCAGAGGGATTTCATCCCCTAGGCCTCCTCCATCATCCAAGGGCTTGAAAGAAGGGTTCCTACACTCACTTTGATCGCTAATGAAGAGGTTCTTCGCTTGAGACGTGGCCGGATGGTAAATCGCTGGAGAAGACGGGTTCATTGGGAGGTGTGACAGCCCTCCTCTACCCCGGACGCAGTTGGGACCGAGTTAGGACGCGGATTGACAACCTGGTGCTTCCTACCGTGAATCTACAACGAGACTCTGGATTCGGTCGTATCTCTCGCCCTTTTCCCTCTACTTATGTGGTTATAGTGTTGTATTCTCTTTATATCGATGATGAACGCTATGAATGATGTTTAAGATTGCTTATTTCATGATTATGAAATCATTTTGTTCATTTGTGTTAATGAGGTGCGCCCCGATTGATTTTCCGCTCCATTACCATGTCCGGTGCCGCACTAGCAATTGCTAGTGGCGTGCTTGTTGAAGAGGTGTCTGCGACCCTCAATTCGTTAGCCTTCTCGCCCATCCGCCCTTTCGACGCAGCGCGCTCAAGGCCTGCCTAGTCTCCATCCCGCCAATCGAAGCATTGCATAGCGGCATTGCATAGGAGTAGGCATAATATTTTATTTAATTACTTGCAAACCAAACCACTCACTCATTGTAGCACCGACTAAGGACTTCGATCTCAAGTCCTTCCTCGAAACCTAACTCCACCTTACTGTGTTCCTCAAGAGACCGACACTCGGGGATTTTCCCCATTATTATTACTTGCGCGACCGGTGCACTTGCCGAAATTATCGCATCAACTACCAAGAATACTTATGCCAAAATTAGGGAAAATTTACCCGACCTCTATTGTGTCCAGAAAAGCTTAATTACAGAGTTTCACAATTTATGGAAATCATTTTCTCACCCAAATAAATATTCCAAATAAATCCTAATATGAACATGTTGTGAAGTAGCCAACTGATAACAATTTCCAAAAATTATATAAAAATTCACAGAGCTTCCTAGTGCTCTTAAATGTCCTATCACCAAGTTGCACATTTTTTCCAGAGAGTTTTGGACCCTTAATTATATTTCTTAAGATTGAGACAAAATAGGTGCCTTGAGGATAAAGTACTAGTTAAATCATACAATAAATTATATAAAAATTAACATGGGTCTAAAATATGATTAAAAAGGCACCACCAAGATTTCATCTTCATCCAAGGTCATTTGTGCATATAAATATCTCTTAAAAGAGGTTTACCTAAAGGGGTTATGACCTGTTTAAAAGGGGATAATTGCTCCTAAAATTCTTATAAAATTACCTAGGGCCTAATTACACCCTATGAACTTATCCACCAAGTTCCATGACCATTCCATAGATTTTGACCACATGTCCTTCACAAAGCTCTATTTACACCCCAAGGGGTAAGACTAGGGTCCTAGGGTATATCCACCTCTACACCATCCCATCTTACTCATGAAGGTGTTTTAGGTGATCCTAAACCAGTGGCCAAGGTTTCAACTCATGGTGATGAGTTCTGACCACCATACCCCAAGATAAACACCATGCCCTAACTTGACCCAACTTGACCTAACTTGGGTTGACAAATTACCCAACCAAATCAGTCCCAATTGGGCTGAGATTTTTACCCGGGTCATGTGATAACCATAAGAAGTACCCACCAAAATTTGGAGGTCATTTAACACAATAATTAATTAATGTTTAATTTATGAAATTATTACAAGAACCTTATAAAAAGGTTCTCCTAAAATTCCCATCTTTAGGTATGATGTGTGGGTAGGTGTAAATGGCCTATGTTTCAATTTTCAAGTCCATCCCATAACCCAATCAAAAGTTATTCAAGATATGGTAGCTGTCCTACACTAGGGACCAGTCCCACCAAAATGGACCTACAGGGAGCTACAGAACTCCTTTTGGGGTGAAAACAATTTTAAAATAAACTAGACTCCAGGGGCTACAACTTTTGTGTTGACCACTTTTTCTGTAGAGGGCCCTAAGTATTTTCTATAATTATTTCTAACTACAGCCAGTAATAAGAAAATAACTATTATAAAATACAAGTCTCTGCGTTCGACGAAATCCAGTCTGCATTCGACGAATTCTGTTCTGCGTTCGACGAACGCCGTGCTTCAGTGCGTTCGACGAATTATGCTTTGCGTTCGACGAACGCCGTATGACGAATTAATGAAATAAGGTTATAACCTAATCATTTACTCTAAATTAGTTTGCTGAATTAATTCCGTTCGACGAATTAATTCCGTTCGACGAACCCCATGGTCGGTTCGACGAACTCAACTATTTTTTCGGTGGATCAATTCCGTTCAACGAACTCCGGGGTCGGTTCGACGAACTCAACAATCAGCTCGACGAACACCAGAGTGTGTTCGACGAATGAATTCCGTTCGACGAACTCCGGGTTCCGTTCGACGAACTCAATTATTAGTTCGGTGAATTTCTTCTACTCAGATCGACGAATTAGTTAAATAAGAATATAACATAATCATTTACTCTGGATTCAAAATGAAATAACATTATAACATATAACATAATTACGTAAATCTTGCTGATCACGGCAAATCCGACAGTTCTTAGTCATCATCCTCGTTGGACGGACGGCGCGCGACAGCCCGTCCTGTGCTTTTTTGCGGGATGATTTCCCGGCCACCTGTGCCGCTTCCCGACCAGCCAATGCCACCACCACCTCCTTTGATGTGGTGGCCGGCGATAGGGGGTTTGGCCGGCCGGAGGTGGTCGGAATCCGGTTTTGAGGAGGGGAAAGAGAGCTCAAACCGAGCCCTTTCAGAAGCACGGTCCGTGCCCAATTGAGCTCGGATCAAGCCCCAAATTATGAGAAGATCTAGCACTAAGGGAGAAGAGGTGAATCGGACCTATGTGGGGGCTTGGTGGCGCGTATTTCGGTGAGTCGCCATGGCCGGAGGTGGAGCTTTCGGCGCCATGTCGATCCTAGCTTCTGGTGCTCGATTTCTTCGGGGTAAGATGGGGTTTCACTCCTTTCCAACCTCTGAAGATGTTAAAGGGGGTCAAATGAGGATAAGGGGAAGGAGTTACTCGGATTTCCACTATTGGCCATTAGTGAAGATTTCGGTTTCACTTGGGGGAGTGAATTTAGACATCAATGTGGCCAAGGAATGGTTGAAAACTTCTCCTCTCCCCAAGGGGAGATGAATGGTGCCATTATTGGAGGAGATGGAAGGTTTCCTCTTCCTCTCCATTAACTCCCCCTTCTTTCTCTCTCTTCCAAATTTGGCTTTTTCTCTCCTGGCCAATTTTCCTGAAATTAAATGGTCCAATCAGTAGCACTCAGTCCCATTTGGTGGTGGACCACCTCAATTGGGTCTAGCCCAAATGGATTGGGTTTAATTTGGGAGAATTGGGTTATTTTGACCTAATTTAGTACAAGGTTGACTTTGGTCAAATTGACCAATTGGGTTGACCCCAATGGGTGGCTTAGGCTCCAATTGCCTCCCTTAAGGGTTAGGTAGGTGTAGGTGGAGTCAATTTGGCAAGGTGAGGGTGAATTGCCCCTTTAAAGGGCACTTTGACCAAAATTAAGGCTAAGGTTGACTTTAGCCAAATTGGCCTCTTTGGTTGACCCCAATGGGTCTCTAGTGCTCTAAAGAGACCCCTAATGGGTTAGGGATACTATGGTTGAGTCAAGGTTCAAGGAAAGGCCCTAAAGTCCAAACCTAGGCTAGGTATCTGAAAACTGCTATATGCAGACCATTGGGATTTCTCCTTCTCATCCAAGCTCACATGGTCTTAAGCTCTTCCTATGGTTTTGTCATGACCTAGTCATGACAAAACCAACTTAGGGGGTCTAGTTGTTTGTGGGATGTTACAAATCTCAATACATAAAATAAAAATTTCATCCTCGAAATTCAGGTTAAGCCTGTGGGGTTTCTACTACAAGGAAGTAAATGTCAGGAAAATTAAATTATACCTATCGTAAAGAGCTCTGGATACCATTGTTGCATCAGGTCCAGTGGTTCCCAGGTATGCCCCTCTTGCCCATGATTCCTCCATAGGACCTTGACCAGTAGAACCTTCTTGCGCCGCAAGACTCATAACTCCGTGTCGTCTATCCAAACCGGGTCCAGGTGAACCGACCGATCAGTAGCTACTGGCCCCTCATAAGTGGATATCTGTTGCTCTGGCCGTAGTAGAGCCTGTTGGATCTTGAGGCGCCCATAGAGGGGGGGTGAATAAGGGTTTTAAAAACTTTAAACATTTAATAGAAAACTTTTGATATTTTATGTTGAAGTAAGTTAAATCAAGAGTAAAGAGATTAGAATAATGAAATCAATTTTATTCAACATGAAAAGACATGATTATCATTAATAAACTTGATTACAAAATTTGATTTCAATGACGCTAAAAATCAAAGCGAATAATGAAAGACTCTTTTCATTTTCTATACCGACTTGTATCCCCATGAACCTGTTGGCTTTAGCCGATCTCTCCCCAGATAAGGCCTCAAGCCGCTCTAGCCAATCTATCACCATAAAGGCCTCGAGCACCCCCTAGATCTACTCCCTAGACCTAGTCGCCAATACGAGGCGAATTCCACCCTAAGTCCAACCCAGACCTAGTCGCCAACACGCGGAGAATTCACAAACCGATTACAAAGATGAAATAAAGGACAAAATACAAAATACAAAATACAAATATAAAACTCCCTATGAGGTAATCTGAAGGAGAGGCCGAAGAATCGCTGAAGATCGTTGAAGTCCAAGCGTGCGTTCTTCGCATTGAGTTAGTGTGTTGATCCAAGCCTCCTTTGATTCCTCCTTTTGAAATATGAGTGGGAGATGTGTTGGTCTGGAAATACGGCCCTTACAAATTTTTTGAAGTGCTGGAATAGGGATCTTGGCAATCAGTTTTAAGAGACATCAAAATCATCCAATTTATAGACTTTGAGCTAACGCCGGCGTTAAGTGCTAACGTCGGGTGTTGACATGTATAGCAACATATTGATGACTCAGATCTTAAGAAGAAGAAGGAGATTCTGCACTTTAGGAAATGTTTTATTTTAGGCAATACTAACGCCGGCGTGAAGGCTAACACGGGGCATTGAGCAAATCATTCCTAAAGTTCCTCCTGCAATCACGGCTGCTTTCTCCTTGCCAAATTCGTCGACCGGATAGCGCCCAGTGTTAAGTCAAACACCTGGTGTTGAGTTTCTTTCTTTAATCAGCGGGCACGCCAATTCGTCGAACAGAAAATTTTGTCAAACACATTTAGTCGAACGGGCTTCTTCTTTCATCGAACATATTTTCGTCGAACGTAGATCGTCGAATGGAGTTTCCATTTTGTCGACCGGAACTTCCGTTCTCAGCGGTTTCATTTCGTCGAACGCCAGTTCGTCGAACGCAGCTTTCAGTTCGTCGAACGCAGCTTTCAGTTCGTCGAACGCAGCTTTCATTTCGTCGAACACAGCTTCCATTCTCAGCGGTTTCATTTCGTCGATCGCCAGTTCGTCGAACGCAGCTTCCAGTTCATCGAATGCATCTTTCATTTCGTCGAACGCAACTTCCATTTAGCGCTAACGCCCAGCGTTAAGCTTAATGCCTGGCGTTAAACAGCTTTCAATCCTTCAGCTTGTGGTTAGTGCCAGACCATTGTTTCAGCAACCTGGTGTCATAACTGTCCAAACATGTATGCTAAAAACACAATGGCAAATAAGATCAAATACAAGTAGGATTTGTTATTCTCAAATCAAAGGGATGCGGAAAACCATATTCCAACAATCTCCCCGTTTTTATAATAACAAATCCAATTAGAGATAAATCAAATTCATAGATAAAAAAATTTTTGTTTTTATAAAGATATATGACACTTAGCAATTATAAGATAATGATAGGAATTATAGTTCATTGAACATAGTGCTCCCCCTACAAAGATGCTCCTCCTTAGTGTATACTCCCATAAACTAGATACATGCTCCCCCTTAATCTAGTGAATCCTACTCAATTAATCAATATGATTTAGCATTTTATTCTCCCCCTTTGTTATTAGCAAAAGAGGGTGGAGTGAAACAAAACTAGAATAAAGGCGACAAAAGTTGGGACATAACTAAGAGTGTACAACCCCGATGTTCGCCAGGAAGAGTCAGATGGTTCACACCCCGGTGAGGCGAGCCAAGACGGGCGAATACCGGTGAGGCGAGCCAGGCGAACGAGGCAAGACGGGCGAGCCCGCCTAGAGTGAGTGCGGATAGCAATTCTGGGGCTCGCCGAGATAATGCAGGCGAGCCCGCCTAGAGTGAGTGCGGATAGCAATTCTGGGTCTCGCCGAGATAATGCAGGCGAGCCCGCCTAGAGTAAGTGCGGATAACAATTCTGAGGCTCGCCGAGATAGTGCAGGCGAGCGAGCCAGGTAGTGTGCCAATAGCAATCCTAGGGCTCGCCGACCCAGAGGCTCGCGAGCCCCACTCGCAAGGGAGGTCTCGAAGCGGGCTGGCTCGCCCAGTAAAAGTCCAGGAAGGGATTTTTACTAGGAGGCCCCCAGTGGTCTGCGGTTAGCCTCTCCTAACATCGGAGTTTGGCTGTTAGCAGACCGATCCGGTGTGCGGATAGTAAGAATGGACAGCGGGATTTGGCTACTGACAGACAACAAAACCAAAATCTATAAATAGACCTTAAAGGGCACCTTGGAGGGTGATGCGCGTCGGCAAGTGCACCGGTCGCTGTCAAGTAATAATTGTGGAGAATAAATTCCCCGGATGTCGGTCTCTTGAGGAATGCAGGATGGGTGATCGAATCGTGCAGTGAATATTGTTACACAAGCGTTTCACAAACACAACAAGGGGTTTTTGGTTGGTTTTCCTAATTTTAACAACAATAAAAGAGATGCGGGTCGAGAACACCGCTTCGCAACGTGAGGTGGATGCAACGGCCGCGATGCCGTGCTTCGTGAGGCGAATGAAGTGGACTCAGGCGCGAGAGAGTGAGGGTCGCAAACACCTCTTCACAACCGTCATTAGCTCTTGCCAACACGGAGCAAACGCCTTGCGTACGTGTGTGAGTGAGTGCGCTTGAACGTGGTGAATCACAACCAACCCATGAATAAGAACACAGAAACATTCATTCTCATCAAGTATATATCACAATATTCATTTAGTAAAAGATTCAAAGGGGTACAATCAAGGAAAGAGGAAGGAGATAACCGGCGGTGAAGACTAGCGGCCGTTCACGGCCGGAATGGTAGGTTGTCGGGCTACCTCCGGACTCGGGCGGACGATGCTTCCGGCGTAGAGGGCTGTCACAATCTCCCTACGTGCTCCGTCGTCTTCGACTCAAGGTCTCTTCTTCTTCTCACCGGGCGGAAAGCGAAAATGATTGCTTGGAGGCTTGCGGATGATGGAGAACACTCACGGGCGATGGAGGATGTCTAGGAATGGACCGAGGAAGCTTCCCCTTGCGTAGGAGATGAAGTAGGGGCGATCCAAGGGGGCGGTCGGCGGCGTACGGAACAGAAATCCCGCTCCCGGAATGAATAATCGCCCTAAAATCGCAACAGGCGCTTAAATAGGCGCTGGATTAAACACTGCGCACGATCATTGGCGCACGACCAGTGGTCGTGCGCACTGGAATCCTGCGATCGTGCGCACTGCCTGGACAGAACCTGCAAGAGATGAAATTATAAAATAAAATGCTCGCACGACCAGTGGCGCACGACCGTTGATCGTGCGCACTAGCGTCGGTGGTCGTGCGCAATAGGTGAGACAGAACTCATAAAATTACTATTAAGTGCGCACGGACAGTGGCGCACGACCGGTGGTCGTGCGCACTGGAGTTGATGGGCGTGCGCACTGCACCAGACAGAACTCGTAAAAAGGGGCTAAGTGCGCACGATCAGTGGCGCACGACCAGTGGTCGTGCGCACTAGAACAAGTGATCGTGCGCAGTGTTCCTGTGCAGAATTGCACCGGAAACACTTGCACGCCTCCTATTCCAGCACAAACACAGAACTAGCCACTGAAAGTGGCACTTAACAACATATGAGTACTATGAAAGGAAATAAACACGAAAACACACCAAAGTGGGCCAAAATGTGCACCTAGCATGGGTTATCAATTATAAACTATAATAAGGCTAAAGTGCGTGATATTGACTAAATAATGGCCCGGATGAGTCCATGAAGGTGTATATAATCAGGACTCATCACACCCCCAGACTTAACTGTTTGCGCGTCCCGAGCAAACGAATCCGGCGGAAGTTGAAAAAGATAATTAAAATAGCGAATTACGCAGGGGAGTACAGTGCGAAGTAACATACGCATGCGAGTAGGAATTCTAGTAGAAGAAGATTCTAGCTATGCTAACTAATTTACGTAAGTACTAAAGCGTACTCAAAGATTTAATTGTACTCAGTGGGTGAATTATGAAGAATTTGACGATCATGCCCGGTATGGAAGTGACGAGACGCTGAGGCGGGTGTTGCAAAAGATCGGGGCTTAGGAATAACTCCGCTGAAATCCATCAACGTCGTGAACCATACGCTTGCCCGGTCACACTCTCTCCACGGCGCTAGCAAACTCGCAAATCAAATCAGTAGGACTTATAGGATTAAAACGGGGCTTAGGTTACGGAATGATATGCAAAGATAAACATGACGGCTACGCAACCCAAATGAGCCAACGGCACACTGCACCTTACAAAACCAAACAACAATGCTCGTGTGACACACCCCCAGACCTATCATGAAAACCAGGTGTGCACACAGCCTACTTTACACATACCAACAGATTTTTCTCTTTAGCTTGGGAGGATTATTTTCAGGATACTCTTCTTTTTTTTTTCTTTTATATATTTTTCTTCTTTCAAGCAACCTCCAGTTGGTTCAAAATCAGCGGATAGACAATATTTTCTCTTCAAAACACAATGATACCACACACCACACAAGTTGGAAATTATGAGCACAGTTAAAACATTTTTTTTTTTTGGTTGCGGGCGTAGGATAGGCTTCAGGCTTTGGTGGATGAGGAGGAGCTGAACATAAAAATGGTAGGCACAAATTTGGCTTGCAAAGGCGAATGAAAGGGGCATGGAATAACAAAGCTCAAACTAGCCAAATGGTGGCCTACATCATGCTTGACTCAACAAGTAGCTCTCACCCATGCTTCAAGAGTCGCTTGGGGCAAGTTCTTAGCCCACAAGAAAGATAAACCTTCCTCCCGACTCGAGCAACACACGTTTAGCGACCGCACACACACAACACCGGGTTATCATCAATTTCATTCGAATTCACCACTTGAGTACATTAAATCTAAATTTACGCAGAGATACTACACATAAATTAAATGCATAAAGAAAATCTAATTCTACTCAGGTTCTACTATAGCATGCGAAGCGACTAGAACACTACATGAGTCGACACCGCGCTCCAAATAATAATTCCTGTGTTAATAGCCTATTTCACATTCCAACCAAACTAGTTTAAACGGAACAACACAAAAGAAAGCACGCACTCAAGTGGGTGAAGTGGTGTGTGAAGATGAACGATACTAAATAACTGAAATTAAAATACTTCTAGTATGCAAATGAGATGAGCATGTGCAGTGGGTGACAAAGAAACGGCTCTCCCCCAGACTTAATCAAAACCATACATCATAATGATATGACGGTGAAAATCAAAATTGAAAGCTAGGGAAGAAGTTACCCAATGCTCAGCACGTGAGCATACCAGAAGAATGGCGTTTAAAATCAAGACAATCCGCAGCATCCACCATCGAACACAAAACCTGCAAGCAAAACTCAAAACAACAAAAGCAAAAACAAAAACTGAACTAGGAAAGGTTAGATAAAAGGAAATATAAAAAAAAATGGAAATCTGGGTTGTCTCCCAGTAGCGCTTTCATTTAACGTCCTTAAGCTGGACCAAATACCTGTATTAGCATTGTTTATAAAGAGTGCAGGAATTAAGAAGACATACTCAAAAATAGTTCATTACAGCAATTAAAAACACGCATCAACTAAAAGCGCTCTTGTGGTGCGCATCTCCTGTAGCATGTAGGCGGGAGGTGAAGGCTTTAGGGCCAGCACTGGTATTACCCAATGCTCCCCTAACCTCCGCCATCTTGCTACGAAGAGCGGCAGCACGAGCATCACGCAGAAGTTTTTCTTTTTTCAGTTTGGTGACGGTTGGAGATTGCCACCGTTGTGAACTCTCAGACTTTTCCTCCTTAGAATCAGGTGGCGTCACTTCCGGTGTCACTGTGACCACCGGATCGGCCCAAGAGACGGAACGCTTAAACAGTTTATTACACGATTCATCACAAGAAGAAAAATAATCAGCATTCTTGACTAAATCCACATCATCATTTCCCGGACAGCCGTCATCCTCCTTCTCGGCGTCGAATTCTTTCCGAAAGTCAATCACTTCCTCCACATCAGATTTGAGCTCCTCCATTTCCCCTTTACCTGTTTCTTGGAAATGCGTCTTCCCTGCACAACTCAGAAGTTCATCAGAAATAACAAGAGGGGGAGGAGTGGATGTGTCGGCTCTAGCTTCGAGATGAATGGGCTGCAGCGCCGTGTTAGGTAAGATGACACACCCCGTGGCAAAGTCAAGGGTGGCGCCGCTCTCTTTCAAGAACGGCACCCCCAAGATAGGGATGGATTGATTTTCCCGGGGGCCCAACACCTGAAAGTCCGCGACCACAGTTGTCCCCTCAACTATTACTTCCACGTTTCTCACCTCTCCCTTGGATTGAATAATGGTGCCGTTAGCGAGAATCAGCGATTTCTTTTCCTCTGTGTTAATCTCCAATTGAAGTTTCGCAACATCTTGCAGCGCAATAACATTGCGAGAGGAACCGGAATCGCATAGAGCCTTTGTTTCAACCTGATTGATGGAACACGAGATTGTCAGCTCACTCGGATTGGCATCCACCACGTCCCCCAAACTTTTCCCTTGATCAATGGGATTCTTTTCCGTATTACTGGGAAGGGACCCCTGCGAACGCTCAGTTAGCGCTTGGGCCAATTGGCCCAAGTGCGTCTCCAAGTTTCGCATAGATGCAGTTTGGTTTGCCATATTCGAGTTAGCTACAAGCATGAATTTTTCCATCATTTCTTCTAAATTACTCTTCTTTTGAGTAGGGGGTGCTTGGTTGTAATCCGGGTGCGGCGGCCTCGGTTGGCTCCCGGAGGCGTAAGCATCATTTTGATGCTGCCCCGGTGACCATCGTTGGCCGGGCGTGTTGGGATTCCACGAGAAGTTCGGATGACTTCTCACTCCCGGATTATAAGTGTTATTATACGGCGCCCCCTTGGACTGATTTCCAACATAATTCACAGATTCATTTAAAGATAAGTGCACGAAATCACCTACCACTTGGTTCCCCGAGCATTCGTAAGCATGGTGGCCTCCACCTCCACATCCTTCACAAGTAATGATGGCAGCAGATGGAGACGGAGAAGGAAGAGAATCAACCATGAAGAGTCCTCGGCTGCTTCTTGGAGCGTTTCTCCCTGCAGTCCAGAAGGTACTGTGGGAGGCAGTGTCACGCAAAATCCGCAGGGCATCTTCAGGGGTGTGGTTCATCAAGGTACCACCGGCCGCAGCATCGATCATTGCCCTATAATTGGGCTCGATCGCGAAGTAGAACAATTCAACCACATTCCATGGCTGGAGCTCGTGGCCAGGGCAACGGCGAAGGAGTTCATTGAGGCGCTCCCAAGCTTCCGCAAGAGTCTCTTGATCCAACTGCCGAAATGTGGCGATTTCACGCCGCAAGCTTACAATCTTATCCACCGGGTGGAATTTAGCCAGGAATTTGGATGCAAGGGCATCCCATGTTGCAGCAGTCCCGGGCGGGATGGAATGAAGCCATACTTTTGATTTATCACGGAGGGAGAAGGGGAACAGTCTCAGTTTGACTGTGTCATCAGCAATGCCCGCATAGCGGAAAGTTCCGCAAATATCAGAGAATTCTGCCAGATGCAGATGCGGGTCTTCGCTAGCCATCCCCGAAAACTGAGCATGGTTTCGGATAATGTTTAAGATCGCCGGCTTTATCTCAAACTGATTGTTCATGATATTGGGCCCAAAGCCTGGATACACGCTTCCAGCAGTGGGGGTGGTATAATCTCTCATAGTACGAGGCCGAGGTCTCTCCGCCTCCTGTTCATCAGTGGCCGGATTTTGCCCCTCATCGTGCACTCGCGCATCAGCATCATTCGGGTTCACATGATCACCCATGGCTGCTTGCAGAGCCGCAGCACGCCTTCGCGCGCGAGCGG
Organism: Dactylorhiza incarnata; assembly: GCA_033032865.1. Lineage (NCBI taxonomy): Eukaryota > Viridiplantae > Streptophyta > Magnoliopsida > Asparagales > Orchidaceae > Dactylorhiza > Dactylorhiza incarnata. Next base: position 12,765,367 of record JAWHQI010000014.1, read on the forward strand.
TTCGTTCGATTTCTGGGTCAAAAGGTGCAAGTTCACCTGCAATCTGCCTCTGCATGCGCTGTCAACAACAAGAAGAAAATGAAAAGATCAAAAACAACTGCTCGTGTAACGAGAGTCACGACACAAGACGATACACGCCTGCGTTCCCCGGCAACGGCGCCAAAAACTTGATGCGCGTCGGCAAGTGCACCGGTCGCTGTCAAGTAATAATTGTGGAGAATAAATTCCCCGGATGTCGGTCTCTTGAGGAATGCAGGATGGGTGATCGAATCGTGCAGTGAATATTGTTACACAAGCGTTTCACAAACACAACAAGGGGTTTTTGGTTGGTTTTCCTAATTTTAACAACAATAAAAGAGATGCGGGTCGAGAACACCGCTTCGCAACGTGAGGTGGATGCAACGGCCGCGATGCCGTGCTTCGTGAGGCGAATGAAGTGGACTCAGGCGCGAGAGAGTGAGGGTCGCAAACACCTCTTCACAACCGTCATTAGCTCTTGCCAACACGGAGCAAACGCCTTGCGTACGTGTGTGAGTGAGTGCGCTTGAACGTGGTGAATCACAACCAACCCATGAATAAGAACACAGAAACATTCATTCTCATCAAGTATATATCACAATATTCATTTAGTAAAAGATTCAAAGGGGTACAATCAAGGAAAGAGGAAGGAGATAACCGGCGGTGAAGACTAGCGGCCGTTCACGGCCGGAATGGTAGGTTGTTGGGCTACCTCCGGACTCGGGCGGACGATGCTTCCGGCGTAGAGGGCTGTCACAATCTCCCTACGTGCTCCGTCGTCTTCGACTCAAGGTCTCTTCTTCTTCTCACCGGGCGGAAAGCGAAAATGATTGCTTGGAGGCTTGCGGATGATGGAGAACACTCACGGGCGATGGAGGATGTCTAGGAATGGACCGAGGAAGCTTCCCCTTGCGTAGGAGATGAAGTAGGGGCGATCCAAGGGGGCGGTCGGCGGCGTACGGAACAGAAATCCCGCTCCCGGAATGAATAATCGCCCTAAAATCGCAACAGGCGCTTAAATAGGCGCTGGATTAAACACTGCGCACGATCATTGGCGCACGACCAGTGGTCGTGCGCACTGGAATCCTGCGATCGTGCGCACTGCCTGGACAGAACCTGCAAGAGATGAAATTATAAAATAAAATGCTCGCACGACCAGTGGCGCACGACCGTTGATCGTGCGCACTAGCGTCGGTGGTCGTGCGCAATAGGTGAGACAGAACTCATAAAATTACTATTAAGTGCGCACGGACAGTGGCGCACGACCGGTGGTCGTGCGCACTGGAGTTGATGGGCGTGCGCACTGCACCAGACAGAACTCGTAAAAAGGGGCTAAGTGCGCACGATCAGTGGCGCACGACCAGTGGTCGTGCGCACTAGAACAAGTGATCGTGCGCAGTGTTCCTGTGCAGAATTGCACCGGAAACACTTGCACGCCTCCTATTCCAGCACAAACACAGAACTAGCCACCGAAAGTGGCACTTAACAACATATGAGTACTATGAAAGGAAATAAACACGAAAACACACCAAAGTGGGCCAAAATGTGCACCTAGCATGGGTTATCAATTATAAACTATAATAAGGCTAAAGTGCGTGATATTGACTAAATAATGGCCCGGATGAGTCCATGAAGGTGTATATAATCAGGACTCATCAGAGGGGGGACCGGTTCAGAATCTTTGAGCCTTCTTCTCTCCTTAGGTCGCTTTGGTTTGGGCTCTCTAGCTCTCCAAGGTGCCCGAGTCTTAGCTTTGGCTTGGGAGGGGAAGCGCTCAACGATCTTCCGGGTTAGTGGAGGGACCTCCTCGCTAAGACCAGGGTCTTTGTTCTTTGTCCGTGTTATCTACCTACCTCTTCCGAGGAACCGGTAAGGGCTAGCTGCCCCTCAATTCGTTGAGGGCCCCGAGCTCCACAAGAGACCGAGAAATCGGTTTCAACATTTTGGTGCGGTGAGCGTGGAGCGTGGCTGGTTCAAGAAAATTCCAGAGAAGGGTTATGGCAGGAGATGAAGAGCAAGGCGAGGAGTGCGGCGAGACACCCCAGGTGGCGATGGCCAGGATGCTCGCAGATTTCAGAAAGGAGGTGCTCGACACCTTGGGGTTTACGGTCACAGCTCTGCGAAGCGAGTTTGCGACCCCAACACCTTAGGTGACCCCTCCCCCAACGACGGTTGGCGAGAATTCCCTGGGGGGAAGGGATGGAAAGGAAGTAGCTGTTGGATCAGGACAGGACAGGGAGGGGCGAGTGTTGTTCGCCAGTCCGGTGAGCCCGATGCCGGCGAGCTCCGTACCGGCGAGCTCTGGGCCGGCGAGCTCAGTGCCGACAAGCTCTGTTCCAGCGAGCGCGGCGCAGGCGAGCGCGCGCCAGGAGGATGCGGCAATGGTCGGGGTGGTTCAGGCGAGCGTCGCCCTCGCGAGTGCAGTCCCGACGAGCTCGAGTTTGACGAGGGAGCTCGGGGGGCGAGTGGAGCCAGAAAAGATGGCAGAAGGGGGAAGCCCCTTTTGCGAGCTGGTGCTTTCCGCACCTGTCCCGGGGGGGTTCGGGGAGTGGGACCGGGTGGGGTGTACTACAACGGTAGGGATGACCCTGTCCAGCACCTCCAGAGTTTCGAAGACTCAGTCTCCATCAGGCCGATGTCAGATGCCTTCAAGTGTCGGCTCATTGCCGTCACCCTCAAGGAGAAGGCCAGGGACTGGTTCCATCAGCTCCCAGCAGGATCAATCTACGCGTTTGAGGACTTGCGCCGAAGTTTTTTGCTGAGATTCTCGACCTCAAAAAAGAGGAAGAAGGACGCTGATTCCCTCTTCAAAGTGAAGCAGGAGCCCAGGGAGTCGTTGGCTCAATATGCGGATCGGTTCCAGGAGGAAGTGCAGCTTACTCAGGAGATGCCGGGGTTCGCACTCCAACTCGCCTTCACGGTCGGGTTGAAGGAGAGTTTCTTCAAGATGGCGTTGAAAAGGAAGGCCCCCGTCTCCTATGAAGAGCTGATGGAGAGGGTGGCGGAGGAAGTCGCAAGTGAAGAAGCCAACGAGTAGTAACACTCCTTCCCGATACATCAGATCCTCACTACATAAACACTCGCGGAAGCAAATCAACTAGTAGTAACACTCACGGATCCCGACACTGGTGCTCCTGTGCTAGACTGCCCCGCCTCCATCTGCGCCGGCCTCTGGTGCTGCTCCGTCTCCATGGTCTCCTAAAATGATAAGGTCCACCGACCGTTAGTCAAAAAGACTGAGCTAATCCCCCACCGCTCCCCCGGTGACTCCTAGGCACTGTGCGGGAAGGATGAAGCGGAGGACAACAAGGGGTATAACAAAAGCAGGTGACAGGGGTACAAGGAATGTCTACACTACACATATATATATATATAATTTAAGCAGTAAAAGAGCATAGTAAGAGCAGGTAAATAAGTAAAGTGCAGAAAGTAAAGACATGTATAAAATAGAAAGTAACCATTGGTTTATAGGACTGCCCACACAAACCTATAGACCAAGGGGTCATTTAGCAGGGCCTATCGTATAAGAAGTCCCATAAACGACTTATACGATAGGGGTAGGGGTTGAAATGCAATGTTTATGCTATGTCATGCAAGGAATGCTGTTAAATGTTATGTTCACACAAGTGCAACTCACATGCTTCGACTCTATGCGCACAGACCTTTAGTTCCCCCTTTTTGGAGCTAGAAAAACTCCTAGGATACTCCCGTAGTGGCAAACGGAAGCGGTGGGTTGGGCCTCGCCCACCTCTAAGTTGGTATTTGCACTACCTAACCTAGACCTAACGTACGCCTCAACGCTAAGAACACAACAGTGGAGCTCCTACGTACTCTTGCTGGTTAGACCACCAGACTTGTCTTGGTAAAAAGGTTATCCACTCTTACCGAGCCCAAGCATTAATGTCGATGCAACAATCATCAACACTAAGGACCCACCACCTTATGCACATGCAACCATGTTTACCATCTATCTCTGAGCCATAAGCTCACCGGCTAATCCTCCCGGCACAATAAACTTTACTGAGCCACAAGCTCACCGGACTAACTAGTCCACTGCTTCAACTACCGAGCCTACCGCTCGTACCACCAAACCAACTAACCTCCCGTAACTACGGGGTGTGGGTGTGTGTATTGTTAAGTTAATCTTGTATAACATATTACTCCTACAATTTACGGTTAATCTTGGACTTCCCGAGGATTACCCTGTTAGGGGCTCGCTACGGTACTAGGAGTTATACTGGGATGACACCCCAAAGCTCCCTTTCTCAAGATACTTAATGTTTATGGTAGCTACCCGTAAGAATACCCTTTTTTTACCTTTACACTTGGATTACCCTAAGTATCTTCTGACTCCCCACGGGAAAGACAATCTTTCATCTATCCCGAGCACAACTTTACCCTTAACTCACCAAGCACACTCTCATCATCTAAACTCCTTTTTGGTGACCTTCAATCTCTTCAACTAGGATTGGTACACTATCTACCTTCCATTCCCACCTACTGATCCACAAATAACTCAAGTTTTATAGTTTTACTATACGCAGACCAAATGAGTCAAATGAGTTGCATAATGGGAGGTACTCCAAATATTCATCCAACTGACTCAATATTATTACTGGGAGTCTATCATGATATTCTAAGATTAAATCCAGAGTTTCATATTTTTCCTCAACATTTTTGCATATATTTAAATTTCTCCAATATTTGCCAAGTATGAATATGAACATGAAGTGTAAGGTATTCTTATGATATGGATCTCATAAAATTAGAATAAATCTATCATGCCAAAATAACAGTAAATCCAGGGTGTCACAATTCTACAATCAGGAATTGTCCTCTAATTATAATATTTATCATCTATCCAAAATTGAAGATTTATGAAGGAACTACCAAGAATACTTATGCCAAAATTAGGGAAAAATTACCCGACCTCTATTAGTGTCCAGAAAAGCTTAATTACAGAGTTTCATAATTTATGGAAATCATTTTCACACCCAAATAAATATTCCAAATAAATCCTAATATGAACATGTTGTGAAGTAGCCAACTGATAACAATTTCCAAAAATTATATAAAAATTCACAGAGCTTCCTAGTGCTCTAAAATGTCCTATCACCAAGTTGCACATTTTTTCCAGAGAGTTTTGGACCCTTAATTATATTTCTTAAGATTGAGACAAAATTGGTTCATTGAGGATAAAGTACTAGTTAAATCATAAAATAAATTATACAAAAATTACCAGGGGTCTAAAATATGATTAAAAAGACACCACCAAGATTTCATCTTCATCCAAGATCATTTGTGCATGTAAATATCTCTTAAAAGAAGTTTACCTAAAGGGGTTATGACCTATTTTAAATGGGATAATTGCTCCTAAAATTCTTATAAAATTCCCTAGGGCCTAATTACACCCTATGAATTTATCCACCAAGTTCCATGACCATTCCATAGCTTTTGACCACATGTCCTTCATAAAACTCTATCTACACCCCAAGGGGTAAGACTAGGGTCCTAGGGCATATCCACCTCTACACCATACCATCTTACTCATGAAGGTGTTTTAGGTGATCCTAAACCAGTGGCCAAGGTTTAAACTCAAGGTGAAGAGTTTTGACCACCATACCCCCAAGATAAACACCATGCCCTAACTTGACCCAATTTGACCTAACTTGGGTTGACAAATTACCCAACCAAATCAGTCCCAATTGGGCTGAGATTTGTACCAAGGTCATGTGATAACCCTAAGAAGTACCCACAAAAATTTGGAGGGCATTGGAGGTCATTTGACCCAATACTTAATTAATGTTTAATTTATGAAATTATTACAAGAACCTTAGAAAAAGGTTCTCCTAAAATTCCCATCTTTGGGTATGATGTGTGGGTAGGTGTAAATAGCTTAGGTTTAAATTTTTATGTCCATCCCATAACCCAATCAAAAGTTATTCAAGATATGGTGGCTGTCCTACACTAGGGACCAGTCCCACCAAAATGAACCTACAGGGAGCTACAGAACACCTTTTGGGGTGAAAACAATTTTAAAATAAACTAGACTCCAAGGGCTACAACTTTGGTGTTGACCACTTTTTCTGTAGAGGGCCCTAAGTATTTTCTATAATTGTTTCTAACTACAGCCAGTAATAAGAAAATAACTATTATAAAATACAAGTCTCTGCGTTCGACGAAATCCAGTCTGCGTTCGACGAATTCTATTCTGCGTTCGATGAACGCCGTGCTTCAGTGCGTTCGACAAATTATGCTCTGCGTTCGATGAACTATGTTCTGCGTTCGACGAATGTCGTACGACGAATTAATGAAATAAGGTTATAACCTAATCATTTACTCCGGATTAGGTTGCTGAATTAATTCCGTTCGACGAATTAATTCCGTTCGACGAACTGCGGGGTCGGTTCGACGAACTCAACTATTTTTTCGGTGGATCAATTCCGTTCGATGAACTCCAGGGTCGGTTCGACGAACTCAACAATCAGCTCGACGAACACCAGAGTGTGTTCGACGAATGAATTCCGTTCGACGAACTCCGGGTTCCGTTCGACGAACTCAATTATTAGTTCGGTGAATTTCTTCTACTCAGATCGACGAATTAATTAAATGAGAATATAACATAATCATTTACTTTAGATTCAAAATGAAATAACATTATAACATATAACATAATCACATAAATCTTGCTGATCACGGCAAATCTGACAGTTCTTAGTCATCATCCCCGTTGGACGGACGGCGCGCGACAGCCCGTCCTGGGCTTTTTTGTGGGATGATTTCCCGGCCACCTGTGCCGCTTCCCGGCCAGCCAATGCCACCACCACCTCTGTTGAGGTGGTGGCCGGCGATAGGGGGGTTGGCCGGTCGGAGGTGGTCGGAATCGGGTTTTGAGGAGGGGAACGAGAGCTCAAACCGAGCCCTTTCGGAAGCACGATCCGAGCCCAATTGAGCTCGGATCAAGCCCCAAATTATGAAAAGATCTAGCACTAAGGGAGAGGAGGCAGATCGGACCTGTGTGCGGGCTTGGTGGCACGTATTCCAGTGAGTCGCCATGGCCGGAGGTGGAGCTTTCGGCTCCATGTCGACCCTAGCTTCTGGTGCTCGATTTCTTTGGGGGAAGAGGGGGTTTCACTCCTTTCCAAACTCTGAAGATGTTAAAGGGGGTCAAATGAGGCTAAGGGGGAGGAGTTACTCGGATTGCCATTAATGGCCATTAGTGAAGATTTCGGTTTCACTTGGGGGAGTGAATTTGGACAACAATGTGGTCGGGGAATGGTTGAAAACTTCTCCTCTCCCCAAGGGGAGATGAATGGTGCCATTATTGGAGGAGATGGAAGGTTTTCTCTTCCTCTCCATTAACTCCCCCTTCTTTCTCTCTCTTCCAAATTAGGCTTTCTCTCTCCTAGCCGATTTTCCTGAAATTAAATGGTCTAATCAGTAGCACTCAGTCCCATTTGGTGGTGGACCATCTCAATTGGGTCTAGCCCAAATGGATTGGGTTTAATTTGGGGGAATTGGGTTATTTTGACCTAATTTAGTACAAGGTTGACTTTGCTCAAATTGACCAATTGGGTTGACCCCAATGGTTGGCTTAGGCTCCAATGGCCTACCTTAAGGGTTAGGAAGGTGTAGGTGGAGTCAATTTGGCAAGATGAGGGTGAATTGCCCCTTTAAAGGGCACTTTGACCAAAATTAAGGCTAAGGTTGACTTTAACCAAATTGGCCTCTTTGGTTGACCCCAATGGGTCCCTAGTGCTCCAAAGAGACCCCTAATGGGTTAGGGATACTATGGTGGAGTCAAGGTTCAAGGAAAGGCCCTAAAGTCCAACCCTAGGCTAGGTATCTGAAAAATGCTATATGCAGACCACTAGGATTTCTCCTTCTCATCCAAGCTCACATGGTCTTAAGCTCTTCCTATGATTTTGTCATGACCTAGTCATGACAAAACCAACTTAGGGGGTCTAGTTGTTTGGGGGATGTTACAGTATGATGGAGGGGAAATGCCTCGGAAGACGCTCAGCCAATTTGCCTCGGGATTTGGCTGAGGAGTCGGAGCCTGCTGAGCCCTGAATGCCTCCAGAATGGCAGTCAATGTCTGTCCCATCTCTGTCTGTTGGAACGGAGTAGGAGCCGGCAGCGGTGGAGCGACAATTGGAGTCGGAGGCACTCCATGCTGCGGGGTAGGGTTCGTTGTAGGCTACAAAAGAAAATTTATCACTCGTACGGAGATTTGGCTAAAAGGATCCAATTAGAAGTGGACTTTTTCATGTGATTCCCCATATGGGCACACTATTGCTTCCACTGCTAATTTGTCCTCAAACTAAGCTCGTACAGGGTGGCCCAGGGTTTGTGGACTTCTTTTCTTCGGATCGAGGTTTCCCTCTGACACCAGTTTGTAGGACCCTTTTTTTCAAAACCGGGTCTTATGGCCAGAACCGCCGCTTTGCGGTGACACCAACACTTGGGAAGGTTGCCACTACAAAGCGCCGATCCTCCCGGCAATATCGATCACAGAAGAAGAAAAGTACAAAGGAACAAATAAAGGTCCAAGTCCACATCACATAATATATAAAATCATAAAGATAGGTGTCCACAGATAATAACTGAATAAAAGGGTAATAATAAGAAGGGCTCCTGCCCAGTACATCATATCCTCACTACAAGATCTCTCGCGGAAGCAAACTAGAAATAACCACTCACTAATACTGATACTGGTGCTCATGTGCTAGACTGGCATGCTCCATCTACACCGGCCTCTGGTGGTGGTGCGTCTCTTGGTGCTGCTCCTCGATCCCCTAAAATGATATGGTCCACCGACCGCTAGTCAAAAGACTAAGTCTCGTTTCCCCACCCGTCCCTCCAGTGGATCCTAGGCACCGTGCGGGAGGGATGAAGTGGAAGGACAACAAGGGCAATAAATCATAGCATATGAAAAACCTAGCTACAGAAATATCTTCCACTACACAGGTGTGTATATATATAGAACAGTAAGTAAAGCAGGATAAAGAACATGTAAAGAATAGTAAATGAGTAAAGTACAAACTATTGTTAACTACCACAGATAAAGTAAAGTGAAGTAAGTAAGAAATGTAACCTTGATTTATAGGAATGCCCATACAGACCTATAGATCAAGGGGTCGTTTAGCAAGGCCTATCGTATAAAATGTCTCATACCAATTTATACGATAAGGGTAGGGGTTGAAATGCAATGTTTATGTTATGACATACAGTGTTATGCAGACTAATGTTATGTTCACGCAAGTGCAACACACGCACCCGACACTATGTGCACAGACCATCAGTTCCCCCTTTTGGAGTTAGCTAAACTCTCAGGTACCTCCCGTAGTGGCAAACGGAGGCGGTAGGTTGGCCACCTCTAGGCTGGTATTCGCACTACCTAACCTAGACTTTTCGTACGCCTCAACGCGAAGAATACAACCGCGGAGCGCCTGCGTACTCTTGATGGTTGGTCCACCAGACTTTCCTTGGCTAAGTGATAACCACACTTGTCGAGTCAAAGTATTGACGTCGATGTGAACGACCATCCAATACTAAGGAACCACCACCTTTATGCACATACAAATATGATTACTATATATCTCTGATCCATAGGCTCCCCGGGCTAACCTGCCCATCACAATAACCTTCCGACCCACTGGCTTGCCGGACTAACCCGTCCATACCTACAACCACTGAGCCTACTGCTCGTAAGACCAAACCAACTAACCACCCGTAATAATAGGATGTGGGTGAGTGTATTATTAAGTTAAACTTGCACAACAATTTATTCCTACAGTTTTGGGTTAACCATGGACTTCCCGAGGACTACCTTGTGAGGGGCTCACAGAGGTACTAGGAGCTAAGATGGGATGAACCCCAAGGCTTCCTTTCCAAGGCACTTATTCTTATTGATGTCTACCCTTGACCAAACTATTATTAATTGTTACACTAACTAACATTAAGTGTGTTTAACTCCACTCCAAAGGAATGACGACCTCTCGTCGATCCCAAGCACATCCTTGCCCCTTTACCAATCAGGCACACTCACTACTTGGACACCTGTTGGTGACCTCAAACCTCCTCAACCAGACCAGGTACACCAATTAGCTCCCATTTCCACTTAGTGGTATACAAGTTACCTAAATTCTATAGTTTTACTATGCGCAGACATAGTGAGCTATATAAGGTGCATGAGAGGAGGTACTCCAAATAATCATCCAAATAACCCAAGATTATTATTTGGTGCGTGTTATGACATTTAAAGACTATCTCCAGAAATTCATAATTTTCCTAATTTATTTGGCATTTATTATAATTTCTTCAATATCGAGGAACCTATGACTTTAAACATCAAGTATGGTTTTCTGATAAGTTATGGTCTTACTAAAATTTGTACAATTATATATCATAAAAATAACAGTCATATATGAAGTTCATAAATTTCCAGAAAGGTTTTGACCTCCAACTAAAATAATGATTTATTTAACAAAATCAAGGATTACCAAAGAAAGTACCAAAAATACTCTTTCAAAAATTACAAGGAAATTAACAGTGTCTAAGGTGATCAGAAAAGTTCACTACTTGAGTTCCATAATTTTCCAAATTCATTTGACCATATAAATTCTTTATTTAAATAAACAAATCCCATGGCAATTTATGAAGGAAACCATATATAAATTCCTCCAAAAATTATACTAAAATTAACAGATCATATACTTGCCCTAAAAGCCCTCTGACCAAATTTCATGATTTTCCAGTGAATATTAAACCCTTAATTAATTCTCCTTATAAATAGGTCAAACATGTTGGAGTTTCTTTGGTGATCCGGAAGGAATCAGCAATTAGTCTTACTGCCAACGCGATATGAGCCTATAGGGTCGCACATAAGAGTATTGGAGAAGTTGGAGATTGGTTTGTGTTGGTCTTGCTCATATTGGATAAGGGTGGAGAATCAAACCTATGGCTACATGTAATACAGTTAGTACGGGAAGACTGCTCCTAGATATTGTGAATATTGTATGGAGCATGTCTTGAAGTTTTCGAGTTACTATTATGAATATCGACTCGTAAACAATGTCGTCGAGATTGTCTCGATTACATGCGTTGACAGGAACTCGTCGAATTGAGCCTTGGAGATTTCGTCGAAATTGTTTCGACGAATTCGTCAAAAGGTTGTCGAAGAATCCGTCGATAGTGTATCGACGAATTCGTCGAATATTCATTCGATGGAATGGCTGGTCGAGCCGCTGAGACTGTCTCGCGGGATGACTGGGGTCGTCGATGCTGACTCGACGAATTCGTCAGAATTGTTTCGACGAATCCGTCGAATAGGTATTCACGAATTCTATTTTGACGAAATCATGTAGTTTTTGTTTTAATCTGGTTTGCGGATAGCCGATGTCGTGGTCTTTCTTTTCTCGGGGTATAAAAGGCTGAACCTTTAGTAGTAGTTGTTCGACTTGGAGAAAAACCCAAGTGAAGAACGGAAGCGAACGACGATCGGCGACTTGCGATTTCTGACGGCGTGCTTTTACCCGTGCGTGAAATTCTCGCCGACCGGTAGATCAAGAGGAATCGTTCCTTTGGGATCTAATCGTTGCTTCTGGAGATCGAAGGGAATCATTCCCGAAAGATCGTGCCGCGCCCTTAGATCGACGGGAAGCGTTCCCATTCGGTTCTAGCCGCAATCGTTGAAGTCGCCTCCTCTCCTTTAACAGATCTAGTAATCTGTGGAGACGTAGAGGGCACTCCTTCTCCGACCTAGCTCTTGTTGGACAAGAGGCTAAGGGTTCTCCATTCTCGTATGGAATTCTATAGAGGTGTGGACACAATTCTACACTAACTCCTCCGACGAGCAGTTCGACGTTGACGGAGCCGAAGGAAGCACAGAGCAAGGACTTGGAATAGGATTCCGAATCCTAGAAGACTTTTCTTGGAGCTTTTGATTGAGTATCGACTTAATCCCTATAAGGTAATTTTATTGTTGCCGCAATTTCTTGATTCATGGTTTTAGCACGATCCACATGTCTCTTTGGGTTGTTCTTGATATATTCCGCTACGCACGTCTAATGTGTATACCTTCAAAGAAAACCCAACAGTGGTATCAGAGCTAGGTTTCTGCTAATTCCACGTTTCAGAAATTATTCCCTTCGCAGTAACCGTCTGTCTCTATGATAGTTTGTCAAACTAAAGACTAGAGAGACGAGCTTGCCTACTGCAATAAGGGTGTTTGCTTTTGCTAGCATCCGGTACATGTAAATCCGAAGGTTTAGAAATGTTCTAAATACTCAGATTTAATCCATATCATCAAGTGTTGATGGTTTTGTGCATCTGGAATGTATCTGGGTTATGCTTGGTCTGTTTGTGAATTGTGTGCACATTGATTAAATGTTAATCACGATGAAATGTTCATCGACTGTATCTTAAAACCCCTTAATCTAATATTAAGTATTCAAATACCTTCCGATGGATGACACTCTTCCTGCCTCGATCGATGAAGTGTGGGCTTGCCAAAGCAAGGTGCATTAATCTATCTTGGTAAGGGTGCGAGCGGATAATTGTGATATCCCACTGTCGACATCGGGTCCAACTTAACTAAGTGACCTCAAAGGTTGAGTGCTTAGAGGCATAGGGTTGGCATGCACCATATGATGGATGCGAATAGAGTTATTCACCAACCATACAAGAGTTGCATAATGATGCAATTGGCAAGTGTTGTCTACCTAAATAACTGCATCGTGAGAGAAACGCCAAAGCGGACTCATTGTTTTGGTGAAATATGGATCTTGTCCACTAAGAGAGTAGCTCGCATAAACTCTCCGAATCGAAATTAAGGGTTATTGATTTGATTAAAATAGTGGGAGTATTTAATTAAAGTCCTTATTAAAATAAAATGTATTTTGAAATATAGTACTGAAAATCTTTTGCAAATTTATTGTATAATTTCCATGGCAAATACATCTCACTCCACGTTGTCCCTGAGATCCATCCTTGAGAAGGACAAGCTCAATGGGACGAACTTCCTCGACTGGTATAGGAACCTGAGAATTGTTCTCAGGCAAGAGCGCAAGCTCTATGTCTTGGAAGGGGAAGCCCCTGCAGAGCCGACCAGGAATGCTCCGAGAGCAGACAAAGATGCTTACAAGAAGTATCAGGATGATACCTTGGATGTGGAATGCCTCATGCTTGCTATCATGTCCTCTGAGCTTCAGAAGCAACACGAGAGCATGTGTGGTTATGAGATAATCAGGCACCTCAAGAAAATGTTCGAGGGGCAAGCCCGGCAAGAGAGGTTTGACATATCCAAGGCATTGTTTCAGTGCAAAATGGGAGCTCGAGACTCAGTAGGACTCACGTACTCAAGATGATTGGGTATATAGAGAACCTTGAAAAACTGGGTTTTCCCTTGGGCCAAGAGTTGGCCACAGATCTGATCCTGCAATCGTTGTCGGACAGTTATGAGCAGTTCGTCTTGAACTATAACATGAATGAAATAGAAAAGACACTGCCTGAGCTCCTTGGCATGTTGAGAACTTTCGAGAACAACATGAAGAAGGTCAAGCCTGCCAACCCCATACTGATGGTGCATAAGGGCAAGTGCAAGACCAGGGGATCTAAGGACGAAGATTGGATCTAAGTCTCATCTTGATCCCAAGTCTTCTGCACTGAAAAGGAAAGGTCTGGCGAAGGAAGAAAAGTGCCACCACTGCGGTAAGGCAGGGCATTGGAGGCGGAACTGTACCCTCTATATTGAGGATCTGCAGAAGAAAAAGGGAGGTATGACTTCCGCTTTAGGTATCTACGTTATAGAGATAAACCTTTCTGCTCCTTCCTCTTGGGTATTGGATACCAGATGTGGTTCTCACATTTGTACAAATGTGCAGGAACTGACAAGGAGAAGAATGCTGGGTAAAGGGGAGGTAGACCTGTGCGTCGAGAATGGAGCAAGAGTTGATGTCGTCGCCGTTGGTTTCTACTGTCTTTCTTTGCCCACTGGGCTTGTAATAGAACTAGATAATTGTTATTATGTTCCAGCCATAACTAGAAACATTATATCCATTTAATGTCTTGACATGAAGGGTTTTTCGTTTATAATTAAGAACAATTGTTGTTCGATTTTTATGAATGATGTTTGTTATGGTGTAGCCCAATTGTTTAATGGTTTATATGTTTTGAACTTAGACCATCCGATCTATAATATAGAAAATAATAAAATACTAAGAACAAATGACTCAAATCCTACATACCTTTGGCATTGTCGTTTGGGCCATATAAACGAGAAACGTATATCCAAGCTCCATAGAGATGGACTACTGGACTCATTTGATTATGAATCATTTGAGAGATGTGAATCTTGCTTATTAGGCAAAATGACTAAAGCCCCTTTCACTGGTCATACTGAGAGGGTAGATGATCTCTTGGGTGTCATACATAGTGATGTGTGCGGACCCATGAGTTCTATGGCTAGAGGTGAGTTCCACTACTTCGTTACATTTACTGATGATTTCAGTAGATACGGATACGTGTTTCTTATGAAGAACAAATCCGAGACCTTTGATAAGTTTGAAGAGTTTAAGAATGAAGTAGAGAACCAACTGGGTAAAAGGATAAAAGCACTCTGATCTGATCGAGGTGACGAATATTTGAGCCAGGAGTTCCGTGATCATCTGAAAGAGTGTGGTATTGTATCACAGCTCACCCCACCCAAAACACCGCAACATAATGGTGTTTCTGAGAGGAGGAATCGTACCATGTTAGACATGGTGCAGTCGATGATGAGTCATGCATATCTGCCCATTTCTTTTTGGGGTTTTGCTCTAGAGACTGCTGCTTTTACACTAAATCGAGTTCCAATGAAAACGGTTCAAAAGACACATATGAGATATGGACTGGGAAGCGTCCTAGTATGTCTTTCATTAAGATTTGGGGATGTGAGGCATACGTACGACGTCAAGTGTCTGACAAGCTGGAACCCAAATCAGATAAGTGTTATCTTGTGGGATATCCTAGGGAAACCAAAGGGTATTACTTCTACCTGCCGTCTGAGGGCAAAGTGTTTGTCGCAAGGACTGGCGTCTTTTTGGAGAAAGAGTTCTTATCCAGAAAGACTGCAAAGGTGGAACTTGAAGAGGTTCAAGAACCACAAACAATGAATGAACGTGAATTGGAACCTGAGCAAGGACTACAATCTGTTGTAGCTGGAGAACCTGCTCAAGAAACACAAGTCCTACGTAGATCTGATAGACCAAGATTTGAGCCTGAGAGATATGGATTTCTCGTGTCTCAAATAGGTAATGTGTTGCTTATGGATCATGATGATGAGCCTGCAACCTATCAGGAGGCTATGTGTGGACCTTACTCCGAGAAGTGGCTTGAGGCCATGAAATCTGAAATGGACTCCATGTATACAAACCAAGTTTGGACCTTGGTGGAACCACCTGAAGCGGTACGACCCATAGGGTGCAAGTGGGTTTTCAAGAAGAAGACCGACATGGATGGGAATGTACAGACATTCAAAGGCTGGCTGGTGGCTAAAGGTTTCAGGCAAATTCATGGTGTTGACTATGATGAAACCTTTTCCCATGTAGCTTTGGTCAAGTCCATCAGAATTCTACTTGCTATTGTTGCGTATTATGACTACGAGATCTGGCAAATGGATATCAAAACGGCTTTCCTTAATGGAAACCTCCTTGAGGAAGTGTATATGACACAACCCGAGGGTTTTGTATCTCCAAGTGAAGCCACTAAAATATGCAAGTTGAATCGATCCATTTATGGATTGAAACAAGCTTCTCAAAGTTGGAATCTGCGTTTTGATGAGAAGATCAAAGAGTTTGGTTTCATCAAGAACGAAGATGAGCCTTGTGTTTACAAGAAGATTAGTGGGAGCATTGTTGTCTTCCTGATATTGTATGTAGATGACATATTGCTGATCGGGAATGACATTCCAACCCTACAAGCTATTAAGAATAGGCTAGGGGATTGCTTTTCCATGAAGGACTTGGGTGAAGCGACTTACATACTTGGTATTAAGATTTATAGAGATAGATCGAAGAAGTTGCTGGATTTGACCCAGAGTACATACATTGACAAGGTGTTGAAACGGCTCAATATGCTTGAGTCCAAGAAAGGATTCTTACCCATGTCACATGGTGTTAGTCTCTCTAAGGACCAGTGTCCGAAATCTTTGGAAGATAAGGACCGCATGAAGATGATTCCATATGCTTCAGCAATTGGATCAATCATGTACGCAATGTTATGCACTCGACCCGATGTCTCTTATGCTTTGAACATGACGAGCAGGTATCAGTCTGATCCTGGTGATGTTCACTAGATAGCTGTCAAGAATATCCTAAAGTACTTGAGAAGGACTAAGGATACATTTTTGGTGTATGGTGGAGAGGAAGAGCTCGTTGTAAGTGGTTACACGGATGCTAGCTTCCAAACTGATAAGGACGATTCAAAGTCCCAATCAGGTTTTGTATTTTGCCTCAATGGAGGAGCTGTAAGCTGGAAGAGTTCCAAGCAAGAGACAGTTGCCGATTCTACGACAGAAGCCGAGTATATTGCTGCCGCAAATGTGGCAAAGGAGGCTGTGTGGATTAGGAAATTCATCGGCGAGCTAGATGTAGTTCCTAGCATTGTTGATCCCATAGTTCTCTACTGTTACAACAACGGTGCAATTGCCCAAGCTAAGGAACCTAGATCTCATCAGCTCTCCAAACACATACTTTGGCGGTTCCATCTTATTCGAGAGATTGTCGATCGTGGAGATGTGAGCATTTGCAGAGTACCGACTAAAAATAACATAGCAGATCCACTGACAAAACCTCTTGCGCAAAGGAAGCATGATGGTCATGTTAGATCAATGTGTATTAGATACCTGAATGATCATCTTTAGTGGAAGCCTTGTGGATTGCATGTTTGTCGGTTGTTTATTCATTTGATGAATTGTGATATGTACTGTATGTTTCATTTTACATTTATGGCAAGTTCTTTTATTATGTCAACTATTTCTATATGATAGACTAATTAACATAATGAATGCCCTTAGAATGTTTGCTTCCATAGGAATTCAAGTACGTGACTTGAATGTGAGGGCCTATGTTTATATGAAGCTTCATTCTTAAATGGTCCCTGGTCGAGGTATCATCCTAGAAATTAGGGCGGGGATGAGACCATAAGACTGGCATGTGCGTTGACTGATGACCGGTTCTCACAGGACATGATATTGTGATATCAAGTCATCACATGGGTACTTGTTAAGAACAAGCTGTACTGGACAGACCCCCGTGAGACTACTTTGTGGATTGTTATATGAACGTGTCACAAGTAGATCTCAACTGGCAATGGTTTTTGTGGTCCTTTGACCTGAAGTAACATCATTCATCAGGTGAGGAAGAGCGTACTTTGATGCCATCTAAAGTTTTCTCTTGAGAAAGGTTGACGATAAGGGTGGTTGTTGGGTATGTTACGAATCATTTGGATGTTTGTGTGTGAGCAGAAATGGGATTTGTCCTCCTGTATGATAGGATTTACATCCATGGGCACCTTGATGGAATGAGACTGATAAATGCATGGCCATGCTTGGTTGAGTCAATATATGATATTGAGCTCACCATTTTCAGACAGTCTATTCTAGATCAGGAAACAAGGATTGAACGATCATGAGGGTGACACGGTCCATGCCTCTAGTTCTATCCGGATGTAAAGGACAAAGGGACATGACAACACTGATACATTGGTCAAGACATGCTTATTGAGTTATGAACTCTTATTGCTTGGGTAGCAATGATGCATTACTAGGTGCCACTCATTGTTTGTGAGACTTTTGTTGATACCTTCTAGATCAAGTGGGAGACTGTTGGAGTTTCTTTGGTGATCCGGAAGGAATCAGCAATTAGTCTTACTGCCAACACGATATGAGCCTATAGGGTCGCACATAAGAGTATTGGAGAAGTTGGAGATTGGTTTGTGTTGGTCTTGCTCATATTGGATATGGGTGGAGAACCAAACCTATGGCTACATGGAATACAGTTAGTACGTGAAGACTGCTCCTAGATATTGTGAATATTGTATGGAGCATGTCTTGAAGTTTTCGAGTTAATATTGTGAATATCGACTCGTAAACAATGTCGTCGAGATTGTCTCGATTACATGCGTTGATAGGAACTCGTCGAATTGAGCCATGGAGATTTCGTTGAAATTGTTTCGAGGAATTCGTCAAAAGGTTGTCGAAGAATCCGTCGATAGTGTATCGACGAATTCGTCGAATATTCATTCAACGGAATGGCTGGTCGAGCCGCTGAGACTGTCTCGCGGGCTGACTGGGGTCGTCGATGCTTACTCGACGAATTTGTCGGAATTGTTTTGACGAATCCGGCAAATAGCTTTGACGAATTCTATTTCGACGAAAACATGTAGCTTCTGTTTTATTATGGTTTGCGGATAGCCGACGCCGTGGTCTTTCTTTTCTCGGGGTATAAAAGGCTGAACCTTTTAGGGTTTAGTAGTAGTTGTTCGACTTGGAGAAAAAACTGAGTGAATAACGGAAGCGAACGACGATCGGCGACTTGCGATTTCCGACGGCGTACTTTTACCCGTGTGTGAAATTTCTCGCCGACCGGTAGATCAAGAGGAATCGATCCTTTGGGATCTAATCGTTGCTTCTGGAGATCGAAGGGAATCGTTCCCGAAAGATCGTGTCGCGCCCTTAGATCGACGGGAAGCGTTCCCATTCAGTTCTAGCCGTAATCGTTGAAGTCGCCTCCTCTCCTTTAACAAATCTAGTAATCTGTGGAGACGTAGAGGGCACTCCTTCTCCAACCTAGCTCTTGTTGGACAAGAGGCTAAGGGTTCTCCATTCTCGTGTGGGCTTCTATAGAGGTGTGGACACAATTCTACACTAACTCCTCCGACGAGCAGTTTGACGTTGACGGAGCCGAAGGAAGCACAGAGCAAGGACTTGGAATAGGATTCTGAATCCTAGAAGACTTTTCTTGGAGCTTTTGATTGAGTATCGACTCAATCCCTATAAGGTAATTTTATTATTGCCGCAATTTCTTGATTCATGGTTTTAGCACGATCCACATGTCTCTTTGGGTTGTTCTTGATATATTCGGCTGCGCACATCTAATGTGTATACCTTCAAAGAAAACCCAACAAAACAATGGACTTGTGAATGAAGTACTATATAGATCAATCTAGAATTCACAATAAAATTATCAAAGAACAATATCACTAATACAAGCTCGCTGCCAAAATTTCATGAACATCCAAGGTTATATAAACATGTAAATTCTTCTTATAAGAAAGTGCCCTAAATTGTTCTTAATTAATTCAGAGGGGATAATATTCCTAAAAATTTTAGGTAAATTATCTAGGGCATAATACTACCCTATGAACCTCTCTACCAAGTTCCAAGTAGTTCCAAGGACATATGACTCTATGTCCTTCAATAGGTTCAATAAACAACCCTAGGGTTTGAACTATGATTCTAGGGCACATCCACCCCAAACCTCTTTTGGGGGTATTTTATGTGATAATAAATCAGTGGCTAAGGTTTCATCACTTTTGGATGAGGATTGACCACTCAAACCCATAGGTGCATCTTTAACCTAATTTTCCCTTTAAGTAACCAAACTTGAGTCATCAAATTACCTGATCAAAACAATCCCAAATGGGATGAAATTTTTACCAGAGTCATGACATGACCCTAAGAACCATCCACCAAAATTTGGAAGGATTTAGAGGTACTAGACCCTAAAATTAAATCAGACATGATTTATTAACTTTTTGCAAAAATTATAGAAAAAAGTCCTCCAAAAATTCCCATTTTTGGATATGTTGAGGGTGTGGGTACAACTAGCCTATGCTCCAAATTTCAAAGCATTTGGATGTCTGGATTGGTGGGGGCGCTCAAACTAATCTCTGGTCAACCTTGTGTATAGGCTGCACCATTTTGAGTGTTGTGGTCAGACCACTGACCCAATGGGGGTGAAATAAATTTTAAAATAAACTAGACTTCAAGGGCTACAACTTTGGTGTTGACCACTATTCCAGGTGAGGGCTCTAAGTATTTTTAATAAATTAAAACATATAGACAATAATATGTGACAGAATTTGTATAACAAATAATATATCATAAGGGCCTGCGAATATCAGATCGCGCAGATCGGACAGCCCCTGGTCATCGTCCCCAATGAGCCAACGGCTTTGGTGAGCCCTTCCTGGAGCCAATTCCCGTGGCTTTTCCCGGCCACCTGTACAACTCCTCGGGCGGCCAATGCCACCACCACCTCCGTTGAGGTGATGGACAACGATAGGTGGTTATAGGGCGGTCGGAGGTGGCCGGAATAGGGTTTTAGACATGGGGAAGAAGCTTGAAAAACCAAGCTCTCGGCCTACCCGATCCAGGGCCAATTGGCCCCAAACCTTGCGGCCAACAGATGTAGATCTATCCACTGAGAGAGAGGAGGGAAGGACCTGAGTGGTGGTGTTTTGCCTCTCCGATCGTCGACTCGCCATTGCCGGGCATGGAGCTTTCGGGGCCATGCTTATCTCTGTCACAGAGGCTTGGTTTTTTCAGGGGTATGGTGGAAAATGACTCCTCTGAGTCCGGTGAGGGTGTTAATAACCTCAATTCGAGGAGAGGAAGGGCCAAGCTTTGATTTCTCCATTAATGGCCATTAAGGAGATTTCGGCTTTGGCTTGGGGAGATGAATAGGGCCTCAATCTGGCCAGTGAAGGGCTGAAAACTTCTCTCCCCATGAGGAGATGAATGGGGTCATTAATGAGGGAGATTGAAGGTTTCTTCTTCCTCCCCATTAATTTCCCCTTTCTCTCTCTTCCAATTTGGCAGTTTCTCTCTCCTGGTCGAATTTCCTGAAATTAAAAGGAAAATTATGTAATTCTTAACCTCATGAGCTAGTGGGCCACCTCAATTGGGCCTAACCCAAGTGGATTGGGCTTGATTAGGTCAAAATAGGGCATTTTGACCTAAAATTAGGGCTGAGTTGACTTTGGTCAATTTGACCATGTGGGTTGACCCTAATGGGTGGCTAGTGACCCATTGGCCTCCCCTAAGGGTTAGGAAGGTCTAGGTAGGTTCAATTTGGCAAGGTGGAGGCCAATTGACTCTCAATAGGCCACTTTGACCAAATTAGGGTTAGAGTTGACTTGGGTCAAATTGGCCAAACTGGTGGCCCCAGGATGAGAATTTTAGATCCATCGGGTCCCCAATAACAATATGAGGTTAGGGGCAAGGTCAATTTGGCAAGGTGGAGGCTTATTGACCATAATTAGGCTACTTTGACCCCCTTTAGGGTTAGGGTTGACTTTGGTCAATTTGACAACTTTGGTTGACCCCATTGGGTCCTTGGTGCTCTAAGGGACCCCCTAAAGGGTTAGGTATGCTATGGTGGGGTCAAGGGTCAAGGTGAGTCCCTAAAGTCCAATCCTAGGCTTGGTAATTGGAAAGTGCTATCTGAGACCATTGTGATCTTCACCTTCAATTCTAAGCTCTTATGATCTCTTTGTGCTTCATAGGGTTTTGTCATGACCTAGTCATGACAAAACCATTTTAGGGGTCTAGTTGTTTAAGGGATATTACAGCCTCCCCCTCAATCTCCTCCGCCGCCCTTTTCAATCAACTCTTTGAAGGATACGGGGGCCTTCCGCTTTAGACTCATCTTGAAGAATCCCTCCCGTAACTCCACCTTGAAGACGAGCTGGAGGGCGAATCCGGGCACTTCCTGGGTGAGCAGGACCTCCTCCTGGAATCGGTCCACATAGTGGGTAAACGACTCCCCCGGCCCCATTTTGATTTTGAAGAGTGTCTCGGCATCCTTCTTCCTTTTCTTCGAGGCTGAGAAGCGTAGCAAAAAACTACGACGCAGGTCCTCGAACGCATAGATCGGTCCTCCCGGGAGCTGGTGAAACCAGACCCGCGCCTTCTCCTTCGGGGTGGTGGCGAAGAGTCGGCACTTAAAAGCGTACGACACGGGCCTAAGGGAGGTCATGTCCTCGAACCATTGCAGGTGCTGGACGGGATCATCCTTGTCGGTGTAGTACACCATGTTCGACTCCCTGGACCCCTCGGGGAGTGGTGCCGAGAGCAGCAACTCGCAGAATGGGTGTAACGCCCCTGATTTTCCGGTGTTTGTTTAATTCAGTGATGGCGTGTTAATGACGTCGGGGCGTTACTTTTAACGTCGAGTTAGCGGCGCGTCGCCGTTTGCGCGTTTTCGCGTCCGTTTGGGTCAAGTCGACCAGATTTTGCGACGACCCGGAATTGGAAAATTTTACGTTAGGAAATTAGATTATTTAATTTTAGACTTGTTTATCAAGTTTCGTCGCGATCCGAGCCATTTTGGAGCCTCGGCGCATTTTTGAAGTTTTGTATATAATTAAAGCTCGCCGTAACTTCCGCCACTCATATCTCGAAAACGGCACGTCGGATTTTGATTCCAACTTCGCCGTTGGATTCGTAGCGCCGCCGTTCACCTAAGACGGAATTTTCGTTGGATTCGGCGTTCGTTATTTTTTTGATAAAATAATAATAATAATAATAATATTATTATTATTACGAAAAAAAAATTGAATGTATATAATTATATACGTTAATTATTAAACGCAACGATCGATTTATCCCTCCTCTTGCGTCGACTCATTCCAGCCCCTCTCAGAGTTGCGTCGAATTCAGCCTTCAAGCTTGCGTCGATTCATTCCAGCCCCTCTCAGAGTTGCGTCGATTCATTCCAGCCTTCAAAGCTTGCGTCGATTTCGGCAGCCTTTCAAAGCATGCGTCGACTGCCTTGCGTCAACTTCCTTTCGACGCATGCGTCGACTTTCCCCAGCAGCCTTGCGTCGACTGCCTTGCGTCGACTTCTTTTCGACGCATGCGTCGACTTCCTCCCCCCCCCCCCCTTGCGTTGACAACTTCGGCTCCGGCTATT
Source organism: Dactylorhiza incarnata (assembly GCA_033032865.1). Taxonomy (NCBI): domain Eukaryota; kingdom Viridiplantae; phylum Streptophyta; class Magnoliopsida; order Asparagales; family Orchidaceae; genus Dactylorhiza; species Dactylorhiza incarnata. Next base: position 12,788,343 of record JAWHQI010000014.1, read on the forward strand.
ATTAATAATAATAATAATAATGATATTATTATTATTAAAATTATGTTTGTTGCTTAAAGGGAAACGAGCCCAGCCCTCTTCTCCTTCTTCATTCTGTCCGAACCAGAGAGTAGAACCGAGCGACGGGGACGGCGATTTCTCGAACCTTCCGGACGCCGCCGACGGAGCTCCGGTGGTCGGAATCGCGAGCCGAGCATAGATTCGGAAAGCTCTCGACGAGAGCTTCGTCCTCGTGGTAATTTCCTCCCGTTTCGTGAAACTTTTTCTTTAGGGTTTTCGTCCCTAACCTTCGTTTTGGTCTTTTTTCTGTAGATTTCGCCTCGTCGTGCCTCCTTTTGGGCCGATCTACGACGAGGAGTTGTTCGGAGAACGATTCCGGTGATTTGAAGGCAAGTGGTGTTCTTGCCCTTGCTCTTTCTCTTTGCCATATAACCGCTCTAGGCCGGTGCTTTTGATCTAACTGCGTCGTATCTCCGTTTTATTCTCTATTTTTGTTGCTAATAATTTGATATTATGCCAGTGAATAAAAGATTTTTGTTAGCTTCATATCTCTTGATTTTCTCATTCTCTACTTACCTTATGATATGATATGTCCTGTTGGGCCTCGCCCCTTCCCCTTTGAAATTGCATGAAAATATGAATTTTATTGGAGGTCGTACACGACGTTGGCGGAGCCACCGGTGCGATGCTCTTTAATTTAATACATTTTGATTAGGAGGCTGTACGCGGTGTGGTTTTTGCCCCCGGTGCGGTGTCCTCTTAAGCATTCTGTTTGGGAGTCCGTACGTGGTGTGGTTTTTGCCCCCGGTGCGGTGCTCTTCTTTTGGATGAGCTGATCAGTCTCTATAATTCTGAACAAGAGTAACATGATTAATAATTTGAAAACGGATGGCTTTTCTTCTGCTTATGGCGAGTTTTGTCATCGCCTGTGTTCTCACCTATGTTTGGTGAGCTTATTTTACTGATTTTAGTTGATCTGCTGTGAAAGTGCACAGTTAACCTCACTAGATTTCTCTAGAGGGGGGGTGAATAGAGATTTGAAATATTTTGTGCAAAGTTAATATATATATATATGTATGATCACAGATTAGAGCTTCCCACACACACCAACAAGAATTAAAACAATAAAGCAAATGTAAGAAAGAAAATCCACAGCACAACACAAGAAAATATAGTGGTTCCCCAAACTTTGGGTAGTCCACTCTTCTACCCCCTTGGTAGGAATTCACTAACTTGCACTGAGTCTTTTGATAAGGAGACTCTTAGAACCACCCTGAGTCTTTTGATAAGGAGACTCTTAGAACCAATACACTGAATTTTTTGAAGAGAGATTCTAAAAACTCTTTTACAATAGTGAATAAGAATGAAAAGGAAAGAATGGAATAAAGCCAATAATGAATCTTCTTCCTAGCAAGAAGATTTGAAGCACAAGTTAAGAATTGAATCTTTCTTCTATAGAGAGAAGAAGATTTGTAGCCTTTCTCTCTTTTAGTGAGAGCAATCAGAGTTTGCAGCAGTGATCAGTGAGCAGAAGCAGAAGTAGAAATGGATGAAAGTTGCTGCAGAGCTTTTTCTCAATATCTCTCTTTTCTTTTGGGAGCTTTTCCTCTATATCATAAAATGTGTGGTGGATCACTCTTCTGCTTTTTCCTGCCGACTTGCTCTTTATTTTATAGCTCTGTGTAATAAGATAGTACTATAGGAGAGGAATCAATTAGCAGCCAGAGATTTAGGTAGAGAGAAATATTTCCATAGCAGATTTAATCATAAATGGAAAATATCAATTTAGATTTCAAATAATATCCAAAACAGATTTCATCAATTTAGCCAAGAATCAAATAGAAGGAAAGAATGATTCAGAACGGCTATAAAATATTAACATCATTCTATATAAATCAGATCTTCAGAAAAGAAGGAAAGAGATCTGGCGCAGATTCAAATCTGTCAAACAAATCGACGTGCGTCGATTACTATTCGACGTAAGCGTCGAATTTATCTTAGCCCAACGTCGAGAGGGATATAAGGAATGTGCGTCGACAAAGGTGCGTCGACTTCTTTGTATGCGTCGACTAGAAATCAGAGTAGCGTCGATAGGACCTACGTCGAAATCTTCCTAAAGTTACTTCGACATATCCTGAAGAAGACGTCGACTCTATTTCGACGTAGCGTCGAATACCATTCGACGCATATTTACTTTGTCTTTGTTATTCATTCATAAAACTCTTTCTTTAACTCATTTCTGGGGGTTAAGAGAAATCATTTTCCCAACAATCTCCCCCTATTTGTCTTAACCCTTTTTAAGGAGAAATTGTCTTAGCATAAAATCAACTCATACCAAAATAATTTGCATAAATGAGAAATATATTGATTGGAAAAGAAGGTTAATAAAGAGAGCTTATGACAAGTATTTGTCTTAAACTAGAAACTTCTTTTTGTACATGAAGTTGACAAAGGCAGAATAAAGTTTCCTAGACAAATCATTAATAGCATCAAAAATGTATCCCCTGGCTCTATCAGGTCTTTCTTGGACATTCCTGATGATGGTATGCAATTTTGCCAAGAGCTTATCACCCTCAGGGATGGTGTCATTTAAGGAGTAGCCCTTGCTGATAATGATTGCTGCCTTTTCATCAATCATTTCAATAGTAATATTGTGAGATTCTTTTTGAGCAGGTTTGGGCTCAGGAGGTCCTTTGTTGTCAACCTTTGGCCTATAGGGTTTCTTCTTTTCAGGTTCTTGTTTCTCAGGGACTTCATGCATTTTTCCTTTTCCTTTCCATGGAGAGTTGAGCCATTTGTCTAGCCTTGGAGGTTTTGATGGCTTTTTGTAGGGTATGTATGTATCTTCTGTACATCCTATACCTTTCTTGTTCATTTGACCTTTATTCAGAGTAATCCCTGCTTGAGGATTCTTCTTTCGATAGGCTTCAACATCAAACAATTTATTTGGAATTTTGATAGAAGATTCAGCAAGGATTTGTTCCTTAGTCATTCCTTTGTTGATCTTTTCCATCCAAGCCCTCCTTTTATCTTCCACTTCTTTCCTAGCTGCTTCATATTCATATGCTTCTCTTTCTCTTATCTCTTCATGTCTCTTTTCCATGTCAGGATCATGATAGTCCTTTATAGGATTAGAAGGAATGGGTACCTTCTCAAATCTTTTTATTTCTTCAATAGCCTTTCTATATTTCTTTTCTTTTGCATACTCCTTCCTTTCTTCTTTAGAGAAATTTTGCCAGTGAGGAGTGACTTCCCTTTTTCTTTTTATCTGTCCTCCTGCACTCTGCCTAGGAGTTATTTGTTTAGAGAGTCTTGCTACTTGAGGAGGTAGAGGTAGCAAAGGAGGTAGAGAAGAAGGTAAGGGAGGAAGAGGAGGAGATTTCTTTTTAGGTGGAGAAGGAGTTATTTCAAGAAGAGTTCTTAGATGATCTGTAATAGAGGGCAGAGAAATATTTGGTAGGTTGATTTCTGTAGATGAATGAATGTCTCCTCCAGACTCTTTTGTAGGGATATCCTCAAGCAAAGGAGTCTTAAGCTTGATATAACTGGCCGAGAAACCAGGAGAATGATGCTGAAGTTCTTCCTCGCATAAGGGTGTGTCAATCCATATTTGCCCATTCCAATCATCAGAGATGGCTGCTTCTTCCTCCCCCTGGATTACTGGCAGATTCTCTACAGGAATCTCCCCCTGGATACTAGGAATATCAATTCTGAATGCTGAATCCACAGCATGCTCCCCTTCAGTGTTGTAAGAGGAAGATTCACCAAAGTGTTTGTTAAAGGTGTAGTCAGAATGATTTGAGAAGACTGGAACCTGGTGAGAGGGGTTTCTGGAGCAACTCTCCCCCTGGTTTATATCCTGTATGAAGGATGTAAACCTTTGTGGCGACAGAGAAACTTCTCGAAGAAGGATATGCAGCTCAGGAAGAGATGCAGATAGAGTGGCCAGCTTTGCTTCACAGTGGGCGATCATATTGGCACATTCATCAGAGAAGCTTTGTAGACGAGTCTGAAAGTCTTTAAGGAGTTTTTTCAGAGCAGCATGTATTGCTTGGACGTGGTCGGCTTGAACAGGAGTAGGTGCCATTGTAGAGAGAGAGAGAGGTAGACGAAGAAGTTTTTGGCGGGTTCAGAGATGTATTCGTTATGAAATACGAGGTGCTATTTAAAGTAGATGAAGCGTCGAGAAAGGAAACATAAATCGAGGAATTCAATAGGCAGAAAAAGGAAGTAGGGATTTGATTCTAAATGTAACCTGAAATCGATGTTGCGTCGATTTAGATGTCAGCGTAAGCATAGATATGGATTTGATATCTTCAAGCTTTGTTGAGATATGCGTCGATGAAAATTCGACGGTACGTCGATGGATAGTCGACGTATCAGTAACTGAAGGAGGTCAGTATTAGCGTCGAGATCAACTCGACGGTGCGTCGACTTTGATTCGACGCATCTCCAGTAAGTTTTTCTTAGAAGCTCTGATTTGTTTAGATTTTCTCAGCAATCATGCTTTACAGACTTCCATCAAGCATTCCTAGGGTGTTGAGGAAGAAATTATGCTTGGTTTCATCCAAAGGTTTTGTAAAGATATCTGCTCTTTGACTGTCTGTAGGTATATATTCTAAGGTTATCTTACCTTTTTCTACATTGTCTCTAAGAAAGTGATGTCTAATTTCTATATGTTTGGTTCTGCTATGAAGAACTGGGTTAGATGCTATGGATATAGCACTGGAGCTATCACAGTAAATTTTAGAGTTATTGACTTCTAGTTTGTAATCAAGGAGCTGATTTTGCATCCACAGGATCTGTGAACAACAGCTCCCAGCAGCTATATATTCAGCTTCAGCTGTTGAGGTGGAGACTGAGGTTTGTTTCTTACTAAACCATGAGATTAACCTGTCACCTAGGAATTGGCAAGTGCCAGAGGTGCTTTTTCTATCAACCCTACAGCCTGCATAGTCTGCATCTGAGAAACCTGTTAGCTCAAAGTTGGTTTCTGCTGAATACCATAGCCCTAGTTCAGGAGTTCCCTTAAGGTATCTAAGAATCCTTTTAACAGAGGTGAGATGGGATTCTTTTGGATCAACTTGGAATCTAGCACATATACAAGTGGCAAACATTATATCAGGTCTACTGGCTGTTAGATATAGAAGGGATCCTATGATTGCCCTATAAGTCTTTTGATCCACAGATTTTCCTTTATCATCTTTTTCTATAATGGCATTGGTTGCCATGGGTGTTTTCATGGTGGAGGCTGACTCCATACTAAATTTTTTGATTAGTTCTTTAGTATATTTTGATTGTGAGATAAAGATTCCTTCACTACTTTGTTTCACTTGAAGTCCTAGAAAGTAGGAGAGTTCACCCATGCTACTCATTTCAAATTTTGATTGCATTAGATCAGCAAATCTTTTACAAAGTTTAGGATGAGTGGAGCTAAATATGATGTCATCTACATATATTTGAACAAGAAGGAGTTGGTTTTTATGAGTTCTAGTGAAGAGTGTTTTGTCTACTTTTCCTCTTTCAAAAGAGTTTTCTAAAAGAAAGTTAGAGAGAGTGTCATACCAAGCTCTGGGAGCTTGCTTAAGACCATATAGTGCTTTGTTAAGCTTATAAACAAAAGTAGGAGAAGAAGGATTGACAAAACCTGGTGGCTGCTCTACATATACCTTTTCTTGAAGGTCACCGTTCAGAAAAGCACTCTTGACATCCATCTGATATACCTTCATCTTCATAAAAGCTGCATAGGCCAGGAAGAGCCTAATTGCTTCCAATCTGGCTACTGGAGCAAAGGATGATTGTAGTCTATTCCTTCTTCTTGTCTGTATCCTTGTGCCACAAGTCTTGCCTTGTTCCTGACAATTATTCCAGTGGAATCTAGCTTGTTTTTATATATCCATTTTGTGCCAATCACTGGGTAGTTACTGGGTCTTTCTACTAACTTCCATACTTTGTTTCTCTCAAATTGGCCTAGCTCTTCTTGCATGGCCAAAATCCAATGAGGATCACAGTTTGCTTCTTCAAACTTCTTTGGTTCAACTTGTGATAAGAAGCATTGAAGCATTACTCCATTTGAAACTTGATGCCTTGTTTTTACTCCAGTATTGAGGTTTCCAATTACTTGAGATTTTGGGTGATCTCTCAAATTGATCCCTGTTCTCCTGGGATCTGCTAGTTGTTCTTCTTCTTCATTCTCAATGTGATCATTATCAAACTGTTCTTCCTGGACCAAGTTTTCTTGTGGAGATTGGTTTTGAAAGCTTCTCTCTGAACTTTCTTCATGTTCTTGTTCAGATTCCTCACTTGGTTCCTTTAGCTGGTATTCTCTTTCATTTTCTTTGTTCTCTAGAGCTAGTTGCTCATGCTGGATTTCTATGCTTTTGCTTTCCTGTGAAAAAGAGTTGGTGGGAGTATCCTCCCCCTTAATCAACATGTTAGTTTCATCAAACACAATGTGCATAGATTCTTCAATTTTCAGAGTTCTCCTGTTATAGCACCTATAAGCTTTACTGGATGATGAATATCCCACAAATATTCCATCATCAGACTTTTTGTCAAACTTTGCAAGATGATCTTTTCCATTATTTAGAATAAAGCAAGCACACCCAAAAATTTTAAAGTATTTGACAATAGGTGTTTTTCCCTTCAGGAGTTCATAAGGAGTTTTTAACTTAGTTTTATGAATGAGGCTTCTATTTAGAACATAATTTGCAGTATTGACTGCTTCAGCCCAAAAGGTTTTTGTTAATCCTGATTCTGCAAGCAAGGTCCTTCCTGATTCTATTAAAGTTCTATTCTTCCTCTCAGCAACTCCATTTTGTTGAGGAGTTCTAGGTGCTGAGAAATTTTGTTTGATTCCTATTTCATTACAGAAACTACTCATAGCCTGATTTTCAAATTCAGTTCCATGGTCACTTCTTATTATGGATACCTGACTGTTGAATTCAGATTGAATTTGTTTTATGAATTTTGAGAGAGTCTGATGGGTTTCAGACTTGGCCTTTAGAAAGAATACCCAACTATATCTAGAGTAGTCATCTACAATAACTAGGGTATAGGATTTTCCTCCCAAGCTTTGAGTAGATATGGGACCAAAGAGGTCCATGTGGAGCAAGTGAAGGATCCTTGGAGAGTCATCCTTACCAATTGGTTTGAAGGATGATTTGGTTTGTTTTCCTAGTTGGCAAGGTCTGCATGGAGAATCCTTAGAGTATCTACCCTTTGGTAGGCCTCTCACTAGGTTATTTTTTGCTAGTTTACTAATTGTTTTGTAGTTTAGATGACCTAGTCTCCTATGCCATAATTCACTTTTATCAATAATATTATTGAATAAACATACTTCTGTGGGAGAGGAACTGAAGTCTACTACATATACTTTACCTTTTCTAATTCCTTTAAGTACTGTGGCACCAGTCTTGGTATCAATAATATGGCAGAGTAGTATGGTGAATTTTACCTCATACTTACCATTATCACATATCTGACTTATACTTATCAGATTATGTTTTAGTCCTTTGACTACTGCCACATTCTTGAAGGTGACCTTCCCTTCAATGAAGTCTCCAAATCCCTTGGTTTGGCCACAGCTAGAGTCTCCAAAGGTTACTGATGGTCCAAGTCTGTCCTCAAAGTTGTTTAGCAGGTTTTTGCATCCTGTCATGTGCATGGAGCATCCACTGTCCAAGTACCACACAAGCCTGGAGATGTGGTACATCTGCACATAAAAATTTTAAACATTAGTTTGAACCCTGCTCAGCTGGGGTCCCTTCTTATAATCAGAACTAATGAAGGAATAAGTAGGTTTTTCAGAATATCCTTCCTCCTTTTGGGGCAATGGTCTATCATACCAATCTGTTTTGGTGATGTCACAGAAATAGTGTTCATAGTGTAAGGAAAGAGAGGGAGACTTTTTGAACAGAGAGACATTTCTGTCAGATTGATTGCGTCGATATGAATTCGACGTGCGTGGAGAGGAAGTCGACGCCTTTTGGTATAAGCGTCGATTAAGAATCGACGTACGTTGATAACGATTCGACGCAGATTGATTGCGTCGATATGAATTCGACGTAGATTCAAAATTCTTGTTAGGATTCTTTCCTAAGATTCCTTTATTTATAATGGGATTAGGTTTGTTGAAAAGAGTGGTTGTTTCTTGACTTTCTTGTGATCTTGCTTCTTCTAGATGATTTTCCCTGGTGAAGTGAATGGGGTGTTTCCAGACAGATTTGCTGGGTGCTTTAGACTTAGATGCTTCATTAGCTTTCAGTTTTAATTGATTAGATCTATTAGTGAGATTTTCAGAGATATTTTTGATTTTCTGATTTTTTCCATTTAGAGAATCCTCAAAGGCTTTAGCTTTTGCTAGCTCTTTCCTTAGTGTTAGATTTTCTAAATAGATTTTGTTTAGGTTTTCCTCTGAGAGTTCTAGATTGAGTTTATAATTTTTATGGTATGTGTTTACTTGCTTTAGTTTTCTTAACTCCATCCTTAATTCTTTTACCCCTTTTTCAGATTTGATTAGATCTAAACAGAATTCTTTGAAATCTTGTGCAAAATTAGTGGAGGAGAAATCTATACTATTTAGTATATTTACCATAGATGTATCTTCAAGCTTCTCAGTGGCCATCAGACATGTTTCTTCTTGCTTGACATCTTCTTGATCAATATCTGATGAGGTGTTTTCTTCAGATTCTGAATCACTCCAGGATTGAGCAATCAATCCTCTTCCTTTCTTCTTCTTCTTTGGATCTGTACTTTTCAGATCTTTCTTGCTGCTGTTCTCCTTAGGACAATCAGGAGCAATGTGTCCAGGTTTCCTGCATGTGTAACAGATAATCTCTTTAGAGGGTTTTTTGTTATACCTGGTTTTTGATTCTCTTCTTCTGGATTCTTCTGTTTTGATCCATTTCTTGAACTTTTTAGCCAGCAAGCTGATCAGCTCATCATCACTAGTTGATGATTCACCTTCAGTAGCCTTCAATGCAATACTCTTTTCTTTTGAGAGTGGAGATGCCTTTTCTTTCTCAGCTCTGGTTTTCAATAGCTGTTCATAGGATTTCAGTTTACCCAGTAGAACATCTGTTGATATTTCTTCTTGACTCCTGGAGTCTTTAATTGGCCAGATTCTTGAATCCCAAGTGCTGGGAAAACAAGTCAGCAATTTATCATTTATCTCAGTGAGAGATATGTCCTTTTCAAGTGACCTCAATTCATTAATTATGAGGCTGAATCTTGAGTACATGTCAGCAACACTTTCACTTTCTTTCTTTTGGAAGTTTTCATATTGAGAGATTAATAGGGCCTTCTTGTCTTTCTTTTCATCAGCACTTCCTTCTACCATTTTGGTGAGAGCTTCCCATACTTCCTTAGCTGACTCACAATCAGCAATCTTTTGAAAGATTTCATCTGAGAGTGTTGAGACTAGAATGTTCATAGCCTTGGCATCATGTCCTTGGGCTTTCTTCTCATCCTCTGTCCATTCAGTTCTTGGAGCAAGTGTTTCAGTCACTTTTCCACTTGAGTCCTTCCTGAATGGCTTGGGGGGACCTGTCAAAATAGAATTAAACAATTCATCATCAATAGAGTTTAGATAAATTCTAACTCTTGTCTTCCAAAGTGCAAACTTTTCAAGGTTGCAAATTGGTGGTCTGGTGGAAGCATAATCTTTGATTTGTGCCATGTGAAAAATAGTTTTGAAAAATATATATATATGGGGTAGGACCTTTTTGATCAAGGAGTTATCCTTTTTAGATCAACCTACCTCTGATACCAATTGAAAGTGCACAGTTAACCTCACTAGATTTCTCTAGAGGGGGGGTGAATAGAGATTTGAAATATTTTGTGCAAAGTTAATATATATATATATGTATGATCACAGATTAGAGCTTCCCACACACACCAACAAGAATTAAAACAATAAAGCAAATGTAAGAAAGAAAATCCACAGCACAACACAAGAAAATATAGTGGTTCCCCAAACTTTGGGTAGTCCACTCTTCTACCCCCTTGGTAGGAATTCACTAACTTGCACTGAGTCTTTTGATAAGGAGACTCTTAGAACCACCCTGAGTCTTTTGATAAGGAGACTCTTAGAACCAATACACTGAATTTTTTGAAGAGAGATTCTAAAAACTCTTTTACAATAGTGAATAAGAATGAAAAGGAAAGAATGGAATAAAGCCAATAATGAATCTTCTTCCTAGCAAGAAGATTTGAAGCACAAGTTAAGAATTGAATCTTTCTTCTATAGAGAGAAGAAGATTTGTAGCCTTTCTCTCTTTTAGTGAGAGCAATCAGAGTTTGCAGCAGTGATCAGTGAGCAGAAGCAGAAGTAGAAATGGATGAAAGTTGCTGCAGAGCTTTTTCTCAATATCTCTCTTTTCTTTTGGGAGCTTTTCCTCTATATCATAAAATGTGTGGTGGATCACTCTTCTGCTTTTTCCTGCCGACTTGCTCTTTATTTTATAGCTCTGTGTAATAAGATAGTACTATAGGAGAGGAATCAATTAGCAGCCAGAGATTTAGGTAGAGAGAAATATTTCCATAGCAGATTTAATCATAAATGGAAAATATCAATTTAGATTTCAAATAATATCCAAAACAGATTTCATCAATTTAGCCAAGAATCAAATAGAAGGAAAGAATGATTCAGAACGGCTATAAAATATTAACATCATTCTATATAAATCAGATCTTCAGAAAAGAAGGAAAGAGATCTGGCGCAGATTCAAATCTGTCAAACAAATCGACGTGCGTCGATTACTATTCGACGTAAGCGTCGAATTTATCTTAGCCCAACGTCGAGAGGGATATAAGGAATGTGCGTCGACAAAGGTGCGTCGACTTCTTTGTATGCGTCGACTAGAAATCAGAGTAGCGTCGATAGGACCTACGTCGAAATCTTCCTAAAGTTACTTCGACATATCCTGAAGAAGACGTCGACTCTATTTCGACGTAGCGTCGAATACCATTCGACGCATATTTACTTTGTCTTTGTTATTCATTCATAAAACTCTTTCTTTAACTCATTTCTGGGGGTTAAGAGAAATCATTTTCCCAACATGCTGTTTCCTTTCTGCTGATGATTAGATACTCCTGCTATTTCATTTCCTGTCGATTACTTGCTGAGAGCTTGTCATGACTGACCCTTGCAGCTCCTGTTTCCCTCCGGTCTCGCGGAGGTTTGCTTACTTTCTTATTTTCTGCACCACTTGCACTTGTTTCTGATGTGTTCTTTCTTTGAATGCCTCAGGTTCTGGACAGTAGCAGGTGTTAGTGCAGAGTTGTTTTAGTTGCTGTCTTCTGACTCTTTGAGGTAGAGTTTTCTGCGGACTTGTCGGCCCATGGGTTCGTGTCAGGTGTTGACGCCCGTGGAGCCATTTAGTTAGATTTTTTGTTTCAACTGCTGCTGTTACTTGTGGTTCACTTTTGAAAACTTGTTCTGGAATGGTTGGATATTGGTGGGCTTTATGACCCCCTTGTTAGATATGTTAAGGCAATTGTTGCATTGCATATTATGTTTTGAAATGCTAATCTCACTATTTTCTACGCGTGATAAATCTATTTCTTATATATAGTAAATCCACACATTCGATCTTGCATGGTGCACCTCACTAGGTCTTCATGTTCACTTAGGCCACTAAGTAATTAAATCAAGTATTTTTCCGCTGCGTAAAACTATATTTTAAAAGCGTGGACTAGTTGATCCACCTAGTCGAGGGACGCGGTTTATTAATCTTTTTGCATAAATTATATTTAAATCCCTTTGAGTTAATAATAATATTTGCTTGTCTGCGAAGAAGGATGATCTGCCTTAACGTCAGTAGGCGTCCCCTACGTGACGTGGCATCACAATGCGTAATTTTCCCTACTCTGATAGCATTTTAAATGTTGGGAAAATGCGGGTTGTGACAGTTGGTATCAGAGGGAGGTTCTGTGAAAAAGGTAGTTGGGTGGTTTGGCGTGTGAGCCAAACAACCGCTATCCTAAGCAGAACCTCATAAGATCATTTCATTATATACACACACGGATATGTCATCAATATGTCTTGACCGAAGCATGGACACAACACTCATAGCATGATAAGAAGTATACTGGGCATATTATGTAGTATGGGATGCATAATATGTGTTTGTATATGGATCCACCATAGGTGGCAACATGTGACGGTTATGTAGTATGGGATGCATAACCACCATTACATGGATGCCCATTAGCACGTTTTCTTTTTTCGTTACATGTAATGTTATGTAGTATGGGATGCATAACATTACATGTGTACACCGCTCATAACATGCATTAAGGCCTCTTTCTAGAATGCATAGCACTGCATACATTCATATCATCGCATAAGCACGCGTGCCAAGTTAAAGACATACCAGATGACATATGTACACACATGATTTGAAAAAAAATTTAAATACTCATGCACTCATGTCATAGCACAAGAGTCAATAGGATGATGATGCATCATCCTAAGTTAATCATGGCATCATTTCATGAAATTCCAGAACAAGGTAACAGCAATAGCAGGTTGTTTTCTTCTCTATTTCGAATCGATCCGTAAATTTTTCCGAGTCTGTTTGGCTTAAGCTCTGTAAGCCTGTTTCTGATTAAATGTCCATCGTTCTTGTAGACATGTATCGTAGAAGAGTGACACGATCGACCCCCCTGCCTGAGGGAGAGTCTTCTGGTGGTCAAAGTGAGTCCGTGATCGAAAGCCTGCGACAGAGCAATGAGACTTTGTCGAGGCAGTTGGTTGCGATGCAGACTCAGATTCAGTCATTGGCGTCTGCTGCCTCGGCGCAGCAGCCTGTTATGCAAGAACCGGTGGTGAGCCCAGCCGTTCCTGCTCCCCTGGTGCCTCCAGTGGCATTGCCACCGGAGATGAACTTCATTTCACACTTTTAGCGTTTGGGACCTCCTACCTATGATGGTAGGGCAGACTTCATGGCCCTGGATGATTGGGTGATCAGCATGGAGGAGATGTTCTCCTATTCAGGTATCTCGGAGGCTTCGAAGGTGATGGTGGCTGCTTATCAACTGAAGGGTTTGGCGAAAGGTTGGTGGATTAGGGAGAAGGAAGGTCTCGCCGAGGGGTGCTCTTGGGAGACGTTTAAGAAGTTGTTGCTTAAGAAGTTCCTCCCTTCAGTGGAGCGCGACCGATTGATGAACAACTTCCTGCATCTGAAGCAGAGGCAGCTCACCGTCAGTGAATATGAGATCGAGTTCAGCAAGTTGAGCAGATTCGCCCCTGAGTTGGTGGCCTCGGAGGAAGGTAGGGTGAAGCGGTTTTTGGGTGGTCTCACTGGCGACGTCCAGCAGTGGGCTAGCGCTTATGGGTCAAAGACTTATGCTGAAGCGGTGGAGGCCGCATTGAAGGCAGAATCTATTGAGAAGACGAAGATTCGTGGACAGCAGACCAAGAGTGATAAGAGGAAATCTGATGAGCGGGAGAGTTCTAAGGCGTCACACTCGGACTCGAAGAAGAGGGGTGTGGGGCACTGTAGCTTCTGTGGCAAGCGAGGCCATCAGTTCGAGAGGTGTTTCAAGAGGCTCGAGGCGTTGGAGCCATTAAAGGTTAGTGCAATTCAGGACGCGCCCAAGGCGGTCCCAGTGTGCTCTTTCTGTTCTAAGCCCGGGCATGAGGCGGCCCGATGTTACAAGAAGGCCGGTTGTTGTTTCCTATGTGGACAAAAAGGACATCGTAGGGCTGACTGCCCGAACTCTCAGACTGTGACTTCAGTGGTTCCTCTGCAGGCCTTGCAGCCGCCCCCGCAGTTCGTGGGCAAGACTAAAGGCAAGCTTAATGTGCTGACTAGAGAGGAAGCTCAAACCTCAGCGCACGTGATATCCGGTTAGTTTCTTTCCTCCTAACTTGTTCTTTTTTTTCTGATTTTAGTTAGCTTACTAGTTGTCTAGTGACACACGCTTATTTAGGTGAATTCAAGGTGAAGAATAAGTGGGCGCGTGTCCTGTTTGATTCGGGAGCGTCTCACTCTTTTGTTGCTAGAAGTTTTGTTGATAGGCACCGATGGTCTGTTGATCGGTTGGATGGTGCCTTGTCCGTTAAGTTTCCGTCTGGAGATCAGGTTACGTTAGATCGGGGTATCCGGGGGTGCTCCATCTCTTTGGGTGGTGTCCAGGTGCTGGCAGACTTGAAGATGCTAGATTTGGCAGATTTTGATGTGATTCTCAGGATGGGCTGGTTGTCCAAGTATGATGCCGTGATCAAGTGCAAGGAGAAGCGGCTAGATTTCAAGTTGGGTGACGGACGTCCTTTGAGCGTTTATGGTTTACCTCGGGAGAGTTCTCCGATTATTTCCGCGGTACGTGCTCGCCGAGCTTTAGCCTCTGGTTGTTTGGGTTTTCTGGTTTCTATCTGCGCTTTGGATGCTTCTCGTGTGGAGCCAACCGTGGAGGGTATCCCGGTGGTGCGAGAATTTCCCGATGTTTTTCCGGGCAAGCTTTCCGCTCTTCCTCCCGAAAGAGAGGTGGAGTTTTCCATAGACCTCGAACCAGGCACCCGGCCCATTGCCAAGGCACCGTACCGCATGGCGCCTCGTGAGTTAGAAGAATTGCGTGTTCAGTTGGATGAACTTCTGGAGTGTGGTTTCATCAGACCGAGCACTTCTCCATGGGCTGCTCCTGTTCTCTTTGTGAAGAAGAAGGACGGTTCCATGAGGCTGTGTATCGATTATCGGGAGTTGAATAAGGTGATGATCAAGAATAGATATCCGTTGCCGCGGATTGATGATTTGTTCGACCAGCTGCGTGGGTGCACCAAATTCTCGAAGATTGATCTTCGTTCGGGCTACCACCAGTTGAGGGTTCGTGAGTCGGACATTCCTCTGACGGCTTTTAGATCCCGGTACGGGCATTTCGAGTTCCTCGTGTTGTCCTTTGGTTTGACCAACGCGCCTTCTGCGTTCATGGATCTGATGAACCGGGTATTCAGGGACTTTCTTGACCGTTTTGTAGTCGTCTTCGTTGACGACGTTCTCATCTATTCTCGCAGTGATGAGGAGCATGCCTATCATTTGCGTCAGGTTCTGTCTGTCTTGAGAGAGCATAAGTTGTATGCTAAGCTGAGCAAGTGCGAGTTTTGGCTGTCTCAGGTGTCCTTTTTAGGACATGTGGTGAGCAAGGATGGAATCTACGTTGATCCCGCCAAGATTTCAGCGGTAATGGATTGGAAGAGACCTTCTACTCCAAAGGAGATCAGGAGTTTCTTGGGTTTGGCCGGATATTATAGGAGATTTGTGGAGGGTTTCTCTACATTGTCCACTCCGATGACCCGGCTTACGCAGAAGAATACCGCCTTCATTTGGAGTGATAAGTGTGAGGAAGCTTTCCAAGAGCTGAAGAGAAGGTTGTGCTCTGCCCCAATTCTCATTCTGCCTATCGAGGGAGCGGAGTTTGCGGTGTATGTTGATGCTTCCCACATCGGACATGGATGCGTTCTGATGCAAGAGGGGAAGGTGATCGCTTATGGATCTAAGCAATTGAAGGTTCATGAGAAGAATTACCCCACCCATGATTTGGAGTTTGCGGCGGTGATTTATGCCCTGAAGCTGTGGAGACACTTACTGTATGGCGCTGTGTGCAAGATTTATACTGATCATAAAAGCTTGAAGTATGTATTCACACAAAAGGAGCTGAATTTACGCCAGCGCCGGTGGTTGGAATATGTTGTTGATTATGAAGTGGATATCCTTTATCATCCCGGTAAGGCCAATGTGGTGGCCGATGCGTTGAGTAGGAAGACGGCTCAGATCTTCAACTTATCTGTTCAAGCCTTAGTTGAGGAGTTTCTTTTGATGGATATTTCGGCGGTGAGCCATGGCGAGCGCACTCGTTTGGAGGCAGAAGAGCCTTCGTGGATCACCCTCACAAGGTTATATCAGAAAGAAGACCCAGATCTTCAGCATCTCCGAGGAAGGGCCGAGAAAGGGGAATTATCTGATTTCTCCATTGATGAGCTTGGTACCCTCTTGTATAGAGGTAGATTCTGTATTCCGGCGGTGGGAGATATTCGGGTTATGATTTGCAGGGAGGCTCACGGATCTAGTGTGTCCTATCACCCGGGTTCCACCAAGATGTATAGAGATCTGAAGCAAATCGTGTGGTGGTCGGGCATGAAGAACGACATTGCCAAATTCGTATCGGAGTGCTTCACATGCAAGCGGGTGAAGGCCGATCATGGCAGGCCTGGAGGAAAACTGACCCCTTTGGAGATCCCCATGTGGAAATGGGAAAGCATATCGATGGACCTTATTACGGGTTTGCCGAGGTCCCCTCGTGGACATGATTCAGTCTGGGTTATAGTTGATCGATTGACGAAGTGTGCGCATTTCGTCCCCTTCAAAGTCGGTTATTCTATGAAGAAGATAGCAGAGTTATATTTGGATGAGGTCATTCGTTTGCATGGAGTGCCAGTGAGTATCGTGTCAGATCGAGACTCTAGGTTTACGTCTTGATTCTGGCAGGGCTTACAGGGAGCTTTGGGCACCGACCTCAGGTTTTCGACCGCATACCATCCGCAGACCAATGGTCAAACAGAGCGAGTTAATCAGATTGTGGAAGACATGGTCAGGTGCGACATTTTGGAGCATGGTGGAGCTTGGGACGAGCGCCTCAGACTCATGGAGTTTGCATATAATAATAGCTTCCAAGAAAGTCTGCAGATGGCCCCTTTTGAAGCGTTGTATGGGAGGCGCTGCAGGACTCCCTTGTTTTGGGCCGAAGTCGGTGAGAGACCGTTGCTAGGTCAGGAAGCTTTAATGGAAATGGAGGAGGCGGTGACTAATATTCGGGAGAAGCTCCGCGTTGCTCAGGAGTGGTACGAAAAGTATGTCAATCAAAGAAGGGCAGATCTGGAGTTTGCGGTTGGGGATAGTGTTTTTCTGAAGGTCTCTCCGATGCCAGGCGTTAAAAGATTTGGGAAGAACCACAAGTTGGATCCCAGATATGTTGGGCCATTTCAGATCGTTGAGCGCATCGGAGTGTCCGCTTATAGATTGGAGTTACCTGCTACCTTCCCTGGTGTCCATGATGTGTTTCATGTGAGTCAGTTAAAGAAGTGTGTCCGCAGCAATCGTGAAGTCCTCGATTCGGTGCCTCAGATTCAGCCCAATTTGACTTATGTTGAGGAGCCTGTTCGCATTTTAGAGACCCAAGAACGGGTGTTGCGGAGAAAATCTATTCCCATGGTGAAAGTTCTTTGGTGGAATCATGATGTCGAGAGCGCAACATGGGAGCTGGAGTCAGCAATGCGAGAGTCTCATCCTCACCTTTTCAATTAATTAGTTCAGGTAGATCTGCTCTCCTGCACTAGTTATCTTTTCATTTTATTTGCTCAGATGGATTTTCTTTCCTGTACCTTTATTTTATCCAAATTGTTGTTCCTGCACCTTTATCTTTCATCTAAATAGCCCAGGTCAAAATTCCCTTCCTGTACCAATTATTTATCTATCTTAAATTCTCTCCTGTACCATTTATCGACCTTAATGTTGTTATCTGCTCTTATGTCAAGTTTCGGGACGAAACTTTCTTTTAGGGGGAGTGGCTGTAACGCCCCTGATTTTCCGGTGTTTGTTTAATTCAGTGATGGCGTGTTAATGACGTCGGGGCGTTACTTTTAACGACGAGTTAGCGGCGCGGCGCGTCGCCGTTTGCGCGTTTTCGCGTCCGTTTGGGTCAAGTCGACCAGATTTTGCGATGACCCGGAATTGGAAAATTTTACGTTAGAAAATTAGATTATTTAATTTTAGACTTGCTTATCAAGTTTCGTCGCGATCCGAGCCATTTTGGAGCCTCGGCGCATTTTTAAAGTTTTGTATATAATTAAAGCTCGCCGTAACTTCCGCCACTCATATCTCGAAAACGGCACAACAGATTTTGATTCCAACTTCGCCGTTGGATTCGTAGCGCCGCCGTTCACCTAAGGCGGAATTTTCGTTGGATTCGGCGTTCGTTATTTTTTTGATAAAATAATAATAATAATATTATTATTATTACGAAATTAATTATATACTTTAATTATTAAACGCAACTTCGATTTATCCCTCCCCTTACGTCGACTCATTCCAGCCCCTCTCAGAGTTGCGTCGAATTCAGCCTTCAAGCTTGCGTCGATTCATTCCAGCCCCTCTCAGAGTTGCGTCGATTCATTCCAGCCTTCAAAGCTTGCGTCGATTTCGGCAGCCTTTCAAAGCATGCGTCGACTGCCTTGCATCGACTTCCTTTCGACGCATGCGTCGACTTTCCCCAGCAGCCTTGCGTCGACTGCCTTGCGTCGACTTCTTTTCGATGCATGCGTCGACTTCCTCCCCCCCTTGCGTTGACAACTTCGGCTCCGGCTATTAATAATAATAATAATAATAATGACATTATTATTATTAAAATTATGTTTGTTGCTTAAAGGGAAACGAGCCCAGCCCTCTTCTCCTTCTTCATTCTGTCCGAACCAGAGAGTAGAACCGAGCGACGGGGATGGCGATTTCTCGAACCTTCCGGACGCCGCCGACGGAGCTCCGGTGGTCGGAATCGCGAGCCGAGCATAGATTCGGAAAGCTCTCGACGAGAGCTTCGTCCTCGTGGTAATTTCCTCCCGTTTCGTGAAACTTTTTCGTTAGGGTTTTCGTCCCTAACCTTCGTTTTGGTCTTTTTTCTGTAGATTTCGCCTCGTCGTGCCTCCTTTTGGGCCGATCTACGACGAGGAGTTGTTCGGAGAACGATTTCGGTGATTTGAAGGCAAGTGGTGTTCTTGCCCTTGCTCTTTCTCTTTGCCATATAACCGCTCTAGGCCGGTGCTTTTGATCTAACTGCGTCGTATCTCCGTTTTATTCTCTATTTTTGCTGCTAATAATTTGATATTATGCCAGTGAATAAAAGATTTTTGTTAGCTTCATATCTCTTGATTTTCTCATTCGCTACTTACCTTATGATATGATATGTCATGTTGGGCCTCGCCCCTTCCCCTTTGAAATTGCATGAAAATATGAATTCTGTTGGAGGTCGTACACGACGTTGGCGGAGCCACCGGTGCGATGCTCTTTAATTTAATACATTTTGCTTAGGAGGTTGTACGCGGTGTGGTTTTTGCCCCCGGTGCGGTGTCCTCTTAAGCATTCTGTTTGGGAGTCCGTACGCGGTGTGGTTTTTGCCCCCGGTGCGGTGCTCTTCTTTTGGATGAGCTGATCAGTCTCTATAATTCTGAACAAGAGTAACATGATTAATAATTTGAAAACGGATGGCTTTTCTTCTGCTTATGGCGAGTTTTGTCATCGCCTGTGTTCTCACCTATGTTTGGTGAGCTTATTTTACTGATTTTAGTTGTTCTGTTGTTTCCTTTCTGCTGATGATTAGATACTCCTGCTATTTCATTTCCTGTCGATTACTTGCTGCTAGCTTGTCATGACTGACCCTTGCAGCTCCTGTTTCCCTCCGGTCTCGCGGAGGTTTGCTTACTTTCTTATTTTCTGCACCACTTGCACTTGTTTCTGAGGTGTTCTTTCTTTGAATGCCTCAGGTTCTGGACAATAGCAGGTGTTAGTGCAGAGCTGTTTTAGTTGCTGTCTTCTGACTCTTTGAGGTAGAGTTTTCTGTGGACTTGTCGGCCCATGGGTTCGTGTCAGGTGTTGACGCCCGTGGAGCCGTTTAGTTAGATTTTTTGTTTCAACTGCTGCTGTTACTTGTGATTCACTTTTGAACACTTGTTCTGGAATGGTTGGATATTGGTGGGCTTTATGACCCCCTTGTTAGATATGTTAAGGCAATTGTTGCATTGCATATTATGTTTTGAAATGCTAATCTCACTATTTTCTACGCGTGATAAATCTATTTCTTATATATAGTAAATCCACACATTCGATCTTGCATGGTGCACCTCACTAGGTCTTCATGTTCACTTAGGCCACTAAGTAATTAAATCAAGTATTTTTCCGCTGCGTAAAACTATATTTTAAAAGCGTGGACTAGTTGATCCACCTAGTCGAGGGACGCGGCTTGTTAATCTTTTTGCATAAATTATATTTAAATCCCTTTGAGTTAATAATAATATTTGCTTGTCTGCGAAGAAGGATGATCTGCTTTAACGTCAGTAGGCGTCCCCTACGTGACGTGGCATCACAATGCGTAGCTTTCCCTACTATGATAGCATTTTAAATGTTGGGAAAATGCGGGTTGTGACAATGGGCTTCCTCCGTTCGCTGCTCTCGCCTGCTCGACTCGCCCCACGAGCTCTCTGACCGGTCCTGCTCTCGCTAGGCAAGCACTCGTTGTGTAGGCACTCGCCGAGCTGGGAAACAGCTCTCGCCCAGTGAGATCTCGCATTGAAGTCTCCCCAACCATCTCCTTACCTGCTCGTTGCCCCGGGGCGGCCTCGCCTACCCCCGACGGCGGGACGACCTGTGGCACCGGGGTTGAGAACTCGCTTAGCGCCACGGCGAAGGCGAGGTTGATTGTCTCGAGTACCTCCCTTCGGAGATCTGACAGCATCCCTGTTGTCACTGGCGGTCCAGATGGTGGCGAACCGCCAAAGATGGCCTATCGCTTATCCTCTCCATCCATGCTGCCTCCTTGAGAATTTCATGTACCAACAGCACTCCACGCTCACCGCACCAAAAATGTTGGAATCGGGAATCGGCCCAACGAGGAGTTCGGACCCATGAAAGGGGGCAGCTGACACTTACTGATCCCACGGAAGAACCTGACCAATGACTTGGAGCTAAAACACCGACCCTTGGCTACAGTGTGGAGGTCCCACCACTCACCCGAAAGATCTTTAGAGCACTTCCCCTCCTAAACCAAAACTGGAGCCGGACACCTTGGAGAGCCTGAGGAGCTAACCAAGAATGTCCTAAGGAGGAAGAAGCCAAAGAAGTGGATCCTCTCCAAAGGTGTCCTTCAGGGTCTATATATAGTTTTTCTCTGTCGGTCTGCAAATAGCGTAACTCCGCCTTTTGGTTTTACTAAACGCACTCCAAACTGGTCTACTAACAGCCAAACTTCACTGTTTTGAAGGGCTATTGGCAGCCCATAAAGAGTATCAAGGTAATTTCACATGCAGACCCCATTTGGTGAGTGGCCCGTGAAGGCGTCATTCGCCAGTCTTCCTGCGAGCAGGGCTCGCTAGATCTCCCCTTACGAGAAGAGGTCCTACTCGCCTCGCTCCTTGACGCGGCGAGTCCTCACTCGCCTCGCTATGGCTAAATGCACCCCAAAAGTGCCGAGACGGAATCTATCTCACTCCCGCGCTATGCCCCTTGCAAGGGGACATGGCTGGCTCGCCTCGCCTCCGCTCGCTTCGCTTATGCGAGGCGGCGAGCCCTGCCTCGCCTCGCCTTATTTCCGCCCGCTTCGCCAGTACCCAATTCTCCATTTTACCCTTCAGCGAACACGGGGTTGTACAGCCTGAGCGTTTGCAGTTGTCTCATGTACGGCGTAGCATCATGGCGCTTATTTTCTCTTACTCTGATGATATATTTATATATTGAGAAAATGCGGGTTGTGGCAGTATATGTGGACAATTTCGGTGCTTATTTAGTATTTTTCCACTGTGTGTACTCTAGTTATTCGGATAGCTTCTTGTATCAACTTTAATGCTAAAGCTGTGGCGACTCTATGCTGTGGGGTCCCGGACGGACTCATATTATATAGTTGTTGTTGGGGAGGCATTACAAGAACCCCTTCCACGTATGCCAAGTCACTCCATGGTTGTTGGACCACCGTATGACCACTAGTGGGGTCCGCCTGTTAGGGTTCATCGTGGAATCATGAACACAACTCCTATGGTCCTATATCCAGTGACCGAAATGTAGTGGGCAAACGTTTCATTACAATGAACCACTACAATGAACATCGTGGACATAATGGACCTGTCTAGTGGTATTTCATTTGGTGGAATCCACATAGTTGTCATATGTACAACTAGTAAGAGAACCTTTGCACATGAATTGGGAAGAGTTCTAGCACTTATGCAACACGAGGTCCAGATCACCATTGCACAATAATCCCTTTGGAGAATGAATTTCCCTCAAGCAAATGGGGGATAAAATTCAGTGCATATTAGCCAAAACTACCTTGATAAGACTGGACCAACACGCCCCAATTTTCACGGCATACATGCATGAGAAATTGCGACTCAATGTTGAGTTTTCGAATCCCCATGTGTAGTCTCACATCCATGAGCATTACTAGGATTTGCGGCGCATATTACAAATGGATCGAGCTACAAAAGGAAGTGACAATGGACCAACCCTTGACCCAATCTACCACTGCAAGGCACACCGGGGGTTGTGGGGATAAGGCCATGGGAGACGGAACATGAAACCGACATATGGGAAAAGCTTGTCTAGGGAGAATATGATGGACCTCGCGTGCGTGCATTGTGCTTAAATTGTCATGAGTCATACATGATGGGACTTTATATATGAAACTCTTTTGGCTAGAATTAGATGAGTTGAGCGAGCAAGAGGAGAGGGCATATGAAGATCTTGAGATTTCCCCATACGCCATTTTAGGAGTCTGAAACCCTTAGGCTATGTAGATGAGAGCCTCAATCACATGACAATCATTGCTGACATGAATGGACCAGGAGAGTGCCCACAACTTCATCAATATATTGTTGCTTGCTGACTCAATATTCTCATGCCTCCAAGCAAGGCATGCATGGCATTTGCGGCAAATGGAGAGATCATGAGTCCAAGCTTGTGTGAATTAGTAAAATGATTAAGCATGGTGTGGCCTATCACATGGGACATTGGAGCAGGCATCACAACATTTACGATGACATTATAGCTTGCAGGGCGTTAAGTCCTTTGGAAGGGGAGACGTGATTCATTACTCAAATGCACACACTTCAGGTCCAAATACCACTCGGGATGAATTTGCAAAAGTTTTTTGCATAACCGGAGACTGCCTCTGCCACGCTGCCAAGACCACCTCATATGTTTGCTCCCAGATATCCCACGGGTGTTGGTACAACCATATTGTTACCCCTTATATCATAAGGATGAGATAGATTGACTGTGTGACTCAATGATGCAGCATGGGATCAAGCCAAGAAAGTCCTCTTTCACTTCCCCAATGCTCTTAGTACGAAGGTGGGCTAGAGAGAGCGAGACAGAGCGAGAGAGAGAGAGCACGAGAGCGAGATTCATAAAGTCTATTAGCAATATACAAGGCAAAGCACAGCCAAATAAACAAATAAATTCTGAAGGAAAAGCAAAAGAAAAATGAAAAGAACAGCCAAATAAACAAATAAATTCTGAAGGAAAAGCAAAAGAAAAATGAAAAGAACAGCCAAATAAACAAATAAATTCTGAAGGAAAAGCAAAAGAAAAATGAAAAGAAGGAATCCAGATGAGTAGATAACATCCAACTTGTCAAAACCATCATGGCTCATATGCCATCATCCGGGGCCCACACAAATCACAGCTGCAGTTAGTGGGAAAGAGAGTCAACAATAAAATGATGTCTTTATCCATCAAAACTAGGCCCCAATGAGAGAAGGAGAGAGAGAGAGAGAGAGAGAGAGAGAGAGAGAGAGAGAGAGAGAGAGAGAGAGAGAGAGAGAGAGAGAGAGAGAGAGAGAGAGAGAGAGAGGGAGAGAGTCTAGAGAAAGGTCCACCGCTAGCAGCCCCAGACAATCTCCACTACCAAGCATGCAGAGTGAACCAAGCCCTACCTCCATTGACTCAACCAGTAAATCACCATCACCAAATCATCAAAATCTCAGTCGTCCATTCATCTTCTCAATTAGAAGCATGCTTAAACTTTATAGACATTGTTAACTTTTACAAGGCCCCACTTCCCACTACATAACGCAGCCCCCGCAAGGCCAAAATTAGAGAGAGAGAGCGAGAGAGAGAGAGAGAGAGAGAGAGAGAGAGAGAGAGAGAGAGAGAGAGAGAGTGGACACCGCACAATGCCCTCCACTGAGCAATTCAGGTGGATAGAATGTGGAGACGCTCTAAGTGGACACCTTTGACAAGTTGAACAAGAGAAAATGAAAAAGAAAAGAAAAAAGTCAAAAGCGGCAAAGACTTCGCTCGGACTTGCAATGAGCGAACAAAAAGGTCAGGTGGCCGGCGCCGTTCACGACGGCGGCGTGTTCGTCTCGTTCTTCACGACGGCGGCGTGTTCATCTCGTTCTTCACGACGGCGGCGTGTTCGGCTCGTTCTTCACGGAGGAATTTTCTGGGTGCTGGTGAGTGTGGTAGATAGCAGCTGCGAGGGATATCGGCATCATGCAGAGGGCTTTCGACTGGAGGAATTGCATCGCCGCGCCGACGTCTTCTTCCATGAGCTTTGTCACTTGCCGTTCCGTACCGTCCGTCGACCACTTGTCCCAAATCTGCTGAGTGCTCCTTCCATCACCCGAGCTGTCTCCCTGTATGCTGCATAGTATTAATGGACTATGCACAGACACACACATTCATGGGGCTTGTTGAGAAGGTAAGAAGGTCAGAAATTTAAGGTAACAAGGTCAGAAATTTAATAAGGAAATTTGATGTAAAAGGCTTGATTTAGTTTGTAAATCACTGAAGGATCCAATATGGAGCTGATGGACTGGTGACAGGTTAATAAGAAGCACAGACGGACTGGTTTTCAGGAAGAAAACCTTGGATAGTGAAATTTGGTCTATGATTATACACACATACACACACGGACTTTAAATTACAAAAACCTCGTATAAGTTATCTCCGTTTATAGAATCCTCCATTTTGTTAGAATTTTGCATGGGAAGTAATAAAATAAGCTAAAATATTTTCGTATTTTGCAAATTTACCTTTGTAATAACTCACATTTGCAAAAGATGAGACAACCAAAGGATAAACCTGAAAATTCAAGTTAATATAAAAAGTAAAATTGGAAAATCAAAGCAGAAAGAGAGGGAGGGGGGATCAAGTTCTGTAAAAGGAGCAAACTTAGAGGGAATGTTTTTGTAATGGAAATATAGAGGAGAGGTCCCTGCAATTATGCAAACTCCTAGGAGAGGTCATGGTAATAAACCCTATAGAAATATACACCAAAAAACTAGACGTAATTGGAATATTAGCCGAATGCAGTTAAGCCAAGTTCAGAGCAAGCAACTGAACCATGACATTTGTTCAAAAAATGGCAGAGCATAGGAAGATGAAACCTGTAAAAAAAATGGCAGAACATAGGAAGATGAAACCTGCACATAGTACTTAAATTGATGCATGCAATGAGAGATAAATGATTTCAAATATTGGAAGAAAATGTAGTTCTATTGAACAGAAGGATATTTTCTTGAGAGAGAAAGACAGACAAAAAAGAGAATGAGAGACAGAGAGGGAGATAGACTTGATCAATTCTCCGCCCAATTAAAATTTGATGTTATGACCTTCAAATGTGAGACAAATAAAATTCAATTTCTTCATTATCACTAAAATTAGTAGAGCATGTTCCATTCCAAAAATTTCTAATACCTTATGTTTTTCAACCGGTGATTCAAAATTTCATAATGGATGGTTTCGAATAAAAAAAATATTGTGATTTATAATGTAGACTTGAATTACTTTTGAATAAATACATGAGTTAATGATATCTTGCATGCATTGAACGGTTTTCATTGGTAAAATACAGGGTAAAACAAGACTTACAAAAAAGCTTCTCTATAACCTCCTTTTTTGTAATTTTCAGAAGCTTGATGAATTGATTGAATCATAACTCGGATCAACTTTCACAAGCTTGATGAACGGTTGGATCAGAAATTAATGAATTTGATCCATATATAAATCTTATGGAGTAAGGGTCCATTTGGCGCGGCATTTTTGCTCCGGTGAGTTTAGACAAAAATGCCACCATTATAGAATGTATATTTGGGATGACAATGGTTATGGCCGCCACCAAGAAAAAATTCAGTTTTGAACACAATAGTGGATGAAGTTCCTTAGGTGAGGTCGGGCGATCACGAACGATGGTTCGTAACCACCGCGTTCACGACCGCCACCACCATGTCAAACGGAGCCTAAATCACAACAACAGTGTCATATAGAGTTCAGATATCATAGAGAGGCCGAACAAAAAAACTTAATTTGAGGGGAAATAATCATTCTCCTCTTAAGAGGAGAAAAGCCGTCTTATTACCTCATTCTTAGAGAGCGGAATATCGGCAACCAGCTGTGCCACAGCACCAGCACCACCCAGTCTGCTCATGCTTAGAACCTGTCTTTTCCAAGAACAGATTAGATGGTGAGATTTAAATCATACAATGGTCATTGAGAAACGATCCCTTCAAGAAACTGGTGAAAACAATTCACAAAGAAGATATATCGATTCAAGATGACACTAGCATTAGGTAATAGCATGGCAGCCACCAACCACAGCAGTCCATAATATCCTCTTAAGAGTCAATTAAGGGGAGGCAATAGGAGCAAGTTAACCGAGCAATAAACGACAGGATGCCTATAGAGTATTTATGACAAGCTACATTTTGATTGACATAAATGTAGTTTCCATGTAAATCGGGAAGGCAATCTTGAGAATTTTCTAACCAGCGCAAGTTTATATAAAATATAGTGATCAAATTGACTCGGCGGAATGGTCTTACATAATGAAATCACTAAAACTTTTTTGAGTTTATGTCACTGAGGTAATATTACAAATAGTAGCATGTTGCATATAGCAGCTACCAGCTTTTTGTATAATATTTTGGTAATATGGAATGCTAAGTAATTACTAGGGCAATGAGCTACAGCATGTTGCATATAAGTAAAGTTCTAATGGTACTGACCTTGACTTGAAGCCTCAGAAACTTGACATAGTCTACTATTTCATCAAGCATGGCCGCTCTATCAGTCTGCATAGGGAGCAGAACTTCAATACCAGCACAGGAAAACAAATATCATTACTAGCATGAAAAGAATGGCGTGTAAACTAGGCATGCAGTATAATTAAATCGACATGGAGGATACAACAAGAAATATTTGGAGAATTTGACCTTGTTGGTGTTGGGAACTAGTTCCTGTAAGGCCCTCATCCTCTCCGCTATTCTTTCTCTGCGCAGCTGCCATGGAAAGGAAAAGGGATAACAGTCAGAAACTAATATTGGAAGAAAATTGAAAATTCAAAGAAAGAGAATAAAGACACAAGCGATTAGCTATTCATTAAATCATGATACGGTTACTTCTAAGCATACACTCCGACAGTCTGTGTCTACTATAGCGTCCATAATCAGATTCATCGAGTAACACCGCCAAATACCTTTGTAGACTAGTGATTACTCACTGTGACTGACTACTCACTAAAAAATAGAACTACTCGATGCAACTGCTCGCCGCAGCATAAGACTACTCGCCGGTCGACACTACTAGAACATTCACTATTATTTTAGCAATTGTAATGCTTCTATTTTTTGTAATACACTGTATAAATGAAAAACCTCCTCTGTAAGGGAACAAAACCAAAATACTCTGACCCTAATCTGCCCTTCCATCAACCTCTTTTTGGATCTTATCATTTGCTCGAAAAAAACTGAGACTTCATCTCTTGCTCAAGAATGTAATGTTGTATGCACATCCAATTGTTTCAACAATTTTGAGATAGGGAAGTTTATCCTAAAATACTTCATGAGCAAATGCAATGAGTATTAAAAAAAGTGATGAAAACATTTTGATGTAGGAAAATCTTAATATTAAAGAAAACTACAATTGAAATTGGGAACAATATCTTCAGTAATAAATAAGTTACTTGGTTCAAGGCAATAAGTATTGCAGCATATTCATATCTCGTAGTTAATGATTCTGAGAGAGAAACATTCTAGTAAAAAAAATATAGAATGTCTTATGGATAAAGAAAATTTCAACAATACATACACTTGCAAAAAAGTTAAAATCCTTAATAAATTTGTTTATAATAGAGCAGTTTCAATTTTAACAATCATTGGCTATAAATACATGGGGTATGGGCTTTCACATGATCGTGATATCCTTAAGAGTTAAGCAAAACTTGCCAGAGATCCAAATGAAATCCAAACATGCGTTCAGTGTCAACTCTCCTGAGTCCATATGTACATACTGATTTTAAAATATGTTTGCCTGGGTACAAAACTAAGAACGACAGGTTTTAAAAGAGCTTCTGAAACACACCTAGAAAGGATGAACATAAGTTGATATTGTTCATCATCATTTAAAACCTTATTGCCTTGAATTTTAGGATTATATTGCTAAATGCTATGATTATTTTGCTAAATGTTATGATTATTTTGTTGCGGATCGCTCGGGTGCTCTGGTAGACCGGTCAAATTGAACCACCGTAGCTCGGAAGTGAACCAAGCGAGCAAACAGCCGATGAGTGAATTAGTAAGTAACACGAAGACTTTTAACGTGGAAAACCCGGAAAGGGTAAAAAACCACGAGGATGGAGCTGTGTCGGTCAACTTCCACTATCATTTGGGGGGTTACAATGGGAGATTGAGAACTCGAGCGCGACAGGCCGCTGCTCGTTATAATGGTAGAGAGAGGGAGAGAAAAAACTCTGAGGGTGACAGGCCACCTCTCGGGAAGCTAAGTACTTCTTCTGAAAGCGGTAGTGGGAACGAAAGTGAGAATGCTGAGTCGCCTTTCGGGAAGCCAAGGTTTTCAGTTCACTTGGGAAGATAGGCTCCCGGAGTGAAGGAAATCTCCAAGTCCACGAAGGAGTTCTTCGAAGCCTCGAAGGAGATCTTCGAAGGTCGAAGGAGATCTTCGAGCGCCGAAGGAGAATTCCAAAAAAATCTTCGAAGGAGCTCTCTCGGGCGCAGAAGGAAAGGAGTCCTGAAATGAAGGCCCTGGGCTCCTTTTATAGCTTTGGCCCCGGTAATTTCGCCGTTGTAACTTGTAACCACCGTAACCACCTGACGGGCGAATCACGTTTTTCGATTCGGAGCACACGGGTCGTCATTTTTCGAAATGACCGTCTCGTCCTTCGGGCAGTTAGGGAAGTTCGGGCAGCTTTGTTGATGGCGATGAAGGCGACGAACGGGTCCTGCAATCTGAGAAAATAGAAAATGTTAACTGCGCGCGTGTCGGGAACGTGGAAACATTCTGAGCGTGTGAGAAAGTGTTCTGAGCGTGCAACGAAAACGGGAGCGTTCTGAGCGCGCAACGAACACGGGAGCGTTCTGAGCGCGCAACGAGCACGGAAGATGAGAAGTCGTGTCCCTAAGGAGGAATTGGGCCCCGGCAGCACCCGACGAGTGGGGTGTGGCTTCGGTCGTACCCCTCGCAAGGTCCCCTCAGGGGGGGCCTTAGCCGCACCCCGCCTCGGGGGTGCGGTTTGGCTACACCCCAATGGGGGGTGCGGCTCGGCGGCACCCCAATGGGGGGTGCGGCTCGGCTGCACCCCAATGGGGGGTGCGGCTCGGCTGCACCCCAATGGGGGGTGCGGCTCGGCTGCACCCCAATGGGGGGTGCGCTTAGGCCACTGCCCCCATATGGGGGGTGCGGTTAGGCCGCACCCCCCCCCCCCCCCATCATGGGGGTGCGGTTAGGTCGTACCCCGCCAAGCTGGGGGTGCGGTTTCAACTGCGCCTGGCGCTGACGAAGTGCGAACTGTGTGTGGCGGACTCCTCCATTCTCATGATCATGGGATGGACTTTGACCCCACTAACTCCACTTCTTTAGTGGAGCCTTCTCTAAACATACCCCAGGGATGCTTATATGAGTGCATATCATAAGCCCACCAAACCTTCAGAGTCCGAATTACTACGTGGAGGAGTTCGGAGGTTTTACGATCTTCTTTGTGGTGGCTTGGATTGGAGTTGTTCCTGAAGGACAAGTGCGAGGTCGTTTTCACTTCATGTTCTGCAGTCTCTTCTTAATTCGTACAGCATTGTGTTGGCGCTTTTGCGTCTTGTGACTCTATCATTCTAGTCATTGTCGAAGCGTTGATCGGGGGGTCAGGTCCCAGGATGGTCAGTGAAGAGCGTATGCGTTCAAATCGTGGACGACCGTAAGAGGGGCAGACCCTTACGACGTCGGGACCTTACTGCGGGGAGAAGGGCTGACCTTCGATCGTCGGCAGTGCGAAGTCCAGGGGCAAGGCCCCATAGTGGTGAAGAGCGTATGCGTTCAAACCGTGGACGACCATAAGAGGGGCGGGCCCTTATGACGTCGGGACCTTACTGCGGGGAGAAGACATGACCTTCGATCGGCGGCAGTGCGAAGTCCCAGGGGCAGGGCCCCAAAGTTAATGATAAAAAGTGTTCGTGGCTTGTGACAGTGAAGATGTATTATATTTTTACTCAAACATAGGTGTTGGTGTTTAAAACATATTTTTCACAGTAGAGAGTTGGTTTGCATGAGTCCGAGCTCGCGGTTTTTTACATAATATAAGATAAGTTTGCGTGAGTCTGAGCTCGCGGCTTTTTACATAATATAAGATAAGTTTGCGCGAGTCTGAGCTCACGGCTTTTTACATAATATAAGATAAGTTTACGCGAGTCTGAGCTCGCGGCTTTTTGCGTGATAGAAGATTCAAATTACTGATAAAAGCGGCACAGGTTCTGGGCGTTCCAGGTGCGTGGTAGAGTCTTCCCTTCCGTTGTTCTGAAAATGTATGTTCCGGGCTTTACGACAGTAGTGACAACATACGGGTCTTCCCAAGTTGGCGAGAGTTTATCTCCTTGCGGGCCTTTACCGGTCGCCTCGATGCTGCGTAGGACAAGAACCCCTACGGTGATTGGCCTGGGTTTCACCCTTCAATCGTAAAGTCGGGCCGCACATCGTTGGTAGTGAGCTATGCGTTGGGCAGCCGTATCCCTGACTTATGTAATTAAGTCTAGTTTTCTCGGAGCAGCTCGTCGTTCTTTTCGGGATCGGAGGTTTTTGCGCGACTGCTGGGGACGCCGATGTCGACGGGGATGATCGCTTCAGTGTCGTAGCAGAGATTGTGCGGGGTCTCCCCCGTGGGAGTCCTCTCCGTCGTATGGTATACCCACAAAACGTTCGGAGGCGCGTCTACCCACTGCCCCCCTTCCTCCTGCAGGCGGGCTTTGAGTCCTTTGAAGATGGTGCGATTCGTTACTTCAATCTGACCATTTGTTTGTGGGTGAGCCACGACCGTATGATGAAGGTTAATCTTCAGGTCTTCCCACATCTTGGTGAATGACTTTCCCGTGAACTGAGTGTCATTGTCGGCGACGATTATTGCCGGAATTCCAAAGCGGCAGACAATATTCTTCCACACAAATTGTTTGGCGTTCTCCTCAGTGATTTTGGCGAGGGGTTCAGCTTCTACCCACTATGTGAAGTAATCGATAGCCATGATGATAAACTTTCTCTGGTCGGAGGTCATGGGGTGCAGGGGACCGAGGAGATCGATCCCCCACTGAGCAAATGGCCAAGCGCCTCAGAGCGTCGTAAGCACTACCAGGGGCTGATGTGGGACGTTTGCATGGAGTTGGCAGCTTTTACATTTTTGGACGAATTCGGCGGCGTCCTTTTTCATTGTTGGCCAATAAAAATCCTGACGGAGGATCTTTCGGACCAGAGCTCTTGTGCCTAGGTGCTCTCCACATATCCCGTCATGGACTTCCTTTAAGGTGTACTTTGCTTCCGCTGCCGGAAGGCACTTTAGGTAGGGCCCAGAGAAGGACCGCCTGTAAGGCTCCCCTTCGATGATAACGTACGGGGCGGCACGTATTTGCAGTCGTCGTGCTTCTAAGCGGTCGTTGGGTAGGTCTTCATGTTCAATGTATGCTCGGAGGGGTGTCATCCAGGATGGTCCCTCTTCGCTAATTTCGGTGATCTCCCATGTCCCGGGAATGGTGGGAGTCATGATGTCTTCGATTCGGCGCCTCCGGGATTGATAGTTAGAAGGAGAGGTCGCGAGTTTGGAGAGTGCGTCGGCTCTGGAATTCTGCTCCATGGGGATGTGCAGAATTTGGTGCGATGATACTTTTTGTAGGAGGGATTTCGCGAGTATGAGATATTATGTCATTTGGTCGTTCTTTGCCTCGTAGTTTCCCTCAACTTGCGAAACCACGAGCTGCGAGTCGGTGTAGATTGTCAGGTTCTCCGCCTTGCAATCGACGGTGAGTCGTAGTCCGGCGATTAGAGCCTCATACTCAGCAATGTTGTTGGTTGTCGGGAACTTCAACCTGAGGTCGTACTCTAAAGTCATGCCCTCCGGACTGATTAGGAGCAATCCTGCTCCAGCTCCTTCGGCCGCAGAAGCCCCGTCGACATAGAAAGTCCAACGAGCGGTGAAGATATCTTTAACAGGGGCGGCCTCCGGAGGTAGAGTATTCTCTACGATGAAATCGGCGAGTACTTAGGATTTGATGTCCGGCCGCGGTAAGAATTGGATGTCGAACTCGCCCAGTTCGACTGCCCACTTTACTAATCTACCGGATACTTCCGGCTTCTGGAGAATGGCCCGTAACGGTAACTGAGTCAACACCTTTATCGTATGGGCCTGGAAGTAGGGCCGAAGCTTTCTTGCCGAAGAGACGAAGGCGAAGGCCATCTTATCGGTCATCGGGTATCTGGCTTCGACGTCGCTGAGAACCTTGCTGAGGTAATAAACAGGTCATTGGACTCCTCCTTCGACTTTTACTAGCACCGAGCTGACGGTCGTGGGGGATATTGCTAGGTAAAGGAACAAGACTTCTCCAGGGATAGGTTTTGATAAGAGCGGGGGCGAAGCCAGGTACTGCTTGAGGTGTTCGAAGGACGTCTGACATTCGTCCGTCCATTGGAACCCAGAGTGACGTGCCCCTCGAAGGATTTTGAAGAAGGGGAGATATTTATCTCCCGTCCGTGCCAGAAATCGCGAAAGAGCAGCAATCCTTCCATTTAAGCGTTGGACCTCCTTGATGGAACGGGGTGGTGACATGTCTCCCAGGGCCTTGATCTTTTCTGGGTTTGCCTCGATCCCTCGATGGGTTACCATGAATCCCAGGAATTTTCCCGCAGTTACACCAAATGCACATTTGTTGGGGTTGAGCCGTATTTGGAAACGGCGGAGGAGCTAGAAACACCATTCCAGATCTTCTAACTGGTCACGGCGGCGGATGCTCTTTACCAGCATGTCGTCCACATAGACCTCCATTGTGCTCCGATGAGGTCTTTGAATACTTAGTTCATTAGCCTCTGGTAGGTTGCCCCGGCGTTCTTGAGGCCGAAATGCATGACTTTGTAGCAGTAAACTCCTTTGTCTGTTCGGAATGCGGTGTGCTCCTCGTCTTCCGGGTTCATTCTGATTTGGTTGTAGCCTGAGTACGCTTCCATGAAACTGAGGAGCTCATGTCCGGCTGTAGCGTCGACCAGCTGATCAATTCTTGGAAGGGGGAAACTATCTTTTGGGCAAAGCTTGATTCAGATTGTTGTAGTCGATGCACATCCGCCACTTTCCTGGGGCCTTCTTTACCATAACAACATTGACTAGACATGTGGGGTAATTTGCTTCGCGGATGAACCGCGCTTCCAGGAGTTTCTCCACCTCCTCTTCGATCGCCTTGAGCCGCTCCGGGGCGAAGTTCCGCTTTTTCTGAATCACCGACCTGCAAGCAGGGTTAATATTCAAAGAGTGAAAGATGACCTGAGGATCTACCCCAGGCATATCTTTTGGAATCCACGCGAAGATATCCACGTTGGCGCGGAGGAAGAGAGCGTATTCCTCTCGCTCTTCCTTAGATAGGAGGGACCCGACCTGGACAATCCGGGTCGGATCCTGTTGGGAGATTGGTACTTCGATGGGCCCTTCGACGGGAGATCCGCGTTGTAGAGTGGCCTCGTCCCGTAAGTCGAAGTTGTCAATATTGAGAGCGGTTGCTTCTATTGGTCGTGTCTGCTTTAAGAAACACGTTCGTGCTGCTTCTTGGTTTTCTCTTACGACCCATATCCCTGCGGCGGTCGGGAACTTCATAGCTAGGTGCGGAATAGATGGGATTGCTCCAAAGATGGATTGGAGAGGTCTTCCAAAGATGGCATTGTAGGCAGAGGTGGACTCCACCACCACGAACTGGATGTTATGCGTCGACTGCCTCTGGAATTCACCCAATGTGACTGGGAGGGTGATCATGTCCTGAGGCCTGAACTGGACCAGGTCGGTTGTCGAAGCCGTAGACAGGCCCGGCCGGGGGGCTGAGCTGATCCTTCATGAGTTTCATGCTTTGCAAAGTGGAAAGGAACAGGACATCGACTGAGATTCCATTGTCGACTAATATCCTTTTAACATTGAAGCATAGGCCCCCAATCCCTACGCTGATCACGAGTGGGTCCTGATGTGGTAGTCGTAACCCTTGCAGATCCTCTTCCCCGAAAGCGATTGTAATGTCCTGCTTGAGCTTCTTATCTTCGTGATCCCTTGGGGGTTTGGCAATCGAGAGAATCTGCGCTGCTAGGGTGGGAGGTCCGGCGATAGTCTCGATTTCTCCCACCATCGGCCTTCCTCCTGCCGCGCCTCAGGGAGCGATAGGTTGCTCCCTCGTTTCCCTAGGCGGCTGAAGCTGATTGGGAACCTGGCCCTGTAGAAATCTTCCCAGGAGTCCCTGGAGGACGAGACGCTCGATTTCATCTTTTAGTCGAGTACATTCTTCGGTGGTATGCCCAGTTCCTCGATGGAACTCACAATATCTTGACTGGTCGTTCCTCGGATTTGGGGCGGGCACCCATGGCCTGTGGAGCTCCGGGTTGTTTTGAATGGCGTAAAGCACGTTAGTTGTAGGATCAAGCGCAACCAACTGTCCCAAAAGCCCGGACTAATGGGAAGGGCGCTACTTTTTTTTTAAGAAAACAGGAAAGGCGTTACGGGTCAAGTGAATGAACGTTGTACCCAACAATCCCCCCCCCCCCCCCCCCCGCGTCCAGCACGACCCGCCAGCTCAGAGGTGCTCCACATGGCTCAGAGATGGCGCACCACATGGCTCAGAGGTGGTTTTTCACATGGCCGCGGTCGCCTGACCCGCCGGGACCCACACAGGTAGAGAAATTTCAAGATTTAATCAGCGCCCCCCGGCCTCGAACCCGCAACCTCCCTTTGATACCACTAGTAGGATCAAGCGCAACCAACTGTCCCAAAAGCCCGGACTAATGGGAAGGGCGCTACTTTTTCTTTAAGGAAGTAGGAAAAGCGCTACGGGTCAAGTGAAGGAACGTTGTGCCCAACATTAGTTCTGGTGATGTTTAATGGGGTGTAGAGACTAGGCGGTTGCGAACCTAAATCTCTTCGGGGATCGCGACGACGTTCATCGCCGCGGCGCTCCTCGTCGCGCTGTTCTTCTCGTCCTCTAGGGGCTTGTTCCGACCCCCTTTTCCTCTTTTGGTTGCCTTCAAACTGCTGACGGTGCGCTTCGATGGCCTCGTCGGCAGTTATCTGAGCTTCCGCCCGGTGAACGAAGTCGGGATAACTTGGTACGGTCTCCCTCATTAGAGCCGAGTAAAAGTCACTTGGGAGGTAACCCCCAAGGAAAACTCCCCGCAAAAGCTCGGGGTCGACCCTCAGGATTTGTCGAGCCTCCGTAGTGAAGCGTCGGAAAAGATCCTTAAGAGTCTCTCCTTCATTTTGGCAGATTCCTGAGAGATGGGAGGGATCTCGGACAATCCTGCGATTGGCGATAAACTGGTCCGCGAACTGCTGCGCCATTTCTGCAAAGTTGTTGATGGCTCCATCCCGCAGGGAATGGAACCAAGTGCGCGCTTGTCCTTTCAAGGTTGCTGGGAACACTTGACAGAGGAGGTGATCGGGGGCATTGTAAATCCTCATGATGTTGGGACGCTTGAAACCATTCGGAACTGGATGGGCCAAGACCTGAGGCGATAGTGGGGAGTCGTGGTGCGTGGGACGGCGGGCGAGAGCTGCACGTCGCCCCTCCTGACCGTACTCTTCCGCTATTATATCGCGTATCTCTTCTCGAGTGGTTCTTCCTATCACAAGCCCGGGGACAGCTCTTCCCTGGCGTTGGTGATGGTGATCAGCTTCTGGTCCTCTGGTCGGCCGAGCAGGATGAGTGGAGCTTGCGGCATCAGAGAACTCCTCTGAGGCATCTTCTTCCCGAACGACCTCCTCATTTGGAGCATGATTTGGAGTCGGGGGAGGCGGAACGTTCAATGCTGGAGGTTGATTGGGAGCTCGAGGAGCCCCAAGATTTCTCACGAGAGTCAGCATCTCGGCTTGCTGTTCTTCCATTTGTCGCATGCGCCCTTCCAGTGTTGTCGTGGGCGCAAGCATTGCCTCTTTCGCGAGAGGTACGTTAATAAGCGAATGAGAAGGAGTTGGATCGACGCGTCCTTTCGGGATCGATCCATCAGTAGTACGAGCACTTCGTCTTACCATTACAATCGATGGCAAGTACTACC
The DNA here is from genome assembly GCA_033032865.1 of Dactylorhiza incarnata. Classification (NCBI taxonomy): domain Eukaryota; kingdom Viridiplantae; phylum Streptophyta; class Magnoliopsida; order Asparagales; family Orchidaceae; genus Dactylorhiza; species Dactylorhiza incarnata. The sequence goes on from JAWHQI010000014.1 coordinate 12,824,654, forward strand.
TTCAGTGAGGCTTTGCAGAGCTTTGGGAATCCACATTCCCACAAAAGGCGTCAAACTGTTGTGGATCGCTCGGGTGCTCTGGTAGACCGGTTGAATTGAACCACCTTAGCTCGGAAGCGAACCGAGCGAGCAAACAGTCGATGAGTGAATTAGTAAGTAACACGAAGGCTTTTAACGTGGAAAACCCGAAAAGGGTAAAAAAACCACGCGGTCGGAGCTGTGTCGGACTACTTCCACTATCTTTTGGGGGGTTACAATGGGAGATTGAGAACTCGAGCGCGACAAGCCGCTGCTCGTAACAATGGTAGAGAGAGGGAGACAGAAAGAACTCCGAGGGTGACAGGCCACCTCTCGGGAAGCTAAGTACTTCTGAGAGCGGTAGTGGGAACGAAAGTGAGAATGTTGTGTCGCCTTTCGGGAAGCTAAGGTTTTCAGTTCACTTGAGAAGATAGACTCCCGGAGTAAAGAAAATCTCCAAGTTCACGAAGGAGATCTTCGAAGCCTCGATGGAGATCTTCGAAGGCCGAAGGAGATCTTCGAAGGCCGAAGGAGATCTTCGAGCGCCGAAGGAGAATTCCAAAGAAATCTTCGAAGGAGCTCTCTCGGGCGCAGAAGGCAAGGTGTCCTGAAATGAATGCCCTGGGCTCCTTTTATAGCTTTGGCTGGGGGTAGCCCGGTAATTTCGACATTGTAACCAACGTAACCACCTGACGGGCGAATCACGTTTTCCGATTCGGAGCACACGGATAGCGATTTTTCGTAAATGACCGTCTCGTCCTTCGGGCAGTTCGGGCAGCTTTGTTGATGGCGATGAAGGCGACGAACGGGTCCTGCAATCTGAGAAATTAGGAAATGTTAACTGCGCGCGTGTCAGGAACGTGGAAACATTCTGAGCGCGTGAGGAAGTGTTCTGAGCGTGCAACGAACACGGGAGCGTTCTGAGCGCGCAACGAACACGAGAGCGTTCTGAGCGCGCAACGAACACGGGAGCGTTCTGAGCGCGCAACGAGCACGGAAGATGAGAAGTCGTGCCCCTAAAGGGGAATTGGGCCCCGGCCGCACCCGAAAAGTGGGGTATGGCTTCGGTCGTACCCCTCGCAAGGTCCCCTCCGGGGGGGACTTAGTCGCACCCCGCCGCGGGGGGTGCGGCTTGGCCGCAGCCTCATGGGTGCGGCTTGGCCACACCCCCCCCCCACTATAGGGGGTGCGGTTAGGCCACTCCCCCCATATGAGGGGTGCGGTTAGGCCGCACCCCCCCCCCCATCATGAGGGTGCGTTTAGGCCGTACCCCGCCAAGCTGAGGGTGCGGTTTCAACTGCGTCTGGCGCTGACGGGGTGCGAACTGTGCGTGGCAGACTCCTCCATTCCCATGATCATGGGTTGGACTTTGACCCCACTAACTTCACTTCTTTCGTGGAGCCTTCTCTAAACGTACCCCAGGGATGCTTATATGAGTGCATATCAATTTTCTTCCCCAAATACTCCCAAATCATCAAAAGAGAAATTTTTTGAATTATTGACAACAAAATTGTAATCCAACCCAATTATCCTAGTTTATCTTACCATCAGACCTCACAAATATCCAATGATTTTTTGTCTTTGTGCTCATCATGAACAGATTCAATATAATTACACGATGAAGCCCATTCTCTACCATAATCCTCTGCTACAACCTACAACTATCATTATCTCCTCTAGGAGCTATCGAGCTTCAAAATTTCGAAGGAAGGCTGCAATCACTTCTCATTTATGTGCCTAATAATAAATCTATACATTAGTTGACTTAGGCTGCGTTTGGTTGGGCGTTTGGGCTCCGATGCGGCTGGGAAGAAACGGCATTTTGAGTAAACACAGCGTTTGGCGCTCCGGTTGGACCCAAACGGCGTTTACTTAAAAGCTCCGTTTCTTTTATTCCGCTAAACGCGGTCGAGCCCCACAGTCCAGACGCGACGACGCTCTCCCGGCTAGGGTTCCCTCTCCCCCCGACCTCTCCTTCTCGCTGATCAAGTTAGGGCCACATAAATATTTAAACTGAAATATTTAAACTGAAATTTTTAATAATATTTCTTAGCTGATCAAGTTGGGTCTTAATCAGGGAGAATTGATCCCGAACATCAACACATATTCAACAATCTGGTTATAACCAAATTGGATCTAGAATCAGGTAAGATTATTAGGTCAAGAAAATACAGTACATCATGACAATCAAAATGGGTTGGTCATAATCCAATCCATCGATAGGCCTATCTTTTGAATCCACCTATTGGTGGCATATTGGGCCCTAAGTATAAGGCCTAACTGTTTAAGGTATTTCATTCCCAATAATGCAGTAGATTTGAACATATATACAGGATTATGATAATGCATGCTTATGATAAACAAGAACAAAAGACAGTAAAAATGATAGTGTTTTTCTTTTTATGAGAAAAATGAGTTATGATTGCTTTCTTTCTGCATAATACTCTGCCCATAAATCTCATGCAATTGTGGTTCTAGGAGACAAGAATATACACACAAATGGAAGAAGAAGAAGAAGAAGAAGAAGAAGAGGGATTCCAATGACCATCTAAAAGAAGTGTACACAAGCATACAAACAACAACAACACTCAAGCCTTTATCCCACCATAGTGTACACAAACATAGTAAGTAAAAAATAATTTTTACTACTGCGTCATTGTATAATCAACCAAACTCCCATAATCACCTAACACAAACAGTTCTTTCAACAATAAAAGAAGAACAAGATCTTCTTTGTGTAAGGGCCCAATAAAAAAAGATCAATATCTCCTACTGGTTAATCATTGCATAAACCTTGACTCAATGAAGAAATTCTTCCATGAATTTAAAATGTGGAACCTATGATCATAGTACCAGTTCTAACAAAATAAAACACAATGAAGACATAAGATTAAACATAGTATACCCTCTCTGCTATGCTATGAGGATCAGTAGCTTGTCCACGCCTTGCCCTAACTCTTGGACGGGGGGCTTGTACCTGTGGTGCTGAAGCAACTTGTGCTTGCAATGATTGGCCATGGAGAACCTATAGATGCAATCACAACTTTAAACTTAAGAGCACGTTCGGTATTCAATTATAATGGCAATATCCAACTTCTTGATCATCAAGAACATATAAAATTAATTCTAAAATTTTCAATTGATGTACCTGAGGAGGATTATGACGGATTTGATGAGATTGTACGTGGCCGAAAGTTGGAAACAAGCTAGGCAACTGAACCGGATCCCTATCCTGCGGAAGAACAAGTGTGAATAATTTGCATACTTTAATCCCGCGTTTTAAAACGAATTGATGGTCGAAGGAGCAGGATGAGCTCACTGCCTCCGACGAGGTCTTCACCTCCGCACCCTGGCGGATCCGCCTCCCCATGCTCCCGCCGCTGGAGCCCTCTTCGGCCATGTGAAAACCCGGCCTCCCTTGATCCAAACTGAGCCCAAGAGGGAACACAGGGAAATTACCGGAAGAAGAACCGTCACCAGAGTTGAACTGCGGCACGATCCCTGGGACCGAGTTTTCGTCTCCCCCGGCGAGGACGCCGTCTCCGGGGGCGTATCCGGGCATGAAGAACATCTGCTCAAGGAAATCGTCGGCCATTCCGTCAGGTGGGGGCTGAGGAGGGTTCGCCATGAGAGGCGCGATGGGCGTCGCAGGCTCTCTCTCTCTCTCTCTCTCTCTCTCTCTCTCGGGCAGAAAGGAACCTCGGGGTTGAGAAAGAGAGAGAGGTCAGGAATCTGGGCTCGAACCTGACGAGTAGAGAATTGAGCGTCCAGAGTTCAGATAGTAGTCAGCATATATAAGCCGCGACAGGTGCTATTGCGTGGTCGGAGTCAACAAATAAATTAAAGGGAAAGCAACGTGTTTTGTCTATTTGCACTTGTCGTTATTAGCAAGTGCTGTTTTAAGTTATTGTTTATTTGCACTCAATTGGTCTATTAGCAATGCATTATTATCACTTAAAAAAAAGATTACATATTTCCAAAAGTAAATGTCAAAAATAGATTGTCAATTCTTTGGCCCGCTTTCCTTGAATCATCTTGATGGGGTCACCTTAGAGGCACTAACCGCATCACATCTATGGTGATGCGATTATCCAAAAACCCCACTAACAACGTAACTACATGAGGTATAACCGTCGCCACTGTCGCCGTTGTCATCGTCGTCGCATTCAAAGAAAGAACACCTCAGACAACTTCTTGTATATAGTAATTAAAGAGATATATATATATACAAAGAAAAACTTGGTGTAATGGTGCAGCTGAAGGATTATATTCCTGTAAGACCCTTTTTTTTTCTTTTTGAAAACTCAGGTCTTATGCCCAGAACCGCCGCTTTGCGGTGGCACCATCACTCTAGAAGGTCGCCACTACAAAATGACGATTGTGCCGGCCATATCGATCACAAAAGAAGTAAAACTTAAACAAACTTATAGAAGTTCAAGTTCACATCACATAGAAAATAAAATCATCAAAAGAGATGTCCACATACAGTAGCTGAATAAATGATAACAGTAATAATAAAGGGCTCTTGCCTGATACATCAATTCATCACTACAATTTCACTCGCGGAAGCATAATCTACTAAAACTAGTAAGACACTCACGGATCCTGTCATCGGAGCTCACGTGCTAGATTGCCCTGTTTCCATCTGCACCATCCTCTGGTGCTGTTGCGTCTCCTCGGTCCCCTAAGATGATAAGGTCCGCCGACCGTTAGTCAAAAGACTAAGTCAATCCCCCACCCCTCCCCCGGTGACACCTAGACACCGAGCGGGAAGGATGAAGTGGAGATCATCAAGGGGTATAATCAAAAGCAGGTGACAATGAGTCTAACTACGGAAGGGTCTATCGGTAAGAAATATAATGTACAACAAGTAAAGCAGTAGGAAGTAAATTAACGGTAACAAGTAAACAGTAATAATAAGTAAAGTAGTGTTAAGCATAATAGTAATAAGGAAATAGTATTACAGAAGTGTAACCTTAATTTATAGGAATGCTCATACAAACCTATAGACCAAGGGGTCGCTTAGCAGGGTCTATCATATAAAAAGTCTCATAACCAATTTATATGATAGGGGTAGAGGTTGAAATGCAATGTTTATGTTATGTCATGCAAGGTATGCAGTTAGATGTTATGTTCATACAAGTGCAACTCACACACTATGACTCTATGCGCACAGACCTTTAGTTCCCCCTTTTTGGAGCTAGTAAAACTCCTAGGATACTCGATGTAATCTCGTATCAGAATTACTAAATAACGGTGCAAGTAATCTTGGCGCTATATAGAAATCAACAGTAGGTTCAATTACGTTGGAGAAACAACAACCCTAACGGTCTCCGAACGACAACGGGTTTGGAATATTTATCCCGTGACGGCGGCGATACCTTTTGCAATGCGATAATTATTTCTTCCACAAGAGACACAAGCGCAAATGACAGCAATAATAAACGGATTTTGGGAAGATAACGGTGGAACGGTGGGTGGTGAGATTGATGCTACCCCTTAGTCGTATAAATTAAATTTGGACTGCATAAACCATTCATAAATAAATGTAGGAACTGGAGCTTGAGTAGAATATTTCACCTAGGGTCCGAAGAACCAACAGCGGACGAAGGAGGAAGGAGGTGGAGGGGACTGTCGGCTTCAGGCTTCAGCACAGGAGTAGAAGTCAGCGGATCCAGGCGGAATAGGGGCCGGTGTCGACGCCTGGTCAGGCCAAGAGGTGGTCGAAGGTCGGCACAGTGAAACGGAGGAGGAAGCTCGTCGATCCTAACGGAAAAGAGGGCCGGAGTCGACGCCAGGAACGGAGGGTGAGCTGCCGGAACGGACGAACTCGAGAGGAGTCGGTGCCACGCGACCTTGGCGGAAGGGAAGGCCGCAGTCGACGCCCAAGTCGCGCGTCAGAACAGCGCTCGGGGGTGGAATCGCACGGAAGAGGAAACGCACGGGAGATGAAGATGAGACAGAGCCGTTCGAGAGAAAGGAAATTCTTTCTCTCAACCAGCGTGAGCCGACCGGACCCCCCCTCCTTTCCTTTTATAGCCATTTTCCTCTAACCCTAGGAATCAAATTAGAGATCTTTAGATGTTTGCAGCCCAATTTAGATATTTGCAGTCCAAATAATAATAATAAGGGAATAGCGTCGCTCTCGCCTCTCACTCGTCACACCGGACCATTTATTTAAGGTCATGTGAGTTGGTCGGGCTCACATGCCGAACTAAAACCATAACATAGATGAAACATACAACATACGAGCAGTAAATAAAAAACACAACAAAGAGCGTGCGGCCCGCTAGGTGGACGCGATGCGGGTTACACCAATTCCCTCGAAGTTGAGAGAGCTCGACTCCGGCGAGATGGCGTGCATGATGGCTATGGAGAGATCCGGGCGACGACGTTGTAGCTCCTTGCCGCTGATCCATGTACTGTCCAAAATGTCACGTCCTCGCCACGTGACTAAGTACCTCTGATATGTGCCGTGACGAGTCTGGAACTCCCGAACATCAAGGACCTGCTCAATCTCCTCATCGGTGGGCGTGAAGGTGGGTTGGAACCCCGAAGCAGTATCGGGTCCCAATGGCGGAGGTGGGATGGGTAACTCCGGCGGGGAACCATAGAACGGTGATAGATCGAAGATGTTGAAGATGGGGGACGTGCCGAACTCCAATGGTAAATCCAGAAGGTAGGCATTCTCCCCCAGCCTCTTCCTCACTTGAAAAGGTCCGAAACGGCGCTGTTGGAGCTTATGATACGACCCGGTGGGAAATCTCTCCTTGCGGAAGTGAGCTAATACCCAATCTCCATCAGAAAAGTGTAGTTCGCGACGGTGCAAATCCGCCGCGACCTTATACTTTTCGGACGTCACCTGCAGTTGTTTATAAATAGATTTATGCAGCAATTTAATTTGGTCGATTAAGGTGGTAGCATCAAAAGAAGGGCGTTCATGGCAAGGAAGGGAGTGGCGGTATAAAAAGTGCGGAATGGGGAAACCATAAACAATCTCAAACGGGGATTTTTGGGTGGAGCGGTTAACAGAGTTATTGTATGCAAACTCAGCCTGTGGAAGAAATAGGTCCCATTGCTTGGGGTGTTCACCCGCCAAACAACGAAGTAAATCGCCCAAACTCCGGTTGACCACCTCGGTTTGCCCGTCCGTTTGGGGATGGTACGCACTGCTGAATTTTAATTTCGTGCCAAGCTTACTCCATAAAGTTTTCCAAAAACAACCCATAAAGCGAGTATCCCTATCCGAAAGAAAAGCGCGTGGGACTCCGTGCAATCTAACAATCTCTCGAAAAAAGAGTTCCGCTACATGTGCGGCATCGGAGGTCTTTCGGCAAGGTATAAAGTGGGCCATTTTGGAGAACCTATCGACTACCACGAAAATAGCATCGACCCGGCGGGAAGTGGGGGGTAAGCCACTGATGAAATCCATAGATACTTCATCCCAGGGTCGCTCAGGAATGGGTAGTGGAGTATACAACCCGGTGTTATGAGATTGACCCTTGAATAATTGGCAGGTTTGACACGTTTGGACTAATCGAACGATATCTTTCCTCAGATGTGGCCAATAATATCGGGTGGTGGCAAGGTCCAACATCTTCGACTGTCCAAAATGTCCCCCCAATCCCGAGGAGTGTAACTCAGTCAGGAGCAACTCACGTAATGGACCGCGGCAGATACACAGGCGTGTTCCCCGAAACAGATATCCCTCACTCAAAATATAACGGCCAGAACTGTCCGCCCCCCTTGAGCGACATTCCTCCCAGATGGTGCTAAAGTCGGGGTCGGTGGCATAGGAGTCTCGCTGGGAATCTAGATCAGTGATCCGCGGCTGTAGGGTTACGAGAAGGTGGGCACGACGACTAAGGGCATCGGCCACTCGGTTGGCCACCCCGGGCTTGTGTCGAATATGGAACGTGTATTCCTGCAAAAACGCGGCCCACTTCGCGTGGCGTCTGACCTCCTTCTGGGAGTTCAGATGCCGCAACGCGTCATGGTCCGTGTTCAGCACGAACTCACGCTGAATAAGATAATGACGCCAATGTCGGAGGGCCTGGACGATAGCGAAAAACTCAATGTCGTAGGTCGAATATCGAGTCTTTGCATCGTCCAGCTTCTCACTATGAAACGCGACAGGTCGGCCCTCTTGACTCAAGACCGCACCTATGCCAATGTGGGAGGCATCACAGTCTACCTCGAATACCTTCTCAAAGTCGGGAAGAGCTGACACGGGGGCGCTAGACATCTTCTCCTTCATGAGGAGGAAGGCTGCTTCAGCCTCGGCGGTCCATGTGAATAGGCCCTTCTTGAGGCAATCCGTGATAGGGGCGATGTGAGTGCTGAAATTACGGATAAAACGCCGATAGAATGACGCTAGTCCGTGAAATCCGCGGGCCTCCGTGAAAGTCCTGGGGGTAGGCCAAGAGATAATCGCCCTTACCTTCTCCTGATCAACTTGAATTCCCTCAGAAGAAACGATATAACCTAAGAACGTGAGGCTATCAGTCAGGAAGGTGCACTTTTTAAGGTTGATGATCAACCGGTGCTCACGTAAGATCAGAAGGACCTGTCGAAGATGACTGAGGTGCTGGTCCGCCTCCGTGCTATAGATCAAAATATCATCGAAATAAACAACCACACAGGTTCCGATCAGGGGGCGTAGAACCTGTGTCATCAGTCTCATAAAGGTGCTCGGCGCGTTGGACAATCCAAAGGGCATGACCATCCATTCGTATAGACCCTCCTTGGTCTTAAAGGCGGTCTTCCACTCGTCTCCGGGACGCACCCGAATCTGATGATAGCCACTCCTAAGGTCGATCTTGGAGAAGATCTTGGCGCCACTCAACATGTCAAGCATGTCGTCCAATCGGGGAATCGGAAAACGATACTTAACGGTGATCTTGTTAATGGCACGACTATCTACACACATTCGCCACGTTCCGTCCTTCTTGGGGACAAGCAGGGCAGGAACGGCGCATGGGCTAAGACTCTCGCGTATGAGCCCCTTTTGGAGGAGCTCAGATACCTGTCTCCTAAGCTCCTCGTGCTCTCGTGGACTTATGCGGTAATGTGATAAGTGCGGCAAACTAGCTCCAGGGACAAGGTCGATACAATGTTGTATGTCCCGTAGGGGGGGAAGCTGGTCGGGTAGCTCGTCTGGAGTGAGATCATGAAACTCTGCGACTAGTGGCTGTACTCGTGGATGTATCTCAGTGGCAGGAGTGGGGGACTCTCTACCCATCAACACGTAGACTATACCCTCGTCCTCCACCTCTCGACAGAATTGTCGGGCGGTCATGATCATCGTGATGGACGGGTAGACAGTAGCGGGAGAAGCTGTGGAGGTAATAGCGGGTGTAGGGTGGGTGAGAGCCTCGGTGTGAGCAGTAGGCGGAGGTGGAAGCCTCTGAGGGACTAGACTATTCTTCTGGGGAAGAAGAACAATTCGGCGGCCCTGATGCTCGAAGGTGTAGGTGTTCATGCGTCCGTCATGAATAACATGTCGATCGTATTGCCACGGACGGCCCAGGAGGATGTGACATACGTCTAGAGGGGCGACGTGACACCATACAGAATCTGAGTAGGTACTTCCAATGGAGAATGATACGAGGCAACGGTGCGTAATAGCTATCGTGGTACCGCTAGTGACCCAAGACAACTCGTATGCTCGCTCTAATAATTGGGTGGAAAGTTTTAATTTTTCCACCATCAGTTGGGAGACAAAATTTTCCATGCTCCCACCATCAGAAATGACGGAACAGAAGTGCTCCCTAATACGTGCAGTGGTGCGAAAGATGTTGTGGCGCAACCATGCGTCATCTGTGGTGACGCGCGGACTCAAGAGGCTATGGTGCATGACAGAGACGAGATGTGTAGGTTGCTCGCCTTCTACTTCGTACTCGATCCCCGGTGTGATTGTCACGTCAGTAGTGACGTCATCGTCCCAAATCCCATACTCGGGCTCTCGGCCATCGTCGGCCTCGACTATAGCCGTGAATCGGCGGCGCGGGCACTCAGATGACTTGTGCCCCGGCTCCATACATTTAAAACAACGAAAGACCGAGCGGGAACCCTCTGCCTCCTTCCCCTTGGCGACAACGGGTGTTGTGCCGGGGGGGGGTGGGGGCTGGCAGTAGCGGCCTAGTAGGGGCTGGGGATCTCGAATAGGGTGCCGGACTAGACCGATCAGTCGAAGCCAGAGGTGATGTGTGTGAGGTTCGGTCAACTGACCTCTGTCCTCCGGTCCTCTTCTGGAGGGCCTCCACACGTCGTGTGCGACTGACAGCCGCTTCCAAGTTCTGAAAATCGTGTAGTTCTACCTGATCACGAATAGCGTATCGTAACCCGTTGAGGTAACGAGCCACCACCATGTGATCCTCCTCACGTAAGTCTAATCGAGCCTGAAGTGTAAGAAACTCGTCGGTGTACTCGTCGACCGTCATCTTATCCTGCCGCAGGTTGTGGTACCTACGATACAGGGTCTGCAAGAAATCCGCAGGGACATACCTCTTTTTGAGTTGAGCCTTGAACTCGACCCACGTGGTGATGGGAGGTAATCTCATAGTGTAGCGCATACGCTCCGTTTGTCCCCACCAAGTGATGGCGGGTCCCTTCAATTTTAAAGATGCATACTCCACCTGTTGGTGGGCAGGAGTGCGCTTCCAGGTCATGAATCTCTCTAACCGCTCACACCAGTCGAGACACTTCTCAGGCTCCAGGGTGCCCTCAAAGTCTCCGACGTCAAGTTTGACTCCCGCATCCCACCTAGGTGTAAATCTAGGATCCTGGGGACCTACGTCAACCGGGTTTGGTTCTTGGGGAATATGGTTCGGGGGTACTCGAGGTGGTACTGCAGGCTGCGCCGGAAGACCCCCAACGTGTATGAGGCCCTCTATGTTGTTGACAGAGGTGCGCAGTCCTAACATTACCTGGTTGGTGTCGCGCATGGCTGTGGAGAGTGTTGTGATAGCGGTCATAAGATCTCCCATACGGGTGGTGAGCTCCGCTAATCCTCCCTCGACATTTGTCATTCTCGATTCCATGGGTTAAATTTAAACAACAACCGATATTTAGAACTTCTGAACACCGATACGCTCGACTATCCCACGATGAAAGTGAGATATCCCAGCAACCACACCAAATTGATGTAATCTCGTATCAGAATTACTAAATAACGGTGCAAGTAATCTTGGCGCTATATAGAAATCAACAGTAGGTTCAATTACGTTGGAGAAACAACAACCCTAACGGTCTCCGAACGACAACGGGTTTGGAATATTTATCCCGTGACGGCGGCGATACCTTTTGCAATGCGATAATTATTTCTTCCACAAGAGACATAAGCGCAAATGACAGCGATAATAAACGGATTTTGGGAAGATAACGGTGGAACGGTGGGTGGTGAGATTGATGCTACCCCTTAATCGTATAAATTAAATTTGGACTGCATAAACCATTCATAAATAAATGTAGGAACTGGAGCTTGAGTAGAATATTTCACCTAGGGTCCGAAGAACCAACAGCGGACGAAGGAGGAAGGAGGTGGAGGGGACTGTCGGCTTCAGGCTTCAGCACAGGAGTAGAAGTCAGCGGATCCAGGCGGAATAGGGGCCGGTGTCGACGCCTGGTCAGGCCAAGAGGTGGTTGAAGGTCGGCACAGTGAAACGGAGGAGGAAGCTCGTCGATCCTGACGGAAAAGAGGGCCGGAGTCGACGCCAGGAACGGAGGGTGAGCTGCCGGAACGGACGAACTCGAGAGGAGTCGGTGCCACGCGACCTTGGCGGAAGGGAAGGCCGCAGTCGACGCCCAAGTCGCGCGTCAGAACAGCGCTCGGGGGCGGAATCGCACGGAAGAGGAAACGCACGGGAGATGAAGATGAGACAGAGCCGTTCGAGAGAAAGGAAATTCTTTCTCTCAACCAGCGTGAGCCGACCGGACCCCCCCTCCTTTCCTTTTATAGCCATTTTCCTCTAACCCTAGGAATCAAATTAGAGATCTTTAGATGTTTGCAGCCCAATTTAGATATTTGCAGTCCAAATAATAATAATAAGGGAATAGCGTCGCTCTCGCCTCTCACTCATCACACCGGACCATTTATTTAAGGTCATGTGAGTTGGTCGGGCTCACATGCCGAACTAAAACCATAACATAGATGAAACATACAACATACGAGCAGTAAATAAAAAACACAACAAAGAGCGTGCGGCCCGCTAGGTGGACGCGATGCGGGTTACACCAATACTCCTGTAGTGGCAAACGGAAGTAGTGGGTTGGGCCTCGCCCATCTCTAGGTTGGTATTCTTATGATAAGGCCCCCATAAAATTATGGTAAATCTATGATGTCAAGATAACAGTAAATACAGAATATCACAATTTTGCAGTAAGGGGTTGACCTTTAATTATAATATTGAATGATTACCCCAAATTAGAAATTAAAGAAGGAACCACCAAAAATACTTGTCCGAACATTATGGGAAAATTATCATGTCTTAATATTGATCAGAAAAGTCTACTGTCTAAATTTCAGAATTTATCAGAACTATTTAGTCACATAAATAAATATTTCAAATAAACCCATGTTAGGGAAAATTATGAAGTAGCCTACTTATAAACTGTTGGATCGATAGACGCCTTTAGAGGGGGGGTGAATAAGGGTTTTAAAACTTTTTCTTATATTTTGATTAGCTTGAAATAATAAGAGATTGAAATAGAGATTTAGAATGAAGATCTAAATTGATTTATAATAAAAGAGAAAATAATTATCAATTTAGAGAAATGAAAAACAAATCAATTTTATTACCCAAAGAGAGATATGATTACTATTAATAAAATTGATTATAAAACTAGATTTCTATGACGCTAGAAATCGAAAGCGAATAATAAAATCATTTTTGTTTTCAATCCCGACTCGTATCCCCACGAACCGGTGGCCCTAGACTATCCTTCCATGGATTCGGCCTCAAGCCTCTCTAGCCAATCCAACCCCGGATATGGCCTTGAGCACCCCCTAGACCTAACCTAGATCTAGTCGCCAACACGAGGCGAATTTCATTCCTAAGTCCTACCAAGACCTAGTCGCCAACGTGAGGCGAATTCACTACACGATTATAAGAAAAGATGTGAAATAAATAACAACAATGAAATAAATAACAACAATATGAAACTCCATATATGGATCTCTTAGAGAAGTAGACGAAGACCCGCAGAGTATGATCGTAGTCGATGCGGTCTTTCGTCACGGTGATGAAGCGCGTTGAAATCTTCTCCAATGATCTCCTTAAGCCTTCATGGATTTGTGGGAAGATCTATCTGAATCTTCCTCTCTATGTTGTAGCACGAAGCTCTAGAATTTAGGATTGTAGGAGGATCAAGAAGACGGATCCAAGGGGTCATTTTTATAGCCTCAGCGCTAGCGCCTGCACTACGGATACCGCTGGCGCTATCTTATATTAGGACATATTCTGCGCAGGAGAATCTTCAATCCGAGGAAACATTTCCGCATTGTCTTCTGTGCTCCGCGCTACCACCTGCGCTATCTGCTACCGCGAGGCGCTAGCTCCTTCTAAAAATGCTGCAAGAATTGCGCTAATTATCGTTAGCGCTGGGCGCTAGGTGCTACCGCCGGCGCTAGTGGGCATGTTGGATTTATTGGCTCAATTTTGGGGGCAACCTTCTTATGTTATCCTTGAGTCATATGGACTTTGTTTCCTGCACACTTAAACACACAAGATCAAATACACATAGGATTTGTTATTCTCAAACCTAGGAGATGTGGAAGACCATGTTCCAACAAACTCCCCCTTTTGATAATAACAAATCCATTAATGATAAATCAGAGCATTAATAAATAAGCATGATGAAACTTACTTGTGTGTATGTGAGAGTGATGAATTAGGATAATTATCGATTTTAGTATTTAGAATTGCTCCCCCTAAATACATGCTCCCCCTAAGTGAATGCTCCCCTAATATGTAAGTTATCAACTTAATTAATCATGTTAGTTTTCCATTTTGATAGCGGATTATATTTATCATGTTAGTTCTCCCCCTTTTGTTATTAGCAAAAGTGGGTAAAGAAGCAAAACACATAAATTTTTTGATAATAAGATAAAGGCACGGCGAGCTTTTAGAGAGAAGAAAATGATAAGGAGTTTTAGAATAATTTTCATAGAAATAAATCAGAGTTTTAAGCATAAAGATGAACAGTATAACATATGCCAAGTAATCAATATTATCGTGTTAGTTCTTCCCTTTATATAAGAGTTTTAAGCAAAAAATAATGATTTCCAAGTAACCAATCTACTCAGACAATATGTCTACACCCTAGCCCCGTACTAAGTGACGGATGGTCATGAGGAGCTGCAAACATGCCGTAGGTTGGGGTGTTAGTCCCATATTCAAACACTAGACAAAACTCAACCTAGCACTCTTTCCCCCCAGTGCCTCGCAAGGCCCCACTGGAACCCTCTCCGGTTAAGGACAAGACATGACTTATAGGTCAGGTTATCTAATGTCTACAACCCTACTCCCCCGCTATGGTGAGATATGTAATCATGGGATAATAATCATTGGAAATATTAAGCATTTGATTCTAATGATAAGTTCATAGCCTATGGGTTCATATTTTTATTTGAATATTTAAAAAAACATAGCTATTTTGATATCCATTAATGAATCAGAGATTTTAGCATAACTGATAGTTTATTTAGGATATAGTCTAAGTCACCTAGAGCGGGGGGGGGGGGGGGGGGGGGTGAATAGGTTTCTTTTGTTTTAGGCTTAGTGTTTTCTGAATTTAGGTTAGTAAAATATCAAGCACAAAAAACACATAGAGATTTATAGAGGTTCCTCAAGACAGGGTGCCTTGAGTAGTCCTCTTTCCCCCTTCACCTTTCTAACAATGAGTTAGATAAGGCCAACTTCTCCAAACTCAGCTCCAAGAGCCTACAACACAGATCCCACAGGATCTCTCAGGTTTTCCCAAACCCTACCTCACGCACAACAGCCCTACCTCAGGCACAATAGCCCTACCTCAGATCACACAATGATCCTACTCTCAAGCTGACCTCTCAGCTCTACATCTCAAGCCAATAAGCCTTACACACTCAGGTAATAAAGCCTTACAGTCTCAGAACCTACAAGCTCCTATAGATGATATAATAAAGGATTACAAATATAAGGAAGAAGAGGTCAAGCCTTGGTCTTCTTCTTCTTAACAGCTGCTGTTGCAGACTTGAACCAGGGATGTTGACCCAGAAATCGGCGATCCTCCCCTGGGAGGCCTTTTTCGCTACATTTTTACAGATTACGCGCCCGGGAAGGATCAGACCTCACGCAAAGGCTTTTTTCACACCCAAAGTGGTAAGAAGGGGCGGCCTCCTCCTTCAAACCGCCCAGGTGGGGTGGCCTCCTCCCTCAAACCGCCCAGGTGGGGCGGCCTCCCCCTTCAAACCACCCAGGTGGGGCGGCCTCCTCCTTCACGCTGACCAGTAGGGGCGGTCTCCGCCTTCAGGATGACTAGCAGGGCCGGTCTCCTCCTTCAGGCCGCCCAGCAGGGGCGGTCTCCGCCTTCAGGCCGCCCAGCAGGGGCGGTCTCTGCCATCAGGCCGCCCAGCAGGGGCGGTCTCCGCCTTCAGGCCGCCAAGCAGGGGCGGTCTCCGCCTTCAGGCCGCCCAGCAGGGGCGGTCTACGCCTTCAGGCCGCCCAGCAGTGGCGGTCTCCGCCTTGAAGCTGCCCAGCAGGGGCGGTCTCCGCCTTGAGGCCGCCCAGCAGGGGCGGTCTCCGCCTTGAGGCCGCCCAGCAGGGGCGGTCTCCGCCTTCAGGCCGCCCAGCAGGGGCGGTCTCCGCCTTCAGGCAGCCCAGCAGGGGCGGTCTCCGCCTTGAGGCCTCCCAGCAGGGGCGGTCTCCGCCTTCAGGCCGCCCAGCATGGGCAGTCTCTGCCTTCAGGCCGCCCAGCAGGGGCGGTCTCCGCCTTCAGGCCGCCCAGCAGGGGAGGTCTCCGCCTTGAGGCCGCCCAGGTGATTGTTGGGTTTTCTAATACCATTTCAAAAATGATAATACAACATATCATATATGCGCAGCGGAATAAATAATTAGAACAACCCAAAGAGTTAAGGAACTTGCGATTTTACTGATTCAAGAAATAAAACAACATCCACAATACAGTGCAGAAATTATACCTGAAGGGGATTTGAGTCGATACTCAAACCAAGGTGCTCCTCACTAATTTTCTGGTAGAACCAAACTTGAGTTACAAGAACGAAATGGATCGGCCCCTCTACAGAGATCCACACAAGCGCTGGAGAACCTCGATGCCTTGTCGAACAAGGAATGAGTCGGAGAAGAAAAAGCTCTCAGCGTCCCCACGGACTGCTAGATCCGAGACAGGGGAGGCGACGACTGTCGGAAGAGGAGAGAAGCCCTAGCGGAACACTTCCGGCCCTGCTCTCTCAAATCACGAAAAGGTTCGGTTACAAAATCTGTCTCACACACTAAACCCTAAGATCGTGAACTGGGTAATATACCAAAGGCTGCGTTCGACGAACTCAAAGAGATCTGCGTTCGACGAACTCAAGGAGATCTGCGTTCGACGAACTCAAGAGATCTGCGTTCGACGAACTCAAGGAGATCTGCGTTCGACGAACTCAAGGAGATCTACGTTCGACGAACTCACGGAGATCTGCGTTCAACGAACTCAAGGAGATCTGCATTCGACGAACTCAAGAGATCTACGTTCGATGAACTCAAGGAATCTGCGTTCGACGAACTCAAGAGATCTGCGTTCGACTAACTCAAGAGTGTTGGATCTGCAGGCGCCTTTAGAGGGGGGGGGGGTGAATAAGGGTCTTAAAGAACTTTAATATTTAATAGAAAACTTTTGATATTTTATGTTGAAGTAAGTTAAATCAAGAGTAAAGAAATTGGAATAATGAAATCAATTTTATTCAACATGAAAAGTCATGATTATCATTAATAAACTTGATTACAAAATTTGATTTCAATGATGCTAGAAAACAAAGCGAATAATGAAAGACTCTTTTCGTTTTATATACCGACTCGTATCCCCACGAACCGATTGACTTTAGCCGATCTCTCCCCAGATACGGCCTCAAGCCGCTCTAGCCAATCTATCACCAGAAAGGCCTCAAGCACCCCTAGATCTACTCCCTAGACCTAGTCGCCAACACGAGGCGAATTCCTCCCTAAGTCCTACCCAGACCTAGTCGCCAACACGAGGTGAATTCTCGAACCGATTACAAAGATGAAATAAAGGACAAATACAAAATACAAATATAAAACTCCCTATGAGGTAATCTAAAGGAGACGCCGAAGAATCGCTGAAGATCGTTGAAGTCCAAGCGTGCGTTCTTCGCATTGAGTTAGCGTGTTGATCCAAGCCTCCTTTGATTCCTCTTTTTGAAATATAAGTGGGAGATGTGTTTGTCTGGAAATACGGCCCTCACAAAGTTTCTGAAGTGCTGGAATAGGGCTCTTGGCAATCAGTTTTTTTGGAGACATCGAAATCATCCAATTTATAGACTTTAAGCTAACGCCTGCGTTAAGTGCTAACGCCTGGCGTTGACCATGTATAGCAACATATTGATGGCTCGGATTTTTAGAAGAGGAAAGAGATTCTGCACTTTAGGAAATGTTTTATTTTAGGCAATACTAACGCCGGCGTTAAGGCTAACACGGGGCGTTGGGCAAATCATTCCTAAAGTTCCTCCTGCAATCACGGCTGCTTTCTCCTTGCCAAATTCATCGACCGGATAGCGCCCAGCGTTAAGACTAACGCCTAGCGTTGAGATTATTTCTTTAATCAGACGACACGCCATCTTCACCTTTCGTCGACCTCCATTTCGTCGAAGGCCATTTTTGTCGAACGGATAGCGCCCGACATTAAGCTCTAACGCCTGGCGTTAAGTTTCATCTTTAATCAGCTGGCACCCCAATTCGTCGAACAGATAATTTCGTCGAACACATTTCGTCGAATGGGCTTCTTCTTTCGTCGACCGCAATTTCGTCGAACGCAAGATCGCCGAACGCAGTTCCTATTTCGTCGAACGCAGCTTCCGTTCTCAGCAGTTTCATTTCGTCGATCAGAAGTTCGTCGAACGTAGCTTTCAGTTCGTCGAACGCAGCTTTCATTTCGTCGACTGCAGCTTTCATTCTCAGCGGTTTCATTTCGTCGATCGCCAGTTCGTCGAATGCAGCTTTCATTTCGTCGACTGCAGCTTTCATTCTCAGCGGTTTCATTTCATCGATCGCAAGTTCGTCGAACGCAGCTTTTAGTTCGTCGAACGCAGCTTTGATGTTGGGAATCGTGCCGACATGATTCCTGATTTGAAGAAGTCATCATGTCAAGAATACTTCACTTTGTATTTGACATTCCATCTAGTTCATAATCTTAGGAGAATACAAGTATACAAGTATATATCGTCGAGAAGGACTGAAGGGATGGCCGACAAAGTATGCTTGTCGCTGTAATGACAAGCAAAGCAGACGCAGAGAAACTGTCAAAGAAAGACATGTCGTCGAGAAGAATGGAGTATCGTCGACATCAAAATAGCGGCCATGTCGACAAGACAATACTGCAATTACAACGACAAAATGAACAAAGAAGATTCCAACGACACAGACAAAGGAAGCATGTCGTCGTATATGCAGGAACGCCAGCATGTCCCGTATCGTTGAAATACAAGCTTCAGAAGCAGAAGCAAGGAGACCTGAGAAGAAGTTCCAAAGCACAAGGCGCCGACAAAGGGATGTCGTCGAGATACATTCCATGTCGTCGTAACGATGGAATATATCGTCGAGACAAATTCAAATCTTGTGGACGCGTGCTGTCAGCAATTAATGCCGTCGCCTGATTGTTCAATCAGCGCGTGCACTTAAAGTTTCGAAGTATTTGCGCGTGCTAAAAAGATTTGGAGATCTGACACATAAAGGAACTTTTCAGAAGACCGTTGGGTGACCCCTCTCTGTCTTATAAAAGGACATATGAGGTTGCCCTAAAATAGATCGATTTATTCAAGAAAGAACTTGCGTACGAAGCAAAATCAAACAACACAAGCACCGCAAGAAAGAAAGAAGCAGTCATCCTCATCGACTACTAAGAAGCCAATCCACATCCGGCTAAGAAAGAATTGAAGAAGAATCGTGCATTCAAGATCTGATTCAGAAGCATTCTCTTCATTCTCAAGTTGCCGATCAACATCAGGCAGAAGAAAAAGTTTATTTCTGTAATCTCTTGTAAGACTTGCAGGCCATATTGTCTAGCTTGAGGGCTGGAGAGCTGTGAGGCTTGAGGGCCAGGGCAGTGCACTCGCGGGTGCGACTTGTCAAGCTTGAGGGCTCGGGCGCAGTAGGGGCTTGCGGGCTTAGGCTGTGGGCACATGACTTGCGGGTCTGTGTGGTGTAGGGCTTGAGGGCCTGAGTGTCGAGCTTGCGGGCTTGGGGGCAGTAGGGGCTTGAGGGCCTAGGCTGTTGGGACTTGCGAGTCCGTGTTGTAAGGCTTGAGGGCCTGGACCTTTTGGCGGAGTTTGCCAAGCCGAGCGGATCACTGGGAAGGCGCAGAGGGACAGAGGACTACTCAAGATACCCGGTCTTGAGGAACCTCTATAGATCTTGTGTCGTCTGGTGTAATTTGTTTGCGTGTTTTTCTCTTGTGCATTACTTAGTTTCCAATAACTCACGCTTGTAACTCAAAAAGCATCAAGATCACCTAACCCCCCCCCCCCCCCCCCCCCCCCCCCCCCCCCCCCCCCCCCCCCCCCCCCCCCCCTTATAGGTGAGCGTTCCATATCTTACAAGTGGTATCAGAGCTAGGTTGATCAAAAGGAGACCTAACAGTCTGATCTAGATCCGGAATGTCTCACCATGGCTGGTGGAGATCAGAATCGTGAAATGAGAGCTATGAAGCTTCCTATTTGCACGAAGGAGAACTTTCCCATCTGGAAGGAAAGGGTCAGGCTCTTTATGGAAGCAGCTGACCCAAGAATCTACCTCACGATCAAGCAGGGCCCCTTCGTCCCTACTGGTGCCTCCACTATTGACCCAACCAGGCAGGTAATAAAGAAGTACGAAGACATGAACAAGGATGAGCTGATCTTGGCAGGTCTGGACAAAAGGGCACAAAACGTTATTGTCAGTGCCATAGATGACTCCACCCTCCAAAATCTAATCCACTGCAAAACGGCCAAGGAGATGTGGGACTCCTTGATCGTATATATGGAGGGTACCGATGAGGTAAGGGATGACAGGAAATCCCTCCTCAACCAGGAGTATGAAGCCTTCAAACAGGGCAAAAGTGAAACAATCTCCAGCTGCTATGAGAGATTTTTCAAGATAGTGAATGGTCTGAGAAACTATGATAGGGAGTTCACGAACTCTGACTTAAATGACAAGTTAATTTCTCAGATCCCTCACAAAGGAATGGGACATCAAGATATGCGCCATCCGAGAGATGCGTCAACTGGGCATCATTGAGCCCAAGAATTTGTATGGGAACTGCTGTCCCATGAACTTCAACTCAACACAAGGAAGGCTGAAGAAGAAGAAAGTTCAAAGGCGAGCTCAAGAGAAAGATCGGTGGCTCTAAAGGCTGAGAGCTCCAGAAGATCCAGGGGGAAGATCGCTGCTTCTCAGAATAGATCTGAGAGCAGTGAAGAATCAGGAGCCAGCTCCTCTGGATCTGATGACACTGATAGAGAGGTGGCCCTCTTCTCAAAGCAATTCAGAAAGCTGATACATAGAAGAAGGAGGGATAATAGCAGAAACTCCTCCTCAAGCTCCAGAAGATCTGACCATCGGGACAGATCGAGGGCTCCCAGGGAGGACAGGTATAGGTCTAACTCCAGTAGACATGGTTTACATAATACTGTTTGCTATTCTTGCAGCAAAACAGGACACATGGCTGCTGACTGCCCCTCGAAGAAAAAGGAATCAAGGAATCATGAAGAGAGAAGAAGCTCCAGGAGCAAGAGAACCTCTGAAAAGGGGTTTGCGTCAAAGAAGATCAAAACATTGAGTGATTCTGACTCAAGTTCCTCCGGGACTGAGGATGAGGCACTCATTGGACTGATGGCTATTAATGAAGGTAACCAGGATGACAACTCTCCTGGAAAGGTAAAACATAGAACTTCTCTATCTGCCTCTGATTCTAAATCAGTAGCAGATTCCTTGCATGATGATGAGGAGGTGTCTGCTGACAACAACACTGCCTCAAGATCCCAATATGAAATTGAATCTGAACTGATAAGGCAATATAAAGCCTTATGGAAAGCCTTCAAAGACAGTAAGAAACTCCTTAAGGTGCAAACCAAGGAGTTAGATTCCATAAAATGTGTCCAATCCAAGCTCCAGGAGACAGCTGAGAGGCTAACTTCCATGAGCAAAGAAGTGAAAAAACTTAAGGAAACCATATGGCTTAAGAATGCTGAATTAGGGCAGAAGAACAAGGTCATTAGGGACCTTGAAGAATTGTTGTTGGCTGAGAAGAAGCTTGCTTCCAGCTTCTCAATGCCCAAAACTATCCTGCCGATTATTGACACCTTCTCTAGACAGTTCAGAGCTGGTATCGGTTCTCATCAGGAGCCAGTCATGGGCAAAGATCCTGAAGCCAAACCTTCTAACAAGAAGGTGCTGAGAGCAGGTTCTTCAGCCCACAGACCTTCAGCAACAGCAGCTAAAAGTATGGGAGAGGCTGTTATCACAAAGCCTGCTCCTAAGAAGGTAAACCAAAGGGTTGTGAAGCCAATTTCTCCCCCGGCTCACAAACATGAGGTTCACCCTAGATCTGTAAGGCAAGAAACATTCTCTTCTGCTCATCAGCACTGCCACACTACACAGATGATGAGGCAGAAGAGAAGATACAACAGATATGAGTGCTGGTGCTGTGGGAAAGTAGGCCACTTTGCGCTGGACTGTTGGTTCAATCCAACTAGGCTCAATGCAAGGGGAGTGCAGAGTCCGCATGAGTTTGCGATTCCGTTCTATCATCCTAACAGGAACCAAGGACCCAATCCTTATTGGGTACCTAAGGGGAAGTAATTTATTTTGCAGGTAAGTCCAAATACCAACCAATCTCCAATTTGGTATTTGGACAGTGGCTGCTCCAGGCACATGACTGGAGTCAGAAAGTATTTGAAAGAATTCATCCCTGTGGAGAATGGACCGACCGTCATCTTTGGAGGTTCAGAAAAGGGAGTTACCAGGGGCTACGGAAATATCTCTAATGGGTTAGTCACCATCACAAAGGTAGCCTATGTGGAGGGGTTGAGACACAACCTCATAAGCATAAGTCAGCTTTGTGATCTAGGTTTTGTCATTACCTTCCACAAGGATAAGTGTCTGATTAAGAAGTCCTCAGATTCCGAGACTGTCTTAACTGGCACTCGGAGTGGGAATATTTATTGCTTAAATTTCCTGAATATAAATTCTTCCATGCCCATATGTCTAGTAGCCGATGGTAAAGAGGCTCTATGTGTACAATGGAACAAGAGACTTGCACACATCAACTATAAGACAATAGGCAAGCTTTTCTCGCTAAACTTAGTCAGAGATGGACCTGATATTAAGTGCATCAAAGATGGTCCTTGTCAAGCCTGCCAACTTGGAAAGCAGACTAGGACTAGCTTCAAAAGCATTTCTAACAAAGAGTCGTCAAGGTGCTTATTCTTATTGCACATGGATCTATTTGGTCCCATGTCAGTTCATAGCTTAGGAGGGAAGGCCTATGATGAGTACTTTTTGTACTCATCTTTTAGTATAATTTTGATGTAATTTTAATATAAATTCATGTCAATTATTTGTTTTATCTTATAATAATCATTCCTTTTTATTTTTGCCATTAATTTAAGCTTAGTTTATGTTTTGCAGGTTTTCTAGGTCCTTTGAGCAAAATTGTCAAGTACACGCCCATGGTCACGGGCGTGACCTAGGGCGTGACAGCCTAGATGAGTTCCAGACCCGATTCCGCCACACCGGGGTCATTCCGTGAAGATTCGCCAAGTACACGCCCCAGGTCACGGGCGTGACCAAGGGCGTGACCCAATGTCACGGCCGCGACTCGCCACAGCATCCAGAGCACGCCTGCCACGTCATTTAAAGTTACACGCCCCAGGTCACGGGCGTGACCAAGGGCGTGACATCAGGTCACGGGCGTGACTCGCCCCGCGCTTCTTCCCGCCAGAGTTTCCCGCCAGCAGCACTATTTCAAGATTACACGCCCCAGGTCGCGCCATGGGCGTGACCTCGGGCGTGACACGGCCAAAACGCTCGCAATTACTCCAGAAGGCGCCCTCTCCGTTGCTGCTTCGATCACGCCCCTTACACGCCCTTGGTCACGGGCGTGACCAAGGGCGTGTAACCTCAAATTTCAGCCTATTTAAAGCCAGCTCCTCTACAACTCAAGGGACGAATTTTGGGAGTTCAATTCTCCTTTTCTTGTTTTATTTTCATGTTTTAGTAGTCTTGTAGTTGTTCTTTTATTTCAATAGTTGTAATTTTCAATTCATAGCTTGTATTTCCCTTGATCTCAATTAATAAATTAGTTTTATGTCTCTCATTTTCTTCTCCCTTCTTCATGTGTTCTTTTATTTCTTTAATTCCTCCATCTCCATGAGTACTTAAATTTTATTAGCACTCGGTCGAGACGATCCAAGGAATAATATTGGTTTTGAAGCAATTTAGAATCGCTCTTTCTCTTTTCTAAACCGCCTAAGATTTATCCTTGATTTTAATGAAATGAGATTATTTTCTCGTTCCTGTTTTCGTTCTTTAGTTAGCCGAACCAGCTCGTAAGACGAATCAAACCTTCAAGGATAAAGAGAGTTGCATGCACCCATCGAGAGAGGATGACATAAATCTCCCAGATTGGAGTCAAATCCAATAGAGGGGTTCACTTCGTTAAAGCAAGTTTAGGGGTTTCAATTATAGAACGAGAGTTCGGTTGATCAACCTAATCTTAGTTGGGCGTATCCTCGAGAGAGGTACGTTTATAATTCGGGAACCTCCACGGTCAAAGTTATTTTATTTAGAGAATGCGATTTTGTTTCTTCTTACTCTTATTTCTGCGGTGATTCTAAGATCGAGTGCTAGCCTTTCTAGTCGTTCTTTTAATTCTTATTTTTATTTTTCTTTTGCAAAACCAACTCAAGTTTTAATTGATAAAATAATAGAGACTTTCTTGAAGTAAGAGTACTCAACCACCCCGAGTCTAATACGACCTTATTTTAATAACCTATACTACATTCGATACGGTACACTTGCTGTTGTCGTTTACAAGCATAGTTTTGCGCATCACCCTACACCCTTGTAGTTGTTGATGACTACTCAAGGTTCACTTGGGTCTTCTTCCTCAAAAAGAAATCAGATACACTAGACATCTTGAAGAATTTTGTCAGGCAAATCCAGAATGAGATGAACTGCTCGGTGGTCAAATTCAGAAGTGACCATGGGACAGAATTTCAGTCAGGGGCCATGATAGAATTCTGCCAAGACCTAGGCATCTCCCAAGAATTCTCCTCCCCCAGAACTCCTCAACAGAATGGAGTTGCTGAAAGGAAGAATAGAACCTTGATAGAGGCCAGCAGGACAATGCTGAGTGACTCCTCATTACCAGAGTACTTCTGGGCCGAGGCTGTCAACACTGCTTGTCATGTGATAAACAGGGCCTCAATCATCAAAAATCATAAGAAAACTCCCTATGAGCTAATGAAGGGCAGAAAACCAACTCTATCCTACTTTAGGATCTTTGGTAGCAAATGCTATGTCCTTAATAATGGGAAATCCAAACTTAATAAGTTTGCTGAGAAAAGTAGTGAGGGTATTTTCGTTGGATACAGCTCCTACAGCAGGGCATACAGAGTATACAACCTCAATACCCAAACAGTGGAAGAATCTGTTCATATTGTATTTGATGAGACCAGCCTTATACATAAGGGCTGGTCTAGTCCTTTAGTGAATGCAGGTACAAGGGAAAGATTGGAGAAGCTTTCCATTGCACACAATGCTGACACCCCACTCAACTACAAGAATCAGCCAGTAATGGTGGAAATAGAAGTGGAACCTGCAGAAGATACAGAAATAGCTGAAGAATTGCAGAATGAAGAAGTAGCTCATACTGATATACCCAGAATATTACCAACTGCACTGAGACAAGTAAGAGATCATCCTCAAGAGCAGATAATAGGAAATGTCAACCAAGGTGTCCTGACAAGAAGTAGAGCTGCAAATCAAGCATTATACCTGAGTTTTCTGTCTCAAATTGAACCCAAGAAATTTGAGGAAGCAAATCAGGTTCCATTCTGGATTACTGTAATGCAGGAGGAATTGAATCAATTTAAAAGATGTAAGGTGTGGAAATTGGTTCCAAGACCCCAAGGACACAACATCATAGGAACCAAATGGGTCTACAGGAACTAAATGGATGAAAATGGAGTAATCACCAAGAATAAAGCAAGATTAGTAACAAAAGGCTACATACAAGAGGAGGGAATCGATTTTGATCAGACATTTGCTCCAGTAGCCAGACTGGAAGCAATCAAATTGTTCCTAGCTTATGCAGCATTCAAAGGCTTCAAGGTCTACCAAATGGATGTGAAGTCAGCCTTCCTAAATGGTGACCTTAAAAAGGAAGTATATGTAGAGCAGCCTTCAGGTTTTGTCGACTCTACTCATCCTGACTATGTTTACTTTCTTAGAAAAGCCCTTTATGGCTTAAAGCAGGCACCTAGGGCCTGGTATGAGACTCTGTCAAGCTTTCTAGTTGAGAACAAGTTCTCAAGGGGAAAGATTGATAAGACATTGTTCCTAAGGGAAGTAAAGGGCAAGATCTTGCTAGTGCAGATCTATGTTGACGACATTATCTTTGGCTCTACAGACAACAATCTCTGCAAAAAGTTTGCCAACTTGATGCAGGGAAAGTTTGAAATGAGCAGTATGGGTGAGCTCAAATACTTCCCAGGTCTCCAAGTGAAACAATCTGAAGATGGCATTTTCATCTCTCAGACCAAATTCACTAGGGATCTAGTCAAGAAATTTGGTTTGGAGAGTGCTTCTTCCATGAAAACTCCAATGGGAACCAATGTGTCTCTGGACAAGGATGAAAAGGGCATACCCTTTGATGAAACCAAGTACAGATGCATGATTGGATCCTTGCTTTATCTCACTGCCAGTAGGCCTGACATAATGTTTGTAACGTGTGTCTGTGCTCGATATCAGGTGAATCCCAAGGCATCTCACTATGTCTCTGTGAAGAGAATTCTAAGATACCTAAAGGGTACATCTAATCTCGGCCTATGGTACCCTAGGAACAATGAATGTGAACTGACGGGCTATTCAGATGCAGATTATGCAGGATGCAAGGAAGATAGAAAGAGCACCTCCTGAACATGTCAATTCCTTGGAGGAAGACTGATTTCCCGGAGCAGTAAGAAGCAGACGAGTGTGGCAATCTCAACCGCAGAATCAGAGTACATCTCTGCTGGAAGCTGCTGTGCCAAACTGTTATGGATTCAACATCAACTTGAAGACTACAACCTAAAGATGACCAAAACACCCCTGTTTTGTGACTCTTAAAGTGCTATCTCAATTGCTAAGAACCCTGTATCTCACAGCAGGACTAAGCATATTGAGATCAGGTATCACTTCATCAGGGAGCATGTGGAGAATGAAGATATCACACTTGAATTTGTCCCAACAGACAATCAAGTGGCTGATATATTTACCAAGCCCCTAGATGAAGCTAAGTTTTACTTCTTCAAATTCCAATTGGGGATGTTAAACTTAGTGTGAAACTCAACTCTATTATTTACTATTGCCTTTCTAGATGAGCTGTTAGAAATTTTCACAGGACTTCAATGAATCACGACTAAGCAAGGGGGAGCCATTCCATACCTAGAGAAGCAGAAGGCAAGAAGTCAGAAAGGGGGAGAAAGAGTGCTCAAAGAAGAGACATCAAATCAAGGGGGAGCTACAAAATTGATGTACTCAAAGTTTGCCCTAAAGACAGGGGGAGCAAATCAAGGGGGAGCTAGCTCAAAGATAAGTTATATCTTGACACACCTTATGTTAAGATTATGCTATTTATTGTCATGTGAAGTAGTCTTGAAATGAGATTCTGACTTCTTTAAATAGGGGGAGATTGTTGGGAATCGTGCCCACATGATTCCTGATTTAAAGAAGTCATCATGTCAAGAATACTTCACTTTGTATTTGACATTCCATCTAGTTCATAATCTTAGGAGAATACAAGTATACAAGTATATATCGCCGAGAAGGACTGAAGGGATGGCCGACAAAGTATGCTTGTCGCTGTAATGACAAGCAAAGCAGACGCAGAGAAACTGTCAAGGAAAGACATGTCGTCGAGAAGAATGGAGTATCGTTGACATCAAAATAGCGGCCATGTCGACAAGACAATACTGCAATTACAACGACAGAATGAACAAAGAAGATTCCAACGACACAGACAAAGGAAGCATGTCGTCGTATATGCAGGAACGCCAGCATGTCCCGTATCGTTGAAATACAAGCTTCAGAAGCAGAAGCAAGGAGACCTGAGAAGAAGTTCCAAAGCACAAGGAGCCGACAAAGGGATGTCGTCGAGATACATTCCATGTCGTCGTAACGATGGAATATATCGTGGAGACAAATTCAAATCTTGTGGACGCGTGCTGTCAGCAATTAATGCCGCCATCTGATTGTTCAATCAGCGTGTGCACTTAAAGTTTCGAAGTATTTGCGCGTGCTAAAAAGATTTGGAGATCTGACACATAAAGGAACTTTTCAGAAGACCGTTGGGTGACCCCTCTCTGTCTTATAAAAGGACATATGAGGTTTCCCTAAAAGAGATCGATTTATTCAAGAAAGAACTTGCGCACGAAGCAAATCAAACAACACAAGCACCGTAAGAAAGAAAGAAGCAGTCATCCTCATCGACTGCTAAGAAGCCAATCCACATCCGGCTAATAAAGAATTGAAGAAGAACCGTGCATTCAAGATCTGATTCAGAAGCATTCTCTTCATTCTCAGGTTGCCGATCAACATCAGGCAGAAGAAACAGTTTATTTCTGTAATCTCTTGTAAGGCTTGCGGGCCATATTGTCTAGCTTGAGGGCTGGAGAGCTGTGAGGCTTGAGGGCCAGGGCAGTGCACTCGCGGGTGCGACTTGTCGAGCTTGAGGGCTCGGGCGCAGTAGGGGCTTGCGGGCTTAGGCTGTGGGCAAAGGACTTATGGGTCTGTGTGGTGTAGGGCTTGAGGGCCTGAGTGTCGAGCTTGCGGGCTTGGGGGCAGTAGGGGCTTGAGGGCCTAGGCTGTTGGGACTTGCGGGTCCGTGTTGTAAGGCTTGAGGGCCTGAACCTTTTGACGGAGTTTGCCGAGCCTAGCGGATTGCTGGGTAGGCGCAGAGGGACAGAGGACTACTCAAGATACCCGGTCTTGAGGAACCTCTATAGATCTTGTGTCGTCTGGTGTAATTTGTTTGCGTGTTTTTCTCTTGTGCATTACTTAGTTTCCAATAACTCACGCTTGTAACTCAAAAAGCATCAAGATCACCTAAACCCCCCCCTATAGGTGAGCGTTCCATATCTTACATTTGATTTCATCGACCGCATATTCGTCGAACGCAACTTTTCATTTAGCGCTAACGCCCAGCATTAAGCTTAGCACCTGGCATTAAGCAGCTTTTAATCCTTCAGCTTGTATTTAGTGCCAGACCATTGTTTCAGCAACCTGGTGTCATAACTGTCCAAACCTGCATGCTAAAAACACAATGGCAACAAGATCAAGTACAAGTAGGATTTGTTATTCTCAAGTCAAAGGGATGCGGAAAACCATGTTCCAACAAAGAGATATGCGTTTGACGAACTCAAGGAGATCCGCGTTCGACGAACTCAAGGAATTTACGTTCGACAAACTCAAGAGATCTGCGTTCGACGAACGCGCTACACTAGCCCTTTGTCGTCTCAGCGGTCGACGAACACGCTATACTAGCCCTTTGCCATCTCAGTGGTAGACGAATGCGCTGCACTAGCCCTTTGCCATCTCAGCGGTAGACAAATGCCTTCAGTTCGGCTAAGTCGCGCATGATTGGCCTGATTTCACGAGAAATCTCAAGATTTAATTTCTCGAGAAATCCCTGGAAATTAATTTCTCGAGAAATCCCAAGGATTTAATTTCTCGAGAAATCCCAATGCAGGAATAGAACTTCTCGAGAAATACCAAACCTTAAAACTGACCTCTCGAGAAGAACCCAAGCTAACACAATTCTTCCTCCAATTTCTCACAAACAATGAGCGGCATCTAACAATACATCATTGCTACCCAAGCAATAAAAGTTCATAACTCAACAAGCCTGTCATGACCAATGTATCAGTGCTGTCATGTCCTTTTGTCCTTTACATCTGGATAGAATTAGAGGCATGGAGTGTGTCACCCTCATAATTGTTCAATCCCAGTTTCCTGATCTAGAATAGACTGACAAAAAATGGTGAGCTCAATATCATATATTGACTCAACCAAGCATGGCCACACATTTCTCAGTCTCATTCCATCAAGGGGACCATGAATGTAACTCCTGTCATAAAGGAGGACAAATCCCATTTCTGCTCACACACAAACATCCAAATGATTCGTAACATACCCAACAACCACCCTTATCGTCAACCTTTCTCAAGAGAAGACTTTAGATGGCATCAAAGTACGCTCTTCCTCACCTGATGAATGCTGTGACTTCAGGTTAAAGGACCACAAACACCATTGTCACTTGAGACCTACTTGTGACATATTCTTATAACAATCCACAAAGTAGTCTCACAGTGGGTCTGTCCAGTACAACTTGTTCCTAACAAGTACCCATGTGATGACTTGATATCACAATATCATGACCTGTGAGAACCGGTCATCAGTCAACGCACATGCTAGTCTTGTGGTCTCATCCTCGCCCTAATTTCTAGGATGATACCTCGATCAGGGACCATTTAAGAATGAAGCTTCATTTAAACACAGGCCCTCACATTCAAGTCACGTACTTGAATTCCTATGGAAGCAAACATTTTAAGGGCATTCATTATATTAAATAGTCTATCATATAGAAACAGTTGACATAATAAAAGAACTTGCCATAAATGTAAATTGAAAAACCATAGTACATATCACAATTCATCAAATGAATAAACAACCAACAAACACAATCCACAAGGCTCCCACTAAAGACGATCATTCAGGTATCTAATACCCATTGATCTAACATGACCATCACGCTTCCTTTGCACAAGAGGCTTTGTCAGTGGATCCACTATGTTTTCTTCAGTCGGTACTCTGCAAATGCTCACATCTCCTCGACCGACAATCTCTCGAATAAGATGGAACCGCTCAGTCGGTGCTTGGAGCGCTGATGAGATCTAGGTTCCTTAGCTTGGGCAATGGCACCGTTGTTGTCACAGTAGAGAACTACGGGATCAACAATGCTAGGAACAACATCTAGCTCACCGATGAATTTCCTAATCCACACAGCCTCCTTCGCCGCATTTGCTTCAGCTATATACTCGGCCTTAGTTGTAGAATTAGCAACTGTCTCTTGCTTGGAACTCTTCCAGCTTACAGCTCCTCCATTAAGGCAAAATACAAAACCTGATTGGGACTTTGAGTCATCCCTATCAGTCTGGAAGCTAGCATCTGTGTAACCCTTTACGACGAGCTCTTCCTCTCCACCATACACCAAGAATTCATCTTTAGTCCTTCTCAAGTACTTTAAGATATTCTTGACTATAATCCAGTGACTCTCACCAGGACCAGACTGATATCTGCTAGTCATGCTCAAAGCATAAGAGACATCAGGTCAAGTACATTGTACAACCCCCATATTTGCCGAGCTGATTTGGTTAACCCAGACTTAGCGGAATCGAGGCAGGCCCGAAGGTGATGGAAGGAAGAGTAAGGGATCAAGTGGGCCGAGCACCTGCCTTCCTCGGGTGAGTGGGGGGGGGGGGGGGGGACATTCTCCACTCGCCCGACCCTTTGGGCTAGTGGGAGGGGTTCCACCCACTCGGCGAGTGGGAAGGATCCCACTCGCCAGGCGAGTGGGAAGAATCCCACTCGGCGAGTGGGGGATCACCCCACTCGCCCGCCAAAGGGGCGAGTGGGGGATCACCCCACTCGCCCTCCGAAGGGGCGAGTGGGGGATCACCCCACTCGCCCGCCGAAGGGGCGAGTGGGGGATCACCCCACTCGCCTGCCTAAGGGGCGAGTGGGCGATCACCCCACTCGCCCGTCGAAGGGGCGAGTGGGGGACCACCCCACTCGCCCGCCCAAGGGGAGAGTGGGGGATCACCCCACTCGCCCGCCCAAGGGGCGAGTGGGGGATCACCCCATTCGCCCGTGCCCTCTCTTGAGGGGGCGAGTGGGGGCAGCCCCCCACTCGCCCGTCCTCTCTCTTGAGGGGGCAAGTGGTTGCAGCCCCCCACTCTCCCATCCTCTCTCTTGAGGGGTCGAGTGGGGGCAGCCACCACTCGCCCATTCCCTATCTTGAGGGGGGCGAGTGGGGGCAGCCCCCCATTCGCCCGTCCTCTCTGTTGAGGGGGTGAGTGGGGGCAACCCCCCCACTCGCTCGTCCTCTCTTTTGAGGGGGCGAGTGGGGGCAGCCCCCACTAGCCCGTTCCCTCTCTTTTGGGGGATTTTGGCTATCCGTAGTTCGATTTTGGCTATTCGCGGTCCATTTTTGGGAAAGTCTATAAATAGACCCCCATGGGCACCTTGGGAAGGGTTGGTTCCTACCCCCTCCCTCGCGTGGTCTTGTGAGCAAGCATCCCCCTCCCCCTGTCATCGAAGGTTGACAGTGAGGTGGTTCTTAGTGCCCTCCAAGGTGCCCAGGCTCAGTATTGGCTTGGGAGGGGAAGTTCCTTGAGAGCTTCCGGGTATGCGGTGGGACCTCCACGCTGCAGCTTAAGGGGTCCGTTTGTGGACTTAGGTGCTCTCCAAGGGCAAGGTTTCTCAGTTCTTAGCGATCAGTCAAGGGTCTTAGCTTGGGTCAAGTAAGGGCTAACTGCATCCCCCTTTCAAACGCTGAAACTGGGTTACTGGTTTCAACATTCTAGTGCGGTGAGCGTGGATGCGATTAGTTCTGAAAGCTCTGAGCCAAGTCTCATGGCCGGAAGCGATGAGTTGGGAGATCCACCGCCTACCTGTGAGTATGTGAAGAAGAGTGACTTCAACAAGTTCAGTAAAAGGATCCTGGAGCTCTTGCAGGCCGCACCCCCCACTCGTGGCGAGTGCTCGACGCCACCTGCACCTAGGATCGCCAGACCACCTTCGATGGAAGTAGGGAGAACCCATCAACAAGGAAGAGAGCCGGCCTCAGAGGAGGGTTTGAGCCTCCAAGCGCAAGTGCTCTTCAACAGCTCGCCCGAGAACAGCTGCCCCGACAGGGAGATGATATGAACGCCTCCGTCCAACCAGGGAGGGTGGAGAAGTCCTTTCTGCGAGCTAATCATGTCAGCCCCTGTTCCAGATGGGTTCCGCGACCCCGCCATGTCCTACTATGAAGGAAGCAATGATCCTCTCCAGCATATTCAATGGTTTGAGGACATGACCTCGATCAGGCAGATGTCAGATGCCTTTAAATGTAAGCTCTTCGCCGTCAAGTTCCAGGGAATGGCAAGGGATTGGTTCC
This sequence comes from Dactylorhiza incarnata, assembly GCA_033032865.1. NCBI lineage: Eukaryota > Viridiplantae > Streptophyta > Magnoliopsida > Asparagales > Orchidaceae > Dactylorhiza > Dactylorhiza incarnata. The sequence goes on from JAWHQI010000014.1 coordinate 12,857,342, forward strand.
ACCAGCTCCCGGTGGGTACCATTTACAGCTTCGAGGACTTACGCCGAAGTTTCTTGTTGAGGTTCTCTACCTTGAAGAAGAGGAGGAAGGGGGTGGAGGCCTTGTTCTTGGTACGACAAAAGTCAGGGGAGACGCTGGCTAGCTACATGGATAGGTTCCAGGCGGAGGTCCTCCTCGTCGTCGAGGTGCCCGGGCACACCCTGCAACTAGCCTTCACCCTTGGGCTGCAGCATGGGTTGTTCAGGATGAGTCTAACTCGGGATCCCCCCTGTCTTTCGAGGAGCTGATGGAGAGCGCTGATAGAGAAATTGAGTGCGAGGCCACCAACCAGGAGTTCGTGGCGAGGTTAGCCCAGGTAGCAGAGGAGGGAAGGAAGGAGCATGGAGGAAGAAGGAAGGAAGGAGATGAGGAGTCAGGGACACCCCGTTGGACAGGGGCAAGGTTGGAGGTCACAACCGCCAGCCGCCCGGCCAGCTTGGAGGTCGCCGGTAGGCCCCCCTCAAGGCCAAGAAAGGGGCCATTTCCAGGGAGGAGGAGGTTCTCAGGGGAGGCATGGGCGGTTCAACCCGGCTCGGTGGCAGCATAACCCGGCACCGCTACAGGTCCAGCCTCTGCAGGCTATGGCCATTGGCCGGAAGAGAGGAGGGAGGAAGAAGGGTCACTGGGAGAAGCAGGGGAATGAGCTGGCGCTGCCATATTGTGACTTCCACCAGCAGGAAGGTCACGCGATCGCGGCTTGCCCGGAGTTCCTTGAGATGAGAGGAGAAGGGAGAGCCCTAGCAGGGGGGAAGCAGTTGTGCCTAGAAGGTCCGCAGGAAGGAGAAAAGGGCAAGAGTAAGGAGGAGGATGACCCGTGTGAGGAGAGGGTCGACGTGGGGGCACTGGGAGGGATTAGGGTCATCCACGGAGGGGCGGGCATAGAGGCCACCCGAAAGGGGAGCCTCCACGCCATATACCGCCGAAGCATCGCTTCGACCTCCCGATCCCCATCTCCGGGTGAGAGGATCACCTTCTCAGCCCGGGATATGCCGGCCCACGAGGACCCTTTCTGCGATGCACTCGTCATTAAGGCGGCAATCAAGAACTTCACGGTCTCCCGGATCCTGGTCGACAACGGGAGCTCGGTGAATGTGGTGTTCAAGAAAGCCTTCGAAGGGATGAAGGTCGAGGCAAAGCGGGTGCTGGCATCAGATGGGCCGCTCTTCGGATTCTCTGGGGAAAGGAAGGAGGTGGAGGGAGGAGTCGAACTCCTCATCACCCTGGGAGGAACTTCAAAGAACTGCCGATTCGTCATCGTGGATGCGCCGAGCAGTTACAACGCTATCTTTGGGCGTCCTCTCATCAGCGCGTACAAGTGCGTACCATCTTCCTACCACCAATGTCTGAAGTACAACTCCGGAGAGGTCTAGATCAGAGTCAGGGGAGATCCCCGGGAGGCGCGTCAGTGCTATGTTACTACAGTTAATGTAATCGGGTGGATGGAAAAAGTGGAAAAGGTAGAGGAGGCGATGGAGAAGATGGCCAGGGAGCATGTGGCCGTGTGAGCCCGTAGGGGGCGTGATGTAATGAACTTGTATCGCAGGAAGTTTGAATAAAAAAGGTTCCGGGGTAATATCTTGGTTCAAGGTCCCTGACTGGAAACCATTCGCCGGGCTCAGTCATGCCGGTAAATGGGGGGCTCGTCAGGTCGACTCGCTATTCAGTAACCGACTTGGGAGGGTGTTGAGTTCCTCTGCCTCCAGGTGAAGGTAAGCACCTGGGGTGGCAGATGGGTATTCCACCCCCAGTTGGCAAGGTCCCTGACTGGAGACCATTCACCGGGCTCAGTCATGCCGGCAAATGGGGGGCTCGTCAGGTCGACTCGCTATTCAGTAACCGACTTGGGAGGGTGTTGAGTTCCTCTGCCTCCAGGTGAAGGTAAGCACCTAGGGTGGCAGGTGGGTATTCCACCCCCAGTTGGCAAGGTCCCTGACTGAAGACCATTCGCCGGGCTCAGTCATGCCGGAAAATGGGGGGCTCGTCAGGTCGACTCGCTATTCAGTAACCGACTTGGGAGGGTGTTGAGTTCCTCTGCCTCCAGGTGAAGGTAAGCACCTAGGATGACAGATGGGTATTCCACCCCCAGTTGGCAAGGTCCCTGACTGGAGACCATTCGTCGGGCTCAGTCATGCCAGCAGATGGGGGGCTCGTCAGATCGACTCGCTACTCAGTAACGGATTTGGGAGGACGTTGAGTTCCTCTGAATCCAGGCAAGCTGAGCCCCTAGGACGCGGGTGGGTACTTCCGCCTCCAATTGGATTGGAAGGGCATTGAGTTCCCCTGTCTCCAGGTAAGAAAAGCTCCCAGGATGCGGATGGGTACTCCGCCTCAAATCATTAAGGTCCCTGACTGGAGACCATTTGCTGGGCTCAGTCATGCCGGCAGATGGGGGACTCGTTAGGTTGACCTGAGGAGTGGGTCTGAGACCTAATGGGGATGTTGAGATCTCTTCCTCACAGGAAGGAGCCAAGATGTAGAGCATCGTTCCATTCAAGCGGCAAAAAGAAAAGCGGACGAGCTAAAAGATTCATGGGAATAATAGCTGGATCAGTGGAAACATGCATTACATAAGTTATCGCCCCACCCCTACGGGTGTATGCAGGGTTAAAAGAAGAATACATACAAGAGGTGCATGGTTCCTATAAGAAGCATCAAGAAAGGAGGGGCCCCCGACAACCCTGATATTCAGGGGGAATAACCACCGCTGCAAGGAGACGAGTCAGGTCGCCCGAGAGAAGGGAAGAACTCGTGCAGGATGTCGTCGGCAGAGACCCCCCTCCAGCTGTCTCGGAGAGCATCCGCCTCATGAAGGCGGCTCACCAGGGCCTGGGCCGTTGACGTCACGATCATCCTCTGAGTACTCTCGGCTCCAGCCGGGCAAGGTTGGAAGGACGTCGATGCCTTCGAAGGTCCACCTCTTTCTCTCCCTTTCTCCTTTAGCTGTCTTTGGGCCTCAGCAAGCTGAGCCCTCAGGTCGTGCACCTCCTGGTCTGACTCCTCGCACCGTCTCCTAAGCGAGTCGGCAGCACCGGGTCCCTGCAGGTCGGCAAAACAGAAGGGTTAGAGACCGTGCAGGTGGAGAGGTTGAGAAAGGAAAAGCCATCAACATAAGCACGAACCAAGCCTCCAGATGACTCCTCTAAGAGTCTCTCGGCAGTAACCAAGCGCGCCGCGAGGTCAACAACCTTCTCTTCCGCCTCCAGCTTCGATGCATTTACTCGCCTCCACCTGTTCAAGAGACTAAGACCTCGACTGGCAGCCATGTGAGAGAGCTCGTTTGCACGAAGCAAGGCCTGAGAGCTCGCGCACGCGAGGTCACACATGAACATCTCCTTGTAGGAGGCAGCATCCTGCCGGCCATAGATGCCAATGGAGAAGTTGTACGCATCATCGTCGATGACATCCCCCTCAAGCCACGAAGGTCACTGAGAGGTGAGCGAGCCCCGATTCATCGTTTCGTCCCAATGGACGACGAGGTCGCCGAGGGGGTCCGTGGCTTCCTCCCCCATCCCGAAGTTGGGATGGTTCGCCAACGCGTGGGGATCGCTCGGTTCCCCTCTCTCCCTAGGTAGTACCTCGGAGTCCCTCTGCATGCAACTTTCCCCCGTCGCATCCTCAGACCCTTCGGAGGGGTGGAAGGTACCCGCTCCTCTTCGGCCGGACCGTTGTCCCTCCTTTTCCTTAGTCCGGGAACCTTCGGAGCCGAGGCACAGGTGGCCGCATCCTCCTTAGCAAACCAGCGAGCGGGAGAGGAGCTTCCCCCCTGTAACACCCCGGAATTTTCAGGAATTTTTGATTCCTTCGTTGACGTCACCTTTGACGTCTGGGCGTTTCCTTTAACGTCGAGTTAGCGGCGTCGTTCACCTTAGGTGAAATTTTCATTGAGTTCGGCGTTCGTTTAGTTTTAGCAGTAATATAATAATAATAATATCATTATTATTATATTAAAATCATATACATATATATATGGTTCGTTCGACGAAAATCCTCCTTTCCCCTATAATGATAACTTAAAAGCACTGTCTATATTTTCTTTTGCAATAATATATATGTTATGATGAAGTGCGACTTCATATTTAATTGTTCGCCGGCGGCAGCATACTTAGTACCAAGGCCATGTTCACTAATTTATGTAGTTTATATGGGAGCTGCGAATAAGGAAAGAAATGATGTGCGGATAGCAGTTGCGTGGTTTATCTATATGAGCTGCCAATGCAATTGATATGCTAATAGCCTTGCTAATACATGGTGTGCCAATAGCTATTGTGTGGGTTAATCCTTAATAGCCTAGACTTATGTTGGGCTGCAAATAGACATCTTGGCTTGAGGTTATAAGCGGTGGATTCATTCATTCACAACATTTTATCGTCCTCTTTACCAAACTGACCGACCTCTCCTCACTTCCTCTCCCTTTCTCGACGATGTCGCTCTAGGGCACGGCGCCGATCTCCTCCTCCGCTCTCCTTTCCTTCTCTTTCTCTCGAAAAAGCAGTGCTCTTGTGACTGTTCAAGGACCTGTAGCTGCGGATTTTGGTTGAGCTGGAGCCTGTTCTTCGTCGCCGGGGCTAGGGCTTCTCCGAGCTTGTCGCGATCCGGAGGTTCTCCGGTTCTTTTAGAGGCAAGAAAACTCTTCCCTTCCCTCTCCATCTTTTTTTTTCTGGACTCTTTTCTTGATTAGTAGTATCCTGGATTTTTTAAGGGGCTGAATTCCTAATTTGGTAGACAAAGGTCTTGGATCGTTGAGTACTTGATCCTCCAGTTTTTGTTAGCAAAATTTAGGGCTGTTGGTGGTAATTCCTCTTTGATGTTTGCAAAGTTTTTTTTCTATAATATTGTTATGGCAGTTTTCCCTCTCTTGGGTAGCAAAATTTTTACAAACCATCTATTGGGGGGCTGCTATGTTTTGTTTTGGTTTGGATTTACAAACCATCAGTTTGGGGGCTGCTATATTTTGTTTTGGTTTGGATTTACAAACCATCAGTTTGGGGGCTGCTATGTTTTGTTTTAGTTTGGATTTACAAAACATCTATTGGGGGCTGTTGTTTTATACTCTAAAAAGAGGAGGCTGCTGCTGTATTTAAATAGAGGGGGCTGTTGTTTTATACATTAAATTGGGGGCTGCCTTATATGCATGTGCTTATACTCTAATTGGGGCTTATGTTGGCAGATCTCCCCACCTAATTTCTAAATCCCTGCTACCCGATTTGCTGGGGGGCTTATAATGGCAGTTTTTCTTTTCTTCTACTTCTTTTACCTGGGTTACCTTGGGAAGCTTATGATAATGGAGTTCCTATCCCCTGTTACCCGATTGTTGCTTTAGGGGCTGCTGTCTTTAAAGTGGGGGCTGCCTTATATACTTGTGCCTATACTCTAATTGGGGCTGCTGTGTGCAAACCAGTTGGGATTCTTTTTTTTGAGGGCTGCATCTATTTTTGTTTTTCTTCCTTGTTGATTTAGGGGCTGCTGTCTTTAAAGTGGGGGGCTGCCTTATATACTTGTGCCTATACTCTAATTAGGGATGCTGTGTGCAAACCGGTTGGGATTCTTTTTAGAGGGCTGCATCTATTTTTGTTTTTTCTTCCTTGTCTAACTAAGGGCTGCTGTTATTGTCATTTGTGGGGGCTGCTCTTACCTTTGTCCACTATTTGGGGGGGCTGCTGTATTATTATTATCTTGGGGCTGTTTTCATACTATCATGTTGGGGGGCTGCTCTTATAATACCTATTAATTGGGGCTGTTTTCATACTATCATGTTGGGGGTCTGCTCTTATAATACCTATTAATTGGGGTTGTTTTCGTACTATCATGTTGGGGGGCTGCTCTTATAATACCTATTAATTGGGGCTATTTTCATACTATCATGTTGAGGGGCTGCTCTTATAATACCTATTAATTGGGTCTGTTTTCATACTATCATGTTGGGGGGCTGCTCTTATAATACCTATTAATTGGGGTTGTTTTCATACTATCATGTTGGGGGGCTGCTCTTGCCTTTGTCTAATAAGGGGGCTGCTGTTATGTTGATTATGTTGGAAGTTTTTGTAAATTCCTATGGTTTATGATAATAAACACTTGATATATAAACCTCTGCGCCTATACGCTAGGAAATTTTCTTGGTATAAACTTAAGTAAATTACCGATTCGTAAATTTTCTGGGTTTAAGTTTGAGGGCTAGGTATTTACTTAGGTTTATGCAAAGTTAAATTTCCTAGGCTATATGCTAGAGATTTTGTTCTATTGGGAGAGTTTGAGCCTGTCAGCTGTTAGTTTTATGCGGGGTGTCTCCTTGGTCTTTATGTTATTGGTTAAATCTTGGACTTATCTGTTTAGTTAAGCATAAGTGGTCTTGCTCGGTAAATCTCCAAATCCTGCACTGTTCTTTTGTTGGCTATGTTCTGATGGTCTAGCCGGTTAAGTTCCCTGGGATTTTGTTTCCTAATTCCCGACGGGTACGGGAAATTAGATGCTAAACTCCCTGGGAATTTCTTTTGCTAGTTCTCGATGACACAACGAAATCATTTATTGCTAATGTGGATAGTTGTGTGGTTGCATTTTGGGTTTCAAGCTCTTCACCCGTTCCAATTATTGAAACTTTCATTCTTACAGAAAAGTGATCATTTATGGTGTCTTGTCGTGCCCAATTCATTGCACGGTTTCGAGAAGTTCGTTGGGAGTCAAGTTTGGACTCACCAAGTGTTTTCAAATGAATCGTTGAGTAGTGTTTATTTCTTTGTGACCCTATCCTTAGGGTGTTATGGTGCTGGTATCTCGGGTTACGTCCCGTGTCTTAATTGAAACTCAATTTGATTATTTAGAACCTTTGTTTTAATCCTTGTACGGTGGGTAGTTTTGGGTGGCAGTGGATAGAGTACCACCACCCGAATTTGGTTTTTGGGTGGCAGTGGATAAAGGACCACGACCCGGTTTTGGGCTGCGGGCGTTAGTGGAAGATACCACCGTTGCAGTACCTTCTTTTGGGGGACGCTTTTCCCTCGAGCTGATCAGTCTCAAGTTCTTAAGCACATACGCTTATATATGTGTATTATGATAGTATATGTATGACCATCACCTCTGAGCCGCAAAGGCGGACACGTGGTGGGCTTTGATTGTGTTGACTATTACCTTCTGGGGCAGGCTTTTCTTCTTACCGAGTGCACTCGTTTGAGCTGGCTCGGGTTGTTGTAAGATTATAGATGTTTACCTGCTTAGTTTTCCTTTCTGCACTCTCTTATTTCTCTTACTGCTAATCTTGGTTTTCTTGCACCCTCTTTGGCTGAGGCATTCTTTTCTAATGAATGTCTCAGGTTCAGGTTTTTAGCCACCGCAGGAGTTAGAGCGGCGTCGTTCAGTGTTCCTGTCGAGGCCCTTCCCCTCTTAGGTAAGGGGCAGTTGCTTAGTTGTTGTCTCTCCTTTAGCTGTTTTTCGTCCTTCCCTGTGGGTTCGTGTCAGCTGTTGGCTACCGCATGGCTTTTTGTTTAGATTACTTACTGTTTGCTTTGCTGTTACTTTGAGTACTTTACCTACTTGCTCTCTGGGAAGCCTTTTCGCTAAGATGTAGTAGCTACTTTATTGATATAAAAATGTCGTTCTTGCATATCATGCTTTTAAATAAAGATCGCATACTTTGAAATTCGTAGAAAAATCCTTTCTTACTATACTAAACCTAGATATGTGCATATCATTTCTAGAAATGTTTATTTTCTTGCTCATGTAGGCTAAAAGAAACAAACCTATTTTCCGCTGCGTATGTATAGTTTTCTACTTGTGGACTAGATGATCCACCAGACCGAGGGACGCGGTCCTATGCTAAAAATGAAAATTTCTCTTTTAATCCAATCACATATATGTATTTTATAAAATTATCGTAAAGAGTGTTTGCCTGAGCGTCTGTAGTCGTCTCCTGCAGGCGTGGCATCACGACGCGTATTTTTCCCTTGCTCTGATATTACGTATTATATTTTTGGGAAAAATGCGGGTTGTGACACCCCCGCAAAGGGAGGATATCGCGGGAGGGACCGTTCACCTGCACAAGTTGAAAGGGAGTGACAAACCATAGGTGGAGGTAAAAAGGAGAGAAAGAACGTTAGTAGGGTCCGAATACCTGTTCCCGGCTCCACGTAGGTGAGCCGATCGATGTTCCTCCGAAGGTGCTCGACCTCAAAGCTCACACTCTCAAGGCGGCTGTGCAGCTCAGCGTCCTCCCCACATAACGAAGGAGCTTTGCAGACCTTCTCAGGTCTCTGAACGGGAGAGAAGGGGATGTCGCCCAGGTCACCCCGAACGAACACGAAGGAGTCGTTCCAGTGGCGGACCTTGTTGGAGGTCTCACTTACCTTCACATGCGTACTGGTTAAAAAGCAAACTCCGTCGGGAGTTGCTCGGAAGATAAAGACCTTACGAAATACGCTCAGGTCAAACTCGACCCTTTCCTCCCGCAGGTAGCAAGCATAGGTCGTCAACATCGAGATCGCATTCGAATTGACATGAGCGGGGACTACGCCGAAGTAGTTAAAAAACTCCTTCACCTCGGGCCACAGAGGAAGCCGTAACCCAGCCTCAAAGTGAGGAAGGGGGAATGCAAGCCAGTCCTTGTAGAAGGAATTGATGGTCTCGCCCGCCGATGGGCGTCGGGACGACCACCCCTCAGGAAGGTAAGAGCTCTTGGAAGTTAGGAAGTCCTCCTTGGACACCCTTCCCTCGGGGAAGGAGTGCCCTGAAAAATTAGCCGCGCTCTGTTCTCGACCATTCCTCGCAGCAGGAGGGCAGTTAGGTGCCATATCGCAGGATCGCTAGGAAGAATAGACTTTGAAGAGAAGGCAAGGAAAGGCGGAAGGTAAAGATGAGGACATAGAAGAGGGAAGGGGAGGTGTATTTATAGGGGGGGGGGGATGCAAAGGGAAGGCGAGTGGACCACGGGGCCCACTAGCCCAAGGAAAGGGGGGGAGTGGACCACGATGTCCACTCGCCCAGGGCGAGTGGACCACAAGGTCCACTCGCCCCATGCACAGGCGAGCGGACCTTGAGGTCCACTTGCCCGGAGCACGGCAGTGGACCTCATGGTCCACTCACCCGGCAGGGGTGGGCGGATCGTCAGATCCACTCACCCATACCTCCCCCTGACACCGTCCAACCACTCCATCCCGAGATCATCCATTCGTAGCCCCTACCTCCCGCCTATTAGTCGGTTGTCTCAACATCACGTCGCTTACCCTGGCATATTGACTAGCAAAAGAGCAGTGATCTAAGCAAGATATGAATCAACAAAGGTCAAAGCATCTGATCACAAGGTGGATTGAACCACCATGCGAGGCTAACCCCTATTATTACATAGCAAATAGAAGGTCATAAATAAAAGTCATTCAGCGTGGCAACCACTTCCAGAAACCCTGATCCTGGGTGCACGATGACACCCCCTGCATAGACCCGATGCATTCTTTTGTTGCGGCGATCTCCTCACCCGAGGTGCGGAAGCTAGCCTCAATGCGGCGCAGGTGGTCAGCAAGTGGCACAGCTATGCCTCCAGACGTAAGCCGGACTTCCCCCCCTCAGCATATTAAGTTCATTCTCTAATCTCTCCATCCACCGCTCCAGCGCGCAGAGGCGAGCGAGAGGGTCAGGTCCGGTGGACCACCTTCTGTCACGCAGCTCGAGAAGAAAGGCCTCTTGCCTCCGCACTGTATAGGCCAAAAGATTCAGGCGCCCGAGAAGGCTGGGATGGTCCTCGGCAGGTTCCTCCACCAGGGTGGGGGATCAGATCGGTGGGGAGACCTCCCTCCGGCTCGACTGACCCGTCGAGGTCTTGTCCCCTCCTACATAAAGCATATCTTTAGATACCGAAACCCTCACCTTGATAGAGGCTCTCGCAGTAACGTTACCTTGTGAATCCTCAATCTCCTGGCTCTTCGAGGAAGGGTTGTCATGGGCAGTTGAGAGAGCAGCAGGATCTTGAGCAAGAATGGCAGGACTTGCTCGAACACCTGCACCCGACGTCTCCATCGCACTCCGGACCCCTCGGGGTGGTCCTGAAAAAGCTGTTAGCTTGTGAGAAACATGCCTTCATTAGTGCAATACGATCGCAAAAAGGGAGGCGATGATAGGAAGTGAGTTGATACCGTGTCTAGCTCTAGGTCCTGGACATAGTCAACCACCCCATGGGAGGATGACGCCGCCACCTCTTTCGCTAAATCAGGGCGAAGTTTCTTCCGTGGTGATCACACCATTGGACGAGTGGGGGAGAGCGAAGGGCCACGAACCAAAGCTCTAAGATCCGTTAGGTCGGTCTGGCCCTTCCCGGAAAGAGCCTTGAAGCGGGCCCGAAGTCTCGGGGTGGATCCATCCTATTCGAGTGGGGGAGTAGGGGGAGCTCTCAGGGATGGTGCTCTCCTCACCTCCCCCTTCGGGGTTTTTATAGCCGTCGAGCGGGGCCCTCCAAAGATTCCCCTAAAAACTATACCTACTTGTCAAATAGGTGGGTTGGAGATTCTTTCCGAGCTTGAAACAAGCTCGAAAAGAGCGGAGATTGTGTACAACCCCCATATTTGGCGAGCTATTTTGGTTAACCCAGACTCAGCGGAATCGAGGCGGGCCCGAAGGAGATGGAAGAAGAGCAAGGGATCAAGTGGGCCGAGCACCCGCCTTCCTCGAGTGAGTGGGGGGGGGGGGGGGGGAACATTCTCGAGTCCGGTTTATATACATATTTTAGGACTCATTTAGGCTTAGTATCATGCATAGGTACTGCATATTAGGTTGATTATCGCTTATATTGGATTAGTTGGTTATTTGCGTAAATAGTACCTTCCTTAGCCTACTTCTGTGTGTTATCTCAGATGTTCCCTTTTATTATCTTTGGTGCATATTTTATGCCGCTGGGTGCTTTGTTTCTAGGCCCCAGCGGGTATGTGTGAGTTTGTTGCAGGTACCAGGAGCTTAAATGCATTCCAGGGGGGCAATCCATGTGATTCCATAAAGATCTAGACCTGATCGTGCGATTTGTTCACACACGATCAGGAGCACGATCACTATTCAGATCGCACGATCAAATACAGATGGTCGTCCAGGCTGCAGTTTGCTCGCGCACGACCAATGACTATATTGCGCACGACCACTGGTCGTGCGCCACTGACCGTGCATTAATTGGCCATCTTCTCCTCTGCTACAGGTTGACTGCGCACGATCAGTAGCATTCCTTTGCGCACGACCACTGGTTGTGCGCCACTGCTCGTGCGCAGTGTTTATTCTGCTCTGTATTTAAAGTCCGGCTCCGCGATTTTAGGGCATTCAGACAGAGTGGGGGCGCGAATTATTCCGCAAGCTCCGCCGTTTTCCCTCTCCAAGCTCCATCCATCCATCCCCTTCCTTGGGAAAGCTTCTTCCATCGATCCTAAGCTCCACCAAGGGTTCCAGAAGTTTTCCCCGCTATCTACAACAAGCATTTCAAGTTGCGGCATCTCCTTTTGGGTCAAGGGGAAGAGACCCAGCTCTGAGAAGAAGACGGATGATGGTTGGAGGTAGTGACAGTCTCTGAACCCCAGAAGCAACCAAGGACTGAGCTCGGAGGAGGCTTGACAACCCCCATTCCGACCAAGATCTACGGCGAGGCTTCTCATCTCGTGGTTCCCTCTACCCTCTCTCTTTTGGAAATGTATGCTTAACTTTCGTATTGAACTAGTGTGATTTCTATTTGTCTATGAGTGAAATATACTCTTGTTTTATCTTTCGCTTGATGCTTTGCTGTGATGCGCTCCGCCCCCACTCCACTTCCACACACACATTCCAGCTAGCCATCTAGCAATTGCTAGTGGTGACTTTGGCGAAGAGGTGAATACGACCCTCACAAAACCCCGCACTGTGGCCATTTCACCCGCTTACCGAAGCGCGGCATCGCGGCCGCTGCACTCACCCCCACTTTGCGAAGAGGTGTGTGCGACCCTCAATCGTCACAGTTAATTTTCGTCCACGCGCCTTCCGAAGCACGGCATCGCGGCCGTTGCATCCATCCCGCCTTGCGAAGCGGAGTTTTGACCCGCATCTCATTTCTGTGTAGTAACATAGGGCACCAATCACAACGTCCTTGTTTTTACTTTCTTTTACTCGTCGTAACAATCGACTCACCACGCATTTCGTTCAACAGAACATGCATTCCTTGAGAGATGATATTCGGGGAAGCTATTCCCAATTTTATTACTTGACAGCGACCGGTGCACTTGCAGATCACGCATCAAGTTTTCGGCGCCGTTGCCGGGGAATGCAGGCGTGATGAGATTTTGGTTGTGAATCGATTGTTTGCGATTGAGTCTTTTATTCCTTTTTAATTTACTCTTTTTCATGCTATTTTTTTCTTCTGTATCATGTGGGCACATTTGAATATCCGATGTCGTTGGTGTGGGGACACATCCCACGCTAGTGATAGGTGTCCCAAAGAGTATGGTGTTGTTCAGAAACTGTACGGGTCCCATAAATCTTTTGGCTCCTCTACTGCGCTTCCGTTGTCGCACTTTTACGCGGCTTCCGTACCTTGGGTGCCGGCGAAGCCGGTGAAGCAGTGTTTATTTTGTAATAGTAGAGAGCATGCCTTGAAGGACTGTGCTGATTACATTCGCCAACTGGAAGATGACGATGAGCCGGATATCCGGATCGTCCCATCCTTGAATTCGGCGAACACAGCTCCTTCCTCTGGTTACGTGTCACATCCACCTTCACTTTTTGAAGGCTCTAGAATCGACACGTGCATCAGTGTCCCTCATGACCCTGTTTCTGATGCGACCCCCCATACCTCTTCGGTTCACGTACCACTTTGCGTGTATTTGTGCCCTTGTGTGGAGAGTGAGCTCGAACTCTCAAGTGGCACGTCTTCTCCCACTACACACGAATCTACATCTATTTCTGATATTGTCATTGAGGTTAATTTGCAGGATGTTGCAGACCTGCGCGGTGACGTGCCCACTCTCATGAAGGAGGACCGTCTCGATTATGCTGAAGCAAACGTTTCAGTTCAGTGCGAGGAAGTCCAAGTGATAGAGGAGGCCATTGCGTGCACTGTTGAGTCTAGTGAAATCTTCGATGATCTCATCAGTTTATCATTGCCGCACCACATGGGGGATGAAGCCGGGATTATCCCCTTAGATGAGATTTCCTTAGTTTTTCTTCTAATTTATTTCCTGACCCCCTTTCTTTTTGTACAAGGATGCAGGATGTCCCTCCTACGGTTGATCAGATCTTATGCATGGAGGAGCCGAAAGTCTGGCGGGATGAGGAAGGTACAGTGAAGGAACATCTTGTTTCCTCATCATCGTTGGTGCTTCCCTTTGAGGATTGGTTACAAGGGGGCAAGCGGTTCTTCTTTGAAGACATAATACTGGAGGAGAAGAAGAGAGCGAAAAAGGAGGAGAATTGGGGTTGGAGGCTGAGCATCCTACTTAATTTCCACCCCTACTACCAGGTCCCCAGACCTTTCTCTTTCATCAGTTGTTACTACTTTAAATCAGCTTATAGCTGATTTATTTTGAGCTTGTAATAATAATTAGGATTTATTAACTTTTGCGTATTCCTAGACTTTATAAATTGCTTAATACAGGTATTTGGTCCACCTTAAGGACGGTAAACGAAAGGGCTTTTGGGAGACAACCCATTGGGGACCGCTTGGTTCCGCTCCTTCGTTCTTCTTTATTTTCCTTATTATATTTTTGTTGTGCCTGTGTACTCTTTAATCGCAGGTCCGTATTTCTTGGAGCAAGGCGGAACAACCGCATTAAGGACAAAATGCCAATTCTTCCGGTATGCTCACTTCTGAGCATGGGGTACACTCTCCCTTTTCTCCTTAGTTTAATGTTTAAAGAATCATATCTTAGATTATGCTTTCATGTAAGTCTGGGGGAGAGTGAGAACCATGCACGTGCACGCACGCACGCATTTCGGTAGTGTTATTATTTTAGCTTTCAGTTTATGTCAGTTTATCAATTTTTATGTGGCACGCACACGCTGCACCCACTATGCACGCACTTACTTGCGAGTGCTACCGTGCCAAATTTCCTTTTGGAATGGAGCCGGGAAGTCAGTTGTGTTAGCTAGGAATTGTGGTTTGGAGTACGATGTTGACTCTAGTAGTGTTCTAATCGAATACTCATGTTTTGCATAGAATTTTGTGTAGAAGTTATTTCTATTTTCATGCGTTGTAGCTTTATTCTTATCTAATTTAGTAATTAGAGTTTTACTTTACTCAAAGCATGAACCTGCGTCGATCTACCGGTAGTGTAGGTGAGTTGGTATCGAACGCTAGATTCGTATTTCTCGAGTCGGGAGAAAGAGCTATCTTTCTCGGTGGCTAAGAACTCGCCCTTAGCGATTCTCGAAACATAGGCACCGGGTAGTTCTAACGCATTAGCATGATGTAGGCCATTCTTTGGACCGTTTGAGCTTTGAGCCAAAACCAGAAATTCACCCTTGCTAACCAATTTTGTGCCTATCCCACCTTTTCTATTTAGCTCCACCGCTCTCGCTTAAGCCAAGATTACCAAACCTGTATGCGCACGTGTTTCAAGCTTTATAGTATAACTGATTATTGTGCTGTGCTGTTATGTATGGGTACATATTTGGATTGCTTAAGTTGAAAAAAAAGGAGAAAAGAAAAAAAAAAGTATTAGTGAGCTAAAAAGTGAAAAGATTAGTGCTTCAAAAAGAAAAAAAATCTGAGCTCTATATTCTAATTCGGAAATTCTGAATTGTTTGATAGGATTTACTTTATATTGGGTGTTGGCGATGAACACATCAGCTTTATTTGTTGTCGGGGTTTACAAATTGTATTGCTCAATTGTGTTAGGTGCGCTAGCCTCCGAGTTTATCATTGTATATCCTACCGCAACCTAAGCCACATATTTACCCAAAAGCCCTATTGACTTGTGTGTAGTTTTACCTAATGTTGTGGAGAGAGTGCGAAAGTGCGAGCTTATGGCTCCCGACACCGATGGATTTCGGTGGAGTTAGTTCCGTATCCCATATTTTTCGAAATACTCATCTGAGCGCGCCCCTACATCCTCCCTACACGTGACTAACATATCACACTTGGTTCAGCTTTTGAGTAAGCTAATCTCTTCTTTACTATTTTAGATATTTGTAAATTACTTTGCATAGTAGAAATCTCTTCTACGAGAGTTTCATGCACATGATTATTTGATTTCGCATATTACTCCTAGCCACAATCACCTTTCTAACCCTTGTTTTTTCCCGTCCGCCGAGAGTAGTTTGCTCGGGACGCGCAAACAGGTAAGTCTGGGGGTGTGATGAGTCTGGTTTATATACATATTGTAGGACTCATTTAGGCTTAGTATCATGCATAGGTACTGCATATTAGGTTGATTATCGCTTATATTGGATTAGTTGGTTATTTGCGTAAATAGTACCTTCCTTAGCCTACTTCTGTGTGTTATCTCGGATGTTCCCTTTTATTATCTTTGGTGCATATTTTATGCCGCTGGGTGCTTTGTTTCTAGGCCCCAGCGGGTATGTGTGAGTTTGCTGCAGGTACCAGGAGCTGAAATGCATTCCAGGGGGGCAATCCATGTGATTCCATGAAGATCTGGACCTGATCGTGCGATTTGTTCACGCACGATCAGGCGCACGATCACTATTCAGATCGCACGATCAAATACATATGGTCGTCCAGGCTGCAGTTTGCTCGCGCACGACCAATGACTATATTGCGCACGACCACTGGTCGTGCGCCACTGACCGTGCGTTAATTGGCCATCTTCTCCTCTGCTACAGGTTGACTGCGTATGATCAGTAGCATTCCTTTGCGCACGACCACTGGTCGTGCGCCACTGCTCGTGCGCAGTGTTTATTCTGCTCTGTATTTAAAGTCCGGCTCCGCGATTTTAGGGCATTCGGACAGAGTGGGGGCGCGAATTCTTCCGCAAGCTCCGCCGTTTTCCCTCTCCAAGCTCCATCCATCCATCCCCTTCCTTGGGAAAGCTTCTTCCATCGATCCTAAGCTCCACCAAGGGTTTCAGAAGCTTTCCCCACCATCTATAGCAAGCATTTCAAGTTGCGACATCTCCTTTTGGGTCAAGGGGAAGAGACCCAGCTCTGAGAAGAAGACGGATGATGGTTGGAGGTAGTGACAGCCTCTGAACCCCGGAAGCAACCAAGGACTGAGCTCGGAGGAGGCTTGACAACCCCCCATTCCGACCAAGATCTACGGCGAGGCTTCTCATCTCGTGGTTTCCTCTACCCTCTCTCTTTTGGAAATGTATGCTTAACTTTTGTATTGAACTAGTGTGATTTCTATTTGTCTATGAATGAAATATACTCTTTTATCTTTCGCTTGATGCTTTGCTGTGATGCGCTCCGCCCCCACTCCACTTTCACACACACATTCCATCTAGCCATCTAGCAATTGCTAGTGGTGACTTTGGCGAAGAGGAGAATACGACCCTCACAAACCCCGCACTGTGGCCATTTCACCCGCTTACTGAAGCGCGGCATCGCGGCCGCTGCACTCACCCCCACTTTGCGAAGAGGTGTGTGCGACCCTCAATCGTCACAATTACTTTCCGTCCACGCGCCTTACGAAGCACGACATCGCGGCCGTTGCATCCATCCCGCCTTGCGAAGCGGAGTTTTGACCCGCATCTCATTTCTGTGTAGTAACTTAGGACACTGATGCGCAAAACTATATCCGCAAATGACAACGACAAGTGTACCGTGTCGAATGTAGTATAGGTTATTAAAACAAGGTCGTATTAGACTCGGGGCGGTTGAGTACTCTTACTTCGGAAAATCTCTATTATTTTATCGAATAAAAATTGTGGTTGATTGGTTGCGAGAAAGAGAAATAGCTTATTTAAAATGACGGGTTAAGGGTTAATACTCAACCTTGAGTCACCTAGGGAAAATAAAATATAAGAATAACAACTTCTAAATCTCTTAAGAAAATACTTGACCGTGGAGGTTCCCGATTTATGAGCACACCTCTCTCGAGGATACGCTCAACTGAGTTTAGTTGATCAACGAACTTTCGTTCTAGAATCAAAATCTAAAACTCGCCTTATCGTAGTGAATCCCGCTATTGGATTTGACTCCAATCTGGAAGAATCATGTCATCCTCGCTTGAGGAGTGCATTCAACTCTTTTTTTTCTTGAAATGATCGATTCGAAATCAAAACCTCTCGATTATAGATTACGAAAACAAAGATGAGAGTTATATATCGATGATATAATCTCAATCCAATAAAAGTTCAAGAATAAATCTAAAGTATTTTAAGGAAGAGAAAGAGAAGCTAGAATTTAGATCAAGAACGATATTTCCCTTGGATCATCTCGGCCGAGTACTAATAGAATTTAGCTACTCATAGAGATAGAGGAAATAATAAAATGAAAGAAGTACATAATGAAGGTTGAGAGTAAAAACAAGAGAAAAGGTAATATTTTATTGATTAGCAAAAGAAATTACAACTAGAAAATTGAAGGTACAAGCTTGGGAAATAAAAGTGCAAGAAGGAAATAACATACAAGATTAAAACTAGTGCAAGAAAATAAGCTAGAACTCCCAAACTTCGTCCCTAAACATCTGGAAAAGCTCCCTTTAAATAGGCAGAATTTTGGTGTTACACGCCCTCGGTCATGCCCGTGACCAAGGGCGTGTAAGGGGCGTGATTTGCTGTGAGCGGAGAAGGCGCCGTCTGGCTTCAATGCAGGCGTTACGGACGTGTCACGCCCTAGGTCACGCCCGTGACCTGGGGCGTGTAATCTTTAAAACTCGCTGCTGGCGGGAAGCTTCGGCGGGAATTTGGCGCAAGAAGAGTCACGCCCGTGTGCTGGATGTCACGCCTCAAATGTCACGCCCGTGACTTGATGTCACGCCCGTGACCGGGGGCATGTAATTTTAATTGCCGTGGCAGCTGGCTCTGGATGCTTGTGGCGGGACTTGGATGTCACGCCCCCATGGTCACGCCCGTGACCTGGGGCGTGTAAGGTTTGATCTCAGCGGTCTCAGCGGTTCTGCTTCGTCTCAGCGGGTCGCGGCCGTGACATAGGGTCACGCCCTTGGTCACGCCCGTGACCTGGGGCGTGTACTTGGCGAATTCTTCATGGAACGTCCCCGGAGTGGCAGAAACAGGTCTGAACACTTCGTAGGTTACACGCCCATGGGTCACGCCCGTGACCTGGGGCGTGTAATTTAACTTTTTGCTCAAAACAGCCCAAAAAACCTGAAAACACAAAATAAACTCAAGTTAGCTTATGAAATAACCAATGGAAGGATTTATATGATAAAATTCCTATAAATAACATAATTTTATATTAAAAATATAATAAACCTAAATTAAAAGATGAGTAAATAAATTACTCATCAAACACCCCCATACTTGCTCATTGCTCGTCCCGAGCAAACCAGTCTTCATAAGGGTAGGAAAAAATAATGCTAGAAAGAAATATGAAAGCTAGAGAGTAAAATGCGATGTTCTATGCTGACATGTGTAAATGTTTTAGTAAAAAGACGTTCTTGGCATAAATACTAATTTATGGACTATTCAAACTGCGTTATAATTATTTATCATTACTTTAAAGATGAGTCGACGGTCAATCAAAAAGTCATGTAAAGGGAGAAAATAGCGTGATTGCTGAGATTTAAATTACTAGACTTGAACGCTCGGGGTGACCTCCAAAGAAATCCATCAATGTCGACGGCCATAGGCTTGCCCGTTTGCACCTTCTCTACTGCACTTCATACTTAGGCTCCGTTTGGTTGGGCTGTTGCTGATGGAAAGTTGCTGATGATAAGCTGCTGATTGGAAAATTGCTGATTCTGGAAAACAGAGTTTTGTTAAAAAACTGTTTGGGTGAAATGGAGTTTGTAAAACGGAGTTTTGAAAAAGTTGTTTGGATACAAAACGGAGTTTTGAGTGAATTTTTTTTTTCCCATAAAATATATGAAAATAATATATATTTTCCATAATATGATACCAAACACAAAAATTAATGTTTACTTGAATCAGTTACACACGACATCTCGTTCTACGATCTAGATTCATACAATTGATCCGCTATAATATCACGTAGCGTGATCATCTCCTCTACGCCACCTGCAGTGTCAGAGCATCTATCTTGCTGCTCTTGTGTAGCCACTCCATCTCGACCCCCTTGCTCGCTCTCACTGAAATCAAAATCAATGTGCGAAGGATGGCGGCGAATGAAATTATGTAAAGTCATCGTGGCCATCACAATAACCGCCTGTTTTTCAAAGCTATAGCTTGGCATGTCCCGCAGTATGGCCCACTTCTTCTTCCAAACGCCGAACGACCGTTCTATCACACTTCTAAGGGATGAATGCGCATGATTGAACAACTCTCGACGTCCTTCAGCTCGACGACCACCACGTGCAAAGTCAGGCAGATGATACCTTGTATCCGGATATGGTTTCAAATATCCTTTTTGTAGAGGATAGCCCGAATCAACCAAATAATATTTTCCTGCAGAATAAAAAAAAATTACCAAGAAAAACATATGTACGAGGAGCAAATGGATGAACTGAATTTTAATTATTTACCTTCAGGTGGATGAGGGAACTTATAACGAGGATCAGACATGACATAATTGAAAATACGACTGTCGTGCGCAGATCCCTCCCATCCCGGCATAACGAAAGTGAAGCACATATTAAAATCACAAGCCGCCATGACATTTTGTGTTGGTCTACCCTTTCTCCCAATATAGGGTACTTGACTTCCAACTGGTATGCACGCATCAACGTGTGTCCCATCTATTGCCCCAACGCAATCTTTAAAAAAAGGCATATACCGTCTGTCATACATAATCTCTGGCGGAGTGCAGCTGAAAGACCTATCTGATGGCTGAATCACCTCCTCGGCTAACTTCAACAAAGCGCGAAGACCTTGTGCAAAAAACCTGCTAGTTGTCTCCGTTGAATGTTGAAATCGCTCTTTTGTTTTTCTCATTGATTCATTATGTGACATTATGTATACGGTCAATGCTAACACTTCTCTGGATGTTGTTCTTCTTGTGCCCTGAAAACCACACTTCTCTTCCAACGAATGCAATAGATCGATAAAAATTTCTTGACTCATCATGAATGAGTCATGAAATCTCACCCGAGTACCAAGAAGTAGCTCTCCCACCCACTTATCACCTGTTTTCTTTGAAGTCATCGATGGAACTGGCTGGTTGTGGTGTTCGGAGAGAAAACTTATTGCTGCTACCACATTATGGTGATGGGCGATAACATAATTTCTTCTAATGTTCTCGTGCTCCTCGTGCCTAATTTCTTCTAATGTTCTGCTATTCTCAGATTCATCACTAGACATTTTCTGTTAAAAAAATACAATACCATAATGATAACATTCATAGTGGTAGCAGCAAATAAAAATATAACAATGATATCAATGAAATAACAGTGTCCGCAGCAAATAATATAACAGTGTCTGCATCAATAAAAAAAACACATATAGTTCATAAATGATAACATCCTACTACGCCCCACGAGTAAAGCGATTCTTCAGCCACTTTATGTTCATCCCTTCCGGAAGGCACATGAAAGTCTCTCTATGTTTTGTTTCCATCAAATATGTGATGGCAAAATCATAGAAGTCTTCATCAGACTGCACTTCTGAGTAGGTGCCTAATTTTTCCAGTGTAAGTGCAATAGTAAACGGAGATGACAGCCTCTGGGGTGGCTCCTGGATGCATCGACTAATGATCTTCGAGGACTCGGCCAAATCTTCTAACACCGAGCTTGTAGGTTTCTGCTTTCCTTTCTTTCTTTTTTTACTTGATTCTGCTCTATTTGTTGTCTCAGCTGGACGAGGAGCACCGGTATCCTCAACGTCATCATGTTCATCCTCTGACATTGCTCTTTCATCAATAGACTCTGTAGCAAGATTCCTGGTGTGCGGTGTGCAAGCATGATGTCCAGTAGCGACAACAGAACTGAACATCATGTTCAGTTTCTCCTCTAACTCTGGGGGGATCCCTGCAAACCGGAATTTCTTAGCCAACGGGACAACCTACAAAAATTAAACAATTAAATTTAAAGTTAGCCAATGAAATTTAAATAAAATTAAACAAAGAAAATAAGAAATTTCATTTACCTTCAATCTTTCATCCCACCACTCATCTGAGGCGTCTATAGTTTTTCTTGATGCATTCCAACCCAACCCGGTGTCACCGCGTTTCAACTCTGTCCATAACTTCCACTCTTTCTTCAAATGATCCCATTTATTCTTAAGTTGGACTTTATCATATTTTTCCCTGTCAGTTCTTCAAATTTTTTCACAAGATTACTCCAACCCACTTTATTAAAATGTGTTGTTGGCCGATTCCCAAGCTCTACCTCTTTAATACATAAATCACAGAAGTGCAAGACATCGGTATTGTCCCACATAGCAACAACCCCACCCTCTTTTGGTTTGCCCATCCTTAACAAACAAAATAATACAAACATTCTTACATAGAAATAAACATCCCTACTATATAAACATTCCAAACACCCAAATATAAACATTCCAAACACACAGACATATAAATATGAAAACACACACACACACACACACACACACAGCACAGGACACAACTATGAACACACACACACACACACACATTTCACACACCCAGCACACATGAAAACACACACACACACATATACACACCCAGCACACATGAACTCACACATTTCACACACCCATCACACATGAAAACACACACACACACACATATACACACCCAGCACACATGAACACACACATTTCACACAACCAGCACACATGAAAACACACACACACACACATATAAGTATGAAAACACACACACACACACACACAGCACAACACACAACTATGAACACACACACACACACACACATTTCACACAGCCAGCACACATGAAAACACACACACACACACATATAAATATGAAAACACACACGCACACACAGCACAACACACAACTATGAACACACACACACACACATTTCACACACCCAGCACACATGAAAACACACACACACACACACACACACACACATAAATATGAAAACACACACACACACACAGCACAACACACAACTATGAACACACACACACACATTTCACACACCCAGCACACATGAAAACACACACACACATATACACACCCAACACACATGAACACACACATTTCACACACCCAGCACACATGAAAACACACACACACACACACACAGCACATATGAAAACACACACACACACAGCACACAACTATGAACACACACACACACACACACAACACATATATATGTACACACACATCACGCATATATACACACAACATACACATATACATACACACATATATACAAACAACATATTATACAAACAACACAAACACACACACATACACACACATGTATATGAACACACACACATATACATATCAACACACACACACACATGTATATGAACACACAGTACAACACATTGCTCTAACACCAACATACACACACACACACACATGTATATGAACACACAGCAATAGGCCAACACACAGCACAACACATTGCTCTAACACCAACATACACACACACACACAGTATATGAACACACAGCAATAGGCCAACACACAGCACAACACACACATCAACACCAACATACACATATGTGAACACATCAACAACCCACACACATCAACAACCCACACACACACACACATCAACAAATATACACACATCAACAAATATACACAAACCAACAGCGCACAAACACACACCAACATCACACAAGCAGCAAGCAAAATCAATATGCCAACCATAAATCCACAAAAATATAGCCATAATAAGGAGGAGGATGCTTACAGTCAAGATCTGGAGCCCGAAGAGGAGAAAGGGGGTGGATCAGTGCGAAGATCTGGAGCCCGAACCCTAACACAAACGGAGCCAAAGACGAGGAGAATCAGAAAACGGAACCAGATCTGCGAGAGCAGGAACTAGCCGAAAAAACGGAACCCTAGATACTTACCAACTGTAGGGAATTCGCAGAATCGAAAAACGCCACTCTGCAATGGCCGCTGGGAAGGGGGGGGGGAAGGGAAATCGACGGCGGTTTTGGGGGAGGAAGAGGAAATCGCCGCTGGGACGGGGAAGAAGAGAAGACGCGAAAACGCCGCGGATGCTTTTGCTGATGGACGCGAAGAAAACCCGCGGCGAGGCCATAAGAGAAAACCACGGATATTATTAAACGGCTTTTTCGAAATAAGCCGCGCCAAACGCCGCTTCCGCACTAAACAATGGTGCGTTTTCACCGCACAGCAGCCCATAAGCCGCGCCAAACGCCACCTTAATCAACTCTATGGATCTTTAGGACTTAAATAGGGTATATTTTAAGGCTTGGATTTAAGGGAGAGGTAAACAATGATAAACATGAAGGCGCATTCCACTTAAACAAAAAATTTTGAGCTAAAATAATGACTACCAGAAAATAAAAAAGCTTTACCCCCATACTCATATTTTTCTATGGGAAACACTCTCATTCTCTTTTTTTTTTCACGAATCTTCATAATTGGGATCATTCCAGGTATGCATGTGCATACCTAGGCCGCATATCATTATGAGATTATTGCATCTTGATATAACCTTCATTTCTTTTGAATTGATAGCCATAATTTTTTTTTTTCATTCAATCATACCCAAATAAATTTTTTTTCAAAAAATTAGCTCAAAATTTCAAGTGTTCATTTGGGTTTTGGGCTTTTTAGCTTTGGTGCCGAAATGATGAGGGTGGTTCAAATAAAGGTGTAAGACTCAAATTTGTGTGAACAATGGTAGTAAATCTAGGTTGGGTGCAAAGGCTCAAACTATCCAAAGAAATGCCTAAATCACTTCCGTAAGGTTAATTTGTCTAAAGTGCACATGTTTTGAAAATAGCTTGGGGCAAGTTCTAGACATCGAGAAAGGACTCCCTTCTATTTAAATCGAGTAATAGCTTTCTAACAATCTTCTACACACTCACCTAAACTACTTTTGGATAAGACCAGATTCGAATTAAAAGTAAAATAAATTATTACTGCGCAAATTAATAAAACATAATTTTAGATCTGTGCCAAGAATTTAATTTTACACCAACACTACTCAAAGACATGCATATGACTAGGAGCACTACATGAGTCAACAATTTTACTCAAAAGTTTCAAAAACTATTCTAGCACAAAATTATTTTTAGTCCATATGAAAAACAGTCTACTTAGAACTTACAATTTAGCAAGTGGGAGTTTTGATGAATAAAAAGAACATTTCCTAACAGATTTTTTTTTAGTTCTTGGACTTCCCAAGGTCAACCCGGTGAAGGGCTCGCAAGGTACTAGAGGCTATGATGGGAATTCAAGCCCAAAGCGTCCTTTCTAAGAAATTTAATTTCATTTTTTTTTAATTTTTTTTTTGGTTTTTTTGTTTTCAAGAAAAAAAACTACAAAGAAAGCAATGCTACACCCCCATACTTAAAATTAAACATTGTCCCCAATGTTTAAAACTAAGTATGAAAGAGAAAACTAAAAAAAATGACAATAAAGAAAAATCAAGATAAATTACTAAAGTGTAAAGAGGGCTTCCCTGGATGGTAGTCGGGGTTGCCGGCCAAACACCTGCAGAGTTAAATTAGAAGAGCAAACAAGAAAAGAAAGAGAAAAATAAAGAGGTTGACATTGGGTTGCCTCCCAAGAGCGTTTTGTTTACTGTCGCGTAGCTTGACTAAGTGGCGTTTTCTTAAATATTCGTTAAGTGCATTGTTTTGATATTTCCGGTTGCTGGGTCGCCGGGGTGGTATAATTTCAAACGTTGTCCGTTAACCTTAAAAGATCCTTTTTCCGGGTGCTCTATAAGCACGGTACCGTATGGCCAAACTTCTTTTACTCTGAAGGGACCGGACCATCGGGTTTTTAATTTCCCCGGAAAAAGCCTAAGTCTAGAGTTAAAAAGTAGGACAAAAACTCCCGGTGAAAAAGTTTTTGGATGTTTAATTTTTTTATCATGATAGAATTTAGTTCGCTCCTTATAAAATTTATTATTTTCATAGGCGTTCGCGCGCCATTCGTCTAGTTCATTAAGTTGTAGTTTTCTTTGTTCGGAGGCTAAATCTAAATTCAAATTTAAAAATTTTAGCACCCAAAAAGCGCGATGTTCTAATTCTACCAGCAAAAGACAAGCTTTACCATAGACTAACCGGTACGGCGTACATCCAATGGCGGTTTTGTACGCTGTCCGATAGGCCCAGAGTGAGTCGTCTAATTTTAAAGCCCAATCCTTTCTATTAACGGACACGGTCTTTTCTAAAATTCTTTTTAGTTCACGATTCACCACCTCCACTTGGCCATTTGCTTGTGGGTGGTATGCGGTAGATAACTTGTGGGTAACTCCATACTTAGCTAAAATTTTAGCAAGTTGGTTGTTACAAAAATGTGTGCCCCGATCACTAATTAGTGCTCGGGGTGTGCCGAATCGTGAAAATATTTTTTTTAAAAATTGTACGACGACTCTCGCGTCGTTGGTGGGGAAAGCTTGTGCTTCCGCCCACCTAGACACGTAATCAACCGCAACAAGAATATATTTATTATTACAGGAAGAGGGTAAAGGGCCTACGAAATCAATTCCCCACAAATCAAAAATTTCGCATTCTAGAAAAATATTTTGGGGCATTTCGTCCCGGTTACTAATGTTACCTGACCGTTGTCACCGATCGCAATTTCTCACAAAATTGTGAGCATCTTTGAATAAGGAGGGCCAATAGAAGCCTGCCTCTAGCACCTTCCTTGCGGTCCGGTTTGCTTGATAGTGACCACCGGTTGGTCCTTCGTGGCAGTGCCGCAAAATTTTGACGCCTTCCTCGCTCGCAATACACCTTCTTACCACTTGGTCTGCGCAGACACGAAATAAAAAGGGGTCCTCCCAAAAATAATTTTTCAAGTCCGAAAAGAATTTCTTCTTTTGTTGACTTGAAAAATCTTTTGGTAGGACCCGGGCCACCAAATAGTTGGCCAAATCCGCGTACCAAGGGGTGGAAGAAGTCGTTACCTTTACGATGGCGAGGAGGCGTTCTTCAGGGAATTTGTCGTCAATTTCGGCCTCCACTAGCGCACCTGCCGCCGGATTCTCCAACCGTGAGAGGTGGTCGGCCGCAACATTCTCCGCTCCCCTTTTGTCTTGGATCTCCAAATCGAATTCTTGTAGTAGGAGGATCCACCTTAGCAGTCGAGGCTTTGCATCTCCTTTTTGTTGTAAATACCGGAGGGCGGAGTGATCTGTAAAAACAATAACTTTTGAAAGCGTTAAATATGATCGAAATTTATCAAACGCAAAAATTATTGCCAAAAATTCCTTTTCCGTTGTTGTATAATTCGCTTGTGTGGATGTTAGCGTTTTGCTTGCGTAATAAATTGGGTGAAAATGTTTATTCACCCATTGTCCTAAAACCGCGCCTACAGCAAAAATCGCTCGCATCGCACATGATTTCAAACGGAAGGGGCCAATTTGGCGCGATTAAAATAGGAGAATTGATAAGCTCGTTTTTAATTTTATTAAATGCTTTTAAACATTCCTCATCAAAATCAAACGCGGATTCTTTTTCTAAAAGATGAGTTAGCGGCTTTGTAAGTTTTTGAAAAATCTTTAATAAATCGCCTATAAAAGCCCGCATGTCCTAGAAAACTTATAATAGATTTTATATTAGTAGGAGGGGAAGTTTTTCTATGACCTCGATCTTGGCCTTATCGACCTCGATCCCCTTATTTGAGATTTTATGCCCAAGGAACAATCCCTCTTGGACCATAAAGTGGCACTTCTCCCAGTTGAGTGCCAAATTCGTGTCTTCGCAGCGTTGAAGAACACGATCAAGATTATTTAAACAATTTTGAAATGAATCGCCAAAAACAGAAAAATCGTCCATGAAAATTTCCAAGACGTCTTCTACAAGTTCATTAAAAATTGCCAACATACATCGTTGAAATGTAGCCGGCGCATTGCAAAGACCAAACGACATTCTTCGATATGCGAAGGTGCCGAACGGACAGGTGAATGTGGTTTTCTCTTGGTCTTCGGGCGCAATTGGGATTTGAAAATATCCCGAAAGACCATCGAGAAAATAATAGTGTGAGTGACCGGATAAGCATTCTAAAATTTGGTCAATAAAGGGTAACGAGAAGTGATCCTTGCGGGTAACATCATTTAATTTTCTGTAATTGATGCATACACGCCAACCCGTAACAGTACGGGTCGGGATCAACTCATTATTTTCATTTATGATTACCGTTATTCCACCCTTTTTAGGCACGACTTGCACTGGGCTAACCCAAGTGCTATCAGAAATTGGGTAAATAATTCCCGCATCTAATAATTTTATTATTTCGGCCTTAACGACGTCCTTCATATTTGGATTAAGCCGTCGTTGAGGCTGAATAGTACTGCGAGAATTATTTTCTAAATTAATTTTGTGCGTACAAAATGAGGGGTTAATCCCCTTGATGTCAGAAATTTGTCATGCAATTGCATGGCCGTGATTATTTAATATTTTAATTAATTCGGAAATTTCCGAATCGTTAAGCGTGGAAGATATAATCACAGGCAATTTTGAATCTTTTTCTAAAAATATATATTTTAAATGTTCCGGCAATTGTTTTAATTCCAAACTCGGTGGTTCCTCGTAAGATGTTTTTATTTTAGAAATATTTAGTTTTACTTCTTCAAATTTGAGCGGCCGAGTTATTTCTTTTAGACAAAATAAATTTTCAATTTCCGGATTTTCAAATAACGGTGAAATTAATTCAGAAAATGACGTTATTTCCTCTTCAAAATTTGATTCTAAAGTAAAGCAAAAGTCGTCATTAGAAAAAGAATTTCTCATAGAGTTGTTAATACTAAAAGTTACTTCTTCATCCCCAACTCGTAGGAGAAGTTTGCCGTTACTCACATCAATAATCGCCCGATAGGTGGCGAGGAAAGGACGTCCGAGTATAATTGGGACTTCAGCGTCTTCCTCAATGTCTAGGATGATAAAATCTACCGGGAAGATAAATTTGTCAACCTTGATAAGCACATCCTCAATCATCCCTATCGGGTATTTAATTGATCTGTCCACTAGTTGGATGCTTATATTGGTTGGGGTTGGGGGTGCCCAAACCAAGCTTTTTAAATAATGAAAATGACATCAAATTTATGCTAGCGCCCAAATCTGCCAAGGCGTGTTTTATTAAGGAATTATCGAACAAGCACGGGATGGAAAACCGTCCCGGATCGTTTAATTTTTGCGGAAATTTATTTAGAACTATAGCCGAACATTCTGCGTTGAGAGAAACACGCGAAATATCTTTAAGTTTCTTTTTATTTGATAATAAATCCTTGAGATATTTTGCGTATTTAGGCATTTGAGAGAGTGCCTCGCAAAATGGTACATTGATTTGTAATTGTTTTAAAATATTTATAAATTTTTTTATACTGCTCCTCGTTGCGCTCATTTTGTACTTTAGAAGGATACAAAATAGAAGGCGTTTGAATAATGCGCGGAGCTAAATCAGAAGAGTTTAAATGCGGAGTTGGAGTTGAAACGTTTACCTCAGGCTCGGCCAAATTTGAACTTTTTACCTCCTTTCCGCTGCGGAGGGTTATAGCGTTGGCGCTCTCCCGTGGATTGGGCTCAGTATTGCCTGGTAGAGCTCCCTGCTGGCGTTCGGAGAACATCTTGGCGAGTTGTCCAATTTGATTTTCTAGACTTTTAATAGATCCAGAAAGGTTCCGGATATTGGCATCAGTAGAGGCGACGTATTTGGTGAAGACCTCTTCAAGTGAAGGAGCCTTTGGTGTTTGTGGTGGAGCAAATCCGGGAGGATTCGCTTATGTGGGGCGTTGAGCATTATTGGGGTTGCTCCATGAAAAATTCGGGTGGTTCCTTAAACCCGGATTATAACTATTAGGAAGATTATTATTTGGGTTATAAGGTGGATGATAGGAGTTCCCATATAATCAACTTGCTCTTGATTAAAATTATTATTATAATTAAAATTATTATTATTATAGCTATTAGCCCCGTTAGTGGCGGAGGAAGCAGACATCTCCGCCAATTGCTTAGTGAGCCATTCTACTTGATATGCTAAATTCGGGGTGCCCTCGACTTCAAAGAGTCCGGTCGGTTTGTTAGGACGCGACCGTGGCGCATTCCACTGATAAGCATTCATGGCCATCTCCTCAAAAAGCTCTTGAGCGGCATCTGGGATTTTGTTATTTAGAGTTCCCCCAGCTGCCGCATTAATCATTTGCCTCGTTTGGAGATTCAAACCATTGTAGAATGTCTGAACTTGTTGCCATAAAGGAAGGGCATGGTGAGGACATCTCCGCAATAATTCCTTGAAGCGCTCCCATGTGTCATAGAGAGACTCCGAGTCGGCAAAGAGGCCCACGTAGTGATGGAAAATATTTAGTTAAAAATTTATGGCGTCGCCGGAGGAAAATATTTAGTTAAAAATTTCTCCGTCATCTCGGCCCACGTAGTGATGGAACCTTTAGGAAGAGATCCCAACCACTGCTTGGCCTTTGTCCGCAAAGAGAATGGAAATAAATGCAAACGAATGGCATCATCGGTGACGCCATTGATTTTAAACGTATCGCAAATTTCCAAAAAATTTAATAAATGTAAATTTGGATCTTCATCTGGTAAGCCGTCAAAGATGACTGTTTGCTGTACCATCTGAATGATACTCGTTTTGATTTCAAAATTATTATTCGCCACCGCCGGGCGAATAATGCTAGATTGTGTTCCCTCCAAATTTGGCCTCGCATAATAGAACATAGTCCATAGCGGGGCCTCATTATGGTCGGGGTTATCCATTAAGCCTTCGTTAGTTTCTCCGATTGACTCTTCTTGAATTATTGGTAGATCACTAAATCGGAGACGACGCCGCAAGGTGCGATCGATTTCCGGATCAAAACAAAATTCAAGATTAATTGAAGAGTTTCCTCGGGTGATAAACCAAAAGAAAGTAAAAGATGCGGAAAAAGAAAAAAAGGGAAATAAGATTTTAGATAAATAAATTTATTATATATATATATTTTGATTTTTTTAATAGGCGATTTAAAATTAGTCCTGGACTTCCCAAGATCTGCCCGGTGAAGGATTTGCAAGGTACTAGAGGCTATGATGGGAATTCAAACCCAAAACATCCTTTCCAGGAATTTAGTTGCACCTTAAAATTAAGAAAAAGAAAAAGATAAAATTAATAGATATTTCGGTTTTCGAAATATCAACCGAGTCCCCAGCAACGGCGCCAAAAACTTGATGCGCAAAACTATATCCGCAAATGACAATGACAAGTGTACCGTGTCGAATGTAGTATAGGTTATTAAAACAAGGTTGTATTAGACTCGGGGCGGTTGAGTACTCTTACTTCGGAAAATCTCTATTATTTTATCGAATAAAAATTGTGGTTGATTGGTTGCGAGAAAAGAAATAGCTTATTTAAAATGACGGGTTAAGGGTTAATACTCAACCTTGAATCACCTAGGGAAAATAAAATATAAGAAGAACAACTTCTAAATCTCTTAAGAAAATACTTGACCGTGGAGGTTCCCGATTTATGAGCACACCCCTCTCGAGGATACGCTCAACTGAGTTTAGTTGATCAACGAACTTTTGTTCTAGAATCGAAATCTAAAACTCGCCTTATCGTAGTGAACCCCGCTATTGGATTTGACTCCAATCCGAAAGAATTATGTCATCCTCGCTTGAGGAGTGCATTCAACTCTTTTTTTTCTTGAAATGATCGATTCGAAATCAAAACCTCTCGATTATAGATTACGAAAACAAAGATGAGAGTTATATATCGATGATATAATCTCAATCCAATAAAAGTTCAAGAATAAATCTAAGGTATTCTAAGGAAGAGAAAGAGAAGCTAGAATTTAGATCAAGAACAATATTTCCCTTGGATCATCTCGGCCGAGTACTAATAGAATTTAGCTACTCATAGAGATGGAGGAAATAATTAAATGAAAGAAGTACATAATGAAGGTTGAGAGTAAAAACAAGAGAAAAGGTACTATTTTATTGATTAGCAAAAGAAATTACAACTAGAAAATTGAAGGTACAAGCTTGGGAAATAAAAGTGCAAGAAGGAAATAACATACAAGATTAAAATTAGTGCAAGAAAATAAGCTAGAACTCCCAAACTTCGTCCCTAAACATTTGTAAAAGCACCCTTTAAATAGGCAGAATTTTGGTGTTACACGACCTCGGTCACGCCCGTGACCAAGGGCGTGTAAGGGGCGTGATTTGCTGTGAGCGGAGAAGGCGCCGTCTGGCTTCAATGTAGGCGTTACGGACGTGTCACGCCCTAGGTCACACCCGTGACCTGGGATGTGTATCTTTAAAACTCGCTGCTGGCGGGAAGCTTCGGCGGGAATTTGGCGCGGGAAGAGTCACGCCCTTGTGCTGGATGTCACGCCTCAAATGTCATGCCCGTGACTTGATGTCACGCCCGTGACTTGATGTCACGCCCATGACCGGGGGCGTGTAATTTTAATTGACGTGGCAGCTGGCTCTGGATGCTTGTGGCGGGACTTGGATGTCACGCCCCCATGGTCACACCCGTGACCTGGGCCGTGTAAGGTTTGATCTCAGCGGTCTCAGCGGTTCAGCTTCGTCTCAGCGGGTCGCGGCCGTGACATAGGGTCACGCCCTTGGTCACGCCCGTGACCTGGGGCGTGTACTTGGCGAATTCTTCACGGAACGTCCCCGGAGTCGCAGAAACAGGTCTGAACACTTCGTAGGTTACACTCCCATGGGTCACGCCCGTGACCTGGGGCGTGTAATTTAACTTTTTGCTCAAAACAGCCCAGAAAACCTGAAAACACAAAATAAACTCAAGTTAGCTTATGAAATAACCAATGGAAGGATTTATTTGATAAAATTCCTATAAATAACATAATTTTATATTAAAAACATAATAAACCTAAACTAAAAGATGGGTAAATAAATTATTCATCAG
Organism: Dactylorhiza incarnata; assembly: GCA_033032865.1. NCBI lineage: Eukaryota > Viridiplantae > Streptophyta > Magnoliopsida > Asparagales > Orchidaceae > Dactylorhiza > Dactylorhiza incarnata. Next base: position 12,889,379 of record JAWHQI010000014.1, read on the forward strand.
ACACCAATCACAACGCCCTTGTTTTTACTTTCTTTTACTCGTCGTAACAATCGACTCACCACGCATTTCATTCACCAGAACCTGCATTCCTTGAGAGACGATATTCGGCGAAGCTATTCCCAATTTTATTACTTGACAGCGACCGGTGCACTTGCCGAACACGCATCACCCGACCCTTTGGGTGAGTGGGAGGGGTTCCACCCACTCGGCGAGTGGGAAGGATCCCACTCGCCCGGCGAGTGGGAAGAATCCCACTCGGCGAGTGGGGGATCACCCCACTCACCCGCCGAAGGGGCGAGTGGGGGATCACCCCACTCGCCCGCCGAAGGGGCGAGTGGGGGATCACCCCACTCGCCCGCCGAAGGGGCGAGTGGGGGATCACCCCACTCGCCCGCCGAAGGGGCGAGTGGGGGATCACCCCACTCGCCCGCCGAAGGGGCGAGTGGGGGAGCACCCCACTCGCCCGCCCAAGGGGCGAGTGGGGGATCACCCCACTCGCCCGCCCAAGGGGCGAGTGGGGGATCACTCCACTCGCCCGCCCAAGGGGCGAGTGGGGGATCACCCCACTCGCTTGTTCCCTCTCTTGAGGGGGCGAGTGGGTGCAGCCCCCACTTTCCCGTCTTCTCTCTTGAGGGGGCGAGTGGGGGCAGCCCCCCACTCGTGAGCTCCCTCTCTTGAGGGGGGCGAGTGGGGGCAGCCCCCCACTCGCCTGTCCTCTCTTTTGGGGGATTTTTGCTATCTGCAGTCCGATTTTGGCTATTCACAGTCCGTTTTTGGGAAAGTCTATAAATAGACCCCTATGGGCACCTTGGTAAGGGTTGGTTCCTACCCCCTCCCTCGCGTGGTCTTGTGAGTAAGCACCCCCCTCCCCCTGTCATCGAAGGTTGATGGTTAGGTGGTTCTTAGTGCCCTCCAAGGTGCCCAAGCTCAGCATTGGCTTGGGAGGGGAAGTTCCTTGAGAGCTTCCGGGTATGTGGTGGGACCTCCACGCTGCAGCTTAAGGGGTCCGTTTGTGGACTTAGGTGCTCTCCAAGGGCAAGGTTTCTCAGTTCTTAGCGATCAGTCAAGGGTCTTAGCTTGGGTCAAGTAAGGGCTAACCGCATCCCCCTTTTCGAACGCTGAAACTGGGTTACTGGTTTCAACATACATAACATTGCGTACATGATTGATCCAATTGCCGAAGCATATGGAATCAACTTCATGCGGTCCTTATCTTCCAAATATTTTGGACACTGGTCCTTAGAGAGACTCACACCATGTGACATGTGTAAGAATCCTTTCTTGGACTCAAGCATGTTGAACCGTTTCAACACCTTCTCAATGTATGTACTTTGGGTCAAACCCAGCAACTTCTTCGATCTATCTCTATAGATCCTAATACCAAGTATATAAGTTGCTTCACCCAAGTCCTTCATAGAAAAACAGTCCCCTAGCCTGTTTTTAACAGCTTGCAGGGTCGGAATGTCATTTCTGATTAATAATATGACATCCACATACAAAATCAGGAAAACGACAATGCTCCCACTAATCCCCTTGTAAACACAAGGTTAATCCTTGTTCTTGATAAAACCAAACTCTTTGATTTTCTCATCAAAATGAAGATTCCAACTTCGAGAAGCTTGTTTCAATCCATAAATGGATCGATTCAACTTGCATATTTTAGTGGCTTCATTTGTAGATTCAAAACCCTCGGGTTGTGTCATGTACACTTCCTCAAGGAGGTTTCCATTAAGGAAAGCCATTTTGACATCCATTTTCCAGATCTCGTATCATAATACGCAGCAATAGCAAGTAGAATTCTGATGGACTTGACCATGGCTATAGGGGAAAAGGTCTCATCATAGTCAACACCATGAATTTGCCAGAAACCTTTAGCCACCAACCTGCCTTTGAATGTCTGTACATTCCCATCCATGTCGGTCTTCTTCTTGAAGACCCACTTGTACCCTATTGGTCGTACCCCTTCAGGTGGTTCCACCAAGGTCCAAACTTGGTTTGCATACATGGAGTCCATTTCAGATTTCATGGCCTCAAGCCACTTCTCGGAGTCAGGTCCACACATAGCCTCTTGATAGGTTGCAAGCTCATCATCATGATCCATAAGCAACACGTTACCTATTTGAGACACGAGAAATCCATATCTCTCAGGCTCAACTGTTGGTCTATCAGATCAATGCAGGACTTGTGTTTCTTGAGCAGGCTCTCTAGCTACAACAACTTGTAGTCCTTGCTCAGGTTATAAAATCGGTTCAGCTATTGTTTTTGGTTCTTGAACTTCTTCAAGTTCCACCTTTGCAGTCTTTCTGGATAAGAACTCTTTCTCCAAAAAGACGCCAGTCCTTGCGACAAACACTTTTCCCTCGGACGACAGGTAGAAGTAATACCCTTTGGTTTCCCTAGGATATCCCATAAGATAACACTTATCTGACTTGGGTTCCAGCTTGTCAGGCATTTGACGTCGCACGTATGCCTCACAACCCCAAATCTTAATAAAAGACATACTAGGACGCTTCCCAGTCCATATCTCATATGGTGTCTTTAGAACTGTTTTCGTTGGAGCATGATTTAATGTGAAAGCAGCAGTCTCTAAAGCAAATCCCCAAAAGGAAACGGGTAAATCTGCATGACTCATCATCGACCGTACCATGTCTAACAAAGTACGATTCCTCCTCTCAGACACACCATTATGTTGTGGTGTTCCGGGCGGTGTGAGCTGTGATATAGTACCACACTCTCTTAGATGATCACGAAACTCATGACTTAAATATTCGCCACCTCGATCAGATCAGAGTGCTTTTATCCTTCTTCCCAGTTGGTTCTCTACCTCATTTTTAAATTCTTTGAACTTTTCAAAGGTTTCGGATTTGTTCTTCATAAGAAACACGTATCCGTATCTACTGAAATCATCAGTAAATGTAACGAAGTAGTAGTACCCACCTCTAGCCATAGAACTCATGGGTCCGCATACATCACTATGTATTACACCCAAAAGATCATCAGCCCTCTCAGTATGACCAGTGAAAGGGACTTTAGTCATTTTGCCCAATAAGCAAGACTCGCATCTCTCAAATGATTCATAATCAAATGAGTCTAATAATCCATCTTTATGGAGCTTAGATATGCGTTTCTCTTTTATATGGCCCAAACGACAATGCCAACGATATGTAGGATTCAAGTCATTTGTTTTTAGTCTTTTAGCATTTTCTATGTTATAGATCGGATGGTTTAAGTTCAAAACATATAAACCATTAAACAATTGGGCAACGCCATAACAAACATCATTTTTATAAATAGAACAACAATTGTTCTTTATAATAAAAGAGAAACCAATCACGTCCAAACATGAAATAGAAATGATGTATCTAGTTATAGCAGGAACAAAATAACAATTATCAAGTTCTATTACAAGCCCAGTGGGCAAAGAAAGACGATAAACACCAATGGCAACGGCAGCAACTCTTGCTCCATTTCCAACACGCAGGTCTATCTCTCCTCTACCCAGCATTCTTCTCCTTGTCAGTTCCTGCACATTCGTACAAATGTGAGAACCACATCCGTTATCCAATACCCAAGATGAAGGAGCAGAAAGGTTTATTTCTTTAACAAATATACCTGAAGTGGAAGTCATACTTCCCTTCTTCTTTTGTAGATCCTCAATGTAGAGGGGACAATTTCGCCTATAATGCCCTTCCTTACCGCAGTGGTGACACTTTCCTTCTTTCGCCAGACCTTTCTTTTTTAGTGCAGAAGACTTGGGATCAAGAGGAGACTTAGATTCAATCTTCGTCTTCTTGAATCCCTTGCCTTTGCCCTTGCTCTTATGCACCATCAGTATGGGGCTGACAGGCTTGGCCTTCTTCATATTGATCTCGACAGTTCTCAACATGCCTAGGAGCTCGGACAGTGTCTTGTCAATTTCATTCATATTGTAATTTAAGACAAACTGCTCATAACTGTCCGGCAATGATTGCAGGATCAGATCAGTGGCCAATTCTTGGCCCAACGGGAACCCCAGTCTTTCACGGTTCTCTATATACCCAATCATCTTGAGTACGTGAGTTCCTACTGGGTCCTGAGCTCCCATCTTACACTGAAATCTCGCCCTGGATATATCAACTCTCTCTTGGCGAGCTTGCCCTTGAAACATTTTCTTCAGGTGCTTCACCATCTCGTAACAGCTCATGTTCTCATATTGCTTCTGAAGCTCAGAGTTTATGGTTGCGAGCATGAGACATTCAACATCCAAGGAGTCATATCCATACTTCTTATAAGCATCTTTATCTGCACGAGGTGCAGTAGAGGCTGGCTCCTTGGGGGGATCTTCTTCAAGGACATAGAGCTTACGCTCTTGCCTGAGAACAATTCTCAGGTTCCTGAACCATTCTAGGAAATTCGTCCCATTGAGCTTATCCTTCTCAAGGATGGCTCTCAGGGACAACGTGGAGTGTGAAGTATTTGCTATGAAAATTCTACAAAATAATGCAAAGTTTATTTAATACTATATTTCAAAATACATTTTTATTTTAATAAGGATTTTAATTAAATACTCCCACTATTTTATTCAAATTTATAACCCTTAATATCAATTCGGAGAGTTTATGCGAGCTACTCTCTTAGTGGACAAGATCCGTATTTCACCAACACAACGAGTCCGCTTTGGCGTTCCTCTCATAATGCGGTTATTTAGGTAGGCAACACTTGCCAATTGCATCACTATGCAACTCTTGTATGGTTAGTGAATAACTCTTTATTCACATCCATCATATGGTGCATGCCAACCCAATGCCTCTAGGCACTCAACTTTTGAGGTCACCCAGTTAAGTTAGACCCGATGTCAATAGTGGGATATCACAATTATCCGCTCGCACCCTTACCAAGATAGATTAGTGCACCTTGCTTTGGCAAGCCCACACTTCATCGATTGAGGTAGGAAGAGTGTCATCCATCGGAAGGCATCTATATACTCAATATTGGATAAGGGATTTTATTTATAAAATTGATTAACAATTAATCAACATGCACTTTAATAAAACACAACATTCACAACCAAATACATCCCAGAAGTGCAGAAAATAAAATTATCAACGCTTGATAGAAAAGGGCTAAATCTGAGCATTTAGAACATTTCTAAATCTCCAAATTTAAATGCATTTGACATAGGCAAAACAACTCCACTTATGCAGTAGACAAGCTCGTCTCTCAATGTCAGATTCAAAATCTAAAACATTTGGTTTCATAAACCAATTAAAGGGACGGTTACTGCAAAGGAGAAACAATTTTTGAAATAATGAAATAGCAACACAATCACATGCATTCCTGGGAGTTTTTCCAATCTAGAACATTTCTTCGAAATCCAAACACCCAGGAAGAAATCCAAACATTTAGAACACTTCTAAATTTCTGATTTACATGCATTAGATCGCCAACCTGGCTCTGATACCACTGTTGGGTTTTCTAATACCATTTCAAAAATGATAATACAACATATCATATATGCGGAGCGGAATAAATAACTAGAACAACCCAAAGAGTTAAGGAACTTGCGATTTTACTGATTAAAGAAATAAAACAACATCCACAACACAGTGCAGAAATTATACCTGAAGGGGATTTGAGTCGATACTCAAACCAAGGTGCTCCTCACTAATTTTCTGGTAGAACCAAACATGAGTTCCAAGAACCGAAATGGATCGGCCTCTCTACAGAGTTCCACATAAGAGCTGGAGAACCTTGATGCCTTGTCGAACAAGGAATGAGTCTGAGAAGAAAAATCTCTCAGCATCCCCACGGACTGCTAGATCCGAGACAGGGGAAGCGACGACTGTCGGAAGAGGAGAGAAGCCCTAGCAGAACACTTCCGGCGCTGCTCTTTCAAATCACAAAAAAGGGTCGGTTACAAAATCTGTCTCGCACACTCAACCCTAAGATCGTGAACTGGGTTATATACCAAAGGCTGCGTTCGATGAACTCAAAGAGATCTGCGTTCGACAAACTCAAGGAGATCTGCGTTCGACGAACTCAAGAGATCTGCGTTCGACTAACTCAAGGAGATCTGCGTTCGACGAACTCAAGGAGATCTACGTTCGACTAACTCACAGAGATCTGCGTTCGACAAACTCAAGGAGATCTGCGTTCGACGAACTCAAGAGATCTGCGTTCGACGAACTCAAGGAATCTGCGTTCGACGAACTCAAGATATCTGCGTTCGATGAACTCAAGGAGATCTGTGTTCGACGAACTCAAGGAATCTGCATTCGACGAACTCAAGAGATCTGCGTTCGACGAATGCGCTACACTAGCCCTTTGCCGTCTCAGCGGTCGATGAACGCGCTACAGCAGCCCTTTGCCATCTCAGCGGTCGACGAACGCACTACACTAGCCCTTTGCCATCTCAACGGACGACGAATGCCTTCAGTTCGACTAAGTCGCGTAGGATTGGCCTGATTTCACGAGAAATCTAAAGATTTAATTTCTCGAGAAATCCGTGGAAATTAATTTCTTGAGAAATCCCAAGGATTTAATTTCTTGAGAAATCCCAATGCAGGAATAGAACTTCTTGAGAAATACCAAACCTTAAAACTAACCTCTCGAGAAGAACCCATGCTAACACAATTCTTCCTCCAATTTCTCCAAGCACTTTATGTGCAACCCTATATGCTCATATTGCGTTGGCAGTAAGACTAACTGTTGATTGCTTTGAGATCACCTTAGAAACTCCAACAGTGATGACGTCATTTGATTATAGAAGATTCCTCCCCATGCCTATAAATAGGCCCCCATACCTCTTCAGAGGGACAGGCAAGTTGGGGGGCAAAACTGGCGGCTAGAAACATCCAGACCGCACCTAGCAGCGGCCTGTCCGACGATCTCCAACTAGCAACCCGGGCGGTCTCAGCAAGCAATCCGGGCGGTCTCAGCAAGCAGCTCGGACGGGCTCAGCAAGTAGTCCGAGCGGTCTCAATAAGCAATCTAGGAAGTCTCAGCAAGCAGCCCGGGCGGTCTCAGCAAGCAGCCTGGACGGTCTCAGCAAGCACTCCGGGCGGTCGCAGCAAGCAATCCAGGTGGCCTCAGTGATCAGCCCTGGCGGCTTTCTTTTCTTACCCGCAACTCTCTTGTATTCATTCTATTTCCATTTACTAAATACGTAAGCTGTAATACAAATTATTAAATAAAGGGAAAGCCCGCCGCAGGAGTGGCAAGCTAGCGGCCCTCTCTTCTTCTCTTTCACTAAGCTCTTCATTTGCGACTCAAGTAACCAGCTGCTCGACCATTACCCACTCTCCTTCCTCCGGGATCAAGCGTCGAGGACTTGGGGGAAATTTTGGATTCAACAGAAATACGCGACCTTCATATAGCGAGTGGTTGATGAACAACAGTTGCGATGAAGATGCGAGATTTGGCCTAAAATACATTCAATTTTAAAACGGCCATAACTTTTGATCCGGGTGTCAGAATTCAGAAATTCAAAGCCTCTCGCGACCGACTTGAGCTGAACTATCCAAATATTGAATGGGATTCCCCTTTAAGGCACTTTTTAGCCCTCAGATTTCAAAAAATTGTCTCCGTTTGAAAGTTACTTCAGTTTTACTCTTTCGGCGATTCCTGTTTTCATGGATCATCCGTCATAAGGCCTCGAGCATCCTTACAATCATCTCGAAGTTCCTGTACATGGTAGCGACATCAACTCCCTATTAGCAGAGATAACCCACCTCGAAAGACATGTGGATTCTCAACTCAATACTTCAGCAACTATTAATGACAAGCCTTCTAACAATCATCTAGAACATTTGATACAACCTGAAGCGGCAGGACTCTGAATTCCTCATCATGAGTCTCATAAGGTTAGTATGGGTGATCCCCCTTACCTAGTTGATAGACTAATAGTTCCTGTAGGAGAAGAACAAGAACCTTTCCCATTATCATACAAAATTCATTGGGAAGTAGTCCCAAATGATTTCAAAGAGCCTCGTCTACCAGTCTATTCTGGGATGAGTGAACCGGTTTTTCATCTGCAAGCCTTTGAGGCGGCTACTTCACTAAGAATTCTATCATATGGTATCAAGTGTAAGCTTCTCATCATGTCCTTTGACGATCAAGTTCTGGATTAGTTCTATCATTTACAACCTAATCGATCAATTGCTTCAGGGATCTTCGAAGATAATTTTACTTAAGGTTCAGTACTGTAAGGAAGCGTAAGAGAGGTCTACCAGCTCTTTTTCAGATCAGGCAAATGGATAACGAATCCACAACTCACTTCATCGATCGCTTTCAAAAAGAAATCCTTGAGGTTGTTAATGCTGATCAAAGTCTCTATAAACATGCCTTAATTAATGGTCTCCAGGAAGGTCCTCTAAAGTTCGAAGTCACCATGAATGAGCCAGAATCTTATGCTCATCTTATTGAAATAGCAAATCAGTTCATTAAGGGTGAGGATACGAACCCTAATTATTTTGCTTCTTTAATTCAAAGGCCTCAACAACAACAGAAGGATTATTCTTCTCATGATCCTCTTCCTATCAATCGCGGTGGCTATTTGTTAGAATATGAACAAGGTCCCAACTTATCATCTCAACATGAGATGTGTTATGATCATGGGCATCTATCTGCTTCTTAAAATATTCTGCAGCTAAATCAATCAGAGTTATGTCTTGTCGACCCTCATATCTCAACTCAGGCTTATGATTACAAGTCATGTAATTCTCCTCGCCCATATAAGCAAGATAAGCTCCGAGGAAGGTATACAAGTTTAACTATATCAATGAAAGAAGTTCTTTAGATAATCCAGCAAGAACCTGGTTTTACGAGACCTTCTCTCATGCGACCTGATCATAGGAATTATCATAAAGACTTGTTTTGTCAATACCCCATGTGTGTGGGTCATGATATAGAAAAGTGTCGAGCTCTACATAAGCTTGCGGTGAAATTGCTAAAAGAAGGCAAACTGCGGGAATATGTTGCTTAAAAATATTATTGTGAAATCTTTTCTAGCAATATTGGTCATTCACTCGATGCTAGATCTACTTTCATTGGCAGAAAGGCTTGTCTTAAAGCACGTCTTAAAGCTCTTTCATTTATGTTTGCATTAGCTCTTTCCTTCAAATGCGTACATGGTTAAATATGGCTTGTGAATGTCGTGGCAATCAAACCAACCTTTTGGTGGTTACCCAAGTTTCCATAAGGCAATCAAACCCATCCCTTGATGGTCGCCAAAATCTTTAAAGGCAATCAAACCCATATTTCGATGGTCGCCAAAATCTTTAAAGGCAATCAAACCCATCCCTTGATGGTCGCCAAAATCTTTAAAGGCAATCAAACCCATCTTTCGATGGTCGCCCAAATCTTTAGAGGCAATCGAACCCATCTTTTGATGGTCGCCCCAATGCAGTTTCATCTTTATATCCACATTATAGTAGTTGCTCCGATTGAGCATTATTACTTCTTTTTGCATATGATACAGATGCTATGCTAGCTTCTTGCTTACAAATGAGGTGAATATCACCATATTGTGTCGAGGCACCCAAAAACTTCTCTTCTATAAATGTTTATATGAATGTCTGTTCTTTATATATATCCCTTGTAAAGATGAACAGATGATCGCGAGTTCTCTTCAGGTACTCACATTAAATTCTTTAGTACCTGCTTTAAGTTCTCTTTTGTAGAGATTAGTAGGTGTTCGAGAGTTCTCTTCAGGTACTCGCATTATATTTTATACCTGCTTTGAGTTCTCTTTTGCAGAGATTAGCAGATGTTCGCGAGTTCTCTTCATGTACTTGCGTTATAAATTCTTTTACCTGCTTTCAGTTCTCTTTTGCAGAGGTTAGCAGGTGATTCACGAGTTCTCTTCAGGTGCTCGCGTTATAGATTCTTTTATACCTGCTTTGAGTTCTCTTTTTGCAGAGGTTAGCAGGTATTCGCGAGTTCTCTTCAGGTACTCGCGTTATAGATTCATTTATACCTATTTTGAGTTCTCTTTTTGCAGAGGTTAGCAGGTATTCACGAGTTTTCTTTAGGTACTCGCGTTAAATTCTTTTATACCTGCTTTGAGTTCTCTTTTTGCAGAGGTTAGCAGGTATTCGCGAGTTCTCTTCAGGTACTCGCGTTATAAATTCTGTAATACCTGCTTTGAGTTCTCTTTTGCAGAGACTAGCAGGTGTTCACGAGTTCTGTTCAGGAGAAAGAATAAGCATTCATTATTTCCTTTGTGGAGAGGCATCAGGTACTTGTTCCCTCTCTCTCTTTCCCACTCTTTTGACAGTTTACCAGTGGCGGATCACATTGTTTGTGGTTCAGTACCTACTTTTTCGAAGTTTCTTAGGAAATTGAAAAAGTGCGGGGATTATATTGACCCAGAAATTGGCGATCCTCCACTGGGATGTCTATTTTGCTACATTTTTACAGTTTACGCACCCGGGAAGGATCAGACCTCACGCAAAGGTTTTTTTTCACACCCAAAGTAATAAGAAGGGGTGGCCTCCTCCTTCAAACTGCCCAGGTGGGGCGGCCTCCTCTTTCAAACCGCCCAGGTGGGGCGGTCTCCCCATTCAAACCGCCTAGGTGGGGCGTCCTCCTCCTTCACGCTGCCCAGTAGGGGCGGTCTCCGCCTTGAGGCCGCACAGCAGGGGCGATCTCCGCCTTCAGGCCACCCAGTAGGGGCGGTCTCTGCCTTGAGGCCGCCTAGAAGGGGCGGTCTCCTCCTTCAGGCCGCCCAGCAGGGGCGGTCTCCGCCATCAGGCCGCCCAGCAGGGGCAGTCTCCACCTTCAGGCCTCCCAGCAGGGGCAGTCTCCACCTTCAGGCCGCCCAGCAGGGGCGGTCTTCGCCTTCAGGCCGCCCAGCAGGGGCGGTCTCGACCTTTAGGCCGCCCAGCAGGGGCGGTCTCCACCTTTAGGCCGCCCAGCAGGGGCGGTCTCCACCTTAAGGCCGCCCAGTAGGGGCGGTCTCCGCATTCAGGCCACCCACCAGGGGCGGTCTCTGCCTCCAGGCCGCCCAGCAGGGGCGGTCTCCGCCTTCAGGCCGCCCAGTAGGGGCGGTCTCCGCCTTCAGGACGCCCAGCAGGGGCAGTCTCCGCCTTCAGGCCGCCGAGCAGGGGCGGTCTTCGCCTTCAGGCCGCCCAGCTAGGGCGGTCTCTGCCTTTAGGCCGCCCCGGAGGGGCGGTCTCCTCCTTGAGGCCGCCCAGCAGGGGCGGTCTCCGCCTTCAGGCCACCCAGCAGGGGCGGTCTCTGCCTTCAGGCCGCCCATCAGGGGCGGTCTCCTCCTTTAGGCCGCCCAGCAGGGGCAGTCTCCGCCTTCAGGCCGCCCAGCAGGGGCGGTCTCCGCCTTGAGGCCTCCCAGGTGATGACGTCATTCGATTCCAGAAGATTCCTCCCCAGCCTATAAATAGTCCTCCATACCTCTTTAGCGGGACAGGCAAGTTGGGGGGCAAAATCGGCGGCTAGAAATATCTAGACCGCACCTAGCAGCGGCCTGTCCGGCGATCTCCAACTAGCAACTCGGGCGGTCTCAGCAAGCAGCCTGGGCGGTCTCAGCAAGCAGCCCGGACGGTCTCAGCAAGCAGTCCGGGAGGTCTCAGCAAGCAATCCAGGCGGTCTCAGCAAGCAGCCCGGGCGCTCTCAGCAAGCAGCCCGAACAATCTCATCAAGCAGTCCGGGAAGTCTCAGCAAGCAATCCAGGTGGCCTCAACGATTAGTTTGGGCGGCTTTCTTTACTTACCCGCCACTCTCTTGTATTCATTTTATTTCCATGTACTAAAAACGTAAGCTGTAATACAGATTATTAAATAAAGGGAAAGCCCGCTGTAGGAGTGGCATTTGCCGCGGCGGGCAAAGTCTGGCCTCGCCGCAAGCTAGCAGCCTCTCTTCTTCTCTCTCACGTAGCTCTTCATTTGCGACTCAAGTAACCAGCTGCTCGACCGTTACCCCCTCTCCTTCCTCCGGGATCGAGCATCGAGGACTTGCCCTTTTCATCCTTGTCTAGGGAAGTGTTGGACCCCATGGGAGTGTTCATGGTGGAAGCTGATTCCATCCCAAACTTCTTGATAAGCTCCCTAATGTACTTGGTCTAAGAAATGAATATATCTTCATCAGTTTGTTTCACTTGGAGGCCTAAAAAGTACTTGAGCTCTCCCATACTGTTCATCTCAAACTCCCCCTACATCAGGTTGGCAAACCTTTTGCAGATGTTGTCATCAGTAGACCCAAATATTATGTCATCAACATATATTTGGACTAGAAGGCACTTTCCCCTTGTTTCCCTAAGAAACAATGCACTATCTATCTTTCCCCTCAAGAACTTGTTCTTGATGAGAAAGCTAGACAATGTTTCATACCAAGCCCCTGGGTCTTGCTTTAAACCATAAAAAGCTTTCCTAAGTAAATATACATGATTAGTGAGGGTTGGATGCACAAAACTTGATGGTTGTTCAACATATACCTCTTCCTTCAAGTCATCATTAAGAAAGGCTGACTTGACATCCATTTTATACACTTTGAACCCCTTGTGGGCAACATAGGCAAGAAATAACCTAATTGCTTCTAACCTTGCAACTGGGGCAAATGTTTGATCAAAGTCTATCCTTTCTTCCTATCTATATCCCTTAGCAACTAACCTTACCTTATTATTTATGATTATGCCATTTTCATCTAACTTATTCCTGTAAATCCATTTGGTGCCAATGATATTGTGTCCTTGAGGTTTTGGCACCAACTTCCATACCTTGCATCTCTTGAATTGTAGGAGTTCTTCTTGCATAGCTTGAATCCAAAAGGTGTCTTGGTTATCTTCTTCAAACTTCTTGGGCTCCATTTGTGATAGGAAGCTCAAGAATAGGGCCTCATTATGAGCCCTGCTTCTGGTTAATACACCTTGATTCTGATCTCCAATTATCTGTTCTCTTGGATGATCCCTTAGATGTTTTACAGCAGTAGGCAGTCTGTCCTCAGCTTGCTGTGCTGTTTCTGCTGGTTCAGCAGTGTCTTCATCAGCATGGACTTCTTCCTCTTCAGGGATGGAGCATCAGAATAAGCTTTGCTACTGCTGGGTGTGTCTTGTATAGACATCCTTTCCAAGTCCTTTTCATTTCCTGTCAAGACAAAAGAACTAGACCAGCCCTTATATATTAGGATGGTCTCATCAAATACTACATGCATAGACTCCTCTACAACATGAGTTTTCTTGTTATACACTCTATAAGCTCTACTATGTGAGCTATAACCCACAAGAACCCCCACATTGCATTTCTGTGCAAACTTTGTTAATTGAGATTTTCCATTGTTTAAAATGTAGCATTTGGAGCCAAAGATTCTAAAGTATGAAATTGTAGGTTGTTTGCCTTTTAGAATCTCATAGGGGGTTATTCCATGAACCTTATTGATGGAAGCTCTATTGAGAACATAACATGCAGTATTGACTACCTCAACCCAGAAGTATTCTGGGAGTGAGGAGTCACTAAGCAGTGTTCTCTCAGCTTCTATCAAGGTCCTATTACTCCTCTCAGCCACACCATTTTGTTGTGGAGTTCTTGGGGAGGAGAATTCTTGGGTGATACCATATTCTTGACAAAACCTTGTCATAGCTTCAGATTGAAACTCTGTGCCATGGTCAGTCCTAGTTCTGACCACAACACATTGCAAGTCATTCTGGATTGCTTTGACATGAGTTATAAAGACATTTAAAGTATCAGACTTCTTCTTTAGGAAGAATACCCATGTATATTTTGAGTGATCATCAACAATCACCAAAGTATACAACTTTCCACCTAGGCTCTGATTTGGCAAAGGACCAAACAAGTCCATATGCAAGAGATAAAGACATTTTTCAGTGTCTTTGGAGCCAATACTTTTAAAGTTGGCCCTTGTTTGCTTACCCATTTGTTAACCATGACAGGGACAACTTTTAATATATTTTAAATTAGGACTATTCCTAACAAGATTTTTAGAGAATAGTCTATACATTATCTTGTAGTTAATGTGAGCAAGTCTCTTATACCATTGAATGCAAAGTGACTCATTCTCATTAGCAACAAGACAAACGGATGTAACAGAATTACTGCAAATAAAGTCTAAGCAATAAACATTCCCACTCCTAGTGCCTGAGAGAATGGTCTCTAAGTCATTAGACTTTTTGATCAAGCACTTGTCATTGTGGAATTCAATGACATAGCCTAGATCACACAGTTGACTTATGCTTACTAGGTTGTGTTGTAACCCTTCAACATAAGCTACCCTTGTGATTGAGACTATGCCATTGGAGATCATACCATATCCTTTGGTGATTCCTTTTTCAGATCCCCCAAATACAACTTTGGGTCCATTCTTCACAACCTTGTAGTCCTGTAGAAGATTTCTTGTTCCTGTCATGTGCCTTGAGCACCCACTGTCCAAGTACCAAATTTGGTTGAGTCTGGTACTTGAACTATCCTGCAAGAAGGGGTTTAGTTACCCTTAGGACCCCAAACAGCTTTGGGTCCTAGGTCCTTGTTAGCATGATAAAATGATTTTACACTAGCAGCACCCTTTGCAGGAAGGCTCATCTTTGCACATGGAACATTAGGATTGTGCTAACAGTCTATGGCAATGTGTCCCACTTTACCACAACACCAACATTCATGAATGTTGTATCTCCTATTCTGACCATTTCTTGAAGGGAGTGCAGCACTGTGCATGTGCTCAGGAGGAGAGACAACAATATTTCTCTTATTTCTTTCAGCAAGGATTTGGCTGAAAGTCAATCTATGGACAGTCTTGGTGGTCTTTGTTTTAATGACATCAGCTTGCTTTGGCTTTTGAGCAAGGCAAAATTTGATGGCATTAGACACTGAGCAATAAGACTTGCCTACTGAATTTACAGCAGTCATGTTCATAACTGAATTAAATTTGGAAGAGCTTGCTTCCTTATTCTTGAATGGAAGGGCTGAAGTACCAAATACAAAAGGTCCAGGTTAGGCCATTTGAATTTCCTCATGGAGAGCCTTCATAGCACTCAATCCCATGCACTTTCTTCCACTATAGGAAGGAGTGTTTTCCTTCCTATAGGTACTTCCATTCATCCAGTGACCATACATGCTTTCTTGGTCATATCTGTTGGATGGAAGGAATACCTTTTGAAAGGTGGTTTGAGGCTTAGCCTGACCCCTGCTCTTTTCTCCTCTCCCTTCTCCTACTTCCATTTAATTGAATCCTAGTCCTTTCCTATTGTATTAAGAAGAAAAGGAATCAATAATAGGGAGCACCGATTTTGGTTTGGAGAATTGAGCCACTAGGCTTCTTTCTTTTACAAGATTCTCCTCAAGGTCCTTGATGACCATGTTCTTCAGGGATATGGTGCTTAAATGCACAATTGTTATTCCCTTTAAATGACTTATTTGTCTACTCATCTGAGCCACCAAGGTGTTTGACTCAGTGCACTCATTTTCAGCCATCTTAAGGGAAGCAATTTCCTTGGCTTGCCTCTTGGCCAGCTTCTTGCTCTTTTTCAGAGCTACCAAAAGAGCATCATATCTGTCAATTAGTTGATTGACATCTTCCTTAGATTCTGAGTCACTTTTATGATGTGATGAAAGTGCCTCAGATTCTGGGCATGCATCATGATCAGAACATGAAGTGGGATAAGTTAATACCTTCTCATTGTCATAATTATTCTGACTGTCTTCCTCATCAGTGAAGGCCATAAGACCTAACTAATCTTTGTAGTCTTCATCCTCCTCTATGTCACTATCTGAATGTGATAGAGGGGCCCTGACTCCAACCTTGGCAGCAGAATAATCTTCATCTTCTTCTGCTGCAAACAACCCTATGTAGGCTTCTTTTTCATTCTCTGAATCTGAAGTTGAGGATTCAGATTCACTCCAGCTTCTTCCTTTCTTTGATAGGAAGGATTTTTCCACCTTCCTATCCTTCTGGTGATGAGGCTTCTTCTCACCTATTTCTTTCCTTTTGACTGGGCAGTCAGCAATGACATGTCCAGGCTTGCTGTAATAATAGCAAATGATGTTATTTGAAACATGTTTACTAAATTTGGAATCATACCTGTCAACCTTTGGGTGTTGTCTTTCAGATTTCCCGTGGTCTTTCTTGGAGTGTGATGAGGAGGATGGCTTGTTCTTCCATGCTTTCTCCTCATCATTTTCTTACACTACCTTAAAAAGACAGCAAACTCTTCATCAGAAGAAGAGCTTTCTGAGGTGCTGTTTCAGATTTTTCAGATTCAGCACTCCTCCGTGGAGGAGACACCATCCTTCCTTTGCTTTTCTTGTAGCTGTCTGCCTTGAGAGCCACATATTTCTCCCTTATATGAGCCCTTATTGATCTATCCTCTCCCTTTCTTGCAGACAACTACATCTCATAAGAGAGTAACTTTCGAAACAATGTGTGAGTAGGGGTCTCACCAAGCCTAGCCACTTCCCTGATAGCACAGATTTTTGTGTCCCAATCCCTTGTTAGAGATCTAAGGAACTTATCATTAAGCTCATAATCAGTAAACACTCTCTCATAGGTTCTTAGCTCATTTACTATCCTAAAGAACCTTTCATAGCACATGGAAATGCTCTCCTGGCTCAGCTGCCCGAAGGCTTCATATTCTTGATTGAGGAGTGACTTTCTATCATCCCTCACCTCAGCTGTTCCTTCTATATATACTACTAATGTGTCCCACATTTCCTTGGCAGATGTGCAGTGTACCAAGTTCTGAAATGTAGAGTCATCAATAGCATTGACAATTATGTTTTGTGCCCTTTTATCCATTGTGAACAGTGCAAGTTCATCCTTGGTTAAGTCATTGAATGTCTTGGGCACTCTTCTTGTTGGATTATGGTGGAGGCTGTTTGAAAGGTGAAAGGCCCTTGCTTTGCAGTTATGTAGATCCTTGGATCAGATGCTTCCATAAACAATCTAACCCTTTGCTTCCATATGCCAAAGTTTTCTTTGTTGCATATGGGTAACTTCATGGATCCCATCTCCTTCTGTAATCCAGAGGAAGCCATTAGATTGATAAGACTATTCCTTTATAGGATCTGGTCAGACAGTTATGTGCTTCTTGACCAACCTATCTCTGATACCACTTGATAGTTTATTTAGGATATAGTCTAAGTCACCTAGAGGGGGGTGAATAGGTTTCTTTTGTTTTAGGCTTAGTGTTTTCTGAATTTAGGTTAGTAAAATATCAAGCACAGAAAACACAAAGAGATTTATAGAGGTTCCTCAAGACAGTGTGCCTTGAGTAGTCCTCATTCCCCCTTCACCTTTCTAACAATGAGTTAGATAAGGCCAACTTCTCCAAACCCAGTTCTAAGAGCCTACAACACAGATCCCACAGGATCTCTGAGGTTTTCCCAAACCCTACCTCAGGCACAACAACCCTACCTCAGGCACAATAGCCCTACCTCAGATCACACCATGATCTTACTCTCAAGCCGACCTCTCAACTCTACAGCTCAGGCCAATCAGCCTTACAAACTCAGGCAATAAAGCCCTACAGTCTCAGAACCGATAAGCTCCTACAGATGATATAATATAGGAGTACAAATAGAAGGAAGAAGAGGTCAAGACTTGGTCTTATTCTTCTTAAAAGATGCTGTTGCAGACTTTAACCAGGGAGGACAAGTGCTGCTCCAACTTGATTCTCCTTGATCAGCCCTTCAGATGATGGACTGGATCAACTTGCTCTTTCTTGAGATGAATCAAGATAAGCAATCTCTTCTCTCCTTGCAGCCTTGTGTAATCATTTCTTGGCTGCCGACAATTCAACAATAAAGTTCTTCTTTCTTGTGTGCTGGAGAGTAAGATCAAAAGCAAAAGATGTTTGCTCAACCCAAACTTATTCCTTTTATACTCCACTGATCTTCAACGGCTCTTAGCTGTCCTTCTGACAGGTATGGGAGTGATTGGTGGGCCCCAAGAAGCCTTTCTACAGCTTGTGCCAAAAGCAGAACCCGCCATATCACTTTGAATCTGTCTCAGCGGTGGGGCTGAGATAGCCAGCCATCTCAGCGGTTGCTTCTGTCCCGTCCCTGCGGATACGCTGAGATAGATAGTTGTTTTAGTGGTTTTCTTCTATCTGCAGCTCAGCTGGCCCAGACACCTTCTCAGCGGCTCCTGGCCTTTGTCTCAGCGATTCAGATGAGACTGAGATCTTGTCTGAGCGGTTTTGACAGTAAACCAACTGATCATTCATCACACCTTGGTATGCCCTAGTCCTGCATTGCCAAGAGATAGAAATAGGGTTTATCAAATACAACTTGTACTTAACATTGAGTGTGAGGCCTCTTCAAATCAAGGGAACATTGAGGGTCATTTTCCCAACAATCTCCCCCTATTTGAAGAAGGCAGAACACCCTAAAATGCTAGAGTACATTACTCATAAATTCTTGATATGTGTCATTGCTATAATGAGTTCAACATATCAAGCTTAGTGCATCAGTCATTTTAAAATAGATGGTTGTTATGAAAGTATTTGTACCACAGAGTTTAATCAATCCATCAGTAAGATTTGATAAACATAACAATGCAACATAAATTAAATTATCCAATAAAAATAGGGTAAGGTTTAGTTATAACTCATATTTAGTTATGATACAAGCTGATTACATTAACAGTCCATCAATTGCAATCCAGATAGAATAATAAATCAAAGTTCAATTTGCATTCATATATTCATAAACTATTTTAGACAAAGTATGATTAAGTTTGCATCCACACAGTCATAAGTCATTATAGTTCATTATCATTTATATACATAAACTGCTTCTACATTCATTCAAAGCTTTCTTTTCTTATAAGAAGAACATTCAGGAGAATCAACAGCTGCTTCTTTCCCTTTGACTGAAGAATCATCCATATCATCAGCAACAGTGTTATCTTGACCTGGAAGCTTCTTCTTTTCAGCATTGACAACCTTGATATCAGCAATTCTTTTCTTGTTCTCTTGCCTTTGGAAATACATAAATGGCTTAGGAATATATCTAGGAGGCATTCTCTTAGGATTTTCTTTCCTTACCAGATTGGCTTTGAACACTTTTTCTCTTTTTAAATTTCTCTCAAGGTGCTTTATCCATTCTTCAGATGGATAGAGCTTGTCAATATCCTTGCAGACCTGACCATGGCTTATCCAGGTATTCAGAATTATGTCCTTGGAGTCATCACTCCAATGCTCATAGTCTGGGTCTCTATCCCGCACCTCCCTTTGCTTGGTCATGAATTCTTCAGCCAGCAGTGCACTCTCCCATTCCCTCCTCTTTTTCAGACTCTTATCTTGGGCAATTGCCTTTTGATGAGGGAAATCCCAGTCTTCTGCCCTATTGACATCTAATATAGGAAGATTCAGAGCTATCCTTGTACCTTGGAGAACTTTCAGAGTAAGGTTAGAATTTATGATAGCATTTGTGTCCTCCCCCTTTCTGGCTTCTTCATATATCTTTTGATGGAGGTCTTGCTTGGTTGCTGTTATTATGCCAGAGAGGGTTTGGAACACATTCTCTAGATCAGCTTGAAGCACACCTGTTAACTTTCCTACTACTTCATTCAAGTGGGAAGAGGCGGCTCTTTCAGTAATTGATTGGGAGACAGTTGCAATTTCTGCTCTCAGCTCTTCCTTGTACCTGTTAACTTCTTCATTTAACTGCAAAGCAGTTTTATAGACATACTCTTGAAGATGATTGGCTGACTTCTCTATCACCTCATCTGTTTGACTTACATAATTCTTTACATATCTCATTTCCTGTTCAGATAGCTTGAGGTGATTGTCCATAGATCTTATAATGACATTATGAGAAATTACTGATTTTTCAGCAAGGTCAAACCATTTGGTCACTTTTTTGTTGAGTATTTCAGTATTCTCCTTTATTTCCTTGACCTCAGACATGACTTCAGCCTTCACATTCCTGATGGAATGATCAACATATTCCCTGACTAATGTGACTGATTGATCTATTTGTGTCTTCATGGAAGTTAGGTGAGACTGTAGCAACAAGGAGATAACATTAAGAAGATTCTCATTAGAGGGGTTGGAGGTGGAGGCTTGCTGAATGTTTATCACTGGGGTTGGGGGTCTTGGTGAGCTTAGAGGATTGATAATATTGAGCACTAGATGGACTAGAGGTTCATGCAGGACTACAGCTGGGGCATCCACCAACTCAGCACATGATGCCATTGCATCAATGTGATCAGGCGGGAACTCAGCACATGATGAGTACTTTTTGTACTCATCTGTTAGTATAATTTTGATGTAATTTTAATATATTTCATGTCAATTATTTGTTTTATCTTATAATAATCATTTCTTTTTATTTCTGCCACTAATTTAAGCTTAGTTTATGTTTTACAGGTTTTCTGGGCACTTTGAGTAAAAATGTCAAGTACACGCCCATGGACACGGGCGTGACCAGGGGGCGTGATAGCCTAGATGTGTTCCAGACCCAATTCTGCCACTAGGGGTCGTTCCGTGCAGAATTCGCCAAGTACACGCCCCAGGTCACGGGCGTGACCAAGGGCGTGACCCTATGTCACGACCGCGACCCGCTGAGATGAAGCAGAACTGCTAAGACCGCTGAGATCAAAACTTACACGCCCCAGGTCACGGGCGTGACCAGGGGGGCATGACATCCAAGTCACGGCTGGGACCCGCCATCATGCATCCAGAGCACGCCTCCATGTCAATTAAAATTACACGCCCTAGGTCACGGGCGTGACCAGGGGGCGTGACTTCTAGTCACGGGTGTGACTCGCCCTGCACTTCTTCCCGCCAGAATTTCCCGCCAGCAGCAATAATTCAAGATTACACGCCCCAGGTCACGGGCGTGACCTAGGGCATGACACGGCCGAAACGCTCGCAACTACTCCAGAAGGCGCCCTCTCCGCTGCTGCTATCACGCCCCTTACACGCCCCTTGGTCACGGGCGTGACCAAGGGCGTGTAACCTCAACTTTTCAGCTATATAAAGCCAACTTCTCCAGAACTTCAGGGATGAATTTTTAGGACTTAGACGTTTCTTTTCATGTTTTAATTTCATGTTTAGTAGTTCTTGTATGTCCTTTTTCTTATTAGCATTTATAGTTTTCAATTCTATAGTTGTAATTTTCAATTCCTAGCTTGTAATTCTCTTTAGCAATTTAATAAAATAGTTATTTTCTTCTCTCATTCCCCTCTCTTATTTTATCATGCACTTCTTTTATTTTTATTAAATTCCTCTATCTCTTTGAGTAACTAAATTCTATTAGTACTCGGCCGAGATGATCCAAGGGAAATATAATTCTTGGTCTAATTTCTAGCTTCTCTTTCTCTTCCTTAGAATACTTTAGATTTATTCTTGAACTTTTATTGGATTGAGATTATATCATCGATATATAACTCTCATCTTTGTTTTCGTAATCTATAATCGAGAGGTTTTGATTTCGAATCGATCATTTCAAGAATAAAAAGAGTTGAATGCACTCCTCAAGCGAGGATGACATTATTCTCCCAGATTGGAGTCAAATCCAATAGCGGGGTTCATTACGATAAGGCAAGTTTTAGATTTCGATTCTAGAACGAAAGTTCGTTGATCAACTAAACTCAGTTGAGCGTATCCTCGAGAGAGGTGTGCTCATAAATCGGGAACATCCACGGTCAAGTATTTTCTTAAGAGATTTAGAAGTTGTTCTTCTTATATTTTATTTTCTCTAGGTGATTCAAGGTTGAGTATTAACCCTTAACCCGTCATTTTAAATAAGCTATTTCTCTTTCTCGCAACCAATCAACCACAATTTTTATTCGATAAAATAATAGAGATTTTCCGAAGTAAGAGTACTCAACCGCCCCGAGTCTAATACGACCTTGTTTTAATAACCTATACTACATTCGACACGGTACACTTGCCGTTGTCATTTGCGGATATAGTTTTGCGCATCAAGTTTTTGGCGCCGTTGCCGGGGAGAAGGTTGATATTCCGAAAAAAGAATATTTATTAATTTTATCGTTCTCTTTCTTCTCCCCCTTTTTCTTTAAATTTTTTTTTTTATTAAAAAGCGTAATCTAAATTCTCGGAAATGATGCTTTGGGCTTGAATTCCCATCATAGCCTCTAGTACCTTGCAAACCCTTCGCCGGGTAGATCTTGGGAAGTCCGCGACTAATTTAACCCGCTTTTTGAAAAAAATATATATATATAAAAAAAAAATATATTAAAAAAAAATTCCATTCATTTGAGTAAAGGCTGTTTCCTTTTTTTTAATATGAACGAATCTGAATTGGCCGTTAAGGTTGCCGAGCTTCGAAACTAACTTTATCTCTTACAAGCCGCACGAGAACGCCAATTTAGTTGTCTTTATTGTGATGCGCCTCATCAAAGTGAGGAATGTTATTTACATTCATATGCTCAAAATAATTATTATGAAAATAATTTTTCTCAATATTATGCAAATAATTTTGACAATAATTACGATCATAATTTTTCCCCTTTTAATGAGAATAATTTTTCAAACTTTGATGAAAATAATTTTTCTAATTATAATGAAAACAAAATTTTGGCATTTAATAATTGTTCTTCTAGTTCCGAAGTTGATTATTCTTGGTGGCAAGCTCACCCGGATAATTCTCGGAGCGACGAAGATAAATCTTTAGACACAAATTTTTGTTTGTCTACTTATACTCCGCAGTCTTCGTTCTCTAATTTGGGGGAAATTTCGCAAATCCAAATAGATCCCCCCAAAATTTAGAGGAAAATAATTTTTCTAATTTTCACGAGAATAATTTTTCGGCCTCTGATAATTTGTCTTCTAGCCCCGAAGTAGATTATCCTTGGTGGCACGGTCACCCAGATAGTCTTCGGGGCGATGAAGATAAATCTTTAGATCCGAATTCTTGTTCTTCTTTTGCGCCGCAATTTTCGTACTCTAATTTTGGGGAATATCTGCTTTTTCAATTTGATACTCCACCCCAGAATTTTGATGAGAATTTTCTTTCTTATAGTGGTTTTTCCTCGTCTTTGGAAAATTTAGTTATGGAGGAACATGATTGCTCATGTACTCCCATAATTTCTTTTCCCAATTATGAAGAAAAAATCTCTTACCAAAAAATTCTTAATGTTTTGGGCACCCCGGATGAAATAGAAGAAGAACAAGTTTCTTCCCCTACTTCACCCGGATCCTCTTTTCTTTATCATGAATTTTCGCAAATCCCTTCTATTTTAATTCAACCAGAAATTCATGAAATTTTTGTGTCCGAAAATTGTATTCCGCTTGGTAATACGCTAGATTTTCCTAATGAAAATTTTATTTTAGAAAAGGAACAACCGGAGCTTAATTTTATATTTTCGCGAGCGCGTCCTCCTTGTGAAAAATTATTTGAATCGTTTAATTGTGATTCCTTATACACTAACAATTTTCAGGTTGACGATGAGCCGTTACTACCCCAAATAATCGACGGTCCATATGTCGCTCATCTAGTTAAATTCAAATCACCTCAGGTATGTACAGGTGATTTTGATTTACATATTCAAATTCAAAGACAAACGAAGAATCACATGTTAAGCGGAGGAGTTGCCGTGCGACTGACGCCGGCACATTCACCTACGCGTGAATTAGGGGAGTTGTCTGTTCACTTCTCTTTTTATTTTTCTTTTTCCTAACACTAACCGTCTAGCTTAAAGACGGGAAAAAGAAAGCGCTCTTGGGAGGCACCCCTTGCTTATCTTTAATTTTCATGCATTTTTCTTTTAAAAGTTTATTTTTCAGTATTCTTCATACTTAGTTTTAAACTTTGGGGTCAATGTTTAATTTTAAGTATGGGGGTGTAGCTTCGCATTCCCTGTTTCTTTATTTGATAAAAATAATTATAAAAATTATAAAAATCTAATCTCTTAGAAAGGGCGCTTTGGGCTTGAATTCCCATCACAGCTCCTAGTACCTTGCGAACCCTTCACCAGGTAGCCCTCGGGAAGTCCAAGAAATATTATATAAATTTTTTTTATTAATAATAATAAATACGCCTAGCCTTGTCGTTTTTAATGTTCTAGAAATTTAGTTTGAGGTCCGATTACAAATATTCCTACATTTTTGATTTAGCTAATATTTCGTTTTATCAGGATTTGTTAAATTTAAATTTGAAGTAATTTGGTTTTAAGAAATATTTTATGTTTTTAATTTGATTAGAGAATCTATTTTGCACTGCTTCTCCTTTTAATTATAAATAGCTTCACTTTGTGGTAAATTGGCTAAACATCTCTAGATTTTTTTTATTATATTCGCTATTAACTTTAAGATCTTAGGAAATTTCACTCCACTAAAAAGTTGCTCTCAAAATAGTTTAATTTATAAACTAGAAGTATTTCTTTACCCTTGGTAATTTTTTCTTTTCCCCTATTGTTAGTTCATATGTCATGGGAATCAGGAGATGTTAGTTCTTTATTCTCTGGTAAACATATGCAACCCAAAAATAAAAATGAAGAGAGAAAAAATGTGTATATGTCGTGGAAATGATAGGATAATAATCTATCATTCTCTGGTATTACATATACTAAAAAAATATGAAAAAAGGGGTTGAGAGGATAAAATTCATCACCCCAATCAAAATACTCTTCATATCCTTTGTCTTCATTATGCCATTCCGTTTAAATTCATCCCTAGCCAATTTCATTGTTTCTAGTTCTAAACTAAATTATTAAGAGAGCAATATTTTGGTAGGTGTCTTTTCCTTAAGTTTATTTTATGTTATAGTGTTTATAATTTCAATCTAATTTTGTTTGAAAATTTCTATAATTTTGATTGCTAAATATTTATCTTGAGAAGTAGTAAGCTAAATAAATTTCTCTTTTTAAATTATCAACATAACTTATGACTTAATTCTTGAATTCCTAAAATTTGCTTTTGACTTATTTTGGTTTAATAAAATTTTAGTTAATTGGAAATAATATCGATGTCTTGTAATTGTCTCCTCACTCTTTTGCTCTGGAATAGCAAAAACTCAAGTATGGGGGTGTTTGATGAGTACTTTTTGTACTCATCTGTTAGTATAATTTTGATGTAATTTTAATATAATTTCATGTCAATTATTTGTTTTATCTTATAATAATCATTTCTTTTTATTTCTGCCACTAATTTAAGCTTAGTTTATGTTTTACAGGTTTTCTGGGCACTTTGAGTAAAAATGTCAAGTACACGCCCATGGTCACGCGTGTGACCAGGGGGCGTGACAGCCTAGATGTGTTCCAGACCCAATTCTGCTACCAGGGGTCGTTCCGTGAAGAATTCGCCAAGTACACGCCCCAGGTCACGGGCGTGACCAAGGGCGTGACCCTATGTCACGGTCGCGACCCGCTGAGATGAAGTAGATCCGCTGAGACCGCTGAGATCAAACCTTACACGCCCCAGGTCACGGTCGTGACCAGGGGGGTGTGACATCCAAGTCACGGCCGGGACCCGCCATCATGCATCCAGAGCACGCCTCCACGTCAATTAAAATTACACGCCCCAGGTCACGGGCGTGACCAGGGGGGCGTGACTTCCAGTCATGGGCGTGACTCGCCCCACACTTCTTCCCGCCAGAATTTCCCGCCAGCAGCACTAATTCAAGATTACACGCCCAGGTCACGAGCGTGACCTAGGGCGTGACACGACCGAAACGCTCGCAATTACTCCAGAAGGCGCCCTCTCCGCTGCTGCTGCTATCACGCCCCTTACACGCCCCTTGGTCACGGGCGTGACCAAGGGTGTGTAACCTCAACTTTTCAGCTATATAAAGCCAACTTCTCCAAAACTTCAGGGACGAATTTTTAGGACTTAGACTTTTCTTTTCATGTTTTAATTTCATGTTTAGTAGTTCTTGTATGTCCTTTTTCTTATTAGCATTTGTAGTTTTCAATCCTATAGTTGTAATTTTCAATTCCTAGCTTGTAATTCTCTTTAGCAATTTAATAAAATAGTTATTTTCTTCTCTCATTCCCCTCTCTTATGAGTAACTAAATTCCAATTAGTACTCGACCGAGATGATCTGAGGAGAATATAATCTATGGTTTAGCTTCTCTTTTTCCCCTTTAGAATGCTTAAGATTTATTCTTGAACTTTTATTGGATTGAGATTATATTGTCGATATATAATTCTCATTTTTGTTTTCGCAATCTAATAATCGAGAGGTTTTGATTTCGAATCGATCATTTCAAGAATAAAGAGGGTTGAATGCACTCCTCAAGCGAGGATGACATAATTCTCCCGGATTGGAGTCAATTCCAATAGAGGGGTTCACTACGATAAGGCAAGTTTTAGATCTTGATTCTAGAACGAAAGTTCGTTTGATCGACTAAACTCAGTTGATCGTATCCTCGAGAGAGGTACGTTCATAATTCGGGAACCTCCACGGTCAAGTAATATCTTAAGGGAATTAGAAGTTTGTTTTATTATATTTATTTTCCAAAGTGATTCAAAGTCGAGCGCTACCCCTTTTTACTCATCGTTTTAATCTTATTTTTATTTTCCTTTTGAAAAATCACTCTCAAATTCTATTTGATAAGATAATAGAGATTTTCTTGAAGTAAGAGTACTCAACCGCCTCGAGTCTAATACGACCTTGTTCTTATAATCTATACTACATTCGATACGGTACACTTGCCGTTGTCGGTTGCAAGCATAGTTTTTTCCTTCACCGGAGCTGATCATCATCCATATCATCATTATCATTATTTCCTTGCTCCTCCCCCACAGAGAGAGCATCCTTGTCAGATGAGTCCAGGAAGGCTGAGACAATTAGTTGAGGTTAGAGTTAATTACTTTGAAATTCTAAAGATAAGAGTGTCAGACTTACCAAGAACTTCATCTTTTTCAGTAGTTGGCCCTTGGTGCTTCTCCCCCTCAGATGGTGCACTAGATGTTCCTTGTGAAGGCAATGACCACAGGGCTGGTTCATTATCAGGATTGTTTCTTATTCTTTCTTCAAGATTGAAGATAAATGTGTCAATCTGACCTTGTAAATTCTGAGGCGATGTTCTTGTGTCCACATCAACATCATTGATTTTTGTAATATTAATGGAGGATGGTTCTTGTTGATGTTCCCCCTCAGTTGGGTCACTCATTTGTCCTTGAGGAGATATGGTCCACATTATTCAAATGTCAGAATTGACAACCTAATTGGTTGGTTATGATCTATTAATTTAATGAGAGGTTTGAGTTTTCAAAGAGTAGTTACCAGGTGGTATGTTTGTGTCCAGCTGTTGTGGATGGAGAGTTTCATCATGTGGAGTATTCTTGGCAAGAGGGCTTTTGGAGTTATCACCACCAGCATCATCTTTATTTGAGGTGTTAGACTCAGAACATGACAATATCAACCTAGTTTTCTTAGAGGATTTGGTAGTTATTTTCTCTTTTCCTTTAGCCTCAGAGGGCTGACTGATGAGTCCCATTTATATACACATTTATGGACTCATCTGGGCCGATTATCTAGTCTATGCACTACACTTTAGGCATGTTTTCTTACATATTTTTTATTCCTTGCTAGGTGCACTATTAGGCCCGTTTCGGTGTGCAATTGCGCTCCTTGTTATTGGGGGTAAGCACATGGTGCTCCCCTTCCATTTCTCTTGTTTATCTGGTGCTGGAGGTGTATTCCCAACTTATTTATCTTGTATGCAGGTGGCCGGATTATCTTGTCTCCAGTT
This sequence comes from Dactylorhiza incarnata, assembly GCA_033032865.1. Classification (NCBI taxonomy): domain Eukaryota; kingdom Viridiplantae; phylum Streptophyta; class Magnoliopsida; order Asparagales; family Orchidaceae; genus Dactylorhiza; species Dactylorhiza incarnata. The sequence continues at coordinate 12,916,985 of JAWHQI010000014.1, forward strand.
TTCTCCCAGATTTCATAACTGTGTGAAACGCACGGTCGTGCGTTTTCCTTGGCGCACGGTCTGCTGTGGTCGTGCACTCTCATCTGGGTAGAAAACAAGCGATCTGAGTTTCCCAGATTTCATAACTGTGTAAAACGCACGGTCTCCTGTTTCTTCTATTTTTAGCCATTTCGGAATTTTCCCGTGCATTTTGACGCACGGGCGGATTTGCCCGCGTGTGAGTAAATCGCACAGGCGGCGCAGCTTCGTCTTCATGCCAGTTTTTATCATTAATTAACGCACGGTCTACGCACGGTCATGCGTTCGACCATGCGTGACCATTTTTCTGCCTGTTTAGTATTTAAGCAGGAATTGTTGCTGCCATTTGTGTGACCGGACATAGCTCGATCCCCCTCGCGGGAAAAGCCTAGAATCCCGCCTTTTTCACCCTTTCCACTGTAGGAGGCAAGAGGAGACCATCTCCAGTGATCTCCTTCATCATTCCTCCATCCGGGAGCGTTTGCAAGCTTCCTCCGCCACTAGCTCAAGCATTCCTCGCCGAGGAGACCATTGAAGCGCTGAAGATCGTTGGAGCGGTGACAGCCTCCTTCGAGTTAGCACACCATCTAAGGGCCGAGCCCGGAGATAGCCCGACAACCTCTCATTCCGGCCGTGAACCCAAGACGCGGTGACATCTTCTTTGTGGTCCTCTCTAACCCTTGATGCTTGTACTTTGTTGTTGTTGTTGTTTGAACACTTATTAGGTTAATATGATGTATTATTGCTTGTGTTCATGTGCAATGATGATGTTGTGGCGAGAATAGCCCTTGTTTGTTGTTGTGATAGCCTAGGTCGTTGTGTGTGAAGCCACCTAGCGATTGCTAGTGGTGATGTTAGCGAAGAGGTGAATACGAGCTTCACAAAACCACGCACTGTGGCCACTCCACCCGCTTACCGAAGCGCGGCATCGCGGCCGCTGCACTCACCCACACGTGGCGAAGCGGTGCTTTTCGACCCGCATTTCTCTTCATTCTGCAATAGCTTAGGAACCCAAATCACAACCCCCCTTTGTTACTTAGTTATCCTTTCAACTAGTTTCCGGTTTGAGCAAATCGTACTACCCAACTTGCGGTCCTTTGAGAACGATATTCGGGGAGTTCATCCCTATTTTATTACTTGAGCGACCGGTGCACTGCCGTCGTATCGCATTTCGGGCTTGCTAATTAGCAATGCTGAAATAGCGCATCAAGTTTTTGGCGCCGTTGCCGGGGACTGCAAGCGTGTATGATTTGTTTTTCTTTGGAAATTCATTTTAAGGTATTTTTGTTTTTATTGTTGTGCGCAAATCCATTGTCTTGCAAGCAAGTCTATCATGACTTCTATCCAGAACCATATTTATCAGGGAAGTTTAAACGATTTTAGGAATGCAGGCATGATAAGATGTTGGTTGTGAATCGATTGTTTTCGATTGAGTCTTTTAATTTCTTTAATTTATTCTTCAGTATGCTATTTTCTTCTTTTGTATCATGTGGGCGCAATTGAATATCCGATGTCGTTGGTGTGGGGACACATCCCACGCTAGTGATAGGTGTCCCAAAGAGTATGGTGTTGTTCAGAAATCGTACGGGTCCCATAAATCTTTTGGCTCCTCTACTGCGCCTCCGATGTCGCACTATTACGCGGCTACCGCACCTTGGGTGCCTGCAAAGCCGGTAAAGCAGTGTTTATTTTGCAAAAGTAGAGAGCACGCCTTGAAGGACTGTGCGGATTATCTTCGCCAATTGGCGGATGACGATAAGCGGGATATCCGGATCGTCCTATCCTCGAATTTGGCGAACACAGCTCTTTCCTTTGGTTACGTGTCACTTCCACCTTCACTTTTTGAAGGCTCTGGAATCGACACGTGCATCAGTGTCCCTCAAGACTCTGTTTCTGATGCGACCCCCCATACCTCTTCGGTTCATGTACCACTTTACATGGATTTGTGACCTTGTGTGGAGAGTGAGCCTAAACTCTTAAGAAGCACGTCTTCTCCCACAACACACGAATCTACATCTATTTTTGATATTGTCATTGAGGTCAATTTGCAGGATGTTGCAGACCTACGCGGTGTCGTGTCCACTCTCATGAAGGAGGACAGTCTCGATTGTGCTGAAGCAAACATTTCGGTCCAGTGCGAGGAAGTCTAAGTGATAGAGGAGGCCATCACGTGCGCTGTTGAGTCTAGTGAAATCTTAGATGATCTCATCAGTTTATCATTGCCACACCACATGGGGGATGAAGCCGGGATTGTCCCCTCAGATGATATTTCTTGTAGTTTTTCTTCCAATTTATTTCCTGACCCCCTTTCTTTTTGTACAAGGATGCAGGATGCCCCTCCTCCGGTTGATCAGACCTTATGCATAGAAGAGCCGAAAGCCTGGCAGGATGAGGAAGGTACAGTGAAGAAACATCTTGTTTCCTCATCATCGTTGGTGCTTCCCTTTGAGGATTGGTTACAAGGGGGCAAGAGGTTCTTCTTTGAAGACATAATACTAGAGGAGAAGAAGAGAGCAAAAAAGGAGGAGATTTGGGGTTGGAGGCTGAGCATCCTACTTAATTTTCTCCCCTACTACCAGGTCCCCGGACCTTTTTCTTTCATCAGCTGTTACTACTTCAAATCAGCTTATAGCTAATTTGTGTTGAGTTTGTAATAATAATTAGGATTGATTAACTTTTGCTTATTCCTAGACTTTATAAACTGCTTAATACAGGTATTTGGTCCACCTCAAGGATGTTAAACAAAAGGGCTTCTTGGGAGACAACCCATGGGGACCACCCAGTTCCGTTTGCTTTTTAATTCCTTTATGTTTTGTTATTGCCTTTTGCTAACATCATAGGTATGGCGACATTTCGAAGCTCTCGCGTGGAGGATGAGGAAAGTATGAAAAATATTAATGTTGGAACTACCGCACTTCTGACATGCTCTTTTATGAGCATAGGTCAACTTTACCCCTTTCCTACTTATTTCTGAATTGCTTATTCCAGTTGGTTTTGATCAAGTCTGGGGGAGAGAGTGATCGGTGCACGTGCACACACTTTGCATGACATGTTAGAATGTGCTGAGTTAGGATTTATATTTTGTTGCACACATTGCATACACTTGCACCTAGTTCATGCGCACTTAATCACGCGTGCTTATTAGGTATCGCTGCGAGGTTCCCCGCTCGTAAGAATTGGATCGTTAGCGGGTGAGTGAGGAGTTGAGAAAAATGTTGACTCGAGTAGTGCTCTAGTCAAGTGCTCCTGTCACGCCTAGAAATTCAATTAGAGTAGAATTAAATTCAGAGATAATTTAATTATTTCTATTATAGTAGCTGCAATTTATTTTACTTTAGTGGTGAATCCGGTGAATCCAACGGTAGCATAAGGTCGAGTGTAGCAAGACTAGTAGTAGCTTATTACTAGGGTCGGAAGGAAGGACAACCTTTCTCGGTGGCTAGAACTTGCACTAAGCAACTATTGAAGCGATTGCGTTGAAGTACTCGTCATTAAATGTGATTTAGGCCATTTCTTGATCCGTTTGTGCTTTTGAAATCCTTGTTGGAACACGGTCTTCCGCATCTCCTAGGTTTGAGAATAACAAATCCTATGTGTATTTGATCTTGTGTGTTTAAGTGTGCAGGTTAGCATAGTCCACATGACTCAAGGAGTACTCATGATGTCTGCCCCCAAAATTGAGGCCACAATTCGAAGAGGCTCACTAGCGCCGGCGGTAGCGATAGCGCCCGGCGCTAGCGTTGATCTGCGCGATTCTGGCATCGTTTATAGAAGGAGATAGCGCCCGACGTTAGCTACTAGCGCTGGCGGTAGAATGGCGCACAAGAGGCATGGAGTAATATGTTGCCACGGATTGAAGATCCTGCCGCGCAAAACGTTTCCTAATCCGGGCTAGCGCGTGATTAAGTATATTAAGTACCATGATCTATTGATATCTTTTGCTAAAACTGTCTAAAATCATAATTCATATCAAGAATCATCTATCACATTTTATATAATGACAATTGGTATTATAATTGCTTACCATGGTTGGTATATTATGTGTGTATTGTGATTTATTTCTAGTTTAGACCTTTGAATCATTTTGATATCAAATCAAATAGAATTGTCACTCCATTCTAGGTCTCTAAGTTGAAACACAATCAAAACTTGGTATAACATTAATCTCAAATTTATCATTCTAACATTGCCACCTAAAGAATATTTGTGTCTATGTTAGGCTTTATTTGCTTACCAAGATATACAGGCTGGGTATTCTCATCTAGGGCTTATCCATAGTATGATTGTGCATGAACATTATTGTTAATCTCTAAAATCATGCATATTTGATTTGTTCAAACATAATATCTTGGGTTTTCATTTCCTATTTTTTAAGTTATAAGCACAAGTCTTTAGAAAAGTCAAAATGAAAACATAAGTAAATATATCTCATGCAATGATTATTTTGTCAAGTCATATAAGAAATCGCTTACGTTTCATGCAATTTGGACCATCCAAAACATCTCCTAAAAATCTGCAACTTCAGCATGGAACTACTATTGGGACACCTAATCAAGACCACCAATCAAAATTTCTAAAATCCTAAAAAATCGTTCACTGTCTCCCGTGCTAGCGCTACCGCAGGCGCTAACGTCCATGTTCATTTTTCTGTATTTTTTAAATTTCTAAAAATCCCTTAAAATATATAAATCTATATTTTCTACTTAGTTTTGCACTTCTGTGTTTCTTTATTTTTTGAAAAATCAAATACAAAACTACAAAAACCAAATTACAAAAAATATGTTTTTTTTTTCGCTTGTGTTGTTTCCTTTATTTAAAGTTCATCTTTATGCAAAAATCAAATACAAAAATTACAAAAGCAAAAATTACAAAAATATGCTTTTATTTGTAAAAATCAACTGCAAAAATATAAAACAAAACAAAAACAAGTATCAAAATTATTCTTCTGAACTTAACTTTTCTATGTATCTTGCGAAAGGGTGATTTGGGCTATCATCCCATCATATCACCTAGTACCGGGCGAACCTCTCACAAGGTAGTCCTCGGGAAGTCCAAGATCAATTTTATGAGTTCAAACTTTAAAAATTACTCTTTAAAAATATCAAAAATATTGTATGAACTTCATTGAAAATCAAGCATGATTTAATCTATTATTTAGAACTTCTATAATGTTGCAATTTATCTTTTCAAACTACTTTGAACATTGCCTTCATCATGCTTTGATACATCTATTAATATGTGCATAATTTATATTGAAAAAGTTGTGTAGAACTATGCGTAGCATGCCTCTAAGTATGAGTAATGTTTTATGTTTGATAATGATCGCAATTCACTCTCTTATTTTGGCATTGTCTACTTATGTGTTTAGTCTAAGAATGTTTGTGTATGTTTTGTAATAGTACAATGAATTAAAATTGCACAAGTATCTTACCTACACAACCTTTATTTGCACTTTTAAAAGTTAAGAAAAGTGGTTATCTTTTTCATAAATTATATTGGTTTGCAAAACAAGTGTATTCGGAGAACTTTGTACAAAACAAAATCATAAAATAAAGTGACAAAGATAACTCCACCAAGCACTACTTGAACCTCCTGATAAGTCTTAATAAGCGTTGTGAGGTTGAGCACCTTGGAAAGAATAATAAAGTATCTTGTGCAAACCATAACTTTCTTTCAAAATAAAAACCACTTATTCTTAAGTACACCGGATCACAATAACAAAAAATCAATATTGAAGAATAAAATTATGTGATCCCCCAAGCACTACTTTGCACCCTGATAAGTCTTAATGAGCATTGTGTGTGCAAAGCACCTTGGTAGTTGTACATTTTTTTTGTGCATTGAAGTGAGTGGAAGTAAAATTATTTGTGTTTTATTGTGCTCGTTACTTTACATATTACTTGTATTTTTGATTAAAACATTTGTTTACTCTATTCAAAATATACTTTTATGCACATCATTATCTTCCATAACACTTCTTCTCATGAGTATTGGATCCTAATGCTAATTCTATACTACTCTTTATTTATGAAATGCACTAGATAACCTAGCATGCTTTCTACAATGTTTGGTATGTTTTGAAATTGTGAATTAAAGTAACATTGTAGTAATCTCTTTTTGATAAGATTATTTCATGCTTGGTTACTGTATTGTCAAAACAAAAATTTTAAATGCAAAATGATTTACAAAAACATCTTCTTTTTGAAATTGAACTCATATATCTTTTTATGAACCATCATTGATTACCATAAGATGTTTTTTGTACTTCTATATGTCTTCCACATCATAACCATATAATTGTTTTACCTTGCACTTTAATACTTATTTAAAATCTTTCATCTTGTGTGCATCATCACTTGAATCTTCAAATTCCTTTCTTGCAACAAGTGGTAGACTTGCTTGGTAAACTCTATATTGGTTGATTTTTTTTTGCCTATAACTCTGATCTATTTCTATTCTAAACACTCCAACAAGTGAAATATTGCTTATAAAACATCTCGTTTTAAACTCTTATTTAGTATTATGATGTTTCTTTTTCGAAATCTTCCGCAATACTCAAACTCTGATTCATTCATGAATTTCAATATAGCTATGTGAGCTTTATTTCAAAAATTCAAATAAAAATATAAACCCATATGCTATGATATTTCCCATTAGATTTAAATGCTTAATGTTTCCAATAATTGTTATCCATGACTTCATTTCTCACCATAGCGGGGGCGTAGGGTTGTAGACATTAGATAACCTTATCTCTAGTCATGTCTTGTCCTTAACCGGGGAGGGTTCTAGTGGGGCCTTGCGAGGCACTGAGGGAAAAGAGTGCTAGGTTAAGTTTTTGTCTAGTGTTTGCATATGGAATTAACACCCCAACCTACGGCATGTTTGCAGCTCCTCATGCCCATCCGTCACTTAGTACGGGGCTAGGGTGTTGACATATTGTCTGGGTAGATTGGTTACTTGGAAATCATGATTTTTTTAGGCTTAAAACTCTTATTTAAAGGGAAAATCATTATTTTTTTGCTAAACTCTGATTTATAAAAGGGGGAGAACTACAAACAAAAGGGATAAAATAAGTCATAACTCTGATCATTTTCAATGAAAGACAAGTCTACAACTCCTTATCATTTACTTACAAAGCTCGATCATGCCTTCTCTTTTATTTACACATTTTTTAGTACTTTGTTTCCCTACCCACTTTTGCTAATAACAAAGGGGGAGAACTAACATGATAAAATGCAAAAGGGGGAGAACTAACAATGATAAATGTAACCCGCTATCATAAACCCAACATGACAAATTCAGTTGATAGCATACATATTAAGGGAGCATTCACATAGGGGGAGCATATATTTAGGGGGAGCAATTCTAATTGCTAAAATCAATAATCATCCTAAAGTCATCACTCTCACACACACACAAGTATAGTCTCATCATGCTTATTTATTAATGCTTTAATTTATCATTAATGGATTTGTTATTATCAAAAGGGGGAGTTTGTTGGAACACGGTCTTACGCATCTCCTAGGTTTGAGAATAACAAATCCTATGTGTATTTGATCTTGTGTGTTTAAGTGTGCAGGTTAGCATAGACCACATGACTCAAGGAGTACTCATGATGTCTGCCCCCAAAATTGAGGCCACAATTCGAAGAGGCTCACTAGTGTAACACCCTGCCAGTACGAAGAGTATAACAGCAGGTCCGGCCGGGACCCCACGCCATACAAACCACACTAGCTAGGAGTTAAAAGGTGATAACCAGAAAAGTAACAACTAAACGAGAGTACAAAACGTAAGCGGAAGCATTAATTAAACCATTCAAATAGAACTGTCCACTATCATAGGAATGTATCCAGAATAAGAGTTACGGCCTTAAGGCCTTACATTCATCCAATGCACAAAACTTCAAAAGCATACATCGGCACGCAGGCCGGCCATACATGAATAACAGGAAAAGGGCTGGCCTTCGAGGGCCAACATTGCAAAGGGCCATCGCCCGCTATTTCCCGCTAGGCTCACCTGCACCTGCATAAGAACATTCCACTAAGCTGTGGCAAACAAAGTAACGGTCAGCACAGCTGACCAAATTATAACGACCCCACCCCTTTTCCGGGGTGGCGGAGCTTCTACCCTGCAAGCAAGCCATACTAGCACAAGTACTAAAAATAAAGAAAGTGCAATTACACGAGGTGAGGTTTCAAGCACAATTAATCTTCTAGGTTGAGCATCAAAAGAAGGGAACCTAGGTATGCACATGATGTTGGTTGGGTTCACCCGAAGGTTCCCCACAACCGCCTAAGCAGTCACATGAGGCTAACATAACATCCATTTCACAAAACACTCCACCGTAAGGGCCACAACCTTGGGTGGAAACAAGAGCTTTTGGTCGGTCTAGGTATGACACCTTCCACGACCTCTCCCATGATCACACGACTTTCCTGAGGAAGGGACCTCTTACCGATCTGCATGGAAACGGGTTCGGTTTAGCTTTGCCCGTGCTCTAATCGTCGCGATCTATCACACGACGCGGGTACGGCTTCGCCTCGGCCCGTAAGGGTTTAGCACTTTCAAGTGCTATACTAATTATATGCTACACACCTAACCCCTTCACAAGGGTCTAGGTTTCACGAATACTCAACAAGGGAGGTGCAATACGCTCCGCATCAATTTCATGGTGAAGGTTTGCCTTCAACCAAACTCAAAGCATGGGGCTTTCGTTAGCATCTTCACAAGACGCCTATACTTATTTCCCGCATTACTATAGATGATTTCACGGAGTCATTCTCCGGCACGCATTCTAGGCCTAACCTAAATGCAACGTCGCAAATCAAGCATCACCGATTCGGGCTCACGGCCACGAATAGGCTTCACACAAAATGCCTAAATCCGCACGACTACCGGATTTTCTACATGCAATAATGCCGGGGATGGACACAATCTACCCGGAGTTCCGAAGAACTTGAGGAAATCCTACACTTCACCCATTTGGTGAAAGGGATTCCTCATGCAAGCATAGAAAGAGGAATGAAAGGACAAATACAAGTCCAAAGTTCGGGAGGAAGAATCGTTACCCTAGACGCGTTCTTTTTCGCCATAGATCCGAGATTCTACACGGAGAGAAACGACCGCACCGGGCTGCACTCTCTAAATCTGGAAACGGCTCGCGAAACGGAGCTCCGGAGCTCCGTCAATGGCGGGATCTACCTTCTTCTTCCTTGGCTCCTCCTTCTTTCTCTAGGGTTTGGAGAGAGAATGGCTTAGAGAATATGAGGGTTTAACCCCCTCTCATCAGCCCTAAAGGTCTCCCGCAACTAAACCTAGCCATTGGATCAATTTCCAAAAGATTTGGACGGTCCGATCTTCTTCTCCGCTCAAAATCGCGGAACAGAATAAATAGTGCGCACGATCGCTGGCGCACGATCACTGGTCGTGTGCGAAGAGGGAAATGGTCGTGCGCACTGTCCGAGACAGAACTCGATTCTCTTCTGAATTAACGCACGATCGCTGGCGCACGATCACTGTTCGTGCGCGAAGAGGGAAATGGTCGTGCGCTAAGAGCAGAAAGGGAAGATTTAGCCTGCTTCAAGTGCAGCACTACCACTCCGCCTACTTCGCTGAACCACGATTTTTGGGGTGTTACAACTCCACCCCCCTTAAAAGAATTTCGTCCCGAAATTTATAAAACAGAAATAGCAAGAAATTCAGCTATAAATTACCTGAGAGAAATAGCTCGGGGTACTCCGCAAGCATCGCTTGCTCTCTCTCCCAAGAGAGCTCCTCTCGGCCGCAATTATCCCACCGGACTTTTACCATCCGAATGGACTTGTTCCGCAGCTGCTTTACTTCGTTATCTTCGATGCGTAAGGGCTTGACCTTCGTCGACAACCCACTATCAACCGGAACTTTGCCGACCGCAACGATATGAGTAGGATCTTGCACTGCCTTCCTCAACACTAAAATGTGAAACACGTCGTGTAGACCGCTCAGCTCTGCAGATAGTGCAAGCCGATAAGCCGCATCACCAACACGCTCCACGATCTCAAACGGTCCTAAGTACCTTGGACTGAGCTTTTTCAATCGTCGGATCCTTGATACCCCTTTGCACGGTTTGATCTTCAAGTAAACCCGGTCACCGACGGCAAACTCTAGGTTCCTATGCTTGGCATTGAAATACTTTGCTTGCCTATCCTGGGCAACCAATAGCCTTTCACGTATAGTCCGGATCGTCGAAGTTGCTTCTTCAACATCCTTACGCTTCAATAGCTTAGTATCGCCCGTTTCCGCCCAAGACAACGGCGTACGACACTTCTTACCATAGAGGGCTTCGAAGGGAGCCATCTTTATACTGGCTTGATAGCTATTATTGTAGGCGAACTCGATCATGTAGAGATGATCTTCCCACCTCTTTACAAAATCTAGAGCGCACATTCGGAGCATATCCTCCATAGTCCTATTGGTTCTCTCGGTCTGTCCATCCGTTTGCGGGTGGAAGGCCGTGCTGAACTTCAATTTCGTGCCCAACAGTTCATGGATAAGCCTCCAATCTTTCGATGTGAAACGCCCGTCACGATCGCTAACGATACTACGGGGGACACCGTGCAGTCTCACAATACTATAAACATAGAGCTTTGCTAGCTTCTCTACCGAATCATCCTTCCGGTTCGGAATGAAGTGTGATACCTTTGTCAAACGGTCCACGATCACCTAGACGGCGTTGTTTCCATGTTGCGATCTCGGCAATCCGTGCACGAAATCCATCGAAATATCATCAAACTTCCATTCCGGAATCGGCAGGGACTTCAGAAACCCACCAGGACGTTGACATTCCGCTTTCACCAACGCGCAAGTATGACACTTGGCCACGTAAAGGGCAATGTCTTTCTTCATACCCGGCCACCAGAAAAGCTTCTTCATATCCATAAACATTTTAGTGCTCCCCGGGTGGATTGAGTACTTGGTATGATGAGCCTCGTACATCAACTCCGCCCGTAGAGTGCCAACGTTTGGGATGCACAACCTTTCCTGTTTCCACATAAGGTCGTCTTCGAAGGAGAAATCAGCGTTTAACCCCTCAACGGTTTCCGCCTTATAGCGTTTCATGCTCTCGTCCAGCTCCAACGCTTGTCGAACTCGGTCGACAAGGTCGTATTGAACCTCCGTCCAGTTCAAGCATGTTGAAGTAGACATTCTCCTATCAATGCAAATGATCTCCATTTCTTCCAGCTCGCAGATTAGACGCTCATCGTGCATCAAAATCCAATTTGCTTGAGCGGGAGCCCGACGACTCAGCGCGTCCGCTACTACGTTTCCCTTACCGGGAGTATAATTGATGTCGAAGGTGTAGTCCCCAAGGAATTCCATCCACCTCCTTTGACGCATATTCAACTCCCTTTGATCCAGCAAGTACTTGAGGCTCTTGTGGTCGGTAAAGATATCGATCTTCACGCCATATAAATAATGCCTCCAAAGCTTAAGAGCAAATACCACGGCCGCTAGCTCCAAATCATGGACCGGGTAATTCCTCTCATGAACCTTCAGTTGATGGGAGCCGTAGGCAATCACCTTCCCGAACTGCACTAGGACACAACCCAAACCACTTCCTGAGGCGTCGCTATAAATTTCGTAGCCTTCCGTACCTTGTGGCGAGCATAGAATGGGCGCCGTGGTCAGACGGCTCTTCAGTTCTTCAAAAGCTCGTGCGCACTCGGGCGACCAAACGAACTTATGATCCTTCCTAGTCAGTTTTGTGAGAGGAAGTGCGATCCTCGAGAAGTTTTCCACAAAGCGCCTATAATAGCCGGCAAGTCCTAAGAAACTTCGGACTTCCGCTACGTTTTTCAACAATGGCCACGCTCGGATCGCTTCTATCTTCGACGGATCTACCGCAATCCATCTCCACTAACGACGTGACCAAGGAATGCTACTGACGGTAGCCAAAACTCGCACTTGGAGAACTTGGCATAGAGCTGACTCCTCCTCAAGGTGCTCAGAACGGCGTGCAGATGCCCTACATGCTCCTCTTCCGATTGAGAGTATACCAAAATGTCGTCGATAAAGACGATCACAAATTGATCCAAATACTCACGGAACGTCCTGTTCATTAAGTCCATGAATACCGACGGTGCATTGGACCGACCGAACGGCATCACCGTGAACTCATAGTGCCCAAAGCGGGTACTGAACGCTGTTTTTGGAATGTCACATTCCCTTATCCGCAGTTGGTAATAGCCGGACCTTAGGTCCAGCTTGGAGTAAACCGTCGACCCCACCAGTTGGTCGAATAGATCATCGATTCTTGGAATCGGATATCGGTTCTTCTCGGTCAACTTGTTTAGCTCTCGATAATCGATACATAGACGCAAGCTCCCGTCCTTCTTTTTCACAAAGAGGACCGGTGCACTCCAAGGCGATGAACTTGGACGTACGTAGCCTTGCTCTAGCAGCTCTTGCAATTGAACCTTCAGCTCTGCCAATTCCTTTGGCGCTATCCGGTACGGTGAGCGGGCCACAGGTTTGGCACCTGGCACCAACTAGATACATAAATCGATCTCCCGCTGAGGCGGAGCCCCAGGGAGTTTGTTAGGAAACACGTCGGCGTACTCCGCTACAACTGGGACATCACATAACCTGGGCATTGGCTCTGAAGTCTCCAACAAGGTGAAGAACAACTCGGCGCCTTTTCTCACCGCCTTAACCACCTGGAGAGCAGACATCAGCGTCTTGCTCGCTCCTCGCATACCGGCGAACATGGTTTCTCCTTCGGTGTCCCTTCCCAGAGTGATCTCCTTTGTATTGCAATCTATGCATGCCCGCTGCTCCGAGAGCCAGTCCATGCCGAAGATCACATCGAATTCAGCTAACGGTAATAACGACGCTTCCAAGTCGAAATCCTGACTTCCGATCCGCACCTTCACAGGGCTCTTCCTATCCGCACTCATTCGAGATCCATTGGGTAGCACTATTTCCAATCTATCCTCTACGAAGGTAGACGGCACTCCGATTCGCACAACGAAGTCCTCGGACAGAAAAGAGTGCGATGCACCCGTATCAAATAGAGCTCTCGCCGGATAGTTGAAAATTAGGACAAAACCTAATTGCACACAAATAAAGCAAAAAGTCGTACCACAGTATGAATTATATATATAGCTGTAAAAGCTAACTTCTAATTCGTACCTGTGACGACATCAGTTTGTCGTATAGCTTCTTGTTGGCCAAGCGAATAGACTCTCGGCTGAGTCGGAATGTGCTGGGAAGCCGACGACTCCGCAGCTTTACCCTTTTCGGCAGCATGAGCATAATCCACCGCTCGAATACCAGCCTTCGGGGGACCACTTCGACACACCGCAGCTTTGTGTCCCACCTTCCTGCAGGTGAAACACGTAATAGGAGTCCGTGCGGTCGTGGCTCCCGAAACATTTGAAGGAGCTGGTTCCGCCTGTTTGAACTTCCTTTTGTTCCTTCTGAAATCCGACTTGGACTGAGAGGCCGGCGCATGAAACTCAGGTTTCTTTACAACACCCCTTGCTTGTACCCTCTTCATGTCCAACTCCAAAGATCTGGCAGTTTGCACCATCACTTGGAAGCCAAACGTCATAGGGCCTGCAAGGAGCAACCTCAACTCGTCCCGAAGCCCTTCATAGAACTTATTTGTCTTTGACTCCTCATCCTCCACCAAGGACCCCGCATAGCGACTCAGTCTGGTAAACTCATGCAAGTAATCGTCAACGGAGCGATCACCTTGTGTCAACCTCAAGAACTGGTTTTGCAACGCAATGCGCTGGGTAGAGGGGATAAACCTTTGGAGGAATGACTTTGAAAACTCGGTCATTGTGATTTCAGTAATATCTCTACCGCAGAACTTATGCAGCTCCTGCTCTTCCCACCACAGCACAGCCTCTCCATCAAGAAGGAAGGTGGCTAAGGTGACCATCATGGCTTCGTCCGTCGCTGTCGCCCTCAGAGTTCTTCTAACTCTTGACAACCAGTCTTCTGCCTCCGTTGGGGACTCAGATCCCGAGAAGGTAGGAGGATTAAAGCTCAGGAAATGTTTTAATTGCTGGTCACGTGCTCGCCCCACAACTACTTGCGCAACTTGAGGTTCCACCCTCGGCGCTACCGCAGGTTCTACTGCAGCTACATGCACAGGGGCCTCCACCCTTGGTTCCGCCGCAGGTTCCACTGCAGCAACAACCTCAGGGGCCACATCCGGAGTAGGAGTAGCAGGCTGGACTAGCCTTTGGGGTTGAGCGTTGATCATCACGAAGACCGCTTCTGCGACTAATTTGATCATTTCAGCAGAAGGAGTGGTCGCTGGCACTTCAGCCGACCCACTACTTTCAGCGGTGTTACGGGGTCGAGACTGCCCCGCAGCACTTCTAGTCACCTATAATCATGCAAAGCACAATTTAGTGACCCAAAACATATCAAACATCAATCATGGGACGCTCAGGTTCCGCAAACAAGTATGTTTTCTTTTCATTCCTAAGTGGACATTCTTATTAGTTTTTGTCGTTTTAGGTGAATGCACAACCCGTGCGCACCACCCCTTATAAGGAATTCGTCCCGAATTCGCTGAACTACGGATCAACGCCTTAAGTCCGATACCAAATTGTAACACCCTGCCAGTACGAAGAGTATAACAGCAGGTCCGGCCGGGACCCCACGCCATACAAACCACACTAGCTAGGAGTTAAAAGGTGATAACCAGAAAAGTAACAACTAAACGAGAGTACAAAACGTAAGCGAAAGCATTAATTTAACCATTCAAATAGAACTGTCCACTATCATAGGAATGTATCCAGAATAAGAGTTATGGCCTTAAGGCCTTACATTCATCCAATGCACAAAACTTCAAAAGCATACATCGGCACGCAGGCCGGCCATACATGAATAACAGGAAAAGGGCTGGCCTTCGAGGGCCAACATTGCAAAGGGCCATCGCCCGCTATTTCCCGCTAGGCTCACCTGCACCTGCATAAGAACATTCCACCAAGCGGTGGCAAACAAAGTAACGGTCAGCACAGCTGACCAAATTATAACGACCCCACCCCTTTTCCGGGGTGGCGGAGCTTCAACCCTGCAAGCAAGCCATACTAGCACAGGTACTAAAATTAAAGAAAGTGCAATTACACGAGGTGAGGTTTCAAGCACAATTAATCTTCTAGGTTGAGCATCAAAAGAAGGGAACCTAGGTATGCACATGATGTTGGTTGGGTTCACCCGAAGGTTCCCCACAACCGCCTAAGCAGTCGCATGAGGCTAACATAACATCCATTTCACAAAACACTCCACCGTAAGGGCCACAACCTTGGGTGGAAACAAGAGCTTTTGGTCGGTCTAGGTATGACACCTTCCACGACCTCTCCCATGATCACACGGCTTTCCTGAGGAAGGGACCTCTTACCGATCTGCATGGAAACGGGTTCGGTTTAGCTTTGCCCTTGTTCTAATCGTCGCGATCTATCGCACGACGCGGGTACGGCTTCGCCTCGGCCCGTAAGGGTTTAGCACTTTCAAGTGCTATACTAATTATATGCTACGCACCTAACCCCTTCACAAGGGTCTGGGTTTCACGAATACTCAACAAGGGAGGTGCAATACGCTCCGCATCAATTTCGTGGTGAAGGTTTGCCTTCAACCAAACTCAAAGCATGGGGCTTTCGTTAGCATCTTCACAAGACGCCTATACTTATTTCCCGCATAACTATAGATGATTTCACGGAGTCATTCTCCGGCACGCATTCTAGGCCTAACCTAAATGCAACATCGCAAATCAAGCATCACCGATTCGGGCTCACGGCCACGAATAGGCTTCACACAAAATGCCTAAATCCGCACGACTACCGGATTTTCTACATGCATTAATGCCGGGGACGGACACAATCTACCCGGAGTTCCGAAGAACTTGAGGAAATCCTACACTTCACCCATTTGGTGAAAGGGATTCCTCATGCAAGCATAGAAAGAGGAATGAAAGGACAAATACAAGTCCAAAGTTCGGGAGGAAGAATCGTTACCCTAGACGCGTTCTTTTTCGCCATAGATCCGAGATTCTACACGGAGAGAAACGACCGCACCGGGCTGCACTCTCTAAATCTGGAAACGGCTCGTGAAACGGAGCTCCGGAGCTCCGTCAATGGCGGGATCTACCTTCTTCTTCCTTGGCTCCTCCTTATTTCTTTAGGGTTTGGAGAGAGAATGGATTAGAGAATATGAGGGTTTAACCCCCTCTCATCAGCCCTAAAGGTCTCCCGCAACTAAACCTAGCCGTTGGATCAATTTCCAAAAGATTTGGACGGTCCGATCTTCTTCTCCGCTCAAAATCGCGGAACAGAATAAACAGGGCGCACGATCGCTGGCGCACGATCACTGGTCGTGCGCGAAGAGGGAAATGGTCGTGCGCACTGTCCGAGACAGAACTCGATTCTCTTCTGAATTAACGCACGATCGCTGGCGCACGATCACTGGTCGTGCGCGAAGAGGGAAATGGTCGTGCGCTAAGAGCAGAAAGGGAAGATTTAGCCTTCTTCAAGTGCAGCACTACCACTCCGCCTACTTCGCTGAACCACGATTTTTGGGGTGTTACAACTAGCGCCGGCGGTAGCGATAGCGCCCGGCGCTAGCATTGATCTGCGCGATTCTGGCATCGTTTTTAAAAGGAGCTAGCACCCGACGTTAGCTACTAGCGCTGGCGGTAGAATGGCGCACAAGAGGCATGGAGAAATATGTTGCCATGGATTGAAGATCCTGCCGCGCAAAACGTTTCCTAATCCGGGCTAGCGCCGGCGGTAGCGCTAGCGCCGGCGGTAGCGTGAAGGCTATAAATTGGATGCTTTGGCTCCGAATTCTTCATCCTCCTCCAATCCCAAACTCTAGAGCTTCGTGCCACCGCAGAGAGAGGAAGATTCAGAGCGATACTCCCACAATTCCATAAAGCCTTAAGGAGATCCGTGGAGAAGATTTCAACACGCGTCATCATCATGACGAAAGGCTGCATCGACTACGATCATACTCTGCGGGCCTTTGTGCACTTCTCCAAGAGATCCACATAGAGGGAGTTTTTTATATTATTGTCTTTTCATTTCATATCTTTTCTGTAAACGGTAGTGAAATCGCCTCGTGTTGGCGACTAGGTCTGGGGTAGGACTTAGGGCTGAAATTTGCCTCGTGTTGGCGACTAGATCTAGGTTAGGTCTAGGGGGTGCTCGAGGCCTTTCTGGGAATAGATTGGCTAGAGCGGCTTGAGGCAGTATCTGGGGAGAGATCGGCTAAAGCCAACCGGTTCGTGGGGATACGAGTCGGTATAGAAAACGAAAAAGAATTTTTATTAGTCGCCTCCGATTTCTAGCGTCATAGAAATCAAGTTTTGTAAAACATTATTTGACATTAATAAAGCATATCTCTTTATTATTGTTTTACTTGATGTCTCTTTATTAATCTTGCAATATTCCAAAGTTTTTTAAATATAATCTAAAGTTTTTGAAAACCCTTATTCACCCCCCTCTAAGGGCGCCGACCGAGCCAACAAGTGGTATCATAGGGGTTTTATTCCAATCGGCTTAACAACCGGGAATAATGTCGTCTCATGATCTCGCTTCAACTAGTGGGGAAAATTTTTGTGAAGAGGAAAAATCACTTGCACCACCTTTATTTGAAGGGACAAATTATAAAGGATGGAAAATCTTAATTGAAAAATTTATTAAAACTTTAGACATCGAAGTTTGGAATTTAGCAATAGCAAGACCCGCAAATGAATCAAATAAAAAAGAACTTCAATTAAATGCAAAAGCTAAACATTATTTGTTTTGCGGTCTATCTAATGAAATTTTCAAATTGATAATTGCTTTTCAAGTGCATATAAAGTATGGCAATTTCTTGAAGAAATGTATGATTCTCCATCTACAGGTATGGAACAATCGCAAGAACCAGAGAATATGCAAGCGTGCACAAATCATCAAGAATGCCCTCCTCATGACGAATCAATGGAGCACACATCAAAGGAAAGAGATGAAGCAATCTTACTTTTGGAAGAGGAGTGCCAAGAAGAAGACAAAGGAACATTATGTTCAAATCCTCCCTCATCCAAAAGCAATGTAGGGAAATCAAACTTCATCGCTTGTACTTCCATTTCTACTTTACAATTGCTACAAATTACAAAGCGCAAACATAAGAAACTAAAAAATGCAAATTGCAAATTGCGCTTAGAAAATAAAAATTTAAAAGCAAAAGTTAAAGTAGTATCAAAATTTGATTCATCTAGCTTTACTCATGTCACTTCAATTGAAAATACAAAACCTTGTCTAGATTGCACACCATCTAAGGGCCGAGCCCGGAGAGAGCCCGACAACCTCTCATTCCGGCCGTGAACCCAAGACGCGGTGACATCTTCTTTGTGGTCCTCTCTAACCCTTGATGCATGTACTTTATTGTTGTTGTTTGAACACTAGTTAGGTTAATATGATGCATTATTGCTTGTGTTCATGCGCAATGATGATGTTGTGGCGATAATAGCCCTTGTTTGTTATTGTGATAGCCTAGGTCGTTGTGTGTGAAGCCACCTAGCGATTGCTAGTGGTGATGCTAGCGAAGAGGTGAATACGACCCTCACAAAACCCCGCACTGTGGCCACTCCACCCGCTTACCGAAGCGCGGCATCGCGGCCGCTGCACTCACCCACACGTGGCGAAGCGGTGCTTTTCGACCCGCATTTCTCTTCATTCGGGAATAGCTTAGGAACCCAAATCACAACCCCCCCCTTTGTTACTTAGTTATCCTTTCAACTAGTTTCCGGTTTGAGCAAATCGTATTACCCAACTTGCGGTCCTTTGAGAACGATATTCGGGGAGTTCCTCCCTATTTTATTACTTGAGCGACCGGTGCACTGCCTTCGTATCGCATTTCGTGCTTGCTAATTAGCAATGCTGAAATAGCGCATCACTGACTCATGGGAAGCACCCTTGTAAACTGTCTAATATTCTGATGTCCATTCTCTTAAGATAATGAAGGTTTATTCCTTTGGAGTTGTTAAACTTGTCAGGGTAAGATTGGATGAGATACAGGGACATGATTCTTCCAAAATTGGGAGCTTGCAAGCATTCCTTGATCCTTTGGAAGATCACTACTCCCCAAGCTGTTTTTCTTTTGAGTATAATCCTGGCCATGATGTCAAACATATATTGTGAGATGGTGTCATGGGATCCAGGTTTGCAGAGTAGTGCTTTTCCAACAATGTCTGATAACAGCTTTCCCTTTTGATTGAAGATTTTCCTCTTTAATGATCCAATCTTGGCAACATTATATTCATTCCATTTCAATGCTGTCTTCTTGTCCTTCTCAGAAATTTCTTCCTCTTCACTGGAACTGCAGAAGGGTAGATGAAAGGATTTCTCTATCTTGGCTGGGGTTTCTTTTATCCTCTCTTCTCCTATCTTGGATTTGATGGATGACTTGGAGGAGGATAATCTGGCATTGTTGAACCATTCCAGAACTTCAGTTCTGAGAATGGGGCTTGGTTCAGAGAGAAGGAATTCTAATCCTTGGTCTTCAAGGAGTTGAATCACTCCCTTGATATCTTCAGAAGCATGGGCAAAGCCATTTCTGACAATCTCATAGCCTTCAAGAAGATCTTTAGAGCTTTTGGGAGCCATTGATATGGAGGTAGTATACGCTGGGATGGGAGAGAAGGTGATTCATCTTGACGGATGGGAAGGAAGGTTCGTGTACCTCTCATTAACAAGATGGACTATTTATATGACCTAGGATTTTGGTATAATTAACCCTTAAAATTAGGTTTAATTTCTCTTATAATTGTAAGAGGAGATGGGTCAGCAGCTGGGACTGATTTAGCCATCTCAGCGGCTTAGCTGAGACTTTTCCCAGCTGTCTCAGCGGCTCAGCTGAGATAGGCTGTTCTATTTTAGCTGGTCTTACTAACTAACCATAATTGAGATATGATTGTTTGAAGGCCTAATCATGTCACTAATAGGGTTGATGTGTCAACACTTTAAGTTACAACAAGTCAAGCATTATATCATACATGATTGAAAGAGTGAAGTATTTTACACTATTCAACATTTAACATTCCTAGTTCAATTTTGAAAGCATTAAACTTGGCCTCATCCAATGGCTTTGTAAAGATATCAGCAAATTGATTGTCAGTTGTGACAAATTCAAGGCAGATATCTTTGCATTCAACATGTTCTCTTATGAAATGATACCTTATCTCTATGTGCTTGGTCCTACTATGTGAGACAGGATTTTTAGCAATAGAGATCTCACTGGATGAGTGACAATAAAGAGGAGACTCACTTACCTTGAGGTTGTAGTCCTCTAGCTGGTGTTTAATCCACAATAGCTGTGCACAATAACTCCCTGCAGCAATGTATTCAGACTCAGCAGTGGATATAGCCACACTTGTCTACTTTTTGCTGCTCTATGATATCAACCTTCTTCCTAGGAATTGACAAGTGCCACTTGTGCTTTTCCTGTCTTCTTTGCAGCCTGCAAAATATGCATCTAAAAATCCTGTTAGTTCAAAATCATTGTTCTTAGGGTACCAAAGGCCAAGATGTAGGCTGCCTTTAAGGTATCTCAAAATTCTCTTTGCAGCTGAATAGTGAGATTCCTTAGGACATGCATGGTACCTAGCACACACACATGTAGCATACATAATATCTGGTCTACTAGCAGTTAAATATAATAGGGATCCAATGATGCACCTGTACATGGATTCATCAAAGGCCTTGCCCTTTTCATCCTTGCCCAGGGAAGTGTTGGACCCCATGGGAGTTTTCATGGTGGAAGCTGATTCCATCCCAAACTTCTTGATAAGCTCCCTAGTGTACTTGGTCTGAGAAATGAATATACCTTCATCAGATTGTTTCACTTGGAGGCCTAAAAAGTACTTGAGCTCTCCCATACTGCTCATCTCAAACTCCCCCTGCTTCAGGTTGGCAAACCTTTTGCAGATGTTGTCCTCAGTAGATCCAAATATTATGTCATCAACATATATTTGGACTAGAAGACACTTGCCCCTTATTTCCCTAAGAAACAATGTACTATCTATCTTTCCCCTCAAGAACTTGTTCTTGATGAGAAATCTAGACAATGTTTCATACCAAGCCCTAGGGCTTGCTCTAAACCATAAAGAGCTTTCCTAAGTAAATATACATGATTAATGAGGGTTGGATGCACAAAACCTGATGGTTGTTCAACATATACCTCTTCCTTCAAGTCACCATTAAGGAAGGCTGACTTGACATCCATTTGATACACTTTGAACCCCTTATGGACAACATAGGCAAGAAATAGCCTAATTGCTTCTAACCTTGCAACTGGGGCAAAGGTTTGATCAAATCCTATCCCTTCTTCCTTTCTATATCCCTTGGCAACTAACCTTACCTTATTCTTTATTATTGTGCCATTTTCATCTAACTTGTTCCTGTAAATCCATTTGGTGCATATGATATTGTGTCCTTGAGGTTTTGGCATCAACTTCCATACCTTGCATCTCTTGAATTGTAGGAGTTCTTCTTGCATAGCTTGAATCCAAAAGGTGTCTTGGTTGGCTTCTTCAAACTTCTTGGGATCCATTTGTGATGGGAAGCTCAAGAATAGGGCCTCATTATGTGCCCTGCTTTTGGTTAATACACCTTGATTCTGATCTCCAATTATCTGTTCTCTTGGATGATCCCTTAGATGTCTTACAGCTGTAGGTCATCTGTCCTCAGCTTGCTGTGCTGTTTCTGTTGGTTCAGCAGTGTCTTCATCAGCATAGACTTCTTCCTCTTCAGGTATGGCAGCATCAGAATGAGCTTTGCTACTGCTGGGTGTGTCTTGTATAGAAATCCTTTCCAAGTCCTTTTCATTTCCTATCAAGACAGAAGAACTAGACCAACCCTTACATATTAGGCTAGTCTGATCAAATACTATATGAATAGACTCCTC
This sequence comes from Dactylorhiza incarnata, assembly GCA_033032865.1. Classification (NCBI taxonomy): domain Eukaryota; kingdom Viridiplantae; phylum Streptophyta; class Magnoliopsida; order Asparagales; family Orchidaceae; genus Dactylorhiza; species Dactylorhiza incarnata. The sequence continues at coordinate 12,938,945 of JAWHQI010000014.1, forward strand.
TACAACATGATTTTTCTTTTTATACACTATATAAGCTCTACTATGTGAGCTATAACCCACAAGAACCCCCACATTGCATTTCTCTGCAAACTTTGTTAATTGAGATTTTCCATTGTTTAAAATGTAGCATTTGGAGCCAAAGATTCTAAAGTATGAAATTGTAGGTTGTTTGCCTTTCAAAATCTCATAGGGGGTTATTCCATGAACCTTATTGATGGAAGCTCTATTGAGAACATAACATGCAGTATTGACTACCTCAGCCCAGAAGTATTCTGGGAGTGAGGAGTCACTAAGCAGTGTTCTCCCAGCTTCTATCAAGGTCCTATTCCTCCTCTCAGCCACACCATTTTGTTGTGGAGTCCTTGAGGAGGAGAATTCTTGGGTGATACCATATTCTTCACAAAACCTTGTCATAGATTCAGATTGAAACTCTGTGCCATGGTCAGTCCTAGTTCTGACCACATCACATTGCAAGTCATTCTGGATTGCTTGGACATGAGTTATAAAGACATTTAAAGTATCAGATTTCTTCTTTAGGAAGAATACCCATGTATATTTTGAGTGATCATCAACAATCACCAAAGTATACAACTTCCCACCTAGGCTCTGAATTGGCAAAGGACCAAGTAAGTCCATATGCAAGAGATAAAGACATCTTTCGGTGTCTTTGGAGCCAATACTTTTAAAGGTGGCCCTTGTTTGCTTACCAATTTGGCAAGCATGACAGGGAACACTTTTAATACATTTTAAATTGGGACTATTCCTAATAAGGTTTTTAGAGAATAGTCTACACATTGTCTTGTAGTTAATGTGAGCAAGTCTCTTGTTCCATTGAACACAAAGAGACTCATTCTCATTAGCAACAAGACAAACAGATGTAACAAAATTACTGCAAATAAAGTCTAAGCAATAAATATTCCCACTCATAGTGCCTGAGAGAATGGTCTCTAAGTCATTAGACTTTTTGATCAAGCACTTGTCATTGAGGAATTAAATGACATAGCCAAGATCACACAGTTGACTTATGCTTACTAGGTTGTGTTGAGACCCTTCAACATAAGCTACCCTTGTGATTGAGACTATGTCATTGGAGATCATATCATATCCTTTGGTGATTCCTTTTTCAGATCCCGCAAAGACAACTTTGGGTCCATTCTTCATAGACTTGTAGTCCTGTAGAAGATTTCTTGTTCCTGTCATGTGCCTTGAGCACCCACTGTCCAAGTACCAAATTTGGTTGAGCATGCTACTTGAACTATCCTGCAAGAAGGAGTTTAGTTACCATTAGGACCCCAAACAGCTTTGGGTCCTAGGTCCTTATTAGCATGATGAAATGATTTCACACTAGCTGCACCCCTTGCAGGAAGGCTCATCTTTGCACATGGCACATTAGGATTGTGCCAACAGTCTATGGCAAAGTGTCCCACTTTACCACAACACCAACAATCATGAATGTTGTATCTCCTCTTCTGGCCATTTCTTGAAGGGAGTGCAGCACTGTGCATGTGCTCAGGAGGAGAGACAACAACATTTCTCTTATTTCTTTCAGCAAGGATTTGGCTGAAAGTCAATCTATGGACAGTCTTGGTGGTCTTTATTTTAATGATATCATCTTTCTTTTTCTTTTGAGCAAGGCAAGATTTGATGGCATTATACACTGAGCAACAAGACTTGTCTACTGAATTGACAGCAGTCATGTTCTTAGCTGAATTAAATTTGGAAGAGCTTGCTTCCTTATTCTTGAATGAAGGGGCTGAAGTAGCAAATACAAAAGGTCCAGGTTGGGTCATTTGAATTTCCTCATGGGTAGCCTTCATAGCACTCAATCCCATACCATTTCTTCCACTATAGGAAGGAGTGTTTTCCTTCCTATAGGTACTTCCATTCTTCCAGTGACCATGCATGCTTTCTTGGTCATACCTGTTGGATGGAAGTAATACCTTTTGAAAGGTGGTTTGAGGCTTAGCCTTACCCCTGCTCTTTTCTCCTCTCCCTTCTCCTACTTCCATTTTATTGAATCTTAGTCCTCTCCTATTGGATTGAGAAGAAAAGGAATCAATAATAGGGAGCACAAATTTTGGTTTGGAGAATTGAGCCACTAGGCTTCTTACTTTTACAAGCTTCTCCTCAAGGTCCTTGATGACCTTGTTCTTCAGGGATATGGTACTTAAATGCACAATTGTTATTCCCTTTAAGTGGCTTATCTGTCTACTCATCTGATCCACCAAGGTGTTTGACTCAGTGCACTCATTTTCAGCCATCTTAAGGGAAGCAATTTCCTTGGCTTGCCTCTTGGCCAGCTTCTTGCTCTTTTTTAGAGCTACCAAGAGAGCACCATATCTGTCAATCAGTTGATTGACATCTTCCTCAGATTTGGAGTCACTTTTATCATGTGATGAAAGTGCCTCAGATTCTGGGCATGCATCATGATCAGAACATGATGTGGGATGAGTTAATACCTTCTCATTGTCAGAATTATTCTGGCTGTCTTCCTCACCAGTGAAGGCCATAAGACCTAACTAATCTTTGTAGTCTTCATCCTCCTCTATGTCACTATCTAAATGTGATAGAGGGGCCCTGACTCCAACCTTGGCAGCAGAATAATCTTCATCTTCTTCTGCTGCAAACAACCCTATGTAGGCTTCTTTTTCATTCTCTGAATCTGAAGTTGAGGATTCAGATTCACTCCAGCTTCTTCCTTTCTTTGATAGGAAGGATTTTTCCACCTTCCTATCCTTCTGGTGATGAGTCTTCTTCTCAACTATTTCTTTCCTTTTGACTGGGCAGTCAGCAATGACATGTCCAGGCTTGCTGTAATAATAGCAAATGATGTTATTTGAAACATGTTTACTAAATTTGGAATCATACCTGTCACCCTTTGGGTGTTGTCTTTCAGATTTCCCGTGGTCTTTCTTGGAGTGTGATGAGGAGGATGGCTTGTTCTTCCATGCTTTCTCCTCATCATCTTCTTACACTACCTTAAAAAGACAGCAAACTCTTTATCAGAAGAAGAGCTTTATGAGGTGCTGATTTCAGATTTTTCAGATTTAGCACTCCTCCTTGGAGGAGACACCATCCTGCCTTTGCTTTTCTTGGAGCTGTCTGCCTTGAGAGACATATATTTCTCCCTTGCATGAGCCCTTGTTGAGGTGTCCTCTTCCTTTCTTGCAGACAACTGCATCTCATAAGAGAGCAGCTTTCCAAACAATGTGTGAGTTGGGGTCTCACCAATCCTAGCCACTTCCCTGATAACACAGATTTTTGTGTCCCAATCTCTTGTTAGAGATCGAAGGAACTTATCATTCAGCTCATAATCAGTGAACACTCTCTCATAGGTTCTTAGCTCATTTACTATCTTAAAGAACCTTTCATAGCACATGGAAATGCTCTTCTGGCTCAGCTGCCTGAATGCTACATATTCTTAATTGAGGAGTGAATTTCTATCATTCCTCACCTCAGCTGTTCCTTCTATATATACTACTAATGTGTCCCACATTTCCTTGGCAGTTGTGTAGTGTACCAAGTTCTGAAATGTATAGTCATCAATAGCATTGACAATTATGTTTTGTGCCCTTTTATCCATAATGAACAGTGAAAGTTCATCCTTGGTTAAGTCATTGAATGTCTTGGGCACTCTTCTTATTGGATCTATGGTGGAGGCTGTTTGAAAGGTGAAAGGCCCTTGCTTTATAGTTATGTAGATCCTTGGATCAGATGCTTCCATAAACAATCTAACCCTTTGCTTCCATATGCCAAAGTTTTCTTTGTTGTATACGGGCAACTTCATGGATCCCATCTCCTTCTGCAATCCAGAAGAAGCCATTGGATTGATAAGACTATTCCTTTATAGGATCTGGTCAAACATTTATGTCCTTCTTGACCAACCTATCTCTGATACAACTTGATAGTTTATTAAGGATATAGTCTAAGTCACCTAGAGGGGGGTGAATAGGTTTCTTTTGTTTTAGGCTTAGTGTTTTCTGAATTTAGGTTAGTAAAATATCAAGCACAAAAAAAACAAAGAGATTTATAGAGGTTCCCTAAGACAGGGTGCCTTGAGTAGTCCCTCTTTCCCCCTTCACCTCTCTAACAATGAGTTAGATAAGGCCAACTTCTCCAAACTCAACTCCAAGAGCCTACAACACAGATCCCACAGGATATCTCAGGTTTTCCCAAACCCTACCTCAGGCACAACAGCCCTACCTCAGGCACAATAGCCCTACCTCAAATCACACAATGATCCTACTCTCAAGCTGACCTCTCAGCTCTACAGCTCAGGCCAATCAGCCTTACACACTCAGGCAATAAAGCCCTACATTCTCAGAACCCACAAGCTCCTACAGATGATATAACAAAGGATTACAAATAGAAGGAAGAAGAGGTCAAGCCTTGGTCTTCTTCTTCTTCTTAATAGTTGTCGTTGCAGACTTGAACCAGGGAGGAGAAGTGCTGCTCCAAATTGATTATCCTTGATCAGCCCTTCAGATGATGGACTGGATCAACTTGCCCTTTTTTGAGATGAATCAAGATAAGCAATCTCTTCTTTCCTTGCAGCCTTGTGTAATTAGTTCTTGGCTGCCGACAATGAAACAGTAAAGTTCTTCTTTCTTGTGTGCTGGAGAGTAAGATCAAAAGCAAAAGATGTTTGCTCAACCCTAACTTATTCCTTTTATACTCCACTGATCTTCAACGACTCTTAGCTGTCCTTCTGACAAGTATGAGAGTGATTGGTGGACCCCAAGAAGCCTTTCTGTAGCTTGTGCCAAAAGCAGAACCCGCCAGAACACTTTTGAATCTGTCTCAGCGGTGGGGCTGAGATAGCCAGCCATCTCAGCGGCTGCTTCTGTCCCGTTCCAGTGGATCCGCTGAGACAGACAGTTGTCTCAGCGATTTTCTTCTATCTGCAGCTCAGCTGGACCAGACACCTTCTCAGCGGCTCCTGGCCTTGTCTCAGCGGTTCAGCTGAGATTGAGAGCTTTCTTGGATCGTTAGGCGCCCTTAGAGGGGGGGGGGGTGAATAAGGGTTTTAAAAACTAATATTTCATTTTGAAATACTTGCTTATGATAAGAGATCAAAATAGTGATTTTGAATAAAGATCTAAATTGTTTTATAATAAAGGAGAGGATAATAAACAATTTAGAGAAATGAAGAACAAATCAATTTTATTACACAAAGAGAGACATGATTATTATTAATAAAATTGATTACAAAATTTTGATTTCAATGACGCTAGAAATCAAAGCGAAATATGAAAGACTCTTTTTGTTTTCTATACCGACTCGTATCCCCACGAACCGGTTGGCCCTAGCCTATCCTTCCCCGAATACGGTCTCAAGCCGCTCTAGCCAACCCTTCCCCGGATATGGCCTCTAGCACCCCCTAGACCTACACCTGAGACCTAGTCGCCAACACGAGGCTAATTTCTGCCCTAAGTCCTACCCAGACCTAGTCGCCAACACGAGGCGAATTTCTTCCCTAAGTCCTACCCAGACCTAGTCGCCAACACGAGGCGAGTTCACCAAACGATTACAGAAAAGATGTGAAATAAAAAGACAATAATATAAAAATTCCCTCTATGTGGATCTCTTGGAGAAGTAGACGAAGACGCAGAGTATGATCGTAGTCGATGCGATCTTTCATCACGATGATGATGCGTGTTGAAATCTTCTCCACGGATCTCCTTAAGCCTTCATGGATTTGTGGGAGTATCTCTCTGAACCTTCCTCTCTATGTTGTGGCACGAAGCTCTGGAATTTTGGATCTGAAGAGAATTAGGAAGACAGAGCCAAGAGGTCCTTTTTATAGACTTAGCGCTAGCGCCTGCGCTAGTGCTACCACCGGTGCTATCCCATTTTAGGACATATTCTGTGCGGCAAAATCTTCAAACCGAGGAAATAATTTCTCTTGCCTTCTGTGCTCTGCGCTACCGCCTGCACTACCGGATACGGCCAGGTGCTATCTCCTTCTATATGTGCTCCCGGAATTGCGCTTAAGCATTCTTTTCGTCGATCGAATTTTCATCGAACGCAGCTGATGAGCATTTCGTCGAGCACAACTTACAGTTCGTCGAACAAAAGCTAGCGCCAGCGCTAGTACTAGCTGTTGGAGCATGCGTTCCGCACTCGTCTGATTTGAGAATAACAAATCCCGAATGTATTTGATCCTATTTTTGATTAATGGTATGCAGATAACAGGTGCAAGTATAACATGTTTGCAATTGGAGCAAAATACCGATTTTCCCGAAATTGGAGCTATCGAATTTCTGACAGCTAGCTAACGGATTTCCGACAGTGCAAGATTTCTTCCGTTCTCCGATCTCTACTCAGCGGTTTAGAGCTATCGGATTTCTGACAGTAGTAACAGATTTCCGACAGTGCACGATCTTCCCGTTACTCTACGACGTGCAGCAGTTACGCAAGCTATCGGATATCCGATAGTGCTATCAGATATCCGACAGCCAACATCTCAACCACGACCTCCACTTCGCGCAGAAACTTCGAATTAGTGGGACACATGGCAGCCTCTGGAGATACCGGATTCTGGCGATACCTAGCTAACGGACGGCGACAGCTCTCTTTTATTAAAAGTGTTCAGAACATCGTGGATTTCAAGCCTTCAGACCTTCAAGCCTTCTTCCTGAGTGTTATCGTCCAGAGAGCTCCAGAGAACAAAAATCCCCATCCTTGAAGAAGAAAAGAGAGAGCGAAGCCGAAGATTGTACACGCGTTCCAAGGAGATTTTCTCAAGGATTCTTCGCTGCTTTGGTCCAGAAATTTTAAAGGGGGTTTTTTATTTCGTATTTCATTTATATTTACATTCATCTTGTAATCGTAGTAGAAATCGTCGTCTTGCGTGCGACGTCTAAGTCCTTGTGTGGCTTAGGGGAAAATCGCTTCCTTGTGCGGAGCGTCCAAGTCCTTGCGTGGCTTGGTGGGAAATCGTGGCCTTGTGTGCTACGTCTAGATCTTGGGAAGATCTAGAGGATAGGCTTGGACTTGGTCTAGGGAAAGACAAGTGATAGCCTTCCGATCCTTGGGAGAAGGATTGGTAAACAAAAATTGTCAAAAATTTTATTATTATATTTGTGCCTTAATCTTAAGCATTGTTAAGATCATTTTTATTGTTTGTGAATTTCATGATTAATGAAAGTATGCCTTTTTCTTTAATTGCAAATTTGGTTGCTTAATCTTTAACTTAGAAATTTGTGTTTGGAAATTTTTATAAGTAATTTTTAGAAAAGTAAAATTTGGTTAAAAATTCTTAAGTAAAAATCATAATTTAAAAAGGCCCTTATTCAACCCCCTCTAAGGGCGCCACAAGATCCAACACGTGGTATCAGAGCTAGGTTACTCCAAAACGGTTTTACCGCCGGGAGTAATGGCGCACAACGATCACGTGTTCATTGAGGGGCAAGGAATTAGTAGGCCACCACTCTTTATGGGTACAGACTATAACTATTGGAAAACCCGAATGCGGTGTTTTCTAATAGCTCTCGACATGGAAGTTTGGAATATGGTCGAGACGAGTTATACTTCCCCAAGGTATGTTATAGGAAATGTAACAATGGACAAACCCAAAGACAAGTGGGATGACAATGATAAATTAAAATGTAAGAACAATGCAAAAGCCATGAATGCTTTATTTTGTGCACTAGATCGCACTGAATTTGATAGAGTTTGTGCTTGTGATACTGCATATGAAATTTGGAATCTTTTAGAAATTACTCATGAAGGTACTTCACAGGTAAAAGATTCGAAGCTATTTCAACTGGAGTCAGAATTCGAAAGATTCAAAATGGAGGTGGATGAAGAAATTGATACAATGTACACACGATTCACTAAAATCGTGAACGATTCAAAGGTGCTGGGTAAGGTTTTCTCCAATGGAGATTTAGTAAGGAAAATCTTAAGATCACTTCCCCCGAAGTTCAATCCTAAAGTGACTGCAATCTCTGAGTCACATGATCTTAAGACCTTACAATTGGAGAGCCTCATTGGGAATCTGGAAACTCATGAGGTGGAGTTGAAAATCCAAAGCCAAGAGTACAATTTGGAGCCCAAAAAGAAGAGCTTGGCGTTGAAATCAAGAAGGGAAGTTGAGACTGAATCTGAAGAACGTGAGGAAGATGAGGAAGGACTATTTGTGAGGAACTTTAAAAAGTTTATGAGAAATCCGGAGATGAGAAATTCATTTAAAAGATTTTTCAAAAAGAACGATTTTGTCTACCAAAAAGGCAAAGGAAAAATGGAGAATGAAGAGGAGCGTCCGCTACCGGAGTGCTACCATTGCAAGAAGATTGGTCATATCAGAAGCAAGTGCCCAAAGTATCTGAAAGAGCAAAAAGCAAAGAGGCACGATAAAAGTTACAAGAAGAAAGTGTTAAAGGCAGAGACTTGGGATGATTCTTCGTCTGGTGAAGAAAGTGATTCCTCAACACAGGAGGAAGAGGAGGCTAATGTATGTTTGATGGCAAAAGGCAACATTACATCTGACGACGATAGCAAATATTTAAAATTTCAAATGTTTTATATGTTAAAGGTTTGAAACATAATTTAATTTCTATTAGTCAACTATGTGATAAAAATCTAAATGTTTTATTTGACTCTAGCTCAAACCTTTGCAAAATTATTGATTCTAAAACAAACGAAATCGTACTTACTGCACCAAGAATAAACAATGTCTATACAATCACTTTTCACGATTTATCTCATTCTACACTTAAATGTTTTATTTCAAAGAATGATGAACTTGAATTATGGCATAGGAGACTAGGACATTCTAGTGCCAAACGTATAGTAAAGCTTTCTAAAAATAAAATTACAAAAGGTTTGCCAAATTTGAATGGAAAGCTTTCTTCATTATGTTCACCATGCCAAAAAGGAAAGTTTACAAAATCATCTTTTAAAAGCAAAAATATTATTTCTACTACTAGACCTTTACATTTATTACATATGGACTTGTTTGGTCCAATTACTACACAAAGTCTAGGAGGTAGAAAATATACGTTTGTTATTATTGATGATTATTCTAGATTTTGTTGGACATTGTTTTTAAATTCAAAATCTGATGCTTTTGATGAATTTGTAAAACTAATTTCACGTATTCAAAATGAACTTGATTTAAAAGTAAAATGCATTAGATCAGATCATGGAGGAGAGTTTGATAATGAAAAATTTATTTCATATTGTAATGAATTTGGGATAAAACACGAATTTTCCGCTCCTCGCACACCACAGCAAAATGGTGTAGTGGAGAGGAAAAATAGAACACTTCAAGAATTAGGACGTACTATGCTTTGTGAATTTAAATTGCCAAAATATTTTTGGGCCGAAGCGGTTAGTACTGCATGCTATATTATTAATCGTGTCATGATTCATCCTACATTAAAATTAACTCCTTATGAAATTTATTTTCAAAGAAAACCAAATGTATCTTACTTTAAAGTTTTTGGTTGTAAATGCTTTATTTGGAATACAAAAGAAAACTTAGGCAAATTTGATGAAAAATGTGATGAAGGAATTTTCATTGGTTATTCTTCAACTAGCAAGGCCTATAGAGTTTATAATAAACGTACTAAAGTGGTTGAAGAAAGTATTCATGTAAAATTTGATGAAAACATTTCTTGCGTAGAAAATACTAAAGTTGCAGGTAATGAGAAAAATGAAGAAAATGAACAAAATCTGAGGAAAAATGATGATGATGATGAAGAAAAAGTAGAGAAAGAAGACGAAAAAGATGGTGATGAAGAAGAAGAACAAGGATATGTACCTCCAACCGAGCTAAGGTTCTCAAAAGATCATCCGCAAGAATTTGTTATTGGAGAACAATTAAGTGGGGTACGTACACTTTCTAGTTTACATGAAAGTTTTTCAAATTTATATTTTGTGTCAAATATAGAACCAAAAGATGTTGCCACCGCTTTAAATGATGAATCTTGGTTTCTATCTATGAATGAAGAACTTAACCAATTTGAAAGAAATAAAGTTTGGATTCTTGTAGATAGACCTAGTGATCATCCCGTGGTAGTAGTCAAATGGGTTTTCAAAAATAAATTAGATAGTGACTCTAGGGTCACTAGAAATAAAGCTAGGCTTGTAGCGAAAGGATATAATCAAATTGAAGGGGTAGATTTTGATGAAACATTTGCACCCGTAGCACGATTGGAAGCAGTTAGAATTTTTGTTGCATTTGCTAGTCATAAAAGATTCAAATTGTTGCAAATGGATATTAAAACTGCATTTTTAAACGGGTTGATTAAAGAAGAAGTTTATGTTGAACAACCTCCAGGATTTATAAGTGAAAAATTTCCTAATCGCGTATATAGATTGCTAAAAGCTTTATATGGTGTAAAACAAGCACCACGAGCATGGTATGATAGATTGACTATATATTTATTACAAAATGGTTTTAAAATGGGTGGTGTTGATTGTACACTCTTTATTAAGCAAGTTGATGATGATTTAATTGTTTTACAAATTTATGTTGATGATATTATTTTTGGAGCCACTAAGGAAGAGTTGTGTAATTATGTTGTAAAAATGATGGAAAATGAATTTGAGATAAGTATGGTAGGAGAATTAAAATATTTCTTAGGATTTCAAATTGTTCAAAAACATGATGGAGTTTTTATTAACCAATCAAAATATATTCATGATGTTTTAAAACGATTTGGATTTGAAAATCTCAAACAAGCAAATACTCCTATGAGTGTATCTTTAAAATTAGGAAAAGATGAAAATGGAATACAAACTTTATATAGAGGCATGATAGGTTCACTTTAATATTTGACTGCTTCTAGACCGGATATTATGTTTTCAGTTTGTTTATGTGCTAGATTTCAAGCCGACCCCAAGGAATCACGTTTAAAAGCGGTAAAAAGATTTTAGATATTTAATTGGCACATCTAAACTTGGTTTGTGGTATCCTCATAGCGATTATTTTACTTTATTTGGTTATTCTGATTCCGATTATGCCGGTTGTTCACTAGATAGGAAAAGCACTAGTGGAACTTGTCATTTTTAGGCCCTTTGTTGGGAATTGTATCCACAATTACCTGGATTTGAAGATGTCCCCTAGTGAACTAAATTGAATTGAGTATGTATTTGATGATTTCTCTTTAGATGTGTTGTGACAGGTCATAATGCTAAGAGCACACCAAAGTCAGGTTGCAATGGATCACCAAACACAGTTCTAGACAATGTAATCCCTCATTGTGTAGAACAAAGTGTTGATTCATGTGTAATCTCTCTTTTGGGGTGCACTTCATATTCTCATAACTGAAGGCTTTCAAGGTTGAGGAGTGGAGCAGGTTTTCAGGAGGAAAGAAATTTTTGCTGAGTCAATTTGTCGAGATGTCACGTGAAGTCCCGATGAATTTCGACGAATCCAGACAGAAGCCAGTTTTCCAGTTTGAAGAAGAAATTTTTGTGGCTAAGTCCATTCGTCGAATGTTCTCATGAACTCCCGACGAATGTCGACGAACGCAGACAGAAGTCAAAAAGGCAGGCTTGTGAAGGAAAATGTGCGGCTAAGTCACTTTGTCGTATGTTCTCGAGAACTCCCTGAAAGAAATCATTGTCTACCTAAATCACCTAAGGGGGGGGGGGGTGAATAGGTGAGCTCTACTGCGATTGCGGAATAAAAATTAAGTACACACACAACAAGAAAAATCACAGCACAGAGACACAAGATTTATAGAGGTTCCCCAAGGTGGGTACTCCTCTCTCCTGCATCGCCTATCTAGCACTTCGGGCTAGCGTCGGCAACTTCGCCAAAACTCGGATTTATCAACAAATCCTACACTCGGAGAAAACGGCTCCAACAAACTTGGAGAACAACCTCTCCTACAAAAGCACTCGGAGATAAACTCCTACAACTCCGAGCAAACTACTCCTACAAAATAACTCGGAGAAAAATCTCCTACAAGAATCAAATAGAGTTTGAAATAAAATACTTCTATTAAACCTCAACAGAGATTGACTTCAGATCTTGGAAAAACTGAGTCTTCTTCTTCCTTGAGAATGAAAGCTTGGATCATCAAAGATTTGGAAGAAAGGAAACTCGGCAAACCTGATCTGAATAGGCCTTTTGATTTTCTTGAAAAGATTATCAAAATTATGGAGCAGCAAATAAATCAAAAGCCTTCTTATCTGAGAAATCTCTAACAGCACTGAAGAATGAGTCTTGAGAGCGCAGAAGTTAGATCTAAAAAAAACTTGTTCAGCGAGAAAGGAGGAAGATGGCTGGGTTCTTCTCTTTCTATTGGGTTGAATAATAATACTTGTTTGCCCTAAAATAAAAGAATATATATAGGAAGAACTCCAACGGCTGGGGCGGCAGACAAAGAATGATCGACACGTGTGCTGCACATGGCGGCCAACCCTAATTTTCAAAAACAAAACATATTTTTGAAATCCGTCTGTCCGTCATTCGTCGAGACTTCACGTGAACACTCGACGAAATGACTTAGCCATTAAAAAAACTGATCAAAGGCTTGAAAACCATCTTCTGTTTTCATTCATCGGGAGTTCTCTAGAACATACGATGAATTGACTTAGCCGTACAATTTCCTTCACAAAGCTGCCTTTTTGACTTCTGTCAGCATTCGTCGATATTCGTCGGGAGTTGACGAGAACATTCGACGAATGGACTTAGCGACAGAAATTCCTTCTTCAAACTAGAAAACTGGCTTCTGTCAGAATTCGTCGAGATTCATCGGGACTTCACGTGACATCTCGATGAATTGACTCCGCAAAAATTTCTTTCCTCCTGAAAACCTGCTCCACTCCTCAACCTTGAAAGCCTTCAGTTATGAGAATATGAAGTGCACCCCAAAAGAGAGATTACACATGAACCAATACTTTGTTCTACACAATGAAGGATTACATTGTCTAGAACTGTGTTTGGTGATCCATTGTAACCTGACTTTGGTGTGCACTTAGCATTATGACCTGTCACAACACATCTAAAGAGAAATCATCAAATACATACTCAATTCAATTTAGTTCACTAGGGGACATCTTCAAATCCAGGTAATTGTTGATACAATACCCAACAATCTCCCCCTATATGAAGATGTCATAACCCTATGCACTATGTTGAATTGCACAGAAAGTATAATTGAATAAAAATAGCACAACCAGGGAGTAATAATAAAGAGAGAAACAATGTTTATCCAAACTCAAAAATATATATATAAACAAAGAAAAACAGCATGATTCCAGATCAGCTCAGCTCATGCATGATCCTTGCCTTTCTGCTTTCTAAAAATTCTTTCCACTGCCTCTGCTCTCTTTTTCTGTTCAGATTCCATTCTCTCAAGGAATGCCTTTACCTTAGGCAAATATCTATCAGGAGCAGTCTCTTTAGATCCACCTGTCTTGAAATGAATTCTCCTTTCAGTTGTCCTTTTCTTGAACTTATCCCATTCCTCCTGACTGTAATGTTTACTAACACTTTCATTTTGCTTACTAACAAGGTTGAAAGCTGTTAGAATGATATTTTTTGAAGTGGGACTCCAACTTTCTTGGAAATTTCTTGGAGGAGGCACATCATAGTATTCTCTGATCTTCTTATGAGGATTGGTCCTTTTAGCAGAAGGTTTTTCACCAAAGATCTTCCTTTTCAAGGACTTATCAGAGGATTCAGAAACCTTGGAGCTTTCAAGCACTGGATCATCCCAGAAATCTTGGTAGGTAGAGGCTGGAATATCTGCTTCAGCAAAATCAGAATCCTCAACAGGAATTTGAGAAGAACTTGGAGCACTTGGACCTTGAACACTTGAAGGAGGAACATCTAGCATCTTGTCCACCACAGTGAGTCCAAGCATGCCTGCAACTTCTTTGAACAACCAACTTGTAGATTCATGAGTGTACCAATTTACATCTACAACATTTTGTAATATGTTCTCCTTAAGCTCTTGCATCTTGGAAAATACATTTCCATCCAAATCACTAACTTTACCATCCAAGTCATTCACTTTACTGGCACTTTCCTCTATATTAGAAACCATACTCTCCCCCCCTTTATGACATCTTCATGTAGGAGGGTATAGAGTTTGTTCAACTGCCTCTCAACTTGATCATCCAGAAAAGTAAGCCCTTGATCATGAGAAGCTTTGAGAGCTGTTTGAGCAGAATTCAGATGAAGAACATCTTCACCAACCTGATGCAAGTTCTTTAGAGCATGCCCAACTGCCTTATTGGTGTGGTCCAATGCTTTTCCTGCTTTTGACATCCAGGATTCTTGACTACTCTTGAATTTGCCCATTTCATGTCTTATCTCAGCCATTTCCTGTCTCAAACCACTATCAACTTTATCTATTTTCTGATAAACTGGCTTTATGGACTGATCAAAATGCTCTGTTTGAGCTTGCAGCAAAGTTGAAATTGACTGGAGCAAAGAAGATTGAGAGCTCTCTCCAGTTTCAAAAACATCAGGAGAGACTCTATCAGCTACAAAACTTGTAGACTGTACTTGCTTATCAAGCACTGTTGCTCTTAGAGATTGTCTCAAAATACTTTCTGGAGGAGGCAAGAGCAGCACAGGAGGGACTGCAGATTCACCCATAAATATGTCTTCCTGTTCTTTCTCCCCCTCAGTCAAAGACATCTTCTTAGCTAACTCCAACTGAGCACTAAAACAGCCCATCCCCAAAGAATCTGATTTCTAAGAAGGAACAGATTCAGGATCTGCCAAGTCTTCACTATGTTCTGAATTATAAGCAAACTCTGCAGGGGATCTTCTTGAGTCTTCTAACATAGCAGCTTCATCTTCAGCAGCAGATTTCCCTTGACCTTCCAGGTCAGAAACAGTATCAGGAACAACAGGACTAACTGGATCAACATACACTGGATCAGTATGAACTGGATCAATTTCACAGGGAGGAATTTCCTTTGAAGCAGCACTACTTTCAGCAATGTCTCTTGGGGTTGGAAGCTCCCCCTCAACATGTTCACTTCTGCCTTGATTAGGAGCTGTACTGGGTCCACTACCCCTTGTGGGTTGACCTTCTTCATGAGTCCTATTCTCATTTTGCACAGGGTCCTCATCACCACTAACAACAATCTTGACTCCACCTTTTGGAATGACCCTTTCCCATTTGGAGAAAATAGAGGAGTTGATTTTCTTAGTGTGATGGATGGGTATACCTCTTCCAAGATTAAAAAAATCTGGATTACTACCATTCAGCAACAAACTAATAATTCTTCCAAAATTTGGGGCATGAAAGCTGTCTTTAATTTTCTCAAAAAGAACTTCACCAAAATTAAAATTCTTTCTACAAATAACAGTTGTGTGAATCTTAAAGGCTTCTTCAGATAGGTAGTCATGTGAGCCTACCTTGCACAATAAGACTTTTCCCAAAATATCACACAGAAGCTTACCTCCGTCATTCATGAATTTTCTTCTTATCTTTGAACCTTCATCATGAATGCCACAAAATCTTTTGGCCTGGAGAAAGTCTTCAGCATAGACTTCTTCTGATTCAACTTCAGGCATCCTCAAGATCCTGTTGATGCCACTTGCTTTCAAAGATATTTTACAAGACCTGATGCAACTCTTTATCTTCTTGCCTTGACTAGAGATTTTTGCATTTTTGAAGAACTCAAGAACGTCTTGTTCGAGAATTTTAGCCGGCTCTTCCAAGACATAACTGAGCCCGGCGACATCATGCATCAAGATAATGTTTCTGAACTCATCTGAAGCAGTTCGAAAGCTACCTCACACCAGCTCTCCACCTGAAAGCAGACCTCCAGCGGCTTTGGGCGCCATCGAGCTTGACGAAATCAGGGAAGAGAAACAGTGTTTTCTCGAGGGAGACAGAGAGACGGGAAGGGTTTCAAGGGAAGAGCGCGTGGAATCACGTGTTCTCTTTGTTTTTATATATATATAAAATAAATTTAGGCGCGTATCTGATTTAACGGATGGCTCTTCGGATCCAATAAATTGTATTTAATAATAAGTTTTCACGAGAGACGTGTCCGAGAAGAGAGATATTTTGATATGTGAAATCCCGTGAAACTTCATGAAATTTTCTGGTTTATCCAGTGAAATCCCGTGTAATTTCGTGCAATTTCAACAGTACTGTCTTCAAGATTCCTTGTTAAGCATTCCAAGTTCCATTTTGAAGAAGTTGAACTTGGTCTCGTCCAGAGGCTTCGTAAAAATATCTGCAATTTGTTTGTCAGTATTAACATATAACAAATTAATATCCTTACTCTCAACATGTTCCCGGATGAAGTGGTAGCGAAGCTCGATGTGCTTCGTTCTGCTGCGAGAGACTGGATTATTTGCTATGGCAATAGCACTTAAGGAGTCACAGAACATGAGGATTTCTGTGAGCTTTAAATTATAGTCCTCAAGCTGATTCTTTATCCACAAAAGTTGTGCACAGCAACTGCCGGCAGAGATATACTCCGATTCAGCAGTTGATATTGCAACACAATTTTGCTTCTTGCTACTCCATGACACAAGCCTTTTTCCCAAGAATTGGCAAGTTCCTGAAGTACTCTTTCTATCATCTTTGCTACCTGCAAAATCAGCATCTGAAAAACCAATTAGTTCAAAATCATTGCTTCTCAGGTACCATAAGCCGAGATTTGGTGTACCCTTAAGGTATCTCAAAATCCTCTTTGCAGTGGCATAATGAGATTCCTTACAGTTCACCTGATACCTGGCACAAACACATGTTGAAAACATTATATCGGGCCTACTGGCAGTAAGGTAGAGCAAGGACCCAATTATGCTTATGTACTTGGTTTCATCAAAAGGTTTCCCTTTCTCATCCTTGTCCAGAGACATACTTGAGCCCATTGGAGTCCTCATAGAGGTTTCACTCTCCATTCCAAATTTCTTAAGGAGCTCTTTGGTGAACTTAGTCTGAGAGATGAAGATTCCATCTTCAGATTGGTGCACCTGGAGTCCTAAGAAATATTTCAGCTCTCCCATACTGCTCATTTCAAACTTACCTTGCATCAAATTAGAAAACTTTTTGCAAAGTTTGTCATCTGTATAGCCAAAAATAATATCGTCGACATAGATTTGCACAAGAAAAATCTCGCCTTTTACTTCCCTAAGAAACAATGTCTTATCTATTGTTCCTCTTGTGAATTTGTTCTCAAGAAGGAACCTAGACAATGTCTCATACCAGGCTCGGGGTGCCTGTTTGAGACCATACAAAGCCTTATGTAAATAATATACATGATCAGGAAAGTTAGAATCTACAAAACCTGGAGGCTGAGCTACATATACTTCCTCTTTAAGGTATCCATTCAGGAAGGCTGACTTCACATCCATCTGGAAAACCTTAAAGCCCTTGTATGCAGCATATGCCAGAAATAATCTGATGGCTTCAAGTCTTGCTACTGGTGCAAAGGTCTGATCAAAATAAATCCCTTCTTCTTGCCTGTATCCTTGTGCAACCAGTCTTGCTTTGTTCTTTGTAATGATGCCCTTTTCATCGAGTTTGTTCCGGTAGACCCATTTAGTTCCAATCACATTTTGTGCTTTGGGTCTTGGTACTAACTCCCAAACTTTACATCTCTTGAATTGGCATAGCAAGGATCCAGGATGGATCGGTGTTTGCTTCTTCAAACTTCTTCGACTCAATCTGTGAAAGAAAACCTAAATGTAAAACTTCGTTAGTTGTACCTCTTCTCGTTAGAACTTTGCTTGAAGGATCTCTGATAATCTGATCAGCTGGATGATCTCTTGAATATCTGACTCCCAAGTTATTTGCATTTTCAGGAGCAACTTGAGGTTCAACCACCTCTGGAATATCTTCTTCTTCATGAACTTCTTGTTCATCTTCAGAGTGATCCGAAATCTCTTCTGCCAACTTTGGAGCATCATCTGTGGTTTTTACTCCATCTTGCATAGAGAGTTCCTTTAGCTTT
Source organism: Dactylorhiza incarnata (assembly GCA_033032865.1). NCBI lineage: Eukaryota > Viridiplantae > Streptophyta > Magnoliopsida > Asparagales > Orchidaceae > Dactylorhiza > Dactylorhiza incarnata. The sequence goes on from JAWHQI010000014.1 coordinate 12,956,840, forward strand.
TCACCTGCATCTTCAATGAACACACTAGACGAGTTGCTATGCAGCAGGCTCGTCTCATCAAATACAACATGGACTGTTTCCTCTACCACCAGAGTTTTCTTATTGAAAATCCTATATGCCTTACTATGGCTACTATATCCTACGAAAATACCTTCAAAACATTTTTCACTAAACTTGGTTGTAGGATGCTTCCCATTGTTAAGTACATAGCATTTACTGCCAAAAATTCTAAAATACGAAATCTTTGGTTTTCTGCCCTTTAGAATCTCATATGGGGTCTTACGACGGTTCTTATTGATGAGTGCTCTGTTTTGCACATGGCAAACTGTGTTGATAGCTTCTGCCCAGAAATATTCTGGAAGAGCAGAATCACTCAGCATAGACCTGCCAGCTTCTATAAAGGTTCTATTCTTTCTCTCGGCTACTCCATTTTGCTGTGGAGTACGAGGAGAGGAAAACTCATGGGAGATACCTTGACTTTCACAAAACTCTGTCATGGCCCCAGACTGAAATTCTGTTCCATGGTCACTTCTGATTTTGACCACTGAATAGTAAAATTCATTCTGAATAAGCTTGACAAAATTAGTGAATATGCCGAAGGTTTCTGACTTAAGTTTTAGAAAGAACACCCATGCAAACCGGGAATAATCATCAACAATAACCAAGGTGTAAGCTTTCCCACCTAAGCTTCTAACTGACATTGGACCAAATAAATCCATATGCAGCAGATGAAGACATCTGGTAGAATTATTGCCAATTATGCTCTTAAAGCTAGCCTTTGTTTGCTTACCCATTTGGCAAGCATGGCAAGGGCTTTCTTTAATGCATTTAACTTTGGGGGCATCCCTTACCAAGTTGTGAGAAAATAACATAGATATAGTTTTGAAATTAATATGTGCTAATCTCTTGTGCCATTGGTCACAAAGAGATGCACTATCTTTGGCAACAAAACACACTGGGGTAGAAGACTGTAAGCATATAAAATCTAAACAGTAAATACCACTACTCCTAGAACCTGTTAAAATAGTTTCCGCAGACACGGACATCTTTATCAGCCATCTATCACTAAAGAACTCAACGGTATAGCCTTTGTCACACAGTTGGCTTATGCTAATCAGATTGTATTTCAATCCTTTCACATGAGCTACACGTGTAAAAACGACTGAGCCGTTGGTTATTGAACCATAACCAATAATAATACCTCGTTCAGATCCGCCAAACTTTACTTTAGGCCCGTTCTCAACTGGAACATAATCCTGAAGTAATCTTCTTCTCCCGGTCATATGCCGAGAGCAACCACTGTCCAAATACCAGATGGGAATTTCGTTGGCCTTTGGACATTCCTGCAAACATGATCAATACCCCTTAGGAACCCAAACATTTTGGGCCCTTGGTTCCTTGTTAGTGGAACACCACTTGGAACATTAACTTTGCAAGTGGTCGGTCTTGCACTGTTAACTCGTGGAGTTCTTGGCACAGTATGATTGAACCAACAATCTATGGCAAAATGACCAATTTTACCACAACACCAGCATTCAAATCTATTGTATCTCCTCTTTGTGTTCTGCTGAGCCTTTTGAATGGGTGGCTTTGTAGGAGGAGCAACCTTGAAGGTAGAAGCCTCATTGGTGCAACATACACAATTCTTAGGCACAATAGGCTTGACCTGCGGTGCCTTCTTAGCATTTAATCCATGAACGAATGGTCCATGATGCTTCAATTGAATTTCCTCATAAGGAGCCTTGAGGGAGCTAGATCCAAAGTTTCTGGGTCTGGTCCACACTGAGTTCACCTTGGCAGGCTCAACATGGGTTGGTCTGCTGAAGTGACCATACATGCTCTCAAAATCATAGGTGTTCGTAGGAAAAATCACCTTCTTGAAATTTGGAGCACACTGTGGACCTTTACCCTTTGCTTTAGCAGCTCTTCTTTTGGCTGATTTACTTAGGCTCTTTTCGGCAACATGGCCCAAACCACTACTACCAGAACCAGCAGTGAAAGTGTCTATGATAGGCAAAACTGTCTTGGGCTTAGAGAATTTCATTGTGATCTTCTTTTCAGCCGCAAGCTGTTTCGTCAAATCATTGATAATTTCACTTTTCTGAGTGCCTGCTGAAGTGGCCTCGGAGAGAGCAATCTTCAAGGATAAGATTTCATCCCTGAGTAGGGTAGATTCTTCAATCTCCTTTCTCAGGTTTGATTCTTGATCCTTTAGGGATTGAATCTCCTTTGATTGAGTTTTAACAAGCTTTCGACACTTATTAAACCCCTTCAACATTTCCTCATACTTAGCAGTCAACTCAGAATCCTCTTCCGAATAGCAGCTTTCATTAGCATCAGATGCCGTTTCTGAACATGAAAGAGGTGTAGAAGATAATACCTGACCGGTGAAAGGAATAATATCTTTGTCATCATCTGACATGGCCATTAGTCCAAAGAATGCCTCTTCATCTGAGTTAGACTCATTTGAGTCACTATCACTCAGAGTCTTGGACTTCTTGGCAACAAAAACTCTTCTCCTCTTTCTTCTTTCCTTTGAAGGACTTCTTTTCTTCTTTTCTTGAAGATTCCTTCTTCTTGTGTGGGCAATCAGCTATCATGTGCCCTGGCTTTTTACAACAATAACAAACGGGTTCAATATAATCATGTTTGTTCGGTTTAGAACCATACCTGTCATTTCTGTCACGGTGTGATCTCCTGTGATCTCTTGAGGAAGATGAGCCTTTTCTCATTTGTCTTCTTTTGCTAAGCAACTTTTTGAATTGCTTGGAGAGGAGGGAGAATTCTCCTTCAGATAATTCTGATTCTTCAGAAGTGTTTTCCGCTTTATCTTCAGAAGACTCATCTCTCACAGGGGACAGGGCCCTGCTTTTTCGGGAGCTTTCAGCCTTTAGAGCAATGGGCTTTTCCTTGCCAGAGCTCCTACTGCTTTCCTCTTCTGTCTTCCTGATATTCAACTTCAACTCATGGGAAAGCAGCTTCCCATATAGAATCTGTGGCTCCGTAGTAGCCAACTTACCATATTCTCTGATAGCTATCACCTTGGGGTCCCATTCCTTAGACAGGGATCTAAGGAATTTATCATTTAGTTCACCCGTGGTGAATTCCCTTCCATAGTTTCTCAAACCGTTTACAATCTTGAAGAATTTCTCGTAGGTGTCAGAAATTGTGTCTTTGCCTTGTTGCTTGAAGGCTTCATATTCTTGGTTCAGCAAAGACTTCTTGTCATCTCGAACTTCTTCAGTACCTTCCATTAGAACCATAATAGAATCCCACATCTCTTTTGAAGACTTGCAGTGAATAAGATTTTGTAGCATTGAATCATCAACTGCACCTGCTATGATGTGCTTTGCTTTCTTGTCCAGAGTGACAAGTGCAATTTCATCCTTTGTCATATCCATTAGTTTCTTTGGCACCTTTTTGGTGGGATCAATGGTAGAAGCAACTGTAGGAATGACGGGACATTCCTTAACTATCTGAGAGATTCGGGGATCATTTGCTTCCATGTAGAAGATAACTCTTTCCTTTCACATGCGGAAATTTTCCTTAGTACAAACTGGGAGCTTGGAGGAAAATCTTTCCATGCCTCTGTCCATAGAGAGGGATCTTGACAACGAAGAGGGATCTTTAATCTAGGTGTTAACCTCTTAAAGATAACCTACCTCTGATACCAATTGAAAGAAATCGTTGTCTACCTAAATCACCTAAAGGGGGGGGGGGGGGGGTGAATAGGTGATCTCTACTGCGATTGCGGAATACAAATTAAGTACACACACAATAAGAAAAATCACAGCACAGAGACACAAGATTTATAGAGGTTCCCCAAGGTGGGTAATCCTCTCTCCCGCTTAGCCTATCTTGCACTTCGGGCTAGCGTCGGCAACTTCGCCAAAACTCGGATTTATCAACAAATCCTACACTCGGAGACAACGGCTCCTACAAACTCGGAGAACAACCTCTCCTACAAAAGCACTCGGAGATAAACTCCTACAACTCGGAGCAAACTACTCCTACAAAATAACTCGGAGAAAAATCTCCTACAAGAATCAAATAGAGTTTGAAATAAAATACTTCTATTAAACCTCAACATAGATTGACTTCAGATCTTGGAAAAACTGAGTCTTCTTCTTCCTTGAGAATGAAAGCTTGGATCTTCAAAGATTTGGAAGAAAGGAAACTCGGCAAACCTGATATGAATAGGCCTTTTGATTTTCTTGAAAAGATCTTCAAAATTATGGAGCAACAAATAAATCAGAAGACTTCTTATCTGAGAAATCTCTAACAACACTGAAGAACGAGTCTTGAGAGCGTAGAAGTTAGATCTCAGAAAAACTTGTTCAGCGAGCAAGGAGGAAGACGGCTGGGTTCTTCTCTTTCTATCGGGTTGAATAATAATACTTGTTTGCCCTAAAATAAAAGAATAAATAAAAGAATATATATAGGAAGAACTCCAACGGCTGGGGCGACAGACAAGGAATGATCGACACGTGTGCTGCACATGGAGGCCAACCCTAATTTTCAAAAACGAAACATATTTTTGAAATCCGTCTGTTCGACATTCATCGAGACTTCACGTGAACACTCGATGAAATGACTTAGCCATTAAAAAAACTGATCAAAGGCTTGAAAACCATCTTCTGTTTTCATTCGTCGGGATTCGTCGGGAGTTCTCGAGAACATACGACGAATTGACTTAGCCGTACAATTTCCTTCACAAAGCTGCCTTTTTGACTTCTGTCAGCATTCATCGATATTCGTCGGGAGTTCACGAGAACATTCGACGAATGGACTTAGCCACATAAATTCCTTCTTCAAACTGGAAAAATGGCTTCTGTCAGGATTCGTCGAGATTCATCGGGACTTCACGTGACATCTCGACGAATTGATTCAGCAAAAATTTCTTTCCTCCTGAAAACCTGCTCCACTCCTCAACCTTGAAAGCCTTCAGTTATGAGAATATGAAGTGCACCCCAAAAGAGAGATTACACATGGACCAACACTTTGTTCTACACAATGAGGGATTACATTGTCTAGAACTGTGTTTAGTGATCCATTGCAACCTGACTTTGGTGTGCACTTAGCATTATGACCTGTCACAACACATCTAAAGAGAAATCATCAAATACATACTCAATTCAATTTAGTTCACTAGGGGACATCTTCAAATCCAGGTAATTGTGGATACAATACCCAACTCTCCCGACGAATCCCGACGAATGAAAACAGAAGACAGTTTTCAAGCCTTGATCAGTATTTTCAATGGCTAAGTCAATTCATCGAATGTTCACGTGAAGTCTCGACGAATGACGGACAGACGGATTTCAAAAATATGTTTCGTTTTTGAAAATTAGGGTTGGTCTCCATGTGCAGCACATGTGTCGATCAGTCCCTGTCTGTCACCCTAGCCGTTGGAGTTCTCCCTATATATATTCTTTTATTTTAGGGCAAAAATTAGTTTTTGTGAACCCGATTGAAAAGGAGAACCCATCCGTCTTCCTTCTTGCTCGCTGAACAAATTTTTCTGAGATCTAACTTCTGCGCCCTCAAGACTCGTTCTTCAGTGTTGTTAGAGATTTCTCAGATAAGAAGGCCTTTGATATATTTGCTGCTCCATATTTTTTGAAGATCTTTTCAAGAAAATCAAAGGGCCTATTCAGATCAGGTTTGCCGAGTTTCCTTTCTTCCAAATCTTTGAAGATCCATGCTTTCGTTCTCAAGGAAGAAGAAGACTCAGTTTTTCCAAGATCTGAAGTTAATCTCTGTTGAGATTTAATAGAAGTATTTTATTTCAAACTCTAATTGATTCTTGTAGGGGATTTTTCTCCGAGTTATTTTGTAGGAGTAGTTTGCTCCGAGTTGTAGGAGTTTATCTCCGAGTGCTTTTGTAGGAGAGGTTGTTCTCCGAGTTTGTAGGAGCCATTGTCTCTGAGTGTAGGATAAGTTGATAAATCCGAGTTTTGGTGAAGTTGCGGACGCTAGCCCGAAGTGCTAGATAGGCGGAGCGGGAGAGAGGAGTACCCACCCTTGGGGAACCTCTATAAATCTTGTGTCTCTGTGCTGTGATTCTTTTGTTGTGTGCGTGCAATATTTTTTATTCCGCAATCGCAGTAGAGATCACCTATTCACCCCCCTCTAGGTGATTTAGGTAGACAACATTTTCTTTCAATTGGTATCAAAGCCAGGTTATCTTTAAGAGGTTAACACCTAGATTAAAGATCCTTCAACGTTGTCAAGATCTCTATCTATGGACAGAGGCATGGAAAGGTTTTCCTCCAAGCTCCCAGTTTGCACGAAGGAGAACTTCCCAGTGTGGAACGAAAGAGTTATCTTCTACATGGAAGCAAATGATCCCCGAATCTCCCAGATAGTTAAGGAAGGTCCCGTCATTCCTACAGTTGCTTCTACCATTGATCCCACCAAAAAGGTGCCAAAGAAACTAATGGATATGACAAAGGATGAAATTGCACTTGTCACTCTGGACAAGAAAGCAAAGCACATCATAGCAGGTGCAGTTGATGATTCAATGCTACAAAATCTGATTCACTGCAAGTCTGCAAAAGAGATGTGGGATTCTATTGTGGTTCTAATGGAAGGTACTGAAGAAGTTCGAGATGACAGGAAGTCTTTGCTGAACCAAGAATATGAAGCCTTCAAGCAACAAGGCAAAGACACAATTTCTGACACCTACGAGAAATTCTTCAAGATTGTAAATGGGTTGAGAAACTATGGAAGGGAATTCACCATGGGTGAACTAAATGATAAATTCCTTAGATCCCTGTCTAAGGAATGGGACCCCAAGGTGATAGCTATCAGATAATATGGTAAGTTGGCTACTACGGAGCCACAGATTCTGTATGGGAAGCTGCTTTCCCATGAGCTGAAGTTGAATATCAGGAAGTCAGAAGAGGAAAGCAGTAGGAGCTCTAGCAAGGAGAATACCATTGCTCTAAAGGCTGAAAGCTCCCGGAGAAGCAGGGCTCTGTCTCCTGTGAGGGATGAATCTTCTAAGGATAAAGCTGACAACACTTTTGAAGAATCAGAATTATCTGAAGGAGAATTTTCCCTCCTCTCCAAGCAATTCAAAAAGTTGCTTAGCAAGAGGAGACAAATGAGAAAAGGCTCATCTTCCTCAAGAGATCACAGGAGATCACACTGTGACAGAAATGACAGGTATGGTTCTAAACAGAACAAACATGATTATACTGAACCCGTTTGTTATTGTTGTAAAAAGCCAGGGCACATGATAGCTGATTGCCCACACAAGAAGAAGGAATCTTTGAGAAAAGAAGAAAAGAAGTCCTTCAAAGGAAAGAAGAAAGAGGAGAAGAGTTTTGTTGCCAAGAAGTCCAAGACTCTGAGTGATAGTGACACAAATGAGTCTAACTCAGATGAAAAGGCATTCTTTGGAATGATGGCTCAACCTGATACAGAAGACCAATTTGGTCAATATAGAGGAAAAAGGTCTCACAAAAGACTGCTTCTACAGTCTAATGGCCATGTCAGATGATGACAAAGATATTGTTCCTTTCACCGGTCAGGTATTATCTTCTACACCTCTTTCATGTTCAGAAACGGCATCTGATGCTAATGAAAGCTAATATTCGGAAGAAGATTCTGAGTTGACTGCTAAGTATGAGGAAATGTTGAAGGGTTTTAATAAGTGTCGAAAGCTTATTAAAACTCAATCAAAGGAGATTCAATCCCTAAAGGATCAAGAATCAAACCTGAGGAAGGAGATTGAAGAATCTAACCTACTCAGGGATGAAATCTTATCCTTGAAAATTGCTCTCTCCGAGGCCCACTTCAGCAGGCATTCAGAAGAGTTAAATTATCAATGATTTGACGAAACAGCTTGAGGCTGAAAAGAAGATCACAATGAACTTCTCTAAGCCCAAGACAGTTTTGCCTATCATAGACACTTTCACAACTGGTTCTGGTAGTAGTGGTTTGGGCCATGTTGCTGAAAAGAGCCTAAGTAAGTCAGCCAAAAGAAGAGATGCTAAAGCAAAGGGTAAGGGTCCACAGTGTGCTCCAACTTTCAAGAAGGTGATTTTTCCTACGAACACCTATGATTTTGAGAGCATGTATGGTCACTTCAGCAGACCAACCCATGTTGAGCCTGCCAAGGTGAACTTAGTGTGGACCAGACCCAGAAACTTTGGATCTAGCTCCCCCAAGGCTCCTTATGAGGAAGTTCAATTGAAGCATCATGGACCATTCGTTCATGGATCAAATGCTAAGAAGGCACCGCAGGTCAAGCCTATTGTGCCTAAGAATTGTGTATGTTGCACCAACGAGGCTTCTACCTCCAAGGTTGCTCCTCCTGCAAAGCCACACGTTCAAAAGGCTCAGCAGAACACAAAGAAGAGATACAATAGATTTGAATGCTTGTGTTGTGGCAAAATTGGTCATTTCGCCATTGATTGTTGGTTCAATCATACTGTGCCAAGAACTCCACGAGTTAACAGTGCAAGACCGACCACTTGCAAAGTTAATGTTCCAAGTGGTGTTCCACTAACAAGGAACCAAGGGCCCAAAAAAGTTTGGGTTCCTAAGGGGTATTGATCATGTTTGCAGGAATGTCCAAAGGCCAATGAAATTACTATCTGGTATTTGGACAGTGGTTGCTCTCGGCATATGACCGGGAGAAGAAGATTACTTCAGGATTATGTTCCAGTTGAGAACGGGCCTAAAGTAAAGTTTGGCGGATCTGAACGAGGTATTATTATTGGTTATGGTTCAATAACCAACGGCTCAGTCATTTTCACACGTGTAGCTCATGTGAAAGGATCAAAATACAATCTGATTAGCATAAGCCAACTGTGTGACAAAGGCTATACCGTTGAGTTCTTTAAAGATAGATGCCAGATAAAGATGTCCGTGTCTGCGGAAACTATTTTAACAGGCTCTAGGAGTAGTGGTATTTACTGTTTAGATTTTATATGCTTACAGTCTTCTACCCCAGTGTGTTTTGTTGCCAAAGATAGTACATCTCTTTGTGACCAATGACACAAGAGACTAGCACATATTAATTTCAAAACTATATCTATGTTATTTTCTCACAACTTGGTAAGGTATGCCCCCAAAGTTAAATGCATTAAAGAAAGCCCTTGCCATGCTTGCCAAATGGGTAAGCAAACAAAGGCTAGCTTTAAGAGCATAATTGGCAATAATTCTACCAGATGTCTTCATCTGCTGCATATGGATTTATTTGGTCCAATGTCAGTTAGAAGCTTAGGTGGGAAAGCTTACACCTTGGTTATTGTTGATGATTATTCCCAGTTTGCATGGGTGTTCTTTCTAAAACTTAAGTCAGAAACCTTCGGCATATTCACTAATTTTGTCAAGCTTATTCAGAATGAACTTGACTGTTCAATGGTCAAAATCAAAAGTGACCATGGAACAGAATTTCAGTCTGGGGCCATGACAGAGTTTTGTGAAAGTCAAGGTATCTCCCATGAGTTTTCCTCTCCTCGTACTCCACAGCAAAATGGAGTAGCCGAGAGAAAGAATAGAACCCTCATAGAAGCTGACAGGTCTATGTTGAGTGATTCTGCTCTTCCAGAATATTTCTGGGCAGAAGCTATCAACACAGCTTGCCATGTGCAAAACAGAGCACTCATCAATAAGAACCATCGTAACATATGAGATTCTAAAGGGAAGAAAACTAATGATTTCATATTTTAGAATTTTTGGCAGCAAATGCTATGTACTTAACAATGGGAAGCATCCTACAACCAAGTTTAGTGAAAAGTGTTTTGAAGGTATTTTCGTAGGATATAGTAGCCATAGTAAGGCATATAGGATTTTCAATAAGAAAACTCTGGTGGTAGAGGAAACAGTCCATGTTGTATTTGATGAGACGAGCCTGCTGCATAGCAACTCGTCTAGTGTGTTCATTGAAGATGTAGGTGAAAAGCTAAAGGAACTCTCTATGCAAGATGGAGTAAAAACCACAGTTGATGCACCAAAGTTGGCAGAAGAGATCTCAGATCACTCTGAAAATGAATAAGAAGTTCATGAAGAAGAAGATGTTCCAGAAGTGGCTGAACCTCAAGTTGCTCCTGAAAATGCAAATAACTTGGGAGTCAGATATTCGAGAGATCATCCAGCTGATCAGATTATCGGAGATCCTTCAAGCAGAGTTTTAACAAGAAGAGGTACAACTAACGAAGTTTTACATTTAAGTTTTCTTTCACAGATGGAGCCGAAGAAGTTTGAGGAAGCAAACACCGATCCATCTTGGATCCTTGCTATGCAAGAAGAGCTCAACCAATTCAAGAGATGTAATGTTTGGGAGTTAGTACTAAGACCCAAAGGACAAAATGTGATTGGAACCAAATGGGTCTACCGGAACAAGCTTGATGAAAAGAGCATCATTACAAAGAACAAAGCAAGACTGGTTGCACAAGGATACATGCAAGAAGAAGGGATTGATTTTGATCAGACCTTTGCACCAGTAGCAAGACTTGAAGCCATCAGATTATTTCTGGCTTATGATATAAGGGCTTTAAGGTTTTCCAGATGGATGTGAAGTCAGCCTTCCTGAATGGAGACCTTAGAAGTATATGTAGCTCAGCCTCCAGGTTTTGTAATTCTAACTTTCCTGATCATGTATATTATTTACATAAAGCTTTGTATGGTCTCAAACAGGCACCCCGAGCCTGGTATGAGACATTGTCTAGGTTCCTTCTTGAGAACAAATTCACAAGAGGAACAATAGATAAAACATTGTTTCTTAGGGAAGTGAAAGGCGAGATTTTGCTTGTGCAAATCTATGTCGATGATATTATTTTTGACTCTACAGATGACAAACTTTTCAAAAAGTTTTCTAATTTGATGCAAGGTAAGTTTGAAATGAGCAGTATGAGAGAGCTGAAATATTTCTTAGGACTCCAGGTGCACCAATCTGAAGATGGAGTTCTCATCTCTCAGACGAAGTTCACCAAAGAGCTCCTCAAGAAATTTGGAATGGAGAGTGCAACCTCTATGAGGACTCCAATGGGCTCAAGCATGTCTCTGGACAAGGATGAGAAAGGGAAACCTTTTGATGAAACCAAGTATAGAGGCATAATTGGGTCCTTGCTCTACCTTACTGCCAGTAGGCCCGATATAATGTTTTCAACATGTGTTTGTGCCAGGTATCAGGTGAACTGTAAGGAATCTCATTATGCCGCTGCAAAGAGGATTTTGAGATACCTTAAGGGTAGACCAAATCTCGGCTTATGGTACCCGAGAAACAATGATTTTGAACTAATTGGTTTTTCAGATGCTGATTTTGCAGGTAGCAAAGATGATAGAAATAGTACTTCAGAAACTTGCCAATTCTTGGGAAAAAGGCTTGTGTCATAGAGTAGCAAGAAGCAAAATTGTGTTGCAATATCAACTGCTGAATCAGAGTATATCTCTGCCGGTAGTTGCTGTGCACAACTTTTGTGGATAAAGAATCAGCTTGAAGACTATAATTTAAAGCTCACAGAAATCCCCATGTTCTGTGACTCCTCAAGTGCTATTGCCATAGCAAATAATCCAGTCTCTCACAGCAGAACGAAGCACATCGAGCTTCGCTACCACTTAATCCGGGAACATATTGAGAGTAAGGATATTAATTTGTTATATGTTAATACTGACAAACAAATTGCAGATATTTTTACGAAGCCTTTGGACGAGACCAAGTTCAATTTCTTCAAAATGGAACTTGGAATGCTTAACAAGGAATCATGAGGACAAGAATATTGGAATTTCACGAGATATCACCGGTCAATTTCTTCTATCTTCTCGGACACGTCTCCTTGAAAAGTCTTATTATCAAATTCAATTTATTGGATCCCATGAGCCATCCGTGAAATCAGGTACGCACCTAAATTTATTTTATATATATCTAAAAACAAAGAGAACACGTGATTCCACGCATTCTTCCATGAAACCCTTCCCGTCCTTCCGTCTCCCTCGAGAAAACACTGTTTCTCTTCCCCGATTTCATCAAGCTCGATGGCGCCCAAAGCCGCTGGAGGCTTGCATTCAGGTGGAGAGCTAGTGCGAGGTAGCTTTCGAACTGCTTCAGATGAGTTCAGAAACATTATTTTGATGCTTGATGTCGCCGGGCTCAGTTATGTCTTGGAAGAGCAGGCTAAAATTCTCGAACAAGACGTTCTTGAGTTCTTCAGAAATGCAAAAATCTCTGGTCAAGGCAAGAAGATAAAAAGCTTCATCAGGTCTTGTAAAATAGTTTTGAAAGCTAGTGGCATCAACAGGATCTTGAGGATGCCTGAAGTCGAATCAGAGGAAGTGTATGCTGAAGACTTTCTCCAGGCCAAAAGATTCTGTGGCATTCTTGATGAAGGTTCATAGATAAGAAGAAAATTCATGAATGACGGAGGTAAGCTTCTGTGTGATATTTTGGGAAAAGTCTTATTGTGCAAGGTAGCTTCACATGACTACCTATCTGAAGAAGCCTTTAAGATTCACACAGCTATTATTTGTAGAAAGAGTTTTAATTTTGGTGAAGTTCTTTTTGAGAAAATTAAAGACAGCTTTCATGCCCCTAATTTTGGAAGAATTATTAGTTTGTTGCTGAATGGTAGTAATCCAGATTTTTTCAATCTTGGAAGAGGTATCCCCATCCATCACACTGAGAAAATCGACTCCTCTATTTTCTCCAAATGGGAAAGGGTCATTCCAAAGGGTGGAGTCAAGAATGTTGTTAGTGGTGATGAGGACCCTGTGCAGAATGAGAATAGGACTCATGAAGAAGGTCAACCCTCAAGGGGTAGTGAACATAGTACTGCTCCTGATCAGGGCAGAGGTGAACATGTTGAGGGGGAGCCTCCAACCCCAAGAGACATTGTTGCAAGTGGTGCTGCTTCAAAGGAAATTCCTCCCAGTGCAATTGATCCAGTTAGTCCTGCTGTTCCTGATACTGTTCCTGACCTGGAAGGTCAAGGGAAATCTGCTGCTGAAGATGAAGCTGCTATGCTAGAAGACTCAAGAAGATCCCCTGCAGAGTTTGTCTCACATTCAGATCATCATGAAAACTTGCCAGATACTGCATCAGAACACTCTGAATCAAGGAAATCAGCTGCACAGTCTGAGAAATCTGATGCTTTGGACAAGGGCAGTTTTGGTGCTCAGTTGGAGTTTGCCAAGAGGATGTCCTTGGCTGAGGGGGAGAAAGAACAGGAAGACTTATTTATGGGTGAATCTGCAGTCCCTCCTGTGCTGCTCTTGCCCCCTCCAGAAAGTATTTTGAGACAATCTCCAAGAGCAACAGTGCTCAATGAGCAAGCACAGTCTACAAGTTTTGTAGCTGATAGAGTCTCTCCTGATGTTTTTGAAACTGGAGAGAGCTCTCAATCTTCTTTGCTCAAGTCAATTTCAACTTTGCTGCAAGCTCAAACAGAGCATTTTGATAAGTCTATCAAGAAGGTTTATCAGAAGATTGATGCTGTTGACAGTGCTTTGAGGCAGGAAATGTCTGAAATGAGACATGAAATGGGAAAATTCAAAAGTGATCAAGAAGCCTGGATGACAAAGGCAGGAAAAGCATTGGACCACACCAATAAAGGAGTTGGGCATGTGATGAGTCCTGATCATATACACATTTATGGACTCATCCGGGCCATTATTCAGTAAATTCACCGCACTTTAGCCTTGTTATAGCTTATATTTGATAATCCATGCTAGGTGCACTTTTGGGTCCACTTTGGTGTGATTTCGTTTTTTTTATTATTATCATTAGTAGTATTCATGTGCTTGTTAAGTGCCACTTTCAGTGGCTAGATCTGTGGTTGCGCTGGAATAGGAGTCGTGCAAGTGTCCCCGTTGCAATTCTGCACAGGAACACTGCGCACGATCACATCGTCTCCAGTGCGCACGACCACCGGTCGTGCGTCACTGCTCGTGCGCACTCACCAGTAATTTTATGAGTTCTGTTTCATCTATTGCGCACGACCACCGACGCTAGTGCGCACGACCACCGGTCGTGCGCCACTGGTCGTGCGAACATTTTATTTCATAATTTCTGTCTTTGCAGGTTCCGTCCAGGCAGCGCGCACGATCACCGGACTCTAGTGCGCACGACCACTGGTCGTGCGCCACTGACCGTGCGCACTGTTTAATTCAGCGCCTATATAATGACCTGATCGCGAATTAGGTCGGGGGGACGCATTTTGGCTCCGTTCCGTCCGCCATTTTCGCCGTTTTCAGAGGGATTTCATCCCCTAGGCCTCCTCCATCATCCAAGGGCTTGAAAGAAGGGTTCCTACACTTACTCTGATCGCTAATGAAGAGGTTCTTCGCTTGAGACGTGGCCGGATGGTAAATCGCTGGAGAAGACGGGTTCATTGGGAGGTGTGACAGCCCTCCTCTACCCCGGACGCAGTTGGGACCGAGTTAGGACGCGGATTGACAACCTGGTGCTTCCTACCGTGAATCTACAACGAGACTCCAGATTCGGTCGTATCTTTCGCCCTTTTTCCTCTACTTATGTGGTTATAGTGTTGTATTCTCTTTATATCGATGATGAACGCTATGAATGATGTTTAAGATTGCTTATTTCATGATTATGAAATCATTTTGTTCATTTGTGTTAATGAGGTGCGCCCCGATCGATTTTCCGCTCCATTACCATGTCCGGTGCCGCACTAGCAATTGCTAGTGGCGTGCTTGTTGAAGAGGTGTTTGCGACCCTCAATTCGTCAGCCTTCTCGCCCATCCGCCCTTTCGACGCAGCGCGCTCAAGGCCTGCCTAGTCTCCATCCCGCCAATCGAAGCATTGCATAGCGGCATTGCATAGGAGTAGGCATAGTATTTTATTTAATTACTTGCAAACCAAACCACCCATTCATTGTAGCATCGACTAAGGACTTCGATCTCAAGTCCTTCCTCGAAACCTAACTCCACCTTACTGTGTTCCTCAAGAGACCGACACTCGGGGATTTTCCCCATTATTATTACTTGCGCGACCGGTGCACTTGCCGAAATTATCGCATCAAGTTTTTGGCGCCGTTGCCGGGGATTTCATCCCCTAGGCCTCCTCCATCATCCAAGGGCTTGAAAGAAGGGTTCCTACACTCACTCTGATCGCTAATGAAGAGGTTCTTCGCTTGAGACGTGGCCGGATGGTAAATCGCTGGAGAAGACGGGTTCATTGGGAGGTGTGACAGCCCTCCTCTACCCCGGACGCAGTTGGGACCGAGTTAGGACGCGGATTGACAACCTGGTGCTTCCTACCGTGAATCTACAACGAGACTCCAGATTCGGTCGTATCTTTCGCCCTTTTTCCTCTACTTATGTGGTTATAGTGTTGTATTCTCTTTATATCGATGATGAACGCTATGAATGATGTTTAAGATTGCTTATTTCATGATTATGAAATCATTTTGTTCATTTGTGTTAATGAGGTGCGCCCCGATCGATTTTCCGCTCCATTACCATGTCCGGTGCCGCACTAGCAATTGCTAGTGGCGTGCTTGTTGAAGAGGTGTTTGCGACCCTCAATTCGTCAGCCTTCTCGCCCATCCGCCCTTTCGACGCAGCGCGCTCAAGGCCTGCCTAGTCTCCATCCCGCCGATCGAAGCATTGCATAGCGGCATTGCATAGGAGTAGGCATAGTATTTTATTTAATTACTTGCAAACCAAACCACCCATTCATTGTAGCATCGACTAAGGACTTCGATCTCAAGTCCTTCCTCGAAACCTAACTCCACCTTACTGTGTTCCTCAAGAGACCGACACTCGGGGATTTTCCCCATTATTATTACTTGCGCGACCGGTGCACTTGCCGAAATTATCGCATCAGCATGCTCTAAATAACTTGCATCAGGTTGGTGAAGATGTTGTAAATCTAAATGCTGCTCAAACAGCTCTAGGAGTTTCTCATGATCAAGGGCTTACTTTTTTGGATGATCAAGTTGAGAGGCAGCTGAACAAACTCTATACCCTCCTACATGAAGATGTCATAAAGGGGGAGGAGAGTATGGTTTCTAAGATAGAGGAAAGTGCCAGTAAAGTGAATGTCTTAGATGGTAAAGTTAGTGATTTGGATGGAAATGTATTTTCCAAGATGCAAGAGCTTAAGGAGAACATATTACAAAATGTTGTAGATGTAAATTGGTACACTTATGAATCAACAAGTTGGCTGTTCAAGGAGGTTGCAAGTATGCTTGGATTCACTATTGTGGACAACATGCCAGGTGCTCCAGGTCCAAGCGCTCCAAGTTCTTCTCAAATTCCTGTTGAGGATTCTGATTTTGCTGAAGCAGACATCCCAGCTTCCTCCTACCAAGAATTCTGGGATGATCCAGTGCTTGAAAGCTCCAAGGTTTCTGAATCTTCTGATAAGTCTTTGAAAAGGAAGATTTTTGGTGATAAACCATCTGTAAAAAGGTCTAATCCTCACAAGAAGATCAGAGAATTCTATGATAAGCCACCTCCAAGAAATTTCCAAGAAAGCTGGAGTCCCACTTCAAAGAATATCATTCTTACAGATTTCAACCTAGTCAGTAAGCAAAATGAAAGTGTCAGTAAACATTACAGTCAGGAGGAATGGGATAAGTTCAAGAAAAGGACAACTAAAAGGAGAATTCATTTCAAGACAGGTGGATCTAAAGAAACTGCTCCTGATAGATATTGGCCTAAACCAAAGGCATTCTTTGAGAGAATGGAATCAGAACAGAAAAAGAGAGCTGAGGCAGTGGAAAGAATCTTTGGAAAGCAGAAAGGCAAGGATCAAGCATGAGCTGAGTTGTTCTGGAATCATGCTGTTTTTCTTTATTTATATATATATTTTTGTGTTTGGATAAACATTGATTCTCTCTTTAATTATTACTGCCTAGTTGTGCTGTTTTTATTCAATTATACTTTCTGTGCAATTCAACTTAGTGCATAGGGTTATGACATCTTCAAATAGGGGGAGATTGTTGGGAATTGTATCCACAATTACTTGGATTTGAAGATGTCCCCTAGTGAACTAAATTGAATTGAGTATGTATTTGATGATTTCTCTTTAGATGTGTTGTGACAGGTCATAATGCTAAGTGCACACCAAAGTCAGGTTGCAATGGATCACCAAACACAGTTCTAGACAATGTAATCCCTCATTGTGTAAAACAAAGTATTGGTTCATGTGTAATCTCTCTTTTGGGGTGCACTTCATATTCTCATAACTGAAGGCTTTCAAGGTTGAGGAGTGGAACAGGTTTTCAGGAGGAAAGAAATTTTTGCTGAGTCAATTCGTCGAGATGTCACGTGAAGTCCCGATGAATCTCGACGAATCCAGAAAGAAGCCAGTTTTCCAGATTGAAGAAGAAATTTCTGTGGCTAAGTCCATTCGTCGAATGTTCTCATGAACTCCCGACGAATGTCGACGAACGCAGACAGAAGTCAAAAAGGCAGTCTTGTGAAGGAAAATATGCGGCTAAGTCAATTCGTCGTATGTTCTCGAGAACTCCCGACGAATCCCGACGAATGAAAACAGAAGACAGTTTTCAAGCCTTGATCAGTATTTTCAATGGCTAAGTCAATTTGTCGAATGTTCACGTGAAGTCTCGACGAATGACGGACAGAAGGATTTCAAAAATATGTTTGGTTTTTGAAAATTAGGGTTGGCCGCCATGTGCAGCATACGTGTCGATCAGTCCCAGTCTGTCCCCCTAGCCGTTGGAGTTCTCCCTATATATATTCTTTTATTGTAGGGCAAAAATAAGTTTTTGTGAACCCGATTGAAAAGGAGAACCCAGCCGTCTTCCTTCTTGCTCGCTGAACAAGTTTTTCTGAGATCTAATTTTTGCGTCCTCAA
Organism: Dactylorhiza incarnata; assembly: GCA_033032865.1. Classification (NCBI taxonomy): domain Eukaryota; kingdom Viridiplantae; phylum Streptophyta; class Magnoliopsida; order Asparagales; family Orchidaceae; genus Dactylorhiza; species Dactylorhiza incarnata. Next base: position 12,974,637 of record JAWHQI010000014.1, read on the forward strand.
GACTCGTTCTTCAATGTTGTTAGAGATTTCTCAGATATGAAGGCCTTTGATATATTTGCTGCTCCATATTTTTTGAAGATCTTTTCAAGAAAATCAAAGGGCCTATTCAGATCAGGTTTGCCGAGTTTCCTTTCTTCCAAATCTTTGAAGATCCAAGCTTTCGTTCTCAAGGAAGAAGAAGACTCAGTTTTTCCAAGATCTGAAGTTAATCTCTGTTGAGATTTAATAGAACTATTTTATTTCAAACTCTATTTGATTCTTGTAGGAGATTTTTCTCTGAGTTATTTTGTAGGAGTAGTTTGCTCCGAGTTGTAGGAGTTTATCTCTGAGTGCTTTTGTAGGAGAGGTTGTTCTCCGAGTTTGTAGGAGTCGTTGTCTCCGAGTGTAGGATTTGTTGATAAATCTGAGTTTTGGTGAAGTTGCGGACGCTAGCCCGAAGTGCTAGATAGGCGGAGCGGGAGAGAGGAGTACCCACCCTTGGGGAACCTCTATAAATCTTGTGTCTCTGTGCTGTGATTCTTTTATTGTGTGCGTGCAATATTTTTTATTCCGCAATCGCAGTAGAGATCACCTATTCACCCCCCTCTAGGTGATTTAGGTAGACAACATTTTCTTTCACCCTTCACTTATCTCTTGGTCGAGTAGGAAACAGAATTCTGTTGCCCTCTCAACCACCGAGGCCGAATATATCGCACTTGGTAGTTGTTGCGCACAAGCTCTTTGGATGAAAAAACATTAGAAGATTTTAATATTATACAACAAACTATTGAATTATGGTGTGATAATAAAAGTGCAATTGATTTAACATACAACCCGGTCCATCATTCAAGGTCTAAACACATTGATGTGAGACATCACTTTATTAGAGATCATATTAAAAATAACCACATTAAAATTTCATTTATAGGCATGGATAATCAACTAGCAGATATATTCACTAAACCGTTACCGGATTCCCGCTTTTCTATGCTAAGGCTAGAATTAGGAATCTTAGATATTTCACAATGATTATATCACTATTTATAACCTATAAAATTAAAAACATCATAATAGCCTTACATTTAAAAAAAAAAACTAAATCTTAACATAGACATTCACCAACATATAACATGTCCAAATATTAAAAATTATTACAGAACTTTAATAAAAGGGTACTTAAAATGTCTCATAAAAGAAATTCAAAAAATTAGGGAGAGATCTGGGATGGGCAGCTGTCGGATGGCGACAGTAGGATGTCGGATGGCGATAGCTCCCAGAAGCCTTTTTCAATCTGAATCCTCCTCATTTCGGCTGCCTGCTCCACTGCTTTCTGGAAGATCATAATCTGATCTCCTTACCACTGTCTTCTTCCGTCGAGCCTGACTAACTGATTGGCGACGCGGCTCCTCCTCCATAGGCACTTCCCATTCCGCGGCTTCAGCAGGCGTAGGTTTTAATTTTAGTCCCTTAACAAGGAACTTCATGAACTTCTGCATCCGTGCCGATCCTTCTTCACCTCCACTTTGTGTTCCTCAAAAGACCTTCTATGCTCTTGAAAATCATCTATATGTCTATCCAACTTTGTTTGGAAAGAGTCGAGTGCCTCCCGCATAGACCCTCCATGTGAAATAGGAGGCTCTCTCATTTCCGTAGTAGGCGGCTTCCGTTGATTTTTCTTACTCTTTATACACGTCGTTTGATATATATCCGGGACACAATCTCAAACATAAAAGCTTTGATCTATCCATGTGTATTTCTTGAATAGAATATGCTGGATAATCGCACCCAACGGGAGGGTGTGTGCCTTTTTCCACTCAGGATTTTTGAGGCTGAATGTATAACGAATCATAGACAAAAGAAGATCGACCACATCAAATAATTCGTTCTCCACTATATAATAAGTCACAAGACTAAGTTGAGCCGTAATACTATGTGTATCATCGGACTTCAACATAATCGTGTGCCTTAGTATATCTTGAACAAGACGAGCATCGTCTGTCAATGTCGTCATAGTGGTTATAAGGTTCTTTGTAGAATTTCCATGCAAAGACATGTTCATTAAGGTCCAATCTCTCTCTAGTCTATAATTCTCCACTATGTCCAAAACATTCTCACTTTCCATTATTCCAAATTCACTTCTTAAATCAATGAGAGTGATCTCCACATATTGGCCTTGAATTTTGGATCTAACTCCTCCATTTAAATCAGTATATGAAGGGTCCTCAAGATGATTATAAAATTCTCGTACTAAAAAGGAGGAGAAGATATCTTGGATAATGACCGAAAGTATACCTACCTCAGCAAGCATATAATAGACACGTTCATGTCGGGGGAGATCAAATTCCACAACTTTTGAAATTCTGATTTGGGCTTTCTCTATGCCCGGATAACTTTGATAAGACGAGTGAGCGTCTCCTGACTCACTCCTTCGCGATCTCCAACTGGATGACATATCTGCATGAGAGATAAAAATTTTTTTTTTTATAAAAAAAAAGGACCTGTCGGATATCCGATACCCCTCTGTCGGATATCCGATAGCTAAAAATTATGCTTCCGAAAAATCATTTCACAAAAATTCTTACTTTCATAAATTCACAAATTTTTCACACAAAAAATGTTCTTCAACATCTATATAATTTTTGAAAAATAAAAAACTTTGGTGAAAAACATTATTCATCATCTTCTTCCTATAAACCTTCTTCCTATAAACTTCTAGATCTACAAAAAAAAAACATCATGTTTCAAAAACAAAAAGTTCTAATTTTTATTCTCTATCTCAAAATCACAAGATCTAAACCTTCTTTTAAACACCAAGATCTAAAATGTCTAGATCTCCTAAAACTTCTACATTTTTTTCTTCACAAAACTCCATGAAAACCAAGAGGAATATCAAAATCACAAAACTAATAGAGAATTCTAAACAAAACTTGAAAAATCCAAATTTCTCACCTTAGATCTGAAGTTTTTCGGCGACCTAGAGCTCTAGATCTCCGAAATTTTCCTAAAATTGAAGTGAGGTGTCGGTGGAAAGACGAAATGCATCTTTTTATCTGTTTCGAGGTATCGGATGGCGACATCCAGCTATCAGATTTCAGACAGCTCCCAAAAAAAATTAAATTTCCATTCTTCACTAACTTTTTCATTACCTGTTTCTATAAATGTTCAAATGGCAATTTCTTTTAATCTTGCATAAATGATTCTTCATGTGTTATTTTTCATAAAAATAGCTTAACACATGCTTATGATGTCCAATCTTAAGTTATCATTGTAATGACACTTTCATATAGGAATTAAGAATTGTTTTCGCATGCCTCTAAGTATAAGAAATCTTTTATCTATGACAATGAGCAATCACAGACACTTACTTTGCAATTCCAAGTTAATAAAATTTATTTTGTACATACATCAAGATTGCTCGAACATAACAAAATCCATTTCATAAATGCTACCTTCAACTTTGCTACTTTGAACTTATTAAAATTATACCATTTTTGCATGCAAGTGAATTCGGAGATCCTTAACATATATGAATATTCAAAAAAAGGAGGCAAATTCAAATGCAAAACATACATTTTGCCAAAAATGTTTTTTGCAAGAAATAAATAAAAAATTGAAAAGGATCCTCCACCAAGCACTACTTAGCCTCCTGATAAGTCTTAATGAGCATTGTGAGGTTAAGCACCTTGGAAAGAATTGTAAAGTGTCTTGTTATGCAAAAACAAAGTGGTCCTTTTATATACTTGCAAAGTTTCTATAAGTTCATAAGTTTGGCTTTATGTATATTTATGTTATGTTTAACAATTCCATGATCATGTATATTTTAAATATATTCATATGCATTCTTTCTCAAAGTATCACTACTACACTTCATTGTTATTTATAAAATTTCTTCTTATGAGAATTGGACCGAAACGATTCAATATTCACTATACTAATGTGTCTTTCTCTGATAAATTGAACTTGAATCTCATAATGGTTAAGTATATTTGCTTTATGTATATTTATAACAGATAACTAGAATGCTTGGCCTCATCTCTAAAGTTTCCTATCTCGATATCATATCACTTACAAAGCTTTCGCTAGTGTACTCCAACTTTCCCTATAATCTTTCTTATTTTTCTTCCATATCTCTATGATACTCCAATTTTCCTCGTCTCTATTCATTACTTTTGATAATATCAAAGGGGGAGAAGATAATAAGAAATCACTTAAAACACTTAGTTAATATGTAGGGGGAGTTAATATGTCGGGGGAGAATATTTTTAGAAGGAGCTAATATTAAGGGGGAGATCATATTAAGGGGGAGATCATGGAGATCATATGCTCACACTTGTAGACACATGATATACTTCTCAATATCTCTATAGGATTTATTTGATTTCATTTTATAAGGATTTGTTATTATCAAAAGGTGGAGATTGTTGGAGCATGCGTTCCGCACTCGTCCGATTTGAGAATAACAAATCCCGAATGTATTTGATCCTATTTTTGATTAATGGTGTGCAGATAACAGGTGCAAGTATAACATGTTTGCAATTGGAGCAAAATACCGATTTTCCAGAAATTGGAGCTATCGGATTTCCGACAGCTAGCTAACGGATTTCCGACAGTGCACGATTTCTTCCGTTCTCCGATCTCTACTCAGCGGTTTAGATCTATCGGATTTCCGACAGTAGTAACGGATTTCCGACAGTGCACGATCTTCCTGTTACTCTACGACGTGCAGCAGTTACGCAAGCTATCGGATATTCGATAGTGCTATCGGATATCCGACAGCCCACGTCTCAACCACGACCTCCACTTCGCACAGAAACTTCGAATTAGTGGGACACGTGGCAGCCTCTGGAGATATTGGATTCTGGCGATACCTAGCTAACGGACGGCGACAGCTCTCTTTTATTAAAAGTGTTCAGAACTTCGTGGATTTCAAGCCTTTTTCCTGAGTGTTATCGTCTAGAGAGCTCCAGAGAACAAAAATCCCCATCCTTGAAGAAGAAAAGAGAGAGCGAAGCCGAAGATTGTACACGCATCCCAAGGAGATTTTCTCAAGGATTCTTCGCTGCTTTGGTCCAGAAATTTTAAAGGGGGTTTTTATTTTGTATTTCATTTATATTTACATTCATCTTGTAATCATTGTAGAAATCATCCTCTTGCGTGCGACTGATGGCGCAAATCTCACACACCGCTATAGGCGGTAGCTCGACTGCGACACGAAACGGCAGTGTACCGATCGTTCAAGTAATAAATGTTGGGAATAAATCCCCGAGTGTCGGTCTCTTGAGGAACACAGTAAGGTGGAGTTAGGTTTCGAGGAAGGACTTGAGATTGAAGTCCTTAACGTGGATGGAGTGCGGAGGAGTTGGGTTGGCTTTTGGAAAACAAAATAAAAGCTATCAACTACTCCTATGCAATGCCGCTATGCAAAGCTTCGCTTGGCGGGATGGAGACTAGGCAGGCCTTGAGCGCGCTGCGTCGCAAGGGCGGATGGACGAGAAGGCTAATGGAATCGAACTATGCAGGCCTTGAGCGCGCTGCTTCGTTAGGCGGGATGGAATACGGGCCGCGATGCCACGCTTCGGTAGGCGGATGGGCGAGTAGGCTTACGGATTGAGGGTCGCAAGCACCTCTTCACCAAGCACGCCACTAGCAATTGCTAGTGCGGCACCGGACAACCAACAAACCACACCACAAGGCGCACCTCAATAATATAAACAAAAATACTCAATCACATAGACATAATCAAGTAAAAATGCTATTTAATCAAAATACACTTCATCATAATGTTAGATCTAGTTGCAAATACATCAATAAAAGGAGAACAAGGCAAGAAATCGACCGAATCCGAAGGCTCGTTGAAGATTCACGGTTGGAATCGCCGGGTTGTCAATCCGCGTCCAAGCTCGGTCCACAACTACGTCCGGGGTAGAGAGAGCTGTCACGACTCTCCAATGGACCCGTCTTCTTCGTGTCACGATCCGGTGGAGGTTGCCAACTTCCTCTTGCTCGATGGAGATAGCGGCTAGGTCTTCCTTTGGAGCTCTTGGATGAAGGAGGAGGCCGAGAGGAAACTCCGGCTCAAGATAGGCGTGAAGAGCAAGCCCGGAGCACCTCCATATGGTGGGCGACGGTGGAGGGGCGAAGTCGGGCGGAACCGGGCGGAAAACGGCGCTGAAAATCGGGGATGATGACCTAAAATCGCGAGCAGGGAATTTATAGGCGCTGGAATTAAACAGTGCGCACGGTCAGTGGCGCACGACCAGTGGTCGTGCGCACTAGAATCCTGTGATCGTGCGCTCTGCCTGGACGGAACCTGCAAAGACAGAAATTATAAAATAAAATGTTCGCACGACCAGTGGCGCACGACCGATGGTCGTGCGCACTAGCATCGGTGGTCGTGCGCAATAGATGAAACAGAACTCAGAATTTTAATGGTCAATGCGCACGAGCAGTGGCGCACGACCGATGGTCGTGCGCACTAGCGTCGATAGTCGTGCGCACTGCACCAGACAGAACTCGTAAAAAGGGTTAAGTGCGCACGATCAGTGGCGCACGACCGGTGGTCGTGCGCACTAGAACAAGTGATCGTGCGCAGTGTTCCTGTGCAGAATTGCACCGGAAACACTTGCACGCCTCCTATTCCAGCACAAACACAGATCTAGCCACTGAAAGTGGCACTTAACAAGCACATGAATACTACTAAAGATAAAAAACACGAAAAAACACACCAAAATGGGCGTAAATGCGCACCTAGCATGGTTATCAAATATAAGCTATAATAAGGCTAAAGTGCGTGATATTGGCTAAATAACGGCCCAGATGAGTCCATATATGTGTATATGATGAGGACTCATCACACCCCCAGACTTAACTGTTTGCGCGTCCCGAGCAAACAAATTCTACGCGAACGGGGAAAGAAAAGTAGATAGCTTTAAACTATAGTACAGAGTACCATGCGAAGCCGCATGCTCACGTGCATAAGAAGAATAGTAGAAAAGACGTCTAATTATAAAAACAGTTTATAAATTTCTAAAAGAGTAAAAGCATATTACAACTACTCAAAATGGTGAATTACGGTGAATCATTCGGTCATGCATACGGAGAAAGTAAACTAAACGCTGAGACGAGCATTGCCCAAGATCGGGATGCGGGAAAAACTCCACTGAAATCCATCAGTGTCGGTGACCATAAGCTTGCCCGGTCACATTCTCTCCACGGCACTGGTTTGACTCAAATGCGTGAATCAATAGGACTTTAGGTTTTAAATGGGGCTTGGGTTTAGGTGAGGATAAACAAAGATAAAAACGACGGCTCAAGCACTAAACCCAAATGAGCTAATGCAGGAAACTATCCTCATTCGCCACACAAACACGCGGGTACACAACACCCCCAGACTTGAACTTAACAGCATGGGTGCGTGCACCGCCTACTCCCAAATATAACTCGATATAAAAAGATTTTCAATGAAACTTTACTTCTCTTTCCTTTCTTTTTACTTCTTTTCTTTTTCTCAATTTTTTCTTTTTCTTATCATTTTCAGCAAATAACCAATAGGACGCATCCACATCTTCACAAAATACTACCACAATCAACACCACCAACTCATGAAAATAATAAACAGCTACAGCTCATATTTGGGTGTGCGACTAGGATTGGCATTTAGGCTTTGGTGAAATGAAAGTGGGGCTGAATCAAAGAACGGGTAGGCACAACTGGGCTAGCGAGGATAGAGCGGTAGGGATAGGCACAAAAGCTCAACCGGGCCAAAATGATGGCCTATATCACATTCACGCAATTGACTAACCGTATACCCAAGCTTCAAGAATCGCTTGGGGCAAGTTCTAGCCACCGAGAAAGATTCTCCTTTCTCCCGACTCAAGCAATACGAATCTAGCGATCGTTTACACACATCCCTATGCTACCGTTTGATTCACACCGGATTCACCATTTGAGTAGAGTAAACAACATTTACACTAATAAGAAAAATATAAAACCATAGCATAAAAAGAAATCTACTCTACACGAAATTCTATGCAACCGAGCACTCGACTAGGAGCACTACTAGAGTCAACATTTTACTCTGCTACATAATTCTAAACCATCACCTAGATTTTTCCAAATAAGCGGAAGAATTAAATTCACAGCAGAGCAAACAAACAGATGAGTACGCGCTCAAGTGGGTGATGTGGTGTGCAATGAAGATGAACAACAATTTAAATGAAATCTTCTAGTATGCTGTGCAATAGTGCACGTGAGCGGGTAAACAAAACTACTTTCCCCCAGACTTAAACTAAACAATCCACAGAATATATGACATGAAAATCAGGAAGAGCTAGGGAAAGAGAGTACCCAGTGCTCAGAAATGAGCACACCAGAAGATTGGCGTGTAAGCTAAAACAAAACTGCAGCATCCGCCATCCAGAAAAAGATACCTGCAGGGGGTCAGCTCCGCAAAAACAGAAGAGAATAGAAAACTGAAAAGAAAATACTATTAACTAAACATGATTAGATAAAAATAAAAATTGCAGAAAAGGAAGATAACTACTGGGGTTATTGTCATCCCAGCACGACTTATTCAAAATCTTAACGATTCTAGCTAATGGGCCTATGGAAGGAGAAGTGGACAGGTAACTGGCCTAATATGCGTGTCGGTAGCGGGTACCGATACGGAGATAGAACAGTCACCCCTCTACCTAAATATAGATACCTGCTCCTCACAGGTAGAGGGTAGAGAAAGTAAGAAGAGGAGGAGGCCTGGTCCTCACTCAACTCACCAAAAATATCCTTGCCTAGCAAGGCGTCGTCAACAGGGAGGCAGCTGGAGGAAAAGGCAATGAGTGGAGCTTCCTCTACGGAGGGAGAATAAACCTCCTCGCATGAGAGGATGCTCGCATCATTGACTTGAGCACATAGCTCCAAGTCCTCCTGATGTACCTGTGAAGACTCAACCTGCACAGGCTCAGATGAAGAAGGGGGATCGAGAAATAAACAAGATGAAGAACATAGATAATCAAAAATCGGGGGAGTGGTCCCGGTCTCACTCCCATTAGGTTGGGGAAGTAAAATAATGTTTGCATTGTCATCAATGCTACAAGATTCGGCGGGATCAACAGTGGCCAAGCTTAGGATTTGGACTTCCTCCACCTGTGCTGAGGAAAAGTCCTCTTCACCTAGAAGGTTGTCCTCCTCCATAGGAGTAGGCACAAAACTAAGATCAACCACCTCATCCTGCGACACATCATCAACAATGTCGTCGGAGACGAGTATAGTATGCACAACAGGGAGAGGAATAGTGCTCGGATAAAAGTCGAGCACCGATTCCTCACAAAGAATCGAATCCACTAGGGGTGGTGGATGCACCGGGAGAATAGGCTCAGCAATGTCGGTGCCCAGATCAGCCACACATCCAGTGACCGTGTCCATGCCATACCCTTCAAGATGTGAAGGTGACAAAGACACATAACTGGATGTTGAAGGTGTGCTGCCAGAGTTAGGAGTTGGGACGATCCGGATATCCGGCTCGTCATCCTCATCCAATTGGCGACGAAAAGCAGCACAATCCTTCAGGGCGTGATCTGTGCTCCGACAAAACTGGCACTGCCTAGCGGGCTTCTTTGGCACAGCGGGGGCTGGAGCCGAAAAGAAGTACGACGGTAAAGGCTCAGCAGAGTAGCCATAAGACTTACGCGCACCATATGGAGTATCAGACGGAGTCGATGCTCTATATGCTGGGCGAGAGGAATTATGCCTACTATTCTCCGTAGGGCATTCAACACTAGAGTGGGAAGTAGCTCCACACCAACGGCAACGGAAATTTAGATGTGCCCACATAATGTGAAGATAATACGATTCAGACAAACACTATTGTGCGAAATACTACACCTAACAAAAATTTACTAAAGCAACCTACTATAAAACAAGAAATGGAATAAAAAGAACAGAAATAAAATAACAGAAAATGCAATTTACAAATGGAAGGGCTTTTCTCTCAGGTTCTCCCTCTCCAGAAAACTCACACGACTGTGTTCCCCGGCAACGGCGCCAAAAACTTGATGGCGCAAATCTCACACACCGCTATAGGCGGTAGCTCGACTGCGACACGAAACGGCAGTGTACCGATCGTTCAAGTAATAAATGTTGGGAATAAATCCCCGAGTGTCGGTCTCTTGAGGAACACAGTAAGGTGGAGTTAGGTTTCGAGGAAGGACTTGAGATTGAAGTCCTTAACGTGGATGGAGTGCGGAGGAGTTGGGTTGGCTTTTGGAAAACAAAATAAAAGCTATCAACTACTCCTATGCAATGCCGCTATGCAAAGCTTCGCTTGGCGGGATGGAGACTAGGCAGGCCTTGAGCGCGCTGCGTCGCAAGGGCGGATGGACGAGAAGGCTAATGGAATCGAACTATGCAGGCCTTGAGCGCGCTGCTTCGTTAGGCGGGATGGAATACGGGCCGCGATGCCACGCTTCGGTAGGCGGATGGGCGAGTAGGCTTACGGATTGAGGGTCGCAAGCACCTCTTCACCAAGCACGCCACTAGCAATTGCTAGTGCGGCACCGGACAACCAACAAACCACACCACAAGGCGCACCTCAATAATATAAACAAAAATACTCAATCACATAGACATAATCAAGTAAAAATGCTATTTAATCAAAATACACTTCATCATAATGTTAGATCTAGTTGCAAATACATCAATAAAAGGAGAACAAGGCAAGAAATCGACCGAATCCGAAGGCTCGTTGAAGATTCACGGTTGGAATCGCCGGGTTGTCAATCCGCGTCCAAGCTCGGTCCACAACTACGTCCGGGGTAGAGAGAGCTGTCACGACTCTCCAATGGACCCGTCTTCTTCGTGTCACGATCCGGTGGAGGTTGCCAACTTCCTCTTGCTCGATGGAGATAGCGGCTAGGTCTTCCTTTGGAGCTCTTGGATGAAGGAGGAGGCCGAGAGGAAACTCCGGCTCAAGATAGGCGTGAAGAGCAAGCCCGGAGCACCTCCATATGGTGGGCGACGGTGGAGGGGCGAAGTCGGGCGGAACCGGGCGGAAAACGGCGCTGAAAATCGGGGATGATGACCTAAAATCGCGAGCAGGGAATTTATAGGCGCTGGAATTAAACAGTGCGCACGGTCAGTGGCGCACGACCAGTGGTCGTGCGCACTAGAATCCTGTGATCGTGCGCTCTGCCTGGACGGAACCTGCAAAGACAGAAATTATAAAATAAAATGTTCGCACGACCAGTGGCGCACGACCGATGGTCGTGCGCACTAGCATCGGTGGTCGTGCGCAATAGATGAAACAGAACTCAGAATTTTAATGGTCAATGCGCACGAGCAGTGGCGCACGACCGATGGTCGTGCGCACTAGCGTCGATAGTCGTGCGCACTGCACCAGACAGAACTCGTAAAAAGGGTTAAGTGCGCACGATCAGTGGCGCACGACCGGTGGTCGTGCGCACTAGAACAAGTGATCGTGCGCAGTGTTCCTGTGCAGAATTGCACCGGAAACACTTGTACGCCTCCTATTCCAGCACAAACACAGATCTAGCCACTGAAAGTGGCACTTAACAAGCACATGAATACTACTAAAGATAAAAAACACGAAAAAACACACCAAAATGGGCGTAAATGCGCACCTAGCATGGTTATCAAATATAAGCTATAATAAGGCTAAAGTGCGTGATATTGGCTAAATAACGGCCCAGATGAGTCCATATATGTGTATATGATGAGGACTCATCAGCGACGTCTAAGTCCTTGTGTGGCTTAGGGGAAAATCGCTTCCTTGTGCGGAGCGTCCAAGTCCTTGCATGGCTTGGTGTGAAATCATGGCCTTGTGTGCTACGTCTAGATCTTGGGAAGATCTAGAGGATAGACTTGGGCTTGGTCTAGGGAAAGACAAGTGAGAGCCTTCCGATCCTTGGGAGAAGGATTGGTAAACAAAAATTGTCAAAAATTTTATTATTATATTTGTGCCTTAATCTTAAGCATTGTTAAGATCATTTTTATTGTATGTGAATTTCATGATTAATGAAAGTATGCCTTTTTCTTTAATTGCAAATTTGGTTGCTTAATCTTTAACTTAGAAATTTGTGTTTGAAAATTTTTATAAGTAATTTTTAGAAAAGTAAAATTTGTTTAAAAATTCTTAAGTAAAAATCATAATTTAAAAAGGCCCTTATTCACCCCCCCTCTAAGGGCGCCACAAGATCCAACACTAGCGCGCCGTGGTAGAGTAAGCAGTTCGTCAAGCGGGCTTCAACATTCGTCGACCCAAAATTCGTCGAACGCAAGATCGTCGAACGCAAGATCAATTTCGTCGAACCCAGTATCCGTTCTCAGCGGTTCCATAGCGCTAGCGCCAGGAGCTAGTTGATACCTCCGACGCTAGTGGGAGTATTGGATTTGATGGCTCAAACTTGGCGGCAACCTTTTATGTAATCCTTGAGTTATGTGGACTTTGTTATCCTGCACACTTAAACACACAAGATCAAATACACATAGGATTTGTTATTCTCAAACCTAGGAGATGCGGAATACCATATTCCAACAAGCTTGTCTCAACGGTTTTGATAGTAAACCAAATGATCATTCATCACACCTTGGTATGCCCTAGTCCTGCATTGCCATGAGATAGAAATAAGGTTTATCAAATACAACTTGTACTTAACATTGAGTGTGAGGCCTCTTCAAATCAAGGGAACATTGAGGGTCATTTTCCCAACAATAACAATATTTTCATGTTTAGAGCAACCAATATAAAGTTTACCAAGCAAGTCTACCACTTGTTGAAAGAAAGGAATTTTAAGATTCAATTGATGATGCACACAAGAAAAGACTTTAAATAAGCATGAAAGCACAAGGTAAAAACAATTATATGGTTATGATGCGAAAGACTTGTTGAAATACAGGAAAACATCTTTTTGTGATCATGATGATTCATAAGAAGAAAATAGGAGTCAAATTAAAAAAAAAGATGTTTTTGTAAATATTTTTTCTTTTAAGAACTTTAAGGTTTATAGCATAATTTTTTAAGAGATTTGAAGCGAGAAGGCTATAAAATTGTTTATCGAAAGACAACATCTATTTGGAAGTTCAAATAGCATAATAGTAATAAGAGATGTTATGCCATAAAAAATGATGTTATTTGGATAAAACTAATCTTATATAAATATCCAAGTTAAAGATAATATTTTGAATGAATAATTTAGTTAAGCAAGTAAGATTTTCAATAAGGTTTTCATGACAATAGTCAAGGAGTTCTATTTTTTTTTAAAACTAGTAAGGCAAGCATGATTGCACATATTCCAGGAGATAATGACTATAATGTTATTAATTTGCATTTCAAGTTAGGAAAACATTGTAGAGATCATGCATTGCATTCTAGTGCTTTTACTAAAGCTTTCTAGAGAATTTATATAAAGAAGCATTAGAGTCCAATTCTCATGAGTAGAAGCTTTATGAGAGATAATGATGTGTATAAAAAGTGTTTTGATAAAAGTATACAAGTGACATAATCCAAAACACATGACTTATATAGTGAAGTAGAAACATTATTAAGCATGTAATCTTTTTCACTACTTCTACACATCAATTCTAGATTTGATACAAAACACAAAAAGTACAACTACCAAGGTGCTTCACCCACACAATGCTCATTAACAATTATCAGGGAGCGAAGTAGTTCTTGGCGGATCACATATTTTATTTTCAATAAGAGTTCCCTTTTTTTGTGATCCGGTGTACATAATAGAAGTGTATTAAAGTAGTTTGCACAAGACACTTTACAATTCTTTCCAAGGTACTCAACCTCACAATGCTTATGAAGACTTATCAGGAGATTCAAGTAGTGCTTGGTGGAGTTATCTTTGACATTTTATTATTGAATTTTTTGAGCAAGACAAAATTCTCCAAATTCACTTGTTTTTTGCAAACACTTATAATTTTGTAATTTCACTTCTATATGTGCAACAAAGTTTTGAATAATGTGTAGGTAATAGATATATCTTAATATTGTAAGCTACTACACTACACAATCATGTAGGGTTAAGAATTATAGGCACATATAGTCTACCAAAAAGTGTGAGTGTAAAGAGATCAATATCAAACATAACACATTACTCATACTTAGAGGCATACAAACGCAATCCAACATAATTCACTATAGACTTTTTCATTGCTCATAACAAGATAAAATTTTAAGCATGACAAGCCAAAACAATGTTTAGAAAACTTGAGATTTTAAATTAAACATTTTTAGCCCACTCTAAAAGAACATGTTTGTCTTTTTTGCCAAAGGAATGAAACATAGAAATCTTTATTATTTTAATAAAACCTTAAAGAAATAAGCAAAGACATATTTTTTGTATTTTTGTATTTTGGAAATTTGTATTTGATTTTTCAAAAATCACACAATGGCATCAAGATAAAAATAGGCAGTACATATAAAATAACATATTTTTAGTAATTTTTCAAAATTTTAAAAACACCAAAAATTTGACACTCGAGCTAGCGCGACAAACAGTACACTGATTTTCAAGATTATCTTGGAAATTCTAATTATGGAGCTTGATTAAGTGTCCCAAGAGTAGTTTCATGCAGAAATTTCAAAATTTTTAGAGATGTCTAGATAGTGCAAATTGCATGAAACATTAGCGATTTTGTATATGACTTTACCAAATAACCATTGTATGAAATATATTTTATTATATCTTCATTTTAATTTTTCTAAGGCTTATATTTGTCAATTATGGTGTAAGTTGAAAATGATAGGAGATGTAAGCACAAGATATCATGTTCGAATAAGCCAAATAAGCAAAGAATATCATGGATAAGTCCTAGATAATAATACCCAACCTGTATATCTTGGTAAACATATAAGGCCTAAGATAGACATAAATATTCTGTAGGTGACAATGTTAGTATGATAAGTTTGAGATTAATGTTATGTCACAGTTTGATAGTGTTTTAACATATAGACCTAGAATGAAGTGAAGATTCTATTTGATTTGATCTTATTGATATCAAGATGATTCTAAGGTCTAAACTTGAAATAAATCACAATACATACATAATACACCAACCACGGTATGTAATTATAATATCAATTGTCATCATATAATTTAAACAAAAACATATTGATAATTGAGCTTTCTTTTAGATCTTGATCTTTCTTTTAAATTATGTTATTTCTCTAATTTGGTTGATGAGGGCTAAAGAGCTTAATAGCCTAATAACTTGATTTAATTAACATATCTTATAGCAAATTTATAGTTCAATTTATATGAATACTATATGATATATATAGATAATGAATATAAGAAAGAGAGATAGTTCATCAAAATAAAAAATATGATTTTGTATTTTGATCAATTTGATTTATAAACTCATTAAGTTTTACGAGATAAAATCATATTTCCAATAATATATAAGATGACCATTACATGATAGCTTAAAAAAATAAGAAAAAAAGAAAATATTAAAAGAAATTAAAGTATATCATGAAGTAGAAATTTGTATATTTCGTTTTGAAAATATTCTACTTCATGCATTTGGTGTTACCTAATGAATACGCGATTTAGGTATCCAAAGGGGACCAAGTGTGATGGTTCCTTTGGGTACCCAAATATAGCGAGATGACTTTTGAGGAGATGACAGTGAAAGAACCCTTTCAAGTGGAGTTAACGTTTCATCTTTAATTTTGGGTCTCCACTCATACTTAGTTTTACTGTTATTCTTGTGCTTTAAATTTCCATTGTGATTATCTTTATTTTGAAAATTATAATTGAAAGTATCGTTCATATGATATTTGTGTAGTTTTACTTTTAAGTTGGGAGAAATATGATTTTGTAAATAATGGTGATTTTGATTTTGAATTACAAATCCTTTGTGTTCCTTACTCCCATTGTTAAACTTAGTTAAGATATTCATATTCATATTCAACTTGTTTTTAGATATAGTTTGATATTGTGAATTTATTTTTATAAATTTCATAAGCAAGTTGATCTTTGATTTTAATTAATCATTCTTGACCTTTAGATTATGTCTAGCTTTAATATAAGCTATTGTGCTATTTTTAAGAGTAGAGACAATATAGTCAATATGATTTTGATAGTCATTTCTAAATTCCTCAAATGTTTCGTCCATCTCTTTGATTTCAATTTTATAATTTTGGCATGTAGCACAATCACTTTTCAGAGATGAATTTTCTAAGGATAATATTTCATTATGTTCTTTTACAAAAATAAGTTCCTTTTCAAGTTCCTTGAATTTTTCTTTAATATTATTACAATCAAAACAAGGTTTTGTATTTTCAATTGAAGGACAAGATGGAGAAACCACATCACAATTAAATTCTAAATTAACAGTAGCTTTTAACCTCTTATTTTCTAAGCGTAAATTTTTATTAGTAATTTTCAATTTCTTGATCTTACGTTTAGCCATTTTTTGTATATTGAAACTTGAGATATAAGTTATCACACAAGAAGTGGAATTAGACTTTCTTAAAGTGCTATTGGAAGAGGCAAAATGTGAACATGATGTTCCTTCATCATCTTTTAGGCCTTCCTCAATCATAGATGAATTTTCATCTTCTTTTTCTCTTGATGTATTGCTCTCTTTTTCAATGTTAATTTCCATGATCTCCATGGCTTTGCTACGAGAGAGATCTTCTTGAATATTGGTGGATGCTTGTATGTCCTTCTCCTCCCGTGTTTGTTCCATACCTGCAAGAGGAAGATCATATATTTCTTCAAGAAATTTCCATACTTTGTATGCACTAGAAAAACAATATATTAATTTGAAAACTTTATTTGATAGACCACAAAATAAATAGTGTTTGGCTTTTGCATTTAGATGACGTTCCTTTTTATTTTATTCATCCGTTGGTCTTACTATTGCTAAATTCCATGCTTCGATATCTAAAGTTTTTATAAACCTTTCCTTTATAATTTTCCACCCTTTATAATTTGTCACTTTAAATAAAGGTGGTGCTAGTGATTTTTCTTCTTCATAAAAATTTGCCCCACTAATAGAAGCGAGATCATGAGACGCCATTATTCTCAGTTGTTAAGCCAGTTGGAATAAAACTGCTCTGATACCACTGGTTGGATTGGTAGGCGCCCTTAGAGAGGGGGGGGGGGGGGGTGAATAAGGGTTTTAATACTTTTTCTTATATTTTGATTAGCTTGAAATAATAAGAGATTGAAATAGAGATTTAGAATGAAGATCTAAATTGATTTATAATAAAAGAGAAAATAATTATCAATTTAGAGAAATGAAAAACAAATCAATTTTATTACCCAAAGAGAGGCATGATTACTATTAATAAAATTGATTACAAAAATAGATTTCTATGACGCTAGAAATCGAAAGCGAATAATAAAATCCTTTTTGTTTTCTATCCCGACTCGTATCCCCACAAACCGGTGGCCCTAGCCTATCCTTCCCTGGATTCAGCCTCAAGCCGCTCTAGCCAATCCAACCCCAGATATGGCCTTGAGAACTGTTGGATCGGTCGGCGCCCTAAGAGGGGGGGGGGGTGAATAAGGGTTTTCAAAAACTTAGGATTATATTTAGAAAACTTTGAAATATTGGAAGATTAATACAAAGTGAAATCAAGTAAAACAATAAAGAGAGACAAGCTTTATTAATGTTAAATAAGTTTTACAAAACTTGATCTCAATGACGCTAGAGATCGGGGGCGAATAATAAAAATAGCTCTTTTTGTTTTCTATCCCGACTCGCTTCCCCACGAACCGGTGGACCTAGCCTTATCCTCCCTGGATTCGGCCTCAAGCCACTCTAGCCAATCCTTCCCCGGATGTGGCCTCGAGCACCCCCTAGAACTAGCCTAGATGTAGTCGCCAACACGAGGCGAATTTCAGCCCTAAGTCTACCCCAGACCTAGTCGCCAACACGAGGCGATTTCACTACCGTTTACAATGAAGAAAGAGAAATAAAATAATAAAACTTCCCTTAAGATAAACTTCTGATGTCGGAGAAGAAGATCCGCTGTAGAATCAGCGTTTGTAGAAGCGGACTTCATTTGGATCCGGCGTGACGTAATCCTCCTTCAAAAATTTGCAGAGCTTCGCTAGGGCTTCAAGTTTCGGCCAAGATGGCCTCTGGAGTTGTAGCACTGCCTCTATCTCCCTAATGTCTGTCTGAAACGAGAGGTGAGGGGTCCTTTATATAGCCCAAGCGCTACCGCCGGCGCTAGCGCTACCGCCGGTGCTAGCCCGGATTAGGCAACGTTTTGCGCGGCAGAATCTCCCATCCGCGACAACCTCTTGCTCTATGCCTTATGTGCGTCACGCTACCGCCGGCGCTATTCGCTACCGCCAGGCTCTAACATCCTTCTTAAATTGCTTTTGAAATGGCGCTAATCAACGCTATCGCCGGGTGCTATCGCTACCGCCGGCGATAGTGAGCTTGTTCGAATTTTGGCCTCAATTTTAGGGGCAGTCATCATGTGTACTCCTTGAGTCATATGGACTATGTTAACCTGCACACTTGAACACACAAGATCAAATACACATAGGATTTGTTATTCTCAAACCTAGGAGATGCGGAAGATCATGTTCCAACAAGAACCCCCTAGACCTAACCTAGATCTAGTCGCCAACACAAGGTGAATTTCAGCCCTAAGTACTACCCAGACCTAGTCGCCAACACGAGGCGAATTCACTAAACGATTATAAGAAAAGATGTGAAATAAATAACAACAATATGAAACTCCCTATATGGATATCTTGGAGAAGTAGACGAATACCCATAGAGTATGATCGTAGTCGATGCGATCTTTCATCACAGTGATGAAGCGTGTTGAAATCTTCTCTAATGATCTCCTTAAGCCTTCATGGATTTGTGGGAGTATCTATCTGAATCTTCCTCTCTATGATGTGGCACGAAGCTCTAAAATTTAGGATTGCAGGAGGATCAAGAAGACGTATATAAGGGGTCCTTTTTATAGCCTCAGCGATATCGCCTGCGCTACCGATACCGTCGGCGTTATCCCATATTAGGACATATTCTGCGCAGGAGAATCTTCAATCCGAGGAAACATTTCTGCCTTGCCTTCCATGCTCCGCGCTACCACCCACGCTATCCGCTATCGCCAAGTGCTAGCTCCTTCTAAAAATGTTGTCGGAATTGCACTAATTATCTCTAGCGCCGGGCGCTAGGTGCTACCGCCGGTGCTAGTGGGCATGTTGGATTTATTGGCTCAATTTTGGGGGCAACCTTCTTATGTTATCCTTGAGTCATATGGGCTTTGTTTCCTGCACACTTAAACACACAAGATCAAATACAAATATGATTTGTTATTCTCAAACCTTGGAGATGCGGAAGACCATGTTCCAATATAAACAACTCCAACAATTACAAAAAAATTCACAGAGCTTTATAATGCTCTAAGATGTCCTATGACCAAGTTTCACAACTTTCTAGAGAATATTTGGCCCAAATTTATTTTTCTTAATCCTAAGACAAAATAGATGCCTTGTGAATGAAGTAATTGTTAAATCATTTCAATAATTACAGAAAAATTACCAGAGATCTATAATATGATTTTATGTAACATACCAAACTTACATCATCATCCAAGACCATTTGAGCATGTAAACTTCTCTTATAAGGAAATGCCCTAAAGGGGTTATAACCTAACTCAGAGGTGATAAGTGTTCCTAAAATCCTCAAAAAATTACCTAGGGCATATTTACACCCTATGAACTTGTATACCAAGTTTCATAACCATTCAAGGATATTTGCCCCCATGTCCTTCACAAAGCTCAATATGCAATACTAGGGACAAAGCTAGGGTTCTAGTGCATATCCACCCCACATCACCCTAAATGGCTCATGGGGGTGTCTTAGGTGAACCTAAACCAGTGGCCAAAGTTTCACTCCACTTTGATGAGATTTGACCACTTAATTCCACCATGTGCACCTTTGACTTAGTTTGACCTAGTTTAACCAAACTTGGGTTAACTAATTACCCAACCAAATCAGTCCCAATTAGGCTGAAATTTTAACTAATGTTATATAATAACCCTAAAGAGCAACCACCAAAATTTGGGGAGTATTGTAGGTCATTAGACTCTATAATTAAATAATATATGAAATATTAAATTATTACAAAGACATTAGAAAAATGTTTTCCAAAAATTCCCATATTTGGATATGTTAAGGGTGTAGGTACAGATAGTCTATGTCTCACTTTTCAAGTCAATCCCATGACCCAATCAAAAGTTATTCAAAAATTAGTGGTTGTCCTACCCTAGGGACCAGTTCCACCAAAATGGCTCTACATGGAGCTACAGAGCTCCTTTTGGGCTGATTTTTTTTTTAAAATAGAGTACACACCAAGGGCTACAACTTTGATGTTGGGCACTTTTTCATCAGAGGGTCCCAAGTAGTTTTAATAATTTAATCTAGGTACAACAAAAAGTGTGATATAAATACAAATCATAACATAATAAATTAATTTGATCTCAGCACAGATCTTGGCACAAATCATGCGGCCCTGGGTCATCGTCTACCTTCAGCCAAGGGCCTAGATTTCCTATGCCTGGACCTCCTTTCTCCTCTTTTTACCGGCCACCTGAGTGCCGCCCGGCCGACCAATACCACCACCACCTCCGTTGAGGTGGTATCCAACGATTAGGGGTGGTTGGCCGGCCGGAGGTGGCCGGAATGAGGAGTTTTAATGGGGGAAAGAGGGCTCGAAATAAGCCCTTTCGGGAGCTTGATTCGAGCCCGATTTTGCTCGAATTAAGCCCCAAACCAGATGAGGATCTAGCACTAGGGGAGGAGGGGAGGATCGGACCTGTGTGGTGGCCTGAGGCTGCGCATTCTGACAGGTTGCCATGGTCAGAGCTTGAGCTTTAAGTGTCATGTCGATTTGGGCCTCCTCTGCATGATTCTTACTGGAAGAAGGGGGGTTTCACTCCTCTCACTCCTCTGAAGGTGTTAAAAAGGGTAATTGGAGGCAAGAGGGGTGTTTCACATGGTGGCCATTAATGGCCTTGATGGAGAATTTCAGTTTCATGTGGGGGAAGTGAATTAGGCATCAATGTGGCCGGGAGAGGGCTGAAAACTCCTCCTCTCCCCAAGAGGAGGTGAATGGTGCCATCAATGGGGAAGATTGGAGGTTTCTTCTTCCTCCCCATTAACTCCCCCTTCTCTCTCTCTCTCTATCAAATTGGGCCTTCTTTCTCCAAGCCAATTTTCCTGAAATTGAATGGCCAATCCAGTAGCACCCAACCCCATTAGGTGGTGGACCACCTCAATTGGGTCTAGCCCAAGTGAATTGGGCTTGATTAGGTCAAAATAGGTAATTTTGACCTAAATTTAGCATAAGGTTGACTTTGGTCAATTTGATCATTTGGGTTGACCCCAATGGGTGGATAGTCACCCATTGGCCTCCCTTAAGGTTTAGGAAGGTCTAAGTAGGGTCAATTTGGCAAGGTGAGGGTGAATTGACCCTTAATAGGTCACTTTGACCAAAATAGAGCTAGGGTTGACTTTGGTTAGTTTGACCAAATTGGAGGCTCCATGATGGGGATTTTTGGTCCCTTGGGTCCCTAATATCCTTATAAGGGTAGGGGTAAGGTCAATTTGGCATGGTGGAGGCCAATTGGCCGTAATTAAGATATTTTGACCAATTTAGGGTTAGGGTTGACTTTGTTCAATATGGCCTCTTTGGTTGACCCCAATGGGTCCCTGGTGCTCTAATGGGACCCCTAAAGGGTTAGGGATGTTATGGTGGTGGTCAAAGGATCATGGCGAGGCCCTAAAGTCCAACCCTAGGCTTGGTATCTAAAAACTGCTATTTGCAGACCACTTGGGTTTTCTCCTTCTTACCTAAGTTCACATGATTTTGAGCTATTCCTATGGTTTTGTCATGACCTAGTCATGAAGAAACCATCTTAGGGGTCTAGTTGTTTGGGGGGATGTTACAATTCGAGCCGTTCGATCAACCCCCAAAAGCCCAGCCGTCTGATGCTTCTCCCATCCAAATAAAAATCCTCCCCACCCCACCTGACACTCTACTCCATCGTCATTTTAGGGCATCTCTCTCCTCCGTGCCTTATCATCAACCACCACGCCGCACATCGCCATTTACATCCTCCCGCCTCTCCAGACAATGACAAATGCGGATGACCGTTCCTTCTCTTCCAACGCCACGCCGCACATTGCCATCCACAACCTCCTGCCTCTCCAGATGACGACAACCTCCATCATCATTTTAGGGCATCTCGATCCTCCGTGCCTTCTAATCCACCACCACGCTGCACATCGCCATCCACAGCCTCCCGCCTCTCTAGACGACGACAACTGCGGATTGGTATTCTTCTTCTTCTTCTTCTTCTTCTAGCTTCACTCTGTTCCTCAAATGCTGTTAAATCAGATCTGTTGATCTCTTACGCTTTATTTTATTTCTTTTAATCCATTTTTTGATCCATTTTCATCCATTTTTGATTGATTTTGTTCTTTTGTTTGGGATTTGAAAGTTCTACTTTTTGTGGTCCTCTATTGTTGGCTTTTGTTTTTGCACTTTCATACACCAACAATTGAAGGCAACTTGTATGACATAATATTTCATAGAAGGTCTTACCATTCTTATTGTTTTACAAGCAATAACCTTGCATTGTTCGTCAATTCTATTGACTCGAGACGATGAGTATGTTGAATTATAAGGATTTCGCAAGTTTAGAAAATTTATTATTCGTTCATGCCAAATTATTTTGGCACACGACCTGTTCGATCAATTATCCCTACCAAAAGTAAGTGATATGATATTTGCATGCGCGGATTTTAGATTTTTAGTGAAAGGTTGAGATTTTCTCCAAAACTATATCCGATAAAGGCAAGTGTACCTTATCGTCTATAGTATAGGATATTTAGGAATATCAAGGTCGTATTCCACGGGGCGCGTTGATTACTTCTACTTCGAGGAAAATCACTATTATTTTATCGACGAAAATTTGAGGTGGTTTGTTTTCGCTTAACTAAAATTAAAACTAAATTCAAACTAAATGAAAAGCTTGAACATTGCATGAAAAGAAAGAGAAATTGACATTGCATAAAAAAAAGAACATTACTAAGGAGAGAAAAATTTAACCTTGCATGAAAAGGAAGAAATTACTTAAGGAGAAAAAGAACATGAAAGAGAAAACTAATTTTATTGAAAATCAAAGAACTATTACAAGCCTTAAATTAAGAGTGCAAGGCTAAGGAAAATGAAAGTTGCAAGCTTAAGAAAACTAGTACACGAAAGTTACACTACAACATTGCATGAAAAGGGAAGGAGGAGAACATGAAAGCCTTAAGAAACATGAACATTAACTTGAAAAACTCACTCTCAGCTCTAACATCACCTCCCCATCTCCAAATTTCTGAACCCTGGACTCAAGGAGAGCCTCTGAATTTATAGGCAAAATTTTCAAGTTACACGCCCTCGGTCACGGGCGTGTCCAAGGGCGTGTAATCACTGTAACATTGGATCTGGCAGCGGCGTGGGCTTGGCGTGTCGGCGGCAGAAAAGTTGGACATTACACGCCCGTGTAACATGGTCACGGGCGTGACTTTGGACGTGTGCATTAAATGCGGCGTGGGCTGGAATTCGGCGCGGCGGTAGAGCAGGGATCACGCTGGAAAGTCACGGGCGTGACTTAGGTTGACTTCTCGACAGCATCTCCTCGTCTCGACGGCGGCTCCACGTGGATGATTCTAAGATTACACGCCCCCGGTCACGGGCGTGACTTTGGGTCACGGGCGTGACCTGGGGCATGACTTGGTGTGGACTGGTTCAAACAGTGCGGCATCGATTCTGGACTGATCTTCAGCTTACACGCCCTTGGTCACGGGCGTGACCGAGGGCGTGACATGCCATTTTTCCCGATTTGTCCCAAAAATCTGCAAATATCGAAATTAAGCTAAGTTAGAATCAAAATTACAAAAAGAACTACTTATAACCTAAATTTGACATAAAATAGAGAATTCATATTAAATATTTACAAGATTTTCTATTAAAAAGTTATAAAAATACTACTTATCAAATACCCCCATACTCGAGGTTTTGCTATTCCAGAGCAAAAGTGTGAGACATTATTTATAAGACATCCTTAAAAAATTTTTAATTTAAAACTAAAATTTCATTTAACCAAAAGTTAAGTTAAGAGTAAATTCAAGGGGGGAGTAAAGTCCTAAATTATGATGATGATTTGAAAAGAGGGAAAAATGTTTAGGCAATAACTTCTCAAGAAAATTAAGTAGTTTGACAAAATTGTAGAAATTATAAAACTAAATTAAATTAAAATTATAAGAACTCTATCTTAAAAGAATCTTAAGGAAAAGTAAATTACTAAATATTGCTCTCTCCATAATTTTCAACTAAAACTAGAACAATGATAATTGGCTAAGGGGGATTTCATAAAATTTGGCATAAGAAGAGAAATTTTTGAATGGAGGAAATGGAATTTATCATGAAATTTCCTTCTCTTTTTTTTTTCTTACTCTTTTTTTTTTCTCTTCTAATAAAAACCCAAAATGTATATGGTTTAGGAGTAATGAATTTTATCCTCTTATTCCATGCCATATAATCTTTTCAAATATTTTGGGTGCATATGTTTTAGGGAATAATGAATTTTATCCTCTTATTCCCATGACATATGATCTTTTAATACATTTTTTTTATGCCATCAAAGGGGTAGGGTAGGGGAAGAAAAAAAAAATCTAGCTAGCTTTAAATCATATTGAGAGCAAATTCTAGTAAAATTAAAAATTCCTAAGATCTAAGAAGTTAGAAGAAAATATAATTAAAATCTAAAGAGGTTTAGGAAATTTACTACAAAATGAAGCCATTTAAAAATAAAAAGAGAAGTCATGCTAACAAAATTCTCTAATCAATTTAAAATCATAAGATGATTCTTAAATCAAAATTACCTCAAATTTAAAATTAACAAACTATGATAAGCAAAATTTCAGCCAATTAAAAACTTAAACATGCTTATAAACATTCTCAACTAGATTTCTAAGAAATCACAAAAACAACGAGGGAAATAAGATTTTTTTTGGAATTTTTGATATTATCTTTTTTTTGAATTTTTCTCATTAAAAACTATTTACAAAGAAAGGGAACTAGCTTTAAAACTTAAAATTTTTTTTTTTTGCAAGTCTTGGACTTCCCAAGGGCTACCCGGTAAAGGGTTCGCAAGGTACTAGGAGGTGTGATGGGATAAAATCCCAAACGTCCCTTTCCAAGATTTAAATTTTTCTGTTTCTATATTTTTTTTTTGAGTTTTTGGGTTTTACAAATGCTAAAATAGAAGAAAACATAAGAAAAAATATATATTTTTTTGTTTTGAAATTTTTCTGATTTAACAACTATTTACAAAAAAGCTATTTACACCCCCATACTTAAAGTTAAACATTGTCCCCAATGTTTAAAACTAAGTATGAAGTAAAGGAAAAAAAAGAAGTGCAAAACAAAATAAAAAGGAAATGCATGATAAAGGAGAAGGAAGAAAGAGAAGGGGCTTCCCTGATTTTTGAAGTTTGCGCGGGGAAGCGACGATTACCTACAAAATATATTAAAGAACAAGAGAAGACAATAAAAAGATAACTTTGGGGTGCCTCCCAAAAGCGCTTTGTTTATGGTCGCGTAGCTTGACCCACTTGCCGGTCATATTAAAGGTTGAAAAACAATTGAATCACTCTTTTCATTTGGTAACTCTCCCGGAAGATATAATTTAAGGCGGTGCCCGTTAACTTTGAAGGTACCTTTTTCCGGGTGGGAAATTAAAATTGTCCCATAGGACCAAACCTCTTTAACAATAAAGGGTCCGGTCCATCGGGATTTTAGTTTTCCCGGAAAAAGGCGAAGGCGGGAATTATAAAGGAGGACGAGATCGCCCGGCGAAAAAGTTTTTGGAAATTTAATATGCTTATCGTGATAAAACTTTGTTCGCTCCTTATATAATTTATTGCTCTCATATGCGTTCGCTCGCCACTCATCTAATTCGTTCATTTGTAATTTTCTTTGTTCTCCCGCTAGAGTGGAATCGAGGTATAAAAATTTAAGCGCCCAAAATGCGCGATGTTCTAATTCGACCGGAAGGTGGCAAGCCTTGACATAAACCATTCGATACGGTGTACAATCGATAGCGGTCTTGTACGCCGTTCGATAGGCCCATAGCGCGTCATCGAGCTTTATTGCCCAATCCTTCCGATTAATAGAAACCGTTTTTTCTAAGATCCGTTTTAATTCTCGATTAACAACTTCAACTTGGCCGCTCGTTTGTGGGTGATATGCAGTGGATAATTTGTGCGTAACACCATATTTTTCTAAGATTTTTGTGAATTGAGTATTGCAAAAATGGGTGCCCCGATCACTCACAATAGCGCGCGGAGTGCCAAATCGAGAGAATAATTTTTTTAAAAAGTTAACGACGACTCGCGCATCGTTAGTGGGGAGAGCTTGCGCTTCCGCCCACCTTGACACGTAGTCGACCTCTACTAGAATATACTTATTTGAAAACGAAGGAGGGAGAGGACCAACGAAATCAATGCCCCAAAGATCGAAAATTTCGCATTCTAAGAAAATGTTTTGGGGCATCTCATCCCGGCGAGAGATGTTCCCCGACCGCTGACAGCTGTCGCAAGTACTCACAAGGTTGTGAGCATCTTTGAAGAGCGAGGGCCAATAAAAGCCCGCCTCCAGCGCCTTCCTCGCGGTTCGGTTTGAATGATAATGACCTCCGGTGGGTCCCTCATGACAATGACGTAAAATTTTAAGGCCTTCCTCACTCGAGACGCATCGTCTTACTACCTGGTCTGCGCATACACGGAATAAAAAGGGGTCCTCCCAAAAGTAATTCTTTAAATCAGAAAAGAATTTCTTCTTTTGCTGACTCGAGACTTCTTTTGGCAGGACCCGGGCTACTAAATAGTTAGCCAGATCTGCAAACCAGGGGGTAGACGATGAATTAATATTTTCGAGAGCAAGGAGGCGCTCTTCGAGAAATTTATCATTAATGTCAGATTCTATTAATACGTCCGAGGCGGGGTTTTCTAAACGGGAGAGATGATCGGCCGCCAAGTTTTCGGCTCCCCTTTTGTCCCGGATCTCTAAGTCAAACTCCTGCAAGAGGAGGATCCATCGCAAAAGACGAGGTTTGGCGTGCGATTTGCTTAAAAGATATCTAAGTGCGGAGTGATCCGTGAAGACGATGACTTTCGAGAGGGTGATATACGACCTAAACTTATCGAAGGCGAAAACGATTGCTAGAAGTTCCTTCTCGGTCGTGTTGTAATTTGCTTGTGCCGACGTGAGTGTTTTGCTCGCATAATAGATAGGGTGGAAATACTTACTCACCCGTTGGCCTAAAACGGCACCAACCGCAATGTCACTCGCGTCGCACATGATTTCAAAAGGGAGCGACCAATCCGGCGCGACTAGAATCGGGGAGTTTATAAGTTTTTCTTTGATAAGTTGAAAAGCTAAATGACATTCATCGCTAAAAAGAAAAGAAGAATCTTTCTCGAGAAGATGGGTTAACGGCTTTGTAATTTTTGAAAAATTTTGTATAAAGCGCCGATAGAACCCCGCGTGGCCTAGGAAACTCCTAATAGCTTTTACGTTTGTGGGAGGGGGGAGTTTTTCAATTACTTCAATCTTGGCCCTATCGACCTCGATCCCCTTGCCCGAAATTTTATGGCCAAGGACTAGTCCTTCCTTGACCATAAAATGGCATTTTTCCCAATTAAGCGCTAAATTTGTTTCCTCACATCGCTGCAACACGCGCTCGAGATTTTTTAAACAATTTTCAAAAGAACTCCCGTACACAGAAAAATCGTCCATAAATACTTCCATCACCTCCTCCACTAACTCGTCAAAAATTGCCAGCATACATCTTTGGAATGTAGCTGGCGCGTTACAAAGACCGAATGGCATCCTTCGATAAGCGAAGGTGCCAAAGGGACAAGTGAAAGTTGTTTTCTCTTGGTCGTCGGGCGAAATCGGAATTTGGAAGTATCCCGACAAACCATCGAGAAAACAGTAGTAGGAGTGACCCGAAAGGCGTTCTAAAATTTGGTCGATAAATGGTAGAGGGAAATGATCCTTACGGGTGGCATCATTTAATTTCTGATAGTCGATGCACATCCGCCAACCCGTAACAGTACGGGTTGGGATCAATTCGTTATTTTCGTTCGCAACTACCGTAACACCACCTTTCTTTGGCACGACTTGTACTGGGCTAACCCAAGTACTGTCCGATATCGGGTAGATGATTCCCGCGTCCAGAAGTTTTATAACTTCGGCCTTAACGACTTCTTTCATGTTAGGGTTTAGCCGTCATTGAGGCTGGACTGAATTTCGGGAATTATCTTCGAGAAATATTTTATGAGTGCAGAAAGATGGGTTTATACCCTTAATGTCCGATAATTGCCACGCAATTGCGTGGCGGTGCTTTCTTAAGACTATAGTCAACTCAGAAATTTCTGAGTTGCTAAGATCGGATGAAATGATGACGGGTAGCTTAGACTCTTTTTCCAAAAACAAGTATTTAAGGTGAGGGGGGAGTTGTTTCAACTCTAATTCGGGTGGTTCTTCATAAGAAGTCTTGATTTTTAATTTTTCTAAAAATAATGGTTCGGGTGGTGTGGGGTGAGAGACTTCTTCTTCATCGCAAAAGAGCTCTACGGGCTCGGAATCACTATTCGCCGATGAAACTAACTCGAGGGATGAATCGAACTCACAACACTCTTCTAAGTAAAAACATGAATCGTCATTTTCTAGCGTGTTCCGCATCGAGGAATTTATGCCGAAAGTAACTTCATCGTCTCCAACCCGTATGAGGAGCTTTCCGTTACTTACGTCGATAATAGCGCGGGAGGTGGCAAGGAAGGGGCGGCCGAGTATGAGGGGTACTTCGGCATCCTCTTCGATGTCAAGAATGACAAAATCCACCGGGAAGATGAATTTGTCAACCTTGACGAGCACGTCCTCCACTATTCCTATCGGATATTTTAAAGAACGATCCGCTAATTGGATACTCATTCGAGTGGGCCTTGGATTTCCTAGACCTAACTTTTTGAACAAAGAAAACGGCATAAGGTTGATGCTTGCTCCAAGATCCGCTAAGGCGTGTTTTACTAACGAATTGCCAAAAAGACATGGGATGGAAAACCGTCCCGGGTCATTTGCTTTTTTCGGCAATTTGTTGAGTACAACCGCGGAGCATTCTGCGTTTAAAGAAATATGCGAAATATCTTCTAACTTTTTTTTATTGGAGAGCAACTCCTTAAGATATTTCGCATATTTAGGCATTTGTGAGATAGCCTCGCAGAAAGGAACATTAATATGGATTTGTTTTAAAACATCTAAAAACTTTTTATAATTTTTTTCGGCGCTTTCATTTTTAAATTTCGATGGATACGGAATATTAGAAGTAGGAGCGCGCGGATTTAAAATAAAAGAGTGCGGAGCTATCGTAGCGGGCAAATTCGAAGATGAATTAAAAGTAGGAGGAGGAGAGGAAATTACCTTGGGTTCGTCCTGTTTTTGAACCACCTCCTTCCCGCTTCGGAGTGTAATCGCGTGCGCGCTCTCCTTTGGATTTTGCTCGGTGTTCCCCGGTAGTGCTCCTTGTTGACGCTCAGAAATCATCTTTGCGAGTTGGCCCACTTGATTCTCTAAATTTTTGATTGATCCGGTAAGGTTCCGGATGTTCGTTTCATTTGTAGCAACATATTTTGCAAAAACCTCTTCAATCGGAGAGAGTTTTTGCTGTTGCGGTGGAAAACCGGGTGGATTATAATTTTGAGAAATCAAATTTTGAGGCGGAGTTAAGTTAA
Organism: Dactylorhiza incarnata; assembly: GCA_033032865.1. NCBI lineage: Eukaryota > Viridiplantae > Streptophyta > Magnoliopsida > Asparagales > Orchidaceae > Dactylorhiza > Dactylorhiza incarnata. The sequence continues at coordinate 13,004,475 of JAWHQI010000014.1, forward strand.
GAAGTTGATTAGGGGGAGGTTGATTTAAATTCATAGGACGCTGAGCATTTCCTTGGTTGCTCCATGAGAAATTCGGATGATTCCTATAACCCGCATTGTAGGTGTTATTATACGGAGCGATGTTCGGGTTATAGGAAGGCCGAGGTGGATTTCCCATGTAGTCAACATGTTCTTCAATTAAAACGTTATTGGCCCAAGGAGGAGTGGTGGAGGAAGCAGACATCTCCGCCACTTGCTTTGTTAAGCGCTCAACTTGTAAAGCCAAATTTGCGTTTGCGTCTATTTCAAAAATTCCGGCCGGCTTATTAGGCCGCGCTCGGGGCATGTTCCATTGATACGCATTTGTGGCCATCTCTTCGAAAAGCTCTTGAGCGGCGATTGGGGTTTTATTATTTAATGTCCCCCCGGCGGCCGCATCAATCATTTGCCTCGTTTGGAGATTTAAGCCATTATAAAAAACTTGCACTTGTTGCCAAGTGGCAAGTGCATGGTGAGGGCATCGACGCAAAAGCTCCTTGAAGCGCTCCCATGTGTCATAGAGAGTCTCCGAGTCGATTTGCATGAACGATGCAATATCCGTGCGCAATTTAGCGGTCTTTGAAGGCGGGAAATATTTATTAAGAAATTTTTCCGCCATTTCGGCCCATGTAGTGATGGATCCCCTAGGTAGGGAGCCCAGCCACTGCTTGGCCTTAGACCGCAAAGAAAAAGGAAAAAGACGTAATCGAATGGCGTCATCGGTGACGCCATTGATCTTAAAAGTGTCGCAAATTTCAAGAAAGTAAGAGATATGTGAATTTGGATCCTCGTCCGGTTGACCATCAAAGGTCACCGATTGTTGCACCATTTGTATGATGCTGGACTTGATCTCAAAATTATTGTTCGCCACCGTGGGGCGAACAATACTCGATTGTGTGCCTTCTAAATTCGGTCGCGCATAATAGGACATGGTCCGTTGCGCGTCCTCATTAGGATTTGGCTCGTTAAGATTAGGAGGATTAAGATTATGATCCATATTTGTTGCGTTAGTGTCCCCGATCGACTCTTCGGATTCTATTTGATTTCCCTGATCACGAGAACGGCGGTGCCTAAAAAGGGTTCGCTCGATCTCCGGATCAAAAGGAAGAATCGAAGTGCTACCTCGGGTCATACACTAAAAAGAGAAGAAAGGAAGAAGAAAAACTAAAAATATTTTTTTTTCTTTGTGAAAGTTAGAAAAAGCAAACTAAAATAGAAAGAAGCATGATAAAATTAATAGCTATCCTCTTTTCAAAATATCTACACAAAGTCCCCGGCAACGGCGCCAAAAACTTGATATAGAAATTCGGTGGTTTTTAAATTAAGCGAAGGTTAAAGATTAAACTTGAATGGCTCTAGCAGCACCTCCCCCACTCCAAAATTCTGAACCCTGGACTCAAGGAGAGCCTCTGTATTTATAGGCGAAATTTTCAAGTTACACGCCCTCGGTCACGGGCGTGACCAAGGGCGTGTAATCACTGTAACATTGGATCCGGCAGCGGCGTGGGCTTGGCGTGACGACGGGAGAAAATCGGACATGTCACGGGCGTGACATATGGGTCACGGGCGTGACTCAGGATGGCTTCATTTAATGCGGCATGGGCTAGGCAGACGGCGTGGCGGCGTGCTTGGATCACGCGGGAAAGTCACGGGCAACGGCGCCAAAAACTTGATATGATATTTGCATGCGCGGATTTTAGATTTTTAGTGAAAGGTTGAGATTTTCTCCCAAACTATATCCGATAAAGGCAAGTGTACCTTATCGTCTATAGTATAGGATATTTAGGAATATCAAGGTCGTATTCCACGGGGCGCGTTGATTACTTCTACTTCGAGGAAAATCACTATTATTTTATCGACGAAAATTTGAGGTGGTTTGTTTTCGCTTAACTAAAATTAAAACTAAATTCAAACTAAATGAAAAGCTTGAACATTGCATGAAAAGAAAGAGAAATTGACATTGCATAAAAAAAGAACATTACTAAGGAGAGAAAAATTTAACCTTGCATGAAAAGGAAGAAATTACTTAAGGAGAAAAAGAACATGAAAGAGAAAACTAATTTTATTGAAAATCAAAGAACTATTACAAGCCTTAAATTAAGAGTGCAAGGCTAAGGAAAATGAAAGTTGCAAGCTTAAGAAAACTAGTACACGAAAGTTACACTACAACATTGCATGAAAAGGGAAGGAGGAGAACATGAAAGCCTTAAGAAACATGAACATTAACTTGAAAAACTCACTCTCAGCTCTAACAGCACCTCCCCATCTCCAAATTTCTGAACCCTGGACTCAAGGAGAGCCTCTGAATTTATAGGCAAAATTTTCAAGTTACACGCCCTCGGTCACGGGCGTGTCCAAGGGCATGTAATAACTGTAACATTGGATCTGGCAGCGGCGTGGGCTTGGCGTGTCGGCGGCAGAAAAGTTGGACATTACACGCCCGTGTAACATGGTCACGGGCGTGACTTTGGACGTGTGCATTAAATGCGGCGTGGGCTGGAATTCGGCGCGGCGGTAGAGCAGGGATCACGCTGGAAAGTCACGGGCGTGACATGTGGGTCACGGGCGTGACTTAGGTTGACTTCTCGACAGCATCTCCTCGTCTCGACGGCGGCTCCACGTGGACGATTCTAAGATTACACGCCCCCGGTCACGGGCGTGACTTTGGGTCACGGGCGTGACTTTGGGTCACGGGCGTTACCTGGGGCGTGACTTGGTGTGGACTGGTTCAAACAGCGCGGCATCGATTCTGGACTGATCTTCATCTTACACGCCCTTGGTCACGGGCGTGACCGAGGGCGTGACATGCCATTTTTCCCAATTTGTCCCAAAAATCTGCAAATATCGAAATTAAGCTAAGTTAGAATCAAAATTACAAAAAGAACTACTTATAACCTAAATTTGACATAAAATAGAGAATTCATATTAAATATTTACAAGATTTTCTATTAAAAAGTTATAAAAATACTACTTATCAGTAAGCAATAGACCATTGCATAACATAAACCTCACAACTACATCACCTCTCAAGATAATGATTAACAACTACTCTGACTAAGTCTCTACCTTCTCCCCGTAGAATCACCTCCATACATACCTCTCAACTGAGCTTCAACCTCTGCAAACTAGCTACAAATGCATTCCACCCATCGCAATAGACCAAGGCAACCTCTGACTCAACAACAACGGGACGCACAGAATGTGCGAAGACGTGACTCTATGCTCTTCAGCATTCTGCAAATCAGAACCACCCTCCTATACCTGCCTCTGCGAACATTGCCGGTGATCTGCCTACAGTACTCAACCACCAACAATAACCACATTTGCAATCACCACCAACTCGCGGTATAGATTACTCAAAACTATATTTCAACCTCATACATATACGCAACTATTAACGATTAATACAACAAATTATGCCTGCACAGAACAATGTGAACGAGAGCTAAATCGAGCCAAAGTTCGTCGTTCGAGGGAGCAAATGACCACCGAACAATGTGACGCGCAAAAACAAATGAGACAAGATCACTGACGCACTCAAACGGCTATCCCACACCAACCAATCGCATCTACTACGCACACGCAATGTAATAACTTCAATTCTCAGACAAATCAACAAAACCAAGGCCACCGTCCGACACATCACAGCCACCTCCGTCCAAGCCAAGGAAGACAAACGCGTATACTACAACGAACCACACAACAACATGAGCAAAGGCAACAACTGCTTCGCCGACGCAGAACAGGTTCCCCCGTCTTCTACCACTCAAGCTATTAACAGCTGTGGACATACGCAGAGTATGCCACCACACCAAACAATCACCGATTATGCTTCGCTCCATTAGACAATATTTCAAGGTACTCATTACTACAACAACAAAAACACAAATCATCAATTTTATTACACGTTCTGCCCTATAATTTTATAACAAATCAACCTCAAAACGTCTACACTTACAGTTGGTATAACTATAATTCCAGTTCAAACTACTCCTCAGCAAACCCATACAACAACATCAACACCAACAACAACTACCCTTCAAAGGACAACTTGAACGCAACATCACCCATCCATAAACTGCTACCCAACAAATAATGTTCCACAAGGAGACATCAACCATGTGCTGCTCTGGAGGAAAAGTAACTCTACCAGACATACCCGTACCCAACGACCTTTACAACATCTTCACAGACAAGTTAGCTGAAGGAAGTCACTTCAGACAGAATATTCGTGCTTACAACCATATATTTTCATTCACATCAATGGGAGTCACAATAGATGAGAATATGTCTACATTTATGCTGGGTGTCTACACTTTCAAAGCACACATAGCGATATACTACATAATTGGCTCACTATTACCCGCACCAGGAACATGCCCTCGGTTCATAAAAATCTTTATCTATGACAAGGAAAATGAACTACAACATAGGATGGAAGAGAGCACTGGACTCGGCACAACCTTGATTCAGAAAATCACATGCATACTCGATGCCTTCAACCCCTTCGTTCAGACACTGCGTTACCTAGCTCGACGCCCCGATATACATGATTGCAAACTCCTGATCAAAGAGCAACCATCAAACCAACATCAATACTCACTACCAACGGCATCCCAAGTAGCCACTATAATAGTCGGTGGAGACGACTATACAGATGCAACAAATAGAGTCATATTGATCCAGACAACTGCAGGACAACTACTCAATATAAAGGAATACTACGGATGCCACGACCCACTATAATACCCACTGTTACTGCCACTGGGTACTTACCGATGGCATGGTGAGCCCCAAATGAACCGCCGGGAACGGGTCAACGGTTGCGATTACTATGCATACATCCTACAAGTAACCAAACCTCTCACCTTTCAGTCTACATATCAATAACGTTTTACACTAACACATTACATATATCCCTCTTCATACATATACGTGGACGTACTCCAACAATACTTCAGCACGATAGGCGTCTACTACAACAATACACGGTCGACAACTACGTAAAAATAGAAGAACAAAAGTTAACTTGGATTGGAACACACCAAAATGACATTAGAGCAGAATTATACCAAGGACTACAAGATTGCATAGACTTAGTGATGAAATAGCTTCACGCTGCGCAAAATTAAAATACTATCCACGTATAATTCGATAAGGCAAGTGTACCTATCGCTTTATAGTATAGGATTTTAGAAAATCAAGTGTCGTATTTTTCCGGGCTTGCTGAGTACTTCTACTCACAAAGAAGAGCTATTATTTTATCGAACGAAAGTTGGGTTTGTTTTTGGAAAAACAATTTGGAGAAAATTAACTACGAAGAAAAATTATGATTAAAAGGATTAGCACTTGGTCTTGAATCCCTTTGGAATAAAATATAATTTAATAAAAGATGAAACTGCAAACTCTTATTGAAATATCCTCGACCGTGGAGGTTCCCAAAATATGGTAGAGCCTCTCTCGAGAGAACTACCACCTAACCTTAGGTTGATCGATTAAGACCCCTCGGCCAGTCGAAACCCCCTAAGCTTGCTTTAAGCGGTGAACCCCACTATTGGATTTGACTCCAATCCGAAAGATTTGTGTCACCTTCTCTCGAGGAATGCATACAACTCTTTTTATCTTTGAGTGATCTCCTCGTTCGCATGGATCTCTCGATCACTAGCAAACGAATCATAGATTGAAAGTCATATTCCGGACATATGAAATCAAAACAAAATAATTCAAAGATAAATTGAAGATAAACAAAACTAGAGTTTGCTAATTAGAAAAAGATCAAAACATATTTTATTTCATTCCAAAGTTCATCATAACCAAGTGCTAAAGGAAGTTTAGCTACTCATTATAGTGATGGAAACACAAGTAGAAAAGGGAAAATACATGATTAAAAACTAGAATACTTGAATTGAAATTGCAATAATAAAAACTTACAACTTGAAGAAAAATTAGCTAGAACAACAAAAATAATAGACTAAAGCTGTAAGTAAACTCCAAAATCGCACACCCTGACTTCTGGAGATTACTGCCTTTTATAGATGAAAAAACGGGGAGCCACGCCCTTGGTCATGCCCGTGACCAAGGGCGTGTAAGCTGCGTAATTGCTGTCATGAAAGCCCGGGACGTTGGGGAAGAGAAACCGGCAGAAATCAATTGCATGGCGGGTCACGGCCTCGGTCACGCCCGTGACAGAGGGCGTGTCTTGAACGGGTCTGGAAAAGGCGGGAAACGCCGCGATCAGGAGTTAATCTGGCGGTTGCAGAAGAGTCACGGCCTTGGTCACGCCCATGACCGAGGGCGTGTAAGCTAGAAACTGCGGGAATTGATTGCTGGCTGAATTGAATGCATTCCGGGCGTGTCACGCCCTTGACACTTTAGGTCACGCCCTCTGTCACGCCCGTGACAGAGGGCGTGTAATTTTAATCTGACGTGGCGGCTGACTTCTTTCAACTGGAATGCGCGGGGCTGGATCACGGCCATGACAAAATGTCACGCCCTAGGTCACGCCCGTGACCGAGGGCGTGTACTTTGTGATTTCGGCAGAAATACTCCAAATATTCTCCTGATTAGTCTTATGAGCTTGAAATTGCTATTGGCAGCCCAAATTACCTAAAAATACAAAAATAAGATAAATTAGTGATAAATTAACTAAAACTAAATTAAATTAAATTAATTATTAATAAAATATTATGTGAAAATAACTATAAATATAGCATTATCACTTAGGCGAAAATAATGCAGGTTCGTCACTTCGACCTCTTAAAATTAAACTTATATGGAAGAAAAGCAATAATCAATGTATCTACATGTTATATTTGATCACACTACCTTCGACTAATGTCTTCTCATGAACTCAGCAAATGTTGGTCGTCGGACTATTCTGCCTTCCTCATTCATTGGTAGCCCGAGGGATATGTACCAAAGATACCAAGACGCGATGGCTGTCGTGAGAAACTTCGGGAAGCCAGATATTTTCCTAACAACGACATGCAATCCTTCTTGGGAGGAAATCCAAGCAGAGCTTCTCCCAGGCCAAGCTCCACTTGATCGTCCAGATTTGATAGCCAGGATATTTCATGAAAAATATGACACCTTAAGGAAGATATATTCCAGAAGGGTGTTCTTGGTAGAGTCGTGGCACATGTACACGTAGTCGAATTCCAAAAACGTGGACTACCACATGTGCACATGTTGATAATTCTTGATGAAGCAAACAGACTAAACACTCCAGATAACTATGACTGCATAGTAAGAGCTGAGATTCCCAATCAAGATGAAGAGCCAGAGCTCTACACTGTCGTACTAAAACACATGATACATGGCCCATGCGGTCCATTCAATCCTACCACACAATGCATGAAAATAAATGGTTGTAAAAAGGGCTATCCAAAACCATTCTCGGAATGCACCGTACAAGGGTCTAATTCATACCCAATCTATTGCCGAAGGAATGACAACAAATATATTGCACTCGATAGATATGGAGACATAATGATCGATAATCGTTGGGTCGTGCCCTACAACCCATGGTTCTTATTAAAATATGACTGTCACATCAATGTCAAAATATGAGGTAGTATCAAAAGAATCAAGTATCTATACAAATATGTGTACAAGGGACCTGACTGTGTCACATTCGAAGTCAGACCTGGGCCTAATTACGGGGAAATCAACAAGTACGTTGACGGTCGTTGGATATGCGCTCCAGAAGCATTTTAGAAAATATATACCAAGGACAATTTGGTGAAAATGACATGCCAAGTTATCACAATATGCAAAGAGTATTCAAAATTAACGGACACAAATTACTTATCCAAATGGTGACAAAGGGCATGTATGTTTTTGAACAACAAAATGTATTTTTAGGAAATTCGCCAAGTACTTCTGCTAGCAAAATTCAATTGTATTAGTGCAATGCTTACTCATCGATACTTTCTCTCATATTTAAATATTTTGTTTACTCAATGTCGTACTCATTGACATGCAATCTTATTTAAGTTACACTTCCATTACAATTCAACTATTTTATGTGTGCTTTGAGGTCTTAATCAATTAGTAGCTAAGAAATGTATGGTGGTCTCAGTGACGAATGCTTATATGACTATTCTGTAGTATTGACCAGTTGGGTGGCCAAGCGAGCCAGACAATATTTTTTAATATCATTTACAAACTTTATGTCTGTTTTGAGACGAGTGACAACGCACGAGGGCCACCACTCATGCCCGCGCGATACTACGTCGGACACCGCATTACTCATGCATGATGGTGCTCCCCTGCTCGCAAACACCTGTGAGCACGATGCCCGAACAACATTGCCTGGGGTTTGCGAGCGGGGGAGCACCGTCGCACATGGGCAATGTCGTGGACGTTGGTACTATCGCACGGGGCACGAGGGCCCCCCCGTGCACTGTAACTCGTATATATATATATATATATATATATATATATATATATATATATATAAAGATATCCCCTTATCGGTGTAATGGCAAGCTTCTCGACGATCTTCGACAAATTCATCGAATCCATTCGACGAATCGACTTAACCTCTAGAGGTTTCTCGATTAATTACCTTCCTACCAAACTTCTCGACTAACTTCGACAAAACCATCGAATCCATTCGACGAATCGACTTAACCTCCCGAGTTTTTTCGACAAATTCCTGATCTACACGAATGAAGACAAAAACATCTGATAGGCCTAAAATCATAAGACATGAAGATACATATTTTGGAGCCTCAGAAAAATAAGGGAAACAAGGAAATAAAGGGGAGAGAAAGCAAACCACTATTTGCCTCAAATTTCACTATACTCCAACGGAGGCGCTGCAAGAAGAACACGAAGAGCTCGCTGAGAGCTTTCCGAAGCTAAGCTCCGAGGAAGAAGAAGAACACCGAAGATCTCGAGATGGCGGTCGGAAGGTTCACGGAGAAAAGATCGCCTCTCTCAACTCTCTCTGGTTTTGGCTTCTCGGAAAAAAGAAAATGAATTGTCTTGGGAAGAAGATGATGTCTTGGCCATTTAAATCCTTTGAAGAAGATGGTTTAGATTTCCAAGAAGAATATATTACTTTATCTAAGTGCTGGTCAATTTCTTAATGGAATAGGACACGACAAACTAGGTATAATATTCTAAAAAGATTTTATAATCAAGTTAATAATAATAATAATAGTAACAGTAATAATATATTAGTAATATAAATATTGACATATTATTACAAAGGTCTAAACGCACGCCGGTTCAAACGAAATTTGCCCTAAAGGCGAAAGCCGACGCTACAAACCCCACGACAAAGTCAAAACCAAAATCCGACGAGCCGTTCTCGCGTTATAATTTTCCAAAGTTTACAGCGAACAATAATTTACAAATCTTCGAAAAAATGCGCTGAGGATCTAATATTGCTCGGATAGCAAAGAAACTTGACGGACACGTCTAAAATTAATCAATTAAATTTCCTAACGTGAAGTTTCCCAATCTCGACAAGTATTCCAGAATTTGGCCGACTCGACCAAACAGACGCGAAAATGCACTAACGACGACGCGCCGACAACTCTAAGTTAACGTAACGCCCTTATGTCATTATGACTTGACCAAGAGGATTAAATAATTATCGAACATAATCAGGGGCGTTACAGTTACCCCTCCAAAAAAGAAGTTTCGTCCCAAAACTTGGAACGTAAATCGAAACAAGATGGCAGAGAAGAGATGAGACTCTCTCAAAGCAGATTCTAATTCCCAAGTTGCACTCCTGATGTCCTGATTTCGCTAGAGAACTTTAACCATAGGAATCGTCTTCCTGCGCAAAACCAGATCTTGCGATTCAAAAATAAGGACAGGCTCCTCAACATACGACAGATTGGGCTGCAGCTGAGGAACAGAGTCTAGGACATATAAGCACACACTTTTGCAAATGGCTCACATGAAACACATCATGAACACCAGGAAACGAAGCAGGCAATTCTAGTCTATGCGCAGACACTCCGATGCACCCCATAATCTTGAAAGGCCCCACATACCTAGGATCCAACTTATGGTTTTTCCCAACTCTCTTAACACCAAGCATCGGAGAAACCTTCAAGAAAACCATGTCCCCGACTGAAAACTCCAGGTCAACCCTTCGCCGATTAGCATACTTTTCATAGCACTCCTGAGCCACAAGAAGCTTCTCTCGAACCTGAGACACAGCAACGCTCATCTCCTCCAGGGCCTCTGGACCTAACAATGACCTTTCACCAACCTCCGCCCAAAACATGGGTGTCCGACAACGCCTTCCATACAGAGCTTCAAAAGCAGCCATCTGCAGGCTCTCTTGATAGCTATTATTGTAAGCAAACTCCATGAGCCCAAGACGCTCATCCCAAGCCCCTACATGATCCAGAACATAACATCTAATCATATCCTCCACGATTTGACTCACCCTTTCCGTCTTCCCATTAGTTTGCAGATGGTAAGCAGTGGAATATCTGAGATTGGTGTCTAAGGCTCCGTGCAAACTCTGCCAAAAATGAGACATATATCTGGAATCTTGATCCGACACAATGCTCATCGACACACCATGCAATCTAATAATTTCTTGCAAATAAAGCGAAACAATCTTTTCCATAGGATAACCAATCTTATATGGCACGAAATGACACACTTGGTCAATCTATCAACGATCACCCACACAACATCATGCCCTCGAGGAGACTTTGGTAGACCGTTAATGAAATCCATAGAGATACTCTCCCACTTCCAAGTTAGAATATCCAGAGGCGTCAACTTACCTCCAGGTCTCTTATGATCGCTTTGACTCGCTGACAGGTATAATATTTAGACATGAATTTCGCAATATCATTCTTCATACCTGGCCACCATACGATTTGCTTTAGATCGCGGTACATTTTTGTAGAACCAGGGTGGTAGGCAAGGCTAGAATCATGAGCTTCATCACAAATCTTTGCCCAAATCTCTTCAACAGTTGGAACGCAGAATCTACCATGATATCTCAAGGTACCCTCCTCATCAATCGAGAAACAAGGCAACTCTCCCTTTTCGATCCTACCTCAAAGATGCTACAGGTCAGGATCATCATTCTGATAACCTCGTAAGAGTAATCCAAGAAGGGTCTTCAATTTTCACACTAGACGGCCCAACCGTAGGCCTCATAGCTATATTCATCAAATAAAACTCTTCTACAAAAGACTGCACAGAGAGATTAAAGACATAAACCATCTTTCTACTAAAAGCATCAGCTACCATATTCTCCTTTCCTGAATGGTAAAGAATTTCTACTTTATAATACGCAACGTACTCCATCCATTTGCACTGAAACAAATTAAGCTCCTTCTGAGAGAAAACATAAATCAAGCTCTTATGGTCTGAATAGATTGTGCAGGACACTCCATATAACAGGTTCCTCTACAGCTTCAAAGCATAGATCACAACTGCAAATTTGAAGTCATGCGTAGGGTAATTTCATTCATGAACCTTTAATTGCCTAGACGCGTACACAATTACTCTCCCTTCTTGCATCAGAACACAACCGAGACCAACTTGAGACGCATCTACGTAAACTGCAAATTCTACATTTTCAGAAGGTAGAGCCAAGATAGGGGCAGAACACAACTTCCTCTTCAACTCCTGAAAAGCTTCTTCACACTCATCACTCCAAACAAAAGCTACGTTCTTCTGAGCAATCTTAGTCAACGGCGCAGACATCACTGAAAATCCTTGTACAAATATTCGATAATACCCTGCTAATAAACTTCTTATTTCCTTCGGCGATGTCGGTCTCTTCCATTCCAAGACCGCGGAAACCTTTGCTGGGTCCACAGATATCCCCTCTTTACTCACAACATGACCCAACAAAGATACTTGAGAATGCCAGAATTCGCACTTGCTTAACTTGGCATACAACTTACGCTCTCTCAAAGTTGATAGAACCAAACGTAAATGCAGAGCATGGTCTTCAGCGCTCCGCGAATGTTGAAGCCAGGAAAATTCCGACTCCAAAATTTGGATCAATGCAGCCGGAGGCTACTCGCCCAGCAGTCCAACGAGAAGGCCTGACTAGCAACGACGAAGAACTAGAAGAGCAACAAAAACAGGACCCCAGGCGCTGCGGCAGAGAGGTCCCACCACGTACCGAGAAGCTCAGAAGAGATTTCTCCTCCACAACCAAAGATGGCCGAGCAGGGTAAGAGGAAGAAACTGACTTGGCTATTATCAAGAGTAATGGCCAAAGATGAAGGGTCCAAAAGTATGAAAATGGGGTTCCAGAAGCTCAAGATCAGGTGCCAATCCAAGTACCCCTGAGGTCCTATTTATAGGCAAACCAAAGAGGGGGGGGGGGGGTTCTTATTTATACCCCACACTACTCGGCGACCAGGCAACATTGAGGCGATCTCGCTCGGAGCTAGTGAGTATCACCTATGGCCGTCCACCTCTTGGCGAGTATTGGGGCTACTCGCGCGAGATCACCCATACTCGCCCAGGCCTCCTTATGCTCCTGCTGGCTGAGCTATCTTTTTTCTTGGACTACAGACCTCTATGCTGACCCCTTTGACCTTGACTTCTGCCTACATGGCTTTTAATGGGCCCACCCTTGGAGAATAATGGTTGTACACAATCCCCGCTCTTTGCGAGTAACATTGTTGCTCGGAAAGAAACATCCAACCTTTATTCGATGAGCTGTCATGTTGGCGAGTATATGTCTATAGTCAGCATTTCGCTGCTGTTGCCCTGACTCTATATATAGGGGGGAGGGGTCTCTGATGGAGCACCTTTTCTGATCTAGCTCAAGATGTAGTATACTCATGCTGACATGGCCGACCTTCTGGGTTTGCTGCTGCCCCTTAAAACTCCTGATCGCGTAGACGGAGCTTGAAGACTTCCTCGCCTCCAAGAAGAGGAAGCGGCTCGCTAAGAAGAAGAAGAAGAAGAAAAAGAATGCTGCTGCGGAGGATGTCGCTGATCCTCTAGTCGGTCGTCGTCAGCAACTGCTTGACGACTTGGGTCTCTCCCATGAGGGAAGCTCGCCTGCTCCGGATCCTCCTGCGCCAAAGGTCACTCCAGAGGCGAGCATGACTGAGGCCTCGACTCAGGCTCAACGGGATGTCACTCCTGCGCGAGGTGGGAGCTCCATACTCGCCACTTTTGAAATTGCTTGCTAAAAATGTCGCTTGATGAGGTCTTGACAAAGCTCACCATGTTTCCTCCTGTATAGCGATCAGGGGCAATGGAGGAGCCTTTGTCCATACCTCCTCTGCGATCATCTCTGATGATCTCGCCAGGAGCTGGGGAGGAGTCACGTCGTGGTGGCTCTGTGCGGATCCTTCATATCTCGTTATCCAAGAAGCGATCTATGAGCGAGCATAAGGTTCCTTTGGCGAGCAACGCGCCTCCACCTCCGCCGCCTCTACAATGATTGGAGCTGGCGAGCAGCTCGCAGCAGCCCGCAGGTGAACTTCCGCCACCACCTCCATTGTCTCCTTTTGTTGACGGCCCAGGCAATCATCGCCCTTCATCTTCTACGGCCCCCTCATCCCATCAGGGATAGTCCTCGCGCCGAGGTGGGGTTGGGGGATCTTCAGTGTTCTTCGCCCCAGGAGGGGGAGGGTGACTAGTGGATTGTCGCGGTCGGGGTAACGCGCCTCCCAGCAGGGAGCAAACCGGCGTAACTCACTCCAGCTGGCGAGGTGCTGGTCATCACAGCGCCTCCCCTCCTCGAGTAAGGTGCTCACCTTCTCGGAGATCTCACAGTCCTCCCCACAGCTAAGGAATGATGCTCGCCAACCTGGTAACTTAGTTGTTGCTTTGTCGAATTTGCTGCGATCTTTCTTTAATGCTCGCTACTAATACCTTCTACTTCCTTCTTTTTTTGGCAGCTCATGCTCAAACTCCCGTGGGAGCATTGATTGATGCGGTCGGGCTTTCCTTCCACGAGTACCAGGAGAGGGCTACTCGCGCCATTGTGGATCTGGAGGAGAAGGTTGAGCACTTGGCGATCAGCGAGCCCCATCGCCGCTTGACGGATTTGGAGGTGCGGGTATCTCGGCTGGAAGAGTTTGATACTCGGCTGGCTGGTGCGGAATCTCACTTTTAGACTGTCAGCGACTTGGAGCGCCGGGTCGCCAGGATGGAGCACCGTCAATAGCTGCATCATGATGAGCTGGTGGGGATGCACGCGAGAATGGGGTCGGTTGGGCGGCTGGCGAGGATCGAGGACCAGTTGCGGCAAGGCGAGGACACGATGACCTGGCCTTTGAGCACTTCAAGCGTGCTCGTAGCATGGGATGGGTTGGGCGACATCCGCAACCTCCTGATGCCCAGGCAAACCTCCAGGGCCCTCCTTAGATTTTTTTCTTTTTTCCTTTGTAGTTGCGAAGTCATCGTTCGGCGGGTATCTAATAATTCGAACAATTTATAAATGCAATATTATTTTGGAGAGTATTCTAATCCCGTCTTCATTCCTTGTCTACTATGATGTCTAAGTTTTTTCTATCTTTTTTCTTTATCTATTTTTGCGAGTAGTGGTTGAATGTCGCGCCTATTTTGGCGAGCTTTGTTGTATTCTGATGCAGGTACTCACGTGCTGAAGGCTGGCGATTCGGTATGCGTCATGACTTTGGGGCCTTCCTTAATACTCGCCACCCTCCTTCATGCTTGCGGTGGCGTAGTCGACAAGCCAAGTCTCCTCGACTCTTATAAATAGAGGGAGGGTACGTATTAATTACGCTTTTGGCGATCTTCCTTCATTCCTAGCGAGTATCCTTCTTTTCCTCTCATTCTCGCCTCCTAATGCTCGCTTTCCTTCATTCCTTGCTTTCATGATGGTGGATGAGGCGGTCATCCAGCGTGTGAGTCACTCCAAGAACTTCGCGGCGACCTCTTTCAAGAAGCCGATAACTCGGCCAAAGGACTTACAGGATTTTTCCGATAAATACCTGTCGCCGGGCTATGTCGCCAGGCTTCCTCGCGAAGATGAGCAACAAAACACCTTCTCGTCCACCGAGATGGTGTTCCCGGTCTGCCACTTCGAAGTTGGCTTGCGACTACCATTGTGGAAGGAGTTCTGCCAGATCCTCCGCTACTTTGGGATAGTCCCTTCCCAGATCAACCCAAATGGAGTGGAGATGATCGTGGGGTCTCTTTGCTTCTTGCGAGAAGAGAGGATCGCATTTGATCTCTCCATCTTCAGGCGGGTATGCCACTTCAACGCAACCGACGAGGGTGTCTTCTTTCTTTGCTGCCATGTTCGCTCGCTAGTCGGCACAGCGAACAAGAACCATCGCTGGGGCGAGCGACTAGTCGTCATCAAGGGCGACTTTGGGACCATCCCGAGCTCATCCTTCCAGCCGGTGGAGAGCGCCTTCGTCGTTCCTTACCTGGAGGAGAACAAGGAGAAGCTACTCGACTACTTCCAGAATCACCGCTTAGATGTGGTCTTCTGGAGGAGGCGAGTAGATGAACTTACCGAGGTGTTCCCCGGCGAAGGTAACCTTCTGAGCGAGTAGCGATTATACCCGCCTTTTTATCTTCAACTAGAGACTAACCTTCTTCTGTCATGTCTTTTTGCAGCTACTCGTTGTTTGCCGAGTGAGCCTCTCCCGATGGCGAAGTTGGCGAGTTCCTCTCAAGGGGGCTCTGGGACCTCGGCGCGCGAGGGCGGGGATTCCTCCCCGATCGTCTTGTCGCCTATTGGCGAGGATGATCTGATGACCACTGCTGATAAGGCTGGGCCTTCTAAGAAGCGGAACCCCAAGGCCAAGTCCCGGGAACCTGCGAGGAAGAAGAAGAAGGTCGCGAGGCGGGACCTAAATGCGAAGGCGGATCCTTCGGAGGCTGGCGAGCCTCACAGTCACCCGCTCTTCAATGAGGGCACTCGTGGTGAGGATGGCTATGGTTGCCCTCTGGTGAGCTGGGCCGAGCGCACCCACGAGGTGACCCTGAGAACAAATCTTCCCGCCTGGTCAGAGGATTATGAATAAAGTGGTGAGGCATTCGATGCGATGTTCGCCTTGTATGGTCGCGCGGATGCCAAGGCTCTGCAGGATGTCTTGGCCGAGTATCTGGCTCATTAGAGCTCGCATTCGTTCATGCGAGCCGCCGAGCTCATCCATGTGACAGTGAGGAGGCTGCTCGAATATGAGCAGATGATCAAAGTGCAGAGCAAGATGCTCATCGCTTTGGGGCTAGAGGCCGCCAAGTGCAAAGATTTCGAGGTACTCGATTGTTGCCCTTCTAGTTTCTGGAATACTCACCTTTATGTCGATCAGTTTGTTAATTGCTGTCTTCATATTTGTGCAGGCCGCTGAGATCGAGATGGCAAAGAAAATATCTCAGCTGGAGAAGGAGCTGGAGGATACTTGGTAGACCTTGGAGGCTGCCCAAGTCCGCATTGCCGAGCTGGAAACTCGTTCTGCCGAGCAATAGCCTTCGGAGGCGGGCACCTCCAGGGTCGGCAAGCAAATCAGGATGCACGGCGACGAGATGCTGCACATCCACCGAGAGATCTCCCGGGCGACCAGGACAGTCATCATGAGCAGGTTGAAAGATGAAGGTTTCTTGAAGCCGGAGGAGATGGACCTGACAGTGGTGGACCTCATCCCGACGCTGCTAGCCGAGGAGTCCACCTCTCCCAGGCGAGTTCCTTCACTATCTTCTAGTGACGCCGAGGATGAGGATTCCGAGGGCGAGGATGGCGAAGAAGATCCCGACATCGATGGAGAGGACGAGGATGACGATGAAGGCGATGATGATGCATAGTTGTTGGGGTCCCTTTTTTGACAGTTTTCAAAAGATGTCTAGCATTTTTTGTTCTTTCTAACATGTAATTCAAAATCTTATCAAAGAAATGAATACAAATTTTTTGCTCGCCTTTTGTTTATCGCACTTGCTTCTTTGTTTGTATGCCGAGTATGCTCTTATGAACGAGGCGAGGTTGAGCGCTCGCTAGGCTCCTTGGTAAACGCGAGATTGGATGTTGCGGTCGACAATCATACCTTACTTGCACGTTAGCTACTCGCTCGCTCGTACTCACGCCCGCATTCTTGCATCTGCATACTCGCGCCCAATATACTCGCATCTTCATACTCACCTTTTTCAAAAATCCTTGGTGGAGTTGATCTGTGAAGGGCACTTGGGGAGGGTCCTGAGGGACGTATGATCTGAAGGCTTTCCTTCGTACCTGATAAAGAATTGCCAAGATGTTTGCAAGAGTAATGAACTCCTAGATAAAAGAAGTAGAAAGTGACCATCAGGCTGGTCCTAGGGGACACACCATCCTGAGGTCTCGATCCTATTGTGATGTTGATGCTGATGAAGAGATCGACAAGTAGGGAATGACAGTCGGGGAGGTCCGAAGACACACCATCCCGAGGTCTCCATCCTACTGTGATGTTGATGCTGACAAAGAGATCGACAAGTAGGGAATGATAGTCGGGGAGGTCCCAAGACACACCATCCCGAGGTCTCCATCTTACTATGATGTTTATGCTGATGAAGAGATCAACATGTAGGGAATGACAGTCGGGGAGGTCCGAAGACACACCATCCCGAGGTCTCCATCCTACTGAGATGATGATGCTATTGAGGTGGACTCTTTCCTGTCATACTCAACAATCAGAGTGGATTAAACGCACCAACTCAAATGATCAGACGAAATAATTGGAAACGGAATGCTATGCCATGGGCTTTTCAGCTCTCGAGGGCTTACTACGCATTTATTCAAGGGTCCCCTGATAGGTTTAAGTCGATCATCCCTTCGTCGAATTGGTAGGTCGGCGTCCAGACTTCGTCCTGATAATCTCCCCAGTCGGATGAGAGATGCGGTCGGAGGGTATATATGGACAACATGCAAGGGGGGGGGGGAGCTGATATCGACCATTAGTGCAGAGGCTTGGTCTTAAGAGAATGCACTACCGAGGAACCATCCCATCACCCGTTCTGGGTTTTACGAGAATCAAGTCGGAGGCCCGTTTCCCAACCTAGCGTGTTGATCATCTTTACCTGCTTCTCTTCCTTTAAAAAACATTTTTTGCTAAATCAGATAAGTACTAGCACAGCTTTGGCCTCTCGAGGGAATACAACACCTTTATCCAAGGGTTCCCTGATAGATTTAAGTCGATCATCCCTTCGTCGAATTGGGAGGTCGGCATCCAGACTTCTTCCTGATAATCTCCCCGGTCGGATGAGAGATGCAGTTGGAGGGTATCTACGACCAACGTGCAAGGAGGGGGGGGAGCTGATCTCGACCGTCGGTGCAGAGGCTTGGTCTTAATAGAACGCACTACCGAGGCACCATCCCATCATCCACTCTGGGTTTGACGAGAATCAAGTCGGAGGCCCGTTTCCCAAACTAGCGCGGAGATCGGCTTCACCTGTTTTTATTCCTCTTCTTGGAAACATTTTTTTATTGGAGGTAAATGTATAAAACCCTTTGCTACCCCATGTTTCTGGGGGGTGAGGAATTTATTCATAAGTGATAAATTTACAGGAGAGGGACGTACACACTCCCGCTCAGGGGTAAAACCTTTCTAGGTTGTCGCCGCTCTAGGTGTTCCCCAACAACTCCCCTTCATGATTCTATATGCGATAACCTCCTGTTATAAGCAGTTTGTGGATGATGAAAGGTCCCTCCCAATTTGGGTTGAGCTTCCCAACCGCCGTCGACCTTCCGACTGCATCCACTTTCTTTAGGACTAGATCACCGGCTTGGAAATGCTTGAGGCGGACATGCTTATCGAAGAGCCGCGCCATTCGACGCTTGATATCCTCTTGCCGAGCTGAGGCTAAGTCGTGGAGTTCTTCGATGTAATCGGGAGATAGATTTTGAGTTTCTTCATTCTCCAGCTGCCATTCTTCGTTTTCATCTTCTGCCGCAACCACCCTTGGACTTCAGACTTTGAACTCTGCTAGGACGAGAGCCTTGGACCCATGAGAGAGTTTGAATGGGGTTTTCCCTGTGGCTGAGCTAGGAGTGGTTCTCAAAGCCCACAAAACCAAGGGAAGCTGCTCCGCCCAATTACCTCGTAGGTTCTCGACTTTCTTCTTTAGGAGGATGATTAGCTTGTTGGCGGCCTCCACTTGTCCATTTCTCCTAGGATGATGCACTGAAGTGAACCAAAGATCAGTCCCTAGCTGGCTGCAAAAATCTTCCAGCTCCAAGCTGGAAAATTGGGGACCATTGTCGGTGACGATGGCGAGGGGGATCCCGAATCTGCAGACGATTTCTCCCCAGATGAAGTTCTTCACGACCTGAGAGGTGGTCTTGGCCAGAGCTTTGGCCTCGATCCACTTGGAGAAGTAGTCGATAATGATGAGAACGAACTTCCTCTGGCCACTGGCTGAAGGAAAGGGACCTATCAAATCCATCCCACAGATAGTGAACGACCATGGAGTGGTGATTGAACGAAGTTGTTGGGCCGGCTGCAACTGAAGGTGGGGTGAATAGCTGACACTTCTGATACTTCTTCAAAAAGATCTCCGCATCCTTACAGATGGTAGGCCAGAAGTAGCCATGCCTTAGAATTCTCCGCTCTAAAGTGCGAGTCCTAGAATGACTTCCGCATTCTCCCAAGTGGATCTCTTCCAACACTCGATGTACTTCTTCTTCAGAGACACATCTGTCCAGGGGGCCCGAGATGGTCTTGTGATATAGCTCCCCGTCCTAAAATAAGTAGAACGCCGCCTTGTATCGAAAATTCCTTTGATCCCCTTCATCCTCAGGGAGTTGTCTGGTATTCAGAAATGCCACGAATGGATCCATCCAGGAAGGGCGCTGCTCAATCTCCATCATCTCCCCTTCTTTAATGGATGGTCAGAATAATTCAGTTATAATCCCTCTGGCCCTTGGCCCATACTTAGCCAAATGATCTGCTACTGAGTTCTCCTCCCTCGGTACATGCTCTACGAAGAAGGATTGGAAGCCTCCAATCAATCCTTTTACTTTGACAAGGTACTTCTGCAAGACGACGTCGTGCACTTCAAACTCTCCCCAAATTTGCGACGCGACCACCATCGAATAAGTGAAGGCCTTGATATATTAGATTTACAGCTCTTGTGCGAGTCGCAAGCCTGCCACTATTGCCTCATACTCCGCTTGATTGTTTGTGATGGGGAAGAGGATCTCGACTGCTTGCTCGATCCTAGTTCCCTGTGGGATGGCAAGAACGATGCCTACTCCCACAGAGCTTCTACCCAAAGCTCTATCCATGAACATCTTCCAGGGGATTGGATTAGAAACTTCCTCTCCCGACTCTGCTTCTACCGAGAAGTCAGCTAAAAAGTCCACCATTGGCTGCGCTTTGATCGCCACCCGGGACGAGAAGGAAATGTCGAACTCACTAAGCTCTACCGACCATTTCGCCAGCCTTCCTGAATGCTCGACCCCTTCTAAGATACTTCAGAGAGGATGATGAGTCACAACCCGGATGGAGTGAGCTTGAAAATATGGCGGAGCTTCCGTGCCGACAGCACCAAGGCGAAGGCAGGATTTTCCAGGATTAGATACCGAAGTTCGGCTTTCTTCTGTACCCGACTAACATAGTAGATGTAGAGCTGATTCTTTCCTTCTTCTCAGACTAGCACAGAACTCTCTGCTTCCATTCCTACTCCCAGGTAGATGAGCATGTCTTCGCCTTCCTTCGGGCTTTGAAGGAGAGGTGTCTGAGTCAACTGCTCCTTCAGCCTGTCGAATGCCTTCTTGAATTCTTCTGACCATTCGAAGTCCCCGCTCTTCCGAAGAATTTTGAAGAATGGAGAGCACCTCTCTCCTGCCTTTGACAGGAAGCGGCTAAGACCTGTCAACCTTCTCATCAACCTTTGGACTTCATTCATTATCTTTGGCAGAGTCATCTCTAGGATTGCCTTAACCTTGTCAGTGTTCGGCTCTGCCCCTTCCGGGGTGATGTGATGCCCCAGAAACTTCCCCTTCCTGCTCTGAACACACATTTTGCTGGATTGAGCCTCATCTTGAACTTCCTCAGCATTGCAAAGGTCTCCACCAGATCAGCTACATGCTCATGGACGCTCTTGCTTTTGATCAAGATGTCATCCACATACACCTCCAGGTTCCTCCCCTTCTGCTCTTTGAAGACATGGTCCATCATCCGCTGGTAAGTAGCTCCCGCGTTCTTTAGCCCAATGGGAATCATCTTGTAGCTATAGCAACCATCACCAGTGATGAAGAAGACATCACGACAGTCGGGGGGATGCATTCGAATCTGGTGGTATCCTAAAAATGCATTGAGAAAGCTCTATCATAGAAAAACCGAAGGCTGAATCAACCAGCGCTTCAATTTGAGGCAAGAGATAACAATCCTTCGTGCAGCTTTTATTCATCAAAGAAAAACCAACACACATCCTCCAAATGCCCCCCAGCCTTTTTCACCATTATAACATTCGAGACCCAGCCTGGGTACTGGATCTCCGACAAAAAACCTTCCTCAAGTAGCTTCTTTACTTCTTCGCGGATAGGTATGACCAACATGATGGCACTTGACCACTTCTTCTGTCACACGAGCTTTTCAGAGGGGTCGAGATTGAGGTGATGGCAGGCAACCTCATGATCGATCCCTCGCATCTCAGCAACACTCCAGGCAAAGATGTTGACATTCTCTTGCAGACATGCCACCATCTACATCTTCTTGCTGATCTTCAGCGATTATCTGATCTTCAGCAATCCAGGTCCCCTTGCCTTGGAGAGTACCTTGATCTCTTCCACCTCCTCGACCACCTCTAGTCTGGACGTGCTCCCCAGCACTCTTTTGAACTCCTCTGCGTCAGCCATCTAGCTGATGGTGCTAACCGCGCTGAGGTAGCACTCGCGGGAGGCTCTTGGATCGCCCCTGATCCACACCTGGATGTCCCCTTGACAGTCTTGAGGCACTGATGGTAGGAAGATGAAATGGACTTGAAGGTGTTGAGAAGCGACCTTCCGAAGATGGCCTTGTAACAACTTGAGGAGCCGATGATGATGAAGCGGAAGTTGAGGGAGGTGCCACCGAGTGTTACGAGGAGATCTAATCCTCCATCCACCTCTTTCTTCTCTCGTAAGAAGCCAAAGAGGGGAACATCCGACGCCCAAACTCTTTCCGTTCTGACTCCCAGACCGTCGAACGTTTCCTTGAAGATGATGTTCACAGAGCTACCGCTATCGATCAGGATCCAATCAATGGTGAAGTCCTCCACTGCAGCTTGGATCACGAGGGCATCGTGGAAGTGATTCTCATTCCCCAACATGTCCACCTTTGAAAAGGTGATTTCCTCCAACGGGGGCGGTGCCTCCGAAGTTGAAGCGACACTCCTTCGATAAATATGATGGAGGCTGCCCTTGCAGGAAGCTCCCAACTCTGCTCCCCCGTGGATCACCCTTACTCCTCTGCCTCCCTGGGCGATGTTTCCTCAACCTCCATTGTCGAATCGGTCTTCATTCCTCCTTCGAGTGATGGCTTGAATGGCCAGCGGCTCGACAGGGGTTTCTATCCTCCACTGCTCTCCTCCTACTTGTCCAGCCTACAACCTCCAACCTCCTTCTGGCTTCCCAAAAGTCTGGGCAAGCCATGGACACGTGCCCTTCTACTTAGTGTAGATCACAGTAAAGGGGAATCTCCTCCTCCTGCGGCCTCCTCTGATGATTCTTCTGACCTTGCCGGTTATCATGCCGGGCAACCGCCATTGCTTCCTCCCTTCTTCTTTCCTGGCGCTTCTCTAGCCGATCGAAGTGTCTTCTCTCCGGGGATCTCCTTCCCTGATTCTGACGCTGAGGTCCTCTTGCCGGCCTCCAAGGCGACCGGTTGACGAGAACTTGGTAGTGTCTTTCCTCCTCCTGACGCTCTGGAGCCATGATGAGTCTCCTCTCATCATTCCTCCTTGGCTCCTCCTTCCTGGGCTCCTCCTTCTTCCTTTCCTCCCTTCACCTCTCCTCTGGCTTCCTCTTCTTCGGCCTCCTGGGCTCCTCCCTCTTCATTCTCTCTGGGATCTTCTCTTCCTCCTCCTCATCCTCCCTAGTCACCCCGGTGAGCCTGGCTAGGAAGCCACGGTTAGATGCCTTCCCCTGAACGAACTTGTTGTCCCTCTCGATGAGGTTGTCGTAAGAATAGGGAGGGTTCTGCCGAGCTTAAACTTGAAGATGCCTTCACGAAGGCCGAACGTTAGGGCTAGCTGAAGGTGGGGCCATCCATCTCCTGGATGTCCAACACCTCCTCCTGGAAACGATCTATGTAATGCCCCAATTTTTCTTTGGCTCCCTGAACGAGATGGAAGAGGGTCGTTGCTTCTTTCTTCATCTTCTTGGCCCTGGCAAACCACATCGTCATCCCCCGACATAGGTCTTCGAAGCAGTAGATCGAACCTGCTGGCAACTGGTGGAACCAGTCTCGGGCCTTCCCTCGGAAGGTGATAGCGAAGAGCCTACACTTAAAGGCATCCGACATGGTTCAGATGGAGGCTACATCCTCGAACCACTGGATGTGTCTGATAGGGTCATCCCTCCCTGAGTAGTAATTCATCACAGGATCTCTGAACCTTTTCGGCACGGGCGCGACAATGATCTCTTCATAGAATGTGCTCCTCCCACCCACCTGACGCGATCCTCTACCTGGCGAGTATCTCTTCCATACTCGCTGACTTGGCGAGTACCGTAGTATCTCGCCTGCTCCTCTTCCTCGTGGACTCGGATTCCGCCTGCTCCCTGCGAGGCCTGCGGGTAGAACTGCGAACTCCTTGGTCGCACGGGCTCCTCCTCATGCTCCTTCCCTGCTCGCCGAGAGGGAACACCTTCCTCGACCAGAACCGGGCGATGAGGCGAGGTCGCCGTTCCTTTCATGTAAGGTTGGAAAGCTGCTCGCACGGTCCCCTCGAGTCGCCGCGCGAATTCTTCGAAGACAGCCAGCATCACAAACTCGCCCCCGCCGGCCGAGTTACCGATTACTTCCTCATGGTCGCCAACTACTACCATCTCGCCCTTCTACTAGACTTTCTCACTCTGACTACGATCCACGCTCACCTCACCAAAGTGTTGAAACCAGGAAAATCTTGACTCCAAAATTTGGATCAATGCAGCCAGAGGCTACTCGCCCAGCAGTCCAACTAGAAGGCCTGACTAGCAACAAGGAAGAACTAGAAGATTAACAACAACAGGACTGTTGAAACCAATTTCTCAGTCTCTTGAGGATCTCGATCCCTTAACGAATTGAGGGGCAGCTAGCACTTACTGGCTCTCCGGAAGGAACGGACTGGAGACTCAAAACTAGACACTGACCCTTGGTCGCAGCGAGGAGGTCCCACCACACACTCGAAAGATCTTTGAGCGCTTCCCCTCCCAAGCCAAAGCTGAGACTGGGCACCTTGGAGAGCCTGAGAGCTTAACCAAGAAACCTAGGGAGGAGGAAGCTCAGAGTACTGAGATTGGAATCCTCTCCAAAGGTGCCCTTCAAGGTCTATTTATAGTTTTTTACTCACGGTCTGCTAATAGCGAGATTCCGCCTTACATTTTTAATATACGCAGTCCAAAATGGTCTGCCAACAGCCAAACTCCGCTGTTCTGAGGGGCTATTGACAGCCCACGAAGGATATCCAGGTAAAGACACCCATGGACCCTTACTGGGCGTGCCACCCATCAGGGCCCCCTAGCTTGGCTCGTTCGCTCACCTGCGAGAGGCCCCTGTGAGGTCGGTTCGCCCGCCTTCTCGCGGGCATCCCGCTTGGATTCGACTCACCCGGCTCGCCCGCCTTCCAGCGAGCGGCCGCGAGGTTTCAGCTCACCCGGCTCGCCTTGCCTATTCCTCTTGATCCTGGTTTACTTGGCCTCTGCTCACCTCTTGGCGAATACCGGGGTTGTACAAGGACTCCAGGCACTGCGGTAGAGAGGTCCCACCATGTACGCAGAAGCTCAGAAGAGACTTCCCCTCCACAACCATATATGTCCGAGCAGGGTATGAGGAAGGCACCGACTTGGCTAGTATCAAGAGTAATGGCCAAGGATGACGGGTCCAAGAGTTCAAAAATGGGGTTCCAGAAGCTCAAGATCAGGTGCCAATCCAAGTACCCCTGGGGTCTTATTTATAGGCAAACCAAAGAGAGGGGGGGGGGGGGGGGGGGGTATTATTTATACCCCACCCAACTCGGCGACCAGGCAACATTGAGGCAATCATTCTCGGAGATAGGCGAGTATCACCTATGGTCGCCCACCTCTTGGTGAGTATTGAGGCTACTCGCACGAGCTCACCCACACTCTCCCAGGCCTCCTTCTGCTCCTGCTGGTTGAGCTGTCTTATGTCTTGGACTGCTGACCTCTGGGCTGACCCCTTTGACCATGACTTCTGCCTACATGGCTTTGAATGGGAACACCCTTGGAGAATAAGGGTTGTACAGCGAATACGCTAGCACATCATTGATAAACACCACAACAAACTGATCCAAGAAATCATTGAAAACTCTATTCATCAAATCCATGAAGGTAGAGGGCGCATTCATCAACCCATAGACATTACAAAAACTCAAAATGCCCATACCGGGATTGAAAAGCAGTACGTCACACATCTGACTCCCGAATCCTCAATTGGTGATAACCCGAACGGAGATCAATCTTCGAGAAAACACAGCTACCCCACAACTGATCGAACAGATCATCAATTTGCAGCAACAGGTATCTGTTCTTAATTGTCACTTTGTTTAACTCCCGATAGTCAATACACAGCCTCATCGATCCATCCTTCTTTTTTACAAACAGAACAGGAGCACCCCAAGGCGAAGAACTAGGCCTAATGAGGCCATTCTGCAAAAGCTCATCCAACTGGGTACGTAGCTCCTCCAACTCATGTGGCGTCATACGATAGGGTGCTTTCGCAATAGGACGCATACCTGGATCAAGATCTATAACAAACTCCACCTATCTCTCTGGAGTATGTCTGGGAAGACTGGAAGGAAACACATCTGGAAACTCTCGCCCACAGAAATGTCCTCGACACGCAACACACTAAGAGAAGTTTCCAAAACAGAAACAAGATAAAACTCACAGCAAGACTCTAAGAATTGACGAGCATGTACCACAGAGATGATTGGGGAGTCCTGACGTGGCAAGCCATACACGCTCATAAATTGGCCATTGCCCCCCCTGAAATCCAAGTGCTTAACCCAGCACTAGATGACAACATCATAACTGGACAGCCAATCCATGCCCAAGATCTCGTCAAAGTCCACTAGATCTAACACCTTCAGATCAGCGAAAGCTAGAAACCCACATAGAGAAATATGGAACTTCTGAATGCACTGATTTGACATTACTAGCTCTACTGAGGGGAACTTGATGCTAAGATAATCATCTAACTGATCGACAGCCCAACGATGTCGGTCTACAAAACTCCTAGCCATGAAGGAGTGAGTAGCACCCGAATTAGAAAGAATACGCGCCCACTTATTCTTCACCTTAAACTCACCTATAAACATTCCACGTGCAACTAAAATACAAAAATTTTAAATTCATCATACAAGATTGCTAGCTAGGTCAAGCAATAACCTGAAATCACTTGGGCGGACGACTGCGCCTCCTCTTTGGTCAGCACATTAAGCTTCCCCTTCTCCTTGATCATAAGTTGCGGGGGCAGCGGTAGAGTCTGCAAGGGAACCTCCTGCAGCGCGGGGTGGGACCGCGGAATCAACCTTCCTATGCCCTTTCTGACCGCACAGGAAGCAAGCTCCAGTCTTTCTGAAGCAACGGGTCACATCGTGCCCCTTCTTCTGGCAATATGTGCAAACAACATCTCCTTTAGGGGCATCCTAGATCGTATGCACCTGAGACTGCTTCTGCTCATCAAGTATCTTGAAACACCTTTCAAAAGGAGGGCCTGGTCGGCCACAGAAGCTACACGCTTCATTTCATCCTTTCTTTGAAGTAGGGCCAGATGCCCTAGAGCTTCCACTGTCATCAGACTTCCTCTTATCTTTTCTCTCTTATAGCCCACGATTCTTTGCATTATCTATTGCCTCTACTTTGAAGGCAGCTTCATCCACCTTTGCATAATCCTCAGATTTGTACACGCTGGCCAACTATTGCATGTCACTCCTAAGACCACCTAGAAAATGCTTCACTCTGCCCACCTCAGAGGCTACAAAATCCGGAGCAAATCTGCTCAATTTGCTAAATTCAACATCATACTCACTAATTGTGAGTTGCCTCTACTTTAGGTGCAAAAAGTTATTCATAAGTATGTCTTGCTCGACGGTCGGCAAGAACTTCTTCAGAAGCATTCCTTTGAACGATTCCCATAAACATCCATCGGTAAGGCTCTCTTTGTCCCTTATCCACCAGCTCTTCGCAAGGCCCATCAGCTGGTAAGCGGCAACCATCACCTTTTGGTCAGCATAAATCCCAGAATAGGAAAATATTTCCTCAATAACGATGATCCAGTCATCTAATTCCATGAATTCGTCTCTACCATCATAGGTAGGAGGTCCTAGTCGCTGAAAGTGCGATATAAAGTTCATCTCTAGTGGCAGTGACACTGGAAGCACCAGAGGGGCAGGAGGAATAGGGACGGGTTGACCCACTATAGGGTCCTGCACTCTAGGCTGTTGCCTTGAGACGATAATCAACAATGCCTGAATTTGCGATTGCATGTCAACCATATGCCTTGACAGAGCCTCATTGCTCAGCCGCAGCCCATCGATCACAGCTTTGCTCTGCGCACCCGATAACTTACCCTCGGACTGGGGAGTCGACCTTGTCGCAACACGCTTTGCCGACATCACTACAAGACAAAAGAACATCAAATCAAGACCTAGCTTAAGACACCTCATGTAGCAATCTAGAATTTCCTAACTCGATACAGATCAGAAATGTGTAAGTACTTGCTTTTGTTGTTACCTTGCTCTAGGAGTTCATGAAATGATGTTATGCTTAACATATGTGATTCATCATTGCTGACTCTCGTGCATATAATATGAATGCGTGAATGCTTAACTCTTCATTTTAAATCATGTGTGTACATATGTCATCAAGTAGATCTGTAACTTAGCAAGTGTGTTGATGTTATGTTATGATGTTTATGTTGTACTATGCATTCTAATAGAAGCTGATGATTTAGCTTGGATTTTTTTCTTTTATGGTTTGCGCAACCTTTATATGACGAGATTAGAATTAGGCGGGTATTTTCAAAGAGTATCGCAAGTACTCCTACTTTGAGAAACTAACCGTTATCCTATCGAAAGAAAGAAGTAACGGTCTTTTTTATTCTTTCGAAGTATTGACGATTACACCCTGACTACAACGCCGAATTCTATTGATTTTTAAAATAGAAAAGGAGAGTTTTGCACTAAATTGGTTTGAAAAGCTTTTGATTAAATTTTAATCCAAACTAATCATTTGATAAAGGCAAGTATACCTTATCGTGAGTAATACATGATATTTTGTATTAGAAAATATCAGGGTCGTATATTTCTGCGGATCGTGTTGATTATAGCTACTTTGAGGAATGAACTATTATTTTATCAGAATAAGTTTTTAGTGTGGGGTTTTAAAAGCGAACGATAATAAGCGTATAACTAGAGTTCTAAACGATGATAATAAATAACGCCCGATGTCGAATTACCTTGAGACGAAAATAGTCTTTTTTAGAAATAAAAGAGATGACTTTTCAAAACTTTAAAACGGCTTGGCCGTGGAGGTTCCTTAATTATGAACGCTCCTCTCTCGAGGGTACGCCCAACTGAGATTATGAATATTCGACCGAACTCTGGTTCTTTAATCAAATCTTCTTAATACTCACCTTATGTTGTGAACCCCACTATTGGGTTTTTACTTCCAATTCGGGAGACTTACCTCATCCTCTCTTGAGGGTAGAGCGCACTTCTCTTTACCCGTGAGCGATCAGTATGTACGCACAAGCCTCTTGGCTAACTAGTGTATGGAAATGGAAATGAAAACCACACATCGATTATGTGGCTCCACTCAACGTTATTCTCGGGTAAACCTTAAACTCGTTTAATTATTTTTAGAAAGAGATGTTTTTTTTTTCAAAAACTATTTATTTGTCCCAATGCTCCTCGACATCGTGTGCTAAAGGAAATTAGCCACTCATCGGAATGGAGACGACATAAGTTATTAAAAAATACATGTTAATAATTTAAGCGGATATAAGCGTGAAAGAAAAAAATAAAATACGTATATAAAAGCTGAAATAGTATCCGTCCCAACCGTCTTAAACAAGCGCTAAAAAGTCTTAGCCTCTTATCCAGGACGGGGGTGGTATAGAAATGAAATACATATAAAAGTGCAGAAATAATATCCGTCCCAATTTTCTTAAACAAGCGCTAAAAAGTACTTAGCCTCTTATATGAGATGGGGGTGGTATATAACAGTTATATAAGGACTGAAATTTATGCTATGTTACAAAAAATGAAAAAGGAAAAACGAAAGAAAGCTTTTAAACGAAAGTAATAAATAAAGCATTGAAAGAAGAGCACTAAACTATTTCTATGAAAGAAGTAAACCTAAGTTATGAAAGCAATTAACCTAAGTTATGAAAGCAATAAACTATTCTCATACACACACACACACACACTAACATAAATTGAAAAAGAAGATGATCCAAATGAGAAAACAACATTTTATTTCTAAAACAAGCATTACAACTAGACTAGGAAAGCGAAAATTACAAACGAACTTAAACGTAATCGCATAAACAAAACTCACATTCACTCAAAAGAACTCAAAAAACACTTACAAGAACTCAAAATTTGGATGATAATTCCTTCAGCCGAGCCCCTCTATTTTTAGCCGAAATTTTATTTTTACATGCCCCTGGGTCATGGGCGTGTCTTGTGGTCACACGCGTGACCCTGGGGCGTGGCATTTGATCCAGCTTAAGGGCCGCCTTCTCGAAGGATCCACCATCAAAATAAGGCTGTACACAGGCATGGCTTGGATTGTCACGGGCGTGACTCATCGAGTCACGGGCGTGATTATGGGCGGTAGACGTCAGCAGCATGGGCGCGACTTTGGGGTGTGACGCGCTAGTGGTTCACGGGTATGACTTTGCTGGGTCACAGACGTGACTTTGCTGGATCATGGGCGTGACTTTGCTAGATCACGGGCGTGAGTTGTAGAGTCACGGGCGTGACTTGGTGAAAATCCGTCGAGACGATGGGACAGCGCACTTATCCGTCGAGAAGAGCAGCTCACGGGCGTGACTCGTAATGTCACGGGCGTTACTTGGTCAGTTCGTCGGAATTTAGTCTGGATTTGGCCGACAGCTGGATTATACGCTTTGGTCACGGGCGTGACTTGTGGTCACGGGCGTGACTCAGGGGTCTGACTTGACAAAAATTGCCAAAATCCGCAAAAACAAAAATAAAACTAAGTTACTAACAAAAATAATAAAACAAGCAATTTATTTATTAATTTACAAAGAAAATTCACAATATTAATTAAAACTATACTAATAACTATACTAAAAATACATATAGTTTACTACTCATCAAATACCCTCATACTTAAGCTTTTGCTATTCCAGAGCAAAAGTAAGAGAGATCTATACGGGATTAACATAAGTTCTAATTTTTAGCTATCGTTTTATTTTAATCATAAGAGACTGAAAAATAAAAATTCGGAGTAATAAGAGTTAAGTCCTAAATTATGCAAATGATTTAAGTAGAAAGAAATGTCTTAGCCAAAAGATTTCTTAATTAACCAAATAGCAAACAAAATTGCAATCATAAGTAAACGAGATTAGATCGAAATTATACGAACCTTTGTTTGAAGAAACGTGAAGGAAAAATATAAGTTACTAATTATGCTCTAAAATAGTTTTTTGAATTAAAACTAGAAACAATAATTTGGCTAAGGGAAAGGGGTAAAAAGCCTTGGCAAAAAGGAAAGTTTTTGAATTTGGGGTGATGGTTTTTATTCGTCCACCCCTTCATTTTAGCTTTTTTGGTGTCCCCATGGTTTACGAGGGAAAACTAATTCAATTATTTATATTAACCCAATGCCTATGTTTACACAACAAAATCTTATTCCCATTGACATAAGATCATTTAAAGTATTTATTGGGTGCCTATGATTACAGAACGAATTCTTATTCCCATTAACATAAGATCTTTTTCTTCTTTTAATTTTTTATTTGCTATGCTAAATTGGTGTATACAAGGGGTTTTCAAGAGAAATTCTAGAATAATAAAAAAATGGTTTGAGAGCAACCTTAGTAATTTGAATATTCCTAGATTCCTAAAGACATAAAGTAGGGATAATTGCAGTCTAAAGTTGTTTTGCCAACATAATGCACATGTCTCTATTTTAGCTAGTAGAAGTAGTGCTTGAAAACAAAGTTTCTATTTAAATTAAAAACACAAGATATTCTTTAAAACTTAACCCCAAACGTATAAATCTATCAATCTTAGATAAACAAATAAATAGTAAAACTAGCGATTATGAAAAGTCACAAACAGATATTCTTGAAACTAAATGCTTTTAAGAATAAAAGTAAAGTAGGGTTCTATTATTATTTTTGGATTTTTGCATTTTTGTACTACGACAAAGTAAAAAAAAGGGAAAAACATGTTTTTTGAAAATTTTTGTGGTTTTAAACATTTTTCTAGTTTTTGTTCAAGCTTATATTTACAAAAGTAAGCAAGATGAAATTTTGTTTAAGCTTATATTTACAAAAGTAGGCAACATGAAAAAAAATAAATTTTTTGAAAATTTTTTCTTTGTTTAAATAAAACATTTTTTTTTAAATTTTTTTGTTTGTTTAAATAAAACATTTTTTTTTGTTTAAATGAAAACGGTAAAACACCCCCACACTTAAAACTCAATATTGTCCCAAATGTTGTAATGTAAGTATGAAGAAGAGAAAATAAAAGTGCAATATGGACAAAAGAAGAGATAGAGAGAGCAAAAAGGCTTCCCTGAACTAAAACTGGCAGGGCCAAACGAAACCCTGCATAAACATATAAAAGAACAAAAGATAATAAAATATTAGATAAATATGGGGTCCCTCCCACAAGCGCTTTGTTTACCGTCGCGTAGCTTGTCTAAACTAAAGTACCGGGATCATTGTTTGATAGGGAGTGCTATAGTGAGGGATTAACGTGCAGAGTAACTTCGTCGTCTCCGACCCGAAGGAGGAGTAGACCATTACTGACATCAATCATCGCATGAGAGGTGGCGAGGAAGGGGCGACCGAGGATGATAGGCATCTCAGCGTCTTCCTCGATGTCTAGGATGACGAAGTCTAATGGGAAGATAAACTTGTCTACCTGGACCAGAACATCCTCCACTACCCCTAAAGGGTACTTTATCGAGTTATCCATAAGTTGGATACTCATCTTTTTCGAGCTTGGGACGCCTAAGTCGAGTTGTTTAAAAAGAGAAAAAGGCATCAAATTGATGCTGGCGCCCAAGTCTGCTAGAGCATACTTCAATAACATATTGTCGAAGAGGCATGGGATGGAGAACAGTACCGGGTCGTTCAATTTTGGTGGCAATTTGTTAAGGAAAACAACCAAGCAGTCCGCGTTAAGGGAAACGCACAAAACATCATCGAGTTTCTTTTTGATAGAAAGCAAATCTTTAAGATATTTCGCGTATTTCGGCATTTGGGAGAGTGCCTCGCAGAAGGGAACGTTTGTTATTATTTGTTTAAAAATTTGTAAGGATTTTCGATATTGCTCATCCTTCTGCTCATTATTTAATTGTGAAGGATAAGGAAGAGGCGAGCAAGAAACGTTCTACACAATCAGAAGACTCGGTGATTTATCTATCGAAGGAGAGGGTGTAAGGGTCGGTGTCGAAACATGTACCTTAGGCTCGACCCATTTTGGGGAGGTTACCTCCTTGCCACTGCAAAGATTTATGGCGTTGGCAGTTTCTCGGGGGTTCGACTCCGTGTTCAATGGTATAGCTCCATATGGCCGCTCAGAGACCATCTTTATCAGCTGTCCAACCTGATTTTCCAAGTTTTTAATCGATCTGGTAATATTTCGGATATTTGACTCGGTGGACGCGACATATTTAGCAAAAATATCTTTAAGCGGAGAAGATTTTGGAGGTGGAGGATGAAATCCATTCGAAAATCCTTGCGCAAATCCTTGCAGATTGACAATTGGGGGACTCTGAGCATTATTAGGATTGCTCCAGGAAAAATTTGGTTTGTTCCTCCAACCCGGATTATAATTATTACTATACGGATTGTTATTAGGGTTGAAGGGGGGCCTAACTGGGTTGCATAGGTAATCTACAGTTTCTTCGACAAAAGTATTATTATTATTATTAGTATTAGCCCAAGCGGGAGTGGAGGAGGAAGCAGTCATCTCTGCCACTTGCTTACTTAACCTTTCGACTTGAGAGGCTAAGTGAGAAGTGGCATCCCACTTCATATATCCCAGTTGGTTTAGTAGGGCGTGATCTAGGCGCATTCCATTGATAGGCATTCATGGCCATTTCTTCGTACAGAGCTTGGGCGGCCTACAGGGTTTTGGTGTTTAACGTTCCCCCAGCGGCTGCATCGATCATCTGTCGTGTGGAAAAATTTAAGCCATTATAAAACGTCTGGACCTAAAGCCAGGACGGCAGCGCGTGATGAGGACACCTACACAAGAACTCCTTAAAATGCTCTCAAGTCTCGTAGAGAGACTCAGAATCAAATTGAATGATGAAGGCGATATCTGTACGTAGTTTAACAGTTTTATACGGGGGAAAATATTTTGTTAAAATTTTTTTCGTCAATTGTGCCCACGTGGTTATGGATCCTTTGGGGAGAGAACTTAACCACGCCTTGGCTTTCGTTCACAGTGAAAATGCAAATAAGCATAAACGAATAGCGTCATCAGTAACGCCATTAATTTTGAAAGTGTCGCATATTTCCAAGAAATTCAAAAGGTGTAAATTCGGATCCTCATCTGACAAACCGTCAAATTGGACTGACTGTTGTACCATTTGAATGATGCTATATTTTATTACAAAATTATTATTAGCCACTGTTGGGCGTGTAATACTCGATCCGGTATCTTCCAAATTCGGCCTGGCATAGTATGCCATGGTCCGTGGCGGGGCCACATCTAGAATTTGATCGGTCATAGCTTCAGTGTAAGTATCTCCGACAGACTCTTCGGGAAATTCGAGTAAGTTTTGATCACGAAGTCGGAGGCGCTCACGAAGGATGCGCTCGATTTCGGGGTCAAAAGGGATATTCGAATCGTACGAGGAGTTTCCTCGGGTCATATACTAATAATAAAAATTCTTAAATATTTTTGGCTTTTCTATTTTTTTCTATTTTTTTTTATATTTTTATTATTTATATTATATATTTTTAATATATATGATAAAAGTAATAGTAATTCCTTTTTTCAAAATAACAACACTACTTTCCCCGACAACGACGCCAAAAATTTGATGATTTAGCTTGGATTTTTTTTCTTTTTATGGTTTGCGCAACCTTTATATGTCGAGATTAGAATTAGGCAGGTGTTTTCAAAGAGTTTCGCAAGTACTCCTACTTTGAGAAACTAACCGTTATCCTATCGAAAGATAGAAGTAATGGTCTTTTTCTTCTTTCGAAGTATTGACGATTACACCCTGACTACAACGCCGAATTCTATTGATTTTTAAAATAGAGAAGGAGAGTTTTGCACTAAATTGGTTTGAAAAGCTTTTGTTTAAATTTTAATCCAATCTAATCATTTGATAAAGGCAAGTATATCTTATCGTGAGTAATACAGGATATTTTGTTTTAGAAAATATCGGGGTCATATATTTCCGCGGATCGTGTTGATTATAGCTACTTTGAGGAACAAACTATTATTTTATCGGAATAAGTTTTTAGTGTGGGGTTTTTAAAAGCGAATGATAATAAGCGTATAACTAGAGTTCTAAATGATGATAATAAATAGCGTCCGATGTCGAATTACCTTGAGACGAAAATAGTCTTTTTTAGAAATAAAAGAGATGAATTTTCAAAACATTAAAATGGCTTGGCCATGGAGGTTCCTGATGCGCAAATCTAGCACACCGCTATAGGCGGTAGCAAGACTGCGGCACGAAACGGCAGTGTACCGATCGTTTAAGTAATATAAAACGAGGAGCAAATCCTCGAGTATCGATCTCGAAGGAACACAGTAAGGTGTAGTTTACTATTGAGGAAGGACTTGAGATTGAAGTCCTTTATGTCGGATGGGTTGTGGAAACGGGGGTTTTGGTTGGTGGAAATAATGAGAAAATACTACAACTACTCCTATGCAATGCCGCTATGCAATGCTTCGCGAGGCGGGATGGAGACTACGTAGGCCTTGAACGCGCTACTTCGCAAGGGCGGATGGACGAGTAGGCAAGCGGATGAGGTGGTGCGCACTGGCGGAAAGGTTGAGGGCCGTTAACACCTCTTAGCTAGGCGGGATGGATTACACGGGCCGCTATGCCTCGCTTCACTAGGCGGATGGAAGAATAGGCACACAGAATGGAATGAGTCGCACCGGCGGAATAAGGGTCGCAAGCACCTCGCCGACAGGCACGCCACTAGAAATTGCTAATGCGGCACACGAACGTGACGACGGGATGGAAGATGGAATGGGGCACTCCTCACTAAAATAGACCACAGAGATATTTCACATAGACATAAAATATACTAAATGGCATAGCAAGATTTAGTATACATTATCCATGCACACAAATAAAAGAAGAAAAATAGTACTACAATATGAAGGGGGGTTTAGATTATAACCAAAGCACGGAGACTCATCGGAGGTTCACGGCCGGAATCTAGGGTTGTCAATCCATGTCGGAGCTCGGGCTCCTACTGCCGTCCGGGGTCTGAAAGAGCTGTCACCTTCTTCTGTTCCACCCGTCTTCTCCGTCAATCTTCCTTTGCCACGATCTCACCGGAGAACTTCATATATGCAGCAGAAAATCCCTCAAAATGGAGCTTTGGAGGTGCACGAACAATGGAGGAGGCCTAGAGGATGCTCCGGCTAGAGATTTGCAAGAGAATGGCGTCCGGAGCTCCTCCCGAAGGTGGGCGGCGATGGAGCGGTGAAAAAGGGCGAAACTGGTGCTCTTGGGCACGGGAAAGAAGGTCGTTCCGGAATAAGGCAAGAGCTGCAGTTTTTATACAAAATAATCAGAAATTTGGTCACGCACGGTCGAACGCACGGCCGTGTGTGAACCGTGCGATATTGATTAAGAAGAAATGCCAGGAAGACGACCCAGAGCGCCCATGCATTTTACTCATGCACGGTCGAAGCCGATCGTGCGTAAGAATGCACGGGTAAATTCGGAAAGCTCGAAATCCGGCAAAGAACAGGATGTCGTGCATTTTGTTCACGCACGATTGAGTCCAACCGTGCGTGAAGAAAACGCACGAGCGGGGCAGATCACCATATTGACCAGCTGATCATTGCGCACGACCGCAGCCGACTGTGCGTCAAGTGAATGCACGACTATGCGATTCATACAGGATGAATTCTGGGCAATATGGACGATCTGCCCACCAACACAACAAATCCAAACGCTAGGAACACACCTCCAGCACAAGTATAACAGCATAAAAAGAATGGGGAGCACATTGTGCTTTCCCCCAACAATAAAGCGCGCAATTGCACACAAAAATGGGCCTAGGAGTGCACTTAGCATGGAATAATCAGTGTCTATCAAATATGAACGAAAACAGGCCTAAAGTGTAGTGCATAGACTAGATAATCGGCCCAGATGAGTCCATAAATGTGTATATAATTGGGACTCATCACACCCCCAGAATTACCTGTTTGCGCATCCCGAGCAAACAAATCCGGTGGAGTATGAAAATGGTAGTTAGTGAAGGGAATTTCAAAATAGGAGTACGATGCGAAGTATCATACGCATGCAAATAGAAATTCATTAAAAGGAGATTCTAACTATGGTAACTAATTTACAAAAGTGTTAAAGCATAAATAAAGATTTATTGATACTCAACTGGTGAATCATGAAGAACTTGTGCGGTCGTGCCCGGTGTGAAAGTACATAAGCCACTCAGGAGGGTGTTGCTAAAGACCAGAATTCAGGGATAACTCCGCTGAAATCCATCAACGACGAGAACCATAAGCTTTCCCGGTTACACTCTCTCCACAGCGCTAGCAAACTCACAAGTTAAATCAATAGGACTTTCAGGTTATAATGGGGCTTAGGTTACGGTATGATATTCAATGATAAACGAGACGGCTACACAACCCAATTGAGTCAGAAGATAATGCTGTACCAAAACAAGACCAAGAACGATGCTAGTGTGACACACCCCCAGACTTAGCTTGAAAACTTGGTGTGCACACAGCCTACTCCAACAAATACCAACTGAATTTTCTATTACGCTCAAAGAGATTTCTTTTCATTCCAATTCTTTTCAGATTTTTCTTTTAACTTCATTCATTTTTTCCTTTTTCTTTTTCTTTTATCCCCCGGTTGGTTCACAATAATGAGCTCAACAAATAATACAGATTTTTCTTTCACGTCACAAAGGTTCCATACATCACACCAAATCAAGAAATATGATTTCAATTAACTCGCTACTTGGTTGCGATAATAGGATAAGCTTCAGGCTTTGGTGATTGAAAGAAGAGCTGAAACAAAGGAGGGGTAGGCACAAACTTGGCTGACAAAGGTAAACGCATAGGTCATGGAAAACAAGGCTCAAACTAGCCAAAAAATGGCCTACATCATGTTTAACAATATGTGTTGCTCTCGCCCATGCTTCAAGAGTCGCTTGGGGCAAGTTCTTAGCCCACAAGAAAGGTAAACCTTCCTCCGACTCGAGCAACACACAACTAGCGCTTGCCTATACACAACACCGTGCTACTGCCAATTTCATTCACATTCACCAATTGAGTATAATAAATCTAAAACTACGCAAAAACACTAATCGTAAATTAAATGCATAGAAATAATCTAATTTTACTCAAATTCTACTGCAGCATGCGGATGCGACTAGAGCACTACAAGAGTCAACATCGCACTCCGATTTGCAATTCCTAAGATAACATCCTATTTCATATTCCAACCAAAATAAGCATGAATGGAAACACACACACAAGTGAGTGCGCACTCAAGTGGGTGATGTGGTGCACAAAAAGAATGAACAACAATTTAAAAAGAAGCTTCTAGTATGCTATGCAATAGTGCATGTGAGCGGGTACAGAAAATAGCTCTCCCCTAGACTTAAACTAAACAATCCAACACAATATGTAACTATGAAAATAAAAAATAAAGCTAGGGGAAGAGAGTACCCAATGCTCAGCAAGTGAGCATACCAGAAGTTTGGCGTGTGAATCAAGACAAAGCTGCAGCGTCTGCCATCTAGAAGAAGGACCTGCAGGAGTGAGTTCCGCCAAAAACAAAAGAAAATATTCAAAAATAAAATAAAATACAGCTAACTAAACTAAACAAGATGAAATAAGAAATGCAGGAAAAGTAAGATAACTGCTGGGTTTATTGTCATCCCAGCACGACTTATTTAAAAACAACACAGTTCTAGCTAATGGGAGTATGAAAAAGGAAATGAACAGGTAACTGTTCTAATGTGCGTGTCGGTAACGGATAACGATATGGAGACAGAACAGTTACTGCTCTACCTAGATAATAATACCTGCTCGTCATAGGTAGAGGAAGCAGAAAGTAAGAAGTGGAGGAGGAGTCCTCCTCACTATTCTCACCAAAAACATCCTTGCCTAGCAAGGTGTTATCTTCAGGGAGGAGGCAGGAAGAGAAGGCAATGAATGAGGCTTCCTCTATGGAGGAGGAATCAACCTCCTCACATGAGAGTATACACTCATCATTGACTTGAGCATCATGCTCCAAGTCCTCCTGGGGTACCTGTGAAGACTCAACTTGCACAGGCTCAGATAGAGAAAGGGGATCAAGAAATAAATAAGAAGAAGAACATGAATAAAAATCAATCGGGGGAGTGATCCCGGTCTCACTCCCATCAGGTTGGGGAAGTAAAATAATGTTTGCATTGTCATCAATGCTACAAGGTTCTGCGGGGTTAACAGTGGCCATGCCCAAGATTTGGACTTCCTCCACCGGTGCTGAGGATAGGTCCTCTTCACCTAGAAGGTTGTCCTCCTCCATAGGAGTAGGCATAACACATAGATCGCCAGCCTCATCCTGTAACACATCCTCAACAATGTCGTCGGAGACAAATGTAGTATGCACAACAGGGGGAGGAATAATGCTTGTATAAACATCAAGCACCGATTCCTCACAAAGAATCGAATCCATACTCGGTGATATATGCACAGGGGAGATGGGCTCAGCCATGTTAGTGCCTAGATCAGCCACACATCTGGTGACTGTGTCCACATCATCCCCTTCAAAGCATGAAGGTGATACGGGCACATAACCAGATGTTGAAGGTGTGCTGCCAGAAGTAGGAGTCGGGATGATTCGGATATCCGGTTCATCATCCTCGTCCAATTGGCGAAGATAAGCAGCACAATCCTTCAAAGCATGATCCATTCTCTGACAAAACAAGCACTGCCTTGCGGGCTTCTTTGGCACAGCAGGTGCTGAAGCTGAAAAGAAGTATGACTGTAAAGGCGCAGCAGAATAGCCATAGGACTTACGCACACCATATGGAGTTCCATACGAAGTCGGTGCTCCATATACTGGGCCTTGAGTGCTAGGGCTATTATCTCCGGATGGGCATCTATAACTAGCATGAGAAATATCTCAACACCAACGACATCGAATATTAAATGAAGCCCACATTGTGTGAAGATAACTAGATTCAAAAGGAAAATACTATTGTGCAAAATACTACACCTAACAATAATTACTAAAGCAACCTGATATAAAACAGGAAAATGAAAAAAGAAAAACTGAAATAAAATAAAGGATGCAATTTACAAATGGAAGGGCTTATCTCTCAGCTTCTCCCTCTCTAGAAAACTCACACGTCTGTGTTCCCCGGCAACGGCGCCAAAAACTTGATGCACAAATCTAGCACACCGCTATAGGCGGTAGCAAGACTATAGCACGAAACAGCAGTGTACTGATCATTCAAGTAATATAAAATGAGGAGCAAATCCCCGAGTATCAATCTCGAAGGAACACAGTAAGGTGGAGTTTACTATTGAGGAAGGACTTGAGATTGAACTCCTTTATGTCAGATGGGTTGCGGAAACGGGGGTTTTGGTTGGTGGAAATAAAGTGAAAATACTACAACTACTCCTATGCAATGCCGCTATGCAATGCTTTGCGAGGCGGGATGGAGACTACATAGGCCTTGAATGCGCTACTTCGCAAGGGCAGATGGATGAGTAGGCAAGCGGATGTGGTGGTGCGCACTGGCGGAAAGGTTGAGGGCCGTTAGCACCTCTTAGCTAGGAGGGATAGATTACACGGGCCGCTATGACACGCTTCACTAGGCGGATGGAAGAATCGGCACACGGAATGGAATGAGTCGCACTGGCAGAATGAGGGTCGAAAGCACCTCGTCGATAGGCACGCCACTAGCAATTGCTAGTGCGGCACATGAACGTGATGGCGGGATGGATGATGGAATGGGGCGCTCCTCACTAAAATAGACCACAGAGATATTTCACATAGACATAAAATATACTAAATAGCATTGCAAGATTTAACATACATTATCCATGCACATAAATAATAGAAGAAAAATAGTACTACAATATGAAGGGGGGGTTAGATTACAACCAAAGCACAGAGACTCATCGGAGGTTCACAGCCGGAATCTAGGGTTGTCAATCCTTGTCCGAGCTCGGGCTCCAACTGCCGTCCAGGGTCCGGAAGAGCTGTCACCTTCTTCTATTGTACCCGTCTTCTCGGTCAATCTTCCTTGGCCATGATCTCACCGGAGAACTTCATATATGCAGTAGAAAATCCCTCTAAATGGAGCTTTGGAGGTGCACGAACAATGGAGGAGGCCTAGAGGATGCTCCGGCTAGAGATTTGCAAGAGAATGGCGGCCGAATCTCCTCCCGAAGGTGGGCAGCGATGGTGCGGTGAAAAAGGGCGAAACTAGAGCTCTTGGGCGCGGGAAAGAAGGTCGATCCGGAATAGGGCAAGAGCTGCAGCTGTTATACAAAATAATCAGAAATTTGGTCACGCACGGTCGAACGCACGACCGTGCATGAACCGTGCGATATTAATTAAGAAGAAATGCCAGGAAGATGACCCAGAGCGCCCGTGCATTTTACTCATGCACGGTCGATGCCGATCATGCGTAAGAACGCACGGGTAAATTCGGAAAGCTCGAAATCCGGCAAAGAACAGGATGTCATGGGTTTTGTTCACGCAACGGTTGAGTCCAACCGTCCGTGAAGAAAATGCACGAGCGGGGCAGATCACCATATTGACTAGCCGATCATTGCGCACGACCGCAGCCGACCGTGCGTCAAGTGAACGCACGACTGTGCGATTCATACAGGATGAATTCTGGGAAATATGGATGATCAGCCCACCTGCACAACAAATCCAAACGC
Organism: Dactylorhiza incarnata; assembly: GCA_033032865.1. Classification (NCBI taxonomy): domain Eukaryota; kingdom Viridiplantae; phylum Streptophyta; class Magnoliopsida; order Asparagales; family Orchidaceae; genus Dactylorhiza; species Dactylorhiza incarnata. The sequence goes on from JAWHQI010000014.1 coordinate 13,045,935, forward strand.
TGGGAACACACCTCCAGCACAAGTATAACAACATAAAAAGAATGGGGAGCACATTGTGCTTGCCCCCAACAATAAAGCACGCAAATGCAGACCAAAACGGGCCTAGGAGTGCACTTAGCATGGAATAATCAGCGGCTATCAAATATGAACGAAAACATGCCTAAAGTGTATTGCATAGACTAGATAATCGGCCCAGATGAGTCCATAAATGTGTATATAATTGGGACTCATCAGTTCCAAATTTATGAACGCTCCTCTCTCGAGGGTACGCCCACATGAGATTATGAATATTCGACCGAAATCTCATTCTTTAATCGAATCTCCTTAATACTCGCCTTATGTTTTGAACCCCACTATTGGGTTTTTACTTCCAATTCGGGAGACTTACCTCATCCTCTCTCGAGGGTAGAGCGCACTTCTCTTTACCCATGAGCGATCAGTCCATACGCACGAGACTCTCGGCTAACTAGTGTACGAAAATGTAGATGAAAACCACACATCGTTATGTGGCTCCACTCAACATTATTCTCTGGTAAACCTTAAACCCATTTAATTATTTTTAGAAAGAGATGTTTTTTTTTGAAAAATATTTATTTGTCCCAATGCTCTTCGACATCGTGTGCTAAACGAAATTAGCCACTCATCGGAATGGAGACGACATAAGTTATTAAAAAATACATGTTAATAATTTAAGCAGATATAAGCGTGAAAGAAAGAATAAATGACTTATATAAAAGCTGAAATAATATCCATCCCAACCATCTTAAACAAGCGCTAACAAGTTCTTAGCCTCTTATCCAGGACGGGGGTGGTATAGAAATGAAATACATATAAAAGTGCAGAAATAATATCCGTCCCAACCATCTTAAACAAGCGCTAAAAAGTACTTAACCTCTTATTTGAGATAGTGGGGGTGGTATATAACAGTTATATAAAGACTGAAATTTAAGCTATGTTACAAAAAAGGAAAAAGAAAAAAAAATGAAAGAAAGCGTTTAAACGAAAGCGATAAATAAAGCGTTGAAAGAAAAAGCAATAAACTATTTCTATGAAAGAAGTAAACCTAAGTTATGAAAGCAATAAACCTAAGTTATGAAAGCAATAAACTATTCTCATATACACACACACACACACACTAACATAAATTAAAAATGAAGATGATCCAAATGAGAAAAGAATAATTTATTTCTAAAACAAGCATTACAACTAGACTAGGAAAGCAAAAATTACAAACGAACTTAAATGTAATTGCATAAACAAAACTCACATTCACTCAAAAGAACTCAAAAAACACTAACAAAAACTCAAAATTTGGATGATAATTCCTTCAGCCGAGCTCCTCTATTTATAGCCGAAATTTTATTTTTACACGCCCTTGGGTCACGGGCGTGTCTTGTGGTCACGGGCGTGACCTTGGGGCGTGATATTTGATCCGGCTTAACGACCGCCTTCTTGAAGGATCCTCCATCAAAATAAGGTTGTACACAGGCGTGGCTTAGATTGTCACGGGCGTGACTCGTCGAGTCATGGGTGTGACTATGGGCGGCAGACGTCAATAACATGTGCGCGACTTTGGGGCGTGACACGCTAGTGGTACACGGGCATGACTTTGTTGGATCACGGGCATGACTTTGCTGGATCACGGGTGTGACTTGTAGAGTCACGGGCGTGACTTGGTGAAAATCCGTCGAGACGATGGGACAACACACTTATCCGTCGAGAAGAGCAGCTCAAGGGCGTGACTCGTAATGTCACGGGCGTGACTTGGTCAATTTGTCAGAATTTGGTCTGGATTTGGCCGACAGCTGGATTACACGCCTTGGTTACGGGCGTGACTTATGGTCACGGGCGTGACTTGACAAAAATTGCCAAAATCTGAAAAACAAAAATTAAACTAAGTTAGTAACAAAAAATAATAAAACAAGCAATTTATTTATTAATTTACATAGAAAATTCACAATATTAATTAAAACTATACTAATAACTATACTAAAAATACATATATTTTACTACTCATCAGAAGCCTTAATGCATGCTATGAGCGACGTATAAATGAAATATTATGCTTCCCATACTACATAATATCGCATGTAACGAAAAAAATAAAATCTAATGGACATCCATGTGATGATTGTTATGCATCCCATACTACATAATAGTCACATGTTGCTTCCTATGAGGATCCATATACAACCACATATTATTCATCCCATACTATATAATATGCCTTGTATACTTCATGTCATGCTTATGGGTGTAGTGCTCATGCTTCCATTAAGACATACTGAAGATATCGGTGTCTGTATGCAATGAAATGACACGAGAACTAAAACTTTTCTTAAAATGGTCGTCCGACCATCTTGTCGGCGAACCTCCATTTGATACCAACTGTCACAACCCATATTTTCTCAGTATTAAAAATACTATCAGAGCGAGAGAAAATACGCGATCGTGATGTCACGTCGTGCAGGGGACAACTGCAGACGTTCAGGCAAAACTATCCTCTTATTTAATTTTATGAAAGGACTTATAATTTATGTGTTAAAACACAATTTGCATTTTCAGGTTTTACTGACCGTGTCCTTCGGTCGAGTGGATCAACTAGTCCACAAGTGAAAGTATATACGCAGCGGAAAAATATTTCATTTATAGTCCTATATGAGTATGGAGACTTAGCGGAAAATATCATGGAGATGATACCTCAAAATTTAATATAAGTAAAAAGGTAGTTTTATCGCTCTAAAAATAGGGCGAATTCCATTTAAAAGAAATGCCATGCAATTAAGATAGAATGCAACCTTTTATAATTTAAAGTACCTAACATAAATCATTCCTAGAGAGCAAGCATATAAACTAACAGTATGTAACAACAGAAAAAGCTAGCAAGTAGTCAAACACTAAAAATAACACTATGGGCATCAACAAACTGACACAAACCCATAATAAATAAGTCTAAACTGTCATATAAGAAGTGACTACCTCACGACAAAGAGGAAGGAAACAAAAGACTGCAATAACTCGCAGTACTGGAGACACCAGCTCTAACAACCCAACCGACTACAGTTCTGAACCTGAGGGATTCAAAGAAAGAATACCTCAGAAACAAGTTGTAGGTGGCGAAAAATAAGGGGGGTAAAAGAGCTAGACAAACCTTTAAGTAGGCTGAGAATAACGAACAACTAACAAAAAAAGTCAAAGGAATCAACAGGACAGAGGAGAAAGCACTAGCTAAGCATCTATAATCAAACAATCTCAAAACCAAGAGCAAACAAAGTGATATTATTAACCAATTATAAATGAGACTAATTAACTCAACAAGCGAGGTACTGTGCCGGGGAGAGACCACAACGTAGACAACCCAACAAACACGGTACTGTGCCGGGGAGAGACCATAACGCGCATAGCCCACAAGCATGGTGCTGTGCCGGGGAGAGAGCACAACGCGCACATCCCAACAAACATGGTACTGTGCTGGGGAGAGACAACCACGCGCACATCACAACACCATTTAATATATTTATAACTTGTTAATTTTCCAACTTATTCAATCAACAAAAGACTTACCCAACCATTGACATACGATCGATGCGACGCAACAGATTAGCCCGGAAAATTCCAAGTATGATAAATCTCAATGCAAAATCCGTCGAAACAAATGAAATATTCGACAAGAGTACTCGACGAATTATCAACACACTTGATGAATTGTCGAGAGCACTCAACGAATTATCAACACACTCGACGAATCGTCGAGAGCACTTGACGAATTTACCTTAGCACTCGACGAATTACCTTACTACCAAGCTTCTCGACGGTCTTCGACAAATTCGTCGAATCGACTTAACCTCTCGAGGTTTCTCGACGAATTACCTTACTACCAAGCTTCTCAACGGTCTTCAACAAATTAATCGAATCCATTCGATGAATCGACTTAACCTCCCGAGGTTTCTCGAAGAATTACCTTACTACCAAGCTTCTCGACAGTCTCCGAAAAATTCATCAAATCCATTCGACGAATTGACTTAACCTCCCGAGGTTTCTTGACGAATTCCGGATCTACTCGAATGAAGACAAAAAAATTCTGCTAGGCCTAAAATCATAAGACGTGAAGACACATATTTCTAAGCCTAAGAAAAATAAGGGAAACAAGGAAATAAAGGGGAGAGAAAGCAAACCGCTACTTGCCTCATATTCGTCTATACTCCAATGGAGGCACCGCAAGAAGAACACAATGTAACGCCCCAGAAATCATAGTTCAGCGAGGTAGGCGGAGTGGTAGTGCTGCGCTTGGAGCAGGCTGAAATTTCACTGTCCATAGTAGTGCGCACGACCATTTATCCTCTTCGCGCACGACCACTGGTCGTGAGCCAGTGATCGTGCGCTCTTGTCAAGGCAAAAGAGAGCCGTCGGGATGCTCACTGTCCAAAGCAGTGCGCACGACCATTTCTCCTCTTCACGCACGACCGCTGGTCATGCGCCAGTGATCGTGCGCCCTGTTTATTCTGTTCCGTAAAGAAGAGCGGAGAAGTCGATGCGACCGATCAAATTTATTGGAAATCGATCCAACGGCTGTGAGCTGTTGCTGGGGGGGGGTCTTAGGGCTTTGGAGAGGGGTTAATCCCTCATATTTCCATAGCCTTTCTCTCTCCTAAGCTTGAGAAAGAAGAAAGGGCAAGGAGGAAGAAGAAGGAGATTCCGCCATTGACGGAGCTCCGGAGCTCTGATTCGCGAGACGTTTCCAGATCTGGAAAGTGCAGCCCGGTGCGGTTCTTTCCCTCCGATTGGAATCGCGGATCTATGGTGGGGAAGAGAGCTCCAAGGGTAACGATGCTTTCTCCTAGTCTTAGGACGTGTTCTTTGTCCTCTCTTTCTTTTTCTATGCTTGCATGAGGACTCCCTTTCACCAAATGGGTGAAGTGTAGGATTTCCACTAGTTCTTCGGAACTCCGGGTCGATTGTGTCTGTCCCCGACATATTGCATCTAGAAATCCGGTAGTCGTGCGGATTTAGGCATTATGTGTGAAGCCTATTCGTGGCCGTGAGCCCGAATCGGTGATGCTTGATTTGCGACGTTGCATTTAGGTTAGGCCTAGAATGCGTGCCGGAGAATGACTCCGTGAGATCATCTATAGTATTGCGGGACTTGGGATTATGCGTCGTGTGAAGATCCTAACGAAAGCCCCTTGCTTGGAGAGTGGTGGAATGCAAACCTTCACCACGAAATTGAAGTGAGTCGTTGTATACCTCCTTCGTTGGTTGTTCTAGTGAAGCCTAAGGCCACTTGGTTGGTTTAGGTGCGTAACTTATCGTGATTGGGAACACCCGTCGGTGTTTCCTTGCAAACGGGCCGAGGTAAAGCTACACCCGTATCATTGTTGTTAATGCGATGATTTGAGCAACGGGCACAAGCTTGTACCGAACCCACACTATGCTTATCGGCGAGATGGGGAAACCTCGGGACGCCGTGTGATCATGGGATAGACCTGTTTGGGAGGGTTCCTCTAATAGGTAAATGCTCAAGCATTCACTAAGCTCTTTAGTTTAGCTGGTTATGTGTGGTCATGAGAACCCACGGCCATGGTTTTGGATTGATGTTATGATTAGCCTCTTGCATTGCTTAGGCGGTTGTGGGGAACCTTCGGGTGAACCCAACCAACATCATGTGCATTCCCAGGATCAACTCTATTTGTTGCTACACCTAGAAGATTGTTTGTGCATGAAACCTCACATTATGTAGTTTGCACCTTCCTTAGTACTACTTGCTGCTAGTACGACTTGTTTGCAGGGATGAAGCTCCGCCACCCCGAGAAAGGGGTGGGATCGTATAATTTGGTCAGCTGTGCTGACCGTTGCTTTGTTTGCCACCTCTTGGTGGAACCTTCTTATGCAGGTGCAGGTGAGCCTAGCAGGAAATAGCGGGTGGTGGCCCTTTTTGCTGCGTTGGCCCTCGAAGGCCAGCTTCTTTTCTGCTTTTATTATATTACTGGCCTGCGTGCCGAAGTATGTTTAGGGAGTTTTGTACATTTTGGAATGTAAGGCCTTAAGGCCGTAACTCTATACTTTATTGTTTCATTCCTGTGATAGTGGACTATTCTAAAAGAAATGTTAGATCTTTATGCTTCCGCTTATGTTTAGTATACTCTGGTGTAGTTATTTTCTGTATATCTCCTTTTAACGCCTAGCTAGTGTGGTTAGTATAGCGTGGGGTCCCGGCCGGACCTACTGTTATATTATTTGTACTGGCAGGGTGTTACAATTTGGTATCGGACTTAGGGCGTCGATCCGTAGTTTAGCGAATTCGGGACGAATTCCTTTTAAGGGGTGGTGTGCAAGGGATGTGCATTCACCTAAAACGACAAAAACTAATAAGAATGTCCACTTAGGAATGGAAAAACAAACTTGTTTGCAGAACCTGAGCATTCCATGATTGTTGTTTGCTATGTTTTCTGTCACTAAATTGTGTATTGCACGATTATAAGTTACTAGGAGTGCTGCGGGGCAGCCTCGACCCTGTAACACCGCTGAAAGTAGTGCGTCGGCTGAGGTGCCAGAGACCACTCCTCCTGCTGAGATGATCAGGTTAATCACAGAATCTGTCTTCGCGATGATCAATGCTCAACCTCAAAGGCTTGCACAGCCTGCTATGCCTGTTACAAATGCGGCCCCGGTGATCGAACATGAAGTGGAACCTGCGGTGGAACCGATGATGGAGACCCCTATGCCAGTGGCTGCAGTGGAACCTGCGGTGGTGCCAAGGGTGGAGCGTCGTGTAGAGCGTGTAACTATTGCGCGAGCTCGTGATCAACAACTGCAGCACTTTCTAAGTTTCCATCCTCCAACCTTTTCGGGGACCGGATCCCCAACGGAGGCGGAGGACTGGCTGTCAACAGTTAAGAAAACTCTAAAGGCGACAGCAACGGAAGAAGCTATGTTGGTCACCCTAGCCACCTTTCTCCTTAACGGAGAAGCAGAGCTTTGGTGGGCCGAACAGGAAGCGCATAAGTTTGAAGGTAAGGATATTACCGAGATCACTTTGGCGGAGTTCTAAAAGTCGTTTCTTCAGAGATATATTCCCTCTGCCCAACGCATTGCGTTGTAGAACCAGTTCTTGAAGTTAACTCAAGGTGATAGCTCGGTGGACAATTACTTGCACGAGTTCACTATATTGGGCCGCTATGCGGGGTTTTGGGTGGAAGATGAGGAAATGAAGACGAACAAGTTTTATGAAGGTCTTCGGGATGAGTTGGGCTGCTCCTTGCAGGCCCAATGACGTTTGGCTTCCATTTGATGGTGCAAAGCGCTAGATCTCTGGAGTTGGACATGAAGAGAGTACAAACAAAGGGCTTGGCAAAGAAACCTGAATTTCATGCACCGACCTCTCACTCCAAATCTGAGTTCAGGAGGAACAAAAGGAAGTTCAAGTCTGTGGAACCAACTCGCTCAAATGTGTCGGGAGCTACGACTGCACGTGGTCCAATTATATGTTTCACTTGCAGAAAGGTGGGACACAAAGCAAACGTGTGTCGCAGTGGTCCCCCGAGGCCAGAGAACCGAGCGATGGACTATGCTCGTGCTGCGGGTCATGCGGAAAAGGGCAAAGCTGCAGAGTCTGCTGCTTCCCAGCACATTCCGACCCAGCCGAGAGTTTACTCGCTTGGCCAGCAAGAAGCCATATGACAAACTGATGTCGTCATAGGTATGAATTAAATGTTAGCTTTTGCATAGCTATGTGTGATTAATACTGTTGTGCGACTTTATGTTTGATTTGTGTGCAATTAGGTTTCGTCCTAATTTTCAACTATCCGGCGAGAGCTCTATTTGATATGGGAGCATCGCACTCTTTTCTGTCTATGGGCTTCGTGGTGCGAATCGGAGTGCCGTCAACCTTAGCAAAAGATAGATTGGAGGTAGTGCTACCTAACGGGTCTCGCATGAGTGCGGATAGGAAGAGCCGTGTGAAGGTGCGGATCGAAAATCAGGATTTTGACTTGGAAGCGTCGTTATTACCGTTAGCTGAATTTGATGTGATCTTCGGCATGGACTGGCTCTTGGAGAAGCGAGCATGCATAGATTGCAATTCAAAGGAGATCACTCTGGGAAAGAACACCGAAGACGAAACCACGTTCGCAGGTATGTGAGGAGCGAGCAAGACTCTGATGTCTGCTCTCCAGGTGGTTAAGGCGGTGAGAAAGGGCGCGGAATTGTTCTTCACTCTGTTGGAGGCTTCGGATCCAAAGACCAGGTTATGCGATGTCCCAGTTATAGCAGAGTACGCCGATGTGTTTCCTAACGAACTCCCTGGGGCTCCGCCTCAGCGGGAGATTGATTTCTGTATTGAGCTGGTGCCAGGTGCTAAACCTGTGGCCCGCTCACCGTAGTGGATAGCGCCAAATGAATTGGCAGAGCTGAAGGTTCAAATGCAAGAGCTGCTAGAGCAAGGCTACGTACGCCCAAGTTCATCGCCTTGGAGTGCACCGGTCCTCTTTGTGAAAAAGAAGGACGGGAGCTTACGTCTTTGTATCGACTATCGAGAGCTGATTAAGTTGACCGAGAAGAACCGATACCCGATTCCAAGAATCGACGATTTATTCGACCAACTGGTTGGGTCGACGGTAAACTCTAAGCTAGACTTAAGGTCCGACTATTATCAGTTGCGTATAAGGGAATGTGACATTCCAAAGACAGCATTCAGTACCCGCTTTGGGCACTATGAGTTCACCGTTATGCCGTTCGGTCTATCTAATGCACCGTCGGTATTTATGGACTTAATGAATAGAATGTTCTGAGAGTATTTTGATCAATTTGTGATCGTCTTCATCGACGACATTTTGGTATACTCTCAGTCGGAGGAGGAGCATGCAGAGCATCTGCACGCAGTTTTGAGCACCCTGAGGAGGAGTCAATTATATGCCAAGTTCTCCAAGTGCGAGTTTTGGCTATCGTCAGTAGCATTCCTGGGTCATGTTGTTAGTGGGGATGGAATTGCGGTTGATCCGTCGAAAATAGAAGCGATCCGAGCGTGGCCTGTGTTGAAAAACGTAGCGGAAGTCCGAAGTTTCTTAGGACTTGCCGGCTATTATAGGCACTTTGTGGAGAACTTCTCGAGGGTCGCGCTCCCTCTCACTAAACTGACTAAGAAAGATCACAAGTTTGACTGGTCGCCTGAGTGCGCTCGAGCTTTTGAAGAACTGAAGAGCCGTCTGACCACGACGCCCATTCTATGCTCGCCATGTGGTACGGAAGGCTACAAAATTTTTAGTGACGCCTCGGGAAGTGGTTTGGGTTGCATCCTAGTGCAGTTCGGAAAGGTAATTGCCTGCGGCTCCCGACAACTGAAAATTCATGAAAGGAACTACCTGGTCCATGATTTGGAGCTAGCGGCCATGGTTTTCACCCTCAAGCTTTGGAGGCATTACTTGTATGGCGTGAAGATCGATATCTTCACTGACCACAAGAGCCTCAAGTACCTGATGGATCAAAGGGAGTTGAATATGCGTTAAAGGAGGTGGATGGAGTTCCTTGGGGACTACAGCTTCGACATCAAATATACTCCTGATAAGGGAAATGTAGTTGCAGACGCGTTGAGTCGTCGGGCTCCTGCTCAAGCAAATTGGATTTTGATGCACGATGAGCGTATAATCCGCGAGCTAGAAGTTATGGAGATCATTTGCATCGATAGAAGAGTATCTCCTTCAGCATGCTTGAACTGGATGGAGGTTCAATACGACCTCGCCGACCGAGTTCGACAAGCATTGGAGCTGGATGAGAGCATGAAACGCTATAAAGCGGAGACCGTTGATGGGTCAAACACTGATTTCTCTTTCGAAGATGGCCTTATGTGGAAGAATGGCAGATTGTGCATCCCAAGTGTTGGTGCATTACGGGCAGAGTTGATGTACGAGGCTCATCATACCAAGTACTCGATCCACCCTGGGAGCACGAAAATGTACATGGATATGAAGAATCTCTTCTGGTGGCCGGGTATGAAGAAATACATTGCCCTCTACGTGGCCAAGTGTCATACTTGCGCGTTGGTGAAGGCGGAATGTCAACGTCCCGGTGGGTGTATGAAGTCATTGCTGATTCTGGAATGGAAGTTCGATGATATTTCGATGGATTTCGTGCACGGATTGTCGAGATGTCAACATGGAAACGACGCCATCTGGGTGATCGTGGACTGATTGACGAAGGTATCACACTTTATTCCGAACCGGAAGGATGATTCTGTGGAGAAGCTGGCAAAGTTGTACGTCGATAACATCATGCGGTTGCACGGGATTCCCCGTAGCATCGTCAGTGTTCGCGATGGGCGGTTCACATCAAATGATTGGAGCCTGATTCATCAATTATTGGGTACCAAGCTGAAGTTTAGCACAGCCTTCCACCCACAAACGGATGGACAGACCGAAAGGACCAATAGGACGATGGAGGACATGTTGAGGATTTGCGCCCTGGACTTCGGAAAGAGATGGGAGGACCATCTCTATATGATTGAGTTTGCTTACAACAATAGCTACCAAGCAAGTATAAAGATGGCCCCTTTCGAGGCTCTTTATGGTAGAAAATGTCGCACACCGTTATCTTGGGCTGAAACGAGCGACACTAAGTTGTTGAAACGCAAGGATGTGGAGGAGGAAATACATCGATTCGGGCTATTCGGGAGCGATTGCTCATTGCCCAAGATCGGCAGGCAAAATACTAAAATGCAAATCATCGGAATGTCGAGTTCACCGTTGGCGACTGGGTTTATCTCAAGATCAAACCGTTCAAAGGAGTATCGAGGATCCGACGCTTGAAAAAGCTAAGTCCGAGGTACTTAGGACGGTTCGAGATCTTGGAGCGCATTGGTGAAGCTGCCTACTGGCTTGCTCTATCTTCAGAGTTGAGCGGGTTGCAAGAGGTATTCCACATCTCTGTGTTGCGGAAGGCTGTAAAGGAGCCAAATCTTGTTGTTCCGGTCAGCGAAGTGTCGGTAGATGGTGGGCTAGCGACGAAAGTCAAACCCATTTGCATTGAAGACACTGAAGTGAAGCAGTTGCGGAACAAGTCCATTCAGATGGTGAAAGTCCGTTTGAATAATTGCGGGCGAGAGGAACTCTCTTGGGAAAGAGAGCAGTCGATGCTTGCGGAGTACCCAGAGCTATTTCTCTCAGGTAATTATAACTGTATTTTCTGTTAATACTGTTTTCGAAATTTTGGGACGAAATTCTTTTAAGGGAGGTGGAGTTGTAACGCCCCAAAAATCGTAGTTCAGCGCGGTAGGCGGAGTGGTAGTGCTGCGCTTGGAGTAGGCTGAAATTTCACTGTCCATTGCAGTGCGCACGACCATTTCTCCTCTTCGCGCATGACCACTGGTCGTGAGCCAGTGATCGTGCGCTCTTGTCATGGCAAAGAGATCCGTCGGGATGCTTACTGTCCAAAGCAGTGCGCACGACCATTTCTCCTCTTCGCGCACGACCGCTGGTCGTGCGCCCTGTTTATTCTGTTCTGAAAGAAGAGCGGAGAAGTCGATCCGACCGATCAAATTTATTGGAAATCGATCCAACGGCTGTAAGCTGTTGCTGGGGTGTCTTAGGGCTTTGGAGAGGGGTTAATCCCTCATATTTCCATAGCCTTTCTCTCTCCTAAGCTTGAGAAAGAAGAAAGGGCAAGGAGGACGAAGAAGGAGATTCCGCCATTGACGGAGCTCCAGAGCTTCGATTCGCGAGATGTTTCCAGATCTGGAAAGTGCAGCCCGGTGCAGTTCTTTCCCTCCGATTGGAATCTCGGATCTATGGCGGGGAAGAGAGATCCAAGGGTAACGATGCTTTCTCCCAGTCTTAGGATGTGTTCTTTGTCCTCTCTTTCTTTTTCTATGCTTGCATGAGGACTCCCTTTCAGCAAATGGGTGAAGTGTAGGATTTCCTCTAGTTCTTCGGAACTCCGGGTCGATTGTATCCGTCCCCGGCACATTGCATCTAGAAATCCAGTAGTCGTGCGGATTTAGGCATTGTGTGTAAAGCCTATTCGTAGCCGTGAGCCCGAATCGGTGATGCTTGATTTGCGACGTTGCATTTAGGTTAGGCCTAGAATGCGTGTCGGAGAATGACTGCGTGAGATCATCTATAGTATCGCGGGACTTGGGATTAGGCGTCGTGTGAAGATCCTAACGAAAGCCCCTTGCTTGGAGAGTGGTGGAATGCAAACCTTCACCACGAAATTGAAGTGAGTCGTTGTATACCTCCTTCGTTGGTTGTTCTAGTGAAGCCTAATGCCACTTGGTTGGTTTAGGTGCGTAACTTATCATGATTGGGAACGCCCGTCGGTGTTTCCTTGCAAACGGGCCGAGGTAAAGCTACACCCGCATCATTGTTGTTAACGCGATGATTTGAGCAACGGGCACAAGCTTGTACCGAACCTGCACCATGCTTATCGGCGAGAGGGCGAAACCTCGGGATGCCGTGTGATCATGCGATAGACCTATTTGGGAGGGTTCCTCCAATAGGTAAATGCTCAAGCGTTCACTAAGCTCTTTAGTTTAGCTGGTTACGTGTGGTCGTGAGAACCCACGGTCATGGTTTTGGATTGATGTTATGATTAGCCTCATGCGTTGCTTAGGCGGTTGTGGGGAACCTTCGGGTGAACCCAACCAACATCATGTGCATTCCCAGGATCAACACTATTTGTTGCTACACCTAGAAGTTTGTTTGTGCTTGAAACCTCACCTTGTGTAGTTTGCACCTTCCTTAGTACTACTTGCTGCTAGTACGACTTGTTTGCAGGGATGAAGCTCCGCCACCCCGAGAAAAGGGTGGGGTCGTTATAATTTGGTCAGCTGTGCTGACCGTTGCTTTGGTTGCCACCTCTTGGTGGAACCTTCTTATGCAGGTGCAGGTAAGCCTAGCGGGAAATAGCGGGTGGTGGCCCTTTTTGCTGCATTGGCCCTCGAAGGCCAGCCTCTTTTCTGCTTTTATTATATTACTGGCCTGCGTGCCGAAGTATGTTTAGGGAGTTTTGTACATTTTGGAATGTAAGGCCTTAAGTCCGTAACTCTATACTTTATTGTTTCATTCCTGTGATAGTGGACTATTCTAAAAGAAATGTTAGATCTTTATGCTTCCGCTTATGTTTAGTATACTTTGGTGTAGTTCTTTTCTGTATATCTCCTTTTAACGCCTAGCTAGTGTGGTTAGTATAGCGTGGGGTCCCGGCCGAACCTACTGTTATATTATTTGTACTGGCAGGGTGTTACACACAAACACGAAGAGCTCGCCTTTCCGATGAAGAATAAGAACACCGGAGCTCTCGAGACGGCTGCCGAAAGGTTCACGGAGAAAATATCACCTCTCTCAACTCTCTCTGGTTTTGGCTTCTCGGAAAAAAGAAAATGAATAGTCTTGGGAAGAAGATGATTCCTTGGCCATTTAAATCCTTTGAAGAAGAAGGTTTAGAATTTCAAGAAGAATATATTCTTTTATCTAAGTGCTGGTCAATTTCTTAATGGAGTAGGACACGACAAACTAGGTATAATATTCTGAAAAGATTTTATAATCAGGTTAATAATAATAATAACAATAATAATATATTAGTAATATAAATATTGACATATTATTACAAAAAGCTAAACGCAAACCGATTTGAACGAAATTCACACCATAGGCGAAAGCCGGTGCTACAAACCCAAGGCAAAGTCAAAACCAAAATCCGACGAGCCATTCCCGCGTTATAATTTTCCAAAGTTTACGGCGAACAATAATTTACAAATCTTCAAAAAAATGCGCTGAGGCTCTAATATTGCTCGGATAGCAACGAAACTTGACGGACACGTCTAAAATTAATTAATTAAATTTCCTAACGTGAAGTTTCCCAATCTCGACAAGAATTCATGAATTTGACCAACTCGACCGAACGAACGCGAAAAAGCACTAACGGCGATGCGCATACATCTTTGAGTTAACGTAATGCCCTTACATCATTATGAGATCACCAAGAGGATTAAATAATTGCCGAAAATAATCAGGGTCGTTACATCCGCCGCCGCCAAAAATTATAAAGGAATATATACAAGGAGTTACCAAGGAGAAAATGCCCAAATTAGGGCAGAAAAACATCGGGAGGGCGGGAGGATTCACAAGACAACCGAGTGGGAGAAAGGGCAAGCCGCGACAACCCAGCCGGAGGGGGTGTTCGCCGGAGTTCTGGCGGTTCGTCGGCGTGCAAGGAGGGGTCTCGAGATGTGTAGGGGCGTGCGTCCAAGGGGAAATAAAACCATAAAATTTTAAAAATTTGAGTGCTAATAGACAAAAGTGAAGTGCTAATAAACCCTAAAATTTTAAAATTTTGAGTGCTAATATACAAAAGTGAATTACTAATAGTAACCCCCTTAATTAATGAGTCAATTAAAGTGGGATTCAATATTTAATTAATTGAGATAAGGCTATTGTAATATGGATCCAAAATCCAAACACTTAGTGTGTGTGTTTATGTACTAATATTTTTTGGATGGGCTTCGTTTGTGCTCGACGACTCTTACTTGCAAACAGGTTTCGTTCATCTGTGGGTTGCGAACATGTTCCGCCCATTCATATGCAAGTACCCTCACACCAATAAATGATTATACAAAATAATGAAATGACACTAGTGACAATTGTTAGATCTTGAGGCGCCCTTAGAGGGGGGGGGGGGGTGAATAAGGGTTTTAGAAAACTTTAGGATTTTAAGGAAAACTTTTGATATTTAATATGAAATAAATTGAATAAAAAATAAAGAGCTAGAAATAAGAAATGAAATCAAATTTATTGAACATGAAAAGACATGATTATCATTTATAAAATTGATTACAAAATCTGATTTCTATGATGCTAGAAATCAAGGCAAATATGAAAGACTCTTTTTCATTTTCTATACCAACTCTTCTCACTAAGAACCGGTTGGCATTAGCCGATCTCTCCCCAGATACGGACTAAATCCACTATAGCCTTTCTATCCCCAGAAAGGCCTCAAGCAAACCCTAGATCTACTCCCAATACCTAGTCGCCAACAACCGCGACGAATTCCCCCTAAGCTTCACATGAACCTAGTCGCCAACAACCGCGGTGAAATCAATAAATGATCACAATGAAAGAGGTACAACAAAATATAAAAGAAAAGTTAAACTCACTTTGAAGAATTCTAGAGATGGCGAAGACCCGCTGAATATTGTCGAAGTCAAAGTGTGTATTCTTCGCGTTGGGTGAGCGTTGATCCGATCCACCTTCGAATTCTTCTCTTGAATTTGTGTGGGAGATGGTGGTCTGGAAAATACGACTCTCACAGAGTTTCTGAAGTGTTGGAATAGGGCTCCTTGGGATCAATAGTTGAAGAGAATGAATGCCACCTATTTATAAGACTGGAAGCTAACGCCGACATTAAGGCTAATGCCAGAGACTGAATCAGTATAGACATAATTTGATGGCTCGGATCTTCAAAATAGTAAGGACATTCTGCATCTTTGGAAACATTCATTTTAGGCAACCTTAACGCTGGCGTTAAGCAAAATCATTCCCAAAATGCTCCTGCAATCATGACAGCTTCCCTCCATTCTATTTTTGTCTTAGTGGGAACGAAAGTCAATGCCGACGTTAAGACCTAATGCTTGGCGTTAGACCACATTCATCATTTTAGCTTTTGAGCAAATCCAAACCAGCGATGCAACATCCTTGTGTCAATTTTGTTCAAACCTGCAGGTTGAAATCACAATTGCAAACTAGATCAAATACAAGTAGGATTTGTTATTCTCAAATCAAAGAGATGCAAAAAACTGTGTTCCAACAATCTCTCCCTTTTGATAATAACAAATCCAATAGAGATAAATCAGATTTATATAGAGAAAAACCGTGTTCCAACATAGAGATAAATTAGATTCATTAGAGTTCGTTAAATTATGCTCCCTGTACATAAATGCTCCCCTTAGTGTATGCTCCCATAAACTAGATTCATGCTCCCCTTAAACTAGTGAATCCTACTCCTTTATTTATTAAGATTTATCATTTTATTCTCCCCCTTTTGTTATTAGCAAAAGTGGGTGGAGTGAAAACAAAACTAGAATAAAGAAGACAAAATATGGGAAAAACTAAGAGAGGATAAGAGTTTTATTATAAGCATAAAGTAGGTCATGATCGAGCTAAGAGAGAGAGAGTAACACAGCGAAAAAAGAGTGTGATAAGCGTGAGTAATAACATCCCATGTACATTACAAAGCCATTCTTCCACTTGTTAAAAAATAATGAACAAAAGAGTTTGAAAGATACAAGTGAAGAAGAGACCTTAAAAATAAGCATGATGAAGCATGATAAAAATAAGCGATCAAATCGGAAAAGTAAGGTAACCAAGATAAGCAAATAAATATTTTTGTTTTGGTTGGACAATTCCAATAATATTTCTAGACTTTTCACATATAATGAGCATTATTCTTGATATTTTTTCACAACTAATAAGCAAGCATGATTTAACATATTCAAAAAGATAAGAGCTACAATGCAACTAATTCCTATTTCAAGTAAAGAAAATATTGTAGAAATCATGCATTGCAATCTATTGCTTTTACTTAAGTTTTTAGAGAATCATGTAAATATGCATTACGATCCAATTCTCATGAGTAGAAGCTTTATGAAAAATAATGATGTGTACATAAAAGTATTTTGATAAGGGTATACAGGTGAGATAATAAAAACACATGACATATGTAAGAGAATAGTAAAAACAATATTAAGATTGTAATCTTATAATTACTTTCGCACATCAATTCTAAAATAAAATTTTAAAGCACATAAAAAGAGTACAACTACCAAGGTGCTTCATCCACACAATACTCATTAAGACTTATCAGGGAGCAAAATATTGCTTGGGGGATCACATAAGCATTTTTCTATAAATTTCTATTTTAAGTGATCCGGTGTACAAATAGTAGTGATAAAGAGAATACGTTTGCACAAGACACTTTACAATTCTTTCCAAGGTGCTCAACCTCACAATGCTCATTAAGACTTATCAGGAGGGTGAGAGGTATTTGGTGGAGTTATCTTTGTCATTTTACTTCATATATTTAATTTTGGGACAAAGGTCTTGATGAGTAGTAAAATATATGTATTTTTAGTTGTTATTAGTATAGTTTTAATTAATATTGTGAATTTTCTATATAAATTAATGAATAAATTGCTTATTTTCATTATTTTCTTACTAACTTATTTTTATTTTTGTTTTTGCAGATTTTGGCAATTTTTGTCAAGTCACGCCCCTGAGTCACGCCCGTGACCACATGTCACGCCTGTGACCAAGGGCGTGTAATTTTAAAACACCAACTTTCCAGCTGTCGGCCATGTCCAGACCAAATTCCGAAGAATCGACCAAATCACGCCCGCATTACGGGTTATGCCCATGAACTGCTCTTCTCGACGGATAAGTGCGCCGTCCCATCGTTTGGATGGATTTTCACCAAGTAACGCTCGTGACTCTACAAGTCAAGCCCGTGAACCAGCAGAGTCATGCCCGTGTACCACCAGCGTGTCACGCCCCAAAGTCATGCCCATGCTGCTGACGTCTGCCCCCCATAGTCACGCTAGTGACTCAACGAGTCATGCCCGTGACAATCCAAGCCACGCTCGTGTACAGCCTTATTTTGACGGCGGATCCTTCGAGAAGGCGACGGTTAAGCCGGAGCACTACTTCTACTAGCTAAAATAGAGGCATGTGTATTATTTTGGCAAAACAACTTCAGACTGCAATTATCCCTACTTTATGTCATTAGGAATCTAGGAATATTCAAATTACTAAGATTGCTCTCAAACTCTTTTTTATTATTCTAAAATTTCTCTTGAAAACCCCTTGTATACACCAATTTAGCATGACAAATTAAAAATTAAAAGAAGAAAAAGAACTGATGTCAATGGGAATAAGAATTCGTTCCGTAAACATAGGCACCCAATAAATACTTTAAATGTTCTTATGTCAATGGTAATAAGATTTCATTCTGTAAACATAGGCATTGGTGTTGGGGAAATGATTTCTCTTAACCCCTAGAAATAAGTTGAATATGAATTCTAAGAAAGAAAAATAAGGTTAAGTAAATATGCGTCGAATACTATTCGACGCAACGTCGAAATGTAGTCGACGTTTCCTTCAGATTGAGTCGAAGTAACTCTAGGAAGATTTCGACGTATGTGTTGTCGACGTTACTCTGATTTCTAGTCGACGCATCTAATATAGTCAACGCACCGTTGACGACGCACCTTCCTTATTCTCCTCTCGACTTCCAGCCAGGATGAATTCGACGCTTACGTCGAATGGTAATTGACGCACGTCAATTTTTGTGACAGATTTAAATATGCGCCAGATCTCTTTCCTTCTTTCAGTAGATCTGATTTGTATGGAATAATGTTAATATTTTATAGCCGTTCTGAATCATTCTTTCCTTCTATTAGATTCTTGGCTAAATTGATTAAATCCTTTATGGACATTATTTGAAATCAGATTGAATGCTTTCCTTCTATGGATATAACTGTTATGTAAATTTCTCTTTCTTTCTAATACTCTGCCTGCTAATTGATTACTCTCCTATAGTGTTATTTTAATGAACAGAGCTATAAATAACCAAGGAGGTCGGCAGAGAAAGGGGACTGAGTGATCTACCACATATATTTGAAATAGAGGAAAAGCTCCCAAAAGAATAGAGAGATAAGCTGAGAAAAGTGATAGTGTGCTGCAGAGACAAAGCCTTCATCTTCTCCTTCTTCTTCTGAAGCCACTCTGCTGCAAATTCTGACAGCTCTCACATAAGAGAGAAAAGCTACAAATCTTCTTCTCTCTATAGAAGAAAGATTTAATTCACTACTTCTTGTGCTTCCAATCTTCTTGCTAGGAAGAAGATTCATTATTGTTTTAAATACTTCTTTTCCTTTTTCTTATTTTCATTCTCACATATTGTAAAAGAGTTTTTAGAATCACTCTTCAAAAAATTCAGTTGTACTGGTTCTAAGAGTCTCCTTATCAAAAGACTCAGTTGGTTCTAAGAGTCTCCTTATCAAAAGACTCAGGGTGGTTCTAAGAGTCTCCTTATCAAAAGACTCAGTGCAAGATAGTGAAATCCTACCAAGGGGGTAGAAGAGTGGACTACCCAAAGTTTGGGGAACCACTATATTTTCTTGTGTTGTGCTGTGATTTCTTTTCTTGCATTTACTTTCTTTACTTGTTTAATTCTTGTTGGTGTGTGGGAAGCTCTAATCTGTGATCATACACATATATATTTACTTTGCACAAAATATTTTAAATCTCTATTCACCACCCCTCTAGAGAATTCTAGTGAGGTTAACTGTGCACTTTCAATTGGTATCAGAGGGAGGTTGATCTAAAAAGGTTAACTCCTTGATCAAAAAGATCCTACCTCTTGTATTTATATATATATTTCTTTTTACTACTTTCATGGCACAAATCAAAGATTATGCTTCCACCAGAACACCAATGTGCAATCTTGAAAAGTTTGCAGTTTGGAAAACAAGAATCAGAATTTATAAGAAATCCATTGATGCTGACTTGTTTAATATTACTGTGACAGGTCCCCCAAAGCCCTATAGAAAGGATGCACGTGGCAATGTCACACAAACACTTGTTCCAAGATCTGAGTGGACAGAAGATGAGAAGAAGGCTAGAACATATGATCTAAAGGCCATGAACATACTTGTCTCAACTCTCTCAGATGACATCTTTCAAAGGGTTGTTAACTGTGAATCATCCAAAGAAATTTGGGATGCACTTACAAAGATGGTGGAAGGAAGTGTTGATGAAAAGAAAGATAAGAAGGCCCTATTGATCTCCCAATATGAGAACTTCCAAGAGAAGAATGAAGAGAGTATCTCTGAGATGTATGACAGATTCAGTCTAATCATCAACCAATTGAAAAACTTGGATAGAGAGATTTCCCTCACTGAGATTAATGACAAATTGCTAATGAGTCTCCCCAGTTCATGTGACTCAAGAATATGGGCAATAAGAGACACAAGAGGACAAAAGGAAATCTCTACAGATGCTCTCTTAGGAAAACTCAAATCCTATGAGCAACTGCTGAAAACTAGAGAAGAGAAGAAAAGAAGAGAACACTCTAATCTCCTCAAAAGACAGGAACATAGCTTTAAAGGCAACAGAAGAAAGGACTCCTGTCACTGAAGAAGAACTATTCAGTTTCCTAGCCAAAAGATTTAAGAAATGGGTCAAGACAGATGGACCAAAAAGTAGGGAGTCAAAACCAAGGTATGACAAAACTCCCACTAAAGAAATTATTTGCTATTCTTGTAGGAAACCTGGACATATTGCCCCAGAATGTCCAGAGAATGCTGAAACAAAGAAAGATCTGAAAAGAAAAGTTCTCAAGAAGAAGGGGAAGAAGAAAGAAAGAGGCTTTATTGCAGAAGCCTGGAGTGAAACAGACTCTGAGGATAGTTCATCCTCTGAGAGTGACAATGAAGAATCTAGGCAAGAAGACCTATGCTTGATGGCCTTTGAAGGCCCCAAGAATGATGATGGTGCTAAATCTTGGAGTGAGACAGGATCAGAAGAAAGCATATCTTCTGAAGATGAAAAAGAAAATGGCCTTATTCTCATCGAGGAATCTGAGGATAAGGATGAGGTAAGCATCTTTGATGAAATAGATTTTCAAAGTGATAAATTCAGAAATGATTTTATGGGAATGTGTCTAGATCAATTAAAAGCTAAACAAGAAATCAAGGACCTAAAAGAACAAATTCATATGGTCAAGAACAAAAGAAATAAAAAGGATATAAGCTCAATAGATCATGTATTAAGGGCTAACATAAGAGAGAAGGAAATAGAAAGGGCTAGAATAGAAAATCAGTTCCTTAAGGATAAGGTTTCTCAGGCAAAGACCTTTGAAGAATCAATAATAATGAGAAGCCAAACTCTTAAAGAAATCACTGAAAAACAAACAATAAGACACAAAAATCTTGGGCTAGGGGCTGATCCATCAATCAGTCTAATTCCATCCAACAAGCCTGCATGGATGAGCCCTGTAAAATTCACTAAACCCATCCAATCAGCAAACTAAGAAAAAGAATCACAACATAAGAAAGAACACTTCTTCAAGGAAATAAAGGAATTTGATGTAACATCATATTATTCAGCTGATGACTCACAAACTTCATCTGAAGAGACAACTAAACCAAAAGAAACCATACAAAGGAGTAAAAATAGAAAAAGATAAAAATGAAAATTTATGAAGACACAGTCGCGTCGACTTCATATCGACGCATGAATGATAATGCGCCGACTTCTACTCGACGTACCCTCTTAGATGCCTCGACCTCTACTCGACGCTTGAATAAAGATACGTCGACATCCAATCGACGCAACTTCCTCCATGCGTCGATACCAGATCAACGCAATCTAAGGAATGCGCCGAATATAAATCAACGCAACTATCAACATGCGTCGAATAGATATCGATGCACAAAAGTTCAGAGCAACTTAAATACCTTTCCTCCAAAAGCCTTTCTATCCTAACCAAAATAAAACTTTCTATCCTAATCAACACCTCTATCATGATTTCTACCCTAAACATGGTTCCCATTTTAACCAAAATTTCTATCCTAACCAAAATAAAACTTTATATCCTGATCAACCCTTCTATTCTTCTCTAAACTAAAATTATCATAATAATAAGATAATCAAGTGCCATATATGTAACAAAAGTGGCCACCTTGCCAAACAATGCTGGTACAACCAATCAAACTATCTGTAAAAATCAGTCCAAGGCTGACTTAGAACTAGACACCTAGAATTCTTCAGGAAAATTAAAAGTCACGTCGATCTCTAATCAACGCACAGTCGATAACTCGACTCAATAAGTAAAATCGACGCATGCGTCGACTCCACTCAACGCATATGTCGATAGGAAACCCTATCATCCCAAATCAGACTATATCGACACTCACGTCGAATTCCACTCGACGTAACGTCGACTTCATGAAAATGAGCGGCAATACCAAAATATTTTCGGTGACATCCACGGAAGTACCGAATAAGCCTCGACTTGAGCCCAGTTTCGACGCTTCACCTGACTTAAATAGTCTCTTCAGTTGGAAGCCTTCACTACTCTGCATCTTTCATCCTTCTTGCTCCTCAGACCAGTCGACTTCTTCCTCTCTCTTTCATTAACCTAAAATGGCTCCAAAGACCAATTCAGGCTTCGACATTGACCTTGAGTCCTTCCAAGCAGCCGCAGAAAACTACAAGAGCATCATTGCTCTCTTTACTGAAGCAGGACTGGACAAGCTCATCTCCACTAGGTGCAAGCTCCTGGAATCAGAGCTCACAGAGCTAATAACTCATGTTCAGATATCTGAACAAGGAGAAATCTAGGGAACACTATATGAGACACCAGTCTCAATCTCAACAGAACATATTAGGGCCACCTTTGATCTACCATCAGGTATATCCTAATATCATCTTTGTTTAAATGAAATAAGGAAAGAAAAAGAGCCTCTAAAAAGAATGATTAAGCATGTCTTAATTATTTCCCTATTAGGTGATGAATCCATTGAACTCACACCTGATGAAATCAAGCACTTGCTCACCACCATGAATTTCTCATAAGATAGGCCAATTCATCTGAAAAAGATAGACTTTTCTGATGAGTACAGATTGCTGGCAGATATAGTAGGGAAGATACTACTATGCAAGATATCAGCCCATGATGCAGTGCCCAAGCTGCAACTGAACATCATGGGGGCCCTTGTGCTGAAGAAGTAGGTGGACTGGGCCAGCTGTCTTCTCAAAATGATAGCTTCCAAATACTCTCACAAGGAAAATGCCTACATGAGAATCATGAGCCAAGTACTCTTCCACTCCTTCCCTGACCTATGTAGGTCAAAAGGAATCCCCATTCCTCCAGGGAAGAGGATGTCAATTGCTCTCTTTTCTAAGTGGACCAGGCAAATCCCTAAGCCTGGTTCCATCCCTGAAAGAACTCCTTCTCCTCCTTCTCCTCCTCCTCCTCAAAGAGACAACCCTTCTCTACCACCATCATCCACTCAAATACTCTCTACTACCCTCACAACTCCTACTCTACCTACCTCTTCTCAAACACCTGCTCAAACAGAAGTTTCTCCTTCTCTTCCTCCTCCAAATTTCCCATCTTCTCTACCTCCATTATCACCCATACCTCATGAATCAACTCACTTCTCTCCTCCTCTATCACCTCTTCCTCCTCCATCACCTCCTCACCTTTCAAACCATGAAACATCTTCATCCACTGAGGCTCTCATCACTCAGTGCATCAAATCAGCAGCTGAAAAATTCAAAGTGATGCTGGATGAGCATTGCTCCCAAATTCATTCCTCCATCCTTCACATGCACACCCAAATAGATGGGGTCAGTGCCTCTGTGCAAGGCCTAAAGACCTCTCTCTTCCTCTAGAGTGACAAGGTCTTTCTTAACCTCCCTGGCCAAGAAGGTCAAGAAGGGGGAGAATCTAGATGAAGAGCAGCCCTCCAATCCTAAATCTCTCTCTCACAAGTCCCCTCCTTCTTCAAAATCTGACAAAATCCTTGGGAATGAGATAGTACCTGAGCTACACAATGATGAACAAACTTTAGAGGTACTTCATATAGCAAGAGAGGTTGCAAGTCAAGTAGTACTATTACAAGGGGAGGCAAGCAGAGCAGAAACTGAAAAGGAAGATATGGCAGTTGGGAAGAAAGATAAAGAAACTACAAATCAGGGGGAGCTGGATACTGATATGAATAAAGCTGGAAATGAAAAAGGACAGCTAGATGCAACTGGAGCTGGAGATGATAGAGAAATAGAAGAAGTAGAAAGATTAAAGGAAGTTCCATCCCAGGGGGAGCAATCTGCTCCGGGGGAGCTTGGTGAACTTCCTACAAATGAGAAAGAGAAACCCTCCTCTCCTAAAATAGTAGTATTCAAGAGAAAGAGAAAGACCCCTCCTACCCCTCCTGAGTAATATTTGAAAACAATGCTGATATATCTTACCCTATAGTTGAATACTACTTGGTATGAACATGAAATCTGTTTATATGATTCTGAAAATTTGTTTATATGATATTTTCTTCTAAATTTCACTTTTGATTGAGTGACATATTTCTTTTCTATACAAATGCTGTGCTGGGTTGACTTTATGCTAATACAATTTCTCTCTAAGTAGGGTTAAGACAAATAGGGGGAGATTGTTGGGGAAATGATTTCTCTTAACCCCTAGAAATAAGTTGAATATGAATTATAAGAAATAAAAACAAGGTTAAGTAAATATGCGTCGAATACTATTCGACGCAACGTCGAAATGTAGTCGACGTTTCCTTCAGTTTGAGTCGAAGTAACTCTAGGAAGATTTCGACGTATGTGTTGTCGACGTTACTCTGATTTCTAGTCGACGCATCTAATATAGGTGATGCACCGTTGACGATGCACCTTCCTTGTTCTCCTCTCGACGTCCAGCCAGGATGAATTCGACGCTTACGTCGAATGGTAATCGACGCACGTTGATTTTTGTGACAGATTTAAATATGCGCCAGATCTCTTTCCTTATTTCAGTAGATCTGATTTGTATGGAATAATGTTAATATTTTATAGCCGTTCTGAATCATTCTTTCCTTCTATTAGATTCTTGGCTAAATTGATTAAATCCTTTATGGACATTATTTGAAATCAGATTGAATACTTTCATTCTATGGATATAACTGTTATGTAAATTTCTCTTTCTTTCTAATACTCTGCCTGCTAATTGATTACTCTCCTATAGTGTTATTTTAATGAACAGAGCTATAAATAACCAAGGAGGTCGGCAGAGAAAGGGGACTGAGTGATCTACCACATACATTTGAAATATAGGAAAAGCTCCCAAAAGAATAGAGAGATAAGCTGAGAAAAGTGATAGTGTGCTGCAGAGACAAAGCCTTCATCTTCTCCTTCTTCTTCTGAAGCCACTCTGCTGCAAATTCTGATAGCTCTCACATAAGAGAGAAAAACTACAAATCTTCTTCTCTCTATAGAAGAAAGATTTAATTCACTACTTCTTGTGCTTCCAATCTTCTTGCTAGGAAGAAGATTCATTCTTGTTTTAAATACTTCTTTTCCTTTTTCTTATTTTCATTCTCACATATTGTAAAAGAGTTTTTAGAATCACTCTTCAAAAAATTCAGTTGTACTGGTTCTAAGAGTCTCCTTATCAAAAGACTCAGTTGGTTCTAAGAGTCTCCTTATCAAAAGACTCAGGGTGGTTCTAAGAGTCTCCTTATCAAAAGACTCAATGCAAGATAGTGAATTCCTACCAAGGGGGTAGAAGAGTGGAATACTCAAAGTTTGGGGAACCACTATATTTTCTTGTGTTGTGCTGTGATTTCTTTTCTTGCATTTACTTTCTTTACTTGTTTAATTCTTGTTGGTGTGTGGGAAGCTCTAATCTGTGATCATACACATATATATATTTACTTTGCACAAAATATTTTAAATCTCTATTCACCCCCCCTCTAGAGAATTCTAGTGAGGTTAACTGTGCACTTTCAATTGGGTTAATAAAAACAAATGAATTAGTTATCCCTCGTTAACCACAGGGACACCAACAAAGCTAAAATGAAGGTGTGGACAAATAAAAACCATCACCCCTAATTCAAAAACTGTTCTTTTTGCCAAGGCTTTTTACCCCTTTTCCCTTAGCCAAATTATTGGTTCTAGTTTTAATTCAAAAAATTATTTGAGAGCATAATTAGTAACTTATATTTTTCCTCCACGTTTCTTTAAACAAACGTTTTTATAATTTTGTTTACTAATGATTGCAATTTTGTTTGCTATTTGGTTAATTAAGAAGTCTTTTGGCTAAGACATTTCTCTCTACTTAAATCATTTGCATAATTTAGGACTTAACTCTTATTGCTCCGAATTTTTATTTTTCAGTCTCTTATGATTAAATTAAAATGATAGCTGAAAATTAGAACTTTTGTTAATCCCATATAGATCTCTCTTACTTTTGCTCTGGAATAGAAAAAGCTTAAGTATGGGGGTATTTGATGAGTAGTAAAATATATGTATTTTAGTATAGTTATTAGTATAGTTTTAATTAATATTGTGAATTTTCTATGTAAATTAATGAATAAGTTTCTTCTTTTCATTATTTCATTACTAACTTAGTTTTATTTTTGTTTTTGCAGATTTTGGCAATTTTTGTCAAGTCACGCCCTGAGTCACTCCTGTGACCACAAGTCACACCTGTGACCAAGGGTGTGTAGTTTTAAAACACCAACTTTCTAGCTGTCGGCAAAGTCCAGACCAAATTCCGACGAATCGACCAAGTCACGCCTGTGAAATTACGGGTCACGCCCGTGAACTGCTCTTCTCGAAGGATAAGTGCGTCGTCCCATCATCTTATAGATTTTCACCAAGTCACGCCCGTGACTCTACAAGTCACGCCCGTGATCCAACAGAGTCACGCCCGTGTACCACCAGTGCGTCACGCCCCAAAGTCGCGCCCATGGTGCTGACGTCTGCCGCCCATAGTCACGCCCGTGACTCGACGAGTCACGCCCGTGACTCGACGAGTCACGCCCGTGACTCGATGAGTCACGCCCGTGACAATCCAAGCCACGCCCGTGTGCAGCCATATTTTGACGGCGGATCCTTCGAGAAGGCGTCCGTTAAGCCGGAGCAAATGTCATGCCCCAGGGTCACGCGTGTGACCACAAGACACGCCCGTGACCTAGGGGCGTGTAAAAATAAAATTTTGGCTATAAATAGAGGGGCTCGGCTGAAGGAATTTACATCCAATTTTTTTAGTTCTTGTTAGTGGTTTTTGAGTTCTTTTGAGTGAAAGTGAGTTTTTTATGCAATTAAGTTTAAGTTCGTTTGTAATTTTCGCCTTCCTAGTCTAGTTGTAATGCTTGTTTTAGAAATAAAATGTTGTTTTTCTTATTTGGATCATCTTCTTTTTCAATTTATGTTAGTGTGCGTGTGTATGAGAATAATTTATTGCTTTCATAACTTAAGTTTATTACTTTCATAACTTAGGTTTACTTCTTTCATAATTTAGGTTAAAAGCTTTCATAAAAATAGTTTATTGCTTTTCTTTCAACGCTTTATTTATCGCTTTTGTTTAAACGCTTTCTTTCATTTTTTCCTTTTTCTCTTTTTTGTAACATAGCTTTATTTCAGTCTTTATATTACTGTTATATACCACCCCCATCTCAAATGAGAGGCTAAGTACTTTTTAGCACTTGTTGAAGACGGTTGGGACGGATATTATTTCTGCACTTTAAGTATTTCATTTCTATGCCACCCCCATCCTAGATAAGAGGCTAAGAACTTTTTAGCGCTTGTTTAAGACGGTTGGGACGGATACTATTTCAGCTTTTATATAAGTCTTTTATTTCTTTCTTTCATGCTTATACCCGCTTTAATTATTAACCTGTATTTTCTAATTACTTATGCCGTCTCCTTTCTGATGAGTGGCTAATTTCCTTTAGCACACGATGTCGAAGAACATTGGGACAAATAAATAGTTTTCTAAAAAAATAAAAACATCTCTTTCTAAAAATAATTAAACGAGCTTAAGGTTTACCCGAGAATAACGTTGAGTGGAGCCACATAATCGATGTGTGGTTTTCATTTCCGTTTTCGTAAACTAGTTAGCCGAGAGGCTCGTACGTACGGACTGATCGCTCATGGGTAAAGAGAAGTGCGCTCTGCCCTCGAGAGACGATGAGGTAAGTCTCCCGAATTGGAAGTAAAAATCCAATAGCGGGGTTCATAACATAAAGCGAGTATTAAGGAGATTCGATTATAGAATGAGAGTTCGGTCGAATATTCATAATCTCAGGTGGGCGTACCCTCGAGAGAGGAGCGTTCATAATTATGGAACCTCCTCGGCCAAGCCATTTTAATGTTTTGAAAAGTCATCTCTTTTATTTCTAAAAAAGACTATTTTGTCTCAAGGTAATTCGACATCAGGCGTTATTTATTATCATCGTTTAGAACTCTAGTTATACGGTTATTATCGTTCGCTTTTAAAAACCCACACTAAAAACTCATTCCGATAAAATAATAGTTCGTTCCTCAATGTAGCTATAATCAACACGATCCGCAAAAATATACGACCCCGATATTTCCTAAAACAAAATATCCTGTATTACTCACGATAAGGTATACTTGCCTTTATCAAATGATTAGTTTGGATTAAAATTTAAACAAATGCTTTTCAAACCAATTTAGTGCAAAACTCTGCATTTCTATTTTAAAAATCAATAGAATTCGGTATCGTAGTCGGGGCGTAATCGTCAATACTTCGAAAGAAGAAAAAGTCTGTTACTTCTATATTTTGATATGATAATAGTTAGTTTCTCAAAGTAGGAGTACTTGCGAAACTCTTTGAAAACACCCGCATAATTCTAATCTTGTCATATAAAGGTTGCGCAAACGAAAAAGAAGAAAAATCCAAATCTAAATCATCAAGTTTTTGGCGCCGTTGCCAGGGAAAGTAGTGCTGTTATTTGGAAAAAAAGGAATTACTTTTACTTTTATCATATATATTAAAAATATATAATATAAAAAAATATAAATAAAAATAGAAAAAAATAGAAAAAGCCCAAAATATATAAAATTTTTATTATTAGTATATGACCCGAGGAAACTCATCGGACGATTCGAATATCCCTTTTGACTCCGAACTCAAGCGCACCCTTCGTGAGCGCCTCCAACTTCGTTATTAAAACTTACTCGAATTTCCCGAAGAGTCTGTCGAAGATACAAACACTGAAGCTATGACCAATCAAATTCCAGATGTGGCCCCACCATGGACCATGACATTCTATGCCAGGCTGAATTTGGAAGATCCCGAATCGAGTATTACACGCCCAACAGTAGCTAATAATAATTTTGAAATAAAATCTAGCATCATTCAAATGGTACAACAGTCAGTCCAATTTGACGGTTTGCCGGATGAGGATCCGAATTTAGACCTTTCTAGTTTTTTTGGAAATATATGATACCTTTCAAATTAATGGCGTTACTGATGACACTAATTGTTTACGCTTATTTCCATTTTCACTACGGACAAAGGCCAAGGCATGGTTAAGTTCTCCCCCCAGAGGATCCATAACCATGTGGGCACAATTGACAAAGAAATTTCTCACAAAATATTTTCCCCCGTCTAAAACTGCTAAACTACGCACAGATATCGCCTCCTTCATTCAATTCAATTATGAGTCTCTCTACGAGAATTGGGAGCGTTTTAAGGAGTTCTTGCATAGGTGTCCTCATCATGCGCTGCTGTCCTGGCAGCAGGTCCAGGCGTTTTATAATGGTTTGAATTTCTCAACACGACAGATGATCGATGCAGCCGCCGGGGCAACGTTAAACAACAAAACCCCGGAGCCCGCTCAAGCTCTGTTCGAAGAAACGACCATGAACGCCTATAATTGGAATGCGCCTAGATCACGCCCTACTAAACCAACTGGGATATATGAAGTGGATGCCACATCTCACTTAGCCTCTCAAGTCGAAAGGTTAAGTAAGCAAGTGGCAGAGATGACTGCTTCCTCCTCCACTCCTGCTTGGCTTAATAATAATAATTTTGTTGAAGAAACTGTAGATTACCTAGGCAACCCAGATAGGCCCCCCTTCAACCCTAATAACAATCTGTATAGTAATAATTATAATCCGGGTTGGAGGAACTACCCAAATTTTTCCTGGAGCAATCCTAATAATGCTTAGAGGCCCCCCAATTGTAAATCCGCAAGGATTTCCGCAAGGATTTCTAAATGGATTCCAGCCTCCACCTCCAAAACCTTCTCTGCTCGAAGATATTTTTGGTAAATACGTCGCGTCCACTGAGTCAAATATCCAGAGTATTATTGGATCGATTAAAAACTTTGAAAATCAGGTTGGACAGCTGGCAAAGATGGTCTCTGAGCGGCCATATGGAGCTCTACCAGGGAACACGGAGCCGAACCCTAGAGAAAATGGCAACGGCATAAACCTTCGTAGCGGAAAGGAGGTAACCTCACCAAAACGAGTTGAGCCCAAGGTACATGTTTCGACACCGACCCCTCCACCCTCTCTCTCGCTAGATTATACAACAAGTATTCCCACTGTGCCGAACGTTTTTAGACCGTCCCTTCTTTATCCCTAAAAAATAAACAACGAGCGGAAGGACGAGCATTATAAATTTTTTTTATAAATTTTAAAACAAATCCACATAAACCTTCCTTTTTGCGAGGCACTCTCCCAAATGCCGAAATATGCGAAATATCTTAAAGAGTTGCTTTCTAAAAAAAAGTGACTCGAAGATGTTTTGCGTGTTTCCCTTAACGCGGAATGCTCGACTTGTCTCCTTAAGAAATTGCCGCCAAAACTGAACGACCCGGGACGATTCTCCATCCCGTGCCTCTTCGGCAATATGTTAATAAAGTACGCTCTAGCGGACTTGGGCGCTAACATCAATTTGATGCCTTTCTACCTTTTCAAAAAACTCGATTTGGGCGTCCCAAGCCCGACTAAGATGAGCATCCAACTCGCGGATCGCTCGGCAAAGTACTCGATAGGGGTAGTGGAGGATGTCCTGGTCAAGGTCAACAAGTTTATCTTCCTGGTAGACTTTGTCATCCTCGACATAGAGGAGGATGCTGAGGTGCCTATCATTATCGGTCGCCCCGTCCTCGCAACCTTCGACGCGTTAATCGATGTTAGTAACGGTCGCCTCCTCCTTCGGGTCAGAGATGATGAAGTTACTTTACTTGTTAACCCCTCGATGCGGAACTCCCTGTTGAACGATGATTCCAGTTATAAATAAGAACCCGCATTTGAAGAGGAATGTTCTCCGCTTACTGAATTTCTCTCATTAGCACTTGATATTTCGATATTGGCGAATCTATCTTGTCTCGATGACATGCCGACAGATTCTCCATTCGAACCCTTCAATTTAGAAGCCTTAAAAGTTAAAACATCTTACGAAGAACCGCCACTCCTCGAGTTAAAATAGCTCCCTGATAATCTAAAATATGTTTTCTTGAAAAAGAATTAAAACTTCCTGTTATCATCTCCGCTAAGTTAAGTGATTCAGAAACATCCGAATTAGTAGAAGTTGTAAACAAACATCATCGTGTAATTGCATGGAAGATTTCAGATATCAGGGGAATAACCCCTCATTCTGTACCCATCAAATATTTTTAGAAGATACCCCCCGCAAAATGATTCAGCCTCAACGACGCCTTAACCCGAATATGCGGAAAGTAGTTAAGACTGAAATTATAAAACTCCTTGATGCGGGGATTATCTATCCTATATCTGACAGTACGTGGGTAAGTCCCGTACAAGTCGTCCCTAAAAAAGGCGGTATAACGGTCGTGGCAAACACAAATAACGAATTAATCCCAACTCGTACTGTTACAGGTTGGAGGGTGTGCATCAATTACCGAAAACTAAATGATGCCACCAAAAAAGACCACTTCCCGTTACTGTTTATTGATCATATCCTGGAGCGTCTCTCCGGTCATCCTTTTTATTGCTTTCTTGATGGTCTCTCAGGATTTTTCCAAATCCCTATTTCCCCCGAAGACTAAGAAAAAACAACTTTTACTTGCCCATTCGGCACCTTCGCATATCAAAGGATGTCGTTTGTCCTCTGCAACGCGCCAACTACATTCCAATGTTATATGCTGGCGATATTCGGCGAGCTTGTAGAAGTTATAATGTAAGTCTTTATGGATGACTTCTCCGTCTTTGGAAACTCTTTTCAAAAATGTCAGAAAAATTTAGATAGAGTTTCCAGCGGTGTGAAGAGACAAACTTAGTTTTAAACTGGGAGAAATGCAATTTTATGGTCAGAGAGGGTTTATTACTCGGCCATAAGATTTCTTCCAAGGGGATGGAGGTCGATAAGGCCAAAATTGCCATAATTGAACAACTTCCCATTCCTTCGAACGTAAAATCTATTCGAAGTTTTCTCGGCCATGAGGGTTTTTATCGGCAGTTTATTCAAGATTTTTCTGAAACAACGAAACCGCTAACCCACCTCCTGGAGAAGGATTCCCCAATTATTTTTGATACCGCCTGCGTAGAGGCATTTAATTTTATAAAACAATAACTTATCAATTCTCCAATTCTGGTGGCGCCAGATTGGTCCCTTCCGTTCGAGATAATGTGTGATGCGAGCGATATCGTGGTAGGAGCCGTATTAGGACAATGCATTAATAAATATTTTCACACAATCTATTACGCTTCTCACACACTCACAGCCGCACAAGCTAACTACACCACGACGAAAAAGGAACTTCTTGTCGTTGTCTTTGCTTTCGATCAGTTCAGGGCCTACGTAACACTTTCACAAGTAATCATTTTCACTGATCACTCCGCCCTAAAATATCTTTTAACCAAAGTTGATGCCAAGCCCCGCCTGCTTCGATGGATCCTCCTTTTATAGGAATTTGATTTAGAGATCCGGGATAAGAAAGGGGCTGAAAATTTGGCAGCCGACCATCTCTCACATTTAGAACACCCTTCCATAGAAGCGCTCCTCGAACCCGAAATAGATGATAGATTTCCTGAGGAGTGCCTCTTAATTTTAAATAATATAAAAACTTCTTCCACCCCCTTGGTTCGCATATTACGCGAACTATTTAGTCGCGCGGGTCCTTCCAAAAGATTTTCCGAATCAGCAAAAGAAGAAATTCTTCTCTGACTTGAAAAACTACTTTTGGGAGGACCCCTTTCTCTTTCGCGTCTGCGTGGACCATGTGATACGAAGATGTGTTTCAAGTGAGGGGGTGCACAAATATTGCGACACTGCCACGAGGGGCCCGCTGGAGGGCATTATCAAGCCAATTGGACCGCGCGTAAAGCGTTAGAGGCGAGCTTTTATTGGCCCACTATCTTTAAGGATGCTCACACTTTTGTGAGTAAATGCGATAGCTGCCAACGGTCGGGTAACATCTCTCATCGCGAAATCTTTGATTTGTGGGGCATATATTTTTTAGGCCCCCTACCTTCTTCTTTTAATAATCACTATATTTTAGTGGCGGTCGACTACGTAGCTAGGTGGCCGGAAGCACAAGCTCTGCTCACCAATGACGCCAGAGTAGTCGTTTATTTTCTGAAAAAAACTATTTTCTCGCTTCGGCATGCCCCGTGCAAAGTAAGTGATAGGGGTATGCATTTCTGTAATGCCCAATTTACAAAAATTTTATCTAAATATGGCGTCACGCACAAGCTCACCACCGCCTATCACCCCCAAACAAGCGGCCAAGTAGAGGTAGTAAATCGCGAGATTAAACGCATTTTGGAGAAAACTGTTTCTTTAAATAGGAAAGATTGGTCCTTAAAACTCGATGACGCACAGTGGGCGTATCGTACGGCATACAAGACCACTATCGGTTGTACGCCCTATCGATTAGTCTACAGCAAAGCGTGTCATTTACCAGTAGAGTTAGAACACCGCGCCTTTTGTGCCTTAAAATTTTTGAATCTCGATTCGAACTTAGTCTCCGAGAGTAGGAAATTCCAACTAAATAAACTCGATGAATGGCGTGCGAACGCTTATGAGAGTAATAAATTTTATAAAGAGCATTCTAAGTTCTACCATGATCGCAAAATAAAATTTCCCAAAACATTTACGCCGGGCGATCTTATCCTTCTTTATAATTCCCGCCTTCGTCTTTTTTCGGGTAAGCTAAAATCCTGATGGTCCGGCCCCTTTGAAGTCAAAGAGATTTGGCTATATGGGACCGTTCTTATCTCTCACCCCGACAGAGGCGAATTTAAAGTAAACGGGCATCATTTAAAATTTATCTTGCGTGCGATCTAGTGGACGGAACCACTGAATCCTTCACCCTGCCCAATTTATAATCTCACCACGCCACATTCGTCAAGCTACGTGATGGTAAACAAAGCGCTCGTGGGAGGCACCCCATATTTATCTAATATTTTATTCTATTTTGTTCTTTTATATATTTTTACAGGGTTTCATACGGCCTCACTAGCTTTACTTCTGGGAAGCCTCTTAGCTCCCTCTTTCCTTTGGTCCATACTGCGCTTTTATTTTCTCTTCTTCATACTTACATTACAACATTGGGGGCAATATTGAGTTTTAAGTATGGGGGTGTTTTACCATTTTCATTTAAACAAACAAAAATTTTCAAAAACAAAAATTTCAAAAAAAAATTGTTTTATTTCATAATTACCACAACTTAGCACAAGAAAAACAAAAACATTTCAAACTTAAAAAAAACTACAAAATCAGAGTTTTCCAAAAAAAAATTAGAGTTTCCCCTATTTTATTTTGCATTTCATTTTGTATACATTTGTAAATATAAACTTAAACAAAACTACAATTTTGTTTTAAAATGTAAAAATGCAAAAATCCAACAAATAATAAAAGCCCACTTTACTTTTATTCTTAAACGCATTTAGTTTCGAGAATATCTGTTTGTGGCTTTTCATAATCGCTAGTTTTACTATTTGTTTGTTTATCTAAGATCGATAGATTTAAACATTCGGGGTTAAGTTTTAAATAATATCTTGTGTTTTTAATTTAAATAGAGGCTTTGTTTTCAAGCACTACTTCTACTATCTAAAATAGAGGCATGTGCATTATGTTGGCAAAACAATTTTAGACTGCAATTATCCCTACTTTATGTCTTTAGGAATCTAGGAATATTCAAATTACTAAGATTGCTCTCAAACCTTTTTTTATTATTCTAGAATTTCTCTTGAAAACCCATTGTATACACCAATTTAGCATGACAAATAAAAAGTTAAAAGAAGAAAAATATCTTATGTCAATGGGAATAAGAATTCATTCCGTAAACATAGGCACCCAATAAATACTTTAAATGATCTTATGTCAATGGGAATAAGATTTCGTTCTGGAAACGTAGGCATTGGGTTAATAAATACAAATGAATTAGTTTTCCCTCATAAACCACAGGGACACCAACAAATCTAAAATGAAGGGGTGGACGAATAAAAACCATCACCCCTAATTCAAAAATTGTTCTTTTTGCCAAGGCTTTTTACCCCTTTTCCCTTAGCCAAATTATTGTTTCTAGTTTTAATTCAAAAAATCATTTGAGAGCATAATTAGTAACTTATATTTTTTCCTTCACATTTCTTTAAACAAAGGTTCTTATAATTTCGATCTAATCTCATTTACTAATGATTGCAATTTTGTTTGCTATTTGGTTAATTAAGAAGTCTTTTCGCTAAGACATTTCTCTCTACTTAATTCATTTGCATAATTTAGGACTTAACTCTTATTACTCCGAATTTTTATTTTTCAGTCTCTTATGATTAAAATAAAATGATAGCTAAAAAATAGAACTTATGTTAATCCCGTATAGATCACTCTTACGTTTGCTCTGGAATAGCAAAAGCTTAAATATGAGGGTATTTGATGAGTAGTAAAATATATGTATTTTTAGTATAGTTATTATTATAGTTTTAATTAATATTGTGAATTTTCTATGTAAATTAATGAATAAATTACTTCTTTTCATTATTTCCTTACTAACTTAGTTTTATTTTTGTTTTTGTAGATTTTGGCAATTTTTGTCAAGTCACGCCCCTGAGTCACGCCCGTGACCAAGGGCGTGCAATTTTAAAACACCAACTTTCCAGTTGTTGGTCAAGTCCAGACCAAATTCCGAAGAATCGACCAAGTCATGCCCGTGACATTACGGGTCCCGTCCGTAATCTGCTCTTTCTTTCATGCTTATACCCGCTTAAATTATTAACATGTATTTTTTAATAACATATGTCGTCTCCATTCCGATGAGTGGCTAATTTCCTTTAGCACACGATGTCGAAGAGCATTGGGACAAATAAATATTTTTCTAAAAAAATAAAAACATCTCTTTCTAAAAATAATTAAACGCGCTTAAGGTTTACCCGAGAATAACATTGAGTGGAGCCACATAATCGATGTGTGGTTTTCATTTCTATTTTCATACACTAGTTAGCCAAGAGGCTCATGCGTACGGACTGATCTCTTACAGGTAAAGAGAAGTGCGCTCTATCCTCGAGAGAAGATGAGGTTAGTCTCCCAAATTGGAAGTAAAAACCCAATAGTGGGGTTCATAACATAAAGCGAGTATTAAGGAGATTCGATTAAAGAATGAGAGTTAGGTTGAATATTCATAATCTCAGGTGGGCGTACCCTCGAGAGAGGAGTGTTCATAATTATGGAACCTCCACGGCCAAGCCGTTTTAATGTTTTGAAAAGTCATCTATTTTATTTCTAAAAAAGACTATTTTCGTCTCAAGGTAATTCGACATCGGGCGCTATTTATTATCATCGTTTAGAACTCTAGTTATACACTTATTATCATTCGCTTTTTAAAACCCACACTAA
Organism: Dactylorhiza incarnata; assembly: GCA_033032865.1. Taxonomy (NCBI): domain Eukaryota; kingdom Viridiplantae; phylum Streptophyta; class Magnoliopsida; order Asparagales; family Orchidaceae; genus Dactylorhiza; species Dactylorhiza incarnata. The sequence goes on from JAWHQI010000014.1 coordinate 13,082,304, forward strand.
AAACTCATTCTGATAAAATTATAGTTCATTCCTCAAAGTAGCTATAATCAACACGATCCGCGGAAATATAAGACCCCGATATTTCGTAAAACAAAATATCCTGTATTACTCACGATAAGGTATACTTGCCTTTATCAAATGATTAGTTTGGATTAAAATTTAAACAAAAGCTTTTCAAACCAATTTAGTGCAAAACACTCCTTTTCTATTTTAAAAATCAATAGAATTCGGTATCTTAGTCGGGGCGTAATCATCAATACTTCGAAAGAAGAAAAAGACCGTTACTTCTATCTTTCGATAGAATAACAGTTAGTTTCTCAAAGTAGGAGTACTTGCGAAAATCTTTGAAAACACTCGCCTAATTCTAATCTCGTCATATAATGGTTGCGCAAACCAAAAAGAAGAAAAATCCAAATCTAGATCATCAGGTCTCTGAATTCACTTGTTTTTGCAGACACTAACAATATTGAAATGGCACTTCTATATGTGCAAGAAATTTATTATTTGAAAGAATGTGTAGATAATTTAAACATACAACTTAATATGTTAAAACTATTACAATTTATAATCATGCAAGACTAAGATTATGAGCACATGTAGATTATCAAAATAGTGAGTGAATGAATCATTGATTAACATAAAACATTACTCATACTTAGAGGCATGCTAGACAATCTTACATAATTTTTTATAGACCATTTCATTGCACATAATAAGATTAAGGTCAAGGCATGACAAGATAAAATAATGTTTAGGAAACTTGAAATGAAAATTTGGCATTGAAGAAAATCTTTAAGTGTATGCCTAATCAATTTTGACCATTTGTAATGAAAATACTAAGATGTTTTACTCATGTGAAGTTTTATAATCAAAACATATTTTTGTAAACATTAAATACAAACAAATGATAAAGGCATATTTTTCAAAAAATTTGGATTATTTAATTTGTTTTTTTGTATTTTTGAAATAAGACAACTTAAAAAAAATCCAAGTCCGAGAAAAACAAATAGAGAAAATGCATGAGAAAAATACCAGAAATATTATAGAAAAAATAGATTGAGATTTTGGCCAAAGAAGCTAACGCCAGACGTTAACTTCTTAATGCCCAATAGAACACTGTTTTCTTAGGCTTAGGAAAAAAATTCTTTGACTTAGAGTGGATATATATAGGCCTTCTTATTGTAGAAATTTAAGAGAATTTGGAGATGATTAGAAGGCTATTTAAGCATGTTTTTGGTAGTTTTAAAATGGTTTTTATTTTTTATATTTGATTTTGATTTTTCTAGAAATGAAAAAGTAACTAAGGTGCAAACATAGATATATAGATGTATACAAATGAATAGGAAGAAGAAATTGTCAAATTCAGAGAAATATGCTAACACTGGGCGTTATAGATAACGTTGAGCATTAGGACATTTAGTTCAACTTTGATAATTATGATGAAGGTAGATTTATGCAGTATCAGATGTGATGCGTCTCAGTAAGATTGATAGAGTAGTACAAAATTTTGTTTTGAAGAGAAATAACTTTTAATGGGTTTCAATTTTATATATCTAAGACTCCTAATTCTAGTCTAAGCTTGTTGAAACGAGCATCGGTGAGAGGTTTTGTAAAGATGTCCGCAAGTTGGGATTCTATGCCTATTTAGCTAACTCTCACATGTTCTTTCTTAATGTGATCCCTAATCAAATGATGACGCACATCTATATGTTTGGACCGTGAATGATGAACGAGATTTTTGGCTAGATCTATTGCACTTTTGTTTTCAAATTTTAATTCAATATTATTTAGATGCACCCCAAAGTCTTCTAGTGTTTGACTCATCCAAAAAACTTGTGCACAACTACTTCCTAGTGCGACATATTCGTCCTCAGTGGTGGAGAGGGCAACAGAATTCTGTTTCCTACTCGACCAAGCAACTAGTGAGGGGCCTAAGAAGTGACATGTGCCGCTTGTGCTTTTACGATCTAGTGAGCACCCTGCATAATTCGAGTCGGAATATCCATGCAATATAAATTAATCATTATAAGGATACCATAATACTAGACTAGATGATCCGATTAAATATTTAAAATTCATTTGAGCGCTTTTAAATGAGATTCTTTAGGATTAGCTTGAAATCTAGCACATAAGCAAACGACAAACATAATATCAGTTCTAAACGCACATTGATATAATAACGACCCTATCATTCCTCTATATAGTGTTTGATCAATAGAGATTCTGACTTCGTCTTTTCTTAATTTTAGAGAGGCACTCATAGGAGTGGAGGCTTGTTTTAAATTTTCAAATCCAAATCTTTTTAACATGTCATGAAAATATTTAGACTAATTTATAAATATTCCATCATTTCTTTGTTTGATTTGAAAACCTAGAAAATAAGTAAGTTCTCATACCAAGCTCATTTCAAATTCTTTTTGCATCACACTTACAACTTCATTACATAATTGGTCATTCGTGGCTCCAAAAATGAAGTTATCTACATAGATTTGTAATATGATTAGATCATTATTAACTTGTTTGATAAATAATGTATTATCGACACTATCCATTACATAATCGTGCTTTAATAAAAATGAAGTTAATCATTCATACCAAGCACGAGGCGCTTGTTTTAAACCATAAAGTGCTTTATCTAGTTTAAAAACATGATTTGGGAATTTTTTATTTATGAAACCAGGGGTTGTTCAACATAAACTTCTTTCTTAATAATTCCATTTAAGAAGGCACTTTTTGTTGGTGATTCCATGGTGATCTGGAAGTGGTCAAGTATCTAATCTCACTGCCAATGCGATATGAGCCAATGGGGTCACACACAAGAGTGTTCGGAGAAGTTGGAGGAAGAATTGTGTTGGCCTTACTCAAATTGGATATGAGTGAAGGACCAATCCTACGACTTATTGGAATCGGGTCGAGTCAACTGAATTCTCCACATGTATTATGAATATTGTATGGAGCGTGTTGACAGTGTTCGAATCATAGCGCGTTCGACAAACTCAAAGTGCATTCGAAGAACGGCTAGCGCGTTCGACGAACAGCCAGCCTATTCGACGAACGCCAGCGCATTCGACGAACGGCCAGCGCGTTCGATGAATGGCCAGCGCGTTCGACGAACGGCCAGTGCGTTCGACGAACGGCCAGCATGTTCTACGAACGGCCAGCATGTTCGACGAACGGCCAGCGCGTTCGACGAATGACCAGCGTGTTCGACGAACGGCCAGCGCATTCGACGAATGGCCACGCGTTCGACGAATGGCCAGCGCGTTCGACGAATGGCCAGCGCGTTCGATGAACGGCTAGTGCGTTCGACGAATGGCTAGCCCATTCAACGAACAGCTAGCGCGTTTGACGAATGGCAAGCGCGTTCGACGAACGCTAGCTAGTTCATCGAATGCAGTATTCGACGAATTAATCATCACCCGATGAATTCTGTTTGCTTCAATTAATGTCGTGGCTATGCAGATAGCTTCTCTTTTTCGCCTGGGTATAAAAAGAATGCGATTATTTTGACCTAGGTATGCGATCTATTTTGCAATAGATTGAGAGCGTCGGAAGAGTTCCGCCAAAAGTTTCTGACGGAAGAGTTCCGTCCTACCGCCACCGCCGCCTCTTCCTTTAGTCAGACCTAGCAGTCCGTGGAAGTCGCTGATGGCTTTCTTCTCTCCGACCTAGATCTTGTGCGACAAGAGGCTAGGGTTCTTCAACGCTCGTGTGGACTTCCGTAGAGGTGCCGATCCATTTCAGCGCTTGGAACTCAACGATTGTTCTCTGGATTTCTTCTTGGAGCATCTCGATTGAGTATTGACTCAATCCCTTTTCAGGTACATTGCAATATGATGCTTTATTGATTTCTTAAATCATGAAATTGCAAGATCCTTGAACTGTTTAGGGTTGTTCTTGTTTTTATTTTATTCCGCTGCGCATATTTGACAGGCATTTATCATTCTGAATGGTAAGTAGAAAACCTAACAGTGGTATTAGAGGGAGGTTAGCGATCCAATGCGTGTAAATCAGGAAATTTAGAAGTGTTCTAAATGCCCAAATTTCTTCCTGGAGCATCAATTTTAATGTATTAGAGGATCGCATGTGATTGCGTTGCGATTTCACTATTTCAGAAATTGTTTCTCGTTTGCAGTAACCGTCCCTCTAATTGGTTTGTGAAACCAAATGTCTTAGATTTTGAATCTAACATTGAGAGACGAGCTTGTCTACTGCATAAGTGGTGTTCTTTTTGCCCGTGTCAAATGCATGTATATCTGGAGATTTAGAAGTGTTCTAAATGCTCAGATTTATCCCTTTCTATCAAAGCGTTGATAATTTTATTTTGTGCACATCTGGGATGTATTTGTTTTGTGAATGATGTAATTTTGTAAATGTGCACATTGATTAATTGTTAATCAATTTTATAAAAATCTCTTATCAAATATTAAGTATACGGATGCCTTCCGATGGATGACACTCTTCCTGCCTCGATCAATGAAGTGTGGGCTTGCCAAAGCAAGGTGCATTAATCTATCTTGGTAAGTGTGCGAGCGGATAATTGTGATATCCCACTGTCGACATCGGGTCCAACTTAACTAGGTGACCTCAAAAGTTGAGTGCCTAGAGGCATTGGGTTGGCATGCACCATATGATGGATGCAAATAAAGAGTTATTCACCAACCATACAAGAGTTGCATAGTGATGCAATTGGAAAGTGTTGCCTACCTAAATAACCGCATTATGAGAGGAACGCCAAAGCGGACTCGTTGTGTTGGTGAAATACGGATCTTGTCCACTAAGAGAGTAGCTCGCATAAACTCTCTGAATTAATATTAAGGGTTATCAATTTGGATAAAATAGTGGGAGTATTTAATAAAAGACCTTATTAAATAAAATTGTATTTTGAAATATAGTACTAAAATATATTTTGCATTATTTTTTAGAACTTCCATGGAAAGTGGATCTCACTCCACCTTGTCCCTGAGAGTTATCCTTGAGAAGGAAAAGCTCAATGAGACTAACTTCCTTGACTGGTATAGAAACCTGAGAATTGTTCTCAGGCAAAAGCGTAAGCTCTATATCTTGGAAGAGGATCCCCCATCAGAGCCGACCGGGAAATAATCCTGTGCCGACAAAGATGCTTATAAGAAGTATCAAGATGAATCCCTGGATGTCAAATGCCTTATGCTCGCTACCATGACCTCTGAGCTTCAGAAGCAACATGAGACCATGTGTGGCTTTGAGATTATCGAGCACCTGAAGAAAATGTTTCAAGGGCAGGCTCAGCAAGAGAGGTTCGACATCACTAAGGCTTTATTTCAGTGTAAAATGGGAGCAAGAGACCCAGTGGGAACTCATGTACTCAAAATGATTGGGTACATTGAGAACCTTCAGAGACTGGGGTTTCCTTTAAGCCAAGAGTTGGCTACTGATCTGATCCTGCAATCGTTGTTGGACAGTTATGAGCAGTTTGTCTTGAACTATAACATGAATGAGATAGATAAGACACTACCCAAGCTCCTAGGCATATTAAGAACTGCCGAGAACAACATAAAGAAGACCAAGCCTGCTAGCCCCATATTGATGGTGCATAAAGGCAAGGGAAAGGCCAAGGGATTCAAGAAGTCTAAGGTAGGACCCAAGTCTTGCCTAGATCCCAAGTCTTCTACACTGAAAAAGAAGGGATTAGCTAAAGAAGTAAATTGCCACCACTGTGGTAAGGAAGGGCATTGGAGGAGGAACTGTCCCCTCTACATCGAGGATCTGAAGAAGAAGGGAAGTGTGACTTCCACTTCAGGTATTTATGTTATAGAAATTAACATGTCTGCTCCTTCATCTTGGGTATTGGATACCGGATGTGATTCTCACATTTGTACGAATGTGCAGGAACTAACAAGGAGAAGACTGCTGGGTAAAGAATAGGTGGATCTGCGCTTTGGAAATGGAGCAAGAGTTGCTGCCATTGCCGTAGGATTATACCGTCTTTCCTTGCCCACTGGGCTTATTATTGAACTTGATAATTGTTATTTTGTTCCTGCTATAACTAGTAACATCATTTCTATTTCATGTTTCGACATGATTGGTTTTACTTTTATTATTAAGAACAATTGTTGTTCTATTTATAAGAATGATGTTTGTTATGGCGTTGCTCAAATGTTTAGCGGTTTATATATTTTGAATATAAATCATCCGATCTATAACATAGAAAATACTAAACGACTAAAAACTAATGACTTTAATCCTACATATCTCTGGCATTGTCGTTTAGGCCATATAAATGAGAAATGCATATCCAAGCTCCATAAAGATGGATTATTGGATTGATTTGATTATGAATCGTTTGAGAGATGTGAATCATGTTTATTAGGTAAGATGACAAAAGCCCCTTTCACTAGTTGTAGTGAGAGGGCCCATGATCTCTTGGACATAATACATAATGATGCATGTGAACCCATGAGTTCTATGGCTAGAGGTGGGTACTATTACTTCGTTACATTTACTGATGATTTCAGTAGATACGGATACGTGTTTCTTATGAAGAACAAATCCGAAACCTTTGAAAAGTTCAAAGAGTTTAAAATTGAAGTAGAGAACTAACTGGGAAAGAGGATAAAAGCACTCCGATCTGATCCAGGTGGCGAATATCTGAATCATGAGTTTCATGATCATCTGAGAGAGTGTGGTATTGTATCACAGCTCACTCTGCCCGGAACACCACAACATAATGGTGTGTCCGAGAGGAGGAATCGTACTTTGTTAGATATGGTACGGTCGATGATGAGTCATGTAGATTTGCCCATTTCTTTTTGGGGATTTGCTTTAGAGACTGCTGCTTTCACATTAAATCGTGCTCCAACGAAAATGGTTCTAAAGACACCATATAAGATATGGACAGAGAAGCGTCCTAGTATGTATTTTATTAAGATTTGTGGCTGTGAGGCATACGTGCGACGTCAAATGCCTGACAAGCTGGAACCCAAGTCGGATAAGTGTTATCATGTGGGATATCCTAGGGAAACCAAAGGGTATTACTTCTACCTGCCGTCCGAGGGCAAACTGTTTGTCGCAAGGACTGGCGTCTTTTTGGAGAAAGAGTTCTTATCCAGAAAGACTGCAAAGGTGGAACTTTAGGAAGTTCAAGAACCACAAACAATAGTTGAACCGATTTTAGAACCTGAGCAAGGACTACAAGTTGTTATAGCTAGAGAGTCTGCTCAAGAAACACAAGTCCTGCGTAGATCTGATTGACCAAGAGTTGATTCTGAGAGATATGGATTTCTCGTGTCTCAAATAGGTATTGTGTTGCATATGGATCGTGATGATGAGCCTACAACCTATCAAGAGGCTATGTGTGGACCTGACTCTGAGAAGTGGCTTGAGGCCATGAAATCTGAAATGGACTCCATGTATGCAAACCAAGTTTGGACCTTGGTGGAACCACCTGAAGGGGTACGACCCATAGGGTGCAAGTGGGTCTTCAAGAAGAAGACCGACATGGATGGGAATGTATAGACATTCAAAGGCACTAAAATATGCACGTTGAATCGATCCGTTTATGGATTGAAACAAGCTTCTTGAAGTTGGAATATTCGTTTTGATGAGAAAATCAAAGAGTTTGGTTTCATCAAGAATGAGGACGAACCTTGTGTTTACAAGAAGATTAGTGGGAGCATTGTCGTTTTCCTGATATTGTATGTGGATGACATACTGTTGATCAGAAATGACATTCCGACCCTGCAAGCTGTTAAGAACAGGCTAGGGGACTGCTTTTCTATGAAGGACTTGGGTGAAGCGACTTATATACTTGGTATTAAGATCTATAGAGATAGATCGAAGAAGTTGTTGGGTTTGACCCAGAGTACATACATTGAGAAGGTGTTGAAACGGTTCAACATGCTTGAGTCCAAGAAAGGATTCTTACCCATGTCAAATGGTGTGAGTCTCTCTAAGGACAAGTGTCCAAAATCTTTGGAAGATAAGGAACTCATGATGTTGATTCCATATGCTTCGACAATTGGATCAATCATGTACGCAATGTTATGTACTCGACCCGATGTCTCTTATGCTTTGAGCATGACGAGCAGGTATCAGTCTGATCCTGGTGATGGTCACTGGATAGCCTTCAAGAATATCCCAAAGTACTTGAGAAGGACTAAGGATTTATTTTTTTGTGTATGGTGGAGAGGAAGAGCTCAGTGTAAATGGTTACACAGATGCTAGCTTCCAAACTGATACGGTTGATTCAAAGTCCCAATCAAGTTTTGTATTTTGCCTTAATGGAGGAGCTGTAAGTTGGAAGAGTTCCAAACAAGAGAAAGTTGCTGATTCTACGACTGAGGCCGAGTATATCGCTACTTTAAATGCGGAGAAGGAGACTGTGCGGATTAGGAAATTCATCAGCGAGCTTGGTGTAGTTCCTAGCATTGTTGATCCCGTAGTTGTGACAACAACGGTGCTATTGCACAAGCTAAGGAACCTAGATCTCATCAGCGCTCCAAGCACATACTTTGGTGGTTCCATCTTTTTTGAGAGATTGTCGATCGAGGAGATGTGAGCATATGCAGAGTACCGACTGAAGAAAATATTGTGGATCCACTAACGTAGCCTTTTGCACAGAGAAAGCATGATGGTCATACTAGATCAATGGGTATTAGATACCTGAATGATCGTCTCTAGTGGGAGTCTTGTGGATTGTATTTGTCGGTTGTTGATTATTCATGTGATGAATATAGTACTTTATATTTCATTTTACATTTATGGCAAGTTCTTTTATTATGTCAAATGTTTCTACTGATAGATTAATTAGCATAATAAATGCCCTTAGAATGTTTGCTTCCATAGGAATTCAAGTATGTGACTTGAATGTGAGGTCCTATGTTTATAAGAAGCTTCATTCTTAAATGGTCCCTGGTCGTAGTATCATCTTAGAAGTTCAGGGCGATGATGATACATAAAGACTAGCATGTGCGTTGACTGATGACCGGTTCTCACAGGTCATGATATTATGATATCAAGTTATCACATGGGTACTTGTTAGTGAATAAGTTGTACTGGACAGACCCACCATTAGACTACCGTGTGGATTGTTATATGAACGTGTCACAAGTAGGTCTCATATGACAATGGTATTTGTGGTTCTTCGACCTGAAGTTACAATATTCATCAAGTGAGGAAGAGCGTACTTTGATGCCATCTAAAGTCTTCCTTGATAAAGGTTGATGATAAGGGTGGTTATTGGGTATGTTAAGATTCATTTGGGTGTTTGTGTGTGGGCAGATATGGGATTTGTCCTCCTATATGACAGGAGTTACATCCATGCATGGCCATGCTTGGTTGAGTCAATATGTGATATTGAGCTCACCAATTTCAGACAGTCTATTCTAAATCAAGGAATTAGGATTGGACAATAACGAGGGTGACATGGTCCATGCCTCTAGTTCAATCCGGATGTAAGGGACAAAGGGACATGACAACACTGATATATTGGTCAAGACAGGCTTGTTGAGTTATGAACTCTTATTGCTTGGGTAGCAATGATGCATTGCTATATGCCGCTCATTGTTTGTGAGACTTTTATTTGATACGTTCAAGATCAAGTGGGAGACTGTTGGTGTTTCCATGGTGATCTGGAAGTGGTCAAGTATCTAGTCTCACTGCCAACGCGATATGAGCCTATGGGGTCACACACAAGAGTGTTTGGAGAAGTTGGAGGAAGAATTGTGTTGGCCTTACCCATATTGGATATGAGTGAAGGACCAATCCTACGACTTATTGGAATCGGGTCGAGTCAATTAAATGCTTAACAGGTAATGTGAATATTGTATAGAGCGCATTGACAAGTGTTCGAATCATAGCGCGTTCGACAAACGGCTAGCACATTCGACGAACGGCCAGCCCATTCGATGAACGGATAGCACGTTCGACGAATGGCCAGCGCGTTTGATGAACTACCAGCGCATTCGACGAATGGCCAGCGCGTTCGATGAATGGCCAGCGCGTTCGATGAACGGCCAGCGCGTTCGATGAACAACCAGTGCGTTCGACGAATGGCCAGCGCTTTCGACGAATGGCCAGCGCGTTCGTCGAATGGCCAATGCATTCGACGAACGTCCAGCCCATTCGACGAACAGCTAGCATGTTCGATGAACGGCCAGCGCGTTCGCCGAACGCTAGCCAGTTCGTCAAATGCATTATTCGACGAATTAATCATCACCCGATGAATTCTGTTTGCTTCAATTAATGTCGTGGCTGTGCAGATAGCTTCTCTTTTTCGCCTGGGTAAAAAAGAATGCGATTCTTTTGACCTAGGTATGTGATCTGTTTTGCGATATACTGAGAGCGACGAAAGAGTTCTGCCAAAAGCTTCTGACGGAAGAGTTCCATTCGACCGCCGCCGCCGCCGCCTCTTCCTGTAGTCGGACCTAACAGTCCGTGGAAGACGCTGAGGGCTTTCTTCTCTCCAACCTAGATCTTGTAAGACAAGAGGCTAGGGTTCTTCAAAGCTCGTGTGGACTTCCGTAGAGGCGTCGAGCCATTTCAGTGCTTGGAACTCAACGATTGTTCTCTGGATTTCTTCTTGGAGCATCTCGATTGAGTATTGACTCAATCCCTTTTCAGGTACATTGCATTGTGTTGCTTTATTGATTTCTTGAATCATGAAATCATAAGATCCTTGAACTGTTTAGGGTTGTTCTTGTTTTTATTTTATTTCGCTGTGCATATTTGATATGCATTTATCATTCTGAATGGTAAGTAGAAAACCCAACACTTTTAACATCCATTTGAAATAGTTTAAATCTTTGAAACTTGCAAAGGCAAGAAAAATTCGAATGGATTCTAAGCGAGCTACGGGTGCAAAGGTTTCATCAAAATCTACCCCCTCGATTTGTGAATAACCTTGTGCTACTAAGCGAGCTTTATTCCTAGTAATCCTAGATTCACTATCTAATTTATTTTTGAAAATCCATTTTACGCCTATTACCTGATGATTTGATGGTCTTTCTATAAGATTCCAAACCTTATTACGTTCAAATTATTCTAATTCTTCATGCATAGCTAAATACCAAAATTCATCGTTTAGCGCGATAGAGACATTTTTGGGTTCAATTTTAGAAACAAAACATAAATTAGAGAAGGATTCATGAATAGAAGAGCGTGCCGTTACCCCTCTTGATGGTTCTCCAATGACAAGTTCCCTTGGATGATCTTTTGTGAATCTATGCACGCTTAGAGTCATGGAATCTTCTTGCCCCGCCTCTATTTCTTTGTTCACTCCAAGTGGTTCAACATCATCATTCTCCAAGGCTGAAGGGGGTTCCTCTTCTTTTCCCGCAGTGTTAGAATCTACACAAGGAACAAGTTGATCAAACTTCACATGAATAGACTCTTCAACCTTGTTAGAACTTTTATTATATATCATATATGCTTTACTAGTTGAAGAGTAGCTAAGAAATATTCCTTCATCACATTTCTCATCAAATTTTGCTATTGCATCTTTGGTGTTTAAGATAAAGCATTGAAACCCAAAAACATGAAAGTAAGATACATTATGTTTCTTTTTGTAATATAATTCTTATGGAGTTAATTTCAAAATTGGGCGAAGCATGACTCGATTTATAACATAACAAGATGTATTTACCGCTTTGGCCCAAAACGATCTAGGCAACCCATACTCGGATATCATAATGTGTGCAAGTTCCTGAAGGGTTCTATTTTTCTCTCCACCACACCATTTTGTTGGGGGGGGGTGCATGGAGCGGAAAATTCATGTTTAATATATAGATTATAACAAAAAGTTGTGAAACTATCATTTTCAAATTCCCCTCCATGATCTGATCGAATGCACTTAATTTTTAAATCTAATTCATTTTGAATGCGATTGTATAGTTTTGTAAATTAAGAAAAAGCATCGGATTTGGTGGTAAGAAATAGTGTCCAAGTAAGTCTAGAGAAATCATCAATCAATACAAATGTGTACATTTTACCACCTTGACTATAAGTGCTAATTGGCCCAAATAGGTCCATGTGAATTAGTTGTAGGGGTCTAGTGGTGGACATTTCATATTTGTTTTTGAAAGATGTTTTAGAGAATTTTCCTTTTTTGCAGGGCCAGCATAAAGTAGATAGGTTTTCATAAAGCATTGGTAAACTCTTTATTATTTTATTTTTTGACAATTTTAAGAACAACTTGGTGCTACTGTGACCAAGACGCCTATGCTATAATTCAAGTTCTTCATTTTTCGTGATTAGACATTTTAGTGACACACGTGATAGATCATGAAAAGGAATTAAATAGAAATTGTGAATTCTTGGTGCAGTGAGTACAATATCATTAGTCTTAGGATCAATAATTTTGCACAAATTTATAGAAGACTTAAATAAAACATTAAGACCTTTATAGCATGTTGAGTTATAGAGATTAAGTTGTGTTTTAATCCTTCTACATATAAGACAGTTGTAAGAGAGAAGGAGTCGTTACCCACTGTACCGGTGCCTAAGATTTTTCCTTTTCCATTGTCACAAAATGTCACTGTTCCTCCTTTCTTCTTTGTGAGGCTAAGGAACATTGCTTTATTTCCCCATTATGTGCTTGGAATAGCCTGAGTCCAAGTACCACATGTCTTCCTTGTCCTTAGCCTACCAACACACCTAAAAAGAAGATGTTAGTGAAGATCTGGATACCCAAGAGGTTCCTCCCATAATATAGGTGGTGACCTTAGGTACCCAGTTTTGTTTTATACTGCACTTTCCCTTCTTCCTGCAAGAGTCTGTGGTGTGGCCAAAAAATAAACAATTGGCACATGCAACAAAAGGGGTTGAGATCCTTTTCAGATAATTTTGTTGACCCTTGCTGGTAGACAAGGAGGTAGAAGCGGTGACAGAAATATTTTTATAAAAAGAATTTTGGTTTCTAGAACCAGAGCTAATGCCAGCGTTAGAAGTTAACGCTTGGCGGTAGCTTCCCGAACCATACCCCAGCCTAAACTTTGAAGAACCATGACACTGGTTGCCCAAAATCATGTCCAGCGATTTTTGGCCAACCCCAAATTTTTTTATTGCCATATTAAGATCATTGATTCGTGTTTTTAAGGCGAAGTTTTCACTTACTAAATTTCCACCCCTATTTGCGAAATTTATCTTTTCATTTTCAATTTGAGAAAGAGAGATTTTTAAACTTCTTTCTAAGTCCCCCTTTTGTTTTGTGAGAGATTCGATATTGGAGAGAGCCTTAGAAAGACTATTTTCTAGTTCTTTTGTCCTTGCTAAGTAATGATCATTTTTTTGGCAAGACCCTATCTCTTTTCCCAAAGCTTTTACTACCATATTTAATTTTTTATTTTGTTTTAAAAGAATTTTATTTTCAGTTTTTAGAAGATCAAGATCTTTTAGACACTCACTAAAAAATTTGCTTGTTTTCACTCAATATAAAGATCCTCACAAGTAGTAGGAGTTACCTCAGTGTCGCTTTGGACACTGCAATGGTCATTCGTTGATTCATGGCTCCTCCCCATGAGGGACAGATTTACCTCATCACTATCGCTTGAAGTTGACTCGTTTGAACATTCAGATGAAGAGTCATCCCACATTGCAGCCTTTAGAACCTTCTTCTTTTCTCTTCCTTTATGCCGCTTTTCCTTTTGTTCTTTTAAGTACCTTGGGCATTGACTTCTTATATTCCCGGTCTTCCTATAGTGGAAGCACACGGGTGGAGGTCGCTCATCGTTGTCGTTAATTGATTTCTCCTCTTTCTCTCTTTTGGATGATGAGCCTTTTTAGAAATTCTTACGGAAGGTGTTCCTCCTTTCCGGATTCTTCGTGAACTTTGTGAAATTTATCACAAAGAGTCTCTCCTCATCCTCTTCCTCATCATCATCCACTTTCCTTGACTTTAGTTCCAAGGATTTCTTCTTTGGTCTTTATTGTATTCTTCATCATGGATTTTGAGTTCTACTTTATGGGTTTTGAGATTCCCAATGAGGCTCTCAATCTGAATCCATCTTAGATCATGCGATTCGAAAATAGCTGTCACCTTTGGATTGAACTTAGGAGGGAGAGACAAAGGATCTTCCTCACCAAGTCACCGTTTGAGAAGGTTTTTCCAAGAATCTTTGAGGCGTTGGCGATCTTGGTAAAATGAGTGTACATCGAGTCAACGTCCTCGTTTGGATCCATTTTGAATCTTTCAAACTCCAATTCCAGTTGGAATAGTTTTGAGTCTTTAACCTGCGAAATAACCTCATGCATTATTTCTAGTAAATTCTAAATGTCATAAGCTATTTCGCAAGCACAAACTCAATTAAATTCAGTCCTATCTAACGGACAAAATAAGGCATTCATTGCTTTAACATTATTTTTACATTTAATTTTATCCCCATCATCCCATATATCTCTAGGCTTTTCCATGGTTACGTCTCCAACAACATAAGTAGGAGTAGTATACGGTGTTTCAACATAAGCCCAGCCTTCTAGATATAAATTAATTAGAAAGTAACACATTTGTGTTCTCTAATAGTTATAGTCAGATCCGATGAAAATGGAGGTATACTTATTCCTTGCTCCTCACGCAAAGCAAGATCATGGAGCGTCATTATTCCCGGTTGATGGACCGTATTGGAATAACCTTCCTTTGATACCACTTGTTTGATTTTGAGGCGCCCTTAGAGGGGGGGGGGGTGAATAAGTGTTGTAGAAAACTTTAGGATTTTAAGGAAAACTATTGATATTTAATATGAAATAAATTGAATAAAAAATAAAGAGCTAGAAATAAGAAATGAAATCAATTTTATTGAACATAAAAAGACATGATTATCATTTATAAGATTTATTACAAAATCTGATTTCTATGACGCTAGAAATCAAGACGAATATGAAACTCTTTTTCGTTTTCTATACCGACTCTTCTCACTAAAAACTGGTTGGCTTTAGCCGATCTCTCCCCAGATATGGCCTTAAGCAGCTCTAGCCTTTCTATCCCCAGAAAGGCCTCGAGCACCCCCTAGATCAACTCCCTAGACCTAGTCGCGAACAATGACGACGAATTACCCCTAAGCCGCACATGGACCCAGTCACCAACAACCACAATGAATTCACTAAATGATCACAATGAAAGAGGTATAACAAAATATAAAAGACAAGTTAAACTCCTTATGAAGAATTCTGGAGACGGCGAAGACCCACTGAATATCGTCGAAGTCGAAGCGTGCATTCTTCACGTTGGGTGAGCGGTGATCTGATCCTTCTTCGAATTCTTTTCTTGAATTTGTGTGGGAGATGGTGGTCTAGAAAATACAGCCCTCACAGAGTTTCTGAAGTGCTGGAATAGGGATCCTTGGGATCAATAATTGAAGAGAACTAATGCCACATATTTATAGGACTGGAAGCTAACACCGGCGTTATGGCTAACACCAGGCATTGACTTAGTATAGAAATAATTTGATGGCTCAGATCTTCAAACAGGAAGGAGATTCTGTATCTTTGGAAACATTCATTTTAGGCAACCTTAATTCTGGTGTTAAGGCTAACGCCTGGCGTTAAGCCAAATCATTCACAAAATGCTCCTGCAATCATAGTAGCTTCCCTCCATGCCATTTTCATCTTGGTGGGAATGAAAGTCAACGTCGACGTAAAGACCTAACGCCTGGCATTAGACCACATTCATCATTTCAGCTTGTGAGCAAATCCAGACCAACAATCTAGCATCCTTGTGTCAATTTTGTTCAAACTTACATGCTAAAAACACAATGACAAACTAGATCAAATACAAGTAGGATTTGTTATTCTCAAATCAAAGGGATGCGGAAAACCGTGTTCCAACAATTATATGTAAAAATTGAGATCTTATTATATTATAAAAATAGAATAGGCAAGCGTACCTATCATTCATAACATAGGATATGAAAATGTCAAGGTCGTATAAATCCACGAGTTTGTCGAGTACTTTTACTTCGGGAAAACAAAACTATTATCTTATTGAATATAATTAATAGGGAAATTTATAATTAAAATTAAAATACGAAATAAAGGAAAGAAAACTAAACTTGATCAAAGCGTACTTCAAATGAAAATTAAAAAGATAAATTCAAATCCGATCCTTGACCGTGGAGATTCCCGAATTATGAACGCTCTTTGGTCGAGGTTACGCCCACCTTAAATTAGGTTGATCGACCGAACTCTCATTCTATAATCGAAACCCCTACAACTTGCTTTAACAAGGTTAATCCCACTATAGGATTTGAATCCTATTTAGAAGATTTATGTCATCCTCTCTCGAGGGTTGCGTGCTCGATTCATACTCACGAGCTGTTCGGCTAACTAGAGTGCAAAAACAACAATCGAAATTTACAACCGGTATATTAACTCGATATGTTATTATTCAAGAATAAATCGAAGGAGGAAGAGAGATAATTTCGTCCAAAGCTTGCAATTTTCAATATTTAATAAACATCAAATTGACATGAAAATAAAGAGATGAAAAGAAGGGTAGACACATTTTATTTATTGAAAATTGGATTACAAGAAGAAAGGAATACAAGAAATTGAAGACATTGCATGAACTAAATTCTACGCCTACATTTCATAAATGAAAAGTACATGGAATTTAAATCTAAACTAGAAATAAACAAGAAAATACAAGAAAGAAGAAAAGCATTTCTGCCCCAAAAGGGGGGCAGAGGGATGGAGTTTCGACCCAAGAGTGGTGGAAAATTCATGTCCTTGGGATCTGGAGGAGCTGCTTTTAAATAGGCAAAAGTTGGGGTTACAAGCTCTCGGTCATGCCCATGAACAAGGGAGTGTAAGGGGCATGATCGAAGCTGGTGCTGAGAGGGTGCCTTCTAGAGACATTACAGGAGTTACCTGCGTGTCACGCCCTAGGTCATACCCGTGACCTAGGGCGTGTAATCTTCAAATTTGCATCTAGAGGGAAGTTTTCGACGGGCTGGTGCGTTGTTCTGGCAGCAAGGAAGTACATGCCTGTGACCTAGGAAATACACGGGCATGACATGATGTGTCATGGGCATGTACTTGGCGAATTGCATGTAGAGGTCGTGGATCGCGTCCTGCTGAGCTGGAACCGTTCATTATGTTTACACGCCCTTGGTCACGCCCGTGACCTTGGGCATGCACTTGGCGAATATTATTAGAATGAGTCCAGGATGGCCGCAGCAGGCCTGTAACAAATCTTGGGCTATCACGCCCATGGTCATGCCCGTGACCTTGGGCGTGTATTTGACATTTTTCTCAAAAGTGTCCAGAAACCTGAAAAATCGAAAATATACTTAATTAGTACATAAATATGAAATGAAATGATTTCTCTTGGGTAATTCATATAAATTATATAAATTGATATTAAAATAATAATAAAACTATCCTAAAAGATGAGTATATAAACTATTCATCAAACAACAATATGATTCATGGGTGTAATAAATGAAAGAATTATAAAATAATGAGTTTGTGAGTATATTTTTACATTGCCCCTGCGTACAATTAGCCATGGGTGTTAACCAGGCAGAAAGCCGACGTCATTTATATAGTCCAATTTTTAAGGCTTTCTAGGTTTAGGGCTTCATAGGTTGAGAAATAGATGTTGCAAAGGTGATGAACCAATGTGTTTTAAGGAGAACTGAAACATCATGGCATGATGCTTACGCAACAAAAACAGAGCAATATTGGACCTTATAAGTCTCATATAAATCAGACAGAAAGCTGACAGCATCATTTATAGAGTTCAATTCTTAGTGTTTTTATAAGTTTAGGGGTTCTAAGGTGTTCAGGGTTTCTTAGACTTATTAGTTTGAGAAGTAGATGCTGCAAATGCAATAAATTAATACATTTTAGGAGAATTGAAATATCATGGCCTTTAAACAAAAAAGTTTCTTACACTCGATAATGAATTTTCTTGGCCTAAAGTAGATTAAAAATGAAAAACACGAAGTTATTGTTGATCTCTTACTTGGGGGAGGGGGTTGTGTGTCTACAAAAGAGGCTGTGTTGGAGGAGTTCTAACTACTATGTCGAACATGCGACTAAGATAAAATTCAATTTCACTTTTAGGGGTGGAGATAGCTCTCTTGGGAGTGTCAGGAGATATGGGGTCTATGACGGAGATTCTGTTGGAGGAGATCTGTCCATTGTGTGTCGATCAATCCTCAGGGTAGCATCACAGATTCTGGTTATGTGGGAGAGTCGTGTGTGATGGGGAGATTTCGATAGGTTAGGGGGAAGAGGCAGGGGCTCAAAGGAGAGTCGGGTATATTGTGCTTTTTTGTTAGACGTAGGAAGTAGGGTTTCATCATGATCGTTATTGTCTTTTGATTAGATAGTTCAGAATGCCCAACGATGTGATGTGGTCATCCTTAAGTAATAAAGATGTCGGAGTAATCTTCTATTCTATGAAATAGAATATTTATCAAAATAATATAATTAAAATTTTAAAATGTAGATTATTTGGAACTACCAACCTATATGAATTAGGTTAGAAATATTATCGTTCACCAATAAAAAGCACACAACACTATATGCAAAATGATTCGTCTGTCTCCTTTATACTGGTTGTTAGTATTCATAATACATGATGTATGACCCTTACTAGTATAGACTAGTAGAGGACAATCCCATATGCAATAGTTACAAAAGGGCCCCCACGAGGAGGAGCTCGTATCGCTTGCAGTCACGTCGTATGGTAGTTTTTCACCTCATCGAGTGACAAGATCAGCTCAACACAGCTTATCGTCTATCAGATAGACCTCGCGTATGGGTGGGTCCCACCTTTGGGGGATGAGGTATACCCCTACTATCACATATAAATACAACCCATCATCAAGGGGGAGGGGCAGTAATAACAACTCACAAGGGTCCTCGCCTAGAACTCGATGAGCTTGCCAATTCTCTCTTTGAACTTGCTTCTCCCACCAACCTAGCATAACTTTTGGTTTAGGAGGGGAAGTTCAAATGCACTTCTGTTTGTGCGGTGGGACCTCATAGTTATAATTAGTAATTTCACCTGCAAGCAATAAAATTTCTATTTCTTTCCTATTTGCTTCTTCCTGTCTATGATCACTGCTAGTAACCTCGACCCATATTCTACTCTGAACTTTGAAGCTAAGTTCTCCATCTAAACATCTTGGTGAAGTGAGCTTGGACTTTGGGAGGAGGAAATACATACTCCAAAGTAAATAATCATGGTGCGAGAAAATAAACATGAGTTAAATAATGAGATTCAGTGAGTTTAGGGGGAGTTCATCACCGTACATATTTTGACGACCTCTGCAGGTTGGGGGAAGAGATTTTATAGGGTCACCTTGAGCCCAGAGATGAGACCTCAAAAACTCATGTGCATCGGCTCCATCAAAGACTTTGAAGCCTCCTAAGCAACCCGAGAAAGAGGCAATTATTGAAGATTGAGGACACATGAAGCAAATTCACACCATGACCACAACCCCGCGATGACTTGAGTTTAATTAAGAGGATCATTGTTGGGAACACTGCACACAATATTCCAGATTTGGAGAAGTGTCTAAGTCAATGATAAGTACAATTTGTATTTGATATCCATTTGATGTGACATGAGCAGGTATGGATATAATAAATCTCTTATATAATGGTTGGAGATCAAGCAAAATGACTAAGTTAAATATCGTCGTGTATATAACAGTCACACGACAATATCATCTTGATCACTCGCAGAAGGCAGCAGAAGAAGTCCGTCAATCATCGACATGAAAATAAGAAGAACATGATGATACCATAGTGGCAACAAGGTACACACGACGATATCATTGTGAGAACTCAAATAGAAGTATGCTAATGCAAATATTGTCGTGTCAATAAGGTATACATGATGATATCATTGTAAGAACTCAAAGAAAGTATGCTAAGGTAAATATCGTCTTGTCAACTAGGTACACATGACGACACCGTTGGGAGAACTCAAGAAAGTCAGCTAAGACAAACATCATCGTGACAACAAGTATCATACTATGATATCATTGTGAAGGCTCAAAAAAGTCTAGCTAAGTTTTATATCATCGTGACAATAAGTATCTGATGAGTCCCAATTATATGCACATTTATAGACTCATCTGGGCCGATTATCTAGTCTATGCACTACACTTTAGGCATGTTTTTGTTCATATTTGATAGCCATTGATTATTCCATGCTAAGTGCACTTCTAGGCCCGTTTCGTTTTGCAATTGCACGCTTTATTGTTGGGGGTAAGCACATTGTTATCCCCATTCTTTTTATGATATTATGATGTTGCTGGAGGTGTTTCCCCAGCTGTATGATTGTTATTTGGTGTTGTGCAGGTGGGTAGATCATCAATTATGCCAAGATTTCATGTCTGCATGAATCGCACGGTCGTGCGTTTTCTTGACGCACGGTCGGCTGGGATCGTGCGCTTTCATTTTCGGCCCAAAACAACATTCTGAATTTGGTCGTGCATTTTTACGCACGGTCATGCATTTGGTCGTGCATGAACACAATTCTGCAACTTCTCTATTTAAACTACGATTTTTTATGTTTTCAGGAGCCGATTCTGTTCCGCGATTTCTTTCGCCGGAAGGGGCGACTGCTCCGTTTTTGAAGGTTTCTTCCTCCCCCTTTCACCCGAGGCCACCTCACATCATCCAATCACTTCAAGGGAGAGATCCTAGCCCTACTGTCATCAACAGAGGAATGAGTACACAACTTTTGTGGCGGCCAGATCATGACACGGAGAAGACGGGTATATTGGAGGGAAGGTGACAGCTCCTCTGGACCCCAGACGCAGTTTTGGACCGAGCTTGGACGTGGAT
Source organism: Dactylorhiza incarnata (assembly GCA_033032865.1). Lineage (NCBI taxonomy): Eukaryota > Viridiplantae > Streptophyta > Magnoliopsida > Asparagales > Orchidaceae > Dactylorhiza > Dactylorhiza incarnata. The sequence continues at coordinate 13,103,082 of JAWHQI010000014.1, forward strand.
TGACAACCCGACGATTCCTACCGTGAATCCCAACAAGTCTCTGGATGTGGTTGTATTTCTATCTTTTCCTCCTTTCCTCCTTATGATTGCAGTGAGTTTCTCTCATGTTGATGATGTTGCACTCTATATTTGTTGAACTTCATGTTATATATTATGAAATATTTTCATGCTTATGAGTGCTTGAGGTGTGCTTTCATGGTGATTGTGGTGTGAGTGTTCTGTGTGCCGCACTGGCAAGTGCTAGTGGCGTGCTTGTTGATGAGGTGTTTGCGACCCTTATTCCGTCGGTGTGACCCACTCCATCCACAAGCCTACTCGTCCATCCGCCTTTGCGAAGTAGTGCGTTCAAGGCCTACGTAGTTTTCCATCCCACGTTGCAAAGCATTGCATAGCGGCATTGCATAGGAGTAGTTGTAGTTGTTTTCTTTTATCTTCCAAAAGCCAAATCACCCCATTTCCGCAAACCATCTGACATAAAGGACTTCAATCTCAAGTCCTTCCTCAATAGTAAACTCCACCTTACTGTGTTCCTTCGAGATCGATACTCGGGGATTTGCTCCTCATTTTATATTACTTGAACGATCGGTACGCTGCCATTTCGTGTCGCAGTCTTGCTACCGCCTATAACGGTGTGCAAGATTTGCGCATCAAGTTTTTGGCGCCGTTGCCGGGGAACACAGATGTGTGAGTTTTCTGGAGAGGGAGAGCCGTGAGATAGAAGTTCTTTTCCATTTGTATATCGCATTTGTTTTAATTTAGTGTTTGTAAATTCTCTTTTTGTCTATTTTTTTTAGTATTTCAAAAATCAGGTTCCTGTTGATTTACTTTTTTCCTTCGTGCATACTGAGTTATTTTTCAGCTTATAATATTTGTGAATCCTTCTTTACACCAATATGTATGCTTATCAAGAATGTAGGTGGTGTAGAGCATCTAATCACTCTAGTGATGAGTGCCATTTAGGAAGCCATACTTATAATCCGTGTAGTTCATCGTATTATAAGTATGTGTCCCCATCGCGAGCATCGCCTTCACCGGGTGGTTTGGCTTTTCTTCAGTCAAAACCTACCGGGAAGCGCTGCTTATGTTGTCAGAATCTTGATCACGCGCTGAAAGACTGTGAGCATTGGAAATTGCAATTTGGAGAGGATGATGAGCCAGCACTTATCACCATTCCACTGCCTTCTTATGCCACCGATCCATCTATCGCTGATGACATATACGTTAGGCCCCCGGGTCATCTTGGGAGCACAATGAATGCATCGATCAGCATCGCTGTTGATCACTTCGATGACATTGTGGAGTTTTCTTCCTCCATTGTTCCATCCTTTCCTATGGATTCTGTATCTGAGGATATTTCTTCACTCCTATCGGACTCTATCTTGAGTTCTATTTCTACTCAGATATTTTCTTGTATCAGTATGCATGTATCTTCTGCTCTTATTGCCGAGTTTTTAGATGTGCAGGATATACATATGGAGCCTGAAGCTATGCTAAGTTGCACTGAGGAGAACATTTTCCTTAGTGTTGAGGTTTCTACCTCATCACCGGAGGAGAAGGTCCAACTCATCATCGAAGTTCCTAGCTGCTCATATTCTTCCTGCAGTGCTTCTATTGCAACCGGCATTGATACATTTGTGGAACCTGCCATGAGTGAAACCGGGATCACTCCTCCTTTGTTTGATTCTTTTAGTTCTTCTTCCATTTTATTTCCTAATCAACCTTCTTTTAATGCTGATCTTAATGAACTCATCCTTCCTGCTTTAATTTCTGATGTTTCATATATCCCGCTGCAGGTGCATGAATGTCTAGACCCAATTTTTGGTGATTCTATGTGGCAGTCTTGGAAGGAAAAGCAAACGGCAATGATGAAATCCATCGCCTATTCCACCTCATCATCATTGCCTGCATTTTCCTTGAAAGATTGGGTGCAGGGTGGAAAGCATTACTTCATTCATGACCGCAGATTGGAGGAGAGGAAGAGGATGAAGAAAGATGAAATATGGAGATGGAAAGCTCCCGATCTTCTGGACTGCTGCTGTTGGGTCTTTGGACCCATTTCCTTTATTTCTAGTTACTACTTTAAATCAACTTATAGTTGATTATGTTGCTGAGCATGTAATAATAATTAGGATTTATTAATTTCTGCTTTTATGCTTAGACAATCTTTGAAAACTGCTTAATACAGGTATTAAGTCCAGCTTAAGGACGGTAAACAAAAGCGTTGCTGGGAGACAACCCAGTTTTAGTTGTTTTATTTCTCTAATCCGCTAATAATTTAGTATATATATTTGCTTTTGCTTGGAGCTGTCTCCCCTGCAGGTACTTTTTCTGGATAGCGGATGCTGCAACTTTTTCTTGATTTACACGCCAATCTTCTGGTATGCTCATTTCTGAGCATGGGTAACTTTTCTTCCCCCTAGTCTTTTATTTAATTTTCATGTTTACATCATTTGTGTCTAATGCTTAGATTAAGTGTGGGGGAGAGCCGCGATGTGTTACTCACTGCACGTACACATCTCAGTGCATGCTAGATGTATTTTATTTCAGTTATATAATTTGTTCATCTTCACCGCACACCACAACACCCACTTGAGCGCGTACTCATCTGTATGCATGCTCTGAGTTGAATTTAATTCTTCTGCATATATGGGAAAGTCTAGGTGCTGGCTTAGGACTATGTAGTGGAGTAAAATGTTGACTCCAGTAGTGCTCCTAGTCGAGTTCTCGGTTGCATAGAAATTTGTGTAGATTAGACTTATTTTTATACTTATGGTTTTATATTTTTTCTATAAGTGTAAATATTATTTACTCTACTCAAATGGTGAATCCGGTGTGAATCAAATGGTAGCATAGGATGTGTGAATCAAATGGAGCAGGAGGTGCATCAAGATTGTTATATCCATGCTTTCTGAAAAGTTTCTTTCTCTTTAACTTTACCGCATCATATTTATTCTGTTCTTCCTAGCTGTAATAGTTCCGAGGGAGCTCATTTGAAATATTAATTTAATTGAATGTATCCAGAATAATTCCTTTTGAGATAGGACTCCACACTTCAGCAGCTTCACTCCTTTCCTCAACAACTTCTCTTCATTCCTCAGTAACTTCTCTTCTCTCACTAGGATCTGATCTTTGAGCAGAAGGACCTTTCCATATTTCCTTTTCTTTGAACGAGAAACTTTCTCTTCTGATTCAGAACAAACCTTTTCATACGTACTGAACTGGAGGAGCATAGGGCTCTGCCTGAGGGTGTTCTGAGGGTGAAAACTGAGCCTTCCCCTTCAATTCATCATGTAGCCTTGAGAAGTTCTGATAACTATAATCATTCACACTGTGAATCTGATTGCGTACATCATTATTTAGCAAACTCATTTTACCTATATGCTTTTCCTCCCCCTTTCTGACTTCTTCATTTAGGGTTTGGATAGTCTCTTTCTTGAAAACTCTCATTTCTGAATGTAAATAAATTTTTTGGATTCCAGAGAATGCAACAACATATATTGCCCAGCAGATAGCTGACCCACCCTATCATACACCATACTAATGCTCGTGATGGCATGGTCAGTGGATTTTCCTCCTTTAGCTATCCATTCAGTAAAGTGATCCTTCTCTTTGTTCATTTCAATTCTAACTTCAACCAAACCATTGTTCACATACTTTTCCACTTCACGCACTTTGAGATAAACTTGCTTTAACGAGTGATCAAAGTGGTCATTTTGTTTGATAAATATGGCTTCTATTTACTGTAATAGGGAACCATCTGAAATATGGGAACTTGCACCCTGAGACCAATTAACATCATTATTGTATGATGGAATTTCATATTGACTAGAAGCAGCTTTTTCTGGAGAAGAGTGTTCTTTCAGCAGCAATCGGGAAGTACTGGGCTCTTGGGAAGAGGTCCCTAAGATTTCCTCCCCTCACCAACAACTCTACCTGCACCTAGATCCTATTGGGGAAAGCTTTTTTCCTTGTAGCCCCCCCAACCTGTACAGCTGGATCTTTCTCTGCAATTTCCTCGGTGTCCACTCTGTCATCAGTTTGAAGTGAAGTTCAAACATGAGCTAAAACATCCAAAACTTTAATATCTGCTACCACTAAGCTCTCCCCCTCAGTACCTACACCAAAATTCTCAGGTGCTTCAATGGGGGCTGGGGAGTTCATCCTTTGCTCATTAAAATCCTTATCCACAACCTCTCTCACAACCCCTGGCTGGGGAATTCTTCTTTCCCATCGACTGAAGATTGAAGAGTCTATCTTTTTGAGGTGATGAACTAGAGTTCCGAAGGACATATTATACTGATCTTGATTCAACTTATTGAGATAGAGAGAGATAATCATGCCAAAGTTTGGATCCGACAAATTGGCTTTTATTTTCTCAAATAGTACTGCTCTCCTATTCACCTTTTTCCTGCAAATAATTCCTGTCATGGACCTAAACATATGTAACACTCCCGAAGCTACTAGACCCATATGGAATTTTTATCATGACCAGGTCATGACAAAAATAGGGTAAGTGACCTAGGGTGCCTTGTCAACAAGTTGAATATGTGGAGAACACCAGGGTGTGCACTTAGCCACCATGGGTTATTCCAATTTAAGGAGAATTTAAGGGTAACATAGGAGGACTAAAGCACCATATGCATCACCTATAACCATGGGGAAACCCCTAGGCTAAATTAAAGCATGCTAGGTGACATAAATGAACTAATCCCCTCAATTGACCTTCAATTGGCTCAATGTGATCAAATTGATCACACCAAACCATCTATGACCATTACGAGAGACTAATGGGGCAACATTGACCCATTGGGGTGGACCAATGTTGGGAAATTGGGCCAATTACCCAAAGCTCCCAATTTGACCTAATTGAGCTAACTCCCTCAATTTGACATTCAATTGGTCACATGTAGTCAAATTGATCACCCCTAACACTCCAAGATTAGTTAGGGAGTCTAATGGGTCTACATTGGACCCTTGGGATAAACCAATTTTTGGGAAAGAAGGCAAAATTACCAATTTACCCCAATTTACAATTTTGCCTTAAATGGTTCAATTGGCCCCCAATTGACCAAATTGACCTAGCCCAAATTCTCCTAAACCCTAAGGGGAGTATATAAGACTTCAATGAACCCAAGTGCAGATTCAATTTTGGGAGATTAGGGAAAAATCACCAAAATCCCCAAATTGCCCATAAAGCTCAAAAGTGTAATTACACCCCATATGGCCCCACCATGACCTAATTACCCTTGGAATAGGACCATTAGAGCCTAAGGCACCAATGTGGTTCATCCACATTGGCTGGAATGAACTTGGGTCAAACCAAACCCATTTGCCCTAATTTGGGCTATTTGGGTCAAGTGAACCCAAGCTCCAAATCAATTAGACTTTGCCCAATCCCAAAAGCCCATAAGCAAGCTCACATGAAATCTCAGCCTTGGGCCCTATGAAATTAGAAATTGAGTGGGTGACTCCAAGAAATTTGAATTCAATTTATGGGAAAAAGAAAGTGAAAAGGGAAGAAGACAATGTATAGGAATATGGGGGATGGGTGCCAAATGGCACACCATTCCTTTTCCCCAAGCTCTTCTCTTAGCTCGGGTGTAAATTCCCCTCAGTATTGGGCAGTGGGGGAGAGGGCTGGATTGACTAAGAGGGGCGGCAAGGGGGGTGGGGGTGGGGGTTGGCCGAGAGCCATTAATGGCATGAAGCCATTTACACCACCCCCTTCTCTTTTCTCCTCCCCATCACCTTCAGAGCTTCCCAAGGAGAAGAGCCCCCCTTCCAGAGAGGAATTTTGAGCTCTACATGCCCAAATTTCCATGGCACCAAGGAGGCTGAGGTTGGCAATGGTAACCCGTGTAGCCACCCATAATCCAGCTCAAAATGAGGCAAGCTCCTCTCCCTCTCCATCTGTGGTAGCTTCCCATGTATTTACATTGAAGATACTACCTAAATTGAGTCGGGTTCAAGATTGTCTTTCGACTGAAACTCAGTCAAAATTTTCCTGTGCTAGATCTTTGTACCGGCCGCCGCCGGCCTGCCTAAAGCCCGATCCCGGTAGCCCCCACCTCGACGAAGGTGGTGGCAGTGGTGGCTGACCATGGTGGTGAGTCGGTGCCAGAATATCTGATCCATTGTCGGCCCAGGCTTAAAAATCCTGGGCTGTTGGCTGGTTGGGGATGATGAACCACAACCGTATGATCTTAGCTGATGGCTATACGCAGCCCAATTAAATATAATAGGAAGATTTGTCACATATTATTAGTGTTTTTGTACTCAAATTTTGAGGTCCTTATAGGGCTTAAAATGAAAAGTGGGCAGATACAACTTTTGTAGACCTTTGAGTCTACTAGCTGTAGGAAGTAAAATCACACCATTTGGTGCCTTATAACTCGTTGTTGGACAGATTTGGTAATACTGGTCCTAGAGAAGGACAAATCTTAAATAGTGAATAAATGTTATATGGTAGGTGATATGAAGTTGAAAATTTGAGCATATGTGTATGCACACTAGATCTACTCTGTGCCCAAAAATCGAAAATTTTGGGCACATTTTTCTAAAGTTTTTGTAGAAATTTAATAAACCATGCATGGTGTATATTATGGGTTATTTTGACTCAAATCACCCAAAATATCCTTTGGGAGGTTGGTTAAGTGAATAATAGTCCATGGTTAAAATTTAAGGTCATTTGGACCATTGCATGTTGGTTTAGTCCACATGCATGTGTAAGAGAAATTTGGTATGCATATACCATTACCATGTAACATTAGAATTACATGAGAAAATCAACTCAAATTGACCCAAATTTTGGGTAGAATGTGAATTAGATCAAATTTAGTACATGGTTACAAATTTAAGGTCAATTGGACCATTGCATGTTGGTTTAGTCCACATGCATGTGTAAGGGAAATTTGGTGTGTATATAGCATTACCATGTAACATTTGAATTACATGAGAAAATCAACTCAAATTGACCCAAATTTTGGGTAACATCTCAATTAAATCAAATTTAGTACATGGTTAAAAATATAAGGTCATTTGGACCTTTGCATGTTGGTTTAACCCACATGCATGTGTAAGGAAAATTGGGTGTGCATATAACTTTACCATGTAGCACTAGATTTACATAGGTAAATCAACTTATCTTAACCCAAGTTTTGGGTGGCATGATAATAAGACCATGAATATGCCCTAGTTAATGGTTGAGCCCAAATGGGCTCTTGTATATGAATGAAATTCACATGGCAAAAGTCTAGGTGATGAAAGGTGGTCAATAAGGTACTTAAGTAGTGATGTTTTGAGAATTTAAAGGTTTTCCCTTGGTCAAATTTCATGAAATTTAAAACATGCACTTAGGACCATAGGAAAATACTCTATAGAGAAAATCATCAACCTTTGGGTTGATTTCCCTAGGAAACTTGATTTCATATGATTTGGTCACATAGACCCCAAGTGAGTATAGGGTAAAAGCTTACTGAAATGTCATGAAACTTTATACAAGGTCTTTTTATATAAGTATGAAGCTATGGGAATTTTATTTAGATTTAATCTCTGAGTAAACTTCATACTTCCTTCACAAAGTAGCATTTGGACTAATAACTTGAGAAATTAATTCCCTGAATTAATGATACTAGATTGTTATGAAATTTTGTATATGGTCATTTTATATCAGTATGAAGCCACATAAATTTTATTTGATTTAATCTCTGAGTAAACTTCTTACTTCCTTCACAAAGTAACATTTGGACTTATAACTTGAGAAATTAATTCCCTGAATTACTGATGCTGGATTGTTATAAAATTTTGTATATGGTCTTTTTATATCAGTACGAAGTGATGGAATTTTTATGAGATTTAATATCTCAGTAAACTTCATACTTCCTTCACAAAGTAGCATTTAGAGTTATAACTTGAGAAATTAATTCCCTAAATTTCTGATGCTGGATTGTTATGAAACATTGTACAAGGTCTTTTTATATCAATAAGAAGCTATGAAAGGTTTATTAGGATTAATCTCTGAGTAAACTCCATACTTCCTTCACAAAGTAGCATTTGGACCTTTAGCTTGAGAAATTAATTCCCTGAATTACTGATGCTAGATTATTATGAAATTTTGTATATGGTCTATTTACATTAGTATGAAGCTATGGAAATTTTATTAGATTAAATCTCTGAGTAAACTTCATACTTGCTTCACACAGTAGAATTTGTACTCATGATTTGAGAAATTAATTCCTTGAATTGCTAATGCTGGATTGTTATGAAACTTTGTACAAGGTCTTTTTATATCAGTATGAAGCTATGGAAATTTTATTAGGATTAATCTCTGAGTAAACTCCATACTTCCTTCACAAATTAGCATTTGGACTTATAAATTGAGAAATTAATTCCCTGAATTACTGATGTTGGATTGTTATGGATCTTTGAATATGGTATTTTTACATCAGTATGAAGCTATGGAAATTTTATTAGATTTAATCTCTGTGTAAACTTCATACTTCCTTCACAAAGTAGCATTTGGACTTATAATTTGAGAAATATTTCCATCGTCCTCGGTAGCACTCCGGTGGTGGTCGTTCATCATCGTCCTTGTCGCTACCTCTCTCTTTCTTTGATTAAGATCCCTTTTTGACGAAATATTTCCGGAAGCTGTTTCTCCTTTCCGGATTCTTCATGAACCTTTTGAACTTCTTCACAAAAAGGCTCTCCTCGTCCTTGTTTGCCCAGAAAGCCCGCGACCTCCTCTTATTGTTCAGTTTTCCCGGCCTCAGCGGTCTCAAATTAAGTGATTGCCCAGATCGTCAGATGCCTCCTCAACTGAGATATTCTAAGTACCCAGCGGTCAAGACAGTGCGAGATCGCCAGCTTAAGCGGTCTGGTCGTTTTCCTTATTTTTGTTATTTGTACCCCATTTCCCTGCCCCGGCTCTCCTGTACCCCGGGCAGCCCGTAGTTTTCAGTTCTGCCCGTTTGGGCAGCCCCCTCGTCTATAAATAGAGGGGTAGTGGTACCAGAAAGGGATCTTTTTGCTCCGACGCTCCAGCTTACAACCTGTGCATTTGGACTCATGATTTGAGGAATTAATTCCTTGAATTAATATTGCTGGAGTATCATAGAATTTTGTACATAGACCCTTGAAATTAATAGAAATCAATGGAACTAAAATGGTATCATACTTAGTAATCATATAGTCAACTTGGTAGGACATGTGGTTTCACTTAAAGGCAAACCGGTCTACGAATAGTAAAAAACTGAATTATGTGATTTAGACCACTCCTGTCCATCACACATAGAACTATTAACTCCTTGATCATTATGAAGGCATAGATGGATTAAAGGATTAAACATTAGTGACATTTATTACAAGAGAGGGGTTGGGGTGCGTTTAGTAAAACCATCAATTTAGGAATTGACATTGATATGATAGAGATGTGAGGAAGGACCCATAAACAAGTATAAGTGTGATTGATGTATGAGTTGGGACCTTAAGTAGGTATTGAGTGATGACACACAAAAATGTTTGGCCCCGAAGAAAGATAGGGTTCGATGTTCAATTGAACATCGACGCTCGTCTGACCAGTCTAATGTAACCCACCTTAGGAATCTAGAGTAACTAGAGAGGAGGCAGGAATAAAATGATGGGTAGCCACCAATAAGAGTAAATATCCTGGAAAGGGGGATTTGGACTTCATCCCATTGTATTCCCTAGTACCGCTGCGAGCCCTTCTCCGGGTAGCCCTCGGGAAGTCCAGGAATAACCCTAAAACTCCTAAGTTCAACTAAACCATAGACAAGAGTAGTTTAAGTAGGGCAAATTTGATAAGATAGTTCTCATCCCAAATATGGGATGGATTTGCATAAGGAAGGAATGGTTAAGTCCTGCGAGCGGTAGGATCAGTATTGCATAAGGAAGGATGGGTTAAGTCCCGTGAGCGGTAAGTTCGGTATTTTATGAGGAGGACTGGTGGTCCGGTGAGCTAGAGGCTCAGGAAATACAATTAAGAGGCGTCCTTACCAGAGAGTATGAAGATACCCTATGTGTTCTTAGGGATGTACATAAGGTCTAGTCTGGGAGGTGTCAGACTAGCCTAGGAATGGATGACCTGATCCACTGCCCCCGTTTGCCTCAATGGTGGTGTACCTGAGCGTAGACTCGAAAAGCGGGATATGGGTGGTGCTTACTAGATAGTACGCATATATCTTGTGTGTTCTTAGGGGCGTATGTAAGGTCTAGGCTGGGAGATGTGTGAAATAATCCTAGAAGTGGACAAGCCTGACCCACTACCCTATTTGCCTCAACCGGGTACCAGAGTTGACACACTCGAATATTGGGAACTAACTAAAGGTCTGTACATATAGAGTCGGGTGGGTGAGTTGCATCATTGCATTGCACAACATAGCATAGCATCCTTGCATTAATACAGACCTCATCGTATAAATTAGTATGGGCTCTTTTATACGATGAGTTTACCTTAGTTCCAGATCCCTTAGCTTATGTGCTTTGTGTGTACGCATATATGTTAAGGTTACTTTTATAGCTGCTATTTTTACATGACGTTGCTCCCTTTTATATACTATAGATATGGTTGCCATGGTTGATGTTTTCTTATACAGTTATTGGAACCGTGTGAACTGTTGTAGTATACTCGTGCCATACTTTTGTACATATGGTTTTACTTCTGAAAATGTCTAGAGGAAAGAAGGTTTATGCATATATATATATACTTATTAGCTAGATTCATGTCACCTATTTGGTTTTATTTTACCCCTTATTGTCCTCCGCTTCCTCCTCCCGCCCGGTGCCTAGGAGTCTCGGGTGGTGGCGGTGAGGAATATGCTAAGTCTTATAGACAGACGGCCGGTTGTGGCATAACAAATAGGAGCTCCAAGTAGAGCAGACCCTCAACAGGTGGGAGGTACAAGACACGGTGGCTAGACCTATACTCCGTCTCTCGGCATCTACGGGGAGAGCACCGGTGAGCGACCCTCTTTCGACACCTACTCTTCATGTCTACCTGGGTCAGACGAGGGAGTTATACATTCTCGAGGGCATCGCCCCGTGTCAGTGTCTGCTGTGTTTTATTTTGCCAAGACTGAGGCAAAGAAAAATATGATGTATCGGTCTTAAGCCCTGCTATTTTCTACATTTCCCATTCAGTACTTGGATTTATTCTATCTCATGTGGACAAGTATTTAAACATTTAAATATTATGTGATTGTTGTGGACATGTATCTCTTATTAATTCTTATTATGTGTGGTTGGCCTGGATGGATTATTAGCCGGTAGGATCGACGTCTTGTGGTGGAGTCTTCCTTGAGTTGAGGGAGCACCACAAGGCGGCGGTTCTGGGCGGTAAGTCCCGGATCGAATGAAAAAAAAAGGGTCTTACAAACTGGTATCAAAGCGAGGTTTCAATCCTCGGACCTGTGTGTTATGTGCTCACGCTCTGCCAACTTTGATCCAAAGTAAGGAGTCCATAACCCTAGGCAACCCCGCTCGAGCTTAGTTTGAGGACAAACTAGCAGCGGAGGCAATGGTGTGCCAATAGGAAAAATGACGATAATTGTCCATCAAAATGAGATGTTTAGGCCAACCCTTCTAATTAAATCCTTTTCTTATGTAGCCTCCGGTGAACGTCCCCACCCAGGAGATGACTCCTCCCATGCAGAATGTAGTTCCTCCCGTGCAGAATGCAGTTCCTCCCGTGCAGAATGCAGTCCCTCCCCCACCGACTCCCACCTCATTCCAACAAATAGAGCTAGGACAGACATTGGACGCCATCTTGCAGGCCTTCTATCAACAGCGGGCCCCGGTCTAGGCCCCCAACCCATGGGCAAACTGGTTGAGTTTCTTCCGAGGCCTCTCCCCACCATTTTATGCGGGGACTGAGTCGGTGGTTCAGACGGAAGATGGTTGGATACAATTAAGTTAATGCTGGCCAGGATTTGTTGTCTGATTAATGTGGCGGTCTTGTTGGCCGTCTCCACTTTGAAATCTCATGCCAAGCGGTGGTGGAAGTCGGCCCAAGACACCACCTTTGCCAGCCTAGAGTATGCCGACATCACGTGGGAAGAATTCGAGGAGGCATTACTAGAGCACTTCTTGCCGCAAATAGCTAGAGATGATTTGGAGGAACGGTTCCTGCACTTGAAGCAGGGAAACCTTTAAGAATTGGAATATCAACGGGAGTTCTTGCACCTAGCCCGCTTTGCCATGACCCATCAATTAGATCACTCCGGGTATGCCATGCAATTTTTCAAGGGCCTCCAGACGACCTCAGGCAAGCCTTGCACTATGTGGCAGATTCTGGATTAGCCCAGATCATCGAAGCAACAAGGAGGCTGGAAGCGGATCAGCTGATGGTGAAGGGCAGAGGAAAAAGGCCAGTGGAAGACACAGGGTCGGGCAGCAGGGGACAACAAAGTGGAAGGTATGTGCAGCATAGGAGGGGTGGGGGCCGACCCCGTCCTGACTTCAGGCAGCAGCAGAGGCCTCCGGCACTGCTGGCTCCCCAGGCGCTACAAATCAGAGAGCCACCTAGATAAGGCGGAGGAGTACCTCCTCCACAAGAATGCTACCAATGTCACCAACCAGGACACATTCACATCAAATGTCCCCAAAGGGTTCCACCTCCACCTCCACCTCCAGCAGCCCCTCCAGCACAATAGGGATGAGGCCGAGGATGAGGTCGGGGCCGAGGACCTCATGGTAGAGACCGACGATCGGAGCAGATGTATGCACTGGACCTCGCAGAAACCCAAAACCTTGAGGAAGTCATCACATACACTTTAGTGTTTTACCTTATAATTATGCAGTACCTTGCAAGATCTTAGCTTTACTTTAATTATGAACCAAACATTAAAATCATCCAGTTATAGTACTTGTCTGCGGCAAGCCCGCATATACCTTGTTTGATATAGGTGCCTCGCACCTGTTCGTCTCAGAGGAATTCGTAGAAGACCTGGATCAAGTGCAACACTTCGAAGACATCCATAATGTTGGAACTAGTATCTGGCCCAACGAGGAGTCTGAACCCCTGTAAAGGGGGGGGGGGGGGGGGGGGGGGGGGGCAGCTAGCACCTATTGATCCCAAATGGAACTTGATCGGAGACTTAGAGCTAGACACAAACCCTTGGCTACAACGTGGAGGTCCCACCACACACCTAGAAGATCTTTAGAGCGCTTCCCTTACCAAGCCAAAGCTTAAGCTGGGCAGCCTTGGAGAGCCTGCGGGGCTAACCAAAGAACCTAGGGAGGAAGAAGCCAAGAATTGGAATGTGAATCCTCTCCAATGGTGCCCTTCAAGGTCAATATATAGATTTTCTCTTCTGGTTTGCTAATAGTGGGAATCCGCCTTTTAGTTTTACTAAACGCACCCCAACTTATCCTGCTAACAACCAAACTCCACTATTTTGAAGGGCTATTGGCAGCCCACCAAGGGTATCTAGGTAAATTCACATGTCGAACCTTGTTGGGCGAGTGGCCCATGAAAGCGCTACTCGCCACTCTCCCTGCGAGCTGGGCTCGCGAGATCTCCTCTTGTGAGTAGGGGCAAGCCCCCACTCGCCTCGCCATGCGCCACTCGCGAGACCTCCACGTGCTCGCTCTGGCTAAATGCACCCCAGAAGCACCGAGGCCACAACTACTTCGCTCTTGCATTATACTTGCATGGATATCAGCCTGGCTCGCCTCCACCTTGCGGCACGCTCTCCGTGAGGCGGTGAGCCCTTGCGCGCTTCTGGGGCCATGCCGAGACGATAATGCAGGAAATTATCGAGCCATCATCCTACGAGATCTTCCCTACTCGCCCCAGGTGGGTGAGATCTTTTAAGCTGTCATCGGTCATCTCTGATTTCGATGAATTACGGGTTACACATAATCCCTGCTTTTTTCGGACTCGACACGAGGTCGGAAAAAATAATGGAGAACTCGTGGTTCGGAGAGATTAGCGTTAGACTGCATACCACTCCCGGCGAGGACCTGATGGAGCCGGCACGCCCCTGCTTCCCTTACAACTCTGGGCGAGTGCCTGATGGAGCAAGAACTCGTCTGTTTCTCTTTCATCTCTGGGCGAGTGCCTGGTGGAGCCGACACTCTCCTGCTTCCCTTTCATCTCTAGGCGAGTGCCTGATGGAACCATCACTCGCATGCTTCGCTTTCATCTCAGGGTGAGTGCCTGATTGAGCCAGCATTTGCCTGCTTCCCTTTCATCTCTAGGAGAGTGCCTGATGGAGCCACCACTCGCCTGCTTCCCTTTCATCTCTGGGCAAGTGCCTGATGGAGCCAACACTCGCTTGCTTCCCTTTTAGCCTCTAGGAGAGTGCCTGATGGATCCAGCACTCGCCTACTATCCTTTTAGCCTCTAGGCGAGTGCCTGATGGAGCCAACACTCGCTTGCAATCCTTTCACCTTTGGGTGAGTGCCTGATGGAGCTAGCACTCGCCTTAAATCAAAAAGCAAGCCTTAACAGTACTCGCGCGAGACTCTCTTCCCACTCACAGAGCGGTATTATATCGGCGACTGAGCGAGATCTCGGTCGACAAATAAATGTTGAAGTTCACTCACCCCCTCCTTTGTTTCCTTCCTGTGATGTTCACCCATTCCTGAGTGCTGCCCGTCCTTCGCCAGCTATGTGAGAGCCTGACCGTGGGGTTTACACCAAGCCAACAATATTTTTGCGGCTAAGTACCTTTTGAGGCCTTCCTGCCACCGAGCGATCCTACGGCCCTACCCGCTAGGTGGGAGCCTGGTCAGTGGGTCTGCATCAGGGATAAGTACTTTTTGAAACCTTCCTGGCACCGAGCGATCTTACGACCCTACCAGCTTGGTGGGAGCCTGGTCATCGGGTCTGCATCGGGGCTAAGTACTTTTTGAAATTTTCCTGTCACCGAGCGATCCGACGGCCCTACCAGCCTGGTGGGAGGCTAGTCATAGGGTCTGCTTCGAGGCTAAGTACTTTTTGAAACCTTCCTACTACCGAGCGACCCTACGGCCCTGCCAGCTTGGTGGGAGCCTGGTTAGCAGGTTTGCATCGGGGCTAAGTACTTTTTGAAACCTTCCTGCCACTGAGTGGTCCTACAACCCTGCCAGCTTGGTGGGAGCCTGGTATGTGGGTTTGCATAAGGGCTAAATACTTTTTGAAACCTTCCTGTCACTGAGCAATCCTACGACCCTGCCATCTTGGTGGGAGCCTGGTCAGGGGGTCTGCATCGTGGCTAAGTACTTCTTGAAACCTTCCTGCCACCGAGCGATCCTATGGCCCTGCCAGCTTGGTGGGATCCTGGTCAGTGGGTCTGCCTCAGGGCTAAGTACTTTTTGAAACCTTCCTGTCACCAAGCGATCCTATGGCCCTGCCAGTTGGTGGGAGCCTGGTCAGTGGGTCTGCATCGGGGCTAAGTACTTTTTGAATCCTTCCTGCCACCGAGTGATCCTACGACCCTGCTAGCTTGGTGGGAGCTTGGTTAGTGGGTCTGCCTTGGGGCTAAGTACTTTTTGAAACCTTCCTGCCACTGAGCAATCCTACAGCCTTGCCAGCTTGGTGGGAGCCTGGTCAGTGGGTCTGCATCGGGGCTAAGTACTTTTTTAAACCTTCCTGCCACCGAGCGATCCTATGGCCCTGCTAGCTTGGTGGGAGCCTAGTCAGCGGGTCTGCATTAGGGATAATTTCATATCAAGCGTCGCCATCTTAGAAATTGGCACCATCCATTCATAATAGAAAAACTATGTTCGAAAGAACACATCTTTACTGATGGGGTTCAAGGATAGAAATAGTTCAGTCCTCACCGCTTAGCTCGGGATATCCCTTCTGCATCTCATTCGTCTCCTCCTCCCAGACATGAACCTCCTCAATCCTCACTAGTGGTTGTTGCTGCTACATTGGATCCCCTATCCCCCTCATTTCAAAAAACTCTGGGCAGGCGTCCGTCGCATGACCTTCCTCCTGGTGGAATTCACAGAAGGGTAACGCCACCTATCCCCTCGTCTTCACCTTCTTTCTGCTTTTCTGTCTCTCCTTCCTCTTCCCCGACCAATAGCCATGGCGTGCTTAGGCGGGGGGGGGGGGGGGGGGGGGGGGGGGGGGGGGGGGGGGGGGGGGGGGGGGGGGGGGAGGAGCGACCACGGGCCCTGCCTCCACTCTGGCTCTGGAGCCCTCAGCTCGTCCCCCTCCTGACTTAATGTTGTCTCACCTTCGACTCGCTTAGCCTTGCCAACCTCTTTGTGAATTATGGGCTGGCCGCCTCCCCTTCGATCTCCTCTGCCTCCCTTTCCATCAACTCTTCAAAGGATAAGGGGGCCTTGCGCTTCAGGTTCATCTTAAAAAATCCCTCCCATAGCCCCTCTGTGAAGGCAAGCTGGAGGGCGAACCCGGGTACCTCCTGAACGAGCAGGACTTCCTCCTGAAATCTATCCACATAATGGGCTAGCGACTCCTCTGAACCTTGGTTAATCTTGAATAGCTCCTCAACATCGTTCTTCATCTTTTTTGACATCGAGAAGCGCAACAAAAAGTCGCGATGCAGATCCTCGAACGCATAAATCGATCCCACGGGGAGCTGGTGAAACCAGTCTCGAGCTTTCTACTTCAGAGTGGTGGAAAAGAGTCGGCGCTTGAAGGCGTCCTACATGGGCCTAATGGAGACCATGTCCTAGAACCACTGCAAGTGCTGAATAGGATCATCCTTGCCGGTGTATAACATTATGGCCAGCTCCCTGAACCCCTCGGTAAGCGGTGCTCAGAGCACCAACTCGCAAAATGGGCTACCCCCACTCGCCCCATGAGATCTCTAGACGGGTCTGCTCTTGAAGGACTCGGTATCGGGGGGGGGGGGGGGGGGGGGGGTACCGCTCGCCGGGAACCCATTGGCCGAGATCCCATCTATGGGGATGGCACTCGCCGGGCTGGGAAAGAGTTCTTGCCCTGCGAAATCTCGATCTAGCGCCTCGAACGCCACCTCCTTCCCTGCCTTCTGCCCCGGGGCATTCTCGCCAACTCCTAATGGTGGAACCACCCGGGACGCAGGGGTAGCAAGATCCCCCCGCGCATCGGTGAAAGCTACTGGATCGCCCCGAGCAGGTCCCTTCGAAGATCTGCCAGCATCTCCACCGTCACTGGCGAGCCAGATGGTTGTGGGACGCCGAGGTCGGCCTCTCGCTCATCCTCTCCTGCCATGTGCTCTCCTTGGGAATTTCTTGTACTAGCTGCGGTCCATGGTCACCGTACCATAAATGTTGGAACCCATATCTGGCCCAACAAGGAGTTCGAACCCCTGTAAAGGGTGGCAGCTTGCACCTACCGATCTAAAGGGAACTTGGCTGGAGACTTAGAGCTAGACAAAGACCCTTAGCTACAACATGGAGGTCCCACCACACACCCGGAAGATCTTTAATGCGCTTCCCCTCCCAAGACAAAGCTGAAGCTGGGCACCCTTGGAGAGCCTGAGGGGCTAACCAAAGAACCTAGGGAGGAAGAAGACAAGAATTGAAATTGGAATCCCCTCCGAAGGTGCTCTTCATGGTCTATATATAGATTTTCTCTTCTGGAATGCTAATAGCGGGAATTTGCCTTTTGGTTTTACTAAACGCACCCCAAATTGGCATGCTAATAGCCAAACTCCGCTGTTCTGAAGGACTATTGGCAGCCCACCAAGGGTATCTAGGTAAATTCACCTGTCGACCCTTGCTGGGTGAGTGGCCCGTGAAGGAGACACTCACCTCTCTCCCTGCGAGCTGGGCTCGCGAGATCTCCTCTTGCGAGTAGGGGAGAGCCCCCACTCGCCTCACCATGCGCCACTCGCAAGACCTCCCCCGACTTGCTCTGCCTAAATGTACCCCAGAAGCGCCGGGGCCACAACTGCTTCACTCTCGCATTATACTTGCATGGATATTAGTATATCTCGTCTCCCCCTCGCGGCCCGCTCATTTCGAGGCGGTGAGCCCTTGCGCGCTTCTGGGGCCCTACCGATACGGCAACCCGGGACTTTGCCGAGCCATCAACCTGCGAGATCATCCCTACTCTCCCCAGGTGGGCGAGATCTTTTAAGCTGTCATCGGTCAACTCTGATCTTGACGAATTACAGGTTATACACATAGGAAGGTGTGACTTCTAGACGGATCGGAGATAGTATCGTGCGCCAAGTGCAACATGAATGTAGAGATTAGAGGGAAGCTATTTGAATCACCAATGACACTTTTGAAGATGAAAGATTATGATTTGATCTTGGGTATGAACTGGGTACATTGGAACCACGCTAAGATTGACTGCTCGACAAAGAAAATTGTGCTAAGACACAAGGACTCCGAAGTGGTTATCGAAGGTATTGACCCACCTCCCGTCATTTACTTTCATCTACTCAGGCCATCAAGGACCATTTACAGGGAGATGAAGTCTACATGGTTTGTTTCGAGATGAAGGAGGTAGAGATTACCCTAACCAATATCCCCATAGTTCAAAACTTTCCAGACGTATTTCCAGAAAAACTACTCAGGTTACCACCGCACAAGGAAAAGAACTTTCATATTCAGTTAGTGCTAGGATCTAAACCCGTACCCAGAGCACCCTATCGGATGGCCCCAAAGGAGTTGGCAGAGTTACACACCCAACTACAAGAGTTAGTGGACTCAGGGTTCGTCAGGCCGAGCTCATCACTATGGGGAGCTCCGGTGCCGTTTATAAAGAAGAAGGACGGGACTCTTCGGTTGTGCCTCGACTACCGAGAATTCAACAGATTAATAGTGCAGAACACTTACCCTTTGCCCCGGATCGACGAGTTGTTTGCCCAGTTGGAAGGAACACATTGGTTTTCAAAACTGGACTTGAGATCGGGTTACTATCAACTATGGATCCAAGAAGAAGATATTCCGAAGACGGCCTTTAGCAGTCGGTATGGTCTCTATGAGTTCACGGTAATGCCCTTTGGACTCACAAATGCCCCCTCTGCATTCATAAGTCTAATGAACCATGTGATCGAAACATACTTGGATTTTTTCGTTATTGTGTTCATAGATGATATACTGATTTACTCAAGGACAAAGGAGAAACACACACAACATCTAACGCTCGTTCTAGAAAGGCTTAGAGAGCATAAGTTATATGATAAGTTTAGCAAGTGCCAATTCTGGCTTAGTGAGGTAGCCTTCTTAGGGCATATCATCAGTGGGGCCGGATTGGCGGTGGATCTAGCAATGATTCAGGCAGTGCGAGACTGGCCTCAACTAAAAACAGCATCAAACGTATGGAGTTTCCTTGGACTTGCCGGATACTATCGAAAGTTTGTGGAAGGATTCTCCCGGATTGCCTTTCCTCTCACGTCACTGACAAGGGAAGACGCACCATTCGTATGGAATCCGCAATGTGAACCAACTTTCCAAGAGTTAAAGAGTAGACTCATCTCCGCTCTGATTCTTGCACTTCCATCTAGGAATGAAGGATTTTAAGTGTACACGGATGCATCGTACTAGGGGATGGGTGCAGTCTTAATGCAACATGGACATGTGCTCGCTTATGCTTCACGACAATTATAGAAGCATGGTCAGAACTATCTAGTGCACGATTTAGAGATGGGAGATGTAATTTTTGCGTAAAAAATTTGGAGACACTATCTGTATGGGGTTCACTGTGACATCTTTTCGAACCACAAGAACCTGAAATACGTAGACACTCAGAAGGACCTACACATCCGACAGAGGAGATGGGTAGAGTTTTTGTGTGATTATCAGTACACAATGCACTACAATCTCGGAAAGGCAAACACGGTGGCAGATGCACTCAATAGGAGGGCTAGTACCTCAGACACGGAACCACAGTTAATGGCCATGGAACTAGTACAGATGCTGGACAATATGAATATTACACAAGTTGTATAACCCATAATTCAGAGAGATCAGAGATGAACGAAGACATCTTAAAAGATCTCGCCTACCTGAGGTGAGTAGAAAAGATCACGCATGTTCAACCTCATCTTATTTTAGATCAAAATTTCCCAAGGAAGACACCCAGGGTGCCAGCTCGGCATGGTCCCATGGTGGCGAAGCGAGTGAGGGCTCCTCGTCTCGTGACGTGCAGGTTGCAAGGGCGGGGTGAGCTAGACTCACCTCCTTACGAGTAGTGGAGTGCGAGGGTGAGGCTAGTAGAAGCTCTTTGCTTCAGGGTAATATTAGTAGTAGCTATGCGAGCAGGGATCTCCGCCAAGCCTAAATGGCTCTGGCTAATAGAGGGGGGAAAGCGTAATCTTTGTTCATCATGTACTCGCCCACCTAGAATGCGGATGCGCGGGCTGCCAGGCGAATGAGGGGCAGAACCCCACTTGCCCGAGAGGCCAAGGATCTGGCGAGCGGTGCCTTCACGGACCACTCACATAGTAAGATCTCGTCTAAAATCATGAGGTGCATGTGAGACGAGGTGAATCAGGGATCGCCACCTCGCGCAAGCTATAACAAGGAAGGTGAGGTGAGCCGGACACGGAGCCCCACGGGGAGCGTAGCGCGAGAGAGAATTAGGTGCGGGCTCGACGCTCCGGGGGTGTATTTAGCAATGATGAAGAGATCAATGGCTCGCCGCCTCGCACGGGCGAGCCAGACTGGTGCATGGCGCCAGGGGGATAGCGAGCGGTGCCCTCACGGGACACTTGCATAAGGGGATCTCGCTGGCCTCGCTCGTGGAAGGACTCGCGAGTGGCGCTTGGCAAGGCGAGTGGGGGCTCGTCCCTACTCGCGAGCCCAGCTTGCAGGGAGAGAGGTGAGTGGCGCCCTCACAGGCCACTCTCCCAGAAGGCATCGACAGGTGAATTTACCCTGATACCCTTGGTGGGTTGTGATAGTGCATTATTTATAGTTATTTTTATATAGTATTTTAGTAGTAATTAATTAGTTTTTATATAATTTTAATTTAATATATATCTAATTTGCTTTGTTTTATATTTTCAGGGACTTTGGGGCTGCTAATAGCAATTTCAAGCACATAGCCGTGTTCAGGGGAAATTCTGGAGCATTTCTGCAAAAACCCTCAATACACGCCCCAGGTCACGGGCGTGACCTAGGGGCGTGACCATGGCCACGACCGTGTATCGCTTTCAGCTCACAGAACTCGCTGCCACGTCGGATTAAAGTTACACGCCCCAGGTCACGGGCGTGACCGGGGGCGTGACCTTCAAGTCACGGGCGTGACTCGCCCAACAAGCATTCAATTCAAGCAGTTTCTGCCGCCGAGTCGTTCCAGCTTACACGCCCTTGGTCACGGGCGTGACCGAGGCCGTGCCCTCTCCCTCAACTGCCAAATTAACTCCAGATCGCGCCGTTTCCCGCCGTTTCCTGACTCGGTCAAGACACGCCCTAGGTCACGGGCGTGACCTAGGCCGTGACCCGTCGAGATGATCAATTTTGGCGGTTTTTCTTCCCCGACGTTCCCGGGCTTTCAAGACGCAATTACGCAGCTTACACGCCCTTGGTCACGGGCGTGACCAAGGGCGTGACTCAGCAATTTTCTGCCTATAAAAGCCAGCTGCTGCCAAAGTGATGGGCATCCAGGCCATGCTTAGTTTGGATCGTTTCTAGTATAGTTTTTCTGCATTTTTCTTAGTGTAACTTTATTTTATGTCTTGTCTTTTTTAATTCCTAGCTTAGATCTACTTTACATGCAATTGTACTTTTCTTTACTTAGAAATAAAAATAACTTTCTTCTCAATTATGTTTTGATTTTCATAGTATTTGGTCGGATGAATTCTTAAGCTTTTATCTTTTCAAAATCTCTTATTCATAGTTTAGTTTGGAAAACTAAGATTTACCGTTGATTTGCAATTTTTGGTTTCATATTTCTAGGGTATGATAATCAAGTTTGATCCGTATTTTAGTGTATCGAGAGATCCGTAAATACGGGTAGATCGCTCATCGGTAAAAAGAGTTGTATGCATTCCTCGAGAGAGGGTGACGCAAATCTTCCGGATTGGAGTCAAATCCAATAGTGGGGCTCACCGCATAAAGCAAGCTTAGGGGTTTCGACTGGCCGAGGGGTCTTAATCGATCAACCTAAGGTTAGGTGGTAGTTCTCTCGAGAGAGGTTCTATCATATTTTGGGAACCTCCACGGTCAAGTTTGTCTAAATCGATTTCTTTTGAATTCTAGATTTACAAAACATTTCACTTAAGAATGATTCCCGATCAAATGTTTCTTTTCTTCTAATAATTTTCAAAACTCTATTTTACTACCGATAAAATAATAATAATTTGCGTGAGTAGAAGTAATCAACAGACCCGTGGAATACGACACTTGATATTTATTTGTTTTGAATATCCTATGCTATGAATGATAGGTGCTCTTGCCTATAGTTCGCAGAATTTGGAGAATATTATTTACATCTTAAATTTTAGCTATCAAGTTTTTGGCGCCGTTGCCGGGGAGTACTTTTTTGTTGATATTTTGAAAGCGTGAATTTTATTAATTTTATCATTCTCTTTCTCCACCCCCATTTCTCTTTTTGCTTTTTCTTTTAAAATTCACTTCTATTAGGTAACGGTTGTTTAATTTTCTTTTTTAAAAAAAAAATGATGTTATCGCAGTTGGCCGCAAAAGTTGCCGAGCTTCAAAATAAAGTTGATCTTTTGGAAGCCGCGCGAATGCGCCAAATTATTTGTCATTTTTGTGGGCATCATCATTCTAGTGAGGAATGCTATTTTTCATTTCAAAAATTTTCTCATGAACATCAAATTAATTTTTCTACTGAAAATTATAATTTTTATAATGAAAATAATAATTTTTATGATGAAAATAATTTTTCTTTAAATAATGATTTGAATGAATTTCCTTCTTACTCTGATGTTGATTATTCATGGTGGCAAGGTCACCCGGATAGTTTTCAGTGCGAAAATGGAAATTCCTTCAATTATGATTTGCATTCCTCGCCTTTTCCACAAATTTGTTCTTCTTCTGATCTTGAAATTTTTCCGAATGTTATTTCTCTCACTTTAAATGTTTATTCTCAAGATCAAGAAGAACAATTGTACCAAGAATTTCGCAAAGTCATGGAGACACCGGACGAATTAGCAAATGAAAATTTTTCTTCTTCTCCTTCGCCCGCCCTTTCTTCTCATTCTCATGAAATTATAGTTCATGAAGAAATTGTGTCTCATGAATTTTCTCCCCTTTGCATTGATTTTTCTGATAATTCTTTTATTTTTGAAAATAAACAACCGACGCTTAATCATGTATTTTCGCAAGAAACTCCTCCTTGTGAAAAATTTTCTGACTCGCTAAATCCTGATTCTTTTTATACTAACGATTTTCATGTAGAGGATGAGCCGTTGCAACCAAACGTCTTCACCGATTCATTTGCCGCTCATCTCCAACAATCCAAATTACCTAAGGTATGTATAGGTAATTTGGATTCGCAATTTCACGCTAACGGACAACGGAAGAGTCAAGAGTATAGCGGAGGAGTCGCCGGGCAACGGATTTCGGCATGCTCACCTGAGCGTGAATTAAGGGAGTTGCCTGTGCATTTTCAATTTTATTTTCCTTTTTCCTAATAATAACCGTCTAGCTTAAAGACGGGAAAAAGAAAGCGCTCTTGGGAGGCACCCCTTGCTTATCTTTATTTTTCTTGCCCTTTACTTTTTCCGCATTTTATTTTCTTTTCCCTCCTACTTGGCTTATAAACATTGGGGACAATGTTTATTTTTAAGTATGGGGGTGTATTCTCCTATATTCAGTTTTTATTAAAAATCCAAAAAAAATTAGAAAATCTTTTTCAAAACTCACAAAAAAAATTGATTTTTTTTATTCTTTATTTTCAATTTTGTTATAAAAATTTACAAAATTCAAAAAAATGTTTTCATTTAAAAAAACTATTTTAATTTCCAATAAAATAAATTTTGTAATATTAAATTTCTCCAAACTTCATTTATGCAAAATTGATTTTAATTATGAGTTTTCTTTATAGGCTTTTTAAAGAGTTTTCTTTTTATGTAGTTTTAATCTTATATTTCTCTTCAAAATATGTTAGATTTAATTTTTAGATGAATTTGATTTAATGAGTTTTTCATTATCTTGATTTGCTTAGAATATTTCTTAGTTTTACTTTCTCTCTTTAAAATATCATAATTCAATTTTGTAGTAATTGTGTTAAATATCTCTAGATTTTATTTATATTAACTTGAACTCATAGTTTCTTGTAGATTGCTCAAATTATTTTCTATGCTCTTAAAATGTTTCTTTGGAATTTGTTTAGCCTTTAAACCCTAGCCCTTTCCCTACCTTTTTGTTAAACCCATTGTTTGGCATAAAAAAATTTTGAAAAGATCATATGTCATGGGATGAGAGGATAAAATTCATCATTCCTAAACATATGCACCCAAATCAGTAAAAGATTATATGGCATGGAGTTGAGAGGATAAAATTCATCACTCCTAAACATATACATTTGGGATATAAAAAGAAGAAGAAATAAAAAAAAAAGATGGAAATGAGAGGATAAAATTCATCATTTCCCATATACAAAGTAACTTCTTCAATGCCAATTTTACCCCATTTAGCCAAGTTCACTTGTTTATCCAAGATATTATTGAGAGAGCATAGTTAATATTTTGTAGTTTTCTAAAAGTTTCTCATGATTGTAAAGTTCTTATAATTTTAATCTTGGAATATTTTGCTTAATTCAATGCAATTTTGTTTATGAAGATTTAGTTAGAGAATTTCAAAACTAAAATTTATTCTACTCATTTCAATTTATGAATTATTAATTATTTCTTATAAATCTGAATTTTAATTTCTTAACTTATTTTGACATGAGTTTTATGAGATTTGAAGTGCATAATTTGAAGTAAATCTTTTTGGAAATGTCCTATAAATTCTTCTCATACTTATAAATTAGTTTTTGCTCTGGAATAGCAAAAGCTTAAGTATGGGGGTATTTGATAGTGCATTATTTATAGTTATTTTTATATAGTATTTTAGTAGTAATTAATTAGTTTTTATATAATTTTAATTTAATATATATCTAATTTGCTTTGTTTTATATTTTCAGGGACTTTGGGGCTGCTAATAGCAATTTCAAGCACATAGCCGTGTTCAGGGGAAATTCTGGAGCATTTCTGCAAAAACCCTCAATACACGCCCCAGGTCACGGGCGTGACCTAGGGGCGTGACCATGGCCACGACCGTGTATCGCTTTCAGCTCACAGAACTCGCTGCCACGTCGGATTAAAGTTACACGCCCCAGGTCACGGGCGTGACCGGGGGCGTGACCTTCAAGTCACGGGCGTGACTCGCCCAACAAGCATTCAATTCAAGCAGTTTCTGCCGCCGAGTCGTTCCAGCTTACACGCCCTTGGTCACGGGCGTGACCGAGGCCGTGCCCTCTCCCTCAACTGCCAAATTAACTCCAGATCGCGCCGTTTCCCGCCGTTTCCTGACTCGGTCAAGACACGCCCTAGGTCACGGGCGTGACCTAGGCCGTGACCCGTCGAGATGATCAATTTTGGCGGTTTTTCTTCCCCGACGTTCCCGGGCTTTCAAGACGCAATTACGCAGCTTACACGCCCTTGGTCACGGGCGTGACCAAGGGCGTGACTCAGCAATTTTCTGCCTATAAAAGCCAGCTGCTGCCAAAGTGATGGGCATCCAGGCCATGCTTAGTTTGGATCGTTTCTAGTATAGTTTTTCTGCATTTTTCTTAGTGTAACTTTATTTTATGTCTTGTCTTTTTTAATTCCTAGCTTAGATCTACTTTACATGCAATTGTACTTTTCTTTACTTAGAAATAAAAATAACTTTCTTCTCAATTATGTTTTGATTTTCATAGTATTTGGTCGGATGAATTCTTAAGCTTTTATCTTTTCAAAATCTCTTATTCATAGTTTAGTTTGGAAAACTAAGATTTACCGTTGATTTGCAATTTTTGGTTTCATATTTCTAGGGTATGATAATCAAGTTTGATCCGTATTTTAGTGTATCGAGAGATCCGTAAATACGGGTAGATCGCTCATCGGTAAAAAGAGTTGTATGCATTCCTCGAGAGAGGGTGACGCAAATCTTCCGGATTGGAGTCAAATCCAATAGTGGGGCTCACCGCATAAAGCAAGCTTAGGGGTTTCGACTGGCCGAGGGGTCTTAATCGATCAACCTAAGGTTAGGTGGTAGTTCTCTCGAGAGAGGTTCTATCATATTTTGGGAACCTCCACGGTCAAGTTTGTCTAAATCGATTTCTTTTGAATTCTAGATTTACAAAACATTTCACTTAAGAATGATTCCCGATCAAATGTTTCTTTTCTTCTAATAATTTTCAAAACTCTATTTTACTGCCGATAAAATAATAATAATTTGCGTGAGTAGAAGTAATCAACAGACCCGTGGAATACGACACTTGATATTTATTTGTTTTGAATATCCTATGCTATGAATGATAGGTGCTCTTGCCTATAGTTCGCAGAATTTGGAGAATATTATTTACATCTTAAATTTTAGCTATCAGGTTGCAAATAGCCACTCAGAGCAGCGGAGTTTAGCTGTTAGCAGACCAATTTGGGGTGCGTATAGTAAAATCAGAAGGCGGAATTCAGCTATTAGCAGACCATGAGTAAAAAACTATATATAGACCTTGAAAGGCACCTTTGGAGTGGATTCCAATCGCAACACTCTGAGCTTCCTTCTCCTTAGTCTTTCTTGGTTCAGCTCTCAGGCTCTCCATGGTGCCAGTTTCAGCTTTGGCTTGGGAGGGGATGTAGTCTAAGATCTTTCAGGTGTGTGGTGGGACCTCCTCGCTGCGACCAAGGGTCTATGTCTAGTTCCGAGGCTTCGGTCAGTTCCTTTCGTGGAATTAGTAAGTGCTAGATGCCCCCTATCTTTGGGGGACCGATCTCCACAAGAGACCAAATATTAGTTTCAACATTTGTGGTGCAGTGAGCGTGGAGTGCAGCTAGCGCAAGAAAATCCCAAGGAAGTGACATGGCGGGAGAGGACGAGCGAGACGCCGGCCTCAGCAGTTCGCCACCACCTAGCGCGCCAGCCACGATAGAGATGCTGGCGGACCTCAGAAGGGATTTGCTCGGGGCATTCCATTGTGCTCTCTCCATGTCACTTGGGGGTCTCGCAACCCTTGTGCCCCAGGTAGTTCCTCCGTCAGGAGTTTGCGAGAGCGCCCCAAGGAAGAGGGAGGGAAAGGAGGCGGCAGACCAGGCGCCAGGGAGATATCTCGATGTGTGGGAACTTTTCCCCAGCCGGCGAGCGCGAGCGCAGTCCCAGCGAGTGTCGTTCTGACTGAAGGGATCCTGACTCGTGGGGTCCAGGCGAGTAGTCCCCCCACGAGTGCGAGACTGACAATAGCACGGTCGCCTGGGGACCTCCCGGGGTGAGTGGAGAAGGTCACGGGGGTGAAGAGGGGAAGCCCATTCTGTGAGTTGGTGCTCTCAGCACCACTCCCCGATGGGTTAAGGGAGCTGACCATGATGTTGTATACCGATAAGTATGACCCCATTGAACACTTGCAGTGGTTCGAGGACATGGTCTCTATCAGACCTATGTCAAACGCTTTTAAGTGCCAACTCTTTGCCACCACCATGAAGGAGAAGGCAATGAACTAGTTCCACCAGCTGCCCGCAAGATCGATTTATTCTTTTGAGGATCTGCGCCGTAGCTTTTTGCTTCGCTTCTCGACCTATAAGATGTGGAAGAAGGATTTCGAGGCGCTCTTCAAGATCAAGCAGGGGCCAGGGGAGTCATTGGCCCATTATGTGGACAGAATCCAGGAAGAAGTCCTGCTCGTCCAGGAGGTACCGGGTTCACCCTACAGCTGGCCTTCATAGTGGGGCTGCAGGAGGGATTCTTCAAGATGTGCTTGAAGTAGAAGGCCCCCTTGACCTTTGAAGAGTTGATGGAAAGGGAGGCGGAGGAGATCGAAGGGGAGGCAGCCAACCTGGAGTTCATGAAAAGGTTGGCGAAGCTGGGTGAGCTGGAGGCGAGACCGCAGGAGGTCAGGAGAAGGGATGAGACGAGGGCTCTAGAGCCAAGGTGGAGGTAGGGCTCGATGCCACTCCTTTACCCGCCTCAGTATGCCATGGTGATTGGATGGGGAAGAAGGAGGAGAGCCTGAAAAGCAGAAAGAAGAGGAAGAGGAGGGGATAAGGTGGCGTTACCCTACTGTGACTTCCACAAGGAGGAAGGTCACACGACGTCCGCCTGCCTAGAGTTTTTGGAAATGAGGGGGACAAGGGATCCGATGTAGCAACAAGAACAACCGGTGGGGATCAAGGAGGATCAGGCCTGGGAGTAGAAGACGAATGAGAGGCAGAAGGGATGCCCCGAGCTAAGCGGTGACGACCAAAAATGTTTATACACTTAAGTTCATTTAGTATGATGGTTTACTTTCAAACTTAGTTTTTCTTAAATGTAATATGATCACTAATGTGATGAAAGGTCTTAAAAAGTACTTAGGCCCGATGCTGGCCCCCAAACCAGGCTCCCACCCAGCTGGCAGGCAGTGGATCGCTCGATGGAAGGAAGGTTTAAAAATGTACTTAGCTTCGAGTCTGGCCCGCTATCCAGGCTACACCAAGCTGGCAGGGCCGTGGATCACTCAGCGGCTGGAAAATTTCAAAAAGTAGTTAGCCCCGATGCTAGCATGCTGAATAGGCTCCCACCAAGCTGGCAGGGCCGTGGATTGCTCGGCGGTAGGAATGTTTCAAAATGTACTTAGGCCCGATGCTGGTGTTGGATCTAATAGCGCCCTTAGAGGGGGGGGGGGTGAATAAGGGGTTTACTATTCTTTGGAATAAACTTACAGATTTTAGCAACACAGGAAAAACTTTTTTGCTCTGTTGCTAACGCCGGCGTTAAGAGTCAACGCTGGCGTTAACTCTCCAGAAAAAATATTTTTGCAGAAATATTTAAAATGATTTTCTTTATGAAATATAATTCTAGAAAAAAATAGATATACTGAAAAAGAATTTTATATATCACAAAAATGATTACAAGGATAAAATTTCAATAACGCTTGAAATTGGAGGCGACAACTTGAAAGTCTCTTTTTGTTCCTTCACCGGTCCTTCACCCAAGGACCGGTTGGCTATAGCCTATCTATCCCCAAATAAGGCCTCTAGCCACTCCCTAGATCTACCCTTGACCTAGGCGCCACGCACAAGGTGGCAAATTACCCCCTAAGCCGCACAAGGACCTAGTCGCCATACGCAAGGCAGCGAATTCACTACCGTTACAAGAAAATATACAAGGATAAGATAAAATTAGAACAAATGACTCCCTAAAATGAAGAGCGCTGAAGGAGATGTTGAAGATACGCCATGATCACGTCGAAGTTGAAGCAAGCGTCCTTCTTCAAATTTGTCGTTAGAAATCTCCTTCTCACTCTTGTTCATCAATGTTGGTGTTGGGAGTTCTCTCTGAATTCTGAATGAAATGCTCTCTCAAATCTCTGGAATGAAGGCTTCAATACATCTCGTACTTGAGTAAACGAAATCAGATCTTTAAATAGAAACTAGAGCAAATGTGTGGCGTTAATGGTTAACGCTAGCATTAGTGAACGTGCACTATCGTGGCTGAAATCGTGCAAACCGTCGGGATCGTGGCAGAAACCAATTTCGTCGAACGAAACTCATTTCGTCGAATGTGCTTTCATCGAATGGAATCAAAGTTCGTCGAATGCCATCAAAGTTCGTCGAACGCAAGTTCGTCAAGCGAAATTTCATCGAGCGCAGGTTCATTTCGTCGAATGAAATCTCCTTTCGTCGAACGCCTTCAGAGTTCGTCGAAAGCAGTTTCGTCAGGCGCAATGTTGTCGAGCGCAAGTTTGTTAGACGCAATTTCGTCTAGCGCAAGTTAAGTTCCTCGACTGGAATCTCCTTTCGTCAAACGCAGCTTCGTCGTCTGGCATCAAATTCCGTTGAACGGCTAGCAAAGTTCGCCGAATGACTACCGCCCAGCGATAAGACTTAACGCTGGCGTTGCCTCTGGCTTCTCGATAGATTCGTTCTCGACGGCATCCTTCACAGCGGTTTCCTTCTCAGCGGTTCCCTTCAGCGGTTGTTAACGCGGGGCGTTAACAACTAACACGAGCGTTAGCTCTCATTTCAGAGAATCTTCATCAATCAGCATCCTATTCATAGGGTTATATAACTATAGTACCTGCACACTATAAACACAAGCAAGATCAAATACATAGTGTGATTTGTTATTTCTCAAACTAAGAGAAGTGGAACACAAGCTCCAACAATCTCCCCCATTTGATAATAACAAATCCACCAATAAGAAATAATATATAATTAAAGTAGTGTTTATATTAAATGTTAAGCGTTATAAACATGCATACTCCCCCTATGTGGATACTCCCCCTACATGAATGGATTTCCTAATGAACTCCCCCTAAATAATAGATTTCTTTATTTCTTCAATTATTCTCCCCCTTTTGTTATAATCAAAAGAAGGTGGGATTAGAGTTATAGCAATATAAAATAATTATAATTTAGTAGAGATAAGTGCAACTTTAATATAAATAAGGAACACAATGAAAGCAATTTGTAACATCTTGTAGAAATTGTATGTACAAAATATAATAAGCATTTAACTCAATTAAGTAGATGTTTTGAATTTTGATACACAAGTTGCAAATTCATTTGAAATTTGTAATTTTTAAGTTAGCAAGCAAGATTATAAAATATCATTGAAATATAGGTTTACAATGTAAAATAATTTGCATTTCAAGTTAACATAAACGTTGTAAAGATCATGCGTTGCTATCTAGTGCATTTACTCATGATTGTAGAAAATTGTATAGAAAACTTTTTAGTCCAATTCTCATGAGTGGAAGTATTATAAATGATAATGATGTGTTCAATAAGTGTGTTTTGATAATATATACAAGAGTATAAATCAAACCACATGAAACTATGTAATGTAAGAACATAACTTGAATTGAACATAAACAACTTTACTTCCACAAATTTCAATGCACATATATTTTTTTGTATCTTTATTTTTAAAGAGAAGTGGCGAAAATTTTGTTTGCACAAAGACACTTTACAATTCTTTCCAAGGTGCTCAACCTCACAATGCTCATTAAGACTTATCAGGAGGTTCAAGTAGTGCTTGGTGGAGTTAACCTTGTCATTCATTATTTGCTTTTTTGATCAGTGACTAAGGACTCCGAATTCACTTGTTTTTGCAAACAAAGAAATTTTATTTTATATACCACAATTCTCTAATCACAAGTGCATGAAGAACAAAGAATTCAAGAAAGAATTCAATGTTGTGTAGGTAAACTATTTATGAGATTCAAAAATAAGTTCTTATACTACACAATTATGCAATAAGATTTAAAACACATGTATATTAACAAAAAAGGTGTAAGTGAGAAAATCATTATCAAAGATAAAAACCTTACTCATACTTAGAGGCATGTAAAAACATTTCTAGACATGTATTCATTCTATAACCAATTTTGTTTTTGCACATTTGAAGATGATATTCAAGACATGATAAAATCAAAACAATGTTTTAAGAAACTTGAAGGTTTAAATTAAACATTGTAAAAAATCTTTAAGCAATATATATAATCATTCTTGAAATAAACAGTTAAGCACATATTTTTTTTTTAATTTTTGAAGTAAATAACAACAAATAAGAAAAAATAATACAAACAAATAGAACAAAGTACATAAGGTAATTTTCATAGCATTTTATAAGGGGTTAAAGTGACATTTCTAAGACACCTAAATCTAACCTAAGCATATGAAAACGTGCATCGGGTAGAGGTTTGGTAAAAATGTCGGCAAAATGTGATTCCGTCCCTATAAAGCTAATTTTAATAAGTTCTTTCTTAATATGATTCCTAATAAAATGATGTCTGACATCTATATGTTTAGATCAAAAATGATGTACGTGATTGTTTGTGAGATCTATAGCCATCTTGTTGTCACACTTTAATTCTATGTTATTTAGATGAACACCAAAATCTTCTAACATATGGGTCATCCACAAGGATTGTGCACAACAACTACCTAGTCTGATATATTCGGCCTCGGTGGTGGAGAGGGCAACAAAATTCTGCTTCCTACTCGACCATGATATAAGTGAAGGGCCTATAAAATGACACGTGCTACTAGTGCTCTTACGATCTAATGAACATCCCGCATAGTCCAAATCAGAAAAACCATGTAGAATAAAACAATTATTATGAGGATACCATAAGCCTATTCTAGACATTTCGATTAGATATCTAAAAATACGTTTCACCGCTTTTAAATGTGATTCTTTTGGGTTAGCTAGAAATCTAGCACATAAGCAAACGGAAAACATAATATCGGGTCTAGATGTGCTTAAATATAGCAATGAGCCTATCATCCCTGTATATAATGTTTGATCAATAGAAATACCGGCTTCGTCTTTTACTAATTTTAGTGATGCACTCATTGGTGTATTAGCTTGTTTGAGGTTTTCAAATCCAAATCTTTTAAGAATATCATGAACATATTTAGTTTGACAAATAAATATACCATCTTGTTTTTGTGAGATTTGAAATCCTAGAAAATAAGTGAGTTCTCCTACCAAGCTCATTTCAAATTCATTTTTCATCACTAAAATTACTTCATTACATAACTCTTCATTAGTGGCTCCAAAAATGATATCATCAACATAAATTTGCAATATAATCAAATCATTATCTACATGCTTAATGAAGAGTGTATTATCTGAACTTCCCATTTTATACCCGTACTTTATCAAAAATAATGTCAATCTATCATACTAAGCACGTGGCGCTTGCTTTAATCCATAAAGCGCTTTCTCTAATTTATACACATGGTTTGGGAATTTTTCATTCACAAAACTGGGGGGGGGGGGGGGGGGTTGTTCTACATAAACTTCTTCTTTTACAATCCTGTTCAAAAAGGCACTTTTAACATCCATTTGAAATAATTTAAATCTTTTAAAACTAGCAAATGCAAGAAATATTCTAATAGACTCAAGGCGAGCAACGGGTGCAAAAGTTTCATCAAAACCTACCCCTTCGATTTGTGAATACCCTTATGCAACTAGTTTAGCTTTATTCCTTGTAATTTTAGAGTCACCATCTAGTTTGTTTTTGAAAATCCATTTGACTCCTATAACCGGATAATTAGATGGCCTCTCTACTAAATTCCAAACCTTGTTACGTTCAAATTGATTTTATTCATCATTCATAGCTAAAAACCAAAATTCATCATTTAAAGCAGTTGAAACATTTTTTGGTTCTATTTTGGATATGAAACAAAGGTTTGAAAAGACTCATGTAAAGAAGAACGAGTACTTACCCCTTTTGATGGTTCTCCTATCATAAGCAACTTTGGATGATCCTTAGAAAATTGCAACATGCTTGGAGGAACATATTCTATTATCTCATTTTCTTTCTCCTCTTTTTCTTCTTCTTTTTCTCCAAGTGATTCATCATCCTCATGCTCCAATGGGGAAATAGGTTCGTCTTCATTTCCTGTATGATTAGAATCTACACAAGGAACAAACTCATCAAATCTTACATGTATAGACTCTTCAACTACTTTAGTTCTTGTATTATATATTCTATAAGCCTTGCTAGTTGAAGAGTAACCAATGAAAATTCCCTCATCGCATTTTTCATCAAATTTTCCTAGTGCATCTTTACTGTTTAAAATGAAACATTTACAACCAAACACATGAAAATAAGATACATTAGGTTTTCTTTTAAAGTAAAGCTCATAAGGTGTCAGTTTTAAAATAGGATGAAGCATGACACGATTAATGATATAACATGAAGTATTAACCGCTTCAGCCCAAAATGATTTAGGCAACCCACATTCACAAAGCATAGTGCGTGCTAGCTCTTGAAGGGTTCTATTTTTCCTCTCCACTACACCATTTTGTGGGGTGCGAGGAGCGGAAAATTCATGTTTAATCCCTAAATCATCACAAAAAGAAGAAAATCTATCATTTTCAAATTCTCCTCCATGATCCGAACGTATGCATTTAATATTTAAATCAAGTTCATTTTGAATACGAATGCATAGTTTAGTAAATTCAAGGAATGCATCTGATTTGGAAGATAGAAATAATGTCCAACAAAATCTAGAAAAATCATCAATTATCACAATAGTATATTTTCTACCTCCTAGACTAGAAGTGCTAACCGGTCCAAATAAATCCATATGAATTAATTGAAGAGGTCTAGTGGTAGAAATTACATTTTTTGCTTTTAAAAGAATTTTTTGAAAATTTTCCTTTTTGGCAAGGCGTACAAAGGGAAGATAAATTTCCATTAAGCATAGGTAATCCCTTAATTAATTTATCTTTTGATAATTTCAAAATAAGCTTGGTGCTAGAGTGACCAAGGCGCCTATGCCAAAGTTCTAATTCTTCATTTTTAGAAATAAGGCATTTTAAAGAAGAATTTGAAAGATCGTTAAAAGTAATCATATAAACATTATGCATCCTAGGTGCAGTGAGTACGACATCATTTGTTTTAGAATTTATAATTTTGCAAAGATTAGTAGATGATTCAAATAATACATTTAAGCCTATATCACATAATTGACTAATTGAAATTAAATTATGTTATAAGCCATCTACGAATAAAATATTTGAGATTAAAAAATAATCGTTACCCACTGTGCCGATGCCCATAATCCTTCCTTTTCCGTTGTCACCAAATGTCACCATCCCTCCTTTCTTCATCTCAAGGCTATGGAACTTTGCTTTGTTTCCCGTCATGTGTTTGGAGCATCCTGAGTCCAAATACCACACGTCCTTTTTGTCCTTTGCCTGCCAACATACCTAAAAAAAAGATGAAAGTAAAAATCTGGATACCCAAGAGGTTCCTCCCATAGAATAGGTGGAAACCTTAGGCACCTAGATTTACTTTATAGTACTACCGCCCTTTTTCTTACAAGAGTTTGAGGTGTGTCCAAATTGTACAACCCTGAAATCACCGAGCGAACCCCCGGTGTACAACACCGTATTCGCCGAGTGTTTTTCCGAGACCCAGGAGTCCTTTAGAACATTGTGTGGTAACATAGTCCATGGCAGGAAGAGTAGGGGCAGAGGGGGGCGAGCCGGGAGGGGGCCCAGCCCCCTGGCTCGCCCCAGAGCCCTTGGAGGGTGAGCCGGGAGAGGACCCAGCCCCCTGGCTCGCCCCAGAGCCCTTAGGGGGCGAGCAGGGAGGGGGGCCAGCCCCCTGGCTCGCCCCAGACCCTTAGGGGGCGAGCCGGGAGGGGGCCCAGCCCCCTGGCTTGCCCCAGAGCCCTTAGGGGGTGAGCCAGGAGGGGGGCAAGCCCCCTGGCTCGCCCTAGACCCTTAGGGGGCAAGCCGGGAGGGGGCCCAGCCCCCTGGCTCGCCCCAGAGCCCTTGGGGGGCGAGCCGGGAGGGGGGCCAGCCCCCTGGCTCGCCCCAGAGCCCTTAGGGGGCGAGCAGGGAGGGGGGCCAGCCCCCTGGCTCGCCCCACACCATTAGGGGGCGAGCCGGGAGGGGCCCAGCCCCCTGGCTCGCCCCAGAGCCCTTGGGGAGGGGCGAGCCGGGAGGGGGGCCAGACTCCTGGCTCGCCCCAGACCCTTAGGGAGCGAGCCGGGAGGGCACCCAGCCCCTGGCTCGCCCAGAGCCCTTAGGCGGCGAGCAGGGAGGGGGGCCAGCCCCCAGGCTCGCCCCAACTCTGAAGTAGGAGGCGGTCTGCGTTTAGCGTCTCAAAACAGCGGGAGTTGGCTATCTGCAGCCACTTCTGGGGGTATGTTTGTATTTTCAGGGACCGGTTTTTGGTTTTTTGCAGCCCAAATCCAGAAATCCTATAAATAGGACCAAGGGGGCACCATTTGGAAAAAGCTCATTCTAGGCTAGCACTCTCTATCGCTCTCTCTCCCTCCCTCCCCAAGTCTCTCTAGGTTGTTGAGGAGAGCCTCTAGTGGTGCCCAAGCTTAATAGTGGCTTGGGATGGGAAGTTCCTAAGGGGCTTCCGGGTATGTGGCGGGACCTCCCCACTAAGCCCTTGGTCCAGTCCATAGTTCCTCAACCTTCAACCTAGAGCTCTCCCTTGGGAGGAGTAAGGGTTGGTCGCCCCTCATCTCGGTGAGGGCCCCGAACTCTATAAAGACCGAGAAATCGGTTTCAACATTTTGGTGCGGTGAGCGTGGAGTGTGACCGATTCAAGAAATTCTCAAGATGAGCTCCATGGTTGGAGGTGGAGGAAGATCCGACCCAAGTCACTCGAAACCCCCGACGGTTGGAGTGACGTTGGAGATGTTCGAAGATTTCAGGCAAGAGGTCTTACAGACCTTCCAGGTTTCTTTCGCCATGATAATCAGAGGTAGAAGAGGAGATGGTCCAGAGGTCCTCCCCGGGCAGATGGACGAGGGAACTCTCGGCCAACAGTCCAAGAAAGAGATATCGGTGGGGGGGGGGGGGGGAGTGGGGAGGTGCCATACCCCCACTCGCCCACCTTCAAGGGGGCGAGCTCAGGAGGGAGGCGCCCTCCCAGCTCGCCCCGCCCCTTCAAGGGGGCGAGCTCAGGAGGGAGGCGCCCTCCCAGCTCGCCCCGCCCCTTCAAGGGGGTGAGCTCAGGAGGGAGGCGCCCTCCCAGCTCGCCCCGCCCCTTCAAGGGGGCGAGCTCAGGAGGGAGGCGCCCTCCCAGCTCGCCCCGCCCCTTCAAGGGGGCGAGCTCAGGAGGGAGGCACCCTCCCAGCTCACCCCGCCCCTTCAAGGGGGCGAGCTCAGGAGGGAGGCTCCCTCCCAGCTCGCCCCGCCCCTTCTAGCTCAGCCCCAAAGGGATGTGAGCGGGGAGGCATTCGGCCCCCACTCACCCCACCCCAAAAAGAGTCGGATGAATGATGGTGGGCGAGACCACCCCGGGCAGCGGCTACCCCATAGCCCGGCAAGCGCAGAGGTCAATAATTCGACTCCGCGAGAGCAAGGAAGATAGGGTTTTCCGAGGAGAAGAGCCAACCGATCGAGATGGAGGCAGGAATCGAGCACACCCTCTCCAACACCTCAGCAAGCCACGACAATTGGTCGGGGAAGGAGGGGGCCAGGAAAACAAAAAGAAGAGGGAAAGGAAGAAATATGGTTGAGTTACCTTACTGCGACTTTCACGATGAGGAGGGTCACGCGACATCCGCCTGCCCTGAGTTATTAGAAATGAAGGAAGCAAGGGATCCAGGGCAACAACATCAACTACCAGAAGAAGTCGAGGAAGACCAGGCCTGGGAGTGGGAGACTCAGTTCGGTTTTCATGCCTAAGTTTTCTTTTCTATCCCTAAGATCATGTAATGCAATGTTTTGTTTCCATGCCTAGTTTCCTCACATGTATTAGGATGTTTGAGATAATTAAAGTTTTTCACAAAAAATACTCCCCCCCCAATGCTGGCCTGCTGACCGGGCTCTCACCTAGCTGGCAGGGCCGGGAACCGCTCGGGGCAGGAAGGAAAAAATATCCACCTCCAGTTGAGCTCGCTCGTCAAGCGAATGGCCTGGAGGGTGTCGACTCTTATCCACATCTAGTTGAGCTCGGCTCCTAGAGTGTGTCGACCTTGTACTGCCCCCCCGATGCTAGCCCGCTGACCAGGCTCTCACCTAGCTGGCAGGGCCGGGAACCGCTCGAGGCAGGAAGGAAAAAATATCCACCTCCAGTTGAGCTCGCTCGTCTAGCGAATGGCCTGGAGGGTGTCGACTCTTATCCACCTCTAGTTGAGCTCGGCTCCTAGAGTGTGTCGACCTTGTACTCCCCCCCAATGCTGGACCGCTGACCAGGCTCTCACCTAGCTGGCAGGGCAGGGAACCGCTCGGGGCAGGAAGGAAAAAATATCCACCTCTAGTTGAGCCGGGCTCCTAGATTGTGTCGACCTTGTACTCCCCCCCCCCCCCCCCCCCCCGATGCTGGCCCGCTGACCAGGCTCTCACCTAGCTGGCAGGGCCGGGAACCGCTCGGGGCAGGGAGGAAAAAATATCCTCCTCGAGTTGAGCTCGCTCGTCTAGCGAATGGCCTGGAGGGTGTTGATGAGTCCCGATTATATACACATATATGGACTCATCTGGGCCGTTTATCTAGTCATTCCACTGCACTTTAGCCTTGTTTTAGCTTATATTTGTTATCACTTGCTATGTGCACTTCTAGGCCCATTTTGGTGTTATTTCGTATCTTTCTTTGTTATTAGTTTTCTTGCGATGTTAAGTCCCACTTTCAGTGGCTAGACTGGTGTCGTACGCTGGAACAGGTGTCGTGCAGGTGTTTCCGGTGCAATTCTGCACAGGAACACTGCGCACGATCACCGGTTCTATTGCGCACGACCACTGGTCGTGCGCCACTGATCGTGTGCACTTTACCCTTTTTTATGAGTTCTGTTTGGTGCAGTGCGCGCGACCATCTACGCTAGTGCGCACGACCACCGGTCGTGCGCCACTGTTCGTGCGCACTTATCATCAATTTCATGAGTTCCGTTTCAACCAGTGCGCACGACCACCTACGATAGTGCGCACGACCACCGGTCGTGCGCCACTGGTCGTGCGAACATGTTATTTTATAATTTCTGTCTTTGCAGGCTCAGTCCAGGCAGAGCGCACGACCACTGGTCGTGCGCCAATGACCGTGCGCACTATTTATTCCAGCGCCTATAAAATGACCTGCTCGCAATTTTAGGTCAGATCCCGAATTTCAGCCGCCGTTTTCCGCCCGGTTCCGCCCAGATTCGCCCCTCCACCATCGCCCACCATATGGAGGTGCTCCGGGCTTGCTCTTCACGCCAATCTTGAGCCAGAGTTTCCTCTCGGCCTCCTCCTTCATCCAAGAGCTCCAAAGGAAGACCTAGCCGCCATTACCATCAAGCAAGAGGAAGTTTGCAACCTCTACCGGATCGTGACACGAAGAAGACGGGTCCATTGGAGAGTCGTGACAGCTCTCTCTACCCCGGACGTAGTTGCGGACCGAGCTTGGACGCGGATTGACAACCCGGCGATTCCAACCGTGAATCTCCAACGAGCCTTCGGATTCGGTCGATTTCTTGCCTTGTTCTCTTCTTATTGATTGTTGTAATAGTTAGATCTTTTGTATTTTGATGAAGAACACTATAGACCTTGTTATTTAAAGTTATTTCATGTCTATGTGAAATACCCTTTTTGTTTATTTGTGTGCTTGAGGAGCGCCCCATTCCATTTTCCACTCCACCACCGTGTCCGGTGCCGCACTAGCAATTGCTAGTGGCGTGCTTGTCGAAGAGGTGCTTGCGACCCTCACTCCGCTAGCCTACTCGTCCATCCGCCTACCGAAGCGTGGCATCGCGGCCCGTATTCCATCCCGCCTAACGAAGCAGTGCGCTCAAGGCCTGCACTGTTCGATTCCGCTTGCCTACTCGCCCATCCGCCCTTTCGACGCAGCGCGCTCAAGGCCTGCCTAGTCTCCATCCCGCCAATCGAAGCATTGCACAGCGGCATTGCATAGGAGTAGTTGATAGCTTTTATTTTATTTTCCAAAATCCAACCCAACTCCCCCGCATTCTATCCGATTTAAGGACTTCAATCTCAAGTCCTTCCTCGAAACCTAACTCCACCTTACTGTGTTCCTCAAGAGACCGACACTCGGGGATTTTCCCCATTATTATTACTTGCGCGACCGGTGCACTTACCGAATCATCGCACCAGGTGTTGACTCTTATCCACCTCTAGTTGAGCTCGGCTCCTAGAGTGTGTCGACCTTATACTCCCCCCCCCCCCCCCGATGCTGGCCTGCTGACCAGGCTCTCACCTAGCTGGTAGGGCCGAGAACTGCTCGAGGCAGGAAGGAAAAAATATCCACCTCTAGTTGAGCCGGGCTCCTAGATTGTGTCGACTCTTATCCACCTCTAGTTGAGCTCGGATCCTAGAGTATGTCAACCTTGTACTCCCCCCACCCCCCCCCCCCATGCTAGCCCGCTGACCAGGCTCTCACCTAGCTGGCAGGGCCGGGAACCGCTCGGGGCAGGAAGGAAAAAATAACCACCTCTAGTGGAGCTCGCTCGTCTAGCGAATGGCCTGGAGGGTGTCGACTCTTATCCACCTCTAGTTGAGCTCGGATCCTAGAGTGTGTCGACCTTGTAATACCCCCCGATGCTAGCTCGCTGACCAAGCTGTCACCTAGCTGGCAAGGCCGGGAAACGCTCGGAGTAGGAAGGAAAAAATATCGACCTCCAGTTGAGCTCGCTCGTCTAGCGAATGGCCTGGAGGGTGTTGACTCTTATCCACCTCTAGTTGAGCTCGTCTCCTAGAGTGTGTCGACCTTGTACTCCCCCCCCCCCCCCCCCCCCCCCCCGATGCTGGCCCGCTGACCAGGCTCTCACCTAGCTGGCAGGGCCGGGAACCGCTCGGTGCAGGAAGGAAAAAATATACACCTCCAGTTGAGCTCGCTCGTCTAGCGAATGGCCTGGAGCGTGTCGACTCTTATCCACCTCTAGTTGAGCTTGGCTCCTATAGTGTGTCAACCTTGTACTCCCCCCCATGCTGGCCCGCTGACTAGGCTCTCACCTAGCTGGCAGGGCCTGGAACCGCTCGGGGCAGGAAGGAAAAAATATCCACCTCCAGTTGAGCTCGATCGTCTAGGGAATGGCCTGGAGGGTGTCGACTCTTATCCACCTCTAGTTGAGGTCGACTCCTAGAGTGTGTCGACCTTGTACTCGCCCCCCCCCCCCCCCAATGCTGGCCCGCTGACCAGGATCTCACCTAGCTGGCAGGGCCGGGAACCGCTTGGGGCAGGAAGGAAAAAATATCCACCTCTAGTTGAGCCGGGCTCCTAGATTGTGTCAACTCTAATCCACCTCTAGTTGAGCTCGGCTCCTAGAGTGTGTCGACTTTATAATCCCCCCCCCCCAATGCTGGCCCGCTGACCAGGCTCTCACCTAGCTGGCAGGGCCGTGAACCGCTCGGGGCAGGAAGGAAAAAATATCCACCTCCAGTTGTGCTCGCTCGTCTAGCGAATGGCCTGGAGGGTGTCGACTCTTATCCACCTCTAGTTGAGCTCGGCTCCTAGAGTATGTCGACCTTGTGCTCCCCCCCACCCGATGCTGGCCCACTGACCAGGCTCTCACCTAGCTGGCATGGCCGGGAACCGCTCGGGGCAGGAAGGAAAAAGTATCCACCTCCAGTTGAGCTCGCTCGTCTAGCAAATGGCCTGGAGGGTGTCGACACTTATCCACCTCTAGTTGAGCTCAGCTCCTAGAGTGTGTCGACCTTGTACTCCCCCCCGATGCTGGCCCGCTGACCAGGCTCTCACCTAGCTGGCAGGGCCGGGAACCACTCGGGGCAGGAAGGAAAAAATATCCACCTCCAGTTGAGCTCGCTCGTCTAACGAATGGCCTGTAGGATGTCGACTCTTATCCACCTCTAGTTGAGCTCGACTCCCAGAGTGTGTCGACCGTGTACTCCCCCCCGATACTGGCCTGCTGACCAGGCTCCCACCTAGCTGGCAGGGCCGGGAACCACTCGGGGTAGGAAGGAAACATGCTCCGCCTCCAGTTGAGCTCGCTTGTCTAGCGAATGGCTTGGAGGGTGTCGACTCTTATCCACCTCTAGTTGAGCTCGGCTCCTAGAGTGTGTCGACTTTGGCCCCGAGCAGAGACCACTGACGGGGCCTATTGATGCTGGCAGGGCTGGAGTCTCACTCGGCGAGGAAGGTGATTCAGGTTGGTTAAGGTCCCGGGATGGCTCCGCTAGCCGGGCTCTCTCTAGCCGGCAGGGATGGAGGACCTCTCGAGGAGGCTTTATGTATTCTCTCAAAGTAGCTCCGTTAGCCGGATTCCCAATGTCGCTCATCGAATGTACATGGTTGGACGTTTCTTTCTGAGCGCGTACCTCGCTCGAAAAGAAGGGGGATTGTGTACAACCCTGAATTCACCGAGCGAACCCCCGCTGCACAACCCCGTATTCGCCGAGTGTTTTTCCGAGACCCAGGAGTCCTTTAGAACATTGTGTGGTAACATTGTCCATGGCAGGAAGAGTAGGGGCAGAGGGGGGCGATCCGGGAGGGGGCCCAGCCCCCTGGCTCGCCCCAGAGCCCTTGGGGGCGAGCTGGGAGGGGCCCAGCCCCCTGGCTCGCCCCAGAGCCCTTAGGGGGCAAGCATGGAGGGGGGCCAGTCCCCTGGCTCGACCCAGACTCTTAGGTGGCGAGCCGGGAGGGGTCCCAGCCACCTGGCTCGCCCCAGAGCCCTTAGGGGGAGAGCAGGGAGGAGGGCCA
Organism: Dactylorhiza incarnata; assembly: GCA_033032865.1. Taxonomy (NCBI): domain Eukaryota; kingdom Viridiplantae; phylum Streptophyta; class Magnoliopsida; order Asparagales; family Orchidaceae; genus Dactylorhiza; species Dactylorhiza incarnata. Next base: position 13,145,260 of record JAWHQI010000014.1, read on the forward strand.
TTCCCCTGGCTCACCCCAGACCCTTAGGGGGCGAGCCGGGAGGGGGCCCAGCCCCCTGGCTAGCCCAAGATCCCTGGGGGGCGAGCCGGTAGGGGGGCCATCCCCCTGGCTCACCCCAGACCCTTAGGGGGCGAGCCGGGAGAGGGCCCAGGCCCCTGGCTCGCCCCAGAGCCCTTGGGGGGCAAGCAGAGAGGGGGGTCATCCCCCTGGCTCGCCCCAGACCCTTAGGGGACAAGCCGGGAGGGGGCCCAGCCCCCTGGCTCGCCCCAGAGCCCTTGGGGTGCAAGCCGGGAGGGGGGACAGCCCCCTGGCTCGCCCCAGACCCTTAGGGGGCGAGACGGCCGGGGGCCCAGCCCCCTGGCTCGCCCAGAGCCCTTAGGGGGCGAGCAGGGAGGGGGTCAGCCCCCTGGCTCGCCCCACACCCTTAGGGGGCTTGCCGGGAGGTGGCCAAGCCCCCTGGCTCTCCCCAGAGCCCTTGCGGGGCGAGCCGGGAGGGGGGCTAGACCCCTGGCTCGCCCCAGACCCTTAGGGGGCGAACCGGGAGGGGGCCCAGCCCCCTGGCTCGCCCTAGAGCCCTTAGGGGGCGAGCAGGGAGGGGGGCCAGCCCCCTGGCTCGCCCCAGCTCCGAAGTAGGAGGCGGTCTGCGTTTAGCATCTCAGAACAGCGGGACTTGGCTATCCGCATCTACTTCCGGGGGTATGTTTGTATTTTCAGGGACCGGTTTTTGGTTATTTGCAGCCCAAATCCAGAAATCCTATAAATAGGACCAAGGGGCACCATTTGGAAAAAGCTCATTCTAGGCTAGCTCTCTCTCTCTCTCTCCCTCCCTCCCCAAGTCTCTCTAGGGGGGTGAGGAGAGCCTCTAGTGGTTCCCAAGCTTAGTAGTGGCTTGGGAGGGGATGTTCCTAAGGGGCTTCCGGGTATGTGGCGGGACCTCCCCACTAAGCCCTTGGTCTAGTCCATAGTTCGTCAACCTTCAATCTAGAGCTCTCCCTTGGGAGGAGTAAGGGTTGGTCTCCCCTCATCTCGGTGAGGGCCCCGAACTCCATAGAGACCGAGAAATCGGTTTCAACACAAATAAATGACATTTGACACACTATATAAAGGGGATGAGACCCTTTTTGAAGTTTTGGATAAACTCTTGCTTGAAAATGAGGTAACATTTGAATTTTTGAAATTATTAATAACAGAATTAGTGTTTCTAGAATTACAGCTAACGCCAGCGTTAGAAGTTAACGCCTGGCGGTAGTTTCCAGAGCTATATCCAAGGCCATATTTGGCACTTCCATGGCATTGGTTGGCCAAGATCATGTCCAGAGATCTTTGACCAACTCCAAACTTCTTAAAAGGCAAATTTAAATCATGAATACGAGCTTTGAGAGCGATGTTTCTGTTACCAACATAACACACCGATTCACAAAGCTCTTCTTTCCATCCTCTATTTGAGAAAGAGAGGTTTTTACAGTTCTTTCCAAATCCCCCTTTTCCTTAGTAAGAAGTTCAATAGTGGAGTGGGATTTAGAAAGAGCTTCTTCAAGTTCTTTCACTCTTGCCAAGGAGTGATTGCACTCTTGGCAAGATACCTTTTCATTCCCCAATAGTTTAGATAAATTTTTGTTTTCTTTTAATAAAAGTTTATTTTCAGAAATTAGAAGATCAATATCTATTAAACTTTTATCAAAGAATTTGCAAGTTTGTAAATACTCAATACATAAATCATCATAAGAAGTAGGGAGAGTTACCTCTGTGTCACTTTGGACACTGCTTTCATCCTCGGATGTCTTGTCACTCTTTCCCATAAGACGCATATTTGTCTCTTCTTCATCGCTAGAGGATGAGCCGCTTGAATCCTCGAGGAGGAGTCATCCCATGTAGCCGCTTTTAGTACCTTCTTCTTCTCTTTTCCCTTGTGCCCTTTTTCTTTACGCTCTTTCATATATTTTGGACATGGGCTCCGAATATATCCGGTCTTTCTACAATGGTAGCACTCCGGTGGTGGTCGTTCATCATCATCCTCATCGCTACCTCTCTCTTTCTTTGATGAAGATCCCTTTTTGACGAAATATTTCCGGAAGCTGTTTCTCCTTTCCGGATTCTTCATGAACCTTTTGAACTTCTTCATAAAAAGGCTCTCCTCATCCTCTTCATCATCATCTCCATTTGCCTCCTTTTTTGATTTTAAGGCCAAACTCTTCTTCTTTGGCTTCAAGTTGTACTCTTGTTGTTGAATTTGATTTCAACCTCATGGGTCTTTAGGTTCCCAATGAGGCTCTCAATTTGGAGCTTCTTCAAATTGTGTGACTCCGAGATAGCAGTCACCTTTGGATTGAACTTTGGAGGAAGAGACCTTAAAATTTTTCTCACCAAGTCGCCATTGGAGAACACCTTTCCAAGTACTTTTGAGTCGTTGACGATCTTGGTGAACATTGTGTAAATTGAATCTAAGTCTTCATCCGCCTCCATCCGGAATTTCTCATACTCAGATTAAGTTGGAAGAGCTTTGATTCCTTAACCTGCGAAGTATATTCATGAGTAATTTCTAATAAATTCTATTTATCATAAGTTGTTTCGCAAACGCGCTGCAAAGACCTAAAAGGTTCTTTGGAGCTGCAAGAAATATTGAAAATGGAGGATCTTTAACCATAATCGGAACTTCCCTAATTGATACAGGGTCCCGTATGGATGAAGTAATTTTTGAGGAATTTAAAGGTACTGGTAATTCAGAAATAGTTCTTGATCGGAAAATAGCTGATAAGCGGATTTATCCTGCTATCGATATCACTAAATCAGGCACCCAGAAGGAAGAACTGTTAGTTGATGAAATGATTTTACCTAAAATGTGGGTTCTTCGTAGGATTATTAACCCCATGGGAACTATAGATGCCATAGAATTTTTATTAGATAAGCTAAAAATACTAAAACCAATAGTGAGTTTTTTGAGTCGATGAATTCTAATAAATTAAATGGTGATAGGTAGGTAATATGATTAAAAGAACTAAAATTTCCTTAATAGGAGGAGGAAATATAGGAGTATTAGCTCATCTTATAAGCTTAAAAGAATTAGGGGATGTGGTGATGTTTGATATATCAGAAGGTTTGCCTCACGGTAAAACTTTAGATGTATTTCAAGCTGGTTCTATAACAGGTTCCAATATAAGCTTACGAGGCACTAATAACTATCAAGATATAGAAAATTCAGATGTAGTAATTGTTACAGCTGGCTTACCACGGAAACCAGGAATGTCACGTGATGACCTAGTTAATATTAATGCTGGTATTATTAAAATAGTGGCAACTAATATTAAAAAATATGCCCCAAATGCTTTTGTCATTGTTATCAAGTTCTATTAAATTCCATTCTATCCAAAGCACAAAATAACGCATTCATTGCTTTAGCATTTTTCTTACATCTCAACTTATCATTATCATCCCATCTATCTCTAGGTTTTTCCATAGTGACTTCTCCAACAACAAATGTTGGTGGAGAGTAACTTTGCTCTACCATACCCCAAACATCATTATCTAAAGCAGTTAAAAAACAACGCATTCTAGTTTTCCAATAATTATAATCAGTTCCTGTGAATAGTGGAGGTCTACTAATCCCTTGACCCTCAGCAAAAGCATGATCATTATGCGCCATTATTCTCGGTTATGAAACTGTTTTGGAATAACCTCGCTCTGATACCAAGTGTTGGATCTGATGGAGCCCTTAGTGGGGGGGGGGGGGTGAATAAGGGGTTTCCTATTCTTTGGAATAAACTTACAGATTTTAGCAACACAGGGAAAACTTTTTTTCTCTGTTGCTAACGCTGGCGTTAAGAGTCAACGCTGGCGTTAACTCTCCAGAAAAAATATTTTTGCAGAAATATTTAAAATGATTTTCTTTATGAAATATAATTCCAGAAAAAATAGATATACTGAAAAAGAATTTTATATATCACAAAAATGATTACAAGGATAAAATTTCAATAACGCTTGAAATTGGAGGCAACAACTTGAAAGTCTCTTTTTATTCCTTCACCGGTCCTTCTCCCAAGGACCGGTTGGCTATAGCCTATCCATCCCCAGATAAGGCCTCTAGCCACCCTCTATATCTACCCTTGACCTAGTCGCCATGCATAAGGCGGCGAATTACCCCCTAAGCCTCACAAGGACCTAGTCGCCACACACACGCAAGGCAGTGAATTCACTACCGTTACAAGAAAATATAAAAGGATTAGATAAAATTAAAACAAATGACTCCCTAGAATGAAGAGCGTTGAAGGAGATGTTGAAGATACGCCATGACCACGTCAGAGTTGAAGCGAGCGCACTTCTTCAAATTTTCCATTGGAATTTTCCTTCTCACTCTTATTCCTCAATGTTGGTGATGGGAGTTCTCTCTGAATTCCAAATGAAATGCTCTCTCAAATCTATGGAATGATGGCTTCAATACATCTCGTACTTGAGCAAACGAAATCAGATCTTTAAATAGAAACTGGAGCTAATGCGTGGCGTTAATGGTTAACGACATCGTTAGTGAACGTGCATTGTCGTGACTAAAATCGTGCAAACCGTCAGGATCATGGCAGAAACCAATTTCATCGAACGAAACTAATTTTGTCGAATGCGCTTTCGTCGAACGCCATCAAAGTTTGTCGAACGCAAGTTCGTCAAGCAAAATTTCGCCGAGCGCAGGTTCATTTCATCCAATGGAATCTTCTTTCGTCGAACGCCTTCAGAATTCATCAAACGCAGTTTCGTCAAGCGCAATTTCGTCGAGCGCAAGTTTGTCAGGCGCAATTTTGTCTAGCGCAAGTTCAGTTCGTCGAACGAAATCTCCTTTCTTCGAACGCCTTCAGATTTCGTCGAACGCAGCTTCATCGTCCGACATCAAATTCCGTCGAACGGTTAGCAAAGTTCGTCGAACGACTACCGCCCAACGGTAAGACCTAACGTTGGCATTGTCTCTGGCTTCTCGACGGATTCGTTCTCGACGGCATCCTTCTCAGCGGTTTCCTTCTCAGCGGTTCCCTACTTAGTGGTTGTTAATGTGGTGCATTAACAACTAACGCGAGCGTTAGCTCTCTTTTCAGAGAATCGTCATCAATCAGCATCCTGTTCATAGGGTTATATAACTATAGTACCTGCACACTATAAACACAAGCAAGATCAAATACATAGTGTGATTTGTTATTTATCAAACTAAGAGAAGTGGAACACAAGCTCCAGCAACTGGCCCGCTGACCAGGCTTGCACCGAGCTGACAGGGCCATGGATCGCTCGGCTGTAGGAAGGTTTCAAAAAGTACTTAGCCCCGATGCTGGCCCGCTGACCAGGCTCCCACCAAGATGGCAGGGCCGTGGATCGCTCGGCGTCAGGAAGGTTTCAAAAAGTACTTAGCCTCGATGCTGGCCCGCTAACCAGGCTCCCACCAAGATGGAAGGGCCGTGGATCGCTCGGCGGTAGGGAGGTTTCAATAGGTACTTAGCCTCGTTGCTGGACTGCTGACCAGGCTCCCACTAAGCTGGCAGGGTCGTGGATCGCTTGTCGGCAGGAAGGTTTCAAAAAGTACTTAGCCCTGATGTTGGCCCGCTAACTAGGCTCTCACCAAGCTGGCAGGGTCGTGGATCGCTCGGTGGCAAGAAGGTTTGAAAAAGTACTTAGCCTCGATGCTGGCTTGCTGACCAGGCTCCCACCAAGCTGACAGGGTTGTGGATCGCTCGGCGGCAGGAAGGTTTCAAAAGGTACTTAGCCCTAAAAATATAGTTGGCTTGGTGTAGACCCGATGGACAGGCTCTCATATAGATGCCGAAGGATGGGCAACACTCAGAAAGGGGTGAACTTCACAGGAAGGAAACAAAGGAGGTGGCGAGTGAACTTCAACATTTATTTGCTGACCGAGGTCTCGCTCACTCGCCAATGTAGTATAGCTCAGCGAGGGGCAAGCGTGCCTCGCACGAGTAGTGGTAAGTCCTGTAGTTTGGTTTAAGGCGGATTTAGCAGGCGAGTGCTGGATTCATCAGGCACTCTCCCGAAAGGATGTGCGGATAGCAGCGCAGTGCTGGATCCATCAGGCACTCGCCCGACAGTGTAAGAGAAGCATGGGAGTGCTGGCTCCATCAGGCACTCGCCCAGAGGTGCAAGGGAAGCAGAGGAGTGCTATCTCCAACAGGAACTTGCCCGGAGTGGTTAGTGGTCTTGCTCAAATCTCTCCGAACCACGGATTCTCCATTGTTTTTTATGACCTCGTGCCGAGTCAGAAAAAAGTGGGGATTGTGTATAACCCATAATTCAGCGAGATCAGAGATGACTGAAGACATCTTAAAAGATCTCGCCTACCTGGGGTGAGTATAAAAGATCTCTGATGAGTCCCAATTATATACACACTTTTGGACTCATCTAAGCCGTATTTCTTGTATTTGCACCTCATTTTAGGCATGTTTTGTTCATATTTACTATTCCTGGCTAGGTGCACATTTAGGTCCATTGTGGTGTGTGTTTGCTTGTTTTATTGTTTACGGTAAGCACAGCGTGCTCCTCACTCTTTTTGTGCTTTATTTCCTGTACTGGAAGTGTATTCCCAGCCCTGTTAGTGCTATGCGGGTGGACATTTCATCAGTTTCAGTCTAAGTTCTGATCTGTGCATATCGCACGGTCGTGCATTGTACCTTGACGCACGATCGGTTTGGTCGTACGCCCTTTGCTGAGAAGGAAACTGATGATTTGTTGTTAGTCGTGCGTCTCTGCGCACGGCCAGCGCCCGTGCGTGAAGGAATCGCACGTTCTGCCTGTTTGGCCTCATTTCTCCCCTTTCCAAGTTTACCCGTGCGTTTTGACGCACGGGCGGATCTACCTGTGCGTGAGTAAATCGCACAGGCGCTCCAGGTCGTCTTCTTGCGCAAGTCTTCATACTTAATATCGCACGGTCTACGCACGGTCGTGCGTTCGACCGTGCGTGACCAATTTTCTGACTGTTTTCTATAAAAGCGCAGTTCTCTGCCCTAACTAAGGGGATCGTACTTGTTCCGCCTTTTCCGCCGCAAAGGACATCCCAGCTCCGTACCCCTTGCACCACTCCATCAGGGCTTGTCCCTAGGCCTCCTCCATCATCCTTGAGCTTCAAGGAGAAGGATCCAGCTCTTCATCCTCCATTATTCAAAGAGAAGGAAGCTAGGTGGTGCTACCGGATTGTGAGACGAAGAAGACGGGCCATTGGAGGGTAGTGACAGCCTTCTCTACCCCAAATGCAGTCGAGGACCGAGCTTGGACGCAGATTGACAACCCAGCGATTCCAACCGTGAACCCTCAACGAGACTTCAGATTCGGTCGATTTCTTACTTGCTCTCTCTCTTTGTATTTTGTGTTGTAATAGCTAGATCTTTCATTATTTGATGATGAGCACTATAGATCTTATTTTATAAAGTATTTCATGTCTATGTGAATGCATCTTTTTATCTATATGTGTGTATGAGGTGCGCTGCCGTCCATTTCAATTCTGCCGTCGCGTTCGTGTGCCGCACTAGCAATTGCTAGCGACGTGCTTGTTGAAGAGGTGCTTGTGACCCTCAATACGTTTGCCTACTCGTCCATCCACCCTTCCGAAGTAGCGCGCTCAAGGCCTACGTAGTCTCCATCCCGCCTAGCGAAGCTTTGCATAGCGGCATTGCATAGGTGTAGTTTTAGTTTTTTCCTTTATTTTCTACAAACCAAATCCCCCATTTCTGCAATCCATCCGACCTAAAGGACTTAAATCTCAAGTCCTTCCTCGATAGATAGATCCACCTTATCGTGTTCCTTTGAGATCGATACTTGGGGATTCACTCCCGCATTTTATATTACTTGAACGATCGGTACACTGCCATTTCGTGCCGCAGTCTAGCTACCGCCTATAGCGGTGTGCGAGATTTGCACATCAAGTTTTTGGCACCATTGCTGGGGAACACAGTCGTGTGATTTTCTAGAGAGGGAGAATCTGAGAAAGAAGCCCTTCCATTTGTGTATTGCATTCTTTTGCTTTATTTCTTCTTATTCCGTTTTCCTGTTTTTATTAGGTTACTTTAGTAAATATTGTTAGGTGTAGTATTTTGCACAATAGTATTTTTATTTTGAATCATTTTATCTTCACACTATGTGGGCTTCATTCAAAATTCATTGTCGTTGGTGTGGAGATATTTCTCATGCTAGTGATAGATGTCCAAAGGGAGATAATAGCCCTAGCACTCAAGGCCCAACATATAGAGCACCGACTTCGTCTAGTACTCCATATGGTGCGCGTAAGTCCTATGGCTATTCTGCCGAGCCTCTGCCATCATACTTCTTTTCGGCTTCAGCACGTGCTGTGCCAAGGAAGCCCGCAAGGCAGTGCTTATTTTGTCAGAGCACGAATCATGCCTTGAAGGATTGTGCTGCATTCCATCGCCAATTGGACGAGGATGACGAGCCGGATATCCGGATCGTCCCGACTCCTGCTTCTGGCAGCACACCTTCAACATCTGGTTATGTGCCCATTTCACCTTCAAGCTTTGAAGGGTATGATGTGGACACAGTCACCAGATGTGTGGCTGATCTAGGCTCTGACATGGCTGAGCCCATTTTGCCTGTGCATATATCACCATGTGTTGATTCAATTCTTTGTGAGGAATCGGTGCTTGACATTTATCCAAGTACTATTCCTCCCCCTGTTGTGCATACTACATTCGTCTCTGACGACATTGTTGAGGATGTGTCTCAGGATGAGGCTGGCGATCAATGTATTATGCCTACTCCTATAGAGGGGGACAACCTTCTGGGTGAAGAGGATTTTTCCTCAACACCGGTGGAGGAAGTGCGAATCCTGGAGAAGGCCACCATCGATCCCACCGAACCTTGCGGCATTGTCAAGAATGCCGACATTATTTTACTTCCCCAATCTGATGGGAGTGAGACCGGGACCACTCCCCCGCTTGATTTTTATTTAAGTCATTCTTCTTATTTATTTCTTGATCCCCCTTCTTCATCTGAGCCTGTGCAGGTTGAGTCTTCACAGGTACCCAAGGAGGACTTGGAGCATTCTGCTCGAGTCAATGATGCGTGTATCCTATCATGTGAGTAGGTTGATCCCCCCTCCATAGAGGAAGCCTCATTCATTGCCTTCTCCTCCTGCTGCCTCCCTGGAGATGACACCTTGCTGGGCAAGGATTTATTTTGTGGTAAGATGAGTGAGGACAAGCTCTCCTCCTCTTCTTACTTCCTATTCCCGGTACCTGTGCTCAGCAGGTATTTTTATTTAGGTAGGGGAGTAACTGCTCTATCTCCATATCGGTACCCGTTACCGACACGCATATTAGAATAGTTACATGTTCATTTCCTTTTTCATAGACCCATTAGCTAGAACTACTTTAAAGTTGAATAAGTCGTGCTGGGAGGACAATAACCCCAGTAGTTATCTTATTTTTCTTGTCTTTTATTTTATCGCCTACTCTAACGAGTTAGTTAGATTATATTTTATTTTGCTTTTGCGGAGACAACTACTTGCAGGTATTTTCTATTTGTGAAGGCAGTGGTTGTAATTCGTCGTGGAGTTACACTCCAGGCTTCCGGCATGCTTACTTGCTAAGCATTGGGTGCACTCTTCCCCTAACTTTGTTTTAGAATATCTTAATGCATAGTTTAAGTCTGGGGGAGATATTTTTGTGTATCCACTCACGTGCACATTTATTTAGCATGCTAGAAGTCTTATTTCAATTATTTTTGTTCATTTTGTCTGCACACAAAGCACCCACTTGAGAGCGCACTCACTTGTATGTGTGTTTCCGTTCATGCTTGTTTTGTTTGTGATGTAGAAATTGTTGTATTAGCCTAAAAATTGCAAGATGGAGTGGCATGTTGACTCTTGTAGTGCTCTAGTTGAGTACTAGTGTCTTGTATAGGGATTTGAGTAGAATTAGTTCTTAATTATGCTCCTAATTTATAATTAGTTGATTTGCGTAGATTTTTGTTTATTTTACTCAAAATGGAGAATGTGGTTGAATCTAGCGGTAGCGTGATATTGTGTGTGGGCAAACATAAGGTTCGTGTTGTTTGAGTCGGGAGGAAGGATTACCTTTCTCGGGGGCTAAAAACTTGCCCCAAGCGACTCTCGAAGCATGGGTGCGAACGATTTGCAAGTTGAGCGTGACGTAGGCCATCTTTTTGGCAACCTTGAGCTTTGTTTTACCTTTCTTATACACTAACCATTGCTAGCCTATTTTGTGCCTACCCGATCTTTTGGTTCAGCTCCACCATACTTCACCAAGGCCTAAAAGCTAATCCCATTATCGCAACCAAAAAAAGCCAAAAGCATTAATGAATTGTAATTTGCCAATGCGGTGCGGCGATGGGAAATCTTAGTGTTATTGTGGAAGTTTCAAAATGTCTATGTGCTGAAATTGTGCTAATAGATATGGGGATAAAAAGAAAAGAAAAAGAAAAGCAAAGAAAAAATGTATCCCCAGCGTTGTAATTGAAACATCTATTTGGTATTGATTGTTGTAGGTCGTGTGCACATCCGGTTTCAAAGTCAAGTCTGGGGGTGTGTACACGTGTATTATTGTGGCTGCTTTGAATTAGCACTTTTGTGAGCTCTATTGGGTTGCGTTTAGCCATCATGTCTATCTTTGCATTCCAAACCGTAACCTAAGCCTCGTCTAAACCCAAAGTCCTATTGATTCATCTTATGAGTCCACTAGCGCTGTGGAGAGAGTGTGACAGGGCGAGCTTATGGCTCTCGACGTTGATGGATTTCAACGGAGATAATTCTGAGTTCCGGTAACTCTCACCTTCGCGTCTAGCTTACTTTCGTACTACGCGTGACCACGAGATTCACCAACATTCCATTTTTGAGTAAAAATAAATTTCTTTTTACGCATTTACACTTTTATAAATTAACTAGCATATGTAGAAACTTCTTCTAGTGAATTTCAATGCACACTAGTATGCAACTTCGCATACTACTCCATGTCGCAATTTTTTGGCTAGCTATGCTTTTTCATACTCCGCCGGATTTGTTTGCTCGGGATGTGCAAATAGGTAAGTCTGGGGGTTTGATGAGTCCCAATTATATACACACTTTTGGACTCATCTGGGGCGTATTTCTTGAATTTGCACCTCACTTTAATCATGTTTTGTTCATATTTACTATTCCTTGCTAGGTGCACATTTAGGCCCGTGTGGTGTGTGTTTGCTTGTTTTAGTGTTGAGGGTAAGCACAACGTGCTCCTCACTCTTTTTGTGCTTTATTTCGTGTACTGGAAGTGTATTCCCAGCCCTGTTAGTGCTATGCGGGTGGACATTTCATCAGTTTCAGTCTGAGTTCTGATCTGTGCATATCGCACGATCATGCGTTGTACCATGACGCACGATCAATTCGGTCATGCGCCCTTTGCTGAGAAGGAAACTGATGATCCGTCGTTAGTCGTGCGTCTCTGTGCACGTGCAGCGCCCGTGCGTGAAGGAATCGCACGTTCTGCCTGTTTGGCCTCATTTCTCCCCTTTCCGAGTTTACCCGTGCGTTTTGACGCACGGGCGGATCTACCCGTGCATGAGTAAATGGAACGGGCGCTCCAGGTCATCTTCCTGCTCAAGTCTTCATACTTAATATCGCACGGTCTACGCACGGTCGTGCGTTCGACCGTGTGTGACCAATTTTCTGACTGTTTTCTATAAAAGCGCAGTTCTCTGCCCTAGCTAAGGGGATCGTACTTGTTCCGCCTTTTTTGCCGCAAAGGACATCCCAGCTCCGTACCCCTTCCACCACTCCATCAGGGCTTGTCCCTAGGCCTCCTCCATCATCCTTGAGCTTCAAGGAGAAGGATCCAGCTCTTCATCCGCCATTATTCAAAGAGAAGGAAGCTAGGCGGTGCTACCGGATCATGAGACGAAGAAGACGGGCCATTGGAGGGTAGTGACTGCTTTCTCTACCCCGGACGCAGTCGAGGACCGAGCTTGGACGCGGATTGACAACCCAGCGATTCCAATCGTGAACCCTCAACGAGACTTTGGATTCGGTCGATTTCTTACTTGCTCTCTTTCTCTTTGTATTTTGTATTGTAATAGCTAGATCTTTCATTATTTGATGATGAGCACTATAGATCTTATTTTATAAAGTATTTCATGTCTATGTGAATGCATCTTTTTATCTATATGTTTGTATGAGGTGCGCCGCCGTCCATTTCCATTCCGTCATCGCGTTCTTGTGCCGCACTAGCAATTGCTAGTGGCGTGCTTGTTGAAGAGGTGCTTGCAACCCTCATTACGTTTGCCTACTCGTCCATCCGCCCTTCCGAAGTAGCGCGCTCAAGGCCTACGTAGTCTCCATCCCGCCTAGCAAAGCTTTGCATAGCGGCATTGCATAGGAGTAGTTTTAGTTATTTTCCTGTATTTTCCACAAACCAAATCCCCCGTTTCTGCAATCCATTTGACCTAAAGGACTTCAATCTCAAGTCCTTCCTCGATAGATAGCTCCACCTTACCGTGTTCCTTTGAGATCGATACTTGGGGATTCACTCCCACATTTTATATTACTTGAACGATCGGTACATTGCCGTTTCGTGCTGCAGTCTAGCTACAGCCTATAGCGGTGTGCGAGATTTGCGCATCAATCTCGCATGTTCAACCTCATCTTTTTTGGAGATCAAAATTGTCCAAGGACGACACCTAGGGTGCCATCTCGACATGGTTCCATATTGGAGAAGCGAGTGAGGGCTCCTCGTCTCGCGACGAGTAGGTCGCAAAGGCGGGGCTGTTGAAATTGTTGAAGTGGAGTGAAAAGGAGTCCGGTCGGTTTGAAGGCTAGAGACCGCAGAGACCGTGCGGTCTGCGCTGGTGTTCTGGCGGTTTGGTTCTGGCGATCTGGTGAGATCGGATAGCTTGCTCTGGTGGTTTGGTCGTTGGCGACCTATTTCGGGTTGTTTCCGGTCTTCTTCTGGGCGGTCTGCTCATGGTAGATGCGGGTTGTTCCCGAGTAGGTCTGCTGGTTTGCCTGGTTCCCTTGTTGGAAGACCGGGCGGGTTGTTCCTATATGACCGTCTACCCGGGTGGTCTATCTTGGCAATCTGGCGACTTGTCTGAAGTCGTCCAGATGTTCCTTGGTTGCTTCTGGTGTTCTAAGGAAGGAGCGTTGTTGAGACCGCACGGCTTGTGCGCGGTCTCGTGTTCGCGCGGCCTGTGCGCGTTCTTGTCTGCTGATCTGCGTCTTGGTCGGGTGATCGTCCAAGAGGTCTGTTCGCGCGGTCTGTCATTTGAGACCGCTCGCGATCTGATGGGTGGTGACTATATCCCGGTTTGTGCGGTGACGACATCCGTCCACCCGCCTATAAATAGGGGTGCATGGCCCGTCATTCCTAACGAGAACTGTAAGAACCAGAGCCCGGATTGTTTCTTGCGGTCTCAAGTTTGAGTTCGCGCGACTTGGATGCGAGTTAACCTTTTTTGTGTTCGCAGGTTTGCGGTCAGCAGGGTGCGGTCTCCTTCCTTGGTGATTTCTGGTGGCTTGAATAAACAGTTCATCTGCGGTCTGTCAGCGAACTGGGTTATTGTGTTCTTGTGCTGTTTGCAGCGGACTCAGGGATCAGGCGACCTTCAGCGGTTAGGCGGTCTGAGTTGCGGTCTGGCAACAGCTTCAGTTCTTTGTTCCAATTAGCTTCAGTTCGTGCGGTCTGGGATTGCGGTCTGGCAGTGCAGTTTGTCTGCTTCTGTTCGCGCGGTCTAAAGGTGTTTCTGCGGTCTGACTGTGCAAGCGGTCTGGAAGTACAGCAGAACAAGCCGGGCGGCCTGAGCCTTTGTTGCAGTCCGAGCGGTCTCTTTCTGGCAGACCGCTGGTTTCTATTTTTTGGTGTGTTTGTTCTTCTCATCTCCGTGATTCTTATGAATCATGTCTCGCCATGTATGCCTCGCATTGTAAAGCAGTTCTATTTCAATAAAGATTTCTTGTGTTGCTGTTTTGGCATTGTGGTTGTTTGGCTATAACTCTTGTTGATACAACTCCTGCTTACTCCTAAACGGTCCAATCAAAAATTTTAACATGGTATCAGAGGGAGGTTTCTGCAGTGGATAAGCAGTGATCAACTAGAGTTGCCATCGTCTTTGTGAAGAAGAGACCACATTGGTTGCCATGGAAGGCGGATTCGTAAGAGGTCTTGGTATTGAACTCCTCACATCGACTAACTTTAAAAACTGGAAGTCATGTATGGAGAGTTATTTGCTTGGCGAGGATCTTTGGGAGGTAGTTGGCGGAGAAGACACACAAGAGGTGTTTCTAGCAGGAGATAATATGGCAGAGGTGAGACTTTGGAGGAGGTTGAATGCTAAGGCAGAGTTCACTCTCAAAAGGGCTATCTCACCGGAGCTGTTTGATCATATTATCGGATGTAAGTCTGCTGCTAAGATTTGGACATCCTTGGATGGATTGTTCAATAAGAAGAATGTAGCGAGGCTATAATTTCTTGAAAATGAGTTGGCGAGAGCCTCTCAAGGCGATCTTTCTATTTCTACCTTCTTCCTTAAGATGAAGAACCTCACGGCAGAGATTTCTGCTTTGGACCCTGATGAGCCAATCTCTGAGGCAAAGCTGAAGAGGCATATCATCCGCGGATTGCGGAAGGAGTATCTTGCTTTTGTAACTTCAGTTCAGGGTTGGGCAAATCAGTCGTCGTTGTTGGAGCTGGAGAACCTTCTTGCTTCGCAAGAAAGTTTAGCAAGACAGATGGCGGGGGTTTCTATCTCCGGGGGAGAGAGTGATGTGATGTTCTCTGGGAAGAGGAAAAAGAAGTGGGAAAAGAAGAAGCCGGGTCATGATGGACCCTCTACTTCAGGTCAGCAAGATAGGGGCTATGCTCCTAAGTCTGATGGGAAGAAAAAAGGAGAGGGACTGAGGTGCTTTAGATGCAACAAGACCGGGCACTTCAAGAAAGATTGCCGGGTGAATCTTCAGCCAGGACATGCAGTGGAGAAGGAGATGCCAAAGTCTGGTGAAGTTGGATGGGGAGGAGCCTTTGTGTCTAATATAACGGCGATGCCCGTTAAGGCCTTAGCTTCCATCAACTATGAAGAAGACTGGATTGTTGATTCAGGGTGTGGACATCATCTCATCGGGGATGGATCAAAGTTTTCTTCTTTGGCACCTTACTCAGGTAACAATGCTATCATAACGGCTGATAATTCTATTCATCCAGTAGAGCACGAAGGAGTCGTCTCTCTAAGCAGTGATAAGGGTCCACTCACGTTGAGGAGTGTCTATCACGTGCCTGGTATGAAGAAGAATCTCTTCTCTGTGACCAATGCTGTTGATGCCGGTTATCACGTTCTGTTTGGCCCAACAGAAGTGAAATTTCTCAAAACTCAACCAGAAATAAAGGGAGAAGTTATTCATGTCGGCAAGCGGGTGAAGGACTTGTTCGTTTTATCAACAAGTACCTATGTTGATAAGATGAGGACAAATGATGGTGCTGCCATCTGGCATGAAAGGTTGGGGCATGTAGGCATGGACAAATTGAAGGCTATGGCAGTAAGGGGCCTTGTCAATGGCTTGCCTAGCTTGTCCTCCTATGGAGACGGTCATGTCTGCGAAGGATGTCAGTTTGGTAAGTCTCATCGACTCCCATTTGACAAATCGCAAACAAGGTGCAAAGCACCGTTGGAATGCATCCACGGTGATTTGATGGGACCAACTGCCACCCCAAGCCTTGGAGGCAATAGATATATGTTGGTGTTGATTGACGATTACACCAGATATGTCTGGGTGTATTTCTTGAAAGAAAATTCAGAAGCCTTTGCAAGGTTTGTGGAGTTCAAGGAGCTGGTGGAAGGTCGTTTAGGCCTGCGCGTGAAAAAATTGAGAACTGACAATGGTGGGGAGTTCACTTCTGGTGAGTTCTCAAGTTTTTGCAGGAAACACGGCGTTCGGAGAGAGCTCACTTGTGCCCATACTCCACAGCAGAATGGCGTTGCCGAAAGGAAGATCCGTCATCTGACGGAAACTTGCAAATGCTGGCTTTATGCCAAGAATATCCCAAAGTCCTTCTGGGCGGAGGGAATGTCTTGTGCAGCTTATGTCATCAACAGATTGCCTTTAAGTCCTATCAACATGAAGACCCCTCACGAACTAATGTTCAAGGAGAAGCCGAGTGTTGCTCACCTTCGGGTGTTCGGGTCAACCTGCTATGTGCATATTCATGATGCTCTTCGAACAAAGCTAGATGCGAAAGCAAGGAAGCTAGTCTTTGTTGGGTATGATGAGCGAAAGAAGGGATGGAGATGCATGGATCCTGAGACACGGAGGTCAATTGTTTCTCGGGATGTGGTGTTCGATGAAGTGACTTCCTACAAGGGGAGTTCAGGAGTTGAACTACCAGAGAGCAGGATTGATGAAGGAGGAAAAGCTGCGGGAAGTCTTCAAGTGGAGCTGCCTGTTTCACCAGGAGCTCCAGTTGTGTCAAGCTCTGAGATGGGGACTTCAAGTTCTGGTAGCAGGGGGAGCGATGCTCCAAGTTCATCTGGAAAAGGAGCTTGCATAGAAGAAGCGGCTGAGGAGGTGGTTAGTCAGGTGCAACCTCTTAGGAGGTCGAAGAGGACTATTCAACCACCAGATCGATACACAGGAGGAAACATGGTAAACTTTGTTTCATGTTTCTTTGCTGGTCCCTTAGATGAAAGGGAGCCGTCGAGCTTTGAAAAGGCCAGAGGTATGAAGGAGTGGGACATTGCTATGCAAGAAGAGATGACAGCTCTCGAGAAGAATGAGACCTGGTCTCTTGTGCCCAAGCCTAAGGGCACTACTCCTGTCACTTGTAAATGGGTCTTCAAGCTGAAGAAGAAGGCTGACGGTAGTATCGAGCGTTACAAGGCTCGTATTGTAGCTCGCGGGTTCTCACAGCAGTACGGAGAAGATTATGATGAAACGTTTAGTCCAGTGGCAAAGATGACTTCGGTTCGATTTGTTATTGCCTTGGCGGCTTCGAGTGGTTGGGAGATTTGGCAACTCGACGTGAAGAATGCCTTCTTATACGGCGAGATTGACAAAGATATCTTCATGACTCAACCGCAAGGTTTCATCTCGAAGGAGTATCCAGACTATGTTTGTAAATTGAAGAAGGCCCTGTACGGTTTGAAGCAAGCGCCTCGGGCGTGGTACGGGAAGATTGCAGAATATCTCTTATTTTGCAGATTCGTTGCTTCAGACTCTGATTCAAGCTTGTTCATCAAGAAGGAGGGGGTGCTTCGGGTGATTGTGCTGCTATACGTGGATGACATGATTGTCACCGGGAACTTGAAGGAAGCTGTTGCAAGACTCAGGGCTGAGCTTGCTATCAGATTCGAGATGAAGGATCTGGGGGAGCTTCACCATTTCCTTGGACTCGAGGTCCAGAGGCGGGAGAGCGGAGTGCTCATTTCTCAGGAAGGATATGCGGAGCGAATCGTGAAACGATTTGGCATGGAGGAAGGAAAGAGCAGCTCTATACCTTTGGAGCAACATCATAAGCTTCAAAAGGATGAGGGGAGAGTCTTATCTGATCCGTTGGTGTTCCGAGCTCTGGTTGGGAGCTTGATCTACTTGACGATCACAAGGCCGGATATTGCTTATTCAGTTGGCAAGGTGAGTCGGTACATGGCGGAACCACGGAAACCTCATCTTCTGGCGGCTAAAGGCATCTTGAAGTATGTGAAGTCGACCTCTGATTTGGGTCTCCTATATAGGAGAGGATCAAGCTTGGAGTTGCATGGTTTCATGGATGCTGATTATGGGGGAGACAGGGATGATCGGAGATCAACGTCTGGTTTTGTCTTTATGACAGGCCCCACAGCTATTTCTTGGTGCAGCCAGAAGCAAGACTCGGTGTCTGTATCTACCACAGAAGCGGAGTAGAAGGCTTCGGCCTTGGCAGCTCAGGAAGCTATTTGGCTCAGGAGGTTGGTAGAGGACGTTCATCAGGAAGTTCGAGGTCCCACAATGCTACGCGGGGACAATGAGAGTGCTCTCAAGCTGGTTAACAATCCAGTCTGTCACGCGAGGACCAAACATATAGAGATTGAGCACCATTTCATTCGTGAAAAGGTGTTGGGAGGATCTCTTATGGTCGAGCATGTTCGGAGTGCGGACAATGTCGCAGACATCTTCACAAAGCCGCTGGCGAAGGGACCGTTTACACGGTTAAGGGAGTTGCTCGGGCTAGTTTCCACTTCCCACTTCAAGGGGGAGTGTTGAAATTGTTGAAGTGGAGTGAAAAGGAGTCCGACCGGTTTGAAGGCTAGAGACCGCAGAGACCGCGCGGTCTGCGCTAGTGTTCTGGCGGTTTGGTTCTGGCGATCTGGTGAGATCGGCTAGCTTGCTCGGGTGGTTTGGTCGTTGGCGACCTGTTGCGGGTTGTTTCCGGTCTTCTTCTGGGCGGTCTGCTCTTGGTAGATGCGGGTTGTTCCCGAGTAGGTCTGCTGGTTTGCCTGGTTCCCTTGTTGGAAGACCGGGCGGGTTGTTCCTATATGACCGTCTACCCGGGTGGTCTATCTTGGCGATCTGGCGACTTGTCTGAAGTCGTCCAGATGTTCCTTGGTTGCTTCTGGTGTTCTAAGGAAGGAGCGTTGTTGAGACCGCACGGCTTGTGCGCGGTCTCGTGTTCGCGCGGCCTGTGCGCGTTCTTGTCTGCTGATCTGCGTCTTGGTCGGGTGATCGTCCAAGAGGTCTGTTCGCGCGGTCTGTCATTTGAGACCGCTCGCGATCTGATGGGTGGTGACCGTATCCTGGTTTGTGCGGTGACGACATCCGTCCACCCGCCTATAAATAGGGGTGCATGGCCCGTCATTCCTAACGAGAACTGTAAGAACCAGAGCCCGGATTGTTTCTTGCGGTCTCAAGTTTGAGTTCGCGCGACTTGGATGCGAGTTAACCTTTGTTGTGTTCGCAGGTTTGCGGTCAGCAGGGTGCGGTCTCCTTCCTTGGTGATTTCTGGGGGCTTGAATAAATAGTTCGTCTGCGGTCTGTCAGCGAACTTGGTTATTGTGTTCTTGTGCTGTTTGCAGCGGACTCAGGGATCAGGCGACCTTCAGCGGTTAGGCGGTCTGAGTTGCGGTCTGGCAACAGCTTCAGTTCTTTGTTCCAATTAGCTTCAGTTCGTGCGGTCTGGGATTGCGGTCTGGCAGTGCAGTTTGTCTGCTTCTGTTCGCGCGGTCTCAAGGTGTTTCTGCGGTCTGACTGTGCAAGCGGTCTGGAAGTACAGCAGAACAAGCCGAGCGGCCTGAGCCTTTGTTGCAGTCCGAGCGGTCTCTTTCTGGCAGGCCGCTGGTTTCTATTTTTTGGTGTGTTTGTTCTTCTCATCTCCGTGATTCTTATGAATCATGTCTCGCCATGTATGCCTCTCATTGTAAAGCAGTTCTATTTCAATAAAGATTTCTTGTGTTGCTGTTTTGGCATTATGGTTGTTTGGCTATAACTCTTGTTGATACAACTCCTGCTTACTCCTTAACGGTCCAATCAAAAATTTTAACAGGGGCGTGTAAGGCCTCCCTCCCGGAACACACGACACGATCTAGGGGAGTCTTATGCCCAGGACAGCCGCCTTGCAGGAGCGCCAGCACACGAGCTAGTCTCCCCTATAAGATGCCTATCCTGCCAGCCAAACCAACTAAACAGCGCCAACCCATCAATGATGTAAAAGCAAGAAGCCATAAAAAGATATTCACATAAGTAAGAGTCCAAATAAGTACAAAAGACAAGAAGCTCCGAGATCTCCTGCAATAGTATCAGAGTATCAGAGTATCAAGCTAAATGCCCCAAGGGCTACATCTCAAAATGTGCTCACATCTATCACCGACGGTAGCGAAAGTATTGCAGTCACCGGCCCTTTCATCCTGACCTAACTAATCTCCTCCAGCGTCGTGCGCTGCTGCTCTAGGATGCGCTCATAAAAAGAGGGACGTAGCAATCATTAGTCATAAAGACTAAGTGGCTTCACATCAGCTCCCCCGACGACTCCAAGGCACCGAGTGGTAGGAAAGGAAGAAAAGATGCAATATAAGATATAATATACAAAGTAGGTGACATGAATGGTTGTTCATATATGTCGGTTGTATAAGTACCCAAGTACTTGCAATAACTCTAACTAACAGGTACATAAATTACAGTGGTTATATAAGCAAGTACTAGTAACAAGAAAGCATGATCAATAATATACAAAGCAGGTGACAGGAATGGTTGTTCATATATGTCGGTTGTATGAGTACCCAAGTACTTGCAATAACTATAACTAACAGGTACATAAATAACAGTGGTTATATAAGCAAGTACTAGTAATAAGAAAGCATGATCAATGACAGTGTATAAGCAGTCGAGCATGTAATAACAAAACTTGAACTTAACTTATAAGGGTGCCCATACAAGCTTATAAGTTAAGGATCTTAACATGAAGGTAATTCATCATATAAAGGTGCCCATACAAGTTTATATGATGAGGATCCAATGCGGTGCAATGCAATGATTATGAAGGTTGAATTCAATGCAATGTTTATGATATGATGAATGCAATGCAATGATTATGATATGTTGACTCACCCATGCATATCTGCTATGTAGACATAGACCTTTAGTTCTCGCTTTTTGAGGGGTAGCTAACCGCTCAAGCATCTCCCGTCGTGGTCAGACGGAGACAGTGGAACGAGCTCCTCCACTACTAGGAGGGTATGAACACTACCAGTCCTAGGCCTCTGTACACCTCGACGCTAAGAACACACAACGGAGACCCTGCGTACTGCTCGCATCATGCTGAGCCTTCAAGGACACAGAAGGGGACTTGGGTAGGTGAGCACCAAGAGTCCAACCCAACCGGTCTAGAGTTAACCACCGACTTCTATCTGTGTCACGACCAGCAAGCCCGTAGACCCTCCACAAGTAATCCTCCAACCAGGATCCACACACCACCATGTGTAAACCATGCACATTCATGTCATTCCCATGCACACCCATGCTATCAAGCACCCAAGGACTTGCTGAAGGAGCCTTCTCACTTTTCACATCATACCCGTTCAACCGATGCTAACTAGCATCCAAGGCCCCCAACGACCGGGCCTCCTAATGTTTCACCATAAGATATAACCCTATCTTAGAACCCACATCAAGCCATCAATTCTACCTCTACCGAGTTATCATAACTCGTGTGCAGTGGCGTGCGCAAAACATGGAAATTACTCTACAAGATCCTCCAGGACTACTTGTGGTCACGGTGTCATATTCATATTCTACTAATTTAGTAAGCTCGCACATATCACCAGTATCCAACCCTCATGCACAAATCACAACGTGCCTTAACACGATCAAAGTTATCAACCTTATTGAAGGGTCATCACTAATCTAAACCATCCATAGATTATCAAGTGATATGAACATTAGTTCGTACATGTGCTTTTTACGAGTCCACGTAAACCACCGATTGAAGATTGGTTTAAGGAGACGTCTCAACAATAATAAGATTATAAACCTTCCCGATGCTGTCCACTAAAACAGAATTTCTGGGAGCTACGTTCCTCCAATCTAGACGTGCATCGCATTCTGGAAAGGTATTTCCAAGGGCTACAACTTTTGTGTTGAGCCCGAGGTCCAGATTTAAGTCGGCCATACCCAGAAATGGGTTTGAACCCGACTGCGCACCAAAGGACAGAATCTGTTCATCACTACTCTTTATAATTTTAGACCCAACCTATTTTGACCAGACTTTGAGGGAGCTGTTGGAACATGGTCTTCCGCATCTCCTAGGTTTGAGAATAAAAAATCCTATGTGTATTTGATCTTGTGTGTTTAAGTGTGCAGGAAATCAAAGTCCACATGACTCAAGGATGGTTTCCCCCAAAATTATGGCCAGAATTCCAACATGGCCACTAGCGCCGGCGGTAGCGATCGTGCCTGGCGTTAGCGTTGATTAGCGAAATTCCGGCAGTGTTTTTAGAAAGAGCTAGCGCCCGGAGATAGCTACTAGCGCTGGCGGTAGCATGGCGCACAAGAGGCATAGAGCAAAATGTTGCCACGGATTGAAGATTCTGCCGCACAAAACATTACTTAATCGGGGATAGCGCCGGCGGTAGCAGTAGCGCCGGCGGTAGCGCTGAAGCTATAAAATGGACACTTTGGCTCCGTCTTTATCATCCTCTTGAGATCCAGTATTCCAGAGCTTCGTGTCACAGCATAGAGAGGAAGGTTCAAAGAGATACTCCCACAAATCCATAAAGACTAATGGAGATTCGTGGAAAAGATTTCAACACGCATCATCAATGTGATGAAAGACCTCATCGACTACGATCATACTCTGCGTCTTCGTCTACTTCTCCAAGAGATCTACACAGAGGGAGTTTTTATATTATTGTCTTTTCATTTCTTATCTTTTATGTAATCGTTTAGTGAATTCGCCTCGTGTTGGCGACTAGGTCTGGGGTAGGACTTAGGGCTGAAATTTGCCTCGTGTTGGCGACTAGATCTAGGCTAGGTCTAGGGGGTGCTCGAGTACACATCCGGGGAAGGATTGGCTAGAGCGGCTTGAGGCCGAATCCGGGGAGGATAAGGCTAGGGCCACCGGTTCGTGGGGATGCGAGTCGGGATAGAAAACAAAAAGAGCTTTTATTATTCGCCTCCGATCTCTAGCGTCATAAAGATCAAGTTTTGTAAAACTTATTTAATATTAATAAAGCTTGTCTCTCTTGTTGGTTTACTTGACTTCTTGTTTTAATATTGCATTATTCCAAAGTTTTTCTAAATAAAATCTAAAGTTTTTGAAAACCCTTATTCACCCCCCCTTTGAGGGCGCCGACCGATCCAACAAGTGGTATCAGAGCCAGGTTATTCCAAATCGGCTTAACAACCGGGAATAATGGCGTCTCATGATTTCGCTTCTACTAGTGGGGTAAATTTTTATGAAGAAGGAAAATCTCTAGCACCACCTTTATTTGAAGGAAGAAATTATAAAGGATGGAAAATATTAATGAAAAATTTTCTTAAAGGTTTAGATGAAAATATTTGGAATATCACTATTGAAAAACCACCTAGCGTATTAAATAGAAACAAAATGGTTTTAAATGCAAAATCTATGAATAGTCTATTTTGTGCGTTAGATCAAAATATTTCCAAACTTATTTATACTTTTCCTACTGCATACGAGATATGGAATTTTCTTGACATAACTTATGATTCTCCACCTACAGGTATGGAACAAACGCAAGAAGTGGAGAACATACAAGATTGCACAAATGGTCAAGAAGGCTCCTCTCATGATGAATCAATGGAGTGCTCATCAAGTGGAAAAGAAGAAATCCTACCTTTGGAAGAGGAATGCCAAATAGATGAAGATAACAAAGAAAATCTATGCTCTAATAGCATTGCATCTACAAGCGCTGTAAGGAAATCTAAATCTCTTATTATTTGCAATTCTATTTCTACATTACAATTACTACAAACTACTAAACGTAAGATTAAGAAACTAAAAATTGCTAATGAGAAATTACGTTTAGAAAATAAAAGGTTAAAAGCTAGTGTTAATATAGAATCTAGCTGTGATGTGGTTTCTTCATCATGCTCTTTAATTGAAAATATAAATCCATGTTTTGATTGCAATACTCTTAAAGAAAAACTCAAGGTATATGAAGAAGAGCATCTTAAAGAACCAAATGAAAAACTATCTCTAGAAAATTCATCCTTAGAAACTATTGTGCTTTGTGCAAAAACTATTAAATTGAAATTAAAGAGATGGATGAAACATTTGAAGATATTTAGAAACAATTATCAAAATCATATTGAGTCTATTGTATTCACTCTTAAAAATTGCACAATAGCCTATAATAAAGCAAGACATAATTTTAAAGTTAAGAATAATGAATTAAAATCAAAAATCAACTTGCTTATTAAAATTGTAAATACAAATTCATAATATCAAACTATACCTAAAAACAAGTTGAAAATGAATATGAACATCTTAACTAAGTTTAATAATGGGAGTAAGGAACATAAAGGATTTGCAAATCAAAATCAAAATCACCATTATTTACAAAATCGTGTTTCTCCCAACTTAAAAATAAAACTACACAAATTTCATATGAACAACACTTTTAATAATCATTACAATCATAATCATCAATATAAAGATAATCTCAATGGAAATTTGATGAATAAGAATAACATTAAACCAAGGTTTGAATGGAGGCCTAAAATTAAAAATGAAACATTCACTTCACATGAAAGGACTCATTCATCTTTGTCTTCAAAAAAATCAGCACGATGCATTTGGGTACCCAAAGGAACCATCACACTTGGTCAACTTTGGATACCTAAATCTCTTATCTACTAGTATCATCCAAATGCATGAAGTAGAGTATTTTCAAAATGAAATATACAAATTTCTACTTCATGATATGCCTTAATGTCTTTTTCTTTTTCCTTTTGTTTTCTTATTTTTAAGCTATCATGTTATGGTCATCTTATATATTATTGGAAATATGATATTATCTCATAAAACTTTATGAGTTTATAAAATCAAATTGATCAAAATTCAAAATCAATGTTATTTTGATGACCTATATTTTATTCTTATATTCATTGCCTCTAAATATCTTATATTACCCATATGAATCAAACTCTAAATTTGCTATAAGATATTTCAAATTAAATCCAGTTATTAGGCTATTAAGAGTTTTAGCCTTCACCAACAAGTGGTTTAGTGAAATAACATGATCTAAAAGAAAATTCAAGATCTAAATAAAAGTTCAACTTTCAATATGGTTGTCTTTGTTCACAACAAAAAACTATATTGTGTTCACTCCTTGATGTCAAACATGATCTAAACCATCGCTATTGTTCACCTATCAAAAATCACATATATATTCAAAATTCTTAATTAAAGGAAAATCACTAAAATATATTGAAAAAAATTTATCTTCATAATGAATATTGAATTCACAAACACCACTATGATCTATTGATGTCCTTTGCTAAAATTCTCTAACATCATAAGTCATATCAAAAGTGTTCTAAAAATAATTATCTCTATCACATTTATGTGAATTATAATTGATATATTAACTGATGTCAATTGATATTATAATGGTTGGTGTATATTGTGATTTATTTCTAGTTTAGACCTTTGAATCATTTTGATATCAAATCAAATAGAATTGTCACTCCATTCTAGGTCTCTAAGTTGAAACACAATCAAAACTTGGTATAACATTAATCTCAAACTTATCATTCTAACATTGCCACCAAAAGAATATTTGTGTCTATGTTAGGCTTTATTTGTTTGCCAAGATATACAGGCTGGGTATTCTCATCTAGGGCTTATCCATGGTATGATTATGCTTGAACATTATTGTTAATCTCTAAAATCATGCATATTTGACTTGTTCATTCATGTCCAATCATGCTTACATGTCCTATCATTTTCAAACTACATTGGTAAATATAAGCCTTAAAAATATTAAAATGGAGATATAATGAAATATATCACTTACAAAGTTTATTTGGAAAAGTCATATACAAAACCGCTAATGTTTCATGCAATTTGGACTATCTAGACATCTCTTAAAATTATGAAATTTCTGCATGAAACTACTATTGGGACACGTAATCAACTTCAATAATTAAAACTTTCAAAATCATAAAAAATCGTGTACTATTTCCAGCGCTAGCGCTAACGCCGGCGCTAGTGCACCTATGTGTTTTTCTGTATTTTTAAAATTTTGAAAAATCTCTAAAAATATATTAATCTATGTGTACTAAACATTTCTGCATTTTTTTATTACATTTTTGAAAAATCAAATACAAAAATACCAAAGCCAAATTACAAAAAAAATTATATGTTTTACCTTTGTGTTTTTGTCATTTGTTTAAATTCTATAAGCAAAAATCAAATACAAAAATATAAAACAAAAAACTTATCAAAAATTGTTATTTTTGAACTTAACTTTTTACTTGTATCTTGCGAAAGGGTGATTTGGGATATCAACCCATCATATCACCTAGTACCGGGCGAACCTCTCACAAGGTAGTCCTCGGGAAGTCCGAGATCAATTTTATAAGTTCAAACTTTAAATAAAAATTATTCTTCAAAAATATCAAAAATATTGTATGGACTTCATTGAAAATCAAGCATGATTAAACACATCATTTAGAACTTCTATAATGTTGCAATTTATCTTTTCAAACTACTTTGGACATTGCTTTCATCATGCTTTGATATATCTATTAATATGTGCATCAAACATATTGAAAGTGGTGTAGAACTAAGCTTAGCATGCCTCTAAGTATGAGTAAATGTTTTATGTTTGATAATGATCTTTATTCACTCACTTATTTTGGCATTGTCTACATTTGTGTTTAATCTAAGAATGCTTGTGTATGTTTTGTATTAGTACAATGAATTAAAATTGCACAAGTATCTTACCTACACTCCTTTATTTGCACTTTTAAAAATTAAGAAAAGTGGTTATCTTTCTTATAAATTATATTGGTTTGCAAAACAAATGTATTCGGAGAACTTTGTACAAAACAACAATCATAAATAAAGTGACAAAGATAACTCCGCCAAGCACTACTTGAACCTCCTGATAAGTCTTAATAGGCATTGTGAGATTGAGCACCTTGGAAATAATAGTAAAGTATCTTGTGCAAACCATAAGTTTCATTCAAAATAAAAACCACTTATTCTTATGTACACTGGATCACAACAAAAAATCAATATTAAAATAAAATAAAATTATGTGATCCCCCAAGCACTACTTTGCACCCTGATAAGACTTAATGAGCATTGTGTGTGCAAAGCACCTTGGTAGTTGTACATTTTTTTGTGCATTGAAGTGTGTTGAAGTAAAATTATTTGTGTTTTATTGTGCTCTTACTTTACATATTACTTGTATTTTTGATTAAAACATTTGTTTACTCTATTCAAAATACACTTATGTGCACATCATTATCTTCCATAGCACTTCTTCTCATGAGTATTGGATTCTAATGCTAATTCTATACTACACGTTACTTATGAAATGCACTAGATAACCTAGCATGCTTTCTACAATGTTTGGTATATTTTTGAAATTGTGAATTAAAGTAACATTGTAGTAATTTTTTATGATAACATTATTTCATGCTTGGTTACATTATTGTTAAACTTAAAGATTTTAATTGAACAATGATTTACAAAAACATCTTTTTTTTTGAAATTTAACTCATATATCTTTTATGGATCATCATTTACAATAAGATGTTTCTTGTATTTCGATAAGTCTTCCGCATCATTACCATATAATTGTTTTACCTTGCGCTTTCATGCTTATTTAAAGTCTTTTATTTTGTGTGCATCATCACTTGAATCTTTGAATTCCTTTCTTGCAACAAGTGGTAGACTTACTTGGTAAACTTTCTATTTGTTGAATTTTTTCTGCTATAAAACTCTGATTTATTTCTATAAAAATATTGTAATACTAAAACTCTGATTTAGTAATGGATTAGCTATGTGAACTTTTCTTTAAAAATTCAAATATTAAAACCCATTGGCTATGAAATTATAATTTGATTTAAAATGCTTCCAATAATAATTATCCATGACTTCATTTCTCACCATAGCGGGGGCGTAGGGTTGTAGACATTAGATATCCTTATCTCTAGTCATGTCTTGTCCTTAACCGGGGAGGGTTCTAGTGGGGCCTTGCGAGGTACTGGGGGGAAAGAGTGCTAGGTTAAGTTGTGTCTAGTGTTTGCATATGGGACTAACACCCCAACCTACGGCATGTTTGCAGCTCCTCATGCCCATCCGTCACTTAGTAAGGGGCTAGGGTGTAGATATATTGTCTGGGTAGATTGGTTATTTGGAAATCATTACCTCTTTAAGCTAAAAACTCTGATCTATAAAAATTACTCAAAAACTCCTTATTATTTCCTTCTCTCTATAAGCTCGATCATGCCTTTATCTTATTATCAACTTTTAAGTGGTGTCTCCTTACCCGCTTTTGCTAATAACAAAAGGGGGAGAACTAACATGATAAATATTCATCTACTATCAAACTATAATGCATAATTAAGATGATAGCTTACATATTAGGAGAGCATTCACTTAGTGGGCGCATGTATTTAGGGGGAGCAATTCTAAATGCTAAAATCAATAATTATCCTAAGTCATCACTCTCACACACACACAAGTAGAGTTCCAACATGCTTATTTATTAATGCTTTGATTTATCATTAATGGATTTGTTATTATCAAAAGGGGGAGTTTGTTGGAACATGGTCTTCCGCATCTCCTAGGTTTGAGAATAACAAATCCTATGTGTATTTGATCTTGTGTGCTTAAGTGTGCAGGAAATCAAAGTCCACATGACTCAAGGATGGTTGCCCCCAAAATTGTGGCCAGAATTCCAACATGGCCACTAGCGCCGGCGGTAGCGATAGCGCCTGGCGTTACCGTTGATTAGCGAAATTCTGGCAGTGTTTTTAGAAAGAGCTAGCGCCCGGCGGTAGCTACTAGCGCTGGCGGTAGCATGGCGCACAAGAGGCATAGAGCAAAATATTGCCGCGGATTGAAGATTCTGCCGCGCAAAACATTACTTAATCCGGGATAGCGTCGGCGGTAGCGCTGAGGCTATAAAATGGACACTTTGGCTCCATCTTTATCATCCTCTTGAGATCCAGTATTCCAGAGCTTCGTGCCACAGCATAGAGAGGAAGGTTCAAAGAGAAACTCCCACAAATCCATAAAGACTAAAGGAGATCTGTGGAGAAGATTTCAACATGCATCATCATCGTGACGAAAGACCGCATCGACTACGATCATACTCTGCGTCTTCGTCTACTTCTCCAAGAGATCTACAGTGAGGGAGTTTTTATATTATTGTCTTTTCATTTCTTATCTTTTCTGTAATCATTTAGTGAATTCGCCTCGTGTTGGCGACTAGGTCTGGGGTAGGACTTAGGGCTGAAATTAGCCTCGTGTTGGCGACTAGATCTAGGCTAGGTCTAGGGGGTGCTCGAGGCCACATCCGGGGAAGGATTGGCTAGAGCGGCTTGAGGCCGAATCCGGGGAGAATAAGGCTAGGGCCACCGGTTCGTGGGGAAGTGAGTCGGGATAGAAAACGAAAAGAGCTTTTATTATTCGCCTCCGATCTCTAACGTCATAAAGATCAAGTTTTGTAAAACTTATTTAATATTAATAAAGCTTGTCTCTCTTGTTGTTTTACTTGACTTCTTGTTTTAATATTGCATTATTCCAAAGTTTTTCTAAATAAAATCTAAAGTTTTTGAAAACCCTTATTCACCCCCCCCCCCCCTCTAAGGGCGCCGACCGATCCAACAGGAGCTACCAGGCTCCACACAAGCCGTGCAACCAATCATTGGAAAGGTATCACCAAGGGCTATAACTTTCTAGTTGGGCCCAAAGTCCACATCCAATCAGATCTCCTCTAAAAATCACGTTCAAATCTGCTCTTCCTTCAGCCAAGAAGAAATCAACACGAATCGTCAAGCAAACCCGATTTTGCTGTTCATCGTCTTCTTCAACCGATGACTTTGTTTTTCGCCGGAACCTCTCTCCTCCAATACACCCTCCACAAACCACCAGTCTTCACGGAATCAAGCTCTAAATCTTCGTATTGAAGAGAGGAGTTGATTGAAGATAATAGCGAACGGCGCCCTAAAACAAAAGTTCTAGCATGGTCTCTTCCTACGAAACTTCATGAAATCACTGGATCAAACTCTTATGAGTTCAATGTCTCGCCTAATATTCAGATCTAAAGATCTAGCACCAAGGGAGAGGGGAGGAAGTCACCTGATTTCCAGCCGACGTTCGCGGTTGTCTCCTCCGCGGCATGGCGGCAGTTGGCCAAGACTGATTAAAGGGTCCTGATCCACAGAAATATCCAACATGTAATCAGTCAACATTACCCAAACTAAAAAGGGAAATAGCACAAAGAAAATTTGGACTGCATAAGGGCAGCAAGGTAATACACATACAAATCCTCATTGAATTGAAGCGGAGCATACAAAAATAGCAGCCGACCTATTAAATTAAAAGCCCCCAAATATAATAGTAATTTTTTGGCTCATACCCTAACAACACAGCAACTCCAACTAGAAGGAAGAATATAACAACATTTAATCATAGCCAACAGAATAGGAATTCCCTCATAAGCAAGGAAATGAGATCACAAATTATGACCAATGAATCGGGACTGCATAAGAACAACATAACATCAGAATTGGTCTGCTTAAGGGCAGACAAACAGCAACAACCCTAATGAAATAGAACCAAAACATGTACAAATGTACTATAGAAGATCATCCCTATTCCCCATTCTCTGATTCACTCCACAATAACCAATAGAGAAGGAAAGTAATAGCAGCCAAACAAAAATAGAAACCCTCAAATTGCTTACAAGATTTTGCCCAAATCCCTTAACAGTACAACCCCCTTAACTGAACAGAGGAGCAGCACGGCTGCAGAAGAACAAAAACCCCCATAATAAAGTTGCGTGCACTCATAGAATTTGGTCCCATTTCTTAACAGCACGACAATCCTCACTGGAAATAGGGGCAACAACAACCAGCTAGTAAGAACAAAAAGCCCCCCAAAATCTCATGAAACTTTAACTCAAATTCCTACCAGAAACTTTAAACAGTCGGCCAAACAAAATGAGGAGTAACCGGCTTCCAGAAATTGAAACCCCCAAATGGTCTTTCAATACAAAGAGTCCCCAAAGCAAAGAGAAATTAATGAATCTTAACAGGGAGGGGAAGGCTTACAGTGAGCTCAGAGAAGTCGGGCACTGATTCAATACAAAATCGCAAGCCCCGACTAAGACCAGTTCAAGCGAAGCCTTACCAACCCCTTCTTCCAGCAATACTCAGGGAAATCTATGTGCTTTTGAGAAAAAGAAGGGAGATGATGAAAGAAGGAAGAAGGCGCGGATGTAACCCTAGCTGAGACAGGAACGAGAGCGGAAAAAGGGTCGGCCGATCCAATCCAACCCAAAACAAGGCAGAACTTCATTATTTATTTCCTCCACCGCCTCAGGTAATGTAATCATTTTTGTTTTGTTAACCCTTCTTTAATCCAAAACTCAATTTCAGCCCTTATTAAAGCAATAAAACTCAAGTCAGGTAAGCCTAAATTTCTCAGCAGGTTTAGCCAACTTAAATGGACTTGTCCATCGAACCAAACTAGCATTATATTTTTGTGCAAACATAACAATAGTCAGCGGCTATACAATATAATGCAGAAGAGTAATTATTGAACGCGCCAACTTTAAAAATTGTTTTCCAAAAACAAATACCTCCACTAGTCATCAAAATACTTAGATGGTAAATACCACACTGCTTGAATATTTTCATCATAGGGCATTTACCAGTTTTCCAACTTAAACACCTCCGTAAAATCTCGTCACCAAAAATACAAAAGAAAAACCATAAGCAATATAAACCGAGATGGGAGAAATAAAGAGGAATTCGGTAGCAATAAAGTCCTCCACCGCCACTTAAAAGCTAGTCATATAAAGATTACTTAAGCAATTGCTATCAGCACACCTAATAGGCCACAGGACAAGCCCAAACAAAGCTCCCAATAGGGTAAGTAAATTAGTCATCTCTTGCTGACCGTGACTCAAACCTGATCACCTCGAGGTCCTAGGGCTTCTACCGAGTCTGAGTCATCCTCCGGTGACATAACACCGTCATGAGGGGCCTAGCGCGCACTGGGATGTTACAAATCCAATAAACGAAAAACAATTTCGTCCCTGAAATTTAAGTTGAGGTTAGGGGGTTTATGTTCAGATCACAAAAGTCATATGGAGTACACTTTAAATCCCACTCACCACTAGTATGGGTCATTACTCATTCACATCAACTCACTTACAATTTCTCCTGAGTGTACTTCTGTTATACTTCAAGACACTTATAATCCAAATTATGCATAGAGAAATCTTAAGTGTTTCTCATCCTGATGCAAACACAAATATTGTGGTGATACGACATAGTTGGGTTTGTAGCCACGCCCACTCTACGGGCAGGTTGGAAACAACTGAAACCCATACTCCCTTGTTCCCTCACCTTAATAAATCAACTTTCATTGCACCTTTGATCTAAACCCCCTTAAGATCGGTGACCCTGATATACATGAGGTTACTACTCGTGCCTTCGGATAAAATTTAGAATCCTCCACCAAAGGAGTCATGTGCTTTAGATTTGCAAAAATTAATTGATTCTTCTAATCCCAAGCATCGTTATCCAAATAACATATAGCACTTTCAACATCATCACTTCTGTGCATCCAAAATTTTTGCATTAAATGAGGATGGCCTCAAAGTCAAACGGGTGATCAACCATAAAATTCACGATGTCATATCCTTGGGTCAAACCTCAAAGACCCAAACAGTTATTGTACCCGCAAGATCGTCTCTCTTATGTATTAAAAAAATTGTAGAAGCAAGCCTTAATCTCATCTTCTAGTACAACCATCATTATCTATATCATTATCAATCGCTTCCATCAATGTCATCTCGTCCGAGGCAATCATTCACACAACACGCATCTTTTACACCTAGCACGACATCCACTTGATATTAAGTTTCAACAATTGTTATGATCACCTTATAATAATTCATGTAGAAGCCACCAACCAAGTCCAACAATAACCCCACCATACTCGCCATGACATTATGCACTTTCAATCCATCAACTACCAAAATGATGTTACTAGCTCAAGGGTTTAAGATCAGGAAGCTTTTATGTTTCCAAATAGTTTCCAAATTCCGCACGTGATCGCCCGATAATGCTTATCAATTGGTTCTGGTGATATTATGAATCGTTATCGAGGCTCAAAGTAAGGTGAATCCATGACTCTATACCTCGCATGGGTTATAATCACATCATTCCCTTATAATAACACATGACCCCGAGTCAAGTGTTACTTTTATCTCATGATTTAAATCATTTAATTTAAGGGCTCCTAAACCGTGAACATAAACCTTATCCAACGGTTGGGTTTCGGTACAAATCCTTTAGAAATCTTCCTGGTCGAGGTAAAATGCTACATGTACTCTTACTTATTCGTATAGAGACATATTCATATCTCACTAAATAAGTGCAACTTATCATCAATATCCCCTTCACGGGTTCAATTCACGGCGTGTCTCAACACCCTTGACACCACCACCCATATTGAGAGGTTATCACGAATCTAATCATCATTGTTCACGCACTATTCAAATAAACAAGATCTAAGGGAAAATGATGTCGATACATAAATAGTCCAATAAACGAAGGGACTAGCCCCCGTACATTTTTGGACTAAATTTCTTCCACCGCCCATATGGTACATTCATCTCACGTATGGGCACAAACCTTAGGGGCATATCTTTCTCGACTTAGAGTTCTTACCCTATAGATCCCCGTATCGACGCACTTACATATGAGCTGTGATGTAGAAATTCAAATTTTTACGGCGACGACCAAGCTGCATCTCATTGTAATGAGAGCATATACAAATAACACCCAACCACCCAGTACATTTATATATGTTTGAACTTAACTTGAACCAAGGTGCAAGGCTCGGGATGATTTCCCTTTGACACGGGTTATGCAGACTACCAAAAGTAGGGCATACTTCACAATATGATAAACTAAATCACATCCATTCCAAGTGCCCTACCATCCCTACCAACGATCATCCATGGCATGTTTATTTTATGAAAAACTTTCAGGATTTTAGATCATCAAACAAGTCATATTAATATTAATCTTGTTGACTCCACCACCTAACACTTATTAATTTCCCAATGTCAAGTAATTACAACACTAAGGGAATGTTCACCAAGAATTTCCAAACTCATGGGCAGTGTATCATCATACCAACAATGCATGCACAAACTATCATTAACTTCCCAGCTATAACGTTATTACAACATAGCAGCATATCCCCAAAGTGTTAATTTACTACTCTCCTCATTATTTATCCACATAATCTTAGAACAATATAGAGAAAATTATCATCTTAAAAATGCTTTCCTCTTATTCCGCTAATAAAATTCCTATCAACCCAAACATGGCCTTAGCCGTCTGCCTTGCTTAAGGTGAATTAACTCTTCAAGGGTCTCCACCTCCAATGTCAAAATTATAATGATTTTGAATCCTCAAGGAACCCAAGACGGTACAAAACTAGCCCAATAAACGAAGAGATAAGCCCCCGTATCTCTTCGATTGAGTTTCTTCTACCACCAATATAACATATTCATCCCAAAATGAGCCTTCTCTGGATCCGAATTCTTATCATATCTTCTCCATATGAAACCTTCTACATAAATAGAAGTGATGAGAGGTATCCACATACAGTATAAAAGACACACTTGGTGGTCTCTTACTAAGCTGATAATTGACTACAGGCACCAATCTCATTGAGATTGCCCTAATGTTTTGGGTAAGGTGATAATATAACTCCATATCTGAGATAGAAATCTCAGGGCATGAGTCTCTAGCATCTACACTCAAGTTAAACTCTTCCCTTAGTCACTTGAGGTCACTTTTTGCTTGGTCACATCATCCCCGAGATCGGTATAAGGTTAGGGTATGTCACGACATATCCTGCTAAGTCGACCAAAACGGTATCCTAGTTAGGTTGGCATCAATCCTATGCCAAACCAACTCTAATTGTTGGAATGGGAATACCAATTTGTCTCGGAGTCAGCCAACATATATATGTAAGGGTACGAGTTTGGCTTAGGTTGGCACTTTCTACAGGAAAAAGTGGACATACTTAATGTGAATCACACATGGGCACACCACCGCTTCTGCTGCATCAGTTTGTCCTCAAACTGATTTAGCTAGCAGGGGTGGCCTAGTGGTTTAATGGACTTCTTTATCTCAGGATCGTTGCAAGCTGATACCATTTGTAAGGCCCCCCTCCCGGAACACACGATACGGCCGAGGGGAGTCTTATGCCCAGGACAGCCGCATTGTGGAAGCGCCAACACACGAGCTAGCCTCCCCCACAAGACGCCTATCATGCCGGCCAAACCAATTGAACAGCGCCAACCCATCAATGATGTAAGAGCAAGAAGCCATAAAAAGATATTCACATAAGTAAGAATCCAAATAAGTACAAAAGACAAGAAGCTCCGAGAGCTCCTGCAATAGTATCAGAGTATCAGAGTATCAAGCTAAATGCCCCAAGGGCTACATCTCAAAATGTGCTCACATTTGTCACCGACGGTAGCGAAGGTATCGCAGTCACCGACCCTGTCGTCCTGACCTGACTAATCTCTTCCAGCGCCGTGCGCTGCTTCTCCAGGATGTGCTCCTAAAAAGAGGGACGTAGCAACCGTTAGTCATAAAGACTAAGTGGCTTCACATCCGCTCCCCCGGTGACTCCAAGGCACCGGGTGGTAGGAAAGAAAGAAAAGCTGCAATATAAGCAATAATATACAAAGCTGGTGATATGAATGGTTGTTCAAATATGTCAGTTGTATAAGTACCCAAGTACTTGCAATAACTCTAACTAACAGGTACATAAATAACAGTGGTTTTATAAGCAAGTACTAGTAATAAGAAAGCATGATCAATAATATACAAAGTATGTGACAGGAATGGTTGTTCATATATGTCGGTTGTATATGTACCCAAGTACTTGCAGTAACTCTAACTAACAGGTACATAAATAACAGTGGTTATATAAGCAAGTACTAGTAACAAGAAAGCATGATCAACGACAGTGTATAAGTAGTCGAGCATGTAATAACAGAATTTGAACTTAACTTATAAGGGTGCCCATATAAGCTTATAAGTTAAGGATCTGAACATGAATGTAACTCATCATATAAAGGTTCCCATACATGTTTATATGATGAGGATCCAATGCGGTGCAATGCAATGATTATGAAGGATGAACGCAATGCAATGATTATGATATGATGAGTGCAATGCAATGATTATGATATGATGACTCACCCATGCATATCTGCTATGTCGACATAGACCTTTAGTTCTCACTTTTTGAGGGGTAGCTAACCGCTCAGGCAACTCCCATCGTAGCCAGATGGAGACAGTGGAACGAGCTCCTCCACTACTAGGAGGGTATGAACACTACCTGTCCTAGGCCTCTATACTCCTCGATGCTAAGAACACACAGCGGAGACCCTGCGTACTGCTCGCATCATGCTGAGCCTTCAAGGACACAGAAGGGGACTTGGGTAGGTGAGCACCAAGAGTCCAACCCAACCGGTCTAGAGTCTACCGCCATCTTCTGTCGGTGTCTCGACCAGCAAGCCCGTAGACCTGCCACAAGTAATCCTCCAACAAGGATCCACACACCACCATGTGTAAACCATGCACATTCATGTAATTCCCATGCACACCCGTGCTATCAAGCACCCAAGGACTCGCTGAAGGAGCCTTCTCACTTTTTACATCATACCCGTTCAACCAATGCTAACTAGCATCCAAGGCCCCCAACGACCGGGCCTCCCAACGTTTCATTATAAGATATAACCCTATCTTATAACCCTCATCAAGCCATCAATTATACCTCTACCGAGTTATCATAACTCGTGTGCAGTGGTGTGCGCAAAACATGGAAATTACTCTACAAGATCCTCCAGGACTACTTGTGGTCATGGTGTCATATTCATATTCTACTAATTTAGTAAGCTCGCACATATCACCAGTATCCAACCCTCATGCACAAATCACAACGTGCCTTAACACGATCAAAGTATCAACCTTATTGAAGGGTCATCACTAATCTAAACCATCCATAGATTATCACGTGATATGAACATTAGTTCGTACATGTGCTTTTAACGAGTCCACGTAAACCACCGATTGAAGATTGGTTTAAGGAAGACATCTCAACAATAATAAGATTATAAACCTTCCCGATGTTGTCCACTAAAACTGAATTTCCAGGAGCTATGCTCCTCCAATCTGGACATGACACCCCATTCTGGAAAGGTATTTCCAAGGGATACAACTTTCGTGTTGAGCCCGAGGTCCAGATTTAAGTGGGCCATACCCAGAAATGGGTTTGAACCCGATTGCGCACAACAGGACAGAATCTGTCCATCACTAATCTATATAATTTCAGACCCAGCCTATTTCTACCAGACTTTGAGGGAGCTACCAGGCTCCACACAAGCTGTGCAACCAGTCGTTGGAAATTTATCACCAAGGGCTACAACTTTCTAGTTGGGCCCAAAGTACACATCCAATCAGATCTCGTCTAAAAATCACGTTCAAATCTGCTCTTCCTTCAGCTAAGAAGAAATCAGCACGAACTGTCAAGCAAACCCGATTTTACTGTTCATCGTCTTCTTCAACCGATGACTTAGGTTTTAGCCGGAACCTCTCTCCTCCAATACTCCCTCCACAGACCACCAGTCTTCATGGAATCAAGCTCTAAATCTTCGTATTGAAGAGAGGAGTTGATTGAAGATAATCGCATGGCGAACGGCGCCTTAGAACGAAAGTTCTAGCATGGTCTCTTCCTACGAAACTTCATGAAACTCACTGGATCAAACACTTTTGAG
This sequence comes from Dactylorhiza incarnata, assembly GCA_033032865.1. Classification (NCBI taxonomy): domain Eukaryota; kingdom Viridiplantae; phylum Streptophyta; class Magnoliopsida; order Asparagales; family Orchidaceae; genus Dactylorhiza; species Dactylorhiza incarnata. The sequence goes on from JAWHQI010000014.1 coordinate 13,182,775, forward strand.
TTCAATGTCTCACCTAATATTCAGATCTAAAGATCTAGCACCAAGGGAGAGGGGAGGAAGTCACCTGATTTCTGGCTGACATTCGCAGTTGTCTCCTCCGCGGCATGGCGGCAGTTGGCCAAGACTGATTAAAGGGTCCTGATCCACAGAAATATCCAACATGTAATCAGTCAACATTACCTAAACTAAAAAGGGAAATAGCATAAAGAAAATCTGGACTGCATAAGGGCAACAAGGTAATGCATATACAAATCCTCATTGAATTGAAGCGGAGCATACACAAATAGCAGCCGACCTATTAAATTAAAAGCCCCCAATAGTAATAGTAATTTTTTGGCTCATACCCTAACAGCACAGCAACTCCAACTAGAAGGAAGAATACAACAACATTTAATCATAGCCAATAGAACAGAAATTCCCTCATAAGCAAGGAAATGAGATCACAAATTATGACCAATGAATCGGGACTGCATAATAACAACAAAACATCAAAAGTGGTCTACTTAAGGGCAGACAAACAACAACAACCCTAATGAAATAGAACCAAAACATGTACAGATGTACTATAGAAGATCATCCCTATTCCCCATTCTCTGATTCACTCCACAATAACCAATAGAGAAGGAAAGTAATAGCAGCCAAACAAAAATTGAAACCCTCAAATTGAATATATGATTTTGCCCAAATCCCTTAACAGTACAACCCCCTTAACTGAACAGAGGAGCAGCACGGTAGCAGAAGAACAAAAACCCCCATAATAAAGTTGCGTGCACTCATAGAATTTGGTCCCATTTCTTAACAGCACGATAATCCTCACTGGAAATAGGGGCAACAACAGCCAGCTAGTAAGAACAAAAAGCCCCCCAAAATCTCATGAAACTTTAACTCAAATTCCTACCAGAAACTTTAAACAGTCGGTCAAACAAAACGAGGAGTAACCGGCTTCCAGAAATTGAAACCCCCAAATGGTCTTTCAATACAAAGAGTCCCCAAAGAAAATAGAAATTAATGAATCTTAACAGGGATGGTATGGCTTACAGTGAGCTCAGAGAAGTCGGGCATTGATTCAATACAAAATCGCAAGCCCCGACTAAGACCAGTTCAAGCGAAGCCTTACCAACCCCTGCTTCCAGCAATACTCAGGGAAATCTACGAGCTTTTGAGAAAAACAAGGGAGATGATGAAAGAAGGAAGAAGGCGCGACTGTAACCCTAGCTGAGACAAGAACGAGAGCGGAAAAAGGTTCGGCCGATCCAATCCAACCCAAAACAAGGCAGAAATTCATTATTTATTTCCTCCACCGCCTCAGGTAATGTAATCATTTTTGTTTTGTTAACCCTTCTTTAATCCAAAACTCAATTTCAGCCCTTATTAAAGCAATAAAACTAAAGTCAGGTAAGCCTAAATTTCCCAGCAGGTTCAGCCAACTTAAATGGACTTGTCCATCGACCAATCCAGCATTATATTTTTGTGCAAACATAACAATAATCAGCGGCTATACAATATAATGCAGAAGAGTAATTATTGAACCCGCCAACTTTAAAATTTGTTTTCCAAAAACAAATACCTCCACTAGTCATAAAATACTTAGATGGTAAATACCACACTGCTTGAATATTTTCATCATAGGGGATTTACCAGTTTTCCAACTTAAACACCTCCGTAAAATCTGGTCAGCAAAAATACAAAAGAAAAACCATAAGCAATATAAACCGAGATGGGAGAAATAAAGAGGAAGTCGGTATCAATTAAGTCCTCCACCGCCACTTAAAAGCCAGTCATATAAAGATTAACTTAAGCAATTGCTATCATCACACCTAATAGGCCACATGAGAAGCCCAAACAAAGCTCCCAATAGGGTATGTAAATTAATCATCTCTTGTTGACTGTGACTCAAACCTGATCACCTCAGGGTCCTAGGGCTTCTACCGAGTCTGAGTCAACCTCCGGTGACACAACACACTCATAAGGGGCCTAGCGCGCACTGGGATGTTACAAATCCAATAAACGAAGAAACAATTTCGTCCCCGAAATTTAAGTTGAGGTTAGGGGGGCTTAAGTTCAGATCACAAAAGTCATCTGGTGTACACTTTAAATCCCACTCACCACTAGTGACGGTCACTACTCATTCACATCACCTCACTTCCAATTTCTCCCGAGTGTACTTCTGTTATACTTCATGACACTTGTAATCCAAATTATGCACAGAGAAATCTTAAGTGTTTCTTATCCTGATGCAAACACAAATATTGTGGTGAAAATACATAGTTGGGTTTGTATCCACGCCCACTCTACGGGCAGGTTGGAAAGAACCGAAACCCATACTCCCTTGTTCCCTCACCTTAATAAACCAACATTCATTGCACCTTTGATCTAAACCTCCTTAAGATCGGTGACCCCGATACACATTAGGTTACTACTCGTGCCTCCGGATTAAATTTAGAATCCTCCACCAAAGGAGTCACGTGCTTTAGATTTACAAAAATAAATTGATTCTTCCAATCGAAAGCATCGTTATCCAAAAAACATGTTGCCCTTTCAACATCATCACTTCTGTGCATCAAAATTTTTTGCATTAAATGAGGATGGCCTCAAAGTCAAACGGGTGATCAACCATAAAATTCACGATGTCATATCCTTGGGTCAAACCTCAAATACCCAAACAGTTATTGTACCTGCAAGATCTGGCTAATAGAGGGGGGCGAGCATAATATTTGTTCATCATGTACTCGACCACCCAGAAATGCGGATGCGTGGGCCGCCAGGCAAATGAGGGGCGGAACCCCACTCGCGTGGGAGGCCAGGGATCTGGCGAGCGGTGCCTTCGCGGACCACTCCCATAGTAAGATCTCATCTAAAATTGGGAGGTGCGCGTGAGATGAGGTGAACCGGGGATCGTCACCTCGCGCAGGCTAAAGCAAGGAAGGTGAGTCGAGTAGGACACAGAGCCCCACGGGGAGCATAGCGTGAGAGCGAATCAGGTGCGGGCTCAGCGCTCCGGTGGTGCATTTAACAATGGCAAAGAGAGCAATGGCTCGCCGCCTTGCGCGGGCGAGCCATACTTGTGCATGGCGCTAGGGGGCTAGCGAGCGGTGCCCTCACGGGCCACTCGTAGAAGGGGATCTCGTGGGCCTCGCTCGTGGAAGGACTCGCGAGTGGCACATGGCAAGGGGAGTGGGGGCTCGCCCCGGTCGCGTGCCCAGCTCGCAGGGAGAGAGGCGAGTGGCGCCCTCAAGGGCCACTTGCCCAGCAAGGGTCGACAGGTGAATTTACCCTGATACCCTTGGTGGGTTGCAAATAGCCAATCGGAGTAGCAGAGTTTTGCTGTTGGCAAACCAATTTGGGGTGCGTATAGTAAAATCAGAAGGCGGAGTTCGGCTATTAGCAGACCATGAGTAAGAAACTATATATAGACCTTGAAGGGCACCTTTGGAGTTGATTCCAATCTCAGCACTCTGAGCTTCCTTCTCCTTAGGCTATCTTGGTTCAGCTCTCAGGCTCTCCAAGGTGCCCAGTCTCTGCTTTGGTCTAGGAGGGGTAGCGCTCATAGATCTTCCGGGTGTGTGGTGGGACCTCCTCACTGCGACCAAGGGTCTGTGTCTAGTTCTGAGGCTTCGGTCTGTTCCTTCCGAGGAATCAGTAAGTGCTAGCTGCCCCCCATCTTTGGGGGCCCGAGCTCCACAAGAGGCCAAGTATTGATTTCAACACTAGTATCCATAGATGATCCGGAGGTCTACTAGGAATATCTAGCCTCGATGAGCATAGTTTGTGATATCAGGGATCAGATCAAAGCTGCACAGGGATGTGATGCAGAATTAGAACCAGTTTCCAAGTCCTTGGAATTAGGCACCGCGGGGTATTATTCGTTGAAGGATGCCATCATGCACTTCCGAGGTAGAATTTATATACCAGTAGGGGATAACATTCGGGAGGATATTCTAATAAAAGCGCATCATAGTAGATATTCAGTACACCCCGGGATCTCTAAGATGACCGCAGACTTGAAAAGAATGATGTATTGGCCTGGAATAAAGAGGGATATCACCCGTTTGATGACCCATTATGAGCCATGTCAACTAGTAAAGGCCGAGTGCAAAAGATCGGGATGGTTATTACAGCCACTGCCGGTGCCGGAGTGGAAGTTTGAGGACATTTCCATGGACTTCATACATGGGTTACCTCGCTCCCTCTCCGAGCTTGACTACGTTTGGGTCATTGTGGATAGGTTGACAAAGGTGGCCAGACTCATTTCCATAAAAAAAGGTGCTCCTGTCAGTGTCCTAGTACCGTTATTTGTGTAACAATTCGTCAGATATCACAGAGTACCCAGATCGATCGTGTCAGATCGAGACAGCCAATTTATGTCAAGGGAATGGAAGGCGGTTTAGGAATATCTGGGGTCACATTTGACATGCAGCACCGTGTTACACCCGCAGACCGATGGCCAGACAGAACAAACCATCCAGACTATGGAAGACTTGTTAAGGTTGTGCATACTAGATAGTGAGGAATCGTGGGAGAGACTGCTGCCACCCGTCAAATTCTCCTACAATAATAGACAACAATTAATCATTGACATGGCTTCCTACGAAGCTCTCTACGGTAGAAAGTGCAGGGCACCACTTTCATGGGTATAGGATGAGGACCCGAAGGCGCTAGGGTCAGAATATATTGAAGACATGGACCCCAAATATGTCTGATACGAGATCGGATGTTGGAGGCGCAGAGCAGGCAAGCTAAATATTACGACGCACGATATCATAATAGGCAAGCTAAATATTATGATGCACGACATTGTTAGGTGGAATTTCATGCAGGAGACAGAGTATTTTTGAAAATATGTCCGACACACGGGGTCACACGGGTGCGGCAACTGAAGAAGCTCAGTTCAAGATACAAAGGGCCATATAGGATCCTGGAGCGGATCGACCCCTTGGACTATAGACTGGAGCTACCACAGGAGTTGGCCGGGTTACACGATGTCTTTCATGTCTCCTTGCTTAGGAGGGCACTCATTCGACCAGAGCAACTAATTTCTACTATAATGGGTCCGATAACATCCGACCGAACAGTCCATTTGGAGCCAATAAGGATTGATGACACAGTCGTTCGAGCCTTGCGACGAAAGAAAGTTACGCTGGTAAAGGTCCTTTGGTCTAATCACGGCCGGGAAGAGCATATGTAGGAACCACTGGACCTGATGAAGCAACAATACCCAGAACCTTTCGAATCAGGTAACACTTAACTACTTAAAGTTTTTATGATTATTCAACTTGATCTAAAACCTCGTACACCTGATCTTAATTTCGGGGACAAAATTATTTTCTTCTGTATTGGTATTTGTAACATCCCCCAAACTGCTAGACCCCTATGGAATTTTTGTCATGACCAGGTCATGATAAAAATAGGGTAAGTGACCTAGGGTGCCTTGACAACAAGTTGAATAGGTGAAGAACACCCTGGTGTGCACTTAGCCACCATGGGTCATTCCAATTTATGGAGAATTTACGGGTAACTCAGGAGGACTAAAGTACCATATGCATCACCTATAACCATGGGGAAAACCCTAGGCTGAATTAGAGCATGCTAGGTGACATAAATATTTCCTTGAAAAAAAGGGTGCCCCTTGATCACTATAGGAACATTTGACCTGACTATGTCAAGTTACACATAAAGGCCCAACTTGACATAATTCACCCTAGTATAGGTCCATTAGCCTTAGTATAGTGAAATTGACGACACCACACCTTCCTAAACACTAGGATAGACTAATGAGACAGATTGGACATAATGGAATCGGTCAATTTTGGAAAATTAGGTCAATTACCTAAAAAAAGCCCCAATTTTACCTAAATGAACTAATCCCCTCAATTGACCTTCAAATGGCTCAATGTGTAAGACCCCATTTGTTTTCTTTCAAAAACCCGGGTCTTATGCCCAGAACCGCCGCTTTGCGATGACACACTCACTCGGAAAGGTAACCACTACAAAACACCAATCCTGTCGTCCATATCGATCATAGAAAAAGAAAAGTATATTTGAACATATAGAAAAGCTCAAGTCCACATCACAGGAAATTATAAAACCATAGATGGTAAATGTCCACAAAGAGTAACTGAAATAAAAAGATAACAATAATAAAGGGCTCATGCTCTGTACATCATGTCCTCACTACAAGATCACTCGCAGAAGCTAACTACTGATCACTCACTGATCCTGAAACTTGAGCTCCTGTACTAGACTTGCTCTCCTCCGTCTGCACCGGCCTCTGGTGTTGCTGCGTCTCCTCGATCTCCTAAAATGATAAGGTCCACCGACCGTTAGTCAAAAATACTAAGCCAATCCCCCACCCCTCCCTCGGTGACTCCTAGGCATAGAGCGGGAAGGATGAAGCGGAGGACAACAAGGGGTAAAACAAAAGAAGATGACAGCGACACTAGTCTACAGGAATTGCACTACACTACACATGTGATTATAAATAATTGAAGCAGTAAAATAAAGCATGGTAAAGAGCGAGTAAAGAACAGTAAGTAAAGCAGGTACATAATATAAAAGTAACCATTGGTTTATAGGAATGCCCATACAAACCTATAGACCAAGGGGTCGTTTAGTAGGGTCTATCGTATAAAAAGTCCCATAACCAATTTATACGATAGGGGTAGGGGTTGTAATGCAATGTTTATGCCATGACATGCAAAGTTATGCAGTTTATGCTCTGTTCATACAAGTGCAACTCACACACTTCGACTCTATGCACACAAAACTTTAGTTCCCCCTTTTTGGAGCTAGCAAGACTCCCAGGATACTCCCGTAGTGGCAAACGGAAGCGGTGGGTTGGGCCTCGCCCACCTCTAGGTTGGTATTCACACTACCTAACCTAGACCTATCGTACGCCTCAACGCAAAACCGCAGAGCATCTGCGTACTCTTACTGGCTAGACCACCAGACTTTTATGGCTAAGTCCAAATTCCACACTTGCCGAGTCAACGTATTGACGTCGGTTTGAATGACCGTCCAATACCAAAGACCCACCACTTTCGTGCACATGCAAACATGTTCTACTATCTATCTCCGAGCCATAGGCTCCCCGGGCTAACCTGCCTGTCATCAATAACCTTCTGAGCCACCGGCTCACCGGGCCAACCCGTCCGTACCAACAAACACTACTGAGTCACAAGCTCACCGGACTAACTAGTCCGCTGCTTCAACCACCGAGCCTACTGCTCGAAAACCAAGCCAACTAACATACCCGTGACAACGGAGTGTGAGTGAGTGTATTATTAAGTTAATCTTGTATAATAACTTATCCCTACAATTTATGTTTATTCTTGGACTTCCCGAGGATTACCCTGTAAGGGGCTCGTCACGGTACTAGGAGCTATAATGGGATGACACCCCAAGGGTCCCCTTCTCAAGACACTTATTGCTATTGGTATCTACTCTTAAGAACTTCCCTCTTACCCTTTGTCTTGAGTTACACCTAAGTGATTTATGACACACCAGGGGAAAGACGATCTTTCGTCAATCCCTAGCACATCCTTACCCTTAACCCACCAAGTGCACTCTCATCACATACATTTCTTTGGATGGACTTCTACCTATTTAACCAGACCATGTGCACCATCTGCACACCATTTCCACCTTGTAGGCCACTAAAAACCTAAGTTTCACTATTTTACTAAACGCAGACCAAACAAACTATATGAAGCTTAAAAGTAGAGGTACTCCAAATATTCATCCAACTGACTCAAGATATTTACTGGAGGTCTATCATGTTGTTATAAGACTAAATCCAAAGAATCATATTTTTCCTTAATCATTTAGCATTTATTTTTATTTCTCCAAATATTTGCCAAGTATGAAAATGAACATGAAGTGTAAGGAATTATTATGATATGACTCTCCAAAAATCATGATAAATCTATGATGACTAAATAATAGGAAATACAACATATCATATTTTTACAGTAAGAATTTGTCCTCTATTTTTAATATTTACCATCTATCCAAACTTGTAGCTTTATGAAGGAACCACCAAAAATATCTACTCCAAGATTATGGGAAAAATACCAAGCTCTTGTATTCATCAGAAAAGTCAACTGACAAAATTTTAGGATTTATGGAAATCATGTTCTTACTTAAATAAATACTTTAAAAAAACCTCAAATAAGACAAGTTGTGAAGTAGCCTACTGATTTATGTATCCAAAAATTATATAAAAAATCACAGACTTTCCTAGTGCTCTGAAAAGTCATGTCACCAATTTGCACAATTTATCAAAGAGTATTGGACCCTCAATTATTTTTCTTAAGCCTAAGACAAAATAGGTGCCTTGTGAATAAAGTACCGGTTTAATCATTTAATAAAATGCACAAAAATTTACCAGAGGTGTATATCATAATAATAAATGCACTACCAAGGTTTCATTTCCATCGAAGACATTTTGAGCATGTAAATAATTCTTATAAGAAATTTCCCTAAAGGGGTTATGTCCTAATTTAGGGGAAATAAGTTCTCCCAAAATTCTCTCAAAATTCCCTAGGGCATAATTACTCCCCATAAACATATATCCTAAGTTCCATGACCATTTATAGCTTTTGAGCACATGTCCTTCACAAGGTTCTAAATGCACACATAGGGATAAAGCTAGTGTTCTAGGGCTTAACCACCTCCGCACCACCCCAAACCACTCATGGTGGTGTTTTAGGTGATCCTAAACTAGTGGCCAAGGTTTCACCTCATGGTGAGGAGATTTGACCACAATATCGCAAGATAACACCATGCCCTAATTTTGACCTAGTTTGACTCAACTTGGATTGACAAATTACCCAATCAAAATAGTCCCAATTGGGCCGAGATTTTTACCAAGGTCATAACATAATCCTAAGGAGAACCCACCAAAATTTGGAGGGCATTGGAGGTCATTTGACCCAATAATTAATTTCTAAATGATTTATGAAATTATCTCAAAAACCTTAGAAAAAGGTTCTCCTAAAAATCCCATCTTTGATTATGTTATGTGGGTTATGAAACTAGCCTAGGTTTTAAATATCAAGGCCATAGCAACTACCAATGAAAAGATATGCAAGGAAGAGTGACTGCCCTACCCTAGGGATTAGTCCTAGCATTTTGGCTCTACATTGAGCTACAGTGCTCCTGTTAGGCTGAAACAAACTTTCGCTTAATATACACACCAAGGGCTACTATATTGGTGTTGGACACTTTTTCATCCGAGGTGTTCTAGTATTTTTAATAATTAAAATGAAACACTGCTTATTATGTGACAGAAAACACTATAAACAATTAATTATATTACTGACTCTGCGTTCGACGAAAGCTGAACACATCTGCGTTCGACTTAAACTAACTACGCTCGACGAAGATAGAATAAATCTGCGTTCGATGAAAAATAACATGCGCTCGACGAAAGTAGAACAAATCTTCGTTCGACTAAAACTAACCTGTGCTCGACGAAAGCAGAACAAATCTGTGTTCGACGAAAACTAAACTGCGCTCGACGAAATGAATTCCGTTCGATGAACTCCATATTCAGTTCATCATACTCAACTCAGATCGACGAAGTCTAAAACGCAATCAACGAATCAGTTCCGTTTGACAAACTCAGGATTCCGTTCGACGAACTACAACAATCAGATCGACGTATTAAATGAAATAAACGTAAACATAAAAAATAGATCCGACGGCTCTCAGTTATTGTCCCCGAGGAATGGACGGCGCGCGACAACCTGACCTGGGTTTCTTTGTGGGATGATTTCCCGGCCACCTGTACCTCTTCCCGGCCAGCCAATGCCACCACCACCTCCGTTGAGGTAGTGGCCTGCGATAGGGGTGGTTGGCCGGCCGGAGGTAGTCGGATCGGGTTTTAGAGGAGGTGGAAAAAGAGTCCGTAACGAACCCTTTCGGAAGCACAATCCGAGCCCAATTGAGCTCGGATCAAGCCCCAAATCAACATAAGATCTAGCACTAAGGGAGGGGAAGCGGATCGGACCTGTATGGGGGCTTGGTGGCGCGTGTTCCGATGAGTTGCCATGGACGGTGCTGGAGCTTTTGGCGCCATGTCAATCTAGGATTCTGGTGCTCGATTTCTTCAGAGAAGAGGGGGTTTCACTCCTTTTCGTCCTCTGAAGGCGTTAAGGAAATCAAAAGGGGGAGGGGAAGAGCCTTGGCATTAATTGCCATAATCACCATTAATGGTGATTTTCGGTTTATTATGTGAGGAAATGAATTGGCCATCAATTAGGCCGGAAAAAGGGCTGAAACTTCTCCTCTCCTCAAGGGGAGATGAAGGGTACCATAAATTGAGTTTATTTGGCCGAAAATGCCTTTCTCCTCCTCTTCCTCTCTTCGCCATTTTTGGGGGAAATAGAGCTTTATCTCTCCTAGCCAAAATCCTTCAAATTAAATGGCCAACTCAGCAGCATTCAATCCCCATTAGGTGGTGGACCACCTCATTTGGGTCTAGCCTAAGTGGATTGGGTTCAATTTGTGTAAAGTAGGTCATTTTGACCTAAATTTAGGCTAGGGTTGACTTTGGTCAAATTGACCACTTGGGTTGACCACAATGGGTGGGTAGTGACCCATTTGACTCCCTTATGAGTTAGCAAGGCTTAGGTAGAGTCAGTTTGGCAAAGTCAGGGTGAATAGCCCCTTATTAGGGCACTTTGACCAAATTAGGGTTTAGGGCAAATTGGTCAAATTGGAGGCCCCATGATGGGGCTTTTTGGTCCATTAGGTTCCTAGTACCCACACATGGGTAGGAGCATGGTCAATTTGGCGTGGTGAGGGCCAATTGACCTTAATTGAGTTAGTTTGACCAATTTAGGGTTTAGGTTTACTTTAGTCAAATTGGCCTCTTAGGTTGACCCCAATGGGTCACTGGTACTTCAAGGAGACCCCTAATGGGTTAAGGATGCTATGTTGGGGTCAAGGTTCAAGGTGGGGCCCTAAAGTCCAACCCTAGGCTTGGTATCTGAAAATTACTATTTGCAGACCACTTAGGTTTTCTCCTTCTCACCTAAATTCACAAGGTCTTGGGCTCTTCCTATGGTTCTGTCATGACGTAGTCATGACAAAACCAGCTTAGGGGTCTAGCTATTTGGGAGATGTTACAAATCGCAATAAACAAAAAAATAATTTCGTCCTCGAAATTCAGGTTAGGCTTGCGGGGGTTTCACCGAGAGTGACTGAACGTAACATACCCTAAGAATTGAAGTTATTCCTGGCTCGAAGAGCACCGACTATCTCTGCCACACCAGTTCTAGTGGCTCCCAGGTGTGCTCCTCCTGTCCATAATTTTACCACATGACTTTTACCTACGGAACCTTCTTACGCCGCAAGACTCGCATCGTCATATCATCTATCCTGACCGGGGTGACCTAGCGACCTTGGTCAATCAATCCTCGATGTTCCAAAAAAACTTGTGCCCGGAGTGGGGGTGTGGTAACCTGTGTATGAAATCCATAATTATATCCTCGAACTTCCACTCTAACATGGGCAGATTCTTATGCCTCTAAAGTTTCCTTCACATGTTCAAATTCTTACTCCTTCAGGTACATCATAGTAATTAATCATCTCTACTCTACAACTTTTCCAGTTCTTAATCTTGATGGAACTGATCAAATCTTTATGCATCTTAATTATCCTCCAATTTTAAGTGTGGGTGTACCTGTGAACTTTCACGAGTATAAGTTAACCAACCATAATGGTAAGATGACTCCCAATCATTTTCTACGTGGAGTTTGATTCATAAGGTATACGAGTAAAATTTTTTGAAACCCTAAGATTTTTCACAAGTCAATTTTATCAAGAAATATCAGCTCATTTATTTCACCAAATTCCTATAACTTCAACATTTGCTACTCTTGATCACTTTCAAATGGTCCTAAGCAAGATAAACTTAGATCGTTCTTACCATAGTGAACTCAAACACCATATTCTAAATCCAATAAGTCATCGACTATGATCTCTGGTTATTCATCATCATAGCTTCCAAGGTTTAAGGATTATTACTGTAGCTCGAAATTTCTACCAGAATAGGGCGTGATTTTTAAAAAGTCATGAGTTAATCACTTTTGAATGCCCCAAGTCACAAGAACCTCAAATATAACTATGACCTGTATGACCTAGTTTCCGTCCATAACTTCTAGAATGGGACATCGACATCCCTAAGTGATTAATCCTGACGACTTTACATTTCCAACGATTCAACTAAGGTCATGTTGTTGTACGATCAATGATGTCTATCCATTGTCCCAGTAATACTACGGATCATCATTCTGAACATACTGTTACACCATCTCATCTTTGTCCAAGAAATATTGAATAAGATCGACTCCAAAGTCATCATGTTCCCGACATAGCACTTGCTAAATTAGATCCAAGGGACACCCAAGTCAGTCATTAATTTGCCCAATAAACAAAAGGTAAGCCCCAATAAACAAAAGATAAGCCACTATCTATTTTGGGCTAAGTATCTTCAATATCACCATGTTATATTCGTCCCAATTATGCAAACAATTCTTAGGGCACACAACCTTAGACTTAGGGTTCTATCTTGAGACTTGTTGGTATACTCCATACTTTAGACTCTGCAGGGTACCTTCTACGACAACCTTATCAAGGTCCACAGGTGACCCAATCCCAAACGGGTCTCTTCTGCACTTGAATTCTTATCCGACCCTCAGTGTTTGTCATGGTGGTCTTCTTAATGTAATCATGTCATGGATACGAGGTTTGAGTCTATGAGTCTCATACCATTCTGCTTATGTATCAATCTCTCTTTGTCTAGCCTCTTTGGGGTATCCTCATACCTTCACCAAAATTCATACCTACGGTCTATTTCAGACTAGGTCATGGGATAAATTGTCATGGTATGTCACGTGTCCTAGTGGGGTTGAGTCTAACTTATTGAACAAAGGAATATCTAAAGAGATCTTTGCAGCCGGAGGTATTCCCTGCTAGGGGCAGGGTTCGCCGCAGGCTACAAAAGAAAACTTGCCAAAAGATTCAGTTAAAAGTGGACTTTTCCATGTGATTTCCCATATGGGCACACCATAGCTTCTGCTGCTTAGTTTGTCCTCAAACTGAACTCGCGTGGGGTGGCCCAGGGTTTGTGGACTTCTTTTCTTCGGATCGAGGTTTGCCTCTGATACCACTTGTAAGACCTCATTTTTTTCTTTCAAAAACCCGGGTCTTATGCCCAGAACCACCGCTTTGCGGTGACACCCTCACTCGGGAAGGTCGTCACTACAAAACGCCGATCCTGCCGGCCATATCGATCACAGAAGAAGAAAAGTATATTTGAACATATAGAAAAGCTCAAGTCCATATCACAGGAAATGTATAAAACCATAGATGGTAAATGTCCACAGAGAGTAACTGAAATAAAAAGATAACAATAATAAAGGGATCATGCCCTGTACATCATGTCCTCACTACAAGATCACTCGCGGAAGCTAACTACTAATCACTCACTGATCCTACAACTTGAGCTCCTGTACTAGACTGACCCGCTTCCGTTTGCACCGGCCTCTGGTGTTGTTGCGTCTCCTCGATCTCCTAAAATGATAAGGTCCACCGACCGTTAGTCAAAAATACTAAGCCAATCCCCCACTCCTCCCCCGTTAACTCCTAGGCACCGAGAGGGAAGGATGAAGCGGAGGACAATAAGGGGTAAAAACAAAAGTAGATGACAGCGGATCTAGTCTACAGGAATTGCCCTACACTACACAGGTGATTATAAATAATTGAAGCAGTAAAATAAAGCATGGTAAAGAGCGAGTAAATAACAGTAAGTAAAGCAGGTACATAATAAAAAAGTAACCATTGGTGTATAGGAATGCCCATACAAATCTATAGACCATGGGTTCGTTTAGCAGGGCCTATCGTATAAAAAGTCCCATAACCAATTTATACGATAGGGGTAGGGGTTGTAATGCAATGTTTATGCCATGACATGCAGAGTTATGCAGTTTATGCTATGTTCATACAAGTGCAACTCACACACTTTGACTCTATGCGCACAGACCTTTAGTTCCCCCTTTTTGGAGCTAGCAAGACTCCCAGGATACTCCCATAGTGGCAAACGGAAGCGGTGGGTTGGGCCTCGCCCACCTCTAGGTTGGTATTCACACTACCTAACCTAGACTTATCGTACGCCTCAATGCAAAACTGTGGAGCATCTACGTACTCTTACTGGCTGGACCACCTGACTTTTATGGCTAAGTGCAAATTCCACACTTGCCGAGTCAACATATTGACGTCGGTGTGAATGACCGTCCAATACCGAAGACCCACCACCTTCGTGCACATGCAAACATGTTCTACTATCTATCTTCGAGCCATAGGCTCCCCGGGCTAACCTGCCCGTCATCAATAACCTTCCGAGCCACCGGCTCGCCGGACCAACCCGTCCGTACCAACAAACACTACTGAGTCACAAGCTCACCGGACTAACTAGTCCGCTGCTTCAACCACCGAGCCTACCGTTCGAAAACCAAACCAACTAACATACCCGTGACAAAGGAGTGTGAGTGAGTGTATTATTAAGTTAATCTTGTATAACAACTTATCCCTATAATTTATGTTTATTCTTGGACTTCCCGAGGATTACCCTGTAAGGGGCTCGCCACGGTACTTGGAGCTATAATGGGATGACACCCCAAGGCTCCCTTTCTCAAGACACTTACTGTTATTGGTATCTACTCTTAAGAACTTCCCTCTTACCCTTTCTCTTGAGTTGGACCTAAGTGATTTATGACACACCAGGGGAAAGACGATCTTTCGTCAATCCCTAGCACATCCTTACCCTTAACCAACCAAGTGCAATCTCATCACATACACTTCTTTGGATGGACTTCTAACTATTTAACCAGCCCATGTGCACCATCTGCACACCATTTCCACCTAGTAGGCCACTAAAAACCTAAGTTTCACAGTTTTACTAAACGCAGACCAAACTAACTATATGAAGCTTAAAATTAGAGGTACTCCAAATATTCATCCAAATGACTCAAGATATTTACTGGATGTCTATCATGATGTTTTAAGACTAAATCCAGAGAATCATATTTTTCCTTAATCATTTACCATTTATTTTAATTTCTCTAAACATTTGCCAAGTATGAAAATGAACATGAAGTGTAAGGAATTCTTATGATATGTCTCTCCAAAAATCATGATAAATCTATGATGACTAAATAAAAGGAAATACAACATATCATATTTTTACAGTAAGAAATTGTCCTCTATTTTTAATATTTTCCATCTATCCAAACTTGTAGTTTTATGAAGGAACCACAGAAAATATCTACTCCAAAATTATGGGAAAAATACCAAGCTCTTGTATTCATCAGAAAAATCTACTGACCATATTTCAGGATTTATGGAAATCATTTTCTTACTTAAATAAATACTTTAAGAAAATCTCAAATAAGACAAGTTGTGAAGTAGCCTACTGATTTAAGTCTCCAAAAATTATATAAAAAACCACAGACTTTTCTAGTGCTTTGAAAAGTCATGTCACCAATTTGCACAATTTATCAAAGAGTATTGGACCCTCAATAATTTTTCTTAAGCTTAAGACAAAATAGGTGCCGTGTGAATGAAGTACTGGTTTAATCATTTAATAAATTGCACAAAAAAGTACCAGAGGTGTATATCATAATAATAAAGGCACTACCAAGGTTTCATCTCCATCCAAGACATTTTAAGCATGTAAATAATTCTTATAAGAAATTTCCCTAAAGGGGTTATGTCCTAATTTAGGGGAAATAAGTTCTCCTAAAATTCTCTCAAAATTCCCTAGGGCATAATTACACCCCATGAACATATCTCCTAAGTTCCATGACAATTCAATAGCTTTTGACCACATGTCCTTCACAAGGTTCTAAATGCACACCTAGGGATAAAACTAGTGTTCTAGGGCTTAACCACCTCCACACCACCCCAAACCACTCAAGGGTGTGTTTTAGGTGATCCTAAACCAATGGCCAATGTTTCACCTCATGGTGAGGAGATTTGACCACAATATCCCAAGATAACACCATGCCCTAATTTTGACCTAGTTTGACTCAACTTGGATTGACAAATTACCCAATCAAAACAGTCCTAATTGGGCTGAGATTTTTACCAAGGTCATAACATAACCCTAAGGAGCACCCAGCAAAATTTGGAGGGCATTGGAGGTCATTTGACTAAATAATTAATTTCTAAATGATTTATGAAATTATCTCAAAAACCTTAGAAAAAGGTTCTCCTAAAAATCCCATCTTTGATTATGTTGTGTGGGTGTATGAAACTAGCCTAGGTTTTAAATATTAAGGCCATAACATCTACCAATGAAAATATATGCAAGGAAGAGTGACTGCCCTACCCTATGGACCAGTCCTACCATTTTGGCTCTACAGGGAGCTACAGTGCTCCTGTTGGGCTGAAACAAATTTTCACTTAATCTACACACCAAGGGCTACTATATTGGTGTTGGGCACTTTTTCATCAGAGGTGTTCTAGTATGTTTAGTAATTAAAATGAAACACAGCTTATTATGTGACAGAAAACACTATAAACATTTAATTATATTACTGACTCTGCGTTCGACGAAAGCTGAACACATCTGCGTTCGACAAAAACTAACTGCGCTCGACGAAGACAGAATAAATTTGTGTTCGACGAAAACTAACCCGCGCTCGACGAAAGCAAAACAAATCTGTGTTCGACGAAATCTAACCTGCGCTCGATGAAAACAAAACAAATCTACGTTCGACGAAATCTAACCTGCGCTCCACGAAAGCAGAACAAATATGCATTCGACGAAATCTAACCAGCGCTCGATGAAAACAGAATAAATTTGCGTTCGACGAAAACTAACCTGCGCTCGAAGAAAACAGAATAAATCTGCGTTCGACGAAAACTAACCTGCGCTCGACGAAAGCAGAACAAATCTGCGTTCGACAAAATCTAACCTGCGCTCGACGAAAACAAAACAAATCTGCGTTCTATAAAATCTAACCTGCGCTCGACGAAAATAGAATAAATCTGCGTTCGACGAAAACTAAACTGCGCTCGATGAAAACAGAATAAATCTGCGTTCGACAAAATCTAACCTGCGCTCGACGAAAGCAGAACAAATCTACGTTCGATGAAATCTAACCTGCGCTCGACGAAAACAGAACAAATTTGCGTTCGACGAAATCTAACCTGCGCTCAACGAAAACAGAATAAATCTGCGTTCGTCGAAAACTAATTGCGCTCGACGAAGACAGAATAAATCTGTGTTCGCCGAAAACTAACCTGCGCTCGACGAAAGCAGAACAAATCTGCGTTCGACAAAAACTAACTTGCGCTCGACAAAAGCAGAACAAATTTGCGTTCGATGAAATCTAACCTGCTCTCGACGAAAGCAGAACAAATCTGCATTCGACGAAAACTAAACTGCGCTCGACGAAATTAATTCCGTTCGATGAACTCCATATTTAGTTCGTCGAACTCAACTCAGTTCCGTTCGACGAACTCAGGATTCCGTTCGACAAACTTCAACAATCAGATCGACGAATTAAATGAAATAAATGTAAACATTAATAACAGATTTGATGGCTCTCAGTGATCGTCCCCGAGGAATGTACGGCGCGCGACAAACCGACCTGGGTTTCTTTGCGGGATGATTTCCCAGCCACCTGTACCTCTTCCTGGCCAGCCAATGCCACCACCACCTCTGTTGAGGTGGTGGTCGGCGATCTGGTTTTAGAGGATGGGAAAAAGAGACCGTAACGAACCCTTTCGGAAGCACAATCCGAGCCCAATTGAGCTCGGATCATGCCCCAAATCAACATAGGATCTAGCACTAAGGGAGGGGAAGCGGATCGAACCTGTATGGGGGCTTGGTATCGTGTGTTCCGGCGAGTTGCCATGGACGGTGATGGAGCTTTTAGCGCCATGTCAATCTAGGCTTCTGGGGCTCGATTTCTTCAGAGAAGAGGGGGGTTTCACTCCTTTTCGTCATCTGAAGGCGTTAAGGAAATCAAAAGGGGGAGGGGAAGAGCCTTGGCATTAATTGCCATAATCACCATTAATGGTGATTTTCGGTTTCTTATGGGAGGAAACGAATTGGTCATCAATTAGGCCAGAAAAAGGGCTGAAACTTCTCCTCTCCTCAAGGGGAGATGAATGGTACCATAAATTGAGTTTATTTGGCCGTAAATGCCATTCTCCCCCTCTTCCTCCCTCCGCCATTTTTGGGGAAAATAGAGCTTTCTCTCTCCTGGCCGAAATCCTTCAAATTAAATGGCCAACTCAGCAGCATTCAATCCCCATTAGGTGGTGGACCACCTCATTTGGGTCTAGCCTAAGTGGATTAGGTTCAATTTGGGTAAAGTAGGTCATTTTGACCTAAATTTAGGCTAGGGTTGACTTAGGTCAAATTGACCACTTGGGTTGACCACAATGGGTGGGTAGTGTCCCATTTGACTCCCTAGTGAGTTAGGAAGGCTTAGGTGGAGTCAATTTGACAAAGTGAGGGTGAATTGCCCCTTATTAGGGCACTTTGACCAAATTAGGGTTTAGAGCAAATTGGTCAAATTGGAGGCCCCATGATGGGGCTTTTTGATCCATTAGGTTCCTAGTACCCATACAAGGGTAGGAACAAGGTCAATTTGGCATGGTTAGGGACAACTGACCTTAATTTTAGTTAGTTTTACCAATTTAGGGTTAATGTTGACTTTAGTCAAATTGGCCTCTTAGGTTGACCCCAATGGGTCACTAGTGCTTCAAGGAGACCCCTAATGGGTTAGGGATGCTATGGTGGGGTCAAGGTTCAAGGTGGGGTCCTAAAGTACAACCCTAGGCTTGGTATCTGAAAATTGCTATTTGCAGACCACTTGGGTTTTCTCCTTCTCACCTAAATTCACATGGTCTTGGGCTCTTCCTATGGTTTTGTCATGACCTAGTCATGACAAAACCAACTTAGGGGTCTAGCTGTTTTGGTGATGTTACACAATGTGATCAAATTGATCACACCAAACCCTCTATGACCATTATGAGAGACTAATGGGGCAACATTGATCCATTTGAGTGGACCAATTTTGGGTAATTGGGCTAATTAACCAAAAGTTCCAATTTGACCTAATTGAGCAAACTCCCTCACTTTGACATTCAATTGGTCACATGTGGTCAATTTGATCACCCTAATACTCCAAGATTACTTAGGGAGTCTAATGGGTCCACATTGGACCCTTGGGATAAACCAATTTTGGGAAATTAGGTAAAATTACCAAATTGCCCCAAATTACAATTTTGCATTAAATGGTTAAATTGGCCCTCAATTGACCGAATTGACCTAGCATAACATCTCCTAAACCCTAAGGGGAGTATATGAGACCTAAATGAACCCAAATGCACATTCAATTTTGGGAGATTAGGGCAAAATAACCAAAATCCCCAAATTGCCCCAAAAGCGCAAAAAGTATAATTACACCCCATATGGCCCCACCATGACCTAATTCCCCTTGGAATAGGTCCATTAGGGCCTAAGGAACCAATGTGGGTCAGCCACATTGGTTGGAATGAGCTTGGGTCAATCCAAACCCATTTTCCCCAATTTGGCCTATTTGGGTCAAGTGAACCCAAGCTCTAAATATGTTGGACTTAGACCAATCCCAAGAGCCCATAAGCAAGCTCGCATGAAATCGCATCCTTGGGCCCTCTAAAATTCGAAATTGAGTGGGTGAATCCAAGAAATTTGAATTCAATTTAGGGGAAAAAGAAAGAGAAAAGGGAAGAAGACAATGTAGAGGAATATGGGGGATGGGTGCCAATTGGCACATCATTCCTTTTCCCCAAGCTCTTCTCTGAGCTGGAGAGTACATTCCCCTCAGAATTGGGTAGTGGGGGAGAGGGATGTATTGGCTAAGAGGGGCGGCGAGTGGGGTTGGCCTAGAGCTAATAATGGCATGAAGCCATATACACCACCCCTTCTCTTTTCTCCTCCCCATCAACTTCAGAGCTTCCCAAGGAGACGAGCCCCCTTCCAGAGAGGAATTTCAAGCTCTGCAAGCCCAAATCGCCATGGCACCAAGGAGGCTGAGGCCGGCAATGGAATCCCGTGCAACCACCAACAATCCAACTCAAAATGAGGCAAGCTCATCTACCTCTCCATCTGTGCTAGCTTCCCATGTATTTACATTGAATATCCCAGCTCAATTGAGCTGGGATCAAGCTTGTCTTTTGGCTGAAATTCAATCGAAATTTTCCTATGCTAGATCTTTGTACCGGCCACCGCCGGCCTGCCTGAAGCCCGATACCGGTAGCCCCCACCTCGACGAAAGTGGTGGCAGTGGTGGATGGCCGCAGTGGTGAGTGGGTGGCTGGAATATCAGAGCCAAAGTTGGCCCAGGCGCAAACATCCTAGGCCGTTGGCTGGTCGGGGATGATTACCCCCAGCCATTGGATCTTAGATGTTGGCTATACGCATCCCAATTAAATGAAATAGGAAGATTTTGTCACAGATTATTAGAGTTTTTGTACTTAAATTTTTAGGCCCTTAGAGGCCTTAAAATGAAAAGTGAGCAGAGACAACTAATATTGTCCTTTGAGTCTACTAGCTGTAGAAAATCAAATCATACCATTTGGTGCCCTACAACTCTCGCTAGGATATATTTGGTAAGACTAGTCCTAGAGAAGGACATATTTAAATAGTGAATAAATCTTATATGGTAGGTGATATGAAGTTGAAAATTTGAACATATGTGTATGCACCCTATATCTACTATGTGCCCAAATATTAGAATTTTTGGGGCACATTGTTCTAAAGTTTTTGTAGAAATTTAATAAACCATGCATGGTGTATATTATGGGTTATTTTGACTCAAATCACCCCAAATCTCCTTTGGGATGTTGGTTATGTGAATAATAGTCTATGGTTAAAATTTAAGGTCATTTGGACCATTGCATTTTGGTTTAGTCCACATGCATACGTAAGGGAAATTTGGTGTGCATATAACATTACCATGCAGCATTAGAATTACATGAGAAAATCTACTCAAATTGACCCAAATTTTAGGTATGTCAATTAGATCAAATTTAGTTCATGTTTAAAAATTGAAGGTCATTTGGACCTTTGCATATTGGTTTATTCCACATGCATGTGTAAGGGAAATTGGATGTGCATATAGCATTACCATGTATCACTAGATTTACATAGGTAAATCAACTTATCTTAACCCATGTTTTGGGTGGCATGATAATAAGACCAAGAATATGCCCTAGTTAATGGTTGAGCCCAAATGGACTCTTGTATATGAATGAAATTCACATGCAAAAAGTGTAGGTGATGAAAGGTGGTCAATAAGGTTCTTAAGTATTGATGTTTTGAGAATTTAAATGTTTTCCCTTGGTCAACTTTCATGAAATTTAAAACATGCACTTAGGACCATAGGATAATACTCTATAGAGAAAATCATCAACCTTTGGGTTGATTTCCCTAGGAAACTTGATTTCATATGATTTGGTCACACAGACCCCAAGTGAGTATTTATAGGGTCAAAGCATACTGAAATGTCATGAAACTTTGTACAAGGTCTTTTTATATCAGTATGAAGCTATGGAAATTTTATTAGATTTAATCTCTGAGTAAACTTCATACTTCCTTCACAAAGTAACATTTGGACTTATAACTTGAGAAATTTATTCCCTGAATTACTGATGTTGGATTGTTATGAAATTTTATATATGGTCTTTTTATATTAGTATGAATCTATGGAAATTTTATTAGATTTAATCTCTTAGTAAACTTCATACTTTCTTCACAAAGTAGCATTTGGACCTATAACTTGAGAAATTAATTCACTGAATTACTGATGCTAGATTGTTATGAAATTTTGTATATGGTTTTTTTATATAAGTATAAAGCTATGGAAATTTTATTAGATTTAATCTCTGTGTAAACTTCATACTTCCTTCACAAAGTAGCATTTGGACTTATAATTTGAGAAATATTTCCATCGTCCTCGGTAGCACTCCGGTGGTGGTCGTTCATCATCGTCCTTGTCGCTACCTCTCTCTTTCTTTGATTAAGATCCCTTTTTGACGAAATATTTCCGGAAGCTGTTTCTCCTTTCCGGATTCTTCATGAACCTTTTGAACTTCTTCACAAAAAGGCTCTCCTCGTCCTTGTTTGCCCAGAAAGCCCGCGACCTCCTCTTATTGTTCAGTTTTCCCGGCCTCAGCGGTCTCAAATTAAGTGATTGCCCAGATCGTCAGATGCCTCCTCAACTGAGATATTCTAAGTACCCAGCGGTCAAGACAGTGCGAGATCGCCAGCTTAAGCGGTCTGGTCGTTTTCCTTATTTTTGTTATTTGTACCCCATTTCCCTGCCCCGGCTCTCCTGTACCCCGGGCAGCCCGTAGTTTTCAGTTCTGCCCGTTTGGGCAGCCCCCTCGTCTATAAATAGAGGGGTAGTGGTACCAGAAAGGGATCTTTTTGCTCCGACGCTCCAGCTTACAACCTGTGTAAGCGGTCTCATTTATTCGTGATCGCCATTTCGTGATCGATTTCCCTTTGTTCCAGCATCTTCTGTCTTAGTAACCTGCACTTCGCAGTTTTCTCCCATCCCCTTTAGTGTGAATTTTGGAGGTACCATTTTTGGCACCAACAGAACGAACACGCGACCTTCAGATTCGAAGTGTCAGGTGAAATCCATAGACTTTCAAGATGGCTGATCGTCGTAGAGGTCGTCCCCTGCGATCTCCCAGCGTTCCCCCTTCCGATCACAATCCGTTAGAAGCGCTTGAGCGCCGCTTCGAGCTTCGTGTTGAACAAGCTCTCCGTGAGGCCGCCCGAGCTAGGCAGGACGCCGCCTCTGTTCAGCAGGAGATCGCGTGGTCTCAGCAAGAGGCCGCTCGAGATCGGCAGGAAGTCGTCCGAACTTAGCAGGAGTCTGCGAAGCAGATTGAGGCTATGAATCAGGTTCTAGCCGCGATCTCCCAGAAGATCCTTCCTCAAACCTCTCAGATCGCTACTCCTGACCGCACGGCAGGCGGTCACCCGAGCGATCACCCTGTCTTCCAGCCCACAGCTCCTCAACGATCTCAGCATGAGGAGTTCGCCGCCCGCCATAATTCTTTTCGAGCCGCAGCCCAGGGGCCTCCGGCTCAGACCCTGAATTTTGAAGATGGGTTTCCTTACCCTCAAGATCCTCCCGCACCTTTTCTTCCTCCTCTAGGTCCTTCTGTTTTTGGGGAGCCTTCCCCCTTTACCGATGAGATTCGTCGGGATCCGATCCCTCATGGATTCAGAGAACCTCGCCTTCCAGTGTATACAGGAGAAACTGACCCAATGTGTCATCTTCAAGCCTTCGAATCTTCTGTTGCCCTCAGGACCATTTCAGATGGGGTAAGGTGCAAGCTGATGGTCACTTCCTTTGATGGGTCGGCCATGGAATGGTTCTATAAGCTGCCTTGTCAATCTATCTCGAGCTTTGCTGCCCTGAGGCAAGAGCTGCTTCTAAGATTTGCTACTGCAAAGAAAAGGAAGAGTGGTCCTGCGACCCTCTTCAAGATTAAGCAAGGCGACAACGAAACTGCGGCGCATTTCGTTGACCATTTTCAGAAAGAGATCTTGGGAGTTAGGGATATGGATCCCGAGCTCTATATGGTGGCTTTGATCAGTGGCCTGCAGGAGGGTCCTCTGAAGTTCAAAGTCACAACCAAGGAGCCTAGCTCCTATCAGGAGCTGATCAGCATTGCCAGTCGCTACATAGAAGGGGAGATCAACAACCCCACCTATGTGAGCAATTTGACAAACAGGGCCACTCAGAAAGGCTCTGCGGGATTTTATCCGGCTCCGTCTTCCTCAAAACCTCGACCAGAACTCCCACCTCCAGCTCCGAGAGGAAAGAATTATCGCAACGGCCGCTTCAATCGAGGTAACCATTCTTTCCCACCTCAAGGTTCATTTCTTCAAACCCCTGCTACCCCTGCTCCGCAAGTCACCCCAGTCCACCAGATCCAGTACGCCCAACCTCCTCTTCTGCCCATTCCTTCGCTCTACAATGAATCCTAAGAGTCTTTTACAGACTTTGGTGTTTCTATGAGTGAAGTGCTCCAAATCCTTCAAAAGCAACCCTTTTTCAAGAATCCAGCTCCGCTAAACTCGGATCCAAAGACCAGAAATTCTACTCTCTACTGTGAGTACCATAGAGATAGGGGACATTTGACAGAGGATTGTAGAGCTCTCCGCCTGTTCTTAGAGAAGCTTCTGAAGGAGGGTAAGCTTCGAGATCTCATCCAGAAGAATGATTCTGCCAAAGCCTCAACCTCCAAGGCTAAGGAAGTAGCGGAAGTCCATTGGGAATGCGAAGAAGTGGACGATATTGGCCATCTCGGCAATATCGGCTTTCCCAGTGAATGTGTGGATGTTGATGACGAAGGCGCCTTGGGCAATCTCTTCTGCATCCACGGAGGTGCAGGTTCAGAATCTTCAAGGAAGGCGAGTCTGAAAAGGGTTTATCAATCAGAGGTTGCTGCCACCTCTTCAGCCCCGGTCTGGGGAACGGTCACTTTCGGTGATGAAGACCTTCCTCAGACCGCGAATCCTTTTGACGACGCGGTCGTCATCAAAGCTGTAATTGAAAATTATACAGTAGAGAAGATTCTGATTGACACGGGAAGTTCAGTCAATGTGCTCTTCAAACCTGCCTTCGAGGCGTTGAAGACAGGTAAAACCCTCCTTTCAACTGAAGGCCCCCTTTATGGTTTTTCAGGAGAGAAGAAAGAGGTAGAAGGGCTCGTCACTCTTTCTATGATTCTGGGAGGGATTGTGAAGCTGGTCAAATTTATAGTCGTTGATGCTCCCAGTAGCTACAACGCCATCTTTGGAAGACCCTTCTTGAATGCATATCAAGCCATTGTCTCCACCTATCATCAAGCGGTGAAGTTCGCCTTGAACGGCAAACAACACCGAATAAGGAGCGACCCAAGGAAAGCCAGGGAATGCTACGTAAAGACGGTCAACATGATCGTGTCCTCTTCTCCTCAAGAAGTTATGATGGCTGAATCAATTGAAGTTCCTGAACAAATCCAATCTGCAGAGGAAATTGAGAAGGATGCAAGAGATGGAGTTCGCTTGGAACCTGCCCAAGCAACTCAAGAGGTCCGGATCAGCGAGGAAGATGAGAGCAAGAGCCTCTACATCAACGCTGAGTTATCTGAAGCTGACAAAAGTCAGCTCATCTCTTGTCTTCTGCAAAATCTAGATATCTTCGCTTGGTCGGCGGATGATATGCCTGGAGTGGATCCGAATGTTGCTTGCCACCATCTCAATCTTGACCCAAACTTCATCCCGATCCAGCAGAAGAAGAGGTCTATTGCAACTACTCTAGCACAGCCCATCCGTGAAGAGGTAGGGAAGCTCCTGAAGGAAAAGTTCTTCCAACCAATCCAATACCCGGAATGGGTGTCAAACGTTGTAATGGTAAAGAAGTCGGGTGGAAAGTGGAGGATGTGTGTCGACTTTACTAAACTCAATAAAGCTTGCCCCAAGGATTGCTACCCCTTGCCTCGCATAGATTCTTTGGTAGATTCTGCGATAGGTTATTCTTTTATGAGCTTTTTAGATGCTTTTTCAGGTTACCATCAAATCAGAATGCATAAACAAGATATACCTCATACTTCATTTATCACAAATGATGGTTGCTTCTGTTATCTCGTAATGCCTTTCGGGCTAAAGAATGCTGGAGCAACCTATCAGAAAATGATGGATACAGTTTTCAGGAGTCAAAAAGGAAGAAACCTTGAGGTATACGTTGATGACCTCTTGGTAAAAAGTAAATTATTCTCTTCTCATCTTAGAGACCTCTCGGAAACTTTTGCAACCCTTCGAACTTTTAATATGAGGTTGAACCCGTTGAAGTGTGTTTTCGGGGCAAGTAAAGGAAAATTCCTGGGTCACCTCCTTACTCCAGAAGGGCTGGAACCCAATCCTGACAAAGTAAGAGCTATACTGGAAATGCCACCTCCCAAGTCCCCAAAAGAAATTCAGCAGCTAGGAGGGAGGATGGCAGGCTTAAGTCGCTTTATCTCCCGGTCAGGGGATAAGAGTGCACCTTTCTTTAAAACCCTCCGGGGAGGGAGTAGGTTCGAGTGGACGAAGGAATGTGATGATGCTTTCACTCAGCTTAAGAAGCAATTGACATCAACCCCTTTGCTCCAAAGCCCGCGAGAGGGAGAAAATCTATTTCTGTATATGGGAGTCGGAGCCGATGCCATAAGCTCTGTTTTGGTCCGAGAGGAGAAAAAGAAGCAATTCCCAGTCTATTATGTGAGTCGAATTCTGAAGAATGCAGAGACTCGTTATCCTATTCTCAAAAAGTTGGCCTTAATGCTTATAACTTCAGCAAGAAGATTAAGACCATATTTTCAAGCTCATTCGATTCTAGTCGTTACTGATCTTCCATTGAAGAATGTCTTGGAGAAGCCAGAGCATTCAGGTAGGTTAGCAAAATGGGCAATAGAGCTCAGTGAGTTTGACATATCCTATGTCCCAAGGGTGGCGATCAAAGCTCAAGTCTTAGCAGACTTCATGGTGGATGCCAAAGAAGTTGAGTCGCAGAAGGGGGTCGGAGTGCCCCTTGCCTGGAAAATCTTCGTGGATGGAGCCTCAGGGAAAAATTCTTCTGGGGCAGGAGTTATCTTAATCAACCCAAATGGAGTAAGGCTGGATCAAGCGCTGAAGTTCTATTTTCAAGTAACAAACAATCAGGCGGAATATGAGGCTTTGCTAGCTGGTCTTAATTTTGCTAGAGAGATGGGAATTGATGATGTCAAAGTCTTCACAGATTCTTTAGTGATGGCTTCTCAAGTAAATGGAACTTTCGAAACTAGAGATAGTATTTTAAAGCGGTATCTAACTCTGGTAAAAATCGAGGTAGGGAAGTTCAAAAGCTTTACCATCGACCATATTCCAAGAGGTGAGAATGTGGAAGCAGATGAGTTGGCAAAATTTGGACTTCTCTCAGGAGGAACGACTTCGGAATTGTTTCGCCCGGCAATTGAAGAAGGAGAGGTCATGGAGATTGATCAGCATCCGTCTTGGATGGACCCATTTGTTCTATATCTTTCGACTGGAGAGCTCCATTCATCAATAAAAGATAGAAAAAGGTTTATACGAAAAGCGGCTAACTATTATCTTGTTGCAGGAGTGTTTTATAGAAGAACTTTCCTTTCGCCATTAGCACGGTGTGTTTCGGAGGAGGAAATTCCAACGGTCATTCAGGAGGTCCATTCTGGAGAATGTGGAAGCCACTCTGGGGCTAGAACTTTGGAGAAAAGAATTCTGAGGCAAGGCTATTTTTGGCCTCAAATGAGGAAAGATGCGGAAAAATTTGCTAAGAAATGTGTAAAGTGCCAGAAGTTTGCTCCTCTCCAAAATCAGCCGGCTCAACAACTCAAGTCGATAGCAACTCCATGGCCGTTTGCAGTTTGGGGAATGGATTTAATTGGGCCTTTCCCTATGGCAAGTGGGCAGCGTCGATATGTTATAGTCATGATTGACTATTTCAGCAAATGGATAGAGGCAAAAGCATTGGCCAAAATTACGACTCAAGCCGTGAAAAATTTTATTTGGGGATAGATAGTATGTCGGCACGGAATTCCAATGGCAATCATCACGGATAACAGTTCTTAATTCAATAGTTCAACTCTTGTTAATTTCTGTAAGCAAATTGGCGTTGAGCTACGTTTCGCTTCTGTGCATCACCCAAGAAGCAATGGGCAGGTAGAGGCCGCCAACAAACTCATCATAAATCTCTTGAAAAAGAAGGTAGAAAATGTCAGGGGAAACTGGGCAGAACAACTACCTTCCGTCTTATGGGCCTTGAGGACAACTCCAAGTTCTGCTACTGGGGAGACTCCATTCAAATTATAACACGGTTCCGAAGCCCTTATTCCGGTGGAATTTGAAGTAAAAAGCCCAAGAGTATTATTAGCACAACAGAATCAAATTGACTGGATGGAAGGAAATGATGAGGAGCTAAAATGCAGCCTTGATTTAATTGAAGAGTTGAGAGATACGGCAATCATCAGGCAAGAAGAGGTGAAGAGAAGAATGGCAAGGCTATTCAATAAAAATGTAAGAACCAAAGAGTTCGCTGTTGGGGATCTAGTCCTGAAGAAAATAGATACAGCAGCAAGAGCTGGTTCAGTTGGAAAGCTTAACCCAAACTGGGCGGGGCCGTTTGTGGTGAAGAGCGTGCTTAAAAATGGTGCTTACCATCTCCAAACTTATGAAGGAAAAGAATTGTCTCATTCATGGAGCGGAGATGATCTCAAACTCTTCTTTTCTTAAATGTTCGTATCCGATTCACTCATTCTTGTTCTCACTTTTCTTCTCTCAAATATCACGCAGGTATTATCAAAGCATTCACAATACGAGTGATGGGTGATAAGTTTTAAGAATAAGTTTTTTTTTTTGAAAAGCCAAAAACCTGTCAAGTGAGACATCGACGGATCCTACTATCTTCCCCCTCGACTTGTTAGCTCGACGTGTAATTCTGCCGGGACCACAGATGTCGGGGAGATTTCGAATCTGTGTAGCAGTAGCTCGCCAAGCTTGAGCGGTGGAAGTTTAGGATACCGGGTCCTTGCTGACATCTGGCACACCTCAGCATTTCAAGGGGGTCTAGGTGGCTGGCTCAGCTCTGTCATGCATTAGGAAGGACATTGTTACGATCTTAATGATCTTTCAGGGAAAGCAATGTCGGTATAGCCTCCGCGACATGACCACACCTGCCCTACCGATCATTTTGGTCCGTAACTCTCGAATACTCGTTGAAGCGTGGTTAGGTAAGGGGCGGTCAGAAACATCCATGACCGTCGCCTGAACCTTAGATTGGCATGTTTGCAGTAAACTCGGTAATCCTTTTTAAAAAAAAGGGCAATGTCGGTATAGCCTCCGCGGCATGACCACACCATCCTTTTGGATCATTTTTGAGATCCCTTCTTCCCATCTTCTTACTACAAAAAGAAAATCTTATTCATCCCTTTGTACTGGGATCGGGCGGTCAGCAATTTATGAGACCGCATGTTCTTCTTTCCTACTTTCTCCAAAGAGCGATTTGAGTCATTTACGATCGCCGGATATAACTTTTTCAGGATAATTGAGGTCGCTATTCAGAAATCTCTTATGCCAGCTTGATAGAGATTGGCCCGATCCCGGAAAACTTGAGATTCCAATACTTTCTGCCATTCAAAGCTATCTGGAATGATCATGATACTCTGTTCCTCATCAAGTGAAAGTTGGGTTTTCATTCAAAAGGGGTGGTCTGAATATAATGTGATCGCTGAACTGGAGATCCATGAAGAGCTATCATTTTCCTTTTCAAATAATATTGGTCATCAAGGGGTCATCAAACGGGTTTCCTGAAAGTCATTTGGGAGCCGATCACCCAGAGTGTAATGAGTTCAAATCATCTGCAAGTTATAGTTTCCTTATATTGCGACCTGTGTAATATGAGACCGCATGACTATTATGGATAAGTCGGCCATTTTCTGATCACAGTTAAGTTGCTGAATTTCTTTGTGACCTGATTATCTCAAGATCGCAGAATAGTCTTGTGTATATAAAGTATCGGTTTTTACTTCAAGGTCTTTAGCGTTTTTCCAAGAGATCGCCACCTGAAGTTTTTTAATGTTGATATAAAAATTGTGATAAACCTAGGGCATTGAGATCGAATGCCGATTCTAACTCAGAACAAATAAATATATACATCAAGAACAAATTCACTCAGAATCTAACAGAAATCCAATTTTCTATATATTTTCTGAAATATCTATTACAACGAGACCGCCCGGTCTCCAAAAAAAGAAAAATGAAAATCATTACAATTCACTCTCTCCTTGACCTTTTAGAAGACCGCTCACTCGAGGGGGAAGAACCGGTCTCTGCAGAGGATTCATCTAAGCTATTCCCCGGAATTCTAGATCTAGAGCTTGAGCTCGAACTGGAATCTAGGCCAAGGGTATAGCGGCTTCCACTTTCTTCATCCTCGATCACCACATTCTCCTCTTGGACTGCGGTCTCATCAGCAGCATCAGCTGTCTCATCAGTAGCATCCGCGGTCTCTTCAGCAGTCACAGATTGTTCTTCAATTCTTTGCGCCGCATCAGGGAAGAGATCGACGAACGAAACATCTTTGAATTCTTCAGTGAATCCACCATGGTTACGGACCTCATCCAGCACCTGGTCGGCGGTCTCTTTTATATGGTGCATCAAAGCCCTCTGGAAAGCTGGATTCTCAGGGTCATAAGCTGCTTTTTCAAATTGCTGCAAAAGAGATATATGTTAGACCGCGCGATCATAGATAACATGTTCATAAAATATAAGAAAAATTCTCACTTTTCTTTCTTCTTACAAGGCAGTTATTTCGTCCAGAGCGCTGCGAAGAGACCGCCCCATATGATGATTTAGGATTGTACTTCTGGCGGTCACCTGGGCATAGAGGTCGGGGAGCGCATCAGTCTCGATATTTAATATTTCATTTGTATTTTTTCTCCCATACAAAGCCGAAGTGACCGCGTATGCGTGATGGGTCACCTTCCCGCTCCACAGGGGCAGATCAGTGGACACCTTCACAGACTTCCCTTTGGCCTCCCATTTGAGAAGAGGTTTTCCTTTGATGTCCTTCATTTTTCTTTTAAAACCCACCAAGGGAAAAACTCGCTCGGCGGTCTCAGAAGTAATGCCGAACACGTCGGCCTCACGCTTCAGCCTCCTCTCCCTCTGAGTAAGAACCTCTGCAGCTGGGGAGATAGGATCTTGAGCAGGGACCGCAAAGGTCGCTAAAAAGCGGGAAAAAGTTAGGAAAGCATACAAAAGACATGAAAGGAAATTATTCGAGACCGCAAGAAAAGCTTACTTTCAGCCGGAGTAATCTCGGCGATCTCGGGCCAGATCGCTAGATAATGAACAAGATCGATCCTCTTGCCCGCTAAGAAAGCCAAGATTTTTAGCTCCTCTTCTGAGACCGCTTTTATCTTCTTAAAGATACTGTCATGTCGCGGAGAAGGCGAGTTTTTGAGACCTCCAAGGTCACCTTCAAAGACAAGAAACCTCTCTGTCCAGAAAGAGATTTTATTTGGAAGATTCAGGATTTTTATTCCATCTGCTGAAAAGTACATCAACCATTTGAACTCTTCCTTCTTTCTGCCTTCCTTCAAGATCTTCGCGGTGAAGGTTGCGCGGAACAGATTCATTGTAAATTTCACTCTTTCCGATCTCAAGTAATTGATGAAGACATTAACTAGATCGATGGAGTTCGGGGCCAACTGGGCGAGCACGAAGCCGTAATATTCCAGGATCTCTAGCCATTCCCATGGGGGGGGGGGGGGAATCCTCAACCCATTATCAAAGTGATCGATGGGAATAATAAACTTTTTCTCCTCCACAAAGTTCAACCTTTCTTGTTCAGTTGGCGGTCTCACAACTACCTGAGTTTGGATCATATATTTCTTTATAAACTCAATATATTCATCGTTTGATAGGCGACCTTGTTTGTGATCGGCATTCAGGAAGATGGTGGCAGAAGAAGCACGAGCGGACACCATTTTTAGCGATCGATGAGATCGGTGTTTAGAGCGCATTCAAAAAAGCGTAAAATAAATGTCATGAAGACGGCTATTTATAGAAGACGAAGGGTCATTTCGTAATCATTACATCTTGAAGACCGCCCAGCAAAAAATATTCAGACCGCTCGACCTATGCAAAGTTATGTGAGCATACTATGGTTGGCGATCTCAATCAATAAAAACACAGCAACAATACAAGCAACCCAGGCATAAAGAGATCGAAACTTAACAAATCAAGACCGCACAAAACATTAAAATTAAAACAGCCACACAAATTTATGGAAAAATAACAGTAAAATTTTACAAAATATATTGTTTAAATCCAGAGACCGCTCGGTCTCAAATTAAATGTTCATCTCCTAGGAGGCCTGTTTCTCCCTATATGAGCTGCGACATCTTGCATGTCGTTCACTGCGGCCATAACCGACATCAAGCTATGATTGGCCAGCATTGCAGATCGATGAATTTTTGACATCTCCTTGTCCACCTGTTCCATAGGGATCAGTACAATTTCAGGTTGCGGTCCTCCGCTGGATGATCGCTGGAGGTACCCGGTCGCATCAGCATTTTTTCATGACCGCTCCTCAGCCTCTCATTCTCCGTGGACAGCGCCGCAGCCTTCCCCTTGTAGTACTCAGCCTCCTTTTCAGCCTTTTTAAGAGCTCGCGCGATCTCTGCAATCCTCAGATCGCATTCTTCTCGAATCCTCTTCTCATTGGTGCGCAATTTCCCTTCGAGATCACGAATCTGATCGTTCTGAGCTCGCTCCCTCATCAGCATAGAGCGAACATCCTCGAACATTGGGTTAAGGATGTTGGTTAGCTGAGGGGAGATCTTGATGTGCTGAGGAAGTTCTCCCTCCTCGATCTCAGCATCATGGTCATCTGCGGTCACAAGAGATGGGCTATTTCAATCATTAACATACGATCAGATAAGCTCTTTAAATAAACAGAAAGAATACTTGGAAAGAAGTTGAGACCGCAGTCACGTAAAGCTCTCCTAGTATCTTTAGTGATCGCGGGATCTGCGGTCAGTGAAAGGCAATCAGATCCCCTTAAATGCTCCAGATCCATTCTTTCCAAATCTCTTTTCTGCGACTTTTCTCCCTCTTTTCTTCTTCTTTTCAATTCTTCATTACTCAAGGGGATATCGTCGGTCTCAATAAAGACGATCTCACGCTTTCTTTCAGGAGAAACAGAACGAACTGTAGGTAATAACTCAACTGACTGGAGAATCATTTTATTCTTACCAGCTCGCGAAATCGAGACCGCCGCCGCACGATCTGCTGCAGCCTTGTTCGAATGATCTCCCTGAAGAGAATCGTCCAGGAGACCGCTAGAAAGTGCAGCTTTCTCCTTAGCGATATGCAGCATCTCCGCGATCTCCTCACCGTTTTTGTCCTCCGAAGTCTGCAAGACCTCAACTTTTTTCCTCTCTTCAGCGATCAGGGCCGCCTTTTCCTCAGCGACACTGGCCGCTTCTTTCTTCCTCTCCTCAGCGATCAGAGCCGCTCTCTCCTCAGCAACTCTGACCGCCTCCTTCTTCTTCTCTTCCTCGACGGTCTTAGCCGCCTCTCCCCTCTTCTCCTCTTCCTCTCTTTCTTTTTTCTCTTTCTTCTCCTTGTCTTTCTTCTTCTCCTCGTCCTCTCTCTTTTTCTTCTCCTTCTTCTCCCTCTTTTCTTTCTTATCTTTTTCTTCTTTCTCCTTTTCTTTCTCTTTTTCCCTCTGTTCCTCTACCTCTTTCTCTTTCTTCCTCTTCATCATCTCTTCCATTTCCATCTTTTTCCTTTCTTCCTCCTTTGCCTTGATCGCTGCGTCAGCGATCTCCTTCTCCCTTTCCGCGATCTCCTCATCAATGGCGGCATTTCTGAGAGCTGAAGCCTCTAAGGGATCCAACACCTGCAATGATGAAAAAGATGAATTATTAGAAGAAACCTCATCAAGGTAGGCGATTAATCCAGAATCATCCTCTCTTGGTAAGGTTGAGACCGCGGGAAGGAAGGGGAGATCGCCCTTAGCATTCACCTTCTGAAACTCAGCGGAGTCTTCCAGGTCGATGGATTCCGAAAATACGGTCGCCTCCATGGTGGTCACATCTTTTCCTTCCTCATTTCTTCTGCTCCTCTTATAAGTCAAACTAGATGGACTTGAATTTTTTCTCTTCTTTCCCTTTGCAGCGATCTCCTGGTCAGCAATCTTCTGCCTCAAGGATTCGGCCTCGGCTTTCTTCTAACGCAGCCCAGCCAGAATGACCTCGGTAGAGGCGGTCTCAGGAAGTTTGGAAGATGTTTGATCCAGTGCCTCTAAGGATTTCTGACAATTAAAAGAAATGGAAAAGTAAGGAAATTTCCATACAGGATCTGAAGAAGTATTAGACGGATCAGAAGCAACAGAGACCGGCACAATTGAGCCCTCAGGAAGCTCAGTTTTCTTTAACGGAGATCGGGCGGTCTCCTTTGAAGTCCTCACTTTTGTTAAGATTTATGGCACTTTCTTTCCTTTCTTCGAGCTAACACTCTCCTTCTTCCCAGGAGAGTTCGATTTCGATGGAAGAGTCTTTAAGAGATCGAGCATAGTCATCTTTGCAAGAAGATCGAACCTGCCCAATTATCAAACACCGCTCAAAGATTGGAATATCTCAATGCCTTGCAGAATGGAGTTTTCAGCCGGTATTTATAGACCAAGCCGCATTAATGATGGTCGCGGTCTCAGCGGTCAAAGGTTACATTTTCGAAGTTCCAGGTGCAACTTAAAAATGTGTGGGGATTATGTTTGCCCAGAAAGCCCGCGACCTCCTCTTATTGTTCAGTTTTCCCGGCCTCAGCGGTCTCAAATTAAGTGATCGCCCAGATCGTCAGATGCCTCCTCAACCGAGATTTTCTAAGTACCCAGCGGTCAAGACAGTGCGAGATCGCCAGCTTAAGCGGTCTGGTCGATTTCCTTATTTTTGTTATTTGTACCCCATTTCCCTGCCCCGGCTCTCCTGTACCCCGGGCAGCCCGTAATTTTCAGTTCTGCCCGTTTGGGCAGCCCCCTCGTCTATAAATAGAGGGGTAGGGGTACTAGAAAGGGATCTTTTTTCTCCGAGGCTCCAGCTTACAACCTGTGTAAGCGGTCTCATTTCTTCGTGATCGCCATTTCGTGATCGATTTCCCTTTGTTCCAGCATCTTCTGTCTTAGTAACCTGCACTTCGCAGTTTTCCCCATCCCCTTTAGTGTGAATTTTGGAGGTACCATTTTTGGCACCAACAGTCCTCTTCATCATCATCTCCATTTGCCTCCTTATTTTATTTTAAGGCCAAACTCTTCTTCTTTGGCTTCAAGTTGTACTCTTGTTGTTGAATTTTGAGTTCAACCTCATGGGTCTTTAGGTTCCCAATGAGGCTCTCAATTTGGAGCTTATTCAAATCATGCGACTCCGAGATAGCTGTCACCTTTGGAATGAACTTTGGAGGAAGAGACCTTAAAATTTTTGCAAAAATATTTAAAATGATTTTCTTTATGAAATATAATTCCAGAAAAAATAGATATACTGAAAAAGAATTTTATATATCACAAAAATGATTACAAGGATAAAATTTCAATAACGCTTGAAACTGGAGGCGACAACTTGAAAGTCTCTTTTTGTTCCTTCACTGGTCCTTCTCCCAAGGACCGGTTGGCTATAGCCTATCTATCCCCAGATAAGGCCTCTAGCCACCCTCTATATCTACCCTTGACCTAGTCGCCATGCATAAGGCGGCGAATTAATCCCTAAGCCGCACAAGGACCTAGTCGCTACACGCAAGGCGGTGAATTCACTACCGTTACAAGAAAATATAAAAGGATAAGATAAAATTAAAACAAATGACTCCCTAGAATGAAGAGCGCTGAAGGAGATGTTGAAGATACGCCATGACCACGTCGGAGTTGAAGCGAGCGTACATCTTCAAATTTGCCATTGGAATTCTCCTTATCACTCTTATTCCTCAATGTTGGTGTTGGGAGTTCTCTATGAATTCGAAATGAAATGCTCTCTCAAATCTCTGGAATGAAGGCTTCAATACATCTCGTACTTGAGCAAATGAAATCAGATCTTTAAATAGAAACTGGAGCTAACGCGTGGCATTAATGGTTAACGCCAGCGTTAGTGAACGTGCACTGTTGTGGCTGAAATCGTGCAAACCATTGGGATCGTGGCAGAAACCAATTTCATCAAACGAAACTCATTTTGTCGAATGCGCTTTCGTCGAACAGAATCATAGTTTATCGAACGCCATCAAAGTTCGTTGAACGCAAGTTCGTCAAGCAAAATTTTGTCGAGCGCAGGTTAATTTCATCGAATGGAATCTTCTTTCATCGAACGCCTTCAGAATTCGCTGAACACAATTTCGTCAAGCGCAATTTCATCGAGCGCAAGTTCGTCAGGCGCAATTTCGTCTAGCGCAAGTTCAGTTCGTCGAACGGAATCTCCTTTCGTCGAACGCAGCTTCGTCGTCCGGCATCAAATTCCGTCGAACGGCTAGCAAAGTTCGTCGAATGGCTACCGCCCAGCGATAAGACCTAACGCTGGCGTTGTCTCTGGCTTCTCGATGGATTCGTTCTCGACGTCATCCTTCTCAGCGGTTTCCTTCTCAGCGGTTCCCTTCTCAGCGGTTGTTAACGTGGGGCATTAATAACTAACGCGAGCGTTAGCTCTCTTTTCAGAGAATTGTCATCAATCAACATCCTGTTCATAGGGTTATATAACTATAGTACCTGCACACTATAAACACAAGCAAGATCAAATACATAGTGTGATTTATTATTTCTCAAACTAAGAGAAGTGGAACACAAGCTCCAACAGCTGCCCTGCTGAACAGGCTTGCACCATGCTGGCAG
Organism: Dactylorhiza incarnata; assembly: GCA_033032865.1. Classification (NCBI taxonomy): domain Eukaryota; kingdom Viridiplantae; phylum Streptophyta; class Magnoliopsida; order Asparagales; family Orchidaceae; genus Dactylorhiza; species Dactylorhiza incarnata. The sequence continues at coordinate 13,219,266 of JAWHQI010000014.1, forward strand.
GGCCATGGATCGCTCGACGGCAGGAAGTTTTCAAATAGTACTTAGCCCCGATGCTGGACCGCTGACCAAGCTCCCACCAAGCTGGCAGGGCCGTGGATCGCTCGGCGTCAGGAAGGTTTCAAAAAGTACTTAGCCTCGATGCTGGCCCGCTAACTAGGCTGCCACCAAGCTGGCGGGGCCGTGGATTGCTCGGCTGTAGGGAGATTTTAAAAGGTACTTCGCCTCGATGCTGGACTGCTGACCAGGCTCCCACCAAGCTAGCAGGGTCATGGATCACTTGTCGGCAGGAAGGTTTCAAAAAGTACTTAGCCCTAATGCTAGCCCGCTACCTAGGCTCCCACCAAGCTGGCAGGGTCGTGGATCGCTCGGTGGCAAGAAGGTTAGAAAAAGTGCTTAGCCTCAATGCTGGCCTGCTGACCATGCTCCCACCTAGCTAACAGGGTTGTGGATCGCTCGGCGGTAGGAAGGTTTCAAAAGGTACTTAACCCCGAAAATATAGTTGGCTTGGTGTAGACCCGATGGACAGGCTCTCATATAGATGTCGAAGGACGGGCAACACTCAGAAGGGGCGAACATCACAGGAAGGAAACAAAGGAGGGGGTGAGTGAACTTCAACATTTATTTGCTGACTGAGGTCTCGCTCACTCGCCAATGTAGTATAGCTCGGCGAGGGGGAAGCGTGCCTCGCATGAGTAGTGGTAAGGCCCGTAGTTCGGTTTAAGGCAGATTTAGCAGGAGAGCGCTGGATTCATCAGGCACTCGCCCGAAAGGATGTGCGGATAGAAGTGGAGTGCTTGATCCATCAGGCACTCTCCCGATGGTGTAAGAGAAGCAGGGGAGTGCTGGCTCCATCAGGCACTCGCCCGGTGGTGTAAGAGATACATGGGAGTGCTGGTTCCATCAGACACTCGCCCAGAGGTGCAAGGGAAGCAGAGGAGTGCTATCTCCAACAAGAACTTGCCCGGAGTGGTTTGTGGTCTAGCTCAAATCTCTCCGAACCACGGATTCTCCATTGTTTTTCCCCACCTCTTGCCGAGTCCGAAAAAAGCGGGGATTGTGTATAACCCATAATTCAGCGAGATCAGAGATGATCGAAGATAGCTTAAAAGATCTCACCTACCTGGGGTGAGTATAAAAGATCTCGCATGTTCAACCTCATCTTTTTTGGAGATCAAAATTTTCCAAGGACGACACCTAGGGTGCCATCTCGACATGGTCTCATGGTGGAGAAGCGAGTGAGGGCTCGTCGTCTCACGACGAGTAGGTCGCAAAGGCGGGGCGTGTAAGGCCCCCCTCCCGGAACACACGACATGACCGAGGGGAGTCTTATGCCCAGGACAGCCTCCTTGCGGGAGCGCCAGCGTACGAGCTAGTCTCCCCCACTAGACGCCTATCCTGCCAGCCAAACCAACTGAACAGCGCCAACCCATCAATGATGTAAAAGCAAGAAGCCATAAAAAGATATTCACATAAGTAAGAGTCCAAATAAGTACAAAAGACAAGAATCTCCGAGAGCTCTTGCAATAGTATCAGAGTATCAAGCTAAATGCCGCAAGGGCTACATCTCAAAATGTGCTCACATCTATCACCGACGGTAGCGAAGGTATTGTAGTCACCGACCCTGTCGTCCTGACCTGACTAATCTCCTCCAGCATCGTGCACTGCTGCTCTAGGATGCGCGCCTAAAAAGAGGGATGTAGCAATCATTAGTCATAAAGACTAAGTGGCTTCACATCAGCTCCCCCGACGACTCCAAGGCACCGGGTGGTAGGAAAGGAAGAAAAGTTGCAATATAAGCAATAATATACAAAGCAGGTGACATGAATGGTTGTTCATATATGTCGGTTGTATAAGTACCCAAGTACTTACAATAACTCTAACTAACAGGTACATAAATAATAGTGGTTATATAAGCAAGTACTAGTAACAAGAAAGCATGATCAATAATATACAAAGCAGGTGATAGGAATGGTTGTTCATATATGTCGGTTGTATGAGTACCCAAGTACTTGCAATAACTTTAACTAACAGGTACATAAATAACAGTGGTTATATAAGCAAGTACTAGTAACAAGAAAGCATGATCAATGACAGTGTATAAGCAGTCGAGCATGTAATAACAGAATTTGAACTTAACTTATAAGGGTGCCCATACAATCTTATAAGTTAAGGATCTGAACATGAAGGTAACTCACATATAAAGGTGCCCATACAAGTTTATATGATTATGATCCAATGCGGTGCAATGCAATGATTATGAAGGATGAATTCAATGCAATGTTTATGATATGATGAATGCAATGCAATGATTATGGTATGATGACTCACCCATGCATATCTGCTATGTCGACATAGACCTTTAGTTCTCGCTTTTTGAGGGGTAGCTAACCGCTCAAGCATCTCCCATCGTGGCCAGACGGAGACAGTGGAACGAGATCCTCCACTACAAGGAGGGTATGAACACAACCATGTTGGATCGGTAGGCGCCCTTAGAGGGGGGGGGGGGGGGTGAATAAGGGTTTTCAAAAACTTTAGTGACATTTTTAAAACTTTTGTAATAATGCAAGATTAAGACAATAGAAAGTCAAGTAAAACAAATAAAATAAAGTACAGACATGCTTTATTAATATTAAATATGGTTTTACAAAAGTTGACTTCTATGACGCTAGAAATCAGTGGCGATGAATTGTAAACTCCTTTTGTTTTCTATCCTGACTCGCATCCCCACAAACCGGTGGCCCTAGCCTATCCTCCCCGGATTCGGCCTCAAGCCGCTCTAGCCAACCCTTCCCCGGATGTGGCCTCGAGCACCACCTAGACCTAGCCTAGATCTAGTCGCCAACACAAGGCGAGTTTCCCCCTAAGTCCTACCCAGACCTAGTCGCCAACACGAGGCGATTTCACTAACCGTTTACAAGAAGAATATGAAATGAAAGTAAATAAAAACACTCCCTTCTGAACTTGGAGGCGAAGATCCGCTATAGAATAAGCGTTATAGAAGCGGACTTCGTTTGGATCTGGCGTGATGAGATTCTCCTTTAGAAGTTTGCAGAACTTTGGTAGGACTTCAACTTTCGGCCAAGCTAGCCTCTGGAATTCTAGCACTCTATCTCTTTATGATATCTCTCTGATGTGTGTCTGAAACGAGAGGAGAGGAGTCCTTTTTATAGCCTTAGCACTAGCGCCTGCTCTAGCACTACCGCTGGCGCTATCCCAAATTAGGATATGTTTTGCGCGGCAGAATCTTCAATCCGAGGAAACAATTCTCCCTTGCCTTCTGTGTGCGTCACTACCGCCTGCGCTATCGGCTACCGCCAGGCGCTATCTCCTTCCATATGTGCTCCCGGAATTGCGCTATCATCGCTAGCGCCAGGCGCTAAGTGCTACCGCCGACGCTAGTGGGATACTTGGAAATTCTGGCTCAAAATTAGGGGCAACCATCCTTGAGTCATGTGGACTTTGATTTCCTGCACACTTAAACACACAAGATCAAATACACATAGGATTTGTTATTCTCAAACCTAGGAGATGCGGAAGACCATGTTCCAACAAACTCCCCCTTTTGATAATAACAAATCCAATAATGATAAATCAGAGCATTAATAAATAAGTATGATGAAACTATATTTGTGTGTGTGTGAGAGTGATGACTTAGGATAATTATTGATTTTAGCATTTAGAATTGCTCCTCCTAAATACTTGCTCCCCCTAAGTGAATGCTCTCCTAATATGTAAGCTATCATCTTAATTAAGCATTATAGTTTGATAGTAGATTAATATTTATCATGTTAGTTCTCCCCCTTTTGTTATTAGCAAAAGTGGGTAAGGAGACACCACTTAAAAGCATGATCGAGCTTATAAAGAGAAGAAAATAATAAGGAGTTTTAGAATACTTTTCATTTAAATAGATCAGAGTTTGAGTATCTCAACATTTTCATAAATCAGAGTTTGTAGCATAAACAAAATGTAATGATTTCCAAGTAACTAAACTACCCAGACAATATGTCTACACCCTAGCAAAGTACTAAGTGACGGATGGGCATGAGGAGCTGCATACATGCCGTAGGTTGGGGTGTTAGTCCCGTATGCAAACACTAGACACAACTCAACCTAACACTCTTTCCCCCCAGTGCCTCGCAAGGCCCCACTGGAACCCTCCCCGGTTAAGGACAAGACATGACTAGAGATAAAGGTTATCTAATGTCTACAACCCTACGCCCCCGCTATGGTGAGAAATAAAGTCATGGATAATAATTATTGGAAACATTTAAGCTTTTTAAATCTAATGACATATCCTATGGATTTATTTTTTTATTTGAATTTATGAAAACACTCACATAGCTATTTTGAAATCCATTCATAAATCAGAATTTTAGCATTACAATATTTTCATAGAAATAAATCAGAGTTTTTAGCAAAAAAGAAAATATTCATGTGTAGAGTAACCAATATAAAATCTACCAAGCAAGTCTACCATTTGTTGAAAGAAAGGAATTTTGGTATTTAAGACTTTGATATAGGCATGAGAGCGCAAGGTAGAAATATATGGTGACGATGCGGAAGACTTATAGAAATACAAGAAACATCTTATTGTAATGATGATCCATAAAAAGATATATGAGTTAAATTTCATAAAGAAGATGTTTTTGTAAATAATTGTTAAATTAAAATCTCCAATAATGTAACCAAGCATGAAATAATGTTATCAAAAAAGATTACTACAATGTTATTTTAATTCATAATTTCAAATCATACCAAACATTGTATATTGCATGCTAGGTTATCTAGTGCATTTCATAAATAAAGAGTAGTATAAAATTTGCATTAGGATCCAATACTCATGAGAAGAAGTGTTATGAAAGATAATGATGTGCACAAAAGTATATTTTGAATAGAGTACACAAATGTTTTAATCAAAAATACAAGTAATATGTAAAGTAAAGAGCACAATAAAACACAAATAATTTTACTTCCACACACTTCAATACACAAAAAAAATGTACAACTACCAAGGTGCTTTGCACACACAATGCTCATTAAGACTTATCAGGGTGCAAAGTAGTGCTTGGGGGATCACATACTTTTATTCTTCAATATTGAATATTTTTTATTGTGATCTACTTAAGAATAAGTGATTTTAATTTTGAATGAAAGTTATGGTTTGCACAAGATACTTTACTATTCTTTCCAAGGTGCTCAACCTCACAACGCTAATTAAGACTTATCAGGAGGTTCAAGTAGTGCTTGGTGGAGTTATCTTTGTCACTTTATTTTATGATTTTGTTTTGTACAAAGTTCTCTGATTAAACACATATGTAGACAATGCCAAAATAAGTGAGTGAATAGCGATCATTATCAAACATAAAACATTTACTCATACTTAGAGGCATGCTAAGCTTAGTACTACACAACTTTTTCACAATAATTGATGCACATATTAATAGATATATCAAAGCATGATGAAAGCAATGTTCAAAGTAGTTTGAAAAGATAAATTGCAATATTATAGAAGTTCTAAATAATAGATTAAATCATGCTTGATTTTCAATGAAGTCCATACAATATTTTTGATATTTTTGAAGAATAATTTAAAGTTTGAACTTATTAAATTGATCTTGGACTTCCCGAGGAATACCTTGTGAGAGGTTCACCTGGTACTATGTGATATTATGGGATGATAGCCCAAATCACCCTTTCGCAAGATACAAGTAAAAAGATAAGTTCAAAAATAACAATTTTTGATAATTTTTTTTTGTTTTATATTTTGTATTTGATTTTTGCTTTTAGACATAGAATTTAAACAAATGACAAAAAAACCAAAAAAGGCAAAACATATTTTTTGTAATTTGGCTTTTGTATTTTTGTATTTGATTTTTCAAAAATGTAATAAAAGCAAAAGTGCAGAAATGAATAGTACACATAGATTAATATATTTTTAGGGATTTTTCAAAATTTTAAAATTTCGGAAAAACACATAGGTGCGCTAGCGCCGGCGTTAGCGCTAGCGCGGGAAATAGTATACGATTTTTTATGATTTTGAAATTTTTAATTATTGATCTTGATTAAGTGTCCCAATAGTAGTTTCATGCTGAAATCTCAGATTTTTAGGAGATGTTTTCGATGGTTAAAACTTGCAAAAATTGTGTTTTGTGAATGTGTTTTAACACGAAAGATCTAGGACACCTAACTCAAGTCGTAATAATCGAAATCTTGCATCGGGAAGAGGTTTAGTAAATATGTCAGCGAGTTGAGAGTCTGTGCCAATGAAACTAACTTTTACATGCTCTTTCTTAATGTGATCCCTAATGAAATGATGACGAACATCGATGTGTTTGGATCTATAGTGGTGTACAGGATTATATGTGAGGTCTATTGCACTTTTGTTGTCACATTTAAGATCAATGTTTTTAAGATGAAATCCAAAATCCTCTAGTGTTTGACTCATCCATAAAGCTTGTGCACAACAGCTACCAAGTGTGATATATTCGGCCTCCGTGGTGGAGAGTGCAACCGAAGATTGTTTTCGACTAGACCAAGCTACTAAAGAGGGTCCTAGAAAGTGACAAGTACCGCTAGTGCTTTTTCGATCACACGGTCAAGGTGGATCTTGAAATCCTCTAGTGCTTGTTCGGGTACTTGAAAACTCGAACCTCTCCCATATCACACGGTCAAGGTGGATCTCCGCCCAGAATCGCTGCCTTGCGGTGTCACCAACACTCGGGTTAGTCAACACCGCTCAACACCGACTCTGCCGGCTATACAATCATAAGTAAAATATGCCAAAGTGAAGTACAGAAATAAGGGCATGTCCACAAGTCACAACATCATATATGTATATATAATGAAACAGAAAGTCCAAAAAGAGAAGTACAAGTAAAAAAGGCTTAGGCCCGATACATATCCAAAATAAGTACTATCTCTCTCTACAACATGCGGAAACAATAACCAAACTCTCAAATGTGGAAATCTAACTATCTAATCATCAACCTGTGGCGTCGTGGTAGTACGCTGCATCCGCTGCTCAGGTCCTGCCATCTCGTCCAGCTGCACGTGGGACTACTCCATCTCCTCAGCCTCCTGCAGTCACCACTGACCGTTAGTCATAAAAACTAAGCCGTTTTGTCCTCGCCTCCCTCTACGACTCCTAGGAACCGAGCGGGAGGAAGAAGCGGAGGACAACAAGGGGTGAACAAAGAAGAGGTGACATGACACTAATCTAGCAGGTATATGAAAAACAATAAAACTAGCTAGCAGTATAGTGCATGTAAATGGCAGCAAGGTAAGCATAAAGTAAAGCAGTAATAGAAAGAAAATGCGGTGCAGTAAGTAAATCTAACTACCATCACAGATTCATATCTTAACTTATATGAACGCCCATACGACATATAAGTTAAGATGTCCAGGTAACCCATCATATAAAAGATCCCATACTAATTTATATGATGGGGTATGCAGATGTGCGTTATGTTATGCTATGTTTATGATGTGTATTAAGCGGCCATGCAATGCAACTCACCCACACGACTCCATGCGCACAGACCTTTATAGTTCCCAATTTGTTTTAAAGGAAGCCATCCCTTCAGGTACCGACCGTCGTGGCTCACGGTGGCAGTGGATCGGGCACTCCACATCCTAGGCGGGTATGTTCACTACCAAGCCTAGACCTCATGTACGCCTCAATGCTAGGAACACAACAGCGGAGCTCCTGCGTACTCTTGCTGGAATCCACCAGACTTTAAGGTCGGGGTGGGTTATCAGGGATTGTCCTCCAGACCGCGGTACTCAAACTTACCGGCCCTCTAAACCTCACCCTCACCTGAGTCAACGTACTACCGTCGGTGACACGACTGGCCTAGTACCGAAGACTCGCCACTATTTGCATAAGAAACAGGTGTTTAACATGTCCACCCGAGCTTCCGGCTCAGGGACTAACACACAAGCTGATCCAACCCATCTCCTTCCCAGAGGAGATCCATACCAGTTTGCAGACCTACTTAGGCTACTCTTGCCTACAATTTAGTTAGTGTTATATTTAGGGTGAATCTTGGACTTCCCGCGGTGTACTCCGTAAGGGACCCTAACGGTACTACAGATCAATGGGCTCAACCCCACTATACTCCTCAAAACAATTACTTTAGTTGGTGATTAACGTTTGGTTCACCCCTCATCATTTCATATAGTTAATGTGGCTTTGCTCATCTCTCGTCCCACCCAATCGGGTTGGACGTGCCTCCACACCTCATATACTAACCCTAACACAACCTCACAACTAACCCTAGGATTGACCTTCCATGAATCATTGTGTGCTATAACTCAATTACTGATTGTATATAACTTCTAAACACTACTTAGTGGTCTGAATTGTCTAAAACTCAAAATTCTGTTTTTACTAAACGCAGACCACTAAGTTGAACTAACTATCAACCCTATAAGGGAAACCTTATAAAAACTCATCACCACGGTCTCTAATAATTATCATAGTCTCCCACTGACCTTAATAAGGTATGATCCAATTTCCATAATTTTCCATATTAATTTGGTATTTAATATAATTTAAAGTAGTTAAGGCCTTAAGTCAAATTGCACATGAACTACCCTCAAAATGATTCTTCATGCTACATGAAAATTATCAGCAAGGTAATATACCATATCAAGGTGGTTCACTGAGTTCCATGACCCTAGGGTGTGATTTGGCCTACTAAATCATCATAGTTGTATAATTACCAAAATGCCACTATAAATAGGAAAAATAGTATTTCACTTCTCAAAATTCTCCAAACATTACCAAGTGTCTAAATGGGGACCTAGAGTCCTCTGCCAAAAGATTGTGTCATTACCATGTGGTTTTACATTTTAAAAGGGTTTAATATCCAAGTGTTGTAAATTCCAATTTCTACATGAGGTACATGAAATATAATTCTACAAGCTTCCAAATAATTATCATGGGTATATAATAGCATTGAATGACAGATAACCAAGTTTCACAATTTGGCCCCATGATTTGACATTTTTCAATGAATTAATACTCAAGTGTTGTAAAATCCAATTTCTACATGAGGTACATGAAATATAATTTTACAAGTTTCCAAATAATTATCATGGGCATATAATAGAATTGAATGACAGATAAAGAAGTTTCACAATTTTGCCCCATGATTTGATATTTTAAAATGATTTAATACCCAAGGGTTGAGAAATCCAATTTCTACATGAGGTACATGAAATATAATTCTACCAGCTTCCAAATAATTATCATGGGCTTATAATAGCATTTAATGACAGAAAACCAAGTTGCACAATTTTTCCCCATGATTTGACATTTTTCAAAATTAAATTCCCTTAAGATAGCAAGTACTTAAAATTTCCTACACAAGGAATAATACTTCAATAAATCATAACAAAATTACTATAGTCCATTTTCATCCCTAGTCAGCCACTGATAGAGTTTCAACACCATACAATGTCCTATGACCATGCATTTCATTTTATTAAGGGAAGGGTGGCAATTTCATGTATTAGGAAGAAAAATACATAAATACCTCTAAAAATTCTCATTAAATTAACTAAGTCAATTTAAGCTCCTACAAACATATCTACAAAGTTCTGAGCCAAGGAAAGAACATTTGGTCCTATGTCCTTCACAAATCTCACTTTGCACCCTTAAGGGTTTACCCTTAGGGTTTTAGGTCACACCACCGTAATGGCTCCAAATGGACCACTAGGGTTTGTCACATGCCTTTGTATATCCATACCTAGATAGCCATCATGATGGGAGGAGGCTAACACACTCAACTCCTCAAAATGACTTAAACCCTAATATGACCCTTAAAGGCCCTCATTAGGGTTTCCCATTTTCCATATCAAATCAACTCCAAATAGAGTGAAATTTTAGGCAAGCACTACTAATGTACTAAAGAGCATGCCACCAAAATTTGGTGTCATTTGGACATCATATGCTCCAAAAATCAACTTAATTTAAATATCCTATATACCAAAAAACCCTAGGTAAAATTGTCCACCAATGGCTGTCCCTTTGGCAGGGGGTGACCATAGGGTATACCAACCCATGGTTGAAATCAAAGCCTCAAAGCTTGAAGGGTTTGGGCTAGGTAATTAATTTAGTGGACTGACCTAGTGTAGGACCAATCCTAGTAAAACAGCTCCCTAGGGAGCTGTGGGTCACCAAATGACTTGAACTTAAGCCCTAATGAATGTTAAGACCAAGTTCTACAACTTTCATGTTGGGCACTTTTTCTAATTCAGCCATTAAGAAGCCTTAATTAATTGTAGAAGAGGACTGATCATTAAGGATAGAAAATCAAGTGTATTGAATTAATTAAATTAAAAGAATAGTGTTCAGCACGCATCTTGATGCAAATCTGGCGGCAACGCGTCGTCTTCCTCCTCCAGCCAACGGCTGGGATTCTCCCGTGCTGGGCCGAGTTACTCCCCCATTTCCCGGCCACCTGGTGGCCACCACGGCCGGCCACCACCGCCACCACCTTCGCGGTGGTCGGGGCTACAACTCCCGGCGACATGGCGGCCGGAGGGGGCATTTTCCGGCGATCTTGGGTGTCTCATTTTGAGCCGAAATCCATGGATTTTGGAGGTGGATCCGGGCTCAATTGAGCCCGATCCTTCAGCATTTTGTGATGAGAAGCTAGCATGGGGGGAGGGGAGGAGAAACGAACCACTATTGGTGCGTGGCGGCTGCTCCGGCGATGATTGGCCATGGATCTTCCTTGCTCCGGCGACCCCGCTCCCGATCTTGATTCTCCAGCTAAAGCTCTGCTCCAGGTGTTGTTCCCGTCTGCTCTCAGCCTCCTGAAGCTAATGGCGTGGCTGGAATGAAGTGAGGAGGCCTCTTTAGCTGGTTTTGAATTGGAGCCTCCTCGGTCCTCTCATTCCTGCCACCCTCCTGCACCAGCTGGCCCCTTACTTCCACCTGGGTCAAGCCCAGACCCACAGTAATTAGGGGAGGCCCCTAGGCTGATTGGAGGAGGAGTGTGGAGGAGGGGGTGATTGCTTTTAGCTTTTGCTTTATGCTTTAAGCTTTTTGATCAACTTTTGGTCCCCCCCCCCCTTCATTTGATTACTCAAGCTTAGTGTTAGGTTCAGTCTAGGGCTGGTGGGCATGCCTTAGGTCCATGAATAATTGGCTAGAGGATGGGGGTTGGGTCCCATTCAATTTGGGCCCAATATTCCCTTTAATGGGCTATGTTGACCATGGTTGACTTTGGTCAACAAAGGTGAGGGGGTTGACCCCACTTGGGGGTCATGGGTCCCTTAACCTCACCCAACATTGGTTGGTCCATGGTGGGGCCCCAATTGGGCTAATTTAGCCTTAAGGTGTGAGTTTGACCTAAATTAAGCTAAAGTTGACATTGGTCAAATTGGTCAATTGGTTGACCATGTGATGGGGCTTTTGGGTCCAATGAGTTCCTTAAAGTGTTTAGAGTGTGGTGGTAAGGTCAATTTTGAACATGCAGAGTCAATTGAACCCTAAATGACTTAGTTTGGTTAATGTTGACCTATTGTTGACTTTGGTCAATTTCATGCAATTGGGTCCCACCCAAGTGCAATTCTCACCCTATAGGTCTCCCTTGGTGGTTAGGGCATCATAAGTGAGGTCAACTTGGACAATTGAGGGTCAATTGGCCTAGTTGAGGGGCTTAGGGTTAGGTTAGTTTTTTTGAGCTTTGGTGTGCATTTAGTAATTTCTACCCTAGCCTAAGGTCCTTGTGGCCACTCACCTCACCCCTATGCCCTAACATTTCTAATGGGTCTAGAAGGATTGGGGATGTTACAAATCCCAATAGACAAAAGAAATATTTCGTCCTCGAAATTTAGGTTCGGGTCTACAGGTTGCAAGTACTTATAAGAGTAAAGGATTTAAAAGACGTTTAAATTGAGGTGATGAGTTCCGGGAAACATTGTTGCATGAAGTCCAAGGGCACCCAGCTGTGCTCCTCTTGCCCATGATTGAACTGTAATAATCGGACATCAGAACCTCCTTCCACGGAACAACTCGGACCTCTACTATAAGGGCACTTAAACTGAAGCAACTTTCTTTACCAAGACTTATCATGGCACTTCTACCATTCCTCGCTAAGATTGTCGGCAACATTCCCACTAGGGGTTAATTGAAGGTTTAACCCGCCGCTCAGACCATCATGCCAATAATCACAACGCAGGTTCTACTTGCTCCATCCCGGTAATAAATAAGAATTATACACTATAAAATCAAAACAGGCTAACCAGGTGTGGGTGTTAACAAAATTACTACACCCCCTGGAGGAGGATCTATCTGTAATACATAAGGCCCTACATAGTTAATTTATACTATCATTCCGCGCTAGATGGCACCGAAGTTCTTCTAGTCAACTTAACTTCATAAGGTTATATTCACGAACCATGATTACATAATATTCTGCTCATAAACTGATTGGCCAGAGCGTGGTCATTTAGCCAACTGACATTGTCTATTCTGATTCTCACTATATGATTCCCTTACACGCAGGTGTTTGATGAGCAAAACTGTGCTTGCAAACGACAACGGCAAGTGTACCGTATCAAATGTAGTATAGGTTATAAAAACCAAGGTCGTATTAGACTAGGGGCGGTTGAGTACTCTTACTTCAAGAAAATCTATATTATTTTATCAAATAGAACTTGGGAGTAATTTTGCAAAGGAAAATAAAAACAAGATTAAAACGACGAGTAAAAAGGGCTAGCACTCGATCTTTGAATCACCTTGGAATACAAGGATAGAAGAAACAAGAAAATCTAGATCTCTTAGGAAATTTGCTTTGACCGTGGAGGTTCCCGAATTATGAACGCACCTCTCTCGAGGATACGCCCAACTAAGATTAGGTGGATCAACCGAACTCTCATTCTATAATTGAACCTAATACTTGCTTTATCGTAATGAACCCCTCTATTGGATTTGACTCCAATCCGGGAGATTTATGTCATCCTTACTAAAGGGTTGCATTCAACTCTCTTTATCCTTGAATGATCGATTCGTCTTACGAGCTTGTTCGGCTAACTAAAGAACGAAAACAAAAATGAGAATTATATATCGAAAATATAATCTCATTTCATTAAAATCAAGGATAAATCGAAAGTATTTCCAAGAAGAGAAAAAGATGTTCTAAATTACTTCATGATAATTATTTTTCCTCGGATCATCTCGATCGAGTACTAAAAGAAATCTAAGTACTCATGGAGATAGAGGAATTAAAGAAGGTAAAAGAATACATGAAGAGGGGAGGAGAAATAAGAGAATAGAACTATTTTATTAATTGCAATTGAAAAGAAATACAAGCTAGAAATTGAAAATTACAACTATTGAAATAAAAGAACAACTACAAGACTATTAATACATGAAAATAAAACAAGAAATGGAGAATTGAACTCCCAAAATTCGTCCTTAAACATCTGCTGGAGCTGGCTTTATATAGCTGAAAAAATGAGGTTACACGCCCTTGGTCACGCCCGTGACCAAGGGCGTGTAAGGGGCGTGATCGAAGCAGCAGCGGAGAGGGCGTCTTCTGGAGTAATTGCGAGCGTTTCGGCCGTGTCACGCCCTAGGTCACGCCCGTGACCTGGGGTGTGTAATCTTGAAATAGTGCTGCTGGCGTGAAACTCTGGCGGGAAGAAGCGCGGGGCGAGTCATGCCCGAGGTCACGCCCGTGACCTGGGGCGTGTGACTTTAAATGACGTGGCAGGCGTGCTCTGGATGCTGTGGCGAGTCGCGGCCGTGATACTGGGTCACGCCCTTGGTCACGCCCGTGCCTGGGGTGTGTACTTGGCGAATTCTTCACGGAACGCTCCCTGGTGGAGGAATTGGGTCTGGAACACATCTTTGACTGTCACGCCCTTGGTCACGCCCGTGACCTTGGGCGTGTACTTGGCGAATTCTTCACGGAACGCTCCCTGGTGGAGGAATTGGGTCTGGAACACATCTTTGACTGTCACGCCCTTGGTCACGCCCGTGACCTCGGGCGTGTACTTTGGATTTTTACTCAAAGTGCCCAGAAAACCTGCAAAACATAAAATAAGCTTAAATTAGTTGAAGACATTAAAAAGGAACAGATTAAATAAGAAAATACATATAAATTATATAAATTCAATTTAAAACTATATTAAAATAATACTAAAAGATGAGTACAAAAAGTACTCATCAAACACCCCCATACTTGAGTTTTTGCTATTCTAGAGCAAAAGAGTGAGGAAAGTATTACAAGACATCGATATTATTTCTAATTAACTAAAATTTTATTAAACCATGAATAAGTTAAAGGCAAATTTTAGGAATTCAAAAATTGTTTAAAGAACTACTTCTCAAGATAACTATTTAGCAATCAAAATTATAGAAATTTTCAAACAAAATTAGATTGAAATTATAGACACTCTAACATAAAAAAAGCTTAAGGAAAAGACACCTACTAAAATACTGCTCTCTCAATAATTTAGTTTAGGACTAGAAACAATGAAATTGGCTAGGGATGGGTTTGAACGAAATGGCAAATGAAGAGTTCTTGAATAGAGGTGATGAATTTTATCCTCTCACCTCATTTGAATACGAAATTGTATATGTTTAGGAAAATAATGAATTTTATCCTCTTATTTTCCATGCCATATAATCTTTTATCAATTCTCTTCAATCAAAAACCCAAAATGTATATGTTTTAGATGTAATGAATTTTATCCTCTTACATCATGACATATAATCTTTTAAATGATTTTGGGTGCATATGTTTTAGGAGATAATGAATTTTATCCTCTTATTTCCATGACATATGTTCTTTTTCTAAATTTTTTTTTATTTGCGAACAAAGGGTGAGGGGGGAGAAATACTTCTAGTTTATAAATTAAACTATTTTGAGAGCAACTTTTTAGTGGAATGAGATTTCCTAAGATCTTAAAGTTAAAAGTGAATATAACAAAAAAAATCTAAAGATGTTTAGCCAATTTACCACAAAGTGAAGCTATTTAAAATTAAACGGAGAAGTAGTGCTAAATTAACTCTCTAATCGAATTAAAAACATAAAGTGTTTCTTAAAACTAAATTACTTCAAATTTAGATTTAACAAATTCTGATCAAATAAAATAATTAGCTAAATTAAAAATGTAGGAATTCTTATAATCGTACCTCAAACTAAATTTCTAGAACATTAAAAACAATAAGGCTAGGCGTATTTATTATTATTTTATTATTTCTTGGACTTCCCAAGGGCTACCCGGTGAAGGGTTCGCAAGGTACTAGAAGCTGTGATGGGAATTCAAGCCCAAAGCGCCCTTTCCAAGAAATTAGATTTTTATAAGTTTTATATAGATATATATATATTTTAAATAAAAATACAAGAAAAGCTAAGCTACACCCCCATACTTAAAATTAAACATTGTCCCCAATGATTAAAACTAAGTATGAAGAACACTTGAAAAATAATTTTTTTTTAAAAAGAAAAATACATTAAATTAAAGATAAGCAAGGGGTGCCTCCTAAGAGCGCTTTCTTTTTCTCGTCTTTAAGCTAGACGGTTATTGTTAGGAAAAAGGAAATTT
Organism: Dactylorhiza incarnata; assembly: GCA_033032865.1. Lineage (NCBI taxonomy): Eukaryota > Viridiplantae > Streptophyta > Magnoliopsida > Asparagales > Orchidaceae > Dactylorhiza > Dactylorhiza incarnata. The sequence continues at coordinate 13,234,836 of JAWHQI010000014.1, forward strand.
AAAAGAGAGGTGAACATGCAACTCCCTTAATTTGCGCTGAGGCGAATGTGCCGGCATCAGTCGTCCGGCTACTCCTCCGCTGTAGTCTTGATTCTTTTGTTGTCGGTGAGCTTGAAATTGTGAATCCAAATTACCTAACCAAACCTTAGGTAATTTGGTAAGCTGAAGATGAGCGGCAAATGGATCTCTGAAGACGTTTGGTTGCAACGGCTCATCATCTACAAGGAAATTATTAGTATCAAAAGAATCAGAACTAAGCGATTCAGAAAATGTTTCACAAGGAGGAAGCGCTTGCGAAAATATATGATTAAGCTCCGGTTGTTCCTTTTCTAAAATAAAATTTTCATTAGGAAAATCTAGTGCATTACTAAGCGGGATAAAATTTTCGGACACAAAATTTTCATGTTTTTTTGGTTTGATAGAAGAAATTTGCGAATGTTCATGCAAAGAAAATAAAATCCGGGTGAAGTAGGGGAAGAAACTTGTTCTTCTTCTATTTCATCCGGGGCGCCCATAACTTTAAGAAATTCTTGGTAAAGTAATTTTTCTTCATCTTCGGTAAAAGAAGTTATGGGATTACATGAAACCACATGTTCCTCCGTAACTAAATTATCCAATGATGGAGAAAAAATACTAGAAGAAATAAAATTTTCCTCTAAGTTTTGGGGGGAAGTATCTATTTAAATCGGCGGACATTCCCCAAAATTAGAGTGCGAAGGTTGCGGCGCAAAAGAAGAAGAACAAGAATTTGGATCTAAAGATTTATCTTCATCGCCCCGTAAATTATCCGGGTGACTTTGCCACCAAGAATAATCTACATCGAGTCTAGAAGAAAAATTATTAGAAGCCGAAAAATTATTCTCGTGAAAATTAGAGAAAACACTAGACGAAATAAAATTTTCCTCTAAAATTTGGGTGGATGTATCTATTTGGATCTGCAAAATTTCCCTCAAATTAGAGAACGAAGACAGCGGTGTATAAGAAGAAAAACAAAAACTCGGATATAAAGATTTATCTTCGTTGCTCCGGGAACTATCCGGGTGAGCTTGCCACGAGGAATAATCAACTTCCGAGCTAGAAGAACAATTATTAAATGCCGAAAAATTATTCTCATTATAATTAGAAAAATTAATTTCATCAAAGTTTGAAAAATTATTTTCATTAAAAGATGAAAAACTATGATCGTAGTTATTATCAAAATTATTTGCATAATATTGAGGATAATTATTTCCATAATAATTATTCTGAGAATATGAATGTAAATAACATTCCTCACTTTGATGAGGCGCACCACAATAATAACAACTAAACTGGCGCCTTCGAGCGGCTTGTAAAAGTTCAATTTGGTTTCGAAGCACAGTAATTTTAACTTAACTTCATAAGGTTATATTCACAAACCATGATTACATAATATTCTGCTCATAAACTGTTTGGCCAGGACGTGGTCATTTAGCCAACCGACATTGTCTATTCTGATTCTTCACTATATGATTCCCTTACACGCAGGTGTTTGATGAGCAAAACTATGCTTGCAAATGACAACGGCAAGTGTACCGTATCGAATGTAGTATAGGTTATAAAAACCAAGGTCGTATTAGACTCGGGGCGGTTGAGTACTCTTACTTCAAGAAAATCTCTATTATTTTATCAAATAAAACTTGGGAGTGATTCACAAAGGAAAATAAAAACAAGATTAAACGACGAGTAAAAAGGGCTAGCACTCGATCTTTGAATAACCTTGGAATAAAAGGATAGAAGAAACAAGAAAATCTACATCTCTTAGGAAATTTGCTTTGACCGTGGAGGTTCCTGAATTATGAACGCACCTCTCTCGAGGATACGCCCAACTAAGATTAGGTGGATCAACCGAACTCTCGTTCTATAATTGAACCTAATACTTGCTTTATCGTAATGAACCCCTCTATTGGATTTGACTCCAATCCAGGAGATTTATGTCATCCTTACTAAAGGGTTGCATTCAACTCTCTTTATCCTTGAATGATCGATTCGTCTTACGAGCTTGTTCGGCTAACTAAAGAACGAAAACAAAAACGAGAATTATATATCGAAAATATAATCTCATTTCATTAAAATCAAGGATAAATCGAAATTATTTCTAAGAAGAGAAAAAGATGTTCTAAATTACTTCATGATAATTATTTTTCCTCGGATCATCTTGATCGAGTACTAAAAGAAATCTAAGTACTAATGGAGATAGAGGAATTAAAGAAGGTAAGAGAACACATGAAGAGGGGAGGAGAAATAAGAGAATAGAACTATTTTATTAATTGCAATTGAAAAGAAATACAAGCTAGAAATTGAAAATTACAACTATTGAAATAAAAGAACAACTACAAGACTACTAAAACATGAAAATAAAATAAGAAATGGAGAATTGAACTCCCAAAATTTGTCCGTAAACATCTGCTGGAGCTAGCTTTATATAGCTGAAAAAATGAGGTTACACGCCCTTGGTCACGCCCGTGACCAAGGGCATGTAAGGGGCGTGATCGAAGCAGCAGCGGAGAGGGCGTCTTCTGGAGTAATTGCGAGCATTTCGGCCGTGTCACGCCCTAGGTCACGCCCGTGACCTGGGGCGTGTAATCTTGAAATAGTGCTGCTGGCGGGAAACTCTGGCGGGAAGAAGCGCGGGGCGAGTCACGCCCGTGACCTGATGTCACGCCCGAGGTCACGCCCGTGACATGGGGCGTGTGACTTTAAATGACGTGGCAGGCATGCTCTGGATGCTATGGCGAGTCGCGGCCGTGATACTGGGTCACGCCCTTGGTCACGCCCGTGACCTGGGGCGTGTACTTGGCGAATTCTTCACGGAACGCTCCCTGGTGGAGGAATTGGGTCTGAAACACATCTTTGACTATCACGCCCTTGGTCACGCCCTTGACCTTGGGCGTGTACTTGGCGAATTCTTCACGGAACGCTCCCTGGTGGAGGAATTGGGTCTGGAACATATCTTTGACTGTCACGCCCTTGGTCACGCCAGTGACCTTGGGCGTGTACTTTGGATTTTTACTCAAAGTGCCCAGAAAACCTGCAAAACATAAAATAAGCTTAAATTAGTTGAAGAAATTAAAAAGGAACATATTAAATAAGAAAATACATATAAATTATATAAATTCAATTTAAAACTATATTAAAATAATACTAAAAGATGAGTACAAAAAGTACTCATCAGTGTTCACCACCACCTACACCAAGAAACCTTATCACTTGACATATGGGGTCTCTGCTGATAAACCGTTTCCGACTCCGCAGATACAAGGCCAGGTTTATCAACTACAAACTAATAACAAAAACTTGATTACACTTGGGCCAGAGTCTCTTGAAGTATCTAGTTGCCTACCTAAATCACCTAGAGGGGGGTGAATAGGTGATCTCTACGTCTTTTGCGGAATTAAAAATTAAACGTAAAGCATAGCACACAAAATAGATCACAGCCACAGATAACACCAGGAATTTATAGTGGTTCCCCGTACTTGGGTACTCCACTGCCGGCCTCGCCAATCTAGCACCACAGCTAGACTTGACTACTCACTAAAACTCGGATCAGAATGATCCTACAAACTCGGAGTCAAACTCCTACAATCTCAGAGAGAACCTCTCTTACAACTCGGAGAAAAAACTTCTACTACAACTCGGAGAACAACCTCTCCTACGGCTCAGAGATAACAACTCCTACAAAGATGATAAAAGGTTTTGAATAAAATGAAACCAGATCTGAATAACAGAGGCGTTTTCTTCCTTCTTCTTGAATGGCTTTTGAGAACAAAGAGGAAGAACAACGATCCTTCAAATCTGTCTTTGGCAATCCGAAACGATCCAATAGAGATTGTAGAAACAGAACACGGATCGAACGAATCCTTCTTTGATTGAAATCAACAACTCAAATGAGTAGATCGATCTCCAATCGTAGGCGACGGCGAGGCGGCGCTTTTCTCGTTCTTTTTGATCGGGAGAGAAAATTAGGGTTTTGAAAGATTCGAAGAACTTGTTGTAAACAACCCAAGAGCGATCCTATATATATAGGGAAGCAATTAAGGGTTAAATCGGCCTTAAATGCACTCCATATTGCCGTTAGGATTGGGAAGGAACGTTTACAAACCGTCAAGAACCGAGAAAACAAATTAGAGAAAAACGGACAGAATTCTCGAGACATAAAGGTTTTCTCGAGACATAAGGGATCTCTCGAGAACTGAGGATGAAAGAACAAAAGGTTAATGTATCGAGAACTGATGGATCTCTCGGAATATGAAGCAAAGAGAGTAGGAAAGAGATGTCTCGAGAACTCGATGATCTCTCGAGACATTACAAAGATTTCGATAAAAAGGACTTTCGAGACATGCTTGATCTCTCGAGATATCAAGAACAGAAATACCGAGATCCAAAGGAACTTGCCTCTCGAGACATGTCAGAGCTCTCGAGACATGCATGATCTCTCGAGACATATCCTTAGAAAAATTGTTTTCAACAATTTTCTTTTCTTCTCTTGAACACTTGCTGCAACCGCACTCCAAAGTCTTCAATAGTCTTGAAAATAAAGTGTACCCCAATAGAGAGATCACACATGAGTCATCACCATGTTTCATATAATGAGGGATTACATTGTATGAAACTGTGTTTGCAGACCCATTGTGACCTGACATTGATTTACACTTAGCAATGATAATCTGCAAGACAATACTAGAAAAGCATATCAAATACAAAAGCAATTCAATCTTAGTTTAAGGGTGACTTCTCACAAATCAAGGTAATTGTGAATACAATTTCCAACATCTCTTATGTCCTACGAACGTTACATGAGGTTAATGCTTCCTCCCGTTAAATAAATGCAAATAACCTCCATGCTTTCCTTGAGGAACATAACGTCTGCAGTTTAAAAATGATGATCGTGAAATGACTCCCATCAACTTTCCATATCCATTTGGTTCATAACTCACGAGGGTAAAACCCTTTTTATCATGACATGAATTGACAGAAATTGATTTCAACATGAAGGGTGTCTCATTAAAACCCATTAATCCTCAAGAAGTTTCATCATTTATATCTGGAAATTAAACCTGTCTCCCTTATTCTTGAATCTTAGTTTAAGGGTGACTTCTCACAAATCAAGGTAATTGTGAATACAATTTCCAACAATCTCCCCCTATTTGTAGAAGTCAAAACCCTATACACTAAGTTGAATTACAGCAATATAGAATAAATATGCTACACTACATAATGATATGGAAATGAACAAGTAGGGAACATCAAATCAACAATTATATATATATATGTCTAAATTGAATTGTTAAGAAGACTTGATGTTCAACAAAATCAGAACCAAAACAAAATATGTCTTGTCAGCATCAGCATTATCCTTCAAGAACTCCTTTTCCTCTTTTCTTCTTGCCTGGAGAAATAAGCATAAGGCTTGGGATGGTAAAACGGAGGTGGATCCGGAGCATCAGAATTATTATAACCAAAAGCCCTGAAATGAATTCTTCTCTTCTTTTGAGCTGTCTCATGTTTTTCACATTCAGTTGAGTTGTAGCATTCAGATCTATTCATTTTGCCTTCATGGACTAACTTATAGAATTCAAGAATAATGTCTTTTGAGACTGGACTCCAGTTTTCTGGTAGAACCTTCTCAACCTGAGCTTTGCTATGGCCTGCAGAGCTAGAACTCGGAACAGATCTACTCGCAGAGGAACCTTCACCATGGTTTTTTTTTCTTTTGGTCCCAGCCCTATCTGATTGATCTACAACTAAAGGAGCCTTCCCAAGTAGTTCTTCTGGCCTTGGAGAAAACTGAGGAACAGGAACATCTGGATCAATTTCTAGCTCAGGAAAAATCTGATTATGAAGCCACGTTGCTGTTTTGAAGGAATATGCATTAATATCAGCAATTTGCTTCAGCACCCTGGGAGAGAACTGATCAAACTGTGATTTCCATGAGCTTTGAATAGCTGACACAGAGCTTTCCACTAAATCTGTCATTCTTTCCATTATAATGTCCTCCCCCTTTCTGACTTCTACAGATAGGGTTTGGAGAGTATCATCTTTGAAGTTTTCGACTTCATCAACAATCCTGAATGTATTTACTTCAGCCTTGTCTGACATTGAGTCTTGAAGCTTTGTCATTGTAACAGTCTGAGCCAACACTGTGCCTATACCTTCAGTTGCATGTTCAATTTGCTTGCTCCCTAGGCTCATCAAATCAGAGAGATTTTCATAATTGGATTTGATTTTAGCTAACTCCCTACCAAGATCACTTTCAACTGAGGTAATCTTCCTGTGAACAGTTGTCAAAGAGTGCTCAAACTGTTCACTCTGCTTCTTGAGCATAGCTTCAATCTTTCCCAGAAGAGAATCTGCATCAAAGATTGGAGGGGAAAGATGAGAGGAAGGAAGAGTAACAGCAGGGGCAACAGCAGGAGCAACATCAGGGAGCTCTTCAATCTCAAGAGAATGAACCACATTTTCTTCTTCACAACCTAGCTCATCTGGAGCATTCTTGGTTGTATCTAACTCTGACTCCCCCTCAACATGTACTAGATGAGGTGATAATTCATGAACGGAATCATCATCATCGTCTTCAAAAACAAAATCAGCACCAAACCCTACCTTTTGGCCACTGGGACTGTGCACTTCAGATATTTCTTGTTGAATATTCTTTAGTACAGCTGAAACTATCTCATTTGCTAATGAAGTTTCTGCTTCAATAACTGATGGAGAAGGAGGTGGTGGTGATGGAACTGAATCTTGAGTGTGAACATGAGAGGGTGATGGAATAGAATCTGAAGGATCTGACTGTGTCACTAATGGAATGAGTTCTGATGGAGCTGATGAGGGCTGACCTTTGGATTTGGAGCGGATTGGTAGCTTGGCTCGACCTGAGGCTTTAGAGCGAATTGGTATCTTGGCTCGACCTGAGGATTTAGAGCGAATCCGAGGAGGAGGAGGAGAAGAAGTAACTTTGGGTACCTGACCTTCCGAAGATGGAATTGGAATTTCTGCTTCACTTGCAACTGCAGACTGATGAGTCTCCCCCTCAGAAGCAGCACTGGCCATTCCCGGCTTCTTGATTCGAATGTCCCATCTCTGCATGGAGAGGACATTGATCTTCTTGAGATGATGGAGAACTGTACCTTTGGACATGTCAAAGATTGCTGGGTTGAACTGATTCAGAAACAATGAGATGATCCGGGCAAATTTAGGAGAATTAATGCAAGCCTTGATATTGGAGAATAAGATTTTGCACCAATCTCTCTTTTTCCCTGACACAATTCCAACCATCAATAGAAAAGTCTCTTCAGACACATGCCCTTGTGTGCCTGTCTTGCAGAATAAAACTTTTAAGATAATGTCCACCAGGAGCTTCCCCACATCATTCATCTTGTGCCTCTTCACTGCAGAAAAATCTGAATCCAGACCACAATACCTTGCTGTTCTCAACCAGTCATTGTCATCAAGCACCTCTTCAGTATCAAGTTCAGATAGATGCAAGTACTTCATGGGGGTCTTAGGTGAGATTTTTATCTTAATGCCCTTGACGAATGAGACCAACATCCTCCCTTCCTTGATAGGCTTCACATTGATAAAGAATTCTTCCACCTCATCAAACAGCACGTGGCAAGGATGTTCAAGAACGAATGAGAGACCAGCGGCATCAAGCAAACAGAAAAGATTCTTGAAGTCATCGGATAAACCGGCGATTCCTGACCGAACAACTTCATTGCCGACTCCAATTTTTGGATGAGGAGTAGGTGCCATTGAAGCAAGAGGTAGAGAACTGTCAAACGGAGAAGATGAAGAATCGAGAGCCACCAAGAACCACCGAAGCACAGAGATCTGTCGCGAACTGTCGCCGCTCGAGAGAAAGTCGAAAGGTCGGGGAGGTCTCGGAAATGGATTTCGTGAACATCAAGTTTTCGATTTCGTATATATATATATGATTTTGATTTGACGTTAAAGTGACATTTTTGAAGAAAAATACAAAAGGAAACAGCGCGTACCTGACGTTTGGAGTTCAAAAAAAAACTATGTCTCGAGACATCGGTTATGTCTCGAGAACTCAGGAGTTTCAGCAAGTTATTTCCTTCATTGATGTCTCGAGTGATAACCCGTATCTCGAGACATCACCATATCTCGAGATCTTGAACTTGTCTCGAGAAAACTAGCCTGTCTCGAGAAATCCCAGAAGTCCTTTGGATGATGTCGAGATTTTAAAGTGACTTGAGATGTCGAGAAGACAGATAGTTCCCGAGACAACATGTAGTTCTCGAGACATATGCCTGAAGTTTTCAGGAAAAGTTCTGAATTTTTGTAATCTTCATGTCTTCATGGTTTTGCTTGATTTGATCATTACTCCATGTTGAGCATTCCAAGTTCCGTCTTGAAGAAAGTGAACTTAGTCTCATCTAGTGGATTCGTGAATATGTCTGCAACTTGCTTATCTGTGGGAACATAACTCAGATTTATGTCACCCATCTCCACATGCTCCTGGATAAAGTGATATCGTAGCTCGATGTGCTTTGTCCGACTGTGAGAGACTGGATTATTTGCGATAGCAATTGAACTAGAAGAATCGCAAAACATAGGAATGTCTTTGATCTTCATGTTGTAGTCTTGAAGTTGATTTCTTATCCATAGAAGTTGTGCGCAATAACTGCCAGCAGAAATGTATTCTGACTCGGCGGTTGATATTGCAACACAATTCTGCTTCTTGCTACTCCAGGAAATAAGTCTCCTTCCGAGGAATTGACACGTCCCGGAAGTGCTTTTCCTGTCGTCTTTGCTACCTGCAAAGTCTGCATCTGAAAAACCAATTAGTTCGCTATCACTACTTCTTGGGTACCATAAGCCAAGATTTGGTGTGCCTTTAAGGTATCTCAAAATTCGCTTTGCAGCAGTGTAATGAGATTCCTTAGAGTTCACCTGATATCTAGCACATACACATGTAGAGAACATTATATCAGTTCTACTGGCAGTAAGGTAGAGCAACGAGCCAATTATGCTTCTGTACTTGGTCTCATCAAAAGGTTTCCCTTTCTCATCCTTGTCCAGAGACGTAGCTGAGCTCATTGGAGTCCTCATAGAGGTTGCATTCTCCATTCCAAATTTCTTAATCAACTCCTTAGTGAACTTTGTCTGAGAAATGAAGATTCCATCTTCAGACTGTTTCACTTGAAGTCCTAAGAAATATTTCAGCTCACCCATACTGCTCATTTCAAATTTCCCTTGCATAAGTTTAGAAAACTTTTTGCAGAGGTTATTTTCCGTAGAACCAAATATGATGTCATCGACATAGATTTGCACTAGCAAAATCTTGCCTTTTACTTCCCTAAGAAATAATGTTTTATCTATCTTTCCTCTTGTGAACTTGTTCTCAAGAAGAAAGTTAGATAGCGTCTCATACCAAGCTCGAGGAGCTTGTTTCAAACCATATAAAGCTTTTTGTAATAAATAAACATGATTGGGATGATCAGGATTAACAAAACTTGGGGGTTGTTCAACGTATACTTCCTCTTTAATGTCTCCGTTTAGAAACGCGGATTTGACATCCATTTGATATACGGTGAAACCCTTGAAAGCAGCATAAGCAAGGAAGTGTCTGATCGCTTCGATCCTTGCTACTGGAGCGTACGTCTGATCGAAGTCGATACCTTCCTCTTATCTGTATCCTTTAGCTACAAGTCTGGCTTTGTTCTTTATGATTGTTCCTTCTTCATCCAGCTTGTTTCTATATACCCACTTTGTTCCTATGACATTTTTGTCTTTGGGTTTTGGAACAAGTGTCCATACCTTACATCGTTTGAATTGATTTAATTCTTCTTCCATAGCAATTATCCAGGATGGATCTTCATTTGCCTCTTGGAATTTCTTTGGTTCTACCTGCGAAAGAAAACTCAAATGCATATTCTCGTTAATGGTACCTCGTCTTGTTCTTATTCCTTCATGAGGATCTCCTATGATTTGATCAACTGGATGATCCCTCATGTGTCGTAGCCCGAGGTTCCTTGCATGATTTGGACCAATAGGAGTTTCTTCTACTATTGGAGTATCTTCCTCCACTTGGATTGGCTCTTCATCAGGATGATCTTCTTCATAGGTAGTTATAGGGGGAATCTTGATGAAGTGTTGAGAATTTTCTTCAACTGGCTGATCCAAGCTTAAGTCCTGCAGCTTTGAACCTGTGTCTACAGAAGAAATGCTAGAGGAGCTGCCTTGTAGCATGCTCGTCTCATCAAATACAACATTAATAGATTCTTCTACCACTAGGGTTTTCTTGTTAAAAACTCTATATGCCCTACTATGGCTACTATAACCTACAAAAGTACCTTCAAAGCTCTTTTCACTAAACTTAGTTTTATAATGCTTTCCATTGTTTAGCACAAAGCATTTACTACCAAAGATTCGAAAATAAGAAATGGTCGGTTTCTTGCCCTTTAGAAGTTCATAAGGAGTCTTTTCATGGTTTTTGTTTATGAGTGCTCTGTTTTGCATATGGCATGCAGTATTGACAGCTTCAGCCCAGAAGTATTCAGGTAGTGAAGAGTCACTCAACATGGTTCTGCAAGCCTCAATAAGTGTTCTATTCTTTCTCTCAGCTACTCCATTTTGTTGTGGAGTTCGAGGAGAGGAAAACTCATGAAAGATACCAAGGCTTTCACAGAATTCTGTCATGGCTCCAGATTCAAATTCTGTACCATGGTCACTTCTGATTTTGACCACGGAACAGTTAAATTCATTCTGGACTTGCCTGACAAAGCTAGTAAAAGTGTCAAAGGTATCTGACTTGTGTTTCAGAAAGAATACCCAGGCAAAACGAGAGTAGTCATCTACAATAACCAATGTGTAAGACTTTCCTCCTAAACTCCTAATTTGCAAAGGACCAAACAAATCCATATGGAGCAGGTACAAACACCTGGTTGAATCTTTGCCAATAATGCTCTTAAAGGTAGCCCTTGTTTGCTTGCCTTTTACACATGCATGACAAGGTCTATCTTTAACGCACTTAACATTTGGTGCATCGCGCACTATGTTTTGAGAAAACAATTTATTAATAGTTTTGAGATTTATATGTGCTAATCTCTTATGCCATTGGTCAACAAGAGATGCACTATCTTTAGCTAAAAGACACACGGGTGTAGAAGATGATATACAAAGAAAATTTAAACAAAATATGTTTCTACAGCGAATGCCTGATAAAATCGTTTCATGATTTTCAGCCGACTTTATCAAACACTTATCTTTATGAAAATCAACAATGTATCCTTTATCACAAAGTTGACTTATGCTTATCAGATTATGTTGTAATCCTTCCACATAAGCTACATCGGAAAACGATACATTACCATTAGAAATCATACCATAGCCTTTAGTTATTCCTTTGTCTGAACCGCCAAAAATAACTTTTGGACCGTTCGCAACTGGAATGTAGTTTTGCAAAAGGCTTCTTGTCCCGGTCATATGCCGAGAGCATCCACTGTCCAAGTACCAGATAGGATTTTTATTGGCCTTTGGACATACCTGCAAAAATAGATTATTTTGCCTTAGGAGCCCAAACAGATTTGGGTCCTTGGTCCCTTGTCAGTTGAGCACCACGATGAATGTTAACATTGCGAGTGGTCTGCCTTGCAATGTTCACTTGTGGTCTCCTAGTATACGTTGTGTTGAACCAACAATCAACGGCAAAGTGACCAATTTTGCCGCAGCACCAACAGTCGAATCTGTTGTACCTTCTTTTTACACTTTCCTGCTTAACTTTTTGAACGTTAGCTCTTGCAGGAGCAGTCCTTCTAGATGAGGATGCCTCAACGGGGCAGCACACACAAGGTGGTACTGTCTTCTTCGGCTTTGGTGCAACAGCCTTCACTTTTGGTGCTCTCTTAGCACTCGGGCCATGAACAAATGGACCGTACCCTTTCCGATTAATCTCTTGATAGGGTGCTTGAAAAGCACTATCACCAAAGTTTCGGGGAGGAGCCCATTCCTTATGATCATTCACAGGCGTAAAAGAAATTGGTCGTGTGAAATGACCATAGGAACTCTCCATATCATAAGCATTCGTAGGGAATATAACTCTCTTGAATGCTACAGGCTCTTGATGAGCTTTTCCTTTTTCTTTGGTGGTTGCTTTCTTAGCAGCCAAACCATTCTTCTTAGCAATTGTGTTTTTAGAAGAATCGCTAGTACTAGCTTCATGCCCTATACCGCTTCCTTTTGCCTTCGTGGTAAAAGTACCAATAATTGGCAGAACAGTTTTAGGTTGAGAGAATGCTTCAACCAACTTCTTCTCAGCCGCAAGCTGTTCCTCCAAGACTTTTATCGAATGATTTCTCAGGGCAAGAGTCTCTTCCGAGCTCTTGATCTTGTCTTTCAAGGCTTGGACTTCCTCTTTGAGAGAAGAAAGTTCTTCAACTTCTTTTCTCAAGTTAGATTCCACCTCCTTGAGAGCCATGATCTCCTTACCCTGAGTTTTGACAACCTTTCGGCACTTGTCAAAGCTTTGGAGCATTTTGGTATATTGAGACATGAGCTCAGATTCATCGTCTGAGGGGTTATCCTTTTGTTCAGCCGAAGCATAATCAGAATCAGATAGAATAGTGTGATCATTTACCTTTCCGGTGTACGGGGGTGCTTCTTCATCATCAGACATGGCCATCAGGTCGAAATAAGCTTCTTCTTCATCACTCGACTCATCGGAGTCACTGTCGCTCAGAGTTTTGGCTTTCTTAGCGACGAAACTTCTATCTGATTTCTTCTTTCCGTGAGTGGATTTCTTGTCTTCTTTTCTTCCACCTTCTTTCTTCTTGTAGGGACACTCAGCAATTATGTGCCCTGGCTTATTACAACAGTAGCAAATAATGTCAGAAGAAAAATGTTTGTTCTGTTTCGATTTGTACCTGTCATTATTGCTTGAGCCCTTCCTGTGATAGTCGCCATCACGACGAGAATGTTTATGATCCGAGGAAGACGTCTTGTTATTCATGTGCCTTCGTTAGTTCAGCAGTTTCTTAAACTGACCGGAAATCAAAGAGAACTCCCCATCAGACAATTCGGAACAGGAGGAGCTGGCTTCCGATTCTTCTTCATTATCAGATTCTTTTTCTCTGATCGGTATCATGGCTTTGCTCTTCTTTGAACTCTCTGCCTTCAAGGCTAAGGTTCTTTCTTTGCTTGAAGCTCGATTTACATCCTCTTCAGACTTTCGGATGTTCATTTGCAGTTCATGAGACAACAGCTTCCCAAATAGATTTTGAGGTTCTAGACTTGGCAGTTTTCCAAACTCTCTAATAGCAACAATCTTGCTATCCCAGTCTTTCGTTAGGGAACGCAAGAATTTGTCATTTAGTTCACCGTTTGTGAACTCCCTGTCGTAGTTCCTCAAACCATTGACTATCTTGAAGAATCTTTCATACGCATCAGCAATGCACTCCTTCTTATTCTGCTTAAACGCCTCGTACTCTTGATTAAGTAGAGACCTTCTATCTTCTCTTACCTCGTCAGTACCTTCCATTAGAACAATTAAGGATTTCCACATCTCTTTGGCTGATTTGCAGTGGATTAAGTTTTGCAACATGGAGTCGTCCACTGCACTAGCAATTATGTTCTTAGCCTTCTTGTCAAGAGCAACAAGAGCTATCTCATCCTTAGTCAAGTCCATCATTTTCTTAGGTATCTGAACAGTAGGATTTGTTGATGAAGCGGTCATTGGCACATGGGGACCTTCTTCCACGACTTGGAAGATTCTGGGATCTGCAGCTTCCATATAAAAACGGACTCTTTCCTTCCACATAGGAAAATTGGCCTTAGTGCAGATGGGCAGTTTCAGAGAGGATTCCTTGACTCTATCCATGGCTTGCTAGCAACTAGAAGGACGGACCCTGTTCAAGGTGTTAACCTAGCAATGAATAACCTGCCTCTGATACCAATTGAAGTATCTAGTTGCCTACCTAAATCACCTAGAGGGGGGTGAATAGGTGATCTCTACGTCTTTTGCGGAATTAAAAATTAAACGTAAAGCACAACACACAAAATAGATCACAGCCACAGATAACACCAGGAATTTATAGTGGTTCCCCATACTTGGGTACTCCACTGCCGGCCTCACCAATCTAGCACCACAGCTAGACTTGACTACTCACTAAAACTCGGATCAGAATGATCCTACAAACTCGGAGTCAAACTCCTACAATCTCAGAGAGAACCTCTCTTACAACTCGGAGAAAAACTTCTCCTACAACTCGGAGAACAACCTCTCCTACAGCTCGGAGATAACAACTCCTACAAAGATGATAAAAGGTTTTGAATAAAATGAAACCAGATCTGAATAACAGAGGCGTTTTCTTCCTTCTTCTTGAATGGCTTTTGAGAACAAAGAGGAAGAACAACGATCCTTCAAATCTGTCTTTGGCAATCCGAAACGATCCAATAGAGATTGTAGAAACAGAACACGGATCGAACGAATCCTTCTTTGATAGAAATCAGCAACTCAAATGAGTAGATCGATCTCCAATCGTAGGCGACGGCGAGGCGGCGCTTTTCTCATTCTTTTTGATCGGGAGAGAAAATTAGGGTTTTGAAAGATTCGAAGAACTTGTTGTAAACAACTCAAGAGCGATCCTATATATATAGGGAAGCAATTAAGGGTTAAATCGGCCTTAAATGCCTCCATATAGCCGTTAGGATCGGGAAGGAACGTTTACAAACCGTCAAGAACCGAGAAAACAAATTAGAGAAAAACGGACAGAATTCTCGAGACATAAAGGTTTTCTCGAGGCATAAGGGATCTCTCGAGAACTGAGGATGAAAGAACAAAAGGTTAATGTATCGAGAACTGACGGATCTCTCGGAATATGAAGCAAAGAGAGCAGGAAAGAGATGTCTCGAGAACTCGATGATCTCTCGAGACATTACAAAGATTTCGATAAAAAGGACTTTCGAGACATGCTTGATCTCTCGAGATATCAAGAACAGAAATACAGAGATCCAAAGGAACTTGCCTCTCGAGACATGTCAGAACTCTCGAGACATGCATGATCTCTCGAGACATATCCTTAGAAAAATTATTTTCAACAATTTTCTTTTCTTCTCTTGAACACTTGCTGCAACCGCACTCCAAAGTCTTCAATAGTCTTGAAAATAAAGTGTACCCCAATAGAGAGATCACACATGAGTCATCACCATGTTTCATATAATGAGGGATTACATTGTATGAAACTGTGTTTGCAGACCCATTGTGACCTGACATTGATTTACACTTAGCAATGATAATCTGCAAGACAATACTAGAAAAGCATATCAAATACAAAAGCAATTCAATCTTAGTTTAAGGGTGACTTCTCACAAATCAAGGTAATTGTGAATACAATTTCCAACATCTCTTATGTCCTACGAACGTTACATAAGGTTAATGCTTCCTCCCGTTAAATAAATGCAAATAACCTCCATGCTTTCCTTGAGGAACATAATGTGAAATTTTCCGGACCTTGTGAGAGTAAGCAGGAATAACAACTAGAGATGCAAGCCAAACAACCAGAGACAATCTTAGGCGAACAAAACGATCTTTATTGATAGCAACACTTCAATTACAGGGCAAGACATGCTCGACGAGACAAGATTTCGTCAGCACAAAACTTCAAAGAGAAAGAACAGAAACTGAAGATAACTGAGACCGCACGGTCTCTTGCCGAACTCAGCAGCTCGCCAGACCGCTGCTGCCAGACCGCAACCGCTCCCGATCTCGAAACACCACCAGACCGCTGCACCAGACCGCTCCTTTGCCGATCTCCTGATTCCCGAACTCCAGCACCACAACTCCAAGCCGCAAACTGCCCGAACACTTTCAGAGGAAGAGGTGATCGCTGCTGCCTGCACTATCCGCAGAAGCTGCACAAAGAAGAATTCAATCAGAGACCGCTCGGTCAGAAACACAGACCGCAGGAACTAGGCAAACTCGGCTTACACTTGGTGTGTTCTATTTTGTTGCAACAGTGGCTCCCTATTTATAGGCGTGAGACCTGATCCAGTCACCACCCCATGAGATAGAGTCACCACCCATCAGACCGCGCGACCTTACCGGTCAACCCGCGCAATCACTGCAACCCTCCTGCTTTATTTTGGTGAGCGCCGACTTCACTCCAGACCGCGGGAGATCGCTACTCCCTTAGTCTGAACACGACTCCACACGGAGATCGCCAGACCGCCTAGAAGTCACCCACCACCTGTGTTCGCCTGAGACCGCAAACACAGCCAGCTCGCCCTCCTGGTCTCCTCCTGAGACCGCGAACTGAGACCGCGCGACTAAGATGACTTAGTCCGCGAACTCCTTCAGAACCCTCTGGAAAGCCACCAGACCGGATTCAAGAGCCAACCCGTGCGGTCACGCCAGACCGGCACGTCCTTGAAGAGAACAACTTGTCACGCGGTCAGAGACAGACCGCGCGACCCTGAGGAAGATCACCCGTCATGCGGTCACAGCCAGACCGCACGACCTCCACCTCCAGCAGCCCTTGGACTAGACCAGCGGTCAACCCTGGAAGCCACAGCTGACCAATAGAACGGATCGCCATTGCCAGATCGCCCGACCGTGCGGTCACGTCAGACCGCCCGGTCTCTTCCCAGACCGCCCAGGTCCAAAAGCCTCCTCCACTTCCACTTCAATAATTTCAACACTCCCCCTTGAAGTGGGAAGTGGAAACTAGCCCAAGTAGCTCCCTTAGCCGTGTGAACGGCCCCTTTGCCAGCGCCTTTGTGAAGATGTCTGCGACATTGTCCGCACTCCGCACATGCTCGACCGAAATAGATCCCTCCAGCACTTTCTCCCGTATGAAGTGATGCTCGATCTCAATATGCTTGGTCCTCGCGTGACAAACTGGATTGGTTACCAGTTTGAGAGCACTCTCATTGTCACCGCGTAGCAGAGTCGGCTCCCGAACCTCCTTGTGGACGTCTCCTACCAACCTCCTAAGCCAGATGGCTTCCTGAGCTGCCAAGGCCGAAGCCTTGTATTCCGCTTCCGTGGTAGAGACTGACACGGAATCCTGCTTCTTGCTGCACCATGATATAGCCGTAGGGCCCGCCATGAAGACGAATCCAGATGTTGACTTTCGATCATCCGAATCTCCCCCGTAATCAGCATCCATGTATCCATGCACCTCGAAGCCCGCATCCTTCCTGTATAGGAGACCCATGTCCGAGGTCGCCTTGACATACTTCAGAATGTTCTTGGCCGCTAGAAGATGAGGTACTCGTGGTTCCGCCATAAACCGACTCACCCTGCCCACTGCATATGCAATGTCCGGCCTCGTGATCGTCAGATAAATTAAGCTCCCAACCAGAGCTCGGAACACCAACGGATCTTGCATGATCCTTCCCTCATCCTTCCGAAGCTTCATAGCCTTCTCCAGAGGTGTGGAAGTGCACTTCCCTTCCTTCATGCCGAACCGCTCCACGATCCGCTCCGCATATCCGGCTTGGGTCACCAGCACTCCACCTTCCTTCCTCTGCACCTCAAGTCCAAGGAAATGGTGAAGCTCACCTAAGTCCTTCATCTCGAACCTGATGGCCAGCTCGGCCCGAAGCTGTGCTACCTCCTCCTTCGAGTTCCCCGTCACGATCATATCGTCGACGTATAACAGCACAATGACCTGAAGCTCCCCGCTCTTCTTGATGAACAAGCTTGAGTCTGAGTCTGAAGTAACAAATCCACAGAATAGGAGATATTCTGCGATCTTCCCGTACCACGCCCTCGGCGCTTGCTTCAAACCATACAGGGCCTTCTTCAGCTTGCAGACATGCTCCGGAAAATCTTCAGACACAAAACCTGGTGGCTGGACCATGAAGATGTCCTTGTCAATCTCGCCGTACAAGAAAGCGTTCTTGACGTCGAGCTGCCAAATCTCCCATCCACTGAACGCCACCAAGGCAATGATGAACCGAACTGAAGTCATTTTTGCCACCGGACTGAATGTCTCATCATAGTCTTCACCGTATTGCTGCGAGAACCCCCGAGCTACAAGACGAGCCTTGTAACGCTCGATACTGCCGTCAGCTTTCTTCTTCAGCTTGTAGACCCACTTGCATGTCACAGGAGCGATGCCCTTAGGCTTGGGCACAAGAGACCAGGTCTCATTCTTCTCAAGAGCTGCCATCTCTTCTTGCATCGCAACGTCCCACTCCTTCACACCTTGGGCCTTCTCAAAGCTCGACGGCTCCCTCTCATCCAAGGGACCAGCAAAGAAACATGAGACAAAGCTCACTGCGTTTCCTCCTGTATAGCGATCAGGGGCAATGATAGATCGCTTCGATCTCCTCAGCTCCTTCCCCTGAACCGCTTCATCTCCAGCTGCTTCTTCCCTAGCTCCCCTTCCAGACGTGCTAGGAGCATTGCTCCCCCTGCTCCCTGAACCAGAAGCCCCCGTCTCGGAACTAGAAGGAGATGGACCACCTGGTGACACAGGTAGCTCCACCTGAAGATTTTCCACAGCTTTCTCTGGCATCTCCACCCTGCTCTCTGGTAACTCCACATCAGAAGACCCCTTGTAAGATGTCACCTCATCGAACACGACGTCGCGAGATACAACAAATATCCGCGTCTCCGGGTCCATGCACTTCCACCCTTTCTTCCGCTCATCGTATCCCACGAAGACTAGCTTCCTTGCTTTCGCATCTAGCTTCGTCCGAAGAGCATCTGGAACATGCACGTAGCAGGTGGAACCAAACACCCTAAGGTGTGCCACACTTGGCTTCTCCTTGAACATCATCTCATGTGGAGTTAGCATGTTGATGGGGCTTAGAGGCATCCTGTTGATGACGTAGGCAGCACAAGACATTCCCTCCGCCCAAAAGGACTTTGGGATACTCTTGGCGTGCAGCCAACACTTGCAGGTCTCCGTCAGATGACGGATCTTCCGTTCTGCAACTCCGTTCTGTTGTGGAGTATGAGCACAAGTGAGCTCCCTCCGGATGCC
Source organism: Dactylorhiza incarnata (assembly GCA_033032865.1). Lineage (NCBI taxonomy): Eukaryota > Viridiplantae > Streptophyta > Magnoliopsida > Asparagales > Orchidaceae > Dactylorhiza > Dactylorhiza incarnata. The sequence goes on from JAWHQI010000014.1 coordinate 13,253,810, forward strand.
CGCCTTCCTGCAGAAACTGGAGAACTCAGCAGAGGTGAACTCCCCTCCGTTGTCCGTCCTCAGCTTCTTGATCCGCAGATTTAGCCGACCCTCCACGAGCTCCTTGAACTCCACAAACTTGGCAAACGCCTCCGCCTTCTCCTTCAGGAAATAAACCCAGACATATCTGGTGTAATCATCGATCAACACCAGCATATATCTGCTGCCTCCGAGGCTTGGGGTAGCAGTAGGTCCCATCAAGTCACCGTGGATGCACTCCAACGGCACACTACTCCTTGTCTGCGACTTGTCAAACGGTAGTCGATGAGACTTGCCGAACTGACATCCCGCGCAAACATGACCTTCTCCGTAGGAAGATAGACTTGGCAGGCCCTTGACCAGGCCTCTCACCGCCATAGCTTTCAGCTTGTCCATCCCCACGTGCCCCAACCTCTCATGCCATATAACGGCACCATCATTCGTCTTCATCTTGTCAACGTAGGAACTTGTCGACAAAACGAACAAGTCCTTCGCCCTTGTCCCGACATGGACGACCTCGGCCTTCACGGCCTCTACATTACGTAGAAATTTGACTTCTGTCGGGCCGAACAGAACGTGATACCCAGCGTCAACAGCGTTGGTCACGGAGAAGAGGTTTTTCTTCATTCCGGGCACATGATAGACACTCTTCAAAGTAAGTGGCCCTCTATCACTGCCCAAAGAAACAACCCCCACCTTCTTGACTGCATGCACAGTATTATCTGCAGTAATAATAGCATTGTTACCTGTGTACGGCTCTGCTGAAGAAAGCTTCGACTCGTCCCCGGTGAGGTGATGACCACACCCCGAGTCCACGATCCAGTCCTCCTGATAGTTGATAGGAGCCGAGGCTCCAATAGAAGCCGAGAAGGCTCCTCCCCATCCTCCATCAAAGTGCCTGGCTGGTGCTTCCTCCTTCTCAACAGCATGCCCTGGCTGAGTGTTCAGCCTGCAGTCCTTCTTAAAGTGCCCAACCTTTCCGCACTTGAAGCATTTGAGACCTTCCTTCTTCTTCTTCCCGTCAGCCTTGGGAGCATACCCCCTTTCCTGCTGCCCAGAAGTTGAAGGCCCATGGCCTTCCGTGGTCTTCTTCTTCTTCTCCCACTTCTTCTTCCCTGAGAAGAGAACCTCGCCATCTCCCCCAGTCACTGACACCCCCGCCATCTGCCTTGCCAGACTTTCCTGCGAAGCTAGCAGATTCTCCAGCTCTAGCAGAGACGGCTGATTTGCCCATCCCTGTACCGACGTCACAAAGGCCACATATTCCTTCCGCAAGCCGCGGATGATGTGCCTCTTCAGCTTCGCCTCAGAAATTGGCTCATCAGGATCCAGTGCTGATATCTCAGCGCAGAGATTCTTCATCTTCAAAAAGAAGTTTGAGATAGAAAGATCACCTTGAGCTGACCTCGCCAACTCATTCTCTAAGAACTGTAGCCTTGCTATATTCTTTTTGTTAAACAGCCCATCCAGGGCTCTCCAGATCTCAGCAGCTGATCCACACCCCAAGATGTGATCAAAGAGATCAGGTGAAATGGCACGCTTCAAGGTGAACTCGGCCTTGGCGTTGGTCTTCCTCCATGCCCTCACGGCCGGTCCATTATCACCTCCTTCTACTGCCTTCACCTCTTCTGTTTCATCTCCTCCTACCACCTCCCAGAGGTCCTCACCCAGAAGATAGCTCTGCATACACGACTTCCACTTCTTGAAGTTAGTCGATGTAAGCATCTCAATACCAAGACCTCTTGCAAAACCACCTTCCATTGCTCTTCCTCTGGTTCCTTCTTCACAAAGGCGATGGCTACTCTAAGTTATTCACTGCTCTTTCAACTCCAACCTGCCTCTGATACCATGTGAAATTTTCCGGACCTTGTGAGAGTAAGCAGGAATAACAACTAGAGATGCAAGCCAAACAACCAGAGACAATCTTAGGCGAACAAAACGATCTTTATTGATAGCAACACTTCAATCTCCCATCCCCTCGACGAGACAAGATTTCGTCAGCACAAAACTTCAAAGAGAAAGAACAGAAACTGAAGATAACTGAGACCGCACGGTCTCTTGCCGAACTCAGCAGCTCGCCAGACCGCTGCTGCCAGACCGCAACCGCTCCCGATCTCGAAACACCACCAGACCGCTGCACCAGACCGCTCCTTTGACGATCTCCTGATTCCCGAACTCCAGCACCACAACTCCAAGCCGCAAACCGCCCGAACACTTTCAGAGGAAGAGGTGATCGCTGCTGCCTGCACTATCCGCAGAAGCTGCACAAAGAAGAATTCAATCAGAGACCGCTCGGTCAGAAACACAGACCGCAGGAACTAGGCAAACTCGGCTTACACTTGGTGTGTTCTATTTTGTTGCAACAGTGGCTCCCTATTTATAGGCATGAGACCTGATCCAGTCACCACCCCATGAGATAGAGTCACCACCCATCAGACCGCGCAACCTTACCGGTCAACCCGCGCAATCACTGCAACCCTCCTGCTTTATTTTGGTGAGCGCCGACTTCACTCCAGACCGCGGGAGATCGCTACTCCCTTAGTTTGAACACGACTCCACACGGAGATCGCCAGACCGCCTAGAAGTCACCCACCACCTGTGTTCGCCTGAGACCACAAACACAGCCAGCTCGCCCTCCTGGTCTCCTCCTGAGACCGCGAACTGAGACCGCGCGACTAAGATGACTTAGTCCGCGAACTCCTTCAGAACCCTCTGGAAAGCCACCAGACCGGATTCAAGAGCCAAACCGTGCGGTCACGCCAGACCGGCACGTCCTTGAAGAGAACAACTTGTCACGCGGTCAGAGACAGACCGCGCGACCCTGAGGAAGATCACCCGTCATGCGGTCACAGCCAGACCGCACGACCTCCACCTCCAGCAGCCCTTGGACTAGACCAGCGGTCAACCCTGGAAGCCACAGCTGACCAATAGAACGGATCGCCATTGCCAGATCGCCCGACCGTGCGGTCACGTCAGACCGCCCGGTCTCTTCCCAGACCGCCCAGGTCCAAAAGCCTCCTCCACTTCCACTTCAATAATTTCAACACATAACGTCTGCAGTTTAAAAATGATGATCGTGAAATGACTCCCATCAACTTTCCATATCCATTTGGTTCATAACTCACGTGGGTAAAACCCTTTTTTTCTTGACATGAATTGACACAAATTGATTTCAACATGAAGGGTGTCTCATTAAAACCCATTAATCCTCAAGAAGTTTCATCATTTATATCTGGAAATTAAACCTGTCTCCCTTATTCTTGAATCTTCCGAACTGGGATTATAATGTTTTGGGAGAAATTGTAAGTTCCGGCTCTTAAGATCGGAGGATCGTATGTAAATTATATATCTTCAATATATCACTCGTCAAATTTCACTTTAGATTCCCAATATCGAGTGGGTTAAACTTTCAAAGCCAAGTAGTCTCATCTCACTTAAGCTATAAATTATGAATTAAAGGATTCATCATAACGACCCTTCTCTTAGTTGTGTCGTCCAAAGTTACATCGATAAATCTCATTAAGTAATCTTAATAATTTCAAGTGGGAGTTGATAGAAACAACAACTAACCGTTTATTTTAACTCTCTAATCCTCAACATTTTAGTACATGATGGTCGTTGCCATTTTTCCCAAGATCCAAACATAGTAAGATTCTCCATCTTAGCCCTAAGTAGTTTATACCATCATATTACAAGATCCAAAGAGTCACCTTCCTAAGCTCTCCGGTTGTGCATAAACCAAATCTAAGAGTAAAAAGATCTTAACTAAATTTTCACCAAGGAGAGGGCATGAATTTTAATTAAAAAAATACTATCTGAAAATTACCTTTGAGAGCCCTGAAGTGTAAGCAACTCTAGTTATAATTTTACTTGCGAAAACTTGATTCCAATCCTCAAAATTTCACGATGTGACACATTTATCCCAAGCTACTAAACCTGGTATTCTTCTTATTTTCAGTACTTGATTAAAACGAGGCATTTGATCAGACGTCAATGTTTATTAATTAATTCCGATAATTCTACAAATCGATGTCTCGAGGTTAAGAAGGTGTATTTACAACAACACACTAGCAAGTTTGTTATGATAAACTGATTAATTCTTATGGTCATGAGAACTTATAGCTCAGTCTTACTTCTATCCAATCTAAATCTTACTTGGTCCTGCACTGAATTTGCCGCTTATGACATCCTTCCCTGGTGACCGGTAAGAGCTTGATGACCAAACGTCCTTCTAAAAGACAAGACAACATTGCTTGGATCAGGAAGTTAGTGAAATTCCCTGAATTCTTAACCTGTCTTTCTTGATTCCGAGAGTCTTATGCCCATGCACTGGACAACCCTTTACGTATACTCAAATGATTAACAAGTTGATCACTTTTGTCGACTTAGAATCAGCCTTGGAGCAATAAGATGAGTACACGCTCAATCTTGAAGTGTACCATTCACTTAACTTGCCAGTATAACTATAGCGATCACAGCTTGGTATAAACAATCCCTGCTATTTAAGGTGAAGTAATTCTCCAAGGGTCTCAAACTTCTAAGGAAGGTTGGTCCACAATTCAAAAGTATATGAATAAGATCTCGCCATCACCCGAGTATTATTAATACTCCAAACCTCGAACTTACTACGTAAATGCCATAACCTTTTCTAGACAAAGTCTAAGGGCAATCCAAGTCGGTATTTTATTGGCCCAATAAACAAAAGGATAAGCCCCTACCGATTTGGGCTAAGTATTTTCAGTACTTCTATGGTATATTCATCTTACATACATACATAAACTTTAGGGCATATGATCTCTGACTTGGTGTTCTACCCTGAGACATATTGTTATGATAAGACTCAGGCTCCCAATGTTAAAAATTATGCTAACTTTTCCGAGTTCCCTATATGATTAACTAGGAAAGGGGGCCTTTTCAAAACAAAATATTCAAATTCCAATTTGACCTCTGGTATCTTATGGTGGTTGTCTCAACGTACTGTTGTTAAAATTTTTGAAAGACCGTTTAGGAGTAAGCAGGAGTTGTATAAACAAGAGTTATAGCCAAACAACCACAATGCCAAAATAGCAACACAAGAAATCTTTATTGAAACAAAACTGCTTTACACTTCTAGGTATACATGGCGAGACATGATTCATAAGAATCACGGAGATGAGAACAAAACACACCAAAAACTGAAACTGGCGATCTGCCATAACAGAGACCGCACAGACCGCAAAAAGGTTCAGATCGCCCGGCTTGCTCTGCTGTACCTCCAGACCGCTTGCACAGTCAGACCGCAGAAGCACCTTGAGACCGCGCGAACAAAAACAGATAACCTGCACTGCCAGACCGCAACCCCAGACCGCACGAACTGAAGCTTATTGAATTGAACAAAGAACAGAAGCTGTCGCCAGACCGCAACTCTGATCGCCTAACCGCTGAAGGTCGCCTGATCGCTGAGCTAGCTGCGAACAGCACAAGAACACAATATACCAGTTCGCTGACAGACCGCAGACGAACTATTTATTCAAGCCACCGGAAATCACCAAGGAAGGAGACCGCAACCTGCTGACCGCAAACCTGCGAACACAACGACCGGTTAGCTCACTTCCGAGATCGCGCGACTTTAAACTTGAGGCCGCAAGAAACAATCCGGGCTCTTGTTCTTACAATTCTTTTTAGGAATGATGGGCCCTGCACCTCTATTTATAGGCGGGTAGATGGATGTCATCACCGCACAGAAGAGATACAATCACCACCCGTCAGATCGCCAGCAGTCTCATAAGGCAGACCGCATGATCAGACCTCTTGGACGAATACCCGACCAAGACGCAGATCAGCAGACAAGGTCGCGCACAGATCGCGCGAACACGAGACCGCGCACAAGCCGCGCGATCACAATGGTACTCCTCCCTTAGACCACCAGGAGCAAACCAGGAACCATCTGGCCGACTTAGGACAAGTCGCCAGATCGCCAGGACAGACCGCCCGGATAGGCGGTCATCTAAGAACAACCCGCCTGGTCTTCCAATAAGGAAGACAGGCCAACCAAGCAGAATAACACGGGAACAGACCGCGGCGAACAGGAACAACCCGGCCAGTCAACAGATTACCAGAACAGTCTGGCAGAGCCATACCGGTAGATAACATACACAAGCCGCGCGGTCTCTGCGGTCTCCCAAACCAGACTGCCCGGTCTCCTCTACACCACTTCAAAATTTCAACACTCCCCCTTGAAGTAGGAAGTGGAGACTAGCCCGAGTAAACTCCGCAACCGTGTGAACGGTCCCTTCGCCAGCGGCTTTGTGAAGATGTATGCGACATTGTCCGCACTCTGAACATGCTCGATCATAAGAGATCCTCCCAACACCTTTTCACTAATGAAATGATGCTCAATCTCTATATGCTTGGTCCTCGCGTGACAGACTGGATTGTTAACCAGCTTGAGAGCACTCTCATTGTCCCCGCGTAGCATAGTGGGACCTCGAACCTCTTGATGAACGTCCTCCACCAATCTCCTGAGTCAAACGGCTTCCTGAGCAGCCAAGGCCGAAGCGTTGTACTCCGCTTCTATGGTAGATACGGACATCGAGTCTTGCTTTTTGCTGCACCAAGAGATAGTTGTGGGGCCCGTCATAAAGACATAACCAGACGTTGATCTCCGATCATCCACGTCTCCCCCATAATCAACATCCATGAAACCATGCAACTCCAAGCTTGACCCTCTCCTATATAGGAGACCCAAATCAGAGGTCGACTTCACATACTTCAAGATGCCTTTTGCTGCCAAAAGATGAGGTTTCCGTGGTTCCTCCATGTACCGGCTCACCTTGCCAACTGCATAAGCAATATCTAGCCTTGTGATCGTCAAGTAGATCAAACTCCCAACCAGAGCTCGGAACACCAACGGTTCAGATAAAACTCTCCCCTCATCCTTCTGAAGCTTATGATGTTGCTCCAGAGGTATAGAGCTGCTCTTCCCTTCCTCCATGCCGAATCGCTGAACAATCCATTCCGCATAGCCAGCCTGAGAAATGAGCACTCCGCTCTCCCGCCTATGCACCTCGAGTCCAAGGAAATAGTGAAGCTCCCCCCAGATCCTTCATCTCGAACCTGATAGCAAGCTCAGCCCTGAGTCTTGCAACAGCTTCCTTCGAGTTCCCGGTGACAATCATGTAATCCACATACAATAGCACAATCACCCGAAGCACCCCCTCCTTCTTGATGAACAAGCTAGAATCAGAGTCTGAAGCAAAGAATCCGCAGAATAAGAGATACTCTGCAATCTTCCCGTACCACGCTTGAGGCGCCTGCTTCAACCCATACAGGGCCTTCTTCAACTTACATACGTAGTCCAGATACTCCTTCGAGATGAAGCCTTGCGGTTGGATCATGAAGATATCCTTGTTAATCTCGCCGTATAAGAAGGCATTCTTCACGTCGAGTTGCCAAATCTCCCAACCACTTGAAGCCGCCAAGACAATAACAAATCAAACCGAAGTCATCTTGGCCACTGGACTGAACGTCTCATCATAATCTTCTTCGTACTGCTGTGAGAACCCGCGAGCTACAAGGCGAGCCTTGTACCACTCGATACTGCCGTCAGCTTTCTTCTTGAGCTTGTAGACCCATTTGCATGTCACAGGAGTGCTGCCCTTGGGCTTGGGCACAAGAGACCAGGTCTCATTCTTCTCGAGAGCTGCCATCTCTTCTTGCATAGCAATGTCCCACTCCTTCACGCCTCTGGCATTCTCAAAGCTCGACGGCTCCCTCTCATCCAGGGGACCAGCAAAGAAACATGAAACAAAGTTCACTATGTTCTCTCCTGCGTATCGATCTGGTGGTTGAATAGTCCTCTCCGACCTCCTAAGAGGTTGCTCCTGACTAACCACCTCCTCAGCTGCTTCTTCTGTGCAAGCTCCTCTTCCTGACAAACTTGGAGCATCGCTCCCCCTGCTTCCAGAACCTGAAGCCTCCATCTCAGAGCTAGACACAGCTGGAGCTCCTAGTGAAACAGGCAACTCCACTTGAAGAGTTCCCGCAGCTTTTCCTCCATCATCAACCCTGCCCTCCGGTAGCTCAACTCCTGAACTCCCCTTGTAGGAAGTCACTTCATCGAACACCACATCCCAAGAAACAATTGACCTCCGTGTCTCAGGATCCATGCATCTCCATCCCATCTTCCGCTCATCATACCCAACAATGACTAGCTTCCTTGCTTTTGCATCTAGCTTTGTCCGAAGAGCATCAGGAATATGCACATAGTAGGTTGACCCGAACACCTGAAGGTGTGGAACACTCGGCTTCTCCTTGAACATCAATTCGTGAGGGGTCTTCATGTTGATAGGACTTAAAGGCAACCTGTTGATGACATAAGCTGCACAAGACATTCCCTCCTCCCAGAAAAACTTTAGGATACTCTTAGCATGAAGCCAGCATTTGCAAGTTTCCGTCAGATGACGGATCTTCCTCTCGGCAACGCCATTCTATTGTGGAGTATGGGCACAAGTAAGCTCTCTCCTGATGCCATGCTTCCTGCAAAAACTTGAGAACTAACCAGAGGTGAACTCCCCACCATTGTCAGTTCTAAGTTTTTTAACCCGCAGGCCTAGCCGGCCTTCAACCAACTCCTTGAACTCCACAAATTTTGCAAATGCATCCGACTTCTCCTTCAAAAAATACACCCAGACATATCTGGTGTAATCATCAATCAACACCAACATGTATCTGTTGCCTCCAAGGCTTGGGGTGGCAGTCGGTCCCATCAAATCACCGTGGATGCACTCCAACGGCAATTTGCACCTTGTTTGCGATTTGTCAAATAGAAGTCGATGAGACTTACCAAACTGACATCCTTCGCAGACATGACCGTCTCCATAGGAGGACAAGCTAGGCAAGCCATTGACAAGGCCCCTTACCGCCATAGCCTTCAATTTGTCCATGCCTACATGCCCCAACCTCTCATGCCAGATGGCCGCGCCATCATTGGTCCTCATCTTATCAACATAGGTACTTGTCGATAAAACAATTAAGTCCTTCACCCTCTTGCCGACATGAATAACATCTCCCTTTAGCTCCGGTTGAATTTTAAGAAACTTCACTTCTGTTGGACCAAACAGAACGTGATAACCGGCGTCGACCGCATTGGTCACAGAGAAGAGATTTTTCTTCATACCAGGCACGTGATAAACACTCCTCAACTTGAGTGGACCCTTATCACTGCTCAGAGAGACAACACCTTCGTGTTCTACTGGATGAATAGAATTATCAGCCGTAATGATAGCATTGTTACCTGAGTAAGGCGCCGAAGAAGAGAACTTTGATCCATCCCCAGTGAGGTGATGCCCACACCCTGAATCAACAATCCAGTCCTCATCATAGTTGATGGAAGCCAATGCCTTAACGGGCATCGCCGTTATATTAGACACAAAGGCTCCTCCCCATCCAACTTCATCAGACTTTGGTATCTCCTCCACTACATGTCCCGGCTGAAGATTCACCGGACAATATTTCTTGAAGTGCCCGGTCTTATTGCATCTAAAGCACCTCGGTCCCTCGCCTTTCTTCTTCCCATCAGACTTAGGGGCATAGCCTCTATCTTGCTGACCTGAAGTGGAGGGTCCATCATGACCCGGCTTCTTCTTCTCCCATTTCTTCTTCTTCTTCCCAGAGAACATCACATCACTTTCTCCCCCGGAGATAGAAACCCCTGCCATCTGTCTTGCTAAACTTTCTTGCGAAGCAAGAAGGTTCTCCAGCTCCAACAACGACGGTTGATTTGCCCAACCCTGAACTGAAGTCACAAAGGCAAGATACTCCTTCTGCAACCCGCGGATGATATGCCTCTTCAGTTTTGCCTCAGAGATGGGCTCATCAGGGTCCAATGCAGAAATCTCTACTGTGAGGTTCTTCATTTTGAGAAAGAAAGTGGAAATAGAAAGATCACCTTGAGAGGCTTTCGCCAACTCATTTTCAAGATATTATAGCCTCGCTACATTCTTCTTATTGAACAACCCATCCAGGGATGTCCAAATCTCAGCAGCAGAATTACATCCAATGATGTGATCAAACAGCTCCGGTGAGATAGCCCTCTTGAGAGTGAACTCTGCCTTAGCATTCGTCCTCCTCCAAAGTCTCACCTCTGCCATATTATCTCCTGCTAGAAACACCTCTTGTGAGTCTTCTCCTCCAACTACCTCCCATAGATCCTCGCCAAGCAAGTAACTCTCCATACACGACTTCCACTTTTTAAAGTTAGTCGATGTAAGGAGTTCAATACCAAGACCTCTTGCGTATCCACCTTCCATGGCAATCTATGTGGTATCTTCTTCACAAAGACGATGGCAACTCTAATTGATCACTGCTTATCCACTCCAGAAACCTACCTCTGATACCATGTTAAAATTTTTGAAAGACCGTTTACGAGTAAGCAGGAGTTGTATCAACAAGAGTTATAGCCAAACAACCACAATGCTAAAATAGCAACACAAGAAATCTTTATTGAAACAAAACTGCTTTACACTTCGAGGTATACATGGCGAGACATGATTCATAAGAATCACGGAGATGAGAACAAAACACGCCAAAAACTGAAACTGGCGGTCTGCCAAAACAGAGACCGCACAGACCGCAAAAAAGGTTCAGATCGCCCGGATTGCTCTGCTGTACCTCCAGACCGCTTGCACAGTCAGACCGCAGAAGCACCTTGAGACCGCGCGAACAGAAACAGATAACCTGCACAGCCAGACCGCAACCCCAGACCGCATGAACTGAAGCTTATTGAATTGAACAAAGAACTGAAGCTGTCGCCAGACCGCAACTCTGATCGCCTAACCGCTGAAGGTCGCCTGATCGCTGAGCTAGCTGCGAACAGCACAAGAACACAATAAACCAGTTCGCTGACAGACCGCAGACGAACTGTTTATTCAAGCCACCGGAAATCACCAAGGAAGGAGACCATAACCTGCTGACCGCAAACCTGCGAACACAACAACCGGTTAGCTCAATTCCGAGATCATGCGACTTCAAACTTGAGGCCGCAAGAAATAATCCGGGCTCTTGTTCTTACAATTCGTATTAGGAATGACGGGCCCTGCACCTCTATTTATAGGCGGGTAGACGGATGTCGTCACCGCACAGAAGAGATACAATCACCACCCGTCAGATCGCCAGCGGTATCATAAGGCAGACAGCGCGATCAGACCTCTTGGACGAATACCCGACCAATACGCAGATCAGCAGACAAGGTCGCGCACAGATCGCGCGAACATGAGACCGCGCATAAGCCGCGCGATCACAATGGTACTCCTCCCTTAGACCACCAGGAGCAAACCAGGAACCATCTGGCCGACTTAGGACAAGTCGCCAGATCGCCAGGACAGACCGCCCGGATAGGCGGTCATCTAAGAACAACCCGCCTGGTCTTCCAACAAGGAAGACAGGACAACCAAGCAGAACAACTCGGGAATAGACCGCAACGAACAAGAACAACCCGGCCAGTCAGCAGATTACCAGAACAGTCCGGCAGAGCTAGACCGGTAGATAACATACACAAGCCGCGCGGTCTCCGCGGTCTCCCAAACCAGACCGCCCGATCTCCTCTACACCACTTCAAAATTTTGCAAATGCATCCGACTTCTCCTTCAAAAAATACACCCAGACATATCTGGTGTAATCGTCAATCAACACCAACATGTATCTGTTGCCTCCAAGGCTTGGGGTGGCAGTCGGTCCCATCAAATCTCCGTGGATGCACTCCAACGGCACTTTGCACCTTGTTTGAGACTTGTTAAATGGAAGTCGATGAGACTTACCAAACTGACATCCTTCGCAGACATGACCGTCTCCATAGGAGGACATGCTAGGCAAGCCATTGACAAGGCTCCTTACCGCCATAGCCTTTAATTTGTCCATGCCTACATGCCCTAACCTTTTATGCCAGATGGCCGCGCCATCATTGGTCCTCATCTTATCAACATAGGTACTTGTCGATAAAACAAACAAGTCCTTCACCCTCTTGCCGACATGAATAACATATCCCTTTATCTCCGGTTGAATTTTAAGAAACTTCACTTCTGTTGGGCCAAACAGAACGTGATAACCGGCGTCGACCACATTGGTCACAGAGAAGAGATTTTTCTTCATACCAGGCACGTGATAAACACTCCTCAACGTGAGTGGACCCTTATCACTGCTCAGAGAGACAACACCTTCGTGTTCTTCTGGATGAATAGAATTATCAGCCGTAATGATTGCATTGTTACCTGAGTAAGGCGCCAAAGAAGAGAACTTTGATCCATCCCCAGTGAGGTGATGCCCACACCCTGAATCAACAATCCAGTCCTCATCATAGTTGATGGAAGCCAATGCCTTAACGGGCATCGTCGTTATATTAGACACAAAGGCTCCTCCCCATCCAACTTCATCAGACTTTGGTATCTCCTTCTCCACTGCATGTCCCGGCTGAAGATTCACATGGCAATCTTTCTTGAAGTGCCCGGTCTTATTGCATCTAAAGCACCTCGGTCCCTCTCCTTTCTTCTTCCCATCAAACTTAAGGGCATAGCCTCTATCTTGCTGACCTGAAGTGGAGGGTCCATCATGACCCGGCTTCTTCTTCTCCCATTTCTTCTTCTTCTTCCCAGAGAACATCACATAACTTTCACCCCCGGAGATAGAAACCCCCGCCATCTGTCTTGCTAAACTTTCTTGCGAAGCAAGAAGGTTCTCCAGCTCCAACAACGACGGTTGATTTGCCCAACCCTGAACTGAAGTCACAAAGGCAAGATACTCCTTCTGCAACCCGCGGATGATATGCCTCTTCAGTTTTGCCTCAGAGATAGGCTCATCAGGGTCCAATGCAGAAATCTCTGCTGTGATGTTCTTCATTTTGAGAAAGAAGGTGGAAATAGAAAGATCACTTTGAGAGGCTTTCGCCAACTCATTTTCAAGATATTGTAGCCTCGCTACATTCTTCTTATTGAATAACCCATCCAAGGATGTCCAAATCTCAGCAGCAAATTTACATCCAATGATGTGATCAAATAGCTCCGGTGAGATAGCCCTCTTGAGAGTGAACTCTGCCTTAGTATTCGTCCTCCTCCAAAGTCTCACCTCTGCCATATTATCTCCTGCTAGAAACACCTCTTGTGAGTCTTCTCCTCCAACTACCTCCCATAGATCCTCGCCAAGCAAGTAACTCTCCATACACGACTTCCACTTTTTAAAGTTAGTCGATGTGAGGAGTTCAATACCAAGACCTCTTGCGTATCCACCTTCCATGGCAATCTATGTGGTCTCTTCTTCACAAAGACGATGGCAACTCTAGTTGATCACTGCTTATCCACTCCAGAAACCTACCTCTGATACCATGTTAAAATTTTTGAAAGACCGTTTAGGAGTAAGCAGGAGTTGTATCAACAAGATTTATAGCCAAACAACCACAATGCCAAAATAGCAACACAAGAAATCTTTATTGAAACAAAACTGCTTTACACTTCGAGGTATACATGGCGAGACATGATTCATAAGAATCACGGAGATGAGAAAAAAACACACCAAAAACTGAAACTGGCGGTCTGCCAAAACAGACACCGCACAGACCGCAAAAAGGTTCAGATCGCCCGGCTTGCTCTGCTGTACCTCCAGACCGCTTGCACAGTCAGACCGCAGAAGCACCTTGAGACCGCGCGAACAGAAACAGATAACCTGCACTGCCAGACCGCAACCCAGACCGCACGAACTGAAGCTTATTGAATTGAACAAAGAACTAAAGTTGTCGCCAGACCGCAACTCTGATCGCCTAACCGCTGAAGGTCTCCTGATCGCTGAGCTAGCTGCGAACAGCACAAGAACACAATAAACCAGTTCGCTGACAGACCGCAGACGAACTGTTTATTCAAGCCACCGGAAATCACCAAGGAAGGAGACCGCAACCTGCTGACCGCAAACCTGCGAACACAACAACCGGTTAGCTCACTTCCGAGATCGCGCGACTTCAAACTTGAGGCCGCAAGAAACATTCCAGGCTCTTGTTCTTACAATTCTTATTAGGAATGACGGGCCCTTCACCTCTATTTATAGGCGGGTAGACGGATGTCATCACCGCACAGAAGAGATACAATCACCACCCGTCAGATCGCCAGCGGTCTAATAAGGCAGACCGCGCGATCAGACCTCTTGGACGAATACCCGACCAAGACGCAGATCAGCAGACAAGGTCGCGCACAGATCGCGCGAACACGAGACCGCGCACAAGCTGCGCGATCACAATGGTACTCCTCCCTTAGACCACCAGGAGCAAACCAAGAACCATCTGGCCGACATAGGACAAGTCGCCAGATCGCCAGGACAGACCGCCCGGATAGGCGGTCATCTAAGAACAACCCGCCTAGTCTTCCAACAAGGAAGACAGGCCAACCAAGGAGAACAACTCGGGAACAGAGCGCAGCGAACAAGAACAACCCGGCCATTCAGCAGATTACCAGAACAGCCTGGCAGAGCCAGACCGGTAGATAACATACACAAGCCACGCGGTCTCCGTGGTCTCCCAAACCAGACCGCCCGGTCTCCTCTACACCACTTCAAAATTTCAACAACTGTAATGGGAAGTATCAAGTTATGGTAAGGGGGGTTATGCTTATGGGTCTTCTATTTCTCTAAAGAAGACTACAGACACCCGATCTCCTCGGGATGGTCCTACCATTTGATAGTAAAGCGTAACCTTCAGCATGAAAGTCTCCACGTCAAGACTTATACTAACTTCTTCCCTTAGCTACGTTGGGTATCCTTAACCTTCAACCAAATCTAGACCCGAGGTCGCTCTTTAGACTAGGGTGCGTCACTAAATTGTCTAAGTAAGTCAAAATTTGACCTAACTTGCTGCTTAGTGGACTATTTTATGTGAATTCATACATGGGCACACCACAGCTTCCGCTGCATAGTTTTTCTGCAAACTACACTAGAGCGGGGTGACCCAGTATGTTGTGGACTGTTCTCTTATGATCGTTCGTCCTCTGATACCATTTGTAAGATCTCTTTTTCCAAAACCCGTTCGGGTACTTGAAAACTCGAACCTCTCCCGTATCGCACGGTCAAGGTGGATCTCCGCCCAGAATCGCTGCCTTGCGGTGTCACCAACACTCGGGTTAGTCAACACCGCTCAGCACCGACTCTGCCGGCTATACAATCATCAGTAAAATATGCCAAAGTGAAGTACAGAAATAAGGGCATGTCCACAAGTCACAACATCATATATGTATATATAATGAAACAGAAAGTCCAAAAAGAGAAGTACAAGTAAAAAGGGCTTAAGCCCGATACATATCCAAAATAAGTACTATCTCTCTCTCTACAACATGTGGAAACTACAACCAAACTCTCAAATGCAGAAATCTAACTATCTAATCATCAACCTGTGGCGTCGTGCTAGTATGCTGTATCCGCTGCTCAGGTCCTGCCATCTCGTCCAGCTACGCGCGGGACTACTCCGTCTCCTCGGCCTCCTGCGGTCACCACCGACCGTTAGTCATAAAGAATAAGCCATTTTGTCCTCGCCTCCCTCCACGACTCCTAGGAACCGAGCGGGAGGAAGAAGTGGAGGACAACAAGGGGTGAACAAAGAAGAGGTGACATGACACTAATCTAGCAGGTATATGAAAAATAGTTAATCTAGCTAGCAGTGTAGTGCATGTAAATGACAGTAAGGTAGAGCATAAAGTAAAGCAGTAATAGAAAGAAAATGCGGTGCAGTAAGTAAATCTTACTACCGTCACAGATTCGTACCTTAACTTATATGAACGCCCATACGACATATAAGTTAAGATGTCCAGGTAACCCATCATATAAAAGAGCCCATACTAATTTATATGATGGGGTATGCCGATGTGCGTTATGTTATGCTATGTTTATGATGTGTATTATGCGGCCATGCAATGCAACTGACCCACACGACTCCATGCGCACAGACCTTTATAGTTCTAATGAGTCCCAAATATATACACATTTATGGACTCATCTGGGCCGATTTTCTAGTCTATGCACTTCACTTTAGACATGTTTTCACTCATATTTGACACTCCATGCTAAGTGCACCTCTAGGCCCGTTTTTGGTGTTATTTCATGTTCTTCATTTTTAGTAGTTTTCATGGATTGTTAAGTGCCACTTTCAGTGGCTGGATTCGTGGTTGTGCTGGAACAGGAGTCGTGCGGGTATTCCCGGAACAATTCTGTACAAGAACACTATGCACGATCACTGTTTCTATTGCGCACGACCACTGGTCGTGCGCCGCTGATCGTGTGCACTTAACCCTATTTTTTGAGTTCTGTCTCGGACAGTGCGCACGACCACCGGTCGTGCGCCGCTGTTCGTGCACACTTAACATCAATTTTATGAGTTTTGTTTTGACCAGTGCGCATGACCACGTTCGATAGTGCGCACGACCACCGGTCGTGCGCCACTGGTCGTGCGAACATTTTATTTTTTTAATTTCTTACATTGCAGGCTCCGCCCAGGCAGGCGCACGATCACAGGATTCCAGCGGGCACGACCACTGGTCGTGCGCCAATGACCGTGCGCACTGTTTATTCCAGTGCAAATAAATATTCCTGCTCGCGAATTAGGTCGGACGCTCCGCATTTCTTCCGCCCAGCTCCGCCGTTTTTGCCCCTTCTGCAGGTTCTCCGCCACCCTAGGCCTCCTCCATCATCCAAGAGCTTCAAGGAGAGGTTTCTAGCCCAAAGATCGCCAACGTCGAGCAAGGAGATCGTGTATCGGAGTAGATTGGATCGTGACACGAAGAAGACAAGCCAGTGGGAGGAAGTGACAGCCCTCCTCTACCTCGGAAGTAGTTGAAAACCGAGCTTGGACGCGGATTGACAACCCAGCGATTCCAACCGTGAATCTTCGGCAAGGCTTCGGATGTGGTCGACTCCTTTACCCTGTTTTCCTTCTTTATGTTGATGATTGTTTAGGTTAGACTCTTCTATATTTTGATGATGTGCACAATGAATCTTGTTATGTAATGTCTATTTCATTTATTTGAGATTATATTATTCATACGTGTTTATGAGGTGCGCCCCCATCTAATTTCCATTCCGCCTTCGTGTTCGGTGCCGCATTAGCAATTTCTAGTGGTGCGCTTGTCGAAGAGGTGCTTGCGACCCTCATCCGCTTGCCTACTCTTCCATCCGCCTAGCGAAGCATGGCATAGAGGCCCGTGAAATCCATTCCGACTCCGCCGGTGCGAACCATTCCATCCGCTTGCCTACTCTTCCATCCGCCTAGCGAAGCGTGGCATAGCGGCCCGTGTAATCCATTCTCCCTACGAAGCAGTGCGCTCAAGGCCTGCACAGTTCGATTCCGCTTGCCTACTCGTCCATCCGCCCTTGTGATGCAGCACGCTCAAGGCCTGCCTAGTCTCCATCCCGCCAACCGAAGCATTGCATAGCGGCATTGCATAGGAGTAGTTTAAGTTGTTTTCTTTTATTTTCCACAAACAAAATCCCCCATTTCCGCATCCATCCGCTCGAAAGGACTTCAATCTCAAGTCCTTCATCGATAATATACTCCACCTTACTGTGTTCCTTTGAGATCGATACTTGGGGATTCATTCCCATTTTTTATTACTTGAACAATCGGTACACTGCCATTTCGTGCCGCATTCTTACTACCACCTATAGCGGTGTGCTATGATTTGCGCATCAAGTTTTTGGCGCCGTTGCCGGGGAACACAGTCGTGTAAGTTTTCTGGAGAGGGAGAACCTGAGAGAGAAGCCCTTCCATTTGTAAATTGCATTCCTTTGTTTTATTTCCTCGTATTCTGTTTCCTGTTTTTAATTAGGTTGCTTTAGTAATTTTTGTTAGGTGTAGTATTTTGCACAATAGCATTTTTATTTTTTTGAATCGTATTATCTTCACACTATGTGGGCGCATCTAAATATCCGTTGCCGTTAGTGTAGAGATAACTCCCACTCTAGTGATGAATGCCCTACGGAGAATAGTAGGCATAATTCGTATAGCCCAGCATATGGAGCACCGACTTCGTCTGGTACTCCATATGGTGCGCGTAAGTCTTATGGCTACTCTGCTGAGCCTTTGCCGTCATACTTCTTTTCGGCTTCAGCCCCCGCTGTGCCAAAGAAGCCCGCAAGGCAGTGCCGGTTTTGTCAGAGCACTGATCATGTCTTGAAGGACTGTGCCGAGTATCTTCGCCAATTGGACAAGGTTGACGAGCCGGATATCCGGATCGTCCCAACTCCTAACTCTGGCGGCACACCTTCAACATCCGGTTATGTGTCTTTGTCACCTTCACATCTTGAAGGGTATGGCATGGACACGGTCACCGGATGTGCGGCTGATCTATGCACCGACATTGCTGAGCCTATTCTCCATGTGCATCCACCACCTCTAGTGGATTCGATTCTTTGTGAGGAATCGGTGCTCGACTTTTATCCGAGCACTACTCCTCCCCCTGTTGTGCATACTATACTCATCTCCGACAACCTTGTTGATGATGTGTCGCAGGAGGAGGTGGGTGATCTGAGTGTTGTGCCTATTCCTATGGAGGAGGTCAACCTTCCAAGTGAAGAGGAGTTTTCCTCAGCACCGGTGGAGGAAGTCCAAATCTCTAGCTTGGCCACTGTTGATCCCGCCGAACCTTGTAGCATTGATGACAATGCAAACATTATTTTTCTTACCCAACCTGATGGGAGTGAGACCGGGACCACTCCCCCGATTTTTGATTATTTATGTTCTTCGTCTTGTTTATTTCTCGATTCCCCCTCTTCATCCGAGCCTGTGCAGGTTGAGTCTTCACAGGTACTTCAGGAGGACTTGGAGCTTTTTGCTCAAGTCAATGATGAGAGCATCCTCTCATGTGAGGAGGTTGATTCCCCCTCCGTAGAGGAAGCTCCACTCATTGCCTTTTCCTCCTGCCACCTCCCTGTTGACGACACCTTGCTAGGCAAGGATGTGTTTGGTGAGGATATCTCCTCCTCTTCTTGCTTTTTGTTTCCTCTACCTGCGTTATGTAGGTATTATTATTATTTTGGTAGAGGAGTAACTGTTCTGTCGCCGTATCGGTACCCGCTACCGACACGCGTATTAGAACAGTTACCTGTTCATTTCCTTTTTCATACGCCCATTAGCTAGAACCTTTAGTTTTTGAATAAGTCGTGCTGGGATGACAATAACCCCAGTAGTTATCTTTCTTTTCTGCTTTTTTATTTCATCTAATCATGTTTAGTTAGTAGTATTTTTTTTTCAGTTTTCTATTTTCTTTTGTTTCTGCGGAGCTGACCCCTGCAGGTATCTTTTTTGGATGGCGGACGCTGCGGCTCATTTTAGCTTACACGCCAATCTTCTGGTGTGCTCATTTCTGAGCACTAGGTACTCTCTTTCCCTAGCCTTTTCTGATTTTCATGTCATATATTTTGTGGATTGTTTAGTTTAAGTGTGGGGGAGAGCAGTTTTTGTGCCCACTCACGTGCACTCTCGCATAGCATGCTAGAAGTACTTTTATTTTAGCTTATTGGAAATTGTTGTTCATTTTCATTGCACACCACAGCACCCACTTGAGCGCGCTTAGCCGTTGGCACGTCGCGAGTTGAATTTGTCTTTTTGTGTGATTTGGAAAATCATTGTGCTGGCTTAGGATTATGAGGCGGTGTAAAATGTTGACTCCTGTAGTGCTCCTAGTCGAGTGCTCATGCCTCGTTTAGAAATTCGTGTAGATTCAATTTCTTTTTATGCTTTTAGTTTATATATTTTTTCTATTAGCGTAAATATTGTTTACTACACTCAAAAATTGGTGAATCCGGTGTGAATCAAACAGTAGCATAGGGATGTGTGTAGACATTCGTTAGCCTCGTATTGCCCGAGTCGGGAGAAAGGATTATCTTTCTCGGTTGCTAGAACTTGCCCCAAGCGATTCTTGAAGCATGGGTATACGGTTAGTCAATTGCGTGAATGTGATATAGGCCATCATTTTGGCCCGGTTGAGCATTTGTGCCCACTCCTATCGCTTTATCCTTGTCAGCCCAATTGTGCCTACCCTTTCTTTGATTCAGCCCCACTATTGTCTCACCAAAGCCTAAATGCCAATCCTAGACGCACACCCAAATCTGAGCTTTAGCTGTTTATTATTTTCCTGAGTTGGGTTATTGATTTGGTGATATGTTTGTGAAGATGTGGATATATTTTATTGTTTAGCTGCTGAAAATGATAAGAAAAGAAAAGAAGAAAATGAGAGAAAGAAAAGAAGTGAAAAGAAAAGAAAAAGATTTGAGCTTTAATGAAAAATCTGTGTAAAAATATATGTTTGGGAGTAGGCGGTGCACACACCCATGTTGTTAAGTCTAAGTCTAGGGGTGTGGTGCATCCGCGTGTTTTTTGGCTACTTGGATAGTGTTATGCATTTGCTCATTTGGGTTTTTGTGTTCTAAGCCTTCATGTTTATATTTGTTTACCTCACCTAAACCCAAGCCTCATCTAAAACCTTAAGTCCTATTGATTCACGCATTTGAGTCAAACCAGTGTCGTGGAGAGAGTGCGAACGGGCAAGCTTATGGTCACCGACTTTGATGGATTTCAATGGAGTTGTCCCGAGCCCCGATCTTTGGCAATGCTCGCCTCAGTGTTCAGTTTACTTTCTTCCTATGTACGACCTTATGATTCACCGTGATTCACTTTTTGAGTAAATGTAATATATAAATACGCCTCTAAGAAAAGTATAAACTAATATGTATAATTAGAAATTTTGTCTACTGTACTTCTACGCACATGAGCATGCGACTTCGCATGGTACTCCGCTTGATAATTTCTTCGCCAGCTTATGTTTTTCCTGTCCGCGAGAGATGGTTTGCTCGGGACGCGCAAACAGTTAAGTCTGGGGGTGTGATGAGTCCCAAATATATACACATTTATGGACTCATCTGGGCCGATTTTCTAGTCTATGCACTTCACTTTAGACATGTTTTCACTCATATTTGACACCCCATGCTAAGTGCACCTCTAGGCCCGTTTTTGGTGTTATTTCATGTTCTTCATTTTTAGTAGTTTTCATGGATTGTTAAGTGCCACTTTCAGTGGTTGGATTCGTGGTTGTGCTGGAACAGGAGTCGTGCGGGTGTTCCCGGTACAATTCTATACAGGAACACTGCGCACGATCACTGTTTCTATTGCGCACGATCACTGGTCGTGCGCCATTGATCGTGTGCACTTAACCCTATTTTTTGAGTTCTGTCTCGGACAGTGCGCACGACCACCAACGATATTGCGCACGACCACCGGTCGTGCACACTTAACATCAAGTTTATGAGTTCTGTTTCGACCAGTGCGCGCGACCACCTACGATAGTGCACACGACCACCGGTCGTGCGCCACTGTTCGTGCGAACATTTTATTTTATAAATTTCTTACATTGCAGGCTCCGCCCAGGCAGGCGCACGATCACAGGATTCCAGCGCGCACGACCACTGGTCGTGCGCCAATGACCGTGCGCACTGTTTATTCCAGCGCCTATAAATATTCCTGCTCGCGAATTAGGTCGGACGCTCCGCATTTCTTCCGCCCAGCTCCGCAGTTTTCGCCCCTTCCGCAGATTCTCCGCCCCCCTAGGCCTCCTCCATCATCCAAGAGCTTCAAGGAGAGGTTTCTAGCCCAAAGATCGCCAACGTCGAGCAAGGAGATCGTGTATCGGAGTAGATTGAATCGTGACACGAAGAAGACGAGCCATTTGGGAGGAAGTGACAGCCCTCCTCTACCTCGGACGCAGTTGAAGACCGAGCTTGGACGCGGATTGACAACCCAGCGATTCCAACCGTGAATCTTCGGCAAGGCTTCGGATGTGGTCGACTCCTTTACCCTCTTTTCCTTCTTTATGTTCATGATTGTTTAGGTTAGACTCTTCTATATTTTGATGATGTGCACAATGAATCTTGTTATGTAATGGCTATTTCATTTATTTGAGATTATATTATTCATATGTGTTTATGAGGTGCACCCCCATCTAATTTCCATTCCGCCTTCGTGTTCGGTGCCGCACTAGCAATTGCTAGTGGCGTGCTTGTCGAAGAGGTGCTTGCGACCCTCATCCGCTTGCCAACTCTTCCATCCGCCTAGCGAAGCGTGGCATAGAGGCCCATGTAATACATTCTGACTCTGCCGGTGCGAACCATTCCATCCGCTTGCCTACTCTTCCATCCGCCTAGCGAAGCGTGGCATAGCGGCCCGTGTAATCCATTCTCCCTACGAAGCAGTGCGCTCAAGGCCTGCACAGTTCGATTCTGCTTGCCTACTCGTCCATCCGCCCTTGCGACGCAACGCGCTCAAGGCCTGCCTAGTCTCCATCCCTCCAAGCGAAGCATTGCATAGCGGCATTGCATAGGAGTAGTTTAAGTTGTTTCTTTTATTTTCCACAAACCAAATCCCCCATTTCCGCATCCATCCGCTCGAAAGGACTTCAATCTCAAGTCCTTCCTCGATAATAAACTCCACCTTACTGTGTTCCTTTGAGATCGATACTTGGGGATTCATTCCCATTTTTTATTACTTGAACGATCGGTACACTGCCGTTTCGTTCCGCATTCTTACTACCGCCTATAACGTTGTGCTAAGATTTGCGCACCAAGTTCCCAATTTGTTTGAAAGGAAGCCAACCTTTCGGGTACCGACCGTCGTGGCTCATGGTGGCAGTGGATCGGGCACTCCACATCCTAGGCGGTTATGGTCACTACCAAGACTAGACCTCATGTACGCCTCAACGCTAGGAACACAACAGTGGAGCTCCTGCGTACTCTTGCTGGAATCCACCAGACTTTAAGGTCAGGGTGGGTTATCAGGTATTGTCCTCCAGACCGCGGTACTCAAACTTACCGGCCCTCTAAACCTCACCCTCACCTGAGTCAACGTACTACTGTCGGTGACACGACTGGCCTAGTACCGAAGACTCGCCACTATTTGCATAAGAAACGGGTGTTTAACATGTCCACCCGAGCTTCCGGCTCAGGGACTAACACACAAGCTGATCCAAACCATCTCCTTCCCGGAGGAGATCCATACCAGTTTGCAGACCTACATAGGCTACTCTTGCCTACAATTTAGTTAGTGTTACATTTAGGGTGGATCTTGGACTTCCTGCGGTGTACTCCGTAAGGGGCCCCTAACGGTACTACAGATCAATGGGCTCAACCCCACTATCCTCCTCAAGACAATTACTTTAGTTGGTGATTAATGTTGGGTTCACCCCTCATCATTTCATATAGTTAATGTGGCTTAGCTCATCTCCCGTCCCTCCCAATCGGGTTGGACGTGCCTCCACACCTCATATACTAACCCTAACACAACCTCACAACTAACCTTAGGATTGACCTTCCATGAATCATTGTGTGCTATAACTAAATTACTGATTGTTTATAACTTCTAAACACTACTTAGTGGTCTGAATTGTCTAAAACTCAAAAATTCTGTTTTTACTAAACGCATACCACTAAGTTGAACTAACTATCAACCCTATAAGGGAAACCTTCTTAAAACTCATCACCAAGGTATCTAATAATTATCCTAGGCTCCCACTGACCTTAATAAGGTATGCTCCAATTTCCATAATTTTCCATATTAATTTGGTATTTAATATAATTTAAAGTAGTTAAGGCCTTAAGTCAAATTGCACATGAACTACCCTCAAAATGATTCTTCATGCTACATGAAAATTATCAGCAAGGTAATATCCCATATCAAGGTGGTTCACTGAGTTCCATGACCCTCGGGTGTGATTTGGCCTACTAAATCATCATAGTTGTATAATTACCAAAATGCCACTATAAATAGGAAAAATAGTATTTCACTTCTGCAAATTCTCCAAAAATTACCAAGTGTCCAAATGGGGACCTAGAGTCCTCTGCCAAAAGAATGTATCATTACCATGTGGTTTGACATTTTAAAAGGGTTTAATATCCAAGTGTTGTAAATTAAAATTTCTACATGAGGTACATGAAATATAATTCTACAAGCTTCCAAATAATTATCATGGGCATATAATAGAATTGAATGACAGATAACCAAGTTTCACAATTTTTCCCCATGATTTGACATTTTTCAATGAATTAATACTCAAGTGTTGTAAAATCTAATTTCTACATGAGGTACATGCAATATAATTCTACAAGCTTCCAAATAATTATCATGGGCATATAATAGCATTTAATGACAGATAACCAAGTTTCACAATTTTTCCCCATGATTTGATATTTTAAAATGATTTAATACCCAATGGTTGAGAAATCCAATTTCTACATGAGGTACCTGAAATATAATTCTACCAGCTTCCAAATAATTATCATGGGCTTATAATAATATTGAATGACAGAAAACCAAGTTTCACAATTTTTCCCTATGATTTGACATTTTTCAAAATTAAATTCCCTTAAGCTAGCAAGTACTTAAAATTTCCTACACAAGGAATAAAACTTCAATAAATCATAACAAAATTACTATAGTCCATTTTCATCCCTAATCAGCCACTGATAGAGTTTCAACACCATACAATGTCCTATGACCATGCATTTCATTTTATTAAGGGAAGGGTGGCAATTTCATGTATTTGGAAGAAAAATACTTAAATACCTCTAAAAATTCTCATTAAATTAACTAAGTCAATTTATGCTCCTACAAACATATCTACAAAGTTCTGAGCCAAGGCAAGAACATTTGGTCCTATGTCCTTCACAAATCTCACTTTGCACCCTTAAGGGTTTACCCTTACGGTTTTAGGTCACACCACCCTAATGGCTCCAAATGGACCACTAGGGTGTGTCACATGCCTTTGTATATCCATACCTACATAGCCATCATGATGGGAGGAGGCTAACACACTCAACTCCTCAAAATGACTTAAGCCCTAATATGACCCTTAAAGGCCCTCATTAGGGTTTCCCATTTTCCATATCAAATCAACTCCAAATAGAGTGAAATTTTAGGCAAGCACTACTAATGTACTAAAGAGCATGCCACCAAAATTTGGTGTCATTTGGACATCATATGCTCCAAAAATCAACTTAATTTAAATATCCTATATACCAAAAAACCCTAGGTAAAATTGTCCACCAATGGCTGTCCCTTTGGCAGGGGGTGACCATAGGGTATACCAACCCATGGTTTAAAGCACGGACTCAAAGCTTGAGGGGTTTGGGCTAGGTAATTAATTTAGTGGACTGACCTAGTGTAGGACCAATCCTAGTAAAATAGCTCCCTAGGGAGCTGTGGTCACCAAATGACTTGAACTCAAGCCCTAATGAAAGTTAAGACCAAGGCCTACAACTTTCATGTTGGGCACTTTTTTTAATTCAGCCATTAAGAAGCCTTAATTAATTGTAGAAGAGGACTGATCATTAAGGACAGAAAATCAAGTGTATTGAATTAATTAAATTAAAAGAATAGTGTTCAGCACGCATCTTGACGCAAATCTGGCGGCAGCGTGTCGTCTTCCTCCTCCAGCCAATGACTGGGATTCTCCCGTACTGGGCCGAGTTACTCCCCCATTTCCCGGCCACCTGGTGGCCACAACGGCCGGCCACCACCGCCACCACCTTCGTGGTGGTCGGGGCTACAACTCCCGGCGACATGGAGGCTGGAGGGGGCGTTTTCCGGTGATCCTGGGTGTCTCGTTTTGAGCCGAAATCAATTGAGCCCGATCCTTCAGCATTTTGTGATGAGAAGCTAGCATGGGGGGAGGGGAGGAGAAACGAACCACTATTGGTGCGTGGCGGCTACTCCGGCGACGATTGGCCATGGATCTTCCTTGCTCCGACAACCCCGCTCCCGATCTCGTTTCTCCAGCTAAAGCTCTGCTCCAGGTGTTGTTCCCGTCTGCTCTCGGCCTCCTGAAGCTAATGGCGTGGCTGGAATGAATTGAGGAGGCCTCTATGGCTGGTTTTGAATTGGAGCCTCCTCGGTCCTCTCATGGCTGCCACCCTCCTACACCAGCTAGCCCCTTGCTTCCACCTAGGTCAAGCCCAGACCCACAGTAATCACGGGAGGCCCCTAGGCTGATTGGAGGAGGAGTGTGGAGGAGGGGGTGATTGCTTTTAGCTTTTGCTTTATGCTTTAGGCTTTTTGATCAACTTTTGGTCCCCCCCCCCTTCATTTGATTACTCAAGCTTAGTGTTAGGTTCAGTCTAGGGATGGTGGGCATGCCTTAGGTCCATGAATAATTGGCTAGAGGATGGGGGTTGGGTCCCATTCAATTTGGGCCCAATATTCCCTTTAATGGGCTATGTTGACCATGGTTGACTTTGGTCAACCAAGGTGAGGGAGTTGACCCCACTTGGGGGTCATGGGTCCCTTAACCTCACCCAACATTGGTTGGTCCATGGTGGGGCCCCAATTGGGCTAATTTAGCCTTAATGTGTGATTTTGACCTAAATTAAGCTAAAGTTGACTTTGGTCAAATTGGTCAATTAGTTGACCAAGTGATGGGGCTTTTGGGTCCAATGAGTTCCTTAAAGTGTTTAGAGTGTGGTAGTAAGGTCAATTTTGAACATGCAGAGTCAATTGAACCCTAAATGACTTAGTTTGGTTAATGTTGACCTATTGTTGACTTTGGTCAATTTCATGCAATTGGGTCCCATCCAAGTGCAATTCTCACCATATAGGTCTCCCTTGGTGGTTAGGGCATCATAAGTGAGGTCAACTTGGACAATTGAGGGTCAATTGACCTTGTTGAGGGGCTTATGGTTAGGTTAGTTTTTTTGAGCTTTGGTGTGCATTTAGCAATTTCTACCCTAGCCTAAGGTCCTTGTGGCCACTCACCTCACCCCTATGCCCTAACATTTCCAGTGGGTCTAGAAGGGTTGGGGATGTTACATATCGTGAACATATTTTGTTTGACAAATAAAGATACCATCAGTTTGTTGTGAGATTTGAAAACCAAGAAAATATGATAGTTCTCCTACAAGACTCATTTCAAATTCATTTTTCATTACTAATACTACTTCATTACACAACTCTTCATTAGTGGCTCCAAAAATGATATCATCAACATATATTTGTAAAATAATTAGATCATTATTATTATGCTTAATGAAGAGTGTGTTGTCGGCACTTCCCATAACATAACCGTGCTTTAACAAAAACGATGTAAGTCGATCATACCATGCACGGGGCGCTTGTTTTAAACCATAAAGTGCTTTTTCTAATTTGTAAACATGATTAGGGAATTTTTCATTTATGAAACCGGGGGGTTGTTCTACATAAACTTCTTCTTTTATAAACCCATTTAAAATGGCACTTTTAACATCCATTTGAAATAATTTTATTCGTTTAAAACTCGCAAATGCCAAAAATATTCGTATAGATTCTAAGCGAGCAATGGGTGCAAAAGTTTCTTCAAAATCTACCCCCTCAATTTGAGAATAACCTTGAGCAACTAAGCGTGCTTTATTTCTTATAATCCTAGATTCACCATCTAATTTATTTTTAAAGATCAATTTTACGCCAATAATTGGATGATTAGATGGTCTTTCTACTAGATTTCAAACTTTTTTTCTTTCAAATTGTCCTAACTCTTCATTCATAGCTAAAAACCAAAATTCATCATTTAAAGCGGTGGAAACATTTTTAGGTTCAATTTCGGAAACAAAACAAATATTTGAAAACGTTTCATGAAGAGAGGATCGAGTTCTTACCCCAGTAGAAGGTTCCCCAATGACTAGCTCTTTTGGATGATTTTTTGAGAAGTTCAACACACTTGGAGGTACATATTCAACTTCATTTGACTTCTCCTCCTCTTCTTTGGACGGTTCTTCTTCGTCGTGCTCCAAAGATGGCAAAGGTTCATCATTTGTACCTGTAGAAGGCTTCTCTGCACATGGAATAAACTCATCAAATTTAACATTAATAGACTCTTCAACCTTACTCGATCTTTTATTAAATATTCTATAGGCTTTACTGGTTGAAGAATATCTAAGGAATATTCCTTCATCACATTTCTCATCAAATTTTCCTAAAGAATCTTTCGTATTAAGAATAAAACATTTACATCCAAATACTTTAAAATATGATACGTTAGGTTTCTTTTGAAAATATAGTTCATACGGTGTGAGATTTAGTGATGGGCGAAGCATAACTCTATTCATTACATAGCATGATGTGCTTACGGCTTCGGCCCAAAACGACTTAGGTAATTTATATTCAGATAACATGGTGCGTGCTAGTTCTTGGATTGTCCTATTTTTCCGTTCTACAACACCGTTTTGTTGAGGTGTGCGTGGAGCAGAGAACTCATGCTTAATACCTAACATTTCACAAAAAGATTTAAAATTTTCATTTTCAAATTCACCTCCATGATCTGAGCGAATGCACTTTATTTTTAAATCTAGTTCATTTTGAATACGAGTAAATAATTTTGAGAATTCGCAAAACGCATCAGATTTGGAAGAGAGAAATAAGGTCCAGCAATATCTTGAGAAATCATCTATTAGAACGAAGGTTTATATTTTACCACCAAGACTTGCGGTGTTAACGGGACCAAAGAGATCCATATGAATTAGTTGTAATGGTTTTGAAGTGGAAATTTGGTTTTTGCTTTTAAAAGATGATTTTGTAAATTTTCCTTTTTAGCATGGTGAACATATTGAAGATAAGTTTCCATTCAACTTAGGCAATCCTCTAATCAATTCCCTTTTGGCTAGTTTTAAAATGAGCTTTGTACTATCTTGACCTAAACGCCTATGCCATAGTTCTAATTCATCATTTTTGGTTATAAAACATTTTATAGATGATTTGGAAAGATCATGAAACGAAACTATGTAAACATTATGGATTCTAGGTGCAGTTAGTAACACATCTTTTGATTTAGGATTAACTATTTTGCAAAGATTAGTGGATGATTCAAATAATACGTCTAATCCTTTATCACATAGTTGACTTATAGATATTAAGTTATGTTTCAAACCTTTAACATAAAGAACATTTGAGATAAGAAAAGAATCGTTACCCACTGTACCAACTCCCATGATCCTTCCTTTACCGTTATCACCAAACGTTACAATCCCTCCTTTCTTCTTTTCTAGGCTAAGGAATTTTGCTTTGTTTCCCGTCATGTGCTTGGAGCATCCTGAGTCCAAGTACCACACGTCCTCTGTTTCCTTAGCCTTCCTGCAAATCTAGAGAGAAGATGAGAGTAAAGATCCAGATACCCAAGAGGTACCACCCATAGAGTAAGTGGATTTCTTAGGTACCCAGATTTGTTTTAAAGAACGTTGTTTTATATTCCAGCAAGAGCTAGACGTGTGTCCAAACTTAAGACAATTAGCACACGAAATAAAGGGAGTTGAGACCCTTTTCTGAGTTTCTACGTTGCTCTTGTTGGATGATGCTTGAATATTAGAAAAAGCAGAAGATTTTTTAACACTTGAGCTACCGTCGGCGTTAGTGGCTAGTGCTGGGCGGTAGGGTTCACTTTTATATCCGACCCCAAATTTTGCAGAACCATAACATTGGTTTCCCAAAATCATATCCAGGGATTTTTGACCAATCCCGAATTTTTTAATGGCTATATTGAGGTCATGATTTTGTTTTTTAAGAAAAGTATTTTCTTGTACAATTATAACACATTTGTTTTCAAATCGCTTTTTATTATTTTGAATTTGTAAAAGAGAGGTTTTTAATTTTTTCTCTAGGTCCCACTTTTTTTTGCAATAGTTTTGTTTTGTGAGAGGGCTTTAGAAAGAGAAACTTCAAGTTCTTTTGCCAAAAATAAAGAGTGCTCACACTCTTGACATGAAACCTTTCTCTTTTCAAGGGAATTCACCTTTTTTGTGAGTTTATGATTTTCTTTGATAATAGATTCATTTTCAAGATTTAATATAATATTATCTTATATACTTTGATCATAGGATTTGCAAGTCAAAACAAATTCATCATAGAGTTCTTCGAAAGTGGGAGGAATTACCTCAGTGTCGCTAAGAACACTGGTGTCGTCATCGTTGCTCTTTGCCATTAAGCATAAGTTTGCTTCCTCCTCGCTACTTGATTCAGACTCATTTGACTCTTCAGAGGAAGAATCATCCCAAGTTGCGGCTTTTAGTACTTTCTTCTTCTCTTTTGCTTTGTGTTGTTCTTTTTGCTCCTTTTGATACTTTGGGCGCTGGCTTCGAATGTGCCCGGTCTTTCTGCAGTGGTAGCACTCTGGTGGTGGTCTTTCTTCTTCATCTTCGCTTCCTTTTTCTTTCCTTGATGAAGAGGAAGATCCCTTTCGTCGAGTATCCTTTTGGAAGTATTTGCGTAATGTGTTCCTTCTTTCTGGGTTCCTGATGAACTTCCTGAAGTTATTCACCAGGAGACCTTCTTCATCTTCATCATCATCTTTGATGCTCTCCTTCTTTGACTTCAGTGCTAGTGCCTTTTTCTTTGGCTCTTTGTTGTATTCATCGTGTTGAATCTGGAGTTCTACCTCATGGGTTTTAAGATTCCCAATAAGGTTCTCGATCTGGAGCATTCTTAAGTTGTGCGACTCCGAGATGGCTGTCACCTTTGGATTGAACCTTGGAGGTAAGGAGCGAAGAATTTTCCTCACCAAGTCCCCGTCAGAGTAGGTCTTTCCGAGTGCCTTTGACGCGTTGACGATCTTGGTGAAGCGGGTGTACATCGAGTTAATGTCCTCTTCGGTATCCATCCTGAATTTTTCATATTCAGATTCCAGTTGGAATAGCTTTGCATCTTTCACCTGCGATGTACCTTCATGAGTAACTTCCAATTGATTCCAAATATCATAAGCAGTTGTGCATGCAGAAATTCTATTAAACTCAGTCCTATTTAAAGCGCAATATAAAGTGTTCATTGCTTTAGCATTATTTTTACACCTTAGTTTATCGTTATCATCCCATTTATCTTTAGATTTTGCTAATGCCGCCTCTCCTACTACAGTTGTAGGAGGAGAGTACCGAACTTCTACCATGTTCCATACTTCTACATCCAAGGTCATAAGAAAACACATCATTCGATTTTTCCAGTAGTTAAAATCTGACCCGGTAAAGAGAGGTGGTCGACTAACCCCTTGACCCTCAGGAAAAGCGAGATCATGAGACGCCATTATTCCTGGTTGTTAAGCCGATTGGAATAACCTAGCTCTGATACCACTTGTTGGATCGGTAGGCGCCCTTAGAGGGGGGGGGGGGGGGGGGGTG
The DNA here is from genome assembly GCA_033032865.1 of Dactylorhiza incarnata. Lineage (NCBI taxonomy): Eukaryota > Viridiplantae > Streptophyta > Magnoliopsida > Asparagales > Orchidaceae > Dactylorhiza > Dactylorhiza incarnata. The sequence goes on from JAWHQI010000014.1 coordinate 13,284,992, forward strand.
AATAAGGGTTTTCAAAAACTTTAGTGATATTCTTAAAACTTTTGTAATAATGCAAGATTAAGACAATAGAAAGTCAAGTAAAACAATTGAAATAAAGTAGAGACATGCTTTATTAATATTAAATATTGTTTTGCAAAAGTTGACTTCTATGACGCTAGAAATCGGTGGCGATGAATAGTAAACTCTTTTTATTTTCTATCCTGACTCGCATCCCCACGAAACGATGGCCCTAGCCTATCCTCCCTGGATTCGGCCTCAAGCCGCTCTAGCAAACCCTTCCCCGGATGTGGCCTCGAGCACCCCCTAGACCTAGCCTAGATCTAGTCGCCAACACGAGGTGAGTTTCCCCCTAAGTCCTACACAGACCTAGTCGCCAACACGAGGCGATTTCACTAACTGTTTACAAGAAGAATATGAAATGAAAGTATATAAAAAGACTCCCTTCTGAAGTTGGAGGCGAAGATCCGCTGAAGAATAAGCATTGTAGAAGCGGACTTCGTTTGGATCCGGCGTGATGAGATTCTCCTTCAGAAGTTTGCAGAACTTTGGTAGGACTTCAACTTTCGGCCAAGATAGCCTCTGGAATTCTAGCACTCTATCTCTCTATGATATCTCTCTGATGTGTGTCTGAAATGAGAGGAGAGGAGTCCTTTTTATAGCCTTAGCGCTAGCGCTACCGCCGGCGCTATCCCAAATTAGGACATGTTTTGCGCGGTAGAATCTTCAATCCGAGGAAACAATTCTCCCTTGCCTTCTGTGTGCGTCGCTACCGCCTGCGCTATCGGCTACCGCCAGGCGCTATCTCCTTCCATATGTGCTCCCGGAATTGCGCTATCATAGCTAGCGCCAGGGGTTAAGTGCTACCGCCGGCGCTAGTGGGAGACTTGGAAATTCTGGCTCAAAATTAGGGGCAACCATCCTTGAGTCATGTGGACTATGATTTCCTGAACACTTAAACACACAAGATCAAATACACATAGGATTTGTTATTCTCAAACATAGGAGATGCGGAAGACCATGTTCCAACAAACCAGTCCTAGGCCTCTGTATGCCTCGATGCTAAGAACACACAGCGGAGACCCTGCGTAGTGCTCGCATCATGATGAGCCTTCAAGGACATAGAAGGGGACTTGGGTAGGTGAGCACCAAGAGTCCAACCCATCCGGTCTAGAGTCAACCGCCGACTTCTATCTGTGTTATGACCAGCAAGCCCGTAGACCCTCCACAAGTAATCCTCCAACCAGGATCAACACACCACCATGTGTAAACCATACACATTCATGTAATTCCCATGCGCACCCATGCTATCAAGCACCCAAGGACTTGTTGAAGGAGCCTTCTCACTTTTCACATCATATCCGTTCAACCGATGCTAACTAGCATCCAAGGCCCCCAATGACTGGGCCTCCCAATGTTTCACCATAAGATATAACCCTATCTTAGAACCCGCATCAAGCCATCAATTCTACCTCTACCGAGTAATCATAACTCGTGTGCAGTGGCGTGCGCTGTAACACCCCCATCCGTTCAGGAACATAAAGCAGAAGGTCCGGCCGGGCCCCACGCCATATACTACTAAACGAACGGGAACGTCACTTAATTGAAACCAAACAACACTAAACAACGAAGCCTAACTCAGAGCATTCTATGCGGAAGTAAAAGAGACAATAAGAAACCCCAAAACCCGAACCCGGGTATGTCCACTTCTAATAGCTAGGAATAAAATGTTTACAACTTAATATTAGGCACGACGGCCTTACAATTTACCAACATCGGCACGCAGGCCGGCCATACATGAAAATCAAAAGGAAACATCCAAAAGCCTTCGAGGGCCGCAGCAGTACCAGGGCTTCAGCCCGCAAATAGCCCGCTAAGCTCCGCTCGGTCCAGCACCTGTACAACAAGCCCACCAAAAGCGGTGGCAAAACAGGCAACGGTCAGCTAAAGCTGACCAAATATAACGACCCCACCCCTTCGAGGGGGTGGCGGTTCTAAGCATCCCTGCAAGACAACTCAGCAGCATATATACATATTTAAGAGTGCGACTACCAAAGCCCACACAAAACATACGTATGCAATCAACACAAACGCGGGAACTGCCTCCACGTCTCGTGCTCTCAGGCACTCTTTGGTGTACTCCGCCTTCCACCACCATCCTCCCCGGATGGTCTTGCCCTTCGAGGCGTTAGCCGGTGGCCCGAATACCAGGGCACTCCCGAGCGTCAATTGTGAACAAGGCGTAGTCCGAAGACTCTCTCCCATCGCCTCCCTACAACTCCCAGAGACTTACTGTTCGGGAGCTCCGATGGTGCGGTTTCAGGTTCGCCAATGCCCGGTGTTCACACTCTCGTGGTACAACCCGAAGAGCGGGTATGGCGTTCCCTCAGCCCAGGTATTCTCATTCAGCCGGCTCCACGGGCCGCTAAGACATCCACCAGGACACCCTTACGGGTCGGGCCGACAAGCCTCAGGTCCTCTCAACAGGTGGGCTCCACAATACACCAGAACTCAGTTCTGGAAAGCTGTCGCCCAGGCGACAGTCAGTGTCGCCTGGCGACAGTGCACAAAACACCAATTGGCTTCTAGCTGTGGGTGTTTCCCAGGGCACACCCCCAGGCATTGCTGCACATGCAGTAACACTCCCCCAGCCTCAGCAAGCACAAAAGTCACCAGACCCAAGTCTGAGAGCTGTCGCCCGGCGACATCCAATGTCGCCTGGCGACAGTGAGCAGAACTTCACTTCTGCTTCCAAACCTCGGGTGCTCCCCGGGGCACACCCCCGGGCGTTGCTGCGCAAGCAGTAGCACTCTCTATTCCTACGTAGCAGGGTATCAACACGGGGTTTTTCCCCCGGCACGCACAACATCAAAAAGCAACACCAATCCGGACGAACCGTCCCGGATGGGCTTCACACAGCGCGCCTACGTCCGTTGCACGCACGGACTCTATATGAATGCAAGTTTTGACGGGGATAGCACGAATCGACCCGTCGGAGGCCACGACCTCACCCTTTTGGGTAGGGGCCTCAAGAATGCAAAGGATGGACTAGAACATGTCCGATTAGGGTTAGGGAAGATCGTTACCCTGCGGTGTCGCTTCTGGACCATGGCTTGATTTTTGGTACGGATGAAAAGGAGTGACTTGCCCTCCTCTACGCGTAGCCACGAACGATGAAGGAACCCGGCGAGTGTAGCTCCACCAAACCCAAGCTTTAGGCTAGGGTTTCCTATTCCTCTTTCTTCTCCAACTCCTCTCTCTCTCTCTCTCCAAATAACCCTTAAGGAATAATGGGAAAGAGGGGGATTTTCGGCCACTTAAGCCCTCTCCCGAGCCACCTAGCCAAAACCAGCCCCCCAAAGTCCATGGGCAATCAATGCCCATCAATTCGGCCAAAAAAGTCCAAGTTGGAGCTGTCGCCGGCGACAGTGGCTGTCGCCCAGGCGATAGCAACAATGAACCGACATTGACCAGTCAACCCGTCCGACAGCTCACGGCAGAACCTTCTCCATAGGGCGCTGTCGCCCAGGCGACAGTCACTGTCGCCTGGCGACAGCACAGGATTTCAGAAGTGCACAATTCTGGATTGGGGTCTTACAACCCTCCCTACCTTATAAAAATTTCGACCCGAAATTTGTAACAATATGCACATATATAAATATATCCACAGAATGTCTTTACACAAAGGGGGGAAAAGATAAAGAGGTAAATGTCACCGAAACAGCTCGGGGAACTCCTCCATCATGGTCTGCTCGCGCTCCCACGAGAGCTCCTCGCGACCGCAGTTGTCCCAACGGACCTTTACCATACGGATCGCCCTGTTCCGCAACTGACGCACCTCAGCATCCTCGATGCTAACGGGCCTGACCGCCGTCTGAAGCCCACTATCCACGGGCACCTGATCCGCCGCGACCACTTGCGTAGGCTCTTGCACTGCTTTCCGCAGTACGGAGATGTGGAATACATCGTGTAGCCCGCTCAGTTCCGCCGATAATGCAAGCCTATAAGCCGCCTCGCCGACACGCTCGATGACCTCAAACGGTCCAAGGTATCGCGGACTCAGCTTTTTCAAGCGCCGAATCCTAGACACACCCTTGAACGGCTTGATCTTCAAGTAGACCCAATCGCCAACGGCGAACTGGACGTCGCGGTGCTTCGCATTATAGTACTTCGCCTGCCTATCCTGCGCAACCAATAGCCTCTCCCGGATCATACGTACCGTCGAAGTCGCCTCTTCGACGTCTTTCCTCTTGAAGAGCTTCGTCTCGCCCGTTTCTGCCCAAGCCAAGGGAGTGCGGCACTTCCTGCCATAGAGGGCCTCGAAAGGCGCCATCTGAATACTCGCCTGAAAGCTGTTGTTGTAGGCGAACTCAACAAGGAAGAGGTGATCTTCCCACCCCTTACCAAAATCCAGGACGCACATCCGAAGCATGTCTTCCATCGTCCTGTTGGTACGCTCAGTCTGGCCATCCGTCTGAGGATGAAAGGCCGTGCTAAACTGCAGCTTCGTACCCAATAGGCGGTTGACTAGCCTCCAGTCGTTCGAAGTAAAGCGCCCATCGCGATCACTGACGATGCTACGGGGCACACCGTGCAATCGTACAATAGTATCAACGTACAACTTTGCCAATTTCTCCACCGAGTCATCCCTCCGATTGGGGATAAAGTGCGCCACCTTCGTAAGCCGGTCTACGACTACCCAGATGGCATCGTTCCCGCTCTGCGATCTCGGCAGCCCATGCACGAAATCCATGGAGATGTCGTCGAATTTCCACTCCGGCACCGGTAAAGACTTCAAAAACCCACCGGGCTTCTGACATTCCGCCTTCACGAGGGCACAAGTGTGGCACTTGGCCACGTAGTGAGCGATGTCCCTCTTCATACCCGGCCACCAGAAAAGGACTTTCATGTCCTTATACATCTTTGTGCTCCCCGGATGAACTGAATACCTGGTACGATGCGCCTCGTACATCAACTCATCTCGCAGCTCACCCGCCTTGGGGACGCACAAACGGTCGCCCCGCCACAGCAACCCGTCAAGCATCTGGAACTGGGCATCCGGCCCACCACCAGCATCCTCCGCGTAGCGCTTTAAACTCGGATCGAGTTCTAAAGCCTGGCGGACTCTAACAGCAAGGTCGTACTGCACCTCAGTCCAGCTCAAACAAGCATCGGCACTGCCCCGCTTCTCCACGCAAGAAATATCCAAGGCCTCCAGGTCACGTATCAGGTGCTCATCATGCATCTGAATCCAGTTGGCCTGCGCTGGGGCCCTGCGACTGAGTGCGTCTGCGACAACATTCCCCTTCCCAGGGGTGTAGTGGATCTTAAATGTGTAGTCCCCCAGGAACTCCATCCACCGCTGCTGCCGCATATTTAGCTCCTTCTGCGACATGAGGTACTTCAAGCTCTTATGGTCCGTGAAGATGTCGATCTTCAGGCCATACACGTAATGCCGCCACAGCTTCAGGGCAAAAATCACGGCCGCCAACTCCAAGTCGTGGACCGGGTAATTCCGCTCGTGCACCTTCAGCTGGCGAGAGCCATACGCTATCACCTGGCCATGCTGCTGCAGAACGCAGCCAAGGCCGCTCCCCGAAGCGTCGGTGTAGATCTCGTAACCCTCCGTGCCGGAAGGCAAACATAAGATCGGAGCCGTGGTAAGCCGCCGCTTCAACTCCTCGAAAGCCTGCGCACACGCAGGCGTCCAGATAAACTCCTGCATCTTCCGTGTCAGTGTCGTAAGAGGCAGCGCGATCCGCGAGAAGTTCTCCACGAAGCGCCTGTAGTAGCCGGCCAGCCCGAGGAAGCTACGGACCTCCGCTACTGAAGAAAGAACAGGCCACTCCCTGATAGCCGCAACCTTCACCGGATCAACCGCCACACCCTCTCCGCTGACCACATGGCCCAAGAATGCCACGGAAGATAGCCAGAACTCGCACTTCGAGAACTTGGCATACAGTTGGTTCCTCCTCAGAACCTCCAGGATTACTCGCAGGTGTTCACCGTGCTCCACCTCGGACTGAGAGTAGACTAGTATGTCATCAAGGAAGACGACAACAAAACGGTCGAGGTACTCTCGGAAAGTCCGGTGCATCAAGTCCATAAACACCGAAGGCGCATTAGACAGCCCAAACGGCATCACGGTGAACTCATACTGCCCGTACCGGGTACTAAAAGCAGTCTTCGGGATATCACACTCCCTGATCCGCACCTGATAATAGCCGGACTTCAAGTCCAGCTTCGAGTAAACTGTTGACCCAACGAGCTGGTCGAACAAATCATCTATCCTCGGAAGGGGATACTTGTTCTTCTCCGTCAGCTTGTTCAGCTCTCGGTAGTCGATACAAAGCCGCAGGCTACCGTCCTTCTTTTTGACAAAGAGGACCGGTGCACTCCAAGGTGAAGAACTCGGACGCACGTAGCCTTGCTCAAGCAGCTCCTTCAGCTGCAGCTTCAACTCCGCTAACTCCTTCGGCGCCATACGATACGGCGAGCGGGCCACAGGCTTAGCGCCTGGCACCAACTCAATCGTAAACTCTATCTCCCGCTGCGGGGGAGCACCGGGGAGCTCGCTCGGGAACACATCAGGAAACTCTGACACTATCGGAACATCCACCAGGTTGGGCCTCGGCGCTGAAGCCTCCACCAGAGCAAAGAATAACTCTGCTCCCTGACGCACCGCCTTGGACACCTGGAGAGCAGACATCAGCATCTTGCTCGACCCACGCATGCCCGCGAAGACCGTCTCACAAACGGTACTCCGCCCAAACCTCACCTCCTTTGTGGTGCAATCGATGCACGCACGCTGTTCCGACAGCCAATCCATACCGAAGATCACATCGAACTCGACCAGGGGGAGTAGCGATGCTCTCAGGTCATACTCTTGACTTCCTACTAGAACCTTCACGCAGCAGCTCCTCTCCACCCGCATCGAATATCCATTCGGCAGTAGGACATCCAGTCCATCTGCAGAAGCAATCGACGCCGCACCAATACGTTGGACAAAGTCCGACGATAAGAAGGAGTGCGAAGCTCCAGTATCGAAAAGCGCTCTTGCAGGAACGCCTAACACATGCACGTAGCCTACGCCGCCAAACATGATTAACATGAAAATAAAACAGGTATATAAAACAGTAAGAACTGAATCTTAAATGTACCTGTGACAACGTCCTTGGCTTTGATAGCCTCTTGCTGTCCAAGGTTGAAGACCCTGGGTTGCGGAGGAGCCGCGCGGGAGGCAGTAGACTCAGCTGCCTTCCCTTTTTCAGAATAAGGTGGCCCAGGCTTCCTCTCTGGCCTTGGAAGCCCGCTGCGGCATTCCCGAGAGTAGTGGCCAAGCTTGCCACAAGTGAAGCAAGTAACAGGGCCACGTCCAGACGACGCGCCCGAAGTAGGAGGGGCTGGTCCAGACGACCGAGCCTTCTTCCAACGATTCCACTTCTGCAACTTTGCCCCACTCGGCGCCTTGCCCTCCGGCACCGCCAAGACCACAGCTACCTTGCTCTTCTCCCTGAGCATGTCCTGCTCAAGAGCTCGGGCTGAACCCACAAGGGTCATGAAACCCTGCGCCAACGGCCCTGTCAGAAGGTGCCGCAACTCGGTACGTAAGCCCCCGTAAAACCTGTTCACCCTCCTCACCTCGTCGTCAAAAGAGCTTCCAGCATAACGCCCGAGGCGGGTGAACTCATATAGATAGTCATCAACTAGCCTATCTCCCTGAGTGAGAGCCAGAAACTGGTTCTCCATTGCGATCTGCTGTGCTTGGGGCACATACCTTGCCAGGAAGATTCCTGAGAACTCTTTCATCGGCACATCAACCAGTCGCCTTCCCGCGAACTGGCGCTTCTCAACCTGATCCCACCAACGCCTGGCCTCATTCGCCAACATGAACGTAGCAAATGTTACCTTCTGTGCCTCATCCGACTGTGTCGCTGTCAGAATTCGCTCGATGTGCGACAACCAGTCCTCGGCCTCAGCTGGGGATTCAACCCCGGTAAACGGAGGAGGTCGGAATCCCATGAAATGCTTCAACTGCTGCTCAGGAGCACGCCTCACGAGGGCTTGCTCCACTCTGAGTGGCTCTGGGGCCACTTCCTGCACCGGCTGTTGGCCTTGCCTTCCGGGCTGGGCATTTAACGCAGCTAGGACGGCCTCTGTGACTTGCCGAATCAACTCAGCAGGTGGAGGTGTAGGAGCCTCAGCAGACCCACTACTCTCAAACCCGTCACGGGGACGCGACGGTCCCGCAGCACTTCGAGTGTTCTGCACAAGTGTATCACACAGTTAGGCGACAACACAGTCGCAACTAACAACAAAAGGAACATTCAGGTTCCAAAATCATGCAATTTTTGTTGGATTGTTGTTACATTTTATTCCTAAGTGGACATTTTTTTTTTTTTTGGTTTAAAGTACGTCTCAACGGTGACGCACACACGTGCTCACCACCCCTTAAAAGAATTCGTCCGCGAATTCGTTAGAAGGATACGGAACCCTAGAAGCTGATACCAATTTGTAACACCCCCATCCGTTCAGGAACATAAAGCAGAAGGTCCGGCCGGGCCCCACGCCATATACTACTAAACGAACGGGAACGTCACTTAATTGAAACCAAACAACACTAAACAACGAAGCCTAACTCAGAGCATTCTATGCGGAAGTAAAAGAGACAATAAGAAACCCCAAAACCCGAACCCGGGTATGTCCACTTCTAATAGCTAGGAATAAAATGTTTACAACTTAATATTAGGCACGACGGCCTTACAATTTACCAACATCGGCACGCAGGCCGGCCATACATGAAAATCAAAAGGAAACATCCAAAAGCCTTCGAGGGCCGCAGCAGTACCAGGGCTTCAGCCCGCAAATAGCCCGCTAAGCTCCGCTCGGTCCAGCACCTGTACAACAAGCCCACCAAAAGCGGTGGCAAAACAGGCAACGGTCAGCTAAAGCTGACCAAATATAACGACCCCACCCCTTCGAGGGGGTGGCGGTTCTAAGCATCCCTGCAAGACAACTCAGCAGCATATATACATATTTAAGAGTGCGACTACCAAAGCCCACACAAAACATACGTATGCAATCAACACAAACGCGGGAACTGCCTCCACGTCTCGTGCTCTCAGGCACTCTTTGGTGTACTCCGCCTTCCACCACCATCCTCCCCGGATGGTCTTGCCCTTCGAGGCGTTAGCCGGTGGCCCGAATACCAGGGCACTCCCGAGCGTCAATTGTGAACAAGGCGTAGTCCGAAGACTCTCTCCCATCGCCTCCCTACAACTCCCAGAGACTTACTGTTCGGGAGCTCCGATGGTGCGGTTTCAGGTTCGCCAATGCCCGGTGTTCACACTCTCGTGGTACAACCCGAAGAGCGGGTATGGCGTTCCCTCAGCCCAGGTATTCTCATTCAGCCGGCTCCACGGGCCGCTAAGACATCCACCAGGACACCCTTACGGGTCGGGCCGACAAGCCTCAGGTCCTCTCAACAGGTGGGCTCCACGATACACCAGAACTCAGTTCTGGAAAGCTGTCGCCCAGGCGACAGTCAGTGTCGCCTGGCGACAGTGCACAAAACACCAATTGGCTTCTAGCTGTGGGTGTTTCCCAGGGCACACCCCCAGGCATTGCTGCACATGCAGTAACACTCCCCCAGCCTCAGCAAGCACAAAAGTCACCAGACCCAAGTCTGAGAGCTGTCGCCCGGCGACATCCAATGTCGCCTGGCGACAGTGAGCAGAACTTCACTTCTGCTTCCAAACCTCGGGTGCTCCCCGGGGCACACCCCCGGGCGTTGCTGCGCAAGCAGTAGCACTCTCTATTCCTACGTAGCAGGGTATCAACACGGGGTTTTTCCCCCGGCACGCACAACATCAAAAAGCAACACCAATCCGGACGAACCGTCCCGGATGGGCTTCACACAGCGCGCCTACGTCCGTTGCACGCACGGACTCTATATGAATGCAAGTTTTGACGGGGATAGCACGAATCGACCCGTCGGAGGCCACGACCTCACCCTTTTGGGTAGGGGCCTCAAGAATGCAAAGGATGGACTAGAACATGTCCGATTAGGGTTAGGGAAGATCGTTACCCTGCGGTGTCGCTTCTGGACCATGGCTTGATTTTTGGTACGGATGAAAAGGAGTGACTTGCCCTCCTCTACGCGTAGCCACGAACGATGAAGGAACCCGGCGAGTGTAGCTCCACCAAACCCAAGCTTTAGGCTAGGGTTTCCTATTCCTCTTTCTTCTCCAACTCCTCTCTCTCTCTCTCTCCAAATAACCCTTAAGGAATAATGGGAAAGAGGGGGATTTTCGGCCACTTAAGCCCTCTCCCGAGCCACCTAGCCAAAACCAGCCCCCCAAAGTCCATGGGCAATCAATGCCCATCAATTCGGCCAAAAAAGTCCAAGTTGGAGCTGTCGCCGGCGACAGTGGCTGTCGCCCAGGCGATAGCAACAATGAACCGACATTGACCAGTCAACCCGTCCGACAGCTCACGGCAGAACCTTCTCCATAGGGCGCTGTCGCCCAGGCGACAGTCACTGTCGCCTGGCGACAGCACAGGATTTCAGAAGTGCACAATTCTGGATTGGGGTCTTACATGCGCAAAACATGGAAATTACTCTACAAGATCCTCCAGGACTACTTGTGGTCACGGTGTCATATTCATATTCTACTAATTTAGTAAGCTCGCACATATCACCAGTATCCAACCCACATGCACAAATCACAACGTGCCTTAACATAATCAAAGGTATCAACCTTATTGAAGGGTCATCACTAATCTAAACCATCCATAGATTATCGCGTGATATGTACATTAGTTCGTACATGTGCTTTTTACGAGTCCACGTAAACCACTGATTGAAGATTGGTTTAAGGAGACGTCTCAACAATAATAAGATTATAAACCTTCCCGATGATGTCGCCTAAAATTGAATTTCCGGGAGCTACGCTCCTCCAATCTAGACGTGTCATCGCATTCTGAAACGGTATTTCCAAGGGCTACAACTTTCGTGTTGAGCCCGAGGTCCAGATTTAAGTCGGCCATACCCAGAAATGGGTTTGAACCCGACTGCGCACCACAGGACAGAATCTGTCCCTCACTGCTCTTTATAATTTCAGACCCAACCTATTTCGACCAAACTTTGAGGGAGCTACCAGGCTCCACACAAGCCGTACAACCAGTCGTTGGAAAGGAATCACCATGGGGTACAAATTTCTAGTTGGGCCCAAAGTACACATCCAATCAGATCTCGTCTAAAAATCACGTTCAAATCTGCTCTTCCTTCAGCCAAGAAGAAATCAGCACGAACCGTCAAGCAAACCCGATTTTACTGTTCATCGTCTTCTTCAACCGATGACTTAGGTTTTAGCCGGAACCTCTGTCCTCCAATACTCCCTCCACAGACCACCAGTCTTCACGGAATCAAGCTCTAAATCTTCGTATTGAAGAGAGGAGTTGATTGAAGATAGTAGCATGGCGAAAGGCGCCCTAGAACAAAAGTTCTAGCATGGTCTCTTCCTACGAAACTTCATGAAATGGGTCAAACTCTTATGAGTTCAATGTCTCGCCTAATATTCAGATCTAAAGATCTAGTACCAAGGGAGAGGGGAGGAAGTCACCTGATTTCTGGCCGACGTTCGCGGTTGTCTCCTTCGCGGCATGGTGGTAGTTGGCCAAGACTGATTAAAGGGTCCTGATCCACAGATATATCCAACAGGTAATCAGTCAACATTACCCTGACTAAAAAGGGAAATAGCACAAAGAAAATCTGGACTGCGGGCAGCAAGGTAATACACATACAAATCCTCATTGAATTGAAGCGAAGCATACACAAATAGCAGCCGACCTATTAAATTAAAAGCCCCCAAATGTAATAGTATTTTTTTGGCTCATACCCTAACAACACAACAACTCCAACTAGAAGGAAGAATAAAACAACATTTAATCATAGACAACGGAACAGGAATTCCCTCATAAGCAAGGAAATGAGATCACAAATTATGACCAATGAATCAGAACTGCATAATAACAACATAACATCAGAATTGGTCTGCTTAAGGGCAGACAAACAGCAACATCCCTAATGAAATATAACCAAAACATGTACAGATCTACTATAGAAGAACATCCTTATTCCCCATTCTCTGATTTACTCCACAATAAGAATTAGAGAAGGAAAGTAATAGCAGCCAAACAAAAATAGAAACCCTCATATTGCTTACAAGATTTTGCCCAGATCCCTTAACAGTACAACCACCTTAACTGAACAGAGGAGCAGCACGGCAGCAGAAGAACAAAAACCCCCATAATAAAGTTGCGTGCACTCATAGAATTTGGTCCCATTTCTTAACAGCACGGCAATCCTCACTGGAAATAGGGGAAACAACAACCAGCTAGTAAGAACAAAAAGACCCCAAAATCTCATGAAACTTTAACTCAAATTCCTACCAGAAACTTTAAACAGTCGGCCAAACAAAATGAGGAGTAACCGGCTTCCAGAAATTGAAACCCCCAAATGGCCTTTCAATACAAAGAGTCCCTAAAGCAAAGAGAAATCAATGAATCTTAACAGGGATGGGAAGTCTTACAGTGAGCTCATAGAAGTCGGGAACTGATTCAATACAAAATCGCAAGCCCCGACTAAGACCAGTTCAATCGAAGCCTTACCAACCCCTGCTTCCAGCAATACTCAGGGAAATCTATGAGCTTTTGAGAAGAAGAAGGGAGATGACGAAAGAAGGAAGAAGGCGCGGCTGTAACCCTAGCTGAGACAGGAACGAGAGCGGAAAAAGGGTCAGCCGATCCAATCCAACCAAAAACAAGGCAGAACTTCATTATTTATTTCCTCCACCGCCTCAGGTAATGTAATCATTTTTGTTTTGTTAACCCTTCTTTAATCCAAAAGTCAATTTCATCCCTTATTAAAGAAATAAAACTCAAGTCAGGTAAGCCTAAATTTCCCATCAGGTTCAGCCAACTTAAATGTACTTGTACATCGAACCAATCCAACATTATATTTTTGTGCAAACATAACAATAGTCAGCAACTATAAAATATAATGCAGAAGAGTAATTATTGAACGCGCCAACTTTAAAATTTGTTTTCCAAAAACAAATACCTCCACTAGTCATCAAAATACTTAGATTGTAAATACCACACTGCTTGAATATTTTCATCATAGGGGATTTACCAGTTTTCCAACTTAAACACCTCCGTAAAATCTTGTCACCAAAAATACAAAAGAAAAATCATAAGCAATATAAACCAAGATGGGAGAAATAAAGAGGAATTCGGTAGCAATAAAGTCCTCCACCGCCATTTAAAAGCCAGTCATATAAAGATTAACTTAAGCAATTGCTATCAGCACACCTAATAGGCCACAGGACAAGCCCAAACAAAGCTCCCAATAGGGTAAGTAAATTAATCATCTCTTGCTGACCGTGACTCAAACCTAATCACCTCGAGGTCCTAGGGATTCTACCGAGTCTGAGTCAACCTCCGGTGACACAACACACTCATGAGGGGCCTAGCGCGCACTGGGATGTTACAAATCCAATAAACGAAGAAACAATTTCATCCCTGAAATTTAAGTTGAGGTTAGGGGGGGTTTAAGTTCAGATCACAAAAGTCATCTGGATTACACTTTAAATCCCACTCACCACTAGTGAGGGTCACTACTCATTCACATCACCTCACTTCCAATTTCTCCTGAGTGTACTTCTGTTATACTTCATGACACTTACAATCCAAATTATGCACAGAGAAATCTTAAGTGTTTCTCATCCTGATGCAAACACAAATATTGTGGTGATAAGACATTGTTGGGTTTGTAGCCACGCCCACTCTACGGGCAGGTTGGAAAAAACCAAAACCCATACTCCCTTGTTCCCTCTCCTTAATAAACCAACTTTCATTTCACCTTTGATCTAAACCCCCTTAAGATCGGTGACCCAGATAAACATGAGGATACTACTCGTGCCTCCGGATAAAATTTAGAATCCTCCACCAAAGGAGTCATGTGCTATAGATTTGCAAAAATAAATTGATTCTTCCAATCCCAAACATCGTTATCCAAATAACATGTAGCACTTTCAACATCATCACTTCTGTGCATCCAAAATTTTTGCATTAAATGAGGATGGCCTCAAAGTCAAACGGGTGATCAACCATAAAATTCACGATGTCATATCCTTGGGTCAAACCTCCAAGACCCAAACAGTTATTGTACCCACAAGATCACACAGCGGTAGGGTATGAACACTACCAGTCCTAGGCCTCTGTACGCCTCGACGCTAAGAACACACAGCAGAGACCCTGCGTACTGCTCGCATCATGCTGAGCCTTCAAGGACACAGAAGGGGACTTGGGTAGGTGAGCACCAAGAGTCCAACCCAACCTGTTTAGAGTCTATCGCCAGCATCTGTCGGTGTCACGACCAGCAAGCCTGTAGACCCGCCACAAGTAATCCTCCAACCAGGATCCACACACCACCATATGTAAACCATGCACATTCATGTAATTCCCATGCACACCTGTGCTATCAAGCACCCAAGGACTCACTGAAGGAGCCTTCTCACTTTTCACATCATACCCGTTCAACCGATGCTAACTAGCATCCAAGGCCCCCAACGACCGGGCCTCCCAATGTTTCACCATAAGATATAACCCTATCTTATAACCCGCATCAAGCCATCAATTCTACCTATACCGAGTCATCATAACTCGTGTGCAGCGGCGTGCACAAAATATGGAAATTACTCTACAAGATCCTCCAGGACTACTTGTGGTCATGGTGTCATATTCATATTCTACTAATTTAGTAAGCTCGCACATATCACCAGTATCCAACCCTCATGCACAAATCACAATGTGCCTTAACACGATCAAAGGTATCAACCTTATTGAAGGGTCATCACTAATCTAAACCATCCATAGATTATCACGTGATATGAACATTAGTTCGTACATGTGCTTTTTACGAGTCCACGTAAACCACCGATTGATGATTGGTTTAAGGAGACATCTCAACAATAATAAGATTATAAACCTTCCCGATGTTGTCCACTAAAACTGAATTTCCGGGAGCTATGCTCCGCCAATCTAGATGTGTCACCACATTCTGGAAAGGTATTTCCAAGGGATACAACTTTCGTGTTGAGCCCGAGGTCCAGATTTAAGTTGGCCATACCCAGAAATGGGTTTGAACCCGACTACGCACCACAGGACAGAATCTGTCAATCACTACTCTTTATAATTTCAGACCCAGCGTATTTCGACCAGACTTTGAGGGAGCTAACAGGCTCCACACAAGCCGTCCAACCAGTCATTGGAAAGGTATCACCAAGGGCTACAACTTTCTAGTTGGGCCCAAGTACACATCCAATCAGATCTCGTCTAAAAATCATGTTCAAATCTGCTCTTCCTTCAGCCAAGAAGAAATCAGCACGAACTGTCAAGCAAACCCAATTTTACTGTTCATCGTCTTCTTCAACCGATGACTTAGGTTTTAGCTGGAACCTCTCTCCTCCAATACTCCCTCCACAGACCACCAGTCTTCGCGGAATCAAGCTCTAAATCTTCGTTTTGAAGAGAGGAGTTGATTGAAGATAATCGCATGGCGAACGACGCCCTAGAATGAAAGTTCTAGCGTGGTCTCTTCCTACGAAACTTCATGAAACTCACTGGATCAGCCACTTTTGAGTTCAATGTCTCGCCTAATATTCAAATCTAAAGATCTAGCACCAAGGGAGAGGGGAGGAAGTCACCTGATTTCCGGTCGACATTCGCGGTTGTCTCCTCCGCGGCATGGCGGCTGTTGGCCAAGACTGATTAAAGGGTCTTGATCCACAGAAATATCCAACATGTAATCAGTCAACATTACCTAAACTAAAAAGGGAAATAGCACAAAGAAAATTTGGACTGCATAAGGGCAGCAAGGTAATACACATACAAATCCTCATTGAATTGAAGCGGAGCATACACAAATAGCAGCCGACCTATTAAATTAAAAGCCCCCAAATGTAATAGTAATTTTTTGGCTCATACCCTAACAGCACAGCAACTCCAACTAGAAGGAATAATACAACAACATTTAATCATAGCCAACGGAACAGGAATTCCCTCATAAGCAAGGAAATGAGATCACAAATTATGACCAATGAATCGGGAATGCATAATAACAACATAACATCATAAGTGGTCTACTTATGGGAAGACAAACAACAACAGCCCTAATGATATAGAACCAAAACATGTACAGATGTACTATAGAAGATCATCCCTATTCACCATTCTCTGATTCACTCCACAATAACCAATAGAGAAGGAAAGTAATAGCAGCCAAACAAAAATAGAAACCCTCAAATTGCTTACAAGATTTTGCCCAGAACCCTTAACTGTACAACCACCTTAACTAACAGAAGAGCAGCACGGCAGCAGAAGAACAAAACCCCCCATAATTAAGTTGCGTGCACTCATAGAATTTGGTCTCATTTCTTAACAGCATGGCAATCCTCACTGGAAATGGGGGCAACAACAGTCAGCTAGTAAGAACAAAAAGCCCCCCAAAATCTCATGAAACTTTAACTCAAATTCCTACCAGAAACTTTAAACAGTCGGCCAAACAAAACGAGGAGTAACCGGCTTCCAAAAATTGAAACCCCCAAATGGTCTTTCAATACAAAGAGTCCCCAAAGCAAAGAGAAATTAATGAATCTTAACAGGGATGGGAAAGCTTACAGTGAGCTCAGAGAAGTCGGGCACTGATTCAATACAAAATCGCAAGCACTGATTAAGACCAGTTCAAGCGAAGCCTTACTAACCCCTGCTTCCAGCAAATCTCAGGGAAATCTACGAGCTTTTGAGAAAAAGAAGGGAGATGATGAAAGAAGGAAGAAGGCACGACTGTAACCCTAGCTGAGACAGGAACGAGAGCGGAAAAAGGGTCGGCCGATCCAATCCAACCCAAAACAAGGCAGAACTTCATTATTTATTTCCTCCACCGCCTCAGGTAATGTAATCATTTTTGTTTTGTTAACCCTTCTTTAATCCAACACTCAATTTCAGCCCTTATTAAAGAAATTAAACTAAAGTCAGGTAAGCCTAAATTTCCCAGCAGGTTCAGCCAACTTAAATGGGCTTGTCAATAGAACCAATCCAGAATTATATTTTTGTGCAAACATAACAATAGTCAGCGGCTATACAATATAATGCAGAAGAGTAATTATTGAACGTGCCAACTTTAAATTTTATTTTCCAAAAACAAATACCTCCACTAGTCATCAAAATACTTAGATGGTAAATACCACACTGCTTGAATATTTTCATCATAGGGGATTTACCGGTTTTCTAACTTAAACACCTCCGTAATATCTCGTCACCAAAAATACAAAAGAAAAACCATAAGCAATATAAACTGAGATGGGAGAAATAAAGAGGAAGTCGGTAGCAATAAAGTCCTCCACCGCCACTTAAAAGCCAGTCATATAAAGATTAACTTAAGCAATTGCTATCAGCACACCTAATAGGCCACAAGACAAGCCCAAACAAAGCTCCCAATAGGGTAAGTAAATTAATCATCTCTTGTTGACCGTGACTCAAACCTGATCACCTCAGGGTCCTAGGCCTTCTACTGAGTCTGAGTCAACCTCCGGTGACACAACACACTCATGAGGAACCTAGCGCACACTGGGATGTTACAAATCCAATAAACGAAGAAACAATTTCATCCGCGAAATTTAAGTTGAGGTTAGGGGGGCTTAAGTTCAGATCACAAAAGTCATCTGGAGTACACTTTAAATCCCACTCACCACTAGTGAGGGTCACTACTCATTCACATCACCTCACTTCCAATTTCTCCCGAGTGTACTTCTATTATACTTCATGACACTTACAATCCAAATTATGCACAGAGAAATCTTAAGTGTTTCTCATCCTGATGCAAACACAAATATTGTGGTGATAAGACATAGTTGGGTTTGTAGCCACGCGCACTCTACGGGCAGGGTGGAAACAACCGAAACCCATACTCCCTTGTTCCCTCACCTTAATAAACCAACTTTCATTGCACCTTTGATCTAAACACCCTTAAGATCGGTGACCCCGATACACATGAGGTTACTACTCGTGCCTCGGGATAAAATTTAGAATCCTCCACCAAAGGAATCATGTGCTTTAGATTTGCAAAAATAAATTGATTTTTCCAATCCCAAGCATCGTTATCCAAATAACGTGTAGCACTTTCAACATCATCACTTCTGTGCATCCAAAATTTTTGCATTAAATGAGGATGGCCTCAAAGTCAAACGGGTGATCAACCATAAAATTCACTATGTCATATCCTTGGGTAAAACCTCAAATACCCAAACAGTTATTGTACCCGCAAGATCTGGCTAATAAAGGGGGGGGGGGGCGAGCATAATATTTGTTCATCATGTACTCGCCCACCAAGAAATGCGGATGCGTGGGCCGCCAGGCAAATGAGGGGCGGAACCCCACTCACCTGTGAGGCCAGGGATCTGGCGAGCGGTGCCTTCGCGGATCAATCGCATAGTAAGATCTCATCTAAAATTGGGAGGTGCACGTGAGACGAGGTGAACCGGGGATCATCACCTCGCGTAGGCTAAAGCAAGGAAGGTGAGTCGAGTAGGACACAGAGCCCCGCGGGGTGCATTTAAAAATGGCAAAGAGAGCAATGGCTTGCCGCCTTGCGTGGGCGAGCCATACTGGTGCATGGTGCCAGGGGGATAGCGAGCGGTGCCATCACGGGCCACTCGCAGAAGGGGATCTCGTGGGCCTCGCTCGTGGAAGGACTCGCCAGTGGTGCATGGCAAGGCTAGTGGGGGCTCGCCCCGGTCGCGTGCCCAGCTCGCAGGGAGAGAGGCGAGTGGCGCCCTCAAGGGCCACTCGCCCAGCAAGGGTCGACAGGTGAATTTACCCTGATACCCTTGGTGGGTTGCAAATAGCCACTCAGAGCAGCGGAGTTTGGCTGTTGGCAGACCAATTTGGGGTGCGTATAGTAAAATCAGAAGGCGGAATTCGTCTATTAGCAGACCATGAGTAAGAAACTATATATAGACCATGAAGAGCACCTTTGGAGTGGATTCCAATCTCAGCACTCTGAGCTTCCTTCTCCTTAGGTTATCTTGGTTCAGCTCTTAGGCTCTCCAAGGTGACCAGTCTCAGCTTTGGCCTAGGAGGGAAGCGCTCTTAGATCTTCCAGGTGTGTAGTGGGACCTCCTCGCTGCGAACAAGGGTCTGTGTCTAGTTCTGAGGCTTCGGTCTGTTCCTTCCGAGGAATCAGTAAGTGCTAGCTGCCCCCCATTTTTGGGGGCCCGAGCTCCACAAGAGGCCAAGTATTGATTTCAACACTAGTATCCATAGATGATCCTGAGGTCTACTAGGAATATCTAGCATCGATGAGCATATTTTGTGTTATCCGGGATCGGATCAAAGCTGCATAGGATGTGATGCAGAATTAGAACCAGTTTTCAAGTCCTTGGAATTAGGCACCGCGGGGTATTATTTATTGAAGGATGACATCGTGCACTTCCGGGGTAGAATTTATATACCAGTAGGGGATAACATTCGGGAGGATATTCTAATATAAGCACATCATAGTAGATATTCAGTACACCCCGGGATCATTAAGACGACTGCAGACTTGAAAAGAATGATGTATTGGCCTGGAATGAAGAGGGATATCACCCGTTTCATGACCCATTATGAGCCATGTCAACTAGTAAAGGCCGAGTGCCAAAGACCGGGATGGTTATTACAGCCACTGCCGGTGCCGGAGTGGAAGTTTGAGGACATTTCCATGGACTTCATACATGGGTTACCTCGCTCCCTCTCCGATCATGACGCCGTTTGGGTCATTGTGGACAGGTTGACAAAGGTGGCCAGACTCATTTCCATCAAAAAAGGTGCTCCTGTCAGTGTCCTAGTACCGTTATTTGTGTAACAATTCATCAGATACCACAGAGTACCCAGATCGATCGTGTCGGATCGAGACAGCCGATTTATGTCAAGGGAATGGAAGGCGGTTCAGGAATATCTGGGGTCACATCTGACATTCAGCACAGTGTTACACCCGCAGACCGACGGCCAGACAGAACGAACCATCCAGACTATGGAAGACTTGTTAAGGTTGCGCATACTAGATAGTGAGGAATCGTGGGAGAGACAGCTGCCACTCGTCGAATTCTCCTACAATAATAGACAGCAATCCATCATTGACATGGCTTCCTACGAAGCTCTCTATGGTAGAAAGTGCAGGGCACCACTTTCATGGGTACAGGATGAGGACCCGAAGGCACTAGGGTCAGAATATATTGAAGACATGGACCCCAAAAATGTCTGATACGAGATCGGATGTTGGAGGCGCAGAGCATGCAAGCTAAATATTACAACGCACGACATCATAATAGGCAAGCTAAATATTACGATGCACGACATTGTTAGGTGGAATTTCAGGTAGGAGACAAAATATTTTTGAAAATATGTCCGACACACAGGGTCACACGGGTGCGGCGACTAAAGAAGCTCAGTCCAAGATACATAGGGCCATATAGGATCGTGGAGAGGATCGACCCCTTGGCCTATATACTGGAGCTACCACAGGAGTTGGTCGGGTTACACGATGTCTTTCATGTCTCCTCGCTTTGGAGGGCACTCCTTCGACCAGAGCAACTAATTACTACTATAATGGGCCCGATACCATCCTACCGAGCAGTCCATTTGCAGCCAATAAGGTTTGATGACACAGTCGTTCGAGCCTTGCGATGAAAGAAAGTTCCGCTGGTAAAGGTCCTTTGGTCTAATCATGGCAGGGAAGAGCATATATGGGAACCACTGGACCTGATGCAGCAACAATACCCAGAACTTTTCGAATCAGGTAACACTTAACTACTTAAAGTTTTTATGATTATTCAACTTGATCTAAAACCCCGTACACCTGATCTTAATTTCGGGGACAAAATTATTTTCTTCTGTATTGGTATTTGTAACATCCCCAAACTACTAGACCCCTAGGGAATTTTTGTCATGACCAGGTCATGATAAAAATAGGGTAAGTGACCTTGGGTGCCTTGGCAACAAGTTGAATAGGTGGAGAACACCATGGTGTGCACTTAGCCACCATGGGTCATTCCAATTTATGGAGAATTTATGGGTAACTCAGGAGGACTAAAGTACCATATGCATCACCTATAACCATGGGGAAAACCCTAGGCTGAATTAGAGCATGCTAGGTGACACAAATATTTCCTTGAAACAAAAAGGGTGCCCCTTGATCACTATAGGAACCTTTGACCTGACTATGTCAAGTTACACATAAAGGCCCAACTTGACATAATTTACCCTAGTATAGGTCCATTAGCCTTAGTATGGTGAAATTGACAACACCACAACTTCCTAAACACTAAGATTGACTAATGAGACAGAATGGACCTAATGGAATCGGTCAATTTTGGAAAATTAGGTCAATTACCCAAAATAAAACACAATTTGACCTAAATAAACTAATCCCCTCAATTGACCTTCAAATGGCTCAATGTGTAAGACCCCATTTTTTTTCTTTCAAAAATCCGGGTCTTATGCCCAGAACCGCCACTTTGCGATGACACCCTCACTCAGGAAGGTCACCACTACAAAACGCCGATCCTGCCGGCCATATTGATCATAGAAGAAGAAAAGTATATTTGAACATATAGAAAAGCTCAAGTCCACATCACAGGAAATTATAAAACCATAGATGGTAAATGTTCACAGAGAGTAACTGAAATAAAAATATAACAATAATAAAGTGCTCATGCCCTGTACATCATGTCCTAACTACCAGATCACTCGCGGAAGCTAACTACTAATCACTCACAGATCCTGAAACTTGAGCTCCTATACTAGACTGGCCCGCCTCCGTCTATACCGGCCACTGGTGTTGCTGCGACTCCTCGATCTTCTAAAATGATAAGTTCCACCGACCGTTAGTCAAAAAGACTAAGCCAATCCCCCACCCCTCCCTCGATGACTCCTAGGCACCGAGCGGGAAGGATGAAGTGGAGGACAACAAGGGGTAAAAACAAAAGCAGATGACAGCGGCTCTAGTCTACAGGAATCCCTACACTACACATGTGATTATAAATAATTGAAGCAGAAAAATAAAGCATGATTAAGAGCGAGTAAAGAACAGTAAGTAAAGAAGGTACATAATAGAAAAGTAACCATTGGTTTATAGGAATACCCATACAAACCTATAGACCAAGGGGTCATTTAGCAGGGTCTATAGTATAAAAAGTCCCATAACCAATTTATACGATATGGGTAGGGGTTGCAATGCAATGTTTATGCCATGACATGCAAAGTTATGCAGTTTATGCTATGTTCATACAAGTGCAACTCACACGCTTCGACTCTATGCGCACAGACCTTTAGTTCCCCCCTTTTGGAGCTAGCAAGACTCCCAGGATACTCCCGTAGTGGCAAATGGAAGCGGTGGGTTGGGCCTCGCCCACCTCTAGGTTGGTATTCACACTACCTAACCTAGACCTATCGTACGCCTCAACGCAAAACCGCAGAGCATCTGCGTACTCTTACTGGCTGGACCACCAGACTTTTATGGCTAAGTACAAATTCCACACTTGCCGAGTCAACGTATTGATGTTGGTTTGAATGACCGTCCAATACCGAAGACCCACCACCTTCATGCACATGCAAACATGTTATACTATCTATCTCCGATCCATAGGCTCCCAGGGCTAACCTGTCTGTCATCAATAACCTTCCGAGCCACCAGCTCGTCGGACCAACCCGTCCGTACCATCAAACACTACTAAGTCACAAGCTCACCAGACTAACTAGTCCGCTGCTTCAACCACCGAGCCTACCGCTCAAAAACCAAACCAACTAACATACCCATGACAATGGAGTGTGAGTGAGTGTATTATTAAGTTAATCTTGTATAATAACTTATCCCTACAATTTATGTTTATTCTTGGACTTCCCGAGGATTACCCTTTAAGGGGCTCGCCACGGTACTAGGAGCTATAATGGGATGACACCCCAAGGATCCCCTCCTCAAGACACTTACTACTATTGGTATCTACTCTTAAGAACTTCCCTCTTACCATTTCTCTTGAGTTACACCTAAGTGATTTATGATACACTAGGGGAAAGACGATCTTTCGTCAATCCCTAGCACATCCTTACCCTTAACCCAACAAGTGCAGTCTCATCACATAAACTTCTTTGGATGGACTTCTAACTATTTAACCAGCTCATGTGCACCATCTGCACACCATTTCCACCTTGTAGGCCACTAAAAACCTAAGTTTCACTGTTTTACTAAACGCAGACCAAACTAACTATATGAAGCTTAAAAGTAGAGGTACTCCAAATATTCATCGAACTGACTCAAGATATTTATTGGAGGTCTATCATGATGTTATAAGACTAAATCCAGATAATCATATTTTTCCTTAATCATTTAGCATTTATTTTAATTTCTCCAAACATTTGCCAAGTATGAAAATGAACATTAAGTGTAAGGAATTATTATGATATGGCTCTCCAAAAATCATGATAAATCTATGATGACTAAATAACAGGAAATACAACATATCATATTTTTACAGTAAGAAATTGTCCTCTATTTTTAATATTTACCATCTATCCAAACTTGTAGTTTTATGAAGGAACCACCAAAAATATCTACTCCAAAATTATGGGAAAAATACCAAGCTCTTGTATTCATCAGAAAAGTCTACTGACCAAATTTCAGGATTTATGGAAATTATGTTCTTACTTAAATAAATACTTTAAGAAAACCTCAAATAAGACAAGTTGTGAAGTAGCCTACTGATTTAAATATCCAAAAATTATATAAAAACTCACAGACTTTCCTAGTGCTCTGAAAAGTCATGTCACCAATTTGCACAATTTATCAAAGAGTATTGGACCCTCAATTATTTTTCTTAAGCCTAAGACAAAATAGGTGCCTTGTGAATAAAGTACAGGTTTAATCATTTAATAAAATGCACAAAAATTTACAAGAGGTGTATATCATAATAATAAATGCACTACCAAGGTTTCATTTCCATCCAAGACATTTTGAGCATGTAAATAATTCTTATAAGAAATTTCCCTAAAGTGGTTACGTCCTAATTTAGGGGAAATAAGTTCTCTTAAAATTCTCTCAAAATTACCTAGGGCATAATTACACCCCATAAACATATATCCTAAGTTCCATGACCATTCTATAGCTTTTGAGCACATGTCCTTCACAAGGTTCTAAATGCACACCTAGGGATAAAACTAGTGTTCTAGGGCTTAACCACCTCCACACCACCCCAAACCACTCATGGGGGTGTTTTAGGTGATCGTAAACAAGTGGACAAGGTTTCACCTCATGGTGAGGAGATATGACCACAATATCGCAAGATAACACCATGCCCTAATTTTGACCTAGTTTGACTCAACTTGGATTGACAAATTACCCAATCAAAATAGTCCCAATTGGGCTGAGATTTTTACCAAGGTCATCACATAACTCTAAGGAGAACCCACCAAAATTTGGAGGGCATTGGAGGTCATTTAACCCAATAATTAATTTCTAAATGATTTATGAAATTATCTCAAAAACCTTAGAAAAAGTTTCTCCTAAAAATCCCATCTTTTAATATGTTGTGTGGGTGTATGAAACTAGCCGGTTTTAAATATCAAGGCCATAGCATCTACCAATGAAAAGATATACAAGGAAGAGTGACTGCCCTACCCTAGGGACCAGTCCTACCATTTTGGCTCTACAGGGAGCTACAGTGCGCCTGTTGGGCTGAAACAAATTTTCGCTTAATCTACACACCAAGGGCTACTATATTGGTGTTGGACACTTTTTCATCAAAGGTGTTCTAGTATTTTTATTAATTAAAATGAAACCCTGCTTATTATGTGACAGAAAACACTATAGACATTTAATTATATTACTAACTCTGCGTTCGACGAAAGCTGAACACATCTGCGTTCGACGAAAACTAACTGCGCTCGACGAAGAAAGAATAAATCTGCGTTCGACTAAAACTAACCTGCGCTCGACGAAAACAGAATAAATCTGCGTTCGACGAAAACTAACCTGCGCTCGACAAAAATAGAATAAATCTGCGTTCGACGAAAAATAACCTGCGCTGGACGAAAGCAGAATAAATCTGCATTCAATGAAATCTAACCTGCGCTCGATGAAAACAGAACAAATCTGCGTTCGACGAAATCTAACCTGCGCTCGACGAAAACAGAATAAATCTGCGTTCGACAAAAACAAAACTGCGCTCGACTAAAACAGAATAAATCTGCGTTCGACGAAAACTATCCTGCGCTCGACGAAAGCAGAACAAATCTGCTTTCGACGAAATCTAACCTGCGCTCGACGAAAACAGAACAAATCTGCATTCGACGAAATCTAACCTGCGCTCGATGAAAACAGAATAAATCAGCATTCGACAAAAACTAACTGCGCTTGACGAAAACAGAATAAATATGCGTTCGACTAAAACTAACCTGCGCTCGACGAAAGCAGAACAAATCTGCGTTCGACGAAATCTAACCTGCGCTCGACGAAGGCATAACAAATCTGCGTTCGACGAATACTAAACTGCGCCTGAAGAAATGAATTCCGTTCGACGAACTCCATATTCAGTTCCTCAAACTCAACTATCAGATCGACGAAGTCAAAAACGCAATCAACGAATCAGTTCCGTTTGACGAACTCAAGATTCCGTTCGACGAACTTCAGCAATCAGATCGACGTATTAAATGAAATAAACATAAACATTAAAAATAGATCCGACGGCTCTCAGTTATCGTCCCCGAGGAATGGACGGCGCGCGACAACCCGACCTGGGTTTCTTTACGATGATTTCCCGGCCACCTGTACCTCTTCCCGGCCAGCCAATGCCACCAGCACCTCCGTTGAGGTGGTGGCCTGCGATAGGGGTGGTTGGCCGGCCGGAGGTGGTCGGATCTGGTTTTAGAGGAGGGGTAAAAGAGTCCGTAACGAGCCCTTTCAGAAGCACAATCCGAGCCCAATTGAGCTCGTATCAAGCCCCAAATCAACATAAGATCTAGCACTAAGGGAGGGGAAGCGGATCGGACCTGTATGGGGGCTTGGTGGCGCGTGTTCCGATGAGTTGCCATGGACGATGCTGGAGCTTTCGGCGCCATGTCAATCTAGGATTCTGGTGCTCAATTTCTTAAGAGAAGAGGGGGGTTTCACTCCTTTTCGTCCTCTGAAGGCGTTAAGGAAATCAAAAGGGGGAGGGGAAGAGCCTTGGCATTAATAGCCATAATCACCATTAATGGTGATTTTCGGTTTCTTATGGGAGGAAATGAATTGGCCATCAATTAGGCCGGAAAAAGGGCTGAAACTTCTCCTCTCCTCAAGGGGAGATGAAGGGTACCATAAATTGAGTTTATTTGGCCGTAAATGCCTTTCTCCTCCTCTTCCTCTCTCCGCCATTTTTGGGGAAAATAGAGCTTTATCTCTCCTGGCCAAAATCCTTCAAATTAAATGGCCAACTCAGCAGCATTCAATCCCCATTAGGTGGTGGACCACCTCATTTGGGTCTAGCCTAAGTGGATTGGGTTCATTTTGTGTAAAGTAGGTCATTTTGACCTAAATTTAGGCTAGGGTTGACTTTGGTCAAATTGACCACTTGGGTTGAACACAATGGGTGGGTAGTGAACCATTTGACTCCCTTGTGAGTTAGGAAGGCTTAGGTGGAGTCAATTTCGCAAAGTGAGGGTGAATTGCCCCTTATTAGGGCACTTTGACCAAATTAGGGTTTAGGGCAAATTGGTCAAATTGGAGGCCCCATGATGGGGCTTTTTGGTCCATTAGGTTCCTAGTACCCATACAAGGGTAGGGGCATGGTCAATTTGGCATGGTGAGGGCCAATTGACCTTAATTGAGTTAGTTTGACCAATTTAGGGTTAAGGTTGACTTTAGTCAAATTGGCCTCTTAGGTTGGGTCACTAGTGCTTCGAGGAGACCCCTAATGGGTTAGGGATGCTATGGTGGGGTCAAGGTTCAAGGTGGGGCCCTAAAGTCCAACCCTAGGCTTGGTATCTGAAAATTGCTATTTGCAGACCACTTGGGTTTTCTCCTTCTCACCTAGATTCACATGGTCTTGGGCTCTTCCTATGGTTCTGTCATGACCTAGTCATGACAAAACCAACTTAGGGGTCTAGCTGTTTGGGGGATGTTACAAATCCCAATAAATAAAAAAATAATTTCGTCCTCAAAATTCAGGTTAGGCTTGCGGGGGTTTCACTGAGAGTGACTGAACGTAGCATCCCCTAAGAATTGAAGTTATTCCTGGCTCGAAGAGCATCGACTATCTCTGCCACACCAGTTCTAGTGGCTCCCAGGTGTGCTCCTCCTGTCCATAATTTTACCACATGACTTTTACCTACGGAACCTTCTTACGCCGCAAGACTCGCACCCTCGTATCATCTATCCTGACCGTGGTGACCTAGCTACCTTGCTCAATCTATCCTCGATGTTCCAAAAAAACAAGTGCCCGGAGTGGGGGTCTGGTAACCTGTGTATGAAATCCATAATTATATCCTCGAACTTCCACTCTAACCTCGGCAGATTCTTATGCCTCTAAAGTTTCCTTCACACGTTCAAATTCTTACTCCTTCAGGTACATTCGAGTAATCAATCATCTTTACTCTACAACTTTTCCATTTCTTAATCTTGATGGAACTGATCAGATCATTATGCATCTTAATTATCCTCCAATTTTAAGTGGGGGTGTACTCGTGAACTTTCACGAGTATAAGTTAACCAACCATAATGGTAAGATGACTCCTTATCATTTTCTAACTGGAGTTTGATTCATAAGGTATACGAGTAAAATCTTTTGAAACCCTAAGATTTTTCACAAGTCAATTTTGTTGAAAATGTTGAAGTGGAAGTTTGTGGATTTTTTTGATCTGGGCGGTCTGGGAGGAGGTCGGGCGGTCTGGTGAGACCACGACCTGGCGATCTGTTCTGCGGTCTGGTTTGTCTTAGCCTATCCATAGTCTCCTAGCATGACCGCTGGTATCTGTCCAAGGCGGCTGAAGGAGAGGCCACGCGGTCTGTCTGTGACCGCGTGGCGGGTTGGCATTTTCAGGCCGCGCAGTTTGTCTCTGACTGCGTGGCGGGCTGGCTTCTTCAGGACTGTGTCGGTCTGGCGTGATCGCACAGGTTGGTCCAGGTTTCCAGAATTCCGGTCTGGTGGCTGTCCGGGTTTTCTGATGGTATTCACGTACTAAGGATCTTAGTCGCGCGGTCTCTGTTCACGGTCTCAGGAGGAGGCTGGTATGCGAACAGGTCTCTATTCTCGGTCTCAGGAGGAGGCCGACATGCGAACAGGTGTTCGTGGTCTTGTGGCGAACAAATAGAGTTTGCGGTCTCGGGCAAGCACTGGTGGTGGGCGGCTTCTTGGCGGTCTGGCGATCTCCTTGTGGAGTCGCGATCTGACTGAGGGAGTGGAGACCTCTCGCGGTCTGGAGTGAAGCCGGCGAGCTTATCAAATGAATCAGAAAGAATTGTTGCTGATCGCGCGGGTTGACCGGTCTGGTCGCGCGGTCTGGGGGTGGTGATCCTATCTCTAGGGTTGTGACTGGATCAGGTCCCACGCCTATAAATAGGAGCCACTGTAGCAGCAAATTAGACACACCAAGTGTAAGCTGAGTTTATCCTTATTCCTGCGGTCTGTATTATTGTGACCGGGCGGTCTGCTGATTGATCTTTTCTTGTGCAGCTTCTGCGGATAGTGCGGTCTGCAGCGATCACCTCTTCCTCTGAAAGTGTTCGGGCGGTCTGCGGCTTGCAGTGTGGGTTGCTGGAGTTCGGGAGAATCAGTGGAGTTCGTAAGTAGGGTGCGGTTAGCTCAGCGGTCTGAGGTGGTGTTCTGTAAGCGGCAGTGTTGTGCGGTTAGGCAGCTTGCAGAGATTGGCAAGGAGACCGTGCGGTCTGGAGCGGTCTCAGTTATCTTCCTTCAAGTTGTGTAATTTTCTCTTTAGTTTTGTGTGTTGGCGAAATCATGTCTCGCCAAGCATACCTCATCTTGTTATGAAGTTTATGCTATCAATAAAGATTACTTGTTTGCCTCCATTTGCTTCTTGTTGTTTGGCTTGAATCTCTAAGTTGCACGTTTCCTGCTCACTCCATAAAGGTCTACGAAAAAATTTCACATGGTATCAAAGCTAGGTTGGAGTGGATAGAGCAGTGAGCAACTTAGAGTATCCATCGTCTTTGTGAAGAAGGAACCAGTGGTAGAGCAATGGAAGGTGGTTTTGCAAGAGGTCTTGGAATTGAGATGCTTATATCGACTAACTTCAAGAAGTGGAAGTCGTGTATGCAAAGCTATCTTCTGGGTGAGGACCTCTGGGAGGTGGTTGGAGGAGAGAGCACGGAGGAAGTTTTTCTTGTTGGAGATAACCATCATGAGGTGAGGAACTGGAGGCGGCTCAATGCCAAAGCAGAGTTCGCTCTGAAGAGGGCAATATCACCTGATTTGTTTGATCACATCTTGGGGTGTGCATCAGCTGCGGAGATCTGGAGAGCCCTGGATGGGCTGTTTAACAAGAAGAATGTGGCAAGACTTCAATTCTTGGAGAATGAGATGGCCAGATCGACTCAAGGTGACCTTTCGATCTCTACGTTCTTCTTGAAGATGAAGAACTTGTGCGCTGAGATTTCAGCGTTGGATCCTGACAAACCAATTTCTGAGGCGAAGCTGTAGAGACACATTATCCATGGCTTGCGGAAGGTATCTATTGCCTTTGTGATGTCGGTACAGGGTTGGGCAAATCAGCCGTCTCTGCTGGAGCTGGAAAATCTTCTTGCTTCGTAGGAGAGTCTGGCAAGGCAGATGGCGGGGGTGTCAGTGTCTGTGGGAGATGGCGAAGTTCTCTTCACGGGAAAGAAGAAGAAGTGGGATAAGAAGAAGACCGATGGAGGAGGCAATGTGCCTTCAACTCCTGGACAGCAGGAGAGGGGTTATGCCTCTAAGGCTGAAGGGAAGAAGAAGGGGGAAGGTCCCAAGTGCTTCAGGTGCAGAAAGGTTGGTCACATCAGGAAGGAGTGTCGTGTGAACCTTCAGCCGGGGCATGCTGCCGCAGGAAAGGTGGAAGATGAAGCCAAGCAGGTTGATGGAGGATGGGGAGGATCCTTCTCTTCTTCTGTTGGAGCTGAGGCTCCTATCAATTATCAGGAGGACTGGATCGTGGACTCGGGGTGTGGTCATCACCTCACCGGGGATGAGTCGAAGCGTTCTTCAGCGCAACCTTATTCAGGTAATGATGCCATTACTACTGCTGATAATACCGTGCATACAGTCGAGAAGGTGAGGGTTGTTTCCTTGGGCAGTTATATAGGGCCACTAACATTGAAGAGTGTCTATCATGTGCCTAGAATGATGAAAAACCTCTTCTCTGTGACCAACGTCGTAGACGCTGGGTATCACGTTCTGTTCGGCCCAACAGAAGTGAAGTTTCTACGTAATGTCGAGGCCGTGAAGGCTGAGGTCGTCCATGTCGGCAGGAGAGCGAAAGACTTGTTCGTTTTATCGACAATTTCTTATGTCGACAAGATGAAGACGAATGATGGTGCTGTAATATGGCACGAAAGGTTGGGGCACGTAGGGATGGACAAGCTAAAAGCTATGGCGGTGAAAGGTCTGGTCAAGGGCCTGCCTAGTCTATCTTCCTACGAAGACGGTCATGTATGCGCAGGATGTCAGTTCGGCAAGTCTCATCGACTACCGTTTGACAAGTCGTAGACAAGGAGTAGTGTGCCGTTGGAGTGCATCCACGGTGACTTGATGGGACCGACTGCTACCCCATGCCTCGGAGGCAGCAAATATATGCTGGTGCTGATCGATGATTACACCAGATATGTCTGGGTATATTTCTTGAAGGATAAGGCGGAGGCGTTTGCCAAGTTTGTGGAGTTCAAGGAGCTTGTGGAGGGTCGGCTTGCCCTGCGGGTTAAGAAGCTGAGAACTGACAATGGAGGGGAGTTGACCTCTGGTGAGTTCTCTACTTTTTGAAGGAAGGCAGGCATCCGGAGGGAGCTTACTTGTGCACATACTCTACAGCAAAACGGAGTTACAGAGCGAAAGATCCGTCATCTAACGGAGACCTGCAAGTGTTGGCTGCATGCCAAGAGTATCCCAAAGTCCTTCTAGGCGGAGGGAATGTCTTGTGCTGCCTACGTTATCAACAGGATGCCTCTTAGTCCCATCAATATGAAGACCCCGCATGAATTGATGTTCAAGGAAAAGCCAAGCGTGGCACACCTTCGGGTGTTTGGTTCCACCTGCTATGTGCACGTTCCAGATGCGCTTCGGACGAAGCTAGATACGAATGCAAGGAAGCTAGTCTTCGTGGGGTATGATGACCTGAAGAACGGCTGGAAGTGCATGGACCCGGAGACGCAGAGATTTGTTGTATCTCGCAACATCGTGTTCGACGAGGTGACGTCATACAAGGGAAGTTCTGGTGTGGATCTACCAGAGAGCAGGGTGGAGGAGCCAGAGAAAGCTGTGGAAAATCTTCAGGTGCAGCTACCTGTGTCCCCAGGTGGTCCATCAATTTCTAGTTCTGAGACGGAAGCTTCTGGATCAGGAAGCAGGGGGAGCGATGCTCCGTGTACGTCTGGAAGAGGAGCTAGGGATGAAGCAGCTGAAGATACTGCGATTCAGGGGAAGGCATTGCGGAGTTCGAAGTGAACTATCATTGCCCCTGATTGCTATACAGGAGGAAACATGGTGAGCTTTGTCTCGTGTTTCATTGCCGGTCCCTTGGATGAGAGGGAGCCGTCGAGCTTTGAAAAGGCCAAAGGCGTAAAGGAGTGGGACATTGATATGCAAGAAGAGATGGCAGCTCTCAAGAAGAATGAGACCTGGTCTCTGGTGCCCAGGCCCAAGGGCACAACTCCTGTCACATGCAAGTGGGTCTTCAAGCTGAAGAAGAAAGCTGACGGTAGTATCGAGCGGTACAAGGCTCGCCTTATGGCTCGGGGGTTCTCGCAGCAATACGGTGAAGACTATGAAGAGACATTCAGTCCGGTGGCAAAAATGACATCAGTTCGAGTTGTGATTGCCTTGGCGACGTGTTGGGGTGGGAGATTTGGCAGATCGACGTAAAGAATGCATTCTTGTACGGCTAGATTGACAAGGACATCTTCATTGTCCAGCCACCAGTCTTCGTATCTGAAGATTTTTCGGAGCATGTATGCAAGTTGAAGAAGGCCCTGTATGGGTTGAAGCAAGCGTCGAGGGCGTGGTATGGAAAAATTGCAGAGTATCTCTTATTCTGCGGGATTGGTGCTTCAGACTCAGACTCAAGCTTGTTCGTCAAGAAGAGCGGGGAGCTTCAAGTCATCGTGCTGCTTTACCTCGACGATATGATCGTGACGGGGAATTCGAAGGAGGAAGTAGCGCAGCTTCGGGCAGAGCTATCTATTAGGTTTGAGATGAAGGATCTGGGTGAGCTTCACCATTTCCTTGGACTCGAGGTGCAGAGGAAGGAGAGTGGTGTGCTGTTGTCCCAGGCTGGATATGTGGAGCGGATCGTGGGGCGGTTTGGCATGAAGGAAGCGAAGTGCACTTCCACACCTATGGAAAAGGCCATTAAGCTTCGGAAGGATGATGGAAGGATTCTGCAAGATCCGTTGGTGTTCCGAGCTCTGGTAGGGAGCTTGATATATCTGACGATCACTAGGCCAGATATTGCATATGCAGTTGGCAGAGTGAGTCGGTACATGGTGGAGCCACAGATGCCTCATCTGCTAGCAGCCAAGAACATTTTGAAGTATGTCAAGGCAACCTCGGACATGGGTCTCCTGTACAGGAGGGATGCGGGCTTCGAGTTGCATGGATACATGGATGCTGATTATGGGGGAGATTTGGATGATCAGAAGTCGACGTCTGGATACGTCTTCATGTCGGGACCCACGACTATATCATGGTGCAGTAATAAGCAGGATTTCGTGTCGGTCTCAACCACAGAAGCAGAATACAAGGCTTCGGCCTTGGCAGCTCAGGATGCCATCTGGCTTAGGAGGTTGGTTGGAGACGTCCATAAGGAGGTTCGGGGGCCGACTCTGCTCCGCGGTGACAATGAGAGTGCTCTCAAACTGGTGACCAATCCAGTTTGTCACGTGAGGACCAAGCATATCAAGATCGAGCATCATTTCATTCGTGAGAAGGTGTTGGAGGGGTCTCTTTCGGTAGAGCATGTTCGGAGTCAGGACAACATTGCTGACATCTTCACAAAGGCGCTGGCAAAGGGGCCGTTCACATGGCTAAGGAGCTTACTGGGGCTGTCTTCAACTTCCCACTTCAAGGGGGAGTGTTGAAAATGTTGAAGTGGAAGTTTGTGGATTTTTGGATCTGGGCGGTCTGGGAGGAGGTCGGGCGGTCTGGTGAGACCACGACCTAGCGATCTGTTCTGCGGTCTGGTTTGTCTTAGAGTAGCCGTAGTCTCCTGGCATGACCGCTGGTATCTATCGAAGGCTGCTGAAGGAGAGGCCGCGCGATCTGTCTGTGACCGCGTGGCGGGTTGGCATTTTCAGGCCGCGCGGTTTGTCTGTGACTGCGTGGTGGGCTGGCTTCTTCAGGACTGTGCCGGTCTGGCGTGAATGCACAGGTTGGTTCAGGTTTCCAGAATTCTGGTCTGGTGGCTGTCCGGGTTTTCTGGTGGTATTCGCGGACTAAGGCTCTTAGTCGCGCAGTCTCAGGAGGAGGCTGGTATGCGAACAGGTCTCTGTTCTCGGTCTCAGGAGGAGGCCGGCATGCGAACAGGTGTTCGTGGTCTTGTGGCGAACAGACAGTGTTTGCGGTCTTGGGCAAGCAATGGAGGTGGGCGTCTTCTTGGTGGTTTGGCGATCTCCTTGTGGAGTCGCGATCTGACTAAGGGAGTGGCGATCTCCCGCAGTCTGGAGTGAAGCCGACGAGCTCATCAAATGAAGCAGAAAGAATTATTGCTGATCACGCGGGTTGACCGGTCTGGTCGCGCGGTCTGGGGGTGGTGATCCTATCTCTAGGGTGGTGACTGGATCAGGTCCCACGCCTATAAATAGGAGCCACTGTAGCAGCAAATTTGACACACCAAGTGTAAGCTGAGTTTATCCTTAATCCTGCGGTCTATATTATTGTGACCGGGCGGTCTGCTGATTGAACTTTTCTTGTGTAGCTTCTGCGGATAGTGCGGTCTGCAGCGATCACCTCTTCCTCTGAAAGTGTTCGGGCGGTCTGTGGCTTGCAGTGTGGGTTGCTAGAGTTCGGGAGAATCAGTGGAGTTCGTAAGTAGGGTGCGGTAAGCTCAGCGGTCTGAGGTGGTGTTCTGTAACCGTCAGTGTTGTGGGGTTAGGCAGCTTGCAGAGATCGGCAAGGAGACCGCGCGGTCTGGAGCGATCTGAGTTATCTTCCTTCAAGTTGTGTAATTTTCTCTTTAGTTTTGTGTGCTGGAGAAATCATGGCTCGCCAAGCATACCTCATCTTGTAATGAAGTTTATGCTATCAATAAAGATTACTTGTTTGCCTCCATTTGCTTCTGGTTGTTTGGCTTGAATCTCTATGTTGCACGTTTCCTGCTCACTCCATAAAGGTCTACGAAAAAATTTCACAAATTTTATCAAGACATATCATCTCGTTATTTCACCAAATTCCTATCACTTCAACATATGCTAGTCTTGATCACTTTCAAATGGTCCTAAGCAAGATAAACTTAGATCGTTCTTACCATAGTGAACTTAAACACCATATTCTAAATCCAATAAGTCATCAACTATGATCTCTGGTTATTCATTATCATAGCTTCCAAGGTTTAAGGATTATTACTGTAGCTAGAAATTTCTACCAGAATAGGGCGTGATTTTTAACAAGTCATGAGTTAATCACTTCTGAATGCCCCAAGTCAGAAGAACCTCAAATATAACTACGACCTGTATGACCTAGTTTCCATCCATAACTTCTAGAATGGGACATCGACATCCCTAAGTGATTAATCCTGACGACTTTACATTTCCAACGATTCAACTAAGGTCAAGTTGTTGTTCGATCAATGATGTCTATCCATTGTCCCGGTAATACTACGGATCATCATTCTGAACATACTTTTACACGATCTCATCTTTGTCCAAGTAGTATTGAATAAGATCGACACCAAAGTCATGATGTTCCCGACATAGCACTTGCTAAATTAGATCCAAGGGACACCCAAGTCAGTCATTAATTTGCCCAATAAACAAAAGGTAAGCCCCAATAAACAAAAGATAAGCCACTATCTATTTTGGGCTAAGTATCTTCAATATCACCATGTTATATTCGTCCCAATTATGCAAACAATTCTTAGGGCACACAACCTTAGACTTAGGGTTCTATCTTGAGAATTGTTGGTATACTCCATACTTTAGGCTCTGCAGGGTACCTTCTACGATAACCTTATCAAGGTCCACATGTGACCCAATCCCAAATGGGTCTCTTCTGCACTTGAATTCTTATCCGACCCTCAGTGTTTGTCATGGTGGTCTTCTTAATGTAATCATGTCACGGATACGAGGGTTGAGTCTATGAGTCTCATACCATTCTGCTTATGTATCAATAACTCTTTCTCTAGCCTCTTTGGGGTATCCTCATACCTTCACCAAAATTCATACCTACGGTCTATTTCAGACTAGGTCATGGTATAAATTGTCATGGTAAGTCACGTGTCCTAGTTGGGTTGAGTCTAACTTATTGACCAAAGGACTATCTATGGTGATCTTTGCAGCCGGAGGTATTCCTTGCTGGGGGCAGGGTTCGCCGCAGGCTACAAAAGAAAACTTGCCAAAAGATTTAGTTAAAAGTGGACTTTTCCATGTGATTTCCCATATGGGCACACCATAGCTTCCGCTGCTTAGTTTGTCCTCAAACTAAACTCGCGCGGGGTGGCCCATAGTTTGTGGACTTCTTTTCTTCGGATCGAGGTTTGCCTCTGATACCACTTGTAAGACCTCATTTTATTTCTTTCAAAAACCCGGATCTTATGCCCAGAACCGCCGCTTTGCGGCGACACCCTCACTATGGAAGGTCGCCACTACAAAATGCCGATCCTGCCAGCCATATCGATCAAAGAAGAAGAAAAATATATTTGAACATATAGAAAAGCTCAAGTCCACCTCACAGGAAATGCATAAAACCATAGATGGTAAATGTCCACAGAGAGTAACTGAAATAAAAAGATAACAATAATAAAGGGCTTATGCCTTGTACATCATGTCCTCACTACAAGATCACTCGAGGAAGCTAACTACTAATCACTCACTGATCCTGAAACTTAAGCTCCTGTACTAGACTGGCCCGCCTCCGTCTGCACCGGCCTCTTGTGTTGCTGCGTCTCCTCGATCTCCTAAAATGATAAGGTCCACCGACCGTTAGCCAAAAAAACTAAGCCAATCCCCCACCCCTCCCCCGGTTACTCCTAGGCACCGAGCAGGAAGGATGAAGCGGAGGACAACAAGAGGTAAAAACAAAAGCAGATGACAGCGGATCTAGTCTACAGGAATTGCCCTACACAACACATGTGATTATAAATAATTGAAGCAGTAAAATAAAGCATGGTAAAGAGCGAGTAAAGAAAAGTAAGTAAAGCAGGTACATAATAGAAAAGTTATGCAGTTTTTGCTATGTTCATACAAGTGCAACTCACACACTTTGACTCTATGCGCATAGACCTTTAGTTCCCCCTTTTTGGAGATAGCAAGACTCCCAGGATACTCCCGTAGTGGCAAACGGATGCGGTGGGTTGGGCCTCGCCCACCTCTAGGTTGGTATTCACACTACCTAACCTAGACTTATCGTACTCCTCAATGAAAAACCGTGGAGCATCTGCGTACTCTTACTGGCTGGACCACCAGACTTTTATGGCTAATTGCAAATTCCACACATGCCGAGTCAACATATTGACGTCAGTGTGAATGACCGTCCAATACCAAAGACCCACCACCTTCGTGCACATGCAAACATGTTCTACTATTTATCTCCGAGCCATAGGCTTCCCGTGTAACACCCTGCCAGTACGAAAAGTATAACAGCGGGTCCGACCGGGACCCCACGCCATACAAACCACACAAGATAGGAGTTAAAAGGTGATAAATAGAAAAGAATACAACTACACGAGAGTACAAAACATAAGAGGAAGCATTTGATTAAAACATTTCAATTAGAACTGTCCACTATCATAGGAATGAAACCATAATATAGAGTTACGGCCTTAAGGCCTTACATTTACCAAATGTGATAAAAACTCCAAACATACATCGGCACGCAGGCCGACAATACAAGGAAAACGGAAAAGAGGCTGGCCTTCAAGGGCCAACTCACCATAAGGGCCACCGCCCGCTATTTTCCGCTAGGCTCACCTGCACCTGCATAAGAACATTCCACCAAGCGGTGACAAACAAGGTAACGGTCAGCAAAGCTGACCAAATTGTAACGACCCCACCCCTTTCCCGGGGTGGCGGAGCTTCTACCCTGCAAGCAAGCCATACTAGCAGAAGTACTAATATAAAGAAAGTGCAACTACACAAGGTGAGGGTTCAAGCACAATCAATCTTCTAGGTTGAGCATCAAAGAGAAGGGAACCTAGGTATGCACATGATGTTGGTTGGGTTCACCCGAAAGTTCCCCACAACCGCCTAAACAACCGCTTGAGGCTAACAACATCAATTCATCACAAACGTGGGTACACACAGCCGCACGCTTCATGCTCACAAGGCATGCACCAAAGGTACTTCTTCCCGAGCACCAATACCATCATGAGTCCGGAAACTCTAGATGGAAAAGAGCTTTTGGTCGGTCTAGGCAAGACGCCCTTCCCAACCTCTCCCAAGGTCGTTCGGGTTTACAAGAGATAAATCTCCCTACCGCCGCGCCTGGAAACGGGTTCAGTTCAGCCAATTCCTGTGCTCTTGTCATCGATTGAACACACGATGCGGGTATGACATCACCTCAGCCCGTAAGGGTTTAGCACTCGCTAGCGCTACACAAAACATAAGTTACAACACCCAAGCCTTCACGACGACTTAGGCTTTACACGTAACCAAAAAGGAGGTACAAGATCACTCCTCAACAATTCTAGTGGTGAAGGTTTGCATTCAACCACTCGCAAAGCATGGGGCTTTCGCTAGGATCTTCACAAGACACCTACGCTTAAATCCCACAATACTATCGCATATATCACGGAGTCATTCTCCGGCATGCATTCTAGGCTTAACCTAAATGAAATGTCGCAAATCAAGCATCACCGATTCGGGCTCACGGCCATGAATAGGCTTCACACACAATTTCTAAATCCGCACGACTACCGGATTTTCTACATGCAATATGCCGGGGACGGACACAATCAACCCGGAGTTCCGAAGAACTTGAGGAAATCCTACACTTCACCCATTTGGTGAAAGGGATTCCTCATGCAAGCATAGAGAAATGAAGGAGAGGACAAATGACAAGTCCAAATATCGGGAGGAAGAATCGTAACCCTAGGAGCGTTCTTCTTCGCCATGGATCCGAGATTCTAGACGGAGGGAAACGACCGCACCGGGCTGCACTCTCCAGATCTGGAAATGGCTCGCGAAACGGAGCTCCGGAGCTCCATCAATGGCGGGATCTCTCCTTCTTCTTCCTTGCGTCCTTCTTCTTTCTCTAGGTTTGGAGAGAGAAAGGCTTAGAAATTATGAGGATTAACCTCCTCTCATCAGCCCTAAAGACCTCCAGCATCTAATCCTAGCCATTGGATCGGATTCCAAAAGATTTGGATGGACCGATCTCCTTCTCCGCTCAAATTCGCGGAGCAGAATAAACAGGGCACACGATCACAGGCGCACGATCACTGGTCGTGCGCGAAGAGGAGAAATGGTCGTGCGCACTACCTGAGATAGAACTCCGATTCCTTGCGAATTAACGCACGATCATTGGCGCACGATCACTGGTC
This sequence comes from Dactylorhiza incarnata, assembly GCA_033032865.1. NCBI lineage: Eukaryota > Viridiplantae > Streptophyta > Magnoliopsida > Asparagales > Orchidaceae > Dactylorhiza > Dactylorhiza incarnata. The sequence continues at coordinate 13,324,010 of JAWHQI010000014.1, forward strand.
GTGCGCGAAGAGGAGAAATGGTCGTCCGCAGAGAACTGCTATGGAATTTTTTAGCCTATCCCGAGCGCATCACTACCACTCCGCCTACCTCGCTGAACTACGATTTTTGGGGTGTTACATCACGTGTTCTCTTTGTTTTTATATATATATATATAAAATAAATTTAGGCGCGTACCTGATTTCACAGATGGCTCTTCGGATTCAATAAATTGTATTTAATAATAAGTTTTCATGAGAGACGTGTCCGAGAAGAGAGATATTTTGATATGTGAAATCCCGTGAAACTTCTTGAAATTTTCTGGTTTATCCAGTGAAATCCCGTGTAATTTCGTGCAATTTCAACAGTCCTGTCTTCAAGATTCCTTGTTAAGCATTCCAAGTTCCATTTTGAAGAAGTTGAACTTGGTCTCGTCAAGAGGCTTCGTAAAAATATCTGCAATTTGTTTGTCAGTATTAACATATAACAAATTAATATCCTTACTCTCAACATGTTCCCGGATGAAGTGGTAGCGAAGCTCGATGTGCTTCATTCTGCTGTGAGAGACTGGATTATTTGCTATGGCAATAGCACTTGAGGAGTCACAGAACATGGGGATTTCTGTGAGCTTTAAATTATAGTCCTCAAGCTGATTCTTTATCCACAAAAGTTGTGCACAGCAACTGCCGGCAGAGATATACTCTGATTCAGCAGTTGATATTGCAACACAATTTTGCTTCTTGCTACTCCATGACACAAGCCTTTTTCCCAAGAATTGGCAAGTTCCTGAAGTACTCTTTCTATCATCTTTGATACCTGCAAAATCAGCATCTGAAAAACCAATTAGTTCAAAATCATTGCTTCTCGGGTACCATAAGCCGAGATTTGGTGTACCTTAAGGTATCTCAAAATCCTCTTTGCAGCGGCATAATGAGATTCCTTACAGTTCACCTGATACCTGGCACAAACACATGTTGAAAACATTATATCGGGCCTACTGGCAGTAAGGTAGAGCAAGGACCCAATTATGCTTCTGTACTTGGTTTCATCAAAAGGTTTCCCTTTCTCATCCTTGTCCAGAGACATACTTGAGCCCATTGGAGTCCTCATAGAGGTTGCACTCTCCATTCCAAATTTCTTAAGGAGCTCTTTGGTGAACTTAGTCTGAGAGATGAAGATTCCATCTTCAGATTGGTGCACCTGGAGTCCTAAGAAATATTTCAGCTCTCCCATACTGCTCATTTCAAACTTACCTTGCATCAAATTAGAAAACTTTTTGCAAAGTTTGTCATCAGTAGAGCCAAAAATAATATCGTCGACATAGATTTGCACAAGCAAAATCTCGCCTTTTACTTCCCTAAGAAACAATGTCTTATCTATTGTTCCTCTTGTGAATTTGTTCTCAAGAAGGAACCTAGACAATGTCTCATACCAGGCTCGGGGTGCCTGTTTGAGACCATACAAAGCCTTATGTAAATAATATACATGATCAGGAAAGTTAGAATCTACAAAACCTGGAGGCTGAGCTACATATACTTCCTCTTTAAGGTCTCCATTCAGGAAGGCTGACTTCACATCCATCTGGAAAACCTTAAAGCCCTTGTATGCAGCATATGCCAGAAATAATCTGATGGCTTCAAGTCTTGCTACTGGTGCAAAGGTCTGATCAAAATCAATCCCTTCTTCTTACATGTATCCTTGTGCAACCAGTCTTGCTTTGTTCTTTGTAATGATGCCCTTTTCATCGAGTTTGTTCCGGTAGACCCATTTAGTTCCAATCACATTTTGTCCTTTGGGTCTTGGTACTAACTCCCAAACTTTACATCTCTTGAATTGGTTGAGCTCTTCTTGCATAGCAAGGATCCAGGATGGATCGGTGTTTGCTTCTTCAAACTTCTTCGGCTCAATCTGTGAAAGAAAACTTAAATATAAAACTTCTTTAGTTGTACCTCTTCTCGTTAGAACTCTGCTTGAAGGATCTCCGATAATCTGATCAGCTGGATGATCTCTTGAATATCTGACTCCCAAGTTATTTGCATTTTCAGGAGCAACTTGAGGTTCAGCCACATCTGGAATATCTTCTTCTTCATGAACTTCTTGTTCATCTTCAGAGTGATCCGAAATCTCTTCTGCCAACTTTGGAGCATCATCTGTGGTTTTTACTCCATCTTGCATAGAGAGTTCCTTTATCTTTTCACCTGCATCTTCAATGAACACACTAGACGAGTTGCTATGCAGCAGGCTCGTCTCATCAAGTACAACATGGACTGTTTCCTCTACCACCAGAGTTTTCTTATTGAAAATCCTATATGCCTTACTATGGCTACTATATCCTACGAAAATACCTTCAAAACATTTTTCACTAAACTTGGTTGTAGGATGCTTCCCATTGTTAAGTACATAGCATTTACTGCCAAAATTCTAAAATATGAAATCTTTGGTTTTCTGCCCTTTAGAATCTCATATGGGGTCTTACGATGGTTCTTATTGATGAGTGCTTTGTTTTGCACATGGCAAGCTGTGTTGATAGCTTCTGCCCAGAAATATTCTGGAAGAGCAGAATCACTCAGCATAGACCTGCCAGCTTCTATAAGGGTTCTATTCTTTCTCTCGGCTACTCCATTTTGCTGTGGAGTACGAGGAGAGGAAAACTCATGGGAGATACCTTGACTTTCACATAACTCTGTCATGGCCCCAGACTGAAATTCTGTTCCATGGTCACTTGTGATTTTGACCACTGAACAGTCAAGTTCATTCTGAATAAGCTTGACAAAATTAGTGAATATGCCGAAGGTTTTTGACTTAAGTTTTAGAAAGAACACCCATGCAAACCGGGAATAATCATCAACGATAACCAAGGTGTAAGCTTTCCCACCTAAGCTTCTAACTGACATTGGACCAAATAAATCCATATGCAGCAGATGAAGACATCTGGTAGAATTATTGCCAATTATGCTCTTAAAGCTAGCCTTTGTTTGCTTACCCATTTGGCAAGCATGGCAAGGGCTTTCTTTAATGCTTTAACTTTGGGGGAATCCCTTACCAAGTTGTGAGAAAATAACATAGATATAGTTTTGAAATTAATATGTGATAATCTCTTGTGCCATTGGTCACAAGGAGATGCACTATATTTGGCAACAAAACACACTGGGTAGAAGATTGTAAGCATATAAAATCTAAACAGTAAATACCACTACTCCTAGAACCTGTTAAAATAGTTTCCGCAGACACGGACATCTTTATCAGGCATCTATCTCTAAAGAACTCAACGGTATAGCCTTTGTCACACAGTTGGCTTATGCTAATCAGATTGTATTTCAATCCTTTCACATGAGCTACACGTGTAAAAACGACTGAGCCGTTGGTTATTGAACCATAACCAATAATAATACCTCGTTCAGATACGCCAAACTTTACTTTAGGCCCGTTCTCAACTGGAACATAATCCTGAAGTAATCTTCTTCTCCCGGTCATATGCCGAGAGCAACCACTGTCCAAATACGAGATGGGAATTTCGTTGGCCTTTGGACATTCCTGCAAACATGATCAATACCCCTTAGGAACCCAAACATTTTTGGGCCCTTGGTTCCTTGTTAGTGGAACACCACTTGGAAAATTAACTTTGCAAGTGGTCGGTCTTGCACTGTTAACTCGTGGAGTTCTTATGGTCCGACTACTTTCAGCTTATTATAAGAGAATGTGACATTTCAGCGACAGCGTTCAGTACCCGATTTGGGCACTATGAGTTCACAGTGATGCCGTTCGGTCTGTCTAATGCACCATCGGTATTCATGGACTTAATGAACAGGACATTCCGGGAGTATTTGGATCAATTTGTGATCGTCTTCATCGACGACATTTTGGTATACTCTGTAACGCCCCTGATTTTCGTTAATTATTTTACGTACCCTCTGTGACGTAATTTTGGCGTAAGGGCGTTATGTCAGCTCGTCTGGTAGTGTTTCGAGCTTTAGCTTAGTTAAAGCTTGTGATTTAGGTCAAGCGTGCGAGATTTCGCGTTGTTTCAAGTTAAAGTGAAGATTTTGAGTGGATATCAAGATTTTAGCTTCGGAAGGCTTTATCCGGAGTTTGGCTCGTCGGAATTGAATTCTGACTCCGCCGTTGGATTCGTAGCGCCGTTTTTCTATTAAGGCGCGAATTTCGTGGGAATCCGAGTTGTTCTGGTCGCCCTCGCAGTTTAAGTAATAAGGGAATTAATTAATTAATTAAATATTAGATTAGGTTTTCATATAAAAACCTAAAACCTCTCCTCCTATTCATCATCTTCTCCCTCGCTCAAAAGTAGCCGCCGAGCGAGAGAGGCAAGTGCGGAGTGTCGTATAGCTTCCGGCCGGCGGTTTCTAGGGCTGTGGTGGTCGGAATCGTGATTGGATTGAAGATTTGGAAAGCTCTCGGCGAGATCTTCGTTCTAGCGGTAAGCTTTTCTCGTTTCGTGGAGTTTTGGGAGATTTGGCGGTGACCTAACTCTTCCTTTTGGCCCGAATCGTTCCAGGATTTCGTGCTTGAGTGTTTCCTTAGCCTTCGGAGCGGAGGATCTCGAGTTTTGCAAGGTTAAGGCAAGTGGTTTCTTCCTCTTTCTCTCTTGATTCTTTTGACGATTGGTTTGCTCGTTTTGAGCTCTTGTCATGCTGATTAGCAAGAGTTTTGTGTGTTTTGGTGTAGTAACTTATGATCTAGAACCTCCCCTTGATTTTCTCCTCTTCAATCTTACCCTAGTATCTAGTTTTTCCTTGGAGAAAACCGTGAGCTAAATAAATTCCATTTTTCTTGCTGATTCTAGCTTACTCGAGAAATCACCTACCTTATGTCTCGAGAAACTGCTTATCACTCGAGAAATTGCCTGTCTTGTCTCGAGAAATCCCTTCCATGTCTCGAGAAATCCCTTGCTTTGTCTCGAGAATTCCTTGATGTCTCGAGAAATCCCTTGCTTTGTCTCGAGAATTCCTTGATGTCTCGAGAAATCCCTTGCTTTGTCCCGAGAATTCCTTGATGTCTCGAGAAATCCCTTGCTTTGTCTCGAGAATTCCTTGATGTCTCGAGAAATCCCTTGCTTTGTCTCGAGAATTCCTTGATGTCTCGAGAAATCCCTTGCTTGGTCTCGAGAATTCAACCTTCTATTTCTCGAGAAGTCCTCAATTTGATGTGATTTTTTTGTATGGTTCCCGGTGGTGGGATTTCAAAAATTTGGACGGGGCTCTGCCCCGCACCTCGTTAGGGGCTCTGCCCCTAAGACCCCGCCAGGGGCGCGGCCCCTTGGAACCCCGCCCGGAACGCTTGTGTTTTCGTTGAGTTTTTGTGTTAGGAGCTCGTGACCCCTCGGGTGTACTTGGATGATTGCCAGTGACCCTTCGGTGCTCCTGATCTTGAATCCCTCTTGCTTGTATCCCTTTTTACTCATTGTGGATCTGTTAACGTTTGAGTTTACTCTTATGATTTATCTTGATCGGTGTGTACCTTGCATCGACCCTATTTCTGAGGGCCTTCAAGTGTTTATCCTTTCGGGTAGCGTCCCGTGTTTAATTAAAACTTAAGTAATAAGAACTACTGTCTTTAGCCCTTCACAGTAGTTGTGTTTGGGGGACAGTGGGGGAAATGTTATAGCCTTGCACGGTAGTCGTGTTTGGGTGGTTGGGTCTAGTGGTACCCCCACCTGCTTTTGGGCCTGGGGTAGCGGAGGTAGTTAACCGCTCCCGTATAATTTGAGCTGATCAGTCTCTTTAATTGATGAAACTAAATAAATGAACATGTTTGTTCCTCTTTTGGTATTTAGTGCACTTAATGCTTGTTGATTCTTTGTTTAGAGCTCTCTTTCGGTAAATTTGTCTTGGGTTGGTACCCCTTATGCCTTGCTTGTTTTTCTGCTAGTTTTCTGCCACTTGTAATTCCTTGCTGAGGCGTTCTTTGTTTTATTGAATGCCTCAGGTTCAGAGCCGTAGAGGCTAGTGGTGTAGCCTGAAGTTCAGAGTTTTAGTAGCTGTTCACCCCGCTGCTGTGAGGTAGTTGTTTTAGTTACTTCTTGTGCTCAGACATACTAGTTGGTGCCAATGGGTTAGTGTCATGTTGTTGACGCCCATTATGCCCCTTTTTATACTTTATAGATTATTTGCCAGATTATGCCACTACTTTTAGATCTTGTGTATCTTACCCTCTGGGAATGATTTATGCTAGGTGCACTATAGTTATAAAATGTTTTTTTCTTCATCCTCATTGCATTCTTTCTAACTGAAACCCTTACTTTAAAGTCGCCTAAAGGTATTTTCTACTCTTACAGTACGCCTAGTTATGTGCATATCATTTACCTCATGCTCCGTCGTTTGCATACATGTAGGACTTTAAGTAAATTAAATCAAGTACTTTCCGCTGCAATTATATATACTTTCTCGGTGGACTAGTTGATCTATGAACTGAGAGACACAGTTCTTATCTCAAAACCCCTGATAAATGATTTCAAATGATGACTTATCATATAATCAAGTTTGTTTAGTTAAGTAATAGGTTCCCGCCTGAGCGTCTACAGTTGTCCCCTGTATGACGTGGCATCATGACGTGTATTTTCTCTTACTCTGATATTCTTAAATTCGGAGAAAATGCGGGTTGTGACAGTGGGTATCAGAGCTAGGTTGTTCGACAAGTTGGTCGGGCAGCAAATTCTGATATAGTTTAGTAGTTTTTTTTGGTTTCATTGCATACACACACCGATGTGTCATCAGTACGTCTTGGCCGAAGCATGAACACTACACTCATAGCATGATAAGAAGTATACGGGGCATATTATGTAGTATGGGATGCATAATATGTGTTTGTATATGGATCCACCATAGGTTGCAACATGTGACGGTTATGTAGTATGGGATGCATAACCATCATCACATGGATGCCCATTAACACATTTTCTCTTTCGTTACATGCAATATTATGTAGTATGGGATGCATAATATTACATGTGTATGCCGCTCATAACATGCATTAAGGCCTTTATTAGAATGCATAGCACAACATACTTTACATAGCATTGCATAAGCACACGTGCGAAGTTAAAGACTTATATGATGACACACGTACACACATGATTTCAAAACGAATAGAAATTTCATGCATTCATGCCCTTTGCACATGAGACTAGTGGGACGATGTAGTATCGTTCCCGAGATTTGCATATCATCATGAAAATATCCCAGAGAAAGGTAGTGTAAATGGCAAGTAACTGTACAGGTATGTTCTGAAACAAGCAGTGTAGTTCTAGTGTAAGGTAAAGTTTTAATTAGAGGTTTATGCGTATTAGCAGAGATGTCTCAGAGGCGTGTTGTGACTAGGTCGACTCTCCAGTCGGAGGGCGAGTCTTCAGGTGCGCAGAGTGAAGCCTTGATCGAGAGTTTGCGCCAGAGCAATGAGACTCTGACTAGGCAGATGGTTGCGATGTAGTCGCAGGTCGAGGCGTTGTTTGCTGCCGGTGCTAGGCAGCAACCCGTAGTGCAGGCCCCAATAGTAGGACAGACTGTACCTACTACTCCTGCTCCCTTGGTACCCCCAGTAGCGATACCAACGGAAATGAATTTCATTTCGCATTTTCAAAGGTTGGGACCTCCTATGTTTGACGGAAGAGCAGATTTCATGGCATTAGATGAATGGTTTGTTGCAATTGAGGAGATGTTTTCGTACTCAGGAATCTCTGCAGACCAAAAGGTGATGGTCGCCGCTTACCAACTGAAAGGACTTGCTAAGAGCTGGTGGATCAGGGAGAGGGAAAATCTCATGGGTGGATGTTCGTGGGAGTCGTTCAAGGCGATGGTGTTAAAGAAATTCTTGCCGTCGGTCGAGCAAGACCGTTTAATGAATAATTTTCTGCACCTGAAGCAAAGACAACTCACGGTTAGTGAGTATGAGATCGAGTTCAGTAAGTTGAGCAGATTTGCTCCAGATTTAGTGGCTTCTGAGGCAGGAAGAATGAAGCGATTTCTTGGAGGTCTTCGTAGCGATATTCAGCAGTTGGCGATTGCTTATAAATCTGAAAGTTATGCTGAAGTGGTAGAAGCAGCACTGAAAGTTGAGGCTATCGACAATGCCAAGAATCGGGGTGCTCTAATGAAAAAGGACAAGAGGAAAGTCGAAGAGGGGGAGACCCCCAAGGTATCTAGCCCGGCTCCAAAGAAAAGGAGTGGAGAGGTGTGTAGCTTCTGTGCCCGCCCCGGCCATCCAGTTGAGAAATGTTTCAATAGGAAGGGAGCTCAGAAGCAGCAGCGAGTGCTAGCAATCCAGGGTGCTCCGAAGGGTTAGGTGCTCTGCCAGTTGTGCAAGCAGAAAGGGCATGATGTGGCCCAGTGTTGGACCAAAGATAAAGTCTGCTTCCAGTGCAAGCAGAAGGGGCACATGAAGTTCCAATGCCCGCTGATTCAACCCCCATTGCAGCCTGTTTCGCTTCGAACTATGCCGCCGCCGCAGCATCAGGATAAAGGAAGAGGAAAGCTGAACGTGTTAACCCAGGAGCAAGCGCAGTCTTCGACCCAAGTGATCGCAGGTTAGACCTTAAGACAACTGTTTAGTCTTGTTTCCTTTTTAGTTCGCTGTATTAGACTAGTTTCTCTTCGCGCTTATAGGAAGATTTAAGGTAAAGAATCGTTGGGCGCGTGTTCTGTTCGATTCGGGTGCTACCCATTCGTTCGTAGCAAGGGCCTTCGTTGAGCGTCACCGTTTGACCCCTGAGCTGGGCAACGATTCGTTCCTCGTTAAGTTCCCTTCTGGTGATCTGGTGTCCTCGAACCAGTGCGTCCGAAGTTGCCCCGTTCTCTTAGGACATTTCTTGGCTGTTGCTGATCTCAAAGTGTTGGACTTAGAAGACTTTGACGTAATATTGCGTATGGACTGGTTGTCCAGTTATGATGCGGTCATCCGATGCAAGGAAAAGCGTCTGGACTTCGTGATGGACAACGGTCAACCCATGAGCGTTTTTGGCTCTCCGTACCAGAGTTCTTCGATAATTTCTGCGGTATGTGCTCGAAAACTGTTAATTTCCGGTTGTTTGGCTTACCTTGTTTCTGTTGTAGAAGCTGTTGGTGGTTCGCCGTGTATCGAGGATATTCTGGTGGTGCGAGAGTTTCCCGATGTTTTCCCTGCTAATCTCCCTGGTCTCCCGCCCGTTAGAGACGTGGAGTTCGTTATTGATCTGGAGCCTGGTACTCGTCCTATCGCGAAGGCACCGTACCGCATGGCCCCGCGCGAGTTAGAAGAGTTGCGAACTCAGTTAGATGAGTTGTTGTAGTGTGGTTTCATCAGACCTAGTTCTTCTCCCTGGGGTGCTCCAGTTTTGTTCGTGAAAAAGAAGGACGGTTCTATGAGGTTGTGCATAGATTATAGAGAATTAAACAAAGTGACCATCAAGAACAGGTATCCGTTGCCAAGGATAGATGATCTGTTTGATCAGTTGCGTGGTAGCACGGTGTTTTCAAAGATTGATCTTCGATCAGGCTACCATCAGTTGAGGATCCGTGAGTCGGACGTTCCCCGGACTGCCTTTCGTTCTCGTTATTGCCATTTTTAATTTCTAGTCATGTTGTTTGGTTTGACAAATGCACCCTCTGCATTTATGGACATGATGAACCGCGTGTTCAAGGATTTTCTGGACCACTTTGTGGTGGTATTCATAGATGATGTGCTGGTTTATTCTAGAAGTGCTGAGGAGCATGCTATGCATTTGCGCTTAGTGTTGTCTACTCTTAGAGAGCACAAGTTGTATGCAAAGTTGAGTAAGTGCGAATTCTGGCTTTCGCAAGTGTCTTTCCTGGGTCATGTGGTGAACAAAGATGGAATTATGGTAGACCCCTCTAAAATTTCTGCCGTATTGGATTGGAAGACGCCTTCAACGCCTAAGGAGATAAGGAGTTTCTTAGGGTTGGCCGGGTACTACAGGAGATTTGTCCAAGGATTTTCAGTGCTGTCCGCACCCTTGACGAAGCTTACCCAGAAGAATACTGCTTTTGTTTGGAGCGATAAGTGCGAAGAGGCCTTTCAGGAATTGAAGAGGCGTTTGTGTAGTGCTCCGGTGTTGGCCTTGCCGATCGAAGGAGTCGAGTATGTAGTTTATGTAGACGCATCTCACATTGGACTGGGATGTGTGTTGATGCAAGAAGGGAAGGTGATTGCTTATGGGTCTAGACAATTGAAGGTTCATGAAAAGAATTACCCTACGCATGACTTAGAATTCGCCGCAGTAATCTATGCTTTGAAGCTTTGGAGACACCTATTATATGGAGTGTCATGCAAGATTTTCACAGATCATAAAAGTCTGAAGTATGTCTTCACCCAGAAGGAGATGAATCTGCGCCAGCGGAGGTGGTTGGAGTTTGTGGCGAATTATGAAGTAGATATTCTGTACCATCCGGGTAAGGCTAATGTGGTGGCCGATGCCCTGAGCCGGAAAATCGCGCATATCTTCAATCTCTCAGTGCAGTCCTTAGTAGAGGAGTTTATGTTGATGGATATCTCAGTCGGTAGTTGTACCGCACCTTCGAGCTTAGAGGTTGAAGAGCCTTCTTGGATTGCCCTTACTAGGCTGCATCAGAAGGAAGATCCTGACTTGCAGCATCTTCGAAGTAGAACTGAAAAAGGAGAATTGCCAGATTTTTCAATCGATGATAAGGATACTTTGAGGTACCGAGGTAGATATTGCGTCCCCGCGTTGGAAGAAATTCGGACAAAGATCTGTAGCGAGGCGCATGATTCTAGTGTTTCCTATCATCCTGGTTCCACGAAAATGTATAAAGATCTGAAGCAGATCGTTTGGTGGTCGGGTATGAAGAATGATATAGCGAAGTATGTGTCTGAATGTTTAACTTGTCAGCGCGTGAAAGCAGATCATAAGAGGCCTGGAGGTAAGTTGAACCCGTTAGATATTCCAAGCTGGAAGTGGGAGAGTATTTCGATGGACTTCATTACCGGTTTGCCGAGATCTCCCAGTGGTCATGACTCGGTGTGGGTTATAGTAGATCGCTTGACAAAGTGTGCTCACTTTGTGCCCTTTAAGATTGGATACTCGATGGAGAAAATAGCAGAGCTGTATTTGGATGAAGTTATCAGATTGCATGGTGTGCCTGTGAGCATTGTGTCAGACCGAGACTCAAGGTACACGTCTCGTTTCTGGCAGAGTTTGCAGGGAGCCTTGGGTACTGACCTTAGGTACTCTACCGCTTATCATCCCCAAACCAATGGTCAGACAGAAAGAGTAAACCAGATTTTGGAAGATATGATAAGGTGCTATATCTTAGATCATGGTGGAGCTTGGGATAAGCGGCTTGGATTGATGGAGTTCGCGTATAACAACAGTTATCAGGAAAGCCTACAAATGGCCCCGTTTGAGGCTCTGTATGGGAGGCGTTGTCGGACTCCGTTGTTTTGGGCCGAGGTTGGTGAGAGTCCCTTTCTAGGCCCAGAGGCTTTGGAAGAGATGAATGTTGCTGTGACTCATATCCGCGAGAAGCTCCGTATTGCTCAGGAGCGGTATGAGAAGTATGCGAATCGAAGAAGAGTGGATTTAGAGTTTGCCGTTGGAGACAGGGTGTTCTTGAAAGTTTCTCCGAGTCCTGGTGTTAAGAGGTTTGGAAGGAACCACAAGTTGGATCCCTGGTATGTGGGACCTTTTCAGATTATTGAGCGCATCAGAGTGTCAGCGTATAGATTGAATTTGACTGCTTCCCTTCCTAATGTTCACGATGTGTTCCACGTGAGCCAGCTGAGGAAGTGTTTGAATAGCGACCGTCTTGTTCTTGATTCGGTGCCCGTTTTGCAGCCCAATCTTTCGTATGTCGAAGAGCCTGTCCGAATCTTGGAGACTCAGGAGCGTGTGTTGCGAAGGAAGACGATCCCAATGGTTAAGGTTCTTTGGAAGAATCAGGGTGTCGAAAGCGCAACTTGGGAATTGGAGTCTGCTATGAGAGAGACTCATCCTAGCCTCTTCTCTTAGACTTCGGGTAAGTCTTTTTTTCTGTATCCTTAGAATTGTTTCTGTATCTTTCTTGATCTTTGGATTTCAAGTTTCGGGACGAAACTTCCTTTTAGGGGAAGTGACTGTAACGCCCCTGATTTTCGTTAATTATTTTACGTACCCTCTGTGACGTAATTTTGGCGTAAGGGCGTTATGTCAGCTCGTCTGGTAGTGTTTCGAGCTTTAGCTTAGTTAAAGCTTGTGATTTAGGTCAAGCGTGCGAGATTTCGCGTCGTTTCAAGTTAAAGTGAAGATTTTGAGTGGATATCAAGATTTTAGCTTCGGAAGGCTTTATCCGGAGTTTGGCTCCTCAGAATTGAATTCTGACTCCGCCGTTGGATTCGTAGCTCCGTTTTTCTGTTAAGGCGCAAATTTCGTGGGAATCCGAGTTGTTCTGGTCGCCCTCGCAGTTTAAGTAATAAGGGAATTAATTAATTAATTAAATATTAGATTAGGTTTTCATATAAATACCTAAAACCTCTCCTCCTATTCATCATCTTCTCCCTCGCTCAAAAGTAGCCGCCGAGCGAGAGAGGCGAGTGCGGAGTGTCGGATAGCTTCAGGCCGGCAGTTTCTAGGGCTGTGGTTGTCGGAATCGTGATTGGATTGAAGATTTGGAAAGCTCCCGGCGAGATCTTCGTTCTAGCGGTAAGCTTTTCTCGTTTCGTGGAGTTTTGGGAGATTTGGCGGTGACCTAACTCTTCCTTTTGGTCCGAATCGTTCCAGGATTTCATGCTTGAGTGTTTCCTTAGCCTTCGGAGCGGAGGATCTCGAGTTTTGCAAGGTTAAGGCAAGTGGTTTCTTCCTCTTTCTCTCTTGATTCTTTTGACGATTGGTTTGCTCATTTTGAGCTCTTGTCATGCTGATTAGCAAGAGTTTTGTGTGTTTGGTGTAGTAACTTATGATCTAGAACCTCCCCTTGATTTTCTCCTCTTCAATCTTACCCTAGTATCTAGTTTTTCCTTGGAGAAAACCGTGAGCTAAATAAATTCCATTTTTCTTGCTGATTCTAGCTTACTCGAGAAATCACCTACCTTATGTCTCGAGAAACTGCTTATCACTCGAGAAATTGCTTGTCTTGTCTCGAGAAATCCCTTCCATGTCTCGAGAAATCCCTTGCTTTGTCTCGAGAATTCCTTGATGTCTCGAGAAATCCCTTGCTTTGTCTCGAAAATTCCTTGATGTCTCGAGAAATCCCTTGCTTTGTCCCGAGAATTCCTTGATGTCTCGAGAAATCCCTTGCTTTGTCTCGAGAATTCCTTGATGTCTCGAGAAATCCCTTGCTTTGTCTCGAGAATTCCTTGATGTCTCGAGAAATCCCTTGCTTGGTCTCGAGAATTCAACCTTCTATTTCTCGAGAAGTCCTCAATTTGATGTGATTTTTTTGTATGGTTCCCGGTGGTGGGATTTCAAAAATTTGGACGGGGCTCTGCCCCTAAGACCCCGCCAGGGGCGCGGCCCCTTGGAACCCCGCCCGGAACGCTTGTGTTTTCGTTGAGTTTTTGTGTTAGGAGCTCGTGACCCCTTGGGTGTACTTGGATGATTGCCAGTGACCCTTCGGTGCTCCTGATCTTGAATCCCTCTTGCTTGTATCCCTTTTTACTCATTGTGGATCTGTTAACGTTTGAGTTTACTCTTATGATTTATCTTGATCGGTGTGTACCTTGCATCGACCCTATTTCTGAGGGCCTTCAAGTGTTTATCCTTTCGGGTAGCGTCCCGTGTTTAATTAAAACTTAAGTAATAAGAACTACTGTCTTTAGCCCTTCACAGTAGTTGTGTTTGGGGGATAGTGGGGGAAATGTTATAGCCTTGCACGGTAGTCGTGTTTGGGTGGTTGGGTCTAGTGGTACCCCCACCTGCTTTTGGGCCTGGGGTAGCGGAGGTAGTTAACCGCTCCCGTATAATTTGAGCTGATCAGGTTCTTTAATTGATGAAACTAAATAAATGAACATGTTTGTTCCTCTTTTGGTATTTAGTGCACTTAATGCTTGTTGATTCTTTGTTTAGAGCTCTCTTTCGGTAAATTTGGCTTGGGTTGGTACCCCTTATGCCTTGCTTGTTTTTCTGCTAGTTTTCTGCCACTTGTAATTCCTTGCTGAGGCGTTCTTTGTTTTATTAAATGCCTCAGGTTCAGAGCCGTAGCGGCTAGTGGTGTAGCCTGAAGTTCAGAGTTTTAGTAGCTGTTCACCCCGCTGCTGTGAGGTAGTTGTTTTAGTTACTTCTTGTGCTCAGACATACTAGTTGGTGCCAATGGGTTAGTGTCATGTTGTTGACGCCCATTATGCCCCTTTTTATACTTTATAGATTATTTGCCAGATTATGCCACTACTTTTAGATCTTGTGTATCTACCCTCTGGGAATGATTTATGCTAGGTGCACTATAGTTATAAAATGTTTTTTTCTTCATCCTCATTGCATTCTTTCTAACTGAAACCCTTACTTTAAAGTCGCCTAAAGGTATTTTCTACTCTTACAGTACGCCTATTATGTGCATATCATTTACCTCATGCTCCGTCGTTTGCATACATGTAGGACTTTAAGTAAATTAAATCAAGTACTTTCCGCTGCAATTATATATACTTTCTCGGTGGACTAGTTGATCCACGAACTGAGAGACACAGTTCTTATCTCAAAACCCCTGATAAATGATTTCAAATGATGACTTATCATGTAATAGAGTTTGTTTAGTTAAGTAATAGGTTCCCGCCTGAGCGTCTACAGTTGTCTCCTGTATGACGTGGCATCATGACGTTTATTTTCTCTTACTCTGATATTCTTAAATTCGGAGAAAATGCGGGTTGTGACATACTCTCAATCGGAAGAAGAGCATGTAGGGCATCTACACGCAATTCTGAGCACCTTGAGGAGGAGTCAACTATATGCCAAGTTCTCCAAGTGCGAGTTTTGGCTACCGTCTGTAGCATTCCTTGGTCATGTTGTTAGTGGAGAAGGAATTGCAGTTGATCCGTCGAAGATAGAAGCGATCCGAGCGTGGCCTTTGTTGAAAAACGTAGCGAAAGTCCGAAGTTTCTTAGGACTTGCTAGCTATTATAGGCGCTTTGTGGAAAACTTCACGAGGATTGCACTCCCTCTCACTAAACTGACTAGGAAAGATCATAAGTTCGTTTGGTCGCCCGAGTGTGCACGAGCTTTTAAAGAGCTGAAGAGCTGTCTGACCACGGTGCCCATTCTATGCTCGCCATGTGGTACGGAAGGCTATGAAATCTATAGCGACGCCTCGGGGAGTGGTTTGGGTTGTGTCCTAGTGCAGTTCGGAAAGGTAATTGCCTACGGCTCCCGGCAGCTGAAGGTTCATGAGAGGAATTACCCTGTCCATGATTTGGAGCTAGCGGCCGTGGTATTTGTTGTTAAGCTTTGGAGGCATTATTTGTATGGAGTGAAGGTCGACATCTTTACCGACCACAAGAGCCTCAAGTACCTGCTGGATTAAAGGGAGTTGATTATGCATCAGAGGAGGTGGATGGAGTTCCTTGGGGACTACACCTTCGACATCAAATATACTCCTGGAAAGGGAAATGTAGTTGCAGACGCGTTGAGTCGTCGGGCTCCCGCTCAAGCAAATTGGATTTTGATGCACGATGAGCGTCTAATCCGCGAACTGGAAGAAATGGAGATCATTTGCGTTGATAGGAGAGCATCTACTTCAGCATGCTTGAACTGGACGGAGGTCCAATACGACCTTGCCGACTGAGTTCGACAGGCATTGGAGCTGAATGAGAGCATGAAATGCTATAAAGCGGAAATCGTTGATGGGTTAAACGCTGATTTCTCCTTCGAAGATGGCCTTATGTGGAAAGAGGGCAGATTGTGCGTCCCAAACATTGGTACTCTACGGGCGGAGTTGATGTACGAGGCTCATCATACCAAGTACTCGATCCACCCTGGGAGCACGAAAATGTACATGGACATGAAAAAACTTTTCTGGTGGCCGGGTATGAAGAAAGACATTGCCCTCTACGTGTCCAAGTGTAATACTTGCGCATTGGTGAAGGCAGAATGTCAACGTCCCGGTGGATTTTTGAAGTCCTTGCCGATTCCGGAGTGGAAGTTTGATGATATCTCGATGGATTTCGTGCAAGGATTGCCGAGATCACAACAGGGAAATGACGCCATTTGGGTGATCGTGGACCGATTGACGAAGGTATCGCATTTTATTCCGAACCGGAAGGATGATTCTGTAGAAAAGCTAGCGAAGCTCTATGTTGATAGTATTGTGCGGCTGCACGGTGTCCCTCGTAGCATCGTCAGCGATCGTGATGGGCGTTTCACATCGAAAGATTGGAGGCTTATCCATGAACTGTTGGGCACTAAATTGAAGTTCAGCACGGCCCTCCACCCGCAAACGGATGGACAGAGCGAGAGAACCAATAAGACTATGGAGGATATGCTCCGAATGTGCGCTCTGGATTTTGGAAAGAAGTGGGAAGATCATCTCTATATAATCGAGTTTGCCTACAATAATAGCTACCAAGCCAGTATACAGATGGCTCCTTTTGAGGCCCTCTATGGTAAGAAGTGTCGCACGCCGTTGTCTTGGGCGGAAACTGTTGGAGCATGCGTTCTGCACTCGTCCGGTTTGAGAATAACAAATCTCGAATGTATTTGATCCTATTTTTGATTAATGGTGTGCAGATAACAGGTGCAAAAATAACATGATTTCAATTGAAGCAAAATGACATTTTCCAGAAATTTGAGCTATCGAATTTCCGACAGTGCTATCGGATTTCCGACAGCGCGTATATTTGATCTCTGCGCAGCGGTTAGGATCTATCGGATGGCGATAGCCCACGATCTTCCAATAAAGCCAGGACGTGCAGCAGTTACCACACAGCGGTTAGGATCTATCGGATTTCCGATATCGCTATCGGATGGCGACAGCCCACGATCTTCCTATAACGCCAGAACGTGCAGCAGTTACCTTGGCTATCGGATATCCAACAGTACTATCGGATATCCGACAGCCCACGTCTCAACCACGACCTCAACACGACGCAGAAACTTCGTTTTAGTGGGACACGTGGCAGCCTCTGGAGATATCGGATTTCGGCGACAGCGGCTATCGGACGGCGATAGCTCCTTTTTATTAAAAGGGCTCGAAACTTCGTGGCATTCAGTTCTTCAGATTTCTAAGCCTCCTTCCTAAGTGTTATCGTCCAGAGAGCTCCAGAGAACGAAAATCCCCATCCTTGAAGGAGAAAAGAGAGAGCGAAGCCGAAGATTGTACACGCATTCCATGGAGACTGTCTCAAGGGATCTTCGCTGTTTTGGTCCAGAAATTCTAAAGGGGGTTTTTCATATTGTATTTTCATTCATTCACTTTTCATTTTGTAATCGTTGGAGAAATCGTCGTCTTGCGTGTGGCGTCTAAGTCCTTGCGCGGCTTAGGGGAAAATCGCTTCCTTGTGCGGAGCGTCCAAGTCCTTGCGTGTCTTGGTGGGAAATCGTGGCCTTGTGTGCTACGTATAGATCTTGGGAAGATCTAGAGGATAGGCTTGGGCTTGGTCTTAGGAGAGACAAGTGATAGCCTTCCGATCCTTGGGAGAAGGATTGGTAAACCAAAATTGTAGATTTTTTTTATTAACATAATTGTGCCTTGATCTTAAGCATTGTTAAGATCATTTTTATTGTATGCAAATTTCATGATTAATATAATTATGTCTTTTTCTTTAATTACATATTTGGTGGCATAATCTTTATCTTAGAAATTTGTTTTTGAATTATTTTAAAAAAAAAACACATTCTTTGGAAATTGTTTAGAAGTAATTTTTAGAAAAGTAAAACTTGTTTAAAAATTCTTAAGGAAAAATTATATTTCAAACACACCCTTATTCACCCCCCCTCTAAGGGCGTCATACGATCCAACAAGTGGTATCAGAGATAGGTTACTCCAAAACGGTTTTACCACCGGGAGTAATGGCGCACAACGATCACGCGTTCGTTGAGGGGCAAGGAATTAGTAGGCCACCACTTTTTACGGGCACAGACTATAATTATTGGAAGACACGTATGCGATGTTTTCTAATTGCGCTAGATATAGAAGTCTGGAATATGGTAGAATCTAGTTACACTTCTCCAACATATGTTGTAGGAGAAGTAACTATGGATAAGCCCAAAGACAAGTGGGATGATAATGATAAATTAAAATGTAAGAATAATGCAAAAGCCATGAATGCTTTATTTTGCGCACTAGATCGCACTGAATTTAATAGAGTTTGTGCTTGTAATACTGCATTTGAAATTTGGAATTTATTAGAAATCACTCATGAAGGTACTTCGCAGGTAAAGGATTCAAAGCTATTTCAACTGGAATCTAAATTTGAAAGGTTCAAAATGGAGGTAGATGAAGAGATTGATACGATGTACACACGATTTACAAAAATCGTGAACGACTCAAAGGTGCTAGGAAAGGTGTTCTCCAATGTAGATTTGGTAAGGAAAATCTTAAGATCACTTCCCCCGAAGTTCAATCCTAAAGTGACTGCAATTTCCGAGTCACATGACCTTAAGACCTTACAATTGGAGAGCCTCATTGGGAACTTGAAAACTCATGAAGTTGAATTGAAAATTCAACAACAAGAGTATATGGAGCCAAGGAAGAAGGGATTGGCTCTAAGATCAAAGAAGGAAGAAACTAGTGATTTTGAGGAGGATGAAGAAGATGAGGAAAGTCTATTTGTTAAAAAATTTAGAAAATTTATGAAAAATCCGGAGAGAAGGAATTCGTTTAAGAAGTATTTTAAGAAGGAGACCTTTAGGAAGAAAAAAGGAAAGGAAGGCGATGAGGAGGAAGAGAGACCGCCATCGGAGTGCTATCACTGCAAGAAGTTAGGACACATTCGAAGCAAGTGTCCAAAGTACTTGAAAGAACTTAAAGAAAAGAAGCATAAAGGGTCAAAGAAGGTGTTGAAGGCGGAAACCTGGGATGATACTACTTCTGAGGATGCAAGCAGTTCCGACTCAAGTAAAGAAGAGGAGGCCAACATATGCTTAATGGGAAAGAGCGTCATATCTGATGACGAATGCAGTGTCCAAAGCGACACTGAGGTAACTCCTCCAACCTATGATGAATTGTTTTCTGAATTTTTAAAGACTTGCAAATTTTTTGAAAAAAGCTTAAAAGACAATGATCTTCTTAAATCTGAAAATGACATTTTACTTAAAGAAAACAAAAAATTGTTAAGGGAAATTAAGACTATTGGAAAACGAGATATCTCTTGCCAAGAGTGTGATCACTTTTTGGGAAGAATTAATGAACTTGAAGAATCTCTTTCCAAATCTCATTCTACAATTTAAATTCTTACTAACAAGAATGAGATTTTAGAGAGAGATCTGAAATCTTCAATCTCCAAAGTCCATGACGGAAAGAAATCTTTTGAACGTAGATGCGTAAATCTAGTATCCGAGAATACACAAATGAAAAACCAGATTCATGACTTAATACTAGCCATGAAAAAATTTGGAATGGGCTGAAGATCACTGGATATGATCTTAGGATACCAACGCCATGGATCTGGAAGGTTTGGACTCGGATACACGTTTGGAAGCTGTCGCCCGGCGACAACCACTGTCGCCAGCGACAGTGAAAAGTCCAGAAAATTTGTTGTAAAAAATTCTAAAATTAATGAATTATCAAATACTGCATCCTCATCCAGTAAAAGTCCAGAAAAGTTATACTCTTCTAAATATATTACATGTGCCAAATGCAATAGATTTGGTCACACTACGGACTCTTGCTGGAAGGAAGGAAAAAGCAAAATTAAACAAATCTGGGTGCCTAAGGCTTCTACCTATACAATGGGTGGAACCACTTGGGTAACCAGATCTTTACTCACCTCTTCTTTCTAGGTGTGTTGGCAGGCTAAGGACAAAGAGGACGTGTGGTACTTGGACTCGGGTTGTTCAAAGCACATGACGGGCAATAAAGAGAAGTTCCTTAGCCTGGAGATGAAGAAAGGAGGAGTTGTGACATTCGGAGACAATGGAAAAGGAAAAATCATCGGCATCGGAGTTGTGGGTAACGAAAATTTTTCAATTTCAAATGTTTTATTTGTAGAAGGATTGAAGCATAATTTGATTTCTATTAGTCAATTATGTGATAAGGGTTTAAATGTTTTATTTGAATCTTCTACAAACTTGTGCAAAATTATTAATTCCAAAACAAATGAAATTGTTTTTACCGCACCTAGATTTCACAATGTATATATGATCAAATTTCTAGATTTTTCAAATTCTACTTTGAAATGTTTTTTATCAAAAAATGATGAATTAGATTTATGGCATAGGCGACTTGGACATACTAGAGCCAAGTTAATTACAAAACTTTCAAAAGATAAATTAATTAAAGGTTTACCTTTGTTAAATGGAAATTTATCTTCTTCACTATGTGTGCCTTGCCAAAAAGGAAAATTTTCAAAATCATCTTTCAAAAGTAAATACATTATTTCTACCACTAGGCCACTTCAATTAATACATATGGACTTATTTGGGCCAATTGGAATTTCTAGCTTAGGAGGTAGAAAATACACATTTGTTTTGATTGATGATTATTCTCGTTTTTGTTGGACTTTATTTCTAACCTCCAAATCCGAAGCATTTTCAGAATTTTCAAAATTATGTTTGCGTATTCAAAATGAATGGAGTTAAAAATTAAACCCATACGATCGGATCATGGAGGAGAATTTGAAAATGAAAAGTTTATTTCTTTTTGTACGGAGTTAGGAATTAAACATGAATTTTTCGCTCCACGCACACCACAGCAAAATGGTGTAGTGGAAAGGAAAAATAGAACTCTTCAAGAGTTAGCCCGTACGATGTTATCTGAATTTAAATTACCAAAATCTTTTTGGGCTGAAGCGGTTAGCACGGCATGTTATGTAATTAATAGAGTAATGCTTCGCCCTATTTTAAAATTAACTCCTTATGAATTAATATTTAGTAAACAACCAAATGTTTCTTATTTCAAAGTTTTTGGTTGTAAATGTTTTATTTTGAATTCTAAAGATTCCTTAGGAAAATTTGATGAAAAATGTGATGAAGGTATCTTTATTGGGTATTCTTCAACTAGTAAAACTTATAGAATTTTTAATAAAAGAACAAAAATAGTTGAAGAATCTATTCATGTTAGGTTTGATGAGTTTGCTTCATGTGTAGAAAAGAAAATTACAGGAAAAGAAGATGAACTCCTTCCCACGGTGGAGAATGATGATGAAGAACTTGGAGAAAATGGAGAAGAAAAAGAAGAAGAAAGAGAAGGAGAAAGAGGAGAAGAAGATAGAGAAGATGAAGAAAGAGAAGGATATGTGCCTCCAAGTGAATTGAGATTCCCAAAGGATCATCCAAAGGAGCTTATCATTGGAGATCCGCAAAAAGGGGTTAGTACTCGTTCATCGTTACATGTTTTATTTTCAAACCTTTGTTTTGTTTCTAAAATAGAACCAAAAGATGTTTCCACCGCTTTAAATGATGAATTTTGGTTTTTAGCTATGAATGAAGAACTTAATCAATTTGAACGTAATAAGGTTTGGAATCTTGTAGAACGACCCAAAAATCGTCCTGTAGTTGGTGTTAAGTGGATTTTCAAAAATAAAATGGATAATGAATCTAGAATTGTTAGAAATAAAGCCAGATTAGTTGCAAAAGGTTATGCACAAATTGAAGGGGTAGATTTTGATGAAACTTTTGCACCTGTAGCAAGATTAGAAGCGGTTAGAATATTTCTTGCATTTGCTTGTTTTAAAAGATTTAAATTATATCAAATGGATGTCAAAACCGCATTTTTAAATGGGTATATAAAAGAAGAGGTTTATGTAGAACAACCCCCTGGCTCTATAAATGAGAAATATCCAAATTATGTTTATAAATTAGATAAAGCGCTTTAGGGATTAAAACAAGCGCCTCGTGCTTGGTATGATCGATTAACTCAATATTTGTTAAAGCACGATTATAAAATAGGAAGTGCTGATTCTACACTCTTCATTAAGCAAATTGATCATGATTTAGTTATTTTACAAATTTATGTTGATGATATTATTTTTGGAGCCACTAATGAAGAGTTGTGTAATGAAGTAGTTGAAATTATGAAAAATGAATTTGAAATGAGTATGGTTGGAGAACATTCATATTTTTTAGGTTTTCAAATTACACAAAAACATGATGGTATTTTTATATGTCAAACCAAATATATTCATGATATGTTAAAAAGATTTGGATTTGAAAATCTTAAGCATGCAAACACTCCTATGAGTACTTCACTAAAATTAGGAAAAGATGAAAGTGGTGTTTCAATTGAACAAACTCTTTATAGAAGTATGATAGGGTCTTTATTGTATTTAACCGCATCTAGACCTGATATTATGTTTGCCGTTTGTTTATGTGCTAGATTTCAAGCTAATCCTAAAGAGTCACATTTAAAAGCGGTGAAACGTATCTTTAGATATCTCATTAGAACATCAAAATTAGGTTTGTGGTATCCTCATAATGATTCTTTTATTTTGTATGGTTTTTCGGATTCTGATTATGCGGGATGTTCTTTAGATAGGAAAAGCACTAGTGGCACTTGTCACTTTATCGGCCCTTCACTTATTTCATGGTCGAGTAGGAAACAGAATTCTGTTGCCCTCTCTACTACCGAGGCCGAATATATTGCAATAGGTAGTTGTTGTGCCCAAGCTCTTTGGATGTCACAAACATTAGAAGATTTTGGCATGCAACAAAGTAGTGTAGAATTAAAGTGTGACAATAAAAGTGTTATAGACTTAACTAACAATCCCGTATTACATTCTAGATCTAAGCATATAGATGTCCGACATCATTTTATAAGGGATCATATTAAGAAGGGTAATATAAAAATCAACTTTATAGGCACGGAAAATCAACTAGCGGATATATTCACTAAACCGTTACCGGATTCCCATTTTTCTATGCTTAGGCTAGAATTGGGAATCCTAGACATTTCACAATGAATATATCACTACTTAGAACCTATAAAATTTAAAAAAAACATCACAAAAACTTATACATATTAAAAAGAAAAACAATCTCTTAAAATAGACATTCACCAACTCAAACATGTTCACATAGTCAAAATTATTACAAAAATTTAATCATAATGTCTGTTCATAGAAATGCAGAAAATTAGAAAGGGATCTGGGCAGTGCAGCTGTCGGATGGCGACAGTGAGCTGTCGGATGGCGATATCTTCCAGAACTCCACTTTAATCCGACTCCTCCTCATTCCTACTACCGGCTCCACTGCTTTCAGGAATATCATAATCTGATCTCCTCACTACTGTCTTCCTCCGTCGACCTTGACTGACCGATTGGCGACGAGGTTCCTCCTCTGAAGGCATCTCCCATTCCGCGGCTTCCGCAGGCGTAGGCTTTAATTTCAGCCCTTTCACAAGGAACTTCATAAATTTTTGCATTCGGGTCCGATCTTTTTTCACCTCCACCTTATGTTCTTCGAATGATCTTCTATGCTCTTGGAAGTCATCTCTATGTTTATCCAACTTAATTTGGAACGAGTCAAGTGCCTCCCGCATAGAACCTCCATGTGCTATTGGAGGCTCTATCATTTCCATAGTCGGCGGCTTTCGTTGACTTTTCTTACCCTTAATATCAGAGGTTTGATATATCTCCGGGCAACAATCTCCAATATAAAAATTTTGATCTATCCATGCATATTTCTTGAATATAATACGCTGGATAATCGCACCTGAAGGGAGGGTGTGTGCCTTTTCCACTCCGGATTTTTGAGGCGATATGTATAACGAATCATGGATAACAATAGATCGGCCACATCAAATAACTCCTTCTCCACTATATAATAAGTCACAAGACTAAGTTGAGCCGTAATACTATGCGTATCACCGGACTTCAACATAATCGTGTGCCTTAGTATATCTTGTACAAGACGAGCATCGTCTGTCAGTGTCGTCATAGTGGATATGAGATTTTTGGTGGAATTTCCATGCAAAGACATGTTCATACACGTCCAATTTCTCTCAAGTCTATTGTTTTCCACTATGTCCAAGACATTCTCACTTTCCATTAACCCAAATTCACTTCTTAAATCAAATGGAGTGATCTCAACATATTGCCCTTGAATTTTGGATCTCACTCCACCATTCAGATCGGTATATGCCGGATCCTCAAGATGATTGTAAAATTCACGAACTAAAAAGGAGGAGAAAATGTCTTGGATAATTACTGAGAGTATACCTGCCTCAGCAAGCATAAAATAGACTCGTTCATGCCTAGGGAGATCAAATTCCACGATCTTTGAAATTCCAATATGTGCTTTTTCAATGGCCGGGTAACTTTGATAAGAGGAATGTGCATCTCCTGATTCACCCCTTCTTGATCTCCAACTTGAACTCATATCTGCATAAGACATAACAAAAATTTTTACAAAAAAAAAGGAACAATTCTGGCACTGTCAGATTTCCGATACCACCTATCGGAAATCCGACAGCTAAAAATTTTTTGTGCCGAAAAATTTCATTTCACAACAATCTTCCTATCCCAAATCTGCACACTTTTCACACAGCAAAAAATCTTCAACAACTTTAATATTTTTTTGAAAAATCAAAACTTTAATGAAAAACACTATTCATCATCTTCTTCCTATAACACATCATTTTTTTTCATCATTATTCCTCTTAAACTGAACCTATAAACATCTAGATCTACACAAAAACAACAAAAAAGGGAAAATCTTGTTTCAACACACAAATTCAACAAAAATACTAATTTCTCTTACAAAAGACAAGATCTACATCTCTTATACAACCAAAGATCTAAAATATCTAGATCTACTAAACTTTCTCCAGTTTATCTTCAAAAAACTCCATGAAAATCAAGAGAAATATGAGAATCACAAAACTATTGGAGAAATTTTAACCAAAACTTGAAAAAGTCTTATTCTTCTTGAGATCATCCATCTCCTCTTGCATAGAAATTCCCACTGCTTCATGCCTTTGGCCTTCTCAAATCTCGACGGCTCCCTCTCATCCAAGGGACCAGCAAAGAAACATGAGATGAAGCTCACCATGTCTCCTCCTGTGTATCGATCTGGTGGCTTAATAGTCCTCTTCGACCTCCTAATAGGTCGCACCAGACTAGCCACCTCCTCAGCTACTTGTTCTGTGTTAGCTCCTCTTCCAGATGAACTTGGAGCATCGCTCCCTCTGCTTCCAGAACCTGAAGCCTCCATCTCTGAGCTTGACACAACACGAGCTCCTGGTGAAACATGTAACTCCACTTGAAGATTTTCTGCAGCCTTCCCTTCTTCATCAACCCTGCTCTCCGGTAGTTCAACTCCTGAACTCCCCTTGTAGGAAGTCACCTCATCGAACACCACATCCCGAGATACAAAAGATCTTCGAGTCTCAGGATCCATGCATCTCCATCCCTTCTTCCGCTCATCATATCCAACAAAGACTAGCTTCCTTACTTTCGCATCTAGCTTTGTCTGAAGAGCATCAAGAATATGCACATAACAGGTTGACCCGAACACCCGAAGGTGTGCAACACTTGGTTTCTCCTTGAACATCAGTTCGTGAGGGGTATTCATGTTGATAGGACTTAGAGGCATCCTGTTGATGACGTAAGCCGCACAAGACATTCCCTCCGCCCCGAAAGACTTTGGGATACTCTTGGCATTTAGCCAACATTTGAAAGTTTCCGTCAGATGACGGACGGATCTTCCATTCTGCAATGCAATTTTGCTGTGGAGTATGGGCACAAGTGAGCTCTCTCCGAACGCTGTGTTTCCTACAAAAACTTGAGAACTCACCTGAGGTGAACTCCCCACCATTGTCAGTTCTCAATTTTTTCACCCGCAGGCCTAACCGACCTTCAACCAGCTCCTTGAACTCCACGAAACTCGCAAAAGCTTCCGACTTCTCTTTCAAAAAATACACCCAGATATATCTGGTGTAATCGTCAATCAACACCAACATATATCTGTTGCCTCCAAGGCTTGGGGTGGCACTCGGTCCCATCAAATCACCATGAATGCACTCCAACGGCGCTTTGCATCTTGTTTGTGATTTACCAAATGGAAGTCAATGAGACTTACCAAACTGATGACCCACACAAACATGACCGTATCCAAAGGAGGACAAGCTAGGCAAGCCCTTGACAAGGCCCCTTACCGCCATAGCCTTCAATTTTTCCATGCCTACATGCCCCAACCATTCATGCCAAATAGTCGCGCTATCATTAGTCTTCATCTTATCAACATAGGTACTTGTCGACAAAATGAACAATTCCTTCACCCGCTTTCCAATATGAATAATGTCTCCCTTATCTCCGTTTGAGTTTTAAGAAACTTCACTTCTATTGGGCCAAACAGAATGTGATAACCGACATCGACCGTATTGGTCACATAGAAGAGATTCTTCTTCATACCTGGCATGTGATAAACACTCCTCAAGGTGTGTGGACCCTTATCACTGCTCAAAGAGACAACTCCTTCTTGTTCTACTGCATGAACAGAATTATCAGCCGTAATGATTACATCGTTACCTTAGTAAGGTGCCAAAGAAGAGAATTTTGATTCATCCCCGGTGAGGTGATGCCCACACCCTGAATCCACGATCCAATCCTCTTTGAAGTTGATGGCAGCCAAGGCCTTAACGGGCATAGCCATCATATTAGCCGCAAAGGCTCCTCCCCATCCAGCTTCATCAGACTTTGGCTTCTCCTTCTCCGCTGCATGTCCCGGCTGAAGATTAACCCAGCAATCCTTCTTGAAGTGGCCGGTCTTATTGCACCTGAAGCACCTTGGTCCCTCCCCCTTCTTCTTCCCATCAGACTTAGGAGCATAACCCCTATCCTGCTGACCTGAAGTATAGGGTCCATCATGACACGGCCTCTTCTTCTCCCACTTCATCTTCTTCTTCCCAGAGAACAACACATCACTATCTCCCCTAGAGATAGAAGTCCCCGCAATCTGTATTGCCAAACTTTCTTGCGAAGCAAGTAAGTTCTCCAGCTCCAACAGAGATGGTTGATTTGCCCAACCCTGAACTGATGTCACAAAGGCAAGATACTCCTTCTGTAACCCGCAGATGATATGACTCTTCAGTTTTGCCTCCGAGATGGGCTCATCAGTGTCCAATGCAGAAATCTCTACTGTGAGGTTCTTCATCTTGAGAAAGAAGGTAGAAATAGAAAGATTACCTTGAGAGGCCCTTGCCAACTCATTTTTAAGAAACTGAAGCCGAGCTGCATTCTTCTTATTGAACAACCCGTCCAATGACGTCCAAATCTCAGCAGCAGATTTACATCCAATGATGTGATCAAATAGCTCTGGTGAGATAGCCCTCTTGAGTGTGAACTCTGCCTTTGCATTAGTCCTCCTCCAAAGTCTCACCTCTGCTATATTATCTCCTGCTAGAAATATTTCTTGTGTGTCTTCTCCTCCAACTATCTCCCATAGATCCTCGCCAAGTAAGTAACTCTCCATACACGACCTCCATTTCTTATAGTTGGTCGATGTGAGGAGTTCAATACCAAGCCCTCTTGCGTATCCACCTTCCATGGCAATCTATGTGGTCTCTTCTTCACAAAGACGATGGCAACTCAAGTTGATCACTGCTTATCCACTCTAACAACCTACCTCTGGTACCATGTTAAATTTTTTGATTTGGATCATTTAGGAGTAAGCAGGAGTTGCATCTACTGAGTTATAGCCAAACAACCACAATGCCACATAGCAACACAAAAGACTTTATTGAATCACAAACTTCATCTACAGGGCGAGGTATACATGGCGAGACATGATTCATAAGAATCATGAAGGAGAGAAGAACAAAACACCAATATCAAAACTGGCAGCTTGACAAGCAGAGACCGCACAGACCTCTCGACTCCAGAGATCGCCCGGCTTGACCTGAGACCGCATAAACAGATAACAGACAGACCGCCTGCACTGCAAGACTGCCACCACAGACCGCACGAACTGGAGCTTATTGAATTGAACAAAGAACAGCTGTCGCCAGACCGCAACTCAGATCGCATAATCGCTGAAGGTCGCCTGATCGCTGAGCTCGATGCAAACAGCACAAGAACACAATAAACCAGTTCGTAGACAGACCGCTGCCGAACTGTTTATTCAAGACACTAGGAATCACCAAGGAAGGAGACCGCAACCTGCTGACCACAAACCTGCGAACACAACAAACAGTCAACTCACTTCCGAGACCGCCCGACCTCAAAGTTGAGACCGCACGAATTAACCCAGGCTCTAGTTCTTATAATTCTCGTCATGAATGACGGTCTATGCACCTCTATTTAGAGGCGACAAGATGGATGTCATCACCGCCACAAGATAGATACAATCACCACCCGCCAGATCGCCAGCGGTCTCACAAAGTAGACCGCGCAATCACACCACTTGGACAACCTTCCGTCTAAGACCACAGATCAGCAGGCTGATCGCGCACAGGACACGCGAACACAAGACCGCTCATAAGCCGCGCGGACACAAGACCCTCCTTCTTTTGATCTCCAAGAGCAAGCCAAGGACAACTAGCTGACTTCAGACAAGTCACCAGACCGACCTGCATAAGCCGTCCGGATACAGCGGTTACACAGAACAGACCGCCCGGTCTTCTATAAAGGAGATAGAAAATCCAAGTAGAATAACCCGGGACGAGACCACAACAACCAGGAACAAACCGGTCAACCAGCAGACCGCTAGAACAGACTGAGAGAACCAGACCGGCAGAGCACCAACGCAGACCGCGCGGTCTCTGCGGTCTCCAAAATTCAGACCGCCCGGTCACCTTCCACTTCACTTCAACAATTTCAACAATAAGTGATTTAGGTATCCAAAGGGGACCAAGTGTGGTGGTTCCTATGGGTACCCCAATTATAATGAGATGACTTTTGGGTAGATGAGAATGAAAGAACCCTTTCAAGTGGAGTTAATGTTTCATTTTTAATTTTGGGTCTCCACTCATACTTAGGTTTAATGTTATTCTTATGCTTTAAATATCCATTGTGATTATATTTATTTTGAAAATTATAATTGGAAGAATCGTTCATAGGATATTTGTGTAGTTTTATTTTTAAGTTGGGAGAATCATGATTTTGTAAATAATGGTGATTTTGATTTACAAATCCTTTCTGTTCCTTACTCCCATTTTTAAACTTAGTTAAGATGTTCATATTCATATTCAACTTGTTGTTAGATATAGTTTGATATTGTGAATTTGTATTTATAATTTCCATAAGCAAGTTGATTTTTGATTTTAATTCATGATTCTTGATCTTTAGATTACGCCTAGCTTTATTATAAGCTATTGTGCTATTTTTAAGAGTAGAAACAATAGAGTCAATATAATTTTGATAGTCATTTCTAAATTCCTCAAATGTTTCCACCATCTCCTTGATTTCAATTTTATAATTTTGGCACGTAGCTCAATCACTTTTCAAAGATGAATTTTCTAAAGATAAATTTTTATTATGTTCTTTTACAAAAATAATTTCTTTTTCAAGTTCCTTAAATTTTTCTTTAATATCATTACAATAAAAACAAGGTTTTGTATTTTCAATTGAAGGACAAGATGGAGAAACCAAATCACAATTAAATTCTAAATTAACATTAGCTCTTAACCTCTTATTTTCTAAACGTAAATTTTTATTAGTAATTTTCAATTTCTTGATCTTACGTTTAGCCATTTTTAGTATATTGAAACTAGAGATAGAAGTTATCACACAAGAAGAATTAGACTTTCTTGCAGTGCTATAGGAAGAGGCAAAATGTTAACATGAAGTTCTTTTGTCATCTTTTAGGTCTTCCTCCATCATAGATGAATTTTTATCTTCCTTTTCTCTTGATGTATTGCTCTCTTTTTCTAAGTTAATTTCCATGATCTCCTTGGTTTTGCTACGAGAGAGATCTTCTTGAATAATGGTGGATGCTTGTATGTACTTCTCCTCCTGTGTTTGTTCCATACCTACGAGAGGAAGATCATACATTTCTTTAAGAAATTTCCATACTTTGTATGCACTAGAAAAACAATATATCAATTTGAAAACTTCATTTGATAAACCACAAAATAAATAGTGTTTGGCTTTTGCATTTAGATGACGTTCCTTTTTATTTGATTCATCCGCAGGTCTTACTATTGCTAAATTCCATGCTTCGATATCTAATGTTTTAATAAACCTTTCCATTAAAAATTTACACCCTTTATAATTTGTCCCTTTAAATAAAGGTGGTGCTAGTGATTTTTCTTCATAAAAATTTGCCCCACTAATAGAAGTGAGATCATGAAATGCCATTATTCCTGGATGTTAAGCCATTTAGAATAAAACCTACCTCTGATACCACATGTTGGATCGGTAGGTGCCCTTAGAGGGGGGGGGGGGTGAATAAGGGTTTAAAACTTTTTCTTATATTATGAATATCTTGAAATAATAAGAGATCAAAATAGTGATTTTGAATAAAGATCTAAATTGTTTTATAATGAAAGAGAGGATAATAAACAATTTAGAGAAATGAAGAACAGATTAATTTTATTACACAAAAAGAGACATGATTATTATTAATAAAATTGATTACAAAATTTGATTTCAATGACGCTAGAAATCATGGCGAAATATGAAAGACCCTTTTTGTTTTCTATACCGACTCATATCCCCATGAACCGGTTGGCTTTAGCTGATCCTTCCCCGGATACGGGCTCAAGCTGGTCTAGCCAATCCTTCCTCGGATATGGCCTCAAGCACCCCCTAGACCTAACCTTGATCAAGTCGCCAACACGAAGCGAGTTTCTGCCCTAAGTTCTACCTAGACCTAGTCGCCAACAAGAGGTGAGTTCACTAAATGATTACAGAAAAGATGTGAAATTTAACAACAACAATATAAAAAATCCCTATATGGATCTCTTGGAGAAGTAGACGAAGACCCGCAGAGTATGATCGTAGTCGATGCGGTTTTTTATCACGATGATGACGCGTGTTGAAATCTTCTCTCCTTAAGCCTTCATGGATTTGTGGGAGTATCTCTCTAAACCTTCCTCTATATGAAGTGGCACAAAGCTTTGGAATTTGGGAGTAGGAGAGGATGACGAAGACGGAGAAAAGGGGTCCTTTTTATAGCCTTGGAGCTAGCGCCTGCGCTATTGCTACCGCAGGCGCTTTCCCAGATTAGGCAATATTCTCCGCATGAGAATCCTTCATTTTAAGCAAGTCGTCCGCCTTCTTTTGGGGCTTTGCGCTATTGCCGGCGCTAGCCGATACCGCCTGCGCTAGCTACTATCGCCTGCGTTAGCTCCTATTGCCTCGCGCAAGCACCTTCCATAACTATTTCCGAATTTTTCTCAAATCAGAGCTAGCGCTAGCGCCGGTGCTAGCGGGCATGTTGGAATTTTTGCTTCAAATTTTGGCACAACTTTCTTATGTTATCCTTGACTCATATGGACTTGTTTTACTGCACACTTAAACACACAAGAACAAATACACATAGGATTTATTATTCTCAAACCTAGGAGATGCGGAAGACCATGTTCCAACACTTACACCTTGTTGCGATCAACTTAGTCAGGCCAGCCTCCTGAAATAGGCCAAGTATAGTTTTGAAGCTATCGACAACAGCGCTGAACGAGTCGATATCTGCATCGAATCCAGAATTGACCTTAGGGGGTAACATTGATTAAGAATGGATGTTTCTGCAAAGACAGAGAGAAAATGAGAGAGAAGGACACAGAAGAGCAGGAGAGCAAGAGAGCAAGAGAATTCGAAAGCGTAAATGTTTCGACGCAGTAATTGCTTAAAAGCAGATGAATCACCGCTACTTAGGGTTTATGTCGATGCGCCATCGATATTACTTATGATTTGGTGCTCAAAGCTGTGTCGTGATTGCTTCTAGAAAAAACTTTGCGCGCGTTGATATATCGACATTGCGTCGGCTAGTACTTGACGTTGATTTGAGATTATTTAGAGATCCTAAGCCGACGTAGTCCTATCGACATGACTTTGAATATTAGTCAGAAATTATTAAGTCGGCGTATGCGTCGATAAGGATATGACGCTGCGTCGAATTCTATTCGAATTGTCTGCTCTGTGTGCTTCTCGACGTCGATGTCGAGTAGAAGTCAATGGTACGTCAATTTCCATTCGATGCACCTCTTAAGGAACATATCCATTTCTTTAGAAAATCCTTGCTGTTTTTCCCATCAACATTACTTATTGAAAATAGATGATATTGTGATGTAATAGATCTTAAGGAAGATTTAAGACAGAAATTACTCCCTTGAATGATTTTTGTTCCTTATTCATGACCTACATAATTCTTCCCCCTCAATTTTCTCCTGAGTGAGACCTTACCTAAACCTGCACAGGTAACTCAAACATTAGAAGGGACCCAGGTTACCTTGGGTCCTTTGTTTTATCATTGTAAGGTTCATTGAAAGAATAAAGGGGTCTTTCATGATACCCTTTGGGATGATAAGTAATGGGTCTCCCAAACTTATTATTTTGATACTTGAAATGAGAATAAAATGTATCAAAATATAATAAATCAGCAGAATGTTTGATTATCCTATGTTTCGATTTATTCTTTTGGTTGTAGTTATTTGACCTTTCTAGATGACCCTTTCCTAGGGGTTTCTCCTTGTTATTCAGATTTTCCCTTTTAGGTTTGTGTAGCCTTTCTGGTTGATCGTTATCTGTGTCCTTAGAAGGAGTACTCTTCTCACTGGGTAAATAGCTACTAGGTCTAACAAAGGCCACTGGATGTTTCCAGGCAGCCTTCCTTGGCTGGTCTGTGCTTGTGGAGTGCTCTGCTCCTAATCCTAGATGATTAAACCTCATGGAGAGGTTTTCAGTGATGTCGTTGAGCTTTTGACTCCTCCCATTGAGTGAGTCCTCAAAGGCCTTTGCCTCTGCTAGCTCTTCTTTTAGACTTAACTTTTCTTTTCTAATTTCTATTAGTTCTAATTCTTTATTTTTAATTTCTTCTATTAGGCCTTGATTTCTTACATATACATCATCTTTCTTTAGGTTTTCTAATTCTAACTTAACAGAGTCTAGTTCCTTTTCAACCCTAAGTTGATCATTACAGAAGTTCTTGAAACAGATTTTGAAGTCTTCTGAATTGAAATCAAAATTATCAAATAAAGACACCTGGTCCTCTTTATCATCTGATGACATCCCTAGGGCCATCATGCAGGTTGCTTAAGCTTCTGCTTCATCTTCACTTTCAGATGAGAATGAGCTCTCCTCTGCTTATGAATCACTCCAGGTTTCAGCAATGAATCCCTTGGCTTTCTTCTTGTCCTTTCCTCTGTAGGACATCTTCTTCTTCTTCTCCTCTCTATTGCTGCTTTTCCTATCCCTTTGCTCTTCTGGGCACTTATAAGCAAAGTGCCCTGGTTTGTTGCAGGAGAAGCAGGTAACCTCCTTCTTTGGAGACTTGTCATACTTGGGCTTTGAGCACCAATCCATTTTTCTCCTTGAATCTTCTATCTTGACCCATTACGGGAATCTCCTTACAAGGAGATTGAACATCTCATCTTATGGGGTAGAAGGATGCCCTTCAGAGACTTTCAGGGCAAGGCTTCTTTGGATGAGAGCTGGGGTCTTCTCCTCTTATTCTAATTCAGCCCTATTCTTTAGGAGCATCTCATATGACTTGAGCTTTCCTAGCAAAGCTTCAGTAGAGATTTCCCTATGACACCTGGATTCCCTGATTGCCCAGATTCTAGAGTCCCATAAGCTGGGGAAGCACATGAGGATCTTATCATTAATTTTAGTCAAGGATATTTCCTTGTCTAAGCCTCTGAGCTCATTAATGATCAGACTGAATCTGCCCTACATATTGGCAACATATTCTTCAGCTTTCTTTTGAAAGTTCTCATACTGGATATGAGAAGGGACTTTTTGTCCTTCCTTTCATTATCACTTCCCTCAACCAATGTGGTGAGGGAATCCCAGATCTCTTTTGCTGATTGGCATTCAACAACCTTCTAGAAAATGTCATCTGACATTGTTGAAACCAGAATGTTCATGACCTTAGCATCACATGCCTTAACCTTCTTCTCAGTCTCTGTCTACTCCTTTCTTGGGACAGCCTCAGTTGTTGAGGTTTCTCCTTCCTTTTGTCTGACTGGAGCAGGAGGACCTGTGAGAAGAACATTATATATGTCTTCATCAATTGAATTCATATAAATTCTTATTCTAGCCTTCCAGAGTGTGAACTTATTTAAGTTACACACTGGAGGTCTTGTTGAAGCATAAACCTTAGTACTCATTTTTCTTATAAATTATATTTATAGAAAAAAGAAATAAGAGTAGGAGGTCTTTTTGATCAAGGTGTTAACCTCTTAATGATCAACCTCCCTTTGATACCAATTGAAAGTGCAAAGTGCGCCTCTAAGATTCCTCTAGAGAGGGGGGGGGGGGGGGGGTGAATAGAGTTTTAAAATATTATATCCTAACTGTGTTTAACAATAAATTACTCTAAAGAGTTATGCTTAACAATCCACGCAGAATAAAGAATGCAGGAAATAAATTGCAGAATAAAAGACTGGGACAACACAAAAAATCACAGCACAGACACAATGAATTTTATAGAGGTTTCCCAAACCCTGGGTACTCCCCTCTTCTACCACCTAGTAAGAATGCACCACCTGTTCCTGAGTCTTTTGATCAGGAGACTCTTAGAACCACTGATCTTTTGATAAGGAGATCATGAACCACCAGATCTTTTGGTAAGGAGATCGTGAACCACTGAATCCTTTGAAGAGGGATTAATAAAACTCTTTTACAAGAAATAGAAAGAGAAGGAGAAGAAAGAATGTTGTATGAATTATGTTCTCAGAATTCTTGTGATGGCTGATTGAAGAACAGCCAATGTGAAGTCCCACATAATCTGCTCTTGATTAGTCTCTTCTTTTGATGTAGATGAACTGCAGAGACTTTGATTGTCAGATTCTTCTTAACTTCTGCAGATTCAGATCCTGCTGCTATATGATGGTGATGAGAAGCAGCTATCAGATCTATTATTCTCTTAGATGAAGAAAAATTATATTTCTCTTTTCTTTTCTGTTCTTTATTAGGTTTCCTGAGAGAGATGGAGAAGAAGTGGAAGCCCTAGAAAAATGAAGGAGACGGCTGATTGTGTTTAATGCCTTGGCTGCCTCTATCTTCTCTTGTCTTTTTATTCTCCCTTTTTCAAATTCGAAATCTATTTCCCTTTTTGGCATGCCTTGATAAGGTAATTTTCTTATCACTTTCTCTTTCTTTCCTCTTTAATTTTCGTCCCGACCACCTACAAGGAATATGGTTCCAAGAAACCTTTTGTGTCCTTCTTTAATGCTCCTGTCTATTTCAAGCAATTATTGAGTTGTTGGGGAAAGGTCTTGAAGGATGCGGGCCATGAAAGAAGGATCAGAGAGACAGCTGAAAAGATTACCATTTACAGACTGTATTTGACGTAGCGTCGAATTCATTTATTCTCTTATCGACGTAACTTCAAGTTCTTCTAGGAGCTGCTTTGATTTCATCTGTGCTCCGACTGAACTCTGCTAGTTGACGTTGCATCGATATCTTATCGATGTGTATGTCGTGTTGATCTGCCTGGATCTGAGCTTCATCTTATCCGTCAAGAAGAAGTCAACGTCAAGTCGACTTTAGATGGCTTTGACAAATAACATCTTCTGCGTCGAGTTGAAGTAGAAGCTGCGTCGACTTCTCCAGTTACTCCGACAAGTCCCTGACCTCTACGTCGATATCTATTCAACATTACGTAAACTTGAGTTACTTCGATAGAGGGTTTGAACCACTTGGACTTCTAGTCAGAGCAGTGTCGATATGGACTCGATGTTGCGTAGGATTCTATTCGACGCAATTATTAACTTTTGCTCAAATTTGCACCCCTTGAACTGGTCTTGACACTCTAGGTTGAGTGTGACATCCTAAGACATCTAATGACCAAATTACCCTCACTATACAATGGGTAACATAAATCCTAGAAGATAAAATCGCTTTTAATTAATTTGTTAAGTTAAATCAAGGGTTTTTCCCAACACTTCTTCTAAGGAATTGGCATATCCCGGAAGTGCTTTTCCTGTCATCCCTACTTCCTGCAAAATCAACATCTGAAAATCCAATTAGCTCACATTCATTACTTTTTGTGTACCATAAGCCAAGATTCAGTGTGCCTTTAAGATATCTCAAGAAATTCTCTGCAGCGACATAGTGAGATTCCTTAGAGTTCACCTAAAATCTAGCACAAACACATGTTGGGAACATTATATCTAGTCTACTTACAGTAAGGTAGAGAAAGGATCCAATTATGCTTTTGTACTTGGTTTCATTAAAAGGTTTCCCTTTCTCATCCTTGTCCAAAGACATAGCTGAACCCATTGATGTCCTCCTAGAGGTTGCATTCTCCATTCCAAATTTCTTAAGTAACTATTTGGCGAACTTCATCTGATAGATGAAAATTCAATCTTC
The DNA here is from genome assembly GCA_033032865.1 of Dactylorhiza incarnata. Taxonomy (NCBI): domain Eukaryota; kingdom Viridiplantae; phylum Streptophyta; class Magnoliopsida; order Asparagales; family Orchidaceae; genus Dactylorhiza; species Dactylorhiza incarnata. The sequence goes on from JAWHQI010000014.1 coordinate 13,360,479, forward strand.
AGATTGGTTCACTTGAAGCTCTAAGAAATACTTCAGCTCATCCATACTGCTCATTTAAAATTTCCCTTGCAACAAGTTAGAAAACTTTTTGCAAAGGTGGTCGTCTGTAGAACCAAAAACAATGTCATCGACCTAGGTTTGAACCAGCAAGATCTTGCCTTTTACTTCCCAAAGAAATAATGTCTTATCTATCTTTCACCTTGAAAACTTGTTTTCAAGAAGAAATCTAGATAGTGTCTCATACCAAGCTTGAGGAGCTTGTTTTAAACCATATAATGCTTTGCGTGAAAAGTAAACATAATCATGAAGGGATGAGTTAACAAAACTAGGGGGTTGTTCTACGTAAACTTCCTCTTTTAAATTAACATTGAGGAAGGTGGACTTCACATCCATTTGATTAACTTTGAATCCCTTATGAGCAGCATATGCTAGGAATAACCTGATTGCTTTGAGTTTGGCCTCTGGATTATAAGTCTGCTCGAAGTTGATCCCCTCTTCTTATCGGTAACCTTGAGCTACAAGCCTGGTCTTGTTCTTTATGATAACTTCATTCTCATCTAGCTTGTTTCTAAAGACCTATTTTGTCCCTATAACATTTTGAGCTTTGGGCTTGGTACTAGCTTCCACCCTTGCACCTTTCAAACTGATTGAATTCCTCTTACATTGCAATGACCACTGAGGCGTGCTTATTAGCTTCTTCATATTTCTTCAGCTCAACCTGAGACAGAAAACTTAAGTGCAAAACTTTGTTAGCTATACCTCTTCTTGTCCTAATTCCTTCACTAGAATCTCCAATGATCAGATCAACGGGGTGATCTCTCGAGTGTCTGATCACGAGATTCCTTGTAGCCCCACTAGAAGTTTCTGCTACTTTTAGTGCGCATTCTTCATCTTGATGCTCTTCTTCTTCCATCAAGATTGGAGAGTTGACGATGATGGAGCTTGGAATGTATTCTTTGACTACTTCTTTTACTCTCAACTCTTTCAGCTGAGCATATGCATCTTCAACAAAGATACTAGACGGGCTGCTATGGAGCATGCACGTCTCATCAAATATAACATTAATTGATTCTTCTACAATCAGGGTTTTCTTATTGACAATCATCTAAGCCTTACCATGGCTACTATATCCTACGAAAGTACCTTCAAAACATTTTTCACTAAACTTTGTTTTGTAATACTTCCCATTATTAAGTGCAAAGCATTTTCTTCCAAAGATCCTAAAGTATGACATAGTTGGTTTCCTGCCCTTCAAAAGCTCATAAGGTGTCATACGATTGTCCTTGTGGATTAAGGCTCTATTTTACACGTGACACGTATTATTGATTGCTTCATCCCAGATGTACTCTGGTAATGAAGAGTCATTCAACATTGTTTTGCATGCCCCAATGAGTGTTTTGTTCTTTCTCTCGGTGACTCCAGTTTACTATAGATTGCGAAGAGAGGAAAACTCATGAAAGATACCTCGGCTTGCACCAAAACTCTGTCATGGCACCATATTCAAATTTTGTTCCATGGTCACTTCTGTTTTTGACTACATAGCAGTTCAATTTGTTATGTATTAGCCTGACAAAGGTATTGAAACAGTCAAATGTGTCTGACTTGTGTTTTAGAAAGATGAGTAATCATCAACAATATCCAAGGTGTAAGATTTACCTCCAAACTACGAACATCCATAGGACTGAATAAGTCCATATGAAGCAAATATAAACATCTAGAAGAATCTTTAGTGGCAATGCTTTTAAAGGTAGCCCTTGTCTTCTTACCCATCTGGCATGCATGACACGGGCTCTCTATAACGCACTTAATATCGAGAGAATCATGCACTAAGTTGTGACAAAATAACATATTTATCTTTTTGAAATTAATATATGCTAATCACTTGTGCCATTGATCACAAAGAGATACACTATCTTTTGCCAAAAAGCACACTGGTGTAGAAGATTCTAAACAAAGAAAATTAAGACAAAATATATTTCTACTCCGAGTGTCGGTTAAAATAGTTTTAGTATTAGAATACGATTTTATCAGACACTTGCCCTTGTAGAATTCAACGACATACCCATTGCCACATAGTTGACTTATGCTAATGAGATTATGTTGCATGTAATCCCTTAACATAAGCCACATTTGTGAAAGAGACGATACCATTTGTAATCATACCATAGCCTTTAGTAATTCCTCTATCAGATCAGCTAAAAATAACATTTGCACGATCTTTGATTGAGATATACTCTTGTAGTTGGTTTCTTGTTCCGGTCATATGCCTGGAACATCTACTGTCCAAATACAAAATAGGATTTTTGTTGGCCTTTGGACACACCTACATTCACAAATTAAATACCCTTCGGAACCCAAATAGATTTGGTTCCTTGGTTCCTTATTAGATGAACACCACTAGGGATGTTAACATTGAGACGTGTCATTCTTGCATTGTTAACTCATGGAGTCTTATAGTTAATAGAGTTGAACCAGCAATCTACGACAAAATGGCCAATCTTGCCACAACACAAATAGTCCAACCTGTTGTATCTTCTTTTCTTTTCCTGCTTTACCTTTTGAACGCGAGGTCTAGCAGGAGCAACTGACTTAGAAGTGGAAGTCTCATGAGGACAATATTCACATGGATCCTATGTCTCATTTGGCTTTGTAGCAATGTTTTTAACCTTTGGTGCTTTCTTAGCACTCAGTCCATGAACAAATGGACCATAATTCTTAAGGACAATCTCTTCATAAGGTGCCTTGAGATCACTCATTCCAAATTCTCTGGGACGGCTCCATCCTTGGTTATTCATGTTAGGAGCAACTTACATTGGTCTAGCAAGGTGACCGTAGGAAGTTTCAAGGTCATACTGATCATTTGCAAAAACTACCTTCTTGAAAGAAGGTTGACTTTGAGGAGTCTTCCCTTTGTCCTTAGCAGCATTATGTCCAATGCCGCCCTTCTTCGAAGTAGAAAATCTGTCAATGATAGGAAGTATAGTCTTTGGCTTCGAGAAACTTAATACAAGCTTTCTTTCATCCACTAACGTTTCTTCCAATTCATGGATGGCTTTCTCTTTCAGACTCACTAGCTCAGTAGAGCATTCCAGTTCCTCTTTTAAAGATTGAATTCATCGCTGAGAGGAGTCAATCTTTCAATTTCCTCTCTCAGTTCAGATTCCAATGCCTTGATAGAGGCAATCTCTTTCGCTTGAAATTTGACTGCCTTGCTGCATTTGTGAAATCCCTTCAGAAATATTCGGTACTGAACCATTAAGTCTGAATCCTCCTCCGATGAGTTGTCTTCTTGATCAGTGGGGATTGTATCTGATTTAGATAAGGGAGTATGAGAATTTACCTTCCCATTATACTGGGAGTCGCAGTTCTCATTATCAGAATGTGCCATTAGCCCAAAGTATGCTTCTTCATTGGAGCCTGACTAACTTGAGTTGTTGTAGCTTAGAGTCTTAGACTTCCTTACGATCTTTTCTTCTTATTCTTACCTCTAAAGGATCTCTTCTCTTCTTTATTTTATCCTTCCTTCTTCTTGTGAGGACAGTCAGCGATCACGTGTTCTGGCTTATTACAACAGTAGCAAATGATGTCAGAAGAAATATATTTATTTGGTTTCGATTTATACCTGTTGTTTCTGCTGGATCTCTTCTTATGATGATCACCATCATGACGCCGTCTAAAATCAGATGAGTCAGGATGATGTCTCATTTGCCTCCTCTTGCTGAGCATCCACTTAAACTATCTGGATAGTAGAGAGAACTCTCCATTTTACATTTCATAATTAGAGGATCTTGCTTCTAATTCATCACGTTCATTTATAGCCTGTGTCCTTACCGGTGACACAACTGTGCTTTTTCTTGACCCTTCGGCCTTCTGTGCTACATACTTCTCTCTGCCTGAAGTCCTGCTTCCCTCTTCTTCTTCTACTTTTCTGGTGTTCAATTACAACACATGGCAAAGCAGCTTCCCGAACAAATTATATGGATCGATGCTGTGCAGTTTACCAAACTCCCTTATGACAATAACCTTGCTATCCCATTCTTTTGTCAGGGATCTCAAGAACTTGTCATTAAGTTCACCGTTAGTAAACTCACGATCATAGTTTCTTAGGACGTTGAAGATCTTAAATAATTTCTCATAGCATTCAGAGATAGTGTCTCTTTTGTGTTATTTGAAGGGTTTGTATTCCTGATTCCGGAGGGATCTCCGATCATCCCTAAGTTCCTCCATTCCTTCCATGAGAACAATCAAGGAATCCCACGTTTCCTTTGCGTACTTACAGTGGATTAAATTTTATAGCATAAAATCATCCACCGCGCTAGCAATAATGTTCTTCGCCTTCTTATCCAGAGTGACGAGAGCAATTTCATCCTTGTTTAGATCCATCATTTTCTTAGGAACCATCAGATTTGGATTCAGGGTTGATGTAGTCGTGGGAACATGAGGACTTTCTTCCACCACTTGGAAGATTCTCGGATCTGCAACTTCCATGAAGAATTTTACTCCTTCCTTCCACATAGGGAAGTTTTCCTTGGAACACACTGACAGCTTCATCGAGGACATATCCTTGCTTCTTTCCATTGCAGACATGTTTTTCTCTTGACAACTAGAAAAGGATCCGTTCAAGGTGTTAGCCTTATAATGAACAACCTGCTCTGATACCAATTGAAAGTGACTAGTTGTCTACCTAAATGACCTAGGGGGGGGGGGGTGAATTGGTGAATCCTGTGGCTTTTAGCGGAATAAAACTATCTAATAAAAGAGAGCGCACAAAATAAGAGAAAACACAACAAAGACACACAAATTTCTAGTGGTTCCATAGAATGGGTACGTCCACTTTTCCCCATCGCCTATCTATCACTTCCGGCTAGACTCGACTACTTCACCGAACTCAGATTATCTCTAATCTTCCAGCTCTGATACCAATTGAAAGTTACTAGTTGTCTACATAAATCACCTAGAGGGGGGTGAATAGGTGAATCCTGCGGCTTTTAGCGGAAAAAATTATCTAATAAAAGAGAGCGCACAAAATAAGAGAAAACACAGCAAAGACACATAGATTTATAGTGGTTCCACAGAATGGATACATCCACTTTCCTGCCTCGCCTATCTAGCACTTCCGGCTAGACTCAGCTACTTCACCAAACTCAGATTATCTCTAATCGTATAACTCAGAGTCTCCCACTCCAACAAGTTCGGAGCACAACGTCTCCTACACTCGATCCTTCCAACAAGGATCTAAAAAACACAAAAATAAACACTTCCTACAAGATGTTTTGGGGTTTATACAACAAAATAGAATGCAAACAATCTTCTTAAAGCTATGGAAGCTTTGCTTCAGATCTGAGAGAAACTTCCTTCTTCATCACTTGAAAGCTTTTGACTTGAAACTTGATGAAGAAGGCTTGAATCAATTTGAATGTATGAAAGATTCTGAGCAGCGGGAGATCGGTTGACACTTTTCTTGCGGGAGGAATCGTGAAATCAATGTTTCTATCAGCAAGTTCTTCGCAAAATACGATTTGAGATTTTGACAAAGTTCTTTCCAAATGCACGATTTGGTTTAATAAAAATATCCCTTGACTATTTATAGGAGATTCCTCCTCCAATGGCTAAATTTGAAACCATAAGGAAGCTCCATGGGTACTATACATGGCGCAAAGACCCGATCTAGAAAGCCGTCAAAATAGGATTCAGAAAAACAGCTTTAAGTCCATTCATCGAGTATATGAAAGACATCTCAGAACATCTCTACAAATTAGCCGAGACTACTTTACAAATTCACTAAGGATTCTCGACAAATTAGACTTAGCTGAGCAGCTTGTAGTTTACTGGAAACTTCAACCATAACACTTGAGTCTTCTCGATGAACTAGCTGAGACTTCTCGAGAGTACTCGATGAGTTCATTGAGTAATTATAAGACCATACAATGAATCCACTGAGATAACTTAGAAAATTATTCTCTGAAAGAACTTGAAAGCACTCGACGAATTCTTCGAGTACACCTATGATCACTCGATGAATTCATTGAGTGTTCATGAGTTCACTCGTTGAAAGACTCGAGTACATACGAGTTCACTCTATGAATTTTACTTAGGAGAATTTCTTGGACTCTCATAACAAACAACAACAAGCTTTCATCTATTTCACAAAATTGAAGTACTAACCATTACAGAGATTATACATGAGTCAACACAATGTTCTATGCAATGAGGAATTACATTGCATAGACTTGTGCTTGATGACTCATTGTAATCTGATAGTGGTTTGTACTTAGCATTTAAGATCTGCAATAATCATAACAAAATAGTAACATCAAATACAAACTCAATTCATCTTAGTTCAAGGGGAACTTCTTCAAATCAGGGCTATTGCGGATACAATATGCAATAGAAGATTTGTGTAATGAAGTTGTTTTATTGATGAAAAATGAATTTGAAATAAGCTTGGTAGGAGAACTCACATTTTTTTAGGATTTCAAATCACACAAAGACATGATGGTATTTTTATTTGTTAATCTAAATATGTTCATGATATTCTCAAAAAGGTTTAGATTTAAAAATCTAAAGCAAGCTAATACTCCAATGAGTGCATCACTAAAGTTAGGAAAAATATGAAGCCGATATTTCTATTGATCAAACATTATATAGAGGAAAGATTAGATCATTATTATATTTGAGTGCATCTAGACCCAATATCATGTTTGGCATTTGTTTATGTGCTAGATTTCAAGATAACCACAAAAAATCACATTTAAAAGCATTTAAACGAATTTTTAGATATCTAATCGAAACATCTAGATTAGGCCTATGGTATCCACATAATGATTCCTTTATTTTACACGGATTTTCCGATTCGGACTACGCGGGTTGTTTGTTAGATCGTAAGATCACTAATGGCACATGTCATTTCTTAGGCCCCTCACTTGTTTGATGGTCAAGTAGGAAACATAATTCTGGTGCCCTCTCTACCAACGAGGTCGAGTATATCGTACTAGGTAGTTGTTGTGCCTATGGATGACTCAAACTGTATAGGGCTTTGGAGTTCATCTAAATAACATATAATTAAAATGTGACAACAAGTGCGCTATCGATCTTACAAACAATCCCGTACATCATTCTAGATCTAAACATATAGATGTCCGACATCATTTTATTTGGGATCATATTAAAAAGGAACATATAAGAATTAACTTTATAGGGACTGATTCTCAACTTGCAGGCATTTTTACCAAACCACTCCCTGATGCACATTTCAATATGCTTAAGTTAGAATTGGATGTCTTAGATATATCCCATTAAATTCTATAAAATCTACTTCTAAAATTTTTCAAAATTAAAAATTGCTTAAAGAGCCTCCAAATCAACTCTCTAAAGTCTGAAATTTCTACACTAAGAAGGCCTCTATTTGATAACTCTAAAATTAAGAATTTTTTTCAAAAAAAAAAAAAATGGAGTACTATTTTGGCATTAAGAAGTCAATGTCGGCATAAGCCAATTTTGCTCCAAAATTGCATTTTTGGAAATTTGTTGGTATTTTCTCATGAATTTTTTTTTATTTTTTTTTAAAACAAAAAATGTCTATTTTTTATATTAAATGTTGGTTTTTTCTTTTTAAAATATTATTTAAAAAACTGTTTATGCTTCATTGACAAAATCAAGGATGATTAGATTTATCACTTTAGGATTATTTACAATGTTGGATTTTACTTTCAAGTTTCTTTAAAACATTGTTTATGCTTTTATCATGCCTTGAGTTGTTATCTTAAAAATGTGCAATGAATCTAATTGTAGAGTTCATATACAAAATTGTTTTCACATGCCTCAAAGTATGAGTAATGTTTTATATTTGATAATGGTTATTTCACTCACACTCTTTGATAACCTACATGTGTTCTTAATCATTTCTTGCATGATTGTCAAGTATAATAACTTAAGATATTAAATTCCATAAATATCTTACTTACACAACATTGAATTCTTCCATGCAATTCTTTGTATTCATGCACAATGTGGTTTCAAAATAAAATATCTATGTTTGCAAAACAAGTGAATTTGGAGTCCTTGATCTCAAAAATTTAAAAAAAAACCAAAAATAATAATATATGACAAGAATAAATCCACCAAGCACTACTCACCCTCCTGATAAGTCTTAATGAGCATTGTGAGGTTGAGCATTCTGGGAAGAATTGTAAAGTGTTGTGCAAAAAAAAAATTTCACCACTTCTCTTTGTAAAAAAATCTTTATGTGCTTTGAATTTTGTGGTAGTAAATTTATTTATGTTTATTTAATGACAGGTTCTTACATTACATGCTTTCATGTTGTTTGATTTATACACATGTATACTTTATCAAAACACCTTTTTGTACACATCATTATCCTATATAAAATTTCCACTCATCAGAATTGGACCTTAAAGCATCTCTACCCTATTCTCTACAAACTTAAATAATTCTACTAGATAGCAAAGCATGCTCTTTACACTGTTTATTTTTACTTGAAAGTGCAAATTACTTTACATTGTGTAGCTTATCTTTTCTTGATATTTTCAATCATGTTTGCAATTTTTATAATTTCATGCATCTCGTGTCTTCAATTCAAACATCTTCTTACTTGACTTAAACTCATTATATTTTATGCTTTAAAATTCTTAACGATGTTCATTTTAAAGAATGCTTACAATATTTTTCGCTGTGTTTAATATCTTCCATAATTATTACACAAAGTTGATGTTACTTTCATATCTACATAGTGCACAATATATCATATTACTAAAACTTTTCCCCACCTTCTTTTGATAATACCAAAAGGGGGAGAATAAATTGAAGAAATATATCATTTAGGGGGAGTAAATCAGAAAATGCATTTATGTAAGGGGAGTATCCAAATAGGGGGAGTAAGCACCATAATCACACTTATCATATACTATAAATACCTTTCTAGTAAATAGTTGATTTCTTTCTAGAGGATTTGTCAAAGGGGGAGATTGTTGAAGCATGTGTTTCGCATCTCTTTGTTTGAGAATAACCAATCACACAATGTATTTGATCTTGCTTGTAGTGTGTTTATAATGTGTAGGAACTATAGGTACAATATCCTTATGAATCGAATGCTGACTGAACATGATTCTTTGGAAAGAGAGCTAACGCCCATCATTAGACTTAACGCCCTCGTTAACTTATCATCGAGAAGGAATATTGACGAGAAGGGATGTCGACATGAAGGGAATGACATCGAGAAGGGAAATCGTCAAGAAGTTAACGCGAGTGTTAAGAGCTAACGTGAGCGTTACGCCATATTCTTAATCATTTTTTCCATGACTTTGACGGTTGCACAGTTTTAGCCACGACCGTACAAGATCAACTAATGCTGGCATTAAGTTTAACGCTGGCGTTAGCTTCCTTGGGCTATTTAAGGAAATGAGCCTCTCATTCCGAATTACGAATGTTGAAATTCTTCAATCTTTCGTGAGAGCCTTCATCCTTAAGTTCAGGAACTCGTCCAAGTCCATTTTTGAAGATCAAGAGTTAAAAGGAGATTTCCAAAAGTCAAATTTAAAGGAGAACGCAAACTACAACTCCGATGATGTTCTTGCCATTCCTTCATCATCTCCTTCAAACCTCTTCAATATAGGGTGTTTTTCATTTCTGATTTTACATTGTATTTTTCTATTTTTCATTTGTGACAATAGTGAATTTGCTGCGATTGTTGGCGTCTAGGCCTTGCAAGGTTTAGGAGGAATTCACCGTCGTGTGTGTGGTGACTAGGTCTAGGTGTTGATCTAGGGGGAGGCTAGAGGCCGTATCTTGGGTAAGATGTGCTATAACCAACCAGTCCTTGGGAGAAGGACTAGTGAAGAATCAATATGTGATTTTATTCATGTTGCCTCTATTTCAAGCGTTATTGAAATTATTATCTTTGTAATTATCATTTGAAATAAAATCATTTTGTTCATCTTCTCTAAATTTCAAGAATTTTATTTCATTAAAGGATTTTTCTTGAGAAATTACATTGGCACTATTTTCGAGAAGTTTTATTTTTGAGAGCTAACGCCCACCGTTAATATTAACACCGACGTTAGCATTGAATCTAGAAAGCTCCTGTTTCTGTAAATATTTCAAAAAGTCTCAGTTTTCTCTTAAAATCGTAAAGCCCTTATTCACCCCCCTCTAAGGGCAGCATAAGATCCAACACTGAGTTCCTGAGCTGTAAGTTCTGATAGATCCGAGATTTTGGAGGAGTTGGCTGAGTCTAGCACATTGCTATATAGGTGAAGGGGTATAGTGGAGTACCCACACTGGGAACAATTATAAATCGTTGTGTGTTTTATGTGGTGTGCTTTTGGTTGCATTAGTTCAAGCTAAATTATTCTTAAATCTCCAAAAGACTAAAACATTTTACAAAACCTATTCAACCCCATCTAGGTGATTAGAACACACCTTAGACTTTCAAGTGGTATCCAGTGGAGGTTGTTCAAAGAAAGTTTAACAGCTTGAATAGATCTACCCTTGGGTGTGTCAAGTAATCACCATGGCTCCTGGAGAAAACTACAAAGAGTTAACCTCCATGAAGAAGGAAAGAAGATTTAATGTCAAGATATTCAAATTTCTAAATAAAAGCAGTTGCTGCTTCTCATGCTTTGAAGAAGAAGCCTATAGAGGGCTAATTATAAGAGGAATAAAAGCACCCCTCACTCTCTCAGACAGTGAGTATAAAGAGGAATACTACTCTGCTGTTGGAAGAGGAATAAGATCATCCCTCCCTGTCTTTGACAGTGAATTTGAAGATGAGGACTACTATAGGCTTGTAACCCTATCAGATGAAGAGGATCAGGATGATTCTCATCGTGATCAAGTATACATTCCTCTCACACTTTCAGCATTTGAGTTAAATGAAAAGACCAAGAGGGCATCAGATGATTGCTCATATACTGATGAGAGTAATGTTGATGTTGAAGCACAAAACTGCTCATCATGCAACAATGAGAACCATTCTGATATATTAGAACTATTTGGTACTCTCTTGGCTGCTCTCAAAAAGAGCAAAAGGTTGGTGAATTCTCAGGCTAAGGAAATATGGATCCTTATGCCATTCAGATCTCAGGTAGATGAGAAGACCAAGGAGGTGACTATATTGTCCAATGAGCTTATCTTACTTCAAAAGAAGTCTGGAGCTCAGAGTAGGGCAATCAAGTCTTTTGAAAGATATGAGTTTGATTAAACTACACTTATAGGGGGTGGGGGTGATTAGGTGTTTTCACAGTTAGTTGCTACGTTAAAATCTATCTATCACATCACAGAAGCACCACAGAGAACACACAAGACTTATAGTGGTTCCCTATAAGACAATATGTTTAGAGGTACTCCACTGCACCTCCCACCTATCTAGAAATGAGCTAGACTGGGCAACTTCTCCAACTCAGATGTCTTCTCAATAATCAGATCTTACAAGTCAGGTTCATACAGAACCCTACCAAACATAGACTTTACAAGTCTTATAATAACTCAGATCTTCACCAAGTTCCTACCAAACTCAGTATCACAAATAACCCTACTGAGCTCAGGCTCACACAGAACCCTACTAACACTCAAATCTATTACAAGATCTTACCATCTCAGGCTCATAAAGAACCCTACCAACACTCAGATATTTTATAAGATCTTACCAGCTCAGGCTCACAAAGAACCCTATCAACGCTCAGATCTATTACAAGATCTTACCAACTCAGGTTCACAAAGAACCCTACCAAACAAGAAGGATGTAGTTCTATTGCAGAAGAGAAGATTTCAAGATATAAGCTTTAAATAGCAGGTCTTCTTCTTCATCATGCAAAAATAAGTCCAGAGATCTTTGAATCTCTGTACTGTTTTTAAGAATCTTCTTCAGAGAAATATTAAATGGACTTTGCAATCAGGGAAGAAGATTATTTCTTTCTTTCCTTTTGATCTTCACAGTACAACAATGAAGTATTCTTGTTTAGTACTTTCCTCTCCTCCTTTTGATGCTTGTATATGTGAGAATATGAATGAGAGAGGATAACTATTTCTATTTTTGATTGTCTTGACTGTGCTCTGAAATCGACTGTTTTTCTCTTTTATTTTCTTCTACAATTTTGTATCAGGGCCCCCTTGATAATTCATTCCATAATTAATTAGGCCATTAAATAATATAGACTAGAACGATAGAATAAACTACCATACATGCTCTCTCCTTTTTGGAACATGCAATCCTTTGGAAATATATAATATTCTTCTTAAATGTTGTGTAAACGGCTATATTCTATAGAAGATATATAATTAATTATCCCTTGATTAATGCGCAAGATGAGAAGCGTGCACATTCCTTGCATTTCAATTTCCAAGAAAATCAGCGCAATAAATGAAGCTCTATATCTGTCAAGATGATAAAATTCCTTCAAGACAATATCGTGTTGATCATGCCGATGATATGTAATCTTCACGATGATATTGTCGACATACTCCTTTCTTCAAGACTTTACTTGATATCTCAACGATATTGCTTCTTCTAGACTATATCGTCGAGATGTTTCTTTTTATATGACTTAGAATTATTCTTCAATTTGATAATCTTTCTTCAAGACGAGATCGTCTTGATCTTCTAGATGATATAAAGTCTTCAATCCAATATTGTCTTCATGATTATTTCTTCCGAACTTAATGAGTTATTTCGATGATATGTCTTTAATCTTCAAGACTCTACATCTTCTTCAAGATGATATCATCGAGTCATCTGAACTTAGCTTTCTCAATGATAACCTTTCTATAAGACGATATCGTCGAGACTGTCTCGACAATAAGTTTCCCTTCTCAACGATTTATCTGCTGAGTCTTGAGACGATATTTTTCTTAGTGAATTTACATTACTTTTATAGTCTTGGTACGATTGATGTAGATTTGTTGCATTTCAACGATATGTGTATCATCTCAATGATATGTCAAGTCCTTCTTGATGAATTTGGACTTGGAGAATTACTGGACATGTGATTTATCCTCTGCAACCATGAATAAAATATGCCATCAAATACATAGTGCATTTATCATTAATCTGAGCACTTCTTCAAATTAGGAACATTGTTGGGCACTGTTTCCAATAATCTCCCCCTATTTGAAGAAGTCATAACTCACTTCAATGATAAATGCAAAATGATAAATAGAATCAAAACATTCAGCAAATGTGACATGATTCATCTTTCAACATGATACAAATAGAGATAATGTTTTAAAACAAAATATTTCAGTCATTTGCCCAAATCATTTTCAGACAAAACATTCTATGATAATCAGGTCCTGCTGCTGCTTCCCTTCCTTTTCTTTTCTGCCTTTCATAGAAACTGATTGGCTTTGGAATCTTCTTTGGAGATGGAGGAGGACCATGAGGGAAAGCTAGTTTGTAATTTCTCCTTTTCTCCGTTTGAGTGAGATGAAGAATCCAGTCAGCAGAATAGTAAACTCTTTCAGACCCATCTTGAGGGTATCCAAACTCCATCCAAGCTTCTGAGATTAAGGTCCTAGAGTTAGGACTCCACTTGCCTGACTGTGGATCCTACTCAATTTCCCTTAGCCTTTTCTGCATGTACCTTTTGCTTTGAACTCTCATCCTTTTTCTTGAACTGGCAGATTCTCTAATTTCAATACCGTATACTTCTGAGGCAGTGCGCTCAGATGGTTCTGCTAACTCATACACTGAGGGAGGCTTCTGCAAAGCTTGCTTGACTTGATTTATAGCCCATATGGCTTGATTTGAGGCAACATTTATCATTGCCTTTTCCCCCTTTAGGACTTCTTCAACAATGTGATCATCAAGGGTTACTTGTACAAATATTATCCTCTCATGTAGGTGTTGTTCTGCCTTATACATGTTATTTATTACTTCTAGTAGATGGTCATCTAGGGTCTTAATATTCATATCCATTCTGTTCAAAATTTGATATCTATTTGAATTCTTAATGTCAGCTATTTGTTGAGATGCTCTCTTAGTATTCCTTGACATAATACCTTTGTTTTGAATGATTTGATGAGACTGATGCCCATCCTTGTTGATCTCCTCACCAACATATTCCATGGATGGAGCTACTAAGTGAAGGACGTGAGTGTGCTGAGTGTTGGGATGATGCATATCATCCTATATAGTTTGCAGCTCAGAATTCATTTCTTGCCTTAGGTCATCTACAGTTTGTAGAATGAACCTTTCTATATTCTCCCTTTGAACATTCAGCAAGGCTGAGATCATATGGAATAGAGAGCCTGATTATGCAGAAGATGGTCTAGCAATATCCACTTATGGATCAGCATTCTCCTCTGGAGGACTTGCCAGAGTACTGTCTTGACCTAGAAGATAAGGAGAGTCTACCTACATTTGCTCTTCTTCTTCCACCAACACTTGCTTGCCTTTGATCAAAATTAGGTCAAGTCCAGTCTGGCGATCAGTACTTCCAACTTTCTCTGGCAAATTGCCTGCAGCTTCCTTCTCTTGCACTTGTCCCGCCCTTTCCTCTTCTGGCTCATGGTCTACAACCTCCTCCTGGCCTACTTCTCCATGATTTCTGAGTGTAGAGCACACCAGATTGCTATCCCCCTCAGCATTTGCAGTCTCTTGGGCTGAGCTACCATGCTGGGACTCCCAATCAACTGAATCACCTCCTAGATTGGGACTTCTTCTTACTTTAATAACCTCTGTGCTTGCAGGTTCATTCACATCCTCTAGGATCGTTTGATTAAGACCTACCTCCCCCTCTATCAAAGTAGGGTTTGGTATAAATGGGGCTCCTTCTTACTCAATATCCTTGGATAGATTTGGGTCTGGAATTGACGGGGCTCCTTCTTCTTTAGAACTGCTAGAGAACCCTACCTCCTCTGAGTCATCAACTACCACAGCTTTCTTTTTCATTCCTTTTATAGCTGCTTGGGCATCCTTAGGGGTTTTGGAGATAACTCTCTCACATCTTTAGGATGGTCCCTAAATGATTGATTCTCACTCCTTCAAAGAATTCTAGGAGCTCCCTATTCATGAGAATACAGGGTTCATAGAGCAGATATTCCAGCCGTACCGACTCCAGCAGTATAATTCCTGACCTAATTTCTTCTGAGCAGGAGTAGAATCCTCCTCTCAGAAGCTCACAAATGGAGATGATTGAGGATTCTTCCTTCTTGGGAGCCATTGAACCAGAATGTCAAGAATGAGCAATTGTCATACACAGAATGAGGGTTTGCTACGGAAATGACTTGGGGCAAATGAAAGTGTAATTTTTGTCCTAAACATTCATTCTATTTATAGTAGAGATAGATGAAGAGGAGCATACCTTTTCGTCCTGATTAGTATATTAAAAGAACATTAGACGGCTCTGATTAAAGATCAAATATTGCATTATGTATTTGTGTTGTATTTTGACGATGTGCATTTTTGTCCAGATTACTTCAACTTAGTCGTCGGAATCACTTCAACTTTGTCATCGAGACTCCACTAATATCGTCGAGACTTAGATTTTGTTGTCGAAACTTTTCATTCTGTATCACTGAGAATTCATCTATGTCGTTGAGATACCCATCTGATACTTGTCTACCTTGAGTCTTGGAGACAGTGCCACTTAAATTTCCTCCTTTAAGTCTCTTATATAGAAATACCAATTTGATATTCACTTGATAGAATTGGAATTCTCTATGGACTACATAGACTATGAATATTTAGCTTAATTAACAACTCCTCATAATTTGCTCTTGAGGATGATGTCTGGCTGTCTAAGAGTAGCCTGCGGTCTTCTGAGAGTGACTTTCATCTTTCCTATAAGACTTAGCCTTGTCTTCAATGAATAGCTCTAATCTTTTCCATGCTGTATGTGCATCCATTAATGGACTATACTGGTTATTTTGTGCAAGTCATAGCCATTGGTCATGCATCTTTTTGTTTGAATCCCCAAGTATACTATTGGTCTATTTTCACTGGGTTGAATTTTATTAAATACCTATTTAGTCCAAGCATTATCATAAATGAGCTGAAAGGTCTTGAGAACGAGATCTCTCTGACTGAAATCAATGATAAGATTCTTATGTGCTTCCCAAGCTCATGGGATTCAAGGATCTGGGCTATCAGACAGTCCAGATGCCATAGAAATCTCTACTGATGCTTTGCTTGGAAAGCTTAAGTACATGAGATGTTACTAAAAAGCAGAGCATAAACAGAGACAAAGGAGACAACTCCAACTCCTATTCAAAGGAGCCTTGACCGGAAATCTTCTGAAGGAGAGCCCTCTACTCCTGAAAATGAAATGTTCACTCTTCTAGCAAGGAGATTCCGAAAATGGGTCAAGATAGAAGTCTCAAGGAGAAGGGAGAGGAGCTCAAAGCCCAGATATGAGCAGACTCCAAAAAAGGAGGTGATTTGGTTCTCCTGCAATAAGCCAGAGCATATAGCTCCTGAGTGCACACAGGAACAAAGGACAAGAGCAGCAATAAGGATAAAAAGAAGAAGAAGTCTTTCAAGAAGAAAGACACGAAGGGAAAGGGGTTCATTGCTGAAACCTGGAGTGACTCTGATGCAGAGTTAAGCTCCTCTTCATCTGAGAGTGATGAAGAAGCATAAGAAGAAGCTGCCTGCATGATGCCATTGGAGATATCCTCAGATGATTAGGAAGAAAAGTATCCATGTTTGATAATTTTGATTTCACTTCCGATGATTTTAAAATTTGCTTTACACTACAAGAAAAATCATAATTAGCAAGGAGGTAAATACCTTGCTAATTAGCAAAATTCGTTGCTAATTTTAATTTGCAATAAATTTAGAAACAAAAATATTTCCTTGCGAATATGCTCCTAGATAATTTTAGCAAGGATATTTTTTCTTTCTATATTGCAAGGATTTTTAGCAAGGTATTTTATTCTTGCTAATATTTAACATTTATATTTTTATTTAAAATTGTTAAATTAAAATAATTTTTATATTAGTAAAAATTATTCTTTAAAATGGAGTTGCTAGGATTCGAACAACCAGCCTTTTACAAAGAGCCCAACATTATTACCACCTGAACCAATGAATTCTTCTGTTCAAGAGGGCTGATATTAATTATATATAATGTATTTATATAATTATATAACGAAATATAAATATAATATAATTATATAACCAAATATAAATATAATATAATTATATAAACAAATATAAAAATAATATATATATATTTATATAATATGTATCTATCTATATTTTATTATATAATATATGTATATATTTATCTATATTTTATCATATAATATATGTATATAACGATATATGTATATAGTTATGGATTGGAATATATAAGCTCAAGCTTTTTTAAGCCTAAAAAAGCTTGACCTTATATATTTTGGTTTTGACGACTTTTTAAGCTTTTCATGAGAACTTTGTCTCTAAATTTAATTTTCAACCACAATAAAAACACAAAATTAATCAAATAAATTGATAGATCAATCAATCATCGCAAATAATGTAATCAAAATAAGAGCATTCCATTCAATTCTTATAAAAAGCACAGCAACAATAATACTGTATGCTTGTAATGGAACCCCAAGTCCATTCACAAATATTGGTATCATAGCAGCCCACTGTGCTATTACAAATAATGGATGACCAAATATTTTTTTTCTCAAGCCCACTGTGCTATTACAAATCATAGTAGACTCCTGAATCAATTTTCTGCTTCAGTAGTTTGAGTCTCCTCATCACATGATCTCTTGAATGAGTCATATTAACTCCAACAATACTCCAATGTCGGCTTTTATGATTCAAGCACCTACAAAAATTAAATATAATAATCAATATAGTTTTAAATAAAAGAGAACAAGAAAATGAAGAACCCTACACATGAAAATCTCTATTTGTTTCAGCTTGATCAATACTTTCAGGTTCTGAATTTGTTGAATTAGAAGTCATTGAGAATAACCCTACACATGAAAATAACTACACATGAACAAATACACATTAACACACACACTCACATACACATTAACACATACACACATACACACACACATACACACGCACATACACACTCACATACTATAAAGAAATACCCATTAAAATAAAAACACACAAATCCATATACATGAGCACATACACATTAACACATACAAATTAACACATACACATTAGCACATACACATTAACACATACACATTAGCACACACATTAGCACACACACATACACATTAACACATACACACTAGCACACACACATACACATTAACACATACACATTAGTACACACACATACACATTAACACATACATACATACACACACACACACATACACACTCACATACTATAAAGACATACCCATTAAAATAAAAACACACAAATCCATATACATGAGCACATACACATTAACACATACAAATTAACACATACACATTAGCACATACACATTAACACATACACATACACATTAGCACACACACATACACATTAACACATACACACTAGCACACACACATACACATTAACACATACACATTAACACATACACATTAGCACACACACATACACATTAACACATACACACATACACACACACATACACACTCACATACTATAAAGACATACCCATTAAAATAAAAACACACAAATCCATATACATGAGCACATGCACATTAACACATACAAATTAACACATACACATTAGCACATACACATTAACACATACACATTAGCACACACATTAGCACACACACATACACATTAACACATACACACTAGCACACACACATACACATTAACACATACACATTAACACATACACATTAGCACACACATACACATTAACACATACACACATACACACACACAAACACACTCACATACTCTAAAGACATACCCATTAAAATAAAAACACACAAATCCATATACCTGAGCACATACACATTAACACATACACATTAGCACACACACATACACATTAACACATACACACTCACATACACATGTACAAATACACATTAACACACACTCACATACACATTAACATATACACACACATACACACTCACATAGACATGTACAAATACACATTAACATACACACACATACACAGAAATCCATAGGGAACAAATCCATATCCCTGAAAATAACAAAAAAATCGTGGCTAAGAAAGAACATACCCAATGCCGCGATGTGTAGGAGGTGGATAACTACCCTGTTATTTCTGGAATCGTGTCTTCCCAATGCCGCAATGTGTAAGAAAGAACATACCCTAAACCCTAAATTGGAGATATGAGTGTTGATTCACGGAGAGCAGAAGAGGAAAACAAAAAATAAATCCATATACTTAGGGTTTAAGTGACGAACCAGGGTAGCCCGAGCTGAAATCGCGATTGAAATCTCCCTCGCCGGAGCAGAAATCGGCCCTAGCAGGAAGCGCGAGGAGCTCGCCGGGGAGAAGGGAGCAGAAATCGGCCCTAGTAGGAAGCGCGAGGAGATCGCCGGGGAGAAGGGAGCAGGAATCGCGAGGGAGGAGCTCGCCGGGGGAGCAGGAAACGCGAAGGGAGCATGAATCGCGAGGGAGGAGCTCGACGGGGGAGCAGGAAACGCGAATGCCGAATCTCGTCGGGGGATTATACGCTCGCGCTTTTTTAACCCTAAAAAAGCGCGAGCGTATAATATATATATCGATATAGTTATTAATATATATATTATCGTTATATATATTATATAATTATATAATATCTAAATATTACTTTTTAATGTATATATCTATATATAGTTTTTTATATTATAAAATTATATAAGGATTTAAATATATTACCAATAATTTTGGAATATAAATAATTTATTACTAATTTATAAATATATATAAACAACTATTATGTTTTAGAGGAGAGGATAATTTGTTATGTAGCCATGATATTTTTTGGAAGAAAATAATTTTTTCATAAATAAAATTTTTGCAACAAAAAAAATCGTTTCTATTTTGCATCGAAAAATTTGCAACAAAAAATTCGTTGCTATTTTAGCAACACAAATTTTGAAACAAAAAAATTCCTTGCTATATTTGCAACAAAAAATTCCTTGCAATTTTCTTAGGTAAAATAAAATTTTGTTTTTATAGCTAAATTTGATGCTAATTAGCAACGGATTATTAAGCCTTTCTAAATTACCTTGCTAAATCGGATTTTTGTTGTAGTGTTATAGAATTCTGCAATGATCATATTAAGGTACAAATTGAAATAGAAACAGCTAGGCTAGAACTAGACAACCTAAAGGAAGATGAGGTATATTTGAGAAATCAAGACTTTATAAAAGAGCTTCATAATAAGGAATCAGAACTAGCTGAAATAAGAAAAGAAAATTTAAAACTAAAGGAAGAACTATGAAAGGGAAAGACCTTTGAGGACTCTCTCAATGGGAGGAGTCAAAAGCTCAAAGATATAACACAAAATCACTATATGAGAATTAAACACCTAGGTCTAGGAGCAGACCCTTGCACTATCACAGAAATCACTAGTTGACCAGCGTGGAAAAATCCAGTTAGATTTATTAGACCTAGTGAATTTCAAACAAGTGAGAGGACTGCACTCATTAAAGATAAGGACATAAATAATCCAAATAAAATTACTGTGCTTAATAATACAAATCTAAACAAAAAAAAGAAATCTCTAGGCAAGAGTAATGCAGAGAAACTAACAACCAATTATCAAAAGGTTAAAACCAAAAGTAATATAATTAAACATTATGCTGATTTATTATATTTACATACATTTTATACACATCTGATGTATCAAAATAATAGATCAAGGTTTGATAAACTCACTCTCTGTCATCCAAAGGGATATCATGAAAGACTTTTCTACTCATTCACAGAACCCTATAATGGTAAAAGCAAAGGGCCCAAGGTAACCTGGGTACCTTCTGATGTTTGAGTTACTTATACAGGAAGATGTAGAGTTCTGTTCCCAGAGAAAGTGAAGGGAAAAAGAAAGAAGTTGATGATCAATTATAAACAACTCATATGCAAAGGGAGTAATCTCTATTCCAAAATTCTCTGATGAGTTTACAATTCATGAAAATAATAGTATAAATACTATTTTTAATAAAAATTATTGCTTGGAAAAAGAGTAAGAACTTTCTAAGAAAATAGAACACATCATTCAGAGTTGCGTCGAATAGACTTCGACATACTGTATAATTTTACTTGACGCCTGCTCCGAAAGCAATATTCCATTGTTAATTCAGAGTTGCGTCGAATAGAAGTCGACATACCATCTAATTCTATTCGACGCTAGCTTCGAGAGTCATCTAAATCAGGCAATTTGAATAGCATTCGACGCAACGTTGATGACATATCGACAGATACGGCAAATTAATAGTTGCTCATCAAATTCAAAGACGCATCAAGTTCTAATCGACGCAACGTCGACATGCTAAGTGTGTGCAGCTTTACTTCTAGAAGCGACTTAGACATATTTTGGCGCGCTGTCTATTAATCTTTTTGACAATGCTTTAGATAAAACCAATTGAATTATATGATCTTGATTAAACAACACCTAGGGGGTGATCATAGTTAGTTGCTACTTTAAAATCTATCACAGCACAGAAGCACCACATAAAACACACAAGATCTATAGTGGTTCCCTATAAGACAATGTGTGTAGAGGTTCTTCACTATCCCTCCCACCTATCTAGCACGGAGCTAGACTAGGTAACTTCTCCAACTCAGATCTCTTCTCAATAATCAGATCATACAACTCAGGTTCACACAGAACCCTACCAAACACAGACTTTACAAGTCTTACAATAACTCAGATCTTCACCAAGATCCGACCAAACTCAGGCTCACAAAGAACCCTACCAAGCTCACGGTCTCATAGAACCCTAACAAATATCATATATATTACAAGATCTTACCATCTCAAGCTCACAAAGAACCCTACCAACACTCATATCTATTTCAAGATTTTACCAGCTCAGGATCACAAAGAACCCTACCAACACTCAGATCTATTATATGATCTTACCAGCTTAGGTTCACAAAGAACCCTACCAAACAAGAATGATGTTGTTCTGTTGCAGAAGAGAAGGCTTCAAGATATAATCTTTTAATATCATGTCTTCTTCTTCTTCTTCTTTCAAAAATAAGTCCAGAGATCTTTGAATCTCTGTACTGTTCTTAAGAATCTTCTTGAGAGAAATATTAAATGGACTTTGAAATCAGGGAAGAACATTATTTCTTTCTTTCTCATTGATCTTCAAAATACAACAGTGAAGTCTCCTTGTTCAGTACTTTCCTCTCCTCCTTTTGAATGCTTGTATATGTGAGAATATGAATGAGAGAGGATAACTGTGTCTATTTCTGAGTGTCTTGACTGTGCTCTGAAATTGACAGTTTTTCTCTTTTATATTCTTCTGCAATTTTGCATAGAGGCCCCCTTGTTAATTCCTTCCATAATTAATTAGGCCATTAAAGAATATGGACTGGAACTGCAAAATAAACTACCATAAATGTTCTCTCCTTTTTGGAACTTGCAAGTCTTTGTAAATATATAATATTCTTCTTAAATGCTGTGTAAACAACTATATTCTGTAGAAGATATATCATTAATTATTCCTTGATTGATGCGCAAGATGAGCGGTGGGCACATTCCCTGCATTTCAATTTCTGATAAAATAAGCTCAATAAATGCAACTCTGCTTCTGTCAAGACGATAAAATTCCTTCAAGCCGATATCATGTTGATCGTGTCGACGATATGTAATCTTCACGACAATATTGTCGACATACTCCTTTCTTCAAGACTTTACTTGATATCTCAACAATATTGCTTCTTCTAGACGATATCGTCGAGATGTTTCTTTTTATATGACTTAGACCTATTCTTCAAGATGAGATCGTCTTGATCTTCTAGAAGATATAAATTCTTCAAGCCAACGTTGTCTTCATGATTCTTTCTTCTGGACTTAATGAGTTATCTCGATGATATGTCTTCAATCTTCAAGACTATACATATTCTTTAAAATGATATCATCGAGACATCTGAACTTAGCTTTCTCGACGATAAGCTTTCTACAAGACGATTTCGTCGAGACTGTCTCGACGATATGTTTCCATTCTCAATGATTTATCTGCTGAGTCTTGAGATGATATTTTGCTTAGTGAAGTCACATTACTTTTATTTTTTTATAGTCTTGATACTAGTGATGTATCTTTGATGCATTTCAACGATATGTGTATCATCTCAACGATATGTCTCGTCCTTCTTGACAAATTTGGACTCAGAGACTTACTGGACATAGGATTTATCCTCTGTAGCCATGTATAAAATATGCCATCAAACACATAGTGCATTTATCATTGATCTGAGCACTTCTTCAAATCCGGAACATTGCTGGGCACTGTTCCCAACATCTTTAGAGGACAAGCTTCTTTTAGAAAGAAGAGTTGTGCCTAGCTTCTTAAAGCTCAAAACTGTTCTCCCTGTTATAGATAGCTTCTCCTCTCAATTTAGAGGAGGACTAGGCTATAATAAAGAAGTTGGAGAAAATTCCCAAGCAAGAACTATCTTCCAAAATGCTGTCTCTCACAAGCACCATCAGCCAAAGGGAAGGAAAAGGCTTTACCTCAAAAGTCTGATCCTAAACCGAAGTCTGTGACTGTGCAACCAACTTCCAATTCAATGCACAACCACTAAAATAGCTCAAGAAATGCTTTTTGTAAAGCAGCCTGCTCTTCTGATCACCAACACTCCATTCAGAAGGTAACTCAAAAAAAGGAGTTATAATAAATTTGAATGCTGGAGCTGTACAAGGTTGGGCACTTTACTATTGACTGTTGGTTCAACCCAACAGTACCTAGAGCAAGGAATGAGAAGTCTGCTAGTAGTTTTGCTGTTAAGCTTCCAGTAGTTAAGGCTAACAAGAACCTATGACCCAAATTCATTTGGGTTCCTATGGTATACTAATATTTTTCTTGCAGGTTTCTCCAATGGCCAGCCAAAGGCGAATATGGCTGTTATACAATAAATGATCCAGGAATAAGTCTGGATTAAGAAACATTCTATTAAAGAAATATATTATTTTCAACAAGTATATTGGATCTTGAAATCCCAACCGTTGATTCTGAGAGCAATACTCCAAGTTTGGCAGCTCAGGTATGCGCCTCTTCACATTCTAAAGTAAGACATATATAAATAGGTCATATGTTTAGAAATAGAGTACAACCTATATTTTATCTAAGCCATCACGATGAGTTCTCGAGTTCTGATGACACCAAAGCTCTGCAGACTCGACGATCCTGAGGAAAGGGCACCTGTGAAAAATGACGAAACCTGCAATACTGGAAGCGAGATGGTACGCGACGGGTTCAACAACGCCGATGAGGAGATAAAGTCAGTTATTGGGCTAACTGATGCAATGGGGATAAAATATGTGCTCTTAGAGCCAACTGCCATCATGCATAGAGAGCTTCTGGAGTTCTATGATGGGCCCAAGAAGAGTACTTCTGGAAATGCAATGAAAATTATGGATGGAAATACCCAATTGAGAATAATGCAAAAGGACTCTCCAAGGCACTGCGTCTATATAGAATTACATGGGATGAAATAGAGGATGAGATCTCATCGGAAGATCTTTCAATTGCAAAGAAGTGGTGCACCACAAAGAACAATCACATGGTACCTTGAAGAAGGCTGAATTCAATGTTAAAGGGAAACCACTGGCTTATATTATATGCCAAGCACTTTTGTGCAAACCTGGATCTCATGACAGAATATCCAAGGATATTTTTGAGATAATGACTAGAGTAATTCTCTGCAAGAAAACTGACTGGGCTTATTTACTGTTCAAAAAGATCCAGGGAAGTCTTCAAACACCAAACTTTTGAAGAATACATTCTCTATACCTCCTTAATACTCTTCATCTGAATGAAAAGAGGGGCTCACCCATCCATCATATGAAAAGAATTAACATTACAATTGTGGGAAGATGGGAGAAGATCATCACTAAAGCTGTCAAGAAAGGGAAGAAAGCAAGTAGCAGTCAGGACAACCTATTTGCAACTAGTGACAAAACTCCAAATCCAGAACCACAGGTAGAGACCTTGGTTGAAAATTTGTTAGTGCCCGAAGACTCTGATGCTAGGCAAAGAAGTGTTCTTATTGAGGGGGAGACTCATGCTGAGCTCTCATCCAAAGAGACCGTGGAACCTATTGAGAATGTGGTTATTATTGAGGGGGAGTCGCACAACGTGCTCCCTACATTAGAGGGTAAGGAAGCAAAATGCACTGAGTTTGCTATCCAAGAAGACCTAGGAGGTTAAAAAATGGATACTGATGACACTGTCCTTGAGAAGGAAAGTACTGAGCAACAAAATATGTGTAGAGAATTCATTCTAATTCCAGAAAAAGAAGCTGACAATGAACCTGACAATACCCATCAAAGATAGGATGCCCCTAATGTTCACCTTTATGATGAGGTCATGGTTAGAATGGATAAAGGTCTAAAAGTAGAGGTGAATGAGAACGAACAGGATCCTCCGGGATCATCTGCACAAACATCTCTTGAGCTAGCTCCAAGCTCTATAGTTGATCAAATAAAGACTCTACTCACTGAGGAAAGACAGTACTATCAGACATTTGTGGACAAAGCTGTCAAGGAAGTCAGAGATAACATGTCTACACAGATGAATAAGTTAAAGGCAAATATTGATCACATTAATGCTCAGATAACCAGCTGGTTCACCAGGGCAGGAACAACTGTAGACAATAACATGAATGCTCTCCAGTCTCTAGGTGAAAGAGTAGACTCCTCTCTTTAACAGAATCAACAAGCAGAAGAGGATTTGGAAAGTGCAGTCAGATGGCTCACTGCAAGATAGCTGAGAGTCAGAAAAAGATCATAACTAGATGTATCAATTCAAATGAGATTACCCATGAAACCCTCAATACCAAGTTGGAGCAAATTACACAAGACATTCTACAAAGTTTTGTTAAAGAAGTCAAAAAGAGAGAGCAGACTGGAGGTAATCAAGTTATCTGGATTGTGAATCAACTTCATCACTCCATGGAACTCCCTCCCATAGTGTATAATCCTATACAGCCAGGAGATCCTCAAAACCTTCCAAGACACTATGCTGAATCAAGTCAGAAAAAGAATCTCAAACTGTCAAATGAAGAAATGTCTCTTAAAAGGAAAAGGGAAGAAGAGTGGGAAAATGATCCAAATTTTAAGAATTGGAGCCCAAAGTCAAGAGACATAATATTGAATACATGGAGAGAATTTTGGAGACTTTGGCAAAGACATCTCCATACATTACCCTTCAAGTGAATGGGATAAGCACAAGAAAACAGAAGCCAGAAGAAGGCTCTACAAAAGGCATCAACAGGAAGGGACACTGCCAGATAATGCACCTCCCATCCCTGAGAGATACATTACAATGCCCTTCCCATATTTTTAAAGACAAGAGTTGAAGCAACATAGCAAGGAGAAAGAGACAGGAAAGAAAAGGGTCTACTAAAAATAGTACCTGAACTTGTGATGGCTAAAAGCAAATGTAGTTGTAAATCCGTTTAAAAACATTTGGTCTATTTATAATATCTTGCTGAAGTTTCTGAAGTACTTGTTCATTAATTCATTTCTTTATTCTGCACTCTAATGCTTGATTTACGTGTGGTAAAATATTGTTAATTAACTTATTTGTGCTTGAACACTATGAATGATAGTCAATACATAATAGTTAATGTGGTTTAAGTAAAAGTAATAATCACAAGCATTAAATGTATAATCTAGCGACATAAAATTGACAATGCATCCTTATGAAAGCATGCAAACAACTAAGAATAATGCTGCAGATGACACACAAGATATGTTCATGCTGATTATGCATAAGAATAATCCAAGACAATATCGTGGTGTCCACAAATTGATATCGTCGTGATGACCGATGGTCTCGTCGTGATGACACGATGATACCTAATTACCTATCTGTGAATTCAGAAATCTAAAATGAATCAATCACAACCATTGAATCTGAATTAATCAAATCCATAATACGCGGTTTTTCACTTTCCACAATAGAAATTAGAAATAGAAGTCAAATGTCTTTAAATTAATGCATATGCTACATTTTCCCTAAAACCCGTCGAGTGCTCTCCGTTTGGTGGAAGTAGACAAGTCGATACGCTTAGCTCTCCTTCAAGCATCTATGAAATGGCTCCCAAGGGATAAGGATGCCTATATGAAGGAAGTGAAGTAGTAAGAGATTGATTTCAGAATGCTCCAGAAGAAATTCAAGCCGTTATAAGACTGCTCGACTACATCGACTTGCACTTCATGCTATCTGAACCAACTGTGATTATGAGATGTGTGGTTCTTGAATTCTACTCTAATGCCAAAGTTGGCTCAACTGGGAAATCAGTAAAGAGTAGGATTAATGGCATAAATGTGAAATTAACCTCAAAGAGACTGGCCAAGGTTCTCAAGTTGCCCCCATTTGCCAAGGAAGAAGAGGATGAAGAGGTCACCAAGCAGGATTTAGATGATGCCCTAGAGTGGTGTGGCACTCAAAGAATACATATGGGTCATTGGAAAGGAAGCACTTCAACTAGCACGTGAAATTACTGGCTGATATAGTTGGGAAAGTCCTCCTTTGCAAAGTAGGCTCCCATGATAGGATATCCAAGCAAATGTTTGATCTGATGGCTAGGATAATCCTGATCAGGAAGACAAACTGGGCTCAGGTTGTCTTACAGAAAATTCAAGAGAGCTTTCAGGTATCAAATCTTGGTAGAATTCTATCCCTCTACTTACTCCTATCGTACCCTGACCACTTCAACAAGAAACTGAGAGTAAAAATCCATCACATGGGAAGAATGGATATAAAAGTACTTGAAAGATGGGAGATACTAACAAATTCTCCTAAAAGGAAGAAGGTAGTAAAGATTGTGGAAAGTGAAGAAGGAAGCTCTTCCACATAAAGTGAGCCAGTTCATAATCCAAATCTGTCAAGCTCTGAGGAGGAGGTGGGGCACATGGACTTCACAGTCCGAACTTCAGTCCAGTGCACTGAGTCCAGAGCCACTAAAGGTACTGGTCAAAGTGATGCTGCAAGTGAGGAAGAGCATGACACTGAGCTCCCTACTCATGTAGAAGAAGTGGTTAACAAGATCATTGAGGTTGAGGATGCGATCCATCCTGGGTTAGCAGTCCAAAAGGACCCAGTTGAAGCTACTGAGGAGATGAACCATGAAGAGATTACTGTCTACTCATGTAGAGAGTTGATAATTGCTAAAGCCATCACTATTCCTGAGGATGAAGTGAGACACTCTTCTATCAGAAGATCTCCTTCAATGTTTGAAGAAGTAGAAGGAATGTAAGACCTTCTACAAGTAGTAATGAAGAAGAAAGCTGAGACAGAACCTGAATATCCTTGCTCCTCCAAAGGACAAATGCTAGAAGACTCCTCACTACTGATTCAAATAAAGATGCTCTTAGATGAGAAAAGAATTAATCTTGAAGCATATGTTGACACTGCTGTCAATGATTTAAGAAGAGACCTATCTAGTGAGACAGCTGGTCTAAGAATAGAGATGAAGTATCTATAAGAAAACACAATCAGTTTCTTTAAGAGAGCAGCTCCAGCAGTAGATCATACTACCAAATAGCTAGAACTCAATCACAAGGGTCTAGCTGATATAATTGAAAATCAATGTACAACATATGAAATCCTGGAGGAATCTTTCAAAAATACTGCAAGGCAGATGGTTGAGCATAGAAGTATCATCCAAGAAAGATTGGATCTCTGCAGCCAGGAGCTAGATAGACATCTGCTAGAAACAAAGGATCATCTGGAAGGTTGAATCCACTTGCTAAAGGACAAAATTCTAAATCTTCAGGTAAATTTTCAAAAGGACATATCAGAAGAAGTCATAAATCGGGAGAGATCTATGATAAAGTCCAATGGTGAGCATGTCATCTAGACCTCTAATACAATCGAGGAAGCAATGAATCTCCCTCCTATCTACTATGATGAGCCTGCTGAAACATCTGATGTTGTACCTACTGCTGCCCCTGTCATATCTGATGCACTTGCTGCTGCTATTGAACAAAGGAAAGGGAAGGAGATTCCTAATGAAGATGAGACAAAGCTAAGAAAGAAGAGATAGAGAGAAGAAATGAAAAAGAAACAAGATTATGAACAATGGAGCCCTAAAGCAAGGGAGATAATCTTAAGTGCATGAGAACATATCAAAACAAACAAAAGTAAATGGACTAAACTTTATAGCACCCATAAGTGGACCAAGTATGAAAATCAAGAAGAGATAAGAAGAATTCACAAAAGAGACAAGCTAGCAGGAAGGATTCTATGGGATGCATAAGAACTACTCAGATATCATCCAAAGCCTCATGGATACTTCACCAGGTAATTTGATAAGAAAAAGGAAGCTGTTGCCAAGAGAGCAAGAAGTGGAATAGTTATAAAGGAACCACAAGCATTGTTGGCTTTCAACATTTATGAATCTATAATTTGTTGTTGGTACTTCTTATGTTATGATTTGCAATGTAATGAATATTTCATATCCGCTGCTCTCATTATCTATTAATTTTCATTTATTGTGCTTTATCATTGACCAGGTTATGACTTCTTCAAATATGGGGAGATTGTTGGAAACACTGCCCTCAATATTTCAGATTTGGAGAAGTCCTTAAGTCAATGATAAGTATAATTTGTATTAGATATCCATTTTATGTGATATGAGCAGGTAGGGACATAATAAATCTCATATATAATTGTTGGAGATCAAGAAAAATGACTAAGTTAAATATCATTGTGTATATAACACTTATACGATGATATTTTCATGATCACTCGCAAAAGGAAACATAAGAAGTCAATCATGAATTCACATGACAATAAAAAGAACACAACTATACCGTCGTGTCAACAAGGTACAAACGACGATATCATTATGAGAACTCAAAAAAAGTATGCTAAGGCAAATATCGTTGTGTCAATAAGGTACACACAACGATATCATTGTAAGAACTCATAGAAAGTATGCTAAGGCAAATATCGTCGTGTCAACTTGGTACACACGATGATATCGTTGTGAGAACTCAAGAAAGTAAGATAAGGTAAACATCATCGTGTCAACAAGTATCATACAATGATATCATTGTGAAGACTCAAGAATGGCTAGCTAAGTCATATATCATCGTGACAACAAGTATGTCGTTGTGAAGACTCAACAAAGGCTAGCTAAGTAATATATCGTTGTGACAACAAGTATCACACGACGATATCGTTGAGAAGTTTGAAGAAAGATTGCAAATTCATTTATCATCATGTCAGCTATCTTCAAACGATGACATCGTCTTGTCAAGTTGAGAAGGTGGGAATTCAAATTGACGAAGAAGACAAAATCAGATGTCAAATCAATTACTTCTGAAAAGTGCTCTAACATCAATATTCTAATGTTTCGACCATTTGATGGCTCAGATCTATAAAAGTATAAGAGAGGGTCAGTAAACCTGAAAGACTTGGAAATCTTGTGCCCTAGTAATCTTTGAAAAGCTTGACGGCTAAAAAGCAACAGAAAAGTAACAAGTTTTTCAAAGAATGAAAGAAGGAAGAAGAAGAAGAAGAAAAGCTTCAACAAGAAAGCTCTCACTCTTGAGAGAAAGAAGACTTCTTCATATAAGAAAGCTCTGCACTGTTCCTGGTACAAAACAATTTTTTGCTGATTGATCAAGTGTTGCCGCTAAAGAAGGTTTTCTATTCAGAAAGACCTAAGAAGACTCGAGCTACTTAAAGCAATATCTCTCTGAGTCTATTTATTGTAAACCTTCTTCTAATCTATTTTTGTAGGATCTCTTTGAGATTTGAGTTGTAGGGCTGCATTGATAGCCTGAGAGTAGGGCCTGTGAAAAGGCCTGAGTTGTAGGACTTTGCTGAAAGTCTGAGGTAGGGTCTGTGAAGACCTGAGTTGTAGGATTTCTGAGGAAATCTGAGTTGTATGATTTCTTAGAAAATCTGAGTTATAGGATCCTTGTTGGAGATTTTAGCTATATGAGTGCTTACACTCAGAGGTATGGTCACTGCTGGCACCTAAGGTAGGATTCCAGGAGGGAATCTGAGGTAGGGGACTTATAAGTATTGGAGCATGTGTTCTGCATCTCTTTGTTTGAGAATAACAAATCCCAGAATGTATTTGATCTTTCTTGTAGTGTGTTTATAATGTGCAATAACTATATGTACAAAATCAATAAGAATATAATGCTGAATGGAGACGATTCAGTGGAAAGAGAGCTAATGCCCAGCGTTAAAGTTAACGCTTGCGTTAACTTATTGTCGAGAAGGAATATCGACGAGAAGGGATGTCGACGTGAGGGGAATGACGTCAAGATGGGAAATCACCGAGAAGATAATATGAGCATTAAGACCTCATCCTCATTAGTATTGATGTTGAACATGTCAACATCCTTTAGTACAATAATGTTTCGCCAGGAGACGTGTCAACCAAAACTTGACTGGGTACGCTATATATCTAGCAATCTACCACAATACCACCATAAAATTTCGGAGCAAGGTTGGAGATATTCTAGCCTTGCTCTCTCAGGTTATTCTTCGATTGACTAGGGAGGGTGCTGAGCATTCTCAACATGATTAACTTAGCAAGCTTATCAATTTGCATTTTGAGACTTTTTATCATGGTGTTTTGATTTGTAATGAATGATTTTGTGAAGTCTAAGTCCTAATCAAGCTTGTCATCCCATGGAACGCGCTCTTCTTGCTTATTTTCTTATCGGGGAGGTACATATTGTTGAGGGGCGACTTCTGCTCGCTTACCCCACCTGTGTTTGATGCGGCCCATCTCTCCAACTAAAATTTGGGTGACTTCGCCTGGGATTGTACGTGTTGGAGAAGGGAGGACCTCTTTGTTGATTACATAC
The DNA here is from genome assembly GCA_033032865.1 of Dactylorhiza incarnata. Lineage (NCBI taxonomy): Eukaryota > Viridiplantae > Streptophyta > Magnoliopsida > Asparagales > Orchidaceae > Dactylorhiza > Dactylorhiza incarnata. Next base: position 13,392,403 of record JAWHQI010000014.1, read on the forward strand.
AAAATCTTCAAACACATTAGAGATCATAAGATCAACAATGGTGCTTCCCAGATGACATTCAAAAAAGTGATGCCAAACAACACCACAACTTTGGATGAGACAGCTAACAAAGGGGCGGCAGTGTAACACCCCATTTCCTTGGTTGGTAAATCGAGATAGCTAGGCAAGTGGTAGCAGGAAGCTAACACCCGTTGTAGGAGTTACCATTGGGGGTATCCATTTTCTAGTCAAGATGACACGCCTTGTCGTATAGAGGAGTTATAGATGGGTGTGTCGGCGAGACGTGTCGACTAGAGGTAATACACATGTTAACCTCTACCGCCATAAGGTAGTGTTGATTCTTGGTCTAGTAGACATGGACTATGTCGACGGGAGGCATGTCAGTATGAAGTGTGTCAGCGTGAAGTGTGTCTAGTGGATGCATAGTCCTTATAACTCATTTTCTTAAAATAGTTTTGAAATATAAAAATATGACTGTGAGGATCTTTTGATCAAGGTGTTAACACTTTTATGACCAACCTGCCTCTAATACCAATTGAAATTGTACAGTTGCTCCCCTGAGAATTCTCTACAGGGGGGGGGGGGTAAATAGAGATTTAAAAACTTTGATAAAAAGTGCAAAGAAAATAAATTCTTAATCCTAGGAATTCAAGATTTTACCCAGAATTAAAGCTTTCACAGAATTAAAATAAACAAGAGATAATCACAGAAAATTACATAAATATAGAAGACACAAGAATATATAGTGGTTCCACAAAACTATGGGTACTCCACTCTTCTACCCCTTGGTTGGAATCCACTATCCCAGTGCCGAGTCTTTTGATAAGGAGACTCTTAGAACCACTGAGTCTTTTGATACAGAGACTCTTAGAACCACTGAGTCTTTTGATAACGAGACTCTTAGAACCACTGAGTATTTTAATAAGGAGACTCTTAGAAACACTGAGTCTTTTGATAAGCAGACTCTTAGAACCAGTTCTGAGTCCTTTGAAGAGGGATTCTTAAAAATCTTTTGAAATTTAACAGAAAGATAAAGAATATCAAGAAGCAATCAGAAGAATTATTATAGGTAGAGAATTCTGCTGATCAAGATCCTCTTTCAGCAACTCTGAGGATCTTTGAGCACTAAGTGGATGATCTCTTCTTTAAATCTGATGAATCCCTGATAAGCAGAAGGTCAAGGAATATTTTTTGCTTCACTACTATTGATAAGATTAGCTTCTTTTAGAGAGTAGAAGGAGAAGAAGAATCTCTACTATTTCAGAGAGAAAGAGATGGAGAAGAAGCATGTCTAGAGATGGAGAGCAGCTCGATCTTCCTTTTTGAATTTGGTATATATAATCTTCTATTGATTTAGAATAAGATAACTTTTCCTTCTGATCGATTCTCCAATTGGAATGTATATAATGAGAATGGTGGCTTTCCATCTATGTCTATTGATAGCCCGTCAATTTCCTTTTATAGATCTTCCAATTTCGTCACCTCTGGATATCCAATACATTTTTTCTTTTTATATCCCATTGCGACCTGTTAGGATTCAAATATCTTCCATATATACATTTTGAATAATCCTTAGAATCTATTCCAAGAAGTTTCCAAATCTTTGACTGTATTCAACGTTGCGTCGAATTCCTTCTGAATTCATATCGACATGCCTATGAATTCTATTAGAAGCTACGCTGATATCTATTTCACAGATTTGAAATGAATTTTGCTATCGACGTTGCGTCGATTCCTTATAGATGTTGCGTCGACTTCATCTTGAAAGAATGTATGCATAGACTACTGCCTTATGCGTCGAAATCTAGACTACATTGCGTCGACTACCAATCAAATGAAGTGTTGACTGCCAGTTTGAGTTACTTTTACTTCTATTCGAAGTTGCGTCAACTTCTAATCAAAGTTGCATCGACTACTATTCGACACAAGTTTAACTCAACTGATTTTTGATCTCCTTTTGACTAGGTTTTGACACACTTAGGTGGATATGACAACCTAGGGTATCTAAATAACAAATTAAGCTCACTTATACAACATGGGTAATAAATCCTAGACAATGAAATCACTTTTACAGAATTTGTAAGGTAAATCATGACGATATTTTCCCCAACAATCTCCCACTATTTAGCTTAACAAATTTTACAGACTCATAAGTGATTTGAGCATATTGAAAATTAAAGAATACACATAAAAACCATATGTTGAGAAAGGTATTAATCATAAACTATAGAGAATTGAAGAACTTCTTAATAATAAATGATTATGTCCACCATAATTGATCTTCAAATATATGCACTGAAGATCATAAGATTAATTTTACAATTCCTTCTCACCGAGTTGTGATTGATCTTTGTCTTTAGGAGAAGCTTTTCTTTTTCTAGAAGTATATTATATTGGCACATTTCTTTTTGGAAATTGGAGTGTCTCCTCCTCCTCCTCGACAATTTTGTCAGCATCCTTGTATGTATCCTTTTGAAGCTCCCTCTGAGTTGATGCAACATTTTCAACTGTGAGGAAAACTTCATGAGCAATTGTAAGTATCTCTTGAATTTATTCATCAGCTGTAAGAAGCTCCCCCTGGGTCTGTGTAGGTAGCTCCCCCTGGGTCTGTGCAGGCACTAAAAAATCTGGGGCAGGAACTTCATCCTCTTGAATAATCTCCCACTTCCGAACCTTAATGGCTATTGAGGTTAAGAAAGATCTTGTTATTTTGGAGGAAGATATCAGTGTTTTGATTGCTTGCATGGACTCTTTTGTTTCTTTTATTTCAATCTCCATCTCAAAATATTTGTTTTGAAACTTCCTAGCATGCATCTGTATTATTTCAGAAAAGGTTCCATTAACCAGATTGATGCAGGACGCCGGGGCCCGGACCGCACCCCGTGGCATCACACCAGCAAGCAGACCATGGCCAAGCACGCCTGCCAGAAGGTCTGCAGTCCAGGCACCCCAACCCGTCTCCGTGCCTAGTCTCAGTGCGGTGGGTTGTGAGGCTGGGGCTCGATCCCTAGGTCAGTTGGTGAAAAGGCCTGTTAGGAGTGGTTCTTATAAGGAGGTATGGGGATCGATCCCCAGCCACAATAACCCGCGCGCTGAGGACAGGCGCGGAGATGGGTTGGGGTGCCTGGACTGCAGACCTTCTGGCAGGCATGCTTTGCAGTGGTCTGCTAGCTTGTGTGAGGCCACGGGGTGCAGTCGGGGCCCCGACGTCCTGCATCAAAAAAATGCACTTTTTTTGATGCAGGATGCCGGGTCCCCGACCGCACCCCGTGGCATCACACCAGTTAGTGGACCACGGCCAAGCACACCTGCCAGAAGGACTGCCGCGCTGAGAACAGGCACGGAGACGGGTTGGGGTGCCTGGACTGCAGTCCTTTTGGCAGGCGTACTTGGTCATGGTTCACTAGCTGGTGTGATGCCATGGGGTGTGGTCCGGGCCCCGACGTCCTGCATCACAGATCCATTGCTCTAGCTATTGCTTGATCAATATCAATAGATGGGGATGCATAGGAGGAAGAAGGCGGAGGAGGAGATTGTTCTATAGAATCAAGATGAGTTGCTACAAGAGTAGGTTCAGTAGGAATATCAAATAGTGGTTGTTGATGAGAAGTCTGACCTGGTTGAATATCGGCTATCATATCAGGTATGGATGCTCCTCGATCATCAGCAACCAGAGAAGAGGGAGCAGATGGTGGAATTTGACGTGGCTTTAGAATTTACCGAGTCCTTTTTGAGAAGATCACGACATTGATTCTTTTTCTAAGAGGAATAGATACTCCTTTGGATCTACATACAACTGGATAGTGGTGATATAACATTTAACTCATAATCTACATGTACGCATCCTCTTTATGAGAAAATTTATGACCGATCAATTTTAGTAGGCATTTTCCCCAATTGATTCTTTTATTCAAAACAAGAAACCCATTATTTGCAACTGCTGTTATGGAATGGCATAATGAGCAATGATTTTGCAAAGTAAGACTTTGCCTACTATGTCGGCCAAACATCTATATTCTTCGGAAAGATCATTTTTCTTCAGATTAATTGCTTTTTCCTTGTTGAAATTCATGGTCTGCATAACTTGTTATGTTTCCTGTGCTAATAATTCTGATAAATTCTCACTTACTGGTTGATCAAATGCGAGATTAGTGATACCTTAGTGATATGGATAACATTATCAGTGATTCTCCCTCGAAGAGACACATCCTTGTCAATATGAATACCGTCATTCAGCTCTGTTAATTTTATGTCATATATCTTGCTTATGGTGGAGATTATGTAAGACCTCCTTCCCGAGAACACAAGACACGACCGAGGGAAGTCCTATGCCCAGGACAGCCGCCTTGCGGAAGCGCCAACACACGAGCTAGCCTCTTCCACAAGACGCCTATCCTATCGGCCAAACCAATACCATCGAACCAACCCATTAATACCACAAAAATAAGAAGCCATAAATTCACATATAAGTAAAGGTGTCACAATTATACAAAAGACAGGTAGCTCCGAGAGCTCCTGCAAGTATCAGAGTAACAAAATAAATGAGCCAAGGGGTACATCTCAAAACTAACACTCACATCTGTCACTGACAGTAATGACGGTATCGTAGTCTCTGGCCTTATCGTCCTGACCTGGCTATCAGCCTCCAGCATCGTGCGCTGCTACTCCTGGGTGCGCTCCTAAAAAGAGGGGGCAACAACCATTAATCATAATGACTAAGTGGCTTCACATCCTCTACCCCGACGAATCCAAGGCACGAGGCAGAAGGGAATGAAGAGAAGCTGCAATATAAACAGTAGTAGCAAAACAGGTGGCAAGGAAAGATGTAAACACAGCAGTATATCAAATATATAAAAAGTACATCTAACAAGTAGTATGGCCAACAACAGAGTATAAGCAAGCAAAGTATATAGATAGCTGAATTGAACTTAACTTATAAGGATGCCCATACGAGCTTATAAGTTAAGGATCAGAACATAAAGTAACCCATCATATAAAGGTGCCCATACAAGTTTATATGATGATGATCCAATGCGGTGCAATGCTATGATCATGAAAGGATGAATGCAATGTAATGATTATGATATAATGACTCACCCATGCATTATTGATATGTCAACAAAGACCTGTACTTCCCACTTTTTGAGGGTAGCTAACCTCTTAGGCGCCCCCATCGTGGCCAGGCGGTGGAAGTGGAACGGGCTTCTTCACTACAAGGCGGGTATGCACACTACCAGACCTAGGCCCTATGCACGCCTCAACGTTTAGAATTCAACAACGGAGCTCCTACGTAATCTTGCTCGCCAACCTAGCTGAGTCTTATGATACGGAAGGGGTCTTGGGAAGTAAACACCAAGAACCCAGCCCAACCAGTCATTGGCACGGAAGGGGTCTTTGGAAATAAGCACAAAGACTCCAGCCCAACCGGCCAAGATCTATCTGCCAGCTCCCGACGGTGTGATGACCGGCGAGCCCGTAGATCTGCCACATGTAATCCTCCAACAAGGATCATTATGCAATCATGTGAACCTATGCACACCCCAATAATTTCCCATACTCAACCCGTGCTATCAAGCACCCAGGGACTCCCTACCAACTCCATAACACATGTTAATATTACAAGTTCGAACAATGTTAACTAGCATCCAAGGACCTACCAAACGGGTCCTGAACATAGCACCTTAGGATATAACCATATCCTATAATCCACACCAAACCATCACTGCTACCCTTACCGAGTTATCATAACTCTTGTGCAGTGGTACATGTATGAAAGGGAAATACTATCTTTGATCCTATGGGACAACTTGTGCGCGTAATGCCGTGTTCGAGTTCACTATACAAATCTGCCCAGACACATTAACCGCACCAATCCTCGTGCTCGATTCACGACATGCTTTGAACACAATTGAATTCATAAGCATCATTCGATCATGCTTAGCCAATACCCATCATCTCACGTCCATTCTCTTTAAGGATCAACAATCATAATTTCTGCTAAGTGGTTATCACAAATCTAACTCTCTGGTAGATTACCAAGTGATATATGGTACGATTTTATGCACATTTACATTTGAGAATCAAATCATTCATCTATGCCTCACCCAATTGACATGTGAATCCAGGAACTCCTATCACACCAAAGGGGGAGAACCTGAAGTTCTCTTTTTGCTAGCATCGGTGGTAGCGCTACCATCGGGCGCTAGTGATCCAAACGACATGCTTTCCCTTCGATGTCGACGGGAAGTTATCCCTTCCCGTCGACTAGTCAACACGCTAGCGCTGGCGGTAGCGCTACCATCGGGCGCTTGTATTTCTACAAGCACTCCTTCCCGTCGACATTATGGTTCGACGGGAAGTTATCCCTTCTCGTCGCCAAGTCGACTTGCTAGCACCGAGGGTAGCTCTACCGCCAGGCGTTAGTGATTCTATCAACACTCCTTCACATAGACATTAAGTGTCGACATGAAGTTATCCCTTCTCGTCATCAAGTCGACTCGCTAGCACCGGCAGTAACACTACTGTCGCGCACTAGTGATTCTATCAACACTCCTTCCCGTTGACATTAAGTGTCGACGGGAAGTTATCCCTTCCCGTTGACCAGTCGACATGCTAGCGCCAGTGGTAGCGCTACCGCCAGGCGTTAGTGATTCTATTTACACTCCTTCCTGTAGACATTAAGTGTCGACGAGAAGTTATCCCTTCCTATCGACCATTCGACATTCTAGCGCTGGCGGTAGCGCTATCGTCGGGCGCTAGCTAACAGGAAGCAGATCCTCTGTTACTCACCTCCCAATTTATTTCACTAGCAGCCCAGCTCCAAATCACAAACATATTCTTTCTTTCCCTAATGGTTGGATTCCCATCACTATGCATTTGTCTAATACAATTCAAGTTCAATATTTGGTACATATCTATAATTAATGCCCTTTTTTACATGGACTATTCATCATCTTCCTCCATAAGAAATTAGAGCATTTCTCCTTCTCACCTCCAACACTCACTCATTAGGCCACCGATCTTCATGAAATCGACTCCTTTAACTTCATATTGAAGAGAGGAGTGGATCAAAGACATACACGGAGTGAACGACGCCCTAAAACATATACTCTAGCATGGACACTTCCTACGAAGCTCCATTAATCTCACTAAATTGAGCTCTTTTGAGCTCAATGTCTATCCTAATTAGATCTAAAGATCTAGCACCAAGGGAGAAGGGTCGGAAGTCACCTGATTTTTGGCCGACGATTGCGGTTGTCTCCTCGGAGGCATGGCGGTGGTCGGCCGAGCTCAAGCCCTTATCCAAGGTTGCTCCTTCAAAACCCTAGATTACAACCTTAAGGTGTGAGGAAGAAGATGAAGAAAAGAAGAAGATGATGAATAGGGCCCTCTGATTAAGAGTTCAGCCCATTCAGGTTAGGAGGTAATGAAGAGAGAGAGAGAGATTTGCATTAATGAGCATTAAATGCAAATTCCAACTTTCCAAGCCTTATGTTGAAACTCCACAACTAAGTGCCAGCTGCTTATATGATTTTAATTCCACCATTAACTTAGTTTTTGGCAATTTAGGCCATCCACCATGGAAGAAATCACATGCACTGATTCGGCCGCTACCGCCGGCGCTAGCTAAAGCAACCACCGACGCTAGCTCCCTGCTACCAATTTCTTTGCCATTTGCTTCCAAACTTCAAGGGGCGAGGGTTACACCCATTCCTAGAGATTAGGGCACATCCATGGCACCATTAGGATCTCAAGACTCCTACCTAAACCAAGCATCTCCAAATGACCCGTGTCACTCGAGGGGTCTAGTTCAAAGTTGGATGTTACAAATCCAATATACAAAAAAAATAATTTCATCCCCAAAATTTGAGTTTGGGGCTACGGGTATTGAAGCAAAGTATGACAAGCTAGTTTAGATCATACCTCGGGGAAACAATCCGGGGTAATGTTGTTGCATAAGGTCCATCGGCTCCCAAGTGTATTCTTCTCGTCTGTGGTTGGACCACATAACTTTCACCAATGGAATAATCTATCATCGCAGAACTCTGGTCTCGATATCAACTATGTGCACAGGCTCCAGCCGGACAGATCTGTCGGCCCACACAGGGCCCGACGTGGCTGGGACTTGCTGATTAGGGCTAAGCAATGCCCTATGAAGGGATGATACATGGAAGACATCATGCAGATTCTCCAACTCCGATGGCAGCTCCAACCGATAGGCAAAGCGGTCAATCCGCTCCAGGATGGTATAAGGCCCCATATAGCGAAGACTGAGCTTCTTCCTTCCCCGAACACGAGAAACTCCGTGCATCAGCCTGATTTTCAAGAACACCTTATCACCAACCTAAAAATCCACTGCCCTGTGCTTCACGTCATATTATTTGGCCTGTCGGCTCTGTGCCTCGAGTACGCGGTCTTGAATCAATCTGACCATTTCATCGGTATCATTAATGAATTTCACCCCCAATGCTTTCGGGTCCTCATCTTAGACCCATGATAAAGGTGTCCTGCACCTCCACTAATGACTTCAAAGGTGGCCATTCCCTCACTGCCGGTACCTTTGCAGGATCCACTGCTACAACTGCTCCGCTAATGACATGGCCCAGAAAAGTGACTTCCCAGAGACAGAACTGGCACTTACTAAGCTTTGCAAACAAGCTGTGCTCCCTCAGCTTCCCCATAACAATTGTTAAATGATGTGCATGATCCTCCTTGGTCCTTGAGTAGACCATAATGTCATCAATAAATACTATCATGAATAGAACTGGGGCTCCCCAAGGCGATGAACTGGGGAAGACGAACCCCAAATTTACTAACTCTTGAATCTGCGTCCGAAACTCCGCAAGCTCCTTCTGTGCCATCCTATAAGGGGTCCTAGAAATGGGTCTAGCTTCCGGAACCTGTTGGATCCAGAAATTTGCCTCTCGATGCGGGTGTAGTTCGGGCAGCTTGTTCGGAAAGACATCAGGAAAGCCCCGAACTATCGGTGCTTCAGCAATGATGATCTTTATCTCCTTCATCTCTAAGCAGACCATATAAGCCTCATCGTCCTGCTGGTGGGCTTTGACCACCTGAATAGATGATAGTAATAGATGGGAGGTGGGGGTAATACCTTCGATCACAACCTCGGAATATTCGTGCCTCAGTACAATTTTCTTTGTCGGGTAGTCGATCTTGGCATTGTTCCAATGCAGCCAATTCATGCCCAGGATCAGATCAAAATCTATCATTTTTAAAGTGTCATGGGTGCTTCGAATAACCTTCCTCCGATATCTATATTCATGTTACACTTTACGCATGATAATATCTTCGACCCGTTTGCAAGTCGCACCTTCCTATGGATGCCTTCAAAGTGCTGCACTTGGTCAAGATCAATTATGAATTCCTCCGAGATGAATGAGTGCGAGGCACCCATATCGAACAAGGTGTATGTGGGTTTACCGTAAACAAGTACTATACCTGGGTGATTTTTGTTGTTTGGGTCATAAGTTAAACTAAAACGAAAGTTTGCAAGGTACCAAGTAATCATAAGAAGCTCACTAAAGTACCTGTGATGACCTCCTCAGGGTTCCGGGGCTCTGCAAGATCCAACCCATACATCTGCTCCGGTCATTGGCCTCTACCAAAAGGTCCTCGTCCCCGACCTCGCCCTTGGCCACATCCTTGCTGTGCTGCTGGAGGAGCCATGGGACGATCTAGAGCATTTCCTTGAAGAAGCGGGCAAAAGCACCGAATATGGCCCGACTGATGGCAATGGAAACAAATCACTCAAACGGAATCTCCTAGAGGCTGAGGTGCCTGACCCTAATATGGTGGGGGAAATGGTAGTGGTTGTGTTGGCAGCTCCTGTTGGAGTTTCTTTGGTGATCCGGAAGGAATCAACAATTAGTCTTACTGCCAACGCGATATGAGCCTATAGGGTCGCACATAAGAGTATTGGAGAAGTTGGAGATTGGTTTGTATTGGTCTTGCTCATATTGGATATGGGTGGAGACCCAAACCTATGGCTACATGGAATATAGTTAGTACGGGAAGACTGCGCCTAGATATTGTGAATATTGTATGGAGCATGTCTTGAAGTTTTCGAGTTAATATTGTGAATATCGACTCGTAAACAATGTCGTCGAGATTGTCTCTATTACATGCGTTGATAGGAACTCGTCGAATTGAGCCTTGGAGATTTCGTCAGAATTGTTTCGATGAATTCGTCAAAAGTTTGTCGAAGAATCCGTCGATAGTGTATCGATGAATTCGTTGAATATTCATTCGACAGAATGGCTGGTCGAGCCGCTGAGACTATCTCGTGAGCTGACTGGGGTCGTCGAAGAATCCATCGAATAGGTATTGACGAATTCTATTTCGACGAAAACCTGTAGCTTCTATTTTAATCTGGTTTGCGGATAGCCGACCCTGTGGTCTTTCTATTCTCGGGGTATAAAAGGTTGAACCTTCTAGGGTTTAGTAGTAGGAGTTCAACTTGGAGAAAACCCTAGTGGAGAAAGGAAGCGAACGACGATCGGCGACTTGCGATTTCCGGCGGCATGCTTTTACCGGTGCGTGAAATTTCTCGCCGACTTGTAGATCAAGAGGAATCGTTCCTTTGGGATCTAATCGTTGCTTCTGGAGATCGAAGGGAATCATTCCCGAAAGAACGTGTCATGCCCTTAGATCGACGGGAAGCGTTCCCATTCGGTTCTAACCGCAATCGTTGAAGTCGCCTCCTCTCCTTTAATAGATCTAGTAATCTGTGGAGATGTAGAGGGCACTCCTTCTCCGACCTAGCTCTTGTTGGACAAGAGGTTAAGGCTTCTCCATTCTCGTGTGGACTTCTATAGAGGTGTGGACACAATTCTACACTAACTCATCCGACGAGCAGTTCGATGTTGAAGGAGCCAAAGGAAGCACAGAGCAAGGACTTGGAATAGGATTCCGAATCCTAGAAGACTTTTCTTGGAGCTTTTGATTGAGTATCGACTCAATCCTTATAAGGTAATTTTATTGTTCCCGCAATTTCTTGAATCATGGTTTTAGCATGATCCACATGTCTCTTTGGGTTGTTCTTGATATATTCCACTATGTACATCAGATGTGTATACCTTTAAGGAAAACCCAACAGTGGTATCAGAGCTAGGTTTCTGCTAATTCCATGTTTCAGAAATTGTTCCCTTCCTAGTAACTGTCTATCTCTATGATAGTTTGTGAAACTAAAGACTAGAGAGACGAGCTTGTCTACTGCAATAAGGGTGTTTGCTTTTGCTAGCATCCGGTACATGTAAATCTGAAGGTTTAGAAATGTTCTAAATACTCAGATTTAATCCATATCATTAAGTGTTAATGGTATTGTGCATCTGGAATGTATCCGAGTTAAGCTTGGTCTGTTTGTGAATTGTGTGCACATTGATTAAATGTTAATCATGACTAAATGTTAATCACGATGAAATGTTCATCGACTGTATCTTAAAACCCCTTAATCTAATATTAAGTATTCGGATGCCTTGCGGTGGATGACACTCTTCCCGCCTCGATCGATGAAGTGTGGGCTTGCCAAAGCAAGGTGCATTAATCTATCTTGGTAAGGGTGCGAGCGGATAATTGTGATATCCCACTGTCGACATCGGGTCCAACTTAACTAAGTGACCTCAAAGGTTGAGTGCTTAGAGGCATAGGGTTGGCATGCACCATATGATGGATGCGAATAAAGAGTTTTTTACCAACCATACAAGAGTTGCATAATGATGCAATTGGCAAGTGTTGTCTACCTAAATAACTGCATCGTGAGAGAAATGCCAAAGCGGACTCATTGTGTTGGTGAAATACGGATCTTGTCCACTAAGAGAGTAGCTCGCATAAACTCTCCGAATCGAAATTAAGGGTTATCGATTTGATTAAAATAGTGGGAGCATTTAATTGAAGTCCTTAATAAAATAAAATGTATTTTGAAATATAGTACTGAAAAACTTTTGCAAATTTATTGTAGAATTTCCATGGCAAATACATCTCACTCTACGTTGTCCCTGAGAGCCATCCTTGAGAAGGACAAGCTCAATGGGACGAACTTCCTCGGCTGGTATAGGAACCTGAGAATTGTTCTCAGGCAAGAGCGCAAGCTCTATGTCTTGGAAGGGGAAGCCCCTGCAGAGCCGACTGGGAATGCTCCAAGAGCAAACAAAGATGCTTACAAGAAGTATCAGGATGATACCTTGGATGTGGAATGCCTCATGCTTGCTACCATGTCCTTTGAGCTTCAGAAGCAACACGAGAGCATGTGTGGTTATGAGATAATCGGGCACCTCAAGAAAATGTTCGAGGGGCAAGCCCGACAAGAGAGGTTTAACATATCCAAGGCATTGTTTCAGTGGAAAATGGGAGCTCGAGACTCAGTAGGGACTTACGTACTCAAGATGATTGAGTATATAGAGAACCTTGAAAAACTGGGTTTTCCCTTGGGCCAAGAGTTGGCCACAGATCTGAACCTGCAATCGTTGCCGGATAGTTAGGAGCAGTTCGTCTTGAACAATAACATGAATGAAATAGAAAAGACACTGCCTGAGCTCCTTGGCATGTTGAGAACTGCCGAGAACAACATGAAGAAGGTCAAGCATGCCATCCCCATAATGATGGTGCATAAGGGCAAGGACAAGACCAGGGGATCTAAGAAGACAAAGATTGGATCTAAGTCTCATCTTGATTCCAAGTCTTCTGCACTGAAAAGGAAAGGTCTGGCGAAGGAAGGAAAGTGCCACCACTGCGGTAAGTCAGGGCATTGGACGCGGAACTGTACACTCTATATTGAGGATCTGCAAAAGAAGAAGGGAGGTATGACTTCCGCTTCAGGTATCTATGTTATAGAGATAAACCTTTCTACTCCTTCATCTTGAGTATTGCATACCGGATGTGGTTCTCACATTTGTTCAAATGTGCAGGAACTGACAAGGAGAAGAATGTTGGGTAAAGGGGAGGTAGACATGCGCGTCGGGAATGGAGCAAGAGTTGCTGCCGTCGCCGTTGGTGTCTACTGTCTTTCTTTGCCCACTGGGCTTGTATAGAATTAGATAACTGTTATTTTGTTCCAGCCATAACTAGAAACATTATATCCATATCATGTCTTGCCATGAAAGGTTTTTCATTCATGATTAAGAACAATTGTTGTTCGATTTTTATGAATGATGTTTGTTATGGTGTAGCCCAATTGTTTAATGGTTTATATGTTTTGAACTTAGACCATCCGATCTATAATGTAGAAAATAATAAAAGACTAAGAACAAATGACTCGAATCCTACATACCTATGGCATTGTCGTTTGGGCCATATAATCCGGATACGCATATCCAAGCTCCATAGAGATGGACTATTGGACTCATTAGATTATGAATCATTTGAGAGATGCAAATCATGCTTATTAGGCAAAATGACTAAAGCCCCTTTCACTGGTCATACTGAGAGGGCAGATGACCTTTTGGGTGTCATAAATAGTGTTGTGCGCGGACCCATGAGTTCTATGGCTAGAGGTGGGTTCCACTACTTCGTTACATTTAATGATGATTTCAGTAGATACGGATACGTGTTTCTTATGAAGAACAAATCTGAGACCTTTGAAAAGTTCAAAGAGCTTAAGAATGAAGTAGAGAACCAACTGGGTAAGAGGATAAAAGAACTCCGATCTGATCGAGGTGGCGAATATTTGAGTCAGGAGTTCCGTGATCATCTGAAAGAGTGTGGTATTGTATCACAGCTCACCCCACCCAGAACACCGCAACATAATGGTGTTTCTGAGTGGAGGAATCGTACCCTGTTAGACATGGTGCGGTCGATGATGAGTCATGCAGATCTGCCCGTTTCTTTGTGGGGTTTTGCTCTAGAGACTGCTGCTTTTACATTAAATCGAGTTCCGATGAAAATGGTTCAAAAGACACCATATGAGATATGGACTGGGAAGCATCCTAGTATGTCTTTCATTAAGATTTGGGGTTGTGAGGCATACGTACGAAGTCAAGTGTCTGACAAGCTGGAACCCAAATCAGATAAGTGTTATCTTGTGGGATATCCTAGGGAAACCAAAGGGTATTACTTTTACTTGCCGTCCGAGGGCAAAGTGTTTGTCGCAAGGACTGGCGCCTTTTTGGAGAAAGTTCTTATCCAGAAAGATTGCAAAGGTGGAACTTGAAGAGCTTCAAGAACCACAAACAATGAATGAACGTGAATTGGAACCTGAGCAAGGACTACAATCTGTTGTAGATGGAGAACCTGCTCAAGAAACACAAGTTCTACGTAGATCTGATAGACCAAGATTTGAGCCTGAGAGATATGGATTTCTCGTGTCTCAAATAGGTAATGTGTTGCTTATGGATCATGATGATGAGCCTACAACCTATCAGGAGGCTATGTGTGGACCTGAGTCCGAGAAGTGGCTTGAGGCCATGAAATCTGAAATGGACTCCATGTATACAAACCAAGTTTGGACCTTGGTGGAACCACCTGAAGGGGTACGACCCATAGGGTGCAAGTGGGTCTTCAAGAAGTAGACCGACATGGATGGGAATGTACAAACATTCAAAGGCTGGATGGTGGCTAAAGGTTTCAGGCAAATTCATGGTGTTGACTATGAAGAAACCTATTCCCCTGTAGTTATGATCAAGTCCATCAGAATTCTACTTGCTATTGCTGCGTATTATGACTATGAGATCTGGCAAATGGATGTCAAAACGGCTTTCCTTAATGGAAACCTCCTTGAGGAAGTGTATATGACACAACCCGAGGGTTTTGTATCTCCAAGCGAAGCCACTAAAATATGCAAGTTGAATCGATCCACTTACGGATTGAAACAAGCTTCTCGAAGTTGGAATCTACGTTTTGATGAGAAGATCAAAGAGTTTGGTTTCATCAAGAACGAAGATGAGCCTTGTGTTTACAAGAAGATTAGTGGGAGCATTGTTGTCTTCCTGATATTGTATGTAGATGACATACTGCTGATCGGGAATGATATTACAACCCTGCAAGCTGTTATGAACAGGCTAGGAGACTGCTTTTCTATGAAGGACTTGGGTGAAGCAACTTACATACTTGGTATTAAGATCTATAAAGATAGATCGAAGAAGTTGCTGGGTTTGACCCATAGTACATACATTGACAAGGTGTTGAAATGGTTCAACATGCTTGAGTCCAAGAAAGGATTCTTACCCATGTCACATGGTGTGAGTCTCTCTAAGGACTAGTGTCCGAAATCTTTGGAAGATAAGGACCGCATGATGATGATTCCATATGCTTCGACAATTGGATCAATCATGTACGCAATGTTATGCACGTGACCCGATGTCTCTTATGCTTTGAGCATGACGAGCATGTATCAGTCTGATCCTGGTGATGGTCACTGGATAGCTGTCAAGAATATCCTAAAGTACTTGAGAAGGACTAAGGATACGTTCTTGGTGTATGATGGAGAGGAAGAGCTCGTTGTAAGTGGTTACACTGATGCTAGCTTCCAAACTGATAAGGACAATTCAAAGTCCCAATCAGGTTTTGTATTTTGCCTCAATGGAGGAGCTGTAAGCTAGAAGAGTTCCAAGCAAGAGACAGTTGCCGATTCTACGACAGAAGTAGAGCATATTGTTGCCGCAAATGCGTCAAAGGAGGCTGTGTGGATTAGGAAATTCATCGGTGAGCTAGATGTAGTTCCTAGCATTGTTGATCCCATAGTTCTCTACTGTGACAACAACGGTGCAATTGCCCAAGTGAAGGAACCTAGATCTCATCAGCGCTCCAAGCACATACTTCGGCGGTTCCATCATCTTCGAGTGATTGTCGATCGAGGAGATGTGAGCATTTGCAGAGTACCGACGAAAGATAACATAGCGGATCCACTGACAAAGCCTCTTGCGCAAAGGAAGCATGATGGTCATGTTAGATCAATGAATATTAGATACCTGAATGATCATCTTTAGTGGGAGCCTTGTGGATTACATGTTTGTTGGTTGTTTATTCATTTGATGAATTGTGATATGTACTGTATGTTTCATTTTACATTTATGGCAAGTTCTTTTATTATGTCAAATGTTTCTATATGATAGACTAATTAACATAATGAATGCCCTTAGAATGTTTGCTTCCATAGGAATTCAAGTATGTGACTTGAATGTGAGGGCCTATGTTTATATGAAGCTTCATTCTTAAATGTTCCCTGGTCGAGGTATCATCCTAGAAATTAGGGCGAGGATGAGACCATAAGACTAGCATGTGCATTGACTAATGACCGATTCTCACAAGTCATGATATTGTGATATCAAGTCATCACATGGGTTCTTGTTAAGAACAAGTTGTACTGGACAGATCCCACGTGAGACTACTTTGTGGATTGTTATATGAACGTGTCACAAGTAGATCTCAACTAGCAATTGTGTTTGTGGTCCTTTGACCTGAATTCACAGCATTCATCAGGTGAGGATGAGCGAACTTTGATGCCATCTAAAGTCTTCTCTTGAGAAAGGTTGACGATACGAGTGGTTGTTGGGTATGTTACGAATCATTTGGATGTTTGTGTGTGAGCAGAAATGGGATTTGTCCTCCTGTATGACAGGAGTTACATCCATGGTCCCCTTGATGGAATGAGACTGAGAAATGCATGGCCGTGCTTGGTTGAGTCAATATATGATATTGAGCTCACCATTTTCAGACAGTCTATTCTAGATCAGGAAACAAGGATTGAATGATCATTAGGGTGACATGGTCCATGCCTCTAGTTCTATCCGGATGTAAAGGATAAAGGGACATAACAACACTGATACATTGGTCAAGATAGGCTTATTGATTTATGGACTCTTATTGCTTGGGTAGCAATGATGCATCACTAGGTGCCGCTCATTGTTTGTGAGACTTTTGTTGATACCTTCTAGATCATGTGGGAGACTGTTGGAGTTTCTTTCGTGATCCGGAAGGAATCAGCAATTAGTCTTACTGCCAACGCGATATGAGCCTGTAGGGTCACACATAAGAGCATTGGAGAAGTTGGAGATTGGTTTGTGTTGGTCTTGTTCATATTGGATATGGGTGGAGAACCAAACCTATGGATACATGGAATACAGTTAGTACGGGAAGACTGCTCCTAGATATTGTGAATATTGTATGGAGCACGTCTTGAAGTTTTCGAGTTAATATTGTGAATATTGACTCGTAAACAATGTCGTCGAGATTGTCTCGATTACATGCGTTGACAGGAACTCGTCGAATTGAGCCTTGGAGATTTCGTCGAAATTGTTTTGACGAATTAGTCAAAAGGTTGTCGAAGAATCCGTTGATAGTGTATCGACAAATTCGTCGAATATTGATTCGACGGAATGGCTGGTCGAGCCACTGAGACTGTCTCGCGGGCTGACTAGGGTCGTCGATGCTGACTCGACGAATTTGTCGGAATTGTTTCGACGAATCCGTCGAATAGGTATTGACGAATTCTGTTTCAACGAAAACCTGTAGCTTCTGTTTTAATCTGGATTGCAGATAGCCGACGCCATGGTCTTTCTTTTCTCGGGGTATAAAAGGCTGAACCTTTTAGGGTTTAGTAGTAGAAGTTCAACTTGGAGAAAACCTGAGTGAAGAACGGAAGCGAATGACGATCGGCGACTTGCGATTTGCGACGGCGTGCTTTTACCCGTGCGTGAAATTTCTCGCCGACAGGTAGATCAAGAGGAATCGTTCCTTTGGGATCTAATCGTAGTTTCTGGAGATCGAAAGGAATCGTTCCCGAAAGATCGTGCCACACCCTTAGATCGACGGGAAGCGTTCCCATTCGGTTCTAGCCGCAATCGTTGAAGTCGCCTCCTCTCCTTTACCAGATCTAGTAATCTGTGGAGACGTAGAGTGTAACGCCTCGGCCCTCCCCCATAGGGTCCACGTAGGCACGCTACCGGGCTGCAGCCCAAGCACCCCAAAGCCTCTCCACGCCACTATTTCTCAGCAACGGCGCATTGTTGAGGTCGGGTCTTGATCCCGCAACCTCCTTGATAAGGAGTTTTCAAACCACTTCTCATCACCAATTGAGCTAAAAAAAAGTGCACTTTTTATTGTAATGACCCAGGCCCGGCTCCAATCGGGACAACGTCCACCGAGAGCTCCACCGGAACCCAGCTGGCATCGCTACCGGGATGCAGCCCAAGCAACCCAACCCCTCTCTGTCCCACCACAGGGCACAGTGGGTTGTTGGAGACCGCAGTCCCCCTTTGATGAGAATTGAGCCAGTTAAGCGTGCTCGGGATGGAGCAATTCTAGGATGGGTGACCTCCTGGGAAGTCCACGCGCTGCCGCTTAACTGGCTCAATTCTCATCAAAGGGGGACTGCTGTCTCCAACAACCCACTGTGCCCTGTGGTGGGACAGAAAGTGGTTGGGGTGCATGGTCTGCAAACCGTCTAGTTAAGTTGAACCCTTCAGGTGCCAGCTGGGTCCCGTGTTAGCGGGCCTGGGCCGGGATGGTGCCGGCGGTCCAGCTGGGTCCCGTGTTGGCGTGCCTAGACCGTTACATAGAGGGCACTCCTTCTCTGACCTAGCTCTTGTTGGACAAGAGGCTAAGGGTTCTCCATTCTCGTGTGGACTTCTATAGAGGCGTGGACACAATTCTAAACTAACTCCTCCGACGAGTAGTTCGACGTTGACGGAGCCGAAGGAAGCACAGAGCAAGGACTTGGAATAGGATTCTGAATCCTGGAATACTTTTCTTGGAGCTTTTGATTGAGTATCAACTCAATCCTTATAAGGTAATTTTATTGTTGCCGCAATTTCTTGATTCATGGTTTTAGCACAATCCACATGTCTCTTTGGGTTGTTCTTGATATATTCTGCTGCGCACATCTGATGTGTATACCTTTAATGAAAACCCAACCGCTCCATCCTGAAGTTTGGGAGGAAATGCCCACCACCTCTCCTATGGTCTCCTCCGCTAACCCTGATGTTCTTTCTCCTCCTAAAGCTGGGTCCTGCTTCCATCACACCCTCCTCGGACCTCTTACTCCTAGCCTGGACCCCCAAGTGGTCCGCCCCCAACTTCTGTGCCATCTCTATAATCTGAGCAAGGATTGAATCGGCGACGAAGAGAAGAGCATGCCAAGGGGATTACACTGACACATGTAGAACCGCTTTGCATAATCGCGTTCATTCAAGTCATAGGAGTTTGCAAATCTGGCAAGGTGCTAAAATTTCCGCTGGTATTCAACTATATATCTAGATCCCTGCTTCAGTTGCAGGAACCTCTCCTTGAGCTCATCACGGGCGGTAGAAGAGATGAAGTGCTCCTGAAATGCATTCACAAACTCATCCCAGCTTATGTCAAGGTAGTTATGAAAGGAGAGTTTAGTTCTTATTTATGTTAAAACTCTTGTTTAACTTTGTTTCAAAATAAAATAAGTGATATATATATATGTTTGCTGATTGAGAAATAATACAAATAGTAAGAATGCATATAAAATCACAGGACAGGAAATAAAACAAAGCAAACCAAAGCATCCAGATGACACAAGGAAATATTATAGTTCCCCTCAACTGGGTACATCTACTCTTCTACCCACTGGTAGGAATCCACTGGAGGTTGTTGATAAGGTGCCCTCACACCAGGGTGATTTTGAAAAGGTGTGCACACACCAATGGAGGTTTGATCAGGTGCCCAATTCACCTATAAGCTTTTGATCAGGTGCTTATAAACCAAGATGCAGGTTTTTGCTAAGGTGGCCTATCACCGGGAGTTAACTTTTGAAGGGAGTTATAACCCTTTACAGAATGGGAGAAATAAAAGAAAACAAAAAAGGTTGAAGGTGTTCTTCTCTTTGCTGAGAAGACTCTTGATGATGATGATGTTGAAGAAAGCTCCCCCTGTCTGATTTAGTTTAGATGACGGCCTTGTGGATGGAGCTCCTTCTCTTGATTGCAATAACACTTCTTCTTCTTCTTGTAGTTTTGATCCTGAGCATGTGATAGTGTTTGGTGTCTCAGGATGTATATGATCTGCAAGAAAGAGGTTAGGCAAAAAGAAGATAATATATTTGGATCTGTTTTTCTTTTTGCTCCTCTGAGTTTCTTCTTCTTCCTTTTCCTGTACAGCAAGTGTTAATATATTCTGTCTATAATCTTGTTGTTATATTGTACAGCAATATAATATATATATGTAATCTGTCGAGATAAAAGTTGTCTTCTTTCCTGGCTAATTTGAATTCTTGCCGACCAATGAGGAAGGGAGTAATGTCTCTTTCATTTCCCAGATCCTCGAGAATATAATTTGCCGTGTTTAGATTGCTGCAATGACTCTATTAATTAATGCTGCAACGGCTGTATTGTAAATAATAAAGGCAGCAATAAATATATATAGCAATATAAAATATTGCTTTATTTCCTCGATCTCATCTTGATTCGTCGATCTGTTAATTTCATTCTTCGAACGGAATGATTAAATAATCGAACTGAACATATTATAATAATTCTTTGAGCGCCTCACTGAAGGTTCGTCGATCTCCTCTTTTCGTCGACCACTGATCTGAGAATTTTGTTCGTCGACCGCTGTTATATAGCTGTTCGTCGACCGCTGTTATAATATAATTCTTAGAGCGCCGTTCGACATTCGTAGAGAATAAGTATAATATAATTCTTCTCTTTATTTTCTCAGCCAATATTTATATATATATTTTTTTCTTAGTATATTATTTATATATATGCTTTGTATATTATATATATAATTGTATATTTCTTATTATATTATATATATATATATTATTCTTTTCAGCCTTCTTTCTTAATGAGATTTAATCTAAGTTATTCAATATGTTGTGATATAAACTTAGACACTAAAGGTGGATCCTAACTCAAATCAAACATAAGGTTCCAACAAGTTACGCCCTTCAAAGGTGGAGCCCATAAGGGACTTCCACCAACTCTTGGCATGCAGATCCAAGGCCGTGACTGTAAGACCCCATTTTTTTCGCTACAAAACCGGGTCTTATGCCCAGAACTGCAGCTTTGAGGTGACACTAACACACGAGAAGGTCGCCACTACAAAGCACTGATTGTAACGACCCAGGCCCAGCTCCAATCAGGACTACGTCCACCGAGAGCTCCACCGGGACCCAGCTGGCGTCGCTACCGGGCTGCAGCCCAAGCACCCCAACCCCTCTCCAGCCGAAAGCTCCCTTTCCAAGGCACTTAATGTTATTAGTGACTACCCATAAGTATACCCTTCTTATCATTACACTTGGATTACCCTACGTATTTTATGAGCTTCTAAGGGGAAAGACGATCTTTCGTCGGTCCCGAAAACAACCTTGCCACTTAGCTTATCGGGTACACTCAACATATAGTCCCATAATGGTGACCTCACATCTTCTCTACCAGACTAGGTACACCATCTACCTTCCATTCCCACCTAATAATCCACAAATTACTCAAGTTTTACAATTATTATAATTTCTCCAACATTGGCCAAGTATGAAATTGAACATGAAGTGTAAGATCTACTTATGATATGACCCCCATAAAATTATGGAAAATCTATAATGTCAAAATAATAGTAAATACAGGATATCTCAATTTTGCAGTAAGGGCTTGACCTCTAATTATAATATTGAATAATTAACCCAAATTAGAATTTTAAGAAGGAATCACCAAAAATACTTGTCCAAAAATTATGGGAAAATTACCAGACCTTCATATTAATCAGAAAAGTCTACTGGCTAAATTTTAGAATTTATCAAAACAAATTATTCACATAAATAAATATTCTAAGTAAACCCATACTAGGAAAAATTACAAAGTAACCTACTGATAAATAATTCCAAAAATTATACAAAAATTTACAGATCTTTATAATGCCCTAAAATGTACTACCACGAAGTTTCATAATTTTCCAGAGGGTATTTGGCCCTCATTTATTTAACATATTCCTAAGACAAAATAAATGACTTGTGAATTATGTGCTATTTAAATCAATTCAATAATTACACAAAAAATTACCAGAAATCTATATTATGATTTCAAGTAATCAATCAAAATTTCATCAACATCCAAGATAATTTGAGCATGTAAATTCCTTTTATAAAAAGGTTCCCTAAAAAGGTTATAACATAATTCAGAGGGGACAAGTGTTTCTAAAATTCTCATAAAATTTCCAAGGGCATATTGACACCCTATAAACCTATCTACCAAATTTCATGACCATTCCAGGACATGTGCCCCTATGTCCTTCACAAGGCTTAAGTGCAACTCTAAGGTTAGAACTAGGGTCCTAGGGCATATCTGATGAGTCCTGATCATATATACATTTATGGACTCATCCGGGCCGTTATTTTGTCAATATCACGCACTTTAGCCTTATTATAGTCTATATTTGATAACCCATGCTAGGTGCACATTTAGGCCCACTTTGGTGTGTTTTCGTGTGTATTATCTTTAGTAGTATTCACATGTTGTTAAGTTCCACTTTCGGTGGCTAGATCTGTGTTTGTGCTGGAATAGGAGGCGTGCAAGTGTTTCCGGTGCAATTCTGCACAGGAACACTGCGCACGATCACTTGTTCTAGTGCGCACGACCACCGGTCGTGCGCCACTAATCGTGCGCACTTAACCCTTTTTCACGAGTTCTGTCTGGTGCAGTGCGCACGACCATCGACTCCAGTGCGCACGACCATCGGTCGTGCGCCACTGCTCGTGCGCATTGACCATTAAATTTCTGAGTTATGTTTGCTGCAGTGCGCACGACCATCGTCTCCAGTGCGCACGACCACCGGTCGTGCGCCACTGGTCGTGCGAACATTGTATTTTATAATTTCGTCTCTTGCAGGTTCTGTCCAGGCAGTGCGCACGATCGCAGAATTCCAGTGCGCACGACCACTGGTCGTGCGCCAATGATCGTGCGCAGTATTCAATCCAGCGCCTATTTAAACACCTGTTGCGATTTTAGGGCGGATCGCTCGTTCCGGGAGCGAGGTTCCTGTTCCGTACGCCGCCGACCACCGCCCTGGAACGCCCCTACTTCATCTTCAACCCAAGGGGAAGCCTCCTCCATCCATTCCAAGCCTTCCTCCATCGTCCGTGAGTGTTCTCCATCGTCCGCAAGCCTCCAAGCACCCATTTTCGCTTTCCGCCCGGTGAGAAGAAGAAGAGACCTTGAGTCGAAGACGACGGAGCACGTAGGGAGATTGTGACAGCTCTCTACGCCGGAAGCATTGCCCGTCCGAGTCCGGAGGTAGCCCGACAACCTACCATTCCGACCGTGAACGGCCGCTAGTCTTCACCGCCGGTTATTTCTTCCTTCTTTCCCTTCATTGCACTCTTTGAACCATGTACTAGATGAATATTGTAATATTTACTTTGATGAAAATGAATATTTCTTTGTTTTTCTCCATGGTCTGCTCATGATTCATTCCGTTCTCACTCACTCACTCGCACACGCACGCAAGGTGTTTGCTCCGTGTTAGCAAGAGCTAACGACGGTTGTGAAGAGGTGTTTGCGACCCTCACCCTTTCGCACTTGAGTTCACTTCATCCGCCTCACGAAGCACGGCATCGCAGCCGTTGCATCCACCTCACTTTGCGAAGCGGTGTTCTCGACCCGCATCTCTGTTGTGTTGTTAAAATTAGGAAAACCAACCAAAAACCCCTCTTTGTGTTTGTGAAACGCTTGTGTAACAATAATCACTGCGCGATTCGTTCACCCATCCTGCATTCCTCAAGAGACCGACATCCGGGGAATTTATTCTCCACAATTATTACTTGACAGCGACTGGTGCACTTGCCGACGCGCATCAAGTTTTTGGCGCCGTTGCCGGGGAATGCAGGCGTGTTTCGTCTTGTGTTGTGACTTTCGTTATACGAGCAGTTGTTTTTTATTTTCTCTGTTTTTCTTTTTGTTTTTGACAGTTCATGCAGAGGCAGGTCGCAGGTGAACTCGCACCTTTTGATCCAGAAATCGAACGAACTGCTCGCGCGCGAAGGCGCGCTGCGGCTGTACAAGCGGCCATGGGTGATCAGGTGGACCCAAATGATGTTGATCCGAGAATGCCCGGCGTGGGGGAACATCAGCCTGGGATTGAGCAGGAGGCAGTCAGGCCTCGACCCCGCACGATGAGGGACTACACCACTCCAACTGCTGGGAGTGTGTATCCGGGGTTCGGGCCAAACATTATGAATAATCAGTTTGAGATCAAGCCAGCGATCTTAAACATCATCCGGAACAACGCTCAGTTCTCGGGGTTGGCCAGCGAAGATCCGCATCTGCATCTGGCGGAGTTTTCTGATATTTGCGGAACCTTCCGCTACGCAGGGATTGCTGACGACACGGTTAAGCTTAGACTGTTTCCCTTTTCACTCCGCGACAAAGCAAAGGTGTGGCTCCACTCCATTCCGCCCGGGACTTGCTGCAACTTGGGATGCCCTCGCATCCAAGTTCCTTGCTAAATTCCACCCTGTGGATAAGATTGTAAGCTTGCGGCGGGAGATCGCCACATTTCGCCAACTTGACCAAGAGACCCTTGCTGAAGCATGGGAGCGCCTCAACGATCTCCTTCGCCGTTGCCCTGGCCACGAGCTCCAACCATGGAATGTGGTTGAATTGTTCTACTTCGCGATCGAGCCCAACTACAGGGCAATGATCGATGCTGCGGCGGGTGGCACCTTGATGAACCACACTCCTGAAGAAGCCCTTCGAATTCTGCGCGACACTGCCTCCCACAGTACATTCTGGACTGCAGGGAGAAATGCTCCAAGAAGTGGCCGAGGTCTTTTCATGGTCGACTCACTCCCCACTCCATCTGCGCCTGTTGCTATCATTACTTGTGAAGGATGTGGAGGCGGAGGCCATCATGCTTATGAATGTTCGGGGAACCACGTGGCAGGTGATTTCGCACACTTGACCTTAAATGAATCTGTGAACTATGTAGGAAATCAACCCAAGGGGGCGCCTTACAATAACGCCTATAATCCGGGAGCGAGAAGTCATCCAAACTTCTCTTGGAATCCCAACACGCCCGGCCAACGATGGTCACCGGGGCAGCATCAAAATGATGCTTACGCCTCCGGGAGCCAACCGAGGCCGCCGCACCCGGATTATAACCAAGCACCCCCCACCCAAAAGAAAAGTAATTTAGAAGAGATGATGGAGAAATTCCTGCTTGCAGCTAATTCAAACATGGTAAATCAAACCGCATCTATGCGAAACTTGGAGACGCAATTGGGCCAATTGGCTCAAGCGCTAACCGAGCGTTCGCAGGGAACCCTTCCCAGCAACACGGAAAAGAACCCTATTGATCAAGGGAAAAGTCTGGGAGATGCGGTAGATGCCAAACCGAGTGAGCTGGTAATCTCGTGCTCCATCAATAAGGTTGAAACCAAGGCTTTATGCGATTCCGGTTCCTCCCGCAACGTTATTGCACTGCAAGATGTTGCGAAGTTACAGCTGGAGATGAACACGGAGGAAAGGAAATCGCTGATTCTCGCTAATGGCACGATTGTCCAATCTGAGGGGGAAGTAAAGAATGTGGAGGTAACGGTTGAGGGGACAACTGTAATAGCTGATTTTTAGGTTCTAGGCCCGCAAGAAAACCAGTCCATTCCTATCTTGGGGGTGCCGTTCTTGAAAGAGAGCGGTGCTACCCTTGATTTTGCTACGGGGTGCATTTCCCTAACCAATGTGGTGCAGCAACCTACTTGCCCTGAAGCCACAACTGAAATATTCACTCCGCCCCCTCTCGTTATTTCTGATGAATTTCTAAGCGGTGCAGGAAAGATACATGTTCAAGAAACAGGTGAAGGAGGAATGGAAGAGTTCCAATCGGACGAGGAAGAGGAGGTCGACTTCCGGAAAGAGTTCGACTCCGAGATGGAGGAAGATGACAGTTCGGGAAACGTTGACTTGAATATAGTTAGGGATGATATTTATTTATCTCCGTGTGATGAATCATGTAATAAACTATGTAAGCGCTCCATCTCGTGGGCCGATCCGGTAGTCACCACGATGCCGGAAGTGACGCCACCTGATTCTAAGGCAGAAAAATCTGAGAACTCTCAGCGGTGGCAGTCTCCAACTGTCACCAAACTTAAAAAGGAAAAACTTCTGCGTGATGCTCGTGCTGCTGCTCTCCGTGGCAAGGTGGCGGAGGTTAGGGGAGCATTGGGTAATACCAGTGCTGGCCCTAAAGCCTTCACCTCCCGCCTACGTGCTACGGGAGAAGCGCACCATAAGAGCGCTTTTAGTTGATGTGTGTTTTATTTGCTGTGATGAACTATTTTTGAGTATTTCTTTTTAATTCCTGCACTCTTTATAAACACTGTTAATACAGGTATTTGGTCCAGCTTAAGGACGTTAAATGAAAGCGCTACTGGGAGACAACCCAGATTTCCGTTTCCGTATTTCTTTTTTTTTAGTTCAGCTTTTGTATTTGCTTTTGTTGCCTTGAGTTTGTGCTTGCAGGTTTCGTGTTCGATGGCGGATGCTGCGGACTATTCTTGATCG
Organism: Dactylorhiza incarnata; assembly: GCA_033032865.1. Taxonomy (NCBI): domain Eukaryota; kingdom Viridiplantae; phylum Streptophyta; class Magnoliopsida; order Asparagales; family Orchidaceae; genus Dactylorhiza; species Dactylorhiza incarnata. The sequence continues at coordinate 13,418,871 of JAWHQI010000014.1, forward strand.
TAAACGCCAATCGTCTGGTATGCTCATTTCTGAGCATTGGGTAACACTTCCTCCCCTCTTTCAGCTTCAAATTTCTAGATATCATGTTTAGCTTAAGTCTGGGGGAGCGGTTGTTATTATCCACTGTGCACGAGCTGCATTGCATACTAGAAGGTTGCTTTTTATTTTTCATTATCATTATCATTGTTGCATTCCTTACACACCACTTCACCCACTTGAGTGCGTGCTTGTCTTTTTGTGTTATTCCGTTTAAATTAGTTTGGTTGGAATGTGAAATAGTTTGTTAACATAGGAATTATTATTTGGAGCGCGATGTCGACTCATGTAGTGTACTAGTCACGTCGCATGTTATGGTAGAATTTGAGTAGAACTAGATTTTCTTTATGCATCTAATTTATGTTTAGTATTTCTGCGTAAATTTAGATTTAATATACTCAAGTGGTGAATTTGTATGGAATTGACGATAACCCGGTGTTGTGTGTGTGCGATTGCTAGTCGTGTGTTGCTCGAGTCGGGAGGAAGGTTTATCTTTCTCGTGGGCTAAGAACTTGCCCCTAGCGACTCTCGAAGCATGGGTGAGAGCTACTCGTTGAGTCAAACATGATGTAGGCCACCCTTTGGCTAGTTTGAGCTTTGATTATTCCATGTCCATTTCATTCACCTTTGCAAGCCAATTTTGTGCCTACCAATCCTTTGTTCAGCTCCTCTTCATCCACCAAAGCCTGAAGCCTATCCTACTCCCGCAACCAAAATGTTTTTAACCGCGCTCATGATTCTAAACTTGTGTGGAGTGTGGAATCCTTGTGTTATGAAGGAAAAATAAATTCTGTCTGCTGATTTTGAACCAACCGGAGGATACATAAAAGAAGAAAATTATGTAAAAGAAAAAAAAAGAGTATTTTGAAAAAAAAATCCTCCCGAGCTAAAAATAGAAAATCTGTTGGTATTTGTGAAGTAGGCCGTGTGCACACCTGGTTTTCATGATAAGTCTGGGGGTGTGTCACACGAGCATTGTTCGTTGGTCTTGTATGGTGCAGCGTTCCGATAGCTCACTTGGGTTGCGCAGCCATCGTGTTTAACTTTGAATATCATACCGTAACCTAAGCCTCGTTTTAATCCTATAAGTCCTACTGATTTGATTTGCGAGTTTGCTAGCGCCGTGGAGAGTGTGTGACCGGGCGAGCGTATGGTTCACGACGTTGATGGATTTCAGCGGAGTTATTCCTAAGCCCCGATCTTTTGCAACACCCGCCTCAGTGTCTCGTCGCTTTCATACCGGGCATGATCGCCAAATTCGTCATAATTCACCAACTGAGTATAATTAAATCTCTACTTACGCTTTAATACTTACGTAAATTAGTTAGCATAGTTAGAATCTCTTTCTACTAGAATTTCTACTCGCATGCGTATGTTACTTCGCACCGTACTCCCTTGTGTAATTCTCTATGTTAACTATCGTTTTCGCGCTCCGCCGGATTCGTTTGCTCGGGACGCGCAAACAGTTAAGTCTGGGGGTGTGATGAGTCCTGATCATATATACATTTATGGACTCATCCGGGCCGTTATTTTGTCAATATCACGCACTTTAGCCTTATTATAGTCTATATTTGATAACCCATGCTAGGTGCACATTTAGGCCCACTTTGGTGTGTTTTCGTGTGTATTATCTTTAGTAGTATTCACATGTTGTTAAGTGCCACTTTCGGTGGCTAGATCTGTGTTTGTGCTGGAATAGGAGGCGTGCAAGTGTTTCCGGTGCAATTCTGCACAGGAACACTGCGCACGATCACTTGTTCTAGTGCGCACGACCACCGGTCGTGCGCCACTAATCGTGCGCACTTAACCCTTTTTCACGAGTTCTGTCTGGTGCAGTGCGCACGACCATCGACTCCAGTGCGCACGACCATCGGTCGTGCGCCACTGCTCGTGCGCATTGACCATTAAATTTCTGAGTTCTGTTTGCTGCAGTGCGCATGACCATCGTCTCCAGTGCGCACGACCACCGGTCGTGCGCCACTGGTCGTGCGAACATTGTATTTTATAATTTCGTCTCTTGCAGGTTCTGTCCAGGCAGTGCGCACGATCGCAGAATTCCAGTGCGCACGACCACTGGTCGTGCGACAATGATCGTGCGCAGTTTTCAATCCAGCGCCTATTTAAACACCTGTTGCGATTTTAGGGCGGATCGCTCGTTCCGGGAGCGAGGTTCCTGTTCCGTACGCCGCCGACCACCGCCCTGGAACGCCCCTACTTCATCTTCAACCCAAGGGGAAGCCTCCTCCATCCATTCCAAGCCTTCCTCCATCGTCCGTGAGTGTTCTCCATCGTCCGCAAGCCTCCAAGCACCCATTTTCGCTTTCCGCCCGGTGAGAAGAAGAAGAGACCGTGAGTCGAAGACGACGGAGCACATAGGGAGATTGTGACAGCTCTCTACGCCGGAAGCATTGCCCGTCCGAGTCCGGAGGTAGCCCGACAACCTACCATTCCGGCCGTGAACGTCCGCTAGTCTTCACCGCCGGTTATTTCTTCCTTCTTTCCCTTCATTGCACTCTTTGAACCATGTACTAGATGAATATTGTAATATTTACTTTGATGAAAATGAATATTTCTTTGTTTTTCTCCATGGTCTGCTCATGATTCATTCCGTTCTCACTCACTCACTCGCACACGCACGCAAGGTGTTTGCTCCGTGTTAGCAAGAGCTAACGACGGTTGTGAAGAGGTGTTTGCGACCCTCACCCTTTCGCACTTGAGTTCACTTCATCCGCCTCACGAAGCACGGCATCGCAGCCGTTGCATCCACCTCACTTTGCGAAGCGGTGTTCTCGACCCGCATCTCTGTTGTGTTGTTAAAATTAGGAAAACCAACCAAAAACCCCTCTTTGTGTTTGTGAAACGCTTGTGTAACAATAATCACTGCGCGATTCGTTCACCCATCCTGCATTCCTCAAGAGACCGACATCCGGGGAATTTATTCTCCACAATTATTACTTGACAGCGACCGGTGCACTTGCCGACGCGCATCAATATCAACACCGCATCACCCCAAATTACACATGGGGGTGTCTTATGTGATCCTAAACTAGTGGCCAAAGTTTCACACCACTTTGATGAGATTTGACCACCTAATTCCATCATGTGCATTTTTGATCTAGTTTGACCTAGTTTGACCAAAATTGGCTTAACTAATTGCCCAACCAAATCAGTCCCAATTGGGCTGAAATTTATACTAGGGTCATATAATAACCCTAAAAATCATCCACCAAAATTTGAAGTGGATTGGAGGTCATTAGACCTTATAATTAAATAATATATGAATTATTAAATTATTACAGAACCTTAGAAAAATATTTTCCAAAAATTCCCATCATTGGATATGTTAAGGGTGTAGGTACATATAGTCTATGTTTCAATTTTAATGTCAATATCATTTCCCTATCAAAAGTTATTCAAGAAATAGTGGCTGCCCTACCCTAGGGACCAGTCCCACCATAATGACCCTACAGAGAGCTACAGTGCCCCTTTTGGGCTGAAACAAATTTTTAATTAAACTACACACCAAGGGCTACAACTTTGATGTTTGACACTTTTTCATCAGAAGGGCCTAAGTATTTTTAATAAATTAATCTAGGTACTGCAAATAGTGTGACAAAAATGCATTATTAATATAACATATTCATTTGATCTTAGCACAGATCTTGGCGCAAATCCGATGGCATGTGGTTATCTTCCTCCTTCAGCCAAGGGCTGAGATCAACCCGTACTGGGCTCTCTTCTACCTTGTTTTCCTGGCCACCTGAGCGCCGCCCCGGCCAGCCAATGCCACAACTACCTCCGTTGAGGTGGTGGCTGGTGATTAGCAGTGGTTGGTCGGCCGGAGTTGGCCGGAACAAGGTGTTCTAGTGGGGTAAAGAGGGCTCTAAACGCGTCCTTTTGGGAGCTTGATTCGAGCCCGATTTGTCTCAAATCAAGCTCTAAATCAGATGAAGGTCTAGCACTAGGGGAGGGGAAGCGGATCAGACCTGTGTGGTGGCCTGAGGCCACGCATTCCGACGGGTTTCCATGGACAAAGTTTGAGCTTTAGGTGACATGTCGTTCTAGGTCTCCTCTGCATGATTCTCACTGGAAGAAACGGGGTTTCACTCCTCGCACTCCTCTGAAGGTGTTAAAGAGGCTAATTGGAGGCAAGAGGGAGGTTTCACATGGTGGCCATTATTGGCCTTGATGGAGAATTTTAGTTTCATGTGGGGGAGGTGAATTGGGCATCAATGTGGCTAGGAGAGGGCTGAAAACTCCTCCTCTCCCCAAGAGGAGATGAATGGTGCCATCAATGGGGAAGATTGGAGGTTTCTTCTTCCTCCCCATTAACTCCCCCCTCTCTCTCTCTCTCTCTCTCTCTCTCTCTCTTTTAAATTGGGTTTTCTCTCTCCTAGCTAATTTTCTTGAAATTGAATGGCCAATTCAGTAGAGCCCAACCCCATTAGGTGGTTGACCACCTCAATTGGGTCTAGCCTAAGTGAATTGGGCTTGATTAGGTCAAAATAGGTCATTTTGACCTAAATTTAGCATAAGGTTGACTTTGGCCAATTTGATCATTTAGGTTGACCCCAATGGGTGGCTAGTCACCCATTGGCCCCCATTAATGGTTAGGAAGGTCTAGGTAGGGTCGATTTGGCAAGGTGAGGGTGAATTGACCCTTAATAGGTCACTTTGACCAAAATAGGGCTAGGGTTGACTTTGTTAATTTGACCAAATTGGAGGCCCCATGATGGGGCCTTTTGGTCCCTTGGGTCCCTAATATCCTTATAAGGGTATGGTTAAGGTCAATTTGGCATGGTGGAGGCCAATTGGCCCTAATTAAGCTATTTTGACCAATTTAGGGGTAGGGTTGACTTTGGTCAATTTAGCATCTTTGGTTGACCCCAATGGGTCCCTGATGCTCTAAGGGAACCCCTAATGGGTTAGGGATGTTATGGTGGAGGTCAAATTATCAGGGTGAGGCCCTAAAGTCCAACCCTAGGCTTGGTATCTGAAAATTGCTATTTGCAGACCACTATGGTTTCCTTCTTCTTGCCTAAGGCCAAGTGGTCTCTTCAAGCTTCCTAGGTTTTTGTCATGACCTAGTCATGACAAAACCACTTTAGGGGTCTAGTTGTTTGGGGGATGTTACAAATCCCAATAAACAAAAAAAATAATTTTGTCCCCGAAATTCAAGTTAGGCCTGCGGGGTTTCTACCGCAAGCGATTGTATGTAACATCCCTTTAGAATTGAAGTTATTCCCGACTCGATGAGCACCGACTATGTATGCCATAACAGTTCTAGTGTCTATCTGGTGTGCTCCTATCCATAATTTTACCACATGACTTTTACCTACGGAACCTTTTTGCGCCGCAAGACTCGCACCGTCGTATCGTCTATCCGGACCATCTCCAGGTGAATCAATTAATCAGAGGCTACCGGGCCATCTATAGTAGAAATCCGCTGCTCCATCCGTAGTAGAGCTCTCCTAAAGGAGGAGACATGGAAGACGTCATGCAATCCCGCTAACTCTGGCGGCAGCTCTAGTCTATAAGCTAACGAGCTGATCCACTCTAGGATTCTGTAGAGCCCCATCTGTCTCAGAATGAGCTTCTTCTGCCTGCAAATACGCGAGACTCCTTGCATCGGACATATCTCTTGGCACACCCGGTGTAACATCCCCCATACAGCGAGACCCCTAAGTTGGTTTTGTCATTACTAGGTCATGACAAAACCATAGGAAGAGCCCAACATCATGTGAATTTAGGTGAGAAGGAGAAAACCCAAGTGGTCTACAAATAGCAATTTTCAGATACCAAGCCTAGGGTTGGAATTTAGGGCCCCACCTTGAACCTTGACCTCACCATAGCATCCTTAACCCATTAGGGGTCTCCTTGAAGCACCAGTGACCCATTGGGGTCAACCTAAGAGGCCAATTTGCTAAAGTCAACCTTAGCCCTAAATTGGTCAATCTAACTCAATTAAGGTCAATTGGCCCCCACCATGCCAAATTCACCACGCCCCTACCCTTGTATGGGTACTAGGATCCTAATGGACCAAAAAGTCCCATCACGGGGCCTCCAATTTGACCAATTTTCCCTAAACCTTAATTTGGTCAAAGTGCCCTAATAAGGGGAAATTCACCCTCACCTTGTCAAATTGACTCCACCTATACTTTCCTAACCCTTAAGGGAAGCCAATGGAGCCCAAGAAACCCTTTGGGGTCAACCAAATTGGTCAATTTGACCAAAGTCAACTCAAGCTTAATTTATGGCAAATTAACGTAATTTAACCTAATCAAGCCCAATCCATTTGGGCTAGGCCCAACTAAAGAGGTCCACCAGCTAGTGGGCCTGGTAATTACTGTAATTACCACTTAAGTTCTGTATTTGGTGATTAGGAGAGAGGAAATTGAGGTTTCCCCCAAATTTGGAGAGTCAAAGAGAGCATTCATGGAGATTTAATGCAATTGATCCTTCAATCCCTCCCCAATTGATGAGCATTCACCCCCCCCCCCCCCCCCCCTCAGTTACAAACAAATTCTGGAGTTTTCTATGGCCAGGGGGGCTGGATTAAGGGAGAATTAGAAGTAACCGAAATCTTAGGCTTAATGGCCATTAATGGTAGAATCAAGGTGGTGGCACCTCCTCTCCCCAAATTGATCCCTTTAAAAGCTTCAGAGGACTGAGAGGTGTGGTTTCCCCCTTTTATTTGGAGAGATCGAGCAACTTGGTGTAGAAGTTCCATGGAACCTAAAGCTTTGGATCGGCCATGGAGGACCACCAAATCAGCAAGGAATCAACCCTCCATACAGGTCTGGTTCTTCATCTCTCTCTCTGTGGATAGATCTCATCAGATTGCTTGCAGGGATTGGGGCCAATTGGTCCCAAATCGGGTAGGCCAAAAGCTCCACTTTCGGAGCTTTAAATCCCGCCTTCGTATCCTTATTCCGGACAATTCTGGCCGGCCAACCATCGCTAATCGCCGACCACCACCTCAACGAAGGTGATGGTGGCATTGATCGGCCGGGGCGGCGCTTAGGTGGCCGGGAAAACAAGGAGGAAGGCAGCCCAGGTCGGGGCAATCTCAGCTGTCGGCTGGAGGTAGAAGATGACCAGCAGTCGTTGGTTTGCTTCAAGATCTGTGCAAGATCTTATATTAAATGATTTAAATGTTTACGTTATTTCATTAAATTCGTAGACCGGAGTAGAAGAAATTCGTCGAACGAAATGCATTCGCCGAACACATTTTGGAGGTCATCGATCTGATAGGTGAGTTCGGCCAACTGAACTAGGAGTTCGTCGAATGGGATTAATTCATCGAACTGAATTAATTCGCCGAACAGAATAGATTTCTTCGAGCGCAGCTAGTTTTCATCGAACGCACATTTGTTCTGCTTCGTCGAGCACAGTTAGTTTTCGTCGAACACAGATTTCTTCTGCTTTCGTCGAGCGCAGGTTAGTTTTCGTCGAACACAGATTTATTCTGTCTTCGTCAAGCGCAGTTAGTTTTCGTCGAACGCAGATGAGTTCAGCTTTCATCGAGCGCAGTATAAATATCGTCGAACGCAGAGTCAGTAATATAATTAAATGTTTATATGGTTTCTGTCACATATTATGCAGTGCTTCCTTTTAATTATTAGAAATACCAGATCACCTCTGATGAAAAAGTGCCCAACACCAAAGTTGTATTTCTAGGTGTGTACTTTACTTCAAAATTTGTTTCAGCCCAAAAGGAGTACTGTATCTCCCTGTAGAGCCAAAATGGTGGGACTGGTCCCTAGGGTAGAGCAGTCACTCTTTCATGTAAATCTTTTTATGGGTAGATGCTATGGCTTTGATATTTAAAACCTAGGTTAGTTATATACACCCACACAACATTTTAAAAGATGGGATTTTTAGGAGAACCTTTTTCTAAGGTTTTTGAGATAATTTCATAAATCGTATATTAATTAATTAGTGGGTCAAATGACCTCCAATGCCCTCCAAATTTTGGTGGGTGCTCCTTAGGGTTGTGTTATGACCTTGGTAAAAATCTCAGCCCAATAGGGACTATTTTTGTTGGGTAAATTGTCAACCCAAGTTAGGTCAAATTGGATCAAAGTTAGGGCATGGTGTTTATTCTGGGATAATGTGGTCAAATCTCCTCACCATGAGGTGAAACCTGGCCCATTGGTTTAGGATCACCTAAAACATCTTCGTGAGAGAGATGGGGTGGTGTAGAGGTGGTTAAGCCCTAGAACACTAGTTTTATCCCGATGTGTGCATTTAGAACCTTGTGAAGGACATGTGGTCAAAAGCTATAAAATGGTCATGGAACTTAAGAGATATGTTCATAGGGTGTAGTTATGCCCTAGGGAATTTTGAGAGAATTTTAGGAGAACTTATTTCCCCTAAATTAGGACATAACCCCTTTAGGGAAACTTCTTACAAGGATTATTTACATACTCAAAATGTCTTGGATGGAGATTAACCCTTGGTAGTGCCTTTATAATCATATTTTGGACCTCTGGTAATTTTTGTGCATTTTATTAAATGATTAAACTAGTACTTCATTCACAAGGCACCTATTTTGTCTTAGGCTTAAGAAAAATAGTTGAGGGTTCAATACTCTTTGATAAATTGTGCAAATTGGTGATATGACATTTTCAGAGCAATAGGAAACTCTGTGAATTTTTATATAATTTTTGGAGACTTAAATCAGTAGACTTCTTCACAACTTATCTTATTTGAGGTTCCCTTTAAGTATTTATTTAAGTAAGGAAATGATTTCCATAAATCTTGAAATTTAGTCAGTAGACTCTTCTGATGAATACAAAGGTCTGTTAATTTTCCCCTAATTTTGGTGTAAGTATTTTTGGTGGTTCCTTCATAAATCTACAAATTTGGATATAACATAAATATTAAAAAATAGAGGACAATTTCTTACTGTAAAAATATGATATGTTGTATTTCCTGTTATTTAGTCATCATAGATTTATCATGATTTTTGGAGATCCATATGATAATAATTCCTTACACTTCATGTTCATTTTCATACTTGGCAAATGTTTGGAGAAATTAAAATAAATGCTAAATGATTAAGGAAAACTATGATTCTCTGGATTTAGTCTTATAACTTCATGATAGACCTCCAGTAAATATCTTGAGTCCGTTAGATGAATATTTGGAGTACCTCTACTTATAGGCTTCATATAGTTAGTTTGGTCTGCGTTTAGTAAAACTGTGAAATTTGGGTAACTATTATCCTACTAAGTGGAAATGGCATGGGGTTGGTGTACACGGTCAGGATGAAGAGATTGAGGTCACCAAAAGGAGTTTATGTGACTAAGAGTGATTGGTGAGTTAAGGGTAAGTTGTGATCGGGGTTTACGAAGGATCGTCTTTCCCCTAGCGGGTCATAAAATACTTAGGGTAATCCTAGTGTAATAACAAGGAGGGGTAATCTTATGGGTAGATACCAACAACATTAAGTGTCTTGATAAAGGGAGCCTTGGGGTGTCATACCATTATAGTTCCTAGTACCGTAGCGAGCCCCTTACAGGGTAATCCTCGGGAAGTCCAAGAATAAACATAAATTCTAGGGTTATGTTGTTATACAAGATTAACCTAATAATACACTCTCTCACACTCCATTATCACGGGTACATTAGTCGGTTTGGTCTTACAAGCGGTAGGCTCGGTGGTTGTAGCGGCAAACTAGTTAGTCTGGTGAGATTGTGACTCAGTAAGGTTATGATGACGGGCAGGTTAGCCCGGGGAGTTTATGGCTCGGGATATAATAGAACATGTTTGCATGTGCATGAAGGTGGTAGGTCTTCGGTATTGGATGGTCGTTCACACCGACGTCAATATGTTGACTCGGCAAGTGTGGAATTTGCACTTAGCCATGAAAGTCTGGTGGTCCAGCCAGTAAGAGTACGCAGATGCTCCGCGGTTTTATGTTGAGGTGTACGATAGGTTTATGTTAGGTATTGTGAATACCAACCTAGAGGTGGGCGAGGCCCAACCCACCGCTTCCATTTGCCACTACGGGAGTATCCTGGGAGTCTTGCTAGCTCCAAAAAGGGGGAACTGAAGGTCTGTGCGCATAGAGTCAAAGTGTGTGAGTTGCACTTGTGTGAACATAGCATAAACTGCATAACTTTGCATGTCATGGCATAAGCATTGCATTTCAACCCCTACCCCTATCGTATAAATTGGTTATGGGACTTTTTATACGATAGGCTCTGCTAAACGACCCATTGGTTTATAGGTTTGTATGGGCATTCCTATAAGTCAATGGTTACTTTTCTATTTTATACTTATCTTTACTTACCCTAATTTACTTGCTTTTTACTATGCTTTATTTGTTGCTTCAAGTATATCTATAATCACATGTGTAGTGTAGAACATTTCTAGTAGACTAGATCCGCTGTCATCTGCTTTATTTATACCCCTTGTTGTCCTCTGCTTCATCCCTCCCGCACGGTGCCTAGGAGCCATTGGGGGTGGGGAACATAAGGCTTAGTATTTTTGACTAACGGTTGGTGGACCATATTATTTTAGGGGATCGAGGAGACACAGCAACACAATAGGCCGGTGCAGACGGAAGCGGGCCAGTCTAGTACAGGAGCTCCAGTTTCAAGATCAGTGAGTGATTAGTAATTAGCTTCCGGGAGTGATCTTGTAGTGAGGATATGATGTACAGGGCATGAGCCCTTTATTAATGTAATCTTTTATTCAGTTATACTATGTGGACATCCTTTATGATGTTTTACTTTTCTATGTGATGTGGACAGGGCTCTTTTGTTTAAGTTTCATTGTTCTTGCTTCTTTGTGATCGATTTGGCCGACATCATCGGCGTTTTGTGGTGGCAACCTTCCCGAGCGAGGGTGCCACCGCAAAGCGGCAGTTCTGGGCCTCATACCCAGGGTTTGAAAAGAAAAAAAAAGGGTCTTCCAAGTGGTATCAGAGAAAACCTCGATCCGAAGAAAAGAAGTCCACAAACCCTGGGCCACCCCGCGCGAGCTTAGTTTGAGGACAAACTAGCAGCGGAAGCAGTGGTGTGCCCATATGGGGAAATCACATGAAAAGTCCACTTTTAACTGAATTTTTTTATCCAAATCTCTTTACAAGTGTAAAGTTTTCTTTTGTAGCCAGCGACAAACCCTGCCCCCAGCAAGGAATACCTCCGGCTGCAAAAATCTCTTTAGATAGTCCTTTAGTCAATGAGTTAGATTTAAACTCCACTAGGACACGTGACTTACCATTATAATTTATACCACCCATGCCCTAGTCTGAAATAGACCATAGGTATAACTTGTTGGATCGGTCGGCGCCCTTAGAGGGGGAGTGAATAAGGGTTTTCAAAAACTTTAGATTATATTTAGAAAAACTTCGGAATATTGCAAGATTAATAAAGAGACGTCAAGTAAAACAATAATAAAGAGATATGCATTATTAATATCAAATAATGTTTTACAAAACTTGATTTCTATGATGCTAGAAATCGGAGGCGACTAATAAAAATTCTTTTTCGTTTTCTATACCGACTCGTATCCCCACGAACCGGTTGGCTTTAGCCGATCTCTCCCAAGATACGACCTCAAGCCACTCTAGCCGATCTATCCCCCGAAAGGCCTCGAGCACCCCCTAGACCAAACCTAGATCTAGTCGCCAACACGAGGCGAATTTCAGCCCTAAGTCCTACCCCAGACCTAGTCGCCAACACGAGGCGATTTCACTACCGTTTACAGAAAAGATATGAAATGAAAAGACAATAATATAAAAACTCCCTCTATGTGGATCTCTTGGAGAAGTGGACGAAGGCCCGCAGAGTATGATCGTAGTCGATGCGGCCTTTCGTCACGATGATGACGCGTGTTGAATTCTTCTCCACGGATCTCCTTAAGGCTTTATGGAATTATGGGGGTATCGCTCTGAATCTTCCTCTCTCTGCTATGGAACGAAGCTCTGGAGTTTGGGATTGGAGGAGGATGAAGAATTCGGAGCCAAATGATCCAATTTATAGCCTTTACGCTACCGCCGGCGCTAGCGCTACCGCCGGCGCTACCGCCGGCGCTAGCCCGGATTAGGAATGATCTTGCGCGGCCGAATCTCCCATCCGTGGCAACAATTTTCTCTATGCCTCTTGTGCGGCATGCTACCGCCAGCGCTAGTAGCTACCGCCGGGAGCTAGCTCCTTCTAAAAATTCCGCCGGAATCGAGCTAATCAATGCTAGCGCCGGGCGCTATCGCTACCGCCGGCGCTAGTAAGCTTGTTCGAATTTTGGCCTCAATTTTGGGGGCAGTCATCATGAGTACTCCTTGAGTCATATGGACTATGTTAACCTGCACACTTGAACACACAAGATCAAATACACATAGGATTTGTTATTCTCAAACCTAGGAGATGCGGAAGACCATGTTCAACAAAACTCCCCCTTTTGATAATACCAAATACATTAATGATAAAACAGCATTAATAAATAAGCATGATGAGACTATACTTGTGTGTGTGTGTGAGAGTGACGACTTTAGGATAATTATTGATTTTAGCATTTAGAATTGCTCCCCCTAAATACATGCTCCCCCTATGTGAATGCTACCTTAATATGTATGCTATCAACTGAATTTGTCATGTTTAGTTTATGATAGCGGGTTACATTTATCATTGTTATTTCTCCCCCTTTTGCATTTTATCATGTTAGTTCTCCCCCTTTGTTATTAGCAAAAGTGGGTAGGGAAACAAAGCACTAAAAAATGTGTAAATAAAAGAGAAGGCATGATCGAGCTTTTTAAGTAAATGATAAGGAGTTTTAGACTTGTCTTTCATTGAAAATGATCAGAGTTATGACTTATTTTATCCCTTTTGTTTGTAGTTCTCCCCCTTTTATAAATCAGAGTTTAGCAAAAAATAATGATTTTCCCTTTAAATAAGAGTTTTAAGCCTAAAAAAATCATGATTTCCAAGTAACCAATCTACCCAGACAATATGTCAACACCCTAGCCCCGTACTAAGTGACGGATGGGCATGAGGAGCTGCAAACATGTCGTAGGTTAGGGTGTTAATCCCATATGCAAACACTAGACAAAAAACTTAACCTAGTACTCTTTTCCCCCAGTGCCTCGCAAGGCCCCACTGGAACCCTCCCCGGTTTAGGACAAGACATGACTAGAGATAAGGTTATCTAATGTCTACAACCCTACGCCCCCACTATGGTGAGAAACGAAGTCATGGATAACAATTATTGGAAAAATTAAGCATTTAAATCTAATGGGAAATATCATAGCATATGGGTTTATATTTTTATTTGAATTTTTGAAATAAAACTCACATAGCTATATTGAAATTCATGAATGAATCAGAGTTTGAGTATTGTGGAAGATTTCGAAAAAGAAACATCATAATACTAAATAAGAGTTTAAGTTAAAAAGAGATGTTTTATAAGCAATATTTCACTTGTTGGAGGAGTGTTTAGAATAGAAATAGATCAGAGTTATAAGAAAAAAAAAATTTCAACCAATATAAAGTTTACCAAGCAAGTCTACCACTTGTTGCAAGAAAGAAATTTGAAGATTCAAGTGATGATGCACACAAGATGAAAGATTTTAAATAAGTATTAAAGTGCAAGGTAAAACAATTATATGGTTATGATGCGGAAGACATATAGAAGTACAAAAAACATCTTATGGTAATCAATGATGGTTCATAAAAATATATATGAGTTCAATTTCAAAAAGAAGATGTTTTTGTAAATCATTTTGCATTTAAAATTTTTGTTTTGACAATACAGTAACCAAGCATGAAATAAACTTATCAAAAAGAGATTACTACAATGTTACTTTAATTCACAATTTCAAAACATACCAAACATTGTAGAAAGCATGCTAGGTTATGTAGTGCATTTCATAAATAAAGAGTAGTATAGAGTTAGCATTAGGATCCAATACTCATGAGAAGAAGTGTTATGGAAGATAATGATGTGCATAAAAAGTGTATTTTGAATAGAGTAAACAAATGTTTTAATCAAAAATACAAGTAATATGTAAAGTAAAGAGCACAATAAAACACAAATAATTTTACTTCCACTCACTTCAATGCACAAAGAAAAATGTACAACTACCAAGGTGCTCTGCACACACAATGCTCATCAAGGCTTATCAGGGTGCAAAGTAGTTCTTGGGGGATCATATAGTTTTATTCTTCAAGATTGATTTTTATTGTGATCTCGTGTACTTAAGAATAAATGGTTTTTATTTTGAAAGAAAGATGGTTTGCACAAGATACTTTATTATTCTTTCCAAGGTGCTCAACCTCACAACGCTTATTAAGACTTATCAGGAGGTTCAAGTAGTGCTTGGTGGAGTTATCTTTGTCACTTTATTTTATGTTTTTGTTTTGTACAAAGTTCTCCGAATACACTTGTTTTGCAAACCAATATAATTTATGAAAAAGATAACCACTTTTCTTAACTTTTAAAAGTGCAAATAAAGGTTGTGTATGTAAGATACTTGTGCAATTTTAATTCATTGTACTATTACAAAACATACACAAAAATTCTTAGATTAAACACATAAGTAGACAATGCCAAAATAAGTGAGTGAATTGCGATCATTATCAAACATAAGACATTACTCATACTTAGAGGCATGCTACGCATTGTTCTACACAACTTTTTCAATATAATTTATTCACATATTAATAGATATATCTAAGCATGATGAAAACAATGTTCAAAGTAGTTTGAAAAGATAAATTGCAACATTATAGAAGTTTTGAATAATAGATTAACTCATGCTTGTTTTTTACAATAAAGTCCATACAGATATTTTTGAAAAATAATTTTTATTTGAAGTTTGAACTTATAAAATTGATCTTGGACTTCCCGAGGGCTACCTTATGAGAGGTTCGCCCGGTACTAGGTGATATGATGGGATGATAGCCCAAATCACCCTTTCGCAAGATACATAGAAAAGTTAAGTTCAGAAGAATAATTTTGATACTTGTTTTTGTTTTCTCTTATATTTTTGTAGTTGATTTTTTACAAATAAAAGCATATTTTTGTAATTTTTGCTTTTGTAATTTTTATATTTGATTTTTGCATAAAGATGAACTTTAAATAAAGGAAACAACACAAGCGAAAAAACAAAACATATTTTTTGTAATTTGGTTTTTGTAGTTTTGTATTTGATTTTTCAAAAAATAAAGAAACACAGAAGTGCAAAACTAAGTAGAAAATATAGATTTATATATTTTAAGGGATTTTTCAAAATTTTAAAATTATAGAAAAACGAACCTCGACGCTAGCGCCGGCGCTAGCGCTAGCGCCGGCGCTAGCGCTAGCGCGGGAAACAGTAAGTGATTTTTTAGGGTTTTAAAAATTTTGATGCCTGAACTTGATTAGGTGTCCTAATAGTGGTTCCATGCTGAAGTTGCATATTTTTAGGAGATGTTTTGGATGGTCCAAATTGCATGAAACGTAAGCGATTTCTTCTATGACTTGACAAAATAATCATTGCATGAGATATATTTACTTATGTTTTCATTTTGACTTTTCTAAAGACTTGAGCTTATAACTTAAAAAAATAGGAAATGAAAACCCAAGATATCATGTTTGAACAAATCAAATATGCATGGTTTCGGTGAACAAGGAGTAATGTTCACGAAAATAGTAACATGGATATGCCCTGACATATAAAACCTAACATAGATATAAATATTCTTTAGGTGTCAATGTTAGTACGATAAATTTGAGATTAATGTTATACCAAGTTTTGATTGTGTTTCAACTTAGAGACCTAAAATGGAGTGACAATTCTATTTGATTTGATATCAAAATGATTTAAAGGTCTAAACTAGAAATAAATCACAATACACACATAATATACCAACCATAGTAAGCAATTATAATACCAATTGTCATTATATAAAATGTGATGGATGATTCTTGATATGAATTATGATTTTAGAAAGTTTTAGCAAAAGATATCAATTGATCATTGTGGTGCGTATGGCATCAATATTTATGACAATTAATCTTTCAATATGTCTTATGTGTTTTTCTTTTTAATTTAGATAAATATCTCATAGCAAATTCAGAATTTTATCCACTTGTTGGTGAAGGCTAAAAATCTAGTAACCGGATTTAATTTGAAATATCTTATAGAAAATTTAGAGTTTGATTCATATGGATAATATAAGATATTAAGAAGCAATGAATATAATAATAAAAGATAGGTCATCGAAATATGATTTCGAATTTTGATCAATTTGTTTTATAAAACCATATTAAGCTTTTAAGAGATAAAATCATATTTTCAACATTGTATAGGATGACCATGACATGATAGTTTAAAAGAAAACAAAAAGAAAAAGATAGAAAAGACATTAAAGCACATCATGAAGTAGAAATTTGTGTATTTCATTTTAATTGATTTCTACTTCATGCAAATGATGGGATACTAATGAATAAGAGATTTAGGTATCCAAAGAGGACCGGGAGTGACGGTTCCTTTTTGTACCCAAATACATCATGTTTTCTTTTGGGGAGATATGTTTGAATGGGCCCTTTTGATTTGAGTTTGTGTTTCATCTTTAACTTTTGGCCGTCATTCAAACATTGGTTTAATATTATTCTTATTTATCAAATTTCCATGATGATTTTCTTTCCTTTGAAGATTATAATTTAAATTATCGTTTATAGGAAATTTGTGTAATTTCAATTTTAAGTTGGGAGAAACATGATTTTGTAAATAATGATGATTTGGTTTTTGATATGAAAAATCATTTTGTTTCTTATTCCTATTATTAGATTTAGTTAAGATATTTGTATTCAACTTGCTTTTAGATATTGCTTGATTTTCTAAATTTGTATGTTTTGAATTTGTATTTATAATTTTCATAAGCAAGTTGATTTTTGATTTTAATTCATCATTCTTTATCTTTAGATTATGCCTAGCTTTATTATAAGCTGTTGTGCTATTTTTAAGAGTGGAGACAATATAGTCGATATGATTTTGATACTCATTTCTAAACTCATCAAACGTTTCATCCATCTCTTTTATTTCAATTTCATAGTCCTTACACTTAGCACAATTAATTTTTAAAGATGAATTTTCTAAACATAATTTTTTATTTTGTTCTCTTATAAAAATAATTTCTTTTTCAAGTTCCGTAAATTTTTCTTTAATATCATTACAATCAAGACAAGATTTTGTATTTTCAATTGAAGTGACATGAGTAAAGCTAGATAAATCAGATTTTGATACTATTTTAACTTTTGCTTTTAAATTTTTATTTTCTAAGCGCAATAGTTTATTTGCATTCTTTAATTTCTTAATTTTGCGCTTAGTATTTTGTAACAATTGTAATGAAGAGATAGAAGTACAAAAGATAGAATTTGATTTCCTTACATTGCTTTTGGATGAGGGAGGATTTGAACATATTGTTCCTTTGTCTTCTTCTTGGCACTCCTCTTCCAAAAGTAAGATTTCTTCTTCTTTTTCTCTTGGTGTATTGTTCTCCTTTTCTATTTCAATATTCTCCATGGCTTCGCTCTGAGAGAGATCTTCTTGAATGATAATGGATGCATGTACGTTCTTTTCCTCCTGTGTTTGTTCCATACCTGCGAGAGGAAGATCATACATTTCTTCAAGAAATTTCCATACTTTATAAGCACTAGAAAAGCAATACACAAATTTGAAAACTTCATTTGAGAGACCACAAAATAGATAATGTTTAGCTTTTGCATCTAAATGAAGTTCCTTTTTATTTGATTCATCCACACGTCTTATAATTGCTAAGTTCCATACTTCGATATCTAAAGTTTTAATAAATTTTTCCATTAAAATTTTACATCCTTTATAATTTGTTCCTTCAAATAAAGGTGGTGCAAGTGATTTTTCCTCTTCACAAAAATCTCCCCCACTAGTAGAAGCGAGATAATGAGAAGCCATTATTCCCGGTTGTTAAGCCGATTGGAATAAAACCGCTCTGATACCACTTGTTGGATCGGTCGGCGCCCTTAGAGGGGGGGTGAATAAGGGTTTTCAAAAACTTTAGATTATATTTAGAAAAACTTCGGAATATTGCAAGATTAATAAAGAGACATCAAGTAAAACAATAATAAAGAGATATGCTTTATTAATATCAAATAATGTTTTACAAAACTTGATTTCTATGACGCTAGAAATCGGAGGCGACTAATAAAAATTCTTTTTCGTTTTCTATACCGACTCGTATCCCCACGAACTGGTTGGCTTTAGCCGATCTCTCCCCAGATACGGCCTCAAGCCACTCTAGCCGATCTATCCCTAGAAAGGCCTCGAGCACTCCCTAGACCTAACCTAGATCTAGTCGCCAACACGAGGCAAATTTCAGCCCTAAGTCCTACCCCAGACCTAGTCGCCAACACGAGGCGATTTCACTACCGTTGACAGAAAAGATATGAAATGAAAAGACAATAATATAAAAACTCCCTCTATGTGGATCTCTTGGAGAAGTGGACGAAGGCCCGCAGAGTATGATCGTAGTCGATGCGGCCTTTCATCATGATGATGACGCGTGTTGAAATCTTCTCCACAGATCTCCTTAAGGCTTTATGGAATTGTGGGAGTATCGCTCTGAATCTTCCTTTCTCTGCTGTGGCACGAAGCTCTGGAGTTTGGGATTGGAGGAGGATGAAGAATTCGGAGCCAAAGGATCCAATTTATATCCTTTACGCTACCGCCGGCGCTAGCGCTACCGCCGGCGCTAGCCCGGATTATGAATGATCTTGCGCGGCCGAATCTCCCATCTGTGGCAACAATTTGCTCTATGCCTCTTGTGCGCCATGCTACCGCCAGCGCTAGTAGCTACCGCCGGGCACTAGGTCCTTATAAAAATGCCGCTGGAATCGAGCTAATCAATGCTAGCGCCGGGCGCTATCGCTACCCGCCGGCGCTAGTGAGCTTGTTCGAAATTTGGCCTCAATTTTGGGGGCAGTCATCATGAGTACTCCTTGAGTCATATGGACTATGTTAACCTGCACACTTGAACACACAAGATCAAATACACATAGGATTTGTTATTCTCAAACCTAGGAGATGCGGAAGACCATGTTCCAACATAACTTTGAGGATACCCCAAAGAAGCTAGAGAAAGAGAGATTGGCACATAAGCATAATGGTATAGGACTCGTAGACTCAACCCCCTTACCAGTGACATGATTACATTGAGACAACCATCACACTAAACACCGAGGGTCGGATAAGAAACTCAAGTTAAGAAGAGACCTATTTGGGATTGGGCCACATGTTTAAGGTTGTCGTAGAGGGTACCTTGAAGAGTCTAAATAATGGAGCGAATTAACAAGTTTCAAGATAGAACCCCAAGTCTAAGGTTGTGTGCCCTAAGAATGGTTTGCATACTTGGGACGAATATAACTTGGTGATATTGAAGATACTTAGCCCAAAAATAGATAGAGGCTAATCTTTTGTTTATTGGGGCTTACCTTTTGTTTATTGGGCAAATTAGTTAGTGACTTGGGTATCCCTTAGATATAATTTAGCAAGTGCTATGTCGGGAACATGATGATTTTGAAGTCGATCTTATTTAATGTTACTTGGGCGAATATAGATTCTATAAAAGCACATTAGGAATGATGATCTGTAGTATTACTAGGACCATGGAGAGACATCGTTGATCGAACAACAACTTGGCCTTAGTTGAAGCATTAGAAATGTAAAGTTGCTAGGTCTGGTCACTTAGGGATGCAGATGCCCTTCTGGAAGTTGGGAACCGAAATTAGGTCAAGCAAGCTTTAATTATAATTGGAAGTTCTTGTGATTTTGGGCATTCGAAAGTGATTACCTAATGACTTGTTAAAAATCATGCCCTATTCTGGTAGAATTTTTTTTTAACTACAATAATAGCTTGTATGTCTTGGAAGCTATGGTGATGAATAACTAGAGATCATAGTCGATGACTTATTGGATTTGGAATATGGTGTTTGAGTTCACTATGGTAAGAACGATCTAAGTTTATCTTACATAGGACCATTTGAAAGTAATCATTACTAGCATAAGTTGAAGTGATATAAATTTGGTGAAATAAATGTGATGATATTTCCTTGATGAATCAAATTGTGAAAAACCCTAGGGTATCAAAGTGTTTCTCTTATGAATCAAACTTCACGTAGAAAACGATTGAGAGTCATCTTACCATTATGGTCAGTTAACTTATACTCATGGATGTTCACGAGTACACCCCCACTTAAAATTGGAGGATAATTAAGATGCATGATGATCTAGTCAGTTCCATCAATATTACGAACTGGAAAAGTTGTAGAGTATAGATGATTGATTACTCGAAAGGAGTAAGAATTTGAACGTGTGAAGGAAACTTTAGAGGCATAAGAATCTGCCCAGGTTAGAGTGGAAGTTCGAGGATATAATTATGGATTCCATACACAGGTTACGACACCCCCACTCCGGGCACATGTTTATTTGGAACATCGAGGATAGATTGACTAAGGTAGCTAGGTCACCTCGGTCAGGATACATGATACGATGGTGCGAGTCTTGCGGCGCAAGAAGGTTCCGTAGGAAAAAGTCATGTGGTAAAATTATGGACAGGTGGAGCACACCTGGGAGCCACTAGAACTGTTGTGGAAGAGATAGTTGGTGCTCTTCAAGCCAAGAATAACCTTAATTCTTAGGGGATGTTACGTTCAGTCACTCTCGGTGAAAACCCCGCAAGCCTAACCTGAATTTCGAGGATGAAATTGTTATTTTTGTTTATTGGGATTTGTAACATCCCCCAAACAGCTAGACCCCTAAATTGAATTTGTCATGACTAGGTCATGACAAAACCATAGGAAGAGCCCGAGGCCATGTTAATTTAGGTGAGAAGGAGAAAACCCAAGTGGTCTGCAAATAGCAATTTTCAGATACCAAGCCTAGGTTTGGTCTTTAGGGCCCCACCTTGAACCTTGACCCCACCATAGCATCCTTAACCCATTAAGGGTCTCCTTGAAGCATCATTGACCCATTGGGGTCAACCTAAGAGGACAATTTGACTAAAATCAACCTTAACCCTAAATTGGTCAAACTAACTCAATTAAGGTTAATTGGCCCCCACCATGCCAAATTAACCATGCCCCTGCCCTTGTATGGGTACTAGAATCCTAATGGAACAAAAATTCCCATCATGGGGCCTCCCATTTGACCAATTTGCCCTAAACCCTAATTTGGTCAAAGTGACCTAATAAGGGGCAATTCACCCTCACCTTGTCAAATTGACTCCACCTATACCTTCCTAACCCTAAAGGGAAGACAATGGAGCCCAAGCCACCTTTTGGGGTCAACCCAATTGGTCAATTTGACCAAAGTCAACTCAAGCTTAATTTAGGGCAAATTATCGTAATTTAACCTAATCAAGCCCAATCCATTTGGGCTAGGCCCAACTAAAGAGGTCCACCATCTAGTGGGCCTGGTAATTACTGTAATTACAACTTAAGTTCTGTATTTGGTGATTAGGAGAGAGGAAATGGAGGTTTCCCCCAAATTTGGAGAGAGAAAGAGAGCATTCATGGAGATTGAATGCAATTGATCCTTCAATCCCTCCACAATTGATGAGCATTCACCTCCCCCTTCAGTTACAAACAAATTCTGGAGTTTTCTATGGCCAGGGGGGGCTGGATTAAGGGAGAATTAGAAGTAACCGAAATCTTAGGCTTAATGGCCATTAATGGTAGAATCAAGGTGGTGGCTCCTCCTCTCCCCAAATTGATCCCTTTAAAAGCTTCAGAGGACTGAGAGGCGTGGTTTCCCCTTTTTATTTGGAGAGATCGAGCAACTTGGTGTAGTTGTTCCATGGAACCTAAAGCTTTGGATCGGCCATGGAGGACCACCCAATCGGCAAGGAATCAACCCTCCATACAGGTCTGGTTCTTCATCTCTCTCTCTGTGGATAAATCTCATCAGATTGCTTGCAAGGATTGGGGCCAATTGGTCCCAAATCGGGTAGGCCAAAAGCTCCACTTTCAGAGCATTAAATCCCGCCTCCGTATCACTGTTTCGTCCACTTCCGGCCGGCAAACCACCGCTAATCGCCAGCCACCACCTCAACGAAGGTGGTAATGGCATTGGCCGGCCGGGGCGGCACTTAGGTGGCCGGGAAAACAAGGAGGAAGGCAGCCCAGGTCAGGGAAATCTCAGCCGTCGGCTTTAGGTAGAAGACGACCAGCTGTCATCGGTTTGCTTCAAGATCTGTGCAAGATCTTATATTAAATGTTTTAAATGTTTACGTTATTTCATTAAATTCATCGACCGGAGTCGAAGAAATTTGACGAACGGAATGCATTCATCGAACGCATTTTGGAGGTCATCGATCTGATAGGTGTGTTCGACGAACTAAAACCAGAGTTCGTCAAACGGGATTAATTCGTCGAACTGAATTAATTCACCGAACAGAATATATTTCGTCGTGCGCAGCTAGTTTTCGTCGAATGCAGATTTGTTCTGCTTCGTCGAGCGCAGTTAGTTTTCGTCGAACGCAGGTTTGTTCTGCTTTCGTCGAGCGCAGGTTAATTTTCGTCGAACGGGGATTTATTCTGTCTTCGTGGAGCGCAGTTAGTTTTCGTCGAACGTAGATGTGTTCAGCTTTCGTCAAGCGCAGTATAAATATGGTCAAACGCAGAGTCAGTAAAATAATTAAATGTTTATATGGTTTCTGTCACATATTATGCAGTGCTTCATTTTAATTATTAAAAATACCAGATCACCTCTGATGAAAAAGTGCCCAACCCCAAAGTTGTAGTACTAGGTGTGTACTTTAATTCAAAATTTATTTCAGCCCAAAAGGAGTAATGTAACTCCCTGTAGACCCAAAATGGTGGGACTGGTCCCTAGGGTAGGGCAGTCACTCTTTTCTGTATATCTTTTTTTGGGTAGATGCTATGGACTTGATATTTAAAACTTAGGCTAGTTATATACACCCACACAACATACTAAAAGATGGGATTTTTAGGAGAAATTTTTTCTAAGGTTTTTGATTTAATTTCATAAATCGTATATTAATTAATTTGTGGGTCAAATGACCTCTAATGCCCTCCAAATTTTGTTGGATGCTCCTTAGGGTTGTGTTATGACCTTGGTAAAAATCTCAGCCTAATAGGTACTGCTTTTGTTGGGTAAATTGTGACCCCAAGTTAGGTCAAATTAGATCAAAGTTAGGGCATGGTGTTTATTCTGGGATATTGTGGTAAAATCTCCTCACCATGAGGTGAAACCTTTCCCACTTGTTTAGGATCACCTAAAACACCTTCACGAGAGAGATGGGGTGGTGTAGAGGTGGTTAAGCCCTGGAACACTAGTTTTATCCCTAGGTGTGCATTTAGAACCTTGTGAAGGACATGTGGTCAAAAGCTATAGAATGGTCATGGAACTTAGGAGATATGTTCATGGGGTGTAGTTATGCCGTAGGGAATTTCGAGAGAATTTTAGGAGATCTTATTTCCCCTAAATTAGGACATAACCCCTTTTGGGAAACTTCTTATAAGGATTATTTACATACTCAAAATGTCTTGGATGGAGATGAACCCTTGGTAGTGGCTTTATAATCATATTTTGGACATCTGGTAATTTTTGTGCATTTTATTAAATGATTAAACCAGTACTTCATTCACAAGGCACCTATTTTGTCTTAGGCTTAAGAAAAATAGTTGAGCGTCCAATACTCTTTGATAAATTGTGCAAATTGGTGATAGGACATTTCAGAGCATTAGGAAACTCTGTGAATTTTTATATAATTTTGGAGACTTAAATCTGTAGGCTTCTTCACAACTTCTCTTATTTCAGGTTCTCTTTAAGTATTTATTTAAGTAAGAAAATGATTTCCATAAATCCTGAAATTTAGTCAGTAGACTCTTCTGATAAATACAAAGGTCTGGTAAATTTTCCCTAATTTTGGTGTAAGTATTTTTGGTGGTTCCTTCATAAATCTACAAATTTAGATATAAGATAAATATTAAAAATAGAGGACAATTTCTTACTGTAAAAATATGATATGTTGTATTTCCTGTTATTTAGTAATCATAGATTTATCATGATTTTTGGAGGCCATATCATAAGAATTCCTTACACTTCATGTTCATTTTCATACATGGCAAATGTTTGGTGAAATTAAAATAAATGCTAAATGATTAAGGAAAAATATGATTCTCTGGATTTAGTCTTATAACTTCATGATAGACCTCCAGTAAATATCTTGAGTCAGTTGGATGAATATTTGGACTACCTCTACTTATAGGCTTCATATAGTTAGTTTGGTCTGCGTTTAGTAAAACCGTGAAATTTGGGTAACTAGTGGCCTACTAAGTGGAAATGACATGGAGTTGGTGTACATGGTCAGGATGAAGAGATTGAGGTCACCAAAAGGAGTTTATGTAACTAGGAGTGATTGGTGAGTTAAGTGTAAGTTGTGCTCGGGGTTGACGAAGGATCGTCTTTCCCCTAGCGGGTCATAAAATACTTAGGGTAATCCTAGTGTAATAACAAGGAGGGGTAATCTTATCGATAGATACCAACAATATTAAGTGTCTTGATAAAGGGATCCTTGGGGTGTCATCCCATTATAGTTCCTAGTACCGTAGCGAGCCCCTTACAGGGTAATCCTCAGGAAGTCCAAGAATAAACATAAATTGTAGGGTTATGTTGTTATACAAGATTAACTTAATAATACACTCTCTCACACTCCGTTATCATGGGTACATTAGTCAGTTTGGTCTTACGAGCGGTAGGCTCGGTGGTAGTAGCGGCAGACTAGTTAGTCTGGTGAGCTTGTGACTTAGTAAGGTTATGATGACGGGCAGGTTAGCCCGGGGAGTTTATGGATCGGGATATAGTAGAACATGTTTACATGTACATGAAGGTGGTGGGTCTTCGGTATTGGACGGTCGTTCACACCGACGTCAATACGTTGACTCGGCAAGTGTGGAAATTGCACTTAGCCATGAAAGTCTGGTGGTCCAGCTAATAAGAGTACACAGATGCTCCACAGTTTTGCGTTGAGGCGTACGATAGGTCTAGGTTAGGTAGTGTGAATACCAACCAAGAGGTGGGCGAGGCCCAACCCACCGCTTCCGTTTTCCACTACGGGAGTATTCTGGGTGTCTTGCTAGCTCCAAAAAGGGGGAACTAAAGGTCTGTGCGCATAGATTCGAAGTGTGTGAGTTGCACTTGTGTGAACTTAGCATAAACTGGATAACTTTGCATGTCATGGCATAAGCATTGTATTTCAACCCCTACCCCTATCGTATAAATTGGTTATGTGACTTTTTATATGATAGGCTCTGCTAAACGACCCCTTGGTTTATAGGTTTGTATGTGCATTCCTATAAGTCAATGGTTACTTTTCTATTTTATACTTGTCTTTACTTACCCTACTTTACTTGCTCTTTACTATTCTTTATTTGTTGCTTCAATTATATATATAATCACATGTGTAGTGTAGAACATTTCTCGTAGACTAGATCCGCTGTCATCTGCTTTGTTTATACCCCTTGTTGTCCTCCGCTTCATCCCTCCCGCACGGTGCCTAGGAGCCACTGGGGGTGGGGTGGGGAATATAAGGCTTAGTCTTTTTGACTAACGGTCGGTGGATCATATCATTTTAGGGGATTTAGGAGACGCAGCAACACCAGTGGCCGGTGCAGATGGAAGCGGGTCAGTCTAGTACAGGAGCTCCAATTTCAGGATCAGTGAGTGATTAGTAATTAGCTTCCGCGAGTGATCTTGTAGTGAGGATATGATGTACAGGGCATGAGCCCTTTATTAATGTAACTTTTATTCAGTTATACTATGTGGACATCCTTTATGATGTTTTACTTTTCTATGTGATGTGGACTTGGCTCTTTTGTTTAAGTTTCTTTATTCTTGTTTCTTTGTGATTGATTTGGCCGACAACATCGGCATTTTGTGGTGGCAACCTTCCCGAGCGAGGGTGTCACCGCAAAGCAGTGGTTCTGGGCCTAAGACCCCAGGTTTGAAAAAAAATGGGTTCTTACACCTGGTCTCCAACCTGGAACTCTACCTGATGATACTATGCATCATAATACCTGACCTTGCTGCTCTGGGCCCCAGCATACTAACTCTAATCAATCGCAATTGGGCATTTAGTTCCTCCACAAATTCTGAACTGAGTGCCTTGGGATCCTCATCCTGGATCCAAGATAGTGGTGTCCTGTGCCTCCGTCCCTCTGAGGGTGGAAAGTTGTGCTGACATCAACCAAGACCCCAGATAATCCTGGACTGATCTTCACTTTTTAGCCATAAACCATTCATCCCGATCCGACATGATCGTCATGGTCATACCATGATAATGGACAAACGTCTCATCAAGTCCCATCAAACACCGACGGTAGTATTCTTCTGACCCAGGGTGAACCTAGCTACCTTGGTCAATCTATCCTCGATGTTCCAGATAAACTTGTGCCCTAAGTGGGGATGTGGTAACCTGTGCATGCAATCTATAATTATATTCCCGAGCTTCCACTCTAACACGTGTAGTGACTATGGTAGTTCCACAAAGACTCTTGCACTTGCCTTCACCAGTCAATAGATCTCATCGTGCATCACAAAACCTATGACGTCTTTCTTTATTTCAGGAAACTACACGCTCTGAAAAAAAACATTTTTTTCGGTGACTAAAGCTCTTGTTTGTGTAGGTAGACGACATCTCAATAAATTTTTCTCCACACGTTAAGATTCTTACTCCTTCAAGTATGTCAGAGTAATCAATCAACTCCACTGTACAACTTATCCAGTTCTTAGCATTGGTGGATCTGATCAGATCATCAAGCATTCCAATCATTCTCAAAATTTCAAGGGTTGTACTTGTGAATATTATGAACATATGTTAACAAACCAACACTAGTATCAATGTTTATAAGATGACTCCCAATCACTTTCTATATGGAGTTTAATTCATAAGGTATATGGGTAAAATTTTTTGAAACCCTAAAATTTTTCACAAGTCAATTTCATCAAGGAAATATCATCACGTTTATTTCACCAAATTCTCTCACTTCCACATATGCTAGTCTTGATCACTCTCGAATGGTCCAATAAGTCATCATCTAAGATCAACGTAGATCATTCTTATCAGATCATTCTTATCATAGTAAGAACTGTATAAGTTCTTATAAACTTAGATCATTCTTATCATAGTAAACTCAAACACTATATTCTAAATCCAATAAGTCATCATCTAAGATCTCTGTTTATTCATCTTCCTAGCTCCTAAGGCATAAGCGCTATTATTGTAGTTAAAATATTCTACCATGATAGGGTGTGATTTTTAACAAATCATAAGTTGATCACTTCCGAATGCCCCAAACCTGAACAACTTCCGGATATAACTATAACTTGTAAGATCTAATTTCCGTCCTCAACTTATAGAATGGGGCATTGGCATCCCTAAGTGATAAATCTTGGTGACATTAAATTTCCAATGATTCAACTAAGGTCAAGTTGTTGTTCGATCAATGATGTCTATCCATTTTCCTGGTAATACTATAGAACATTATTCCGAACATACTGTTACACCATCTCATCTTTGCCCGAGTAACGCTGAATTAGATCGACCTCAAAATCACTATGCTCATGACACAACACTTGCTAAATTAGATCTAAGGGATACCCAAGTCAGTAACCAATTCACCCAAGAAACAAAAGGTAAGCCCCAATAAACAAAAGATAAGCCCCAATAAACAAAAGATAAGCCACTATCTATTTTGGGCTAACTATCTTTGATATCGCCATGTTATATTCGTCCCAAGTATGCAAAAAATCCTTAGGGAATACAACCTTAGACTTGGCGTTCTTTCTTAAGTCTATTTGGTACACTCCATACTTTAGACTCTTCTAGGCACCTTCTACGACAACCTTATAAAGGTCAACAAGTGACTCACTCCCAAACGGGTCTCTTCCGAACTTGAATTCTTGTCCGACCCTCGGTGTTTGTCATGGTGGTTGTCTCAATGTAAACATATCACTGGTACGAGGGTTGAATCTACGAGTCCCCTACCATTTTGCTTATGTGTCAATCTCCTTAATGTTGGATCTTGTGGCGCACTTAGAGGGGGGGGGGGTGAATAAGGGCAATTTAAACCTTTGATAATTTTTGTAAAAAAGAAACAATATATGAATATAGAGACAAATAATTGAATTTAAAAACAAGATTTTATTTCATCAAAGATAATGAGTGGAAATGATTCCAATAAAGCTTGGAATCAAAGGCTTACAATTAATAAAATCTCTTGTCTCTTTTCACCGGTCCTTCTCCTAAGGACCGGTTGGCTATAGCCTATATCTCCCAGATATAGACACTAGCCTCTCCCTAAATCAAATCTTGATCTAGACGCAGCACACACGGCGGCGATTTTCTCCCAAGCCACACAAAAACTTGACACCGCACACAAGACGATGATTTACCCTAGACCACACAAGGATCTAACACCACACACAAGGTGATGATTTCCCCTAAGCCTCACACGGACTTAGACGACGCACGCAAGACGACAATTTTTACAACGATTACAAGATGAATGTGAATATAAATGAAATACAAAAAAAAACCCTCTTTAGAATTTCTGGACCAAAGCAGCGAAGAATCCTTGAGAAAGTCTCCTTGGAACGCGTGTACAATCTTCGGCTTCGCTCTCTCTTTTATTCTTCAAGGATGGGGATTTCTGGACGATAACACTCAGGAAGAAGGCTTGAAGGTATAATGGAATGAAATCCACGAAGTTCTGAACCCTTTTAACAAAAAAGAGCTGTCGCCGTCCGTTAGCTAGGTATCGCCAGAATCCGATATCTCCAGAGGCTGCCACGTGTCCCACTAATTCGAAGTTTCTACGCGCAGTGGAGGTCGTGGTTTAGATGTGGGCTGTCGGATATCCGATAGCTCTATCGGATATCCGTTAGCTTGCGTAACCGCTGCACGTCGTAGTTCTACGAGAAGATCGTGCACTGTCGGAAATTCGTTACTGCTGTCGGAAATCCGATAGCTCTAAACCGCTGGGAAGAAATCGTGTGCTGTCAGAAATCCATTAGCTCTCAACCGCTGGGAAGAAATCGTGCGCTATCGGAAATCTGTTAGCTAGCTGTCGGAAATCCGATAGCTCCAATTTCTGGAAAATCGGTATTTTGCTCCAATTGCAAACATGTTATACTTGCACCTGTTATCTGCACACCATTAAAAAATAGGATCAAATACATTCGGGATTTGTTATTCTCAAATCGGACGAGTGCGGAATGCATGCTCCAACAATCTCCCCCTTTTGATAATAACAAATCCTTATAAAAAGAAATCAAATAAATCCTATAGAGATATTGAAAAGTATATTATGTGTCTACAAGTGTGAACATATGATCTCCATGATCTCCCCCTTAATATGATCTCCCCCTTAATATTAGCTCCTTCTAAAAATATTCTCCCCCGAAATATGAACTCCCCCTACATGTATACTCTGTGTAGTAATGAAGTAATTTAAGTGATTGATTGAAGTGATTACTACTTATGATTTCTTATTATCTTCCCCCCCCCCCCCCTTTGATATTATCAAAAGTAATGAATATAGACGAGAAAATAGTATCATAGAGATATGGAAGAGAAATAAGAAAGAGTATAGGGAAAGTTGGAGTACACTAGGGGAAGCTTTGTAAGTGATATGATATTGAGATAGGAAACCTTAGAGATTAGGGTAAGCATTCTAGTAATGTGTTATAATGTATAGAAGCAAATATACTTAACCATTAGGAGACTCAATTACAATTATCAGAGAAAGACACATGAGAATGTAGAATATTGAATTATTTCGGTCCAATTCTCATAAGAAGAAATTTTATAAATAACAATGAAGTGTAGTAGCGATACTTTGAGAAAGAATACATATGAATATATTTATAATATACATAATCATGGAATTGGTAAACATAACATAAATATACATAAAGCCAAACTTATGAACTTATAGAAACTTTGCAAGTATATAAAAGGACCATTTTGTTTTTGCATAACAAGACACTTTACAATTCTTTCCAAGGTGCTTAACCTCACAATGCTTATTAAGACTTATCAGGAGGCTAAGTAGTGCTTGGTGGAGGATCCTTTTCAAATTTTTTTTATTTCTTGCAATTTTTTTGGCAAAATGTATGTTTTGCATTTGAATTTGCCTCCTTTTTTTTGAATATTCATATATGTAAAGGATCTCCGAATTCACATGCATGCAAAAATGGTATAATTTGAATAAGTGCAAAGTAGCAAAGTTGAAGGTAGCTTATATGAAATGTATTTTGTTGTGTTCGAGCAATCATGATGTATGTATAAAATAAATTTTATTAATATGTAATGGCAAAATAAGTGTTTGTGATTGCTCATTGTCATAGATAAAAGATTTCTTATACTTAGAGGCATGCAAAAACAATTCGTAATTCCTATATGAATGTGTCATTACAATGATAACTTAAGATTGAACATCATAATTAAGTATTAAGCTATTTGTACGAAAGATAACACATGAAAAATTATTTAAGCAATATTATAAAATTCTCATATGAACATTTAGAGAATCAGGGAATGAAAATAGCATGAGAATAGAGGACAATTATTTTTGGGAGCTGTCGGTTTTCCGAAGCTAGATGTCGCCATATGACACCTTTAAACATATAAAAAGACACGTTTCGTCTTTCCACCGACACCTCACTTCAGTTTTAGGAAAATTTCTGAGATCTAGAGCTCCAGGTCGCCGAAAAACTTCAGATCTAAGGTGAGAAATTTGGATTTTTTAAGTTTTGTTTAGAATTTATGAAATAGTTTTGTGATTTTGATATTCCTCTTGGTTTCCATGGAGTTTTGTGAAGAAAAAAAATGTAGAAGTTTTAGGAGATCTAGACATGTTAGATGTTGGTGTTTTTAAAGGAAGGTTTAGTTTTGTGATTTTGAGATAGAGAATAAAAATTAAAAAAATTTGTTTTGTTTTTGAAACATGATTTTCCTATATTTTTTTTGTTAAATTTTATAGGTTATAAATAGTGATATAATCATTGTGAAATGTCTAGGATTCCTAATTCTAGCCTAAGCATTGAAAAACGGGAATCCGGTAACAGTTTAGTGAATATATCCGCTAGTTGTGAATCCGTTCCTATGAAGTTGATTTTTACATTACCCTTCTTAATATGATCCCTTATAAAATGATGTCGGACATCTATATGCTTAGATCTAGAGTGTAACACGGGATTGTTAGTTAAGTCTATAGCACTTTTATTATCACACTTTAATTCTACACTACTTTGTTGCATGTCAAAGTCTTCTAATGTTTGTGACATCCAAAGAGCTTGGGCACAACAACTACCTAGTGCAATATATTCGGCCTCAATAGTAGAGAGGGCAACAGAATTCTGTTTCCTACTCGACCAAGAAATAAGTGAAGGGCCGATAAAGTGTCAAGTGCCACTAGTGCTTTTTCTATCTATAGAACAACCCGTATAATCTGAATCCGAAAAGCCATGAAAAATAAAAGAATCATTATGAGGATACCATAATCCTAATTTAGATGTTCCTAT
The DNA here is from genome assembly GCA_033032865.1 of Dactylorhiza incarnata. NCBI lineage: Eukaryota > Viridiplantae > Streptophyta > Magnoliopsida > Asparagales > Orchidaceae > Dactylorhiza > Dactylorhiza incarnata. The sequence continues at coordinate 13,450,480 of JAWHQI010000014.1, forward strand.
AAGATATCGGAAGATGCGTTTCACCGCTTTTAAATGTGACTCTTTAGGATTAGCCTAAAATCTAGCACATAAACAAACGGCAAACATAATGTCAGGTCTAGATGCGGTTAAATATAATAAAGATCCTATCATGCTTCTATAAAGGGTTTGGTCAATTGAAACTCCACTTTCATCTTTTCCTAATTTTAGTGAAGCACTCATTGGAGTGTTTGCATGCTTAAGATTTTCAAATCCAAATCTTTTTAACATATCATGAATATATTTGGATTGACATATAAAAATACCACCATGTTTTTGTGTAATTTGAAAACCTAGAAAATATGAAAGTTCTCCTACCATGCTCATTTCAAATTGATTTTTCATAATTTGAACTACTTCATTACACAACTCTTCATTAGTGGCTCCAAAAATAATATCATCAACATAAATTTGCAAAATAACTAAATCATGATCAATTTGATTAATGAAGAGTGTAGAATCGGCACTTCCAATTTTATAATCGCGCTTTAACAAATATTGAGTTAATCGATCATACCAAGCACGAGGCACTTGTTTTAATCCATAAAGCGCTTTATCTAATTAATAAACATAATTTGGATATTTTTCATTTATAAATCCAGGGGGTTGTTCTACATAGACCTCTTCTTTTATATACCCGTTTAAAAATGTTGTTTTGACATCCATTTAATATAATTTAAATCTTTTAAAACAAGCAAATGCAAGAAATATCCTAACCGCTTCTAATCTTGCTACGGGTGCAAAAGTTTCATCAAAATCTACCCCTTCAATTTGTGCATAACCTTTTGCAACTAATCTGCCTTTATTTCTAACAATTCTAGATTCACTATCCAGTTTATTTTTAAAAATCCACTTAACTCCAACTACAGGATGATTTTTGGGTCGTTCTACAAGATTCCAAACCTTATTACGTTCAAGTTGATTAAGTTCTTCATTCATAGCTAAAAACCAAAATTCATCATTTAAAGCGGTGGAAACATCTTTTGGTTCTATTTCAGAGACAAAGCAAAGGTTTGAAAATAAAACATGTAACGATGAACGAGTACTAACCCCTTTTTGCGGATCTCCAATGATAAGCTCCTTTGGATGATCCTTTGAAAATCTCAATTCACTTGGAGGCACATATCCTACTCTTTCTTCTTCTTCTTCTCTATCTTCTTCTTCTCTTTCTCCTTCTCTTTCTTCTTCTTTTTCTTCTTCATTTTCTCCAAGTTCTTCATCATTATTTTCCACCGAAGGAAGGGGTTCATCTTCTTTTCCTGTAATTTTCTTTTCTACACATGAAACAAACTCATCAAACCTAACATGAATAGATTCTTCAACTATTTTTGTTCTTTTATTAAAAATCCTATAAGCTTTACTAGTTGAGGAATAGCCAATAAAAATACCTTCATCACATTTTTCATCAAATTTTCCTAAGGAATCTTTAGAATTCAAAATAAAACATTTACAACCAAAAACTTTGAAATAAGAAACATTTGGTTTTTTACTAAAAATTAATTCATAAGGAGTTAATTTTAAAATAGGGCGAAGCATTACTCTATTAATTACATAACATGTCGTACTAACCGCTTCAGCCCAAAAAGATTTTGGTAATTTAAATTCAGATAGTATCGTACGGGCTAACTCTTGAAGAGTTCTATTTTTCCTCTCCACTACACCATTTTGCTGTGGTGTGCGTGGAGCGGAAAATTCATGTTTAATTCCTAACTCCGTACAAAAAGAAATAAACTTTTCATTTTCAAATTCTCCTCCATGATCCGATCGTATGCGTTTAATTTTTAACTCAAATTCATTTTGAATACGCAAACATAATTTTGAAAATTCTGAAAATGCATCGGATTTGGAGGTTAGAAATAAAGTCCAACAAAAACGAGAATAATCATCAATCAATACAAATGTATATTTTCTACCTCCTAAACTAGGAATTCCAATTGGCCCAAATAAATCCATATGTATTAATTGAAGTGGCCTAGTGGTAGAAATAATATTTTTACTTTTGAAAGATGATTTTGAAAATTTTCCTTTTTGGCAAGGCACACATAATGAAGAAGATAAATTTCCATTTAACAATGGTAAACCTTTAATTAATTTATCTTTTGAAAGTTTTGTAATTAACTTGGCACTAGTATTTCCAAGTCGCCTATGCCATAATTCTAATTCATCATTTTTTTGATAAAAAACATTTTAAAGTAGAATTTGAAAAATCAAGAAATTTAATTATATATACATTATGACATCTAGGTGCGGTAAAAACAATTTCTTTTGTTTTAGAATTAATAATTTTGCACAAATTTGTAGAAGATTCAAATAAAACATCTAAACCCTTATCACATAATTGACTAATAGAAATCAAATTATGCTTTAATCCTTCTACAAATAAGACATTTGAAATTGAAAAACTTTTGTTACCCACAACTCCGATGTCGATGATTTTTCCTTTTCCATTATCTCCGAATGTAACAACTCCTCCTTTCTTCATCTCCGGGATAAGGAACTTCTCTTTATTGCCCGTCATGTGCTTTGAACAACCCGTGTCCAAGTACCACACGTCTTCTTTGTCCTTAGCCTGCCAACACACCTAGAAAGAAGAGGTGAGTAAAGATCTGGTTACCCAAGTGGTTCCACCCATAGTATAGGTAGAAGCCTTAGGCACCCAGATTTGTTTAATTTTACTTTTTCCTTTCCTCCAGCAAGAGTCCGTAGTGTGACCAAATCTATTGCATTTGGCACATGTAATGTATTGAGAAGAGTATAACTTTTCTGGACTTTTACTGGATGAGGATGCAGTCTTAGACAATTTACTAACTTCAAAATTTTTAAAAACAGAATTTTTGGACTTTTCGCTGTCGCTGACGACAGTGGCTATCGCCGGGCGATAGCTTCCTGACGTGTATCCGAGTCCAAACCTTCCAGATCCATGGCATTGGTATCCTAAGATCATATCCAGTGATTTTCGGCCCATTCCAAATTTTTTCATGGCTAGCGTTAAATCATGAATCTGGTTTCTCATTTCTGTATTCTCGGATACTAGATTTACACATCTACGTTCAAAAGATTTCTTTCCCTCATGGACTTTGGAAATTGAAGATTTCAGATCTCTCTCTAAAATCTCATTCTTTTTGGTAAGAATTTTTATTGTAGAATGAGATTTGGAAAGAGATTCTTCAAGTTCTTTAATTCTTCCCAAAAAGTGATCACACTCTTGGCAAGAAATTTCTCTTTTTCCAATAGTCTTAATTTCATTTAACAGTTTTTTGTTTTCTTTAAGCAAAATTTCATTTTCAGATTTAAGAAGATCATTATCTTTTAAACTCTTTTCAAAAAATTTGCAAGTCTTTAAAAATTCAGAAAATAATTCATCGTAGGTTGGAGGAGTTACCTCAGTGTCACTTTGGACACTGCATTCGTCATCAGATATGACGCTCTTTCCCATTAAGCACATGTTGGCCTCCTCTTCTTTACTTGAGCTTGAACTGCTTGCATCCTCAGAAGTAGTATCATCCCATGTTTCCGCCTTCATCACCTTCTTCGTCCCTTTGTGCTTCTTTTCATTAAGTTCTTTTAAGTACTTTGGACACTTGCTTCAGATGTGTCCTAACTTCTTTCAGTGATAGCACTCCGGTGGCGGTCTCTCTTCCTCATCATCATCTTCCTTTCCTTTTTTCTTTCTAAATGTCTCCTTCTTAAAATACTTCTTAAATGAATTCCTCCTCTCTGGATTTTTCATAAATTTTCTAACAAATAAACTTTCCTCATCTTCTTCTTCCTCCTCAGAATCACTACTTTCCTCCTTCTTAGATCTTAGAGCCAATCCCTTCTTCTTTGGCTCCATATACTCTTGTTGTTGAATTTTCAATTCAACTTCATGAGTTTTCAAGTTCCCAATCAGGCTTTCAATATTAAGAGCTTTAAGATCATGAGATTCAGAAATAGCCGTCACTTTGGGATTGAATTTAGGGGGGAGAGATCTAAGAAGTTTTCTTACCAAATCACCATTTGAGAAATTTTTTCCTAAAACTTTTGAGTCATTTACTATCTTAGTGAATCTTGTGTACATGGTATCCACATCCTCATCTACCTCCATCCTGAACTTTTCGAATTCTGACTCCAATTGGAAAAGCTTTGAGTCCTTCACCTGTGAGGTACCTTCATGAGTAATTTCCAATAAATTCCAAATTTCATATGCAGTTTGACATGCGTTCATTTCTTTTGCATTATTTTTGCATTTTAATTTGTCCTGGTCATCCCATTTATCTTTGGGTTTCTTCATGACAATATCACCAATTGTAAAAGTAGGATGAGTATAATTTGTTTCAACCATATTCCATACTTCAATATCTAATGATATTAAAAAACACCTCATCCTAGTTTTCCAATAATTATAATCGGAACCCGTAAATAATGGTGGTCTAGTTATTCCTTGCCCCTCGGAAAATGCATGATCATGGTGCGCCATAATTCCAGGTGGTTAAACCTTATAAGGAATCAACCTGGCTCTGATACCACTTGTTGGATCTTGTGGCGCACTTAGAGAGGGGGGGGGGTGAATAAGGGAAATTTAAACCTTTGATATTTTTTGTAAAAAAGAAACAATATATGAATATAGAGACAAATAATTGAATTTAAAAACAAGATTTTATTTCATCAAAGATAATGAGTGGAAATGATTCCAATAAAGCTTGGAATCAAAGGCTTACAATTAATAAAATCTCTTGTCTCTTTTCACGGGTCCTTCTCCTAAGGACCGGTTGGCTATAGCCTACATCTCCCAGATATAGACACTAGCATCCCCCTAAATCAAATCTTGATCTAGACGCAGCACACACGGCGGCGATTTTCTCCCAAGCCACACAAGGACTTGACACCGCACACAAGACGATGATTTACCCTAGACCACATAAGGATCTAACTCCACACACAAGGTGATGATTTACCCTAAGGCTCACACGGACTTAGACGTTGCACGCAAGACGACAATTTCTATAACGATTACAAGATGAATGTGAATATAAATGAAATACAAAACAAAAATGCCCTTTAGAATTTCTGGACCAAAGCAGCGAAGAATCCTTGAGAAAGGTTCCTTGGAATTCGTGTACAATCTTCGGCTTCGCTCTCTCTTTTCTTCTTCAAGGATGGGGATTTTCGTTCTCTGGAGCTCTCTGGACGATAACACTCAGGAAGAAGGCTTGAAGGTCTGAAGGAATGAAATCCACGAAGTTCTGAACCCTTTTAACAAAAAAGAGCTATCGCCGTCCGTTAGCTAGGTATCGCCACAATCCGATATCTCCAGAGGCTGCCACGTGTCCCACTAATTCGAAGTTTCTGCGCAAAGTGGAGGTCGTGGTTGAGACGTGGGCTGTCGGATATCTGATAGCTCTATCGGATATCCGTTAGCTTGCGTAACCGTTGCACGTCGTAGTATTACGGGAAGATCGTGCACTGTCGGAAATCCGTTTCTGCTGTCGGAAATCTGATACCTCTAAACCGCTGGGAAGAAATCGTGCGTTGTCAGAAATCCGTTATCTCTCAACCGCTGGGAAGAAATCGTGCGCTATCGGAAATCCGTTAGCTAGCTGTCGGAAATCCGATAGCTCCAATTTCTGGAAAATCGGTATTTTGCTCCAATTGCAAACATGTTATACTTGCACCTGTTATCTGCACACCATTAAAAAATAGGATGAAATACATTTGGGATTTGTTATTCTCAAATCGGACGAGTGCAGAACGCATGCTCCAACACTTAAGGCGGTCCTATCAGTTCGGTTAATCCTTGGTATATGAACTTAGGACATCCGATTTTATGGCTTAGGTGGTCGCTCCCCCACAAAACTTCTCCTATAACCTCTTTGGGGTATCCTCATACCTTAATCAACTTTATTCCTGCAGTCTATTTCAGGCTAGGGCATGGTATAAATTGTCATGGTGAGTAATGTGTCCTAGTGGGGTTGAGTCTAACTCATTGACTAAAGGACTATATAAGGAGATCATTGTAGTCGGAGGTATTTCCTGTTGGGGGCAGGGTTCCCCGCGGGCTACAAAAGAAAACTTGCCAAAAGGTTCAGTTAAAATTGGACTTTTTCATGTGATTTCTCGGTATTGGCACACCATTGCTTCCGCTGCTTAGTTTTTCCTCAAACTAAACTCGCGCGGGGTGGCCAAGGGTTTGTGGGGTTCTTTTCTTCGGATTGAGGTTTCCACTAATACCAGTTTGTAAGACCGCATTTTTTCGCTACAAAACGAGGTCTTATGCCCAGAGCCGCCGCTTTGCGGTGACACCAACACACGGGAAGGAAGCCACTACAAAGCGCCGATCCTGCCGGCTATATCGATCACAAAAGAAGAAAAGTATAAATGAAAAAACTTATAGAATTTCAAGTCCACATCACATAGAAAATAAAACCATCAAAAGAGATGTCCACATACAGTAATAATAAAGGGCTCCTGCCCGATACATCAATTCCGCACTACAATTTCACTCGTGGAAGCATAATCTACTAAGCTAATAGAACACTCGCAGATCCTGTCATTGGTGCTCCCATGCTAGATTGTCCCACCTCCATATGCACCGGCCTATGGTGCTGCATCATCTCCTCGGTCCCCTAAAATGATAAGGTCCACCGACTGTCAGTTATACTTGACTCAGCCAATCCCCAACCCCTCCCCTAATGGATCCTAGGCACCGTGCGTGAGGATGAAGCGGAGCACAACATGTGATATAAAACAAAGCAGATGACAACGGATCTAGTCTACAGGAATGTTTACCACTCCACATATGTATATAGATAATTGAAGCAGTAATAGAGCTTGGTAAAGAGCAAGTAAAGAACAGAAAGTAAAGGTAAGTACATAATAGAAAAGTAACCATTGATTTATAGGAATGCCCATACAAACCTATAGACCAAGGGGTCGTTTAGCAGGGCCTATCGTATAAAAAGTCCCATAACCAATTTATACGATAGGGGTAGGGGTTTAAATGCAATGCTTATGTTATGACATGCAGAGTTATGTTGTTTATGCTATGTTCACACAAGTGCAACTCACATACTTCAACTCTATGCACACAAACCTTTAGTTTCCCCTTTTTGGAGCTAGCAAGGCTCCCAGTATACTCCCGTAGTGGCAAACAGAAGCGGTGGGTTGGGCCTCTCCCACCTCTAGGTTGGTAATCACACTACCTAACCTAGACCTATCATACGCCTCAATGCAAAATTGCGGAGCATCTGCATACTCTTACTAGCTGGACCACCAGACTTTCATGGCTAAGTGAAAATTCCACACTTGTCGAGTCAATGTATTGACGTCGGTGTGAACGACCGTCCAATACCGAAGACCTACCCCATTTATACACATGCAAACATACTTAACATCTATCTCTGAGCCCTAAGCTCCTTAGACTAACTTGTCTGACACAATAACCTTCTGAGCCACCGGCTCGCCGGACTAATCCGTCCGTGCCAACAACCACAGTGCCTACCACTCGTAAGACCAAACCTAACTAGCCTCCTTAACCATGGGGTGTGGGTGTGTGCATTATTAAGTTAATCTTGCACCGCCATTTATTCCTACATATTAGGGTTAACCATGGACGTCTCAAGGACTACCCTATGAGGGGCTCGCTACAGTACTAACTATAATGGGATGATACCCCAAAGCTCCCTTTCCAAGGCACTTAATGTTATTAGTGACTACCCATAAGTATACCCTTCTTATCATTACACATTGATTACCCTACGTATTTTATGACTTTCTATGGGGAAAGATGATTTTTCGTCCGTCCCGAACACAACCTTACCCCTTTGCTTATTGGGTACACTCAACATATAGACCCCTAATGGCGACCTCACATCTTTTATACCATACTAGGTACACCATCTACCTTCCATTTCCACCTAATGATCCACAAATTACTCAAGTTTTACAATTTTACTATATGCAGACCAGATGAGTTATATGAGTTGCGTAAGAGGTGGTACCCCAAATACTAATCCAAATGACTCAAGATTATTACTGGGAGTCTATCATGTTATTCTAAGACAAAATCCAGAGGATCATATTTTTCCTTAATAATTTGGCAATTATTATAATTTCTCCAACGTTGTCCAAGTAGGAAATTGAACATGAAGTGTAAGATCTACTTATGATATGGCCCCCATAAAATTAAGGAAAATCTATGATGTCAAAATAATATTAAATACAGGATATCACAATTTTGTAGTAAGGGGTTGACCTCTAATTATTTTATTGAATAATTACCCCAAATTAGAATTTTAAGAAGGAACCACCAAAAATACTTGTCCAAAAATTATGAGAAAATTACCAGACCTTCATATTAATCAGAAAACTCTGCTGGCCAAATTTCAGAATTTATCAAAACTTATTAGTCACATAGCTAAATATTCCATGTAAACCCATAATAGGGAAAATTGCGAAGTAACCTACTAATAAATAATTCAAAAAATTATACAAAAATTCACAAAGCTCTATAATGGCCTATAATGTCCTACCACCAAGTTTCATAATTTTCAAGAGGGTATTTGGGCCTCAGTTATTTAACATATTCCTAAAACAAAATAAATGACTTGTGAATGAAGTGCTAATTAGATCAATTTAATAAATACATAAAAAATACCAGAGGTCTAAATCATGATTTCAAGTAATCTATCAAACTTTCATCAACATCCAAGATAATTTGAGCATGTAAATTCCTTTTATAAGAAGGTTCCCTTAAAAGGTTATAACATAATTCAGAGGGGACAAGTGTTCCTAAAATTATCATAAAATTTCCTAGGGCATATTTACACATTATGAACTTATCTACCAAGTTTCATGACCATTCTAGGACATATAACCCTATGTCCTTCACGAGGCTTAAAGTGCAACCCTAAGGTTAGAACTAGGGTCCTAGGGCATATCCACACCACATCACCCCAAATTACTCATGGGGGTGTCTTATGTGATCCTAAACCTGTGACGAAACTTTCACACCACTTTGATGATATTTGACCACCTAATTCCATCATGTGCATTTTTTTATCTAGTTTGACCTTGATGAGTCCGACTTATATAGTGATTTCCGGACTCATCTGGGTCATTTTTCTCGTCAATGCACTTCACTTACTACTCATAAAAGCTTCTATTGATCACATTTCATATTTCCACTCTTAGTGCACATTTATGCCCATTTTGGTTTGATTCCTTGTATTCCAGTGGTCCTAGATATTTTCATGCAGGTTTAAGGGTTGTGCGACACTCGGGAAGTGTTATGGGGGATTTTTGGCCAAAAAAGCCATTGGTCATGCGTTTTCCTTCGCACACGAACAGGCGCACGACCACTGATCGTGCGTTAATTCCCCTTATCAAACAGAGAGGTTCGCACGATCACTGGCATTCTCCGCGCACGACCACTGGTCGTGCGCCACTAACCGTGCACAATTTTTGCAGTTTAGGACTATGCTACAGGTTCTTCGTGCGCGATCAGAGGCATTTCTTCACGCACGACCACTGGTCGTGCGCCACTGATCGTGCGCATTGAAAATCTGCACCTTCCTATAAATAGCTGCTCAGGAAAATAGCCGGTGACACTTCGTTTCTAGGTTTTTTGAGTGCCATTTTTTTGTGTTTTTTTGTTCTAAGCCTCCTCTATTCATCTAAGGACTTCAAGGATGAGATTGGATCTTACTCTTATCATCAAGGAAGATCTAAAGAGCATTGGACATCGTCTGGTCGTGACACGAAGAAGATGGGCCATTGGGATGAAGTGACAACCCTCCTTTACCCTGGACGCAGTTGAGGACCAAGTTTGGACGCAGATTGACAACCCAGCGATTCCTACCGTGAATCCCAATAAGGCTTCAGAGTCGGTCGATTTTCATACTCTTTATTCTTTTGAAATGATGTTTGTATGCTAAACTCTCTATTTTGTGGATGAAGAACATGATAAATCTAGATTTATAACTTCCAATTCATGTTTATGAAATTCCTTTTGATTTATTCATGTGTATGAGGTGCGCTAGTGTCATTTATTTTATCCACTTCATTCCGCTAGCCTACTCGCCCATTCCGTGTGCCTACTCTTCCATCCACCAAGCTAAGTGGTGCTAACGGCCCATGTAATCTATTCGCCTAACGAAGCAGCGCGCTCATGGCCTGCACAGTTCGATTCCACACTTATCCACCTCATCCGCTTGCCTACTCGTCCATCCGCCTAGCGAAGTAGTGCGTTCAAGGACTACGTAGTTTCCATCCCACCTAGTGAAGCAGTGCGCTCAAGGCCTGCATAGGAATAGTTGAGTAGTTGTTTTCTTTTATTTTCCACAATCCAAATAACCCCACTTTTCTACAATCCATTCGACCTAAAGGACTTCAATCTCAAGTCCTTCCTCGATAGTAAACTCCACCTTACTGTGTTCCTTCGAGATCGATACTTGGGGATTCACTCCCACATTTTTATATTACTTGAACGATCGGTACACTGCTGTTTCGTGCCGCAGTCTCGCTACCGCCTATAGCAGTGTGCTAGATTTGCGCATCAAGTTTTTGGCGCCATTGACGGGGAGCACAGGCGTGTGAATTTTCTGGAGAGGGAGTGCTGTGAGATTGAAGTTCTTTTCCATTTGTATATCGCATGTGTTTTAATTTAGTGTTTGTAAATTCTCTTTTTATCTATTTTTAAGTATTTCAAAAATTACGTTTCCGCCATTTTTAAACTTTATTACGTGCATATTGAGATCAATTTCTATTTATATTAGTTGTTAATCCTTCTTTACACCAATATGTATGCTTATCAACAATGTAGGTGGTGTAGAGTGTCTAATCACTCTAGTGATGAGTGTTATGTAGGGAGCCATAATTATAATCCGTGTAGTTCATCATCTGGAGAATCTAGAACTTCATACAATGAACTTACGTATTATAAGTATGCGTCCCCATTGCGAGCATCGCCTTCACCGGGTGGTTTGGCTTTTTCACAGTCAAAACCTACCGGGAAGCGCTGCTTGTGTTGTCAGAGTTTTGATCACGCGCTGAAAGACTGTGAGCAATGGAAATTGCAATTGGGAGAGGATGATGAGCTAACACTTATCTCCATTCCACTGCCCTCCTATGCCACCGCTCCATCCATTGCTGATGACACATACGTTAGGCCCCAGGGTTATCTTGGGAGCACAACAAATGCATCGATCAGTGTCGCTGTTGAACACTATGATGACATTGTGGAGTTTTCTTCCTCCATTGTGCCATCATTTCCTGTGGATTCTGTATCTGATGATATTTCTTCACTCCTATCGGACTTTACCTTGAGTCCTGTTTCTACTCAGATATTTTCTTGTATCACTATGCATGTATCTTCAGCTCTTATTGCCGAATTTCTAGATGTGCAGTATGAGCCTAAGGAGCCCGAATCTTTGCCGAGTTGCACTGAGGAGGATTTTATCTTTAGTGAGGAGGTTTCTACCTCATCACCGGAGGAGAGGATCCAACTCATCACCAAAGTTCCTAGCTGCTCATATTCTTCCTGGAGTGCTCTTAATGCGGTTGATAATGAGTCTTTTGTGGAACCTGATGGGAGTGACACCGGGATCACTCCTCCTTTGTTAGATTCTTTTAGTTCTTCTTCCATTTTATTTCCTAATCAACCTTCTTATAGTGTAGATATTGATAAGTTCATCCTTCCTGCTTCCCCTCCTGCTTTAATTTCTAATATTGCACATATTCCCTTGCAGGTGCATGAATTTATTCACCCATTCCTGGGTAATTTTGAGAGACAGTCATGGAAGGGAAAGCAGATGGCAATGATGAAATTAATAATATATTCTCCCTCATCATCATTGCTTGCATTTTCCTTGAAAGACTGGGTGCAGGGTGGTAAACGCTACTTCATCCATGACCGCCGATTGGAGGAGAGGAAGAGGATGAAGAAAGATGAAATATGGAGATGGAAAGCTCCTGATCTTCTGGAATGCTGTTGTTGGGTCTTCAGACCCATTTCTTTTATTTCTAGTTACTATTTTAAATCAACTTACAGTTGATCTTCTTGGCATGCTTGTAATAATTAGGATATTTTAGTTTTCTCTTTTATGTTTAGACAATGTTATTAAAACTGCATAATACAGGTATTAAGTCCAGCTTAAGGACGGTAAACAAAAGCACTGTTGGGACACAACCCAAGTTTTTGTTGCTTTTATTTTTCTGTAACATGCTGATAATTTAGTTTAACATATATATTTTGTGCGTGGAGTCTTTTGCCTACAGGTGTTTGACAATTTCTTTGGTGGCAGACTCTTGGAGCTAAATTTAAAGAATTTAACGCCAAATCTTCTGGTATGCTCATTTCTGAGCATGGGGTAACCTCTCCTCTTTTCATTGTCTTACACTCATGTTGTTATTTCAGCTGATCTTAGTGCATAGATTAAGTCTGGGGGAGAGCTGTTTGTTACCCACAGTGCACGCACATGTTGGATTGCATACTAGAAGTAATTTTATTTTAGCTTTGTAATAACTTTGTTCATATGCTTCACACAACATTTCACCCGCACGAGCGCACACTCGCCTGTTTGCATGCTCCCGTATATTCAATTCTTGGTTGTGATGTAGGAAGTGATGTATTAGCCAAAATAATTGCGAGATGGAGTGGAATTTTGACTCCTGCAGTGCTCTAGTTGAGTACTCGTGTTTTCCTTAGGACTTTGAGTAGAATTAGTTCTTATTTATGCTCCTAATTTATAATTAGTTGATTTGCGTAGATTTTAGTTTATTTTACTCAAAATGGTGAATGTGGTTGAATCTAGTGGTAGCGTGGTATTGTGTGTAAGCGAATGCGAGGTTCGTGTTGCTCGAGTCGGGAGGAAGGATTACCTTTCTCAGGGGCTAAGAACTTGCCCCAAGCAACTCTCGAAGCATGGGTGCAAACGATTTGCAAGTTGAGCGTGGCGTAGGCCATCTTTTTGGCAAGCTTGAGCTTTGTTTTACCATTCCTATAAACTAACCATTGCTAGCCTATTTTATGCCTACCCCACCTTTTGGCTCAGCTCCACCATACTTCACCAAGGCCTAAAAGCTAATCCTATTATCGCAACCAAACAAAAAAAGCATTTTGAATTGTTATTTTCCAATGCGGTGCGGTGATGGGAAACTTTAGTGTTGATGTGGAAGTTTACAAAATTCCTATGTGCTGAGCTTGTTGCGAATAAATATGGGGATGAAAAGAAAAGAAAAAGAAAAGTAAAGAAAAAAAAAAGATATATATCCCCAGCATTTTAATTGAAACATCTAAATGGTATTTGTTGAAACCGAGACTTGCGAACAAGACTTAGTCTCTGTGGAGTTCGGGGCCCTCAGCTAGCCGAGGGGCGACCAATCCTTACTCCTCCCAAGGGAGAACTCTAGGTTGAAGGTGTTGGAACTAGGGACTGGACCAAGGGCTTAGTGGGGAGGTCCCGCCACATACCCGGAAGCCCCTTAGGAACTTCCCCTCCCAAGCCACTACTAAGCTTGGGCACCACTGGAGGCTCTCCTCACCCCCCTAGAGAGACTTGGGGAGGGAGAGAGAGAGGGAGAGAGCTAGACTAGAATGAGATCCTCTCAAATGGTGCCCCCTTGGTCCTATTTATAGGATTTCTGAAGTTGGGCTGCAAATAGCCGAAAACTGGTCTGCCAGATTACCAAAATACCCTTGAACTGGGCTGCAGATAACCAAATCCCGCTGCTCTTGGACTGCGAATAACCAAAACTGGACTGCAAATAGCCAAATCCCGCTACTCTTGGGCGCTAAACGCAGACCGCCTACCCGGCTTGGAGCTGGGCGAGTCGGAGGCCTCCCGGCCCCCACGACTCGCCCCCACAAGGCTCTGGGCGAGCCGGAGGCCTCCCGGCCTCCCCGGCTCGCCCCCACGTTGGGGTGCGTTTAGACATCCCTCCTGGTGAGGTCTCGTTGGGGTGCATTTAGACACCCCTCCTGGTGAGGTCTCGCTGGGGTGCATTTAGACACCCCGCCTGGCTGCCGGACTAGGGAGTAGGGGCGAGTGGAGCTCGTCCCCTGCTGCTGGGCGAGCCAGAGGCCTCCTCGGCCTCCCCGGCTTGGAGCTGGGCGAGCCGGAGGCCTCCCGGCCTCCCCGTCTCGCCCCCACAAGAATTTGGGCGAGCCGGAGGCCTCCTGTCCCTCCCAGCTCGCCCCCACAATGCTCTGGGCGAGCCGGAGGCCTCCCGCCCCTCCCAGCTCGCCCACATAAGGGTCTGGGCGAGCCAGAGGTCTCTGGCCCTCCCAGCTCGCCCCCACAAGGGTCTGGGTGAGCCGGAGGCCTCCCGGCCCTCCCGGCTCGCCCCCACAAGGCTCTGGGCGAGCCGGAGGCCTCCCGGCCCTCCCAGCTGCCCCCACAAGTGTGTGGGCGAGCCGGAGGCCTCCCGGCCCTCTCAGCTTGCCCCCACAAGGGTCTGGGCGAGCCGGAGGCCTCTCGGTCCTCCCATCTCGCCCCCACAAGGTTCTGGGCGATCCGGAGGCCTCCCAGCCCTCCCAGCTCGCCCCAACAAGGGTGTGGGCAAGCCGAAGGCCTCCCGGCCCTCCCAGCTCACCCCCACAAAGTTCTGGGCGAGCCGGAGGCTTCCCGGCCCTCCCAGCTCGCCCCCACAAGGGTGTGGGCGAGCCGGAGGCCTCCCAGCCCTCCCAGCTCGCTCCCACAAGGGTCTGGGCGAGCCGGAGGCCTCCCGGCCCTCCCAGCTCGCCCCACAAGAGTCTGGGCGAGCCGGAGGCCTCCCGGCCCTCCCAGCTCGCCCCCACAAGAGTCTGGGCGAGCCGGAGGCCTCCCGGCCCTCCCAGCTCGCCACCACAAGGGTGTGGGTGAGGCGGAGGCCTCCCGACCCTCCCAGCTCGCCCCCACAAGGGTCTGGGCGAGCCGGAGGCCTCCCGGCCCTCCCAGCTCGCCCCCACAAGAGTCTGGGCGAGCCGGAGGCCTCCCGGCCCTCCCAGCTCGCCCCCACAAGAGACTGGGCGAGCCGGAGGCCTCCCGGCCCTCCCAGCTCTCCCCCACAAAGGTTTGGGCAAGCCGGAGGCCTCCCGGCCCTCCCAGCTCGCCCCCACAAGGGTCGGGGCGAGCCGGAGGCCTCCCGACACTCCCAGCTCGCCCCCACAAGGGTCTGGGCGAGCCGGAGGCCTCCCGGCCCTCCCAGCTCGCCCCCACAAGAGTCTGGGCGAGCCGGAGGCCTCCCGGCCCTCCCAGCTTGCCCCCACATGGGTGTGGGCAAGCCGGAGGCTTCCCGGCCCTCCCAGCTCGCCCCCACAAGGGTCTGGGCGAGCCGGAAGCCTCCCGGCCCTCCCAGCTCGCCCCCATAAGAGTCTGGGCGAGCCGGAGGCCTCCCGGCCCTCCCAGCTCGCCCCCACAAGGCTCTGGGCGAGCCGGAGGCCTCCCGGCCCTCCCGGCTCGCCCACACAAGGCTCTGGGCGAGCCCGAGGCCTCCCGGCCCTCCCGGCTCGCCCCCACAAGGCTCTGGGCGAGCCGGAGGCCTCCCGGCCCTCCCCGGCTCGCCCTCACAAGGCTCTGGGCGAGTCGGAGGCCTCCCGGCCCACCCCGGCTCGCCCTCACAAGGGAACAGTCCTGGATGCGACCCTCAGACTCGACTCCCTCCAAATGCTCACCCCTCCTCCTCCCGGGGTCGCGCCATTTGGAAATATTGGGCCTAAAAATATCTTGGGCCTCGGGGGCCCACTCGGCGAATACAGGGTTGTACACAATCCCCGCTCTTTTCGAGCGTGGCTCATGCTTGGAAAGAAATGTCCAACCCTGCATATTCGACGAGTGTCGTTGGGAATCCGGTTATTGGTGATATCTTGGAAAAGCCACAGCGCCTCCCCGAGAGGTCCCCCAACCTTGCCGGCTAGCGAGAGCCCGGCTAGCTGAGCCACCTCAGGGAAAAACACAGCCTCCCCGAGAGGCCTTCCTACCCTGCTGGCTAGTGAGAGCCCGGCTAGTGGAGCCACCTCGGGGGAAAAACACTTAGCCTCCCTGAGAGGCCTTCCTACCCTGCCGGCTAGTGAGAGCCCGGCTAACGGAGCCACCTCGGGGGGAAAAATACTTAAGAGAATTTTCGGCCACTCAGCGGTTCCTGACCCTGCTAGCTAGGTGGGAGCCTGGTCAGCAGGTCAGCATGGGGACTAAGTACTTGGGACTTTCCTGCCAGAGAGCGATCCTCGGACCAGCCAGCTTGATGGGAGCCTGGTCAGCGGGCCAGCATCGGGACTAAGTACTTGGGACTTTCCTGCCACCGAGCGATCCTCAGACCTGCCAGCTTGATGGGAGCCTGGTCAGCGGGCCAGCATCGGGACTAAGTACCCTGAGACTCTCCTTCCACCGAGCGATCCTCGGACCTGCCAGCTTGATGGGAGCCTGGTCAGCGGGCCAGCATCGGGACTAAGTACTTGGGACTTTCCTGCCACCGAGCGATCCTCGGACCTGCCAGCTTGATGGGAGCCTGGTCAGCGGGCCAGCGTCGGGACTAAGTACTTGGGACTTTCCTGCCACCGAGCGATCCTCGGACCTGCCAGCTTGATGGGAGCCTGGTCAGCGGGCCAGCAACGGGACTAAGTACTTGGGACTTTCCTGCCACCGAGCGATCCTCGGGCCTGCCAGCTTGGTGGGAGCCTGGTCAGCGGGTCTGCTCGGAGCCAACCTTGGAAAACTTAGAACCTGCCACCGAGTGAGCCTTCAGACCTGCCAGCTAGATGAGAGCCTGGTCAGCGGTTCTGCTCGGATCCAACCTTGGAAAAATTAGAACCTGCCACCGAGTGAGCCTTCGGACCTGCCAGCTAGATGAGAGCCTGGTCAGCGGGTCTGCTCGGGGCCTTAGCCAACATGAATCACCCTGCCAGCCTCTCCAGAGATCAATAAGAACCCCCCGTTTAGATGAGAGCCCGGGAGCGGAATCGATCTGGGGCATTACAGCACCAACATATATCACACCTTGCCAGCCTCTCCATAGATCATCCTGAACCCCCCGTCTAGATGAGAGCCCGGGAGCGGAATCGATCTGGGGCATTCCAGCACCAACATATATCACACCTTGCCAGCCTCTCCAGAGATCAACCTGAACCCCCCGTCTAGATGAAAGCCCGGGAGCGGAATCGATCTGGGGCATTCCAGCACCAACATATATCACACCTTGCCAGCCTCTCCAGAGATCAACCTGAACCCCCCGTCTAGATGGGAGCCCGGGAGCGAAATCGATCTGGGCATTCCATCACCAACATATATCACACCTTGCTAGCCTCTCCAGAGATCAACCTGAACCCCCCGTCTAGATGGGAGCCCGGGAGCGGAATCGATCTGGGGCATTCCAGCACCAACATATATCACACCTTGCCAGCCTCTCCAGAGATCAACCTGAACCCCCCGTCTAGATGAGAGCCCGGGAGCGGAATCGATCTAGGGCATTCCAGCACCAACATATATCACACCTTGCCAGCCTCTCCAGAGATCAACCTGAACCCCCCGTCTAGATGAGAGCCCGGGAGCGGAATCGATCTGGGGCATTCCAGCACCAACATATATCACACCTTGCCAGCCTCTCCAGAGATCAACCTGAACCCCCCGTCTAGATGAGAGCCCGGGAGAGGAATCGATCTGGGGCATTCCAGCACCAACATATATCACACCTTGCCAGCCTCTCCAGAGATCAACCTGAACCCCCCGTCTAGATGAGAGCCCGGGAGCGGAATCGATCTGGGGCATTCCAGCACCAACATATATCATACCTTGTTAGTCATAATATTGCATGCGAGAAAAATAACCTAAGTAAGAAAACAAACCATTGCATTGCGTGGAGTTACTGGTACAAGAGTTTTTGGTCGCCACCACTTAGCTGGGATATCCTTTCTTTGCCTCCAACATCCTAGGGTCCATCCTCCTCGACCCCCTTCGGCCAGTGTCGTTGTTGTATCGGAGCCATTGCCTCCCTTATTTCCAAAAACTCGGGGCAGGTGGATGTCGCGTGACCTTCCTCCTGGTGGAAACCACAGTAGGATTACTCCACCCTACCCCCTCCTCTTCCTCTTCTTCCCGCTTTCCTGGCTCTCCTCCTTCCCACGCCCATCGCCATAGCTTGCGGAGGCGGTGGAGGGGGTGTCCTTGGTCCCTGCCTCCACCTCGGGAAGCTAGATCTCTTCCTTTTATGGTTCCTCCTTTCCCCCCTCGTGGAGTCGGATTGTTGGCAGCTGCGCCCGCCGGGCTATTGGATGGCCGCCTACAGGGGTGGTCTCGCCCACCACCCTTCACTCGATTTCTTTTGGGGTGGGGCGAGTGGGGGCCGGATGCCTCCCCGCTCGCCCCCTTTCGGGATGGGGCTAGAAGGCCCGGGGCGAGCTGGGAGGGCGCCTCCCTGCTGAGCTTGCCCCCTTGGAACAGGGGCGGGGCGAGCTGGGAGGGCGGCCCCCTCCTGATCTCGCCCCCTTGGAACAGGGGCGGGGCGAGCTGGGAGGGCGGCCCCCTCCTGAGCTCGCCCCCTTGGAATAGGGGCGGGGCGAGCTGGGAGGGCGGCCCTCTCCTAAGCTCGCCCCCTTGCAGGGGTGGGGCGAGCTGGGAGGGCGCCTCCCTCCTGAGCTCGCCCCCATGGGGATGGGCGAGTGGGGGTATGACACCTCCCCACTCCACCCCCACCGGTACTTCCTTCCTGGACTGCTGGCCGAGAGTTCCCTCGTCCACCTGCTGGGGCGGGATCTCCGGACCATCTCTTATGCCTCTGACTATCATGGCGAAAGCAACCTGGACGGTCTGTAAGACCTCTTGCTTGAAATTTTCGAACATCTCCAACGTCACCCCAGCCACCGGGGGCTGGGAGTGACTTGGGTCTGATCTTCCACCTCTGTCCATGGAACTCATCTTGAGGATTTCTTGAATCGGTCACACTCCATGCTCACCGCACCATGTGTTGAAACCGAGACTTGCGAACAAGACTTAGTCTCTATGGAGTTCGGGGCCCTTAGCTAGCCGAGGGGCGACCAATCCTTACTCTTCCCAAGGGAGAGCTCTAGGTTGAAGGTGTTGGAACTAGGGATTGGACCAAGGGCTTAGTGGGGAGGTCCCGCCACATACCCGGAAGCCCCTTAGGAACTTCCCCTCCCAAGCCACTACTAAGCTTGGGCACCACTGGAGGCTCTCCTCACCCCCTAGAGAGACTTGGGGAGGGAGAGAGAGAGGGAGAGAGCTAGCCTAGAATGAGATCCTCTCAAATGGTGCCCCCTTGGTCCTATTTATAGGATTTCTGAAGTTGGGCTGCAAATAGCCGAAAACTGGTCTGCCAGATTACCAAAATACCCTTGAACTGGGCTGCAGATAGCCAAATCCCGCTGCTCTTGGACTGCGAATAACCAAAACTGGACTGCGAATAGCCAAATCCTGCTACTCTTGGGCGCTAAACGCAGACCGCCTACCCGGCTTGGAGCTGGGCGAGCCGGAGGCCTCCCGCCCCCCCCCCCCCCCCCCCCCCCCCCCCCCCCCCGGCTGGCCCCCACAAGGCTATGGGCGAGCCAAAGGCCTCCCGGCCTCCCCGGCTCGCCCCCACGTTGGGGTGCGTTTAGACATCCCTCCTGGTGAGGTCTCGCTGGGGTGCATTTAGACACCCCTCCTAGTGAGGTCTCGCTGGGGTGCATTTAGACACCCCGCCTAGCTGCCGGACTAGGGAGTAGGGGCGAGTGGAGCTCGTCCCCTACTGCTGGGCGAGCCAGAGGCCTCCCCGGCTTGGAGCTGGGCGAGCCGGAGGCCTCCCGGCCTCCCGGACTCGCCCCCACAAGAATTTGGGCGTGCCGGAGGCCTCCTGGCCCTCCCAGCACGCCCCCACAATGCTCTGGGCGAGCCGGAGGCCTCCAGTCCCTCCCAGCTCGCCCCCATAAGGGTCTGGGCGAGCCGGATGCCTCCCGGCCCTCCCAGCTCGCCCCCACAAGGGTCTGGGTGAGCCGGAGGCCTCCCGGCCCTCCCGGCTCGCCCCCACAAGGCTCTGGGCGAGCCGGAGGCCTCCCGGCCCTTCCAGCTCGCCCTCACAAGGGTGTGGGCGAGCCGGAGGCTTCCCGGCCCTCCCAGCTCGCCCCCACAAGGGTCTGGGCGAGCCGGAGGCCTCCCGGCCCTCCCAGCTCGCTCCCACAAGGTTCTGGGCGAGCCAGAGGCCTCCCGGCCCTCCAGCTCGCCCCCACAAGGGTGTGGGCGAGCCGAAGGCCTCCCGGCCCTCCAAACTCACCCCCACAAGGTTCTGGGTGAGCCGGAGGCCTCCCGGCCCTCCCAGCTCGCCCCCACAAGGGTGTGGGTGAGCCGGAGGCCTCCCGGCCCTCCCAGCTCGCCCCCACAAGGGTCTGGGCGAGCTGGAGCCCTCCCGGCCCTCCCAGCTCGCCCCCACAAGAGTCTGGGCAAGCCGGAGGCCTCCCGGCCCTCCCAGCTCGCCCCCACAAGAGTCTGGGCGAGCCAGAGGCCTCCAAGCCCTCCCAGCTCGCCCCCACAATGGTGTGGGCGAGCCGGAGGCCTCCCGGCCCTCCCAGCTCGCCCCCACAAGGGTCTGGGCGAGCCGGAGGCCTCCAGGCACTCCCAGCTCGCCCCACAAGAGTCTGGGCGAGCCGGAGGCCTCCCGGCCGTCCCAGCTCGCCCCCACAAGAGTCTGGGCAAGCCGGAGGCCTCCCGACCCTCCCAGCTCGCCCCCACAAGGGTGTGGGCGAGCCAGAGTCCTCCCGGCCCTCCCAGCTCGCCCCCACAAGGGTCTGGGCGAGCCGGAGGCCTCCCGCCCCTCCCAGCTCGCCCCCACAAGGGTCTAAGCGAGCCGGAGGCCTCCCGGCCCTCCCAGCTCGCCCCCACAAGAGTCTGGGCGAGCCGGAGGCCTCCCGGCCCTCCCAGCTCGCCCCCACAAGGGTGTGGGCGAGCCGGAGGCCTCCCGGCCCTCCCAGCTCGCCCCCACAAGGGTCTGGGCGAGCCGGAGGCCTTCTGGCCCTCCCAGCTCGCCCCCACAAGGGTCTGGGCGAGCCGGAGGCCTCCCGGCCCTCCCAGCTCGCCCCTACAAGAGTCTGGGCAAGCCGGAGGCCTCCCGGCCCTCCCAGCTCGCCCCCACAAGAGTCTGGGCGAGCCGGAGGCCTCCCGGCCCTCCCAGCTCGCCCCCACAAGGCTCTGGTCGAGCCGGAGTCCTCCCGGCCCTCCCGGCTCGCCACCACAAGGCTCTGGGCGAGCCGGAGGCCTCCCAGCCCTCCCGGCTCGCCCCCACAAGGCTCTGGGCGAGCCGGAGGCCTCCCGGCCCTCCCCGGCTCGCCCTCACAAGGCTCTGGGCGAGTCGGAGGCCTCCCGGCCCTCCCCGGCTCGCCCTCACAAGGGAACAGTCCTGGGTTGCGCCTCTCAGACTCGACTCCCTCCAAATGCTCACCCCTCCTCCTCCCGGGGTCGCGCCATTTGGAAATATTGGGCCTAAAAATATCTTGGGCCTCGGGGGCCCACTCGGCGAATACAGGGTTGTAAAGTATTGATTGTTGTAGGCTGTGTGCACACCCGGTTTCAAAGTCAAGTCTGGGAGTGTGTTACACGTGTATTATTTAGGCTGCTATGATTTAGCACTTTTGTGAGCTCTTTTGGGTTGTGATTTGCCATCATGTTTATCTTTGCATTTCAAACCGTAACCTAAGCCTCGTGTATACCTAAAGTCCTGTTGATTCATCTTGTGAGTTCGCTAGTGTCGTGG
Source organism: Dactylorhiza incarnata (assembly GCA_033032865.1). NCBI lineage: Eukaryota > Viridiplantae > Streptophyta > Magnoliopsida > Asparagales > Orchidaceae > Dactylorhiza > Dactylorhiza incarnata. The sequence continues at coordinate 13,472,188 of JAWHQI010000014.1, forward strand.
AGAGAGTGTGACAGAGGGAGCTTATGGCTCTCGACGTTGATGGATTTCAACGGAGATAATTCTGAGTTTCGGTCTTGGGTAACACTCCCCTTCGCGTCTTGCTTACTTTCGTACTACGCGTGACCACGAGATTCACTAACATTCCATTTTTGAGTAAAAATAAATTCCTTTTTACGCTTCTACACTTTTTATAAATTAGCTAGCATGTTTAGAAACTTCTTCTAATGAATTTCTACGCACACAAGTATGCAACTTCGCATACTACTCCATGTCTCCATTTTTTAACTAGCTATGCTTTTCCCACTCCACCAGATTTGTTTGCTCGGGACGCGCAAACAGGTAAGTCTAGGGGTGTGATGTGTCCGGTTTATATAGTGATTTTCGGACTCATCTGAGTCGTTTTTCTCGCCAATGCACATCACATACTACTCATAAATGCTTCTATTGATCACATTTCGTATTTCCATGCTTAGTCTACATTTATGCCCATTTTGGTGTGATTCCTTGTATTCCAGTGGTCCTGGATATTTTCATGCAGGTTCAAGGGTTGTGAGACACTCGGGATTGGTTCAGGGGATTTTCGGCCGAAAAAGCCACTGGTCGTGCATTTTCGTTCACGCACGACCAGGCGCATGACCATTGGCCGTGCGTTAATTCCCCTTATCAAATAGAGAGGTTCACATGATCACTGTCGTTCTTCGCGCACGACCACTGGTCGTGCACCACTGACCGTGCACTATTTTGCATTCCAACCCCGACAACAGCGCAAAAAACATGATGCGCAAATCTAGCACACCGCTATAGGCGGTAGCGAGACTGTGGCACGAAACGGCAGTGTACCGATCTTTCAAGTAATATAAAATGTGGTAGTGAATCCCCAAGTATCGATCTCGAAGGAACACAGTAAGGTGGAGTTTACTATCGAGGAAGGACTTCAGATTGAAGTCCTTTAGGTCGAATGGATTGCGGAAAAGGGGGGTGATTTGGATTGTGGAAAATAAAAGAAAACAACTCCTCAACTACTCCTATGCAAAATAAAGCACGGTCAGTGCGCACGGTCAGTGGTGCACGACCAGTGGTCATGCGCGAAGAAGTCCAGTGATCGTGCGAACCTCTATGTTTGATAAGGGGAATTAATGCATGACCAGTGGTCGTGCGCCTGGTCGTGCGGGAAGGAAAATGCACGACCAGTGGCTTTTTCAGCCGAAAATCCACCAGAACCAATCCCGAGTGTCGCACAACCCTTGAACCTGCATGAAAATATCCAGGACCGCTGGAATACAAGGAATCACACCAAAATGGACAGAAATGTGCACTAAGAGTGGAAATACAAAATGTGATCAATAGAAGCATTTATGAGTAGTAAGTGAAGTGCATTGGCGAGAAAAACAACCCAGATGAGTCCAAAAATCACTATATAAACTGGACTCATCAGACCTAGTTTGACAAAACTTGGGATAACTAATTCCCAAACAAATCAGTCCCAATTGGGCTGAAATCTCTACCAAGGTCATATAATAACCCTAAGAAGGATCCACCAAAATTTGGAGGCGATTGGAGGTCATTAGACCTTATAATTAAATAATATAAAAATTATTAAATTATTACAAAAACCTTAGAAAAATATTTTCCAAAAATTCCCATCATTGGATATGTTAAGGGTGTAGGTACATATAGCCTATGTTTCAATTTTCATGTCAATATCATTTCCATATCAAACATTATTCAAGAAATGGTGACTGTCCTACCCTAGGGACCAGTCCCACGATAATAGACCTACATGGAGCTATATTGCCCCTTTTGGGCTGAAACAAATTTTTAATTAAACTACACACCAATGGATACAACTCTAATGTTGGACACTTTTTCATCAGAAGGGCCTAAGTATTTTTAATAAATTAATCTAGGTACTGCAAATAGTCTGACAGAAATGCATTATTAATATAACATATTCATTTGATCTGAGCACAGATCTTGGCGCCAATCCGATGGTGCGTGGTCATCTTCCTCCTTCAGCCAAGGGATGAGATCAAACCGTCTTGGGCTCTCTTCAACCTTATTTTCCCGGCCACCTGAGCACCGCCCCGACCAACTAATGCCACCACCACCTCCATTGAGGTGGTGGCAGGCGATTAGCGGTGGTTGGCCGGCCGGAGGTGGCCGGAAAAAATTGTTCTAGCGGGGTAAAGAGGGATCGAAATCAGCCCTTTCGGGAGCTTGATTCGATCTCGATTTGGCTCGAATCATGCCCCAAATCAGATGAAGATCTAGCACTAGGGGAGGGGAAGCGAATCAGGCCTGTGTGGTGGCCTGAGGCCACGCATTCTGACGGGTTTCCATGGGCGGAGCTTGAGCTTTAGGTTACATGTCGTTTTAGGCCTCCTTTGCATGATTCTCACTGGAACAAGGGGGGTTTCACTCCTCTCACACCTCTGAAGGTGTTGAAAAGGCTAATTGGAGGCAAGAGGGGGGTTTCACATGGTGGCCATTAATGGCCTTGATGGAGAATTTTGGTTTCATGTGGGGGAGGTGAATTGGGCATCAATGTGGCCAGGAGAGGGCTGAAAACTCCTCCTCTCCCCAAGAGGAGTAAATGGTGCCATCAATGGGGAAGATTGGAGGTTTCTTCTTCCTCCCCATTAACTCCCCCTTCTCTCTCTCTTTCAAATTGGGTTTTCTCTCTCCCAACCGATTTTCTTGAAATTGAATGGCCAATTCAGTAGCAACCAACCCCATTAGGTGGTGGACCACCTCAATTGGGTCTATCCTAAGTGAATTGCGCTTGATTAGATCAAAATAAGTCATTTTGACCTAAATTTAGCATAATATTGACTTTGGCCAATTTGACCATTCGAGTTGACCCCAATGGGTGGCTAGTCACCCATTGGCACCCCTTAAGGGTTAGGAATGTCTAGGTAGGGTCAATTTGGAAAGGTGAGGGTGAATTGACCCTTAATAGGTCACTTTGACCAAAATAGGGATAGGGTTGACTTTGGTCAATTTGACCAAATTGGAGGCCCCATGATGGGGCTTTTTGTCCCCTTGGGTCCCTAATATCCTTATAAGGGTAGGGGTAAGGTCAATTTGGCATGGTGGAGGCCAGTTGGCCCTAATTAAGCTATTTTGACCAATTTAGGGTTAGGGTTGACTTTGGTCAATTTGGCCTCTTTGGTTGACCCCAATGGATCCCTAGTGCTCTAAGGGGACCCCTAATGGGTTAGGGATGTTATTGTGGGGGTCAAAGGATCAGGGTGAGGCCCTAAAGTCCAACCATGGGCATGGTATCTATAATTGCTATTTGTAGACCACTGTGGTTTTCCTCTTTTTGGCTAAGGCCAATTGGTCTCTTTAAGAACCTAGTCATGACAAAACCACTTTAGGGGTCTTGTTGTATGGGGGATGTTACAGTTACTTCCAACGTGACTGCCATATTGTCAGGGAATCGAATCCCCGCCAACAGCTCTTGCACCGTGTCTAACCATTCCTCTGTCTGGACCGCCGACTCCATCCCATGATAGGTGGGAGGAGAGAGAGATCGGAAAGTTCTCAACCAATTTGATTTCGGGGCCTGCTTCTACACCGGGGTTTGCTGAGACCTGAAGGCATCCAAGATCCCCATCAAGGTCTTACCCAGCTTAGACTGCTGGAATGAAGTAGGTCCTGGTGGTACGGGGGTGCAAGCTGCTGGCTCCGAACATACCGGGATATACCCGTAAGGTAGATTTTTGGGTTAGGTTGGCTACTTAAAGAAAGGTAATGGACACATTTAATGTGAACCACAGATGGGCTCACCTCCACTTCATCTCATTCAGCTTGTCCTCAAACTGAAGAAGTGAATGGGGTGGCACCATAAGGAAATGGACTTCATTATCTCAGGATCGTTGCAAGCTAATACCAATTGTGATCTCCATGTACTCTTACATCTTCACCAGCTCCATAGAATTCACTCGGGGCTCCGGTCCAGACGTACCGGCTCTCATACTCAAGGCATCCGCCACCATGTTTGCCTTCGCCGGATGATAGTGCATGGTGTAGTCGTAATCACATAGGAACTCTAGCCACCTCTGCCGGCGTAGATTTAGATCCTTCTGAGTATCTATATACTTGAGGTTCTTGTGATCAGAAAAGATCTCATAATGAACCCCGTAAAAATAGTGCCTCCAAATCTTCAAGGCGAAGATCACAACCCCGAGCTCTAAACCATGCACTGGGTAGTTCTGCTCATGCCTGTATGGGCATATTTATAAGTTAAGTTCAATTCAGCTATCTATATACTTTGCTTGCTTATACTCTGTCGCTGACCATACTACTTTTTAGATGAACTTTTTATACATTTGATATACTGCTGTGATTACATCTTTTCTTGCCACCTGCTTTTGCCACTACCATTTATATTTTAGCTTCTCTTCATTCCCTTCCACCTGGTGCCTTGGAGTCGCCGGGGAAGAGGATGTGAAGCCACATAGTCTTTATAACTAACGGTTGTTGTACCCCTCATTTTTAGGAGCACACACAGGAGCATCAGCGTGGATAGCCAGGTCAGAACGACAGGGCTGGAGACTACGATATCGTCATTACCGTCAGTGACAGATGTGAGAGTTAGTTTTAAAATGTAGCCCTTGGGGCATTTCTTTTGTTACTCTGATACTTGCATGAGCTCTCAGAGTTACCTGTCTTTTGTATAATTGTGACACCTTTACTTATATGTGAATTTATGGCTTCTTATTTTTGTATTTTTGATGGGTTGGCTCGATGGTATTGGTTTGCCCAGCAGGATAGGCATCTTATGGAAGAGGCTAGCTCAAGTGCTGGCACTTCCGCAAGGTGGCTGTCCTGGGCATAGAACATCCCTCTTCTGTGTCTTGTGTTTCGAGAGGGGGTCCTACAAATGGTATCCGAGCTTGGTTTCAATCCTAGGACCTGTGGGTTTTGGGCCCACAACACATTTAGTCAAAATGAACATCCAAGAAGTTATACTCAGCTCCGAACATGATTTACTTTCCTTCCCTCTAGGGCTGGACTTCAACAATAGGCTTATATCAACTATAATCATCATATGACCATTCCCTAAAGAATCATATTCACGTAATAATTTATTACATAATATTTAACCCGAAGAATATTTCAGAACCAAATCCTCTGAAATTTCTATCATAGCTCATCAATTATTACCATAATTATGCATCACTATGTCCGATTTCAGAATCCTAACATTCATCTAACAAATCCAATCATTCGATAGATTATCCAATGATGAGAGCATTTGAATAAACATGTCCTCTAAATTCTTCATTCAATTATGCATCTTGTGAACCTATGCACACCCAAGAAATTTCCCATGCTTAACCCGTGCTATCAAGCACACAGGGACTCCCCACCAAGTCCATAACACATGTTAATATTACAAGTTCGAACTATGCTAACTAGCATCCAAGGACCTACCAACCGGGTCCTGAACATAGAACCTTAGGATATAACCATATACTATATTCCACACTAGACCATCACTGCTACCCATACCGAGCTATCATAATTCTTGTGCAGTGGTACATGTATGAAAGGGAAATACTATCTTTGATCCTATGGGACTACTTGTGCGCCTAATGCCGTGTTCGAGTTCACTATACAAATCTGCCAAGACACATTAATCATACCAATCCTCGTGCTCGATTCATGAACTGCTTTGAACACAATTGAATTCATAAGCATCATTCGATCACGCTTAGCCAATACCCATCATCTCACTCCCATTCTCTTTAAGGATCATCAATCATAATTTCTGCTAAGCGGTTATCACAAATCTAACTCTCTGGTAGATTACCAAGTGATATATGGTAAGGTTTTATGCACGTTTCCATTTAAGAATCATAACATTCCTCTACGTCTCGCCCAATTGACATGGGAATCCAGGAACTCCTATCACACCAAAGGGAGAGAACCTGAAGTTCTCTGTTTGCTAACGCCGACGGTAGCGCAAACACTGGGCGCTAGTTATTCAGATGACACGCCTTCCTGTCGATATTAGTTGTCGATGGGAAGTTATCGCTTCCTGTCGACTAGTCGACACGCTAGCACCGGTGGTAGCGCTACCCCTGGGTGCTAGTATTTCTACTAGCACTCCTTCCCGTCGGCATTAAGGGTCGACGGGAAGTTATCCCTTCCCGTCGACAAGTCGACTTGCTAGCGCCGATGATAGCTCTACCGCCAGGCATTAGTGATTCTATCAACACTCCTTCCCGTAGACATTAAGTGTCGACGGGAAATTATCCCTTCCTGTCTTCAAGTTGACTCGATAGCAGCGGCGGTAGCACTACCTCTGGGCGCTAGTGATTCTATCAACGCTCCTTCCCGTATAAATTAAGTGTCAACGGGAAGTTATCCCTTCCCTTCGACCAGCCGACATGCTAGCGCCGGCGGTAGCGCTACCGCCAGGCATTAGTGATTCTATCAATACTCCTTCCCGTAGAATTAAGTGTCGACGGGAAGTTGTCTCTTCCCGTCGACTAGTCGACATGCTAGCACCGATGATAGCGCTACCACCGGGCACTAGCTAACTGGAAGCAGATCCTCTGTTACTCACCTCCTAATTTACTTCACTGGCAGCCCAGCTCCAAATCACAAACATATTCTTTCTTTCTTTAATGGTTGGACTCCCATCACTATGTATATGTCTAATACGTTCAAGTTCATTATTTGCTAACATATCTATAATTAAAGCCCATTTTAACATGGACTATTCATCATCTTCCTCCACAAGAAATTAGGGCATTTCTCCTTCTCACCTCCAACACTCTCTCATTAGGCCATCGATCTTCACAAAATCAATTCCTTTAACTTCATATTGAAGAGAGGAGTGGATCGAAGACATACACGCAACGAACGATGCCCTAGAACATATGCTCTAGCATGGACACTTCCTACGAAACTCCATTAATCTCACTAAATCGAGCTCTTTTGAGATCAATGTCTCTCCTAATTAGATCTAAAGATCTAACACCAAGGGAGAGGGGTCGGAAGTCACCTGATTTCCGGCCGACGATCGCAGTTGTCTCCTCGGCGTCATGGCGGCGGTCGGCCGAGCTCAAGCCCTTTTCCAAGGTTGCTCCTTCAAAACCCTAGGTTAAAACCTTAAGGTGTGAGGAAGAAGATGAAGAAAAGAAGAATAATAAGAAGAAGAAGATGAATTGGTCCCTCTGATTAATAGTTCATCACATTCATATTAGGAGTGAAGGAAGATAGAGAGAGAGAGAGAGAGATTTGCATTAATCAACATTAAATGCAAATTCCAACTTTCCAAGCCTTATGTTGAAACATCACAACTAGTTGATGGGTCTGCACCTAGAACTAGGTTTTTTGACCTTATTGAAAGATTTTCTAAGATTTATCTTAATTGTTGACTCCTACCATTTAATGAGTCTTCAAAGGCTTTTGCCTTTGTAAGCTCTTCCTTTAGTGTTAGATTTTTAGCAATTATCTTATCTATTTCCTTTTCCATCTTATATATCTTACCTCTTAATTCATAATTATTATTACATGCATTTTCTTCCTTAATGTCTTCTAATTCATTTCTAAGGGTTTTAATCTCGTTATGAGCTTCTAGATGATCATTAAAAGTTCTTTAAAATAAAGTTTAAATTCATCTGATGAGAAATAAAAATCATCAAAGTATGATACCTGATCTTCTTTATCATCTGAGGAAGCCACTAAATCCATAAGGCAGGCTTCTTCAGCAGCAGCTTCTTCCTCACTTTCAGATGAGGAACTTGACTCAGTTTCTATGTCACTCAAGGTTTCTGCTATGAAACCTCTACCTTTCTTCTTATCTTTTCTTTTATTTGTCTGCTTCTTATGATCCTTTCTATAAGACTTCTCTTTCTGAATATCAGGGGACTCAGTTGAAATGTGCCCTGGCTTCCTACATGCAAAGTATGTAATCTCCTTATTTAGAATCTGATCAAGCTTTGGCTTGCTAGAGCTTCTGTCCTTCCTTCTTGAGTCTTCTGTTCTAACCCACTTTTTGAATCTTCTGGCTAAAGGATTGAGCCTGTCTTCTTCTGAAGTTGATGGTTCAATTTCAAAGCTTTTAGAGCAATTAATCTTTCTCTTGAAGGAGTTGAACCTTTCTCTTTGGCTTTTGTTTTGGCCCTGCTTTTTAGTAGCATTTCATAGAATTTTAGCATCCCTTGGAGAGCATTTGTTTATATCTCCATGTGACATCTTGATTCCCTTAGGACCCAAATTCATGAGCCCCATGTGCTAGGGAAACACATGAGAAGCTTATCATTATTTCTAGTGAGTGAAATTTTCTTGTCCAAGCCCTTTAATTCACTCACAATGAAGCTGAATCTGACATATATTTCTGCAACATTTTCTTCTGACTTCTTTTGAAAGTTCTCATATTGGGATATTAGAATAGACTTCCTGTCCTTCCTTTCATCAGAACTTCCTTCAAGTAATCTGGATAGTGAATCCCAGATTTCTTTTATAAACTAGCATTCAGCCACTTTCTGAAATATGTCATCTGACATAGTTGATACTAGTATATTCATAGTCTTAGCAACACATGCCTTTACTCTCTTCTCTTCCTCAGTCCACTTAGAACTGGGAACCAGTTCTTGTGTTGAGGCTCCACTAGCATCATTTTTGTAAGGAATTGGATGACCTGTCAACAACATCCAAAATGTTCCCATCAATAAAATTCATATAAAGTCTAATTTTGGTCTTCTAGAGTGTAATCTTGTTCAGGTTACACACTGGTGGTCTAGTGGATGCATAGTCCTTAGAACTAATTTTCTTAAAATAGTTTGAAATATATAAATATGACTAAGAGGGTCTTTTGATCAAGATATTAACCCTTTTCTGATCAACCTGCCTCTGATACCAATAAAAACTGCATTGTTGCTCCCCTGAGAATTCTTTAGGGGGGGGGGGGGGGGGGCGGGGGTGAATAGAGATTTAAAAACTTTTAATAAATAGTGCATAGGAAATTAATTCTAAATCCCAGGCATCCAAGATTCCACCCAAAACTAAAGCTATCACAAAATAAAAATAAACTAGAGACAATCATAAAAAATTGCACAAACACAAAAGACACAAGAACATATAACGGTTCCCCAAAGCTGTGGGTACTCCACTCTTCTACCCCCTTGGTAGAAATCCATTATCCTAGTACTGAGTCTTTTGATAAGGAGACTCTTAGAACCACTGAGTCTTTTGATAAGGAGACTCTTAGAACCACTGAGTCTTTTGATAAGGAGACTAGTAGAACCACTGAGTCTTTTGATAAGGAGACTCCTAGAACTAATTCTGAATCCTTTGAAGAGGGATTCTTAAGCCTCTTTTACAATTTAATTGAAAGATAAAGAATATCAAGAAGTAATCAGAAGAATTATAAGAGGTAGAGAATTCTTCTGATCAAGATCCTCTTTCAGCAGCACTAAGGATCTTTAAGCACTAACTGGATGATTTCTTCTTTAGATCTGATGAATCCTTGATAAGTAGAAGGTCAATGATTATTTTTGCTTCATTACTATTGATTAGATCAGCTTCTTTTAGAGAGTTAATGCACTCACAATAAGTGTACCGATTACACAAGTAATATAAAATGGGAGGAACTACCAAAGTATCGATCTTAGAGGAATGAAAGATGTGGCGCGTGATTTTTATAGCTAGAAAACTAATTATAAAGATTTAGATTGGTAACGGGCTTTGGATTTTGTAAAACAAACAGAAAAACTAATTAAGCAAATGCGAGTCGTACACACCGCTTTGCTTGGCAAGAGGGACTACTGCAGGCCGCTATGCTCTGCTCTGGCTGGAGGCTGGATGAGTAGTCTTGTGGATGGAGTGGGAGCAAGGGCGGAATGAGGGTCGAATGCACCTCATCACAACGCACACCCCTTGCTAGTGCAATAACTCAATGCAACAACGAGATGGATGATAGAATGAGGGCACTCCTCAGCTCAAATAGAGCATAATAACAATCATGGAAATGAAATTAACATTAAGAACAAATTAAGATTTATATACATCATTCATACACACATCATTCATCAGGAAATTACTGCAACAATACAGAGGGGGTAAGAATTCAATAAAAGTGCGAAGTTTCGTTGAAGATTCGCGGCCAGAATTGTAGGGTTGTCAAGCCTCATCCGTGATCGGTCTTCAATTGCCTTCTGGGGTCTACAAGGGCTATCACGTCCTTCTACTTTACCTGTCTTCTTCATGTATCTGCCTTGGTCAAACCCTTGTCAGAGAACTCTAAGAAAGCAGCGAGAAATCCCTTGGAACGGAGATTTAGAGTATACGAATGATGGAGGAGGCCAAGGAGGAAGTCCTAGCCGTTGATTTGCAAGGAAATGGTGGCCAGAGCAACTTACGAAGGTGGGCAGTGGTGGAGAGATGGAGAGGAGCAGAGCTGGGAGATTTTGGCGCGCATTGGAAGATGATCATGAATACGGTGAAATCCCGCGCTTAAATAATAATCAGCCAGAAAAATGTCCACGCACGGTCGAACACACGACCATGCATGGATCGTGCGATTTTTATCGTGCAAAAATCAACCGTCCTGGTACAGCAACAAACCATGCAATTTTGATCACGCATGGGAAAAATAACCCGTGCAAAAAAAATGCATGGTTCAAGAAAGATCACCATAAACCCAAGCAAAACAGACAGATCATGCATTTACTTCACGCACGGTTGGATCTAACCATGCGTGAAGAAAACACACGGGCGATAATTTCATAAAATATGCAGACAAAAAGATGAGCTCGTGCGGTTTTACTCATGCACGGGCAAAACTTCCAGTGCGCGAACAAAACACACGAGCAGTGGGCAGATCACAATCTTGGATTCCTGTAGGAAACGCACGGTCGCACCGATCATGCGTCAAGAAAACGCACAACTATGCAATTTCTACAGATATGAAATCTGGGCAACATAGGAGACCTGCCCCACCTGCACAAAAAAACCACAAACTAGGAATACACCTCAGCACAAGCCAAACACCAGAAAAAGAATGGGGAGCACTTTGTGGTTACCCCCAACAATATTGCATGCAATTGCACACCACCATGGGCCTAGACTGTGCACATAATGTGAAAGTGTGTACAAGTGAAACACAAGCAATTATGGCCTAAAAGTGTAGTGCATATGAGTGAAAACTAGCCCGGATGAGACTATAAAAGTCTATATAAATCAAACTCATCACAAACCCAGACTTACTCGTTTGCTCATCCTGAGTGAACCATCCCTTGTGCAGACTAGATAAGGGACTATCTGGCGTAGTAATTGCGGAAGCGGAGTACCATGCGAAGTCGCATGCTCGCGCGCGTAGAAATACAGTAGAAGGAATTTTGAATTATACATAATAGTTTATACATATCTAAGAGCGTACTTATATATTATTACTACTCAAAAGTTGAATCAGTCGGTCACGCGTACAGAGAAAGTAAACTGATCGCTGAGACGAGCATTACTAATGGTCGGTGCTTGGGACAACCTCCAAAGAAATCAATCAATGTTGGTTGATGCGCAAATCTAGCTCACCGCTATAGGTGGGAGCGAGACTGTGGCACGAAACGGCAGTGTATCGATCGTTCAAGTAATATAAAATGGGAGAAACTCCCCAAGTATCTATCTCAGAGGAACACAGTAAGGTGGAGTTATCTATCGAGAAAGGACATGAGATTGAAGTCCTTTAGATCGGATGGATTGCGTAAGGGTAGGATAGGTTTGTCGAAAACAAATAAAATAAACTAAATTACACTACTTTGTAGGCCGCTATGCACTGCTTCACCGGGCGGATGGAAAATATGCAGGCCGCTATGCACTGCTTCGCAAGGCGGATGGACGAGTAGGCAAATAGATGAGGTGAGAGTAACTGCGAAAAGAACTGAGGTCCGTTAACACCTCTTGGCTAGGCGGATGGTTTATACGGGCCATTAGAACCTCTTCGATTCGCGGATGGATGAGAAGGCTTGCGGATGGAGTGAGTCGCACCGGCGGAATGAGGGTCGCAAGCACCTCGTCACAAAGTTCAGCCAAGATCACAGGCGTATCATTCTATAGTGATTCCACACACCAAGCATAAACAAAAAGAACTTTCATAAGAGCATAATGAAAGCTAATAACAATTAAAATAGGTTTAAGCAATGTTCATCATCAAGGTATAGGTGATTTCTTACCATACAACCATAAAAGAGGAGAATAAAGGTAGAGATACAAACAACGACCGAGACTATGCTGTAGAAATGGGGGGATGCACTGGGTTGTCAATCCATGTCCTACAATCCATTCATCGGTTGCATCCGGGATCTCTGAATCTCTCACCACCTCTTGCCTGTCTTCTCAAGTGTCTATGTTGTGCATGTCAATCCCCTTGTTCTTCCTTGCAATCCGGCTAATATACAGTGGAGATCACCTCCTTGTGAGCTTAGAATGATGGGGAAACACTATGGAGTGATACCCTTCCTTGGAAGAAGAAAAATGGGGGAACTGGAGCTCTTAGGCGTGGGAAACGACGATCGATCCCGATTAGGGAGCATCCTGCGACTTAAATAAAAAACTGTCAGAAATTTGGTCATGCACGGTCGAACGCATGACCATGCGTGGATTGTGCAATATTAATCTTGCAGGAAGCCCAAGAAGATGAAGCAGATCGCCCGTGCAATTTTTCTCATGCACGGTCGAAAATGATCGTGCGTAAAAACGCACGGGAAAATCCAGACGTCACGAAAAACTGGCAATTAACAGGGGATCGTGTGTTTCCTTCACGCACGGACAAACTTCCCATATGTGAACATATTGCACTATCAGGGACAGTACACCATATTGTCTAGCCGATCATCGCGCACGGTCGCAGTCGACTGTGCGTGAAGAAATCGCACGACCGTGCGATTCAAGCAGACATGAATTCTGAGCATTATGGATGATCTGCCTACCTGCACAACAAATCCAAATGCTGGAAACACACCTCCAGCACAAGTTTAAAAACAGAAAAAGAATGGGAGCACAATGTGCTTGCCCCCAACAAGAAAGTGTGCAATTGCACACCAAAATAGGCTTAAACAGTGCACATTGCGTGAAAGCGAATGTGAGTGAAATATAAGCTAATATAGCTTGAAAGTGTAGTGCACACGAGTGAAAACTAGCCCAGATGAGTCTGAAAACCCCTATATCAATCAGACTCATCATCGGTGACCATATGCTCACCCGCTCTCCCTCTCTCCAAGGCACTAGTTTGGTTCACCACGTGAGTCAGTAGGACATTTGTTTAGAGATGGGGCTTGGGTTTCGGTAGGGTGTACAAAGATAAACAAGAGGGCTCAAATCACCTAACCCAAATGAGCTAAAGCAAAAAGCTATCCACGTAGCAACAAAAATGCGCGAGCGCACCACACCCCTATACATAGACTTGAGAATATGGGTGTGTGCACCGCCTACTCCCAATACACATCTCAAATATATTTTCAATTAAGCTCTTTCTCAATTATTTTGTTTCTTTCTTTTTCGTTTTTTTTATTTCCTCATTTCAATTTTTTTCACAACTTTTTTCTTTTCTTGTCTTTTCAACAAATTTCTAAAGGACACCACACCCCCAGACTTAGACTTGACAACATGGGTGTGTGCACCGCCTACTCCCAATACACATCTCAAATTAATTTTCAATTAAGCTCTTTCTCAATTATTTTGTTTCTTTCTTTTTTGACTCCTTTTATTTTCTCATTTCAATTTTTTTCCACATATCCATAAGAAATTCATCTCATCAAAAGTCCCATAATGAAAATAATAGCTCACTAAAGCTCGGGTTTGGGGTGTAACTAGAATTGACAATATAGGCTTTGGTGAGATAGCAGTGGAGCTGAATCAAAGGAAGGGTAGGCGCAATGGGGGTAGTGAGGATTGAGTGATAGGAATAGGTACAAAGGCTTAACCGGGCCAAAATGATTGCCTTTATCATGTTCATGCACTGAACTAACTTGTAGCAATGCTCAAGAGTCACTTGGGGCACGTTCTTAGCTACCGAGAAAGATAATCCTTCCTCTCTACTTGAGCAATACGAGCCTAGCATCCATCTACACATATCCTATCCTACCGATGGATTCACACCGGATTCACCACTTTTGAGTAGAACAAACAATATTTCCGCAAATAGAAAAATATAAAACTATAAGCATAAAGAAAAATTAATTCTACATGTATTTCTATGCGAGATGTGAGTATTCTGAAAGAATATAAGGTTTGTAGTCTAAGTCACCTAGAGGGGGGGGGGGGGGGGTGAATAGGTCTTTTAAATTTTACTTGATTAGCTTTAGTTGTTTTCATAGTTGGTTCAAGAAAATCAGCAAACACAGAAAGCACACAATAATTTATAGTGGTTCCCCAAAGACAGTGTGTCTATGGGTAGTCCACTTTCCCCCTCCACCCTTCTAACAGTGTGTTATACAGGGCCAACTTCTCCAATCTCGGCTCAAAGAGCTTACAACACAAGTTCCTCAGAACTTCTCAGATCAAGAATGATCCTACCTCAGGACATAAGTCCCTACAACTCAGAGCTATCACCAGCTCTTACCTCAGGCACAGCTGCCCTACAAACTAAGAGGATAACACCTCCTACAGCTGAGACAATAATGTCTTACAACTCAGACCTCTCCCAGGTCCTACCACTCATAGGACTCCTCCTCCTACAGCTCAGACCAGCTCCTGGTCCTACCTCAGGCTGTTAAGCGCTACCTCAGATCTGCTCTAGATCCTACACTTAGGCCTTCAGCCCTACAGCTCAGAACCCTCAGGATCCTACAAACTCAGACCAAATGTTCTTACAGCTCAGGCAAGATGCCCTACAGATAAATGATTTAGAAATTTATTCTACAGTAGAGGTACTCTCCTGTAGATCCTGCACCGTCGGTGCTTCCTGTAGCTGAAGATGTCGATGCCAGCTACTAACTTGATCTTCCTCTTCGACAGAGTGATGGAAGATCACCTTGCTCCTTCTTGCAAAGGAACTAACTTTCTTTCTCTGTTTTCTTCTTCTTGTTTAGTGAGCAGGAGGAAGAAGATGAGAGCTTCAGCCGTCAGTGTTACAGTTGATCTCTTTTCCACATTTCCGAGAGACACTTTCAAATGTGCCCTAACTCTTCCTTTTATACATCTCTGATCTTCAACGGCTCTTAGCTGATCTGCTGAGAGGTATGGGAGAAGCTGGTGGACCCCACACAGCTTTTCTACACCCAGTCCTAGTCGTAGAACCCGCCTCCCTACTTTTCCGTAGAGAAGGACTGCGCTCGACGAACATGGAACACTCTGCGTTCGACGAACCAGCTGTCCCCTGCGTTCGACGATCTTTCCAGCTCAGCGCTCGACAAACTTGCCTTGTGTGTCTTCTCAGCGGTTCCGCTGAGATGGCTCCTCGTCTCAGCATTTGTCGAATGGCATTCAGCGTTCGACGATCTTGCCAGCTCAGCGCTCGACAAACTTGCCTTGTGTGTCTTCTCAGCGGCTCCAGCATTGATCTCGTCTCAGCGTTTTTTGCTTTGACCTTGTCTCAGCGGTTTCTGCTTCAGCCTTGTCTCAGCGGTCGACGAACGGCATACAGTGTTCGACGAATGTCGAGCCTAGTTCAACGACCACGCTGATTCTCAGCGTATAGTGAACTTCTCAGCGGAGGCACCTTCTTCTCAGCGGATACGTTGAGATGGCTCCTCATCTCAGCGGTTTTGCCCCCCTCGTATTAGCGGTTCGGCTGAGACGAAACTTCTTCTTTTGGAAGATGATTTCTCCACATCTAAGGGCATGTTTGGCCCTTCCTTTTGAGTCACCTACACCTGTATATCTTACACAAGTATAGCTCATCAAATACAATATGTACTTAGCATTGAGAGTGATGCCTCTTCAAATCAAGGTACTATTGAGGGCAATATACCCAACATATTCAACTAGAGAACTATAGGAGTCAACATTTTACTCTGTCTCGCAATCCTAAGCCAACATAGAGATTTTCCTAATCACACAAAATAAACGAGTTCAACTCATGACGCGCCGACGAGTAAGTGCGCGCTCAAGTGGGTGATGTGGTGTGTGGTGTAGATGAACAAATAATATAATTGAAACAGAATACTTCTAATATGCAATGCAATATGCGCATGCACAGTGGGAAACGATAATCAGCTATCCCCCAGACATAATCTAAGAAACACCAACTATAACATTAGAGATTAAAATGTATGCTAGGAGTGAGGTTACCCCATGCTCAAAAATGAGCATACCAGAAGATTGGCATTAATACTGAGGATCAACTCCCATGTCTGCCACCAAAGGATCGCCACACATACAAGAAAGAAACTCCAACGCAGGACAAATAATGACGAAAGATTATTAGCGGGCAAAATAAACACACAACAAAAGTGGATTGTCTCCCATTAGCCCTTTTGTTAAACGTCCTTAATGTGGACCAAATACATGTATTATCAGTTATATAATAAAAGAGTTCTCAGCAGTGTCTATCAACGTTACCACATAAAAAACAAATAGAACAAGCTCAATTAAAGAAGTAAAACAACATAAATTGAATAACAACAAAAACAGCCCGGAGACCCATCACAGATAAGCTATATGCTGACTTGTGGTGGTTCTCCCCAGCTACGTGAGATGGGACGAAGGTGAGAGCTTTAGGGCCCAAGGGAGATAAACCTCCCTTGCCCCATAACCTCCTCCTTCTAACGTCGGAGGGCAGCAAAATGCGCAGTGCACAACAACCTATCTTGCTTATGCTTCTCCGCAGTGGGAGAATGCCATCGAGCACCAAACAAACTATCCAAATCAATTTTTGGTTTCATAGGAGCGGTAGGAGGCTTCATTTCTTCACCCGTCGTGGTTTACAAAGAAACATAGATTCAGTAGCAATGTTTGAAGAATTTATGACCGTGCTTACTGCATCAACACTCAACTCCGCGGCCTCGCCGCTTTCATCCATCACAGCTTTATACACTTTCTCAACCTCTTCAACCTCCAACTTGTCACTCGCTTCACTCCTCACTATCGCGACAATTTCTGTCAGTTATAACCTTCAGACATGCATTCTTGATTACTTAAAACCTCATCAGAATCAACACTAGATAAAACACTAAGGTTCTTGGTTATTGATGAGTAGTTTATATACTCATCTTTTAATATAATTTTATTCTAATTTTAATATGAATTTATATAATTCATATGAATTTTAATAAATAAATTGTTCTTTTCAGATTTATGTACTAATTAAGTATATTTTCTGATTTTGTAGGTTTACTGGATACTTTGACAAAAATTAAAAATACACGCCCTCGATCATGGGCGTGACCAAGCGGCGTGACAACCCAAGATGTGTTCCAAACCTACTGGCGCCATCCTGGGCTCATTCTGAGAAGAATTCATAGTACACGCCCATGTACTTCAAGTCACACTTGTGACTTTCCAATGTCACGCCCGTGAACCGCACGCCAAGCTCATCCCACACTCATGTACTTCAAGTCATGCCTGTGACTTTCCAATGTCATGTGCTTATAATGTCTCCGTCGCCACATCACGCCTCCATCCCACCCAAATTTCCTGCAAGATTGCAGTTTAATTTTTACATGCCCTTGGTTATGGGCGTGACCAAGGGGCATGACGCGCACATAACGGCCACAATGAATCTAGAAGGCATCTCTCATGCACCAGCTTCGATCACACCCCTTACACGCCCTTGGTCACGGGCGTGACCAAGGGGCGTGTAACCTTAACTTTTCACCTATTTAAGGGCAACTTCTCCATAACTTCAGTGATGAAATTTTGGGAGTTCAATCCCTCATTTCATGCATTATTTTCCTATTTTAACCAATTCTTGTACTTCTCTTTCTCTTTGCAATTGTAACCTTCAATTCTTGTACTTTTCTTTTTGCAATTGTAATTTTCAATTCAATAGCTAGTAGTGTGCTTTTGCTAGAAATAATAAAAATAGTTTTCTTGCTCTCTCATTCTCCTCTTCTTCCATCATGTACTCTTTTATTTTCGTTGATTCCTTAATCTCAACGAGTAGCTAATTTTCTATTAGTACTTGATCGAGATAATCCAAGGAATAGTAATTGTCATGAACTAATTTAGTCTTCTTCTTCTCTTCTTTAAAATGCATAGGATTTATCCATGATTTTATTTAATTGAGATTATATTTTCGATATAGAATTCTCATTCTTGTTTTTGTAATCTAGTAACCAAGAGGCTCACAATTCGAATAGAACATTAAGGATAAAGAGAGTTGCATGCAACCCTCGAGAGAGGATGAGATGAATCTCCTGGATTGGAGTCAAATCCAATTGTGGGGTTCACGTCGATAAAGCGAGTTTTAGGGGTTTCAATTCTAGAATGAAAGTTTGATTAGTCAACCTAAAATCAGCTGAATGTATCCTTGAGAGAGGTGCGTTTAGAATTCAGGAACCTCCACGGTCAAAGCAATTTTCTTAAGAGAATTAGAATTATTATTTCTTCTATTTTTACTTTCATTCTGAGGTGATTCAAGATCGAGTGCCAGCCTTCTAATCATTGTGTAATCTTTATTATAAGTCACTGTGCTTTCTTATAACCAACAACACAAAGTTCTATTGATATGATAATAGAGATTTTTCTTGAAGTAAAAGTATTCAACTCGCCTGAATTTTTATACGACCTTGGTTTTTATAAACCTATACAACTTCCGACACAGTGCACTTGTCATTGTCGTTTGCAGGCATAGTTTGTACTCATCAGTTATTGATGCGCAAAACTATGCCTGCAAATGATAACGACAAGTGTACTGTATCGAAAGTAGTAAAGGTTTATAAAATTAAGGTCGTATTAGACTCAGGGCGGTTGAGTACTCTTACTTAATGAAAGTCTCTAGTATTTTATCAGTAAATCTTTGAGTTGGATTTTGCACTAAAGAGGATTTAAAATAATGATTAAAATAATAACAAGAGCGATTAGCACTTAATCTTTGAATCACCTCGAAGATAAAAATAAGAAGAAAGAACAAAATCGCATTCTCTTAATAAAATAGCTTTGACCATGGGGATTCCCGAATTATGAACGCACCTTGGGTCGAGGATACACCCAACCGAATTCTCATTCTATAATCGATAACCTAATACTTACTTTACGGGGTGAATCCCGCTATTGGCTTTTACTCCAATCCGGAAGGGTAACGTCGTCCTCTCTCGAGGGTTGCATTCTACTCTTCTTTGATCGATTCATCTTACGAGCCTCTCGGCTAACTAAAGAATGAAAACAAGAACAAGAATTATATATCAAAAATATAATCTCGTTATCTTAAAATCAAGGATAAATCTTAAGCTTTTTAGAAAAGGGAAAGAGCAATTCTAAATTACTTCAAAAAACTTTATTATTCCTTGGATCATCTCGAATAAGTACTAATAGAATTTTAGTTACTCATGGAGATGGAGGAATCAAAAGACATAAAAGAGTACATAATAAAATAAGAGAATAAGAAGTTAAGAGAACTAATTTTATTGATTTGCAAATGAAAATTACAAACTAAGGAATTAAGATTATGAACTATTTAATTTAGATTACAATTACAAGAATAAAAAGAAGCACTAGAACTACTAAAACAAGAAAATAAAACATGAAAAGAAGAGTCTAAGTCCTAAAAATTTGTCTCTGATCATCTGGAGAAGCTCCCTTTAAATAGCTGAAAATTTGGTGTTACACACCCTTGGTCACCCCCGTGACCAAGGGGCGTGTAAGGGGCGTGATCGAAGCAGCAGTGGAGAGGGCGCCTTCTGGAGTAATTGTGGGCGTTACGTGCGTGTCACGCCCCTAGGTCACGCTTGTGACCTAGGGGCGTGTAACTTTCAAACCGGTTGCTGGCGGGAAATTTTTGGCAGGAAGGGGCGCGGGATGGGTCACGCCCGTGATTGGATATCACGCCCCCTGGTCACGCCCGTGACCTTGGGCGTGTAATTTTAGTCGACGTGGCAGGCTGATTTGGATGTTGGTGGTGGGTCACGGCCGTGACACTGGGTCATGCCCCCTAGTCACACCCGTGACCTGGCGCGTGTAATTGGCGAATTTCCACAGAATGACCCCGGGGTGGCGGAAATAGGTCTGAAACACCTCGTGGGTTACACGCCCATTGGTCATGCCCGTGACCTGGGGGCGTGTACTTGCACTTTTTGCTCAAAATGCCCAGAAAACCTGAAAACATAAGATCAACCTAAGTTAGTTCAGGGAATTGAGAAAGGAGTAATTTTCATGATGTAATTCATATAATTTATGTAATTTCATGTTAAAATTATATTAAAACTATACTAAAGGATGAGTATAAAAACTACTCATCAAACACCCCCATACTTGGGCTTTTGCTATTCCAGAGCAAAAGAATGAGGAAAGAATTACAAGACATCGATATTATTTCTAATTAACTAAAATTTCTTTAAACCAAGAGTAAGTTAAAAGTAAATTCTAGGAATTCAAGAATTAAGTCATAAGTTATGGTAATAATTTTAAAAGTGAAACCTGTTTAGCTAAATACTTCTTAAGATGACTATTTAGCAAACGAAATCATAAAAATTTTCAAACAAAATTAGATTGAAATTATAAACACTCTAACATAAAAGAAACTTAAGGAAAATACACTTACCAAAATATTGCTCTCTTAATAATTTAGTTTAGGACTAGAAATAATGAAATTGGCTAGGGATGGGTTTTAACCAAATGACAAAATGAAGAGAAACTAAAATAAAGGTGATGAATTTTATCCTCTCACATTGTTTGAATACGAAATTGTATATGTTTAGGAAAATAATGAATTTTATCCTCTTATTTTCCATGCCATATAATCTTTTTTTTTTAATTTCTCTTCAACCAAAAAGCCCAAAATGTATATGTTTCAGATGTAATGAATTTTATCCTCTTACATCATGACATATAATCTTTTAATTGATTTTGGGTGCATATGTTTAGGAAATAATGAATTTTATCCTCTTATTCCAATGATATATGATCTTTCTTTCTACATTTTTTTTATTTGCCAACAAAGGGTAAGGGTAAAGAAATACTTCTAGTTTATAAATTAAACTATTTTGAGAGCAACCTGTTTTAGTGGAATGAAATTTCCTAAGATCTTAAAGTTAATAAAGAATATAATCAAAATCTAGAGATGTTTAGCCAATTTACCACAAAGTGAAGCTATTTAAAATTAAAATGAGAAGTGGTGCTAAATAGATACTCTAATCGAATTAAAAACATAAAATGTTTCTTAAAACAAAATTGCTTCAAATTTAAATTTTAACAAATTCTGATAAAACAAAATATTAGCAAATTAAAAATGTAGGAATACGTATAATCAGACCTCAAACTAGATTTCTAGAAAAATAAAAACAACAAGTAAAAGGGAGATATATGTATAAATATATTATTATTTTTTAATTCTTGGACTTCCCAAGGTCTACTCGGTGAAGGGTTCGCAAGGTACTAGGAGGTGCGATGGGAGTTAAAGCCCAAACCTCCCTTTCCAAAATATTAGATTTTTTATGATTTTATAAATATAATTTTTCACTTTTTTATAAATTGAAAAGAAATCCTAGAAAGCTATTCTACACCCCCATACTTAAAATTAAACATTGTCCCCAGGGTTTAAAACTAAGGATGAAGAATACCCGAAAGTAAAATGCATAAAAAATGAATGAACATTTAAAGATAAAGCAAGGGGTGCTTCCCAAGAGCGCTTTCTTTTTCCCATCTTTAAGTTAGACGGTTAGTGTTAGGTAAATGGAAATTGAAAAGAGAAGTGGACAGGAAACTCCCCTAATTCACGCTTAGGTGAATGTGCCGATTTCAGTCGCCCGGCTACTCCTCCGCTTAACATGTGATTCTCCTTTTGTCTTTGGTCTTGAATATGCAAATCCAAATCACCTATACATACCTGCAGTGATTTGGATTTATAAAGATGAGCGGCATATGGATCATCAATTATTTGGGGTAGCAACAGCTCATCTTCAACCTGAAAATTATTAGAGTTTAAAGAATCATAAATAAACAATTCAGAAAAATTTTCGTAAGGAGGAGGCACTTGCGAAAATATAAAATTAAGTTCGGTTGTTCCTTTTCTAAAATAAAATTTTCTTTAGGAAAATATAATGCATTACCAAGTGGAATAAAATTTTCGGGCACAAGATTTACATGAATTTTCGGTTGAACTAAAATAGAAGAAATTTGCAAAAATTCATCACAAAGAACAGAAGATCCGGGTGAAGTAAGGGAAGAAACTTGTTCTTCTTCTATTTCATCTGGGGTGCCCATAACATTAAGAAAATCTTGGTAAGAAAAGTTTTCTTCATCTATGGTAAATGAAGTTATGGGATTACATGAAAACACATGTTCCTCCATAACTAAATTATCAAAAGATGGAGAAAAAGCACTAGATGAAAAAATATGTCCTATTCCAACAATCTCCCCCTATTTGGGTTAGGATACTATTTGACAATTAATCAAATAAATACAATAGAAAATATAAACAGCAGAGCATAAAATATATGTATCTGACAGAATGAAAAATTCATTTCAGCAGATTGAATAAAACTAGTGCTCTGAGTTCATTACAATCAAAATGTTTAACAACAACAAAAATAAATAAGTCTTAACCTCTTTTACTTCTTTGCTGATGGAGGTTTGAAGATGATTATCCTGTTTGGATCTTCAGACTTCTTCTTGCTTATGTAGAGATCTTGAGCTCCCAGTATAGTTTGAGATTTAACATGAGGGATAAAAGCTCCTGGGTGCTTTTCAAGATATTCTTCAGCATTGAATAATTCTTTGGAATTGTACTTGTCAAGCTCTTTCCTTCTGTAATCAGACATGGTAGAAATGTTTGTGAAATATTTACCTTCTGATTTGCTTTGATAATCTGGGCATAAGCAATTGATTCTTTGAGTCTTGCCATTTGAGATAATCTTTCCTCTTCAGGATCTAGAATATAATGGACATATTCTGAATAATCAATTTGATCTTGAGGTTTACTTTGAGGATTTTTGATCTTGTGAAAAGATCCATCAGAAATATGAAGTATGTATTCTGAAGATATTTGGGGTGAAACATTGACTGAACTTTCTTGTGAAGCAACTGCTGATTTCTTAGAAGGAGGATTGCTGGTTGATCCTGGTACTTGAGATCCACTAGAGCTACCAGATTTCCTTGAGTGCTGAGAGCTGGGCTTCTGAGAAGTAGAAGAAGGTCTTGCTGAGCCTGCTGATCCTGCTAGAGGAGGAGAAGGAGGATAGTTATATTTGACAGGCTTGTTAGAATAGTAACCAGTCTTCCTTATCTTCTTTCTTCTTTTATTCTCATTCCTTGAGAATTTCATCCAATGTGGTGTATCTTTGTCAAGAGTAATGTTATGAAGAACATAATAGGGGACATAATTCTCAGGATTTGGAGGCTTGGGAACAGCCTTTGACTTTGCTTTTCTTTTCTTTCTCTTCCTTGATAGAGTATCATCAGAATCACTGTCATTTTCTTCTTCATCAGAATCAGAAGAGGGAATTGGATTATCATATAAATCATTGATCATTTTAAGACCTTTGATTCTTTGCTCTTCAGCTTCATAAGCTTCGTCTTCTGCTCTCCAGATTTCATCAAAGTCTGGAATTGGTGATTCATCAAAGGCAAAAGTTGGGAATTCAAAATTATTTATAATTTGTTCTGAAATTTTAACTGATTCATCTGCAAGACTTTGAACTGGAACTGGAACAAGAGCTGGAACTGCTCTTTGAACTGCAAAACTACTAATAATCTTTTTCAGCAGTTTTGTCAATTGGAGCAGTATAGGGAACAATTGCTCTAGAATGAATTTGATGTTTTGGCAGAACTGAGGAAACAAGATTGAACTTAGACAATAAGGACATAATATCTAGGGAGGGATGGATATAGATATTATTTAACTTTTCTATAATTGGTACTTCTGGAGCTTCTTCAAATATATCTACATCAGAAGTTTGAATTATTTCTTCAGTATCCTCTTCAGCAAAAACTGTATTTGTATCTTTAATAAAACTGTATCCTCAAAAAGAACTGTAGCCTCTGACATTTGAGCTTCTGGAACTTCTTCATAAGGCATCTCCCCCTGCCTAGCTTAAGGGAGACCTGAGTCTAGGCCCCTGGAAGAAGGGACAGAGATAGAAGAAGGAATTGAAGACATAGTAGAGGATAGTTCAGAGATTGCTTGAAGAATTGGAGCAATTTTTGCATCCAATGCAGAGTCAAGAGAAGAAAGAATATGATGGACTGGAGCAAGTTTTGCATCCATGATTTGATCAATCTTGGGAAGAATATAGTCAAGAATTTGATCTGCAACAGATTGAAAAGGTACAAATAACATTTCAGGTTGTTGAGATGAGGATGGTTGTGAAGTGGATGGAGAGGTGGTTGGTACTAAAATGTTTGCAACATTTGCATGTTGTTGAGGGATGTCAGAATGAATGGGCCAGGAGTGATGGATGGGTGAATGATAGTCATCATGCATTGGAGATGGAGGTGGAGAAGTATGGGTGGTTAGAAGGGTAGATGAGGATGGAATGTCATCAATGAGTGTGGGAGAATTTGGAGGTGGAGATTGTGCATGGGAAATATTTTGAGGTGGAGATGGGAGAGGAGAAGAGTAAAAAATAGGAGGAGGAGAAGAGGCTTCTATAAGGGGTGAGGGAGTGACTGGGTCAGTCCTTGTTCCTTCAGAAGTTTTCTTCTTTGTAACTGCTCCTGTGTTCTTCTTGATAAATACACTTTCCCACTTTGCAAAGAGAGCTGAGTTCAGCTTCTTGCTAGCATTAATTATCACCTTGGGAGAGACCAAAAGGTCTTGGTGTCTTTCCTGCAAAACAATTCCTAAGATCCTTCCAAAGCAGACATTGTCCTTTGAAATCTTCTTCTTAATCAATCCAAAGAAGATTGATCCCCAATTCACTTTCTTCTTTTCCATTATGGCCACCATCAACATAAATTGGTGCCTATTAATATAATCATGTCCTGTTGTTTTCCCTAACAACACCTTGCCAACTATATCAGAAAGAAACTTATATTCCATAGATAAGTTCTTCTTAAGCAGGTGATTAGGGTTTTGATGAGTCCTGATCATATACACTTTTTTGGACTCATCTGGGCCGTTTTTCAGTCATTTCACCGCACTTTAGCCTTGTTATAGTTTATATTTGTTATTCCTTGCTAGGTGCACTTCTAGGCCCATTTTGGTGTGATTTCATGCTTTTCTTCATTAGTTGTTTTCATGCTCAGTTAGGTGCCACTTT